>CM066042.1:109801256-114648661 GCA_033557465.1 Ichthyophis bannanicus
CGGTGGGTTCCTCCCCTTATGGATCTCATGAGGGGCCTGTTCAGCTCAGCCAAGGCTTGACCTGCACTACTCGTCCATTGGCCCGGTCCGTCTCTTTGCCTTTCCCCCGCGAGGGTGCTTACTTGGACATGTGGTTCGTCAGCACAATTGTGGCGCTTCGGGGGGAAAGCACTGTTAGTGGCAACCTTGTGGGCCGTTTAGGGTATTTCATACCCGATACCTAGTTAGTCTTCCTCTTCGGGGACCCTTGACGTGGCAACTCCGAATCTCCGTCGCCGAACAGATGTCCATCAAACCTACCATCGTCAAGCCAAACTACTCTTAACCTACGCCTGTTGCAGCCAGGGCCCCAAGGGACGCGCTAGCTAACGCTCCTAAAACCCAACTTTGATTTTCCCCAGTGGAATTAATATACTACGAGAGGTCTACAGTCTGGTAACCGCCTGTGAGAGCGAACCACATAAACCTGAGCAGGGAAGGAGCCCTACCCCTTTCCGTGGTCCTTAGATCAACTATAGCCGGACCCAGAGCTGCTAACTGAACTCTCCTCCTGCTTTTAACAAATCCCGTCCAGGAGCAGCTCCTGACATACGGTTGGTCTTAAGGGCGCCCAGAGCCCTCCAAAATGATTCAGACAGTTTAAGAGCTTTACATCTTGGGTTCATTAAATCTTGATTTGCATACCATTTGCAGTTGCTTGTTTTAGGTCGCAGCGGGCCGTGATTCGGTTTTCTAAGCTTGTTAGCACGGGGGTCAGCCCTGATCACTGTCTGGTGTTTTCTCTGTGGCATCTCAACTTAAGTGCTTGGAGCATTTGACAACGAAACTTGTTTAACACTTCCGCCAAATTTGAATTCAGGGTTTGTTCTTAGTCAGTGTTTCTTTTTGTTCGTTGTTGTTCGGAGCACGCCGTGGTTTGGTTGTGTCGTTAGTTGTCACTGTCTATCCGTTCTTCCTTTGTTAAAAAACACAACAACAAACTAAAAAAAAACACACAAACAAACCACAAGAAGGCGTGTGTTTTATGCGGTCATTTTCCCCGTTTCTTTTTGTCCAAGGTGGTGTGTAATATTGTTACTGGTAAAATCATCCTTTCTAGTGGTCAGCCTTGGTCTTTTCGTGGAAGGATGCACTGCCGCACGTTGTTTCTGCGTCGTTTTGTCTTAGAGAGAGAGTTCTGCGTCAATCCCATGAGTCTTGGCGACGTGTTTTTGTCATAGGGTCCGGTGGTCTATTCTTTCTTTGGAAAGTTCGTGTTAAAGGTGCGGCGGCAGCCTGGGTTTCGTTTGCCCGATGGGCCCAAGTAGTCATTAGCGTCAGCAATGGTTTGCAAAGGTTGTTTTTTTGGGGTAACTGTGAGATTGAGGGCTTCCCTCTCACTTGGGCCAACAAGCGATGGCTTTGGTGGAGGGTGGTTTGTTCCTGCCAGTGCAGATTTGCAGACATGTTTCTGTGGTCGTCACGCCATACTTCAGTAAACACTATCGCCTGGAGGTTCTAGGCTAAAGCGAGGCTTCTTTTAGGTCGGCAGTTTTGCGATCCCGGTGGACAGGTCCCTCCCAATGTTTAACTGGCTCTGTTCATCCCAGAGGTGGAGGACTGAACTGGTAGGACCGAAGAGGAAAATGGAAATTACCTTTACCTGTTCAATTGTTGTTTCCTTGAGGGAGTACAGTTGCAGTCCTCAGTCCCGCCCGTGGGGAATGAACGACTTAGACGGCGAGGCGGTCGGTGTGGGGGGGGGGGATTGCCGGTTCATGAGAGTACAAACAGGTTCCGTTTCAGGCCGTTTTGTAAGTCACAAGAATAGGTGTGTTAACATATCTATTTCTGTTTATGTTCTCTTTGCGTCCTCTCCTTTCCCTGCCTCTGATCTGTCTTCTTGATCGGCGGGTCAGGAGGGAGAGTCAGAGTAGGAGGAGGTTCTTTGTCCTTTTCTATTCAAGGGAACTGTATATTTTTCACAAAGTTTAAAGGTATAAGCATAAGATTGTACTTAATTCCTTAACTGCCTTTTTTGGTTGCTCCTTTGAGTCTTCTTTGTCAGTAGGTCACTGGGGGATGATTGGAGAAGACCAGCAAGATATACCTGGTGATCCATTAATTTGACTGTCCAGTCCCTCCATTGCTGCAGGAGGAGATTGCACTACCCAGAGGTGGAGGCCTGAAACTTAACTCCCCTCCAAGCCCACAATTACCAGGTAATTGTACTTTATCCATTTTGTTGTTATCTTGCAGCTGAATTGAGGTCTAGTTTATTAAAAGGGATAGTTCCATGGTACCTGAAAGGGGAAGGAGAAGGCTCCTACCTGAACCGGCGCTGATAAGTCCTTAGGCGCTAGGGTCAGGGTTAACGGTTTAAAACCAGGAGGCAACTTTGATTACCCCATGCCCCTTTACAGAATTCATGTAAACTTCAGTGATGGCCTCCATGCCGAAGTACCACCACCTAAGGGCCACGCCAAAGGGCCCTCTAGGTGAGGCGCCTCAGGCACAGGTGCACCTATGGGAAAAAGCGTGGTTATTTTAAAGGTCCCAAGGCAGTGCCGTTAATAAGCAGAGCTGGGGGGCCCGGAGCTTACCACCAATGAGGCCTGTCCTGCACGCTGCTTCCTCCTCCCCGCTTTCTGATCTTAGTTCTATTTTTAAATGTTTTCCTTATCAGCATTATTTATTTATTTACCTTCTCTTATATTTTACAGCTCTATCCGTTCATCATTGGCCGGTTTTACATTGAAACAAACTGAAATTCACATTGACCAAGGCATTATAATAACTTGGAGATTACCTATTATTTGGACAGGGAACCGGGCCATTATTGTGAGAGCTTTAGGATTCTTGGGGAAAAAGCTGGGAAATCCTCTGGAATGGCCTTGGGGATCAATTTAACCCAGGTCGCTCGTCAATACCCCAGTCGTCCCCGTGAAAAACCACACAACCGCACACCCTCGCCCCAGTCAAGGCTTTTCAAGAATTAACTTCACAATGCATATTCATTAAGTGGTGTCACCCCATAGCAAACACCTGACTGCGTCTAGGTACCTGCTCCCCCAATGCCGATTGGGGTTGAGCACGCTGTCTGCTTAAGACCAAATCGTGGTGGATGCATAAGCTGCTTGAGATCCATCAGTGGGTCCATCTTTTTCGCTGGTGACAGAGCGGGAACAGTGGAGCCTCGGACAAGCCCCACAAACGTCGGCGCGATGATTATGCGATCAACCATCCTTGGAGTGTCTCGATACACTGGTCCTGTACAGGTAATCTCCCCCCCATTAAAAAACTTAAAAGTAAACCTTCTGGAATTATCATTTAAAACTTCATAAGAAGTGTCTTTAACATGCATAAACATTATTTAAGGTAGAAACAGGGCAGGTCAAAACATATGTCTGAGTCATCGTTAAAGAAATTTGTGCTGAGACTACTGTATAATTATAGTGGAATTGCCCGGCATAATTTACCTAGAGCAATTACAACTAGAAATCCATAAAACTGGTCCTTCCATGCCATGGGCTTATGGTGTCCCCCTGTAAACCCTTTATGAGGTTTTCTTTCGGATCTGATCCTTTGAAGTCATAGCGTCAACATTACGAAGGGGACCTATCAACAAACAAGACCCATCAAATCTTCACCTAGAGACGCCCTCAGAGAATGTGTATCCTAAAGAATCTGTTCCTTATATCGATCCCCTCCCAAAGTCCCAGTCCAACGCCAACACCCCTCTGTCAAATGTAGTGCACCTCTTCCAGCTACAGCTCTCGGAAGGACCAGGGGAGCATAGTCATCTTTATTGAATGACACCCATCTACTTTATACGGCATGGCACTACTAAGTCCTAACACCAGCTCCCGTATCATTACAAGGTCCTTCACAACGCAGCTGGGGGCGGTTTGAGCCAGAAAGTGGCTGGACTCGCCTGAGGACAACTAAGGAGATAGTCTTTTTGTTTTCGTTTGGTGATCGGCTCCCTTTGTTCTGCCTGAGGTCAATTTACTTTATGTCTGCCTTGTCTTGCCCTGGCCTGCAAAAAAAGTATATATAAAATAAAGAAGGAGGATGGTTTTGCCAGGCAGCTCCTTCGTCTGCCCTAGCGCGGCAGCCTCAAGGATAGTGGATTATAAACAGACCCCAGTACCTCCCCTAGGGGATGAAAAGGCTAGTTGACTAGGACCCTTGCTCTGGTTGAAAGATGCAGATGGCTCCCAAACCCTTTTTTGGGGTGTCGGAAACCGTCGTCCCGCGACGCGGCTACAGAAGCGAGGCCGGAAAGCTTACTGCTGAGTTCCACCTGCAGTGCGCAAAGTCCTCTTCTGAGTGGGCGCTTATGGCAACAGGAGTGGAAGGAGGCGTTAAGTGAGTGACGGTCTGCCGGGGATGCAGGTGAAGTTCCAAAGGGGGAACTTATACGAAGCCTCAGTAGGAGCATTCCTTTTTCAGGCCGACTAGGATGCATGCAGCACACCACTTTCCGTGGCCGTTGCCGGGATCAGGCCCCGGGAGAACATGGCGGGTCCAACACCACGTGTGAGGGAGCGCCCGGGATCGAGAAGTGAGAAATGGGCAAGAGTCTTACCGTGCGGCTCTTCAGGTTGCCCTGGCAGTCACGGGGGTAAGTTCTTCATCGGCGTCCCTTCCCCTCCCCCCACCACAGTAACACTGCCTTTCGTGGGGTTGAGGTTCTCACGGATTCTCACTTGTTGCCTTGTGGTTTCTTGGGGACGGTTTCTTTTGAGGGAAACTGGCAGTGCGCATAGGAAGCCTGCAGCTTATGACATGGGTAAGTTCTTTTCCCTGCTAGTCTCCTTGTGTGGCTTTGGTCAGTTTTTTCTTGGTGTGCTTGGGTCGGTGCCAATGTTGAAGAAAAAAAAACAGAAGGAATAAGAGGAATCCTTACATGAAGGCTTTATTTCTCTCTGCAAAGCGTGCTGGTTTGCGCAGCCACACCCTAGTTTTTTCCAGGCGCAGGTTGCTGGTGTTGTCCAGGTGAGGATCATGCTGGCCAGACCCCAGTGCCAGGTCTAGGTGGGACCAGCATAACGGGAGTCGGTGTCCTCAGAAGAGAGGGTTGTGTCTGGGTATGCACTCATGCGAGTCCATCTTCCTGGTATAAGGTCCTGCATAGAACAAGACAAGAGACCCTTCGCCAGTATCTGCAGGGTCCTGGTGTGTTAGGTTGGCGACAGCCTCCAGGCCCTCACCGTGAAACCCTTCATAATCTGCCTTTCGTGGTGGGGATACCCCAGGGGATTTTTTTCCGCCGGATTTTGTACTTTTGCTTCCCATCAACATGTCATTGTTTGCGTTTTGGTATGTGCCAGCAGGTAAGGCAGGGGCCCTTTGCTAGCGCAGGAACTGGGAGTTCATCAAGTGAGGGGTCAAAGGCCTGCGCTAGCAGAGGTAGCATGGATGCCAAGAAGGCTTGCCTCATTAAGGAGGGTCAGGTGCCTTCCACCGTCCTCAGAGAAGGACAGGGCGTGGAAGATCTGGACATGGAGCGGAGTCCCCCCCCAAGTCGTAAGACTCTGGAAGAAGGAGAGATTCCCCGAGCATGAGGACCATTTGTGTTTCGGTTCACCTACATGAGTGTTTCGTGACACGGTATGTGATTTGCAACTACTCTCATAATTGGTGGCATGTCCTTTGAAGGCCACTCAACATGACCCAGATCGCAGCAGCACTGGTGGAGAAGGAAGTGTTGGAGGACCCCCTTGCTTCAGGCAGTGCGGGTGCCACATAAGGTGTTGTTTCCAGTTCACACGAGTAGTGTGGGTACTGCAGAGCCTATTCAAAAACAGGAAAAAAGGTTTTAAATGTCCCAGAAAAAAGATTTCAACACCAGATGCGAACATTACGATGAGCCAGATAGGGGGAGCAAGAGAGAACCTTACCATGGCCTAGAGAACCGCACCCCAGAGCTGGTGAATGGCATAATGCCCAACCAACAGCCAACCATGAAATGGGGGAGTTCCTTCTAAGAAAGGCTGGGAAATTTGAAAAGGAGGAAGTAGGACAAGCAAGAGAGGCAGAGTGCGGAGGCAGAAGCCGAGGAAGAAAAGTAGTCTTGGCAAAGAGACCAGAGAGGAAGGAGTTACACTGGCACGAAGCCACAGTGGAGTCCCAGGTGCAGCCAGAATACCCGGAGTTTCTTGGCAAAGAGTCACTTGGAAAAGAAGCGTACCAGGAGAGAACAAAGGTCAGAATTTTATATGAAGGAACCGGTAAACCCATCAGACTGCATGACCACTGTTGACAGACTTTACCAGAGAGATGATGAAGTCAATGTGCCATAATAGAGTAAAACATCTCTTTGCTGCAGATCTCCCCAAGGTGAGCAAATCGTATGTGTGGATCGTGAAATACGTCTGTACCTTCCACCCGAGCCCGTCCATCTGAACATCCGTGGTAATCCTACTACGTGAGTAAGGCTTCATTGCCGCACTTGGACTAGCCTCAAGACGTCAGCTAACTGGTATCGGCCAGGGGGGGGGGTGTAGCCGAGAGACAAGGTAAACCCCATTTTTTATTCTAATCAAATGCCCCGTTATAACTTGCTGACACACGGGAGCACCAGGAACAGCGGTGTGCACCCTCCTTTACCAAGCTGTCCTGTAAGACAAGACACAAGCTTTTATCAAAAGAAAGACTGTTTTATACTTGTTTTAATATCAAGGCATCCTCAAGCACAAAGGAAGATACTCCTTCCTTACATTAGCAAGCATTCACATGACCCAAGCCCAGACCTAAGGCCCCGAACACTGTATGTGCTCAGTTGCACTCGTGAGCGTTCACTGTTATCGAGAATCCCCTCCAAAACGTATTTTCTCACAAGAATATCCTGATACAGACGTCACAGTTAATTCAGACCCACAGCCTATGCGGGTGGATTCAATGAGGACCCTCCTGAGGATAGTCAATGGATTGCAGTCTACTGTCAGGCAGGAAGCCTAGGAGCTCTATGCCTGATGTGTAAGCAGGGCTGCAGATAATAGCAAAAGCCCTTACACACGTGTGGTTTTATTTGCATAGGATGTCCTGTGAGAGTAACAGTCTATCAACGAATCAAGCACTTGATAGTTCTGAATATGTTGCTTGATTCTCTGTTTCTGCTTGAAGCTAAGGGCTTTTCTTTATGTTTCGATGTAGACATCCCTATTTGAACCATTGTACATTAGGGGAAATAAAAAGCCTTTCTTTCCCTACACTCGGGACTTTGTGTTTCCTTGACTTTTTGGCAGGCAAATCCATGGGAGGACTCCCTGAGGAACAAATACCCACACCCCCGCCCCTTAACGCGCGTCCACACTGGATCCACTGAAACTCAAAATAGAAAATTCTTATGCCTACATCATGTCCACCCGTCGCCGCGCACCTGCCTAGAGTATCCATCTTTGACCGTCCTAGGGCGGAGCCGGTGCGAGCGTCAAGGCCGCCCAGCGATAGGTCAACCCGGCAGATGATTCACCAGAGATCGAGTGGAACCTGCGCCCGGAGGCGGCAGTGGCTATTCACTCGCTGCAGGAGGTCGCACAGTGCTATGTCCCCATGCCCTGGTTACCCACTGCTTCACCCCCGGCCCGAGCAGTCATGTCAGATCGTCCAGAACGTTTGTGTGTTCCTCCCCTAGGCTTGGACACGGCGGTGTCAGCGGTAACCAAAAAGATGACTATATCGTGTAGAGGCGTGGCTGCAGGCCCTCAAAGATAGCGCAGGACAAGGAAGTTGTACCACCTTGCTTCAACCAGGCCATTGGCATTTTTAACAAAAATTTTGGCCCCTGGCACTGCAGGCCTCCATTTGTGGGGCAAGGTGTGGCTAGGCCTGTGCTTACCTGCTGGTTTCAGCATATTCATGCAGCCGGAGGAGCAGGCGGCTGACCGGTCTGGTAGAGGTGGCCATACTGGACCTTCTTTTGGGTCGGCCCTCACCTGGTGGACAACCCCCCCCCCATTATGATCTCATGCAGAGAGCTCGTCCAAAGATCTGGCCGTCACTGGTGGTGGCTCGCCGCTGATCTATGGTTCTCCAGCGACCAAGCAGGAAGTCAATCCTCACATTTGTGTTTCATTCGGCGCCGTATGAAGCCCCAGCGGAGCATTTCCCCAAGCTTTCCATGAAAGCCTTTGGGAATGCTGGCACTCATGCGCGGTGTTTCCCTCCGTTTCCCTTCCCAGCCTAAAGGTGCCATCTTACCTCAGTCTCTTTTTTTCCGAGAATGCCCATCGGACGTTTGTCCTGTTTCTCCCGTATGATAAAGTCTGATTTTTTTTTCTTCGGTGATTTTCGCGCTTTTCTTTTTTGCCCCTTCACGGTTCCGACGCCGGTTCCCCCCCTCCCGCCGGTTTCGGTACACCTGTATCGAGCCCGTTTTCTTCATTTTCATTTTGCCCTTCGTGGCTGGCGCTCGCGCCCTTTTTTCCTTTTTCATTGGAAGGCCGTCTGTTGATCTCGCTGGGGCTATTTTTTCCCCGATGGCTTCCATGGTTTCAAAAAGTGTGATTGGTGTAAGAACAGTAATGTCTCTCACCGACACACCACTGCTGCCTTCGGTGCCTTGGCCCTGACCACTACCCCAAGTCATGTGGGCCTGTGGGAAGATGTCTTCCAAGGCACTAAAGAGTCGACAGCATCAAAAGGAAAGGTTTTTCTCGGACTCTGCCTCCGGCCGGGCCCGACCTCGTCTGCTGCCTCGACATCTCGGGATTCCAATCCCGATCGCCGTCGAAGCTCCTCGGACAGGGGGTCCCCCGACCGGGAACGTATGAGGAAGAAGCGTCCTCGCAAGGGCGGCGTTCAGAAGAGGTCCCTGGTCCCTCGAGGGTCAGGTCTAAGACCCCCGACCGTCGCCCCGGCTCGTGGACCAAGAGAAGCCTGCCAAAGTTCCTCGCACGGAGCCGAGTCTGCTGGACACGTAAGCCCCGTATCCTCGTTGACCCATCCTCCGAGAGCCGACGTCGGGCCCGGCGCCGCCGGGGCCCGAGTCTGTGGCTGCTGCATCTCCCGAGCTGAGTCTCAGGATGACAGCCTTGGAGTGCAGACTGTCTGCCTTCATGGAGCAGCAGCGGGCACTGATGGCCAGCCTGTCTGGTGCATCTGCCCCGACCACCGGGACGCATCGACTTTTCCGAAGTCAACCCCGGAGACCGAGCCGATACTTGAGACCCTCGTGGCTCGAAGTCGTCCTCGTTCGAGGTCCCCAGGGATGCCTGAGGGTGTCGACGCCAGTGCCCCCCTCGTCGGGGCGGGTGCCTCAGGGCCCCGCGGGGTCTGACCCTGACTCCTCCTCGTACGAGTCCGCCTGGGAGACGGAGGACGAGGAGTCTCCCGATACCTTTAGACTCTGTGCGTCCCTTCGGATTCACTGGCAATCTGATCCCCGGAGTAGGTCCCCTCCGGAGGACACTAGGTTCTCAGAGTTCGTCCGGGATATGGCCGCTGCCTTGGCTATCCCTGCCGATCCCGAGGAAGAGCCTCGAGCCGAGGAGCTCGATGCTCTACAGTATGATTCTCCTCCGAAGGAGGCCTTTACTGTCCCGGTTTCCTCCGATGCTGGAGTGGCTCCTCTTCCGTATTTGGGAGGCCCCGGCCTCGACGCCGGTTCTAAGCAAGCGAGTCGATTCCATCTATCGACTCCGCAAAAGCCCTGGTTTTCCAGAAAGCACAGCTACCACACACATTCCATTGTTGTGGAATCGACCATGCATCGTCTGAAGAGCAGAAGATGCACTCTGCGGTGCCCCCCGGCAGGGAGGCCCGCAACCTCGATGGCGTCGGTAGGAAGTGCTTCCAGGGGTCTATGCTTGCTTGCCGTCTCCAGTCTTACCAGCTGTACATGGGCATGTACTTGCGAGACCTGGTCCAAAGAGTTGGCCGGATTCTCTGCTGGTCTCTCCGGGGAACCCTTGCAGAGATTTCAGACCTTTGTCCCTCGGGGGATTCGGGAATGCTCCAAGTTCATTTCCCGTGCCGCCTACGATGGCTTCGAGGCTTCGGCCCGAGTTGCGGCTGCCGGCATCGTCGGCTCGACACCAGGCATTGCTGCCAGTCATCGAACTCGAGCCATGGGTTCAGGACAAGTTGGTCGATGTCCCCTGCCGAGGTGAGAACCTTTTTGGCAAACCCGTGACCGAGAAGGCCGCTCAGCTCGAGACGGAGCACCTTACCCTGACAAGGCTGTCAAGGAAGACCTCTGCCCCTTTACATAAGAAGAAGGACTCGGGTAAAAAGTCCTTTTACCTGAGGAAGGGCACTGCCTACAAACAGTACCCTCAGTATCAGGCTGCCCAAGCTGCCCCCAGGGTCAGCAAGCCAAGGGCCAGGGTAATTTATTTATTTATTATTTATTTATTTATTTTATTACAGTTTCTTATATACCGCGCTATTCGTCATCAGCGCGGTTTACATCATAACATAACTACCATGGTGACAAGGTGTCTGGTTTTACATTGAACAGGTAATAAAACTTGGATAACAGGGTTTAACTATATACATAACTATATACATAAGCTATTTACACTGCAGGATAGGTAGAGTCAGATCATGAGTAAGGGGGCATCTATAAGGGGTGATTTCTTGAGAGGGATGTCCAGTCTCAAAGGTGTTCTGGGAAGTATTGGGGTGAAGAGGTAGGTTTTGAGTGCCTTTCTGAACTGATATAGATTGTTTATGGCCCTAATGTCAGGGGGTAGAGTATTCCAGCATCTGGGGATATAGAAACTGCACGCTCTGTTTGTGTAATGGGCCCCGTAGGCAGAGAACCCCCAAACCTCAGGCCCCTGCTACCACTCAGCAGGGTGGGGGTTTTTGACTCCTTGAGCGTAGCCACTCCGTCCCTGCTTTCCCAGCCCTGCACAGGCGGTCGCCTTGTACTCTTTGCCCACCAGTGGCCTCTCATTACCACCGACGGTTGGGTGCTGGATATTAGTCGCAAAAGGGCTATGCCCTGCATTTTCATCAACTGCCTCCTCCTTACTTCCCAGGGGAGCCTTGAGGCCTCCCCTGCACACAGACCTTCTCCTTCGAGAGCTCCAAGGTCTGTTGGTGGACAGGCAGTGGAGCCTGTGCCTCCCCACTTGCAAGGTCACGGGATTCTACTCCAGGTATTTCCTGGTACCCAAAAGGACCGGTGGCCTTCGACCCATTCTGGACCTCAGGAACTTCAACAAGTTCCTAGAGAAGGAAAGTTCAAGATGCTTAACTCTTGGAACACTCCTGCCCTACCTCCAAACAGGGAGATTGGCCTTGCCTCCTTAGATCTAAAGGATGCATACACTCACATCCTCATTCATCCAGACCACAGAAAGTACCTCAGATTCATTGTGGGAGGAGGAAACCATTATCAGTACAGAGTCCTGCGTTTTGGCCTCACCTCCGCTCCCAGGGTCTTTACCAAATGCCTGGCAGTGGTGGCGGCCTACCTGAGAAATCAGGGAATCTTTGTCTTCCCCTAGCTGGACGACTGGCTCATCAGGGGTCAGACGTGCCAGGAGGCCAGACAAGCCACCCTCAGAACCATTGCTCTGCTTCAAAACGTGGGCTTTGTCATAAACTTCGCAAAGTCCACTTTGCTTCCCCTCCCAGAACTTGGAGTTCATAGGGGCAAGATTGGAATTCTCAACTGGCAAGGGCATTCTTGCCAGAAGACAGGGCTCAACGACTGATGGACGTGGCCAAACAGTTCCTCAACAGATCCGTGGTCTCCGCCAGACTCTGCCTCAGACTTCTGGGCCACATGGCTTCGACAGTGCATGTGACTCCCAATGCAAAGGCCTCCATATGAGGCCTGCACAGTGGTGCCTTCGGACTCAGTGGTCTCAAGCCACAGGCCGCCTAAGAGGCAGGATAAAAGTGTCCAGGCCCCTTTTGACCTCCCTCAGCTGGTGGCTACATCCACCCAATCTGCTGCAGGGGATGCCCTTCCAAATTGCCAGAATACTCGGTGGTCCTCACCACCGACGCCTCTCTGAAGGCTGGGGTGCTCATTGTCCTAGACAAGTGCACTCAGGGCCTCTGGTCTCCCTGGGAGGCAGCCCAACAAATCAATCTCCTGGAACTTCGAGCTATCCGCTTAGCTCTCAGGCTTTTTCTCCGGCCCTGGCTCACCACTCAGTCTTGATTCAAACAGACAACCAGGTAGCCATGTTTTATGTGAACAAACAGGGAGGAACTGGGTCCAAGCTCCTTTGTCGAGAGACTCAGGACCTTTGTTCCTTTGCCCTGCAGCACAACATGCGTCTCAAGGCGGTTGTACCTTCCAGGCCAGGAGAACTGCCTGGCTGACCGGTTGAGCAGATTTCTGCAGCCCCACAAATGGCAGCTGCACCCCTTGGTCGTTCAGAAGATCTTCCTGAAGTGGGGTCTCCCTTGGATAGATCTCTTTGCCAGTCCTCTGAACAAGCAACTGCCCAAGTTCTGCTCCAGGCAACCGCATCGTTTGAGGATAGCGCCAGATGCTTTTCTGATGTCCTGGTCTCAGGGCCTCCTGTATGCGTTTCCTCCCACGCCTTTGGTGGCCCGAACTCTTTTCAAGACTCTTCAGGACAAGGCCTCGGTCCTGCTGGTAGCTCCCAGATGGCCGAGGCAGCCTTGGTTTCCACTTCTGCTACAGCTGGCAGTGGATTCCCCACTACCTCTGGGGTTACAACCCGACCTTCTCTCACAGGAGCAGGGTTCCCTTCTGCACCCCAATCTCAAAGCTCTCAATTTTGATGGCCTGGAGGCTGCAAGGGTAGTTTTGGGCTCCCTGGGGCCTGCCTCAGGAAGTTGAAGAGAGTTGTTCTAGCCTCTAGGAAACAGTCCACTAGGAAAACCTATGCCCTCACAATGGAAGAGGTTTTCTGTGTGGTTGTCAGCTACGTACAGAGGATCCTTTCTCCTGTACTGTGCCAGTTAGTGCTTCAGTACTTACTGCACTTGTCCAATCAGGGACTTAAGTCCAATTCTGTTAGGGTCCACCTCTCAGCTCTAGCGCCGCTCACCACTCACTGGTGGAGGGACATTCTCTGTCCGGTCACCCTTTGGTGTCCCCGCTTTCTCAGGGGCTTGCTTTTGCTCAAGCACCTCCATCCGTCCTCCTGCTCCTGAGTGGGAGCTCAATGTGGTCTTGCAGCAACTGACTCGCCCACCCTTTGAGCCGATGGCTACTTGCCCTCTATAACGCTTCCTCTCCTGGAAGATGCTCTTCCTGATAGCCCTCACCTCAGCTAGGCGAGTGAGTGAGCTTCAGGCCCTGGTCTGTGATATAGACCTTATACCAGGATTTATAGGAACAGGGTAGTCCTCAGGACTCATTCCAAGTTCCTTCCTAAGGTTTGTCTCCTCTTTCCACCTCAATCAGGAGGTGGTTCTTCCAACATTCTTCCCTAGGCCTCATGCTAGCCAGGCTGAAGCAGTCCTGCATACCCTGGACTGTAGGAGGGCCTTATCCTTCTATCTTGACGGTACGCAGGGGCATAGAAGGGCTACTGAGCTCTTCGTCTCCTTTGACCCCAATAAGTTGGGGTTGGCTGTGTCCAAGCGTACCTTGTCCATCTGGGTGGCTGACTGTATCACCTGGGCTTACAAGGCGGCTGACCTTCCTTTGCAGGGTAGGGTCACGGCCCATCGTGTCAGGGCAATGGCTGCCTCAGTGGCTCATCTCCGCTCTGTGCCCTTGGTAGACATCTGCAGGGCTGCAACTTGGTCTTCAAGCCAGACTTTTGCGGCCCATTACTGTCTGGAGAGGGAGTCCCATAGGGACAGTGCTTTTGGCCAAGCAGTACTCCGGAATCTCTTTGAGGTTTAGGCAACTCCTGCCCTCCTGCCCTCTGTTGGGCTACCGGTGGAGGTTGTGTCCTTGAAAAGCCTTTCTTTGCTGCTGGGACTAGAGGGAGTTCTCTTGTTCAGCCTGGGTTTCCTCGGTAGCCCAGAGCTAGGGAGTCATCCATATGTGAGGACTGACTTCCTGCTTGGTCCTGGAGAAAGAGTAGTTACTCACCTGTAACAGGTGTTCTCCAGGAGCAGCAGGAATCAGTCCTCACAACCCTCCCTCCTCCCCTTGGAGTTGCAGTTGTACATAGTTTGTTTTTGCATTTTTGTGTGCTGTTCTTAGCTATGTCATTTGACTGAGGTAAGATGGCACCTTTAGGCAGGAAGGGAACCGCGCATGCGTGCCAGCATTCCCAAAGGCTTTCATGGAAAGCTGGGGAAATGCTCCGCTGGGGCTTCATCAGCGCCGATGACACCCATATGTGAGGACTGATTCCTGCTGCTCCTGGAGAACACCTGTTACAGGTGAGTAACTACTCTTTGCGGAACTGGGAGGCAGATGGGGCTTCTAAGGCCCGTCTTAGCAAACTACTCTTTAGAGGTAAGCTGCTCTTTGGAGAGGACCTGGACAAATTGGTGAAGGATCTGGGTGCGTCCAAAGGCAGGCGTCTGCCTGAGGATAAGCAAAAGCAAAGCCATCCGTCCACGTCGGCAAGAGGGCAGCCGAGGGACTAAGTGTTTTCACATGTCCCACTCTGGCTCCTTTCAGAGAGGTTGAGGTGTTCCCAGAGGGCAGGGGCTTCGAGGTTTCCAGGGGGCAGGAAGAGGCTTTGGGACTGTTGCCTCTTCTGGAACCAGGAAATCCCAATGAAGTGAGGCGGGCCCAAGTGGAGTTGATTCCTGTGGGAGGCAGGCTACGAGAGTTCTATCCTGCTTGGGCCTGGATAACGTTGGACCAGTGGGTCCTGGAGGTCGGCCACTCTTTTTCGTTCAGTCTCCTCGCGGGTTGCAAGTCAAAGCAGGGCAGTGAAGGCCACCCTGGAGAGACTGTTGCAGTTAAGTGCCATGATCCCGGTGCTCTGGGACCAATATAGTTGCGGTCGCTGCTCCATTTACTTTGTGGTTCCCAAAAAAGAGGGCTCTTTTTTGACCAATCCTCGACCTTAAAGGCGTAAACCGATGTCTGCGGGTCCCGCACTTCTGCATGGAAGCCCTAGGTCAGTCATAGTGGTGGTAAGAAGAGGGGAGTTCCTAACGTTGCTCGACCTGTCCGAGACTTACTTGCACATTCCCATCAGGCCCGGAGCACCAGCAGTTCCTCCAGTTTGTGGTGCCTATGGGGCACTTCCAGTTTCAGGGTTGCCTTTTGGGCTGACGACGGCGCTGCGTACGTTCACCAAAGTCATGGTGGTGGTGGCAGCGGCGCTCCGCAAAGACAGAGTTCTGGTGCATCCGTACCTTGACAACTGGTTGATCAGAGCAAAGTCCAGGGACAAAAGCGTATTGGCAGCTCCTTGAAAAGTCTGGGATGGGTGATCAACCGGGCCAAGAGCCGGTTGGTACCATATCAGGAGCTGGAGTACTTGGGGGCATGCTTTGACACCAGAGTGGGGAAGGTGTTTGCACAGCGCACCCAGGGGCTGCATCGGCTAGTGCGACAGTTTTTCCAGAAAGTCCAGCCATCAGCCTGGCACTATCTGCAGGTTGTGGGAACCATGGCAGCCACGATCGAGTTGGTTCCGTGAGCAAGAGCGCACATGTGACCTCTGCAGCAAGCACTCTTACGCCGGTGGTCCCACCAGAACCAGCCCTTATCTGCTGGTCTCTGGTGCCCTGGTCACGTAAAGAAGGTGCTGAAGTGGTGGCTGCGTCTGGGGACACTGGAGGGGGGCATGCCTCTCGAGGCGCCAGTGTGGGTTCTGCTGACGACAGATGCCAGCCTGGCCTGTTGGGGGCCCATTGCCAGGGTCGCATATCGCAGGGGCAGTGGGGGCCACAGGAGGCTCACTGGTCCATCAACCGACTGAAAATGCGGGCAGTGTTCCTGGCACTGCAGGCTTTCAGCCCTTGGCTTCAGGGGCAGGCGGCCTGGGTGCTCTCGGACAATGCGACCACAGTGGTCTACTTCAACCGCCAGGGCGGCACGGGCAGTCTAGCCCTAGAAAAGGAGGCAGAGGCTCTGTTCGAGTGGGTGGAAGATCACCTCCAGGCCTGATCAGCAGCACACGTTGCAGGCGTCGACAACGTGACGGTGAATTATCTGAGCTGGGTGCACGTGGATCCTGGCAAGTGGACTCTAAACCAGAAGGTTTTCGAGCAGGTGGCTCGGCATTGGGGATGCCGGCCATAGATCTGATGGCTACCTTTCAGTCTGCCAAGGCAAGCAGGTTCTTCAGCAGAAGAAGGGAACGAATGTCGGAGGGACTGGATGCCCTCGTGCAAAGATGGCCCGAGGAGGTGCTCCTTTATGTCTTCCCTCCGTGTGCACTCATAGGCCAGGTGATACAGAGGATCGAAGCTCACCGGGGGTCTGTCATCTTGATTGTCCCGGACTGGCCGAGGTGCCCATGGTATGCTGATCTAGTGAGGCTGCTGGCGGATCGGCGGTGGTGTCTGCCGATTCGAGAGGATCTATTATTGCAGGGGCCAGTACGCATGCCTCAAGTGGATTGATTCTCGCTTACGACTTGGCTCTTGAGAGGGCCAGGCTGAAGAGGAAAGGCTATTCAGGGCCAGTGATTGCGACCCTGCTAAAGGCGTGAAAGAGGTCAATCTCTTTGGCTTACATCAGGGTATGGCATATATTTGAGTCGTGGTGCGAGGATAGGCAGGTGAGCCCATCTTCTACTTCCTTTCCAGACATTTTGGCTTTTTTACTGTCCGGGATCGACAAGGGCCTGGCGGCCAGTTCCCTAAGGGTGCAATTGGCGGCGCTCTCCTGTTACTGGGGTATGGTGCAAGGGGTGGCATTGGGCTCGCATCCTGATGTGCTGAGGTTCCTGAGGGCAGCGGGGCATCTTCGTCCTCCGAGGAGAATGGTGGTACCACCCTGGGATCCCAGTTTGGTGCTATTGGCATTGGCCAAGGAGCCCTTTGAGCCTTTGAGCAGGTGCTCATTGAAGGATTTGACGTTAAAGGTGGTTTTCCCCATAGCCATTTGTTCGGCATGCAGGCTTTTGGAAATTCAGGAGCTGTCCTGCAAGGAACCGTATCTGGTATTTTCCAGGGAGAAGGTCGTTCTTCGGTTGGTCCCCCCACCTCCTTGCCGAAAGTGATTTCGGCCTTCCATGTGAATTGACCAGTGTCTTTGCTGGTCCTTTTGGTTTTGGAAGTGTATCCTTTATGCTCCGAGTTGCGCAGGTTGGATGTTAAACAGGTCCTGAAGTGCTATTTGAAGCAGACTGTGGCCTTTCGGAGATTGGAACACTTGTTCGTTCTGTTCGGGGGGCCTCGGAAGAGAGAAGCAGCGGCTAAGACGTTGATTTCTAGGTAGATTAGAGAGACTTTGCTTTGGCGTGCCCGCTGAAGGGGAAAGCAGTGCCAGCTGGATTGCAGGCACATTCCAAAGGGCCCAAGTGTCTTCATGTGCAGAGTGTAATTTGTTGCTACTGGCAGAGATCTGTAGGGCGGCAACCTGGTCTTCCCTTCATACCTTTACTAAGCATTATCGCCTGGATTTACAGGCTTCGAGGGGATTCTCGGTTCAGAGCGGCAGTGCTTCAGGCCGGTTTGGCAGGTCCTTCCCATTAGGTTAACTGCTCTGTTACATCCCAGAGGTGCGGGACTGGACTGCAGGGGACGATAAGGAAAGAGAAATTAGACTTACCTGCTAATTGTTGTTCCTTGAGGAACTCCAGTCCAGTCCCGGATCCCACCCTTGTTGATTGCTATGAGGGTGGCTGGTAGGCGTGTCTGTCTAGTGACTGTTGCAATGTTTCATGGCAGGGGTCTGGCAGCTCCATATGGGACAGTCAGTTAGACATAGGGGCCGGTGCTGGGGGAACTGCTGGTCTCACGCTGCATCTGGTTAGACAGGGCCGGAGGTGCGCAGGTAAAGCCTCCCCATATTGGGGGGAACGGGGGATTCCTTCCCAGGTTGGGGGGAGGGTTACTTAAGGAATTCATGTAGCATTGATGGTTTTGTTAACTACTTATTTGTTTCTCCTGTGAGTCTGCTTTGTCAGTAGGTTACTGGAGCGGGTAGGCGGTGCCAACTGTATAAGTAGATGGGTGTCATTAAAAGATGACATGCTCAGTCTCCAAGCTGCTGGAAGAGGTGCACTACCCAAAGGTGCATGACTGGACTGGAGTTCCTCAAGGAACAACAATTAGCAGGTAAGTCTAATTTCTCTTTAATTTTGATTGACCAATTCAGGGACTATGCAGATATAAGGCACCCTGCAAGGTCAAATGGCAGGGGGTTGGCTCAAGTCCTTAGGAGTCCATTTTAAAGAATGCTCCTGCTATTCATACCTTTCCCGCCAGGGTCTAACTTCTCTGCCGGTTGTACGGCGAAGTTAGACGGGGGCAGAGAATGGGCAGCTCAGGGGTGGAGTCTGGGTGGGCAGTGAGCGGTCGCCGGCCCTGGACGTACAGAGCCGACTCTAATGTCGGCCCTGCACGTCCAGGGCCGGCGACTTGTGTGGGGAAGTTATTCCACTTCAGAGGTGGAATAACTTCCCTGGACGTTGTTTTTTTTTCAGGCCCGGGGCGCAGATGGTACGGGGGGACCCAAGGACATGCCCCACAGCCCAACCCTGGCCTTAGGAGGCCAGATCAGGGGTCGGGCTGCAGGAAAATCATCTTTTGAAGTCCGATGACCGGGATCACGGCTTTACAATGGAACGGTGGTGCTATGGCAACCGGACACCATGGTGCCGCGGCTCCATTGTAGAGCCCTCACTGAGTTAGCTGGGATCAGGCCTGTATGTGCAGGCCGAGCTGAATTGCAGTCCCAGCCTGCATGTACAGTCCTGTTTGTGATTCTGATCCCATGGGGCTAGATATGCCCTACGGGATCAGAATTGCAAGCTCCCTCTGTACGCCCGGCTCAAACCAGACGTACAGAGGGGCTGGACGTCTGGGATGGAATGAGCCTCTTGGTGTATAAATTTAGGAGGTTTTGGCTGTCTTTAGGAATCCAAATTTTTAGTTTAAATTTCTCCTAAACTTAGGAACCTGAATTTATACCTTCAATTCATTTGCCTAGAATTAGGTTCATAAATGCTTACTGCTGAAAATCTGTGCCAAGCTCCTTATTTTTCTCCATCCTAACTCCACTCCCATATCTGCTCGCTATTTAGAAACCTACATTTAGGTGCCTACTGAGAATAGGATTCTAAATTTGAGATCTCCGCCCTAGTTGTGTTTCAAAAGGGTTGATTTAGTTATCTCTCAAAGGTAAGCTGCTAAACCTTCTGAAAAATGACCTCAGTGTAATGAGAAGTGTTTGTACTAGAATTAAATCTGTCGTTTTCCTATGCATCCTTGAATAGAATTAACCCAGATGTATACTGTTCTGGAATGGTCTCTGATCTTGGTGCATTAGGACTGTTTTCAGATGCCTGATTGTCTCAGAAGCGGCCAAGTGTATACGAGACATACATTTTTAAAAGTATTTAAATTGTCTCAAGGTCTTCAGATTGACCTTAGGTATATGAAAATACATTTGCTTAGCATATGCAAACTGATTTTGAAGAAGCACTGTGGAGGCATGAGTGTAGATGGCAGAGAATTCACAATGATTTCATTAAAAGGTGGGGTTTGGTTATCTGATTTGCCACCTCTCACATCTCCTGATTTCCGTTTTGTATTTTAGGTGCCGTTCAGATGCTGATGACCACATTCATTGGTTGTGTAAAGCTCTTTGTACCATGCTGTTTCTATCAACACAAAACACGCCTCGCCTATCCCCCTAATTTCCTAATGATTATGCTGTTTGTTGGGGTGATGAGGTAACGTCTCCTTCCAAAAAAATAGTTTTGCATTTTGAAGTAGTATGATTCATATGCAATGTGCAGTGTCTTCCAAAAGTTGTCTACATTTTTTCATGCTCTGCTGTCTAAAAATTACAATTCAAAATGTATTTAAATAGGAATTTCCTTTTTGTTCCTCCAGTCCAATCCCGGTACCTATGGATAGTCTCTCCCCACCAGCAGCTTGAAGACTGAGCATATCTCTTTTTTCATGACCTCAGACTGAATAACTAGTTGGCACCTCCCACCAGCCCCCGGTAATGCAGTCTCCAAGCAGCTGGTGAGACGTGATTTCCCAGTGGGGACTCACTGAGGAACAATTAGGCATAGTTTAAATCCCTTTAACTGGATTTGACAGGTCTAATTGGATAAAATTTTAAAAACAAATAAACAAAAAGGGTCCTTTCCTGCAGCCTCTTCCCTATACAGGGCTAGGTACTGCAGCCTGGGACAGGAGGGGGCTTTCTGATACTCAATTCGGTAGCGGGCAACTGCTTCGATGCTCTGAGGGGAGCAGAGTTGTTGCCAGAAGAAGAGGCCTGTCAGTAGAGCACCCATGCAGAAGCCGTGCAGGAGGCTGTGTCGCAGTGTTTATAAGACTGCAGGAAGTAAGAGGTGGCCAGAGGAAACTTCCCTACCTGATAAAGCAGCAGCGGCCAAGGTCCATGAGGGGTCTGGGAGGGAGAGCAGGGACGATCCTGACCGTGTTGTGCTTGTACGGGAGCTCAGTCAAGCGCAGGAACTGCAGCCATTGCTGGGAGCCACATGTGACTGTGCTTGCAGGGGAGAGAGGTCCTCAGAAGCTGCAGGTCTCTCTCCATCCCGTTTTATTGTTTTGGTTGGTGGATTGTTGTTGTTAGTCGGAGCTGCAACAGCAAGGTAAAAAAAAAAAGCAACAGGTTCTAATAGCAACAGTGATGCTCTAAGGCCCTCGCAAAGGGGAGGCAGCCTCCAAGGCCTCCATTGGCAGGTGGTGTTAAAGGAGGCAATCACATTGGCCTATCTCTTGAAGGGCAAGCATGTGCCCACAGGTCTATGGGGGCACTCCACCAGGGCACAGGCGGCATCTTGGGCAGATGTGTTCTGGCTCCCCCAGCAGATATTTGCAGGGTGGCTATGTGGGCCTCCTTGCATACCTTCGTATGTCATCATAAACTGGATTTGCAAGTGCATTCAGAGGTGCGTTTTGGCTGTCAGGTGTTAGAGGCCGGGCTTGCCGGTCCCACCAGAGTTTGAGTACTGCACTGGTACTTCCTAAGAGTGTGGACTGGATTGTAGGGATGCCTTGGAAGATGAAATTAGACTTACCTGCTAATTTTCTTTCCGTTAGGACCTACAGTCCACTCCAGAGCCCACCCATCTCAATGCGGTGGCAAGCCCGGTTCAAATGCTTAGCATATACAGGGTCATGCCTTAAACTCTGGTTGTGTCAGAGGGGTTGATCCTAAGTTGAAGAATTGGTTTCTGGAAGCTTGGGGAAACCAGCTATAGCCTTGGTCTTCTTGGGCTGCACTAAGTCACCACAGGGCATTCAGGATGTAGTTTGTACATAGTTCGTTCATGGTTGGCTGTAGGGCTGATGTTGCTTCTTAGGTTCTGCTTTGACATTGGAATACTGGCTTGGTGGGAGGAGCACCTGCTCCTTATGTTGTGACATCACCAAAAGCTAGAATGCTCAGTCTCCATCTGCTGGAAAAGGGACACAACCCAGGAGTCTGGACTGGACTGTAAGTCCTAATGGAAAGAAAAATAGCAGGTAAGTCTAATTTCACCTTAGGATGCGACAGCAGGCCAGTGGAGAGCCAGCCGAAGTCTGAGGCAAAGCCCAGAAGCGTACCCTCTGTTAACCATGGCAATGGAAGGGTCGGAAGGAGAGCCTGAACCGAGCAGAAGGTTTCTGGAGGACAAGTTCTGGGGAGATCTGGAGTCCATCAGGAGAAGCAGAGGACCTGGAGGCTGGATCAGATCTAGATGAGGGCAAGATCCCCCAGGAGGATGGAATCATCCGAGTCTTCTGTAGGGAAGAACTGGTAGCCTTGATGTCTCAGTTTGCAAAGACTTTCAGTGTTTGCGCTGAGGCTCCATCAGAAGGGGAACTGCTGGACTATCTGCTTTTTCAGGCGGTGAGGATGTCACAAAGGGTTTTCCCCCTGCACCAGGTTGTCTGGAACATGATCCAGGAGGAGTTGGATGTGCCGGAGACCGCTCTTAAGGGGACACGGAGGATGATCCAACTTTTCCCTTTCCCACTACTACTACTGAACATTTGTATAGTGCTACAAGACATACAGAGCACTGAACACACATGTAAAAGACGGTCCTGCTCATCATAGCTTACAAGCTAGTTGAGACAGCCAACACAGTAGCTGTAGACATGGGATACAGCTAGAGGAAATGGTAAGGAAACACAAAAGAGATCTTGTGAGTCAAGATCCAAAAGCGGCAGCGAAGAGGTGAGTTTTCAGCCTGGATTTGAAAAGGGTCAGAGAAGGCTCCTGACATACAGATTCAGTAATTTGTTTCAGGCATAAGGAGCAGGAAGGTGAAAGGAACGAAATCTGGAGTTCTCCGGGAACAAGCAGAAAGTCAGTCCTTACATATGGGTGACATCGGCACCGATGGAGCCCTCACGGAAGCATCCCTCCAGCTTTCAAAGAAAGCCTTTAGGAGATGCTACCACGCATGTGTGGTCCCCTTTCCGCCCAAGGATGCCATCTTGCTCAGTCTCCTTTGTTCCGCGGAACCCTTCAGATGTTTGTCTGGCTTGTCCTCGGAAAAAGTTGATTTTTTTTGCCCGAGTTTCATACTCGCCTCTGGTACTGCACCGGTACTCTTCCCGCCAGCCGACCTCACTGTCTTGGCATCGAGTTCAGGTCCCTTTTTGTAGGTTTTTTTTTTTTGTTTTTGGTATCTTTGTGCTTTTTTTCCCAACTGGCAGCCCGGCAGATCTTCGACCTCACTGGAGTATTTTTCCCCCCATGGCTACCAGTGTCTTCAAGAAGTGTGATCGGTGTACTAAAATTATGTCTTTGACCAACACACATGACTGCTGCCTTCGCTGCCTTGGGCCGGAACACGACCCTACAGCATGCGGTCTCTGTAAAAAAAAAATGTCTAGTAAAGACCTCAAGAACTGCCAGCAGCAGCAAGATAAGTTTTTCCCCTGAGTCCCCGGTACCTCCAAAGGCCAGGGCCTTGTCTGAAGCCACGACATCTCGGGCAGGCACCTCCAAACCCGAGCGGTATCGTGGTATTTCAGAGGTGGTCTCCCTTGAGAGAACCCAAGAAGAAGAAAACCTCGAAGTCGGTGTCCTTGCAGGTCCCGCAGTCCGAGATGCTCGTCCGAGGGATCGGAGAGGGAACAGCCTGCAAAGGTCCGCCGAAAGGACTCTACCTTGGACCGGCCTTGGTTGCCAGACACCATCCTTGTCGAGGGCTCTCCTTCGGGGGAAACGGCATCGGGCCTGAGTCCATGGTGCCTGTGCCGATGGCTGTGGAGCCGTCTGGCCTGGAGTCTAGGATAGCAACCCTGGAGCACAGTTTGTCTGCCTTCATGGACCAGCAGCGGGTGTTATTGTCCGGTACTACCAGTTCATCCGCCCCGACCACCGGGCCCTCAACATCAAAGTTGTCCCCGGAGGCCAAGCCGATCCTCGAGGTCCTTTGGCCTCGAGTCGATCCTTGGCCGAGGTCTCGACCTGGTTCCTGCTCGACGGGACCACAATCGTCCCCATCCAGTGCGTTCAGTGCTGGTTGCGGGCCGGGGTCAGCCCCGGGACTCGCGGATAATCCTTCCTTCAAGTCCTTACATAAGTACATAAGATATGCCATACTGGGTCAGACCAAGGTCCATCAAGCCCAGTATTCTGTTTCCAACAGTGGCCAATCTAGGTCATATTTTTATTTATTTATTTTTTTATTTATTTAACAGTTCTTCTATACCGCTCTATTTTAGATCAGAGCGGTTTACATTCAACATCAACCATACAACACAGGAACCCTGAGTTGTATTTACAATAAACAGGAGATCAACTTGGAAGTAACTGGGGGGAACTATGTACATTGTATAACATATCTACATCTTATTTACATATGTACCTAGCAGTTTCCCCAAGGGACACAGGTTCCACAATGCTTGTATTGGTTCAAGCATTGATATCCTGGGTCCCTTCTTAATAATGGTTTATGGACCTTTCCTCCAGGAACTTGTCCAAATCTTTTTTAAACCCAGCTACACTAACAGCCTTTACTACATCCTCCGGTAACAAATTCCAGAGTTTGATTATACGTTGAGTGAAAAAATATTTTCTTGTATTAGTCTTAAATAGTTTACCCTGTAGCTTCATTGCATGTCCCCTAGTCTTTCTATATTCTGATAAGGTAAACAATCGATCTACGTTTACCTGATCTCCAGGAACAAGCAGGAATGAGTCCTCACATATGGGTACGTCGGAACCGACGGAGCCTGCGCGGGAAAGCTCCCCAGCTTCCCAGAAAGGAAGCTTTTGGGGCCTCCCACAGCGCATGCGCGCTGCCTTCCCGCCTTCCTGACCAACTCTCTTCAGTTCTTCTTTTTCCGCGGAGCCAGCAGGTCGTGTTCCTGTCACCGCTGAAGAAATTGTTATTTTAATTTGTTTCTTTGACCGCGTGTCTGCCTTCCCCGATTCCAGACCGGTACCGCCGGTCCTTTTTTCGTTTATTTAAAAAAAAAAAAATAATAATAATAATTACTTTTTCTACACTCGGTGTATTTTTTCTGTGAGGCCTCTAGGCCTTCTCAGGTCTCCCTCATGGAAAAACCAGCTTCTGGTTTTAAAAAATGCACTAAGTGTACCGGTACTATTTCAGTTACAGACACCCATGAGTGGTGTCTTAAATGTTTGGGGCCTGACCATTCCATTCCGGATTGTCCATCCTGCTCTCTGATGTCCAAAAGGGGCTTACAGAACAGAGCAGCTAAATTTCATATGCTGTTTTCTACCGATACTCCAGCATCAACATCCTCCAGGTCTTCTTCTCCTGATGGATCTCAGGTAACCAAACATTCTTCGGGCAAGTCCTCAAAAGGCATATCTCCCTCTAAGCAGCGAGAGGCCCTTGCAATTGATCCTGAGGACTCTGCCCCAGCCAAACAACCCCGGCGGGAAGCTTCGGCTTCCAAAGCTCCTCCTATGGGGTTACAGGTAGACATCGATGGCACGGCCTCGACCGATCTCCTGTTAGACTGCTCTGGGGTACCGGCTAACACCGGTACCGACTTCCAGGCAGTTGTGGCGGCTATGGGTACTACGGTACAATCCATGCAGCAGGTCTTACTGACTTTCATTAATGTTGCACCGCCATCGGTACCGCGACAATCGGTTCCGATTCCGGTACCGCAACCGATACCGGTACCCCGAGCATCTACTTCCAGTAGCATGCCGGTTCCGGTCTCCGGTTCCGGAGCTTTCTTCGATACCGCTCCAATACCCGGTACGCCAGATGTCGGTAACGATCGGTACGCGTATCGATCTCTGGAAGCAAATAGACGATACTTTGAATCCTCTGAAGATTCTGATACATCAGATGATTCTGCTGACGTCTCTTTTACTCTTCCTGAGGAGCCCTCTTCTCCAAAAAGGAGAATGTCTCCTCCAGAGGATTTGTCCTTTCAAGACTTCATTATTGAAGTAGCTAAAGGACTCTCCATATCTGTATCCTCTGAAAAGGAACCTAGAGCAAAAAAATTTGATATTTTAGGATACTCTAAGGTTCCCAAAGAGGCAGCCACCTTACCCATACATGAAATTCTTCAAGAACACATGATGGATTTGTGGGAGGCTCCTCTCACCCTATCTCCACATTCTCGACGTTTGGACACCATGTATCGGGTTCCCCCTTCTTTGAGTTTTCAAAAAACTCAGCTTCCTCACCACTCTATTGTGGTGAAGTCTGCTATGAAAAAGATAAAGAGTACCAAAAGACACTCTTCTACCCCTCCAGGAAGAGAATGTAGGACTCTGGATGCTTTTGGGAGAAAAATCTTCCAAGCTAGCATGCTTATGGCCAGAATCAATTCATACAGCCTCTATATGGGCATGTTTTTGAAAGAGATTGCATTAAAGATACGTCAGTTTCTCCCCTTTATCCCAGAGGATAAACAAGAGGAATTCCTTCTTTTGCTAAAGCACACTCAAGATGTTTCAAAGTTCTCCAACAGAGCAGCCTTTGACTCTTTTGAGGGGGCAAGCAGAGCCTCTGGCATAGCTATAGTTGCTCGCAGACTGGCTTGGCTCCAGACCTCTGATTTGGAACCCTGGGTACAAGAAAGCTTGGGCAATCTGCCCTGTACAGGTGAAAATCTGTTTGGCAAAGAGTGGCAAATCAAAGCCACTCAAATGGATGCAGAGAATGCTACTTTAGATAGACTTTCCAAGTCTACCTCTACCCCTGCCAAGAAAAAACCTTTTAAGAAAACTTTCTATAAAAAGACCAGATTTTCCACAAATACTGGCCAGCAATCTTCCCAAGTTCGCTTTGCTCCTAAGCGTCAGCAAACTAAACAGGCCAGAACAAAGGCTACAGGGGCTGCTACAATCCAGCAGTCCCAACCTCCTCAGGGTTTTTGACTTGATTCTAGAGAACTTAACCTTTCTGGCTCTGCAACAGCCAGAACCTCTCACCATTCCGGGAAGGTTGGCTCATTTTGCTCCCAGATGGGAACAAATCACATCAGAACCGTGGACCCTCTCTATTATCAGAGAGGGCTACAAACTACATTTCTCCAGCCTTCCTCCCAATACCATGGTGAGACAATTCAATTCTCCCCCCATCTCTCCTGTACCTGTTGGGCCAAGAGGTGACCACTCTTCTCGCCCAAAAGGCAATAGAAGAGGTTCCTCTTCCTCAACAAGGGTCAGGTTTCTACTCCCCTTATTTTCTCATTCCCAAGAAAACAGGGGGGTACAGACCCATTCTGGATCTCAGAGAATTGAACAAATTCCTATACAAAGAGAAATTCAAAATGCTTTCTCTAGGTACTCTCCTTCCATACCTACAGAGTCAGGACTGGCTTTGTTCTCTAGATCTCAGGGATGCGTACACACATATACTCATCCATCCATCCCACAGAAAATTCCTACGGTTTCTGTTCCAGAGACAACATTTCCAATACAGAGTACTCCCCTTCGGTCTAGCCTCTGCTCCAAGGGTATTTACCAAATGCATGGCAATAGTAGCTGCATTTCTACGCACTCTGGGGATCTTTGTCTTCCCGTACCTGGACGACTGGCTCATCCGAGCTCCATCTCAGTCCGAGGCTCAGACTTCCCGGGACCACACCAGATGCATACTGCAGTATCTGGGACTTGTCATCAATCTGCCAAAGTCTCAACTCACCCCTACTCAATCCCTAGAATTCATAGGGGCCTGGCTAGATACTACCACTGCAAGGGCCTATCTTCCTCAGACCCGTTGCCACCGTCTAGTGCACTTGGCCTCTCAAATTCAGTCCAGAAGCCACTTGACTGCCAGAGAGATGCTACAACTGCTAGGCCACATGGCATCCACAGTTCATGTGGTGCCTTATGCTCGCCTACATGTGAGAGCAGCTCAATGGACCTTGTCCACCCAGTGGACCCAAGCATCAGGAGCTCTCTCAGACCAAATAGCAACCTCAAAACGTCTTTTTTGGTCTCTCCAATGGTGGATATCCACTCAAAATCTGTTGTTGGGGGCCCCCTTCCAACCTTTGTTACCCCAAGCAACTCTCACTATAGATGCCTCCCAAACAGGTTGGGGAGCTCATCTCCAAGACCTCTCCACTCAGGGCATTTGGTCTCCACAGGAGACCACCCTTCATATCAACCTTTTGGAACTGCGAGCAATTTTCCTTGCTCTCAAGGTCTTTCATACCCTCCTCATCAACATGACAGCCCTGTTCATACCGACAATCAAGTAGCCATGTTCTACATAAACAAACAAGGAGGGACTGGCTCTCTGTCGCTTTGCAACGAAGCTCTAAAACTGTGGGCCTTCGCCAGAGAGCATCAGATCCATCTCCTGGCAGTGTACCTCCCAGGAATCCAAAACTCTTGGGCAGACAGTCGAGTTCTGCTTCCACACGAATGGTCCCTGCACATGGATCAGGTACTCAGAATCTTTCAGGAATGGGGGACCCCGGACATAGACCTCTTTGCAAGTCCGTACAATGCCAAACTTCCCCGGTTCTGTTCCAGAATTCCGTGTCAGGGAGCTCAGGCCAAGGATGCCTTCCTCCTTCATTGGGGTCAGGCCTTCCTATATGCCTTTCCACCCATTCCCTTGATTCCCAAAACTCTATTCAAACTTCAGAGGGATCAAGGATCCATGATCCTCATAGCTCCACGCTGGCCACGCCAAGTGTGGTACCCTCTACTTCTGCATCTCTCCCAGACACCCTCCCTGGATCTGGGAGCTGCTCCAGACCTTCTGTCTCAAGAGGAGGGGACTTTGTGGCACCCAAACCCTAAGTCCCTTCAGCTCAGAGCTTGGTTACTGAAGGCCTAGACCTTCAAGACTTGGATCTTTCTCAACAGGTGAAGGATGCCCTCCATGCATCGAGGAAACCTTCCACCAGGCGTTCTTATGCTTTTAAATGGAAAAGATTTTCACTTTGGTGTGCTGACAACGGTCTTAACCCTCTAGCACTACCTTTGACTTCTTTACTCGAATATCTCCTGCATCTTTCCAATGCAGGACTTAAATCCAATTCTGTAAGGGTCCATTTGAGTGCTATTGCAGCATCTCTTCAGCCTATCAATGGACAATCTGTTTCCTCTCAACCTCTTATCGCAAGATTCATGAGAGGCCTAACTTTAACTAAACCTCCCATTCGGCCTCCTCCGGTGGCATGGGACTTAAACGTAGTTCTTGGTCAGCTTATGAAGCCACCCTTTGAACCCTTAGCCACTACCTCCTTAAAATTCCTTTCCTGGAAAGTCATTTTCCTTATTGCAATCACTTCTGCTCGCCGCATCAGTGAACTGCAGGCTTTAGTGGCTAATCCACCTTATACAAGGTTCCATCATGATAAGGTAGTCCTTAGGACAAATCGCCACTTTATGCCTAAAGTGGTCTCACCTTTTCATCTTAATCAAGAGGTATATCTACCTGTCTTTTTTCCAGCTCCTCATGCATCAAATGCAGAGAGGAACCTTCATACTCTAGACTGTAAAAGAGCTCTTGCCTTTTACCTCCACAGGACACAGCAACATTGAAAGTCTTCTCAACTTTTTGTTGCCTTTGACCCTCCTCATTTAGGACTTCCAGTCTCAAAAAGAACACTGTCCAATTGGATTGCTCAGTGTATTTCTTTTGCTTATCAGAGTAAGAACCTTTCTCTGGAAGGCCATGTCACAGCTCACAATGTCAGAGCCATGGCCACGTCTATGGCTCGTCTTCATTCTGTATCCATTGATCAGATCTGTCGAGCAGCCACCTGGGCCTCGGTTCATACCTTCACAGCCCATTACTGCTTGGACAAGGACTCCCGCCGGGATGCCTTGTTTGGTCAGGCTGTCCTCAGACACCTGTTCCATTCTTAAACAACTCCTGCCCTCCGTCCCTTAATGGATGCCTGAGATCCATAGGAAGACGAGGAACCTTTCAGGGTCTCATACCCTTGGGGATCTCCCAGGCATCTTAGCTGGGGAGTCCCCATATGTGAGGACTCATTCCTGCTTGTTCCTGGAGATAGCACAGTTACTTACCTGTAACAGGTGATCTCTGGGAACAGCAGGAATTAGTCCTCACAACCCACCCACCTCCCCTAGGAGTTGTATCTCTCTCTCTCTCTCTTTCCTTTCCTCTCTCTATTGTCTCAGCTTTAAACTCGAACTGAAGAGAGTTGGTCAGGAAGGCGGGAAGGCAGTGCGCATGCGCTGTGGGAGGCCCCAAAAGCTTCCTTTCTGGGAAGCTGGGGAGCTTTCCCGCGCAGGCTCCGTCGGTTCCGACGTACCCATATGTGAGGACTAATTCCTGCTGTTCCCAGAGATCACCTGTTACAGGTAAGTAACTGTGCTTTCCACTCCGTTCATTAATTTATAGACTTCTATCATATCTCCCCTCAGCCATCTCTTTTCCAGGTTAAAGAGCCCTAACCTTTTTAGCCTTTCTTCATAGGAGTGTCCTTCCATCCCCTTTACCATTTTGGTGGCTCTTCTCTGAACCTTTTCTAAAATCGCTATATCCTTTTTAAGATATGGCGACCAGAATTGCACACAATATTCAAGGTGCGGTCTCACCATAGAACGATATAGAGGCATTCTTTTGTTTTATTTTCCATTCCTTTCCTTATCATACCTAGCATTCTATTTGCTCTCTTGGCCGCTGCTGCACACTGGGCTGAGGGTTTTAACATGGTATCCACAATGACGCCTAAATCTTTTTCCTGGGTGGTGGTTCCTAATGTGGAACCTTGCATCGTGTAACCATAGTTTGGGTTGTTCTTCCCTAGGTGCATAACCTTGCACTTGTCGACATTAAATTTCATCTGCCATTTTGATGCCCAGTCTTCCAATTTATCAAGATCCTCTTGCAATTTTCCACAATCCTCTTGGGTTTTAACAACTTTAAATAGTTTTGTGTCATCTGCAAATTTGATAACCTCACTCGTTATTCCACTTTCCAGGTCATTTATGAATATGTCAAAAAGCAGCAGACCCAAACAGATCCCTGGGGTACACTACTATTCACCTTTCTCCATTGGGAAAATTGGCCATTTAGCCCTACCCTCTGCTTTCTTTCTTTTAACCAGTTCCTGATCCACAATAGTACACTGCCTCCTATCCCATGACTCTTTAGTTTTGCCAAAAGTCTCTGATGGGGGACCTTGTCAAAGGCTTTCTGAAAGTCCAGATACACAATATCAACCGACTCACCTTTGTCCACCTGATTATTCACTCCTTCAAAAAAACATAACAGATTAGTAAGACAAGATCTCCCTTGTCTAAAGCCATGTTGGCTGTCTCCCATTAGGACATAACTATCTACATGCTGAGTAATTTTATTCTTTATGATGGTTTCTACCATTTTTCCCGGTACTGTTGTCAGGCTCACCGGTCTGTAGTTTCCTGGATCACCCCTGGAACCCTTTTTAAAAATTGGTGTTACATTGGCGATCCTCCAATCTTCAGGTATTAGAGATGATTTTAATGATAGTTCACAGATTACTAATAGCAGGCCTGCAATCTCATATTTCAGTTCTTTTAACACCCTTGGATGTATACCATCCGGCCCAGGTGATTTGCTACTCTTCAGTTTATCTTGACGGACTACTCTGAGTGGAAGACGTAGGATAAGGAATCGCTCGATACCCATAGCCACAGCGACATCCCCTCGGACTCCCCTGCTTCGGAGCCCCGGCGGCAGTCTCCACCGGAGGACATGGGATTCATTGACTTCGTCATGGACATATCCAAGGCTCTAGTGTTCCCGACGGAAATGTAGAAGGACCCTTGGTCTGATGAGTTAGAAATCCTCCAGTATAAGGCCCCTCTGAGGGAATCACTCATGGTACCCATCCCTCCCATCCTTCAACGACTGATGCTCCATATGTGGGAAACACTGACGTCTATGCTGGTGGTGAGCAAGTGGCTCGACTCAATGTATCAAGTCCATTGGAGCAGAAGCAATGGACGACCCAGCTGCTTAATGTAATCTCAAACGGCTTTATTGTAGATCCCCGACGCGTTTCGGCTTACGCCTTTCTCAAGGGGAGAGTTGTGAGTGATGCACCAAAATGCCGTTGAAATTCAAAGGACACTAAATTGGTGACGGCGGAAGCAGCAACCCTAAGCTGAAGTGAGGGTTGTGTAGCCAGCGCCTTACTAGTTTAGTTTCATCTGATTTGCTTTGCTGTACAGTGGCACAATAAGGAATTTAGTGTCCTTTGAATTTCAACGGCATTTTGGTGCATCACTCACAACTCTCCCCTTGAGAAAGGCGTAAGCCGAAACGCGTCGGGGATCTACAATAAAGCCGTTTGAGATTACATTAAGCAACTGGGTCGTCCATTGCTTCTGCTCCCTGTGTACTGACTGGTTTCTGCAGGAGCCCTGCTCTCCTGTGTGCTGTTTCAAGTCCATTGGAGCCAGGGCTTCCAGAGGTTACAACTGCCAGACAACTCCATGGTGGTGGAGTTGGCTATGCATCAATTGAAAAGTCAGAAGATGCGCTTCTCGGTGCGCCCCTCGGCAGGGAGTCATGCACCTTGGATGCCTTCAGCAGAAAGTGTTACCAGGGCTCGATGCTAATCGGCCACATCCAGGCCTACCAGCTGTACATGGGCATGTACCTGAGAGACCTGGTGAAAGAACTCACCGGGTTCTCAACTGGTCTGTCTGAGAGACCCCTGCAGCAGTTCAAGAAATTGGCCAAGGCCGTTCGTGAGTGCTCCAAGTTTATGTCTCGGGCAGCCTATTACGGATTTGAGTCGGTGGCTCAAGTAGTGGCAGCGGGCATCAGTGCCCAATGCCAGGCTTGCTACAGTCGTCCGACCTCGAGCAATGGGTTCAGGACGAATTGGTCAATGTCCCATGCCAAAAAGAGAACCTGTTTGGCAAGCCCTTGACCAGTAAAGCTGCTGAGCTGGAGACTGAGCTCATGATGAGGATCAGGCTCTCTGAGAAGACCGCTGCCCCTCCTCGACAGAAAGGGCTCAGGTAAAAAGCCCTTCTACCTGAGGAAAGGGACTGCTTACAGAACCTACCCACCTTTTCAAGCCTTCCCGTCTCCCCACCCCAACAGGATCAGCAGGCCAAGGGACATGGGCATGGCCTTCATAAGCAGAAGGCTCCCATACCCTAGGCACTGGCCCTGGCCCAGCCAGGGGGGAGCTTCTGACTCTTTGGGCATAGCCACTCCACTCCAAGGAGGTCAGCGGCCCACAGGATGACGTCTGATCCACTATGCCCAAAGGTGGCTTTCCATCACCACTGATTCCTGGGTACTTCGAGTGGTCAAGGAGGGTTACCACCTCCATCTGACTCAGACACCTCCCCCTTATTTTCCTGGAGAGCCTCTCAGATCTATCTTTCACCGGGACCTTCTACTGAAGGAGCTTGCATGTCTTCTTGAGGACAAAACGGTAGAACCAGTGCCCCACCATCTCAAGGGCAAGGGGTTCTACTCCAGGTACTTCCGTGTACCAAAAAGGACAGGAGGCCTAAGGCCTATCCTTGACCTGCGCAACCTCAATAAGTTCCTGGTGAGGGAAAAGTTCAAGATGCTCTCTCTTGGAACATTACTGTCTTATCTCCAGCAGGGAGATTGGCTATGCTCCTTGGATCTGAAGGATGTCTATACCCACATCCTCATTCACCCCAACCACAAGCAGTACCTGTGGTTCATGGTGGGGAGCGGATGCTACCAGTACAGGGTGCTGCCTTTCAGCTTGGCCTCTGCCCCAAGGGTCTTCACAAAATGCTTGGCAGTCATGGCCATCTTTCTCCATCTCCAGGGGGCTGTTGTCTTCCCCTACCTCAATGACTGGCTCATAAAGGGAGGCACAGTCTCGGAGGTGCAGCTGGCAACTGCACGCACCATCCAGGTCCTGCAGCACTTGGGGTTTGTGATAAACTACCCCAAGTCTCACCTCCTTCCGACTCAATGTTTCGAATTCATCGGGGCAAGACTGGACACCCTCCAGGCAAAGGCCTTCTTGCCCAGGACCCTGGCACTGGACATACAGCACCGTCCCTCAGTACCCATTCGGCTCCTCTTGCGCTTACTTGGGTACATGGCCTCCACAGTCCACATCACTCCAGACACCTGCCTCCACATGAGGACCACGCAGAGGTGCCTCCGGGACCAGTGGACGCAAAATTTCTGTGACCCGCCAGTTGGCGGACTCTCTGACCTGGTGGTAGACTCCCCAATATCTTGTGGCAGGGATGCTTTTTCAGGCCCCGAGCCCCTTAAAGATCCTCACCATAGATGCCTCCCCACTCGGCAGGGGAGCCCACTGCTAGGAGCTCTGCACCCAGGGCAGCTGGTCACAGGACGAAAGCATCCAGCAGACCATCCTCCTGGAACTATCGACAATATACTTAGCCCTCCAAGCTTTTTGCCATAGCCTATGTCACCAGCCAGTGTTGGTCCAGACGGACAACCAGGTGGCGATGTTCTATGTTAACAAACAAGGGGGCATGGGGTCTCATGCCCTCTGCCAAGAGGCGGTGGTCCTCTGCTCCTATGCAGTCCAACAGGGTATACTCCTGAGAGCAGCAACCTGCCAGGCCAGAACAACCTACTGACCAACAGATTGAGCAGGGTCTTCCAGCCGCATGAGTTGCAGCTGGACCCCAGTGTGGACGACCAGCTCTTCCAGCTCTGGGGGGAACCCGTCATGCACCTGTTGCCAGCCTGGACAACTACCAGTTGCCCCACTTACGCTCCCAGCAGGCCCACCCCTTCAGGATGGTGACAGATGCGTTCCTTGTCTTGTGATCAGAGGGCCTCATTTACGTCTTCCCTCCCATGCTGCTGTTTGGCAAAATCCTGTTCAGGACCCTTTGCGACAAGGCCTCGCTCATCCTGATAGCCCCTCGATGGGCCAGCAACCGTGGTTCCCGCTACTCCTCCAGCTATCTGTGGAGAACCCCATCCTATTGGGGAACTCCCCAGGGCTCCTGTCTCAGGAGGGGGGCTCTCTTCTCCACCCCAACTTGGGGGTCCCTGTCACTGATGGCGTGGCTGCTGAAAGGGTAACCCTAGCCCCTTTCAACCTCTTGGGTGAGGTAGAGGAGATCATGCTGGCCTCTCGTAAGGCTTCCACTAGGAAAGCTTATGCTTTCAAATGGCATAGGTTTCCAACTTGGTGTGCAGAGCACGGGACTGACCCATTCTCCTGCCTGGTGAGATAGTGTTACAGTACCTTCTCCACCTCTCACAATCCAGGCTTAAATCTAACTCCATCAGGGAGCACCTCAGTGCCTTGGTGGCGCACCACCACCTGGTAGATGGCAAACCCCTCTCGGCCCAGCCACTGGTGACCCGCTTCCTAAGGGGCCTGCTCTTATCGAAGCCCCCTGTTTGCCCTCCGATGACCGAGTGGGACCTCAATGTGGTATTGGGGCAGCTCACTCGCCCACCCTTTGAGCCTCTTGCTACCTGCCACCTACAATACCTCTCGTAGAATTTGGCATTCCTGGTTGCACTTACCTCCGCTCACAGAGTTGGCGAGTTTCAGGCCTTAGTGGTGGAGGCGTTGTATACCAGGATCTCCAGGAACAAGCAGGAATGAGTCTTCACATATGGGTACGTCTGTACCGACGGAGTCTGCATGGGAACGCTTCCTAGCGTCCAATCAAAGAGCTTTTGGAAGCATCCCACCATGCCTGCGTGCTGCCTTCCTGCCTTTCCCAACTGCCTCTCCTCAGTTTTCATTTTCCGCGGAGCCGGCAGGACGTCCTCCTGTCACCGCAGAAAATTCTTGTTTTATTTCTTTAGTTTTCTTGTGGTCGCGGCTGTCTTCCCGACGCCACCGGTACCGCTGGTGTTTTCTTTTCTTTTCTTGTAAAATCTTTCTTCTTCACGGGATATTTTTTCTTCATAGTGTCCCACGGTTCCTTAGGCCTTTTATGCCTCTCCTTTTTCCTTCATGGAACCGCCAGCCACTTTCTCCAAGAAATGTTCAGACTGTGGCGGTACAACCTTATTTTTAGACCCTCGAAGTCGGTGTCTAATCTGCTTGGGTCCTGACAACAGTTTGGTGAGAAGAGGTCTTCAACATCGAGGTTCCCTCGATACACGGTTTCCCTCCAACTTCGGGGCACCGTCCCCTCCTTCTACACAGGATCAGGTAACCCACAAACAGTCTGTTAAGACTAGCCAGCCCTCGAGTGGTAGGTCTCATGCACAGCATGTAGACGGCTCTGGCCTTGCCCTCGAGGGCCCACTGGTTTCAAAACCCCGGCGGGAGTCTTCGGTCTCCAAAGCCTTTCAGGGGTTTCAGGTTGTTCCTGGGGTTCACCCCTCACAGAACATACCTGAGCCGTGTCCAGTGGTGGCAGCCGCTTCGAGCGGTACCGATACCCCGGCATCGGCACTGGTGTTGGATGAAACACTCCTCACCAGGGATGGTCATCTGGTGTCCTCGGTGCCTTAGGGACCGGTGGATTCTCTCCAGACTGACTTTCCTTTATCGGTCCCAGCACCGATACTACCACCGATGTCGGTGCCCTCCAGACGTGCATCGATAGCCTCGCTCTTTTCGATGCCGAGTCTCGAATCGATCTCCAGTCTGGAGGACTGGGTACCGACTCGCCTTGGTACCGGTTCTCGGCGGTACCGAAGGCTCGGTTCCAATGATTCGGATCCGCAACTCTCGGTTCCCTCGGGGCCGATTGAGCTGCCCTCGATGCCGAGTTTGGAATCGATCTCTAGTCTGGAAGACTGGGTACCAGTACGCTTTGGTACCGACACCGATCGATACCACTGGCTCGGTACCGAGGATAGCGGCCGAAGGTTTTCGGTTACCCCGGTACCGATTGAACGGTCACTGATTACTGCTCCGATGTCTCTGTCGGGCTCGACTCCGACATCGGTACCGGTATTGGCATCAGTACCGGTATCCAGAGTAACATCGTGCCCAACTCCTGCCATGCTTTTTTCAACAGGATCGCTCCCTTCTATACCAAGCTTGGAGTCGATACCTGGCATGGACAATGTGGTAATGACGGTCGCTGCTCCTGACAACCAGTACAGGCGACCATCCCTTAAGCATTCCACACTGCACTCTGCAGGATCTTCTATTCCATATATTTGAATAGTTCTGTCGGTGCTCAGGCTAGTTCTTCAGATCTAACCTGTCCAAGGGAGATTCCTGTTGAGGATCCCTCTTTTCAGAGTTTCCTCCTGGATATAGCAAGATCTCTTGCCATTCCTATCCCAGGACATGATCCTGCACAAGGCTCTGTTTCTACCAAAGCAAAGGAGAACATAATGCTTCCTTTGCATCATTCCTTGCAGGATCTCCTTCTAGGAATGTGGGAAACACCTTTAAGGGTACCCCCACCTTCCAGAGCAACTGATCTCTTATATCAGGTGCCCCCCTCGCCAGGGTTTCAAAAGACTCAACTTCCTCATCATTCCATAGTAGTGGAATCAGCAATGAGGCAGATAAAGAGTAAGAAAAAGCACTCTTCTTATCCACCAGGTCGTGAGTCTAAGACACTAGATGCCTTTGGACGTCAAACTTTCCAGACATCTATGCTTTCTGCAAGAATTCTCTCATATATTTTTTATATGAGTCTGTCTCTTGAGGAGGTCACAAAGCAATTACATCTTTTGACTCCTTCTCTTCCAGAGTCCAAGAGTGCAGGCTATTCTTCACTGCTTAAGCATCTCCAGAGTATCTTTTGCTTTCTTACTCGTGCTTCCCTAGACTCTTTTGAGTCTGCTAGCAGGATTTCTGCTATATCTATAGGGGCACGACGTAGAGCCTGGCTTCAGGCTTCAGACTTAGATAAATGGGCAAAGCAAAGACTGGGACATACTCCTTGTACTGGAGACAATCTTTTCAACAAGGAGTCTTTACGTCAGGTTACTCAGTTGTCCACTGACTTACCTGTTCCTAAGGGCTGTTCTGCACCTTCTTCTGTCCCAGTAGGTAGGAAATGTCCTGCCAAACCTTCTTCCCATAGGAGAAGAAGGTTTTATGCATCATTTGCCCATCATGCAGATGTTCCCAAACGGGGGAAGCATCGTCCTGGTCTGCAGAATTCAACCTCTCACCAGGCTCAGCAAACCCAGCAACTGCAGGGTTTCTAATCAATCTTCATCAGATGCTTGTGACTCTGGGGGTTAGAATCCGCAGTTGCTTCTTCTCAATAGAGGCAATCCACTGCTCTCATTCTAAACCCTAGACATGGATCTCTTCCCAAAAGACATCCATTTTTCTATGTTCTATGAGCTGTCAGGATGTTCATGCCTATAGGGCACAGGGTTCTCCTCTTCTTCCTGCTAGGGAAAGAGGTCTAACCACTATCAAATGATAGTTCCTGTGCCAGCATGTCTTTTTTTCCTTTCTATAGACTCACTACTTTGTAAGTCTTCTTCAGCTCCATTCTTTTTACCTTCTTACCAAGCTGTAAGAGCGGTATTGCTTCACTTGGAGGGCTTTTCTTCAGCCTCTCTAGTTTTGTTACTTTTCCAGTGCGGAGTTCTCTTCTCTGAGTTGACTCCTCTTTTTCAATCTTGCTTTGAAGCAGTTCATCAGACATGTCCAGAGTTTTCTACTCCTGTTCTGTCTGTTCTTCCTGTTTTTAAGCAGTAACATTCTTTCTGCTGTCTGGCAAGCAGCTGCCAATGCAGGAGCCTTAATGTTTGGACCACTGGTTCTTGTCCACCAGCAACCAGATTTGTCCTCCACTAACATTCTCTCTGGTCTTAGTAGTGGCTCCAAGTCAGTGCTGTCATCTGTTTTGGAAAATTTTTCACTACAAGCTTGTTGGATTGTCTTCTCTTTCTGCCATCTCCATTCCCCTGGGTTTGGCAGCATAGTTGACATAGGTACTGGCTCTCCAATAGCCAGTTCTATCTCCTCATTCTCCTGCATCATGCTCTCTGCAATCCTACAGAGAAGCTCTCCACTATGGGCCCTTGCTAGAGAGCATGGGGTTTTTTCTCCAACAGCTGTCCTAGATGACTGGAAAAGGCTTTTTCAGTCATGTCTCCCATGACTAGAAAGGATCTCCTTTTTAATATAAAGGACATAGGCCTTCTCTTACGTGAAAGCTTAAGGAGTTGCCAATTCCCTGCTTTGGTCCATAGTATTTCCAATCGGGAATATGCTTTTCTCCTTGCAGCTCGTCCTCATGGTAAGAACGCATGATACCTCTTTGCCCTTAAGCAGGTCAGCATGCTATCTCATTTTTATGCATCTCCTGTTCACTTACCATGCTAGAGTTCTAGAATACTCGGGGCTTGCTGGCTGCAGACTGATCTCATCCTCTGCTTTTCACGTAACCGTCCTGGTTATTTCACTACCTAGCATCCCTGTAGCTCATAACCAGTGGGAACAGATTCTCTATATATCTTCTCAAGTAGGTTCCACTTTCTTGTTAATAGATGAATCTTTCCTCTCCACATTTTCCTATGTGAATACCGTTCTGTAGGCATATCTCTGTCTGCTTCATTGCAGACACCCATATAGAGGCCTATATATTCATATCTGTAGCATACATCTTACAGATGTCTATGTCTATCTTTGTGTGTATTTTATGCCCTTCATATCTCACTATAGATATATTCTCATATATCTATCTATCTTTCGAGATATTTACTATGGGTAGATAGGTATCCTGCATTTATCTACCTGACTGTCCAGGCTCATATAGCTATATGATTCTGACAGATGGGCTTTACCCATACCTATGCTATCCAGCATGTTTGGGGTTCCACACTCACAACCACTTTTGTGGTAGTTAACAACTTCCACCATAACCTTAAGGTTTAGGTACCTCTGAAGCTCTCCATGTTCCAGTATCTCTCCTAGCTGACCCCAGTTAGGAGACCCATTGCGGATCTTCAGCTAATCACAGGCTCTAATGCCTCAGGCGTTTGTCCTTTCTTTTGGGATACAAGGGGTTTCCATACCTTTTCCTACCACAAGGACTGTGCCTGTTTGTACAATCCAGTCGGCCTTCTCTTTTTGCTCCCAAGGGTGAGCCACTCTGTCGCCAAAAGAGTTCAGCTTTTATCATAAAGCCTTCCACTGAAGGCCCACCGTTTTTGGTACTACCCCAGTTCTCACCGGGGTTCCCTCTTACCTTTCAGGAATCTGACCTCCACTCTTTTTTCCTACAGGTTTATTACCTCCACTTCACAGTGAGGTCATCCTTGAGGTTCCTCCCATGAACCTCCTTACTGCTGTGTAATCCTGTGACTAAGGAATGGACGAATTTGTTGATGTTGTAGAGGAAGAAATGGCAGCACTATCAGTTGAATGTGTGTGGAGAAGGAGAGAGAGGATTAGGAGACAGGGAGGAGTAGAGAGTTATACACAGAGACTGAGAAAGGAGGAAGGGAAGAGGAGGGTTTAGGGGGAAAAAGAAGCAGCTCAGTTTTGGCCAAGTTCAATTTCAAGCGGCAGTGAGATGTCCAAACAGCAATGTCAGAAAGGCAGGCAGAGATCTGGGCCTGGTTTGCCGGAGAGATTCAGGTGCAGAGAGGTAGATCTGGGAGTCATCAGCATAAAGAAGGTACTGAAAACCATGGGAAGACATGAGTGCACCAAGGGACTGGGTATAGAGAGAGAAAAGGAGTGGACCCAAGACAGATCCTTGTGGTACACCAGCTGAGAGTGGGATAGCAGTAGAGGTGGATCCACCAGAACAAACACTTAAAGAGTGTTAGGAGAGATAAGAAGAGAACCGGGCTAGCACAGAGCCCTTAAAACCAAGCAAGGACAAGGTATCAAAGAGAAGGTTGTGGTCAACAGTGTCAAAGCAGCAGAAAGGTCAAGAAGGATGAGGATCGAGTAAAGGCTCTTGGATTTTGCCAGGAACAGGTCACTGGAGACTTTGGCAAGAGCTGTTTTGGTAGAATGTAAAGGACGAAAGCTAGATTGTAGAGGATACAGAAAGGCTTGAGAGGAGAGAAAGTTGAGGCAACTGTGGTGAACCACACATTCAAGTAGTTTAGAAACGAAGGGAGGAGGGAGATGTGTCAATAGTGAGGAGGACAGGGTAGGGTCTAGTGAGGGTTTCTTGAGGAGAGGCATGACCACAGCGTGCTTGAAGGCTGCAGGGAAAGTTTCCGTGGAGAGCGATAGGTTGAGAATATGAGAGATGGAAGGGGCTACAGTGGAGAAGATGGAGCTAAGGAGATGAATAGGAAGATGATCAGAGGAGCAGGTATTTGAGTTTGGATGAGGAAAGACTTCTCGGAGATCATAGAAAAGGAAGAAGGGGTAGCAGAGGTGTGGGGGGGTTGGGGATGAAGGGGGGGGGGAGGAGAGTAGCTGACCTCGTGGAGAATTGGAGTTTGAATAGGAGATTCTGCGGGCTCCCAAAGTGGACGCAACAGTAGCGGCGGTTACAAAGAAGACCACTATTCCGGTGGAGGGCAGGTCTGCCCTCAAGAATGTCCAGCACTGCAAAGTGGAGGCACTCCTAAAACAGGCCTTTGACATCAGTGCAGTGGCGTTGCAGGCATCCGTATGTGGAGCCTTTGTGGCTCTGGCCTGTTTGTGCTAGGTACAGGGAAATCCTGGAAGGCTCTGAGTCTCCGCCTATGTCGCTTGAGGCTAAAAAATTGGAGTCAGGAACCACCTACTTGGCAGATGCCTTCTACGACTTGATTAGATGCTTATCTAAAGAAATGTCCTCTGTGGTGGCCATTCGTCGCTACCTGTGGCTGCAGAATTGGTCAGCTGATGTCTCCTCCATGTGCCGGCTCAGTAAGTTGCTCTTTAGAGGCAAGATCCTATTCAGAGAGGACCTTGATAAATTGGTAAAGGAGTTAAGTGAAACAAAAGTGGGCAGACTGCTCGAGGACAAACAGAAACCGGTTCGATCCTCTCTACAACATTAAGGGCTTCCTCTGTCAGGAAGCCCTGTATCTGTGCTCTTATGCAGTCCAGCAGGACATTCTCCTCAAAGCGGTATACCTGCCGGGCCGACAGACTTAGCAGGATGCTCCAGCCTCACGAGTGGCAGCTGGATCCAAACCTGGGGGGAACCAGTGATGGACCTGTTCGCAAGCCTGGACAATCACCAAGTACCCCGTTTCTGCTCAAGGCAGCTGCACCCCACCATGGTGGCTGCCAGTGCCTTCCTGGTCTCATGGTCAGAGGGGCTTCTGTATGCTTTTTCCCTGACACCACTGATTGCCAGTACTCTGTTCAAGATTCTCCACGACAGAGCCTCAGTCATCCTGGTAGCCCCACAGTGGCCCAGACAACTGTGGTTTCCATTGCTTCTGCAGCCAGCGGTGGAGGCCCCCATCCCCTTGGGGTCAGCTCCACGGATCCTTTCTCAGGAGGGGGGATCTCTTCTGCATCCCAATCTCAGCTCCTACTCGCTGACGGCATGGCTGCTGAGAGGGTGACTTTAGGCCCACTCCACCTTCCGAAGGAAGTGGAGGATGTTTTGCTGGCTTCATGCAGAGCATCTACCAGATGGGCTTACGCTTTTAAGTGGTGTAGATTTGCACTTTGGTGTGCGGAATGGGGGGTTGACTCCTTTTCTTGCTCGGTGGTCGTGGTGTTGCAATGCCTTCTCCACCTCTCCAGGACAGGGCTCATGTCTAACTCTGTTAGAGTGCATTTCAGTGCCCTGGCCGCGAACCACCATCAGGTGGACAGGAAACCTCTCTCACTTCATCCAGTGGTGTCTCGTTTCCTAAAGGGCCTACTCCTGTCTAAGCCCCCGGTTTGTCCTCTGGTGACCGAATGGGATCTAAATGTGGTGTTGGGGCAGCTCACCCTGTCGCCCTTTGAACCTCTGGCTATGTGTCACTTTCATTATCTCTCCTGGAAGGTGGTTTTCCTGATTGCGCTCACTTTTGCCCAAAGGGTGAGTGAGCTCCAGGCCCTCGTGGTGGAGAAGCCTTATACTAGGTTTTACAAGAATAGGGTAGTGCTTCACACACAACCCAGATTTCTCCCGAAGGTGTTGTCCTCTTTCCACCTCAATCAGGAAGTGGTCCTCCCTACCTTCTTTCCCAGGCCGTACACCAGTCGGGCAGAGGTGGTCCTCCATACCTTGGACTGTAAGAGGGCCTTGTCCTAATACATTCAACATACTCAAGGCCACCGAAAAGCCTCCCAGCTTTTCATTTCCTATGACCCCCATAAGCTGGGGGAGGCAGTGACTAAGCGTACGCTATCCACATGGGTGGCGGACTGTATTGCCCAGGCTTATGAGGAGGTGAGGCTTCCACTAGAAGGCCGTGATACAGCTCACTGGGTCAGGGCTATGACTGCATCAGTTGCTCACCTGCGCTTTGTTCCTCTGGCAGACATCTGCCAGGCCGCCACCTGGTCTTCAGTTGATACCTTCGCAGCTCATTACTGCCTGGATGGGGAGTCCCGATGGGACAGTGCCTTTGGCCAGGCCGTGCTCGGTAACCTTTTTGGTGTCTAGGCAACTCCTACCCTCTGACCCTTATGTGTTCAGGCTACCGGAGTGCTAATTCCTTTGGACGCAGAGGTCCTGTTGGTCGGTTATACGGATTTCAGTGTTGCTGCTTGTGGCTCTCGATGAGGGAGCCTTTTTTGGCTATCGGTTCATGGTAGCCTATAGCTGGGGAGTCCCATAAGTGAGGACCGACTTCCTGCTTGTTCCCGGGAACAGCAGGAATCAGTCTTCACAACACTCCCTCCTCCCCTTGGAGTTGCAGTCCTATTCTCTTCATTGGTTTTTGCCATCTTTTAAGCTATGTCATCTGACTGAGCAAGATGGCACCTTGGGGCGGGAAGGGGACCACGCATGTGTGATAGAAGTTCCCAAAGGCTTTGTTTGAAAGCTGGGGATTTGCTCTGCGCAGGCTCCATTGGCACCGACGTCACCCATATGTGAGGACTGATTCCTGCTGTCTCCGGAGAACACCTGTTACAGGTGAGTAATTACGCTATTTCAGCTGCCAAATTCTAGACCAAGCTTAGCTAGATCCCTCCTCATGTTACGTACACCTTCCTGGGTATCTACTCTATTGCAGATTTTGGTATCATTTGCAAAGAGGCAAATCTTACCAACAGCCCTTCCGCTATATCACTAACAAAGATGTTAAAAAGAATCAGACCAAGGACAGATCCCTGGGGCACACCAGTGGTACCCACCTCCTCCTCAGAGTGAGCTCCATATCTCCAGGAACAAGCAGGAATGTAGTCTTCACATATGGGTATCGTCGGTACCGACGGAGCCTGCGCGGGAACGCTCCCCAGCGTCCAATTAGAAAGCTTTTGGGAGCAACCCACAGCGCCTGCGTGCTGCCTTCCCGCCTTTCCCAACTGCCTCTCTCCAGTTCTTCATTTTCCGCGGAGCCAGCAGGTCGTCGTTCCTGTCACTGCAGAAAATTTGTCCTTATTCTTTTTCTTTTTTGTGGTCGCGTCTGCCTTCCTCGACGCTTACCGGTACCGCTGGTTCTTCTTTCTTTTCTTTAAAAAAAAAAAAAAAAAAAGTTCCCTTTTTTCCAGGTGCACGCGCCATTTTGGGTTTTAGGCCCAAAATTTTTTCCATCATGGAAAAACCCGCTTCGGGTTTTAAAAAGTGCACCAAGTGTGGCGGTACCATCTCCGTCACCGACACCCATGAATGGTGTCTGAAATGTTTAGGTCCTGACCACTCCATCATGGAACGTATGGCCTGTGCCATGATGTCCAAGAGAGGTCGACAGAACCGAGCTGCCAAGCTCAGTACCCTGTTTCCCTCTGATGCAGCCTCGGTGGCATCGACGTCTTCCAGGGCTTCGTCTTCCTCCTGTGGATCTCAGGTAACTAAATATAAGTCTAGCCAGTCCTCAAAGGGTAGATCTCCTTCTAAGCATCGAGATGCCTCTGCCGTTGCCCTTGAGGAATCTGCACCGGCAAAATTGCCCCGGCGGGAGGCTTCGGCTTCCAAAGCATTATCGGGGTTCCAGGACTTTCTCGAGGCCTCAACCTCGGCAGAACTACTGGTACCATGCTCTGGGGTACCGGCTCTTTTCTCCGGTACCGACATCCAGGCATCGGCAGCGTTGATAGACCAGAGGTTCCTGGCTATTGAACGCAGTCTGGCGGCTCTCCTTGCGGCATCGACACCCTCGGAACTGCGTCAGACAGTTGTACCGGTACCGACAACATCGGCATCAGTGTCCGCATTGCCAGCACCCAGTCATGCGATGCCTACCAGTACCGATTCCCCCCGGTACCGACTTCGGTCGGTACGGGTATCGGGCTCTTCAAGAGCATCCGGACAGAAGGTACTTCGAGTCCTCAGAGGAATCTGAGGATTCTGACAGTTCTGTTGATGCGGGAATACTTCTCCCAGAGGAGCCTTCCTCCCCTAAACGCAGGATGTCTCCTCTAGAGGACATTTCCTTTCAGGATTTCATCAGGGAGGTGGCTCGAGGTCTGTCTATTACTGTAGCTCCTGAGACAGAGCCCAGAGCAAAGGAGTTGTAAATTTTACAATATCCCAAAGCTCCTAAAGAGGCAGCTTACTTTGCCCATCCATGAGATCTTGCATGATCTCATGCTACGAATGTGGGAGACGCCTCTTACCACCTCTCCTCACTCGTAGACTGGATACTATGTATCGAGTTTCTCCTTGTCCTGGTTTCCAGAAAACTCAGCTTCCTCACCCCTCTATTGTAGTGGAATCAGCTATGAGAAGGAGTGCAAAGAGGCATGCCTCTAATCCTCCAGGACGTGAGTGCAGAACTTTGGATGCTTTTAGACGTCGTACCTTCCAAGCTTCCATGCTTTCTGCCAGGATCAGTTCCTATATTTTATATATGGGAATGTTCCTGAAGGAAGTCACAGGAGATTTAGAGGTTTTGAGCCCTCTTCTTCCTGAAGACAGAAGGCAGGATTCTCTCACATTGGTCAAACATGCCCAGGATGTTTCTAAATTTGTCAACCGTGCAGCTTTTGACTGTTTTGAGTGCATAAGCAGAACCTCTGTCATTGCCATAGGTGCACGTAGAATTGCCTGGCCCAAGGCATCTGATTTGGAGCTCTGGGTACAAGACAAACTGGGCAATATTCCTTGTACTAGTGAGAACCTCTTTGGCAAAGATTGGCAAGAAAAGGCCAATGAGCTGGATGCTGACAACTCCACCTTGGAGAGATTATCCAAGGCCACAGCTGATCCTGCAAGAAAGAAATCTTTCAAAAAAACATTCTTTTCTAAAAAGAAAAGGTTTTATCCTGCTTATTCCCAGCAGGGACGTTCTGCAGGTCAGCTTGTCCGGAAAGGTCAGCAACCACCCAAACAAAGAAAAGCAAAGACTGCTAAGCCTCAACTGTCCCAGCAGTCTCAGCCTCCACAAGGCCTTTGACTTTCAGCTAGAGAACTTAGCCTTCCTGGCTCTCATTGGACCAGAGCCTTCCACCATTCCAGGAAGGTTGTGTCACTTTGCCCCCAGATGGGGGCAGATAACAGCAGAGCATTGGACACTCTCCATCATAAAAGAGGGGTACAAGCTTCATTTTTTGAGCATGCCCCCTCCCACAATGGTAAGGCAGTTCAATTCTCAGACCTCTCTCATCAACCTGTTAGGTCAGGAGGTTACTATGCTTCTTGCCCAAGGGGCAGTAGAAGAAGTACCCATCCATCAACAGGGTACAGGGTTTTACTCCCCCTATTTCCTTATCCCAAAGAAAACAGGGGGATACAGACCTATTTTGGACCTCAGAGAATTGAACAAATTCCTGTTCAAAGAGAAATTCAAGATGATTTCTCTGGGAGCTCTGCTGCCATACCTTCAGAGTCAGGATTGGCTTTGTTCTCTAGATCTCAAGGATGTGTACACCCATGTTCTCATCCATCCAACTCACAGAAAGTTCCTTCGGTTCCTTTTTCAAGGAAAGCACTACCAATACAGGATGCTTCCTTTTGGCCTGGCCTCATCACCAAGAGTGTTCACGAAGTGCATGGCTGTGACAGCAGCATTTCTCTGCACTCTAGGAATATTCATCTTCCCCTACTTAGACGACTGGCTCATTCGAACCCCAACAGAGTCAGAGGCCAGGACTTCTCTATCCTGCACAATGCGTATCCTTCAGTATTTGGGTCTGGTCATAAACATCCTAAAATCCAATCTAACTCCCACTCAGTCTTTAGAGTTCATAGGAGCTTTGCTGGATACCAGAAAGGCAAGGGCCTATCTCCCCCAAGCCCGTTGCCTTCGCATTGTGCAGTTAGCTTCTCAAGCAGTGCTGAAGCCTCATCTCACTGCCCGAGAAATGCTACAACTACTAGGCCACATGGCATCTACCGTGCATGTGGTTCCTTATGCTCGCCTCCATATGAGGGCAGCCCAGTGGACTTTATCCACTCAATGGACCCAGGCATCAGGATGCCTGTCAGACAAAATAGCAAGCACAAATCGCCTTATTTTGTCCCTCCAATGGTGGCATTCCACTCAAAACCTGTTGCTGGGGTCCCCATTTCAACCACCCTTACCCCAGGTGACTCTCACAACAGATGCTTCTCCGATGGGTTGGGGAGCTCATCTGCAAGACCTCTCCACCCAAGGCACCTGGACTCCACAGGAGACTCATTTACATATCAATCTCTTGGAGCTCAGAGCAATCTTCCTTGCTCTGTGAGTGTTCCACACCCTGCTCAGCTACAAGACAGTCCTCATTCATACGGACAATCAAGTAGCCATGTTCTACGTGAACAAGCAGGGGGGGAACAGGCTCTCTGTCGCTTTGCAACAAAGCTTTGTGACTATGGGCCCTCGCCAGAGAGCATCAGATTTATCTCCTGGCAGTATATCTTCCAGGCATACAAAACTCTTGGGCAGACAGATTCAGTTGAGTTCTGCTACCACACGAGTGGTCTCTGCATGCAGACCAGGTGACCAAGATTTTTCAAATTTGGGGAACCCCGGACATAGACCTCTTTGCAAGTCCGTGGAATGCCAAACTTTTCCCCGGTTCTGTTCCAGAATTCCGGCTCAGGGGGCTCAGGCCAGGGATGCTTTCCTCCTTCACTGGGGTCAAGACTTCCTGTATGCCTTTCCACCCATTCCCCTAATTCCCATAACCCTGTTCAGGCTTCAGAGAGACAGAGGCCGTATGATCCTCATAGCTCCACATTGGCCACGGCAAGTGTGGTACCCTCTGCTTCTACATCTCTCTCAAGCTCCTTCCCTGGAGTTAGGGTCTGCTCCATATCTCCTATCTCAGGAGGACGGAATGTTATGGCATCCCAATCCCCAGTCTCTGCATCTCAGGGCTTGGTTGCTGAAGGCCTAGATCTCCATGATCTTAACCTCCCTCAGCAGGTAAAGGATATCCTTTATGCTTCCAGGAAGCCTTCCACAAGACGCTCTTATGCTTTCACGTGGAAAAGGTTTACCATATGATGTTCGCAGAAGGGTCTTAACCCCATTGCTGTACCTCTGGAATCAGGAGTGGCTCTGGTTGGGACAGGTTACCTCAGGCCGGAAGGCCGGGGGTTCAATTCCCGCATGGGGACAAGCAACTTCAGGCCGGAGGGACTGGGGTCTCTAGTCCCATGGTCACTTGTGGCCTTGGGCAAGCCACTTAACCCTCCATTGCCTCAGGTACACTTAGTTTGTGAGCCCTTCGGGGACAAGGGAATAAAAAGTACCTGTTAGTAAACATGTAAACCGCACTGATTCTAAAGAGCGCGGTATAAAAAAGAGATAATAAATTACTGGAGTATCTCCTTCATTTATCCAATGCAAGACTTAAGACTAACTCATTGAGGGTCCATTTGAGTGCTATTGCAGCTTCCTTTAAGCCCCTAAATGGACAACCTATTTCCTCCCATCCTCTTATAGCAAGATTTATGAGAGGCCTTCTGCTAACTAAGCCTCCCATTAAGCCGCCACCGGTGGCATGGGACTTAAACTTGGTTCTTGGTCAGTTCATGAAGCCACCTTTCGAACCCTTAGCTACTACCTCCTTGAAATTCCTTTCTTGGAAGGTTATCTTTCTCATTGCAATCACATCAGCACGTCGCATCAGTGAGTTGCAGGCATTAGTGGCTGATCCACCTTATACAGGTAGTCGTCGACTTACGACCTATGCGACTTACGACTGATCGACTTTACGACCGGTTTTCTGGCCACGACTGGCAGCGGAGTGAGTGTTGCCCAGCTGGGCGTACGACAGTTTCCGCTCCACCTTCTAATGCTCCCTCTTCTAAACCTTCTAATTCTAATTCATAATGCAGAGGTCACTCAAAGATCCAACCCCCAAGATGTCTACCAAGAGGAAATTGTCGTCTTCTCCTCATCAGCCAGCCAAGAAGAAGGAAAGAAAGGCCATAGATCTCAACACAAAAATGATGGTGATTAAACAGCACGAAGGAGGAAAAAAAGTTAATGTTATCGCACATGATATGAAGTTATCCCATTCTACACAAAGAATGTTCATGACAAAGGGAATATCAGAAGGTTTATCTCTACTTAATAAAGTTCTTGCACATTTTGAAGCAATGGACCCAAAACATTGAACGATTTGCAAGGATTGAACGGATGGCACATGAAACGTTTCGTCCATATCGTGAAATTTATGAGGAGAAGAAGAAACACACAATTCAGTCAAAGCTCACGATGTTCATGAAAATACAAACTCCTCCCCCCACCCCGAGCGCTCCCCGGCTGATGATCTCGACAACCCACAGCCGAGTACGAGTGATGGCCCGTGCAGACACCCAGCTGATGACGTTGACGACCCACAAGCAAACACCAGTGATGCCACAGTGATTAAGAAATGGCATGAGATGTTACAAATGGTATAAGAATGTAAAGAAATCTATACAGACGATGAAAGCTGTGAAATTTCCCACTTTCAAGTTCTTTCTTGTTTTCTTAGCACAGCATTGGTCGGGTTTGTGCTGGAGCTATGGTGGAGTAAGTCAGTACGCCAGTGGGAGGTGTGGAGATCAGCTGATGGTGGTAAAATGGCTGCCGCTCTTGCCAATTTTTGAGCACCAGTCCCTTAATAAGCAAAATGCCTTTATTTTATTGTATTAGTGTTTTCTTTTATTTTCTTTAATGTCTAAAGAAAGAAAAGTAATATACAGTAACAGTACAATAATACATTACACTACTAAGACAGTGATGATACAGTGGTTATAACAGTAATGAACAGAGAAAATGGTGATAAAATATGACTAAGATAATTACAATACCATTACATGGCATAATATTCTTACGGTAATTTAACATAGGCCGACTTGCGACCAAATCAACTTACAACCGGTCTGTCGGAACCAAACGCGGTCGTAAGTCGACGACTACCTGTACAAGGTTCCATCATGACAAGGTAGTCCTTAGGACTCATCCACACTTTATGCCAAAGGTGGTCTTGCCTTTTCATCTAAACCAAGCGGTCTACCTACCTGTGTTCTTTCCAAGGCCTCATGCATCAAATGCAGAAAGGATTCTTCATACTTTGGACTGTAAAAGAGCTTTGGCCTTTTACTTACAAAGAACACAGCAACATAGAAAGTCCTCTCAACTCTTTGTTGCTTTTGATCCTTCTCATTTGGGATTTCCAGTCTCCAAGAGAACACAATCTAACTGGATTGCTCACTGTATTTCCTTTGCCTATCAGAGTAAGAATCTTCCTCAGGAGGGCCATGTCACAGCTCACAATGTGAGAGCCGTGGCAGCTTCAGTGGCTCATCTGCACTCTGTGTCTGTCGACGACATCTGTCGAGCAGCCCACCTGGGCCTTGGTTCATACCTTCACAGCCCATTACTGCTTGGACAAGGACTCCCACCGGGATGCCTTGTTTGGTCAGGCTGTTCTTCAACACCTGTTCCATACCTAGTCAACTTCTACCCGCCATCCCTGGTTGGATGCCAGAGATCCATGGGGGGAAGTGGAGCCCTGTCCAGGGGCACACATCTTCTGGGGTCTCTCCCTGGCATCTAAAGCTAGGGAGTCCCCATATGTGAAGATTACATTCCTGCTTGTTCCTGGAGATAGCATAGTTACTCACCTGTAACAGGTGATCTCCAGGAACAGCAGGAATTTAGTCTTCACAGCCCACCCACCTCCCCTAGGAGTTGTATCTCTCTATCTCTTTCCCTTTGTCTCAGCTTCAAAACTCAACTGGAGAGAGGCAGTTGGGAAAGGCGGGAAGACAGCACGCAGGCGCTGTGGGATGCTCCCAAAAGCTTTCTAATTGGACTCCGGGGAGCGTTCCTGCGCAGGCTCCAGTCTTTTGACCTTGCAGGGGCCCTTTTTCCCCCGATGGTTGCCAGCGGGTTCAAAAAATGTGATCGGTGCAAGAAACTTATGTCTCTCACCGACACACATGATTGCTGCCTCCGATGCCTCGGGCCCGACCATGACCTGCTGGTCTGTGGCCCGTGCGGCAAAATGTCATCGAAGGAACTTCGGAGCCATCAGCATCAACATGAGAGAATTTTTTCAGAGTCCGCGTCCGGCTGGGCCCAGACTTCGTCAGAGGTCTCGACATCTCGGGAGTCTGACCTCAAGCACCGTCGTGGTTCCTCTGAGAGGGGGTCTCCCACCCGGGAGCACAAAAGGAAGAAGAAGCTCGTGATGGTGGCGTTGGTGGAGGCCCCTGGGTCCTTGAGGGCCTGGTCGCGTAGCCCTGACTGCTGCCCCGGGCTCTCGGAGTCGGAGAGGCTGTCCAAACTACCTCGCATGGAGCTGGAGTCCCCAAGTCACATAAGTTCTGTTGTCCTCGTGGACTCTCCTCCGGGAGAACTGACGTCGGGTCCGCTGAGTCTCCTGAGCTTGGACTCAGGATGACGGTCTTGGAGAGCAGCTTGGCTGCCTTCATGGAACAGCAGCAGGTGCTGATCGCCAGTATGACCGGTGCATCTGCCCCGACCACCAGGACCTCGACGTCTAAGTCGACCCTGGAGGCCGAGCCGATCCTCGAGTCCATCATGTCTTGAGTCGATCCTCGGTCAAGGTCCCCCTCGACCTCCCGTGCGGGGTCAAGGTTGTCGACGCCGGTGCCCTTGGCGTTGGGGCGGGTGGCACCGAGGCCCACACGGCTGTAGCCGCTCAACTCCTCCTCAGAGGAGTCGGCGTGGGAGATGAGGACAAGGAGTCTCCGGATACCTTCCGGACCCGGTGCGTCCCTTCGGACTCCCCGGAGTCCGAGCCTCGGAGAAGGTCCCCCCTGGAGGATACCCGGACTTCGTGAGGGACATGGCCAAGGCTTTGGCATTCCCTGCGGACGCCGAGGAAGTAGGAAGCCTTTACTGTACCGGTTCCTCCGATTCTGGACCGGCTGCACTTCCGTATGTGGGAGGCACCGGCCTCGGCGCCAGTTCTTAGCAAACGGGTCGATTCCATTTATCAAGTCTGTAAGAGCCCTGGGTTCCAAAAGGCGCAGCTACCGCACAATTCCATGGTTGTGGAATCAGCCATGCACCGCTTGAAGAGTCAGAAGATGCACTCCTCGGTGCTCCCCGGCCGGGAGGCCTGGAACCTGGATGCCCTCAGTAGAAAGTGCTTCCAGGGCGGCTCTATGCTATCTTGCCGTGTCCAGACTTACCAGCTGTACATGGGCATGTACCTAAGAGACCTGGCAAAGGAGATTGCCAGGTTCTCAGCTGGCCTCTCCGAGGAACCTTTGCAGAGGTTTCAAGGCCTTGTCTACAGGGATCCGAGAATGCTCGAAGTTTATCTCTCGAGCAGCCTATGATGGCTTCGAGGCTTTGGCCCGGGTAGCCGCGGCCGGCATCGGTGCACGCCGTCAGGCCTGGCTACAGTCATCGGACCTGGAGTCATGGGTGCAGGACAAGTTGGTTGATGTCCCGTGCCGAGGTGACAACCTATTTGGTAAGCCCATGACTGAAAAGGCTGCAGAAATCGAGACTGAGACTCTCACCAGGACAAGGCTGTCCAGAAAGACTTCTGCCCCTTGTCAAAAAAAGAAGGGCTCGGGAAAGAAGCCCTTTTTCCTGAGGAAGGGTGCTGCCTAAAAATCCTACCCTCAATATCAGGCCTCTCCAGCTCCCAAACAGGGCCAGCAGGCCAAGGGGCAGGGGCATGGGCCCCGTAGGCAGAAGACCCCCAAGCCGCCAGTTCCGGCTCCTGCACAGCAGGGAGCGGGGTTTTGACTCCCACAGCATAGCCTCTTCTCCGCCGGTGGCTCCACTCAGCACAGGAGGTCGGCTGACCCTGTACGCCTACAGGTCGCCAGCCATCAAGGGATACCTGGGTACTGAGCATAGTCCAAAAGGGCTACATGCTCCACTTCCACCAGCTACCCCCCTCCTACTTTCCAGGGGAGCCTCCAAGACTCCCTCTACATAGGAACCTCCTCCTTCAGGAGTTGGCAAGTCTTCTAAAGGAACAGGCGGTGGAACCGGTGCCTCACCACCTGGAAAGGCAAGGCTTCTACTCCAGGTACTTCCTGGTACCAAAAAGGACAGGAGGCCTCCGGCCTATCCTAGACTTGCAAAACCTAAACAAGTTTCTGGAGAGGGAAACGTTCAAGATGCTTACTCTTGGGATACTGCTGCTCTACCTCCAGCAGGGAAACTGGCTATGCTCCTTAGACCTAAAGGATGCTTATACTCACATCGTCATTCATCCAGACCACAGACAATATCTCAGATTTGTGGTAGGAGGAAACCATTTTCAGTACAGGGTACTTCCCTTTGGCCTAATCTCTGCCCCCAGGGTTTTCACCAAATGCCTGGCGGTAGTGGCGGCTTATCTCAGGAATCACAGAATTTTTGTCTTCCCATACCTGGACAACTGGCTCATCAGGGGCCAGTCTCTCCAGGAGGCCCGACAAGCCACTCTTCGCACTGTCTCTCTTCTTCAGCATCTGGGCTTTGTCATAAACTACGCAAAGTCCACTTTGCTCCCTTCTCAGAACCTAGAGTTTATAGGGGCAAGATTAGACACCCTTCAGGCAAGAGCCTACTTGCCCAAGGACAGGGCCCCCAGACTGATGGACTTGGCCAACCAGTTCCAAAGCAGTTCTCATGTTTCCGCTAGGCACTACCTGCGGCTCCTGGGCCACATGGCATCCACTGTACATGTGACTCCGAATGCCCGTCTACACATGCGGGCTGCTCAATGGTGCCTCAGAGCTCAGTGGACGCAGGCCACAGGTGACCTCCAAGACAGAGTAGAGGTGTCCAAACCACTTTTGGACTTCTTACAGTGGTGGCTACATCTCCCAAACCTTCTCAAGGGGGGATACCTTTTCAGGCTCCAACACACACAAGGGTGCTGACGACCGATGCTTCCTTAAAGGGCTGGGGTGCACATTGCCAGGGCATGTGCACTCAAGGCCTGTGGTCTCCTCGGGAGGCCACGCAGCAAATCAGTCTTTTGGAGCTGCGAGCAATCCGCTTAGCTCTACAAACATTTTCTCATGCCCTCTCTCACCAGTCTGTTCTAGTTCAGACAGATAATCAAGTGGTAATGTTCTACGTGAACAAACAAGGGGGCACGGGATCCAGGCTCCTATGTCAGGAGGCACGGGATCTCTGCTCCTTTGCGGTCAAACAGGGTATGTTTCTCAAAGCAGTTTACCTACCTGGTTAGGAGAATTTCCTGACAGACAAGCTCAGCAGGATTCTCCAGCCTCACAAATGGCAATTGAATCCACTAGTGGCCTAGCAGATCTTCCTCCACTGGGGACTTCCATCCATCGATCTCTTTGCCAGTCCACTGAACCATCAGCTGCCCAGGTTCTGCTCCAGACAGCCGCATCCCCTGCAGATGGCAGCAGATGCTTTTCTGATCTCTTGGTCTACGTGCCTCCTGTATGCGTTTCCTCCCACGCCCCTGGTGGCCCGAACTCTGTTCAAGATCCTCCGGGACAAGGCCTCGGTGATTCTGATAGCCCCCAGATGGCCGAGGCAGCCGTGGTTTCCACTTCTTCTGCAGTTGGCGGTGGAAACTCCGTTCCCTCTGGGATTGCAACATGATCTCTTGTCTCAAGAGCAAGGTTCCCTTCTGCACCCCAATCTCAGGTCCCTCAATTTGATGACCTGGCTGCTGAAAGGATAGTGCTAGCTCCCTTACTTCTACCTAAGGAAGTTGAGGAGGTGGTCTTGGCCTCTAGGAGGCAGTCCACCAGAAAGTCCTATGCCCTCAAGTGGCATAGGTTTACGGTATGGTGTGCTCAGTGCAATGAAGATCCTTTCTCTTGTCTTATGCCAGTAGTACTGCAGTATCTACTTCACCTGTCAGACCTAGGCCTTAAGTCTAACTCTGTTCAGGTCCACCTCAGTGCTTTCTCAGCACACCACTCACCGGTGGAAGGACAGCCTCTGTCGGTTCACACCTTGGTGTCACAATTTCTCAGAGGTCTGCTTCTACTCAAGCCTCCGGTTCGTCCACCGGCGACTGAGTGGGATTTGAACGTGGTCTTATAGCAACTTACTTGTCCACCGTTTGAGCCGATGGCTACTTGCCATTTGCGCTTCCTCTCTTGGAAAGTGCTCTTCCTGGTGGCTCTTACCTCGGCCAGATGTGTGAGTGAACTACAAGCTCTGGTTTCTGATAGGCCGTACACACGGTTCTATAGGAACAGGGTGGTCATATGGACCCATCCCAAGTTCCTTCCAAAAGTGGTCTCCCATTTCCACCTCAACCAGGAGGTGGTTCTTCTGACCTTTTTTCCCAGGCCGCATACCAGCCGGGCTAAAACAGTCTTCCATACCCTGGACTGTAAGAAGGTGTTGTCTTTTTACATAGAACTTACGCGGGGGCATCAAAGGGCTACTCAGCTCTTTGTCTCCTTTGACCCTAATAAAATGGGGTTACCTGTCTCCAAGCGTACATTGTCCACTTGGGTAGCAGATTGTATTGCCTGGGCATACAAGGCAGCCGACCTCCCCTTGCAGGGTCGAGTCATGGCCCACCGTGTCAGGGCGAAAGCTGCGTCAGTAGCTCATCTCCACTCTGTTCCGTTGGCAGACATCTGCCGGGCCGCAACTTGGTCTTCAAGCCAGAGTTTTGCAGCCCATTACTGCCTCGAGAGAGAGTCCCGAAGGGACATTGCTTTCGGACAAGCGGTACTCCGTAATCTCTTTGAGGTTTAGGCAACTCCTACCCTCCGGCCTTTGTGTTGGACTACAGTATGGGGGCGTTCTCAGAGGATATTCTTATCACGAATGCTGAGGCTCTTGAGAGGGAGCCATTTTTTCAGCTTAGGGTTCCCGGTAGCTTAGAGCTGGGGAGTCCCATATGTAAGGACTGACTTCCTGCTTGGTCCTGGAGAAAGAGTAGTTACTCACCTGTAACAGGTGTTCTCCAGGAACAGCAGGAATCAGTCCTCACGACCCTCCCTCCTCCCCTGGAGTTGCAGTCATATCCTTCATTTTGTTTTTTGCTGTCTTTTAGCTATGTCATCAGACTGAGCAAGATGGCACCCTTGGGCGGGAAGGGGACTGCGCATGCGCGCTGCATTCCCAAAGGCTTTCCTTGAAAGCTGGGGAAATGCTCCACTTGAGGGCTCCGTCGGCGCCGACGTCACCCATATGTGAGGACTGATTCCTGCTGTTCCTGGAGAACACCTGTTACAGGTGAGTAACTACTCTTAATTGTATCACCTATCAGCATAATATCTTCTATGCTTTCAGTGTTAAAGAAAACAATTCCAATTTTAATGCAGTTTTGAATTGCATTTTATAAATAGCAGAATGTGAAAATGTACAAGGTAGTAAGGCACTATATTTTCTTATTTTCTGTGTTTGCTTTTGGGGGCAATTTCTCCAAATGGATTAGTTTTACGCATACCATGACAGTCATGAACCTCGTTCCTAAGCCAGGGAATGTAGAGTATGATTTCACTCTCTCAAATTCATTGTTAATGCTCACTGTAATACTTGCCCTGTGCCATAGAGAGCCTCCTGGAGTTCATACAATGTAACATATATAGGCAATTGGGGAAATTTCTTCAAATGGGTTAATTGTGTGCATACCAAAACAGTCATGAACCTCACTCCTAATTTTTATAAGCTCTGGTGTAACAACCCATGGTAGTTAAAATTAAAATAAGAGACATTTCTATTTTATGCCTTTTATGAGTTTTATCATATTTATATAACATGTTCAATTATTTATCTGTTATCTTATATATTTCTTATTACTTTTAGTGGTCTTTTTTTGTGTACTACAAGACACTAAAGGTATTGTTATAAACTTTTTGATATCATTTTCTGCTGTGTCCTCATCCTCTTTCTCTATTTTATTTTATTTGTGCTTTCAAGTATAGTCTTTGACCTTTTAAGCTATTTAAGTAATACTTTGTTTTAGAATTTTTCCAACCATGCATTTTATTTGTGCTTTCAACATCTTATTATCATTTTTCGATTCATTGCATTTACATTATTTGTTCTACGTTATGAATTTGTCGTTTTAATCTATATTTTTTTTACTATATATGTTTTTTTTATGCTTCACTACATTTTATATGTATAGGGGCACTCTTATTTTTTTAAGTCATATGACTATTATTAAATTTATTATAATTTGTATGTTTTTATGATTTTATAGCCAATTTGTTTTAAATGTTTCTTTTCAATGGTTATTCTTATGTTTAATACTTATTGTTATTCTTTTTGAGGTTTGTTCCCTCTAAAGACCCCCTGAAGAAGGCTTTCGAGCCGAAACGCGTAGGGGCTAATAAAAGGGGTTTAACCTGAATTGGACATTCGCCAGTTACTTTTTTTTTATACCCGCTTGTTTGGTCGTCTTTGACAGTGTGCAGGTACCTACTGCTCTCCTTGGTCGACTCATCATCTCTTATTAGTCTTAAACAGATTGCACTGTAACTTCATGGCATGTTCCCTAAGTCTTTCTACTTTTTGATGACATAAACAATTGATCTACACCCAACATGATGAGAAATAACTTGGTATTTTTCTGCCACATATTCTTGGTCTCTGACTGCATTTCTTGGTACTTAAAGATCTTCTCCCTTTCAATGCGATTCACAAAATAGTTGATTGGGACATACACCTCTGTAATCGGTACAATTCTGGTGTTCTTGTCCTTTACCACTGTGTCCAGCATTCTCACATCCAGCTTTTTATCGGTCAGAATGGGAGTATCCCAGATGATCATAACCTCTTCATTCTCTATAATTCTCTTAGGGTTATGATCCCATTGCTTTTCAGGCACAGTGATGTTGTAGTGTTTACAGAGTTTCCAATGGATGAGGTATGGTATCTTATTGTATAGAAATTGTCTGCTATCAGAACTTCACAGCAAGCTATGAGGTGAGTTATTGTTTCCAGCTCTTTCATACAGAATCAACATACCAGTTTTTTAATGCTCACTGTATAACATCTCGTCTGTAATCTGCTGCTGTTCTGGGTTGCAACTATCAATCCCTCATCCTCCAGTTTCAGTTCACCTCTCCTTAACCATTCATGTGTCTGTTCTTCATTGACAAAGGGTTCCTGGAGTACCACTTTGTATTTCTCACTATATTTGTGCATTTGCCACTTGTTTTTCCTCGATTGCTGATTTCGTTCTGTGAGGAGTTTTTTTCCCTCTTGTTTGCCAAATTCTGTTGCTTCCTTTCCTGTGTATGCTTGTGGATTCTTACTCATTTTTTCTAATTGTCGGAATGCTTGTCTAAGTTTGATGATGGACGCAAATTCTTGATGTTTACTTTCATATTTCAGCACTTTTTGTGTATTTGGATCCGATGATATTGTTATATAGGCCTGGAGGCCTATGATAGTGGTTCTATATATATATAATCAATCTCTATGCCTAGCTCTCCTTCAGCTCTAGGTATTGTAACACGCTAGTACCCCACAGCCTGGGCATGCAGAGTTAAGTGGCCTGATCCCTTCTTTAGATAGTAGAACAGAGCTTGGGGAAAGCACTGCCTCCTGGGAGTTGTAGTATTTACTATCCAAATAAAAGAGAGTAGTTGAGCACGAGTGGTTTCAGGCAAATAAACAGGATTTTAATTCCCCTCCGGGCGGCTTTACATACAGGAAATGAAGAACAAATTGCCATACATCTTCTGGCAGGAAACAATATAAGAATTGAACAAAAATAGCTTCTTATATCAGCATCACATACGTTTCACAGTAATCCAACTCAAACAAGCATTTCTCTGCTCAAACCTTTTGTGCTTTTCTTCCAGCTGCCTCCTGCAGCTCTCTGAACCGCTTAGTATTAGCACACAGGTATTATATTATCAGAAACAGATAATGTACAATCCATTTCTTCCACTGGCATGTATTCTACGGCTGGTTCTGTTTCCATTGCCTCATAATGGTTCTCAGCTGGGAATGTTTGAAACTGACTACACGGTGTTTCCAAGCACACACCTAGTTCCTCAGCCTGAGACTTTTCTCTGCAGCCTTCTGCTAGATACGGTTGAGAATTACCACAGTATTTACCACGAGGAGAGCCCCACCCTTCTGGGCTAACACAAGACCACTTCTTAAAAACAGTTTTGTCTTTAAACCAATCACTCGGCCTACCTTTTGGCTTTCTTACAGGAGATTCTTTCTGCACTTCAGGGTCAGCTACAGATCCAAACCTTGGAGTTTGTGAGTGCTCCCAAGTCAGCCTTTTGGTAATCTCTCCCTTTTGGCTGCCTTTCAGACACGGCACCATACCTGGGCTATTTCTACCTGGCTTCTTGGCACTGGTTCTCCAATTGTTTCTTTTGCTGGTTTCCCCCTCTGAATTAAACCTCAGAGAATCTTCTATTACCATCAGCTCCTCTGGGTCCTCATTCCCAAGCAGTTCCTCTGCTTCTGAGCTTAACTCCTGTTGCCGTAGCTGTTCTCGTGGCTGTTCCCTTGGCTGTGCTCTCGACTGTTCTCTTGGCTGTTCTAACTTTCTCTCTAATGAGCATTCTTTATATCTCTGGCTTCTAGGGCTTAACCTGACTCCTCCTCCCATCAGGTGTTCTGCCTCAACTCGTGACTGTGGAGCTAAACTGCAGCAGGGGCGTGTTTTCCTTTCCTGTGACTCCCTCTCCTTGTGGTTTCCCTGGAAACCATGAGCCATGTGCTTTTGTTTTCTGTCAGCTACTGAAGCTAACTCTTCCGTTTTACCTCTCTGTAAGGGATCAGAGGGACCTTCTACACCACAGTATGTACAGTCTCAGCATACACTGATTCTTGTAAATTAACTCATGCTCATGAAGGAGTTTTCTTGTTCACCACATCCAATTTTTCAAGATAAAGACTTTACAGTCCCAAAGCTGTATGAGAGTACAGGAATTGTCAGCTGATTGATGGCTTATATCTTAATCTCCAGGAACAAGCAGGAATAAGTCCTCACATATGGGTACGTCGGTACCGACGGAGCCCGTGCGGGAAAGCTCCCCAGCTTCTTAGAATAGAAGCTTTTGGGACCTCCCACTGCACATGCGCACTGCCTTCCCGCCTTCCTGAACAGCTCTCCTCAGTTTCTCTTTTTCCGCGGAGCCAGCAGGTCGTGTTCCTGTCACCGCTGAAGAAATTGTTATTTTATTTGTTTCTTTAGACCGCGTACCTGCCTTCCCCATACCGATACCGGTATCGCCGGTCTTTTCTTTCTTTCTTTCTTTAAAAAATTATAATTCTTTTTTCTTATTTTTTAGCTTTTTGGTCACTTCAGAGAGGCCTCTCGGCCTACTCAATTTCTCCTCATGGAGAAGCCAGCCCCTGGATTTAAGAAGTGTACCAAATGTAATGCTGTTATTTCAGTCACAGACACCCATGACTGGTGTCTGAAATGTTTGGGGCCTGACCATTCCATACCGGACTGCCCATCTTGCTCCCACATGTCTAAACGTGGGCTGCAGAACCGGGCCAACAAATTCCATGTGCTGTTTGCTTCAGAGAATACAGCATCACAGTCATCCAGGTCTTCTTCTCCGGATGGATCTCAGGTAACCAAACCTTCTGTGGGCAAGTCCTCAAAGAGCAAATCTCCTTCAAAGCATCGAGAGGCTCTTAGCTTAGAACTTGAGGACCCTGCCCCAGCCAAACAACCCCGGCGGGAAGTCCAACTTCCAAAAACGCCAATTCAGGGGTCTCAGGTTGATATCGATGCTACGGCCTCGACAGATCACCTGTTAGCCTGCTCTGGGGTAACGGGTCACTCCGGTACCGACATCCAGGCAGCTATGGCGTCCATGGGCGATACTGTACAGTCCATGCAGCAGGCCGTCATGGCTTTCATTAAAGCTGCAACGCCATCGGTTCCGCTTTCAGCGGTTCCGGGCCCGATACCGGTATCGTCCGCCATGCCGGTATCGAGGCCGTCCACCTCTAAACGCAAGTCGGTACCGTATGGGCTTTCGCTCCATACCGGTTCCATACCCGATACGCCCGATATCGATACCGATCGGTACGCGTATCGTGCGTTAGAGGAAAGCACCGATTCCTCTGAGGATTTTCATTCCTCTGATGATTCTGCTGAGTTTTCACTCAACTTACCTGAGGAGCCCTCTTCTCCTAAAAGGAGAATGTCCCCTCCAGAGGATTTGTCCTTCCAGGACTTTGTTTTAGATATGGCTACAGCCCTTTCTATTACCACATCCTCTGAAAAGGAACCCAGATCCAAAAAACTGGATATTTTGGGATACTCAAAGGCCCCTAAGGAGGCAGTTACCCTGCCTATCCATGAAATCCTTCAAGAACAACTGATGGATTTCTGGGAAAATCCTTTGACTTTGTCTCCTTATTCCCGTAGGTTGGACACCATGTATAGGGTCCCTCCTTCTCCTGGTTTCCAAAAGACTCAATTGCCCCACCACTCTATTGTGGTGAAGTCTGCAATGAAGAAGATTAGGAGTACCAAAAGGCACTCTTCCACCCCTCCAGGACGGGAATGTAAGACTTTGGACTCTTTTGGTAGGAAAATTTTCCAGGCTAGTATGCTTATAGCCAGGATTAATTCCTACAGTCTCTATATGGGCATGTTCCTGGAGGAACTTGCCAAAAAGGTGCGGCATTTTGCCCCCTTTATCCCTGAGGATAAAAAGCAGGGATTCCTTTCCCTAGTGAAACAACTCTTAGAGGTTTCTAAGTTCTCTAATAGGGCAGCATATGATTCCTTTGAGGGAGCCAGTAGGGCTTCGGGCATTGCTATTGCAGCCCGACGTCTTGCTTGGCTCCAGGCCTCTGATCTGGAACCTTGGGTTCTAGATGGCTTACGGAATCTGCCCTGTACAGGTGAGAACTTATTTGGGGAAGAGTGGCAAATCAAAGCCACCCAGATGGATGCTGAAAATGCCACCTTGGAAAGACTTTCAAAGTCCACTTCAATTCCTACTAAGAAAAAGTCTTTTAAAAGGCCTTACTATAAGAAGGCCAGAGTTGCTTCAAATACTGGCCAGCAGTCTTCTCAACCTCGCTATACTGCTAAGCGTCAGCAATCCAAACAAGCACGAGCTAAGCCTGCAGCAGCTACTGTAGCTCAGCAGGCTCCAACCCCTCAGGGGTTTTGACTTGCTCCTAGGGAACTTGCCACTTCTGGTTCTAACACAACCAGAACCTCTCACCATACCCGGAAGGTTGGTTCACTTTGCTCCCAGATGGGAACAAATCACAACAGAACAATGGACCCTCTCTATCATTCGAGAGGGTTACAAACTTCATTTCTCCAGCCTTCCTCCCCATCATATGGTGAGACCATTCAATTCTCCCCCATCTCTCCTAACCCTGTTGGGTCAAGAGGTTTCCTCTCTTCTTGCCCAAGGGGCCATAGAAGAGGTTCCTCTTCCTCAACAAGGGTCCGGTTTCTACTCCCCTTATTTTCTCATTCCAAAGAAGACAGGGGGATTCAGACCAATCCTAGATCTGAGAGAATTGAACAAATTTCTCTTCAAGGAGAAATTCAAAATGCTGTCTCTCGGCATTCTCCTTCCTTACCTCCAGGGTCAGGACTGGCTTTGTTCTCTAGACCTACAGGATGCGTATACACATATACTCATCCATCCATCCCACAGAAAGTATCTTCGCTTTCTGTTTCAGGGAAAACATTTCCAATACAGAGTACTCCCCTTCGGTCTAGCCTCTGCTCCAAGAGTATTCACAAAATGCATGGCAGTCGTAGCCGCATTTCTAAGAGGCATGGGAATCTTTGTCTTCCCATATCTGGACGACTGGCTCATCCGAGCTCCAACTCAGTCACAGGCCCAGATTTCCCTGGACCACACAAGGAGCCTTTTGCAGTATCTGGGACTGGTAGTAAACCTTCCCAAGTCCCAACTCATCCCTACTCAATCTCTAGAATTCATAGGGGCCCAGTTGGACACCATCACTGCAAGGGCCTACCTTCCACATGTTCGAGGCCAGCGCCTCCTGAGTTTGGCCTCCCAAGCTCAGTCCAGCACTCACTTGACAGCCAGGGAAATGCTACGCCTACTGGGTCATATGGCCTCCACAGTGCATGTGGTGCCCTATGCTCGTCTTCATATGAGAGCAGCTCAATGGACCCTGGCCACTCAGTGGACTCAGGCGTCAGGAGCGCTCTCAGACCAAATACAAACCTCCGATCGTCTGTTTTGGTCCCTCCACTGGTGGACTTCCACCAAGAATCTGTTGTTGGGGGCTCCATTTCAACCATTGCTACCCCAAGCAACCCTCACAACAGATGCCTCCCAAACAGGGTGGGGAGCCCATCTGCAAACTCTCTCCACTCAGGGCACTTGGTCTCTACAGGAGACCACCCTTCATATCAATCTTCTGGAACTGCGAGCAATTTACCTTGCCCTCAAGGTCTTCCACTCCCTCCTAACCAACCTCACTGTCCTAGTTCAGACGGACAATCAGGTGGCCATGTTTTACATAAACAAACAAGGAGGGACGGGCTCTCTGTCGCTTTGCAACGAAGCTCTAAGACTATGGGCCTTCGCCAGAGAGCATCAGATTCACCTGCTAGCAGTGTATCTCCCAGGAGTTCAAAACTCTCGGGCAGACAGGCTCAGTCGAGTTCTGCTGCCACACGAATGGTCCCTACATTTGGACCAAATAAACCGAATCTTTCAGGAATGGGGGACCCCGGACATAGACCTCTTTGCAAGTCCGTGGAATGCCAAACTTCCCCGGTTCTGTTCCAGAACTCCGTGTCAGGGAGCTCAGGCTACGGACGCCTTTCTCCTGAATTGGAATCAGGCATTCCTATATGCCTTTCCACCCATTCCTTTGATTCCCAAGACTCTGTTCAAACTCCAGAGGGATCATGGAACTATGATCCTCATAGCTCCACGCTGGCCACGCCAGGTGTGGTTCCCTCTACTTCTACAGCTCTCCCAGGGATCCTACTTGGATCTGGGAGCTGCGCCAGACCTCCTGTCTCAGGAGGAGGGGACTTTGTGGCACCCAAACCCCAAATCCCTTCACCTCAGTGCTTGGTTACTGAAGGCTTAAACCTTCAAGACTTTCATCTTTCCCAACCAGTGAAAGATATCCTTTCTGCCTCTAGGAAACCCTCTACCAGGCGTTCCTATGCTTTCAAATGGAAACGTTTTTCCATTTGGTGTGCTCAGCAGGGTCTTGACCCTCTGGCACTTCCTTTGAATTCTCTTCTTGATTATCTCCTGCATCTCTCCAATGCAGGCCTCAAGACGAATTCGGTAAGAGTCCATTTAAGTGCTATTGCAGCATCCTTGAAACATATAAATGGACAACCTATCTCCTCTCATCCTCTTGTTGCAAGATTCATGAGAGGCCTGACTCTCACTAAACCTCCCATCAGACCACCCCCGGTCGCATGGGATTTGAATCTAGTGCTCGGTCAACTTATGAAGCCACCTTTTGAGCCAATGTTTTCCACCTCCTTGAAATTTCTTTCCTGGAAGGTCATCTTCCTCATTGCAGTCACTTCGGCTCGCCGCATCAGTGAGCTGCAGGCTTTAGTGGCTAATCCACCTTACACAAGATTTCATCATGATAAGGTGGTCCTTAGGACGAATCCCCACTTTATGCCTAAAGTGGTCTCGCCTTTTCATCTTAATCAAGAGGTATATCTACCTGTCTTTTTTCCAGCTCCTCATGCATCCAATGCAGAGAGGAACCTTCATACTCTGGATTGTAAAAGAGCTCTCGCTTTTTACCTTAATAGGACTCAGCCACATCGAAAGTCTTCTCAACTTTTTGTGGCCTTTGATCCTTCCCATTTGGGACTTCCAGTCTCCAAGCGTACACTTTCCAATTGGATTGCTCAGTGTATTTCTTTTGCTTACCAGAGCAAAAACATTTCTCTGGAAGGCCATGTCACTGCTCACAATGTGAGGGCCATGGCAACTTCTATGGCTCATCTGCACTCTGTTTCCATAGATCAGATCTGTCGAGCCGCTACCTGGGCCTCGGTTCATACCTTCACAGCCCATTACTGTTTGGACAAGGACTCCCGCCGGGATGCCTTGTTTGGCCAGGCTGTCCTCAAGCACCTGTTCCATTCCTAAACAACTCCTGCCCACCTTCCCAGAATGGATGCCTGAGATCCATACGAAGATGGCGAACCTTTACAGGGGATCCCATGCATCTAAGCTAGGGAGTCCCCATATGTGAGGACTTATTCCTGCTTGTTCCTGGAGATAGCACAGTTACTTACCTGTAACAGGTGATCTCTGGGAACAGCAGGAATTAGTCCTCACAACCCACCCACCTCCCCTAGGAGTTGTATCTTTTATCTATCTATCTTCCTGTCCTCTCTCTGTTGACTCAGCTATAAACTCGAAACTGAGGAGAGCTGTTCAGGAAGGCGGGAAGGCAGTGCGCATGTGCAGTGGGAGGTCCCAAAAGCTTCTATTCTAAGAAGCTGGGGAGCTTTCCCGCACGGGCTCCGTCGGTACCGACGTACCCATATGTGAGGACTAATTCCTGCTGTTCCCAGAGATCACCTGTTACAGGTAAGTAACTGTGCTTTCTTTGATATTAAATCACTTTTCAATTATGATTATTATGATTTTAATCTCCTATAATATTCTTTACTTATCTTTTCTCTCAGTAGTTTTTGCTTGAGTGTTGTTTCTTCCTCTATGCCGAGATATTTATATGCACCTTCCTGTTAGAGTTCCTTGATGTCACAGCCTTCAGCCAGGGAGACTTTTTCCATTTTGCTCAGTTTTCCTCTAACAAAAGTTGCCTTAGCATGTTTGTCAAGGCCAAAAGTCATCCTAATTTCATCAGAAAAGTTTTACACTACATAGAGTTGCTCTGCTAATTGTTGGTCACTGGAAATGTAGAGCTTCAGGTCATCTACAGATAGTAAATGGGATATTACCTCTGGGTTGTTACCTTATTTAGGATTCAGGCTGAATCTGTATCCCAAAGAATTGATGAGAGTACTAATTGGATTAAGCGCCATACAAAACAGAAGTGGCAACAAGGAATCTCCCTGAAATATTCCTCGCAGAATCATAATGTTAGGAATGATTTATAGACCATCTTCATACTTCAAAAAGCCACTGTGGCTCATCTGGTGCCTTTTCAGATGTGATGACTGAATGAAACTTTTATTGCACTCTGCACAGGTAAAAGGTTTCTTTCAGGGGCAATTTATCCAAATTGGTTAGTTTTCCACATACCATGACATTCATAAACCTCACTCCTATGCCCAGGGTATGTGGAGTATGATCTCAGTCTCTTAAATTCACTGCAAATGCTTGGCATAATACTCTCATCGTGTCTGAGAACCTACTTCTGTAGTTCAGAAGATGTAACATGTATGGGTAATTTGTCAAGATGTGACTGGAAATTCCTCTTTATCAGGCCTATGGCCCCCAATATGATGGAACATATCTCAATATCTTTCTGCCACATTTTCTTGGTTTCTATCTGCATATCTCCAGGAACAAGCAGGAATGTAGTCTTCATATATGGATGACGTCTCTACCGACGGAGCCTGCGTGGGAATGCTCCCCAGAGTTCAATTGGAAAGCTTTTGGAAGCACTCCATTGCACCTGCGTGACTGCCTTCCCAAATCCCTCTGTTCAGTTCTTTGTTTTCCATGGAGCAAGCAGGAAGCAAATCCTGTCAACCGCAGAAAAACTTTTCTTTTGTGGTAGCGTCTGCCTTCCCATCAATTCCGGCACCGTCTAAGACATCGCCAAATCCCTTTTTCTATTCTTTTAGTTATTCTTTACTTATTTAAAAACAAAAACCAGGCGTGTCGACACCCTATAAGGCCTTAAGCCTACCATAGCCTTCCTATCTAGTTAAGGCATGGAAAAACCAGCTAGTGGTTTAAAAAAATGTTCCAAGTGTGCCTGCACCATCTCAGCAATGGACACACATGACTGATGTCTAAAATGCCTCGGCCCAGCACACCAGCCTAAGGACTATCCCTTCTGTCAAAAAATGACTAAAAGAGGTCTACAGAACTTGGCTTCTAAATTTGGGACACACTTTGCGGTGTCATTGGTGTCCACTTCATCGATGGCCTCATCATCCTCTTGTGGATTCCATGGATCATCAAAGTCCAAGCACAAATCTGCATCAAAGTCAGACAAAACCTCCAGATGTAGATCTCGCCCAAAGCATCGAGATCCCTCGAGTGTCGCCTCAGAGGTGGATCGACCTGCCAAACAGCCCCAGTGGGAGGCCCTGTCCTCCAAAGCCATCAAGGGAGTCACAGGATGCTCCCGAGACCTCGACCTCCGGAGTACGTCTGGTGTCATGTTTTGAAATGGTAGCGTAGATTCCCACTACCAATAGCCAGGCATCGGCAACATCGATGGACCAGCGTATAATAGCCATCGAGTGGAGCTTAGCTGTCCTGGCAGCCTCGGTATCTATTAAGGCACCGCCCTGTTGATACCAGTACTGACACCAGCTCTCGGCACAGCATCAGGGCTAGTCCAGATGTCATAGACATCGCTTCCACCTATGTCCTCCCTTGAATCCATCACCAATACTAGACCCCCGAGGCCATCCTGGTCGAAGTCTCTCCCTCGACGGAGCCAGCGTTGGGCCCGAGCCCCTCGGTGCCGACACTGAAGGCTGTGGAGCCATCTGGCCTCGAGACCAGGATGGCAGCCTTGGAGCACCATCTATCTGCCTTCATGGCCCAGCAGCAGGCTCTGATGTCCCAGTCTGCCAGGTCATCATTCCCAACTACCAGGCCCTCGATCTCGAGGAACTCCCCGGACATCAAGCCAATCCTCAAGCTCTACCAGCCTCGAGAGATCCCTCGGCATCCGAGGTCATCCCCGATGAGTGCCCGCGACTCAGACCGCAGGGCCTCAAGGGGCCATGGGCTATTGGACTCTGGGCACAACCCCGGACCCAGACTGCCCTTGACACCTCCACCAACTATGAGTTGGCCTGATAAACTAAGGGAGAAGAGTCCCCAGATACCCATTGGCACCAGGATATGCCCTCTGACTTGTCTCCCTCCCCCTACCCCCTCGAGACCTGGCATCGGTCCCCGCCCAAGGACGTGGCCTTTACTTCAGGCGGAAAGAACCCAGTCCAAAAACATGGCAAAAGGAAAGACAGAGCTTTTATTAAGACAAATACAGGGGATCTAATGCCAAGGGGACCCGACACAAGCCGTGTTTCAGTTATGCCTTCATCGGGGGTATTCTTGGCATACTAACATCATAAACACAAACAAATTAAAATACAAATTAAAACTATGCAATTAAAAATATAAAAATAAACAATAAAAATGTTGAAATAAATTAATCACACAATGAATAATAAATAGTATATAAAACATACGTATAAAGAAACTGAACAGATGCATAAATGAATTGTAATATTAAGTGATGAGAAATAAAATCAAAATAAAAAAGACCTTAAAATCACATTAACAAAGAATTTGCCATATAAGAGTGTAACAATTAACCACAACGAATACAACAAGAGCTAAAATAATATACTAATACCTCTAATGATTATAACCCCATATAGTAGTCTTGTAAGATAAAAAAGAGAGATAAGAAGAAGTAATAAGTATTGTTGCTAAAAGGAAGGCGTGATCAGTGCTGGAAAATTAATTGCACTGGGATGTGAATAATATAAATAAATCATATCAAATTTCAACTATTATCAATTATAATGTATACTACCTTACACTAGAATGCATACTTTAAAAGCAAAACCAAAAAGGTCTTTTAAATACCCTTATCGGAACCATATCTTAGTTAGAAACTAGTAACATTATATGTTCAGACTGTAAAAAACATAACTTTTACACAATAACAGACTTCTCAGTGATGCATTTAGTTTAATTAATCACTTTCTTGCAAGGAAGGGTGGAATGCGTCAGTGAGGATTTCACAAAGATCCTCTGTTTCACATTTCTTTTATAGTAGATTATGTACTCGCCCTCTTTTCAGCATGTCCATAATTCATTGGATAATATTATGCACCTGTATCAGGATACGTGTTATTAGCCACGTAGTCTCTCTTCCCAGAATGCAGACATACAGTAAAGGAAGTCAGAAAATCATTACATATACACCTGTATCAGGCTACGTGTTATTAGCCACGTAGTCTCTCTTCCCAGGATGCAGACATACAGTAAAGGTGAATCAGCTTTGTGCCTCTGCACCTGTGACAGGCTACGTATTATTAGCCACATAGTCTCTCTTCCCAGGATGCAGACATACAGTAAAGGTGAATCAGCTTTGTACCTCTGCACCTGTGACAGGCTATGTATTATTAACCATTAGCCATTTCTTTCCAGGATGCAGACTGTGATAAGGAAGCTTATCATAGCTCAGGAAGGAGCTATAGAAAAGGTGAAGTGACTCTGAACAAGCAACCTGTCAGTTCTGGTAGAAATAAGAAAACAGAATTTTCCCATAAAAGACTAGCAGTCCCAGAATGCACCAGGTTTCCAACAGCCATTAGAGGAGCTGAAGTGGGGAAACGTGTGTTCAATCAGGAGGGCTATGAGATAATCCCCAAGCACTCATCTCAAAGGGCAGGGCCTGATTCAGCACAGCTGCGCTGTGCTAGGGTGGAGCACTCATCAAAGCAGAATAAAGGTAGAGTTTATTCTGCAGAGAATTATCCTGATCCTCAGTTTCATCTGGGAGATCCTCAGTTTGATCTTGGAGATCCTCATCTTGGACAGCTTCATCATCTGGAGGATCATCAGAAGCAGAAGCCAGAGCGGACGGACAGAGAGGGCAAGAAACCCTTTGGAAGAAAGAAGAGAAAAGCATTTGGGAGGTCTAGAGGAGTCCAGAGCAGTACGTATACTGGGAGACATTCAAAAGGCCAGCATACACCATTGGACTGGGGAAAGCCAGAGGAATGGTGCTGCAGAGCTAGGAATCTCCAGACAGTACCTGTGAGGGAGACGGCTGCACGTGGAAGGGACCCTAAGACCCGTGCCAGAAGGTATGTGAAGAGAGATCCAGTGTCCAGGGATCTGGATTGGAAGGCTGGACATAAGAACTGGACTGCATACTGGCCAGGCTATTTAGAGAGGAACTCTAACAGCAATGGAAGCTCGGTATGAACACTGATCTATACCCTAGCTATAACCTTGAAAGACAGCAGGGAAACAAGTATTCTCCTGAGAGTGCTCCATTGAGAAATTCCTCTGTGCCAATCCATGATATTGAACCCATGATTGTTGAAGAAGGGGGAGCGGTCTTAGATACAGGCTGTGAATATATGGATTGCTCTCTGTCTAAACTCCTTTGGTAATTTACTGTTACAAAGTACAACGACCATCACAAAGAAATACAAACTTGTTCTTTAATCTACTCAGAAAAGCTCCTGAAGTAGGATTTTGGGCCACGCAGTAGAAAGCAAGCCAGCTAAGGGGTTTCAGCTGGGTAACTGCTAGCAATTGAGCCTTACCTAATTGTTTGTGAGCTCTGAGGGAATCACTTCTGAGTCTATGTGTGAAGATATAAGAAGTTTACCTGAAAAGAACAGTTTTTCCCTTCTTTGTGGGTTTTGCTTGTTGTTTGAAACACTGCTAAGAAAATATTAGCTAAAGCCTACAGAAAAGACCAGTTTGTTACCAACCAGGTCTTTATTCTTTTGATTTGATTGCCTGACAAGTTCAACTGTTTTCCTGATTTTGTTTTTCTAAGTTTAACACTGAAAGCAAGTATCCTGTTTTATGTGCTACCAAGCATATCTGTGTTGGGAGAAATAACCCCATAAATAAATATCTTATTGGCTTTACACTCAAGCACAACTAATTATTGTGAGCAGCTGTGTCTGGTGTGAATGGACTGCATTTCCCACAATCCCTTGCAAATCATATTGATATATGCACTAGCCAAGACTGTGAACATTCTCACCCAGGCAGCCGTCTGACAAGACATACAAAATTATATTACAGAATGGTGAATGAATGGAATACAAGCATTATATTACAGTGTAAAAATAACACATCACATTTGTTTATATCAAACCCCTCCCTCTTTCTTTTTAAAGTTTTCTTGTTACTTTTTACATTTACTCCACAGTTCCATAAGAAGCTTCTAATTTAGATAACATCTTTCCTAACTCTCTCTCTTCCCTTTTATCGTCCATTATTAACATTGCAACTTTGTGCACTGGAAATGATACTATCATTTGTTTAGTGCTTACCGTTTCTATCAATCTTTGAGTTAACCTTCTTATACACGGTATTATGCGACACCCCACCGTAATTAATACTCCAATTACAAGTACAGAGGTAAATACAGATACTACCACCCCTTTCCATTTCCCAAACCATGACTCCAACCATCCAGTGAGAGAGGTATGCGTACCTGAATTTTCTGCCAATTCTTCTGCCAAGGTAGTTAGTCCTCGCAGGGCTTTAGTGATAGTACCATCAGGGGCCATGTTATTGGGGATGAACATACAAAATTCCACACCCCCCCCCCCATATCACACATGCCCCCTTTTTCAGCCACCATTATATCTAAAATCATTTGGTTTTCCCAGGCCATTCTGCTAGTGGTATCCAATTGTTCTGCGATCCTCTTTATTGCATCCTGGGTATAATTGATAATATATATAATTTATCCAATCTACATTTTTGTTTATCGTGATTATCCCTAACAGGGATTCAAATCCAGCTGCAATCTGGTTTCGTGCTTTATACTCATCCGGAACTCCCCGAGGGACTCCTATTGCATCTATACACCTGTCATCAAATGAGGCTCCCAAGGTACTCCTCCTTTCCCTTTGTATTTGCCCCTTGTCCCGTTCTGTGAACACCAAGGTGAAAGGAACTGCCAATTGAACTATTGCACATGTTCCCGACCATAGGGTAGGCAATGTTGGTCTCAACATCCGCCCTCCACAGTACCACCACAGGTCTGCCCTAGGGATTTATTTATTTATTTAGTGTACACTTATATCCCGCTACTTCCAGCGATCAGCAGCGGTTTGCTATACATAACAGTATGGTTGTACAGGCCATGGATTAAAACATACATAATGATTCAGTACAGGACACAAACATTCAGATTATAGGTTTACACTTGATTGCAAGACATTGATTTCACATGTATGTACATATTTACAGGTTGTCGAAGTCTATAGGTGTTTGACGTGTAGTGCTCTTTCCTTGTGCATGGTGAAAGAGGTTATGTGGGATTGAAGTGTGTCTGGAAAAGATGCGTCTTTAGCTTTTTTCTGAATACCAACAGGTCACTGATTGCTCTCAGTTCGCATGGTAGTTGGTTCCATAGCAGTGGCGCTATGAATGAGAATGCTCGGTTGCTGGTGGTTGCAGTGACAGATCTCAGGCTAGCCGGAACAATGAGGGTATTGAGGTGTGTGGTTCTTCTGCTTCTGGCTGTGATGTGATAAGGGCGTTGAGAAACGAGAGTGCTATATTATGAATGAGCTTGAATGTGGTGATTAGGATTTTGTATTGTATGCGTGCAGTGATGGGGAGCCAATGTAGGTCCATTAGAATTGGTGTGATATGCTCCTTCAGGCCTTTCCTCATGATTAATCTAGCTGCCACATTTTGCGCCATTTGGAGGATGTTAAGGGTTTTTTAGGCAACCCTTGTAGTATGGCGTTGCAGTAGTCCAGGTGAGGAATGATGAGGGCTTGTGCAACGGTCCTAAAATCTGAGTGCTCTATGATGCTACGTAGTGGGTGCAAGACTTTTACCAGGTTGGAGTAGTTCTTCTCTTCTCCTTCCATCCCTGTCAGGTTTAGGCTTAGAATGCAGGTGTTCAGTTCCCCCACGTCCCTTGTGTAATTCTTCCCCCGCCTGGTGAGACAGGCGGAGTGATTTCCAAACACTGTTGAAAATGTGGGGGGGAACTTTTACCACCTCCAAGTCTGTAGGGAGAAAGAGCAAATTCAGCGTCTTGCAACTTTCATTTCCCCAAGCCGTTTTTTCCTGATACAGAGATATGAGGCATCTTACTCCATCGGGATTTGTATCCCACCTCAAAGGTAAGGGCACAACCTGTGCAATGGGCCTCCCGGAGGCACATGCGTAGCAATTGCTACAGTTGAGACTTCCTACGGTATATTTAACCCATTCCACCCAGGTGTTCACATTCCCATAACCCGTTTCCACCTCTAGAGTGTCCCTCAAATCTTTAATCGCCACTATTTTAACTACATTAGGGTCCTTAGTAGGTTCAAAAGATATGCTGGGGAATTGTGTGAGGACCTGAGTCTGATTCTTGAGGGGTATTCTTATCCTCAATCTTCCCAGGGGATCTTCTCCATTAGTATCTATTCCTAGTCCCTAGGTCCCGTCCAGTGAGTCATCCCTTCCAAAGAGGGTAACCACGATGGAATTGCAACTTCCTGGGTTACATTGCTGAATACTATGTTTCTTCATCATTTTTATTTTCTTTTGAACCGGGTATTTCTTCCCCTCTGGGGAAACCCAGACTCCATCTTCAGTGGTCCACCAAACTTGTGACCACCTGTAACAAGGCATCCCGAACACCAGTGTCTGAGCAGTCTCTGGACACATATACTTATGACTATTTTCCCACAACTTTTCGTAGTATCCCCCGTCACAACTTATCACTTGGCAGGCATCAAATTCTAGGCTCACCGGTCCCTCTCCCTCTGGTACGGTTACAGTAAATTTATTTCCCCATTGTGTTTGTGTTTGTATTTGTTCATCTGTCCATCCCTTTCCCCGTCCTAGATCCCATGTCATTCCCCTTAACAGAGAAAGTGATCCCCCCCCCCCCCCCCCATCATAGCAACATCATCCACTTTTCTTTGTCCATGTTATAATTTTTATTAGTCCTTGTTAACAAACTCCTCTCCTGTTCTGTGTTTCCTTGGTATTTTCAGGTGTAGAGGGTCAGTAGTTCCCTGGACCTTCCATTGTGTGTCTGAAGGAGCTTCAACCGGACCTTTAATCATCCATCCTTTTTCCGCAGTTCTTACAGCAGTCTCAGTACTCAGTAAGAACTGGAATGGGCCTTCCCATTATGGTTGCAATTTAGACTCCTTCCAGGATTTTATCAAGACCCACTGTGTTGGTTTGTGACTGTGAACTGCAAACTCCAGTGGGGGTGTTTGTGCTAACAATCCTTTATTCCTGAGAACAGATAAAGAAGAGGACAGCCCAAGTATATATTCTTTAAGAAACTTATCTTTAGTTTCAGACTGGGAATGTTCCTTTAATTGTCCCATATAGGGTAATCCAAATAACATTTCTTAGGGAGACAATCCTAAATCTTTCCGAGGGGCTGCTCGGATTCTTAACAATGGTAAGGGCAAACACTTAGTCCAAGGTAATTTTGTTTCTAACATCAATTTGGCTAACTGCTCTGATTCATGCGTTCCACCCTCCCTGAGGAAGATGGATGCCATGGAGTATGAAAATCCCAGAATACTCCCAGAGTTTCCATTATGTTTTGCAATACCTTTGCTGTGAAATGACTTCCCTGGTCCGAGTCAGTGTGACCTATCATCCCATGTCTTGGAATGATTTGTTCCAAAACTATTTTTGCTACTCCTATTGCTGTGGCGGCTACCATGGGATATGCCTCCACCCATACCATCAAATGGTCCACTATTACCAAAAGGTACTTCACCCGCCCAACCAGGGGTAACTCAGTAAAATCAATCTGTATATTTTGGAATGGACGAAGACCAGGGTCTCTGCCTCCCTGCGGTTGTTTCCTAAGGACCATTTTGTTTATTTTCTTACAGGTTATACACCTCTCACACACTTGCTTGGCTACTGTGTATATTCCCATACACCCCAATGACTTTCTTATTAATTTATTTAACAGGTTTTATATACTGCTTTATCATTTCAATCAAAGCGGTTTACATTGAAACTTAAACTTGGTAATGTACATTAAACAGGGACATTGATAACTTGGATTTTTCTGAGGCAATGGAGGGTTAAGTGACTTGCCCAAAGCCACAAGGAGTGCTAGTGAGAATCGAACCCTGGTCTCTGGGTTCCCAATCCAGTGTTCTTAACCATTAGGCTACTCCTCCACTTTTGATGTAGAATGGCCATAATTTCTCTCATTATTTGTTTTTGTATCATCCGCCTGCCATCGGGTAAAACCCATTTTCCCCTGTTCAGTTTCTACAGCCCTTATATCTTTGAGTTTTAATTTTTCCCTTTCAGTAAATAAGAACATAAAATATGCCATACTGGGTCAGACCAAGGTCCATCAAGCGCAGTATCCCGTTTTCAACAGTGACCAATCTACAGTAGGTCACAAGTACCTAGCAGTTTCCCCCAAAAGACACAGGTTCCTCAGTGCTTATATTGGGTCAAGCAGTGATATCCTGGGTCCCTTTTAATAATGGTTTATGGACCTTTAACTTGTTCAAACCATTTTTTTTAAGCCCAGCTGCACTAACAGCTTTTACTACATCCTCCGGTAACAAATTCCAGAGTTTGATTACACGTTGAGTGAGAAAAAAATAATAAGAGAAAATAGTCTTAAATAGGTTACCCTGTAACTTCATTGCTTGCCCCCTAGTCTTTTTATATTCTGATGACGTAAACAATTGATCTACATTTACCCGTTCCACTCCATAGGAAGGCAGCTGGGTTTAAACACTGATCTGTAGTCAACACTAGATCATCTTTTTCCATTAATATTGCTTCATATTTCAGGATTCGTGATTCAGTGAGCCACCTCCCAACCCTCTGGGTTAAGATGGTTCTCACTTGATGTGGGGTACTTACTATCAGGGCCCCTCCGAATGTCAATTTCCTACTCTCATCTACCAATAGGGCTGTTGCCGCTACTGCTTGAACACATTCTGGCAATCCCCTAGACACTGAATCTAAGATTTTAGATAAATATGCTACTGGTTGTCTCTTCCCTGCCCATTTTTGAGTGAAGACCCCTAAGGCTATTCCCCCATTTACAGTAACAAACAAATGAAAAGGTTTGTCCATTGAGGGTAAGGCCAGAACCGGGGCGTCTACCAAGCTCTGTTTTAAATCCTTAACCAACTCTTTCTCTTCTTCTTTCCAAATTATTATGTTAGGTTGCTCTTCTACCAGTTTTGAATATAATCCCTTAGTCTTTTGGGCATATGAGTCTATCCATAATCTAGAAGGAGAAGGGCACAGATAGAAGCAGTCTGCCAGAAGAGCGAAGTACCCGAGAGGGGTTGTAAGGAGAGATAAGGGATGAAAGATACTGAGGAGCTGCAGAGTGAATACATTTATAGGTCAGGAGGAGAAGCTTGAATTGGATGCGGAAATGGATAGGGAGCCAGTGGAGTGACTTGAGGAGAGGGGTAAGATGGGAATGGCGAGGCTGGCGGAAGATTAGTCGAGCAGAAGAATGTTGAATAGACTGAAGGGGGAAGAGATGGTTCGCGGGGAAACCAGCAAGGAGCAGATTGCAGTAGTCAAGACGAGAGGTGATTAAAGGGTGGACAAGTGTCTTAGTAGTGTGTTCGGAGAAGAAGGGGTGAATTTTGCTAACGTTATAGAGAAAGAAACGACAGGTCTTGGCTACTAGTTGGATATGAGTGGAGAAGGAGAGAGAAGCATCAAAGATAACCCCAAGATTGCGGGCCGAGGAAACAAGGAGGATAACAGCATTATCGACAGAGACAGAGAGGGGAGGAAGAGAAGGGGGGTTTTGGGGGAGATTTTGGGGGGAAAGATAAGGAGCTCGGTCTTGGACATATTCAGTTTAAGGCGGCAGTGAGACATCCAGGTAGCAATGTCAGAAAGGCAGGCGGAGATCTTGGTCTGGATGGCCGGAGAGATTAGAGGCGTAGAGGTAGATTTGGGAGTCATCAACATAGAGGTGGTACTGAAAGCCATGGGAAGAGATAAGCATACCAAGGGACTGGGTATAGAGGGAGAAAAGGAGAGGTCCCAGGACGGAGCCTTGGGGTACACTGACTGGGAGCGGGGTGGCAGAGGAAAAGGAACCACCAGAGCACACACTGAAGGATTGATGGGAGAGGTAGGAGGAAAACCAGGATAATACAGAGCCACTGAAACCAAGTGAGGACAAGGTGTCGAGGAGAAGGTTGTGATCAACAGTGTCAAAAGCAGCAGAGAGGTCAAGAAGAATGAGGACAGAGTAGAGACCATTGGATTTTGCTAGGAACAAGTCACTGGAGATGGTGAGAGCGGTTTCGGTAGAGTGTAGGGGACGAAAGCCAGACTGTAAAGGGTCTAGGAGGGCATGAGAGAAGAGGAAGTCAAGGAAGCGGCAGTGGACCGCGCGTTCAAGTAGTTTAGAGATGAAGGGAAGGAGAGAAATGGGTTGATAATTGGAGGGACAGGTGGGATCGAGTGAGGGTTTCTTGAGGAGGGGTGTGATCACGGCATGCTTAAATTCTGCAATTAAAAACGGGTCAATGTCCTTGCCGGGAAGAGAACCTCTTTGGCAAACCCATGACTGATAAGGCTGCAGAGTTGGAGTCAGAGTTCCTGACAAGGACCAGGCTCTACAAGAAGACTGCTGATTTTTCCTGATGGAAGTCCTTGGGTAAAAAGCCCTCCTACCCAAAGAAGAGGAAGACTTATGGAAACTACCCTCAGTACCAGGCCTTCCCAGCTCCCCAATAGGGGCAGCAGCCAAGGGACAAGGGCATGGCCCTCGTAAGCCTAAGGCTCCCAAACCCCAGGCACCAGCTCCAGCCCAGCCTGGTGGGAGTTTTTGACTCCTTGGGCATAGCCTCTCTCCCTCCCCCCCCTCCACCCCCCAGCAGCCCACAGGGAGACGTCTAGTCTTGTTTGTCCACAGGTGGCCATCCATCACCACAGATATATGGGCATTGAAGGTGGTCAAGGAGGGTTACTTCCTCCACCTGCTGCAGACACCCACTCCATTACTCCATTCTTCACAGGAAAGCCCTCCAGGACTCCCTTCCACCAGACCTTGCTACTGCAGGAACTCATGGATCTTCTGGAAGATAGGACAGTGGAACCAGTGCTTTCACACCTGTGGGGCAAAAGGTTCTACTCCAGGTACCCAAAAAGACAGGGGGGCCTAAGGCCCATCCTAGACATGCAGGACCTAACCAGGTTCTTGGTGAGGGAGAAGTTCAAGATGCTCTTCCTTGGAACACTGCTGCCATACCTCCAGCAGGGAGACTTGCTATGCTCCTTGGACTTAAAGGATGCAGACACTCACATCCTCATCCACCCAATCCACAAGCAGTACCTCAGGTTCATGGTGGGGGGCGACTACTCCTTCGGCCTAGCCTCTACCCCCAGAGTTTTCACCAAGTGCCTAGCGGTGGTCACGGCCCATCTTCGCCTCCAAGGAGCCTTTGTCTTTCCCTACCTGGACGACTGGCTCATAAGGGGGTTTGGCCAACAAAGTGCAAGAAGCCACGGCCCACACCATTCACGTCCTTCAGTATCTGAAGTTTGTCATAAACCACCCCAAATCCCATCTTCTCCCAGTACAGTGCCTGGAGTTCATAGGGCATGGCTGGACACCATTCAGGCCAGAGCCTTTTTGCCCCTGGACAGGGCTGACCGCCTCAGGCGTTGGTCACAGACGTGCAGCACCGACGATCTGTATCTGTTCACCACCTGCTCCGACTGCTGGGTCACATGGCATCCACAGTCCATGTTACCCTAGATGCCCGCCACCACATGAGGCTGGCCCAGTGGTGCCTCCACTCCGTGGACCCAGGCCATGGGCTGGCTTTGAGACTGGGATTTGGTTACCCGCCGGCTGGCAGACTATCTCTATTAAGATCAATGATCGATTAAGGACTTCTGAAAATCACTCAAAACAACACTCTACACAGAGCATTATGGTGACATTACGTGACTCTAATATTTACGCAGTACTCCCTCCCTGCCCTGTGACAGCCCCCCCCCCCCACTCCTTGTATATAACCCACTGTAGATAGCTCAAACATGTATATATTGCACCCCAATCAAGATGTACCTACCCACACACCCATGTACACTACCTTCACCAACACAGCATGCCGACACCCCCGCACCACCCCAATTGTCTTGAAGGACTAGAAAGGGGGATTGTTACTTCTGGAGAGAAATCTGCAACTGTGAGTATATACTTCTGGTAATTTTCTAAAAAGAATTCTTTGTATTAAAGCTACTTAATCTGTGAACCCACTGTTTTTTGTTGGATCAGTTAGGGCCTAGTAGCAGCAATTAAAGTTTGAATTTAAAACACAGAGGAGAGCTTTCTGGTTACATTTCATACCCAGCAGAGAGCTTGTAGTTTAAATTTAATAGTCACTCAGGGCCAAGTAACAGCAAAGTACTTTTAGTTTAAATTTAACACACAGAAGAGAGCTTTCTGGTTAAATTTAGTACCCAGCAGAGAGCTTGTAGTTTAAATTTCATAAGAAGTTAGAGCCTAGCAGCAGCTAAGAGCTATAATTTAAATCAAATCAGAATTTAGCTTACCTCAGCAGCACAAGACAGGGTACTGTGTAGCAGCCCTCTTTTAATAAGTGTTATTTCCCTCCCTCCCTCCCCACACCCACCCTCCCCTGGGATAATCATAGCTTTATAGGTACTTACACATCTTAAAAGACAGGAGGTGCTTTCAGGTGAAGCTCATTACCCAAATCAGTCATACACTAAGGACCTGAGATTAATTAAGCTTCAGGTGAACAAGGTATATTAAACATATTAGGTACAGTTTTATTGGTATAAATACCCATAGCAACCCCTAGTAAGTAAGAACTTAAAGATCTAGACACAAACTTAAAACTAAGATGCAGACAGCTGTCCAGCAGCGGGATGGGGGCTTTCCAGTCTTTTGCATTGAGTGTCACATGTATGATTTTCTCCCAGTTGGTGAGAGGTCTTACGTGTGCACTAGGTGCAATGAGCTCTTTTCTCTCAGGGAACAAGTCCATTCTCTAGAGGCTAAAGTAGCAGACTTGGAAAACATAAGACAGACAGAGAGGTACATAGACGAGACCTACAGGGATATAGTCCTGAAGTCCCACCTCCAGTCTGGCAGCACCCCTGTTGCCATGGAGGAGAGAGGTCACGTGACAGGAGAGCATCACCCTGGTGTGGCAGGAAGTGATCCTGTAACTAGGACCTGTCCTCCAGGTGATGTAAAACCCTCTCGCACCGAGGAAGTTTCTCCAGGGCCATGTGCCCATGAGGGAAGGGTTAGGACAGCCGTTATAGTTGGTGATTCGATCATTAGGCATGTAGTTAGCTGGGTGGCTGGTGGACGTGAGGATCGCCTGGTAACATGCCTGCCTGGTGCGAAGGTAGCGGACCTCACGCGCCACCTAGATAAGGTCTTAGATAGTGCTGGGGAGGAGTCTGCTGTCTTGGTACATGTCGGTACCAATGACATAGGAAAATGTGGTAGGGAGGTTCTGGAGGCAAAATTTAGGCTTTTAGGTAGGAAGTTGAAATCCAGAACTTCCAGGGTAGCATTCTCCGAAATGCTTCCTGTTCCACGCGCAGGACCCAAAAGGCAGGCAGAGCTCCGGAGTCTCAATGCGTGGATGAGACAATGGTGCAGAGATGAGGGTTTTGGATTTGTTAGGAACTGGGGAACATTCTGGGGAAAGGAGGGGCTCTTCCGAAGGGATGGGCTTCACCTTAACCGGGATGGAACCAGGCTGCTGGCATTAACCTTTAAAAAGAGATAGAGCAGCTTTTAAACTAGATATTAGGGGAAAGCCGACAGTCGCCCAAGAGCGGATGGTTCGGAAGAATGTATCCTTGAAGGATACTACCAAAAGCAGAGAGGTTCCACAAAAGAGTAAAGTAGCCCAAATGCCCTCAAGTATGGAGCAGACAGAGCTTAAAGATCCCAATTTACCCATGTCTAACAATAGCCAAATTAACATGAATAAAATACATTCTCTAAAATGCTTGTATGCAAATGCTAGAAGTCTAAAGAATAAGATGGGAGAGTTAGAATATATAGCACTAAATGAAAGGTTAGATATGATTGGAATATCAGAGACATGGTGGAAGGAGGACAACCAGTGGGACACTGTGATACCTGGATACAAACTATATCGTAATGATAGAGCTGATCAAATTGGTGGAGGGGTTGCGCTCTATGTTGGAGAGGGCATTGACTCAGAAAGGATTAAAGTTTTGCAGGAAACAAAATCTGCTTTAGAATCTATATGGATTGAAATTCCATATAAAAGGGGGAAGGCAATGGCAGTGGGGGTGTACTATCGAGCACCTGGCCAGAATGACCAAATGGATGATGAAATGCTCAAAGAAATCAAGGAAGCTAACAAAAGTTACAGCACAGTAATAATAATGGGTGATTTCAATTACCCCGGTATCGACTGGGTCAGTGTCACGTCAGGACATGCTAGGGAGATAAAGTTCCTAGATGAAATAAATGACTGCTTCTTGGAGCAGCTGGTTCATGAACCGACCAGAGGGGAAGCCATATTAGACCTAGTCCTTAGTGGAACACCAGATCTAGTGCAAGAGATAAGGGTGTTGGGGCCACTTGGCAATAGTAATCATAGCATGATCGCCTTTGATTTAATTAGTGGAGGAGGGATAGTAAGGAAATCCACAGTACTACCTTTTAACTTTCGAAAGGGAGACTATGATAAAATGAGGAAAACAGTTAAGAAAAAACTATAAGGAGCAGTTGCGAAGGTTAAAGACGTACATCAAGCTTGGGTGTTGTTGAAAAAAAAAATCTTGGAAGCCCAGACCAGCTGTATTCCACGCTTTAAGAAAAGTGGAAGGAAGTCCAAAAAACTGCCAGCATGGTTTAAAGGTGAGGTCAGAGAGGCTGTTGTTGCCAAAAAAGCATCTTTCAGGAACTGGAAAAAAGAGCCAAACGACGAAACCTGGAAACAGCACAAGCACTGGCAAGTCAAATGCAAGGCATTGATAAGGCAGGCAAAGAGAGAATTTGAGAAGAAGCTTGCTGCGGAAGCAAAAACGCGAAATAAAGACCTTTTCAAGTACATTCATAGCAAAAAACCTGTGAGAGAGTCAGTTGGTCCATTAGATGATAAAGGGGTTAAAGGAGCACTAAGAGGCGACAAGGCGATAGCGGAGAGACTGAATGAATTCTTTGCTTCGGTCTTTACTGAGGAAGATGTAGGGATGTTACCCATGACTGAAGTGGTATTTAAAGGTGCGGAAGAATTGAAGGAAATATCGATACATCAGGAAGATGTCTTACAACTGTTAGATAAACTGAAGAGTAGCCAATCACCTGGGCCGGATGCTATATATCCAAGGGTGTTGAAAGAACTGAAATATGAGATTGCAGACCTGCTATCAGTAATCTGTGAACTATCATTAAAATCATCTCTAATACCTGAAGATTGGAGGATCGCCAATGTAACACCAATTTTTAAAAAGGGTTCCAGGGGTGATCCGGGAAACTACAGACCGGTGAGCCTGACGTCAGTACCGGGAAAAATGGTAGAAACCATCATAAAGAATAAAATTACTCAGCATGTAGATAGTCACAACCTAATGGGAGACAGTCAACATGGCTTTAGACAAGGAAGATCTTGTCTTACTAATCTGTTATGTTTTTTTGAAGGAGTGAATAAACAGGTGGACAAAGGTGAGTCGGTTGATATTGTGTATCTGGACTTTCAGAAAGCCTTTGACAAGGTCCCTCATCAGACATGTTTGGCAAAACTAAAGAGTCATGGGATAGGAGGCAGTGTACTATTGTGGATCAGGAACTGGTTAAAAGATAGAAAGCAGAGGGTAGGGCTAAATGGCCAATTTTCCCAATGGAGAAAGGTGAATAGTGGTGTACCCCAGGGATCTGTGCTGGGTCCGCTGCTTTTTGACATATTCATAAATGACCTGGAAAATGGAATAACGAGTGAGGTTATCAAATTTGCAGATGACACAAAACTATTTAAAGTTGTTAAAACCCAAGTAGATTGTGAAAAATTGCAAGAGGATCTTGATAAATTGGAAGACTGGGCATCAAAATGGCAGATGAAATTTAATGTGGACAAGTGCAAGGTTATGCACCTAGGGAAGAACAACCCAAACTATGGTTACACGATGCAAGGTTCCACATTAGGAACCACCACCCAGGAAAAAGATTTAGGCGTCATTGTGGATACCATGTTAAAACACTCGGCCCAGTGTGCAGCGGCGGCCAAGAGAGCAAATAGAATGCTGGGTATGATAAGGAAAGGAATGGAAAATAAAACAAAAGATATTATAATGCCTCTATATCGTTCCATGGTGAGACTCTGGAATTTGTTACCGGAGGATGTAGTAAAGGCTGTTAGTGTAGCTGGGTTTAAAAAAGGTTTGGACAAGTTCCTGGAGGAAAGGTCCATAAACCATTATTAAGAAGTGACCGAAGATATCAATGCTTGACCCAGTACAAGCATTGTGGAACTTGTGTCTCTTGGGGAAACTGCTAGGTACATATGACCTAGATTGGCCACTGTTGGAAACAGAATACTGGGCTTGATGGACCTTGGTCTGACCCAGTATGGCATATCTTATGTTCTTATGTTAATTGATTTGTTTGCAGTGTAAACCGCTTTGATTTAAGGATAAAGCGGGATATAAATCCTTTTAAATAAAAATAAATCTCGGCTGGTGGCAGGTGCTTCAGCATCTTCAGGCCGGGATGCCTTTTCAGGCCCCCACTCCCCAGAGAGTCCTCACCATGGATGCCTCCGTTCTGGGCTGGGGGGCTCATTGCGAGGACCTTTGCACTCAAGGCAGCTGGTCACAGGTGGAAGGCCAACAGCAGATCAACCTTCCAGAGCTTTGGGCCATATCCCCGGCTTTCTAAGCCTTCTGTCACAGTCTGCAGCACCAATCGGTGCTGATCCAAATGGACAACCAGGTTGCAGCGTTCTACGGCAACAAGCAGGGGGGAACAAGGTTGTACACCCTTTGCTGGGAGACAGTAGCCCTCTGCTTGTATGCAAACCATTATGGGATGTGCTTGCGGGTGATATATCTGCCAGGCAGGGACAATACCCTGGCAGACAGACTGAGCAGGGTGCTCTAGGCACACAAGTGGCAGCTGGATCCCAGAGTGGCCTTTCGGTTCTTACAACTCTGGGGTACGCCACGGCTGAACCTTTTTGCCGGCCAACTCTCAGCTTTCCCACTTTTGCTCCTGCCAGCCACACCCATCCCTGGTGACAGCAAATGCCTTCCTCATCCCGTGGACGGGAGGGCCTTCTGTATGCCTTCCTGCCTATGCTGCTGATAGCCAAGAATCTCTTCAAGGCTCAGTGGGACAGGGCATCGCTGATATTGATGGGCCCCCGGTGGCCCAGGCAACTGTGGTTCCCACTACTCCTTCACACGTCCATAGCACCCCTAGTTCCTCTGGGGAGCGACCCAGTACTACTGTCGCAGGAGGAGGGCTCCCTCCTGCACTCCAACCTGGGTTCTCTGGTGCTAAAGGCCTGGCTGCTGAAAGAATAGCTTTGGCCCCTTTCAGGGAGATTGAGGAGGTCCTCCTGACCTCCAGGAGATGGGCTTACACCTTCAAATGGCACATATTCTCTCTATGGTGCGCGGAACAATGGGAAAATCCGTTCTTGTGCTTTGTGCAGCTTGTGTTGCAATATTTGCTTCACCTGTCCCAGGCAGGACTGGTCTAACTCTATAAAGGTTTACCTGAGTGCTCTTGCAGCTCACCACCACCTCATCGAGGACAAGCCTCTCTGTCCAGCCTCATGTTATCCAAACCCCCCATCCGCCCTCCAGTGGCAGAGTAGGACCTCGACGTAGTGCTTTCATGGCTCACAGGCCCACCGTTCAAGCCCTGGGCTACCTGCCACCTGCGCTACCTCTCATGGAAGGTTGTCTTCTGGTGGTGCTCGCATCCACTCGCAGGGTCAGCGAGCTTCAGGCCTTGGTGGTGGATCCGCCTTATATGAGGTTCTATAGGAACAGGGTCATGCTTCGCACACAACCCAAATTTCTTCCCAAAGTAGTGTCCCCTTACCACCTCAATCAGGGGGTGGTACTCCCCACCTTCTTTCCGCACCCTCACTTCAGCAGGGCGCAGAGACTGTTCTTCATACCCTGGACTATAAGAGGTCCTGTCTTTCTACCTCTTGCATACCCAGGGCCACTGCAAAGCCTCTTGGCTTTTCGTCTCTTTTGACCCCAGGTGGCTGGGGGAGCGGTGACCAAGCAGACTCTGTTCACTTGGGTGGCAGACTGCATTGCTCTCACCTACGAGCAGGCTGGATTCTCGCTAGAGCATTGGGTCATGGCGCACAGTGTCAGGGCCATGGTGGCATCCTTGGCAAACCTACGTTCTGTCCCTCTGTCGGAAATCTGCCGGGCTGCCACCTGGTCCTCCGTCCATATCTTCGCAGCTCATTACTTCCTGGCACTGTTGTCCCGCCGGAACAGTGCCTTGGGCCAGGTCGTACTCCGTCATCTGTTTGGGGTGTAGGCAACTCCTGCCCTCTGAACCTTCTGTGCTCAGGCTGCCAGAGTGCTGGTTCCTCACGGGTTGTTTGCGAGTCTGTTAACTTAGGACTCCATTGCTGCTGCTCACGGCTCACCTTTTCTGGTCACCCGTGTCTTTTTACAGGTTTCCGTTATCCTGTAGCTAGGGAGTCCCATATGTGAGGACTGACTTCCTGCTTGTTACCAGAGAAAGCATAGTTACTCATCTGTAACAGGTGTTCTCCAGGGACAGCAGTAATCAGTCCTCAGAACCCTCCCTTCTCCCCATGGAGTTGGTTTTTTGTGTTATTTTTGCTTTTAAGCTATATCAACCTACTGAGGCAAGATGTGGCACCCTTGGGTGGGAAGGGAACCACACATGCGTGGTACATCTCCCAAAGGCTTTCTTTGAAAGCTGAGGAGAAGCTTCCACGCAGGCTCTGTTGGCACCCCATATATGAGGACTGATTCTTGCTGTCCCCAGAGAACACCTGTTACAAGTGAGTAATGACGCTTTTTTGCCATATTTTCTTGGTCTCCAACTGGTACTTGAAGATTTTCTCCTCCTCAACATGATTCTGAGTAGTTGTCTGGAACTGACACTTCTATAATCAATGCCGTTCTGGTGTTTTTCTCCTTTACCCTATATCTGCTGTGCATCATTTGATAGTTTTTAAGATAGGATGACTGAGCGAAACTCTTATTGCACTTAGTAGATGTAATTAACCTGATATTGTAGCAAGTGTATACTGAATTTCTTCAGTAATTCAACTTTTCATGTTCCTCCCTACTCTTGATGTATGCTACTGGAGTGTAATCTGCAGTTTGTTCATGTGTAAAACATGCTTTATACCTGGAAAAAGCTTCATAAAATTACCCTTCTACTGTAAAAAAGATTCTAATATATATATGTTTGTCTTGGACAAGAGATTTGAACAGTACTCTCCTTTCAATCTTTTGCACTGCAAGCTTATCAGATTGAAAAGGACAGACTCTCAATAACCCTGATAATATTATCTACATTGCATTTTGTACATTGGAACTATAGGCAGGCAACAGCTGCTGGGTGCAGTCTGTGTCCTAGGGGATTGCTGTGGTTTCTCAGTAACATTGCTGTCCTGAGTCATCGGACTTCTCCCTGTCCTGGCACTCTTGTTGCCTCTTGCTTAGGTTCTCCATCCTTACTGTAATTCTGCTGCATTTTTTTTCTTGTGCTGTCTGTTTTGCAGTAACAAGCATGCATCTGGAAGTGTGTGAATGGGCATGGATCATTTTTCCCATACCCTATTTCTTATACACGTCCTCAAGAGTATCTGCACTTGCACTTCTCAGAGAGAATTCAGGCACATCTGGGCTCATTGGACCCAGGTCTGATCCAGAATTGCAATTCTACAATCATTAGTTGTGAACACTCTGTATTAATACCAATGGGAAGAGAACACCAACGAAAGCCAAGAGAGCCCTGCAGTGTTCTGGAGGGATTTACCACATTTTGATGGTACAAAACAAATAGAGTAACAAAAACCCTCGCAGTGGAGCAGATTTTGTATAAAAAGAAGTAACTAAGGAAGGAAGATTTCTGTTTGGTTACCAAATGACTGCAGAGACCTTAGTTCTGCAACCTTTCTGATCCACATAAATAAGCAGTTCCAAAAGGTATTTGTTTCCTAGCCAAAGTTTATGTTTGGGCTGGTTTGGGGGTTTCCTTGATCCTCTCTGGTGGAAATGTATCCTTTGACATACTTCTGAATAGATTCCAGGCAGGACACCAACAGCATTACAGAATTTTAAAAAAGGTTCTCCTTTTAACATAATTATTGACATCCTAAACAAATGCAGCCATTTTGTCATGAATGGCCAAGCAAATGATTTGGTTTTCCTGGAGGCTGAGGCTGTCAGTGTATCAGACCATCATCTTTTATTGCTCTGATTCAAGTGAAAGAGAAGTTGTCTTTTTCTGACCTGACCTGAACTCAATTGTCTTAATGCCCATCTGTTTTCTTTTCAGGTTTGCCACAGTAGTTTTAGGCCTGGTGAGCTTGAAAAATGTGGCAGTTTCATTTGCAGAAACTGTTAAAAGCTCAGCACCTATTTTCACTGTCATCATGTCCAGGCTGATTTTGGGAGAATACACTGGTAAGTTGGAGTTTACTGGATGGATGGGACTTTAGGGCTTCCCAGCTGCACTATGAAAAAAGTTTGATATGTTGATTGTGGCCAGATGAGAAACCACAGTTGCTTTGAAAATGGACAGATCTGTATATTCTGAGTGTTGTGTTTTTCTTTTTTTTTTAAATGATTCACCTACTTGCTAATGTGGGGAGGGCATTTCTAGTTTTTTTAGGTCTTGGTAGTTTCTTCCTCTTCCTTTGTATTTGTACTTCCAGCTCAGTCTGGAATCTGGCATCAGGAGCTTTCATTTGCAATTACCCAAGGATCCACCCCCCGCCTATGTTTTTAATGTGCCACCTCTATCCAACTTATGTAACTTTGTCCTTATATAACTTGCATTGATATCCTGAGGCTGGAAGCATGCAGAACCCTGCAATCACGAGTCCTGAATCTGGCCATTAAACAATGATCACAGGTTACTGTGAATGCTGCCCCAAATTCAGTCTCAGAGTTACGTTCAGTGCTATCTGAATAGAAGTTATCCAAAGAGATCTGTTCCGAATGCTTATTAAAAAAAAGGGTTAAATGCACAGCAAGAGCCTCTTTTATTACCATCTCAATGTAAAAAAGATGATTTGATGCCATTAGTGTGTGTTTTGCCTTTCACTGCTAAAGCTCCACAGATTGCCTCTGTATTGTACAAACATTGAAATTTCATGCATGGTTTGAGGACAATCCTATCATGATATTTTGCAAAGGCCGCACTATAATGGATATGTGATATAATCAATATCGTGGAAAGTACCTATGTATTTGCCGGTGCAACCAGTGGGACACTTTGCCTGGGGGCATTGTGATTTTTGTTCATCTACTATAGAGGGGGATAGTTGGGTATTCCCCCTTAATGGTCATCATCTATATGCATGGCAGATGAGATCAGAAGGGAGAGGCAAGGCTCTGTGCCTGCGGTGCTGATTGCAAGAGACCGCTCTAATAATACGTTATGGCTGTGGGGCTCAGGGCAGCTGTCCCGTTTGCCCATCCTCCAGCTCCAAATGCCAGATGCATATATTGCCACACAGTTTTTATAAAAGGCCTTTCTGTGTGTAAAAAGAAAACTTTATACCCAAAGAGGCTTTTACAAAATCACCCCCAGTGTTCTGTGCGTCTGCTTTTAGACACACAAACCCTTGGGCAATTTTACTAGCACCTACTTGGGATAGGGACAACAATCCACAGGTTCACTAGAAATTGGCATTCACTTGATGGCACTTAACAACAACAACAACAACTTGAAGAAATAAAATTAATCTCCAGGAACAAGCAGGAATGGGTCTTCACATATGGGTACGTCGGTACCGACGGAGCTTGCGTGGGAACGCTCCCCAGCGTCCAAAAAGAAAGCTTTTGGGAGCATCCCACGCGCATGCGCGCTGCCTTCCCGCCCATTTACTTCCCTCTCATCAGTTTTCCATTTTCCGCGGAGCCGGCAGGACGTACTCCTGTCACCGCAGAAAATTCTTCTTTTTATTCTTAGTTTTTTGTGGTCGCTTCTGCCTTCCCTCGACGCCACCGGTACCGCCGGTGCTTTTCTTTCTTTTCCTGAAGAATTTCTTCTTTTCTTAGAAATTTTTCCCGTTAGTGCCTGACGCTTTCTAGGCCACTAGGCCTCTACCCTTCCATTATGGAAAAGCCAGCCACTATCCTTAAGAAATGCTCAAAGTGTGGCGGTACAGATATATTTTCAGACACTCATACTTGGTGTCTAAAATGTTTGGGTCCTGACCATTGCCCTCTGGAGTGTCTCTCCTGCTGGACCTCAAACAGAAGAAGTCTTCAGAATCGAGTACAACTCGATACCCGGTTCACATCACCCTCGATGTCACCAGCTAGAATATCTTCTTCTTCACAGGATCAGGTAACCAAACAAAAGTCTGTAAAGACTAGCCAGTCCTCGAGTGGTAAATCTCCCCCTCAGCATCGAGATGGCTTCGGCCTTGCCCTCGAGGACATCTTGGCAATAAAGCCCCGGCGGGAGTCTTCGGGCTCCAAAGCATTAACGGGGCTCCAGGTTGTTCCCGGGGTTCTTACCTCGATGAACATACCTGGGCCATGCTCGGTGGTTGTGGCCGCTTCGAGCGGTACGACACCCCAGCATCGGCTATGGTGATGGATGAAACACTCTTCACCGATGAACGTAGTCTAGCACTCTCAGCTACTTCGGTACCGCTAGAGTTGCTGCAGACCGTTCCTCGAGTATCGGTATCGACTTCGGTATCGGCATCGGTGTCGGTACCGTCCATGCTTGCTTCGACAGAATCGCTTCCCTCGATGCCGAGCCTGGAATCGATCTCTAGCATGGGTGATTCGGTACCGACTCGTCTCGGTACCGACTTCGGGCGGTTCCGAAGACATCGCTTTAAAGAAAATCCGATGCTTCATCCTTTCAGGTCCTCCGATCCCGATGACTGGGATGAATCCATCGGTACCAAGGCTGATTTTTCTACAAATCTAGCTTTTATCCCTCATTTTAGAGGGTCCTCCTTGAGGGAGATTTCTTTCAAGCTTTTCTGCTTGATATGGCAAAGTTACTTGCCATTTCTATACCTGATAAAGAATCCCTACCGAGGAATTCAGAGACACTACACTGCAATTCCCCTGGATTCCAAAGGAAGTGATCATGCTTCCTTTGCATCAGATCTTACAAGATCTACTATTAAGAATGTGGGAAACTCCTTTAACGGTATCCCCATATTCTAAGACACTTGACACTATGACACTATGTACAAGGTGTACTTGACACTATGTACAAGGTGCCACCTTCTCCAGGTTTTCAAAAGACTCAACTTCCTCATCATTGTATTGTTGTAGAATCAGCAATGAGGCGTATTAAGAGTGCAAAGAAGCACTCTTCTTATCCACCAGGTCGTGAGTCTAGGACTTTAGATGCCTTTGGACGTCGATGCTTCCAAGCATCCATGCTTTCAGCAAGAATTATCTCATATATTTTCTATATGGGATTATCTCTTGAAGAGGTCACAAAAAATTAAAGTTTTTGAACCCTTTTCTTCCAGAGCATAAAAGAGCAGACTATTCCTTATTAGTCAATCATGCTCAAAATATCTCTAGGTTCCTTAATCGTGCTTCCCTGGACTGTTTTCCCTGGACTGCTATAGCCATAGGAGCACGATGCATAGCCTGGCTCCAAGCTTCAGACTTGGACAGATGGGTTCAGGACAGGCTGGGAAATACTCCTTGTACTAGTGAAAATCTCTTCAACAAGGAGGCTTTGTTTCAAGCTAATCAGTTGAGCACTGATGCTGTTACTTTCAGAGGATTATCAAAACTTTCCTCTATCCCAGCTAATAAAAAATCTCCTAAAAAGCTTTATTCCCCCAAGGGAAAAAAGTTTTATCCATCTTCTACCCATTCTGCAGATGTTTCCAAAGACGGGCAACATTACACCAGGCTAAGAAAATCAAAACCTCAACAGGCTCAGCAAACCCAGCAATCACAGGGTTTCTGATATTTTCTTTATTTTTTCTGTGTGAGGTTTAAAACTTTTGATCTCATCCATGCTGTGAGATATCAGTCATACATTGACTCAATCCTCGACTCTGGGCATGAATCTCTTGCTACAAGAGAAATCTTTCCTTCTACCTCCAAGAGCTATTAAGGATTTTCATACCCCAGAGATAACAGGTTCCTCCTTTTAAAACAAAAGGAGGCCTAACAACTAACAACAGGGTGAGCTATACCCTTCACCTTGTCAGTTTACTGTACGAGTATATCTCATACTTTTAACTGCAAGGGGACCCTATCTCTTCAGACACTTACCAAATTGTAAGTCTTCTCAACTCTGTATTACTTTCTATCCCTCTTAGCCCAGACATTCAGTTTCTAAGAGTACTACTACTAAACTGGAGGGCTTATTCCCTAAGCCATAGGTTTTTTCTTCAATACCTACTCCAGGAAGTAGTTTCCATACAGAGTTTTCTCCCCCTTGGCGGTTCATCATCTTCTCAGATATCTTTTTAAGGCGGACAGAACTTGGGTATCACTACTCCAAATTGTGTCTCTCTGTCCTCTCCAATCCATAGGACCTAACTTTTTATGCTGCCTTAATAACAGATAATTCCAAAAGAGGTCCAGAACTCATTTGGACTGTTTATTGTTGCAGGCTTCAGGCCTGTCTACTATTCTTAGCCACCTTCAATTTCTTTGGCTTCAACAGAATAGATTAGGTTGCACACTGGCGATTCAACAGCCAGATCTAAGCAACCTACAACATGCTCTCTGCAATTCTACAACAAAGCTCTGCAACTGTGGGCCTTTGCCAGAGAGCCTCAGAGCTACTCCTAATAGGTAGCGGCCAGATAGTTAACAAGGGCTTCAGCTGGTAGACTCTGCCAGTCATGCTTCTACATGACTGGTTTTTTCCTACTCTTACCATATTCCTTAAAATTTCCTTTTAAGAAAAGGTAACCAGGCATTAGACCACGTGAAAGCGTAAAAACATTGCACAATTCCCTGGTTTGTTCCACATCTCACTGGAACTTCTACATCAGGGATGCATTTTTTTCACTGTAGTTGGTCCTTATTCACTACTTTCCTTCTAATTCCTATACTTCATGGTAGCTTATGTTGAACAAGAAAACGCATGATACTCATATTGCCCTCATAAAGAGGCAAACATGGTATCCCCTTATATTGCGTCTTTTTCTTCAGCTGCTATTAGACATTATAGAAGGATCCAGACTTGCTGTCTTAAGATTAAGGATCTCCTCTGCACTCATTCACGTACGTCTCGAAACTTGGTTATTTCAGGGGCTAGATCTTTTCAAGGAGTCTAGTCCTATCCCTGTAAGTGAAGAACATATCAGTTTCCATGAAACCTCCTCTGTAGTTCTTCCATATTTAACCAGGCAGAGATTCTCCATCAATATTCTCAAGTAGGTCTTAATCCTTCTTGTTATTGCGTCAATCTCTATACAACATCTGACTTTGAAAGATCTTCAAGAAGTTGGGGGCTCAGCGCCTAGTACAAATGTCTTTGTCTTTCATTGGAATAAAGGGGGTCTTAAAGACCTATCCCCTTTTTTCTACAAAGGGTATTTCTGCCTTTTCATCCAAACCAGTCAGATTATCTCCACTCTTTCCTAGGACCTCCTTCTGCTCCAAGGACAAGAAGTTCAATTTTTTGGACTTTACAGAAGCTTTAGCTATTTCTCAAAAGTCCAACCTCATTGAACTCCCCCAGTACTTCTTCTGGGGTTAGTACTGGCCTTGAGGGCTTATCTCTTCCTGTATTGCAAACATTTATTTGTTTCCCTCTACTTCACATTGAGGGAATTTCTTTGAGGATAATCTACTGGCTCTCATCAAACAGATCCATATTACCCTCAACTATTTTTGCAATATTTTTGAGTGACATCCACATTAGAAAATTGGAATTCAATATTTTTCTAATATTTATGATTTACATAAGGACTCCCCTCTGGATACCTTGTTTAGTCAAGCTGTTCCACAGCACCTCTTTTATTCTTTTCTAGTTCTACCCTCCATCCTTTAGATGCCTGAGGTTTTGAGGGATAAGCATGGCTCATCTTTAGATTTGCAACATGCTGGGGCCTCCTCCAGGCATCTCAGCTTGGGAGTCCCCATATGTGAAGACTCATTCCTGCTTGTTCCTGGAGATAGCACAGTTACTTACCTGTAACAGGTGATCTCTGGGAACAGCAGGAATAAGTCTTCATAACCCACCCACCTCCCCTAGGAGTTGTTCTCTCTCTCTTTCTTCTCTCTAATTTGTCTACTTCCCTCCTTCGGTCTCAGCTACAAACCCAACTGATGAGAGGGAAGTAAATGGGCGGGAAGGCAGTGCGCATGCGCGTGGGATGCTCCCAAAAGCTTTCTTTTTGGATGCTGGGGAGCGTTCCCGCGCAGGCTCCGTCAGTACCGACGTACCCATATGTGAAGACTTATTCCTGCTGTTCCCAGAGATCACCTGTTACAGGTAAGTAACTGTGCTTTTCCATAGTGGCCAGATTCAGGAAGGAGCCCTTGCATATGGTCCAAGACCATCACTGCAGTGACCAGACTAGGCATAATATGAAAGAGGAATATAAAATTGAGCAAAAGTCCCAGGGTAATTGCAAATGAAGGCTGATGATGCCAGATCTCAGCTTTGTTTCTGAATGAGCTGGAAGTACAAAAACTGCCAGATCCAAAAAAAAGAAAGAAAGAAATCCAAAGTTCCACAAAAGTCTGGACTTATTTACTCTGCATCAGTGAACGCATCTGTGATCTTTCTCTTCTTTATAGGATTGATGGTGAATGTGTCCTTAATACCTGTAATGGGAGGTCTGGCGCTCTGTACAGCCACTGAACTCAGCTTTAACGTACTAGGCTTCTCTGCAGCCTTGTCTACTAACATCATGGACTGGTAAGGTCCAAGTCTGCGTAGAGCACGGGGACGAGTATGAGGAGGTGCCTACTGGAAGTCGTTCAACAAACATAAGTTATTTCTTGATTTCCGCTTGAATGAGCATATATTAAGGGGTATGTTTACTAAGCTGGGCTAACGGTTAACCTGGGCTATCTGCAATTAGGTCCCATGTTATTCAATGGGACCTAGTTGCAAATAGCCCGGGTTAACTGTTAACCTGGCTTAGTAAACATACCCCTAAGTGTTTCATAAATAAATAAAAATCCTCTAGAAAGAGGAGGATCTGTGTGAAGTAGTGCTACTTGCATAGCACACACAGTCTGTATTTGAACATAGGTCCTGGTCCAGCAGGGCTTAATTACAGAACACATGGCGCAGAGCAAAGATATTTTTTCAGTTAATTTTACTGGGATAGAAATGGGCCTGCAGATCTTGGTTGTCCTCATTGATGCCCTGAAGTAGTACCCCCTTGATGTTGTTAAAGTTTTAGCTGCATCTTATACAATAGGCTACTCTAGTCCTGATTTTATCCCATTGCATGAGTCCCTCAGAAAAGTAAGACTTTAGATCATGCATGTAATGGATGAAAACTAGGACTGAAATTGTCTGGTTTAAAAAAGATGGCACCCCTGCAGAGTGGTAGAATGAGGGGCGGGAGAGCTCACTTTCTCAGTCCTGATAGTATAGTCCTAGCTTGATGTGTTCAGAGTTCACTGTTGTCAGTTGCAGCAGAGTACAGGTTAATCAGGAGCCTCGGTGAACAACAGACTTTTTTGTCCTTTTCTAGATTTTTGATCGGGGCACAGAATGTTGATTTTCCTACAGCTAATGCCTGATGCATTAAACTGTGTACATGTTTCCTTTACAATCAGCATGCTGTCTCGGGTTTATGCACATCTTGTCTTGCATGCACATTTGCATACAATTTGTTTGCTGCATTGAGCATAATTTCCTTTAATATGTGCACTAGAACTATGCTATGAGCTTTAACACACTGTTTACTAACGCTCAGCTTATTTCATCAGCCCCAAATAATGGAACTGAGACCCCATGAGGTCTTCAGTGCCCCATTAAATTTAGCATTGTCCACACTATTATTAACCAGTCCAGAGATATAATAAATACTAATTCAGCAACCAATATACACTCTCCAGAGAGAGCTCTACATTTCTAGTCTCCCCTGCAGCACAGGACTAGCACACTAGCTTAAGGCTTACCAAATGGGTTCTTTGGAGGTTTTTTAGTCACAATATCTCAATAAGAAACAAACATAATGTCAACGTACGCAAGATGCTTTGGAATAGTCTGTCAAAAATCTAGAAAAGGACAAAAAAGTCTGTTGTTCAAACATGTATTTTCCAGGACAAAAGAAAGTGAGGTGTAGAACAGAAGTCTTTTATTAATAAGAGCACCCTGACGCGGCTGTGTTTCAGCACGCTGCCTTCTTCAGGGGAAACCTCAGAAAAATACCCCATACATCAGTACAGTTGCAAACACAAATTAAAACCATATATGAACATAATAAAAGAGAATACAATAGTATTAATAATAATAAAAACAGAAAGATAAGAGAAATCAAAGAAGAACAATAATAAAAGCATTCGGACTATACAAGACAAAACAGATATTGCAAGCATAAAAGTATAAAATAGGTATGTAATTAAAAACATACATCATCATATGGGGTAAAAATTATCAGACAGATGAAACAGGAGAAAGAATGTTGTATAAGGAGGGACATATCAAGACAAAATGAGTAATACAAACATAAAGCCATGGACAAATGCTAAGAACCAGCAGAACCATATCTACTCTGTGCTCGATATAGCAGGTATATTCAAGACATAAAGAGATAATACCAAGAGGCAAAATATTAAATCAAAAGGACACTCTGAATTGTAATACTTAGAAGGTGGGGTAAGGGGAGGAAGGTAGAGGATTTACAGTAATTTTAGTCAATGTCAGAACCAACAGAGGACTTACTGGATTATAAGTAAAGGCTTCGTATGATAAAGGACTAAACCACAGGCACCTAGATACTTTTTGTATATCTGTACATGTGCAAAAGGAATTAGAGAAAAGACAAATGTTTATCAAACCTGAGAAAGGAGAACACTGCAGGGATAAGATCGGGCTAAAAAATGATATTTAAAGTAGAGAAGGAGTAACTGATAAAATTATAAGAACAATGAATAAAACTTAAAACTAGCAGGCACCATACTGGCAATACACCAATTAATATATATTAAAAAATAATAATTAATTAAAAGAGCCTGCTATAAAAAATAAATGGATAAAAAATGTCTGATTTAAAAGATCTTCGCAAAATAATCATAAAACCCGATCGAGATAACGAGAGGCAAAGCAATGGATGACATTTCTGAGTACATAAAAAAGCTCAGCATAAAAACAATAAGAACAATAAAACTGAATGATTGAAATACAGATAGTCAAAATGTAAAGCCAGAGGGTAGGAATGGATGGAAAATAACTAGTTTGATGTGTTAGCATGCTGCAAATGGAGCTTAGAGTTATTAAGAGCGCTGCACAAAACATCCACATCAGAGTCGAAAACCTGAACCTTTACCCCATATAAGACCTGAATCGCCTACAATTCTGTACCTTCTTCCACTGGTATAACCCACATTATAGACGAATCCGCCATACTGATGTACCGCATTCCACTGTAATAATACATTATACAGACCTGTACAATGTACATAGTTAAATATAGATAAGTTTGGCATAATCTTTCTGTATTCTAAATGCCTACATGAAATGTTCCAAATATTAAATTTTGAAGAAGTTTACTGTAATAGTTCATTAAGTTCCTTGTAAACCACCTTGATTCCATGGATAAAGTGGTATAGAAAGCCCAGAAATAAATAAATAAATATAAAAATATTAATGAAATATTTATGAAAACCATTAGAATGGGGCGTGAGAAAGATGATACATTATATAAAAATGTATATTAATGCCAATGCATCAAAATAGCCCCAGTGTAACAGTGATGGGACCAAATCAAAAGTAAAGAGATACTAAGCAAAGACATGGGTAGGGGTGCACCTACTCCCTAAAAGACATGGGAAGGGGTGCACCTACTCCTGCCATATTGCTGGGCAGACTAGATGGACCATACTGGTCTTTATCTGCCGTCATTTACTATGTTACTATGTACTTAACCTGTTGTTGTTAAGTGCCGTTAAGTTGGTGACGACTCCTGGCAACACTCTGGATAGTTGACCTAAATTTTGTTCGGTCTTCAGCCAAGCAGTTCATTATTGATAGAGTGGTATCCATAGCTGCTGTTATTGTATCGATCCATCTCCTTGCCAGCCTTCCTCTTACGGTGACCTTCTACCTTGCCAAGAATTAGGTCTTTCTCCAATGATCTCTCTCTTCACATGATATGTCCAAAGTATGAAAGTTGAAGTCTTGTCATCTGAGCATCTTAGACTACTGCAATACAATATACCAAGGACTCACCACTGCCACCATCAATCCACTACGGACTGCCCTTAACACCACAGCATGGATAATACAAAGGACAAAGAAACACAAACACATAACTCCTGTCCTAAGAGATCTGCACATCCTTCCACTAGAAGCACGCATTAAATAAATATAAAGCACTGACCCTTATACATAAAGCAATCCACCAACAGCCATCATCTCATCTGCAAACCCTGCTATCCTGGATGAACTCTGGAAGACCTTCTCGGCAGACCTCAAACAATACTCTCGTCGTTTCTCATGACAGAACAAAATTTAATACTCAAACCTGTAACCGTGCTTTCGACCTTTATGCACCCTCACTCTGGAATGCCCTAACAAACATAATACGCAACAAGGATCTCCCTGCATTTAGAAAGCAGATTAAAAACTGTCCTTTTCAGGGAGCATCTTGGGACCACACAGAACAAAACTAAACAAAACAGGCTGAGATAACGGAGAGAACCTGAAATGTAAATAGTACTAAAATGCAAATTTGATTGAAGAGAACGACAGTAATGTAAAAGAATGTAAAGAATATAATATCATTGTAAATATGCTATACCCCCCCCCCCCTCGGGTGAAGGTATCCACCCCTCACTTGCATCTGTTCAATGTACTCTCACCGTGTTTGTTGTAACCGCTTTGACCCGGCGAAAAGCGGTATATAAATATGGCTAAATAAATAAGGAAAGCTTAGGTTTGATCTCCTCTAGTACTGACTAGTTTGTTCTTTGGGCAGTCTAAGGTAGATACAGTATTCGTCACCAGCACCATAATTCAAAGGCATCAATTTTCTTCCCGTCTAACTTTTTTACTGTCCAACTTTCACATCCATATGATGTTATGAAAATACCATGGCCTGAACAAGTTGAATCTTTGTATGGAGAGAGACATTTCTGCTCTTGAGGATCTTGTCTAGGTCCTTCATAGCCATTCTACCAAGGGCAATACACCATCAGATTTTTTGACTGCGAGTCATAAGAACATAAGATATGCCATACTGGGTCAGACCAAGGTCCATCAAGCCCAGTATCCTGTTTCCAACACTGGCCAATCTAGGTCATACGTACCTAGCAGTTTCCCCAAAAGACACAGGTTCCGCAATGCTTGTACTGGGTCAAGCATTGATATCCTGGGGCCCTTCTTAATAATGGTTTATGGACCTTTCCTCCAGGAACTTGTCCAAACCTTTTTTAAACCCAGCTACACTAACAGCCTTTACTACATCCTCCGGTAACAAATTCCAGAGTTTGATTACACGTTGAGTGAAAAAATATTTTCTTTTATTAGTCTTAAATAGTTTACCCTGTAGCTTCATTGCATGTCATACTCAACCAGCTCCTCCCCCAGAATTTCACCGTACATTCAAGTCATAGACAAGACAAAAGAGGAGGTGGCGTGCTCATCCTCACCAGGACAGACCTCTATTTTCGAACAGTAGACACCACCAGTACAAATCACCTGGAGACCGTCACCATCTCCAACAAATGCTGCTTAATCAACCTGCTTTACAGAGCACCTTCAGCTTCCCCAGATGATCTGGCGGCTATCATTGATCTGGCATCCAACACTCATAACCCAGGCATCCCAAATTGGATCCTAGGCGACTTTAACCTGCCTACACTACAAGATAATCAAGCATCAGCCTTCCTCGATGCCCTCGAAAATCTTGGCTTCAAGCAATTAGTTAATGATCCTACTCATATTAAGGGAAATATCCTGGACCTAGTATTCGCCCCGCAAACCTCTCTTAACCCAGCCCAGGATCCCATAACCTCCATAACTTCTGTTCCTTGGTCAGATCACAAACTGATCATCATCCAGATTCCTTTTTACAAAGCATACAAAAAAATCAACAAAATACAAAGCAACACTGCAAGACCACCCTCTCAATGTTTCAAGCCTTTCAACAGAGATCTTATCCTTGCGGAAACGCAACAACTAATCTCTGAAACCACCCAGAACCTTGACGACCTAATTTACATAGAAACATAGAAATATGACGACAGAAAAAGACCACATGGCCTATCTAGTCTGTCCTTCCATAATTTCTCACTGGAACAATTGCCTCAGCTCAATTGCCCAACGTACGCCAACCAACAGGCCTCCAGGTAAAAGAGTGAGTGCCCCATGGTACTCAGTTGATCTCAAAGCATCGCTTAACCAATTACGGAAACTAGAGAAACGCTGGCACCGATCTCATTCTTTAAATGACCAGACAACATACAACTGTCATCTGGCTGCGCATCGCAACACAATCACCGACACGATGAAGCAGTACTACTCTGACACCTTAAAGAGATCGCTTAATAAACCACATGACCTTTTCGACCTGGTCAAGACTTTATCGAAGGAACCATCCTCTGGACCTCCATTTGAGTTAAACCCACAAGATTTTGCAACCTACATCCAATCCAAGATATGCCAGACCAACAAAGCCTCTACTACAACCTCCACCACAGAGCAAGACTGCCAAACAACCCTAACCATGTTTTCTACCCCCACCAAGAGAGGAATTGAAGACACTATTGCAGCCCTTAATACCACTACTGCCCAGACCGATCCATGCCCAGCCTTCTGGATCAAGGAGCTTCGCAGTCACTTCAGCCCAGTACTGTCCAAAATAATGAACCTCTCCTTCTCAACCGGCTCTTTCCCTTCAGCCCTTAAACACACCTCTATCAGACCTCTGCTAAAAAACTGCAAGCTCGATCCCCAACAGGTGGAATCCTACAGACCCATATCCAGCATTCCACTTCTCGCAAAGATCATTGAAAAGGAGGCTCAACGGCAATTGCAGGATCACATTGACTCCGCTGCACCGTTAGACCCCTGCCAACATGGTTTTAGGGAATTCCATGGAGTGGAAACCCTCCTTACCACTCTCTTCTGCAAGATAATCACCGGCATTGATGACATCCGTCAATGATTTGCTCTCATATTTCTGGACATCGCTGCAGCTTTTGATTCAGTAAATCACGAGCTTCTACTAGGACGACTGATTGACAAAGGCATTAATGGAAGAGCGCTCGAATGGTGCAGATCCTACTTGTCCGAAAGATGGCAGCATGTTCGTTCTGGAGGGATAAATTCTGAACCTTTCCACCAAAGCCAAGGAGTCCCACAAGGATCCTCCCTTTCTGCGCTTCTGTTCAATATTTACATGCAGCCAATTTGTAATATCATCCGGTCATTCAATGTTGATTACATGTTATACGCAGACGATGTCTTGCTTTACATACCCTTCTCTACTGAGCATCTGGACCTCTCCCCACTGACGAGTTGCTTCAATGCAATATCTGACTGGCTTCTTTCTCAAAACCTCAGAATACAACATAAGAAAACGGAAGTACTCTTCATTACGAGGAATCCCAACTTTACCCCACCACAATATCTTAAAGTAAAAGAAGCTGAGCTGCAATCTAAATCCTCAATACGATACCTGGGAGTCACCTTAGATCAACGCCTGGATATGAAGGCCCACATAGGAAACATAGTCAGATCAGTTTACTCCAAGATCCGCTCACTTACGCATCTACGTTCCATGCTTAAACCAACTGATTTCCGGACAATTTTCCAGGCGTTGGTTATACCTCATTTTGACTATGCCAACGCCATATTACAAGGTCTTCCCCAATCTACATTAAACCCGCTGCAGCTAGCCATGAACGCGGCAGCAAGAGTCCTCCACGGAGCCTCCAGGAGCGACCACGTGACGCCTCTGCTGATACAGTTGCATTGGCTACCCATTCAGGCTAGAATAGTTTTCAAGACCTTGATAATCACTTTTAAAGCTGTTAACAATCTCTCATCTGCATCCTTAACCTCCCTCATCCAGATCACATCCCCAAATAGAGCAAGAGGATCCACGGCTATAAACTCCCTAAAAGTCCCGAAGGCACTTACTGTTTGCACTAAATCAACAGCCAATAGAGCCTTCAGTCTCAGTGCCCCAAGACGCTGGAATGCATTACCCCTTGATATCCGGGCTATTAAGAGCTTACCACAGTTTAGGAAAGCCCTCAAATGCCACCTCTTCAACAAGTACCTTATAGAGCCCAACGGCATCCCCTAGAGCTCAAAGACACCCACTGATACCATTCCCAGACAAATTTATGGTATCTCAACAACACACCAGGTTTGATACTCAAACCCATAGTGAGTTTGTGTTTTCTATGAAACCTCTGTGTTTATGATTCCATGTTGTAAGTTTTGTAAATAGTTTACCCCTGTTATCCAAGTTTTTTTGTGCCCTGTTACCTGTAAACTCATACGTGTTAACTGTACTGAGCATTTTGTTCCATATAAACCGCACTGATGATGAATAGTGCGGTATATAAGAAACTGTAAATAAATAAAATGTCCCCTAGTCTTTCTATATTCTGATAACGTAAACAATCGATCTACGTTTACCCGTTCCACTCCATTCATTAATTTATAGACTTCTATCATATCTCCCCTCAGCCGTCTCTTTTCCAGGTTAAAGAGCCCTAACCTTTTTAGCCTTTCTTCATAGGAGTATCCTTCCATCCCCTTTACCATTTTGGTGGCTCTTCTCTGAACCTTTTCTAATAACTCTATATCCTTTTTAAGATACGGCGACCAGAATTGCACACAATATTCAAGGTGCGGTCTCACCATGGAACGATATAGAGGCATTATAATATCTTTTGTTTTATTTTCCATTCCTTTCCTTATGATACCTAGCATTCTATTTGCTCTCTTGGCTGCCGCTGCACACTGGGCCGAGGGTTTTAACATGTTATCCACAATGACACCTAAATCTCTTTCCTGGGTGGAGGTTCCTAATGTGGAACCTTGCATTGTGTAACCATAGTTTGGGTTCTTCCCTAGGTGCATAACTTTGCACTTGTCCACATTAAATTTCATCTGCCATTTTGATGCCCAGTCTTCTAATTTATCAAGATCCTCTTGCAATTTTCCACAATCCTCTTGGGTTTTAACAACTTTAAATAGTTTTGTGTCATCTGCAAATTTGATAGCCTCACTCGTCGTTCCACTTTCCAGGTCATTTATGAATATGTCAAAAAGCAGCGAACCCAGCACAGATCCCTGGGGTACACCACTCTTCACCTTTCTCCATTGGGAAAATTGGCCATTTAGCCCAACCCTCTGCTTTCTATCTTTTAACCAGTTCTTGATCCACAGTAGTACACTGCTTCCTATCCCATGACTCTTTAGTTTTGCCAAAAGTCTCTGATGAGGGACCTTGTCAAAGGCTTTCTGAAAGTCCAGATACACTATATCAACCGACTCACCTTTATCCACCTGTTTATTCACACTTTCAAAAAAACATAACAGATTAGTAAGACAAGATCTTCCTTGTCTAAAGCCATGTTGGCTGTCTCCCATTAGGCCATGACTATCTACATGCTGAGTAATTTTATTCTTTATGATGGTTTCTACCATTTTTCCCGGTACTGACGTGAGGCTCACCGGTCTCTAGTTTCCCGGATCACCCCTGAAACCCTTTTTAAAAATTGGTGTTACATTGGCGATCCTCCAATCTTCAGGTATTAGAGATGATTTTAATGATAGTTCACAGATTACTAATAGCAGGTCTGCAATCTCATATTTCAGTTCTTTCAACACCCTCGGATGTATACCATCCGGCCCAGGTGATGTGGTACTCTTCTGTTTATCTAATAGTTGTAATACATCTTCCCGATGTATCGATATTTCCTTCAATTCTTCCACACCTTTAAATACCACTTCAGTCATGGGTAACATCCCTACATCTTCCTCAGTAAAGACTGAAGCAAAGAATTCATTCAGTCTCTTCACTATCGCCTTGTCGCCTCTTAGTGCCCCTTTAACTCCTCTATCATCTAATGGACCAACTGACTCTCTCACAGGTTTTTTGCTGCGAATGTACTTGAAAAAATCTTTATTTCGCGTTTTTGCTTCCACAGCAAGCTTCTTCTCAAATTCTCCCTTTGCCTGCTTTATCAATGCCTTGCATTTGATTTGCCAGTGCTTGTGCTGTTTCCAGGTTTCGTCGTTTGGCTCTTTTTTTCCATTTCCTGAAAGATGCTTTTTTGGCAACAACAGCCTCTCTGACCTCACCTTTAAACCATGCTGGCAGTTTTTTGGACTTCCTTCCACTTTTCTTAAAGCGTGGAATACAGCTGGTCTGGGCTGCCAAGATAGTATTTTTCAACAACATCCAAGCTTGATGTACGTCTTTAACCTTTGCAACTGCTCCTTTTTTAACTATTTTCCTAATTTTATCATAGTCTCCCTTTCGAAAGTTAAAAGGTAGTACTGTAGATTTCCGTACTATCCTTCCTCCACTAATTAAATCAATGGCGATCATGCTATGATCACTATTGCCAAGTGGCCCCAACACTCTTATCTCTTGCACTAGATCTGGGGTTCCACTAAGGACCAGGTCTAATATGGCTTCCCCTCTGGTCGGTTCATGAACCAGCCGTTCCAAGAAGCAGTCATTTATTTCATCTAGGAACTTTATCTCCCTAGCATGTCCTGCCGTGACACTGACCATTCGATACCGGGGTAATTGAAATCACCCATTATTATTACTGCACTGTAACCTTTGTTAGCTTCCTTGATTTCTTTGAGCATTTCATCATCCATTTGTTCATTCTGGCCCGGTGGTCGATAGTACACCCCCACTGCTATCGCCGTCCCCTTTTTTCATGGAATTTCAATCCATAGAGATTCTACAGCAAATTTTGTTTCCTGCAAAACTTTAATCCTTTCTGACTCAATGCCCTCTCTAACATAGAGCGCAACCCCTCCACCAATTTGATCAGCTCTATCATTATGATATAGTTTGTACCCAGGTATCACAGTGTCCCACTGGTTGTCCTCCTTCCACCATGTCTCTGATATTCCATTCATATCTAACCTCTCATTTAGTGCTATATATTCTAACTCTCCCATCTTATTTTTTTAGACTTCTAGCATTTGCATACAAGTATTTTAGAGACTGTATTTTATTCATATTAATTTGGCTATTGGTAGACGTGGGTAATTTGGGATCTTTAAGCTCTGTCTGCTCCATACTTGAGGGCATTTGGGCTACTTTACTCTTTTTTGGAACCTCTTCTTTTGGTAGTATCCTTCAAGGATACATTCTTCCGAACCATCCGCTCTTGGGCGACTGTCGGCTTTCCCCCATTATCTAGTTTAAAAGCTGCTCTATCTCCTTTTTAAAGGTTAATGCCAGCAGCCTGGTTCCATCCCGGTTAAGGTGAAGCCCATCCCTTCGGAAGAGCCCCTCCTTTCCCCAGAATGTTCCCCATTTCCTAACAAATCCAAAACCCTCATCTCTGCACCATTGTCTCATCCACGCATTGAGACGCCGGAGCTCTGCCTGCCTTTTGGGTCCTGCACGTGGAACGTGATGCATTTCGGAGAATGCTACCCTGGAAGTTCTGGATTTCAACTTCCTACCTAAAAGCCTAAATTTAGCCTCCAGAACCTCCCTTCCACTTTTTCCTATGTCATTGGTACCGACATGTACCAAGACAGCAGACTCCTCCCCAGCACTATCTAAGATCTTATCTAGGTGGCGCGTGAGGTCCGCTACCTTCGCACCAGGCAGACATGTTACCAGGCGATCCTCACGTCCACCAGCCACCCAGCTATCTACATGCCTAATGATCGAATCACCCTTCCCTCATGGGCACATGGCCCTGGAGTCCTTTCTTTATTGATTATTGATCCAAGTAAGTTAAAGCTGTCAGCTATTTCAATTTCTTCTCCAATGATGAACTTATTGATTTTGCCAGTTGTCAGGATCTTTGCCTTCTTAGCATTAAGATAGAAACATAGAAACATGATGACAGAAAAAGACCACAAGGCCTATCTAGTCTGTCCTTCCATAACAACAACTACAACAGTCCACTTTTTACCTTTAGAGATCCTCTGTGTTGGTCCCATGCTTTTTTGAATTCAGTTACTGTCCTCATCTCTACCACCTCCACTGGGAGACTATTCCACGGATCCACTACTCTTTCCGTAAAGAAATATTTCCGCATATCACTCCTGAATCTATCTCCCTTCACCCTCATCCCATGTCCCCTCGTAGCAGAACTTGCTTTCAATTGAAAGAGGCTTTCTCCCTGAACATTTATGCCACGGAGATATTTAAACATCTCAATCATATCACCTCTATCCCGCCTTTCCTCTAAGGTGTACATATTAAGATCCTTAAGTCTGTCCTCATATGCTTTATAATGAAGCCCATTAATCATTTTAGTAGCAACCCTCTGCACCGACTCCATCCTGTTCACATCCTTTTGAAGGTGCGGTCTCCAGAATTGCACACCATACTCCAAATGAGGTCGCACCAAAGACTTATACAGAGGCATTATCACCTCCTTTTTTCTGCTAGCCATTCCTCTCCGTATGCACCCAAGCATCCTTCTAGCTTTTGCCATCGCCTTTTCTACCTGTTTAGCTACTTTAAGATCATCAGACACAACCACGCCTAGGTCCCGCTCTTCTTTAGTGGACAAAAGTACTTCACCTCCTATACTGTATTGCTCCCTTGGATTGCTGCAGCCCAAATGCATGACCTTACATTTTTTAACATTAAATCCCAGCTGCCAAAATCTAGACCATTCTTCAAGCTTAGCTAGATCCCTCCTCATGTTATCTACATCTTCCTGGGTGTCTACTCTATTGCAGATTTTGGTATCATCCGCAAAGAGGCAAACCTTACCCGACAGCCCTTCCGCTATATCACTAACAAAGATGTTAAAAAGAATCGGACCAAGGACAGATCCCTGGGGCACACCACTGGTAACATCCTTCTCCTCAGAGTGAGCTCCATTTACTTGTACTCTTTGTCGCCTCCCACCCAACCAATTTCTAACCCAAGCAGTAACTTTAGGGTCCATCCCTAGGGTGCTCAGTTTGTTTATAAGTCGCCTGTGAGGAACAGTGTCAAAGGCTTTACTGAAATCTAAATACACCACATCTAGAGCTCTCCCCCGGTCCAACTCCCTGGTCACCCAGTCAAAGAAATCAATCAGATTTGTCTGACAAGACCTGCCTCTGGTGAATCCATACTGCCTCGGATCCTGTAATCCGCCGGACTCCAGAAACCTCACTATTTTCTCTTTCAGCAGCGTTTCCAATAATTTACTCACCACTGAAGTTAAACTAACCGGCCTGTAGTTTTCAACCACATCTTTACTTCCGCTTTTGTGTAAAGGCACCACATGAGCCTCTCTCCAGTCCTTTGGCACCACTCCCGACTCCAATGAGGCATTGAAAAGGTCAGTCAGTGGAGTTGCTAGAACGTCCCAAAGTTCCCTCAGTATTCTAGGGTGTATCCCATCCGGTCCCATCGCTTTGTCTACTTTAAGTTGAGCTAGTTTCTCACGAACACAGTCTTTTGAAAATTGTTCAAGATGTCCCTCGCTTCTGTTCCTATTTGTGGGTGTTTTCTGAGGTCCTGCTCCTGGTTCTTCATCTGTGAACACAGAACAAAAATATTTGTTAAGCAATTCCGCTTTATCCTTATCAGCTTCTACATATTCCCCCCCCCCTGCACCCTTCAGTCTGACAATACCACTTTTGCCCTTCCTCTTCTCACTAATATATCTGAAAAATGTCTTATCCCCCATTTTATTGCATTGGCTATTTCCTCCTCCTTTTGAATCTTTGCCTTCTTGACTACTTTGCTAGCTTCTCTAAGTTTTTCCAAATACAGATGCCTGTCTTCCTCTCTCTGTGATCTCTTGTATTTCATGAAGGCCTCCCTCTTTTTCTTTACTTTTTCAGCTACTTCCTTCGAAAACCATAGCAGTCTCCTGTTCCTTTTGCCTTTATTTACCATTTTAACAAAAAGCTTGGCTGCCTTTAAAATACCCCCTTTCAGTTTTGCCCACTGTTTTTCTACATCCCCCAGCTGTTCCCATCCCACTAACGACTCCCTGAGGTATTGGCCCATCTTCGCAAAGTTAGTCTTCCTAAAGTCTAAGATCTTCACCTTGGAATGGATTCTAACAGCCCTAGTCCTAATACTGAACCACACCATCTGGTGATCACTGGATGCAAAATGATCTCCCACTACAACATCAGAAACACTTCCACCATTGGTAAGCACCAAGTCCAGTATGGCCCCTTCACGTGTGGGGTCTGTTACCAATTGCCTGAATAGTTCTCCCTGTAGAGAATCCAGGATCTCCTTACTTCTAGATGATACTGCAGCAGACCCATTTTAAGGCTATATTCCTTGATCTTGAGAAGCAAATATACTAACCTAATGCTCCATAAAAGTAAAAAAGGAGCATTGTAAATAAGAGTGATAAAAGTAAGTGCTGATCAGGGTCGGTCTGTCCACCAGGTGGCCGCCTAGGGCAGCAGAGTTCTCTGGGCAGAAGGCTATGTGCTTCAGTACACATGGCTGCCGCACCTTCCCTCCCCCCCCTCGCACTGAGCCATGCCACCTCTTCCCCCCATGCTGAGCCACATCACACTGCAGCCCCCCGCTGCCACTGATTCTGGCAGCAGGGGGGTGGCTAGGCTCTGCACACATGGCCTGCCACTTCTGAACCCCCGAAGTTATGTTGGAGGAGGGTCAGAAGTGGCAGGCCATGTGTGCCGAAGCACATGGCCTGCCGCTGAGCTAAGGCACGCCCCCCCCCCCTTGACCCCACCACCAGAATCAGTGGTAGCATAGCTTGGCGTGTGGGGAGGGCAGCACAGCCGGGACTTCTGCCAAGTGCGGCAGAAACCCTTGGGCCAGCCTAGTGCCGATTTATCATAAACTGGCTGTGGAAAACTAGGCAACTTCAAAGATCAAGACCAAGGCCGAGGAAGACTCCAGTACGAGGCACCCCCAAAGGAAACTCTTAGTCCTGGTACCCTCGATCCTCGACTGCCTCCTCCTCCGGATGTGGGAAACACCGGCATCTGTACCAATTGTCAGCAGATGCCTTGACGCCGTGTACCCGGGTATGCTGGAGCCCTGGGTTCCAAAAGGCCCAGCTCCCCCACAACTCGGTGGTTGTGGAGTCGGCCATGTGCCAGCTTATGAGCCAAAAGACACACTCGTCCGTTACTACCTGGCAGGGAGGCCCAAACCCTCGATAGCCTCAGCCGAAAGCATCAAGCCCTGAAAAACCTAACATGCCGAATCTACTTATACCAGCTCTACATCAGCATGTACCTAAAGGAACTTTCGAGGGAGCTCAGGAGATTCTTGGCAGGCCTCGATGGAGAGCTCCTATAGAGGTTCAAGACCCTAACCTTGGCAGTAAAGGAATGTTCCAAGTTCCTGTCCCGAGCAACCTATGATGGCTTTGAGTCATCGGCTAGGGCAGCCACAGCAGACATTGGTGCATAACGCCAAGCATGGCTGCAGTTGTCCAACCTGGAACAATAGGTACAAGACAAACTAATCGATTGTCTCCTGCACAGGTGAAAACCTGTTTGGGAAACCCATAGTGGACAAAGCAGCGGAGATAGAGACAGAGGATGTGATGAGAACCAGACTCTCGAAAAAAGACCTTGATGCAACCTGAAAGAAAACTACTGGGAAAAAGCTCTTTTTCCCAAAGAAGAAAGGGGACTAAAGTACTACTCCACACTTCCAAGCCTTCTCGGGGCCCTCATCAGGCCCAGCAACAAATAGGCCAGGGACATGGTCCCAAAAAGCATGAAGCCCCAGGCACCAGCTCAGGCCCAGCCCCGGGGAGGCTTTTGATGGCCTGGGCGCGACCCCCACACCCCCAGGGGGTCCTTTGCTGCCAACAGGGGGGTGCCTAGCCCTGTTTGCCCACAGGTTGACAGCCATCACCACCGATGCCTAGGTGTTACAAGTGGTCAAGGGGGGTTACCTTTCCACCTACATCAGTCGCCACCCCCGTTCTTCCCGTGAGAGCCCAACAGGCCTCTTCTCCACCAGACCCTGCTCCTCACTGAGCTAGCAGGACTACTCTAGGACAAAGCAGTGGAGCCAGTACCAAAACACCTCTGAGGCACCGGCTTCTACTCCAGTTACTTCCTCGTCCCCAAGAAGACTGGGGGCCTCGGACCCATCCTGGACCTGCGAGAGCTCAGCAGGTTTCTAGTCAGGGAGAAGTTCAAGATGCTCTCTCTTGGAACACTGCTGCCATTCCTCCAGCAGGGAGACTGGCCTTGCTTCTTAGACCTAAAGGATGCTTACATGCTAATCCTAATCCACCCCAGCCACAGAAAATACCTCCAGTTCATTGGGGGGGAGGCAGCACTACCAATATAGGGTACTGCCCTTCGAGCTGGCCTATCCAAGGGTCTTCACAAAATGCCTTGCAGTGGTCGCAGCCCACCTCAGGCTTTCAAGGGGCCTTTGTCTTCCCCTACCTGGATGATTGGCTCATAAAGAGGAACACAGCTGCAGAGGCACAGTGCGCCAACAGACGCACCATAAATGCCCTGCAGCACCTGGGGTTAAACTACCCCATGTCCCACCTCACTCTCACTCAGAGCCTAGAGTTCATAGGGGCGCAGCTGGACACCCTTCAGGCAAAAGCCTTTCTCCCTCAGGAGAGGTCAGTATGCCTCAGGAAATTAGTCGCAGAGGTACAACAGTGCAGGACAATGCCCGCCCGGCTTCTCCTCTGCCTACTGGGACACATGCCTCCAGGTGACCCCAGATGCTCATCTACACATGAGAGCCGTCCAGTGGTGCTTCCTCTCTCCGCAGTGGACCCAAGCTATAGGTAGGCTCCGGGACAGAATGCATGTGATCCACCAGCTGGCAGACTCCCTTGGATGGTGGCAGAATCCAGGTCATTTTCAGACCGGGATGCCCTTCCAGGCACCCACCCCTGAGAAAGTCCTCACCACGGATGCCTCTCTCATGGGCTGGGGAGCACATTGCGAGAGCCTCCAGACACAAGACTGCTGGTCCCAGAGGGAATCCAAAATGCAGATCAATCTGATGGAAATCAGGGCCATATTCTTGGCCCTCAAAGCCTTCAGCCACCAGCTGTAGCACCACACATTCTGATCCAGACTGACAAACAGGTCGCGATGTTCTATATGAGCAAACAGGTGAGAACAGGGTCGTATCCCCTCTGCTTCTATGCCACACATAGAGGGATGTCCTGAGGGCTGTCTACCTCCCAGGCCAGGAGAATGTCTTTGTGGACAAGCCTTGCAGGGTACTCCAGCCAAATGAGTGACGCCTGGATCCAACAGTAGCCTCAGGGCTGTTCCGGCTCTGGGGCATCCCAGTGCTGGTCCTGTTCGCCAGCCTGGACAATGTGCAGTTGCTCTGTTTTTGCTCGCACTGAATGCACCTGTCTCAGATAGCAGGGGATGCATTCCTCATCCCGTGGTCGGGCCTCCTGTACGTCTTCCCCCAAAGCCACTGATTGCCAAGACCCTGTTCAAGGCTCAACGTGACAGAACATCACTAGTCACTAGTGCTGATAGCCCTCAGTGGCCCAGACAGCCCTAGTTCCCACTGCTCCTTTCCCTATCGACGGTACCGCCTGGAACGAGCCTCAGGACTACTCTCGCAGGAACAGGGTTCTCTTCTACACCCCAACCTGGGGTCCCTCTTATTCATGGTGTGGCTGCAGAAAGGATAGTGCTAGTTCCCTTCAGTCTTCCACGGGATGTGGAATACATCCTCCTGGCCTCTTGGAAGGTCTCCACAAGAAGGGCATACACCTTCAAATGGTGACATTTCTCATTATGGTGCACAGAAAAGCAAATGAACCTGTTCTCCTGCTCCGTGAACGTGGTACTCCAATACCTGCTCCACCTATCGCAGGCGGGACTGAAGTCCAACTCAGTCAGAGTACACCTGAGCGCCATCATGGCACATCACCACTCCGTCGAGGGGACAGCCCCTTGTGTCTTGGTTCCTATGGGTCCTCATGTTGTCCAAACCCCCTGTTCGCCCTCTGGCAGCGAAATGGAACCTTAATGTGGTGTTCTTGCAATTCACTAAGCCTCCATTTGAGCTTTTAGCTAACTGCCACTTGTGGTACCTCTCCTGGTAGGTCACCTTTCTGATAACACTCACATCAGCTCGCAGCATCAGTGAGCTCCAGGCTCTGATGGCAGAGCCTCCCTACACCAGGTTTATTTATTTAGCGTACATTTATATCCCGCTGCTTCCAGTGATCAGCAGCGGTTGTTACACATGGTAAGGTTGGCTGTACCGGCCAGAATTAAGGATGTATACAATCTGATTAGGGAGGGGGGAGGGGAAGCACAGCAAAAACACGGGTTACAGACTTACAGTTGATTGTTGTTGGGGTTCACACAGGGTACTTATATACATATTTACAATTGACAAGACAGTTAAAACTTTACAAATGATCCGTATCTACATATTTACACGCGACCGCGTGTAGTTCATGAGGTTAGGTTGTAATGAGATTGGAAGAGGTGCGTCTTAAGTTCTTTTCTAAAGTCCTTTAGATCACAGATTTCATGCAGATCACTTGGCAACCAGTTCCAGAGTGCAGGAGCTATAAATGAGAAGGCTCTGTTACTGGTACAAGCATTAACCTTTGTGAATGACTTCGGGAGGCAGAGGGTGTTGAGGTTCGCTGCTCTCCTACTTCTGTTGTTGGGTGGATTGGAAATCAAGCTGTTGAGGTGAGAGGGCGCTACATTATGGATAAGTTTGAAAGTAGTGACTAGCATTTTGTATTGAATGCGGGCCGTGATGGGGAGCCAATGAAGCTCAATTAGGGTGGGTGTAATGTGGTCAGAGAGTCCTTTTTGCATGATGATTCTGGCTGCAACATTTTGTGCCATTTGCAGAATATTTGTAGTTTTCTTTGGCAGGCCTTGCAGTATGGCATTGCAGTAGTCTAGGTGTGGAATGATGAGGGCCTGAGCGACAGATCTGAAGTCATCATGATCGAGGATGCTACATAAAGGCTGCAGGACTCTTAATTTGTGGAAAATGGCCCGATTGGTATTTCGAAGGTGCCTGTCCATATTTAGGTTGCTGTCAAGCATCACTCCTAAATATTTTATCTCTGACTTTATGTTGTAATTATTGTTGTTCATGGTGACAGTTTTAGGGGGCTCGAATCCCGGTTTCCTGGAGATACACATTGCTTCTGTTTTCTTGTGGTTAATGAACATATTATTTCGTTGGAGCCAGATTTGTAGCTCGTGTAGGCATTTTTCAAGCTTGCTGATGTTCGGGTTGTTTGCGTCTAGTTGTGTGTAGAGCATTAAGTCATCAGCGTAGATATGGTAGTTGATGTCGTGGGCCTGGAAGATCTTGCACACTGGTTGCAGGTATAGGTTGAATAGTAGGGAGGAGAGGGCGGAACCTTGCGGAATGCCTTGGGTTTGCGGGAAGGGGGTTGCTTTGGCATTGTTGAAATTGACCTGCTGCATTCTGTTTGTTATATAGGAGGAGAACCATTTTAGTGGGGTCCCTGCAATGCCTATGGACTCAAGTCGTTAGTGTTGGGTGATGCACCGAGTCGAAGGCAGCTGAGATATCAATGAAGATAAGCATATACATCTTGTTCTTGTTCTCCAGACCCTTAAGTAGGTTGTCCAGCAAGGCTAGCAGGAGGGTTTCTACGCCATGATGTTGTCGAAACCCGTATTGATGCACATCAAGGGCATTTGTGTCATCAATGTGGTCCTGTAGCTGCTGCTGCACTGCCTTTTCAATGATTTTGGCGAGGAAGGTTATGCTTGCGATTGGGCGGTAGGAGGTAGGGTCATCTTTGTTGAGTGCTTTGTTTTTCAAAATGGGGCGTATGAGTGACTTCTTGAGGAGTGATGGCATGAGACATTGCAGAAGCGATAGGTTCACTATGTGGGAGATGTGCTGTGCTATTTCCTCTTTGGTTGCCTTGATCCAGGAGGCTGGACAGGGGTCAAGAGGAGAGGTGGTGGTTTTTAGGTTGGTGATGATGCCTTTTATCTGTTGGTCATCCACTTTCCGGAAGGTTGACCATTTTCCACCGTGAACGGTTTTTCCCTGGGTGTTGATTTTTTGACGGGAGTTGGTTGAGTCCAGCGTAGGGGTGAGGAGGGTAGGTGCTGCGGGGTTAAGCTTGCTGGCGTAGTGATCTGCTAGCTGTTGTGCCGTTATGGAGCCGCTGGGATTGCTGTCTTGTGGGGCTTTGGTGAGTGATTTGACGAGTGCGAATAGCTCCCTGGGCCTGTTGAGGGCTTTATTGAGTGTGATTGTGTGGTGCGTTTTCTTTGCCTGGCTGACTTCATTCCTATAAGTTGATAGGAGGTCGAGGTAGGACTTTTTGCATTCCTCGGTTTTGTGCTTTCTCCATTTTCGTTCTTGCCTTCTCAGGTCCTTCTTCAGTTCCCGTAGTGTTGTGGTGTACCATGGTTCAGCCTTGTTCTTGGTTGGGTACCTTGGGTGACTCCAGGTGGGCTTTGAGGCAGCCTCGATTCCTATGTTCCAGCAGTTTGCCAGTAGCTCGAGGTCTGAGCAATCCGGGTGTATGTGATTTGCTACGGATTCAAGGAGGTCTTCTTTGTTGAGTTTTTGGAAGCATCTCCGTTTATTTATTTATTTATTTATTTTATTTATTTATTTAACAATTCTTTTATACCGCGCTATTACAATCAGTGCGGTGTACATTGAACAAGAACATACTACAATGCATACAAGTAACATATGGTGTGATGCTTGGTCTGGTAGTGATTGGTCAGGAGCTGAGGGGGGAAGTAGGGTTAGTTCGATTTGGTGATGATCTGACCATGGTACTTGAGTTATTCGAGGTTTGGATTTCAACAGCTTGGGGTGTTTAGTGGGTAGAAACACCATGTCTAGTGTATTACCTTTGATATGGGTTGCGTCTTGGATGATTTGCTCATAACCCAGTTGTTCCATAGCTTCATGGAAGATGTTTGCTTGCGCTGCGGTGATGGAGGCTAAGTTCAAGTCTCCCAGGATGACCTGGTTTTTTTTGGGCGCTGTAGCTGAGATGATTTCCAGAGCTGCTGCCAAGATTCCTGGGGGGAAGTTGGTGGTCTATAGATAAGACATATGGCTAAGGTTCTGCTTTCAAGAACAGGGTGGTACTCTGCACACACCCTTTCAAGAACAGGGTGGTACTCTGCACACACCCTTTCAAGAACAGGGTGGTACTCTGCACACACCCTAGGTTTCTGCCCAAGGTGTTGCCCCATTCCACCACAATCAGGAGGTGATACTCCCTACCTTCTTTCCCAGGCCTCATGCCGGCAGGGCAGATACCGTTCTCCATACTCTGGGTTGCAAGAGAGCTCTGTCCTTCTACTTGCCAACAGACTCAGGGCCACCACAAAGCTCAACAGCTTTTCATATCCTATGACGCACAGCTGTCTGGGGTCCACCTGGGTGGCGGACTGCATTACCCTTGCCTTCGAGCAAGTGGGGATCCCACTGAACCAGAGAATCACGGTGCACCGCTTCAGATCCATGGCTACTTCCATCATCAATCTGCGTTTCTTCTTCATTATGGAAATTTGCCAGGCTGCCACCGGGTCTTCGGTCCATACCTTTGTAGCTCACCACTGCCTGGAGAGGGAGTCCCAACGGGACAGCGCCTTCGGCCAGGCTGTACACCATAATCTTTTCAGGATGTAGGCAACTCCTGCCCTCCGACCCTTCTGTGTTCAGGCTTCTGGAGTGCTGGACGCTTGGTCTGCGAGAGTCTCTCCCTCGCAACTTGACTGCTGCTAGTCATTGCTCTCCCTTTGCAGGTTGCTGTGGCAATTTTATTTTGGCTACAGGTTCTCAGTAGTCTGTAGCTGGGGAGTCCTATATTTAAGGACTGACTTCCTGCTTGTTCCTAGAGAAAGTGTAGTTGCTCACCTGTAACAGGTGTTCTCCAGGAACAGCAGGAATCGGTCCTCCCCGCCCTCCCTCCTCCCCATTGAGTTGCTTTTCTATCATTTTTGCTGTCCTTAGCTATGTCATCTGACTGAGGCAAGATGGCACTCTTGGGCAGGAAGGGAACCCCGAATGCGTGGTGGCATCTCCCAAAGGCTTTCTTTGAAAGCTGGGGAGATGCTTCAGTGTGGACTCTGTTGGCGCCAACGTCACCCATATGTGAGGACTGATTCCTGCTGTCCCCAGAGAATATCTGTTACAAGTGAGTAACTACGCTTTTTGGTAAGACATAAATAGTCTGTATCACTGGATGGGCCACTGTTAAAAAATCAGACTCTTTCTATGTCAGCTAGCCCACATCTTGGCCAATTGTCAACAGACTGTCAAGACTATTTTTAAGGGGTACTGTGGGGTCTCCATCTTGCCTCTCGTAAAAATCCTTATCACTCAGTTGGCACTCAACCTCTCTTGTATAATCACGCCTATTTTGAATGACAAGGGCTATGCCCCTTACCTGCAGGTTTGATTACAATGCCATATTTATCTCTCAATGCCATCAGGGCCTCTCTTTCAGTCTTAGTGATGTTAAAGTAAGTGTGTGGCTTCTTTAAGTATAGTTCTTCCACTCTCTTAAGAACAACGTTCTCAAAAGTATCAATAGAGGGGTTAGATGTATTTGGGGGCACCCAGGTAGAGTGTTTCTTGATGACTGAGGGATCTTCTAACATCTCTCTCTATGAAAAAAAATCTTTTATTTTCCGCTTTTTGAAAAATTTATATAAATCAATATGGATGGTAAAGGGGTCATGTCTAGCAGTGAGGATGAACGAGAGGCCCTTATTGAGCTCATGTAGCTCAACCTCACTCAATGCATAGTCGGAAAGACTAATGACATTATCTCCTAATTTCAGAAGAAGGTCCTCCTGTGGGGCATCCCCCTCCCTCTTCCTTGGCCTCTCTGTAGATATAATCCCTGGTCCCCTGTGGTTCCAACTTGTGCTTGTCCCTCCGCCCTTCTAGAGCTGGTCCATGGAAAAACCCTGGCTGGACAACACCTGTCCTGATGGGAACAGAGGAGCTGACCGCCTCCCTCTCCTTCCTCTCTCCATCCTTTGTCTTCCCTCTTCCCCCTCCTCCCCGTTTTTATGCTATTTGTTTTATTCTTTTATGGTTGATAATTTACATATGAACTTCCCACATTGGTTTTAGTCTATATGGTTTTTACAATGTTTTATCTGCTGTTTTCTATTTATGATAATTTGACCATTTTAAGAGTTTTACCTTTTTTTAGGTGCTTTTGATATTATATTTTGTTCATATAGTTAGTCTTTTATCTTATTACCAATTGTTTGATCTTACATGATTTTTATTTGTGGTTTTATTTCTATGGGGATTTATATCCTGAATATACCTCTTCCTTTTCTTAAGGATGGCACATCCATTGGCAGCTCCTATCTGTTTTTATTGGTTTTTATTTGCTTTGGTGTGTTATAACCACCCTAAAGCTTCAGTTGCTATATTATTATTTTTTCTCTAGAAACAAACAGGAAGTCAGTCCTCACATATGAGTGACGTCGGCACCGATGGAGCCCTCGCTGAAGCATCCCCCCAGCTTTCAAAGAAAGCCTTTGGGAGATGCCACCACACATGCGTGGTCCCCTTCCTGCCCAAGAGTGCCATCTTGCTCAGTCTCCTTTTTTGCGCGGAGCCCTTCAGACATTCGTCTGGCTTGTCCCGGAAAAAGTTGATTTTTCTCTCTGAGTTTCATACTCTCTGCCGGTATCGCACCGGTATTCTTCCCATCTACTGACCTCGGTGTCGAGTTCAGTCAAGGGTACTTTTTTCTCCCACAGCCACCAGTGGCTTTAAGAAGTGTGATCAGTGCTCTAAAATTATGTCTTTGACACACACGACTGCTCTCTCTGCTGCCTTGGACCAGACCACGACCAGGCAGCCAGCAGTCTCTGCAAGAGGATGTCCAGTAAGGTTCTCAAGAGCCGCCAGCAGCAGCACGATAGGTTTTTCCCTCCCGAGTCCCTGGTGCCTCCGAAGGCCAGGGCCTTTTCTGAGGCCCCGACATCTCGGGCGGAGCCCTCCGAACCGGAGCCTCGTCATGGGTCCTCAGAAAGGGGGGTGGGGTCTCCCTCGAGGGAACCCAAGAAGTAGAAACCCTCGAAGGCGGTATCCTTGGACGGTTCTGACCAGCCGGGTGCTCCCCGGACCCAGTCCCGCAGTCCAAGATGTTTATCCAAGGCGTCGGAGAGGGAGCTGCCTGCGAAAGTCCCCCAGAGACTGGATCAGACCACAGACTGGCCTCAGTCCCCAGACACTATTCTCGTCAAGGATTCCCCTTCAGGGGAGCTGGCATCTGACCCAAGTCCCTTGGTGCCCACACCAAAGACTGTGGAGCCTTCTGGTCTGGAGTCCAAAATGGCAGCCCTGGAGCGCAGTTTGTCTGCCTTCATGGACCAGCAGTGGGTGCTGTTGTCCAGAACGACCGGTTCATCCGCCCCAACCACTGGGCACTCGACGTCCAAGACGTCCCTGGAGGCCGAGCTGATCTTCGATGTTCTTAGGCCTCGAGTCACTCTTCAGCCGAGGTCATGATCTGAGTCCTGCTCGAGGGGACCACGGTCATCCATGCAAGTTTACCACGCACTTGGCCGCAGGGCATCAGGGGCCCTGGGGCCTGCGGAGCAGCCCTCCTACAAGTCCTTGACAGACTATTCCGAGTGGGAGATGGAGGACAAAGAGTCCCCCGATACCAGTCACCACCGCAACGTTCCATCTGACTCTCCCATCTCGGAGCCTCGACGGCGGTCCCTGCCCGAGGATATAGGTTTCCTTGACTCTGCCACGGACATATCTAAGGCCCTGGCATTTCTGAACGAGTTGGAGGAGGACCCTCAGGCGGATGATTGGAAATCCTCCAATACGAGGCTCCTCCACGGGAGTCATGGTGCCAATCCCTCACATCCTGGATCGCTGATGCTCCGGATGTGGAAGACACCGCCTCAGAGACGGTGGTAAGCAAGTGGCTCGACTCGATGTATCAAGTCCGCAGAAGCCCAGGCTTTCAAATGTCACAGCTGCCGCATAACTCCATGGTGGTGGAGTCGGCCATGCATCGACTGAAGAGCCAGAAGATGCACCCTTCAATGTCACTCCCCCCCCCCCCCACCCCCAGCAGGGAGGCTCGCACCCTGGAAGTCCTTGGAAGTGCTACCAGGGCTCAATGCTCATCACCTGCATACAAGCCTACCAGCAGTACATGGGCATGTACCTGAGAGACCTGGTGAAGGAATTCACCGGGTCCTCGGCTGGACTCTCCGAGGAACCTTTGCAGAGGTTCAAGAACCTAGCTAAGGCAATCCATCAGTGCTCCAAATTCATGTCTCCAGCAGCCTATGATGGGTTTGAGCTGGCGGCCCGGGTAGCCGCGGCAGGCATTGGTGCATGCTGCCAAGCTTGGCTTCAATCATCCAACCTCAAGCAGTGGGTTCAAGACAAATTGGTTGATATCCCATGCCAAGGAGAAAACATCTTCGGCAAACCCATGACCGACAAGGCTGCTGAGCTGGAGACGGAGTTCATGACGAGGACCAGGCTCTGTAAGAAGACGGCTGCCCCTCCCCAATGGAAGGGCTTGAGTAAAAAACCCTTTTACCTGAGCAAGGGAGCTGCTTACCGATAATACCCATCTTATCAGGCCACCCCAGCTCCCCAACAGGGTCAGCAGGCCAAGGGACATGGGCATTGCCCGCATAAGCAGAAGGCTCTGAAACCTCAGGCACCGGCTCCGGCCCAGCCAGGGGGGAGTTTTTGACTCCTTGAACACAGCCGCCCTACCCCAAGGAGGTCAGCAGTGCACAGGGGAACATCTGGCCCTCTATGCCCAGAGTTGAATGTCCATCATCACAGATTCCTGGGTACTTCGGGTGGTCAGGAAGGGTTACTTCCTCCATCTGACTCAGTCACCTCCCCCTTATTTCCCGGGAGAGCCCCTTAGGTCTCCCCTCCACCGGGACCTTCTGCTGAAGGAGTTGGCAGGTCTTCATGAGGACAAAGCGGTGGAACCGGTGCCCCACCATCTCAAGGGCAAGGGGTTCACCTCCAGGTAGTGCCTCGTGCCAAAAAGAACAGGGGGCCTAAGGCCCATATTCGTCCTGCGCAACCTCAACAAATTCCTGATGAGGGAAAAGTTCAAGATGCTCTCCCTTGGAACATTGCTGCCATGTCTCCAGCAGGGAGACTGGATATGCTCCTCAAGGATGCTTATACCCACATCATTCACTCCAACCACAGGCAGTACCTGCGGTTTATAGTGGGGGGCAGGCATTTTCAGTACAGAGTGCTCCCCTTCAGCCTCGCCTTTGCTCCTAGAGTCTTCACAAAATGCCTGGCAGTTGTGGCTGCCTTCTTCCGGCTCCAGGGGGTCTTCGTCTTTCCCTACCTGGACGACTGGCTCATAAGGGGAGGCACAGCCTCAGAGGTGCAGCAGGCCACCACACTCACCATCCAGGTTCTGCAACACTTGGGTTTTGTCATAAACTACCCCAAGTCTAACCTCCTTCCGACACACCCTTCAATCAAAGGCTTTCTTGCCCAGTGATCGAGCCGATTGTCTCGTCTCTAGCTTGGGATGTACAGTACCGTCCCTCGGTGCCTGCCCAGCTTCTCCTGCGCCTCTTCGGGCACATGACCTCCACAGTGTCCACGTCAACCCAGACGCTCGCCTCCACATGAGAGCGGTGCAGTGGTGTCTCTAGGACCAATGTCTCAGGCCACCTCCGAGATAGAGTTTCAGTGACCCGCCAGTTGACGGACTCCCTGATCTGGTGGTAGTCGCCCCAGCATCTCGAGGCGGGCATGCCTTTTCAGGCCCCAAATCACTTAAGGGTCCTCACCACAGATGCCTCCCTGCTCAGTTGGGGAGCCCATGGCAGAGATTTCCGCACTCAGGGCAACTGGTTGCCAGACAAGAGCACCCAGCAGATCAACCTCCTAGAGCTCTGGGCCATATACCTAGCCCTGAGGGTCTTCTGTCACTGCCTGCGTCACCAGCTGGTACTGGTCCAGACAGACAACCAGGTGGCGATGTTCTACGTGAACAAACAGGGGGCACGGTGTCTCGTATCCTTAGGCAGGAGACACTAGTCCTCTGCTTGTACGCAATCCAACAGGGTATCCTCCTGCGGGCAGTGTACCTTCCAGGCCAGGAAACCTGCTGGCCGACAGACTCAGCAGAGTTCTCCAGTCGCACGAGTGGCAGCTGGACCCCAGGGTAGCCAGTTGGCTTTTCCAGCTCTGGAAGGAGCCTGTGATGGACCTGTTTGCCAGTCCAGACAACTTTGTTGCCCCGCTTCTGCTCTCAGCAGGCCCACCCCTCCAGGGTGGCAGTGGACACGTTCCTGATCTCATGGTTTGAAGGCCTCACGTACACCTTCCCTCCGATGCTGCTGATCACCAAGACCTTGTACAGGACCCTCTGCAATAGAGCTTCGTTCATCCTGTTAGCTCCTCAGTGGCCCAGACAGCCATGGTTCCCTCTGCTTGTACAGTTGACGGTGGAGGCCCCATCCCCTTGGGGTCTGCCCCAGGACTCCTATCTCAGAAGGGGGGCTGTCTCCTGCATCCCAACCTGGTGACTCTGTCACTGACAGCGTGGCTGCTGAGAGGATGATTCTGGCCCCTTTCAACCTTCCGGTTGAGGAGGAGGGCATTCTGCTAGCCTCTCGCAAAGTCTCTACTAGGAAGGCTTACGCCCTCAAATGGCGCAGGTTCTGTGCTTGGTGCGTAGAACACGGGGCTGATCTTTTCTCCTGCCCAGTGGCTCTGGTGTTACAGTACCTTCTCCACCTCTCTCAGTCCGGGCTCAAGTCTAACTCCATCTGAGTGCCCAGGGGCCACACCACCATCCGGTGGATGGTAAGCCTCTTGGTCCAGCCGTTGGTGACCCATTTTTCTTCGGGGCCTGCTCTTATCAAAGCCCCCAGTTAGCCCGCTGGCAACCATATGGGACCTCAATGTTGTGTTGGGGCAGCTCACTTGCCCACCCTTTGAGCCTCTGGCTACCTGCTTCCTTCGCTACCTCTCTTGGAAGGTGGCTTTCCTGGTTGCATTCACCTCCGCTCGCAGAGTTAGTGATCTCCAGGCCATTGTGGCAGAGGCGCCTTATACCAGGTTCTACAGGAACAGAGTGGTGCTTCACACGCACCCCAAATTCCTGCCGAAGGTAGTGTCATCCTTCCATCTCCATCAGGAAGTGGTGCTCCCTACCTTCTTTCCAAGACCTCACTCCAGTTGGACGGAGATGGTCCTTCACACCTTAGACTGTATATCCAATGCACTTGGGGCCACCACAAAGCTCAGCTTTTTGTCTCCTACAACCCCAGTAGGTTGGGGGAAGCGGTGATCAAGCGTACGCTGTCCACATGGGTGGCCGACTGTATTGCCCTTGCTTATGAGCAGGCGAGGCTCCTGCTGGAGGGCCGTGTCACAGCGCACCATGTCAGGGTCATGGCGGCCTCGGTGGCAAACTTGCACTTTGTCCCAATAGTGGATATCTGCAGGGCCGCCGCCTGGTCTTCAGTCCATACCTTCGCAGCCCATTACTGTCTGGAAAGAGAGTCCCGATGGGACAGTGCCTTTGGCCAGCCTGTGCTCCGTAACCTTTTTGGGGGTTCGGCAACTCCTGCCCTCCAATCCTTCTGCGTTCAGGCTACCAGAGTGCTGTCTTCATCTGACACAGGGTTCTACTGTTGTCTGTATACACGGACTAAATTGCTGCTGCTTGTGGCTCCCCGTGAGAGACTCCCTATTTTTACTATGGGCTTTCGTTAGCCTGTAGCTGGGGAGTCCTTCCTGCTTGTTCCTGGAGACAGCGTAGTTACTCACCTGTAACAGGTGTTCTCCAGGGACAGCAGGAATCAGTCCTCACAACCAATGTTCCTGCTAACCTGCGCTGGGTCCGCCGCCAACATTCCTGCCGGCGGGGGAGGGGTAGAGCGATCGATTGCTCTGCCCCTCCCCCCAACGGCAGGAATGTTGGTGGCGGACCCAGCGCAGGTTAGCGGGAACATTGCTCACAGCCCTCCCTCCTCTCTTAGAGTTGCTCCTTTACCGTATTTTATTTTTGCCATCTTTTAGCTATGTCATTTGATTGAGCAAGATGGTACCCTTGGGCGGCAAGGGGACCACGCATGCATGGTGGTATCTCCCAAAGGCTTTCTTTGAAAGCTGGGGGGATGCTTCCACGAGGACTTCGTCGGTGCCGACGTCACCCATATGTGTGGACTGATTCCTGCTGTCCCCGGAGAACACCTGTTACAGGTGAGTAAATACGCTTTAGCGAGTGCCGTTTTTTAATCTGGTTTATTTAAGCACATAATACTAGTGCTGAATTTGAATCCATTGCTGCACAATTCACCTCCCCACATCTTTTTGGATTCCCTTGAATGATCTTAAGATGCCTTTAGGTGCCAAGAGCAGTACTTTAAATTGCGTCTTTCACTGACAGTCTACATTTGCTCTATGATACCGAAGCAGACCATGTCCATAGGCAACCCTGCAAGGCAGGTGTCTCAGCATTTTTTTAACCTTGTTTTTTATCCTTTTCTTTCCTTCCCTTTTCCCACTGTTTTTATTTACATTTTTATTGAGTTGACAAATGACTTTGGTGAGACATGATTGTGCAATACTGTTGATCTTTGAGGCTGCCTGGTTTTCCGCAGCCAGCTTATGATCATCGGCACTTGCCTTTATCACTCTTATTTATAATGCTACATTTATATTTTTATGGAACATTAGGTTAGTACTTCATTTACAGTATCTCTTTACTTTAGATTTGGTCCCATTGCTGTTACTCTGTGGCTACTTTGATGCATTGGCTTCAATATACATTTTTATATTATATATAGTCTTTCCCACTCCACATTCTAATGGTTTTCATCATATTTTTACATTAGTTGTAGATTTCTGCTGCGCTCTCACATAAGAACATAAGATATGCCATACTGGGTCAGACCAAGGTCCATCAAGCCCAGTATCCTGTTTCGAACAGTGTCCAATCTAGGTCATACGTACCTAGCAGTTTCCCCAGTGCTTGTACTGGGTCAAGCATTGATATCCTGGGTCCCTTCTTAATAATGGTTTATGGACCTTTCCTCCAAGATCTTGTCCAAACCTTTTTTAAACCCAGCTACACTAACAGCCTTTACTACATCCTCTGGTAACCACACCCAGGGGCACCATTATCGACCATGCATACCTTGTAAATACAGCATGTATATAGCCCTCGCTTTTGTAAAAAGCCACTCTACCCAACGATAGCCCTGCGCAGACCTTAACTCTTAGTTCCATTTGCAGCATGCTACACATCAAACTAGTTATTCCTTATCGTTCCTCCAGTCCTGCACTTGTGAGTTGTTTCCCTTTACCAGCAGCTTGGAGACTGAACATGTCACCTCTTCCACATAACTATGCCATAAGCCGAAGGCGGAGACGGTGCCCTTACGGGAGCCACAGAGAGGTACAGGCCCCGGAAGATATGCCGACTGCACCCCAGCATCACTGCCATGCTCATCCTGTCCTTTCACCTTTGCCTTTCCTCTTCTTTTTTTCTTTTAAATCCTTACTCCCAAGCAACTAACTCACTTTCTGGTAAGGCCTTCAATAGCACTTTCTACCAAAACAAAAAAATGTGAAGTTGGGGCCCGCAGTGTCCAACAAGCAACCCAGAGCCTCCCTTACCAACACTGATCAAGTACATTAAAATGGTGTTTTTTCCCACTCTGCACAGGATACCACCATTGCAGCCACGCGGTCCTTCACTAGCTCTCAGGCTGCAATTTACTCACTGTGCCAGGTGCACCGATTGACAACACTGAGGAAAGCAGGAATGAGCCTCTGCCCCCAGCGGTTGCGATCGCCCTGGAGAATCTCCCACACTGCTGCTCAGCCGACCTTCGCGGCTTCAGCAGAGTTGGCCACCAAAGAGCGCCAAATGAGGAGTTTGGCTACCCCGCGGCACCAGCACCCCCACAGAACTGGAGCCGCCGCACTGCTCACCCCGATGCCTGCTAATCTCACCCAGTAGCAGACTATACCGCTCTTAACACATGCCCTTAATTCCTTTTTCTTTTCTTTTTTCTTGGTGTTAAAGGGCCAGCTCTCCAAATTACCCCAGCAAGCAAAAGACCTTCACTAATCAAAAATTACTTTTATTTGTTCCTTTAGTGAGCCCCCACTTATGGGTTCACCCTTCTCCAGCTGCTTGGAGACTGAATACTGGGACTGGAAGGAGGGGCCAGCTGCCTATCTATGCTGATGTCATGAAATCATGACATGCTCAGTCTCCAAGTTGTGGGTTGTTTCCCTTTACCAGCAAGTGCAGAACTGGACTTGAGGAACTCAAGGAAAGCCAATTAGCAGAAAAGACCTAATTTCTCCTTTTCGCCCTCCCCCCTTCCCTCAGGTTTTACATTTTGACTGTTTGTATTTCAATCATTCAATATTATTATTATTTTTACATCAAGCTTATTTTTTATGTACTCGCAAATATCTTCCATTGTTTTGCTTCTCGTTATCTCAATTGGGTTTTATGATTGTTTTGCGAAGATCTCTTAAATCATTTTTTATCCTTTTATTATTTTATAGCACGTTCTTTTAATTCATTATTATTTTTTCTATACTAATTGGTGTATTGCCAGTTTTATTACCAGTCTACTATGCAAAGGACCTTGGAACTTTAAAATGTATACCTTTTCTGCAAAATTTAGTAGGAAACTAGGTCTTTGCAAATCTAAAAGCAAATGTGTACTGTAAGTCCTAGTAGACGGATATCAAGAATGTAGTGTCCCTGGCCAGTAGAACTTTTATGAACTGAGGGCACACTCAGATCTAAGATAATATAAACAGGTAATAAATAGGCAAGGAAAATTTATATAAAAACCAGTCAAAATATTACATTGTGCAAAGCTAAATTTCTAAATGTGGGAGTTGGCATGTATGCTTGCTTCTAGGATTACATCCTACACCCTCTACATGGGCAAGTACCTCAAGAATGTCTCAAGGGATCTAGGAAACTTTGCTCCTATTCTCCCAGATGATAAATGCAATGTTTACATGACTATAGTCAAGCGAGCTCAAAATACTTTGAAGTTCCTGTCCAGGGTAGCCTTCGATACCTTTGAATAGACTATCGGAGCTACTGCAGTCTGCATAGGAGCTCGTAAGATGCCTGGCTCCAGGCATTGGACCTCAAACAGTGGGTTCAAGATAAATTAGCCAATATTCCTTGTTCTGGAGAAAACCTGTTTGGTAAAGGTTGGAGAGAAAAGGCAGGAGAGCTTGAAACAGATGATCTCACCCTCAGATGCCTCTCAAAAAAGACTTCAGACCTCTCTAGGAGAAAGGCTACTTCCAAGAAGTCTTTCTATACCAAGAAGAAGAGATATTACTCTTCTTACCAACCCCTGCTACTTATCAACCTCAGCAGCAGCAGCAGCAAAGGTCTCAGGGTCCATGTAAGCCTAAGAAGGCCAAGGGCCCCAAACCCCAACCAGCTACTCAGCCCCAGCCAGCACCTGATTTTTGACTCTTTCCTAGAGAACATAGCTACTCTGCCTCTGTGCGGACCCCAACCTCTGCACATAGCAGGCAGGCTTTATGCTTACACCCACAAGTGGCATCTCATTACTTCAGAGAAGTAATGATATTGTCCAAGGGGGCTATCTGCTTCACTTTCAGAGCTTACCCCCAACCATCTACACAAGAGATTATCCTGCAAATTCTTTGCAAGCCAATCTCCTGTCTTCAGAGGTGGCCACCCTGTTAGACCAAGGGGCAATCAAGAGTTCCCCCCGCCGAAGAAGGCAATGGCTTCTACTCTCTTTATCTTCTCATCCCCAAGAAAACAGGAGGATTCAGACCTATTCTAGATCTGAGGAATCTCAACAAATTCCTCTCTGGGAAAACATTCAAGATGATTACCCTTGGCACTCTTTTGCCATACCTTCAGAGGTATGACTTCCTATGTTCTCTAGACCTCAAGGAAGCTTACATCCATTTGCTGATCCACCCTCACCACAGACAATATATGCACTTTCGAGTTCAGCAAATCCACTACCAGTATCGGGTGCTCCCTTTCGGGCTAGCTTCTGCACCCCGAGTATTCACCAAATGCATGGCAGTGGTCTCAACATACCTACGTACTTTGGGGTCTTTTGTCTTCCCCTACTTAGACGAATGGCTGATAATGGGAGATTCCCCAGAAATTGTAAAACAGTTGCTTTCTCACACCATCACGGTGCTGCAAAGTCTAGGCTTTGTGTTAAACTTTCCAAAGTCTCACCTGGTTCCATTCCAGCAACTCAAGTTCAGAGTGTTTTTAGACACTCATGAGGGCTGAGATTTCCTTCCTTAGGATTGCTCTGCTCGTCTTGTCGAGCTGGCCCTCACCATACAAGGTCAAAGTGCTGTGACAGCTCAAGACATGCTGCATCTTTTGGGACACATGGCCACCGTGGTCAGCGTCATCCCATATGCCCACCTACACATGAGACGAGCACAATGGACCCTTTCATGCCAATGGACTCAGGTGACCGGGCGTCTCTCAGACAAGATTTGCATCACTCCAACTCTTGTCAACTCCCTTCACTGGTGGTACTCCCTCCAAAATCTTCTCAGAGGGTCACCTTTTCAAATGCCTCCACCTGAATGCCCCCTAATAACAGATGCTGCCAAGCTAGGATGGGTAGCACATCTGGACAATCTCACTACACAGGGACAGTGGACAGAGCAGGAATCGCAAAAGCAGATCAGTCTCCTAGAGCTTCAGGCTCTCACTAATGCCCTTCGGGTTTTTCATCCTCAGCTTTCAGGCAAACATGGCTTAGTTCAGACAGACAACCAAGTGGCTGTGTTCTACTGTATGTGAACAAGCAGGGAGGAATGGGTTCTTCTCCAGGAACAAGCAGGAAGTCGGTCCTCACATATGGGTGATGTCAGTGCCGACAGAGCCCTTGCGGAAGCCTCTCTCCAGCTTTCAAAGAAAGCCTTTGGGAGATGCCAGCATGCAATCATGGTCCCCTTCCTGCCCAAGGGTGCCATCTTACTTATCCTTTTTTCCGCAGAGCCCAACAGACATCTATCTTTTTTCCCCAGAAAAAGTTGATTATTCTCATGTTAATAAACTTTTTTCCTTTCTCTGATTACGACCAGTCCCTTTCCCACCTCCGAGCTTGTTTGCCCCGGCATCGCGTCTCAGAACTGTTTCTAGGATTTTTTCCCCCAGCGCGATTCGTGCCTTTTTCTTTCCGCTGGCCACTTTGAGTGTTTTTGACCTCGCTGGGGTACTTTTTCCCCCAATGGTCAGTGGGTTCAAGAAGTGTGATCGGTGCGCAAGAAACATGTCACTCACCCATTGCTGCCTCCAGTGTATAGGGGGCAACCATGACCCAGAGGTCTGTGCCCTCTGTAAAATGATGTCCACAAAGGCCATCCAGTGTCAGCAGGAGGAGCATGTGATATCTTCCACAGGTCAGACTCTACCCTGGTATCCCTGGTAGCCTCAAAGGCCCCACAGGGTTCCTTAGTCGTGTAATGCCCCTGCAGTGCCTGACCAGGACCACAGACACTCTTACAAGGGTTCCCTGGAGCAGAAACACAAAAAGAATAAATAATCCTCAAGGACCTCATCCTGGGTCTCAGACACACTGGGCAAGTCCTACACCAGGTCCCACAGCCCGCGGAGAGAACCTGAGGAGTCTGAGCGGGAGCGGCCAGCAAAGGTTTCCCGAACTGATGCGGAAGCATCCGGCAACAGGATCTGGACTCCCGAGGCCTGTCTCATTGAGGACTCTCTCTTCTCACCGATGTCAGACCTGGTGACACCGGTGTCCATGTTGAAGGCTGCTCTTCCTGAGTGGGAAACCAGGATGATTTATTATTTATTTTATTTACATTCTCTTATATACCGCGCTATTCTGCATCAGTGCGGTTTACATTGAACAAACTGAAATTAAATTGAACAGGGCATTATAACTTGGAGATAACTATTTTACAGGGAACATGGGCTATGGAGGGTTAAGTGGCTTGCCCAAGACCACAAGGAGCACCTGTGGGACTAGAAACCCCAGTCCTTCTGGCCCAAGGTTGCTGTCCTCTAGTGGGATTTGAACCTCCGACCTTCCGGCCTGAAGTACCTTGCCCCAACCACTAGGCCACTCCTCCACTCCATGATGGTACCGATGCCTGGCCCCACCATTGCATCTGCCAAGACTGCAGGGACCTCATTTTCGAGGGCTCCCCCAGTCACCGAGTCAATCCTTGTGAGCCCGAAACCTCGAGTTGATCCTCGGTCTGGGTCTTGGTCTCGCTCCCACTCCTTGGGAGCAAGATCCTCCCCGGCGAGCGCTCATGGCTCTGGCCACATAGCCGCATTGGGCCCTGGGCCCCTGACCCAGGTCCTGCACCATAGGCCTGGTCGGCTGCTGAGTCCTCCACTGACTACTCCGGCTGAGTCTCTGAAAACAAGGCATCCTGGAGACATGAAAGCACTAAAACCTCCCATTGGACCCGTCTCCCCCGATTTCGCAGTGTCGGTCCCCGCCCGAGGACACATCGTTCCTCGAGTTTGTTCAGGATGTGTCGAAGGCTTTGTCCTTCAACATGGAGGAAGATCCCGCGCACAGAGGAACTCAAAATCCTCCAATACGAGGCCCCACCCAAGGAGGCCCTGACTGTTCCTTTTGTTGCCATCCTCGAGCAGCTGCTCCTTTGCATGTGGGAGACACCGGCGTCGGTACCCATAGTCAGCCGATGCCTTGACACCATATACTGAGTCCAGCGAGGCCCTAGCTACCAAAAGTCACAACTGCCACACACTTCTATGGTGGTGGAGTTGACTGTGCGTCAGCAGAAGAGCCAGAAGACTCACTCCTCTGTACCCTCGGGCAGGGAGCCCTACGCCCCTGGCTGCAAATGCTACCAGGACTCTAAGTTGGCATGCCGAATCCAAGCCTATCAGCTTTAAGTCGGCATGTATCTTTGGGACCTAACAAAGGAACTTACAGGTATCTCCAGGAACAAGCAGGAATAAGTCCTCACATATGGGTACGTCGGTACCGACGGAGCCTGCGCGGGAAAGCTCCCCAGCTTCCTAGAATGGAAGCTTTTGGGACCTCCCACTGCACATGCGCACTGCCTTCCCGCCTTCCTGAACAGCTCTCCTCAGTTTCTCTTTTTTTCCGCGGAGCCAGCAGGTCGTGTATCCTGTCACCGCTGAAGAAATTGTAGTTTTTTGTTTTGTTTCTTTAGACCGCGTACCTGCCTTCCCATACCGATACCGGTATCGCCGGTCTTCCTTTTTCTTTCTTAAAAAATTATTTTCTTTTATTATTTTTTCAGCACTTGGTCACTTCAGTTAGGCCTTCAGGCCTACTTTAATTCTCCACATGGAGAAGCCAGCCCCTGGATTTAAGAAGTGTACCAAGTGTACTGCTGTAATATCAGTCACAGACACCCATGAATGGTGTCTTAAATGTTTGGGGCCTGACCACTCCATTCCGGACTGCCCTTCCTGCTCCCAAATGTCTAAGCGTGGGCTGCAGAACCGGGCCAACAAATTCCATGTGCTGTTTGCTTCAGAGAATCCAACATCACAGTCATCCAGGTCATCATCCCCGGATGGATCTCAGGTAACCAAACCTTCTGTGGGCAAGTCCTCAAAGAGCAAATCTCCTTCAAAGCATCGAGAGGCTCTTAGTTTTGAGGACCCTGCCCCAGCCAAACAGCCCCGGCGGGAAGCCCTACCTTCCAAAACGCCAATACAGGGGCTACAGGTTGACATCGATGGCACGGCCTCGACAGATCACCTGTTGGACTGCTCTGGGGTACCGGCCCATACCGGTACCGACATCCAGGCAGCCGTGGCGTCTATGGGCAATACTGTCCAATCCATGCAGCAGGCCGTCATGGCTTTCATTAAAGCTGCAACGCCATCGGTACCGCTTCCAGTGGTTCCGGGCCCGGTTCCGGTATCGTCCGCCATGCCGGAACCCAGGCCTTCCTCTTCTAAACGCAAATCGGTACCGTATGGGCTTTCGCTCCATACCGCTTCCATACCCGGTACGCCCGATGTCGATACCGATCGGTATGCATATCGTGCGTTGGAGGAAACTAGAGAATACACCGATTCCTCTGAGGATTTTGTCTCCTCTGATGAGTCTGCAGAGCTCTCCCTTGACCTTCCTGAGGAACCTTCTTCTCCAAAAAGGAGAATGTCTCCTCCAGAGGATTTGTCCTTTCAGGACTTTATTTTAGAAATGGCTAAAGGCCTTTCTATCACTACCTCCTCTGAAAGGGAACCAAGGTCAAAAAGATTGGATATTTTAGGATACTCTAAGTCTCCTAAAGAAGCAGTTACTCTGCCTATCCATGAAATCCTTCAGGAACAATTGATGGATTTCTGGGAGAACCCTTTAACTCTGTCTCCTTATTCCCGTAGGTTGGACACCATGTATCGGGTCCCTCCTTCTCCTGGTTTTCAGAAAACTCAATTGCCTCACCACTCCATTGTGGTAAAGTCTGCAATGAAAAAGATCAAGAGTACTAAAAGGCACTCTTCTACACCTCCAGGAAGGGAATGTAAGACACTGGACTCTTTTGGTAGGAAAATCTTCCAGGCTAGTATGCTTATAGCCAGGATTAATTCCTACAGCCTCTATATGGGCATGTTCCTAGGGGAACTTGCCAAGAAAGTACGGCATTTTGCCTCCCTTATCCCTGAGGATAAACAGGAGGACTTCCTTTCTGTTGTGAAACAACTTTTAGATGTTTCTAAGTTCTCCAACAGAGCTGCCTTTGATTCCTTCGAAGGAGCCAGCAGAGCTTCTGGCATTGCTATCGCAGCCAGACGTCTGGCCTGGCTCCAGGCTTCTGATCTGGAACCCTGGGTTCTAGATGGCTTACGGAATCTGCCCTGTACAGGTGAGAACTTATTCGGTGCAGAGTGGCAGGTTAAGGCCACTCAAATGGACGCTGAAAATGCCACCTTAGAGAGACTTTCTAAGTCCACTTCTACTCCCACTAAGAAGAAGTCTTTCAAGAGGCCTTATTATAAGAAGGCCAGATATGCTTCCAATACTGGCCAGCAATCTTCTCAACCTCGTTTTGCGGCTAAACGTCAGCAAACGAAACAAGCAAGAGCAAAGCCTGCAGCAGCTACTGCAGCTCAACAGGCTCCACCCCCTCAGGGGTTTTGACTTGCCCCTAGAGAACTTGCCATTCCTGGTTCTGGATCAACCAGAACCTCTCACCATACCTGGAAGGTTAGCTCACTTTGCTCCCAGATGGGAACAGATCACAACAGAGCAATGGACCCTCTCTATCATCCGGGAGGGTTACAAACTTCATTTCTCCAGCCTTCCTCCTCATCACATGGTGAGACCCTTCAATTCTCCATCTCCTCTCCTAGCCCTGTTGGATCAGGAGATCTCTTCTCTGCTTGCCCAAGGGGCCATAGAAGAGGTTCCTCTTCATCAACAGGGGTCAGGTTTCTACTCCCCCTATTTTCTCATTCCAAAGAAGACAGGGGGATTCAGACCAATCCTAGATCTGAGAGAATTGAACAAATTTCTGTACAAGGAGAAATTCAAAATGCTCTCTTTGGGCATTCTCCTTCCATACCTTCAGAGTCAGGACTGGCTTTGTTCTCTAGACCTGCAGGATGCGTATACACATCTACTCATCCATCCCTCCCACAGAAAATATCTTCGCTTTCTGTTCAGGGGAAGTCATTACCAATACAGAGTACTTCCCTTCGGTCTCGCCTCTGCCCCAAGAGTCTTTACCAAATGCATGGCAGTCGTAGCCGCATTTCTCAGAAGCATGGGGATTTTCGTATTCCCATATCTGGACGACTGGCTCATTCGAGCTCCAACTCAGTCGCAGGCCCAGATTTCCCTAGACCGCACAAGGAACCTTCTGCAGTATCTGGGACTGGTGGTAAACCTTCCCAAGTCTCAACTCAGCCCTACTCAGTCTCTAGAATTCATAGGGGCCCGGTTGGACACCACCACTGCAAGAGCCTACCTTCCACTGGTTCGGGGTCAGCGTCTGCTGAGCTTGGCCTCCCAAGCCCAGTCCAGTACTCACTTGACAGCCAGGGAAATGCTACGCCTCCTGGGCCATATGGCCTCCACAGTACATGTGGTGCCCTATGCTCGTCTTCATATGAGAGCAGCTCAATGGACCCTGGCCACCCAGTGGACTCAGGCGTCGGGAGCACTCTCAGACCAAATACAAACCTCAAACCGTCTGTCTTGGTCCCTCCATTGGTGGATATCCACCAAGAATCTGTTGTTGGGGGCTCCCTTTCAGCCCTTGCTACCCCAAGCAACCCTCACAACAGATGCCTCCCAATTGGGGTGGGGAGCCCATCTGCTAACTCTCTCCACTCAGGGCACTTGGTCTCCACAGGAGGCCACCCTTCATATCAACCTCCTGGAACTGCGAGCAATTTACCTTGCCCTCAAGGTCTTCCATACCCTCCTTGCCAACCTGACTGTCCTGGTTCAGACAGACAATCAGGTGGCCATGTTTTACATAAACAAACAAGGAGGAACGGGCTCTCTGTCGCTTTGCAACGAAGCTCTCAGATTATGGGCCTTCGCCAGAGAGCACCAAATTCATCTGCTAGCAGTGTACCTTCCAGGAGTTCAAAACTCTCGAGCAGACAGGCTCAGTCGAGTTCTGCTGCCACACGAGTGGTCCCTACACGTGGACCAGATAACCAGAATCTTTCAGGAATGGGGGACCCCGGACATAGACCTCTTTGCAAGTCCGTGGAATGCCAAACTTCCCCGGTTCTGTTCCAGGACTCCATGTCAGGAAGCTCAGGCCACGGACGCCTTTCTCCTCCATTGGGGTCAGGCGTTCCTATATGCCTTTCCACCCATTCCGTTGATTCCCAAGACTCTGTTCAAACTCCAGAGAGATCACGGCTCTATGATCCTCATAGCTCCACGCTGGCCACGCCAAGTGTGGTTCCCTCTGCTTCTACAGCTCTCCCAGGGATCCTCCCTGGACTTAGGAGCTGCACCAGACCTTCTGTCTCAGGAGGACGGGACTTTGTGGCACCCAAACCCCAAATCCCTACATCTCCGAGCTTGGTTACTGAAGGCTTAAGTCTTCAAGACTTTAATCTTTCTCAACCTGTGAAAGATATCCTTCATGCCTCTAGGAAACCTTCCACGAGGCGGTCTTATGCTTTCAAATGGAAACGTTTTTCCATTTGGTGTGCTCAGCAGGGCCTTGACCCTCTGGCACTTCCTTTGAATTCCCTCTTAGACTATCTCCTGCATCTTTCCAATGCAGGCCTTAAGACGAATTCTGTAAGAGTCCATTTAAGTGCTATTTCAGCATCCCTGAAACCTGTAAATGGACAACCTATCTCCTCTCATCCTCTTGTTGCAAGATTCATGAGAGGCCTGACCCTCACTAAACCTCCCATCAGACCCCCCCCGGTCGCATGGGATTTGAATCTAGTGCTTGGTCAGCTTATGAAGCCACCTTTTGAGCCGTTATTTTCTACCTCCTTGAAATTTCTTTCCTGGAAGGTATTATTCCTAATTGCAGTCACTTCCGCTCGTCGCATCAGCGAACTGCAGGCTCTAGTGGCTAATCCACCTTATACAAGATTTCATCATGACAAGGTGGTCCTTAGGACGAATCCCCACTTTATGCCTAAAGTGGTCTCGCCTTTTCATCTTAATCAAGAGGTATATCTACCTGTATTTTTTCCGGCTCCTCATGCCTCCAGTGCAGAGAGGAACCTTCATACTCTGGATTGTAAAGAGCTCTAGCCTTTTACCTTAATAGGACTCAGCCACATCGAAAGTCTTCTCAACTTTTCGTGGCTTTTGATCCTTCACATTTGGGACTTCCAGTCTCCAAGCGTACACTTTCCAATTGGATTGCTCAGTGTATTTCCTTTGCTTACCAGAGTAAAAACATTTCTCTGGAAGGCCATGTCACAGCTCACAATGTGAGAGCCATGGCAACTTCTATGGCTCATCTGCACTCTGTTTCCATTGATCAGATCTGTCGAGCCGCTACCTGGGCCTCGGTTCATACCTTCACAGCCCATTACTGTTTGGACAAAGACTCCCGCCGGGATGCCTTGTTTGGCCAGGCTGTCCTCAAACACCTGTTCCATTCTTAGACAACTCCTGCCCACCTTCCCAGGATGGATGCCTGAGATCCATACGAAGATGGCGAACCTTGACAGGGGATCCCACGCATCTAAGCTAGGGAGTCCCCATATGTGAGGACTTATTCCTGCTTGTTCCTGGAGATAGCACAGTTACTTACCTGTAACAGGTGATCTCTGGGAACAGCAGGAATTAGTCCTCACAACCCACCCACCTCCCCTAGGAGTTGTATCTTTTATCTATCTATCTTCCTGTCCTCTCTCTATTGACTCAGCTATAAACTCGAAACTGAGGAGAGCTGTTCAGGAAGGCGGGAAGGCAGTGCGCATGTGCAGTGGGAGGTCCCAAAAGCTTCCATTCTAGGAAGCTGGGGAGCTTTCCCGCGCAGGCTCCGTCGGTACCGACGTACCCATATGTGAGGACTAATTCCTGCTGTTCCCAGAGATCACCTGTTACAGGTAAGTAACTGTGCTTTCTCAGCGGGCCTCAGAGGGGATCACCTCCAGCGGTTCCAAACCATCATGAAGGGCGTTGGGGAGTGCTCAAAATACATGTCTTGGGCTGCCTATGGCGGCTTTGTCAATTGTGACGGTAGTCGCCATGGGTATCGGTGCTCAACGCCAAGCCAGGCTCCAGGCATCCGACCACGAGCAGTGAGTTCAGGAGAAGCTCCTCGACGTCCCCTGCCTCAGTGAAAACTTATTTGGCAAGCCGATGGAGGAGAAGGCAGTGGAGATTGAGGCAGAGTACCACATGAGAATTTGGCTCTCCGGGAAGACCTCCACCTTCCCTAAGAAGAAACCACCAGGGCAGAGGCCCCCATTCCAGAGAAAAAGCCAACCTTACTGGGGCTACCCCCAATATCAGGCTCCCCAGACCCCACAACATGGTCATCAGAGCAAGGGAGCGAGCCAAGGCCCTCACAAGCCTAAGGGCTCCAAGCCCCCAGACCCCGGCCCAGCTGGGGATGGGTTTTTGACTGCCTGAGCATAGCCTCCACCTCTGGGGGAGCAGCTGCCAACAGGGGGGCGTCTGGTACATTTTGCCCATCGGTGGCCTGCTATCATTACAGCTCCTGGGCACTCCAGGTAGTCGCAGAAGGCAATCTCCTTCACTTGAACCATCCGCCTCCCCCTTTCTTTCCAGGAGAGCCCCCTCAGACTCCCCTGCACCAGGCTCTGCTACTGCAGGAACTCATAGGCCTTCTCACAGACAGAGCCATGGAACCAGTACCCCATCATCTCAAGGGCAAGGGGTTCTACTCCCAATACTTTCTAGTCCCAAAAAAAAACAGGGGCCTAAGGCCTATCCTAGACTTGCAAAACTTTAACAGGTTACTGGTGCTGGAGAAGTTCCAAGATGCTCTCCCTTGGAACATTGCTGCCATACCTCCAGCAGGGAGACTGGCTATGCTTCTTGGACCTAAAGGATGCTTATACCCACATCCTCATTCATCCCAGTCACAGGCAGTACCTAAGATTCATGGTCAGGGGCAATCACTACCAGTACAGAGTACTACCTTTCAGTCTAGCCTCCACACCAAGAGTCTTCACCAAATGCCTAGCAATGGTGGCAGCCTATCTCCATCTCCAAGGGGCCTTCATCTTCCCGTATCTGGACGACTGGCTCGTAAAGGGAGATGCGGCCAACGAGGTTCAACAGATCACGGCCTGCACCATCGGTGTCCTACAGTACCTGAGGTTGGTGATAAGCCACCCCAAGTCCCATCTCACCCCAACACAGGGTCTGGAGTTCATAGGGGCTCGACTGGACACACTTCAGGCCAAGGCCTTTCTCCCCTTGGACTGGGCAGGTCACCTTCTGTCTCTGGCTACCAAAGTGCAACACCACCATGCAGTGTCGGCATGGTCCATACTCTGCCTGCTAGGCCACATGACGTCCACAGTCCATGTTGTTCCCAATGCCTGCCTTCACATGTGGATGGCACAGTGGTGCCTCTACTCCCAGTGGACACAAGCCACAGGCCGGCTCTGGGACAGAGTTTTAGTGACCCGCAAACTGGCAGAGTCACTTGACTGGTGGTAGGCCACACAGCATCTGCAGGAGGGCATGCACTTTCAGCCCCTAAATCCCCAGAGGGACCTTAACACAGATGCCTCCCTAATGGGCTGCGGTGCCCATTGTGAGTAACTCCGCATGCAGGGCAACTGGTCCCTAGCGGAGAGCCAGCAGCAGATCAGTCTGCTGGAGCTCAGGGCCATTTTTCTGGCGATCAGGGCCTTCCATCACTGCCTGGAGCACCAATCGGCGCTAGTCCAAATGGACAGCCAGGCTGCGATGTTCTATCTGAACAAGCAAGGAGGCACCATCTCTGCCAGGAGAGGTTACTTACTCAGGAGGAGGGATCCCTTCTCCACCCCAACCTGGGGTCCCTGACATTAACAGCATGATGGGTAGCCTTGGAGGGTGGAGGAAGTCCTCCTGGCCTCTCGTAAGAACTCCATGAGATGGGCCTACGCCTTCAAGTGGTGCAGATTCTTGGTATGCTGTGCAGGGCAGCGGATTGACCCATTCTCTTGCCATGTGCACACGCTGCTGCAGTACTTGCTTCATCTCTAGCAAGCTGGACTAAAGTCCAACTTCGTCAGGGTGCACCTGAGTGTGCTTTCGGTGCATCACCATTCTATGGAGGGTAAACCCCTCTCTGCTCAGCCCCTCATTACTTGGTTTATGCAAGCCCTCCTGCTCTCTAAGCCTCCCATCCGCCCGCCCCGGCGAAATGGGACCTCAGTGTGGGGTTGATGAGGCTCACTAAGCTGCCATTTGAGCCTCTGGTTACCTGCCATATGTTTTACCTCTCATGGAAGGTCATCTTCCTGTTGGCGCTCACCTCTGTGCACATAGTCAGTGAGCTTCAGGCCTTGGTGGCTGAACCATCCTACACCAGGTTCTACAAGAACAGGGTCATGCTTTGCACCCACCCTAAATTCCTTCCGAAGGTGGTGTCCATGTTACATCTCAATTAGGAGGTGGTGCTCCCGACCTTCTTCCCACGGCCACATACCGACAAGGCAGCAACCGTTCTCCATACTCTGGATTGTAAGAGGGCCCAGTCCTTCTACCTGCCATGTACCCAGGGCCACCACAAAGCCTCACAACTTTTCGTTTCCTAACACCGCAGTCACCTGGGGGAGGCTGTTACCAAGCGGACCCTGTCCATCTTGGTGGCAGATTGCATCACCTTCACCCACGATCAGATTGGGCTCTCGTTGGAGCAGCGGGTCATGGCACACAACGTCAGGACTGTGGCAACCACGGTTGCAAGCTTGCGCTCTAACCCTATGGCAGACATCTGCTGGGCCACCACCTGATCCTCAGTTCACACCTTTGCAGCTCACTACTGTCTGGAGAGGGAATCCCGATGGGACAGCACCTTCGGCTGTACACAATCTCTTTAGGGTCTAGGTAACTCCTATCCTCTTACCCTTCTGTGTTCAGGCTACCGGTGTGATGGGTCTCCCTGGACTCTGGGGTCCTTAGTCTCTCCTCAGACTCTTGTGGCTGCTCACAGCTTGGCTGTGTTTTTCTATAGGTTTCCGGTAGCCTGTAGCTAGGGAGTCCCATATGTGAGGACTGATTTCCTGCTTGTTCCTGGAGAAAGCGTAGTTACTCAACTGTAGCTAGTGTTCTCCAGGGACAGCAGGAATCAGTCCTCCCTTATCCTTATGGAGTTGCTGTATTTTGCCATCATCTTTTGTCAGCTCTAGCTATGTCAGCTGGGGAGATGCTTCTGCGAGGGCTCTGTCGGCGCCAACATCACCCATATGTGAGGACTGATTCCTGCTGTCCCTGGAGAACATCTGTTACAAGTAACTATGCTTTATCCCTTCTGCCAAGAAACTCTTCACCTCTGGTCCTTTGCCATTGCACACCGCATCCACCTCTGAGTGATGTATCTCCCAGGCGAATTCAGTGTTCTGGTTGACAGACTCAGCCATATCCTACGTCCACATGAGTGGACTCTGCATCAGGACATAGCATCTTGGATCTTCAACATATGGGGGACCCCCAGAATAGATCTGTTCGCCACTCCAGAGAATGCGTGTCTTCTGTTCTTTTGTTCAAGGATTCACTCCCGACACAGCCTGGCAGCAGATGCCTTTCTCCTTCATTGGGGCACGGGCCTGCTTTATGCATTCCTGCCAACCCAACTGACACCAAAAACTCTGTTCAAACTGCAGGCTGACAGGGGCTCCATGATTCTGATTGCCTCTTATTGGCCCTGTCAGCCATGATTTCCTTTGCTGCTTGGTCTAGCACAGACTCCATACCTCAGTTTGGGTCATGCTTCCGACCTCTTCTCTCAGGATCAGGGGCAACTTCTCCACCCCAATCCACAAGCCCTCCATCTCACAGCATGGCTGCTGAAGGCATGATCTTTGATGACATCGATCTCTCTCTACTGATCAAGGACATCTTGCTTGCTTCCCACAAGCCGTCCACCAGATGTTCTTATGCCTTCAAATGGTGATTGGTGCACCCCACAGCAGATTAATTCTTCTAATTTCCCAGTGGAGCATCTTCTACATTATCTTCTCCATTTGTCTTCCACAGGACTTAAGACTAACTCTGTTAGGTTGCAATGGCACTAAGATGAATTCTTATCACAGGCCAAGGATAGGCATCCCATTTCCTCACACCCCTTGGTGCAATGATTGATGCGGGGTCTTCTACTTTCCAAGCCACCGATCAAACCACTGCCAGTGGTTTGGGACCTCAATGTGGTCCTAGCACAACTTCTAAAAGCCCCATTTGAGTCTCTGGCTACCACTTCTCTAATACTCTTATCTTGGAAGGTCATCTTCCTCATTGCCCTTATCTCAGCTCATTGCATCAGCGAACTATAAGCTTTGGTGGCATATCCCCCCCCCCCACTCGATTGCACTATGACAAGGTGGTTCTCCGTACCCATTGGCATTTCCTTCCAAAAGCAGTTTCCACTTTTCATCTCAACCAATCTGTAATGCTGCTGGTCTTCTTTCCCTGACCACATGTCTTGAAAGCTGAGGCAGCATTGCATACTTTGGATCGCAAATGCCCTCTTGCTTACTACTTGGACAGGACCAAGGCTTTTAGGAAATCTCAATAATTTATTTCATGTGACCCAAGCCACTTAGGTCTTCCGGTGTCAAAATGTACTCTATCCAATTGGATTGTGGATTGCATTTCTTTTGCCTACGCTCAAGCGGGACTCTCTCGGAAGTCATGTTACTGCTCACAATGTGAGGGCCATGGCAACCTTGGTCACCAATCTCCGTTCTGTCTCCATAGCAGAGATCTGCCGGGCAGTTACCTGGTCCTTTGTTCACACCTTTGCTGCTCACTACTGCCTTGACAGGGACTTCCTTTGGGACGATGTCTTTGGCAAGCATCTTTTTGGGACTTAATCACAAGTCTTACCATTACACTTCTTTGGCACCTGATTTCTTGCTCCATGCTCTTGTTTGCTGTACTCGAGTATGCTGTGGCCACTTTGTGTCCATACTTTCTTGGCCTCAAAGATGTCTTTTCAGTCTGGTGCCCGGGAGCTAGTGAGTCCCATATGGGAAGACTGTATTCCTGCTTGTTCCTAGAGATAGCGTAGTTACTCACCTGTAACAAGTGATCTCCGGGAACAGCAGGAATCGATCTTCACAACCCACCCTTCTCTCTAGTAGTTGTTGGGTATTTTTTTCCTTTATTCTCAGCTACAAACTCAACTGAGAGGAGTTGGGAAGGCAGATGCGCAGGTACAGTGAAGTGCTCCCAAAAGCTTTCCTATCCGGACGCTGGGAGCATTCCCGCACGGGCTCCATCAGTACCAATGATAAACCCATATGTGAAGACTGATTCTTGCTGTTCCTGGAGATCACCTATTACAGGTGAGTAATTACACTTTACTTCTCTTCAAACCATGAGTTATAGCTCGAGTGTTAGAAAACTACATGCTTGGCCTTGGAGCCAGATGTACCCTTTAGGCAATTGGGGGATTCCTTCTCCCCTCTCCCTGGGCGTTGGTGCCCAGATCCTCCCTTCAGTCTTCCCCTCACCTTCCTGTCCCTTCCCATGCTGGTTGAGTCATCTTGCCTGTCTTCCTACTTTGACAGGCACTGCAATGCCATGCCTCTTCCCACTGCATGGGTTTCACAGCACCATGGAAACCTACACGAGAGGTGCAGCATCACGGGGTCTGTCCAGAGCACAAAGATAGGCAAGCTCCCTGCTTGTTTCACTTTAAGGATGCTGCAGCCAGCATGGGAAGAGAGAGTAGGCCCGGATGGAGGCACAGAAGCAACACTGTGGCGCCTAACTAAATTTTGTGGCCTTGGCTGCTTGGCTTTGTCTTCTGAGCACTTTTTGCTTCCAGGTTTAATAGCTAATACCTTCATTATTGTTGAATTTAAATGAATAGTGCATGGATGTTTACACATTTCCTTGTGCACATTTTTTTGTGTGTGATGGGTCTATAGAATGTTACCCATGCCCCTCCAAAGGGACCATCAACAGTCCCCTTTAAGACAGTCTGAAGCCCAGAGTTCAGGGCTTGGGAGGGCATGACTCACAGGGGAGTTTAAGAACCCAGCAGGTTGCAGGAGGGAGAGAGACCTGTGGAGCCAGAAGTCCTTCCAAGGTAAGCCGTGCAAAGGAGTTCTAAGGTAGGAACTTTAACTGGAGCTGCAGGAAGGACTAGGAGAACCAGCTTGTGGAGGTTTAACAAGTTGAGAAGGAAGTAAAGCTGCTTTTGTTTTCCCTGAACTGCTGTCTGTTCTGGGTTTTGCTTTGTGGACGTTTAACAAGCTGAGACAATAAAAACTGCTTTTGTTTTTCCTGAACTGCTGTTTGGCCTGTGTTGTACAGAAAACCCCTTCCCACAGTTGTTCTGAAATATTGATTACATTTGAAATCTTCATTATACCCCAAGTATACTTTAAACCTCTTTCAATACTGTAACTTTCAGATCGTGTGATAGCAGCTCTGTATACCAACCCTGTACAACCTCTCCCCTCCAATCACACCCTCCCGAGGAAGACAGAACCCCATATTCCTAAACCAGACTCATTTACCCTACATATCTAAATTACTTCTCTCTCTCACAAATTTAACAAAACTGTGACTGGTGTTATAGTCCCATACATCTTTAACCTTCTTCACGTCACAGTGACCCACATTACATCCTAGAATCTCACCCATCTCACCACCACCTCCCACAACCATTTCAGGCAATCATAACCTATGGAAATTTTATATCCTCAGCTTAACATTTTGCATTCTAACTCAAAGCCAAGCTCTTTATCAACCACAACAACAATTTATTTCCATAATATACAACCCCTCCAGACTCATACACAATCTCATTAAACACAGAACTACATACAACCCCAAAACCAACCCAGAAAGGTTAATCCCCATCAGCCCAACTACCCCCTTTAGCCCCCCCCCCACTGTTAAAAACCCTGATATACAAACATTATCTTGCCTCCTCTAAATGTTCGCTCTGTCAGAAAGAAAATGCCACTAATTAATGACATAATATGTGATAATAACCCAGATCTCATATTTATCACAGAATCATGGCTTGTTGATGCAGAGACAATCCTCCTCAATCAAATCCAAATCCCAGGTTACAAGGTTCATCACTCGCCCAGAACAAATGAGGTGGAGGTGTCCTCATTTCAAGAGAAGATCTGAAATCCTCTCTCCTCCCCTCAAATGGTGGAGACATCATCAACAGATCTAGCTTTCTGTCTCATCTACAGACCACCAAATACAAATCACACTACCTTAGACACCATATCGGAAAACATTCTTGGCTATAGCCACTAAAAAAACGTTAATACTACTAGGCAACTTCAGTCTTTCCTCCATCCATAACACCCATGCCTCAACTTTTCTAACATTATGCTGGGTATGGGTTTCCACCAAATTATTATTTATTTTATTTACTTATTTACATTCTCTTATACACCGCGCTATTCTGCATCAGTGCGGTTTACATTGAACAAACTGAAATTACATTTTACAGGGCATTATAACTTGGAGATAACTATTTTACAGGGAACATTGGCTATGGAGGGTTAAGTGGCTTGCCCAAGACCACAAGGAGCACCTGTGGGACTAGAAACCCCAGTCCTTCCGGCCCAAGGTTGCTGTCCTCTAGTGGGATTTGAACCCCCGACCTTCCGGCCTGAAGTACCTTGCCCCAGCCACTAGGCCACTCCTCCACTCCAACACCCCGACTCACAGCAAAGGCAACACATTAGACTTAGTATTCCTTCCCAATAAGATTTACAACCCCCTATAGACAATCGATCTACAAATACAACCTTTGCCCTGGTCCGGCCACTACATAATCAAATTCCAACTCCATTCCCATATCCCTGCTCTCCCACCAATGCCCAGCACTACTCCTTACAAGAAATTCAAGAAGTTTGACAAAGATGAATTCTTAGACCAGATTATCCCCCAGCTAGACCCAGATTCAACGAACTTAGATGAATTACTAACAAACTGGAATGACACAATATCCAATGCAGTCATCATTACAACTCCACACTTATCTATCAAAAAACAAAATGCAGCATGGTATACTTGCGAACTAAAAATAATCAAAAACAATCTGCACAGAATTGAGCACAAATGGAGACGCAACAAAACTAAAACACTACAAACACTTTATATGAATACATTACAAATCTACAGAGATTCAATCAATAATAAAAAGAAAGAATACTACTCTAATATGCTAACAAACTCACTCTACTGCCCCGTGAACTCTTTCAAATTGTAAAAACTCTTACATATAACAAATCTAATGATGACCAATCAAACATCACCATTGACCTTCAAATTCTAGCGGACTTCTACAAAGATAAACTAAAACAACAAATGACTTATCCTACTCCCACACTTGCTAAAATATCCTCACAAGCAATACCATGGTCTTCCTTCTTCTGCACCAGAAAGATACACTTAACAGTATACTATCCAAAATAAACACCATCACATCCAGCATCGATCCTTGCCCCATCAGCTGGATAAAAGCCGCTAAAGCTGAATTATCCACATTCATACTCAAAATAATTAACCACTCCATTAGACAAGGCTACATGCCCATCTCACTAAAACATGCAGTAAATTTGTTCCATACTAAAAAAAACAATCTCTCTACTAAAATAACCCCTTAGCTTACCAACCAATTTCCATTCTCCCTTTCCTGGCTAAAGTAATTGAAAAGGCAGCCCAAATCCAACTCCGGGACCATATTGATACTTATGCCGTGCTTGATGAACATCAATATGGCTTCTGCCCTTTTCATTGGGTGGAAACCCTATTGATTGCCTTATCTGATAACCTAATACATGGAATAGACAACTATAAACAGGCCTTCATTCTAATATTTTTAGACATCACAGCCGCTTTTGATAGCATCAACCATAATCTGATGATCTCACGACTGCAACAGATAGGACTGAAAGATACAACCCTTAAGTGGTTTCAGTCTTATCTCTCAGACAGAACTCAAGTAAGAATACAACACACATCCAATCAATACAATCAAAAACAAGATCTACCCCAAGGTTCCACCCTATCCGCACTCCTGTTTAACCTATACCTCCAGCCACTCTGTACCATATTCAAAAGATTCAATATATCATACCACATATATGCGGACAATATAGGATATATCCTATCCTGCAACAAATTACTGAATGCTTCAAGGAGGTGACAACCTGGCTCATCTCTCACAACCTCCACATGAACTTCAGCAAAACCGAGGCATTATACATCACCAGAAATCACAACTTCTCTCCTCCACCAACTATCACAATCAATGACATAGACATAACCGTCAAAAACAAAGTAAAATATCTTGGGATCATACTTGACCAAGCCCTCAACATGCTCTCCCACATCAAATACACAACTAAAAAAAATCTGCTTTAAACTCAAACCGTTAAAACATCTATGCCCTCTGCTATCCATCCAAGATTTCAGATCAGTACTTTAGGCATTAGTAACACCACATTTTGACTATTGTAATAGCATACTACAAGGGTTAATCAAACAAAACATTAAATCACTTCAATCTGTCCAAAATGCCACTGCACAAATTCTCTCATTCAAAAATATCCGAACATATCACACTGGTACTATATTAACTACATTGGCTCCCTATAGAAAGCAGAACACAATACAAGATAATTATGACAACCTTCAAGCTCCTCAGACAAATAGCCCCCTCACATCTCTCCTCATTAATCATCTTATATTAAAAAACACACCCAAAGCCTGAAAACAACAAAAATAAACTTAGAATATCACCAGACTTCCGGATATCCATTAAAGTAACATAATAGAGCCTTCTCACACTATGTGCCCAACCGACCTAAGAGAAACTACTGACCTCTTTGCTTTTTGAAAAAACTAAAAACCCAGCTATTCAGGCAACATTTTGGTCTTTTTCCATGTCTCTCAGACCCACACCAACATTTTGGTCTTTTTCCATGTCTCTCAAACCCACACAACATAATTGAATATACCTCTCCCCCACCCTGAATTAATCCTCCCACTGTTCTTCCCCCTTTACAAAGTCCTTTTAATCGTTGATTTTGTAAAATAACCATGCACATTGCACTCTGTACATAGTTAATTGTTTATCTGTATATAGTTGCGCTGTTCCATTTAACTAATTTTGTTCTATGTAAACCGCTTTTGATCTATTATCCTTCAATCAAAGTGCTCACATCACAACTGGAGGGTTACACTTAACATGAGGTTACTTGGGTGGTGAACAATAAAATACAATGTAAAAAATAAAAATAAAGTTTGCATTAAGGTGTTGCATTCTATGACATTGAGAGGCTTAGCACACAGCTTAGCATGGATTTTGCACACAATTTTCTGTGCTCTTATTGCTGCCTATGTACAGAGGAGTTTAGCACGCTTTGGTAGCATGGCGTATTTATTTTATTTACTTGTTTGTAATTTTTGGAAAAAGCGATATAAAAATTACAAATAAATAAAATAAATACGCCATGCTACCAAAGCGTGCTAAACTCCTCTGTACATAGGCAGCAATAAGAGCACAGAAAATTGTGTGCAAAATCCATGCTAAGCTGTGTGCTAAGCCTCTCAATGTCATAGAATGCAACACCTTAATGCAAACTTGCTTTTTATTTTTTACATTGTATTTTATTGTTCACCACCCAAGTAACCTCATGTTAAGTGTAACCCTCCAGTTGTGATGTGAGCACTTTGATTGAAGGATAAGGTGGTATACAAATCTGTCATAAATAAATAAATAAAATGTGCGTAATAATGGGCGGTTATCAAATCTGATTAACTGTAACTTTATATATTAACATAGTTGTTTTTCTGTATTTGAATTGACTCATGCACGAGGGGGGATTTTCAGCAGTGGCCAGCACACTTAAAGTGGCTGGCCGTCTCCCCTTTAAATTCGCCCTAGATATTCAATGCCAGGGCCACATTCAGGCCCCGGCATTTAATATCCTGGTATCCCAGATTGCAGTTTTGCAGTCCAGTCAGTGGTGATATTCAGCTACTGGCCGGATTGCAAAACTGGCTAAAGTTAGGACAGTCACTCAGCTGCCCTAACTTTAGCCAGGTAGGGTTAACCGGGCAGTAGCTGAATATTGCCACTTCCTGGTTAACCTGTGGTGCCGCCCCCAGAACGCCCCGACACTAAGCGCTTGGTGTCGGGGCATTTAGCAGCCAAACTGGGGATATGCTGGTGGCTGGCATTTGCACGGTTTGCAAATCTGAAAACTGCATAAATGCCTTTGAATATCCCCCCTCCTCCTCCACAGTTTTATTGGAGATGTTTATAAACTGTTCAGATAGGAGCCAATAAAAATCAAAAGCTACAAACATTCAGCATTTCTTAGTTACCCTGTTAACAAATACATAAGTATAGCTTTTGTATACTTTGTTTTTCAGTTTGCAGAATGTATTTTCCAAAAAACTCCTCAGTGGCGACAAGTACAGGTTTTCGTAAGTATTCGTAGGTTTCTAGACCTTCATTTTATGACCCCTAGATTTGATTTTCCGTTACAGAATCTGAAGTTCTCCATTTATTATGTACAGAGAACAATTTGCCCAGCATAGTACAATCTTCTCTGCTCCTACGCCACAGTGAATCTCCACCTTGCTATGGAAACGGTCCTGTTGCTATCCATAAGTTCAAACGTCATCCAATCTATGGATTTTAGGAGGCAGCAAACACTACTTAACTTTTTAGCAAAGTAGCTGCACCACTTCCCACTAGTTTTTCTTCAAATTAAAATTGAGGCTTCCTGGAAGTTGGATAAGCACTTGCCTCATCTCCCACTGCTGGGTGGAAGTCTCATGATAAAAGCCGTGTGATTTCATTACTGTTGTCTCAAGACTTTAGCTGGGTAGCGAGAGATTAATGAGGTGCTTAAGAACTTCTTCAGCTGGAGGAGTAGCCTAGTCGTTAGAACACTGGCTTGGTAACCAAGCAACCAGGGTTAGATTCCCGCTAGCACTCCTTGTGGCCTTGGGCAAGTCACTTAACCCTCCATTGCCTCGGAAGAAAGGCCTGGCAATCTACTTCCGGTGACACTGCCAAGAAAACCCAGGAGCTTCTGGGTCGCCAGGAGTCAGGACTGATTCAAAGGCACACATTGCATTGCATTTAAGAACTTCTTCAGCTGCTGGGGGGTGGAGCGCAAGTAATTTTAATTAAATAAAGCTGGCAGGAAGCAGTGCAGCTACTTTGTTAAAAGTAAGTAACGCCTACTGTGCTTGGCCTCTGACTTCACAGTTGGGGACTACTTGGACCAAATTTACACCACTGCCTTCCAGCGCTGTCGGGTGTTATGGGTTGTCTTCGTGACACAATAAAGTGTCTGTTGAGATTTGAACACAGGTATCTTACCACAGATCGGGCATTGCATCCAGTAATTCAGGGGTCTCCAACTCCAGTCCTGGAGGGCTACAAACCAGTCAGGTTTTCAGGATGTCCCTAATGAATATGCATGAGATATATTTGCATGCACTGCCCCATTGTATTGAAATTCATCTCATGCATATTCATTAGAGATCCTGAAAATCTGACAGGTTTGCGGCCCTCCAGGACTGGAGTTGGAGATCCCTGTTTGAGTAATTAAGTTTTGTGTGAAATGCCTAGTTCAATGAGAAGAACTGGTTAAAATGAACTGATTAGTCTATAAGGTGCTACTGTTCCTTCTATTGACTAATGTGCAGAACATTTTGCACAATGAGAGGTGTCCATTTGAGGCCTTCCATATCGGACATTTTTGTTTGGTATTGTTTTGTATTGAGCTAACGAAGTAGGAGCCTGATATTTTCTAACTCCATTCATATACCTCCATTTTCCCTTCTAGCCCCCCAGAGCTTCAGTTTTATACCAGTGCTGCTGCTGTTATCATGCTTGTTCCAACCTGGATTTTTCTCTTGGTAAGCATGAATGTTGCTAGTTGTTTTCCTAGGGGAACTGCAGACAGCTGACACCACTTATTTTTCTTATTCCTTTTTCTTACCTGTGGTCAAAACAAATGTTCAGAGAACCACAAATGTGTTATGTTTAAGAAAATCTTTTAGAGGTAAAATGCATGAAACCTGGTTCTAGAACAGGGGAAACAATGACGATATCGGTGAAGAATGGCTGTATCCTTACCATATTTATTTGATTCATCGATCACACAGACAGAATGTTTATAGCTAAAAGAGGATAGATTAGGAGATTCGCGCAGCTAGAAAATGCTTAAGGGTTTATCCTTATAGAAATGTAGTGCCCAATATTCAAAACAGCTGTCAATTTTCAAAAGTTCTTATCCGTATAAGGGCATACAGAGAGAGAGATCCAGAGGCCCTCTCCGGATAATACTACTGTATATCTCCACAGACCACCTCGGTACTACTATTCAGTTAGTGCAGGGGCGGTCTGTGGGTGGTGTGGCCATTACCCAGATAATGGTGATTTTCAGCTGCTATCTGGCAAAGTTATCTTAGCTTGGGCCACAGGAAAAAGGTGGCCTAAATTGATATTCCGATCCGATAATGGATGAAAATCATCACGTTCCATATATGTGCCATGAATATCCGGATAGTGGCCACACAGTCCAGATATTCAGTGGCAGCCTATCCTGTTGTTGAATATCCAGTTCCTTATCGTTCCTACAGTTTGGTCCTCCACCTCTGGGTAGTGCACCTCCTCCTGCAGCTTGGAGACTGGGCATGTCAAAATCGTGACATCACTGGATATAGCCTGCTGGTCTCTCCCATCAACCCCCAGTGTGTCCAGTCTCCAGGCAGCAGGAGGACATAGTGAGCCTAGGTGCCTGGCCCACTTGAGGAACAAATAAGAGGAGTTACTTAGGATTATCCAGTTTTAATTAATTTGTTTCATTCAATTTCATTTACTTTTATTCAATTTTATTCCATTTACTTTAATATAATATAGTTTATTATAATTTAACTTGAGTGATTTTAATTGGAGCTGCCCCTTTAAAATAGAATAAGCCATCTCCCGCCTAGCCTTTTCTGCCTCTGGCCTCGATCTGTCACTCTCCATTCAGATCTCTCCCCCTGGGCTGTATGGGGGAGAGCTCTGTGGCCCGTGCCTGCACATGCAGTCTGTGCGGTAGGAGGAGGTGTGCGACGGCAACTTGCTCTCTCAGCAGAATCCTCTGATTGCAGTCCCGGAGCTGGACGAGCATTTTTTCGGCGCTGAGCAGCAGCGTGGTTTGAGTCGCGGTGATATCCGCGCTTCAGGAGCGGGCTCATTTCCCTTTGGCAGGCAGGTAAGCGGGGTAATTCAGTTCTCTCGGCAGCAGGAGATTTGGCGGGCTGACGGGCATAGCACCATTTTCCCTGCTCAGTTTGAGCCGCGTGGTGGGAGATCTAGGCCCGCGTGTGGAGAACACGCTAGGTCCTACAATTTAAAAGTTGATTTAAGTTCTTTTTGTACTTTTAAGGTCCTAGTCCTTGGTTTGATTTTTGGAGGGGTTTCTTCAGTTGTTAGTGGGGATTAGTTGAGGAGTTTCATTTAAGTTAATATAATAGTTCTCTTGTTTAAAAAAAAAAAAAAGGAGAAGCAGGTTTTTGGTCAATCTGATTTTTTTTTTCTTTCGTGTTAAATTGTTGGGGGCATACTTCATGTCATCGCGCCTGCAGTGTGTGGTCTGTGGGTCACGTAGAGGCACGGTCGCTGACACCGGCATCTGCCGGAGTTGCATTGCTGTCTCTACCAGTGTGGAGCAGCAGATGGCGAATACTGCGACTTTAGATGGCCTAGGGCCACCAGCTGCGACCGGAGAAGAACCAGTGGTAGTCATTTCACCAGGGGTCTCTCATGAGGACCTGCCGGGTCCCTCAAGCACATTACCTACAGCTGGATCAGGACCACAGCTGGGGGATTTCTGTCCGGATTTTGTGTTGATTATGCATCAGGCATTCTGTTTGAGACGTCAAGGGAAGTTGCCAGAGCCATTGCCTATGGCGGCTACTATGTCGCAACTCCAGTCAGGAGAACCTGGTTGCAATTCGCCGAATCCCCCAAAGCGGGCAAGGACGTGTGAACTTTCTCCCTCAGATGTGGAGTGGAACGAGGCAGATGCGGCTGACATAGACATTGAAGCCGGTGTAGATGAATTGGAGAAAGGAGAAATCCCGGAACCGGAGGATCAGGCGAAAATCATTTGTGTCTTCCAGAAGGATGAATTGACGGCACTGATTACGGAGTCCCTTCAGACGCTAAATCTCGCCACGGCACAGCCGCTGGATGAAGAAGAGGTGGAAGCTCCTATCATTCAAGCGGTGAGACAGGCTCAGGTAGCGTTTCTCGTTCACCGGATAGTAGATCGGATGATCCAGGAAGAGTGGGATCAGCCAGAAGCAGGACTAAGAGGGGTCAGGATCATGAACAGACTATCCTTTAGCGGATAAAGACAAGGAGATTTTTCGTTCCCCGCGAATAGATGCGGCAGTTGCGGCGGTCCCCAAAAAGACCACTATCCCGGTTGAAGGTAGTGTGGCCTTAAAAGATGCACAGGATAGGAAAGTAGATGGTTTGTTGAAACAATCATTTGAGTCTACGCATTGTCTTTGCAGGCTTCCATTTGTGGGGCTTGGGTGGCGAGAGCATGTCTTAGATGGTCTCAGCACTTGCATCAGGCTCCACAACTAGAGCAGGAAAGTATCAGGGAGCTGGATCAGCTAGAGTCTGGCTCAGCGTATTTGGCAGATGTGCACTACGATTTGATCAGAGCGCTGGCAAACAGTATGGCTTCGTTGGTTGCCGCTCGGAGATCATTGTGGTTTTAGAATCGGGCGGCTGATGGCTCGTCTAAGTCGCGTCTCAGCAAGCTTCCTTTTAAAGGGAAGTTGTTGTTTGGAGAAGATCTTGACAAGTTGGTCTAGGAGAGTCCAAAGGGGGAAGGCTACCGGAGGACAAACCCAAACAAGCAAAATCATTGCCGGCCTTTCGAGGACAGTTTCGGGATTTCAGGAGATTTCGTACCTCTCGCTTAGGAGGCTTTCAAAGAGGAAGGTTTGGTTCTCGGGCCCAGGGGTTTCAGGGGTTCCGGGGAGCAAATAGAGGTTTTGCAGCAGCTTCCGCAGCGGTGAGTTGTAAACCACAATGAAATGAAGCGGGTCCCGGCAGGAAGTCCACCGATAGGGGGGCGGCTTCGGGAATTCCTTCCTGCCTGAACCCAAATAATGTCCGACCAGTGGGTGTTGGAGATCATTCGCGAAGGCTATGCGCTGGAATTGGCAAGGCCGGTGCTGGACTCGTTTGTGATGTCTCCCTGCAGAGGTCCACGGACAACAATGGCAATTCATCGCATGTTAGATCGTCTGTTACAGTTAAGAGCTGTCGCGCTGGCGTGGGTCGCTATTCCATTTATTTCATGGTGCCAAAGAAGGATGGCTCTGTCCGTCCTATTCTGGATCTAAAAGGGGTAAATCGCTGTCTTCGAGTACCGCATTTCAGGATGGAAACGTTAAGATCGGTCATTGTAGCGGTGCGCCGGGGAGAGTTCTTGACTTCCCTCGATCTCACAGAAGCGTATTTACACATCCCAATCAGAGAAATGCATCAAAAATTTCTGCGGTTCGCTCTGCCTTGGGGACATTATCAGTTTCAAGCATTGCTATTCGGCCTGGCGACGGCTCCACGTACCTTCACCAAGATCATGGTAGTGGTAGCGGCGGCATTACAAAGAGAAGGGGTTTTGGTTCACCCTTAACTCGACGATTGGCTGATTCAGGTGAAGTCCAAGGCCGAGAACGTTCGAGTTACAGAGAAGGTGGTGAAGCTCCTACAGGATCTGGGTGGTCAATGTGACCAAAAGCCGTTTGGTTCCATCCCAGGACCTCGAGTATCTAGGGGTATGGGTCAACACTCAGAAAGGAGCAGTGTTTCTGCCGAAGCGTCAAGTACAGGTGCTTCAACAATTGGTTCGCAAGTTCAGGTCTGCTCCGGTGCCCTCGGCGTGGAGTTACCTTCGCGTGCTGGGAACGATGGCGGCGACCTTGGAAGTGGTACCTTGGGTCAGGTTTCATATGCAACCATTGCAGAGAGCGCTTCTTCGCCATTGGTCGCATCAGTCCGACTCGCTGAACAAACGGCTTCCTTGTTCGCTCCGGGTCCTGCAGTCTCATCGGTGGTGGTTGCTTCCAGAGTTTCTGAAGGCGGGAATGCCTCTCGAACAGCTGGAGTGGCTTCCCTTGCTAACGGACGCGAGTCTGGCAGGCTGGGGAGCTCATTGCGAAGACCTCGTCACGCAGGGCACGTGGACGGTACAAGAGAGCAAATGGTTCATCAATCGGCTGGAGCTCAGAGCGGTCTTCCTAGCATTGCAAACGTTCGAAATGGCAGTGTCGGGTCAAGCGATTCGAGTGCTGTCCAACATCTCCGCGATGGTGGCCTACATCAATCGACAGGGTGGTACTGGAAATGTGGCCATGGAAGAGGAAGTGGAGTCGCTGTTTGCGTGGATAGAGCAGCGTCTACCAGCGATTTCGGTGGCACACATTGCAGGAAAGGACAATGTGACGGCAGATTTTCTCAGCAGAGTCCGGGTAGATACCGGAGAATGGGAGTTGCATCCGGAAGTGTTCACACAGATAGTTCGGAGATGGGGAACGCCGATAATGGATCTCATGGCGACCTTTCAGTCTGCAAAGACGGCTCGCTTCTTCAGCAGACGGCGAGAAAGGATGTCGGAAGGGATCGATGCCCTGATACAACGTTGGCCGTCGTCAGGTCTCCTCTATGTCTTTCCTCCGTGGGCGCTCATCAGTCGAGTGGTGCAGCGCATCGAAGCTCATCGGGGAAGGTAGTGTTGGTGGCTCCGGACTGGCCGAGATGCCCGTGGTACGCCGATCTCATTCGCTTGCTCGACGGTGTTCCCTGGAGGTTACCAACATCGGAGAATCTGTTGATACAGGGTCCGCTTCGAATTCCTCAGGTGGATCGATTCTCGCTTACGGTTTGGCCATTGAAAGGGCAAGGTTGAGAAAGAAAGGTTACTCTGTGGCAGTCATCGCTACTTTGCTTCGGGCAAGGAAGAAGTCCACGTCTCTGACATATGTGCGCATATGGTGTATTTTTGAGGACTGGTGCTCGCGGAGGCAAGTACGTGCAGCCACAGTATCTGTTCCCCTGGTGTTAAGTTTTCTACAAGACGGGTTTGATAAGGGTATGGCAGCCAGTTCCTTGAGAGTTCAGTTGGCAGCCCTGTCATGCTGTAGAGGCAAAGTCCAGGGGGTGGCTTTTGGGTTGCATGCAGATGTATTGCGTTTCCTTAAAGCAGCATCCAGGCTGCGGCCTTCGCATAGAATCACGGTTCCGCCGTGGGATCTTAACTTGGTTTTAGGAGCGTTGGTTAAGGAGCCTTTTGAGCCTTTACACCAGGCATCCGTTAAAGATCTAACATTAAAGACAGTGTTTTTGGTAGCCATATGTTCAGCGAGGCGAATTTCGGAGTTGCAGGCACTGTCATGGAGAGAGCCGTTTTTGTCCTTTTCCAGGGAAAAGGTGGTGTTGCGACCAGTTCCGTCATTTTTACCAACGGTAGTATCTCCGTTTTAACCTAAACCCGGTGATTTCTCTTCCAACGTTACGTTCAATGGAGGGCAGCGTTGCGGATCATAGTTTGTGCCGTCTAGACATAAAGAGGGTGCTGCGACAGTATTTAACAGTATCCAAAACTTTTCGCAAATCGGACCACCTTTTCGTATTGTTCGGAGGACCCCGCAAAGGGGAGGCGGCGGCAAAAGCGTCCATTTCCAGGTGGATTAAGGAGGCAATTGTGTCAGCATATCTCTTGCAAGGACGCCCAGTGCCCACGGGCTTAAGGGCTCACTCTACTAGGGCGCAGGCTACATCTTGGGTGGAACACAGTTTGGTTCCACCAGTGGAGATTTGCAGGGCAGCTACATGGTCCTCTCTTCATACTTTCAGAAAGCACTACCGCCTAGATGTTTTGGCAGCAAACGATGCCTGTTTCGGGTCGGCGGTGTTGTGTTCCAGCTGGAAAGGTCCTTCCCAATGATTACTGCTCTGATAACATCCCGGAGGTGGAGGACTAAACTGTAGGAACGATAAGGAAATAGAAATTATACTTACCTGGTAATTGTTGTTCCTTGAGTAACTACAGTTTAGTCCTCATTCCCACCCGGGGATGGATTGGTTTACAGTGAGTGGTCAGTTGGGAGAGGTACAAGACTACAGGTGAGTTCATTGGTTCTTACTCGTCTTCTTTCTTCATATCTCTTTTCTGTCTAGTCTGTACTCTCTTGTCCTTGGCTAGGCGAAGAGCGGAATACAGAAGGTATAAGTTTAAAAAAAAAAAAAAAAGAAAACAGAGGTCCCTTCTTGCAGGAGAGGGGGTTTAGTTGACAATTCCATTAGGTTTTGTGTTCAGTTGAGTTTAAGGTTAAATTCATTGTGATAGCTACTTATTTGTTGCTCCTTTGAGTCTGCTTTGTCAATAGTTCACTGGGGTTTGATGGGAGAGACCAGCAGGCTATATCCAGTGATGTCACGATTTTGACATGCCAGTCTCCAAGCTGCAGGAGGAGGTGCACTACCCAGAGGTGGAGGACTAAACTGTAGTTACTCAAGGAACAACAATTACCAGGTAAGTGTAATTTCTATTGACTATTTAAAGCTAGGGCTCATTGCCATGGCATTAAAATATCTGATCTTTTGAAAATTGATCCCTGAGCTCCTAAATTAAGGTGCCTAAGTTACGCGTCTATACTTTTGCCCTAATGTCAACCAAACTTAGAATTCTAAGTTTTCACCTGAAAGTTTGGCCTTATTTAGTAGCTAAGGAAAAGGCATAGAGGGGAGTGAACTGCACGGAACAGCGGGTACACCTGCTCTAGCCACCTTACTGGGCAAATTAGATGGACCATGATGGTCTTTATCTGCCGTCATATACTATGCTATCATGTTTTGGTATTTAGAAGTCATGCTTATAAATTTAAGCCTGCCTAGTTTATGAGCCTAGTGCTGAAAATGAGTGCTAAACTTATAATTTCTTTTCCCCTCCCTAAATCCACCCCTGCTGCCACCCACTTTTTATGCTCCTAAATTTACGAGTTTAATGAAATTTTGACTATAAATTTAGGAACTCAGCCCTAGTAAAATTTCAAAGACGCTAGTTTAAGAGCATAACTCTGAGTTAAGAGAATAAATCCTGTAGTTGGCAGATTGGGTCCTCTTGGCCCACTTGCCTACACCATTCTTTTGTCTTACCACACCTCACTGTACTGGATTAAAACGTAGATACATTTGGCTATAATGTCCTAAAATTTGAACAGTCTGAGATCACAAAAGACTGAGAGTTAACGTACATTGACAGCTGAATATAAAATACCAAGTGGTATCACAGGTACTATCCTTTGGCTGTGTATGCAGATAGTAGGATGTTTTCAGAAGTTAGTCATGTCCTGGAGAACGTGGCTAGTGGTGGCCACATTTGCATATGTGCAGCATGCAGGAGCTCTTGGAGCCTGTGAAAGCCTCACCGATTTATGCCCTGTTGTCTTTTAAAAGTAAAATTGTAGAGGGAAAGCCCCATGGCTCAGTGACAGTGTTGTGCACTGCTCGGTGGAAGATCTAGGCTCTGTTCCAAAGGTCAGCTTTTGCTGTTCGTAATGGAAATGCTTCAAAGTAGATAGTCATGGCTGAGTGCAAAGGAAGTCCTTGCTGTTGCGTAGCAATGACTCCTGTTGGCCATACTCAGGAGGCCTATGTACCAAGTTCTGGAGGGATCTAATGGTTTGACAACTGGATGATGACTTTCTCTACAGTGAAAGTGAGAGAGTTAAAACTGAGGAAAATCCAAGCACCATAGCCCAGCAGTGGCCTGTTCTATTGAGCAGGAGGAACTTGTTATGCCAACCCCCCCCCCCCCCCCTTGCGGGTTCAGTACTCTGAAGCACCTATTTGCAGGTTTATTAGTCTTGGCCCGTGGAACTTATCTGGCAATATTCAGCGGCACTGTCCGGGTAGTGTTGGGGAGGTCCGAGCAGTGAATTAGACAGATGGTTGTGGTATTTAATCCAATCTCTGGATAATTCTCCTCATACTTTATTTTATTTATTAGTATTTAGCTCACGCCTTTCCAGTAGTAGTTAAACGTGAGTTACTATTGAGTACAGTAGGTATTTCCCTGTCCCTGGAGGGCTTACAATCTAAATTAGGACAGCGTTCTGGATAATGCAGCCAGTCACTGCATTACCCAAATATTCAGTGCTAGCCACTTTCCGGATTCTAGTGCTGAATATCTGGATTTTTTTTTTTTTTTTTTACTCTTGTGGCCAGCGTTTAAAAAAATGCTGACCATGACAGCTGACTATTAATCCACGTGGTCATAAAAATGTATAAAATGTGGTTATCATTAAAAACTATTTATCCCTTCCTATGTGCCTCAATCTTATGCTTACTTTGCTCAATGCTGTTAACTAGGCAGAGGTGTACTACATAGGTAGGGCAAAGCATGTCTCTGAACTGTCACTGTCCTATTTCATGATCAGTGCTACTGCAGGTCGTGAATTTAGCCCTTTGATGGATAGCATGCTGTAGTGTCAGCCACTACTGGATTTATGACTATGTGATTGCTGTGGTCAGTGCACTGGACACACAGCAGCCTTTTTCCTTGGCAGCAGTATATGGCGAAGGAGCCAGTGAGCAATATGTGCATAGACCTAGGAGGTAAGGAGCTAGGTGCTGCAGGCTGCTTGGGTGGTGCTTTTATTTTCAGGCTCAGCTTTGGAGAGTGCCTCCTATCCAGCCCTTTACTAGACTGGGATGATGCGGTGGCAACATTGGAGAAACTGCTCTCTACATAGGTGCTCGCAAACACAGGTTTCTGCTCATCAGTAGGGTTTACATACAGAAAAGTCATCTCTATGACTTGCTTCCATGTGCAAGCAATGTGTGAGTGATTCTTTCCCTTTGTATGCTTGATATAGGATGTACCAGTGTTGCCGAAGAATGGAAGGGGGTTCAATTATAACCAGGATATCATAGTGCTGCTTCTCATAGACGGTACCTTGTTCCATCTTCAGAGTGTCACAGCCTACGCCCTGATGGGAAAAATTTCTCCTGTAACTTTCAGGTAAAAGGGTGTTTGTCTTTCCCTTTGCTTTTCTTTCTTTTTCTTTTTTTTTTTTTTAACAGAAAGCAATATAGTCTGTTTGATCACGACATCGGTTACAAAGGTAATAGTGCATAACATAGACTGAAGTGGACTGTAAGTGAAGAGATGGAAAAAAAATGGATTGAATACTATCTGCAAGTGCCCTGCTGTATCCGAATCTCAGTGAGGATAGGAAGTCCCAACAGACTGAAAAATGGCCATTGCAAGTTGAAAAATAGATATTTATTGATTTGGAGTTTGCTACTTAGTGCAAGCAAGTCTGTTTATTTCCATAAAAAATCCAAAGGAAATATGAGACACCTGTGGAGGGGAATTTTAGAAGGGACATCTAAGTGCAATCTGGGATGTCTAAGCCAGAACATCTGAAAGAAAAAAACAGACACGTCAGGTGCAGACATGATTTCACAAACATGGATGTGCCCAATATGGACCTCTGCGGAGGCATCTACATAGGCATCCCCAGAACCATATTTCAGGACAGAATGTCTAGGATAGCCTAATGGTTAGAGTAGTGGGTTAGGAACAGGGAAGCCAGGGTTCAAATCCCACTGCTGCTATCGTTGACATTGTGTTGACTACTAGGGATGATAGAGTGCTTTCTTCTCTACACCCTCTGGATGTTTTTCAGCCAAAACGAGCACTTTTCCAGGTGCCTGTTCATGATGCGATGCCAGATGAGATCAGACAGGGACTTCCAGATTTCTGGGATTGCCCCAGCCATACCTCCACCACGCCCCCATTCAAACATTGGTGTCTTCATGCTGGGGACATTCTCAGAGACACTTGGACATTTCTGTGCTCGTTTTCAGATGTCCAAAGCATGAATCCCCATAATGATCCCCATAGAGAACATGATTTGTGTGTTTATAGAAAGATTTTAGATATAAGGATAAAAAAGTAAAATTCAGCTTGTATGTGTATATCTATGCATCTATACACACTCTTGTCTCCTTACTTACCTCCATACCCACTGAAAATTATTACCATTTATCTTCCTTCAGTGTTGCTAGCACCGTGAAGCATGCACTCTCAATCTGGTTAAGTGTTATCGTCTTCAGTAATAAAATCACAAGCCTTTCAGCCTTTGGAACTGCTCTGGTGATAATTGGGGTGCTGCTGTATAACAAAGCCAGGCAGTATGAGCGGGAAACCCTTCATGGGCTGGTGATGCAGAGCCCTGTGGAAGATTCCAAACCACTAATTCAACAAGATTTGAAAACACGCGAAAAGTGACTTGGCCAGAGGATCCTGGGAACATTGTTTTTAATCCCTACCAGTGACAGTGGAGCTTCTTTTTGGCTGGAGGGGCCAAACAAACCAATTTCCAGCCTTACCCCCACCCCCAAACTCTTTAGTTGCTGATACTTTGATGGGCAAAATATTGGTGGGACTGTGGCCCCTGTAGCCCATCCCATTCCGCTACCTGTGATCCTACTTAATACAAACTGTCATCAGAAATTTTAATCTGCTGCTACTCCAATATAATATCAAATGCTGGTCCGTGAGGATCAAAGAAGGAACATTGCCACATTCTGATTGCCGAAGAGGGGAAAGGAACCAAGTATTGGCCTTTCCAGCTCAAATGACTTTGCAACCACTGATTTCAAGCTGGAAAAAAAAAGTTGAAAAGAGCACAGTGATAGTGTGACAAAACAGTGGTTTTCCCCTGTCTCCATTTGCAAGCTCATGTCTGAGAGGGGTGGGGGGGGGGAGTTTGAAGAGAGATCATAAAGTGTATTGTGTTACAACAGCAGGAGCTGTATGAGGCATCTTTATAACTGGTGTTATTTAGATATTTGTGTCTGTCTTCAGATAGTGTACTTGACAAAATATTCTAGCGGTCACTTTTCAGAGCTGTTCAACTATTGAGTATCTAAAAATATAGCTCCAACCTTCACCTTAGAGATTGTAAATGCTCAACTATTCCCAACGGTTTAAACCTGCATCACAATAACTATTGAAACTTGCATCACAGTAACTGTTGAAACCAGGAAATGATTAAAAGCAACAGCAATTAAAACAGAAAAGCAATTAAATAAATAAAAGGTCTCAGACTTAGATGGGGCTTTTGTCCAAATTTAACCAAAAATGGACTATCTGCACCCTTTTGCATCAATGACGTTATTATGTTGCTTAAACCAAAATGTCATTTACAAATAATATTTCCAGTGTCATGTCATACGAATATGCTTGAAGAAAATCGGTGCTTATCTTAATTGAATCTTCCCAACGCCAAACTTCAGCGCTGTTGCGTTTCACTTCAAAGCATTTCTTCAGGGGATCTCTTATATATGTGCACCTCATAGCATGCGTTGTTAACTTCGAACCTATGATCACAGGTAAAAAGGGAACTGATGTTTATCACAATCTCATTACAAACATAAACTAAATTCTAACGACTATTATCTCCCATTTTCAGAACAACATGACATCTCTCACCATTTTTTCAGGCTAGACAGTCTTCAAAAGGCGGTCTGTCTACCAACCAACGCCGCGCATGCGGGCTGGTAACTATGAAAGGTTTTATACATGATCCAGTGATGCGTAGATAAGCACCTGTGGAGTCTACGCGATAATGCCCTTTTTTAAAGGTTGTTACATCCTAATACGTCACACAACTCTTCACTAGGGCTATACACATGTGTTCCAATCGATCTGTGCATTTAAGCCAGTTGGACTCACAGATCGTAAATTTAAAATCCAGCGTTGTTCCCGAATCAACAGCGTTTGTTCTTTGGATTTGCCGTTATAACCTGTAAGAATGTGATCAATACAAAAGCAGCGTAGTTCTTCAAACCTATGTCTCAGTTTTAGACAATGATCCACAATGGGGGCATCTGTTTTTTTGCAGTTTAAACGACTGCGATGTTCATTTATTCGAACTCGAAAAGGGCAAATAGTTTTGCCCACGTATAGTAATTGACAAGGACACAAAATACAATAGACAACATAGCTAGAACCACACAATGTCCTATGTCTTAATGTATATGTTTTACCATGGTAATCAAAAGTCGATGTTTCCAAAGTAATGTCACATGCTTTACATTCCCCGCATTTAAAGTGGCCATTGTCCAATATTGTAGATTGGGCTGGCAAAGGTCTTAGTACAGTTGGACTTAATATCTCTCTTAAATTCTTATGCCGTTGCCAGACACAGCGAATAGATTTATCCTCCAACCCCGGAATACTATTCAAGACATTAGTATGTTTTTTCAAAATGCGTTGAATTTGGCTGCTATATGGAGAATATTTCATCACTAAATTCACATTATGTTCATCACTACGATTTATCATACAAGGGGATAATAGCAACTCACGATTATTAAATAATGCTCGCTTATAAGCAGAATTAATAACTTGTTGAGGATATTCTCTTTCCCAAAATTTATCTTTTAGCTGTTTTGATTGCATTTTAAATCCAGTCTCTTCGGAACAGTTCCTCCTATATCTGAGGAACTGTGATAAAGGGAGACTGTCCTTCAATTGTTTGGGATGGGCACTGTGATAGTGCAAAAGAGCATTTCGATCTGTGGGTTTGCGATGGACCGAGGTGACCCAACGATGAGTGCCTTTCTTAATCCCCTGAAGAAACGCTTTGAAGTGAAACGCAACAGCGCTGAAGTTTGGCGTTGGAAAGATTAAATTAAGATAAGCACCGATTTTCTTAAAGCATATTCGTATGACATGACACTGGAAATATTATTTGTAAATGACATTTTGGTTTAAGCAACATAATAAGGTCATTGATGCAAAAGGGTGCATATAGTCCATTTTTGGTTAAATTTGGACAAAAGCCCCATCTAAGTCTGAGACCTTGTTGCTTTTAATCATTTCCTGGTTTCAACAGTTACTGTGATGCAGTTATTGTGATGCAGGTTTAAACCGTTGGGAATAGTTGAGCAGTTACAATCTCTAAGGTGAAGGTTGGAGCTATATTTTTAGATACTCAATAGTGTCTTCAGATAGTGAGCATCTGTGGGTGTGAAGGGGGTTCAAGGCTGCGGTGCATGCATGTTTGTATGTGGTATGGGGGTGGGGTGCCTGTGTGTATTGGGGATGCCTGGGTGTGTGTGTGTATGAGTGGGTGGGGTTGCCTCTGGGCGTGTAGTACAGTGTGGGAGGGGGATGCTTCTGGGTGTGTGAAAGGGGAGGGGTGCCTGGGTGTAGGTGTGGAGAGGGGTGCAGGGGGTGTAGTGCCTGTGTGTGTGTGGTCTGCAAGGGGAGAGGAATACACATTGTGGCCTTTCGTCCCCTTGCACTCTTCCCTGCACCCCACCTCTCTGTTCGCCTTCCCAGACTCTCTCCCTTTCTATCTCCCCCTTGCTTTCTTACCCCTTGTCCTCCATTCCCCCCTCCCTATTGTTCTTTTCCCAAGCCCACTGCCCCTTTAAATTTTTCCTGCCTTCTCTGCATCTCACTTCCCACTGTCTAACTTTTTTCCTGGCCTGCAGGTTGACCCAGCTCTGCACAGCCTTATTTCTTTTTCTGCTGGGAGATGGGATTCCTGAGGGCAAACGGCAATAGTCTTGGCTGTGATTGCGTCCTTGCTCTCCTCTTCTGCCTGAGGGAAATAGGGTTCCTGCGGGCAGACAGCAATGGTCTTCATGCCCTCTTCTTCTCCCTGCAGGCGATTGGATCCCCATAGGCAGACTGAAGCAGTCTTCACTCTTTGTAGCCTGCCTGAAACCCATAGGATTCTATATATGCTCCTATGATCTGAACCAATAGGATTCTATATATGCTCCTATGCATCCAGATAGAGGAAAACAAACAGATCGATGGATCCTTGACAATAGGCATTATCACTTGTGTGGAACGCATCTAAAAAAAAAAATCAGTTATTCAATGGGACCTAGTTGCAGATAGCACAGATTAAGCGCTGGCCCGGCCTAGTAAACATACCCCTTCTTATGACACCATTAAATATATGACCAAGCACTGTCCTATCAAACTGTGCTGCTTTCCAAATGACATTCCAGTGTAAAATTGGATCAGTGCCTCTTTTTCAGCTGCTGGACAATGCCCAAGCATTTTCAGAATTTTTTTTTTAATTTCTTTTTATTACTTTGGTTAACAAGGCTGTTTAGGACAAATATAAAGTTAAATGACTTGAGAATACCACTCTTGGTTCATCAAACACAGAAAAGCACTTTGTTTGGTACAAAGCCTGTGACAGACCGAAATCACACATCACCACTAAAATTCAAAATGGAGAATTCTGCCAGGATATTCCATTGCAATTCATCTGCATGTCTATTCTGTAAGTGTCTTTTTGTAAAACTGTCCCTGTGCAGATATCATACAAACTACATATGGATTGTGACTTTTCGCTCTGAGTGAAAAAAAATGTGTTCTACAGATTTTGTGCAGTGTGGGAGAAGAGGTAACTTATAATATCGCAGCTTTGAAAAATATCCTCACCTGTTCAATGTGTGGTTTATAAAGGTAGTACCTCAATACAAGTCCACTCATAAAATATATAATGGACTCATATTTGTGGAAGGACCATCCAGAGGGAATCAGCCTGTTACTGGTTATAATCATAGGTCCAAACATAACCAATTTTTTAATATATTTATCACTGTTCTCATGCATTCACCTTAAGTGCCTATAAACAGACTCTCATTTTTATCCAAGTTTTTCTCCATTCATTAGTTACATACAAGTCATCCTTGAAATGAATTGTAAACTCATGTCCATCCAACATGATATCATGCTTTGTCATCATCTGCATGAGGAACAAACATATAATCTCCAGTCTATTCCAACAGTAGAAAGAGATGATCACAGAGTCAAGAGCACTCTTTAATGCCACCATTTAAAAAGCACAGCACATGACGGTCTATCCAGTGAAATTCATTCAAGCAGCATGAGAACGCCTATTTCGTATTTAGCGCACACTTTTCCAGTGTACTTCAAGGTGAGTTACATTCAGGTACGCAGGTAATTCCCCATCCCCAGATGGCTTACAATCTAAGTTTGTACTTGCCATTTACAAGTTAATTCACGCTTCCGTTCATGCTATAACCACCCATTCTACTCCAGCATTCAAATCATGCAGCACAACTGTATTTGGAGAAAGAAATCTCTGAATTTTCTCCCAGTCTCCTCCACGCCAATTCTCTTGAACTTTGTCAAAGATCTGCTACTTGAAATCTTTAAACTCATGTTTGGCTATACAGTGATCCACAATTGATGCTGGCGAAACAGAATTACTCACTCCACTATAGGGGTTCTTAACCCAGTCCTCGGGACATACCTAACCAGTTTTTCAGGATAACTGTAGTGAATATGCATGAGAGCTTTGTGTACTGCCTCCATCGTATGCAAATCTCTATCTCATGCAAATTGATTGTGGTTATCCTGAAAACCTGACTGGCGAGGGTGTGCCCTGAGGACTGGGTTGTGAACCATTGCTCTACTATAATATTCATTGAGTTTGAATTTAAAAGGTCATTTCCGAGGGCATCGGGGGAGGAGCCAAGATGGCAGCATATCTCTAGAGAACGCTGACAGAGCTGCTTTACATTATACCTTTTTTTTTTACCCCTGAATCATAATGTCGCCTAAGAAGAAAGGGAAGGCACTGGTGAAGCCATCCAAAGCTGCAGCCACTGCCCCAGCCCGTCTCGACGCAGTCTCTGTTAGATGCTCATCTAACGACATCCTCAGAAATTGGATTATCTGCCACGAGTTAAGTCCCCCACTGTGAGCAAGGCTGGTGGAGGTGTGGTAACATTGATAGCATGGCTTTAGCCCGCTGAGCATGGACAGTTTGCTGAGATGGCTTCGAGTGTGGTGAGTCCCCACCATGCCAGAGGTCTTGCAGAACTCTTCCCTGAGAATAATGGGGACGTCAACGCAGGCTGATACTGAAGGCTCTTCTGTTTCAGAATTGTAGGCTAGAGCTCTTGAATCAGGACAATCTGTGGAAGAATTGGGAGTTTTGCCTTCTGAAAATCTGGCTCCTTCCCTAACTGTGAGTACATCAGAGATAACTTTGCAGACTATTTGGGCTATGTTTGTGAAATTAGATAACAATGTCCAGTCGACATCTCAGGAAATTATATCTTTAGTGCAGACTGTTTATAATGCTAATTCCTTATCGTTCCTCCAGTTCAGTCCTCTACCTCTGGGTTGTCAATCTCCTCCTGCAGCTAGGAGACTGGTATGTCAGAATGATGACATCACTGGATATAGCCTGCTGCACTCCCACTTGCATCCCAGTGTAACCAGTCTCCTTGCAGCAGGAGGTCTTGATGAGCCTTAGGAGAGGCTCTCTGGAGGAATGGATAAGGAGCCAGGAGGTTTTTAGGATAGTTTAGTTGTTTGGGATTGATTCTGAGCAGTGCCCTTTAAAAAAAAAAAAAAAAAAAAGAGACCAGCAGAAAAATTGGACAGGAAGAAAGGCTTTCTTCATCCCTGCCTTGTCGGTACTGGGGTTTTTCTTCCTGAGAGGCGTTCTGGCTCAAGCCTTCGAGTCTTACCCCCTCTCCCGTGTGGCCCAGAAGTCTCACCTCCCTGACTTTACGGGGGTGAGCCCTTCTGTAACGCTGTGCATACCGGCGCTGCTGTCTTTATCTTCTGTGGCTGCTCCGGTAGCTGTTCTTCACGAGGCACGGTGGTTTAAAGGCCCGGGGTCCCCGACGTTGGCTGAGGCGCTTTGGGGAGTGGCAGACCGCACCGGTAAGTGTTCTCCAGTGTTCGGCTGTTCGTTTTCTCCAGGCCGCACTGATTCAGGTGCACGGGTCCGCCGCGGTGCTTTTGGCGCCCTTTTTTCCCCGACGCGGTTTGCATCCCGGCGGCCATTTTTTGAGCCGCGATGCAACCGCATGGCAGCTGATCTTCTCCCGAAAGAGCTTCTTCGGGTCGGGGCACTGCTGCGAGTTCTCTTTCTTTCTTTGATTTAATGATTTTTGGTTTCTTTTGTTTGCCTTTGGGTTATTTTCTTTGGGCCTTATTTTCCGTTTTGCGTGGCTTCCGTCTGTTCAGTCAGCCCTTCATCTTCAGGGAGGGGGGCCTTCATTGTTCTCGTGTGTAACTACTACTTCGTTAAAAAAAAAAAAAAAAATTAGGATAACAAAAGGCCATATAGACTTATAGCTAGTACATCTCTGGTAGAGCCAACACATTCTGGGGAAGTTTGGTTCTCTCTTCATGGCTGCCCGGCCTCAGTGCCTCGTGTGTGGTACTAGGAGGGGCAAAGTCGCTGACACCGGTGTGTGCAGGGGCTGTGCTGCCCTGTCTTCAGCGGTGGAGATCCAAATGGAAGCCCATGACTCCCCCGAGGCGCAGGGAGCGCCTGTCGGGGTGAGCGCTGCTTCCCCGCGGGCCTCGGCGCCAGAGCACGACTTGGAGGTGCTACCCGGACCCTCCGGTGAACCCTTGACACCTCAGGCATCAGGTCTTCTTATGCATCAGGCTTTTTGCCTACAGCAGCAGGGGAAGAGACCGCGCTCCACGTCTCCGGCATCCCTGCCTCCGCAGGTAGTGGCGGAAGGTGGGGCGGGTGCGGATTTGCCCGCACCGAAGCAAGCGCGGCTTTCTGACCCGGTGGAGGGCTCATGGCTAGAGCCCTCGGATCCGGAATGGGATCCCGAGGAGGGATCGCAGGATCTGGAGGAAGGTGAGATCCCGGAGCCCGAGGATCAAGCGAAGATCATTAGGGTCTTCCGCAGAGAAGAGTTGGCTGCTTTGATTTCAGAGACCTTGCAGATGTTGAACCTTGCCCCGCCAGCGGCGGTGGAGGACGATGTGGAGGATCCTGTCATCCAGGCGGTTCGACAGACACAGGTAGTGTTTCCTGTGCACCGGGTGGTTGAGAAGATGATTCAGGACGAATGGGATAAGCCAGAAGCTGGCCTCCGGGGCATTCGTACTTTGAATCGGTTCTATCCTTTGGCGGATTCCGCTAAGGACAGATTCCGGACTCTGCGGATAGATGCGGTAGTGTCCGCTGTTACGAAGAAGACCACCATTCCCGTTGAGGGCATTGCGGCTCTGAAGGATGCCCAGGACCGTAAGGTTGACGGTCTACTTAAGCAGGCCTTTGAAGCGGATTCTCTTTCGCTGCAGGCCTCCATCTGCGGGGCCTGGGTTGCCAGGGCGTGTTTGCGCTGGGCCCAACGGTTGCGCCAATCCTCGCACATTGACTTAGAGGAGGTGAAAGAGCTGGACCGCTTGGAGTCCGGCGCGGCCTACCTGGCGGATGTGCATTATGATTTAATTAGGGCGCTGGCCAACAGCACGGGCTCGCTGGTGGCTGCCCGTCGATCCTTATGGCTGCGCAATTGGGCCGCGGACGGCCCTTCTAAGTCCCGTCTCAGCAAGCTTCCATTTAAGGGCGGTTTGCTGTTTGGGGAAGATTTGGATAAGTTGGTGAAGGACCTGGGAGAGTCTAAGGCGGGTCGCCTGCCCAAGGACAAACCGAAAACGGCCAAACCTGCCCAAGGCATTCGGGGTCAGTTTCGGGATTTCAGGAAATTCCGTTCATCACGGCCCGGTGCCTTCCAGAGAGGGCGGTTTACCTCTAGAGGCCAGGGGTTTCGGGGAACGAATAGAGGCTTCTCATCCGTCCCAGCGTCCACTTCCCGTAAGTCCCAATGAGGCGAGGCGGGTCCCGGCGGGGGAGCCTCCCATTGACGGTCGGCTTCGGGGGTTTCTTCCCGCCTGGACCCACATCACCTCAGACCGGTGGGTGTTGGATATTATTCAACACGGCTATGCGCTGGAGCTGGCCCGCCCCGTGCGGGACTCTTTTGTCATGTCTCCCTGCCGAGGTCCAGCGAAGACGGCGGCGGTTGTGGAAACCTTGCAGCGGCTCCTTCGCTTGGGAGCCGTTGTGGAGGTCCCAAAGGCCGATTACGGCATGGGTCGCTACTCCATTTATTTCGTGGTGCCCAAAAAAGGGGGGCAGTTGCGGCCCGTTCTCGACCTGAAAGGGGTGAACCGGTGCTTGCGAGTGCCGCACTTTCGAATGGAAACATTGCGGTCGGTCATTGTAGCGGTGCGACGCGGAGAATTCTTGACGTCTCTCAACCTGTCGGAGGCGTACTTGCACATTCCCATTCGGGAAGCTCACCAGCGCTTCCTGCGGTTCGCCCTACCCTGGGGCCACTACCAGTTTCGGGCGTTGCCCTTCGGCCTGGCGACGGCGCCGCGAACCTTCACCAAGATTCTGGTGGTGGTGGCGGCGGCGTTGCGCAAGGAAGGTATTATGGTCCACCCTTACCTAGACGATTGGTTGATTCGAGCCAAGTCCGCGGAGGAGAGTCTTCGGGTTACGGGCAGGGTGGTTCAGTTCTTACAGGAGCTGGGTTGGGTGGTCAACCCGACCAAGAGCCGGTTGCAGCCCACCCAAGAACTCAAATACCTGGGTGTCCGGTTCGATACATGCAGGGGGCAAGTGTTCCTGCTGCACAAACGGGCCGAGGGGTTGCGGACTCTGGTGCGGCAGTTTCGGTCGACGCCAGCACCATCGGCGTGGGATTATCTCCGAGTGCTGGGCACGATGGCGGCAACATTGGAAGTGGTGCCTTGGGCCAGGTTTCATATGAGGCCTTTCCAGAGAGCGCTGCTCTGTCGTTGGTCCCATTAGACCGATTCGTTGAGCACGCGTCTCCCGTGCCCGGGCAAGGTTCGGCAGTCCCTTCGCTGGTGGCTTCGTCCCTCGTCGCTGGCGGACGGCTTGCCGCTGGAACAGCCGGAGTGGCTGCCGTTGTTGACGGATGCCAGCCTGGGAGGTTGGGGAGCCCACTGCGGGAGTCAGTTTGCACAGGGGCTTTGGTCTCCCCTGGAGGCTTCATGGGCGATCAATCGCCTAGAGCTTCGCGTGGTGTTCCGGGCCCTTCAGGCCTTCCAGGACTTGGTGCGCGGTCGGCCCGTGCGAGTTCTCTCCGACAACTCGGCAACGGTGGCGTACATCAACCGACAGGGCGGCACCGGGAGTGCCGCGATGGAGGCCGAGGCCAACGAGTTATTCGCGTGGGTAGAGCTTCACTTATCCGCGATATCGGCAGCGCACATTGCCGGCAAAGACAATGTCACCGCGGACTTCCTCAGCAGAGTGCACGTGGATGCGGGGGAATGGGAACTTGCATCCCGCGGTTTTTGGTCAGATAGTTCGGCGCTGGGGGATTCCAGTCATGGATCTCATGGCGACCTTCCAGTCGGCCAAAGTCGGACGTTTCTTCAGCAGGCGACGGGAGCGAATGTCGGAAGGCATCGACGCTTTGCTTCATCTGTGGCCGACGGACGGCATTCTCTATGTTTTTCCACCCTGGGCGTTGATAGGCAGGGTAATTCAGAGGATCGGGGCGCATGCGGGACGAGTACTGTTGGTGGCGCCCGATTGGCCGAGGCGTCCCTGGTACGCGGATCTGATACGTCTCTTGGACGGAGAACCTTGGCGGCTGCCGGCGCGATCAGATCTGTTGCTCCAGGGGCCCCTTCTCATGCCTCAAGTGGAACGGTTCTCGCTTACGGTATGGCCCTTGAGAGGGCTAAGCTCCTGAAGAAAGGCTACTCGTCGGCGGTTGTGGCTACTTTGCTTCGGGTGCGTAAGCAGTCGACTTCTTTGGCGTATGTGCGGATCTGGCTTGTGTTTGAGGATTGGTGTTCGCGGCGTCAGGTTAGGCCTGGCTCGGCTCCCATCCCGTTGATCTTGGAGTTTCTACAGGACGGCTTTGACAAAGGTCTTGCTGCCAGTTCCTTGCGCGTTCAGTTGGCGGCCCTTTCCTGCTATCGAGGCAAGGTCCAGGGCGCGCCGTTGGGGGCTCATCCTGACATCATTCGTTTTCTGAAGGCGGTCACTCGGGTACGCCCGGCGCGCCGGGTCTGCGTGCCCCCGTGGGATCTGAATCTCGTTCTCACGGCTCTGGCCGAACCCCCCTTTGAGCCCTTGCGTCGTGCGTCACTTAAGGATTTGATGCTCAAGACGGTGTTCCTGGTAGCGATTTGTTCCGCGCGGCAAATTTCGGAACTACAGGCGTTGTCATGCCGGGAGCCCTTCCTGTCTTTTTCTAGGGAAAAAGTGGTGTTGCGTCCGGTCCCGTCCTTTCTACCTAAGGTGGTATCTCCTTTTCATGTGAACCAGGCGGTGTGTTTACCCGTTCTGGGGTCCTTGGGGGGCAGCAAATCGGATCGCGGTCTTCGGCGTCTCGACGTGAAAAGAGCCTTGTGTCAGTATTTACGGGCCACGGAGTCCTTCCGCCGGTCTGAGAGATTGTTTGTACTGTTCGGTGGTGCTCGCAAGGGCGAGGCGGCGGCTAAGGCATCCATCGCCCGCTGGCTTAAAGAAGCGATTGCATCCGCGTATTTGCTTCGGGGTCGTGTTGTGCCTCTGGGACTGAGGGCGCATTCCACCAGGGCGCTGGCGTCGTCTTGGGCGGAGCATAGCTTGGTTCCCCCGGGAAACATTTGTAGGGCGGCGACTTGGTCGTCTCTGCATACTTTCAGCAAGCATTACCAACTGGATGTTGCGGCGGCTTCAGATACTCGTTTTGGCTCGGCGGTTTCGGCTGCCGGCTGGAAGGGTCCCTCCCATTGATTACTGCTCTGGTACATCCCAGAGGTAGAGGACTGAACTGGAGGAACGATAAGGAAATGATAATTACACTTACCTGGTAATTGTAGTTCCTTTAGTGACGACAGTTCAGTCCTCCTTCCCGCCCGGATGTTTATAAGAGGTTTCCAGTTTGGTGGCGTGCCAAAGAGGGTTACAGGTGAGTCTGGTTTCCTTCCTTTCCTTTCCTTTGTTTGTCCCTTCCTCAAGGACAGGGCAGGTGGTAAGAAAGCCTAGTCAGAAGGGGTGCAGTGTTTGTAGTGCGGATGTTATTCTGTTTAGCTACTTATTTGTTGCTCCTTTGAGTCTGCTTTGTTATAGTTCACACTGGGATGCAAGTGGGAGTGCAGCAGGCTATATCCAGTGATGTCATCATTCTGACATACCAGTCTCCTAGCTGCAGGAGGAGACTGACAACCCAGAGGGAGAGGACTGAACTGTCGTCACTAAAGGAACTACAATTACCAGGTAAGTGTAATTATCATTTAATGCATGATGCATCATTTAAAGAGCTCGTGAAAAATCTCTGCTATGAATAAGGAAATTCGGGACTCTAAGGGGTATGTTTACTAAAGTGCGTTAGTGCGATTCGCGTTAGGAGCCGCGGTAGAGACAGAAACCCCCCAAATAAGGACATGGGCGGTACATCGTTACGCGCAACGCGCGTTCCAAAAACTAACAAGCGTAAAAGGGCGCGGTGGCGCATCAACCCCAAAACAGCGTACAGATACAAAACACAGGAACAGAGCTGTAGCACAATGGTTAGCTCACTGACCGCTGTGACAAGCAGCATGGGTTCGAATCCCCTGGGTTCCCCAATATGCACAATGCAGAAGGCTCTCCCAGCCATCACCCAGTACCTAACGTAGGGAATGAGGAGGCAAGGTATCATATTTTACCACCAGTAGTGTTGCCAGCAAACACACCATCACAGTGGTGCAACCAAAGGTGCCGCAGATGGCATCCCATAATGCACCACACAGGGCACAGTAGAAAGTGCACTGTCCACAGAGGCCCACCAAAATGTCACCTATAGAACACCATAGCAGGCAATGTAAAGGGTGCCAGATAAGGTGCCGCATGGGGCGCCCCATGAGGCACTGTAAGGTGGCATAATGCTGATGGGGTTTCGCTGGCAGCAGCAATGCGCCTAAAAAATAAAAAAAGCTTCAGACAGGCCGAAAAAAAAAGCCCACTGTGCTATGAGCCCATGACCACTGGCCCCACAGCCTGGGACGGAACCACCGGGCAGCAGCCCCATAGTTGTGAACAACCCCCTGGCTGTCACCTGAAGGGCAGCAGGGTACCACCCAAATGGCCCGCTGTGATGGCTAGGATCTGCCCCAAAGCAAACATACCCATGGTGCAACGCACAGGAAGAGCAGCGGCACAGAGATGAACACAGCAAGGGCTATATACCTACACAGCCACCTGGGACGGGAGGGCGAAATGAGTGTGTGTCACTGTCACACAGTAGCAACAGACTGTAGCCCAACAGGGCGCCCCATAAGAATCTATAGAAGGTGTCCCCTAAGGTAGCCAGATCTGTAGCACAATGGGTAAGACACTGGTAGATGGTGCAAGGTCTGTGTGTTCAAACCCCCCGTGGTCCTAAGGACAAACGCTGCCTGCAACAGTACCCTCTGCAATCCACAGTCAGTGATGTGGATGACCAGTCAGTACACTTTTGAAGCCATACATATCCCCCAGTTTTTGTCGGCGAGAAACAACCGGAGAGGTGGGAGAAAGTGCCCCCCCCCCCATGTAGGGCCCGTATAATCCAGAGAGCCTCAGCCCTCACAAGAAGAAAACAGTGTGAATGTGTATCCAGACCCGTGGTTGAGATATGTACATAGTCAAAAATATCCTCATATCATGTAATGAAGGAAAGCAAACCTCAAACAGATCCGGAAACAAGGCAGGTAAGAACCTAATTGCCATGCCCCCGTATCCCTGTAGGGAACCCTACAATGCCATGCATATGTCTGCCCAACTCTGGGCCCTGTATCATGTGAATGTGTACCTGACAGGCAGGTGGATCTGTGGAGGCATCAGCGACAGCACCCACACACCAATATAGTGATGGCAGAAGCAGCCTGTCCTGTACGTCTTAACAGGCTCAGGTGGCAAGCACACACTCACACGGCTATACCCCGAGGGCGCTGTATAGGGCACCCTACAAGTCACACCATTGGGTAAAGTTAAATGTGCACTGTCTGCCCGTGCACCCGACAGGGCGTGTTACAGAGAGCCCCACAGGTCATGCCATAGGTGTTCCGATTAGGCACCCTGAGGAGTCTGCACTGTGAGGGTGGTGCTGCTGTCATCACCAATGTAATGTGAAACTACAAGATGCCCTGCAAAGGGTCACCAACTCCTCCATATGTGGTCTGGAATCTGACATTGTGGCCCCCACAGGTAATGAAATAGCTAGACGGGCAAATTGTCCGTGAAAAGTACACAGTCCAAAAAATGAGGTGGCCAGCTCATGGAGCAGAACTGTTCAACGCTACAAATCACCACAGCAGACCCCCAGCAATTGCGGCATGCACATACAAAGAAAGGCCGTCAATGAAACAAAACAAGGTCTCAGCAAGCAAGGGCATATGGCAAGCACAATCCAGACCGAGGCCAAGATCATTACCAATTATAGAAGGCCCATTAACATCACAGACCTGTTCCATGAAGCGAAAGCCACTGGCGTGATCTAAAGGAACTACTATGAATATGTGCATAAAGAATATGCAGATGGCTGTACCACCACAACCCACAACCCCCAGACTGTGCAAAGAAAGCGTGTCATGCCACCATCCAAAGTGCCCGCTGGGGGGTAAGTATATGGGTGTAAGCGAAAACATGCATGGTGCACTGCACATGTACATCAGCAGATTCGAGAGGAACATATGAGGGGGTAGTCACCCCCAACAGTGCCGTCCCAGGAATGGTCAAATGAATGTGTGCGCACTGCAATATAACAGGAAAAGACAGTAGCCCAACAGTGTGCCCAAGAGGAAGTATGAGAAAGATGACCAGTATGCTCCCGAGAAGGGTGGCCCAATGCTAAGTGAGATATGAGGTACACACGGATAGGAGACGTCAGATGGAACCCTGGCTCACAGAACCATGTGGCACGGTGCCCCAAAAGGGGTACGTGGGACACGGTCAGTGTGCCGTAGGGACTCCAAGTGGTGTCTGCAGGGACTGCAGAACCTGCGTGCAACAGAGACAGATGTAGTACGAACACCACACCGAACCCACGGTAAAGACAAATGGATAGGTGACTGACCGAGGGACAGTAGTGCGTTACTGGACCCACATCCCTGTGGATATCCCATGTGTTATGAAGCAGCGCAGACAAACATGTTGCTGCCTAAAGCAACATAACAAAGTGTGTTGCCCACCCAGTATACTAGAACAAAAGTGTGTGGCAGCTGTGGAGAAGATGTGTGATCGTGTGTAGGCGGAGGTGGCCAGAGGAGTGGCCTCGCCACGCAGAGCAGTCACAGGCCCGCCAAAAACACAGAGATGAAATACAGACAAGGGTAGCCGTGCAGGATACGGGGTGTCAGTGCACAGCAACATACTGGACATGTCACATCACACTGATGCAGATTGATGTACCAAAGGAAGATACCCAACGGTGATGACGATGATAAGTGCGGCCAGGAGCTAAAAGCAAATAGGTGACTGTTACCGTGACCACAGGTACCAGTGACGGAAAGACATAAAGACATGGGGACAGAGAGAGTGAAAAGCCATGAACACTAGGATGGAAAGCGTAGCTGGAAAATAATAACTACCGTAACTCCAGAAGGCATACACAAATGGATGTAGACAGGACCACAGCATGTCACCATACATAACCACAGCTGTGTGCCAGGTGAGGGCACCCCAAAGACTAAACAGGATGCAACTCACATTCTGACCAGGGGTACACAGACTATATCACAGTCCACAGGTGGGATGGGAGGTACATATGAACCGGTCCGTACACGACCCTATAAATATCATGCAGTGCAAACCAAATGCAATATATCAGGGGAGCGACAAGAAAGGGCCTGAAGGGGGGACAGGGCAATGGAGAGCCATGTGGATGGGCTGTGGTCAGGGAGAAGCGAACGTAAGAGGAGCATGTGCCTGACAGAACAGTTGAGTGATGGTGGCTGGACCAAACGGCAGCAGCGGTACCAGTAAACAGGCAGGCCTGTCACATGCCCCGCCACATGTGTGACAAACGGAACCTAAGGGTGATGGGGAAGTGGGCCCGAGAGTAGTGCAGCACCATAGGAGCAGCGGAGAGTAAGCAGCATATATGGGTCACACCATGGCGACTGCAATGCAAAACGCACTGTATTGCAACTCACCCGAGTCATCTGCCTGTTGCAGTTGTTCACACAGAAACATCACATGTAGCACAGCATCAGGCAGTATGATCAGTAATGTTCCGGGGTCCCGGAAAGCAGGAACTCACCCTGGGGAGGCAAAAGCACATCAGACATGTTGGCACACGACACGGTACTGCTGCACAATTGACACACCTGTCCACACATGGTTAACCCAGATAAATGTCACCAGCAGAAGCTGAACTTACAGGAGAAGAGCTCCCCGATCAGACGTTGCCTGGCCACCATCCCAGCACGTGTGTCAACATGGCCAGGTGCAGGAGGGCACACAGGATCCACCCCAAGATCCTCATTAATATCGACTGGAACATTGTGCCTGAGAGTAATGTTGTGTAGGATGCAACAGGCTAGTATGATCTTTGCCACAGTCAAGGGCCCGTACTGTAAGGCCCCGCCAGTCCTATCCAGACACCTGAAGCGACTTTTGAGAACGCCAAAGGTGCGCTCAATGACAGAGCGGCTGGAGGCATGGGCCTCATTGTACCGCATCTCTGCACCTGTCCGAGGGACACGCACAGGGGTCAGCAGCCAGGCGCGACACCCATATCCTGCATCACCTGCAAACAGAAATGGAAGTAAGGCACATGTGAGAAGAAGAACCTATGGAAACCCTGATGTAGCAATGCACAAATGGACAGCAGGGAAACATGGTCACACACATATGACGGCACAGCATTGCACACAATTTTGGTGCACTAGAGACCGCATCTGGGAGAACAGGATCACACTTGCCTTTACAAAGATGGTCAGGTGTGCAGGTAGCTGGGTCATGATGTGATATGGCACACAGGTGATATGTCAGTGTACCACAACCCGGGTTGGCAAGGTGGGGGTGGCAGCGCAGACAGGCAAAAGCAAACAGTCATGCAGCAGACATGTGTGATAGCAGGTTCACACATACACCCTGACACGTGCCACCCACGACAAGGTGGATCAGTAGGTCACATACACACTGTACAGCTTGTCTATGGTCCTGTTCACCGTGTAACCCAACCCCCCCCCCCTGGCTGCCACATGCACAGTCCCATGGCACATTGGGCATGAGATGGACACAAGACACAGGCCGACATATGTGAAACCTTTGCACCATGCATGTCCCGACTGACCATGGAAAAGGCTGATAGCGATGTAAACATCTAGGGCAGGGCAGAGACAACACCACATGGGTGCGTGGTGACACAGATGAGCAAGAATAGGCACATGGTAGGCAAGGGGATGGGTGTTGATGCGCAGAGGTATGTGAGCACAGCCCAGGTGACAAGGCCGCGTTGGGGTCACAGCACCAGAATAGTCAGCACAAGGACACAACAGCACCATGTCATGCATGCAGAGGAAACAGTTGACAATGGTGCCCACGTGAAACACATATGGTCGCTCAACACAGGATGTGGGAAATACCTACCCAGCAGGACACAGTCCTCATATTGACCGGCCTCAAACATTCCAAAAAGTGCTGAGTTCTGCAGGATATAGGAGTCATGGGCTGACCCTGGGAAACGCGGGACCACATTCATGATACGCATACCTGCATCACAGACAACCTGCACATTGAGGGAATGGAAGTGTTTGCGGTTGCGGTATACAACCTCCCTGTCGCATGGCGGGATGAGGGCAACATGTGTGCAATCTATTGCACCCATCACATGTGGTATCCCTGCAATCTGCTGGAATGCATGTCCCAGGGCCACCCAATGTTGCCTACTGTTGGGAATGGCAATGTAATTCCCAACCCGGCTGACCATGTCCCGCAGTACCTGGTGGAGGCAGCGAGAGAACGTTGGCCGGCTCATTCCACCCACTGCGGCCACTGAGGTTTGGAAACAGCCAGAGGCAAAGAAATGTAGGGCAGCAAGGAGCTTGGCCATTCCCGGTATAGCATGTGACCGTGCAGTCAGGGGCTCGAGGTCAGGCCGTAGATCCTCATAGAGCTCCCTAATAGCCCCTGTGTCCAGCCGGTAGAGGGAGATCACCTGGTCCTCCCTAATGTTCTGTAGCAGGGCCCTGGGCCTGTAGAGGCGTTGCAGGCGTGGCGCCCCTCGGGACGCCTACGGCGCCGTTGTTCCACCACACCCGCATGTGGACCCTCCACACCCGCATGTGGACCCTCCACAGCTGCAGGCCTGTGTTGCATCGGGTCAGGACCCATGCCCAGGGCCTCAGCCCCAGGACCAGCATCTCCCTCTGCCGGAAAGCGCAGCTCAGCTAGCTCCAGCAATGCAATGACTGCACCACCTGCATTCACAGTCTGAGCCATGATAGACACAGGATGTGGGACAGGTGGCTGTGAAATAGGGTACAGGGCGGGAGCAGAAATCACACAAACAACACACACCTGGTCAATCAGAAGCATCCAGCACAGCCAACACCCTGTAGTCAGCAAGGTCCGAAAGCCCTCAGCGTAGCGCGCGGAGGACCGCGCGTACCTCCGCATTGCCCCAGACAAAAGCCATTCCGATAACAAACTCCGTGTCCCCGTGTGACGCAGCATACTTTAAAGGTCACGCGAGGCATACACGCTTCCTAATATGGAAGACGCCAAGATCTCACAGAGACGCATACCATGCATACACGTAACGCACGTCAATGCGTGTGCAGGAGGAGAGCGAGTAGGGAACGCACGCACGCAACGCGCTCAGAGACACCCACACGAGACCTATATAAAGCTGTGGAAGACAAAATGGCACGCACCTCAGCACACATTTCTAATGGAACAGACAACCCAGATGTCGGAGACTGCAGCAGCAGAGCAGGTTCCAGCAATGGACACCCACGGCAATGATGTTGAGAGGCCAGGTCCATCAGGCATCCAGGAGGCCCCAGGTGCACAGGGTCGGAAGCGGCGCAGGCCCACCCTCCCAGAGGAATACCACAAGAGAGCCATCAGGTTCAGCCAGGAGGAGAATGACCTCCTGGCAGCCATCCTTGACCGCTATGAGATACTCTTTGGTCAGCTGAGCACAACCACATCTGGTGCCACACGTGCCAAGGCATGGGCGGAGGTACAGGCCCAAGTGGCAACCGCAGATGGCCCACACAGAGATATAGAAAGCCTACGCAAGAGGTATTGTGATATCAAACGCAATATCAGAAATGAGCTGACAAGAGAGAGGAGAGGGGCCCACAGCACAGGAGGCAGCCCAGCACAGGTTGCAAACCTGAGTGAACTGGAACGGCGATTGTTAGAGTGACTCGGCCCTACTTACATACATGGCCTTCCACCAGAGCTGGACACTGCGCACCCAGGTGCTGGTAAGTGTGTGAGTGACCTGTACCAGTGGGAGCGTGCAAGCGCACATGTGTGGGGGTGGCCAAGGGTGGACTGTGGTGCAAGTGCCATGATTGTGCAAACTGAGGACCCTGGGGGCAGCACAACCATGCAACCAGCCTCTGAGCCATGACCCATTGGGGGAGGCATGCCCATGGTGTGCAGGTAGTGCCATAGCACAGTGTATGGGTGCGGTGCCAAAGCAAAAGGTCCCACAGTACCAGCAGAGGCTGTCAATGTGTTGCAGTGGAGAGGGTGCAGGGCTGGTGGAGGTAGCACGCCCGCTAATGTGTCCACATGGCCGACAGGGCAGCACAATGTACCTGTGTCGAACACAGACTGTGTTTGCAGTGCTGATAGCGGTAAGGGGGCTGCATCGGGTGTGTGGTAGCATGCAAGGGGGAATAGGTCACTGGAAGTTGCAGGGCAATGGCCCCTCTAGGCATTGGGGAATGGGGGAGGGGGAAAGGGCCCCCACCAGGACCCATGTGGCTCACCCACACACATGTGCTCTTATGGGAGTGGGATGCGTGCAGACAGGCAGTCATGCTGCATCCGACCTAGATGATACTCTGTCCCACAGGTGACATAGCTGCCATAGCTTGTCAAACCTTCACCCACTCCCCAACCTTGTGGGTTAAGGAGGGATAGGCCATGTGTAGTTGTGGGGGCCAATGAATATGCGGTGACAAGAAATTTATTTGTTTTCAAGGATTTTTATTTCCCCGCTCCGTGAGAGAGACAGGAACAGAAAAGGTCAGTAAATCAGGAATTATGCAAACAGAGGCTTTCAGTATTGTGCTTCAAACTTCTCATATGGAGAAACACATTGCTTCATGTGTTCTTTCCGTGCAATATATACAGGTGCTCAGGTGATTAGTATAATTGTTTCTTTTAGCAATTATGTCACAGTCCAGCATACATTCAATGCAAAATAGGCTTTCCTTTCAATTGCTTCAACACTACTTTTGTCCGGTACCTTTTCTCAGCAATTCTGGACTAGCACAACCAGAATAAAAGTCAGGTATAATCATTCAAGCTTTTTGTCTCATGGGTTCTCTCTATTAATGCCACAGAGCCCTGCCTCGGCTGATTGACATCAATCATAGGAACTTGCTTGGGGGAATAATCTTTTCTTCAGGATTATTCACTGCTTGAAGAATAGCTTGTTATGAAATAATTCTTTCATTCAGGAATTGTCTAAGGTCTGTTAAGAGCTGTTCTGCCTGTCCCCTAACAGGAGTCAAGGGTAAAGCTCCTGCTTGATTATCTGCCTCTGGTGGGCAATCACGGCTTTCCCTATTCAGACAGTCTGTGCTCGAGGTGGAAATTCCCTTCCCCCACTTCTCTCTGTTAATGAATGGTGGAATTTCCCTTTCGTTCTCAGCAGCTCTACTTCTCAGGAAGGCTTCAAAGGTAGGATCTTTTATATCAGGATATCCTAATGCCTTTGTAAACAGTGGTGCTGCGTTTCTTTCCTCAGCTTGTTTGTTAGGAACAGGTATTACTGACTGAGTAAAACCTGGCTTGTATAAAGAGTTTTCAGGGTAAAACAATCTTCCTTCATACTCCCTAAAACTATCCTGTCCTCTACAAACAGGAGTCTCTCTTCTTGGCATATAACATTTATCAGAAGGATTAAAACTAGCAGGTACCTTCAAATGAGACTGCTCAGGAATTATCTGGCCAGCATGCTTTTCTCCCCCGGGATAAAAACTGCTTCTCCACAACGTGGGCTCGTTTCCTTGTGTTGGATTAGCTTCCCTTCTGTTGCAGCTGGGCACAGCTTCTGTAATCAGGTCAAAGGGTTCTGCAGACAATGTAAGTTCCTGCCTTCCCAATACCTTTGGCTTTCTTTCTTGTGGATTTAAAGCAAACTCTCTTCTCAATCCACTAGCAGAGCTTATTCCTTCATTCCTTCTTGACAGCCTCTGGCTTGGTCCTGTTCCTCCATTCGTTCTAGTCCTTCTGCTCCTCTCTACTGAGTGTTCCCTCTCTCTGTTTAAGAAGGATCCCTTACTCTGGGATGCCTGCCTCCTCCTAGGGCGTGCCCAATCCATAGCTCTGCTTCTCTCCTCCTCTGAGGTGAGCTGATTGGCTGCCTGTAGGCTATGCTGAGAGTGGGAATTTCTTCTTTTCCCTGCAATACTGGACTCTACCAGGGGGTCAGTGTCGGTCTCCATGGCCTCCGTGCCTAGCGCTGCGTCACAGATCCCCCCCTTAAGATATCACGGGCTGCTCCAAGGGAACCTGGACAGCACGGGATACAACTTTTTATCTCTGGGCTAGTACCTGGCCCGGAATACTCGTGTCTCGGGGAAGCTAGCGTGGCCACCTGGGCTAAAACTACCCTATCATGCCATGGTTTTAATAAATTGATGTGGTAGACTTGCTGTTTCCCCCGTCTATTCTCCACTAAGTAGGAAACGGGTCCCACGGGACGTATAACCCGACATGGGCCCTTCCATTGGCTTTCAAACTTGGGCGCCGTCCCAGCCACCATCACGATAACTTTTTCTCCACTTAGGAGCTGTCTCTCCTTAGTGTTCGTATCGTAATAGGACTTCTGTTTGCCCTGGCTTCTATGTAAATTGTCCACCGCAACCTTTAAGGTTCGGCGCAGCCGCTTTCTCAAATCCCTTAAGAACTCGGGGACCTCTACCTCCCTTGGGTCTGGTGCTATCCACTGTTCTTTTAGGATGTCCAAAATCCCCCGGGGAGACCTCCCATATAACAGTTCATAGGGCGCTGTTCCCAGCGAAGCCTGTTTCCTCTCCCTACAAGCGTAAAGGACAAAAGGGAGCATTAAATCCCACTGATCAGACTCACCCTCCAGACTTCTACGTAGTATTTGCTTAATTGTTTGGTTCTGTCGTTCCACCAAACCATTCGTCTGGGGGTGGTACGCGGCTGTCGTTATATGTTCGATGCCAAAAGCATCCCATAATTGCCCGAGGTACTTCGATAAGAAGTTACTCCCCCTATCGGTGAGGACTTCTTTTGGAAACCCAACTTCGCAAAATAGTTTAATTACTTCGGTAGCTATTACTTTCGCGGAAGTGGAGCGGAGTGGCATGGCCCACGGGAATCTCGTGGCATGGTCCACTACTACCAAAATGTAGCGAAAACCTCTCGGGGTCTTAATTAATGGTCCCACTATATCCATCCCTATCCTCTGAAGGGGCTCTTTGATCACTGGTGACGATATCATCGGGACGTCCCTAGGATGGCTTGCTGAGACACGTTGGCACGTGGGGCAAGCCTCACAAAATCGGGTTGTCTCTCTAAAGACCCCTGGCCAATAAAATCGGGCCAGAATTTGGTCCAGGGTCCCCTGACTGCCCTTGTGTCCCCCTACCGGATGGTCATGGGCCAAGCGTAGTACAATGTTTTTAAATGTAGTAGGTACTACCAACTGTCTTTGAGTGTCTCCTGTGAAGGGATTCTTGCTTTCTCTATAAAGGATCCCTGCCTCGAGGAGAAATCTAGGTAAAGTGTCCCTGAGATCCTGGGCCCACTTGAAAGCTTGTGAGAGAGCGGGGTCTGCTTGCTGCTCTTTTGGGAATGATGGAAACTTTTGCATCAACTCCTCCGGTACCCAGGGTAACTCCTTCCCTGCTAGCACTTCAGACCTATTTTTAGTACGGGCCTGTTTTTCTTTCCGCTTCTCAGCTTTTGCTTTCTTTGCCCTGGAATCAGGAGGGGTTACTAAATCATCATCAGAGGGGAGGACTTCCTCTGTGCCCTCTGATGTACCTTCCTGTGGGTCCAAGGCGTAGGTCTGAGCTCTTGTGGAGACCATAGCTCCCTTTTCTTGTAGCTCTCTCTTGATCTCCCTGTAAAACTGGGGCCAGTTTCTACCCAGAATCACCGCATGTGGTAGGCACGGGACAACTGCAAGTGGGATCTCTCTATGCGCCCCTAAACCTGCTATATGAAGGTTATAGACGGGGTAGGAAGAGGTTCCCCCATGGACACACCTTATCTTTACCTCCTCTATGGGGTGTAGTATTTCTGGGGCTTCTCTAGCTTCAATGGCCTTCCAAAATTCCTCAGATATCATACTGAGTTCAGCACCCGAGTCTAACAAAGCTTGAGTGGTTATACCTTGGACGGATACGGCTAAAAGAAAACCTGGCCTGTCTTCAACATAGGTATCAGCCACCAAAGCATTCCTTATCAAACATTGTTTTTGCACATGGCCTACCTGCCCACATTTAAAACATCGCACTTCCCTTACAGACTCTTTTCTGCTAGGCATGGATATTTTAACCGGATCCTCTAGGACCCTGCGTCGCCTTTCTGATCCGCTGCTGCCATACTCAGAGAATGGACTACCAGACCTCTGAGCCATTAACTCTGCTTCCATGTATCTTTCCGCAAGAGCAACTGCTTCTTGTGGATTCTTGCAGTTCTGCAGGATCAGAAAAGTGCGTATTTTCTGTGGCAGTGCTTCCATATACTGTTCCAAAATTAAATCGTCTAGGACAGACTCTAAAGATCTCCCTTCAGGAGTCAACCATTTATATAACAAGGCTCTTATGCGATAGTATAGAGATTTTGGAGTTTCATCCTCCCCGAGTCTCACACTCCGTAGGCGAGTGTGATACAGGAGTGGAGTGAGACCCAATCTCTCACGAATGGCCCTCTTTAACTCTTCAAAATTTCCAGCTAAGTCTGGAGGCATGGCTCTGTATGCTGCTCTCGCTTCCCCTGTAAGGGATGCAGCTAGCCTTAAGGCCCAATGCTCCTTAGGCCATAGACTCAAGCGTGCTACCCTTTCAAAGCTTTCTATGTAATCATCTATGTCATCTTGACTGCATAAAGGTCCAAAATTGAACAAAGTCCCTGTTGGCAAATTAACAGTTGACATGTTAGGCTTTAAGGAACCTGTCTCCGGGGCTGGAACAGTGTCCATCTTCTTCTCTTTTACGTATTCCTCCAAAAGAGTAAGGAGTGGTTGCTGCTGTTCCTTGAAAGCTGCGTTGGCTCTCTGCTGGGTCTCTAGCGCTAAATCAGCTTGGCGCTCGAATTGGGTCGCCATCCACTGGATGATATCCTTCGGATCGACCGCCATCCTCGGTATTCACTATAAAGGAAACAAAAAAAACACAAGGACCCAAGTGCGGTATCTCTTGCACTCTCTGGGATTTCCTCCAGAAATAAACCTGTTTTGTTTTTTTTTCCCTCCCCCGCTATCTCTAGGGGTCACCCTCTGCCCAGGTATCCACACAACCCCAGGGTGTGTACCCGTTACCTGGCTCAGGTGATAGTAAAGCACTTCAGGAATATGGCTCCTGCAGCCCTCTGCACTCCCTCCGTCTCTGCTGGGCCTTGTCAGCTCTTCAGCCGGGGTCCACTTTAGATATGAGGTTTTTCTGCAGTTCCTGAAACAGCTCTTCTGCGCCTGTGCTGAAATCCTCAGTTCTACGCCACTTGTCAAACCTTCACCCACTCCCCAACCTTGTGGGTTAAGGAGGGATAGGCCATGTGTAGTTGTGGGGGCCAATGAATATGCGGTGACAAGAAATTTATTTGTTTTCAAGGATTTTTATTTCCCCGCTCCGTGAGAGAGACAGGAACAGAAAAGGTCAGTAAATCAGGAATTATGCAAACAGAGGCTTTCAGTATTGTGCTTCAAACTTCTCATATGGAGAAACACATTGCTTCATGTGTTCTCTCCGTGCAATATATACAGGTGCTCAGGTGATTAGTATAATTGTTTCTTTTAGCAATTATGTCACAGTCCAGCATACATTCAATGCAAAATAGGCTTTCCTTTCAATTGCTTCAACACTACTTTTGTCCGGTACCTTTTCTCAGCAATTCTGGACTAGCACAACCAGAATAAAAGTCAGGTATAATCATTCAAGCTTTTTGTCTCATGGGTTCTCTCTATTAATGCCACAGAGCCCTGCCTCGGCTGATTGACATCAATCATAGGAACTTGCTTGGGGGAATAATCTTTTCTTCAGGATTATTCACTGCTTGAAGAATAGCTTGTTATGAAATAATTCTTTCATTCAGGAATTGTCTAAGGTCTGTTAAGAGCTGTTCTGCCTGTCCCCTAACAGGAGTCAAGGGTAAAGCTCCTGCTTGATTATCTGCCTCTGGTGGGCAATCACGGCTTTCCCTATTCAGACAGTCTGTGCTCGAGGTGGAAATTCCCTTCCCCCACTTCTCTCTGTTAATGAATGGTGGAATTTCCCTTTCGTTCTCAGCAGCTCTACTTCTCAGGAAGGCTTCAAAGGTAGGATCTTTTATATCAGGATATCCTAATGCCTTTGTAAACAGTGGTGCTGCGTTTCTTTCCTCAGCTTGTTTGTTAGGAACAGGTATTACTGACTGAGTAAAACCTGGCTTGTATAGAGAGTTTTCAGGGTAAAACAATCTTCCTTCATACTCCCTAAAACTATCCTGTCCTCTACAAACAGGAGTCTCTCTTCTTGGCATATAACATTTATCAGAAGGATTAAAACTAGCAGGTACCTTCAAATGAGACTGCTCAGGAATTATCTGGCCAGCATGCTTTTCTCCCCCGGGATAAAAACTGCTTCTCCACAACGTGGGCTCGTTTCCTTGTGTTGGATTAGCTTCCCTTCTGTTGCAGCTGGGCACAGCTTCTGTAATCAGGTCAAAGGGTTCTGCAGACAATGTAAGTTCCTGCCTTCCCAATACCTTTGGCTTTCTTTCTTGTGGATTTAAAGCAAACTCTCTTCTCAATCCACTAGCAGAGCTTATTCCTTAATTCCTTCTTGACAGCCTCTGGCTTGGTCCTGTTCCTCCATTCGTTCTAGTCCTTCTGCTCCTCTCTACTGAGTGTTCCCTCTCTCTGTTTAAGAAGGATCCCTTACTCTGGGATGCCCGCCTCCTCCTAGGGCGTGCCCAATCCATAGCTCTGCTTCTCTCCTCCTCTGAGGTGAGCTGATTGGCTGCCTGTAGGCTATGCTGAGAGTGGGAATTTCTTCTTTTCCCTGCAATACTGGACTCTACCAGAGGGTCAGTGTCGGTCTCCATGGCCTCCGCGCCTAGCGCTGCGTCACAAGCTGCAGCCGCCGATGCGCATGGGGACAGCCAGCCCTGGACAGCCACCCCCATGGATCCAGTGCCGGAGCCGTTGCAAGTGGATGCAGGAGCTCCCCCAAACACCCCCGTTGATGACAGTGGCACCAGCACCCAGCCTGCGTGTGGAGGGGGGACAAACAGGAGTGGCGCCCCTGGGGATGTGCCTGCAGAGGGAGGACCCCGAAACAGGGATGCAGCGCCATCAGCGGTGGCCGAGGTGATACAACAAATGCAGGCACACACCGCAGAGGCACACAGGGATGCAGAGGGTGAGTCCCCAAATGTTGTCTGGTCTCAATGCGTCTGCATCGATAGTCCTGTCTTTCTATGACGACAATGCACTACCTGCTGTCTTCACAGGTATACGGCATTTACTGCGTGCGTGTCTGAGGGAGCAGCGGAGGCAAAGACGTGCCCTACGCAGACACCACCATATGATGTACAGGGTCCTGATGGGGGTCCCGAGGGTAGCCACAGCTACAGAGAGCATGGCTGTGAGCATGCGAGCCATAGCTGCACAACTGGGGGTGCCGCCACCACCGCCATCGTCACCTTCACCAACAACAGTGGGAGCAGCAGCAACGGCAGCAGTGCCGGCAGCAGAGCCACCATCATCGCAGGGTGGGAGGGGCCGGGCAAGGCGTGGCAGGGGAAGGGGAAAATAAAAGCCTGAACATGCGCCTGTAGAACATGTCATGTCTCCTATGTTTCTTGTGGGGGCCTGTATCACGCACAGCCCACCCATGCATGACCCTGGGGCATGGGCGCTGCAAACTATTTTGACATATGGTGTAGCCACCGACACTGCTGTGGGCAGCATGGGATGCCCCTCCTGCTCTTGGGCGCACACCAGCAGGCACACACTGCCCAGCAGCTGCAGCCAACATCTGTTCGCCTCATCCGTTCCCCGTGAGCTAGGGGGGTTGGGGGCTTGGAACAACCGCTCATGGGCCATGGAGGGGGACAGGGCATGGCATTATGTGGGCTGTGGGTGATGGGGGGGGGGGCAGGACTGGAAATGTGCAGTGGGATGATTGTTGGGAACGGTCTGGCAATGGCCTATTAGTGGCGTGGCGGAAATGACGTGATGGGGCCGTCACCAAATCTGGGCGGGTTGCATTGGCTCTGAATCAGGATGAGTGGTGGTGGTGGTTGACATACAGTGCATCCATGATGGTGCAGGGCCGTTACATGGGCCCACGGGGGGGGGGGGGGAGACAGATGTCCTGATGGGTGGGTGGGTGGAGCAAGGTTATGGCATGTGCCCATTTCGCTTCCACACAATGGATATGTCTGACATCAAAAGGGTCCTCGTAGGAGGACCTGAGTTGCTGAGGGCACCAGTACATTGATGGGGTGTCTATGCCCCACTCACCATGCCTTGCTATCCCCTATGTGAACAGGATAGGACTCCACATATCCAGGTCTCGGGAAACACCAAAGGGATCAGGGCACAGCACATACACTTACCCAGACTGCGGGCACAGCTTCAGGAAAGGTACAGTATATCCTCAGTCATAGACAGGCACTACTGAGTCTACAGGCCGTGCTCCAATGACCATAGACAGTCCCAAAGGCACCTTTGGCATGGCAGTCAGACTGCCAGTCCTCTCTGTTACGTATCCTACTGTGTCCGATACCTGTCCCTGTGGCCTCTGGTCAGCCATCAGTGTAGCGCTCAGAACAGCACATGGTTAGCCTTCCTCACATAACAACTACATGTCCATCCCCTCCCGTGCCACTAACATCTTGCACATAGCATACTATCCAGACCCTCCTGGGATGCCCCACAGGCACATGTGTGGAGGGACAGTCCCTGTGGATGCAAGGGTCAATGTCCGTGCTGCTGTCCTGTGTTCTGTGCCATGCTATGTATCATATATAGACGAATGACATGAGTCACCCTTTATGCAGTGGAGCCCCCATGTGCATCACTTGTAAAATGCCCCACGACACCATGACATACACGAGTAATGGACCCAACATGTGGCCCAGCCCATGTCACCTTGTGACCATGTCCACTCTGTCCACCCATAGCCCTGTGCACATCTAGGCTCAGTGTCCATTAGCCCACCTGCTGTGTCCATGCCATCCTCCACCCTGGACTGCACCCATCACAGATGCTGCACATAGCCTTGCATGTTCCACCACTGCTGGTCCCTGGGCACTGTTACATGTGTGTGCTCTGGGACATGTGTGGCACTACCACATGTAATGTCCGTAGTATTGCTAGATGCATGACACGTGTACAGTACCCTGCACACACCCTTTGTATCTTACACTGACACATATGTGTGTGCCCACATGTGTCGCTCACAGACCACTGACCCATAGCAAAGAAGGATATCTGGACAGCACAGTGAAATGGTAATAATGAAAAACTATTTACAATTAAACATTGTGTGGTGGATGTGTCATTGGCCATCATGGCAACATCCCTGTCATGCAGCCCTGCTGCTCTCCCTGTGTGGGGTAGGCCTTTGCATGGGCTGTCACAGGGCGGGTGTGCATTGCGTATCCACGCACTACACACCCCGGGGACCCCTGTCACATGGTGGCTGATCCGGCGCACCCCCAGCTACGCGCTCCTCCAGCAAGCGCAGCCGGTCAGCCACCATGGTCAGGGTCGCCAGGACCTGCCCCATGATGAGGGCGTGCTGTCTCTGGGCGTGTGCATGCGCACGCACAGCCGCTGCCACGCGCAGTCCGCACATGCAGCCACACAGACACAGGTCTCCCCGTGTCTGTGTGGCTGCATCCACGGTGCGCCTGTCAGCGGCTATGTGTGCCATGTCCACGTCCAGGGGGGACGCATCGCCCTCACCATGGTTCAGGTGGCTGGCGCCCCCGTAGCCCTGTGACAGCCCATGCAGATGGGCACATGGCACACACGGAACAACCCTCCCCGCACCCGCCCCATCCCCCTCCAGCTCCGCGTTGCCCAGATCATCCCCCTCCTGCCCCTGTCCCCCCACAGCAGGGCCCCGCCCCCCCAACCCACTTGCACCCGCCCCTCCACCCCCTGCCCTCCCACCACCTCTGCCCTCTCCCCCTCCCCCACCACCTCCCCCGCCCTAGCCACCCGAAGCAGCTCCATTCCCTCCTCTCCCGGCCCCCCCTCCTCCCCCTCGGCGTCTGCTGCATCGCCCTCATATTGCGGGGTGCCGTGCTCCTCCTCCATGGCCACTGGGGCGGCCACCACCTCCTGCTCGTCGTCTCTCTGCGGCTCCTCGTGGCCCGCATCTTGCTCCACAGGCTCCTCGGTAGCACGTGCATCCGCTGTGGGAGAGGGGAACAAGTGTCATCTCCATAGTCACACAGCAGCCACAGTATTCACATACATCCTGTGTTCATGACAGCCAGTGCCCCACAGGGCCATGTCACCTCACGCACCGTCCTGTTGGGCCATTCGCTCCCTCTGTACACGGTGTACAAACCGGGGGAATCTTGCCCTCAGCTCCCGTGCCTTCTTACGGAGATCCTCGACCTATTGGGGTGACAACACATATTGACATTAGGGGACAGACACCCTTTCGGGACCTCTTCCGGAACACATATATTTCTCCGTGTGCAATATAGTTAGGCCCTATGATCACAGACTGGGGCATTCCACACAGCACCAGGATGAGGGGTAGGGCTCTGGGGTGGGGCCTACTGCATCCTGGGGCTGTGGTCTGTTTCCTCTACTCACCAACAGGGACAGATACCATAGCACAGGGACTGGGGATAGCCCTCATTTGGGGCCTGCAGCATCCCTGGGCTATAGCTCAACCCTGTATGCACAGACAGGGACAGATACCATAGCACAGGGACTGAGGATAGCCCTCATTTGGGGCCTGCAGCATCCCGGGGCTATAGTTATGTCTTTTCATCACAGTAAGGGACAGATACCATAGCACAGGGACTGAGGATAGCCCTCATTTGGGGCCTGCAGCATCACGGGGCTATAGCTCAACCCTGTATGCACAGACAGGGACAGATACCATAGCACAGGGACTGGGGATAGCCCTCATTTGGGGCCTGCAGCATCCCGGGGCTATAGCTAGGTCTTCTAATCACAGACAGGGGCAGATACCAGAGCACCAGGACGGGGTATGGCCCCTGAGGTGGGGCCTGGGGGAGTATGTTTTGGGGGGGTGGGACAGGCCTCACTCACAGCTGGATGTGGAGACACCTTGCAGTCCCTATTTCTGCATAGTTGATTGCTGACTTGGTTGCATGGTGTTCCTCTGCACATCCTGGTTGGGGTGCCTGTTCCCATGGACTTACCTCACGTGGGTAGTCTGCGCTGCGGTTGTAGCGAATGGTGAGGCGCTCCCAGGCTCTTCTGACCCTCGCCAGATTCTGCCTCCTCGAGGACCCAGGGAATAGGCGCCTCTGTCTGAGGCAGAATAGCTCTGTGAGCAGGTAGAGCTCACACTGGTTAAAGGCTGGCTTCCTGGACATTGCAGCCATGTCTTTGGAATGAAATATGCCTTGCCACGTGCGTTGCTACGGGCGTCGCCACGTGCGTTGCTACGGGCGTAGCCGCGTGCGTTGCTACGGGCGTACTAGCGTGCGTGGGTATGTGTGTTCTTACCTGCGGGGGCTCTTCATATGCAGCTCCCTGGATTTAGTACTGCTGCTACATCTCTTAGGTAAAGTTGTTTGGACTCTGCTCATTACAGGGCCTGCTTTATGGTTCCTAGCCCCTTCTGCTGCACACATCTCACATTTGCATACATTCACCTTCCTTTGCCTAGAGGTGCCCATGACGTAGAGCTGTATCAGACATATGTGATGTACCTTTTCTTTGGATGTATTGAGGGGAATGTGTGGAGACAGGGCCACAGAGGGAGTCTCAGTTTAATTAGCTGTAAGGTTCACTTTGGGGGAAATGTGGGGGTGTTGTGAGGTTTACTTTCTGGGACTGCATAGCATGGCATTGCTCATTTCCATGTGTTTTCTTTCACGTTTGGACTATATCCTCTCTGGGCTTTGGGCATAGACCATTGGCTTTGGTTCTCTATGGCACCTCAGGTCATGGTTTATTTCAGACACCACTGCTCGGAGAGTGATTGCATCTGACAGCCCTGCTACGTATCAGCACAGTGGGGTCGTACCCACAACCTCTGGCTCCACAGTCGGTGCATTTGACAGTGGGTTGCAGTTATGTCTGTATCTGTATCTCCTTCTCTATGACTGACTAACTACAGAGGGACGTCAATTCACCACACAGTCCATCCACAGTGGTTCTCAGGGTTTGTTTGGCCAAGTCACACCCATGATGCACTTGATATGCAAATCAGCCTTTCACAGATACACACCATGGGGAAAGCAACCCCACAGCACCTTGGCCTGGTGGGGTAACTGAACATGTGCACCCCCACAGCAGCTAGGCATGGTAGGGGTTTCTGAGCGTGTGTTTTACTGGAACAGTGTAGCTACACACCATCACATTGTGCGGGTACTGCGCTCACCGTGAGGGTGAAGTGATGCGTACAGCAGCAGGTCCACAGCAACATCCATGGCAGACATAGGCCATGCTGGCCATCCACAGCAGTGTTGCTGTGTGGGATAGGTAGTTTCTGCACAAACACCTTGGATATATCTGTCTGGATCAGTCAGGTGTGGTCCCTAGGGGGCTTCTGGTGGTAAACACAGTCTCCCATCACCTGATCCACCTTCACCCTCCCTGCACTGATGGTAGTGGAAAGGGGCATCACCCCCAGTTCTGCTGTGGGTCTGACGCCCCTCAGGCCAGTTCCTGCAGCTCTCTACATATCCATAGCACAGTAGCATGCAGACATTAGGCCTGTATAGGCTAGGCTGCACCCCACCACTATATGATATTGTCCAGCACCAGGCCTTCAGCCAATGCACCCTGCCAGGCTCTCCATCTGGACATATACCAGCTGCACACAGTCTGCTAGTAGGTCCATGATGCATGTTCCTGTTGGAACTGCATGCACCCAAAACTGGACTGGGATGGCAGCATACACAACCAGCAGATAAGTCAGTGACTGGCCCCCATAGGGAGACACATACATATCACATGACAGAACTACAATATAGCACGATGGGAATGCCTAGCCATGCTGTGGTCACTGCACAGTCAGGGTGAGACTGAGCTCCCTGCAGGACATACAGCGGTCACCCTGTCTGTGTAGGTGGTGGCCGGGCACTACTATGCCGCAGTCGGTGCCCTATGTGCTGTGCAGATACAGTCTGCCCATGCCACCATGTCTGGGCTCTACCCATGGTACCTTGCTCCTCATTATGCACATTTGCTGGCCAATACTGGCAACAGTGCTGCGCGTGTGGCCTATGTAAGGTGTTTGCAGCCCCCACACACTGTAGAGACAGACACACACTCCAACACCTATGCCAGCATTCTGCTACTGTGGAGGGGGTTCAGCAGCCCTGCCCACCACACCAGTCCTGGACACAGCCCAGGCATGGATATGGTCCGCACTATTGTTGGCCGTCGCTCCCCAGGGTGGTAAACACTGTCAGTGACCTGACCTGTAGCACAACCCGCTGACATCAGACTGATTGTTCTGATGGAGCTAGCTGAGCAAACTGTCCTTGACGTAGGACCTGATATCTACCAGTAATCATGCGAAATGTCTGATAGGTGCATACCGTATACCCAGGTGTGGGGTGCCATTGTTAGGGTATGCCTGTGCTAGTATTGGGGGATGCACACAGGGCCCAATGTCCTGCCTCTTGAGGGGGCATTTGCCACTGGCGCCTGTGGATGGGTGGGTGGGTGTGTCTGGCCCTGTTGGCTGTTGCTTTACCACAGAGGTTCCCAAATCAGGTCCTGGTGTGTCATACACTGTTCGGGTTGTCCTGCTGTCCCACATACATATGCATGGCCTACATCCGCATACCATGGGGGTGGTGCATAGCTATGCAGCACAGGCATCTTCATTAGAGGCATCATAGAACCTGGATGGTGTGTGGCACTCCAGGGCTGCATTTGGGGGGCTCTGCTCTAGGTAATGCGGCTGTTTCTGGTGTCTGTGCTCGGTGTAGTAATATATAGGCATACTAACCCTGTGTATGTTCGCAGCACTACAGGTTTGTCATTACAGTCACGGTACAGTTGGGGGGCAAAAATGTTCACTAGAATGGACATTGACACAACTGGGCTTTGAACCTGTGACCTTCTGTTCTTACATACACTGTCTGTGTGCACTGCACCACCGTGTTGCCACAGATATGCTGTATTCCCTGGGTAGTCCATGACTGTACATCCAACAGGTCCTGTCTGCTGCTGTGGATGTGGCAGCCTGCACATGGCTCAGCCACTGTCTGCTGGGACTAGCAGCCACTGCCCTCTCCATCACCTGTACCCTTCCGCCAAAATGCTGACATGTCCTTATCTTTGGAAATGAATATAACCTGATTGAGATGTGCCACTCCAGGACTGCATTTGGGGGAATCAGCTGTTGGTAATGGCCATTGTTATGGGGTGTGTGCGGTGTTGGGTAACATATTGGTGTTTGAACGATGCCTCTCTTCTCTGCAATAAAGGGGTGTCTTTACTATTTCTGCTTCGTGGTGGGTAAAATATGGCGACTGGGTTGACAGCGGCCCCAGCTGGGATTTGAACCTGTGACCCTCTGGTCCTACAGGTACTGGCTGTGTCCACTGCGCCACACTGTCACCACAGTGACAGTGAGGTCCCTGCTGATGGGACACCTGGCCAAAAGAGTCTGATCTCTGCTCTGCACATTTTTACTTTGGCCTCATTCACCTTGTATGGTGACATAGGTGCACATAAACCCCAAATATGACCTCCGAATGAGAGGATGGGAACATAACCAAGCTGGCCAATAGTGATATTAATGGGGTACCCTGGAACACACTCCCAGGAGCGCTCATCATTAGGATTCGGAGATGATCTTTGGAGGGGTCTACGCTCCGTGGCCACGACTCATTTCTTTTTTTGGGGCTTTCCTGGCATTGTTTTTAGTTGTTGCACATTGATATCACTGTTGGCAAGCTTGCTTGTAGTTTTTCCGGATTTGGTTGTGGTCTTTTTCCATGCCTATTTGCTATTTTGTTCAGTGCACATATATCACACTGCTCACGTTTTGTAGGTTTCCCCGGTTTTGCTGTACATTGCTGACGGAAATGGTTTCTCTTCCCTTTCATGTGCCTTTAACGACAGGTTTTCATTCGCGTTGGAATTGAGCTCAGAAATTCAGCGCGTTAGTATGAGGGGAGCCTCTCCCCGCCCACTCTCCGCCCATTGACCCCTTCTCTCCGCCCACTCTCCACCTTCTGCGCTGTTTTAACGCGCCACGGAGGTTTACGATCGTTAACTGCGGTTAACGCGCGTAAAGTACGTTTAACGATCGTTAGCACGTCAGAACGCGCGTTCAGACGTGCTAACGATCGTTAAACGTACTTTACGCGCGTTAATCACGATTACCGCACTTTAGTAAACATACCCCTAAATCTACTATTGACACTGTGGTTAAAGACAAGATTCTTATCCATCGGAAACTGAAGCAGTATGAGAACCAGGCAAGACGTTTGAATTTAAGACTCTTGAATTTTCTGAAGGTTCCAAATATGCTCCCTGTGGATATTTTTAAGTAGTATCTTACTGAAGTTCTGTTAATTCCTGAAACTGCTTTTCCACCAGCTACTAAGGCTTACTTTCTGCCGGTTATTCCAAAGCTATATAAATATAAGCTTCAGTCCGATTTATTGTATTACATTGCTATTATTTGAACATATTCCAAACAAATTTTTTCTTTTATTTTTTCTTGTTCTTCTTTTCTATACTCTTTTAGTCTCTTATAATTAGAACCTATGGTCTCAGACTGGAATTAGCACTGCTCCGGGTAGTTCACCCATGAACTTTGTGCTCTTATAGCATCAACGACCATACATATGGTTCTTAATTTTCAATACCAAATGTTGTAATTTACTTAATGATCAGACTTATCTTAATTTTTGATCCAGTTATTCCAAAGCAGCAAGTGGACTCTCGGGAAGCTATTGATGTTTGTTTTGTTGGACACCTCTTTTGTAGAGGTAAAAGAAATATCTGCTTTCCCTGAATTTTATTTTTGAACAGGACATGAATAGGATTATTCAGCTTTACTTTAGGAAGATGAATGACTTGCTCGTGGGTCAAACAATAAGGATTTTTAATTATGTGCCACTATCAACTCAGGAAAGGAGATATCTGTTTTTGGCAATGCATCAAGAAGCCCTAAGCCTAGGAGCAGGGTTCCGATTGCGTTATCCTTGTAAATATAACTTAATTATCTGAACAATAAGTATATTTTTTCACACCAGAGCACCTATATATTTTTTGAATATGAAGATGATCTCCTCTGTGACCAGTGTGATTTCTACTCTTTGTGGAAGAGCAACTTAGTAATGCAAAGGTGTAATGAGGACTTATCGTGCCTAATACCGTTTTTTTTTAAATTTTGTATCTTTTTTTTTCTTTTTTTTTTTTACTATTCCACCATGTCTTTCCTCCCCCCCCCTTTTCCATTTTGTGTTCTAACGTTTAGATATTTGATGTGTGCTGCTTCCTAAGTACTGTAATATTTTTTCCTCTTACATAGTGTTTATTCAAATATCTTTTTTTCTGAACAGATGGATACTTGTTATTTTACATTTCAAAATGATAAATAAATAAATGAAAACAAAGTAACTTCTGTCCAGCTCATGTATGTTAACTGACGGGGCAAATGAGAACGTATATGACAACATTTAGCTTTAATTTATCAAACATTTTTAAACAGTCTCTTTGCCATTCCCCAGCTTGTGCCCCCTGCGCCCTTCAGTGATCATGCTGCACCATCTGCAGCGACCACAAGCCTAATGACCAGCATTTTCAGCTATCCTATGTAGATCAGATGACAAGACTTTGACTTTCATACTTTGGACACATCATGCGAAGAGAGATCATTGGAGAAAGACATAATGCTTGGCAAGGTAGAAGGATCGATGCAATAATTGTAGCTATGGATGCCACTCTGTCAACAATGAGCCGCCTGACTAAAGACTGAACGCAGTTTAGGTAGACTGTCCACAGGGTTGCCATGAGTCGACACCGACTCGACAGCACTTAACAACAACAACATGTGGATCAGACTCAAAGATAGCGCAAGTAACAAATTCCCCAGTGTTTTCCCCTCTCCTAGATGCAATCAAAAGAGTATTCTGAAACTATCATGTAAAGCCAGAACATGCTGATGCTTCCAAATTGATTTAACAATCTATAGAAGCCATGAAATAAGGTAATGCAAATGTTAGTCTGTCCTCCATCGCTTATTGATTTTCATTCAGTAACCATTCTCTTTCCTCATATCTGGCAATGCATAAGCTGGGAGTGAAGCAGATCGGTCTGCCAGTTCATCTGATTGATCCTCCGTGAAATCTCTTTCTAGTGTTGAAGGTGCTGCAGAGGTCCCTTTTTTTAGCTCATTTGTATGGCCTCTCTTAAGGTGGCCTTTCAGGTGGCTATTGCTTCTGCCAGATGGATGTCAGAGAGCTGACAGCCTTGTCCTCAAGGGAGACCTTTTACTAATCTCAACAACCTCTGTCTCTTTGTGGACCATGCTGTCTTTTCTTCCAAGGCGCGGTCTCCCTTTCAGCTTAACCAGACTGTGTCATTCTGACCTCCTTTACAGAGGAGGGCCTTTGGTGGGCCTCTCTCTGCATCTAGTGGATGTGAGGAGGGTGTTTACTAATTTCTATGTTGGTAAATGATCCAAGGAAAGAGAGGTCAGGTATTGGCAAAGTCCTCTTGCTTACTGGATTAAGGAGGCTATTGGTTCAACCTACCTTCTTTCTGGAAAGCACGTGCCAGAGGACGTGAAAGCTCACTCCACTAGGGCACAGGCCTTCTCCTGGGTGGAGTCTACTTTAGTGTCCCTGGAGGACATCTGTAAGGCAGCTGTGTGGCTCTTCCAAGCTTCTTTGTGAAGCACTACAGGTTGTATGTGGGAGCCAGAGCAGATATTTTATTTGGCAGGGCAGTACTGTTCAGAGCATTGCCTCTCTCCTACCCTCTGTCCTGACTGCTTGGGTACATTCCACTCGTCTGGACTGGTCTAACAGAATGATAAGAGAGGATAAATTTGCATGCCTGATCATTTTCTTTCCTTGAAATCTGCTAGACCAGTCTAGGACTCTCCCTGGAAGACTGTTCCCTACAGGTTTGGAAGCCTTGCTGCTTTTTTATTGCATAGTCAGTATCAGTGTCTGACGCAGTGTTAATTGTGGTAAGAGAGCTAGCTACTTGTTCCTTTTGATCTAATTTATGGTTGTTGGTTTATATATATGAACCCTGTATGATCAGGATGAATCACTTCAGGCATCAAGGGACCTAATCTTTTGGCCAGGACTTTGGCCAATATCTTGACATCCATGTTCAACAAGGAAATAGGCTGGTAGGATCCGCAGACTGTGGGTCTTTGCCTAGCTTGGGGATAACCATAATCACTGCCTGTCTCATCGATGGGGGCAACAGCTTCCCCTGCAGCACAGCATTAAACACCCACTATAAAAGGGGCATAAAGGAGGTAGTCAGCGTCTTGTAAACCACTCCTGTAAACCCATCCAAGCCAGGTGACTTGGTTTGGGACATACCCAAGATAACGTTACCCACCACCTCCGCACCAATGTCTCTCTCCAATCCCCCCAAGCACTCTCCCCAAATTGTCCCAATCCTTCCCCCCCCCCTCCCAAGTACTCGCAAAGCCAGTCCCTTTCCACCCTTAGGTCTGCCATATACAGGTCCCGGTAGTATTGCACAAATTGCATCCTAATCTCTGCCCCCTTATACAGTAGTCTTCACCTTCCCAATAGTGGCCGCCTGTACTGTTTCGTGCAGTTTCTGCGCTAATAAAGCATTAGATTTAATATCAAATTCATAATAGATTTGGTTGACCTGTTGCAGTTGGAAGGATATGGCCTCCAACTGCAATTCATTGTGCCTCCGCCTTGTGTCGGCCCGTCCCCCTATCCCCTGTCCTTTTATGATTCTTTTCAAGGGCCTCCATCTGCTGCCTAAACATACCTGCTCAACCCGCTCCTGCTTTTTCTGATCTCCCAATTGTACTAGGTGGCCCCAGAGCACCACTTTTAAACTGTTCCATAGAATCCCCATACCAACTTCCCCCCGTATCATTAAGCATCAAATAGTCCCGAATAGTTTCCTCCAAGACCTTGACCTCCCTATCGGCCTTCAGTAGATTATCATTCAATCTCCAGAAAGTCCAGAGTGGCACCTCCGAGGGGCCTCCAAAAAGCATCCCTACTGGGGCATGGTCTGACTATGTGATAGGTCCAATCGAAGACTCCTTCAAACTATCCACCCAGAAGCTATCCCCCAAAACATAATTTATGCAACTATAACTATTGTGGATGGCCAAGAAAAAAGTATAATTCCTTGTGTTGGGGTGAGCTGCCCTCCAGAGGTCAGTCAAGCCCCTATCCTGCATCTAGCGATGCAACCCTACTGCCCCCGGGTCTCATTCCCCCCTGCCCCTCCATGGGTACCTCCCCTCCATCCCTCCAATGCTATATTAAAATCCTCACCCACCAGCAACTGACCCTGTACTCTTCTCTCTAACCACTTGCCCAGTCTGGCCCAAAACGCCATGTGGTCCGTGTTAGGGCCATAAGTATTCAAGAAGGTAACAGGCTTACCAAAAAGCTCGCCCCACACTACCAGCGCCCTTCCATCTGCCCTCTGCTCCGCTCCCCCCAAGCTAAAAAGTACATCTGTCCAAATTAAGGTGGCCACTCCCGCTCTTTTCCTTCCCCAACTCTTTTCCGCAAAGAATACATGTGGAAAGGCATTGGGATTTAGCAGACGCTCATCCTTTGCTAAGAGGTGAGTCTCTTGAAGGAAGACCACCTGCCCATGTAGATCCCGCACCTTTAGCAACAATTTTCTTTTCTGGGGAGAGTTTAATCCATGTACATTTAATGTGCCTCATCTCAATCTGGCTGCCATATCAGGAAGTAACAGCCCCCCTCCTCCTGACCCCCACCAAATGCCTTCTTCCCACACACTCCCAGCCAAACCCCCTAGTCCCACAGATCCCAACTCTGCCTATTAATCCTGAGGAAGAGACCCCAGTGGGTGCCAATATCCCTTTAAGACCCCCAACACAACTGATTACAACACCCCAACGCCCCTCCCTCAAACAGCCCTCCCCCCACACACACACTGCCTCGCACTAGTCTCTCTCTCTCTGCACATTAATTCCCCCTGACAGATAAGGCACAGCATGTCACCACCAAATCCAACCATCCCCATATACAAGGAAAAAAAAAGGGTACAATGCTATGTTATCAACTTAGCAACAGTTGCTGCCATCAGCCAAAGTCCAATATCTCCCTCAGTCCCCTATGGCAGGCTCCAGTCCTTGTGAAATCTCTTATGTCTCTTTGAAAGTCTGCGCTGCCTCTGACCCTTGCTGGGAACTCTCTACCAATGTAAAGAAGTCTTAAGTGCCCAGGCCTCCAGTTGTAGTGCCAGACACTCCGGCAGGTTCAGGCCCCCTCCTGCTTCAGTTTACCCATGCCTCTTCGCACTTGCACGACTTGCCCATTGATTTCAAATAGGAGCTCTAAAGGGAACAACCATTTATAGCGCACTTGTTCAGAGCACAGGTACTGTGTGATTGCTTGCAGTGCTCTCCGGCACTGCAGTTTTCTAGGAGCTAAGTCATGAAAAAGTTCCATGGGGCAGCCATCCCGATCAAAACGCCATTTTTTGTAGCCACTCACATGATTTTTTCTTTCTATGCATACAGCGTCAGACATGCCACGGTATCCCGAGGCCATGCTCCAAGAGGGAGGCCCAGAGTCTGATGCACCCTCTCAACCTGCACGGCACTTTCCTGTTGATCACCCCTGTTCTCCTGCAACAGATGCTGACACGTTTGTTGCACCACCACTGACACCTGCTGATACTGCTCCGCCTCAGGGACACTACAGACTCAAATGTTGCACCGCCAAGAGTAGTTTTCCAAGTCTTCTACTTTATCACAGAGGACCTCCTGCTTGGCACGCAGCAGCTGCAATTGGGCCTTCATGGCTCCCACCATTTCATCATGTGTCTCCACGTGGTGTTCAAGTCCCTCCACTCTGTCCCAAGTCTTTAATATCATCATGGAGCTCACTGAGGGTCTCTCGTATTTCTTCCCAAATGGAGGTGATTTTTTTCCTCAGTTCGCAGAACCACCTCCAGATGTCGTCTCGAGTACGCTATTCCTCAACCCTTTCCAGCTTGTCGTCTGTATCGGTATTGGCTCCAGTGGCCATGAGTGCAGCCTCATCTCGCAGTTCGTGGCCTAGTTTCACTACATAGGGGGATTTAAATTTTTCTAACTTTTTCTGAATGGACATACCTCCAGCTTGACCAGTGTAGGGAGGTTGCAAAGTTAAGCTTTGTTGTAGGAGTTACACACGTTTTGCTCTAATTAATGGTGCCACAATGGGAGCTCGAGATTCAAACTACCATCTCCACTGATGACGTCACTTCCTCTCCCACATTTAATTTTAAATTTCCTCTGCTTTCATTCCAGCTTCTTACACACGCCTCTTGTAAATAATAATTAATTACTTACAATTCTGATAGCAATTAAATTGTTTTCCAGCTCTTCCATACAGATTCACTCTGGCACACCTTATCCTATTAGTCTTCTTTCCCAACCAGTAATTGAAGTTCCCCTTTGTAGGTTCCAGCCTCTGTAAAAGTGTTCTTACACCCAGCTCTATCTGGAAATAGTTTGTTACTACCTTCATTTCGACTCACACAGCACATTTTCATAGCTCTAAAGCCCCTAACAGACCTTTGCACACATGAAAGTAATTCTACAAGCCATTTTCTTTAACATTTGCTTAGTATCTCTGTTTATTTAGCTAGGTAATGCTTTTTACCTCCTGGGAGCTCTCCTGCTTGCCATAGGCTTAGTAATGATTGATTTATTTATTTGACATGTTACCTTATTTGACACTTCATTTGAACTAGCCAGCCTTTCATTTTAAATGTTTATTTCCTTATTTTGAGACCTTACTGACCCATTTAATTTATTTTTAATGTGGCTGTCAGCAGGTGCTTTTAGCTTTTTTCCTCTACCATTACAATATCATGTTGGATGGACATGAATCTAGATAAGGAAAAGTCATAATGTAAAATAAATTGTAATGAAAGGAGAACAACTTGGATAAAATAAGTTTATTTTTAAAGGTATTGAAGGTGATGGCACACAATATAGGTTATGTTTACTAAGCCAGGCTAACAGTTAAGGCGTGTGCTATTTGTAATTAGATCCCCTGTTATTCAATGGAACCTAGTTACAAATAACACGCCTTAATCTTTACACTGATTATTATAACAAGTGAAAGATTGATCCTCTCTGTGTAGTTCTTCTACATATATATTTTAAGAATTAACTTGGTATTGAGGTACTATTTTATGTTTGACCAGTCATATGTGGATGCCGAGTTGTTAGGAATATTTTATAAAGGCAACATAGGCACCCAGAACTATATCCAGTTGTGCACAAATATTCTTGCACACATTTACACCTGCTCTGTGCATATATTTTATAAGTATGCATGTACATCACAACAATGCCCTGCTGTATCCAACCTATGTGTCTGGGAATGCCTTTGTACTCGTACGCGGGTATTCAACTGTGTAATTTTAATAATAGCCATTTACTTTTTTTCCATGTGCATAACAGGCTTTACATACAGAAAATACTTACTCCCTATGTGCTTGCTTCATGTTATCTGTGGGGATACGAAGTTTATGAGAAACCATATTGGGGGAGTGGGAAAATGTGCAGGGAAGCTGTATGGACAGCTAAACAAAACACAGGAGCAGGAGGAAAGGGCAGCATTTTGACTTAGCTGGAGGCTGGTTTTGCAGTGTTATAGTACCATTTAACCTTTAACTTTAAGCATGACATTCTTTATCATCCTGCTAGTAGTGGTAGTACGTCAGTCCAGACAAATAGTTTATGCTCAAAAGCCAGCAGGTGGAGGCACACGAGAGCAACTTTCAGTGATGTCCTCACTAGTATATCCACTGGTACAGCACTGAGAGACGCCAGTATTGTATGCTTCCAGCAGATGAGAAGGTGTTTTGTGGACTGGTGCAACAGTGCAGATAAGCCTGTCTCCCCTGGCCCAGATATGGTCTTGTGACTTGAGTGATTGAGACCTGTGGGCCTGATGTTTGCTCAGAGTTCAGCTATACCATTGTCTCCATTTTAGATAGATGGTTGAAATTGGAATCAAGAGGTCCAAGTCAGAATGTGCTCAGTCCCTCTTGTAGTTTACAAAAGGTCTGCCAAATGTGAAGCCTTTTGTTCGATATGTATAAAGACATTCAGGAGTGCGTGTATATTTGCTGGCACGGACGATGGGAGCAGCTGTTCTGCACAGATACAAGTACACAAAAAAGGCGGCATCAGTTCAGCAGTTTCCCTGTGGACGTGCCAGCAGGTGTATGTTGAAGTGGCGATTGTGCAACCTCCACGTCTAAGTGGTGGTGCCATTTTATAAATACATATACATAAGTGCTACCAATTAACTAGTTGAGAGGCCATTTTGGGTTTCTTAATTTAGAAGTAAAAATAAAGAGGGATTAAGGAGAATTATTCCCTTAATCCCTCGTGTAAATCCCTGGTCAAAGTAAGCACTTTTTTAAAAATTATCTGTACATGTCTCTGAGTTGGTGTAAAACTCTATGGTGAAAGTTGTTTGAATGTACATGTAGTCACATTGTAAGATGGGGAATACACATAAATGTTTGGCCTGCCTAAATCACTTCCCCTTGAAATCTATGGGGACTATTTACTACAGCGCATTAAATTTTTGCAGCTAATGCAGCATAAAGGAAACTACAGACCAGTGACCTGACATCTGGACCAAGAAAAATGGTAGAAACCATTTGTAAAGAATACAAATTACTGAACGTGTAGATAGTCAGTCATAGTTTAATGGGAGAAAAACAACATGGATTTAGCCAAGGAAAGTCTTGTCTCACTAATCTGTTATATTTATTTAAAGATGGGAATAAACAGGTAGATGAAGGTGAGCCAGCTGATACAGGGAGTCATTCCGATCCGCATTTAATGAGTCTGGACATCCGATCCAGACCTGCTAAAGGTCTGGATCGTGCTGGCAGCCACAGAGCTCCCCGCACATATTGCCAATTTGTGCGGGGGAGCTCTGTTCCTGGGTGGGAGGGGGAGGGCTGTGGGAGGAGCGAGGGCGGACAGTGGGTGGGAATGCAACACTGGACGTACAGGGCCAATTCTGAAGTCAGCCCTGTACATCTGGAGTCGGCAAGGTAGATGGGGAACTTATTCCACTTCCAAGGTGGAATTAGTCCTCCTGGACGTCTGGGAACCACAGAGCTGGGCCGGTTCCAAAAGCCGAAGGGGTGCAGGGGGTTTCTAGCAGCCCGACTCTGGCCATGGAAGGCTGGATCAGGGGTCGGGCTGCAGGGAAAGGATGTTCTTTCGTGTGGCTGGTAATCGTGGTTCCTGAATCGATGGGATGCCATGGCACTATGGTTCCATTCAGGAGCCTGGCTGAGTTAGCCAGGTAGGTGTCGGATGTGTGGCCCATCAGAATCGGGGCTTGGCCTGCACGTCCAGGCTGATAGACCTGATTCTGATCCCGCGGGCACATCTAGCCCTCTTGGGATCAGAATCTGCTGCTACCGCTGCATGCCCTGATTTTGACTAGCTGTATAGGGACAGGATATCTACAACAGAATTGGCCTCATAGTGTATCTAGATTTTCAGAAAACCTTTGACAAGGTCCCTCATGAGAAACTATTGGGGAAATTAAAAAGTCATAGGATAGGAGATAGTGTGCTATTGTGGATTAGGAGCAGGTTAAAAGATAGCAAAGAGTAGGGTTAAATGGCTAATTTTCTCAATGGAGAAAGGTGAATAGTGGAGTACCCCAGGGATTTATGCTGGGTCCGCTGCTTTTTAACTTATTTATAAATAACCTGGAAATGGGAATAATAGGTGAGGTGATCAAATTTGCAACTGAAAAAAAAATCCAAAGTTGTTAAAACACAAGAGGATTGTGAAAAATTGCAAAAGGACCTTGATAAATTGGCAGACTGGGCATCCAAATAGCAGATTAAATTTAATGTGGACAAGTGCAAAGTTATGCACTAAGGGGAAGAACCAAAGCTATGGTTACACGATGCAAGGTTCTACATTAGGAACCACCACCACCAAGGAAAAGGATCTAGACGTCGTCATAAATTATACGTCGAAACCCTTTGCCCAGTGTGCAGTGGTGGACAAGAAAACAAATAAAATGCTAGGAGTCATTAGAAAAGGAATGGAGAATAAAACCAAGGCTATAATAATGCCTCTTTATAGCTCCGTGGTGAAACCGCACCTTAAATATTATGTGCAATTCTGGTTCCATATCTTAAAAAGTATATAGCAGAATTAGAAAAAGTACAGAGAAAGAGCCATTAAAATAATAAAGGAGATAGAAAAATACCCCTATGAGGAAAGGCTTAAAAAGTTAGGGCTCTTTAACTTGGCAAAAAGACAGCTCGGGGGGGATATGATAGAGGTCTATAAAATAATGAATGGAGTGAAATGGGTAAAAGTAAATCAGTTGTTTACTCCTTCAAAAAGTAGAAAAACTAGGGGTCATGCAATGTAGCACATTTAAGACTAAATGGAGAAAATATTTTTTCACTCAATACATAATCAAACTTTGGAATTTGTTACCAGAGGATATAGTAAAAGCTGTTAATGTAGCTGGATTTAAAAGAGGTTTGGACGAGTTCCTGGAGAAAAAGTCCATAAAACATTATAAAAGTGGACCGGGAAAATGCACTGCTTATCTCTGGGAGAAGCAGCTTGGAATCTATATACCTTTTGGGAACCTGACAGGTACTCGTGACCTGGATTAGCTGCTGTTGGAAAAAGGATACTGGGCTTGATGGACCGTTGGTCTGGCGCAGTATGGCATATCTTTTTTTTCTTTCTTAAGATTTTAACCAAAATACATACACAATGTATATAGCATAAGAAAAAGCATAACCTGCTACCATTAGAAATTAGGAAAATATGCAAAAAACAGTAGCAAGAGATGCTCTTGCCCCTATCATACGAGAGAAGCAGAAAAGAATAAATGTATCAATACCTAGAACTACCACAGTCAAAAACGGAACAAGAGTATACACAAATCCCCAAGTACCCATACTAACCCACGGATTTGTCCCGAAGAACATTTTCCAAATGGGAAAAATCTGTGAAAACCAACTTATTCCCAGCATAGGTAACCACACATTTACAGGGGAAATGGAGACAGAACGTGGCTCCGATAGCCAAGACTTTAGACCGCAACTACAAGAAAGGCTTCCTAAGCAATTGCATAAGCCTGGCAACATCAGGAAAAATTGTTTATCGTCTGGCCACAAAAAGGAAGAGACTTTTTAGAGAAGTATACTTTCAAGACAGCAGTCTTAGCCTCCAATCCAAAAGTGACCAGCAGAGAAGCCCTCTTGGAGACAGTGCCTGAGAGGTCTCAAGAAAAGCGGTCAAATCAAGGCTGTCCGGAGAGGATATGGAATCCAACTCCTCTCCTTCAGCCACTTCTACCCGAGTCCCCTTGGAAACATAAAATAACTTAGAAATAACTAGTGCATCAACATTAATAAACAACAAAATTTCTTTCAAATACGTTTTCAACAGCTCGAGGAGGGACAGAAGCCACATCACAGGAAAATTCAGAAATCGAAAATTCCTTGCTCCTAATTGATTCTCCATTGCCTCTAATTTGGTATGAATAACCAAACTATCCTTAACTACTGCCCCCACTAGAGACTGCAATGAAGGTTGAGAGCTCTCAAGTTTCATTACACAAGACTCTAGAGGAAATTAAAGAGTCCTGCTGTTTAAATTTGTCCACAGTCTCCTCGGAAAACGTGCACAATTGACCCATAGTCCCAGTTAGTATCGATTCCACTCTCAACAGCTTACCCCAAACATTTCTCAAGGGAAACCTCAGTGGAGGGGACCACTGGCACAACCAAACTTGAAGATGGTGACGCAAGAGAAATTGCCTTGGGCACCAAACACCAGCCAGGGGTCCCAAGAGGGAGGGGGATCGCGAAGAGTAATCACTTGCAGGCAGAGAAGAAGTGACTCTCTGAGAATCACTACTAGTGTCCGGAACAGACAAGCCTATCATAGGCAAAGGCTGGGATGGAGGTGTAGGGCAACCGGAATTCAAGGATGTTTCAGTATCCAAAATATTATGGTTATAGAAAGAGGCAAAGCGCAACAGGCTGCACATTGAGGTTCATAGGCCCCTTGACTGGGCCTGCTCCTCCAGCACCTCCCAGTGCCTTGTTCTTTGCCTTCCATAACAACTCAGAGCTTTTTCCGGTGCTCTGAAGAGGCTCCAAAGGGGCAGAACTGAGCTTTTACCTCTGATACTGATCACATGGAGGAGGAGCTATCTTACAGATGATCTCCATAGGGGTGTAATTGCTAGAGATGGTAAAGCAGCAAAAGCACAAGTCTCTCTCCAAGCAGCTCTCCTAGTATGGCATATCTTATGTTCCTATGCAGATAGCGTGATGTTAGCTGCAAAAACTGTCTGTTATCTGTTGGGGGCATGCATAGCATTTCCCCAGCAGATAACATACCAAAAATGCAGAAAGTGCAGTCATACAGGAGCCTGGATGCAGCTAACGCCATCCATTGAGGTGGTGGTAATTATACCCATGTTGTCTGCAAATCTGTTATCACGCACTGTTGAGGCTCACAATAACACTGTGTTGCAGACACCCACTTATCAAGATGGCGCAGAAAATTGCTGCATTATCTGCAGAAAGCATGTTATCAGTTACCATGGCCAGAGAGCGTGCGCTGTCTGCTGTGTTAAGTTAGGGTCCTATTTACTAATTTGCATTATGTGTCCTGACCATCACCACATGTAATAGGGTCGTGCATGCCCAAAAAAACAAAAGGTTTTGCTAATCTTCGTTTTAAATGAAGTTTCATGATTCTCCATGCGTAAAGAGCAGCAAAAACCATTTAAAATTACCTCCATAATGCCCCACCTTGGGGGCATAAAATCAAAACATGCCAGCCAACACCATCTCACTCAGAGTATTTACACATGTTACACAGCCCAGTCAGTGCTACCTCACTAAGAAACGCCTGGTGCCAGCAATGATTTAAACAAGATAAAATTAACATCCTTCATTTCCTCTATAATCTAAATATATAAATGTCCTGCTTCTTTTCTGTTTCCGTAGCATCCCTGGACCTTGTCATTTAGCTAAGAGTATCTTGTAGCCCATAATAAAGCAGAATGAGACCCCTGTTTAAAGGATGAAGAGCTCTGAGATGGGAACTGTCAGCCTCACTGCTGCGGAATCCTACAAAGGTTGATTGGTTTGTTTCTCTTGCATTATTTTTTCTTCAACTGTGTATCTGATAACCGGGTGCAGGTTCCAGCTGCACAAATCACTATATTTTCAGAAGACTCATGAGTAAATGTTTAGTTGGAAATTGGGCTTACTGTTCCTTATGAATACAGGCAGTTAGTGTTATTTAATCAAAAGTGCCACACTGTAGTTCCCAGAACAGCTAAGGGAATATATTATGTCATAAGTCAAGCGCCTACTCATTTTAGAGTGTTCAGATTATGTATGACCTTGGGTGCAGGAAGAATTTAAAAAGCTAGCCAATACTTTGAAAGGACAGCTGTCTTCTTGGCCACATAAGTACCAAGTGCTGTAAGAAACAATTTCGAAGCAAATTGCAGTGAATACAGGGGCGGCTCAAGGGGGGTGCGGGGCCTCATTTGCATAAATATTTGCATAATGTTACCATACACTAACTTTTAGTAAACGTGCCTCTTAATGAGTGTATGGATAAAGACAGACTAAAAGATTTCTACATTACTATAATCCAGTGCCAACTGCCAGGCACATTAAGAACTACTACAAACACTGCCCATTTAGAACCAATTGCAAAACCGCCGTATCCTAACAGCACTACCAGGACTCACAAAGCACCATATCCTACCTATCAAAAGGCAACACTGCAAATATTAAACCAATACATTTCAGAGAACAACAATACATGACCTACTGGAGAAAGAGAACAAGTGGCAATGTCAAATAGGAATTACATAAACAGAATACTTCAACTCAGTTACACATGCAGAACATAGATCATCACCAAACAAGGAATCACAATTTAGAAACAGGAAGACGATAATTAAACTGGGAACCCCAAAAGCCAAACTTGGAATGTACAACAACACTGTAGAAATAAAACTATAAATTAATTTCCTCTTGTACTAAACAAAGCGCAGACGTTAACGATGCACATTTCCCAGAGCTGACATATTCCAGTTAATAAATTCAAAATAAAGAGAGATTTTTCTACATTGTTTTTCAGTTGCAATTGCTCCAGCCACTTTCTTCTGGTTTCTTTGTGTCTTCTGCTAACTTCTGCTAACTGCTGTCCATTTGTCCTTTCTTCTCTCCTAGTTTTTTTCCATTCTCTCTCTACATCTACTTTAACATACTAATCTTTCTCCTTTTTCTCTTTCCTCATTCTTATTTCATCCACTCAAATTTTACCCCTCCATCCTCAATCTCCACTTACTCTCCCAATGCCCGGCCAATTGTAGATTTGTCTTCCCTCCCACACAAAATATTTTCCCCTCTCCATTTCACACTCCCTGCTCCATCCCATTCTAATCCTCCCCCAACATCAGCCCTCTTCTAGTTCCAGCCCCACCCAGCATCCACTCCTTCTAGTCCCCGCATCAGCCCATTTCCAATCCTAGCTCCCCCATCCATTTCCAGTCCTATCCTAACCCCTCCATTAGCCCACTTCCTGTCCTAGCTCCCCCCACTCAGCCCATTACCAGTCCTAGCTCCCCCCCACTCAGCCCATTTCCATTCCAAGCCCCCCTCCCCATCAGCTATTTGCAGTTCAAGCCCCTCCTTCCACTCAGCCCATTTCCAGTCCTAGCCCCCCCCCAGCCCATTACCAGTCCTAGCCCCCCATCAGCCCACTTCCAGTCCTAACCCCCATCACCCCATTTTCAGTCTTAGCCCCTCCATCACCCCATTACCAGTCTTAGCCCCCCTATAGCCCAATACCAGTCCTAACCCCACCATCAGCCCACCTCTAGTCCTAACCCCCCCCATCAGCTTATTTCCAGTCCTAGACCCCCCATAGCCTATTACTAGTCCTAACCCCCCCATCAGCCCACTTCCAGTCTTAGCCCCCCCCCATAGCCCATTACCAGTCCTAACCCCCCTCCCCCCATCAGCCCAAGTAGATTAAAAACAAACAAACCGGCTGCTGCTGTGGCAGCGGCAGAATCAAGTGTTCCGCAGAGCCCCCCCCCCCCCCGCCCGGCAGAGCCTTCCCTGCAGCATCAGCTCCCAAAGCGCGGGCTTTTCAGAGTCGCGAAGGGAGAGTTTCTCTCTTGTGGCTCTGTTAAGCCCGCCAGGGCTGATGGGACTTCCTGTTTCCCATCAGCCCCGGCGGGCTTAACAGAGCCGCGAGAAGGGAGAATTTCCCTTCGCGGCTCTGAAACGCCCGCGCTTTGGGAGCTGATGCTGCAGGGAAGGCTCTGCCGAGTTGGGGGGGCCCCGCGGGACACTTGATTCTGCCGCTGCCACAGCAGCAGCCGATGTTTTTGTTTTTGTTTTTTTTTTAATCGAAATGGGCTGATGAGAATGTTTTTTGCACGGGGCCCTGTGCAAAAAACATTTTTGCTCAATGGACGGGCCGGCCCAGAGTGAATAAAGTTTCTCCGGGAACAAGCAGGAAGTCAGTCCTCACATGGGTGACGTTGGCACCAACAGAGCCCTCGCAGCAGCGTCCCTCCAGCTTTCCAAGAAAGTTATCTAAAATTCTCTAGCTCACAAAGTCAAAAGGCTTGTCTTGCTTCAAGAATACTACAGCTTCAATGTATAGCACAAATAATTTTCAATAACTCTAGTCTTGAAGGACTAGAAAGGGGGACTGTTACTTCTGGAGAGAAATCTGCAACTGTGAGTATATACTTCTGGTAATTTTCTAAAAAGAATTCTTTGTATTAAAGCTACATAATCTGTGAACCCACTGTTTTTTGTTGGATCAGTTAGGCCTAGTAGCAGCAATTAAAGTTTGAATTTAAAACACAGAGGAGAGCTTTCTGGTTACATTTCATACCCAGCAGAGAGCTTGTAGTTTAAATTTAATAGTCACTCAGGGCCAAGTAACAGCAAAGTACTTTTAGTTTAAATTTAACACACAGAAGAGAGCTTTCTGGTTAAATTTAGTACCCAGCAGAGAGCTTGTAGTTTAAATTTCATAAGAAGTTAGAGCCTAGCAGCAGCTAAGAGCTATAATTTAAATCAAATCAGAATTTAGCTTACCTCAGCAGCACAAGACAGGGTACTGTGTAGCAGCCCTCTTTTAATAAGTGTTATTTCCCTCCCTCCCTCCCCACACCCACCCTCCCCTGGGATAATCATAGCTTTATAGGTACTTACACATCTTAAAAGACAGGAGGTGCTTTCAGGTGAAGCTCATTACCCAAATCAGTCATACACTAAGGACCTGAGATTAATTAAGCTTCAGGTGAACAAGGTATATTAAACATATTAGGTACAGTTTTATTGGTATAAATACCCATAGCAACCCCTAGTAAGTAAGAACTTAAAGATCTAGACACAAACTTAAACTAAGATGCAGACAGCAGTCCAGCAGCGGGATGGGGGCTTTCCGGTCTTTTGCATTGAGTGTCACATGTCTGATTTTCTCCCAGTTGGTGAGAGGTCTTACGTGTGCACTAGGTGCAAGGAGCTCTTTTCTCTCAGGGAACAAGTCCGTTCTCTAGAGGCTAAAGTAGAAGACTTGGAAAACATAAGACAGACAGAGAGGTAAATAGACGAGACCTACAGGGATATAGTCCTGAAGTCCCACCTCCAGTCTGGCAGCACCCCTGTTGCCATGGAGGAGAGAGGTCACGTGACAGGAGAGCATCACCCTGGTGTGGCAGGAAGTGATCCTGTAACTAGGACCTGTCCTCCAGATGATGTAAAACCCTCTCGCACCGAGGAAGTTTCTCCAGGGCCATGTGCCCATGAGGGAAAGGTTAGGACAGCCATTATAGTTGGAGATTCGATCATTAGGCATGTAGATAGCTGGGTGGCTGGTGGACGTGAGGATCGCCTGGTAACATGCCTGCCTGGTGCGAAGGTAGCGGACCTCACGCGCCACCTAGATAAGGTCTTAGATAGTGCTGGGGAGGAGTCTGCTGTCTTGGTACATGTCGGTACCAATGACATAGGAAAATGTGGTAGGGAGGTTCTGGAGGCAAAATTTAGGCTTTTAGGTAGGAAGTTGAAATCCAGAACTTCCAGGGTAGCATTCTCCGAAATGCTTCCTGTTCCATGCGCAGGACCCAAAAGGCAGGCAGAGCTCCGGAGTCTCAATGCGTGGATGAGACAATGGTGCAGAGATGAGGGTTTTGGATTTGTTAGGAACTAGGGAACATTCTGGGGAAAGGAGGGGCTCTTCTGAAGGGATGGGCTTCACCTTAACCGGGATAGAACCAGGCTGCTGGCATTAACCTTTAAAAAGGAGATAAAGCAGCTTTTAAACTAGATATTAGGGGAAAGCCGACAGTCGCCCTAGAGCGGATGGTTCGGAAGAATGTATCCTTGAAGGATACTACCAAAAGCAGAGAGGTTCCACAAAAGAGTAAAGTAGCCCAAATGCCCTCAAGTATGGAGCAGACAGAGCTTAAAGATCCCAATTTACCCATGTCTAACAATAGCCAAATTAACATGAATAAAATACATTCTCTAAAATGCTTGTATGCAAATGCTAGAAGTCTAAAGAATAATATGGGAGAGTTAGAATATATAGCACTAAATGAAAGGTTAGATATGATTGGAATAGCAGAGACATGGTGGAAGGAGGACAACCAGTGGGACACTGTGATACCTGGGTACAAACTATATCGTAATGATAGAGCTGATCAAATTGGTGGAGGGGTTGCGCTCTATGTTAGAGAGGGCATTGACTCAGAAAGGATTAAAGTTTTGCAGAAATCAAAATCTGCTGTAGAATCTATATGGATTGAAATTCCATATAAAAGGGGGAAGGCGATGGCAGTGGGGGTGTACTATCGAGCACCTGGCCAGAATGACCAAATGGATGATGAAATGCTCAAAGAAATCAAGGAAGCTAACAAAAGTTACAGCGCAGTAATAATAATGGGTGATTTCAATTACCCCGGTATCGACTGGGTCAGTGTCACGTCAGGACATGCTAGGGAGATAAAGTTCCTAGATGAAATAAATGACTGCTTCTTGGAGCAGCTGGTTCATGAACTGACCAGAGGGGAAGCCATATTAGACCTAGTCCTTAGTGGAACACCAGATCTAGTGCAAGAGATAAGGGTGTTGGGGCCACTTGGCAATAGTGATCATAGCATGATCGCCTTTGATTTAATTAGTGCAGGAGGGATAGTAAGGAAATCCACAGTACTACCTTTTAACTTTCGAAAGGGAGACTATGATAAAATGAGGAAAACAGTTAAGAAAAAACTAAAAGGAGCAGTTGCGAAGGTTAAAGACGTACATCAAGCTTGGGTGTTGTTGAAAAATACTATCTTGGAAGCCCAGACCAGCTGTATTCCACGCTTTAAGAAAAGTGGAAGGAAGTCCAAAAAACTGCCAGCATGGTTTAAAGGTGAGGTCAGAGAGGCTGTTGTTGCCAAAAAAGCATCTTTCAGGAAATGGAAAAAAGAGCCAAACGACGAAACCTGGAAACAGCACAAGCACTGGCAAGTCAAATGCAAGGCATTGATAAGGCAGGCAAAGAGAGAATTTGAGAAGAAGCTTGCTGCGGAAGCAAAAACGCGAAATAAAGACCTTTTCAAGTACATTTGTAGCAAAAAACCTGTGAGAGAGTCAGTTGGTCCATTAGATGATAAAGGGGTTAAAGGAGCACTAAGAGGCGACAAGGCGATAGCGGAGAGACTGAATGAATTCTTTGCTTCGGTCTTTACTGAGGAAGATGTAGGGATGTTACCCATGACTGAAGTGGTATTTAAAGGTGCGGAAGAATTGGAGGAAATATCGATACATCGGGAAGATGTCTTACAACTATTAGATAAACTGAAGAGTAGCAAATCACCTGGGCCAGATGGTATACATCCAAGGGTGTTGAAAGAACTGAAATATGAGATTGCAGAACTGCTATCAGTAATCTGTGAACTATCATTAAAATCATCTCTAATACCTGAAGATTGGAGGATCGCCAATGTAACACCAATTTTTAAAAAGGGTTCCAGGGGTGATCCGGGAAACTACAGACCGGTGAGCCTGACGTCAGTACCGGGAAAAATGGTAGAAACCATCATAAAGAATAAAATTACTCAGCATGTAGATAGTCACAACCTAATGGGAGACAGCCAACATGGCTTTAGACAAGGAAGATCTTGTCTTACTAATCTGTTATGTTTTTTTGAAGGAGTGAATAAACAGGTGGACAAAGGTGAGTCGGTTGATATTGTGTATCTGGACTTTCAGAAAGCCTTTGACAAGGTCCCTCATCAGAGACTTTTGGCAAAACTAAAGAGTCATGGGATAGGAGGCAATGTACTATTGTGGATCAGGAACTGGTTAAAAGATAGAAAGCAGAGGGTAGGGCTAAATGGCCAATTTTCCCAATGGAGAAAGGTGAATAGTGGTGTACCCCAGGGATCTGTGCTGGGTCCGCTGCTTTTTGACATATTCATAAATGACCTGGAAAGTGGAATAACGAGTGAGGTTATCAAATTTGCAGATGACACAAAACTATTTAAAGTTGTTAAAACCCAAGAGGATTGTGAAAAATTGCAAGAGGATCTTGATAAATTGGAAGACTGGGCATCAAAATGGCAGATGAAATTTAATGTGGACAAGTGCAAGGTTATGCACCTAGGGAAGAACAACCCAAACTATGGTTACACGATGCAAGGTTCCACATTAGGAACCACCACCAAGGAAAAAGATTTAGGCGTCATTGTGGATACCATGTTAAAACCCTCGGCCCAGTGTGCAGCGGCGGCCAAGAGAGCAAATAGAATGCTAGGTATGATAAGGAAAGGAATGGAAAATAAAACAAAAGATATTATAATGCCTCTATATCGTTCCATGGTGAGACCGCACCTTGAATATTGTGTGCAATTCTGGTCACCGTATCTTAAAAAGGATATAGCGATTTTAGAAAATGTACAGAGAAGAGCCACCAAATGGTAAAGGGGATGGAAGGATACTCCTATGAAGAAAGGCTAAAAAGGTTAGGGCTCTTTAACCTGGAAAAGAGACGGCTGAGGGGAGATATGATAGAAGTCTATAAATTAATGAACGGAGTGGAACGGGTAAACGTAGATCGATTGTTTACCTTATCAGAATATAGAAAGACTAGGGGACATGCAATGAAGCTACAGAGTAAACTATTTAAGACTAATAAAAGAAAATATTTTTTCACTCAACGTGTAATCAAACTCTGGAATTTGTTACCGGAGGATGTAGTAAAGGCTGTTAGTGTAGCTGGATTTAAAAAAGGTTTGGACAAGTTCCTGGAGGAAAGGTCCATAAACCATTATTAAGAAGTGACCGAAGATATCAATGCTTGACCCAGTACAAGCATTGTGGAACTCTCTTGGGGAAACTGCTAGGTACATATGACCTAGATTGGCCACTGTTGGAAACAGAATACTGGGCTTGATGGACCTTGGTCTGACCCAGTATGGCATATCGTATGTTCTTATGTTCTTAACTCAGCCAGCCAGTGTAGTATATGTAATATTCCAGTACCTGTTCTATGAGCTGAAAATCACAAAAGCCCGAGACTCTTAAGAGGGTAATTTTCTAAACCATTTTTGTGTGTCTTATAAAATCATGTCACACCTTAAAGTGCACATGGTGCAGTCAGTGTGCTCTGTGGAGGAGTTTGAGTGGAGCATAAGCGAATTTACAATTTACGCGCACACTTTATAAAAATCATACCAACTATCTGCTGACATTTCACACCTGTTCTCAAGCAGGCATAAAGCCCATACATTCAGTCTAGGCCAGGCAATGATTCTTTCCTCTCTCAGGGCCATGTTTACTAAACATTAGCGTGTGCCATTTGCCACCATGCCTATAACATGGCTACTGCAGCAGATAGCACATGCTAATGTTTAGTAAACATGGTCCTCAATGGGAAAGCAATTAAAGTAGAGTGGTTGCTTTGTTAGCTTAATTGATTGTGCAGAAATTAATATAAATAAAATATATACATAATTTTTATGACCTTCATTTCCACGCACTCTTTCAGTAACAATCAGGTAATACAGTTTGGGCAACCAGAATAATTCTGACATTTACACCTAAACACTTTGAAATGGTATCTTGTATATTAATGGTCATCTTTCATGGCATTTAACAGCTTATGGCTGTACTTTACAGATTTGCATTTTTTCTTTTTACAGAGAGGATATAAAGAACTGATTAGTGTAACTTGTTTTGTATTTTTGCCAAAAAAGTGTTTTTGTTTTTAAAAAGAATGATAAGTCACCATTGCTGTTTAGGAGCCAAGCCTTCTGGTACACTTGAATGCTGTAATTGTCCTAGCCTTCCAAAATCATTCCAATGCCATTTTATAATTACAGAAAACTAGTTAGATATAGAAAGTGAAGTCAAATGAACTTGTATGTAGAATTTTATAGGTGTGCATGTGTGGGAGGCTTTTGTGTACTTGCTATTTAACGTGAAGTAGATTTTCAGATATTGCAAAACCTTTCTACTCGAACAAAATTTTATAACATTTTAATTCCTTTAACTCAAGAACTAGATTACTGTTCTGTTAAACCTCTGGACCTTGTATGAAGCCTACCATGTCTTTAATCTGTATTAGTAGAAAAAAATTATTAAATAAAAAATTGTTTAAGTATTTCTGACAGATTAAAACTATTGTTTGTTTTGCTAGAAAAATAACTTGTATCCTCATGGTTATTTTGTCATCTATATAATCAGAAAATTATGGCTGACTTTAGGACTAATTCAGACTGCTGCTTCAGTTTCTCACATTATCAGGTTTGATTAACCATGCAATATGCAGACAAATTACGTATGCCCCTGCTAGATGTTCTTCCCTTTCTTTATAGCAGATTGCTCTAAAATCAGCAGAAAGACTGAGGTTGTAATGCTAACATTCTTATTTCCTGGAATTAAGATGTGTCTTGCCGTTTTAGACGTATAATCCAGTATCCTCTCCAGCAGCAATCAGTTCGGGTCACCTAGAAGAAGTGCACTCAAAGGGGAGTCCATTGTCTGTTGTTCATGTCCAGCTACTTCTAGTTCGAAGTTAAATTCCCTTGAACCTATCTGACTAATAGTAGTTAATGGATCTGTCTCCCAGAAAAGTGATTAAACCTTTTCTACTTTAGATCCATCCATATTCCTACCCTTCACAATGTGCACTGTGCCAGTAATCTTGCAGACTGAATACAGAGTGCAGCTTAGGGGCAAATTCTCCAAATGGGCTAGTTTTGTGCATCCAAACAATTAAAAATTACATGTTGGTAATCTTCCACCTACAATTGCAACTTGCAGGACCAATCATGCTAACAATAATGACATTCATATTATTAATGTAAACATACTATGAAACAAAAATTCAAAACTAAGGGGAAAAAACCTCTGTTTGCCCGTTAAGTCCAAAAATGGATCCATGTTTTGATAAAATGTGGGCTCACATCCTCATTGGTCAGAAATCCCCTTTGAAAACATCTTTTTATTCCTTCCTGTTATGTGAAACATTTAAAATATATTTATAACTCATTTTAAAACAACCTCATTTCATTTCTAAAAAGGTTGCAATGAAAAACTCCCAATGAACTCATCTTTATCTTATTCTTGGTCCACCTTTGCAAAATTGACTCGCTGAAGACAAATGACAAGTCACACAGCATCGTAGACAGTGGATCTCACATTCAATATTGCTGTCTGTGCAGGTTTCAGCAATTAATGCCACAATAGAACACTTGACATAGCTACGTTTTGCTACGTTTTGTTTTTTTGAAGGAGTGAATAATCAGGTGGACAAAGGTGAGTCGGTTGATATTGTGTATCTGGACTTTCAGAAAGCCTTTGACAAGGTCTCTCATCAGAGACGTTTGGCAAAACTAAAGAGTCATGGGATAGGAGGCAGTGTACTATTGTGGATCAGGAACTGGTTAAAAGATAGAAAGCAGAGGGTAGGGCTAAATGGCCAATTTTCCCAATGGAGAAAGGTGAATAGTGGTGTACCCCAGGGATCTGTGCTGGGTCCGCTGCTTTTTGACATATTCATAAATGACCTGGAAAGTGGAATAACGAGTGAGGTTATCAAATTTGCAGATGACACAAAACTATTTAAAGTTGTTAAAACCCATGAGGATTGTGGAAAATTGCAAGAGGATCTTGATCAACTGGAAGACTGGGCATCAAAATGGCAGATGAAATTTAATGTGGACAAGTGCAAGGTTATGCACCTAGGGAAGAACAACCCAAACTATGGTTACACGATGCAAGGTTCCACATTAGGAACCACCACCCAGGAAAAAGATTTAGGCGTCATTGTGGATAACATGTTAAAACCCTCGGCCCAGTGTGCAGCGGCGGCCAAGAGAGCAAATAGAATGGTAGGTATCGTAAGGAAAGGAATGGAAAATAAAACAAAAGATATTATAATGCCTCTATATCGTTCCATGGTGAGACCGCACCTTGAATATTGTGTGCAATTCTGGTTGCCGTATCTTAAAAAGGATATAGCGATTTTAGAAAAGGTTCAGAGAAGAGCCACCAAAATGGTAAAGGGGATGGAAGGATACTCCTATGAAGAAAGGCTAAAAAGGTTAGGGCTCTTTAACCTGGAAAAGAGACGGCTGAGGGGTGATATGATAGAAGTCTATAAATTAATGAACGGAGTGGAACGGGTAAACGTAGATCGATTGTTTACCTTATCAGAATAAAGAAAGACTAGGGGACATGCAATGAAGCTACAGAGTAAACTATTTAAGACTAATAAAAGAAAATATTTTTTCACTCAACGTGTAATCAAACTCTGGAATTTGTTACCGGAGGTTGTAGTAAAGGCTGTTAGTGTAGCTGGGTTTAAAAAAGGTTTGGACAAGTTCCTGGAGGAAAGGTCCATAAACCATTATTAAGAAGTGACCGAAGATATCAATGCTTGACCCAGTACAAGCATTGTGGAACTTGTTTCTCTTGGGGAAACTGCTAGGTACGTATGACCTAGATTGGCCACTGTTGGAAACAGAATACTGGGCTTGATGGACCTTGGTCTGACCCAGTATGGCATATCTTATGTTCTTATGTACTGGGCTGCCTGAGGATTGTAGCCAAATAGCTAAAGAAATGGCATCATTAATTCCTTCAAAACATCAATGTGGAAGAATAATTTGTAAAATCAATTCTAAACGCTAGCCGGTTGTCATTGGCTATCAAAAGATTGATATGGTACAGTGGAGACACGCTATATCCGTAAATCGCTGCTGTTTCTTAATGTCATACTAATTTTACTTGCAATGTTCTTATAAAGTTATGGTCAATACTTAGAATTTAATCCTTATTGAACTCGATATTTCCTTGCATAGTATACCTAAATGAGCAAATTGTATGTCGCTGTCTATGTAGGCAACTATTTCAGCAATTAATGCCGCAGTAGAACACCCTTACTCCTCTAGTGTCAACGATCTTTCACTGCTTAAAATTTAAAAGTAAGGTAACAACTTGTGACGCAGTGGCAACTTCAGAAGCTATAGAAACTGATACTGACCCTCTGGTTGGTTCAGGTATTGCAAGAAAAGGCAAGGTTTTCCATTCTCAGCATAACCTGCAGGCAACTAATCAGCTAACACAGCTCACCTCAGGGGAGGAGAGAACCAGAGCTGCTGATTGGGCACGCCCTAGTAGGAGGCGGGCTTCCCAGAGCAGGGGCCCCTTGTTAAGCAGAGAAAAGGAAGACAGTAGTAGAAAGAGGATGAGAAGGAATGGAGGAATGAAATGGAGGACGAATGGAATGAGCAGTACGAATGAAGTGGGAAGTGAAAGTGGATTGAGCCCACGAGTGAGAAAGCAAAGGACATTGGAAAGGCAAGAAGCTCTCTTGAATGCAGAATCCTTTGACCCTGCTATAGAAATACTGCCCAGCTGCAATAGAAGGGAAACTGATTCAGAACCAGGATTAAAGCCTAGGTTGTTGGGAGACAGCGTTTACCCTTGGAGAGAAAGGCACGCTGGCAAGTCATTCTCTGACAAGCCTCATTTCAAGGTACCTGCTACATTTAATTCCTTTAACAAGTTTTATAAGCCAGAAAGAGTGAATCCTGATTTTAAAGTACAGGATAGTTTCAGGCAGTGTGAGAGACGTTGGCTACAGCCTGAAACCTCTTTAAATAAGCCTAACTTTTCTCAACAAACAGCTGCAGTTTTTAACAAACAAGCTGACGGGAAGAATTCAGCTAAACTGTTTGCAGGAGAATTAGGCCACAGTAATTCAGAAGGTCCTACCTTTGAAGCATTCTTTAAGAGCAGAGCTCGTGCAGAGGAACGTGTTGAACCAACACTTAACAACAGAGATAAGTGGGGGAGGGGTAACTCCACCACGGCCACAGAGTGTTTAAACAGAGACAGCATTGTTTGTTCACCAGAAGTGAATTATCTGCCTAAGCAAGGAGAATATATTCCCAGTAGTCCTGCTAGAAGACAGGCAGAACTACTCCTCAATGAGTTCAAACAATTTCTAAACAGAAGAGCTGTTCCTGGACAGACTTCCATTCAAGCAGGAATTAATCCTGAGATAGGAATTCCCTTACCGGCTCCAGTTCCCATGATAGATGTTAACCAGCCGATGGACTGCTCAATTGGGCTGATAGACAGAGCTGACAAGAGCCAAGCTTGAATGGTCATACCTGGTATTTTACTCTGATTGTTGTGCTAACCAAATACCTGAGTGAAAAAGCTTATGAAAAGAATAGTGTTTAAGCAACTGAAAATGAAGAGCTTATGAAGCACTAAAATAAGCTGGAATGTAACCTGATTGCAAGAGATAAGCAGTATTATTTCTTACCTGAGTATTTTTGGAATACAAGATAAAAAGGACACATGAGCTAATGTTGCCTTCACAGTAAAGAATAGTTTAAAGCACAGTTTGAAAGCTTACATTTTTGTTGTTCCTGATTTGGTTATTCTTCTCACCTGTTCCTGTCCACCAAGGAGCGGGGAAAATAAAATCCTTGTAAAAATAAATTTCTTGTTCCCGACTTTCATTGGCCCCCACAACTACAAAAAGGCCCATCCCTCCTTAACCCTCAAGGTTAGGGAGTGGGTGCAGGGTGACAAACTTTAACCACACAGCAATAACGTTACTGGATAGTTCCATCTCTTACCTGTGCGTTGTAGTAGTTTCATTAGCCTCATTTGTTTAATAAATAAACTGGCTTTTCTGCCACACCATTGTTGCTCAGTAATGGCTTATGACTGAGTGACTAAAAGCAGGTTTTAAATACTAGCTTCTTCCCCCAGGAACAGAACCGGAACCTACTTTCTCAATCAGCTGCAGCTGGTAATATAGCTCGGTCCCTGTCAATCCTCGATCATCTATACCAATTAACTGAACAGCTTACTTTTCTAAGTGCTATCGGGCTACACAGCTCACTTATCTAGCTGATAAAGCTCTTAATGCCCCATCTCAATTCCCAATTAATCAAGCAATGATATTGTACTAATCAATTCCTATCATAACCTGTCTATTGATTCCTACCATAATTAATTTATTGATTCTTATCATAATTAATTTATTGATTCTTATCAAGTACCCTCCATTCCTCTCTTTTAGGAGTGGCAAGTGATAAAAATGAAATTCTGCATTAAGCTCCAAGTCTCTTGAAACTGTACATTAGTTTGAAAACTGTAGTAAATGTTTCTTTCTATTGCCCCCCCACCCGAACTGAAAATGGAATATGATCAATAGCTATCCCCTTTAAATCCTCAAACTTATGTGAATGTTCCATACAGTGTGAAACCATTTGAGCAATTTCTTTGTTATGTTGTAAATTATAACGGTGTTCTGGATTCAAATTTTTAACAATCTACTACTGGTTTTTCCAATGTAAAGCTTTGGACAGTGGCAACTTATACAATAAATGACAAAATCCATCAAACAAGTAGTATGGTAATGCAACTGGAATTTGCGACCTGTTTGGAGGAGGCCGATCATTTTGTTGAGCTTCATATTCATACAAGACTTGCAATGTCCACAACTATAGTGTCCAGGTGTCTCTGTAGGTGCCTCAGATTTATAATGTATGGACGTAATAGTTATTTTAAGTTCTTCTCTCGACTATAGGTGATTAAAATGTGCTCCGGAAAACACTGAAGTAATCGTAAAAGAGACCAATATTTTTTTTAATGATTTTGGCAATATTGTAAGCAATGGGTGAATACTGGAAAACACAGGTCATAAAATCCTCTTGTCTCAGTGGCAGATTTTCCTTGTTTATTTATTTATTTAACAAACACTTATATACCGCACCTTCCCATGGATCAGGTGCGGTTTACAAAGAACAATGTAAAGAATCGGTGAACAATTATAAAACCGGTTCTTCTTACATGAAACATCAAAGAACTTTATACAGTGGGTATAGTCCTTAATACATTGAACTAGAACTAGTAACTATTACCAATGGTCTAACTACTGTGTGCATAGCAACTTTTGCACAGAGCTTAGCAACTATGTACATAACATCTGATACATTGTATTTAGACTATATACATTACGGGGCATTTGGCAGTCTGGCCATCTTATGTTAGCATTATTGTTACGGTGATTAGAGAAATTGAATTAGTGTTTCTTTAGTTGCAGTTAATTATGTTAAGTCTTTCATAGTTTGACAGTTAAATTGTCTTCTATTATCCTTTGTCAGTAAGGGTAATGGAATTTGTCTGTACGCCATAGTGTGTCATAAATAGATGTGTTTTTAGTTTCTTATGAAACTCCTCATTTCTCATTCGGCCCCCATTCTCTAGAATGCACTACCTGAAGAAATCAGAATCCTAACCGATATCAAGGACATTGGTAAGGGTGCTTGTTGTTTTGTTTTGTTCATGTAATAATGGGCTAATGTCTGTGGTGATATATCAGTGATGGTTTCGCTTGAATTATGTTTTGTTTGTTAGATTTTGTACAATGGTAAATAGTTCTCTTGTTCTGTTTATGGAATTAGTATGATGGAGTGGTAGTTTTTCTTTGCACTTTCTGTTGCCTCTTTGTATTTTTTAAGGGGGTTAGAATAGGTCTCATAGTTTGTTGTGGATTTTGTTCTTCGCCATTTCTGTTCTGTTTTCTGCAGATCTCTTTTCATTAATTTTAAAGTGTTGTTGAACCATGGGGCATCTCTGCTTTTAGATGTTATTTTTATTGATTAGAAATTTAGGGTTTATTTTGTGTGTTGCAGCATTGGTGATTATTTTGTGCCAATTTTCTACTGCTTCATCAAGGTCAGTTGGTGTGAGGGAAAGGTGGGGTATTATTTGGTCAAGAAATTATTCCTCATTGAATTTCTTGAATCTGGTAGTTGGGGACTGTTGTGATCTACTGTTGAATAGCATCTGTGTAGGTGATGTTAAATTTTATGAGGTGGTGGTCTGACCATGGAACTGGTGTGCACTCAAGTGATGCCATGTTAAAAAGTTTATGGATTGCTCCCGGTAGGAAGACAAGTTCTAGTGTTCCTCCTTTGTTGTGAGTTTTTGTATTAATGATCTGGTAGAATTCCATGTCAGTTATAGATTCTAGGAAGGGGGTTGACTGTGTGTTAGGTAGTGAAGGGATGTTAAAGTCACCCATAAGTATTACTGGGTTTGCATCTGTAGATGAACCCAGTAATTCAATTAGTGAGTCCGTGTTTTCTGAGCTTTGATCAGATGATCTGTACACTAGGCATATTCTGAGGTGATTGATTTTTAGGATGAGGGTGTCTATATTGTTAGTGTTGGCAGTAGTTAGTGGCCTTGCTTTTAGTGATTTTTTTGTTAGGATGAGCACCACTCCACCTCTTTTGTGGTTTCTGTGGGTATGAAAAATCTCATATTCATTAGTTTTTAATTGGTTTATGTAAACAAGATCAGTGTCAGCATGGTCAAAAGCATTTTTCTATCACTGTACAATGCCCTATTATAGGCTTTTGTTTTACAGTTGTCTTCGGATAGCCTCTATTCAATATCTTAACACCCAACCGCTGAGCTTGGATTTTATACTCTGTGGTTGAAGAACAAATCAGACGATAGCGGAGCATCTACGAATATGGTAGACTGTCTTTAAAGTGTTTAGGATGGGAGCTTTCATAATGTAATAAAGAATTATGATCAATGGGTTTTGTATAAATTGTAATTTGAAATCCATGTTCTATTTATTTATTTATTACATTCTCTTATATACCGCGCTATTCTGCATCAGTGCGGTTTACATTGAACAAACTAAAATTACATCGAACAGGGCATTATAACTTGGAGATAACTATTTTACAGGGAACATGGGCTATGGAGGGTTAAGTGGCTTGCCCAAGACCACAAGGAGCACCTGTGGGACTAGAAACCCCAGTCCTTCCGGCCCAAGGTTGCTGTCCTCTAGTGGAATTTGAACCCCCGACCTTCCGGCCTGAAGTACCTTGCCCCAACCACAAGGCCACTCCTCCACTAACACTAACACATCTAGAAAGTGTATTTCACTCTTACTGGATGCCATTTCAAACTGAAGATGATTATCATAATTATTTAAAGGTAAAGAACTGGCTGAGTTTATCAACCGATCCTTGCCATCAAACAAAGCTGTCCCATAAAGAAATAGAAGAGTGGAGATGACGAAACACCTTAAAGGCAGTCTGCCGTCTTCACAGATGCTCGGGTATTCTACTGTGGCATTAATTGCTGAAACCATTGCCTGCACAGATGACGGTATTGAATGTGAGATCCACTGTCTATGATGCTGTGTGACGTTTCATGTGATCTCAGAGTCAATTTTTGCGAAGGTGGACCAAGAATAAGATAAATATGAGTTCATTGGGAGTTTTTCATTGCTACTGTTTGATAAATGAAATGAGGTTGTTTTTAAATGAGTTAAAAATTATATTTAAAATGTTTCACATAACAGGAAGTAATAAAATAAAATGTTTTCAGGGGGGTTTTCTGACCAATGAGGACGTGAGCCCTCGTTTTACCAAAACATGGATCCAATTTTGGACCTACAGGCAAACTGAGGTCTTTTCCCCTTAGTTCTGAATTTTTTTTCATAGTATGTTTACATTAATAATATAAATATATGTTGAAATTAAAGTCATCATTATGAGTATTAGCATGATTGGTCCTGCAAGTTGCAATTATAGGTGGAAGATTACCAATGGGTTATTGTTTGTTGTTTGGATGTTAGTAAGCACCTGTTATTGGCTGTGGATATTAGATAACTTAGTCTTGTGCATACCATGACAGTCATGAACCTCACTCGTAAGCCAGGTATGCAGAGTATGATCTCTGTCTCAAATTTATGCTAATGCTTGCTGTAGTACTTGCATTGTGTCAAAGAGAGCTTCCTTCTGGAGTTCATAGGATGTGACATGTATGGGTAGTATGTCAAGATTTTATTTATTTATTTAATTGCTTTTCTATACTGCACTATTTATTATCAGCGCGGTTTACAGGAAACTTTTGTGCAAAGAGGGTATTTCAATGCACTTACAATAAACAGGGTAAATAAACATGGATAACAGGCTAACAGGTAAAAACAACTATTTACAATTTAGTATGAAGGCTTGTAGAATTATCTCGTTAGTAAGTACAGTTGATACGACAATGACATTCTGTAAATTAAATAGAGGTGGGTTCAGAAGGTAGAGGTATTGTGGGCATGGAGCTCGTGTGGAGAGAGTTGGACATGACTGAAGGTGGCTGAGAGCTGTCATTTGAGATGGAGAAGTACTGGGTAAATAGGTGACGTTTCAAAGCTTTCCTAAATTGAAGAAGGTTGTTGATGGCGCGGATGTGACTGGAACTTTTTCTTCATCAGGCCTGTGGCTCCCAGTACTCTCTCTACAAACCTCCTGTAGCACTGGTAAGGTGTGCATTTGTACCCCAGCATGGTGCTCCATTAACACATACTGAGCAAGGTAATACTCTGCCTGATAGCTCTCAAAGGGGCTTTTGTGTTTGTTTTAAAAAAAAAGTATTTTTTTTCTATACTGCAGAAGGGGAATGATTTTGTTTGTTAGTGATGTTGGGCAAAGCTCTAAATTGTCTTTCTTCCAGCTACCCATTCACAGCTAACTCTTTGAAGCCACTAAACTCATCGGGTGTAGGTGGCCCTAGATTAGCTGGTGCAGCTAGGAAGTGCTGTATAAGGGTCTACAGGATTTTTCAGATACTGGAATTCCTGACAGACTCCATTACAGGCAAGGTAATACTCTGCCTGAAAGCTTTCAAAGGGGTTTTTGTGTTTATTTTTAAAAGCTAATTCTTGAATGTTTTGGTGTTCCTTTTTAAAAGTTAAGTCTTTTTTTCTATACTGCAAAGGGGGAATATTGTTCGTTAGTGATTTATTTAGACAGATTTGTATACCACCTTATCCTACAATCAAAGTAGTTACATCACATTGGAGGGTTACATTTAACATATGGGTACTTTACAACATTTAACATGAGGGTATTTAACAACATTTAGACAGCACAGTTGGTGGTTTACAATTAGCATGAGGGTACTTAACAACATATGGAGGGTTACATTTAGCATGAGGGTACATAACAACACTATACAATGTTGGTTGTAATTTGGACAGTTTCTCGTTAAAATTTATTCCGATCTGGCATGAGTGACAGAAAATTTATCAGAGTGGAAAGGGTTAAGTCAGGCAAAACATTGTAAAGGATAAAGAATATGATTGATCAAAAGGTAAATTTAGGTAGGAATTCAAAGTCCTTGGACTTAGAGCTCTCCTTTACATTCCTCTTTCTTATCCTCCTCTCTAAGTTGGTTCCTAGGTGGGCCCCCTCCTCTTCCTCATCTTCGCTGCACTTTTTCTCATGCAAAACTGTAGTCTCACCTTCAGATATTTTACAGCTGCTTGATTGACGTGCCACATGTGTATTAATATTCTCTTGACTACAAAACACCAGTCAGGGTATACCTTCTGTGTGGAGATATAGGAGATAGGCTCGCTTGCTCTCCTCCAAAACGAGATTGTTGTTTGCTGCATGGCACCTCACTGCCTCCACTTCAGGCCCATACCCATCAGTTGTTACATCCCAGGCGAAGTCTCATGGTGTTGGGTAAAGCTCTGTCAGTTCATTGTCTTTGTTCCAGCTACCGATTCACAGCTAACTCTTTGAAGCCACTGACCTCATCAGCTGTTAAATCCCTCCCTACGCACCCCAGCATTCGCCCATCCCATATGAGCATTCTTGATTTATAGAACAACTCCCCAAGTAGCTACACACAGGGACATAGAACAGCGCTATTAGAACACACTTAAAAGAGGTTACATGCTTTTTCTCTTAAAGGGTAGGGACTTAGGTGGGTTTCTCTCTTAATTCAACAGGTACTAAAGCTACATCAACTAAACAATGGCTGGGGGAAACTGTATTGCTGAAGCTGTTGCCCCACTACAGCTTCTGCCTCTGTACAGACAGAAATCCCAGTACCAGTTGAAGGACAGACTCCATGTGCAGGATGCCTGCATGCCAAGGCTCTCAGGAAACAAGTGGAGGAGCTCAGAGAAGAGGTGGTGAGGCTGAGAAGCATTCGAGACAACAAAATAGGAATTACACTTACCTGGTAATTGTGGTTCCTTGAGTGACTCCAGTTCAGTCCTCCACCTCTGGGTAGTGTACCTCCTCCTGCAGCTTGGAGACTGGGCATGTCAAAATCATGACATCACTGGATGTAGCCTGCTGGTCTCTCCCATCAGCCCCAGTGAACTACTGACAAAGCAGACTCAAAGGAGCAACAAATAAGTAGCTAAGATATAAAACTCAACCTTATACTCATTAACAGATGACTTGCCAATAATTCACCCCTCCCCTCCAAACCGTAGGGACTACTTCTGTCAGTATCCCCTCCCCCCCCCCCATGCCGAGCTATAGCCAATAGAGAGGAAAGACAGAAATAGCAAAAATCAGTACAATTCTGATCCTATACCTATCTACACTCACCTGTCACTGTTGCGCTTCTCCCAACGGAACAAACACTGCTAGCGATCCACACCCCGGGCGGGAATGAGGACTAAACTGGAGTCACCCAAGGAACCACAATTACCAGGTAACTGTAATTCCTATTTCCTTATTGTTCCTCCAGTTTAGTCCTCCACCTCTGGGATGTAATACAGCAGTAATCATTGGGAGGGAGCTTTCCATCCGGATCGCAACACCGCTGACCCAAAACAGGCATCATTTACCGCCAGGACGTCGAGCCGGTAGTGTTTGCTGAACATGTGCAGAGACGACCAAGTGGCCGCCCTGCAGATCTCCACCGGCGGAACCAAAGAATGCTCCGCCCAGGACATCGCTTGCGCTCTAGTAGAGTGAGCCCGCAACCCGGCTGGCACTGGACGCCCTTGCAAAATATATGCCGACGCAATCGCTTCCCGGACCCATCTGGAAATAGACTCCTTAGCCGCAGCTTCCCCTTTATGGGGACCTCCGAACAAAACGAATAGCCGATCAGACTTATTACAAGGTTCTGAGACCTTTAAGTACTGCCTCAACACTCTTTACGTCTAAGCGCCGCAAACAATGGTCTGAGACGCTCTCGTCTGCCGAACCCAACACCGGTAGAGAGACCGATTGATTCAAGTGAAACGAAGAAACCACCTTAGGCAGAAACGACGGTACTGGGCACAACACCACTTTTTCCCTAGAAAAAGACAAAAACGGTTCCCAACAGGACAGCTCCTGCAATTCCGAAACTCGCCTCGCCGAGCAAATGGCCACCAAAAATACTGTTTTTAAAGTCAGATCCTTCACGGAAGCCTGGTGTAAAGGTTCAAAGGGTTCCTTAATCAATGCCCCTAATACCAAATTGAGATCCCACAATGGCATCAATATCCTGCGAGCCGGCCGTAACCTAGACACCGCTCTCAAAAAACGGAGCACATCGCCGTGCGAACTCAGGGTCAGACCTTGAACTTTTCCTCTATAGCAAGCCAGGGCTGCCAGCTGCACTCTTAAGGAACTGACTGCCAAACCCTTCTCGAAACCATCCTGTAGGAAACTTAGCACGAAGGGAATGGAGGCCGCGCGCACCTGCCGTCGCAAACACCAGTCCTAAAATATACACCATACGTGCACATAAGCTAGGGATGTGGACTGTTTTCTGGCTCGAAGTAAAGCTGCAATAACTGCTCCAGAGTATCCTTTCCTCCAGAAGGACGAGAAAGGGGGGCTGTTTCTTCTGGAGAGAAATCTGCAACTGTGAGTATATATTTCTGGTAATTTTCTAAAAAGAATTCTTTGTATTAAAGCTACTTAATCTGTGAACCCACTGTTTTTTTTTTTGTTGTTGTTGGATCAGTTAGGGCCTAGTAGCAGCAATTAAAGTTTGAATTTAAAAACCCAGAGGAGAACTTTCTGGTTATATTTCATACCCAGCAGAGAGCTTGTAGTTTAAATTTAATAGACACTCAGGGCCAAGTAACAGCAAAGTACTGTTAGTTTAAATTTAACACACAGAAGAGAGCTTTCTGGTTAAATTTAGAATCCAGCAGAGAGCTTGTAGTTTAAATTTCATAAAAAGTTAGAGCCTAGCAGCAGCAGCAGCTAAGAGCTATAATTTAAATCAAATCAGAATTTAGCTTACCTCAGCAGCACAAGACAGGATACTGTGTAGCAGCCCTCTTTTAATAGGTGTTATTTCCCTCCCTCCCTCCCCACACCCACCCTCCCCTGGGATAATCATAGCTTTATAGGTACTTACACATCTTAAAGGACAGGAGGTGCTTTCCGGTGAAGCTCATTACCCAAATCAGTCATACACTAAGGACCTGAGATTAATTTAGCTTCAGGTGAACAAGGTATATTAAACGTATTAGGTACAGTTTTATTGTTATAAATACCCATAGCAACCCCTAGTAAGTAAGAACTTAAAGATCTAGACACAAACTTAAAACTAAGATGCAGACAGCAGTCCAGCAGCGGGATGGGGGCTTTCCAGTCTTTTGCATTGAGTGTCACATGTATGATTTTCTCCCAGTTGGTGAGAGGTCTTACGTGTGCACTAGGTGCAAGAAGCTCTTTGCTCTCAGGGAACAAGTCCGTTCTCTAGAGGCTAAAGTAGCAGACTTGGAAAACATAAGACAGACAGAGAGGTACATAGACGAGACCTACAGGGATATAGTCCTGAAGTCCCACCTCCAGTCTGGCAGCACCCCTGTTGCCATGGAGGAGAGAGGTCACGTGACAGGAGAGCATCACCCTGGTGCGGCAGGAAGTGATCCTGTAACTAGGACCTGTCCTCCAGGTGATGTAAAACCCTCTCGCACCGAGGAAGTTTTTCCAGGGCCATGTGCCCATGAGGGAAGGGTTAGGACAGCCGTTATAGTTGGTGATTCGATCATTAGGCATGTAGATAGCTGGGTGGCTGGTGGACGTGAGGATCGCCTGGTAACATGCCTGCCTGGTGCGAAGGTAGCGGACCTCACGTGCCACCTAGATAAGGTCTTAGATAGTGCTGGGGAGGAGTCTGCTGTCTTGGTACATGTCGGTACCAATGACATAGGAAAATGTGGTAGGGAGGTTCTGGAGGCAAAATTTAGGCTTTTAGGTAGGAAGTTGAAATCCAGAACTTCCAGGGTAGCATTCTCCGAAATGCTTCCTGTTCCGCGCGCAGGACCCAAAAGGCAGGCAGAGCTCCGGAGTCTCAATGCGTGGATGAGACAATGGTGCAGAGATGAGGGTTTTGCATTTGTTAGGAACTGGGGAACATTCTGGAGAAAGGAGGGGCTCTTCCGAAGGGATGGGCTTCACCTTAACCGGGATGGAACCAGGCTGCTGGCATTAACCTTTAAAAAGGAGATAGAGCAGCTTTTAAACTAGATATTAGGGGAAAGCCGACAGTCGCCCAAGAGCAGATGGTTCGGAAGAATGTATCCTTGAAGGATACTACCAAAAGCAGAGAGGTTCCACAAAAGAGTAAAGTAGCCCAAATGCCCTCAAGTATGGAGCAGACAGAGCTTAAAGATCCCAATTTACCCATGTCTAACAATAGCCAAATTAACATGAACAAAATACATTCTCTAAAATGCTTGTATGCAAATGCTAGAAGTCTAAACAATAAGATGGGAGAGTTAGAATATATAGCACTAAATGAAATGTTAGATATGATTGGAATATCAGAGACATGGTGGAAGGAGGACAACCAGTGGGACACTGTGATACCTGGGTACAAACTATATCGTAATGATAAAGCTGATCAAATTGGTGGAGGGGTTGCACTCTATTAGAGAGGGCATTGACTCAGAAAGGATTAAGGTTTTGCAGGAAACAAAATCTGCTGTAGAATCTGTATGGATTGAAATTCCATATAAAAGGGGGAAGGCAATGGCAGTGGGGGTGTACTATCGAGCGCCTGGCCAGAATGACCAAATGGATGATGAAATGCTCAAAGAAATCAAGGAAGCTAACAAACCTTACAGTGCAGTAATAATAATGGGTGATTTCAATTACCCTGGTATCGACTGGGTCAGTGTCACGTCAGGACATGCTAGGGAAATAAAGTTCCTGGATGAAATAAATGACTGCTTCTTGGAGCAGCTGGTTCATGAACCGACCAGAGGGGAAGCCATATTAGACCAAGTCCTTAGTGGAACACCAGATCTAGTGCAAGAGATAAGGATGTTGGGGCCACTTGGAAATAGTGATCATAGCATGATCGCCTTTGATTTAATTAGTGGAGGAGGGATAGTAAGGAAATCCACAGTACTACCTTTTAACTTTCGAAAGGGAGACTATGATAAAATGAGGAAAACAGTTAAGAAAAAACTAAAAGGAGCAGTTGCAAAGGTTAAAGACGTACATCAAGCTTGGGTGTTGTTGAAAAATACTATCTTGGAAGCCCAGACCAGCTGTATTCCACGCTTTAAGAAAAGTGGAAGGAAGTCCAAAAAACTGCCAGCATGGTTTAAAGGTGAGGTCAGAGAGGCTGTTGTTGCCAAAAAAGCAACTTTCAGGAAATGGAAAAAAGAGCCAAACGACGAAACCTGGAAACAGCACAAGCACTGGCAAGTCAAATGCAAGGCATTGATAAAGCAGGCAAAGAGAGAATTTGAGAAGAAGCTTGCTGCGGAAGCAAAAACGCGAAATAAAGACCTTTTCAAGTACATTCGTAGCAAAAAACCTGTGAGAGAGTCAGTTGGTCCATTAGATGATAAAGGGGTTAAAGGAGCACTAAGAGGCGACAAGGCGATAGCGGAGAGACTGAATGAATTCTTTGCTTCGGTCTTTACTGAGGAAGATGTAGGAATGTTACCCATGACGGAAGTGGTATTTAAAGGTGTGGAAGAATTGAAGGAAATATCGATACATCGGGAATATGTCTTACAACGATTAGATAAACTGAAGAGTAGCAAATCACCTGGGCCGGATGGTATACATCCAAGGGTGTTGAAAGAACTGAAATATGAGATTGCAGACCTGCTATCAGTAATCTGTGAACTATCATTAAAATCATCTCTAATACCTGAAGATTGGAGGATCGCCAATGTAACACCAATTTTTAAAAAGGGTTCCAGGGGTGATCCAGGAAACTACAGACCGGTGAGTCTGACGTCAGTACCGGGAAAAATGGTAGAACCCATCATAAAGAATAAAATTACTCAGCATGTAGATAGTCACAACCTAATGGGAGACAGCCAACATGGCTTTAGACAAGGAAGATCTTGTCTTACTAATCTGTTATGTTTTTTTGAAGGAGTGAATAAACAGGTGGGCAAAGGTGAGTCGGTTGATATTGTGTATCTGGACTTTCAGAAAGCCTTTGACAAGGTCCCTCATCAGAGACTTTTGGCAAAACTAAAGAGTCATGGGATAGGAGGCAGTGTACTATTGTGGATCAGGAACTGGTTAAAAGATAGAAAGCAGAGGGTAGGGCTAAATGGCCAATTTTCCCAATGGAGAAAGGTGAATAGTGGTGTACCCCAGGGATCTGTGCTGGGTCCGCTGCTTTTTGACATATTCATAAATGACCTGGAAAGTGGAATAACGAGTGAGGTTATCAAATTTGCAGATGACACAAAACTATTTAAAGTTGTTAAAACCGAAGAGGATTGTGAAAAATTGCAAGAGGATCTTGATAAACTGGAAGACTGGGCATCAAAATGGCAGATGAAATTTAATGTGGACAAGTGCAAGGTTATGCACCTAGGGAAGAACAACCCAAACTATGGTTACACGATGCAAGGTTCCACATTAGGAACCACCACCCAGGAAAAAGATTTAGGCATCATTGTGGATACCATGTTAAAACCCTCGGCCCAGTGTGCAGCGGCGGCCAAGAGAGCAAATAGAATGCTAGGTATGATTTTTATTTTTATTTTTTTTTATTTAGCAAGCATTTGTAGCCCGCTCCTTCCAGCGATCAGAAGCGGGTAGGATTACTATTGTGAAACTGCCGAATCAAGGCAGGTACAAATTTTGTTTACATACAGATTGTCAGAAAAGCACATCATACAGAGTTAACACTTCTTAGCTATGGGGGAGTTCATTTACATATATACATAAATACAGGATAAGCTTTTTGGCCACAGTGGTCAGGGGCTGCTCCATCTGTGGATTTAGTTCAGGTTGAAATGAGATTGGAAAATGTGCGTTTTGAGTTTCTTTCTGAAGTCTAGAAGGTCATTGCTAGCTCGTAGTTCTGGTGGGAGTTGGTTCCACAGTGTTGGTGCCACATATGAGAAAGCCCTGTGGCTGGTGTTAGCTTTGGCAGATCTTATATCTGTTGGAGTGTGAAGGATGTTGGAATTGTGGGTTCTTCTGTTTCGGGTAGGAGGTTGCGATCTTACTAGGTTGTTGAGGAAGGAAGGTGCTAAGTTGTGGATGAGTTTGAAGGTGGTTGTTAGTATTTTGTATTTTGTTTGAGCTGTTATGGGTAGCCAGTGTAATTGAATTAGCACTGGTGTGATGTGGTCACTTAGATTTTTCTTCATTATGACCCTGCATCTACATTTTGTGCCATTTGTAATATGTTTAGGGTTTTTTTAGGTAAACCTTGTAGGATGGCGTTGCAGTAGTCAAAATGTGGCATGATGAGTGCTTGGGCCACTGTTCTGAAGTCTTGGGGATCAATAATATTCCGAATGGGTTGGAGCACTCTAAGCTTGTGGAAAACTGCTCTGTTGGTCTTTCGGAGGTGTTTTTCCATCTTTAGGTCACAGTCAAATGTGACTCCTAGATACTTTATTTCTTTTTTTGTTTGGTAAGTGTTGTTACATAGTGTTATTGATGTGGGTGGGTCAAAATTCGGTTCTTTGGAGATATACATTACTTCGGTTTTTTTGTGATTAATTGACATACTACTTTGTTGCAACCAGTCTTGCATCTCTCTGATACATGTCTCTAGTGGGTTGTAGTCTGGGTTTTTAGTGTCTAGTTGTGAGTATAGCATGATATCATCGGCATAGATGTGGTAATTAATTTCGTGTCGTGAGAAAATTTTGCATAGTGGCTGCATATATATGTTAAACAGAAGTGCTGAGAGAGCAGAGCCTTGGGGGATTCCCTGCGTTTGGGAGAAAGATTCTGCTTTTTCTCCGTTGAATTGAACCTGTTGTGTTCGATTTGAGATGTAGGATGAGAACCATTTTAGTGGTGTTCCTGTTATTCCTATTGATTTTATCCTATTTATGAGGGTCCCATGATTGACTGTATCAAAGGCAGCGGAGATGTCAATGAATACAAGAATGTACATTTTCTTTTTGTTTTCAAGGCCCTTTAGGAGGTTGTTAAGTAGAACTAGTAACAGGGTTTCTCCAGGACCAAGCAGGAAGTCAGTCCTCACTTATGGGTGACGTCGGCGCCGACGGAGCCCTCGCGGAGCAATTTTCCCCAGCTTTCAAAGAAAGCCTTTGGGAATTGCAGCGCGCATGCGCGGTCCTCTTCCCGCCCAAGGGTGCCATCTTAGCCAGTCTTCTTTTTTCCGCGGAGCCCTACAGACGTCCCCGTCTTGTCCCCGCGAAAAAGTCGATATTTCTTCATAATTTTATTCTTTTTCCCTTCGGTTCGACGCCGGTCTTTTTCCCGCCCGGACTCGCGACGCCGGTCACGAGTCCTCTTCTTTTCGGTTTTTCTGACTTAGTCAGTTTTCGTTTTCGGTTTTTCCCTGGCAGCCCGGTCCTTTGACCTCGCCGGGGCCCTTTTTCCCCCGATGGCTGCCAGTGGTTTCAAGCGGTGTGGTCAGTGTGACCGAAATATGTCACTAACTGACACACACGACTTTTGCCTCCGCTGCCTGGGCCCGGATCATGAAGAAATGATCTGTGGGCCCTGCGGCAAAATGTCCTCCAAAGCGTTGAGAAGTCGGCGGCATCAGCGGGATAGGATCTTCGCTGACCCCAGCCGTACCCGGACCTCGTCGGAGGCCTCCGCGTCCAAAGGTTCCAGCTCGGACCGTCGCCGGAGTTCCTCCGACAGGGGTTCTCCCTCCGGGGACCATCGACGGAAGGTGAAACCCGCGAGGGCGGCGTCGGTGGACGCTCCTGACTCCGCGAGGGCCAGGTCGCATAGCCCCGATAGCTGCCCCGGGTCCTTGGAGAAGGAGCACCTCCCGAAGCGACCTCGCCTGGAGTCGGAGCTGCCTGCTCGGGTAAGTCCTGTGGTCCTCCTGGACTCGCCTCCGCGACAGCCGACGTCGGGCCCGACGCCGTCGGGGCCCGAGTCGGGGGCTGCTGGGTCACCTGAGCTCGGACTCAGGTTGACGGCCTTGGAGAGCAGACTGTCTGCCTTCATGGACCAGCAGCGGGCACTGCTCGCTGGCTTCGCTGGCGTCGCTGCCCCGACCGCCGGGACGTCGACGTCCAAGTCGACCCCGGAGACCGAGCCGATCCTCGAGTCGATGCGAACTCGAGTCGATCCTCGGTCGAGGTCACCCTCGGCCTCCCGTTCGGGACCGAGGTCGCCGACGCCGACTCCCTCGGCGTCGGGGCGGCAGGCGCCGCGCCCTGCCCGGGCCGACCCCTCGTCGGAGTCGGTCTGGGAGTCGGAAGAGGAAGAGTCGCCTGATTCTTTTCGGACTCGGTGTGTCCCCTCGGACTCACCTGAGTCCGAACCTCGGAAGCAGTCCCCCCCGGAGGATGCCCGGTTCTCGGACTTCGTCAGGGATATGGCCAAGGCTTTGGCCTTCCCTGCGGACCCCGAGGAGGAGCCTCGAGCCGAAGAGCTCGACGCCCTCCAGTATGACTCTCCCGCCAGGGAACACTTTACTGTACCGGTTCCTCCCATGCTGGAACGACTACTCTTCCGCATGTGGGAGAGTCCGGCCACCTCGCCGGTCCTGAGCAAGCGGGTCGATTCTATCTATCGAGTCCGCAAGAGCCCTGGCTTCCAAAAAGCACAGCTACCACACCATTCCATGGTAGTGGAATCGGCCATGCATCGTCTTAAGAGCCAGAAGATGCACTCCTCGGTGCCTCCTGGCAGGGAGGCCCGTAACCTGGATGGCCTTGGTAAGAAGTGTTTCCAGGGCTCTATGCTCGCATGTCGTGTCCAGACCTACCAGCTATACATGGGCATGTATCTCCGAGACCTGGCTAAAGAGCTAGCCGGCTTCTCCGCTGGTTTGTCCGAGGAACCCTTGCGGAGGTTCCTGGCCTTGTCCACTGGCATTCGGGAATGCTCAAAATTCATGTCCCGAGCAGCCTATGATGGCTTTGAAGCATCGGCTCGAGTGGCCGCAGCCGGCATTGGTGCCCGCCGACAGGCTTGGCTTCAGTCGTCTGACCTTGAGCCCTGGGTGCAGGACAAGTTGGTCGATGTCCCTTGCCGGGGCGAAAACCTCTTTGGCAAGCCCATGGCTGATAAGGCTGCACAAATTGAGACGGAGACTCTCACCAGGACTAGGCTTTCTAGGAAGACCTCCGCCCCTTCCCAGAAAAAGAAGGGCTCGGGAAAGAAGTCCTTTTACCCGAGGAAGGCGGCTGCCTACAAACAATACCCCCACTATCAGGCCCCTGCAGCTCCCCAACAGGGCCAGCAGGCCAAGGGACGGGGTAACGGGTCCCGTAGGCAGCAAGCCCCCAAGCCTGCACCACCAGCCCCTGCTCCGCAGGGTGGGGGCTTTTGACTCCTTAAGCATAGCCTCTCCCCCCCCGCTGGTTCCTCCCAGCACCGGAGGCCGGCTGGTTCACTTCGCCCACAGGTGGTCCAGCATCACCTCAGATGCCTGGGTGCTTCAAGTCGTGCGAGAAGGCTATCTTCTCCACTTCCACCAGGTCCCTCCCTCCTATTTTCCGGGAGAACCTCCTCGACCCCCTCTGCACAGGGAATTACTCCTGCAGGAGTTAGCAGGTCTTCTACAGGAACAGGCGGTGGAACCGGTGCCCCACCACCTAAAAGGTCAAGGCTTTTATTCCAGGTATTTTCTGATACCAAAGAGAACTGGAGGCCTCAGACCCATCCTGGACTTGCGCAACCTCAACAAGTTCCTTGTGCGAGAGAAGTTCAAAATGCTTACCCTTGGAATCCTTCTGCCCTACCTCCAGCAGGGAGATTGGCTATGCTCCTTGGATCTAAAGGATGCCTACACGCACATCCTCATCCACCCCAGCCACCGCCAATACCTAAGGTTTGTGGTGGCAGGAAATCATTACCAGTACAGAGTACTGCCCTTTGGCCTGTCCTCCGCACCGCGAGTCTTCACAAAATGTCTCGCGGTGGTGGCGGCCCATCTCCGGCTTCACGGCCTATATGTTTTTCCGTACCTCGACGAATGGCTCATCAGAGCAGCGTCCGCTCCGGAGGTCACCAACGCCGCACGCCGCACGGTGACTCTTCTGCAGTACTTGGGCTTTGTTATAAACTTCGCAAAGTCCACTTTGCTCCCCTCACAGGATCTCGAGTTCATCGGCGCAAGGCTGCACACTCCTCAGGCACGAGCGTACCTACCGCTCGACAGGGCTCAACGGCTCATGGACCTAGCCGACCGTTTTCGCAGCCAGCCCCTGGTCTCCGCCAGGCGCTTCCTGAGACTACTCGGCCATATGGCTTCCACCGTCCATGTGACCCCCAATGCCCGCCTGAATATGCGGCCTGCTCAATGGTGTCTCCGCCAGCAGTGGCGACAGGCCACAGGCGGCCTAGCAGACCTAGTGCGCGTCTCCGAGCCGCTGGCCTCGTCTCTCCAGTGGTGGCTTCATCGGCCGAACCTGGTACTCGGCATGCCTTTTCAGTCACCTCAGCCGGCCCGGGTGCTGACAACAGATGCATCCCTCCTGGGCTGGGGAGCGCATTGCCAAGGGGCACGTACTCAGGGCCTCTGGACCACGTGGGAGTCTGCTCAGCAGATCAACTTCCTGGAGCTCAGGGCGATCCGCCTGGCTCTCAAGGCCTTCTCCCACCTGACTTCTCACCAGTCCGTCCTTGTCCAGACGGACAATCAAGTTGCCATGTTCTACGTGAACAAGCAGGGGGGCACGGGCTCCTTCCTCCTCTGCCGGGAGGCACAGAAGCTCTGCTCTTGGGCCGTCAGTCACGGCATTCTCCTCAAGGCAGTTTATCTCCCGGGCCAAGAGAATTACCTGGCGGACAAACTCAGCAGGATCCTCCAGCCGCACGAGTGGCGTCTGGATCCCTTGGTAGTTCAGAAGCTCTTTCTAAAGTGGGGCCTCCCCACGATGGATCTCTTTGCCAGTCCTCACAACCGGCAACTTCCTCGCTTCTGCTCTCGTCAGCCACACCCCCTTCGGGTTGCGGCGGACGCTTTTCTACTCTCATGGTCGGGGAGCCTTCTGTACGCTTTCCCTCCCATCCCGCTAGTCTCTCGGACTCTTTTCACGGTTCTCCGAGACAAAGCCTTCATGATCCTGGTGGCCCCTCGCTGGCCCATACAGCCGTGGTTTACGCTCCTGCTGCAATTAGCGGTGGAGGATCCATTCCCTCTGGGGTTACAACCGGATCTCCTCACTCAGGATCAGGGGTCTCTGCTACACCCCAACCTCAGGTCTCTCAACCTGATGGCCTGGCTGCTGAGAGGGTAGTCCTCGCTCCCCTTCTCCTGCCGGCAGAAGTGGAGGAGGTCGTCCTAGCTTCTCGGCGACCTTCTACCCGCAAATGCTACGCCCTTAAATGGCGTCGCTTTTCCGTTTGGTGTGGCCAGCAGTCTCAGGATCCCTTCTCCTGCCCGGTGTCGGTGATCCTGCAGTACTTGCTCTACCTCTCTAATCTGGGACAAGTCCAACTCCGTCAAAGTTCACCTCAGTGCTCTTTCAGCACATCATGTGCCGGTGGAAGGCAGACCTCTTTCCAGCGACCCTCTTGTAGCGAGGTTTCTCCGAGGTCTCCTTCTACTTAAACCACCTCTACGCCCGCCAGCGCCTGACTGGGATCTGAATGTGGTTTTACAGCGGATCACCTGTCCGCCTTTTGAACCTATGGCTACCTGTTTTCTCCGTTTTCTTTCTTGGAAAACACTGTTCTTGATAGCCCTCACTTCCGCTAGACGCGTATGTGAATTGCAGGCCCTCGTGTCTGATCCCCCTTACACTCGGTTCTACAAAAATAGGGTAGTCCTACGGACTCACCCAAAATTTCTTCCAAAAGTGGTCTCCCCTTTTCATATCAATCAGGAGGTGGTACTTCCAACCTTCTTTCCCAGACCACACTCCAGCCGGGCTGAAACGGTCCTCCATACCCTGGACTGTAGAAGGGCTTTGAACTTCTACCTTGACCGTACGCGGGAACACCGTAAAGCTGCTCAGCTTTTTGTATCTTTTGACCCCAATAAATTGGGGCTCCCGGTCTCCAAGCGTACACTGTCCATCTGGGTTGCGGACTGTATCACTTGGGCTTATGGGGCAGCCGGACTCTCCTTGGAAGGTCGAGTCACGGCTCATTGCGTTCGGGCAAAGGCCACGTCAGTGGCTTACCTCCGCTCTGTTCCGCTGGCAGACATCTGCCGGGCCGCTACTTGGTCTTCGAGCCAGACTTTTGCGGTCCATTACTGTCTCGAGAGGGAGTCCCGCAGGGACAGTGCTTTCGGACAGGCAGTCCTCCGTAATCTCTTTGAGGTCTGAGCAACTCCTACCCTCCATCCCGGATGTGGGCTACCGGTGGGTGATAATTCAGCAAAGATTCTTTCCTTCTGTGCTGCTGAGCTAGAGGGAGCTCATTTTTGTGCTTAGGGTCTCCGGTAGCCTTAAGCTTGGGAGTCCCATAAGTGAGGACTGACTTCCTGCTTGGTCCTGGAGAAAGCGTAGTTACTCACCTGTAACAGGTGTTCTCCAGGAGCAGCAGGAATCAGTCCTCACAACCCTCCCTCCTCCCCTTGGAGTTGCAATCGTCTGCTTTACTTTTTTTGCAAATTTTTATGCTGTCTTTTTTAGCTATGTCATCTGACTGGCTAAGATGGCACCCTTGGGCGGGAAGAGGACCGCACATGCGCGCTGCAATTCCCAAAGGCTTTCTTTGAAAGCTGGGGAAAATTGCTCCGCGAGGGCTCCGTCGGCGCCGACGTCACCCATAAGTGAGGACTGATTCCTGCTGCTCCTGGAGAACACCTGTTACAGGTGAGTAACTACGCTTTCAACTCCATGATGTTGCCTGAAGCCATATTGCTGGTCATCAAGAGGAGCATTGTCAGTCAGATGGTCTTGGAGCTGTAGAAGGACCGTTTTTTCTATGATCTTTGCCAGGAATGAGATACTTGATATGGGACGGTAGGACGCTGGGTCTTCTCCGATGAGTGTAGTGTTTTTTAGGATCGGTCTAATGACTGATTTCTTTAATTCTGAGGGCATGATTCCTTGTTGTAGGGATAGGTTAACTATGTGTGCTATGTGAGGTGCTATGTCTTGTTTCACTGCCTTGATCCAGGATGCAGGACAGGGGTCTAGTGGGGAGGTGGTGCTTTTTAGGCTTGTGACAATGGTTGTGATTTGCTGGGTTCCTATTTTGTGGAAGTGCTCCCATAACTGGTTTTGCGTCGTGTTATTCTCACTTCTGATTTGTGGTGTTGGTGGGGGGGGTGGAGGACTAGGGGCCGTAAGTTTGGTCGCGTAGTGGTTTGCCAGTGTTTGGACCTTGATGGAGTTGTTGAGGTTGGCATTTTGGTCGGTTTTGGTTAGTGATTTGACTAGTTCAAATAACTCTCGCGGGCGATTGATCGCCTTGTTTAGGATGTTGGTGTGATGTAATTTTTTTGCATTGTTCACGTCGTCTTTGTACTTTGCGAGATGGGCCATGTATTTAGTTTTGAGATCGGAGGATTTGGTATGTCTCCATTTTCTCTCTATTTTACGGAGCTCCCTTTTTGATTTTATTAGAGTTCCTGTGTACCAGGGTTCCGAGTTGATCTTATGTGGGATTGTTGTGTGTTTCAATGTAGGGTTAGATGTATTTTGGATGTGTGTGTTCCATCTGTTATTTAGTTCGTCGAGGTCTGTGGAATCTAGGTTTATGTGGGATGCAATGGTGCTTATGAGGTGTTCCTCGTTGAGTTTGCTGAATTTCCTAATGGGGTTGGTCATTCTCATCTCCTTTGAGTTTTTGGGTTGGCACTGTAGTTTAAGTTTACAGTTGATTTGGTGGTGGTCTGACCATGGTACTTGAGTTATGTTTATTATAGGTGGTTCATTGCTTTGTTGTGGATTTCTGGGTATGAAAATCATATCTAGGATGTTGCCTCTATCGTGTGTGGGGTTGCTTACTATTTGTTGGAAACCCAATTGGTCGATGGCTTCATAGAAGGAGTCCGTGTGGGACGGAGGAATTGATGCTAGGTTCAAATCTCCGAGGATGATTTGGAATTTTTTGCTTTGTGTGGATGTGATGGTTTCTAGTGCTGTGGCTAGTGTTTCGTGCTGTGGTGAGGGAGGTCGATAGATTAGGCAGATGGATAATGCCATGCTCTCGACTTTGAGTAGGTCAAGATCGGGATTTGTGACCGTAGATGTGGTTGTGAGTTGAAGGCTGGTTTTGGCTGCTATAAGGACTCCGCCTCCTCTTCTGTTGATGCGTGGGCAGTTGTATAGTTGGTATCCAGGCTTCTGTATTTGGTTCATTGTTGCAGGGTCTGAGTCAGTGAGCCATGTTTCTGTTATGCATAGGATATCTGGTTGTTCGTCAGTTAGAATGTTGTGGATAATATGCGTTTTATTCCTTATTGACCTAGCATTAATAAGGATAATGTTACATGTGTGATGTTCTGGGTGTGTTGTTCGTGTGAGTTGTATTTGGGATCCAATAGTGTTCTTTGCTTTGGTTTTAGGGTGTTTTTGTGATCTATTTCCTTTGATATGGGTGTGTCGTTGGGGTAATTTGCTTGGCGTTTGTGTGGTGGTGATAGGATTTAAGTTGTATTGATGCAGGATGGGTAATGGTGGGGGGGGTGGAGAAGGTAGATTGGTGTATATAGTAGAGGAATGCAGTATTGTGAGTGTGGGATGGTTCTATATGAAGATGTCAGTATACACATGCACAAAATCAGGAAAGTGTGAGCAGGCTCCATTTTATGTCTGCCAGAAATACTTGGGTTTTTGGATTCGTGGTAAGGAAAGGAATGGAAAATAAAACAAAAGATATTATAATGCCTCTATATCGTTCCATGGTGAGACCGCACCTTGAATATTGTGTGCAATTCTGGTCGCCGTATCTTAAAAAGGATATAGCGATTTTAGAAAAGGTTCAGAGAAGAGCCACCAAAATGGTAAAGGGGATGGAAGGATACTCCTATGAAGAAAGGCTAAAAAGGTTAGGGCTCTTTAAACTGGAAAAGAGACGGCTGAGGGGAGATATGATAGAAGACTATAAATTAATGAATGGAATGGAACGGGTAAACGTAGATCGATTGTTTACGTTATCAGAATATAGAAAGACTAGGGGACATGCAATGAAGCTACAGGGTAAACTATTTAAGACCAATAAAAGAAAATATTTTTTCACTCAACGTGTAATCAAAATCTGGAATTTGTTACTGGAGGATGTAGTAAAGGCTGTTAGTGTAGCTGGGTTTAAAAAAAGGTTTGGACAAGTTCCTGGAGGAAAGGTCCATAAACCATTATTAAGAAGTGACCGAAGATATCAATGCTTGACCCAGTACAAGCATTGTGGAACTTGTGTCTCTTGGGGAAACTGCTAGGTACATATGACCTAGTTTGGCCACTGTTGGAAACAGAATACTGGGCTTGATGGACCTAGGTCTGACCCAGTATGGCATATCTTATGTTCTTATGTTCTCCTTAACCTCGCCCATTCAATGGCCAAACCATAAGCGAGAACTGATCCACTTGAGGCAATCGAAGCGGTCCCTGAAGCAACAGATCCGCCCTTACCGGTAATCTCCACAGAGTTCCGTCTAGCAGTCGAAGTAGATCCGCAAACCACAGGCGCCTCGGCCAATCCGGAGCCACCAATAGTACTCTTCCTGGATGGGCCTCGATGCATTGAACCACTCGCCCTATGAATGCCCACGGCGGGAAGACAGAGTAGGCCCGACACCGGCCAACGCTGCATCAGAGCATCGATCCCTTCTGACATCCTTTCTCGTCGTCTGCTGTAGAAATGACTCATCTTTACTGATTGAAAGGTTGCCATGAGATCCATAATTGGGTGCCCCCATCTGCGGACTATTTGGGCAAACACTTCCGGATGGAGCTCCCATTCTCCGGCATCCACCCTGACCCTGCTGAGGTAGTCCGCAGTCACATTGTCCTTTCTTGCAATGTGTGCCGCTGATATGGCTTGTAGCCGGGGTTCTACCCACTCAAACAACGCTCCTGCTTCCTCTGCCATGGCTACGCTTCCCGTTCCGCCTTGCCAATTGATGTAAGCCACTGTCGTGGCATTGTCCGACAATACTCGTACCACCTGGTGCTTCACCGTGGTCTCGAACGACTGGAGTGCTAGCACCATGGCACGAAGCTCTAGGCGGTTGATGGACCATTGGCTCTCCTGAGCTGTCCATGTGCCTTGCGCATAAAGATGTCCGCACTCTGCTCCCCAACCTGCGAGATTCGCGTCCATCAACAACGGGAGCCACAGTGGCTGTTCCAAAGGTAAGCCTGCCTCCAGATGACCTGGGCAGGTCCACCACTTAAGTGACCTCCGGACCTGGAGCGGGCAGGGTAGATGCTTGTTTAACGAATCATTCTGGTGTGACCAACGATGCAGAAGCACCCTCTGCAACGGCCGCATGTGAAACCTGGCCCATGGCACCACCTCCAGGGTCGCCGCCATCATTCAACACCCGAAGATAGCTCCACGCTGACAGCGCCGGCATGGACAGAAACTGGCATACTAGATGCCGAAGGGCTTGAGCTCGCCGAGCCGGCAAAAACACGGCATCCTTTTGAGTATTGAAGCGTACCCCCAAGTATTCGAGATTCTGTGACGGGACCAATCGACTCTTGGCCGGATTGACCACCCAGCCTAGACTCTGCAAAACGTTCATCACTCTGTTCGCCACTTGAACGCTCTCGGTCTCGGACTTTGCCCGAATCAAGCAGTCATCGAGATAAGGGTGCACCAGAATACCTTCCTTTCGCAACGCCGCAGCCACTACCACCATGATTTTGGTGAAAGTGTGCGGCGCCGTTGCTAGGCCGAAGGACAAGGCCCGGAATTGAAAATGTCCCCAAGGAAGGGTGAACCTTAGGAACTTCTGCTGGGCTGCCCTGATGGGAATGTGCAGATACGCCTCCGTGAGATCGAGGGAAGTCAAGAACTCCCCTAGCCAGACAGCAACGATCACCGAACGCAGCGTTTCCTTCCGAAAATGAGGTACTTGCAGGCAGTGATTTACACCCTTGAGGTCCAGGATAGGTCAGAGGGACCTATCTCTTTCTTTGGCACCACGAACCTTCCTCTTTGGAAACCACCTAGATGAGTACCCCAAAACCTCCTGAAGTCTCTAAACTGACCTCGAGAGGCCAGCATGGACCTCCCCTGTTTAGCCTTGTCCGCCAGGAATCTACCGCCCTTGGACGCCCCCAAATCCTTAACCAGCTTGTCCAAATCTTCCCCAAACAACAGTTTGCCTTTAAAGGGAAGCTTGCTGAGACTGTGACTTAGACGAACCGTCGGCTGCCCAGTTCCTCAACCACAGGGATCTACCACTAAAGCCATACTATTCGCTAATGCTCTGATCAAATCATAATGCACATCTGCCAGATAAGCAGACCCAGATTCAAGCCAATTCACCTGCATCAAACTGTCCTGCCCGAGTTGATCAGTTTGCCTTAAATGCTGGGACCATCAAAGACATGCTCTAGCAACCCAGGCCCCACAGATGGAAGCTTGCAAGGACAACGCATTAGCTCGAAAGTCTGTTTCAACAAATCATCCACTTTCCTATCCTGTGCATCTTTCAAGGCGGCACTGCCTTCCACGGGTATCGTCGTCGTCTTTGTAACCGCTGACACTGCTGTATCTATCCGCGGTGAATGAAACTTTTCCTTGTCCTTATCCGCCAAAGGGTAAAGTCTATTCATTGTTCTGACCCCCCTTTGCCCCGCTTCCGGCTGATCCCATTTATCTTGTATCATCCAGTCTACCATCCGGTGGACTGGGAACACCACCTGGGATTGCCTCACCGCCTGAATAAGAGGATCCTCAACCTGCTCCTCCTCTGCTGGCTGTGCCGTAGCGAGATTGAGCTTCTGAAGTGATTCCGTAATAAGAGCCACAAGCTCATCTTTACGGAATACTCAAATAATTTCTGCCTGGTCCTGAGGCTCCGGAATCTCATCATCTTCCAGCTCTTCTAGACCTGACTCAGGATCCAAATCCGCTTCCTCCTTTTCCTGCCACTCCAACTCTGAGGATGAGTGGCTAGCTGATCGTGCCCTTTTTAAAGGCCTCAATGGCATGCTATCCACTTCGCCACCTTTGGTTAGCGTTGCTGTCGGTGTAGTCTGTAAGGGCTCAGGGACCTTCCCCTGCCTCCACAAACAGAAGGCTTGATGCATAATTAAAAGGAAATCAGGGCAAAAATCTCCGAGCGGTGATTCTGTAACTGATGCTGTTTGCGCAGTGGTCCGGCCCGGAGGCATATCCGAGCAGGGTACTGACTGGGCCTCCAACATAAATTCCCCTTCACGCGCTGGAGACATACCCCGCGACTCTGGAACCCTTTGTCTTCCATCTGGTGTTCTATGCAGGTAGACACAGTAGCGCAGCCATGGCAGATACCAGTGTCAGACACGGTGCCTCTACGGGTACCGCAGACCACGCACTGCGGGTGAGATGACATTAGGATGGACCCCCCACAATTCCTTGTTCAGAAATGTAGCAGCAACAACATACAAGCAAAAAATAAACACCTTCCTTTTTTTTATATAGATCCCTTTGTTACAGCAAGAAAACCATTGAAATAAAGACATTCTGTCCTCTCCTTTTTTTTTTTTTACTTTACCGAAATAAAGACTGAAAAATGAACAGACTGATGCCCCAGAGCAATAAAAAACTGCAATTAGACACTTTCCCAACAAATCAGGAAGGAACCCCGCTGATCCGGGCCTACACCAAGCCATGGTACCCGGCGCGAGAAACTCCGATTAGGCCTGCCACGCGGCTCACCGTGTGCGGGAAACAAGGAAAATGGCTGCGGCTGCTTTTCAGCACGTTTGGTGTCAAAACTGCCCGAAACTGTGAGAACCCTGATCCGTGAACACCGTGTGGCCCCCGAAGCCCCTGCCATCGGCACGCTGCCGAAACCAAGGCCAGACACTCACTTACTGTACCGATGCAGCTCTGCAAGCCGTGATGTTGCTCAGCCCTGCTGTGAGCGACGTTCGCTGTGAGAGCTGATCTGCTGCTGGGACTCCAACAATGATTCTCAGGCTCCCCGATGTCCCGCAGGAACAAGCTGCCCAGCACACCGTGTGTGCGGGTGAATGAAGCAGACAGAGCTCTCCCCCATACAGCCGAGGGGGAAAGATCTTGAGCCTCTTCTGCCTGTATGAAAGGAAAGTACCAAAGGATAGGAGAGGCTGTAGCCGGCTGCTAACTTTTTTAAAGGTATATACCACCAGAAAGCAAAAAACGAAGTTTAAAGGAACCAAATCAAATTTTAACCCTAAAGTCTTAATATATGCTCCTTATGTGTTCCTCTAGTGAGCCCAGCACCTAGGCTCACTACGTCCTCCTGCTGCATGGAGACTGGACACACTGGGGCTGATGGGAGAGACCAGCAGACTATATCCAGTGATGTGGAGGAGTGGCCTAGTGGTTGGGGCAAGGTACTTTAGGCCGGAAAGTCGGGGGTTCAAATCCCACTAGAGGACAGCAACCTTGGGCTGGAAGGACTGGGGTTTCTATTCCCACAGGTGCTCCTTGTGGTCTTGGGCAAGCACTTAACTATTTTACAGGGAACATGGGCTATGGAGGGTTATCTCCAAGTTATAATGCCCTGTTCACTGTAATTTCAGTTTGTTCAATGTAAACCGCACTGATGCAGAATAGCGCGGTATATAAGAGAATGTAAATAAAATAAAATAAAATGTCACGATTTTGACATGCACAGTCTCCAAGCAGCAGGAGGCGGTACACTACCCAGAGGTGGGGGACTAAACTGAAGGAACGATAAGGAAAAGTACATTGATGAGATGCTTCTTGAACCATCCAAGCTCTCAGACACAGGTAAAGATATAGAATGAAGAAGGTTGGACACGAGTCACTGGAGTCTGCAGTATCAAAAATCAAACTCCTCCAGCCCTTGAACTGAAGAATCAGTATGCAGCCCTGGAAGTGGAGGAGATGAAAAAAATCTCAGGAAAGGGAAGAACTAGAGCTCAAGCACCTCAAAGTTGTGGAATTAGTGACCACAAGGAAGAGAAGGGTAGTGGTGATTGGTGACTCTTTTCTGAGAGGTACTGAGGTGTCCATCTGCCGACCAGACTTTATATCCAGAGAGCCAGGTGCCAAAATCCGAGATGTTATGGAGAGTTTGCTGAGACTTATCAAGCCTACTATAAGATGTTGCTTATCCATGTCTGCACAAATGATACTGCTAGGTATCCCTCTGTGCGTATCAAAAGTGACTTCATGGTTCTGGGACAGAGGGTGAAGCAGGTAGGTGCACAGGTGGTGTTCTCTTCAATTCTCCCTGTTGAGGGTAAAGGTCAAGGCAGAGAAGCTTGCACTCTGGAGATGAATGCACAGCTGCATGGAGGGTTTCATCGAGAGCATTTGGTTTCCTGGACCATGGTATGATCTTCCAAGAGCTGCAGAACATAGATGGCATCCATCTGTCCAAGAAGGTCGAAGTATCTTCTGCATCAGACTGGCTAACCTACTGAAGAGGGCTTTAAACTAGATTCATTGGAGATGGGTTAAGAAAGCCCCCAGGTAAGTGAAACATTAAATATCTCTGCAGAAATTGATAAAAGCGGCACATCTGGAAAGCGGTGTGTATAAATGCCTGTAGCAGGAGAAATAAGATCCCAGATGTTGAAGCTTTAATGGAAGAGACTGACTTGGATTTAGTGGCAATTATGGAGACAATGTTCATAGACAACCATGTCTGGGATGTAATTATACCGGACTATACTTTATTCAAGAAGGAAAGGGTAGGAAGAAAGGGAGGAGGAGTAGCCTAATGGTTAGAGCACTGGCTTGGTAACCAAGAGACCAAGGTTCAATTACCATTAGTGTTTATTGGGATCTTGGGCAAGTCACTTAACCCATCATTGCCTCAGAAAAAATCCAAGTTATCGATATCCCTGTTTAATGTACATTACCAAGTTTGTTATAATATAAACCGCTTTGACTAAAATGATAAAGCGGCATAAAAAACCCTGTTAAATAAATAAAATATATGTAAAGAATAATATTAAAGCTATAGAATTACAGGGCTTAAAAGGGAGTGAGGAGGCATTGTGGGTTAAACTAGAAAGAGTAAAAGGGAAATCCATTTGCATTGGTGTGATATACAGATCTCCCTCAGGGAGAAGTGGACAGGGATTTAATAGAAGACATACGCAGTACTACCATGAAAGGAGAAGTGCTACTAATAGGTGATTGGCACATCCCTGCTGCAGTGTCATCTAGAAGTAAGGAGATGGTGGATTCTCTATAGGGAGAACTATTCTGGCAACAGGCAACAGAACCTACATGTGAAGGGGTCATACTGGACTTGGTGCTTACCAATGGCAAAAGTGTTTCAGATGTCATAGTGGGAGATCATCTCACATCCAGTGATCACCAGATGGTGTGGTTCAGTATTAGGACTAGGGCTGATAAAATCCATTCAAAGGCAAGGGTCTTAGACTTTAGGAAAACTAACTTTTCCCAAGATGGGACAATACCTCAAAGAGCTGTAAGCAGTATAAGAACAACTGGGGGATGTAGAAAAGCAATGGGCAAAACGGAAAGGGGATATTTGAAGGGCAACAAACCTTTTTGTTAGAAAGGTAAATAAATGTAAAAGGAAAAGAAGGCCACTAAGGTTCTCAAAAGAGGTAGCTGAAAAGGTGAAGAAAAAAAAAGAGGGTGACCTTCATAAAATACAAGACCTCAGAGAGAGGAAGATAATCATCTAAATCTGGAAAAACTTAGAGAAGCTAGCAAAGTAGTCAGGAAAGCAAATATACAAAAAGAAGAAGAAATAGCCAATGCAATCAAATAGCGGGATAAGACGTATCTCCAGGAACAAGTAGGAATGCAGTCTTCACATATGGGTATCGTTGGTACCAATAGAGCCTGTGCGGGAACACTACCCAGCGTCCAACTGGAAAGCCTTTGGGAGCAATCCACTGCTGCGCATCTGCCTTCCTGCCTTCCCAAGTCCTCTCCTCAGTTCTTTATTTTCCGCAGAGCCAGCAGGAGGGTTTCTTCCTGTCGCTGCCAAAAAAACGTCATTTTTTGGTTTAAATTTGGGCTCTGCCTTTCCATCAATGCCGGTATCTTCCCTGATACTGACCCCGATATTTCTTTTCTTTTCAAAATATTTTTCTTCTTCTTTTTTTTCCAATTTTTGGTGGTTGTACCACAAAATTAGGCTTTTACCTACTGTTTTCAACTACAATGGGAAAACACATCAGCGGCTTAAAAAATTGTTCCAAGTATCAGTCACCAATAAACATGACTGGTGTTTAAAATGTTTGGGCCTGAACCATTTATCAATTGAATGCCTTTTGTGCTAACAAATGACAAAGTGAAGCCTAAAGAAGAGCAACAGCTGTAAACTTGCTAGCAACACCAAAGGCATCGACAAAGTTCAACACGACAACCACAAACAGGGCATTCAGTTTTTATGTCCCCAAATGCTGGAATGCTCTACCCCCTGACATTAGGGCCATTACCAATCTATTTCAGTTCAGGAAGGCTCTCAAAACCCACCTTTTCCTCCAATACTTCCCAGACAGCAATTGAACCTAGATATCCCTCCCAAGAAATGACCCAATCTAGAAAGGCCCTTACATGCATTATCTGAGTTTTACCTATCCTTGCAGTGTAAATAGCTTATGTATATAGTTAACCCTGTTATCCAAGTTTGTACCCCTGTTCGATGTAAAACCTGACAGCTTGTCGTTATGTTATTATGTAAACCGCGCTGATACTAAATAGCGCGGTATATAAGAAACTGTAAGAAAAAAGAAAGAAAGAAAGAAAAGGGCCAGAAATATGGTTCTCTGTTTGCCTTGGACTCTATTTCAGTTGCTTCTGCATCGTCGAGGACATCGGCCCCCTCTCTTGGTTCTCAGGTCTCCTCAAAGTCCAAACATAAAACTAAGTCATTGACATCGAAAACCAAAACCGATCCTCGAGGTAAGTCCCTTCATCATCATCGAGATTCACCGAAAGGTGCATCCGATGCAGACCAGCCTACCAAACAGCTCCGGTGGGAGGACCGGCCCTACAAAGCACCACAGCGGCTCAAGGACACTCCTTAGGCCTCGTCCTCTGGAGAGTTACTGCTTCCATGCTCTGGTACGGTGGCTCAAAGCCCCATAGGTGAATCCACCCAGGCATCAGCCTCCTCCCTCAACTAGGGCATCCTGGCTATTGAGAGGAGCTTGGCAGCACTCCTGGCAGCCTTGGTACCGATGGTATCAACAGCTCCAGTGATGCAATTGTCATCATCCAGTCTAAGGCTGATACCTCCAGGGCCAATACCAGCCCTTGAACCAGCATGGGTTTTTTTTTCTCCCTTCGCTGCCTCCTTTGGAATTGACCGTCATTGATGGTAACCAACAGGTTCCTGGTGCCACACCGACTGAACATCGGTATCAGCATCGGGCCTCGACATCTGCGAGGGACCATCAATACTTCGACTTTGTCGGAATCAGTCTCTACCTCCTCTGATTTTGATGATACATTAGAGAACTCCAGGGGAACTCAGTATCTCCCTTCCAATCACTCCCCTCCTCATAAGCGGTATCGGTCCTTACCAGAGGACGGCTTTTCAAGACTTCATCCAGGACATGGCAGAGGGCTTGCAGATTACTGTGACTTCCGAAATGGAACCAAGGGCAGAGGAATTGGAAATCCTCTAATATCCCTTGGTGCCCAAAGAGGATTTCATGCTACGTATGTGAGAGGCCCCACTAATGGTTCCACCTATTAGCAAGCGACTCGATACCATGTACCGAGTTCCACCATGCTCTGGCTTTCAAAAGCCTCAACTACCACACCATTCCATGGTAGTGGAATCAGTGATGCATCGCATCAAGAGTTCTAAGAATCATTCTTCCATGCCTCTCGTCAAGCACTCTAGAACTCTTGATGCCTTTGGGCTTCGTTGCTTTCAGGCATGCATGCTCACTTCTAGGATTACTTCTTACATGTCTGCATGGGCATGTATCTCAAGGATATCTCCAAAGATCTAGAGAACCTTGCCCCTATCCTTCCTGATGACAAACATGATGCATTCCAGCCTTAATCAGGCAAAATCAGAATACATCCAAGTTTCTCATCAGTCATCTTTCGATGCTTTTGAGTCATCCAGCAGAGTTTCAGCAGTCTGCATCGGTGCTCACAGAATGGCCTGGCTCCAGGCATCTGACCTTGAACAGTGGGTTCAAGATAAATTAGCAAGTATCGCCTGCTCGGGGGAGAACCTCTTTGGAAAGGGTTGGAGAGAGAAAGCCAGAGAAATTGAGACAGATGATCTCATCCTCAAATGACTCTCTAGACTTCAGACCCCTCCAGGAGAAAGACTAATCCAAAGAAGTCTTTCTATCCCAAAAAGAGAGATTATCCTTCTTATCCACCTCCAGTTGCTTACCAACCTCAGCAGCAACAGCAGAGACAACAGGTCCCTCGCCAGCCTAAGAAGCCTAAGACGCCTAAACCACAACCAGCTGCACAGCCACAGCCAGCACCTGTTTTTGACTCCTTCCTAGAAAGCATAGCTACTCTGTTTCTGTAGGGTCCCCAATCCTTTCACAAAGCAATCAGACTCTGTTCCTGTGCCCACTGGTGGCACCTCATCACATCAGAGCAGTGAACTCTCATCTAAGAAGGCTATCTGCTTCATTTCCAAAGCTTAACCCCCACCACCTCCACAAGGGATTATCCTGCAAACCCCTTGCAGGCCAATATCCTATCAGTAGAGGTGGCCACCCTGTTAGCTCAGGGGGCCATAGAATGTGTTCCTCCCACCTAAGAGGGCAGGGGCTTTTACTCTCCTTACTTCCTTATTCCAAAGAAGACAGGAGAGTTCAGACCCATTCTAGATCTAAGGGATCTCAACAAATTCCTCATTTGAGAAAGATTCAAAAAGATATTCCTGGGTACACTTCTGCCATACCTTCAGAGAAATGCTTGGCTATGTTCTCTAGACCTCCAGGAGGCATACACACACTTGCTGATCCATCCTCAACATAGACAGTATTTGCGTTTTTGGTTCCAGCAAGTCCACTACCAATATCAGGTGCTCCACTTCGGGTTAGCCTCTGCACCCCGAGTGTTTACAAAATGCATGGCAGTGGTTGCTGCCTACTTGTGTACTTTAGGAATCGTTGTCTTCCCCTACTTAGATGATTGGCTAATCAGTGGAGACTCCCCAAAAGAAGTAAAATGATCTCTTCATCGCACCATCACTGTGCTCCAAAATCTGAGCTTCATCTTAAAACTTCCCCAAATCGCACCTGGTGCCATCCCAGAGACTCAGATTCATTGGGGCACTTCTGGACACTTGTCAGGCCTGAGCTTTCCTTCCACAGGATTGCTCTGCCCGCCTTATCAAGCTGGCCCACACTATAAGGAGTTACAGTGCTGTGACAGCTCGAGAGATGCTATGCCTTCATGGACATATGGCCTGCACAGTCCATGTCTTCTCTATGCTCACCTCCACATGCAGCAAGTCCAATAGACGCTTTCTTCTCAATGGCCCCAAGCAACCGGGCATGTCACAGACAAGATTTGCATCACCCCTCCTCTTGTCATCTCTCTCTGTGGTGGTGCTCCCCTCAAAACCTACTTGGAGGGTCACCTTTTCAGATGCTTCCACCTCAATGCACCCTGACAATGGATGCTTCCAAACTCGGGTGGAAACACATCATCTCGACAGTCTCACTACACAAGGGCAGTGGACACAACAGGAAATCTCAGATCAACCTCTTGGAGATTAATGCTCTCATGAATGCCCTTTGGGTTTTTCAATCCCAACTTTCTGGCAAGCAGGTCTTAGTCCGAACGGACAACCAGGTGGCCATGTTCTGTGTGAACAATCAGGAAGGAACAGGATCTTATCCCCTTTGCCAAGAATCCCTTCATCTCTGGTTCTTCTCCATTGCACACTGCATCCATCTCAAGGTGTTGAATCTCCCAGGTGAACTCAATCTCCTTGCAGACAGACTCAGCCATGTCCTGCGTCCACACGAGTGGACTTTGAATCAGGAAATGGCATCTTGGATTGTCCAAATGTGGGAGACATCCAGGAGAGATCTGTTCGCACACAGGAGAATGCACAACTTCTGCGGATTTGCTCAAGGCTTCCATCCCGGCACAGACAGGCAGTGGATGCCTTCCTTCTCCATTGGGGAAAGGGACTACTTTATGCATTCCCTCCCACCCACCCTCTTAATACCCAAGACCTTGTTCAAGCTGCAGACCAATCGGGGCTTCATGATTCTAATAACCCCTTCCTGGCCCCATCAGCCATGGTTTCCTCTGCTGCTTTGCCTGGCACAGACGCCACCTCCACTTCTCAGTCTAGAACATGCGCCCATCCACCTCTCACAGGATCATGGGACGCTTCTCCATCCCAATCCCCAAGGTCTCCATCTCACAGCGTGGCTACTGAAAGCATAATCTTTGCTGGCCTCGACCTTCCTTGACAGGTCAAGGACATCCTACTTGCATCACGCAAGCCATCTACTAGGCATTCCTATGCCTTTAAATGGTGAGGGTTCACCCTCTGTCCAATGGAATTTCTTTTACAATATCTCCTCTACTTGTCCTCGGCAGGTCTCAAGACTAACTCAGTCAGAGTTCATCTTAGTAACATTTCAGCCTATCACAGGCATCCTATTTTTTCACACCCCTTGGGGCAACAATTCATGAGGGGTCTCCTACTATCCAAGCCACTGATCAAACCACCACCGGTGGCCTGGGATCTCAACATGGTCCTAGCACAGCTTCTAAAACCTCCTTTCGACTCTTTAGCAACTGCTTCTTTAAAATTACTCTCTTGGAAGGTAATCTTCCTCATCATCCTTACCTTAGCTCATCACAGAAGCGAACTATAGGCTTTGGTGTCAGGTCCTTTGTACACTTTACACATCCACACTTCTACCAAAGGTGGTCTCAGCCTTCCATCTCAACCAATCGGTCATGCTACCGGTCTTCTTCCCCAGACCGCAAGCCTCTAGGGCTGAAGCAGTGCTCTACACTTTGAATTGCAAGCACACCCTGGCTTTCTACTTGGATAGAACCAAGAATCACAGGAAATCTTCTCAATTGTTTATTTCCTTTGATCCAAGTCACCTTGGACTTCCAGTATCGAAGCACACCCTATTCAACTGGATTGCGGACTGCATCTCTTTTGCCTATGCTCAAGTGGGACTCTCCCTAGAGGGTCTCGTCACTGCTCACAATGTGAGAGCCATGGCAACCTCTGTTGCCAACCTTCCTTCTGTCTCCATTGACAAAATCTGTCGAGCAGCTACTTGGTCCTCCATTCATATCTTTGCTGCACACTACTGCCTAAACAGGGACTCCCGTCAGGATGCTGTCTTTGGCCAGGCTGTCCTCTAGCACATTTTTGTAACTTAACTGCAACTCCTACCCTCTGTCTTGGACTTTTTCTGACACCCCTATCGATGGTCTACCAACTGTAATAGAGTCCAGTGGGGCTACTTGTATCCACACTCTCGGCTCTATCCTTTAGCCTTGGGGATACCACTGTGACTAACTCCAGTCTGGTACATGGGAGCTAGTGAGTCCTACATGTGAAGACGGCATTCCTGCTTAGTCCTGGAGATAGCACTGTTACTCACCTGTAACAGGTGATCTCTGGGAACAGCAGGAATCAGTCTTCACAACCTGCCCTTCTCCCCTAGGAGTTGTAGGGTATTCTTTTTTCCTCTATCTCTCAGCTACAAACTCAACAGAGGATAGGACTTCGAAAGGCAGATGTGTAGGCGTAGTGGATTGCTCCCAAAGGCTTTCTAACTGGATGCTGGGGAGCATTCCTGCATGGGCTCTGTCTGTGCCGATGATACCTATACTTGAAGACTGATTCCTGCTGTTCCTGGAGATCACCTGTTACAGATGAGTAACAATGCTTTTTCAAATATGTTAGTGAGAGGAGGAAGGGCAAGAGTGGTATTGTCAGACTCAAGGGTGAAGGGGACGAATATGTAGAAACTGATCAGGATAAAGCAGAATTGCTTAACAAATAGCTCTGTTCTGTGTTCACAGATGAAGGGCCAGGAGCAAGACCTCAGAACCTCAGAAAACACCCACAACTAAGAACAGAAGTGACAGGGATCTTGAACAATTTTCAGAAGCCTGTGTTCATGAGGAACTAGCTAAACTAGGAGTAGACAAAGCGATGGGACTGGATGGGATATATCCGAGAATATTGAAGGAACTTGGGAATATTCTAGCAGCTCCACTGTCTGACCTTTTCAAAGCCTTAGAGCCAGAAGTGGTCCAAGAGGACTTCAGAAAGGCACACATGGTCCCTTCACAGAAAAATAGAAGTAAGGGTGATGGTGAAAACTATAGGCTGGTTAGTCTAACCTCTTGTGTTGAGTAAATTATTGGAAACACTGCTAAAAGAGAGAATAGTGAGGTTTGTGGAGTCCAATGGATTGCAGGATCCAAGGCAGTATGAGTTTACCAGAGGCAGATCTTGTCAGACAAATCTGATTGATTTCTTTGACTGGGTGACCAGGGAGTTGGACCAAGGGAGAGCCCTAGATGTAGTGCATTTAGATTTCAGTAAAGCCTTTGACACCGTGCCGCACTGACGACTTATAAACAAACTGAGCACCCTAAAGTGACTCACTGGGTTAGAAATTGGTTGAGTGGGAGGCGACAAAGGGTACAGGTAAATGGAGCTCACTCTGAGGAGAAGGATGTTACCAGTGGTGTGCCCCAGGGATCTGTCCTTGGTCCGATTCTTGTTAACTTTTTTTTTAGTGATATTGCAGAAGGGCTGCAGCGTAAGGTTTGCCTCTTTGCAGATGATATCAAAATCTGTAATAGACACCCTGGAAGGAGTAGATAATATGAGGAGGGATCTAGCTAAGCTTGAAGAATGGTCAGGAATTTGTCAGATGAGATTTAATGCTAAAAAATGCAGGGTCTTGCATTTGGGCTGCAAAAATCCAAGGGAGCGGTAGTGTAGGGGTGAAGTATTTCTGTCCACGAAAGAAGAACAGGACCTGGGTGTGATTGATTGTTTCTGATGATCTTAAAGTGATTAAACAGATAGAAACAGCGACTGCGAAAGCTAGAAGCATGCTAGGGTGCATAGGGAGAGGAATGTCCAGCAGAAAAAAGGAGGTGATAGTGCCTCTGTATAAGTCTCTGGTGCGACCTCATTTGGAGTATTGTGTGCAATTCTGGAGACTACACCTTCAAAAGGTATCTTCTTTTCGGTATATTTATACAAGCAATATGTGCCATCATACAACAATACAATATCCTATACCACATATACATATTCACTGATGATATCCTTATCTACCCTACTTTCTCCCCCAACAATCCAGAATACACGCATAGGAAAATGTTTCAAGGCTCTCAGAATAATCTAACCATCAATTACAAAAAAAACAGATGTCCTCACGTAACAAGAAATTCAATGTTCATTCCACTTCCCACCATTAATTTACCAAATGCAACCCTAGACGTAAAAAATCAGGTGAAATATCTAGGAATCATCCTTGACCAAGCACTAACCTTCCACCACCACCACATCAGGAATGTTACAAAAGTGACATATCACAAACTCAGAGTACTTAACTGTCTCCAATCACTACTTGATCATTCCAGTTTCAGAGACCGCTGCCAGGTCCTCATATTTAAAGGACCGTGCTTCAGGCACTTACCCTCTGCCACCGCATGAACGATCACAAGCAACATGAGGGGGGGCCTTGCTGCATTGCCTGCCTGCCTTGGGGGAATCCTTGCTACATCAATTTCCCGCCTTGGAGGAATCCTGCTGCCTTTATCCCACAGATTACATGGCTTCAAAAGAGAACTGCTGGACTCCTCCTGCACCGGGGAAGGTAAGCCTGCGACCTGCTGCTCCTTTCCCCACCCCTGCCTGAGATCACTACCAGCCTCCAGGGTTATTTAAAGGACCGCGCTTCAGGCACTTACCCTCTGCCACCGCATGAACAATCGCAAGCAACACGAGGAGGGAGAGCCTCGCTGCATTGCCTGCCTGCCTGCCTTGGGGGAATCTTTGCCACATCAATTTCCCACCTTGGAGGAATCCCGCTGATATACATGGCTTCAAAAGAGAACTGCTGGACTCCTGCACTGGGGAAGGTAAGCCTGCAACTTGAGGCTCCTTTTCCCGCCTCTGCCTAAGATCACAATTGGCTTCCAGGATTATTTAAAGGATCGCGCTTCAGGTGCACCCACATCTAGCGGGCCTGCGTCTGAGGGCCTCAGAGGGCCCTTTGGCATGGAACTTTGTAGCAGTTACAGAAAGATTCTAGATATTCAACCCTATTCACTGAGAGTTTCCTAGGAAATCGCCAAAGTCTGGTTAGTAGCATCTGATTTACTCTCATTATATCAGTCTCTAACATTGTTTAACTCAAACCGAGTTCAACTGAAGAAAGGTTTTTACAACTCTGCATTGTAATCCAGACAATTAGTGAACTACCTCCTTTACTGATAATTCCCAGGAGATACTAGTGCCATAGAGCCACATAGCTTGACTCACACTGGGGATCAGGAAACCAGTACTATGCATCTTATCATGATTAGTCATCTCCACCCTAATACCACATAGTCAATCCCAACCCCCATCAGCAATTCAATATTTTCATATCCCAATTATTCAAAATTGTCTTAAACACAACCAATATCATCCTGCTCATAGAACCACCAATAACCATAGAAACTCCAGTGGTTTCAAACAAACTCATCCCCATTTAATTTACCTCATCCCCCAAAACCTAAACTCCCACAACACAGCCTCAGAGATCCTAGTACCAATTAACTGCATCCTCATAAATGCAAGATCTATTATTTATTTATTTTATTTATTTATTTACATTCTCTTATATACCGCGCTATTCTGCATCAGCGTGGTTTACATTGAACAAACTGAAATTACATTGAACAGGGTATTATAACTTGGAGAAAACTATTTTACAGGGAACATGGGCTATGGAGGGTTAAGTGGCTTGCCCAAGACCACAAGGAGCACCTGTGGGACTAGAAACCCCAGTCCTTCCAGCCCAAGGTTGCTGTCCTCTAGTGGGATTTGAACCCCTGACCTTCTGGCCTGAAGTACCTTGCCCCAACCACTAGGCTACTCCTCCACTCCACTATTAGGAATAAAATACCAGTCATATTAGACCTTGTTAAAGATAACAACCTTGATGTATTATGTATTACGGAAACTTTGCTATCTGATGCAGATACCGTGTTGACAAACTAATTAAAGCACTCTCAATATAATATATTCCAATGCCCTAGGGGTGCTAAATGTGGAAGGAGAGGTCCTCATACTAAGAAAACAAGCGCTGAAACCATCCCCATGCCTAAGTAGTAAGGTAGATGGTATGGATATACTCAAAATTGAGAATAAAATCCTCTCGATTTACCTCATATATTTAGAACATCTATGCCTAATCCAGACATCTCGAAATGGCCTGTTCTGCCATGTTAAAGAAACCCCACATCCTACTATGAGACTTTAATTTACCATCCCTTCACACCTCACAATCCACGCTATTTCTCAACTCGATGGTTGACATGGGATATCAGCAAATAGTAAATATGCCTACTCATGAGAGGCAACACGTTAGATCTAATATTTCTACCTAATAGTATGGTAAAACATGAATTCTACTCTCCCTCACAAGCAATACAGGTCCTTCGGATTGACCATTATGTAATAGAATTTGTGCTACCAACGCCTCCTCTCACACCCTCCCAGCATAATGCACTTCCACACAATAAGAGATACAGATCCTTTAATAAAGAGACCTTTCTGAATGATATACTTCCACAAATAGACATCCAATTAACGAACCTGGATGAAATATTAAACAACTGGAACACCTCAATCTCAAATGCTGCTGCACTGCCAAATCAATACAAAATAACTATTTCTAGACACTCAGAAAAATGGTACTCTCAAGACCTTAAAAAATTAAAACAAAATGAGGAAACTTGAACACAAATGGAGGTCTACTAAATCTATAAATGACAAACTAATCTATATGGTTTCTCTACATTCTTACAAAGAAACTATTAACTACAAAAATAGGAATGCCACACTAAGATCTTTACTAAATCACTGAACTGCCTAAGGAAACTTTTCGAAATTGTTAAATCCTTAATACAAACACCTAATTCTGAAGTAAACAATAGCATCAAGCCACAAGTCCTTGCTAACTACTATGCGAGCAAATTAAAAATACAGAACACAGAGCACATCTCGTACCCAGCCAATGCCTTACCAACTATAAACACCTGACCTAATTTTCATTTGATTGACCTAAAATATCTGAAAAACACAATCGCCAAAATTACCACCACCACCACCACCTCCCCGCTCGATCCATGTCTTGTTAGTTCAGCTTTAGTCGCCTTAATCCAGCTATCTTCATACATGTTTACAATGGTCAATCAATCCCTAAAACAAGGTTACATGCCTTTCAAACTAAAGCATGCTATGATTCGCCCAATTTAAAAAAATAAATCCCTGGACAAGGAAAGCTCTAATGCATACAGACCAATTTCTAGTCTCCCATTCGTGGCTAAAGTAATTGAAAAGTTGTCCAAACCCAATTACCATATGTCATTAACATGTACGCTCCTCTAGATGAACAATACGGTTTCCGTCCATTTCATGGAGTACAGACACTTAACTCATAAGAGGCATGGATCACCTTAAACAGGCATTTATTCTCAAATTATGGTGAAATTAGTCTTACCTTCTAATTGTTGTTCCTTTAGGAACTCCAGGCTAGTCCTGAACCATTGGGGTCTTGCTCCTCCTCCAGCAGCTTTGGAGACTGAGAAAACGTCACTTCTTTTGATGTCACCGGTACAAGTAGCCCGGATCCGTCTCCTGACATCAGTAACCTATTGACAAAGCAAACTCACCAGAGCAACAATTAAGTAGCAATTTCAACCAACTATTCCCAATGGAATCGATAAGAAAAACTAAAAGGGGTGACACTATACAGAAAACCTTGCGCCCCCCTATACCTATGATCTCATGTGCTGAGATTCCCAATTCCTGATAGAAAAGAACAGAAAGAACGGGTGTAGCTATACTCACCCCACAGCCATCATTCCTGATGGACTACCCCTGGGAATACCCCCCCCCCCCCGAGAAGCTTACCTGTCATACATCCATTGCTTCAGGCGCTAGCTGACGTAAAAACTGGGAGGGATACAGAACTAGCCTGGAGTTCCTAAAGGAACAACAATTAGCAGGTAAGACTAATTTCACCTTCCTTAGCGTCCCTCCAGGCTAGTCCTGAACCATTGGGGATGTAACAGAGCAGTGCACAGAATCAACGGGAGGGACCTGCCAAACCTGCCTGAAGCACTGACGACCCACTGACGACCCTGAGCTTGCAAATCCAGCCGGTAATGCCTGATAAAGGAATTCAAGGAAGACCAAGTAGCCGCGCGACAAATCTCCACCGCCGGAACCAAACTATGCTCCGCCCAAGACGTAGCCTGCGCTCTAGTCGAATGTGCTCGCAAACCTTCCGGAACCGATCTACCTTTCAAAAGATATGCCGACACAATCGCCTCCTTAAGCCACCTAGCAATGGAAGCCTTTGATGCAGCTTGACCTTTGGTAGGACCCCCAAACAACACAAACAGCCTATCCGAATGTCAGAAGGAAGCGTTAGTTTTCAAATACCTCTTCAGAGCCCTCCTAATGTCCAACCTATGCAACTGTCGACCAGCGGCAGCCTCCCCGCCTATTGCAAACACCGGCAGAGACACCATCTAATTCACATGAAACGGAGAAACCACCTTAGGCAAAAAGGATGGCACCGTCCTCAACACCACTTTGGACTCACTAAAAACCAGAAAAGGCACCCTGCAGGACAACGCTTGCAGCTCCGAAATCTGCCTGGCGGAAGCAATCGCTACCAGAAACACCACCTTCAAGGTCAGATCCTTCAACGACGCCCTTGCCAACAGCTCAAACGGCACTTGTACCAAAACGTCCAGAATGAAACGTAAATCCCACTTCAGAACTAGCTGCCTACACAGTGGGCGCAAAAGCACCACCGCTCTCAAAAACCACTTGACATCCGGGTGACCCCCAAGCGCTTGTTCGCGGATCTTACCATGGTAGCAAGACAACACCACCAACTGCACCTTCAGAGAAGCAGCCGCTAAACCTTTATCATATCCAGCCTGCAGAAACGCCAAAACCTGTGGAACCTGCCACAAGGTGTCGTGACACAAAGATTGCGCGCCACTATGTAGCGCTATAAAGAACAATAAGACCTGAGTGAAGGGTAATAAAGGCTTTATTCCCCGTTATAATGCATGGGTTCAAATTAGAGATACGTTGCTTAACAAAATAGTCCTTTGTTTCAAAAGGTGCCAAGGCTCTCTGGCTTGAGAACTGTTACTTCACAGTTTATAGCAGGTTTTTTTCTTAAAGGTAATATTCTTCACAATAAACAACCAAAAGTATATTTACATTCATTCTTCGTTACAGCAGGCACACTTGGGAGCGTAGGCCGTGCACCAATCGCACTCCATGTCCTCCGGCAAAGATGAGGGAATAGCATGGGGGAAATCTACCTCCATCATATCCTCTTCCTCATTTTGGGTCAAAGGGGTTTCACTATCCCTGTCTATGTTAGCCTGACAATCTTCAGCATGGGAGTTTTGCTTTAGGTAAGCAGGAACTCTTATGGCTGGTGGTAAATTAGAATACCAATCTTTATTCAGGTTGTTTTTAGAGAGAAGCTTTCTTTGCGGGTGGCTTCCAGCAGTGCAGTGCTTAGGGTTAAACCTTACTGTTTCAAACCTTGGCTCATGGAGTAAAAACCTCTGTTGTTTATACAACTGTTTTTCCTTCTGACTGGGTAAAACTGAGCAGTGCTTTTCTGGAGATAAACTCCTTACAGAACCTTCCCCTCTGGTTCTTAGCTTCCTTCTCCTTGTATCATAAACAGGCAGAGTAAAAGAACTAGGCGTGGCACCGCCTCTTACCTTTGAGCACCTTCTACCAAACTCTCCTTGCCCAATAGGCTTAGTTTGGATTCTATGGCTTCCCACCTCGTGTGGTCTGTTTCTGTTCCAACTTCCAGCTTGGCCTCTTTCACAGCAAACAGGTTTGTACCTCTGATAGCTTCTAGGCTTTACTGTTGGTTCAGCTTCTAGTTCAGCTCCGGTTCCAGTTCCTTCCTTTCTCAGCTCCTGCTGTTGTTCCCACTGCTTATTTGTCCATGGCTTTCTCTGCAACTGCTGCCATCTCCATTGCTGTGTCTTTCGGTTCTGCTCCTGCTTTTGCCTCTCCTTCTCCTCCTTCCTTTGCCTCTCCTTCTCCTTCCTTCCAAGAGCGTTCTGCTCTGGTTTATAAAGAGAACCTTTGTTACTGACTTCCTGGTTCTCTGTCAGCTGCAGGTCATTAATGTGATTAGATTCACTAGGATCAGTATGTCTGCTCCCGCTCCCTCTATGTGTGCCAGGAGGTAACTGCACCTCTAGTTCCTCTAAATCAGGATTTCTTTTCATAAAATCAGCTTTATTAGTGCCCGCATCATGACAAACCGAAGCCTGTAAGGCTATAACATCGTGGTCCGCACACCAAGCCTCGAATACTCGCCAAACCCGAACATACGCCAAAGAAGTTGATTTCCTCTGAGCCTTCAACAAAGTGGACACCACTGCTGGTGAATAACCTCTCGCCGTCAACCTTGCCCTTTCAAGCGCCAAGCCGTAAGCGAGAACCGATCCACCTGAGGCATCAACAGAGGACCCTGAAGCAAGAGGTCCTTCCGAACTGGCAGCCTCCAAGGCTTGTCCCCCAGGAGTCTGACTAGATCGGCATACCATGGTCTCCTCGGCCAATCCGGCACGATGACCACCACTGGTCCTCTGTGAAGCTCGATGCGCTGTAGCACCCGGCCTATTAAGACCCACGGCGGGAACACATAGAGCAGCCGGTCCTTCGGCCACGGTTGAACCAAAGCATCCAGGCCCTCCGACATCTGCTCTCTCCGTCTGCTGAAGAATTGACTGGCCTTCGCGGTTTGAAAGGTTGCCATTAGATCCATGACCGGGGCGCCCCACCACTGAACCAACATCTTGAACACCCGCGGGAGAAGGGCCCATTCCCCCGGATCTACCCTTACCCGACTGAGAAAGTCGGCTTCCACATTCTCCACTCCTGCTACATGCGCCGCTGACACCGCCAACAGATGCCTCTCGGCCCACACGAACAACTGGTCGGCTTCGGCTTCCAGCGCCTGACTGCTGGTGCCCCCTTGGCGGTTGATATAGGCCACCGCCGTTGCATTGTCGGAGAATACTCTGACGGCCTTCCCGCGAAGGCACTCCCGAAACGCCTCCAGCGCCAGAAACACTACTCGCAACTCCAACCGGTTGATGGACCACGTCTGCTCCTGAACAAACCACACCCCCTGTGCGAACCTTCCTTGGACGTGCGCTCCCCAACCTGAAAGACTGGCATCAGTCGTCAGGGGGATCCACTTGGGCACCTCTAACGGCATCCCTTTCTCCAACGACTCCGTCCATAACCACCATAGCAGAGAGAGGTGTGCCCCCGTGGACAGGGCAACTGCTGAGAAAGACTGTTGTTCTGATGGGACCAGCGTCTTAGCAACGCTCTCTGTAGAGGTCTCATGTGCGCCCTCGCCCAGGGCACCACCTCGATCGTTGCCGCCATGGTACCTAACAGCTGCAGATAGTGCCAGGCCGTTGGGCACCTGCTGCGGAGAAACTTGCGGATAAGACGCCTCAAAACTTGCGCCCGGCTCTGCGGTAGAAACACCTTTCCAACCCTCATATCGAACCGAGCCCCTAGATACTCCAGGGTCTGAGAAGGCTCTAACCTGCTTTTGGCCTGATTGACCACCCAACTGAGGCTCTCCAAGAACGCCACCACTTTGCCTGTGGCCGCCGCGCTCTCTTCTTCTGACTTTGCCCGAATCAACCAATCGTCCAGATAAGGATGCACCAGGATTCCTCGCCTTCTCAACACCGCGGCCACCACCACCATCACTTTGGTGAAGGCCCTCGGCGCAGTCGCCAGGCCAAATGGCAAAGCCTGAAACTGGAAGTGCCCCATCGGAACCGTGAATCTCAAAAACTTCTGATGCTCCTGCCGAATGGGAATGTGAAGATATGCTTCTGACAAATTGAGCGACGTAAGGAACTCGCCCTTGTGCACCGCTACTATCACGGACCGCAACGTCTCCATGCGAAAATGAGACACCCTGAGACAGCGGTTTACTCGCTTGAGGTCTAAAATGGGCCAAAAAGCTCCTTCCTTCTTTGGCACCACGAAATAAATAGAGTAGCAACTGCAGCCGCATTGGTCTGGAGGAACTGGGACCAGCGCCTCGAGGGAAAGCAGATGGTTCAGGGTCTCCTCCACCACAGCGCACTTGGACTGTGCCCTGCACGGGAACAGCACGAAAGAGTCGGTCACTGGACGCCAAAGTTCCAAGGCATAACCTTCCTGGATAACTTCCAGCACCCACTGATCAGACGTGATCTGGGTCCAGGCAGAATAAAACTTCCGCAGGCGCCCCCCTATTGGCTCCTGCCCTGCCTGGACCCCCCTGGCTTCATTGCGACTTTCTGGCAGAGGAGGCCGAGGATCCAAACCCTCTGCTCGCACCTCTAAAGCCGCGAAACCCCTGACTTCGATAGGGAAAGCGACCCCTTTGTGCCTGGCCAAACCTAGGGGAACGAAAACGCTGAAACTCCCTTTGCTGCCCTTTAGCCGGCGGCCCCAAGCGACCTTGCTTCTGCTTATCCTCCGGGAGCCTGTCCCCTTTCGACTCCCCCAAATCCTTCACGAGCTTCTCTAGGTCTTCACCAAACAAAAGCTTTCCTCTAAACGGCAGCTTGCTAAGCCTAGATTTTGAAGAAGTATCCGCCGCCCAATTCCGTAACCACAGATACCTCCTGGCCGCTACCCCTATGCTATTGGACAAACCTCGAACAAGATCATAATGAATATCAGACAGATAAGCTGCCCCCGTCTCTATCCTGGCTGCTTCAGCTGTCGACTCTACTGCTTGTCCAGACTGTAGACCCTGAGCCCAACGCAGACAAGCCATGGCTACCCAAGCTCCACAAATGGACGCCCGGAGGGACAGCGCATTAACATCAAAGACCTGCTTCAACAAGGTGTCCAATTTCCTGTCCTGCGCATCCTTCAGCGCCGCACTGCCCTCAACCGGAATAGTAGTTTTCTTCGTAACTGCCAAAACCGTGGCATCCACCTTAGGAGACCTGAACAACTCCTGATCCTGCTCCGCTAAAGGATAGAGCCGAGACATAACCCTGGAGCCCTTCAGCCCCGCTTCAGGCATATCCCATTCCCCTTGTATCATTTCTATAAACACTCTGTGCACAGGAAAAACCTTCTGCGACTTACGAAAAGCCTGCAACAAGGGATCTTCCAACTCCGTCTCCTCTGCCTTGACCGCCTGTAGGCATATTAAGTGCCTTAAGCGTCTCAGCTATGAGCACCGGTAACTCATCCCTTCGAAAAATTCTAACCACTCGGGCCTGGTCCTCCTGCTCGGGAATCTCTCCTTCTTCCAAGTCCTCCTCTAACTCTAAGTCCTGTCCTAGGTCCTCTAACTCCACGCCCTCGGATGACACGGATTGCCCCGATGGCTCCTTCCCTGGCCGAAGCCTCTTCGCTGGAATTCCTAAGCCCTCTAAGCTTAGCGGGGTACCTGGGCGCTTTTCTCCCAAACCCCCCTCTTCCGAACTAGGGGAGGGCTTACACTGCGCCCCTGCCAGCGCTTGCTGAAGGAGAGATACAAACTGCGGGGAGAAGATTGCTTCCAAGCCCCCTGGGACTTGCCCCGGCAACCCCCGGCTCTCCTGAAGGGAAGACGGCCCTGGCACTGGCTCCAGGGAGTGCTCACCGAGCACCTTTGGCTCAGAGAGGTCTGAAGCCCCTTCCCTTGGGCTCTCCCCACTCTCTACAAGGCCCTGCTCCATGGAAACTGCTTCTCTAAAACAGCTCCTGCAGACCCCTGTTTCTGAAACAGCCCTTTGCTTGGAACCACACAGCAAACAGAGAGATTTTGACGGCATGCCGCCTGAACCGGAGAAATGGTAAAAAACTTCCACTCCTGTCTCCAAACACCCTTGCAGACAAAACACTCAAAGAGATCTCCTTTATTCCTCTACCGTCCTTTATTTTCTTTTTTTTACACAGAGCCGGTATCTTTTTACTGCCTGCACCTCATTCCCATGAAGCAAAAGGAAAATCGAGGCCTTCCTGACCGAAAAAACGGGCCGAGAAAAACCCTGCCGTTTAACCGACCCGGCTTTCCCACGCGCGCGCGCGATTTCACGAGGTGCGGCCTACCGCGGGCTACACATGCGGCCCGTGATCTTGCCCTCAGCCAAGGAGAATCTCGATGACCCCGGCCCCCTTACCTTGTCAGAGGCACTGCTGTTTACGAACTCCAGCCCTCCTGCACTCAGCCGAGATCGCGGCTTCAGCGCCCGGGGCTAAACAAAGAACTTCTGCCTTCCGTCCAGCCTGCCAAGTCCCGCCGGCAACAAACCTCGGCTCCCAACTGGCAGGCTAGCTCCCAGCTGTCCCTCAATTCCTTCTGCTGGTTCCTCACCCAATTGGTGGGTTCGGGAACCGGATGGCAGACCACCTCCCCAGCAATTCGCTCTAAGCAGACTCACCGAAAACATTAAGGTATAGTGACGGGGGGGAGGGGGGGGAGAAGCAGAAAAATGATAGCTGAACCAAAAGCAGGAATAAGCAGCTCAGCACAGTGACTGACCTAACCTTCCTACCCTCAGCAGAACTCAACCTTCCAAACTCTCCCAACCTTAAAACTCATTGCTTAATTGCTTCTCTAAGTGAGCCCTAACCCCGGGCTCACCAGCCCTCCAAGCTGCTTGGAGACTGAGAATACTGATATCAGGAGGCGGATCAGGGCTACTTGTACCGGTGACATCAAAAGAAGTGATTTTTTCTCAGTCTCCAAAGCTGCTGGAGGAGGAGCAAGACCCCAATGGTTCAGGACTAGCCTGGAGGGACGCTAAGGAATGGATATTGCCTCTGCTTTTGATAGTATCAATCATAGTATATTCCTTTCTATACTAAACAAAATAGGCATAAAAGATACTGGGCACCAATGGTTTCAGTCCTACATCTCTGACCGCACCCAAGAAGTTCAGATTGGCCAACAGACATCCTGAACCTTCAAAGAGGAACAGGACATACCTCAAGGGTCTTCCCGCTCAGCACTCCTGTTTAATTTATATTTTCAACTGGTTTGTAATAATTTAAAAATTTCAACGTAGGATACCATATCTATGTAAACGATATAATGCTGTATCTCCCCACAGATATAACAAAATACACCCAACACATAATGTCACCCTGCCTTAATGAAACAGAGATGTGGCTGAAAGCACATAACTTAAAGATAAATTTCAATAAAACTGAAGTTTTGTATATTACTAGGAATCGGATCTTCACCCCCCCCCCCCCCCCCCCGCTACACTCACTATACATGAAACCGAACTGGGAGTAAAAAGTGAAGTAAAATACCTCAGGGTAACCCTTGATCAGTCTCTCAGCAAGGGACCCCACATAAAATTAGTTGTTAGATTAATATTCTTTAAATTATGGATGATCCAACATCTACAACTACTGCTTGACACATATGATTTTTAGATCTGTACTCCAGGCCTTCATCACTCCACATTTTGATTTCTGTAACAGAAGTCACATGTTGCATTGTATATTATATGGCTTACCCAAGATAGTTACTAATCGGCTCCAAATAGCGCAGAAAGTTGCTGCTTGAATCATTTGCAAATCTCATAGTGTGGAACACATTATCCCAATACTACACAAACTTCACTGAAGCAGAATAAAATATGACACTAATGATCACATTCAAACTCCTTAAAAACATTGCACCTCCCTTTCTTTCCTCCCTAATTAAGTCAGCTAATGATGAAAGAAGTAGAAGAGAATGCTCACAGAACACAATAATAGTCCCTACTGACTTTTGCAAGACAAAACACTCTACAAGTAATAGGGCATTTACCTACGTTGCCCCCATACACTGGAATGCCCTACCAGATATACTAAGATCTCTCAAGGACCTTCAAATGTTCCAAAAGGAAATTAAAACACATTTATTCATCGAACATTATGGTAACAGTCACAACATTAGTGAAATTTATCCGACCTAGAACACCACTAATAAATTACCACCCTGCCCTGATGCCCTGCTTTTAACAAGTATCCCCTTGAACTTATCTGAATCGTCCTGCAGTTGTAAATATGTTGTCTGTAAAACAACAATGCTGTAAATAATTCTCATAGTTGATGTATAACTCTTACAGATTGTAAATCCCGTATCCTGTAATTATTTCTTTCAGTTTGCTGTTTCACCATGGTTCCAAGTTCTTTGTACCATACTTGTTCGATGTAAACCGCCCTTGATCGTGGGAAGGGGCAGTATAGAAAAATCTTATAAATAAATAAATAAAATAATAAATAAATAACACCAATCCTGAACTATTGTAACACTGTCTACCATCTGCACTGGCTCCCAATGTACATGAGAATTAAATAAGATTATTCTAGCCACATTCAAAATATTCCATCATCAATCAGCCCAAGTTCAACACCTCATTCTAAAGCCTTCTGAAACTAGAACAAGATGCAGAGTCATTTAGGAGATGCTGATGGTCCCACTTCTTCAAACCAGATGTAACCAAACCACCTGCAAACGAGTGTTCTCTCTGCCTGCACCCCTCCTTTGGAACTCCCTTCCCAATGACATCCGACTCATAAACAACATTGCTGAGTTCTGCTGGAAAATAAAGACGTTCCTACTCCTAGAACACTATGAATCTAACTCTTCTGAACAAACATAACCCCTAAAGATAAAGTCTTAACATGCCCATATCAAGACTCTCTGCCTATACCCTCCTAACCAGCCGTTAAATAATAGATAAGTTCATTAAGACTCTTTATCCCTTTAACTGCTACATTTCTCCCCAGTATTTCCACAAATGCATCTCTGTATTACACCCATTGGCCACTACCTCATTAAGTTACCATGTATGTGTTTGAGTTGATTGTTCTCTCTAAACACCCCACCGGTGCACACTCATTCCTTATATAAGTTAACAGCTCTTTTCTATACACTTTTTGGCTTACATTAAACTCTTCCTCGCATAAGATTATATACTGTTTAACTACTACTACCCACTTACTACCATCTATAGTTCAGTTAATTGTTAAGTTATTGATTTGACTGTCACTTATTAAGTTACTTGTAACCTTCCTTTCCTCCAAGTTTATTGTAAACCGCTTTGTCTTGTAGAGATATTGGTATAAAAAGTTGCCAAAATAAATAGGATGGAGTTGGTGCAGAGGGTGGCTACTAAAATGGTTAGTGGTCTTCATTATAAAGCATATGGGGACAGACTTAAAGATCTTAATATGTATACGTTAGAGGAAATATGCTAGAGATGTTTAAGTACCTCCGTGACATAAATGCACAAGAGGAGAGCCTTTTTTGATTGAAAGCAAGCTCTAATACGAGGGGACATAGGTGGAAGGTGAAAGGGGATATATTTCTGCATATTACTCCCGAGTCTTTCTTTATGGAAAGAGTGGTAGATGTGTGCAGTAGTGGTGTTAGTAGAGATGAGGACAGTATCTGAATTCAAGAAAGCATGGGACAAACACAGAGGCTCTCTAAAGGAAAAAAGGGTCTACTGTAGTTGTATGAGGAGTGGAGGAGTAGCCTAGTGGTTAGAACACTGGTTTGGTAACCAAGCAACCAGGGTTTGATTCCCACTTGCACTCATTGTGGCCTTGGGCAAGTCACTTAACCCTCCATTGCCTCGGAAGAAAGGCCTGGCAATCTACTTCCGGTGACACTGCCAAGAAAACCCAGGAGCTTCTGGATCGCCAGGAGTCAGGACTGACTCGAAGGCACACATTGCATTTGTTTTTGTAGTTGTATGGAAGGGCAGATTAGATAGGCCATATGGTCTCTTTCTGCCGTCATGTTTCTATAATGCATCAGAATGAGCTTGTCAGAAATCCAGGACCAGCTTAAAATCTCACTCCTGAACTGGGCAACTTGGCATCGCTGTAGATTGCTGGTAAATACATTGCCACTTCATAAGTTCTGCCAGCCATTGGCTTTTCTTAATTAAAACTGCTGTTTGGAAGCTTCAAGTCTCCCACACCCGCCAGTCAGTTACCATTTTCAGGTGGGAAACATGGCAGGCACATTCCTGGTTTGGCTATGCCTATGATTTATTCTGCCCGATACATAGACACAAGAAGGCATGTTTCACTAGGGCACAACTAGTTATTGAGAATACCTCGGTACAGCTCATTTATGAGATGTATTGTAGAATAGCGTGCTCAGCTCTAGAAGCCATGCTTCTGAAAGGATATAGAAAGGCAGTCTACAGCAGTGATTTTCAACTGCTGTGCCAAGGCCAAGTCCGTAGGTGTGCTGTGGGAGTTTGGGGAAGGGTCATTTATTAGTTGGGCCATTGGGGGAATTTGAGGGAGGGTGGAGACAGTGTCATTGTTCAGTCAGCTATTGTTTGGATCAGGGCTTGTGCTAATGCATTTGTGTTATTTCTATTTTGTTTTAATTATTTTGTTATTTCTGAATTTAGTTCCTAATTATGTTTATTTTTTTCAGGGTTTATTAGATAGGGATTGATTTTTAATTTAAAAATGTAAGTTAGATAATGACAATGAATCGGGTGTGACTGGCACTAGCTCAGGTATTAATGCACATAGTTCTGTCAGTGTTAGTTCTAAAACCGTCCTGTACCGGTATAATAAAGACTTTTTGTCCTTCGGATTCATTTCATCTAGAGAAGAAGTGCCATGTCCTAAATGTGATGTTTGTGGTTAGAAATGGGCAAACCAAGCTATGGTTCCAAGTAAGCTGAAACGACACCTTCACACAAAACCTAATGGAGTAGCCTTAGACCACTGGCTTAGGAACCAAGAGACCAGGGTTTGATTCCCACTAGCACTCCTTGAGGCCTTGGGTAAGTCACTTAACCCTCCATTGCCTCAGAAAAATCAAAGATATTAATGCACATTACCAAGTTTGTTATAATGTAAACCACTTTGACTAAAATGATAAAGCGGTATAAAAAAAGCCTGTTAAATAAATAAACATACATTCAATTTGTGAGAAACTAATTGATTATTTTAAAAGGGTTATAGCTGATCAAACGCATTAGTTGTGATTTTGGTAAACTGTATAGCATATGAAAAGCTGGCTGCTACAGAATACCCTTGTCCTGTGCTTCTAAGGTAATCTATGACCAATATCCAGGGGGAGTCCCACCGCCCTTGCTTGGATAGAGGTAGCCTTGGGGTCTAAATTTAACCAGAAAGCTCTCTGTTGTGCTTTAAATTTAAACTGAAAGCTCTTTGCTGCTACTAGGCCCTGACTAATTTAACAAATACACTGGGTTCACAGATTAATCAGCTTTAATCTAAAGGATGCCTTTTTCCCCAAGATTTAGAAAAATTCCCAGAAGTAAATATTTACAATTGCAGATCTCTCTCCAGAAGTAGCAGTCCCCTTTTGTAGTTCTGTTGTAAGCATGATGGGAATGCTAAAATGAATACAAATTAAAGATGGGGCAATAAAAAAGAAAAAGAAATGAAAAATACAAAAATTAGAAAAACAGTGAAAGGTTAAATAAAGCTTTATCAAAAATAAGGGAAAAGGAGGGGTATAGTCTACTATGAATACTAATGAGAGAGGAAGGTCTCAGTTTCTGGTTGCAAGGTAAAGCTATAAATCCTACTGTCAACCCTGCCTGGAGGGTCCTCAATGCGTCAGGTTTCTAGGACATATATATAATACAGGTATGAGAGGATGGTACACAGGAATGAAGAAGTATCAGGTTCCTGGTGACCAAAGGACTAGGCTTTGAATCCCACTGGCACTCTTTGTGGTTGTGTGCCATAGGTGTAGTTTAAGGGATCAGCCACTAGGTAGACTAGGTGGCTGCCTAGGATGGCATAACTCTGTGGGCAGCACGGCATACATGGCCTGCTGCTTCTGACCCCCCTGCCCTCTGACAGGAGGTTGTGTCAGAGGGAGGGCAGGAGTAGCAGGCTGCAGCCGCCACCACACTGAACTGAGCCACCGTCCCCCTGATTCTGCAGGAGGAATTGGCAACAGCAGGGGGCTCAGCGCAGGAGTGGTGGGGCTTCTGCCTGAGGCGACAGAAATCCTTGGGCCAGCCCTATCCCTTCCCCAGATATTGCAGGCACTAATGGTGAACTGGCCCTTCTGCCCCCACTGCCAGTATGATTTACCCTTGGCTTCCCCCCCCCCCCCCTCCCAAAGTAAGAAGGCAAACTACACCGATGTCTTGTGCAAGTCACTTAACCCTCCATCACCTTGGGTCCAAACTTAGGGGCTGATGCTGAAGTTGTGTGCTATTATCTATGTAGTGTGCAATTTCAGCACCGGCATACAGAAAGAGACCCATATGCAAATTAGCCACATGCTAAACTACGCCGCAAATGTCAGCGTTAAACTGGGAGAGGAAACCAAACACATACGCACAAAAGTCGGGGCAAGTTTGGCATGCTCTCCCAGAGAAACAGGGTCATCTGCAGGGAGGTTTGACATGTCACCTCACCTCAGATGATCCAGGCATTTGAGAAAGCCCCTGCTGCCATTAAAATACTGTTGGGGGGCCAGTGTCCTTGACATTGACCCCCAAACAGAAACCTCCTTGGTGGCCCACCGGCCCTGATCTCCCCCTTCCCCAACTACCCACCCAATTAAAAAAAAAAACCTAATGGGCCAGTGGTCATGATCCCCCCCCCCCCCCCCAGAAACCAAAGCTGTTGGTCCAGATTCCCCCAACAACCCACCCAGTACAAAAAAAAAAGGACTTTGGTGGCCCAGTGGCCCCAATCCCACCCAATAATAAATGGCCTGGTGGCCCTCAAACCCCCTATCCTCTTCTTGGTACCAATACGATGGAGTGGGAGGTCGCCCACCTGCTCCTGCGCCGCCATCTTGAAACATTGCAATGCCTGCCCTGCGCAGTGCAACCTGGGATGCACTGAGTAGGGTCAGATTGGAGTATAAGGCATTTTCTACCTCCTGCTCCATCTTAAAGATACTGGGAGGGGGTGGGGAGTTCAGGAGCCACTGGACATTTTGTTATTGGGTGGGTGGAAGCAGGGCTGCTGGGCCACCATGGTTTTTTTTATTGGGTGGGGGGATTGGGGCCACTAGGGTTTTTTCTTATTGTGAGTGTGGGTATCAGGCTTGCTAGACCACCAGGGATTTGGTTTCTGTGGGTGATCGGTGTCGTGGAACCAGCCCCCTGACACTATTTTGAAGGCTTTGGGGGCTTTCCCTGATGCCTGGATCATCTGAGGGGAAGTTTACCTGAATAAGCTAAGATGATATGTCATCAGGAAGGGCTGTCGATGCTATCAAAATACTGTCGGGCACGTGCAAGACATTTCAGCCACCTCAGACTAAGTGAAGAGATATCTGTGCTTTGTCTGGTTACATAATCCTCTACGTTTCTCTGCATCGGGTGCAGACAATATTAGCATGGCATTTGAATATGTGCAGTTTATTTGCGTATAATTTAAATATGCTTGTCATTACTGTGTGTGCTTGTTTTTCCTTTGCTGTTTATTTTTATTTATTTAACATTTCTTATATACCGCCTTTCATGATATCAAGGTGGTTCACATTGAACAGGGCATTATAACTTGGAGAAAACTATTTTAAAGGGAATATGGGCAATGGAGGGTTAAGTGGCTTGCCCAAGACCACAAGGAGCAGCTGTGGGACTAGAAACCCCAGTCCTTCAGGCCCAAGGTTGCTGTCCTCTAGTGGGATTTGAACCCCTGCCTTCTGGCCTGAGGTAACTTGCCCCAACCACTAGGCCACGCCTCCCTATGTGTGCATTAATCTCTTTTCTGCATTTGGCGTTGGAATTTGTGTGTAAAAGTTGTTATCTGCGCGCAAAGGGCGCGTAATCTTTCTGCATGCGCCTGTTACATTGTAAACCTACGGCGCAGGGCAATATCTACTGAACCTTATAGAACTCGCCTTAAACTACTTCTGGAAAGCCGTGAACTAAATAAAAATACGTGGATGCACAGAATGGTCTTCTTGTGGAGGAAAAAAATAGCAAGAAAATTCAAGAGATCCTTGGTTGAGCAGAAAAGTTTCTGGCAGTGGTTAGAGATCTACAGAGCAACAAGCTGAAGCGGCTGTACTGTTAAACATTTTAATGCAATTCCCTATGCATCTCAAACCTCCTCAAACGTAGATACTCTATGGTGAAAGCGGACGCTCTAGCTTTCTACCGTACCTTTTTTGTGCAGCGTACATCTTACGTTCAGATACCGGAAGTGACGCACGGCGTGTGAGGCCTGGCTTCGTTCCTCGGGCTGCGGAGGTGACGGTGCCGGGCGGTAAGTCGGGCTGGGGGTTACTGTGGAGCGTTTGAGTCTGTCAAAGCGGGTGTCTGATAGCGTGACTTGTGTGGAATCTCAATAGCGTTTTCCTGGAGTCAGAGTTGTGTGGTGATTAATGTCGCGCGCGCTTAGATTATAGGGGTATCCGGTGCAGGCCTGCTTGCAAATCTGTGTCAGTGACCTGTTAAACATTCACATGGATATGCTTCTCTTCAGAAACACGCACGCACGCGGTGTTAATTGTGTGGCCACATACAGCTTCAAGAACAAGGGAGTACTGCCATACCTGTTGTCCCTCTTTCCTGCACTTGTCGGGGTTATGAGGGGAGGGAGAAAGAGAAATCAGATTACTTGTTTATAAATGGGGTTATCTGTTGACATCTGCCATAGGTGACGGTATTAGCCTAGAGTCCACACTTGCTCAGAGGTCAGGAAATTCTTCTAGAAGGCTTTACGAGCATGTACTATATCCTATCCTGACTTAGTCATTCCTCGTCGTTCTCCTCAGATTGTTATTTAGCTGGAGATAGCGTCAGCTGAAAGGGAAAGATTGAAGGGTTTGTGTGGCTGTTTTATCTGCTGTCCATGGAGAGAACCTCTTATAGGTAAGCAACTTTGCTTTTTCTATGGACAAACTAGTTGTCAGCCACACATAAGTAACTCCCAAGTTTAGATTTGCAAAGGGCATTTTAGTTTGTTAGGAGACTGCTCCTTCCTGCTTTTGTAACTTGAGAAGATGGCTGTGGTAGAATTAAGCTAGATGGATAAAACATTTCCGCAAAACTGCATTTCCAAAAGTACTGTATTGGAGTTTTGATCAACAGAGTAGTTTTCATTGAATGTGTCAGGTTTGTAAATAGTATTCATAGTTGCTCTGAGTTGATGGACCTGTACTTTGAGAGATTGTGCTTATTGATAGCGGAATGATATACAGTCCAAATACACACGGAGAGTGTCCCCTTTCTGACTGTCAAACCTGGGATATTGATTAGAAATACAGAAAAATGAGAGCATAAAGCTATACAGTCTATCCAGTCTGACCTTCCATATCAATTACTAAGTTTTACAGTCCCTTTTTTCCCCTTAGAGATCCTCTGTTTGTCCCATGCTTTCTTGAATTCAGATACAGTCCTCATCTCAACCACCTCCACTGGGAGACTGTCATGCATCTACTACTCTTTGCGCAAAGAAGTATTTCCTCAGATTACTCCTGAGTCTCTATCCCCTTTCACCTTCATCCTGTGCTCCCTTGTTGCAGAGCTTTCTTTCAGTTGAAAGAGGCCTTTCTCCTGTGACTTTACTCTATGGAGGTATTTAAATATCTGTAGCATATCACCAGTTTAGTAGCCACCCTCTGCACCGTCTCCATCCTGTTTATATCCTTTTTGAAGGTGTGTCTCCAAAATTGCACATAGTACTCCAAATGGCATTTCACCAAAGATTTATACAGAGACACTATCACCCCCTGGATATTCATCTCCCTATACACCCAAGCATCCTTCTGGCTTTTGCTATTGCCTTTTCTACTTGACTAGCCACCATAAGAGCATCAGAAGCAGCTATCCCAGGTCTCCCTTTTCTTTCATGGACATAAGTGCTTCACCTCCTATACCATACTACTCACTTGGATTTTTGCAGCCCAAATCCATTACCCTGCATATTTTAGTGTTAAATCTTAGCTGCCAAATTCTCAACCATTTTTCAAGTTTTACTAGATTCCTCCTCATATTATTTGCACCTCCCTGGATGTCTACCCTATTGCAGATTTTGGCATCATTTGCAGAGAGGCAATCCTTACCAAACAGCCCTTCTGCAATATCATTTGCAAAATGTTAAAAAGAATTGGACCACTACTTTGTCCTCCTCCTCAGAGTGTGCTCCATTTACCTGTACCCTTTGTTGCTTCTTACTCAAACAGTCTGTCACTTTAGGGTCCATCCCTAGGGTGCTCAGTTTATTTAATGTGCTTGTGCAGAACAGTCTCCAAGGTGTTACTGAAATCTAAGTACAACATATCTAGCACTCTCCCTTGTTCCAACTTTCTGGTCAAAGAAATTAATCATATTTATCTGATAAGGACTGTCTCTGGTTAAAAACATGTTTCCTTGGATCCTGCAATTCAATGGATATCAGAAATCTCACCTTTCTTTGTTTTAGCAATGTTTCAATTAATTTATTCACCACAGAGGTCAGACTAGCTTGCTGTAGTTCCGTTTTTGTGTGTAGAGGGACCACATGTGCTTTACTCTAATCCTCTGGGACTACTACCGACTCTTAAGGAAACATTGAAAAGGTCAGATATTGGAGCCACTAGAACTTGCCTAAGTTCCATCAATAAGTGCCCCATAGTTTTGTCTAATTTTAGTTCAACTAGCCTTTCACGAACACAGTCTTCTGAAAATTGTTCTAGATACATCTCTCTTCTGTTTCTGTTTTCTGAGGTTCTACTCCTGGCCAATCATTTGTGAACACAGGATGATAAGCAAGTCTGCTTTATCCTTATCAGCTTCTACGTATTCACCCTCCTCCATCTTTGAGTCAGACAGTACCACTTTTGCACTTTCTTCTGTCACTAAGATATCTGGAAAAACATTTAGTCCCCCCACCATCCTTTTTCCTAGATTGTCTTTTTTCTTCCATTAGTATCTTTGCTTTCCTGGCTATTTTTGTAGCTTCTCTTAACTTTTCCAAATATTGATACTTATCTTCCTCTTTCTGTAATCTCTTGTATTTTACAAAGGCCACTTTTTTTCCCCTCACCTTTTTGAGTTACTTCTTTCAAGAACCATTGTGGTCTCTTTTTCCTTTTATATTTATTTACTTTCCTAACAAAAAGATTTGTTGCTCTTAAAATATCCCCTTTCAGTTTTGCCCACTGCTTTTCTACAACCCCCAGCTGTTCTTATCTAGCCAATGGCTCCTTGAGGTATTGTCCCATCTTGACAAAGTTAATTTTCCTAGGAGGGGGTGGGGGATATTCAAAGGGATTAACCTTGTTAGCACACCTCCTAAGTTAATCCCCTTTATCTGGGATATTCAGTAGCATGAACACAATTAGTGCCACTTAATATACACGGGTGCCACCGCTATATGCCCTGATGCTAACCGGTTAGCATCGGGACCTTCCAGGGGCAGCATCTGGCCATAACTGGGCAGTGGCGATATTGAACGTTTGCTGCAGAAGCTAACCAGGCAGAGGTTGAATATCACCATTGCCTGGTTAGCTTCCTGGTAATCCAGGTTTAAAGTTCATCAGCAGTGGCTAGCTGCCACTGCTGAATATCTCCCCCAAATGTCTAGGACCCTCGATTTTGAGTGAACTATCTCTACTTTTGACCTAATGCTGAACCATGCCATCCATTGATCATTGTGTGAGAGATGTTTACACACTATAACATCAGAAATACTCTTCCTCCTCCCCCCCATTTCTGAGCACCAGGTCCATAATGGCCCCCCTCCCATGTGGATTCTATTACCAGTTGCCAAAATAGTTCCTCCTGTAGAGAATCTAGGATCTCCTTACTTCTCCATGACACCTCAGCAGGGATGTCCCAGGTAACATCCGTCATATTAAAATGACCTATCCGTAACGCTTCTTTCATAGTTGTACTGTGAGTGTTCACTTCTGCCCGTGAAGGAGGTCTGTATATTACACCAATGCAAATGGATGCTCCATTCCCTTTTTCCACAGTACCACCTTCTTATAAGCCCGGCAAGTCTGTTGTTAATTTTTTTATATATATTTCCAGTCCTCCTCCCTTTCTTCCCAGCCTCAAGATCCAGATTCTTATTTCCCATACTACATGTATTAATACACAACACTTTCCAGATGTTGCCCCCTTTTTCAATTTCTACAGAGGTATTTAATGTTTTACTTACCTGAAAACTTTTACCTTTCTCTGGGCTTTCTATATCCATTCCCAGTCAATCTAGTTTAAAGTCCTCTTCAGTAGGTTAGCCAGTCTTCTGTGGAAGACACTTTGACCCTTTTTAGATAGGTGGACACCATCTGTGCTCATCAGCCCTTGGGAAACCATCCCATGGTCCAGGAAACCAAAATGCTCTTAGTGACACTATTATGGTAAGGAAGGAAACGTTGAGAGGCTTTTCATGGAGAATATGCCTCCAGTATTATGTAAGTGAAGAGCTCATGTAATAGTTGAGAATATGCAGTCATTCTTTTGCTGGTTTGCATACAATACCATTCCTCATGATTTACTAGTAGCAAGATTGAAGGCAATGGGTGTTCAGGGTACTGCTCTATCTTGAATGCTTTCTTTTCTGATAGTCATACCCAACAAGTGCTATGCACAGGTCAGTATGCAGGTGAGAAAGGTGACAATTGAGATCCCTCAGGCGTCCCCACTACTTTGGCTCCCTTAGGGAAACTAATTATGCAGTTGGGAGTTACATGTCATCTATATGCATATAATATAACACTAATTGTACCAGTGGATGGTATCAGAAATTTGGGAAAGGAAGTGTGACTGTTGAATGACAGATTGAATCCAAATAAGTATGAGTTGTTGTGTATCAGAGGAGGTCATGAGTTGAATGTAAGACTAGAGGTGGATGTGGTAGTCTTGGAGCCTCAGGTGGTAATGCAAATTTTGGATGTGCAGATAGTCAGTCATCTACAATTGGATCAACAGATTGCGGATGTGATTAAGAGGCATTGCATCATCTTAACAAATTACAACCTTATTTGGTCATACAGGACTTTCTTGTAATGATGCATGCCCAGGTAACGTCCTGTGTTAATTACTGTAATGGGATGTATTTTTGCCTGCCAGAATATCAACTGCAATGGAATCAGTATGTGCAAAACTGTGTGGTGAGAGTGGTTTATGCATAGGGTAAATATGAACATGTGACTCCTTTGCCTCACTGGTAACCAGTGTACAGATTTAAATTTAAGATTTTATGCATGGTTTTCAAATGTTTACGACTGGGAGTGCCAATGTATTTGGCTTATCTGTTGCATCATTATAGTTCCATTTGGTTCTTGTGATTGACCTCATGTGATGCATTGTAGGTACCCTGTTTTTTCACAGATCCGGTTATCTGTTACCCAGAAGTGCAGTTTTCGATGTTTTGCACCGGAGCTGTGGAACAGTCTTCCAGATGAGGTGCAGATGGAATTAAATTTTCTACGATTTCAGAAAGGGGTAAAGACATAGCTGTTCTGTGAGGCATTTTTTGGGGGTGGGGTGAGTTGATGTACTGGGTTAGTAGGAGGGAGGACATTATATCGTCTTTTGCATTGTTATATATTGTCTGTGTTGTAGAGATTTTTAACTATAAGTCACTTTAGGGTCTTCTTTGACCATAAGGAGGGTATTAAGTGCCACTAATAAATAAATACTGATGCCTCAGGCTGATTTACCCTGGGAAAGGTAGAGAACTCTTTCAATAGTTTGTGCTGTGCTTTCCATTTTGGCTGCCTTTAATGTCCATTCTATAAAATCCAAATCCACTTTAATTTATGACTGACTTTTGGAACATAAACTGCAGCAAACCACATAAACCCTTTTAAAGATTGAGCCCTGTAATTTTTGTTCTTACTTTTAATATTTAAAAATTGCGTATGTATGTCTGGTATGAACGTTTTATTTAAACAAACTGCTTGCAACCGAGCCTATTCACTATACACACCATCGATCTGGAATTCGCCTCCAGACAAAATAAGATCTATAAACGTAATTCCTGAGTTCCACAAAAGACTTAAAACTCACCTCTTCCTACAATATTTCGGCACTGGCACCAGCATATGCCTTCCCCGCAAAAACTGTTATCTCGCCCTACTTTCACATCTATGTAAAGTAAATAATAGGTCAATTTCTATATCACTGTTACTTAGACACTGTAAGCTGATATCTACTGTGTATACATTGAAAGCTCAAGATGCTCAAGGTTCTATGTTGAATGATGCTGAGGTGGAAAGAATATACAGTTTTTATATGATAAAGATCAACAGCGGTTTCAACCTATACCTTATGATCCGGAACGATTGGTGATGAAAGAGGAAGCTGAAGCAGCATTGAAAGCCTTATAAGATGGCTCAGAACACAGCTGCCAGAATAATCGCCGGCTCTTCTACTCAAGCCCACATCACCCCAATTCTTAAAGAACTCCACTGGCTCCCAATAAGCCTCCGTATCAGATACAAGTTGGTCATCAATATATTCAAAATCAGACATAAGACTTCAGCAATCAGTCTCCAAGCCCTCTTATTCCCTAACACCAGCAAAAGACCTAGAAGGAAAACCACAGCTGACACCCTCGGCACCCCAAGTAGCTATACTAAAGTCTGTAAACTCACCTCACAAAGAGCTCTTTCCTTATCGGCCCCTCAGATATGGAACTCTCTCCCCCCCGACCTACGATCCATTGAGGAACTGAAGGAATTCAGAAAACAACTAAAGTTCGTTCTTTTCATTGAGCACTACGGCTATGACACTTAACCAACTCATATTAATTGTAACATCTCTACATTGTGTTTTTTGTAATAGTTCACCATGTTATGTATCCCACCTTTCACTTCCCATGCCTATGTTTAGCTTTTGTATGTCTTTGTAACCGCTTTGATTTAAGGAAAAGGCGGTATAAAAAACCTGTTAAATAAATAAATAAATAAATTATAAAAAAAAAAGCACCAGGCATTGATGGCATTCCCATAGAAGTATTACAACAATCTGATGCAGCTGTTGCCATACTTACAAGGCTCTGCCAAGAAATTTGGAAGACAACATCATGGCCAACTGACTGGAAAAGATCTGTGTTTATACCAATACTAAAGAAAGGTGATCCAACTGATTGTGGAAATAATCGCCCAACCGCTCTGATCCCACATGCCAGCAAGATTCTACTGAAGATTATTCAGCAGTCTACAACCATACCTGGAATAAGAACTACCTGAAGTGCAAGCAGGGTTCAGGAAAGGGCGAGGAACGAGAGACATCATTGCGGATGTGAGGTGGATCCTTGAAAAGACTAAAGAATACCAAAAGGATATCTATTTGTGCTTTGACTACAGCAAGGCTTTTGACTATGTAAACCATGAGAAACTCTGGGCCACATTAAAAAGCATGGGTATACCAGAACACCTGATCATTTTCTTGCACAATCTGTACATTGATCAAGAAGCAACAGTTTGAAAGGAACAAGGAGAAACAGAATGGTTTAAAATAAGCAAAGGTGTACGACAAGGCTGCATACTTTCCCCCTACCTGTGTAATTTATATGCAGAACAAATCATCAAGAGAAGTAGGCTTGTATGACGACAACAGAGGTGTGAAGATTGGTGGAAGACTCATCAACAACCTTCGCTATGCTGATGATACCACATTACTGGCTGAAAGTGAAGATGATCTGAAACATTTGCTTCTCAAGATCAAGGAACATAGTCTTAAAATGGGCATGCACCTTAATGTGAAGAAGACAAAGATCATGACAACTGGCAAAATCAAGAAGTTCATCGTTGAATGAGAAGAAATTGAAATCGTGGAAAACTTTTAACCTACTTGGATCAACTATCAATAAAGAAGCAACAAGCAGTCAAGAAATCTGATGACACATTGTTCTTGGCAGAATGGCTATGAAGGACCTAGACAAGATTCTCAAGAGCAGAGATGTCTCTCACCATACAAAGATTCAACTCATTCAGGTCATGGTATTTTCAGTAACATCATATGGATGCGAAAGCTGGACAATGAAAAAGATGGACAGGAAGAAAATTGATGCCTTTGAATTATGGTTCTGGCGATAAATACTGCGTATGCAATGGACTGCCTGAAGAACAAACCAGTTGGTACTAGAGGAGATCAAACCTAAGCTTTTCTCTAGAAGCTCAAATGACAAGACTTCGACTTTCATACTTTGGACACAAAATGCAAAGAGAGAGATCATTAGAGAAAGACATCATGCTTGGCAAGATAGGTCAACGCAAAAGAGGAAGGCCAGCAATGAGATGGATCGATACAATAACAGCAGCTACGGGTACCAGTCTGTCAACAATGAGCCGCCTGACTGAAGAAATTTCTGTTTAATATAATGATACAGAAGTATACAAAATGTAAATAGTTTTGACAGTTCATCGCACTATTATCTGTAAAAAGTTAGAAATTTCTGTTCAATGTAATGGTATACAGAAGTATACAAAACTGTTAACTTGTTCCATGTAAACCGCCCTTGATCTCTGGAAGGGGCGGTATAGAAGAAATAGATAAATAAATAAATAAATAAATAAAGACCGAACACAATTTAGGACAACTATCCAGAGAGTCGCCATGAGTTGACAGTGACTCGAGGGCACTTAACTACAACAACAACGACGTAGAATCCCTAAAATTAAGTTCATTGTAAACCGCTAAGAAAGCGGTAAAGAAAAATTGTTAAATAGTAAATAAATAAAGAGCAATCAATCATTCCAATGCCTTGTCAGTTCAGGAACTAGTTTTGTCTCTGATGGCACTGCTTAATAACTATCTTCAGCCCCATGATCAGAGTTCTCTCCAGAAAATTTTGCCACCTGGGTGGCATGAAGGAATAGCCAAGTAGGGGCAAGGGGTACTGTGTAGTATTTATATTTTATTTATTTATTTACATTCTCTTATATACCGCGCTATTCTGCATCAGTGCGGTTTACATTGAACAGGGCATTATAACTTGGAGATAACTATTTTACAGGGAACATGGGCTATGGAGGGTTAATTGGCTTGCCCAAGACCACAGGGAGCACTTGTGGGACTAGAAACCCCAGTCCTTCCGGCCCAAGGTTGCTGTCCTTTAGTGGGATTTGAACCCCGGCCTGAAGTACCTTGCCCCAACCACTAGGCCACTCCTCCACTCCATTATACTGTAAATGTAACCCCTCTATATTTACATATGCTGTTTTTTTGTTTTGTTTTTTTTATGTGCCATCAAGTCAGTGCTGACTCCTGACGACCTAGCAGCTCTTGGGTTTTCTTGTCAAGGTATGACTGGAAGTAGGTTGCCAAGCCTTTTCTTCCGAGGCAATGGAGGGTAAAGTGAATTTGCCTAAGGTCCCAAGGAGTTCCAGTTGGAATCGTACCTTAATCGCTTGGGTACTAGGCTCTTGCTCTAACCACTAGGTGGCTACTCTACTCCAGATACTATTACATAAATCGCTTAATCATTTTTCCATTCCTGCTCATTATTTTGCCATTTCAATTCATCAAATTGTTAGCTGTGTGGTCAGTAAAATCAGCTGGTGGCGTTCCCACTCTAATGGCCCTGGGGAGAACACTCATGATGATGGATTTCTTAATAAAAAGACTCTAGCTGTCTGCTAGTGATGGCCTCATGCTGGAAGAGTATGCATCTCCCCTTTGTTGATTGGCTCAAAAAGGTCTGACAGATTCAGGAAATGAAAAAATTGTGTGTTGAGCAATATTTTGCTGCACTAATGCTATTTAGAACCCTGTTATTTGATACTATGCCAGGCAGAAATCAGTAGACAGCTAAAGAGGGTGGGATGATGCATTGCAGAAATGTGGCAGGTTTATTTTTTTGCTATTACGTAAAGAAGATCAGAATTTGAGAGCCAGAGATCGTACTCCACATACTCTGGCTTAAGAGGTAGGTTCATTGCTGTCATGCAACGTGCAAAGCTAACCCATTTAGAGAAATTGCCTTGTGAATTGGCAAAATAGGGCAGCTTCTTGAAATCTTATTCTTTATCACCGCAGATGGAATCGATAAACTCTTGTGTTCTATGAACCCTTTCACTTCTCTGGGGGATTCCCACTACCAGGTAAATTTAGTCCAAAACCAGGGTCTAAGCTTTTTCTCCTATATGTACACCTTGGTCAGCACTAGTCTGGAGCAGGCTGTGGTGCTTGCCTGTTGGAAGGAGATCAGCACTTGCCTGGATCCATCCAACACTAGACATTACATATTTAATCCTCCCTTTATCTCCAAAGTCTTGGAGAAAGCAGTTCTAATGCTATTAAGGGGATTTTACATTTTTTATATAATTGGTTAAGTTACATTTTAATTTTATTTGATATATCGCCTATAGCCATACCAACTAGGTGCTTAACAGAGTTAAAAAAAAAAAGGTACAAGGAAAATAGACAGGGGTAGACAAGAGGGCAAAGAATGAGGAGAGGGGCCTAGGTTACAATGCGGAGGCAAGTTTTTTAATTAAATGAAAGACACACAAAGGGGAAGGGGAGAGGGAGGACAAAGACAAACCGTTGGCTGGTGCTGTTCGTGAGGCGGTCAAGAGGGAGGATGGAAAGGCAATCACTAAGGGAAAAGTAGTTCAAGGTGGCTCAGCCAAGGTGAAAGCTAAGGCAAAGAAATTGGTTTTTAATTGGGACTTAAAACAGGTAAAGGAGAGTAGGGAGTGAAGGACAGAGGGAAGGGAGTTCCATAGAGTTAGGGCAACAACTCGAAAAGAAGAGGAACGTGCTGTAGATGAGTGGGCAGATCGAAGGCTGGGAATTTCAAGAAGACCTTGAGAGGCAGAGCAAAGAGGGCATTGGGGGATATATGGAGACGGGAGCTGTGACAGGAATGCAGGGTTACTAGAGTGGAAAACATTAGTAAATCAGTTTGAGAAGTTAACCCTATCCAGGCCGGTCCCAAAACTCTCGGATCCAAAATTGCTGTCTCATTTTTCTATCAAATGGTATATAATACATGACCATAGCAGAAAGAAAATCACTGTTATAACATATTGAATAAGACGGGTACAATTTTCCTGAAATATGCAAGAATTAACCCGGCTGCAGAATGTGGATTAAAAATTTAAAGTAAGTCTTTTAATGGTCTGCCTTTCCATCAGGATATAATACTAAATCTGCATTGACTGCAGTGATTTGACCTGCATAGAGGCAAGTTTCTATTGACTAGGATAGAGGCTGAGATGCTCTGCTGGTCCTTATAGATATGTCCAGAGCATAAGAGAACTTTAGAAATGTTTTACTTATACAACTTGACCTGGCTGCAGCCTTTGACACCATCAATCACACACTTTTATTGGACCACCTATAGCACATCAGCCTTATGGGGATAGTTTTGAATTAGTTTCGCTCTTATTTTACTAATAGGGCTTTCCATGTTTCAACGTGCATTAAGTCACCCTTCATTTCTCTTATGGCATTCTACAAGAATCGGTGCTGGTTCCCGCATTATTTAATATTTTCATTGCATTCCTAGCAGCAGTAATTCAAAATCTTGATTTGGCTACATGGTAGCCATGAAAGAGCTGGTTCCCTGGGCGTGGGCCCATATGCCTCTGCTCCAGAGGCGCTGATGTGTCTCTGGTCTTCTCTCTTTTTCTCAGGACTATGACATCTGCCTTCCCCTTCTCCTGTCAGTGGCAGAGTCTGCCCTGGTAGTCACTCTCTCCATTGTGGTGAAGGGAAGGGGCCAGGAGAGTCCGAAGTGGTTAGTAATGACATCCAGTGCCAGCCTTTCCATTTGGGCTGCTCACTGCCTGCAATGAACAGTGCAAGGTGAATTAACCATGTGCAAGGCATCCTCGACAATCAATCGACTGGAAGCATGGGCTATTTACTTAGCCCTGCTGCAGATTCACCACCTGGTTTGGAAGTGACTAATTCAGGTTTCTTGAACAATGCAATGGCGATGGCTTATGCCATCTAGCATGGTGACAGCAAAGGAGGAACCAAGGGTGTGGGATTAGCTTTCACGGATAAGCCTTTTATTTCTCTGGGCAAAGTGTCACCTCTGGGTGCTCTTGGCTCAGCACATCATGGGCATCAAATGTTGAAATGAATTTTCTCAGTTTACACACTCTCAATCTTGGAGAGTGGGAGCTCGTGTTGTCTGTGTTCGAATGCACATTGGAATGCTGGGAATGTCCATTCCTTGATCTGATAGTGATGCAAGCCAAAGCCAATGTACAGGGGTTCTTCAGCCTTTGAAAGGAGGTTGGCTCCAAGGGTGTAAACGACCTGGTGAAGCCTTAGCTGTGAAAGTTCTTTCGATTTATCTTCCCACCATAGCTTCTGATCCAGGCACGATTTGCTGGATAGAGGACTGTCTGGGGTTGGTGATCCTAGTGGCTCCAGACTGGCCTCGGAAGTCTCGGTATGTGAGGCTTCTGGCAGGGAAGTCTCTTACATTTGGTCAGGGAGGGGGGCTGCTATGTCAACGATCTGCATTGACGGAAGACCTGGCTCCTTCTCGCTTATGGCTTGGTACTTAAAAGGCACCAATTTAGGGTGGAAGGGTTACTCGGCCTCTGTGATTTCTACTCTCTTGAAAGCAAGGTGCACATCTACCTGTCTGGCTTATATTCGGGTCTTTTTGAGGCATGAATTTGACAAAACTGTCGTCTTAGTGTATGGACTTGCCCTCATTGTTGGCATTTCTTCAGGATGGATTCGACAAAGGTCTCACACTGAGTTCTTGGGGGTTCAGGTTGCGGCATTGACATGATTGAAGGATCAGTGATGGGCTACACTGTTTTTTTTTCATTCAGATGTGTCCCACTTCCTCTGGGGCATGTGCCACTTGCGTCCTCTGTGTGTGCTGTGGTCCCACCTTGGGATCTTGGCCTGGATTTCTGTACTTTGATAAAGCCTCCCTTCGGGCCCTTGAAGTGGGTCCGCTTAGGGATCTGTCTCTTGAGACACTCTTTTGTATCTTACCTAACTTTTTCGGCAGAGAGGGTCTCGCTTCACTCTGGTCCTTCCTTCATTGCCTAGCTTTGATTTCTTTCTATCTCTCTCACTGCACTTTTAGTGTATGTTCTGGTGGCTCCTCCTCTACTGCTATCCCATTTGTCAGTGTACCCCAGGGCTCTGTTTTGGGACCTTTCCTTTTTTTCTCTCTACACACAGTCCCTTGGTGCACTCATTTTCTCCTGTGGTTTTCAGTATCATCTCTATGCTGATGACTCTCAGATCTACCTCTCTGCACCTACTACTACTAAGCATTTATAAAGTGCTACCAGGCGCACGCAGCGCTGTACAATGAAAACACAAAAAGACAGCCCCTGCTCAATAGAGATTACAATCTAAAAAGACAAAGCAAGAAAAGGAGTAGAAAAAAGATAAGAACAAGGGCAAAAAGATAAGAGCAGGAGAGACAGGATAAAGGAAAGAGGTAAGAACAAGTGTAAGAGGAAGAAAGAAAGGTGAAATAAGAGGGGAAGGAAGGAGAACAGCAAAATCAAGAGCCAAAGGCAGAGGCGAAAAGATGAGCTTTTAACCTGAGTTTGAAGGGGGGGCAAAGAAGATGCCTGACGTATAGACAAAGGAAGTTTATTCCAAGCGTAAGGAGCAGCAAGGTGAAAAGAGCGGAATCTGGAGTTGGCAATAGAGGAGAAGGGCATAGCAAGAAGCAACTGGGAAGAAGAACCAAGTACACGAGGGGGGAAATAGGGAGAAATTTATTTAATTTATTTATTTATTTAGAAAGTTTTGTATACCACCTTATCCTTTAATCAAAGTGGTCACAACACAATTGGGGGATACATTTAACACGAGGGGATATGAGAGACATACACTAATACTTACAGGGAACATGGGCAATGGAGGGTTAAGTGGCTTGCCCAAGACTACAAGGAGCAGCTGTGGGACTAAAAACCCCAGTCCTTCCGGCCCAAGGTTGCTGTCCTCTAGTGGGATTTGAACCCCTGACCTTCCGGCCTGAGGTAACTTGCCCTAACCACTAGGCCATTCCTCCCTCATGAGAAATGAGAAAAGAAAGGTACTGAGGAGCCACAGAGTGAATGCACTTATAGGTCAGAAGGAGAAGCTTAAAGTGAATACGGAAACGGATAGGGAGCCAGTGAAGAGATCTGAGGAGAGGAGTGATGTGGGCAAAACGAGGCTGATGGAAAATCAAACAGGCAGCGGAGTGCTGAATAGAGTGAAGAGAGAAGAGATGAGACTGAGGGAGACCAGCAAGAAGGAGGTTACAATAATCAAGGCAGGAGGTGATTAGGGAATGGATGAGGGTTTTAGTAGTGAGCTCTGAGAGAAAGGGGCGATTTTGCTAATGTTGAAGAGAAAGAAGCGACAGGTCTTAGTGATGAGTTGGATATGAGAGGAGAAAGAGAGCGAAGAGTCAAAAATAACACCCAAATTGCGAGCAGATGAAACAGGTTGGAGAACAGAGCCATCAACAGAGACTGAAAAAGAAGAAGGAAAAAGGGAAACTTTAGGAGAAAAAACGAGAAGTTCAGTCTTGACCATGTTCAATTTCAGGCGACGATGGAACATCCAGGCAGCAGTGGCAGAGAGACAGCAAGAGATCCGGGACTGGAAAGCAGAAGAAAGATCAGGAGTAGAGAGAGAGATGTGGGAGTTATCAGCATAGAGCTGGTACTGAAAACCATGAGAGGAAATAAGCGCACCAAGGGATTGGGTATAGAGAGAAAAAAGAAGGGGACCCAAGACAGAACCCTGGGGGACACCAACCAAGAGCGGGGTAACAGAGGAGGAGGAGCCACCAGAACATACACTAAAGGAGCGATGGGAGAGATATGAGAAGAACCAGGAGAGAACAGAGTCCCTAAAGCCAAGCGAGGACAAAGTGTCGAGGAGAAGATCATGGTCAGCAGTGTCAAAGGCAGCATAAAGGTCAAGGAGGATAAGGACAGAGTAAAGGCCTTTAGATTTAGCCAGGAACAAGTCACTGGAGACTTTGACGAGCAGTTTCAGTGGAGTGCAAAGGACGAAAACCGGATTGTAAGGTATCGAGAAGAGCATGGGAAGAGAGGAAGTCAAGACAATGGCGGTAAACTGCACATTCAAGCAGTTTAGAAATGAAAGGAAGGAGAGATATGGGGTGATTAATTAGGAGGACAAGAGGGATCAAGTGAGGGTTTATTAAGGAGAGGTGTGACCACAGCATGTTTAAAGTCAGCTGGGACAGTAGCAGTGGAGAGCGAAAGGTTGAGAATATGAGAAATGGAGGGAACAATGGTAGAGGAGATAGGAGCAAGTGGAGAGCTTGGAGGAGGGAGGAGAGAAGAAGAGCAGTTTCATCAATAGAAATTGTGGGGAAGGAAGAGAGGGTAGGATGAGAAGGGCCGAGAGAATGAAAGCAGGAAATGGAAATCTGGGATTTAGAGGGAAACTGGAGAGTGATCTTATGGATTTTATCATGGAAGTAATCAGCCAGAGCCTGGGCAGAAAGGGAAGGAGGGATCAGAGGCAGAGGCACTTTTAGGAGAGAATTGAGAGCAATGAAGAGATGGCGAGGAACAGAGGCATGAGAATTAGGTGAACAAAGTAATCTTGTTTGGCAAGAGCTAAAGCAGATTTGAAAGAGCAGAGCATGAATTTGAAATGAAGGAAATCTTCAGGGGAGTGGCATTTGAGCCAGGTACGCTCAGCAGAGCGGGCACAGGAGCGAAGATAGCGAATAGTGGGAGAGAGTCAGGGCTGAGGTAAGGAACGCCTTACAGGACGAGGGATGAGAAGAGCGAAAACATCCAGAGCTGAGAAGAGCGCAGCATTATAGGACATCACTGCCATATCAACAGACTTGGAGGACAAAACAGAGGAGAGAGAAGGAGAAATGATAGAGGAGAGAACCAGGGGATCAATGGCATGAAGGTTCCTAAAAAGAGTGGAGGAGACAGGATGAGGCAGGGAGGGGGAGGGAGGTGAAGATTAAAGGAGAGAAGGTGATAATCAGATAAAGGAAGAACAGTATTGCTGAAGTTAGAGGGAGAGGAGCAAGAAAAGAAAACTAGATCCAGACAATGGCCATGAAGGTGAGTGGGGGCAGAGGAACAAAGTTGAAGGCCAAATGAGGAGGTAAGAGAGAGGAGCTTCAGAGTAAGAGGATCAGAGGGGTCATCAACATGGATGTTAAAATCACCAAGAATAAGAGTAGGGGAGGTAGGGATAAGAAAGAGGGAAAGCCAAGAGTCGGAGTCAGAGAGAAAAGAAGAAAAAGCTTTGCCAGGAGGACGATAGACAACAGCAATCCAGAGAGGAAGTGGGGCAAAGAGGCGACTAGAGTGGACCTCAAAAGAGGAAGGAATGAGACTGAGGCAGAGGTTGGAAATGACAGGAGGGGGAGAGAAGGCGGCCAACTCCACCACCACATCCTGTAGGATGAGGAGTATGGGAGAACTGGAGACCACCAAAGCAGAGGGCAGCAGCAGAGGCGGTGTCGTCGGGGAGGAGCCAGGTCTCAGTTAAAGCAAGAAGATGAAAAGCGTTGGAGCGGAAAAGATCATGTGTAAAAGAGAGTTTATTAGAGACAGAATGTGCGTTCCAAAGGGCACAAGCGAAAGGGAGAGAGGAAGGGGAAAGAAGGGGAATATGAATACGATTGGACAAGTTGCGAGAGGAACTCAGTACAGAATGAGACAAACGTCTAGGAGGGGAAGGAATAGGGGTGAAATCACCAGAAGAGGGAAATCACCTGAAATCTCCCTGGGAATCCAAGCCCATATCTCTGCCTGATTATCTGATGTTAGAGCCTGGCTGTCTTGCTGCCATTTGAAATTGAATATGGCCAAAACTGAGCTCCTTATCTTTTCCCCTAAGCCCACCTCCCCCCTTCCTCCTTTTTCTATTTCCATAGATAACACTCCTCCCTATTTCCTAGGCTTGCAACCTTGGGGGTCATCTTTGACTCCTCCCTCTCCATCTCCACACACATCCAAAGATAGCTAACACCTGTCGTTTCTTTCTCTGTAATATTGGCAAAATTTGTCACTTCTTTCTGAACACACTGCTAAGACTGGTTAAAGGATAGAAATCAGAGGGTAGGGCTAAATGGCCAATTTTCCCAGTGGAAAAGGTGAATAGTGGAGTACCCCAGGGATCTGTGCTGGGTCTGCTGCTTTTTAACATGTTCATAAATGATCTGGAAATGGGAATAATGAGTGAGGTTATCAAATTTGCAGATAAAACAAAACTATTCAAAGTTGTTAAAACCCATGAGGATTGTGGAAAATTGCAAGAGAATCTACATTGGGCATCCAAATGGCAGATGAAATTTAATGTGGACAAGTACAAAGTTATGCACCTAGGAAAGAAAAACCCAAACTATGATTACACGATGCAAGGTTCCACATTAGGAACCACCACCCAGGAAAAAGATTTAGGCGTCGTCGTGGATAACATGTTGAAACCCTCCGCCCAGTGTGTAGCAGAGGCCAAGAAAGCAAATAGAATGCTAGGTATCATAAGGAAAGGAATGGAGAATAAAACAAAGGATATTATAATGCCTCTGTATCGTTCCATGGTGCGACTGCACCTTGAATATTGTTTGTAATTCTGGTTGCCGTATCTTAAAAAGGATATAGCGTTATTAGAAATGGTACAGAGAAGAGCCACCAAAATGGTAAAGGGGATGGAAGGATACCTCTATGAAGAGAGGCTAAAAAGGTTAGGGCTTTTCAACCTGGAAAAGAGACGGCTGAGGGGAGATATGATAGAGGTCTATAAATTACGGAATGGAGTGGAAGGGGTAAACTAAGATCGCTTGTTTATGCCATCAAAATATAGAAAGACTAGGGGGCATGCAATGAAGCTACAGGGTAACTTATTTAAGACTAATAAGAGCAAATATTTTTTCACTTAACTTGTAATCAAACTCTGGAATTTGCTACCGGAGGATGTGGTAAAAGCTGTTAATGTAGCCGGGTTTAAAAAAGTTTTGGACAAGTTCCTGGAGGAATGGCTCATAAACCATTCTTAAAGTGGAGCCGGAATATCCACTGCTTGTCCCAATACAAGCATTGTGGAACCTGTGTCTTTTGGGGAAACTGCTAGGTACTTGTGACCTAGATTGGCCACTGTTGGAAACAGGATACTGGGCTTGATGGACCTTAGTCTGACCCAGTATGGCATGTCTTAAGTTCTTATCCATTCTCTAGTCACCTTCCATCTAGACTATTGCAACCTCCTCTTTGCTGGTCTTCCTCTGAATCATTTCTCCTCACTTTGGTCTGTTCAAAACTTAGCTGCACGGCTAATCTTCTGCCAGTGTCGCAATGCTTATGTTACCCCTATCAAGTCACTTCATTGGCTTCCTATTTGTTTCCACATCCAGCTCAAATGTCTATTACTGACCTATAAGTGCCTTCATTCAGCTGCTCCTCACTACCTTTCATTTCTTCTCTGTCCCTACACCTTTCCTCGGGAACTCTGCTCTTCTAGTGGATCCCTTCTTTCTGTTCCCTTCTCTTCCACTGCCAACTCCAGACTTCAATCTTCCTACTTTTCTGCTCCTTATGCCTGAAACAAACTACCTGAGTTCATACATCAGGCTCCATCTGTGGCCCTGTTCAAATCCAGGGTAAAAACTCTCTTCTTTGAGGCTGCTTTTGGAGCCTGATCTCTCTCCCCCTTCCTCCTCCCCCGTCTCCACTTCACCTCCTATGTGTTTCCTTACTATTCCCCTAGATATATCCTAATCCCCAGTTGTGTAGTCTGTCTTGAATAGGCTGTAAGCTCTTATAAGCAGGGTCTGTCTCCTACATGTCTCTGTACAACTTTGCATATGCCTTGTAACGCTATATAAATGATAAGTAGTAGTAGTAGTTAAGTTTATTTTATTTAATATGCTGCCTTTAGTAGCATGGCAAGGTAGTGTACAAGTAAAAACAATTTTTTAAATTAAGAAGGAAAGTTACTACAATGCATTGACAGGAAAGCAAGTGTAAAACCAAGAACAAAGGGTGTGGCAACGATGACATAGCAGGCACACAAACAATACATTAAAAAAACACATTCATTGACCTGCTCTGGTGCTGTTCAGACAGTCACTGTGTGCAAAAAAACATACCAAAGAGATGTGTTTTCAAGTTAGTCTTAAAGACTTTATAAGAGGCAAAGTTGGAGAGGTAGTGCATTCCATAAACTTGGGGATAAGAATAAGAAAGCAGACCAGTGAATACCTTCTAATTTAGCTTGAATAACGTTGACTGAAGCATTCTAGCTGGGGTATGTAAAGTTATGAGAGAGGCAAGATATGTAGATGTATCAGAATATATAGCCTTATGAGTCAATACTAGAATCTTAAACCGAATATGATATATAATTTGTAACCAGTGTTGAAATAGCAGTGGGATTACTTGATGAAATTTGGAAGCATAACTTATAATATGGACAGTCAAGTTCTGGATAGTTTGTAGACACTAAAGTTCAGCTGCTGAGAGACAGGCATAGATTGCATTACAGTAATCTAGTTGTGATATGCAAAAACTGAGAGTGATTAGTTTTCGGTGCAGTAACATACATACATTGTAACTTGGTGTATGACGGCAGGTAAAAGACCAGTATGGTCCATCTAGTCTAGTCTGCCCAGTAAGGTGGCTAGAGTAGGTTTACCCGCTCCTCCATGCAGATCACATTGCTCCATGTAGGTCACCCCTCTCCTTTGTTGAAGTATAAAAAATAGTTAAGCTTTATTTTGATTTTATCCTCTTTCTATAAAGGGATCCACTGTGTCTGTTGTTGTTGTTGTTGTTAAGTGCTGTCGAGTCGGCGTCGACTCATGGCGACCCTCTGGATAGCTATCCTAAATTGTGTTTGGTCTTCAGTCAGGCGGCTCATTGTTGACAGACTGGTACCCGTAGCTGCTGTTATTGTATCGATCCATCTCATTGCTGGCCTTCCTCTTTTGCGTTGATCTTCTATCTTGCCAAGCATGATGTCTTTCTCTAATGATCTCTCTCTCTTCGCATGATGTGTCCAAAGTATGAAAGTCGAAGTCTTGTCATCTGAGCTTCTAAAGAAAGCTTAGGTTTGATCTCTTCTAGTACCGACTGGTTTGTTCTTCGGGCAGTCCATGGTATACACAGTATTCACCGCCAGCACCATAATTCAAAGGCATCAATTTTCTTCCTGTGTGTCTTTTTCACTGTCCAGCTTTCACATCCATATGATATTGAAAATACCATGGCTTGAACAAATCGAATCTTTGTATGGAGAGAGACATCTCTGCTCTTGAGAATCTTATCTAGGTCTTTCATAGCCATTCTGCCAAGAGCAATGCGTCGTCTGATTTCTTGACTGCTTGTTGCTTCTTTATTGATAGTTGATCCAAGTAGGTTAAAGTTGTTCACAATTTCAATTTCTTCTCCTTCAACGATGAACCTGTTGATTATGCCAGTTGTCATGATTTTTGTCTTCTTTACATAAGGTGCAGGCCCATTTTGAGACTTTGTTCTTTGATTGTGAGAAGCAAATGTTTCAGATCATCTTCACTTTCAGCCAGTAATGTGGTATCATCAGCATAGCGAAGGTTGTTGATGAGTCTTCCACCAATCTTCACACCTCTGCTGTCTTCATACAATCCTGCTTCTCTGATGATTTGTTCTGCATATAAATTAAACAGGTAGGGGGGAAAGTATGCAGCCTTGTCTTACACCTTTGCTTATTTTAAACCATTCTGTTTCTCCTTGTTCCATTCGAACTGTTGCTTCTTGATCAATGTACAGATTGTGCAAGAGAACGATCAGGTGTTCTGGTATACACATGCTTCTTCATATGGCCCAGAGTTTCTCATGGGTTACACAGTCAAAAGCCTTGCTATAGTCGATAAAGCACAAATAGATATCTTTTTGGTATTCTTTAGTCTTTTCAAGGATCCATCTCACATCCGCAATGATGTCTCTCGTTCCTCGCCCTTTCCTGAACCCTGCTTGCACTTCAGGTAGTTCTTGTTCCAGGTATGGTTGTAGTCTCTTTTGAATAATCTTCAGTAGAATCTTGCTGGCATGTGGAATCAGAGCGATGGTGCGATAATTTCAACAGTCAGTTGGATCACCTTTCTTTAGTATTGGTATAAACACAGATCTTTTCCAGTCAGTTGGCCATGATGTCGTCTTCCATATTTCTTGGCAGAGCTTTGTAAGTACGGTAACAGCTGCATCAGATTGCTGCAATACTTCTATGGGAATGCTATCAATGCCTGGTGCTTTTGTTCTTTGATAAGGCTTTCAATGCTGCTTCAACTTCTTCTTTCATCACCAATGGTTCCCGATCATAAGGTACAGGTTGAAACGGCTGCTGGTCCCCACTTGATCTTTATCATATAAAAACTCTGTATATTCCTTCCACCTTTTCTTGATCTTCTCAGCATCATTCAACATAAAACCTTGAGCATCTTGTAACATTCCAATTCTAGGCTGGAACCTTTTCTTTAACTCTCGTAGCTTTAGGAAAGCCAATCTTGTTCTTCCTCTAATAGTTTCTGCTTCTATTTCCTTGCAAGTGTCATTGTAGTACTTTTCCTTGTCCTGTCTTGCTGCACGTTGGAAATCTCTGTTGAGTTCTGCGATTGTCTTTTTTTCTCCTCCTGGTTTTAGCTTCTCTGCGTTTCTGGGCAATTTTCAGAGTTTCTTCCGTCATCCATTTTGGCCGTTTTTGCTTTTTCACCTTTTGTAGAGACTTCTCGCTTTCTTCCAACACAACCTTCTTGATGTCATCCATAACTCTTCCGGAGCTCTGTTGTATCTAAAGCAGCAAATCGATTTTATTTATTTATTTATTTACATTCTCTTATATACCGCGCTATTCTGCATCAGTGCGGTTTACATTGAACAAACTGAAATTACATTGAACAGGGCATTATAACTTGGAGATAACTATTTTACAGGGAACATGGGCTATGGAGGGTTAAGTGGCTTGCCCAAGACCACAAAGAGCACCTGTGGGACTAGAAACCCCAGTCCTTAAATTCCAGTGGTTATATTCTCAAGGTCATATTTTGCTGCATTCATGAGTGGTTTGCTCTTTTTCAACTTTAGCTTGAGTTTGCATACTAGTAGTTGATGATCTGTACTGCAGTCAGCTCCAGGTTTTGTCTTTGTTACAGAGCTTTTCCATCCTTGACTTCCACAGATGTAGTCAATTTGATTTTTATTCAATCCATTGGGTTGAAGTCCATGTGTACACTCGCCGCTTGTGTTGCTGGAAGAAGGTGTTTGAGATGAATAGATCGTTGGTCTTGCAGAATTCTATCAGTCTTTCTCCAGCTTCATTTCTGTTGCCAAGTCCATATTTTCCAAGTACTTTGCCGCCTTCTTTGTTGCCAACTTTTGCATTCCAGTCACCCATGACTATCAGGATATCCTGTTTGCATGTTCTGTCAATTTCAGCTTGTACTTGTTCATAGAACTCTTCAATTTCATTCTCTTCTGCAGCTGTTGTTGGGGCATATACTTGAATTATAGTTGTGTTGATAGGCATTCCTCGTAGACGAATAGAGATTAAGCGTTCGCTGACTGCATTGTATTTCATTACAGTTCTTGCAAGTTTCTTCTTTATTATAAATGCAACACCATTTCTTCTTTGTCTTTCATTTCCAGCATAGTAGACCATGTGATCATCTGATGCAAAGTGCCCGATGCCAGTCCATTTCAGTTCGCTGACACCCAACAGATCAAGTTGTACACGTTCCATTTCATTCTTGACCACCTCCAACTTCCCTTGGTTCATGCTTCGTACATTCCATGTTCCAATGCGTAAGACATCTTTACAGTTTCTGACTCTCATTTCATGCACAGCTACATCAGCAGTCAGACTTCCCGAGGGCTTTGATCCAACCACATCATAAATGCTGGCTTTACTCTGAAAAGTCTTCAGCTCTTCCCCAGTAGCTAGTTGAGTGCCTTCCGACCTGGGGGTCTCATCTTCCAGCACCATAGCACAATTTGTTTTGTTGTAATTTATCCATTGGGTTTTCATGGCAAGATACAGAGTAGATTGCCGGGCCTTTCTTCTGCGCAGTTTAAGTTTGGTGGTGTTGCCGTTGTCACAGAAATGTGATCCTCCGCCGTCAACACTATCCCATTCTGCTTCTGCCCAGATGGGTGGTTTGTCTTGGTCTGGCACCTCAGCTGAGACCTGTCCATCTTGGGAGACCCTGCCAGTAGTTAAACTACCGATAGTTTAGCTCTCATCATCACTGATGCATGCAAGCCCCCATGCCATTTTGAATTCCGTCACTGTATTTGCCCCCTCCACTTCCATCGGTGGGGAGGGGGGAATTCCAAGCATCCACCACCCTTTCAGTGAAAAAGTATTTCCTATTATTGCTTTTAAGTTTACCTCCTTGCAGCTTAATTTTATGCCCTCTAGTATTACAGCTTCCCCTTTTTTGAAAAAAGGTTTGTTTATTCATTAATATTCTTTAAGTATTTAAACATCTGTATTATATCTCCCCTGTCCTTCTCCTCTAGGGTATACATATTTAGGTCTTCAAGTCTCTTCTCATATGTCTTCTGGTGCAGGCTCCAAATCATTTTGGTCACTTTCCTCTGAATCCTTCCAAGTTTTATATCCTTTGTGAGATATGGTCTCCAAAACTGAACACAATATTCTAAGTGTTGGAGTGGAGGAGTGGCCTAGTGGTTGGGGCAAGGTACTTCAGGCCGGGAGTTCAAATCCCACTAGAGGACGGCAATCTTGGGCCGGAAGGACTGGGGTTTCTAGTCCCACAGGTGCTCCTTGTGGTCTTGGGCAAGCCACTTAACCCTCCATAGCCCATGTTCCCTGTAAAATAGTTATCTCCAAGTTATAATGCCCTGTTCAATGTAATTTCAGTTTGTTCAATGTAAACCGCACTGATGCAGAATAGCGCGGTATATAAGAGAATGTAAATAAATAAGTGAGGCCTCACCGATCACTTGTGCAGGGGCATTAATACCGCCTCCTTTCTGCTGGTTAGTCCTCTCTGTATGCAATTCAGCATTCTTCAGGCTTTGGCCACCGCCATGTCACATTTTTTCGCTACCATGAGATTCTGTGCATACCAACCTCTCACCCACTATCGCATCAGTTCCCTTGGATTTCTACTACTCGCCTTCCTTTCTTCCAAATGAGTTTACTTTACCACTACCTTCTGTCGTCTGTCATTCAATTTCTGATCCAGTTCACCACCATGGGATCCATCCCCAGGCTGCTTAGTTCATTGATAAACCTCCTATGAGGAAGAGTATCAAAGACTTTGTTGAAATCTAGGTAGATCACATCCATCACATGCCCTTGATCTAGTTTTCTGGTTATCCAATCAAGGAACTCAATCAGATTTGTTTGGCGTGATCGTCCTTTAGTAAAAACATGTTGCCTTGGATTATGCAACTCATTGGTTTCTAGAAAATCTACTTTCCTGATCGTATCTACAGGCTAGTCCCGGACCTCTGGGTTGTCAATCTCAATCAGCAGCTTGAAGACTGAGGAACCTCCTTCTTTTGTGATGTCAGTAGTATATCCTCCCGGCATCCAATTCCACCTGCCAGTTACCTCAGTCTTCAAGCAGCTAGTGGGACTGTGAGCCTGGGAGGTCCGGGCTCACAGGAGGAACAATTAAGATTTTTTTAGTGTGGGTTTTTCAAGTATAGGTTTTAACTTAGCTAATGGTGAGATTAAGAAACAGCTGGGTTACATAGCGCTTAATTGCAACGCTATCCCTTTAAGCGGGGCTCAAGGCTCTCCCCCCGCCTGTGGAATCCTACCTGCTTGCGGTGGTTGGAGTTCTCTCACTTACCACAGCAGGGGTCCCAGACAGTGCTGTTCTCTCTCTTTAGCCCTTCTTGGCTGGGCTGCTGCCTCCGATTACAGCCGGCGTGACACAGAGGTCTTGCCTGTCACCGCGCCGTGGCTGCAATCTCTCTCCGTGCCTTCTCTTCTCCCCCCCCCCTCCCCCATGGCAATGCTGGCGTGAGGTGGGGTTGCTTCTCCCTGTCTTAGCGTGTGGATGCTCCGGGGGCAGGCATTTTCTGGCAGGAGGTAAGTGTTTCCATACTCGCTTCTCCCCTGCTCGCTTCTGTTTTGCGCGCGAAGGATTTTGGGCCTAGCCGCGTGTTCCTGCCGCGGGCCCCGTCGCGGCGGTCCCGGCTGTTTTTCTCAGGCCTCAGAGTCTCTCGTTCGTTGCGGCTTCTCTCCCTTTTTGCAGTTTTGCGTCGGGGCTCCCTTCCTGGTCCTTTTCTTCAGTACCCGGTTTTCAGTGCGTTAGGATTTTTGTGCTCCGGACTCCGGTTTTGGCGGGAAACGGTGTTTTTCATTGCGATGCCCGCTAGGCCCCAGTGCTTCATGTGTGGGGCAAAAAGGGGGTCGGCAGCTGAATCGGGTGTTTGTAGAAGCTGTTCTAAGGAAGCTGCTACTATGGACACTGTCTCTCGGACCGCGGGAGAGCGCCTGGAGGCAGACGCAGGGCCTTTTTCAGAACAGGCAGGGCCCTCTTCAGAGCAAGCATCCCCCTCGGTGCTGGGGGAACCGGTACCAGGGCCTTCCTCCGTACCGGATTTTTCCCCCCCCCCTGGTTCCGTGGCAAAAGGGTCTTGAGTCCATTTTTTCTCTGAATTTTGTGGAACTTCTACAGCAGGCTATGGGGGGTTTCTCCCGTGGTCCCTCTCCGCAGGACAACGCAGCCCTCAGGGGGAAGAGGTCCTCCAACCCTCCGGGGTCGGAGTCTTTCCCGCCTGAACCTAAGCGGCAGCGCTTAGAGGAAGATCTTCCGATTCCTTCTGTTGCCTCAGAAGCCCCACTGTCGGATGAGGAAGGCCGTAGCCTAGATATGGATGAAGAGCTGGAAGAGGGCGAGCTCGCGGACAAGGAGGATCAGGCCCGAGTGGTTCGGGTTTTTCGACGGGAGGAGTTGCCCGCTCTCATTACAGAGACGCTGAAAGCTTTGAACATGCCTGTCCCTGGTTTGGGGGCGGATGAGACCTTGGAAGATCCGTTATTGCAAGTCTTTCGGCGGAATCAGAGGGCGTTCCCGGTGCATAGAGTTTTCCAAGAATTGATTCAGGAAGAGTGGAATGTGCCAGAGGCGCCCCTTAGAGGTTCTAGAGTTATGAGCCGCCTCTATCCGCTTGTGGAACAGGATAGGGAGGTGTTTAAGGCCCCCAAAGTGGATGCTGCGGTAGCGGCAGTTACCAAGAAGACCACCATCCCGGTTGAGGGTAGCACGGCCCTTAAGGATGCTCAGGACAGGAAGTTGGATGTCTTGTTAAGGCAGATTTTTGATGTGAATGCGGTGTCGCTCCAGGCGGCTATTTGCGGTGCCTGGGTGGCCAGGGCCTGCCTTCGCTGGGCACAAAAAGTGCCAGGGGGGCAGGAGCGTGACGGTGCCGAGGAGGCCTCTCGCCTGGAGTCTGGTGCGGCCTACCTGGCTGATATTCAGTATGACTTGATGCGAGCGTTGTCAAAGAGCATGGCTTCTGCGGTTGCAGCAAGGCGGTACTTGTGGCTTCGCAATTGGGCAGCCGATAGTTCTTCTAAGGCCCGGCTGGGCAAGCTCCCCTTTAAAGGGAAGCTTCTCTTTGGCGAGGATTTGGAGAAACTTGTCAAGGACCTGGGAGAGTCGAAAGGTGGTCGGTTGCCGGAGGACAAGCCCAAGGCAGGCAGGGCGGCTCCCGTGGGCAGAGGGCAGCAGAGGGAGTTTCGTCGGTTTCGCTCGCAACGCTTCAGTCCTACCCAGCGGGGTCGGTTTTTCGGCAGGTCTCAGCCATTTCGCGGATTTCGAGGGGCGGGGAGAGGTTTCGGGGCCTCCTCCGCCCCCTCCCTCAACAATGCTAGGAAGACCCAATGAAGGGTTTGGGGCCCAGGCGTCCCTGGTTCCTGTAGGGGGGCGCCTGCAGCGCTTTTTCGACGCCTGGGTCCGAGTAACCTCAGATCGATGGGTCCTGGAGGTCATTCGCGAGGGGTACGCCCTGGAGCTTCGAACTCCGGTGCGGGAGTCCTTTGTGCTGTCCCCCTGCAAGTCCCCAGAGAAGTGCGTGGCGGTGCGGGGGACCGTACAGAGACTCCTGGAACTCGAGGCGATCGTGCCGGTGCCGGCAGACCAACTCGGCTGCGGTCGGTTCTCCATTTATTTCGTGGTTCCCAAAAAGGGCGGAGGAATTCGGCCGATTTTAGATCTCAAAGGAGTGAATCGTTGCCTCCGGGTTTCCCACTTCCACATGGAGACCCTCCGTTCGGTTATAGTAGCGGTTCGAAAGGGAGAGTTTCTTACCTCCCTAGACTTATCAGAGGCTTATCTTCACATTCCCATTCGGCCGGATCATCAGCAGTACCTCCGGTTTGCGGTTCCTTTCGGCCAGTTTCAGTTCCGGGCGTTGCCGTTTGGGCTGGCGACGGCTCCTCGCACGTTCACCAAGATCATGGTTGTGGTCGCAGCGGCGCTGCGGAAGGAAGGAGTTTTAGTGCATCCCTACTTGGACGATTGGCTGATTCGGGCGAAGTCCAGAGAGGAGAGCGTGCAGGCGACGGCGAGGGTGGTCGCCTTCTTGGAGGGCCTCGGTTGGATAGTCAACATGTCCAAGAGCCATTTGTCTCCTTCACAATGCCTGGAGTACCTGGGAGCCCGGTTCGACACACAACTGGGTCGGGTGTTTCTCCCTCGTCTACGGGCGCAGGGGTTACGCACCCTGGTCCGCCGTTTTCTACGCATGAAGGCCCCCTCCGCTTGGCATTACCTGCAGTTGTTGGGCACCATGGCGTCGACGATAGAGTTAGTGCCCTGGGCGAGAGCGCACATGCGGCCCCTGCAGAGGGCGTTGCTCCGGCGTTGGTCGCATCAGCGGGACCCGTTATCTCGGAGGCTCCCTTGTCCGCTGGAAACACGACTGGCGCTTCGGTGGTGGCTGCTCCCCGACTCCTTAAGGAAGGGCTCGCCGTTGGAAGCTCCGGATTGGGTTCCGGTGATGACAGATGCGAGCCTCTGGGGTTGGGGGGCTCACTTCCAAGGCCAGTTTGCCCAGGGGCAGTGGAGCCTGCTGGAGAGCTCCTGGTCGATCAACAGGTTGGAGCTCCGGGCGGTGTTCCTGGCCCTGCGGCATTTTCAGGTGGCTCTTGCCGGAAGAGCAGTTCGCGTATTCTCCGACAACGCGACGGCGGTGGCTTATGTCAACCGACAAGGGGGAACCAGCAGCGCAGCTCTGGAGGCCGAAGCCGGCGACTTGTGTGCTTGGGCCGAGGAGAATCTTCTCGCGCTGTCGGCAGCGCATGTCGCAGGAGTGGACAACGTGGAGGCGGATTTCCTCAGTCGGGTGAGGGTCGATCCCGGAGAGTGGGTCCTACACCAGGAGATTTTTCTCATGATTACCCGTCGCTGGGGCACTCCGGTCCTGGATCTCATGGCGACGTTCCAGTCAGCGAAAGCCAGTCGGTTCTACAGCAGGAGACGGGAAAGGATGTCGGAGGGTCTCGATGCTCTTCTTCAGCGTTGGCCGCGAGATCAACTCCTGTACGTGTTTCCACCGTGGGCCCTGATAGGCAGGGTGGTACAGCGCATCGAGGCGTACCGCGGGCGTGTCATTCTGATTGCGCCGGACTGGCCACGGAGACCGTGGTACGCGGACTTGATGAGGCTCCTCGTGGCGACGCCATGGCGTCTTCCAGCCAGGCCGGACTTGTTGTCTCAAGGACCCCTATCAATGCCGCACGTGGATCGCTTCTTGCTTACGGCTTGGCTATTGAAAGGGCTCGGCTAGCGGCTAGGGGATACTCCTCGGCGGTGGTTTCGACCTTGTTGAGAGCTCGCAGGCAATCGACGTCCTTGGCGTATGTTCGGGTCTGGCGCGTGTTCGAAGGCTGGTGTAGTGGCAGGGCGGTGGATGCCCTGAGGGCTACTGTTTCGAATATTCTGGAATTCCTGCAGGATGGATTCACCAAAGGGTTGGCGGCCGCGTCGCTCCGGGTGCAAGTCGCGGCTCTTGCTTGTTACCGGGGTAAGTTGAGCGGCAGGTCGCTTGGGGAGCACTTGGACATCAAACGCTTCCTGCGTGCAGTAGCGTTGTTGCGGCCCCCGGTCAGACAAACTATTCCTAAGTGGAACCTGCCGTTTGTCCTCGATGCTTTGGAGCGGAGTCCCTTTGAGCCATTGGCTCTGGCGTCGGTGAAGGATCTTACGTTAAAGGTCGTCTTCTTGGTTGCCATCTGTTCTGCACGGCGGGTGTCGGAATTGCAGGCTTTGTCCTGTAAGGAGCCTTACCTTTCGTTTTTTGAGTCTCGGGTGGTTCTCCGACCGGTGCCAGCGTTTTTGCCCAAGGTCGCATCAGTGTTTCACTTGAATCAGGAGATCTCGCTTCCGGTGTTTCGCAAGGATCCAGGGGGGTCAGGTCCCCATCGGTTGCACACGCTGGATGTTCGACGGGCGTTGAAGAAGTACCTGCGACGTACTTCGGAGTTTCGCAAGTCTGATAGACTTTTTGTTCTCTTTGCGGGAGCGCGAAAAGGGGAATCGGCCTCTAAAGCTTCTATTGCCCGTTGGATCAAGGAGGCTATCGCGTCGGCGTACGTGTTGAAGGGGCAGCCGGTGCCCGATGGGCTTCGGGCTCATTCTACTAGGGCGCAGGCGGCGTCCTGGGCAGAGCATAGGTTGGTCCCGCCGATTGAAATCTGCAAGGCGGCGACGTGGTCGTCTTTACATTCCTTTGTCAAGCATTACAGGCTGGATGTTCAGGCGCAGCGGGATGCATGTTTTGGGGCGGCCGTTCTTCAGGCTGGTAAGGACAGGCCCACCCGTTGATTACTGCTCTGGTACGTACCCAGAGGTCCGGGACTAGCCTGTAGATACGATCAGGAAGGTTAAATTAGACTTACCTGCTAATTGTTCCTGGAGTAGATACAGGCTAGTCCCGGTGCCCTTCCCGGTATAGTCCGTTCTAGTGACAGCCTGAAGTTTGTTGTCTGCGACTCCTTGGGACCCTTACAGGTAAGAGGTATTTTGTCATGGGGGTTTCCTTGGCCCGGGGGGGGGCGATTCAGAGTGTTTTCGGGGTCCTCCGCACAGGTGAGGGGAGGGCCTCAGCGGGGCTTAAAGGTTCCGTATAGCAATCTTGGCGGGTGGGTGTTTTCCCCGTCATGGGTTTCAGTAGTACAGTTCGGTTTCAGATACAGTTATTTCTCTTTTTTTTTTCATACTTACTTGTTGCTCCGGTGAGTCTGCTTTGTCATTAGGTTACTGGCAGGTGGAATTGGATGCCGGGAGGATATACTACTGACATCACAAAAGAAGGAGGTTCCTCAGTCTTCAAGCTGCTGATTGAGATTGACAACCCAGAGGTCCGGGACTAGCCTGTATCTACTCCAGGAACAACAATTAGCAGGTAAGTCTAATTTAACCATTCTCTTTAAGGAGTGTCTTCATTACTTTTCCCGCCACTGAGGTAAGACTTTCCAGCCTATAGTTTGTCACCTCTTCCCTATTACCACTTTTGGGAAGAGGTACAACATCAACCCTTCAGTCCTGTGGAACCTCTCCCATCTCCAAGGATCTTTTAAAAACATCCTTTAAAGACCCTGCCAGAACCTCTGAGCTTTTTAAGTATCCTGGGATGTAGCCCATCCGGTCCCATGGCCTTGTCCACGTTCAATTTTTCAAGCTGTTCAAAAACATCATTTTCTGTGAATGGGGTGGTATCTACTCCCTTCCCGTTTGTGTATTTGTCAATCATACATGGTCCTTCTCCAGGATTTTCTTTAGTGAATATAGAACCGAAGTATTGGTTTAGCATTTTCAGTGTCACTTTCAACAAATTTGTCCTCAACGCTTTTGAGTCTTGCAGTTTCACCTCTGATCTTCCTCTTCTCCCAAATATATATGAAAAAGGTTTTGCCTCCACACTTCACATCTTTAGCCACTATTTCTTACACCTTTGTGTTTGCTTTCCTTATTTCTCTCTTTGTCTCTGCTAGCTTTATCTTGTATTCGTTTCTGTGTTCTTCTGTTTGCAATCTTCTGAATTTTGTGAAAGCTGTGTGTTTTGCTTTTATTTGTGCAGCCACTTCTTTGGAGAATCATATTGTTTCCTTTTCCTCTTTTTATTTACTTTACTTTATTTACATATATATCTATTGCCTCTTTTATTGCTGCTTTTAGTTTAGCCCACTGCAATTCCACTTCCCTTACCTCCTCCCAACCTGCCATTTCCTCCTTCAGGCACTTTGCCATTTTACTGAAGTCAGTGCTTTTGAAGTCTAGGACTTTTGAGTTTGCTGTGATTGGACTCTGCCTTGGCTTTTACCTTGAAGCACACTGTGTGATCGCTGCTGCTCATGTGAGCACCCACCTGGATATTCATATCTCGATTGGTGAATACTAGATCCAGTGTTGAACTTTCCCTGGTTGATTTCCATAACCATTTGTCTGAGCAATGCTTCTTGGAAGGCATCCACAATCTTTGTACTTCTTTCCAGATTTATAGAAGGAATACTCCAATCCCCATCCGGTAGATTAAAGTCACTCAATATGATCACTTCCAATACGTCTGTCCAGTCCAGACAAATGGGTTATGCTCCTCTACCAGTAGAGACTGAGAACACAGCTTCAAATATGTTATAAGCAGCCTGTGCTAACAGACTACAGGTAAGTCAGTATTCTCAGTCTCCAGCAGGTGGATAAAGGAGCATAGGCTGTGCTGTGATCTTCTTGTGTCCGTAGTCAATTCCTCAGGCCCAGGGTGCAGAACCAGATGGTGCCTGGTCCCTCCCTGTTCCCCTCCAGCTGCTTCCTCTGGTGGGCCACCCTGTCTTCCTCCTCAGCTCTTGGGAGGAGACCGAGAGTAGAGCAGACTCCTGTGCAATTTGAAAAAAAACAACAACCCACAAAGAAAACAAAACAGCATTGCAGGAGCAAGAAATGTTCAGACCGGCTGCCAAGACAGCGGTGTTCTGAGGGGGGGGGGGGGGGGGTCTGGCTCTGAGCAAGTCCAGGGAGGGCGGGCTGTGCTTGGGGGAGTCGCCGCAGGTCCATGGAACACACCCGTGTTTCACGGGCGGTAGCTCCAAGGCACAGCTCTTAGAGGTCGGGCTGTGCCATGGCTGCTGCGGATGGCCTCTGGAGAGACCTGGGGGGGATCGGAACTGAGCGGGGAAGACATCGGAGAGCAGTCTGGTGCTCCCAGGGATGGTGGCGGACCATGATTTTAGTGGGAATCGCTGCCATTTTGAAGACCTCAGATGCCGCAACCTAGGAATCTGTCAAGCCCTGCTTTTTGCAGCCTATGACTGATTTATCGCCAGGAGTGTCAGTGGTGATGGGGGGGGGGGGACGACTCAGGGGGGGTCCTAAGGGCTCCCTTTTTTCCCCCGAACTTATCCTCTTGCTCCACCAAGCCTTTTTCTTTGCAACGAGGCTTGGGGGAGGACTCCTCAGTTTTCCCCCAAGCCCTCTTTGAGCAAGGGCTTTGGTGGAGGCAAAGCACCTGCACTGGGACAAGTCGGAGGAGGACATGGATGTCTGCTTGGTGGGATCCTTGGATTCTCTGAACCCCTTAGAAAGTACGACGGACTTCCTGGAGGACCAACTGTTGGAAGAGCCAGAGGAAGCTGAGTTCCCAGTAGGGGAGGATCCGACAGCAGTGCGGATCTTCCACTGGGATGAGCTCTCCTCCATGGCTAGATGGCTAGCAGGAGTTCAGCCTGTGGCAGCCACCTGCAACATTTTTTCCATGCCTGGGCCCAAATTACATCTGACGCCTGGGAGCTCGAGGTGATCCAAGAGAGTTATGCCCTTGAGTTTGCCAGGCCTCTTCCAGATGCCTTCATGATATCACAGTGTCTGGTCCCATTGAAGGCTTGGTTGATAGAGGAGACACTCAAACGCTTACTGAGCTTGGAGGCGATCCTCCCAGTCATGTGCATAGACTGGGGCTTGGGCTGGTATTCCATCTATTTTGTGGTTCCTAAGAAAGGAGGGACCTTGCGCTCTATTTTCAATCTGAAAGGTGTCAACAGGGCCCTAAAGGTACCATATTTTCGCATGGATACCTTGTACTCATTGATAGTGGCAGCCCATTAGGAAGAGTTTGACCTCTCTGGATTTGACCGAGGCCTATCTACATATCCTGTACCAGCTCGCTCACCAGCGGTTTCTGCGGTTTGTAGTGCCTAGGGGACACTTCCAGTTCCAGGCTCTGCTCTTCGGTCTCGCCACTGCGCCTCGGGTTTTTACCAAGGTCATGGTGGTGGTAGCAGCTGATTTACATAGGCAGGGGGTCCTCGTTCATCCGTATTTAGATGATTGGCTGATGTGAGCCAAATCGTTCTGGGAGAGTCTGGAGGCAACAGAGCTGGTGATTCATTGCCTCCAGGACTTGGGCTGGATAATCAACCTGGTCAAGAGCAGGCTGGATCCATCTCAGTCTTTAGAATATCTGGGAGCATAGTTCGACACCCTTAGAGGAATGGTCTTCCTTTCAGAGGGCAGGATCATGAAATTGCAGGCCCAGGTCCAGACGTTACAGAGGGTTCCCCGCCGGCGGATGTGGGACCATCTCCATGTACTGGGCTCAGCGACAGTCATGTTGAAGCTTGTGCCCGGGTAAGGCTGCACATGAGAGCCTTGCAGGAGGACCTTCTATCTATTTATTTATTTATTTTATTTGTTACATTTTTCTATACCGCCCCTTCCAGAGATCAGGGGCGGTTTACATATAACTAACATTTTACATAGAATAGTTGTTTCTAGAACTATTTTAATTTTTTATTTATTTATTTATATTCTCTTATATACCGCGCTATTCTGCATCAGACAAACTGAAATTATATCGAACAGGGCATTATAACTTGGAGATAACTATTTTACAGGGAACATGGGCTATATTTAATAGCGTAGCATATTATTTAGAACTATGTACATGCTGTTTAAAGGCAAATGTTGCCTGTACTTTGGGATGGGGTGTGCAGTTAATGTGCCTTTGAGTTCTTGGAGGTGTTTTGTGATGCGTTTTGCGTTCCAAAGTGTGCAGTGAAGAGGTATGTTTTTAGTGATTTTTTTTTAAACTGCTGGAGATCCTTGATAGAGTGGATTGGTAGAAGTAAGGTGTTCCAGAGGGAGGGGGCGGTGAAAGTGAATGATGGTCCCCTCGGTGGCAGTCCATGGAAGTTTGTCTCTCTCTTCGGGAGCCCATTCGAGAGAGCTTGCGTTGGTGGCTGACCTCAGACAAGCTTGTGGTGGGCATGCCCCTCGAATCTCCAGATTAGGTCGTGGTGACCATGGATGCCAGCCTGATGGGCTGGGGCAAACATTGTTTGTCTCAGTTGGCTCAGGGTCAGTGGTCAATCAACCGCCTGTAGATGCGAACAGTTCAGCTGGCATTGGAGTAGTTTCTACTGTTGATCAGCTGCAAGGCAGTGAGAGTGCTGTCAGACAATACTATGGTGGTGGCTTACATAAACCGCCATGGAGACACCCAAAGTGTAACAGTAGCGCTGGCGCTCTTGGTCTCCCATGTGGCCAGGAAGGACAGTGTTCAAGTGGATTATTTGAGTGGCACCTCTCTGGATCTCAGGGAGTATACACTGTCGCATTCGGCGGTTTAGCGAGTGGTGGCTTTCTGAGTGCAGCTGATTGATGGACTTGATGGGACCCAGGCGAATACCAAAGCCGAGCACTTCTTCAGCCGGCACAGGACGCTCCTGTCTGAAGGTCTGGATACCCTGGTTTCATCTTTGGCCGAGGGTGGCCCTGATGTATGTATTTCCTCCCTGGCTGCTCATAGGTCACGTCTTGCAGCGGGTAGAGTTTCATCGAGGAAGAGTTGTGCTTATGGCTCTGGACTGGCCTTGACATTCCTGGTATGCGGACCTCGTGCGCCTTCTAGTAGCAGAGCCGTTCCACCTGCTGGTGGAGATGGACTTGCTCACCCAGGGGCCATTGCTGATGCCAGGCGTGGGTCAGTTCTTGCTTATGGCTTGGCTTTTAAAAGGGCTCAGTTAAGGCAAAGAGGTTATTTTCCCCAGGTTATTGATACCTTGCTACAGTCCTGTAGAAAGTTGACATCCCTGGCCGGCATGCATGTTTGGCGTATTTTTGAGAACTGGTGTGGGGATCACGGTATTCACACCCTGGGGGCCTTGCTCCCTGATATTCTAGCCTTCTTGCAGTCGGAGCTGGAGAAGGGTTTGGTGCTGGGCTCCCTGAGAGTCCAGGTGACAGCCTTGGCGTGCTTCAGGAACCAGATTCAGGATCAGTCCTTGGTTGCCCATGTTGATATGATTCATTTCTTGCATAGGGTGAAACTTCTCCGCCCCCTTCGTCGCTCAGTGGTTCTCTTATGGGATATTAATTTGGTACTCTCGGCACTTGGTTGCCCCACTTTGACCTCTTGCGGGTGCCATGGTGAAGGATTTAAACTTGAAGGTAGTATTCGTGGTGGCAATTTGCTCAGCACGCCACATTTGCAAGCTGCAGGTCGCCTTACTTGGTCCTTTCTAAGGCGAAGGTGGTCCCGTGTCCGGTGCCTTCCTTTTTGCCCAAGGTCGTGTCCAGTTTTCACCTCAATTAGGTGGTGACCTTGCCATCCTTTTCTGAGTCACGCAACTTGGAGGAGGATTATTGTCTTCATAAGCTGGACTTCACAGGTTGCTTAAGAGGTATCTCAAGGTGACTCAGGCCTTTCTGTGTTCGGAGAGGCTTGTTGTGTGGTTTGGGGGCCAGCGCATAGGCGTGGCTTCTAAGGGTTCTATTTCCCAGTGGAAAGCCATTGTGTCGGCATATCTGTTGAAAGGGCACCAGATGCCTTCAGGCTTGTGGGCACATTCCACACAGGCATCATCCTGGGCGGAGTTTGATTTAGTTCCCCTTCAGGACATTTGTAAGACAGAAACCTGCTCGTCTTTTCATTTGTTTGTGCGACATTACCACCTGGATGTTCAGACCCAGTAGGGCCCTTCAGGCTGGGTTCTCAGCTCCCTCCCGTCGTTAGTACTACTTTGCTACGTCCCACTTGTCTGGACTGGACTGGAGGGACTCCAGGAAAGAAAATTAGCAGGTAAGGTCTAATATTACCTTCCAATACATCTGTCCTGTCTAGTCCAGTCCAGAACCCTCTCAGGGTATGGTTTCTGTGGGTGACTGTCTCATGTCTTATTTAGCAGATCTCCCTCTTTAAATGAACGCATAAGGATCAGTGCGTGCTCATTTTCGAGTTTTGGTTTCGGTTGTCTTCATCTTCCGGGCTGTGTGCTTTTTTGTTACCTGGTTTAAAAAAAAAAAATGAAAAAGACAACGTACCAAACTTTTGATTGATACTATGATTTGGGGGATCTGAGCTACTTGGGATATTTTCTGTCGGATCTGTCAGTTTGACTCCCCTTTGTGTGGTATTTTTGAGGTGCACATAGCTGTGGGAGAACTGGGGTTTGAACTTCTTTTTTTTCCCTCCGCTTTGAGACGTTCATACTGGCTTACTCAGCTAGCACAGGCTGCTGATAGCATACTTGAAGATTTGTTCTCAGTTTCCACCTACTGGTAGAAGAGCATAATCCACTTGACTGGACTGGAGGGACTCCAGCAAAAAAAATGTAGCAGGTAAGGTCTAATTTCACCACCTTCATTCATGGCTACCTTTGCAATATCAGTGATCAAGTCTCTGTCCATTTTTTCTGTTTGTGTTGGATGCCTGTAGACTACACTATTATAAATGATAGTGCCATCTCCTCATTCCAACACAATTCACAGTGCTTCTTCTTTTCCTCACGTCCCCTGCATTTCAGCAGCTTTAATATTGCTTTTGATATATAGAGCTGCTCCTCCTCCTTTTGTGCCTTCTGTATCTCTTCTAAATAAATTATAGTCAGCTATGGCTAAAATATATCCCAGTCATGTGACTTGTTAAGTCATATTTCTGTAATGGCCACAACGTCCAAGTCCATTTCCACCATTAGGGCTTCCAGGTCAGGAATTTTATTGGCTAGTCTTCAAGCATTTATGCTCATTGCCTTCCATTAATTGTTGGTTGGCTTGCTTGTATTTTGCATAGATTTTATTTGTCTCCTCTTCCCACTATCATTTATGTGTGGATTAATATGGTGACTGTTTCCAATGTTGTTAATATGTTTTTACTGGGCGTGACGCCCTGACCTTTTTTTTTTTTTTTTCCTTTTCCATTGGTCATCTCCTTTCCCTAGTTTAAATGCTTGTCCACATGTTGCCTGCATTTATCACTTAGGATTCTTTTTCCTGCCACAGAGATGCAGTCTATTAACACAGTATAGCCCCTCCTCCCCTTTCCCCCTCCCCCTCTCCTCCCCATTTTAGTATTTATGTATGTATTGTATGTATTATTATGGTTACAGTCGTTTTCATGCTTGCCTTCAGGATGGTTTTCCATCTTTTTATATATATATTTTTATTTAATAATTTTTAATTTTCTATTTTTACTTTGGGTTTATTATCACCATTTTTTACCACCCCAGCTCCCCTCCCCTCCCCTCTTCTTTTCACTTCACTGTGCATCTGGTCAGCTCCCTTACAGCATGACATTTTATTTATTGGAAACTTTTATGCCGCATTTTCCATAGATCAAATGCGGTTTATAGGGAACATAAACTTGAATTTACAGTTCTCAGATGGTTCTATTTGCCTTTACTACTATTGTCGGGTTCATTTATGTTTCAGACGGTTTATTGCAAAGATGCATTAACAACACGTACCTGTGGTTCTAAAACCCTTCAATAAGGATTTTTTTTGTTACTTTAGCGAGTTATTCCTTTCAGGTTTATGTTCTTTCATCTTTGACCCCCACGGTTTGGTGCGAATCCAAATGCTATGAATAGATCTGCAGTTGAGCGAATTGGCTCATTGCATGCTTTATTAAAAGATTGGTTTTGCTGAATAAGGTGAGCAGCATTTCTGTCTGATTTTGAATGGTATAGTTGAACCCCATGTCCTGTGGCACCTTTGTAGCGCATGGCACTATTTATTGTATGTAATGATCCCACAGTGTTCTTCAAAAAGACGGTATCTGCAACTTTGTTCTTTGAAACTTTTTATTCAGATCGGATGAGCCTGTTCAAATTCAGGTTGACATAAGGAGTCCTCTGGTAGTTCTTATTTCATAGTATAAGATAGGGTCAGCAGAATTATTTATGATTTCCCGATGCCACCATTCCTTAACTGATTAGGGACCCTCAAAATTGAATGTTAACTTCATGTTTTTACCCAAGGGCTCCGTTTAGTGTTTCGTAATTATTTATTACAAATAAGGTTTTCCTTATTTCTATGTTTAAAACGGAATGGAAGTATGTTTGTACTTCCGTTTTAGATTTGTGTTAAGCTCTACTATATTTATTTGGAACTTCTTTTGAGCAGCTTGTTCCTGATCAGCGATTCGTATTACCTGAACCTTCAGATGCTATATACTACTAATTTTGTTTGTGTACTGTCATCTGTCTTCGACACTATTTACTTCTGTTTTAATGTTTTTTGAAAAGGAAACATCTCTTTGGTTACTTGCACTCTAAGGCTCATTAATGGTTTTAATTTTCATTAGCGGTCCTATCCAGTTCCCCTAGTTGTTCGTTGTTGGATATACAACAGTTATCACTTAGAAACTATGGTACAGTCTTATATTCTCCACTTGTTCCCTATTATTTCAGATCAAGAGTGATCTTGTATGTCACTAGATCATCTAAGGATATCTACAGAGTGCTTTAGTAAGTACTAATTTTTATATCAATATAGTACAACCTTTTGTATCTCCTCATCTCTCTTCCCATACTTATTTTTTTTATATATATAGCGTCATGTTTATTTACTTGTATCCACTTACACTCTGCTTTATGCTCTATGATTTTAATCTTTTATAATATTTTTTTATTGTGTTGTATTTATAAATATTTATATTTTTATTTGTTTAACCAATTGACAATTTTAATTGTTATACATGATTTAATATTTATCTGTTTTTGATTGTTTTTATCTTTTGAAGATGTATACCCCCTGAAGAAGGCAACTGCTAAAATGCGTAGGGGTTTTTCACAATAAAGACATCTGTGACCTCCACTCGCCCCTTAAGGTTTCTTTATGTATTGTGAGGGCGTTTGCTCTTTTTGTGGTTTCTTAGCCTCTTGTTGATCCATTTATTGCCACAGTTGCCTGTATATCGAAATCCTTCTCATTTACACCAGGTTTGGAGCCAGGTATTAAAGTTGGTTTTATGATGCAGCCTCTTCCTCCTTAGCATGAACTGGTAGAACGTCTGAGAATGCTAGTGTTGACAATGGGTTTACGTTTCTCTCCCAGAATCTGGAAGTCCCTTTGTACTGTAGAGGTGCTGTTTCTAGCTAGATCATTTGCACCCAAATGGATAGCAACATCAATTTTGAAATGCTCACTTTCTGCACTGACTATGCTAACAATTTGGTTTATATTCCTGCTTGCTGAAGAGCCTGGGAGGCGTTTGACCATTTTCTGTCCTTTGGACTGTGTTCCCAAGCTAATCTCTCTGATGATGGAATCTCTGATGATGCAGTAGTAACACTTTCCCGTGATTTGTGATTATTTTTTGTCTTTGTCCATGTTCGGTACGTTATCCTGGGGGCAGGGTCATGATTTTTCAATGGTTCCAGGTAGTTGGAGGTGGTAATTTGCAATGGTCCAGGTTTTTACCTCGGGGCTGGCCCTTTTGAGGGGGTCACCAAGGTGGCAGGGATGGGCCTGGTGGGGGTTCCTGGACTCTTTAAGCCTGCCTAATGAAGATTTGCGGCTCCAGCAGGGGGTGCTGCCTGTAGGCAGCTGTTTACAGTGTTTTTACTCTGCCTGGGCCCACATTACCCCAGACGTTTGGGTGTTGGAGATTGTTCGGAACAGTTATGCTCTCAAGTTTGAACGCTCCTTGCAGATGCCTTTATGCATTCCCCCTTTCTAGTTCCTGGCAAAACTCAGGCGGGTTGGGACACCCTGGAACAACCTCTGTAGCTCAAGGCTGTCAGTCCGTTGCCAAAGACCAACTGGGGTTTCGGACAGTACTCCATTTATTTTGTAGTGCCTAAGAAGGAAGGCCCATGATGCCCCATCCTGGATCTCAAAGGGGTCAAATTCTTTGAAGGTCCCTTGCTTCCTTATGGAGACTCTACACTTGGTGATTGTGGCGGTGCATAAAAAGGAGCATATTACTACTTTGGACCTCACAGAGGCCTATCTGCATATTCCTATTTGTCCTGACCATCAGCATTTCTTGCGCTCTGCTGTCTCGATGGGGCATTTCTAGTGCCAGGTCCTGCTGTTTGACCTGGCTACTGCTCCCTGGGTTTTTACCAAGGTTATCGTTGTTGTGGCAGCAGCTCTGTGGAAGCAAGGGATCCTTGTACACCCCTATCTGGACGACTGGCTAATTCAAGTAAAATCCCCCTCAGGAGAGCTGGGAGGCCACCATGAGTGTTGTCCAGTTCCTACAGGGCTGGGTGGTCAGTTTTGCAAAAGAGCAAGTTGGTTCCTTCACAGTCCCTTGAGTATCTGGGGGCCTGATTTGACATGTGAAGGGCATGGTCTCCTTGCCGGAAGGCAGGATTGTGAAGCTACAGGCTCAAGTCCCAACTGTCTGTAGGCCCTGGGTTCGATGTTTGCAACCTTGGAACTTGTCCCTTGGTTGTGGCTTCACATGTGTTCCCTACAGTCTGCGCTCCTGTCTTGTTGGTCTCTGCAAACTCGGTCCATGGATCTGTGGATGACTCTGAGTGCAGCCCAGGTGAGTCTCCATTAGTGGCTGGACCTGGTCCAACTTGTGGCGGGTGTGTCGCTGGAACTGTCAGATTGGGGGTGGTGACCACGGATACCAGCCTGGTGGGCTGGGAAGTCACTGTGTCGCAGATGGCTCAGGGACAGTGGTCTCCGCCTCGTGTGGCCAGAACTGTGAGTTCTGACCAACAGTGCTACAGCAGTCACTTATATCAGCTGTCAAAGGGGCACAAGGAGTTCGTTGGTGGTGGCGGAGGCTCTCCTGTTTCTTCAGTGGGTGGAATGGCCCATGTAGTGAGGAAGGAGAATATCCAGGCGGATTTCCTGAGCAGACTGACTTCTGTTGAACCTGGGAGAGTAGTCTGTGTTAGTCTGTGTTCCAGCTGATTATGCAGTGTTAGGGAATGCCCATTCTGGATCGGATGGTGATATTGGCCAATGCCAAGGCCTCTCAGTTCTTCAGCCAGCGAACAGAACACATATCAGAAGGTCAGGGTTGGCCCGCCACCAGGCTTCTTTGTGTTTCCACCTTGGCCACTGATCGGCAGACTGCTCTAGAGCAGTGGTTCTCAACTTTTTTGTACCGTGACCCCTTTTACCATTGGTCAACTTGTGGTGACCCCCATGATAAAATCAAATGCGTCTCTCTTCCTTTACTGTTAACACATTGTTGCTGTAATCATTTGTTGAATTATTAATATATTATAGGCCTTTGCAATATGTTTTTATTTATAAAATTTACTTATTTAAACCACAATAATTAATCACAATAACAAGTAACAATATTTGATTTCAAAATTATGATAATTTTATTTCATATTAGTGATTTGACTACAAAATCATTTTTTTCTACCTTTGTTGTCTGACCAATTTATTCTCTGATCATGCTTGTCCCGATCTGAGGCTTCTGCTTTCCTGTATTCTCTTAGCTCTCTTTCTGTGGTCTATGGTCCATCTGCCATTTCTTACCTCTTCTTTCATTTTCTTCACTTCTTTCCATCAGCCTCTTTCTAGTCCCAGTACCCCTCCCCAGTATCATCCCCTTTCCAGTCCTCACTCTCAGTACCTTTCAGTGTCAACTTGCATTCCCATGACTGCCACTGGTGTCCAGTCCCTTCTAGTACAAATACCATGGCAGCCCCTCTCAGATCCACTCCCTTCCAGTTCCATTCTCCCATCCCCTCATATCAGCCCATTTGTAGCCTTAGCCCCCAGTTTTCTTCCAGGGCCAGGAGCTCTATCCTCCCCTCCCCACAATCAGCCCATTCCCAGTCGAAGCCCCCCCAATCAGCTCGCTTCCAGTGCTAGTCCCCCCTCAACCCCATTGCCAGTGCTAGCCTCCCCTAATCAGCCCAATACCAGTCCTCGCCCCCCATCAGCTCATCACCAGTCCTAGCCTCCTCTAATCAGCTCATTTCCAGTGCTAGTCCCTCCTCAACCTCATTACCAGTGCTAGGCTCCCCTAATCATCCCATTACCAGTCCTACCCCCCCATCAGCCCATTTCCAGTCCTAACCTCCCCGATCAGCTCATTTCCAATGCTAGGCCCCCATCAGTCCATTACCAGTCCTACCCACCTATCAGCACATTACCAGTCCCAACCCCCCCTTGATCAGTCCATTCCCTAATCAACCCATTACCAGTCCTAGCCCCCCAATCTGCCCGTTTATAATCCTAACCAGCACTGTCTCTCCCCTCTGTCCAGCATTTATCCCCCACCTGTCCAGTATGTCCCCCTGTCTCTTCCCTTTGTCCATGTCAGCCTCCCCTCCCTCCCTCCCTCCATCCATCTATCCATGTCAGGCCCCCCTCAATCCATCCATTCCTCCATGTCAGCCCTCCCTTTGTCCATCCATCCCAGCTCCCTCCCTCAATGTCAGCCCCCCCTGTCCATGTCAGCCCCTCCCTCCCTCAATCCATCCCTCCCTCTTGTTAGTCCCGTTGCAGGTTCCCTACTCTCTCCTCCCCTCTCCCTGTCTGCCTGCTACTGCCCTGTTCTTCTGCAGCCACGGCTCCCTGCCGCTTAGGGAACCGCGGCTGAGCCTGTGAAACAGTTGCAGAGCCTTCGACGGGCTCCGTGCAGCATTGTCCCGGGTCCAAAGGAAGTGGTAAACAACTTCCTTTGGAGGCAGGACAATGCTGCATGGAGCCCGTCGAGAGACAGGAAGGCTCCGCAATGGTTTCGCAGGCACAGCCGCGGTTCCCTAAGAGGCAGGGAGCCGCGATTGCATTAGAAGGGAAGCGGTGAGTTTGTCGCTGCCGAGAAGCGGACTTGGCAGCGGCAGCAACTTGTGCGCTTTTCTTTTTTTTTAATGGTGGAGTGAGGCGACCCCCACTAAATCCTGTGGTGACCCCTGTGGGGGTCGCGACCCACAGGTTGAGAACCGCTGCTCTAGAGGGTGCAGATGCATCCCGGATCAGTAATACTGATTCCTCCGAATTGGCCCTGGTGGCCTTAGTATGTAGACCTCATGCGTCTCTTGGTAGCAGATCTTTTCTCCTCCTGGCTGAAGGGGATCTTCTGGCTCAGGGGCCTGTCCTGATGCTGGCAGTGGATTGGTTCTTGCTTCAGCTTGGCTCTTGAGAGGTCATGCTGAGCCATAGAGGCTACTTCCCGCAGGTGGTTGATAACTTGCTGCATGCATGTTTAGCCTTCCACATCCCTGGCTTACATTTGTGTATGGCGGATCTTCGAGGCCTGGTGCAAAGAGCACAGGGTGCAGCCTTTGTTGGTCTCTCTGCCAGACATTTTAGCCTTTTTACAGTGGAACCTGGAGAAGGGTCTTGCCCTGAGCTCTCTAAAGGGGCAGGTAGCGGCTTTGGCCTGTTTTCATGGCCGGATACAGGGTTAGTCCCTGCTGCGCATGCGGATGTGGTACTTTTTTCAAGGGAATCAAACATGTAAGGCCACCTTGTCGGTCGCCTAGTCCATCCTGGGATCTGAATTTGATCCCCTCTGTCTTGGCAGAGGCTCCTTTTGTGCCTTTTCGGTCGTCTTCTCTCAAGGATTTGACACTGAAAGTAGCTTTTTTGGTTGCAATTTTGTTCAGCACACTGTATTTCAGAACTGTGGGCCTTGTCCTGCAGGGAGCCTTACTTAGTGGTATCTAGGCAGAAGGTGGTGCTTGTCCGGTTCCCTTCTTTCTCCCTAAGGTGGTCTCTGCTTTCCATCTTAATCAGATGGTTACCTTGCTGATGTTCTCCAGGGCGCAGGCTTCTGTGGATTCACGGGTCTTACATTTGTTTGACGTGCATGGAGCACTCAGGTGTTACTTGAGGGTTATGCAGGAGTTCAGAAAAACTGACTGGTCTTTAGTGGTGTTTGGTGGTCTGTGGAAGGGTGAGGCAGCCTCCAAGGATTCCATTTCGAGATGGATTAGAGAGGCCATTGCATCAGCGTATCTAGTGAAGGGCTGCTGGGTACTGGCCAGTTTGCGTGCCCATTCTACGTGAGCCCAAGTTTCTTCCTGGGCGGAGTTTAGTCTTGTTCCACCTCAGGATATTTGTAAAGCCACCACCTGGTCATCTCTTCATTCCTTCATATGGCACTATCGTCTGGATGGTGCAGGCCAGGTAAGATACTGCTTTTGGTGCTCGTGTTCTGCAGGCTGGTGTGCCTGGTCCTGCCCATCATTGATACTGCTCTGATACATTCCACATGTCTGGACTGGAGTGACTATTAGGAAGATGAAATTAGACCTTACCTGCTGATTTTCTTTCCTGGAGTCCTCCAGTCCAGCGCCAGTCAAAGAACAAGGTGTATAAACAAAATATTTTATTGCAGAAGATTATGGGGCCACTACCGGACATGGCCGTGTTTCGGCACTATCTTCGTCAGGGGTTCTGGCCTAAAACCAGAAATAGTTTTATATCAAATATAAGATCGAAAATCATATTAAAATTATAAATATGAATAAAAATCAGAAAATAAAAGCATCAAAAGATAAAGCTAATCATTTAAATAATATTGCTAAATAATGCCATATCTTGAAACAAACATATAGATGAATAATAATTGTGAAAGGGAAAGACCTTAGGGAACTTTGAACACCCTCCAGTCCAGAGCCCACCTGGGATTCTGCAGTGTGTTTCGGGGGTATGCCTTCATGTCTACTTGAAAGGATAAAGCATTGACATGACCTGTGACTGCCCTGTTCTGAGGCCGGCCTGATTGCCGGAACTCGGCCATTTTGCACTTTTCTGAGCTTCTTGGCTTGTTTGCCAAACAAAAAAAACAGGAAAAGGTACTTGCTGAACATTGGGCAAGAGCTCAGATTTTTTGTTTGAAGTGTTCTCTAATTTGTTTGGTTATGGCTGTGCGGCTAGCGGAGACTGGGGATTGGGACTCTATATCTGCTTGACTGAGTTAGGTTGCACAGGTTTCTTATGAGCTGTTTCAGCTCAGCTTGTTTTTCTCAGTCTCCACTACTGGTGGGTGAGCATAATCCACATGTCTGGACTGGACACTGAACATAAGAAATGCCATACTGGGTCAGACTAAGGTCCAATCCCAGTATTCTGTTTCCAACAGTGGCCAGTCCAAGTCACAAGTACCTGGCAGGTTCCCAAAAGGCACACAGGTTCCACAGTACTTGTATTGGGGCAAGCAGTGGATATTCTGGGTCCACTTTAGTAATGGTTTATGGACCTTTCCTCCAGGAACTTGTTCAAACCTTTTTTAAACCCAGCTACACTAACGACTTTTACTACATTCTAAAACAGATTTAACTGAAAGAGGATTATAGTGCTTAAAAATTATTAATCAACTGAATTCTAAGTTTTTTTCATGGCATACCAGAGAATAAGATATATAAAAATGTGAATGAAAATTTGCTGTTTAGTTGGGCACTTTCATTTTCCAAGACAGAGAAGATACTATGCAGGGATATCTCTTGATGGAGATAGTGTCTCCGTGTACAAGTCACAACATACCAGAGCCCACTATAATCCATTTGTTCCTAGGATGTTTGATTTTTTGGGGGAGCAATGGTGGATTGTTTTCAGTTTGTACCCTAGGGGGGAGGTGCATTTCATTGCAGCTAATTCTTCCCTTAATAGAATCAATTCTTTATGAACAGCAGATTGAGACACATAGGGCCAGCTCTAAGGCTCCAAATGATTCTTACAATGAAGGCTATTGCATTGAATACACAACATGTTGATTAAGAGGATTATGAAATAGTTTTAGCACAAAGAGATTGGGTGCTCACCTAATTGGAGGACAGATGTCAGTCTATGATATTAAGACTATATAGTCCATGCAACTCTGGGGTGAGGGTAGGGCGGGTGGGAATTTAAGTGCCCCAAGGCAGTAGACCTTATATGATTTGAGGGTACACTCAAAATTGAAATTAGGCCTTACCTGCTAATTTTCTTTCCTATAGTCCCTCATCCAGTCCAGACATACAGGTTATGCTCACCAACCAGCAGGTGGAGTTTGAGAAACACTTTCTCAGATCAATACAACTAGCCTGTGCGCACTGAACTAAGCTAATATTTTGCCACTCACCAAGCAGAGACTAGAAAACATAGACAAAAAATTCCCATTCCTTATCGTTCCTTCAGCTTAGTCCTCAACGTATGGGTAGTGCACCTCCTCCTGCAGCATGAAGACTGGACCAATCAAATTTCAGCTCCTCTGGAACCATCATACCAGGCATCTCTGGAACTCCAGTGTGTCCAGTCTTCATGCAGCAGGAGGACGTAGTGAGCCTAGCTGGGCTCACTAGTTGATTAGTTAGTTGTATTTCTTTCCCTAGCTAACCTTTTGGGTCTTTATTTTTTGGCCTATTCGGTCTTATTTTGATTTAGTTAATTTAAGGGTTCCTGTCTCTTTAAATTTTTGGGTTTCTTATCACGGCACTCCGTGGGGGGGGGGGGGGGCCTGAGGAAGGTCTCTCTCCTGCCCAGCCTTTGCCGCTTCTGTGTTCTGGCCTGTCTCCCTTTGGTGATTAGGATCTCTGCTCCAGGGCTGTTTGGGGCAGAGCTCCTGCGGCGGCTGTACTGCAACTCCTCTCTGGAGGGTTGGTGGGTTTGCTTCCCCAGTGCCGGTGAGTGCTGACGGCTGTTGGAGAGCAGGACCGTTGCTGAGTCGGTGTCTGTGCTCTGCCCGGTCGTCCTGGGCTCCCTTAGTACTTTTGGGGTTTGTTCGGGGGGCTCCCAGGGTCGCGGTCTTCAGGGGGTGCGCTGTTTGTTCGGCGGCAGTGTTTGGCTTCCCTCGGGCTGTTTTCACGGCGGGGGAAAAAGCACGCCAAAGTTGCCTGGCTGCCGCGGCCATTTTTTCTTGCCTCGCGGTTTTTTCTTCAGCGTGTGTCCCGCGGTGGTTTTCTTTATTTCTTTGATTTCTTTGACTTCTTTTAGATTATTTAACTTTATTTTATTTTAATTTCTTTTCGTATCATTTCTTTTAGTTTCTTGACTTCTTTCATTTCGGTCCCTTTTGCCTCGGAGTGCAGCGGTCCCGCTGCTAAGGGGGAGGGGGGGGAGATTGAGCGTGTCCTCTCCTCTTCCTTTGCGGGGCTGTTGTCTTCTCCTCGGTTGGGTTGTGTTTTTTTTTTTTCAGCTCTCGGGTGTCCTTGGGTGAGCTATCCAGACAAAAAAAAAAAAAATAATAATAATAAGACCAGAACTAAGGAAAACCACGACTGATTATTACTGGGCAAGGGGGAGACGTTCTACCTTTCCTCCCTTCAGAGGCTTTCTGTTGCCAGCTACTGCCCAGTTCCCGCATGGTTCTTCTGGGTCAGTGAGCCAGTCCTTCCTTTTCAGCATTGCGAGGGGCCTTCTAGCTCTCAATGGCGCAGGGGCTCCCATGCCAGGGGGGTCTCTTTGTCTCATTTGTGGATCTCGGCGGGGCGCCGACGCGGAGACCGGCGTGTGCCCACGCTGTGCCTCGCTGTCTCGCAGTATGGAGCAGCGCCTGGAAAGTTCCTTGGCTGCGACGGAGCAGTCTGGTGCCGCAGCAGGGGCGTTGGAGTCGCCTATTGAGGGACCCTCGGGGCTTCCTTCTACAGGTTACTTGGCGTCTGCGGGACAGTCGGACCTAGGGCTAGCCTTGCCCTTGGAGGATTTTTCCCCCGATTTTGTTTTGCTTCTGCACCAAGCGTTCTGCCGTAGGCGCCAGGCTATGGGTGCTGCGCCACTTCCAGCGCAAGGGGTGTCTGCCCAGTCCACTTCGGGGGAGACTCCGTTGTCCGGCGGCAGGGCCCCTAAGCGACCACGGCTGCACGAATCTTTCCCGTCGGAGGCTGAGTGGCCTGAAGGTGATGATCCAGAGTTCGACCAGGAGGTGGATGGAGACGCCTTGGAAGAGGGCGAGCTTCCTGAGCCGGAGGAATAGGCAAAGATTATTCGCGTGTTCCGACGAGACGAGCTGCCTGCTCTCGTTTCGGAGGCGCTTCAGACTCTGGGTTTGGCCCCGACTGCTCCGGTGGAGGAGTCGGACGGTGCAGATCTCATTATTCAGGCGGTACGTCACACTAACGTGGTTTTCCCCATTCACAAGGTGATTGACCAGATGATTCAGTCCGAGTGGGACACTCCTGAATCGGGTCTCAAGGGGGTTAAGATCATGCGTCGGCTTTACCCTCTGTCGGACACAGATCTAGAGCGTTTCCGATCTCCCAAAGTCGACGCGGCCGTGTCGGCGGTGACTAAGAAGACCACCATTCCGGTGGAAGGGAGTGCGGCCTTACGTGAGCCGCAGGACCGGAAAATGGACGGGCTGTTAAAGCAGTCCTTTGAGGCGGACGCGATTGCATTGCAGGCTTCCGTTTGTGGGGCTTGGGTTGCCCATGCCTGTCTGCGCTGGGTTCAGCGTCTTCAACAGACTCCTTCCTTGGAGGCCGACATGCTGACTGAGCTCCACCGCTTGGAATCTGGTGTGGCATATTTGGCGGATGTCCAGTATGATCTCATCAGAGCTCTCTCCAATAGCATGGCGTCCGTGGTAGCGTCACGCAGAGCCCTTTGGTTAAAAAATTGGGCGGCCGATGGGTCTTCCAAGTCGCGGTTGGGCAAATTGCCTTTTAAAGGTAGACTGCTCTTTGAGGATTTGGATAGGTTGGTCAAAGATCTGGGAGACTCCAAAGGCGGTCGCCTGCCGGAGGATAAACCCAAGCGGGGAAGGTCGCTTCCGGTCGCTCGGGGGCAGTTTCGGGACTTTCGTAGGTTCCGGTCGCCCCGGTCTGGGGGCTTCCAGCGTGGCAGGTATAGCTCCCGGGCGTTCGGTTTTCGTGGCTTTCGGGGAGCCAGCAGAGGATTCACGGCTGCTGGTCCTTCGGCCACTCGCAAGCCCCAATGAAGGGCAGCGGGTCCAGGTGGAGCTGCCTGTGATCGGGGGACGTCTTCGACGTTTTCTCTCCGCTTGGACCCAGATTACTTCCGATCAGTGGGTTTTGGACATCATACGAGACGGGTATGTTCTCGATTTGGCCCGTCCCGTGCTCGATTCCTTTGTAGCGTCCCCCTGCCGGGGAGCTCGCAAAACCCGTCAGGTCCGGCAAACGCTCGATCGTCTTGTCCAGCTGGGGGCGGTCATTCCAGTGCCGCCAGCGGAGTATGGTCTGGGAAGGTACTCCATCTATTTCATGGTGCCAAAGAAGGGTGGCGCTCTTCGCCCCATTTTGGATCTCAAAGGAGTGAATCGTTGTCTGCGGGTACCCCACTTTCGGATGGAAACCCTACGGTCCGTGATAGTCGCCGTCCGCCGGGGCGAGTTTCTCACGTCTCTCGACCTCACGGAGGCTTATCTCCATATCCCTATTCGAGAGGACCAGCAGAAGTATTTCCGCTTCGCGCTGCCGTGGGGTCACTTCCAGTTTCAGGCTTTGCCCTTCGGTCTCGCGACCGCGCCGAGAGTCTTCACCAAAGTCATGGTGGTTGTAGCGGCAGCCTTGCGCAAAGAAGGGGTGCTAGTCCATCCCTATCTGGACGATTGGTTGATTCGCGGGAAGTCTCGCGCGGAGAGTTTGGCGGCGACTGCAAAAGTCGTGGCGCTCTTGCAGTCTCTCGGCTGGGTGGTCAACCCGCGCAAGAGCCACTTGGTTCCGACGCATCTTCTCGAATATTTGGGGGTGCGGTTCGAGACGTGCGTGGGATCGGTCTCTCTTCCCGAACGCAGGATATTGGCTCTTCAGTCTCTTGTACGACGGTTCCGAAAAACTCCGGCTCAGTCGGCCTGGCACTACCTGCAGTTGCTGGGGACGATGGCAGCTTCCCTAGAGGTTGTACCTTGGGCACGCTTTCACATGCGTTCGCTCCAGCGGGCCTTGCTCCGTCGCTGGTCCAACCAGTCCGATTCCCTGAACAAACGTCTACCTTGCCCGATGGCAGTTCGGCGAGATCTGCGTTGGTGGCTGAGACCATCCTCGCTCCGGGTGGGGATGCCCTTGGAGCAGCCGGACTGGGTTCCGCTCTTGACGGATGCCTGCCTGACGGGCTGGGGCGCACACTGCGGAGGCCAGTTCGCTCAAGGTCTCTGGTCCCCGGAGGAGAGCGCTTGGTCGATAAATCGCTTGGAACTTCGAGCCGTTCGCTTGGCACTACAACACTTCGAGATCCGGATATCGTCTCGGGCGGTCCGGGTTCTCTCCGACAATGCGGCGACTGTTGCCTACATCAACCGGCAGGGCAGTACCGGAAGCGTCGGCCTGGAAGCAGAGACTCGGACGTTGTTCGAGTGGGTGGAGCCCCGGCTGCGGGCCATCTCGGCGGCGCACATTGCCGGAAAAGACAACGTGACGGCGGACTTTCTCAGCAGAGTTCAGGTAGATCCCGGCGAATGGGAGCTCCATCCGAGGGTGTTCGCGCAGCTGGTTCAGCGTTGGGGCCAACCGGTCATGGACTTGATGGCCACGTTCCGCTCAGCAAAGGCAGCTCGGTTCTACAGTCGTCGGAGAGAGCCGATGTCCGAAGGTCTGGATGCTCTTTTGCAGCCTTGGCCCTCCGCGGGTCTTCTCTACGCGTTTCCTCCGTGGCCCCTGCTGGGGCGCGTGATTCAGCGTATCGAGGCTCACCGGGGTCGGGTGCTGTTGATAGCGCCGGATTGGCCTCGTCGTCCTTGGTATGCCGATCTGATGAGGTTGGTGGACAGTTCTCCGTGGAGGCTTCCCTTGGATCCGGATCTGTTGTGTCAGGGTCCCCTTCGCATGCCTCAAGTGGGGAGATTCTCTCTTACGGCCTGGCTATTGAAAGGGCTCGGCTAAGAAAACGGGGTTATTCCCAGTCTGTCGTGGCAACCCTGTTACAAGCGCGCAAAAGATCCACTTCGCTGGCCTATGTACGGGTTTGGCGTGTTTTTGAGGACTGGTGTTCTCGGCATCAGATCCGAGCGGCTACAGCCTCTATTCCGGTGGTACTGGATTTTTTGCAAGACGGTTTTGCTAAAGGTTTGGCCGCCAGTTCCTTGCGCGTGCAGTTGGCGGCGCTGTCGTGTTACCGAGGAAAGGTTCATGGCGTGTCTTTAGGTGCTCATGCTGATGTCGTTCGTTTCTTGCGGGCTGTTTCTAGACTGCGTCCGGCCCGCAGGCTCTCAGTACCTTCGTGGGATCTTAACTTGGTGTTGCGGGCTCTCTGTGCGGCCCCTTTTGAGCCTCTTTCTCGTAGTTCGGTAAAGGATTTGACTCTCAAGACGGTGTTTTTAGTGGCAATTTGTTCGGCATGCCGTATTTCCGAGCTCCAGGCTCTTTCTTGCAGGGAGCCTTTCCTGTCTTTCTCGGCTCAAAAAGTGGTTTTGCGGCCCGTACCTTCCTTTTTACCTAAGGTGATTTCTCCTTTCCACTTGAATCAGGTCGTCTCCCTTCCGGTGTTTCCGGAGTCGGAAGGACGTGCTTCTGATTGCGGTCTGAGTCGGTTGGACCTCAAGAGGGTTTTACGACGCTATTTGAAAGTTACCAGCGAGTTTCGTAAATCGGATTGCTTGTTTGTGCTGTTTGGCGGCCCTCGCAAAGGTGAGGCGGCGGCGAAGGCCTCTATTGCTCGGTGGATTAAAGAGGCGATTGGCTCGGCTTATCTGTTACATGGTCGGGTTCCGCCTGTTGGATTGCGCGCTCATTCTACGCGGGCGCACGCAGCGTCCTGGGCGGAGTTCAGTTTGGTTTCGCCGGTGGATATCTGTAAGGCGGCCACGTGGTCTTCTTTGCACACTTTCAGTAAACATTATCGACTTGATGTCTTGGCGGCGAGCGATGCCGGTTTTGGTTCCGCGGTTCTGCGTGCCGGCTGGAAGAATCCCGCCCGTTAGGCTGCTTTGATACATCCCATACGTTGAGGACTAAGCTGGAGGAACGATAAGGAAATAGTAATTACACTTACCTGGTAATTGTAGTTCCTTGAGAGACGACAGCTTAGTCCTCCTGCCTCTCCCTATTCGATTTCTTTTAGCGCGGCACGCCTTGGGTTCAGAGGTCCGTATTCCCAGGTGAGTGTGTTCCCTTGCCTTTTTTCTTTCCGATCCAATGTTTTTCCTTTTACTCTCACTCTCTGCTTATGCTGTGGCAGGGGCGGGACATTCGGTCCCTGTTAGTTGTGGCCTTTGGCTACAAGGAAACAAAAAAATATAAAAATAAAAAACCTAAAAGGTACCCTATTAAAGGTTAGCTACGTGTTTGAGTTTGCTTTGACAGTAGTTCACTGAAATTCCAGAGATGCCTGGTATGATGGTTCCAGAGGAGCTGAAATTTGATTGGTCCAGTCTTCATGCTGCAGGAGGAGGTGCACTACCCATACGTTGAGGACTAAGCTGTCATCTCTCAAGGAACTACAATTACCAGGTAAGTGTAATTACTATTTCCTTATCGTCCCTCCATTCTAGTCCAGACACATGGGTTATGCACGCCTACCAGCAGGTGGAGACTGAGAACCACCGGTTTGATTTTGACGTCACCAGATAAAGGAGCCTGTGCAGCCTTGATTTCACCAGTATTTCTCAGTCTCCAGCAGATGGAGGTTGGCATAATCCTATGCTCATCTTCCATCCAGCTCAGACTGCATTCTTTTTTTTTAATTTTTGAGGTAATAGCACTCTGGAGTGCAAAACCTGGTGGCACCAGGTCCCTCTTCCTCTCCCCCCCCCCCCCCCACCGGCACACACCTTTGGTGTAGTCAGGTGAGAGGTAATCTCCCTTCCTGCTCCCAAGCTTGGCTCACCACGCTCACCAGACTATTTAAAAGGCACCAGCTGCACAAAGCAAGCCTTTCCAGCCCTGATCCAGCACCCGATCGGCAGCATCGAGGGAGAGCGGGCAGGTAAGCTCCTCCCCGCTCCCCTCCGACGAGACCAATAGGACCTCGCATCATGCCATTTATTCTCTTCACCATCTGGCGTGCCTGCGCCAGAGGGCTCTTTGGCTTGGCCCTTAAGTGTGAGACTGTAGCACAAGGCACGCAACCCAGGAAACAGTCCTGATCGCACATTGCCGTGAAGTCTATCCCCTGTCCTTCTGGCCTTCTGACCCAAAAGCCAATTAAAACCAACAGACTGCGAACCCAAAAGCAACACTAGACGGAGTACGAGACCCACAAAAACCTGATGATCCACCTGGCTACAATACTTGACAAACACTCCACCACCCTCTGAGCCCCAACCGGCGGCCAACCTGGACTCTACACTAGCATGACACCAACTTCACAAAGGAAGTGACCTGAACCCACCAACCCTCAACAATCTATCCCAAACTGTGCGACTCTAACTGGTAAGCAGCACATGCCAAGCAAGACATCCCTGCTCTCCACAGCCTGCTGACTCCCTCGCTACCTCACTGCTTGAATTAACTCATCCTTCATAGCCTCTAGACACCTGTAGACTCCATTGCTGCTTGTAGATTAACATACGCTGCATTGCTACCTCGGTAAAAGTGATCTGCTTCTATTTGTAACAACAACAACAAAAAAAAAAATCAGCAGACGTACCACGGTTGTCCTTATACAAGGCTTGCCTTATGAGGCTGCTGTTTTTCTTGAGGACATTTTGTGGGGTGGTTACTAAGTTCTAGCATGTACAGTCAAGGCACTGCTGTGGCTGCCATCCCCTTTGGTGGGGTAGCAGTCGATAAGAGAGAGTGCTATCTACCTGGCTCCAGCGGAGGTTGTTTGCCTTGACACTGGAGACAGCAGCATCAGTTAGTGGCGGTTCTTACCATGCTGCAGTTAGGCGGTCGCCTCTTGAGGTTTTCAGCGGCCAACCATGCTTATTCTGCTCTGGTGTGTGATACCGATGCCAGTGCCGAGCTGCAAGTATTGGGAGCCATCCAGGCAAAGGTATGTGCTCCAACAGATTTTTTTGGCTATTGAAGTCAACTATGGGTACTCTAGAAAGAAGAAAAAAAAAAAAAAGGAGTAATTTCACTTTGGAGCCCTTAGATCTGCGGCAGCTGACGTCAGGCAGAACCACAGGAGATTTTCTGTCACAGGCAGACTTTAAAACAAAAGGGAAATTAATAATAATAATCACATTATATGAGTAAATCGGGAGAAACATGTGACTAAAGCAGTTTTAACAGCTGCAAGTCCAGCACGGGAGGCAGCTAAACCCTCTGTGGTTCAGCAGGATCCCATTGCTTCTTTCCGTGGTGGCATTCTTATCTAGAGATCAAGGCCCTATGGTGAGTTTTATTCTGCTTTTTCTCCACAAAAAAAAAACCCGGAGACGGTTTGCCCTGCCATATCAACTACAATAGCCCCCTTTTTAAAACAAAATAAATAAATAAAAAAAAAGGATAAGAATAAACAAAAGAAGCCATTTGAAGAAGAGGTGAAGCCTTAGCCTTCGCTGAGCTCCGATGTCTTTTGGTTTCATTGTACTGCAACTAGTGGTTCTGTGGTTTTAGGGTTGATGTGATGCTTCGGGGTGTTTTTCCATGGTCTTGCCTACTCTTTTAACTCCTGGGGTCATGGGGGTGGGTCATTCCAATTGGTCTGGGCTGCGCTTCCAGGAGTTTTGGGGTGCTTTTTCCCTAAGCGTGGTGGTTGTCACATAAGTAAATTAGCTTTTTGGCCTTTTGGGGGCACATTGCTTAGGTGTGGTAATAGTTATGCATCCTTAGGGTATTTAGTATGCTATGGATAGTTGTTAAGAATTGGGGGAGTGCATCTTGGTTTTTTATCCTTGGCTTGACTGGCTGAGATCTTTTCTTACTCAGCATCTTAGGGGCCTCTATGACCCTATCGGGTTGCTGTGGTTCTTACTTTCTAACCACTTGGGGCAGTGGCTGTATGATCTGGGAATCCCATACACTCCTTGTCTGTTGCATCTTCCTTTTGGGCGTTTTCATTGTCTTCTGGTTGTGGTTCTGGTCTACTGGCAGGTGACAGGAACTATAGAGTCCATAGGTCAAATTTAGTCCTATTCTTTCTAGGAGAGCCTTTATTGTGGACATATCAGTTGGCGTTTTTTCCCTTGTGGTTGGCCCTTGTGGTCCAGCAGGTGGCTGCTGTTTCCAAACTCTTTCCTTTCAGTTTATCAGAGGTGGCTGGCCTTATCTGCTAAGGTGATAGTTCTCAAGTACAGTGGTGGGAGCCCATGTTTGTCGCATAGTAAGGAGGGACGAGGAATGTCTCTTGTGGTGGGGGGGGGGGAGGAAAAGAGACAAAAAGAAAAGAAAAACCCACACTCGTAAGGGCGAGCGTGTTCTGTAGACCTTTTTCCGGAGCTCTCAAGGCTTGTCTTGTAAGGTCACTGCCGAGCCTTAACTTTGAGATTGGTGTGTTGAAGCCCCCTGAAAATTTTCTGTCCACTCTTTCGGTGCTGCTTTGGGGGGGGGGGGCCTCGATGGGGGACTTCTGAGTGGCAGCAAGTATGCTGGATGACCTTGTTCCATTCTATCGAGTGTGTTGATGGGACTGCGGTCTTCTTCAGCTGATTTGTAGGGGCGTTTGTCCTTCCCAGCTTGACTTTTTCCCTTGAGGTGTGCTCAATTCTGCCAGAAGTTTTCTTACAGTAGGGAGCACCGATTGTAGCTGGCTTATTGCCCTTGAACCATATTCTCTGTCACTTTGAAGGTTGTCATTCTTCTTGTTGGTGGTTGCGGCGTTTAGGGGCCAACCTGGTATCGGCCATGAGGTTCAGAGTAGATTCTTTTCCATAACATGTAGGGAAGTTGGTCAGTGTACATGACCCTGATGTATTATTCAAGTGGCAGTTCGCAACTTCAGGTTTGGTTTTGTCTTTGCAGTGGGTAGCCTGGTCTATAGGTGCAGCTAGTCTATTCTTTTGCTGGCTCGCATAGGTGCTGGGAGTGCCTGGAGACTATCTGATTTTAGTCTCAGTGGTGGTTAGTTATAATGATCGGTTGGACATCTATTTAATCGTGCTTGGTGGTGTGAAGAACGTGAATATGTTTATAGTCACTCAACTTGGGTCCAGCAAGGGGCAGCTCCCCATTTTGGAGGGGACAGGTGGTGGTTTTCCGGTCCTTAGGCTGCCTTCTCATGCTTTGCCGCTAGCTCGGGAGTTTTTGATTGGCGTGGCAACCCCATAGTTGACTGAGTAAAGTCAAAAGAGTTTCTGTGTAGCTTAGACTTGCTTAGCGGACAGTCTGTAATAATGTTGTGTGCGGGGCTCACTGGGGCAGGCTGTACCAATTACACATCTGGCAAGAGGGCTCAAAGGTCTACCCCGGGGGCCTAGGGGGAGCTGGGAGCTGCAGGGCTCTCCAGTCTCCATGGTACCCAGAAGAGGGTCAGCGGTGCATCTGTAGCTGCTGACAGGCTCTCTAGCTCTCCCACGGAGGTCTGTGGTTTCTTGTTTCACATGGCATCTCTCAAGGACAGTGGGACAGTTTAGGCGCTCAGATCTCATTTTATTTCTCCCAAACTGCTTCACATTTCAGAACACCAAGGAGGTTGCTGGAAGCTAATTACTCTTGGTAGAAGCCAGCTCCAGGGAAGGTCTCCAGAGCTTCTATTCCCTAGGCGTTGGTCTCTGTAGGTAGGTTCTAGAAAGTGTTCCCATCTAATTGTAGTTCATGAATTCTGGTCTTTCAGGCCTGTTTTGGGCAGGTTGGACAGCAGTTCGGCCCAGACAGGTGATGTCCTCTTCACACATCAGGCACTTCTGGGTATTCGCTTTGGAAGAGCGGTCTTGGAAGGCCTTCAGGGCGGGGCAGATTATGGCTCTGCACTGCCCTGTTACATCTAGCTGCAGGAGTCACTGGACTTGGAGTATTCTCTGGTCAGTCCATAGCATCAGTGAGTTCTTTTTGGTCCAACTTTGCTTGGCACCTTCGGGGGTTGAGTCTGCAATAGGTGAGTCAGTGTTCCCTTGCAGTGGATCAGTTCTTTCAGGTCTTCTCCTTAGTTATCTCCAATTTTGGTTGTTCTGATGGCTTTCCTGATTGAGGCGAAGGGACCCCTTCTTCGCCGGCAATTGTTGGTGCCGCTGGGGTTCAATGCTGGATCTCACTGCAGCTTGGTTTGTTGCAGCCTCTGCTTTCTCTCTCACAGGTAGAGGAAATATGATTGGGGCTTTTTGCTGTGAAAAGAAAGGAGGAGGGGGAATGGAAAAAGCACACGATAGAAAAAAGAAAAATTAAGAGTCAAAAAGAATCCAGAAAAACCCTGAAGGAGAGTGATGAGGTCTGTCTTGGTATATCACTTCTGCTGACCTTGGCATTCGGGTTACAGCGGGAAGTCTGAAGCTGCTGCTAGCCTTGGGATGCTAGTAGGTTTTTCTGAAGGCATCTCAGGAATTCATGTGTTGCTGTATCGTGGTGCGGTTTGCTCGCGACTCAGTTTCTGTTCAGGGTTCTATGAGGTTTTCTCCTTCTTGGTTTTCCTTTCTTTGTTTTGCATGCCTGAAGGGACAAGCAGTTATGGTACCACGGGTCTCCTTGCGACTGGCATGTGATCCTCTGGATAGCTACCCCTAAAGCTGCTACTATTCAATTGTAGAGAGCAGCTACTACTACTACTACTACTGCTCATCAATTGTGGAGAACTGTGTGGCATATGTAGCGCTGTACATATAGATAAGGCCATGGGGCTGCGTGTTTATGGCGATGCAGCCTGTCTCAAGACCATTATCTGCCTCTTTCTTGTTTTGCTTCCATTGCTCATCTCCATCTTGGGGGAGTAAACTCGGGCCGAGCTGTTCTTTTTCCTTCCCTATTATTGGGCACTGCTCTGTTACATCTCGTGCAACTGGACTGGAGGGATGATAAGGAAGGTGAAATTAGACCTTACTAATTGTCTTTCCTTGAGTCAGTCCAGTCCAGGACCCACTCTTGGGTTCTGGTTCTTGGGCCTGGTCTTGCATGTTGTTAGGTTAGTTTGTTGTCTGGTCCAGCAGTTCTCTGGCATATTATTTTCCTTCATGGTAGCCTGCTGGTTGATGACGAGGTGGTGCTACTTGATGAATTCAACTGCAAACCTTGTGGGGGGAGTTCCAGTCTCCTCTTCCTGCAGTGGTTTTTCGCGCAAGAAGACTCCTTTTGGTGCGTGTTTGCGTTTGTTTATAGATACCGAATGAACTGTTGTGATTCACTTGTGGTGGAGTCTGCTTTGTTGCAGAAATACTGGTGAGATTGAGGCTGCACAGGTCCCTTTTATGTGGTGACGTCAAAATCAAACCAGTGGTTCTCAGTCTCCATCTGCTGATAGGTGTGCACAACCCATGTGACTGGACTGGAGGAACTCAAGGAAAGATAATTAGCAGGTAAGGTCTAATTTCACCTTCTCTGCCAGGCACGAACTGTCCAAAAAAGAGAACCCCTTCTTGTGGAACATATCTGCCACGCAAAAGCCTTGCCCCCAAATGCTGCACTCTGAACATACTTAGGGTTGCAACAATTTCTTGTTCGTTTCTTCAAAATAAATTATTATTATTATTATTTTTTTTAAAAATGCAAACAGCCTCATGAATAAACACGCACTGACTGAACAACACAGGAACCCGAACTACTGAACCTGACATGAACATGCACCTGACTCCCTAACAGACTGAAATCTTCAAGGGAGCGTCCTGGACTGGACTGGAGGGACTACGGGAAAAGAAATTAGCAAGTAAGGCCTAATTTCACCTTCTAGGGCGTCCAGTCCAGACAAATGGGACGTAGCAGAGCAATACTAATGCTGGGTACTACTACTACTACTGAGCATTTATAAAGCGCTACCAGTCGTACGCAGCACTGTACCTGTAAAAGGGTGTCAATCACTTGGCACAGCATAGCCTCTGCGTCTCAGCCAAACCCTTTCAAGATCCAAGCCGTAAGCGATAATCGATCCATTGCCAACATGCAGACCGGCCTTTGGGTCAGAGGTTCTGGTACTCACCCACGATATGCTTCTATGTGCTGCAACACCCACCTTATCAGGGGCCAGGATGGGAAGACATATAGCTAATCCGTCCAATACCATGACTGTACTAGAGTACCAAGGCCCTCAGGCATTGGGGACTTTTGGTTACTGAAGAAAGGGGTGCTTTGGCGTTCTTTGGCCACACCATCAAGTCCATCACTGGCATCCCCCAGCGTTTCACAAGTGACTGGAACACCCCTTCCAAGAGGGACAATTTCCCCAGATCCGAAAGTGTGGTGACTCGGGTAAACTGCCTGAACGTTTGCTGTGCTGGCTACATGTGCTGCCGAGAGAGCCCTCAGATGGGTCTCTGCCCATTGCAGGAGTGATATTGCTTCTGCCACCACCAGTGAGCTCTGCGTGCCACATTGACGATTGATAGAAGCCACTGTGGTGGCGTTTTCCAACAGGACCTTGCACTGCTTTCTGCTGCACCAAGGGTAGAAAGGCTTTGAGAGCCAGATGCCCCACTCCATTCTCTAGTTAATTGATGGGCCACTGCTCTTCTTCAGCAGACTACCATCCCTGTGCCATGTGTGACAGGCAGTGGCCACCCTATCCAGACACTTGCATCTACCAGTCCAGAGTCTCCTTGGGCATCCCCACCCTCAGGTTTGATGAATTGGGCCACCACCATAAGCTTGCCTGGGCCATCCCTGACAGCAGAAGACGCATGGATTGCATGCACTAGAGGATACCATTGGGAGAACAGATGTGCCTGAAGAGCCCTCATATGGAGATGAACCCAAGGCACTTGCTCCTGCGAGGCTGCCATGGAGCCCAGCACCTGGAGACAGTCCTAAGCCTGGGGACGCGGGGTCTGGCAAAGGCCTTGTATCTGGGCCTGCGGCTTCACAACACAGCCCTCCTGGAGATAGACCATGCCCTGGCACGTGTCAAAGTGGGCTCCTAGATATTCCAGGGTCTCTGACAGCAGTAGCTGGCTCTTGGCAAAATTGACCACCCAGCCCAACTCCCACAGACAATGTTGAGTGCTGGCTCTCCTCGAGAGATTTTCCCTGGACCAATTAGTCGTCTAGATATAGATGAACAAGGATCCCTTGTGAAGGTGTGCTGCAGCTGCCACCACCAACATGATCATTGTGAAGATCCGCAGAGCTATAGCCAGGCCAAAGTGCAGTACTTGATACTGAAAATGCCGTCTGGGCACTGCAAAGTGAAGGAAACTCTGGTGCTCTGTCCACACTGGGATGTGCCAGTATGCCTCTGTCAGATCCCCAAGAAGGTAAGAAACTTGCCCTGGTTCGCTGCCACTATCACTGATCGTAAAGAGTGTTTCTTCCACTGCCTAAACTTTCCGGGATGATACACACGGAGATAACATGAAGAGGTCTGCCAGGGGCTGGGCAAACTCGAGGGCGTAATCTTCGCGATTGACCTCCAAGACCCAGCATTGTACATAATCTGGATCCAGGCGGGAAGGACGCTCCACATGTGACCGCCTACCAATTATGCACTCTCTCCGGGCCCCCAAAGCCTTATTGTGACGGTTTGGCTGAACTTGAGGCAGAAGAGGTGAACCCCCGGCCACCTTTGGCCCCCATCTCAAAAGGAAGAGCCCACCCAAAAGGGGCAAAACCCCCTGAACAGGACCACCTCTGCCCGCCTTGAGTTTGTCCTCTGGCAGTCAAGGCACCTTGGGCTTGCCCAGGGACTTGACCAACTTCTCTAAATCCTCTCCAAAGAGCAACCTGCCCACAAAGGGGAGCTTGCTCAGCCTTGTCTTAGAGGCCATGTCAGCCGACCAGTTGCGCAGCCACAGAAGGTGCTGGGCGGCCACCACTGTGGCTATGCTTTTAGCAGAGACCCGCAACAGGTCATAGAGTAAATCTGCTAGAAAGGCAGACCCTGATTCCATGCAAGCATCCTGTGCCCAGGCAGGGACCCTGAGCCCATCGCCTCATGCAGGCCCTGTGACCAATGGAACCAGTCATGGGCCAAATAGGCTCCATAGCACCATCCAGTCCAGCATTGACACCTCAAAGGCCTGCTTAAGCAGCTCCTCCATGCATTGGTCCTGTGAGTCCTTGAGAGCCATGCCACCCTCCACCAGAATGGTGGTTTTCCACCCAACCACTGTCACTAAGGCATCCACTTTAGCAAGGCGCAACTTTTCTTTTTCCTCAGGCGGGATAGGGTAAAACCTAGCCATACCGTGCCTCACATGGAACCCTGCCTCTGGAGTGTTCCACTCCTCATTAGTCATGGCCCGTAGTGCCCTGTGGACCGGAAAGGACTGAGAGGGCTTAGGAATATCCTCCATCAAAGAGTCCTCTGTTGACTCTGGGCCCAACGGGCCCATATCAGCTATCCTCAAAACTGAAAGAATTCTGTAGTTAGCGCTGGGAGCTCATCCTGGTTGAAGTTTCGGATGGCCGTCAGATCCTCATGCCCCAGGAGCTCTCCTTCCAGCTCCTCCTGCAACTGCTCCAGGAGATTTGTGGGGCCCTCCAAGGGGTCATATGACTCCAGGGATGCCACCAAGCTGAAATCTGGCAGCTTCTCTGCGCGATCCTGATGCAGGTGCTTCCCAGGCGCCAGCCTCCTTCCCTACCCCCAAAGGGGTTTGGGGGGAGATGCTTCTCCTGTGCCCTGCTTTATCAAGAAGACCTGATGAAGTAGGAGCACAAACTCGGGGCAGCTTTCCCACCACTCCCCCTGATCGACCTGACACCTTTCCAGGAGGTCCCAGGCTAACCCCAGATGGCCACATTGTGTCATTCAAAATAATGGTGGTTCCTGCTGAAACACTGGAACAGCTGCCACCCCTGGAAGTCATATGCCGTTTTACGCATCTGCTCTGCTGAAATTGGTATCCTCCTGGTCGTTCCCAAGGCGCCCCCCCCCCCTCTGCTAATTCACTTGTCTTTTGACAGCCACGGCACAGCCCGATGTCTGAGACCTGTGTTCTCTGGCTGCCACACAGCGCACCCTGGCCATGTTCCATGCGACCATTGTGCACATGGCTGTTCCCCCAGAAAAGCAGAAGAAAAAGTAAAAGGTACTCTGGGGCCTCCGGAGGACTTACCTGGCTGCTCCCTCTGCTGGAGACCGGAGTTAACTGGCTCCCCAGTTCAGTCCATGCTGTTCACTGGGCTCTGCCTGATTTTTGCTTAAACTGTTGCAGAGGCAGAATTAAAGAGACAAGTGCTGCTACTTCCAGCCCACTCCCAAAAGTTGGGGAGGTAAAAATGAAGGAACTTATCAGAAGGGGCTGCTGGGGACGAGTAGGGGAGGGACCTGGAACATCCAGGCTCTGCTCTCTGGGTCTAGCAATGCCCTGCTCCAAGGCTCCGCAGTCCTCAGCACAGACTATGCTCAATACCTGCTGGAGACTGAGAAAATACTGGCTTAGCTGTGCAGATTCTCTTGAAGCTGTGTTGGAAGTTGCTGGATCAAATTCCAATTTTTTGAGTGAGAGATATGTACCCAAATAAACCCCCAAATACTTAAGAAATGATTGAAGCCGTATCAGTAGATTCTTAAAAATGAGAGCGATTAGGAGCCAAGTAAGCCAAACTGCTGAGGCTTTAGCAAGATTGTTTCAGATGATTCTGTTCAAGCCAGGATATAATATTTTAAAGACAATGATTTACTCTAGAAAGATCAGGAGATAGTCTGTATAAGCTAACATTTGGAAATCATCCTCATAATAGTATGTGCTGATCTCCATATCTTGAATGAGATGAGTTAAAGGGGGCCAAGAAAATGTTAAATGACATTAGTGACAATATTGAGCCTTATGGTACACCACAGGCTATTGGATAAAATGTGAACCTACCATAACTGTAAAGGACCAATCAGAAAGAAAAGATGTAAACCAAGAGAACTGTTTTGCTTATACCTAAATCTGTTAGTCTGGACAAAAGAATCTGATGGTTTACTATGTCGGAATTTGAGGATAGGTCTAATGAAATAGCCAGTGCGACTTTTACCATAATCTAGCGTGCTATAAACTTCACTAAGTAGGAATGCTAAAATAGTTTCAGTGCTGTGGCATGGTCTGAAACCTGACTGGCAGAGATGGAGTATATGAGATTTCTCAATATGATCTAGGAGTTGTAAGAAAACAATTTTCTTTGTTATTGTTAAGTGCTGTCGAGTTGGTGCTGACTCATGGTAACTGTGTTCAGTCTTGTTTAGATATAAAAGCAAGATTTAAAACAGCATGATAATTGTATTTAGGTGGTTTAAGGAGTGGGCAACCTACAGCTTTCTTCTTTAGGTTGGAAACTGCACTGGAATCAAGACTATGATTAATTATAATCTATGCCACAGGCACCAGGGCCACCAGCTTCTGTTCTTTTCAGTGTAACAGTAGATTAAGGATCTGCATCTGGTCTATGTCTGTAGGGTACTTATCCATTACTTGAAGTGACTAACCCTTTCCGTAAGCCTGTTCGTGCTGTTTGTTGGATCACATAGTGAAGGGGCGGCCTTCAAATACACCTTGGTGCATTGGATAAAGAAGGCACTTAAGTTTTGCCAAACAAGCCAATGTCTGGGAGCTCACTCCACCCAGGTGCAGGCTTCTTCCTAAGAGGAGTTGAGTTTTGTCTCCCCAAGTGACATTTGTCAGGTAGCAACATGGTATGCACACTCTACTTTTGTCAAGCATTATTGGTTAGCTCTCCACATCATAGTGGCTATGGCCTTCAGAGCAGAGATCCTTAGGGCAGTTGTGTCTTCCTGCCCAGTTGACTTGTATCTTTGGCAATTCACACTTATCTGGACTGGTGTGGCAGGACAGTGCAGAAGGTGAAATTTTACTTACCTGATGATTTATTTTCTTGGAGTTCTAGACCAGTCCAGGACCCACCCTGAGGGCTTTACTGTTCCCTCTGCAGTAAGAGTTGTCGCACAATTCTTGGCTGTATTCACGGAAGTCATGTGTATAGTTAAGCCAATTTTCACTTCCTTCGGAGGTTGTATGTTATCGTGAGTTTGCCCTCTGTTCATTAGTTTGGTACCATATGCTTGGTTAGGTAAATACTAAAGGGTATCCCTAGCTGAACCAGCCTTAGTACCAATGGTGATGTCTCTGGAAGCTTCTAGTCTTTCTGTGTCTCTATCAACATATCTAGACTGACATAGCAGGACTCCAGGAAAGGAAATTACCAGGTAAGTATAATTTTACTATCTGTGCTGTTAATAGTTAGTAGCCTTCACTAACGCAACACTTCTGGACCTCAAATAACTTGAAAACTTGCTTGTTGCTATTTGGCACCAGGATCGTAAAAGAAAATTAAATTCACTCAGATCAGAGGCTTTATGGATGAGCATGAGGAAAGGATACTTTAACACAGCTCTCTCTTCTCTCTGAGCTTAAGTTCCTCTGAAAAAAAAAATTACAACTCTTGGGATCATGCTAGACTTGCAACTAAACTTTGGCCCCCTTGTTTTCTCTTGTAATGAAGAAATCCTTTTTTACTTTTGATAGCCATATGCTTCCCTCATTTGTAGAAAAAAAGATCTCTAAACATTGGTATATGTCCTAATTCTCAACATATTGATTATGGCATTGCTATGGCCACATGGAAGCACCTTCAACTTGTCCAAAATGCTGCTGTTGAATTTCTCTGATATGAATGGCATCTCTCAATAATAAAACAACAATAGGCTTCATATTGCCTGTAGAATTATTATTTTTTAAATTTTATCTTTACATTTTCCATTCCTTAAAGTCCCTCCAGTCCAGTCCTGCACCTCTGGGTAGTGTACTCTTCCAGACTGAGCATGTCATCTTTTTGATGACACTAGTGTACTTATGCAGCTGGCACTGCCTACCAGCCCCATTGTGCTCTGTCTCCATGCAGCTGGAGGAGGTAGTGAGCCAGGGTGCTGGACTCACTGAAGGTACATATAATGAGATAGGTTTAGTTAGAGTTTGCTTTTTATTTCCTGTTAAGGATTAATAATTCTGGTGGCACCAGACTGGCCGAGGTGCTCGTGGTGTGCTGACCTGATTCGGATACTGGTGGATCGACTGTGTTGGCTTCTGGTTCGGCAGGACCTTTTGATGCAGGGGCCACTTTGCATGCCCCAGGTGGATCAATTCTTGCTTACGGCATGGCTCTTGAAAGGGCGAGGTTGAAGAAGAAAGGATATTCAGGCTCGGTGATAGCGACCTTGCTACAGATCCAGAGGAGGTCTACGAACCTGGCATGCATCCATGTAGGGCACATCTTTGAATTGTGGTGCAGAGAGAGGCAGGCGTGCCCTTCCACTGTCTCCGTTCCGGACATCTTGGCATTCTTGCAGTCTGGTTTTGATAAGGCTCTAGCTCAGGGATGGGCAAACTATGGCCCGTGGGCCGTATACGGCCCAGCGGACCTTTTAATCCGGCCCCTCCCAACATTCATAAGCCTGTATGGACGGCATGGTAGTGGCTGGGCCGGCCAGCAGCTAGTGGGGGGGCGGGGCCGTGGGCGGAGTACGGATTGAGCCGTACGTGCAGGCGCAGGCAGGGAGTTAACGTCACGTCAGATGACGTCAACTGCCTTTCCGCGCGCCTGGAAGAGGGGTCTCATGAAGCATAAGAGCAAAAGTCCATGTGAAAAAAGTGGCAGAGCAGCAGTAAATGTGTCTTGTTCAGCCTTTCATCAATGCAGCTCCCCCTCCAGAGGTAAGAGACCTCGGGATCCCTCAGGGGAAGGGCCCTCCTTGTAAACGGGATGCATGCATGCGCGAGTCCCTCCTCCAAGCTCTACAGAGACCCACGCTCCAAGAGTGCATCAAGTGCTGATTTTTTTGTGGGGTTTTTTTTTTTTTTTTTTTTGCAACTAATGAAAAAGTTCATGAGGGAGCATTCTGAACAACTCCTGGTCACTTGGGAGGATCTGGACATCCCACTTCCTGACGCTTTTCCAACTCCCATCAGCCCACTTCCAGTCCTATTCCAGCCCCCATCAGCCCATTTCCAGTGTCCTATTCCAGCCCATCACCCATTTGCAGTCTACCTTAAATTAATCTAAACATTTAATGTTACAAATTTAAATTTAATTTATATTAATTCACACATACACACCGTCCATCTACTCTTGGTCCGGCCCCCGGGTCCAATATATGAACCCATTGCGGCCCTCGAGTCAAAAGGTTTGCCCACCCCTGGTCTAGCCGCTAGTTCCTTGAGGGTGCAACTAGTGGCAATTTCCGATTATTGCAGGAAAGTCCACGGGATGCCGTTGGGTACACACTCAGATGTGCTGAACTTTCTAAGGGTGGTGACCTACCTCTGTCTGCCGAAGAGGGCGGTGGGTACTGCCTTGGGATCTCAATCTGGTGCTGACAGCGCTGTCTGGGGAACCCTTTGAGCCATTGAGTCGTGCTTCCCTGAAGGATTTAACTCTGAAAACGATATTCCTGGTGGCGATTTGCTCGGCACACAGGATTTCAGAGCTTCAGACCCTGTCATGCCAGGAGACATTCCTTTCCTTCTCCAAGGAGAAAGTGGTCCTGCGCCCGGTACCTTCATTTTTGCCCAAGGTGGTGTCAGCATTTCATGTAAATCAGGCTGTTTCTGTACCGGCTCGGGCGAGCGCAGATAGGGGCCCTGCCACTCTGCAGCTGTACCACCTGGATGTTAAAAGAGCCCTGCAATGGTATGTGAAAAGGGCATCATCCTTTCAGAGATCGGACCATCTGTTGGTTCTGTTTGGCGGGCCACGCAAAAGTGAGGCAGCAGCTAAGGCCTTCATTTCCAGATGGATGCGTTGGCGTACATCTTGAAGGGTAAAGCAGTGCCGGTGGGGTTGTGGATACATTCCATGAGGGCTCAGGCAGCCTCGTGGGCGGAGTATAATTTAGTTTCCACCAGTGGAGATCTGTAGAGTGTGGCATACTTTCTCTGGGCATTATTGCCTAGATATCGAGGTGGTAGGGAACGCTCGTTTCAGATTGGCAGTGCTTCAGGCCAGTTGTGCAGGTCCCTCCCGTTAATTTAATTGCTCTGATACATCCCAGAGGTGCAGTACTGGACTGAAAGGATAAGGAAAGAGAAATTAGACTTACCTGCTAATTGTTGTTCCTTGAGGAACTCCAGTCCAGTCCCAGAACCCTCCCTGAGTGCTTTCTGTGATAATCTGTGCACACTCCAGTCCTGAATCTGGCTCCCTTGGTGGAGAAAGTAGCCAGGAGGAGGAGGGGAGGGGGGTGAAATCAGTGTTTGGGGGGGGGGGGGGGGCGAACCAGAAAATCTGTCGGTTGCTCGCTTGCTCCCCACTGGTTGGAGTTGCTTGGGTGCTCAACAGGTAGGCCTCCCCATCCTGGGGACAGGGTATCTTTCCCCAGGGGATGGATGGGGTACTAGTTTATTTAGACGTAGAAATGTTTATTTCATGTTTTAACTACTTATTTGTTGCTTCTCTGAGCCTGCTTTGTCATTAGGTACTGGGGCTGGTGGGCGGTGCCAGCTGCATAAGTACACTAGTGTCATCAAAAAGATGACATGCTCGGTCTCCATTATGCTGGAAGAGTTACACTACCCAGAGGTGCGGGACTGGACTAGACTGGAGTTCCTCAAGGAACAGCAATTAGCAGGTAAGTCTAATTTATCTTTATCATAAGATCACATTTTGTTACAGAAAAATGCATCCACTTAAGAAATATACATAAAAGTGTTTAAAAAAAAATATCAATTACACCACAAAGTTTCCAGTGTGGAAATACCTACAAGCCCACAGTAGGAAAGTAATTCACTACACAAAAGAAGTAAAGTGATAAGGAAAACACATTTAAGGCAGGAAAATACATTCACCCATAAACCCCATCACCCCATGGGGCCGCCTTTAATGACATCACCCAATGAAACCTGGGCAGCAGAAGATCTAGATGTCATCACCAATGCAGAAAGTTGCTGAGGCTCCACAAAAACATAGCTGTTCAAACACCCCACCCCCTCATTTAACCAAACATTTACAAGGAAAAAGCAAAAAAAATATCCCTCCCCCTCAATTGGGAAAAATAGGCTTTAATAAAATTGTTTTTCTTCTTTTCTGTGTTATCTGAGACACATCCGGAAACATCCTCATTTTACAGTCCATAAAGCTATCTCTCTTTATCTAAAGAACATTTTTAATAGCCAGTCTCTGAGTGGTTCAAGAGCTAAAGTAATTAGTAAAGTAGAAGTAAGTGGTAGCTCAGAATCGGACCTTTCCGAAAAGGCCATCAAATCCAAACTATCAGATGTCTTTAAGAAGAAAGCTCTTGCCCAACTAGCAGTTTCAATTTAGCAATTGGTAAATAGAAAACCCTAGAGACTGGAGGGATGACCTCGGGTGAAATCTTCAGAATCTCCATCGGAAGCGTCTTCAAAACAGTTCTTGAGCAGAGACTGTTGGAACTTAGGGAAGTTTAGTAGTCTAAGGTTTTGCCTTCTGTTGACATTTTCCAGAGCTTCCAATAACCTTAGAGTCCTTATAAACATAAGGTGTTACTAGCAGAGATCTGCTCTGATTTTTCCTCAAAAGTAGAGATCTTATGTTTTGACACTTGAATTTCCTGGTCACATTCTCCAAGTTTTTTGTCATTTTAACTAACGGAAACAGTGATGTTTTGTAATTGAGCCAACAAAGACCGACCAAGAACAATTAAATCATCCCATATAGTCTCCAAATACTTTAGGTCTCACCAATGACTGCCTCAGGGCTGCAGAGAAGGAACTCCCTGGATCGTCTGATGATACAGTAGGGAATGCTCTCGCATATTTTCTCCCAGGCTGCAGCTATTTCACGGAGCCCACTGTTCCACCTGGCACTTCAGACTGTTCAAGTAGCCTTGTTAAGCCTAAGATCTCCTCCCAGGCCTGTGGGGCCTGCACGAGGGGAATAGTACCGAAATCCTTCTTCAGCAACTCCATCAATGTTCCTACTTGGGCCATCTGTGCTGGCTGCGCTGGAGGATGTCTAACATCCAGGCTAAAGGATGTTCCTTATCGGTCCTACAGTTCAGTCCTCCACCACTGGGTAGTGCACCTCCTCCTGCAACATGGAGACTGGACAAGTCAAACTTGTGACATCACCGGGTATATCCTGCTGGTCTTCTCCCATGATCCCCCAGTGTGTCCAATCTCCATGTAGCATGAGGACGTAGTGAGCCTAGGTGCTGGGCTCACTTGAGAAGCAGTTTAGGAGCAGTTAGTCAGGATTTGATTTACCTTGCATTTCTTTTGCCCTTCTTTAAGTGTAATCCTGTAAATTGTATTCATTTTCATTTAATTTCATTTACTTTTACTTTATTTTCACCTGTCCCTTTTCAAAGTTCACGCTGCCAGCTAGCCTCTCTGCTTGGGATTCTTCGGTCTCTGTGCCCGGTGATGATCTCTCCCCCAGGACTGTACGGGGGAGAGCTCTGTGGAACACCTGCATTTTGGCAGTGTCCATGCGGCAGATTCCCATTGCGGCGGGAGCCTCAGGCTGTTCGAGGTTCTTTAGCCGGTGGGCCGGGGCTCACAGCGTCTGCTACTTCTGGTGGCGCGAGGCAGCAGCGTGTCTGGACAGCTCTTCACCCTGCAGCTACAGCGGGGTAACTGCTGCATCCCGACGCCACAAGGGAGTCTCTCGAGTCCGCATGGAGGGGCTCTGAGCTCTTGCCGCCTCTGTGGTGTCTGGCGCCAAACGGGCCTGCTTCGGATTGGCGCTATTTTCTCGGCAGGGCTGAGGCCTCGTGGCGGAGGGCGGAGCAGCCCCGCGTTTGAGCAGACGACGCTGTTCGGTGCGGCTACACCCAGATAAGGACTTCCTTTTGCTGTTACTTTTAATTTTAATTCTAATTTTAATTTCCTTTTAATTTCATGATAGTTTATAGTTCTTTGAATGCAATGTGATTGGTTTGGGTTTTACTTCTTGGGGGGTGCCTTTACCTTTGTCTGCATTCTGGCAGTTAGCGACGTCTGTCAGCAGCAGGTTTCCGTGCTAGGATTTGGCCATTCAGGGTCATCGGCGGCACAACCACCTACAAATTGAGCCCTTTCTGAAATTGTCATTTACATAAGGATGCTATTTCCATGTTTATATGCTTGGAAATTGTGCAGACAGCCTCTAAATGTCGTTATGCCATCTGCCAATTTGATCGCCATGCTTGCTGATCTCTTTTCCAGATCATTTCAGTGCAGTAGATGTTACCAGATGCCAGTTCCAGTGCAGATCCCGAGACATTCCACTATTTACGGGTCTCCTGTGAGAAAACTGGCCATTTAGTCCTATTGTGTTCCTGTTTTTGATCCATTTCCCATTCTATAATAGCACATCATCTCCTTCCTCAGGAGAAGTTCATAAGGGGCTTTGTCAAGTACCTTCTAAAACATCCAGATACATATCATTTGGCTTACTCACATGTTTATTAACCCTTTGAAAAGACAGCTTGGTGCTGCTTTTCAGAACAAGTTCTATCATTTAACTGGCACTGAACTCAGATTCATTGGTCTGTAGTTTCCAAGATCGCCTTTGAAGCTCTTTAAAAAAAAAAAAAAATTAGTGTTACATTAGTAACTCTTCAATCTTTAGAGATCATTAATACTAATGTTATGATTGAGCCTGGCTGATATTATGAATGATCACTATTAGACAAAAATTAGCTAGGTTAAGACACTTTGATTTGGTTTTCTGCACTATGTTATCAGAGCGCAGCTTGCCCATTTGGCGGGAACTCTGCCCATCTGGGCCATCTGGGGAAAGGCCCCTGCTGGGGATCGTGAGAAGTGTTGCTGGATGGCACAGTCCGGGGCTTAGTGTTCCAGGGTCCTGGAAGGGTTGATAGCGGCAGTCAGGCCTCCCTGTCTTTGCTATGACGGTCACCTAGGTTCAAGCGTCCTGTTTTGGGTGACAGGAGTGGGACACCTGGACATGTGGTGCTGGATGTTGGATAGGCTCATACTTCTTAGGTGCACTCTCCTTGAGTGCGTCTGCATGTCCGTGTTCCGTCTGTGATCTCATGCTCAGGTGATTGTTGCAGCAATGACAGAGATCGCTTGGGATATCGTGAGCGGGGTTGCATGGGGTTGCCAATGCAAGACGGGGCCATCCTGAGGAGTTTGGGCCTCAGTCATCAGCTTTCCCTTCGGTGGCCCGGCTGTCCAGGAGGCACCCATCCAGATCCGCCGGTCCAGTTCTTCTCTGCCTCTTCTCAATGTGGGCAGGAGGGCTGGCAGATCTGGAAATTCACGTCCACTGCACGTTCTACTGTTTTACCTCTGCCTTGGGGTTCTGAGGTCATATATTCCCAATCATTTGTTTGGTGGGGTGCTGCTGTCTGTTGTGCAAGACAAGGTGGTCCACAGTCGGAGGCTGTCGTCTATTCCCCTTACCCCTGAAGGTGCTCACAATTTAAGTTTTTTGTACCTGCGGAGGTGTATGTTGTTAAAGGCTAGCAGGCGCTCCTGTGGGACCAGAATCCTCGGTTCTTCCGTCCTTCCGTTGAGGTGCTCGTGTGGGGTTTACTCCCTTGGTCGGCTAGCAACTTGCTTCACCCATTGCGCCTTCCCTTTCCTCAAGGCATCGTTGCGTCCCACTTCTTCGTGGGGGCTCGCCGCAGGGCCTGGAGTTATGCTCAGCTGGTTCCAGCCAGGGCTGAGTCCTTGGGGGGAGACTCCGATCCTAACAATACAGGGAGTGCTGGGATCCGTTCAACCAGTTTCCTTCGGGCCCAGCGTACGTCGTCTTTTGCTGGCCGGTTTAGGTCTTCTGGTCGTGGCGGTGCTCCGTGAAGACCAGTAGGCTGCACAGTGCTTGTCTTGGAGCAAGCGCGGGATATCTGTAGGTTGTCAGACGGCTGCCTAGGGTGAGAACTTACACAATCTTGACGATGCATATATTCATATGATTCTTGCAAGGTATTGTGGGTAATGTAGTTCTTTCACTCCCAAACACAGCTGAAGACAATAATTGAGTTGTGATACCAGTGGTAAGGCCAATAAAATACTTCTTTTATTGATGGGGTTTAATTCACCCAGCACAAATATGCTTGGTAGCAATATAAATGAGGTTACTTGCTTGCAGTGTTTAAATGGATAACATAAAGTCACAAAGCAAATCAGAAAACAACCTTCAGCTTGTCAGGCAATTAGCTAATGTTTTCTTAGCAAATAATTACCAAAGGAAAAAGGCACAAAGAAATAAATGAACTTTGCTTGTTAGGTTAACTTCTGCTTATTTTCCACACAGATCCCAGCAGTGATTCTCCCTTGCTCACACACACAATCAGGTGCAGCTTTAATTACTATCAATTGACCAGCTGAAACCCTTTAGCTGGCTGGCTGCTACTGTGTGAACCCAAATCCTGCTTTAAAAGCTGTTTGCAGTGGAAATAAAGAACAAAGTTAGGTTTCTTTGTGATGGCTGAGGTGTTTGCTCACAGAAAGCTAGCAATAGCATTTAGATAGAGAACAGTCCATGTAATGAATAGTTTCATCTGCTGTATCTCCTCCTTCATCAATCAGCATAGGGTCACTATCATACATTGGCACAGACGAGTCTTTCCATAAGGCACTATCATGAGAATGCTTATTCCCTTGCTGCCATTCACTATTATAGATAGGGTCTGGATCAGTGTTCATATCTGAGCCTCTCCTGCTATCATAATTCCTCTCTGTATATCCTGGCCAGTATGTAATCCAGTTCTGATGTCCAGCCTTCCAATCTTGATCCCTGGACACTGGATCTTCCCTCACATACCTTTTGGCATAGGTCTGAAAGTCCTTTCCACGTGCAGTCTTCTCTCTTCTAGGTAGCCACTGGTGATTCCTATCTCTGCCCTTCCATTCCTCTGGCTGACTCCAGTCCAATGGACTCTGCTGGCACTTGGAATACCTCCCAGTATGGGTACTGCCTTGGATTCTCCCAGACCTTCCAATGGCCTTCCTTCTCTTCCTTCCAGAGAGTTTCCTTCTCTCTCTATCCGCTTGGCTTGGCTTCTGCTTCTCGAGATGATGTTGGTGCTTGAGCTTGAAGCTGTTGCTGTATCTCCCTCTGTAGCTGGGCTGGAGCTTGTTATCTGTAGAATAAGCTCTATTCTTATTCTGTCCTAATGTGTGCTCCTCCCTAACACAGCGCAGCTGTGTTGAATCAGGCCCTGCCCTTTGAGATGAGTGCTTAGGGATTATCTCATAGCTCTCTTGATTGCACACACGTTTTCTCACTTCAGCCCCTCTCATGGCTGCTGGAAACCTGGTGCATTCTGGGACTGGTAGTCTTTTATGTGAAAACTCTGTTTTCTTACTTCTACCAAAACTGACAGGTTGCTTGTTCAGAGTCACATCATCTTTTCTATAGCTCCTACCTGAGCTATGATAAGCTTCCTTATCACAAGGTTCATATTCAAAGCCATCTGGTTACATGTCCCTCCATTGTGGAATGCTGTACTAGTAGGCATACTTCATATGCTGGGCTTACAAGTTGGCTTCCGCGCTGCTCGGCATCTGCCAAGGTGACTGCCGGTTTAGGCTGTGGATGTGGAGTCAGCCTGGAGGAGGGCCTTGCGTTCTCTGGACAATGCCCTGTTCGGTTGTGTGCCTTGTGGCCCTTATGGAGTTGTAAAAAGGAAAAAAAAAAAAAGAATAATCAAACAGGAAAGCCTTCCTAATTGTCCCCACTTCTTTTTTATAAGGTTCTGTCCCTTTCTTCTTCCGGGAGCTTGGCCGGAGCGTGGTTAGACTCAGCTACATTTTGGGGATCCTTTATGTACAAGGCGTTTTAGTGTACGCAGCACGCCCAGTGTTCCATCGTCTGACTGGAACGGTACGCGGTACGTCAGCCGTGGCAGGCGTTCGCGGACACGGTAGCGGATTGAGCGCTGTATGTGCTGTCTGAGATCTCCGGGATGGTGGCCTATTTCAATCGGCAGGGTGGAGTCGGTCGGGTGGTCAGGGTGGCCCGAGCGAAGGGACAGCGTGCGCGGTTGAAGCCTTGGCGGCCTGCGTTTCGGTGGGGACACTGTGGTGGCGAATGTCCTTAGCGGGGTCCGAGTGTTTGCCGGAGGAGTGCGATTGCATCAGGCGGTGTGCGCGCCGCGTGTGCTCAGATGCGGTCAGCCCATATTGGACCTCATGGCGACCTGTCAGTTTGCGGCGACGGGTCGATGTTTAGCAGAGGACATATGAGGCTACTGGATAGCGTCGACGCATTGGTATGGGGCCGTGGCCCAGTCCATTCTATGCCTTTCAGAGGTCATAGTGAAAATGGCCGACTGGGTCTGGTTGCTAAGATATGTGCTCTTCATTAGTCAGTGGGGACCACTACCAGTGTATTCTGCAACATTTGCGTGAGCTTGCATAATCTTTACTTGCAACCAATCGAAATAACTGTCCAAAACCAGTTGATGCAGTCACTACTTAAATTTGCCTCACTTGACAGTTAAAAAAAAAAAAAAAAAAAAAGACATATTTATTTTATACCGATAGGTCACTCACAGCATATTTGGCGATTCCTCGTACTGGTGTTAATCATGCAGATAATTTCTGCTCTAGTTGTGGTGATGTGACTTTTACATCACAAAAATGGCGTATGACTGTGGCGGTTCAGAAAGCCTACAATTTATATTTTGGCTGCAGAATAAAAGATCAGGATAAAAGCTAGGCGCCACACATATGCTGCAATACATGTGTAGCAGATCTCAGGCTGTGGATGGATGGGAAAAGACCATCAAAGTCTTTTGCGGTTCCAATGATCTGGAGAGGGCCCATGGATCACATCGGCGATTGCTACTTCTGCATGGTTCCTCCAATTCCGGAGGGCATATCCAGTTGATGTAAGCGGTTGGCCTACTGGCATTGCGTCGTGGGCGTGGCTACCAGAGTCTCCTTTCTTTTTTGTCACACCATGTAAGACTCCACATCATCTGAAACAACGCTGGACTCTGGGGCACTTGACACCCTCTTATATGCCCTTGGTGGATCACGCTTGGTTTATTGCAACTCATTGCTTAGCTGCATTCCACATTCTCAATTAAAAAGACTCCAACTGGTCCAGGACATAGCTGTAGAGCTACTTTGTGTTGCAAAGAATAAAGCCCTTAAGAGGTGTGACAAATAGGGTGTTTGACGCTGGTGGTTTTTTCCATTTCCCTCATTTTGCTTCCCACCTCTGTCTGGATGGACCTCGGTTCCGTTCTCCCTCATGGAATCTGGCTGTGCCTGTCTAGTTGTCGGTTTGGGACTTACGCAAGAACACTTTGCTTGTAACCTGCGTTTCTTGGACCTTAGGTGAAGGTTCCATCGCTTTCTGGGAGGTCTCTTCGCTGCCTTTCCCTCCGTGGAGGCGGGTTCTGCTGGAGAGCAGCGGTTGCTAACACTTGACACCCTGGTGGGGTCGAGAGCCAAGGGGGAGCTCAAGCGGATTTTTCAGGCGGAGCTCCGGTAGCCTTCTCAGTAGGTCTGTTTCTAGGGCGTTCAGTGTGTTTGCGATGGCGAGTTTGTCTTTCTGAAGCACTAGCGCTGCTTGGGGCAGAGTTCTGTGCTGTTTTCACCAGTGCAGAGGATCCAAGTGGGCTCTCGGTCGTGTCTTCATGGTTGGCTTACCGCCTGTTGACATGAGGAGCGGGCTGGGGTCGGTGCCTGCTCTGTTCGTTTAGGGGCCAAGCCGACTGGATAGGTCCCTCCCAATGATTACTGCTCTGGTACATCCCAGTGGTGGAGGACTGAACTGTAGGACCGATAAGGAAATGGAAATTACACTTACCTGGTAATTGATGTTCCTTGAGGGAGTACAGTTCAGTCCTCATTCCCGCCCGGGGATGGATGTTTCAGACGCGAGGCGTCAGTTCCGAGTGTGCTTTCGGATCCTAGCGTCGGCAACGGGCTCTGATTGGCAGGTAATCACGAGAGCAACCTTTTCTGCCTATACTCTTCCTTAGTTCTCCTTCCTTCTAGCTCTCTGTCTTCCGCTGTTTGGTGCGCAGGGGGACAGGGGCACGGAGGAGGGTGTTTTCGGCCTTTCTTTTTGGGGCCCTGTGATTTTAAAGTTGAAGTTTGAGTATAGCTTTGTATTTAGTACTTTAACTGGTTGTTTGTTTGCTCCTTTGAGTCTGCTTTGACAGTAGGTCACTGGGGGATCATGGGAGAAGACCAGCAGGATATACCCGGTGATGTCACAAGTTTGACTTGTCCAGTCTCCATGTTGCAGGAGGAGGTGCACTACCCAGTGGTGGAGGACTGAACTGTACTCCCTCAAGGAACATCAATTACCAGGTAAGTGTAATTTCCATTTTTGTGCTCAGGCAGCCGATGGGTCGTCTTCCACCCCCACACCTCCCGGTGAGGGCACTGGAGGCAACTCCATATCCGTGGGCCTGACAAATCTATCCTTTTGGTCCACTGCGCCCTATCCCCAGAGACAGCCTGCTGCTGCTTGGCCTTGCGCTTTCATGAAGAATGAGACATTTGATATGGCAGAAAAAGAAGCGGAACCAGGGAGCCAAGATACAGCGATCCACTCACAGAATCTGGTGGCTGCCATCTTGCTTCCCCATCGCCTATAGAATTAAATTAAAAATTTGAATACCAGCATTCAGAGCTTTCCATACCAAATGCCCCTCAGCTCTCCCAGTAGTTGGCTGATCATCTTATCCCTTACTCTCCAGCATGTTCCTTAATATCCTGGCTGTTCCACTACCGACTAAAAGCTGTTTGGAATACATCCATCGCCAGACCTTCAGCTACCTTGCACCGTATCTTTGGAAGCTCCTGGTAGTAGATCCTTTCTAATGGAACTAGATTTACACCCCCTCCCCTCCCTCCCCCATAAGCCTGCTCAAAGCAGCATGGTTTTAGGCCAGATTTAAAAGGACAAGTACAATCTGGTGTGGAGGAGTAGCCTAATGGTTAGAGCAACAACTTTGTACCCAAGAAATCAGGGTTTGATTCCCACTGGCACTCCTGGTGATCTCTGACAAATTACTTTACCCTCCATTGCCTCAGAAGAAAAGGTCTGGCAATCTACTTTTGGTCATATCTTGCCAAGAAAACCCAGAGACGACTGTGTCATCAGGAGTCAGCACTGACTTGATAGCAGTTAAATAATAAAAGTACAATCTGTTCTCAAGTATAAAGACATGGAATTCCAAACATGAGGCACAAGGTAGCTGAAGACTATGACGCTGAAGATAGTACTGTCCTTTCTTGTTGGTGTCGCATTTCCATTCAGCAGGTATGAAGCAGAAAGTAAGAATCAAAGCATAAACTTGCTGAATGTGAAAAATGTGCTATTTGAAGACAACAGTGATATTCTGGAGATTGGAATATCTGTCTATTCACTTTGAAGGACTAGGATGAGAAGAAGCCCCATCAAAGGCATCCATCTCTAGGTGGATAAAAGTTGCCATAGGTTCAGCATACACAGTGAAGTCTAAAATGTGTGACCTAAGGACATAAAGCTTATTCAGCATGAGCACAAGCATCCTCATGGGCATAACGGAGCTGTGCATCGCCAGAGCAAATTTGCAAAGCAGTAACATGGGCATCTCTTCACTAATTTGCCAAGGCACTGTAGGGTTGGATGCTCATACTAAAGAAGAGGCAGCCTTTGGGGCTAAGGTACTAAAAAATCACCATGCCCGCCTCCCACCCAATTTGAGGTCATAATGGTACATGCCACTTGTCTGGCAAGAACAGAAAGGAAAGTGACATTGTTTCCTGATAACTTGTGTTCCTTGAGTCCTTTCAGACTAGTCCAGTCCAGAGGCTCTCCCATGGAGTCATGACTTGAAATTCAACAAGAGAGGTGGGAATTCTTGCAAAAGTGAAGTTCGGAGGAGTTAACATGATATGCATATTAAAAAAATTGATCCCTAAGGTGAGCTGGGTAGTCAGTGATTAGGGGTAACAACATCAGAGTGGGTGTTTCCTTCACTATTGACAGCAATAGTTGGGAACGCTTATGCTGCACCAACCTAAGTATTGGAAGTCATGTGGTGTTCTGTCTCCACCCTTTGGGAGGAAGGGCTGACTCACTTGTTTGGACTGGTCTAGAAGGACTTAAGGAATGCAAATGATCAAGTAAACATAATTTCACTTTTCCTAGAACCGTGCTTCTGAGGTCTGGTTTGACTTTGGGTGTTCGGGATAGTTAGCTTTTGTAGGAATTGAGGATATATCAAATCAGTTGGTGACAAATCGACTTTGGGTAGAAGAGAAGGATCTAATTGAATTCCTGGGGGTTCCTTGATCAGAATTAGTCAAGACCTGAGAAGCTCAGTATCTCATGTGATGTCCTGTGATAAGTGATGCTCTGGTTGCCCTTTGAAAGTACAGGTTCAGGAGGGAAATTGGTTTGCAGGAAGAATAGTGCAGACCTTGTTGGAAATGGATTCCTAACCTAGTTGGAGGTACCATGATGTGAAGTCTAAACAATGGGAAGAGATGAGTTATAGTCCTTGAGAGGGGCATAGAATTCATGTGGTAGCCCATGGAGGACTTAGAATAAGTAGCGCTTATAATAATGATCTGTTGCTTTTACATCTGTGCCCTCTCGAATCTGTGTGGCTGTTTGGTGGTGGTGTTTGGTAGCATAGCATTCCTCGTAAGATGCTGGCATTAATGAGGTTTTATGGTATTGTTCATACTGTGATGCTTGGCAGAAATGTCACATCATGATGTTCCTTGCAAGTTCTCTCGGCACTGTAGTGCCCGTCGGTATCACTTTTTCTGGCTATAGGTTTGGATTTCCTGATTTTATGGTGCTTGCTAGCAACATCATAGCTGCGATAAAATTCTTCAATGCCAGAGCACCCTGTGCTTGGGAGAGTTAGCTCTCAGAACAAGACTGGGCTTTGCTGTAAGTCTTAATTTGAAAGTGGCATGGTCGAGTGTGGCAAAAGAGTCCAAATCTGAAGGTCTTTACACTACTTCTTCGATGTTTCACAAGCCCTGCATTCCAATCCAGATAGGAATTAACTGAGGGCAATACTTTTGATGTTTCAAGCCCAAGGGAATGTTTTTGAAGATTTTGTTCAACAGGCAACATCATGAAACCTTCCGCCCAGTGTGCAGCGATGACCAAGAAGGCAAGAGATTGCTAGGCATCATAAGGAAAGGAATGGAGAATAAGACAAAGGATATTATAATGCCTCTGTATCATTCCATGGTGTGACCACACCTTGCATATTGTGTGTAGTTCTGGTCGCTGTATCTTAAAAAGGACATAGCAGAAATAGAAAAGGTACAGAGAAAAGAGCCACCAAAATGGTAAAGTGGATGAGGAGAGGCTTAAAGGGTTAGGGCTCTTCAACCCGGAAAAGAGACGACTGAGGGGAGATGATAGAGGTCTATAAATTAAATGGAGTAGAACGGGTAAACGTAGATCTATTCTTTACACCATCAAAAAGTAGAAAGACTAGGGGACATGCAATGAAGCTATAGTGTAACCCATTTAAGACTAATAAGAGAAAATATTTTTTCACTCAACGCGTAATCATAGTAACATAGTTTATGACAACTCTGGAATTCGTTACTGAAGGATGTAGTAAAAGCTCATAGTGTAGCTGGGTTTAAAAAAGGTTTGGACAACTTCTTGGAGGAAAGGTCCATTAACCATTATAATTATACTATAATTATTAAAGAGGACCCAGGTAATCCACTGCTTGCCCCAATATAAGCATTATGGAATCTGTGTGTCTTTTTGGAAACTGCTAGGTACTTGTGACCTGGATTGGCCACTGTTGGAAACAGGATACTGGACTTGATGGACTTTGGTCTGACCCAGTCTGGCATTTCTTATGCTCTTATGAGGTGCCCAATGCATCTTATGCACAGTTGTGTGTGTTGGTGATGTTCCTTTTCCTAGTATATTGAAGACATCTTTTAAAGTCCTATATTCCTTTTATAGAGAGCTGGCCCCAGAGTTGGTTCAAGATGTTGGCACCCTAGGCAAACCTCATCTTCCCTATCCCCCCACCCCCACTCCAGCTGTCAATCTCTTGTTTAGCTTTGAATGACCTGCTCTCTGCCACCCCCAGAAGCTGATGCCCTTGGCAACGACCTAATTTGCCTAATGGGTGGGCTGGCCCTGCTTTTATAAGTGGACTTTCATTTGGATTTTTTTATTTTGTCTTTGAGGTATCTTCTAAGACGATTGGTGGTAGGAGGTGAGGAGGGGAAACTCTTTCTTGGCAATTAGGCAGATAAACCAGACTGAGGAGGCGGAATGACTGACTTGGGAGCAAGAATAGCCATGCATGCTCAGCCTTCTAGACCTTTCTGGGGCTTTCGGAGACCAAGTCTGGATTTGGCACAGTCAGATGACACCGGCTGTGTGTGGCTGACACATTTGACTTTCCCATGGAGAAAAGGAGAAAGAGACACTGTGGCTACCGAAGGAGGGAGCACTGTCCTGGAGTTGTTGCCAACAAAGGGAAATGGGGCACAAATTTCAGTTTTTGCACAGTGCATTAATTAGCTTATAGCTCATCCTGAACTGTCATTCATTGCACATTGTAAAACGTACTGTAAAACATGTATTACACTTTGGTTTAATAAGTAGTCATGTTAGGGCACCCACCATCAAAAGGGACTCCGCAGAGTTGGTGCCCATCTTGCCCTCCCTCACTAAAGCAAAGTGTGTGTGTGTATGTATGTATGTATGTATGTATGTTAACATAAATGAATATAGCAAAGGGATTTATTTCACTAAAACATTTATAAACAATATTTTTAATGTGTCCTTTATCCCTCACTATTCAGCAAGCAGAAAATGATCAGTCCAGACAAAAGCATTCAAATTGCAACTACACAGGGCCATCTCGTCCACTAGGCAGGCTAGGTGGTTGCCTGGGGCAGCAGACCTCTGCCTGCTGCAGGCGCTGTACCACCCACAATTTGCTTTGGCACACATTGCCTGCTGCTCCTGACCCCCCCCCCCTCGACAGGAAGTTGTCAGAGGGGGATCAGAAGCAGCAGACCATGTGTGCACAACGCATGGCCTGGCGTAGGCTGGTGCTGACCCTGACCCTGCCGACGGAATGGCGGCAGCAGGGGATGGCGGCACGGCCAGGGCTTCTGCCTGGGGCAGCAGAAACCCTTGGGCCGGCCCCGCAACTACAAGCAGATGGGGTTCAATTTTAAGCAAACTTTCTTATAGCAGACCCACTCTGCAATGTTTTAGCATTGTACACGGACCTTGATAGACTTCAACTCTGCTGCAAACTTCTTCAGCCAGCATAGACTGCTCTTTAAAGTAAGCGATCTGCCAGCACTTCAGTAAGAAAGAGTTGATCAAAAGTCATTGATATAAAAACTCTAGAAGTTAATATATATTTGTTCACAAATGTGATTAATCCTATCCTACATTATGAGGAGACACATTTTTAAGCTAGTTTGGTCATTGTAAATTCACATTTCTTAAGAATCTGTTCAGACTAGCAGTTACTTCAGTAAGCTTAGCAATGACCAGTTTCTATAAGTTTATGAACAAAGTTGTAGCAGTTGTTGTCATCATACATCTGTTTCAGAACTCTTCCTCTGCTTCAGGTTGTTCTACTTCAAATGGGGGATGAAAAAGATAATTGGAAAGTGAAAACGTTAGATGAGATCTTGCAGGAAAAGAAACGACGGAAAGAGCAAGAAGAAAAGGCAGAGATTAAACGCATAAAAAATGTAAGCTATTTTTTCCCAGCACGTAACTTCTGTCTACTTGAATAAATCAAGATCTATTAAATCTGTTTATTATTTGATGTTTATGTTCTGCAAATGTCCATTTTTCGTGGTATTTCCACCATCTGCAGTGAGGTGTGCAGGAATGTGGGGCAAGGCCTAAGGAAGTTCATATAATTGAAAGTGATCTAATCTTTAGAATGGTGTATTGTGACCAGTGTGTCATGGATTAAGTGGGATCTTTTAAGTTTATTTACTTATGTTAATTTTTGATTGATTTCCTTTTTTAATGCAGTTTTATATTTTATCTAATTTTACATTTCTTGAATAACTTAATATGAAACAACTAACATCATCTCCACAGTTATCCAGCCACTTCCCCCCCCATATAGAAAAACAACAAAATAAAATTAAAAATACACCCTTCCTTTCCTCCTCCCAGCCACCTCAACCCTTAGACTTAATACATTACCTGATGTCAGCTCCCACATTAATTGCCTTCTCCCATCAAATAAGCAAATAATATTTACATCAGGGGTCTCAATCTGTTTGGCAAACTCTTCCCTCAGCACATACAGTCATCCCAGTTAACACCTTTGGAAAGTGAATTAAGGGTTGCAGCTGCAAGCTTCTGCATCAAAACTAATAGCTGCACCCTCAGCATCCACTTCTCCATCAAAGATACAATAAATTGTTTCTGTTGCACCGCTGTCTCACACCTGGCCACTATATTACCTGCTTGGCCTTTATAATAAGAGATTTGTGATTGTCATCAGCCCCTCTTTTCCATATGAGGACCATTGGGTCTGTCATTGCAGTGTTCAGGCAAGGGGGAATTCCTCACTTCCCTAGATTTCACCAAGGTACATTTTCACATTCTCCAGGAACAAGCAAGAAGTCAATCCTCACTTATGGGTGACATCGGCACTGACGGAGCCCGCGTGGAGCAATTCCCCCAGCTTTCAAAGAAAGCCTTTGGGATTGCAGCCACGCATGCATGGTCCTCTTTCTGCCCAAAGGTGCCATCTTGCTCAGTCTCCCTTTTTTCGCGGAACTCTTCGGGCGCACGTCCTCGTCCCTCGGAAAAAGTGTTTCTTTTTCGGCCTCTGGGCCGTGTTTTTTCCAGTTGCACCGGTCCTCTTCCGTCCTCCCCTGCTCTCACGTTTCCTCGAGCAAGGGTATTTCCTTCATTAAAAGTTTTTTTTTGTGTTTTTTTGTTCCCCCCCCCCCCACTACTATGGGCTTCGTGCCCTTTTTTCTTCCCCAACCACTGGCCGCAAAGGTCTTCGACCTAGCGGGTGCCCTTTTTGTCCCTATGGCCACCGGTTTTAAAAAATGCGACAAATGCTCCAAGAACATGTCGCTCACGGACACCCATGACTGTTGTCTTAGGTGTCTTGGGGCCGACCATGAACCGGAGCTCTGCTCTCTTTATAAGAAAATGTCCTCCAAGGCCCTGCTCAGCTGTAAGCAGACGTCCGATGATATTTTCCAGAAGGTGGCCCCGGAATCCTCTGTGGCACCCTCGGTCATCCCTCCGCTGGTGGGATCCTCCACTTCAGCTCTGTGCTCTTGGTGGCACTCCGACCAGGGGTCCCCTGAAGTGGAGCGGTGTAAGAAGAAGACGGCCTTGAAGTCACTGTTGGGGGCTCCGGATAAGCACGAGCACTCCTGCGCTCAGTCGCTCAGCCCCCCACGGCGTTCCCAAGAGTCTGATAAGGAGCGGCCTCAAAAGGTACCTCAGACAGATACAGTGGCCTCTGCTGATGGCACCCAGTCTCCTGAGGGTTGTCCCGGTGAGGACCCCCTCTCCTCCTCCACACTAGACCCGGTAAGAGCCAAACGACGAAACCTGGAAACAGCACAAGCACTGGCAAGTCAAATGCAAGGCATTGATAAGGCAGGCAAAGAGAGAATTTGAGAAGAAGCTTGCTGCGGAAGCAAAAACGCGAAATAAAGACCTTTTCAAGTACATTCGTAGCAAAAAACCTGTGAGAGAGTCAGTTGGTCCATTAGATGATAAAGGGGTTAAAGGAGCACTAAGAGGCGACAAGGCGATAGCGGAGAGACTGAATGAATTCTTTGCTTCGGTCTTTACTGAGGAAGATGTAGGGATGTTACCCATGACTGAAGTGGTATTTAAAGGTGCGGAAGAATTGAAGGAAATATTGATACATCGGGAAGATGTCTTACAAATTTTAGAAAAGGTTCAGAGAAGAGCCACCAAAATGGTAAAGGGGATGGAAGGATACTCCTATGAAGAAAGGCTAAAAAGGTTAGGGCTCTTTAACCTGGAAAAGAGATGGCTCAGGGGAGATATGATAGAAGTCTATAAATTAATGAACGGAGTGGAACGGGTAAACGTAGATCGATTGTTTACATTATCAGAATATAGAAAGACTAGGGGACATGCAATGAAGCTACAGGGTAAACTAAGACTAATAAAAGAAAATATTTTTTCACTCAACGTGTAATCAAACTCTGGAATTTGTTACCGGAGGATGTAGTAAAGGCTGTAGTGTAGCTGGGTTTAAAAAAGGTTTGGACAAGTTCCTGGAGGAAAGGTCCATAAACCATTTTTAAGAAGTGACCGAAGATATCAATGCTTGACCCAGTACAAGCATTGTGGAACTTGTGTCTCTTGGGGAAACTGCTAGGTACATATGACCTAGATTGGCCACTGTTGGAAACAGAATACTGGGCTTGATGGACCTTGGTCTGACCCAGTATGGCATATCTTATGTTCTTATGTTAAGGCATCGCAGGGTCACAGGCCTGTGTGGGAGTCCCAAATGCTGGCACTAGAGTGCAGCATTTCTGCCTTCTTAGCTGCCCAGCAGGCGCTCATACCAAGCACAGCTGGCCCGTGCCTTGAGATTGAGGTTCCCTCGAGAGAGACACCAAAATCCGCCCTGGAAACCCCCGAGAGCCATGGCCTCGTGAGGGTTCTCAGTGTCTGTCTCACTCGCATTCCCGGTCCTCGGGAGCGCAATCCTCCAAGGCCTCTGGCTCCAAGCGGGCCTCTGCCTCTGGACGGGGCGACCTGCCCGAGTATGACTCCTCTTCGGGCCTCTCAGGCTGGGAGTCGGATGGGGATACTTCCCCGGAAACCCGTGCCCACAGGGACCTCCCTTCGGACCCATCCCCACCCGCCTATCAGTGGCGTTCGCCGCCCGAGGACACATCGTTCCTGGTGTTCATGCGGGAAATGGCACGGGCCCTCAGAGGGAACTGGAAGGTGAGAAGCTTGATATTCTACAGTATGAGTCCCCGCCTCTGGAATTTCTTACTGTCCTGGTTCCCCCCATATTGTCAAGGCTGCTCCTCCGCATGTGGGAGACACCTGCTTCGGTCCCCATTGTGAGCAAGTGCTTCGACGCCATATATAGAGATCAGCGTGGCCTGGGGTTCCAAAAGACCCAGCTTCTGCACGCTTCCATGATTGTTGAGTCTGTGATGTGGAAGCAAAAAAGCCTGAAGTCTCACTCTTCTGTCCCTCCGGGTAGGGAATCGAGAGCCCTTGACGCCCTAGGGCGTAAGGCCCATCAGGGTTCCATGCTCGCCTGCTGTATCCAGGCCTACCAACTGTATATGGGCATGTTCCTGCGTGACCTCACCAAGGAGCTCGGCGATTTCACTCCGGGCCTCGGAGGTGAGACCCCTCCTAAGGTTCCAAACCCTCCTGAAATCTGTCTCGGAGTGTTCGAAATACCTTTCCCGTGCTGTGTATGACGGGTTTGAGTCCTCTGCCCGGGTGGTGGCGGCTGGCATCAGAACCCAGCGCCAGGCATGGCTGCAGTCTTCGGACCTGGAGCAGTTGGTCCAAGAAAAACTCCTGGACGTCCCTTGCCTTGGCAAGCAACTGTTCGGCAAACCGATGGAGGATAAAGGCCGCTGTCTGCTTAAAGCAGCGAGGAGGTGAGCTGGAAAGCTCACAGATAAAAGCATCAAAGAAGGGTTTGCCTGAGTTGTTGACAGAGGTCTGGGAACAGGGTGAGCTGGGGCCTAGCCAGAGAAGGATGGATTAGGACCCTTGGGGAAGATGGGGTTTTTCCATTCGGAGGAGGAGGAGGAAGTACTAGAAGTCAATAAGAGATGAGGATGGAAGAGATTGAGCTTGAGGAAGGAGAAATTCCCCAAGGGGAGGAGGCACGGATAGTCCATGTTTTCCGGAGAGAGGAGCTGGCAGCATTGATTACTCATTCCTTGAAAAGCCCTCAATATGGGCATGGGGGTTCAATTGGAAGAGGAGCCCCTCTGGAAGACCCTCTTTTTCCAGGCCATCAGGAAGACACAAAAGGTGTTCCCTATGCACAGTATAATCCCACAGATGATCCAGGACGAGTGGGACAGGCCAGAAGCTGTATTACGGGGAATGAGAACTATGACTCGCTTGTACCCACTGCCAGAAGGGGACAGGGAACTTCTGAGATCTCCCAAGATGGATGCAGCGTTCTCGGTGGTAACTAATTCCCGTGGAAGGTAGTTTGGCTCTTTAAGGATGTGCAAGATTGGAAGGTGGAAACCTTGCTTAAACAAGCTTTTGATACCAGTGCCCTGTCTCTGCTGGCATCGGGTTGTGGCATTTTCGTGGCACGGGCGTGTTTAAGGTGGGCACAGGGGATTATCGAGACCCTGGGCAGCTCGCACCCACTACCACCGGAGGCAGCCAAATTGGAGGATTCCTTTTACGATCTGATAAGAGATTTTTCCAAAAGTATGGCAGTGGTGATGGCAATGGTGTTAGCGCGTCTGGCTTTAGAATTGGTTGGCTGATGTTTCCTCCACATCCTGTTCGAGTAAATTGCCCTTCAGGGGGAAACTCTTATTTGGAGAGAATCTCGGTAAATTAGTGAAGGATTTGGGAGAATCTAAAGGAGGCCAGCTTCCGGAAGATAAACAAAAGGTTCTCTGTTTCATCCTTCCGCTGTGGTGTTCATGCTATGATGCATAGTGAAAGTGCTTGCATGAAGATGGCCCTTGCGAATCCTTTTTGTGCTGCAGTGCCTGCACATGCTTGAGGATCAAGTTGATTATTGTTTTATGTGTGGTGCTGCAGAAATGTACCTCATGTTTTTTAATGACATCAAGTCAGTGTTGACTCTTGGCGACCCAACTACCTCTGGGTTTTTTGGCAATGTATCACCAGAAGTAGTTTGCCAGCCTTTTTTTCCGAGGCAATGAAGGTTTAAGTGACTTGCCTAAGGTCACAAGGAGTGCTAGTGGGATTCGAACCCTTGATCTTCTGGGTACTAGGCAGTTGCTCTAACTAGGCTACTCCTCCACAGGCCCCTTAGTCTTTGTTTATCAAGAGAAGTTACAAAGACATCATCTCAAAAGTGTCACATTAAGCATTCTTACTTTTTTTATAAAGTTTTATTGATTTTAAATAACACATCCCAGTACAAACAAAAATGTCAGAGAAAAGATGGTACTTCAATCTAATAAGGAAGAAAAAAAAGAAACCATACAATAATCCTTGCCATCAATTTAGATCGCAGTATAGGAAATGAGGGAGCACCAGGTAATAACAAAAGAAAGGAACTACTATTTATCCCGAAGACAACAAAACATATAGCAAGGTGAGAACTTACGTGTCAGCCATATTGGACACAGTATTAACCGCAGTCTCCTCTCTAGCCACCAGAAATTCCAACAATTGACTAGGCTCAAAAAAGAGAAATACTTTATCCTTATAGGTAATTATACAACGAGAAAGAAACTTCAAAACAAAAGTCCCACCAAGGGAAAGGGACCGTAGGTCGAAGACCAAGGAATTCCTGTCTCCTCAGCTGGGTAACCTGTGAAAAATCAGGAAAAATATACACTTTAGAACCTAGAAAAGAGACATTGAAATTTCTGAAATATGAATATAGAACTACAGACTTATCCGGTTCCAAGGCCAGGATCACAAGCAAGGTGGTCTGCTCAGTGACCACCTCAAGGGAATCCTTCAGAAATGTAGTCAGGTTCCCAGACCCTGAAGCTGACTCCCTGAAGCAGAACCACAAGGCCTGGTGCCCATGGACAAGTACTGAGCTCTTAAAATGGGGGGTAAATTATCCCCAGGAAGTTTAAGTACCTCCTGGAAATACTTGCGCACCATCTCAGAAGCAGACACAATAGGAGACTTAGGAAAGTTCAACAATCTGAAATTATTCCTATGGACTTGATTCTCCAAGTATTCCGCTTTCCTAGTGAGCAAAGTCTTGTCCTTTACATGGGCAGCACACAGCCCTCAAAGCTGACCCAGCACTGCTTCCACATTGGTTAGCCGACCAGCTTGTTCCTCCTCAGAAACAGCATTTTGTAACGATAACAATTCAGTACACACTATTCCCACAACGGTCATTAGAGAGGTATTCATAGTTGCAACAGCGTTCCACAGTGCTTCTAGTAGCAGATTTGATCAAACCCCCCACAATGCTGGATTCTGGCCACCTCCACTGCTTGAAGCTGAGTGTTCCCCCAAGGGGAGCCGATCCTGCTAAACCTCCAGCGCCAAGCACAGCAAAGGAAGATACTACTGCCCTGGAGCCCTCTTCACTCCCACACATGGTTGTCTGTAACCCAACGGGGAGCACTCCAAAAGCCAACTCTGCACTTCCAGGTCGAGGCGGGGGGGGGGGGGGGTTCGCTGCTCTGGGGACTGTCATACCCCAGATGCACCCAGAACCACAGGAAACATATCTGTCAGCCCCGCTGAAGATGCTGCTCCAAACGCAGCTGAGGAAAACCTGCATGCCACCAACGTCTTCTGGCCAGAGATGGTATTCTCAGCCGAGCCCGAGGGTAGGCTGGCTTGCTTATGTTTCTGCTGCCCCATTGCCTCACAGGAGCTATGAGCCTCAGTCAGAGAGGTATGTGAGGTGCGCCTTCGCCACGGGAGTTCCTTGCCACCATCTTGCCCCCCTAGTCTTCGCTTTTCAGAGATAGGCTTATATTCATTTTATTTGCTACTATACGGCTCAGCCCTGTGTAATGATTTGTTATACAGGAAATCTGAGTGTGAGTATATGTGACATAATACACTCCAGCACTGCGTATGCCTTGTAACACTGTACGTAATAGTACTAGTAGCAGCTCTGGGGATGAGGGAAGGTAGCTGGCACTGTGTTTCACAAGCTGTGAAAGTTAGCCTTAGAAGATTTTCTGTCCAACGTTTGGCCAATGAATGAATTTGTGTTGCCTGAGTACACTCCCTGGGTTGGAGAGGAGAGATTTATGAAGTGGGTAAAATAGATCTGAGAAACATGTTTATATCTTACAGCACTCTTTGTCTTTTAAAAGAGGTGCCAAAAATTATGCACAGTAGTAAGTCTTTATGAGACATAGTCGCAGTTTAGAGAGCCTGAAAATTGTTAGGGATTTTCTTTTGTCCAGCATGAGGATACAAGAGATCAAGCCTCCAAGATTTAACTATTAAGATTTCCTTATCTTCCCTCCAGTCCATTCCAGTCCAGATGCATGGGTTATGCACGCCTACCAGCAGATGGAGACTGAGAATCATTGGCTTGATCTTTTCTGACATCATGATACAAGAAGTCCTGTGCACCCTCACTCTCGCCAGTATTTCTCAGTCTACAGCAGATGGTGGTGGTTCATCCTATGCAGTCTGAATTGATTTGGATAGTAGATAAGGAAGGGGCTGTTGTCGCATGGGGTGCAGACCCTGGTGGTACCAGGTCCCTCCCCCAGCGTGCAGAACCTGGTAGTTCCATGTCCCTCTCCCACACACCCAAGGTTACGAGTTTGAAGCCAGTCTAACTTGTGACATACTTGCATGGCAATGTGAACAAGCAAATTCAGTTTAAGCAGATGCCTCAATCTGTTGGACTGGATGAATCCATGTACTAACTGTATATGTAAATGAATCTCTGTCTATGATCACATGAAGTGCCCCTGTGAGTTCATCTGCTCAGGAAAGAGTGGTATGGTACTCCAGGGGGTGGGGGGGGGGGGGGCTGTGCGTTGCCAGAGGCTCTTAAGTCAAGGGGAGAGCATAGGCCTTTCCTAGAGGCCCAGTAGTTAATTCGTGTGCCTGCATCCATAGGTGTTCTTCCTTCCCAGGAGTGAGTCGGAGGGGCACGTGGAGTTCTCAGTAGGGCATCTGTCTGGTCACATGAAGATCATTCCTGTCCATCTGGAGAGGGAAACTCTTGAGTCCATTGACATTTGTTTCCCTCCACTTTTTGGATCCAGCATGACCACCTCGGAGGTACAGCAAAGTTCTTGCTTGGCATGGGTGGTCATGCCGGCCGTTCATGGCTGGGCCTAGAAGTGTGTTTGTATTGGAAGGTCACAAGCCAGTTGGTCTGCAACTGTCTCTCTGGTGAGACTCTCTGTTTGCTGGTGGTTGGTGAGGCTTGCTTCTCCTGGTCCATCAAAACTTTGGAGGGCACATCGGCCTGAGAGAGACCGACTCCAGGCACGGTGATCAATTGAGGAGAGCTGTCTTTTTGTCAGAAAGTTTTGCAAAGCTTCAGGTGGAGCTGGCTCGATGCTGTGCATTTCCGCAGTAAGTCTGTCGTGCTCGCAGGGCTAACTGTCCAGAAGGGGTGCTAGTTTGCAATCTGCTTTTGGTTCAGGTGTGGTGTCCCTTTTCCTTTCGTTATTCATTGCACTTTCAGGTATGTTAGGTTTCAACAGCAGAGTCTATAGTACCTTAGGTTTCTTTGGCTAGTATTCTGAGCTCTCATGCTCCTTTGCTGATCGTCCTAGGCAGAGTCTATTGGATGTCTAGTTGTTGTTCTCCAGCTTTTGCTCCTAGTATTTCTGCAGCTGGGATTCCTGCCAGCTTGGGAGTGGGCTGGAAGACTCGCTACCTTCATCTATTTTAGCAAGATAAATTGAGAATACTTAGTCATATGCTAGGGAGAAGGTATAAATTGGCGTATTATGCCTACTGTCGCAAACTCGGTTTCGGTCCTTGTTCCATTAGGGTTCTGTAGCCCTTTTTTCTCTGCTAGTCTTTGACTTCTGGCTGGACTTAATTACCTCTTGCAATTTCCTGTTGCTGTATATACTGCCAGTGTGGGGCACTATCCACTTCCTGGCCTTGAGGTTTTTAGGTTGGACAGCCATAGATTTTCAATTCGTGCAGTGTTCAGTTTATTCCCTGGTCCTGTTCTCTTCCTCATAGGCTATTTCAGTGTTTCTGCTGTCCGACAGACTTTTTGTCCTTTGTGTGGTACTTGTCTCCTTTTGGCATTGGTGTTTCTGACCAGGAGGTTCTTCCTGGTCTGGTGGGCGTAATCATCCCTAATGTTTGGGGCTGTGGGCCTTTGGCGGCGGCTGCTGAATCATGTCTAGCTTTGCCTGCTTCATCCTTCAGAATCTTAAAAGTGTGACTTCTGCTCATTGGGCAGTTCATTTCGGACCCCAGGCTGGGTTGTGTTTTTCTTTTTCTCTCTCTGAATGGGTACTACTTTGGTATATCCCATGCATCTGGACTAGACTGGAGGGATGATAAGGAAGTATAAATTAGACCTTACTTGCTAATTGTTTGTCCTTCAGTCCCTCCAGTCCAGTTCAGGACCAGCCCTTTATATAATATGTATCTCTTATTTTTCTTGTGGTGTTCCTGGCCTTAGAGGTTGGTAGTTACTCTGCTGCAGTGCTTCTATAGTGCATGCAGTTTTGCTTTTTTGGTCTTCCAGTGGATGTCCGAATGGGGCAGCACTACAGTTTCCGTTGGCCCTTGTAGTAGGGTAGTTATGTCTCCATTGTTTTATAGCGTGGTTGAGCACTGCAGATTCTTTGGTGATTCTGCTGAGCTGTTGGTCTATTTTATGGCGGCATGCATAATACTTTTTTCATTATCGTCCCTCCAGTCTAGTCCCGAATCTCTGGGTTAAGCACCTCCTCCAGCAGCTTTGGAGACTGAGAAACGTCACTCTTCTGATGACTGACAGTGGTACAAATAGCCCAGGGATCGCCTCCTCTGTCCAGTTATCTCAGTCTCCAAGCAGCTGGAGGTTGGTGAGGTTCGGGGCTCACTGGAGAAACACTTTAATGAGAGGAGTTAGAAGGGTTTTAGTACTAAGTTGTTAATATCAGGGTGATTTAAAGATATTAAAAAAGATTGGTACTGAGGGGCCCCCCCCCCCCCACCTCCATCCCTCCAATCTCACTGCGGGAGGCAGAGGACAGGAGAGTACCAAGTGCAGAGGGGGCTGTGCTCCATTTCCTGAACCCACTGTTTGTGTTTGGAAACGGCAGCGGGAGCAGAAGAGAGCACTGAAAAAGTCAGTCGCTAAAGGCTTGGCAGATCCGGGGATCGCCACAGGACTGTCTCCTCAGCGCCGAGTTCTACCCTGTCGCGGAAGCTGCTGTTTCGGCTGAGTGCGGGGAGACCGGACGTGTTGCCCGCAGAGGAAAGGTAAGTGCTGGTGTCAGAGAGCCTTTCTATGAGCGGGGTAAGGAGCGAGCGTGCCGTTTCGTGGAGGGTAGTCCTGGGCCACATGGTGCAAGCACAGAAAATGCTGCAGAGCATCACGGCTCACAGGAAAAACTCAGTTTTCGTCGTAGACCTTCGGTTTTTTCAGGATTTTGCAGCCAGATATAAAGTCCATATTAACGGATATTTAAAAAAAAAAAAAAAAAAAAAAAAGATAGATATAAATCTTGCCTCTGCATTGTACTGTGGAACTCGATTTTCAGTCAGAACAGACTGCTGCTGCTTATATCTAGAGAAATAGAGGTGGATTTTTTATATATATTTAAGGAAGATATCTAGACATATCTATATGTACTAGTATCCCGGTGCGGCAAGCAGAGGAGCGGGTGAGGCATGCCTTCTAGGCCGCAGTGTTTAGTGTGCGGTTCTAGAAGGGGAACAGGGTCAGACACCGGGGTCTGTAGAGGCTGCGTTCAAGAAGCCGCCTCTAAGGAGCAGACTTTAGAAGTTACTGGGGAGAGTCAGAAAGGGGTGGCTGTAGTCGTTGAGCCGGTTTCCCTTTCTGGACCACTGCTGAAGCTAGTGGCAGGGCCCTCCTGGGCTTCAGATCTCCTGCCTTCTCAACTGACATTACCAGGGGGGGGGGGGGTGCTGTCAGCGACATTTTCTCCAGACTTCGTAGCTCTTATTCAGCAGGCCTTCAGTGGCAGTAAGAAGGGGCCAGAGCCTGCTTTAGCGGAAGCGGAGCTGGGCGTGAAGCGACCGGGAACCCCTCTAGGCTCGGGGACTAACGAGGTTCCTTTAAAAAGGCCTAGAAAAGTAAAAAATAGACAGGAGCAGTCAGAGGCTTCGGTTTTTCCTCTCTCGGAGGAATGGAGACCAGGAGTTGGACCTGGAAGATGAGTTGGAGGAAGGAGAGTTAACGGAACAAGAGGACCAAGCTAGAGTGATCCGGGTGTTTCACCATGACGAATTACCAGTGCACATAGTGGAAACTCTGAAAACCCTTAACATGTCAGCGACAGGGCTGACGAAAGATGCAACCATAGAGGATCCCTTGTTGCAGGCATTTCGTAAGATGCAAAAAACTTTCCCTGTGCACAGAGTGGTGTGGGAAATGATTCAGGAAGAATGGGACATGCCCGATAATGGAACGCCTTTACCCGTTGGTGGATCAGGATCGGGAGTTGTTTAAATCTCCTAAGGTAGATGCAGCGGTCTCGGCAGTAACCAAGAAGACTGCCATTGCAGTGGAAGGTAGTGCCGCTCTCAAAGATGCTCAGGACAGGAAATTGGACACCTTGCTAAAACAGGTATTTGACTTGAATGCCCTCTCCATCCAGCCGTCTATTTGTGGGGCATGGGTAGCAAGAGCCTGTCTGCGCTGGTCCCAGCGGATTCAATGAGACCTTTTGGACGAGAGAGACGGGGAGGCAACCAGGTTGGAGTCTGGGACAGCTTACCTAGCTGACATTCATTATGACCTTATTAGGGGCTTATCTAAGAGTATGGCGTCAGTGATAGGGCAAGGCGGTATCTTTTGGCTGTGAAATTGGGCGGCAGATGGGTCCTCCAAGGCATGGCTGGGTAAACTACCTTTCAGGGGTAAGCTACTTTTTGGAGAGGATTTGGATAAGTTGGTGAAGGAGCTCGGGGAGTCCAAGGGTGGGAGACGCCCAGAGGACAAGCAAAAGCAAGTACGTCCGACGGCGTCAAACAAGGGTCAACAGAGAGAATTCCGCCAGTTCTGTCTAGCCAGGTTCAGTCAATTTCAAAGTGGACGTTTTTTGTATAGGAATCAGGGGTTTCGAGGATTTAGGGGAGCTAACATAGGGTTTGCTACATCCTCTTCCTCGAACCTTCAAAAACCACAATGAAGCTGGGAGTACCATGGGAGGTCGGCTACGAGAGTTTTATCCTGCTTGGGTCCAGATTACTTCCAATCAATGGATGTTGGAGGTCATTCGAGAGGGCTGTGCTCTCGAGTTTCAATGCCCAGTGGTCGATGCTTACGTTCAATCTCCTTGCAAGGCGGCCCTCAATGTCCAGGCAGTGCAGGAGACATTGGAAAGGCTGAGTCTCAACGCAGTGGTACCGGTACTGCCAGACCAGTGCGGATACGGTCGATACTCCATATACTTCGTGGTGCCAAAGAAAGAAGGATCCTTTTGCCCAATTCTGGATCTAAAAGGGATAAATCGCTGTCTACGGGTGTCTCATTTTCATATTGAAACGCTGAGATCGGTTATCGTGGCAGTGAGAGCAGGAGAATTCCTTACTTCTCAGGCTTCTGACAAATCCAATCTTCACATTCTGATTCGACAAGAGCATCAGAAATTTCTCAGGTTTGCAGTTCCAGTGGGACATTTTCAGTTCCGAGCATTGCCTTTTGGTTTGGCAACGGCGCCACGGACTTTCACCAAGATCATGGTGGTTGTGGCAGCCGCATTGAGAAAGGAAGGGATTCTAGTGCACCCTTATCTAGACGATTGGCTAATTCAGGCAAAGTCCGAGAGGGAGAGCAAGTCGGCAACAACCAGAGTGGTAGAGTTTCTTCAGAGCCTAGGCTGGGTGGTCAATATGGCGAAGAGCAGATTGGATCTGTCGCAAAACCTAGAGTATCTGGGAGCACATTTCGATACGAAGGTAGGAAAGGTTTTTCTGCCACAGGTGCGAGCACAAGAATTGAGAAACCTAGTCCTCACATTTCTGAGCAGAAGGAATCCCATGGTGTAGCATTATCTTCAGTTGCTGGGTACTATGGCAGCGACTCTTGAGTTTGTGCCGTGGGCATGGGCTCATATGCGACTGTTACAGAGAGCATTGCTACGAAGGTGATCGCACCAGGACAATCCGTTGTCTCAGAAACTGCCATGCCCATCAGAGATGAAACAGGTGCTGCAGTGGTGGTTAAGTCCAGGGGTCCTCGAGGAGGGAATACCCCTAGAAGCACCCACCTGGATACCCCTTACGGCGGACGCCAGTCTCTTGGGCTGGGGAGCGCATGTTGATGGAAATTTCGCCCAGGGACGGTGGACAGAGGTGGAAAAGACTTGGTCCATCAACAAGTTAGAGTTGAGGGCAGCCTCTCCTGGTGCTAAAAGCCTTTCAGGGTCACCTGAGGAGAAAGGCGGTGCGGGTGTTTTCCAACAATGCAACCACAGTGGCCTACATCAATCGTCAGGGAGGCACCAGCAGTGCGTCTCTGGAGTCTGAGGCCTAAAGGTTGTTGGTGTGGGCAGAGGTAAAGCTGGTGGCCTTGTCGGCGGCTCACGTAACAGGAGTGGACAACGTGGAGGACAAATTTTTTTTTTTTTTTTTTTTTTTTGAGTTGAGTCAAAGTGGACCCAGCGGAATGGGTTCTCCATCCGGAGGTGTTCGAGATGGTTGTGCACCGCTGGGGAACGCCAGTGATGGATTTAATGGCGACATTCGAGTCGGCAAAGGCCAGCAGATTCTTCAGCAGAAGGAAGGAAAGAATGCCGGAAGGTCTGGATGCTCTCATTCAGAAGTGGCCGGAGCATCAGCTCCTGTATGTGTTTCCCCCTTGGGTCCTGATAGGTCGGGTGCTACAAAGAATAGAGGTTCACAAGGGACAAGTTATTCTGATAGTGCCAGATTGGCCGAGAAGGCCATGGTACACCGAACTGATAACACTTGGTGGAGCGCCCCTGGCACCTACAAATTCGAAAGGACCTGTTGTTCCAGGGGCCCATTCTCATGCCTCAGGTGTATCGATTCTCGCTTACGGCTTGGCTCTTGAAAGGGTAAGGCTAAGGGCGAGAGGATACTCCTTAGCGGTTATTTCCACCATGTTGAAGGCTAGGCGGAGGTCTACCTCATTGGCGTATGTCCGTATCTGGCGGGTGTTTGAGGCGTGGTATGCGGACAGGTTGCTAGAAGCATTGAGAGCTTCCCCACGTGTTGTCTTTCTTACCGGACGGTCTTGACAAAGGATTGGCGGCAGCTTCCGTGCAGGTGGCAGCGCTTGCTTGTTATAGAGGAAAGATAAAAGGGGAGACGTTGGGAACGCATCCAGATGTTAAACGTTTTTTTGACAGTGGTGTCACTTTTGAGGCCGCCTTGTAGGTCAGCGGTTTCAACATGGGACCTTAAGTTGGTGTTGGACGTGTTAGTACACGAGCCCTTTGAGCCTTTGTCTAGAACTTCAGTTAAAGATCTTATTCTCAAGGTAGTATTTCTGGTAGGGATATGTTCGGCTCGGAGAATTTCAGAGCTGCAGGCTCTGTCTTGTCAGAAGCCTTTTTTGTTGTTTTATGATAAGAAAGTGGTGTTGCAACCAGTTCCATCTTTCTTGCCCAAAGTAGTTTCGGCCTTTCATGTGAATCAAGTGGTCTCTCCCGGTATTTGGGGAAGCTTCTGGTAATTCAGACTCTGAAAGGCTGCATTTTCTAGATGTTCGTAGAGTGTTGAAGGCGTACAGCGAGTTTCCGGAAGACGGATAGACTGTTCTGTTTGGAGGGGCGAGAAAAGGGGAAGCCGCCTCTAAAGCTTCCATTGCCAGATGGATTAAAGAGACTATAGCTTACATTTTGAAGGGCAAGACAGTGCCAAAAGGGCTTAGAGCGCATTCGACCAGGGCACAAGTGGCGTCCTGGGCCGAGTACAGTTTGGTGCCGCCTATTGAGATTTGTAAGGCAGCTACTTGGTCGTCGTCGAATTAGTTTCTCAGGCATTACTGTCTGGATGTTCAGACAGAAAAGGGATACTTGGTTTGGATCAACGGTGCTTCAGGCTGGTCTAGCAGGTCCCTCCCTTTGACATTTTTCACTGCTGTTACATCCCCAGAGGTTCGGGGCTAGACTGGAGGGACGATAAGGAAGGTGAAATTAGACTTACCTGCTAATTGTTGTTCCTTGAGGAACTCCAGTCTAGTCCCGTATCCTTACCTCGTTTTGTTCTGAATCTATGGCCTGAAGCCAGGAAATAGTTCGCTGGATAAGCTGGAGATCCTGCTGTGGCGATGCGGGTCATTAGCAGAGGGAGGTTTCAGGAAATGGGGATACTAGGGGGGCCATTATCCTTCGTGGAGCAGGGGAGAAGGAAGTCAGTACCTTGTTCTTTCACAAAAGTTGAAGTGGGGACAGTTTTCCTCCCGCTCTTGAAGAAAGAGTTAGATTAGTTGACAGTTTGATTATTCTATTGCTGCTTAATTGTTGCTCTGGTGAGTTTGCTTTGTCAATAGATTACTGGACAGAGGAGGCGGTCCCAGGGCTATTTGTACCACTGTCATCAGAAGAGTGACATTTCAGTCTCCAAAGCTGCTGGAGGAGGTGCTTAACCCAGAGGTTCGGGACTAGATTGGAGTTCCTCAAGGAACAACAATTAGCAGGTAAGTCTAATTTCACCTTATTTTCCTAATCTGCTTTGTTATAGAAATACTGACGAGAGTGAAGCTGCACAGGAGCTCTTGTATCATGACGTCAGAAAAGAATCAAACCTATGATTCTCAGTCTCCATCTGCTGGTAGGCATACATAACCCATGCATCTGGCATGGAGGGACTCGAGAAAAGAAAATTAGCAGGTAAGGTCTAATTTATCCATTTCATAGTAGCGTTGATGCTCATTGTAGACTATATTTTGCATTATTTTATAATAATGTGCAGTGTATATTTGATGCTGTGTAACCTGTTTTTTGATTACAGTAAGCTGTTGTATAGCCTTTTGAATTTGGAGTTGGACTATAAGAAGAAATGGAAATATTGGGGAAATGGAAATATTGGGAAAATGCACCTGCATTTATAGCTTATGAAAAAATCTTCAGACCTGATTATTTATTTATTTATTTAGCTGCATTTATATCCCGCTTTTCACCGGGTCAAAGCGGTGGAACATTGAACGAGAGGGGGGAGGGACAATAATTGTAAGGGTCTGGGCTGTTAGGTGGCCGACATTAATGATTTTAGCAAGTGTTTGGGACATAGACGTAGACATAGACATTTGAGCTACAGTCTCATTTGTGGTGGTTTGTTTCAGGTCTGAGGAATTCCTGGAATAGTGTGGTTTTTAGTTGTTTCCTGAAGGATAGGGGGTCTTTGTTTCTGATGTGATTCGGTAGAGAGTTCCAGATGGATGGTGCATATAGTTCAAAGGCTCTGTTGCAGGTTCGTTGGTTGCATTTCGTCTTCTTGTGGGGGATGGTGAGGGAGTTGTTGGTGGTTTGTCTGTTTTTTTTTTTTGTTGTGGGTTGGTCGGGCTAGTAGTGTGCGGATCTGGGATGTTTGAGTTTGGTAGAGAGCTTTGTGGGTGAGTAGGGCGGATTTGTACTTGACTCGTGCTTCTAGAGGGAGTATGTGTAGCTCTCTCAGTATTGGGGTGATGTGGTCTTGTCTTTTTGCGGTCTGGATAATTCTTGCTGTGGTGTTTAAGGCAGTCCGGAGTGGGTTTGTATGGGTGGCCGGGAGTCCATGGTAGATTATATTGCAGTAGTCCAGGTGGGGGAGTGTCATGGTTTGCATCACTGTTCTGAAGTCTTGTAGTTCGAGGAGAGGTTTGAGGCGCTGCACTGTTTTAGCCTTGTGGAATATTGTTGCGGCAGTTTTTTTGATTTGCTGTTCCATTGTGAGTGCTTGGTCTATGATGATACCTAAGTATCATATCTGCGGATGTATCTGTATTTGTGTGGTCCCAATGTTGAGGTGTGATGGTGGTGTGAAGTCCGGGTCCTTTGTTACTATGAGGGCTTCTGTTTTCTTTATGTTGATGGATAAGTTGTTGTTTTGTAGCCAGCTGGATACTGCTGTGAAGCATTCTGATAAGTGTTTGTTTGATGGGTTGGAGGTTGTAATTGGGGCATAGAGCATTATGTCGTCTGCATAGATGTGGAAGTGAATGTTGTGTGTGCGTATGATTGAGCAGAGTGGTTGCAGATAGATGTTGAAGAGCATGGCTGATAGTGTGGATCCTTGGGGTACTCCTTGGTGTTGCTGGAAGTGGGGGGAGGTTGATGTATTTGTGCGGATCAGTTGATGCCTATTAGTTAGGTATGAATAGAACCATTGGAGTACGGTATCTTTGATGCCGATTGCTTGTAGTCTGTGTATGAGGATGTTGTGGGAGATGGTGTCGAAGGCTGCTGATATGTCTAGAAAGATCATGGCATATCCAGAGTGTTTGGCTTGGGTTCCTATGATGAGGGTGTTCATTAGTGACGCCATGAGGGTCTCAGCTCCGTGGAGTGGGCAGAAGCCATGTTGTTTTGGGTCCAGTATGTTGGTGTCCAGGTGTTCTTGGAGCTGTCTCTGAACTACTTTTTCAATGAGTTTGGTGGTGAACGGGAGGCTTGCGATAGGTCTGTAGGAGGCAGGGTCGAGGGGATCCAGGTTTTGTTTCTTTAGTGTTGGTCGAATGATTGAGGTTTTGAGGAGATCTGGCATATGTCCTTGGCTGAGGGATTCATTGACAATGTGGGTTAGTGGTGTGTTCAGGTCGTCTTTGGTTTTCTTTATCCATTCTGTAGGGCAGGGGTCTAGAGGGAGAGGTGGTGGTATTCAGGCGAGAGATGGTTGATGCTATTTCCTCTTCAGTGGTTGCTTCGAATGCGTTCCAGTCTCTGTCTACAGTGGTGGGGTGGTTTGTTGTTGTCTCTGCGTCTAGTTGTGGATTTTGTGGTTGTTGAAGCTGCTTGTATTGTCTTGCAAGTAGTTCAGGTGGGATGTTTGGTAGTTGGTCGGAGTGGTTTGGTGCTTTTGTTAGTTTTTTGACGATATTGAAGAGTTCTCGTGGTCTGTTTATGGATGTGTTTATGATCTTTGAATGGAAGGCTTTTTTTGCTTTGTCTGTTTGTGTGATATATGCTTAGCTCATGCATGTAGTTCGTTTTGTCTTCCTCTTTTTTGTTTTTTCTCCATTTTCTTTCTGCTCTTCTGAGTTTGGTCTTTAGCTTCCGGAGGTTGGGGGTGTACCATCAGGTTTTTTGGAGGTGTGTCTGGTCTTGTTGTTCGTTGTTGCGCTGGCTGCTGAGGAGATTGTGGTGTTCCAGTTGTTGAGGTCATCGATATTGTTGGATCTTGTTTGGAGTTTTGGTAGGGTTTGAGCTAGGAAGTCGTCTTTGTTGAATGTTTTAAATCTTCTTGTGTGGTGTTCGTTTTCCTTGTTGTACATGTGCTGGTAGTTGTGGGATATGCTGATGAGGTAGTGATCGGACCAGGGTACGTGTGTGATTTTTGGATTCTTGCTTGAGGTGGTGGTTTGCGTATTCAGGAATATGAGGTCCAATGTACTTCCTTTTTCGTGCGTTGGCTCATGTATGATCTGTGTTAGGTTCATTGCTTCCATAGCGTTAGGAAGGTTTCTGCTTGTTTGTCTTGGAGTGCTGGAAGGTTAAAGTCTCCTAGAATTATTTGTTCTTTCGTGGAGATGGTGCTTTCAGATATGTGTTGTAGGATCTTTGTTAGGTCAGTGTTTTGGGTGGGTGCTCGGTAGATTAGGCAGAGTGAGAGGTGCTTATTGGTGAGGGTGAGTATGTCTGCTTCTTTGGTTGTTTGTGATGCTTGGTTCCTGAGGTGAAGGTTGGTTTTTGCTATGATGCTATGCCTCCTCCTCTGGTTTGTGTTCGGGAGCAGTGTTAAAGGCTGTAACCTTTTGATTAGCGTACAGAGACATGGATTGTGATGTTGCTCTATAGGAAGTAAAGTGTCAGAAGTAATACTAAACTTATTAATTTACTATGAATTTGGTGGATGATAAAATAAATTGTGAGGTATGAGAGAAATTTACCTTGGCACTTGTTCAGTTTATTCATATGTTCTCAGGACACTTTTTAACGTACATAATTTGTTGTTTTGCTGGTGGTGTGTGTGGGTTTTTTTTTTACATGTCCTATACACTTTCATTTGTTTTTAGTCTGATGATCGGGATTCAAAGCGAGATTCCCTGGAAGAGGGAGAATTAAGAGACCATAGGATGGAGATCACAATCAGGAATTCTCCGTACAGGAGAGAGGATTCCATGGAAGATAGGTAGGAACAAGAAAGCAAATCAGCCTTTATCTAGCTCCCAGTATCTTTAAAAACCTTGGTATGTTGCCATGTGTGTAACATTATTTTCTTAGAGTCAAATCTACTATAAACAGCTACAGACATATAGTTCAGCCAGTATACCGTAGATCAGAGCTAAAACATCCTCTTGACTCGGTGAGAGTATCCTGATGTGTACCATAGCACTGATCCAGCAGATAATTTTTTGCCTCTTCAGTTTAGCTGGCATTATTCTGGACAGTCATTTATGACATGTCAAGAGAGCTGTATCAGACTGCCCCAAGTCTCCCTGAATGAGCACACAATAACAGCAGTAATTTTCTCTTTCCTATTTTGACTTTCACATTGCCTATTTTGTAGCACAATACTCTGATTAATACTTATTTAATAGGCCAATAGATGACTGTGTGTTTTGCATATCAGGGGAGAGGAAGATGACTCCTTAGCTATCAAACCCCCCCAGCAGACATCCCGAAAGGAAAAAACGCACCACAGAAAGGAAGAGAAGAGGAAAGAAAAACGCAGGCATCGTAGTCATTCTACTGAAGGAGGTATTGCCAACTCTGACATCCCTCTCACCAGCAGTGGCATCCCCTACCCCCTCTCCCCTTCTAACAAACCCAATCTTTTATTCTTAAGAGAAAACCTGCTCATGTAAACTAAAAGCATAGAGAATTAAGACTCTTTATATGCTAATAATGGGCAATGGCTGGTGAAAGATGCAGTCTCATTGTTCACTGCCTGCTTGATGGCACTTTGAAGGTAGCTTATTAAATAAAGACAAGCAGATTTATTGTGGAGGGGTAGCCTAGTGGTTAGAGCACCAGCCTAGCACCAGGAGATCAGGGTTTGATTCTCACTGGTGCTCCTTGAGACCTTGGGCAAGTCACCTTACCCTCCACTGTCTTGGAAGAAAAGGCCTGGCAATCTACTTCTGGTCATACCTTGCCAAGAAAACCCAGAGGCTGCTGGGTCACCAGGAGTCAGCATTGACTTGAAGGTACTTCAAAAAAAAAAATAAAGTCCCATTTTCCACTGTTCATGTTTTATCAGCCAGGAAGTTACAAGCTTGCAAAAGTTGACAAAATAATAAAATAAGAGGCAGTGGAAAAGTACCTGAAGAGTTCTTCACGAGTTATAAAATAGAAAATACCCTCCCCTCTCCCACCTGCTGACTGACAGATTGTTGCACAATGCCACAGTTGTACAAAGAGGGAAAGACTAGTATCAGGTCATAGTTGACAGCGAAGTGTCTTATTTCCAGCCACCCGGTGGTATTTGTATGGTGACCAGGTTAAGGTCTTTTACTACAGCAGATAAACACGTATCTTGAGTAATAAGAGGAAATTAAATCTGATTGGAAAAAAGTCCTTCTGTACCAGAAACCATGATAGCATGGGAAAGGCAAAAGTGCTTGAGCACTTTTGAAGGTTTCAATGCAGCATTCTGTGCCTAGATGGTGTATCACTGTAGTCGTCCTGTTCATTCTCTTCTACTTTTATTGATTCCTCAGTTTGTAAAGCTGATTTGTATGTGACACGCAATTCTTGAAACTTCAATAGAATCTCAACATTATTTCAGTTGTGCAAATGTATTTTTTTCAACCACAAAATGCACCTGCTCATAAATTAGAGACTTTTTTCAACTAAAAATTCCCAAAAGTCTCAGTTACAGATTTTCTTAAACAGATGCGTATCATAAGAAGCATCCTTATGAAAAGGGAAAGAAAGCTTTGTTGCGTACCCTATAGCAGTTGTTTTACATAGACAGCGGGATTGATCAGGCACACAAATGAGTGGTATTGTAGATTGTTGGGATGGAACAGTTCTCCCAGAGATCAGAACTCAATGTAAAGCTCTGAGCATGCTCAGCCTGTCCAACATGAAGAAATCTCAAGTAGTTCAAAGCTTAAGAATAACTGCACTTTTCAGATAGGTAGGAGGGATTGTGTGCCCATTTAATCCTGCTATCTGCAGAAAATACCTGTTACAAGTGAATAACCATGCTTTTTCTGTTGACAAAGTAGGACTGAGTCAGGCACATGAGGGGGTGACTCCCAAGTTTAGGGATGCTCACGTTTTTATGTATTGTTTCATATTTGGCTGAACAACAGTGCGAGAGTTGCCATATCATACAAATTGGCCAGCTTACCATCTCATTTATTCCATCCATGATACATATAACATGGCATCTCCATACTGCTGCAGTGACTATTGGCACAAATCAAAGTTCCTGACTCAGGGCTTCAGGCCCCCATGAAGACTTGCATAATGGTCTTGTGGATGCATCCTGCCTGGGTGATAACCGGTGATAAAGTTAAGGATACAGTCTCACAGATCAAACATCCACACTCTACTGTAGGGGAACTGTCCTCGCAGCCTGCCGTTCAGGTCCTTAAATTCCATGCGCAAAGAACGGGGGAAACAAAAGAATTGAAAGAGATTGTATAATGCCCGACAGCAGGGATGCCTGCGTCAGGGCAAATCTGTCAAATTGCAAAAAAAAAATAGTCAAAATCAGTTAGCACCAGATCAGACTAACTGATTTTGTTTTGTTTTTTGGAATTTTTTGACAGATGTGCCCCTGACACAGGCATCTACTGCTGAAACACTGCCATGTTGGTCATTATAAAATCTCTTCCAATTCTTTTGTTTCCCTGCTCTTTCTTTTGTTTGTGCTTGTGCTTTATGTGAGGGTGTCCCTTTGTTTTTTATTCTTTTGTTCCTTCAATTCCATGGACTGACACAGTCCTTGTATAAAATCCCCTACGATCATGTTGCCATTTTGGCTGTGGTGATCGACTTCCTAGTGCCCAGCAAGGCAGCTGAAGTTCCACCCTCATAGCAGACTCAAGAGCTCTCCTCCAGGTTCTTTCTAATTTCATTAGTCTGGAGGTTTGAGACCCATCCTTATTCTTTGTGACCTCAACAGTATCTTCAAATGGAAAAATTCAAACTGAACACCCTCACCATGATATTACCATTCCTTGACCATGGTGACCAGCTTGCCTGTCCCCATCTGAAGGGTGCCTACACCCATATCCTATTACATCCCCATCACTGGCAGTTTCTTTGCTTCACATTCCTCAGTCACCATTATTGGCCTCTCTTTGGTCCCAAGAGCATTCAGAAAGTGCCTGGCTGTGGTGGCTGCCCACATCCACAAAGCTGGGCATTTCATCTTCCCGACTCTAGATGACTGGTTTATTCTGGGGCAATCCAAAGAATAAGTAATAGATACCCTCCAGGCCACCATAATCATACTGTAGATCCTGGGATTCTTATCAGTTTCAGAAGGTTCATCCTCAAGCCATCTCTTTCTCTCCTATTCATAGGAGCATGCCAGGATGCTTGGAAGGCCTGAGCCTGTCTTCCAACTAAACACTTTGCCTCTACAGCATAAAATTCACAGCAGCATGAAACCACCTTCGCCTCCTAGAGCACATGGCTACCTCCATTCATGCCATGCTTTTAGCCATACTGCACATGTTTGCTGCACTAGCATCTCAAATTCCAATGGAACCAGAAGCTCCAAGCTCTTTCCATGAAAGTGAGAATGCCAGTCTCCTATGGTGGCAACAGTCATCTAGTCTCGCCAGGGGTCGCCTCTTCCAAATGCCACAATGTCAGCTTACCCTTACAACTGATGCCTTCCCACTCAGATGGGTGCGCGCCTCCTGCACTTTTGTACCCTGGAATCATGGACCCAACAGGAATGAGCTCTTTCCTTATCTTGCTAGACCAATCCAGATGAATGAGTTATGCTCATCAGCCAGTAAGTGGAGGCAGACTTCAACAACTTCATGTCATCACTAGTATATCCTCTGGTGTAGCATTGAGACAAGCCAGTATTTATGCGCCTCCAGCAGATGCAAAGCGTGTGGACTAGTGCAGCAGTGCAGATAGATTTGTCTTTCTTGGTCCAAATCAGTCTTGTGGCCTGTGTGATTGGCGCTTGGGTACACCTCGTCTCCTCGAGTAGACAGCTGTCCTGTGTCCAGCACTGTTAACCTCAGGGTCCAGCACTGAGGGATGGCAAATCTGGACCCAGGTCCCTCCTTGCCTCTGGCTGTCCTCTATTTGCTGATCATCTTTTTTTTTTTTTTTTGGTTCTCCTTCATTAGTTTCAGTTGATTGTATTTGACTCTCTGGCTGCTTGTAATAAAGTAGGTCAACTCTGTTTCAGGTTCTTTTTGCCCTGTGCGTGATGGTGACACATTTTTTCAGCACTTTTGAGGCCCATTGCCAGTTCTAATGCCTCCATTGAGTCTCCCACAGTTTTCCTGCCCATTGGACAAGTGACCATCTTAGATAGTCTCTGCAGAGTGGGAATGTGTAAGGAAGGCTTAGCCAGCTGTCCCCTTTGGGCCCTCCGGGGCCCCAGAGCTCTCTTTTGACTAACTTTAAACAATTCCTATGGGGACCCACGCCCTTAAGTGCCTGTATTGCTGGTGGCAAGGGGGTTAAGCACCCCCTCTTTGCTCTTTCACCCATCCATTCTTCTGGGAGCCCAACCATTTCCCTTATGGGGGTGGTTTTGGGATGCAGATGAGGAATCCTTTTTCCAGCAGGTGAGTCAGAGGAGGAAGGGGATGTTCCTGTAGTGGAAGGAGTGGAACCATCTGTGATCTGATTTTTTCAGAGAGAGGACCTTCCTATTATTTAGGATTCTATGGTGGCCTTTGCATATTGCTGAGCCTCCCCTCCTCCCACCCCCACTCCATGAAAACTTCTGACATGGACCCTATTCTGGAGCATATCTGGAACCCTTCTGAATTTTTTTCATTCCCCGAGTTGTAGTCTCCCAAGCTGGACCTTGGAGACCCTGAGGCCCTGTCTTGGCTGTACCCTTTATCCCAGGGTAAGCTGGATCAGCTTTTTGAGCTCCCTTGGATAGATGTCTTTGTCACTAATACTACTACTGAACATCTGTATAGCGCTACATGACAGAGCAGAGCAGAGTTCCCAAGGAGGGGTGTAGGGAGAGATAAGAGAGGAAAGGTAGTGGGGAGCTGCAGTGTGAATGCAAGAGAAGTTTGAACTGGATGCGGAAATGGATAGGGAGCCAATGAAGTGACTTGCGAAGAGGGGTAATATGAGCATGACAAGGCTGGTGGAAGATTATCTGTGCAGCAGAGTGTTGAATAGATTGAAGGGGAGAGAGATGATTCAGAGGGAGACCAGCAAGGAGTTAGATTGCAATAGTAAAGAAGGGAGGTGACTAAAGAGTGGATAAGTATCCAAGTAGTGCCTTCAGAAAGGAATGGATGGATTTTGTTGATGTTTAGAGAGAAAAAAACTGCATGTTTTAGCTATCAGTTGTATGTGTGTGGAGAAGGAGAGAGAGGAGTCAAAGGCGACCCCAAGGTTGCAAGCTGAGGAAACGGGGAGGACTAGAGTTATTCACAGAGACTGAGAAAGGAGGAAGGGGAGAAGAGGATTTAGGGATAAAAATAAGCGCATGATCATCCTGGTGGAAGGTGGTACGCTACTCAAGGAGTTTCATACTAGGAGGTTTGAAGCCCTGCTTAAGAATGCCTTTGTAGCCTCTCCCATAGGCTCTCAGGTGGTTTATGTGCAGGCTTGGTGGTCTGAGCCCTATTGTGCTGGATCCAGCCACTGCCCAGACACCTTGGATACTGCAAAATTGGGGTCTGGGGCCACTTATATGACTGATGCTCTATATGACTTGATCAAGGTCACCTCCAAGTCCATGTCAGTAGTAGTATTAGTGGTGACTGTGGCTCTGCAATTGGTCAGCTTATGCTACATCTAAGTTATGGCTGAGCAAACGCCCCTTCGAGGGCAGGTGAAAAACCTTGGAGAGGCGCTCTCTCAGACTTCTGGAAGATAGGCCTTGGGGTGCTAGGAATGTCTTTCTCAAGGCCCTGCATGGAGTTGTCCTCGAACTACTAGGAGTCCAGGTAAGATCTATTTTGTTCTTTGGGTCTAAGCCCAAGAAGCGTCGGCCCTTTTGGAGCTTGCACTAGTCTCAGAACTCGACTGTGGGCTCCTCTGGAGCCAGTAAGCCTGTGCAGTGAGATCCATTGGGTCTTTTCTGAGCTACAGCCAGTTGCGGGGCAGCTTCGGCTATTTCTCCTGGAGTGGATGCATATTACATAGAAATATAGCAACTTGATGGCATAAAAAGACCATATGGGTTATCCAGTTTGCCCTTCCATACAAACTACTATAGTCTTTCTTATGTGGTTTTCTGTGTTGGTCCCATGCTTTCTTGAATTCAGATACTGTCCTCGTCTTTACTACCTCCACTGGGAGATTATTCCATGTATTTACCACTCTTTCCATAAAGAAATATTTCCACATATTACTCCTCAGTCTACCCCCCTTTCATCTTCACCCTATGCCCCCTTGTTGCAGAGCTTTCTTTCAGTTGAAAGAGTCTCTCCTCCTGTGCATTTATGACATAGAGATATTTAAACGTCTATCTTCCTTGTCGTTCCTCTAATCTAGTTCCACAACCTGTCCCTCCAGCAACTTGGAGACTGAGCATGTCATATCTTCATGACATCATCCTAGATAGGCACCTGGACCTCCCAGCAACCCCCCTAGTAGCTCAGTCTCCAAGCAGCTGGAGTGGCGTGATTCCTTGGACTCACTGAAGGAACAACTACGATTTTTTTTCTAAATCTCTAGTTTCTTTGATTTGGTTTACTTCAGACCCCTTTTTATTTTGCCAATTGACTCGGCTGTAAAGCTATTCCAAAAAAAAAAAATTACCTAAAAGAAAGCTTGTGAGTGATAACTGACAATGCTTGCTGCTGTTGTCTAAGCTAAAGGGGGAGAGGCTGAGCAGTTGAAGGTGACAGTCAACAAGGGCTGCATTTCCTGGTGCCGGTAAGAGCGAGCCACGACGGCTCCTTGGCCTAGGGAAGTAGCAGAGTCGTTGGCCTGCTTTAGCAGGTCGTTCACTTCCTGCCTAATCCCAGAGCCACACACTGAAGGCTGAACATTGGGCTCAGCAATGAAGCAGCTGTTTGGGGGGTTTCAAAGGATCCTTCCCTCACTGTCCTGAGGACTGCCGGGCCACGTGGGTTGGTGCTGGGCAGGGGAGATTGCTGGGACTCTGACTGTGTGATGTTGCTTCTGAGAAGCTGGGTGCCCTTGTTAGAGCCGCGTGTTCTCTCTTTTGGGGAGGGGGGGAGTCTCAGACAGCAGGGGTTGCACTCGCGTTTTACTATTTTTCGGGAACCCCCTACGTTTTTCATTTAAAGTGGTGCTGTACAAGTCAGACTTTAATTTTTAAAAAAAATGGAAGAAAGGCAGGGAAGAAGCTCACAAGCAGAAACTAGGCTTGGACTGGCTCAGCCTAAACCTGCTAGACAGCCAGCCAGCATGCCTTCTAAATCAATGTGTGTGGCATATGGGTCCTGTAGGGGTTCCGTCTCACCAGCCAGGTTCTGCCTCAGCTGTGAGACCAAATCCTGGTCGATTGAAGCATAATTGACAGAGGAGAGACTGGACAAGACCCCTGGGGACAGGGGGCGAGGTAGAGAAGTCCCCTCAGCCCTCTGGGGTGGGGGTGTTTTGCCTTCTTTGGGAGCAGGGACCGCCTCGGCGGTGGAGGGAGGTGTGTGCCAGCCCCCTGCCACAAAAGGTCCTAAAGGCAAAGGGAACAAGGCTTCATGAGGGTCCACTGCTAAGGGGGAGCAGATGGACAGGCCCCCAGGGTGGTTCTCTCCGGAATTCATCCTCCTTATGCATGAGGCCTTTGTATGAGGCAGCAAGGAGGGGAACTAGCGCTGAGTGTGCTGCAAAGGGCCCAGAAATGGGAGGCTCCTGAGTCACCCGCAAGAGAGAGGAAGGATGAGGAGCCTGGGCCCAGCAAACAGAGATTGGAAGAGGACCTCTGGGATGACAGCACCTCTGTGCTCTCAGAGGTTCACCAGGAGGCAAAGCCGGAGGTTGAGTCAGATCTGGAGGAGGGTGAGATTCTCCAGGGGGAGGACTCTCGTATTGTCTGCGTCTTCCAAGAGAGGAATTGGAGGCTTTGATAGCTCTTTCCTCAAAGACACTTAATGTTCACACGGAAGCGCATCTGGAGGAGTAACTGTTGGAGGATCCCCTTTTCCAGGCAGTCAGGACAACACAAAAGGTGGATGATTCTGAGGAATGGGACATCCCGAAGGCCGTCCTTAAGGGGACGCGGATGGTGAGTCATCTTTATCTGCTTCCGGAGTATGAGTTGGTGGTGTGGGCCCCTAAAGTGGATGCGGTGGTGTCCGTGGTTACAAAAAAGACTAAGATCCCAGTGGAAGGAGGATCGGTGCTTAGGGTTATTCAGGATTGAAAGTTGGAGACCCTCCTGAGGCAGGCCTTTGATATTAATGCGCTGTCCTTGTAGAAATCCATTTGTGGCGCCTTTGTGGCCCATGTGTGCTTACAATGGGCGCAAGGAATTTTGGAGAACTTAGGGGAAACTCAGCCCCATCCACCAGAGGCGGCTAAGCTAGAGTCGGGAACCGCGAACTTGGCTGATGCCTTCTATGACCTTATTAGGTGCTTGTCAAAGGGTATGGCTTTGGTGGTAGTAGCTTGGCGGTACTTGTGGCTGCACACTTGGTCAGCAGATGTCACCTCCAAATCTCGCCTCAGTAAGCTCCCATTTAAGGGGCAGGCTGCTGTTCGGTGGAGACTTGGAGAAGTTGATGAAATACTTGGGAGAGTCTAAAGGGGGGAGACTTCCTGAGGGCAAGCAGAAACCCATTCAGTCCTCGGCCTCGGGGCAAGGGCAATCAAGGGATTTCCGGCATTTCTCATCCGTCAGCTTTGTGCCTTACCAGAGAGGGCGGTTTTCCTCCTGGGGGCAGGTCTTTTGAGGGTTTAGGGACTCCAGTAGAGGATTTTACCCTTCCCAGGCATCGGCCCCTAAAAAGTCACAATGAAGCGAGGACGGTCCAGGTGGACCTGGTTCCTGTAAGTGATCGGTTATGGGATTTTTATGCTGCCAGGGCTCATATCAGTGGGTACTGAAGGTCATCAAAGAGGGATACTCCTGGGGTTTGCCTGTCCAATTCGGCAGGCCTTCGTCATCTCGCCTTGCTGGGCACACCGCAAACTCCAGGTTGTGTGGCAGACCCTCACCCGGTTGCTGGACTTGCAGGCAGTAATGCAGGTGCCACAAGACCAATGTGGTGGTGGTCGATACTCCATCTACTTCGTCATCCCCAAGAAAGAAGGTTCTTTCAGACCCATCTTGGACCTAAAGCATGTGAATCGATGTCTGAGTGCTGCATTTCTGTATGGAAACCCCGCGGTCAGTAATTGTGATGATCTGTAGTGGGAGAGTTTTTGATCTCTCTTGATCTCACAGAAGTGTATCTTCATATTCCCATCCAGCTCAACCCTCAGGAATTCTTGAGATTTGCAGTGCCGATGGGCCACCTTCAGTTTTGGGTGCTGCCATTTAGTCTGGCGACTGTGCCCAGAACTTTCACCAAGGTCATGGTGGTGGTAGCAGTGGCACTCTGCCAGGAGGACATTCTTGTGCATCCCTATCTCAACGATTGGCTCATTCAGACAAAGTCCAGAGAAGAGAGCAAAGGGACCACAGCAAAGGTTATCAAATTTCTGCAGGGTTTAGGCTGGGTGGTCAATTTTGCCAAGAGTCATTTGCAACCATCGTAAGACTTGAAGTACCTCGGAGCACGGTTCCAGACACATGTCATTACCCTTGGAATGAGTACGCAAGGCCAGATATGACATTTTATCCAGATGACTGTGCCAACGTATGGCATTAGCTGCACGTTTTGGGCTCCGTGGCTGCAGCAATCGAGTTAGTGCCCTGGGCATGGGCTCACATGAGACTGTTGCAGAGGGCATTGTTGCACAGATGGTCGGCACAGCACAATCTACTTTCCCATCTGCTGCCCTGCTCGGAGGAAACTCGGGAGTCCCCTTGGGTGGTGGCTTCATCCCGGCAGGCTTCTGACGGGGATACTCCTAGAGACGCCTCAATGTGTGCCTTTGACAATGGATGCCAGTTTATCAGGCTGGGGGGCACATTGCAAAGCCCAGGGATAGTGGTCGACACTGGAAAGCATGTGGTCCATCAACTGCTTGGCGTTACGAGTGGTATTCCTAGCTCTGCAAAAGTTTTGAACCTTTCTGGAAGGAAAGGTGGTGAGAGTGTTCTCTGACAACACCACCACGGTGGCGTACATCAATAGGCAGTGCGGCACTGGAGAGCGAGATCGGTCCATTGATGGCCTGGGCGGGGAGCAACCTGGTGGTACTTTCGATGGCATACATGGCAGGCAGAGAGAACATGGCGGCCGACTATTTCAACAGAGTGTGCCTCGATCCAGAGGAATGGAGGCTCGGTGCAGCATTTTTTGCACAGTTGATAAGGAGATGGGGGCCACCAATCATGGATTTGATGGCGATCTTTGAGTCAGCAAAGACATTGCACTTTTGCAGCAGAAGGAGAGAGCACATGTCGGAAGGACTTAATGCACTGGTACAGCCATGGCCCATGGAGGGGCTTCTTTGTGTTTCCCCCCTGGGCACTCTTAGGCCGAGTGGTGCAGATGATCGAGGCCCATCTGGGGTCAGTGCTGTTAATTGCCCTGGATTGGCCACGATGGCCGTGGTATGCCAATTGGGTGCGGCAGACCGGGCGGTCCTGGCATCTGCCAGTGGCTGCCAACCTGCTGTCACAGGGTCCCGTCCTCATGCCTCAGGTGGATCGATTTTCATGTACAACATGGCTCTTGAGAGAGCTAGGTTGACTTGACTGGGCTGTTTGTGGTGGCTATGTTACTGAAGGCTCAGCAGTGCTCCACTTCACTGGTGTACATTCATGTCTGGAGAGTGTTTGAAGGCTGGTGCCAAGACCATAATTGCTTTCCCTTGAAGGCAACAATGCCTGAGCTGCTAGCCTTTCTACAGGCGGGGCTGGACAAAGGGACTGGCTTGTAGTTCCCTGCGGGTACAGGTCGCAACCTTATCCTCTTATCGTGGCAGATTCAGGGGGGTCCCGTTGGGGCCTCACCTGGATGTCATCTGTTTGCTTCGGGTGGTAAAGCAGCTTTCTCCGCCGTTGCGGTTGGTGATTTCTCCTTGGGATCTAAAACCTCGTATTGGTGTTGATGGGAGTGCCCTTTGAGCCTCTGGATAGCTGTTCCTTGAAGGGTCTCCCTTTAAAAACAGTCTTTTTGGTGTCTATTTGTTCAGCTAGGAGGATCTCTGAGCTGCAAGCACTTTCATGTTGAGCGCCTTTCCCGGTGTCATCTTTCCTCCCCAAGGTACTTTCGGTGTTTCATATGAATAAATCTGTGATGCTTCCGAAGTTTTTGGGGGTAGGGGGCACAGAGCAGGACCCCGTTTTGTGTTGGCTAGATGTGCGGCATGTTCTGCAGATGTTCTTGAAAGTCACCGTTCCCTTTCAGAAGTTGGATCACTTGTTCGTTCTGTTTGGTGGACTGCGCAAGGGGGAGGTGGCATCCAAGGCCTCTCTTTCACGATGGGTGAGGGAGGCCATTCCTCTGCCTACCTCCTGTGGCGTAGGCCTGTACCTTTTAGGCTTGAGAGCACATTCGACCAGGGCTCAAGCAGCGTCGTGGGCGGAATTTAGTTTGGTTCTGCCGCTGGATATTTGCAAAGTGGTGACTTGGTCCTCTTTGCATGCCTTTGTGAAACATTACCATCTGGATGTACAGGCGATGGCTGATGTGCGTTTTGGCTCGACGGTGCTTCAGGCCAGGCTCGCTGGTCCCTCCCAAGGTTGATACTGCTATGGTACATTCCACAGGTAGCAGGATTGGACTGGCGGAACGACAAGGAAGGTGAAATTAGACTTACCTGCTAATTGATGTTCCTTGAGTTACTCCACTCCAGTCCTGAACCCACCCGAGTGTTATCTGCCTAGTCATTTTTTATAGCGTTCCCGTCCTGAAGGGAGTCCGAGCTGTTGAGGATAAGAGCTCCTGAAAACAAAAACAAAAAAAAGAAAAGAACACAGTAATAAAGGCAGAAGAGCATAGTAGATAATTGTGGGTTTGGCTTGGAGTATTCTGAGGAGCCGGAGTGGCGGCTCTTGCTGTCAGTTTTTAGCAGGTGTAAACACAAAATAACCAATGGCCCAAATCTTGAACGAATAGATTCAGTAGCAATAAAACAATTATGTCGTCCAACGATATCTGAAACTGGATCAAAAACTAGCCAGTCCGTGGTTTATAATACACCATTTCTCAAACTCATAAAAGAAATAGCTCTTCTTACACAAATGAGGTCTCAGTAAAAACTTTAGCTGGGCCTCTTAGACTTCCGTCTTAGCGAGGACCCATGCTCTGCTCACATCAATGACCTCGTTACCAGAGTCTATGATAGCCCTTTTAAAACTTGGAAACACTCTTTGTTTTGTGAACCTATAGTTAAAAACCTGTGAGTGAAAAAATCTTCGTTCACAATGTTGCTCGCAAACCACAAGGGAATGTATTCCTTCAATAGTGAGCTATCATACGACTCTCAGCTGTGATCCCAACGCCAACTCCCCGGTACCTAGACGTTTCACTATGATGTTTCTTCAGGGGACCGTACACTAATCTATAAATAAAAACCAAAAAGAAAACGTGTCACTTTCCAGTTTCTCCCTTCACCTATTTAAACATAACCACTCTATAAGTGCCATGTCATAACCTAATTAAAATCAAATAGACTTACCAAAGATGCCGCCCACGTTCACTCGCAATACTCTCTGAGCACTCCCAACACCATGAAAGGGAATCAAACACTTTCGGATAAACGCCGCGCATGCCCTTGGGATTATTCTCTACCATTTATATAACAGCTCATACGTAACTCCACCCCTTTGTTCTTTCAGAGGCCGTGACTCTCTCACGCTGTTCTTTAATTATTTAAAGGGAAACTATCCTTTAGCACCACCGTCCTTAAAGCCATAGAGTCCCCTAACATCAAATTATTATCAAAGCTCCATATCAATAAAAACATCAAAGTCAAGTGCCCCCGTCCTTTATCTATTACTCATTGTGGCATACAAGCAGCCCATTCTATCATGCCATTTAACCCATGAGGGATAACTGTGTTCAGTCGGTAAATAAGACGTTGCTCCTGAATAATCAATGTTTGATCCAGGGTCTTACCCCCGGAATTAGGTTATGACATGGCACTTATAGAGTGGTTATGTTTAAATAGGTGAAGGGAGAAACTGGAAAGTGACACGTTTTCTTTTTGGTTTTTATTTATAGATTAGTGTACGGTCCCCTGAAGAAACATCATAGTGAAACGTCTAGGTACCGGGGAGTTGGCGTTGGGATCACAGCTGAGAGTCGTATGATAGCTCACTATTGAAGGAATACATTCCCTTGTGGTTTGCGAGCAACATTGTGAACGAAGATTTTTTCACTCACAGGTTTTTAACTATAGGTTCACAAAACAAAGAGTGTTTCCAAGTTTTAAAAGGGCTATCATAGACTCTGGTAACGAGGTCATTGATGTGAGCAGAGCATGGGTCCTCGCTAAGACGGAAGTCTAAGAGGCCCAGCTAAAGTTTTTACTGAGACCTCATTTGTGTAAGAAGAGCTATTTCTTTTATGAGTTTGAGAAATGGTGTATTATAAACCACGGACTGGCTAGTTTTTGATCCAGTTTCAGATATCGTTGGACGACATAATTGTTTTATTGCTACTGAGTTTTTAGCAGGTGGCTGCATGACTGGCCAGACCTTAAACTGTTTTTATTTGTTGATCATGTGAGTCTGCTTTGTCAGTAGGATACTGGAGGTTGCTGGGAGGTCCAGGTGCCTATCTAGCATGATGTCATGAAGCTATGATATGCTCAGTCTCTAAGCTGCTGGAGGGGTGTGACTACCCACAGGTAGCGGGACTAGACTGGAGTAACTCAGGGAGCATCAATTAGCAGTTAAGTCTAATTTCACCATTTCTCCTCTCCCGCCTTTCCTCCAAAGTATATATATATTGAGATCTAAGTCTGTCCCCCATATGCCTTATGACGAAGCCCACTGACAGTTTTGGTAGCCACCTTCTGCACTGACTCCATCCTGTTTGTCCTTTTGAAGGTATGGTCTCCAGAATTGCACACACTACTCCAAATGAGGACGCATTAAAAACTTATGCAGAGGCATTATCACCTACTCCTTCCTGCTGGCCATGCCTCTCCCTATGCACCCAAGCATCCTTCTAGCTTAGGCTTTCACCTTTTCTGCTTGTTTAGCCAAGTTAAGATCATCAGAAGCAATCACGCCCAGGTCCTGCTCTTCTTTTGTGGACAGAAGTACTTCACCCCTTATACTGTACTGCTCCCTTGGAGTTTTGCAGTCCAAATGCATGAGCTTGCATTTTTTAATATTAAATCTCACCTGCCAAATTCTCAACCATTCTTCATACTTAGCAAGAACCCTCTTCATGTTATTTGTGCCTTCCTGGGTGTCTTTTCTATTGCAGATTTTGGTATCATCTGCCAAGAGACAAACCTTACCTGACACCCCTTCCATAATATCACGAACAAAGATGTTATAAAGAATCGGACCAAGGACAGATCTCTGCGGCACACCATGGTAACATCTTCTCCTTAGAGTGAGCTCCCTTTACCTGTACCCTTTGTTGCCTCCCACTCAGCCAATTTCTAATCTAGTCACTTACTTTAGGGTCCATTCCTAGGGTGCTCAGTTTATTTATAAGTCGCCTGTGCGGAACAGTGTCAAAGCCTTTACTGAAATCTAGGTACACACTCGTATACCACATCTAGGGCTCTCCATCGGTCCAGCTCTCTGATCGTCCAGTCAAAGAAATTAATTAGATTTGTCTGACAAGACTTGCCTCTAGTAAAACCATACTGCCTCAGATCTCGCAATCGATTGGACTCCAGAAACCTCACTATCCTCTGTTTCCTCTTTGTCCACCACCAGTTGTATAATCGCTGCCCTCCTGCAGCTGGGAACTGAGCATGTCAGACTTCTGACCTCACAGGATAAGAGCCACCCCTTCAGCTCCAGGAGTCCAGTATTACAGATCCCAGCAGCTGGAGAGCACCCTTCTAGTGGTGGGTTACACTGAAAGGTTTAGGTCTAGAGGACTAGCAAAAAACAGACAAACAAATAATTATAAGTTTACAGAGGTTCATAGAACTCCTTGTTGAGGAAGTTGGTTGGTTTTTGCTGCATCTTCATCTGATTAGGTCTAGCAGACTGGTTCAGGTACAGTGCCGGGGTACATCATTGGCCTGGGTTATGCAGCATTGGGGCTGGTAAAGAACGGAGACTCTACACCAGGCTCCTTAGCAGGATGCAGTGAAGCCCAGTAAAAAAAAAACCCAAAGAATAAATAAGAATATAAGTCTGCCTGGTGGGCCATGGTCAGCGCCCTTTCCCCCCTGCCGAGCAGCCTATCACTTGCACTTCTAGTGACAAGCTCCCTTTTTGAATGTGAGCCTCCACAAAAAAAAAAAAAAGAAGAGCAGAGGCGAGAACAAGCAACTCAAGGAGCAATTGGAGCCTTTAACTGGGACAGATTTGTTCCTTTCTGTTCCTTTCTTTTTTACTCAGTTGCTGCTTTATTGTTTCTTTGCTGGGGGAGCCGGTGCCATTCGGCCTGTCGTCGCCGGAGTAAACAGCAAGTGGCGGCTTGCGTTTCACATGTGTGGCCGAAGGCATCTGTTGGCCAGTGTATGTGCGGCCCGGCTCCCCTGTGTGCTGTGTGTTTGGGGAGCCGCAGACTGTCAGCAGACGGAGTGTGCAGGGGTTGCCTGTGTTGAGGAAAGGCTGCAGAGCAGGTTCATTCGCTGCAGCAGAAGTGGCGCAAGATGTTGAGCGGGGGACTGCGAATTTTGTGGGAAGCATGACAGGTCACTTGGCCATTTTTGATGCCTCACAGCCTAAGAAGGCAAAACACAATTCCTCTTCATACCTTCAGTCCAGCCCAGCCCAGCGGGTTGTCACTCTTCACCAGCAGCTGGAAACTGAGCATGCCCAAAACTGCTTGATGTCAGCCCATGTATAGCACCTACACGGCCCACTAGAACCAGTAACTCAGTTTCCAGCAGCTGGTGAGCAGTGTCAGCCCAGGTCTGGTACAGGTTTCATGTAAGCGAATCCCTAGGGAGTAGTGCTGGACAGTCTAACAGCAAAGGAAAGGATAGATGTAAAAAAAAAAAAAAAATTAAGTACCTAGAAGGGAAAGCTAGTACAGGTATTCAAGAGACTGGTGTCCTTCGACCTTGAAGGCTGTGCCTCGCGCTGAACCTTTAAGTATTACTACTATTACTACTACTACTGAGCATTTGTATAGTGCTACAAGACATACACAGCGCTGCACAGACATGTAAGAGACAGTCCCTGCTCATCAGAACTTAAAATCTAGTCAAGACAGTGAGTGGTTTGGGGGTCGGGAGTGCTGAAAGCCAGCCGGTCAGCCGTGGGCAGGCGGCCTGAGGGGCCAGGACCATTCAGTCTGTCAGGCTTGGCTTAGGGGAGTTACGTGACACTAATGCTTTCCCTGCAAAAGGTGTTTGATTTAAGCCAGCACTCACTGGGTGCTCAGGAGCGTATAGGGGAGAAAGACGTGGGGGGGGCACATATCCCAAAGTGAGGGTTCTGATATGGGTTCTTTGTCTCAACTGTAGAGGGGAACCACGTGATGCTTGTGCCTGCAGTACATTGAACCTGGGGTAGTGGCGTAACCGTGGTGCGGCTGAATGCAGAACAGTCCTTGCTTGCTTTCCATGCCATCAGTGAAGTTGGTAGTGCATACTGTTCCAGGGTCTCGACAGCAGGGATTTGCAGTCTTTGAGAGTGAGACGCGAACGGCAGAGAACTCATTGTTAGGAAGCAGTCCTGGGCAGGAACCAGTGGAGGGTGAGGCCCTGGCCCTGCTCACGGCACAGGCCAATGGCGCTGATCAGATACCTGCAGTTTTGGCAGGAAAAGAGACCATTTTACCAGCACCACAGAAATTACCTAGGGGGTGAGCATAGAGGAGCTGGGGGCTTCCAGCACCCAGGCAAGTGAGTTATCTGGAGCATTAGAAGCATTGGGAGAGTTTTCTGGGGAACTTGTTTTGCTGCTGCATTGGGCTTTTTGCATGCGGCAGGATGCAGCTCGGCAAGGTGCTGGGAGCCTGTCTGCATGAAGAGCAGAGGCGCAAGTGACAGCTGTCGCTTCGGGAAGAAGTGGGGATCTGGGAGAGCCAATACAGAAATCCCCTCGGTTGGAACTGGAGTTTGGTAGGAATCACAATCGATAGTCAGCAGAGGCCTCCGAAGCATGGGAGGATCCCTTAGAGGGGATCTTTGCGTTTTTGTAGGAAGGGGGTCAAGAGGAGCCAGAGGGAAGGACCAGTCGCTGAGGAAGGACCAGTCATGGGAAGGAATCCTGTGTGGTCCGGGTATTCCGCAAGGAGGAGCTACCGGTCCTTGTAATGCATTCGCTGGCGGCCTTAGATATTATCCTGACAGGAGTGGTGGAGGAAGAGCCGCTGGAAGACTCCTTGCTCCAGGATGTCAAGAAATCCCAGACCGCCTTCCTGGTTCACCAAGTTTTCCGCCGAATGATGGAAACGGAATGGGGCCAAGCTATGGTGTAGTTGTACCCACTCCCAGGCCAGGATGGAGAGCAGTTCAGACCACCTAGAGTAGACGCAGCTGTGTCTGCAGTGACCAAGATGACGACAATCCCAGTGGAAGATAGAGCTGCCTTGAGGGATCCACAGGACAAGAAACTGGGCGTGCTATTGAAGCAGGCTTTTGATACCATTGCCCTGAAGCTTTAGACATCCATTTGTGGGGCCTGTGTATCCTGTGCTTGCTTGAGGTGTTGCTGGAGCAGGGCGAAAGCATGCAACGGGCAAGTTCGAAAGTGGCTCGGCTGGAGTCAGGCACAGTGTTTCTGACAGATGCCTTTTACAACCTTATTAGGGCATCGTTGAAGGCTATGGCTTCGATAGTGGCCACACGGCATAACATAAGAACATAAGATATGCCATACTGGGTCAGACCAAGGTCCATCAAGCCCAGTATTCTGTTTCCAACAGTGGCCAATCTAGGTCATACGTATCTCCTATAGTTAAGGAATTGGGCGGCAGACCTTTCTTCTAAAACCAGATTGACATGGCTACGCTTTAGGGGTACGTTTCTCTTTGGATAAGCATTGGAAAAATTGATAAAGGAACTAGGAAAGTCCAAAGGCATGAAATTACTGGAGGATAAACCAAAGCCGACTCGGGGACAGGCTCCCTCTAGGGGACCATTGAGAGATTTCAAATGTTTTCGAGCCACTCAGTTTGCTCCTTTTCAAAGAGCACAATAGCCAAACTGGGGCCCGTCCTTTTGGCGGAGCCGGGGTTGGCAGAGGTTATTTTGCGGGTGCTTCCACAGTCCACAAAAAGCCCCAATGAAGCGAGGACAGCCCAGGAAGGGGTAGAACCTGTAGGGGGTTGATTGCAGTTTTTTCTACCTGCCTGGGCCCAAATCACCTCCAATCAGTGAGTGTTGGAGGTGTTAAGAGACAAATATGCGTTGGAGTTTGCACATCCCCTACCCGAGTCTTTTGTAAGGGCTCCATAGAAGGCGTGGGTGGACCAGGAGACGAACCGTTTGTTACTACTAGTAGCGGTAGTTCCCACCAGTGCGGCACAGGTTGATTCTTGATCTATTTTGTGGGTTCCCAAGAAGGAAGGTTCTTTCAGACCCATTCTGGACTTTGAAGTAGGTGAACAAGTGCATGCAGGTACCACGCTTTCAGATGGAGACCCTGCAATCCGTTATCATAGCAATGAGAGCGGGAGAGTTCCTCACGTCCTTGGAGCTGACTGAGGCCTACCTGCATGTTCCCATTTGGCCTGATCATCAGCATTTTCTCTGGTTTGCAGTGCCAATGGGACACTTCCAGTTTTGGACTCTACAGTGTGGTCTGGCCATGGCGCCATAGATATGCACCAAGATAATGGTGATGGTAGCGGTGGCACTGAGGCGGGAAGGGGTGCTAGTGCATCCTTACCTCAACGATTAGTTGATCTGGGCCAAGTCGACCGAGGAGAGCAGGGAGGCAACGCGGAAAGTGATGAATTGCCTTCAGAGGCTGGGTTGGGTCATTAACCTGGCCAAGAGTCATCTCCAACCATTTCAGAATCTGGTACACTTGAGGGCTCATTTTCAGACAGCACATGGTCGAGTCTCATTGCCTGAACACAGGGCAGAGAAGCTCAGGCTTCAGGTTCACCAGTTCCTGCGCATGGAGGCACTCACAGCATGGCATTACCCGAGTTATTGGGCTCCATGGCTGCCACTCAGTTAGTTCCGTGGGCACAGACTCATATGAGGCCTTTGCAGAGGGCCCTGTTGGTATGCTGGTCGCCGCAGAGCAAGAAATAGGTGACAGTGCTCTAGTGTCCCAGGGAAACCAAGTTGTCACTCCGTTGGTGGTTCGACACACGGAATCTTTTGGTGGGTATGCCGCTGGAGGCACCAGAGTGGATTCCGATGACCACAGATGCGAACCTCTCTGGGTGGGGGGCACACTGTCGGGGTCAAGTGACACAGGGTCGCTGGTCCAGTGAAGAGAACGGTTGGCCCATAAACTGTCTAGAGATGAGGGCAGTATTTCTGTCCCTGCAGTGGTTTCTGCCTCTGGTTCAAAGAGCAGCAGTATAGGTCGTCTTGGACAATGCAGTGACAGTAGCATACCTCAACTGTCAGGGAAGTATGGGCAGTGTAGTTTTGGAGAACGAGGTGGCTCCAATGCTGGAATAGGCAGAGGGGCATCTTCTAGCTCTATCGGCAGCACATGTGGCAGACAAAGAAAACTTGCAAGCCAACTTTCTCAGCAGCATCATCTGAATCCAGGGGAGTGGACCCTCGATCCGGAGGTGTTCGAGCAGTTGGTGCAAAGGTAGGGCTGTGCCATCATGGACCTGATGGCGATGTTTGAGAATGCCAAAGCACTGAGGTTTTACAGCTGATGGTGAGAGTGCATGGCAGAGGGGTTTGATGTGATGGTGCAGCCCTGACTGTGCAAAGGCCTTCTCTGTTTTTCTTCCCTGGACACTCAGGGTGTCTATTGCAGCATGTAGAGGTACACAGGGGATTGGAAGTGTTGATTGCGCCAGATTGACCTCGCCGGTCTTGGTATACGGACTTGACACAGTTTCTGGTGGACAGACCATGGAGGTTACCGGAGGTACTGCACTTGCTGTCGCAAGGTCCAATACTCGTGCCGCAAGTGGATCACTTTTTGCTTACAGCTTGGCTCTTGAGAGGGCTTGGTTAATGAAGAAGGGTTATTCGAGGTAGGTGATTGCCGCCACCTTGTTGTGAACTCGGAAGCGGTCGACGTCTCTATCTTATGTGAGAGTCTGGAGGATATTTGAAGGTTGATGTGAAGAAAATGGTGTCAGCGCCTTATTGGTGCTATTGCCCAGCATCCTGGTGTTCCTGCAGGCGAGGCTGGATAAGGGCTTGGCCCTTGGCTCGTTGTGAGTGCAAGTAGCCGCCCTAGCATGTTATCAGGGGCACATCCAAGGGGTTTCATTGGCTGCGTATCTGGATGTCATAGGTTTTCTGCGGGCAGTGAAGCAAGTGTGCCCACCTTGGAGACTGATTGATTGTCCCTGCGCGAGATTTGAATTTGGTTCTATCTGCCCTAACTTCAGAGCCTTTTGGGATGCTAAAGAGGGCTACGTTAAAGGATCTTGCACTGAAGACTGTGTTTTTGGTGGTGATTTGTTCGGCTCGGTGAATATCTGAGCTGCAGGCTCTCTTGTAGGGAACAATTCTTGTCATTTTCAAAGGAAAAGGTGGTGCGGCATTACTTGAAGAGGACAGAGTTTCCGGAAGTCAGATTGGTTGTTTGTGCTGTTTGGAGGTCAACGGAAGGGAGAGGTGGCCTCGTGTCAGTGGCATGCTAGATAAAAGGCGATTGCTTCAACATACCTTCTTAAGAACCGCATGGTTCCACAAGGGTTGTGAGCGCACTCTACTAGAGCGCAGGCGGCATCTCGGGCAGAGTGTTCCTTGGTGCCTCCGACTGACATTTGTAGGGCGGAACCATGGGCTTCGTTGCATTCTTTTGTAAGGCATTATTGCTTGAATATGCAGGCGGCGAGACGCAGGGTGTTTGGAACTTTGGTGTTGGTGGTTGGGCTCGCGGGATCCTCCTGTGTTTAGTACTGCCTTAGTACATCCCGCTGGTCAGGACTGGACTGCAGGTATGAAGAGGGGAAGGGGAATTAGGTCTTACCAGCTAATTTGCTTTCATGAAATACCTCCAGTCCAGTCGAGGACCCTTCCAATGTAGTGGTATTACTTATTGATGAGCCCAGGCCTTATGGTGATTGTATAGTTGTGGATGGCTTTCAGATTAGTTTTCAGTGGCCTGGGCTGTTGGTCCAGGTGGGCTTCTGGTGAGTTCTCAGCGGATCAGTTGAACCCTCAGTGACATTCACAGTTGTGTAATTGCAGCGGTTGGTCGCTTGGGGCAAATAATGATAAAAAGAAAGAGAAAGAAACATGTGGTAAAGTGAGAGGTCAATGAGTGAGCATTGATCTGCAGTAATAAAGGTATGTCAGTGGGATGCTGGCCGGAAGGTTGGTTGATATGCCCGAGAGAGGGTCCCTTTTTGTTTTTTGTAGTTTAGTGATACTGCTTGTTCAGTGGTTACTGGCTCTAGTGGGCAGTGTAGGTGGTATACATGAGCTGACATGAAGTTTTGGGCATGCTCAGTTTCCAGCTGATGATGAGTGATAACCTGCTGGTCTGGACTGGACTTGGAGGTATTCCAGGAAAGCAAATAAGCAGGTGAGACCTAATTTCCCCATCGAAGCACTCGGAGCAGCCAGAGACATTGCTGGGACTTCTGACAGCTGCCACTGACAGTTTTTTCTCCTCTGACTTTATTTTAGCAATGCACAGAGGGCCTATTGCCTTAAGCAACAGGCAGGACAAGTAAGCAGTTCTCTGGGGTCCTTTCAGCCATGCGCTTGGAGGAATGACCCTCCCAGGAGGGAGCAGCATCAGACAGAGGTGTCTCAGCTTGTGCCAGCCGGGAAGGATAAGGTCAGGAGCAGCCTGTCTCCTCCAGATTCTCTAGTGTCTGAGGAGCTGATTGAAGGGCCCTCAGAAATTTGAGTGGAATCTGGTGGGCATGAGCTTGAAGAGTGCAAAACCCCGTAAGATGAGGACCCTGGAATATTCCAGGTGTTCCATAGGGAGGAACTACTGGCTCTGATTGCTCATTCTTTGGCAGCATTGAACTTGGCGCTTGTGCTAGCTATGGCGGAGGAGCCCCTGGAGAATCCACTGCTGCAGAGCTCCAAGGGGTCCCAGACATGTTTTCCCATTCACAGGGTAATTAAGAAAAAGATGGAATGGGAGGTCCCAGAGACCAGCCTCAGGGGCGGACAAGCTATGGCTTGCCTCCACCTGATGCCGGAGGAAGAGCGGGAAATGTTTTGGATGCCCAGGATGAATGCCGTGGTGTCTGGTCATGAAGAAAGCGGCCATTCTCCAGGACCAAGCAGGAAGTCAGTCCTCACATATGGGTGTCATCGGTGCCGATGAAGCCCCAGCGGAGCATTTCCCCAGCTTTCTATGAAAGCCTTTGGGAATGCAGGCACGCATGCGCGGTTCCCTTCCCACCTAAAGGTGCCATCTTACCTCAGTCTCTTTTTTTCCGTGAAGCCCACCAGACGTGTGTCCTGTTTTCACGGTTAAAATTAGATTTTTTCGGCGATTTCGCTATTTTTTTCTCCCAGTTCGACGCCGGTTCCCCTCCCGCCAGGTTCGGTACACCGGTATCGAGCCCGATTCTTCTTTTTTGTTTTTTGCCCTTCGTGGCTGGCGTTCACGCCCTTTTTTCTATTTTTCCCTGGAAGGCCGGTCCTTTGACTTCGCGGGGGCCCTTTTTTCCCCCGATGGCTTCCAGCGGTTTTAAGAAGTGTGATCGGTGTAAGAAACTAATGTCTCTCACCGACACACACGACTGCTGCCTTCGGTGCCTCGGCCCCGACCACGATCCTAAGTCGTGCGGGGCATGTGGGAAGATGTCTTCCAAGGCACTCCGAAGTCGCCAGCAGCAAAAGGAAAGGCTTTTCTCGGACTCAGCCTCCGGCCGGGCCCGGACCTCATCTGAGGCCTCGACATCTCGGGATTCCGATCCCGAGCGCCGTCGAAGCTCCTCAGACAGGAGGTCCCCGACCGGGAACGCAAGAGGAAGAAGCGGCTCATGAGGGCATCGGAGGAGGAGGTCCCTGGCTCCTCGAGGGCCAGGTCTAAGACCCCCGACCGTCGCCCCAGGCCCGTGGAACAAGAGAAGCCTGCCAAAGTTCCTCGCGTGGAGCCGGAGTCTGCTGGACACGTAAGCCCCGTAGTCCTCGAGGACTCTCCTCCCAGGGAGCCGATGTCGGACCCGGCACCGCCGGGGCCCGAGTCGGTGGCTGCTGCGTCTCCCGAGCGGAGTCTCAGGATGACAGCCTTGGAGAGCAGATTGTCTGCCTTCATGGAGCAGCAGCGGGCACTGATGGCCAGCCTGCCTGGCGCATCTGCCCCTACCACCGGGACGTCGAAGTCGACCTCTGAGGCCGAGCCGATACTAGAGTCCATCGTGGCTCGGAGTCGTCCTCGATCGCGGTCTCCCTCGACCTCCCGTTCGGGACCAAGGGTGTCGACGCCGGTGCTTCTGGCGTCGGGGCGGGTGCTCCAGGGCCCCGCGGGGTTTGACCCTGACTCTTCCTTGGAAAAGTCAGCTTGGGAGACGGAGGACGAGGAGTCTCCTGATACCTTCAAGACTCGGTGCCTCCCTTCAGACTCACCGCAGTCTGAGCCCCGGAGTAGGTCCCCCCCGGAGGACACTCGGTTCTCGGAGTTCGTCCGGGATATGGCCACTGCCTTGGCTATTCCGGTGGACCCCGAGGAAGAGCCTCGAGCTGAAGAGCTTGAGGCGCTGCAGTATGACTCTCCTCCGAAGGAGGCCTTTACTGTCCCGGTTCCTCCGATGCTGGAACGACTCCTCTTCCATATGTGGGAGGCACCGGCCTCGGCGCCGGTTCTAAGCAAGCGAGTCGATTCGATCTATCGACTCCGGAAGAGCCCTGGTTTTCAGAAGGCACAGCTACCACACCATTCTATGGTTGTGGAATCGGCCATGCATCGTCTGAAGAGCCAGAAGATGCACTCCGCGGTGCCTCCTGGCAGGGAGGCCCGAAACCTCGATGGTGTTGGTAGAAAGTGCTTTCAGGGCTCAATGCTTGCTTGCCGTGTCCAGTCCTACCAGCTGTACATGGACATGTACTTGCGGGATCTGGCCAAGGAGTTGGCTGGGTTCTCTGCTGGTCTCTCCGGGGAACCCTTGCAGAGATTTAAGTCCTTGTCCTCTGGGATTCGGGACTGCTCGAAGTTCATGTCCCACGCCACCTACGATGGCTTCGAGGCTTCGGCCCGAGTTGCGGCAGCCGGCATCGCGGCTCGACGCCAGGCATGGCTGCAGTCATCGGACCTCGAGACATGGGTTCAGGACAAGTTGGTCGATGTCCCTTGCCAAGGTGAAAACCTTTTTGGCAAGCCCATGACCGAGAAGGCCGCTCAGCTCGAAACTGAGCATCTCACACGGACAAGGCTGTCGAGGAAGACCTCTGCCCCTTCTCATAAAAAGAAGGGCTCGGGTAAAAAGCCCTTTTACCCAAGGAAGGGCACTGCCTACAAACAGTACCCGCAATATCAGGCTGCCCAAGCTGCCCCCCAGGGTCAGCAAGCCAAGGGCCAGGGTAATGGGCCCCGTAGGCAGAGGACCCCCAAGCCTCAGGCCCCTGCTACCACTCAGCAGGGTGGGGGTTTTTGATTCCTTGAGCGTAGCCTCTCCTCCACTGCTCTCCCAGCCCTGCACAGGAGGTCGCCTCGCCCTCTTTGCCCACAAGTGGCCCCTTGTCACCGGGGACAGTTGGGTGCTGGAGATAGTCCACAAGGGCTATACCCTCCATTTTCACCAACTGCCTCCACCATATTTTCCAGGGGAGCCTCCAAGGCCTCCCCTGCACACAGACCTTCTTCTGCAAGAGCTACAAGGTCTGTTGGTGGACAGGGCGGTGGAGCCTGTGCCTCCCCACTTCCAAGGTCACGGTTTCTACTCCAGGTATTTCATGGTGCCCAAATGAACCGGTGGCCTTCGGCCCATTCTGGACCTCAGGAACCTCAACAAGTTCCTAGTGAAGGAGAAGTTCAAGATGCTTACTCTTGGGACTCTTCTGCCCTACCTCCAGCAGGGAGATTGGCTATGCTCCTTAGATCTAAAGGATGCGTACACTCACATCCTCATTCATCCAGACCACAGAAAGTACCTCAGGTTCATTGTGGGAGGAAACCATTATCAGTACGGAGTACTACCTTTCGGCCTCACCTCCGCCCCCAGAGTCTTTACAAAGTGCTTAGCAGTGGTGGCGGCCTACCTGAGAAATCAGGGAATCTTTGTCTTCCCCTATCTAGACGACTGGCTCATCAGGTGTCAGACGTGTCAGGAGGCCAATCAGGCCACCCTCAGGACTATTGCTCTTCTACAAAGCCTGGGGTTTGTCATAAACTTCGCAAAGTCCACTTTGCTCCCCTCCCAGAACTTGGAGTTCATAGGGACAAGATTGGACTCCCTCCTGGCAAAGGCATTCTTGTCAGAAGACAGAGCCCAAAGGTTGATGGCCTTGGCAAATCAGTTTCTCAGCAGGTCCCTGGTCTCTGCCAGACTCTGCCTGAGGCTTCTAGGCCACATGGCTTTGACAGTGCATGTGACCCCCAATGCCAGGCTCCATATGAGGATTACAAAAATCTCTTTGGTCTTTTCGGAGTATGGTAAGCTATTATACTAATGAAAATTACTCCACTCTAACTTGTGTCAATAATAATGGTTACTAGCAATATTTTTCAAATCCCCATGTGTAGTCTCAGACCTGTAAAGCGCAATTAACCTCCTTGTAAAGCGCAATTAACCTCCTTGTTTTACAGCTTTTGGGATTGCCAATAACATTTTGAAACGCACAGGTGGTGGAATACTGGTGATATTCATTCAAACAATCAAAAAAAGGTTTTACTACCCAGTAGTCATTGATGCAACATAAGCGCTACTTGTTTCTCTTTTGAGAGGAGGTTAATTGCGCTTTACAGGTCTGAGACTACACATGGGGATTTGAAAAATATTGCTAGTAACCATTATTATTGACACAAGTTAGAGTGGAGTAATTTTCATTAGTATAATAGGCTCCATATGAGGCCTGCACAGTGGTGTCTTCGGGCTCAGTGGTCACAGGCCACAGGCAGCCTCAGAGACAGGATAAGGGTGTCCAGACCATTTCTGCACTCCCTCAATTGGTGGCTACACCCACCCAATCTGCTGAAGGGGGTACCTTTTCAGATTCCAGGGTACACAGTAGTGCTAACAGATGCCTCCCTGCAAGGCTGGGGAGCTCATTGTCTGGGCAAGTGCACCCAGGGCCTCTGGTCTCCCTGGGAAGCTGCACAGCAGATCAATCTCCTCGAACTCGGAACTATTCGATTAGCACTCAAAGCTTTCACTCCTACCCTGACTCACCAGTCTGTCCTGATCCAGACAGACAACCAAGTTGCCATGTTTTATGTGAACAAACAGGGTGGAACCGGGTCCAGGATCCTTTGTCGGGAGGCCCAGGACCTTTGTTCTTTTGCCCTCAAGCACAACATGCTCCTCAAGGCTGTGTACCTTCCAGGCCAGGACAACTACCTGGCAGACAGATTAAGCAGAATATTGCAGCCCCACGAGTGGCAGCTCCATCCTTTGGTAGTTGAAAAGATTTTCCTAAAATGGGGACTTCCATCCATAGACCTGTTTGCCAGTCCTCTGAACAAACAGCTGCCAAACCTCTGTTGCAGGCAACCGCATCCTCTGCGGATAGCAGCGGATGCTTTTCTGATATCCTGGTCTCAGGGCCTCCTGTATGCGTTTCCTTCCACACCCTTCCTTGGTGGCCCGAACTCTCTTCAAGATTCTTCAGGACAAGGCCTCGGTCCTGCTGGTGGCTCCCCGGTGGCCGAGACAGCCTTGGTTTCCTCTTCTGCTTCAACTGGCAGTGGATCCTCCACTACCTTTGGGGTTGCAACCCGACCTTCTCTCACAGGAGCAGGGTTCCCTTCTGCACCCCAATCTCAGAGCTCTCAATCTGATGGCCTGGAGGCTGCAAGGGTAGTCTTGGCTCCCTGGTGCTTGCCTCAGGATGTTGAGGAGGTTGTCCTAGCCTCTAGGAAACAGTCCACTAGGAAAACCTATGCTCTCAAATGGAAAAGGTTTTCTGTGTGGTGTCAGCTCCGTACAGTTGATCCTTTCTCCTGCATTGTGCCAGTAGTCCTTCAGTACTTACTGCACTTGTCAAATCAAGGCCTTAAATCCAATTCTGTTCAGGTCCACCTCTCAGCTCTAGCAGCTCACCACTCTTTGGTGGAGGGACATTCTCTCTGGTCACCCCTTGGTGTCCCGCTTTCTTACGGGCTTGCTTTTGCTCAAGCCGCCCATCCATCCTCCTGTCCCTGAGTGGGAGCTGAATGTGGTCTTGCAGCAACTGACTCGCCCACCTTTTGAGCCCATGGCTACTTGCCCACTACGATTCCTCTCCTGGAAGACACTCTTTCTGATAGCCCTTACCTCAGCTAGGCGAGTGAGTGAGCTTCAGGCCCTAGTCTGTGATAGGCCTTACACCAGGATTTACAGGAACAGGGTAGTCCTTAGGACTCATCCCAAGTTCCTCCCTAATGTTGTCTCCTCCTTCCACCTCAACCAGGAGGTGGTTCTTCCAACATTCTTCCCTAGACTCATGCGAGCCAGGCTAAAGCAGTCCTGCATACCCTGGACTGTAGGAGGGCCTTATCCTTCTACCTTGACCGTACGCAGGGGCATAGAAGGGCTACTCAGCTCTTCGTATCCTTTGACCCCAATAAGTTGGGGCTGGGTGTGTCCAAGTGTACCTTGTCCATCTGGGTAACTGACTGTATCACCTTTGCTTTAAGGCGGCTGACCTTTCTTTGCAGGGTAGGGTCACGGCCCATCGTGTCAGGGCAATGGCTGCCTCAGTGGCTCATCTCCGCTCTGTGCCCTTGGTAGACATCTGCAGGGCTGCAACTTGGTTTTCAAGCCAGACTTTTGCAGCCCATTACTGCCTGGAGAGGGAGTCCCATAGGGACAGTGCTTTTGGCCAAGCAGTACTCCGGAATCTCTTCGAGGTTTAGGCAACTCCTGCCCTCTGTTGGGCTACCGGTGGAGGTTGTGTCCTTGAAAAGCCTTTCTTTGCTGCTGGGACTAGAGGGAGTTCTCTTGTTCAGCCTGGGTTCCTCGGTAGCCCAGAGCTAGGGAGTCACCCATATGTGAGGACTGACTTCCTGCTTGGTCCTGGAGAAAGAGTAGTTACTCACTTGTAACAGGTGTTCTCCAGGAACAGCAGGAATCAGTCCTCACAACCCTCCCTCCTCCCCTTGGAGTTGCAGTTGTACATAGTTTGTTTTTGCATTTTTGTGTGCTGTTCTTAGCTATGTCATTTGACTGAGGTAAGATGGCACCTTTAGGCGGCAAGGGAACTGCGCATGCGTGCCAGCATTCTCAAAGGCTTTCATGGAAAGCTGGGGAAATGCTCCGCTGGGGCTTCATCGGCGCCGATGACACCCATATGTGAGGACTGATTCCTGCTGCTCCTGGAGAACACCTGTTACAGGTGAGTAACTACTTTTCCTGGTGGGTGGGGTTTGGTTGAAGGATTTGCAGGACTGCAAGTTGGAGTCTCTTCTTAAACAGGCCTTCGATTCGGGGGCCCTGGCTCTGCAGGCTTCGATTTGTGGGTCCTATGTGACAAGGGTGTTCATTTGCTGGCTCCTGGGGTTGGTGCCAGGGGATGCAGACGGCCCACAGTATCACCCTGAAATTACCAAGCTTGAGTCATCCTCAGTGTATATGGCAGATGCCTTTTAAGACCTGGTGCAGGCTTCTGCTAAGAACATGGCCTTAGTAATTGCCGCTCATTGTTTTCTATGGCTCCATAATTGGTCAGTGGATGTGTCCTCCAAGACCAGACTCAGCAAGTTGCTCTTTAAGGGCAAGCTGCTGTTCGGCGAAGTGTTGGAAAAATTGGTGAAGGACTTGGGGGAGAGGCAGGGTTCTCGCTTCCTGGAGGATAAGCCGAAGGGACCTAAGCAAGGAGGTCCAGGGTGGGGGCAGCCCAAGGACTTGGGGCGTATATTGGGAGCCCCGGAAATGCTTTATCAGCGGGGCCAGTTTCCACAGAGGGGTCAGTCATTTCAAGGTTTCAGGGAGCCAATAGAGGCTACTATGGGTCTCCGGCAGCCCCTCTTAAAAAGACCCATGAAGGCCAGACCAGTTCAGACGGATTTGTCGCGGGGGGGGGGGGGGGGGGCGGCTGCAGCTCTTCTTCTGCAAGGTCATCATCACAGCAGACCAGTGGGTACTGGAGGTGATTCAGGAAGGGTACGTGCTTGAGTTCGCATGTCCTCTGTGAGGCATTTGTGCTCTCCCCTTGCAGGGCATTGTTGAAGTGGTAGGCCGTCCGGGATACCTTACAGTGCCTCTTGGACCTGGAGATGGTTGTTCAGGTTCCTCCAGACCAATACGGATGCGGCTGCTACTCCATTTATTTCATGGTTCCCAAGAAGGAGGGGTCATTTTGACCCATTCTAGATCTCAAGCACATCAACCAGGCCCTATGAGTGCCTCACTTCCAGATGAAGACCCTGCAATCGGTCATCATGGCGGTAAAGCAGGGCGAGTTTCTGACGGCCCTAGATCTTATAGAGACATACCTTCACATTCCCAATTGGCCGGAACATCAGAAATTTCAGTGCTTTGCAGTACCTATAGGGCATTACCAGTTCAGGGCACCTCGGATCTTCACCAAGGTGATGGTAGTGGTAGCGGCAACAGCTTTGCGGAAGGAGGGCATGCTAGTGCACTCATACTTGGATGACTGGCTGATCAGGGCCAAGTCCGAGGATGAGAGCAAGTCTGTGACAGAGAAGGTGATACAGCCTTTATAAAGCCTGGGCTGGGTGGTCAGTGTCTCCAAGAGTCACCTGCAGCCTGTTCAACAGTTGGTCTGTCTGGGTACACTGTTCGATACCAATGTGGGGTGCGTCTCTCTGCCAGAGGAGAGGATCTGAAAGCTGCAGCTGCAAGTGTGGCGTTTCTGGGAATGTTGGTGCCCTTGGCTTGGTATTGCATGCAGATCCTGGGATCCATGGCGATGGCCATGGACCTTGTCCTATGGGCACAAGCGCACATGTGGCTGCTGCAGCGAACCCTGCTTTCTAGATGGTCTCTGTAGTTCCATCTGCTTTCCCGGAGGCTGGTCTGCCTCATTGAAGTGAAGGTGCAGCTTGAGTGGTGGTTGCAGGAGGATCCCCTAGTGGAGGAAATGCCCCTGGAGCCAACAGACTGGGTGGTGCTCACAACGGATGCCTCTCTCTCTGGTTGGGGAGTGCATTGCCAGGGTGAGGTGGCATCAACTGTCTGGAGATGCGGCAGTATTCCTAACCCTCCAGACCTTTTGGTTGTGCCTGTGAGGTCAGGTAGTGTGTGTTTGTTTGGACAATGTGACCATGGTGGCCTACATCAACCATCAGGGGGCATGGGCAGTGTGATCCTGCTGGCGGAGATTCAGCTGCTGCTGCTGTGGGTGAAGGCGAATCTGACAGCACTCTGTGGGCATATGTGGCAGACAAAGACAATCTTGCAGGCTGACTTTCTCAACTGACACCTGTTGGACCCGAGGGAGTGGTCTCTAAATGTGGCAGTGTTTCACGAGATTACAGTGCGATGGGGCACTCCTGTCATGGACTTGATGGCAATGCTCCACAATGCCAAGACAAGTAGATTTTTCAGCAAGCGCAGAGAACAAGTCTGAAAGTCTGGATGTCCTGGTGCAAAGGTGGCCTAGTGAAGGGTTTACTTTACATGTTTCCCCCATGGGCACTCATTGGCCAGATTCTGCAGCGGATAGAGGTGAACCAGGATCCAGTGATTCTCATTGCGCCAGATTGGCTGCTCTGGCCTTGGTATGCCAATCTGGCGAGGCTCTTGATTGCTCTTCCACGGCAGCTCACAAACAGGATCAGTCTGTTGCTGGGTCCCGTTCTCATGCCACAGATGGATCAGTTCTCATTTATGGCTTGGCTCTTGACTGGGTGAGGTTGAGCTGCAGGGGTTACTTGTCCACGGTGGTGGCTACCCTATTGAAAGCCTGGCGTCCCTCGACATCCTTGGCCTACATCAGGGTTTGGCATATCTTTGAAGTTTGGTGCGCAGGCAAGAGCCTGCGGGCCTTGCTAACTTTGGTGGTGGAGATTTTGTCATTTCTGCAGCACGGACTGGAAAAGGGCCTGGTGCTGAATTCCCTAAAGGTTCAGGTGGCCGTTTTGTCCTGCTACAGGAGACGTGTTCAGGGCACAGTCTGGCGGCATACCCTGACATGTCTTGGTTTTTGAAGGCGGTGAAGCAAATTCGGCCCTCCTTTCTTCCCTGGGATCTGAACTTGGTTTTGTCAGTCTTGACAGTCTCTCTTTGAGCTGCTGGATGACGTTTTGCTGAAAGATCTTACACTGAAAGCAGTTTTCTTGGTAGACATCTGCTCAGCAAGGTAGATCTCGGAGCTCCAGGCTCTGTCGTGCAGGGAGCCTTTTCTGATGATCTCTGAAGAGAAGGTCATTTTATGTCTAGTGCCTGTCTTTTTGCTGAAGGTGGTGTTTCCTTTTCATTTGAGTCAGAAGGTATCCCTACCTGTTTTTATTTAAATGGAATGCACAGAGCAGGATAGTCTCTGTTTGCTGGACATGGCCAGGTGCTGCAGTGGTTTCTGTACTGCATGGAGTACTCTTGAAGAACAAATCGATTATTTTGTTTGGGGGCATGCGGAAAGGGGAAACGACCTCCAAGGCTTTGGTGGCTCGTTAAGTGAAGGAGGCGATAGCCTTGCCTCTCTGCAAGTAGGCTAAGGCAATCCCAGTGGGCCTCCATGCGCATTCAACGAGGGTCAAGGCAGCTTCTTGGGTTGAGCATTGTCTGGTGCTACCAGGAGATATCTGCAGGGCTGCTGTTTTGGTCAACCTTACTTTCTTTTACACGACATTACCGCCTGGGCGTGCAAGCAAGGTGGAATGCGAGTTTCGGGGCCTCTGTGCTTAAGGCCAGACTTCATGGTCCCTCCCGTGTGTGAGTACTGATTTGATAATCCCACTGGTGGTGGACTGGACTGGAGGGATTAAGAGGAAAGTGAAATTAGATCTTACCTGCTAATTGTCTGTCTTTCCTTGAGTACCTCCATTCCAGTCCAGAACCTGCCCTATCTCAGTCTTCCTTTTATTCACTAGGTTTGCTTCTGGACTTGCAGAAGGCAGCGTGTTTGACTGGTCGGAGGAAACGGTCCAGGCAAGCTGAGAAGTCTGGTGGCGTTAAGTTCTGGTGGGGCAGAGGAGCTGGTAAGTCTTTAGCCTTGCTGTGTGTCATCTGCTGTACATGGTTGGTAATTCTACAGGTTATATGATGATTTTTCTCTGTCACTTTCATGATTCTGTTTCTGTGGAACTAATTGATATTCTCTGGCTAGTCTGCTTTGTCACTAGGATACTGGACTTCTGGAGCTGAAGGGCTGGCTCTTATCCTGTGAGATCAGAAGTCTGACATGCTCAGTTCCCAACTGCTGGAGGGCAGTGTTTACCCACTGGTGGTGGACTGGACTGGGGGTTTCTCGAGGAAAGCTAATTAGCAGGTAAAATCTAATTTCATCTTGAGCCACATTTCCATTAATTTACTCACCACAAAGGTCAGACTAACCGGCCTGTAGTCTCAACCTTATCCTTATTTTCACTTTTGTGTAAAGGGACCTCATGTGCCTTTTTGCAGCCTTCTGGAACCACTCCTGACTCTAAAGAAGCATTGAAAAAATCAGACAGTGGATCCGCTAGAACCTGCCCAAGTTCCTTCTGTATTCTCAGATGTATCCCATCCAGTCCCATTGCTTTGTCTGTTTTTAGTTTAGCTAGTTCTGACGAACACAGTCTTCTGAAAATTGTTCAAGATTCTCTTCACTTGTGGGTGTTTTCTGAGATCCTGTTCTTGGCCCTTCATCTGTGAACACAAAACAAAAATATTTAAGCTATTATGCCAGACCTCAAGATCCTCAGTCAAGATTACGCACTGGAGTTTGCAGAGCCCTTAAGGGACGTCTTTGTGGAGTCTCCTTGCAGCCCCCCACTCAAGTGAGTGGTAATTGAGGAAACCTCAGTGCCTCCTGTGCTTGCAGGGTATTCTACCCATCCCCTTGCAGGACTAGGGGCTTTATTTATCTACCTCATGCTACCCAAGAAGGGACGGTTCCTTCTGGTCTATTCTAGACCTCAAGATGGTCAATGCCAAACTCCAGAATCCCTTATTTTTGCATGGAGATCATCAGGTCGGTCATTGTGTCAGGCTGGCTTGAAAACCCATGGGTGCAGAAGTCTTAATGAGAGTAACAAGGACTGTTAACCTCATTGGAGCTAGTGCGGCCAGGGATTTTTGTTCATGACTTGAGTACGAGTACTGAGGTACTGTGCCCCTAGCTGCTCCAGATATAGTGCAGAATGAGGTCCTCAGAAACTACCTGGCGTTTTCTGTCTCCACCTCTGCTGGTAGGGGAACACAACCCACTTGTCTAGACTGGCCTAGCAGGACTCAAGGAAAGGACATTATCTGGTAAGTAAAATGTCACCTTTAATGTTTGCAAACCACTCTTTGAGCTCTGCTTTAGATATTTATACTACTGTTCCTTTTCCAGCCAACAAATCAGCCAGGCAGGAATCTCCCACTTGTTCTTCATATGAGTTCGTAGTTGCCATATGGCTCTCAGTATGTCCACCTTGATATGCTAATTCTTTCAAATCTGTCATTTTCCTCATATTCTGGGTCATATCACCTCGCTGAATTTGCCAGTTGAGGTGAGGTTTTTTTTTTTGCTTTGGGGCAATCCCGATATTTGCACCTCAAAATCCTTGCTGAATGGAGCTGCCAGCTCACACCTCCATAAAGAATGATGACGTCACTTCCTCTCCAGGTTGGACTGAGGTTTAGCTCTGAACTCTCTCAACGTTCAGGTGGCAGCTCTTGCATGCTGCCAGGGGCATGATGTGTCCTTAGTAGCGCATCCAGATGTGTCCCACTTCTTCAAGGGTCTGAAGTAGATCTGTCCACCCATGTGTCTGATTGTAGCGCAGTGGAGTCTTTTTTTTTTTTTTTTTCCCCCTAGTGTTGAAGGGGATGAAAGGTCCCCTCTCCTTTTGAGTTTCTTTGGATGACTTTTCGCAAGGATTTGACCCTGAGGGATGGTATTCTTGGTGGTGGTTGTGTCTGCCAGGCAGGTGTCAGAGCTGCAGGCCTTGTTCTGCAGAAAATGTTTTCTGGTTTGAACAGCATCTGTCTCTGAGGATTGTACCATCCTTTCCCCAAAGGTGCTGATTTCCTTCATCTTAGTCATTCTGTGATCCTGCCCTACTCCTTAGAGGAGGATCTTCAGACGAACCTCTTGCTGTGTCTGTTGGACACGAGGAGGGCATTAGTGAAGTATCTGGCACTTAATAATTACTTCTGTTGGTTGGACCATCTTTATTCTGTTCAGTGGTTCAACAAAAGGATAGGCAGTGGCCAAATCCTTGATTTCCCTCTGGGTTAAGGAGGCTATTAGTTCAGCCTATCTTCTGTATGGCAAATGTGTGCCTTAGGGAGTCGGAGCTCATTCCACTAGGGCACAAGTGGCTTCCTGGGTGGAGTCAGCCTTGTTGTCTCTGGAGGACATCCGTAAGGTGGCTACCTGGTTATTCTGGAGCACCTTGATGAAGTGCTACAGATTGTATGTGGGAGCTGAAGTGGATGGTACTTTTGGCAGAGCTGTTTTGTCCGGAGTGTCATCTTCTCCCACCCTGGGTCCTGACTGCCCCACTCATCTGGAGTGGTCTAGCAGGATGATGAGGAAGTAGAATTTTTCCATATCTGCTAATTTCCTTTCCTTGAATTCTGCTAGACCATTCTAGGACCCGGCCAGGAAGACTACTCCAGGGAGCAGAGCCCTGATGCCTTTTCACTGCATTTTCAATATACAAGCCAAAAGTTTGTACAAAGTTATTGTTGCTGATTTTTTTTTTCATAAGTTTTTTTTTCTCTTGCTTTTTGATTGGGATGTGTCATACTGGCTTCTCTGTGCTGCACCAGCGTTTTATACAAGTGATGACCTCACTGAAAGTTGCTCTGGTGTGCCTCCACCTACGGACTGGAGAGCATAATCCACTCATCAGGACTGTTCTAGCGGGATTCAGCAGGTGTGGAAAAGTTTTCCATTGTAACCTAGCTAAAGGTACTTGAAGCCTAATGTATACTGTGTAAACTATCTTAGGGAAGCATGCCAGGGTGAAAGAGAAGGAGAGAGAGCATGAACGAAGGAAGAGACACAGAGAGGAGCAGGACAAAGCTCGTCGGGAGTGGGAGAGGCAGAAGCGAAGGGAGCTGGCCAGAGAGCATTCCAGAAGGGAAAGGTAAGAGACACTTGGGCTAAAGAGACATCTCTTCTGGTTCGGCTACCTCAAAATCTGTTGCATTCTGTTTACTAGATCAGTTTGCAGGTGTGGTATGGACCAAAATCTCACCTGGTGTATCTAACTTTACTAGAACTGTCAGCCACTGAAGATGGGGAAGAAGACTAAAATTTACTTTCATTTTGTTGGGTGCTAATGTAAGGTGCAAAATAAAACGATCTTGTGTAGTGATTTCAGTTTCAGAATTTTAGTGTTTGTGCTAAAACCAAACCCTGCTTTTTCAAAACAAAGCATTTCCCTAATCAAGAGCTGTTAATTGGTTGGGGGAGGGTTAAACTTATGATGGTAATATGTGTGAGCTTTTATTGTGTAACTGGTTTCAAACTCTTTTTGATGAGGCATATAATCAAATGAAAAACAATAAAGAAAATCGGTTAATAATGATTGCTAATCTTATTTCGGAAACTTACTTCAAACTTCGCTGTTTTAAAAAACTGTTATTTGGGATTGCTCTTTTGTTTAGCAGTAAAGTTGGAATTAGACATCATTTTTCTTCCATAATGTTTCTGCTCAATCAGTAAGGTTAAGTGATTTCTTGTGGGGATACATGCAGAGCAGTCAACCTAAGAAGGCAACTTCAATAGCACTGAAAATTGTGAATTCACAGAAGAATGAACAATCACAGCTCTTTATAATTGGACATTCAATACAACATTTCAGGGAGCAATGTATGTTTGCAGGGATCGGCTAGAACAATTAGAGCGCAAACGAGAGAGAGAACGAAAGATGAGAGAGCAGCAGAAAGAGCAGAAAGAACGAGAGAGGCGAGCTGAGGAGAGACGCAAGGAACGGGAGGTCCGACGAGAGGGTGAGGCCTAATGTTGAATGCATTTACTCTGTATATAGGGAATATATAATTACCATGAGGTATAGGTGCACTCGGGTTTTGGAGCTTATCTATGTGACACTCAATTGGGCTTGGCAGAATTACAAGCCAACACTTTAATCCAGTGGTTCCCAAACTGTGGGTTGGGTCTCCAAATGGGGCCACATCATCAGTGGATCCGGGTCACAGGAACAGGGCTGCCCCCCATCCTTCTAGACCTCTACTATGATCTGTGCCCAGTAGTAACAGTCGTCATGGAACCTTTGAGTTGGGGAACATTCACAGGCCCTGCCCACCCTTCTTGAAAAGTCTTCCTGTTAGATTGGAAACCCATATAGAGCTCTGGGTTCTGTGAATGCACACTCAAACACACAGCTCTGTGCTGACTACTGCAGTTGTTTCTATCTCTGCTGCCTTCATGTTTTGAATAAGTGAAGAGAGAAGGAAGTGGATGAGGGAGGGGAAAGAGTAGTGGAGGTCTGTTATTTTGTTTTCTTGTTACTTAGGATCATGTGAATTTTTAAAATGTGGTCATTTGGATAAAAGTATGGGAAACACTACTTTAATCAGTTGTTTGTAGTTCAGTGAAACATGTCACTTCTTGATGCAGTATTTTTCTTTTTATTTTACGCATGAGAATAGGAGAGGTGGTTGGAGCTTGGTGGGATTGAAAAACTGTATACATTTTCCCTAATATTATCCATATAGCTGTGTTTGTCAAATACATATATAATTTGAATTAAAACACTGAACAGCATCAGCATCACTTTTATGTGAAATGTATTTATAACAATACTGTGTCTAAGGAGGAACTGAGTTTAAAAGTAGATGCTATCAGTCACAATAATTAAATGATGGAGTCATGGGAATCTTTGTAGATTTCAATATTTACGTTTTACGGGATCAACATAAGAATTATCCAAAGAGCTTTCAAGATCACAGATCCCTTCTTTAGATTTGTCAGATCTGCAAAGAATCCAGCTTTCTCCAGAGCCCATGTGACTACTTTATTTTAGCTTCCATCTTCCTCAGGTAAAATCCCAGTTTCCATATCGTCCCGCTAGACCAGTCCAGGCAAGTGGGTTATGTTCCCCTACCAGTAGATTGGTAGAGACAAAGAACCAATGAAAAATCCAGGTTTCAATGACGACATGCCTCTATTCGCCTCAGCCACTAGAGAGCTCTTCAGTATTCCTTTCTCTCCAGCACATAGTGGATGTTTTTTCTCCACTCTGAAGAAAATTTGAACAGTTGAGAGGAAAAGATTGATTTCACTCGTGAACAACCACCTTGAGGGTGACTCTCTCACTTGAGCACGACATGGGAGGCTCCGCTAGACTGCGGTCTTTTCGGTAGCCATTTGGAGGAAGGAAAATTTGTTCAGCTCCATGCTCTTATCATAAGAGCCTTTTGAGCAGCTAGAAAACTGGAAGGATTTGGAAGAATTCAGCGCCCTCACACATCCTCACCACCCCTTCCCGCCTCCTTTGTCCCTCCTACTCGCTCCCAGAGATTGCAGAAGGCTCTCAGAGGAATCTGCCTGCCAGCCACCTTGAACGCAGTGTCTGCAAACCCAGTGAAGTAGTTTCAGAGATGTAGAGCTGGTCCCAGCATGAATTTCTGTCTGGGGCACTCGGGGGGTTAGTATCAAGGCTTGACCTCATCAGTGTCCTTGTTGAGGAGCCTCCCGATTCTGTCCGTCTGGGTTGCAATTTGGGGTGGACTGCTGGTAATCGTTGATATGGTGTGGGGGTTTCCCGCACGTTCCTGCACACATCAGTATCATTTTTATTCTTTTGCGCCTGGAGGTTGCACGGTCCTTGTGCGCATTCTGCTGAAATGGCTGCAACGCACATGCCTACCCAAGCGCCTGTAATGCACATTGCTGTATAAGCATTGTTAGCATGTGCCTTCCGGGCTGCCGAGTCCTTAGCGTGTGCTGTTCTGATATTTGCCTTAATTCTGTCTTCTTCCAGGAAACATTGTTTGGCCTGTGGCAAGCAAGGTACCTTATCTCCTCTGCTCTTCTTGCATGGCAACTTCTGATTCATCCCTGGAGGTATTGCACCCCCTCTTTACGCTGGGGGATGCTGTTAGTTTGGCCTTGCATGCCTTAAGGCAGGAGGTGACGGATGGCGCTGTGGATAAGGATAACCAGCCAGTCAGAGGTTCCAGGGGCCGCCATGTGCATCGCTCCTTGATCTCTAGCGGATCGACAGCGACTGTCTCCTGGGCTAGGGGGTCATTTCTGTGAGGAGAGCTTCCAGAGTCCGGATTGTCGTCCTCTTAATTCTTTTCTGTTTTACAACAGGCCTAGTCATTCTGATGTGGAAATTGACCTTGTGGCCTCTGGCTTCCCCTGAGTGTAGTCTCGTGAGGGGCAGACTGAGCATGGAAGCCCTGTTTGATTGCCAATGGCTAAGCATCCCTGGCAAAGGGCATCTCCCCCCCCCCCTCCCGGAGATGGGGATCAGCTGGGATCACCTAAGGGGCTAAGGGTGTATAAGAAAAATGCAGGCTGTCATGGAGAAGGGCTGTGGTTTGATGTTTCCAAGGTGGATGCTCAGGTCATGGCGGTTACCAGACAGAGCACTATCCCTGTGGAAAGCGAATTGGCCTTAAAAAGATACTCTGGACAGAAAGGTGGATTCATGTTGAAGAACCAGTTCGCTGCGGCAGCTGCTATTCTTCAGTTGGCGGTATGTGCTGGCCAGACATCTCAAGCCCTGCTCCAATGGGTTCAATCTATTCCACCAGATGATTCAACCCCTCTGAGTTGAGTCGGCTGTGGCCTTCTTTTCTGATGCCATGTACGGCCTGGTACGTCTATTAGCCAGGGATTGTGCCCTATTGATGGTGACATAGCGCTTGGCTTAGCTCTGACACGGGGCAGCGGAGTCATCTTCCAAAACCCGGTTGCCCACCTGCCTTAGAGAGACACATCTGTTAAATCCAATTTGGAGAAGCTGGTGAAGGACCTGGGAGAGACTAAATCTTTCTATCATCCAGAGGACAAATCCCAGGGGCCTGTGAAGTGAGCAGGAGCCCTTTTCCATCAGCTTCTGCCCACTCCTCGCAGTTGCACTGGTCAGACTCCCACGGGTCTCGGGACTGCCATCATTACCAGCCTGGGAAAGCCTTTCTTCTCCTCTGCTTATGGACCGGGCTCATTCTCAATCCCTTCATAGAGTGCTTGGGCCTAGGGATCCGGTCCCATCCAGAGGGAGGGCCCATTCCCTGGTTCCTCTGGTTGGAGGCAGGCTTCGCCTCTTCTTTCAGGAATGGGCCCAAGTCACCAAGGATCGCTGGGTGCTAGTCCCCATTCAGTATGGCTGTGACCTGGAATGCAAAGAGCTGATCCTGACTGCTTTTGTCTTCTCCCCTTGTGAGTCTACGAATAGCAGGACTGCCGTATGGATCACCTTATACAAGTTGCTTCTCCTGAAGACAGTGGTGCCTCTTCCCCTGGACAATCGGGGAAAGGGCAGGTATTCCATCTGTTGCCAATATGGAAGGAACTTTTGACCCATTCTGGAGCTCAAGTGTGTCAACGAGTGCTTCCATGTCATGTGCTTCTGGATGTAAACTGCGATCCATGGTTAAGCTATTGCTTTTTAAACTTTTAGCCCATATGACCCAATTTAACAACTGAAAATTCACATGGCACCAGATGATGATGAAATCAAACTGGCAGATCTCCAGCCTCCTTCCCTTCCCTCCACTCATGTAGAGCAAGAGTAGCAACAGCAGTCAGCACAGGATCCCTTATGTCAGTGTGTAGTGTGTGCTTACAGACCCCAGTACTCAGCATGGGTTTCCAGCCTAACAGAAAACTTATTCAAGAGGGGCAAGGGCCTATGAGTGACTTGGCATAGGTCACAGTGAAAGTCCAGAGAGATGGGGAAGTGGTCATGTTTCTGTGATCCCCATCCACTGATGATGTGACCCCATTTGGGGTCCTGATCCCAAGTTTGGGAACCACTGATTTAAGTGGTGCACTGCTAGACTTCCTGGCATCTCTGGATTTGGCCAAGGCATATTTTCATGCCCTGATCTGAAGGATCAGCAAAATATCTGTTTCATCATGCTTGGCTTTCCCCTTCAGTTCACAGCGCCCCCCTCCCCATCAGACTCTCCACTGCCCCAAGGACGTTCTCCAAGGTCATGGTGATGGTGGCTACACTGCCAAGGAATTTGTGTGCATCCATATCTGGACTACTGGCTCATCTGAGCCCATTCTCTTTCAGCGGCATCTCGGATAGCTCCCTGAATGGTGTCATTTTTGATAAGTTTCAGCTGGGTAGTCAGGGAAAGAGCCAGTTGTTGCATTCTCCAGGAACAAGCAGGAAGTCAGTCCTCACATATAGGTGACGTTGGCACTGATGGAGCCCGTGTGGAGCATTTCCCTAGCTTTCAAAGAAAGCCTTTGAGAATGCTACCGCGCATGTGTAGTCCCCTTCACGCCCAAGGGCGCCATCTTGCTCATTCTCCTTTTTTCATGGAGCCCAGCAGACACATGTCCTGTTTCCCCAGAAAAATCCCTTAAAAACTTATCCTTTAGTTGTTTTTTTCCCAGTTTGCGTACCGATTTCTCTTCCCGCCTCGATCTGGCGCCGACTTCAGCGCCGTTCTTGGCTCCTTTCCACTTTTTTCATCTAGGGTTGCCTTGCCGGCATTTGCACCTTTTGGTCGGAGGTCGTCGACCCCGGCCAGGTGTGGTCCACCGTATCTCCCGGTGGCTTCAAAAAATGTGACTGCCGCAGTCAGATTGTCTGTCACAGACACCCACGACTGCTGCTTACACTGACTCAGCCCGGACCATGACAGTACCTCCTGCGACCTGTGCCAGGCCATGACTTCGCGAACCAACAAGAAAAGGCCAGTATTACAGGAGAAAATGTTCCCGCGGTCCGGCTCAGCCCTGGCTTCCCCGACACTGACTCCAAAGCTGAGCATGTTCCGTGAGGCCCAGACATCTTCGGAGTCCCGCAGTGGCGGCTCCTCTGGAAAGACCCCAGACCTTGGAAAGAAAAAGAAAAAGTTCTTGAAGCCAGTTGAGGTTCCACTGGGGAAACCCAGTAAGGTCCCGCAGCGGGACTCGGGCAACTGAGCAGCGCCCTCCTAAGGTCTCTATGAAGGAGTCCTCGGTCGGTGGTGACTGCGAGGCTTCCCAAGGCCGTGGTTCTCGTGAGGATGCACTCCTAAGAGTGCTGGTGCCGGGCTCAAGGCCCTCTGTGCTCACGCTGAAAGCTGCGGAGCCTCCTGGCATTGAAGCCAGAATGGTGTCCCTGGAACAGAATATCTCTGCCATCCTGATCATGCAGTAGGCAATGATGTCTGGTTTATCCGCATCATCTGCCACGACAACCGAGCCCCTGACTGCAGTGGTGTCCCTGGGCGTCGAGCCAGACCCTGAGTGCCATCGGCCTCGGGCAAGCCCTCGGTACTGATCAAGGTCCCGATCCCAATCCTTGGGTATCCAGTCCTCCCCGGCTAGTTTCTGGGAGTCTGACCCGAGACCTGTTGGAAGTCTCGGTTCCCCGATGCAGGCCTCGAGGCATGGGAGGTCCGAGCCTTGGACTCCTTGACGCCCTCGGGTTCCGACTGGGAGACAGACGTCAAGGCCTCGCCCGAGACCTCTCAACACCTAATATCCCCTCGGAGCTATTCCCCAGCCGAGGACTTGGCATTTCACGACTTTGTCTGGGACATGGCCCGAGCCCTCTCTGTCCTGACCGAGTCCGAGGAGCACCCACGCACCGAAGAACTGGAGATCCTCCGGTATGAGTCCCCACCAAAGGAGGCGCTCTCTGTGCCGGTGCAACCTATCCTCAGTATGGATGTGGGAAAGCCGGCACCTCAATACCATCTACTGCATCAAGAGGAGTCCAGGCTTCCAGAAGTCCCAGCTTCCCACAACTCTACGGTGGTGGAATCATCAATGCAGAAGCTCAAGAGCCAGAAGAATTACTCTTATGTTTATGTTAGTTTATTCCATTTGCTAAAAACCGCCTTTCTACAATAACCAAGGCGGTGTACAATAAAAATTCAATAAAAGCAGGCCAACAGCCAACGAAAAGGAAAGGAAATGTACAATATCTTAAAAGGACAGTAAAGAAAACGAGGAGGACAGGACAAGACGTAAGTAGGGAAGATCTTAAGAGGGGGAGAGAGGTGGGGGAGGATAAAGGTCACACGAAAGGAGAGGGAACATCGAACGCTAGAGAAAACAGGTGGGTCTTTAGGTTTTGTTTAAATGTAGTGTATTGAGGTTCCAAACAGAGGGAAGAGCATTCCAGAGGGCGGGACCAGCGAAAAAGAAGGCAGAGGAACGGGTGGACTGCAAGTGAGCACGGGAGGGGGAGGGAAGGGTGAGGCGATTAAGATGGAAAGAGCGAGGAGTATGTCTGGGAGAGTGAAAGAAAAGGAGATCTGTTAAATATTGTGGGGTGCTGGTGTGAAAGGCTTTATGTACCAGAGTCAGCAGTTTGAATGTGGCACGGAAGGTAACAGGCAACCAGTGAAGGTGAAATAATAGAGGGGTTATATGATCTCGGGGGGAGGTGTGTGTAACAAGGCGTGCTGCAGTGTTATGTACCCCCGGGTAGAGAGGCCAGAGCACTTGACGCCGTTGGGTGCAAGTGCTGCTGGATACAGACCTATGAGCTCTACATAGGCATGTATCTAAAGGGCCTCATTCAGGAGCTCGCTGGCTTCTCAGCAGGGCTCTCCGGGGAACCTCTACAACGGTTCCTGGTTGCGGCCATCAGGAACTGCTTTAAGTTCCTGTCCCGGGCCGCCTATGATGGTTTTGAGGCTGTTGCTCAGGCGTCAGCCACAGGCATTGGTACTTGACGCCAGGCCAGGCTGCAGACCTCGGAAAAATGGGTCAAGGAAAAGCCGCTGGATGTCCCCTGCACTGGGAAGAACCTGTTTGGAAAGCCTATGGCCAACAAAGTGGTCGAGATTGAGGCAGAGGCTCTCAAAGAAGACCCCTGAAAGAAAACCTTGGGGAAAAGGCCAACTTTCTCGAGGAAGAAGGGCCCTTTTCACCAGAGTCACCACTACCAAGCCGCCTCGAGCCAGCAGCAGCAGGGATCCCAGCCTAAGGGCCAGGGACACAGACCCAGGATGCCAAAGGCCCAAAGCCACAGACCCCAGCTCCACTCAACCTGGAAGGAGCTTTTGACTCCCAGGGCAGGGCCTCCTTCCCCCTGGGAGACCCTCACCAGCCAACAGGGGGTTGCCTGGCACTCTTCGCTCACAAGTGGCCCAAGGTCACCTTGGACCGGTGGGTGCTTTGGGTGGTAAAGGAGGATTACCACCTCTGCTTCCAGCTGCCATCTCCGGGGCATTTTCCAGAAGAGCCAGTGTGACCTCTCCTTCACCATTCCCTCCTGCTCTCAGCTAGCAGGTCTACTAAAGGACAAGGCAGTGGAGCCTGTTCCCTAGCACCTCTGGGGCAAGGGCTTCTACCCAAGATACTTTCTTATCCCCCAAAAGAACAGGGGACCTCAGGCCCATCCGGGACCTCTGAGACTTGAACAAGTTTCTGGTGAGGGAGAAGTTCAAGATGTTTTCCCTTAGAACACTGCTGTCTTACCTCCACCAGGGAGAATGACTTTGCTCCTTGGACTAAAGGATGCCTACACCCACATCCTGGTCCACCCATCTCATCGGCAATACCTTTATCTTTATTTGGTTTTTGATATACCGCTCTACGCTCGAGCACCATAGCGGTTTACAGTATACAAAACACAAAAGACTGCTGAAAGGAGAAAAGAGCTCTATGGTATTGATAGGAAAGAAAAAGAAGAGTGAGAGATAGCAGGAAAGGATAGAAAGGCAGAGAAGGAGGGGGGGGGGAGAGCCACCTCAGCATTGGGGGGAAGAGGGAGGAAGATTAAATGCAGAGCAGAAAAGACGAGTTTTCAACATTGACTTGAACTTAGTGAATGAGAGTTCAAGTTGCAGGTCAGGAGGGAGGGAGTGGCCTTCCCCCTACCTGAGATTCATGGTAGGGGGAGGCCACTACCAATACAGGGTATGTCCCGGCCTCCTCACCAAGGGTTTTTACAAAGTGCCTAGCAGTTGTAGCCGTCCATCTGCACCTACATGGGGTGTTCGTCTTCACCTACTTGCACGACTGGCTCATCGGAGGTGGCACATCTGCAGAGTCCAATCAGGGCACAGAGCGTACCATTCTCCTCCTGCAGCACCTGGGGTTTGTCATCAACTACCCCAAATCACATCTTTCTCCATTTCAAAACCTAGAGTTCATTGGTGCTCAGCTGGATATGGTGCGGGCCAGAACCCTCCTCCCTCAGGACCGGGCAGAACGCCTCAGACAGCTGGCAGGGGAGGTTCAACACTGCAGAACGGTGCCGGCTTGCCACTTCCTCCACGGTCCATGTCACACCCCTAGCCCACATGCACATGCAGATAGCCCAGTGGTGCCTGCGTACCCAGTGGACCCAGGCCATGGGTAGACTCAGGGACAGAGTCGGGGTCACCCGCCAGCTTGCAGAGTCCCTCTACCGTGGCAGGACCTGGGCCACCTCTGGGCTGGAATGCCCTTCCAGGCGCCTCCACTGCAGAGGACCCTGACCACAGACTCCTTTATCCGAGGCTGGGGAGCTCACTGCAGAGCTCACTGCACTCAGGGCGGAGTTTCTGCTGCAGATCAACCTCCTGGAACTCCGGGTGGTGCTCCTCGCCCTACGAGCGTTCCACATCCACTTACAGAACAGACCTGTCCTGGTCCAGTTGGACAACCAGGTCGCAATTTTCTATATAAACAAGCAGGGAGGCATGGGCTCGTACTCCCTCTGCCAGGAGGCAGTAGACCTCCTTTCTTTTGCAGCATGCAATGGCATGCTCCTGCGAGCGATCTACCTCCCAGGCCAATTCAACTCCATGGTGGACAGACTCAGCAGAGTCCTGCACTGTGACAAGTGGCGTCTTGGCCCCACGGTAGTGGAGAAGCTCTCCCGCCTTTGGGGCTGGCCGAGATAGACCTGTTTGCCTCTCGGGGCAACACGCAGTTGGCTCGCTTCTGCTTCTGTCAGTCACACTCACACAGGGTAGCAGCAGACATGTTCCTGATCTCATGAGCCAGGGGACCGCTCTATGTACTCCCAGTGACACCTCTGGTTGCCAAGACTCTGCTCAAGATTCAGAGCGAAAAGGCATCAGTGATTCTGATTGCCCCCAGGTGGCCCAGGCAGCCCTGGTTTTCATTCCTGCTCTCACTGTCGGTGGTACTCCCAGTCCCCTTGAGTCGAGCCCTGGACTTCCTGACTCAGGAGGAAGGCTCCCTCCTGCACCCCAATATGGGATCACCGACACTGATGTCATAGCTGTTGAGAGGTGTAGCCTTGGCCCTGCTCAACCTGCCACAGACGTTTGAGGAAATTCTGAGGAAATTCTGTTGGCTTCCAGGAAGCCCTCCATGAGGAGGGTCTATGCCTTTAAGTGGTGAAGATTCGCCTGGTGGTGCATGGACAGGAAGGAGAATCTTTTCTCTTGCCATGTATAGCTGGTACTCCAATACCTAGTGCATCTGTTGCGCACAGGATTGAAATTGAATTCTGTCCGGGTGCACTTGAGCATCATAACCACTCACCATCACCCTGTAGGGGGCAAGCCCTTATCCAACCAGCCCCTGGTCTCACAATTCCTACGGGGCCTGCTAGTATCCAAGTCCCCTCTCCGCGCCCCCCCCCCCCCCCCGGCAGCAGAATGGGACCTTAACGTGGTGCTCTCCCAGCTGACCAGACTGCCATTCGAGCCCCTGGCCACCTTCCCCCTCAGATACCTATCTTGGAAGGTGGCCTTCCTGGTAACCCTGACTTCAGCTCGCAGGGTCAGCGAGCTTCAAGCTCTGGTGGTGGACCCCCTCCCCCCCATATACCAGGTTCTTCAAGAACAAGATAGTGCTCTGCACCCACCCTAAGTTACTCCTGTAGGTGGTATCCCCGTTCCACCTCAGCCAGGAAGTGGTACTCCCCAATTTTACCCATGGCCGCACACTGGCAAGGAGGAGCTCATTCTCCATCACTGAATTGTAAACGGGCCCTGTCCTTCTATTTGCAGCAGACCCAGGGCCACTGCAAAGCACCTCAGCTTTTCGTGTCCTCAGCAGACTGGGGCTCCCTGTAACCAAGCTTGGGTGGCGAACTGCATTGCCCTTGCTTATGAGCGTACTGGATTCTCCCTGGAGCACCGGATCACTGCACGTCGCGTAAGGGCCACCTACTTTCATTTGGTGCCGGTGGCAGAGATTTGCAGGGCCACCACTTGATCATCCATAAACATGTTAGCAGTTCACTGCTGCCTGGAAAGCAAATCCCGCAGGGACAGCGCCTTTGGTCAAGCAGTGTTGCGTAATATTCTGTGTTCAGGCTACCGGAGTGATAGTGTTGCTGGATGCTAGGTCTTGCAGAGTCTCTCAGCAGGGACTTGCCTTCTGCAACTCATGGCCACCCGATGGGTTGGTACTGTTGTAGTTCAGTCCTTGGCAGCCTGGAGTTAGGGAGACCTGTATTTATTTATTTATTTAGACAGTTTTGTATACCGCCTTATCCTTCAATCAAAGCGGTCACAACACAATTGGGGGATACATTTAACATGCGGGGATATGAGACACATACACTAATACTTACAGGGAACATGGGCAATGGAGGGTTAAGTGGCTTGCCCAAGACCACAAGGAGCATCTGTGGGACTAGAAACCCCAGTCCTTCCGGCCCAAGGTTGCTGTCCTCTAGTGGGATTTGAACCCCCGACCTTACGGCCTGAAGTACCTTACCCCAACCACTAGGCTACTCCTCCCTACTCCTCCCTCCCTATATGTGAGGACTGACTTCCTGCTTGTTCCTGGAGAAAGTGTAGTTACTCACCTGTAACAGGTATTCCACGGGAACAGCAGGAATCTGTCCTCTCAACTCTCCCTCCTCCTCTAGGTGTTGCCGTCCTTCTCTTTTTTTTTTGTTGACAGCCGTCTTAGTTATGTCATCTGACTGAACAAGATGGCACCCTTGGGCGTGAAGGGGACCAAGCATGTGTGGTAGCATTCTCAAAGGCTTTCTTTCCCCCCCTCCCCTCCATTCCCCATCCCGTTCCCTTCCCGTCCTATCCCACTCCTGGTCATCCTTCGAGACAATAACCCTCAGTACCCTCGAAAAAACCTTTCTTTCCCTTCGTAAAACCACTTGTTCGTCTGATCCTATCCCATCTCTCTGGCTCCTAGAACCCTCTCTGGCTCTTTCCCCCTATATCCTCTCCATGTTCAATTCTAGCTTATCCTCTGGTACATTTCCATCTAGCTGGAAGCATGCTATCGTTCGTCCCATCCTAAAATCCTGGTCTTCTGATCCCTCTGCCCCCTCTAGCTGGCGCCCCATCTCCAATCTCTCCTTCCTTTCTAAATTCCTGGAAAAACTGGTCTTCATTCAACTCTCCTCTCACCTTGAAGTTTCCCTTACCCTTCACCCCCGGCAGTCTGGTTTCCGTCCTGGTCACAGCACTGAAACTATCATCCTCTCTCTTCTTAATGAACTTCACACTGCTCATGATCGTGGCTTATTCACTTTAGCTGTTTCCCTTGATCTCTCCGCAGCCTTTGACCTAGTGGATCACCGCACCCTCCTCACTCGTCTTCAGGAGGCGGGTCTTTCTGGTCTGGTACTTCGGTGGTTTCACTCTTTTCTCTCATGTCGCTCCTTTTCTGTAGTTACTGGGTCTTCCTCTTCTGCCCCCACTCCCCTCACATGTGGAGTTCCTCAGGGCTCTGTCCTCGCCCCCCTTCTCTTTAATATTTTTCTAGCCCCTCTTGCCCTCATAATTCAACAGTTTGGTATTTCTGCATATTATTACGCAGACGACATTTTTCTCCTGCATCACACAAGCTCTCTTTCTCCAGACATTGCCCCTCTTAATCTTTGTCTCACTGCTATTGCCTCATGGTTCTCTTCTAATTTTCTTCATGCCAACCCCGCTAAATCCTTTGCTATCTGGTTCACGTTCGGGAGCTCCTCCCCTGCCTGCGCCCCCTCTTTTTCCTCCCAGTCCATTCCTCTTGTCTCCTCACTCCGGTACCTGGGTGTTATTCTTGACTCTTCTCTTTCTTTCACAACCCATATCTCCTCCATTGTTCAACGTTCTTTTCTTTCCCTTAGGCAGCTTCGAGCCATCCGCCCCTTTCTCTCCTCCTCTGCTCTGGCAACACTTCTCCTCTCTTTAGTGGTATCTCGTCTAGATTACTGTAATGTCTCCTTGGCTGGTCTCCCCCAATCCCAATTGTCTCGTCTTCAACGTGTTCAAAATACAGCTATTCGTCTACTAACTCATGCCTCCCGCTTCGACCATGTCACCCCTCTTCTTTTTCACCATCATTGGCTACCTGTCTCCTTTCGCGTCCAATATAAAATTCTCATTCTTGCACACAAAGCTGTTCGTACCGGTACCCCCTCCTATCTTGCTGACCGAATATGTTTCCGTACTTCACATCGTCTGCTTCGCTCTATTCACACAAATCGGATGTCTCTTCCCTCCCCCTCCCAGGCCCACCTTGTCTCTACCCGTTCTTCCGCTTTCTACTTTCTGGCCCCCAGCCTTTGGAACTCGCTCCCCCCCCCACTCCGCGCAGAAGAATCATACCAGTCCTTCAAATCCCAGCTCAAAACCCACCTCTTTAACCTAGCATTTGACCTCCCACCCTTGTCCTCCTCTTCCCCCTCTGTTCCGTGATGTTATACTGTAATTGCTAAACTGGTTTGCTTTCTCTCTTTCCTTTTTCTCCCTTTTCTGTTTTTAACTGGCGTTCCTTTTCTCTTTCTCGCAGCCTTATTTTTAAATTGGATAATGTTTTTATTGTAAACCGCTCAGGTGCCCATGGTGTTGGGCGGTATATCAAGTTTTATTAAACATAAACATAAACAACACGCGGGCTCCGTCGGGACCCATATGTGAGGATTCCTGCTGTTCCCAGAGAACACCTGTTACAGGTGAGTAACTACGCTTTCCAGTCCCTGGAGTTCCTGGGGGCATGTTTCAATACTCGAGTGTGCAGAATCTTCCTGCCAGAGGAGAAAGTCAAAGGCTGTTGGATGGCCTAGTGCTGTTCTGTTCGCAGCAGGCCCCCAGAGTTTTTAGGTTTGATTTTCAGCTCTTCGGCTTGATGGCAGCGACAATCAAGATGGTGCCATGTGCGTGTGCTCATATGCAGTTGCACCAGTGATCTTACTAACTTGGTGGTCCCCGAGTTCTCAGTGGCTCGAGCTCAGGCTCCCGCTCCTAATGATGGTGATGGCCAGCCTGCGATGGTGGCAGCAGCCCAGTCCTCTGATTGCCACTGGATGATTGCTCATGCAGGGAGGCAGTGTAGTCCATCAATTGCTTTGAAGCGAGGGCCATCAGGTGGCGCTTCTACATAATTGTTGTTATTGTAAACCGCCTTGTTACTACTTTAAGGCGGTATATCAAATGTTTAAATAAAGATAAAGATTTCCAGGAACAAGCAGGAATGCAGTCTTCACATATGGGTGAACATCCCTGAGGAGCCCGCATGGAAACGCTCCCCAGTGTCCAATAGGAAAGCCTATGGGAGCACTCCACTGCGCCTGCTTGTCTGCCTTCCCAACTCCTCTCCTCAGTTCTTTGTTTTCCGCGGAGCCAGTAGGATGCTTCGTCCTTTCACCGCCGAAAAACGTCTTTTTTGGGGTCCTTCAAGGTACATTGTGCTTTTGCCTTTCTGTCGATGCCAGTCCTGATAATGTTTTGTTTTTTTCTTCTCAGTTTTTTTTCTTTCTTCTGATTTTCAAGCAGTTCTCACAGCTAAACTAGGACTCTGGGCCTCCATAGCCTTCTCTTCAATCTTGAGAACTTTTCAGTCATGGAAAAACTAGTCAGTAGTTTTAAAAAAATGTACCAAGTGTGCCAGTACCATTTCGGCCATTGATGACAAACATGACTGGTGTCTAAAATAAGAACATAAGATATGCCATAGGTCCATCAAGCCCAGTATCCTGTTTCTAACAGTGGCCAATCTAGGTGTCAAGTACCTAGCAGTTTCCCTAAAAGACACAGGTTCCACAATGCTTGTATTGGGGCAAGCAATGGATATCCCGGGTTCCCTTTAATAATGGTTTATGGACCTTTCTTCCAGGAACTTGTCCAAACCTTTTTTTAAACCTGGCTACACTAACAGCTTTTACTACATCCTCCGGTAATGAATTCCAGAGTTTGATTACACATTGAATGAAAAAATATTTTCTCTTATAAGCCTTAAATAGGTTACACTGTAGCTTCATTGCATGTCTCCTAGTCTTTCTATATTTTTCTGTATTTTGTTTGGGTCCTGAACATGAACCCATGGCTTGTCCTTTGTGCCAAAAAATGACAAAAAGAGATGTAAAGAACCGAGCCAGAGAGTTTGCATCGTCATTTGCCTTGGACTCTGTCTCAGTGGTTTCCACTTTGAGGGCATTAACTTTGTTTCAGGCTTCTTCAAAATCCAAACGCAAGAGTAAGTCAAAGTCTGGGGCTGTTTCCAAATCTTCGGTGTCGAAGACCAATTCTAAAGACAGGGAAAAGTCCCAGCATAAGCATCAAGACTCCTCTAGAGGTGCTTCTGATGCAGATGGCAAGTCAAACAGCCCTTGTGGGAGCATCTGTCCTTCAAAGCACAAGTGGGGCTCCAGGATGCTCCCGAAGCATTGACTTCCAGAGAGCTACCGGTTCCACATTCTGGGATGGTGGCTCAGAGCCCTGTACACGATTCCACCCAGACATCAGCCATCTCCCTAGATCAGCACAGGCTGGCTCTCAAGAGGAGCTTGGCAGCCTTTGTACTGATAACACTCCTGGCAGCGTCTGTTCCGATAACATTGAGAGCTTCTGGAGTGCAGGCTTCAGCACCGAGCCTACAGCCAGGCGTATCGGGCCCAATGCTGGCCCTCGAACCAGCATTGTCAGAGCATCTGAAACTGATTTCTTTGTTGGACTTGCTCAATACCACCTGTATCCAACAGACTCAGGCTGCCATTCCGATACCTTGGAGTATTGGCATAGAGTGTCAACTACCTCGAAGCATCGAGGTCGAACACAAGACCGCCGATACTTTTGATTTCTTGCCGGACTCTGATTCAACTTCGTCAGAATCTGATGAAAGGTCACTCAATTCCTGAGAACGTCTCGACATCCCTTCAGACCCTTTGCCGCCTCAGAAATAGCATCTGTTCCCACCAGAAGATATGTCCTTTCAGGACTTCATAGGGACATGGCAGCAGGCCTCCCAATCACAGTATCTTCTGAAAAGGAACAGAGGGCGGAGGAATTGGAAATTTATTTATTTCCAGTACGCAAATACCCCACCCCCCCAAACAGGTGTATCGTGTCCTGCAGGATCTTATGCTCCGCATGTGGGCGTCCCACTCATGGTTCCACCTGTCAGCAAAAGACTTGATACCGTGTACAGAGTATCAGCGTGCCCAGGCTTCCGAAAACCTCAGCTCCCCCACCACTCAGTGGTGGTAGAATCGGCGATGCACCGAATAAAGAGCTCAAAGAACCATTCATCCAGGCTGCCTGGCAAAGACTCAAAGACACTCGATACCTTTGGACGTCTATGTTTCCAAGCTTGCATGTTGGTCTCTAGAATCAACTCTGACATGCATGGGCATGTTTTTGAAGAATGTCACCCGCATGCTTCCTGAGGATAAGAGGAGTGCATTCCAGATACTCTTCAAGCAAGGGCAGATCACCTAAGTTTCTTATCAGGGCCTCTTTTGATACTTTTGAATCCACAAACAGAGCTTCAGCAGTCTACACTGGGGCTTGCAGAATGGCCTAGTTACAGACGACAGACCTCGAGCAGTGGGTCTAAGATAAACATGTACTGGAGAAAACATTTTTGGCAAAGATTGGAGGGAAAATGAGCAAGAGAGAATGAAACAAATGATCTCACCCTAAAACGCCCTTCCAGGAAAACAGCTGACCAATCCAAAAGGAAGGCTCCTCCTGAGAAGTCTTTATATTCTAAGAAAGAAATACTATTCTTCTTAACTGCCTATTAATTTGAGCATCTTTAGCAGAGGCAGCAGGGTTCTCGCCAACCCAAAAAAACAAGGCTCCTAAGCCTCAACATGCAGAGCCTGTTCTGGTTTTTGACTCCTTCCTATAGAGCATTGCCAATCTGCCCCTGGAGGGCTTCCAGCCCCTCCACATTGCAGGCAGACTTTATCACTATGGCCACAGTTGGTACCTAATAACATGAGAGCAGTGGATGCTTCAGATTGTCCAAAGGGATTATCAGCTTCACTTTAAAACCTTACCCCCCCCCCCCCACCTGCTTCACAGGGGATGATCCAACACAACCTCTTCAAAGCACTCTCTTAAAAGAAGAGGTGACCACCGTGTTGTCCCAGGGTGCCATAAAAAGAGTTCCTCCTCCTCAAAAGTTGGGATTATACTCTCCATACTTTCTCATGCCAAAGAAAACAAGGAGGCTTCAGGCCCATCAGATAAATTCAAAATGATTTCACTAGGAACTCTTCTACCATATCTCCAGAGACATAATTGGCTATGTTCTCTAGACCTCAAAGGGGCGTACACTCATATACTGATCCATTGCTTTCACAGACAGTATCTGCACTTCATGTGTCAAGGAAACAGTTATCAATACCAGGTCTTCCCCTTCGGTATAGCCTCTGCTCATGGGTCTTCACAAAATGCATGGCAGTCATCACTGCCTACCTATGCACCTTGGGGATATTCGTCCTTTACTTAGACGATTGGCTGATCAGAAGAGAATCTCCTCAAGAGGTAAGGCTCTCCCTTTGTTGCACCATCAAAGTGCTCCAAGACCTGGACTTTGTAATAAACGTTCCAAGGTCCCACCTCACTCTGACCCAAAGTCTAGAGTTTATCGGTGCTCTTTTAGACACTCAACAGGTCCAAGCTTTCCTTCCGCAGCTTCTCTGTGTCTGCCTCATTGAGTTGGCAAAAGGGGTACAACAGCAAAGCTGAGTAACAGCTCGAGAGATGTTACAACCACTATTAGGACACATGGCCTCCATGGTCCATGCATTCCCCTATGCTCGATTACACATTCGACACATGCAGTGGATTCTGTCTTCTCATTGGGAGCAAGCAAGGGGTCGTCTCGGAGACCAGTTCCACATTACCTCTCAACTGATCAAATCCCTTCAGTGGTGGTGTCTCCCACAAACATTTTCAGATGCTTCCACCTCGATGCACCTTGATGAATGCTTCCAAGCTGGGTTGGGAGCCACTTCTGAACGATCTGACCACATAGGGACTGTGGATACCACAGGAATCTGCCCTGTAGATCAAACTGCTAGAACTACAAGCACTGACAAATGCGTTTCTCCAGGAACAAGCAGGAAGTCAGTCCTCACTTATGGGTGATGTCAGCACTGACGGAGCCCACGTGGAGCACTTCCCCAGCTTTCAAAGAAAGCCTTTGGGATTGCTACCATGCATGCGTGGTCCTCTTCCCGCCCAAGGGTGCCATCTTGCTCAGTCTCCCTTTTTCCGCGGAGCTCTTTGGACGTACGCCCTCGTCCCTCGGAAAAAGTTTTGTTTTCCTCGCCTTAACAGGCTCTTATTTCTTTTTTCCGGTTGCACCGGTCCTCTACCCGTCCTCCCCTTGCTCTTTTTTGGAGCTTACGAGGATAACTTTCCTAATTTTTTCTTTTTGGGCTTCACACCCTATTTTTCTACAAACCGCTGGCCGCGTGGGTCTTCGACCTCGCAGTAGCTGTTTCTGCCCCCATGGCCACCTGGTTTAAAAAATGCGATAGATGCTCTAGAAACATGTCGCTTATGAACACTCATGACTGTTGTCTACGGTGTCTGTGAGCCGATCATGACCCAGAGCTCTTTTTGCTCTGTGAGAAAATGTCCTCTAAGGCCCTGCTCAGCCATAAGCAGAAGTCTGAAGACATTTTTCAAAAGGCTGCCTCGGAGTCACCGGTGGTGCCCTCGGTCGTCTCCCCTCCGGTGGGTTCTCCCCCTGCGGCACCGCGTTCCAGGCGGCATTCTGACCAGGGGTCCCCCAAGGTGGAACGATGCAAAAAGAAGGCAGCCTCGAAGTCGCTGTCTGGGGCCCCTGACAAGCGTAAGCGCTCCCGTGCTGGTCGCTTAGGCCCCTTCGGCGTTCCTGAGAATCTGACAAGGAGTGGCCCTACAAGGTACCTCGCAGAGAAATGGAGGCCTCCAGCGAAGGTACCCAGTCTCCTGAGGGTCGTCCCGGTGAGGACCCCCTCTCCTCCTTGACGCCCGATCCGGTGATCCCAGTATCGGCGTCCCAGGGCCCCACGCCCACATGGGAGTCCTGTATGCTGGTGCTCAAATGCAGCATTTCTGCGTTCATTGCTTCCCAGCAGGCGCTCACGGCCAGCTTTGCTGACTTGCACCCTGAGACCACCACCCAAATACGTCCAGGAAACCCTCAAGAGCCACGGGCCTCATGAGGGTCCTCAATGTCAGTATCGCTTGCTCTCCCGTTCCTCGGGGGCGAGATCGTCCAGGGACTCTGGCTTCAGGCTGCCGGCCATCGGACAGGGCGAACTGCCCGGCTCGGATCCCTCGACCGATTTTTTTTTTTTTGGGACTGGGAATCCGATGGGGACACCTCCCCGGAGACCCGCACCCACCGGTATCTCCTGTCGGACCCCTCGCCGCCTGGTTTCCAGCAGTGTTCACTGCCCGAGGACACCTCCTTTTTGGTGTTTATTCAAGACATGACTCAGGCCCTCAACCTGGTCACTCAGGCCAAAGAGGATCCTCGTGCTGAAGAACTTGATATTCTTTAATACGAGGCCCTGCCAAGGGAATCCCTCACTGTGCTGGTGCCGCCGATCCTATCTCTGCCTGGATTATTTTCAAAACCAAGCTATCTGACCGCATCTCTCCCATTCTGTACTCTCTCCACTGGCTCCCTGTTGCCAGTAGGATTCAATATAAATCCATAGTGAACAATTTCAAGCTCATTAACAAAATAGCCCCTTCTCATCTCTCAACCTTAATCCAGCCCCCCCCCCCCCCCCGAAAACAGAACGAGAAGAAGAGTGAATCTTAACATGCTTCTAATCCCTGACTCTATACGGAAAACGAAGCAGATAACAAGCAATTCTGCTTTGTTCCATTGACTGGGTGCATAGTATGAAAATCTACCAACCAACCTAAGAGAGATTAAAGACCTCTTAACCTTCAGAAAAGAGCTTAAAACATATCTTTTCATCAAGCACTTCAACAACATACAGCACACCACTGATCAATATCACAAGAGCATGCTGATCATCAAACACAAGTTGACCCTACCTAATACATGTATCATTTTCCCCTTGCTCCAGCCTACTCACTCCAGTAGGCCATACCATTTTTTTTCACACAATTCACTCGAAATCAAAGCTATATATGCATGCTGTAATATGTAAACCTGTATAAAACTGATATATTCCTGTTTGGTGTAAATAGTTATTTATTCATTGAACTATAAGTTTGGCCTGTTCATTGTAAATAGAACATTTTGAGAACATATTAACTATATCATTGATGTTTTCTTTGTTCTCTATAAACTGCCCCTGACCTCTGGAAGGGGTGGTATAGAAAAGCACATGAATAAATAAATCTCGCCTATTGCTCCGTATGTGGGAGGCCCCGGCCCCGGTTCCCATTGTGAGCAAGCGCTTTGAGACAATGTACAAGGTGCAGCGCGGGCCGGGCTTCCGAAAGACCCAACTTCCACACACCTCAATGGTGGTGGAATCAGCCATGAGAAAGCAGAAAAGCCCGAAGTCCCACTCATCGGTGCCACGGGGCCGAGAATCGAGAGCCCTTGATGCTCAGTGCTGCAAGGCCGATCAAGGTTCCATGCTCTCTTGTCACATCCAAGCATACAAATTATATATTGGTATGTTCCTCTGCGACTTGGCAAAGGAACTTGGAGGTTTCTCTGCGGGCCTTGAGGGCGAGCCCCGCGACAGGTTCTGCACCCTGTTGAAATCAGTGGCTGACTGCTCAAAGTATGAGGAAGTACCGGGAATATAAGCCCTGACCTCTCGAGCCTCCTATGATGGCTTTGAGACATCGGCTCAGATGGTGGCTGCGGGCATTGGAGCCCGCCACCAGACTTGGCTCCAATCTTTGGATTTGGAGCAGTGGGTGCAGGAGAAGCTCCTGGACGTGCCCTGCCTCAGTGAACAACCTTTTGGTAAGCTGATGGAAGGAGAAGGCTGCGGAGATCAAGAAGGAGTACGTCACTAGGACCCATCTCTCCCGCAAAACCTCTATGCTGCCTCGAAAGAAGCAGCCCAACAGCAAGCCCTTCTTCTCCAGGAACAAGCAGGAATGAGTCTTCACATATGGGTATCGTCTGTACCGACGGAGCCTGCGCGGGAACGCTCCCCAGCGTCCAAAAGGAAAGCTTTTGGGAGCATCCTACAGCACCTGCGCGCTGCCTTCCCGCCTTTCCTAACCACCTCTCTCCAGTTCTTCTTTTTCCGCGGAGCCAGCAGGTTGTGTTTCCTGTCACCGTTGAAGAATTTCTTATTTTCTTTTATTTCTTTAGTCGCGTGTCTGCCTTCTCGACTCCAGACCGGTACCGCCGTTTTTTTTCTTTCTTTCTTTTAAAAAAAAAAAAAAACCCTACTCTTTTCTACTTCAGTGCATTTTTTCTTTCTGTGGCCTTAGGCCTGCAGAAATTTTTTCCTCATGGAAAAGCCCGCCTCCGGGTTCAAAAAGTGCACGAAGTGCAGTGGCACTATTTCTGTCACCGACACCCACGACTGGTGTCTTAAATGTTTAGGTCCTGACCATTCCATTGCGGACTGTGAGTCCTGTTCCATGATGTCTAAAAGAGGTTTACAGAATCGAGCAGCCAAGCTCAGTACCCTGTTTCCCTCTGATGCAGCTTCTGTGGCATCAACGTCTTCCAGGGCTGCTTCTTCCTCCCATGGATCTCAGGTAACCAAACTTAAATCCGGCCGGTCCTCGAAGAGTACATCTCCCTCTAAGTATCGAGATGCCCCCGAGCTTGCTCTCGAGGAGTCCACACCGGCAAAATTACCCCGGCGGGAAGCTCCGGCTTCCAAAGCTTTATCTATGGGGTCACAGGTTGACATCGATGGCTCGGCCTCGACTGATCACCTGTTACAATGTTCTGGGGTACCGGCGGTTCACACCGGTACCGACATCCAGACATTGGTGGCGTCGATGGATCAGAATATTCTGACCATGCAGCGTGCCATCACGGCATTCATACAAGCTGCGACGCCTTCGGTACCGCAACAAACTCCGTTGTCGGTACCGATTCCGGTACCGGACCCGATATCGATTCCGATGCCGGTACCGATTGCATTGACGTCGACGGCAGCGGTACACTATCCTGTGATGCCCATCGGTACCGATCCGGTACCGATTACTCCCGATGTCGATACCCCCCGGTATGCGAATCGGGCTCGGCGAGAGCATCCAGACAGGCGATACTTCGATTCCTCTGAGGTCTCTGATGAATCAGAGGCCTCTATCGAAGCATCGGGGATCCTTCCTCAGGAACCCTCTTCTCCAAAAAGGAGAATGTCTCCTCCAGAGGACTTGTCTTTTCAAGACTTTATCAGGGAGGTGGCCAGAGGCCTTTCCATCTCAGTGGCCTCTGAGACAGAGCCTAGAGCCAAAAAAATAGGTATTTTACAATATCCTAAGGCTCCTAAAGAGGCAGCCACTTTACCAATACATGAGATTCTCTATGATCACATGTTGGGCATATGGGAGACTCCTCTTACCACCTCCCCTCATTCTCGTAGGTTGGACACCATGTATCGTGTTCCTCCTTGTCCTGGTTTTCATAAGACTCGGCTTCCTCACCACTCCATTGTGGTGGAGTCTGCTATGAAAAAGATCAAGAGTACAAAGAGGCACTCTTCTACCCCTCCAGGAAGAGAATGCAGAACCTTAGATGCCTTTGGCAGGAGAATTTTCCAGGCCAGTATGCTTGTAGCCAGAATCAACTCCTATAGTCTCTATATGGGGATGTTTCTAAAGGAAGTTACAGATCATCTGCAAACCTTATCTCCTTTTATGTCAGAAAATAAAAGGGAAGAATTTCTCACCTGGCTTAAACATGCCCAGGATATTTCCAAGTTTTCCAACCGTGCAGCCTTTGACTCTTTTGAGGGTGCCAGCAGAGCCTCGGCTATTGCCATAGGTGCATGCAGAGTTGCTTGGTTACAAGCCTCTGATTTGGAATCCTGGGTTCAGGATGGACTAGGTAACCTTCCTTGTACAGGTGAAAACCTGTTTGTCAAAGATTGGCAAGCAAAGGCCAACCAGATGGATGCTGAAAATTCTGCTTTAGATAGACTTTCAAAGTCTACTTCTGCTCCTTTTAAAAAGAGATTGTTCAAAAAAGGATTTTTCCCAAAAAAAGGGAAATATTCTTCTGTTTATGGTCAGGCCTCTTCTGCAGGTCGTTTTGCTACAAAGAGGCAACAACCACCAAAACAGGCCAAGCCTAAGGCTGCGAGGACTGCTACGGCCCAACAGCCTCAGCCTCCTCAGGGCCTTTGACTTACCACTAGAGAACCTAGCCTTTCTGGCTCTAGAACATCCAGAGCCTCTCACCATCCCAGGAAGGTTAGCTCATTTTGCTCCCAGATGGGAACAAATCACAGCAGAGCAATGGACCCTCTCCATCATAAGAGACAGGTACAAGCTTCACTTCTTAAACCTTCCTCCTCACACTATGGTGAAACAGTTCAATTCTCCAACATCTCTCCTCAACCTTCTAGGTCAAGAGATTGCCACCCTTCTTGCCCAAGGGGCAATAGAAGAAGTACCCCTTCTTCAACAGGGCTCAGGGTTCTACTCCCCCTATTTTCTCATTCCAAAGAAAACGGGGCTACAGACCCATTTTAGATCTCAGAGAATTGAACAAGTTTCTATGCAAGGAGAAATTCAAGATGACTTCTCTCGGAACTCTCCTTCCATACCTCCAGAGTCAGGACTGGCTTTGTTCTCTAGATCTCAAGGATGCGTACACTCATGTCCTCATCCATCCAACACACAGAAGGTTCCTTCGGTTCCTTTACCAAGGAAAGCACTACCAATACAAAGTGCTTCCTTTCGGTCTGGCCTCTGCACCAAGAGTGTTCACCAAATGCATGGCAATAGTAGCTGCATTTCTACGCACTCTAGGGATATTCGTATTCCCATATCTGGACGACTGGCTCATCCGAGCTCCATCCCAGTCAGAGGCCCAGGCTTCCCTGGCCTGCACAAGGCGTGTTCTTCAGTATCTGGGACTGGTAATAAACATTCCAAAATCCCATCTCACCCCTACTCAATCTCTAGAGTTCATAGGGGCCTTGCTGGGTACCACAACTGCAAGGGCCTATCTCCCCCAGGCCCGTTGCCTACGCTTGGTGCAGTTAGCCTCACAGATTCAGTTAAAATCCTATTCAACTGCTCGAGAGATGTTACAACTGTTAGGCCACATGGCATCCACTGTGCATGTGGTTCCTTATGCTCGCCTTCACATGAGAGCGGCTCAATGGACTCTATCCACCCAATGGACCCAGGCATCAGGGTGCCTGTCAGACAAAATAGCGACCTCCAGTTGCCTCTTTTCCTCGCTCCATTGGTGGAAGTCCACTCAAAATCTGTTGCTGGGGTCCCCCTTTCAACAGGTATTACCCCAAGCAACCCTTACAACAGATGCCTCTCCAAAGGGTTGGGGAGCTCATCTACAAGATCTCTCCACCCAAGGCATCTGGTCTCCACAGGAGACATCTCTACATATCGACCTCTTAGAGCTCAGAGCAATCTTCCTGGCTCTCAGTCTTCCGCACCCTGCTCAGCTACAAGACAGTCCTCATCCACACGGACTAACAAGTAACCATGTTCTACGTGAACAAGCAGGGGGGGACTGGCTCTCTGTCGCTTTGCAACGAAGCTCTGAGATTGTGGGCCTTCGCCAGAGAGCATCAAATCCATCTCATGGCAGTGTATCTTCCAGGGGTTCAAAACTCTTGGGCAGACAGACTCAGTTGAGTTCTGCTTCCACACGAATGGTCCCTCCATGGGGACCAGATAGCCAAGATCTTTCGAATTTGGGGAACCCCCAGACATAGACCTGTTTGCAAGTCCGTGGAATGCCAAACTTCCCCGGTTCTGTTCCAGGATTCCGTGTCAGGGAGTTCAGGCCAGGGATGCCTTCCTCCTTCATTGGGGGCAAGGCTTCCTCTATGCCTTTCCACCTATTCTCCTCATTCCCAAGACACTGTTCAAGCTTCAGAGAGACAGGGGGTCTATGATCCTCATAGCACCACGTTGGCCACGCCAAGTGTGGTACCCTCTACTTCTGCATCTCTCTCAAGCTCCCTCCCTGGACTTGGGGTCTGCTCCAGTTCTCCTCTCCCAAGAGGAGGGAACGTTGTGGCACCCAAATCGCCAGTCTCTTCATCTCAGGGCCTGGTTGCTGAAGGCTTAGACCTTCGGGATTTACACCTTTTTCAGCAAGTGAAGGATATCCTTCATGCTTACAGAAAGCTTTCCACCAGACGTTCCTATGCTTTTAAATGGAAGAGGTTTACCATTTGGTGTGCAGAGAAGGGTCTTAACCCTCTTGCAATACCTCTGAATTCTTTATTAGAGTATTTGCTGCATTTATCCCATGCAGGCCTTAAAACGAATTCAGTAAGAGTCCGTTTGAGTGATATTGCAGCATCCCTTAGGCCTGTCAATGGACATCCTATTTCCTCTCATCCTCTGATAGCAAGATTCATGAGAGGCCTTCTTTTGACTAAACCTCCCATTAGACCACCTCCAGTGGCATGGGACTTGAATCTGGTTCTTGGCCAGCTTATGAAGCCACCCTTTAAACCCTTAGCCACTACCTCCTTGAAATTCCTTTCCTGGAAGGTTATTTTTCTCATTGCAGTCACCTCAGCTCGCCGTATCAGTGAGTTGCAAGCCTTAGTGGCTAATCCTCCTTATACAAGGTTCCATCATGACAAGGTAGTCCTCAGAACTAATCCACACTTTATGCCTAATGTGGACTCACCTTTTCATCTGAACCAGGAGGTGTATTTACCTGTCTTTTTTCCAGGACCTCATGCATCAAGTGCAGAGAGGAATCTTCATACCCTGGATTGTAAAAGAGCACTTGCTTTCTACTTACAAAGGACACAGCAACATAGAAAGTCCTCTCAACCTTTTGTTGCTTTTGATCCCTCTCATTTAGGACTTCCAGTCTCTAAGAGAACTCTGTCCAATTGGATTGCTCAGTGTATTTCCTTCGCCTACCAGAGTAAGAACCTTTCTCTGGAAAGCTATGTCACAGCTCACAATGTGAGGGCCATGGCAGCCTCTATGGCTCATCTAAACTCTGTGTCCATCGACCAAATCCGTCGAGCGGCCACCTGGGCCTCGGTTCATACCTTTACAGCCCATTACTGCTTGGACAAGGACTCCCGCCGGGATGCCTTGTTTGGTCAGGCTGTTCTCAAACACCTGTTCCATACCTAATCAACTCCTACCCTCCATCCCTGACTTGGATACCTGAGATTCATGGGTGGAGGTAGAGCCCTTCCCAGGGACTCACAACCTGGGTGATCTCCCAGGCATCTCTAGCTGGGGAGTCTCCATATGTGAAGACTCATTCCTGCTTGTTTCTGGAGATAGCACAGTTACTTACCTGTAACAGGTGATCTCTGGGAACAGCAGGAATAAGTCTTCACAACCCACCCACCTCCCCTAGGAGTTGTATCTCTCTATCTATCTTTCCTCTCTCTCTCTCTTTGTCTCAGCTTTAAAACTCGAACTGGAGAGAGGCGGTTAGGAAAGGCGGGAAGGCAGCGCGCAGGCGCTGTGTGATGCTCCCTAAAGCTTTCCTTTTGGACGCTGGGGAGCGTTCCCGCGCAGGCTCCGTCGGTACCGACGATACCCATATGTGAAGACTTATTTCTGCTGTTCCCAGAGATCACCTGTTACAGGTAAGTAACTGTGCTTTCCCCAGGAAAGGCCTCAAGTACAGCGGCTAACCGCCGTACCCGGCTACCCCCACGCCGGCCGCTCCCACGCAAGGGAAGCCTGGCCAGGGCCACCATAAACCAATGGGCCCGAAGTCCCAGACACTGGCTCCCCCACAACCCCCTCAGGGTTTTGATGCCAGCAGCATGGCCCCTCGCCCTCCGGCGATACAGCAGCCAGTGGGGGGACGCCTGTCCTGTTTCGCCCCATCGTGGGCACTTTATCACCTCGGACACCTGGGTCCTCCAGGTCATCTGGGAGGGCTATTGCCTCCACTTCGACAGGCTTCCACCCCCTTTCTCCGTGGCAGAGCCTCCTCGACTCCCCGCACACCAGCTTTTGCTGCAGCAGAATTACACTCCCTCCTTGCCCATCGGGCAGTTGAGAAGGTCCCTCACCACCTTCGAGGTCGGGGCTTATATTCCCGGTACTTCCTCATCCCGAAAAAGACGGCGGGGGGGGGGGGGGGGGGTCTTCGGCCCATCCTTGACCTCCGCAAGCTGAACACGTTCCTGGAGCCGGGAGAAATTCAAGATGCTATCTCTTGGTGTGCTGTTGTCCTTCCTCCGGCAAGGCGACTGGCTATGCTCCTTGGATCTGAAGGACGTTTACGCCCATATCTTGATCCACCCCCAACACAGGCAACACCTGCATTTCAGGGTGCAGGGAGAGCACTTCCCAGTACAGGGTGCTCCACTTCGGACTTGCATCCGCCCCACGGGTCTTCAGGAAGTGACTTGTCATGGCCGCCGCTCACCTTCAGCACCGGGTCATGCTGGTGTTTCCCTACCTCGACGAATGGCTCATTACGCGCACTGTCCTCTTGGAGAGCTTGCGGTTCTTGGTCAACTACCCAGTCTCACCTCGAGCCGACACAGGCTCTCGAGTTCATTGGGGTGGGCCTCGATACTTGGCAGGCCATTGCCTTCTTGCTGGTGGATCGCTCCACCCGCCTCTGAGCTCTGGCGACTCGTGTCCAAAGTGCCCACCAGGTCACCACTTGGTCCATGCTAATCTCTTGGGCCGCATGGCCTCGACCGTGCATGTGGTTCCTCACTTCCACCTGCACATACGGATGGCCCAGTGGTGTCTCAGTTCCCAATGGAGCCAATCCCTCGGACACCACAGGGACCCCGCCAGGGTTCTTCACGACCTTCGTTTGTCCCTGAACTGGTGGCAAAACTCCCGCAACCTTTTGCGGGGATTGCAATTCCAGGCTCCACAGCACAATGTGGTGCTGACCACAGATGCTTCCCTGTTAGGGTGGGGGGGAGGGCAATGGTCACCCTCGGAGACTCAGCAGCAGATAAACCTGCTCAAGCTCGGGGCCTTCGACGATCTCAGCGGGAAGTCTGTTCTGATACAGACTGACAACCGGGTAGCGATGTTCTACATCAACAAAGAGGGGGGCACGGGGTGACGCTCTCTCTCCAGGGGAGCGGTCCTCATCTACTCTTTCACTGCCTGACGGAGGATATCCCTCAGGGCGACGTACCTCCCGGGTCAGGAGAATAGCCTGGCAGACAGACTTAGCAGAATCCTTCGCCCCCACGAGTGGCACCTGGATCCCGGAGTGGGAGGCTGGCTGTTTCTACGCTGGGGCACTCCAGCGATGGACCTCTTCGCCAGCCCCCAAAACACACAGCTTTCCTCGCTTCTGCGGCTTGGTGCTGCACCTGGGCAGGGAGGGCCTCGATGCATTTCTCTTGGACTGGTCCTCCAGTCTCCTATATACATTCCCTCCTTTCCCCCTCATTGCGAGGACTCTGTTCAAGGTTCAACGGGACACAGCATCGCTCATTCTCGTGGCCTCGGCAGCCTTGGTTCCCGCTCCTGCTCCGGCTGTCGTCAGAGCCTCCGATTCCCCTGGGCTCTGCCAGGGACTTTTTGATGCAGGAGGAAGGTCGAGTACTACACCCGAACCTACCCTCCCTATCCCTCATGGCCTGGTGGCTGAATGGGTCTCTCTGGCCCTTCCGGAGGAGGTCAAGGAAATCCTCTTTGCCTAGAGAAAGAACTCCACTAGGCGAGCTTATGCCTTTGAGTGGAACGCTTCTCCGTCTGGTGCTCAGAACACCAGATCGACCCCTTCTCGTACCCGGTTCGGTGGGTCCTCCAGTACCTTCTCCACTTCTCGAGGGACGGGCTGAAGTTGAATTCTGTTAGAGTTCATTTGAGCGCCATATCGGCTAATCATCTCCCTATTGAGGGAAAGCCTCTCTCGGGGCAGCCATTAGTTTCCCGCTTCATGCGGGGCCTTCTGTTATCCAAGCCGCCCATCCGTCCCCCTCTGGCGGAATGGGACTTGAACATGGTGCTTATGCAGCTCACTCGTCCACTCTTCGAGCCGATGGCGACGTGTTCGCTCCGGCACTTGTCCTGGAAGGTGGCCTTCCTGGTGGCACTGACCTTGGCTCGCCAAGTCAGTGAGCTTCAGGCGCTCATGGCTGGTGCCCCTTACACCAGTTTTTATCGGAACAGGGTGGTCCTCCAGACTCATCCTAAATTCTTATGCAAGGTTGTGTCGGCCTTTCATCTCAACCAAGAGATAGTGCTTCCGACCTTCTTCCCGAGGCCCCACGCCGATCAGGCATCAGCGGCTCTCCACACCCTCGACTGCAAGCGGGCCCTCACCTTCTACTTGCAATGTACCCAGACTCACCGCAAGTCTGACAGACATTTTGTGACCTGCGATCCCAATAGGCAGGGGCAAGCAGTCACCAAGCGCGCACTCTCTCTTTTTGGGTGGCGGACTGCATCGCATTCACCCCTGCGAAGGCGGGCATCCCTCTGGATCGTCAGGTCACTGCACATGGGATCTGAGCCAAAGTGGCCTCGGTGGCCTCGCTGCGCTCCGTGCCCATGATGGACATCTTCCGGGCAGCTACCTGGTCTTCCACAAACACTTTCGCTGCCCACTACTGCTTGGAGAGGGAGTCCTGCTGGAACAGTGACTTCGGCCAGCTGTACTCCGTAATCTGTTCGGGGTATAAGCAACTCCTGCTTTCCGACCCTTCTTCACGACTACCGAGGGCTTCGCCCCGAGGACCCGGGCTCCTTTGGGCTTCGGCTTCTGCTTACGGCCTCACGAAGGCGCTAGGGAGTCCCATAAGTGAGGACTGACTTCCTGCTTGTTCCTGGAGAAAGCGTAGTTACTCACCTGTAACAGGTGTTCTCCAGGGACAGCAGGAATCAGTCCTCACTACCCTCCCACCTCCCCTATTGAGTTGCTGTATTTTTATCCTTCCCTTGCCATCTGCTTGGTAGGGCTTGAGCTAAGGGACCTGACTGAGCAAAATGGCACCCTTGGGCGGGAAGAGGACCACACATGCATGATAGCAATCCCAAAGGCTTTCTTTGAAAGCTGGGGAAATTGCTCCGTGTGGGCTCCGTCGGTGCCGACGTCACCCATAAGTGAGGACTGATTCCTTCTGTCCCTGGAGAACACCTGTTACAGGTGAGTAACTACGCTTTTGGGTTTTTCAACCCCAACTAGTGGTTGCAGTGGAGGAGTAGCCTAATGGTTAGAGCACTTGCTTGGGAACCAAGAGACCAGGGTTTGATTCCCACTAGCACTCCTTGTGGTCTTGGGCAAGTCACTTAACCCTCCATTGCTCAGAAAAATCCAAGTTATCAATGTCCCTGTTTAATGTACAAGTTTAAGTTACAATGTAAACCGCTTTGATTGAAATGATAAAGCGGTATAAAAAACCCTGTTAAATAAATAAAACTATCAGGGCAACCTGTTCTAGTCAGAATGGACAACCAAGTTTCCATGTTTTATGTAAACAAACAGGGAGGAAAGGGGTCCCGTCCCCTCTGCGAAGAAGTGATTCACCTAGGTCCTTTGCCATCTCCCACTACATTCATCTCAGAGCGGTGTACATCCTGGGCAAACTCATTGTCCTAGCAGATAGGCTAAGTCGTATCCTCCATCCACACAAATGGACCTTGCATCGGGAGACTGCTTCTCAGATCTTCCAGGTGTGGGGAACCCCACTCATAGATCTTTTTGCTCCCCTTTTCTGTTCCAGAGCTCCGTCGCTGCACCAGCAGACCCTGGATGCCTTCCTTCCTTCACTGGGGACAGAGACTGCTCTATGCATTCCCTCCCATCTCCTTGATACCTAAGACACTGTTCAAGCTACAGGCCGACAGGGACTCTTTCTCATAGCCCCCTTTTGGCCCCATCAACCATGGTTTCCTCTCTTCTTCGCCTTGCACAGACTCAGCCACTCAGCCTAGAATGTGTGCCTAACCACCTCTCTCAGGATCACAGGATGCTCCTCCATTCCAATCTTCATGTCCTACACCTGACAGCATGGCTGCTGAAAGGCTAGTGCTCACCAATCTTGACCTACCACAGGCAGTTGAGGATGTTGTCTTTGCATCTTGTAAGGATTCCACCAGACGATCTTATGCCTTCAAATGGCATAGGTTTGCCCTCTGGTGTTCCCAAAAGGACATTGACCCTTTTTTTTGCCTAGTGAAGACGCTTCTACAATATTTCCTCCACTTATCCTTGACAGCTCTTAAAACTAACTCGGTGAGAATTCACCTTAGTGCTATTGTGGCCTCTCAAAGACCAGTGGATAGAGAGCCTATCTCCTCACAGCCCTTAGTAGCATGCTTCGTGTGGGGTCTCCTGATGTCCAAGACACCCATTAAGCAACCTGCAGTGATCTGGGATCTGAATTTGGTTCTGGCACAACTTCTAAAGCCACCTTTCGAACCCTCAACCACCACTTCACTGAAGTTTCTATCTTGGAAGGCCATCTTCCTTATTGCTCTCACTTCAGCTGCATCAGTGAGCTGCAGACTCTAGGGGCAGATTCCCCCTATACTTGGTTCCACCGTGACAAAGTGGTTCTCTGTACCCATTCAAATTTCCTTCCGAAGGTAGTCTCTTCCTTCCATTTAAACTAGTCTGTAATCCTCCCCATTTTCTTCCCTAGACCACATGTGTATCTCCAGGAACAAGCAGGAATGAGTCTTCACATATGGGTACGTCGGTACCGACGGAGCCTGCGCGGGAACGCTTCCCAGCGTCCAATCAAAAAGCTTTTGGAAGCATCCCACCACGCCTGCATGCTGCCTTCCCGCCTTTCCCAACTGCCTCTCCTCAGTTTTAGTTTTTCCGCGGAGCCGGCAGGACGTCCTCCTGTCACCGCAGAAAATTCTTCTTTTAATTCTTTAGTTTTCTTGTGGTCGCGGCTGTCTTCCCCGATGCCACCGGTACCGCCGGTGTTTCTTTTTCTTTTCTTGTAAAATTTTTCCTTTTAAGGGAATATTTTTTCTTCTGAGTGTCTTACGGTTTTTCAGGCCTTCTAGGCCTCTCCATGTCCTTCATGGAACCGCCAGCCACTTTCTCCAAGAAATGTTCAAACTGTGGCGGTACAACTTTATTTTTAGACTCCCAAAATTGGTGTCTAACCTGTTTGGGTCCTGACCTTTTTCCTCCGGAGCCCTCGGGCAACAGTATTGTGAGAAGAGGTTTTCAACATCGAGTTTCCCTCGATATGAGGTTCCCTTCCAGCTTCAGGGCACCGACCATTTCTTCTTCTACACAGGATCAGGTAACCCACAAACAGTCTGTTAAGACTAGCCAACCCTCGAGTGCTAGGTCTCATGCACAGCATGTAGACGGCTCCGGCCTTGCCCTCGAGGACCCATTGGCTTCAAAACCCTGGCGGGAGTCTTCGGCCTCCAAAGCCTATGTGGGGTTTCAGGTTGTTCCTGGGGCTCACCCCTCACAGAACATACCTGAGCCATGCCCGGTGGTGGTATCCGCTTCGAGCGGTACCGATACCCCGGCATTGGCACTGGTGTTGGACGAAACACTCCTCACCAGGGATCGTCGTTTGGCGTCCTCGGTACCTACGGGACCGGTGGATACGTTCCAGACTGACTTTCCAGTATCGGTATCGGCACCGATACTACCACTGACGTCGGTACCCTCCAGACGTGCATCGATAGACTCGCTTCCTTCAATGCTGAGTCTGGAATCGATCTCTAGTCTGGAAGACTGGGTACCGACACGTCTTGGTACCGACACCTATCAGTACTGGACGCTCGGTACCGAGGATGACCGCCAAAGGGTTTCGGTTACCTCGGTACCGATTGGGCTGTCAATGATTGCTGCTCCGATGTCGGTGTCTGTTTCGGTTCCGACAGCGATACCGGTATCGGTACCGCTATCCACAGTAGCATCGTGGCCAGCTCCTTCCATGCTTCTTTCAACAGGATTGCTCCCTTCTATACCAAGTTTGGAGTCGATACCTGGCATGGACGATGTGCTCCTGACTGTCGCTGGTCCTGACCTCCAGTACCAGCGTCCATCCGTTAAGGATCCCATACTGCACCGTGCAGGATCCTATTTTCCTATATACTCAGATCCTTCGGTGCCCAGGCTAGTTCCTCAGATCTAACCTGTCCAAGGGAGGTTCTCTTTGGAGATCCTTCTTTTCCGAGTTTCCTCTGGGATATGGGAAGATCACTTGCCATTTCTATCCCTGGACGTGATCCTACACAAGGCTCTGTTTCTACCGAAGCAAAGGAAAACATGCTTCCTTTGCATCATTCCTTGCAAGATCATCTTCTAGGAATGTGGGAAGCACCTTTAAGGGTACCCCCACCTTCCAGAGCAACTGATCTCCTATATCAGGTGCCCTCCTCTCCAGGGTTTCAAAAGACTCAACTTCCTCCTCATTCCATTGTAGTGGAATCAGCAATGAGGCGGGTGAAGAGCAAGAAAAAGCACTCTTCTTATCCGCCAGGTCGTGAGTCTAAGACACTAGATGCCTTTGGACGTCAAACCTTCCAGACATCCATGCTTTCAGCAAGAATTCTCTCATATATTTTTTATATGAGTCTATCTCTTGAGGAGGTCACAAAGAAATTATATCTTTTGACTCCTTTTCTTTCAGAACCCAAGAGTGCAGACTATTCCTCACTGCTTAGTCATATTCAAAATATCTCTTGGTTTCTTATTCGTGCTTCCCTAGACTCATTTGAGTCTGTTAGCAGGACTTCTGCTATAGCTATAGGGGCACGACGTAGAGTCTGGCTCCAAGCTTCAGACTTAGACAAATGGGCACAACAAAGACTGGGTAATACTCCTTGCACTGGAGAAAATCTCTTCAATAAGGAGTCTTTACGTCAGGTTACTCAGTGGTCCACTGACTTACCTGTTCCTAAGGGCTGTTCTATGCCTTCTTCTCTCCCAGTAGGTAGGAAATGTCCTACCAAACTTTCTTCCCCTAGGGGGAGAAGGTTTTTATTCATCTTCTGCCCATCATACAGATGTTCCCAAACAGGGGAAACATCGCCCTGGTCTGAAGAATCCAAACTCTCACCAGGCTCAGCAAACCCAGCATCCGCAGGGTTTCTGATTAATCACATATTTTTTCTGCCTCTTGGGGTTTAGAACCTGCAGTTGGCTTCTTCTCAGTAGAAGCCTTCCACTGCTTTCATTCTAAACTCTAGGCATGGATCTCTTTTCACAAGACATCCATTTTTCTCTGTTATACGAGCTCTTAGGATGTTCATGCCTATAGGTCACAGCTTTCTCCTCTTCTTCCTGCTAGGGAAAGAGGTTTAACAACTATCAAACGATAGTTTTCTGTACCAGCATGAATTTTTCCTTTCTACAGACTTTTACCACATTGTAAGTCTCCATTCAGCTCCATCTTCTCTACCCTCTTATCGAGCATTTCCTTTGTAAGAGTGGTACTATTACACTGGAGGGCTTCTCTTCAGCCCTTCTAGTTTGGTCACTATTCCAGTGTGGAGTTTTCCTCTCTGAGTTAACTCCTTCTTCTTTTTTGCTTTGGGGCAGCTTATCAGACAGCTCCAGAGTTTTCTTACTCCTGTTCTGTCTGTTCTTTCTGGTTTTAAACAGAAAGATTCTTTCTGCTGTCTTACTAGCAGCTGCCCATGCAGGAGCCCTAGTGATTGGACCACTGGTTCTTCTCCACAAGCATCCAGAATTGTCCTCCACTACATTCTTTCTGGCCTTAGTAGTGACTCCAAGACAGTGGATTCATCTTTCTTGGCAAATCTTATCACTACAGGCTTCTCGGATTGTTTTCTATTCTTGCCATCTCCAATTCCCTTGGGTTTGGCAGCATAGTCGACGTAGGTATTGGCTTTTCCAGCAGCCAGTTCTATCTCCTAACTCTCCTGCATTATGCTCTCTGCAATCCTACAGAGAAGCTTTCCACTATGGGGCCTTGCTAGAGAGCATTAGGATTTTCTCAAACAGCTGTCCTAGATGGTTGGAAAAGGCTCCCTCAGTCATGCCCCTCATGACTGGAAGGGTTCTTCCTACCCTACTATCTCCTTTTTAAAACAAAGGACTTGGGCCTTCTCTTACGTGAAAGCTTAAAGAGTTGTTCAATTCCCTTGTTTGGTCCTCAGGATTCCCACCGGGAATATGCTCTTTTTTCCTTGCAGCTCGTCCTCATGGTATCCTAATCCTTCATGGATAGTGCATATTTAGCTAAAGAACGCATGATACCCTTTTTGCCCCTCAAGTAGGTCAACATGGTATCTCATTCCTATGCGTCTTCTGTCCATTTACCATGCCAGAGTTCTGGAGGACTCGGGACTTGCTGCCTGCAGACTGATATTATCCTCTGCTTTTCACGTAACCATCCTGGTTATTTCACTGGCTAGCATTCTTGCAGCAATCTAGTCTGTTCCTTGTCAGGGAGATTTTTCCCCTGACTCCTCCATCATAACCAGGGGGAATAGATTCTCTATATATCTTCTCAAGTAGGTTCCACCACCTTGTTATTAGATGAATCTTTCCTCTTCACATCTCCTATGTGAATATACTTTCTATAGGCATATCTCTGTCTGCTTAATTGCAGACACTTATATATAGGCCTATATATTCATATCTATATCTATATGTATATCTATATCTATATATATATAGAGATATATATGTCTGTCATTTGTGTGTATATGTTTTGCCCTTCTATATCTCACTATAGATATATATTCTTATATGTCTATCTATATATGTATATATATCTATATCTATATATCTCCAGGAACAAGCAGGAAAAAGTCCTCACATATAGGGTACGTCGGTACCGACGGAGCCTGCGCGGGAATGCTCCCCAGCTTCCCAGAATGAAAGCTTTTGGGGCATCCCACAGCGCATGCGCGCTGCCTTCCTGCCTTTCCTACCAACTCTCCTCAGTTCTTCTTTTCCGCGGAGCCAGCAGGTCGTGTTCCTGTCACCGCTGAAGAAGTTCTTTATTTTAATTTATTTCTTTGGTCGCGTGTCTGCCTTCCCCGACGCCGGACCGGTACCGCCGGTCTTTTTCTTTTCTTTTCTTCTAAAAAAAAAAAATAATAATATTTTTCCTCACTTGGTGTATTTTTCTTCTTAGGCCTCCAGGCCCACAAGAAACTTTCCTTCATGGAAAAAACAGCCTCTGGTTTTAAAAAATGCACTAAGTGTAGCGGTACAAATTCTGTTACAGACACCCATGAATGGTATCTTAAATGTTTGGGGCCTGAGCACTCCGTTCCGGATTGCCAGTCCTGTTCCCTAATGTCTAAACGGGGGTTACAGAACCGAGCAGCCAAGCTCCATGTGCTGTTTCCCATGGATGCACCGGCGGTGGCATCGACATCTTCCTCTCCTGATGGGTCTCAGGTAACCAAACATACTTTTAGCAGGTCCTCGAAGGGCAAATCTCCCTCTAAGTATCGAGATGCCTCCGGGCTTGCCCTTGAGGATCCTGCCCCAGCCAAACAACCCCGGCGGGAAGCTCCGGCTTCCAAAGCTCCTCCTATGGGGTTACAGGTTGACATCGATGGCACGGCCTCGACCAATCACCTGTTAGACTGCTCTGGGGTACCGGCACAATCTCCCGGTACCGACATCCAGGCAGTCGTGGCGTCCATGGATCACACTGTGCAATCCATGCAGCAGGCCATACTGGCTTTCATCAAGGCTGCGACGCCGTCGGTACCGCAACAGGCCCTGTTGTCGGTACCGGTACCAACCTCGATACCGGTACCGGCTGCATCGACATCGGCCAGGATGCCGCTTCTGGCTCCCTGTCCTGGGCTTTTTTTCGGTACCGACCCAGTACCGGGGACACCCGATGTCGGTACCGATCGATACGCCTATCGATCTTTGGAATCGGGCAGACGATACTTCGATTCTTCTGATGATTCTGAGTCATCGGATGAGTCCCTTGAAGTATCTGTCACCCTTCCTGAGGAGCCGCCTTCTCCAAAAAGGAGAATGTCTCCTCCAGAGGATTTGTCCTTTCAAGACTTCATAATAGAAGTAGCTAAAGGACTCTCTATTTCAGTAACCTCTGAAAAAGAACCTAGAGCAAAAAAATTAGATATTTTGGGATACTCTAAGGTTCCCAGAGAGGCAGTCACCTCGCCAATTCATGAAATTCTTAAAGAACATTTGATTGAATTGTGGGAGACTCCTCTCACCCTTTCTCCTCATTCTCGTAGATTGGACACTATGTACCGTGTCCCTCCTTCTCCTGGATTTCAAAAAACTCAGCTTCCTCACCACTCCATAGTGGTGCAGTCAGCTATGAAGAGGATAAAGAGTACCAAAAGACACTCTTCTACTCCTCCAGGAAGAGAATGCAGGACCTTGGATGCTTTTGGTAGGAAAATCTTCCAAGCTAGCATGCTTATTGCCAGAATCAATTCATACAGCCTTTATATGGGTATGTTTCTGAAGGAGGTTGCAGAAAAGCTGCACAACTTTCTCCCTTTTATTCCAGAAGATAAAAGGGATGAATTCCTTCTTTGGCTTAAGCATACTCAAGACATTTCAAAGTTTTCCAACAGGGCAGCCTTTGATTCTTTTGAGGGTGCCAGCAGAGCCTCAGGCATTGCTATAGCTGCTCGTAGAATTGCTTGGCTCCAGGCTTTTGATCTAGAACCCTGGGTTCAAGATGGTTTAGGAAATCTGCCCTGTACAGGTGAAAACCTATTTGGCAAGGAGTGGCAAATTAAAGCCACTCAAATGGATGCAGAAAATGCTGCTCTTGATAGACTTTCTAAGTCTACCTCCACTCCGGCCAAGAAAAAATCTTTTAAAAAGTCTTTTTACAAGTAGGGCAGATTTCCTTCCACTTCTGGTCAACAGTCTTCTACAGGTCGCTTTGCTACTAAGCGTCAGCAGCCTAAACAGGCCAGGCCTAAACCTGCAGGGGCTGCTGCAACCCAGCAGTCCCAAGCCCCTCAGGGTTTTTGACTTGACACTAGAGAACTTAACCTTTCTGGCTCTACAACAGCCAGAACCTCTCACCATTCCAGGAAGGTTAGCTCATTTTGCTCCCAGATGGGAGCAAATCACATCAGAGCAGTGGACCCTCTCCATCATCAGAGAGGGCTACAAACTTCATTTCTTAGACCTTCCTCCCTACACCATGGTGAGACATTTCAATTCTCCCACATCTCTCCTCGACCTTCTGGATCAGGAGGTAACCTCCCTTCTGGCCCAGAGGGCCATAGAAGAAGTTCCCCTTCTTCAACAAGGGTCAGGGTTTTACTACCCTACTTTCTCATTCCAAAGAAAACAGGGGGATACAGACCCATTCTAGATCTCAGAGAATTGAACAAATTTCTATGCAAGGAGAAGTTCAAGATGCTTTCTTTAGGCACTCTCCTTCCATACCTACAGAGTCAGGATTGGCTTTGTTCTCTAGATCTCAAAGATGCATACACTCATACACTCATATACTCATCCATCCATCCCACAGAAAATTCCTACGTTTTCTGTTCCAGGGAAAACATTACCAATACAGAGTCCTTCCTTTCGGTCTGGCCTCTGCTCCAAGAGTGTTCACCAAATGCATGGCAATAGTTGCTGCATTCCTACGCACTCTGGGAATCTTTGTCTTCCCATATCTGGATGACTGGCTCATCCGAGCTCCATCTCATTCAGAAGCCCAAATTTCCCTGGACAGCACCAGGCGCATTCTGCAGTATCTGGGACTTGTGGTAAACCTCCCAAAGTCTCAGCTCACCCCTACTCAGTCCCTAGAATTCATAGGGGCCTGGTTGGACACCACTACTGCAAGAGCCTATCTTCCCCAGGCTCGTTGCCAAAGTCTAGTGCAGTTAGCCTCCCAGATTCAGTCAAAGAACCACTTAACTGCCCGGGAGATGCTACAACTACTCGGCCACATGGCTTCCACAGTACATGTGGTGCCCTATGCTCGCCTACACATGAGAGCAGCTCAGTGGACTTTGTCCACCCAGTGGACTCAAGCTTCAGGAGCTCTCTCAGACCAAATAGCAAACTCCAAACGTCTCTTTTGGTCTCTCCAATGGTGGATGTCCACTCAAAATCTATTGCTGGGGTCCCCCTTCCAACCTTTGTTACCCCAAGCAATCCTCACAACAGATGCCTCCCAAACAGGCTGGGGAGCTCATCTACAGGACCTATCCACCCAAGGCACATGGTCCCCACAGGAGACCTCCCTTCATATCAACCTCTTGGAACTTCGAGCAGTGTTCCTAGCTCTGAGTCTTTCATACCTTCCTCAGCTACCAGACAGTCTTCATTCACACGGACAATCAGGTAGCCATGTTTTACATAAACAAGCAAGGAGGAACTGGCTCTCTGTCGCTTTGCAACGAAGCTCTAAGATTATGGGCCTTCGCCAGAGAGCATCAAATCCATCTCCTGGCAGTATACCTCCCAGGAATTCAAAACTCTTGGGCAGACAGACAGACTCAGTCGAGTTCTGCTTCCACACGAATGGTCCCTGCACATGGATCAGGTACTCAGAATCTTCCAGGAATGGGGTACCCCGGACATAGACCTCTTTGCAAGTCCGTGGAATGCCAAACCTCCCCGGTTCTGTTCCAGAATTCCGTGTCAGGGAGTTCAGGCCAAGGATGCCTTCCTCCTTCATTGGGGTCAGGACTTCCTGTATGCCTTTCCACCCATTCCTTTGATTCCCAAGACTCTGTTCAAACTTCAGAGGGATCAAGGATCCATGATCCTCATAGCTCCACGCTGGCCACGCCAGGTGTGGTACCCTCTACTTCTGCATCTCTCCCAAGCCCCCTCCCTGGACTTGGGAGCTGCTCCAGACCTTCTGTCTCAGGAGGAGGGGACTTTGTGGCATCCAAACCCAAAGTCCCTTCACCTCAGAGCTTGGTTACTGAAGGCCTAGACCTTCAAGACTTCAATCTTTCGCAGCAAGTGAAGGATATCCTCCATGCTTCCAGGAAACCTTCCACTAGGCGTTCCTATGCTTTTAAATGAAAAAGATTTTCCATTTGGTGTGCTCAAAAGGGTCTTGACCCTCTGGCACTTCTTCTGAATTCTCTATTAGAATATCTCCTGCATCTTTCCAATGCAGGCCTTAAGACAAATTCAGTAAGGCTCCATTTAAGTGCTATTGCAGCATCCCTTAAGCCTATCAATGGACAACCTGTTTCCTCTCATCCTCTTATTGCAAGATTTATGAGAGGCCTAACTTTAACTAAACCTCCCATTCGACCTCCTCCGGTGGCATGGGATTTAAATTTGGTTCTTGGTCAGCTTATGAAGCCACCTTTTGAACCCTTAGCCATTACCTCCTTGAAATTTCTTTCCTGGAAGGTTATTTTCCTTATTGCAGTCACTTCTGCTCGCCGCATCAGTGAACTGCAGGCCTTAGTGGCTAATCCACCTTATACAAGGTTCCATCATGATAAGGTAGTCCTTAGGACAAATCCTCACTTTATGCCTAAAGTGGTCTCACCTTTTCATCTTAATCAAGAGGTATATTTACCTGTCTTTTTTCCAGCTCCTCATGCATCCACTGCAGAGAGGAACCTTCATACTCTAGATTGTAAAAGAGCTCTGGCTTTTTACTTACACAGGACACAGCAACATAGAAAGTCTTCCCAGCTTTTTGTTGCTTTTAATCCTTCTCATTTAGGACTTCCAGTCTCTAAAAGAACACTGTCCAATTGGATTGCTCAGTGTATTTCTTTTGCTTACCAGAGTAAGAACCTTTCTCTGGAGGGCCATGTCACAGCTCACAATGTGAGGGCCATGGCCACCTCTATGGCTCATCTTCATTCTGTGTCCATCGATCAGATCTGTCGAGCAGCCACCTGGACTTCGGTTCATACCTTCACAGCCCATTACTGTTTGGACAAGGACTCCCGCCGGGATGCCTTTTGGTCAGGCTGTCCTCAGACACCTGTTCCATTCTTGAACAACTCCTGCCCTCCTTCCCTGGATGGATGCCTGAGATCCATAGGAAGACGAGGAACCCTTCAGGGTCTCATACCCTTGGGGATCTCCCAGGCATCTTAGCTAGGGAGTCCCCATATGTGAGGACTTATTCCTGCTTGTTCCTGGAGATAGCACAGTTACTTACCTGTAACAGGTGATCTCTGGGAACAGCAGAAATTAGTCCTCACAACCCACCCACTTCCCCTAGGAGTTGTATCTCTCTCTCTTGTCTTTCCTTTACTCTCTCTCTATTGTCTCAGCTTTAAACTTGAACTGAGGAGAGATGGTAGGAAAGGCGGGAAGGCAGCGCGCATGCGCTGTGGGATGCCCCAAAAGCTTTCATTCTGGGAAGCTGGGGAGCATTCCCGCGCAGGCTCCGTCGGTACCGACGTACCCTATATGTGAGGACTAATTCCTGCTGTTCCCAGAGATCACCTGTTAAAGGTAAGTAACTGTGCTATATGTGCATCTGTCGAGATATTTATTATAGGTAGATATGTATTTACATACTTATCTATCTGACTGTCTATGCTCATATAGATATATATGTCTCTATATGATTCTGACAGTTGGGCTCTACCCATACCCATGCTGTTCCAGCATGTTTGGGGTGCTACACACACAACCACTCCCGTGGTAGTTAACAATTTTTCTACCATAACCCTAAAGGTTAGGTACCCCTGAAGCTCTCCATGTTCCAGTATCTTTCCTAGCTACCACCAGTTAGGAAAGACATTGCGGATCTTCAGTTACTCTGAGGCTCTAACGCCTCGGACACCTGTCCTTTCTTTTTGGGATACAAGGTTTTTTCCATACCCCTTCTTCCCACAAGGACTAGGCCGGTTTGTCCAAATCGGTCAGCCTTTCCTCTTTTTGCTCCTAAGAGTGAGCCACTCTGCAGCCAAAAGAGTTTGGGCTTTTTCCATAAAGCCTTCCGCTGAAAGCCTACCGTCTTTGTACTACCCCAGTTGATCCCTGGGGTTACCTCTCACCTTTCAGGATTCTGACCTCCACTGTTTTTTTCCAACAGGTTTATTACCTCCACTTCACAGTGAGGTCCTCCTTGAGGTTCCTCTACTGGATCCCCAGTAGATCCCATGAAACCCTCCTTACTTTTCTCCAATCCTGTTAGGGGAGGTCCATACTGCAATATTTCATTTTCAATATATTTGATGATAATTGTCATCCACACAAGGACTTCTTGTCTGCAGTCCTATGCTAGGTTAGCTGTCTTTTACAGCACCTTTCTGTTTCAACTCCTTCCCTCCATCCTGAGGATGCCTGGCCATATGAGGTGTAGCATGTTCCAATCCATAACATGCTGGGACTCCAGGCATCATAGCTTGGGAGTCCCCATATGTGAAGACTCAGTCCTGCTTGTTCCTGGAGATAGCACAGTTACTTACCTGTAACAGGTGATCTCTGGGAACAGCAGGAATAAGTCTTCACAACCCACCCACCTCCCCTAGGAGTTGTATTCTCTATCTCTAACTTTCCCTTCTCTCTCTCTCTCTCTCTCTTTGTCTCAGCTTTAAAACTTAACTGAGGAGAGGCAGTTGGGAAAGGTGGGAAGGCAGCACGCAGGCGTGGTGGGATGCTTCCAAAAGCTTTTTGATTGGACGCTGGGAAGCATTCCCGCGCAGGCTCCGTCGGTACCGACGTACCCATATGTGAAGACTTATTCCTGCTGTTCCCAGAGATCACCTGTTACAGGTAAGTAACTGTGCTTTCTGGCTGAAGCAGCACTACATACTTTAGACTGCAAACAAGTGCTGGCCTACTATCTGGACAGGACTAAAGATCACAGAAAATCCTCTCAATTATTCATTTTCTTTGTTCCCAATCACCTGGGTCTACTGGTGACGAAACGTGCTCTTTCTAAATGGATAGCAGATTGCATTTCTTTTGCTTATGCACAAGCAGGACTGTCATTGGAGGGTCATGTCACTGCTCATAATGTGCAGGCTATGGCAATCTCTGTAGCCAACATCATTCAGTAGCCATTGAGGACATTTGTCGGGCAGCTACCAGGTTCTCCATTCACACTTTTGCTGCACACTACTGTCTGGGCAGAAACTCCTGTGGGGATGCTGTCTTTGGCCAAGCTGTACTCCAGCACCTCTTTGGAACTTAAACTCAACTTTGTCCCTGACTTCTACAAGGTACCAGACAATCATTGGGGGAGTATTGCTTCCTGGGATTAAGTCCAATAGCCCATAACTCTTCCAGATTCTTTGGCTACACATTTTTTACCTCAGGGATTGCAGTACCCCCTCCCCCTCCAACCAGTCTGGTACCTGGGAGCTAGTGAGTCACATATGTGAAGACTTGTATTCCTGCTTGTTCTTGGAGATAGCATAGTTACTCACTGGTAACAGGTGATCTCCGGGAACTGCAGGAATCGGTCTTCACAACCCACCGTCCTCCCCTAGGAGTTGTATTTTATTTTATTTATTTATTTATTTATTTAACAGGTCTTCTATACCGCCTTATTTACATTCAAAGAGGTTTACAATGAACAGTTATAGCAAAGAGCTTTACATTGAACAGGAGTTGTAGGGTTCTTTTTTTTTTTTTTTTTTTTTTTTAAATCTTTTATTTAAGGATTTTCCAATGCATCAAGAAATTACAAACAAAGAACATGAGAAAAGAAATAGCAAATACAATAAAGAAAAATTTTCCCATACATAAGAGAAACACATCAAGAGGAGAATCGCCTCTAATAACAATAGAAATAAATCAATCTGAATATAAGAAATAAGAGGTTACAAAACCCCACAAAAAGGAGCTGAAAAACACAGAATCATTCCTCCTCCACAATCAAACCTCCCTCTGCTTTAAATCCAGAAAACTTTCAAGGCATTAACATCATTATATACATAAGTTTGTCCCCCTAAGGTAATCACACAACGGCAAGGAAATTTGAGAGAGAAAGTTGCCCCTAACGCCACTACCTGTGATTTTAATAGCAGAAACTGTTTATGCCGAATCTGCGTATAACGACAGACATCTGGGAAGATTTGGATAGCCTGACCACAAAATAGGGTACACCGATGTTTAATATATGCTCTTTGTTTTTCTTCTTCTCAGCTACAAACTCAACTGAGGAGAGGTGTTGGGAAGGCAGACATGCAGGTGCAGTGGAGTGCTCCCAAAGACTTTCCTGTTGGATGCTGGGGAGCATTCCTGCGTGGGCTCAGTCGGTGACATCACCCATATGTGAAGACTGATTCCTGCTGTTCCCGGAGATCACCTGTTACAGGTGAGTAATTACGCTTTCTGGCCCCCAGTTGAGGGCCAGGCAATCCGGATGTTCTTGGACAATGCCACGGTGGTGGCTTATTTCAATCGGCAAAGCACCACGAGGAGTGCTGGGGTAGCCCTGGAGATGGCACTCCTCTTTGCCTGGATGGTGAAGAACCTCCTAGTTTGTCGGCTCTGCACATTGCCGGGGTGGATTTTCTCAGCCAGCACTCTCTAGTTCCAGGAGATTGGGAGTTGTGTCAGGAGGTGTTTCAGTTGTTTCTGCACAGCTGGGATCGCCCTGAGCGGGATCTCATGGCAACCCACTCCAGTGCAAAAGTGTGCCACTTGTAGTCGCCATATGGAGACTAGGCCGAGGGTATCCGCTCCCTGACTCCACCTTGACCAAGTCAACATCTGCTGTTTGTGTTTCATCCATGGCCCCTGATGGGGTGTGTGATTCGGCATATGATGCACCACCTGAGGAGGATTATTCTGGCGGTGCTGGGTTGGCCGAAGAGAGTGTGATTCGGAGATCTGATGCAGCTCCTGCAAGCACCACCTCTTCGTTTGCCTCTGTGTTGGGGGCCGCTTGTCCTGGAAGATCCAGCTCCCTTTTTGCTTAGGGCTTGGTTCCTGTAAGGAGGTGGTTAGCACGTATGGGCTACTCTCTGACAGTAGTTTTTCTCTCTGCTCAGAGCCCGGCAGAGGTCTACCAACCTGGCATAGGCGGATCTGGTGCTTTGAGTGCTGGTGCAGCATATGGCTGCTGGCTCCTGAGGCGGCCAAAATGCCATCTCTGTTGGCCTTTTATCTCCCTGAAGGTTCAGGTGGCAGCTTTGGCCTGTTTCAGAGGTCCGTTGGCTAGTACGTCTCTAGCCTCACACCCGGATGTTTCATGCCGCCTTCAGGGGGTTCGGCGTCTGTGTCCTCTCCTTCGGTCTGTGATCCCTTCCTGGGATCTATGTCTGGCATTCAGGGCTCTGATGTCTGAGCCCTTTGAGCCGTTGAAGCACACTACTCTGAAGGATTTGATGCTCAGTATGGTTGTCTTGGTTGGGATTTGTTTTGCAAGGAGGATTCTGAGCTGCCAATTCTGTCTTGCCAAGATCCTTATCTGTCTTTTTCTGAGGAGGCCATTTCCATTCGGCCTGTGCCTTCCTTCTTCTCTGAAGTGATTTCTCCTTTCATGTGAACCAGATGGTTTGCCTATCCTTCTCTAAGGTGCAATATTGGGGGAATTTTAAGATTCTTCATCTTGTGGATGTCGGGAGGGTGCCTTTCCAATTCTTGGAGATTATGAATTCTTTTCGTAAGTCAGACCATCTTTATTTTATTTATTTATTTATTTATTTAACAATTCTTATATACCGCACTATTTGTTATCAGTGCGGTTTACATTTAACAAAGAGTATTCAGATCAGAGAAGACTGATTGATTGAATTTACCTTATAACAGGGAATAAAACTTGGAGAACATGGGAAACTATTTACATATTGACATATATCAGGATGGATGAGGAATACATGCAACTATATACATAAAGATATGGCCCACACAAGGTGATGCGACGGCTAAGTCTGCATTGGGACGCTAGATTAAGGAGGCCATTGCTTTGGCGGATCTGTTGCAGAACCGTCTGGTTCTGGAGGGTTTGTGTGCCCATTCTACCTGAGTGTAAGCATCCTCATGGGTGGAGCGGACCTCGGTAGCCACTGCAGAAATTTGTTGGGTGGCAACGTGGCCATCACTTTCCACTTCTGTCAAGCATTTTTGCTTGGATGTCCATGTGCGGGCAGACACAGCCTTTGGCTCTATGGTTTTGCGAGCTGCTGTGTCTTCTTCCCGCCCAGTGGAGGTATAGTTTTGCTATGTCCTACTTGTCTGGATTGGTCTAGTAGGACGATATGGAAGGTGACATTTTACTTACCAGATAGTGTTCTGTCCTTTGAGTCTTGCTATACCAATCCAGGGCCCGCACCCGGAATATGTTTTGCTCTGTTCTTCTGCAGCGGCACTCTTGGGTCTGCTATGATTTGGCTCTGCAGGTCCATCTTCTACGGACAACCTTCTATTTATGCTTTCTTGTACATAGTTCTCTACTATTTTGATTACTCATTGTTGCTCACGTTAAGGTTTTGTAAGGCTTTCCATGTTCTCCCATATACATTGGGACAAATACTGAAGAAACCTCTGGTGGCTGAGAATGATAGAGGCATGGGAGTGATGTCATTGAAACCTGGACTTTTAATTCGTTCTTTGTATCCACCAGTCTGCTAATAGGGGAAAACAACCCATTTGTCTGGAGTGGTCTAGCAGGACTCAAGGAAAGGACATTATCTGGTAAGTAAAATGTCACAATCATGCAAGTCGGTGGAGCACAGCTATTTTACTCCATACAAACTAACATTAGAGTTCAGACCTATTACAAAAGAGGCATGTATAGTGGCAAATTTATATTAACAGGACCATTTAGGGCAGAGCTTCTGTGTTGTCCCACAGCTAATCAGATTTTCAGGATATCCATATTTAATATACCTGAGATGGATTTGCATATCTCCAGGAACAAGCAGGAATGTAGTCTTCACATATGGGTATCGTCGGTACCGACGGAGCCTGTGCGGGAACGCTCCCCAGCGTCCAATAGGAAAGCTTTTGGGAGCATCCCACAGCGCCTGCGTGCTGCCTTCCCGCCTTTCCCAACTGTCCCTCTCCAGTTTTTCGTTTTCCACGGAGCCGACAGGTCGCACATCCTGTTGCCGCAGAAAAAAATGTGCTGCTTATTCTTCTTTTTTGTAGTCGTGTCTGCCTTCCCTCGACGCTACACGGGTACTGCCGGTTCTTCTTTTCTTTTAAAAAAAAAAAAAAAAAAAACCTTTCTTTCTGGAGTCTTTTCTAGTAATTTTCTCCTCAGGTGCCACGCGCCATTTTGGGCACTAGGCCCAGTTTTTTTTTGGTTTTTTTAAATTTTCCCTCAAAATGGAAAAACCTGCTTCGGTTTTTAAAAAGTGTTCTAAGTGTGGCGGTACCATCTCCGTCACCAACACCTATGAGTGATGCCTCAAATGTTTAGGTCCTGAGCACTCTTTTTCAGAGTGTGTTGCCTGTGGGATGATGTCGAAAAAAGGCCGGCAAAACCAAGCTGCTAAACTTAGCACCCTTTTTCCCTCCGATGCAGCCTCCTTGGCATCGATGTCTTCCAGGGCTTTGTCTTCCTCCCATGGATCTCAGGTAACAAAACATAAATCTAGCCGGTCCTCAAAGGGTAGATCTCCTTCTAGACATCGAGATGCCTCTGGCGTTGCCCTTGAGGGACTTTCACCGGCAAAATTGCCCCGGCGGGAGGCTTCAGCTTCCAAAGCACTAACAGGGCTTCAGGATGTTCTCGAGGCTTCAACCTCGGCAGAACTACTGGTGCCATGCTCTGGGGTTCCAGCCGCTTCATCTAGCACTGACACCCATGCATCGGCAGCGTCGATAGACCAGAGATTTTTGGCTATTGAACGCAGTCTGACGGCTCTTCTCACAGCCTCGATGCCCCTGAAACCGCTTCAGACAATTCAACCGGTACCGGCACCGACTCCATCGACATCGGCAGGTATTCTTCTGTACCGAGTCATGCGTCTCTATCCAGCATCGACAAGTCAGTACCAGACCACCCCGATGCCGACTTCGATCGGTACCGTTAGTGTGCCTTGCACGATCACCCGGATTGGAGATACTTCAAATCCTCAGATGAGTCTGAAGACTCTGAAAGCTCTGCTGATACCAGAGTACTTCTTCCTGAGGATTCCTCTTCTCCTCAGCGTAGGATGTCTCCACCAGAGGATATGTCCTTTCAGGATTTTATCCGAGATGTGGCCCAAGATCTTTCCATCACAGTGGCTCCTGAAAAACAGCCTAGGGCAAAGGAATTAGAAAACCTACAATACCCTAAAGCTCCCAAGGAGGCAACTACCTTACCTATAAATGAGATCTTGCATGATCTTATGTTAAGGATGTGGGAAACACCTCTGACCACATCTCCTCACTCTCGAAGACTCGACACCATGTATCGAGTTCCTCCTTGTCCTGGGTTTCAGAAGACTCAATTACCACACCATTCCATGGTGGTGGAGTCAGCCATGGACTGATAAAGAGTGCAAAAAGGCATGCATCTAATTCTCCAGGACGTGAGTGTAGGACTCTTTGATGCCTTTGGACGTCGATCCTTCCAGGCTTCCATGCTTTCTGCTAGGATCAGTTCCTATATCTTGTATATGGGAATGTTCCTTAAAGTGGTCACAGGAGATTTAGAGCTTATGAGCCCTCTCCTTCCTGATGATAAAAGGCAAGATTATCTTGCTCTTGTCAAACATGTTCAGGATGTTTCCAAGTTTGTGAATCGTGCAGCCTTTGACTGCTTTGAAAACTAGGGAATATACCTTGCACAGGAGAGAATCTCTTTGGCAAGAATTGGCAGGAAAAGGCTAACGAGAGAGATGCTGACAATATCACTTTGGATAGATTGTCTAAATCTACAGCTGATCCTGCGAGGAAAAGATCCTCTAAGAAACTTTTCTTCAGCAAGAAGAAAAAGTTTTATCCCTCCTATACCCAGCAGGGGCATCGTTTAGGTCAGTCTGCCCTAAAGGGACAGCAGCAACAACCTAGGCAACAAAGGAAGCCAAAAGCAGCTAAGCCTCAACCGGCTCAGCAGACTCAGCCTCCACAGGGGCTTTGACTCCTATCTAGAGAACTTTGCCTTCCTGGCCCTGAACGGCCCAGAACTCTCCACCATCCCAGGAAGGTTATGTCATTTTGCCCCCTGATGGGGTCAGATAACAGCAGAAAATTGGACTGTCTATTGCAGGGGTCTCAAACTCAAATTGCTTTGAGGGCCAAATGAGGACTTCTAAAATAACCCGGGGGCCGCATGAGATGTGGGACCTCATTTGCATAAGGGACCTCATTTGCATAAATATTTGCATAATGTTACCATACCCTAACTTTTAGTAAACATGCCTCTTAATGAGTGCATGAATAAAGAAAGACTAAAAGATTTCTACATTACTATAATCCAGTGCCAACCGCCAGGCACATTAGGAACTACTACTGCTGTCCCGATCGCTCTCACCCTGCCGCCGCGGCACCTGAACCCTGCACCCAGAAGAGTCTGCTGGCCCCTTTAAGACTGGCTCCCCCTCCAGAATTCACTAGACCTAGCCGTGCCTAGCATTGCCTGCATTCTCCTGCTCTGGAGCCCCCAATGCTGCTCCCCTATCCTGCCACCATCTACTACTGTAAGTCCTGATGCCGTCAGCCAGTCCCATGAGCAACAGCAGATCCAGATGTGTGGTGACCATAATTGTACACAGTACTCAAGGTGCGGTAGCACTATGAAGCAATAGAAGCATTATAATACACTTTAATTTATTCTCCATTTCTTTTCTAATAATTTATAGCATTCTATTTGCATTTTAAGTACCTCTGCACACTATGCTGAGGATTCTGTTTCCTGAATGGTGACTTCTAATGTGGTACCTAGCATTTTATAGCAAATATTTGGATTATTCTTCCCTATATGATTAGTTTTCACTTATCTACATTAAATTTCATCAGCCATCCAGATGCCCGGTCTCATAAGGTCCCACTGAAGTTCCTTACAATCTGCTCGCGATCTAATGGCTCCGAACATTTTTGTGTTACCTGCAGATTTGGTCATCTCATTTGTTTTTTCCAGTTCATTTCTAAATATGCTAACATGCACTGGTCCTAATGCAAATTCTTAGGGCACTCCACTATTTACTACTTTGCGGGCCCCTCTGCCTGCTCTGAGTCCTCTCCTCCCTGCAGCATCAGTTCCAAAAGCGGCGGCTTTTCAGAGCCGCGAAGAGAGAGAGTTTCTCTCGCGCGGTTCTGAAGAGCAGCGAGAGAGTCTTCAGAACCGCGCGAGAGAAACTCTCTCTCTTCGCGGCTCTGAAAGCCGCCGCTTTTGGAGCTGATGCTGCAGGGAGGAGAGGACTCAGAGCAGGCAGAGGGGCCCGCGGGACGCTTAATACTGCGGCGGCAAGTTTGGAATTTTTTTTTTTTTTAGACGCCGGTAAGTGCTTCGCGGGCCGCACAAGATGCTCTCGCGGGCCGCATGCGGCCCGCGGGCCGCGTGTTTGAGACCCCTGGTCTATTGTAAGAGAGAGATACAAGCTTCATTTCCTCAGCATGCCCCCTCCTACAGTGGTAAGACAGTCCAATTCTCAGACCTCTCAACGACCGGTTAGGTCAAGAGGTCACTGTGCTCCTTGCCCAAGGAGCAATAGAGGAGGTACCCATTCCCCAACGGGGTACAGGGTTTTACTCCCCCTATTTCCTTATTCCAAAGAAAACAGGAGGACACAGGCCCATTTTAGACCTCAGAGAATTGAACAAATTCCTGTTCAAAGAGAAGTTCAAAATGATTTCTCTGGGAACTCTGCTGCCATACCTTCAGAGTCAGGATTGGCTTTGTTCTCTAGATCTCAAGGATGCGTACACATGTTCTCATCCATCCAACTCACCGAAAGTTCCTTCGATTTCTGTTTCAAGGGAAGCACTACCAATACAGGGTTCTTCCTTTCGGCCTGGCTTCTGCACCAAGGTTGTACACAAAATGCATGGCTGTGGTGGCAGCATTTCTCCGCACCCTGGGAATATTTGTCTTCCCTTACTTAGATGACTGGCTCATTCGAGCCCCTTCAGAGCCAGAGGCCAGGGTTGCTCTATCTCGCACAATGCGCATCCTTCAGTATTTGGGACTTGTCATAAACTTCCCAAAGTCCAACCTTGCTCCCACTCAATCCCTAGAGTTTATAGGAGCTCTGCTGGATACCAGACAGACAAGGGCCTACCTTCCACAGTCCCGCTGCCTTCACATTGTGCAGTTAGCTTCCCAAGCAGTGCTAAAACCTCACCTCACTGCTCGGGAAATGTTAGTTGCTAGGCCACATGGCTTCCACCGTGCATGTGGTTCCTTATGCTCGCCTCCATATGAGGGCAGCCCAGTAGACCTTATCCAGTCAGTGGACTCAGGCATCAGGTTGCCTGTCAGACAAAATAGCAAACTCAGATCGCCTTATTTTGTCCCTCCAATGGTGGCAGTCAACCAAAAACCTTTTGGTGGGGTCTCCTTTTCAGCAACCCCCACCCCAAGCCACTCTAACAACAGATGCTTCATAGGTGGGTTGGGGAGCCCACCTGCACGACCTCTCTACCCAGGGTACCTGGACTCCACAGGAGGCCTATCTTCATATCAACCTCCTGGAGCTCTGAGCAATCTTCCTTGCTCTTTGAGTATTTCACACCCAGCTCAGCTACAAGACAGTGCTGGTTCAAACGGACAATCAAGTAGCCATGTTCTATGTGAACAAGCAGGGTGGAACAGACTCTCTGTTGCTCTGCAACGAAGCTTTGCGACTATGGGCCCTCGCCAGAGAGCATCAGATTCATCTCCTTGCGGTGTATCTTCCAGGCATTCAAAACTCTTGGGCAGACAGACTCAGTCGAGTTTTGCTTCCACACGAATGGTCTTTCCATGCAGACCAGGTGGCCAAAATTTTTCAAATTTGGGGAACCCCGGACATAGACCTCTTTGCAAGTCCGCTGAATGCCAGACTTCCCCGGTTCTGTTCCAGAATTCCGGCTCAGGGTTGTCAGGCCAGGGATGCTTTCCTCCTCCATTGGGGTCAGGACTTCCTGTATGCCTTTCCACCCATTCCCCTAATTCCCAAAACCCTGTTCAAGCTTCAGAGAGACAGAGGTCATATGATCCTCATAGCTCCACGTTGGCCATGGCAGATGTGGTACCCTCTGCTCCTACATCTCTCTCATGCTCCGCCTCTGGAGTTAGGGTCTGCTCCAGATCTCCTTTCTCAAGAGGACGGGTTGCTGTGGCATCCCAATCCCCAGTCTCTGCATCTCAGGGCCTGGTTGCTGAAAGCCTAGAACTTCACGGTCTTAACTTTTCCCAGCAGGTAAAGGATATTCTTTATGCTTCCAAGAAGCCTTCCACAAGACGCTCTTATGCATTTAAGTGGAAAAGGTTTACCTTATGGTGCTCGCAGAAGGGTCTTAATCCTCTTGCGATACCTCTGGAATCATTACTGGAGTAACTCCTTCATTTATCAAATGCAGGGCTGAAGACCAATTCAGTGAGAGTCCATTTGAGTGCTATTGCAGCTTCTTTCAAGCCTCTAAATGGACAACCTATTTCCTTTCATCCTCTCATAGCGAGATTCATGAGAGGCCTTCTTTTAACTAAGCCTCCCATTAAGCCACCACTGGTGGCATGGGACTTAAATCTGGTACTAGGGCAGCTCATGAAACCGCCCTTTGAACCATTAGCCGCTACCTCTTTGAAATTCCTTTCCTGGAAGGTTATCTTTCTTATTGCAATCACATCAGCACATCGCATCAGTGAATTGCAAGTGTTGGTGGCTGATCCTTTTTATACAAGGTTCCATCATGATAAGGTAGTCCTTAGGACTCATCCACACTTTATTCCAAAGGAGGTGTCACCCTTTCATTTAAACCAAGCGGTTTACCTTCCTGTATTCTTTCCAAGGCCTCATGTCTCAAATGCAGAAAGGAATCTGCATACTTTGGACTTTAAAAGAGTTTTGGCCTTTTACTTGCAAAGGACACAGCAACATAGAAAGTCCTCCCAACTCTTTGTTGCTTTTTATCCTAGTTATTTGGGACTTCCAGTCTCCAAAAGGACACTGTCCAGCTGGATTGCACAGTGTATATCTTTTGCCTGTGAGAGTAAGAACCTTCCTCTTGAAGGCTATGTCACAGCTCACAATGTGAGAGCCATGGCAGCCTCAATGGCTCATCTTCACTGTGTCTATCGACGACATCTGTTGAGCAGCTACTTGGGCTTCAGTTCATACCTTCACAGCCCATTACTGCTTAGACAAGGACTCCCGCCGGGATGCCTTGTTTGGTCAGGCTGTTCTTCAACACCTGTTCCACACTTAATCTACTCCTACCCACCATCCCTGGTAGGATGCCAGAGATCCATGGGGGGAAGTGGAGCCCTTTCACAAGGGCACACAACTTTCTGGGGCCATCACCCTGGCATCTGCAGCTAGGGAGTCCCCATATGTGAAGACTACATTCCTGCTTGTTCTTGGAGATAGCATAGTTACTCACCTGTAACAGCAGGAATTTAGTCTTCACAACCCACCCACCTCCCCTAGGAGTTGTATCTCTTTCTCTCTCTTTCCCTTTCTCTTTTGTCTCAGCTATACACTCAACTGGAGAGGGACAGTTGGGAAAGGCAGCACGCAGGCGCTGTGGGATGCTCCCAAAAGCTTTTCTATTGGACACTGGGGAGCGTTCCCACGCAGGCTCCATCGGTACCGACGATACCCATATGTGAAGACTAAATTCCTGCTGTTCCCGGAGATCACCTGTTACAGGTGAGTAACTATGCTTTCCATATCGTCTCTCTGGTCCAGGCTAGACTCCTGGGTTGTGCTTATGTCCCAGCAGATGGAGACTGAACTTTTAAAACTTTTGTGATGTCGCCACATAAGGAGGAAGGGAGCACCCCCCCTCTAGATCAATACTGCTCAGTCTCCAGTAGGTGGAAGGAGCTCAGTGCAGTGGCCTGCACTGGAGGGACAATTGGCTTAAAGAGATTTAAAAATAAATCATCTTAAAAGACAAAAGGAACTGTTTGGGTTAGCAGATCAGTGCCTCAAAAAAACAAAACCAAAAAAACCTCCAAACAAGTACGATTTTGACGGATTGTAGCGCCGGCACAGCTCCCCAAATGTTTGGCAGCAGCTGCAGTAACTAAGCCTCTCCTGGGGAGGGGTTTAAGCCTTTCAGTCAGTCGGTCACCCTCAGTGAGAGGGAGGAGTGTTCATGTTGGGCAGCGGGTTCTCATTCATTCAGGCTTCCCACTCCCTGCAGTGGTGCGCAGAAGTGGCTATTGGCGGTCCACAGATAGGGGCCAACTGAGTTTATTCCTTGGGGGTTTGGGGCTCAATGGTGCACGTTGGCTGCCTCGCTGATCAGGAGGTAACTCGGCAGTATGAAGGGAGCAGGATTCGGGGCCTTGCCACATCCAAATCTGTGTGTGCGGCATGTGGGTCGTAGTGCAGTCTGCTTTCGGGCTCAGGGGTTTGCCATGGCTGTGAGTCGGGGGACAGCACCATCGGTCTCTGTCTTTGGAGAGTGGATCTGAGGACAGGGAACTCTCTGGAACCAGCAGTTCCTGTTTTTTCGGCAGGAACTGCAGCCATTTTGAGTGGCTTGGCTCTGGCTCCGGCTCCAGTGGCAAATTGTGAAGAAACATAGAAAAATGACAACAGAAAAAGACCACATGGCATATCTAGTCTCTCCTTCCATATCAACAACTACAACAGTCCCCTTTTTTCCATTAGAGATCCTCTGTGTTTGTCCCATGCTTTTTTGAATTCAGATACTGTCCTCATCTCCACCACATCCACTGGGAGACTATTCCACGGATCCACTACTCTTTCCGTAAATAAATATTTCCGCATATCACTCCTGAATCTATTCCTTTTCACCTTCATCCCATGTCCCCTCATAGCAGCACTTGCTTTCAATCGAAAGAGGCTCTCCCCCTGTACATTTATGCCACGGAGGTATTTAAACTTCTCAATCATATCACCTCTATTCTGCCTTTCCTCTAAGGTGTACATATAAAGCATATGAGGACAGACTTAAGGATCTTTTTTTTTTTTTAATCATTTTATTTATAACCAAAGTACAAGTCACCAATAATCCAATATCAACAATAACCGGCCTCCAGACAGGGTCGACTCTTATCCCTGCCAAGAGGCCATGAAGCATCATTAAGGTGACAGAAGATATGAACCAACATTAACATACAACAAGAAAAATGTTTTGTACCATATAAGAAATTACACATTAAGCCCTCCCCCCTCCCACCCCCAGTCGCCAAAATAGCTCTGTACCGCCTCTGCCCTTTACATTAAACTCTTCCCATTACTCCTCCCCACCTTATAGCCCTATCCCAAACCCTGTCTCTAATGGCCCACATTCAGGATTTCATTACGACATCTGGGGCCCAGACTTTGTATATAGGGATCCCATTGCAACAGAAAGGTAGTCCATTTCTGTATATTGCCCCTCGCTCTCTCTCCATCACTCCGCCAACATAAGTTGATGGAGGCTATTACGCCATTCCCAGAATGTTGGCGGCTGCTGTTCCCTCCATCTTTGGAGTATGGGGCCCTTACCCACCAGACAAGCCTTACGAACCCACAGCCTAGCCCATCGCCCCCTGGGGAGGTCTTTGTGTAACTGATCAAGAACCACCAGGGAGCCCGACCAAGGAAACCTCTGTTGGAGCCGGTCCATTATCCACTCCCGTATCCGGGCCCAATAAGATCGGAAACATTTGCAATCCCACCACATGTGAACTAAACCAGCCAGTGGCTCTGCACATCTAGGGCAGCTCCCGTCTGTGGTGAGGTGGCTACGCAAAGCTCTTCTGGGCGAAAAATGTGTTCTAGTGAGACATTTAAATTGGATTTCATGCCATCGAGCCCCTTCTGCTAAGTCAGCAATCCCCCCCAAGGCTTTCAAAATAGTGCCGGCGGGCACCTCCCGTCTCAGCTCCATAGCCCACGCCCTCTCCACCCCCCTGTAGTCCGGCTGAGGCCGATAACAGTCCAAGCGGGCCTGTAGTTTAGCTATCGAAGGGGGATTCTCTCCTCCCAGATCAAAAAATTCTATAATCTGGGCGGACCGCTCAGCCGCAAGCTCTCCCGTCGGCAGTCCCGCCACATAGTGAGCCAATTGCATATATGCAAAGTAATGGGTTGATCGCAGCTCATACTCACTCATCAGCACTGCCATTGTTTTGCATTTCCCAGATAAATCCACCACATGTCCTATATTCCTAATACCCTGCTCATACCAGATTCGAAACACCCGTGTTTCAGAACCTGGGGGAAAACTCACATTACCCTGTAACGGCAACCAGCTCGATACCATCCAATTCCGTTTCCAGTATACGTTAACTTGTCGCCAAGTACGACGCATGGAGTTTAACAACCCGCTCCTTTTGAGGCGATCCGGAAGTCTAATATTCTCCATATGAAGCACTGCAAGCACCGTATACGGACGAGCCCAGGCCTCTTCATAGGCCAGAGGCGTATATATATCCGTCCCCCCCCCCAACCAATCCCCAATGTGTCTGGCCTGGCAAGCTAAAGCATAGGTCCTGAGATCTGGAAGCCCAACCCCCCCTTTTTTCCAAGGGCCCACCAGACGACTTAAAGATATACGAGCTCTAGCCCCCCGCCACAGAAACCACTGTATCTCCTTCTCCATTTTTCGCAAATCTCTCCTCAGCAGCCAGACCGGTAGAGTCTGCAGCCAATATAAAATTCTCGGCAAAAGCACCATTTTAACGGCCGCTACCCTCCCCAAGAAAGAGAGCGGAAGCGGAGACTAGGCACGCAACTGAGTCCGCAGACGCACCAGAGTTTTCTCAAAATTACGACGATAAAACTCTTGTTGCAGTTTTGTCAGAATGATTCCCAAGTAAACAAATTGATCTGAGGCCCATTTTAGTGGGAATTCCCCTCCCCAGCGCCCCCGAAGGTGACCTAAGATATCGAGCGCTTCTGATTTCTCTTTATTAATACGAAATCCCAATACACTTCCATAAGCCTGAAACTCAGCCAAAAGGCGAGGCAAGGATTCCTTCGGATCCAGCAAATGAACCAGCAAGTCATCTGCGAATGCCGAGATTTTAAACTCCTGCCCACCTATCCGTATTCCCCCAATTCGATTGTCCAGTTCTATTCTACGAATTAAAGGATCCAATGATAAAACAAACAGAAGCGGGGATAGCGGGCACCCCTGGCGGGTGCCACGCTCCAGCAGGAGAGGTTGAGATAAAACCCCATTACACAACACCCTAGCCGTCGGTTTAAAGTACAAAGTTTTCATCAAATCACAAAAATTCGGTCCTAGCCCATATAAAGGCAGTAGATGGTGTAGATAACGCCAATTAACCCGGTCAAATGCCTTTTCAGCATCAAAACTGACCAAAAGCGACGGCAGGTTCCGCTCATGTACCCATTCCAACGAGGCCAGTATTTTGCGTAAATTACGCACCGCATACCTCCCTTTGACAAAACCATCTTGAGAACCATGTATCAAATTGCCCAGCACCGCAGCCAAACGTTCCGCCAAAATCTTAGCCAACAACTTTGAATCAAAATTCAGCAGGGATATCGGTCGATAGGACGCCGCTTGTGTCAAATCTTTACCCGGCTTTGGGATCAGTACTATATGGGTTTGGTTACTACCCCAGCGCGACGAACCAGCATCCCGACGTTGGCCAAACATAGCCACTAACAAAGGGCCCAGGCCATCCGATAGTAATTTATAGAATTCAGCCCCGAACCCATCGGGACCTGGCGATTGTAACAACTCGCCTTCGATATCACCTGTTGTACTTCTAAGAGAGTAATAGGCTGCTCTAGGTTGTGGCTTGCTCTGCAGTCAATTTAGGCAAGGAGAGATCTTGTAAATACCTATTTATGGCACAGGGGGCCACCGCCTCTGCACTATACATCTTTTGATAAAATGTTTTAAACACTTCCACTATCTCCCCCCGACTACTGCACAGGTCTCCATATGCGTTGTGGATGGCCGCCACCGATCGTCCCCCTTTTGGGCCCCGTAAACACCGTCCAAGTAGCTTGCCCGGTTTATCTCCAAAACAGTACAATTTATATCTATAATAGAGCAGCGATTTCTTAGCTCGTTGATGTAGCAGTTCATTTAATGCCACTTGCATCTCCCAGAACTGCTTCTTATTCTGCATTGTGGGCCAGCGCACACAAAGACGTTGCAGCCTCGTTACCTGCCGCTCTAGTCTAATAATCTGCTCCGCCATCACTCTCCTCCTCCTAGCCACATATCCAATGATGTCACCTCTCAGTACGACTTTAGCTGTCTCCCAGACCAATTCTGGATCGTCTTTATGGCTCCTACGATTCAGCTCAAACTCCTGCCAGCGTTGGCGAAGAAATTGGGAAAACTATCTATCCTTATAAAGCTCTACGGGAAACCGCCAAATGCGACTGAAAGTCTCCCCCCCTCCCCACTGCACTTCTGTCCAAATTGGGGCGTGGTCAGAAATCTCCGTAGGACCGATCTGTGCCGCTCCCACCCTGGAAAAAACACCCCCCCCCCCCCCCCCCCCGCAATCATCAAGTAATCTATACGGGCACTGGTTCCATGAGCCCTAGATTGATGGGTGAAATCCCTCTCCAGGGGGTGGAGCAAGCGCCAAGGGTCCACCAGCCCCAGTCTTGCCTGAAATCTTTGCAATATCTTAGCTGTCTGGTTCCTCTCCCGCGAAGCCGAAATTCGAGAAATATCCAGATCGACATCCAGAACCCCATTAAAATCCCCCCCCCCCAAAATAAGCGGGAGATCTTCAAACTGTTCTATTTTCGCTGCCAGGGCCTTCAAGATTTTATATCTCTTCACTGGGCTACCTAAACCACAAACATTCCATAATATGATCTTCAGGGAGGATGGGAAAAATCAGCCCCCATCTCCAGCAAAGAACTCAACATTCCGGAAGGGGCCCTCCCAGCCTGCGCCCCCCCCTAGTACCCCCTTGCAGAGCGAAACTCTGCCCTTTTAGAGCGTTAGGTTTGCGACGGTCCCCTTTCCCCAAGCCCCAAAGCCCCCCAACTCCCATCCCTCCACCCTTAAACCCGGCCAATCCCGCCTCCAACCCCCCACCCTCCTCTCCACACCCTTCCCCCTTCCCCTCACCCTTCCCCCCGTCTGTTCCCCTCCCTCTCTCCCCCTCCAACCCTCTCTCCCCTACTAACCAATCACCTTGATGTGTCCAGGCTCCCCAACCCCCTTAAGTTCCCGCTCCATATCCCCCCTATTACATACCCTACACCCCAAGAAGAACTTAACCAATCCTAGCAAATAGTAATACTCCCCAACAAATAACAGTGCCTTAACACGGTAACAGAGGATAACTTAAAGTGAGACTTTGTTATATCAGCCTGGTTTAATCTCCCCTTCCTAAGGACAGGCCCAGAGGAGCCAGAAACAGGGGCCCAGGCCGATGGATAGGTAGGGCCAAGCCCCCATCCCCTGACCCCCCTCCCCCTGCCCTTCCTACAAGGCACAGCATGGCTCAAGTACACCCTCCCCCCCCCCCCCCCCCACTGGGCTGCTCAGCCCAGTAATGTATCAACAGTGTATAGAGTCCACAATAAAGAACATTTCTGGCAGCACTCAAGGCCTTCCCAGGAGCTCGGGGGCACCCCCGAGGGAGCAACCCCACCGGGGCAGAATCGCAGCACTCGCTACTCAAACTCTCCCAATCGCCCCGAGGACTCACAAGGCCAAGCACAACAAGGGTCCTCCTCTGAATCTCACAGCAATCAATCAGGTGTGTTAGTCAAAGATGTGTCCTGTTTTCCCAGCTGTTCAACATATACCGCCGCTTCTGCCGCCGAACCAAACACTTTAGGGCGGCCTTTGTGGAGCACGTGTAGGTGCGCTGGATACTGCACCGTAAATTTGATCGCTGCGATCAGCTTCTGGCAGATCGGGGCGTAAGCTCTGCGACGCTGACTCACCGCTGCGGAGTAATCTTGTGTTATCCGAATCTTTGCGTTGTCCCGCTCCATGATCCCACGTTTCCGGGCTTCCCGCAGGATCGCTTCTTTCTGCTGAAACTGTAAGTATTTGGCCAACACAATCCTAGGCCTTGCGTCGGTAGATTTCTTGGGGCCCACACTGTGCACCCGTTCAATTACCAGAGAGGAGTCCAGTTCTTTCTCCCCCAGCAAAGATGTTGACAGGGCCTCTATATATGCACGCAGTTCTTTGTCTCCTGTGGAGCCCGGGATCCCCAGGAACCGTAGATTGCTGCGTCTGGAACGGTTCTCCAGGTCCTCCAATTTCTCAGCCTGGTCTGTCAGGGTCACACGAACTTGTGCGAGCTCCAGGGTAAGCTTTTCCACCTCCTCCTCGGCCTGCGATATCCGTGCTTCCGCCTGTTGCATGCAGATCCCAAATGCGTTGACCGAGGTCTGCACCGCCTCTATTTTGCTCCGGAGGGTCTCAAATTGCAGGGATAGAGCCTCCGAGACCGCTGCCAAGATCTCTGTAACAGTTGCCGCCGGCGCCATAACCGGTAAGGCCCCTGAGCTCGGAGGCGATTCCGCCATCTTGGAGGTCCCCAGAGCACGATCTTTCTCCCTCCTGCCAAGTCTCGCTGCCGCTGCCATCCTCATCCAGTTCCCCCGTTCGGGCTCTGTGTATCTGCAGCCCTTCGGTGGGGATAAATTCCTGTTATTCGCGCCTGTATAAAAGGCACTATGAGCCGGTTTGGAGCTAGGGAGCCCGGAGCTCAGGAAGGACACAGCTTCCCCGGCTCACCACATCACTTGATTTCCTTAAGGATCTGAATAATGAAGCTGGAAGTAGCGGTATACAAATATACTCCAAAAAAAAAAAAAAAAGACCACTAACCATTTTAGTAGCCACCCTCTGTACTGACTCCATCCTGTTTATATCCTTTTGAAGGTGCGGTCTCCAGAATTGCGCACACTACTCCAAATGAGGTTGCACCAAAGCCTTATACAGAGGCGTTATCTCCTTATTTCTGCTAGCCATTCCTGTCCTTATGCACCCAGGAAATCCTTCTAGCTTTTGCTGTTGCCTTTTCTACCTGTTTAGCTACTTTAAGATCATCAGACACAACCACATTGAGGTCCTGCTTTTCTTTAGTGGACAAAATTATTTCACCCCCTATACTATATTGCTCCCTTGGATTAGTGCAGCCCAAATGTATGACCTTGCATTTTTTAGCATTAAATCCCAGCAGCCAAATTCTAGACTACTCTTCAAGCATAGCTAGATCCCTCCTCATGTTATCTATACCTTCCTGGGTGTCTACTCTATTGCAGATTTTGGTATCATCAGCAAAGAGCAAACCTTACCCGACAGCCCTTTCACTATATCACTAACCAAGATGTTAAAAATAATCGGACCAAGCACAGTTCTCTGTGGCACACCACTGGTACCTTCCTTCTCTGCATAGTGAGCTCCATTTACCTGTACCCTTTGTCGCCTCCCACTTAATCAATTTCTAACCCAAGCAGTAACTTTAGGGTCCATCCCTAGGGTGCTCAGTTTGTTTATAAGTCACCTGTGAGGAAACGTGTCAAAGGCCTTACTGAAATCTAAATACCCCACATCTAGGGCTCTCCCTCGGTCCAACTCCCTGGTCACCCAGTCGAAGAAATCAATCAGATTTGTCTTACAAGACCTGCCTCTGGTGAATCCATGCTGCCTCGGATCCTGTAATCCGCTGGACTCCAGAAACCTCACTATTTTCTCTTTCAGCAGCATTTCCAATAATTTACTCATTATCGAAGTTAAACTAACCAGCCTGTAGTTTTCAACAATATCCTTACTTCCGCTTTTGTGTAAAGGAACCACATGAGCCTCTCTCCAGTCCTTTGGCACCACTTCCGACTCCAACGAGGCATTTAAAAGATAAGTCAGTGGAGCTGCTAGAACATCCCCAAGTTCCCTCAGTATAGATTCTAGGGGGTGTATCCCATCTGGTCCCATCGCTTTGTCTACTTTAAGTGTAGCTAGTTTCTCACGAACACAGTCTTCTGAAAATTCTTCAAGATGTCCCTCGCTTCTGTTCCTGTTTGTGGGTGTTTGAGATCCTGTTATTGGTTCTTTATCTGTGAATACAGAACAGAAATATTTGTTAAGCAATTACACTTTATCCTCATCAGCTTCTACATATTCCTCCCCTTCACCCTTGAGTCTGACAATACCCTTTTTGCCCTTTCTCTTTTCACTAACATATCTGAAAAATGTCTTATCCCCCCCCCCCCCCCCATTTTATTGCATTGGCTATTTCATGCTCTTTTTGTATCTTTGCTTTCCCGACTACTTTGCTAGCTTCTCTAAGTTTTTCCAAATATAGATGCCTGTCTTCCTCTCTCTCTGATCTCTTGTATTTCATGAAGGCCTCCCTCTTTTTCTTGACCTTTTCAGCTACTTCTTTCGAAAACCATAGCGGTCTCCTTTTCCTTTTACCTTTATTTACCATTTTAACAAAACGGTTGGTTACTCTTAAAATATCCCATTTCAGTTTTGCCCACTGCTTTTCTACATCCCCAGTTGTTCCCATCCCGCTAACGACTCCCTGAGGTATTGGCCCATCTTGGCAAAGTTGGTCTTCCTAAAGTCTAAGTCCCTCGCTTTTGAATGGATTCTTTCAGCCCCGGTCCTAATACTGAACCACACCATCTGGTGATCATTGGATGCAAAATGATCTCCCACTATAAAATCAGAAGCCCTTTCACCATTGGTAAGCACCAAGTCCAGTATGGCCCCTTCACATGTGGGGTCTGTACCAATTGCCTGAATAGTTCTCTCTGTAGAGAGTCCAGGATCGCCTTACTTCTAGATGATACTGCAGCAGGAATGTGCTGATCAACATCTGGCATATTGAAATCCCCTATCAGTAGCACTTCCCCATTCCTAGCAATGCTGCATATGTCTTCAATTAACTCTCCATCCACGTCTTCCTTTTGTGAGGGAGGTCTGTATATCACGCCAATGCAAATAGATTTCTCTTTCCCTCTTTCTAGTTTAACCCACAGTGCCTCTTTCCTTTTTATGCTTTGTAATTCCAAAGCTTTAATATTATTTTTTACATATTTTTTACTCTTCCTAGCCTGTCCTTTCTGAATAAAGTATAGCCTGGTATAGTTGCGTCCCAGTCATGGTTTTCTGTGAACCATGTTTCTGTACCTGGGGGCTTTCTTCACTCATCCCCCAACGAATCAGTTCCCGTGCTTCTCTAGAGTCCTGCAAAGCCCGTTGGAGGGCAGCTGCAGAAGGGTGTCGCAAAGAAAGGGTAGAGGAAGGAGCACTTCTTTCCGGAGTTTGTGCTTTTAATGTACAAAGCATTTTGCTTAAGAGGGAAAGGCTTGAGGCAGTGGAAAAGCTGTTCCTCCCCAGTTGGTGCGGGAGCCCTCTGTTGCTGCTGGGGGAGCGGGCTCAACAGAGGACAACCAGGATTTGGCTCAGGAGCTGCTGGTCGATGACTGGGACTTAGGGGATCCTGATTCTGAGTCCGATTCATCGGAGGCAGACTTTGTAGGGCCTCTCAGGGTTATAGTTTCCTGGAGGGCCAGCAGAGCTGGAGGAAATGAATGTCCCTCAGGGGGGGAGGATACCTCCATCATGCGAGTGTTTCGACGGGAGGAACTGCTGCTCCTCATTACTCAGCCACTGGCCGTGTTAAACATTTCACAGTCACTGCAAGAACTGGAAGTGCCTTTAGAGGATCCTCTTCTCCAAGGGATCAGGCAGGCAGAGATTGCCTTTCTGGTTCATAGAGCACTTAAGCCGATGATGGAGCTTAAGTGGGAGATGCCCGAAGTGGGCTTGAGGGGAAGACACACAATGGTGCCTGTCTATCTCTTTCTGGCAGAGGAAAAAAAGCAGTTAAAGGTCACCAAGGTGGACGCCCTGGTAGCGGCCGTGACCAGAAAGACTTTTGTCCTGTTCAAGGGGGTGTGTCCTTTAAGGATGCACAGGCCAGAAGTTGGAGACATTGTTGAAGCAAACCTTTGAGGTGAATGCCCTGGCGTGCCAAACTTCAGTGTCTGGAGGGTATATGGCACAAGCCTGCATGCATTGGTTGCAAGGGGGGGGGGGCGACTCTGCCTGAGGCGGCTAGGTTGGAGTCAGGCTGTGCATATTTGGCAGATGTCTTTTATGACCAAGGGCATGGCGACCTTGGTGGCTACACATTGCTTCTTGTGGCTCTGCAAGTGGCGGACATTTCCTCGTAGGCATGCTTTAGCTGGTTTCCCTTTAAGAGGAAATTGTTCTTCAGGGAGGCATTAGACAAACTTGTCAAGGAACTCAGGGAAGCAAAGCTGGCTTGGCTTCCGGAGGAGAAGCCAAAAAGCAGTAAGGCTCCACTCCCGACTAAGAATACTTGGAATTTCCAAAGTGCTAGGGCGAGTCGTTTTGCCCCTTATCGGTGGACACAGTACCCCACTTGGGGGCAGCCCTTTCATGGGGGCTGCGGAGGTGGCTGGGGCTTCTACTCCCTAAGAAATTCCAATGAGATATGGGGGACTCAGAGTTGATTCCAGTGGGTGGCGGACTGTGTTGATTTTACTCTGCCTGGATCCAATCACATCGGACCAGTGGGTCCCAGAGGTCATCCATGAAGGCTACGTGCTGGAGTTCATGCAATCTAGGCTTGATGCCTTCCAAGACTCGCATTGCAGAGCTCCAGGCAAGCTTCAGGCTGTCCGGGATACCTTGCATCATTTCCTTAGCCTCGAGGCATTGGTGCTGGTGTCTGCAGACCAATTAGGTACTGGTTGATACTCCATGTACTTTGTGGTTCCCAAGAAGGAGGGATCTTAATCTCAGACTGTCCGCGTTAGCAGAGGCTCCATTTGAACTGCGGGCGGGAGCAACCCTCAAGGATCTTATACTAAAGATAGTGTTTTTGGAGCAATTTGCTTGGCTAGGCATGTTTTCCAAACTTCAAGCGCGCTCTTGCCGGGAACCGTTTCTCGTGTTCGCCAAGGAAAAAGTGACATTACGTATGGAGCCCTCGTTCCTCCTAAGGTAGTCTGTCTTTCATGTGAACCAGGCAGTGGTTTTGCTGGCATTTCTGGATTCGGCATACCGACAGTTGCAAAAGTTGGATGTTCGCAGAGCACTCAAGTGCTGAGACATACGCACAATTTCTGCGGCTCTGATCCTTTCTTTGTCCTTCATGGCGGCCCGAGACAGCAGGAGGCTGCATCTAAAGCCTCCATTTCTTGCTAGGTTAAAAAGGCAATTGCACTGATGTATCTGCTACAAAAGTGTCAGTTGCTGGTTGGCCTGCGTGCTCATTCCATTCGAGCGCAAGCATCTTCCTGGGCCGAGTTCAGTTTTGTGCTGTCGGAGGAGATTTGCAAAGCAGCTACTTGGTCCTTGTTGCATACCTTTGCTCGCCATTATTGCTTGGATGTACAGGCACAGGAGGATGCGAGGTTTGGGGCATGGGTATTACAGGCTGGCCTCGCAAGTCCCTCCCTGACTTTGAATACTGCTCTGTTACATCCCAGTAGGTCTGGCCTGGACTGGAGGGAGGTGAAATTAGACCTTACCTGCTAATTTTCTTTCCATGAGTCACTCAGGTCCAGACCAGAACCCGCCCTTTTAACGTGGGTAGGCGAGGCTGCTGGGGAATTGGGTTCCCGATGATGCCAGTGGCCCGATGAAGCGTCAGACAGCACTGGTGGTGTAGTGTTCCCTGGTGGGGAATAGTTGTTAGCTGATGGTTCATATCCGGTTGGATCTATAAATAGTTATTAGTTTACGTTTTGACTGTTCTGCTTTGCCATATGGTACTGATCTAGAGGGGGTGGTCCCTTCCTTCTTATGTGGTGACATCACAAAAGTTTTAAAAGCTCAGTCTCCATCTTCTGGAACAGGAGCAGAACCCAGGAGTCTGCCCTGAGCCAGAGTGACTTATGGAAAGAAAATTAGCAGGCAAGGTCTAATTTCACCATGCTGGGTCTCCAGCAGATTTATCTCATTCATCTTAATTGTTGATATTCTGAAAATATCTTTGGCTCTGGGGTCACCAGGATAGGTTGGGCAGCCTTGATCTAGTGTAAAATCAATTAAGGGAGTGAGCAACTGCTTTGAAAGACTTTGTTTTTTTGTGCTGTATACAGAGAATTAGAATTGAATGCTGAGTGGGATTTAGTAGTAATCAGATGTTCAATGATTATCCAGCTAGTTATTTAATGTTCCTTCTTTCTTTTAGTTAGAATAACCTTTTATTTGTTTTAAGGCATCCCTGCATGGGGTGTTCCTTTGATTCTAAAAAGAGGCATGCAGAGGGCATAATTAGTAATGCGGTTGCATAAAACCTGGTGCCTTGTCCTGTCTCCTGTGTGTGTCTGCATCATATATGCTGAAGGAATTTCTTAGGTCAGTGGACCTGTGACACAACAAAGGTGGCCCCAGTCCACTATATAATAATTTCAGTCAGTGGTTCTGAAACATTTTCCACCCTTTTTGAAGCCTCTCCAAAATGCTATGACAAAATCGCAAGACGCATTATGAAATCAACTCCCTAACACAACAGTGTTGGGCATTCTCTCTATCATGGACATTATAAGCCTCTCAGATTTCGGACAGTACAGATCAAAGCTGACAGCTTCCTTTCTTAGAATGAAAAGCATCAGCACACTGCTGTAGTCTGTCTGTCTTGCATTTTACTCTGGTTCATTTTGGATCTACTCACCTTACAACCTTCCTGCAGTTTCAGAAGCACTGACATAAGATGCCATTGGGTCTAGCCTGATGTTTCAAAGAGCATTTTGTTATGTGACTTTTTTCAATCACGTCTGCCTCACTCTGTAACAAACGTGTCAGTTTAGCTTACCGACCTGTAAACGTACAGTATACCTGCCTTCCAGGGCTCTCAGGACCTGCGCTTCATCTGCGCAGGAAGGCAGAAAGCTTGCAAGACTCAGAGAGTGAGAAAATGCAGTGCAGTACTGAGTTTCCCATTGCAGATGCAAGGATACTTGTAGAGTTTAGCACGCAAAGTAAGTTTGCTGGATTTTTTTTACAATATTATTGTCACAATATAGTAGTATTCTTGTACTGCACTGTAGTTACACAATAAAAACTGAGGCAATGTGTACTCTACACACTGTTTATAATGAATCGGGCTATAGTAGTGAATGGAAGACTGATTTTCCAAAATAAGTTAATTCTATTGCAGCTATCGAGAGAAGTTTTGCATTGGTGCAGACATGTCTCATGGGCTATTTTAAGGCTTTCTTTGAGAACAAAAAAGAGAAACTGATCTGGGTGTTTAACAGGTTTGGAGATAAGAGGACTCCACTACAGTGTGATGACACTATGTTTGTATCCTCTGTCCACCAGCAGAAGTTGCTTCATGCATCTCCATTATGATCAGCTGTTACCAGAAGAAATCAGGAAATTTCATATCCAAATAACTGTCTGAAGAATGGGAAGTTTTTCTTTGGACATCACCTGGAAGATGGGGTGCTTTAAAAAGCCATGCCCAGGATCCTCCTCAGATCCTTTTTCTCACCATAGCCAGCTTCTCTCCTCTGCCAGAACAGCATCTTCCAAGTGATACTTTTTTGGGGGTTGTGAGGCATAATTTACAGAGGTACCCTATAGCTCGTATAAACAAAAAGAGAGAGCTGAAATAAGAGCTGTGGGGATTTAATGCTTTAGTATGTCAGTTTTCACAAGCTGGGACAGCTTAATGCACCAGATTCCACAGATCAGTTTCCTGAAGTGGCCAAAGTTGTCAGGATGACATTTTCCCTTGTACTTTCAGCATTAAACTTTTGGTTTGAAAAAATATATGTCCACCCTCTATTATGAAATCTGAAATGCTTACTATGGTTCAATTAAAAATTTAGCTTTTAAGTTATTTGTGAAAATCAGTAAAGGTTCCTCTGCATTCTTGGAGCTAGGACCGTACCAAGCTAGAAATGCTTCCTGTGTGACTAAGGAATCTAGTCCCCCCCCCCACCCACACCCCGTTCAAGCCACATGTAATAATGCACTTTTTTTTTTAGCTTCCTGGAAGTCCAGTGATAATATCAGCATCCTTTCTGTGCTTGTGCCCTGTGCGGCCGCACAACTTACACAGCCCTTGGTACTTCCCTGCTTGGGGCCACACTATTTTAGAAGCATATCACAGATTCACACATTTTAGATCTGATTAATCTGTTTCCATTATGTCATTACAGATCATGTGTGTACTACATGAGCTAGAATCCAGTGTGGATGATTTAATTTGTTTCTGCTTCTCAGCGTGGCAGCCCTTTGGGACTTCAGGGCAACTCAGGAGAACACCTTTTATAAACATTCTGAAATAACAGCTTAAAACTGACATTTCTGATTAATGTAGGGTATTTCTGGATTATTTTACATGATGCTGAGGTCAACATATGGTGAGGCAAGCTTGTTAGAGTGGGAGCTCCTTGCAGAGGATACAGATTTTGATAGAACATCCTCCTTTTCATGCAGTAACGTCCATTCATAGATGATGCTTTTTCTTTCTCAGATCTGAGACAAGAGTGCTTGAAGGCATCCACTATAATAAGCTTGCATTTACCCAGCAAGTGTGTTTAAGGTGTTTGAAAACAGAACTATTTAAATAAAGGAAGAATCTTGATGCCTGACCATTAGAGCTGCACACTAGACTGTAGTATCTCATTTCCTGGGTTCGTTGGACATCTGCACCATGAGGGTATGGATGTAAAGCCCAGTCAGTTTTAATTACTATTAAGATAGGGTTACAATGCATGCTACCCTCTGATAATATATGGAAGTGGTGCCCCACCATATTAGAGTGCATGCTGCCCTTTGAATCTATATGGAAACGATACCCTAGTAATGTTTTTAAAGGTACTTTGCATTAGAGGTCCTTTCTTTCAACTGTGACACTAACAAAGGTTTTAACTGGTATTTTGATATCTAAAAATCCCAGGAATAAGAAAATTAATTCCTTGAGTTGGTATATTCCAGTACCAGCCATATAGTATGCACATGTTAACTGAATTAAATCCAGAAAACACACACATGCAATCTTTTGTGGATTAAGCATTGATGATGATGCCTTTAATGGGGTAAATATGAAATTTGCAGGTAAAACCCTCATGGTGAATGGGAATCAAAGCATGAAATTCATTACTTATGTGAATTTATCACTACATCTGGTGGTGAGAGTGGGATTTTGCTTGCTGACCCCCAGTCATATCAGAGTACACCTTGTTTGAAGTGGTGTTCAGTTGGGCTACTTCTAACCTGGCAATCATTCAGTGTCATTGGACTCCATTCACATAGAAGAGAGCCCTGTGTATCCAGAGAAAGGACTGTCTTATATCATTGCTAGCTGACGGGCATGCTTGTTAATATTGGTGCTAATGACTCATTGCTCGCTCGTTTGTTTATTTAGCAGTTTTTTATATACCGCATTTCCGAAGGTCAATGTGGTTTACATGGAACAATTTAAAGTTAATGTTACATTGAACAAGGAATATTAACATGGAATGCTAGCTTTTAACATTCAACAGTGGTATACTGCTAGCTTGTTGACAGGCATGCTTTCTGCCACTGGTGAACTGCTGGCTTGCTAAGAGGCACAGTGCTTCTTGCTGGCCACCATTAACACACTGCTTGATGACTGAGGGCTGCAGTTTTCACTTGCTCTAGTGGTGAAATGTTTGCTTGCCTAGGGGCACACTTATTGCCCGTGGCACATTGCTTCTTGCTGATTGACATGCTTGCTGGACTGAGTATTTCTTAAATGTTTACAAAAATACATGATTTTCTCCAGGACCAAGCAGGAAGTCAGTCCTCACATATGGGTGACATCGACGTCGATGGAGCCCTTGCAGAGCATTTCCCCAGCTTTCCATGAAAGCCTTTTGGAATGTAGGCACGCATGCACGGTTCCCTTCCCGCCTAAAGGTGCCATCTTGCTCAGTCTCTCTTTTTCCGTGAAGCCCACCGGACGTGTGTCCTAGTCCTCCTGGAAAATAGTTAGATTTTTAGGCGATCCGTCACTATTTTTTCTCCGGTTCGACGCCGGTTCCCCTCCCGCCGGGTTCGGTACACCGGTATCAAGCCCGATCTTCTTTTTCCGGTTTTTGCCCTTCGTGGCTGGCGTTCGCACCTTTTTTTTCTTTTTCCCTGGAAGGCCGGTCCTTTGACCCCGCGGGGACTCTTTTTTTTCCCCCGATGGCTTCCAGTGGGTTTAAAAAGTGTGATCGGTGCAAGAAGCAAATGTCTCTCACCGACACACATGACTGCTGCCTTTGGTGCCTAGGTCCTGACCATGATCCTAAGACGTGTGGACCAAGTGGAAAAATGTCTTCCAAGGCACTTCGAAGTCGTCAGCACCAAAAGGAAAGGCTTTTTTCTGACTCGGCCTCTGGCCGGGCCCGGACCTCGTCTGAGGCCTCGACATCTCGGGAATCGGATCCTGAGCACCGTCGGGGCTCCTTGGACAGGGGGTCCCCCGACCGGGAACGAAAGAGGAAGAAGCGGCTCGCGAGGGCGTCGGAAGAGGTCCCTGGCTCCTCGAGAGCTAGGTCTCAAACCCCCGACCGTCGCCCCGGGTCCGTGGAACAAGAGAAGCCTCCCAAAGTACCTCGAATGGAGCCCGGAGTCCTCGTGGACTCTCCTCCCCGAGAGCCGACAGGTGCTGGGCCCCGAGTCGGGGGCTGCTGAGTCTCCTGAGCTGGGTCTCAGGCTGACAGCCTTGGAGAGCAGACTGTCTGCCTTCATGGAATAGCAGCGGGCACTGATGGCCAGCCTGTCTGGCGCATCTGCCCCGACCACCGGGACATCGACATCGAAGTCGACCCCGGAGACCGAGCCGATACTCGAGACCATAAAGGCTCGAGGTCGACCTCTGTCGTGGTCTCCCTCGACCTCCCGTTCAGGACCGAGGGTGTCGACGCCGGTGCCTTCAGCGTCGGAGCGGGTGATCACAGGCCCCGTGCGGTCGGACCCCGATTCCTCATCGGACGAGTCCGCCTGGGAGACGGAGGACGAGGAGTCCCCCGACACCTTCTGGACTCGGTGTGTCCCGTCGGACTCACCGCAGTCTGAGCCCCGGTTCTCGGAGTTCGTCCGGGATACGGCCACCGCGTTGGCTATCCCTGCGGACCCCGAGGAGGGGCCTCGAGCTGAGGAGCTCGAGGCCCTACAGTACGACTCTCCTCCGAAGGAGGCCTTTACTGTTCCAGTTCCTCCGATGCTGGAACGGCTCCTCTTCTGGATGTGGGAGGCACCGGCACCGGTTCTAAGCAAGCGGGTCGATTTGATCTATCGACTCCGGAAGAGTCCTGGCTTTCAACAGGCGCCGCTACCACACCATTCCATGGTGGTGGAATCGACCATGCATCGCCTGAAAAGTCAGAAGATGCACTCCGTGGTGCCCCCTGGCAGGGAGGCCCAGAACCTGGATGGTTTTGGTAGAAAGTGCTTCCAGTGCTCGATGCTTGCTTGCCGTGTCCAGTCTTACCAGCTGTACGTGGGCATGTACTTGCGAGACCTGGCCAAGGACCTGGCCGGGTTTCTGCTGGTCTCTCCGGGGAACCCTTGCAGAGATTCAAGTCCTTGTCCTCGGGGATCCGGGAATGCTCCAAGTTTATGTCCCGCGCTGCCTACGATGGCTTCGAGGCTTCGGCCCGTGTTGCGGCAGCCGGCATCGTGGCTCGACGCCAGGCATGGCTGCAGTCATCGGACCTCGAGCCATGGGTTCAGGACAAGTTGGTCAATGTCCCTTGCCGAGGTGAGAACCTTTTTGGCAAGCCCATGACCGAGAAGGCTGCACAGCTCGAAACCGAGCACCTCACGAGGACAAGGCTGTCTAGGACGACTTCTGCCCCTTCTCACAAAAAGAAGGGCTCGTGTAAAACGCCCTTTTACCCGAGGAAGGGCACTGCCTACAAACAGTACCCTCCGTACTAGGCTGCCCAAGCTGCCCCTCAGGGTCAGCAAGCCAAGGGGCAGGGTAATGGGCCCCGTAGGCAGAGGACCCCCAAGCCTCCGGCCCCTGCTCCCACTCAGCAGGGTGGGGGTTTTTGACTCCTTAGGCATAGCCTCTCTGTCCCTGCTCTCCCAACCCTGCACAGGAGGTCGCCTCGCCCTGTTTGCCCACCAGTGGTCACTTATCACTGGAGACAGTTGGGTGTTAAGCATAGTCCACAAGGGCTATCTACTACACTTCCAACAACTGCCTCCTCCATACTTCCCAGGGGAGCCTCCAAGGCCTCCCCTGCACACAGATCTTCTCCTTCAGGAGCTCCAAGGTCTGTTGGTGGACAGGGCAGTGGAGCCGGTGCCTCCCCACTTGCAAGGTCAAGGGTTCTACTCCAGGTATTTCCTGGTACCCAAAAGAACCGGTACTCTTTGACCTATTCCTTCTCTAGGAACTTGTTGAGGTTTCTGAGGTCTAGAAAAGTTCAAGATGCTTACTCTTGGAACACTTCTGCCCTACCTCCAGCAGGGAGATTGGCTATGCTCATTAGATCTAAAGGATGCGTACACTCACATCCTCATTCATCCAGACCACAGAAAGTACCTCAGGTTCATTGTGGGAGGAAACCATTATCAGTACAGAGTACTGCCTTTTGGCCTCACCTCCGCTCCCAGGGTCTTTACCAAATGCCTGGCAGTGGTGGCGGCCTACCTAAGAAATCAGGGAGTCTTTGTCTTCCCCTATCTGGACGACTGGCTCATAAGAGGTCAGACGTGCCAGGAGGCCCGTCAGGCCACCTTCAGAACTATTGCTGCTCTTCAAAGCTTGGGATTTGTAATAAACTTCACAAAGTCCACTTTGCTCCCCTCCCAAAACATAGGGGCGAGGTTGGAGACTCTGCTGGCAAAGGCCTTCTTGCCAGAGGACAGAGCCCAAAGACTGATAAACTTAGCAAACCAGTTTCTCAGCAGGTCACTGATCTCTGCCAGACTCTGCCTGAGGCTTCTAGGCCACATGGCTTCGACAGTACATGTGACCCCCAATGCCAGGCTCCATATGAGGCCTGCACAGTGGTGCCTTCGGACTCAGTGGTCACAAGCCACAGGCAGCTTCAGAGACAGGATAAGGGTGTCCAGACAATTTCTGAACTCCCTCAGCTGGTGGCTGCACCCACCCAATCTGCTGCAAGGAGTACCTTTTCAGATGCCTGGGTTCACAGTGGTGTTGACCACGGATGCCTCCCTGCAGTGCTGGGGAGCTCATTGTCTAGGCAAGTGCACCCAGGGCCTGTGGTCTCCCTGGGAATCCGCACATCAAATCAATCTACTGGAACTCAGGGCTATTCGGTTAGCCCTCAAGACTTTCTCTCCAGCCCTGGCTCATCAGTCTGTCCTAGTTCAAACAGACAACCAGATAGCCATGTTTTATGTGAACAAGCAGGGCGGAACTGGGTCCAGGCTCCTTTGTCAGGAAGCACAGGACCTTTGCTTGTTTGCCCTCCAGCACAACATGCTCCTCAAGGCTGTGTACCTCCCTGGCCAGGAAAACTACCTGGCCGACAGGTTGAGCAGGATTCTGCAGCCCCACGAGTGGCAGCTCCATCCTTCGGTGGTTCAGAAGATTTTCCTGAAATGGGGACGTCCGTCCATAGATCTGTTTGCCAGTCCACTGAACAAACAGCTGCCAAACCTCTGTTCCAGACAACCGCATCCTTTGCGGATGGCGGCAGATGCTTTTCTGATCCCATGGTCTCAGGGCCTCCTGTATGCGTTTCCTCCCACGTCCTTGGTGGCCCGAACCCTGTTCAAGATTCTAAAGGACAAGGCCTCTGTCTTGCTGGTAGCTCCCAGGTGGCCGAGACAGCCTTGGTTTCCACTTCTGCTTCAGCTGGCAGTGGATCCCCCACTGCCTCTGGGGTTGCAACCCAACCTTCTCTCTCAGGATCAGGGTTCCCTTCTTCACCCCAATCTCAAAGCTCTCAATTTGATGGCCTGGAGGCTGCAAGGGTAGTTTTAGCTCCCTGGGGCCTACCTTAGGAAGTTGAAGAGGTGGTCCTAGCCTCTAGGAAACAGTCCACTAGGAAAACCTATGCTCTCAAATGGAAAAGGTTTTCTGTGTGGTGTCAGCTACGTACAGAGGATTCTTTCTCCTGTACTGTACCAGTAGTGCTTCAGTACTTACTGCATTTATCCAATCAGGGAATTAAGTCCAATTCTGTTCGGGTCCACCTCTCAGCTCTAGCAGCTCACCACTCACTGGTGGAAGGACATTCTCTGTCGGTTCACCCCTTGGTTTCCCGGTTTCTCAGAGGCTTGCTTTTGCTCAAGCCTCCAATCTGTCCTCCTGCTCCTGAGTGGGAGTTGAATGTGGTCTTGCAGCAACTGACTCGCCCACCTTTTGAGCCGATGGCTACTTGCCCTCTACGCTTCCTGTCCTGGAAGACACTCTTCTTGATAGCCTTAACCTCGGCCAGGCGAGTGAGTGAGCTTCAGGCCCTGGTCTGTGATAGGCCTTACACCCGCTTCTATAGGAACAGGGTAGTCCTTAGGACTCATCCAAAGTTCCTCCCCAAAGTTGTCTCCTCTTTCCACCTTAACCAAGAGGTGGTTCTTCCAACATTCTTCCCTAGGCCTCATGCAAGCCAGGCTGAGGCAGTTCTGCATACCCTGGACTGTAGGAGGGCTTTATCCTTCTACCTTGACCGTACACAGGGGCATAGAAGAGCTACTCAGCTCTTCGTCTCTTTTGACCCTAATAATTTGAGGTTAGCTGTGTCCAAGCGTACCTTGTCCACCTGGGTAGCTGACTGTATCACCTGGGCTTACAGGGCAGCTGACCTTCCTTTGCAGGGTCGGGTCACGGCCCATTGTGTCAGGGCAATGACTGCCTCAGTGGCTCACCTCCGCTCTGTACCGTTGGTGGACATCTGCAGGGCTGTAACTTGGTCCTCAAGCCGGACTTTTGCGGCCCATTACTGTCTGGAGAGGGAGTCCCGTAGGGACAGTGCTTTTGGCCAGGCAGTACTCCGGAATCTCTTTGAGGTTTAGGCAACTCCTGCCCTCCAGCCCTCCGTTGGGCTACCAGTGGAGGTTCTGTCAGTGAAAAGCCTTTCTTTGATGCTGGGACTAGAGGGAGTTCTTTTGTTTAGCCTGGGTTCCTTGGTAGCCCAGAGCTAGGGAGTCACCCATATGTGAGGACTGACGTCCTGCTTGGTCCTGGAGAAAGAGTAGTTACTCACCTGTAACAGGTGTTCTCCAGGAGCAGCAGGAATCAGTCCTCACAACCCTCCCTCCTCCCCTGGGAGTTGCGGTTGTATATAGTTTATTTTTACATTTTTGTGTGCTCTTTTTAGCTATGTCATTTGACTGAGCAAGATGGCACCTTTAGGCGGGAAGGGAACTGCGCATGCATGCCTGCATTCCCAAAGGCTTTCATGGAAAGCTGGGGAAATGCTCCGCAAGGGCTCCATCGACTTCGATGTCACCCATATGTGAGGACTGATTCCTGCTGCTCCTGGAGAACACCTGTTACAGGTGAGTAACTACTCTTTCCTTGTCAAAAGTTCAGTTCTTGAGAGTCTAAAAATTATTCTTTAACTGCTGGGTTGCCAGGAGCCAGCATTGATTTGAAGGCACACCTTGCATGCAGTTATAGAAGAGTTCTTGTAAACACATTATAGGGCCTTTTTTTCTTCAGTGGTTTAAGGCGAGTTACATTCAGATATTGTATGTATTTTTCTGTCCCCTTGAGGGTTTGCAGTCTAAGTTTGTACCTGAGGCAGGGGAGGGCTAAATGATTTGCCCAAGAACAAGGAGGAGCAATGGGATTTGAACCCTGTTTTCCAATAAATCCTACTAGACCAGTTAAGACAAATGGGTTATGTCCCTCTGCCAGCGGATGTTTGGGACAGAGAAAAAAATCAGAAGCTTTATGACATCACCACAGATACATATCACCAGGACCCCTAGGGGTCAGCTTTAGTATTTTTTCGGCCTCCAGCTTTTGTGGATGTCAGCTGAGCTCCTGGCAGGCTCTGTTTAGCGTGTTAGAGTAGTTGTCCTCTTGTTCTGTCCACAGCACACACAATGTGGTGTTCTGGCATTTTTCAGGTTACCCTATTTTTTTCCAGGGGTGCTCGTGATCAAGGAGGATCACTGAAGCATCTCTGAAGGGATGGGCTCTTGTTCAGCAAGAGCAGTGCAGCCATCCACTCTTCTACAAGACAGTCTGCCTAGTCAGAACAGTCTTACTAGCCCTTTTTTGTTATTTTCCTTTAAAGTTTTAAGACGAAAAAAAAATATAAGTTGTTCTACTTCAGTCAGGCAGATTCTCCACGGCTCCTGTCATCTACAGGCTCTCACCTTTCTCTGTGACTGCAGTTCTTTTGGGCTGTGAGTTATTTACTCCTCTCTTCCCTCCGTTGACCAATTTACTGTCTGTCGAGTATTTTGTCTTCTACTTCAGGTCCATGTTATTTGACTTTGGCGTTAATGTTTTTTATGTGAGACTGACCGTAAGCATGTTCCTGAGACTGGCAGCAAGCACGTCTCTCACTGGCATCTGAAACTGCTTGTGGCTCAAGTGGTGCTGTTCACGGCTAACTTACTTTGACGGGCTTCATTTCTGTTTTTGCTGCCCTTTTTGGGCAGTTTCATCAGCGATTCTGCCTCCGCTCAGTGTTTTCCAGCTAAGCTCCTTTTTACTGCTTCCTGCCTTCCTTTTTCCTTGAGGCCACCATTTTGTTTAGGTGGGAAAAGCGCTGTTTGCGAGCAGCTTTAGTCTGAGGTCTTTCTGCTTTGGGCTGCAGTTTTTACAGTAAGATGCCTGCCTTCCTTGCAGAGATGCTTAAGATGAGGAAAGAAATGGCTCTATCTGGAGCTTGATATGTGCTGTGCACCAAGAGGGTCCTTCTTCAGCTTCAGGTCAACCATTCACTGGGTCAGCTGGACCAGCCCCGCTTGGCCCTCTCTGTGAAGGCTCTGGTGGTCCCTACTTCTTCTGCTCACCCAGGGGATCACCTTCCTCTTGTACTCCTACTGGAACAACAACCTTCTCGGCCTCAACCGGTGATCATGGAAGTGCAGTTTTGACATCTTTTCAGGCAGGCCTGGGATATGTGGTATTCTGCACCTCCCTTGGCTGTGCCAAGCGCTGAAGCCCCACCCTTCTGAAAGCGCTCCAGGCCTACTCCACCATGGCAAGATAAGGACCAGGCCATGCTGTCTGCAGGGTCTGTGGGCAACTGAGCCTCTGTCAAGGAGGACAGGGGGGGCTTCTCAGAGGATCGGTCTTGTAGCAGTGGGTCAGACCGAGAAAAGGATGAGCTGTCGCCACCAGAAGTGGACTCTGAAGACCACAAGGAGGGCACAGATCTTCATCTCTTCCACAAGGAAGAACTCCCAGCTCTAATCTCACAAATTGAAGAATCTTTACATCTGGCCAATTCTTCTCAACCAAATCTAGACTCAAACAAATTTCAGATGGATCCTATCATTGTGGGCATTTGAAAGCCATCACAGGCTTTCCCCTTTCCCTCAGAGCTACAGCAAATAGTTTCCCTGGAGTGGGATTCTCCAGATCTGTTTTTGCGGTCCGCTCAATGCCTTGGATATTTTTATCTCTGGGTCTCCAGATGACCTGGACAGGTGGCTACGTTTTTGGAGGGGAATGTTCTCGTAACGTTGGTCACAAAGCATATGACAATCCCGGTAGGTGGGGCAGCCCTCCCAAGTTCAGACTGACTGGAAGGGGGAAGACCTCCTTCAGAAGCCTGCAAAGCTAAAGTTGAGGAAGAAAAAGCTGGCTGTGGGGGTTTAGTGACCCACGCCCTGCTGCGTTGGATCCAGCTATTGCCGGAAGATCCAGCATTGGCTCATTTAGAATCAGTAACCGCCTATGTGCCAGACTCCTTTTATGACTTATTATGCCTGGTGGCTCATTCTGTTGCTGCCGTTACGTGCTAGGTGGTGGCTCTGGCTTCGCCACTGGAATGCTGATGTAATTTCCAAGTCTTGTCTGGCTAAACTCCCCTTCAAGGGTAGGCTGCTGTTTGGGGAGGATCTGGACAAACTTGTAAAGGATTTGGGAGAAGTCAAGCCTCAGAGGCTGCTGGAAGATAAGTCCAAATCTGGATCTTGGCGTCCCTCAGCCCAAATTTCATCCTTCTAAAGGCCATTTCAGGGACTCTCGTCGTTAACTGCCTGGAAGCACTGGCTATTCTTCATCCAAAGCAGACTCCAAACTTCAGTCCTTCTTGGGGTTCTTGTAGTTTGAGAGTCAACTGCACCCCCTCAAACAATTTTTTGGTCACTGGGCAGGCTTCCCTTTGATGGGTTTGGGGCCTATTCCAGGGTGCCACTGGTTGGCGAGCAGCTGTGCCTATTTTCCTGAGAGTGGACCCACATAACCTCTGACAAATGGATGCTAGATGTTTCGTAGGGCTATGCACTCTGTTTTGCCGAATCCATCCGGGATGCCTTCCTTATCTCCCCTTGCAGGTCAACTGCCAAGAAAGCAGCAGTGCAGGTGACTCTTCAATACTTACTTCCTCAAGCTCCAAGATGTCTATCTGGTCCATCCATTGGAGAGGAAATCCAGGCGTTATTACATCTATTTTGTGGTTCTCAAAAAGGACTGTTCCTTCTGGCCTATCCTTCAGAACATAAATCACTTTCTTTGAGTACCTTGCTTACGGATGGAGACCCTAAAGTCAGTCATTCAGGAAGTCGAGCTGGGCAAATACGTGGCATCTCTAGATCTTGCAGAGGCATACTTCCACATTCCAGTCCACGAGGACAATCATTGCTATCTGTACTTTGCCGTTCTCAGCCAACACTATCAGTTCCACACTCTACTTTTTGGTCTTGCCATGGCTCCTCATACCTCCTCCAAGGTTATGGTGTTCTCATCGTGTCTCTGCAGTGCCAGGGCATTAGGGTGCATCCCTATCTGGACGATTGGTTAATCAGAGCCAAGTCATTCGAAGAAGTGGTTGTGGCAGTTTCTCGTGTCATCCAATCTGGAACATCTCAGTGGTGATCAATTAGTTAAAAGTTCTCTGTGTCCCACTCAGTCTGTAGAGTTCCTGGAGGCGCGGTTTGATACAAAGGCAGGATGCATTTTTCTTACTCGGGAATGCTGCAAGAAGCTTCGTGCACAAGTCCAGAAGTTTCAGCTCCTGACAGCTCCCAAGGCATGGAACTATCTGCAGATTCTAGGTACCATGGCAGCCACCCTGGATGTAGTTAACTGGGCTTGGGCTCGCATATGTACGCTACAGCGCTCCCTCGCGTTTGTCCCCTTGTTCTCAGGATTGCTAAGTCTATCTTCAGCTTCAACCACCTGTTTGCTGCAGCATTCAGTGGTGGCTTTCTCAGCACCACTTATTACGGAGGCGTCTCCTTGGAGATACTCGATTGGACACGTGTGACTTCGGACGCCAGCCTGACCGGGTGGAGAGCGCACTGCCTGGGTCAAACACTGCAGGGAGCTTGGTCCCATTGGGAGGCCGTCTGGGTGATCAATCGCTTCAAAGTGCGGGCAGTACGACTCACCCTACGTTACTTTCAGCCTCTTCTTCAGGACCTGTCAAGAAAATTCCACAATGGTGGCTTATCTCAATAGGCAAGGGAGTACCAAATGTCTGGGAGTGATGCGGGAAATGCTTCTCTTTTGCCCATGGGCAGAGCACAGTCTCTGAGCACTCTTGGCGCAACACATTGCAGGCATAGAGAATGTGCAGGTGGACTTCCTTAGTCATCAGGCGTTGGACCCCAGCGAATGGGAGCTTGTGCCTTGGGTGTTCAAGCGCATTGTTCACTAGTGGGGGCATCCAGCCCTGGATTTCATGGCCACCACTTCCAACTCCAAGACGATGGCCGCCTTCAACCGTTGGAAAGATCCACAATCTCAGTGCCTCAAAGCCTTAGTCCAGCCTTGGCCCTTTTATCACCTTCTGTACATCTTCCCACCATTGGATAGAAGTGTGCTTCGGCTGGGTAATTCTAGTGGCGCTGGACTGGCCACGTTGACTGTGGTACGCCGACCTGATTCACCTGAAGGTAACTGAGCTCTTCCAACTCAGGTCGAGATGGGGTCGCCTTCAACAGGGTTCCATAGTCATGAATGATCCAGCTCCTTACTTGCTTATGGCCTGGCTCGTGAGTGGCGCCGCTTGACTCGAAAGGGTTACTCGCCTTCGGTAGTTGCTACCTTGTTGCAAGCACGCCGACCCTCCATTTCTTGTGCCTATGCCTGTGTCTGGTGGCTCTGTTCTTCCTGGTGTTTCTGCAAATCTTTGTTGCCCTGGAAGGTAGAGATCCCAGACATTCTCAATTCCCTGAAGGTGCCAGGTGACTGCTTTAACTTGTTTCAGGGGCCCACTGTGCGGGCGATCTCTAGCATCTCACGCTGATGATGTCAGATTCTTGCAGGAGGTTCATACTCGCCGGCCCCCTTTCCGTCTAATTGTGCCGGCTTGGGATCTTTCCTGTGCACCTTTTGAGTCTTTGCGCAATCACCTAAAGAATTTGCTGCTCAAGATGGTTTTCCTAAGGGCTATTACTTTAGGCTCTTAGTTGCAGAGTTCCTGTTTTGTCTCCCTCTCCAGAAGGGGTCACTTTAAGCACAGTTCCCTCTTTCTTACCAAAGGTCCTTTCCTTCTTCCGTGTACATCAAATGGTATCGCTCCCTTCCTTTTCAAAGTAATACTGTACCAGGAGTGATACTCAACTTTACTCTCTTGATGTTGGCAGAGCCTTGTGCTACTACCTCAAGGTTACCAGTGCCTTTTGCCTCACAGATCATCTCTTAGTTTTAACTTTAATTCTCGTAAAGGACAAGCTGCTGCTTTTTTTTAAATTTATTTTTTATTGACGCTTTACTTTACACATCCAAGTATTCACATGAATGAAAAGACAATGTGATATAAAATAAACACATAAAGAAAAGAAAACAAGGAAATAAAACATCCATTTAAATTAGCCCACAGTTAAGAAAAGCAAAAAGCGGGGGTGGGGGGGGGGGTGTGTTTATCATGAAACAAACATAGTAGCAGCGAAAAGAAAAAAAATCACCGCAAACTAGCACAAACATTACTGGGCAGGCGGAGGCTTATACGTCAGCTGTATAAGAAGGAACTGTAACTTGTACACAAACCTCTTCTTTAACAGTAAGGAACTCCACAAGCTGCTTGGGATCAAAAAACAAATATACATTATCTTTAATAGGAAACATGACATTAAACAGGAAATTTTAATTGAAAAGTAGCTCCTAAGGCCAAGACCCTAGGTTGAAGGCCTAGAAACTCCTTCCTCCTCATCTGAGAACCATGAGATAAATCCGGAAATATCCTAACTAAAGAACCCAGAAAGCGCTCATTAAAGTTCCTAAAATAAGAGCGGAAAATCAAAACTTTTTCAGACTCCAATGCTAGGGTAACAAGAAGAGTGGACCTATCTGTAATAACCTCCAACAAGTTTTCTTAAAAAACCCATTAGGTTCCCCCTACCCCAAGGAGACAGGACCTGGAGCCGCCCCACAGCTGCTAGAACCCAAGGACAAATACTGCACTTGAGTCACAGGTGGGAAATGCTCCAGAGAGAGCTTTAACCCTTCACCAAAGTATTTCCTCAACATCTCCATAGGTGACAAAATTGGAGACCTAGGAAAGTTCAACAGTCTGATATTATTACGTCAAACTTGATTTTCCAGATATTCTGTCTTCCGAGAAAGCATAATTTTGTCCTTCATCTGAGCCCCAACTAGCTTCTGGAGGCGACCCATTTCCTGCTCCAAGATGAGGATTCTTCCTGCTTGCTGCTCCTGAGCAGTGGCGACTGAGGAATTCTTAACTTTCAACAAGTCAACGTTTATAATCCCCATAAGAGAACTTAGAGAAGAGTTCACCGTTGCAATTGCATCCCACAGCGCCTCCATTGTAATCAAACTTGGTTTCAGCATACCTTTAACCCCGGAAGGTGGCAGCACTCCAGCCTTTGCAGGCACCAACTCCCCAGCTGATTTTCTAGCTGTCCCCCAACCTTCAAACCTTCAAGATTGCCTCTGCCACTAGAGAGCCCTTTTCACCATCCCTCAGCGGCGTGCTAGTCAGCAAGCTGCCGGGAGGCACTTCTCCAGTTGACCAGTCACTTCCAGGTCTTGGGGGGGGGGGGGGGTTTCACAGCTCCAGTGAGAGCTGCACACCCAAAGCGCACAGAGCCGACAGACCTTCTGCCGGTTCCGTCGAGGATGCTGCTCCTACACCAGAGGAAAAGCCGCAAACATCCAATGTCCATTGTCCCTTGGAGCTTGCTGTAACAGCAACAGGACCCGAGGGTAGGTCACCTTGCTTTCTCTTTCTACGGCCCATTCTGATGCCGTGAATACTGCTACTGGTCCCAGCACAAAGGAAGCTCGGCTACACTCCAGCAACACTTCCTGCTGCCATCTTACTTCCCCTGAGGAGGAGGTATCATCCCTTCTTGACAAAGTTCAGGCTGCTTCTGAAGCAACCTTTGTATGCTGGATTAAGCAGGTTGTTGATTCGGCCTATATTCTTTGCAATAAGCCAGTCCCTGTGGGACTTTGCATCCACTTGACATGGGCACAAGCAGCATCTTGGGCAGAAAGATCCCAAATGGATCCACTAGATATTTGCAGAGTGACCTCTTGGTCTTCTCTGTCTGTCTTTGCCCAGTATTATTGCTCAGATCTCCAAGCTAGGGAAGCAGTTCACTTCAGGGCTACTGTTCTGGCAGAGGCTGTCCCTTCCCGCCCAGGGGTGGAGTAGCTTTGGTACTTTCCATTTTCTGGACTGGTCTAGCAGGATGTATTGGAAGGAGAAATTTGACTCACTTTAATTTTCCTTTCCTGAAATCCTGCTAGACCAGTCCAGGGCCCACCCTTCAGTCTAGAGACTAGCCTAGCCAACACTAAGTTGAGAACATCTATCTATGTCAAGTAGTCTCCAGCTATTCTGTCTTGTATATAGTTTTGGATTCACTTAGTTGATTCTCTTGGCTGGTTTGATCTCCTTATTAGGCAGTTTTTTTCTTAGTCCCCGTGCTTTGATATTTGCATACTGAAGCTGACCCCTAGGGGTCCTGGGTTATGTAGCTGTGGTGATGTCATAACGCTTCTGATTTTTTTTTTCTGTCTTTAACTTCTGCTGGCAGGGGGACATAACCCACTTGTCTGGACTGGTCTAGCAGGCTTTCAGGAAAAGAAATTAACGGTAAGTCAAATTTCTTCTTCCCTGGTTTTCAGCCCACTGCCGTAACCATTAGGTTAATATTGTTGTTAAGTGCCGTCGAGTTGGAGTTGACTCATGGCGACCCTCTGGATAGCTATCCTAAATTGTGTTCGGTCTTGAGTCAGGCGGCTCATTGCTGACAGACTGGTACCTGTAGCTGCTGTTATTGTATCGATCCATCTCATTGCTGGCCTTCCGCTTTTGCGCTGACCTTCTACCTTGCCAAGCATGATGTCTTTCTCTAATGATCTCTCTCTTCACATGATGTGTCCAAAGTATGAAAGTCGAAGTCTTGTCATCTGAGCTTCTAAAGAAAGCTTAGGTTTGATCTCCTCTAGTACCGACTGGTTTGTTCTTCGGGCAGTCCATGGTATACATAGTATTCACCGCCAGCACCATAATTCAAAGGCATCAATTTTCTTCCTGTCTATCTTTTTCACTGTCCAGCTTTCACATCCATATGATATTGAAAATACCATGGCTTGAACAAGTCAAATCTTTGTATGGAGAGAGACATCTCTGCTCTTGAGGATCTTATCTAGGTCTTTCATAGCCATTCTGCCAAGAGCAATGCGTCGTCTGATTTCTTGACTGCTTGTTGCTTCTTTATTGATAGTTGATCCAAGTAGGTTAAAGTTGTTCACGATTTCAATTTCTTCTCCTTCAACGATGAACCTATTGATTATGCCAGTTGTCATAATCGTTGTCTTTACATTAAGGTGCAGGCCCATTTTGAGACTGTTCTTTGATTGTGAGAAGCAAATGTTTCAGATCATCTTCACTTAAAGCCAGTAATGTGGTATCATCAGCATAGTGAAGGTTGTTGATGAGTCTTCCACCAATCTTCACACATCTGTTGTCTTCATACAATCCTGCTTCTCTGATGATTTGTTCTGCATATAAATTAAACAGGTAGGGGGAAAGTATGCAGCCTTGTCTTACACCTTTGCTTATTTTAAACCATTCTGTTTCTCCTTGTTCTGTTCGAACTGCTGCTTCTTGATCATTGTACAGATTGTGGAAGAGTACGATCAGGTGTTCTGGTATACCCATGCTTCTTAATGTGGCCCAGAGTTTCTCATGGTTTACACAGTCAAAAGCCTTGCTATAGTCGATAAAGCACAAATAGATATCCTTTTGGTATTCTTTAGTCTTCTCAAGGATCCATCTCACATCCGCAATGATGTCTCTCGTTCCTCGCCCTTTCCTGAACCCTGCTTGCACTTCAGGTAGTTCTTGTTCCAGGTATGGTTGTAGTCTCTTTTGAATAATCTTCAGTAGAATCTTGCTGGCATGTGGGATCAGAGCGATTGTGCGATAATTTCCACAGTCAGTTGGATCACCTTTCTTTAGTATTGGTATAAACACAGATCTTTTCCAGTCAGTTGGCCATGATGTTGTCTTCCATATTTCTTGGCAGAGCCTTGTAAGTACAGTAACAGCTGCATCAGATTGCTGTAATACTTCTTTGGGAATGCTATCAGTGCCTGGTGCTTTGTTCTTTGATAAGGTTTTCAATGCTGCTTTAACCTCTTCTTTCATCACCAATGGTTCCCGATCATAAGGTACAGGTTGAAACGGCTGTTGGTCCACTTGATCTTTATCATATAAAAACTCTGTATATTCCTTCCACCTTTTCTTGATCTTCTCAGCATCATTCAACATAGAACCTTGAGCATCTTGTAACATTCCAATTCGAGGCTGGAGCTTTTTCTTTAACTCTCGTAGCTTTAGGAAAGCCGATCTTGTTCTTCCTCTAAGTTTCTGTTTCTATTTCCTTGCATGCGTCGTTGTAGTACTTTTCCTTGTCCTGTCTTGCTGCACGTTGGAAATCTCTGTTGAGTTCTGTTATTGTCTTTCCTTCTCCTCTGGCTTTAGCTTCTCTGCGTTTCTGGGCAATTTTCAGAGTTTCTTCCGTCATCCATTTTGGCCGTTTTTGCTTTTTCACCTTTTGTAGATACTTGCTTTCTTCCAACACAACCTTCTTGATTTCATTCCATAACTCTTCTTGAGCTCTGTCATTTGTATCTAAAGCAGCAAATCGATTTTGCAGGCAGTCTTTAAATTCCATTGGTATATTCTCAAGGTCATATTTTGCTGCATTCATGAGTGGTTTGCTCTTTTTCAACTTTAGCTTGAGTTTGCATACTAGTAGTTGATGATCTGTACCACAGTCAGCTCCAGGTTTTGTCTTTGTTGATGTTATAGAACTTTTCCATCGTCGACTTCCACAGATGTAGTTAGCACCACCTAAGAATCACCGCCCTTTTGCAGCACATACTCACAAGGTATCAAGTATTCAAAACGGATTCATCATTTATTGAGCAATTCAACAATGTTATAGGAATGTTATAGGAATTTTTTACCTCATGTATAGGAATTTTTTACCTCATGTATATAGCATATTTCATGTATATAGTTCATGTATATAGTTCAGCCCCTGTTATCCAAGTTTATATTCCTGTTCGATGTAAAACCAAACAGAATGTGTGTATTGGTCACTTTGTTATACTGTAAACCGCGCTGATGCCGAATAGTGCGGTATATAAGCAACTGTAATAAATAAATAAATAAATAAATGTAGTCAATTTGATTTTTACACAATCCATTGGGTGAAGTCCATGTGTACAGTCGCCGCTTGTGTTGCTGGAAGAAGGTGTTTGAGATGAATAGATCGTTGGTCTTTCAGAATTCTATCAGTCTTTCTCCAGCTTCATTTCTGTTGCCAAGTCCATATTTTCCAACTACTTTGCCTTCTTCTTTGTTGCCAACTTTTGCGTTCCAATCACTCATGACTATCAGGATATCCTGTTTGCATGTTCTGTCAATTTCAGCTTGTACTTGTTCATAGAACTCTTCAATTTCATTCTCTTCTGCAGCTGTTGTTGGGGCATATACTTGAATTATAGTTGTGTTGATAGGCATTCCTCGTAGACGAATAGAGATTAAGCGTTCGCTGACTGCATTGTATTTCATTACAGTTCTTGCAAGTTTCTTCTTTATTATAAATGCAGCACTATTTCTTCTTTGTCTTTCATTTCCAGCATAGTAGATCATGTGATCATCTGATGCAAAGTGCCCGATGCCAGTCCATTTCAGTTCGCTGACACCCAACAGATCAAGTTGTACACGTTCCATTTCATTCTTGACCACCTCCAACTTCCCTTGGTTCATGCTTCATACGGTCCATGTTCCAATGCGAAAGGCATCTTTACAGCTTCTGACTCTCATTTCATGCGCAGCTACATCAGCAGTCAGACGTCCTGAGGGCTTTGATCCAACCACATCATAAATGCTGGCTTTACTCTGAGAAGCCTTTAGCTCCTTTAGGCTACTACTCCACTCCAGATCTATTAGACTTTTATTTTTAAAACTTTAGCTTAAAAGCAACAACCTCTTCATCAACACTTGGAAATATAGGAGCCCAGTTACTGAGATTCCTATTTTTATGTCATGAGCCACACTGTATGTCAAATTATAAGGCGCAGAATGTTCCCCCAGTGAGGAGCTATAGCCATCAAAGAAGATTTCATGTGGAATACTGGACATGAGAGATGAGTATAGGGTGTACCTCCTCCCTGCCTGCCCTCACTGTCTCCAGTTCCCTGAATGTATTTAGGCATTTCCTTTTCTACTCAGTGAAAAGTATTGTGGTTTTACAGTGGATCAGCATGGGTAATTCTGTTGTAAGGACTGCAGAGGAGTACTTTTTTCCTTTTATCAGCATTTGTTGCCTTATGGACTTATCTGTACACTCTTTGATGATTCTACTTACACTAAAGAAATAGTATTAATAGCACAGTTTCTCATTGTTCCTCCAGTCTAGTCCAGTCCAGACGTGATGCGTAGATTTATGCATTCCTACCAGTAGATGGAGACTGAGAACAATTGGTTTGAATATGTCATCCTATAAGGATCCTGTGCAGCCAATTTTTTGCCAGCAGAAGAAGGTAGCATGGACTCCACTGGATGTCTTTCAAAACATTTTTTAAACTGCTTGAAAAACATGGGAGCATAGAGCTCAGCTCTGTGTAGGGCCCAGCATATTGTAGGGCACAGGGATGCAGAACCTGGTAGCACTGGGTACTCCCCCTTGCTGCCCTCTGTCATTGCAGGCCCGGGATAGCCGGAGGATCTCCAGGAACAAGCAGGAATGTAGTCTTCACATATGGGTGACATCGATACCGACATAGCCCGTACGGAACACTCCCCAGCGTCCAATAGCAACGCTTCTGGGAGCATCCCACTGTGCCTGCGCAGCTGCCTTTCCAACTCTCCCTCCTCAGTTCTTCGTTTTCCGTGGAGCCGATAAGAAGCAGTTCCTGTCGCCGCAGAAAATTCATCGTCTTATTTTTTTGTGGTTACATCTGCCTTTCCGTCGACGCTGGTATCGACACCTGTCAGTGCTTGCTTGCTTTCTCAAAAAAAAAAAAAAAAAACCTTCTGTGAGGGAAAGAATTATTTCTTTCCTTCAGGCGCATCAGTGCCATCTTAGGCTTAGGCCTCCCCTTTTGTCACAGACAAAATGGAAAAACCATCCAGTGGTTTTAAGAATTGTTCCAAATGTGGCAGTACCATTTTGGCCACAGACACCCTTGACTGATGTCTAAAATGCTTAGGACTGGATCATCAACCCTCAGAATGACCTCTTTGTAGGAAGATGATGAAGAGAGGCCTACAGAATCGAGCTGCAAAGGTGGGCACCCTCTTTGCCTCCAATGGAGTATCTTTAGCATCGATGTCATCAAGAGCTTCATCTTCCTCCCAAAGATCTCAGGTATCAAAACCTAGGTAGTCTTCGAAGACTGGCCTGCCCTCCAAGAGTAGATCTCCTTCTAAGCATCGAGATGCCTCGGGCGTTGCCCTGGAGGGGGGGACACACCAGCCAAACAACCCTAACGGGAGGACCTTTCCTCCAAAGCCTTTAATGGGGTTGCAGGATGCTCCTGAGGCCTCCATCTCCTGGAGAGCTCCTGGTGCCATACTCGGGGATCTTGGCCTGCAATTCCGGTACCGATACCCAAGCATCGGCAAGCTCCATGGATCAGCGTATCCTAGCCATCGAGCGGAGCTTAGCTGCCTTACTGGTGGCCTCGGTACCAGTAAAATCTTTACAGTCGATTCCGCAGGCATTGGTACCGGCTCCAATACCGAAACAACCTGTATCGACTTTTTTGCCACTTACTGAGGTTCCGGCACTGCAAGCCTCAGCTACCGGTTTTGATTGGTACAGAGTACGTGCAGAGTGGGAACATCCTGCTCGTCGATACTTTGAGTCTTCGGATTCTGATTAATCGGATGATGACTCGGCCGATACCTGGGACATGAGAACTATCCCAGAAGACCCATCTCCGTCTCCACAACATCGCATGTCCCCTCCAGAGGACATGTCTTTTCAAGACCATTCGCGATGTTGCCCGGGGTCTGTCCATAAGTGACATCGGAGAAAGAGCCTAGGGCTGAAGAACTTGAAATTCTTCAATACCCTATAGCCCCAAAGGAGGCTGCTACACTCCCTATCCATCGCATACTTCATGACCTTATGCTTTGTATGTGGGAAACGCCCCTTACCATCTCTCCCCATACCCCACGACTCAATACCATGTACCGGGTACCGGAGTGTCCCGGTTTTGAAAAGACGCAATTGCTGCACCATTCCATGGTGGTGGAATTGGCAATGCTTCGAATAAAGAGTGCTAAGACTCATTCCTCGATCCCTCCAGGTTGGGAATAGAGAGCCCTCAATGCCTTTGGTCGACATTGTTTTCAGGCCTCCATGTTATCGGCCAGGATCAGTTCCTACATACTCTATATGGTATGTTCCTTAGAGAGGTGGCTAAGGATGTGGAGTTAATGGTTCCTCTTCTCCCCCATGACAAGAGAACAGATTATGTCACCCTTGTAAAGCATGCTCAGAATGTTTCAAAGTTCAACAGGGCAACATTTGACTGTTTTGAGTGCATCAGCAGAATTCCATCCATCTGCATCGGTGCATGCAGGATAGTTTGGCTCCGAGCATCTGATCTTGAACAGTGGATTCAAGATAATCTGCATTATATCCCTTGCACCGGTGAAAACCTTTTTGGCAAGGATTAGCAGGACAAGGCCTCTCAGTTAGAATCTGAGAACATCACTCTTAATAGACTATCTAGATCTTCTGCCAACCCAGCTAGGAAAAAAGCAGCAAAGAAAGCTTTTTTCAATAAGAAGTAGTACTACCCTTCTTGCACCCCTGCTGTATAGTGTCAACACCATGCTCCTCAGAAGGGGCAGCAACCATCAAAGCAGCAAAAGAAGGCTCAGACTCCTAAGTCACAGCCACCTCAGCAGACCCAGCCTCCTCAGGGTCTTTGACTCATTTCTGGAGAACATAGCTGTTTGCCTCTGGAGATTCCAGATCCCGTCCATATCCCCAGCAGACTCTGTCACTTTGCCCACAGGTGGCGTCTTATCATATCAGAGCAGTGGACACTGTCCATAGTACGAGAGGGATACAAGCTTCATCTACGAAGTTTGTCCTCCTGGACTTCTCCAAGAGAGTTCCGCTCTCAGCCCCCTCTCACTATTCTGTTGCTGCAAGAGGGGTCACCTTCCTTCCCCTACAGGGCGCAATAATGAAAGTTCCATAATCCCAGCACGGTATGGGCTTTTATTCTCCATACTTCCTCATTCCAAAGAAAACAGGAGGGTACAGGCCCATTCTGGACCTCCAAGAACTGAGCAAGTACCTACTACGGTAGAAGTTCAAAATGATCTCCCTAGGGGCCCTTCTCCCCTCTCTCCAGAGTCAGGATTGGCTCTGTCCTCTAGATCTAAAGGAGGCATATACTCACATACTTATTCACTCACAGCACAGAAAGTTCCTGCGCTTCATGTTCCAAGGGAGACATTATCAATACAGAGTCCTCTGCTCCAAGAGTCTTCACAAAATGCATGGCAGTAGTAGCCACATTCCTAAGGATTCTCGGGATTTGTCTTCCCTTACTTAGATGACTGACTCATTTGAGCAAACACCTCTCTAGAGGCCAGCCTTTCCCTCTTGTGTACCATGCAGATGCTGCAACACTGAGGATTTGTAATAAATCTTCCAAAGTCCCAACTTGTCCCCTCTCAAACTCTAGAGTTTATAGGGGCTCTCCTAGACAATCAGCAATCAAAGGCATTTCTGCCCCAACTCCACTGTGCTCAACTCAAATCAGTTAGCATCTCAATAACTTTCTCACTGCTTGAGAAATGCTACAACTTCTGGGTCTTATGGCATCAAAGGTGCATCATGTTCCATATGCTCGTCTACATGTGTGTGCAGCTCAATTGACACTGGCTTCCCAGTGGTGTCAGGAATCGGGTCGCCTGGGAGACAAAATAATGGTCTCTACCTTCCTAATCTCATCTCTCCAGTGGTGGCAATCCCCAGAAAACCACCTGGTAGGGTCACCTTTTCAGATGCCATAACATCAATGTACCCTGATGTCGGATGCGTCCAAAATGGGCTGGGGAGCTCATCTGGATAATCTGTCCACTCAGGGTCTCTGGTCTCATCAGGAGTCATAACTCCACATAAATCTGCTGGAGCTCAGAGCCATTCACAATGTCTCAGTGTTCCAGGACCATCTTCAATTTTGCACAGTTCTAGTCCAGATGTACAATCAAGTAGCCATGTTCTACTTGAACATGCAGGGCGGAACAGGCTGTTGGACCCTCTGCAGCGAGGCCCTGCATCTTTTGCCATACAGCATTGCATTCACCTGCATGTGGTGTATCTTCCAGGCAAACACAATGTCTGGGCAGACCAAATGCGTGGAGTTCTTCTACCCCACGAGTGGTATCTCCATGCAGACAAAGTTGCTCACATTTTTCAGATCTGCGGAACCCCAGAGACAGACCTGTTTGCATGTCCTCAGAATGCCAAGCTTCCTCGCTTCTGCTCCAGGACTCCTGCACCGGACAGCCAGCAGGTGGATGTTTTTCACCTCCACTGGGGGTCAAGGCTTCCTATATGCCTTCCCTCTCATTCCCAAGACTTTTTTCAAACTCTAGAATGACAGGGGCTACATGATACTCATAGCCCCACGCTGGCTATGACAACCGTGGTATCCTCTCCTTCTACGTCTGTCTCAGGTTCAACCCATAGATCTGGGGTCTGCTCCGGCTCTCCTCTCTCAGGAGGAGGGGACGTTGCTCCATCCCAGTCTGCAGTCCCTCCATCTCATCGCATGGCTGCTGAGGGCTTAGCCTTCCAGGATGCTAACCTTTCCCAGGAGGTTAAAGACATCCTCTTGGCTTCTAGGAAGTCATCCACCAGGCGCTCCTACGCCTTCAAGTGGCGTAGATTCGCTCTCTGGTGTTCTGAGAGGGATCTTAACCCCTTCTCAGCTCCATTGGAGGCATTACTTGAGTATCTCCTCCACCTATCTTCTTCTGGACTCCAAACCAATACGGTAAGAGTACACCTAAGTGTTATTGCGGCCTCTCACATGCCCTTAGATGGCCATCCCATCTCTTCTCAGCAGCTTGTAGCATGCTTCATGAGGGGTTTTCTATTAACCAAACCTCCCACTAAGCCCCCTCCAGTGACTTGGACTCTTAATGTTGTTTTAGGACAGCTTCTTAAGCCACCCTTTGAACCTCTAGCCACTACCTCACTGAAGTTTCTCACATGGAAGGCCACCTTCCTTATTGCCCTCACTTCAGCAAGACGCATTAGTGAGCTCCAGGCTTTGGTGCCTGACCCTCCTTATACACTATTCTGCCATGATAAGGTAGTCCTTAGGACTCATCCTCACTTTATGCTGAAGGTTGTCTCACTCTTCCATTTAAACCAGTCAGTCTATCTTCCTGTCTTTTTCCCTAGATCTCATTCCTGTAGGGCAGAGACAATCTTTCACACTCTGGGTTGCAAACGTGCCTTGGCTTTTTATCTCCAGAGAACTCGAGAGCACAGAAAAGCTTCCCAACTTTTCATCTCCTTTGTCTCGAGTCACCTGGGGTTGCCAGTATCCAAACTCTTTCAAGGTGGATAGTGGACTGCATCTCCTTTGCTTAAGAAAAGACAGAACTCTCTCTCTCTCTCCCCCCCCCCCTCTCTCTCTCAAGGGTCACGTTACTGCAGAAAATGTTCGGGCCATGGCTATCTCTATGGCAAATCTACACTCTGTAGTGATTGATGAGATATGGACAAAGACACCCGCCGGGATGCCTTGTTTGGCCAAGCTGTGCGCCAGCATCTCTATCAGACTTACATCAACTCATACCCTCCATCCTGGGTTTCGATACCAGACATCCTTGGAGGATACATGACCACCTCCTTAGTTATATCTGTGATTCCACAACCAACTCTGAGGTCATCTCTCTGGCATCTCCGAGCTAGGGAGTCCCATATGTGAAGATTACATTCCTGCTTGTTCCTGGAGGTAATCTCTGGGAACAGCAGGAATTTAGTCTTCTCAACCCACCTTCGTTTCCTAGGAGTTGTAGATCTTTTTCTCCTTCTCTCCTTTTATCTCAGCTACAAACTCAACTGAGGAGGGAGAGCTGGAAAGGCGGGAAGGTAGCTATGCAGGTGCAGTGGGATGCTACCAAAAGCTTTCCTATTGGACGGTGGGGTGTGTTCCCCTGCGGGCTCTGTTGGTACCGACGTCACCCATATGTGAAGACTAAATTCATGCTGTTCCTGGAGATCACCTGTTACAGGTGAGTAACTGCGCTTTCCTTGAGGGACTCTCAGTAGCCCCTCCATTCCTCCTCTCCGACTTCTGGGAGTGGGCCTGAGGAGAGGCTGTTAGGAAAAAAAAACCACCACTAGAGTTTGGGCTGCAGAAGCAGACGGGCTGCAGAAGCAGACGGGCTGCAGAAGCAGACGGGCTGCAGAAGCAGACGGGCTGCAGAAGCAGAGCACGGACACCTGCAGTTCAGTATGGCTAGTGTAGGTGAGCAGGCACAAATGTTGGGTATGTGCTAGTTTGGCAGTAGAGGAAGTGCCATGGCAATACTGTGATGGCCTTTCAGCACTCTGTGTTTGCAGCCTGCGGCAGCTGCCAGAGTTAGCTCTCTGACACTGGTTTCATCTGTGAGCGTGAGGGCTGGGATGCAGATCAACTACTAGCTTAGTGCGATAACTCTGCATCTCCAAGAGCAGCTGCAGAGACCATGATCACAGCTGTAATATCTTCCTTTCAACAGGCCTCACAAAATGTTTTGGTAGAAAGTCCCGTTGTGATGACAAAAATGCAGCTTCAGGCAGGGAAGCCTCGGAGGCTCCTGAACGTTAAATGATCCCGATTTCAGGGTAGAGGCCCTTGGAGTAAGGGGCTCCTTTCTCTGCAGGGCTTTTATTGCTGCTGCACCAGGCCTTTTGCTCTGCATATCATGAATGCAGCTTCTGCTCAGTTGAGGGCAGAAAGTTCATTGCCTGTTGCCAAATGTCCATTCTGAGAAGACAGATTGGGAGAATCAGATCTCTGTTCTCTCTAGGGAGTCTGAGGATCTCTTAGAGGGGGCTCTTGGAGCACTGGGAAGACCAGTCAGGAGCTTGAGGAGGGGGTGATCCCAGCAGGAGAAGACTCCCACAATATTCAACTTATATCTGACCCTGGCGGCCCCTCAGCATTGTGGAGTACACTCTTGGCAGTGGGGCAGCAGTGGAGGACTCCTTTTTAGAGAGTATCTGTAAGCCACCAAACCCCTTTCTGAGTGAGAGCTCTGGATGCTTGTCTGCTGCGAGTTAGCAATTCCATGGCTCACTTGTATCTCATTTTGCTGGAAGAGCAGGAGCTCTTGCTGTGGCCAAGAGTTGGATGCATTGTTGATGGCGGTCCCCAAGAAGATTACTGTTCCTCTAGAAGGTGGAGCATTGCTGAAAGACTCACAGGATTGGAAGCTAGAAGCCTTGCTAAAGCATAAGAACATAAGATATGCCATACTGGGTTAGACCAAGACCCATCAAGCCCAGTATCCTGTTTCCAACAGTGGCCTATCTAGGTCATGAGTACCTAGCAGTTTCCCCAAAAGACACAGGTTCCTCAGTGCTTTTATTGGGTCAAGCAGTGATATCCTGGGTCCCTTTTAATAATGATTTATGGACTTTTCCTCCAGGAACTTGTCCAAACCTTTTTTAAACTCTAACAGCTTTTAGTTTCTGATTTGGCCCTACAGGCAGCAGTCTGTAGAGCATATATGGTCACAGAAGCTTCCAGAGGGTGCCCAGGAGTCTGAGGGCCTCTGCAAAGAACATAACCTTGGTAGTTGCCAACTCTGTGTGTGCTGAGGCTGTACAGTTGGTTAGCAATTGTAGCTTCTAAGGCCCATCTTAGTAAACTCACATTAAAGGGCAAACTGCTCTTTGGAGAGGCACTGGACAAACTGCTGAAGGGTTTAGGTGACTCCAAGGTGCTTAGGCTGCTAGAGGACAAACCGCAGGGGTCTAAATCTGCTCCATCCTCTCAGAGTCTGTTTCAAGAGTCGCAGAGGTTTCTTCCATCATGGTTGGCTTGTCTCGGTGATCAGTGTTCCTTCCATGGGGCCAGTTCTTTTGAGGCAGTCACAGGGTTGGAAGAAATAGGCGGCGTGGTCCCGGTAGGAGGGTGTTTCCAGGGGTCTTATTCCATTTGGGCCTAGATAACATCAGATCAGTGAGTGTATGAAGATGATTCAAGAGGACTATACTCTCTCAAGCTGGTGTGCCGCCTCACAGATGCTTTTATGGAATCCTACTGCTGGGCACCAGGAAAAGCATGAGCAGTGACAGACTAGATTAGTGGCTCCAGCTCAAGGTGTTGGCGTGAGTCCCTCTGAAAGAGTGAGGCCTTCGGAGGTACTTCATCTACTTCGTGGTACCTAAGAGAGAAGCACATTAACATGACTTTGTGAATTCCCCATTTCCATATGGAGACCTTTGAGATCTGTCAAAGTAACAGTAAGGCAGGGGAAGTTTTTTCCTCCTTGGATTTGTTTGAGGTGTATTTGCATATTGCCATTCGACTTGAACATCGGAGATATGTCACTTCCAATTTTGGGCACTGCCCTTTTACCTTGTCACAGCATCTTCACCAAAGATGGTCGTAGCAGCAGCTTTGCGCAAGGAAGGAGTGTTGGTTTTCTCGTTATCTCGATGTCTGATCAGAGCAAAGTCCTAATAGGAAAGTCAGTTGGTCATGCACCGGGTGGTGTATCTGCTCCAGAATTTTGGCTGGATCATCAACATTTTCTAAGAGCCGGTTGGAACAGACTCTGTTCCAGGCATAGCTGGAAGCTCATCTCATATCAGTGTCTTGCTGAAGTTGGAAAGGATGCTGAAGTTACAGGGCCAAGTTTTGGGCACTGCTGGATCGGCACTCTCCTCGAGCTTGGGATTGTCTGCAGGTATAGGGAGTTGGTGTCTTGAGCCATAGTTCACATTTGCCCCTTGCAACAGGCTTTATTGTCCAGTTGGTCGACACAAATGCAGTCTCTATGGCAGACTCTGCCATTTTGGGGGGAGGCCAGGGCAACTCTTCACTGGTGGTGAACCTCTTCAAGTCGGTGGGAATGCCGTTGGAGACACCTTGATGGGTGGTGGTCATCACAGATGTTGGTCTGAGCAGTTGAGAGGGTGCACTGTCAGTCTCAGGTGATGCAAGGTCTGTGGTACATGGAGGAAAAGACCTGGCCCATAAACCAGGTGGTGATAAGGGTGGTCTTGTTGGCTCTCTTGGCCTTCAAAGCCTTTCATGCCCTGGTCCAATCTAGTCAATGGTCTGTTTTCAGAGCAAAAAGTAAATAACTATTCAAATAACAAATGCTCCACTAAAACTATTACGTCGTGGCTTAAAGAAAACAGTGTGAAACAATATCAAACCATTGAACAATCCATTAGGGTGAAAAGCTGTATAAATACATTGCTAGAACTCTAGAAAAAGGTCTCGGACTCAATAGCGCAATGATCACTTCAGTATAAAAATACTGTCGAACGCGCTGGCAGCATCAATGATCAATCCAGAGTTCTCTTAATTTTCTTCTATATTAATGTCCTTCACCCAAAAAAATCCACACTTATGTAAAGTATAATTGCTTATCTTTTAAATATCATGATGTAATGCCCCTACGCCTCCTCTGGCGCCTTTTCTGAATGTTTCACTCTCTCAATAGAGTTTTTTCAGGGGGGTCTACAGATAAAAACAGCAGTATATAATATATGTACTTCTGATGGCACAACGTATTTGTCCATTATTAACATCGAACACTGTGAGACACATACCATTTAAACGCATATTCCATGTGCACAGATGCTGCCCACGTTTCTCATTCACTTGTCTTCTTGCCCAATAGATGCTGTCAAAAAAACACCGCACATGCGGCCTATGCAGCAAGACCCGCCATTTAAACCCCATCGCCCAGTGACGTCAGCAACAGCTGATTAAAATTAATGCTGCCCTCGGACTGCTAATCCACTGCGTCCTTACAGGCACACGCCCCAATCAATACTAGTGTTTTCTGGAGTTCTAGTAATGTATTTATACAGCTTTTCACCCTAATGCATTGTTCCATGGTTTGATATTGTTTCACACTGTTTTCTTTAAGCCACGACGTAATAGTTTTAGTGGAGCATTTGTTATTTGAATAGTTATTTACTTTTTGCTCTGAAAACAGACCATTGATTGGGTTGTTTCAGTACAATAATGGCTGGTCCGGGAGTATGGAAGGTTATTTTAAGTTATACACCAGAACACGTCGCAGCATTGTGCAAAGAAAAAACACCGTTTATAACATCAGGACCTTCAGAAGAAGATAATGAGACAACTTGGGAGGCTTTAATAAAGAAACAAAAACAGATTGTCAGATTGGAACTTCATAGGTTATCTATGGTGGAATACATAAGCTGCCAGCACATTCCAAGGGGGCTCAGAATTTATAAAGAGCCCCGAATGTTTACCTCGGATACGTTTTTTATAGATTAGTGGAATTGTATTTTAAACAAATGTTCTCTTGACCTAATGGTTTTGATTGCAGAAACCACAAAAAATGTGTTGAATGATTATCAAAAAAGAGGTAGATCGTATGGTGGATGTTCTGAAAGTTAAGGAATCAGAAGAACAATATTTGGTGAAAATGGAGACTGGGAAAACTCAACTTGAGACACTCAGACGAGAAGTGCGGTTGGTAAAGACTAAGAAGCTCCAGAGGTATTATAAGGACTATACCATGGGTTATGTCTATCCGTAGATGGACTTTAAACGAAAGAGCAGAGCAACTCGAAAAAAGGTTAACTTTGATACAGTTTCTGAAGACTCTAGTGAGATAGAATCTAATCGATCGTCCAAGGAGGATTTTTTAGAGAGCGACACCGACAGGAGGAGGAAAAAGAAAAGCGACGAGATAAAGGGCAAAGGGAAGAGTCGCGATCGTGCCAATTGACTACAGAGAATATGGTTTCATCTGTTAAATTTAATAAGTTGGAGGGACGACACAATAGTTTAGTGGTGAATTTATCTGGGTGTCATCTGTCACCTGAACAGATTAATATTTTGGAGAAAGGTTTATTTATTTATTATTTATTTATTTATTACAGTTTTTTATATACCGCGCTATTTACAATCAGCGCGGTTCACAGATAACCAAAGACCAGAACAACAGGCTGCTCGGTTTTACATAAAACAGGACGATAAACTTGTACCAACCATCACACATGATCCTTTCCAATTTCGAGTCGACTTGGAGGGTCTGCTACGGAAGCTTAGTTTGAAAGTATTTTTTGCTGCCAAGCCAATGAGAACAGATGATACTAAGGATAAAGGTGGGGATCGTCGAGTGCCTTTACCTTATAAATCAACTTGGTCTCCACTGGGCCAAATGCATCCGGCCCTTTCCATTTTTAAAGATTTGGTACTCCGAGATGTGGAGATTTTGGAACAACAGACTGTTCATTCAAGGAGTGTTTTGTCACATTCTGAACGAGTGGCTTTGAAAGAATTGAAATCTCGCACAGACATTGTAATACGTAAAGCTGACAAGGGGGGAGCAGTGGTCATTTTAGGTCGATCTGATTACTTGAAGGAAGCCCAATTACAGCTATCCGATTTAAGCGTTTATGAAGTTTTGCCGGTTGATCCCACAAGAGATCTTCAATTATGGATACATGAAGTTACACTGGCAGCTTTGCAAAATAAAATAATTTCTAAGAAAGAATGGGGATTTCTTAATGTGAAGGTGCCTTCCGTGGTGAGTTTTTATCTCGTGCCCAAGATTTATAAAAGGCTTGAAACCCCCCTCCCCCCCCCCCCCCGGGAGACCTATAGTGTCCACACAGGGTACTGTATTGGAACCTCTATCAATATTTCTTGATTCTTATCTTCGGCCGTTGCTTGTGGACATACCATCCTATATACGTGACACCTCTGATTTTTTGGGAAAACTTATTCATCATGCCAATTAGGCGTTGGACCCTGAGATACTTTTGGTGACACTCGATATAAAAGCCCTGTACACTAGCATCCCCCAAGTAGCAGCCTATAACACCGTGTTGGTGGAGTTGCAAAGACGAGGAGACCTGTCCGAGGAATCTGTTACATTTTTACTTCAATTGGCTGAATTAGTAATATTTCAGAATTATTTTTTGTTTGAGAAGACATTTTACCATCAGATTTCTGGTATAGGGATGGGGGCTAGTTGCGCTCCCTCCATCGCTAATTTATTTATGGGGCATTTTGAACAACAGTGGATAGCGCCTTCAGAACACACCAAGCATATAATTATGTGGTACAGGTTCATAGATGATATTTTTTTAATGTGGAAGGGGTCTATGGAATCAGCAATAATTTAGACAAAGCCATCCAGTTTACGTCTACTATGGACAACAACAGCATAACATTTTTGGATGTACGGGTGCAGAAAGGGGAAGGACAATGGCATACTTCAGTATATAGAAAAGAGATGAATCAGAACACCTTTTTGCAGTACAGTAGCGCACATCCGGTGCGGTTGAAGAATAGTCTCCCGTTTTCTCAATTTTTGAGGTTTCGGAGAAACTGCTCTGAGATAGATTTTAAGAAACATTCGGCCACATTGCTTCAGGATTTTGCAGACAGGGGTTGCCCTGAGAATATAACTCCGAGGGCATATAAAAGAGCGCTTTTTAATGACCGATCATGGTTGATCGGGTCTGCTACAATTAAAGAAAAAACTGTTAGTTTAGAACAGGTTAATTTCATTACTAAATTTTAACCTTTGAGCTACAAAATCCAGAGAATTCTCAAAAGACATATGAATGTTTTGGGCAATGTAGTGGGTTTGGAAGACAAACAAATCCGGTGTGTATGGAAAAGAGATAAGAACTTGAAAGAACAATTAAGCTCGGCGGCTCTCAAATCTGATGACAGGGAAACGAATAGCCTTACAGTGAAAGGTCTCCATAAGTGCGGTGACTGTGACGTCTGTGTGATAATGGAGGAAATAACTGATTTCATATACCATGCAAAATCGTACCATCTGGAAAATAATACATCGTGTGACTCAAGCTCAGTGGCTTATGCAATTCGCTGCCCTCCTGTATATAGGAAAGACATCTCGTTCCTTAAAAGTGCCGATAAGGGAACACAGAAGTCGTCTTAAATGTAATGTTGAGACAGCTCCCATAGTACAACACTGCAAGGATCGCTCTCATGTTTTTGGAGAGTTGTGCTGTTTTGCTATAGAACAGGTCAGTTTTGCGACATATGGCAAAACATTAGAACAGACTTTGCTGTTACATGAGCAACGTTGGATATTTAAATTGGGAACGTTGACACCAATGGGTTTAAACACTAGTATTGATTGGGGCGTGTGCCTGTAAGGACACACTGGATTAGCAGTCCGAGGGCAGCATTAATTTTAATCAGCTGTTGCCGACGTCACTGGGTGATGGGGTTTAAATGGCGGGTCTTGCTGCATAGGCCGCATGCGCGGCGTTTTTTTGATAGCATCTATTGAGTAAGAAGACAAGTGAATGAGAAACGTGGGCAGCATCTGTGCACATGGAATATGCGTTTAAATGGTATGTGTCTCACAGTGTTCGATGTTAGTAATGGACAAATACGTTGTGCCATCAGAAGTACATATATTATATACTGTTGTTTTTATCTGCAGACCCCCTGAAGAAACTCTATTGAGAGAGTGAAACGTTCAGAAAAGGCGCCAGAGGAGGCGTAGGGGCATTACATCATGATATTTAAAAGATAAGCAATTATACTTTATATAACAGTGTGGATTTTTTTGGGTGAAGGACATTAATATAGAAGAAAATTAAGAGAACTCTGGATTGGTCATTGCTGCTGCCAGCGCGTTCGACAGTATTTTTATAATGAAGTGATCATTGCGCTATTGAGTCTGAGACCTTTTTCTGGAGTTCTAGTAATACAGCTTTTCACCCTAATGGATTGTTCCATGGTTTGATATTATTTCGCACTGTTTTCTTTAAGCCACGACGTAATAGTTTTTCTCCAGGACCAAGCAGGAAGTCAGTCCTCACATATGGGTGTCATCGACGCCGATGAAGCCCCAGCGGAGCATTTCCCCAGCTTTCTATGAAAGCCTTTGGGAATACAGGCACACATGCGCGGTTCCCTTCCCACCTAAAGGTGCCATCTTACCTCAGTCTCTCTTTTTCCGAGAAGCCCACCGGATGTGTGTCCTGTCATCCCGGGTAAAAGTTTGATTTTTTGGCGATTCTCGCTATTTTTTCTTCCCGGTTCGACGCCGGTTCCCCTCCCACCAGGTTTGGTACACCGGTATCGAGCCCGATTCTTCTTTTTTAGGTTTTTGCCCTTCATGGCTGGCGTTCGCGCCCTTTTTTTGCTTTTCCCAGGAAGGCCAGTCCTTTGACCTCGCGGGGACTCTTTTTTCCCCCGATGGCTTCCAGCGGTTTTAAAAAGTGTGATCGGTGTAAGAAGTTGATGTCTCTCACCGACACACACGACTGCTGCCTTCGGTGCTTCGGTCCTGATCACGACCCTAAGACGTGTGGACCATGTGGGAAGATGTCTTCCAAGGCACTGCGAAGTCACCAGCAGCAGAAAGGCTTTTCTCGGACTCAGCCTCCGGCCAGGCCCGGACCTCATCTGAGGCCTCGACATCTCGGGATTCGGATCCCGAGCGCCGTCGGGGCTCCTCGGACGGGAGGCCCGGACCCTCGATGGTGTTGGTAGAAAGTGCTTCCAGGGCTCGATGCTTGCTTGCCGTGTCCCAACTGTACATGGGCATGTACTTGCGAGACCTGGCCAAGGAGCTGACCGAGTTCTCCACTGGTTTCTCCGGGGAGCCCTTGCAGAGATTCAAGTCCTTGTCCTCGGGGATTCGGGACTGCTCGAAGTTTGTCCCGCGCCGCCTACGATGGCTTCGAGGCTTTGGCCCGAGTTGCGGCAGCCGGCATCGCGGCTCGACGCCAGGCATGGCTGCAGTCATCGGACCTCGAGCCATGGGTTCGGGACAAGTTGATCGATGTCCCTTGCCGAGGTGAGAACCTTTTTGGCAAGCCCATGGCCGAGAAGGCCGCACAGCTTGAGACTGAGCACCTTACAAGGACAAGGCTGTCTAGAAAGACCTCTGCCCCTTCTCACAAGAAGAAGGCCTCGGGTAAGAAGCCCTTTTACCCGAGGAAGGGAACTACCTACAAACAGTACCCTCAGTATCAGGCTGCCCAAGCTGCACCCCAGGGTCAGCAAGCCAAGGGGCAGGGTAATGGACCCCGTAGGCAGAGGACCCCCAAGCCTCCGGCCCCTGCTCCCACTCAACAGGGTGGGGGTTTTTGACTCCTTGAGCGTAGCCTCTCAGTCCCTGCTCTCCCAACCCTGCACAGGAGGTCGCCTCGCCCTCTTTGCCCACCAGTGGCCCCACATAACTGGGGACAGTTGGGTGTTGAACATAGTCCACAGGGGCTGTGCACTACATTTTCACCAACTGCCTCCGCCATACTTTCCAGGGGATCCTCCAAGGCCTCCCCTGCACACAGATCATCTCCTCCAAGAGCTCCAAGGTCTGTTGGTGGACAGGGCGGTGGAGCCTGTGCCTCCCCACTTGCAAGGTCAAGGGTTCTACTCCAGGTATTTCCTGATACCCAAAAGAACCGGTGGCCTTCAACCTATTCTGGATCTCAGGAACCTAAACAAGTTCCTAGGGAAAGAAAAGTTCAAGATGCTTACTCTTGGAACACTTCTGCCCTACCTCCAGCAGGGAGATTGGCTATGCTCCTTAGATCTAAAGGATGCGTACACTCACATCCTCATTCATCCAGACCACAGAAAGTACCTCAGGTTCATTGTGGGAGGAAACCATTATCAGTACAGAGTACTGCCTTTTGGCCTAACCTCCGCTCCCAGAGTCTTCACCAAATGCCTGGCAGTGGTGGCGGCCTACCTGAGAAATCAAGGCATCTTTGTCTTTCCCTATCTGGACGACTGGCTCATCAGAGGTCAGACATGCCAGGAGGCCCGACAGGCCACCCTCAAAACTATTGCTCTTCTTCAAAGCTTGGGATTTGTAATAAACTTCGCAAAGTCCACTTTGCTCTCCTCCCAGAACTTGGAGTTCATAGGGGCAAGGCTAGACTCTGTCCTGGCAAAGGCATTCTTACCAGCAAACAGGGCCCAAAGACTGATGGACTTAGCAAATCAGTTTCTCAGCAGGTCAGTGGTCTCCGCTAGACTCTGCCTGAGGCAGCTTGGCCACATGGCCTCGACAGTTCATGTAACCCCCAATGCCAGGCTCCATATGCGGCCTGCACAGTGGTGCCTTCGGAGTCAGTGGTCACAGGCCACAGGCAGCCTCAGAGACAGAATAGGGGTGTCCAGACCATTTCTGGACTCCCTCAGCTGGTGGCTGCACCCACCCAATCTACTAAAAGGGGTGCCCTTTCAAATTCCCGGGTACACAGTGGTACTGACCACAGACACCTCCCTGCAGGGCTGGGGGGCTCATTGTCTGAACAAGTGCACCCAGGGCCTGTGGTCTCCTTGGGAGGCTGCACAGCAGATCAATCGCCTAGAACTCAGGGCTATTCGATTAGCGCTCAAAGCCTTCTCTCCTGCCCTAGCTCATCAATCTGTCCTGGTTCAGACAGACAACCAGGTAGCCATGTTTTATGTGAACAAACAAGGTGGGACTGGGTTCTGACTCCTTTGTCGGGAGGCACAGGACCTTTGCTCATTTGCCCTCAAGCACAACATGCTCCTCAAGGCTGTGTACCTCCCCGGCCAGGAAAACTACCTGTCCGACAGGTTGAGCATACTTTTTCAGCCCCACGAGTGGCAGCTGCATCCCTTGGTGGTTCAGAAGATCTTCCTGAAATGGGGTCTTCCTTTGATAGATCTGTTTGCCAGTCCACTGAACAAGCAACTGCCAAAGTTCTGCTCCAGGCAACCGCATCCTCTGCGGCTAGCAGCAGATGCTTTTCTGATTCCCTGGTCTCAGGACCTCCTGTATGCATTTCCTCCCACGCCCTTGGTGGCCCGAACTCTGTTCAAGATTCTTCAGGACAAGGCCTCAGTACTGCTGGTTGCTCCCAGGTGGCCGAGACAGCCTTGGATTCCACTTCTGCTTCAACTGGCGGTGGATCCCCCACTGCCTCTGGGGTTGCAACCCGACCTTCTCTCTCAGGAACAGGGTTCCCTTAGAAACATAGAAACATGACGACAGAAAAAGACCACAAGGCCCATCTAGTCGGTCATTCCATAACAACAACTACAACAGTCCACTTTTTACCTTTAGAGATCCTCTGTGTTGGTCCCATGCTTTTTTGAATTCAGTTACTGTCCTCATCTCCACCACCTCCACTGGGAGACTATTCCACGGATCCACTACTCTTTCCATAAAGAAATATTTCCGAATATCACTCCTGAATCTATCTCCCTTCACCCTCATCCCATGTCCCCTCGTAGCAGAACTTGCTTTCAATTGAAAGAGGCTCTCTCCCTTAACATTTATGCCACGGAGGTATTTAAACATCTCAATCATATCTCCTCTATCCCGCCTTTCCTCTAAGGTGTACATATTAAGATCCTTAAGTCTGTCCTCATATGCTTTATAATGAAGCCCATTAATCATTTTAGTAGCAACCCTCTGCACCGACTCCATCCTGTTCACATCCTTTTGAAGGTGCGGTCTCCAGAATTGCACACCATACTCCAAATGAGGTCGCACCAAAGACTTATACAGAGGCATTATCACCTCCTTTTTTCTGCTAGTCATTCCTCTCCATATGCACCCAAGCATCCTTCTAGCTTTTGCCGTCGCCTTTTCTACCTGTTTAGCTACTTTAAGATCATCAGACACAACCACGCCTAGGTCCCGCTTCTTTAGTGGACAAAAGTACTTCACCTCCTATACTGTATTGCTCCCTTGGATTACTGCAGCCCAAATGCATGACCTTACATTTTTTAACATTAAATCCCAGCTGCCAAATTCTAGACCATTCTTCAAGCTTAGCTAGATCCCTCCTCATGTTATCTACACCTTCCTGGGTGTCTACTCTATAGCAGATTTTGGTATCATCCGCAAAGAGGCAAACCTTACCCGACAGCCCTTCCGCTATATCACTAACAAAGATGTTAAAAAGAATCGGACCAAGGACAGATCCCTGGGGCACACCACTGGTAACATCCTTCTCCTCAGAGTGAGCTCCATTTACTTGTACCCTTTGTCGCCTCCCACCCAACCAATTTCTAACCCAAGCAGTAACTTTAGGGTCCATCCCTAGGGTGCTCAGTTTGTTTATAAGTCGCCTGTGAGGAACAGTGTCAAAGGCTTTACTGAAATCTAAATACACCACATCTAGAGCTCTCCCTCGGTCCAACTCCCTGGTCACCCAGTCAAAGAAATCAATCAGATTTGTCTGACAAGACCTGCCTCTGGTGAATCCATGCTGCCTTGGATCCTGTAATCCGCCGGACTCCAGAAACCTCACTATTTTCTCTTTCAGCAGCGTTTCCAATAATTTACTCACCACCGAAGTTAAACTAACCGGCCTGTAGTTTTCAACCACATCCTTACTTCCGCTTTTGTGTAAATGCACCACATGAGCCTCTCTCCAGTCCTTTGGCACCACTCCCGACTCCAACGAGGCATTGAAAAGGTCAGTCAGTGGAGTTGCTAGAACGTCCCCAAGTTCCCTCAGTATTCTAGGGTGTATCCCATCCGGTCCCATCGCTTTGTCTACTTTAAGTTGAGCTAGTTTCTCACGAACACAGTCTTTTGAAAATTGTTCAAGATGTCCCTCACTTCTGTTCCTATTTGTGGGTGTTTTCTGAGGTCCTGCTCCTGGTTCTTCATCTGTGAACACAGAACAAAAATATTTGTTAAGCAATTCCGCTTTATCCTTATCAGCTTCTACATATTTCCCCCCCTGCACCCTTGAGTCTGACAATACCACTTTTGCCCTTCCTCTTCTCACTAATATATCTGAAAAATGTCTTATCCCCCCATTTTATTGCATTGGCTATTTCCTCCTCCTTTTGAATCTTTGCCTTCTTGACTACTTTGCTAGCTTCTCTAAGTTTTTCCAAATACAGATGCCTGTCTTCCTCTCTCTGTGATCTCTTGTATTTCATGAAGGCCTCCCTCTTTTTCTTCACTTTTTCAGCTACTTCCTTCGAAAACCATAGCGGTCTCCTGTTCCTTTTGCCTTTATTTACCATTTTAACAAAAAGGTTGGTTGCCTTTAAAATACCCCCTTTCAGTTTTGCCCACTGTTTTTCTACATCCCCCAGCTGTTCCCATCCCACTAATGACTCCCTGAGGTATTGGCCCATCTTCGCAAAGTTAGTCTTCCTAAAGTCTAAGATCTTCACCTTGGAATGGATTCTAACAGCCCTAGCCCTAATACTGAACCACACCATCTGGTGATCACTGGATGCAAAATGATCTCCCACTACAACATCAGAAACACTTTCACCATTGGTAAGCACCAAGTCCAGTATGGCCCCTTCACGTGTGGGGTCTGTTAACAATTGCCTGAATAGTTCTCCCTGTAGAGAATCCAGGATCTCCTTACTTCTAGATGATACTGCAGCAGGAATGTGCCAATCAACATCTGGCATATTGAAATCTCCTAGCAGTAGCACTTCCCCTTTCCTAGCAATGCTGCGTATGTCTTCAATTAACTCTCTGTCCACCTCTTCCTCTTGTGAGGAAGGTCTGTATATCACACCAATGCAAATAGATTTCTCTTTCCCTCTTTCTAGTTTAACCCACAGTGCCTCCTCTCTCCCTTTTAAGCTCTGTAATTCCAAAGTTTTAATAGTAGTTTTTACATATAGTGCCACTCCTCCTCCCCTTCTTCCTACCCTGTCCTTTCTGAATAAAGTATAGCCAGGTATAGTTACATCCCAGTCATGGTTTTCTGTGAACCATGTTTCTGTAACTGCCACTAAATCCAAGTCAGCCACTCCCACCAAAGCTTCAACTTCAGGGATCTTATTTCCCATGCTACGGGCATTAATACACACTGCTTTCCATATATTACCCCTGTTACCCATTTCCATAAAGGTATTTAATGTATCACCTACCTGGGGGCTTTCACTTACCTGGGGGCTTTCTTCACCCATCCCCAACGAATCTAGTTCTTCTGCACTCCAATTTCAAAGTTCTCAATTTGATGGCCTGTAGGCTGCAAGGGTAGTTTTAGCTCCCTGGGGCCTACCTCAGGAAGTTGAGGAGGTTGTCCTAGTCTCTAGGAAACAGTCCACTAGGAAAACCTATGCTCTCAAGTGGAAAAGGTTTTCTGTGTGGTGTCAGCTACGTACAGAGGATCCTTTCTCCTGTACTGTACCAGTGGTGCTTCAATACTTACTGCACTTGTCCAATCAGTGAATTAAGTCCAATTCTGTTTGGGTCCACCTCTCAGCTCTAGCAGCTCACCACTCACTGGTGGAAGGACATTCTCTGTCGGTTCACCCCTTGGTGTCACGCTTTCTCAGGGGCTTGCTTTTGCTCAAGCCTCCAATCCGTTCTCCTGCTCCTGTGTGGGAGTTGAATGTGGTCTTGCAGCAACTGACTCGCCCACCCTTTGAGCCGATGGCTACTTGCCCTCTACGCTTCCTGTCCTGGAAGACGCTCTTCTTGATAGCCCTTACCTCGGCTAGGCGAGTGAGTGAGCTTCAGGCCTTGGTCTGTGATAGGCCTTACACTCGCTTCTATGGGAACAGGGTAGTCCTTAGGACTCATTCAAAGTTCCTCCCAAAAGTTGTCTCCTCTTTCCACCTTAACCAAGAGGTGGTTCTTCCAACATTCTTCCCTAGGCCTCATGCAAGCTAGGCTGAAGCAGTTCTGTATACCCTGGACTGTAGGAGGGCCTTATCCTTCTACCTTGACCGTACACATGAACATAGAAGGGCTACTCAGCTCTTCGTATCCTTTGACCCTAATAAGTTGGGGTTGGCTGTGTCCAAGCGTACCTTGTCCATATGGGTGGCTGACTGTATCATCTGGGCTTACAAGGCGGCTGACCTTCCTTTGCAGGGTAGGGTCACGGCCCACCGTGTCAGGGCAGTGGCTGCCTCAGTGGCTCATCTCTGCTCTGTACCCTTGGTAGACATCTGCAGGGCTGCAACTTGGTCTTCAAGCCAGACGTTTGCGGCCCATTACTGTCTGGAGAGGGAGTCCCGTAGGGACAGTGCTTTTGGCCAAGCAGTACTCCGGAATCTCTTTGAGGTTGAGGCAACTCCTGCTCTCTTGCCCTCTGTTGGGCTACTGGTGGAGGGTGTGTCAGTGAAAAGCCTTTCTTTGCTGCTGAGACTAGAGGGAGTTCTCTTGTTTAGCCTGGGTTCCTCGGTAGCCCAGAGCTAGGGAGTCACCCATATGTGAGGACTGACTTCCTGCTTGGTCCTGGAGAAAGAGTAGTTACTCTCCTGTAACAGGTGTTCTCCAGGAGCAGCAGGAATCAGTCCTCACAACCCTCCCTCCTCCCCTGGGAGTTGCAGTTGTACATAGTTTGTTCTTACTTTTTTTTGTGTGCTGTTCTTAGCTATGTTATTTGACTGAGGTAAGATGGCACCTTTAGGCGGGAAGGGAACCGCACATGCGTGCCTGCATTCCCAAAGGCTTTCATGGAAAGCTGGGGAAATGCTCTGCTGGGGCTTCATCGGCGTCTGACACCCATATGTGAGGACTGATTCCTGCTGCTCCTGGAGAACACTTGTTACAGGTGAGTAACTACTCTTACTGGTCCAATCTAGAGCAGCACGAGTGTTGTCAAACATCACTACTGTGGTAGCCATTTATCAGTCAACAAGGGATCACTGGAAGCCTTATCCTGGCAAAAGAGGTATCCTCTCTACTGTTCTTGGTTGAAAGTTTATCTTTTGGCACTACCAGCAGCTCACATCGCTGGCAAGGAAAACATTCAGACTGATTTATCTCAGCTGGAATATGTTGGATCCGAGGAGTGGTCTCTGGCATGGTTAGTATTTCAGAGGATTTTGACCTGCTGAGAGTTACCTATAATGGACCTCATGATGTCTGTGGGGAATGTCAAGGTGGCCAGGTTCTTCAGTCGCAGACGGGAGAGAATGTCAGAAGGTCTGGATGCATTGGTTCAGAATTGGCCTCATGAAGGACTGTTTGGTTTTCCTCCATGGTCTCTCATAAGCTGGATGATCCAGAGAGGAGAATCTCATCCAGCCCAGGTGGTTTTGGTTGCTACGGATTCATCGCAGAGCTTGTGGTATGGGAATCTGGTATATCCAGTGGTGGAGGAGCCACTTCACTTACTGTTGGTGGATGATCTGCTTTTTTGGGGTCCAGTTTTCATACCATCAGTACTTGTGGTTTGGCTCTTAAGACTAGATTGAGAAAAAAACTGTTGTTTACCTCCGGTAATAGCGACATTGTTGAGGGTGTGAAAACATTCAACCTTTCTGGCCTCCATTTGAGTATGGTGGATTTTCCAGGACCATGTCCCGCACAAGCTCATGGAAATCCAAGTCCTTCGGAGGGGGGCTTTCTCAGTTTATACGGGGGAGGGGGTGAGGGATTGGAGTGAATGTCCCAATGTCGCATGATCTCTGGCGATTACTCTTCGGTTTTCCATTCATCGGAATCAGATTCCGAGAGGAAATCAAAGTACCAACACAATTCCTCATGGAATCGGTGGCGGTTGGCTGGAGTGGAGGGAGACCAAGGCTCCCGATGGTTCAACCCTGAAGCACTCGGGGAAGAAAGGCGGTACACAGAGTATTTCGAGCGTGCCCTGGAACCACTATCCTCTTGATGGAGAGAATGTGATTCCATTGTTGGTGCCATCACCGGTGTCAAGGATCTTGAGATGAGCAGGTCTCGGGCAGTTTTCTTGGTCAGGAATGCAGACATGCTCTGCTCGAGGGTTTCTATACGTTGCGCAAGAAACACAGTCTCCAATACCATCAGAGCCAGTGCAGTAGCCACCGGCACAGATGCCAGTTCCCTCGGTGGGGACTCCATGATGGTAACAGCCTTGGGAGTCTCCCACCGGCCCACTCCTGGGACTGGGAAGCGGCTCCTCCTGCGAGGGCTACTTGGGGGGCCACTCCCAGCCCTCACCCTCAGAGTCTCATCAAGGGCTACGATACCTGTGCCTATGGGTTTCCACCTGGGCAATGCCCTTGGACGTCGACGGGGCACCAAGGAGTGTGGTCTTCGAACTCTTGATGCAGTGCGTGGCTGACTCCATGACCATGGAATTATGAGAAAGTTGTGGCTTTTCGAAGCTGGGGCTCTTGTTCACCCCTTACTGGGGAAATCGAGATGGCAGCTCATCAGGGGCACTATGAGTGGGGTCTCTCCAATATTTGAAAGAGGAGGCACTCCAGAATCCAATGCACCAGCACTGTAATGGCCTCCTTTCGGGGGGAGAGGGGTATTGGAGGATATCCAACTCCTCTGCCCTTGGTTCTTCCTCAGCCTCCCTGACTCTTCGGGTGGCCAAGACCCTCTTCAAATTACAAGCAGACTGCACCACCATGATTCTTAAAGCACTGTATTGGCCCAGGCAACCCTGGTTTCTCCTTTGCTCTGATTGTCACGGCAACAGTCGCTCAGGTTCTGCTACACTCTGGACCTGTTTTTGCAGGATGCAGGGACCCTACTGCATCCCAATGTAACATCCCTAGCGCTCATGGCATGGATGCTGAGCGCATAGCTCTTGCCCCCCTTCACCTGCCGAAGGCAGTGGAGAACATGCTTCTGGCCTCACGTAAAGACTCTACATGACGTGCTTATGCCTTCAAGTGGCACAGGTTTTACATGTGGTGTGCGGACAAGGCTTTAGACCCTTTTTCCTGATCAGTGGAGTCTGCTGTCTTACCTCTTGCACTTCTCCAACTCTAGCCTGAAGTCCAATTCAGTCCGGGTGCATCTCAATGCTGTGGCTGCTTACCACCACAATCTGGCTGAGTCCATCTCTGCTCACCCATTGATTGCTCGCTTTATGAGGTGCCTCCTGATATCTCATCTACCCATTAAACCACCTCTGGTGGCATGGGATCTTAACATTGTACTGGGATAGCTTCCCCTATATGAGCCCCAGAGTTCCTGTCCACTCAAATATCTCACCTGAAAAGTGATCTTTTTGGTGGCTCTCACTTCTGCATGCAGGGTCAGTGAACTCCAGGCATTAGTGGCATACCCACCCTACACCAGATTTCATAAGAACAGGTTAGTTCTTCGAACTCACCCCAAGTTCCTCCCTAAAGTAGTCTGTTTTCCACATAAGTCAGTCAGAGCTCTTACCCACCTTTTTTCCAAAGTCTCATGCCAACAGAGCTGAGGCTTCACTACCCACCTTGGATTGTAGGAGAGCGCTCACTATCTCCCGGAACAAGCAGGAATGAGTCTTCACATATGGGTATCGTCGGTACCGACGGAGCCTGCGCGGGAACGCTCCCCAGCATTCAGTAAGAAAGCTTTTGGGAGCATTTACTGTTTAATGTAAATAGTTGATTTCTATTGTTCTATGTTCTATGTAAAATGTATACAAACTGTGTACATGACTGTTAACTTGTTATATGTAAACCGCCCTTGATCTCTGGAAGGGGCGGTATAAAAGAAATAGTTAAATAAAATAAATAAATAAATAAATAAAATCCCACAGCGCCTGCGTGCTGCCTTCCCGCCTTTCCCAACCGCCTCTCTCCAGTTTTTCTTTTCCGCGGAGCCAGCAGGTCGTGTTCCTGTCACCGCAGAAGAATTCTTTATTTTTTTCTTTATTTTTCTGTGTCGTGTCTGCCTTCTTCGACGTTAGACCGGTACCGCCGGTCTTTTCTTTTCTTTCTTAAAAAAAAAAAAAAATCTTTTCTTTCTTCAACTGTGCATTTTCGGTTTGGGCCTTAGGCCTGAACATATTTTCTCCTCATGGAGAAGCCCGCTTCCGGGTTCAAAAAGTGCACGAAGTGTGGCGGTACTATTTCTGTCACCGACACCCATGACTGTTGTCTAAAATGTTTGGGTCCTGACCATTCCATCACGGATTGTGTGTCCTGTACCATGATGTCTAAAAGAGGTCGGCAGAACTGAGCAGCCAAGCTCAGTACCCTGTTTCCCTCTGATGCAGCCTCGGTGGCATCGACGTCTTCCAGGGCTGCTTCTTCCTCCCATCGATCTCAGGTAACCAAACATAAATCTAGCCGGTCCTCGAAGGGCAAATCTCCCTCTAAGCATCGAGATGCCTCCGGGCTTGTCCTCGAGGATTCCGCACCAGCAAAATTACCCCGTCGGGAAGTTCCGGCTTCCAAAGCATTGTTTATGGGGTCACAGGTTGACATCGATGGCTTGGCCTTGACCGATCACCTGTTGCTGTGTTCTGGGGTACCGGTGGCCTCCACTGGTACCGACATCCAGACTCTGGTGGCGTCTGGATCAGAAGATTCTGTCCATGCAGCGCACCCTAACGGCGTTTATGCAGGCTTCGACGCCTCCGGTACCGCAACAGTCTCCGTTGCCGGTACCGGCACCGGCATCGTTCCCAGTGCTGGTACCGATTGCATCGACATCGGCTTCGGTGTCGACTGCAACGGTACCCTGTCCTATGATGCCCATCGGTACCGAACCGGTACTTCTTACTCCCGATGTCGATCCCACTCGGTACGCGTATCGGGCTTTACAGGAGCATCCAGACAGGCGATACTTCAATTCCTCCGAAGACTCTGAGTCGGAGGTTTCTGTCGATGCACCGGTACTTCTTCCTCAGGAGTCTGATTCTCCAAAACAAAGAATGTCTCCTCCAGAAGACTTGTCTTTTCAGGACTTCATTAGTGAAGTGGCTAGGGGCCTCTCCATTACAGTGGCCCCTGAGTCAGAGCCTAGAGCCAAGCAACTAGATATTTTGCAATATCCTAAGGCTCCTAAAGAAGCAGCTACTTTATCTATTCATGAGATTCTCTATGATCTCATGTTTAGCATGTGGGAGACTCATCTTACCACCTCTCCTCATTCTCGTAGATTAGACACCATGTACCGTGTCCCTCCTTGTCCTGGCTTTCATAAGTCTCAGCTTCCTCACCACTCTATTGTGGTAGAGTCTGCCATGAGGAAAATAAAGAGTGCAAAGAGACACTCATCTAATCCTCCAGGACGTGAATGCAGGACCCTTGATGCTTTTGGCCGAAGGGTTTTCCAAGCTAATATGCTTGCTGCCAGAATCAACTCCTATAGTCTCTATATGGGGATGTTTCTAAAAGAAGTCACAGATCATCTGCAGACTTTAGCCCCTTTTATTTCAGAAGATAAAAGGCAGGAATTTCTCACTTGGCTTAAACATGCCCAAGATGTTTCCAAATTTTCCAACCGTGCAGCCTTTGACTCTTTTGAGTGTGTAAGCAGAGCCTCGGCTATTGCCATAGGTGCACACAGAATTGCTTGGTTACAAGCCTCGGATTTGGAACTTTGGGTCCAAGATGAACTGGGAAATCTTCCTTGTACAGGTGAAAACCTTTTTGGCAGGGATTGGAAAGCAAAGGCCACTCAGATGGATGCTGAGAACTTTGGATCGACTTTCAAAGTCTACCTCTGCTCCTGCTAAGAAAAGGTTGTTCAAAAAGACAACTTTTTCTAAAAAGGGAAGATACTATCCTGCTTATGGTCAGCAGGCATCTTCTGCAAGTCGTTTTGCTGCAAAGCATCAGCAACCACCTAAACAAGCCAAGTCAAAGGCTGCCAGGCCTCCCACGGCTCAGCAGCCTCAGCCTCCCCAGGGCCTTTGACTTGCAACTAGAGAACTTAGCCTTTCTGGCTCTGGAAGAACCAGAGCCCCTCACCATTCCAGGAAGTTTGGCTTACTTTCCTCCCAGATGGGAGCAAATTACAGCAGAGTAATGAACCCTCTCCATTGTAAGGGAAGGGTACAAGCTTCATTTCTTAAACCTTCCTCCCCACACCATGGTGAGACAGTTCAATTCTCCAACATCTCTCCTCAACCTTCTGGGTCAGGAGATTGCTACCCTTCTTGCCCAAGGGGCAATAGAAGAAGTACCCCTTCTTCAACAGGGCTCAGGGTTCTACTCCCCTTATTTTCTTATTCCAAAGAAAACAGGGGGCTACAGACCCATATTAGATCTCAGAGAATTGAACAAGTTTCTATTCAAAGAGAAATTCAAGATGATTTCTCTCGGTACTCTGCTGCCATACCTTCAGAGTCAGGACTGGCTTTGTTCTCTAGATCTCAAGGATGCGTACACCCATGTCCTCATCCATCCAACACACAGAAGGTTCCTTTGGTTCCTTTTTCAAGGAAAGCACTACCAATACAGGGTGCTTCCTTTCGGTCTGGCCTCTGCACCAAGGGTGTTCATGAAATGCATGGCAGTAGTAGCTGCATTTCTACGCACTCTAGGAATATTCGTTTTCCCATATCTGGACGACTGGCTCATTCGAGCTCCATCCCAGTCAGAGACCCAGATTTCTCTAACCTGCACAATGCGTGTCCTTCAGTATTTGGGACTGGTAATAAACATCCCAAAATCCCATCTCACCCCTACTCAGTCTCTGGAGTTTATAGGGGTCTTGCTGGATACCACAACTGCAAGGGCCTATCTTCCTCAGGCCCGTTGCCTACGCTTGGTGCAGTTAGCCTCCCAGATACAGTTAAAGTCCCATTTAACTGCTCGAGAGATGTTACAACTATTAGGCCACATGGCATCCACCGTGCATGTGGTTCCATATGCTCGCCTTCACATGAGGGCAGCTCAATTGACTTTGCCACCCAATGGACTCAGCCATCAGGTTGCCTGTCAGACAAAATAGCAAACTCCAGTCGCCTATTTTGGTCTCTCCAGTGGTGGAAGTCCCCTCCAAATCTGTTGCTGGGGTCCCCTTTTCAGCAGTCGCTACCCCAAGCAACTCTAAAAACAGATGCTTCTCCAAGGGGTTGGGGAGCTCATCTGCAGGATCTCTCCACCCAGGGCATCTGGTCTCCACAGGAGACTTCTCTGCATATCACGCTCTTGGAACTCAGAGCAATATTCTTAGCTCTCAGAGTGTTCCATTCCCTGCTCAGCTACAGGACAGTCCTCATCCATACGGACAACCAAGTAGCCATGTTCTATGTAAACAAGCAGGGAGGGACTGGCTCTCTGTCGCTTTGCAACAAAGCTTTGCAACTGTGGGCCTTCGCCAGAGAGCATCACATCCATCTTCTGGCAGTATATCTTCCAGGCGTTCAAAATTCTTGGGCGGACAGACTCAGTCGAGTTCTGCTTCCACACGAGTGGTCCCTCCACATGGACCAGGTAGCCAGGATTTTTCGAATTTGGGGAACCCCGGACATAGACCTCTTTGCAAGTCCGTGGAATGCTAAACTTCCCCGGTTCTGTTCCAGAATTCCGTGTCAGGGAGTTCAGGCCAAGGATGCCTTCCTCCTTCACTGGGGTCAAGACTTCCTTTATGCCTTTCCACCAATTCCCCTAATTCCCAAGACACTATTCAAGCTTCAGAGAGATCAAGGGACCATGATCCTCATAGCACCACATTGGCCACGCCAGGTGTGGTACCCTCTACTTCTGCATCTCTCTCAAGCTCCCTCCCTGGACTTGGGCTCTGCTCCAGACCTTATATCCCAGGAAGAAGGAACGTTGTGGCACCCAAACCCCCAGTCTCTCCATCTCAGGGCTTGGTTGCTGAGGGCCTAGACCTTCAAGATTTTCTTCTCTCCCAGCAAGTCAGAGATGTTATTCATTTATTTATTTATTTATTCATGCCTCTAGAAAGCCTTCTACTAGACGTTCCTGTGCTTTCAAATGGAAAAGATTTACCATTTGGTGTTCAGGGAAGGGTCTTAACCCTCTTGCAATACCTCTGAATTCTTTACTAGAGTATTTGCTGCATTTATCCCATGCAGGCCTTAAAACGAATTCAGTAAGAGTCCGTTTGAGTGCTATTGCAGCATCCCTTAGGCCTGTCAATGGACATCCTATTTCCTCTCATCCTCTGATAGCAAGATTCATGAGAGGCCTTCTTTTGACTAAACCTCCCATTAGACCACCTCCAGTGGCATGGGACTTGAATCTGGTTCTTGGCCAGCTTATGAAGCCACCCTTTAAACCCTTAGCCACTGCCTCCTTGAAATTCCTTTCCTGGAAGGTTATTTTTCTCATTGCAGTCACCTCAGCTCGCCGTATCAGTGAGTTGCAAGCCTTAGTGGCTAATCCTCCTTATACAAGGTTCCATCATGACAAGGTAGTCCTCAGAACTAATCCACACTTTATGCCTAATGTGGTCTCACCTTTTCATCTGAACCAGGAGGTGTATTTACCTGTCTTTTTTCCAGGACCTCATGCATCAAGTGCAGAGAGGAATCTTCATACCTTGGATTGTAAGAGAGCTCTCGCTTTTTACTTACAAAGAACACAGCAACATAGAAAGTCTTCTCAACTCTTTGTTGCTTTTGATCCTTCTCATTTAGGACTTCCAGTCTCTAAAAGAACACTGTCCAACTGGATTGCTCAGTGTATTTCTTTCGCCTACCAAAGTAGAAACCTTTCTCTGGAGGGCCATGTCACAGCTCACAATGTGAGAGCCATGGCAGCCTCAATGGCTCATCTAAACTCTGTGTCCATCGACCAAATCTGTCGAGTGGCCACCTGGGCCTCGGTTCATACCTTCACAGCCCATTACTGCTTGGACAAGGACTCCCGCCGGGATGCCTTGTTTAGTCAAGCTGTTCTCAAACACCTGTTCCATTTCTTATCAACTCCGACCCACCTACCCTGGTTGGATGCCAGAGATCCATGGGGGGAGGGAGAGTCCTTTTCAAGGACACACAACCTGGGGTCTTCCCCTGGCATCTGCAGCTAGGGAGTCCCCATATGTGAAGACTCATTCCTGCTTGTTACTGGAGATAGCACAGTTACTTACCTGTAACAGGTGATCTCTGGGAACAGCAGGAATAAGTCTTCACAACCCACCCACCTCTCCTAGGAGTTGTATCTCTCTATCTTTCCTTTCCTCTCTCTCTCTTTGTCTCAGCTTTAAAACTCGAACTGGAGAGAGGCGGTTGGGAAAGGCGGGAAGGCAGCGCGCAGGCGCTGTGGGATGCTCCCAAAGCTTTTTTTACTGGACGCAGGGGAGCGTTCCCGCGCAGGCTTCGTCGGTACCGACGATACCCATATGTGAAGACTTATTCTTGCTGTTCCCAGAGATCACCTGTTACTGGTAAGTAACTGTGCTTTCTACCTGGAGAGGACGAAAGCCCACCACTGTTCCTCCCAGCTTTTTATCTTGTTTGACTTCAACCATCTGGGCGTGGCAGTTTCAAAACACACTTTTTCAATTTGGGAGGCAGACTGCATCTGTTTTGCTTATGTTCAGACTGGTTCAAAACCATAAAAAGATACCCAACCAGGTCAAAAATATAAATCCATAAAAAAGCCTGGAATTGTTTACAAAAAACCACCAAAGCAGAAAAAACTTCTTATATTTGTTTATATTTTGTAACTGCATGTTAAGACCATTGGGGTGAATCGAATTTAGCATAAAAATCCACTTTTGTTCAAGATTCTGTAATAGCTGATGCCAAGAATTCAGGAAACAGAATTAAGCTATTACAGAATCTTGAACAGAATCAAATTTTTATGCTAAATTTGATTCACCCTAATGGTCTTAACATGCAGTTGGATTGGCACACAATCAGGTGAAACATTTACAGTGTTCAAACTTTACCGCTGTCAACTCAGTGGGATGGGCCTGTGTGGTGGTTCCTCCCCTAACTGCTTTGATTGGCTGGCTCAGTTTTTACCGGTTTTTTCAATTAGTAGCTCTGTGATAGGCACAGCTGTTCCAGTTGGTGCCTTTATAAAAACTGCTTCTTTCAGCGTTTAATTCAGAGAAGGCTGGGTATTTCGTGACAACTGGACCTGAGGCAGGGGGGTACAAAATAATCCCCGAAACGCGACACGTCGTCCTGGTTGTTCTCCGTTGAAGATTTACAACAGCCTCCTTCAGCTAAGTAATTTTGACACATAAGATATTAAAGTTTTTCTAATAAAATGGATAGGCTGCAGTGGTAAGGGGGTGGAGTCCTCCATACTGTGACGGCTTTTCCGACAAAAACAAATATAAGTAGTTTTTTCTGCTTTGGTGGTTTTTTGTAAACTATTCCTTGCTTTTTTATGGATTTATGTTCAGACTGGGCCAACTCTGGAATGCCACGTCACTGCACCCAGTGTTCACACTATGGCTGCTTTCTGTGGCCAACCTGCGCTCTGTCTCCATGGTGGAGATCTGTAAGGCTGTAAGGTCCTCAGTCACACCTTTACAACCCACTACTGTCTGGATGGAGATTCCTGGCGTGACAGTAACTTCGACCAAGCCATGCTCCAGCACTCTTTGGGCACTACTAGAGCAATTCCTTCCCACCGGCTCTTCTGTCTGTTCAGATTACTGTAGAGTCTATCTCCTTTTGATATCCTGCTGGACCTTGACTCTTAGAACCTCTTGGCGATTTCTTATGTGTTTTTCTTGCTTTGTGTTTCTGGTTGCTCCGTTGAGCTTTTTACAGGGTTTTTTTGATAGCTTGTAGTTTGGGAGTCCCATATGTGAGGACTGACTTCCTGCTTGGTCCTGGAGAAAGCGTAGTTACTCATCTGTAGCAGGTGTTCTCCGGGAACAGCAGCAATAAGTCCTTACTGTCCATGGAGTTGATAATTTTTTGCTTGATTAAGCTATGTCATCATACTGAAGTAAAAGAGCTCCTTTTGGGCAGAAAGATGAGCATGCATGCATGATGGTCCTCCCAGAAGCTTCCTATGAAAGCTGGAGAGTGTTCCTGCACAGGCCCAGTCTATGACACCAATCATAGTAACATAGTAAATGATAAAGACTAGTATGGTCCATCTAGTCTGCCCAGTAAGATGGCAGGAGTAGGTGCAGCTGCCACTCTGTGCAGGCCACCCCTCCCCATGTCTTTATTTAGGGGTGAACCCACGGCTCCATGTAGGACACCCCTATTTGTTGAGAAATTAGATGGTTCAGTTTATTTTGATTTTATCCTGCTGCTGTAAAGGGATCCACTGTGTCTGTCCCATGCTATTTTGAATTCCGTCACTGTGTTTGCCCCCACCACTGCCATCGGGAGGGCATTCCAAGCATCCACTACCCTTTCAGTGAAAAAGTATTTCCTGACATTCCCTTTAAATTTACCACCTTGCAGCTTCATGTTATGCCCTCTGGTTTTACAGCTTACCTGTCTTTTGGAAGAGGTTTGTTCATTATTTCTCTTTTATGTATTTAAAGGTCTGAATGATATCTCCCCTATCCCTCCTCTCCTCCAGAGTGTACATATTTAGGTCTTCAAGTCTCTTCTCATAAGGCTTCTGACGCAGGCTCCAAATTTTGGTCGCTTTCCTATGAACAGTTTTCCATCCATCCTTGGCAAGATATGGTCTCCAAAACTGAACACAGTATTCCAAGTGAGGCCTCACCAGTGACTTATACAGTGGCATTAGTACCTCTTCCTTTTCTGCTGGTAATTCCTCTTTGTATGCAGCCCAACATCCTCTTGGCTTTTGCCACCGCCTTGTCTCATTGTTTTGCCACCTTGAGATCTACAGAAATAATCACACCAAGGTCTTTCTCCTGATCCGTGCACACCAACTTCTCGCCCCCTATCGCATACATTTCCCTTGGATTTGTGCTACCCAAGTGCATGACACTGCACTTCTTTGCATTAAATCTTAATTGCCAAGCATTAGACCATTCTTCCAGCTTTTGTTAACCACTCCCTCGGGGGAGTCGACTCTGTTGCAAATTTTCATGTCATCTGCAAAAAGACAGACTTTTCCATTCAGTCTTTCAGCAATATCACTCACAAATATATTGAACAGTGCTGGGCCCAGGACCGAACCCTGAGGCACCCCGCTAATCACCTTCCTTTCATCCGAGTGAGCTCCATTTACCATTACCTTCTGTCGTCTGTCAGTCAACCAATTTCTGATCCAGTTTACCACCTTGGGACCCATCCCCAAACTACTGAGTTTATTGATAAGCCTCCTATGAGGAACAGTATCAAAGTCTTTGCTGAAATCCAGGTAGATGACATCCATTGCATGCCCCTGATCTAGTTCTCTGGTCACCCAGTCAAAGAACTCAATCAGATTTGTTTGGCAAGATCGTCCTTCGGTAAAACCATGTTGCCTCGGATTTTACAACCTGTTGGTTTTGAGGAAGTCCACTATTCGCTTTTTCAGGAGCGCCTCCATTACTTTTCCTGCCACCAAGATAAGGCTCACGGGCCTGTAGTGTGTCACTTCTTCCCTGTCACCACTTGTGTAGAGGTACCACATCAGCCCTTCTCCAGCCCAGAGGAACTTCTCCTGTTTCCAAGGATCTGTTGAAAACATCCTTTAACGGCCCTGCAAGAACCTTTCTGAGCTCTTTCAGTATCTTGGGATATATCCCATCCGGTCCCATGGCCTTGTCCACTTTCAGTTTTGCAAGTTGTTCTAACACATCATCTTCTGTGAATGGTGTGGTATCTACTTCATTCACATTTTTATATTTGAGAGTCACAGGTGGTCCTTCTCCAGGGTTTTCTTTAGTAAAAACAGAACAGAAGTATTTGTTTATCAATTTCGCTTTTTCAATGTCACTTTCCATGAGTCTGTTCCCAGTGCTTCTGAGTCCTGCAGTTCCACCTCTGATCTTCTTCCTTTCCTGAATATATCTGAAGAAAGTTTTGTCGCCACCCTTAACATCTTTAGCCATCTTTTCCTTTGCCTTTGATTTTGCTTTCCTTATTTCTCTTTTTTGTCTCTGAGTTTGATCCTGTATTCCTTTCTGTGTTCCTCTGTTTGCAAGCTTTTGAATTTTGCGAAAGCTGTGTTTTTTGCCTTTATTTGAGCAGCCACGTCTTTGGAAAACCAAATAGGTTTCCTTCTCCTCGTTTTTATTTACTTTTTTTTACATATTTATCTGTTGCCTCTTTTATTGCCACCTTTAGTTTAGTCCATTGCAATTCCACTTCCCTTATCTCCTTCACCCTGTCATCTCCTCCTTTAGGTACTCGGCCATTCTATTGAAGTTAGTGTTTTTGAAGTTTTGGACTTTGAGCTTGCTATGTTTGGCCTGTACGTTGGCTTTTATCTCAAACCACACCGTGTGATGATCGCTGTTGCTCACAGGGGCACTCACGCAGACATTTGACACGCTATCACCGTTGGTGAGCACTAATTCCAGTGTTGAGCTTTCCCTGGTTGGTTCCATGACCATTTGTCTAAGTTATGCATCTTGGAGGGCATCTACATTTTTTTTGCTTCTTTCCAGATGTGCAGGAGTAATCCAATCCACATCAGGTAGATTAAAGTCACCCAAAATGATTGCTTCCCCCTTTGTGGCTATTTTGGCAATATCTATAATCAATTCGTTATCTATCTCTTCAATTTAAGTCGGAGGTCTGTAGACTACAGCAGTATGGATGACAGTGCCATCTCCTCTTTCCAATGCAATCCAGAGCGCTGCTTCTTTTCCCTATGTCCCCTGCATTTCAGTAGCTTTAAAATTGCTTTTGACATACAAAGCTATTCCTCCTTTTCCATTTTCTCTGTCTCTTCTGAATAGATTATAGCCAGCTATGGCTATATACCAATCATGCGATTCATTAAACCATGCTTCTGTAATGGCCACAATGTCCATATCCATTTCCACCATTAGGGCTTCCAGGTCTGGAACTTTGTTGGCTAAGCTACGAGCATTTGTGCTCATTGAACATAAGATATGCCATACTGGGTCAGACCAAGGTCCATCAAGCCCAGTATTCTGTTTCCAGCAGTGGCCAATCTAGGTCATATGTACCTAGGAGTTTCCCCAAGGGACACAGGTTCCACAATGCTTGTATTGGTTCAAGCATTGATATCCTGGGTCCCTTCTTAATAATGGTTTATGGACCTTTCCTACAGGAACTTGTCCAAACCTTTTTTAAACCCAGCTACACTAACAGCCTTTACTACATCCTCCGGTAACAAATTCCAGAGTTTGATTACATGTTGAGTTAAAAAATATTTTCTTTTATTAGTCTTAAATAGTTTACCCTGTAGCTTCGTTGCATGTCCCCTAGTCTTTCTATATTCTGATAAGGTAAACAATCGATCTACGTTTACCCGTTCCACTCCGTTCATTAATTTATAGACTTCTATCATATCTCCCCTCAGCCGTCTCTTTTCCAGGTTAAAGAGCCCTAACCTTTTAAGCCTTTCTTCATAGGAGTATCCTTCCATCCCCTTTACCATTTTGGTGGCTCTTCTCTGAACCTTTTCTAAAATCGCTATATCCTTTTTAAGATATGGCGACCAGAATTGCACACAATATTCAAGGTGCGGTCTCACCATGGAACGATACTGAGGCATTATAATATCTTTTGTTTTATTTTCCATTCCTTTCCTTATCATACCTAGCATTCTATTTGCTCTCTTGGCCGCCGCTGCACACTGGGCCGAGGGTTTTAACATGGTATCCACAATAACGCCTAAATCTTTTTCCTGTTTGGTGGTTCCTAATGTGGAACCTTGCATAGTGTAAGCATAGTTTGGGTTGTTCTTCCCTAGGTGCATAACCTTGCACTTGTCCACATTAAATTTCATCTGCCATTTTGATGCCCAGTCTTCCAATTTATCAAGATCCTCTTGCCGTTTTCCACAATCCTCTTGGGTTTTAACAACTTTAAATAGTTTTGTGTCATCTGCAAATTTGATCACCTCACTCGTTATTCCACTTTCCAGGTCATTTATGAATATGTCAAAAAGCAGCGGACCCAGCACAGATCCCTGGGGTACACCACTATTCACCTTTCTCCATTGGGAAAATTGGCCATTTAGCCCTACCCTCTGCTTTCTATCTTTTAACCAGTTCCTGATCCACAATAGTACACTGCCTCCTATCCCATGACTCTTTAGTTTTGCCAAAAGTCTCTCATGAGGGACCTTGTCAAAGTCTTTCTGAAAGTCCAGATACACAATATCAACCGACTCACCTTTGTCCACCTGATTATTCACTCCTTCAAAAAAACATAACAGATTAGTAAGACAAGATCTTCCTTGTCTAAAGCCATGTTGGCTGTCTCTCATTAGGTCATGACTATCTACATGCTGAGTAATTTTATTCTTTATGATGGTTTCTACCATTTTTCCCGGTACTGATGTCAGGCTCACCGGTCTGTAGTTTCCCGGATCACCCCTGGAACCCTTTTTAAAAATTGGTGTTACATTGGCGATCCTCCAATCTTCAGGTATTAGAGATGATTTTAATGATAGTTCACAGATTACTAATAGCAGGTCTGCAATCTCATATTTCAGTTCTCTCAACACCCTTGGATGTATACCATCCGGCCCAGGTGATTTGCTACTCTTCAGTTTATCTAATAGTTGTAATACATCTTCCCGATGTATCGATATTTCCTTCAATTCTTCCGCACCTTTAAATACCACTTCAGTCATGGGTAACATCCCTACATCTTCCTTAGTAAAGACTGAAGCAAAGACTTCATTCAGTCTCTCCGCTATCGCCTTTTCGCATTTAATGTGCTCCTTTAACCCCTTTATCATCTAATGGACCAACTGACTCTCTCACAGGTTTTTTGCTACGAATGTACTTGAAAAGGTCTTTACTTAGCATTTTTGCTTCCGCAGCAAGCTTCTTCTCAAATTCTCCCTTTGCCTGCCTTATCAATGCCTTGCATTTGACTTGCCAGTGCTTGTGGTGTTTCCAGGTTTCGTCGTTTGGCTCTTTTTTCCATTTCCTGAAAGATGCTTTTTTGGCAACAGCCTCTCTGACCTCACCTTTAAACCATGCTGGCAGTTTTTTGGACTTCCTTCCACTTTTCTTAAAGCGTGGAATACAGCTGGTCTGGGCTTCCAAGATAGTATTTTTCAACAACAGCCAAGCCTGATGTACGTCTTTAACCTTTGCAACTGCTCCTTTTAGTTTTTTCTTAACTGTTTTCCTCATTTTATCATAGTCTCCCTTTCGAAAGTTAAAAGGTAGTACTGTGGATTTCCTTACTATCCCTCCTCCACTAATTAAATCAAAGGCGATCATGCTATGATCACTATTGCCAAGTGGCCCCAACAACCTTTTCTCTTGCACTAGATCTGGTGTTCCAGTAAGGACTAGGTCTAATATGGCTTCCCCTCTGGTCAGTTCATGAACCAGCTGCTCCAAGAAGCAGTCATTTATTTCATCTAGGAACTTTATCTCCCTAGCATGTCCTGACGTGACACTGACCCAGTCGATACCGGGGTAGTTGAAATCACCCATTATTATTACTGTGCTGTGACTTTTATTAGCTTCCTTGATTTCTTTGAGCATTTCATCATCCATTTGGTCATTCTGGCCAGGCGCTCGATAGTACACCCCCATTGCCATTGCCTTCCCCCTTTTACATGGAATTTCAATTCATATAGATTCTACAGCAGATTTTGCTTCCTGCAAAACTTTAATCCTTTCTGACTCAATGCCCTCTCTAACATAGAGAGCAACCCCTCCACCAATTTGATCAGCTCTATCATTACGATATAGTTTGTACCCAGGTATCACAGTGTCCCACTGGTTGTCCTCCTTCCACCATGTCTCTGATATTCCAATCATATCTAACCTTTCATTTAGTGCTATATATTCTAACTCTCCCATCTTATTTTTTAGACTTCTAGCATTTGCATACAAGCATTTTAGAGAATGTATTTTATTCATATTAATTTGGCTATTGTTAGACATGGGTAATTTGGGATCTTTAAGCTCTGTCTGCTCCATACTTGAGGGCATTTGGGCTACTTTACTCTTTTGTGGAACCTCTCTGCTTTTGGTAGTATCCTTCAAAGATACATTCTTCCGAACCATCCGCTCTTGGGCGACTGTCGGCTTTCCCCTAATATCAAGCATTTACCTGGCTTGTGTGTATTTTGCATTGATTTTGTTCTGCCCACATCTTCCCACTTGTTTTTGATGTGTGGTTTAAAAGTGTGGCTGTTTCTGATGATCAGCTTTTGCAGGGGGTGGCGTGCAGGTCTTGACCTTCCACATCCATCACCCCCTTTTCCTAGTTTAAATACATATCCACATACTGCCTGAAATTTTCACTTAAGATTCTTTTCCCTGCGACAGAGAGATGTAGTCCATCAGCACAGTATAGTCTTGGTCCATCTTTTTCCCCAGTCGCCAATAAATCGGAATCCTTCTTGTTTGCACCAGGTCTGGAGCCATTTATTAAAGCTGTTAATGCGATGCAGCCTTTTTGTCACCTTACCAAGAACAGGCAGAACCTCTGAGAATGCTACAGTGTTAACAGTGTGTTTGAGTTTCTGTCCCAGAGATTGGAAGTCCTTTTGGACTGTAGAGGCACTGTTTCTAGCCAGGTCATTTGTGCCCAAGTGGATAACAACATCAAGTTTGGAGTGTTCACTTTTTGCGCTAAGTTCTTCAACAACTTGGTTTGTATTCCTGCTGGCTGTCAAGCCTAGTAGGGTACATGACTATCTTTTCTCATTTGAGCTGTGTTCCCAAGTTGGTGCCTCTGATGATGGAATCTCCAAGTAGTAGTAGTTTTCTGTTTGGTGAGTCTTTCTTCATATTTGGTGCTTTAGCAGGAGATTGGGCATTGTCTGACTCATTTAAGTGCCCTTCAGTTTCATTGGATTGAGCATCCTCATTAGCCAAGGCAGAGAAGGCATTATGCAGGGATATCACTTGATGTATAGGATGTCTCTGCATTACAGGTCGCAATCTTCCAGAACCCACTGTGATCCATTTGATCTCCAGGAACAAGCAGGAATGAGTCTTCACATATGGGTACGTCGGTACCGACGGAGTCTGCGCGGGAACGCTTCCCAGCGTCCAATCAGAAAGCTTTTGGAAGCATCCCAACACGCGTGCATGCTGCCTTCCCGCCTTCCCAACTGCCTCTCCTCAGTTTTCGTTTTTCCGCGGAGCCGGCAGGACGTCCTGTCACCGCAGAAAATTCTTGTTTTATTTTTTAGTTTTCTTGTGGTCGCGGCTGCCTTCCCCGACGCCACCAGTACCGCTGGTGTTTCTTTTTTCTTTTCTTGTAAAAATTTTCCTTTTTAAGGAATATTTTTTTTCCTTAGTGTCTCACGGTTTCTCAGGCCTTCTAGGCCTCTCCATTTCCTTCATGGAACCGCCAGCCACTTTCCCCAAGAAATGTACAAACTGTGGCAGTACAACTTTATTTTTAGACACTCACAATTGGTGTCTAACCTGCTTGGGTCCTGACCATTTCCCTTCGGAGCCCTCGGGCAATAGTATTGTGAGAAGAAGTTTTCAACATCGAGTTCCCCGCGACACGCGGTCCCCCTCCAACTTCAGGGCACCGACCATATCTTCTTCTACACAGGATCAGGTAACCCAAAAACAGTCTGTTAAGACTAGCCAGTCCTTGAGCGGCAGTTCTCATGCACAGCATAGAGATGCCTCCGGCCTTGTCCTCGAGAATCCACTGGCTTCAAAACCCCGGTGGGAGTCTTCGGCCTCCAAAGCCTGTTTAGGGTTTCAGGTTGTTCCTGAGGTTCACCCCTCACAGAACATACCTGAGCCATGCCCGGTGGTGGCATCCGCTTCGAGCGGTACCGATACCCCGGCATCGGCACTGGTGTTGGATGAAACATTCCTCACCAAGGATCGTCGTCTGGCATCCTCGGTACCTACGGGCCCGGTGGATACGCTTCAGACCGACTTTCCAGTATCGGTACTGACACCGATACTAGTACCGACGTCAGTACCCTCCAGACGTGCATCGATAGACTCGCTTCCTTCGATGCCGAGTCTGGAATCGATCTCCAGTCTGGACGACTGGGTACCGACTCGCCTTGGTACCGACTCCCATCGGTACCGAAGGCTCAGTTCCGATACTTCGGATCTGCAATTCTCGGTTCCTCCGATACCGTTAGAGTTGCCACCGGTTGGCCTTCATCCACTGGTATCAGATACGGTACCGAAGTCGGTACCGATATCCACATTACCTTTGTTGTCGGTACCTTCCATGCTTCTCTCGTCAGGCTCGCTTCCCTCGATGTCAAGTTTGGAATTGATCCCTAGCATGGATGATCTGTTACCAACTGTCGCTGGTCCTGACCTGCAGTACCAGCGACCACCATCTAAGGATCCCATACTGCACCATTCAGGATCTTCTATTCCTATATACTTGGATAGATCCCTCGGTGCCATCGCTAGTTCTTCATCAGATCTAGCCTATCCAAGGGAAGTTCCCTCTGGGGATCCTTCTTTCCAGACTTTCCTCTTGGATATGGCAAAATCACTTGCCATTCCTATTCCTGGACAAGATCCTACACATGGGAATGCAGAATACCTCTCTGTTCCTAACAAAGGAAAGGAGAACATAATGCTTCCTTTGCATCATTCTTTGTAGGATCTCCTTCTACGAATGTGGGAAGCTCCTTTAAAGGTACCCCCCCCCCCCCCCCTTCTAGAGCAACTGATCTTCTATATCAGGTGCCCCCCTCTCCAGGGTTTCAAAAGACTCAACTTCCTCATCATTCCATTGTGGTAGAATCAGCAGTGAGGCGAGTGAAGGGTAATAAAAAACACTCTTCTTGCCCGCCAGGTCGTGAGTCTAAGACACTAGATGCCTTTGGACGTCAAACATTCCAGACATCCATGCTTTCAACAAGAATTCTCTCATATATTTTTTATATGGGTCTATCTCTTGAGGAGGTCACAAAGCAATTACATCTTTTGACTCCTTTTCTTCAAGAGCCCAGGTGTACAGACTATTCCTCACTGGTTAGTCATACTCAAAATATCTCTAGGTTTCTTACTCGTGCTACCCTAGACTCCTTTGAGTCTGTTAGCAGGACTTCTGCTATAGCTATAGGGGCACGACGTAGAGCCTGGCTTCAAGCCTCATACTCGGACAAATGGGCACAAGAAAGACTGGGAAATACTCCTTGCACTGGAGAAAATCTCTTCAACAAGGAGTCTTTACTTCAGGTTACTCAGTTATCCACTGACTTTCTTTTTTCCAGAGGCTGTTCTACGCCGCCGCCTTTCCCAGTAGGTAGGAAATGTCCTACCAAACTTTCTTCCCCTAGGGGGAGAAGGTTTTACCCATCATCTGCCCATCATTCAGATGTTCCCAAACAGGGGAAACATCGCCCTGGTCTGAAGAATCCACAACCTCAACAGGGTCAACAAACCCAGCAGTCGCAGGGTTTCAAATAGATCATTGTCCCTTTTGGTTGGGGGTTAGGATGGCAGTCTGCTTCTTTTCACTTGAAGTATCTGCACTAATTTTTATCCTAACCTACCTAGATCTCTCTTCATGAGACATCTTTCTCTAACTCTAAGAGTCTTTACGATGATCATGCCCATAATGAATAGATTTTCCTCTTCCTCTTGGAGGAAAGAGAGGTAGCAACTATCAATAGACAGCAGTTTCCCTATACTGGCATGTATCATCTCATCTGTCCGAGACCTCCTCCATAGTCGGTCTTTTGCAACTCTGTCTTACCTCCCTCTTACTACAACATTTGCTTTGTAAGAGTGGCTCTTTAAACAGGTAAGCCCCTATGGTCCTCTACCTGTTCTACCGGGGGATTCTCCCTTCTGGAGTTGTCTCCCCCCCCCTTGTTACCTTACAGCAGCTCATCAGACAATAGGAAGTCCTACCATGTCTGTTTCTTTTTCCCAGTCTAAAAAAGGAAGAGGGAAAAGAAATTTTCCATGCTGCCCTGGTAGTTGCTGCAGATACAGCAATTCCTAGGGGTTAAGCCACTGGTTTTGTTCACTACACAACCAGGGATTCCCCTCCACTAGCAATCCTCCTCGCCTCAGTGCTAAGTTCCAAACAGGTTATCAACCTCGTTTGGGAAACCCTATTATCACAGTCTGGTTGGTTAACTTCTATTCTTCGCCCCCTTGGCTAGTTACCTGTTGGCTTTTCACAGCCAGTTTTTTCTTCTAACCAACCTGCAGCATGCTCTATGCATCTCTACAGAGTAGCTTTGCACTATGGGCCCTTGCTAGAGAGCATTAGTATCTGGCCTAGTAGATAACCCCAGATGGTTAGGGGGGGTTCCCCCTGTCATGTTCATGTCTGGCAGGTATTCCCTACCCTTACCATCTCATCTTAAATCTCTTTTGAGGCATAAGCCTCAGGCCTTTAATTACGTGAAAACCTAAAGGAGGGCCAATTCCCTGGCTTGGCCCATATCTCCTTGGGTCTTCTCGTCAGAGGTAAATTTCTTCAATAGCAGCTAGAGGACGCCTAATACCCATCTTGCCCTCCTAGGCGGGTCACTAGGGTATCTTCCTACAGAGGCGTCCTCTATCCATTCTCCATACTGCAATTCTGGAGATATCTGGTCTTCCTGTCTGCAGACTGAAGTTATCCTCTGCAATTTTCACGTAGGCCATCCTGGTTATTCAAGAGCTCAAATTCTGCAAGGAATTCAGACTACTTCTTGTCAGGGAGACCTCTCTTCTGACTCTGCCAGTCATAACCAGGAAAAGAGGATTCTCTATGTCTCTATTCATGCAGGTATCAACCTTCTTGCGGTCAGATAAATCTTTCTCTCTCCCTATATCCCTAGGGGGGATGAGGTTTTATGGACATCTCTCCATCCTTATACCTGGAGACATGTGTCTATATGCCTGCCTATTCATATAGGTATATATAGATATATATATATAGATAGATATATACTTATCTATATCTATCGGTGTGTCTTCTGCCCATACATATTTCTTATAGTTATATGCCTATATACCCTATAGGTGTATATATTTAAATAGATATATATATGTATATATATATTTATATATACATATATATTTATAGATATAATGAGATATATTTTTAGATAGATCTGTATCCATCTACTTATCTATCTGTCTGTCAGGTTCAGGTATCCCTACATTCCTATATGAGCCTGACAGATGGGCACTACCCCTATCAATGCTGTTCCAGCATACTTAGGGGGCTACAGCTATAACCACTTCCTGTGGTTAATTAACATATTTTTTCCTTACCATAACCTTTTCAGGTTAGGTACTCTTGAAGCTCTCCGTGTACCTTTTTTCTTTCCTAATTGACCCCATTTAGGAAAGACATTGCGGAGCTTCAGTTGTTCTAAGCTTAAGCTTTCTTTAATAGTACCTTCTGCGTCTCCGCTGAAGCTCTACCTCTTATGCTACCCCAGTTTTCCCCTGGCGCTATTTCTCACCCTGAAGGGTTCTGACCTCCACTTGTTTTTCTTCTACTTATTACCTCTACTTCTCAGTGAGGTACCCCTTGAGCACATTCACTGGCTCTCCTATTAGATCCAGATGTAGCTCAGTGCACTTGTGCAATGCCAACAAGGGAGGCCCAGATTACAATATTTCATCACTAAATGCCCTCGATACAGGGTCTTCCCCTTTTGAAGCCCTGTTCTAACCAGCTGTTCCACAGCTCCTTTTCTATATTCAACTCCTACCCTCCATCCCCAGGATGCCTGAGGTCCTGAGGAATAGCATGGCTTGTTCTAGACTTGCAACATGCTAAGACTCCCGGGCATCTGAGCTTGGGAGTCCCCATATGTGAAGACTCATTCCTGCTTGTTCCTGGAGATAGCACAGTTACTTACCTGTAACAGGTGATCTCTGGGAGCAGCAGGAATAAGTCTTCACAACCCACCCACCTCCCCTAGGAGTTGCATTTCTCTATCTCTATCTTTCCCTTCCTTGCTCTCTCTCTCTTTGTCTCAGCTTTAAAACTTAACTGAGGAGAGGCAGTTGGGAAGGCGGGAAGGCAGCACGCAGGCGTGTTGGGATGCTTCCAAAAGCTTTCTGTTTGGACGCTGGGAAGCTTTCCCACGCAGACTCCATCGGTACCGACGTACCCATATGTGAAGACTTATTCCTGCTGTTCCCAGAGATCACCTGTTACAGGTAAGTAACTGTGCTTTCCTGGGGTGTTTGATTCTTTGTGGGAGCGTTAGTGGACTTTGTTCAGTTTGTATCCTAGAAGAGGATTAGGATTCTTTTCCCTGCGACAGAGAGATGTAGTCCTTCAGCACAGTATAGTCTCTTGTTGGTCCATCTTTTTCCCCAGTTGCCTATAAATCTGAATCCTCCTCCTTTGCACTAGCTCTGGAGCCATGTGTTAAAGCTGTTTATGCGATGTAGCCTTTCTGCCCCCTAAGAGCAGGTAGAACATCTGAGAATGCTACAGTGTTAACATTAGGCTTCAGTTTCTGTCCCAGAGTTTGGAAGTCCCTTTGAACTGTAGTGGCACTGTTTCTAGCCAGGTCATTTGTACCCAAGTGGATGACGATTATCAATTTTGAAGTGCTCACTTTCAGTGCTAAGTACATCAACAATTTGGTTTGTATTCCTGCTAGCTGAAGAACCTGGGAGGCATTTGACAAACTTCTCTCCTTTGAACTGTGTTCCCAAGTTGGTGCCTCTGATGATGGAATCACCAAGTAGTAATAGTTTTCTGTTCCTTGAGTTTTTCTTCATATTTGGTGCTTTATCAGGAGATTGGGCATTGACTGTCTCATTTAAGGGCCCTTCAGTTTCCATAGATTGGGCATCCTCATTAACCAAAGCAGAGAAGGCATTATTCAGTGATATCTCATGATGTTCAGGGTGTTTCTGCGTTACAGGACGCAATCTACCAGAGCCCACTGTTGATCCATTTGTTCCTGGGATGTTTGATTCTTTGTGGGAGCGGTGGTGGAATTTGGTTTGTATCCTAGAAGAGGTGTTTCATTGCAGCTGCTACTTCCCTTAATAGAAACAATTCTTTATGCATGGCAGCTAACTTGAGGCATATAGGGCAAGCTCTTAGGTTCCAGATGATTCTTCTCAGAATAAAGGCACCACAATTATTGCACTGAATACAAGACATGCGTGGTCCTAGAAGGAGAAGAGAAGGCGGACGTAACCCCAAATTAAGAGGATAGATGTCAACGTATATGACTACTATATAGGCAATGCAGCCCTAGGGTGGGCAGGAACCTAAGTGTCCTTGGCCAGTAGGCCTTACATGAACTGAGGGCACACTTAGATATCTGATTTAAGGGCTACACAAGGAATGTAGGCAGTCAGAATATTCCCAGAAGTGAATGTAAAACCAGCAGTTAAATTTTATATCAGCAACACCAACCAACAAGACAGGTAAAAGATACAAAGCTGAAAGCTTAGCTGTGTGTAGGCTCTGGAAGCTGTGTGTGAGGACTTATTCCTGCTGTTCCTGGAGAACACCTGCTACAGATGAGTAATTATGCTTTTTTGAGGGGTGGTGTGAAGAAAAAGGCTTCCGTCCCTTGAGCTTGTCGCTGCCTGATGTGTTGGTCTTCATATAAGCACATGGCTATGAATTCTCTGTGAGAGCAGATGGCAGCAGTGCCCTGTTTCAGAGATAGGATTCAGGGTGTGCCTCTTGCCCTCTTATCCAAATGTGGTTCGTTCTCTAGGGCAATGGTACTAGCTTAGGATCTTAATTTGGTGCTTTCTATGCTTGTGGGAGGGCCCAATTTGAATGTCTCCCTGAGATTTTTCTGAAAGATTATATGCTGAAGGCAATGTTTTTAGTAGCCATCTATTCTGCGTGCAGAATTTTTGAGCTTCAAGCATTGTTCTTTTCCCTTTATTTCCAAGGAGAAAATGGCCCTATGTCCGATTCCATCATTTCTGCTGAAGGCAGTGTCGTTTCACATTAATCATTCTGTGACACTTCTGGTGTTTTCTGATCCAGCTGGGGATTCATATTTGTGAGCTCTGCCCAAGTTGGACATTTTCTGAGTGCTGCGCCAGTACTTGAAGAGAATGAAGGTATTTCATAAGTCGGATCATCTTTTTTTTTTTTTTTTTGCTATTTGATGGGCCATGCAAAGGTGAGGTGACCTCTAAGATGTCGATTGCGTGTTGGCTTAAGGAGGCTATTGCATCAGCCTATCTTCTTAAGGGATCCTTAGTCCCAGAAGGACTTAGGGCCCATTCCACAAGGGCTCAGGCATCATCATTGGTGGAGTTAGTGATGGTGCCACCCCTCGAGATTTGTAAAGCAGCAGCATGTTCTTCACAGAGATGCACAGTTTGAAGCAAGGGTGCTATGGACCAGACTGCCCTTGTAATCATGTGCTGCAATGATGTGTCCCACCCATCTGGACTGAATTAGAGGGACAATGGGGAAGGTGAAATTAAGCCTAATTTTGCTAATTTCTTCCTCTAGTCCTCCCATTTCAGTCCAGGAGTCACCCTGTCTGTTTTTTGTGGAACCCAGCTACAGGAAGAATGCACTGAATTTGTAGGGCCATGTGACCTTCCTTTCTCGGGTTATGGTTTGGGAGCTGCATGCTGCAGTGGCTTTTCCTCTCCTCTGCTCTACTGGGCTGCACAGTCTCACTCTTGCAGTATGCCTGCTTTTCTGGAACTTTCTCAGAGCAAGTGGTATTTTTCACTTAATAGTTGATTATAGTCATGTTTGATAAATTTAATAATAGCCATTCTTTGTGAAGTCTGTTTTGATACAGAAATACTGGTGAGAGATTGGCTGTATAGGACTCTTATAGGGTGACTACATCAAACCATTGATTCACAGTCTCCATTTGCTGGTAGGAATGCATAAACCCACTCTTCTCAACTGGGCTGGAGGGATTTGAGGAAAGAAAATTATCAAGTTAAGACTTAGTTTCACCATGTTAGTGTACAAAAATAATGCTAAATGGTTCTCAGATGCAGATGTTGAGGTAATGTTCATACATAGGCCTTGAGCAGGAGATGTATAGGTAGGTCCAGCATGTCTCAGCTGTGTCTCTTTCAGCAAAATATGTAGCACAACTTCCAACAAGGCTGTTTTCCTTGAACTCCCAACTCACACACCCTGATGGATAGAAGTATTCTCGTCATCAGTGCTGACGGGGGTGTGAGGCCTTTCTCTAGTAAAGACAAAGCAGCAGAAAACTCTCCTACAGCTGCTGGCTACTTGCTAATAAAATCTGGCATCCGGATTTGGTTTCTCTGGTTAGCACCTGGCCACTGGATTTCTGCTATACTGGACACCAATCCAGTTTTCTAAGCGCTTGGAACAATGACAATTATTTAAACTTGCATTGTAATTGCTGAACTGGATACAGTGGTGCTGTAAAATAGGATAAAGAATGAAATGGAGATTCCTTAAAAGCAAAATCTAGCAAAGGAAACGCCCAGTAAGTTTGTCTCTTTCTCTCTCTCTCTTCTCCTCTTTTCTTTGTTTATTTTGCACTAGTTGCTGCTCATCATAGAACAGCGAGAGAAGAACCTGGAGACAAAGTGAAAGTGACTTATCGAAGTCATAGTCCCTTCCGGCAACAGAAAGAAATATTTGAGCACAGTGAAAGCAGGAGGCCAGGTAGAAGGGTGTTTTTAGCAATCAACTACTGTCGCCAGCTGAGTATAGAGGAGTGAGCTGAAGTCTAGGGAGAATTGCCCAAGTGTGTCTGTGGCAGAGGGAGGATTTGAACTCGGAAGTAACGTAAAAACTGTTGTACTGAATCATACCATAATGCCCAGCATCCTGTCTGATAGAGCCAAGCAGTGTGGGAGCTTGGAGAAAATATATAAAAACAGGGCATGCATGGAGAAATTAATGGTCTAGAATTGCCACAAACATGGAATGATTCCCCTACTTCTTAAGTCAAACACCTAAAACCATTAAACCTATCTTCCATAAACTTATCCAGTCCTTATTTGAAACCAATTAGCTAGTTTGTTTGCCTCCACAGCCTTCTGTTACAAGAGCCCAGGAAGTTTCTCTGTGATGCATCCATTAGAGTACGCCAGTTACCCCTTACAGTCCCGCTTGTATTTATGGCCTTAACTTGCAGAATCAGTGAAAGATTATCTACCAGTTCTAAACAGTATACAGGCTGTCTTTGAGATGTTGTCAGTAATTGCTGTCCCAGAGAACTCGTAAAGAAACCTTGCCCTATCCCAGGAGACCCGCAGCAATTCTGTTTTAAGCAACAGGGTGGTAAAATGAGGCTGCTTCAAAATCATTTGTGCTCATATTTTTCTGAGCCAAAGGGCAAACAGCTGCTTGGGTCACTTTTCAGCAACAAAATCTGTTGTTGCATGAGCTTTCAGTTCTATAAAATGAACTATATTTTAAACATGAACAGCATGTATTATTTTGAGGTGGGAATCATTTTTTTTAAAAACAAATGCTCTCGCTAAGAACTCCAGCAGTTCTGTGATGATTCAGATGGAGCAGGCTGGACTCTCACAACTGATTGGCTAATACAGAATATTCCATATTCTGACTTCTAGCAACCCACTGCATCCTTTCACCCAGTGGTTCTGGAATCTGAACCATCCCCATGTTCCACTAGCTGAAAACTGTCTTGCTTAGCAACGAGCACAAACAACCACTGCCATTCGTAAGCATTCATAACGGTGGTGAGGGAACCAGCCAGTCTCATACTCTTTGGTGCTTTGCGTGAGTCACACTTATTTCAGTTAAAATGGCATTGCTTGTATTAATGATATTACCGTTGGATGCACAGGAAAAGAAAGCAAAGAATCCTTTTTTGGGGAGGGGTTCCTTCTCTCCCAGCAGTTACTGCCACACTAATGGGAGCCACAGTTTCTCCTCCCAGCGTGTGTGATTTCTAGTGTTTTTCATGCTTGAAATGTGTGTGTCACTCCTGCTGTTAGCAGCAAAAAATGGATGCCTTCATCACCTTACTTGTGAGGTTCTATTATTTCTCTAAGAGGATCTTATGCGCAAATTACTGATAACGCCATTGACTTATGAAAATTGTAAAGCAAGAAATAAAGAAATTCATTAAAATAATTGGACTTTTCTAAGCAGCTTTTACCGTCTCTTATCCCAGTAGGTTATTGTCTGTGGGGCCCTATTTTCTGATAAGGTTTCTTGCACTTTTTCTTGGGAGAGATGTGAAGCCTCCCTGTGCATCATCGTAAGACCCTCAATAGTTAATGTTCTGCAGGTTCTTTATATAGATACCTTCTTAAAGGCCTTCCATGGTTCTTGGCAGTTAAATCATGATTTTAGTGAGTCTTGAAATCTCTTGGCCAGTCACCGGCCTCCACTATCCTCACCAGCAGGGTTCAATGTAACTTCTGCCAGGTGAAGTAGGATGTTTTTGCATTTTTTTAAAAAATCCAAATCTGAGAGGAGGCACTTGATTCACAGTAAGGCTTTTCGTGATGCTGTTTCTTTTACCTCCCAGTAAAAGAGGAAAAACTGGAAGATAGAGAACCCCTGTTGGACCTGCAGGACATCAGTGAGAGCGAGAGAAGAACCAGCTCTGCTGAAACCTCCTCAGGTTCGTTACCAGGGAGGAGAAACACATTCTAAAAGAGCAGCAGTAATCAATATTACATAGCCCGGGGTCTCAGAGCTCTTTACAAACATGATAGTCAAATATGGTTGCTGCTCATTTTGACTTTTCACAGAAGGCTGAATGGTTAAGTCACACATGCTGGGATTTGAAACTGTGCCCTCCAGTTGTGCATGGATGTAAAGGACAGGTGTCTAGAGCAGCATCATTTTTCTGAATTGTGAGTACTGGTAGCGGTGGACTTGCTCTGAGGATCTTTCATAATGAGAAGGTTCCTGATGAATACTACAATGAGGGATGCTGACTGTTTCAAGTCCTGGTTGCAGTCCCACTTTACCATGTTCAGTTTCTTAAGTAGTCATTCTAATCAGAGACTCTTTTAACCTAAAAGCACCTAAGTCACCCTGAGTTATATCCGTCAACCTTTACAGGATCTGGGTCAGGAACGGAAGAGGAAGAGACCACCAGTGAGGAATCCGAGGAAGAAGAGGAAGAAGAGGAGACAGGAAGCAATTCTGAGGAAATGTCAGAACAGTCAGCGGGTAGGGCTTAAAGCTACTGTAAGCACTTTTTCTAATATTTCACTGTTGATTTCACCCTGAGCTGCATATAGTACATGTGTGAAGGGGTTGCCTTGTGAGTGGGGGATGCCTGTAAACCAAAGTCAGTATCAATGACCTATTGATTTTGGTTTTGGTTTGCAGAAGAAGTGAGTGAAGAAGAGATGAGCGAGGAAGAGGACCGTGAGAATGGAAACCATATCCCAGTTGGTAAGACCCCAAGGGATGTTAATTGCAGTTGTTCCTTATTTTTCTTTTTTTTTTATGCATAAACTTATAAGCAAAAGATTTTATCCTCATGAACATCAGTTCCTGCACTCTGTGGAAAGCTTTTCAAGAGCCTGAGGGTTTTACAGGTGGGGGATTTCAATTTAGTGCCATGTTTGATTCTAACCTCTCAGTTACAGAGTCACGTTTTGACCATGACTCAGGAGAGAGTGAAGACGGGGAAGAAGAGGAGGAGGAAGCAGGCGAGCTGTCCCCACATTCCATTGTTGTGACAGAAGGAGACTATGCACCTGACTCTCCTGTCATGTCCCCCATTGAGTCAAAGCAGGAGTTACCAAGGTACCTGCCTGCACTTCAGGTATGTTCTTGGAGAACACATCTCTCTATACAGTGGTTCCCATAGCAGTATAAGGAATCTTCCTGTGCAGATCGCTATGTACATTAATGCATGGAGTGGGATTTAATAATTTTCCCCCTCATTATTTTTATGTTTATATTTAGTAGCTGCAAATGCATCAATTATTTCTTTAGGGTTGGCAGAGCTGATTATTTGCACCAGTAAATGCACTTTCAGTAAAGAGTTTTCTACCGAGAAACAGTTCCCATGCTCTGTGCTTTCCTTATCGTACCTCCAGTCCAGTCCTGACCTGTGGGTTTTCACCCCCTACCAGTATCTTGGGGACTGAGCATGCCAAAGTAGATGGCATCACCATACACTGGCAGCTGGCACCACCTACCAGCCCCAGTATACTCAGTCTCCAAGCAGCTGGAGACAGGTGAATCCCTAGGTGCAGACTTGATGAAAGAACAACTGATAGTAATTTTTTGTTTTGGGGTTAAGGTGTGGGGTCTGGCACCTTAAATTTGCTTGGGTCATCTCAATAAAAAGAAAAAGTAATTGGGTTAAAAAAAAAAAAGAAACTGAGTAAGGAGCAGCAGCACTTTTACAGCCAGTGAGTCTCCTTAGGTAGAAATTACCTGTATTGCTGGTCCAGCAATTTTCTCCAGGATCAAGCAGGAAGTCAGTCCTCAAATATGGGTGACGTCGGCGCCGATGGAGCCTGCACGGAGCATTTCCCCAGCTTTCAAAGAAAGCCTTTGAGACATGCTGCCATGCATGTGTGGCCCCCTTCCCGCCCAAGTGTGCCATCTTGTTCAGTCTCCTTTTTTTCCGTGGAGCCCAACGGTCGTCTGTCCCTGGAAAAATCCTTGCTAATGATCCTTAAAAAAAGTTAGGTTCTTGGTTTGCGTACCGATTTCTCTTCCCGTCTCGAGCCAGCACTGGCCTCGGCACTGTTCTCGGCCTTTTTTGTCTTTTTTGATGGAAGCTTGCTTCGACAAGCATTCGTGCTCTTTTTCGCCCAGGGGTTGTTGACCCCATCCAGGTGTTTTCTCACCATATCCACTGGGGGGTTTGAAAAATGTGACTGCTGCAGTCAAACCATGTTGGTTACCGACACCCATGATACTACGTGTGCTGCCTGGGCCCGGACCATGACAGCACCTCCAATAAAAAGAAGTCAGAGTTGCAGGAAAAACTGTTTCCCAGATCCAACTCGGCACCGGCCTTCCCAACGCTGAGCTCCAAGCCCAGCACGTCCCGTGAGGCCCGCGCCTCAGAGGACCCTGACCACAGACGCCTCCCTCCTTGGGTGGTCTACACATTGTGGGGACTGCTGCACACAGGACAGCTGGTCTCAGGAGGAGTCACTCTTACTGATCAATCTCCTGGAGCTCAGGGCTATTTTCCTGGCCCTGCGAACGTTCTGCCACCGCCTGCGACACTGGCCCGTACTGATCCAGACGGACAACCAGGTCTCCATGTTTTATATCAACAAGCAAGGGAGCACGGGTTTTGTACTCCCTCTGCCAGGAGGCGGTGGCCCTCCTCTCCTTCACAGCACGCAGCAGCATGCTCCTGTGAGTGGTGTACCTCCTGGGCCAGGACAGCTGCCTAGTGGGCATGCTGAGCAGAGTCCTTCGACCACAAGAGTGGCACTTGAATCCCAGGGTGACAAAATGGCTCTTCCACCTCTGGGGAAGGCTCATGATGGACCTATTTGCCTCTCCAGACAACACTCCAGCTGCCTTGCTTCTGCTCGCGTCAGCCACACCCAGAGAGAGTGGCCGCAGATCCCTTCCTAATCTCGTGGTCCAAGGGCCTACTCTATGCATTCCTATTGACCCCCCTGGTTGCCAGGACCCCCTTCAAAGTCCAGAGCGAGAGGACATCAGTTATACTGATTGTCTCCAGGTGGCCCAGGCAATCTTGGTTTCCTCTGTTGCTTTCCCTGTCAGTGGTACTCCCAGTCCCGCTTGGCCAAGCCTCAGACCTCCTGTTCCAGGAGGGCAGCTCTCTCTTGCACCCTAATCTGGGGTCGCTAACGCTAACAGTATGGCTGCTGAAAGGGTAGCATTGGCCCCTTTCAATCTTACGAGAGAAGTCAAGGAGATCCTACTGGCCTCCCAAAAACCCTCCACCAGACAGGCTTATGCCTTTAAGTAGAGAAGATTCTCTACCTGATGTGTGGAAAGAAAGGAGAACCCTTCTCCTGCCATGTGCAATTAGTATTCCAATACCCTACTGCACCTGTTACACACTGAGTTGAAGCCTAACTGAGGGTGGTGCATCTGACCGCAATAGCCGCTCACCTCCACCCTATCAAGGGTAGACCCCTCTCAGGCCAGCCCCTGGGTCCTCCTGTTATCCAAGCCCCCTCTCCACCCTCTAGTAGCAGAGAGGGACCTCAGCTTGGTGCTCTCACAGCTCACCAGACCGCCATTTGAATCCCTAGCCACTTGCCACCTGCGATATCTTTCTTAGAAGGTGGCCTTTCCTGGTGACCTTCATGTCCGCTTGAAGAGTGAGCAAACTCCAGGCCCTGGTGGCGGATCCGCCATATACAAGGTTCTACAAGAACAGGGTAGTGCTCCGCATGCATCCCAAATTCCTCCCGAAGGTGGTATTTCCCTGCCACTTCAGCCAAGAGGTGATCTTCCCCACCTTTTTCCCATGGCCTCATGCCAGCCAGGAGAAACTAGTCCTTCATACACTGGACTGCAAACGGGCCCTGTCCTTCTACTTACAGCAGACTCAGGCCCATTGCAGAGCTCCTCAGCTCTTCGTGTCTTATGACTCCAGCAGACTTGGGGCTACCTGTAACTAAGCGAGCTCTGTCCACTTGGGTGGCGGAATGTATCGCCCTCGCCTATGAATGAGCTGGCCTCTCCCTTGAGCACCAGATCACAGCGCACCGCATGAGGGCGATGGCCACATTGGTGACCGACCTATGCTCAATGCCGGTGACGAAGACCGGCAAGGCTGCCACATGGTCTTTAATCTATACATTCGCAGCTCACTACTGCCTGGAGAGCGAGTCCCGCAGGGACACTGTGTTTGGTCATACAGTATTTCTTAATATTCTTGGGGTATAGGCAACTCTCCTGCCCTCCGACCCATCTGTGTTCAGGCTACCAGAGTGATAGTGTTGCCGGATGCTAGTGTTCTGCAGAGCCTCTCAGTGGGGACTCATTCTTCTGCAATTCATGGCTACTTGACTTGGTCGTCGTTGGGGCTGTTGTGGTTTGGTCCTCGGCAGCCTGGAGCTAGGGAGTCCCATATGCAAGAACTGACTTTCTACTTATTCCTGGAGAAAGTGTAGTTATTCACCTGTAACAGGTGTTCTCCAGGGACAGCAGGAATCAGTCCTCACATACCTCCCTCCTTCCCTGGGAGTTGCCTCCCTAACCTGTTTTATTTTTTTACTACTGTCATAGCTATGTCATCTGACTGAGCAAGATGGCACCTTTGGGCGGAAAGGGGACCACACATGCGTGGTAGCATGTCCCAAAGGCTTTCTTTGAAAGCTGGGGAAATACTCTGCGCAGGCTCCACCGCCATTACCCATATGTGAGGACTGATTCCTGCTGTCCCTGAAGAACACCTGGTACAGGTGAGTAACTAAGCTTTCTTTGCCTCTGGGGCTGTAAGTACTTGCTGGGGTTTTTTGATCGGTGACAGCTCCTGAACTCTTTGGTGTGTGAGAAACTGCTGTGCCGGAGTAAGGCCAGACATGCACTACCCGCCACCGCTGACACCGGTACAGAAGGGCTGAGAGCGTGGGCATGAGCAAGCTGCACTAGAGGGGTGTTTTTAGCAATTGGAGCTTCTTTTGCGGCTGCGCTGCGCTTTTCTCAGCTACATGAGGAACAGACCACCGGAGAGCAGCTAGAGCATAGCGCTTTGGGAGGGGCCATCCAGCAGAGCGTGGGAACGGCACCATTTTGTGGAGTTTTCAGTGCTGCTCAGCAAGTGCAATAAATTGGGATTTTCGGATGCTGGGCCTAGTTTCCATCGCAGTTTGTTTTAAACAGGGATCCCTTATTTCTGAAAAAAGAGAGGAAGAAATTAAAAAAGAAAATGCCCACAGATAAGCAGAAAGAGTCCCAAACAATGCGGGTGGGTTTTTTTTTTTTTTTTTTTTTTTTTGTTTTTACAAGCTACAGAATGCCTTCTAAGGTCACTTGCCTAACCTGTGGCTTGCGCAGGAGTTCTGTCTCGGCAGCTGGTGTTTGTCAGGGTTGCGAGACAGAGGCCAAGTCTGCAGAAGAAGATGACTGAAAAGGCTGACAAAGGGGCCAAGAAGGCAGCCTTGAGGGACTCAGAGACTCCTCCTTTAATGCAGGAAGGGCATCAGTCCCCTGTGGTATTGGGGGGCATAGAGGCTGACGGGGAGGAGGACAACATACCCCCCTTGCCCCTCCTGGAGACGAGAGCTTCAGGGGGTAAGTCGCTCAGGCCCTCTATCTTGAAGGAGACGAGGTTTTTCTCTGGAGTTTGTCCTTCTCATGCATAAAATCTTTTGCATGAAGCAGCGGGCTGAAGGAGGCCCCTTGGGGGGGGGGGCCCAGGAGAAGGCGACTGACTGCCTCCCTGACTGCTCAGTAAGGCGGACCAAGGAGGAACAAGGTCCTAGCTGTTGACATTTGGACGGTGCCCTTTGGGAGGACACCTGGTCCATACACTCAGAAGAAGCAAGAGATCCGGATGAGGAGGTGGACACCAGAGCAGAACCTGCCAAGCTTGAAGAGGGGGAAATCCCATAGGGCGATGAGGCGCGGATTGTGTGCGTATTCCGCTGAGAAGAGTTGGCAGCCCTGATCACTAATTTGTTGAAAGCATTGAACATATCTGTGGATGTTCCACTGGAAGAGAAGCTCCTGGAGGATCCCTTGTTCCAGGTAGTTCGGAAGCCACAAATGGTGTTTCCCCTGCATCAAGTAATAAAACAGATGATACAGGATGAGTGGGACATCCTGGAGGCTGGTCTGAAGGGCACACGGCCGATGGCGCGTCTGTATCCCTTGCTGGATCAGGAAAAGGAACTTTTTCATTATGCCAAGGTGGACATGGTTATCTCTGTGATCATAAAGACCCCACTATCCCAGTGGGAGGGCAGTACCACCCTTCAGTATGTGCAAGATTGGATGCTCGAGATCTTATTAAAACAAACCTTTGATATTAACACGCTGTCCTTGCAGGTGTCCCTGCAGTGCTTTTGTGGCCCTTGCACTGGACAGAAGGGATTCTGGAGGCAGCAGGAGAGTTGCAAGCGCTGCTGCCGCCGCTGGAGACCGCAAAGTTGGAATCCGGAGCGGCCTACTTGGATGCCTTTTATGAACTCATCCGAGGTTTGTCTAAGGGAATGGCCACTGTGGGGGCAGCTCGTCATTTGTGGTTGAAAAATTGGTCTGCAGATGTTTCACCCAAGTCCTGGTTGAGTAAGCTCCCTTTCAAGGTTAAGCTCCTGTTTGGAGAAGCTCTGGAGAAGTTAGTCAAGTATTTGGGGGAGTCGAGGGTGGTAGACTTTCCAAGGATAAACAGAAGCTGGTTAGACTTTCAGTTCCAGTGCGGGGCCCGTTGTGCGATTTTCATAGGTTCCGGGCGCTTTCCTTCCCAGGAGCAGTCTTTTCGTGACTTTCGAGGAACCAGCAGGGGGTTCTACTCCTCTTCCTCAACTGTGGAATGAAGTGAGGGGGGCCCCTGCGAGGGTGGTTCACATGGAGGTACGGTTGCAGGACTTCTACCCCCCCTGGGCCCAGATCACAAACGACCAGTGGGTGCTGGAGGTCATACGGGTGGGGTATGCGCTCAAATTTGTGTGCCCTATCGCAGAGGCCTTTTGTCAACTCTCCCTGCAAGGCACCTCAAAAGGTCAAGACCGTGTGTGACACCTTGGAGTGGCTTCGAGACTTACAAGCAGTGGTGGACACTGTTCCCTCTAAGCTGTGCGCGCGCACACACCTCGCTGAGCGAGCGCACATACTTTATAACAGAGCGCACAAAAATTACAGTTCTGATTCTGATAGAAAACACAGACGTCTTAAAATTTAAAAGTTGTTGTGTATTTACGGTTTTCACAAGTTCTACAATATTTTCTAGTGCAATCAATGTGGTGTACATACTGTATTCTGACGTGTAGTCAAATTTTAAAGTATATAACTCCGAGTGTTATGTGGTGCACAAAAATTTAACCTTCCTTCAAAAGCTGCACAGCTGATATTTTATGCGCACACAGCCTACAGAAAATTAGAGGGAACATTGGTGGTGGACCATTGTGACTGTGGTCAATACTACATATATTTTGTGGTCCCCAAAAAAGGGGGCTTGTTCTGACCCATTTTAGATCTCAAGCATGTCAACCATTGTCTCAAGGTGTCCCAATTTCGCATGGAAATGCTATGGTTGGTCATTGTAGCAGTCAGGGAAAACGAGTTTGACTTCCCTTGATCTGATGGAAGCTTATCTGCACATTCCTATTTGGCCTGATCATCAGCAGTTTCTCTGATTCACAGCGCCCATGGGGCACTTCCAGTTCAGGGCATTGCCCTTCGGCCTTGCGACAGCTTCCTGAAGCTTCGCCAAGATCATGGTAGTGGTCGCAGCCGCCCTATGACAGGAGAGGGATCCTGGTTCATCCCTTCCTGGATGATTGGCTCATCTCCAAAGAGGAGAGCAAATGAGCCACGGAGAAAGTAGTCACATATTTGCAGGGGCTCGACTGGGTGGCCAATCTTGCAAAGAGCCGTCTTCACCCTTCGCAGGATATGGTGTATTTGGGGGCCAGATTACATGCAGATCTGGACCGGGTGTTCAAACTGGAGGACAGAATGAGCACCTACAAAACCAGATTCGCCAGTTTCTCAGGATGAAGATACCGACTTCGTGGCATTACCTTCATGTGTTAGAATCAATGGCAATGTCAATTGAGTTGGTGCCGTAGGCCCAGGCCCACATGTGACCATTGCAGAGAGCGCTGTTGCGGAGATGGTCAGCACCACTTGCTTACGCAGGTACTCCCCTGCTCCAGAGCCATCAGGCTGTCTGCGCTTATGGCTACGATCGGACAACCTCTCAATGTGAATGCCCCTGGAGGTGCCTTGCTGGGCACCGCTGACGACGTATGTCAGTCTAACAGACTGGGTAGCACATTGTGAGGCCCAGATAACACAGGGCTGTTGGTCGATGGAGGAGAGCATATGGCCCATCAATCATCGGGAAATCTTCATCTTTATCTTTATTTAAAATTTGATAAACCGCTTTTCGTCGCAACATAAAGCGGTGTACAATAAAAGGTTGGTAGTGCACAAACAAGAAAGGAACGCCAAAGTAAAATAGGAAAGCAAGTATAAAGAATACAGGCATAGACAGGAAAATAACAAAAGGACCAAAAACAATACAGGACGAATTTGAGGGCCCATAATTAAAACATAAATTAACAGAATTTTCTTTAAAAACAAACATATTAAAAAGGCCCAAAAAAGGGAAGACAAAACCAAACCATACTTAAGCAAAAGACACAACTAAACAAAACATATAGACAAAATGGACAGAGAGACAGGGAACTGCGAGAACATCAGGGAGGAAATGCATGCAGTGTTCCTGGCATTACAGACATTTCAGGGGTTTCTGCAGGGAAAGGCGGTGAGAGTGTTCTTGGACAATGCCACCACCATCGCCTACATCAATCATCAAGGGGGCACTGGAAGTGTCCATTTAAAGGACAAAATAGCCCCACTGTTGAGCTAGGCAGAGGACAACTCGCAGGCACTGTTAGTGGCTCACGTGGTTGGCAAGGAAAACGTGGCGGCTGACTATCTTGGTTGTTTTTGTCTTGATCCCGGCAACTGGATGCTCCATCCAGAGGTCTTTGTTCAGTTGGTGCAGCGCACCTATCATGGGTCTGATGGCAATGTTTGAGTCCACCAAGGCAGCTCTGTTTTACAGCAGAAGGGAGCACATGTCAGAGGGGCTTGACACGTTGGTACAACGTTGGTCCATGGAGGAGCTGCTGTATGTTTCCCTCATGGGTGCTCATAGATCAAGTTGTGCAGCAGATAGAGGCTCATGGGGGCGAGTGATCCTAATAGTGCCCAGTTGACTCAGAAAACCTTGGTACACAGATCTACTTCGGCCAACAGTGGATCATCCATGGTGTCTGCTTAATCGGGCCGACCTTCTGTTGCAGGGGGCCCATGTTGATGTCTCAAGTGGACTGGTTCTCACGGCTTGGCTCTTCAGAGGGCTAGGTTGAGGAGGCATCGTTACTCTGCCTTGGTGATTAATACCTTGTTGAAGGCTCGGAAGCATTCCACCTCTCTGTCCCTACATCCGGGTTTGGAGAGTTTTCGAGGATTGGTGTGCAGACTATGGCTGTCGGCCCTTGGTAGTTTCCATTCCGAATATGTTGGCCTTTACAAGTGGGTTTTGAAAAGGGCCTCTCTTGCATTCCACTCCGAGTACAGGTGGCAGCTCTCACCTTTTAACCGGGATAGGGTCCAGGGGTGTCCCTGGCATCTCACCCCATCTTGGTCTGTTTTCTTTGTGCGGTGAAACAGGTCTGGCCTCCGATCAGGTCGCTAATCCCTCCCTGGTACCTTAATCTTGTCTTAACCGTTTTGGCGGAAGCTCCTTTTGAGGCGCTCAGTGCTTGTATTGTGAAGGATCTCACATTGAAGACCGTCTTTTTGATGGCCATCTGCTCAGCCTGGAAGATTTTGGAACTCCAGGCGCTCTCGTGTCGGGAGCTGTTTCTCTCTTTTTCAAAAGAGAACGTTGTGCAGAGGCCAGTTCCCTTCTTTCTGCCCAAGGAGGTCTCTTTGTTCAACCTGAACCAGTCGGTCACCCTACCTGTGTTTTCAGCAGTAGGGGCTGGAGGGCAGGACCTTCAGCTTCATCTCCTTGACATCTGCCGGGTGTTGCAGAGATATTTGAGGAGGGAGGAGTGGCCTAGTGGTTGGGGCAAGGTACCACAGGCCGGAAGGTCAGTGGTTCAAATCCCACTAGAGGACAGCAACCTTGGGCCGGAAGGACTGGGGTTTCTAGCCCAACAGGTGCTCCTTGTGGTCTTGGGCAAGCCACTTAACCCTCCATTGCCCATGTTCCCTGTAAGTATTAGTGTATGTGTCTCATATCCCCTCGTGTTAAATGTATCCCCCAACCACTTTGACCCAGTGAAAAGCAGGATATAAATGCAGCAAAATAAAATAAATAAATAAATTTGAAGCAGACTGAGTCGTTACAGAATCTGACAGTTTGTTTGTCTTGTTAGGTGGACCACGTAAAGGAGAGGCGGCTTCCAAGGCATCGATTTCCAGATGGGTGAAGGAAGCAATTTCCTCTGCCTATCTTCTACGAAAAAAAGTGCCCAAGGGTCTTCGGGCTCATTTGACCTGAGTGCAGGCATTGTCATGGTCAGAGACTAATCCTACTACAAACATTGCTCCATTCACTCACAATGTCAAAAAACACTGTTTTATTAGAGGAACGGGTCTCAGACTAGAGCGGGGAGGAATCTTATGAGGCAAAAACACCTGAACACCAATGCCCTTCTTTGCATCAAGGACCTGAGATTTCCCTCTTTTTTTTCTTTTAATTCAGAAAATCGCTCTGCCAATGTCTTTTAATGTTGCAAAATCCAGCTTATTGCATTCTATTTCAAAATCAAACTTTTCTTCTGCTAAGTGTTTCCAGTTGTTAAAAGGTTCAATATCTTTCAGGCTTTAGTCATTCATAACACTTGCAGTGATGAAAATGATACCAAGAAATGATACCAGGTGTTATGAATGACTAGAGCTTGAAAGATATTGAACCTTTTAACAACTGGAAATACTTAGTAGAAGAAAAGTTTGATTTTGAAATAGAATGCAATAAGCTGGATTTTGCAACATTAAAAGACAATGGCAGAGCGATTTTCTGAATTAAAAGAAAAAGAGGGAAATCTCAGGTCCTTGATGCAAAGAAGGGCATTGGTGTTCAGGTGTTTTTGCCTCATAAGATTCCTCCCCGCTCTAGTCTGAGACCTGTTCCCCGAATAAAACAGTGTTTTTTGACATTGTGAGTGAATGGAGCAATGTTTGTAGTAGGATTGGTATTTTGATTGCTCCAGCAAAACCCGATAGGTGATAGTTTGTTTGATACAATTATGGTCGGAGACTAGCCTAGTTCCCCCAGTGGACATTTACAGTGCAGCCACTGGGTTGTCCTTGCGTACCTTTGGGTGGCATTATCGGCTGCTTGTGCAAGCAGTGGGGGACGTGAGGTTTGGTTCGACAGTTCTTCAGGCTGGGATCGCAGGTCCCTCCTGAGGTTAGTACTGCTATGTTACATCCCACAGGTGTGGACTGGACCGGAGGTATGATAAGGAAGGAGAAATTAGGTTTTACCTGCTAATTGGATTTCCTTGAGTACCTCCAGTCCAGTCCCAGGCCCTCCCTGTTTTTTTTTCTGTGTACTGCGCGATCGCCCTAGGCCTGAAGAATTTAATCTACTGGTGGAGGTCCAGTATTGTGGTGCTATCGTCAGAAAGGGACTCCTTGTAGGGGTCGTGTTGTTCTTCTGTTGAGCAGTTGCAGCTCGTCTTCAGGGGGAGAAGGAGGTGGAGAGTGGTGCACCTGGAGAAACATCTAGATCTTTCTTCAGCTGTTGTACTCAGTCCTCAGGCTGCATCGGTAAGGTATTTCTATCTCTTTGGAGGGCTTCTTTGCTGCCTGTTTGGGAAAGTAGTTTCAAAGTCGTTTCGAAGTCTTTTAGCTGTAGATATCAATTTTTCAATAGCGTTTTTTTATTTGTTACTCATGTGAGTCTGCTTTGTCAATAGAATACTGTGACTGGTAGGTGTGGCCAGCTGCCTATGTATGTTGTCATCAACTTTGACAAGCTCAGTCTCCAAGCTGCTAGTCTGGGGGTGAAAACCCACAAGTCGGGACTGGATTGGAGGTACTCGAGGAAAGCCAGTTAGCAGGTAAGATCTAATTTCTCCCTCCTCCATACATATTAAATGAAACCTGCAGATTAACTTCGGGCAATGTGTTTTGTCAGCTCAGGAAGTGTATGTTGCTGTTAATCTTGGATACCTGTTTTCCCAGGGCTGTCGCAGTGTGGAGGAATTTCATTGTTTGAACAGGATTGAAGAGGGAACATATGGTGTGGTCTACCGAGCAAGAGATAAAAAGACCGGTGAGTTCCTGCTTTCGTGGAAAGAGAACACAGAGACTGCAGCCAAGTGCTGCTTGGAAACCAAACTAGTTCACTTGGAGGTGGAAGAGGTAGTACTCTGAAATGTCCCCTCGGAGCATTCCTTCATCTCTGTATTTCAAAAGTCAAAAGATGCATTCAAAGGAATTAAAGTGTTATGTTCTTCTGGACCAGGGGGCCCACTTAACGTAATGATGGGATAAAGCTGCTTTTTGTAGACCCCTATTTTATGCTGTACCTAAGGATGTCTGAGTCTGCTGCCTCTAGTATGGTTGTAATTTGTTGTGGGTGGAGTGGGAGGGGGGAGGGATGTTATGTAGGAGGACAAGGAAATGTAGGGTGTTCAGCAGGGGGGGGGGGCAAGAGTTCTGTAATAACTGAGGTGGAGAGACTCAGACAGTGTTTGCTAGGGCATTTTCTTTGCTGCTGGTCCTTGCCTTGCCCACTTGCCCTCTCATTACTACTGCTCCCGTTCATTTATCTTTTTTTTTTCTTTTTCCTTTTTTCCTCCTTCTCTCAATTTGTTCTATGTTGGAGGGGAGTGGGGTGGGGTTTAGGTTTTTTGGGTCTTGGGGGATTTTTGACCTTTTTCTGGTATGTTCAGTTTCTGTAGTTTTTGAGAATTCAGATGTATGATCGTTTTATACCCATGCTGTTCATCTATTCTTGTTTTCGTTCTCTTGCTTCTATTTTTTTAGATGTTTTGTTCCCTGTTAGATCATTAAAAAGACTGACACAGAAAAAGTTACGTTCTATTCCATAGAGTTCAATTGAGTTTTCCAAGTGTTTAGCTGATAAGAAGTTGAGTTCTGCTTTCATAAACTTGCCCTCCATAGCATCCCTCCAGTACAGTCCATACTATTGAGTTTTCACCCCCTTCCAGCATATTGGAGACTGAGAATTCCAAGCTTTGGTGATGTCATTCCATAAAGGGAGCACATTGCTATCACCTAGCCAGTATTTTCAGTTTCCAAGCAAGAAGGAAATGAGCTTTGCATAGCTAGGCTCCTCATTTTGAGAATTCCATTTGATTAAAAAAAAAAGAAGAGATTGTTACTAATGTCATCAGGTTTATACCTGGAGTCCTATCTTGCTGTCAATCACAATGCAGAGGTCTGGCCTAGAACTACTGAATTTCTCAGTCTTGGTATTTTCTGAGTAGCCCGATTCTGTTGAGTTAGGGGATGGCTCTGCCGGAGAGGAGATCAAGTTTCAGAAAGCTTCCTGTGATCCGGTAGGTGACTTTCTCTAGTGATGCAGCTTAACGGCAGTTGAAGATCAGGCCTGACAGTTCATTCAGTGTTTTCCTCAATGTTCCGAGGAGGCAGCTGAGGGGGCAGGACTTCAGGTTTTATGTTTTACTTTTGGTTTCTTTTGCTCTGTTGGATTGCAGCCTTGTTTTTGAAGCCTGAAATTGGCAGTAGTAATAAACTTGGCAAATGAAAGAGTTTGTAAAAGAGTATGCCGTTGAAGTCGGTGTGTGCAGCATGTGAGCTTCGGAGAGGCCTTTTGTCAGATTTAGGACTGTGCAGACCATGTGAGCAAGCAGATTCAGAGGCAGGGGGCTGTTTGCTTAAATCGGCAGATGAGGAAGGTTCTCATTTAGAAGATTTAGATGAGTTAAATGTTTTATCAAATGTTTCTCAAGTGTCCAAGATACAAAGGAGAGGTTTTAAGGGAGACTCCTCTGATACAAGAAACATTGGCATCATCAAAGGGGAAGCAATTTGAAAAAGACTCTGACCTATTTAAAGGATAAAGACTTGGACTCTCTTTCACCTAAATTTGTGCTCTTATTGCACAAGTCTTACTTATTAAAAAAAGGGAAACAAACAGCAGGTTTCATAAAATTTTATTCAAGACTCGCTTTTTAATTCTGGACATTTGGAATCACCAGTGTTATCTTTAGAGGGAGCCTCGGATCACTCAGGAGACACGGAAGATCCGCTAGAAGGAACATCAGGTTCTAATGAAAGGTCTTCAGTTGGGACAGAAAGACTATAAAATTCCGGCTGAAGAAGACCCACATGTTGTAAGGGCTTCTAGAAGGGAAGAGCTTAAGGGGCTCATCAAGCCCTCCTTAGAAGCACTTCATATTCCTTTAGATTCACAGGTTCAGGATACAATGCTGGAAGATCTTTTGCTGCAAGGAATCCATACAACAGAATCGTTGGGGTTTTTTTCAATTCAGAGAGCAATAATGCAAATGATAGAAGCTGAATGGGAATCACCAGAGGCCAGGTTACGGGGAGGCCGAACTATAGCTTGTCTATATCCTATTCCTTTAGCAGAGAAAGAGATCTTAAGTCTTCCTAAGGTAGATGCCCTAGTATCAGCAGTGACTAAACAGGCCACTATTCCAGTGGAAGGTGGAGCAGCACTTAAAGATCCACAGGATAAGAGGCTTGAGACTCTTTACTGAGACAGGTGTTTGAGCTCAGTGCCTTAGCATTACAAACTTCAGTGTGTGGAGCGTATATTAGCAAGGGCATGCCTTCACTGGGTCCAAGCTCTTTCTGAAACTGCGGGCAACAGACATGTCACAAATGCAGGAGGTAATTAGATGGAGACAGGGGTGGCATATTTGGCAGATGCCCATTATGATCTCATTAGAGTGTTAGCAAACAGCATGGCTTTGTCAGTAGCAGCTCAACAATTGCTATGGTTGTACAACTGATCAGCTGATGTCTCCTCAAAGACTAGACTTAATAGACTTCCTTTTCAAGGTAAACTTCTATTTGGGGAAGCTTTAGAGAAATTGGTTAAAGACTTAGGAAAGTCAAAACCAGCTACGCTTCCAGAGAATAAGCTAAAGACATCTAGATCATTTAACAATTCAAAGCCATATTTTAGAGATTTTCGTAGATACAGAGCTGCAAGGTTTGCGCCTTATCAGAGAACAAGGCCTTATTCAAAAGGTCAGCCCTTTCATGAAAGAAAAGGAGCAGGACTAGGACAAAAGAAGATACGTTGAGATTCGGCAGACCGAGGTAGAGAAATAGGCGACATCTTTAACAGTTCTACTCTGCTTGGTCCAAGTTACATCAGATCAATAGGTACTCGAGATAATTTGCAAGGGCTACGTTTTGGAATTTGCAAGCCTCTCAAGGATGCATTTGTTCTTTTTCCATGCAAAGCTCCAGAAAAGCAAGCTGCAGTCTAGGTTGTAGTTCCAGTACCTTAACGGCGCCCAGGAAGAGCGTTGATCTCCATTGAATAATGGTGGAAGTTTCCGAATTGCAGTGCATCTAAGTATCTTCATCTCTCAACAAAAAACATATATAGTATTTGCTAAGGTTAAAAACCCATGTTGGAGGGGTTTTGGAAGATTGTTTTCCTGATAGTTAAAGAGATGTTTTGAATATAGTAGCTTGTGATAAGGAAGTTTATTATAGCTCAGGAAGGAGCTATAGAAAAGGTGAAGTGTCTCTGAACAAGCAACCTGTCAGTTCTGATAGAAATAAGAAAACAGAATTTTCCCATAAAAGACTACCAGTCCCAGAATGCACCAGGTTTCCAACAGCCATTAGAGGAGCTGAAGTGGGGAAGCATGTGTTCAATCAGGAGGGCTATGAGGTAATCCCTAAGCACTTATCTCAAAGGGCAGGGCCTGATTCAGCACAGCTGCGCTGTGTTAGGGAGGAGCACTCATCTAAGCTGAATAAAGGTAGAGTTTATTCTACAGAGAATTATCCTGAGGAGCTTGAGCTTGATCATCTTCATCAGAAGGATCATCAGAAGCAGAAGCCAAACCGGACGGACAGAGAGGGCAAGAAACCCTTTGGAAGAAAGAAGAGAAAAGCCTTTGAGAGGTCTAGAAGAGTCTGGAGCAGTACGTATACTGGGAGGCATTCCAAGGGCCAGCATACACCATTGGACTGGGGAAAGCCAGAGGAATGGTGCTGCAGAGCTAGGAATCTCCAGACGGTACCTGTGAGGGAGACGGCTGCACGTGGAAGGGACCCTAAGACCCGTGCCAGAAGGTATGTGAAGAGAGATCCAGTGTCCAGGGATCTGGATTGGAAGGCTGGACATAAGAACTGGACTACATACTGGCCAGGCTATATAGAGAGGAACTCTAACAGCAATGGAAGCTCAGGTATGAACACTGATCTATGCCCTAGCTATAACATTGAAAGACAGCAGGGAAACAAGTATTCTCCTGAAAGTGCTCCATTGGGAGATTCATCTGTGCCAATTCATGATATTGAACCCATGCTTGTTGAAGAAAAGGGGGTGATAGCAGATGAAGAATCTGTTTACATGGACTGCTCTCTGTCTAAACTCCTTTGGTGATTTTCTGTTATAAAGTACAGCAACCATCACAAAGAAATACAAACTTGTTCTTTAATCTACTCAGAAAAGCTCCTGAGTAGGGTTTTTAGCCAAGCAGTAGAAAGCAAGCCAGCTAAGGGGTTTCAGCTGGATAACTGCTAGCAATTGAGCCTTACCTAATTGCTTGTGAGCTCTCAGAGAATCACTTCTGAATCTATGTGGGAAGATATAAGAAGTTAACCTGAAAAGAACAGTTTTTTTTTCTCTTCTTTGTGGCTTTTGGTTTGTTTGATATATGCTAAGAAAACATTAGCTAATGCCTACAGAAAAGACCAGTTTGTACCAACCAGGTCTTATTTCTTTTGCTTTGATTGCCTGACAAGTTCAAATGATGTTTTCCTGGTTTTGTTTTTTTCAAGTTTAACACTGAAAGCAAGTAACCTGATTTATGTGCTACCAAGCATATCTGTGTTGGGAGAAATAACCCCATAAATAAATATCTTATTGGCTTTACACTTGAGCACAACTAAATTATTGTGAGCAGCTGTGTCTGGTGTGAATGAACTGCATTGCCCACAATTCCTTGCAAATCATATAGATATATGCACTTGCCAAGACTGTGAACATTCTCACCCAGGCAGCCGTCTGACAAGCTGTACTGCGGAACAAGCACATCTAGTAAGCACATCTTCAAACAGTAATGATTGTTAATACATTATAAAGATCATTGATGCAATAAGGCACTACATGAATGGACGGCAGTCTAGATTGAGTGCAACATAAGTCTGAGACCTTTTTTTCGCTGACTGTATTGAACTGTGAGTGTGGTTGTCTTCAATGATTGAACAGATCTACTTTCCCTCAATTGTTTCAGTTGAACGTATCTGAACTTTTTTGCATTGAGTAGATTACTGGGGGCTGGTAGGCAGTGCCAGCTACTTTTAAGTATACCAGTGTCATCAGAAAAATGACATGCTCAGTCTCCAAGCTGCTGGAGGAGGTGCACAAACCAGAGGTTTTGGGGCTGGACTGGAGTTCTTCAAGGAACTACAATTAGCAGGTAAGTCGAATTTCTCTTTAAAGGGGACCCAGAATGTCCACTGTTTGACCCAGTACAAGCATTGTGGAACATGTGTCTTTTGGGGAAACTGCTAGGTACTAGTGACCTAGATTGGCCACTGTTGGAAACAGGATACTGGGCTTGATGGACCTTGGTCTGACCCAGTATGGTATATCTTATGTTCTTATGTTATCTTCAGTTTGCCGTGCCAATGGTCCATTATCAATGTGAAGCAGGTCCATTTGGTTTGGTAACAGCGCCAAGAACCTTCACAAAGGTTATGGTAGTTGTAGCGTCAACTTTGCATCAGGAAGGAGTGCTAGTATATCCTTATCTGGACGACTGGTTAATGTGAGCAAAAACAATGGAAGAGAGCAAATTAGCAACCAAGAAAGTGACTGATCTCTTGCAGCATCTTGGTTGGGTCATCAATGAAGCCAAAGGTCAGATCACTCCATTTCAATCCTTGATTCATCTAGGGGCAAGATTCGACAAGGCAAGGAATGGTGTTCTTAACACATGAGAGAATGTTCAAGACTCAGTTACAAATTCGTCTGTTTTTACAAAACAGTGCTGCTACAGCATGGTCGTATTTACAGATACTGGAGTTTATGGCAGCAACATTGGATTTGGTACCATGGACATGAACACATATGCATCCACGTCAAAGGGCATTATTGACTCTGTGGAGTCTGCAAACAATGCCGTTAAGTCACAGACTTGTTTGTCCTGCAGAAGCAAGAATCAGTCTAAAGTGGCTTTGCAAAGAGAAGCTGATGGCAGGCATGCCATTAGAAACCCCTGATCTCTGGAAGGGGCGGTATAAAAAAGCACACAAGTAAAATAAATAAATAAAATTGACAATGGTTATAACAGATGCCAGTCTGAAAGGATGGGGAGCTCATTGCTAGGGGCAGACAGCTCAGGGAGAATGGAGCAGGCGCAGAAGTTGTGGTCAGTCAACCAGTTGGAGATGAGAGCAGTCTTTCTAGCTTTATGGCCTTTCCTTCGTGATTTATTTGAAAAGCCTTTGAGTGTTCTCGGACAATGCAATAACAGTAGCGTACATTAATTGACAAGGAGGCACAAGCAGTCTAATATTGTCCAGAGAGATAGTACCTTTACTGAGTTGGGCAGAATGTCATCTGATGGCCATTTCAGTGGCTCATGTAACAGGAGTCAAAAATGTGGAAGCAGACTTTCTGAGTCGAAATCGTCTGGATACAGGAGAGTGGTCTCTAGAGCACAGTCTTTCAAGAGTTCACTTACAGATAGGGAAATCCAGTAATGGACTTGATGGCAATGGTAAAGAATGCAAGATGCCCACGGTTCTTCAGTTGAAGAGAGAGAATGTCCGAAGGAATAGATACTCTGACACAGGGGTGGGGAGCCTTTTCTCATTTGAAGGCTGCATGCGAGCTAACATCCTTCCAAGAAGGCCACATTCTAAAAGAAAACCCCCAAAAACCCATAAAAAAACAAATTTACTGCAAAATGCAAATAATTTAATACTAATTTAGCTTTTATACAGAATTAACCCTTTCAAGTATCTTCTACTGCCATACGGCAGAGTGCATACTAACAATGTTTCAATACAAATAAATAAGATATATATATATATTTTTTTTATTATTATTTATTTATTTATTTTAAACTACTAAGCTAGCTGCTTACCTTTCAGTGACTCTTCTGAGTTTGTTTTTTGCGAGAAAGCAATGATATATCAGGCTGCAACGTGGATATATGTAGTCTTAGCTGTCTTTCTAGGTATTTATCTGTAATTTGTGATTTTAAGGATGTCTTAATTTGTGTTAAGTAGGAGAATGTAGATTCGCAGCGATATGTTGAGAAGCAGGAGAGCAAGCGTCGTGCATGTTCCCTGAGGTGAGGATATTCAATGACATTTTTCCATATTTGAATGGGATCTTTTTTGCTGTCAAACAGCGACTTCAGAATATAATCTTCTGAGAGCTCAATTAACTCCATTTGCAGCTTCTCTGGGGCCTCAGATACATCAACTAAGTGAGGTTGAAAAGCCAATTTGAGGGTCATGTCATGCTTCTCAAAATCATTGTATTCCTTGATTAGCGAGTCTATAACTGATTCATATTGTTTGAAACGTTCAAAAGAATATTTTTCTTCATTAATCATTTTTACTAGGTGAGAGAAGTGCTCTTCAGGAAGCTCATTTTGACCAAGAAGTGATTTAAGAAATGTTAATTTTTTTCTGAATTTTTTTAATTCTCGCCACATATCATATATATAGACTTGATGTTACCTTGCAATGAAACGTTCAAGTTATTTTGCTTTGTCATTATATCACACAGAAAAGCAACATTGCTATGAAATTCCTTGCATGATAATTCAGTGTTCATTCCTTTCCTCGAAAAATTGGATTATTTGTTCACGCAAATACAAAACTCTGACTAAAACCTGTCCTTGTGATAACCAGTGCACTTTCGAATGGTAGGGCAAATCAACACTAATGACCTCATTATCCATCATTAGCATCTCACGAAATTGTCGGTCTCGTTGCATTTGCTCGAATATAATTCACAATTCCTACAACCTTCTGCAAAGTGTCATTTAAAACAGTGGATTTGGCACAGAGACTTTGTTGATGCAAAATGCAATGAAAAGAGATAAGATCATTTTGGCTTGAAACCTCTTTCTTAAGTTGTGCGATAAAGCCTTCATTCTTCCCTGTCATAGAAGTGCATACACTTACTAAATTAGCCAGATTCAGTCCGAATTCATGACATTTGTCTTTAAAATTGTTAAACACATCGATTCCTTGCGTTCTGCTCTTTAGAGTGCTCAGAGTAAGCAACTCTTCGTAAACACGAAAATCCTTAGTTATGGCGGAAACAAAATACAATACCTGCGCTGAGTCAGTGCAATCAGTTGATTTATCCAGCGCTATTGAATAGTACACGTTTTCTTTTTGGATTATTTCTTTCAGTTGATCTACTACATTGAGTGCTAATTCATGCTGCCGATCAGCATTAGTTCTTCTTGAAAGAGGCAGTTTGTATTTGTTAACCTTATCAGGATCTAAGCATCCTACAACCTCTACGATGCAATCTTTTATAATTTCCACATCACTAAATGGCTTACCTTTTTTCCCAAGTATATACCCCACTTTATAAGTAGCTTCTGTAGTTGTGTTTCCGATACTCTGCACTGATTGGAATAACTGCCTCTGCTTTTGCTTCCCTTCTTTCAATTTTTGTAAAGCAATCTTTCGGGATTCACCTTCTAGCTTAACGTATTTATTGTCCTTATGAGTAGAGTAGTGTTGATGTGCATTGTATTTTTTTGCCATTGAAATCACAGAGCAAGCAACTCATTTTATCCTTCTCAGAAACAACATAGTATTGCAATTCCCACTCATCGTTAAACACTCTGTGTTCTTCTTTCAGCGACCTTTTCGGTTTTTTCGACATGGAGAGCAAAAAAAAAGAAAAATCAAGTGGCAAACACACTCTGACGGAAGGAACCACAAATGCTGCACTCTCTATGCCAGCCAGTTAGTATCTGTCACCACAGTGTTGCCAGAAGGTGGAGAAGAAATTTTGGTTTCAAAACTAGCGCCAATTCTTTTTTGTTGCAATCATTAATTTGTTTCTTCACATATAATTTTGAATGAAAATGTTGAGAATTTATTCGTCACACACCGGGTACCTCCTCGTACCGTGGTTTTACGTCCTACACGCGCCAAGGCTGAGGCACACTCTCCTCTACGCGACACACTTCGACTCACACGCGCGACCACTACGCTTCACCGCCAACTACAAACTGATTCGCTAATGTGTTCTCTCATTCAAAATCCAACCCTTACTCTTCCTTCGCATTCTCTTCCAAGTCTCATCATGATATATTTATCCAAAGGCGTGATGTTACGCCACGCCAGTTCCGCGTCTGTTATCGGATGTAGCGTCTATCGCCAGTTCCCTGTACCGACATCGCCGGCAACGGACATTTCGGGCGACCTCTTTATCGCCTCCAAGAACTACAATTACATAAGCGATACCACCTTATCACGGCCAGATAATGGCTTTTACCGAGAATCATCTCAGCGGAATAGCCATATTGCCAAAATTAGTTCACATATGTTAATCAATCTCATAGATATAACAATATGAATACTTGTTTAAGAAGGCCGCAGAAGGCCTCACATCACGCTCCAAAAGGCCACATGGGGCCTTAAGGCCACAGGTTCCCCACCCGTGCTCTTGACACAACCATGGCATAAGAATGCCCTGCTATATGCATTCCCTCCATGTCCTCTAATAGGTTGGATGTTGCAGCGGACAGAGACACACAAAGGTATAGTGATTCTTATAGTTCTAGATTGACCTCGGAGACCTTGGTATGCAGATCTCATTCGGCTGGTGCAAACAAAACCATGGAGACTTCCATTATGAGAGAATCTTCTATCACAAGGCACAGTGAGTATGTATCAAGTGGATCGGTCTTGCTTATGACTTAGCTCTTGAAAGGGCTCAGCTAGTAAAGCGGGGTTATTGGGCAGCAATGATTGCAACACTCTTAAAATCTCGTAGACGATCGACGTCCTTAACATATATTGGCATATTTTTGAGCACTGGAGCAACGAGAACAGAATAAAGCTATTCCGTGCTACTATTCCAGATATTTTGTCTTTCTTACAAGTAGGAGGAGTTAAAGGTCTTACACTGAATTTCATAAAGGTGCAAGTGGTGGTCTTATCATGCTATAGAGGTCGAGTTCAAGGTCATCTTTTAGCATCACATCCAGATGTTATACGTTTCATCAGGGCGTTATGGCAAATTAGACCAGAAGTACGTTCAATAGTTCCACCTTGGGATCTAAATCTAGTGCTCACAGTGCTGACAGAATCACCATTTGAACCTTGGAAGGAGGCAACTTTGAAGAATTTGACGTTAACGGTTATATTTTTAGTGGCAATTTGTTCAACACGTCGTATATCAGAGTCGCAAGCATTTTGTCAAGAACCGTTTCTATTGATATCAAAGGAAAAAGTTGTTTTGCATACAGTACCATCTTTTTTGCCTAAAATTGTCACCATTTCATATTAATCAATTAATTGTTTTGCCCAGTTTTCAAGAAACAAATAATCCTCAATTACAAAGTTTGAATGTGCGTTTAGTAATTCGCCATTACCTGAAGCGTACAAAGGCATTTTGAAAATCAGAACATTTATTTGTGCTTTACGGAAAACCATGTAAAGGAGAAGCGGCTTCAAAGGCAACAATTACACACTGGTTGAAAGAGACAATAGCGTCTGCTTATTTATTGTGCAAAAGGAGCATACCTAAAAGCTTAAAAGCGCATTCAACCAGGGCCTAGGCAACTTCATGAGCAGAATATAGCCTAGCGCCACCAGCAGTCATTTGTAAGGTGGCAACATGGTCTACCTTACATGCCTTTACAAAACATTACCTTATAAATGTACAGGCAGCAGCAGATGCTCAGTTTGGAGCATGTGTCCTACAGGCTGGACTTTTAGGACCCACCCATAAATAAGTACTGCTCTGGTACATCCCAATAGTATGGACTGTACTGGAGGGATGCAATGGAAGGAGAAATTAGATATTACCTGCTAATTTGCTTTCCTTTAGTCCCTCCAGTACAGTCCATAACCCGCCCATTTTGAAACAGTTATTGTAAATTTAGTATTAAATTGTTTAAATTGTTTTGGTTTGTATTAAGAGGTTTGAAGGAAAGTAAAAAGTTGTTAAGTGCTAAGATTAATTCGTTATTATAAGACTGAGGTTACTGCTTTGACAGTGGGATACTGGCTAGGTGATAACAATGTGTTCCCTTTATGGAATGACATCACCAAAACTTGGAATTCTCAGTCTCCAATCTGCTGGAAGGGGGTGAAAACCCAATAGTATGGACTACTGGAGGGACTAAAGGAAAGCAAATTAGCAGGTAAAATCTAATTTCTCCATGCTGTTCTTTTAGTCTTTCCCACTGGCAGCTGTTGGAATGCAGGAGGGAATGTAAAGTATCAGCTGCTAGGATCTATAGAACTGAAGTAGTGTGACTCGGGGAGAGCTGCTAACGGGCCAGTAGTAAGGGGACAGTATTTGACAGGAAAGTACAGTAAAATTAGCTTGCTTGAGGAGGGGCTTACATTCCTTCTTCTTCATAGGTTTCTGCAGTACATTTGCACTCTTGATGCTGAGAAGAATGTTTGACTTAAATCAATCATCCTCAAGATCTCTTCTGTCATTGACCTTATAGTGCTTTACTCGCTTCTCATCGATGAATTAGCTCCTTTAAGTACCTGAGTAGTGTAGATTCTATCCAGGGCATAGAACTGTGAAGTGAAATTCATTTGTTCAGTATCTCTCTGCTTGGTGTTTTAGTGGAATAGAGCTTTCCTGTAAATGCAGTAGCAATACTAGGCACAATATAATTTCTACTTAACTAATTTGGATGGATTTTTTTCCATTTTGTTTTGTGTGATGGAAATGTATCCCCATCTTGCACAGATGGTATGTGGATGCTGGACTTTGGTTGACTGTATCAACTTGCCCATAGGCATAGATGAGGCTAGAGCTGGTGTTCTCTAAAGGGATGAACAGATGTTGTCATTAGAGCACTTGAAGTGGTGGTCTTAGTCAAGTGAAGGAATACACACTCTGCTTTGTTTTAGAGGGACAAAATGCAGGCCAAGTCTGAATTCATATGCAGCTCTACTTTAGAGAGGTGCTTTATATTATCTCCAGGAACAAGCAGGAATGAGTCTTCACATATGGGGTACGTCGGTACTGACGGAGCCTGCGTGGGAACGCTCCCCAGCGACCAAAAAGAAAGCCTTTGGGAGCATCCCACACGCATGCGTGCTGCCTTCCCGCCCATTCACTTCCCTCTCATCAGTTTTCCATTTTCCGCGGAGCCAGCAGGACGTATTCCTGTCACCGCAGAAAATTCTTCTTTTTATTCTTAGTTTTTTGTGGTCATGTCTGCCTTCCCTCAACGCCACCGGTACCGCCGGTGCTTTTCTTTCTTTTTACTAAAAAAATTTCTTCTTTTCTCTAGGAATTTTTTCCTGTTTAGTGCCTGACGGTTTCTAGGCCACTAGGCCTCTATCCTTCCATTATGGAAAAGCCAGCCACTATCCTTAAGAAATGCTCAAAGTGTGGCGGTACAGATATATTTTTAGACACTCATACTTGGTGTCTAAAATGTTTAGGTCGTGCCATTGCCCACTGGAGTGTCTCTCCTGCTGGAGCTCAAACAGAAGAAGTCTTCAGGATCGAGCACAACTCGATACCCGGTTCACATCGGACTCGATGTCACCGGCCAGAATATCTTCTTTTTCACAGGATCAGGTAATCAAACAAAAGTCTGTAGCCAGTCCTCGAATGGTAGATCTCCTAAGCATCGAGATGCCTCTGGCGTTGCCCTCGAGGACATTTTGGCAATAAAGCCCCGGCGGGAGTCTTCGGGCTCCAAAACATTAACGGGGCTTCAGGTTGTTCCCGGGGTTCTTATCTCGGTGAACATACCTGGGCCATGCTCGGTGGTTGTGGCCGCTTCGAGCGGTACCGACACCCCAGCATCGGCTATGGTGATGGATGAAACACTCCTCACCGATGAACGTAGTCTAGCGCTCTCAGCTACTTCGGTACCGCTAGAGTTGCTGCAGACCGTTTCTCGAGTATTGGTATTGGCTTCGGTACCGGTATCGACATCGGTGTCGGTACCGTCCATGCTTGCTTCGACAGACTCGCTTCCTTCGATGCCGAGCCTGGAATCGCTCTCTAGCATGGAGGACTCGGTACTGACTCGTCTCGGTACCAACCTCGGGTGGTACTGAAGACATCGATTTAAAGAAAATCCGATGCTTCATCTTTTCAAGTCTTCCGACCCGATGACTGGGATGAATCCATCGGTACCAAGGCTGAATTTTCAACAATTCTAGCCTTTACCCCTCATTTTAGGGGGTTCTCCTCAGGAGAGATTTCTTTTCAAGCTTTTCTGCTTGATATGGCAAAGTTACTTGCCATTTCTATACCTGTAAAGAATCCATACCAGGGGATTCAGAGAGACTGCAATTCCCCTGCATTCCAAAGGAGGTGATCATGCTTCCTTTGCATCAGATCTTACAGGATCTACTATTAAGAATGTGAGAAACTCCTTTAACGGTATCCCCACATTCTAAGACACTTACACTATGTACAAGGTCCCACCTTCTCCAGGTTTTCAAAAGACTCAATTTCCTCATCATTCTATTGTAGAATCAGCAATGAGGCGTATTAAGAGTGCAAAGAAGCACTCCTCTTATCCGCCAGGTCGTGAGTCTAGGACTTTAGATGCCTTTGGACGTCGATGCTTTCAGGCATCCATGCTTTCAGCAAGAATTATCTCATATATTTTCTATATGGGATTATCTCTTGAAGAGGTCACAAAGAACTTAAAGCTTTTGAACCCTTTTCTTCAAGAACATAAAAGAGCAGACTATTAATTATTAGTCAGTCATGCTCAAAGTGTCTCTAAGTTCCTTAATCGTGCTTCCCTGGACTGTTTTGAGTCTATTAGCAGAATGTCTGCTATAGCCATAGGGGCACGACGCATGGCCTGGCTCCAAGCTTCAGACTTGGACAAATGGGTACAAGAAAGGCTGGGAAATACTCCTTGTACTGGTGAAAATCTCTTTAACATGGATGCTTTATTCCAAGCTAATTAGTTAAACACTGATATTGTTGCTTTCAGAGGATTATCAAAACTTTCCTCTATCCCAGCTAGTAAAAAATCTCCTAACAAACTTTATCCCCCTAAGGGGAAAAAGTTGTATTCATCTTCTACCCATCATGCAGATGTTTCCAAAGAAGGGCAACATCATACCAGGCTAAGAAAACCAAAACCTCAACAGGCTCAGCAAACCCAGCAGGCGCAGGGTTTCTGATATATTTTATTCATTAAATCTCTTTTTCCTGTTTGAGGTTCAGAACTGCTAACCTACTTCTTATCAACAGAAGCATCCTTACTGAGAGATCAGTGATACACTGACTCAATCCTCGACTCTAGGCATGAATCTCTTGCCGCAAGAGAAATCCATTTTTTTAGCTCCTAGAGCTATTGAGGATAATCATGCCCTACAGGTAACAGGTTTCTACTCTCCTTTTTAAAGGAAAAGGAGGGGTAGCAACTAATAACAAGGTAGGCTATGCCCTTCACCTTGATGGTTTTCCTGTACAAGGATATCTCATACTTTTGACTGCAGGGGGGCTTTACCTGTTTCAGAGGCTTACCAAATTGTAAGTCTTCACAACTCTGTATTACTTTCTATCCCTCTTAGTCGAGACATTCTGTCTAAGAGTGATACTATTCAACTGGAGGGCTTACTTTTTAAGCCATAGGATTTTCTTCAATACCTACTCCAGTAAGTGGTTCCCATACAGAGTTTTCTTCCCCTTTGCAATTTTCTCAAATATTTTCTTTTAAGGCAGCTATCAGATCATAATTGAGTTTTACCACTCCTAATTATGTCTGTCGGTCCTTTTCCAATCTATGGGACCTAACTTTTCTGCTGCCTTAATAACAAATAATTCCAAGAAAGGTTCCAAAACCTACTTGGGCAATTTATCTTTGCAGGCAACCGGCCTGTCTACTATTCTTAGCCATCTTCAATTTTTTTCTGGCACCAACAGAATAGATTAGGTTGCACACTGGCAATTAAACAGCCAGATCTCACCTAAGCAACCTATAACATGCTCTCTGCAATTATACAAAAAAGCTCTGCAACTATGGGCCTTTGCCAGAGAGCATCAGAGCCATTTCTGGTGGGTAACTTCCAGATGGTTAAAAAGGCTTTGCCCAGTCATGCTCCCACATGACTGTTTTTTTCCTATTTTACCATCTTCCTTAAAATTTCCTTTTAAGGAAAACGAACCAGGGCTTAGACCACGTGAAAGCATAAAGAATTGCTTAATTCCCTGAGTTGTTCCACATCTCCAGTGGAACTCTTGCAACAGGGATGCATTCCTTTTCACTGCAGTTGGTCCTTGTCTAGTGCATTCCTTCTAATTCCCAATACTTCATTGGCGCTTATGCTGAACAAAGAACGCATGATACTCATATTGCCCTCATAGAGGGGCAAACATGGTATCCCCTTATATTGCGTCTTTTTCTCCACTGAAGTTATAGAAGGATCCAGACTTGTTGTCTTAAGACTAAGGATCTCCTCTGCACTCCTTCACGTAGGTCTCCATTTCTGGTTATTCAAAATCTAGAATTTTTAAAGAAATCTAGACCTCTCCTTCTGACTAGGAACATTCCACTGGTTTCCATGTAACCTTTTTCATGGTTCTTCCACGTGTAACCAGTAAGAGGTTCTCTATCCATATTCTCAAGCAGGTCTTACCCCCTTCTTGTTATTAAGTGAATCTCATATATCTCATATATATATATATATATATATATAATATGTTTATATAGACACATATCTGACTCTGAAAGATTTGTTACTGTCCATATTAATGCTGTTCCAGCATACCATAGCATTTTAATGAACAACCAATTTCTATAGGAATTAGAAACTACCTTATTTTACCGTAACCTTCCGGTTATGGTACATCTGAAGCTCTCCATGTAAAGTCATTATCCTAAGTGACATCACTTAGGGAAGACATTACTGGTCTTCAAGAAATTGGAGGCTACACCGCCTACTACAAATGTTTCTTTCACTTCCATAGAGGGGTCTTAAAGACCCATCCTTTTTCTGCAAACCAGTCGGATTTACCTCCTCTCTTTCCTAGAGCCTTATTCCACTCCAAGGACAAAGAACTTCAAACTTTGGCCTACAGAAGCTTTTGCTTCTCCTCCAAAGTCCAACCTCATTAAACTCCCCCAGTTTTTCCTTCTGGGATTAGTTCTAGCCATTAAGGCTTCTGACCTCTCCCTGTATTGCAAAATTTATTTTCCTCTACGTGAGGTAATTTCTTTGGGGATAATGTACTGGCTCTTAGCACCAGACCATATTACCCTCAACAAATACTTTCGCAATACTTTTGAGTGAGGTCCACATTAGAAAATTGAAATTCAATTTTTACTAACATTTATTATCTACACAAGGACTTACCTCTAGACGCCTTGTTTAGCCAAGCTGTTCCACAGCACATCCCTTCTAATTCAACTCCTACCCTCCATCCCTTGGATGCCTGAGGTTCTGGGAAATAGCATGGCCCATCTATTAGATTTGCAACATGCTGGGACCTCCTCTAGGCATCTCTAGCTTGGGAGTCCCCATATGTGAAGACTCATTCCTGCTTGTTCCTGGAGATAGCACAGTTACTTACCTGTAACAAGTGATCTCTGGGAACAGCAGGAATAAGTCTTAACAACCCACCCACCTCCCCTAGGAGTTGTTATCTATCTCTCTCTCTCTCTCTCTCTCTCTCTCTCGTCTACTTCCCTCCTTCGGTCTCATCTACAAACCCAACTGATGAGAGGGAAGTGAATGGGCGGGAAGGCACCGTGCATGCGTGTGGGATGCTCCCAAAGGCTTTCTTTTTGGACGCTGGGGAGCGTTCCCGCGTAGGCTCCGTCGGTACCGACGTACCCCATATGTGAAGACTTATTCCTGCTGTTCCCAGAGATCACTTGTTACAGGTAAGTAACTGTGCTTTCCACTCATTTGGAGGGTAGCTCTTCAACATGTAGGGAATCTACAGGAAGTTACGATTTACTAATTATTCAGTTCTTTTATGCAATAAAAAAATAGAATGAAACCAATTGTCTAAACCACAGTGAAAGCCATTGGAGTGGGATTTTGTTGAGAGAGTGATGGATTTTGCCTGGGCCACTGAATGCAACAGTACTTAAATGATCTGGGTTAAACATGTTGCTCTTTCAAATCAAGATGAATCTTTATGAAGAGTAAAACGGTATGTTAATTTTTCATGCACAAAGTTCACTATTGTATTTAACATTAAGTTGCCATTTGAGAGAGAAGCAATTTTAGATCTACCTCATGCCATAGCATATAATGACTTTTCACATCACTATTCTAGATTTAGAATTTTCTTTCTGTCCTTTTTATTGTTTCAGAAGAAATTGTGGCTCTGAAAAGGCTGAAAATGGAAAAAGAAAAGGAAGGGTTCCCAATAACATCTCTCCGAGAAATCAACACTATACTGAAAGCCCAGCACCCAAATATAGTCACTGTCAGGGTAAGCAGCTTGTCAGCCCTAGTCACCAGGAGTGGGGATATAAAAGGAGAAGCTTCAGGCTTCATTTTTAGTTTAGAAAATACCTTCATTGCTTTACTTGTTTGTACTGGCCTATCTCCAGGAACAAGCAGAAATGTAGTCTTCACATATGGGTATCGTCGGTACTGACTGAGCCTGCACGGGAACGCTCCCCAGCATCCAATTAGAAAGCTTTTGGGAGCATCCCACAGCGCCTGCGTGCTGCCTTCCCGCCTTTCCCAACTGCCTCTCTCCAGTTCTTTGTTTTCCACGGAGCCAGCAGGTCGTTTTTCCTGTCACCGCAGAAATTATCCTATCTTTTTCATTCTTTTTATGGTAGCTTCTGCCTTCCTCGACGCCATACCGGTACCACCGGTTCGTTCGTTCGTTCTTCAAAAAAAAAAAAAAATTTGTAATATTTTTTTCTGGACTTTCCAGTCTTTTTTCTGTCGGGTGCCACGCGCCATTTTGGGCACTAGGTCCAACTTTTCCTTCAGAATGGAAAAACCCGCCTCGGGTTTCAAAAAGTGTTCCAAGTGTGGCGGTACTATCTCTGTCACCGATACCCACGAGTGGTGCCTTAAATGTTTAGGTCCTGACCACTCCATCTCGGAGTGTGTTGCCTGTGGGATGATGTTGAAGAGGGGTCGGCAAAACCGAGCTGCTAAGCTTAGCACCCTTTTTCCCTCCGATGCAGCATCCGTGGCATCGACGTCTTCCAGGGCTTCGTCTTCCTCCCATGAATCTCAGGTAACCAAAAATAAATCTGGCCGGTCCTCAAAGGGTAGATCTCCTTCTAAGCATCGAGATGCCTCTGGCGTTGCCCTTGAGGGACTTGTACCGGCAAAATTGCCCCGGCGGGAGGCTTCGGCTTCCAAAGCACTATCGGAGCTCCAAGATGTTCTCAAGGCCTCAACCTCGGCAGAACTACTGGTGCCATGCTCTGGGGTACCGGCCGCTTCGTCCGGTACCGATACCTAGGCATCGTCAGCGTCAATAGACCAGAGGTTCTTGGCTATTGAACGCAGTCTGGCGGCTCTTCTTGCGGCTTCGGTGCCTTCGGGACCGCTTCAGACAATTCTACCGGTATCGACACCGGTTCCGGCACCGACAGCATCGACATCGGCGACTGTGTTACCGACACCGAATATTGCTGTTTCCTCCGGTATTGACAGGCTGGTACCAGACCCCTCCGGTACAGACTTCGATCGGTACCGGTATCGTGCTTTCCAAGAGCACCCAGACAGGAGAGATTTTGAATCCTCCGATGAGTCTGAGGATTCTGACAGCTCTGTCGGTACCGGAGCACTTCTCTCTGAAGATCCTTCCTCTCCTAAATGTAGGATGTCTCCTCCAGAGGATATATCCTTTCAGGATTTCATCCGGGAGGTGGCTAGAGGTCTTTCCATCACAGTGGCTCCAGAAATAGAATCCAAAGCAAAGGAGTTGGAGATTTTACAATATCCTAAAACTCCCAAGGAGGCAGCTACTTTGCCTATTCATGAGATCTTGCATGATATCATGTTAAGAATGTGGGAAACACCTCTTACCACTTCTCCCCATTCTCGTAGGCTTGATACCATGTATCGAGTACCTCCTTGTCCTGGATTTCAAAAAACTCAGTTACCACACCACTCCATGGTGCTGGAATCAGCTATGAGAAGGATCAAGAGTGCAAAAAGACATGCATCTAATCCTCCAGGACGTGAATGTAGGACTCTTGATGCCTTTGGGCGTCAAACCTTCCAGGCTTCTATGCTTTCTGCCAGGATTAGTTCCTACATCTTATACATGGGCATGTTCCTTAAGGAGATTACAGGAGATCTAGAGCTTATGAGCCCTCTCCTTCCTGATGATAAAAGGCAAGATTATCTTACACTTGTCAAACATGCCCAAGATGTTTCCAAGTTCGTTAATCGTGCAGCTTTTGACTGCTTTGAGTGCATAAGCAGAACCTTTGCCATTGCCATAGGTGCTCGTAGGATTGCTTGACTCCAGGCATCTGATTTAGAACTCTGGGTACAGGACAAACTGGGTAATATCCCTTGCACAGGCGAAAATCTCTTTGGCAAAAATTGGCAAGAGAAAGCTAATGAGCTGGATGCTGATAACACCACTTTGGATAGACTTTCCAAGGCTACAGCTGATCCTGCAAAGAGAAAATCCTACAAGAAACCATTCTTCTCTAAAAAGAAGAGGTTTTACCCCTCCTATACCCAGCAGGGACATTCTACAGGTCAGTCTGCCCGAAAGGGACAGCAGCCACCAAAACAAAGAAAGACAAAGTCTGCTAAGCCTCAACCGGCCCAACAGACTCAGCCAAACAAAGAAAACAGCACTAGCCACTCAGTAGGGCAGAAACCAAAACAGGAAGCAGCAGGTTCAACACCCAATGCTTTATTTTTACAAATTAAGTGGCCTAAACCCAACACAGGACCGTGTTTCGTATGTCACTTCATCAGGGGTTTTCAGGTCACACTAAAAAACATATAAATAATAAAATTACATTAAGAAATAAAACAATAAATATGTTCAAAGAAGAAGGGCTAAAAACAATAAATATAAGCATAAATAATACACATAAAAAAGACCATGTCGGACTATACCAAACATCTTAGGTCTCAAATATAACCCAAGGGTTAAAAAAATTCACTTATCACAACAACTCTTGTTGAACTTGAAGAGGACGAGTTACAATAAAAATGATAAATAATGCATATATATATAATCTATCAAATATCAACCACAAACATAAGAAATTAAAAAATAATAAAATACAGTTAAAAATACAGAGAAATGAAATTAAAAGATCAAAGGGAATAATATAAGTATACTAACCAAACACTTATACATGATCCTATATAAAGAAACAGAGAGACAGAAGGGATGAGGAGACCAAATCTAGATGAAGAAGTAAATATGGGGTAACCATAAACATATATAAAAACGGACATTACCTGAAGGGTGTGTGGTGTTCAAGGACTTCACAATGCTCTTAGGAGTAATTGGAAGTCACTAAAATCCTAAAAAACGTCTGTAAAAAAATGTTAATGTTAATGCTACCTCAATCAAATAAAATATCTCATACAAAGGGAGCAGTATTAAAAAATGAATAAATAAATAAAACTCTTGTAAACTAATGGAAAAACCAATGAAAGGTTTTAATTGAAATCCTCAAAAAATCACTGTAAACCAAGAGAACCCATAAAAAGAATGAGTAAATTTTTTTTAATTTTTAAAAAAAACCAAAACAGATTAAAAAAGGGGGGGGGGTGTTACTAAAATGAGACACTCATATATCGGTTCAAAAACCACACTATAATGCTGAGTTTAACACAAAGGGGACGGCTAGCAAAGGGTCTAAAAATTATTTTTAAAAGACGTGGCAAACTTTATCCAGAATGATAATATATTTATATAAGGGCCGAGAGAGATCCTTACCTCACAGACAAATTGTATAAAATATTTGAGCTACATTTTTGTGAAACAATTGAATTCATTGAAACAACGAATGTCTAAAAGAAAAAAACGGGCACAGTTGTGCAATCAACTCAGGGTCAAGAACGCACATTAAGAAACTAAGATTTATCACGCTATATGAAAACTGCTAAGGGGCTTCTATAAAACGCCAAGTAATACCTATTAAAGGTATATGCCTAACCAAAAAAGAATATGCACATTTAACCATATCAAAAATCATGCCTATATAAAGACTGGAAACATACCCCTATGACACCTATTTCACTTTGAACAAGTATGACGATGCCGCTGAATCAGTTGGCCTTAAAACAGCAAGTGATAGAATTATCCCTTACAAAGATCGAGGTTGCACTAAGTGTAAGAAAGAAACCATGCTTGGGTACAAACCAGGGAACCGCTATGAGCTGCCACATATCCCACTTCAAACAATTGCATCAAAAGCGCTAGTAATACTAACCTTTAAAACAGCGAATGTTTCAAAAACCGTCCCTTATGAAATCGCGATTTCATTATAAATGAAATAAACTCGAGCAGTTTACCTATTGAGGGATTCAAAAGTCACGACCGCAAACCGTGTGTTACTTCTTCAAGTGCTTAAAAAACGCCGACGCGACTTCCGGTGACGTCAGGAAGCAGGATGGCGACTTTCTGAACGAGCTCCGCGGCGTTCGAAGTGAGAGCTATTAATGAGCGTGCCTCCCCCGATACAGAATAGCGGGAAGAGTGGACAGATGACCAAAGCGCTTGAGCGCAAATCGGTAAAGGAGCGCCTTGCCGAATATCGGTCCCCCTACGAGATATTGGGGGAGCCGGAGTGTGCGGACCACCTTGCAAAGATGGCGGCGGGAGGCGGAGAGGGCCCCGACTCGGAGGGCGAGCAGCATTTGGATCCTGAGACCCCCGGAGGCCTGAAGGCCTGGCTGAATGCCTTCAAGGCGGAGCTAAAGGCTGAAATGAGCCGGCACCAGCAGGAGCTGAAGGAGACGTTGGGCTCCGTGAGACGGGAGGTGCAGGAGCTGGGAGCTCGTGTAGAGGGGGCGGAGGAGACACTGGAACACCACGGGACCACGCTGGGAGACCTGCGAGCGGGATGGGCAGAACTGGCCCAAGCGCAGGAGCTCCTGAAAGCAAAAGCTGAAGATTTGGAGGATAGATCACGACGCAACAACGTGCGGGTGAGAGGGGTGCTAGAGGAGCAGCGTTTTAAGGACTGTGAGGAGACTTTACAGCAGATTTTTGGCGCGCTCATGCAGGCAGTAGCTCCGGTAGGAGAAGAAGAGCTCCCTCAGTTCAGCATAGAGCGGGCGCACCGCAGCCTTGGCCCCGCTCGGGACAATAAGCCTAGAGACATTATTGCGTGTCTGGCATCCTTTAAGAGCAAGGAGCAGCTAATGGCCACAGCGCGGAAGGTAGGGCCTTTGAAATGGGAAGGCGCTACGATTGAGCTCTACCAAGATTTGTCCTCCGGCACGCTGCAGCGGCGCTGGGAGTTGCGAGGGGTAACCGAACTGCTTCGCAGAGAAGGCTGGAGGTATAAATGGCTTTACCCCTTCGGCCTATTGGTTACAGTTAATGGCACCTCTCGAAAAATCCTGAAGGTTGAGGGGGCCTGGCAGATTTTGAAAGAGTTGGGAGTACAGAACATTACAGAGACTCAGCTGAAAGGGCAGCCTCGGGAGCAGCGAGCCCAGCATCGTAGCGAGGGAACCAAGTGGCAACGAGTGGAGAGCAAAAGCAGGCGGCTCACGAGACTGTCTAGAGAGAAACACTCGGCGGGAGCTGCGGAGGAGGCTGCGGGAGACTGAGGAGCAGAGGAGCCTAGTGGAAGGCACTGTTAGTACTTGTTTGGACTTATTCAGAGCCCATGGGCCCTATGAACTGGTTTGCTCGCACAGTTGTTTGAGTATTGCTGTGAGTTAAAAGTGGGATGTTATTAGGCTGATTTCTTCGGGGGGTTGGGGGGAAGGGAGATAGAGGGGGGGTCCCTGGGAAAGGGGGATGGTATTGGGATTTAGCCCTGAGAGGCGGGGGAAGGGCTTGGGGAGGTTGTATTGTATCTGTTGAATGAGGGGTTGTAGGGAGAAGGGGTGTTGGGAGATTGTGAAGGAGAGGGGGGGGGAGCAGAGCGAACGCCAGTGGGGGGAGTCACCGGAAGTACTGGGGAAAGCTCCGGAGGGAGAGCTGATGCGGGGTGGGGAGGGGGAGAGGGGGGGTGGGGAGGCGGGGAGGGGGGATGGGGAGGGGGGGTGGGGTGTGGTGGGGAGGGGGGGACAATTCCATAGCAGATAGGATGGGGGGTACTGGAGGCTCTCATGGGGGGTAGGGGTATCGTTGGGTCAATCAACGCCAAAGGTTTGAATGAGCCCCGTAAAAGGCACCAGTTGTTTCGGGAGATATCGAGATTGGGATGGGAGATGGTAATGATACAGGAGACCCACCTGCGAAGGAGAAATGAGGGGTTGATGCGCCATGCAATGTACCCACAACAGTTTTTCGGGGGTATAAGGGGGACGGCGGCAAGTAAGAGAGGGGGGGTTGCCATACTGGTGCGCCGGGGTAGCTCCTTTAGGGTGAAGGTAGAGGCAAGGGATAAGGAGGGCAGGGTGTTGTTATTGGGGGGGGACTGGGAGGGGGAAGTGGTCACTCTGGTTAATATTTATGCTCCCCAGGGTGGGGCAGGCCCAATTTTGGAAGGGGGTGGCTGCCCTGCTGGCCCAGCATGCACAGGGTAGAATTCTCCTCGGGGGAGACTTTAACTTAGCGCTGGACTCGCAGTGGGACCGTCAGGCCCAGGGGGGGGATGGCAGAAACACGGCCCGCGGGGTGTTGCGCCGCCTTATGCAGCGATACCACTTGACTGATGTCTGGAGGCAGCATCACGTGGGGTGTCGGGAGTACACTTTCTATTCCGCCCCCCATGACAGCTTTAGCAGAATTGACTATCTCTTGATGGATGAGCGGTGGAGCTCCCTGGTCCAGGAGGCTGAGATTGGGAATATCACCTGGTCGGACCACGCGCCACTGTGGGTAAGGGTAGGGCATGGACGAGGGGAGGGGGGAGTGAGGTTTTGGCGGCTTAATGAAAGCCTCCTGAAGAAGGAGGAGGTGGTGAAAGATGTTAAGCATTGCCTCCAGGAGTATTGGGAAATCAACGATAATGGCGAAGTGGATGGGGTGGGGCTTTGGGGTGGTATGAAGGCAGTGGTGAGGGGGCGGTTGGTGATGTGGGCGGCCCGTTACAAAAAGCAGCGCCAGGCTCGGGAGGAGGAACTGCAGGGAGCGCTTAAATTGGCTGTGGAGCGATATCAATCCAGGGGCAGTCGGCAGGACTTCCGCTTGTTGCAACAGCTTAGGTTGGAACTTCATCAGTTGCAGGTTGAAGAGATAGGGTTTAAATTGGCGCGGGTGTGAAGCAGCGATATTATGAATGGGGGGATCGAGCAGGCCGTATGTTGGCCAATAAACTGCGAAAGCGGGAGATGCAAGCGACTATTACCGGGATCCGGGATGGCAAGGGGGAGATCGTTAGGACTGAAAAGGCCATTGGGGAGCAGTTTTGCAGTTTCTATCGGAAACTGTATCAGAGGGAAGGAGGTGGGAAGGAGCGGGGGGACGACTATTTGGACAAGATTGACCTGGCCCGGTTGGGGGTGGAGGAAACCCAGGCCCTGGAGGGGGACATTACTAGGGCGGAAGTGGAGCAAGTCTTGAAGGAACTTCCTCAGGGGAAGGCCCCAGGGCTTGATGGTCTGACGGGAGCATTCTACAAAACGTTCCGGGAAGAGGTATTAGATGGGCTGGTGCAGGTGGCCAATGAGATACAGCTGAAGGGGGGGGCGCTTGTCCTCTGAATTGCTGACAGCCGGGATTACTGTCATCCTGAAGGGGGGACGGGACCCGCTGCAGTGTGGGTCATATCGCCCAATCTCCCTACTAAATGTGGATGTGAAGATTATAGCGAAGGTGTTGGCCCGGAGATTGGCGGGTCTACTTCCGGGATTGATTGGCTTGGACCAAACAGGCTTTATCATGGGGAGACAAGCCTCTGACAACATTAAGAGGGTCTTGGAGGCCATCTGGGGAGCGCGAGCGCAGCGGAACCCGGCCTTACTGTTGGCCATCGACGCTGAGAAAGCGTTCGATAGGGTGGATTGGGAGTTCTTGTTTGGGGTAATGCGGAGAATGGGGGTGGGACCCCGGTACTTGAAATGGGTCCAGGCCCTCTACCAGGAACCTAGAGCGCGGGTGCGGATAAATGGGCGCTATACGGCGGCCTTCGAGTTGGGGGAGGGGAACCCGACAGGGGTGCCCCCTCTCGCCGCTATTATTTGCTATGGCTATCGAGCCTTTAGCCCAGGCCATTCGGAACGACGCGGAGATCTGGGGATTGCAGAGGGGGGACACGCATCATAAGATTTCACTGTTTGCGGATGATGTCCTGTTAGTGGTGACAAAGCCGGAGGAATCCTTGCCGGCGCTTATGGGGCACCTGGAGCGCTATGGGGCAGTCTCGGGATTTAAAATGAACCCAGACAAGACGGAAGCCTTAGCGATTAATCTCCCCCAACTAGTAGTGCAGAGGCTGCGGGCTCGTTACCCCTTTAAATGGGCAGCGAGATCTATTCGATATTTGGGAGTTAATGTTACTGCCTCGCCACAGGAACTGTATGCGGCCAACTATAGTGTTCTCTGGCAGGAGGTTAGAACGGGATTTGCACCGTTGGGAGCGCATGGAGATCTCATGGTTGGGTAGAATAGCGTCCGTTAAAATGAATGTGCTTCCGAGGCTGCTGTATTACTTCCAGGCGCTGCCTGTGCACATACCGGGGGCCCATTTGCGAGGGATGCAGCGGAAGGTTAATCAGTATATTTGGCGGAGGAGGCCGCCACGGGTTGCCCGAGCAGTGATGTATAGGCGTAGAGAGGAAGGGGGTCTGGGGGTGCCGGATTTACAAGGGTACTACTGGGCGGCACAGGCTCGGCATGTGATGGATTGGAGAGAAGGGGGGGAAAGGAAGAACTATGTGGAAATGGAAAAGGAGAGCGGTCCAGGGCGGCGGCTGGCCAGCCTCCCTTGGATGGAGCAGGGAGAGTGGGGACTTACGGTGGGGGATAGTCCCTTTGTATTGCATGTGCTACGGGAATGGGACAAGCTTCGGGGCCGAGAGAGACAGGGAGGAGGGCCCCGCTTCTCGCTGATGCGAACGCTGTGTCATACAGCGGAGTTCCGCCCGGGGCAGGATGGGGGGGGATATCGGAGGTGGGCCCGTGGGGGCTTGCGGTATTTTTATCAGTTTGTGGACGGGGGTGAGTGGGTCCCGTTTGCGGATTTGCGGGAGGAGTATGGCTTGCGAGAGGCCGATCGGTTCTATTATGGACAAGTGGTGCACTTCCTCCGGAAGAAGTTGGGGCGGGATGGGCTGGCTCGGGATTATACCCCTCTGGAGGTGGTGTGGTACGGGAAGAGGCTTTCGGCGGGCCTCACCTCGGCGTTATATACCGGGCGATACAAGGTACAGGGACGGGTACGCACAGATATAGGCGTGAGTGGGAGAAGGACTTTGGGAGGGAATGGACGGAGGGGGAGTGGAAAAGCCTCCTGGACCAGGTGCGCTACCTGCCCCTGTCGGTAGCGATAAGGGAAAATTGGTATAAGGTGCTGCTGCGGTGGTATTACACCCCTGACCGGCTGCATAAGATGTACTCTGGCGTATCCAAAGGCTGTTGGAGGGAATGTGGGGGGGAGGGGACCTTCTTCCACATCTGGTGGGAGTGCCCGAAGATACAGAGATTTTGGGGGGAGATTCAGAAATGGGCCCAAGAGGTGGTGGGAGGTGGGGAGGTGGCCCTAGACCCTGGAGGTTTCCTGCTGGGGTGGTGGAGAGTGGGAGGGCCGGGGAGGGGGAAGAGGCAGGTAGCGGCTTGTCTTAGCGCGGCCCGCTGCGAGGTGGCCTATCGCTGGAAGCAGCGGGAGGCCCCGCAGGTGGCCCATTGTGTGGAGCGGTTGAGACAGGTTTACCTAATGGAAAAGCTTACAGCAGCAAGGAGGCAAAAGATTGACCGATTTGAGCAGCAATGGAGTAAGGTGATGGAATTCTTACGAGCCGATTCCGGGCAGTCTTGAGGATAGGGGGGGGAAGGGGGCGGGGGAGGGGAGGGGGGGGGAGGGGGGGGGGCATATTCAGGAGGGGCATGGGGGGGAGGGAGGGGAGGTGGGGAGGGGAGGGTGGGGGTAGGAATGGGGGATGGGAGGATGGGGTTAAGGGGATTTGGAGGGGGATTAAAAGGAAAACTGTATTTATAGTAATGGGAAGGATAATTGGAAATGGAAATGGTGTTGCGCTGTTGGTATGAGGGGTTGATTGATGTACACTGTTCAGCATTGAATGTTGTGTTGTTTGAGCCTGTTTTATAAATTCTAAATAAAAAAAAAAAAAAAAAAGTAAAGGTCAGAGTGCATCCTTCGCATTACGCATGGTTGTAAGGCAAGATACTCTATTTGGCTGTTTCTTTACCTAACATGTGGTTAAATCCTGTAGTTTACAGGAACGCTACTGTCAGAAGCCTTTGGATTCTAGCTCTCTCTGTGTTAGGAATCGGGTATTCTTGCCCTTTAGACTGTCCTCCTTCCTTCTCACATGTGCACTTCATACATATTTGAGTAAATCTTAGTGACAATGGGCTGGGAACTTCAGGGCCTTATGTGTGATGTTATTTAAAGGGCAGAAACTACCCTTCTACTATTGTTGCCCTCACTGGTGTTTTCACGTTTGTGCCATTAGTCTTAACATGTGAATGTCATCTTCTTCCTCATATATTTACTTTGTTGCATTTTTGGTTTCATGTATTAGTTTTTTAACCAATATCACTGAGATGTAGATGTGGACTTTGCACTCAGCTCTGTTTTTTTTTATTATTGAGTACTTTTATGTGATTTTATTCATTTTTAAGTGATTTGTGTTTTATGTACATTTTATTTATCTATTTATGTATTTATAGTACATCCTGTTTTTACCTTTGAGGCATGGTATCCCCTGAAGAAGGCTTACACATGCGTTGGGGTTCCTTAATAAAGTCTTTTTGACTGCTATCTAAAAAAAAAAAAAAAACGCCGACGCATGCGTATAAAAAAAAAGGGAAAGACAGGAAGTTTAAACATGTAAAACAATCTGTAATATGCTACGATTATAAACAAAGCTAAAAATGTATAAAAGTGAAGCACCCTCAATTGACCTACAAAAACAGCAAATGCTTGAGATAAACGTGTTCCTGATGACGTTAATGTCTCTTAAAGAACGAAGGATAACCTTCAACTTTTTACCTATCTGGGAACAACAATTGCACGAACTGCAAACCATATGTTGTTGCTTCAAGGGCTCAAGAAAACAGACGCTTGCCATTAGAAACAAAAACAGAAGTGTTTAAAATAAGTGGCAAGTCGTAGGTATAGAAATATTGCAAAAACATTATATTGAAACGCCATCTATTAATCCAAGAAAACATATGTTCCATTTCAATCCTTTAACTCAAACTTGGGCATATGGTTAAGGAAAGTTAAAACAAACAATGACCTATACTTGGACAACCATTGAAAAAAGGGGATTAACCCTCTGAAAATAAAGGATGTTTCAGACATTTAAACATCTCTATATAATAAAATAAAAGCATGGCTGAATTATAGGCCAAAACAAGGACCCTGAGAGAACAACCCAAATGGTAACAAAGGGTCATAAATGTGAAACAAAATCAGACTTCATCCTCAGAAATTGATGAAAGGGGAACCATACAACTTATGAATACTATAAAAAATAATAATTAATAACACAGGTACACTACCAAAAAACTGCCTCCAGTTTTGCAACTGATTCCTATAGATTTTGGGGTGCTGAATCCAGGAAAAATAGCCAAAATGTTCCATCACGTCACGTTTTCTTGCAAAATTAGATTTCTTACCCATATAAGGAATGTTCACATAATTTCTTTTTAGCCGACTGCAGTTTATTTTCTTGGCCCAAAATAGAGGTTGTAATGGTTAACTAACTAGAAACACTCCCTCATGATATTTTAGAGTGTTTTGTATTCATTTTATACATTAACAGGACAATTGGAAGGCGGTGGGCTAAATCCGGTACTCGCGCTGGCGCATGTTCTTTCCTGTTCGCCTCGCCTCGTTCGCTCGCTCGCTCAAACACGGTGGTTGCGACATGAACGTTCCTGTCAAATTTCAGTTTCTTGCAAGTTCATTATTACCTTTTGTTTGCTCAGTCGTAATCCAGCTTTATTCCGAAGTGGTTCACTACAGTTGTAGTTTGCAGTGCTGTGTATTTGTGATGGCTTACAGAGCCAGAGGTTGCGTCAACTCTCCGGACAGTTTTTGTTTTATTTGTGGGGAATATACCGTGAAAAAGCGGCAGAGGAACATTTCTGCATTTATTAAAAAAGTATATTTCGCCTATTTCGGTTTGAAGTTAGGCGATCAAGACAAACCGTGGACTCCTCACAAAGTGTGCAAGACATGTGAGGAAGATCTACGCTTATGGATGAAAGGTAAAAAACAAGCATTTCGTTTCGGAATACCTATGATGTGGCGTGAACAAAGAGACCACAGCAGTGACTGCTATTTTTGCTCTTGCATTGTGAAGGGATACAACTTAAAAAATAAGAACGTAATAAGTTACCCCAACCTTCCCTCAGCAATTAGGCCTATGCCTCATAGCAATGAAGTACCTGTGCCTGAACCACCAAAATCTTTGGATCATATTTGTGTGGACGGTTCTGATCATGATGAGACTCATCAGATGGCTTTTCCCGATGAGTCCAGTACTTCCGAGTTTGAAACTGAACCAGATCCGAAACCTGAACTTTTCTCTCAAGCTGAATTGAATGATTTAGTCTGGGATTTAGGACTTCCAAAAGATGCTGCCCAACTGCTAGGTTCTCAGCTTAAACAGAAAAATCTATTGTCACCAGGAACAACTTTTTATTGGTACCGCAACCGCGAGACACAATTTTTGAAGTATTTCAGCAAAGAGGAAGATTTGGTATTTTGCAACAATATATACGGAGTGATGGAAAAGTTTAAACTCAAGTATGATCCTGCTGAATGGCGGCTGTTCATTGATTCGTCAAAAGACAGCATAAAAGGTGGTGTGTTCTTCATAATGGCAACACATTCGCTTCAGTTCCTATTGCTCACTCTGTTATTCTCCAAGAAAAATACGAGAATTTGGCCCTGATTCTTCAGAAGATTCGTTATGATGAGCATAAGTGGATGATTTGTGGAGACTTTAAAATTCTATCCATGCTATTAGGGCAGCAATCCGGTTTCACCAAATATCCCTGCTTCCTTTGCTTGTGGGATAGCCGGGCCCGCGACCTACACTGGGGGAAAAAAGACTGGCCAATTCGGGAGTATTTGAGACCCGGTGAGAAAAATGTTCTTCATGAGAGCTTGGTACCTCGTGATAAAATTCTATTACCACCTCTCCATATTAAGTTGGGTCTCATTAAGCAATTCATCAAGTCCCTTCCAAAAGATGGTGAGTGCTTTCGGTACCTTTGCTCAAAGTTCCCCCGACTTTCTGAAGCAAAGCTAAAGGAAGGAGTGTTTGTTGGCCCTGATATAAGGAAACTCATTTCAGATGGAGCATTCGCTGAAACGATGTCTGAGAAGGAAAAAGAAGCCTGGGATTCCTTCAAGGATGTTGTTCTCAAATTCTTGGGGAACAGGCGGGATGAGAACTATAAGGATATTGTTGCCAGGATGCTCAATGCCTTCAAAGAACAAGGCTGTAACATGAGCCTGAAAGTCCATTTCTTGCACTCCCATGTGAACTACTTTCCCGAAAACTTGGGGGCGTACAGTGAAGAACAAGGTGAAAGGTTTCACCAGGACATCAAGGACGCAGAGAAAAGGTACCAAGGAAGATGGAACACCACTATGATGGCTGATTTCTGCTGGTTGCTGCTGCGGGAAACCCCAGATGAAAAATACGCCAAGCAGCGCACCAAGAGAAGCATTCGGGGGAAGAAGAAACGGGCCCACCAGGAGATTGATTGACCCAAGAATGACTTTAAAATCTAAACTGTGTTGACAGATATCGTGTTTTTACTAAACTTTGAAATAAAAATTTGCTAGTTATTACCACAGTGTCGGATCTCATTTATTAGAATTTTATTTTCACACCGTCGGGTGTTTGTCTTCATGTATTGCAATGGTGCGGTTTGCGTTTTCTATTCTTACATACATACCTGTACAACATTTTTTGCACATTTCTTTGCTTTGCTTTGTGTCTAACCTCGCTCTTATATGCTCAATGTTTGTGCACATGTATGTGGCTGTTTTAAGTGCAGACAATTTTGCTACTATCACAGTGTGTTTTGTTGACATTACTCTATTCTTATGTGCTGCCTTGTTACAATTTTCTTTATTCTTATTAGAATAACTACTAAACAATTAGTATAAAGAATTCATCCAAGAAACGTTTATCTCGATCGCACTCGATCTGAAACGTTCACCTCAAACTGCTAACCCAATGTAGCAAAAAATCTGTACGTGATGGAGCAAATTGGTTACCAGATTTGGATTCAGCGCACCAAAAAACGTAAAAATCAATCGAAACATTAGAGGCAGTTTAAAAAAAATTTTTTTTAGTGTACCTGTGTAATAAATAATAATAAAATAAACTTGAAGATAAGGTTTTTCCTACAAAAATACAGACAAATCCCTTTCTAAATTCAATCCCCGAGGGAATAGAGTATCCATCAGAAAAATGTACTTCTGTTCAAGTCTCAACAATGTCTTATCATTATCTCCACCTCTCCAATTGGGTATAACCTTCTTAATTACGAAAAACCGTAAGTCAGATATTTTATGGTCCTTCTCAAGCCAATGTTGGACAAGCGGTTTGTCCTCTAATTTTCTCCTGATACTACTCTTGTGTTCAACTATTCTGACATGTATATTGCGTTTGGTCTTTCCAACATAAAGCATCTTGCATGGACACATGATGATGTATATCACATTTGCAGTCTCACAATTGGAGAAATCATGTATATAGTACTTCTTATGTGTGATGGGATGTGTAAAGAACTTCCGAATTGGAAGAGTGTGCGTACATACTGAGCAGTGTCCACATTGGTATTGACCTTTGTGCTGTGAGAGGGGTCTTCTCTCGGTGAGGGCTGAGGAGACAAGAAGGTCTTGAAGATTTGCATTTCTTTTATGTGCTACGAGCTAGGAGGATATGTACCTCGGATGAGGATTTTGAAATTCAATCCACTGTTCTACAAGAGAGATTTCAGGAGCGTAATTATCCCCTTTGTGCTATAAATAAAGCCTACGGTAGAGCACGGGATTCATCAAGGGTTGACTTACTTAGACCACGTGTTAAAAAAAATGGCCAAGATAAATTTGTTTGTCCTTTAAACTACTCCTTGGAATCACATAGGATTATTGACATTCTGAAAAAAGAGTGGCACTTGATACAAGCCATTCCAGATTTCGAAAAGATGGATCTAATGATAGCACATAAAAGAAATGTAAATCTTCGAGACCTTCTTCTTTTTATTATTTATAGTATTCATAAGTTGTATGGTTCCCCTTTCATCATTTTCTGAGGAAGAAGTCTGATTTTGTTTCACATTTATGACCCTTTGTTACCATTTGGGTTGTTCTCTCAGGGTCCCTTGTTTTGGCCTATAATTCAGCCATGCTTTTATTTTATTATATAGGGATGTTCAAATGTCTGAAACATCCTTTATTTTCAGAGGGTTAATCCCCTTTTTTCAATGGTTGTCCAAGTATAGGTCATTGTTTGTTTTAACTTTCCTTAACCATATGCCCAAGTTTGAGTTAAAGGATTGAAATGGAACATATGTTTTCTTGGATTAATAGATGGCGTTTCAATATAATGTTTTTGCAATATTTCTATACCTACGACTTGCCACTTACTTTAAACACTTCTGTTTTTGTTTCTAATGGCAAGCGTCTGTTTTCTTGAGCCCTTGAAGCAACAACATATGGTTTGCAGTTCGTGCAATTGTTGTTCCCGGATAGGTAAAAAGTTGAAGGTTATCCTTCGTTCTTTAAGAGACATTAACGTCATCAGGAACACGTTTATCTCAAGCATTTGCTGTTTTTGTAGGTCAATTGAGGGTGCTTCACTTTTATACATTTTTAGCTTTGTTTATAATCGTAGCATATTACAGATTGTTTTACATGTTTAAACTTCCGGTCTTCCCCTTTTTTTTATACGCATGCGTCGGCATTTTTTAAGCATTTGAAGAAGTAACACACTGTTACTTTACGTCACTCCAGTCCAGTCCCGGAATTTCTGGGATCCAGGTTCTCCCTGCAGCTTGGAGACTGAATAATCACAGTTGTGATGTCACCACTATAACCTCCCTGGTGATCTCGTTCATCTTCAGTTTATTCAGTCTCCAAGCAGCTTGAAGTTCTAAGAGCCTATAGCTGGCTCTAAAGAGGAGCAATTAAGAATATTTTTTTTTCCATTTTAAAGGGTTTGAACAGTGTAGAAAGAAGTATTTAATACTTGTGCTGCTATAGCTTTAAGACTAGCTCATGCCCTCCCTCTCTCGGGTGTAGGAGAGGAGTTTTTTGCAGCCGCGGGCATTGCTGAGTCTCAAATTTCAGTTTAGCTCCCGATCCTACTGTGGATAGGAGAGGAGCGATAAACAGAAGGCAAAGTGCTTGAGGAGGCTTTACGAGTAAAAGTTTATCGAGGAAGTTTATTTTCTCAGCGCGACTACAGTTGTAGTGCGTTTTTGAATGCCCTTTTAAAAGCACAGTAGTTCCCGATCCCACAGTTAATGGGAGAGGAACTAGAAGAACATAAGTAAGATGTTGGGAAGAATTATATCACAAAGGTAAACTTTATCTTTAACTTTATGTATCTCTGTCCCAGCGCGGCTACTTTTGAATCTCCGGTTTAATTCTGTTTAGGTTCATAGCAGCGACGGAAAGTAAGCTGCAGCTTTATTTCTTTATTTTAGTTCCGGGTTTTTTGGCGATCAGCTTAAAGAACACCGTTATAGGAAGGAAGCATTTTTTGGATAGTTTATTTTTTTAAAACAATACAGTGGTAAAGATTTCTTAGTCAGAGTTGTTTTCTGTGACAGTTTAGAATTCTCAGCTCGAGCGTCAAGCGCGTTTTTACAACGGAGCCATCTTTTAAAGTCCCGTTACAGAGAAAATTTTCTTTAAGCTAATAATAATTAATTTTAAATTAAAAGAAACATATTAAATTGTGGCAAAATGCCTTCAAAAGCACAATGTTTGGTATGTGGTTCTAGAAAGGGAATATCTATAGAATCAAGAGTTTGCAAACATTGTGCCCAGCAAAGTGTAGATCTACAGGATGTTGTAGATAACACTGTGGAAAGGGAAAAACATTTATCTTCTGAGAGGAATGCTAATTCCCCACCACAGCTTTTACCTGAACCAGTTCCAGGTCCTTCTTCAAGACCTGATATAACTTTACCTCTGACTACAGATTTGACAAACTTATCTTCAAGTATAGCAGCAGTATTTTCAAAACAATTTATTTCCATTCTACAAAAGTCTTTTGTAGATGATCATAGACTTGTTGACTTCCCACTGGTTGCTAGTTTGGCAGAGAAGCGATTGGCTGCTTCTCTAAAATTAGACGAACCTATGCTTCCTCCTAAAAGATCTAGATTAACAAAGAATCTTTCAATATCATCTCAGGAAATGCAGTCTGATCTTGATGATGATATTGAGGAGGAGCTGGAGGATGGAGAACTGGTAGATCAGGAGGACCAGTCCAGGATTGTAAGAGTTTTTCATAGAGAGGAGCTGCCTGCTTTAATTGAGGAAACTCTTAAAACTTTAAATATTTCATTGCCAGAGCACAGCGAAAACCAGGAATTGGAAGATCCGCTGTTGCAAGCGGTTAGGAAGACTCAAAGGGTTTTTCCAATACATAGAGTGGTAAAAGAAATGATACAGCAGGAATGGAATGTTCCTGAGGCTGCATTAAGAGGATCTAGAATTATGACTCGTTTATATCCTTTGCATGAAGATGATAGTGAGTTATTGGTTCCACCTAAGATTGATGCAGCGGTATCAGCAGTTACTAAGAGGACTACCATTCCAATTGAAAGCGGGGCAGCTTTAAGAGATAGTTATGACAGGAAATTGGATACTCTGCTGAAACAAATTTTTGATATAAACGCATTATCGGTTAAAGCATCAATTTGTGGAGCATGGGTAGCTAGAGCCTGTTTACGATGGTCTCAAAGCTTGCATTCAGACATAGAAGGAGCCTCTTCTCAAGATGCATCTAAATTAGAGTCAGGTGCAGCATATTTAGCTGACATCCACTATGACCTTATCAGAGCATTGTCAAAGGGGATATCCTCGGTGGTGGCAGCTAGAAGACATGTTTGGCTGCGAACCTGGGCAGCAGATATTTCTTCTAAGGCAAGGCTTTCGAAGTTACCTTTTAGAGGTAAGCTCCTTTTTGGAGAGGATCTGGAAAAGTTGGTAAAGGATTTGGGAGACTGCAAAGGTGGCAAACTCCCTGAAGATAAGCAGAAACATGGTCGCCCGATTCAGACCTATAGAGGTCAGTTTAGAGACTTTCGACGTTTTCGTTCTCTTCGTTTCGGTCAAATGCAAAGAGGACGTCAAAATTATAGGTCTCAAGGATTTCGGAATTTTCGTGGCTCAGGAAGGGGGTTCTCAGCCTCTTCTTCCAATGTTAATTCAAGAAAAGCGCAATGATATAAGGAAAACCCAGGCGGATTTTGTTCCTGTAGGTGGCAGACTACACAAATTCTATCTGGCCTGGGCACAAATCACTACAGATCAATGGGTCTTAGAAATAATACAGAAAGGATATGCTCTAGAGTTCCAGCATCCGCTACTCGACCTATTTGTTCAATCCCCTTGCAGGTCACATTACAAAGAGGGCGCCATATGCCAGACCTTGCAAAAGCTTTTAGATCTAGAAGCAGTTGTACCGGTGCCATTAAATCAACGAGGATTCGGTCGATACTCAATATATTTTCTAGTTCCGAAAAAAGAAGGTTCATTCCGACCGGTGTTAGATCTTCGAGGGGTGAATCATTATCTTCGAGTAGTACATTTTCGCATGGAAACGCTAAAATCAGTAATTATGGCAGTAAGGAAGGGAGAGTTTCTTACATCTCTGGATTTAACAGAGGCCTATTTTCATATTCCAATTCGTCAAGAACACCAAAAGTATTTAAGATTTGCCGTTCCGATGGGCCATTTCCAGTTTCGGGCTCTGCCGTTTGGGTTGGCGACAGCTCCAAGAACATTTACCAAGGTGATGGTGGTGATAGCGGCGGCTTTGCGAAAGGAGGGAATATTAGTTCATCCTTATCTAGACGATTGGTTGATACGAGCAAAGTCAAGGAGCGAAAGCATATTAGCAACCAGAAGGGTGATTCAATTGTTACAAAGCCTAGGTTGGGTGGTGAATATGAAAAAGAGCAAGCTAGTACCGTCCCAAGTTCTAGAACATTTAGGCGCTCGTTTCGACACGAAGACAGGAAGAGTTTTCTTGCCGCAATCTCGAGTATTAACAGTCATAAATCTAGTGCAGCAGTTTGTGGACAGAGAGAATCCCACAGCGTGGCATTATCTCCAATTGCTAGGCACCATGGCAGCAACTTTGGATCTGGTGCCGTGGGCAAGGGCTCATATGCGCCCTTTGCAAAGAGCACTGCTAAGAAGGTGGTCACATCAAAAGAGTCCAATGTCGGAAATTCTACCATGTCCACCGGAAACCTGTCTAGCTCTGCATTGGTGGTTAAAGCCCGAGGTATTGCAAATGGGCATGCCGTTGCAATTTCCAGTTTGGGTTCAGATTTCGACGGACGCCAGTCTAAAGGGCTGGGGTGCACATTGCGAAGGTCAATTTGCTCAAGGTCAGTGGACCAAACAAGAGAGAACGTGGTCAATAAACAGGTTAGAATTGAGAGCAGTAACCTTGGCGCTTCAGGCGTTTCAAAGTCTCCTTCGCGGAAAAGCGGTTCGTGTCCTATCAGACAACGCGACGGCGGTGGCCTACATCAATCGGCAAGGAGGCACAGGCAGTGCTCCTCTGGAGGAGAAATCGGAAGGCTTATTCCTCTGGGCCGAGGGAAATTTGGAAGCGATATCGGCGAACCATGTTGCAGGGATAACCAATTTGCAGGCCGATTTCTTGAGTCGGGTAAAGGTAGATCCCGGGGAGTGGAATCTCCATCCCCAGGTGTTTCAGATGATAGTAAAGCGATGGGGAACTCTGCTGATGGATCTCATGGCAACATTTCTGTCTGCAAAGGTCGGCCGTTTCTACAGCAGAAGACGAGAAAGAATGTCGGAAGGACTAGATGCATTATTTCAAAATTGGCCAGAGGGCCAACTGTTGTATGTGTTCCCTCCGTGGGTATTGATAGGTCGAGTTCTTCAGAGGGTAGAATCTCTCAAAGGAACAGTGATATTAATAGCCCCCGATTGGCCAAGGCATCCTTGGTATGCAGATCTAATGAGATTACTAATAGACCGTCCCTGGCGTTTGCCGCTGAGGGAGGATCTCCTAAGTCAAGGACCACTATGTATGCCTCAAGTGGATCGATTTTCGCTTACGGCTTGGCTCTTGAAAGGGCAAGGTTAAGGTCAAGAGGGTACTCTTCTTCAGTAATTTCTACCTTGTTAAGGTCCAGAAAAAGGTCTACTTCGCTAGCATATATTCGTACATGGAGAATATTTGAGGGTTGGTGTAAGGAGAGGTCGATTGAGGCATTGAAGGTTTCTATTCCACAAATTCTTTCATTTTTACAGGAAGGTTTTGATAAAGGTTTAGCTCCGGCATCTTTAAGGGTTCAGCTGGCAGCGTTAGCGTGCTACAGAGGAAAAGTAAAGGGAAAATCTATTGGAACGCACCTTGATGTAAAACGATTTTTGAGAGCGGTTACGTTGTTGAGACCACCGTGTAGACCGCAGGTTCCTTCTTGGAACCTTCATTTAGTTTTACAAGCTCTAGTAAAGGAACCTTTTGAACCGTTGTCAAGAACGTCCTTAAAAGATCTTACGCTTAAGGTATTCTTTTTGGTGGCTATTGCTTCGGCGAGAAGAGTTTCAGAATTACAAGCATTATCCTGTAGAAAACCTTTTCTAACTTTTTATAAGGAAAGAGTTGTGTTAAGGCCAGTTCCTTCGTTTTTGCCTAAAATTGTATCAGCCTTTCATTTAAATCAGGAGGTATCATTACCGGTATTTCAGAAGGAAGGTAATGAGAGTCAATTATACTTACTGGATATACGTAGAGCCTTAAAGATATATTTGAAAAGGACAAAAAACTTCAGAAGAACAGATAGGTTATTTGTTCTGTTCGCAGGTGTAAGAAAGGGTCAACCAGCCTCAAAGGCTTCAATGTCTAGATGGCTCAAGGAGACCATAGCATCATCATACATATTAAAAGGTAAAATAGTTCCAGAAGGACTTAGAGCGCATTCGACAAGGGCGCAAGCCGCGTCATGGGCGGAACATAGTTTAGTGCCCCCTATGGAAATTTGTAAGGCGGCTACTTGGTCGTCACTTAATTCCTTTGTGAGACATTATAGGTTAGATGTGCATGCACAAAAGGATGCTTGTTTTGGGTCGGCGGTGCTTCAGGCTGCGTTAGCGGGACCCACCCATTAAGTGTTACTGCTCTGGTATATCCCAGAAATTCTGGGACTGGACTGGAGTGACGTAAAGTAAATGTAAATTAGACTTACCTGCTAATTGTTGTTACTTTAGGAACTCCAGTCCAGTCCCGCATCCCTCCCTTCTATGCGTTTAAGTAAAGCCTGAGGTTTGTGAGGATGTTCGTCATGGAGTGACTTCTTTTATTTTATATATAAAGATGAAGGGCAAGAGTGTGAAACAATTGTAACAGTATAAGTATTAAAAAAAAAATGGGGGTAGTAATTAAAACCTTGTCAAAAGGATACATTTAAGAAATTCTATTATAGATTAATATGACTATTTACATGCTTAATTGTTGCTCTATGAGTCTGCTTTGTCAGTAGTGAAACTGAAGATGAACGAGATCACCAGGGAGGTTATAGTGGTGACATCACAACTGTGATTATTCAGTCTCCAAGCTGCAGGGAGAACCTGGATCCCAGAAATTCCGGGACTGGACTGGAGTTCCTAAAGTAACAACAATTAGCAGGTAAGTCTAATTTACATTTTGCGGTCGTGACTTTTGAATCCCTCAATAGGTAAACTGCTCGAGTTTATTTCATTTATAATGAAATCGCGATTTCATAAGGGACGGTTTTTGAAACATTCGCTGTTTTAAAGGTTAGTATTACTAGCGCTTTTGATGCAGTTGTTTGAAGTGGGATATGTGGCAGCTCATAGCGGTTCCCTGGTTTGTACCCAAGCATGGTTTCTTTCTTACACTTAGTGCAACCTCGATCTTTGTAAGGGATAATTCTATCACTTGCTGTTTTAAGGCCAACTGATTCAGCGGCATCGTCATACTTGTTCAAAGTGAAATAGGTGTCATAGGGGTATGTTTCCAGTCTTTATATAGGCATGATTTTTGATATGGTTAAATGTGCATATTCTTTTTTGGTTAGGCATATACCTTTAATAGGTATTACTTGGCGTTTTATAGAAGCCCCTTAGCAGTTTTCATATAGCGTGATAAATCTTAGTTTCTTAATGTGCGTTCTTGACCCTGAGTTGATTGCACAACTGTGCCCGTTTTTTTCTTTTAGACATTCGTTGTTTCAATGAATTCAATTGTTTCACAAAAATGTAGCTCAAATATTTTATACAATTTGTCTGTGAGGTAAGGATCTCTCTCGGCCCTTATATAATATATTATCATTCTGGATAAAGTTTGCCACGTCTTTTAAAAATAATTTTTAGACCCTTTGCTAGCCGTCCCCTTTGTGTTAAACTCAGCATTATAGTGTGGTTTTTGAACCGATATATGAGTGTCTCATTTTAGTAACACCCCCCCCCCCTTTTTTTAATCTAACTGTTTTGTTTTTTTTAAAAAAATTAAAAATTTTACTCATTCTTTTTATGGGTTCTCTTGGTTTACAGTGATTTTTTTGAGGATTTCAATTAAAACCTTTCATTGGTTTTTCCATTAGTTTACAAGAGTTTTATTTATTTATTCATTTTTTTAATACTGCTCCCTTTGTATGAGATATTTTATTTGATTGAGGTAGCATTAACATTTTGTACAAAATTTTTTTACAGACGTTTTTTAGGATTTTAGTGACTTCCAATTACTCCTAAGAGCATTGTGAAGTCCTTGAACACCACACACCCTTCAGGTAATGTCAGTTTTTATATATGTTTATGGTTACCCCATATTTACTTCTTCATCTAGATTTGGTCTCCTCATCCCTTCTGTCTCTCTGTTTCTTTATATAGGATCATGTATAAGTGTTTGGTTAGTATACTTATATTATTCCCTTTGATCTTTTAATTTCATTTCTCTGTATTTTTAACTGTATTTTATTATTTTTTAATTTCTTATGTTTGTGGTTGATATTTGATAGATTATATATATATATGCATTATTTATCATTTTTATTGTAACTCGTCCTCTTCAAGTTCAACAAGAGTTGTTGTGATAAGTGAATTTTTTTAACCCTTGGGTTATATTTGAGACCTAAGATGTTTGGTATAGTCCGATATGGTCTTTTTTATGTGTATTATTTATGCTTATATTTATTGTTTTTAGCCCTTCTTTGAACATATTTATTGTTTTATTTCTTAATGTAATTTTATTATTTATATGTTTTTTAGTGTGACCTGAAAACCCCTGATGAAGTGACATACGAAACACGGTCCTGTGTTGGGTTTAGGCCACTTAATTTGTAAAAATAAAGCATTGGGTGTTGAACCTGCCGCTTCCTGTTTTGGTTTCTTTTCCAACAGACTCAGCCTCCACAGGGGCTTTGACTCCCATCTAGAGAACTTGGCCTTCCTGGCCCTCAACGGGCCAGAGCCCTCCTCCATTCCAGGAAGGTTATGTCATTTTGCCCCCAGATGGGAGCAGATAACAGCAGAAGAATGGACTCTCTCCATTGTAAAGGAGGGGGTACAAGCTTCATTTCCTCAGCATGCCCCCTCCTACAGTTCTAAGAGGGTTCAATTCTCAGACTTCACTCGAAAATCAGTTAGGTCAAGAGGTCAATTTACTTCTTGCCCATGGGGCAATAGAAGACTTACCCATTTCCCAACAGGGTACAGGGTTTTACTCCCCCTATTTCCTTATTCCAAAGAAAACAGGGGGGGACAGACCCATTTTAGACCTCAGAGAATTGAACAAATTCATGTTCAAGGAGAAGTTCAAGATAATTTCTCTAGGAACTCTTCTGCCATACCTTCAGAGTCAGGATTGGCTTTGTTCTCTAGATCTCAAGGATGCGTACACCCATGTTCTCATCCATCCAACTCACCAAAGATTCCTTTGGTTTCTATTTCAGGGGAAGCACTACCAGTACAGGGTTCTTCCTTTTGGCCTGGCCTCAGCACCAAGGGTGTTTACGAAATGCATGGCTGTAGTGGCAACATTTCTTTGCACTCTAGGAATATTCGTCTTCCCCTAATTAGACGACTGGCTCATTCGAGCCCCATCAGAATGAGAGGCTAGAATTGCTCTATCTTGCACAATGCGTATACTTAAGTATTTGGGCCTGGTCATAAACATCCCAAAATCCAACCTAACTCCCACTCAGTCTCTAGAGTTTATAGGAGTTATGCTGGATACCAGGAAAGCAAGGGCCTATCTTCCACAGCCCCGCTGCCTTCACATTGTGCAGTTAGCTTCCCAAGCAGTGTTAAAAATTCATCTCACTGCTCGGGAAATGTTACAATTGCTAGGCCACATGGCATCTACCGTGCATATGGTTCCCTATGCTCACCCAGGCACAAAGAGAGCAGAATGCTCTTGCTATTCCGACAGGAACACAATGAGGCAAGAGATATGGATGATCACACGTGCCTTTATTAAGTCCCCTACGCGTTTCGGCCAAAGCCTTCCTCGGGGGGATATACTTAAACATACAAACATAAAAAACATTAAAAATCATAAATATTCATAAAATCAAACAGGCATGTAGCACATAAACACATCAATCTTGATAAGAATGTGTAAAAACATAAATAAATAATAAAATCATACATTAAATCCATAATGTTAATATTGAACTTTAGCTTAAATAACCACTATGAATGAAATGAATAATAAACCATAAAACGCTTAAAACATTAAAATATTAAAATATTGAATAATAAATAAGACGCAGGGCAGAAACAAAGTGAAAAAACATGAAAAGGCTTCTTGCAAAGCACTACTGGTAAAACCAAATGACACATTAAACGACATAAAAAGTGTCTACTTACAGGGCACTACTGGTCAAACAACCAGTATAAATATCCTAGATAGCGTGTAGATTCCTTGCACTCTAAAATACTGTAATGCATAAATAGACAATAGAAATGTGAGGGAATATAAATATAATAATAAGAGCATAAAAAATATATATATATATATATATATAAACAAACCATTAAATGACACTGTATGGACATAAAAAATGTATTGCAACCAATTAATATGATGTGCATAATTGTACATCTAAGAGGATATATGAAAGTGAATGCTAAAAATATATTAACTAAAACTAAGCTGATAGCGTGAAACGCTGAAATAAACAGCCACAGAGGCAGATGGACTTTATACAAATGAAGCTCACTTTTTGATTCACCTATAGACGTTTCTCTCTAAAACTGTTTGGTAGGAATTACCTTATCTTCACCAAACCAAGTTGGCAACCACTGCGTGATAAAAGACACAAATAAAATACTTTATCTACTACTAAGACATAAAACTTAAACAGAGGTGTCAACCGAACGGCAAACTGCTACCATGATGTCAGCCTAAAATTAGTATAACGTCCACCATCGTTTTAATTTAAAAATGATAAGATCTGTTAAAATCAAACTAAACTAAAAAATATTTTAAATACTGATAGGAAGGGGGTATTGGCAAGCTAAGATGAAGTGAAATAGGCTGCTTACAAAGGACAAACTTTCTAATAGCAATAGGACAGTATACATAGTAAATGTCACCTTCGCGTTGGATGGAGGGGCATTGAGACAGGCACGTAACCTATGCAAGACAGCCGTTTAATGACATTATCTATCTACAATGAGATAGAAATAGTGCAAAAAACTATTTTTGTATTTTTATATACAACTGCCTTTAAAAAAAGAGAACTATTTATACTTCTTTCTTCCACCCTCTAAAGGATGCCGAGATTCGCGCCAAAACAAGTGTGAAGTAAGCTGTTTTCAAATCGTATAAACATCACTACAGCACTAAATCAGTTTACTCAGCAGGTAAAATCCACACTATGTGAACTAAAGTAATAATTCTTACCTAAAATCAGCAATCTGCACTTTCAGAACGAACGTGTCGGTATGTCAAAAAAGAAGAACTAATGTCCGTATGTGAGGGCTAAAAATACCGGAAGGAAGGGGGCGTGGTAAAAACAATGACGTTGATAGTGACGAACAAAAGATACTAAAGGAACCGACAACTAGTATGTAAACTGAAACACTAGTGCTGAACTTAATATGTACTAGATCCTATGAATGATACTAAAATAAAAAACGTACTTGTAGAACAAAATAAAAACATAAAATACAACTTAGTGTTAAATAATCAAACCTTGGAAATGCGATAAAGGATGCTGCACAATTCACAAAAATACTGTCAAATCAACCTCCTGATTCAAACCATTAGGTGCCAAACTATTAAGCTCGTAAATAAATCTCTGTTCTAACTTCAGTAGTGTTTTGTTGATATCCCCACCTCTCCAACTAGGCACTACTGTTTTGACAACCAAATATTTTAAATCCTGAATAGTGTGTTGTTTTTCTTGCCAATGTGATACTAACGGACTATCCGATGCATTTCTCTGCAAACAACTTCTGTGCTCTATAATCCGTGTACGGATCTGTCGTTTTGTTTTTCCAACATATATTAAATTGCATGGACACAGTATTAAGTAAACCACCTTTTCTGTTCTACAGTTTGAAAAATGATTGATGTAGAACTTCTGCTGTGTGACCGGGTGAATAAAAACATGCTTGACCGTGATAGTGTGTGCACATATAGAACAACTGCCGCATTTGTAATGACCTTTTATTTTGGGTGGTGGTTTGTAGTATGTAAGGGCAGAAGGTACCAATGTATTGGCCAAATTAGAATTGCGTTTGTAAGCAACCATAATTCTTTTAGAAGTAAAGTTTGACAGACTGGCTAACAAATACCATTCCTGTTTTAATATGTTGGTGATCTCCTTGGAGTATTGGGAAAAGGTTAAGGAACACACACTATTTTATCTTCCTTTTGACGTTCTTTTTTCTGTAAAAGATTTTTGCGCTCCATTGTATTTTTTAGTTTAGTTTGATTTTAACAGATCTTATCATTTTTAAATTAAAACGATGGTGGACGTTATACTAATTTTAGGCTGACATCATGGTAGCAGTTTGCCGTTCGGTTGACACCTCTTTTTAAGTTTTATGTCTTAGTAGTAGATAAAGTATTTTATTTGTGTCTTTTATCACGCAGTGGTTGCCAACTTGGTTTGGTGAAGATAAGGTAATTCCTGCCAAACAGTTTTAGAGAGAAACGTCTATAGGTGAATCAAAAAGAGAGCTTCATTTGTATAAAGTCCATCTGCCTCTGTGGCTGTTTATTTCAGCGTTTCACGCTATCAGCTTAGTTTTAGTTAATATATTTTTAGCATTCACTTTCATATATCCTCTTAGATGTACAATTATGCACATCATATTAATTGGTTGCAATACATTTTTTATGTCCATACAGTGTCATTTAATGGTTTGTTTATATATATATATATATATATATATACTCTTATTATATTTATATTCCCTCCCATTTCTATTGTCTATTTATGCATTACAGTATTTTAGAGTGCAAGGAATCTGCACGCTATCTAGGATATTTATACTGGTTGTTTGACCAGTAGTGCCCTGTAAGTAGACACTTTTTATGATGTTTAATGTGTCATTTGGTTTTACCAGTAGTGCTTTGCAAGAAGCCTTTTTCATGTTTTTTCACTTTGTTTCTGCCCTGCGTCTTATTTATTATTCAATATTTTAATGTTTTAAGCGTTTTATGGTTTATTATTCATTTCATTAATAGTGGTTATTTAAGCTAAAGTTCAATATTAACATTATGGATTTAATGTATGATTTTATTTATTTGTTTTTACACATTGTTATCAAGATTGATGTGTTTATGTGCTACATGCCTGTTTGATTTTATGAATATTTATGATTTTTAATGTTTTTTATGTTTAAGTATATCCCCCCGAGGAAGGCTTTGGCCGAAACGCGTAGGGGACTTAATAAAGGCACGTGTGATCATCCATATCTCTTGCCTCATTGTTTCCCTATGCTCACCTCCATATGAGAGCAGCCCAATGGACTCTATCCATTCAGTGGACTCAAGTATCAGGCTGCCTATCAGACAAAATAGCAAACTCAAGACGCCTTATTTTGTCCCTACAATGGTGGCAATCAACCCAAAACCTGTTGGTGGGGTCCCCTTTCCAGCAGCCCCCACCCCAGATCACTCTAACAGATGCCTCACAGGTGGGTTGGGGAGCTCACCTGCAAGATCTCTCTACCCAAGGCACCTGGACTCCACAGGAAACCCATCTACACATCAATCTCTTGGAACTCAGAGCAATCTTCCTTGCTCTTCGAGTGTTCCACACCCAGCTGAGCTACAAGACAGTCCTAATTCAGACGGACAATAAAGTAGCTATGTTCTGTCTGAACAAGCAGGGAGGAACAGGTTCTCTGTCGCTTTGCAACGAAGCTTTGCAACTATGGGCCCTCACCAGAGAGCATCAGATTCATCTCCTTGCGGTGTATCTGCCAGGCATTCAAAACTCCTGGGCAGACAGACTCAGTTGAGTTCTGCTTCCACACGAGTGGTCTCTTCGTGTGGACCAGGTAGCAGAAATTTTTCAAATTTGGGGATCTCCGGACATAGATCTCTTTGCAAGTCCGTTGAATGCCAAACTTCCCCGATTCTGTTCCAGAATTCTGGCTCAGGGTTCTCAGGCCAGGGATGTTTTCGTTCTCCATTGGGGTCAGGACTTCCTATATGCCTTTCCACCCATTCCCCTAATTCCCAAAACCCTATTCAAGCTTCAGAGAGACAGAGGCCATATGATTCTCATAGCTCCACATTGGCCATGGCAGGTGTGCTACCCTCTGCTCCTACATCTCTCTCAAGCTCCATCTCTGGACTTAGGATCTGCTCCAGATCTCCTGTCTCAGGAGGACGGGATGTTGTGGCATCCCAATCCCCACTCTGTGCATCTCAGGGCCTGGTTGCTGAGAGCATAGACCTTCATGGTCTTAACCTGTCTCAACAAGTAAAAGATATCCTTTATGCTTCTAGGAAGCCTTCCACAAGACGCTCTTATGCTTTCAGGTGGAAGAGGTTTTCCATATGGTGTTCGCAGAAGGGTCTTGACCCCCTGGCGATACCTCTGGAATCATTATTAGAGTATCTCCTTCATTTATCTAATGCAGGGCTTAAGACTAACTCAGTAATTGCAGGGCTTAAGACTAACTCAGTAAGAGTCCATTTAAGTGCTATTTCAGCTTCTTTCAAGCCTTTAAATGGACAACCTATTTCTCCAGGACCAAGCAGGAAGTCAGTCCTCACTGATGGGTGACGTCGGCGCCGACGGAGCCCTCGCGGAGCAATTTCCCCAGCTTTCGAAGAAAGCCTTAGGGAATTGCAGCGCGCATGCGCGGTCCTCTTCCCGCCCAAGGGTGCCATCTTGCTCAGTCTTCTTTTTTCCGCGGAACCCTACAAACGTAGTTTGTGATCACCGCTGAAAAAGTTGATTTTTTTGTTCTATTTTCTCGGTTCGACGCCGTGTCCTTTTCCCTCCCGGCCTCGATACTCCGGTGTCGAGTCCGTTCACTATTTTTCGGTTTTTGTCCTTCGTGACTGTCGTTCCCGCCACTTTTTTCTTTTTCTCTGGCAGCCCAGTCTTTTGACCTCGCAGGGGCCCTTTGTCCCCCCGATGGCTGCCAGCGGGTTTAAAAAGTGTGATCGGTGTACGAGGCTTATGTCTCTCACCGACACACACGACTGCTGCCTCCGCTGTCTCGGACCCAATCATGACCCGATGATTTGTGGTCCGTGTACCAAAATGTCCTCGAAGGCATTGAGGAATCGGCAGTCTCAAAAGGAGCGAATCTTCTCTGACTCCACGTCCGGCCGGGCCCGGACCTCGTCAGAGGCTTCGACGTCTCGTGACTCCGGCCCAGAGCGTCGTCGGAGCTCCTCTGAGCGGGGATCTCCCGCCCGGGAACATCATCGGAAGAAGAAACCCGCGAGGGCGGCGTCGGAGGATGCTCCTGGTTCCTCGAGGGCCAGGTCGCATAGCCCCGATAGCCGCCCCGGGTCCTCGGAGTCGGAGAGGCCTTCGAAGCATCCTCGTCTCGAAGTGGAGTCTCCTGGACACGTGAGTACTGTAGTCCTCGTGGACTCGCCTCCGAAGGAGCCGACGTCCGGGCCCGAGTCGGGGGCTGCTGGGTCTCCTGAGCTTGGACTCAGGCTGACGGCCTTGGAGAGCAGTTTCGCTGCCTTCATGGACCAGCAGCGGGCATTGATCGCTGGCCTCGCCGATGCATCTGCCCTGACCACCGGGATGTCGACGTCCAAGTCGACCCCGGAGGCCGAGCCGATCCTCGAGTCCATGCGGGCTCGGGTCGATCCTCGGCCACGGTCTCCCTCGGCCTCCCGTTCGGGACTGAGGTCGTCGACGCCGGCCTCAGCGTCGGGGCGGAGGTCCTCGGCGGCCGCCCGCACGGAGCCGCTCGATTCCTCCTCGGAGTCGGGCTGGGACACGGAGGACGACGAGTCACCCGGTTCTTTTCAGACTCGGTGCGTCCCCTCCGACTCGCCCGAGTATGAGCCTCGGAGACGGTCCCCCCCGGAGGATACCCGGTTCTCGAACTTCGTGAGGGATATGGCCAAGGCTTTGGCCTTCCCCGCGGATCCCGAGGAGGAGCCTCGAGCCGAAGAGCTCGAGGCCCTCCAGTATGACTCTCCCCCGAAGGAGGCCTTTACTGTACCGGTTCTTCCGATGCTGGAAAGACTTCTCTTCCGCATGTGGGAGAGCCCGGCATCGACGCCGGTGTTAAGCAAGCGGGTCGATTCCATGTATCGAGTCCGCAAGAGCCCCGGGTTCCAGAAGGCACAACTACCGTACCATTCCATGGTGGTGGAATCGGCCATGCATCGACTCAAGAGTCAAAAGATGCACTCCTCGGTGCCTCCCGGCAAGGAGGCCCGGAACCTGGATGGCCTCGGTAGGAAGTGCTTCCAGGGCTCTATGCTTGCTTGTCGAGTCCAGACATACCAGCTCTACATGGGCATGTATCTCCGAGACCTGGCAAAGGAAATTGCCGGGTTCTCTGCTGGTCTCTCCGAGGAACCTTTGCAGAGGTTCCAGGCCTTGTCCACTGGTATTCGAGAGTGCTCGAAATTTATTTCTCGAGCAGCCTACAATGGCTTCGAAGCATCGACTCGAGTAGCCGGGGCAGGCATCGGTGCCCGCCGGCAGGCTTGGCTTCAGTCATTTGACCTCGAGCCATGGGTGCAGGACAAGTTGGTCAATGTCCCCTGCAGAGGTGAAAACCTCTTTGGCAAGCCCATGGCTGAAAAGGCTGCGCAACTCGAGACAGAGACTCTAACCAGGACTCGCCTGTCCAGAAAGACCTCTGCCCCTTCACAGAAGAGGAAGGGCTCGGGGAAAAAGCCCTTTTACCCGAGGAAGGTGTCTGCCTATAAACAACACCACCCACAATATCAAGCCTTATCAGCTCCCCATCAGGGTCAGCAGGCTAAGGGACAGGGTAATGGGTCCCGTAGGCAGAAGGCCCCCAAGCCCACTACACAGGCCCCTGCTCAGCAGGGTGGGGGGTTTTGACTCCGTAAGCATAGCCTCTTCCCCCCCGCTGGCTTCTCTCAGCACGGGAGGCCGGCTGGCCCATTTTGCCCACAGGTGGTCAGCCGTAACATCAGATACATGGGTGCTTCAGGTAGTTCAAAAGGGCTACCTTTTGCATTTTCACCAGGTACCTCCCTCCTACTTTCCAGGGGAGCCCCCAAGGACCCCTTTGCACAGGGACTTACTCCTTCAGGAGTTAGCAAGTCTTCTTCAGAAACAGGCTGTGGAACCGGTGCCCCACTACCTGAAAGGTCATGGCTTTTATTCCAGGTACTTTCTGATACCAAAAAGAACAGGAGGCCTCAGACCCATCCTGGACTTGCGCAACCTCAACAACTTCCTGCAAAGGGAAAAGTTCAAGATGCTTACCCTTAGAATCCTGCTGCCCTACCTCCAGCAGGGAGATTGGCTAAGCTCATTGGATCTAAAGGATGCTTATACTCACATCCTTATCCATCCGATTTGTTGTGGAAGGAAATCATTATCAGTACAGGGTACTGCCCTTTGGCCTGTCCTCCGCTCCCAGGGTGTTCACCAAATGCCTGGCAGTGGTGGCAGCCTTCCTGAGGCTTCAAGGCCTGTTTGTCTTTCCCTACCTGGACGACTGGCTCATCCGGGCACAGTCTTCCCTAGAGGTCACTCAGGCCACTCGTCGCACTGTAGCTCTGCTTCAGCACTTGGGGTTTGTCATAAACTTCGCAAAGTCCACTTTGCTCCCCTCTCAGGATCTAGAATTCATAGGAGCGCGGTTGGACACTCTGCAAGCTCGTGTCTTCTTGCCTCTGGAACGGGCCAACCAGCTCGTAGCTCTGGCCAGCAGTTTTCACAGCTCTTCCCTGGTCTCGGCCAGGCAATTCCTGCGGCTGTTCGGACATATGGCTTCCACGGTCCATACATATGAGGCCTGCTCAGTGGAGCCTTCGCACTCAATGGCATCAAGCCACAGGGAGCCTTGCGGACTTAGTACGGATCTCCGACCGCCTGGTCTCCTCTCTGCTATGGTGGCTTCATCTGCCAAATCTGCTTCTCGGCATGACTTTTCAGTCTCCTCCACCTTCCCAAGTGCTGACAACAGATGCCTCTCTCCTGGGATGGGGAGCACATTGCCAAGGGACATGTACTCAAGGGCTTTGGACCCCTTGGGAAGCTGCTCAGCAAATAAACTTCCTGGAGCTCAGAGCGATCCGCCTAGCTCTGCGGACCTTCTCTCACCTCACCTCTCATCAGTCTGTACTAGTCCAGACGGACAATCAAGTTTCCATGTTCTATGTCAACAAACGGGGGGGGGCACCGGCTCCCCCCTCCTATGTCAGGAGGCTCGGAGACTGTGCTCTTGGGCAGTCGACCATGGCATCCTGCTCAAAGCGGTTTACCTGCCCGGACAGGAAAATTACCTGGCCGACAAACTGAGCAGGATTCTGCAGCCACACGAGTGGAGATTGGACCCGCTGGTTGTTCAGCGGATCTTCCTCCGGTGGGGCCTCCCCACCATGGATCTTTTTGCCAGTCCTCTGAACCGGCAACTTCCCAGGTTCTGCTCCAGGCACCCGCACCCGCTCAGAGTAGCGGCGGATGCTTTCCTCATTCCGTGGTCCATGGGCCTACTGTATGCCTTTCCTCCCACGCCACTCGTGTCCAGGACGCTTTTCAAGGTTCTCCGGGACAGGGCCTCGGTAATCCTGGTAGTGCCCAGATGGCCGATACAGCCCTGGTTCCCACTCCTGCTACAACTAGCAGTGGACACTCCCCTTCCTCTGGGGTTTCAGCCCGATCTCCTGATTCAGGATCAAGGCACTCTCCTGCACCCCAACCTCCGGGCCCTTCACCTGATGGCCTGGCTGCTGAAAGGGTAGTTCTAGCTCCACTGCTCCTCCCTCCGGAGGTGGAAGAGGTCGTCCTGGCCTCTAGGCGTCCGTCCACCCAGAAGTCTTACGCCCTTAAATGGTGTCGCTTCTCTGTGTGGTGTTCTCAGCAATCTGAGAACCCCTTCTCCTGCTTGGTATCGGTGATTCTGCAATACTTGCTTCACCTTTCCAATCTCAGCCTCAAGTCCAACTCTGTAAGAGTCCACCTCGGTGCTCTCTCTGCACATCATTTGCCGGTGGACGGCAGGCCTCTTTCCGCACACCCCTTGGTGACGCGTTTTCTCAGAGGCCTCCTTCTGCTTAAGCCTCCCTTGCGCCCCCCAGCCCCTGACTGGGATCTCAATGTGGTCTTGCAGTGGATTACCTGTCCGCCTTTTGAACCTATGGCTACCTGCTCTCTTCGTTTCCTTTCTTGGAAAACTCTCTTCTTGGTAGCCCTTACCTCCGCTAGGCGCGTTAGTGAACTACAAGCCCTAGTGTCTGAGCCTCCTTACACTAGGTTCTACCCTAATAGGGTGGTCTTACGGACTCACCCAAAGTTTCTTCCAAAAGTGGTTTCCCCTTTTCATCTCAACCAAGAGGTGGTTCTTCCAACCTTCTTTCCCAGGCTGCATACCAGCCGGGCTGAGATAGTTCTGCATACCCTGGACTGTAGGAGGGCCTTATCCTTCTACCTTGACCGTACGCGGGAGCATAGAAAGGCTGTTCAGCTTTTCGTTTCTTTTGACCCCAATAGGTTGGGGTGCCTGTCTCCAAGCGTACTTTGTCCATCTGGGTAACTGACTGTATCGCCTGGGCTTATGGGGCAGCCGGCCTCTCCTTAGAGAGTCGAGTCACTGGCTACTTGGTCTTCAAGCCAGACTTTTGCGGCTCATTACTGCCTGGAGAGGGAGTCCCGCAGGGACAGTGCTTTCGGACAGGCAGTCCTCCACAATCGCTTTGAGGTTTAGGCAACTCCTACCCTCTGGCCCTGGTGTTGGGCTACCGGCCGGAAGCGTATTCAGAGAAGATTCCTTACTTCTGTACTGCTGAGCTAGAGGGAGCTCATTTTTTCTGCTTGAGGTCTCCGGTAGCCTTAAGCTTGGGAGTCCCATCAGTGAGGACTGACTTCCTGCTTGGTCCTGGAGAAAGAGTAGTTACTCACCTGTAACAGGTGTTTTCCAGGAGCAGCAGAAATCGGTCCTCACAACCCTCCCTCCTCCCCTCGGAGTTGCAGTCATTCTTATCCATTGTTTTTGCTAACTTTTTTGCTGTCTTTTCGCTATGTCATCAGACTGAGCAAGATGGCACCCTTGGGCGGGAAGGGGACCGCGCATGCGCGCTGCAATTCCCAAAGGCTTTCTTCGAAAGCTGGGGAAATTGCTCCGCGAGGGCTCCGTCGGCACCGACGTCACCCATCAGTGAGGACTGATTCCTGCTGCTCCTGGAGAACACCTGTTACAGGTGAGTAACTACTCTTTCCTCTCATCCTCTCATAGCGAGATTTATGAGGGGCCTTCTTCTAACTAAGCCTCCCATTAGGCCACCACCTAAATTTGCATGGGACCTAAATCTGGTTCTTGGACAGCTCATGAAGCTGCCTTTTGAACCTCTAGCTACTACCTCCTTGAAATTCTTTTCCTGGAAGGTTGTCTTTCTCATTGCAATCACATCAGCACGTCGCTTTAGTGAGTTGCAAGCATTAGTGGCTGATCCTCCTTATACAAGGTTCCATCATAAGGTAGTCCTTAGGACTCATCCACACTTTATGCCAAAGGTGGTCTCACCTTTTCATTTAAACCAAGCAGTTTACCTGCCTGTATTTTTTCCAAGGCCTCATGCTTCAAATGCAGAAAGGAATCTTCATACTTTGGACTGTAAAAGAGCACTTGCTTTTTACTTACAAAGGACACAGCAACATAGAAAGTCCTCTCAACTCTTTGTTGCTTTTGATCCTTCTCATTTGGGACTTCCAGTTTCCAAGAAAACATTGTCCAATTGGATTGCACAGTGTATTTCTTTTACCTATCAGAGTAAGAACCTTTCTCTGGAAGGCCATGTCACAGCTCACAATGTGAGAGCCATGGCAGCCTCAATGGCTCATTTACACTCTGTGTAAGAACATAACATAAGAACATAAGATATGCCATACTGGGTCAGACCAAGGTCCATCAAGCCCAGTATTCTGTTTCCAACAGTGGCCAATCTAGGTCATATGTACCTAGCAGTTTCCCCAAGAGACACAAGTTCCACAATGCTTGTACTGGGTCAAGCATTGATATCTTCGGTCACTTCTTAATAATGGTTTATGGACCTTTCCTCCAGGAACTTGTCCAAACCTTTTTTAAACCCAGCTACACTAACAGCCTTTACTACATCCTCCGGTAACAAATTCCAGAGTTTGATTACACGTTGAGTGAAAAAATATTTTCTTTTATTAGTCTTAAATAGTTTACCCTGTAGCTTCATTGCATGTCCCCTAGTCTTTCTATATTCTGATAACGTAAACAATCGATCTACGTTTACCCGTTCCACTCCGTTCATTAATTTATAGACTTCTATCATATCTCCCCTCAGCCGTCTCTTTTCCAGGTTAAAGAGCCCTAGCCTTTTTAGCCTTTCTTCATAGAAGTATCCTTCCATCCCCTTTACCATTTTGGTGGCTCTTCTCTGAACCTTTTCTAAAATCGCTATATCCTTTTTAAGATACGGCGACCAGAATTGCACACAGTATTCAAGGTGCGGTCTCACCATGGAACGATATAGAGGCATTATAATATCTTTTGTTTTATTTTCCATTCCTTTCCTTATCATACCTAGCATTCTATTGGCTCTCTTGGCCGCCGCTGCACAGAGGGTTTTTAACATGGTATCCACAATGACGCCTAAATCTTTTTCCTGGGTGGTGGTTCCTAATGTGGAACCTTGCATCGTGTAACCATAGTTTGGGTTGTTCTTCCCTAGGTGCATAACCTTGCACTTGTCCACATTAAATTTCACCTGCCATTTTGATGCCCAGTCTTCCAATTTATCAAGATCCTCTTGCAATTTTTCACAATCCTCTTGGGTTTTAACAACTTTAAATAGTTTTGTGTCATCTGCAAATTTGATCCTCACTCGTTATTCCACTTTCCAGGTCATTTCCTGGTCTTTGGTTCTCTGTAAACTGCGCTGATTATAAATAGCGCGGTATATAAAAAAATTGAAATAAAATAAATAATAATAAATAAATAAATAAATTTATTAATATTTCAAAAAGCAGCGGACCCAGCACAGATCCCTGGGGTACAACGCTATTCACCTTTCTCCATTGGGAAAATTGGCCATTCCTTTCCATTTCTCCGGGCCAGTCCAGGGAAGGTTAGGTTGTCAATCCCCTTCAGCAGCTGAGGATATGAAGACATCAAGTTTTCTTGAGCCGTGAAGCCACTCCCCCTGAGGTCAACTGCCAGTCTTTCATTCCTCAGCAGCTGAAAAGGATCGTTATTAGCTCTCTCCTTCAGGTTTTTAAAGTTGGTTTTATTTATTTATGTTAATTTAATTGGCTCTGGCAGAGCTGATTTGTTTTATAGTCCTACTTTAAATTTCTTAAAGATTTTATTCAATTATATTCTTCTTAGCAGGGAGACTTACATTGTTTTTAATCAATGTTCTCTTCCTAGCAGGGAGACAGACATTGCTATTGATCAATGTTCTTTTCCTAGCAGGGAGATAGACATTGCTGTTAATTACGGACTATGGCAGAGCCTGCCTGAAGTGTTCCGTCCTTTTTAAGAAGAGTGCAGTTAATCTGGGAGCCCCAGCTCTTTCTCTGCATTTAAAATTCATTGCTTTCTAAGTGTTCCGCTAGCAGCGGTTCAAACTGAGAAAAATTATGCAGGTTTGCAGTGTCCCCGATGGTCGCATGTTTTCTGGATCATCGCGATTTTTATAGGGGGTTCTTGTTTTGATTTGGGCTCTGCCGCGGCACACAAAGGAAACAAAATCTGAGGTGTGCAGATCGGCGGTTTTCAAATCAGCGCGGTGCTGATCTTTGCTCTGACACGGAAGATAAAGATTCAATTCTGCAGCATTTAAATCAGCGTTTTTCAGATCAGTGTGGTTTGCCTACTTTCTGATCTAGTGTGTTAAGATTTATAGTGTTAAGTTTAGTTTTTGGCAATATAAGTTGTTGCAATGGCAGAGAAGGTTGCCATGGAAACGGATAAACACTTGTTTAACGCTGAGAAAGCCGGTGTATCGGCCATTTTGAATTCTCCCGTTGTTTTACAATCTGATAAGCAACGACCTACTAAGAAAAAAGGCAAGTCTTCTAAGAGTGTTTTAAGGCAGGAGAAGACTAAGGAACCTATGCCAGAGGCAAAGGAAGATATATTATCTTTCTTTTCTCCGGATTTTATTTTAGCTATGCACAAAGCTTTTTTGGCAAGATCTGATGGTTCTGTTTCTACAGAGATGTGTAAAGGCTCTTCTTCACTTCCTGTAGATCTTCCTATTTCTGAGGACCCTGGAGAAGGTACTTCTCAGATTAAAGAGATCATTAAGGATCCTTTGGATCTTTTTGCTTCTCAGCTCCCTGTGGCTTTAGCTCAAGAGGAAACAGAAGCTCTTTCTGTTTCAGGATTGGATGTGCCTTATGAAGAGCTGGAAGACGGTGAAATTGCTCCTGGTGAGGACCCCAATATGTTTCGGGTTTTTCGCAAAGAGGAGCTTTCAGCTCTCATTTCCCATTCTTTATCTGCATTAAATCTGTTGCTTCCAGCTGAATCTCAGGATACTTTAGAGGATCCTTTATTGCAAGGGTTTAAAGCGAAACAGCGCTCCTTCCCAATGCACCGGGTCATAAGGCAAATGATTGAGTCCGAATGGGAATGTCCAGAAGCTACGCTTCATGGTAGCCGTGCTTTATCCCGCCTTTATCCTTTGCCGCAGGAAGAAAAGGATTTATTAAAAATGCCTAAGGTGGATGCAATAGTGGCGGCGGTAACAAAGAAAACTACTATTCCAGTTGAGGGAACAGCTGCTCTTAAGGATTTGCAAGATAGAAAGTTAGAAGTCTTTCTTAAGCAATCATTTGATTCTTCTGCTTTAGCCCTACAAGCCGCTGTTTGTGGGGCATATGTGTCTAGAGCATCCATTCGGTGGCTTCAAGGAGATATATCTGGGAATCCAGAGTTGTTGCGGGGAGCAGAAATCGCTAAGTTAGAATCGGCTGCTGCTTATATGGCAGATGCCTTTTATGATCTGCTCCGGATTGCTGCTAAGTCAATGGCAGCGCTGATTGCGGCTAGACGTTTCTTGTAGCTGCGTAACTGGGCAGCAGATGTGTCTTCTAAATTGCGTCTTAGCAAATTACCATACAAAGGGAGATTGCTTTTTGGAGAAGCACTTGACAAAATTGTAAAAGATTTAAGTGATTCTAAAGGAGGTCGTTTACCTGAAGATAGGCAAAGGCCCGCTCGTGGTGTAGGAGGTTCTCGAGGTGCCGGACGAGATTTTAGGAGATTTCGGGGGCGCGATTTGTTCCTTATTCCAGAGGTCGTTAGGGATTTCGTGGTCAGTCCTTTCGTGGAGCAAGAGGCTACGGTAGATCTTACTTCCCGTCTTCTCAAAACACATCCAAAAAGCCACAATGAAGGTCTCCTGGTCCAGGCATTTGTTCCTGTAGGAGGCCGTCTACAGAGGTTTTTAAAAGCCTGGACCGAAATCACCACAGACAAATGGGTGTTGGAGATAGTTCAAAAAGGGTATGCACTAGATTTCGCTTTCCCCTTGTCTCCAGCTTTCGTCCTGTCTCCCTGTGCTCCAGGGTCAAAGGAAAAAGCGATAATGGGGACGATTTTTCATCTATTACACCTACAGGCTATAGTTCCTGTGCCGCAAGACCAGTACGGTCAAGGTCGATACTCGATCTATTTCGTCGTTCCGAAGAAAGAGGATTCTTTTCGCCCAGTACTCGATCTCAGGAGCGTCAACCGTGCTTTGCGGGTGCCTCATTTTCGCATGGAGACTCTGCGCACGGTACTTCAAGCAGTGCGCCCAGGGGAATTCCTCTCGTCAATAGATCTTACGGAGGCTTATCTTCACATTCCAATAAGGCTTTCTCATCAAAAGTTTTTACGTTTTGCACTTCCAATGGGTCATTTCCAGTTTCAAGCACTACCCTTTGGCCTTGCCACGACTCTGCGGATTTTCACAAAACTCATGGTAGTGGTAGCGGCTGCTCTAAGAAAAGAGGGCATCAGAGTCCATCCTTACCTCGACGATTGGTTGATCAGGGCAGATTATCATTTGGCTTCGGAAGTAGCAACGGCTCGAGGAGTTCAACTTTTAGAACAACTGGGTTGGGTCATAAATCAGGCAAAGAGTCAATTGCAGCCGGTTCAGCAACTGACTTATCTAGGGGCCTTATTCGACACTGTTCGAGGAGCAGCTTTCTTGACGGAAGTCAGAATAAACAAAATATTACAGCAGGTGAAGGCGTTTTTAAAAGTCCAGGCTCCATCGGCCTGGATGTACTTGCAACTTTTAGGATCCATGGCGGCAGCTTTGGATCTGGTTCCATGGGCCAGAGCGCACATGAGACCGTTGCAACAGGCTCTGCTTTCCCGTTGGTCTCCGCAGCTTCACCCGCTGTCTCAATGTCTGTGTTGCCCAGAAGTAGTAAGAAAGAGTCTGGAGTGGTGGTCGGACCCTGTACATTTGTCAGCGGGCATTCCTTTGCAGGAGCCCACATGGGTTTTAGTCACCACGGATGCCAGTTTAACGGGCTGGGGAGCGCATTGTCAAACTCAAGTGGTTCAAGGTTTTTGGTCTCAGGAGGAGACCTTATGGTCGATCAACATGTTGGAGTTGCGTGCAGCTCGATTGGCTCTTCTGCACTTCGAACGTCTTCTCACGGGAAAGGCGGTCCGTTTGTTCTCGGACAATCTTGTCACGGTAGCATATATCAATCGGCAAGGAGGGACGAAAAGTTCTTCTCTTCTAAGCGAATGTCAGGAGTTAATGGCTTGGGCGGAGGGCCATCTTTTGGCGTTATCAGCGACTCACGTAGCGGGCAGAGAGAATGTTCAGGCAGATTATCTCAGTCGCAACATTTTAGACCCAGGAGAATGGGAATTAAATGTGGCGGTTTTTCACGAGTTGACCTTAAAATGGGGTCAACCGGTTATGGATCTAATGGCAACTTTCAGCAATGCCAAAGCAAGCCGATTTTTCAGCAGACGAAGGGAACGCATGTCAGAGGGTCTCGATGCTCTAGTTCAACCTTGGCCGGAGAACGTACTTTTGTATGTTTTTCCTCCGTGGCCAATGGTGAATCGTATTCTTCAACGCATAAGAACAAACAACAGAAGGCGAAGTACAAGTTGACCCACAGGATTTCGCAGATCACATCAAAGACAAATTTCACTCCACGGAGCGAACAACATCTAGTGGGACCACCAGGTCGGACGTACACCCCAAAACCTGGGGCACATTCTCAACTGAACAGATATCCCACATCATCTCTACAATCAATACAAGCACTGCCCCTACAGACCCGTGCCCAGTGTCATGGGTCAAAGCCACCAAATCCTGCTTCATCCCCACCATACATAAAATAATACACAACTCACTCACTCAAGGACTCATGCCAAAGCAACTAAAGCTTGCTTCAGTAAGACCAATCATAAAGAAAACAAATCTCGACAAAAAAGATCCAGCAGCATATCGACCAATCTCCAGCATACCCTTCCTTGCAAAAATCATCGAAAAAACGGTCCAACTACAACTTCAGGAACACATCGACAAACAGGAAACACTCGATGACAACCAACACGGATTTCGTCCCAACCATGGAGTCGAAACGCTACTGATCTACCTCTTCGACAGCATCCTAAGAATAATCGACAACACCATGAATGGAATCATAATGATCTTCATCGACATCTCCTCAGCCTTCGACACAGTGGACCACAACACCCTCCTAGAAAGACTAAAGAACACTGGTATACACGGTATTTATTTATTTATTTATTTAACAGTTGCTTATATACCGCTACCTTCCACAGATCAGGTGCGGTTTACAGTGAACAAGGAATGAACAGATTAACAGGTCTGTTTTACATGAAACATTAATTAACTAGGTACAATTTTGCTAAATACATGAAACATTAATTAACTAGGTACAATTTTGCTAAATACATTAAACATGATTGGACTAAATATGGTAAATTTGTTAAATAACAATTTAACTATTTACATATTTTGAACTATTGAATTGAAGTGGTTCCACTCGTACCTAACCGAAAGACAGCTACAGGTCAAGTCAGGACACACCACCTCCCGACCCATAAACGTCCAACAAGGAGTACCTCAAGGATCCGCACTCTCAGCTCTCCTATTTAACATCTACATACAACCAATTTGCAATATCATGAAAAAGAACAACATTCAATACACAATATATGCAGACGACATAATGATTTACACCCCAATATCAATCAACAACCCGGACTTCTCTAAGATAACAGACAGCCTCACCCAAATGGAGAGTTGGTGTCAAAACAACAACCTAGCAATAAACTACAACAAGACCGAAGCCCTAATCATCACCCGGAACCAAGGCTTCAAACACCCACCAAATTTAAAGATACAAAGCACCACTATACCAATAAGATCAGAAGTGAGATACCTCGGAGTTACTCTGGACAATAAACTCAATCTCAAACCACACATAGACAAAACAACCCAAAAAGCCTACTACAAGATGCGAATCATCAGGAGACTAAAGCCGCTCCTTGCCCCGGAACACTTCCGTACCGTCTGTCAAGCACTGATAACCCCACTACTGGACTTCTGCAATCCGATATACCTCGGCCTACCGAAACAAGCCCTCAAACCTCTACAACTAGCACAAAACACTGCTGCACGAATCATAACAGGAACGGCAAGACAGGAGCACATCACACCCACCTTAAAGGACTTACACTGGCTTCCAATCGGTGCACGCATCAAATACAAAACTATCATAAACATATTCAAGATCAAACACCACACATCAGCCAACAGCCTACACACACTCATACAATCAGACACCAGTATGCGTCCCAGAAGGAAACAAACCCACAACAGAGTCAGCACCCCCAGTGAATACAAACACACACGCAAGGACACAACAGACAGAGCACTCTCAATGGCCGCTCCAACAATATGGAACAAACTCCCGGACGACTTGAGGGCCGCTACAGACCTAAAAGACTTCAGAAAACAGCTAAAAACCATACTGTTCATAGAACACTATGGACACATCACATAACTTCAGAGAATGAACAACAGCACATGATCCCGCCTAACCAATGTATGCATGGAACTTGTTTTTGCACCACTGTATATAGCCCACTCTGTAAATAGCTCATACCAATCTAACACACAACACGACACACACTCAATTTCCCCCCACTGCATGTATAACACACTCACCTGACCTGATTGTTTGCCGTGATACCACCTTGATTATTAAGATAAGGCGGTTTAGAAATACTGTTAAATAAATAAATAAATAGCGGGACACCGAGGTTCCGTGATTCTGATTGCACCAGATTGGCCTCGCCGTCCTTGGTATGCGGATCTAAAGCGGCTTCTAATAGCGCCTCCTTGGCGTCTGCCGGTCAGGATCAATCTATTATTTCAAGGACCCGTTCTCATGCCACAAGTGGATCGCTTCTTGCTTACGGCTTGGCTCTTGAGAGGGCTCGTTTAACACGCAAAGGTTATGCAAGTTCTGTGGTAGCTACATTGCTTAATTCTAGGAGGCCGAGAACATCTCTTGCTTATGTCCGAGTATGGAGGTTATTCGAACATTGGTGTAAACAACAGAATGTTCTTCCACGGGTAGCTTCTTTACAACAATTGCTCTTGTTTCTTCAAGAAGGCTTAGATAAAGGTTTAGCGGTTAATACTCTTAAGGTTCAAGTAGCCGCATTATCATGTTTTAGGGGATTGGTTCAAAATCGTAGATTGTCGTTTCATCCAGATGTTCAAAGATTTTTTAAGGTGGCAAAAATTCTTCGGCCTCCATTACGTAAAATTGTGCCTCCGTGGGATTTGAATATTGTTCTAGAGGCTTTATCAAGTTCACCATTGGCTGCTATTTCTTCGCAATCTCCACGAGAATGTTCATGGAAGACAGCGTTTTTAGTAGCTTTGTGTTCAGCTAGGAGAATTTCGGATTTGCAGGCTTTGTCTTGTCAAGAGCCTTATTTGCAATTTCTGCCTGAACGGGTGGTGCTTCGCACAGTCCCAAGTTTTTTACCGAAAGTACTTTCTGTTTTTCATATTAATCAGTCGGTGGTGTTACCTACTTTTTCGAATTTATCAAGTTCTCCGATCGATCGAGCTCTCAAGAAATTAGATCTCGGTCGTGTATTAAAGAATTACCTTAAAATTTCCAAACCCTTTCGTAAGACGGATAGACTATTTGTTCAGTATGCTGGGCCCAGGAAGGGGCATCCAGCTTCAAAGTCAACAATTGCTCGTTGGGTACGATGTGCTATTACAGCGGCTTACCAAGCTGTGGGAAGGTCTCCACCGGTTGGCTTAAAAGCACATTCTACTAGGGCTCAAGCAACCTCCTGGGCGGAATTTGCTTTTGTGCCTCCGGTAGATATTTGTAGAGCAGCGACGTGGTCTTCGCTGCATACGTTTTCAAAACATTACCGCTTGGATGTTCATGCCAGGGAAGATGCAAGAGTGGGCGCGTCAGCTCTTATTGCAGGGTTGGCTGGTCCCTCCCAAGTTTAGGAACTGCTCTGGTATTGCCCTAACCTTCCCTGGACTGGCCCGGAGAAATGGAAAGGAAAATGAAATTAGATCTTACCTGCTAATTATCTTTCCTTGAATATTCTCCGGGCCAGTCCAGGGCCCCTCCCTTTTGGTTTGAAGAGGAAGTATCGGGGCTTCTATGCTTTTATCTTTGTATAGATAGCTAATCGTTTATTTAAAAAAAAAAAAAAAAAAAATTTAATTATAAATTTTATGAAACGGAAGATTATACATTCCTCTGTTTCTGTAGGACTATAGAACATATTCAGTTTATAGGAGTTGATGTTATGTTTTATTTCAGTTCAATATTAGTATGCTGCTTTGTCATAAAGAAGACTGGCAGTTGACCTCAGGGGGAGTGGCTTCACGGCTCAAGAAAACTTGATGTCTTCATATCCTCAGCTGCTGAAGGGGATTGACAACCTAACCTTCCCTGGACTGGCCCGGAGAATATTCAAGGAAAGATAATTAGCAGGTAAGATCTAATTTCATTTTTAGCCCTACCCTCTGCTTTCTATCTTTTAACCAGTTCCTGATCCACAATAGTACACTGCCTCCTATCCCATGACTCTTTAGTTTTGCCAAAAGTCTCTGATGAGGGACCTTGTCAAAGGCTTTCTGAAAGTCCAGATACACAATATCAACCGACTCACCTTTGTCCACCTGTTTATTCACTCCTTCAAAAAAACATAACAGATTAGTAAGACAAGATCTTCCTTGTCTAAAGCCATGTTGGCTGTCTCCCATTAGGTTGTGACTATCTACATGCTGAGTAATTTTATTCTTTATGATGGTTTCTACAATTTTTCCTGGTACTGACGTCAGGCTCACCGGTCTGTAGTTTCCCGGATCACCCCTGGAACCCTTTTTAAAAATTTTGGTGTCGAGCAGCTACTTGGACCTCGGTTCATACCTTCACAGCCCATTACTGCTTAGATAAGGACTCCCGCCGGGATGCCTTGTTTGGTCAGGCTGTTCTGCAACACTTGTTCCATACTTAATCAACTCCTACCCACCATTCCCGGTAGGATGCCAGAGATCCATGGGGGGAAGTGGAGTCCTTTCACAGGGACACCCAACCTCTGGGGTCTCTCCCTGGCATCTGTAGCTAGGGAGTCCCCTTATGTGAAGACTACATTCCTGCTTGTTCCTGGAGATAGCATGGTTACTCACCTGTAACAGGTGATCTCTGGGAACAGCAGGAATTTAGTCTTCACAACCCATCCACCTCCCCTAGGAGTTGTATCTCTCTTTTCTTTTCTTTCCCTCTCCCTCTCTTTGTCTCAGCTTTAAAACTCAACTGGAGAGAGGCAGTTGGGAAAGGCGGGAAGGCAGCACGCAGGCACTGTGGGATTCTCCCAAAAGCTTTCTGATTGGACGCTGGGGAGCGTTCCCACGCAGGCCCCGTCGCTACTGACGATACCCATATGTGAAGACTAAATTCCTGCTGTTCCCGGAGATCACCTGTTACAGGTGAGTAACCATGCTTTCTAAACTCTTTTTCTTAATATAGGTTATAGCAGAGTTCTAGTGGCTATATTTGTGCAGCAGGACACTGGATTTCCTTTAGGCTGTGGTAACCTTTCTTTGTCTAATACAAGAATTATTTAATGGTTTTAATGTACAGGAGAATTGGACACGGTGCTTGTCCTGTCTCCAGATATGACATGACCTGTGCTGGATACCAGCCTGTCAAAGCTCCAGCCCCATGTCTCTTATCCTTTTTTTTCTCTTGTTTCTGATTTTTATTTTGTTTTGGCTTTTCAGGAAATAGTGGTTGGCAGCAACATGGACAAAATCTATATTGTAATGAATTATGTAGAGCATGATCTGAAGAGCCTGATGGAGACCATGAAGCAGCCTTTCTTACCGGGTATGAGCCAGAGAGGCAAACCGTGGAGCATATGGCTATTAAGTACAGTTTATCTACACAGTAAAAGAAACCCTGGTGTCGTTTATAAAACTTGTCCCATTTTGCAGAAGGAGAAGTTTGGGTGGTGCTTCTTTTGTTGTTTGTTTGTTTTTTAACAGAACCTCCTTTTTTTTCTCTTTTTGTGTTACAGGAGAGGTGAAAACGTTGATGATTCAGCTATTGCGTGGTGTCAAGCATCTTCATGACAACTGGATACTACACCGGGACCTGAAGACCTCCAACCTGCTTCTCAGTCATGCTGGCATCTTAAAAGTGAGAATTAGACTCCAAAATGGAGACGCTATACAATAGAAAATGACAGTGAGGTTCAACCTTCAGCCAGGAGGAAATTTCACTTTTAATCCCTGGATCTTGCATGTCAGCATCTGTGTAGTTTGCTGCCTTACTCTGGGGGATGGGCAAAGGGTAAAGAAGTCATACTGGCAGTGGGAACCAGTTCATCTGCAACATTTGGGGGAGAGGGACTGGCCCCCCCTTCCCCCTCCCTCAACTATGCCTATACATGTCAGTTCAGTTCATTAAAATACAGCACAACAGTGCTTACCTAACTTGTCCTTATTTTAGATATCCACAAAGAATATGTATGAGATTGTTTTGTTTATATAGGTTTGTACACCTATTGTCTTAAGTGTATGCAAATTGATCTCTGGCATATTCATTGTGGACATCTATTTTTGTTTTTCTAAAACTGACCTATGATCCTCATGTATTAATAAGAGTCCTACATATGAAACTCCTGCTGGAATTCTGTATACTAATTCAAAAATTTGCACATTTTGTGATTTTTTTTTCTTTATTGTATTTTAAATTAAGTATCGCTTAAAAACAATATGCTGCTTTGTTTTGACAGAGAAAGCTTGCAGAATCTTGCATAATTTAAATCTTTTGACACACAAGTTTGAATTATGTTTGCAGAATTCCAGGAGTACCATGAGTACTGCACCTTTTTTGCTAGGAAAAGTGCACCATTTAGCAGCATTTGAATACATGCTTCACTGAATTTACCCAAAACATGATACAATTATAAATTAACAAATCTGAGAAATTTCACCATCACAGCCTCATTTCTGGCAGCTGTTTCATGTGTGGGGTGACCCTACCCTTTCGCTTCACATTGGAATATTTATAGGGTCATTGTAACTTCTTTACACCTGTTGGCTTTGCATTTTGTATCAAAATTGCTGATCCCTTATTTTAGAATTCATGACGTTAAAACCCTCTGCCCAGTGTGCAGCGGTGGCCAAGAAAGCAAACAGAATGCTAGGTATCATAAGGAAAGGAATGGAGAACAAAACAAAGGATATTATAATGCCTCTGTATCGTTCCATGGTATGACCGCACCTTGAATATTGTGTGCAATTCTGGTCGCCGTATCTTAAAAAGGATATAGCGTTATTAGAAAAAGTACAGAGAAGAGCCACCAGAATTGTAAAGGGGATGGAAGGCTACTCCTATGAAGAGAGGCTACAAAGGTTAGGGCTCTTCAACCTGGAAAAGAGACGGCTGAGGGGAGATATGATAGAGGTCTATAAATTAATGAATAGAGTGGAACGGGTAAACGTAGATAGATTGTTTACGCTATCAGAATATAGAAAGACTAGGGGACATGTAATGAAGCTACAGGGTAAACTATTTAAGACAAATAAGAGAAAATATTTTTTCACTCAACGTGTAATCAAACTCTGGAATTTGTTACCGGAGGATGTAGTAAGAGCTGTTAGTGTAGCTGGGTTTAAAAAAGGTTTGGACAAGTTCCTGGAGGAAAGGTCCATAAACCATTATTAAAAAGGGACCCAGGATAATCAATGCTTGACCCAATACAAGCATTGTGGAACCTGTGTCCTTTGGGGATACTGCCAGGTACATATGACCTAGATTGGCCACTGTTGGAAACAGGATACTGGGCTTGATGGACCTCGGTCTGACCCAGTATGGCATATCTTATGTTCTTATGAAATGGAAACTTACCTACTTACTTAAAACTGTTGCATTGGTGAAATTTTAAATTTAGTACATATGTTTAGAAAGTGATCCACATATTTGCAAACTGTATTCAGACTATCCATGTCTCATGTAGTTCATCCAGAAAAATATTTCCTTTCTAGATCATCCACCTAGACTAGTCCAGACCAGCAGGTTAAGTCCCCCTGTTAGGAGATGTGAGACAGAGAAAGTATGAAGAGCCAGTCAAAGCTGTGACATCATCCCTGGCACACTCCCCAGGCACAGCTAGGGGTCTCCTGAGTACTTTCTCCATCTCAGCAGATGTCGGACATCGCTTTCCTTCTCTCCTGAGTGGCCTTCTGGTCTCTAGACTTCTAGATGCTGGGCCATCCAGATCCCAGGGGTGTACAAGACACCCTGACTGGTGGATCTTCTCTGGGCTAGCTTCTGGCTGTGAGAGCCAGTACAGCTTGGTGGGGGCTTTGGGTCAGGAAGACCCTTTGAGAAACCCTAGGACTCTTAGTTTTTATTTTATTTGGTTCCCTGTATTTCTCCAGGACCAAGCAGGAAGTCAGTTCTCACATATGGGTGACGTCGGCGCCGACGGAGCCCCCATGCGGAGCATTTCCCCAGCTTTCAAAGAAAGCCTTTGGGACTGCAGCACGCATGCGCGGTCCCCTTCCCGCCCAAGGGTGCCATTCTTGCTCAGTCTTCTTTTTTCCATGGAGCCCGACGGACATGTTTAGTTTTCACCTGAGGAAAAAGTGGATTTTGTTCTGTCTGACCCGTTTCTTTGGTTTGACGCCGGTTTCCCTTTCCCGCCTGGGCCCGATACATCGGTATCGAGCCCGGTCTTATTTTTTGGTTTTTGTCCTTAGTGACTAGCGTTCATGTCATTTTTCTTTTTTCACTGGCAGCCCTGTCTTTTGACCTCGCAGGGGCCCATTTTCCCCCGATGGCTGCCAGCAGGTTTAAAAAGTGTGATCGGTGTAAGAAGCTTATGTCTCTCACCGACACACATGACTGCTGCCTCCGGTGCCTCGGACCCGATCATGACCCGATGATCTGTGGTCCGTGTGGGAAAATGTCCTTGAAGGCGTTGAGGAGTCGGCAGCACCAAAAGGAAAGAATCTTCTCTGACTCCACATCTGGACGGGCTCAGACTTTGTCAGAGGCCTCAACATCTCGGGACTCTGGCCCCGAGCAGTGTCGAGGTTCCTCTGAGAGGGGGGTCTCCCTCACGGGATCATCGCAGGGAGAAAAAATCCGCGAGGGCGGCGTCAGTGGACGCACTTGGCTCCTCGAGGGCCAAGTCGCATAGCCCCGAGTGCCGTCCTGGGTCTTCGGAGTCGGAGAGGCCTGCAAAACAAACACGTGTGGAGTTGGAGTCCCCGGGTCACGTGAGTACTGTAGTCCTCGTGGACTCTCTTCCAGGGGAGCCGCTGTCGGGACCCGAGTCGGGGGCTGCCGAGTCTCCTGAGCTCGGACTCTGGTTGACGGCCTTGGAGAGCAGCTTGGTTGCCTTCATGGAACAGCAGCAGGCACTGATCGCCAGTCTCACTGGTGCATCTGCCCCAACCACTGGTACATCGATGTCCAAGTCGACCCCGGAGGCCGAGCCGATCCTCTAGTCCATGCGCGCTCGAGTTGGTCCTCGGCCTCCCGTTCGGGACCGAGGTCGTCGACGACGGTACCCTCGGCGTCGGTGCAGATGGCATCGGTGCCTGCCCGACCAGAGCCGCTTGATTCCTCTTCCGAGGAGGCTGGCTGGGAAACGGAGGATGAGGAGTCGCCCGACACCTTTCGGACTCGGTGTGTCCCATCGGACTCACCGGAGTCTGAGCCTCGGAGATAGTCCCCACCGGAGGATACACGGTTCTCAGACTTCGTGCAGGATATGGCCAAGGCCTTGGCCTTCCCCGTGGATCCTGAGGAGGAGCCGAGGAGCTCGAGGCCCTGCAGTATGACTCTCCCCCAAAGGAGGCCTTTACTGTACCGGTTCCTCTGATGCTGGAACGGCTGCTCTTCCGCATGTGGGAGGCGCCAGCCTCGACGTCGGTTCTGAGCAAGCGGGTCAATTCCATCTATCGAGTCCGCAAGAGCCCTGGGTTCCAAAAGGCACAATTACCGCACCACTCCATGGTTGTGGAATCGGCCATGCATCATCTGAAGAGTCAGAAGATGCACTCCTTAGTGCCTCCCCGCCGGGAGGCCCGGAACCTAGATGCCCTCAGTAAGAAGTGCTTCCAGGGTTCTATGCTTGCTTGCCATGCCCAGACCTACCAGCTGTACATAGGCATGTACCTTCAAGACCTGGAAAAGGAGATTGCCGGGTTCTCTGCTGGTCTCTCCGAGGAACCTTTGCAGAGGTTCAATGCTCTGTTATCGGGTATTCGTGAGTGCTCGAAGTTTATCTCTCGAGCAGCCTATGATGGCTTCGAGGCTTCTGCCCGGGTAGCCGCGGCTGGCATCGGTGCACGCCGTCAGGCCTGGCTACAGTCATCGGACCTCGAGCCATGGGTGCAGGACAAGTTGGTCGATGTCCCCTGCCGAGGTGAAAACCTCTTTGGCAAGCCCATGGCTGACAAGGCTGCAGAACTTGAGACCGAGACTCTTACCCGGACAAAGCTGTCCAGAAAAACCTCTGCCCCTTCTCAGAAGAAGAAGGGTTCGTGGAAAAAAGACCTTTTATTTATTTATTTATTTATTTATTTACAGTCTCTTATATACCGCACTATTCAGCATCAGCGCGGTTTACATGGAACAAAATGCTCAGTACAGTTAACATGTATGAGTTTACATATAACAGGGAACAAAAACTTGGATAACAGGGGTAAACTATTTACAAAACTTTTACCCGAGGAAGTCATCTGCCTATAAACAGTACCCTCATTTTCAGGCCTCTGTAGCTCCCCAACAGTGTCAGCAGGCCAAGGGGCAGGGACATGGGTCCCGTAGGCAGAAAGCCCCCAAGCCGCCAGCTCCGGCTCCTGCATAGCAGGGAGCGGGGTTTTGACTCCAGTGGCATAGCCTCTCCTCCTCAGCTGGCCCACATCAGCACAGGAGGCCGGCTGGCCCTGTACGCCCACAGGTGGTCAGCCGTAACAAGGGATACCTGGGTACTAAGTATAGTCCAGAGGGGCTATCTCCTCCACTTCCACCAGGTACCCCCCTCCTATTTTCCAGGGGAGTCTCCAAGACTTCCTCTGCACAGGGACTTACTCCTGCAGGAGTTAGCAAGTCTTGTAAAGGAACAGGCAGTGGAACCAGTGCCCCACCACCTGAGAGGTCAAGGCTTCTATTCCAGGTACTTTCTGGTACCAAAAAGAACAGGAGGCCTCAGGCCCATCCTAGACCTGCGAAAGCTCAAAAAGTTCCTGGAGAGGGAAAAGTTCAAGATGCTTACCCTTGGAATCCTGCTGCCCTACCTCCAGCAGGGAGATTGGCTATGCTCCTTAGACCTAAAGGATGCTTATACTCACATCCTCATTCATCCAGACCACAGACAATATCTCAGATTTGTAGTGGGAAGAAACCACTATCAGTACAGCCTTTTGGCCTAACCTCCGCCCCCAGGGTATTCACCAAGTGCCTGGCGGTGGTGGCGGCCAACCTAAGGGTTCAAGGCCTCTTTGTCTTTCCATACTTGGATGACTGGCTCATCAGGGGTCAATCCCCACAGGAGGCCAATCAAGCCACCTTTTGCACTGTTGCTCTGCTTCAGCACCTGGGGTTTGTTATAAACTTCGCAAAGTCCACTTTTCACCCCTCACAGAACATGGAGTTCATAGGAGCAAGACTGGACACACTTCAGGCAAAGGCCTTTTTACCCGTGGACAGGGCCCACAGATGGATCTAGCCAGGCAGTTCCACAGCAATTCTCTGGTTTCTGCCAGACAATTCCTGAGGCTCTTAGGCCACATGGCTTCCACGGTCCATGTAACTCCAAATGCCCGTCTACACATGAGGCCAGCTCAATGGGGCCTCAGAGCTCAGTGGCATCAAGCCACAGGAAGCCTCATGGACAGAGTGAGGGTGTCCAAACTACTAGAGTCTTCTCTGCAGTGGTGGCTTCATCTTCCGAATCTAGTGCACGGGGTGTTTTTTCAGACACCTCCACACTCAAGTGCTGACAACCGATGCTTCTCTTCAAGGTTGGGGTGCACCTTGCCAAGGAGCATGTACTCAAGGCCTGTGGTCTCCTTGGGACACCGCACAGCAGATCAATCTCTTAGAGCTGAGAGCTATCCGCTTAGCCCTGAGAACTTTCTCACATCTCATCTCTCACCAGTCCGTCTTGGTTCAAACGGACAATCAATTTGCTATGTTCTATGTGAGCATAAGAACATAAGATATGCCATACTGGGTCAGACCAAGGTCCATCAAGCCCAGTATCCTGTTTCCAACAGTGGCCAATCTAGGTCATACGTACCTAGCAGTTTCCCCAAAAGACACAGGTTCCGCAATGCTTGTACTGGGTCAAGCATCGATATCCTGGGTCCCTTCTTAATAATGGTTTATGGACCTTTCCTCCAGGAACTTGTCCAAACCTTTTTTTAAACACAGCTACACTAACAGCCTTTACTACATCCTCCGGTAACAAATTCCAGAGTTTGACTACACGTTGAGTGAAGAAATATTTCTTTTATTAGTTTTAAATAGTTTACCCTGTCGCTTCATTGCATGTCCCCTAGTCTTTCTATATTCTGATAACGTAAGCAATCGATCTACGTTTACCCGTTCCACTCCGTTCATTAATTTAACTTCTATCATATCTCCCCTCAGCCGTCTCTTTTCCAGGTTAAAGAGCCCTAACCTTCCTATTCATTTCTCCGGGCCAGTCCAGGAATGTAGGGTAGTCAATCCCTTCCAGCAGCTCTGAGGACTGATAAACTGAAAAACTCTTAGCTGACATGTACTATAGCTCCCCCTGGTGTCAGAGAGAATCAGTCTTTCAGTCCTCAGCAGCGAAGGAGGATATATAGCTGACAGGCTCCTCTGAGAGACTAATAGGAAAGACACTTGGTCTGACTTTGGGAGTTACTTAAAATGCCTAAAAGAGATTGCTTTAACAAACGCTGACTATTTGGCCCTAGCAGGGCAGATCAGCTCAGCACTCTTCCGTTTCTTTTTGTACTACTCTGGTTAAGCGCTCAGTGCATCTCCTTGATCTTTTCATCGGGGGACTCTCAGAATACTCCTTCAAGTGCCGCTAACTGAGATTGCTTGGGTAAGGTCTGGGAGCCCCAGATCCCTCTTCCCTCTGGCTGCAGTGTCCGTTAACCCGCTGGCGGCGGGCGGAGGATCCTGACAGCGTAAACCTCTTGCTGGGCAGTTGTTTCAGGTACGTGTTTAAGGCTACCTAGTGAGGGGTTTTGTTTTTTGATCAGTTTGGGTACGAGTTTCTTTTGGCTTAACGGCACGTTGTTCTAGTTCGGCGTTCATTGCGTCTCCCGTGTTCGCACCGTTTCTCTCTGCTTTGATCATGGCGGCGATTTAGTTTGTGGCCTCGGTTAGCGGTTCTTTCTGGGTTTGTGCAGCCATTACATGGAGACACCTAAGGGTTCTGGAGATGAGGGGTTAGTTTGCCCTCAGGCAGTTGCTGATCGCGCGGGAACGGCAGCCATTTTGTCTCAGCCGTGCTCTGTTCCCGCGCTGCAGGACCAGCCGGCAAAGCGCAAATCTAAGAAACGCAAGACTCTGGCAGTTGAAGGAGAGCTACAGCGTTCTGATTCGGGGGACCAGGGGTCTTTGGAGTCCTTTCTTGCTCCCGAGTTTATATTGGCACTGCATAAGGCCTTTTTAGTGAAACGGTCTCAGGCGACAGGCTCCCCCTCTATTGCCAGTAGAGCGCAATTGAAACAGAGTGAGAGCGCAGATGCTGACCCTAGGGAAGGGGTTTCCTCGTTGAATTCAGCATTGGAGGCTCCAGTGCCGGCATCTAGTCCTCTGGGTGAGGGGTCTCAGGTGCCGGAGGACAGTGAGCTGCTTTCAGAAGCAGGTCTGGAAGGCTGGCCCGAGGAATTGGAGGAGGGGGAGTTAGGACCTGACGAGGACCCTAATGTGTTCCGCGTTTTTAGAAAGGAGGAACTGGGGGCCTTAATAGCGCATTCTCTGGTGGCATTGAACATGGTAGCTCCTCAGGTGCAGCAAGAGCCGCTAGAAGATCCCTTGTTACAAGGTTTTAAGTCTGAACAGCGCTGTTTCCCCATTCATAGGGTTATCAAGCAGATGATTGATTCGGAATGGGAATGTCCGGAGGCCTCCTTGCAGGGGGCTCGCACGCTGGCTCGGCTGTACCCCGTCCCCCAGGAAGAGAAGGACTTGTTGCGGATGCCTAAGGTGGATGCCTTAGTGGCGGCAGTTACCAAGAAGACTACCATCCCAGTAGAGGGGGCTACAGCCAGGGCCGGATTTACCTATACGCCATGTACGCCATGGCGTAGGGCCCACAGCCGGCAGGGGCCCACAAAAAAAGAAGTAGTAAATTTTTTTTAAATACAATTTTAAAAAAAACCCTGGTGGCTGCCGCCGCGGGGCCCCCTCTGCTGCCGCGGCAGCACCGATTGACCCGCGGGGGCCCCGTCTACAAGCTGAAGCCGTCGGGTCGGGTCGTTCCTCCCTCCCTCCCTCCGTGCAGGCTGCAGGCTGTGAGAGACGCGAAGAGAGAGCGTCTCCTCGCGTCTCTGTAAAGCCCGCAGGGGCTGATGGGAAATTTCCCATCAGCCCCTGCGGGCTTAACAGAGACGCGAGGAGACACTCTCCTTTCGCGTCTCTCACAGCCTGCACGGACGGAGGGAGGGAGGAACGACCCGACCCGACCCGACGGCTTCAGCTTGTAGACGGGGCCCCCGCGGGTCAATCGGTGCTGCCGCGGCAGCAGAGGGGGCCCCGCGGCGGCAGCCACCAGGTTTTTTTTTAAATTAAATTTTACTTTAGGCCGACGGGGGGGGGGGGGGTAGGACTGGTAATGGGCTATGGGGGGGGGTAGGACGGGTAATGGGCTATTGGGGGGGCTGGGGCTGGAAATGGGCTGGGGGGGGTAGGGCTGGTAATGGGCTATGGGGGGGGTAGGACTGGTAATGGGCTATTGGGGGGGCTGGGGCTGGAAATGGGCTGGGGGGGTAGGGCTGGTAATGGGCTATGGGGGGTAGGACTGGTAATGGGCTATTGGGGGGGCTGGGGCTGGAAATGGGCTGGGGGGGGTTAAGGCTAGAGGTGGGCTGATGGGGTTAGGACTGGTAATGGACTGTGGGCTGTTGGGGCTTAGAACTGGCAATGGGCTTTGGGGGGGGTTAAGACTGGTAATGGGCTGTGGGCTGATGGGGGCTGACTGGTAATGGGCTATGGGGGGGCTAGGACTGGAAATGGGCTGGGGGGTTAAGACTGGAGGTGGGCTGATGGGGTTAGGACTGGTAATGGGCTGTTGGGGGGGGTTTAGAACAGGTAATGGGCTGTGGGGGGTTAAGACTGGTAATGGGCTGTGGGCTGATGGGGGCTGTCTGGTAATGGGCTTTGGGGGGCTAGGACTGGAAATGGGCTGGGGGTCAAAACGGGAGGTGGGATGATGGGGTTAGGACTGGTAATGGGCTGTGGGCTGATGGGGGGGTAGGACTGGCAATGGGCTATGGGGGGCTGACTGGAAATGGGTTGATGGGGTTAGGACTGGAAGTGGGCTGATGGGGGGTTAGGACTGGTAATGGGTTATAGGGGGGGCTTAAACTGAAAATGGGGTGATGGGTTAAGGACTGTAAGTGGGTTGATGGGGGGCTAGGACTGGTATTGGGTTGGGGGGTTGCTAGGACTGGAAATGGGCTGATGGATGGCTAGGACTGGAAATGGGCTGATGCAGGGACTAGAAGGGAATGGATGCTGGGTGAGGCTGGAACTAGAAGGGAGCTGATGTTGGGGGAGGATTAGAATGGGATGGGGCTGGAAGAGTAAAATGGAGAAGGGAAAAATATTTTGTGTGGGAGGGATAAAAATCTACAATTGGCCGGGTATTGGGAGAGTAAGTGGGGATTGAGGATGGAGGGGTAAAATTTGAGTGGATGAAATAGGAATGAGGAAAGAGCAAAAGGAGAAAGATTAGTATGTTAAAGCAGATGTAGAGAGAGAATGGAAAAAAATCTAGAAGAGAGAAGAAAGGACAAATGGACAGCAGACGATGGAGAGTTAGCAGAAGACACGAAGAAACCAGAAGAAAGTGGCTGGAGCAATTGCAGCTGAAAAAAATGCACAAAAGGTAGAAAAATATCTCTTTATTTTGAATTTATTAATTGGAATATGTCAGCTCTGGTAAATGTGCATCATTAACGTCTGCGCTTTGTTTAGTACAAGAGCAAATTAATGTATAGTTTTATTTCTACAGTGTTGTACATTCCAAGTTTGGCTTTTGGGATTCCCAGTTTAATTATTGTCTTCCTGTTTCTAAATTGTGATTACTTGTTTGGTGATGGTCTATGTTCTGCATGTGTAACTGAGCTGAGGTGTTCTGTTTATATAATTCCTATTTGACATTGCCACTTGTTCTCTTTCCCCAGTAGGTCATGTATTGTTGTTCTCTGAAATGTACTGGTTTAATATTTGCAGTGTTGCCTTTTGATTGGTAGAGTATGGTGCTTTGTGAGTCCTGGTAGTGCTGTTAGGATACGGCGGGTTTACTATGGGTTCTAAATGGGCAGTGTTTGTAGTAGTTCCTAATGTGTCTGGCAGTTGGCACTGGATTATAGTAATGTAGAAATCTTTTTCTTTATCCATACACTCATTAAGAGGCACGTTTACTAAAAGTTAGTATATGGTAACATTATGCAAATATTTATGCAAATGAGGCCCCTTATGCAAATGAGGCCCCGCACCCCCCTTGGGCCACCCCTGCTGGGGGCCCACAATTTTTGTTGGCGTAGGGCCTTACTCAAGGTAAATCCGGCCCTGGCTACAGCCCTTAAGGATTTTCAAGATCGGCGCTTAGAGGCACTCCTAAAGCAATCTTTCGATGCCAATGCCTTAGCGCTTCATGCTTCCGTTTGTGGGGCGTATGTGGCTCGGGCTTCTATCCGTTGGCTTCAAGGAGACGGGGCTGCAGAGAAAGACTTGTCTTCAGCGGCAGAAGGGGCGAAGCTGGAGTCAGCGGCGGCCTACCTGGCGGATGCCTTTTATGATTTAGTGCGAATTTCAGCTAAGTCCATGGCTTCGGTTATAGCGGCTAGGCGCTTTCTCTGGCTCCGCAGTTGGGCGGCAGATGCGTCGTCTAAGACTCGTCTCAGTAAGCTTCCCTACAAGGGTCGGCTGCTTTTTGGTGAGGCCTTGGAGATTCTAAGGGCGGTCGTCTTCCTGAGGATCGTCCGCGGCCTCTAAAGTGCCGGCGGGGCAAAGAGGACAGGGGTGCGAGTTTCGCAGGTTCTGGGGTTCCCGCTTTACGCCCTATCACAGAGGCCGGTTTTTGCCGCGTGGCCAGTCCTTTCAAGGGGCCAGAGGCTTTGGTAGAAGCTACTTTAATGCTCAACAGTTGGCATCCAAAAAGCCGCAATGAAGGGACGTTTGTCCAGGCAGAGATACCTGTAGGAGGACGTTTGCAGGAGTTTCTCTCTGCCTGGACCAACATCACAACGGACCAGTGGGTTCTCGAAATTATCAGGGATGGTTATGCGCTAGAGTTTGCTCACCCACTGGTAGAAACCTTTGTAGCATCTCCGTGCATTTCCCGGGCTAAGAGAGCAGCCGTCAACGACACCTTGTTGCGCTTGCTGCGCCTTCAAGCGGTTGTGCCAGTGCCCGCAGACCAGTGCGGATTCGGTCGATACTCGATTTATTTTGTAGTTCCCAAGTAGGAAGGTTCTTTTCGGCCCATTCTAGATCTCAAACACGTCATTCGTTGTCTGCGGGTTCCGCACTTCAGGATGGAGACGTTGAGGTCCGTCATCCTGTCGGTCAAGCAGGGAGAAGTTCTTTCGTCCATAGATTTGACAGAAGAGTATTTACATATTCCCATCAGAGCAGAGCACCAGAAGTTCCTTTGCTTTGCGGTTCCCATGGGTCATTTTCAGTTCCGAGCACTTCCGTTTGGGCTAGCTACAGCACCTCGGACCTTCACCAAGGTGATGGTGGTGGTGGTGGCGGCGGCGCTTCGAAAGGAAGGGATTCAGGTGCATCCTTATCTCGACGACTGGTTGATTCGGGCTCCGTCGGTGACAGAATCACGTGCGGCGACGACTCGGGTAGTGCAGTTCCTCGAGCAGCTTGGTTGGGTCATCAATCGATCCAAGAGCCACCTGGAACCGGTAAGACAGCTGATGTATTTGGGCGCTTTCTTCGATACAGAGGCGGGATCAGTTTTCCTGCGGTGGACAGAGCACAGAAGCTGAGGTCGCAGATTGCGGCCTTCCTGCGGATTTCAGCGCCGACGGCGTGGCGATATTTGCAGGTCTTAGGATCAATGGCGGTGGCTTTGGACCTGGTGCCATGGGCCAGGACCCATATGCGTCCGCTTCAACAAGCGCTACTGTCCAGGTGGTCGCCGCAGGATCATCCCCTGTACCAGAGGTTTCAGTGTCCAGAGGAGGTGCGTTGCAGTCTACATTGGTGGCTGATACCAGCCCATCTTCAGGCGGGGGTATTCCTGGCGGATCCGGACTGGGTGTTGCTCACAACCGATGCCAGTCTCTCAGGTTGGGGCGCACACTGTTTGGAGCACATAGCGCAAGGCAACTGGACGGTGGAGGAAAGCCTTTGGTCAATCAATCGCCTGGAGCTCAGAGCAGTACGATTGGCGCTGGTGGAGTTTGTCATTCAGCTCCACGGTCGAGCGGTGCGGGTGTTTTCCGACAACTTGGTCACCGTGGCTTACATAAACAAGCAGGGGGGCACGGGCAGTGCGTGTCTTCTGGAGGAGAGTCAACTGTTGTTTCAATGGGCAGAAGCATATCTCTTGGCGCTCTCAGCGGCGCATGTGGCAGGAAAAGACAAAATTCAGGCTGACTATCTCAGTCGGCATGCGTTGGATCCCGGAGAGTGGCAGCTGAACGACGCAGTGTTCCACGAGATCACGCAGCGGTGGGGTCGACCAGTGTTGGACCTCATGGCTACTCTGGCGAATGCCAAAGCGACTCGGTTTTACAGCAGGCGAAGGGAGCACATGTCGGAGGGTCTCGACGGACTGGTGCAACCTTGGCCGTCGGGACAGCTCCTATATGTCTTTCCTCCGTGGCCGCTTATAGGGCGAGTAGTTCGGAGGATAGCGAAGTACGACGGTACAGTGATCCTAATAGCTCCGGATTGGCCCAGACGTCCTTGGTATGCCGATCTCGTCCGCCTGCTGGTGACGACTCCGTGGCGGTTGCCCTCTCGAATGAATCTTCTGTACCAAGGGCCTGTTCTAATGCCGCAGGTGGATCGGTTCTCGCTTACGGCTTGGCTCTTGAAAGGGACAGGTTGCGACGCAGGGGATACTCGCAGTCTGTGATAGCCACTTTGTTGCGGTCTCAGAGGCAGTCTACTTCCTTGGCGTAAATTTGAATATGGCATATTTTTGAAGCTTGGTGTACGGACCGCCGGCTTTCCCCGGCGGGGGTTAAGTTGCCGGAGGTTTTGCAGTTCCTGCAGGAAGGGTTGGAGAGAGGTCTGGCCCTGAATACTCTTAAGGTACAGTTGGCGGCGATAGCCTGTTATAGGGGGAAAAATACAGGGTCGTTCTCTTTCCTCCCATCCGTATGTGCGTCGGTTTCTAAGAGCAGCCAAGATTCTTCGTCCTCCGCTGCATCAACTGGTTCCGCCGTGTGATCTTAATCTGGTGTTGGAGGCCTTGACTGGGCCGCCCTTTGAGTCCAAGTCGGCATGTCATATCCGAGAGCTCTCCTGGAAGACAGCCGCCTTGGTAGCCTTGTGTTCCGCGCGCAGGGTATCGGATCTTCAAGCCCTTTCGTGCAGGGAGCCGTACCTGCAGTTTACGGCGGAGAAGGTTGTTTTCCGTCCGGTGCCCAGCTTTCTGCCTAAAGTGGTGTCTAGCTTTCACATGAATCAGGCTATCTTCCTTCCTACGTTTCAGCCTAATGAGGGACGTGGTCGCGATAGGTTGCTGAAGACGTTAGATCTTGGACGCGTATTGCAGAAGTATCTCCGGGAAACGGAGTCGTTTCGGAGGTCCGACAGGCTGTTCGTTTTATTTGCAGGTCCAGCTAAAGGCGCGGCGGCGACTAAGGCTTCGATCGCCCGATGGGTGAAGCACGCCATCCGGGCGGCTTATGAAGCTAAGAACCTAATGGCTCCGGTCGGGATTCGTGCTCATTCGACTAGGGGTCAAGCTACTTCGTGGGCGGAGTCCGCCTTAGTTCCGCCCATAGAGCTCTGTAGAGCGGCGGCTTGGTATTACTTGCATACCTTTGCTCGACATTATCAATTGGATGTTCAGGCTCAGGCAGATGCCAGGGTGGGGGCCTCGGCTATTGTAGCGGGGCTCGCAGGGCCCTCCCGTAGATGAGTACTGCTTTGGTACTGTCCTACATTCCTGGACTGGCCCGGAGAGACGAATAGGAAGGAAAAATTAGACCTTACCTGCTAATTGTCTTTCCTTGAGTTCTCTCCGGGCCAGTCCAGGACCCGCCCTCAGTTAGCTGCGAGAGGTGAAGCTGTTACGATCCTCGGCCACCAGGTTCTAAGCTTTCCGGTTTCCCTATCAGAGACTGGGGGCTGGGGTTTTTGCTTAACCGGGTTTGTCCGAAGTTGTTCTGAGAACGAACAAAAAAAAAAAAAAAAAGCATGCCTCAAATACGATGAGAGGGTCCAAGGAGATGAATGAGTTTCTTGTTGGTTGTTAAGGTTCGATTTTAGCTTAGCATATTTGTTCTGCTTTGTTACTAGTAGACTGATTCTCTCTGACACCAGGGGGAGCTATAGTACCTGTCAGCTAAGAGTTTTTCAGTTTCAGTCCTCAGAGCTGCTGGAAGGGATTGACTACCCTACATTCCTGGACTGGCCCGGAGAGAACTCAAGGAAAGACAATTAGCAGGTAAGGTCTAATTTCTCCATTTTAGCCTTTCTTTATAGGAGTATCCTTCCATCCCCTTTACCATTTTGGTGGCTCTTCTCTGAACCTTTTCTAATATCGCTATATCCTTTTTAAGATACGGCGACCAGAATTGCACACAATAGTCAAGGTGCGGTCTCACCATGGAACGATATAGAGGCATTATAATATCTTTCGTTTTATTTTCCATTCCTTTCCTTATGATACCTAGCATTCTATTTGCTCTCTTGGCTGCCGCTGCACACTGGGCCGAGGGTTTTAACATGTTATCCACAATGACGCCTAAATCTTTTTCCTGGGTGGTGGTTCCTAATGTGGAACCTTGCATCGTGTAACCATAGTTTGGGTTGTTCTTCCCTAGGTGCATAACTTTGCACTTGTCCACATTAAATTTCATCTGCCATTTTGATGCCCAGTCTTCCAATTTATCAAGATCCTCTTGCAATTTTCCACAATCCTCTTGGGTTTTAACAACTTTAAATAGTTTTGTGTCATCTGCAAATTTGATAACCTCACTAGTTATTCCCTTTTCCAGGTCATTTATGAATATGTCAAAAAGTAGCGGACCCAGTACAGATCCCTGGGGTACTCCACTATTCACCTTTTTCCATTGGGAATATTGGCCATTTAGCCCTACCCTCTGCTTTCTATCTTTTAACCAGTTCCCGATCCACAATAGTACACTGCCTCCTATCCCATGACTTTTTAGCTTCGCCAAAAGTCTCTGATGGGGGACCTTGTCAAAAGCTTTCTGGAAGTCCAGATACACTATATCAACCGACTCACCTTTGTCTACCTGTTTATGCACACCTTCAAAAAAACATATCAGATTAGTAAGACAAGATCTTCCTTGTCTAAAGCCATGTTGGCTGTCTCCCATTAGGCCATGACTATCTACATGCTGTGTAATTTTGTTCTTTATGATGGTTTCTACCATTTTCCCTGGTACTCAAGTCAGGCTCACCGGTCTGTAATTTCCTGGGTCACCCCTGGAACCCTTTATAAAATTGGTGTTATGTTGGCGACCCTCCAATCTTCAGGTATTACAGATGATTTTAATGAAAGTTCACAGATTACCAATAGCAGGTCTGCAATCTCATATTTCAGTTCTTTCAACACTCTGGGATGTATACCATCCGGTCCAGGTGATTTGCTACTATTCAGTTTATCAAATAGTTGTAATATATCTTCCCGGTGTAGTGATATTTCTCTCAATTCCTCTGCAGTATCACCTTTAAATACCACTGCAGTCTTGGGTAACATCCCCCTACATCTTCCTCAGTAAAGACCGAAGCAAAGAATTCATTCAGTCTCTCTGCTATAGCCTTGTCTGCTCTTACTGCCCCTTTTACCCCTCTATCATCTAATGGTCCAATTGACTCTCTCACAGGCCTTTTGCTACGAATGTACTTGAAAAAGTCTTTATTTCGTGTTTTTGCTTCCGTAGCAAGTTTCTTCTCAAATTCCCGCTTTGCCTGCCTTATCAATACTTTGCATTTAACTTGCCAGTGCTTGTGCTGTTGCCAGTTTTCATCATTTGGCTCTTTTTTCCATTTCCTGAAGGTTGCTTTTTTGGCAGCAACAGCCTCTCTGACCTCACCTTTAAACCATGCTGGCAGTTTTTTGGACTTCCTTCCACTTTTCTTAATGCGTGGAATACAGCTGGTCTGGGCTTCGAGGATAGTATTTTTAAATAACACCCAAGCTTGCTGTAAGTCTTTAACCTTTGGAACCGCTCCTTTTAGTTTTTTCCTAACTATATTCCTCATTCTATCATAGTCTCCCTTTTGAAAGTTAAAAGGTAGTACTGTGGATTCCTTTACTATCTGTCCTCCACTAATTAAATCAAACATGATCATACTATGATCACTATTGCCAAGTGGTCCCAACACCCTTATTTCTTGCACCAGATCTGGCGTTCCACTAAGGACTAGGTCCAGTATGGCTTCCCCTCTGGTCGGTTCATGAACCAGCTGCTCCAAGAAGCAGTCATTTATTCCATCTAGAAACTTTATCTCTTTAGCTTGTCCTGCCGTGACACTGACCCAGTCGATACCGGGGTAATTGAAATCACCCATTATTACTACTCTGTTGTGACTTTTGTTAGCTTCCTTGATTTCTTTGAGCATTTCATCATCCATTTGTTCATTCTGGCCAGGCGGTCGATAGTATACTCCCACTGCCATCACCTTCCCCTTCATAAATGGAATTTCAATCCATAGAGATTCTACAGCAAATTTTGTTCCCTGCAAAACTTTAATCCTTTCTGACTCAATGTCCTCTCTAACATAGAGCGCAACCCCTCCACCAATTTGATCAGCTCTATCATTACGATATAGTTTGTATCAAGGTATCACAGTGTCCCACTGGTTATCCTCCTTCCACCATGTCTCTGAGAGTGCAATCATATCTAACCTCTCATTTAGTGCTATATATTGTAACTCTCCCATCTTATTGTTTAGACTTCTAGCATTGGCATACAAGCATTTTAGAGACTGTATTTTATTCATATTAATCTGGCTATTGGTAGGCATGGGTAATTTGCAATCATTATGCTCTGTCTGCTCCTTACTGAAGGGCATTTGGGCTACTATACTCCCTTTTGGAACCTCACTGCTTTTGGTAGTATCCTTCAAGGATACCTTTGTCCGAACCATGCGCTCCTGGGTGACTGTCGGCTCTCCCCTATTTTCTAGTTTAAAAGCTTCTCTATCTCTTTTTTAAAGGTTAATGCCAGCAGTCTGGTCCCATCCTGATTAAGGTGAAGCCCATCCCTTCGGAAGAGCCCCCCCTTTCCCCAGAATGTTCCCCAGTTCCTAACAAATCCAAAACCCTCATCCTTGCACCATTGTCTCATCCACGCATTGAGACTCCGGAGCTCTGCCTGTCTTTTGGGTCCTGCACGTAGAACAGGAAGCATTTCGGAGAACGCTATCCTGGAAGTTCTGGATTTCAACTTCCTACCTAAAAGCTTAAATTTAGCCTCCAGAACTTCCCTACCACATTTTCCTATGTCATTGGTACCAACATGTACCAAGACAGCAGACTCCTCCCCAGCACTATCTACGATCCTATCTAGGCGGTGCGTGAGGTCTGCTACCTTCGCACCAGGCAGGCATGTTACCAGGCGATCCTCACGTCCACCAGCCACCCAGCTATCTACATTCCTAATGATTGAATCACCAACTATAACAGCTGTCCTGACTCTCCCCTCATGGGCACATGGCCCTGGAGAAACGTCCTCTGTGCGAGAGGGTTTTACATCACCTGGAGGACAGGTCCTAGTTACAGGATCACTTCCTGCCACACCAGGGTGATGCTCTCCTGTCACGTGACCTCTCTCCTCCATGGCAACAGGGATGCTGCCAGACTGGAGGTGGGACTTCAGGACTATATCCCTGTAGGTCACGTCCATGTACTTCTCTGTCTTTCTTATGTCTTCCAGGTCTGCTACTCTAGCCTCTAGAGAACGGACTTGTTCCCTGAGAGCAAAGAGTTCTTTGCACTTAGTGCATACGTAAGACCTCTCACCAACTGGGAGAAAATCATACATGTGACACTCAATGCAAAAGACCGGAGAACCCCCATCTTGTTGCTGGACTTCTGTCTGCATCTTAGTTTAAAGCTTGTGTTTAGATCTTTTAAATTCTGTATATAATAAGGATTGGTGTAGATGCTTATACCAATAAAAGTGTATCTAATACCCCTAATACACCTTGTGTACCTGAAGCTTAATTAATCTCAGGTCCTCCGTGTATGACTGATTTGGATAACGAGCTGCACCTGAGAGCAGCCCCTTTCCTCTAAGATGTGCAAGTACCTATAAAACTACAATTACCCCAGGGGTGGGTGGGTGCTGGGGAGGGAGGGAGGGAGATAAGCCCTATTAAAGAGGGCAGTTACAAGGTACCCTGTCCTGAACCCTCAGCAGGGGGGAGGGGGGTACCACACAAAGCCCAGTTAGTTGAGAGAGGCAAGGTAAGTTACAGCTGAGAAAGCTGAACTAGCACACCACTAAGACAAACAATAAATAATTAAATAAACAGCTAGAACTCACAGCAAGGTGTCTCAGGAGGCAAAATCCACTTTTCTAGCAGAGCACTGTAAAAAGCACTGCTCCTCTCTGATCAGAGAGAAGCAAACTAAAAACAGACTATGCACACGTGGAGGAAACAGGAAGAAGGCTACACAATACCTCAGCAGGGGGGGTGAGTGGGAGGATTCACTAAGGCAGGCTAGGAAAGGAAAAAAGTTTAACACACAACAGGGTCTGGGGAGAGAGATTTAATTTAAAATGAACAGTTAACCTGGCTACCACACAAAGCCCAGTTAGTTGAGAGAGGCAAGGTAAGTTACAGCTGAGAAAGCTGAACTAGCACACCACTAAGACAAACAAACAAATAATTAAATAAACAGACAAACAATAAATAGTTAAATAAACAGCTAGAACTCACTTTAAACTATGCTGGCAGTTTTTTGGACTTCCTTCCACTTTTCTTAAAGCGTGGAATACAGCTGGTCTGGGCTTCCAAGATAGTATTTTTCAACAACACCCAAGCTTGATGTAAGTCTTTAACCTTTGCAACTGCTCCTTTTAGTTTTTTCTTAACTATTTTCCTCATTTTATCATAGTCTCCCTTTCGAAAGTTAAAAGGTAGTACTGTGGATTTCCTTACTATCCCTCCTCCACTAATTAAATCAAAGGTGATCATGCTGTGATCACTATTGCCAAGTGGCCCGAACACCCTTATCTCTTGCACTAGATCTGGTGTTCCACTAAGGACTAGGTCTATTCTCCAGGACCAAGCAGGAAGTCAGTCCTCACATATGGGTGACGTCGGCGCCGACGGAGCCCTCGCGGAGCAATTTTCCCCAGCTTTCAAAGAAAGCCTTTGGGAATTGCAGCGCGCATGCGCGGTGCTCTTCCCGCCCAAGGGTGCCATCTTGCTCAGTCTTCTTTTTTCCGCGGAGCCCTACAGACGTTTGTGAATCCCTGCAGAAAAGTTGATTTTATTTCTTTTTTTCTTTTCGACGCCGGTTCTTTTCCCGCCCGGACCCGCGACGTCGGTTGCGAGTCCGTTCTTTATTTTTCGTTTTTTTGTCCTTCGTGACAGATTTCGCGCCTTTTTACTTTTTCACTGGCAGCCCGGTCTTTTGACCTCGCAGGGGCCCTTTTTCCCCCGATGGCTGCCAGCAGGTTTAAGAAGTGTGACCTCTGTAAGAAACTCATGTCTCTTACCGACACACACGACTTCTGCCTCCGCTGCCTCGGACCCATCATGACCCGATGATCTGTGGTCCGTGTGGCAAAATGTCCTCAAAAGCGTTGAGGAGTCGGCAGCATCAGCGGGAACGTATCTTCTCTGACTCCGGCCGGGCTCGGACCTCGTCAGAGGCTTTGACGTCTCGGGATTCTGGTCCTGAGCATCGTCGAAGTTCCTCTGAAAGGGGGTCTTCTACCCGGGAACATCATCGGAAGAAGAAACCCACGAGGGCGGGATCGGTGGATGCTCCTGGTTCCTCGAGGGCCAGGTCGCATAGCCCCGATTCCCGTCCCGGGTCCTCGGAGGTGGAGCGGCCGTCCAAACATCCTCGTCTCGAGATGGACTTGCCTGCGCACGTGAGTACTGTTGTCCTCGTGGACTCGCCTCCGAAGGAGCCGACGTCGGGCCCGACGCTGTCGGGGCCCGAGTCGGGGGCTGCTGGGTCTCCTGAGCTCGGACTCAGGTTGATGGCCTTGGAGAGCAGTCTGTCTGCCTTCATGGACAAGCAGCGGGCATTGATCGCTGGCCTCGCCGGTTCTTCTGCCCTGACCGCCGGGACGTCGACCTCCAAGTCGACCCCGGAGACCGAGCCGATCCTCGAGTCCATGAGGGCTCGAGTCGATCCTCGGTCGAGGTCTCCTTCGGCCTCCCGTTCGGGACCGAGGTCGTCGATGCTGACTCCCTCCGCGTCGGGGCGGACGGCATCGATGCCCGCCCGACAGGAGCCGCTCGACTCCTCCGACGAGGAGTCGGCCTGGGAATCCGAGGGCGAAGAGTCACCTGGTTCCTTTCGGACTCTGTGTGTCCCCTCGGACTCCCCCGAGTCCGAACCTCGGAGACGGTCCCCCCCGGAGGATACCCGGTTCTCGGACTTCGTGAGGGATATGGCCAAGGCCTTGGCCTTCCCCGCGGATCCCGAGGAGGAGCCTCGAGTCGAAGAGCTCGATGCCCTCCAATATGACTCTCCCCCGAAGGAGGCCTTTATTGTACCGGTTCCTCCGATGCTGGAACGACTTCTCTTCCGCATGTGGGAGAGCCCGGCGTCGTCGCCAGTATTAAGCAAGCGGGTCGATTCCATTTATCGAGTCCGCAAGAGCCCCGGCTTCCAAAAGGCACAACTACCGCACCATTCCATGGTGGTGGAATCGGCCATGCATAGACTTAAGAGTCAAAAAATGCACTCCTCGGTGCCCCCCGGTAGGGAGGCCCGAAGCCTGGATGCCCTCGGTAGGAAGTGTTTCCAGGGCTCTATGCTTGCTTGTCGAGTCCAGACCTACCAGCTCTACATGGGCATGTATCTCCGAGACCTGGCTAAAGAAATAGCCGGGTTCTCTGCTGGTCTCTCCGACGAACCTTGGCAACTGGTATTCGGGAGTGCTCAAAGTTTATCTCTCGAGCAGCCTACGATGGGTTTGAGGCATCGGCTCGAGTAGCCACAGCCGGCATTGGTGGCCGCCGCCAGGCTTGGCTTCAGACATCCGACCTCGAGCCATGGGTGCAGGACAAGTTGGTCGATGTCCCCTGCAGAGGTGAAAACCTCTTTGGCAAGCCCATGGATGAGAAGGCTGCACAAATCGAGACGGAGACTCTCACCAGGACTCGTCTCTCAAAGAAGACCTCTGCCCCTTCTCAAAAAAAAGAAGGGCTCGGGTAAAAAGCCCTTTTACCTGAGGAAGGCGGCTGCCTATAAGTACTACCCTCAGTATCAGGCCTCAGCAGCTCCCCCACAGGGTAAGCAGGCCAAGGGACGGGGTAATGGGTCCCATAGGCAGCAAGCCCCCAAGCCTGCACCACCGGCCCCTGCTCAGCAGGGTGGGGGTTTTTGACTTCATCAGCATAGCCTCTCCCCCTCAGCTGGTTTCTCTCAGCACAGGAGGCCGGCTGGTCCACTTTGCCCACAGGTGGTCCAACATCACCACAGATACCTGGGTACTTCACATAGTTCAAAAGGGCTATCTTCTTCACTTTCACCAGGTACCTCCCTCTTACTTTCCAGGGGAGCCTCCACGACTCCTTCTGCACAAGGACTTACTCCTTCAGGAGTTAGCAAGTCTACTTCAGGAACAGGCTGTGGAACCGGTGCCCCACCACCTGCAGGGTCAAGGGTTTTACTCCAGGTATTTTCTGATACCAAAAAGAACAGGAGGCCTCAGACCCATCCTGGACTTGTGAAACCTCAACAAGTTCCTGGCAAAGGAAAAGTTCAAGATGCTTACCCTTGGAATCCTGCTGCCCTACCGACAGCAGGGCGACTGGCTATGCTCCTTGGATCTGAAGGATGCGTATACTTGTATCCTTATTCATCCAGACCACAGACAATATCTCAGGTTTGTTGTGGGAGGCAATCATTACCAGTACAGAGTACTACCCTTTGGCCTATCCTCCGCCCCCAGGGTGTTCACCAAATGCCTGGCTGTGGTGGCGGCCTATCTAAGACTTCAAGGCCTTTTTGTGTTTCCTTACCTGGACGACTGGCTCATCAGAGCCCAGTCTTCCCAAGAGGCCACTCACCGCATGGTGACTCTACTCCAGCACTTGGGATTTGTCATAAACTTCGCAAAGTCCACTTTGCTCCCCTCTCAAAATCTCGAATTCATCGGCGCCAGGTTGGACACTCTACAGGCGCGAGCTTTCCTGCCTCTAGACAGGGCACAGCGGCTCATGGATCTTGCCAGCCACTTTCACAGCAATTCCCTGGTCTCGGCCAGGCAATTTCTGAGACTGCTCGGCCATATGGCTTCCACGGTCCATGTGACCCCCAATGCCCGCCTGAACATGCGACCGGCTCAATGGTGCCTTCGCACGCAGTGGCATCAGGCCACTGGGAGCCTAGCGGACTCAGTAAAGGTCTCCGACCCGCTGGTCAGTTCTCTACAATGGTGGCTTCATCTGCCAAACCTAGTACTAGGAGTGGCTTTTCAGCCCCCTCCGCCTTCTCAGGTCCTGACGACCGATGCTTCTCTCCTGGGTTGGGGAGCACATTGCCAAGGGACTTGTACTCAAGGTCTCTGGACTCCATGGGAGTCGGCTCAGCAGATCAACTTCCTAGAGCTCAGAGCCATCCGCCTAGCGCTCAACACCTTCTCTCACCTGATTTCTCACCAGTCGGTGCTGGTCCAGACAGACAATCAGGTTGCTATGTTCTACGTGAACAAACAAGGCAGAACAGGCTCCTTCTCTGTCAGGAAGCACGGAAACTATGCTCTTGGGCCGTCCACCGCGACATCATCCTCAAAGCTGTCTATCTCCCAGGTCAAGAAAATTACCTAGCAGACAAACTGAGCAGGATCCTCCAGCCACACGAGTGGAGATTGGATCCGCTGGTGGTTCAGCGGATCTTTCTCAAGTGGGGCCTCCCCACCATGGATCTGTTTGCCAGTCCTCTGAACCGGCAGCTTCCCAGATTCTGTTCTCGACAGCCGCATCCTCTCAGAGTAGCGGCGGATGCTTTTCTGATTCCATGGTCCACAGGCCTCTTGTATGCCTTTCCTCCCATGCCACTGGTGTCTCGGACGCTCTTCAAAGTTCTCAGAGACAAAGCATCAATGATCCTAGTGGCTCCCCGGTGGCCGAGACAACCTTGGTTCCCACTTCTGATGCAGCTGGCGGTGGACACTCCTCTTCCTCTGGGGTTTCAGCCCGACCTCCTGTCACAGGATCAGGGGACTCTTCTGCACCCCAACCTCCGGTCCCTTCATCTGATGGCCTGGCTGCTGAAAGGGTAGTCCTTGCTCCTCTCCGGCTACCTCCAGATGTGGAAGAGGTCGTCTTGGCCTCCAGAAGGCCCTCCACCCGGACGTCCTACGCTCTTAAGTGGCGTCGGTTCTCCGTCTGGTGTACTCAGCAGTCTCAAGATCCCTTCTCCTGTTCAGCATCAGTGGTCTTGCAGTACTTGCTTTCTCTCTCCAATCTTGGACTTAAGTCCAACTCAGTCAAGGTCCACCTCAGTGCTCTTTCTGCGCATCATATGCCGGTGGATGGCAGACCTCTTTCCAGCCACCCTCTGGTGACTCGTTTTCTCAGAGGCCTCCTTCTCCTTAAACCACCTTTGCGCCCGCCAGCCTCGGACTGGGATCTCAATGTGGTTTTACAGCGGATTACCTGTCCGCCTTTTGAGCCTATGGCTACCTGTCCTCTTCGTTTTCTTTCGTGGAAAACCTTGTTCTTGGTGGCCCTCACTTCTGCTAGACGCGTTAGTGAGCTGCAGGCCCTCGTATCGGATCCTCCTTACACTAGGTTCTACAAGAACTGGGTAGTCCTCCGGACTCACCCTAAGTTTCTTCCCAAAGTGGTTTCCCCTTTTCACATCAACCAGGAGGTGGTACTTCCGACCTACTTTCCCAGGCCACACTCCAGCCGAGCTGAAATGGTCCTGCATACCCTGGACTGTAGAAGGGCGTTAACCTTCTACCTTGACCGTACGCGGGAGCACAGAAGGGCTGTTCAGCTCTTCGTCTCTTATGACCCCAATAAGTTGGGGCTCCCTGTCTCCAAGCGTACTCTGTCCATCTGGATTGCTGACTGTATCGCTTGGGCTTACGAGGCAGCTGGCCTCTTGTTGGAAAGTCGAGTCACGGCTCATCGTGTTAGGGCGAAGGCTACGTCAGTGGCTTACCTCCGCTCTGTTCCATTTGCAGACATCTGCCGGGCCGCTACTTGGTCTTCAAGCCAGACTTTTGCAGCCCATTACTGCCTGGAGAGGGAGTCCCGCAGGGACAGTGCTTTCGGACAGGCAGTCCTCCGTAACCTCTTTGAGGTATAGGCAACTCCTACCCTCCATCCCGGATGTTGGGCTACCGGTTAGAGTCGTATTCAGAGAAGATTCCTTCCTTCTGTGCTACTGAGCTTGAGGGAGCTCATTTTTGTGCTTAGGGTCTCCGGTAGCCTTAAGCTTGGGAGTCCCATATGTGAGGACTGACTTCTTGCTTGGTCCTGGAGAAAGCGTAGTTACTCACCTGTAACAGGTGTTCTCCAGGAGCAGCAGGAATCAGTCCTCACAACCCTCCCTCCTCCCCTTGGAGTTGCAGTGCTATGCTTTCGTTTTTTGCTAATTTTTGCTGTCTTTTAGCTATGTCATCTGACTGAGCAAGATGGCACCCTTGGGCGGGAAGAGCACCGCGCATGCGCGCTGCAATTCCCAAAGGCTTTCTTTGAAAGCTGGGGAAAATTGCTCAGCGAGGGCTCCGTCGGCGCCGACGTCACCCATATGTGAGGACTGATTCCTGCTGCTCCTGGAGAACACCTGTTACAGGTGAGTAACTACACTATATGGCTTTCCCTCTGGTCGGTTCATGAACCAGCTGCTCCAAGAAGCAGTCATTTATGTCATCTAGCAAACAAGGGGGCACAGGGTCCCGCCTTCTCTGTCAGGAAGCGCAGAAACTCTGCTCCTGGGCAGTCGATCACGGCATTCTTCTCAAAGCGGTCTATCTCCCAGGTCAGGAGAATTACCTGGCGGACAGATTGAGCAGGATCCTGCAGCCGCACGAATGGCAGTTGAATCCTTTAGTGGTTCAACAGGTCTTCCTGAGATGGGGTCTTCCAACCATAGATCTCTTTGCCAGTCCCCTTGAACCATCAACTTCCCAGGTTCTGCTCCAGACAACCGCATCCTCTCAGAGTAGCAGCGGATGCGTTTCTCATTCCATGGTCTACAGGCCTCCTATATGCGTTTCCTCCCACGCCTCTAGTGTCCAAGACACTGTTCAAAGTGATCCAGGACAAGGCTTTAGCGATCCTGGTGACCCCCAGGTGGCCAAGGCAACCCTGGTTCCCACTTCTTTTGCAACTAGCGGTGGACACTCCTCTTCCTCTGGGGATGCAACCCGATCTCCTGTCTCAGGAGCAGGGATCTCTCTTACACCTCAGTCTCCAGTCCCTCCATTTGATGGCCTGGCTGCTGAAAGGGTAGTTCTAGCGCCCTTGCTACTGCCTAGGGAAGTGGAGGACGTGGTCTTGGCCTCTAGGAGGCAGTCCACCCGAAGGTCTTATGCCCTTAAGTGGCGTAGATTCTCTACCTGGTGTACTCAGCACAACGAGAATCCTTTCTCATGCCTGGTACCAGTGGTGCTGCAATATTTGCTTCACCTGTCCAACCTAGGCCTTAAGTCCAATTCTGTGAGAGTTCATCTTAGTGCTCTTTCAGCACAAAACTCCCCAGTGGAGGGTCAGTCTCTCTCAAGCCATCCTTTGGTGGCTCATTTCCTCAGAGGCCTGCTTTTGCTTAAGCCTCCAGTGCGTCCATCTGCCCCTGAATGGGATTTAAATGTGGTCTTGCAGTGGCTTACTTGCCCACCATTTGAACCTATGGCTACTTGCCCTCTGCGTTTTCTCTCCTGGAAAGCGTTGTTTCTGGTAGCCTTGACTTCAGCAAGGCGAGTGAGTGAGCTTCAGGCCCTAGTTTCAGATGTGCCTTATACTAGGTTCTATAGGAACAGAGTAGTCTTACGGACTCACCCTAAGTTCCTTCCAAAGGTGGTCTCCTCCTTCCACCTCAATCAGGAGGTGGTTCTTCCAACTTTCTTTCCCAGGCCGCATGCCAGCTGGTCTGAGATGGTCCTGCATACCCTGGACTGTAGGAGGGCGTTGTCCTTCTACCTTGACCGTATGCGGGAGCACTGGAGGGCTGTTCAGCTCTTCGTTCCTTTTGACCCCAATAAGTTGTGCTTGGCTATCTCCAAGCGTACTTTGTCCATTTGGGTAGCCGACTGTATCGCCTGGGCTTACAGGGCAGCCGGCCTCTCGTTGCAGGGTTGAGTCACGGCTCACCGTGTCAGGGCGAAGACTGCGTCAGTGGCTCATCTCCGCTCTGTTCCGTTGGCAGACATCTGCCGGGCCGCTACTTGGTCTTCAAGCCAGACTTTTGCGGCCTACTACTGCCTTGAGAGGGAGTTTCGCAGGGACAGTGCTTTCGGGCAGGCTGTACTCCATAATCTCTTTGGGGTTTAGGCAACTCCTACCCTCCGGCCCTGGTGTTGGGCTACTGTTCGGGGGCATTATCAGAGAAGATTCTGTTCTTGCATGCTGAGTCTCTAGAGGGAGCTCATTTTTTCAGCTTGGGTTTCCGGTAGCCTTAAGCTGGGGAGTCCCATATGTGAGGACTGACTTCCTGCTTGGTCCTGGAGAAAGAGTAGTTACTCACCTGTAACAGGTGTTCTCCAGGAGCAGCAGGAATCAGTCCTCACAACCCTCCCTCCTCCCCTTGGAGTTGCAGTCATATGATTTATTTTGTTATTTTTGCTGTCTTTTAGCTATGTCATCAGACTGAGCAAGATGGCACCCTTGGGCGGGAAGGGGACCGCGCATGCGCACTGCATTCCCAAAGGCTTTCTTTGAAAGCTGGGGAAATGCTCCACACGGGGGCTCCGTCGGCGCCGGCATCACCCATATGTGAGGACTGATTCCTGCTGCTCCTGGAGAACACCTGTTACAGGTGAGTAACTACTCTTTAATTTATTACAATCTTAAAAGACAAAAAAAATCATTTTTTAGCATAGGACTATGGCTTCCCTAATCTATGACAGCCTCTGCCTGCGCATAGTGTGCACACCTTACACAGCATGCTGGCTGTGGGTTCTCTCCAAACCCCTCCCCCCAACATTGCCCACATTTCTCCAGAGCATGGAGGATGTTAAGTACAGCGGATTGCTGCCAAACTTGAGCCCGGTATACGCGCTGCCTCCCATGCTAGTTCAGCTGCACAGATGCCGCTGCAGCTAACTGTGAGTTTGTGGCTGGGGCTGGTTACTGCTGCTGCATTTGTTTCCTTTTGCTTTTCCCGCCTTCGCACCCTTTTCTCCTCCTTGCGGGCACCTTCTTCGGCAGTGTAGTAATGCTGGCTTCCCTTCCCAAGTGTCTTGCCTGTGGGAAAAATGCCAAATGCTCATTAATAACATCTGTTCTGCCTGCAATAACCACCCTGGTAAATGATGGCCTCAGGACCTCTTCCCATGTCACTTCAGGTTTCTTCAGGTGCTAGGGAGCCTGGCACTTCGAATCCTCCTGTGCCCCCTCTTCTACACTGGCTCGGTCTCCGGTCACTCCAGCGCCACTTCCTTCCTCTCAGTCAACCGATCTCCCCCCCCCCCCCTCCGCGCCTCTTGCTCCTGCAACAGCAATCCATGGACTCTGCAGCCATTGAATTTTCACTGGTATTTCAGCATGCTTGAAACTTGTGGAAAGGGGGGCATGGGTTGCCATCTTCTCGGCCAAGTCCTCTCCCTAACACCGGGGACCCGCAAGCAGCCTTGCACCATTAGGGATGCAGTGTGGGTGGATGATGGCTATGGGGATGGTGAGGACTTAGAGACTTATCTCCTCTCATATCACCTCAGAGGCTGAAGAGAGAGCTTTCTCCTGCGGAAGAGGATGCGGAATCCACAGTGGTACGGCTCTACCACCAGGACGAGATTCCCGGCCTCATCCCTTAAATCATTAAGGAACTCCGCATTGAAGATGGCCCTGACCCCTCCCAGCCTACTTCCTCAACCAACCCCATCGTGGCAGGGATCAAAAATCCTCCTCAGGCTTTTCCTTCCCAGTGGAGCTTTAGAAAATGGTGGAGATTGAGTGGGTATCTCCTGAAGCTCCCTTGAAGCATGTCCGCTTTTTGGGCTGGATTTATTCTTGGTCCACAGCGGATCTCTATAGGTGGTTGTGTTTTCCAAAGGTGGATGCTCTTATCACAGCAGTCCTAATAACAATAAAAACACTCCACTCAAACTTTAACTTCAGTGGTAAACAGTCTCTTCTATTTGATGATAATCTCTTCTTTTAAACGTTACTATGCATCTATATATACAGTCTTCCAAAAAAAAAAACATTTATCATCAACTTGTTTTCAATAAATTGATGCCAGGGGGGTCAAGGAACTTGGATTCTCAAAAGATTATCTAGATAATTCATCTGAATGAACCACAACACCAGGAGGTCTCAGACCAATATATCACGCTTGAATTAAATGCTTATTTGGTAAAGCAACAGCGCACTGGTTACATCACCAACCTTCCTGGGTTCTTTTCTGTTTGTTGAAAAAATTTTTTTGTGGTTAACAGTTGTTCCAAATTTTCCCCTCTGCCAACGCTTCTCCCGGTACCTTATTCGCGTTTCACTCCACAAAGGAGTTTCCTCAGGAGGATTAGAGAATTGCTGCCCGCGTTGCACTAATATGGCTTAAAGTGACTTGAAAAGACGCCGCGCGGAAAATTTGGAACAACTGTTAACCACAAAAAAATTTTTTCAACAAACAGAAAAGAACCCAGGAAGGTTGGTGATGTAACCAGTGCGCTGTTGCTTTACCAAATAAGCATTTAATTCAAGCGTGATATATTGGTCTGAGACCTCCTGGTGTTGTGGTTCATTCAGATGAATTATCTAGATAATCTTTTGAGAATCCAAGTTCCTTGACCCCCCTGGCATCAATTTATTGAAAACAAGTTGATGATAAATTTTTTTTTTTGGAAGACTGTATATATAGATGCATAGTAACGTTTAAAAGAAGAGATTATCATCAAATAGAAGAGATTGTTTACCACTGAAGTTAAAGTTTGAGTGGAGTGTTTTTATTGTTATTAGGATTATTATACACTCCGGTTAGGCCAGTTTTTTCATTGTATTGGCTTATCACAGCAGTGACTAAGCACACCACCATCCCCATGAAGGGTGGGACCGCTCTCCGAGACAACCAATACTGCAAGACAGAGTCTTCTCAAGACAGCATTCTCTTCAGCTTCTCTTGCCCTCCGAGCTTCGACTTGCGGTGCCTTGGGAGCCTTTGCTCTCCTCTGCTGGATTCAACTCCTACCCGAGGACGCTACCTCCACCTGCCTGGAGTCATTGGCGGCCTTCCTAGCAGATGCTTTTTATGATATTCTCCTCCTGTCTGCCCGGAGCATTGCAGCGGTAACGGTTGCCACCGGTGGCTTTGGTTCCACAATTGGTCAGCTGACGTGGCCTCTAAGAGTTGCTTGGCCAAACTACCTTTCAAGGCAGTCTGCTCTTTAGCGTGGACCTGGAAAAGCTGGTAAAGGACCTTGGGGAGGCTAAGTCTCAGCACTTACCCGAAGATAAGCCCAAGAGTTCCTCCAAGAAAACCTCTGCTGCTGCGTCTTCATGCCCCAGGTTCCATGATTCCAGCCTGGCAAGCAATACTCCACTTCTTCTGGGCCTACCGGTCAATATAACTCCTTTCAGAGCAGCCACCATCCCTATTCCCAAGGCTCTGCCACAGGCGGTAAATCTGCTCCCCACTCCTCCCATTGACGGAGCAGAGGCCCATTCCAAATTGCTGCCGATAGGCGGGTGTCTTCATCTTTTTTACCACAAATGGGCCCTCATAACCACAGACCGTTGGGTTCTAGATATCATCAGTCATGGCTACGTGTTGGACTGTGCCAGATGCATTTGTCCTGTGATGGTTCTGGCACAGTCCAGCACGTAGCCATGATTGAAGATATCTAGAACCCAATGGTCTGTGGTTATGAGGGCCCATTTGTGGTTAAAAAAAAAAAAAAAAAAAAAAAAAAGCTGAAGACACCCGCCAAAAAAGGCAATGGTTTGTGATCCCCTCCATCATCTTCTGCAGTTATGGGCCATTGTACTGGTGCCTCCTGAGAACCGGGGGCACGGTCACTATTCCATCAATTTCTTTATTCTAAAGAAGGATAAGACGTCCCAGCCCATCCTGGACCTCCAAGGTGTCAACTGCTATCTCTGGGTACCATGCTTTTGCATGGAAACCCTCAGGTCTGTCATCCAGGTGGTCAGATCGGGCGAATTTCTTGCCTCCCTGGATCTCGCAGAGGCCTGCTTTCACATTCCCATTCACCCAGATCAACAAAGGTTTGTCATTCTCAGCTCTCATTATCAGTTCACCGCCATGCCTTTTCGCCTTGCAACTGCATTGCAGTCCTCCTCCAAGATCACAGTGGTCGTGGCAGTGGCGCTTCAGCGCGAAGGCATTTGTGTCCATCCATCTCTGGATGATTGGCTCATCTGCGGCAAGTCTTTCCTAGAGATGCAAACGGCCTTAGAGCAGGTCATCCAGTTCCTCAAACATATTGGATGGGTAATCAACCACGGCAAGAGCTATCTTACCCCTTCGCAGACACTAGAGTTCCTCAGTGCCCGGTTCAACACCCGTGCCAGCAAGGTCTTCCTTACTTGGGCCTGATGGCTCAAGCTTCAGAAGCAGCTACTCTGCTTCTTAGACATCCAAATGCCCACTGCCTGGGATTCTCTACAGCTTCTCGACATCATGGCAGCGACATTGGACCTCGTTCTGTGGCCACAGGCATACGCCCCCTACAGCTTGTGCTCCTTTCTCATTGGTCTCCCTATTGTCAGGAATATCAGGTTCCTCTTCCGTTTCCTTCCGCCACCCACCTCATCCTTTGCTGGTGGACTCTCAGGCGGAACAAGCGCCGTCCTAGATCCTTTGAATTGATACCAGTCTCTCAGGCTGGGACACTCACTGCTTGGCCATGCAGCGCAGGGCCTGTGGTCTCCATGGGGGCACACTGGCCCATCAATTGGCTGGAGGTATGGACCATCCGCTTGGCTCTGTTGAACTTCCAGGACCTCCTACATGGTCTGTTGGTATGAGTCCTCTCTGACATTGTAACGGCGGTAGCCTATATCAATCACCAGGGGGGGCATCAAGTGCCGCGGAGTGGAGCAAGAGATGACCCCTGGGCAGAAGTGCATCTGCAGGCTCTCTCAGCCCAACACATTGCAAAAGAACAGAATGTCGAGGCAGACTATTTCAGTTGGCACCTTCTCGATCCTGGGGAATGGGAACTTGCCTCTTGGGCCTTCAACTGCATCCTCCAGCGCTGGGGTGCGCCAGACTTGGATCTCATGGCAACACCAAGGCTGTCCGTTTCTTCAGCTGCCGAAGGGACCCAGGATCCAGCGGGATAGATGCCCTGCCCCACCGATGCCCTTTTCTATCTTTCCACCATGGGCCATGCTACCTCATCTGCTTTGGTAGATCGAGCAGCACCCATGTCTCCTCATTCTGTTGGCTCCTGATTGGCCTCGTTGTCCCTGCTTCACTGATCTGATGCACCTACTCGCTAGTTCGCAGCTTCCCTTGGGGCACAGTGAAGTCTTTTGTGCCAGGGTCCTGTCTTCATGGAGGACCCTGCTCCCTTCTCACTTATGGCGTGGCCCTTGAAAGGTGGCTCCTAAAACAACACAGCTATTCTGCAGTGGTCGTTACCACCTTAATCAAGGTCCGTTGAGCCTCTACGTCCTTGGCCTACACCTGTGTCTGACTTCATTTCACCATGTGGTGCAAGCATCATCCCCTGTCTCCTGTGGCGGGCTCTGTTCCCCTCCATCTTGACATTCCTGTAGGAGGGCTTGGATAACGGCCTTGCATGGAATTCCTTACGCGTGCATGTGGCAGCGCTTTTGTCCTTTCACGGACCAGTAACAGGCTGGTCCCTAGAAGCTCACCTAGATGTCCGTCGTTTTCTGTGAGGGACCTTGCGGCCATTAGTCTATCCAGTGGTTTCCTCATGGGACTCGTCCTCCATGCTCTCACGCATGCACCATTCGAACCTCTAAAGCAAACAATGTTTAAGGATCTTACTCTTAAGATAATTTTCTTGATTGCCATTTTCTCCTCAAGACACATCTCAGAATTGCAAGCCTTGTCATGTCTCATGACCCCCTATCTCTCCTTCACCACTGAGGTGTTACTTTGCAGACTGTCCCATCCTTCTTACCAAAGGTGCTTTCTGCATTCCACATCAATCAAGTCTTTTCCCTTCCTGCCTTCTCTAGCGAGCAATGTACAGGGATGGACAAGGATCTGCGGTATGTCGATGTCCAGCGAGTGCTCTTCTACTACCTGAAGTTCGCGAATCCCTTTTGCCTCTCCGATCTTCTCTGACCTCTTTTTGGGACCTTGGAAGGGTCACGCAGTGTTCAAGGCGACACTTGGCAGATAGACTGAAATAACAGTCTCCCGAATCCATCTCCTGTCCCACCGGCCTGTTCCCCAGGATCTCATAATGCATTCAATGCGCGTGCAGGCCACTTCATGGGCAAAGTCAGCCTTAGCAACACTCTTGGATATCTGTCGTGCCGCGATATGGTCATTCTGGTCTACCTTTGCTTGCCACTAACACCTCGACGTTCAAGCGAGAGCGGCTGCTCAATTTGGGTCACAGGTGCTATCTGCTGCACTCTCACCCGCCCAGAAGGGGATTAGCTTGGGTACATCCTGCTTGCCTGGACTGGTCTAGCTGGATGATCTAGAAGGTGACATTTTCCTTACTGTTAATTTCCTTTCCTGGAGTCTTGCTAGACCAGTCCAGCACCTGCCCCTGCAGTCTGTGTATCTTGTGCTCGCAGCATTCTGCGCCTATTGCTGTATATAGTTAACTTTTAGTGTATATAGTTAACTTGTTACATAATGGAGCCAGGGTCTCTGAAACGTTTTTGTTGTTTCCATTGCTTTCTATGAGTGTACTGAGGAGACCCCTAGCTGTGTCAGGAATATGCCGGGAATGTCACAGCTTTGATTGGCTCTTCATACTTTCTCTATCTCACATCTGCTGGCAGAGGGACTTAACCCACTTATCTGGAATGATCTAGAAGGACTCCAGGAAGGAAATTAACAGTAAGGAAAATTTCACCTCCTTTCCTCCATACCAATCCAAACACGTGGGTTTATGCTATTCTGCCAGCAGATGGAGACTGAGAACCACTGGTTTGACATCACCCTGTATAGCAGGGGTCTCAAACTCCAGTCCTGGAGGGCCGCAAACCAGTCAGGTTTTCAGGGTATCCCTAATGAATATGCATGAGATATATTTTCATACAATGGAGGCACTGCATGCAAATATATCTCATGCATATTCATTAGGGATACCCTGAAAACCTGACTGGTTTGTGGCCCTCCAGGACTGGAGTTTGAGACCCCTGCTGTATAGGGACTGTGCAACCCAGTACCAACCAGTATTTTTGATCCTCCAGCAGATGGTAGGCGAGGTAATCTTAAGGGATGCAAAATCTCAGGAGCTGGACAGGACAGGATAAATAATTCCATAGCGTCTCTCCAGTACAGTCCAGACTAATGGGTCTTCATATCCCCTTCCAGCAGATTGGAGACTGACAATTCCAAGCTTTGGTGATATCATCCCATAAAGGGCACACATTCCTATCACCTAGCCAGTATTATCAGTCTCCAAACAGGGGATGAGCCTTGCATAGCTAGGCTACTCATTTGAGAATTCCATCCAAAATTTAAAAAAAAAAAAAAAATGAGACAGAAAAGGCTTTAATGCCAAAGACAGCAGCCATATCTTACTGTCATCTGCAATTCAGAGGACTACCCCAGTGCTGCTACTTCACAGGCGCATTGATTTCAAAGCCCGATCCTGTTGAGTCGTGGGAGGGCTCTGCCAGTGAGGAGATCACATTTCTTAAAATTTCCTGTAATCTGGTAGTTGATTCTGACTGGCAGCATAGCTTAATGGCAGTTGATGATTTGGCCTGACCGTTTGAACAAACGTTCTCCTCAGCATTCGCAAGGAGGCAGCTATGGGAGCAGGACTTCTGTTAGTCAGATTGACGTTTACTTTCACTTTTGCTTGTTTTGTTTCAATCGCATCTTTTTTTCCCTAAGCCCAGGAATCGGCAGTGGTAACAAGGTGAAATTAGACTTACCTGATAATTGTTCTTTGAGGAACTCTAGTCCAGTCCCGCACCTCTGTGTAGTGTACTTCATCTAGCAGCTTGGAGACTGAGAATGTCATCTTTGGATGACACCCTTGTACTTATACAGCTGGCACTGCCTACCAGCCCATAACTATTGACAAAGCAGACTCACAGGAGCAACAAATAAGTAGTAAATGTCAATAAACAATGTACTCCTACATAACTCTATGCTCCCCCTCCCCCTCTCCCCCCCCCCCTCTCTCCCCCCCCCCTCTCCCCCCGAATGAGGCGGCTTATCTGTTGAGCCTCTGGACAATGCCATCCAGCATGGGGCGAGAGACCAACAGCTCTTCTGGTCAGCCCAACCATGTCGCCCCCATCCTATTCATCGGCATCCCCCTTCCCTGGGCTACCTTCACCAGCAAGGGCAACAGTTTCAGTCCGGTGAGCATAGAGCGGCCTATCTGCCAAAAAACACACCGGGGAGGGATCCGGGACTGGACTGGAGTTCCTCAAGGAACAACAATTAGCAGGTAAGTCTAATTTCACCTTCCTTATCGTCCCTCCAGTCCAGTCCTGCACCTCTGGGATGTAACAGAGCAGTCAAATTATTGGGAGGGACCTGCCAAACCGGCCTGAAGCACAGTCAATCCAAAACAGGCATCTTCCGCCGCCTGGACATCCAGGTGATAATGCCTAGCAAATGTATGCAGGGACAACCATGTCATCGCCCTACAAATTTCCACTGGCGACACTAAACTATATTCTGCCCACGAGGCCACCTGAGCCCTTGTGGCATGAGCACACAACCCCGCCGGCACCGGCCTACACTTCAAAAGGTACGTAGATGCGATCGCTTTCCTGATCCATCTGGAAATGGAGGCTTTGGCCGCCACCTCTCCTCTCTGCGATCCACCAAACAAGACAACAAATGATCAGACTTCCGGAAAGACTCTGTCCTCTTCAAATAACGCCACAGAGCTCTTTCGACATCCAAGAGGCACAACTGCTGGCTGATGGAACTCCTTTCCGCATCCACCAGAGCTGGTAGGGAAACTGATTCAAATGAAAATCCGAAACTACTTTGGGCAAAAAGGAAGGCACCGGTATAAGAACCTCCTTTCCCTTTAAGAACACCAGGAAAGGCTTTTGGCAAGACAGGGCTTGAAGCTTTGAAATCCTGCGTGCTGAGCAGATCGCCACGAGGAATACCACTTTCAGTGTCAAATCTTTCAGCGAGACCTGACTCAGTGGCTCAAAAGACTCCCTGGTAAGGGCCGCTAGTTCCAAATTGAGATCCCACAGTGGCACCTCCACTCCTTTTGGAGGCTGCAAGTGCTCCACCGCCTTCAAAAACCGCAGCACATCTGGGTGCATATTGAGTGCCACCCCATGGACTTTAACTCGATAACAGGAGATCCCCGGAAGCTGCACCCTCAAGGAACTAGTGGCTGAGCCCTTATCAAAACCGGCCTGCAAGAATGCTAGGATGTCCAGAATGGAAGCAGTGGATGAGGAAGACTGTCTGTCCCCCTCGCCATAGCTCAAAGATGCACCATACGTGGATGTATGCTAAGGAGGTAGACCTCCTTTGTGTGTTCAGCAAGGTTGCTATCACAGACCCCGAATAACCTTTTCAACTTCGCCCTCTCAAGAGCCATGCCATAAGCAAGAATCGATCCACCTGCGGCATGAAGATTGGCCCCTTAATCAAGAGATCCTCTCGAGACGGAAGCCGCCATGGCCGGTCTGCCAGAATTCTCATCAGATCGGCATACCACGGGCACCTTGGCCAATCAGAGGTGAACAGAATGACTAACCCCCGGTGCGATTCTACCCTCTGCACGACCCGGCTTATGAGTGCCCACGGGGGAAAAACATACAGGAGACCCTCCGTGGGCCACTTTTGCAGCAGTGTGTCCAAGCCCTCTGATTTCCGTTCTCTCCTCCTGCTGAAGAAACAGCTTGCCTTGGCCGACTGGAAAGTTGCCATCAGATCCATTTCTGGTGTGCCCCAGTGGTGCACTACCTGCTCGAAAACCTCATGGTTGAGCTGCCACTCACCCTGGTCCATGTGCACCCAACTTAGATAGTCATGCTGTCAACTCACGCTATGTACACTGCTGACAATGCCGGGAGATGACTTTCTGCCCAGTCGAACAGCCTTTTGGCCTCCTCCTCTAGAGAGCACTGCCTGTGCCTCCTTGGCGATTGATGTAGGCTACTGTAGTCGCATTGTCTGAGAAGACCCGAACTGCTTTCCCTTGCATCCATAGCTTGAAGCTCTGGAGTGCCAAGACCACCACACACATCTCGTCTGTTGATCGACCAAAGAGCCTCCTGCAGGCTTCACTGCCCCTGCACAATGCGTCCTTTGCAGTGGGCTCCCTAACCTGACAGCCTGACATCGGTCAACAGCGAGATCCAGGTTGGAGACTCAAGGGGCATGCCTCCTGCTAGGCTCCCTGAATGCAGCCATCATCAGCTTGCCCTCTTGGCTTCCTATGGGAAAGGGAGCAAGGTGGACAAGGGCTGAGTCTGGTGGGACCACCAATGGAGCAGAGCTCTCTGCAGTGGATGCATGTACACCCTCACCCATGGAACCAGTTTGAGAGTGGCTGCCATGGTCCCCAAGACCTGCAGATAATGCCAGGTTGACAGCTCCGACATTCTCAGAAACTGGCGCACCAGTTGTCTCAGTCCCTGCTTCCTCTGTTCTGGCAGAAAAACCTTTCTTACGCGGGTCTCAAAGCGTGCTTCCAGATACTCCAGTTCCTGGACCGGGGTCAAATGGCACTTATCCACGTTGATCACCCATCTGAGACTTTGAAGGAACTACACCACACGTTGCATTGCACTTTTGCTTTCATCCCTGGATTTAGCCCAGATCAGCCAGTCAGATAGGGGTGCACCAGAACTCCTTCCTTGCAGAGCGCCACCACCATAACCTTGGTGAAGGTACAGGGAGCTGTTGCCAGACCAAATGGTAGTGCCTGAAACAGGAAGTGCCCCATCGGTATTGCGAAGCGGAGTAACTGCTGGTGCTCTGGCTGGATGGGAATGGGCAAATGTGCCTCCGTGAGATCGAGAGATGTCAAAAATTCACTGCTTCATACTGCTACTATGATGGACCGCAAAGTCTCCTTGTGAAAATGTGGCACCTGCAGGCAACGGCTTACACTCTTGAGATCGAGAATCGGGCAAAAGGAACCTTCCTTCATGGGTACTACGAAATAAATGGAGTATCGCCTGCAACCACATTGCTCTTTGGGGACTGGCATCACGGCTTCTAGTTGTAGGAGCCATGTCAATGTATCCTTCACAGCCACCGCCTTGCTCCGCACCTTGTAGGGAGACTGAAAAGGTGCGGCCCACTGGCTGGGCCCATTCGAGGGCATAGCCCTCCCGAATGACCTCCAGGACCCATTGGTCAGAAGTGATCTGAACCCAGGCGGAGTAGAAATCCTGCAGCCCGACCTCCAACGGGTTATACCCCCACCTGGGCACCCCTCACTTCATTGTGATTTCTTGGAACATGAGGTCGAGGTGGCGCCAAAACCTCTGCCTGCTCCTTGAAAACCCCAAAATTCCTGTCCCCTGGAGGGGAATCTGCCCTTCTGGTAAGGAACAAAGCGGGATTTCCGAAAACATCTAAAGTCCTGAGGTGGTTATCGCGTTTCCAGTGGAGGGCGAACCTGCTTCTGCTTATCCTCAGGCAGGCGCCCCCTTGGACTCTCCCAAGTCCTTGACCAGTTTATCCTGTTCCTCCCCGAAGAGCAGTTGCCCCTTAAAGGGGAGCTTGCAGAGGCGGGACTTGAAGGAAATGTCCACCGCCATTCCGAAGCCACAGGTAGCGGCGAGCTGCCACTAGCGAGGCCATGCTCTTGGAGAGATCTCTGATGAGATTGTAGTGGGTGTTGGCTAAATATGCCGCTTCCGTTTCCAATTTTGCTGGCTCTTTCCCCTATTGAACCTGCTGCAACCAGCAGAGGCAGGCCCAGCTACCCAGGCCCCACAGATGGAGGCTTGCAGCGAGAGGGCATTGACATCAAAGGCCTGTTTCAACAGGGTGTCCAGCTTCCAGTCTTGGCCATCCTTGAGTGCTGCACTGCCTTCTACCAGGATGGGTTGTCTTCTTAGTGACCGCCGACACTGCTGCGTCCACCTTAGGTGACCGAAACAGCTCTCTGTCCTGATCCAGTAGCGGGTACAGGCGCGACATGGCTCCACCCCCCTTTAAGACCAGCCTCTGGCAGATCCCCTTCTCTTCCTGAATCATCTGTCGGACAACCCGGTGCACCAGGAACACCACCTATGTTTTCCGTACCGCTAGGAGCAGCGGGTCCTCCAGCATATTGTCTTCTACCAGGGGCATATTAAGGGCTTTCAAAGACTCCATGATGAGTGCCAGCAATTCCTCCCGGCGGAGCACCCGCACAATCTGCAAACGCTCCTCCTGCTCTGGGATTTCTCCTTCTTCCAATTCGTCATCTTGGAACTCCAACTCTGTGTCCAGGTCTTGTTCGTCCGGCCCCTGAGAGCATGGAGCGTGCACCTTGCAGACCTCTGAGGCCCTAGGCCTTTTTGCCAGCCCTGTTTCCATCTCACCCTCTTTCGCATCCACAGACCTCTCTGTGCCGTGGCCTGGTGCCATGGCCCAGCGCCACGGAGCTGCCCACTGACCTCTGATGGCGCAGGCAAAATACCCTGTGGACAAGCAGGACAAACTCTGGTGAGAAATCACCCAGAAGCCCTACCAGTCCCCAGTCCTGTGAGGTGGAGGGTCTGGCTATGGCCGGGGGACCCAGGGTTGATTCTTGCGTTGCCCGCGCGGATCCCTCTGCGTCCTGAGGCTCCAGAGGTGGAGAAGGGCTCTTCTGCCCTGATTGTCCCTGGAGGCCTTGTTCCAAAAAGATGACCGCCTGTGTGCAACCCCGGCAAACACTCATCTCAGAGAGCGCCCCACACTGGGTACCGCAAACCAGGCACTGTGGCTTGGGCAGCATTGTGGGAATGAACATGACCTGCCCTGACTAGGGATTTCTGCCTCACAGGGAAACAAAGTGAACACTCCTAAGGACTGAAATAAAAAATGAAAATAACATATTTGCAGTGAAGAGAACTAAAAACTAGGGCACTTGAGAAGAGTCAACTTAAGCTAAACTAATTCATCACCTCCCTGCAGTACCCGATGTAATAAGGAATCTGCAGGTCAATAAGACCCCATCAGAAACTCAGACAGGCAGCAGGAAATCATCCAAAGCACAGGGCCGTTGATGGGAGATGGGCAGTGAACTCTTTTTCCTGTGCCGCTGAAAACTGGCAGCAACGCGGTGCTAGGCCGCGCACAGACACAGCATGTATCTGCACCAGCTGGAGAAGTACTCGCTGCTTACCCGCTGCTTTCGGATGATCTCCAGGAATAAGTAGGACTGTAGTCCTTACATATGGGTGACATCTGGTACCAACTGAGCCCATGCGGGAAGTTCCCCAGCCATCAATAGGAAAGCCTTTGGGAGCAGTCCACTGCGCAGGTGCTGGTGCCTTCCCGCTCTTCTGACTCTCCTCAGTTCTTCTTTTTCTGCGAAGCCGACAGGTTTAACTCGTGCCACCGCTGAAGAAACCCTTGTCTTCACCACATATCGTTCAATACTGATTTCTTCTACTCTTTATTTCCTTTTCCATACCTCTCTTTAAGAGAATATCTAACAAAAAAAAATATTTTTTTTTTCCAAAACAAGCCTTTTCTCTCAGGACCTTCCCTGTCCCTTGAGGCCTACCCTTGGGCCTACTCTCCCACAACATGGAGAAGCCCACCAGTGGCTTTAAGAAGTTCACAAAGTGTGCTGGCACCATTTCAATCACCAGCAAGCATAAATAGTGCCTTAAATGCCTCAGCCCGGATCACATCCTTACCGAGTGTGCCCTCTGTAAACAAATGACTGAAAGGGGCCTCGGGAACAGAGCCAAAAGGTTTGGGGAACTCTTCCCCTCAGGTACCTTTTCCTTGGCCTTGACCTCTTCAAGGGCATCATCGAGTTCTCCGTCCTTTAAGTACTCTAAAGAATCCAGGCATGGAGAGAAGAGAACCAAAGACCCCTCTCCTTCACACTCGAAAAAGGACAAGTCTTTTCCCTGAGAATCCTCTTAGATTTCAAAGGATCCAAGTCAGAAGTCCAAAGGCACTCCCAGTAAGCCTAGGACATCGAGGGATCAATCCCGTGACCGTTCCCCGCTCACACCGGGAGTCATCGTGGACTTCATCCGACTCCAGTCATTGGTCCAGGCATCCCCGGTGGGAGGACTTATCTTCCAAAGCCTCGGTGGGGATTTGAGAGGTTCCCGAGGCTTCGACCTCTGCCGAACCCTCGATGCCATGCCCAGGTACGATGGCAGCCAGTCTTGCTCCATCTGGTGACCACCCAATATTTATGGGTCGATTTAGCAGAGGGTTTTGGTTATCCAAAAATAAAGAAAAAGTATATAGCCCTCCAAATGTATTAAGAGATTACTTGATCACAATCTGCCGCTATCAAACATATCTCACACTATTAACTTAGAAAACAGAAAGAACTCGTGGTCTCAGACTAAGAATGGCACCACTTCAAGGTAGTTTTCACCTTTTTGAAGATTTTGTGCTCTTTTCTCATCAATGACCACAACAGTTCTAAATCGAAATTGTAATTTGAAGCAGTTCTTGTCAATAATCAAAATTTCTCTTAATATTTTTCCAAATCCAAAGTTTTTCAAAGATCAAACTTATCTCAAATAAATGTGCTTATCTTTAGACAGATTCACGAACATCCCCAACGCCACCATTCAGGTGCCGCCTTTGCGTTTCAATTCTTCGTCAGGGGGTTTATGTGTTCGCAGTTCAGCACTATCATTAATTTGTCCTATCAAACAACTTGTAGTAATGTGCGGTCATGTAGCGGATTTCTTCTAGCTTACCGGTTTCTTTAGACGCCGCGCATCCGGTGATCAGGCATAGGCAACCATCCTAGAGCAGTGCATGCTGACTCTAGAATGGACCTTAGCAGCTCTGCTGGCAGCCTTTGTGCCAGTAACGCCTTCGGCCCTGGAGACCCTGCCACTAACTTCGACCTTGATGCCTCCACCAGTTTTGTCCTAGCAGGCACTGACGGTTCCAATGTCCTCGATACCGGTTCAGATGCTGATGGCACCCCTGATGCTGATACCATCTCAAATGTTACTGAGCTCGGATCCTTCGTAGGCCAGACATTGGATGGAACTGCAGGATATCGACTGATACCGCCATGATACGTGACACTGGCAGCATCACAATTCTCCAGAGTCCGATGCCAGTCTCAGAGCTTGGGGAGCTCATTGTCGAGGGCAGATAGCTCAAAGAAAAGAACAAAAATCATGGTCAATCAACCAGTTGGAGATGAGAGCAGTTTTCCTAGCTTTAAAGTCTTTTCAAACAAGTCTAGAAGGAAAGGCTGTAAGAGTGTTCTCAAACAATGCAACCACAGTAGCATACATCAATTGACAAGGAGGCACAGGCAGTCTAAAATTCTCCGGGAACAAGCAGGAAGTCAGTCCTCACAAACGGGTGACGTCGGCACCAACGGAGCCCTCGCGGAAGCATCCCCCCAGCTTTTAAAGAAAGCCTTTGGGAGACGCCACCACGCATGCGTGGTCCCCTTCCCGCCCAAGGGGACCCCGTATGCGTGGTGGCATCTCCATCTCCTTTTTTCCGTGGAGCCCTTCAGACGCTGTCTAATTTTCACCTTGAAAAAGTTGAATTTTTGGGACTGAGTTTTCAACTCTACTCCGGTCTTGCACCGTTACTCTTCCCGCCTACTATCTTCTGTGCCTCGGCGTCAAGTTTGGTCCATTTTTATAGTCTTCATTCTTTTTATTTTCTGGTGCCTTTTTTCCCAGCTGGCAGCTCAGAGAGCCTTTGACCTTGCAAGGGTATTTTTTTCCCCTATGGCTACCAGTGGCTTTAAAAAGTGTGATCAGTGCTCTAAAATAATGTCCTTAACCGACACACACGACTGCTGCCTCCACTGCCTCAGGCCGGACCACGACCCAGCAGCCTGTGGTCTCTGAAAAAGGATGTCCAGCATGGCTCTGAAGAGCTGCCAGCAGCAGCACAAGAAGTTCTTCCCCGAATCCCCCGATGACTTCGAAGCCCAGGGCCTCATCTGAGGCCCTGATATCTCAGGAAGAGCTTTCTGAACCCGAGCGTCGTCGTGGGTCCTCGGAGAGGGGGGGGGTCTCCCTCGAGGGAACACAGGAAAAAGAAGAAATCCTCGAAGGTGGCGTCCTTGGATGGTTCTGACCGGCCATGAACCTCTCGGGCCCGGTCCCGGTCCCGCAGTCCGAGGCGCTCGTCCGAGGCGTTGGAAAAGGAGAGACCTGCCAAGATCCCCTGGAAGGACCAGCCGCAGACAGGCCTCAGTCTCCAGACACTATCCTCATTGAGGATTCCCCTTTGGGGGAGCCGGCATCGGGCCCAAGTTCCTCGGTGCCCGCACCGAAGGCTGCAGAACCTTCTGCCCTGGAGTGCAGTTTGTCTGCCTATATCAGCCAGCAGCGGGCGCTGTTGTTCGGCATGTCCGATTTATCCACCCCGACCACCAGGCATTCGACATCCAAGACATCCCCGGAGGCCGAGCTGATCCTCGGCCGAGGTCACGCTCTGGCATCCCACTCAACGGGAGCTCGGTCATCCCCAGCCAGTCTACCGAATGTCGACCGCAGGGCTTCGGGAGCCTCGAAGCCCACGGAGCAGCCCACCTACGAGTCATCCTCTGAGTTCTCCGAATGGGAGATGGAAGATGAGGAGTCTCCTGAATACCCGTCGCCACCGCAACGTCCCTTCCGAGTCCCCAGTCTCAGAACCTCAGAGGAGGTCCCCGCCGGAGGACATGGGCTTCTTAGACTTTGTCAAGGACATGTCCAAGGCCCTGGCATTCCCGTCCGAGTTGGAGGAGGACACTTGGGCGGATGAGCAGGAGATCCTCCAGTACGAGGCCCCTCCTTGGGAATCGCTCACGGATCCTCCAGTACGAGGCCCCTCCTTGGGAATCGCTCACGGTGACCATTCCTCCCATCCTGGAACGGCTCATGCTCCGCATGTGGGAGACACCGGCATCGGTGCTGGTGGTGAGCAAGCGGCTCGACTCGATGTATCGGGTCCGTCCGGAGCTCAGGCTTCCAGAAGTAACAATGACCGCACAACTCCATGGTGGTGGAGTTGGCCATGTGTCGGCTGAAAAGCCAGAAGACGCTCTCCTTGGTGCCCCCAGGCAGGAAGGCCTGCACCTTGGATGCCTTCGGCAGGAAGTGCTACCAGGGCTCGATGCTCATCTGCCAGGTCCAGGCCTACCAGCTGTACATGGGCATGTACTTGAGAGACCTGGCAAAGATACTCGCTGGGTTCTTGTCTGGTCTCTCCGAAGAACCTTTGCAGCGGTTCAAGAGCCTGTCCATGGCCATCCATGAGTGCTTCAAATTTATGTCTCGAGCAGCCTATGACGGGTTCGAGTTGGCGGCCTGGTTAGCCGCAGCAGGCATTGGTGCACGCCGCCAGGCTTGGCTTCAATCGTCTGACCTCAAGCAGTGGGTTCAGGACAAATTGGTCGATGTCCCATGCCAAGGGGAGAACCTCTTCAGCAAACCCATGACCGACAAGGCTGCCGAGCTAGAGACCAAGTTCATGACAAGGACCAGGTTCTCCAAGAAGACCCACTGCCCCTCCCTAATGGAAGGGCTCGGGTAAAAAGCCCTTTTACCCGAGTAAAGGGGCTGCTTACTGAAATTACCCACTCTAACAGGCCTCCCCCGCTCCCCAATAGGGTCAGCAGGCCAAGGGACATGGGCATGGCCTGCGTAAGCAAAAGGCTCCCAAACCCCAGGCACTGCCCCTGCCTAGCCAGGGGGGAGCTTTTGACTCCTTGAGCATAGCCTCTCTACCCCAAGGAGATCAGCAGCCCACAGGGGGGTTGTCTGGCCCTCTGTACCCAGAGGTGGGTGCCCATCACCACCGATTCCTGGGCACTGAGGGTAGTCGTGGAAGGTTACCTCCTCCTCCTGACTCAGACACCTCCCCTGTATTTCCCAGAAGAGCCCCTCAGGTCTCCCCTCCACTGGGACCTTCTCCTGAAGGAGTTGGCAGGTCTTCTCGAGGACAAAGCGGTGGAACCGGTGCCCCACCACCTCAATGGTACTTCAGATACTTCCTTGTCCCAAAGAGGACAGGGGGGCCTAAGACCCATCCTCGACCCGCACAACCTCAACAAATTCTTGGTGAGGGAGAAATTCAAGATACTCTCCCTTGGAACATTGCTGCCATACCTCCAGCAGGGAGACTAGCTATACTCCTTAGACTTCAAGGATGCTTATAACCCACATCCTTATCCACCCCAACCATAGGCAATACCTGCAGTTTGTGGTAAGGGGCAAATACTTTCAATACCATGTGCTCCCCTTTGGCCTAGTCTCTGCCCCGAGGGTCTTCATGAAATGCCTGGCGGTCGTGGCCACCTTCCTCAGGCTCCAAGGGGTCTTCGTGTTTCCCTACCTGGACGACTGGCTCATAAGGGGAGGCACAGCAGGCCACTGCACGCACCATCCAGGTTCTGCAGCACTTGGGCTTAGTCATAAATAAGCCTCATGTATGCCTTCCCTCCGGCACCGCTGATCGCCAAGACCTTGTTCAGACAAGGCCTCGCTCATCCTGATAGTTCCCAGGTGGCCCAGGCAACTGTGGTTCCCGCTGCTTCTGCAGTTGGTAGTGGAGTCCCCCATACCCATGGGTACCGCCCCGGGACTCCTATCTCAGGAGCTGGACTCTTCTGCACCCCAACTTGGGGTCCTTCTCGTTGACAGCGTGGCTGCTGTGAGGGTGATTCTCGTCCCCCTCATCTTTCCAGTTGAGGTCAAAGACGTTCTGCTGACCTCCTGTAAGGCCTTTACTAGGAAGGCGTATGCCCTAAAATGGCGCAGGTTCTCTGTTTGGTGCGCCGATCATGGGGCTGATCCCTTCTCTTGCCCGGTGGCTTTGGTGTTGCAGTACCTTCTCCACCTCTCCCAATCTGGGCTCAAGTCTAACTCCGTCCGAGTGCACCTTAGTGCCTTGGCGGTGCACCACCACCCAGTGGATGGTAAGCCCCTCTCGGTCCAACCTTTGGTGACCCACTTCCTTCGGGGCTTGCTCCTGCAAAACCCCAAGCATATATATGGGTGACATCGGTACCGACGGAGCCCGCGCGGGAATGCTCCCAAGCGTCCAATAGGAAAGCTTTTGGGAGCATCACACTTCGCCTGCGTAGCTGCCTTCCTGCCTTTCCAACTCTCCCTCCTCAGTTCTTCATTTTCTGTGGAGCTGACAACAAGCAATTCCTGTCGCTGCAGAAAGTTTGTCGTCTTCTTATTTTTTGTGGTCGCGTCTGCCTTCTCGTCGACACTGGTACCGACCCCTGTCGGTGCTTTCTTTCTTTCTCAAAAAAAATCTTCTGTGAGGGAAAGAATTTTCTTCCCTTCAGGCGCATCGATGCCATCTTAGGCTTAGGCCTCCCCTTTTGTCACAGACAGAATTGAAAACCCATCCAGTGGTTTTAAGAAGTGTTCCAAATGTGGCAGTACCATTTCAGCCACAGACACCCATGACTGGAATCTAAAATGCTTAAGACCAGATAATCAGCCGTCAGAATGTCCTCTTTGTAGGAAGATGACAAAGAGAGGCCTGCAGAATTGAGCTACAAAGCTGGGCACCCTCTTTGCCTCCGATGCAGTATCTTTAGCATCGACATCATCGAGAGCTTTATCTTCCTCCCAAGGATCTCGGGTATCGAAGACTGGCCGGCCCTCCAAGGGTTGATCTCCTTCTAAGCATCGAGATGCCTCAGGCATTGCCCTGGAGGGGGACACACCAATCAAACAACCCCGGCGGGAGGACCTTTCCTCCAAAGCCTTAATGGGGTCCCAGGATGCTCCCGAGGCCTCCACCTCTGGAGAGTTCCTGGTGCCATGCTTAGGGATTGTGGTCCGCAATATCGGTACTGATATCCAAGCATCGGCAAGCTCCATGGATCAATGTAGTCAGGCCATCAAGCAGAGCTTAGCGGCCTTACTGTGTCCTCCTTACCAGTAAAATCTTCACAGTCTATTCCGCAGGCATTGGCACTGGCTCCAGTACCGACGCAACCTGCATTGACGTTTTTGCTGCTTACCACGCTACCGCCCATGCCGGCCCTTGAATCGGTTTTCGGTACCGAGGTTCTGGAACTGCAAGCCTCAGCTACCGGTTTTGATCGGTACTGAGTACGTGCAGAGCGAGAACACCCTGCCTGTCGATCGTTTGATATGCCATCACCAGAATTGTAAATAAGTTACTTTTGGAATTATGTAAACTTTGATTACCCTTTCCAATACCAGTTATATTGTTGTAACGTTTTAATGTACCTGTTTTAATTGTAAACCGCTTTGATTCCCTGATACAGTGGTATAAAAAAAACACAAATAAATAAGTTTGAGTCTTCAGATTCCGATTCGTCGGATGATGAATCGGCCGATACCTGGGACATGAGAACTATCCCGGAAGACCCATTTCGATCTCCACAACGTCGTATGTCCCCTCCAGAGGACATGTCTTTTCAATATTTTCTCCGATGTCACTGTTATGGACAGACACCGAGCAACATTGCGAATAAAGAGCCTAGGGCTGAAGAACTTGAAATTCTTCAATAGCTTACAGCCCCAAAGGCGGCTGCTACACTCCCTATTCATCGCATACTTCACGACCTTATGCTTTGTATGTGGGAGACACCCCATACTCGACGACTCAATACCATGTACCAGGTACTGGAGTGTCCCGGTTTTCAAAAGATGCAATTGCTGCATCATTCCATGGTGGTGGAATCGGCAGTGCATCGAATAAAGAGTGCTAAGACATATTCTTCGAGCCCTCCAGGTAGGGAATCGAGAATCCTTCACGCCTTTGGTCGATGACGTTTTCAGGCCTCCATGTTATCGGCCAGGATCAGTTCCTACATACTCTATATGGGTATGTTCCTTAGAGAGGTAGCTAAGGATTTGGAGTTAATGGTTCCTTTTCTCCCCGATGACAAGAGAGCAGATTATGTCACCCTTGTAAAGCATGCTCAGAATTTTTCAAAGTTTGTTAATAGGGCAACTTTTGACTTTTGAGTGCATCAGCAGAACTTCATCTGCATCGGCGCACGCAGGATTGCTTGGTTCCAAGCATCGTATCTTGAACAATGGGTTCAAGAAAAGCTGGGTAATATCCCTTGCACCAGTTGAAAACTAGTCCGTTCTCTAGAGGCTAAAGTAGCAGACTTGGAAAGCATAAGACAGACAGAGAGGTACATAGACAAGACCTACAGGGATATAGTCCTGAAGTCCCACCTCCAGTCTGGCAGCATCCCTGTTGCCATGGAGGAGAGAGGTCACGTGACAGGAGAGCATCACCCTGGTGTGGCAGGAAGTGATCCTGTAACTAGGACCTGTCCTCCAGGTGATGTAAAACCCTCTCGCACCGAGGAAGTTTCTCCATGGCCATGTGCCCATGAGGGAAGGGTTAGGACAGCCGTTATAGTTGGTGATTCGATCATTAGGCATGTAGATAGCTGGGTGGCTGGTGGACGTGAGGATCGCCTGGTAACATGCCTGCCTGGTGCGAAGGTAGCGGACCTCACGCGCCACCTAGATAAGGTCTTAGATAGTGCTGGGGAGGAGTCTGCTGTCTTGGTACATGTCTGTACCAATGACATAGGAAAATGTGGTAGGGAGGTTCTGGAGTCTAAATTTAGGCTTTTAGGTAGGAAGTTGAAATCCAGAACTTCCAGGGTAGCATTCTCCGAAATGCTTCCTGTTCCACGCACAGGACCCAAAAGGCAGGCAGAGATCCGGAGTCTCAATGCGTGGATGAGACAATGGTGCAGAGATGAGGGTTTTGGATTTGTTAGGAACTGGGGAACATTCTGGGGAAAGGAGGGGCTCTTCTGAAGGGATGGGCTTCACCTTAACTAGGATGGAACCAGGCTGCTGGCATTAACCTTTAAAAAGGAGATAGAGCAGTTTTTAAACTGGATATTAGGGGAAAGCCGACAGTCACCCAAGAGCGGATGGTTCGGAAGAATGTATCTTTGAAGGATACTACCAAATGCAGAGAGGTTCCACAAAAGAGTAAACTAGCCCAAATGCCCTCAAGTATGGAGCAGACAGAGCTTAAAGATCCCAAATTACCCATGTCTAACAATAGCCAAATTAATATGAATAAAATACATTCTCTAAAATGCTTGTATGCAAATGCTAGAAGTCTAAAAAATAAGATGGGAGAGTTAGAATATATAGCACTAAATGAGAGGTTAGATATGATTGGAATATCAGAGACATGGTGGAAGGAGGACAACCAGTGGGACACTGTGATACCTGGGTACAAACTATATCGTAATGATAGAGCTGATCAAATTGGTGGAGGGGTTGCTCTCTATGTTAGAGAGGGCATTGAGTCAGAAAGGATTAAAGTTTTGCAGGAAACAAAATCTGCTGTAGAATCTATATGAATTGAAATTCCATGTAAAAGGGGGAAGGCAATGGCAGTGGGGGTGTACTATCGAGCGCCTTGCCAGAATGACCAAATGGATGATGAAATGCTCAAAGAAATCAAGGAAGCTAACAAAAGTTACAGTGCAGTAATAATAATGGGTGATTTCAACTACCCCGGTATCGACTGGGTCAGTGTCACGTCAGGACATGCTAGGGAGATAAAGTTCCTAGATGAAATAAATGATTGCTTCTTGGAGCAGCTGGTTCATGAACCGTCCAGAGGGGAAGCCATATTAGACCTAGTCCTTAGTGGAACACCAGATCTAGTGCAAGAGATAAGGTTGTTGGGGCCACTTGGCAATAGTGATCATAGCATGATCGCCTTTGATTTAATTAGTGGAGGAGGGATAGTAAGGAAATCCACAGTACTACCTTTTAACTTTCGAAAGGGAGACTATGATAAAATGAGGAAAACAGTTCAGAAAAAACTAAAAGGAGCAGTTGCAAAGATTAAAGACGTACATCAGGCTTGGCTGTTGTTGAAAAATACTATCTTGGAAGCCCAGACCAGCTGTATTCTACGCTTTTAAGAAAAGTGGAAGGAAGTCCAAAAAACTGCCAGCATGGTTTAAAGGTGAGGTCAGAGAGGCTGTTGTTGCCAAAAAGCATCTTTCAGGAAATGGAAAAAAGAGCCAAACGACGAAACCTGGAAACAGCACAAGCACTGGCAAGTCAAATGCAAGGCATTGATAAGGCAGGCAAAGGGAGAATTTGAGAAGAAGCTTGATGCGGAAGCAAAAACGCGAAGTAAAGACCTTTTCAAGTACATTTGTAGCAAAAAAACTGTGAGAGAGTCAGTTGGTCCACTAGATGATAAAGTGGTTAAAGGAGCACTAAGAGGCAACAAGGCGATAGCGGAGAGATTGAATGAATTCTTTGCTTCAGTCTTTACTGAGGAAGATGTAGGGATGTTACCCATGACTGAAGTGGTATTTAAAGGTGCGGAAGAATTGAAGGAAATACCGAAAGATCGGGAAGATGTATTACAACTATTAGATAAACTGAAGAGTAGCAAATCACCTGGGCCGGATGGTATACATCCAAGGGTGTTGAAAGAACTGAAATATGAGATTGCAGACCTGCTATTAGTAATCTGTGAACTATCATTAAAATCATCTCTAATACCTGAAGATTGGAGGATCGCCAATGTAACACCAATTTTTAAAAAGGGTTCCAGGGGTGATCCGGGAAACTACAGACCGGTGAGCCTGACATCAGTACCGGGAAAAATGGTAGAAACCATCATAAAGAATAAAATTACTCAGCATGTAGATAGTCATGACCTAATGGGAGACGGCCAACATGGCTTTAGACAAGGAAGATCTTGTCTTACTAATCTGTTATGTTTTTTTGAAGGAGTGAATAATCAGGTGGACAAAGGTGAGTCGGTTGATATTGTGTATCTGGACTTTCAGAAAGCCTTTGACAAGGTCCCTCATCAGAGACTTTTGGCAAAACTAAAGAGTCATGGGATAGGAGGCAGTGTACTATTGTGGATCAGGAACTGGTTAAAAGATAGAAAACAGAGGGTAGGGCTAAATGGCCAATTTTCCCAATGGAGAAAGGTGAATAGTGGTGTACCCCAGGAATCTGTGCTGGGTCCGCTGCTTTTTGACATATTCATAAATGACCTGGAAAGTGGAATAACGAGTGAGGTTATCAAATTTGCAGATGACACAAAACTATTTAAAGTTGTTAAAACCCAAGAGGATTGTGGAAAATTGCAAGAGGATCTTGATAAATTGGAAGACTGGGCATCAAAATGGCAGATGAAATTTAATGTGAACAAGTGCAAGGTTATGCACCTAGGGAAGAACAACCCAAACTATGGTTACACGATGCAAGGTTCCACATTAGGAACCACCACCCAGGAAAAAGATTTAGGCGTCATTGTGGATAACATGTTAAAACCCTCGGCCCAGTGTGCAGCGGCGGCCAAGAGAGCAAATAGAATGCTAGGTATCATAAGGAAAGGAATGGAAAATAAAACAAAAGATATTATAATGCCTCTTTCGTTCCATGGTGAGACCGCACCTTGAATATTGTGTGCAATTCTGGTCGCCGTATCTTAAAAAGGATATAGCGATTTTAGAAAAGGTTCAGAGAAGAGCCAGCAAAATGGTAAAGGGGATGGAAGGATACTCCTATGAAGAAAGGCTAAAAAGGTTAGGGCTCTTTAACCTGGAAAAGAGACGGCTGATGGGTGATATGATAGAAGTCTATAAATTAATTAACGGAGTGGAATGGGTAAACGTACATCGATTGTTTACCTTATCAGAATATAGAAAGACTAGGGGACATGCAATGAAGCTACAGGGTAAACTATTTAAGACTAATAAAAGAAAATATTTTTTCACTCAATGTGTAATCAAACTCTGGAATTTGTTACCGGAGGATGTAGTAAAGGCTGTTAGTGTAGCTGGGTTTAAAAAAGATTTGGACAAGTTCCTGGAGGAAAGGTCCATAAACCATTATTAAGAAGGGACCCAGGATATCAATGCTTGAACCAATACAAGCATTGTGGAACCTGTGTCTCTTGGGGAAACTGCTAGGTATGTATGACCTAGATTGGCCACTGTTGGAAACAGAATACTGGGCTTGATGAACCTTGGTCTGACCCAGTATGGCATATCTTATGTTCTTATGTTTTTGGCATGGATTGGCAGGATTAGGCCTCTCGGTTAGAATCCGAGAACACCACTCTTAAAGGGCTAGCTAGATCTACTGCCAACCCAGCTAGGAAAAAAGTAACAAAGAAAGCTTTTTTTTCAATAATAAGTACTATCCTTCTTACACCCCTGCTTTACAGTGTCAACACCATGCTCCTCAGAAGGAGCAGCAAAAGAAGGCTCAGAATCCTAAGTCACAGCCACCTCAGCTGACCCAGCCTCCTCAGGGTCTTTGACTCCTTTCTGGAGAACATAGCTGTCCTGCCTCTGGAGATTCCAGATCCCATCCACATCGCTGGCAGACTCTGTCACTTTGCCAACAAGTGGCATCTTATTACATCAGAGCAGTGGACACTGTCCATAGTACGGGACGGGTACAAGCTGCTTCTACGAAGTCCACCCCCCAGACTCCTCCAAGAGTGCCACTCTCAGCCCCCTTTCACTACTCTGTTGCTGCAAGAAGTCACTTCCCTTCTCTTACAGGGCTCAATAGAGGAGGTTCCACCATCCCAGCAGGGAATGGGCTTTTATTCTCCATACTTCCTCATTCCAAAGAAAACAGGAGGGTCCAGAGAACTGAACAAGTACCTACTATGGGAGACGTTCAAAATTATCTCCCTAGGAGCCCTTCTCCCCTATCTCCAGAGTCAGGATTGGCTCTGTTCTCTAGATGTAAAGGAGGCATATACTCACATACTTATTCACTCACAGCACAGAAAGTTCCTGCGTGTCATGTTCCAAGGGAGACATTATCAATACAAAGTCCTTCCTTTCGGCCTCGCCTCTGCCCAAAGAGTCTTCACAAAATGCATGACAGTAATAGCTGCATTTATAAGGACTCTTGGGATATTTGTCTTTCCTTACTTAGACGACTGGCTCATTCAAGCAAACACCTCTCTAGAGGCCAGCCTTTTCCTCTTGCGCACCATGTAGGTGCTGCCACACTTGGGATTTGTAATAAATCTTCCAAAGTCCCAACTCGTCCCCTCTCAAACTCTAGAGTTTATAGGGGCTCTCCTAGACACTCAACAATCAAAGGCATTTCTGCCCCAACTCAGCTGCGCTAGACTCAATCAGTTAGCATCTCAGGCATGCTTCAAAACTTTCTCACTGCTCGAGAAATACTACTACTTCTGGGTCATATGGCATCAACGGTGCATGTTGTTCCACATGCTTGTTTACATATGCATGCAGCTCAATGGACACTGGCTTCCCAGTGGTCTTGGGCATCGGGTCGCCTGGGAGACAAAATAATAGTCTCTACCCGCCTAATCTCGTCTCTCCAGTGATGGCAATCCCCAGAAAACCTCCTGGTAGGGTCACCTTTTCAGATGCCAGCACATCAATGTACCCTGATGACAGATGCATCCAAATTGGGCTGGGGTGCTCATCTGCACAATCTTTCCACTCAGGGGCTCTGGTCTCATCAGGAGTCACAACTCCACATAAATCTGCTGGAGCTCAGAGACATTCACAATGCTCTCAAAGTGTTTCAGGACCATCTTCGATTCTGCACAGTTCTGTTCCAGACTGACGATCAAGTGGCCATGTTCTACGTGAACAAGCAGGGTGGAACAGGCTGTTTTTCCCTCTGCAGCGAGGCCCTAAATCTGTGGTCTTTTGCCATACAGCATTACATTCACCTACATACAGTGTATCTTCCGAGCAAACACAATGTCTTGGCAGACAAAGTGAGTCGAGTCCTTCTACCCCACAAGTGGTCTCTCCATGCAGACAAAGTTGCTCACATTTTTCATATCTGGGGAATCCCAGAGATAGCCTTTTCGCAAGTCCTCAGAATGCCAAGCTTCCTTACTTCTGCTCCAGGTCTCCTGCACCGGACAGCCAGCAGGTGGATGCTTTTCACCTCCACTGGGGTCAAGGCTTTCTGTCTGCCTTCCCTCTCATTCCCAAGACCTTTTTCAAACTCCAGAGAGATGGGAGCTACATGATGCTCATAGCCCCACGCTGGCCACGACAACCGTGGTATCCTCTCCTTCTACGTCTGTCTCGGGTTCAACCCATAGATCTGGGGTCTGCTCCAGATCTCCTCTCTCAGGAGGAGGGGACGTTGCTCCATCCCAGTCTGCAGTCCCTCCACCTCACCGCATGGCTGATGAGGGCTTAGCCTTCCAGGATGCTAACCTTTCCCAGGAGGTTAAGGACATCCTCTTCTAGGAAGCCACCCACCAGGCGCTTCTACGCCTTCAAGTGGCGTAGATTCGCTCTTTGCTGTTCTGAGAAGGATCTTAACCCCTTCTCAGCTCTGGTGGAGGCATTACTTGAGTATCACCTATCTTCTTCTGGACTCAAAACCAATTTGGTAAGAGTACACCTAAGTGCTATTGCGGCCTCTCACATGCCCTTAGATGGTCAGCCCATCTCTTCCCAGCTGCTTGTAGCATGCTTAATGAGGGATCTTCTATTAACCAAACCTCCAGTAGCATGGGATTTTAATGTTGTTTTAGGACAGCTTCTCAAGCCGCCCTTTGAACCTCTAGCCACTACCTCACTGAAGTTTCTCACATGGAAGATCACCTTCCTTATTGCCCTTACTTCAGCAAGATGCATTAGTGAGCTCCAGGCTTTGGTGGCTGACACTCCTTATACACTATTCCACCATGATAAGGTAGTCCTTAGGATTCATCCTCACTTTATTCCGAAAGTGGTCTCATCCTTCCATTTAAACCAGTCCGTCTACCTTCCTGTCTTTTTCCCTAGGGCAGAGGCAACCCTTCACACTCTAGATTGCAAATGTGCCTTGATTTTTTTATCTCCAGAGAACTCAAGAGCACAGAAAAGCTTCCCAACTTTTCATCTTCTTTGACTCAAGTCACCTGGTGCATAGTGGACTGCATCTCCTTTGCTTATGAAAAGGCAGGACTCTCTCTCGAGGGTGACATCACTGCATATATGTTCGGGTCATGGCTGCCTCTATGGCAAATCTACGCTCTGTAGCGATTGATAAGATATGCAAAGCAGCAACTTGGTCTACTGTCCACAGTTTTGTTGCTCACTATTGCCTAGGAGTTGTATGTCGTCGTTGTCTTCTCCTTTTCTTTTATCTCAGCTACAAACTCAACTGAGGAGGAAGAGCTGGAAAGGCGGGAAGGCAGCTACGCAGGCGCAGTGGGATGCTCCCAAAAGCTTTCTTATTGGACGCTGCGGAGAGTTCCCACGCGGGGTCCATCTGTACTGACGTCACCCCTTCTGTGTAGTCTAAATTCCTGCTCTTCCTGGAAATCACCTGTTAGAGGTGAGTAACTACGCTCTCTGGTACATCCCTTTGGTCTGGACTGTATTGTGGAGACACTAGGGAAGCAGAAATTAGACCTTATCTTCTAATTTGCTTTCCTTTAGTCCCTCCAGTAGAGTCCAGAATCCACCCAACTTGAAAAGATGATTATAATGTTACTATAGGAAGTTTTTGTTTGGGTTTATTTTATTTATTTATTTAATCAGATTTGTGTACGCCTTATCCTTCAATCAAAGCGGTTTACATTGCAACACACAAACTGGATACAGTTAACTAGGACCAAATGGTTGGCATGCAGGGTACTTTACGAAGATATAACCTATTTTCAATTAAATTTGCTTATTTACAGTTTGCTCGTGTAATTTACAGTTTGAGCAGGTTGTTAAATGTTCTGGAGACACCAGAACAATGCAGGGAGGACATGGCCACACCTCTTAAAAACAAAGAAACCTGTCAGAAACAAATACAGAAACATACAATACCAATTAAGATGCAATTGCATGTATATTCAAATGGCAGTCAGAACATTATAACAAGAGCCTATAAATAAAACATACATATGTAACCTAAAAAGTGCATATGAGGCAGTGCAATTGCTACAGACAATACCATAAAATTCTGCAGATAACTTGCTTCGTGTTCTTTACATAAACATAAAAAAAGAGAAGCCTATTAATAGCTAATACATCTTGAACAAAACAAATAATTCACAACTACTAACTGAGCTAAACCTTTTACAAAGAGAGGGGGGTGAAAAAAGTGAAAACAAGCTATTGTTTGTTTTTTTACTGTATACTTTAGAGAATATTATTGTATTTTTAATGTATTTTTAATATTCATGTGTTTTGTTTTTTGACCCCTGATGCAGGCTGACAGCCGAAACTTGGCCAAGTCTTGCTCTTGTTACAATGTCCTGACTGCCATTGCATTTTAATTGGCTGACAGCCAAAACTTGGCCAAGTCGGGTCTGTACCTTTGAAGGTTTTACGAAATAAAAGGTTTCTTTGTTTTTAAGAGGTGTGGCCGTGTCCTCCCTGCGCTCTTCTGGTGTCTCCTGTGATTTCTGCGGAGGGTTGTTGCTCTTCTTCTTTCCTTGGTGTTTGTTACATGTTCTGTACATGTTCAAGGCAGGGGAGTCCAGTGCATTTGCTGTACTAAGTGATGTATCCATAGTTTTCGATGAACATGAGGGTTTTGAGTTTCTTTCTGAAATCTTTTATATCTTCGGAGGCTCACATTTCATTGGGGGGGGGGGTGCAGCTAGGGATAGGGCTGTTTTGGAAGTGGACGGTTTGCTTTTCTGGTAATCTTTGGGTATAGTAATCGTATGTTTCATCTGGGGCAGGTGCCTGTGTTTCTCATGACCAAGTCCTCTAGGATATCTACTGATAAGTGGTGCAGGATTTTGAAGATATTTAGTATAGTTTTGAACTTGGTGCGAGCTTGGATCGGAAGCCAGCGTAGTTGATGTAATACAGGTATGAAGTGGTCTGCCTTGGTTGTTCCAGTGATGATGCGTGCTGTCGTGTTCTGCACTGTCTATAGAGGATGTGTGGCTTGTCTTGGGAGACCTTGGTAGAGTGCATTGTCGTAGTCCAGTATTGGGGTGATGATAGCCTGGCGTACTGTCCAGAAATGTTCCTGGTTTAAGAGTGGTTTTAGTTTCCGAATGGTCTTTAGCCTGTGATATGCTTTTGCAGCAGTTTTGTTTGTGTGCCTGGAGGTTAAGTTTTTTATCCAGGATGATTCCTAGATAGCGTAATTCACTTTTCACAGACATTGTATGATTCAATAGATGGATTGCTTGCGGAGGGATGAAGAAGGTGTTCCTAGTGATGTAGAGTACTTTGGTTTTGTTATAGTTCAGAGTGAGGTTATTGTTGCTGAGCCAGGTGGTTATGTCCTCCAGGCATTGGGTTATGGCTGCGAGGTTTGGTGCTTCCAGATTGATTGGGGTGTATATCATGAGGTCGTCAGCATATATGTGGTATAGTATGTTTCTTGATGATGTCGCATATGGGGTGTACATATTTTTGTGTGTTTTTTATACCACCCTATCGTGTAATCAGGGTGGTTTACATTAGGAACAATGGTATTACATTATAACATATTAAACAATCTTCAGGAAGAAGCAGGAATGTAGTCTTCACATATGGGTATCGTCGGTACCGACGGAGCCCGCATGGGAATGCTCCCCAGCGTTCAATAGGAAAGCTTTTGGGAGCATCCCACTGCACCTGCGCTGCTGCCTTCCCGCCTTTCCAACTCTTGCTTTTCAGTTTTTCGTTTTCCGCAGAGCCAACAGGCAGCAAACCCTGTCACCGCAGAAATTTTTGTGGTCTCATCTGCCTTCCGTCGACGCCTATACCGGTTCCATCAGTGCCTTATTTTTTTACTACTTCTTTAAAAAAAAAAAAAGAGAATAATTTCTTTTTTTGAGGGTCTGTCCCCTCCTGGTGCTAGGCAACAGTTTGGGCACTAGGCCCTCTTTTCTTCCAAAATAGAGAAACCATCTAGTGGTTTCAAAAAATGTTCAAAATGTAACGGTACCATTTCTGCTACCGACACACATGATTGGTGTCTTAAATGTTTAGGTCCTGACCATTTGCCTTCGGAGTGTCTCCTTTGTAGAAAGATGACCAAGAGAGGCCTGCAGAACAGAGCTGCAAAACTCGGCACCCTCTTTGCCTCGGATGCAATGTCCATTGCATCGATGTCGTCCAGGGCTTCATCTTCCTCCCATGGATCTCAGGTAACTAAACCCAGGTCTTCCAAGACCGGCCGGTCCTCAAAGGGTAGATTGCCTTCTAAGCATTGAGATGCTACTAGCGTTGCCCTCGAGGAAAACACACCAGCCAAACAGCCCCGGCGGGAGGGCCCCTGCCTCCAAAGCATTAACGGGGCTCCAAGATGTACTCGAAGCTTCCACCTCTGGAGAACTCTTGGTGCCATGTTCTGGTGTCGTGGCCTGCTCCGCCGGTACCAACATCCAGACATTGTTGGGCTCCATGGATCAACGTATCCTGGCCATCGAGCACAGTATTCTGGCACTCTTGGCAGCCTCGGTCCCGCTAAGGTTGCTACAGTGGTTTTGCAGTCATCGGTACCAATACCGGTACCGAATGTACCTGTTTCGACCGATGCGCCTCTCTCCATGCTTCCTCCCATGCCGGCCCTTGAATCGGTATCTGGTATCGAGGCAGTCCGATGACAACTTCGATCTGTACCGGCGTTGAGCAATACGAGAACATCCGGCAAGTGGATACTTTGAGTCCGATGATTCCGAGGACTCTGTCGGTACCGGAGTGGTTCTTCCAGAGGATCCCTCTCCTTCAGCGCAATGTCTGATGTCTCCTCCTGAGGACTTGTCCTTTCAGGACTTCATACGTGATGTAGCCTGGGGACTCTGGATCACCATGACCCCGGAGAAGGAACCGAGAGCTGAAGAATTAGAAATTCTTCAGTATCCAGCAGCTCCTAAGGAGGCTGCTACCCTTCCCATTCACCGAATCTTGCATGACCTCATGCTAAGGATGTGGGAAACGCCTTTAACGGTGTCTCCACACTCTCGGAGACTCGATACAATGTGCCAAGTTCCACAATGTCCTGATTTTCAGAAAACACAATTACCACACCATTCTATGGTAGTGGAATCGGCAATGCGTAGAATCAAGCGTGCTAAGAGGCATTCTTCTAACCCTCCAGATCGTGAAGCGAGGACACTCGATGCCTTTGGGCGTCAATGCTTTCAATCCTCGATGCTATCGGCCAGAATAAGTTCTTATATACTTTATATGGGTATGCTTCTTCGGGAAGTTACAAGAGATTTGGAACGCATGGCTCCACTTCTCCCCGATGACAAGAGGACTGACTTCCTCACTCTGGTCAAACATGCCCAGAATGTGTCTAAGTTCATGAACCGTGCGTCCTTTGATTGCTTTGAGTGCATTAGCAGAACTTCTGCTATCTCCATCAGTGCACATCACATTGCCTGGTTACAGGCATCTGATTTAGAACAATGGGTGCAAGACAAGCTGGGAAATATTCCTTGCAAGGCAAGCTGGGAAATATTCCTTGCACGGGAGAAAACCTCTTTTGCAATGATTGGCAGGACACTTCTGAGCTTGAGTCCAAAAACACCACCTTGAACAGACTATCAAGGACCACAGCCAACCCAGCTAAGAAAAAGACAACTAAGAAACCCTTTTTCAACAAGAAAAACAATTTCTATCCATCTTACACCCAGGCTGTCCACTGCCCAGTTCATGCTCCCCAAAAGGGGCAGCAGCAACCCAAACGACAGAGGAAGGCCCAAGTCCGCAGTGCTCAACCAGCTCAGCAGACACAGCCCCCTCAGGGGCTTTGACTCCTTCCTAGAGAACCTAGTCATCCTACCTCTAAAGGGTCCAGAGCCTCTCGCCATTCCAGGCAGACTCTGTCATTTTGCTGAAAGATGGCAACAAATAACATCAGAGCAGTGGACTCTCTCCATTGTAATAGAGGGGTACAGACTCCATTTCCACAGTATGCCCCCTCCCACCATCACAAGACAGTTCAATTCTCGGGGTCCCTTCACCACTCTCTTGTGTCAAGAGGTCACCTCACTACTCGCTCAAGGAGCAATAGAAGAGGTACTATTGTCCCAACAGGGCATGGGTTTGTACTCCCCCTACTTCCTCATTCCAAAGAAGACAGAGGGATACAGGCCCATACTGGACCTCCGAGTTGAACAAGTATCTGTTCCAAGAAAAATTCAAGATGATCTCTCTCGGAACACTTCTTCCTTCATTCAGAGTCAGGATTGGCTATGTTCTCTAGATCTAAAGGATGCATACACATATATCCTCATTCATGCAGATCACAGGAGGTTTCTTCGATTCCTCTTTCAGGGAAGACATTACCAGTAGAAGGTACTACCCTTTGGACTGGCTTCTGCCCCAAGAGTCTTCATAAAATGCATGGCAGTAGTAGCAGCATTCCTGAGAACTCTGGGGATATTCGTCTTCCCCTACTTAGATGACTGGCTCATCAGAGCACCAACAGCTCCAGAAGCCAGCTCTGCTCTCTCCTGTACAGTGCAAATCCTGCAGTACCTGGGACTGATCATATACCTCACAAAGTCTCATCTCACCCCTTCTCAGTCCCTAGAGTTCAAAGGGGCTCTTCTAGACACAAGGCAGTCAAAGGCTTTCCTGCCCCAACCGCGTTGTGTTCAAATACTCCAGCTGGCCTCGCGAGCAGCTCTGAAAACCTTTCTAACTGCTCGAGAAATGCTTCAGTTGCTGGGGCATATGTCATCCACTGTCCATGTGGTTCCCTATGCTCGTCTACACATGCGAGCAGCCCAGTGGACCCTAGCCTCTCAGTGGACACAGGTGTCGGGTCGCCTAGGGAACAAAATCAGAAATTCTACACGTCTCATTTCGTCCCTACAGTGGTGGCAATCGCTGAAAAACCTTCTCGTAGGGTCTCCTTTTCAGCAGCCACTACAACAAGCCACCTTGACAACAGATGCGTCCAAGTTAGGTTGGGGGGCTCACTTGGACAATCTCTCCACTCAGGGTCTCTGGACCGAGCAAGAGGCTTGTCTTCACATAAACCACCTGGAACTCAGAGCCATCTTCTATGCTCTTCAAGTATTTCAGGACCGCCTGAGCTACAAGATGGTTCTTCTCCAGACCAACAATCAAGTAGCCATGTTCTATGTGAACAAGCAGGATGGGACAGGTTCCCAAGCACTGTGCAACGAAACTCTACGCCTCTGGGCCTTCGCCAGAGATCTTCAAATCCACCTACTAGCGGTGTATCTTTCAGGCACACAAAATCTCTTGGCAGACAAACTCAGTCGAGTACTGCTGCCACATGAGTGGTCTCTTCATCCAGAGCAAATTGCTCAAATCTTTCAGATCTGGGGAACTCCAGATATAGACCTCTTTGCAAGTCCTCAAAATGCCAAACTTACCCAGTTCTGTTCCAGAATTCCGGCTCAGAACTGTCAGGCAAAGGATGCCTTTCACCTCCATTGGGGTCAGGGATTCCTCTATGCCTACCCACCCATTCCCCTCATTCCCAAAACCCTTTTCAAGCTTCAGAGAGACAGGGGCCATATGATCCTCATAGTCCCACGCTGGCCACGACAGATATGGTATCCACTGCTTCTACGTCTCTCTCAAGCCAAGCCTCTGGACTTGGGATATGCTCCAGATCTTTCCCAGGAGAACGGGACACTGTTGCACCCGAATCCTCAGTCTCTATACCTCATGGTGTGGCTGCTGAGAGCCTCTAGGATTCCAGGATATCAACCTTTCTCAGCAGGTTAAAGATATCCTTTTGGCTTCAAGAAAACCTTCCACAAGGTGGGCCTACGCCTTTAAGTGGAGAAGGTTCTCCAGCTGGTGTTCAAAAAAGGAACTTAATCCCTTTTCAGTTCCAGTGGAGGCGTTACTGGAGTATCTCCTCCATCTATCATCCTCTGGTCTTAAGACCAATTCAAAAAGGGTCCACCTTAGTGCCATTACGGCTTTCCACAAGCCCTTGGATGGACAACCTGTCTTCTCTCAACCGCTTGTAGTGAGGTTTTTGAGAGGTCTAATCTTAACTAAATCTCCCATTAAGCCACCACCCGTGGCGTGGGATTTGAATCTTGTCCTTGGGCAGCTCATGAAACCGCCCTTCGAACCCTTAGACACTACATCTCTGAAGTTTCTTTCTTGGAAAGTAATCTTCCTAATCTCTCTCACTTCTGCAAGACGCATCACTGAGCTACAAGCTTTAGTGGCTGATCCTCCTTATACAAGGTTCCACCATGATAAAGTAGTTCTTAGGACTCGCCCTCATTTTATGCCAAAGGTTGTTTCGCCTTTACATTTAAATGAGTCGGTTTATTTTATTTATTTATTTAGACAGACTTGTATACCACCTTATCCTACAATCAGTGGTTACATCACAATTGGAGGGTTACATTTGACATGTTGGTACTTTACAACATTTAACATGAGGGTATTTAACAACATTTAGACTGCACAATTGGAGGTTTACATTTAGCATGAGGGTACTTAACGATGTTATGGAGGTTTACCTTCCTGTATTCTTCCCTAGGCCTCACGCCTCTAATGCAGAAAGGAATCTTCATACTCTGGATTGTAAAAGAGCGTTGGCTTTTTACCTTCAGAGAACTAAGCAACATGGAAAGGCTTCTCAGCTTTTTGTTGCCTTTGACCCTAGTCATCTTGGATTACCAGTTTCCAAGTGAACTCTGTCTAAATGGATTGCAGATTGCATATCCTTTGCCTATTAGAGCAAGGGACTGTCTCTCGAAGGTCATGTCGCAGCTCACAGTGTGAGAGCAATGGCAGCCTCTATGGCTAACCTTCGCTCAGTGTCCATTGATGACATTTGCAGAACAGCCACTTGGGCTTCGGTACACACCTTTGCAGTACACTACTGCTTAGACAAGGACTCCCCCCGGGATGTCTCGTTTGGCCAGGCTGTTCTCCAGCATCTCTTTCAGACTTAGAACTCCTCCTACCCACCATCCCGGGTTTCGATGCCAGAGATCCATGGGAGGAAGCATGACCCATCCCAACCTAGGTTTCACAGCTTTCTGGGGTCATCTCCCTGGCATCTCTTAGCTGGGGAGTCCCCATATGTGAAGTCTACATTCCTGCTTGTTCCTGGAGATAGCGTAGTTACTCACCTGTAACAGGTGATCTCCCAGAACAGCAGGAATTGAGTCTTCACAACCCACCCACCTCCCCTGGGAGTTGTGAATCTATCTCTATCTCTCTCTCTCTCTCCTTTGTCTCAGCTATAATCTCAACTGCAGAGGGAGAGTTGGAAAGGCGGGAAGGTAGCAGCGCAGGCGCAGTGGGGATGCTCCCAAAAGCTTTCCTATTGGACGCTGGGGAGCGTTCCCGCGCGGGCTCTGTCGGTACCGACGATACCCATATGTGAAGACTCAATTCCTGCTGTTCCCGGAGGTCACCTGATCTCCAGGAACAAGCAGGAATGTAGTCTTCACATATGGGTATCGTCGGTACCGACGAAGCCTGCGCGGTAACACTCCCTAGCGTCCAATAGGAAAGCTTTTGGGAGCATCCCACAGCACCTGCGTGCTGCCTTCCCGCCTTTCCCAACTGTCCCTCTCCAGTTCTTTGTTTTCCGCGGAGCCGACAGGTCGCACATCCTGTCACCGCAGAAAAAAATCCCTTCTATTCTCCTTTTTTGTGGTTGCGTCTGCCTTCCCTCGACGCTACACCGGTACCGCCGGTTCTTCTTTCTTTTCATCTTAAAAAAAAAACAAACTAACTTCTGGAGTCTTTCCAGTAATTTTCTCTTCAGGTGCCACGTGCCATTTTGGGCACTAGGCCCAATTTTTTCCTTCAAAATGGAAAAACCCGCTTCGGGTTTTAAAAAGTGTTCTAAGTGTGGCGGTACCATCTCCGTCACCGACACCCATGAGTGGTGCCTCAAATGTTTAGGTCCTGACCACTCTGAGTGTGTTGCCTGTGGGATGATGTCGAAAAGGGGCCGGCAAAACCGAGCTGCTAAATGTAGCACCCTTTTTCCCTCCGATGCAGCCTCCGTGGCATCGACGTCTTCCAGGGCTTTGTCTTCCTTCCATGGATCTCAGGTAACTAAACATAAATCTAGCCAGTCCTCAAAGGGTAGATCTCCTTCTAGACATCGAGATGCCTCTGACGTTGCCCTTGAGGGACTTTCACCGGCAAAATTGCCCCGGCGGGAAGCTTCGGCTTCCAAAGCACTAACGGGGCTCCAGGATGTTCTCGAGGCTTCAATCTCGGCAGAACTACTGGTGCCATGCTCTGGGGTACCAGCCGCATCATCCGATACCGTTACCCAAGCATTGGCAGCGTTGATAGACCAGAGATTCTTGGCTATTGAACGCAGTCTGGCTGCTCTTCTCACGGCCTCGATGCCCCTGAAACCACTTCAGACAATTCAACCAGTACCGGCACTGACTACATCGACATCAGCAGGTATTCTACCAGGACCAGATGATGCATGTCTATCCGGCATCGACAAGTCGGTACCGGACCACTCCAATGCTGATTTTGATTGGTACCGATACCGTGCTTTGCACGATCACCCGGATCGGAGATACTTCGAATCCTCAGATGAGTCTGAAGACTCTGAAAGCTCTGCTGATACCAGAGTACTTCTTCCTGAGGATTCCTCTTCTCCTCAGCGTAGGATGTCTCCACCAGAGGATATGTCCTTTCAGGATTTTATCCGAGATGTGGCCCGAGGTCTTTCCATTTATTTATTTATTTATTTTTCTTATATACCGCGCTCTTCGATATCAGTGCGGTTTACATGGAACAAGGAGAGTTTACAGTGGGGGGTTACACCGTAATTACATAGAACAGGTAAAATAACTTGGATAACAGTATTAACTATTTACATCTGAATGGCACACACAGTGGCTCCTGAAAAAGAGCCTAGGGCAAAGGAATTAGAAATCCTGCAATACCCTAAAGCTCCCAAGGAGGCAGCTACCTTACCTATTCATGAGATCTTGAATGATCTCATGTTAAGAATGTGGGAAACACCTCTAACCACATCTCCTCACTCTCGAAGACTCGACACCATGTATCGAGTTCCTCCTTGTCCTGGGTTTCAGAAGACTCAATTAAGGGATAAAGAGTGCAAAAAGGCATGCATCTAATCCTCCAGGACGTGAGTGTAGGACTCTTGACACCTTTGGACGTCGAACCTTCCAGGCTTCCATGCTTTCAGCTAGGATCAGTTCCTATATATTATATATGGGGATGTTCCTTAAGGAGGTCACAGGAGATTTAGAGCTTATGAGCCCTCTCCTTCCTGATGATAAGAGGCAAGGTTACCTCGCTCTTGTCAAACTTGCCCAGGATGTTTCCAAGTTTGTGAATCGTGCAGCCTTTGACTCTTTTGAGTGCATAAGCAGAACCTCTGCCATTACCATAGGTGCATGTAGGATTCCCTGGCACCAGGCATCTGACTTGGAAATTTGGGTACAGGATAAACTAGGGAGTATTCCTTGCAGAGGAGAGAATCTCTTTGGCAAGAATTGGCAGGAAAAAGCTAATGAGATAGATGCTGACAATATCACTTTGGATAGATTGTCTAAATCTACAGCTGATCCTGCAAGGAAAAAATCCTATAAGAAACCATTCTTCAGTAAGAAGTGTTATCCCTCCTATACCCAGCAGGGGCATCGTTTAGGTCAGTCTGCCCTAAAGGGACAGCAGCAACAACCTAGGCAAAGAAAGACAAAAGCAGCTAAGCCTCAACCGGCTCAGCAGACTCAGCCTCCACATGGGCTTTGACTCCTATCTAGAGAACTTTGCCTTCCTGGCCCTGAACGGCCCAGAACCCTCCACCATCCCAGGAAGGTTGTCATTTTGCCCCCAGATGGGGTCAGATAACAGCAGAAAATTGGACTGTCTATTGTAAGAGAGGGGTACAAGCTTCATTTCCTCAGCATTCCCCCTCCTACAATGGTAAGAGAGTTCAATTCTTAGACCTCTCCCAACGACCAATTAGGTCAAGAGGTCACTGTGCTCCTTGCTCAAGGGGCAATAGAAGAGGTACCCATTCCCCAACGGGGTGCAGGGTTTTACTGCCCCTATTTCCTTATTCCAAAGAAAACAGGAGGACACAGACCCATTTTAGACCTCAGAGAATTGAACAAATTTCTGTTCAAAGAGAAGTTCAAAATGATTTCTCTTGGAACTCTGCTGCCATACCTTCAGAGTCAGGATTGGCTTTGTTCTCTAGATCTCAAGGATGCGTACACATGTTCTCATCCATCCAACTCACCAAAAGTTTCTTCGCTTTCTGTTTCAAGGGGAAGTGCTACCAATACAGGGTTCTTCCCTTTGGCCTGGCCTCTGCACCAAGGGTGTTCACAAAATGCATGACTGTGGTGGCAGCATTTCTCCGCACCCTGGGAATATTTGTCTTCCCTTACTTACACGACTGGCTCATTCGAGCCCCTTCAGTACCAGAGGTCAGGGTTGCCCCCTCTCGCACAATGTGCATCCTTCAGTATTTGGATTTTGGGATGTTTATGATAAGTCCCAACCTTGCTCCCACTCAGTCCCTAGAGTTTATAGGAGCTCTGCTGGATACCAGACAGACAAGGGCCTACCTTCCACAGCCCCGCTGCCTTCGCATTGTGCATTTAGCTTCCCAAGCAGTGCTAAAGCCTCACCTCGCTGCTCGGAAAACGTTACAGTTGCTAGGCCACATGGCATCCACCGTGCATGTGGTTCCTTATGCTCGCCTCCATATGAGGGCAGCCCAGTGGACTTTATCCACTCAATGGACTCAGACGTCAGGTTGCCTGTCAGACAGAATAGCAAACTCAGATCGCCTTGTTTTGTCCCTCTAATGGTGGCAATCGCCCCAAAACCTTTTGGTGGGGTCTCCTTTTCAGCAACCCCCACCCCAGGCCACTCTAACAACAGATGCTTCACAGGTGGGTTGGGGAGCCCACCTGCAAGGCCTCTCTACCCAGGGTACCTGGACTCCACAGGAGGCCTATCTACACATCAATCTTCTAGAACTCAGAGCAATTTTCCTTGCTCTTCGAGTATTCCACACCCATCTGAGCTACAAGACAGTCCTAATTCAGACGGACAATCAAGTAGCTATGTTCTATATGAACAAGCAGGGCGGAACAGGCTTGCTGTCGCTCTGCAACGAAGCTTTGCGATTATGGGCCCTCGCCAGAGAGCATCAGATTCATCTCCTTGTGGTGTGTCTTCCAGGCATTCAAAGATCTTGGGCAGACAGACTCAGTCGAGTTCTGCTTCCACACGAATGGTCTCTCCATGCAGACCAGGTGGCCAAAATTTTTCAAATTTGGAGAACCCTGGACATAGACCTTTTTGCACGTCCGCTGAATGCCAAACTTCCCCGGTTCTGTTCCAGAATTCCGGCTCAGGGTTGTCAGGCCAGGGATGCTTTCCTCCTCCATTGGAGTCAGGACTTCCTGTATGCCTTTCCACCCATTCCCCTAATTCCCAAAACCCTGTTCAAGCTTCAGAGAGACAGAGGTCATATGATTCTCATAGCTCCACGTTGGCCACGGCAAATGTGGTACCCTCTGCTCCTACATCTCTCTCAAGCTCTGCCTCTGGAGTTAGGATCTGCTCCAAATCTCCTTTCTCAAGAGGACGGGATGCTGTGGCATCCCAATCCCCAGTCTCTTCATCTCAGGGCGTGGTTGCTGAAAGCCTAGAACTCCACGGTCTTAACCTTTCCCAGCAGGTAAAGGATATCCTTTATGCTTCCAGGAAGCCTTCTACAAGACGCTCTTATGCATTTAAGTGGAAAAGGTTCACCATATGGTGCTCGCAGAAGGGTCTTAACCCTCTTGCGATACTTCTGGAATCATTACTGGAGTATCTTTCATTTATCAAATGCAGGGCTTAAGACCAATTCAGTGAGAGTTCATTTGAGTGCTATTGCAGCTTCTTTCAGGCCTCTAAATGGACAACCTATTTCCTCTCATCCTCTCATAGCGAGATTTATGAGAGGCCTTCTTTTAACTAAGCCTCCCATTAAGCCATCGATGGCATGGGACTTAAATCTGGTTCTTGGGCAGCTCATGAAACCGCCTTTTGAACCATTAGCCACTACCTCTTTGAAATTCCTTTCCTGGAAGGTCATCTTTCTTATTGCAATCACATCAGCATGTCGCATCAGTGAATTGCAAGCGTTGGTGGCTGATCCTCCTTATACAAGGTTCCATCATGATAAGGTAGTCCTTAGGACTCATCCACACTTTATGCCAAAGGTGGTGTCACCTTTTCATTTAAACCAAGCGGTTTACTTTCCTGTATTCTTCCCAAGGCCTCACGCCTCTCATGCAGAAAGTAATCTTCATACTTTGGACTGCAAAAGGGCTTTGGCCTTTTACTTGCAAAGGACACAGCAACATAGAAAGTCCTCTCAACTCTTTGTTGCTTTTGATCCTAGTCATTTAGGACTTCCAGTCTCCAAAAGAACACTGTCCAGCTGGATTGCACAGTGTATATCTTTTGCCTATGAGAGTAAAAACCTTCCTCTTGAAGGCCATGTCACAGCTCACAATGTGAGAGCCATGGCAGCTTCTATGGCTCATCTTCACTCTGTCTATCGACGACATCTGTCGAGCAGCTACTTGGGCTTCGGTTCATATCTTCACAGCCCATTACTGCTTAGACAAGGACTCTCGCCGGGATGCCTTGTTTGGTCAGGCTGTTCTACAACACCTGTTCCATACTTAATCAACTCCTACCCACCATCCCTGGTAGGATGCCAGAGATCCATGGGGGAAAGTGGAGCCCTTTCACAAGGGCACACAACTTATAGGGCTTTCTCCCTGGCATCTGCAGCTAGGGAGTCTCCATATGTGAAGACTACATTCCTGCTTGTTCCTGGAGATAGCATAGTTACTCAACTGTAACAGGTGATCTCCGGGAACAGCAGGAATTTAGTCTTCACAACCCACCCACCTCCCCTAGGAGATGTATCTCTTTCTTTCCCTCTCTCTCTTTGTCTCAGCTTTAAACTCAACTGGAGAGGGACAGTTGGGAAAGGCGGGAAGGCAGCACGCAGGCGCTGTGGGATGCTATCAAAAGCTTTCCTATTGGACGCTGGGGAGCGTTCCCGTGCAGGCTCCGTCGGTACCGATGATACCCATAAGTGAAGACTAAGTTCCTGCTGTTCCCGAAGATCACCTGTTACAGGTGAGTAACTATGCTTTTACAGGTAACAGGTGAGGATATGTAATACAATCACAGATAAACATAAGATAAGTTTAGAACACTTTTGAAAACTTAATTACAATTTTCGTATGCAGTTTTGGATATGGGTCTGTTTCATGTTTATATTCTCGGCATTGTTGCTTAGTGTACCTTGGCAAGTAAAAGGGAACGTGGTAGAATTTGCGGGCGGTGAGTTTGTTTATGGTTGTTATGTTGGGTCTGTGTTATATTGTTCATTGTCTCCAAAATGCTCAATGAAGAGGAATGTTTTGAGCTGTGGATTAAAGAGGATCGAGGAGAGTGCGGAGCCTTGTGGGAATGCCTTGTGAAATGGTGAAGGGCGTTGAGTAGTTTGCTCCGCACTTGACTTGATGTGCTCTGTTGCTTAGGTATGAAGTGAATCATTTAAGGGTGGTGGTGCAGTTGCCAATGTCCTGGAGGTGTTGGATTAAGATATTATGGAACACTGTATCAAAGGCGGAAGAGATGTCCATGAATATTTATTTATTTTATTTATTTATTTATTTATATGAGGAGGAACCCTGTCTTGATGTTTGTTCCTCTTATGATATTGTCGAAGAGAGAGGTTAGTAGTGTTTCCACATTGTGGCAAGGTTTGAAGCCATGTTCGTGGGGTCTAGTGGCGTGTTGTGGTCTATGTTGTCCTGCGACTGTCTTTGCACGTTTTGTTCAATGTTTTTTGCGAGAAATGGTAGGCTAGAGATCGGTGGTATTCTGCGGGATCGTTCTTGCACAGTTGTGTATTCTTTAATATTGACCATATAGATGCTTGTTTGAGGGATGATGGCAAATGTCCATGTTGTAGGGATGACTTAACCATCTTGTATATGGATTGAATGAGTTGATCCTTGGTTGCTTTTATCCACTGTACCAGACATGGGTCGGTTGAGGATGTGGTTGTGTTGAGAAAGGAGACTTTTTCTAATATTTAAAATGTTAGAAAAGTTTTGATACAGTTGTTTTTAGAGTTAGATATTAGTTGTTATGAAGCTAAGAGGTTAAGAATACTGCTTTGACAGTGGGATACCTGCTAGGTGATTGGAATGTGTGCCCTTTATGGGATGCCATCACCAAAGCTTGAAATTCTCAGTCTCAATCTGCTGGAAGAGGTTGAAGACCCATTAGTCTGGAGTGTACTGGAAGGACTAAAGGAAAGCAAATTAACAGGTGAGGTCTAATTTCTTCATATATACATAAATAAATTTTGCAGAGGAACAGCTCAAGCAACAGGAGAACTGAGATCAGCTGAGGTTGTTCATTGTGACTAGGAATGCAAAACCCAATGGATCCAAGTTCCTCCCCCTCCCCTACCCCCATCCTGCTCTTCAGGGTATTGCTGCAGATCTCCAGGAACAAGCAGGAATGTAGTCTTCACATATGGGTGACGTGACGTCGGTACCGATGGAGCCCACGCGGAAACGCTCCCCAGCGTCCAATAGGAAAGCATTTTGAAGCATCCCACTGTGCTTGCGCTGCTGCCTTCCTGCCCTTTGTGACTCTCCCTCTTCAGTTTTTTTGGAGTGGAGTGGAGGAGTGGCCTAGTGGTTGGGGCAAGGTATTTCAGGCCGGAAGGTTGGGGGTTCAAATCCCACTAGAGGACCGCAACCTTGGGCCGGAAGGACTGGGGTTTCTAGTCCCACAGGTGCTCCTTGTGGTCTTGGGCAAGCCACTTAACCCTCCATAGCCCATGTTACCTGTAAAATAGTTATCTCCAAGTTATAATGCCCTGTTCAATGTAATTTCAGTTTGTTCAATGTAAACCGCACTGATGCAGAATAGCACGGTATATAAGAGAATATAAATAAATAAATTTCCGCGGAGCCAGCAGGAAGCAATTCCTGTCACCACAGAAAATTTCTTCTTCTTTATTATTTTTTGTGGTTGCGTCTGCCTTCCCGTTGTCGCTGGAACCGATATCTTCGATTCTATTTCTTTCTTTCTTTCTAAACCCCCCCCCCCCCAAAAAACCTACTACTTCAGTTCTTTCAACCGCATCAACACCATCTTAGGCCTAAGCCTTCCATCCAGTCTACTGACATGATGGAAAAACCAACCAGTGTTTTTTAAGAAATGTTCCAAGTGTGGTTAACACTATCTCTTTTACTGATATCCATGACTGGTGTCTTAAATGCCTCGGCCCAGATCACCACCCATCTGAATGTCCCCTATACAAGAAGATAACAAAGAGAGGCCTTCAGAATTGAGCCATGAAACTCAGCTCCCTTTTTGCCTCAGATGCGGTTTCACTAGCTTCGACGTCTTTGAGGGCATCGTCTTCCTCACAGGTATCGAAACACAAGACAGGTAGTCCTCCCAAGGGTAGATCTCTATTTAAACATAGAGATGCCTCGAACGTTGCACTGGAGTTGGATCGACCAGCCAAACTACCCTGGTGGGAGGACCTCCCCTTCAAAGCTGCAAAAGGGGGGGTCCAGGATGCTCCCGAGGGCCTCCACCTCAGCTTTTGGTGCCATGCTCTGGAACGGTAGCCCATGCTTCCGGTATTGATATCCAGGCATTGGCAAGCTCGATGGATCAGTGTATGCTGCCCATTGAGTGGAGTCTAGCGGCTCTGTTAGCAGCAACTGTACTGATCAGGACATTACCGGTGGTATTGTCGGAACCAGTACCATCAACGATGCCCATGCAGTCTGCATCGAGCTTCATGCCGCTTGGCACATTTCCACCCATACTGGCTCTCGAGTCCATTCCCAGTTCCGAGGTACTGGTATGACAACTCTCTTGAGCCAATACCGATCTCGATCGGTTCCAGACCTTGCAAGAACAGGAGCATCGCTTCCATCGATACTTTGATTCTACCGATTCCAATTCTTTGGATGATGAATCGATTAGTACCCAAGAGATGCAAAGTCTTCCAGAGGAACCTTCACTGTCTCCGCAACAGCGCATGTCCCTTCCCGAAGTTGTCTTTCCAAGAGTTTATCAAGGATATGGTAAGGGGTCTATCCATTACTCCTACATCAGAGAAAGAACCCAGAGCCGAGGAGTTGGACATTCTCCAATACCCTACAGCTCCTAAAGAGGCAACTACTTTGCCTAGTCACCATATACTCCAGGATCTTATGCTCTGGATTTGGGAAATGCCCCTCACCATTTCTCCTCATGTTCAATGACTCGATACCATGGGATCTTAATGTCATCTTAGGACAGCTCCTTAAGCTGCCTTTTGAACCTTTAGCCACAGCCTCACTAAAGTTTCTCTTTTGGAAGGTCATCTAACTTGTTGCACTCACTTCAGCTAGACGCATCAGTGAACTTCAGGCGTTGGTGGCAGATCCGCCTTATATTCAGTTCCACCATGATAAGGTGGTCCTTAGGACTCGCCCCAATTTCATGCCAAAGGTAGTGTTTCCTTTCCATCTCAATCTGTTTACCTTCCTGTCTTTTTCCCTAGACCACATTCCTCTAGGGCAGAGGCAACCCTCCATACCCTTGACTGTAAATGGACCTTAGCATTCACTTGTGGTTGCCATGTATCGAATACCGGAAAGTTCCGGATTCCACAAAACGCAGCTTCCACACCACTCAATGGTAGTGGAATCGGCTGTGCATCAAATTAAAAGTTCCAAGACACACTTTTCCAATCCTCCGGGCAGGGAATCGAGAACCTTTGATGCCTTTGGGCATCAATGTTTTCAGGCCTCCATGCTTTCAGCCCAGATAAGTACATACATATTCTACATGGATATGTTCCTTAGAGAGGTAACTAGGGATCTGAAATCGATGTCTCCTCTTCTCCCGGAGGATAAGAGGGCAGACTACCTTACATTAGTCAAACATGCCCAAAATGTTTCCAAATTTGTCAACATGGCAACCTTTGACTGTTTTGAATGCACTAGCAGAGCAACCTTTATCTGTGTAGATGCACGTAGGATTGCATGGCTCCAGGCATCAGCCTTGAACAGTGGGTTCAAGATAAGCTGGGTAATATTTCCTGTACTGGTGAGAACCTGTTTGGAAAGGATTGGCAAGATAAGGCCTTTCAGAGTCTGAGAATACTACCCTCAATAGGCTTTCCAAAGCTGCTGCCAACCCTGCCAAGGAGAAAGCAGCTGCAAAGAAGCCTTTCTATGGTAAGAAGAAGAAATTTTACCCTTCTTACCCCACAGCTTCTCAATACCAACCTCGGTGTACCCAGAGGAAGTAACAGCCTCCTAAGCAACAGAAGAAGCCACACGCTCCTTAACTCCAACCAGCTGCACAATCCCAATCTGCACCTAGTTATTGACTTCTTCCTAGAGAACATAGCCACCCTGCTTCTTGAGAACCCCCACCCCCTCCACATAGCAGGCTGACTTTGCCGTTATGCCCACAGGTGGCATCTTATCAACTCAGAGCAGTGGATACTAACTAAAGTGCGAGAAGGGTACAAGCTTCATCTACAAAGCACCCCCTCTCCAATCTAGTGAGAGAATATCATTCTCAACCCTCACTCACTTCTCCCCTGCATCAAGAGATCAACTCTCTTATGTCAGAGTGTGCCATAGAAGAGGTTCCAACATCCCAACAGGGGATGGGATTCTATTCTCCTTACTTTCTCATATGAAAGGAAAATGGAGGGTACAGACCCATCTTAGATCTCGGGAACCTAAACAAGTTTCTAGTCCGAGAGAAATTCAAAATGGTCTCACTAGGAACCCTTCTACCTTATCTCCAGAGTCAGGATTGGCTCTGTTCCCTAGATCTAAAAGAAGCGTATAATCATATCCTCATTCATCCAGAACACAGGAGATATTTACGCTTCATCTTCAAGCAAATAACTATCAATACAGATTCCTTCCCTTCGGACTCGCCTCTGCCCCAAGAGTCTTCATAAAGTGTATGGCGGTCGTAGCCACATAGTTAAGGACTCAGAATATTCATTTTCCCTTACTTAGACGACTGGCTAATAAGGAAAGCCACTTCACAGGAGGTTCACCTATCCCTCCTTCATATAATGCAGGTACTGCAGAATCTGGGATTTGTGATAAATCTTCCAAAATCCCTTTTAGTTCCCATTCAAACATTAGAATTCATAGAAGCTCTTCTAGATGCTTGATGGTCAAGGGCATTTCTGCGCTAGGGCCTTGTACTCGACTAGTGCAGCTAGCATCTCAAGGCTCAGACAATCTCTCGGCCAGGGAGATGCTCCAATTTCTAGGCCATATGGCCTCCATAGTGCATGTAGTTCCATATGCCCATCTGCACATGTGGACAGCTCAGTGGACTCTTGCCTCCCAATTGAAGCAGATCTTCAGGGCCCTCAAGGACCAGATCCAAGTCACAGACAGTCTCATCAACTCCCTTCTGTGGTGGTCTACCCCAGGAAATCTTCTCATAGGGTCACCTTTTCAGATGCCTCCACATCAATGCATCCTGACAACGGATGCCTCCAAACTGGGCTGGAGTGCCCACTTGGATTCTCTTTCCACTCAGGGTCGCTGGACGAAGCAGGAGTTGCAGCTCCAGATAAATTTACTGGAGCTTCGTGCAATCTTCAGTTCCCTTAAAATGTTTCAACAACAACTACAAGGCCACAGAGTTCTCGTCCAGGCATAATCAGGTAGCTATGTTCTACCTGAACAAGCAGGGGGGAATGGACTCTTGGGCCCTTTGCATGGAGGTTCTCCATCTTTGGTCCTTTGCCATTGCTCATCGAATACACGTCCAAGCAGTGTATCTGCCAGAACAGCAAAATGTATTAGTAGACAGATGGTTTCCTGATGGAGGAACCACTCGTGCAGAAGGAGAATCCGACAATATCCTACATCTTTCAGACCTGGGGAGCTCCGGAGACAGACCGTTTTGCCAACACAAAATGCCAAACGACCTCATTTTTGCACCAGAACCCCGATGTCCAGCCTCTAACAGGTGGATGCTTTCCTCCTTCACTGGGGTCAGGATTTCCTGTATGCCTTTCCTCCCATACCCCTGATTCCCAAAACACTTTTCAAGCTTCAAGCAGACAGGGGCCACATGATCCTCATAGACCCACGCTGGCCACGTCAACTGTGGTTTCCTCTCCTATTACATCTGTCCCGTACTCTCCCCCTGAGTCTCAGGTCAGCTCCCGATCTCCTCTCACAGGAGGAAGGGACGGTACCACATCCCAATCCACAGTCTCTCCATCTCATGGCTTGGCTGCTGAGAGTGTGGTGTTGCAAGATCTTAACCTTCCTCAAGAAGTAAAGCAGATCTTGCAAGCCTCAAGGAAACCATCCACCAGACTTCAGGTGGCGTAGGTTCTCGACTTGGTGTTCCCAGAAGGATATTAATCCCTTCTCAGCCCCTGTGGAAGTTCTTCTTCAGTATCTCCTTCATCTTTCGTCCTCTGGTCTCAAGACAAACTTATTGAGGGTTCACCTCCGTGTAATTGCTGCTTCGCACCATCCCTTGGATGGGCAGCCTATCTCCTCACAACCACTTGTAATACGTTTCATGAGAGGGCTCTTATTGACCAAGCCTCTCATCAGGCCACCACCGGTGGCATGGGATCTTAATGTCGTCTTAGGACAGCTCCTTAAGCCGCCTTTTGAACCTTTAGCCACAGCCTCACTAAAGTTTCTCTTTTGGAAGGTCATCTAACTTGTTGCACTCACTTCAGCTAGACACATCAGTGAACTTCAGGCGTTGGTGGCAGATCCGCCTTATACCCAGTTCCACCATGATAAGGTGGTCCGTAGGACTCGCCCCCATTTCATGCTAAAGATAGTGTTTCCTTTCCATCTCAATCTGTTTACCTTACTGTCTTTCCCTAGACCTCATTCCTCTAGGGCAGAGGCAACCCTCCATACCCTTGTCTGTAAACAGACCTTAGCATTCTATCTTCAAAGGACAGCTGAGCACCATAAAAGCTCTGTTATTCATCTCCTTTGATCCCAGTCACTTGCGATTGCCAATATCCAAAAGTACCCTTTCAAAATGGATAGCAGATTGCATTTTATTTGTTTATGATAAGGCAGGACTATCCCTTGAAGGTCATGTCACTGCCCATAACATTCATGGCATGGCTGCATCCATGGCAAACCTACGTTCTGTTGCCATTGATGAAATTTGCAAAGCCAGCCACAAGGTCTTCGGTACATGCCTTTGCGGCTCATTACTTTCTTGACAAGGACTCCCGCTGGGATGCCATGTTTGGTCAGGCTTGTACTCCAGCATCTCTTTCAGACTTAGGGCAACTTCTACCCTTTGTATCGGAATTTCTCCAGGACCAAGCAGGAAGTCAGTCCTCACATATGGGTGACGTCGGCGCCGACGGAGCCCTCGCGGAGCAATTTTCCCCAGCTTTCAAAGAAAGCCTTTGGGAATTGCAGCGCGCATGCGCGGTCGCCTTCCCGCCCAAGGGTGCCATCTTAGCCAGTCTTCTTTTTTCCGCGGAGCCCTACAGACGTACCCGTCGTGTCCCCGCGAAAAAGTTGATTTTATTCGTAATATTCTCTTTTTTTCCTTCGGTTCGACGCCGGTCTTTTTCCCGCCCGGACTCGCAACGCCGGTCACGAGTCCTCTTCTCCTTTTCGGTTTTTCTGACTTAGTCAGTTTCGTTTTCGGTTTTTTCACTGGCAGCCCGGTCCTTTGACCTCGCAGGGGCCCTTTTTCCCCCGATGGCTGCCAGTGGTTTCAAGCGGTGTGGTCAGTGTGACCGAAATATGTCACTAACTGACACACACGATAATTGCCTCCGCTGCCTGGGCCCGGATCATGAAGAAATGATCTGTGGGGCCTGTGGCAAAATGTCCTCCAAAGCGTTGAGAAGTCGGCGGCATCAGCGGGATAGGATCTTCGCTGACCCCAGCCGTACCCGAACCTCGTCGGAGGCCTCGGCGTCTAGAGGTTCCAGCTCGGACCGTCGCCGGAGTTCCTCCGACAGGGGTTCTCCCTCCGGGGACCATCGTCGGAAGGTGAAACCCGCGAGGGCGGCGTCGGTGGACGCTCCTGGCTCCGCGAGGGCCAGGTCGCATAGCCCCGACAGCCGTCCCGGGTCCTTGGAGAAGGAGCACCTCTCGAAGTGACCTCGCATGGAGTCGGAGCTGCCTGCTCGGGTAAGTCCTGTGGTCCTTCTGGACTCGCCTCCGAGACCGCCGACGTCGGGGCCCGAGTCGGGGGCTGCTGGGTCACCTGAGGTCGGACTCAGGTTGACGGCCTTGGAGAGCAGACTGTCTGCCTTCATGGACCAGCAGCGGGCACTGCTCGCTAGCCTCGCTGGCGCCGCTGCCCCGACCGCCGGGACGTCGACGTCTAAGTCGACCCCGGAGACCGAGCCGATCCTCGAGTCCATGCGAACTCGAGTCGATCCTCGGTCGAGGTCACCCTCGGCCTCCCGTTCGGGACCGAGGTCGCCGACGCCGACTCCCTCGGCGTCGGGGCGGCGGGCGCCGCAGCCCGCCCGGGCCGACCCCACCGATTCCTCCTCGGAGTCGGTCTGGGAGTCTGAAGAGGAAGAGTCACCTGATTCCTTTCGGACTCGGTGTGTCCCCTCGGACTCGCCTGAGTCCGAACCTCGGAAGCAGTCCCCTCTGGAGGATGCCCGGTTCTCGGACTTCGTCAGGGATATGGCCAAGGCTTTGGCCTTCCCTGCGGACCCCGAGGAGGAGCCTCGAGCCGAAGAGCTCGATGCCCTCCAGTATGACTCTCCCGCCAGGGAACACTTTACTGTACCGGTTCCTCCCATGCTGGAACGACTACTCTTCCGCATGTGGGAGAGTCCGGCCTCCTCGCCGGTCCTGAGCAAGCGGGTCGATTCTATCTATCGAGTCCGCAAGAGCCCTGGCTTCCAAAAAGCACAGCTACCACACCATTCCATGGTAGTGGAATCGGCCATGCATCGTCTTAAGAGCCAGAAGATGCACTCCTCGGTGCCTCCTGGCAGGGAGGCCCGTAACCTGGATGGCCTTGGTAAGAAGTGTTTCCAGGGCTCTATGCTTGCGTGTCGTGTCCAGACCTACCAGCTATACATGGGCATGTATCTTCGAGACCTGGCTAAAGAGCTAGCCGGATTCTCCGCTGGATTGTCCGAGGAACCCTTGCGGAGGTTCCTAGCCTTGTCCACTGGCATTCGGGAATGCTCAAAATTCATATCCCGAGCAGCCTATGATGGCTTTGAAGCATCGGCTCGAGTGGCCGCAGCCGGCATCGGTGCCCGCCGACAGGCTTGGCTTCAGTCGTCTGACCTTGAGCCCTGGGTGCAGGACAAGTTGGTCGATGTCCCCTGCCGAGGTGAAAACCTCTTTGGCAAACCTATGGCAGAAAAGGCTGCACAGATCGAGACGGAGACTCTCACCAGGACTAGGCTTTCTAGGAAGACCTCCGCCCCTTCCCAGAAAAAGAAGGGCTCGGGAAAGAAGTCCTTTTACCCGAGAAAGGCGGCTGCCTATAAACACTACCCCCAATATCAGGCCCCCGCAGCTCCCCAACAGGGCCAGCAGGCCAAGGGACGGGGTAACGGGTCCCGTAGGCAGCAAGCCCCCAAGCCTGCACCACCAGCCCCTGCTCAGCAGGGTGGGGGTTTTTGACTCTTTAAGCATAGCCTCTCCCCCTCCGCTGGCTCCTCCCAGCACCGGAGGCCGGCTGGTTCACTTCGCCCACAGGTGGTCCAACATCACTTCAGATGCCTGGGTGCTTCAAGTCGTAAGAGAAGGCTATCTTCTCCACTTCCACCAGGTCCCTCCCCCCTATTTCCCGGGAGAACCTCCACGACTCCCTCTGCACAGGGACTTACTCCTTCAGGAGTTAGCAGGTCTTCTACAGGAACAGGCGGTGGAACCGGTGCCCCACCACCTGAGAGGTCAAGGCTTTTATTCCAGGTATTTTCTAGTAGCAAAAAGGACAGGAGGCCTCAGACCCATCCTGGACTTGCGCAACCTCAACAGGTTCCTCGTGCGGGAGAAGTTCAAAATGCTTACCCTTGGAATCCTTCTGCCCTACCTCCAGCAGGGAGATTGGCTATGCTCCTTGGATCTAAAGGATGCCTACACGCACATCCTCATCCACCCAAGCCACCGCCAATACCTACGATTTGTGGTGGCAGGAAATCATTACCAGTACAGGGTACTGCCCTTTGGCCTGTCCTCCGCACCGCGAGTCTTCACAAAATGTCTCGCGGTGGTGGCGGCCCATCTCCGGCTTCACGGCCTCTATGTCTTCCCGTACCTCGACGACTGGCTCATCAGAGCAGCGTCCGCTCCGGAGGTCACCAACGCCACACGCCGCACGGTGACTCTTCTGCAGTACTTGGGCTTTGTCATAAACTTCGCAAAGTCCACTTTGCTCCCCTCACAGGATCTCGAGTTCATCGGCGCAAGACTGCACACTCCTCAGGCGCGAGCTTTCCTGCCTCTCGACAGGGCTCAACGGCTCATGGACCTAGCCGACCGTTTTCGCAGCCAGTCCCTGGTCTCCGCCAGGCGTTTCCTGAGACTGCTCGGCCATATGGCTTCCACTGTCCATGTGACCCCCAATGCCCGCCTGAATATGCGGCCTGCTCAATGGTGTCTTCGCAAGCAGTGGCAACAAGCCACAGGCGGCCTAGCAGACCTAGTGCGCGTCTCCGAGCCGCTGGCCTCGTCTCTCCAGTGGTGGCGTCATCGACCGAACCTGGTACTCGGCATGCCTTTTCAGTCACCTCAGCCGGCCCAGGTACTGACGACAGATGCGTCCCTCCTGGGTTGGGGAGCACATTGTCAAGGGGCACGTACTCAGGGCCTCTGGACCACGTGGGAGTCTGCTCAGCAGATCAACTTCCTAGAGCTCAGAGCGATCCGCCTGGCTCTCAAGGCTTTCTCCCACCTGACCTCTCACCAGTCCGTCCTTGTCCAGACGGACAATCAAGTTGCCATGTTCTACGTGAACAAACAGGGGGGCACAGGCTCCTTCCTTCTCTGTCGGGAAGCACAGAAGCTCTGTTCTTGGGCCGTCAGCCACGGCATTCTTCTCAAGGCAGTTTATCTCCCAGGCCAAGAAAATTGCCTGGCGGACAAACTCAGCAGGATCCTCCAGCCGCACGAGTGGCGCCTGGATCCCTTAGTAGTTCAGAAGCTCTTTCTAAAGTGGGGCCTCCCCACGATGGATCTCTTTGCCAGTCCCCACAACCGGCAACTTCCTCGCTTCTGCTCTCGTCAGCCACATCCCCTTCGAGTTGCGGCGGACGCTTTTCTACTCTCATGGTCGGAGAGCCTCCTGTATGCTTTTCCTCCCATCCCGCTAGTCTCTCGAACTCTTTTCAAGGTTCTCCGAGACAAAGCTTCCATGATCCTGGTGGCCCCTCGCTGGCCCAGACAGCCGTGGTTTCCACTCCTGCTGCAATTAGCGGTAGAGGATCCACTCCCTCTGGGGTTTCAACCGGATCTCCTCACTCAGGATCAGGGGTCTCTGCTACACCCCAACCTCAGATCCCTCAATCTAATGGCCTGGCTGCTGTGAGGGTAGTCCTTGCTCCCCTTCTCCTGCCGGCGGAGGTGGAAGAGGTCGTCCTAGCTTCTCGGCGACCTTCTACCCGCAAATGCTACGCCCTTAAATGGCGTCGCTTTTCCGTTTGGTGTACCCAGCAGTCTCAGGATCCCTTCTCCTGCTCGGTGTCGGTGATCTTGCAGTACTTGCTCTACCTCTCTAATCTGGGACTTAAGTCCAACTCCGTCAAAGTTCACCTCAGTGCTCTTTCAGCACATCATGTACCGGTGGACGGCAGACCTCTTCCAGCGACCCTCTCGTGGCGAGGTTTCTCCGAGGCCGCCTCCTACTTAAACCACCTCTGCGCCCGCCAGCGCCTGACTGGGATCTGAATGTGGTTTTACAGCGGATCACCTGTCCGCCTTTTGAACCTATGGCTACCTGTTCTCTCCATTTTCTCTCTTGGAAAACACTGTTCTTGATAGCCCTCACTTCCGCTAGACGCGTAAGTGAATTGCAGGCCCTCGTGTCTGATCCCCCTTACACTCGGTTCTACAAAAATAGGGTAGTCCTACGGACTCACCCAAAATTTCTTCCAAAAGTGGTCTCCCCTTTTCACATCAATCAGGAGGTGGTACTTCCGACCTTCTTTCCCAGACCACACTCCAGCCGAGCTGAAATGGTCCTCCATACCCTGGACTGTAGAAGGGCATTGATCTTCTACCTTGACCGTACGCGGGAGCACCGTAAGGCTGCTCAGCTTTTTGTGTCTTTTGACCCCAATAAATTGGGGCTCCCGGTCTCCAAGCGTACTCTGTCCATCTGGGTTGCGAACTGTATCACTTGGGCTTATGGGGCAGCCGGACTCTCCTTGGATGGTCGAGTCACGGCTCATTGTGTTCGGGCAAAGGCTACGTCAGTGGCTTACCTCCGCTCTGTTCCGCTGGCAGACATCTGCCGGGCCGCTACTTGGTCTTCGAGCCAGACTTTTGCGGTCCATTACTGTCTCGAGAGGGAGTCCCGCAGGGACAGTGCTTTCGGACAGGCAGTCCTCCGTAATCTCTTTGAGGTTTGAGCAACTCCTACCCTCCATCCCGGATGTGGGCTACCGGTGGGTAATAATTCAGCGAAGATTCCTTCCTTCTGTGCTGCTGAGCTAGAGGGAGCTCATTTTTGTGCTTAGGGTCTCTGGTAGCCTTAAGCTTGGGAGTCCCATATGTGAGAACTGACTTCCTGCTTGGTCCTGGAGAAAGCGTAGTTACTCACCTGTAACAGGTGTTCTCCAGGAGCAGCAGGAATCAGTCCTCACAACCCTCCCTCCTCCCCTTGGAGTTGCAATCATCTGCTTAAGTTTTTTTGCAAATTTTTCTGCTGTCTTTTTTAGCTATGTCATCTGACTGGCTAAGATGGCACCCTTGGGCGGGAAAGCGACCGCGCATGCGCGCTGCAATTCCCAAAGGCTTTCTTTGAAAGCTGGGGAAAATTGCTCCGCGAGGGCTCCGTCGGCGCCGACGTCACCCATATGTGAGGACTGATTCCTGCTGCTCCTGGAGAACACCTGTTTCAGGTGAGTAACTACGCTTTTTTGATGCCAGACATCCATGAAGGATCCATGCCCTCTTGAGGCCTGCTCTGAGGCAAATCTGTCAATTCTGGGGGCATTTCTCTGGGATCTAGGGAGTCCCATATGTGAAGACTACATTCCTGCTTGTTCCTGGAGATAGCGTAGTTACTCACCTGCAACAGGTGATCTCAGGGAACAGCAGAAATTTTAGTCTTCACAGCCCATCCTCCTCCCCTAGGAGTTGTAGGGTTTGTCTCTCTCATCTCAGCTACAAACTCATCTGAGGAGGGAGAGTCATAAAGGCGGGAAGGCAGCAGTGCAGGCACAGTGGGATGCTCCCAAAAGCTTTCCTATTAGACGCTAGGGAGCTTTCCCATGCGGGCTCTGTCGGTACCGACATCACCCATATGTGAAGACTAAATTCCTGCTGTTCCCGGAGATCACCTGTTACAGGTGCGTAACTACGCTTTCCTGTCCCTCCTTCCCTTCCCCCAGCCTTTCGGGGGAAGAGAGAGAGAAATGAGTATCCATGCAGACAGCAGTGATCTAAGCAGCAAGGTCCCCCCCCCCCAAAAAAAAGGAAATAATAGGGAAATAGTCTATAGATAAGAGCCAGGCGAGACAGAGAGGGCTGGTCCAGAGGAAGACATGCTTAAGTGATTGGAAGGTAAACCATGTGTCACTGGCACAGAGGAGGGGGAAAATAAGCTGGCACTTGTTATGGAAGCACATGCTGAGCACTGTCAGCAGCAACCAGAGGAGAGGGATCAAGGTGGGCAGGTCCATGGCCAGTGTTTTCTGCTCCCATGGAGGAGATGATGTGACTTTCAAAGGTGGGTGCTTTGGGTCAGCCATCCCCAAGAAGACAACCATTCTGGTGGAAGGTGGAGCATCCCTGAAGGACTTGCAGGGCCATAAGATGGAGAAGCAAGCTTTTAAAGACTCCACGTTGGCTCTGCAAGTAGCAGTCTGAGGAGACTACATTACCATGCATGTCTGTGTTGGTCGCATTAGTTGCCAGAGAGTTCCCAAGCTGGTTTCTTGAGAGAAGTCTCTGAGATAGCCTGCTTGGAGTCAGGCTCTGCATTTTTAGTGGATGCCTTGTATGACTTAAATTGGACATCAGCAGACAACGTGGCTATTATGATTACACTGTGTGTTTGCTTTGGCATAGAAATTGGTCAGTGGATGTGGCACGTAAGACACGTCTCAGTAAACTTCCTCTCCAAAACAGCTTCCCCTTAAAGGGATTTAGAGAAGCTGGTAAAGGACATGGGGGAGTCCAAAGGATAGTCTGTGGGTATCAGTCATCCTCACCTTGGTTAGAGGATATTTTAGAGAAGTGCAGAGAAGCAGGCCAGGAAATCTGGAGGCTTCTCAGTGGACTAGATCTCCACCCTGAAGTCTCTCCTTTTAAAGCAGCTGTTGAAGGATGTCTTGGGGGGTGGTGGGGTGGTTGAGATACTGATGCAATGGGCACAGGAGGTGCCTAGAACTTTGAATGGCTTTAAGACCCATGCTCCAGTGCTGCGGGTGTGGAGCTGCCCTAGGCATTTTTATTGGATATTGGTCCAGATCATTTTGGACCAGCATGCCCTCAAAATCATCCACGAGGGGTATTTCCTCAAGCTAGAATGTTCCCGTTCCATAACTTTTATGAAGTGCCCCTGCTGTTCCCCCACAAAGATGGAGGCACATAGAGAGATGCCACAGAGAAAAGGAGTCTAGGTAGGTAGTCCATCTACTTTGTGGTCCCCGAAAAGAAAAGGGGTCTTCTCACCCAATATTAGATTTGATCAGGTCAACAAGACCTTCCGGGTTCTGAGATTTCAGATAGACCTTGAAGTCTGTGATGGTGGAGATATGTCAGGGGGGAGTTGCTGACTTCCTTGAATCTCTCAAACTGAATACCAAAAGTACCTGTGCTTTTTAATTCTTGGCGCATCCGTCTGGCCTAGCCTTGGTGCCAAAGACTTTCTGAAGGTGATGATGATGGTGGCTGCCACTCTCTGCAAGCAAGCAAGGTTAGTTCATCCCCTGCTTGGACAGTTACTTAATTAGAGTGAAGTTCTTCCAGGAGAATAAGACAGTCGTGTCACAGATGATTCATTTGCTGCAGGACTTGAGATGAGTGGTCAACTTCACCAAGAGCAAGCTGACTCGATCTCAGCAGTTTGAATACTTGGGGGCTTATTTCGATATCCAGTTGGGGAAGGTATTTCAGTACAGAGAAAGAAGTTGCAGATCCAGGGCTGTTTTAGTGCCATTTGGCCCAGGTTCTGGAACTATCTGCAACTCGCGGGCTCGATGGCAACAACCTTGGAGCCAGTGCCATGGTCTCGGGCCTATATATGCCATTACAGAGGTTGCTCTTATCCTAGTGGTTGGCGTAGTCTCAGGATTTTTGGATGACTCTTCCTCTCTGGGGAAAGGCAAGATCCAGCCTGGTGTGGTGGTGGTTGGAAATGAATCTGTCATGAGGAATGAAGTGGAGCCTTTTGGGTAGACTTTGGTGGTGATAAACATGAGTTTGGAAGGCTGGGGGGGGGACTCGTTACCTGACTGCAGTAGCTCAGGGTCACTGGTCTCTGGATGAGAAAAAGTGGACCATCAACCATCTGGAAGCAAGAGCTGTGCACTTTGCATTCCTGTGCTGAAGAATAGAGCGGTTTGAGTTTTTTCTGACAGTTCTACAGAGATTGTGAATGTCGATCATCAAGGTGGAACCAGGAGTCATCTGGTGTCAGAAGAGATCAGCCTGCTCCTCTTAAGAAACAAGAGGGTAGAACAGGCTAGAGAAACACCTGATAGCTCTGTTAGCATTACATGTGGTCATGGTGAAGAACATGCAAGCAGATTTCTGAGAAGAAATGTTCTAGATCCAGGGGAATGGCAACTAATGGACTCAGCTTTGCACATTGTCCAGGATTGGGGGCACCTAGTCATGGATTTGATGGCAACAGGTAGAAACGCAAAGGTATCTGATTTTCAGTCATTGGAAGGAGAGAATTTGAGGGAATAGATTCCCTCATGGAGCACTGGCCTCATGATGGTCTCCTATATGTGTTTCCTCATAGTTCTCGGTGGACAGTGTGATCCTAAGGGTAGAAAGTCATATAGGCCTTCCAGTGGTGGTGGTAGTAGTAGTAGTGACTCCAGATTGGCTGAGAAGGCCGTGGTATGCAGATTTCATAAGACAGAGTGCTCCTTCCCTCGAGGCGGTGTGGGGCTTTTGGCAGCACAGTTCATTTCAGATGACAGACACTTCTCTGTTCTGTCTTAAGGCCTGGCTGTCAAGAGGACAAGATTGAAGAAAAGAGGATATCCTGGTAAGGTGATTTCAATACTGCTGCAGGCAGTGTTCCCTCTAATTTTCTGCAGGCTCTGTGTGCATAAAATATCAGCTGTGTGCAGCTTTTGAAGGAAGGTTACATTTTTGTGCGCCACATAACGATACTCGGAGTTATATACTTTAAAATTTGACTACACGTCAGAATACAGTATGTACACCACATTGATTTTAATCAAATTAAATGAAAATAGATGATTGATAAATGAAGTGGGAAATTTCTAGTAATTACAATCATAACTTTTAAATTTTAAGATGTCTGTGGTGTTTTCTATCAGAATCAGAGCTGTAATTTTTGTGCGCTCTGTTGTAAAGTATGTGCGTTCGCTCGGCGAGGTTTGTGCACGCGCACAGCTTAGAGGGAACAGTGGCTGCAGGCGAGGAAGAGATCAACCTCTCTAGCGTATGTGTGTGTGGAGGATATTTGAGGCCTTAGTGTCAGGATCCATGAAGTCGGTTTGCTCCATTCATCTCTTCCGTTTATTTGGGGTTTTCTTCAGGATGGCCTTGCCTTGAATTCCTTGTGGGTTCAAGCTACTGCGATTGCATGCTGTAGGGGCCTGATTCAGGGGCATGCCTTGTCTGCTCATCTGGACGTTAGAGAGTTTTTGAGGAGAGTAAAGCATCTTTGGCCCTCTTTATACCTGATCATGTCTCTTTAGGACTGCAATTTTGTTCTCCTTGCCCCGATGAAAGCATCCTTTGAACCTTTGCAAGAGGCGTCGCTTAAGGACATAATGCTTAAGGTGGCATTCCTTGTTGTGATCTGCTCGGACAGGAGGAAGATGTCAGGGTTGCAGACTCCTTCATGCAGAGAGCCCTTCCTGGTGATGTCCAAGGAGAAGGTGGTAATCCGACCAGTTTCTTCCTTTTTTGCCCAAGGTGGTGTCCCCCTTGCATATCCATCAGTCAGTCTCATTGCTGGTGTTTTGGGACTTAGAGGATAAGAATAATCCAGAGGGTTTGCATCACTTGGATGTGTGATAGACCTTGAGGATTTACTTGAACACTGAGTGATACCAGAAGTTTGGCCATCTCTTCATGATATTCAGGGGTCACAAAAAGGGAGAGGCAACATCAAAGCAGACTGTGGCTGTATGGATTAAGGAGGCCATTGCTTTAGCATGCATCATTAGTGGGCAGATACCTGTGACCTAGATTAGCCACTGTTGGAAAAACAGTTCATTAAGATACTAGTCTTGATGGACCTTTGGTCTGACCCAGTATGACATATCTTATGTTCTTATGCCCCTGGGTTGCAGGTCCACTCTACCAGGGCACAGGCTTCATAATGGGTAGAGCATGATCTAATTGCACTGCAGGACATTTGCAAGGTGGCCATGTGGTCATCCCTGTATTCCTTTCCCCAGCATTATCAATTGGACATACAGGCACAGCAGGACTCTGCATTTGGAGCTAATGTACTGTCAGCAGGCTTGACAGTTTCTTCTTTGATAGATACTGTGTTGGTACTTCTCATGCCTGTAGTCTGATCTGGAGGGATGAAGAAGGAGAAATTTAAGTCTCGTCTGCTAATTGGCCTTCCCCAAGTCTCTTCAGGTGCATGGGGATATATTATGGCAGTGTTTGTAGCTTGGCAAGTATTTAGCAGCTGGACTCAGAATCTCCCCTTGAAAATGCTAGTTTGTTTAGTTCCCTGTTTGTCTCTTCTGCAGCTTGTTCTGCCCTCTTATTTCTTAAGGGGGCATGTTGATCAGTTGCCTTGTCACAAATACTAGGTGGTGTTGGTCTGCAAAGGTCCATATATATATGGTGATGTCATCAAACCCGTGATTTTGGGTTTCCATCTGCTGGTAGGAGAGTGTAAAGCCATGCACCTGGATTGGTCTGAAGGTATTTGAGGAAAGAAAATTAGCAGGTAAGACCTATTTTTTCCTTCCTTTTTGATGTCCCATATACAGAATTTAATCTTGGCTAGGGTTTTTCAGTGAATATTTAAAATGCATGTAGACATTCAGCAACATGCTGAACATCTAAATGTTTGTTTGTTTTAAAATCCGGCAGCAGTATATTCGTATTCTGCTGTGTATATAATGCTAGAGTGTGATGATGGGATTAAGGAAATCGGAGGACAGGATTGCAAATACTTATAAATTATGATTGGGTGCCAATCTTGGCTCCTGCATGTATATATTATATGTTTAACTCAGACTTACACAAACCAGGTGTAAGTTGGGTTGTCCAAGCCAAATGTAGGTTATCTCTATAGTGCTGATATTTGGAGCCTTATACATATCTTTTATGTAGAAGCCTAATATGTTTTGTTGAATATTGACCTCAATTTTCTTGTGCATGCCTGTTTTATCAGGTTGGTGATTTTGGATTGGCAAGAGAGTACGGCTCCCCCCTAAAACCTTACACTCCGGTAGTCGTCACTCTGTGGTACAGAGCACCAGAACTGTTACTGGGAGCTAAGGTGAGTTCTTAAGTGCGCCTATGATAGCCTTTGCATCTTTCAGAAGTGCTCATGTCCTTCTGAAAAGTTTGTCCGTATGTCTCATCTTCTCTTTTCTTGTTGTTCTGCATTATGTAGTGAATTAATATTAACGTGTGGCACTTTAAGAGCATTAATTAGGCTTCAAATATTTACAGAAATATTTTAGATTACATTTTAATTTGAGGGATGTCTGAGGCTTTGAAGTGAGGGACTTCTACATGGAATGTCTATGACCCTATCTGTTAAAGCCCAGGTGCTGCAGTGAAAGGCTGGCTGTGCATCTGGCAATAAGTACCTCAAAGTCCAGCTGTGCTTGTAATTATTGCACAGGATCATACGAGTTTGAGGGATTTCCCTGCAGAATAAAGGAGAGTGATTGAAGGTCTTCCCCTTACATGACACTCAAGGTAGAGTGCAGCTGCTCAGTTGGTTAGCACAAGGGTAGTTTTATAACAGAACATCTAAGTTTGGAGGTGGAAAAGATAGTTGTTTCATGGTAGGATAATACATCACAATCCCTGGTGACATCCTCCAACAAAGCCAGTGAATGCAGGTCCTTCCTCCAGCTGGTAGGAAGTCTTAGACGTCCTCTGTGACTGCACTACTCCTTCCCGCTCACCCTGTGTCAGCCTATCCAATGTCAGTCTCTTTATCTTTTCCACGATCAAGTCAAGTTGGGGCCGCCCTCCTTGCGCATTCCACACAGCATTTTTTTGTTTTAAAATTCAGTTGACTTCATCTACGACTGCCGCAATCCCCGCAGCCCTATAACACTTACTCTTTTTGTTATTGTAAAAGCAGTGCTTGGAGTGCACCACTCAAGACGCTGTAGGCTCCCACAGTGCTGCGATCCTGAAGAAACAAGTGAGGAAAGTGAAACGGAGCATAGATGCAGTGGTCTGTACCCTGCTGGCCCCAGTACAAACTCTGGCAGGGGATTTAAAGGAGAACACCGCTAAAGCAGCACTTTCGGAGGCATTTCCCCTCCTGATATCGCTCACAGCAGTCCCTCTCCCCAGATGAGGGACTGCTTCACACCAACACTGGAAACAGCTCAGGCAGACTGCATCTCCAGGAACAAGCAGGAATGAGTCCTCACATATGGGTACGTCGGAACCGACGGAGCCTGCGCGGGAAAGCTCCCCAGCTTCCCAGAAAGGAAAGCTTTTGGGGCCTCCCACAGCGCATGCGCGCTGCCTTCCCGCCTTCCTGACCAACTCTCCTCAGTTCTTCTTTTTCCGAGGAGCCAGCAGGTCGTGTTCCTGTCACCGCTGAAGAAGTTATTTTAATTTGTTTCTTTGGCCGCGTGTCTGCCTTCCCCGATTCCGGACCGGTACCGCCGGTCTTTTTTCTTTATTTCTTAAAAAAAAAAAAAAAAAAAACAACATATCTTATTTTTCCCCACTTGGTGTGTTTGTTCTGTGAGGCCTCTAGGCCTTCACAGAATTCTCCCTCATGGAGAAACAAGCCTCTGGTTTTAAAAAATGCACCAAGTGTAGCGGTACTATATCAGTCACAGACACCCATGAATGGTGTCTTAAATGTTTGGGGCCTGACCACTCCATTCCGGATTGTCCATCCTGCTCTCTGATGTCCAAGCGTGGCTTACAGAACCGAGCAGCCAAGTTTCATATGCTGTTTTCTACCGATACTCCAGCATCAGCATCCTCCAGGTCTTCCTCTCCTGATGGATCTCAGGTAACCAAACATTCTTCCGGCAGGTCCTCAAAGGGCAAATCTCCCTCTAAGCATCGAGAGACCCTTGGGCTTGACCCTGAGGACCCTGCCCCAGCCAAACAACCCCGGTGGGAAGCTCCGGCTTCCAAAGCTCCTCCTATGGGGTTACAGGTTGACATCGATGGCACGGCCTCGACCGATCACCTGTTAGACTGCTCTGGGGTACCGGCCCATACCGGTACCAATATCCAGGCAGTCGTGGCGTCTATGGATAATACCGTTCAATCCATGCAGCAGGCCATAATGGCTTTTATTAAAGCTGCAACGCCCTCGGTACCGCACCAAGCGGTTCCGGTTCCGGTACCACAACCGATACCGGTACCCAGGGCATCCACTTCCACCAGGATACCGGTTCCCGGTTCCGGGGGTTATCCCGATCCGGTTCCGGGTACGCCCGATGTGGATACCGGTCGATACGCGTATCGATCTTTGGAAGCTAATAGACGATACTTCGAGTCTTCTGATGATTCCGATACCTCAGAAGACTCTGCTGAAGTATCTCTTACTCTTCCTGAGGAGCCCTCTTCTCCAAAGAGGAGAATGTCTCCTCCAGAGGATTTGTCCTTTCAAGACTTCATTCTTGAACTAGCCAAGGGGCTCTCAGTTTCAGTAACCTCTGAAAAAGAACCTAGAGCAAAAAAATTAGATATTTTGGGATACTCTAAGGTTCCCAAAGAGGCAGTCACCTTGCCCATCCATGAAATTCTTCAAGAACACATGATGGACTTATGGGAGACTCCTCTCACCTTATCTCCACATTCTCATCGTTTGGACACCATGTATTGTGTCCCTCCTCCTCCTGGTTTTCAAAAAACTCAGCTTCCTCACCACTCTATTGTGGTACAGTCAGCTATGAAAAGGATAAAGAGTACCAAAAGACACTCTTCCACTCCCCCAGGAAGAGAATGTAGGACTTTGGATGCTTTTGGTAGAAAAATCTTCCAAGCCAGTATACTTATTGCCAGAATCAATTCATACAGCCTCTATATGGGCATGTTTCTGAAGGAGATTGCATTGAAGATGCGCCATTTCCTCCCCTTTATCCCAGAGGATAGGAAGGAGGAATTCCTTCTTTCGTTAAAGCATACCCAAGATGTTTCAAAGTTCTCCAACAGAGCTGCCTTTGACTCCTTTGAGGGTGCTAGCAGAGCCTCAGGCATTGCCATAGCTGCTCGCAGAATTGCTTGGCTCCAGGCCTCTGACCTAGAACCCTGGGTCCAAGATGGGTTTGGCAATCTGCCCTGTACAGGTGAAAATCTGTTTGGCAAGGAGTGGCAAATCAAAGCCACTCAAATGGATGCAGAGAATGCTGCTTTAGATAGACTTTCTAAGTCTACCTCTACCCCTGCCAAGAAAAAATCTTTTAAGAAGCCTTTCTACAAAAAGACCAGATTTTCCACAAATACTGGCCAACAATCTTCCCAAGTTCGCTTTGCTCCTAAGCGTCAGCAATCTAAACAGGCCAGAGCAAAACCTGCAGGGACTGCTACAGTTCAGCAGTCCCAACCTCCTCAGGGTTTTTGACTTATTTCTAGAGAACTTAACTTTTCTGGCTCTACAACAGCCAGAGCCTCTCACCATTCCAGGAAGGTTAACTCATTTTGCTCCCAGATGGGAGCAAATCACATCAGAACAGTGGACCCTCTCTATCATCAGAGAGGGCTAAAAACTACATTTCTCCAGCCTTCCTCCCCATACCATGGTGAGACATTTCAATTCTCCCCCATCTCTCCTGCACCTGTTGGGTCAGGAGGTGACCACCCTTCTTGCCCAAAGGGCAATAGAAGAGGTTCCTCTTCTTCAACAGGGGTCAGGGTTTTACTCCCCTTATTTTCTCATTCCCAAGAAAACACGGGGATACAGACCCATTCTGGATCTGAGAGAATTGAACAAATTTCTATGCAAGGAGAAATTCAAGGTGCTCTCTCTAGGTACTCTCCTTCCATACCTGCAGAGTCAGGATTGGCTTTGTTCTCTAGATCTAAAGGATGCGTACACACATATACTCATCCATCCATCCCACAGAAAATTCCTACGGTTTCTGTTCCAAGGAAAACATTTCCAGTACATAAGAACATAAGACATGCCATACTGGGTCAGACCGAGGTCCATCAAGCCCAGTATCCTGTTTCCAACAGTGGCCAATCTAGGTCCTACGTACTTAGCAATATCCCCAAAAGACACAGGTTCCATAATGCTTGTACTGGGTCAAGCATTGATATCCTGGGTCCCTTTTTAATAGTGGTTTATGGACCTTTTCTCCAGGAACTAGTCCAAACCTTTTTTAAACCCAGCTATACTAACAGCCCTTACTACATCCTCCGGTAACAGATTCCAGAGTTTGATTACACGTTGAGTGAAAAAATATTTTCTCTTATTTGTCTTAAATAGTTTACCCTGTAGCTTCATTACATGTCCCCTAGTCTTTCTATATTCTGATAGCGTAAACAATTGATCCACGTTTATCCGTTCCACTCCATTCATTAATTTATAGACTTCTATCATATCTCCCCTCAGCCGTCTCTTTTCCAGGTTAAAGAGCCCCAACCTTTTTAGCCTCTCTTCATAGGAGTAGCCTTCCATCCCCTTCACCAATTTGGTGGCTCTTCTCTGTACTTTTTCTAATAACACTATGTCCTTTTTAAGATACGGCGACCAGAATTGCACACAATATTCAAGGTGCGGTCGTACCATGGAGCGATACAGAGGCATTATAATATCCTTTGTTTTATTCTCCATCCCTTTCTTTATGATACCTAGCATTCTATTTGCTTTCTTGGCCGCCGCTGCACACTGGGCGGAGGGTTTTAACATGTTATCCACGATGACTCCTAAGTCCTTTTCCTGGGTGGTGGTTTCTAATGTGGAGCCTTGCATCGTGTAACTATAGTGTGGGTTGTTCTTTCCTAGGTGCATAACTTTGCATTTGTCCACATTAAATTTCATCTGCCATTTGGATGCCCAGTCTTCCAATTTATCCAGATCCTCCTGCAGTTTTCCACAATCCTCTTGGGTTTTAACAACTTTAAACAGTTTTGTGTCATCTGCAAATTTGATAACCTCACTAGTTATTCCCTTTTCCAGGTCATTTATGAATATGTCAAAAAGGGGTACTCCAATATTCACTTTTTTCCATTGGGAATATTGGCCATTTAGCCCTACCCTCTGCTTTCTATCTTTTAACCAGTTCCCGATCCACAATAGTACACTGCCTCCTATCCCATGACTTTTTAGCTTTGCCAAAAGTCTCTGATGGGGGACCTTGTCAAAAGCTTTCTGGAAGTCCAGATACACTATATCAGCCGACTCACCTTTGTCTACCTGTTTATGCACACCTTCAAAGAAACATATCAGATTAGTAAGACAAGATCTTCCTTGTCTAAAGCCATGTTGGCTGTCTCCCATTAGGCCATGACTATCTACATGTTGTGTAATTTTGTTCTTTATGATGGTTTCTACCATTTTCCCTGGTACTGACGTCAGGCTCACCGGTCTGTAATTTCCCGGGTCACCCCTGGAACCTTTTTTAAAAATTGGTGTTACGTTGGCGACCCTCCAATCTTCACGTATTACAGATGATTTTAATGAAAGTTCACAGATTACCAATAGCAGGTCTGCAATCTCATATTTCAGTTCTTTCAACACTCTGGGATGTATACCATCCGGTCCAGGTGATTTGCTACTATTCAGTTTATCAAATAGTTGTAATATATCTTCCCGGTGTAGTGATATTTCTCTCAATTCCTCTGCAGTATCTCCTTTAAATACCACTTCAGTCATGGGTAACATCCCTACATCTTCCTCAGTAAAGACCGAAGCAAAGAATTCATTCAGTCTCTCTGCTATAGCCTTGTCTCCTCTTACTGCCCCTTTTACCCCTGTATCATCTAACGGTCCAATTGACTCTCTCACAGGCCTTTTGCTACGAATGTACTTGAAAAAGTCTTTATTTTGTGTTTTTGCTTCCGTAGCAAGTTTCTTCTCAAATTCCCGCTTTGCCTGCCTTATCAATGCTTTGCATTTAACTTGCCAGTGCTTGTGTTTCCAGTTTTCATCATTTGGCTCTTTTTTCCATTTCCTGAAGGTTGCTTTTTTGGCAGCAACAACCTCTCTGACCTCACCTTTAAACCATGCTGGCAGTTTTTTGGACTTTCTTCCACTCTTCTTAATGCGTGGAATACAGCTGGTCTGGGCTTCGAGGATAGTATTTTTGAAAACTCTGTTTATTGAAAACACCACCACACAATACAGATCATGCAAAACATTATACAAACATGGCAACCCTTGCAGGGGTTGTGTCTTATCCCCCGCTCCAGGGTGTCACCACAGATCATACAAAAAGGTACCGCAAAGTTTACAGTTTAATCCCACCTCCCGCCCTTCCCCCCCCAACCCCCTACCCCCCCAACCCCCACAGCTCTTCCTCTACCACAAGGGAACATACATGAAGCTTATCCATGGTTCCGCACATCTCTATGTACTCCCCTATCCTCCTCTGTCCTGCCTTAGCCCACCCGGAGGACCTCATTCCGGGCCCGAGGGCCCAACATCTGAATATATGGCTCCCATACCAGCAGGAATGAAGCCCAGCGACGGGCATTTCCCTTAGCTCCCCTCCTTTCCATAAGCATTAGTTGGTGGAAGCTATTGCGCCACTCCCAAAAGGTAGGGCTCGCCGCTTCTCTCCACCGGCGAAGTATTGGGCCTTTACCCACCAGACATGCTTTCCTAACTAACAGGCGTTCCCACCTCCCCTTCGGGTGGAGTGGTCCAAGTATGTCTAACACCACAAGCGATGCCGTCCAGTCAATCTGTTGTAATATGACCGTACTCATATAATCAGCAATCTTTCTCCAATACTGGTAAATCCTCGGACATCTCCACCACATATGTCCCAGATCCGCCAAGGGGCTAGTACATTTTGGGCATCCTCCCTCCCTCAGTGAGACGACACTGTAGTGCACGTCTAGGAGAGAAATGTGCTCGTATTAGGCATTTAAACTGCACTTCCCGCCAGCGTGCCCCCTCCACCAATCCGCGTATCCTACTCAAGGCCCTATTAAGTGCCCCCGGGGGCACCACCAAATTCAACTCCCGACCCCACAAAGTCTCTTCCGCCCCATAATCTGGCGGATTAACATACCCATCCATGCGCCTCTTCAAACTTGCAATTGTGGGCGGATCTTCCTCCCCCAATGCAAAGAACTCCAATATCTGCGCAGCCCTTTCCACCCGGAGTGCAGTCTGCGGGAGTGAAGCTATATAGTGATATAATTGGGCATAGGCAAAGTAGTGCCGGCTGCTTATCCCATAATCCTTGCACAAAGTCGCAAAAGATCTGCACTGTCCCGTTGGATCAATCACATGTCCAATATTCCGTATACCCTGCCTCCTCCATCCCCAAAACACTGGTGATTCCGATCCAGGGGTGAACCGACAGTTCCCTTGTAGGGGCAGCCAACTCGAGACCGCTGGAGTCTCCCTCCAAAGCCCATTCAAGCATCGCCACGTTTGTCGTGCTGGACGAATCAGCTCACTACTCGTCACTCCTCCAGTCAAGTATTTACTCTCCAAATGCAGCACCGCTAGCAGAGATTGCGGGGCCACAAAGGCCTCCTCCAATGCTCGTGGGGTGTACACCTCCGTATCCCCCAACCAGTCCCCGATATGCCGCGCTTGGCACGCTAGGGCATAACTCCGTAGGTCTGGAAGCCCTAACCCCCCTCGTTCCCATCTCCCTCTCAGTCTATGTAATGGTATACGAGCCCGGGCCCCTCTCCAGAGAAACTTCCGAATCTCTCGGTCGATAGAGTTTGTCTCGTTTCAATATCCACACTGGAAGAGTTTGCAACCAATACAGCACCCGTGGCAAAATCACCATCCCCAATGCCGCCACCCGTCCCAACAGAGATGGGGAGCGGAGTCCATGCCTGAAGCTGCGAGCGCATTTGGGCCAAGACCCGTTCCAGATTTTGCCTATATAGCTCTCTCGGTTCCCTAGTCAATAGCACCCCCAGGTACACAAAGGAGTCCCCCGCCCACTTAAGTGGGAAGCTCCCACTCCACTGCCCCCTCAGTGTCCCCGCCACATCCAAGGCCTCCGACTTTTCCATATTAATACACAGTCCCGCAAAACTGCCATAGAGAGAGAATTCCTGTAATAGACTAGGCAGCGACGTCTGAGGGGACAGCAAGTGCACAAGCATATCATCTGCAAATGCAGCCATCTTAAAGGTATGCCACCCTATATCTATGCCGCGTATATCCCTGGACGCCTCAATCCGCCGCACCAGAGGGTCCAGAGACAGCACAAAAAGCAGCGGAGAGAGCGGACATCCCTGCCTCGTTCCTCTCTCCAGCCTAAAGCCATCCGATAGCACGCCATTACAGAGTACCCTTGCTGTAGGCCTCGAGTATAAGAGCTCCACCATATTACAAAAAGACACACCAAGGCCATACTGGGGCAGCAAATATTTTAAGTTTGCCCAGTTCACTTGGTCGAACGCCTTTTCCGCATCGAAGCTGATCAAGAGAGACTGCAACTTCCTACTCCGTACCCACTCCAGCGAGGCCACAATTTTACGTAGGTTACGCACTGCGTACCGTCCCTTCACGAACCCCACCTGAGAATCATGCACCAGCTCCCCCAAAACCGGGGCCAGGCGGTCCGCCAGCACCTTGGCCAGTATCTTCACATCAAAGTTCAGCAGGGATATAGGCCAATAAGACGTAGCCTGCGTACGATCTTTCCCCGCCTTGGGGATCAATATAATGTGCGCTTTATTCTCCCCCCGCCCAAATCCCCCTTACTCCACTCTCCTATGATACACTGCCACTAGGGAGGGGCCCAGCTTCTCCCCCAACAACTTATAAAATTCCGCCCCGAAACCGTCTGGACCCGGCGCCTTGCAGCAACTCGCCCGCTGGATAACCCGTTGTATCTCCTCATCGGACACCGGCGCATCTAATTGTGCCCTCTGGTCCACTGTCAGCCGGGGCAGGCGCAAGTCTCCCAGGTAATCTTCCATGGCAGACTGGGACCCTCCCTTCCTCGAGTACAAGCTTTGGTAGAACGTCCGAAACACTTGCACAATCGCCTTACTCTCTCTGTGCAGCGTCCCCTGATTATCCCTCAGTGCCGCAACCAGTCCGGTCCCCCTACTACCCCTAAGGCATCTCCCCAAGAGCTTACCCGGCTTATCCCCATAGCGGTATAGCTGAAACCTATAATATAAAAAAGACTTTTTGGCCCTTTGGTGCAACAGCTCATTCAGGGCCGTTTGGGTTTCCCATACTTTCCTCCCATTCGCCACCGAGGGGTTCTGCGCCCGCCTTCTCCGCTCTCTACGTGCCTGTTGCTCCAGCCGGACAATCTGCTGTGTCAACAACTTCCTCTTCCTCCCGACATACCCTATAATGTCTCCCCGTAGGACTACCTTTGCGGTTTCCCAGAAGAGCTCCGGGTCCTCCCGGTGCTGAGCGTTGTGAACAGCAAATTCTTGCCACTTCTGCCCTATAAATGTATGGAACTCTACATCCCTATACAATTCCATAGGAAACCTCCAAATGCGAGTCCGTGCGCTAATATCATGCCATACCATGTCCACCCAGACCCACGCATGGTCCGATATCTCGATAGGGCCCACTTGTGCATCTTCTATTTGGGCAAAGGATCTCTCAGAAACAAACACATAGTCAATACGGGCACTCGATCCATGTGCCCGTGATTGGTGCGTATAGTCTCTTTCAAAAGGGTGCAACAGCCTCCAAGGATCCACCACTCCCAATCTACGCCCTAAACTCTGTAACGCTTTAGCGGTGTGGACCCGAGCCCTATCTCCCCCGCCTCTAGTTGTATCTAGTTCCGCATCCATGACTCCATTAAAGTCTCCTGCCAAAATCAGGGGGGCGGCCGGCAACTGCTCCACTCGTGAGCCCAGACTGGCATAGAGCGACCGGTCCAGTACGTTCGGGCTATACACGTTACCCAACACCACAGGTTTCCCCTCTAATACCCCATACAGAAGCACATATCTTCCCCCAGCCCCCACAAACATGCTCTCCTGGACGAATCTGATTCGCTTGTGTATCAGAATGACCACTCCACCTTTCCTCCCCATCGCCGGTGCCCCCCACACCTGTCCCACCCAATCCCTTTTTAATTTAAGATGTTCCTCAGCAGTCTGGTGGGTTTCCTGTAACATTGCCACGTCGCATTTCTGCCTCGCTAGGGCCTGCAACACTTTATATCGCTTGATAGGGTTACCGATCCCACAGACATTCCAGGATATAATCTTCAGGTCACTGGATTGCCATAGACCTCAAACCTCACAGCAAGTCGTCTGTTGCAGGAAAGGGCCCCCCCCAGCCTGAGGTCCTCCCTCTCTGTTATGTATGCACCCCATCCCGAACCCAATAACTCCTCTCGAGCTGCTCTCCTCCTCCCCCCCTCCGCCTCCCTCCCCCCCTCCCTCTCCTCCCCCCACCACCCCCTCTCTACAACCCCCGCTACCGTCCCTCCCTCGCCCCCCACTCCCCCTCCACTCCCCTCTCTCCTCCAACCCCTCATCTGTACCTGTTACCTCCTCTCCCCCTCCTTTGTGACCCCAAGATGCGTGTGGTGCCCCCCCCACGCCGCGCTCCACCACAGTTGTCTGTGCGCCCATCTAAGTTCCCCCCCCCCCGCTCTTCCCCCTGGCTCACTCCACCTCCATGTGCATCCCCTCCCCCACCCCCAAGACCACAGCCCCACAATATATCCCAGGAAGACAAAATGGTTAACTTTAGCTCAACAATTTCAAACCCCTGATACCCCCCCCAATGGAGGCAGCTCTTCCTCCCAGTAGGAGCAATATGGTTTATTCTAGCTCCTCCCGGATAGCTCTTCCATTCCGAGACTCGCTCTCCATGACTCACTGTCGTCCTTCTGTGGCAGCTGCTGCTCCTCTCCGTATCTCATTTACATATGATTTCGCTGCCGCGGCTGATTCAAATGTCCTGCGAACTCCCCCGTGGGTAAAGATCAATCGGGCCGGGTATTGCACTATAAATTTAATATTATTATCTATCAGTGTCTGACACAGAGGTCCATAGTCTCGTCGACGTTGGCCCAGGGCCGCAGAGTAATCTTGTACTATTCGCAGCTTAGCATTGTCCTTGGAAATCGATCCCATCTTTCTCGCCGCCCGCAGCACCGCCTCCTTTTGTGGGAATCTCAGGAATCTTGCCAGGACCACTCTAGGTCGGCTATCATTTACTCTCTTGGGCCCAACACGATGTGCTCTCTCTATTTGCACCAGGCCTCCTTCTGCGTCATTCTCCAAAATTTTCTTCACCAATTCTTCCACATAGGGTTTTAACTCTCTGTCTTCTATGGTATCTGGAACCCCAAGAAATCGCAAGTTATTGCGGCGAGACCTGTTTTCTAGGTCATCTAGCTTGGCCTCTTGTCCCTGTAACTGTGTTCTCATGCGGTTCACCTCCTGCTGCAACTCCAGCACATTCTCTTCAGTTTGCTCTATCCTATGTTCTGCCTCTTGCATTCGACTGCCAAGGGCCTCCACTGAGGACTGGAGAAGATCCATCCGGCCCCGCAGGTCTTCAAATTGTGCGGATAACGCCCCCACCACCGCCAGCGAGATTTCATCTACCAGTTCCGTTTTGGCCCCTACCTTTGACGGTGAGGGTTGCTCAGCCGCTCTGTGTTGCGTGGGCACTTTCTCTTTTTCGCGGCGTCCCCCCTTTGCTGCCGCCGCCATCCCCTCTTCTTCCTTTGGCTCCTCGCCTGTTTCGCTGCCTTCACGAGAACGCAAGGCCTCTCCGGTCCCCGGCTTCTCCCCCGCCAGGCAAGCTGTAGAAACGCCCGACTGGGTGCACTCTGGGATAACAGGAAAAAGCCTGATCTCTGCAGTATCAGTCCTGTGGTGCCAACCGTACGGAGACCCAGGAGCAGCAGGAAGAAGCTCTCGAGGAATGCTGAGCCCCGAGGGCGGCAAGGGTGGAAATACCCCCAGGGAGCGAGCTGTCTCCAGAAGAACACCGGTGAAAGGAGCACTCCAAGAAGTATAATCCCCAAAGCACCACTGCAAAGCTGCAAACCTCCCCCGGTGTTCCCCCCAAGGGCCACCACTCTGCGATCTCAGTGTGTGGCTGAGGCACCGGGTCGGGTGGGGGCCAAGGCCTTCAGATCTCCCGCAGTCTGCCTCCTCTCCGGGTTAAGAAAGGTGGGGGAGGGGGGGCTCCGGTCGTCTCTTCTTCCGACCACAATGGCCACAGGGGTCCGATCCCCGGCAGCAGCAGCACTGTGGCCTCCTCTCTGCCCGAAGGAGCGCAAGGGGCGCAATCCGACGTCTTCGCCGGTTCTCGGCACTGCGATCTTGCGCGGGGTAAGGGGGCGTCCGAGCACCAGAGCCGGCCGCCTAATTTCGCCGGTTCAGGGAGGCAGGGGGGCGTCTCTCCTACTGGCCGCCACTTACCGGCTTGCCGCCGCAGGCTCTATGAAGCGAGGGGGAGGTTCCTCTCCTCCTACAGAACCGCTGCAGGGATAGGCCTGGCTCCGACATCAACCGATCGTCCCTCTCGCCGTGGCATCGGAGAGCGGGGGGGGACCCAACCCCGTGCGGCTGATACAGGTGAGCAGGGGGGAGGTCAAGGATCTCAAACCGGCGCTTTTACATCAGCGTTTTTAAAGTCAGAGGAGCAGGGGGGCCCGGAGCTCGAGTGGCACGTGTCCACTCTTGCTCACCGCATCACCGGAAGTCCCCACCTCGAGGATAGTATTTTTAAATAACACCCAAGCTTGCTGTAAGTCTTTAACCTTTGGAACCGCTCCTTTTAGTTTTTTCCTAACTATATTCCTCATTCTATCATAGTCTCCCTTTTGAAAGTTAAAAGGTAATACTGTGGATTCCTTTACTATCTGTCCTCCACTAATTAAATCAAACATGATCATACTATGATCACTATTGCCAAGTGGTCCCAACACCCTTATTTCTTGCACCAGATCTGGCGTTCCACTAAGGATTAGGTCCAGTATGGCTTCCCCTCTGGTCGGTTCATGAACCAGTTGCTCCAAGAAGCAGTCATTTATTCCATCTAGAAACTTTATCTCTTTAGCTTGTCCTGCCATGACACTGACCCAGTCGATACCGGGGTAATTGAAATCACCCATTATTACTACTCTGTTGTGACTTTTGTTAGCTTCCTTGATTTCTTTGAGCATTTCATCATCCATTTGTTCATTCTGGCCAGGCGGTCGATAGTATACTCCCACTGCCATCGCCTTCCCCTTCATAAATGGGATTTCAATCCATAGAGATTCTACAGCAAATTTTGTTCCCTGCAAAACTTTAATCCTTTCTGACTCAATGCCCTCTCTAACATAGAGCGCAACCCCTCCACCAATTTGATCAGCTCTATCATTACGATATAGTTTGTATCCAGGTATCACAGTGTCCCACTGGTTATCCTCCTTCCACCATGTCTCTGAGAGTGCAATCATATCTAACCTCTCATTTAGTGCTATATATTTTAACTCCCCCATCTTATTGTTTAGACTTCTAGCATTGGCATACAAGCATTTTAGAGACTGTATTTTATTCATATTAATCTGGCTATTGGTAGGCAGGGGTAATTTGGAATCTTTATGCTCTGTCTGCTCCTTACTCAAGGGCATTTGGGCTACTATACCCCCTTTTGGAACCTCACTGCTTTTGGTAGTATCCTTCAAGGATACCTTTGTCCGAACCATGCGCTCCTGGGTGACTGTCGGCTTTCCCCTATTTTCTAGTTTAAAAGCTTCTCTATCTCTTTTTTAAAGGTTAATGCCAGCAGTCTGGTCCCATCCTGATTAAGGTGAAGCCCATCCCTTCGGAAGAGCCCCCCCTTTCCCCAGAATGTTCCCCAGTACAGAGTACTCCCCTTCGGTCTAGCCTCTGCTCCAAGAGTGTTCACCAAATGCATGTCAATAGTGGCTGCATTTCTACGCACCCTGGGAATTTTTGTTTTCCCATACCTGGACGACTGGCTCATCCGAGCTCCATCCCAGTCCGAGGCTCAGACTTCCCTGGACCACACCAGACGCATACTGCAGTATCTGGGACTTGTCATCAATCTGCCGAAGTCTCAACTCACCCCTGCTCAGTCCCTAGAATTCATAGGGGCCTGGCTAGATACCACCACTGCAAGGGCCTATCTTCCTCAAGCCCGTTGCCACCGTCTAGTGCACTTGGCCTCTCAAACCCAGTCCAGAAGCCACTTGACTGCCAGGAAGATGCTACAACTGCTAGGCCACATGGCATCCACAGTTCATGTGGTGCCTTATGCTCGCCTGCATATGAGAGCAGCTCAATGGACTTTGTCCACCCAGTGGACTCAAGCATCAGGAGCGCGCTCAGACCAAATAGCAACCTCAAAACGTCTCTTTTGGTCTCTCCAATGGTGGATGTCCACCCAAAATCTGTTGTTACCCCAAGCAACCCTCACAACAGATGCCTCCCAAACGGGTTGGGGAGCTCATCTCCAAGACCTCTCCACTCAGGGCACTTGGTCTCCACAGGAGACCACCCTTCATATCAACCTTTTGGAACTGCGAGCAATTTTCCTTGCTCTCAAGGTCTTTCATACCCTCCTCAACAACATGACAGTCCTTGTTCATACCGACAATCAAGTAGCCATGTTTTACATAAACAAGGAGGGACTGGCTCTCTGTCGCTTTGCAACGAAGCTCTAAGATTGTGGGCCTTCGCCAGAGAGCATCAAATCCATCTCCTGGCAGTATACCTCCCAGGAATCCAAAACTCTTGGGCAGACAGACTCAGTCGAGTTCTGCTTCCACACGAATGGTCCCTGCACATGGATCAGGTACTCAGAATCTTCCAGGAATGGGGAACCCCGGACATAGACCTATTTTCAAGTCCGTGGAATGCCAAACTTCCCCGGTTCTGTTCCAGAATTCCGTGTCAGGGAGCTCAGGCAAAGGATGCCTTCCTCCTTCATTGGGGTCAGGAATTCCTCTATGCCTTTCCTCCCATTCCTTTGATTCCCAAGACTCTGTTCAAACTTCAGAGGGACCAAGGATCTATGATCCTCATAGCTCCACGCTGGCCACGCCAAGTGTGGTACCCTCTACTTCTGCATCTCTCCCAAGCCCCCTCCCTGGACTTGGGAGCTGCCCCAGACCTTCTGTCTCAGGAGGAGGGGACTTTGTGGCACCCAAACCCCAAGTCCCTTCACCTCAGAGTTTGGTTACTGAAGGCCTAGACCTTCAAGACTTCAATCTTTCTCAGCAAGTGAAGGATATCCTCCATGCCTCTAGGAAACCTTCCACTAGGCGTTCTTACGCTTGCCCTCCTCCGGTAGCATGGGACTTAAACTTGGTTCTTGGTCAACTTATGAAGCCACCCTTTGAACCCTTAGCCACTACCTCCTTGAAATTTCTTTCCTGGAAGGTTATTTTCCTCATTGCAGTCTCCTCAGCTCGCCGTATCAGTGAACTGCAAGCCCTAGTGGCTAATCCCCCTTATACAAGGTTTCATCATGATAGGGTGGTCCTTAGGACTAATCCCCACTTTATGCTTAAAGTGGTCTCCCCTTTTCATCTTAATCAAGAGGTATATCTACCTGTCTTTTTTCCGGCTCCTCAGGACACAGCAACATCGAAAGTCTTCTCAGCTTTTTGTTGCTTTTGATCCTTCTCATTTAGGACTTCCAGTCTCTAAATGAACACTGTCCAATTGGATTGCTCAGTGTATCACTTTTGCTTACCAAAGTAAGAACCTTTCTCTGGAGGGCAATGTCACAGCTCACAATGTGAGAGCCATGGCCACCTCTATGGCTCATCTTCACTCTGTATCCATCGATCAGATCTGTCGAGCAGCCACCTGGGCCTCGGTTCATACCTTTACAGCCCATTACTGTTTGGACAAGGACTCCCGCCAGGATGCCTTGTTTGGTCAGGCTGTCCTCAGACACCTGTTCCATTCTTAATCAACTCCTGCCCACCTTCCCTGTATGGATGCCTGAGATCCATAGGAAGATGAAGAACCCTTCTGGGTCTCATACCCTTGGAGGGGGATCTCCCCGGCATCTTAGCTAGGGAGTCCCCATATGTGAGGACTCATTCCTGCTTGTTCCTGGAGATAGCACAGTTACTTACCTGTAACAGGTGATCTCTGGGAACAGCAGGAATTGGTCCTCACAACCCACCCACCTCCCCTAGGAGTTGTATCTCTCTCTCTCTTTCCTTTCCTCTCTCTATTGTCTCAGCTTTAAACTCGAACTGAGGAGAGTTGGTCAGGAAGGCGGGAAGGCAGCACGCATGCGCTGTGGGAGGCCCCAAAAGCTTTCCTTTCTGGGAAGCTGGGGAACTTTCCCGCGCAGGCTCCGTCGGTTCCGACGTACCCATATGTGAGGACTAATTCCTGCTGTTCCCAGAGATCACCTGTTACAGGTAAGTAACTGTGCTTTCTCTGCCAGAATTGTCAATAGAGACAAACCATCCTTCAAGACCATGGAAGGCAGGTAAGACCAAACCAAAGCACAGGGCAGCCTCTCCACACCTTGTCCATGCTACCTCAGACACCACAGCACCCTCTTCGAAACACAAGCAGAAGAGGAGATGCACAGATTCCTCTCCTCATAAATTTGATAGAAAAGTACGTTTCTGGCACTGACTCGCAACCACCAGCTTCCTCTCAAGGTTCCGGGTCCAAAGTCATAGATCTCCTAGACGGAGAATCCTGCCTTTCCTCATCATACCTCCAGTCTAGTTCAAACTAGTGAGTTTTCTCCCCTCACCAGCAGCTAAGCATGTCCAAATTGATGATACCACCTACTTAGGCAGCTAGCACCACTCACCAGCTTTAGTATTCTCAGTCTCCAAGCAACTGGAGAGGGGTGAGTCCCTTAGTCTGGACTCACTAGAAGGAACAGCCAAGATGCCTTTTTTGCTTTTGTTCATTTCAGTTTGAGTTTAGTATGCTGACCGAGATTTGTTTTTGAGCATAAAGTAGCCTTCAAGTTTTTTGTTTTTTTTTAAAAAGGAGGCTCATTTAAGGGGCAAACGGACAGGACAGCCAGGGGAAAGGGAGATACCTGCCCTCACCATTCTGGCCACACTAAATATGCTTACCAGCAGCTGAACCTGCTAAGGGTGAGGCGCAGTGGGCCATGAGTGAGCAGAAGCAGCCCCCAGCATTGTTTTTCCCGCTGCCACCAAAGCCGAGGTCGGCCGGCTGAGCATGCACGCAAGTAGATTGTCAGTTGTGGTAAGCAGGAGCATTCTTTTTGGGATGCTAAAGGGTGTATGAGCCTGGAAGTGGAATCAAATGACAGGTTTTCAGACTGTGGATGTGCCGTGATGAGGGCTGACCGCGTGTGTCACCAAGGGGGCCATTTCCATGGTGTGCGGGAATGGCAGCCATTTTAAAGCACTGCAGGGTTTTGGGTATCGGATGGTGGGCATGGACGCTAAGATTTAGTTTTCCTCGTGTTTTATTGTTTTATTCTCCTTTTTGTGGGGCAGGCGCTTTCTGAAGGCAGATAATCTGTAGGAAAAAAAATCTTTTTTGTCTTCCGCAGGGGTTTGTTAGGCATAGCCAAGCTTCAAAAGGGTGAAGTTAGGCAGGACGCCCTCAAAATCAACGTGTTTAGACTGTGGCATACAGAGAAACTCCATCTCAGCAGCTGGGGTGTGTTGTGACTTTGAGATAGAAGCTAAGTCCGCGGAGGACAACCTGTGGCCAGTGAGGTAAGTAAAAGGGCCTGCCTCAGTACATTCGGAGCCCCCTTTACTAGGACAGACGGAATGCAGTCCCCCGGGAGAATGGCAGCAAGAGCCTCTCGAGAGGGCGAGGAGGATCCAGGACTGCCACTTTAACGAGGGGCAAGACAGAGAGGGTAGATCTCCGTGGACCTCTACTTTGGGGGAAGCTACAGCATGAGACCTGCAGGGAGATTTTTTCCTCAGAATTTGTTCTGCTCCTCCATAAGGCTTTCTGTATGAAGAACCATGGGCAGAATGGCGCAGGGACTCCAGGCATGGGTACTAAGCGCAGTTTGCCTGAGTGCAGTGGCAAACAAAATGAGGAACCAGGACCTAGCTGCCGGCGAGTGGATGATGGTACGTAGCGGACCGAGATGCTGAAATGGATTGGGGACCAGGGGCTGCAGAGCTTGAAGAGGGCGAGCTTCCTCAGGACGTGGTGCACATTGTGCAGGTTTTCCGCAGAGAGGAGCTAGCGACTCATCGCACAGTCGCTACGGGCCCTCAATATGTCCACGGAGGCCCCGTTGGAAGAGCAGCCCATTCGGAAATCGCAGACAGTGTTTCCCCTCCACCGTGTCATAAAACAGATGATATGCTAAATGGGATGTCCCAGAGGTGGCCCTGCGAGGCACAAGAGCAATGACACGATTATATCCACTTCCTGAGAGGGAGCTCTTCCATTTGCCCAAAGTGGATGCGGCGGTGTCCGTGTCATGAAAAAGACCACCATACTGGTGGAAGGCAGTTCAGCTCTTAAAGACATGCAGGACGGTAAGTTAGAAACGTTGCTGAAACAGGCATTTGATGTGAACGTGCTATCGTTGCAGGCATCTGTCTATGGGGCCTTTTGTGGCTCGAGCGTGTTGATGCTGGTCTAAAGGGATACTGGAGTCAATTGGGGGAGACACACTCCCTGCTGCCGGAGGCCGCAAAGCTGGAGTCAGGGGCGGCCTACTTGGCAGACACCTTTTATGATCTCATTAGAGGTCTGTCCAAAAGCATGGCTTCAGTGGCTGCGCAACTGGTCGACAGATGTCTCCTCCAAAGCCAGGTTAAGTAAGCTTCCGTTCAAGGGTTTTAGAATACTGTTTTTTAGTTTGTTTTTAAACTTGTATTGTAAACCGCCCAGATACTACTAAGTGTTGGGCAGTATATAAAGCCTGAGTAAACGTAACGTAAACGTAAGGGCAAGGTCTTGTTCGGGGTAGCCTTGGATAAGTTGGTCAAAGATTTGGGGGGGATCAAAAGTGGGGACCGGCTTCTGGAGGATAGACCAAAGCCAGTTAGGACCTCAGGCGTCTTTAACCCTCTTCAAATCCAGGTTGAAAACTCACCTCTTCGCTGCTGCTTTTGGATCTTGACTCACCTGATCTCCTTTTCTTTCCCCTAGTTCTATCCCTGCTTACACCTTCTGTGTTTTGTCTTGGCTAGATTGTAAGCTCTGATGGGCAGGGACTGTCTCTTACATGTCTGTACAGCGCTGCGTACTACTTGTAGCGCTTTACAAATGCTCAGTAGTAGTAGTAGTAGTAGGCCCTACAAGGGGGTCAGCCCCATGATTTTCGGAGGTTTTGTACTCTCAGGTTCGCACAGTACCAAAGAGGGTGTTTTCCCTCGCAGGGTCAGTCCTTTCGTAGTTTTTGCAGCGCCAACTGAGGTTTTTATACCTTGTCCGTGAATATGGCAAAGAAATCACAATGAAGTGAGGGGTCGGTTCTGACAGGGCTGGTGCCCATAGGAGGGCGGTTACAGACTTCTACCCCACCTGGACCCAGCTCACAACTGCAATACCTACTTCACCTTTCCTCCTCAGGACTCAAATCCAATTCAGTGTGAGTTCACCTCTGTGCAATCGCAGCTTTTCACAAGCCAGTCGACAGTCAACCTATCTCCTTGCATCCACTGGTTGCACGTTTCATGAGAGGTCCCCTACTCTCTAAGCCACCCCTCAAACCTCCTCCGGTGGCTTAGGACCTTAATGTGGTCTTGGCACAACTTCTCAAACAACCGTTTGAATCTCCTAGCTACCACTCACCTCCGGTTCTTGTCTTGGAAGGTCACCTTCCTCATTGCTCTGACCTCTGCCAGGTGCATTAGTGAACTTCAGGCTTTGGTGATGCATCCACCATACACGAGATTCCATCATGACAAGGTCGTGCTTCACACGCATCCTCACTTTCTACCAAAAGTGGTATCGCCATTTCGTATCAATCAATCAGTAACCCTTCCAGTCTTCTTTCCAAGACCACACTCTTCCCATGCAGAAGCAACACTGCACTCTCTCGACTGTAAGCGGGCCCTGGCCTTCTATCTCCAGAGAACCCATGATCTCCATAAAGCCTCGCAATTCCTTTCCTTTGATGCCAATCACTTGGGGGCTTTCTGTATCGAAATACATGCTCTCCAGATGGATAGCGAATTGTATATCCTTTGCTTACGAACGAGCAGGCCTCGCCCTCACAGGGCAAGCCCATTGCTTGCAATGTTCAAGCCATGGCAACCTCCGTAGCCAACCTACGCTCAATAGCCATTGATGAAATCTGTTGGGCAGCAACCTGGTCCTCTGTCCATACCTTTGCCACCCACTATTGCTTGGACAAGGACTCCCACCGGGATGCTGCCTTTGATCAGGTGGTCCTCCCACATCTGACACACAGCCACAACTCCTGCCCCCCAACCAGACTTCTTGTTACCAGATCACCATGGTGGGGATGTCGATGAATCTGTGAACCCTATCCGAATTGTCTTTCTGGCCTGATTTTTAAGTCTCCTGGGAGCTGGGGAGTCCAATATGTGAAGACTATATTTCTGCTTATTCCTAGAGAGCGTAATTATTCATCTGTAACAGGTGATCTACAGGAACAGCAGGAATGTAGTCTTCACAGCCCATCCTCCTCCTCTTGGAGTTGTAGGGTTGTTTTCACTTTTTTTTTCTTCCAGCTACAAACTCAACTGAGGAGAGGGAGTTGGAAGAACAGGAAGGCAGCTGCGCAGGCGCAGTGGAGTGCTCCCAAAAGCTCTCCTATTGGAAGCTGGGGAGCGTTCCCACACAAGCTCCGTCAGTACTGATGTCACCCCATATGTGAAGAATAAATTCCTGCTGTTCCCGGAGATCACCTGTTACAGGTGAGTAACTGTTTTTCCTCAGATAGGAGGTTTGACTTAGCTCAGGTTGTTGTTACCAGACTACCCCAGAGCCGCAAAGGAGGAAGCATGTTTCTACTCCCCAAACCAATTTAGTTGGGGAAGGGGGGTGGGCCTTTCAGCATACCTAGTAAGGCCCGATCTCCCAGTTTCAGCCTATTTCCAGAAACAAGCAGGAATATAGTCTTCACATATGGGTATCGTCGGTACCGATGGAGCCTGTGCGGGAACGCTCCCCAGTGTCCAATAAGAATGCTTTTGGGAGCATCCCTCAGCACATGCGCGCTGCCTTCCCGCCTTTCCAACTGTCCCTCTTCAGTTCTTCGTTTTCCGCGGAGCCGACAGGATCCATACCCTGTCACCGCAGAAAATTCAGTCTTTAAAATTGTTTTCTTGTGGTTGCGTTTGCCTGCCGCACGATGCTTACCGGTACCGCCGGTTCTTTTCTTTTTCAACAAAACAAAACACCTCATACTTTGAGCTGTTTCTCTTCAGAAACTTTTCTTTTTGGTGCTAGGCGCCATTTTGGGCACTAGGCCACATATTCCTAAAACATGGAAAAACCAACTAGTGGTTTTAAAAAATGTACTAAGTGTGGCGGTACTATTTCTGTCACTGACACCCATGATTGGTGTCTTTAATGTTTAGGGCCTGAACATTCTCCATCTGAATGTCTCTCCTGTATGGGGATGACTAAAAGAGGAAGACAGAACCGGGCTGCAAAGCTCGGTACCCTCTTTTCTTCGGATGCCAGATCCATTGCATCGACATCTTCAAGGGCCTCCTCTTCCTCCCATGGATCTGTAACTAAACATAAAAGCCGGTCCTCAAAGGATAGCTCTCCTGCTAAGCATCAAGAGGCCAGTGGCATTGCCCTTGAGGGAACCACACCGGCAAAGCAGCCCCGGCGGGAGGCTTCGGCTTCCAAAGCATCAATGGGGCTCCAGGATGTTCTCGAGGCCCCGACCTCGCAAGAATTACCTGTGCCATGCTCAGGGTTTCCGGCCGTTTTCTCCGGTACTGATACCGAGGCATCGGCAGTGTCGATAGACCAGAGGTTCCTCGCGATCAAACGCAGCATCGCAGCTCTTCTCTCAGCTGCAGTACAGTTGGTCCAACGGGCACCGGTACCGACATCAACACCGATGCCGGTACCTACACTGGTACCGGTACCGACGATACTGGTGGTACCGGCCCTGGTGGGAATTCTTCCCACGCCATCTTTGGGTGGAATCGACAGATCGGTACCGGATCAACTCGGTACTGACCGATCGATACCGGGACCGTGCTTTGCATGAGCATCGTGGTCAGGAATACTTCGAATCCTCAGATTCCGAAGACTCTGACAATTCTGCTGCTACTAGAAGGTTTCTCCCAGAGGATCCCTCTTCTCCCCAACGCAGAATGTCCACCTCCAGAGGAGATGTCTTTTCAGGATTTTATTTGTGATATGGCCAAGGGCCTTTCAATCACGGTAGCTCCTGAAGAGGAACCTAGAGCAAAGGAATTGGAAATTCTCCAATATCCTAAAGCTCCAAAGGAGGCAGCCACTTTACCCATCCCTGAAATTCTGCATAACTTGATGCTCAGAATGTGGGAGATACCTCTGACTACATCTCCTCACTCTAGGAGACTTGATACTATGTATCGAGTTCCCCCATGTCCTGGATTTCAAGACTCAGCTGCCACACCATTCAGTGGTGGTGGAGTCAGCCATGCGTTGGATGAAAAGTGCAAAGAGGCATGCATCCAATCCTCCAGGTCGTGAATGCAGGACTCTGGACGCTTTTGGGCGCCAAACTTTTCAGGCTTCCATGCTTTCAGCTAGGATCAGTTCATATATACTGTATATGGGAATGTTCCTCAAGGAAGTTACAGGAGATTTGGAGCTTATGAGCCCATTTCTACCAGATGACAAGAGAAGACTTTCTTGCTCTAGTTAAGCATGCTCAAGATGTCTCAAAGTTTGTAAATCGTGCAGCCTTTGACTGCTTTGAATGCATCAGCAGAACCTCTGCTATTGCCATTGGCGCACGACGGATTGCCTGGCTTCAGGCATCAGACTTGGAGACTTGGTGGCAACATTCCTTGCACGGGAGAGACTCTCTTTGGCAAGAACTGGCAGGAAAAGGCTAACAAGTTGGATGCTGATAATACTACTCTAGATAGATTGTCGAAATCTACAGCCACTCCAGCCAAAAAGAAGTCTTATAAAAAAAAAACCTCTTTCAGCAAAAAGAGGAAATTTTATCCTTCCTATACCCAGCAGAGTCAATCTCAGGGTCAGGTTGCCCAAAAGGGACAAACTAGACGACAAAAGAAGCCAAAAGGCCCCAGAGCCCAACCAGCTCTGCAGGTTCAGCCCCCTCAAGGGCTTTGACTCCTTCCTAGAGAGCTTAGCCTTCCTGCCTCTGAGGGGCCCCCAACCCCACAATATCCCAGGCAGGTTATGCCACTTTGCCAACAGATGGCATCAGATAACAGCAGAAGATTGGACTTTGTCCATTGTAGGAGAAGGGTACAAACTTCATTTTCACAGCATGCCCCCTCCTACAATTCTAAAGCAAGTCATTTCTCAAACTTCCGCAAACAATCTGCTAGATCATGAGATCTCAACACTTCTTGCCCAAGGGGCAATAGAGGAGGTACCCATTTTCTTATTCCAAAGAAAACAGGAGGACACAGACCCATTTTAGACCTCAGAGAATTGAACAAATACCTGTTTCGAGAGAAGTTCAAAATGATTTCTTTAGGAACTCTTCTGCCATACCTTCAAAGCCAGGATTGGCTTTGCTCTCTAGACTTAAAGGATGCATACACTCACATTCTGATCCATCCAGATCACAGGAAATTCTTACGATTCCTTTTCAGGGGAAAACATTTCCAGTACAGGGTTCTTCCCTTTGGTCTAGCTTCAGCACCAAGGGTATTCATGAAATGCATGGCAGTAATAGCTGCATTTCTATGAACCCTGGGGATATTCATCTTCCCTTACTTAGGCGACTGGCTCATTCGAGCCCCTACAGTTGCAGAGGCCAGCACTGCACTGTCTCGCACAATGCGAATCCTCCAATACTTGGGGTTGGTAATAAACTTCCCAAAATTCCAACTTGTTCCTTCCCAATGCCTGGAATTCATAGGGGCCTGTCTAGATACCAGACAGGCAAAGGCTTTCCTTCCACAGGCCCGGTGTCTTCGCATAATGCAACTAGCTTCTCAAGCAGCAGGGAAATCCTCCCTAACTGCTCGAGAGCTACTACAGTTGCTGGGACATATGGCATCCACAGTTCATATAGTCCCATATGTTCGCCTCCACATGCGAGCAGCTCAGTGGACCCTATCCACACAGTGGACACAGGCCACAGGTCATTTATCGGACAAAATAATAAACGCTCAATAACTAATTTTGTCCCTCCAATTGTGGCAATCTCTAGAAAATATGACACTGGGGTCTCCTTTTCATCAACCCCTTTTTCAGACCACCCTAACAGATGCATCGCAGATGGGTTGGGGTGCACACCTGAATCATTTCTCTACCCAGGGAACCTGGAGTCCACAGGAGGCTGGTCTACACAAACCTTCTGGAATTAAGAGCAATCTATTTAGCTCTTTGAGTATTCCACGCCCAGTTCAGCTACAAGACAATCCTAGTCCAGACGGACAATCAAGTAGCAATGTTCTATGTGAACAAGCAGGGCGGGACAGGCTCTCTGTCGTTATGCAACGAAGCTTTACGACTGTGGGCCCTCGCCAGAGAGTATCAAATTCACCTTCTAGTGGTTTATTTTCTAGGCATTCAAAACCTTTGGGCAGACAAACTCAGTCGAGTACTGCTACCTCACGAGTGGTCCCTCCACCTGGACCAGGTGGCAAAGATATTTCATCTCTGGGGCACTCCAGACATAGACCTCTTCGCAAGTCCACTGAATGCCAAACTTTCCCGGTTCTTTTCCAGGATTCCAGCTCACAATTGTCAGACAAGGGATGCCTTCCTCCTTCACTGGGGTCAGGGCTTCCTTTATGCCTTCCCTCCCATTCCCCTCATCCCCAAAACACCCTTCAAGCTTCAGAGAGACAGGGGTTGCATGATTCTCATAGCGCCACGATGGCCACGCCAACCATGGTATCCCCTGCTTCTACATCTCTCTCAAGCTGCACCTCTGGAGTTAGGGCATGCTCCAGATCTCCTTTCCCAAGAGAATGGGACGCTATGGCACCCGAATCCCCAGTCCCTGCATCTCACGGCCTGGTTGCTGAAGGCTTAAACCGCCAGGATTTCAACCTGTCCCAACAGGTAAAGGATATCCTTCAGGCTTCTAGGAAACTTTCCACAAGAAGATCTTATGCCTTCAAGTGGAAACGTTTTACCATATGGTGCTCCAAGAAGGGATTAAACCCCCTTGGCATACCCTTAGAATTGATACTAGAGTATCTCCTTCACTTATCGAATTCTGGTCTAAAGACCAATTCGGTAAGAGTCCATCTTAGTGCAATTGCAGCTTCTTATAAGCCTCTGAATGGACAACCAACTTTCTCTCATCCACTCATATCCAGATTTATGAGAGGTCTTCTATTAACCAAACCTCCCATTAAGCCACCACCGGTGGCATGGGATCTAAATCTAGTTCTCGGGCAGCTTATGAAGCCGCCTTTTGAGCCTTTAGCCACTACAACCCTTAAGTTTTTGAGCTAGAAGGTCATCTTCCTAATTGCAATCACCTCTGCACATCGCATTAGTGAACTGCAAGCTTTAGTGGCTAATCCTCCTTATACTAGGTTTCACCATGATAAAGTTGTTCTTAGAACTCATCCACACTTTATGCCAAAGGTGGTTTCGCCTTTTCATTTAAATCAATCCATTTATCTTCCTGTATTTTTTCTGAGGCCTCACGCCTCTAATGCAGAAAGAAACCTTCATACTTTGGATTGTAAAAGGGCCTTAGCCTTTTACCTACAGAGAACACAGCAACATAGAAAGTCCTCGCAACTTTTTATAGCTTTTGACCCTAGTCATTTGGGACAACCAGTCTCCAAAAGAACTTTATCTAAATGGATTGCCCAATGCATATCCTTTGCTTATGAGAGTAAGGGTCTTCCTCTTTAGGACCATGTCACAGCTCATAACGTGAGAGCCATGGCAACTTCCATGGCTAATCTCCACTCTGTGTCTATCGATGACATTTGTCGAGCAGCCACCTGGGCTTCGGTACACACCTTCACATTCCACTACTGCCTGGATAAAGCCTCCCGTCGGGATGCCTTCTTTGGCCAAGCTGTTCTTCAAAATCTCTTTCAGACCTAATTCAACTCCTACCCACCAACCCTGGTGGAATGCCAGAGATCCATGGGAGGAAGAATTCCCACCTTTCCAGGGTGGCACCTTTGCATCTTCAGCTAGGGAGTCCCCATATGTGAAGACTACACTCCTGCTTGTTCCTAGAGATAGCGTAGTTACTCACCTGTAACAGGTGATCTCCGGGAACAGCAGGAATTTAGTCTTCACAACCTACCCACCTCCCCTAGGAGTTGTCTCTCTATCTCTTTGTCTCTTTCCTCTCTCCCTCTATCCTTTTCACGCAGCTACAAACTTAACTGAAGAGGGACAGTTGGAAAGGCGGGAAGACAGCACGCATGTGCTGACGGATGCTCCCAAAAGCGTTCTTATTGGACACTGGGGAGTGTTCCCGTGCAGGCTCCGACAATACCCATATGTGAAGACTAAATTCTTGCTGTTCCCGGATATCACCTGTTACAGGTGAGTAACTATGCTTTATTGGCTGACGGCTGGAGCCTGAAGGTCTGGCTCTTTAAGTTTAATCAGACTTTTGCTTTGCTTTGCTTTCCGAGAGGCAGTGGCTGTGGGGGCAGAATCAGTCAGCCAGACCATTGCTGAGGCGTTCGGGTCTTAATGCGGCGGCATCCATTCCCCCAGAGTAGTTTTCAGTGTTGGTTTCGGTGGCAGGTAAGCCCGCAGTGGAGGAGGAACTCTACAAAAAGCGGTGATTGCTCTCCTCTGTTCCCTGCGTTCGCGGTTTTCCTCTGGCGCTAGAGTGTCTTTCCTGCCAGTTGATCATTGTGCCCATGCCTTCCTCTAAAGCAGTTTGCGTCGGCTGCAGCCTGCGTCGGGGCTGCCTCTTAATGGTCGGGCTTGTAGTCTATGTGAGAAGCAGACCTCAAGGCAGAGGATCAGTTTTGTGGCTCTGTCTAGCGGAGGAGCAAAGGGAGAAAAACGAAAGCTCCCTTCAGCGGCAGCAGAGTCGAACTCTGAGCCATCAACAGCAGCAGTTCCCATGTTTGTGGTGGGAACAGCAGTCATTTTAGGTGCGATGGCCCAGTCATCACCCGGAACCTCAGGAGCGCAGGAGATGCTCCTCCTAATGGAGGATTTTTGTTCCAAGGCTGTGTTGAGAGCTCCTAGCAGGTGAGCTATGAGCCAGACCTAACTCTTCCCTTCCCCAAGGGAGGCAAGCATGGATCCAGGGGCCAAGTGGGAGTCCGACAGGGCCCCTTTTCCCCCAGATTTTGTCCTGCTGATGCACCAGGCCAGTTTGATTAAAAGAGGCTGGTGGGGTATGGCGGGGTCCTCCGGGGGATAGAAATAAAGGCTTTTCACATCCTGAGGCTTCCAGGACAGAGGCAGAAGCGCTGGTGCCACAGGGGGGATGATTGCAGTCTGTACAGGAATGCGGACCGGGCATCTGACCTTTCAGAGTGGTCTGATGACACTTTGGCAGGTCCTTCAGTGTTGGATAATGAGGAGTTCCAGCTTAACCTTGAAGGGGGCGATGTTCCTTCTGGGGAGGACCTGCGGGTCATTTGAGTGCTCTGGAGGGAAGAGCTAGGTCGTGCTCATAGCTCACGTGCTAGGAGCCCTCAACATAGCCTGTGAACACAGATCCTCTACTAGAGGACCTCCTGCTCAGGGTTTTCAGTCCTCTGAGGTGGCTTTCCCCATCCACAGGGCTATCAAGCAAGTGATTGAGGCCGAATGGAAGGTTACAGAGACCAGCTTGCGTGGCGATCACGCCATGGCTCATCTGTACCCAGTTCCGTCGAAGGAAAGGGAACTTCTTCACTTACCTAAGGTCGATGCCAAGAAGACCACCACTCCAGTGGAGGGTGGAGCGACTCTGAAAGGTCCACAGGTCAGGAGACTCAAAACAATGTTGAAGCAGGCCTTTGAGGTCAGTGCTCTGATGCTGCAGTCTGCTGTCTGTGTGGCTTGAGCGTGCTTGCGATGAGCGCAGGCAATCCCGGAGTCAACGTCATCCGGCTCCTCACAAGTAATGGAGGTGGCTCGCTTGGAGTCGGGGGGCGGCCGTGGATTTGCACTATCATTTGGTGCGAAGGTCGACCAAGACCATGGCCTCTGTGATTGTGGCCTGTCTGCTGCTATGGCTCCGGAACTCGTCAGCGTATGGCTCCTCTAAGGCAAGGCTGAGCAAGCTCCCTGTCAGGCGGAGACTCCTGTTTGGGGAAGACTTGGACAAGCTGGTGAAGGACTTGGGCGAGGCTAATCCGGCCTATCTGCCGGAGGAGAAGCCCAACACGGCGAGACCCTCGGGCAGCCCAAAGAATCAGGCTCGGGATTTCCATCGCTACCGGTTGACGCATTTTGCCCTTCTATCAGTGGGGTAGATACCCTTCTAGGGGTCAGCTCTTTCAGAGAAGTTGAGGCTCAGGTCATGGATCCTTTTCAGGTGCTGTAGCCGGAGCCAAGAAAGTGCAGTGAAGGGTGGCAAGCTCAGGTGGAGGTAGTGCTGATAGGAGGTCATCTGTACCAGTTTTACTCCACTTGGGTCCAGATAACATCCAATCAGTGGATGCTGGAAGTGAGCCAAGAAGGTTATGCGTTTTCGAGTTGGAGTGAATTTTCATTAAAATCATCTGTAATACCTGAAAATTGGAGAATCGCCAATGTAACGCCAATTTAAAAAAAGGGTTCCAGGGGTGATCCGGGAAACTACAGACCGGTGAGCCCGACATCAGTACCGGGAAAAATGGTAGAAACCATCATAAAGAACAAAATTACTCAGCATGTAGATGGTCATGGCCTAATGGGAGACAGCCAACATGGCTTTAGAGAAGGAAGATCTTGTCTTACTAATTTGTTATGTTTTTTTGAAGGTGTGAATAAACAGGTAGACAAAGGTAAGTCGGTTGATATAGTGTATCTGGACTTTCAGAAATCCTTTGACAAGGTCCCTCATGAGAGACTTTTGGCAAAACTAAAGAGTCATGGGATTGGAGGCAGTGTACTATTGTGGATCAGGAACTGGTTAAAAGAAAGCAGAGGGTAGGGCTAAATGGCCAATTTTCCCAATTGAGAAAGGTGAATAGTGGTGTACCCCAGGGATCTGTGCTGGGTCCGCTGCTTTTTGACATAAAATGACCTGGAAAAGGGAATATCGAGTGAGGTTATCAAATTTGCAGATGACACAAAACTATTTAAAGTTGTTAAAACCCAAGAGGATTGTGGAAAATTGCAAGAGGACCTTGATAAATTTGAAGACTGGGCATCCAAATGGCAGATGAAATTTAATGTGGACAAGTGCAAAGTTATGCACCTAGGGAAGAACAACCCAAACTATGGTTACACGATGCAAGGTTCCACATTAGGAACCACCACCCAGGAAAACGATTTAGGCGTCATTGTGGATAACATGTTAAAACCCTCGGCCCAGTGTGCAGCGGCGGCCAAGAGAGCAAATAGAATGCTAGGTATCATAAGGAAAGGAATGGAAAATAAAACAAAAGATATTATAATGCCTCTATATCGTTCCATGGTGAGACCGCACCTTGAATATTGTGTGCAATTCTGGTCACTGTATCTTAAAAAGGATATAGCGTTATTAGAAAAGGTTCAGAGAAGAGCCACCAAAATGGTAAAGGGGATGGAAGGATACTCCTATGAAGAAAGGCTAAAAAGGTTAGGGCTCTTTAACCTGGAAAAGAAACGGCTGAGGGGAGATATGATAGAAGTCTATAAATTAATGAATGGAGTGGAACAGGTAAACGTAGATCGATTGTTTACGTTATCAGAATATAGAAAGACTAGGGGACATGCAATGAAGCTACAGGGTAAACTTTTTAAGACTAATAATAGAAAATATTTTTTCACTCAACGTGTAATCAAACTCTGGAATTTGTTACCGGAGGATGGTAGTAAAGGCTGTTAGTGTAGCTGGGTTTAAAAAGGTTTGGATAAGTTCCTGGAGGAAAGATCTATAAACCATTATTAAGAAAGGGACCCAGGGTATCAATGTTTGTCCCAGTACAAGCATTTTGGAACCTGTGTCTTTTGGGGAAATGGCTAGGTACGTATGACCTAGATTGGCCACTGTTGGAAACAGAATACTGGGCTTGATGGACCTTGGTCTGACCCAGTATGGCATATCTTATGTTCTTATGAGTTGAACTGTTCACTCAGCAGAGCTCCAGACAAGTGAGCATCGGTTGAGTTTGACTCTTCAGCATTTTATCCAGCTCCAGGCAGTTGTGCCTGTGCCCACCAACCAATCAGGGTCCGGTCGATACTCTATCTATTTCGTGGCACCCAAGAAGGAAGGCTCCTTTTCGTCTAATTCTAGATCTCAAGCACATCAGTTGTGCTCACCAAGTGCCGCACTTTCTCATGGAGTCGTTGGGCTCTGTGATTTCGACGGTTCGCAAGGGGGAATCCCTCACTGCCCTGGATCTAAAGGAGCTGTACTTGCATGTCTTGATTTGGTCAGAAAATCAGTGCCTCCTCAGGTTTGCCATTTCGATGGGACATTTCCGTTTTCAGGCTTTACCCTTCAGTCTTGCCACAGTGCCGTGTACCTTCATAAAGATTATGGCGGTAGTGGCGGTGACTCTTTGTCAGGAAGGGGCGTTAGTGCACTCTTACTTGGACATTTGGCTAATTTAGAGAGTCAAACCACAACGGCTTGCATATTGGAGATCTCCAGGAACAAGCAGGAATGAGTCTTCACATATGGGTATCGTCGGTACCGACGGAGCCTGTGCGGGAACGCTCCCCAGCGTCCAGAAAGAAAGCTTTTGGGAGCATCCCACAGCGCCTGTGTGCTGCCTTCCCGCCTTTCCCAACTGCCTCTCTCTAGTTCTTCTTTTCCGCGGAGCCAGCAGGTCATGTTCCTGTCACCGCTGAAGAAGTTCTTTATATTTCTTTATTTCTTTGGTCGCGCGTCTGCCTTCTTCGACGTCGGACCGGTACCGCCGGTCTTTTCTTCTTTCTTCATTAAAAAAAAAAAAACTACCGTTTCCCACTTCTGTGCATTTTTTCCTTTTGGGCCTTAGGCCTAGAAAAATTTTCCTCATGGAAAAGCCTGCTTCCGGGTTTAAAAAGTGCACGAAGTGCAGCGGTACTATTTCTATCACTGACACCCATGAGTGGTGTCTAAAATGTTTGGGTCCTGACCACTCCATCACCGATTGTGAGTCCTGTTCCATGATGTCAAAAAGAGGTCGACAATCGAGCGGCCAAGCTCAGTACCCTGTTTCCCTCTGATGCAGCTTCGATGGCATCGACATCTTCCAGGGCTGCTAATTCCTCCCATGGATCTCAGGTAACCAAACATAAGTCCAGCCGGTCCTCGAAGGGTAGATCTCCCTCTAAGTATCGAGATGCCTCCGGGCTTGCTCTCGAGGATCCCGCACCAGCAAAATTACCCCGGCGGGAAGCTCTGGCTTCCAAAGCTTCATCTATGGGGTTACAGGTTGACATCGATGGCTCGGCCTCAACCGATCACCTGTTGCCATGTTCTGGGGTACCGGTGGTTTCCACTGGTACCGACATTCAGACATTGGTTGCGTCGATGGATCAGAATATTCTGACCATGCAGCATGCCATTACGGCATTCATACAAGCTGCGACGCCTCCGGTACCGCAACAAACTCCGTTGTCGGTTCTGGCACCGGCACTGATATCGGTTCCGGTGCCGGTACCGATTGCATCGACATCGGCTTCAGTGTCGACTGCAGCGGTACCCTGTTCTGTGATGCCCATCGGTACCGATCACTCCCGATGTCGATACCACTCGGTACGCGTATCGGGCTCTGCAGGAGCATCCAGACAGGCGATGCTTCGATTCCTCCGAAGACTCTGATGAATCAGAGGCTTCTGTCGAAGCATCGGTACTCCTTCCTCAGGAGCCCTCTTCTCCAAAAAGGAGAATGTCTCCTCCAGAAGACTTGTCTTTTCAAAACTTCATTAGGGAAGTGGCCAGGGGCCTCTCCATTTCACTGGCCCCTGAATCAGAGCCTAGAGCCAAAAAATTGGATATTTTACAATATCCTAAGGCTCCTAAAGAGGCAGCTACTTTACCAATTCATGAGATCCTTTATGATCACATGTTGGGCATATGGGAGACACCTCTCACTATCTCCCGTCATTCTCGTAGGTTGGACACCATGTACCGTGTTCCTCCTTGTCCTGGCTCATAAGACTCAGCTTCCTCACCACTCTATTGTGGGTAGAGTCTGCTATGAAGAAGGTAAAGAGTGCAGAAAGACACTCCATCTAATCCTCCAGGAAGAGAATGCAGAACCTTGGATGCTTTTGGCTGGAGTATTTTCCAGGCCAATATGCTTGCTGCCAGAATCAACTCCTATAGTCTCTCTATATGGGGATGTTTCTAAAGGAAGTTACAGATCATCTGCAAACTTTATCTCCTTTTATCTCAGAAGATAAAAGGGAAGAGTTTCTCACCTGGCTTAAACATGCCCAGGATGTTTCCAAATTTTCCAACCATGCAGCCTTTGACTCTTTTGAGTGTGCCAGCAGAGCCTCGGCTATTGCCATAGGTGCACGCAGAGTTGCTTGGTTACAAGCTTCTGATTTGGAACCCTGGGTCCAGGATGGATTAGGAAATATTCCTTGTACAGGTGAAAACCTTTTTGGCAAGGATTGGCAAGCAAAGGCCACTCAGATGGATGCTGCCTTAGATAGACTTTCAAAGTCTACTTCTGCTCCTGTTAGAAAAAGGTTATTCAAAAAGGCTTTCTTTCCCAAAAAGGGGAAATATTATCCTGTTTATGGTCAGCAGACATCTTCTGCAGGTCGTTTTGCTGCAAAGCGTCAGCAACATCCTAAACAAGCCAAGCCTAAGGCTGCAAGGACTGCTACGGCCCAACAGCCTCAGCCTCCTCAGGGCCTTTGACTTACATCTAGAGAACTTAGCCTTTCTGCCTCTAGAAGAACCACAGCCTCTCACCATTCCAGGAAGGTTGGCCCACTTTGCTCCCAGATGGGAACAAGTCACGGCAGAGCAATGGACCCTCTCCATCATAAAGGAGGGGTACAAGCTTCATTTCTTAAACCTTCCTCCTCACACCATGGTGAGACAGTTCAATTCTCCAACATCTCTCCTCGACCTTCTGGGTCAGGAGATTGCTACCCTTCTTGCCCAAAGGGCAATAGAAGAAGTACCCCTTCTTCAACAGGGCTCAGGGTTCTATTTCCCCTATTTTCTTATCCCAAAGAAAACAGGGGGCTACAGACCCATATTAGATCTCAGAGAATTGAAGAATTTTCTATGCAAAGAGAAATTCAAGATGATTTCTCTCGGTGCTCTCCTTCCATACCTTCAGAGTCAGGATTGGCTTTGTTCTCTAGATCTCAAGGATGCGTATACCCATATCCTCATCCATCCAACACACAGAAGGTTCCTTCGGTTCCTTTATCAAGGAAAGCACTACCAGTACAGAGTGCTTCCTTTCGGTCTGGCCTCTGCTCCAAGAGTGTTCACAAAATGCATGGCAGTAGTAGCCGCATTCTACACACTCTAGGAATATTTGTATTCCCATATCTAGACGACTGGCTCATCTGAGCTCCGTCCCAGTCAGAGGCCCAGACTTCCCTAGCCTGCACAAGGCGTGTTCTTCAGTATCTGGGACTTGTAATAAACATCCCAAAATCCCATCTCACCCCTACTCAGTCATTAGAGTTCATAGGGGCCTTGCTGGATACCACAACTGCAAGGGCCTATCTTCCCCAGGCCCGTTGCCTACGCTTGGTGCAGTTAGCCTCACAAATTCAGTTAAAGTCCCATTTAACTGCTCGACAAATGTTACAACTGTTAGGCCACATGGCATCCACCGTGCATGTGGTTCCTTACGCTCGCCTTCACATGAGGACAGCTCAGTGGACTCTGTCCACCCAATGGACCCAGGCATCAGGGTGCCTGTCAGACAAAATAGCGACCTCCAGTCGCCTCTTCTGGTCTCTCCAGTGGTGGAGGTCCACTCAAAATCTGTTGCTGGGGTCCCCCTTTCAACAGTCGCTACTCCAAGCAATCCTTACAACAGATGCCTCTCCAAGGGGTTGGGGAGCTCATCTACAAGATCTCTCCACCCAGGGCATCTGGTCTCCACAAGAGACATCTCTACATATCAACCTCTTGGAGCTCAGAGCAATTATTCTAGCACTCAGTGTCTTCCACATCCTGCTCAGCTACAAGACAGTCCTCATCCACATGGACAACCAAGTAGCTATGTTCTACGTGAACAAGCAGGGCGGGACTGGCTCTCTGTCGCTTTGCAACGAAGCTTTGAGATTGTGGGCCTTCACCAGAGAGCATCATATTCATCTCGTGGCAGTGTATCTTCCAGGGGTTCAAAACTCTTGGGCAGACAGACTCAGTCGAGTTCTGCTTCCACACGAATGGTCCCTCCATGGAGACCAGATAGCCAGGATCTTCCGAATTTGGGGAACCCCGGACATTGACCTGTTTGCAAGTCCGTGGAATGCCAAACTTCCCCGGTTCTGTTCCAGGATTCCGTGTCAGGGAGTTCAGGCCAGGGATGCCTTCCTCCTTCATTGGGGGCAAGACTTCCTCTATGCCTTTCCACCCATTCCCCTAATTCCCAAGGCACTGTTCAAACTTCAGAGAGACAAGGGGTCTATGATCCTCATAGCACCACATTGGCCACGCCAGGTGTGGTACCCTCTACTTCTGCATCTCTCTCAAGCTCCCTCCCTGGACTTGGGATCTGCTCCAGACCTCCTGTCCCAGGAGGAGGGAACTTTGTGGCACCCAAATCCCCAGTCTCTTCATCTCAGAGCCTGGTTGCTGAAGGCCTAGACCTTCAAGATTTGCATCTTTCTCAGCAGGTGAAGGATATCCTTCATGCTTCCAGAAAGCCTTCCACTAGACCTTCCTATGCTTTTAAATGGAAAAGGTTTACCATTTGGTGTGCACAGAAGGGTCTTAACCCCCTTGCAATACCTCTGAATTCTTTACTAGAGTATTTGCTGCATTTATCCCATGCAGGTCTTAAAACAAATTCAAAAAGAGTCCATTTGAGTGCTATTGCAGCATCCCTTAAGCCTCTCAATGGACAGCCTATTTCCTCTCATCCTCTTATTGCAAGATTCATGAGAGGCCTTCTTTTCACTAAACCTCCTATTAGACCACCTCCAGTGGCATGGGACTTGAATTTGGTTCTTGGCCAGCTTATGAAGCCACCCTTTGAACCCTTAGCCACTACCTCCTTGAAATTTCTTTCCTGGAAGGTTACTTTTCTCATTGCAGTCACCTCAGCTTGCCGCATCAGTGAGCTGCAAGCTTTGGTGGCTAATCCTCCTTATACAAGGTTCCATCATGACAAGGTAGTCCTCAGGACTAATCCACACTTTATGCCTAAAGTGGTCTCACCTTTTCATCTGAACCAGGAGGTGTATTTACCTGTCTTTTTTCCAGGACCTCATGCATCAAGTGCAGAGAGGAATCTCCATACCCTGGATTGTAAGAGAGCGCTCGCTTTTTACTTACAAAGGACACAGCAACATAGAAAGTCCTCTCAACTCTTTGTTGCTTTTGATCCCTCTCATTTGGGACTTCCAGTCTCTAAGAGAACTCTGTCCAATTGGATTGCTCAGTGTATTTCTTTCGCCTACCAGAGTAAGAACCTTTCTCTGGAGGGCCATGTCACAGCTCACAATGTGAGGGCCATGGCAGCTTCTGTGGCTCATCTGAACTCTGTGTCCATCGACCAAATCTGTCGAGCGTTGTAAATGGGGGTGCTGGGCGTGAATGTCCACAGTCTTGGCAAAGGCAAAATACTATTATGACTTGCAAAGGATTGTGGGGAATGTAGTCCATTCATACCAGAATCAGCCTTCACAAAATAATGAGTTGTGTTGCTCGAGTGTAAGCAAAGAAAAATATACTTTATTCTTGGGGTTAATTCTCCCGCACAGATTTACTTGGTAACACAAAAGGACACTTGCTTCAGTATTGTACTTTAGGAAAATCAAATCATGATATCAGCAACTGAACCTCTTAAGCAATCAATCAAACAATAAAGACCTTGATGGAAAACAGAAAAGGTCTTTCTGAGGGCTCCTGCTAATACCTTTTAGCAGGAGCCCTCAGAACAAAAACAAAACCCAAAAGTAACCAAAAACTGTTCTTTTTTCAAGGATAACTTTCTTCTATTTTCACACACAAACAGTAGTTTCCTTTCAGAGCTCACGTGCAACTGTGCATGGCTTAATTACCAATAATTAGCCAGCTGCAAACCCCTTTGCTGGTTCACTTTCTCTACGTGGCTCAAATCCTACCCTAAAGCTTTCTTGTAAACTTTTCTGGGTAGATAAAAGAACAAGTTATATTTCCTTTTGATGGTGGTTGTATTTGTGAAAGTATTTTACCACAGCAGCCTAGACAGAGAGCAATCCATGTATTCATTCGGATCATTTAAAATATCTCCTTCTTCAACTATCATAGAATCAATATCATGGTCTGGCTCAGAGGAATTCCTTAATGGAACACTCTCAGGATAATGTTTGATTCCCTGCTGTCTCCCAGGTGAAGAGCTAGGGCATAGATCAGTGTTCATACCTGAGCTTCCTTTGCTGTTAGGTTTCCTCTCCAGATATCCTGGCCAGTATGTAGTCCAGCTTTTATGTCCAGCCTTCCAATCAAGATCCCTGGACACTGGGTCTCTCTTCACATACCTTCTTACACTGGTCTTAGGGCCCCTTCCAAATGCAGCCGTCTCCTTCACAGGTGCCGTCCGGGAATTCCTGGCTCTGTAACCCCACTCCTCTGGCTTCCTCCAGTCCAATGGAGTATGCTTGCCTCTGGAATGACTCCCAACACACGTACTGCTATGGGCTCCTTCTTTAGACCTCCAAGATGTTTTCCTCTTCTTCCTTCCACGTTGATGCTGCTGCTTCCTCTCTCTGTCCTTGAGCTCTGAGTTCCTCAACTCCTTCTGATTCTGTGTAGAATATGTTTTACTTTTAACTTGTTTAGAGGGATACTCCACCCTAGCACAGCTCAGCTGTGCTGAATCAAGCCCTGCCCTTGGAGATGAGTGATTGGGGATTACCTCATAGCTCTCCTGATTGAACACACGTTTCCCCACTTCAGCTCTTCTAGAGGCTGTTTGAAACCTGGTGCATTCTGGGACTGGTAGTCTTTTATGAAAACATTCTGTTTTAGTATTTCTACCAGCAAAGACAGGTTGCTTGTTCAGTGCCAATTCACCTCTATTATAGTTCCTTCCTGAACTATGATAAGCTTCCTTATCACAGCGTCCACCTGGGCCTCGGTTCATACCTTTACAGCCCATTACTGCTTGGACAAGGACTCCCGCCGGGATGCCTTGTTTGGTCAGGCTGTTCTCAAACACCTGTTCCATACCTAATCAACTCCTACCCCCCCATCCCTGATTGGATGCCCGAGGTCCATGGGGGCAGGTAGAGCCCTTCTCAGGGACTCACAACCTTGGAGATCTCCCTGGCATCTCTAGCTGGGGAGTCCCCATATGTGAAGACTCATTCCTGCTTGTTCCTGGAGATAGCACAGTTACTTACCTGTAACAGGTGATCTCTGGGAACAGCAGGAATAAGTCTTCACAACCCACCCACCTCCCCTAGGAGTTGTATCTCTCTATCTATCTTTCCTTTCCTCTCTCTCTCTCTTTGTCTCAGCTTAAAACTCGAACTGGAGCGAGGCGGTTGGGAAAGGCGGGAAGGCAGCGCGCAGGCGCTGTGGGATGCTCCCAAAAGCTTTCTTTCTGGACGCTGGGGAGCGTTCCCGCGCAGGCTCCGTCGGTACCGACAATACCCATATGTGAAGACTTATTCCTGCTGTTCCCAGAGATCACCTGTTACAGGTAAGTAACTCTGCTTTATTGCCACACACTCACTGTCCCACATGAAAGGACAAAGTTCAATCAACAAACCTGTAACAGACATTTGAACTAAATGCACCTTCGCTCTGGAACTCCCTCCCCAACCTGATCCGTAACAACAAAGACCTCTCCTCATTCAGGAAACATTTCCCTGCATTTCAGCAACTCTCTGTGGCGGTGTATCATCTCCACTGCTAAGTCCATGAACACCATAACCCACCAATTGCAATGGTCCACATGGCCTGTCTTCTGGGCCGCTTGTATTATAAACTCTCTATCCTTAAACCGGAGCATTTTGACAATAAATGCTTGCAGTTTTTCTGGCCTTGGTCTCCATTCTCTGTGGGCTCTTTCCAGTTCATAGTTTCCCAGGATGGGACAGCCCGGGAAGCAGGCCTTCAGCAGAGTGTGCACAAATGCCATCGGGTCTTGCTCTTCTTCACCTTCTGGCACATCAAAAATCCATAGATTAGACCTGCAGTCTCAATTTTTGTGGTCTTCGATTTTGTCTGCTTTCCTGAAAAAACAAATGGCATGGATGGCAACCTCTTCCTCCATCATTTTTTTGGGTGTCCTCCATCTTGCCAATTCTGCTTTCTGCCTCTTCCACCCGAGTGCCTAGCCCAACAAACTTCTCTTCAATTTTCATTAAAATTGTGTCCACTTTTTCTTTTTATGAGGAGCAGATCTTTTAGCACAGTGACCAGTGCCGGTTCTTGTTTGGCATCTTCCTCCTCTGGTTTGCTTGCTGCAGTTGAGCTGAGAGATGGCACCTATAGCGGTGTTCCTGCGGATTTCTCCACGTATAAATCCCGAAGGGTCTTGGTAGCGTTGATTTTTTTTAATGCCTTTGGCATTCGCTCCTTCCCACAAATTGCTGAACTACTCCTTTGGGGTACTCCTTCGGGGTAGTTCGGCAATTTGTGGGAAGGGGGTGGAAGAGCTCCTCTCATATGCATCTGCTCTGCTCGCTGGCCATATCGGAAGCCTTTGTCTTACTAATCTGTTTTTGTTTTTTTGTTTTTTTATTGAAAGGCTTCCAAGGAATACATAAAAGAAACAAGAACCACAAAGATCATCAAAAAGAATGCAACAACAGCATAACAGCAGTTCACAATAGTAGTCTACAAAACGCCTTTAATTTTATAGTTTTAGGATAAGGAAACGGGGAGTTGCAACCCCCCCAACCTCCCTCCTCCCCCCCCCCCAAAAAACCTCCCTAGCCCAACAACCCCCCCCCCCCAACTCCCAATCCCCCCGACTATGGCTTGCTAACCCTTAGGAAAAAAAAAAGGGGGCACACACAAAGAGCAAATTCCCTGGGAAGGAGATATAGGCCCCCCCTCTGATCCAAAGCAATCACGCACCATAACGAGAAACAAAGGATGCCCACACCATCTCAAAGCGCACCAAACGCATCCTGCTGACCACTACCCCCCGCTCCATAGTATACAAATCCCACATGCGTTCCAGCCAAACCTGGATGGAGGGGGCCAAAGCGCGCTTCCAGGCCGCTGCAAGGGATAATCGGGCCGCATTCAGGCCATGGCGGAGTAGAGCGAGCTGCAAAGCCCGCACACCCGGCACCGAGCCCCCAAAAAGGAAAATCCCCGGGTCCCATGGGATACTCACTCCCAAAAGTAGCTGCAGCCGGAATTGTACACCCTTCCAAAAGGCACGAATGCGGGGACAACCCCACCAAATATGTCCCAGAGTACCCCGTTGCCCACAATTACGCCAACATAGGGCCACAGCTCCAGGATAAATACGAGCGATCCTTGCCGGAGTCATATATCAACGGTACAATATTTTATAATTAGTTTCACGGGCATTGATCGCTACCGAACTCTTCCACAAACGCGCTTCCACCCCCTCCCACTGTTGCACAGTATAGGAAAGATTCAAGTCAGAGTTCCAAAGCTCCCTATGCTTTGAAGAGCACGATTGGGACCCCTGCAAGTGGGCATATAGGGTCGCCATGAGTCCCTTAGTGGTAGTACATCCCTCACAGTAACGTTCCAAATCCGTCAGGTCCCGAGCAACCTGGGGCCGAACAAGTCTAGAGCGAACCCAATGTGTCACTTGCGTGTATTGATAAAGATGCTCGGCCGGAATGTCAAATTCATCTTGTAATTCACAAAAAGATTGTAACCGTCCGTCAGCAAAGAGCTGTCCGACCCGGCTAAGGCCATGGTGTCCCCACTGCCGAAAGGCTATGTCGCTCAACCCCGGCGGGAAAGAGGCGTTACCTACGATAGGGGCCAAAGGGGACAAATCTACATCCCGGGTCCGAAAATGCTGGTCCCAACATCGGAGGGTATGAAGAACATAAGGATTACTGAGGCACTTAGCACGTCGAAGTTTTGGGCCGAGCCACAGCCAGTCCCCCAGCCCCGCTCCCCCCGCCAAACTCATTTCCATTTGTACCCAGCGTTTGGTGCTATCCGCAATCATCCACTCCACCCCCGCCCGACACTGCGCCGCCGCATAGTACCAATGTAAATTGGGCATGCCCATACCTCCAGAACGCGTGCGGGCATAGAGAACAGGCCGCGCCAAGCGCGGACGACGATAATGCCATATAAACTTCATAAGCAACTGTTGCCAAGTCGCCAGGGTAGCCCGCGCGATAGGAAGCGGTAATACCTGAAAAAAATCAAGAAAGCAGGGGACAACCACCATCTTAACTACTGCAATACGCCCAAACCAAGAAAGGAGCAGGCCATTCCAAATCTCTAAGTCTCGCCGAACCTGACGAAGCAGGGGATCATAATTAGCCCTAAAAAGGTCTGCCCGCTCCACGGTCAAATTCACCCCTAAGTAGCGTAAAGCTCCTGACACCCATCGAAAAGGACAGGCCGCCCGGAGCTCCGCACAAACCGTCCCGGAGACCCCGACATTCAAGATCTCCGATTTAGCGTAATTAATTTTAAAGCCTGATATCCGAGAAAAGTTTTCAAACAGCTGCATCGCGGCTGGAAGAGAGGCGGATGGCTCCACCAGGGACAAGATGATGTCATCTGCAAAAAGCGCAATCTGATAGTCCGCAAGGCCAATGTGGACCCCCTGCAAGCCTAGGTGTTCCCGAAAGCCCTGAGCCAAGGGTTCCATCGTGAGCGCAAAGAGCAAAGGCGAAAGAGGGCAACCCTGACGCGTGCCCCTTTCCAGAGAGAAACCTCTCGAATGTCCCCCGTTAACTCGGACACATGCCTGAGGATGCTGATAGAGACTACGAACCCAACGGATATAATTAGGGCCAAAGCCCATTGTCTCCAAAACACACCAGAGATATCCCCAACCAACCCGATCAAATGCTTTTCGGCGTCGATCCCCACCAACAAAGCTGGTTGCGGTTCCCGTTGAGCCACATGAATAATCTGTAGCATACGCCTTATATTATCGGCAGCTTGGCGCCCTGGCACAAATCCAACCTGATCCAGGTGAACCAAGCCCGGAAGGACCCGTTTCAAGCGCGCGGGCTTGGGTATCATCACTATCAGTGCCTCACGTTGGGACGCGGGGAGAGGAACTCCCCCCAAGACCTCATTGAACAAAATGGTCAAGGTGGGCGCTAGCTGTGCCCGAAACTTCTTATAATATTCCGCTGGGAAGCCGTCACTACCCGGTGCACTGCCAGTTTTCAATCGCCGAATGGCATTTTCCACTTCGTCAACCGTGAATTCAGAATCTAACTGATCTCGGTCAGGGTCAGAAAGACCCGGCAAGGTAATCCGCTGTAAATAGTCCTGAACACAATCCCGATCAAAAGGCTCTGCCTTATAAAGCAGCTCCAAATAGTCAGCAAAAAGGTCTCGTATCTCCCGAGAAATAACCCTTTTCCGCCCCCCAGAGTCACGCAGTTCTCGGACCACTCTCGTGGATTGCTGTTGCCGAAGACACAAAGCCAGGAAGCGGCCAGTTTTGTTCCCATGCTCATAAAAAGTTTGCCATAGTTTCTGGCGCTTATTATCTAATTCTCTCTGTGAACACGCATCTAACTTGGCTCGAACAGCCCTCCAATGACGCAAAACCTGCCGCGAACCAGTTCGGGCGTGCTCCAAACCTAGACGAGTAGCCTCCTGTACCAATTGGTCTTGGTCAAGCGTCCACATTTTCCGCGTGCGGGCCGCCTCCGCCATGAGCTGACCTCGAGCCGTGGCCTTATAGGCATCCCACACCGTGGGAAGGGGAACATCCCCAGAGTTATTAAGCTCAAAAAATTCATTAATAAAGCGAATATGATCCTGCACCGCACCCTGCCGCCGCAGGAACCGCGCATCTAAACGCCACAGACGTTGGTGCTCGTTGTACAATCCGGCCGGGAGGGCAAGCCAGCACGGGGCATGATCGGACCAAGTCAGCGCTCCATGTCCAACCTTTACTCTCCCATCCATCAGGCGCTGATCCAAGAAAAAATAGTCAATGCGGGTATGAACCTGATGGACCGGGGAGTAGTAAGTATAACCCCTCACCCCCTCATGAGTGTCCCTCCAAACATCTCGCAAACCTAAATCTAGCAAAAGGCGTTGAAGGGCTCTAGCCGACCCCACCACTCCCCCCCCCCAGCACGGCCTGTGGAATCCAAGTGGGGCACCAGAGGCGTATTACAATCCCCACCCAAAACAATGGGGCCCTTTGCAAAATCTGCCAATAAGGCTTTCAGTCGCGTAAAAAAGGATCCCTGACCTGCATTGGGCGCGTAAATATTAGCTAATGTTAGCAAGTGCCCTTCCAAGCGAACATTCAAAAAAAGCCACCTCCCCAGGGTATCTCGTTGCAGGTCCTCAATCTGCAAGGAGAGGCCCCGATGAAATAGGAAGGCCACTCCCCTCTTCTTCCGGCCCTGCATATCAGAGGCCACCCGCACCTCAGTGTACGGGGATCGCTTTAGCCAGCCCTGCTTACAAGTCTGAAGATGGGTCTCCTGTAAGAAAACAATGTCCCCTTGCAAAGCGTGCAATTCTGAAAACAGCCGCGACCGCTTCTGTGGGGAGTTAAGACCCTTAACATTCAAAGAAATAAAGCGCACCATTGATACTCACAATCTAAACCCTCTGTCCCTCCATCTATCCGGAGGGTCCCGATGACAGCTTCCCCCCCGCAACCCAAGGGATTAATTAGCCAGGCTCACCTATTCCACACTCTAAAAGCAAGAGCCATAGCCCCCCCCCCAAACCCAAACACACCCACCAACCCCAGGTTGAGAAACCCTCCCCCAAGCCCAAACCCCCCCCCCTTCCCGTCAATACCACCTGCCTGTCAAAGTTAATACAGGACACGGTAAATTGACCACAAGCTCCACTCCCCCCCCACAAAGCAGCAATACAGCTTAGGCATATTATCACAGTCCCCCACTACTCCCCCACCCACCCCGGGCCGCCCAGCCCACCATGCCTCCACATCAAAACAATATCACCATCGAAGCATTTGCATGTCAGCCGCCGCCCCCTATGTATAGTATAATGGAGGCCCAGGCTGACCTGTGCCAAGGGCTAATAACTCAATAAAAAATATTGCGCAAAAAGAGGTGAAAAAAGCAAAGAACAACCGGTCGCCAAGGGCCGGGCATGTCACCCCATATCAAAAAGACAGGAGATCCGCAGAAGAAGGCTCCCTAAAAGATAAGAGAAGCTCTCCCATTCCACACAAAATTCAAGCGGGCTTGCCCACTCGAGTCCACTTGGAATGCTGAGGCTTAGGGGGCGGCGGATGAGGCTGAGCATTATCAACTAGACCCGCCTGGCGAAGGGCTCGCCAGGCTTCGGTATAGTCCTTTGCTGAAATTTTTTTGTTGCCCAAAAGAAAGTTTATTCGAAATGGAAAAGACCAAGAGTAGCGAATCCCCTTGTTGTTCAGGACTGTTGTAACTGGTTTCATCTGTCTCCGACGCGCCAGGGTGAATGTCGAAAGGTCTTGGTAGATGGACACTGTTGCATCTTGGAAGCGAACTGTCTTTTTCTCCCGGCCTTGTCGTATGAGAAGCTCAGCATCAGAATATCGCAAAAACCTCGCAGTAACATCGCGAGGTTGATTGTTGGGAGGTTTTCCCAAGGCGCGATGGACTCGCTCGATTTCCATCCCAGAAACATGCGTTGCCAAGTCCTCCGCCGGGAGCAACTCCGCCATCAACAGTTTAAGCACAGTTGGTAAATCTTCACCGCCCCCGACCGCTTCTGGAATTCCGCGGAAACGCACATTATTGCGGCGGGAGCGGTTTTCAATGTCATCAATTTTATGTCAGCTCCATTGCTTGCGCATGATGCCGATCAAGTGCACATTGTAGATCCATCAGAGTCCCATCCTGATCAACCACTCTAGTCTCCACATCCTCTACTCGGGCTCCCAGCTCTTTAACATCAGTCCGTAGTTCTGCGACATCTTTCAGCAGCTCCTCACGGAGCGAGCAAAACTCGCTAGCTAACTCCGCAAATCCCCTGCGAAGTTCTTGTTTAAGTTGAGCAGAGGAGAGTTGTTTGAGAGTCCAGTTCATCTTCACTTACTGTCTCGTCATCCTCAGTGCCTGCTGGAGAAAGCTGTTCACGCGGGCTGCTTGGGGGCCCAGACTTGTTCTGCAGTCGTTGTGAGGAGCGCATCCCCTCCCGAGTTTGAGTTTTTAGCTTTAGCAGCCATCCCACGGAGCCACCAGGACCACACAGTGTTAGGAGAGGAGAACAGCCAATGTCAGCAAGGGTAGAGACCTCAGGGAGAGAGCCGCTCACAGGGCCACACTAGCCCACAATTCAGTCACCACCACACAGTGTAAGGAGATAGATTCAATCAATGCCAGCCAGGCCCAAGGCCCCAGAGAAACCGCTGAGCAATGTGAGGAGAGCTGCTCTTGGCCCTCCCGGAGAAGCGAGCTGTCGGAGAAAGTGCTCAAATTGCACTGTGGAAAGGCAGAGATAAATCACAAGGTGCCCACAGCTGCAGGGTGGTACATATCATTTAGATTTCTGAAGCCAGGGAGCACGCAGAAACAGTCCAATAAAGCACATGGGAGCCACGTTGAAAAACAGATGTCTCAGAGACTGCTAGCAAGTTGCCACTGTTGCGGGGCCGGTTGAAATCCAAAGAGTATGAAAGACTAGAATTAGCCCGCGTGCTTGCCCCCCTCAGGAGGATTAATGCTGGCAGAATAAGGTGGTGGACGCTAGCGATTGCCGCGAGGAGTCCAGGCCTTCGTCGCAGCCTCGGAGGCAGGATTGCAGTTCCGCGGTCAAACGCCCCTACCTTGGGGATGATGCTCCGCCCAGCAAAGGTTTGCAACACACTCTCCGATCCAGCACAAAGGGTCTTGAAGCGCAGCCCAGAGAGGGCCTGCCCAGAAGCCGTCCGAGTCTCTCAGATCGCAAAGAGCAGCCGCGGGAGTATTCAGGCCCGAGGCAGGTGTCGCCACGAGGCACACAGCAGGCCACGCTCTTAAGGGATGGACACCTCGACTTCTCGGCCTCCAAAGAGCTTACCGGGCGGCTTAAACGGGCTTCGATGGGCACCGCAGGTTTGAGCTGATCCAGGACAGGCAAAGGTGGGGAAAATTGCTGCAGTTAGCGCATGTTAGCTTAAGATTTGTGGTATTTGGAGCGGGAGCTCAGAGTGCGGCCATCACGCAGCGGGCTCACGAGCGCCCCCCCACTAATCTGTTTTTTTGAAAGTGTGAATAAACAGGTAGACAAAGGTGAGCTGGTTGATTATAGTGTATCTGGATTTTCAGAAAGCCTTTGACAAGGCTTTGGTCACTGGTCATGTGAGACTCTTGGTGAAATTAAAAAGTCATGGGATTGGAGGCAGTTTACTATTGTGGATCAGGAACTGGTTAAAAGATAGAACAAAGCGAGTAGGGCTAAATGGCCAATTTTCTCAATGGAGAAAGATGAATAGTGGAGAACTCCAGGGATCTGTGCTGGGCCCGCTGCTTCTTAACATATTCATAAATGATATGGAAATAGAAATAATGGGTGAGGTAAACAAATTTGCAGATGACACAAAATTATTCAAAGTTGTTAAAACGCAAGAGGATTGTGAAAAATTGCAAGAGGACCTTGATAAATTGGAAGACTGGACTTTCAAATGGCAGATGAAATTTAATGTTGACAAGTGCAAAGTTATGCACTTAGGAAAGAACAACCCAAATTATGGTTACACGATGCAAGGTTCCGCATTAAGAACCACCACCAAAGAAAAATATTTATGCATCATCGTGAATAATACATTCGAAACCTTCCACCCAGTGTGCAGCGGCAGCTAAGAAAGCAAATAGAATGCTAGGAATCATTAAGAAAGGAATGGCGAATAAACCCAAGTATATTATAATGCCTCTGTATCATTCCATGGTGCAACTAGATATAGTAGAATTCAAAAAGTTAGAGAAGAGCCCACCAGAATGTTAAAGGGGATGGAATGATACCCCTTTGAGGAAAGGCTTAAAAGTTTAGAGCTTGTCAACTTGGAAAAGAGACGGCTAAGGGGAGATACAATAGTCTATAAATTAATGAATGGAGTAGAACGGGTAAACATAGGTTGTTGTTGTTAAGTGCCGTCAAGTCGGAGTCGACTCATGGCGACCCTCTGGATAGCTATTCTAAATTGTGTTCGGTCTTGAATCAGGCGGCTCATTGTTGACAGACTGGTACCTGTAGCTGCTGCTGTTGTATTGCTGGCCTTCCTCTTTTGCGCTGACCTTCTATCTTGCCAAGCATGATGTCTTTCTCTAATGATCTCTCTCTTCGCATGATGTGTCCAAAGTATGAAAGTCGAAGTCTTGTCATCTGAGCTTCTACAGAAAGCTTAGGTTTGATCTCCTCTAGTACCGACTGGTTTGTTCTTCGGGCAGTCCATGGTATACACAGTATTTGCCGCCTGCACCATAATTCAAAGGCATCAATTTTCTTCCTGTCTATCTTTTTCACTGTCCAGCTTTCACATCCATATGATGTCATTGAAAATACCATGGCTTGAACAAGTCAAATCTTTTTATGGAGAGAGACATCTCTGCTCTTGAGAATCTTATCTAGGTCTTTCATAGCCATTCTGCCAAGAGCAATGCGTCATCTGATTTCTTGACTGCTTGTTGCTTCTTTATTGATAGTTGATCCAAGTAGGTTAAAGTTGTTCACGATTTCAATTTCTTCTCCTTCAATGATGAACCTGTTGATTATGCCAGTTGTCATGATCTTTGTCTTTTTTACATTAAGGTGCAGGCCCATTTTGAGACTGTTCTTTGATTGTGAGAAGCAAATGTTTCAGATCATCTTCACTTTCAGTCAGTAATGTGGTATCATCAGCATAGCGAATGTTGTTGATGAGTCTCCCACCAATCTTCACACCTCTGTTGTCTTCATACAATCCTGCTTCTCTGATGATTTGTTCTGCATATAAATTAAACAGGTCGGGGGAAAGTATGCAGCCTTGTCTTACACCTTTGCTTATTTTAAACCATTCTGTTTCTCCTTGTTCCATTCAAACTGCTGCTTCTTGATCAATGTACAAATTGTGCAAGAGTACGATCAGGTATTCTAGTATACCCATGCTGCTTAATGGGGCCCAGAGTTTCTCATGGTTTACACAGTCAAAAGCCTTGCTATAGTCGATAAAACACAAATAGATATCCTTTTGGTATTCTGTAGTCTTTTCAAGGATCCATCTCACATCCGCAATGATGTCTCTCGTTCCTCGCCCTTTCCTGAACCCTGCTTGCACTTCAGGTAGTTCTTGTTCCAGGTATGGTTGTAGTCTCTTTTGAATAATCTTCAGTAGAATCTTGCTGGCATGTGGGATCAGAGCGATTGTGCGATAATTTCCACAGTCAGTTGGATCACCTTTCTTTAGTATTGGTATAAACACAGATCTTTTCCAGTCAGTTGGCCATGATGTTGTCTTCCATATTTCTTGGCAGAGCCTTGTAAGTACGGTAACAGCTGCATCAGTTTGCTGTAATATTTCTATGGGAATGCTATCAATGCTGGTGCTTTGTTCTTTGATAAGGCTTTCAATGCTGCTTTAACTTCTTCTTTCATCACCAATGGTGCCCGATCATAAGGTGCAGGTTGAAATGGCTGTTGGTCCACTTGATCTTTATCATATAAAAACTCTGTATATTCCTTCCACCTTTTCTTGATCTTCTCAGCATCATTCAGCGTAGAACCTTGAGCATCTTGTAACATTCCAATTCGAGGCTGGAACTTTTTCTTTAACTCTCGTAGCTTTAGGAAAGCTGATCTTGTTCTTCCTTTAATAGTTTCTGCTTCTATTTCCTTGCATGCATCGTTGTAGTACTTTTCCTTGTCCTGTCTTGCTGCACGTTGGAAATCTCTGTTGAGTTCTGTTATTGTCTGTCTTTCTCCTCTGGCTTTAGCTTCTCTGCGTTTCTGGGCAATTTTCAGAGTTTCTTCCGTCATCCATTTTGGCCGTTTTTGCTTTTTCAGCTTTTGTAGAGACTTCTCGCTTTCTTCTAAAACAACCTTCTTGATGTCATTCCATAACTCTTCTGGAGCTCTGTCATTTGTATCTAAAGCAGCAAATCGATTTTGCAGGCAGTCTTTAAATTGCAGTGGTATATTCTCAAAGTCATATTTTGCTGCATTCATGAGTGGTTTGCTCTTTTTCAACTTTAGCTTGAGTTTGCATACTAGTAGTTGATGATCTGTACCACAGTCAGCTCCAGGTTTTGTCTTTGTTGATGTTATAGAACTTTTCCATTGTTGACTTCCACAGATGTAGTCAATTTGATTTTTATACAATCCATTGGGTGAAGTCCATGTGTACAGTCGCCGCTTGTGTTGCTGGAAGAAGGTGTTTGAGATGAATAGATCGTTGGTCTTGCAGAATTCTATCAGTCTTTCCCCAGCTTCATTCCTGTTGCCAAGTCCATATTTTCCAACTACTTTGCCTTCTTCTTTGTTGCCAACTTTTGCGTTCCATCACCCATGACTATCAGGATATCCTGTTTGCATGTTATGTCAATTTCAGCTTGTACTTGTTCATAGAACTCTTCAATTTCATTCTCTTCTGCAGCTGTTGTTGGAGCATATACTTGAATTATAGTTGTGTTGATAGGCATTCCTCGTAGACGAATGTTGTTTACTCTATCAAAAAGTAGAAAGACTAGGGGACACACAATGAAGTTACAATATAACCCATTTAAGGATAATAAGAGAATTTTTTTTCATTCAACGCGTAATCAAACTCTAGAATTCGTTATTGGAGGATGCAGTAAAAGCTGTTAGTATAACTAGGTTTCAAAAAGGTTTGGACAAGTTTCTGAAGGAAAGTTCCATAAACCATTATTAAAGAGTACCTGGGAAATCACTGCTTACCCCGGGATTGTGAAACTTGTGTACCTTTTTGGGAACCTGCTAGGCACTTGTGACTTGGATTGGCCACTGTTGGAAACGGGACACTGAGCTTGATGGACCTTGGTCTGACTGAGTATGGCATTTCTTATGTTCTTAGAGGGATCAACGGTGACTATGGCTCTTAGTGCGGGGGGTTATTTCTGTGAGGAGAGCTTCCAGGTTCTAGATTGTGTTCCCTGGGATTCTTTTCCTTTTACAGCAGGCCTGGTCGTTCTGATGTGGAAATTCAGACCCTGTGGCCTCTGGTTTTCCCCCCAGCACCATCTAGGGAAGGGCAGGCTCAGAGTGGAAGCTGGTTCGATTGATGGCTATGCATTCCCGGCAAAGGGCACCCCCTGGAGATGGGGATCAGCTGGGATCTGTCTGGGATTTGAACTATGACTAGGATTGAGATGTTTGATGTGGATGAAGAAGTGCTCTTGCCTTCAGAGGCTTGTGGGGAGGCCAATGTTATCCGCCTGTTCTGGAGCTAGGAACTGGAAGCATTGATCACAGGATCTTATTCACATTGAGCTTGGAGGATGCTCCAGACACTGAGCAGGAACCAAACAGGCAACCACTCCTGCAACGGGTGCGGATATCCACTGCTGTCTCTTGTTCTCGAAGGTCTATTCCGATCAGAATGGGATTCCCCTGACTCCCCGCCTCAGGGGCTTATGGTGAATAAGAAAATGCATGCATTCTTGGAAATTTCCAAGGTAGATGCGCAGGTCACGGTGCTTACCAGACGGACCACCATTCCTGTAGAAGGTGGATTGACCTTGAAAAATATTCTGGACTGAAAGGTGGATTTGTTGAAGAACCAGTTTGCTACAGCGGCTGCTATTCTTCAGTTGGCAGTATATGCAGACCTATCATTTCAGGCCCTTCCCCAGTGGATTAGTCTCTTCCACTGGATGATTCTACCCCTCTTTTGGAGTCTGCTACGGCCTGCCTTCTGATGCCATATATGACCTGGTACATTTAGTGGCCAGAGATTGTGCCCTGTCGATGGTGGCATGGCATTGACTTGGCTTTGACATAGGACAGTGACTCCTCTTCCAAAGCCCGGTTGCCCATCTAGCCTTAAAAGGGGTGCTTCTGTTGGGTCCAATTGGGGTAAAGGACTTTGGTGAGACAAAATCTTTTGTCTTCTGGAGGGCAGGTCCAAGAGGCCAGTGTAGTGAGCAGGAGCTCCTTTTCCGTGAGCTTCCACACCTCCTCGTGGGAGTGCTGGTTTGACTCCTGAGGGGAATTCCATTGCTACTGGCCTGGAGAGCCCTTCTTTCCCTTATGGACTTCAGGCTCATTCTCAGTCCTTTACTGAAGTGCATGGGCCTGGGGACTCTGTCCTCTCCAGAGGAGGCCCCTTGCCAGGCTACGCAGTGAAGATTTGGGGGCCATTCCCTGGTTCCTATGGTTGGAGGCAGGCTTCGCCTTTTCTTTCAGGAATGGATCATGGCTACCAAGGATTGCTGGGTTCTTTAGTTCATCTATGCCCTGGAAAGCAGAGAGCCCATTTCGGATGCTTTTTTCATCTCCCCTTATGGATCTGTGATCAAAGCTCCTCTGTGTAAACCATATTGGACAAGTTGCTGCACCTAAAGGTGGTGGTGCCCATCCCTCCGGACGAGTGGGGCAAGGGAAGATACTCCATCTATTTCATGATGTCCCAAAAAAAAAGGATGGTTCCTTCCAGCTCATTCTGGACCTCAAGGGGATCAACAAGCATTTGTGTGTCCTGTGCTTCCAGTTGGAAACCTTGTGCTCCGTGATTCAAGCAGTGCGCAAAGGGGATTTCTTGACTTATCTGGATCTGGCCAAGGTGTATTTTCATATCCCGATCCGGGCAGATCAGCAGGAGTGTCTGTGTATTGCCATGCTTGGCTCTCATTATCAGTTTGCTGCCCTCCCTTTTGGGCTATCCACCATTCCAAGGACGTTCTCCAAGATCTTAGTGGTGGTGGCTGTGGCACTGAAGGATCTGTGTGTGACTGGCTCCTCTGGACACATTCCCTTTCAGAGGCATCTCTGATATTGCCCTAAGTGTTGTCCTTTTTGGAAAGCCTCAGCTATGAGGTATCAATCAGGGGAGGAGCCAGCTGTAGCCTATCCAGTCCCTGGAGTGCCTGGAAGCATGTTTCGACACTTGAGTAGGCAGACCTTTTTTTCCTGCCAGAGGAGAAAGTCAAAAGATTGTTGGATTGCCTAGCACTGTTCTGTTCTCAGAAGGCTCCCAGAATTTGGGATTATCTTCAGCTCCTCAGATTGACAGCAGTGACCATAGAGGGCGCTGTGGGCACATGCTCACATGCGGCCTCTCCAGTGGTACTTGTTGACTGAGAGGTCCCTGAGTTATCATGAGTTCAAGCGCAGGCTCCCGCTTTCGATGATGGTGAAGACCATCTTCCTTGTGATGGCAGCAGCCCTGTCATCTGACAAAGGGCATGCTACCGGGCAATTCTCCTGGATCCTCCTGACGACACATGCCAGCTCTCAGGCTGGGGAGCCCATTTCCAAGACTGAAAGACCCAGGACCATCGGAACTGCAGGTAGGCAGTGTGGTCCATCAACCGCCTCGAGGTGAGGGCTGTTAGATTGGCTGTTCTAGCAGTGGCCTACATCAAATCGGCAAGGTGGCACGAAGAGTGCCAGGGTAGTTCTTGAGAAGGCTGTCCTGTTTTGCCTGGATATAAAATAATCTCCTAGTCTTTTCAACTCAGCACATTGCTGGGTGGACAGTGTGGAAGCAGACATCCTCAGTCTGCACACTATGGATCCGGGAGAGTGGGAGTTGAGGCATGAGGCATTTCAGTTGATTCTGCGCTGCTGAGGTGACCCCAAAATGGTTTAGATGGCAGCCCACTCCAATGCCAAAGTTTGCTGCTGCTTCAGTTGCCACATGGAGATGGGGTCCGAGGGCATCGAACCCCTGACCTATCCTTGGCCAAGTCGGCACCTGCTGTACATGTTTCCTTCATGGCCCCTGGTGGGGCATTTGATTTGGCATTTAGAATGCTACCTGGGCAGGATTGTTCTGGTGGCGCCGGATTGGCTGAGGAGAGTGTGATTTGGAGACCTGATGCATCTCCTGCAGGAGGCGCCTCTTCAGTTACCTCCATCTCGGGGCCTACTGTGGAATGGGCTTTTCGTCCTGGAGGATCTGGTTCCCTTCTCGCTTACAGTTTGGCTCATAAAAGATGGCTAGCACGAAAGGACTACTTTCCAGCGGTGGTCTCCATTCTGTTTGGAGCCCAAAGGAGGTCTACCAAGTTAGCATACATGCAGATCTGGTGCATCTTTGAGCGATGGTGCAGTGCTCAACAGTTGGCTCTTGAGGCGATCAAGGTGCCATCTCTATTAGCCTTCTACAGGATGTACTGGAGAAGGGCCTTCCCTTAGCTCCTTGAAGATTCAGGTGGCAGCTTTGGATGGTATGTTTCTAGCCTTGCACCTGGATGTCTCATGCTTTCTCCAGGAGGTTTGGCATCTGCATCATTCCCTCTGGTCTATCATCCCTTCCTGGAATCTTTCTCTAGTGCTTAGGGCGTGATGGTGGTGCCGTTTGAGCCATTGAAGCACACTACTTTGAAGGATTTGATGCTCTAGACGTTCTTGGTTGCAGATTTCCAAGCTGCAGATTGTATCTCGCTGAGATCTTTAACTGTCCTTTTAAAAGAGGCCATTTGCCTTCGGCCTGTGCCTTCCTTCTTGCGTAAGGTGCTTTCTCCCTTTCCTGTGAATCATATGGTCTGCCTGTCCTCCTCCTCTAAGGAGCAGTGTTGGGGGAAGGATAAGAATCTTCTCCTTGTGGATGGTCTGGAGGGTGCATCTCCAGTACTTGGAGGTTATGAATTCCTTTCGTAAGTTCGACCATGTTTCTGTGCTGTTTTGCTGACTCACGCAAGGGTGATGCAGCGGTTAAGTCGACTTTGGAGTGCTTTGCCTCAGCAGATCTGTTACAGAACTGGCCGGTTCTGGAGAGTTTGCGTGCCCATTCTACCAGAGCGCAGGTGTCCTCGTGGGCGAAACAGAGCTCAGTAACCCTTACCTCAGGCAGAAATGTGGCATCGCTTTCTACTTTTGTCAAGCATTACTGCTTGGATGTCCACACAAGGGTGGACACAGCCTTTGGCTCAAGGATTTTGTGAGCTGCTGTCTTCTGTTCACCCAGAGGAGTTGTAGCTTTGGTGCATCCCACTTGTCTGGACTGGTCTAGCAGGACAATATGGAAAGTGACATTTTACTTACCAGTTAATGTCCTGTCCTTGAGTACTGCTAGACCGGTCCAGGGCCTGCCTCTGGAACTTTAATTCTGTTTTCCTGCTGCGGTACCGTTGGGTCTGCTCTGAGTTTTATACTTGGCTCTGCAGGTTCATAGTCTACTGAAAGTCTTACGTTTATGCTTTCCTGTACATAGTTTTCTATTCTTAATCACTCACTGTTGCCCATGGTTGAGGTGGTGTGAGGCTTGCTATGTTTCTCCCATATGCTTTGTGATGTATACTGAAGGGGCCCTCTTCTGGCTGAGGCAAATAGAGTTATGGGAATGATGTCCTTGAAACATGGGTTTTTCATTGGTTCTTTGTCTCCACCAATCTGCTGGTAGGGGACTACAACCCACTTGTCTGAACTGGTCTAGCATGATTCAAGGAAAGACATTAACTGGAAAGTAAAATGTCACCACCTTCCCTTCTGTTGCACAAACTAGGTACAAGTCCATCAAACATTCTGCCTTCTATTTTCTTGCACCAAGCCTATGGAACAACCTTCCCTCAGAACTCTGTTTACTACTCTCATACACTAAATTTAAAGCCTCTCTTAAAACTCACCTATTTCAGCAAGCCGTCTCCAGAATATCTCTATGGAGTGGAGGAGTGGCCTAGTGGTTGGGGCAAGGTACTTCAGGCCGGAAGGTCGGGGGTTCAAATCCCACTAGAGGACAGCAACCCTGGGCTGGAAGGACTGGGGTTTCTAGTCCCACAGGTGCTCCTTGTGGTCTTGAGCAAGCCACTTAACCCTCCATAGCCCATGTTCCCTGTAAATATATGTGTAAATAGTTAATATGGTTATCCAAGTTGAGATCCCTGTTATTTGTAATTACGGTGTAATCCCCCACTGTAAAATACCGTGATGTTCCATGTAAACCGCACTGATATCAAATAGTGCGGTATATAAGATAAATAAATAAATATATAGATAAAGCAGACGCCTGATATGTTTGAATCCTTGCTCTTCCCAAGCTCCTTATGCTCTACCTTATCAGTTTGTTTCTCCCCTTTTTTTTTGTTGCAAATGGCTGTACCTCTTTTATTAGTTAATGGAGTCTTTCTTTATTTTTCATTACTATTTTAATTTTGAATCACATTGCTGGCCTTAAAAGTTCGGGAAGGCAAGTGCTGACAGGGAGCCTTTAGCTCTTGATTTGTCTTCTCTAGCATTCTTTCCTTTCTTCAACAAGCATGGTCCTTCTGGCAAGGCAACTTGGATCACTGCTCATTCTGATTGCTCTCCACTCCATCAGAGGAGGGATACATTGCAAAGGTCAGCCAGAGCCTGCGAACACTCCTTCACAAAATCTATCTCTGTGAAGAATGGCTTTGGGGGACTTAGATCGTCTCCTTCTCTACTTGGGATCCTGGGTTGGGTTCCTGTAGCCCTAATGAGGACTCTTTGAGGAAGAAAAGATTTTGTCACCAGAGGACTGAGAGGATTCCCTCATCATCCATCTTTCTAGAGGGATGAATTGGCAACACGGATCAAGTGTCTTCCTCCCTGCAGCTGGCTGATGCTCTGACTGCGGAGGTGAAGCAGCTAGTGCACCTCCCCCCCCCCCCCTTACAGGGGTTTCAGAAGCCTTTCCCCTCCCAGAGGATACATAAAAGCATGGTCTGCATGGAATGGGACCTACCTGATTCCCCATTGAAGAACATCAGGGTTATGAGTGAGCGTTAGTCATTTCCTCAGGAGGATTTCTGCACATGGCTACACTTGCCTCAGGTGGATGCGTTTGTGGCTGCAGTCACCAGGTGTACCACCCTCCCTGTAGAGGATGGAGCTACTATTAAGGACCGTTTGGATTGCAGAGTGGAGGCTCTCTTTAAGAATAAACTCTCTGCCTCCTCCCTTGTCCTTCAGGCAGTGGTCTGTGGAGAGCTGGCTTCCTAGGCCCTTCTCCAGTAGATGCAGTCACTCCCTCAGGATAACACCTCAGATCACCTGGAATCAGCAGTAGTGTTTCTTTTGGGCACTAAGTATGATCTGCTCTGCTTGGGGCCAAGGAGATTGTGCTCATGACAGTTGCATGATGCTAGCTTTGCCTTTGCCACTGGGCAGCCTCTAAGTCCTGGTTGTTTAAGCTTTGCTTCAAAGAGTAGCTATTCAGGGAAGAACTGAAGAGGCTGGTTCAGGAATTGGATGAATCAGTCTTTTTACCTTCTGTAGGATAAGCGCAAGGGGTCCAGGAAGTGGTCAGCTCTGCCATCCTCCTCTGCATCCTCCCATTATCCTCATTCCTGATACGAGGATTCTGGAAATTCTGGGTCTCCTGGCGGTTCTGAGACTCTTCTGGTTCTTACTCTCCGGCTCAGTCCTTTCACAGGACTTAAGAGGCCCCAGGATGCCCCCTCCTCCAGAAATGACCCCTCCCGTCCAGCACAAATACAAGTTGGGGCCCATTCTGGGGCACCTCCAGTGGGTGGTCAGCTCCTTCTCTTTTACCAGGGTTACTTCCGACCACGGAGTACTAAGTATTATTTGACATGGCTATATTCTGGAATGCAGAGAACCTATCTCTGATGCCTTTCTGATCTCTCCCTATGGTTCTGAAATCAAGAAGAATGCTGTTGAGGCTAACTTTGGCTGCTCAGTCTTCAGGTCATCATTCCGAATGGGGCAAAGGTCGGAATTCTATCTACTTTTTAGTGCCGCATAAGGGACGGGTCCTTCTAGCCGATCCTCGATCTCAAGGGTCCACTTGAACATCTTTCACTTCTGCATAGCGATGCTGGATTGGTCATCCAGGCAGTTTGGCGTGGGGAGTTTTTTCACTTCCTTGGGTGTGGCTTATTTCCACATACCTGTTCACGAAGATCAGCTGTGTTTCCTATGCTTTGTGTTCTCGGCTCTCACTTTCAATTCTCTCCTCTCCCCTTTGGTCTCTCCACTGCCCCAGTGACATCGGTCATGGTGGTGGCAGCGGCCATAGCAGGATCTATGTTCATCTATACCTGGGTGACTAGCTTATCCGAGCCAGGTCACAGTCCGAAGCCTTTCAGATGTCTGCTTGAGTGGTGCAGTTTCTGAAGAGTCTGGGCTGGGCAATCGACCACATATAGAGCCATTTAGAGCCTTCTCAAGCATTGGAGTATCTTGGGGCTCGGTCCGACAGGCAGGGTTTTCCTACCTGAAAAGAGTGTGGAAAGGCTGTTATCTCGGCTGGCAGCCTTCTGGAAACAGTGGGCTCCCAAAGGTTTGGAATTATGTTCAGTTCCTCTGTTCCATGTCAACAATTGAGCTGGTTCATTGGGCGCATGCTGACATGAAGCCCAGCAACAGATTTGAGGAGAGGGCCATTCGCTTAGTTTTCTTGCGTTTTCATGTCTTGGTCCAGGGCAGCATGGTCTGGATATTCTCAGACAATGCCATGGCGATTGCATATGTCATCAGGCAAGGGGGTACAAAGAGTGCTGAGGTAACCCTGGAAATGGCCCTCTTGTTTCCTTGGGTGGCGTGGAATCTACTGGCACCCTTGTGCACAGCACATTGTGGACATGGATAATGTGGAAGTGGACTATCTCAGTCACCACTTCCTTGAGCCCAGGGCATGGGAATTGAGCCAGATGACATTCTAACAGATTTGAGGAGAGGGCCATTGGAAACAGGAGAGGTTCCTCAGGACTGGAAAATGGCTGATGTCGTACCTCTACACAAAAGTGGTGACAGGGAAGACGTGTCAAATTACAGACCTGTGAACCTTACCTCGGTGGCGGGAAAAGTAATGGAGGCGCTCCTGAAAGAGCAAATAGTGAACTTTCTGAAAACCAACAGGTTGCAAGATCCAAGGCAACATGGTTTTACTGAAGGACGGTCTTGCCAAACTAATCTGATTGAGTTCTTTGACTGGGTGACCAAGGAACTAGATCAGGGGCATGCGATGGATGTCATCTACCTGGATTTCAGCAAAGCTTTTGATACTGTTCCTCATAGGAGGCTTGTCAATAAACTCAGTAGCTTGGGGATGGGTACCAGGAGAGTAAACTGGATTAGAAATTGGTGACTGACAGACGACGGAGGGTGATGGTACATGGAGCTCACTCGGATGAGGGGAAGGTGATTAGCGGGGTGCCCCAGGGTTCGGTCCTGGGCCCAGCACTGTTCAATGTATTTGTGAGTGATATTGCTGAAGGACTGAATGGAAAAGTCTGTCTTTTTGCAGATGACACAAAAATTTGCAACAGAGTGGACTCCCCCGAGGGAATGGATAACATGAGGAAAGATCTACAAAAGCTGGGAGAATGGTCTAATGCTTGGCAATTACGATTTAATGCGAAAAAGTGCAGTATCATGCACTTAGGTAGCAGAAATCCGAGGGAAATGTACGCGATAGGGGGCGAGAGGTTGGTGTGCATGGTTCAGGAAAAAGACCCTGGTGTGATTATCTCTGATGATCTCAAGGTGGCAAAACAGTGCGACAAGGCGATGGCAAAAGCCAGGAGGATGTTGGGCTGCATACAAAGAGGGATTACCAGCAGAAAGGAAGAGGTATTTATGCCACTGTACAGGTCGCTGGTGAGGCCTCACCTGGAATACTGTGTTCAGTTTTGGAGACCATATCTTGCAAAAGATGTAAAAAGACTGGAAACTGTTCAGAGGAAGGCGACCACAATGATTTGGAGCCTGCGTAAGAAACCTTATGAGAAGAGACTTGAAGACCTAAATATGTACACTTTGGAGGAGAGGAGGGATAGGAGAGATATGATTCAGACCTTTAAATAAAAGAGGAACGATGAACAAACAAACCTCTTCCAAAGACGGGGAAACTGCAAAACTAGAAGGCATAACATGAAGCTGCAAGATGGAAAATTGAAAGGCAATATCAGGAAATATTTTTTCACTGAAAGGGTGGTGGGTGCTTGGAATGCTCTCCCGATGGAAGTGGTGGGGGCAAACATGGTGACAGAATTCAAAACAGCATGGGACAAGCACAGCAGATCCCTTTACAGCAACAGGATAAAAACAAAATAAACTGAACCATCTAACTCCTCAACAAATAGTGGTGTCCTACATGGGAGTGGTGGGTCCACCCCTAAACAAAGACATGGGGAGGGGTGACCTGCACAGAGCATCAGGTGCACCTACTCTTGCTGTATTGCTGGGCAGACTGGATGGACCATGCTGGTCTTTATCTGCCGTCATGTACTATGTTACTATGTAACAGATTCTGGAGAGATGGGGTCATCCCAAGATGGATCTGGTGGCAACTTAGTCCAGTGCTAAGGTGTGAAGATTCTTTAGTTGCTACAAGAAGGCAGGTTCTGAAGGTGTAGACGCCCTGGTCCAACTTTGGTCAAGGAAGAAACTGTTTTATGTGTTTCCTTCATGGTCTCTTGTATGATACATGCTTCACCTCATAGAACGCCATATAGGCTTAGCAGCGCCGGACTGACCATGGAGGCCTTGGTTTGTAGCCCTGCAAGGACCATCCTTGCGCCATCTGCCACCCTGGGGGGCTCTTGAGGCAGAGACCGGTACTGCTTATTGAAACTGCTCCCTTCTGTCTTGCAGTCTGGCTCTTGAGATGCGATATTAGCGGATAAGGACTATTCTTCTTCCATGGTTTCTATGCTTCTGGAGGAGGAGAGACTTTACCTGCCTCACCTACATGCGCATCTGGTGCCTGTTTGAGTACTGGCATTGTGAGTGTCATGTCAGCCCTAGCACTTGCCCTCCTTGCTTGCCTTCCTCCAGGATGGCTTTGACATGGGCCTCTCCCTTAGCTCCTCGACAAGACTGCACCTAAACTCTCATATTTTCCAGTGCCAATGGTGGGGCTCTCCATGGCTTCACACCCAGATGCATCCTATTTCCTTTGGGAAGTGAGGCATTTGTCCCCTCTATGGTCCGTTATTCCATCGTGGGAGCCAAGCCTAGTCTTTGATTTTGGAGCCTTTTGAGCCCTTCAGGCAGGCTTTGCTTAACTCTTTCAAGGCCAGGTTTACATTTTTAATCCACATTCTGCAGCCGGGTTAATTTTTGCATATTTCAGGAAAATTGTACCCGTCTTATTCAATATGTTCTAATAGTGATTTTCCTTCTGCTATGGTCATGTATTATATACCATTTGATAGGAATATTTAGTCAGAATTTTGGATTCCGAGAGTTTTGGGCTCGGCCTGGAAAGGGTTAAGGATTTGTTCCTCTAGACCGCCGCCTTGGTTGCCGTCTACGTGGCACAACGTATCTTGGAATTGCAAGCCCTGTTCTGCAGGGATCCATATCTGTGGTTCTCGAAGAAGGCCATGTACATTCAGCCCATCTTTCTCCTTGCCTAAGGTGGTGTTGTCTTCTCATGTCAATCAGGTGGTCTGTCTACTTTCATGTCCTAAAGAAGCCTATGGAAGTTTCCTCTGTCTCCACATCTGCTGGTAGAGGGACATAACCCACTTGTCTGGATTGGTCTAGCAGGACTCAAGGGAAGGACATTATCTGGCAAGTAATGGCCCCTTATGAGATTCTGTTCAAGAGGGGTATCTGATATTAAAGAGAGATATTGCAGGCCATTGAAACTATATACAATTAGAGATTGGAAAACAAAATCATCCTCTCCACAAATTACCACAAGTTTTATAAATAATTGATGCTAGCTAACTCCCACAAGTAAGATAATGTTTCTTATACAGTATCTCTGTAGGATACCTTGCAGTTCATGGGCCGTCAGGCAGCACTTGTCAGCTCAGGGTGCAATTAGCCAGAGTGTCAGCAAGTTTTCCTGTTACGAGTGGGAGAGAGACAGACTTACATGTAGAGAAGACTGCATTCAGAGATAAAAATTGTAGGGATGGTCTTGCATCTTCTTGGTCAGCGTTGATCAGGAACAGAGACCCAAAGGACCAAAGTGACCCTCAAGGACTGAAGGACCCAGTACACCTCAGGAATAAAGAGCCCCGATTCTCCCTTGCAGTCTGTAGAATTACCTTTCTTAGTCGCCATGTGGCCAGCTGATTCCAGGTGTGTCTCCAGAAGATTAGTCCTGGCCAAGTATCAGCTTGAAGAAGCCAATCAGAGAATGTCTGCAAAGTATGGGACACTCGCAAGAAAAAGCCATATTCCAGTCAAGGCTGCTAGTCAGTCACATGCACTTTATGGTGGACCATTTTATGGTATTGGGCCCCCAGAAGCGAACTCCAGCCAAGTATGTTTCCATTTCAAGACAATGGGCACCTTATCGCAAGTCCTGAGATTCAGCTTCTGTACGTGCAGGCTGTCAGCATCTTTAGCTCTTTCATTCTTTCTCATTATGGCCAAGCTGGCTCAGACTCTGTTTTGTATAGCTGACTTCCATTTTGTGGTGGTCTCCCCCATTGCTCCTGTAATCAAAATCTCCGCAGCCTATCTCTGATGACATGGAGATTGAATGGGAATTGCTGAATAGTATGCCACTTTCTCAGGACATATGAAGCCATCTGTAATGTCTTTAGGAGATGGTCAACTAGAAAATCCTAACGAAGCAAGTGGAAAGTTTTGCCAAATTGGCTGTATCCCATAACCACAACCCCCTTAACTTATCTGACAGGCCAAGTCCACTCCTACCTTCTTCACTGCTCTTAGCCAGGTCTCAAGACATTCTCTGTGAAAATTCATCTCGAGACAATTGCTGCCTACCATGACCAATTGGACAGAAAGCCTCTCTCTTCCCATCTGTTAGTCTCCAAGTACATGAAAGTCCTAATGAACACAGAGCCCCCCATGAGATCTCCATCTCATGTGTTGGTACCTTAATGTAGTACTCACTAAACTCATGACCAGTCCCTTTGCAGCCCTGGGACTGGCTCACTGAAACACCTTATATGGAAAACCATTTTCCTGATAGCCATCACATCTGCCAAAGAATTAGTGAGCTACAGATGCTCGTATATAGCTCCTCCATAACTCAATTTCTCCAAAATTAGGTGATTTTACAGACGTACCCTAAATTCATTCCAAAAATAGCCTCAGGTTTTCGCGTGAAGCAAGCAATCGTCTTGCCCACTTTCTTTCTCAACATTGATTCAGGAACTTCAGACTCCTCCTTGCACACTTTGGGTTGCAGACGTGCCCTTCTTTACTACCTCCAAGCAACCAAAAATCTAAGGAATACATCTCAACTTTTTGTCACCTATGAGTCAGTGGATCCTGGCAATCCAGCTTCCAGAAGAACTTGTTCTTATGGCTCTCTAACTGTATTAACCTCTGTTGTGCTGAAGCAAATACGCAGCACTCAGGCACAGTGGGCCCACATTAATTAAAAGCTAAGGCAACTTCGGCAGTAAACTTAAGAAGTGTTCCCTTAAAAGCTACCACTTGGAAGTCTGAACATACTTTCACTCGTTACCCAAATCAGTCATACACTAAGGACCTGAGATTAATTAAGCTTCAGGTGAACAAGATATATTAAACGTATTAGGTACAGTTTTATTAGTATAAATATCCATAGCAACCCTTAGTAAGTAAAGAACATAAAGATCTAAACACAAACTTAAAACTAAGATACAGACAGCAGTCCAGCAGCGAGATGGGGACTTTCCAGTCTTTTGCATTGAGTGTCACATGTATGATTTTCTCCCAGTTGGTGAGAGGTCTTACGTGTGCACTAGGTGCAAGGAGCTCTTTGCTCTCAGGGAACGAGTCCGTTCTCTAGAGGCTAGAGTGGCAGACTTGAAAAACATAAGAAAGACAGAGGTACATAGGCGAGACCTACAGGGATATAGTCCTGAAGTCCCACCTCCAGTCTGGCAGCATCCCTGTTGCCATGGAGGAGAGGGGTCACGTGACAAGAGCATCACCCTGGTGTGGCAGGAAGTGATCCTGTAACTAGGACTTATCATCCAGGTGATGTAAAAACCTCTCGCACTGAGGAAGTTTCTCCAGGGCCATGTGCCCATGAGGGAAGGGTTAGGACAGCCATTATGATAGCTGGGTGGCTGGTGGACGTGAGGATCGCCTGGTAACATGTCTACCTGGTGTGAAGGTAGCGGACCTCATGTGCCACCTAGATAAGGTCTTAGTGCTGGGGAGGAGTCTGCTGTCTCGGTACATGTCGGTACCAGTGACATAGGAAAATGTGGTAGGGAGGTTCTGGAGGCTAAATTTAGGCTTTTAGGTAGGAAGTTGAAATCCAGACCTTCCAGGGTAGCGTTCTCCGAAATGCTTCCCGTTCCACGCGCAGGACCCAAAAGGCAGACAGAGCTCCGGAGTCTCAATGCGTGGATGAGACAGTGGTGCAGAGATGAGGGTTTTGGATTTGTTAGGAACTGGGGAACATTCTGGGGAAAGGAGGGGCTCTTCCGAAGGGATGGGCTTCACCTTAACCGGGATGGAACCAGGCTGCTGGCATTAACCTTTAAAAAGGAGATAGAGCAGCTTTTAAACTAGATAATAGGGGAAAGCCGACAGTCGCCCAAGAGTGGATGGTTCAGAAGAATGTATCCTTGAAGGATACTACCAAAAGCAGAGAGGTTCCAAAAAAGAGTAAAGTAGCTCAAATGCCCTCGAGTATGGAGCAGATAGAGCTTAAAGATCCCAAATTACCCATGTCTACCAATAGCCAAATTAATATGAATAAAATACAGTCTCTAAAATGCTTGTATGCAAATGCTAGAAGTCTAAAAAAATAAGATGGGAGAGTTAGAATATATAGCACTAAATGAGAGGTTAGATATGATTGGAATATCAGAGACATGGTGGAAGGAGGACAACCAGTGGGACACTGTGATACCTGGGTACAAACTATATCGTAACGATAGAGCTGATCAAATTGGTGGAGGGGTTGCACTCTATGTTAGAGAGGGCATTGAGTCAAAAAGGATTAAAGTTTTGCAGGAAACAAAATTTGCTGTAGAATCTCTATGGATTGAAATTCCATGTAAAAAGGGGAAGGTGATGGCAGTGGCGGTGTACTATCGACCGCCTGGTCAGAATGAACAAATGGATGATGAAATGCTCAAAGAAATCAAGGAAGCTAACAAAAGTTACAGCGCAGTAATAATGGGTGATTTCAATTACCCTGGTATCGACTGGGTCAGTGTCATGGCAGGACATGCTAGGGAGGTAAAGTTCCTAGATGAAATAAATGACTGCTTCTTGGAGCAGCTGGTTCATGAACCGACCAGAGGGGAAGCCATATTAGACCTAGTCCTTAGTGGAACACCAGATCTAGTGCAAGAGATAAGGTTGTTGGGGCCACTTGGCAATAGTGATCATAGCATGATCGCCTTTGATTTAATCAGTGAAGGAGGGATAGTAAGAAAATCTACAGTACTACCTTTTAACTTTCGAAAGGGAGACTGATAAAATGAGGAAAATAGTTAAGAAAAAAACTATAAGGAGCAGTTGCAAAGGTTAAAGACTTACATCAGGCTTGGGTGTTGTTGAAAAAGACCATCTGTATTCCACGCTTTAAGAAAAGTGGAAGGAAGTCCAAAAAACTGCCAGCATGGTTTAAAGGTGAGGTCAGGGAGGCGGCTGTTGCCAAAAAAGCATCTTTCAGGAAATGGAAAAAAGAGCCAAACAACGAAACCTGGAAACAGCACAAGCATTGGCATGTCAAATGCAAGGCATTGATAAGGCAGGCAAAGGGAGAATTTGAGAAGAAGCTTGCTGCGGAAGCAAAAACGTGAAATAGACTTTTTCAAGTACATTCTTAGCAAAAAACCTGTGAGAGAGTCAGTTGGTCCATTAGAAGATAGAGGGGTTAAAGGGGCACTAAGAGGCGACAAGGCGATAGCGGAGAGACTGAATGAATTCTTTGCTTCGGTCTTTACTGAGGAAGATGTAGGGATGTTACCCATGACTGAAGTGGTATTTAAAGGTGCGGAAGAATTGAAGGAAATATCGATATATCGCGAAGATGTATTACAACTATTAGATAAACTGAAGAGTAGCAAATCACCTGGGCCGGATGGTATACATCCAAGGGTGTTGAAAGAACTGAAATATGAGATTGCAGACCTGCTGGTAGTAATCTGTGAACTATCATTAAAATCATCTCTAATACGTGAAGATTGGATGATTGTCAAAGTAACACCAATTTTTAAAAAGGGTTCCAGGGGTGATCCGGGAAACTACAGACCGGTGAGCCATACGTCAGTACCGAGAAAAATGGTAGAAACCATCATAAAGAATAAAATTACTCAGCATGTAGATAGTCATGTCCTAATGGGAGACAGCCAACATGGCTTTAGACAAGGAAGATCTTGTCTTACTAATCTGTTATGTTTTTTTGAACGTGTGAATAAACAGGTGGACAAATTTGAGTCGGTTGATATAGTGTATCTGGACTTTCAGAAAGCCTTTGACAAGGTCCCTATTCAGAGAATTTTGGCAAAACTAAAGAGTCATGGGATAGGAGGCAGTGTACTATTGTGGATCATAAGAACATAAGATATGCCATACTGGGTCAGACCAAGGTCCATCAAGCCCAGTATTCTGTTTCCAACAGTGGTCAATCTAGGTCATATGTACCTAGCAGTTTCCCCAAGAGATACAAGTTCCACAATGCTTGTACTGGGTCAAGCATTGATATCTTCGGTCACTTCTTAATAATGGTTTATGGACCTTTCCTCCAGGAACTTGTCCAAACCTTTTTTAAACCCAGCTACACTAACAGCCTTTACTACGTCCTCCGGTAACAAATTCCAGAGTTTGATTACACGTTGAGTGAAAAAATATTTTCTTTTATTAGTCTTAAATAGTTTACCCTGTAGCTTCAGGAACTGGTTAAGATAGAAAGCAGAGGTTAGGGCTAAATGGCCAATTTTCCCAATGGAGAAAGGTGAATAGTGGTGTACCCCAGGGATCTGTGCTGGATCCGCTGCTTTTTGACATATTGATAAATGACCTGGAAAATGGAATAATGAGTGAGGTTATCAAATTTGCAGATGACACAAAACTATTTAGATTTGTTAAAACCCAAGAGGATTGTGGAAAATTGCAAGAGGATCTTGATAAATTGGAAGACTGGGCATCAAAATGGCAGATGACATGTAATGTGGACAAGTGCAAAGTTATGCACCTAGGGAAGAACAACCCAAACTATGGTTACACGATGCAAGGTTCCAAATTAGGAATCACCACCCAGGAAAAAGATTTAGGCGTCATTGTGGATAACATGTTAAAACCATCGGCCCAGTGTGCAGCGGCCTCCAAGAGAGCAAATAGAATGCTAGGTATCATAAGGAAAGGAATGGAAAATAAAACAAAAGATTTTATATTGCCTCTATATCGTTCCATGGTGAGACCGCACCTTGAATATTGTGTGCAATTCTGGTCACCGTATCTTAAAAAGGATATAGCGATATTAGAAAAGGTTCAGAGAAGAGCCACCAAAATGGTAAAGGGGATGGAAGGATACTCCTATGAAGAAAGGCTAAAAAGGTTAGGGCTCTTTCCTTTTCGTCCCTCTAGTCCAGTCCCAGAACCTTAGAGTTTAGAATCTCCTCCAGCAGCCTTGGAGACTGAATGACATTACAGCTCTTCTCTCTCTGGTATAAATAGGCAAGGACCGCCCCCTTCCACCAGTACTTCAGTCTCCAAGCAGCTGAGGAGATTCTGGGCCTAGGGATAGGCCCAGCACAAATAGGCAGAGCTAGGAATTTTTTCTTTGTTTTCCTTTTCTAATTCTTGATGCTTTTTGTTTGGTTGCCTTTCTAAAATAAATAGCCACTTTTTTCTTCCCTCTGGCTCCAGTCCTGCTTCCTCCTTTCTCCCTCAATTTTCCCTCTTGGGGGGGGGGGGAGCTGCCCCTTGGTGAGAAGGAGCAGCTTTACAGAGCAGAAGAAGTAGCCTCCCTGCTCCCGAACACGCAAGCAAGGGTGAGGAGCAGGTGGAAGGCTTAGCCCCAGCCATCTCTAAGGGACAGTGAGATTGGTGGTGGGAGCACCATCGGAGCCGAAGCCACGAGCAGGCTGAGCTCCGGCACGTGTCTGCCTCATTGCAGCACCTCAGGTTGAAGCAGGGAACTGTAAGTAGGTCTCGCCGATTTTAACGGTGTTTTTTTCTTTTTGAATTTTCTTGTACTTGTTTCTTGGAGGGGAGTTGAGAGGGAAGTCCCTGCCTCAGTGGGGATCTCATAAAGGAGTTCTTTGCCCTCCGGACACTTTTTTGCTGCGCGGGAAAAGTCCCGGCGGCCATTTTGAAAACCACGGGGGGTTTTTTATAGTGGCTTTTTGGAAGCGTTTTAAGCCTCGTTTGCTGCAGACCTGCTATAGGCTCATCAGGCGCTTACAGAGCATTGGCCTGTTGGAAAAAAAAAAAAAAGAGAAGTTCAAAGGGAAACGAGCTATGCTGTACTTTTCCCTTATTGAAATATTATGCAGGTGTATCTAGGCTGTTTTTGCAGGGCTCCAACCCGGAGAGAGCCCTTCCTTCCGGGGCTGGCGGTCAGGGCCAGCGGGGGGGAGGGAGAGTTCCCGGGGTGGTTTAGAGCAGTTCTTTGAGACGGCTGCTATGCCTGCAATTCCACGCTGTCTAGTGTGCGGCAGGAGGAAAAGTTCAGTGCTGGAATCAGGAGTCTGTGTCCCTTGCTCCCTAGAGGCGCAGCATATGGACGGAGAGCCGGGACAGCCCCTAGCAGGCCGGAAGGCTATTCGTACAGGTGCTGAGGCACTGTTATCTCCGTCTCTAGATCCTGAGGAGTCGGTTCTGGGACCCTCCTCGGGCAGCGGCTCCGCCAGGTCACAGGAGCAGGGACAGGCGGGGGAGGCGACCGGGATTCCGCCAAACTTCGTTGCCTTGAGGCAGCAGGCTTTTGCCTTCCTTCAGCCCGCGATGTCGGCTCTTCCTCACGGACCCCAGAGTCAGAAGCGCTCGGCCTCTCTGGTCGGTTCGGGGAACGGTGCTCCGGTGGCTAAAAGGTGTAAGGCCACTTCGGAGGGTCCCGCGCCTTACCTCGCTGATGACCTGAGCGAGGGGAACGCCAAAGAGTTAAGAGTTCTCGGAAGATGAGCTGGAAGACGGAGAGTTGCCTGACTCGGAGCAGCAGTGCTGGGTAGTCGGAGTCTTTCGGTGTGAAGGGCTTCCAACCCTGGTTTCGGAGACGCTGTTGACACTAAACCTGCCTTCCAGCGAGGAAGCAGCGGAAGAGACATTAGAAGATCCGCTGTTGCAGGCGGTGCGGACATCCCAGAGAGTGTTTCCCCTCCATAGGGTATTTCAGAATATAATACAGGAAGAATGGGATTTGCCAGAGGTGGCCATGAAGGGGGCTAGAGCGTTGGCTCACCTTTATCCGCTCGCGAACCGCGATAGGGAGCTGTTTCGTTCTCCAAAGGTAGTTGCGGCGATATCGGCGGTCACTCAGAAAACCACAATTCCCGTGGAGGGGGACCGCAACGCTGAAGGGTGTTCAGGACAGGCGCTTAGACACTCTGTTGAAGCAGGTGTTCGATGTTTGCGCGCTGTCCATGCAGACCGGCTTCGGTGGCACGTGGCTGTTTGAGGTGGTCCCGGAGGTTGCAGGAGACCATCTGGAAGGGCAGCTTGAAGATGCCACGCGACTGGAGTCGGGAACCGCGTTCTTGGCGGATTTTCATTCTGATCTCCTCCACGGCTTGGCGAAGGGAATGGTCTCCATAGTAGCAGCTCGGAGGTATCTCTGGTTGAGAACCTGGTCGGCGGACAGTTCGTCTAAGGCTCGGCTTAGCAAGTTACCCTTTGGGGTACGCTTTTATTTGGGGAGGATTTAGATAAGTTGGTCCAGGACCTCATGGAGTCCCAGGGAGGACGTCTCCCAGAGGACAAGCCGAAGCAGGGCCGCAGTTCTGCGGGATTCAGGGAGGTCCCGAGAGACTTTCGTAGTTTTCGTTCTCCCCGTTATGGACAGTCCCAGCGGGGTTAGGGGTCAGAGGTTTCGAGGATTCAGGGGAGCAGGCAGGGGGTTCGCTCCTTTCCAGTCCTCGGCCACAAAACAGACACAATGAGATAAAGCGGGCTCAGGAGAGGGTAGTTCCCAGGGGAGGTCGGTTGCGGGCGTTTTACCCTGCCTGGGTCCGAATTAAGTCAGATTAGTAGGTCCTGGAGGTCATGCGAGAGGGGTACGTATTAGAACTCCATCGACCCGTCGTAGGTTCTTTTGTCCGTTCTCCCTGCTCAGCGCTGGGCACAGGCAGGCGGTCCAGGACACGCTACAGCGGCTGCTGCAGCTTGAGGCGGTGCTGCCGGTGCCTGAGGAGCAGTGCGGTTCCGGTCGCTACTCCTTCTATTTCGTAGTGCCAAAGAAGGAGGGCACATTTCGCCCGATCCTGGCTCTGACAAGGATGACCCGTTGTCTCCGGATTACCCATTTTTGGATGGAGACCTTGCGTTCCATGCTGGCAGCGGTCCGGACCGGGGAGTTCCTGACGTCGTTAGATCTCACGGATGCTTACCTGCACATCCCGATTCGGCAAGAGCATCAGAAGTGGCTGAGATTTGCGGTACCCATGGGACATTTCCAATTTCAAGCGCTGCCCTTTGGGCTGGCAACGGCGCCACGGACGTTTCCAAAGGTCATGGTGGTGGTGGCGGCGGCGGCGCTCCGCAAAGAGGGAGTACTGGTGCACCCATATTTGGATGATTGGTTGATCCGAGCGAAGTCGAGAGAGGACAGCTCGGCAGCGACGGCCCAGATGGTCCAGATGTTCGAAGGCCTGGGCTGGGTAGTCAACTTTGTAAAGAGCAGGTTGGTACCATTGCAATCCCTGCAGTACCTTGTGGCGCGCTTCGAAACAAAGCAGGGGACGGTGTTCCTGCCCAGGGCCCGGGTACTAGGTCTGCGACAGCTCGTCAGGCGTTTCTTTTCGAGTCCGGCTCCAACAGCATGGCAGCACCTGTGGTTGTTGGGAACAATGGCAGCCACGATAGAAGTGGTTCCGTGGGCCAGAGTGCACGTGCGTCCGTTACAGGCGGTGCTTCTCCGTCGTTGGTCGCATCAGTCGGATGTCCTATTGCAGAGGTTAGTTTGCCCTCAGACTGTGCGTCACGGGCTGCGATGGTGGTTGAGAACGGAGAATATGGAAGACGGCATGCCACTGGACCGCCGTCCTGGGGACTGCTCACGACACGCGAGCCTCCTGGGTTGGGGGGGCTCATTGCGAAGGCAGGTTTGCCCAGGGTTGTTGGTCTCGGTCCATCAACAGGTTGGAGATGAGAGCGGTGTTTCTGGCGCTACCGGAGTTTCAGGACACTCTCGGTCGGGAGGTGGTCTGAGTCTTGTCAGACAATGCAACAACGGTGGCCTACATCAATCGTCAGGGGGGCACAGGATGTGCTACACTGGAAGCCGAAGTGGGTCAGCTGTGGGTGTGGGCCGCACACAATCTCCAGGCTCTCGCGGCTCAACATGTGGCCAGCGTAGACAATCTCGAAGCGGATTTCCTCAGTCGTCGCAGAGTAGACCCCCGAGGAGTGGGTGCTACATCCGGGGGTGTTTGCTCTTCTGGTGAGGCGCTGGGGAGTTCCAGTAATGGCTCTCATGGCGAGCTTTGAGTCAGCGCAGGTAGCAAGGTTTTTCAGCAGGCGCTGGGAACGGATGTCAGAGAGGGGCTAGATGCATTAGCGAAAAGGTGGCCAGAGGGAGTTCTCCTTTATGTTTTTTCCACCTTGGGCCCTCATGGGCAGGGTGGTGCAGCGCGTTAGGAGACATCGCGGTCGGGTGATTCTGATCGCGCCCGATTGGCCCTGAAGGCCATGGTATGCAGATTTGGTACGGCTGTTAGTGGACGATCCGTGGTAGTTACCGCAGCGGGAGGAACTCCTACGGCAGGGTCCATTGCGCATGCCCTAGGTGAGTCGGTTCTCGCTTACGGCTTGGCTCTTGAACGGGCTAGGATGACAGCTAAGGGTTATTCGGCGGTGGTCATTTCTACCTTGCTAAAGGCACGCAGGCATTCCACCTCGCTGGCGTATGTCTGGGGCTGGAGGATCTTTGCAGCTTGGTGTGTGGAGCGTAATATTCAGCCGTTGTGGGCTTCGATTTTGCAGGTCCTTTCCTTTTTGCAGGATGGAGTGTGGAAGAGATTGGCGGCCAGTTCCTTGCGAGTGGCAGCGAAAGCGTCCATTTCTAGATGGTTAAAGGCGGCTATTGCGTCGGCTTACCTTTTGAAAGGTAGCGTAGTTCCAGAAGGTCTCAAAGCGCACTCGACCAGGGCGCAAGCGGCGTCTTGGGCGGAGTACAGTTCGGTTTCAGTCGCGGACATTTGTAGAGCGGCGACTTCCATCATCGTTGCATTCATTCTCGAAGCACTATCGGTTAGATGTGCAGGTGGCGGAGGATGTTCGTTTTGGCTCAGTGGTGCTTCAGGCTGGGTTTTCTGATTCCTCCTGTTGATGTGCACTGCTCTGTTACATCCTCTATGGTTCCGGGACTGGACTAGAGGGACGAAAAGGAAGAATTAATTAGACTTACCTGCTAATTGTTGTTCCTTAAGGAAGTCTAGTCCAGTCCCGGACCCCTCCCAGGGTATGCAACCTGAAGCTGTTGTCCATTGTATCTTAGTAAAAGGGGTCAAATTGGACAGGATGTCTCCGGAAGAGGAGTGGGGTTCCGGAGGACACGGAGTGGAGCCACAATGGGAACCCTGCAGAAGCGCGGTTTTATTTCTACGTGTTTTGGCAATTCTACAAGGTCCTTCGTCGAAGAGAAGGTTAGAATATGCACAGGTTTTTAGATTCTAGCCAAAGTTTATTTAGTTTATCTTGTTGTTCTTTATCTACTTATTTGTTGCTCTGCTGAGTTGCTTTGTCAATAGGTACTGGTGGAAGGGGGCGGTCCTTGCCTATTTATACCAGAGAGAGAAGAGCTGTGATGTCATTCAGTCTCCAAGGCTGCTGGAGGAGATTCTAAACTCTATGGTTCCGGGACTGGACTAGAGTTCCTTAAGGAACAACAATTAGGTGAGTCTAATTAATTCTTAACCTGGAAAAAAGACGGCTGAGGGGAGATATGATAGAAGTCTATAAATTAATGAACGGAGTGGAACGGGTAAACGTAGATCGATTGTTTACATTATCAGAATATAGAAAGACTAGGGGGACATGCAACGAAGCTACAGGGTAAACTATTTAAGACTAATAAAATATTTTTTCACTCAACGTGTAATCAAACTCTGGAATTTGTTACCGGATCTTATGTAGTGAAGGCTGTTAGTGTAGCTGGGTTTAAAAAAGGTTTGGACAAGTTCCTGGAGGAAAGGTCCATAACCCATTATTAAGAAGGGACCCAGGATATCAATGCTTGACCCAGTACAAGCATTGAGGAACCTGTGTCTTTTGGGGAAACTGCTAGGTACATATGACCTAGATTGACCACTGTTGGAAACAGGATACTGGGCTTGATGGACCTTGGTCTGACCCAGTATGGCATATCTTATGTTCAGAACACTACTGTCTGGGTCAAACTTCTAGTCAAGATACTGCTCTTGGACAAGGAGTCCTAAAGAATTTCTACCTTTACTTCCTGCATATCACCACTCTGAATACCATCAGGCCATTAGAGACAAAAGCCAGAAGCACAGACCGAAGATCTGGAGTTTCCAGGGAGTGTAGATGCATTATCCTCCATGGCTGCAGAGAAAGCAAGGTTGCTTACCAGTAACAGGGGCTCTCCATAGACGACAGGATAATACATCCACACTTGCCCTCCACCTTCCCTGCATTTAAAAAAAAAATTCAAGAACTAATTTCACTGGGCACTGCTTCTGTACTATGGATGGACTGACACTGGATAAGCAAATGCAGAGAGTGAAAGGGAAGGAGCAGCGCAGCCGTAGAGGAAGTCCTATCAGCTGGAGGAGGGCTCCACACTCACTGGCTTTGTCAGAGTATGTTAACAGAGTGTGGATGTATTATCCTGTTGTCTGTAGAGAACCCCTGTTGCAGGTAAGCAATCTCGCTTTTTAGCCAAGTTTATAAAGGTGCCTATGCACCTGTAGCTTTATGAATTACTAGTATAAAGCTTGCAGAAATAGTGCCTAGATAGTGGGTGCGGGCATCTATACCTGCTCAGAATTGTTAGCATGTAAAGAACATAATGTACTTCATAAAATATGCACAAAATTGATGCTGTGCCCAAACTCCTTCTATTTGGAGCATTCCTACTCTACAAGTACACTCCTAAGTGCACTGCATGTACATTTAGGCATGACCTAATTTTATTAGAAGCTGTTATGCATTGAAGAAGCTTATAGAATCGCCTCCATAATGTGCTCCCTCCTTCATCACAGGAATACTCCACGGCCATTGACATGTGGTCAGTGGGTTGCATATTTGGAGAGCTGTTGACACAAAAGCCGCTATTCCCCGGGAAGTCTGAAATTGACCAGATTAACAAAGTCTTTAAGGTAAAGTCCAGTGCTTTGAGGGCCGTGTATCTTTACAACCAATGCTTAATAAGAGGCTAAAAAGCCTTTGAGATTATTCAGTGGTGGTGTAGCGTGAGGTGCAGGAGAATGGGTGCGACATGTATATGATTTAATTGCCTGACGTTTTCGTGCATCTGCTAGGAGTACGCTCTCACCTTGATTCTATGACTGTTGCTTTCTAGGACCTGGGAAGTCCCAGTGAGAAGATATGGCCTGGTTACAATGAGCTTCCTGCAGTAAAGAAGATGACATTCACGGAGTACCCATATAACAACCTGCGCAAGAGATTTGGGGCCCTCCTCTCGGACCAGGGATTTGATCTTATGAACAAGTATGTACCAGCTTTCCCAGCACTGATAGGAAGATTGTAAGGCATCTGTAGAATTCTGCATTTTCAGCTGTGCAGGACTGAACTAAAAAAGACTGCATAGCCCAACTGTGTTAATTCCTTTTGAAATTTTTAGTTGGCAAGTACATTGTTTTCCTTACCCCCTACTGCTACCATTTAATTTTACTTTTTTGCATTAAGCTCTGTCATCTTCATTTCCCTCGCTTACTCATTTCAAGGTTCTTAACGTACTGCCCAGCTCGCAGGATCAATGCAGAGGATGGTCTGAAGCACGAGTACTTCCGGGAAACTCCACTGCCCATCGATCCCTCCATGTTTCCTACTTGGCCAGCAAAGAGTGAACAGCAAAGGGTGAAGCGTGGCACAAGCCCTCGGCCCCCTGAAGGGGGTCTCGGGTACAGTCAACTGGTAGGTTTCAAGACTTGGTGAAAGCGGTGCAACCATTTTATTAGATTTGTCTTACATTTAATTTGATTTTTGGCCTGCGGGTTCATTTAGTAAATATCACAAGCAATGCACTTTACCAAACAAAGCATTAAAATGATACATGTTGAAACAGAATGATGATAAAAAACAGCTCAAACACTTAATACCAAACAAGAGGAAAGAAGTAATATGATATATTATCGGATACATAACACCCATAAATAAACACTTAATACGTTTAAAGTTAGCTTAAAATCAGAAAGTAGGATCCCATGGTACAGTTGTAAAGAATACTAAAACCATTAGGTTCAGCATAGCAGCAATCAGCATGAACGTTCTTCCCAAGATAACAAACTCTGATATATTTCTCTTACATATTTGAATCGACCTAATCCGTAAAAATTTGGATTCAAAAGTTGACTATTAGAATTACTGTCAGCTTGTAAAAGTTGAGTTTTCCTTGCCCTTTTCCTTAGGAAATGCCAAGACGAAGAGTCTTTGCTGACAGTTGTTTATTGTTCTTCATATATGAGATGTTAACCAGTTTTGTTTCAGTGTTGGCCAATGCCTGCAGCATGTGGCTTTCTTACTGTATAATAGAATCGGACAAATGGTTGAACTGGCAATTTGAAACTTGTGAGCGTAACACTGAGATCTGAGGTTCATCCTTTGCTAATGGCAGACGTTTACAGTGCTCTCATTTTGTCCACAGATCCAGCTTACAAACATGGGCAGGCAATAAAACCTTCTGGCATTAGTAGCTAAAATGCAAACAAGCTGATTAGCTGTTTATCATTTCACAGGGCGACGATGACCTGAAAGAAAGTGGCTTCCACCTCACCACCACTAACCAGGGTGCCTCCGCAGCTGGGCCTGGCTTCAGTCTCAAGTTTTAAAACCAAAGTACAGGAGAGGACGATTGAAAGAAATCTTCAGAAATCAGGAGCCTGGTGCATGGTCTGGAAGGAAACTGCTCATAGTTCTGCTGCAGGCTATGTTTTTCCTTTGATATTTTCAAATTGGGTAACCATCCAGGACTCCCATCAGGTGTAGGGAGCCCAGTTTTCTTACTGTACTATTGGGAGTAATGACTAATGGCAAGGACTATTTAAAAAATATTAGCAGACAGACCTTCAAAAAAGTCTGGGACTCATGTTTCATACTTTTGTGGTTGTACATATGTAGAATTAAAATCAATTTTTTTTAAATATTGTGGCAGGTCGTTCTCACAGGCAGAAGTCTGATTTTTCTCCAGCTTATAAATGAATGCCATTTTTAGTCTTCCTCCAGCTTCACTTAGTGAACCTTTCTTTAATCCTATTTTCAGAGTATTTCATGAATTTTGTTAGAGGGAGAAATTTCTTTGGCTATAATTTAGAAAATAAGGAGCTTGTCAGAAAACAAAATCAGTTTGTTAGTTGAAGATGTAAGTAATATGAGTGCTGAATCCTAAAAATCCAGCAAAATCAGTAGCATGTTTAGCACTGAATTCTATGGAAGGCCGGCGTTTCAGTGCTGTTCCAGCTCACCCCAAGAGGGGTGCTCTGCAATGTATTTTCTTGCCGAGCAAAGCCACACAAGACCGCAGATGGTTGCAGGACCAGAGGGGAGGCATCAGCACAGGGGTGAGTAGATAGCAAGAGGATACCCATAGTTACAACATGTTTATGAATGTAAACACAGCTCTAGGGACTTGTGTGCTTGTTTATTTAAAATATTTCTTTCCCCATCATCCCACTGGATCAGTCCAGAACAAATGGATTATGCCTATCTATCATCAGATGGAGGCAGAGGCAAAAGGTTTATGAGCTCTGCTCTGTAAAGGGTGCTGTTGCAGCCATGTGCTTCTCAGTGTTTTGTCTCTAGCAAATGGTAGGCAGGCATTCTGTGCAGTATTTGGTTCTGGAGGGATGTGATTCCTGGGTGCTGTTAGAGAGCTGATTCCCAAGTTGAGTCCTATTAGGCAGAATGTTCAAGAGTCCTCAACTTGGTCTAGGAAAATACTTGGAGTCCAGGTCCTTCTCTTTCATGTTCTCTCTCCTGCCTCCCTTCCTTTGCCTAGTGTGGTTTGGGGAAGGAGGGGATTGGGTCCTGTCCTTTACCTTCTATTTCTTTGTTTAAAAAAAATGACTAAGGGCAATTTCTTATCGTCCCTCCAGTCCAGTCCCGTCCCGCACTTCTGGGTAGTGCACCTCCTTCAGCAGCTTGGAGACTGAGCATGTCAAATCTTGATGTCACCAGTACTAGTACAGCTGGCACCATCCACCAGCTCCCAGTATGCTCAGTTCTTCAAGCAGCTGGGAGGAGGTAATGAGCCAGGGTGCGGGGCTCACTGAAGGAGCAAATAAGGAGTCGGTTAGTCAGGGATTTTATTCTGGTTGGTTTTCCTTTTGGCTTCCTTTATTTAGTTTGCTTACTGTTGGTTTTAAAACCAAACAAAAAAAAACAACAAAGAAACTGCAAGTTCCAGCCCTGAGGAGCTGAGCTCTATGGCTTCGCTGAGGAGGATAACCCCACCTTTTGAGTGTCCAGGGGAGTGTTGGGATGGCTGATGGTGATCCGTGGCTGGAAGGCAGCTCCCGATCCCGTGAACGGGTCAGGAGCCGCCGGTGCTGGGCTGCAGCTTGGGAGTGCTCCTCCTCCTCCCCCGAAGCCACGTGCAGGCTGAGCGCGAGGAGTGTAGTCTGGCGGAGGTACAGAGGACTGCCTGTTGGCGATACGAGGGAAGGTCTGGTGCAGTCTGAGGAGGCTTTTTTCCCTTCCAGCGTTGTTGCCAGGTACTGGGGGAGGGTTCTTTTGGCATAGTGAGTTTCGGTGCGAAACGGCCTAGCAGGGCTTGAGGCCTAGCGCCTTGTGGTAACTGGCGGCGGCTGTGACACGGGACCGCAGGGCTTCATTGTTTCTCCCACACTTTCTTTAATTGTTTGGAACAGCCTGGTCTGCCACTAGAGGAGCGTGTCTCGCACTGCAAGCTCTGGTGGGGAGTTTTCTCTTTCCTGCTCTCCTATATTTTCTGTCTTTCTCTTAGTTAAAGCAAAAAGAAAGAAAGAAAGAAAAAGGACTAACCAGATCTCTAAAGGGAAATTTAGGATAGTGGGCCCTATTTGGTTTGGGTGGCCCTTTGCCTTCCCCGTTGGTGACCGGGGGGGGGGGGGGCAGCGGTCTTCATGCCTGATCTGCAGAACCCGGCGAGGGTCCATCTCAGACGAAGATGTGTGCCGCAGGTCTGTGGCAGAAGCTACCAGCATGGAGCAGGCACTGCAGGACAAGACTCGGGAGTCCGCATCTGTGCCGGTGCAGGAGGCTCAGGCCTCGCTGGAGCCCCCTTCCTCTCCTCTGGGGGCGGTTCCCGGTCCTTCGATGTCCCAGGGGCTGGGGATCGCAGGGGCTTTGGGGGGGGGGTTTCTCCTGGAGTTTGTGCTCTTGTTACGTCAAGCTTTCTGCTTGCGCCAGCAGGGTGCAGCAGGGGGAACCCTTCTTGATGGGGGTCGTGTGAAGAGAGGCTCCACAGGGAGGGGGGTTGCCCCAAGTGCGGTGCCGGTTAAGAAAGCCAGGCCCTTACAGGTGTGGCTGGAGCCATCTCCTGGGTCCGAGAGGCCAGAGGGGGACGACGTGGAGATCGAGCCAGACCTGGAAGGTGACGAGCTCGAGGAGGGGGAGATCCTGGAGCCGGAAGATCAGGCTAGGATTGTCCGGGTCTTTCGGCGTGAAGAGTTGCCTGTCCTGATCATGAAGTCTCTTAAGGCCATCAATTTGCCCGTGTGCCTGCCGGCTGATGGGTCACTAGAGGTGCAGGTGGTGCAGAAGACTCAGTCGGTCTTCCCAATGCACCGGGTGGTCAAGCAGATGATTCAGGATGAGTGGGATCTGCAGAGGTGAGTCTTAAGGGAGCCAGAACGACGTTGCGCCTCTACACCCTGTTGGATCAGGAGTGCGAGATGTTCAGGTCCCTGCGAGTGGAAGCAGCAGTGTCGGCGGTTATGAACAAGACCACCATCCCGGTTGAAGGTTCCATGCCCCTGAAGGATGGGCAGGACAGGAAGCTGGACACTTGGTTGAAGCAGATGTTTGATGTCAACTCCCTAGCATTGCAGACCTCCATCTGCTGGGCCTGGGTGGCAAAGCCTGTCTGTGGTGGTCACAGCGGCTGCAGCAGCTGGTGGACCCCATGCTGGAGCAGGGGGGTGAGGTGGCCAAGCTGGAGTCCGGGACAGCCTACCTCGCCGATGTCCACTATGATCTCATTCGTGGGCTCGCCAGAAGCATGGCATCAGTGGTAGCAGCCTGTCACTATCTCTGGCTGTGGAATTGGGCTGCAGACAGCCCCTCCAAGTCCTGGCTGTGTAAGCTACCCTTTAAGGGGAAGCTTCTCTTCGGGAGGACCTGGACAAGTTGGTCAAGGACCTAGGGCAATCTAAAAGTGGGCGTCTGCCGGAGGATAAACAGAAGCAGGGTCGCAGTACAGCGCCATCTCAGGGCCAGGTTCGTGACTTCCGGTGTTTTCGTATGTCCCGTCTGGGTTCCTTCCAGAGGGGAAAGTTTCCCGTTCGGGGGCAAGTGTTCCGAGGTTTCCGAGGGGCAAGCAGGGTTTTCTCTGCTGCCTCCACCTCGGGACTTAAGAAGCCCAATAAAGCGAGGGGGGGCCCAGGCAGCGGTGCAACCCGTGGGGAGTCGGCTACAGGGGTTTTACTTTGCTTGGGCCCAGATAACGTCCAACCAGTGGGTCCTGGAGATCATCTGTGAAGGCTATGCCCGGCCAGTTGGTGAGTCCTTCATCCGGTCCCCCTGCAAGGCTCCACGCAAGACAGTGGCCATATGAGACACCCTGGAACCAGTCAAGAAACGTGGCAGGGAGTTCTAAAATTGCCTTTATTGTTCCACGGATCAGGTGTGCCAAACCCCAACACAGGCCGTGTTTCGTACACCACTTCCTCAGGGGTTAAGGGCTCACACTGTAACCAGCCAATATGAAACACAACTCTCTTTGATTGGCAGGACCGTAGAAACCACCTGCCTCTAGCTCGTGATGTTGATTAAACTGAATCACATTGAAAAACGCTGTCAGCGGGCAAGACTCAACAGCTACACATGAGTCTTGCCCGCTGACGGCGTTTTTCAATGTGATTCAGTTTAATCAACATCACGAGCTAGAGGCAGGTGGTTTCTACGGTCCTGCCAATCAAAGAGAGTTGTGTTTCATATTGGCTGGTTACAGTGTGAGCCCTTAACCCCTGAGGAAGTGGTGTACGAAACACGGCCTGTGTTGGGTTTGGCACACCTGATCCGTGGAACAATAAAGGCAATTTTAGAACTCCCTGCCACGTTTCTTGACTGGTTCCTAGTTGCCCACGTGGCGGCTTGCTGTTCTTTGGTGGACCCATATGAGACACCCTGTCATGGCTGCTTCAGCTCGGGGTGGTGGTCTCCGTCCCCCGGGAGCAGTGTGGCTGTGGTCGATATTCCATCTATTTCGAGGACCCCAAAAAGGACGGGTCCTTTTGCCCGATTCTGGATCTCAAACGAGTGAACCGTTATCTGCGGGTTCTGCATTTTCGGATGGAAATATTGCGGTCAGTGATGGTCGCGGTGAGGAAGGGAGTTTCTGACATCCCTCGATCTCACAGAAGCGTATCTTCACATTCCCATCAGGACCAGAGCACCAGCAGTTCCTGAGTTTTGCGGTGCCAATGGGACATTTCCAGTTTCAGGCTTTGCCGTTCAGCCTGACAATGGCTCCTCACACCTTCACCAAGGTTATGGTGGTGGTTGCGGCAGCACTCTGCAAGGAGGGGGTGCTGGTGCATCCTTAACTCGATGACTGGCTGATTCTGGCGAAATCCAGAGACGAGAGTGTGCTGGCGACGTCACGGGTCGTGAACCTGCTTGAAAGCCTCGGCTGGGTGGTCAACGCAGCCAAGAGCCATTTGGTCCCGTCACAGGACCTGGAGTATTTGGGAGCACAGTTCAACACTCTTTTGGGAATAGTCTTCCTGCCGGAGCAGCGGACTCGGGAACTACACCTGTTACTGCATCAGTTTCTGCACCAGCCAGAGCCAACATATTAGGTACCGTGGCGGCTATTCTGGAGGTGGTGCCGTGGGCGAGAGTGCATATGCATCCTTTGCAGAGGGCCCTGCTCCAGTGGTGGTCACACCAGACAGACCCCCCCTGTCTCGGAAACTCTTTTGCCCATGGGAAGTCAGGAGGGCGCTTCAGTGGTGGCTCTTTCAGGAGAATTTGGAGGCGGGCATGCCCCTCGAGGCACTGCAGTGGATCCCGGTGATGACAAATGCCAGTCTGGCGGGCTGGGGGTCCCTTGCGAAGGCTCCTTCGCCCAGGGGACCTGGAGTGCACAGGAGGCCAGTTGGTCGATCAACCGGCTAGAGATGCAGACTGTGGCCCTGGCGCTAAGCACTTTTTTGTTGTGTCTGCGAGGAAAGGCTGTCAGGATCCTTTTGGACAATGCGACCACAGAGGCCTACATCAACCATCAGGGAGTCATGGGCAGCGCAACTCTGGAAGAGGAGGCAGAGTGGCTGTTCGTTTGGGCAGAGCCTCGCCTCCAGGCGCTCTCAGCGGCACACAGTGCAGGAGTCGACAATGTGATGGCAGACTATCTCAATCACGTGCACGTGGACCCGGGGGAGTGGTCCCTCCATGCAGAGGTCTTCGTGCAGGTGGGGAGCACCAGTCATGGACCCGATGGCCATGTTAGAGACCACCAATGTGAGCCAGTTCTTCAGAGAAGATGAGAAAGGATGTCTGAAGGCCTGGATGCTCTGCTACAACAATGACCTGCGGAGGGCCCGCTGTATATCTTTCCCCCTTGGGCACTTATCAGCAGAGTGGTGCAACGGATCGAGGCTCACAGGGGGCGGGTCATCCTGATCACCCTGGACTGGCCGCGGTGCCCGTGGTATGCTGACATGGTTCAGCTTCTGGAGGATCAGCCGTGGAATCTGCCGGCTCAGGCAGATCTTCTGGTGCAGGGTCCAGTAAAAATGCCTCAGGTGGATCGGTTCTCGCTTACGGCCTGGCCCTTGAAAGGGCACAGTTGAGGAAGGAGGACTATTCGGGCCTAGTGATTTCCACCTTGTTGAAGGCTCTGAAGAGGTCTACCTCGTTTGCCTATGTTAGGATATGGTGCATTTTTGAGGCTTGGTGTGCGGAGAGGCAGGCATGGCCTACGACGGCCTCTGTCCCAGAGATCTCGACCTTCTTGCAAGACTGTTTAGATAAGGGCCTAGCGGCCAGCTCGTTGCAGGTGCAACTGGCGGCTATTGCCTGTTGTTGTGGAAAAGTGCAACAGGTGCCATTGGGGTCTGACCTGGATGTGTTGCGCTTCCTGAGGGTGTTAGCTTGTTTGCAGCCGCCGCGTAGGGTGGTGGTGCCACCATAAGACCTCAATATGCTTCTGTTGATACTAGGGCACTGTTCGAGCCCTTGGGCCGAGCCTCGCTGAAAGGCCTAACTCTGGATGGTTTTCTTGGTAGCGATCTGCTCCGTGCGCAGAATCTCGGAGCTGCAAGCCTTATGTCGGGAGCCATTCCTTTCGTTCTTGTGGGAAAAGGTGGGTTTTTGGCCTGTGCATTCTTTCCTGTCGAAGGTGGTTTCATCTTTTCATGTCAATCAGCCTGTGTCCCTGCTGGTCCTGGAGGGCTCAGGAACTGATGCCGCCAGCTTCAGCTTGCGTTTCTTGGATGCGCGAAGGACCCTCAAGCGTTACTTGAAGGAGACAGCGAGCTTTCACAAATCTGATCGCTTGTTTGTGCTCTTTGGGGGTCCGCGAGGAGGCGGCTAAGGTCTCTATTTTCAGATGGATTCGTGAGGCGATCGCTTCGGCATATGTTTTTCAGGGGCTTCAGGTACCTGTGGGGTTGCATTCTCATTCCACGAGGGCTCAGGTGACTTCATGGGCCGAGTATGGCTTGGTGCCATCGATGGAAATCTGCAGAGCAGTGATCTGGTCCTCTCTGCATATGTTCAGTAAGCACTATCGCCTGGATGTCCAGGCTGCAGGGGATGCCTGTTTTGGTGCGGCGGTGCTGCGGGCCGGTCTTGCAGGTCCCTCCCATTAAGAATACTGCACTGTTACATCCCAGAGGTGCGGGACTGGACTGGACTGGAGGGACGGTAAGGAAAGCGAAATTAGACTTACCTGCCAATTGTTCCTTGAGGAACTCCAGTTCAGTCCCGGATCCCACCTGGGGTTTTGATAAGGCTTTTTGGACCTTGTGATCAAACTGTCTGTTTAGTTGCTGATGGCAACAGTGGTGCCGGGGTAACAAGGAGTCGCTGGTGCTTCTGTGTGCCAGGGTGGGCCAGGCATGGTCTATCTCTCTTTGGTTCCGGAGTTCCTCAGGTAAGCCTCTTCCTCTCTTGTCCTCTCTTGAGGGGGGTGACGGAGTTCCTCCTTGGGGCCAGGGAGGGGAGGCGCAAGTTCAGTTAGTTCAGTTTAGCCTTTTATGGCCATTGTCTGTTTAACTACTTATTTGTTGCTTCTGTGAGTCTGCTTTGTTAATAGGTTACCGGGAGCTAGTGGGTGGTGCCAGCCATACTAGTACTGGTGACATCAAGATTTGACATGCTCAGTCTGCAAGCTGCTGGAGGAGGTGCACTACCCAGAGGTGCAGGACTGGACTGGAGTTCCTCAAGGAACAACAATTAGCAGATGTCTAAGTTTGCTTTGAGAGGCTTGTCCTGAGGAAAGGGAGAAATCGTCTTTGAGTCTTCGGTGGAAGGCAAGCTCAGGACTGTACCGAGCTAGAATCACACCCTGTGCGACTTCAACATCAGGCGCGTGCGTTCCCCCCCCCCCCCCTCCTCCCCATACCTGCTTTTGCCCTGCTTTTCTCCACGGCGGCGCTTGCAGCAGGGAAAGAGTAGAAAGCGGCTGGATGGAAGTGGAGGAGAGGGCACACACCCGATGTGCAAGTCACTGGCATTTTAAGCAGATCTGTCCCTTCCTGCTTTGACGTTGCGTCAGAGGAGGGACGGACCAACTTGCTTAAAGTGCCGTGAAAAGTCTTAGAGGACACATTCGGCTGGCTGCTGTTGTCCTACCGCCACTGAGAGAAGAAAAAGTGGCGGCGACTGGGCAACAGTAGGCAGCCGAATGTGCCCCCAAGTCTTTGCGCCCTATACGACTGCACTGCTCGCACAGGGCTAGATACAGTCTTGGGCAAGCTATCTAGAACAATATAGAACATAAATACAATAAAAACAATCATGAGACAGTCAAACAATTCCTGCAGCTGGAGAGAGAGGAGGGTAGAATTGGTAGGAGTATTGATATTGGTTTGGAGACATGGGTGTTCTCCAGGAACAAGCAAGAAGTCAGTCCTCACATATGGGTGACATTGGCGCCGATGGAGTCCGCACTGAGCATTTCCCCAGCTTTCACAGAAAGCCTTTGGGAATGCTACCATGCATGCATGGTCCCCTTCCCGCCCAGGGGTGCCATCTTGCTCAGTCTCCTTTCTTCTGCTGAGCCCAGCGGGCACTTGTCCCTTTTCCTGGAAAAAAATCCTCTAAAAATTATTCTTCAAAGTTTTGTTCCCCCCCCCCCCCCCCCCCGGTTGCGTACCGGTTCCTCTTCCCACCTTGAGCCAGTGCCGTTCTCGCCTATTCCCTGTTTTTTTTTTTTTTTTCCAAGGCTTTCTTCGATTGGCGTTCATGCCTTTTTCGCCTGGGAGGAGTCGACCCTGGCCGGGTGTCTCCCACCATGTCTCCTGGTGGGTTCAAAAAGCGTGACTGCTGCAGTCAAACCATGTCTGTTACAAACACCCACGACTGCTGCTTGTGCTGCCTCAGGCGAGACCACGACAGTACCATCTGCGACCTGTGCCAAGCCATGACTCCGAAAACCAACAAGAAAAGGTCAGAGTTGCAGTAGAGGATGTTCCTGTGGTCTGACTCAGCCCCAGCTTCCCCAACGCTGAGCCCCAAGCTGAGCACCTCCCGCGAGGCCCAGGCGTTTTCAGAGTCATGCTGCAGCAGCTCCTCCATAAAGACCCCAGACCTTGGGAAGAAAAAGAAAAAATCCTCAAGACCAGTAGAAATTACACCGGTGAACCCAGTAAGGTCCCGCGGTGGGACTCTGGTGACTCCGAGCAGCGTCCCCCTTAAGGTCTTTAAGGAGGAGTCCTCAGCCGTGCGAGGCTCCCCGAGGCTGTGGTCAAGGACACACTCATGAGGGCCAGCGTCGGGCCCGAGGTCCTCTGTGCCCACGCTGACAGCTGTAGAGCCTTTGGGCAGAATATTTCTGCAATCCTGGCCTTGCAGCAAGCAATGATGTCTGGTTCATCTGCATCACCGGGCCCCCAACTGCGGTAGAATCCCTGAGCCTCGAGCCAGGCCCCGAGCACCATCGGCCTTGGACAAGCCCTCTGCACCGATCGGGGTCCCGATCTCGATCCTCGGGTGTCTGGCCTCCCTGACCAGCTTCCGGGAGTCTGACCTGAGATCCACCGGGGACCCCGGTTCCTTGTGACCGACCTCGAAGCGTGGGAGTCCCAAGCCTCGGAGTCATCGATGCCCTCGGTCTCTGACTGGGAGACCAGCATTGAGGCCTGTAGGGCTGGGTACCCCTGCACTTCTACATGCAAATCTCCGGCCTGCTCAGCAACTCAGGCCTGAACCAAACTGAACAGACAAGATGGATTCTTCACTACACTTTTGCTGTGTTCAGCTACTAACCTGACCTCCAAGCAACTGCTTGCGCAGCGTTTCTAAGTGTGCATACAGAAGCTATTGTCCGTGGCTAATTTACTGCCCACATGCAAAAACATCTGCTGCTTCGGTGTCCTTGGACACTTGTACATATGCCCAGAAGTTACATACTGTTGCTTTTGCATGACTTCTTACTATGGATCCTTTGTCTGCAAGAAGATGCCCATCATCTACCTCCTGATTCGCTGAGAACACCTCAGACTGCCTGGTGCCATCCAATCATCGGACCTATGACGGAGTATTCTTACAGAGAATAATGCAATCTGCGCTGAAACTTTAGTAAGGGTTGGGGGTTTTTTCCCACCTGTTCATACAGACTTCTGCACCGGTTCCTTCCTGCTGTGCACTGCGTACCTGATTCCTGCGACCTGAGCCTTCCGCAAGACGGCCACTAAGTGTGGGCTAGGCCGTCCTCCAAAGGTCTGAGATAAGACTTTCACAGATACCTCCGGTTCGGACTTACTGCGGCTCGCCTCTGACGGGGCTGGAGCCTGCATTAGCTAGCAGCCGCCTCCTTGGACTGTGCTGTTCCTGAGTGCCCGATGAAGCTAAGGTACTGACTTATCTCTCCTCCCCCGGATGGGCAAGGGGTTAGCAATATATTTCATACCTTTCCTCAGTGCAGAGCGAATCAGTGACGCCTGGTTACTAAGTAGTGATTTATTACGTTATCCAATGGTACATCTGTACTATAACAAATTTCTACCTCATGTTTCTAATTAGCTATATGTGTGTTTGTATATTTTTCTACCTGGCTGTCTATAATAAAGTCTAATATATATCTGCAGACCAGACTTCTTTCGTGGCTCATTGCCAGAATAACTCACCGAACTTTGGGCTGGGTATTAGTAGCCATTTTCCCCCTGGACAACAGAGTCTAACTTATTTTTATGCTACTAATAATCCCTACATAATAATGGGGGCTCGTCCGGGATGAGTATTTCTTAATGAGCTACGTCTCTCAGAAACCCACTTTACGGGATCTCTGCATGAGTTATGTCTTACGGAGTTTGAGTAATTCTAGCAGCTATTCCTGTGTTTGTTACGATGGCTCACGCAGATAAGTTTGATTTGGCATTCCAGAAATTAGCTTCCCTATGTTGGTCGAAAGATGCCACTGCCGACCACATTGAAAGGCTCTCTAAGTGTCTTACAACAGATACGCAAGAGCTTGTTAAGGCTGATAGCTTTTTCAGTGAGTTCCTAGACCGGCTACTTGCTCATAAGGCTAAAGTAACGGTGGATGTGGTAGCCGAGCATGCTTGTGTTTTGCATATTTTTAATGACAAACTGCAGAAGGCATTATGTCACCTGCAAACTAAATCTGAATCGCTGGAAGCTGATTTAATGCAAGCTCAAAGTCAGCTACAGTGTACCAAGGATACAGCAAAACAGTGTGAAAAGGAGAGTGTTGAATTACGTCATCAAGTTGCTGAGCTGCAGGCTGAGATGACAAGACGGGCTAGCCGTAGCCTGTTCTCACCAGGTACTACCAGCCTGTGGTGTCTGAGATGCCAAGATTTAGTGGATCAGGTTGCTGCTCTCAAAAAGCGGAGCGAACAGGATCAAAAGGAGTTGCAATTTCTAGCAGTCTGTAGAACTGAGCTGGCTGCTCAGACAAGGAGATTAAAAGAGGACGCTCTTTATGAGCAACGAGAGAGCGCTCTGATAGCTGAGTTAAATGCAGCAGAGACTGCTCTAAATGCAGCAAAACAGCGAACGGCTAGTCTCCAGAGGGAACTAGCTGCTGCACGTCAGGAATGTGGGCAGGAAATACAGGGAGTTAACCTCGAAATCCAGAAATTAAGAGCTGATTGTTTTGAATTGGCCTGTGAGTCTACCTCTCAGAGTAATGAGACAGAGTACAGGGATAATTTGAGCCCTCTAGGCTTCTCAAATTACCAAAGGGTAGATGACGGCAGTTTGCCACTGGAAACCCTGCCCAGTGTAGAAAGGCAGCTTTTCGAGAACAAAGTCAGTTCTCTCCCATCAGCGCATGAGCACAGGAGAGAAACAGGGCGGAGTGAAACACCCTACTCTCGACCCCTCCCCATACAGGGAGCGGTGAAGGGGGGGTGGGAAGTCCCCCTAGTGATGGAAAACTGTACCAGCAGCGACCACCAGAGGGAACTGAAGGCAAGCGAAATCCTCTATGCTCCCGTGTCCTGCAAGGGAAACAAACAAATGAAGGTGCTTCTGTCGCCCAATTGCAAATTATTAAAACTTTGCGGAGTATGGTCACACCTTTTGAGAAAAATGGTCGTGCCACCATAAATGAACATTTAGCTGCAGTCAAAGATGCCTTTTGGGCGCTGAATATTGCCAGGGGGGAGGACATGGTTCTGTATCTTCCATGGTCCTTTGATGTACCCTGTCAGCAGTTTATTCGGGCCATGGCAGACGATGAAAAGAAGGACATCATCATCTTTGAACAGGCACTAAAGAAACATTATGGGCCATATCCTGATGCTATCGCTGCAAAACAGGCAGCATATAGTATGACTTATAGGGAAAATGAAACACCCCGAGAGTTTGCTTACAGACTTCGGCAGACCTTCTTCCAGAGTGATCCTTCTTGGGAAACAATAGAACACCATCAGGAGTTTCGTAATCTTTTCTGTCAGTTGCTCCTTCCATCTGTTGAGGCTTATATGTCTGACAATCGTCACAAACCCCTGTCACGTGTGATAGAACATGCTGAGTGGATTTTTGAAGCTTTTCCTAACATGAAAGCCAACCCTTGTGGCAGCACAGTAAAGGCTCCAAGCAAAGCCAAGGAGCCAAAACAGAGTGTTAGTGCTGTAAAATCTACTCTTTCTTTGGAAAGTAACTCTTCTCCTTCTGCTCCACAGAATCCTCCCAGGCCACCCCAGAATAACCAGTCATCTGGGTCTAAGCAGCGCTCTGGGAATCAGCGTTTCACTCAGCAGAACCGGAACTGGAAGAGAGAGCCTGGTTTTGACAAGTACCAGGAACTGGAAAAGAGAATAAGCGAGTTGACAGATATGATGAAGGCTACCGTTGCATTCAGCTCCTCACAGGAGGCTTCTGCTAGTAGTGCGCCAACTAAGCCACGAGCAAAGCCCAGTGGGCCAAAGAACAGTCCAAAGCCTCAGAAGCCAGAGGAGGAACTGGTTGACTCCTCTTCCCCTTCTAATGAGACTGAATGACTAACCGACTTTGTTTCTGTCCCACAGGTCACTATTGCACAGGTGCAGCCAGTTCAGATATCCAGACCAGCTGGAGATGCCATCCCATGGACACAGAGTGACAGTCCTGCAATGGACAGCGAGGGTCCAGCCTTCGACGCCATCAGGAAGCACAAGTACTTTCTGGGTAAACTCAAGCCAAAAGGACAGAGGTACACTGTTCCTGTTACAATTCAGCAGGCTTTTCTCTGTGAGGGCCTGATAGATTCAGCCTCTGAGGCTACCCTGATTACCTCGAGTCTCTTTGATAGACTCACTGCTTCCTTGGGGAGTCAGAGGACCCTACACGTTACACCCAGTGATTTGTCACTCGCAGCTTATGGGAATCAGCCCATAGAGTCAATGGGGCAGGTCTGGCTTAACCTCCAAATTGGAAAATTACAGGTGAAACATCCTGTCATCATTACAAAGTGCCCTGGGGAAAAATTCTTGATTGGCAATGAGCTCTTGAAACGGTTCCGCCCCATTCTGGACTACGTCCAGGAAGTGATCTGGACACAGGTCACACATCCCATACCTTATGCTAGGGTAAAACATGACAGCAGAGTCAGTGGTCCTTGTTCGGTGGAACGCACAAACAATTCCATCAGGATTAATTTCCAGAGGTCAGCTGATCCCCAAATCCTTCAGCTCCAGTATGAAAGGGCTGGAGATGAGGATCAGGGCATCAGCGACGTGGTTGCCATTGCAGTAGGTTCAGTAGCTAACATTGTCCTTGATACTGACTGCCTGCAGATCTTCCTGAAGGAACCTGTGGAAGGTTGTGAGGTACAAACCCCTCCTCCATCCCATCCATGCCTAGATCACCCTAGGAGACTGACGGACATATTCTCGGCTGAGAAAGGTCCCTTTATATATGTGCAGGTGGGCATGTCCCAAAAGGAAAGGGCCTACCTATTACCCCACTGTGACCACTCCCTCATCAGTGAGACTCTTTTCTATCGGCTCAAACAACAGCTTACCCTTGATTGGGTAATGGGAGCGAAGACTTCGTTCCAAGTGCCTGGGGAAGGGCTCAAGACATTAATGGGCTACTGCAATCTCCCCTTGCAAGTTGGGGTCAAAGGTTTTCGGCACAGGCCTCCCCCAAGACCTCTCGACACCAAGACTTCCCTTCGGAACCATCTCCCCCGGAGCCCCGGCACCATTCCCCGCCCGAGTACATGGCCTTCCACAACTTTCCTGCTGTCCCTGGAGAATACCTGTTACAGGTGAGTAACTACGCTTTCTTCACCAGGCCTTGCTCCTCTCTGAGCTCGCAGGCTTGCTCAAGGACAGGGCTGTAGAACCTGTACCCAGGCATTTGTGGGGAAAGGGGTTCTACTCCAGGTACTTCCTTGTCTCCAAAAGAACTGGGGACCTCAGGCCCATACTAGACCTGCGAAACCTGAACAGGTTTCTGGTGAGGGAGAAGCACAAGATGTTCTCCCTTAGAACTCTGCTGCCCTACCTCCACCAGGGAGATTGGCTGTGCTCCTTAGACCTAAAGGATGCATACACCCACATCCTGATCCACCCCTCCCACAGATGGTACCAAAGGTTCGTGGTGGGAGGAGAGCACTACCAGTACAGGGTGCTTCCATTTGGCCTGGCCGCCTTGCCAAGAGTTTTTTTATAAAGTGCCTGGCGGACATTGCCGCCTATGTGTGCCTACAAGGGGCCTTTGTCTTCCCCTATCTGGATGACTGGCTCATCAGAGACAGCACTGCCCCCGAGGCCAGCCAGGCCGCAGGGCAAACGATCTGCCTCCTGTAGCACTTAGGGTTTGTTGTCAACTACCCCAAATCCCACCTCTCTCCAGCCTAAAACCTTGGAGTTCATAGGTGTCCAGCTGGACACGTTGCAAGTCGAGGTCTTCCTCCCAAAGGAAAGGGCACTTCGCCTCGTACAGCTGGTGGGAGACATGCAGAGGCACCGGTCAATACTGACTCGCTGCTGCCTCTCCGCCTACTGGGTCATATGGCCTCAATGGTGCATGTCACGCCCCTAGCCCGCTTGCACATGCGGACAGCCCATTGATGCCTCTGCTCCCAGTAGACTCAGGCCATGGGCTGATTGCGAGACAGGGTCAGAGTCACCCGCCAATTGACGAACTCCCTCAGTTGGTTACAGTCACTGCGCCATGTCTGAGCAGGGATGCCATTTCAGCTGCTTGTGCCAAAGAGGGTTCTGATCCATGGACACCTCCCTCCTGGGTTGGGGGGGTGCGCACACTGTGGAGCCCTCCGCACTCAAGGCAGCTGGTCACAGGAGTCGCCGCTCTCACAGATTAGCCTCCTGGAACTCAGAGCCATCTTTCTGGTCTTGCGGGCATTTCGCCGCCACCTGTGCAACCATCCTGTACTGATTCAGACGGACAACCAGGTCGCCATGTTTTATGTAACCAAACAAGGGGGACACAGGTTCATACTCCTTCTGCCAAGAGGCAGTGGCTCTCCTCTCCTTCATAGTGCACCATGGAATGCTCCTATGGGCAGTATACCTTTCAGGTCAGGCCAATTGCTTGGCAGCAGAGTCTTATGCCCACACGAATGGCATCTGAACCCCAGGGTGGTGCAAAGACTCTTCCGCCTCTGGGGCAGGCCCGTAATGGACCTGTTCACCTCCCCAGACAACACGCAGCTGCCCCGCTTCTGCTCACACCAGCCACAACTGGGGAGAGTGGCAGCGGATGCCTTCCTGATCCTGTAATCTGAGGGCCTCCTCTATGCCTTCTCACCGACTCCTCTAGTGGCCAAGACCCTCTTCAAGGTCCAGAGCGAGCAGACATCAGTGATTCTGATTGCCCCCAGAAGGGCCTGGCAACCCTGGTTCCCTCTGCTGCTCTCCTTGTCTGTGGCACTCCTAGTCCCACTGGGTCGGGATCCGGAACGCCTGTCTTAGGAGGAGGGCTTCCTCCTGCACCCCAACCTGGGGTTGCTAGCGTTGGCAGTGTGGTTGCTGAAAGGGTAGCACTGGCTTCTTTCAATCTCCCAGGAGAAGTCGAGGAGATCCCACTGGTCTCCTGAAAACCCTCTTCCCAAAAAGCATATGCCTTCAAATGGAGAAGATTCTCTGTTTGTTGTGCAGAAAAAGAGGAGAACCCTTTCTCCTGCCATGTGCAAATAGTGCTACAGTACTTACTATACTTCTTGCAAACTGGCCTGAACTCTGTGAGGGTACACCTGAGTGCCAAAGCCCCTCACCATCACCCTATAGAAGGGAAATCCCTCTCAAACCAGCCCCTGGTCTCCAGGTTCCTCTGGGGACTCTTGCTATCGAAGCCCCCTCTCTGCCCTCCTGCAGCAGAATGGGACCTTAATGTGGTGCTCTCCCAACTCACCAGACCACCGTTCGAGCCCCTGGCCACCTGCCATTTTCGATATCTATCCTGGAAAGTGTTTTTTCTGGTGGCCATCACATCCGTTTGGAGAGTGAGCGAACTCCAGGCCTTGATGGTGGATCTGCCATATACAAGGTTCTACAGGGTAGCGCTTCGCGCACACCCCAAATTCCTTCCCAAGGTGGTATCTCTTTCACCTCATCCAGAGGAGGTCCTTCCCACCTTTTTTCCACGGCCCCATGCCAGCATGGAGGAACTCGTATTGCATTCACTAGACTGTAAACAGGCCCTGTCCTTCTACCTGCAGCGGACCTAGGCCCATCGTAAAGCTCCTCAGCTCTTTGTGTCATATGATCCCAGTAGACTGGTTATGATGTGAACTCTGTCCACTTCGGAGACAGACTGCATTGCCCTCGCCTATGAGCAAGTAGGCCTCTCCCTTGAGCATCGGATCACTGAACATCGCGTGTGGGCTATGGCCACATCGGTGGCCAACCTCTGCTCATTGCCAGTGACGGAAATCGGCAGGGTTGCCACATGGTCTTCAATTCATATGTTTGTAGCTCATTACTGCCTAGAGAGCGAGTCCCACAGGGACAGTGCCTTCGAGCAGGCAGTACTCCGTAATATTTTTGTGGGTGTAGGCAGCTCGTGCCCTCTGGATCCTTCTGTGTTCAGGCTACCGGAGTAATGATGCCTCTGCACACGTGGGTCTTGCAGAGTCTCTCTATTGGGACTCACCTTCTGCAGCTTACAGTCATCTGATGGGTCGCCAGCAGTGCTGTCATGGTTCAGTCCTCGGCAGCCTGGAGCCAGAGAGTCCCATATGTGAGGACTGACTTCCTGCTTATTCCTGGAGAAAGCGTAGTTACTCACCTATAACAGGTGTTTTCCAGAGACAGCAGGAATCAGTCCTCACAACCCTCCCTCATCCCCTTGGAGTTGCCTCTCAACATTGTTTTAAGTCTTTTTTCGCTATGTCATCTGACTGAGCAAGATGGCACCCTTGGGCAGGAAGGGGATCACACATGCGTGGTAGCATTCTTGAAGGCTTTCTGTGAAAACTGGGGGAACTGCTCCACGCGGGCTCTGTCGGGACTGACATCACCCATATGTGGGAACTGATTCCTGCTGTCTCTGGAGAACACTTGTTATAGGTGAGTAACTACGCTCTGTGTTCGCTGTCAAATTTAAAGTTGCAGTTAATAAGTTGAAAAATATGCATTCCAAAATATAAGCAAGTACATTTTAGTAATTAGTACACAAATTATGAATATTATATTCAGTTCTGAAATGTTTGTGGAACAGAATAGCCATTTTCACCTAGGTCAGAGAGGGGTAAAGGGAAGGTTTTGTTACCTCAGGAATTCCCATGGAGGAGTTGGCAGAGCTGGGATTAGAATGGAGATAAAAGCATTTTAATCTTTTTTTTTTTTTTTTTTTTTTTTAATTTTAACAATGACTAGGTAAACATAATGCAGGGGTGACACAGTTGGAGGAAAGGTTGCACAAAGAACATAGAACCACAATGGTGTCACCTGCATGGGGCTAGTACATCCAATGTGGGGCAGCTGTCTTTATAAAAAAAAATCATGGTGTTGGAGGAATGAAGGCAGCATTGAATGGTGATGGAGAGAGGGATGACAAGCTAACCTGTGCAACTCTCAGAGCCCTCAGTTAGTCAAGATGGTTCACCATGTTCTGCCTTTGTGGATAGCAAGTGTTACTGCTAAGACTAAGTACAAATCACAGCTCAGTGTCACATTCACAGCACTTTTACCTCGTTCCAGGCATTTCTATAGTGCTGCACCAGATACATGGTTGTAAGTATAAAATATAATCTAAAGGAACAAGCAGGAATGTAGTCTTCACATATGGGTATCGGCACTGATGGAGCCCGTACGGAAACGCTCCCCAGCGTCATATAGGAAAGCTTTTGGGAGCATCCCACTGCACCTGCGCTGCTCCCTTCCCACCTTTCCAACTCTCCCTCTTCAATTTTTCGTTTTCCGCAGAGCCAACAGGCAGCAATCCCTGTCACCGTAGAAAAGTTTATTTTTTTGTGATCGCGTCTGCCTTCCCGTTGATGCTGACACCAGTACCATCAGTGTCTTCTAAAAAAAACAAACAAACCCAAAAAGCTTTTTTTCTTGAGTGTCTTTCCGCTCTTGGTGCCTTGGTGCCATTTTGGGCCGTAGGCCCTGTTTTTCTTTAAAATGGAGAAACCAACCAGTGGTTTCAAAAAATGTTCAAAATTTAGCAGCACTATTTCTGCTATCGATGCCCATGACTGGTTTCTTAAATGTTTGGGCCCAGGCCATTCATCATTGGAGTGTCTCCTTTGCAGAAAGATGACTAAGAGAGGCCTGCAGAATAGAGCTGCGAAACTCTGCACCCATTTTGCCTCGGATACAATGTCCGTTGCATCGACGACGTCCAGGGCTTCATTTTCCTCCCATGGATCTCAGGTAACCAAACCCAGGTCTTCTTCAAAGACTGGCCGATCCTCAAAGGGTAGATCTCCTTCTAAGCATCGAGATGCTTCTAATGTTGCCCTTGAGGAGAATACACTGGCCACACAACCCCGGCGGGAGGTCCTTGCCTCCAAAGCATTATCGAGGTCCCAAGATGTTCCCGAGACATCCACCTCCAGAGAGCTCTTGGTGCCATGTTCTGGGGTCGTGGCCTGCTCTGCTGGTACCGACACCCAGACATCGGCAGGCTCCATGGATCAATGTATCCTAGCCATTGAATGGAGTCTTGCAGCCTTGTTAGCAGCCTCGTACCGCAGAAGCCGCTGCAATCGGTTCCAGTCATCGGTACCGGTACCAGACACATCTGCATCTACCGTTGCGTTGCTCTCCACGCTACCACCCATGCCAGCCCTAGAATCGGTGTCTGGCATAGAGGGTCCGGTATCGAGGCATTCAGATGCCAACTTCGATCGGTACAATCGGCAGGTGGTGCAGGAGCACCCAGCCCGTCGATGCTTTGAGTCTTCCAATTCAGATTCTTAAGATGATTCCATCGGTACAGGAGCGGTTCTTCTGGAGGATCTCTGTCCTTTTCCGCAACGGCGGATGAATCCTCTGGAGGACATGTCTTTTCAAGACTTTATATGGGATGTGACTTGTTGCCTCTCGATCACCGTGTCCCCCGAGAAAGAAAGAAATGAGAGCTGAAGAAATTCTTCAGTATCCGGCAGCCCCTAAAGAGGCCACAACCCTTCCCATACATCGGATTTTGCATGATCTCATGCTTAGGATGTGGGAGACACCTTTAACGGTGTCTCCACATTCTCGAAGACTCGATAGAATGTACCGGGTACCACAGTACCAAAAAATGCAATTACCACATCATTCCATGGTGGTGAAATCGGCAGTGCACCAAATCAAAAGTGCCAAGACACATTCATCTAATCCTCTGGGCCGTGAGGCAAGAACTCTCGATGCCTTTGGCCGTCAATGCTTTCAGGCCTCTATGTTATTGGCCAGAATATATTCATACATACTCTACATGGGTATGTTTCTTCGGGAGGTGACTAAAGATGTGGAATTAATGGCTCATCTTCTCCCGGATGACAAGAGGGCTGATTTCCTGACACTTGTTAAACATGCCCAAAATGTTTCTAAGTTCATGAACAGGGACAACCTTTGATTCTTTCGAATGTATTAGCAGGACTTCTGCTATTTCCATCAGTGCACGTTGGATTGCTTGGTTACAAGCATCTGATTTAGAGCAGTTGGGTGCAAGATAAGCTGGGGAATATTCCTTGCACTGGAGAAAACCTCTTTGGCAAGGATTGGCAGGACAAAGCTTCTTAACTTGAGTCCGAGAACACTACCTTGAATAGACTCTCAAGGACCACTGCCAACCCAGCTCAGAAAAAGATAGTTAAGAAACCCTTTTTCAACAAGAAAAAGAAATTCTATCCTCCTTACACCCATACTGTCCACTGCCCAGTCCATGCTTCCCAGAAGGGGCAACAGCAGCCAAAACAGCAAAGAAAGGCTCAAGTCCTCAGAGCTCAACCAGTTCAGCAGACACAGCCTCCACAAGGTCTTTGACTCCTTCCTAGAGAACCTAGTCATCCTACCTCTAAAAATTCCAGAGCCACTCAACATTCCAGGCAGACTGTGTTACTTTGCCAAGAGGTGGCAGCAGATAACATCAGAGCTTGGACTCTCTTGATAGTGACAGAGGGGTACAAACTCCATTTCCACAGTATGCCCCCTCCCTCCACTCCAAGAGAGTTCAGTTCTCGGCCCCCCTCACCACTCTCTTGGGTCGGGAAGTTACCCCACTTCTGGCTCAGGGTGCCATAGAGGAGGTACCTCTTTCTCAACAAGGCCTGGGATTTTACTCCCCCTACTTCCTTATACCAAAGAAAATAGGAGGATACAGGCCCATTTTGGGCCTCAGGAAGTTAAACAAGTATCTGTTCTGAGAGAAATTCAAAATGATCTCTCTTGGAACACTTCTACCTTTCATCCAGAGTCAGGATTGGCTATGTTCTCTAGACCTAAAGGACGCATATACACATATCCTTATTCATGCAGAACGCAGGAGATTTCTTAGATTCCTCTTTCAGGGAAGACATTACCAGTACAGGGTTCTACCTTTCGGCCTGTCTTCCGCCCCAAGAGTCCTCACAAAATGAATGGCAGTAGTAGCAGCATTTCTAAGGACTCTAGGGATATTTGTCTTCCCCTACTTAGACGACTGGCTGATCTGAGCATCAACAGCTCCAGAGGCCAGCTCTGCTCTTTCCTGCACAATGCAAGTTCTTCAATATCTGGGATTGATCGTAAATCTCCCAAAGTCCCATCGTACCCCCTCTCAATCCCTAGAGTTTGTAGGGGCTCTTCTAGACACGCGGAGGTCAAAGGCTTTCCTGCCACAGCTCCGCTGTGCTCGAATAATTCAACTGGCTTCTCAAGCAGCTATGAAAACTTTCCTGACTACTCGAGAAATTCTTCAGTTGCTCGGTCATATGGCGTCCACTGTACATGTGGTTCCCTGTGCTCGCCTACATATGCAGGCAGCCCAGTGGACCCTAGCCTCTCAGTGGACTCAGGCATCAGGTTGTCTTGGGGACAAGATCAGGAACTCTGCACGCCTCATTTCGTCCCTTCAGTGGTGACAATCACTAGAAAATCTACTCGTAGGGTCACCTTTTCAGCAGCCACTACACCAAGCTACCTTGACGACGGATGTGTCCAAGTTGGGTTGGGGAGCTCTCCACTCAAGGTCTCTGGACAGAGCAGGAGGCTTGCCTTCACATAAACCTACTGGAAAGAGCCATTTTCTACACTCTTCGAGTACTCCAGGACCATCTGCACTACAAGACAGTTCTTGTCCAGACGGACAATCAGGTAGCTATGTTCTATGTAGCTATGTTCTATGCTCACCCACTGCACCTAACTAATCAGACCCAGCATGAAAAAGGATAATCAGCTCTGTCTCCCGACAGTACTCCCTGAAACAGAATTTAGACACCCAATGTAAATAAGATGTAGATAGACCCTGCCTGAAAGTAGGTACCAGTGTAAATACAATGTAGATAGTTTCCCCAGTTATTTCCAAGTTGATCTCTCCGTTCATTGTAATTACAACTCAGAGTGCCTGCGTTGTATAGTTGATGTTGAATGTAAACCGCACTGATCTAAAATAGCGCGGTATAGAAGAAATGTAAAATAAATAAATAAATAAACAAGCAGGGGAGGAACAGGTTCTCAGGCATTGTGCAACGAAGCGCTACACTTATGGTCCTTTGCAAGGGGCCTTCAGATTCACCTACTAGCGGTGTATCTCCCAGGCAAACAGAATCTCCTAGCAGACAAACTCAGTCGAATGCTGATACCACACGGGTGGTCTCTTCATTCAGAGCAAATCTTTTGAATCTGGCGAACCCCAGATATAGACCTATTTGCAAGTCCTCAGAATGCCAAACCTCCCCAATTCTGTTCCAGAATTCCTGCTTGGAACAGTCAGGCAACAGATGCTTTCCACCTCCACTGGGGTCAGGACTTCCTATATGCCTACCTGCCGATTCCTCTCATTCCCCAGACTCTGTTCAAACTTCAGAGAGACAGGGGCCATATGATCCTCATAGCCCCACGCTGGCCACGACAGACGTGGTATCCACTGCTTCTACGTCTCTCTCAAGCCAAACCTCTGGAGTTGGGAGGGGCTCCAGATCTTCTATCCCAGGGGAACGGGACGCTTCTGCACCCGAACCCTCAGTCCTTGCACCTGATGGTGTCGCTGCTGAGAGCTTAGAACTACACGATATCAACCTCTCTCAACAGGTTAAAGATATCCTTTTGGCCTCCAGGAAACCTTCTACAAGGCGTGCTTATGCCTTTTAAGTGGAGAAGGTTCTCTATCTGGTGTTCAGAAAAGGAACTTAATCCTTTTCAGTTCCAGTAGAGGCGTTACTGGAGTATCTCCTCCACCTTTCATCCTCTGGCCTTAAAACTAATTCAGTAAGGGTCCACCTTAGTGCTATTGCGGCTTTCCACAAGCCCTTTGCTGGACAACTTGTCTCCTTTCAGCCGCTAGTAGCTTGTTTTACGAGAGGTCTACTCTTAACTAAGCCTCCCATTAAGCCACCACCCATGGCATGGGATTTAAATCTTATCCTTGGACAGCTTATGAAGTCACCCTTCGAACCCTTAGCCACTACCATCCCTAAAGTTTCTTTCTTGGAAGGTGATCTTCCTAATTGCCCTCACTTCTGCAAGACGCATCAGTGAGCTACAAGCTTTAGTGGCTGACCCTCCTTACAGAAGGTTCCACCATGATAAGGTAGTCCTTAGGACTCATCCTCACTTTATGCCAAAGGTGGTTTCGCCTTTTCATTTGAACCAGTCAGTTTACCTTCCTGTCTTCTTCCCTAAGCCTCATGCCTCTAGTGCAGAAAAGAATCTTCACACTCTAAATTGTAAATGGGCTTTAGCTTTTTACCTTCAGAGGACTAGGCAGCATAGAAAGGCTTCACAGCTTTTTGTTGCCTTTGATTCCAGTCACCTGGGTTTACCAGTTTCCAAGAGAACATTCTCCATGTGGATTGCAGACTGCATATCCTTTACCTATGAGAGTAGGGGACTTTCTCTCGAAGGTCATGTCACAGCTCACAATGTGAGAGCAATGGCTGCCTCTATGGCCAACCTTCGCTCCGTGTTGATTGACGACATCTGCAAAGCAGCCACATGGTCCTCTGTCCACACTTTTGTGGCCCATTACTGCTTGGACAAGGACTCCCGTCAGGATGCCTCATTTGGCCAGGCTGTTTTCCAGCATCTCTTTCAGACTTAGCACAACTCCTATCCCCCGTCTCGGGTTTCGATACCAGAGATCCTTGGGAGTAAGCATGACCCACCTCAACCTGGGTTTCACTGCTTTCTGGGGTTTATCTCCCTGGCATCTCTAAGCTTGGGAGTCCCATATGTGAAGACTACATTCCTGCTTGTTCTTGGAGATAGCATAGTTACTTACCTGTAACAGGTGATTTCTGGGAACAGCAGGAATTGAGTCTTCACAGCCCACCCACCTCCTCTAGGAGTTGTATGTCTATCTCTCTCTCCCTTTTTCTTTCCTTCTCTCCTTTTGTCTCAGCTATAAACCCAACTGAAGAGGGAGAGTTGGAAAGGCGGGAAGGCAGCAGCAGCGCTGGTGCAGTGGGGTGCTCCCAAAAGCTTTCCTGTAGGATGCTGGGGAGTGTTCCCGCGCGGGCTCCGTCGGTGCAGAAGATAACCATATGTGAAGACTCAATTCCTGCTGTTCCCAGAGATCACCTGTTACAGGTAAGTAACTACGGTTTTTCTCTGCTTGTGCATTCCTTAAAGTTCATTACATTGCAAGTATGAGGAGAAAAATGCCCTGGTTAAGCCTCACATACGCAGCATGTAATTATTAAATGCATTGATTTGATTTGTGGAGATGCTGCAGAAGCAATTTACCTGATATGATAAGCTGGGTTTGTTCACTGAATCTTACACTTGCTTTCATGTTACAGCACTATTAGTTCTGAATACAAGTAAGTAAATATTAGACTTTTTCCAGTAAGCATAGAATAAGGAACCATCACCTGTAGCAATACCACCAGCAAAGGACTGGACTGAGGACTGATTTATTTGTGAGTAATTGATTCGGTCTCCTATTTATAATGCTTTTCTTGATGAGTGATAGAATTTCAGAAGCTGAGACTGATGGAACCAGTTGCAGATGTGTGAAGAAATCCACATTTAGTTCTGCCTGCAGCATCCACTGTTTCATTACTTAGACCCCTCTACATAGCACTGTCTGCACACCTTTCACACTTTGCCTTTCAGCATCTCCTGTTATTCCAGTACTGAACCCTAAAAAGGTTAGGCCCTGCTGTTCTAGTACTAAAAAGCACCTAACACACCCACAGCTCTGCAGCCCATGATATTTGTGGAGCCTTTGTGTTCCCATATACATTTCCTTAGTGATATAAATAAAAAGCCCATTCTTTATCATCCTGTTAGACCAGTCCAGATAATTTAGCTATGTTCCCTTGCCAGTAGGTGGAGACAGACTTGAGCAGCTTTCAGTGATGTCATCACTTTTTATATCTGCTGTTGCAGCACTGAGAGAATCCAGTAGTTTGTCTCCAGTGGATGGCAAGGCATATGGACTGGTGCAGTAGTGCAGATAGGCTTCACGCTCTTGGCCCACACTATGGTGCAGAGGCTTCAGGATTGAGTCCAGAAGGGCTCAACAGTGTTTGGAGCGAGGGTATACTCTTTACTCCTTGAGCAGACAGCTACTGAGGATCGAGTGCTGTTTCTTATGGGTTATCAGCGCTTGATGGGCCTGAAGAGGAGCAACAAACCCCATGGGTAGGCCCAGGACCCCCCTTTCCTCTTTCTATGTGTTAATCTTACTGCTTGGGAAGTATCTTACTGGATTCTCTGTGCTGCACCTGCAGATATAAAAAGTGATGATGTTGCTCAAGTCTGTCCCCATTTGCTGGCAAGGGTGCATAACCCATTCATCTGGACTGATCTAGCAGGATTCAAGGAAAGTAAAATTAGCAGCTATATAAAATGTATCCTTAGAACTTAAAAGAAGAGCAGCAAGGTCATGATGTTATCACATCTGTAAGCAGGGATGAGATCCTGGGCATTACTAGGTTAAATGCCACTTCATTAACTTGCCACTTCCACTTAGTGCTGTAACTTTGACTGCCACTTGTTTCTTGAACCTCCTAGACGCCCTTGTCTGCATCACACAATTTTCAAAAAAAAAAGATTGAATAAAATGCTTATCATGCTCCACACCTGTGGCTTGTCTACAGACAAGCCATGGAGTAAGTAGAGTTAAATACCATAGCTGATTCTGTGCAGTCAGATTATCATTTGAGTGGACTTTGCAGTTTTTCAGTGCTCATTCAGATCTAATAGCCATTTATTTTCTTGATTCTTTGAGTTGAGTTTTTATTCTTGTTCTAAAATTCATGAACAGAAAGTTATAGTCTGCTGTGTCCTTTGATATGGAACTGTGGTATAATATTAACATCGTAAGTATTGCTTTCTTTGATGCTTTGGAAAACTCCCAAATTCCCTGCTTCTTTCCTCCAGAAAGTTGGCAGCTGCCATATGAATTTAACCACTGCTGCACTTGGAGGTCGACCAAACCTTGGGCATTCCATGTTGTTGCCGAAATTGCAAAGGAAGCCGAGTTCCAGATTAGGCTTTAACTTTTATCCTCCAGGAATAGGTGGTGAGAATTTGTTGTTTTTTCTTCACCAAGCAGGTGTAGAAGCCCTCATTTATGGCATTAGCAATAATGCTCATGTGATCATCGTTTAAGGAGATGTACCCTGGATAGGAATATTCTAGAAGCTCTTTGTCTTTAAACCAGCTGGAAGACCCAGAGAGTGAGATTAAGTCAACATAGTAAGCACAGACTAGAATTTCTTGCCAGAAGTTAAGAGCCTGACCTTCCCATCTAGTGTTTAAAGCGAAACAACTTGTTGCTATGAAAGTGATCACTAGCTCCCGTTCTCCAGGATTGCTGATTGATATGCTTTTAAGCTTAGCCAAAATATCCAAATTAGCAAGTCTGTTACAGTATATGTGTAAACATAATTATGGATATCCTTCGGGAACAAGCAGGAAGACAGTCCTCACATATGGGTGACGCCGACAGAGCCTATTCAAAGAAAGCTTTTGGGAGATGCACCACGCATGCGTGGTCCCCTTCCTGCCCAAGAGTTCCATCTTGCCTCAGTCCCCTTTTTTCCATGGAGCCCACCGGACATCTGTCCCGTTTCCCCGAAAAAAGTGTCTCTTTGTTTGTCTTAAATTATTCTCTTTCCGGTATGCATACCGGTTCCTCATCACACCCCCGAGCCAGCTCACCTCAGCATCGCTCCTCGAGTTTTTCTTGTTTTTCTCGAGGTGTCCCTCAATTAGCGTTTCGTGCCCTTTCTTTGGCCAGTAGGCCTCGGACCCTCACCGGGGTTGAAGGGCTCATTTTTCCCCATGGCCTCCAGTGGCTTCAAAAAATGTGATTGGTGCAGTAAGATGATGTTCCTCACTGACCCACATGACTGCTGCCTCCATTGCCTCAAGCTGGACCATGACAACTCTGGCTGTAACCTTTGCAAATCCATGTCTGCAAAGGCCATCAAGAGCCTTCAGTTGCAGCAGGAGAAGTTCTTTCATAAATACAACTCTGCGCCAGAGTCCTCGGAGACACCACGCTCCAGGGCACCCTCTGGTACCTCTGTGCCCCACAATGCCCGGGCTGCCTCGGAGTCCCTTAGCCATGGGTTCTCTGAGAGGAACTCCCCAGTAGTGGAACGCAAGAGCTCAAAAACCTTGAAGGCCGCCTCTGAGGACAGATCTGGAAAAGTGGGTAAATCACACACCAGGCTTCACAGTCCCTGGCGTGAGTCCAAGGGGTCGGAGTGGGAGTGGCCTCACAAGTTGCCCCAGAAGGAGTTGTCAGTATTGGGTGACTGCCCTTGGATCCCCGAGGCCATTCTGGATGAGGACCCCCTCGACAAACAGATGCCAGGCCTGAAGCTATTGGTGCCCAAGTCAAAGGCTGCGGAGCCATCTGGCATGGAGACCAGGATGGCACCTTGGAGCGCAGTATCACTGCCCCCCTGGCCCAGAAGCCAGGTAGGGTTTCTCCAGTTCATTCACCCCGACGACCGGACCCTCGACCTGAAGGACTTCCTGGTTCGTCGAGCTGATCCTCCTCGAGTGTCACTGGCCTCGAAAGACCCATTGGCAGCGGATGAGGTCCTGTTCCTCGGGACACCAGTCCTCTCCAGCAAGTGCACATGGCTCAGACCGCAAGTCCTCCAGAGGTCGCGGGCCTTCAGGCTCGGGCCTCGACCACAGGAGCTGCAGAGCCTTGGATTCTTCCTCTAACTTCGAGTCAGACTGGGAGACTGTGGGCGAGGAGTCCCTGGACACCCAGTGACACAGAAGTGTGCCCTCTGACCCGTCTCCATTGGTGTCCCAGTGCCATTCTCCACCCTAGGACGTTGCCTTCCTCGACTTCGGGCGGGATATGGCAAAGGCACTTGCATTTGAGACAGAGGCGGAGGAGGACCCCCCCGCATGGAGGAACTTGAGATTCTCCAGTATGAGGCCCCTCCGAAGGCCCTCACGGTGCCAGTCCCTCTGATCCTCAAGCGTCTCCTCCATATGTGGGGAAACACTGGCATCTGTGCACATCATGAGTAGACAGCTCGACTCCATGTACCAAGTCTGCCGAAGCCCGGGGTTCCAAAAAACCCAGCTCCCTCACACTTCTATGGTTGTCAAGTCAGCCATGCATGAACTCAAGAGCCAAAAGACTCATTCCTCAGTGCCTCCAGGTAGGGAGGCCCGGACCTTGGACACCCTTGGCTGAAAATGCTACCAGGGCTTGATGCTGGCTTGCTGAGTCCAGTCCTACCAGTTGTACATCAGTATGTACCTCAAAGAACTGGTGAAGGAACATAAGGCCACCTCCAAGGGAAGATCTCGCTCAAAGCATTGAGACCCCTCGGGTGTTGCTTTGGAGGCAGATCGGCCTGCTAAGCAGTCCCAGCGGGAGGCCCTATCCTCCAAAGCCATCGAGGGGCCCCAGGATGCTCCCGAGACTTCCACCTCCAGAGAGCTACTAGTGCCATGCTCTGGGACGGTAGCGCAAATATCCATCACAGACACCCAAGCATCAGCAATCTCGATAGACCAGTGCATATTAGCCATCGAGTGTAGCTTTGCAGCCCTCCTTGCAGCCTCGGTACCGATAAAACCCTTGGCTACAGGCACTATCCTGTTGATACAGCTTACATCGACACCAGTTCTGGGCACGGCCTCAAGGTTGCTGCAGATGACATAGACATTGCTCCCACCTATGCCCTCCCTTGAAAACTCTTACCAATACCAGTGCCAAGCCCAAGCGGCACAGAGAGGCCAATACCTCGGAGCATCTGTATGGGCATCTAGCTTTGGACGAACACCAAGACCATTGGTACTTCAAATCCTCCGATTCGGAGTCCCCAATTTCAGATGCAGAGTCACTCAATTCCCGGGGGCCCCGGGACCTATCTTCGGACCCTATCCCACCTCAACAGCAACACATGTCACATCTGGAAGACATGTCCTTCCAGGAATTCATTCGAGACCTAGCCAAGGGTCTTTCTAGTATGGTAACATTGGAGAAGGAGCCAAGGGTGGAGGAATTAGAGATCCTCCAATACCCAACAGCACTCAGAGGCAGCCACCTTACTGGTACACGACATCCTTCATGACCTTATGCTACGAATGTGGGAGATGCCCCTCAAAGTCGATGTCTCGATACTATATATCGTGTACCAGAGTTTCCTGGCTTCCAAAAGAGACAGCTTCCCCACCACCCCATTGTGATGGAATCGGCGATGTGCCAAATCAAAAGCTCAGAGACTCACTCCTCTAATCCTCCAGATAGAGAATCAAGAACTCTTGACGCCTTTCGGCGTCAATGCTTCCAAGCATTAATGCTGTCAACTAGAATTAACTCCTATATCCTCTACATGGGAATGTTCCTGAGAGAGGTCTCCAGGGATCGCGAGGCCTTTGCCTATCTCGCCCTAGTTAAGCATAGCCAAAATGTATTGAAGTTTGTCAATAGGGCTACCTTCGATGCTTTTGAGTGCAAAAGCAGAGCTTCAGCAATATGCACTGGTACAAGGCCTCAGGCCTTGAGCAGTGGGTTCAAGATAAGCTGGGCAACATAACTTGCACAGGGGAAAACCTCTTTGGTAATGTTGGCAAGATAAGGTCTCTCAATTAGAGTCAGAAAATATGACTCTAAAGAGACTGTCCAGAGTAACAGTTGATCCTGCTAGGAAAAAGACACCTGCAAAGAAGTCTTTCTACAATAATAAGAAATTCTTCCTTTCATATCCTCCTGCTTCTCAGTACCAGGGTCAAGCCCCATAGAAGAGGCAGCAGCCTCCTAAGCAACAAAAGAAGCCACAAGTGACTTAATCTCAATCAGCGCTGCAGCCACAGTCTGCGTTTGTTTTTTGACTCTTTCCTAGAGAACATTGCCAGGCTACCTCTGGAGGACCCCCACTCCTCCACATTGCAGGCAGACTGTGTCAATACGTCTACCGATGGCACCTCATCACCTCAGAGCAGTGGACACTCACGATAGTTCAGGAAAGGGTACAGGCTTCATCTGCAAACTCTGCCCCCCTCCACATTCATGGAGGAATATCAAACGCAACCCCCACTCACTGCTCTCCTACAGGATGAGGTGTCCTCTCTTCTGTCTTAGGACACTATAGAAGATGTCCCAACAGATAGTGGGCTTCTACACACTCTACTTTCTCATTCCAAAAAAAACCAGAGGGTACAGGCCTATTCTGGACCTCAGAAAACTCAACAAGTTTCTAGTCTATGAAAAGTTCAAGATGATATCTCTTAAGACTTCTTCCCTACCTCCAGAGTCAGGATTGGTTCTGTTCTTTAGATCTAAAAGAAGCGTATACACATATCCTCATCCATCCAGGACACAGGAAAGATCTATGCTTCACCTTTCAGGGAAAACATCATCAATACAGAGTCCGTCCCTTTGGACTCGCTTCTGCCCCAAGAGTGTTCATACAGTGCATAATGATCTTGGCCGCATATCGAAGAACTTTGGGGATATTCATCTTCCCTTACTTAGGCGAATGGCTAATAAAAGCAAAACACCTCCCAAGGGGTACTGCTTTCCTCGCATCGTACCATCACAGTACTACAACACTTGGGATTTGTCATAAACTTCCTAAAATCCCAGCTCACTCCAACTCAAAGACTAGTTTATCGGAACCCTAGTAGATACCCAGCAGTCCAGGGCATTTCTGCTCCAGCTCCGTTGTGCCCATCTAGTTGAACTAGCGCCCCAGACACTCCTATGAGACCATCTGACAGCCTGAGAAATGCTGCAGCTACTTGGGCACATGGCCTCTACAGTACATGTTGTTCCATATGTCCAACTACGTTTGCAGACAGCCCAGTGGACTCTTGTCTCCCAGTAGAAGCAGGCCTCTAGCTGTCTCCGGGACAGGATGCAAGTCGCTGCCCATCTAACCACATCCCTTCAGTGGTGGTGGTCTCCAGAAAACCTTCTGGTAGGGTCACCTTTTCAGATGCCTCCATGTCAATGCACCCTGACGACTGATTCCTCCAAACTGAGTTGGGGAGCCCATCTGGGCAACCTGACTACACAGGGGCTCTGGACAACGCAAGAAATGCAACTCTAGATCAGTCTCCTGTAACTTCATGCTATCTCGGATGCCCTCCGGGTATTTCAACACTATCTCAGAGCACAAGAAGTCCTAGTCAAGATGGACAATCAGGTTGCCATGTTCTATGTGAACAAGCAAGGAGAAACAGGCACTTGGGCCCTCTGCGAGGAAGTGATACATCTATGGTCCTTTGCCATCGCTCATCAAATACACCTCCAAGCGGTCTACCTCCCGGGGGAATCCAGTTGTTTAGCAGACAGACTGAGTTGCATCCTTCTTCCCCACAAATGGTCTCTCCATCCGGACACAACGTCTTACATCTTCCAGACCTAGGGAATTCCAGACATAGATCTATTTGTTTGTGACTTCGCAGAATGCCACGCTTCCTCATTTCTGCACAAGAACTCAGACATCCACCAGTCAACAAGTGTATGCCTTCCACCTACACCGGGGTCAGGTTCTGCTTTATGCTTTCCCTCATATACCCCTTATTCCAGGGGTCTCAAACACGCGGCCCGCGAGAGACCCTTGTGCGGCCCGCGAAGCATTGGGGGGGAAAAAAAAAAACCGGCTTCTGCTGCTGCTGCCGCCGCTGCCGTGGCCGGCAATAGCAGCAATATCGCAAGTCCCGCGGGCTCCCCCCCACCCGGCAGATCCCTTCCTGCTTGCCTGCCAATGCTGCCAGTTCTCCGCTTCGGCTTTCAGAGCCGCGAAGGGAGAACTTCTCCCTCGCGACTCTGTTAAGCTCGCCGGGCAGATGGGAAATTTCCCATCTGCCCCAGCGGGCTTAACAGAGTCACGAGGGAGAAGCTCTCCCGTCGCGGCTCTGAAAGCCGAAGCGGAGAACTGGCAGGCAAGCAGGAAGGGATCTGCCGGGTGGGGGGGAGCCCGCGGGACTTGCGATATTGCTGCTATTGCCGGCCACGGCAGCAGCAGCAGAAGCCGGGTTTTTTTTTTAAGTTTAATTTTCCCGGGGGGGGGGGAGGGAGGGAGCAGGACTTGATGTGTGGCTGGGGGGGGAGCAGGACTTGATGTGGGGGGAGCAGGACTTGATGTGGGGAGGAGCAGGACTTGATGTGGGGGGGGGAGGAGCAGGACTTGATGTTGGGGGGAGGAGCAGGACTTGAGGTGGGGGGGGGAGCAGGACTTGATGTGGGGGGGGGAGCAGGACTTGATGTGGGGGGGGGAGCAGGACTTGATGTAGGGGGGGAGCAGGACTTGATGTGGGCTGGGGGTGGTAGTACTGAAAATGGGGTGATGGGGGTTAGGAATGGAAGTGGGCTATTGGCACGGGGGGGTTATGACTGGTAATGGGCTATGGTGGGGGCTAGGACTGGAAATGGGCAGATGGGGGTTATGACTGGAAGTGGGCTATTGGCAGTCGGGGGTTATGACTGCTAATGTGCTATGAAGGCGGCAAGGACTGGAAATGGGCAGATGGGGTTAGGACTGGAAGTGGGCTATCGGCAGGGGGGGGTTATGACTGGTAATGGGCTATGGTGGAGGCTAGGACTGGAAATGGGCAGATGGGGGTTAGGACTGGAGGTGGGCTGATTGGGGGGTTAGGACTGGTAATGGCCTATGAGGGGTGGTAAGACTGAAAATGGGGTGATGGGGGGGTAAGACTGGAAGTGCGCTATGGGGAGGTTAGGACTGGTAATGGGCTATGGGGGGTCTAGGACTGGTAATGGGCTGGGGGGGTCTAGGACAGGTAATGGGCTGGGGGGGTTGCTAGGACTGGAAATGGGCTGAGTGGAAGGGGGCTTGAACTGCAAATGGCTGATGGGGAGGGGGGCTTGGAATGGAAATGGGCTGTGAGGGGAGGGAGCTAGGATTGGAAATGGGCTGATGGGGGGCTAGGATTGGAAATGGGCTGATGGTGAGGCTAGGATAGGACTGGAAATGGACTGATGCAGGGACTAGAAAGGAGCAGATGCTGGGTGGGGCTGGAACTAGAAGGGAGCTGATGTTGGGGGAGGATTAGAATGGGATGGAGCTGGGAAAGTGAAATGGAGAGGGGAAAAATATTTTGTCTGGCAGAGAAGACAAATCTACAATTGGCCAGGTATTGGGAGAGTAAGTGGGGATTGAGGATGGAGGGGTAAAATTTGAGTGGATGAAATAGGAATGAGGAAAGAGCAAAAGGAGAAAGATTAGTATGTTAAAGCAGATGTAGAGAGAGAGAATGGAAAAAACTAGAAGAGAGAAGAAAGGACAAATGGACAGCAGACGATGGAGATAGCAGAAGACACGAAGAAACCAGAAGTGGCTGGAGCAATTGCAACTGAAAAAAAATGCACAAAAGGTAGAAAAATATCTCTTTATTTTGAATTTATTAACTGGAATATGTCAGCTCTGGGAAATGTGCATCATTAATGTCTGTGCTTTAGTACAAGAAATTAATTTATAGTTTTATTTCTACAGTGCTGAGGTATTCTGTGTAATTCCTATTTGACATTGCTACTTGTTCTCTTTTCCCAGTAGGTCATGTATTGTTCTCTGAAATGTATTGATTTAATATTTGCAGTGTTGCCTTTTGATAGGTAGGGTCTGGTGCTTTGTGAGTCCTGGTAGTGCTGTTATGATACGGGGGGTTTGCTATGGGTTCCAAATGGGCAGTGTTAGTAGTAGTTCCTAATGTGCCTGGCGGTTGGCACTGGATTATAGTAATATAGAAATTTTCTAGTCTTTCTTTATCCATGCACACATTATGCAAATATTTATGCAAATGAGGCCCCGTGTCTTATGCGGCCCCCGGGTTACTTTACAAGTCCTCATTCGGCCCTCAAAGCAATTTGAGTTTGAGACCCCTGCCTTATTCCCAAAATGCTTTTCAAGCTTCAATCCGACAAGGCTCCGTGATTCTGATAGCCCCTCACTGGCCGCAACAACCGTGGTTTCTGCTGCTACTACGTCTTACTCAGACTCATCCGCTATGATTGGGATATGCGCTGCATTCCTCTCCCAGGACAACAGCATACCACTCCATCCCAATCCAGTCTCTCTACCTCACAGCTTAGCTGCTGAGAGCGTAACTTTACAAGGCTTTGACCTTACTCAAGTGGTTAAGGAGATCCTTTTGGCTTCTAGAAAGCCCTCCACCTGACGTTTATATGCTTTTAAGTGGCGTAGATTCTTTGTGGAGGAGTAGCCTGGTGGTTAGAGCAACTCCCTCATACGCAGAAGATCAAGGGTTCAATTCCCACTGGCACTCCTTGTGACCTTGGGCAACTTACTTTACCCTCCGTTGCCTCGGAAGAAAAGGCTGGCAATCTACTTCCGGTGATACATTGCCAAGAAAACCCAGAGGTAGCTAGGTAGCTGGGTCTCTGAGTCAACACTGTCTTGATGGTACTAAAAAAAAAAAAAAATTCATTGTCTGGTGTTCCCAGAAAGATCTCAATCCCTTTTCTGCTCCAGTGGAGTTACTCCTCCACCTGCCCTCAACAGGTCTAAAGACAAACTTGGTGAGAGTCCACTTTAGTGCCATTGCAACCTCTCACCGTCTAGCTGATGGACAGCCCATCTCCACACAACTTCTAGTAGCGCATTTTATAAGAGGTCTCCTGTCCAAACCGCCCATTAAGCCACCTCTGGTAGTTTGGGACCTCAACATCATTCTAGTGCCCTTTGAACCATTAGCCACAACCTCACTTAAGTTCCTCTCTTGGAAGGTGATCTTCCTAATTGCCCTCACTTCAGCTAGACACATAGTGAGCTTCAAGCTTTGGTGGCAGATCCACCCTATACCCACTTCCAACATGACAAAGTAGTCCTTTGGACTCATCCACACTTTATGCCAAAGGTGGTGTCTCCCTTCCATTTAAACCAATCAATATACCTTCCAGTTTTCTTTCCTAAACCACATGCATCTAGAGCGGAAGTAACTCTGCACACTCTTGACTGCAAATGTGCCTTGGCTTTCTATCCCCAAAGGACTCGATCATTGTAAAGGCTCAGTTATTTATCTCATTTGACCCCCGTCACCTGGGCATTACCTCTTTCTAAGTGTACACTCTCCAGATGGCTATTGACTGCATTTCATTTGCCTATGACAAAGCAGGACTCTCTGGAAGGGGCATTTCACTGCTCACAGTGTTCACGCCATGGCCACCTCGATGGCAAACCTATGCTCAGAAGCAATTGACAAAATTTGCAAAGCAGCAACTTGGTCTTCCATCCGTACCTTTGCTGCCCATTATTGTCTGGACAAGGACTCTTGTCGTGAATGCTATGTTTGGTCAGGCTGTACTCCAGCACCTCTTTTAGACTTAGATGCAGCTCCTACCCTCCGTCCTGGACTTTGAAAATACCAGAAATCCATGTGGGATCCATGACCACCTCATGCCTACTCCAAGGTTCTGAGGTCACTTCATCTGGGAGCTAGGGAGTCTCATATGTGAAGACTACATTCCTGCTTGTCCCTGTAACAGGTGATGTCTGGGAACAGCAAGAATTTAGTCTTCATAACCCGCCCTCCTCCCTTAGGAGTTATAGGGTTTCATTTACTCTCATTTCTCAGTTACAAACTCAACTGAGGAGAGTATTTTGGTAAGGCAGTTGTGCAGGTGCAGTGGAGTGCTCCCAAAAGCTTTCCAGTTTGATGCTGCAGAGCATTCCCGCGCGGCTCCGTCTGTACCGACGTCACCCACATGTGAAAACTAAATTTCTGCTGTTCCCAGAGATCATCTGTTACAGGTGAGTAACTATGCTTTCTCCTGGGACAGCAGGAATTAGTCCTCACAACCCTCCCTCCTCCTCTTGAAGTTGCTTCTTTACTGTATTTTATTTTTGCCATCTTAGCTATGTTATTGAACTGAGGCAAGATGGCACCCTTGGGTGGGAAGGGGACCACGCGTGTGTGGTTCATCTTCCAAAGGCTTTCTTTGAAAGCTGGGGAGATGCTTCCGCATGGGCTCCATCGGCATTGAGGACTGATTGCTGCTGTCCCTGCAGAAAACCTGTTACAGGTGAGTGACTAGGCTTTTTGGATATCCTGAAAACCAGAACTGTCCCCCTCCCCCACACACACACATGCATAAAAAGGCCCAATACATGTCTGGGGAAGAGAATGTTCTAGTAGCTGTAGCATAGAAACATTGGTATTTTTGATACAGTGCTTAGGGATTTTCTCCTTTCAAATTGTGCCTCCTGTCCCCTCTAATCTTCTGGGCACAAACACACGAGCACACACATCCATAGATGCACAAACACATATGCAGATACATACACAGCAGAGTCGTGCCACCCATTTGGAGAAAATGCCCAGTTGAACTCCACATACTCTGGCTTATGAAGGAGTCTTATGACTCTCATGGTATGTGCAAAACTAACCTATTTGGAGAAATTGCTACACAATTTCTGGAAATAATTTTGTAAAGCATGTTCAGCACATTTTCTCACTGTCACACACATAGCCCTGCTGAGCTCCTCTTAGTGGATCAGATATGTATTTCATTTTCTTAGTTTAAAATGTTACTGTGAAATCTAGTGAATGAATTACTTCTCCAGGACCAAGCAGGAAGTCAGTCCTCACATATGGGTGATGTCGGCGCCGACGGAGCCCTCGCGGAGCAATTTTCCCCAGCTTTCAAAGAAAGCCTTTGGGAATTGCAGCGCGCATGCGCGGTCCCCTTCCCGCCCAAGGGTGCCATCTTAGCCAGTCTTCTTTTTTCCGCGGAGCCCTACAGACGTGGTCTTCTTGTCCCCGCTGAAAAAGTTGATTTTTCGTGATTTATTTCTCTTTTTTCTTCGGTTCGACGCCGGTCTCTTTCCCGCCCGGACTCGCGACGCCGTTGCGAGTCCTTCTCTTATTTTTCGGTTTTTTCTGATTTTTCTGTCAGTTTCGTTTTTCGGTTTTTCGCTGGCAGCCCGGTCCTTTGACCTTGCAGGGGCCCTTTTTCCCCCGATGGCTGCCAGTGGTTTCAAAAGGTGTGTTCAGTGTGACAGAAATATGTCACTCACTGACACACACGATAATTGCCTCCGCTGCCTTGGCCCAGATCATGAGGAACTGATCTGTGGGGCCTGCAGCAAAATGTCCTCCAAAGCGTTACGGAGTCGGCGGCATCAGCGGGAAAGAATCTTCGCAGATCCCACCCGTACCCGGACCTCGTCGGAGGCCTCGGCGTCCAGAGGCTCCAGCTCTGAGCATCGCCGGAGTTCCTCCGACAGAGGTTCTCCCTCCGGGGATCATCGTCGGAAGGCGAAACCCGCGAGGGCGTCGTCGATGGACGCTCCTGGTTCCGCGAGGGCCAGGTCGCATAGCCCCGATAGCCGTCCCGGGTCTTTGGAGAAGGAACATCTCCCGAAGCGACCTCGTTTGGAATCGGAGATGCCTGCTCGGGTAAGTCCTGTAGTCCTCCTGGACTCGCCTCCGAGGGGTCCGACGTCGGGCCCGACGCCGTCGGGGCCCGAGTCGGGGGCTGCTGGGTCACCTGAGGTCGGACTCAGGTTGATGGCCTTGGAGAGCAGACTATCTGCCTTCATGGACCAGCAGCGGGCACTGATCGCTAGCCTCGCTGGCGCCTCTGCCCCGACCGCCGGGACGTCGACGTCTAAGTCGACCCCGGAGACCGAGCCGATCCTCGAGTCCATGCGGGCTCGAATCGATCCTCGGTTGAGGTCACCCTCGGCCTCCCATTCGGGACCGAGGTCGTCGACGCCGACTCCCTCGGCATCGGGGCGGCCGACGCCTCCGCCCGCCCGAACTGACCCCACCGATTCCTCCTCGGAGTCGGCCTGGGAGTCTGAAGTGGAAGAGTCACCTGATTCTTTTCGGACTCGGTGTGTCCCCTTGGACTCCCCTGAGTCCGAACCTCGGAAACAGTCCCCCCGGAGGATGCCCGGTTCTCGGACTTCGTCAGGGATATGGCCAAGGCTTTGGCCTTCCCTGCGGATCCCGAGGAGGAGCCTCGAGCCGAAGAGCTCGACGCCCTTCAGTACGACTCTCCCGCCAGGGAGCACTTTACTGTACCGGTTCCTCCCATGCTGGAAAGACTACTCTTCCGCATGTGGGAGAGTCTGGCATCGTCGCCGGTATTAAGCAAGCGGGTCGATTCCATCTATCGAGTCCGCAAGAGCCCTGGCTTCCAAAAAGCACAGCTACCGCACCATTCCATGGTGGTGGAATCGGCCATGCATAGGCTTAAGAGCCAGAAGATGCACTCCTCGGTGCCTCCTGACAGGGAGGCCCGCAACCTGGATGGCCTCGGTAAGAAGTGTTTCCAGGGCTCTATGCTTGCTTGTCGGGTCCAGACCTACCAGCTCTACATGGGCATGTACCTTAGAGACCTGGCTAAAGAGATAGCCGGATTCTCTGCTGGGCTGTCCGAGGAACCTTTGCGGAGGTTCCTAGCCTTGTCCACTGGTATTCGGGAATGCTCCAAATTCATTTCTCGAGTAGCCTATGATGGCTTTGAAGCATCGGCTTGAGTGGCCGCAGCCGGCATCGGTGCCCGCCGACAGGCTTGGCTTCAGTCGTCTGACCTTGAACCCTGGGTGCAGGACAAGTTGGTCGATGTCCCCTGCCGAGGTGAGAACCTCTTTGGCAAGCCCATGGCTGAGAAGGCTGCACAACTCGAGACGGAGACTCTCACCAGAACTAGGCTTTCTAGGAAGACCTCTGCCCCTTCCCAGAAGAAGAAGGGCTCGGGAAAGAAGTCCTTTTACCCGAGAAAGGCGGCTGCCTATAAACACTACCCTCAATATCAGGCCTCCGCAGCTCCCCAACAGGGTCAGCAGGCCAAGGGACGGGGTAACGGGTCCCGTAGGCAGCAAGCCCCCAAGCCTGCACCACCGGCCCCTGCTCAGCAGGGTGGGGGTTTTTGACTTCCTCAGCATAGCCTCTCCCCCTCGGCTGGTTCCTCCCTGCACAGGAGGCCGGCTGGTCCACTTTGCCCACAGGTGGTCCAACATCACATCAGATGCCTGGGTGCTTCATGTTGTGAGAGAAGGCTATCTTCTCCACTTCCACCAGGTCCCTCCCTCCTATTTCCCGGGAGAGCCTCCACGACTCCCTCTACACAGGGACTTACTCCTTCAAGAGTTAGCAAGTCGTCTTCAGGAACAGGCTGTGGAACCGGTGCCCCACCACCTGAGGGGTCAAGGCTTCTATTCCAGGTATTTCCTAATACCAAAAAGAACGGGAGGCCTCCGACCCATCCTGGACTTGCGCAACCTCAACAAGTTCCTCGTGAGGGAGAAGTTCAAGATGCTTACCCTTGGAATCCTTCTGCCCTACCTCCAGCAGGGAGATTGGCTATGCTCCTTGGATCTAAAGGATGCCTACACGCACATCCTCATCCACCCAAGCCACCGCCAATACCTAAGGTTTGTGGTGGCAGGAAATCACTACCAGTACAGAGTACTGCCCTTTGGCCTATCCTCCGCACCACGAGTCTTCACAAAATGTCTCGCGGTGGTGGCGGCGGCGGCTTATCTCCGACTTCACGGCCTCTGTCTTTCCGTACCTAGACGACTGGCTCATCAGAGCATCGTCCTCTCCAGAAGTCACAAAAGCCACACACCGCACTGTGACTCTTCTCCAGTACTTGGGCTTTGTCATAAACTTCGCAAAGTCCACTTTGCTCCCCTCGCAAGATCTCGAGTTCATCGGCGCAAGATTGCACACTCTTCAGGCGCGAGCTTTCCTGCCTCTCGACAGGGCTCAACGGCTCATGGACCTAGCCGGCCGTTTTCGCAGCCGGTCCCTGGTCTCGGCCAGGCGCTTCCTGAGACTACTCGGCCATATGGCTTCCACCGTCCACGTGACCCCCAATGCCCGCCTGAATATGCGGCCTGCTCAGTGGTGCCTTCGCAAGCAGTGGCAACAGGCCACGGGCGGCCTAGCCGACTTAGTGCGGATCTCCGGCCCGCTGGCCTCTTCTCTACAGTGGTGGCTTCATCGGCCGAACCTGGTACTCGGAATGCCTTTTCAGTCTCCTCCGCCGGCTCAAGTGCTGACGACCGATGCTTCTCTCCTAGGATGGGGAGCGCATTGCCAAGGGGCATGTACTCAAGGTCTCTGGACCACGTGGGAGTCTGCGCAGCAGATCAACTTCCTGGAGCTCAGAGCGATCCGTCTGGCTCTCAAGGCTTTCTCCCACCTGACTTCTCACCGGTCCGTCCTTGTCCAGACGGACAATCAAGTTGCCATGTTCTACGTGAACAAACAGGGGGGCGCGGGCTCCTTCCTTCTCTGTCGAGAAGCACAGAGACTCTGCTCTTGGGCCGTAAGCCACGGCATTCTTCTCAAGGCAGTTTATCTCCCAGGCCAAGAAAATTGCCTGGCGGACAAACTCAGCAGAATCCTCCAGCCGCACGAGTGGCGACTGGATCCCTTGGTAGTTCAGAAACTTTTTCTGAAGTGGGGCCTCCCCACGATGGATCTCTTTGCCAGTCCTCTCAACCGGCAACTTCCTCGCTTCTGCTCTCGGCAGCCGCATCCCCTTCGAGTAGCGGCGGATGCTTTTCTGATCTCATGGTCGAAAGGCCTTCTCTATGCCTTTCCTCCCATACCGCTAGTCTCTCGAACTCTTTTCAAGGTTCTCCGAGACAAAGCTTCCATGATCCTGATAGCTCCTCGGTGGCCCAGACAGCCGTGGTTTCCACTCCTGCTGCAACTAGCGGTGGAGGATCCGTTCCCTCTGGGGTTTCAACCAGATCTCCTAACACAGGATCAGGGGTCCCTACTGCACCCCAACCTCAGATCTCTACATCTGATGGCCTGGCTGCTGAAAGGGTAGTCCTTGCTCCCCTTCTACTGCCGGCAGAGGTGGAAGAGGTCATCCTAGCTTCCCGGCGACCTTCTACCCGCAAATGCTACGCCCTTAAATGGCGTCGCTTTTCTGCTTGATGTGCCCAGCAGTCTCAGGATCCCTTCTCCTGCTCGGTGTCGGTGATCTTGCAGTACTTGCTCTACCTCTCTAATCTGGGACTTAAGTCCAACTCCGTTAAAGTTCACCTCAGTGCTCTTTCAGCACATCATGTGCCGGTGGACGGCAGACCTCTTTCCAGCGACCCTCTCGTGGCAAGGTTTCTCCGAGGTCTCCTTCTACTTAAACCACCTCTGCGCCCACCAGCACCTGACTGGGATCTGAATGTGGTTTTGCAGCGGATCACCTGTCCGCCTTTTGAACCTATGGCTACCTGTTCTCTCCGTTTTCTTTCTTGGAAAACCTTATTCCTGATAGCCCTCACTTCCGCTAGACGCGTAAGTGAATTGCAGGCCCTCGTGTCTGATCCCCCTTACACTCGGTTCTACAAAAATAGGGTAGTCCTACGGACTCACCCTAAATTTCTTCCAAAAGTGGTCTCCCCTTTTCACATCAATCAGGAGGTGGTACTTCCGACCTTCTTTCCCAGGCCACACTCCAGCCGAGCTGAAATGGTCCTGCATACCCTGGACTGTAGAAGGGCATTGAACTTCTACCTTGACCGTACGCGGGAGCACCGTAAAGCTGCTCAGCTTTTTGTGTCTTTTGACCCCAATAAATTGGGGCTCCCGGTCTCCAAGCGTACTCTGTCCATCTGGGTTGCTGACTGTATCGCTTGGGCTTATGGGGCAGCCGGACTCTCGTTAGAAAGTCGGGTCACGGCTCATTGTGTTCGGGCGAAGGCTACGTCAGTGGCTTACCTCCGCTCTGTTCCATTGGCAGACATCTGCCGGGCCGCTACTTGGTCTTCGAGCCAGACTTTTGCGGTCCATTACTGCCTCGAGAGGGAGTCCCGCAGGGACAGTGCTTTCGGACAGGCAGTCCTCCGAAATCTCTTCGAGATTTGAGCAACTCCTACCCTCCATCCCGGATGGGGGCTACCGGTGGGTAATAATTCAGTGAAGATTCCTTCCTTCTGTACTGCTGAGCTAGAGGGAGCTCATTTTTGTGCTTAGGGTCTCCGGTAGCCTTAAGCTTGGGAGTCCCATATGTGAGGACTGACTTCCTGCTTGGTCCTGGAGAAAGCGTAGTTACTCACCTGTAACAGGTGTTCTCCAGGAGCAGCAGGAATCAGTCCTCACAACCCTCCCTCCTCCCCTTGGAGTTGCAATCATCTGCTTTAGTTTTTTTGCAAATTTTTATGCTGTCTTTTAGCTATGTCATCTGACTGGCTAAGATGGCACCCTTGGGCGGGAAGGGGACCGCGCATGCACGCTGCAATTCCCAAAGGCTTTCTTTGAAAGCTGGGGAAAATTGCTCCGCGAGGGCTCCGTCGGCGCCGACGTCACCCATATGTGAGGACTGATTCCTGCTGCTCCTGGAGAACACCTGTTACAGGTGAGTAACTACGCTATAGCTTCTTTAATGGTTGATATGTACTGAGGCAGATAGTGACGGAACTGCAGTTTACTACTGGTTGCTGTGACCACTGCCACCTGATGGTGGGGAAGCACTATAATATCTGTTGCCTTGGGATTCTGGCACTCTGGGTTTAAAATGTAAAATGCAGCCTTTCATTATTGTTCCTTCAGTCCAGACATATGGGGTTATGTCCCATCACCAGCAGATGGAGACTGAGCATGCCGTTCTGATGTCATAATATAAGAGCTCCTGTGCACCTCTCATCAGACCAGTATTCTGTCTCCAGCAGATGGTGATGAGCTTCTATGCAGACTGGATTTCTCTGCCAGACATATTAAAAAAAAAAAAAAAAAAAAAAAAAAAAAAGCGGTGGTTTATCTTTGATTCCTTGTCAAGGGCTCTTTAAGTGAGTGGCAAAGGCTTCTTTGTGAATACTGGGAGCCGTTGTCAGTAAACGGTAACTCAAGGCAAGGAGGGAAAACCTGATGGTCTGGGTCCCAGTCTTTAGCTAACAGCTCCTTGCCTACAACAAAAAAGGAAACTAAGTGTTGTGGTTCCGTTCTACATTTGGGGCTTCATTGGTTTCAGTAAAGTTTAGTAAAACAAACAAAAAAGGGGGCTCTGTATATTGGCTTGTCAACAGACACTGTTTTGGGCAGTAAGGCTTCAGGCATTCATCGGCATTACAGTGTGGCTTCCGAATAGCTGGGTCTGCTGGAGCTGAAACCCAGCAGCATTTTGTTCTGGAAGGTCCTCCAGCAGGTGGCATCACTCAGGATTACAGGTACTATGCCTTTTTCTCAGGAATTTATATTGCTTCACCGGGCCTACTGCATGAAGCAGGGCCTGGGGAGAGAGGCTGAGGGCAAGGGGTCGCCTTCTGCTGGAGTAACAGAGTTTGGGGCCCCTAAGTAGTTTCTCTGAACCTCCTAATAAACATTTGCAGGATAGAGGAGGAGCCAGGGGAACCAGAAGAATGTGCCTCAAATCACTCAGAAGTATCAGGGGACCTATTGGAGGAGCCTTTGGGTCTGTATGGACATCCCATGGCATTGGAGGTTGAGGAGGGAGAGATCCCTTCAGGAGAGGATCCTAATATTGTCCATGTTTTTCGCAATCCCTGGCAGCTTTTGAGTATTCTGTTCGGAGTCACTGAGGAGATTGTTAGAGGATCCGTTACTTCAGGAAATTTGCTTCCCTCAGAATTCCTTTCCTGTCCATAAAGCCATCATGCAGATGATAGAGGCAGAATGGGACTTACTGGAGGCAGGCTTGCAAGGAGGTTGAACAAAAACCCATCTCTACCCCATTCCTTCAGCAGAGAAAGACCTCTTCTGGGTACTAAAAGTCGATGCCTTGGTGTTAGCAGTGACTAAGAAGATGACTATACCAGTTGAAGGTGGCAGAGCCTGAATCCAGAGGCTGCGGAGGCTGCCAAGTTAGAGTCTGGTTCGGCCTACTTGGCGGATGCCTTCTATGATTTGGTATGAACCTTGGCTAAGAGCATGGCTTTGGTAGTCACTGCTCAGTGTTTTTCTGTGGTTCCACAACTGGTCAATGGATGTGTCGTCCAAGATTAGACTCGGTAAACTGCTCTTCAAGGGCAAGTTGCACTTTGGTGAGGTGCTGGAGAAGTTGGTAAAGGATTTAGGTGAAACCAAAGGAGCCAGGCTCCTGGAAGATAAACTTCAGAGAGGGAAGTCGCTGGCTCCAACCCGAGGTCAAGTTTGAGATTTTCATTGCTTTCAAGTGATGCGTTTTGCCCTGGTTCAATGTGGTAGATATCCCTTTCGGGGTCCATCCTTTCATGGCTGAGGCATGGGTAGAGGCAATTTGGGATCCGCAGCAGCCTCTAAGAAGTCACAATGAAACGCGGGGGCTCAAGTGTAGTGTGTATCAGTGGGCAGCTGCCTTCAATGTTTTTACTCTGCATGGGCTCAAATTACTTCCGACCAGTGGGTCTTGAAGGTGATATGAGAATGTGATGCATTCATGTTGTCCCTGTGCAAGTCCCCAACAAAGAATAGGCGGTGGAGGAAACTCTACAGAGGTTCCTGCTGTTTGATGCAGTGGTTAGGGAGAGCCAAGATGACAGATACATGCTAGCCGGACCTCCAACTGCTCTGGTGTTTCCAGTTTAACTAACCTTTCCTCCTTTGATAAATGTGTTATAAAAGGAAGGTGAAACTCCCGGAGACAATGAAGGAAGCACAGCCGGTTAAGGGGCCACTTGAATTGTTCGTGCAGCCTGGAAACTCCTCTGTTGCACTCATTGGAGACTGTGGGAGCAGATGGATGCTCTGCATCTCTTTGAGCTTGGGCTTGATGTCACCCTGAGCCCAGAGGAGTGGTCTGCCCCAGTGCAATCCTCAGTTTGCAGCATGGTGTTGTCTGCGGCAGGGGTCTGGAAGATACGGGCTATTCCAGCTGGGGATGCACCGACACTGTGCCTGTTGCGGCACAGATGGTGGCAACAATCACTGGGGCACCAGTGGCTGCAGAAGCCTAAGTGGAGGTTGCTCTCTCTAAGCAGTGTCAGGAAGGTGTTTCTATCCCCCCCTCCCCCCACCGCAACTACTGGCAGCAGCTGGAGTTTCTCAGTTCAAGCCTTCCCTGATGGGACAGTCTGCATTTAATTTTGAGACTCTCTGGGACAGTCTGTTAGCTTTGGAATCCTCCTTTTCCCCTCAATAGTCTTCTTTAAGTCATCTTAACTGGCATTGTACAGGCTCTGGACCAGCAGAAGCAGGAGGTGACTCAGCTAACTTCACGGGTTACCCAAGTCGAAGCCAAATGTGAGGACTTAGCTGAACTTACAGGTACTATGGTTAATGATTTATCCAGTATTCATACAAAAATTGAATCTTTGGAGAATTCTGTTAGGAAAAGAAATCTGCGTTTACTGAACTTTCCTCATGTACCTACACTATCTCCAAAGGAGTTGTTCAGTTCATATGCTACCTCTATTTTGAAGATCCCCATGGCATCATTGCCTCCTCAGGCCAGAATCTTTTATCTGCTGGTGGTTAAGCGGAAGGAACCTGGGCCATCATCCCCATGCCAATAGCTTTCCTTTGATTCTCTAGATTTGACTGAATCTCACTCGAGAGCTACTCTCCTGATTACTGTTGCTCTAGAGCTGGATTGAAACTGGTTGTTGAAACTATTTTTTAAGGCAAAGGATGATCTGTTCATGGGTTCTCATGTTCAGATGGTTCCTGACGTCTCAAAGGTGATTCAAAAATGCAGAAAACAGTTTCTTCTTTTGCGTCCCAAAGTCTTACAGTTGGGTAGTTTCTTCTTTTTAAGATACCCATGTAAATGTTTAAGTTTCAGAGAGTTAGTTATACCTTTTTTGACCCCAGCATCTGCCTCAATTCATTGTTAGTAGGAGTCTAGAATTTCCACTGCAGTCTTTGGAACCACAGAGGTCTGCTTCATAAGTGATGGAGCAGCTGACCAATTGTAAGTGTATGTCTGCATCGGTTTGTGCGTCTTATTTCCTGAGGATATTTCTTGTGATAATGGTTTTGATCCTCCCTTATAATTGTGGGCGAGTGAATATTGCCTTATTTTTCTGTATTGCTTATGGGGCATTATTTTGCTGCCTTTTTCATGTATATTATATTCTCTTACAAGTGTTTATCTTGTGTTTTTTCTTTAAAATCTGCATAAATAAAAAAATTAGATGCGGTGGTCAAGGTGTCCAGAAGAGCAATGTGGATCAGGTTGATACTCCATTTATTTTGTGGTTCCCAAAAAAGGAGGGTTTATTCCATCCGGTTCTTGACCTAAGCATGTCAACAGGGCCTTGAGGATTCCACACTTTCACATGGAGACTTTGAGATCCATGATTATAGCCGCTTGAAAAGGGAAGTTTTTAACAACTCTAGACCACATGGAGGTGTATTTGCATATCCCCATTCAACCAGAACATCAGTGTTTTCTTCAGTTTGCAGTCCTGTTGGGACATTTTCAGTTTTGGGTGGTGCCCTTTGGATTGTCAAGGCACCAAGAACTTTTACAAAAGTGATGGTAGTTGTGGCAGCTGCGCTGCAAAAGAAGGGTGTTTTTGTGCATCCCTACTTGGATGATTGGCTAATTAGGCAAAGTCGTAGGCAGAAAGTCATGTGGTTACATGGCAACTGGTATATCTATGCGCATGGTTTGACACAGAAAACAGAGTAGTGTCACCTCCAGAGAGGATAGACAAGCTACAAGAGCAGGTATGCAGGTTTTTGTGGATTTAGGCGCTGTTGGCATGGCACTGGTTCAGTGGGCCAGGGCACACATGCGTCCGCTTCAGAGGGCCCTGCTGTCAAGGTGGTTGCCCCAAATCACCCGCTCTCTAGACGCTTGCAATGTCCGAGGGAGGCAAGGGTGAGTTTATGATGGTGGCTGGATCAGAAGAAGCTGGCAAAGGGGATACTGATGGGAGATTTTGGGCTGGGTGATGCCAGTCTCTCAGGTTGGGGAGCTCACTGCAATGTGCAGGTGGCAGAGGGACAGTGGTCTTAGGAGGAGAGCATATGATCCATCAACCTTCTAGAGGTTAGGATGGTTTGGCTAGCTCTGCTACGTTTTGTGCCGTCACTTCAGCAGAAGGCAGTCGGTGTTCTCAGATTTCCCGGGGCGTGATCTCTGTAGTATTCGATGTTTCACAGCATAGTCTGATGATGGAGTCAGCCAGTAATAGACTTGATGGCATTGGCTTCCAATACCAAAGTGAGTCAATTCTTCAGTCAGTGTCAGAAACAGATGTCCGAGGGCCTAGATGATGTAGCTCAGCCGTGGCTGAGCACGGGATTTCTGTAGGTATTCCTGCCTTGACCTCTCATCGGGTGACTTCTCCAAAGGATAAAACTACATAGAGGTTGAGTGATCCTGAGCTGGCCTCGGAGATTGTGGTATGCAGATCTCATGCTTCTGGCGGTAAGCGGGCCATGGTGTTTACCAAACAGGCACAACCTCTTGATGCAGGGCCTGATAGTCATGCCTCAGGTGGATCGATTCTTGCTTACGGCTTGGCTCTTGAAAGGGCTATGTTGAGGAGCAGCAGTTACTCTCCTCAAGTTATAGCCACACTATTACGGTCCAAAAAGCGGTCGACAACTTTATTGTATATTAGAGTATGGCAAGTGTTTGAAGGTTGGTGTGAGGAGCATGGTCTAAGGATGCTGTCAGCACTGATTGTGGACATTTTGACCTTGCAAGCAGGACTGGACAAGGGCTTAGCCTTAAACTCCTTACAGGTGCAGGTGGCAGCCTTGTCGTCTTACTCGGGGTAGAATACAGGGCATGTCAATAGTTGCTCATCTGGACATATATTTCCTTAGAGTAGTCAAGCAGGTTTGCCCCCCCCCCTCCCCTCCCCCCAATGACCTTTTTTTCCCTCCTGGGATCTGAATCTAGTTTTATTGGTCCCATGGAAGCTCCTTTTGAACCTCTGGCTAGATCAACCTTAAAGGATCTGATGCTGAAGATCACCTTTTTGGTGTCCATTTGCTCTACATGCAGAATATCTGAGCTTCAGGCCTTGTGTAGAGAGCAGTTTCTTTTGATTTCTAAGGAGAAGGTGGTTCTGAGGCCTGTACTCTTTCTTCCTAAGGTGGTCTCTTTTCATATGAATCAGGTAGTTTTGCTTCCGGTGTTTGCAGGTGAGAATAGTGGAGCAGATGATTGATAGCTGCATCTGTTGAATTTCGCAGGACTCTGCACAGATATTTGAAACACACTCTCTTTTTGAAAATTGGATAGTCTCTTTATGCTGTTTGGAGGCCTGCATAAGGGAGAAGCAACTTCCACGGCCTCTAGTCCAGTGGGTTAAAGAAGCCATCACATTGGCACCCCTGCTTAAACACAGGCCTGTGCCTCTGGGCTTAACATGTGCATCCCACAAGGGTGCAAGCAATGTCATGGGCAGAGTTGAGTCTCGTGATACTGTTGGAGATCTGTAAGGTGGCAAATTGGTCATCTCTGCATACTTTTACAAGGCACTACTGTCTGGATGTCCACGCCAGAGACAATGCATGTTTTGGAGCATGGGTTTTATGGGCTGGGCTTGTGGACCCTGCCCAGATATAAGTACTGCTGTGGTACATCCTATATATCTGCACTGAATTTGGAGGTATGATAATGAAGGTGAAATTAGACTTATATCTCCTAATTTTCTTTCATGGTGTCTGTCCAGTCCAGAATGCGTCTGTGTCTTTCAGTCGGAGTTGGCGAGCCTGGAATGGTAGAGTTGTGTGTTCCAGTAGAGTAATAGAATGGGTCATAGGAGATCGGTGTTGGTTCTCCTTGTTGGTCTTTTCTATTTCCAGTGGAAATGCTCTTGACAAGGTCAATTTCTTTTTCTGCAGTTTTACATGGGAAAAAAAATGACAAAGAATTGTGGATCAAAGTTAATTGGTCTAGCTGAGTTTACGGCATGTTTCTAGTCTACTTTGTCAGTAGGATACTGGTCTGATGAGAGGTGCACAGAGCTCTTATACTATGACATTAGCAGTTCTTGGCATGTTCAGTCTCCATCTGCTGGTTGTGGGACATAACCCATATGGCTGGACTAAGGCACGCCATGAAAGAAAATTAGCAGGTAAGGTTTAAGTTCACCATCAAATTTGTTGACCGCATCTATTCGTTCGATTTATCTATCATACTTTGTATTGCAATGGAAATATGTTTAGGAATCCCTTGCATTCAAACCACCTATCCTCTCTTTTCCTCTCCCAGCTTAGAGACAACACAAACGTGTACATACATGCAGAGGGGTTTGAAAGAATTCTGTGAGTCATGCTATGCATGCTTTCCTTGTTAGATGAAGATGTGAAATGCTGGGAAAGATGCATTGTGCTAGGTAAAACTGGAGAATGCCAGGAATGGCTAAAAATCTCACTTACTAAACTTTGCCTTTTTTATGGCTAATCTTTTTCCCACATCGAAAGGTGACATTTCTGCCGTCAGGTACTATCTTTGTTTTGGTTCTGGGGGGTACAGTGGTTGGCATCATGGTTGGAAAGGGGAATTCTGTTGGTGAGAAGAAATAGCAATCAGAATATGGCATAATGTTTAACGACATTTAAGAGTCTGTAACAAAATCCATGGCCCATGTATTCAGCTCTGCTGTATGTTTCTTTGGTCTTGATCTTAAAAAAAATTGTTCATGTTACACCTCACCTCCCCATCTAAATAGAAGCCGTAAGGAAAGCACTAGAAAACGAATACTACCATAGCAGAAATCACAGCTGTAAGGACAATGTTTCTTCATCAGTCTCCTGCGTGTGTCACAAAATCCCTTCCGGGCCCATGAAGGACAGATAAAAAGTCTGTCCAGGCAGCCTGAACAAAAGAGAGTAGAAAATTAACCCTAGGAGCTCATTTGTGTGCCCAAGGGCCAGACAAGAAAATTGTATATGCAGCATACTGGACACTGGCATGGGGTGTTGCTCCAAGTCATTCTGTTAACATTTATTCTTTTCATTAACCTTTTAGGAAAAGCCATGCAGCCACATACACACTTGCATATATATTTCCTCTGCATTGACACGCATTTATGGAAAAACAGTCGTTCGTTTTTCTTACCATAGAGCCGATATATTCCCCACAGCTCATCTTGTGAAATGATCTTTTTCCCTGTTAGGGTGGCATTGGTGTGCATCAGGGCATTATGATTCTGTGAATGCATGAGCCCCAGGGCATGTCCAATCTCATGGGCTGCCACATGTACCAGATCTGTGAGCCAGACTCCTAAGAGAAAAAAAGTGTGCTATTGCAGGACCACATGTTATATAATTACTCAGCATTACTGTACAGCACCTTGGAAGTCCAGAAGGCAAATAAGTAAACAACTGAACTTAAGCTGTCATTTGGTCTGCAAACCATACTTTTGAGGGGGAGACCTAGTATGCCTTTTATTTATAGTATCATTTGTACGAGGTAACTGTACATATCCACTGACCCCAAAAGCAGATATCATCATGGTCTGAATATTTGAAAACTTGACTGGAGGAGTGCCCTGGTGGTTAGAACAGCAGGTTGAGAACCATGTAGGCTTGGGGCAAGTCACTTGACCCTTTAATGCTTTCCAGTAGTTTAAGCTGAATTACATTCAGATGCAATAAAAATGTCTGTCCCTAGAGGGCTTACAATCTGTGTAAGTTTATTCCTAATGCATTGGATGGCTAAGTAACTTGCCTAGGGTCACAAGGAGTGTCAGTGGGATTTGAACCTTGGCTTTCAGGATGCTGCCCTAACCAACTAGGCTATTTCTCTTGTTTCAAGTATAAACAAATTGTAAGCCTCTGGAGGCTGGGAAATGCTATTGAATCTGAGCTGTAGTTGGCCTTGAACTTTGATTTAGAAAGGCAAATACTTAACTCCATCTTCAAACCAATGCCTACAGCTGTGTGGCTACTTTGAGGATAGGTCAAGATTTCTCCATGGACAAGGAGGAATTAGATGATGCCATCCTGTGTTGCCCTATAACTCTAAAAGCTCAGGAATTCCTGTGCCTCTGATGGTATCACTCTCCTGTCAGTTTATAACATTCATGTAACAAACAGCTGGCCTCACAAAAAAAACCAACAAAACACAAACACCCTTTTCAGAGTATATCAGATTCTGAAGCCCCGATGAATTTAGCAAGGCATCAATGGGCTCAGAGGGAAGAAGTCTGGCTCCAATTTTCCTCTTCCAAAGGGACCCAGACTGGGAACCTACAGGTATCACTGAAGTGAGTTCAAGCTGCAGTCCCCACAGGCTGATTAAGCAACTTTCAACAGTGAGGTTCATCAAGCAGTAGCTCCTCCACACAGTCTCGTCCCTACTATTTGTGCCTCTTACCCCACCAAACATTTATCCAGTTCCTCTGGGGGCTCTCCTAGGAAGGAGGATCACAAGAAAAAAAAAAAAAAAAGACAAGCCACAGCATGGCCTTAAAGGAACAGAGCTGCTAGAAACTGCCAAAAAATTTAAACATGCATGCAAACCTCCTCTGTTACTAACTTAAAATGCCCTGATATGGAGGATGCAAACATCACCTCTGCTAAGCATCCTCCCCTAGAAGAAACATCGATGCAGGCCAAGTCCACTCTGCAGAAAGAACAATTAGCCTCTGCTCATCCATCTGAGAGTAATACTAGTATAGTACTGCAGTCTATGCAGAAATTCTTGAAGCAGACCTCCAGTGCTAGTCTTGCCCATTCTGTCAGGGAGTCAACAATTGCCAGATCCCTACCTCCTACTACCAGAAAATAAGGAATGACTCCTTCCATTGGCTCCCTCCCAGTTGGGATGGAAGTCTCTGGACAGATACTCCTAAGATCTCTTCCTAGAGCATAACAGTCTGCATTGCTAGTCCATTAGAACCCAGGAAATAGGGCTTTTATGACCAGAAATTCATGGAAAGCTAGGGAAAAGAGGGCTCTCTGCAGGGGTGCTATCCTGAAGAACAGAGTTATCCTAAATTTTTGCAATGACTCACTAAAGTTCTCTCTATCAGTTCCTCAAAACAGACAAGATTTCAGTGTCATCATACAGTCACTGAGCATGCCACAAGAGAGGTTCCCAATGTCGGTCCTCGGGGAACCCCAGGCCAGTCAGGTTTTCAGAGTACCCACAATGAATATGCATGAGATAGATCTGCATAATGGAAGCAGTGCATGCAAATCTACATAAGAACATAAGATATGCCATACTGGGTCAGACCAAGGTCCATCAAGTCCAGTATCCTGTTTCCAACAGTGGCCAATCTAGGTCATATGTACCTAGCAGTATCCCCAAAAGACACAGGTTCCACAATGCTTGTATTGGGTCAAGCATTGATATCCTGGGTCCCTTTTTAATAATGGTGTATGGACCTTTCCTCCAGGAACTTGTCCAAACCTATCTATCTTATGCATATTCATTGTGGGTACTCTGAAAACCTGACTGGCCTGGGGTTCCCCGAAGACTGGGTTGGGAACCACTGGGCCCTTCCAAGCAGTCAGGTCTTTTCAGGGCATGCAGATAAAGATCTGGCAGACACCTCTCAATCACAAGTGTGCAAGAAATCTAGACCCCAGATAACATGTCCTGTTGCAACTTTCCCATCACTCCATTGTCATTGATGTTGCCCTGAAAAAATACTCCCAGATCTTTTCTGTAATACACTGTCAGGCCATGCCTGCCTGAACATCGTAGATAAGAAAGTCTACCAGAGTTCGATGCTCAGCCTCACATCTCACCATGCCCTCTTAGAGCACACAACATATACCACTGAAGCAATGCCTGAAGACTTGGCCTCTATGTTGCTTTCCCCTCTTAAGCAAACTGGAAGAGTGCCCATACCAACTCATTTGCTGCACTTATGATGCTTACAATACAGCATCCAGAGCAGCAGCCATCAATATCAGGGCTCAAAGAGCAGCATGGTTACATGCTTGGGTCTTCGAAATAACTTGCATTAGCACCTAGCTGATGTGCCATGCCTTAGCAACAGCTTGTTTGGCTAGAAAAAGATCAACTGCTCTATAGTATGTGAGCTCTTGGTGCAACTGGCAGATCAAATACCACCTCATGTAAATAACTAATGTTCTTCCAGAGACAGTATCTGTCTCAGTATTTTCTTTTTTTTTTAATTTTATATTTATTGAATTTTCAGTTGAAACATCCAAGCATAATACTTGTCAAGAAAGGAAGATAACAAAATTCAATACATACACAAGGCAAAAAACAAAACAAAACAATATAGAAACATGACGGCAGAAAAAGACTTCATGGTCTGTCTAGTCTGCCCTTCCATATCAACTACAATAGCCCCCTTTTTACCTTTAGAGATCCTCTGTGTTTGTCCCATGCTTTTTTGAATTCAGATACTGTTCTAGTGTACACCATGTCTACTGGGAGACTATTTCACGCATCTACTACTCTCCATAAAAACATATTTCTGCATATTACTCCTGAGTCTATCCCCTTTCACTCTCATCCTATGTCGCCTCATAGCAGAGCTTGCCTTCAATCGTGGTCTAGTGGGAGGAGTGGTCTAGTGGTTAGGACAAGGTACTTCAGGCCGGAGGGCCGGGGGTTCAAGTCCCACCTGGGGACAGCAATCTCAGGCTGGAGGGACTGGGATTTCTAGTCCTATAGGCACTCCTTGTGGTCTTGGGCAAACCACTTAACCCTCCATTGCCCATGTTCCCTGTATGTATTAGTGTGTGTGTGTCATATCCCCTCGTGTTAAATGTATCCCCCAATTGACTGCTTTGGCCCGGTGAAAAGCGGGATATAAATACAGCTAAATAAAAATAAATAAATAAAAATCGAAAGAAACCCTTCTGTGCATTTATGCCATGGAGGTTTTTAATGTCTCTATCATTTTGCTCCATCCCGCCTTTCCTCTAAAGTATACATATTAAGATCTTTAAATCTGTCTTCATATGCTACATAACGAAGACCACTGACCATTTTGGTAGCCACCCTCTGCACTGACTCCAACCTGCTTATATCCTTTTGAAGGTGTGGTTTCCAGAATTGCACACAATACTCCAAATGAGGTCACACTAGAGACATATACAGAGGCATTATCACCTCTTTTCTTCTGCTGGACATTCCTCTTCCTATACACCCAAGTATCCTTCTAGCTTTCGTACTCACCTTTTTTCTCCAGGACCAAGCAGGAAGTCAGTCCTCACATATGGATGACATCGACGTCGATGGAGCCCTTGCGGAGCATTTACCCAGCTTTCCATGAAAGCCTTTGGGAATGCAGGCACGCATGCGCAGTTCTCTTCCCGCCTAAAGGTGCCATCTTGCCTCAGTCTCTCTTTTTCCATGAAGCCCACTGGACTTGGGTCCTAGTCATCCCGAAAAATAGTTTGATGTTTGGCGATTCTTCGCTATTTTTTTCGTCTCCGGTTTGACGCCGGTTCCCGTCCCGCCGGGTTCGGTACACCGGTATCGAGCCAGATCTTCTTTTTTTTGGTTTTTGCCCTTCGTGGCTGGCGTTCGCGCCCTTTTTTTCTTTTTCCCTGGAAGGCCGGTCCTTTGACCTCGCGGGGACTCTTTTTTTCCCTAATGGCTTCCAGTGGCTTTAAAAAGTGTGATCGGTGCAAGAAGCTGATGTCTCTCACCGACACACACGACTGCTGCCTTCGGTGCCTCGGTCCTGATCACGACCCTAAGACGTGTGGACCATGTGGGAAAATGTCTTCCAAGGCACTGTGAAGTCGTCAGCACCAAAAGGAAAGGCTTTTTTCTGACTCGGCCTCCGGCCGGGCCCAGACCTCGTCTGAGGCCTCAACATCTCGGGAATCAGATCCCGAGCACCGTCGTGGCTCCTCGGATAGGGGGTCCCCTGACTGGGAACGCAAGAGGAAGAAGAGGCTCACGAGGGCGTCGTCGGAAGAGGTCCCTGGCTCCTCAAGGGCTAGGTCTCAGACCCCCGACCGTCGCCCCAGGCCCGTGGCACAGGAGAAGCCTTCCAAAGTTCCTCGAGTGGAGCCGAAGTCTGCTGGACACGTAAGTCCTGTAGTCCTCGTGGACTCCTCCCAGAGAGCTGACGTCGCCGGGGCCCGAGTCGGGGGCTGCTGAGTCTCCTAAGCTGGGTCTCAGGTTGACAGCCTTGGAGAGCAGACTGCCTTCATGGAACAGCAGCGGACACTGATGGCCAGCCTGTCCGGCGCCTCTGCCCCGACCACCGGGACATCGAAGTCGACCCTGGAGACTGAGCCGATACTCGAGACCATGAAGGCTCGAGGTCGACCTCTGTCGCGATCTCCCTCGACCTCCCATTTGGGACTGAGGGCATTGACACCGGTGCCTTTGGCATCGGGGCGGCTGCTCACAGGCCCCACGAGGTCGGACCCCGATTCCTCATCGGACGAGTCCGCCTGGGAGACGGAGGACGAGGACTCCCCCGACACCTTCAGGACTCGGTGCGTCCCATCGGACTCACCACAGTCTGAACCCCGGAGTAGATCCCCTCCAGAGGATACCCGGTTATCGGAGTTCGTCCAGGATATGGCCACCAAGTTGGCTATCCCTGCGGACCTCGAGGAGGAGCCTTGAGCCGATGAGCTTGAGGCCCTGCAGTACGACTCTCCTCCGAAGGAGGCCTTTACTGTTCCGGTTCCTCCGATGCTGGAATGGCTCCTCTTCCGGATGTGGGAGGCACCGGCCTCGGCGCCGGTTTTAAGCAAACGGGTCGATTCGATCTATCGACTCCGGAAGAGTCCTGGCTTTCAAAAGGCGCAGCTACCACACCATTCCATGGTGGTGGAATTGGCCATTCATCGCCTGAAAAGTCAGAAGATGCGCTCCGCGGTGCCCCCTGGCAGGGAGGCCCGAAACCTCGATGGTTTTGGTAGAAAGTGCTTCCAGGGCTCGATGCTTGCTTGCCGTGTCCAGTCTTACCAGCTGTACATGGGCATGTACTTGCGAGACCTGGCCGGGTTCTTTGCTGGTCTCTCCAGGGAACCCTTGCAGAGCTTTAAGTCCTTGTCCTCGGGGATCCGGGAATGCTCCAAGTTTATGTCCCGCGTTGCCTACGATTACTTCGTGGCTTCGGCCCGTGTTGCGGCAGCCGGCATCGCGGCTCGACGCCAGGCATGGCTGCAGTCATCGGACCTCGAGTCATGGGTTCAGGACAAGTTGGTCGATGTCTCTTGCCGAGGTGAGAACCTTTTTGGCAAGTCCATGACTGAGAAGGCCACACAGCTCGAAACCGAGCACCTCACGAGGACGAGGCTGTCTAGAAAGACTTCTGCCCCTTCTCACAAGAAGAAGGGCTCGGGTAAAAAGCCCTTTTACCCGAGGAAGGGCACTGCCTACAAACAGTACCCACAATATCAGGCTGCCCAAGCTGCCCCTCCGGGTCAGCAAGCCAAGGGGCAGGGTAATGGGCCCCGTAGGCAGAGGACCCCCTAGCCTCCGGCCCCTGCTCCCACTCAGCAGGGTAGGGGCTTTTGACTCCTTAGGCATAGCCTCTCCGTCCCTGCTCTCCCAACCCTGCACAGGAGGTCGCCTCGCCCTGTTTGCCCACCAGTGGCCACTCATCACTGGAGACAGTTGGGTGTTAAACATAGTCCACAGGGGCTATGCACTACACTTCCAACAACTGCCTCCATACTTCCCAGGGGGAGCCTCCAAGGCCTCCCCTGCACACAGATCTTCTCCTTCAGAAGCTACAGGGTCTGTTGGTGGACAGGGCAGTGGAGCCTGTGCCTCCCCACTTACACGGTCGAGGGTTCTACTCCAGGTATTTCCTGGTACCCAAAAGAACCGGTGGCCTTCGACCTATTCTAGATCTCCGAAACCTCAACAAGTTCCTGGAGAAGGAAAAGTTCAAGATGCTTACTCTTGGAATACTTCTGCCCTACCTCCAGCAGGGAGTTTGGCTATGCTCCTTAGATGTAAAGGATGCGTATACTCACATCCTCATTCATCCAGACCACAGAAAGTACCTCAGGTTCATTGTGGGAGGACACCATTATCAGTACAGAGTACTGCCTTTTGGCCTCACCTCTACTCCCAGGGTCTTTACCAAGTGCCTGGCAGTGGTGGCGGCCTACCTGCGAAAACAGGGAGTCTTTGTCTTCCCATACCTGGACGACTGGCTCATAAGGGGTCAGACGTGCCAGGAGGCCCGACAAGCTACTCTCAGAACTATTGCTCTTCTTCAAAGCTTGGGGTTCGTCATAAACATCGCAAAGTCCACTTTGCTCCCCTCCCAGAACTTGGAGTTCATAGGGGCAAGGTTGGACACTCTGCTTGCAAAGGCATTCTTGCCAGAAGACAGAGCCCAAAGACTGATAAACTTGGCAAACCAGTTTCTCAGCAGGTCACTGGTCTCCGCCAGATTCTGCCTGAGGCTTCTAGGCCACATGGCTTCGACAGTACATGTGACCCCCAATGCCAGGCTATATATGAGGCCTGCACAGTGGTGCCTTCGGACTCAGTGGTCACAGGCCACAGGCAGCCTCAGAGACATTTTCTGAACTCCCTCAGATGGTGGCTGCACCCACCCAATCTGCTACAAGGGGTACCTTTTCAGAGTCATGGGTTCACAGTGGTGTTGACCACGGATGCCTCCCTGCAAGGTTGGGGGGCTCATTGTCTAGGCAAGTACACCCAAGGTCTGTGGTCTCCCTGGGAAGCCGCACAGCAAATCAATCTCCTGGAACTTAGGGCTATTCGGTTAGCCCTCAAAACCTTTTCTCAAGGCCTGACTCATCAGTCTGTCCTAGTTCAAACAGACAACCAGGTAGCCATGTTTTATGTGAACAACCAGGGTGGAACTGGGTCCAAGCTCCTTTGCCAGGAAGCATAGGACCTTTTCTTGTTTGCTCTCAGACACAACATGCTCCTCAAGGCAGTGTATCTACCTGCCCAGGAGAACTACCTGGCGGACAGGTTGAGCAAAATTCTGCAGCCCCACGAGTGGCAGCTCCATCCTTTGGTAGTTCAGAAGATTTTCCTGAAATGGGGACTTCCATCCATAGACCTCTTTGCCAGTCCTCTGAACAAACAGCTGCCAAAGTTCTGCTCCAGGCAACCGCATCCTCTGCGGATAGCAGCAGATGCTTTTCTGATTCCTTGGTCTCAGGGCCTCCTGTATGCGTTTCCTCCCACGCCCTTGGTGGCCCGAACTCTGTTCAAGATTCTTCGGGACAAGGCCTCAGTCCTGCTTGTGGCTCCCAGGTGGCCCAGACAGCCTTGGTTCCCACTTCTGCTTCATTTGGCAGTGGACCCCCTCCCCCCCCCCACCCCCCCCCCCCCTCACCTCTGGGGTTGCAACCCGACCTTCTCTCTCAGGATCAGGGTTCCCTTCTGCACCCCAATCTCAAAACTCTCAATTTGATGGCCTGGAGGCTGCAAGGGTAGTTTTGGCTCCCTGGGGCCTACCTCAGGAAGTTGAGGAGGTTGTCCTAGCCTCTAGGAAACAATCCACTAGGAAAACCTATGCTCTAAAGTGGAAAAGGTTTTCTCTGTGGTGTCAGCTATGTACAGAAGATCCTTTCTCCTGTACTGTACCAGTAGTGCTTCAGTACTTACTGCCCTTATCAAATCAGGGACTTAAGTCCAATTCTGTTTGGGTCCAACTCTCAGCTCTAGCAGCTCACCACTCACTGGTGGAAGGACATTCTCTGTTGGTTCACCCATTGGTGTCCCGGTTTCTCAGAGGCTTGCTTTTGCTCAAGCCTCCAATCCGTCGTCCTGCTCCTGAGTGGAAGCTGAATGTGGTCCTGCAGCAACTGACTCGCCCACCTTTTGAGCCGATGGCTACTTGTCCACTACGCTTCCTGTCCTGGAAGACACTCTTCCTGGTAGTCCTTACCTCGGCTAGGCGAGTTAGTGAGCTTCAGGCCCTGGTCTGTGACAGGCCTTACACCAGATTTTATAGGAACAGGGTAGTCCTCAGGACTCATCCAAAGTTACTTCCCATGGTAGTCTCCTCTTTCCACCTCAACCAGGAGGTGGTTCTTCCCACATTCCCTAGGCCTCATGCAAGCCAGGCTGAAGCAGTTCTGCATACCCTGGACTGTAGGAGGGCCTTATCCTTCTACCTTGACCGTACGTAGGGACATAGAAGGGCTACTCAGCTCTTCATCTCTCTTGACCCTAATAATTTGGGGTTAGCTGTGTCCAAGCGTACCTTGTCCACCTGGGTGGCTGACTGTATCACCTGGGCTTACAGGGCGGCTGACCTTCCTTTGCAGGGTCGGGTCACGGCACATCGTGTCAGGGCAATGGCTGCCTCAGTGGCTCATCTCTGCTCTGTACCGTTGGCAGACATCTGCAGGGCTGCAACTTGGTCTTCAAGCCAGACGTTTGTGACCCATTACTGTCTGGAGAGGGAGTCCCGTAGGGACAGTGCTTTTGGCCAGGCAGTACTCCGGAATCTCTTTGAGGTTTAGGCAACTCCTGCTCTCCGTTGGTCTACCGGTGAAGGTTCTGTCAGTGAAAAGCCTTTCTTTGATGCTGGGATTAGAGGGAGTTCTCTTGTTCAGCCTGGGTTCCTTGGTAGCCCAGAGCTTGGGAGTCACCCATATGTGAGGACTGACTTCCTGCTTGGTCCTGGAGAAAGAGTAGTTACTCACCTGTAACAGGTGTTCTCCAGGAGCAGCAGGAATCAGTCCTCACAACCCTCTCTCCTCCCCTGGGAGTTGCAGTTGTACATAGTTTATTTTACTTTTTTGTGTGCTGTTCTTAGCTATGTCATTTGAGGCAAGATGGCACCTTTTGGCGGGAAGGGAACCGTGCATGTGTGCGTGCCTCCATTCCCAAAGGCTTTCATGGAAAGCTGGGGAAATGCTCCGCAAGGGCTCCATCGATGTCGACATCACCCATATGTGAGGACTGATTCCTGCTGCTCCTGGAGAACACCTGTTACAGGTGAGTAACTACTCTTTACCTGTTAGGTCCTGCTCTTATTTTGTGGACAGAAGTACCTATCCCCCCCCACCCCCCCCCCCCCCCCCCCCCCCCCCCCCCCCCCCCCCCCCCCCCCCCCACCCCCCCCCCCCCCCCACCCCCCCCCCCCCCCCCCCCCCCCCCCCCCCCCCCCCCCCCCCCCCCCCCCCCCCGTACTGCTTCTTTGGATTTTTGCAGCCTAAATTCATGAACTTGCATTTTTAGCATTAAATTTCAGCTGCCAAATTCTAAACCATTCTTCAAGCTTAGCTAGGTCCCTCATGTTATCTACTCCTTGGGTGTCTATTCTATTGTAGATGTTGGTGTCATTTACAAACAAGCAAACCTTACCTGACCGGCCTTTTGCTATGTCACTAATAAAGATGTTAAAAAGAATCAGACTAAGGATGGATCCCTGCAGCACAGTTCCATTTACCTGTACCCTTTGTTGCCTCCCACTCAACCAATTTCTAACTTTAGGGTCCATCTCTAGGGTGCTCAGTTTGTTTATAAGTTGCCTGACTAGAATGGTGTCAAGGGCTTTACTGAAATATTAAGTACATCACATCTAGGACTCTCCCTTGCTCCAGCTCGGGTCACCCAGTCAAATCACCACTGGAGATACAAATGTCCGGAAAGATCCATACGTTACATCCAAGAAAAGAGATTTGGCATTTCAGAACAAACAAATTGAAGAGCCAGTCCCAATCCGATTCTAGAAGTTGGTTCTTTCTTCCCAGTAGGTAAATAATAAATACAAAATAATGGTTGGGCTGCTTCCTTGGGCACTAAAAGAATCTCTGTGACATATCTCCTGAACATCTCCCAAGTGGAAATTACAGGAAATTTATCAAACCTCAAATTTGAAGCCCTGGAAGCATTTTCCAGGGCCTCTAATTTGTACCGTATGCCATTTAAGTATTTCACCACAGCAATAGAAGAGTCCTGTACAGAATTAATCTCTATAGCTTGTTCAACAACAGATGTTTTAATCTCCTCTATTGCTGCTTGCTGGGCTGCAATGGCCTGAAGATTTTATTTGCAAATGTTGGGTCTGGCTAGACTCTGCAACAGTCAGATTTACAATTGCATCCCAAATTGCTTCTAAAGTAAATTTCTCTGGTCTTACCAGGGCCACCAACACAGAAGAGGCTTCTGCAAGAAAATGGAGCACTACTGAGGATGCCCCCCAAAGCCACTCCTTCCAGCAATCTTGAATCATCCCCACTCTGACTGGATCCTGGATCCAATACTGGAGATTCCGGTAAGAAGAGATCTTGAGCTAAACCGGCAGCCACACACCCACAAAGAGAGGAATCCCCCAAACCAACTTCAGACAGGGGTCCACCTGTGTGAATCTGTTGATTCGCTGTTGCACCGGGAAGGGAAGGGGGGGGGGGGGGAGGAGATGCTCCTCTGGGGAAAGGGTGAAATCCGCCTCTGAAAAGGATGCTGGGTCTCCAGATCTTGGTGTTGATACAGCCAGAGCAACATCGGAGTTAAGAGCAATAGACTGCCCCTGGCCAAAACAATATTGAGTGCTTTTCCGCTTTAGCTTTGCTCTTTCCCATAGGAACACCAGGCAGCAGCACAGTCAGCCATCTTGCCACGCCTCCCCCCTTTCCCATGTATTTTCAATTAAACTATATGTGGAGATGTTAAACAGCCTTATATTTGCCCACCACCGCAATGACAGCTTATCCAGGCTTAGTTCCAAAGGCAACAGCAAAGAAAGAGAAAGCAGACAACCTCTGCCAATTCCTCCAACCAGAAATCTCTACAGCGTTTTTGACAACTTGGCAGAGGAGGTCGGTTTTGGTTCTTTCAGGAAAATTTACAATCCATTACAACAGATTGCTGAGTGCTAAGGACCATAACCTAGGGCTACAAGCTGTTTTGCAGAGGAGCCCCTACTGAACAACCCACCCCACAGGAACTCTCCAAGCTTCCCTTTTTTTGCCTTCCTCACCTTGAGATGGAACTCTAATCCCTAATTTGGTCACAAGCAGTTTGAGATGTCTACAGAACAGAGATTGAGGCTTTTACTCTGGGTACTTCCTCATACTAAAAGAGTAGATGGACAGACCTCAAGCTCTTCTTCAGCAAGAAATATTAAAAATACACCCCCCCCCCCCACCACCACTGCTATACAAGGATGACTTATAGGTGTCACTAGATTTTAAGGATGCCTACATTCTTACCTTCAAAGACAAACATTATACATCCAGGGTCTTCACCAAATGTATTATGGTTTTAGGTACTTGCTATGCCACCCTTTACTGTATACATCAGAGCAGTTTACAGATATATTCTAACAGGCACTTTTTATTCCCTCATCCTCAGAGGGCTCACAATTTAAGCGTACCTGAGGCAAGGGAGGGTTAAGTGGCGTCCCCTACATGGGAATTGAACCCCCAGCCCTCCAAGCCTAAGGGAACCTGTCCCAACCACTGAGCCACTCTCCCTCTCATGGCACACTTGAACAAAGGAAGCAGCTTTGTCTTTCCTTACTTGGATAATGAGTGGTCTAGTGGTTAGAGCAGAGGGCTGAGGATCAGGGAAGCCAGTGTTCACTACTACTGAGCATTTGTATAGCACTACAAGTCGTTTGCAGCAGTGCACAGACATGTAAAAGACAGTCCCTGCTCATCAGAGCTTACAATCTAGTCAAGACAGACAACACAGAAGATGTAGAGAGGGAGAAAACAAGGGGGAAAGGTAAAGAAACAAGGAGATCAGGTGAGTCAAGATCCAAAAGCAGCACCGAAGAGGTGAGTTTTCAGCCTCGATTTGAAAAGAGTCAGAGAAGGTGCCTGCCGTACAGACACAAGTAGTTTGTTCCAGGTGGTAAGGTGCAGCAAGATGAAAGGAGTGAAGTTTGGAGTGTTCAGATCCCATTGATGATGCATATGACTTTGGGCAAGTTACTTAACCCTCCAGTGCCTTATGTACAAATGTGGTTTGTAAGCTCTCCGCAGACAAAGAAATGCCTACTATACTTAAATGAAATTTGCCTTGAACTACTACAGGAAAGGCATGAGCCAAATACATTACAAAAAATATCCTCATCTCCACCAGGTCATCCAAGTTTAGTTTATTTAAAATTTGATGAACTGTCATATCAAAACAGCAAGGCAGTTTACAATAAAAACAACATAAAGAAAATATGAAAGGAACTCTAATTAGTATGGAAAAGAGCATTCATACCACACAGAGAAAGGAGTAGGAGAGAATCAGGGAAAGAGGCTATCATATTATCATGACCAGAGGAAGGCTGTCTGGAAGAGATGTGTTTTAAGTGATGCTTTAAACATAAGGTAGGAGGACTCCAGGCAAAGGTCAGGGGGGAGAGTACATTCCAGAGCATTGGTGCAAGGAAGTAAAAGGCGCAGTGATGTGTGGATTCATACTTAGCTTGTGAGGCAGAAGGAAGATGTAGGCGAGTGACTGGTGAACCCTATGTGGAGTATGGAAAAGAACCAGAGAAGTGAAATAGGAAGAGAAACCAATGTGCAAGGTTTTATGGGTTAAGATCAGAATTTTGTATTAGATTCTGTAGTGAACGGGAAGCCAGTGCTGGCTGATTAGCAGAGAGGAAATGTGATTATGTCTAGAAGCGTGAGTGAGGATATGGACACCAGAATTCTGGACAAGTTGTACTCGTTTACATTAGAAGCCCCAAAAAGGCATTTTATCTAGAAATCCCAAAGTGCGTCAACTGACGCATTATCACGACGACTGCATTGAGCATGAAATGAAGATGTGAATTAATTTGAAGTTACTTATTTGTTTACTATGTGCAGTATTTGACATCATTACATAACTGACATGGTTCTAGCAGTGGCACTGGTATAAACCTTTGACGATACATTTGCGTCAGTTGACGCACTTTGGGGCTTCTAGTGTTAATTTCATGGCCAGGTAGACCTGTGAAAATTGTATTACAAGAGTCAAGACGACTGATGACAAGGGTGAGGATAAGTGTAGCAAGAGTTGATGGTGACAAGGAGTGACGATCTAATCTGACAAAGGGAAAAATAGGATCACTTAATGATTTATTTACATTCTCTTATATACCGCATCAGTGTGGTTTACATTGAACAAACTGAAATTACATTGAACAGGGCATTATAACTTGGAGATAGCCCATGTTCCCTGTAAAATAGTTATGGAGGGTTAAGTGGCTTGCCCAAGACCACAAGGAGCACCTGTGGGACTAGAAACCCCAGTCCTTCTGGCCCAAGGTTGCTGTCCTCTAGTGGGATTTGAACCCCTGACCTTCCGGCCTGAAGTACCTTGCCCCAACCACTAGGCCACTCCTCCACTCCATGATATTAACAATGTTATCATGGAATGTCAAAGCAGAATCAAGGGTAACACCTAGATAGGTAAGAGTGGGAAATCAGAGTACTAGTGAGCATAAGGGCAATCCTAGGGGAACTGGACAGGAAGACAGCAGCAGTTTTTTGGATACTGAGCACCAGATGATTATAGAAACATAACGACAGAAAAAGACTACATGGCCTATCTAGTCTGTCCTTCCATATCAACCACTACAACAGTCCCTTTTTTTCCTTTAGAGATCCTCTGTGTTTGTCCCATGCAGGACTATACCAAGCCCTGTGCGAGCGGTGCAGCCGCACAGGGTGCAAAGGCTTAAAGGGTGCATTTCGACTCTCTGCCGTTGCCTGCCACCGCCACTTTTTTGGCAACAGGCAGCAGCAGAGACACGAAATGCACCCCTTAAGTCTTTGTGCCGGTACACTAAGCAGGTCTGGTCTCTCCGAGAGGGACCAGACCTGCTTAGCATGCCGGCGACTCGCAGATTGGGTGTACGCCCCCCCTCCTGCACCCCCATAAAGTGTCTAAATGGAGGTGCGGGAGGGGGGCGTGCACCCGATGTGCAAGTCGCACAGGGCGCATTTCAGTCTCGGTATGGCCCTGGTCCCATGCTTCTTTGAATTCAGTTACTGTCCTCATCTCTACCACCTCCACTGGGAGACTATTCCACAGATCCACCACTCTTTCCATAAAGAAATATTTCCGCATATCACTCCTGAATCTATCCCCTTTCACCCTCATCCCATGCCCCCTCGTAGCAGAGCTTGCTTTCAATCGAAAGAGGCTCTCCTCCTTTGCATTTATGCCACGGAGGTATTTAAACATCTCAATCATATCACCTCTATCCCGCCTTTCCTCTAAGGTGTACATATTAAGATCCTTAAGTCTGTCCTCATATGCTTTATAATGAAGACCACTAAACATTTTAGTAGCCACCCTCTGTACTGACTCCAGCCTGTTTATATCCTTTTGAAGGTGCGATCTCCAGAATTGCACACAATAGTCCAAATGAGGTCGCACCAAAAACTTATACAGAGGCACTATCACCTCCTTTTTTCTGCTGGCCATTCCTTTCCCTATGCACCCAAGCATCCTTCTAGCCAGGAAGCCACAGCAGAGAGACAAGCATTTAAGGGAGGAAAGGTCAGGGACCATGGGACTAGTGTGGGAAAGAAGCAGGATGTCTGCAGCATAGTAGTACGCTGAGATACTGAATTGTTGCACCACAAGAATGAGAGGAGCCAAAAAGATGTTAAAGAGAAAACGTGCAAACACAGAGCCCTGGGAAACACCACAAGCTAGTGGGTGGGAGGAGGAAGTGAAGGAGTTGAAAACTGCAAATGAGTAGCCCGGCAGGAAAGATTGAAACCAATTAAGAATAGTGCCGTGAAGACAGATATCTGAGAGGTGAGAGAGAAGAAAAGTGTGGTTAACCAGATCAAAAGCTGATGAGAGATACAAGGATACAAGAAGGGAAACATCACCCCAGTCAAAAGACTGGTGAACTTCACTGAAAAAGGGAAGTAAGAACAGTTTCAGTGCTGTGAGAAGGGTGAAACTCAAATTGCTGGGGGTGAAGGGAGGAAGTTTTTTCAAGATCTATAAGTTGAAAGAACTGGACAGGAATGGAAGATTGAAGATAGGCCTTTAATTAGAAAGGGGGTCAAGAGAGAGTTTTTAAAGAAGGGGTCAGATCAAGGCAGACTTCCAGGGAAAGGGCATAGTGCCCGAAAGAAGGCAGTTCTGAAAGCTAGAATGGACAATGGGACGGGAGAGCAATAGAGTCTAGATAAATCCAAGAGGAAGGGATCGGATCAGATGAACAGGTGGTCTTGCACATTGAGCAGAAGAGAGAGAAGGTATGTTAAATGAAGACCACCTGTGAGTAAAACCTGGGGCGAGGAGCACAGAAAGGGAGAAGACAGACACATAGATGAAGAGGGAGAAGGGACAGAGAACTGGGAACGAAGGTCGGTGATCTTATCAGTGAAAAAATTACCAAATTGTTCAGCAAAAGGAGCAGAAAGGGGGATCTGTTTGTTTATTATATTTGATATACCACCTTTCATTTAAAAACAGAACGGTGTACAATGGCCAAGAAAGTGAAAAAAAGTTACAATGTATGAGAGGACAGAGGATAGTGTAACCAAGCATATCAGACAGGAGGACTGGACAACACAAAAGGAATGAGATCATATAGGGGGAGTAGGAAGGTCAAATGCGGAGGAGAATAGATGGGCTTTTAAGCATACTTTAAAAGTATGGTGGTTTTGTTCCAGTTTGAGGGAGGTAGGTAGCGAATTCCAAAATGTGGGTCCAATAAAAAAAATGCAGAGGTGCGGGTAGACTGCAGATGGGCACGGGAAGGAGAGGGGAGGTGGAGGCGATTTATGTGCGCAGACCGAAGATTACGACTAGGGGTGTGAAACTGAATGAGTTCTGCCAAATATTGTGGGGTATGGGTGTAAATAACCTGATGAACAATGGTAAGGAGTTTAAAGCGAATACGATAGTCTATGGGGAGCCAGTGAAGGTGAATGAAAAGTGGGGATACATGCTTCTGATGAGTGGGGGTAATAATGCATGCTGCTGTATTTTGGATACATTGTAGTCTGTGCAGTTGGGACTGTGGAATACTGGCAAGGGCAGAATTACAAAAGTCAAGACGTGACGTGACATGACATGGGACAACATAAGAGTGGTAAGAGCCTGTGAAGTAAGAAAGGGATGAACAGCACGAATCTGACAGAGAAAAAGGAAAGATGTTCTAGTGATATGGGAAATATGATCACGGAAGGAGAGATCAGGATTAAGGAAAACACAGAGGTAACGAAAACAGGACATCAAAGGGATGGGGGAGCCAGAAAAGGATGGGGCTACCTGAGAGCAAGGACTACCATGAGTGAACCAAATAGCAAGTGTCTTGGACAAGTTTAGGTGCAAACAGTTGGTGGTTAACCACTTGGCAACAGAAAGGAGACAGGAATTAAGTGGGGAGAGATCTGGCTGAAGGGGGCAAGTGTGATGAAGAAGAACAAGGTCATCAGCATAGTAAAAAGCAGATATTCCAAACTGTTGTACCAGAAGGGCAAGAGGTGCCAAGAAGATATTGAATAGGAGAGGTACTAGCACAGCATTGGGAAACACTGCAGTGCAAAGGGATAGGGTCAGATGAAGCAGCTGGAATGGATTGAGAAAGGACCCAGTCTAGGCATGGTAATATGGAAAGACAGAGCTTTATTTATCATAAACCAGGGACAACCCAAGAAAGAAGAAGAGAGTGGTTTACAAGATCAAAAGCCGCTGAGAGATCCAAGGACACCGCCACCGAAATGTCACCACGATCATGAGCAACATGTATCTCATTAAGGTAAGCAAGGAGAATCGTTTCTACACTATGGCCTGGACGGAAACCAGATTGATGAGGGTGGAGAAAGTTGGTGGTGTCCAAGTGATGGGATAGTTGAGCAAAGACTGTTTTTCAAGTATTTGGAAAGAAAAGGGAGCTTAGAAACCGGACGATAGTGAGCAGGGACAAGAGGGTCACGTGAAGGCTTCTTGAGAATAGGACGAATGAGGGCATGCTTCCAAGGATGAGGAAAGGCACCAGTGGAGAGGTTAGTATTAATCATAGTGAGGATTGTGGGAAGGAGAGCAAGAGAAGGTGTAAGGAGCCATGATGAGGGTATAGGATCAAGGGAGCAAGTAATCTTGTTGGAGGAAGAAATAGATTTGACAAGTTCAGAGATGGTAAATGGATGGAACAAGACCCAAACGCCTGAAAACAGAGAAACGGGGAGGATATTGGGGGGGGGAGGGGCACGCAATACGGTAGTGATGCCCTAAGGTCGAGGATCTTTGAGTTGAAGAAGGAGGCCAATTGCGAAGGGCAAGGAGTCAGTGATGAGGACACAGGATGGGAATTAGGTTGGAGTGCTGTGAGAGACCTAAGAACCATGTAGAGATCATATGTATGATTTGGGGCAGAGGAAATTGCAGTAAAGAAATATGCTTGTTTAGCATGGTAGATCTGGATGCGGTAATGGAAGTGATGCTCCTTGGAGGACTGCAGCATGGATGGTTAACGTGTTTTCCTCCATAGTCGCTCCGCACGACAAAGTTGGGAGCGAAGAAGGTGAAGGCCAGAATGAATCCAGGGCTGTGAAGGATGGTGATGTGGGGGACGGGGCTGTAGCGGTGTCAACTGATCTAGGACAAAACTTGTGAGTCAGGGGAGAGGGAGGGGAACTCTGCAGATAGAAGGTCCTCAGCAGCTGGGAAGTGCTGGAGGGTGAGAGGGGTAATCCGACAGAAATAAGGCACAGGACTTGATGGTGAGGGGTTAGATGGATGAGGGAAAGAGGTGTAGGGCAAGATGACTGAAAGAGACATTGGAAGGTCAAACAGTAGTGAACAGTCCAGGGTAATGGTGTAGAACGCAGATGACGTACTAGAACGATAGAATCAGAAGGAGCAATGATCAAGTCAAGGGTATGACCGGCTGTGTGACTTGGTATGGTGACATGTTGGATAAGGGACAGATCCTGAAGGAGAGAGATAAAGGAGTGATCTCTAGAGGAGGAAGGTGAGTCAAGGTGCAGATTAAGATCCCCTGCAATTACTAAGTGAGGCTGAGGGATGTAGAAGACAAGAAACAGAAAAGAGGTGCTTAGAAGAGTTAGGTGAAGAAGCAATAACATTAGTAAAATAGACTTCCTTAGCTGAAGAGAGGGCAGAACGATAGTGAGCATAATGGGCAACGTCCAATTGAAAACGTCCAAGGAACTAGGGGAACAGGACTTTTTCCAACGGTGCTCAGATTGTCTCAGGTGATGACAGAATAAACAAAGCCTAGGGTGAAACCATGGTTGGTGGTGTATTGAGTAGATAGGTCTGGGATAAAGGGGGGGGGGGGCCAGAGAATCTAGTATGGAGGTGAGTAAGTAGAGACCTGTTCCTCAGCAGACAAGGAATCAAAAGTAGGAGGGAAGATGGTATCGGAAGAGGGAAAAGTAGACAAAGTATTGGGAGTAATCCTGTGAGAGTAAACACACGGGACAGGTAGACAGTTTTGGATGGGCTTAGAGGAGGGAGAGAACAAGAAATCAAAGAAAATAAAGTAGTGATCAGTCCAAGAGAGTGATAATGTTTGTTTATTTTTGCTTGATAGACCACCCTTCATTTAGCGCAGCAGGGCAGTGTACAAATTAAAAACAAGTTAAAATCAAAGATGGAAAGGAACGCCAAATTTTTGACAGAAAAGGGTAGGACATTCACACCAGAGAGGGGAGAGAAGAGGGGGGGGGGGTGGAAGAGGGCAGGGGAGAGCATAACATAGAAATCATGGCCATGGTCACGTAACGGGCAGGTCATATGCAGTGCAAGAAAGATGTTTTTTTAGGAGAGCTTTAAACTTAGAGTAGGAAGGTTCAAGCTGGAGGGCAGGGGGGGGGGGGGGAGGCCTTCCAAGAAGCAGGAGCAAGGAAATAAAAAGCTGAGGGACAGGTGGATTCTAACTAGGTCTAAGAAGCAAAGGGAAGGTGTAGGCAGTTTGCATGGATTTGCGGAGGACACAGTGCGCAGAGTGAAGGAGCAGAACATCAGAAAGATAATGGGGGTGCCCGTGTGTAATGCTCGATAGGCCAAAGTGCAGAGTTTGCATTGTAGGCGGTGTTTAACAGGGAGCCAGTGCTAATGTACTAGGAGGGGAGCAACGTGCTTGAAACGAGAGGCATGTGCGAGGATGCAGATAGCAGTATTTTGAATGAGCTGAAGGCCGATGAAGATGATGATATGGGGGAGATCTAGGAAAACAACATTGCAGTAGTCAAGCCTTGATATCATGAGTGTAAGCAGAAGGATAGTCAAGGAAGAGGGAAAGAGGAAGGGGCAAACCGCAAATTTTATGAAGTGTGCAAAAAGAGCAATGAATTAGGCAAGGTGCATATGAAATGATAGGGAAGAATCCAAAATAACTGTTGGATATCGGATTGAGTCAACCAATGGGATTGGGGAACCAGGGAGAGTAGGAACCAATGTTGGGAGAGAGCTGCCGAAGGAAAACCAGATAGCTGTGGACTTAGAAGAGTTGAGGTGAAGGAAATTATCGGCCATACAAGTGGAAATACTGGAGAGGCAGGCATTGAGAGGTGTGAGATCAGAGGCAATCAGGTTAGTGTGGTGAAGCAGAATATCATCAGCATAGTAATGTGCTGAGCAGGGCTGATCCAAGGGTTTCTGCCGCTCTGGGCAAAAAATGTGGCCTTGACCCCCACCCCCCCACCCCGCTGCCACCGATTCCATTTCAAGAGGAGGAGGTAGGCAGCGGCAGTATTTCAAAAAGCGGTGGCTTTTTGCTGCTGCTTTCTTGCCTGCAGCAGGCCATGTCCTTCAGCACGCATGGCCTGCTGTGGGCAAGAAAGTGGTGGCAAAAAGCAGCCATTTTTGGAAATAATGCTGCTGGCTGCCTTCCTGTCCTAAACAGAACCGGTGGCAGCTGGTGGGGGGGGGGGGGGCGTGGCGCAGCGTGGCTGGTCATGTGTGCTGCTGCTGCCTCCACCTCCACCTGCCCTAGGCAGCCACCTAGTGGATGGGCCAGCTCTGGTGCTGTTGTACCAGGAGAGTGTAGGGAGTGATAACAGAGTATAATGAGAGGGGGATGGGAAAAGCAAGGGAAGTGAATATTAGGTCCAGAATTTTTATTTATTTTATTTATTACAATTTCTTATATACCGCACTATTCTGCATCAGTGCGGTTTACATGGAACAGAAAAATCAGACAGGGTAACGTGTTTGAGTTTACAATTAACCGGACATCAAAACTTGGATAACAAGGGAGATTTACAAATAACAGGGTAGCAAACTTGGAATACATAGGAGAAACTATTTACACATTAGAGTTGTCATATAAGAATGTGACCAGCAGAGAAGAAGTGGGAGAAGATGCAAGTTGATCCAATGCATGGTCTGTTATATGAAGAAGAAGCTTGTCTCTTAACTTGATGGGAAGATCATAATGAATATTGAAATCTCCTAAAATCCCCAAATTGGGGTACAGCAGAGTAGCTTCTGAGAGTGTAAGAAGGAGCTGATCTCAAAGAGTGGATGAAAGAGTAGAGACACAGTATAGAAGAAGAAAATGAATCATAGGCGAGGACTTAAAAGCAAAGAGCAGTGATTCAGGATAAGAGGGTGGAGAAGAAGATTTCAGTAAGGTGTAAGGAGGTGCGATAAATGACAAACACACAACCTCCAAGCCGGGATAAGCTGGGGGTAGAGAAGATTGAGAAGTCAGGGGGAAGAGACTGATACAGGAGAGATTCCTCATCATCTTTGAGCCAGGATTCCATCAGGAATGACAGATCTAGAGTAGGAGCATAGCAAATCAGAACGAAGAGGGACCTTAGTACAGAGAGAACGTGCATTCAGAAGAGCACAATGGCATTGAGACAGAACAAGCGTGGGTGCAGATAAGATAGGGGAAAGGGGAAGCAGGAAATTAAGTTACTGACATTCTGATAATGAGATAGATGGGCGAAAGAATGTGGTTGATGACCATAGATAATAGGGGTCAAAGACATTAATAAGCACAGAAAGAGGGGAAAAACAACAATTCTGCATTCAAGAAGCATATCAGCTCTGCCCACCGTAGTTTGAAGTCATTGGAGTCGCTCCAAAGAGTGCACCCAAGGAGAATATCCTGCTCTTCGGGTGAATTTCAGCGGGTGGTTCTAAATGCCATGATGGAAAATAAATGGGGGCACTACTGGGCACCTGATCTGGTCACATGATCAGACCAACTGACATTGGAAGGCAGGAGGCAGCAAACAGGGGGAGGTACTGGGCCTGCAGGAATAGATTCAACACAGTCACAGTAAAGCAACACAGAAAGGCACAGAAACAGACAAGTTCAGCAGTGAACGCCAGGAGAACACAAAGAAGACACCACAATTCATGATCTCTACCCAGCAGATGATAGGCTTCTTAATCAATGTGGAAAAGTCTTCACTAACTCCTTCCCAAGATTTGTACTTCATAGAAGCACATGCCCATACTCCGCTAAGCAATCCTCCTTGAAGAGCATTACATAACCCTTGATTCTCTCAGCCAGAAGCTAGCCAATAGACGTTCAGCTCCAGTTTGCACTTTTCTTACGGTACTGGGGAATGTGGCAGCTTTGGTACATGTTCTAACCCTAGTGAGACTGCATATTCAGCCTCTCCAATGGCTCTTACTTACAATGGAATCAACTATGCCAGTCCTTATCCATGAAAGTCAAGACCCATCCCCTCTGAGTCAGATTCTCCAGTAGTAGCACACGCCTTACAGCCTGATGGACACCACTGGATCCTCACAAATGGTCTACCGATGACCAGATTGTACAAGACTTCTTTAAATTTTGGGGTGCCCCCTTAATAGATTGCTTCCACAAAAGCATCACAAATGTCCTCTCTTCTGTTCCAGAAGACCAGCCAAACACATACTGGCCCCATGATGCCTTTACATTCCCCTGGACTCAAGACCTCCTATATGCCTTTCTGTCATTGCTCCACCCTGGCTCCATCAACTCTGGTTTTCATGGGTGGTGACTGTTCTAACAAACTCCTACAACTGGGAACCCACGCAGATCTTTTGACTCAACAGCCTGAAATCACTATTACTCACAATACAGATACTGAAGGCCAGATACTTCTTCCAAAACTGGAAAGGAAGAAATTATTAGAAGTCCTTATGTCCTAGAGGAAACCATCTACTTGAAAATTCTACAATGCAAAGTGGAAGCACCAGAGTGCTATCTCCTGCCTTATAGGACAAACTTCTTCGTCTCTCATATGCATACCTGCAAATAACCTCTGTTCATCTCCAGTTATTGCTGCCTGCCATGTTCCCATAGATGGAAGACCAATTTGCATCCATCCCTTGCTCTTGAGATTCACAAAGGGATTGTGAAAGACTAAGCCACCTATTGTCAGCCTTCAACCCCATTAGACTTTAGCATTGTCATGACTCAACTTGCCCTAATCCTGTTCAAACCTATGGACTGACCAATAGTGTAGCATCTGTCATGGAAAGTATTTTTCCTCATAGCTGTCAACTTAGCCGAACAAATCAATGTAATCCAGGCTCTCATCTACTACTATCTTTATACTAATTTCTTCTCAGACTGGATCATAATGTGGACAAATTCCACTTTCTTGCCTAAAATAATATCAGACTTATACCTTAAACAGTCCCATTGTCCTCCCAGTCTTTCAAGAGCCACACTCCCACCCAGCAGAGACAACTCAGCACATGCTTGACTGCAAAAGAACTCTACTGTCTGAGAGCTGCTCAGCAGCACTGAAAGTACCCTCAGCTATTTGTCTCCTATAACCCAAGTTACTTAGAGCAAGTGCTTTCCTAGCAGAACTTTTCTCATTGGGTTGCAGACTGTATTGACTTCTGTTATTTAATGTAAATTGGTGAACCTCTACCAAATCATACCTCCATACATAAGCTATGTTTTAAGTTGGCTACTGTTGCCCATCTCTGATCCACTCCAGTATTGGACATTTGTAAAGCAGCAACATGGTCTTCTTTTCACACCTTGGATGTGTCTTTGCACAAAGATAGCAGGGTCAGTATTTAACAGGCACCTTAAAAGGTTAGCTTTTTGAGCCACTAGATACCTGTGGACTAAAGTACCTTACCTGGAAGATCTTGGTTTAGATGGTGGTAATTTCAGCATGCAAAGTTAGTGAGCTCAAGGTTCTAGTAACTGATCCCATCCCCTATTAAGTTTTACAATAATAGAGTGGTTCTGCGTGCTCATCCTGAGTTTCTTCCTAAGGTGTTGTCGGATTTCCACCTTAATCAGTTATAGTCCTGGCAACCCGTTTTCCCCAGACCTCATGCTCACAAAGTATGTCACACATGCTGGATTGCAAGAGAGCCTTGGCTTTCTATCTGGAGTGGACTAAAGACCATAAAAAGCCCACCTAACTGCTTTGACCCGGTGAAAAGTGGTATATAAGCATTGCTAAATAAAAACAACAATTTGTTTGTTGTGACCCAAGCAAATGGGGGGTTGCCATCATACATATACTCAAATTGGCTAATGGATGGCATGTCCTTCACTTATGCCCATGCGCCAGCCTGACTCCTGTGGTTCATGTCACAGCTCATAATGTCTGAGCCTTGACAGGCTCACTTGAGGTTGGTCACCATGGAGAAGATTTGCAAAGCAGCAATGTGGACTTCTATCTAAACATTCACATCTTACTACTGTTTAGAAAAAGACTCCTGCCATGCCGGTGGATTTAGTCAGTCTGTTCTCTAAAATCTGTTCAAGGAATAGAATCCGGTTCCAGCCTCTGTAGACTCAGTTATTTTAGTTTCTAGGCTGCTGACTTTAAAAGAAAAGACCTGTTGTCAACAAAAAAGGATATAGCGATATTAGAAAAGGTTCAGAGAAGAGCCACGAAAATGGTAAAGGGTATGGAAGGATAACCCTATAAAGAAAGGCTAAAAAGGTTGGGGCTCTTTAACCTGGAAAAGAGACGGCTGAGGGGAGATATGATAGAAGTCTATAAATTAATGAACGGAGTGGAACGGGTAAACGTAGATCGATTGTTTACGTTATCAGAATATAGAAAGACTAGGGGACATGCAATGAAGCTACAGGGTAAACTATTTAAGACTAATAAAAGAAAATATTTTTTCACTCAACATGTAATCAAATTCTGGAATTTCTTACCGGAGGATGTAGTAAAGGCTGTTAGTGTAGCTGGGTTTAAAAAAGGTTTGGACAAGTTCCTGGAGGAAAGGTCCATAAATCATTATTAAGAAGGGACCCAAGATATCAATGCTTGACCCAGTACAAGCATTGTGGAACCTGTGTCCCTTGGGGAAACTGCTAGGTACATATGACCTAGATTGGCCACTGGTGGAAACAGGATACTGGGCTTGATGGACCTTGGTCTGACCCAGTATGGCATATCTTATGTTCTTATGTCTATTGTAGCTAAATTAAAGTCAAGGGCTTGTGATGTAATGGACAATGCACAGAAATGTCCCTTTAGCATGCTCTCACCTCACTCCCATTGCCACCTCAAACAATTCAGTCTACAGATGCCAGTGGCTATAAGAAGCATGGCTTTACAAAGCTCCCTTTTCTAACTGTCCAGGATAGGATGTGAACAGTTCCCACTCCAGCTGGTATTCCCACATCCAACTCTGATGCTTCTTGGGGTCAGCGCCAATATACACATTCACCTCAGAAAATAAACAGAGCATGTGTAAGCAGGTCAGTCCCTTCCATAAGTAATCATGGCCTGTACCTACAAAGTTCCTTTTCATACTTTGCCTCCAGCTTAGCTACTTTTAGGAACTATCCTAAGCAGAAGAGGTACAGTCAGGATTTTTTTTTCCATAAAGACATTTCACCAAGATTCGATTAGATAAAGGGTCTCTTTCACCTGAATGGCGGCAGAATGTGTAAATTTAAACAGCAAGATGAAGCTACTGAGGAACTGCCAAGCCACAAGCCTAGACATGTGGAAAGTAATATTATAATGGTCCAACTATGTGTAAAGGCCAAGTAGGTGCTTAATTTGAGGCTAATTTATTAGCCACCTGTATGCCTTTATGAACTACTAGGGGCAGAAATCATGATTCCTATTCGTCTCTCCGGGCCAGTCCAGGGTACCATTGGGTGTTGTCAATCCCCTTCAGCAGCTGAGGACTGAACTCCAAGTTCTTGCTGACAGGGCATAGCCACTCCCCCCTGTGCCAGCTCCCCAGTCTTCAGTCCTCAGCAGCTGAACAGGACATGGAAAGCTGACAGGGTCCCTCCACAGTGCAGCTGAACGCTTATTTAACAGATTTTCTGAAGGGAATTAGTTCTAGCAGGGCTATAGCTTCTCTTCTGTATTATTGTTCTTTTTCTCTGCCCTTGCGCCTCTTTTCAATTAAGCTAATTGAAACAAAAAAAGATAAAGACACAGACGCACGAAAGACAAAGCAGGTTCGGGGCTGCCGGTTTTGGCAGCGGTCACAGGGGCAGAGCCTGTCTCCAGAAGTGGCTGGATCCATTCGTGCAGGGGGTTTGTGCCTGGGAGCCCCAGGTTTCACCCACCTTTTGGTCTGCAGGTGAGATTCGGCGTTTCCCGCTAGCAGCGGGAGCAGGGGAATCGGTGCTGCTGGAGTTGCTCTTAGGTCAGTTTCTTCGTTGCTTAGCAGCCGGAGTCTCTGCGGCGTGTGTGTGCCGGTGTAGGAGATAGTTTTCGCGCTCTGGGTTTTCGGTCGGCGGTTTGAATCGTCGGGTGCAGTTTTTTTCAGCGCGGCGTGGTCTGCTGCAGTTATGGATGGCAAGATGGAGTCTCTGCAGCCTCAAAGCATGGCTGAGCAGGCGGGAACGGTGGCCATTTTAGGGGACAGCGCCGTTTCTCCCGCCAGACAGCATAAGCAGGGGAAGAGGAAAATGAAATCTGTTAAAGAGAATCCCTCTGATTTAAAGGAAAAGCGCAAGTCTCCTGAAGCTCAGGAGTCCTTAGCAGCTTTATTTTCCCCGGATTTTATTTTGGCTCTACATAGGGCTTATACTCTAAAGGTTTCCCAGACCAACAGGGCTCCCTTGCCCCCTGGCCTTGGGGAAGGGGTCAACTTAGGGGAACCTAGTTTGGATCCGGGTGAGGGTACCTCTCATTCGGGGGCAGGCGCTGCGACTGTCTTGGAGAGCTCAGGACAGCGGCTGCCTGCATCTCCTCAGAGGGATGAGACGGAGGTTTTTTCAGAGACGGGTTTTGATCCGTGGTTAGGGGAGCTGGAGGATGGAGAGCTGGCTCCGGGCGAGGATCCCAATCTCTTTCGGGTCTTCCGGAAAGAAGAATTGGGAGCGCTCATTGGCCAATCTTTGGCTGCCTTGAATATTCTCCTCCCTGCGGTGGAACAGGTGCCGCTGGAGGACCCCTTATTGCAGGGGTTTAAGACTGAGCAGCGTTGCTTCCCGGTCCACCGGGTGATAAAGCAGATGATAGAGTCTGAGTGGGAGTGCCCGGAGGCTACTCTGAGGGGCGGTCGCGCCCTGGGTCGCCTTTATCCAGTTCCCCAAGATGAGTCAGATTTGTTGAAGATGCCTAAGGTGGACGCCCTGGTTTCGGCAGTGACGAAGAAGACCACGATTCCGGTGGAAGGCGGTGCAGCGCTTAAAGATCTGCAGGATCGTAAGCTGGAGGGGCTGCTTAAACAAGCCTTTGATTCTTGTGCGCTAGCTCTTCGGGCTTCCATTTGTGGAGCATATGTGTCTAGGGCTTCGATACGTTGGCTCCAGGGAGAATCGCCTTCAGATCCTGCGGGGGAGTCTTCCGCGGAGGGAGCGAAGTTGGAATCGGCGGCGGCCTATATGTCGAATGCCTTTTATAACTTGGTTCGTATCTCGGCGAAGTCCATGGCATCCTTGATTGGGGCTCGACGGTTCCTTTGGCTAAGGAACTGGTCGGCCGATGCGTCGTTCAAAAACCAGGCTCAGTAAGCTCCCTTATAAGGGCAAACTGCTCTTTGGGGAGGCCTTAGAGAAAATTGTAAAGGATTTGGGAGATTCCAAAGCAGGTCGGTTGCCGGAGGATCGACCCAAGGCCTTTCGACAATCCTCCACCACGCAACGGGGGCAAGGAAAGGGGTTTCGTAGATTTAGAGGGGCACGTTTTTCTCCCTATCCCAGAGGTCGTTTTGTTTCCAGGGCTCAACCCTTTCGAGGGTCCAGAGGTTTGTTTTGGTAGGGGTTTTTTCAATGCCCAGCAAGCCTCTGCAAAAAAGCCACAATGAAGGTCAGAGGGTCCAGGTGGAGATACTGGTAGGGGGTCGCTTACAGGAGTTTCTCTCTGCCTGGACCTCTATAACTTCCGACCAGTGGGTGCTGGAGATAATCCGGGATGGTTACGCGCTGGAGTTCGTGCGGCCCCTTCACGACGCCTTCTTAGTGTCCCCGTGTGGGCTCGGAACGAAAAGGCAGGCGGTGGAGGACACGCTGCTGCGTTTAGTGCAACTGCAGGCGGTTGTTCCGGTTCCTCCAGACCAGTTAGGGTCCTGTCGATACTCGATTTATTTCGTAGTTCCCAAAAAGGAGGGATCCTTTCGGCCCATACTGGACCTCAAATACGTGAACCGGGCTTTGAGAGTGCCTCATTTTCGAATGGAAACGCTCTGGTCCGTAATTCATTCCGTACGCCCCGGGGAGATGCTCTCTTCGATAGATCTCACAGAGGCTTATCTGCATATCCCGATCAGACCGGATCATCAGCGTTATTTAAGATTTGCGATCCCCTCCGGCCATTTTCAGTTCCGAGCATTGCCTTTCGGCTTGGCGACAGCTCCGCGGACCTTTACGAAGGTGATGGTGGTCGTCGCCGCAGCCTTGCGGATGGAAGGGATTCAGGTTCACCCTTATCTAGACGATTGGTTGATCAGGGCAAATTCTCGGACGGAGTCGGTCGCTGCTACCTCACGAGTGGTGCAGCTCCTGGAACAGCTCGGTTGGGTAATCAACCGTAAGAAGAGTCAGCTGCAGCCGCAATCCCGGCTGGTGTATCTCGGAGCAGAGTTTGACACGGAGTGCGGATTGGTTTTCTTGCCGGAGAGTAGAGTGCTAAAGATATTGGCTCAAGTAAAGGCGTTTCTGCGGCTCCGGGCCCCCTCGGCGTGGCGGTATTTGCAGCTCTTGGGGTCCATGGCGGCGGCCTTGGACCTGGTGCCCTGGCGTTGCTGTCCAGATGGTCTCCGCAACTTCATCCCTTATCGAGCAAGCTGTTCTGCCCGGTTGTGGTGCGCGACAATCTCAGTTGGTGGCTAGATCCGAGACATCTTCAGGCAGGGGTTCCGTTGGAGCTTCCGGATTGGATGTTAGTGACGACGGACGCCAGTTTATCAGGCTGGGGAGCTCATTGTCAGGCTCAAGGGCTCTGGACCCCGGAGGAGGCGGTGTTTTAGATCAACCTGTTGGAGCTCAGGGCAGTTCGACTGGCTCTTCTCGCATTCGCTCCGTTCCTCGCAGGGAGAGTGGTACGGGTCTTCTCCGACAATGCGGTGGCGGTCTCGTACATCAATCGCCAGGGGGGCACGGGCAGTGCTCTGTTGCTGGCGGAGAGTCAGTTGTTGATGCTCTGGGCTGAGGACCATCTCGCGGCCTTGTCGGCGGCTCATGTGTCCGGACAGGACAATGTTCAGGCCGACTATCTCAGTCGCAATCTTCTCGAGCCCAGAGAGTGGGAGTTGAATGCAGCGGTTTTTCACGACATCACCTTACGCTGGGGGCAGCCGGTGATGGATCTCATGGCCACGCGCCTCAATGCAAAAGCGTCAAGGTTTTTCAGCAGACGCAGAGAGCACATGTCCAAGGGTCTGGATGGTCTGGTGCAGCCTTGGCCGTTGGGCAAGCTGCTGTATGTTTTTCTGCCGTGGCCGATGATCGGTCGGATCGTTCATCGGATTGCCGGCCACAGGGGGAAGGTGATTCTAATTGCACTGGATTGGCCCAGACGGCCTTGGTATGCGGATCTGAAGCGGCTTCTAGTAGAGTCCCCTTGGAGATTGCCGGCTCGGTGCAATCTGCTGAGTCAGGGTCCCGTTCTCATGCCACAGGTGGAACGCTTCTTGCTTACGGCTTGGCTCTTGAAAGGACACGGCTAAGACGCAAGGGATATTCGTCAGCGGTGGTGGACATGATGTTGCGGTCGAGGAGATCATCAACGTCTTTAGCGTATGTTCGCATATGGCGGGTGTTTGAATCTTGGTGTAGGCCACGTGGCGTTTCTCCATTTTCAGCGGCTTTGCCTGAGATTTTGTCCTTTCTTCAAGGTGGCTTGCAGAAGGATTTGGCTCTTAGTACCTTAAGGGTTCAGGTAGCGGCCTTAGCGTGCTATAGAGGAGCGGTGCAAGGCAGGAGATTGTCATCTCATTCGGACGTGGATCGTTTTCTCAGGGTGGTGAAGCTTCTCGGTGGTTCCGGCTTGGGATTTGAATCTGGTGTTGGAGGCTCTAACGCGGCCTCCTTTTGAATCCGGTTCGCCGGGCGGTTTGAGAGAGTTATCGTGGAAGACCGCTTTTCTGGTGGCCTTGTGTTCGGCGCGGAGGATTTCCGATCTACAGGCTCTTTCTTGCAGGGAGCCCTACCTTCAATTTTCGGCGGAGAGAGTGCTCGTCCGGCCGGTGCCTTCGTTTTTACCCAAGGTGGTTTCTTCGTTCCACCTTAATCAGTCAGTGGCTCTTCCCACCTTCCCTGATCTGTCCGGGTTGCCGATGGATAGAGCTTTGCGGAAGTTGGATCTGAGGCGAGTCTTGAAGAGATATCTTAGAGCCACGCGATCTTTTAGGAAGTCGGACAGGTTGTTTGTTCTCTTTGGAGGTCCTCGGAAGGGGCACGCGATTTCTAAAGCGTCGATTGCCCGGTGGGTGAAGCAGGCGGTGGTAGCCGCTTATGAAGCGGAAGATCATTCGCCTCCCGTTGGCCTCAAGGCTCATTCTACGCGGGGTCAAGCGACTTCTTGGGCAGAGTTGGCCTTGGTTCCGCCGGTGGATATTTGCAGGGCCGTGACGTGGTCGTCACTGCATACGTTCGCAAAGCATTATAGGTTGGATGTTCAGGCCAGGGAGGATGCGAGAGTAGGGGCCTCTGCGGTGGTAGCGGGGCTCGTGGGTCCCTCCCGAATTTAGGCACTGCTTTGGTACTGCCCAATGGTACCCTGGACTGGCCCGGAGAGACGAATAGGAAGGAGAAATTAGACCTTACCTGCTAATTGTCTTTCCTTGAGTTCTCTCCGGGCCAGTCCAGGGCCTGCCCAGTTTTGTTTTTTCGCTAGGTGCACAGAAGGTCGTCTTGGTGGTGCCGCATCCGTTGGTTCGAAGAGACTAGCTTACTCTGGTGGATGTGGTGTTTGGGGCTATTTGGGGGCTCCTTTTTTGGTAAATGCAAAAAACCCCCAAAAAACCCAGAATGAAAAGAGGAGGAATACATAACTGAGTGATCCTGACATGGTCACTTTGTCAAACTCTTTGGGCTGAGATAATGCAAAATACAGAGGAACAGCTGTGTTCTCTCCCGCAAGGGCGCAGTGGCATTAGCGCGGGAGGTACTTTTGATAGGGGAATTTTTTTCCCAAGGTTGTGTTCTTTTTGTTGGTTTTTGGTGAGTTTTTCTCTTTTGCTCGGTAGTCATTTTGCAGTCCTGCGGTTCTACTGCTTTGCTAGAAAGGACTGGGGAGCTGGCACAGGGGGGAGTGGCTATGCCCTGTCAGCAAGAACTTGGAGTTCAGTCCTCAGCTGCTGAAGGGGATTGACAACACCCAATGGTACCCTGGACTGGCCCGGAGAGAACTCAAGGAAAGACAATTATCAGGTAAGGCCTAATTTCTCCTTAGATTGAAGCTGTAGAGATTTCTGCCCACTTAGGAGTAGGTGTAGCTGAAGTATACATGTAAATCATGACTGTGCCCCAGAACAGATTTCCCTATGCCTTGCATGAAAGTACACACCTTGATCCCGTGCATAGGCCCTGGAGCAAGGATGTCAGAATACCCTTAACAAATACACCTGAAATATATTTACAGGCACTACTCCTAGGACCCTGAAGACCAGATTGCTTTGTGGCCCTGAAGCACGATACCTCTGCCCTGGAGTAATTTTATAAAGGCCTTTTCATGTGTGTACAAAGAACTTTATAAAATTACCTCCAAAGAATGCCGGAGGGACAGCAAAGGAATCAGAGAGAGCACTGGAAGCTTCCTCAACATAGCCTGTCAGGACTGTTCATAAGACTTCTTCTCTCTCTCCGTCCGTCCCCCCCCTCCCCCCGGGAAGAAAGGGAAAACCTTTATTTTATTTACAAAAAAATATTCCACTCAGATTTAGTAAAACATGAAGTTATAATCTCAGGCCACTGTCCTTAGCTGAAAGACTGTTTTGACCCACAAATCACTTTCTCTGTCTGGATGGTCTGAAACATAGTTCCTGCTTCCCCCTACTATGTGAGTCTTTGATGTGATCTGACTCCCCAAATCTTACCTCCCAAGAACTGCATAGGTGAGGCAGACAAGATTACTGTTGCATGCATATTAATCCTGCTAAGGAGAACAAATGGTCTGGATACAGCACTGAATGATGACACAGGAGAATTAAGATGTGAATTCAGATCTCAGCCACTATGTCTGCCAATTGGATAGATCAGTAGTTCCCAAACCTGTCGTGGGGCTCCCAAGCCAGTTGGGCTTTCAGGAAATCAACTATGAATACTCAGAGAGATTTTGCATGCAGTAGAGGCAGATTAAGCAAATCTCACTCATGGATATTCATAGTAGATATCTTGAAACCCAACTGGCTGGGGAGCCCCCAGGACAGGTTTGGGAATTGCTGGGGGATACATCCTTCCCTGTCATATTCCAATGATAACATAGTCTTCACTGCTAAAAGTACATGGTAGAAGTGGGCATACCTTTCTTCCAGCTGAACCGAGTATTTCCCAATATCCAGTATTCACTGTCATCAAAATGTATTTCCCCTGTGCGTGGGAAGAATGCATGGGCCAGCTCACCCGTCGTTCCGTCAAAACAATGATGGGTGTGGGATTCCAGGCAGTCCGTGTGATTGATAGGATAGAAACCTAGCACCAGAACAGAAAAATAGATATCTGAGCAATTGAAAAATGCCCTAAAGGCTTTCAGAGACTGGTTGGCCAACCAAATTATATGATAAATTGACAACCAAGAAGCCATCGCAGTACATCAACAAGCAAGGAGGAACAGGATCAGACCACCTGTACTGAGAGTCTACATTTTAAATAATTGAATTCCCTTGCCTTACTTACATGACTGTAATTATCTTATTTTCTTCTTGAAAACAGTTTTCATATTCACCTCCTCATAGTCCAAATGCCTCTTTCCACTCCCTGTCTCTCAAGAAAGGGACACACAACACTGTCTTTATGTAACAGTGTCAGGTTGATAACCTCAGTGCTACATAGTTGACAACATTATGGTTTATGGTGTCATTGCCTCAGCAGTTTTATCAGCATGAGACTGTTCCCTGTTTTGCAAACTCTAGGATTGCAGTGGTGTATTTTCTGATTTTCATAGGGGCACAAGATTTACCACCATACCGTAACCATAAAACTATGATAAACTCCTCTCCCCTTCCCCCCCCCCCCCCCTTGGAGAAAGCATAGTTACCTGTAACAGGTGTTCTTGGACAGCAGGAATCAGTCCTCACATATGGGTGATGTTGACAATGATGGAGCCCTCACGGAAGCTCCTCCCCAGCTTTCAAAGAAAGTCTTTGGGAGATGCCCACCATGCATGCGTGGTCCCCTTCCTGCCCAAGGGTGCCATTTTGCTCAGTCAGGTGCCATAGCTAGAGCCTAACCAAGAAGATGGTCAAATATGAATAGCAACTCCAGGGAGGAGGGAGGGTTATGAGGACTGATTCCTGCTGTCCCTGGAGAACACCTGTTACAGGTGAGTAACTCAAGCAGGAAGTCAGTCCTCACATAAGGGACTCCCTAGCTACAGGCTGCCGAGAACCTGTAGAATATATGGCTGAACCGTGAGCAGCTGCAAGAGAATCTGGGGACAGACCCGAGGACCCTGAGCCCAGGGAGAGCTATGTCTCCGGTAGCCTAAACAAGAAGAGTCTGAGGGCAGGAGTTGCCTAAACCCTGAACAGATTACGGAGTATGGCCTGGTAAAAGGCACTGTCCCGACAGGACCCCCTCTCCAGGCAGTAGTGGGCTGCAAAAGTGAGGGAGGACCAGGTGGCGGTCCAGCAGATGTCTGCCAAGGGCACGGAGTTGAGGTTTGCGACCGACATCGCCATAGCTCAGACATTGTGTGCCATGACCTGGCATTCCAGCGGTAGCCCAGCATGGGTATAGGTGAAGGCAATGCAGTCTGCCACCCAGATTGACAAGGTCCGCATGGTGACAGCCTGCCCCAGACAGCTGGGGCTGTATGACACGAAAAGCTGCCAACTTTGTGGTAGCTCTGGTCTGTTGTAGGTAGAAAGATAGGGCCCTTTTGCAGTCCAGAGTGTGGAGAACGGCTGACGCCGGATTGGCATGAGGCTGTGGGAAGAAGGTGGGTAGCACCACCTCCTGGTTGAGGTAAAAGTCCGAGACTACCTTCAGAAGGAACTTTGGGTGGGTACGGAGCATCACATTGTTCTTGTAAGACCTGGTGTATGGCACTTCAGCATCAGCACCTGAAGCTCAGGCAGAGGTGAGAGCCACCAAGAAGGCACCATCCAGGACAAGCACCACAACGGATAGGTAGCCGGGGGCTTGAAGGGCGGCTGGTTAGCTGCATGAGGACCACATTGAGATCCCATTTTGCTGGGTGAGGACGGATAGGGGACTTAGAGAGAAGCAAGCCCCACATGAAATGGGAGATGAGGCATTGCCCCGAGAGGGGTTTGCCCTCGATGGGGTGATGGTTCGCCGAGATCACATTCAGGTGCACCCTGACCGAATTGGACTTTAGTCCAGACTGCAAGAGATGGAGCAGGTATAGCAATACAAAGTGTATCAGACAGGAGAATGGGTTCACACTTTGCTCCATGCACCACACTGAAATTCTGTGCCACTTGAAGATGCAAGCTCGTCTTGTAGAGTCCTTACGAGAGGTCAGGAGGATTTATTTGACCTCTCTTGGAAGATTAAGGGGTGCTAAGGCGACCCATTCAGCAACCAGGCTGTGGGGGACAAGGATCCCAGATTGGGGTGGAGGAGAGAGCCTTCCTCCTGCGTCAGGAGTCCTGAGGAATTCCCGAGAGGAACCGGGGATTGTGTCGAGAGACGGAGCAGCAGAGGGAACCATGGCTGCCTGGGCCATCTCGGGGCCATGAGGATCACCGAAGCCTTGTCCCGCTGGACCTTGAAGAGGGTCTGTGCTATCAGCAGTGTGGGAGAGAAGGCATATAGCAGTCCTGATGCCCACGAGAAGAGGAAGGCATTTGGAACCACCTGAGCCAGGTGTGGGTGGGGCCTGCAAAACCTGGGGAGCTGAACGTTGGACAGGCTGGAGCTCTAGCAGATTGATCTGCTGCTGGTTCTCCTCGAGAGACCAGTCCACTGTGTGTGCAGCTCCTCACAATGGGCTCTCCAGCCTGAGAGAGAAGTATCTGTTGTTAGGATCTTTTGGGGGTTCAGGGCCTTGGAAGGGCATGCCCTGGAGCAGGTGCTGTGCGTCCTGCCACCAGGCTAAGGACTTGGTCAGCCGAGGGGACACTTAGCTGGGGTCCTAGAGCCAGCTTGTAGCCTGGGCCCACTGGGAGCAAAGGCACCACTGCACCGCCTGCATGTGAAGGCGAGCATCAAGCACAACGTGGACTGTGGAGGCCATATGGCCCAGGAAGCGAAGCATCGAATGAACCAAGAATTTGCGATGACTCTGCACCTAGGCTGCTAAGGTCATGAGGTGGTCTGCCCTGTCCTGGGGGAGGAAGGCCTTGGTCTGGAGTGTGTCCAGGTAAGCCTCTATGAACTCTAGGGAAAACGCTGCAGTGAGGTGGGATTTTGAGTGGTTCACCTCGAATCCCAGGTGCTGTAGAAGCCAGATGGTGCAGCCTGTAGCCTGCATGGCTTCTGAGGCTGTGTCCCCTTTTACAAGCCAGTCGTCGAGGTAAGGATAGAACAAAGGCACCTTGGAGACGAAGATAAGCCACTACCACTGCAAGGCATTTGGTGAAGACCCATGGCGCGGAGGCAAGATCGAAGGGGAGTACCCTGTACTGGTAGTGATTGCCCCTGACCACGAACCTTAGTTACTGTCTGTTACTGGGATGGATAAGGATGTGAGTGTAAGCATCCCCTAGATCCAAGAAGCACAGCCAATTGCCCTGCTGGAGGTAGGGCAGCAGTGTTCCAAGGGAGAGCATCTTGAACTTCTTCTGCACCAGGAATTTGTTTAGGTTACTCAGGTCCAGGATGGGTCTTAGCCCTGCTGTCCTTTTCGGGACTAGGAAGTACCTGGAGTAGAACCCCTTTTCTTTTAGGTGGAGTGGTATGGGCTTCGCAACCCATCCTGGAAAAGGCCTGCAAGCTCTTGGATTAGCAGAGCCTGGTGCAGGGGAGGCCATTGAGGTTCTCTGGAAAAGTAGAGGAGAAACAGCTGGTCTAGGTGGAGGAGGTGTAACCCTCCTTGACTACATTGAGAATCCGTGAGTCAGTGGTGATGTAATTCCACCTGTGGATGAAATGGACCAGCTGTCCCCCTGTCTGTCAGTAGCTGGTCATCCAGTGGTCAAGAGGCGAGGCTGGGCTGGGGTCAATGCCTGGGCCTTTGGGCCCTTGAGCTTACGTGGTCCCTGGCCAGCGCCCTTACCCTAACTGCTTTGCTGCAGAGTCTGGGTAGCTTCTTCCCCTACAGTTACTTTCTAGGAAGGGTAGAAGTCTTCCTTGAGAGCCAAGTGCAGGTGATGTACTCTGTCTCGATTTCGACCACTCTGTCCTCCATGGGCTTGCCAAAGAGTTGCTCCCTGACCCTAAGGCAAGGGAATGTCGAGGAGCTTCTCCTGGACCCACTGCTCCAGGTTTGAGGATTGAAGCCAAGCCTGTCGGCGGGCGCTCATGCCGGCAGCCGTCACCTTGCACAGGACTCAAAGCTGTAGTAGGTGGCTCAGGACAGATATTTAGAGCACTCACCGATGGACTTTGACAGTGTCTGGAAGTGGTCTCCATCAAGGCCAGCCGCGAATCCTCTGAGTTCCTTGGTAAGGTCCCAGAGGAATATGCCAATGTACAGTTGGTATACTTGTATGTAGCAGGCTAGCATGGACCCCTGGTAGCACTTATGCCCGAGGGTGCGGGACTCCCTGGCCAGGGGAACTAAGGAACGAGTCTTTGGACTCTTCTGTTTTTGCATGGCTAACTCGACCACCATGGAGGTATGAGGGAGCTGCGCCTTCAAGAATCCAGACATTGGCTGATTATCAGGACAGATGATGGCAATTCCCACATGTGGAGGAGGAACCGGCTAAGGATGGAGGGAACAGGAACCATGAGGGTTTCCTTCGGTAGTCCTCGTATTGGAGGATATAGAGTTCCTCCATTCGAGGGTCTTCCTCCGAGTTAGTGATGAGAGCGAGGGCCTGCACCATATCCCGGTCAAACTCGAGGAAGGTGTCGTCCTCAGGTGGGGACCACTGCCTCGGGGTCGGTGGGGATGGGTCCGAAGGGTGGTCTCAGTAAGCCCGAGTCTCCGGGGACATCTCACTGTCAGACTTCCATTCCGAGTAGTCCATGGAGGACTCGAGACCAGGTCGCTCGAGGTGAGTTGATGACCCCCAATGGGGACCCAAGGCCAGCACATGGCCAGAGCCAGAGGCACTCACCTGGGATGATCTTGCATCCGAGGAACAGGATGGAGACCGAGACCCTGGCTGAGGATCCTCACGAGGTGTCTGGCTCTTGGGGATCACTGCGGCGACCCAGGGAGTCATTGAGATCAAAGTCCCTGTGGTCTTGGGGTGCGCACCCGTGGGGCCAGACATCTGTGCCTTCTGGACAGTGATGAACGCAGAAAAACAGCGTTCTAGAGCCAGCATTTGGGCCTCCCACTCAAGAGTGGGGGCCTGTGACACTGATGCTGGGGTCACCGGGTCAGGCATCAAGGAGGAGAGGAGGTCCTCACTGTGATGACCCTTGGGAGATTGGGTGCCATCACTGGAAGCCTCAGTATCTTTCCTGGGAACTTTCCTTGGTCGCTCAAACTCCTCAGAGCACTGCGGAGGCTGAGGGATCGCGCGCGAGACTCCTTACACTTGTCTGCCTCCCCAGACGATGTCTATGAGGCCGCCTTCTTTTTTCTTACTCTCACGCTCTGGGGACCCTTGTTCAAAGTGCCTGTGGGAACTTTAGGCAACTCCAAGGATTGTGGAGCCTTTGAGCATGAAGCTACTGGGGTCAAGTCTGTCTTGTGGAAAACATCATCCTGCTTCTGCCGGCGACTCTGGATGGCCTTAGAGGACATATTTTGCACAAGGTGCACTGCTCTGGGTCATGATCAGCACCCAGATACGGGAGACAACAGTCATGAGTTTCGTTTGGTGCTCTAGAAACAGGTCTCTCATTACATTTTTTTGAAACCAGTGGCCATTGGGGCAAATAGGACCCCTGCAAAGTCAAAGACCCTCAATGTGGCTAGCGGTTGAAAAGAGGTGTGAAAGTGCCAAAGTGAGAAAAAAGGGAAAAATATATTCTCGAGGCCTGCTGCAGGAGCAGCGGTGCTTGAGAGGCAGGAAGGAGAACCAGCACCTGCCGGAAAGTGCAATTATGCACTAGAGAAGATTAACTTTCTCCGGGGGGACAAACGAATGTCCAAAGGACTCCTCGGAAAAAGGGAGACTGAGCAAGATGGCACCCTTGGGAGGGAAGGGGACCACACATGCGTGGTGGCAGCTCCCAAAGGCTTTCTTTGAAAGCTGGGGAGATGCTTCCATGAGGGCTCCGTCAGCATCGACATCACCCATATGTGAGGACTGACTTCCTGCTTGTTCCTGGAGAAATTGATGTTTTGAGTTAGAACCCAAAGCTCCCTCCCAAATCATCATACTCCTTGGGTCTATGATGATGGCAGCTGCAATTGCTGCTTTATGACATCATTGGAGCTGTCCGCTGCTGCAACAGCATCGTTTTGCTGCGGTGGGAGCTTGTGTCTTTTCTCATGCCTCTCTGTTTCTTTGCCAGCTCTACCAGAGGGTTTAAAATGCAAAAACTGACACTTCTGTATGTTCTAGAGAAATAGGAAGTCCTGTTCTCTTTTCCTATCTTCCAGTGGTGCTGGTGAAGAAGCACAGAGCTGTGAGAGCAAAGGCACATGCTCCCACTACAGCAAAGGGATAGTGGTGGCAATGGGCCCCTCCAATAATGCAAGGAGTTGTACTTCTGATTTTCCTAGGAAAAAGTAGGAACTACCAACCTTTGTTCCAAGTAGGAGGCTACTGATGCTAGGGTTGGGAGGGTAGAGTGAGGGTTAGGACTGGGAGAAGGGGTTGGGTCTGAAATATTTTGTTTCGGGCAATTAAATGGAATCCACCTAAAAGGCCACTTTTTTCTTTTCTTTTTTTTGTGTTTTGTTGCAGCATGCACGCACCAATAAAGTTCTATTTTTCTGATGCTGGGAAAGCACGAAACGGCTTTTAAAATAACCCCCTAAAATTCCAAATATTAGGATTAGACCTAGGATTAGAAGCCCTAATTATAGTTAAAGTTGCTATCTCACCCAGGTCCTCTCAAATAAGGCAAACAAGACTGGATCAGCCCATTACATGCATGCAAAATTAGTTCCCCCTTTTCCTAGGAAAATCAGAAATACAACTCCTTGCATATGATAAGGCAAAACCATGACCGAATTGGCCTTTCTCTGGTAGACAGCAGGGGTAAATGCAGCCATTGTGGATGGCAACAGCAGTAGTAGCACCATGGACACTATCAAAGCAGTTTAATGAAACATTTCCTCTCCCCTGTGCGCCAGTAATGGCACTTTCACCTCAACCTGACACAGCTGGATATGCTTTCATCTCCTTCAGGAAAGATTTTTTAGATACTACTAAAAACTTTGTTTCTAAGCAAATAAGCAAAGCACAGTTATTGAAAGAACACTTACCATATCTCCAGTGGGCCCTACATGAGATAATCACAGGAGACCAATCTTACCCAACAGACCTCTACAGGGTACCCTTGGTTGTAGCCAAAGGCTCTTAATACTTTCAGCAATAAAGATTTTAATCCTCTGAGCTATTTCAAGATATCGGAGGGAGTGGTTCAGTTAAAGGGTAGAGCTCAAGATCCTCAACGTTCAATGCCTACTGTCGGGGTACTATAAAATAAAAGAAATAGCAAAAAACTTCCAAACGTCTGTCTAAATCCAGTACTTGTTACGAGACATCTCCTGTTAAGATGCAGGAACCCAGAAAGCTCTTTGACAAAAAACCTTCTCATAAGCGTCATATCAGCACAAGCCTGCATCTCTTAAAGGGAGCTCACACTATTAGCAAACAAACTGCAAAAAGCAGAAACATATGACAGAATCCATCTCTGCTGCAAAATGAGCTGGATGAGGCTCCCCTATGTCTGTTGCATCACCTTCTTGCCTGAAATGCTCATACACCACAGAATCTATGCCAACTCTCCATTCACATGAGCAATTGCTGTCCACTCCTCAAATGGATCAGAATCTGTTGTTAATCCAGTTAGTACAAAGTCAGAGTTGCCAAGTTCCAGGAGTGAGATTTTAAACCAGTCCTGGATTTTTGACAATCTCATTCTGATGCATTATGGGACCTGCATCACTGATTCCAATGGGTAAAATCAGGGACTACAAATACCATACTGCACTGCAATTCAAATTTAAAACCTGAACTGGAAAAAAAAATCTCACTCTTGGAACTGGGTAACTTGGTAACTCTGCAAAGTTGCCTCGGGCAAAAATAGCCACGCTATCTTCCTCGTTGCATTCTCTTAAGTCTCAGTGTTCTCCTGAAAACTTCAAAAGTGCATGACTAGAGGAAGGGAAGGACCCAGACTCAGCTGCAGGTGCTCATCTTCTATATGTCCCAAACTGGGTGCAATGGTGTGCTGTCTATGCCTTCATCTTCCTCTGACCTGCCATGGGAAGACACTTCTGTTCAAAATATTTTTCAAGCTTTCTTTCACTCTGAGTTGGAAGTCCCAACGAATAGGTAAGGTTTTCTTTCTTTTTTTCACTAATCAAGTGATGCTTTGCCCCCACCCAAAGTTCTTGCAGAAAGTCATTTTGGATTTTCATCTTCAGCAAAGTATCATGCTTTCTGTATTTTTTTACCTGAATCACATACTCATGTAGACAAGGTAAAGTTACACACCTTGGATTGCAAATGTGCCTTGCTGTATTGCCTGCAAGCTACAATACTTGTATGAAAAACTTCACAGTTATTTGTATCTTAACAATGTGAAGATGCAAGGGTGACCTGGCTGTAAGCGTTCCTTTTCCAAATGAAATGTGGGTTGCATGGAATATTGCTATGCAGTGGCAAATTTGACTTCTCCAGGTAGTATCTCCATACATCAACTTAAAAGGAAAGCAACTTCCATAGTCAGCCTCGATACTACCTCAACACAAGACATGTATAGAGCAGCAAGCTGGTCTTAACCTAGTAACACATCAAATGATGGCCAATTAAGCCCAGCATGGCTTATCTAATTTACCTAGCAAATTGTTTAGGGTTGTAACTGTCACCCACTCTATCTTCAGTCCACATCTTTAATGTCCTATTATCTAGATATGTTTTCAAGACTTGACAAATGGATTTGGACAATCTGTCCTTTGCATTATCTTCAGTTAACCTTACTCATGATTTTCTTATTGCTTGGGTTGCTCCCATCAGTTTAAACTGAAGCAATCCTCCAGGCTGCATTTTCCCCTGTTGTCCTGTGGAGAAAGCAAAGTTGCTCTCCCTCTCACCAGTGCCATTAGTGCAATCACTGTACAAACATACATGAAAACATAGAAAGCAATGGCAGATAGAGACCATACAACCTATCCAGTCTGCCCAGCCATGAGAACTATTCAATTCTATAATGATGCCTTTCTTTCTCTGAGATCCTCTGTATTTATCCCATGCTTTTTTGAATTCACATTTCTCATCTCCACCAGCTCCACTGGGAGTCTGTTCCTCAATCCATACACTCTTTCTGTAAAGAAATATTTCCTCAGATTACTCCCGAGACTCTATCCCCATTATATGACCCCTTGTTCCAGAGCTACATTTCAATGGGAAGAGGGCTGCCTCCTGTGCATTTATATCATAGAGGCATTTAAATATCTCTTATCTTATCACCTGTCTCCTACCTTTTCTCCCGAGTATACATATTGAGATCTTTAAGTTAGTCATAAGACATATGGGGATGAAGACCACTCAAGATTTTAGTAGCTGCCCTCTGGATGCACTCCATCCTGTTTATAGCCTTCTGGAGGTGTGGTCTCCAGAACTATGTACAGTCCTCCAAATGAAGTCCCAACAGAGACTTGTACAGAGGCACTATCATCTCTTTTTTTTTTATCCTGTTGCCTATTCCTCTCCCTAATTACTCAAGCATTCTTCTAGTTTATGCCATTGTCTTTTCTATCTGTTTGGCTACTTTAAAATTGTCTAATCTGAACATCCCCATGTCCTGCTCTTCTTTCATGCATTGACATACTTCACCCCCTCATACACACTTGGACCACACACACACAAACATGAAATGCACACCAGCTTTACCTTGCTCCCGCTGCCATGAAGCGAGGCTCCAACAACGAACTACAAAGCTGATCCAGGGACAAAGCAGCATCTAAAAACTTTGCAAAGGAGGTAAGCCCTCCCGCTGCAGGAAAACACCCAGCGACACCATACTTCTGGCTCCCGGCTTCATAACCCAACTCCACAAGGCACAGGGGACACTCAGACCACACACACATGGAACGCACATCAGCTCTACCTTGCTCCCGCTGCCCATAGCGATGCCCCAACAGCGAACTACAAAGCCAATCCAGAGACAAAGCAGCTAAGAACTTTGCCCTCCCGCTGCCAGCGCACACCCAGTGATGCCATGCTTCCAGCTCCTGGCTTCATAACCTGACTCCACAAGGTGGGCCCACCCCAAAGGACCCTTAGATGTGGTCCAGGGAGTGGTATACATCTGGATAGACACAAATTCCAGTCACCTGCCATCTACTGCAGTCCAAAGGTGGACACACACACAAGTGGAGCATTTAAACCTCGTGTAGGAATCCGATGCCTCTACCTAACATGTGGCCACATAACACAGCCCTGATCATATCACTCCTCCTACTGAACCTTCTGATATACCAAGCAAGGACCACATTCACCAGAACACTCACACCCTCCACACATTCAACATGGCATAGCCAAAACAAGCCTGCACCATGCAGAGCACACCCTCGCAAAACAAACACTTTAAATAATATAACGCCTACTCACACCAAAAAACACACACACCAATCCCATATTAGGCACAAACATCAACTGTGCACTCATCAATGCAAGATCCATTAGAAACAAGATTAACATCACAGACTACATATTGTTGTTGTTGTTATTGTTAAGTGTTGTCGAGTCTGTGTTGACTCATGGTGACCCTCTGGATAGCTGTCTTAAACTGTGTTCAGTCTTCAGTCAGGTGGCTCATTGTTGACAGACTGGCACCTGTAGCTGCTGTTGTATCAATCCATCTCATTGCTGGCCTTCCTCTTTTGCGTTGACCTTCTATCTTGCCAAGCATGATGTCTTTCTCTAATGATCTCTCTCTTCACATGATGTGTCCAAAGTATGAAAGACAAAGTCTTGTCATCTGAGCTTCTAAAGAAAGCTTAGGTTTAATCTCCTCTAGTAATGACTGGTTTGTTCTTCGGGCAGTCCATGGTATATGCACTATTCGCCGACAGCACCATAATTCAAAGGCATCAATTTTCATCCTATCTTTTTCACTGTCCAACTTTCGCATTCATATGATGTTATTGAAAATACCATGGCTTGAACGAGTCACATCTTTGTATGGAGAGAGACATCTCTGCTCTTGAGAATATTGTCTAGGCCCTTCATAGCCATTCTGCTAAGAGCAATGCGTCATCAGATTTCTTGACTGCTTGTTGCTTCTTTATTGATAGTTGATCCAAGTAGGTTAAAGTTGTTCACGATTTCAATTCTTTCTCCAGGACCAAGCAGGAAGTCAGTCCTCACATATGGGTGACATCGACGTCGATGAAGCCCCCGCGGAGCATTTCCCAAGCTTTCTATGAAAGCCTTTGGGAATACTGCACACATACGCGGTCCCCTTCCCGCCTAAAGGTGCCATCTTGCTCAGTCTCTCTTTTTCCATGGAGCCCTTCGGACGTGTGTCCTTGTTCACCCGGAAAATAGTTAGATTTTTTCGTCTATACTTTGCGATTTTCTTCGCGTTTTTTGTCCGGTTCGACGCCGGTTCCCCTTCTCGCCGAGTTCGGTACACCGGTATCGAGCCCGATCTTCTTTTTTCGGTTTTTTCCCTTCGTGGCTGGCGTTCGCACCCTTTTTTTCCTTTTCCCTGGAAGGCTGGTCCTTTGACCTCGTGGGGACTCTTTTTTCCCCGATGGCTTCCAGTGGTTTTAAGAAGTGTGATCGGTGTAAGAAACTAATGTCTCTCACCGACACACACGACTGCTGCCTTCGGTGCCTCGGTCCTGATCATGATCCTAAGATCTGTGGACCGTGTGGAAAAATGTCCACTAAGGCACTCCAAAGTTGTCAGCACCAGAAGGAAAGGCTTTTCTCCGACTCGGCCTCCGGCCGGGCCCGGACCTCGTCTGAGGCCTTGACGTCTCGGGAGTCTGACCCCGAGCATCATCGGGGTTCCTCAGATAGGGGGTTCCCCGAGCGGGAGCGAAAGAGGAAGAAGCGGCTCGCGAGGGCGGCGTCGGAGGAGATCCCTGGCTCCTCAAGGGCTGGGTCTCGGACCCCCGACCGCCGTCCCGGCCCCGTGGAACAGGCGAAGCTGTCAAAAGTACCTCGGGTGGAACCGAAGTCTGCTGGACACGTTAAGTCCTGTTGTCCTCGCGGACTCTCCTCCCAGGGAGTCACCGCCGGGGCCCGAGTCGGTAGCTGCTGAGTCTCCTGAGCTGGGTCTCAGGCTGACAGCCTTGGAGTGCAGACTGTCTGCCTTCATGGATCAGCAGCGGGTGCTGATGGCCAGCCTCGCTGGTGCATCTGCCCCGACCACCGGGACATCGACGTCGAAGTCGACCCCAGAGACCGAGCCGATACTAGAGAACATGAAGGCTCAAGGTCGTCCTCGGTCGCGGTCACCCTCGACCTCCCGGTCGGGACCGAGGGCGTTGACGCCGGTGCCTTCGGCATCAGGATGGGTGCTGCCAGGCCCCGCGCGGTTGGAGCCCGACTCCTCTTTGGACGAGTCCGCCTAGGAGACGGAGGATGAGGAGTCCCCCGATACCTTCAAGACTCGGTGCGTCCCGTCGGACTCACCACAGTCTGAGCCCCGGAGTAGGTCCCCTCCGGAGGATACCCGGTTCTCGGAGTTCATGCGGGATATGGCCACTGCGTTGGCAATCCCGGCGGATCCCAAGGAGGAGCCTCGAGCCGAGGAGCTTGAGGCCCTCCAGTATGACTCTCCTCCAAAGGAGGCCTTTACTGTGCCTGTTCCTCCGATGCTGGAACAGCTCCTCTTCCGGATGTGGGAGGCACCGGCCTCGGCACCGGTTCTGAGCAAGCGGGTCGATTCCATTTATCGACTCCGTAAGAGCCCTGGTTTTCAAAAGGCGCAGCTACCACACCATTCCATGGTGGTGGAATCGGCCATGCATCGTCTGAAAAGTCAGAAGATGCACTCCGCGGTGCCCCCTGGCAGGGAGGCCCGGAACCTGGATGCGTTCGGTAGAAAGTGCTTCCAGGGCTCGATGCTTGCTTGCCGTGTCCAGTCTTACCAGCTGTACATGGGCATGTACTTGCGGGACCTGGCAAAGGAGTTTGCCGGGTTCTCTGCTGGTCTCTCCGGGGAACCTTTGCAGAGGTTCAGGTCCTTGTCCTTGGGGATCTGGGAATGCTCTAAGTTCATGCCCCGAGCGGCCTACAATGGTTTGAGGCCTCGGCCCGGGTTGCGGCTGCCGGCATCGCGGCTCGACGCCAGGCATGGCTGCAGTCATCGGACCTCGAGCCATGGGTTCAAGACAAGTTGGTCGATGTCCCTTGCTGAGGTGAAAACCTTTTTGGCAAGCCCATGGCCGAGAAGGCTGCTGAGCTCGAGACCGAACACCTCACGAGGACAAGGCTGTCTCGAAAGACTTCTGCCCCTTCACACAAGAAAAAGGGCTCGGGTAAAAAGCCCTTTTACCTGAGGAAGGCGACTGCCTACAAACAGTTCCCAACTTACCAGGCCTCCCCCGCTCCCCCACAGGGTCAGCAGGCCAAGGGGCAGGGACATGGGCCCCGTAGGCATAAAGCCCCCAAGCCTCTCCTTCTCTGCTGTCCCATCCCTGCACAGGAGGTCGCCTAGCCCTGTTTGCCCACCGGTGGCCACCCATTACAGGGGACAACTGGGTCTTAAGCATAGTCCAAAAGGGCTACCTGATTCATTTTCATCAGTTGCCTCCTCCCTATTTTCCAGGAGAGCCTCCAAGGCCTCCTCTCCATACAGCCCTCCTCCTGCAGGGCTTTCCTGGCCTCCTGGCACGTCTGACCCCTGACGTCTTGACTATTGTAACTCTCTACTCGCCGGCATTCCTCAGTACCAACTTCGTAGATTGCAGTTAATTCAAAACACAGCTACCCATCTTCTATCCTTTTCCTCTCATCACGATCATGTCATCCCTCACCTGCTCTCCCTTCACTGGCTTCCTGTCAAAGCCCGCTATGTGTACAAACTTCTCACCATCACTCACAAAGTTCTTTACACTAACATCCCTCAGTACCTAGCCAATCTTTTTTTTTTCTTCAACCTACCCCTCGCCTGTTACGTTCCGCCCACAGTAACCGCCTTTTCCTCCCTTCCCCAACCCAGGCTCACCTTGAATCCACTCGCCATGCTGCCTTCTTCTTCGCTAGTCCCGCTTTATGGAACTCTCTCCCACATGCTATCCGTACCGAGCTATCCTTTCTTCACTTCAAAGCCATGCTCAAAACTTATCTCTTTTGCCAGGCCTTTGACCTTCCTCTCCCCCCATCCACCGCCAACCAGTCGAGCACGTCTACCCATTAACAACTCACTAAGGGTTTATAACATCTCTACATTCACCTGGGTCGCTCCCCTGGGCCCCTGAGCTGTCTGTCCCTGTTTGTTTCTCATCCCTGATGCTCCCTTATGTTGCCTGTTGTATGCCTGCTGCATCGCCTGTCAATTGCTGTGTCGTTCGCCATTTACTCTGTTATCTGTCTTTTGTCACCCGGTCTATTGTTTGTTATGTTTCGTTTTGTCTGTCACGTTGTTTATTTTTGTTTGCTTTCCACTACCTTTTGCTGTCCCTTTCTCTCTGTTCCTTTGACTACTTTCCTATCCACCAAATGGCGTTCCTTTCTATCTTTCTTTTCCGCAGCCAAGATAGTTTACATTGTACACCGACTTAATACTCTAGTAATGGGCGGTATATCAAATTTGCCAAATAAAGATAAAGGAGCTCCAAGGTCTGTTACGAGACCAGGCGGTGGAGCCTGTGCCTCCCTACCTCCAAGGTCACGGGTTTTACTCCAGGTACTTCCTAGTACCAAAGAGAACAGGGGATCTCAGGCCTATTCTCGACCTCAGAAATCTCAACGAGTTCTTACAGAAGGAAATGTTCAAGATGCTTACTCTTGGAACACTTCTGCCCTACCTCCAGCAGGGAGATTGGCTATGTTCTTTAGATCTACAGGATGCGTACACTCACATCCTCATTCATCCAGACCACAGAAAGTACCTCATGTTCATTGTGGGAGGAAACCATTATCAGTACAGAGTACTGCCCTTTGGCCTCACCTCTGCCCCCAGAGTCTTTACCAAATGCCTGGCGGTGGTGGCAGCCTACTTGAGAAATCAAGGTATCTTTGTCTTCCCCTATCTGGACGACTGGCTCATCAGGGGTCAGACGTGCCAGGAGGCCAGGCAAGCCACCCTCCGAACGATTTCTCTACTACAGCGTCTGGGGTTTGTCATAAACTTCGCAAAGTCCACTTTGCTCCCCTCCCAAAACTTTGAGTTCATAGGGGCAAGACTGGACTCTGCAGACAAAAGCTTTCTTGCCAGACGACAGAGCCCAAAGACTGATGACCTTGGCAAACCTGTGTCTCAGCAGGTCACTGGTCTTCGCCAGGCTCTGCCTGAGGCTTCTTGGCCACATGGCTTCGACAGTGCATGTCACACCCCATGCCAGACTTCATATGAGGCCTGCACAATGGTGCCTCAGAACTCAGTGGTCACAGGGAGCCTCAGAGACAGAGTAAGGGTGTCCAGACCATTCCTGCACTCCCTACGTTGGTGGCTGCACCCCCCCCCCCCAACCTGCTGGAGGGAATGCCTTTTCAGCCACCTGGGTTCACAGTGGTATTGACCACCGATGCCTCTCTACAGGGCTGGGGAGCACATTGGGCAAGTGCACCCAGGGACTGTGGTCTCCCTGGGAGGCCCAGCAGCAGATCAATCTACTGGAGCTTCGGGCTATTCGCTTAGCCCTCAAGACTTTCTCTCAAACCCTGGCTCACCAGTCTGTCTTAGTGCAAACAGACAATCAGGTAGCCATGTTTTATGTGAACAAACAGGAGGGCACTGGGTCCAGGCTCCTTAGTCAGGAGGCGCAAGACCTTTGCTTGTTTGCGCTCAGGCACAACATGTTGCTCAAGGCAGTTTATCTCCCTGGCCAGGAAAATTACCTGGCAGACAGGTTGAGCAGAATTCTGCAGCCACCCGAGTGGCAGCTCCATCCCTTGGTGGTTCAGAAGATATTCCTGAGATGGGGACTTCCATCCATAGATCTCTTTGCCAGTCCTCTGAACAGACAACTGCCCAAGTTCTGCTCCAGGTAACCGCATCCTCAGACTAGCAGCAGATGCTTTTCTGATTTCCTGGTCCCAGGGCCTCCTATATGCGTTTCCTCCCACGCCTCTGGTGGCCCGAACCCTGTTCAAGATTCTAAAGGACCAGACCTCGGTCCTTCTGGTAGCCCCCAGGTGGCGGAGGCAACCTTGGTTCCCACTTCTGCTTCAGCTAGCAGTGGACACTCCACTACCTCTAGGGTTACAGCCCAACCTTCTTTCTCAAGACCAGGGGTCTCTTCTTCACCCCAATCTCAAATCTCTCAATTTGATGGCCTGGAAGCTGCAAGGGTAGTGTTAGCTCCTTGGGGCCTACCTCCTGAAGTTGAAGAGGTCGTCCTGGCCTCTAGGAAGCAGTCCACTAGAAAAACCTATGCCCTGAAGTGGAAGAGGTTTTCTGTGTGGTGTCAGCTGCGTACAGAAGACCCTTTCTCCTGTACTGTACTAGTGGTGCTTCAGTACCTGCTACACTTATCCGATCAGGGCCTTAAGTCCAATTCTGTTTGGGTCCACCTCTCAGCTCTAGCAGCTCACCACTCACTGGTGGAGGGACACTCTCTATCGGTTCATCCCTTGGTGTCCCGGTTTCTCAGAGGTTTGCTCTTGCTCAAACTCCCTGTCCGTCCTCCAGCTCCTGAGTGGGAGTTGAATGTGGTCTTGCAACAACTGACTCACCCACCTTTTGAGCCGATGGCTACTTGTCCTCTCCGCTTCCTTTCCTGGAAGACACTCTTCCTAGTAGCCTTAACCTCGGCCAGACGGGTGAGTGAGCTTCAGGCCCTAGTCTGTGATAGGCCTTACACTCGCTTCTATAGGAACCGGGTAGTCCTTAGGACTCATCCCAAGTTCCTCCCTAAGGTTGTCTCCTCTTTCCATCTCAACCAGGAGGTGGTTCTTCCAACTTTCTTCCCTAGGCCTCATGCAAGCCAGGCTGAAACGGTCCTCCATACCCTGGACTGTAGGAGGGCCTTATCCTTCTACCTTGACCGTACGCAAGGACATAGAAGGGCTACTCAGCTCTTCATCTCTTTTGACCCTAATAAATTGGGGTTAGCTGTGTCCAAGCATACCTTGTCCATATGGGTGGCTGACTGTATCACCTGGGCTTACAGGGCGGCTGACCTTCCCTTGCAGGGTCAGGTCACGGCCCATCGTGTCAGGGCAATGGCTACCTCAGTAGCTCATCTCCGCTCTGTACCGTTGGCAGACATCTGCAGGGCTGCAACTTGGTCTTCAAGCCAGACTTTTGCAGCTCATTACTGCCTGGAGACGGAGTCCCATAGGGACAGTGCTTTTCGCCAGGCAGTACTCTGGAATCTCTTTGAGGTTTAGGCAACTCCTGCCCTCCAGCCCTCCGTTGGGCTACCGGTGGAGGTTCTTTCAGTGAAAAGCCTTTCTTTGATGCTGGGACTAGAGGGAGTTATCTTGTTCAGCCTGGGTTCCTTGGTAGCCCAGAGCTTGGGAGTCACCCATATGTGAGGACTGACTTCCTGCTTGGTCCTGGAGAAAGAGTAGTTACTCACCTGTAACAGGTGTTCTCCATCAACAATGAACCTATTATTTTTGCCACTTGTCATGATTTTTGTCTTCTTTACATTAAGGTGCAGGCCCATTTTAAGACTATGTTCCTTGGTCATGAGAAGCAAATGTTTCAGATCATCTTCACTTTAGCCAGTAATGTGGTATCATCAGCATAGCAAAGGATGTTGAGTCTTCCCCAATCTTCACACCTCTGTTGTCTTCATACAATCCTGCTTCTCTGATCATTTGTTCTGCATATAAATTAAACAGGTAGGGGGAAAGTATGCAGCCTTGTTGTATACCTTTACTGATTTTAAACCATTCTGTTTCTCTTTGTTCCGATCAAACTGTTGCTTTTGATCAATGTACAGATTGTGCAAGAGAACGATCAGGTAGTCTGGTATACCCATGCTTCTTAATGTGGCCCAGAGTTTCTCATGGTTTACACAGTCAAAAGCCTTGCTGTAATCAATGAAGCAAAAATAGATATCCTTTTGGTATTCTTTAGCCTTTTCAAGGATCCATCTCACATCCATGATGATGTCTCTCGTTCCTCGCCCTTTCCTGAACCCTGATTGCATTTTAGGTAGTTCTTGTTCCAGGTATGGTTGTTGTCTCTGTTGAATAATCTTCAGTAGAATCTTGTTGGCCTGTGGTATCAGAGCGATTGTGTGATAATTTCCACAGTCATTTGGATCACCTTTCTTTAGTATCAGTATAAACACAGATCTTTTCCAGTCAGTTGGCTATCATGTTTTCCAAATTTCCTGGCAGAGCCTTGCAAGTATGGTAATAGCTGCATCAGATTGCAGTAATACTTCTATGGGAATGCCTGGTGCTTTGTTCTTTGATAAGGTTTTTAAATACTGCTTTGACTTCTTCTTTCATCACCAATGGTTCCAGATCATAAAGTACAGGCTGAAACGGCTGTTGGTCCACTTGATCTTTATCATATAAAAACTCTGTATATTCTTTCCACCTTTTCTTGATCTTCTCATCATCATTCAGCATAGAACCTTGAGCATCTTGTAACATTGCAATTTGAGGCTGGATTTTTTTCTTTAACTCTCATAACTTTAGGAAAGCTGATCTTGTTCCTTCTCTAATAGTTTTCTGCTTCTGTTTTCTTGCATGCGTCATTGTAGTACTTTTCCTTATCTTGTCTTGCTGCACATTGAAAATCTCTGTTGAGTTCTGCAATTGCCTCTCTTTCTCCTTTGGCTTTAGCTTCTCTGCGTTTCTGGGCAATTTTCAGAGTTTTTTCCATCATCCATTTTGGCTGTTTTTGCTTTTTCACCTTTTGTAGAGACTTCTTGCTTTCTTCCAACACAACCTTCTTGATGTCATTCCATAACTCTTCTGGAGCTCTGCCATTTGTATCTAAAGCAGCAAATCGATTTTGCAGGCAGTCTTTAAATTCCAGTGGTATATTCTCAAGGTCATATTTTGCTACATTCATGACTGGCTTGCTCTTTTTCAACTTTAGCTTGTGTTTGTATACTAGTAGTTGGTGATCTGTATCACAGTCAGCTCCTGGTTTTATCTTTGTTGATGTTATAGAGCTTTTCCATCATTGACTTCCACAGATGTGTCAATTTGATTTTTGTACAATCCATTGGGTGAAGTGGTAAACAGGATACTGGGCTTGATGGACCTTGGTCTGACCCAGTATGACATATCTTATGATAAGTCCATGTGTACAGTTGCTGTTTGTGTTGCTGGAAGAAAGTGTTTGAGATGAATAGATCTAGCAGAATTCTGTCAGTCTTTCTCCAGCTTCATTTCAGACTATATACATACACAAAATACTGATATACTATGCATAACCAAAACATGGCTCAATGATACTGAGTAGGTCATCTTAAACCAGATCACTCCACCAACATACACTGCATTCAGCTGCCCCAGAACAGGAAGGAAGAGAGGGGGAGTGCTGATACTAGCCAGAAGCCTCTATAAATTCAGAACCAACTCATCACGCAGCTCAGAGGAATCCAGCATAATCACTATTTCCAACAAATATGTGCACATATGCCTAGCATACAAACCGCCCAATGCCAAGTTGGAAGAGCTATCCAAAATATGTGAGGCAGTCTGCACACAAGATACAACACATAAGCCACTCACTGTCCTAGGAGACCTTAATCTCAGGGCAGCACCTGACAAAGATTATAAATCATTCCTCAAAGCAATGGAATCTCTTTACTACAATCAACCAATCAAGGGCCCCTCACACAGACTAGGAACAACTGCAGACCTTGTATTTATTCCCAAAACACTTCAAGAACACAACGCTGTCACCCCCCTTCTATCTTAATGATGCCATGGTCTGACCACTATCTAATAAACTTTACACTATGGACTGACCAACCTATAGAACACCAGGAGGACCACCCCAATGAAAGACGATTCAAGGCCTTTAACAAGGAAGCCTTCTTGAAAGAAGTAATCCCAAAGCTGCATCAAGACATAACAGATCTGGATAAAGCCATTGAGAATTTGAACAACACCATATCCATAGCAGCAACAGCACCCAGCAAGAAACACACACACAAGCAGCAGACCCACCACCCCTTGGTACTGCAACAAGATCAGGGAAGCAAAGTGGGAATTAAGGAAACTAGAAAGAAAATGGAGACAAAATAAAGCCTCAGACGCACTAAATCAGTACAGATCCAAACTGAGAGACTACAACAACCTGATCAACAGCTGCAAGCAACACCACCACACAAACATCATCATGAGATCAGTGAACAAGCCAAGAGAACTATTCGACATCATGCCAACACTCACCAAAGATGCTACACAACAGAATACCCCAGAAGTGCACCCCCAAGACATGGAAAACTACATAATCGATAAGCAAAAGAAATTCAACAGGAACATATCAATGACACCTTTGAATAATATGAAAGACCTAGCAGCCACTCAAGCCTGGGAAGAATTCTCCAAATAGAACAAATAGTCATCTCACTCAACACAACCTCATCCCCAACAGATCCATGTCCAGTACAGTGGATAAAAGCAACCAAGGATCAACTCATACAATACATACACAAGATGGTTAAGTTGTCCCTACAAAATGGACACATGCCATCATCCCTCAAACAAACTTCTATAGGGCCAATATTAAAGAATATATCACTGAGCAAGAACGATCCTGCAGCATACTGATCGATCTCCAGCGTACCATTTCTTGCAAAAATCATTGAAAAAAACATGCAAAGACAGTTGCATGACCACATAGACCATAATGCGCCACTAGACCCCCACACCAACATGGCTTCAAACCATGCAATAATGTGGAAACACTACTAACCTCTCTCTTTGACAATATCATAAGGGGAATAGACAACATCAAGACAGGGTTCCTCCTCAAATTCATGGACATCTCTTCCACCTTTGATACCATGTCCCATAATATCTTAATCTAACACCTCCAGGACATTGGCATCTGCAACACCACCCTTAAATGGTTCACTTTATATCTAAGCAACAGAACACAAGTCAAGTGCAGAGCAAACAACTCAATGCCCTTCACCATTTCACAAGGCTCTGCACTCTCCTCGATCCTCTTTAATCTATAAGTACACCCCATATGTGACATCATCAAGAAGTATAACATACTATATACCACATATATGCTGATGACCTCATGGAATACACCCCAATCGATCTGGAAGCACCAATCCTCGCAGCCATAACCCAATGCCTGGAAGACATAACCACATGGTTCAGCAACAACCACCTCACTCTGAACTGTAACAAAACTGAAGCACTCTACATCACTAGGAATACCTCCTTCATCCCTCCACAAGCAATCCATCTATTGAATCATATGATATCTGTGAAAAGCGAATTATGCTATCTAGGAATCATCCTGGATAAAATTCTTAACCTCCAGGCACATATAAACAAAACCACTGCAAAAACTAAAATCACTCTTAAACCAGGACCATTTCTGGACAATATGCCAGGCTATCATCACCCCAATGCTGGACTATGGCAATGCACTCTACCAAGGTCTCCAAAGACAAGCCACGAATCCTCTACAGATGGTACAGAACATGACAGCATGCATCATCACTGGAACAGCCAAAGCATTATCATACCTGTATTATGTCAACTACATTGGCTTCCGATCCAAGCTCGTGCCAAGTTCAAAGCTATATAAAATCCTGCACCACTCATCATCAGATATCCTAGAGGACTTGGTCATGAGAGACACGGGCACCCACCCCAGATGAAACAACAACAAACATATGATCACTATACTTAAAGATTACCAAAAATGTAAACAGTCCACTTCCAAAAGAACCCTCTCCCTAGCTTCACCCCACCTATGGAACGCCCTCCCCGATGAAATGCAAGCTCCAAAGGTATCAAAGATTTCAGAAAGCATCTCAAAACCCTCCCATTCATCAAATACCATAGAAATATCACTTAGTACAGCAAATACATTGGACTTCCCTGCGTTGAACGTGTATAAAACATTAGAACTACTTGTAACAACCTGCTCAAACTGTAAATTACACAAAAAAACTGTAAATAAGTCAATTTAATTGTAACTAGGTATACCTTTGTTAAGTACCCTGCATGCCAACCATTTGGTCCCAGTTAACTGTATCCAGTTTAATTGTGTGTTGCAATGTAAACCACTTTGATTGAAGGATAAGGCGATATAGAAGTCTGGTTAAATAAATAAATACTGTACTGTTCCTTTGGGTTTTTGCAACCCAAACGTAGCTATGATATAAACTGCTCTAGGTAGTGCTGTTACCAGTGTCAGGTTGCTGTATGTGAGGCAGAGGAAGTTTTCAATTGAGCTGCTTTGCTAGTGTCTGCAAACAGCTGCTGTCACTGAATGATGTCATCATCCATAGTGGCTGCTTTTCGTTGCTGTCCATGGAAAACACCTGTTACAAGTAAGCAACTTTGCTTTTTGGATTGACCTTTTGTGAGGTGCCAGTCCTGGTTAGGGGTGACCAGTTAGCTTAAATTAAACAGGACATGCAGATCTAGTCCTGATGTTATTCCATGGTATCTATGAACAGATAGTTCTGCTATTCTTAGTGTATAATTGTAGATAAAACCAGGACTGGCTCAGCCTGTCCTTGTGATATGGAGCTTTCTTTTCACCAAATGTAAAGATAAGAAAATAAATGAATGCCAGCGAGGCAGGGTGTGCTGTGTGGAACCCGCCCACCCTTCCCTCATGGACATGCTCTCTTTACCTATTTTCAGATCACTCTCCTGGTCTGGGGGCACCTCTTTGAACTGGAAGGGAGAGATGTCGCTCCACATCTGGAAAGCAGCTGCAAATCCTTTCTTTGTGTCGCTCTCATTGATCAGATTTCTTGGAAATGATACCAGCCTGAGAATGGAAAACACCACCATGCCAACAAGAAAGCCTCATAAGGGACCAGTCTTATCAGGCTTGTGAATGTTTTTTTCCCTAATTATTCATTTCTAATACTATGAAGTTGAAGAAAACAGCGTGGTGTTTAGCAGCTTGTCAGCACCATGCTAACACTATTCAAGTATATGTAAACAGTCAAAGCATGATGCCAGGGATGGAGATGCTTAAAATGGGCAAAAATTCACATCATATATTAACGAAAAAAGATATATATGCAGTAAAATATCTGGGTAAAAATGAGAGGAGAACTAGGAATAAGACCATGCTGTAGGACTAAAATAGGCAAGATTATTTTAAGACACAGTAGGTAGGGTAGTACCGTGCTTTTTAATAGATTATGCGATGAAGGCAGGTGAAGGGCTTCATTTTCCCTGTTAGAGGGAGAATAATAATCAGCACAAATCCAGTCTGTGAATTATGTTTTTCTATTTACGTATAGCAGTTTCAACCTACACACCAGGAAATATATCTTGTACCCGAATCAGCAATGAGAAGACCCATCATCCATTATAACAGAGGAGAAAACCAATGAAAATAACAAAGAAACACAATCCTTCATTGCAGTCCAGTCCTCAATATTAGGAGATCAAAGTTCATGTTTGGAAAATATAAGTAAAAGAAATGAAAGAGAAAATGGTACAATCAGTCATCCTATATCTGACAGGGTATCGAGCCCTTGTGGGTGCTGGAGAAGAGGCAAAGTATTGCTGATTAAGACACAAACATGGTCAACTGTGATGGTTCATAAAAAATTAAATGAACGTGCTGCTACTTGATTGCACGCTTACAGGGAAAATGCACCCAAAAACAAGCCCCCCACCTTGCCTCATACGTAAATTGACCACCTCTTCCTCTGGGTTACCTTTCCTACATCAGGAAAACCACATATTCCCTGATTTAAAAACAATAGTACTTCTCTACTGAGTATTCAGTTCCTATCTGGGTCTAGTACAACATTCACAAAGTAGCTTCTTCTCCTGCGCTATGTAAAATGCCAGTCGAATCCAGGGAATCAAAAAACAACTGAGGCGCAAGGGAAAACTCTTCTGCTATCTCGGAATTAAAGAGAGACAGGTAATGGGCACTGCATATAGGAGGACTGTAATCTTCAAAATCTCCTATGTGGAGCTGTCACATGATTTATGAAAATTCATTAAAATGCGGAATAGGATGCCGCACATTTTCTAACTGCTCTTTCTTATTAGACTTATTTTTTCTGAAGATCCAAATTCTCCAATTGCTGCTTTCAGTCATTTATCATCTACTGAGTTTGTACAAATGGAAATATCCACTGAGGAGACAAGCGAGCCTTTTGTGCATAAAGATTTATCTCAAGGCCAATAATAGCTCCTCATATACTCTGCAAACTGAAAATCTTTGGATTTAAGCAAAACTGATTGGAAGCAAACTGGAGCCTAATGCTGGATCTGTTTACTATTTATCACCCCTAGCAGCCAAACATGCTCTCAGCATTCCTCCAGTAAAGCTCTCCAATACAGTTTACAGCTTCAGACACAGTAAACTCTTCTTCCAATGAAAGCACCTCCAGCATCACACTCCCAGGCCAATTTTTCCTCCAATCATTCAGCTCTTGCAAAGTCTTTGCATGCCTCGTTGAGTCACTTAGAACCTCCCCCATCACCAAGGGAAGAGAGGGAATCCATGTCTTCAAGCATAATATGAGTTTTCTGTCCAATATGCTAGTCAGCATACTCTATCTGGCAAGCACAATCAAGGTCATTTTGATATCAACATTTGACTGGTTGGGCTTCACTTGCATGAAAGAGGACTCCCTTAGGCCAGGTGTCAAGGGAAGGTCAGGGAATACCCTGGTTTTTCCTTTGGGCTACACCATTCAATCATAGGAAAGATCAAGCATCTGGACAAACACACACAGCAGAGCAACTGCTGCCCTGTGCCATCTTGCATCTCTCCGACTGAGAATTTGAGAGAAATCAGAATGGTAGCTAGGAGAAAGATACTAATTGCCACCATATCAATAATTCTATTACTACTAGTACTGCTTCTTATCATTTGTATAGCACTACAAGGTGTATGCAGCACTGTACATGTTACAAGTAAGAGACGATCCCTGCCCATTAGAGCTTGCAGACCACACAACAACTGGGACCAAGGGTAATTCAAGGGGGATGGAAAGATACAGATAGGTGATAAGGAGAATAACGGGATCAAGATTCAAACTCAGCCTCTGGGAACCCAAAGACACTAAGGGAGTTATTTTAGAAGCCCCATTTGCAATTTATATGTGTAAGTGCTGGCATTTACTCAAGTAAGCAGCACGTAAATGGAAATTGTGGAAAGGGGAGAATTTACATGTGGATGTCCTTACTATGCTGAACTTGCAAAGTGTTGTTGCAGAGATATGATTAGTTAGGGAGTAGTTGTTGTTAAGTGCTGTCAAGTTGGTGTCGACTCATGGCGACCCTCTGGATAGTTGTCCTAAACTGGGTTCGGTCTTCGGTCAGGCAGCTCATTGTTGACAGAGTGGCACCCGTAACTGCTGTTATTGTATCGATCCATCTCATTGCTGACCTTCCTCTTTTGCGTTGGCCTTCTACCTTGCCAAGCATGATGTCTTTCTCTAATGATGTTAGGGAGTATCCTGAGAAAAATCTACACGTGCATTCTCCATTTCAGGCAGAGTATACATTTATATGCCCAAAACTTTCCTCAGCAGAATCTACGCATGTTCCCTGGTATGTCTGTTGTAAAAGGATTAAAGGGACTATCCCCCTTATTTCCCTCCTCATAAGTGAGCACATTGAGAGAGAGAGAGAGATAGTGGTATCTATTAATTGCCAGTATGTATACTTGCAGGGTTACAAAATAGTCAACAAACGTGCATGTCTGTCACGTTGCCCTGTTTTTTTTTTTCCCATGTGTACAATTGCAAAATGGTTCTTCCGGCTCTGTGTACCAGCACGTACACATGCATTCCTGCAACGTCATGTTCATTATTTTAGAAAAGGCTTTGCATTTAGCAGAGCCTTTTCTAAAATGCTGCTGTATTCGTGTAGGTTATGATCACAACATCTCACTTCCGATCTGCACATAGTCTCTTCTTCTTTCGTCTTATCTCATTTGACATGTTATTTTGCATGATTATTTCACAGGATACAGTGACCAGTCTTTGCTGATCCCGTGGTTTCAAGCAACTTGCTAAGGGTCTGGATCTCCACAAGTCCTTGCTACAAGAGGATCTTTTCCTATTCTTTGCATTCTTCTAACTAGCACATGACGGCCACATTCTGGCAGCATCTCCCACTCTTTTCCAAACAAGTAAATGCTCAATCTCAGCAGATTCAATCAGTAAGTTGTTGGAGGCTCGGAAGGGATTTACGAACAACAGACAAATGATGCTGTGCCACCCAGGCAGAAAAGGATATTATACGGCTTATAATCATATTAGGAACTCATTCAAACATGACTGGAACATGACCTAGAGAAAAAGCAGGCAAGACCCAAGTCATGTCTCCTCAAGTCACATTTTCAAGGACATTTTAATACATGTCACATAAAATATATTACACTAGTGCTTTTCAAACTTTTATCCCATGTGACCCCATTTTAACTACTCAAAATTCACATGAACCCAGATGATGAAATCAAAACAGTAAGTCTCCAGCCTCCCTACCACCTCATCTGAAAGCAGAAAGGCAGAAGCAATAGTAGTGGCAAAAGCAGTCAGTACAGGGTCCCTTGTGTCAGTATGCACTTCTAGATCGCAGTACTCAGCATGGGCTTCCAATCTAACAGGAAGCTTACTCAGATGCGGGCAAGGGTCTATGAATATTCATTGACTCACAGGCCCCATGCTGACTGGTGATTGCCACTACTTGGCATAGGTCACAGTGAGAGCTCAGAGAGAAGGAGAAATGGCCATGTTGCTGTGACCCCCATCCACTGACAATGAGACCACATTTGGAGTCCCAACCCCAAGTTTGGAAACCACTGTATTACACTATATCTTTTTTTCTCATTTTGTAAGAAATCAAAAACAATTTGCCAACTTTTTTAAAATTTAACTTGACGCAAAATGATGACCTGATCTTTCACCCTTACAGCACAGGTGTCCCCTGTGTGCACTGCCGGCATTCACTCTCCTTTCATGCATGCCCACAGTGGATTAAACACAGAGATATGTAAAATGGGACCGCTGCTTCTGCCTTTGATATCTTCAACTCCCAGCCTCATAAGTTGATATATTTTATAGTTGCTCAGGCTTTGGAGGTTAAGGGAGGAGAGATACGATAGAAAACATTCAAATACTTAAGAGACTTTAAGCAATTTACAAGGCAGCAACACTTTCCACAAAAAAGCAAGGGTTTATAACATGAAACTGGAAGGAAAGAGGCCATGAGGAAATGCTTCTGTATGGAGAGAGTAGTGCCTGGAAGTAGTAACTGAAACAGAGAGAAAGGATTCAAACCTGCTTAGGACCATTACAGAGGACAGCTAGAAGGATGAAGGTGAACCAGCGGTAATACTATAGTGAAAAGGCAACTGGACAGACTGAATAGGCAGAAAGTCCTTTCTATTCTCTGTTACTCTGCATGATAAGGGTAAATCAGGCCTTCGGCTCCTCATTCCCCCCATATTTTAGCTTAACAATATTTCTAAGAGCATATCAAAACAGAAAAAGCCTTATAGATATAAAGTGCAATGCAAATAACGGAAGAGAAAAATACATTTTAAAATTCATGAAAAATGCAGTTCTAAAATGTTATGTGTATTTTTATAATTAATAATATTATTTACATTCACTGCTATTTTATTATTGTTTCTTTTGTAGTTCTCTATTGTTATAAACTTAGTGAAGCTTGTTGGGATATTTATTTCCTAATCCAAGGTTTTCTTGGCTTATCATTAAACATGGATTGTGAGCCCTTCGGGGACAAGGGAAAAAAATATATATATACAGTACCTGAATGTACACCGCTTTGACTGGTAGAAAAAGCGGTATATAAGCCTAGTTAAATAAATAAAAATCAATTAATAATAAATAATGTCATTATGACTTCTAACATATTCAAAGAAAAGTTGCATGTGAAAATGAAAATTCAAACCGGGATGGATGGTAAGGGAGAGTGACAATTTAGAAATAGTCCTAAAAATTGTGTTCGAGATAGCAGTTGTAAGTCCTGCCTCTTATTTAGACATCTCCCATATTGTAGGGCTTTTAAACTGATTGTGATCCAGAAAATGATTCAAGGCAAAATGCAAGAATAATTCTAAATATGACAGACATACAGCGCTCTTGTATATTTCTTGTGAGTACTTACTTGTATGTGAGATTGAAGTGGTTCCATTTCAACATGGATGGAGTTAAAGTGTACCTCTTGGTCCTCAAATGGGACAGAACCTGGAAGGCTGTACCTCGGACCTCAGGAGTGGTGACCCGCAAAATACTGTGTGTTGAAGTATCGTCCTTAAAGAAAACGGATTACTGTGAGTCAAAGAATAAGAGAAAAGGGAAGAGAAGAGGCCAGGCAACTCTTGAGAACTGGTAAATAATGACTTCAACCTGTGGTCATTTTTCAACCTTACCAACTATGTAATTATGTAAATATGTAATTCTCTTGGATTTGGATAAACAATCTCTTATTTTGGTTAGAAAATGAAAAACAATTCATCCAATCCAAAATAGTTTAGTAAGACTTAATGATATGTTCCTTTTTCTCATGTCAAGTTCAAAAACTTGAAAGTCGGGCGGGCCCTGTGGCATAGGCTACAGCACTGAGTGTCACAAGACATTCAGGTTCAGCTCCCCTCATTCATTGGCCCCAGTCAGTTCTGGGCATGTTGTAAAGGTCATATGTCAGTCCCAAGAAAGGAGATAAGATACTTATCCCTACTGTTATGGCCCCTACAGATTAAAGACGAACGCTGAAGGAGAGTCTCAGTCCTTGTGTTGGGAAAGGTTCTCTTGATCAGCCCCAGAGATGAGATGGTGCAGAAATTATTTTAAAAAACTATATGTAACATGAAAGTTGAAGTCCCCAGAGAAAACAAAAGTCAAAAGAAAGCATGACTATTTGGTGCTACCAAGGTGTTGATAAATCTTTGATTAGATGATATGTGACTTCTCGAATATCGGCCTGATATGTGGAGACAGGGCTCTGCTCTAAGTCTTACGTGGGTAAGCCCTATTCTGGGATCTGGCTCTATAACCTTCAAGAGCTGGATGTCTGTCTTTTATTCTGGTATATTGGGGGCTATAATCAAAAGACCTTAGATGGGTAACTTGAGTTTACCTGCAAGAAAAGAACAAGAAGATTTGATCATTGCTTCCCGTGCATGTGGCAAAGAGCAGCTGAACGACAGCACACATACTTTTACAGACACAAAATGGGCATCAAGGTGCCCAGGAGGCTTTCATCATCAAAGTCTTGCTTGTACTTTTGCACCTGCTCCCAAGCCAATGGAAAAGTGCACACATAGGAAGGAGGTACCAATTGCAAAATTATTTTGCAGGCCCATAGGCCTGAAAATAGCCCATGGAGTTTAACTATTACCCTTCCCACGTCTGCATGTAGGACTACTACATGGCCAGGTCAACGCTGATAGACTGAGCCAGTTCTGGGTTTGTCCTGCTCCATCTGTGCACATGTAGGTTCAGTTTCTCTAAGAAAAAAGCTGAATGAAACGTCTGTAAGCCTGCCTTTAGCTAGTCTGCTGCAAAATATTTCCTTTCTTTGCTGGTTATGCTAAGGCGTGCCCAGGAAAAAGAAAATAAGGAACCCTGCTGCACTAGACCAAATACAATCATCATATTTCTTTTCTATAACGGGGTAGATGAATGAATCATAGAAATCAAGTACATAGCTATGAGGACTGTGGCTAAGAGCACCTGGTTAGCACAATGGTGTGGCCCTGAATTGCAGAGCCTTTCTCCTGCAGGCCACCGCTATTCCTCTCTTGGTCTCTAAGAAATGACTCGATTATCTCAATTCAGCATCCCATAATATTACTAAGATCAGGATTATAACGGACACTGCTGGTGATCCCTACAGAGAGGTCAAATGGAGACAGAATTATCTTTCTCAGCCATAGGGGTGGTCCCTCCAGAGGAGAGCTCTGGTACTTTCTCACAAGATGCTTTCACCGTCATTGCCTCCTACTGTTCCAGTTCTATGGCTAAAAGGATGACTTTCGTTTTCCAGCACTATCATTCTGTTGTCTTCTTGTGCTCACTAAATTCATGAGATAAAAAAAAAAGAAAAAGAAAGCACTTGGTGTATAACTAAGTTTCTTACCTGAGTGGCAAATGCTGCAGGGTAACGAAGACAGGTCAGTAACAAAGCCACAAGGGCAGGCAGGCAAAAAATGCCCCCAGTGGATTTGCAGCCTTGCCTGTGAACTGTCAGCCAACACCCCTTGCTGCCTTCAGTAGAAAGTGCTTGTGTTTCCTCCATGCTCTTCTTGAGAAAAAGGCTCCAAGGCAACAAATTTGCTTTCTTATCCTTTTTACCTGTTGTGGGAAGCCAGATTACATGAGAGCTATCGCCTGTCACTGGCTGATCGATTTCTGCTGGAGCAGCAGACTCTGAGAAAACTCCTTCGGATGCTCCAGAGATACTTGTGCTCCCTCTGCCAGTCAGAGCCCTGTTACTTGAGAATAGAAAGGAAAGCAGTTGGGATGGTCCTAAGTCTTTTCAGCTGACTGCCTGCCTGCCTGCCTGTCCCAGGAGGACAAATTTGCTGCTGTCAGCTAGACGTGAAGAAAAAAAGAAAAGAGATCCAGAAACCGGCATTCTGCCCAAGAACATACTATTCAAATTGTTTGCAGATGTGCAAACCCAGCCACAGATAGGCAAATAAGCTAAAGTGAAAGCAGGCAAATGGAAGCCTGGTTCAAGGTCAACAGAATTGCTGGATTTCCCTCAGATTTGCTGGTGCTAAACCATTGGATTTTTACTAGTAAATTTTGGGAACATTTTAAAAAAATTAAAAACCTTGAAAACACTGTGAAAACAACTGGATCCTCAATCTTTTAAAATTTACTTTTAATTTTTTTCCCTATTTTCTATTCCCCGTGGGAGTGGATATTTTGTAACCTATTAATCTTCTTATGGGTATCTGTCCAGGATGTCAGAGGTGTGGCCAAGAAAATACTTCATATATGCTTCAATTGTGAATTATCTTTTTTCATTTGAACTTAGACTGAAAGTTTCTATAAAAAGGCACATTGCCATTGTCAAAAGTGCTAAAACCAGGATTCCTGATGGGTTTGCTTGATTATTTTCCAGAGTAGAACTAGAGGGAGCCCTTGAACCTTGGGAAAAATTCATTTCTTGAGGAAATTATCTACAGCAGAGGCCCAATGCATTTAAATTAAATATGAATTAGCACACTGTAAAACACTTGGATCAAGTTTTATATTTTGGGCTTGGTAACTCTTTCCAACTATACAGAAAGTCACTTGTAGCTGCATGGAGAGGCTAGTGGTGAAGAAATATGAACAGATTAGGCTTGTTTAACAAGTTGATGAACCTGGAAAAATTTCAAACTTTTTTTTTACTTTAAATTTGCATTTCAATTCATAGCTTTCACAGATATAGAAGTATCCTATTAAAAATACAAAACAAAAAAGAAAAAGCCAATCAAAATTAGTAATTGTATCTAATTAACATTACTTAATAAAAGATTTCACCAGACTTCAAGTGTTGTCACTGGCAAACATGGCCACGTAGATTCTTAACTCTGCTGAGTTTAGAACTTTTATCCCCAAAAAAGAAGTTCCTACTTGCTCCTGAGGGCATTTGCCATTCTTCTTAAGCAGAGTACGCTGCCAGAGTGGATATATGGCGGCCCAGTGCAAATCAGAGAACAAAGAGGTATTGTGAGTCAAAGAGAGAGAGAGCATTGGTAAAGATGCCCTTGTTGGGGCCTTCTCGGTGCTGGTTGGCCTCTCTCAGGCTGATTCAGTAAATAATTGGGAGTCAAGTCAACAGGCTGTTAACCACATGGTTACAAAAGGAGATATGAAAGAGTGGTTTAAGGATTAGAAGAGAGAGAATTTTCTTTGGTAAATGATAAAATTTAAGATGCGGTGAAGGAGATAAGGCTGGATCTAGCGGAGTTAGGTACCTGTGTAGACCAAATCAAAAGCTTCATGGAGGCCTAGGACAAGTGCATAGAAGAAATGAAAAATAATTTGCTGGACATTGAAAAAATACAAAAAGACCTCCTAAATAAAACTGGACCTTGAAAACAGGCCCAGGAGGAACAACATACTAGTGAGAAGAGTTCCAGAAACAGACGAATACAGAGATGCTGTAACAGGAGTACAACAGATATACATGTTGCTTGGTCCAGAAGGAAGTTATGATACTCCAATAAAGATAACATGTATAGGGCACATAGTTCTCTGAGTCCAAAGAAGGGAGATCAGCCCAGAGACGACATTGCTTGCATTCACAACTTCGGCGAAAAGGAACAGCAGGTTGGAAACAATGGACTAACCATAATATAGAACTGTTCCATGACTTATCCTTCAATACACTAAAGCATCAGAGGGGGTGCCGTGAGTTGACTGCACTTCTGAAATCAGAGAGTACTATATAGAAGTGGATGTTTTCCATTTGGGCTGCTTTTTCTACTATCAAGTGGGAATAAGAGTAGCAATGGTGGAGGAAGCTTGGGCAATCCTAGAGAAAGAGGGACTGCGAGCACAAGGGAGACCCAAGGTACAGATGGCGAAACAGAAGCTTGCAGCATATAAATGGCAGAAAGTGGACAATGCTAATGTGAAGCAACAAGATTCCTCGGAATATGGGGAAGAAGGAAGGTGTAGAGGGACAGAATACTGGCAAAGTTGAAACTGGACATTGAGATTCTCAGATAGTCTAACAGCTGGACTGTACTCTATAGGGTCCAACTGGTTTATAATATCGACATTTTGTCAAGAGTACAGCAAAGGAGTATGAATGGGTTGGTGATTGGGTATGGACTGTTTAACAAATTGTGTGAATGGTATTTGGAGGGGTATGGTAAAAGTGTGTTAGGGGGCTAGATGGTGGATTGGTTGGATGTATATAGTGGAAGGGCAAGATGTGGTAGTGAGAGAGATGTGAAGGGAGAGCGAAAGGATAGGGGCGGTGATATGAAAAGCAGTTAGGGTTCTGGGTAGAAATACAAGTGGATATGAGTATGTGTGCTGAGGTGGTGGGGGCAGTGAGGAGATAAGAGAGACGATATGAATGGGGGATGTGTGAAAGGGGATGTAAAGGGGGAAAGCAGGCTGGCTTGAAATGTGTCACAGTGTCAAGGAATGGAAATGGATGGGAAATGATGGAGAGGGGGATACAGAGTAGTGAGGGTGTTGAAGTTTAATGGGGGAAGATGTAGACTGAAAGCGGAGATGAGGATGAGGGGAGAAAATAGGTAAAAAGGCTATTTGAATTGTGACCTTTAGTGTTAACAAAAATATTAGTACAGTGGTTGATGGAGAAAATAACTGATATAACACATAAAAATTGAACAAGGTTTGTGATAGGAAGACAGTATAAGAAGGATATTAAATATTATTTGGAATTCATAAAATAAGACAAAGGGGTATGTTTACTAAAACCCCGGTAATGTGCGGGCCGCGCTAGTGTGCGGGTGCCATATAAGGAGTGGGCGTTTCTTTCTGAAAAAGCAAAACCGGGATTTAAATATGCGCTAAGGTGCGCGGCACCCATGTGCACCCCGCACATTAGCGCATGAGAAAGCTGCGCGGGAGGCATAAGTGGCGCGCTGATGTGCAAGCAGAGGAGCAGAGCCACAGCACAATGGTTAAGACACTTACCAATGGTGCAGGGATCAGGGGTTCAATCCCCCACAGTGCCCAATGAAGACGGCTGGCTGAGGCATTACTTTAGGAGGCATTTAAATAATGGGCAGCATAAGGCGGTGTGCTAATGCTTTAGGAGGCATTTTAATATTGGGCGGCATAAGGCGGCGCGCTGATGCGCAAGCACAGGAACAGAGCCACAGTACAATGGTTAAGACACTGACCAATGGTGCAGGGATCATGGGTTCAATCCCCCACTGTGCCCAATGAAGAATGCTGGTGGAGGCATTACCTATTATGGGTAAGTTTGCTTTAGGAGGCATTTTACTTTTTATTTTAATTACTACTACTAGCAAACGCACTCTCAAAGCGTGTTAACATAAGGCGCCCCATAATGCACATTTTAAAGTGCACTGTCCGCCAAGGCACCCTAGAATGTTGCTTATAGGGCGCTTTATAGGGTGCCGTATGAGGTACCGCAAGGTAACTGCAATGTTTTTGATGGCAGCACTGTGCAGTGTAAGGAATGAAAAGCATAAGTAGGTGCGCTGACATGCAAGGAGGAGCAGCAGTGTAGCACAATGGGTAAGGCACTGACTGCTGATACAGGGGTCAAGAGTCTGCTCCCCAGTGTGCCTAATACGTAAGGCTGGCTGTGGCATCAGCTTTGCAATGTATGTTTTTTTTCCTGCAGCACTTTAGTTGTATTTTATTAATTGCTGCCAGCAAACAGGTCCTCACGTGCCGTAATTGAAGGTGCCACATAAGGCACCCTATAAGGCACTCCATAGGGCACATTATAAAGTGCACTGTCCGCCACGGCACCCTAAAATGTCCCCTATAGGGCACCCTATAAGTTGCTCCACAGGATAACGTATAGTGCACCTTATATGGACGGTAACCATAAGGTAACCTATAGGGCGCCCTATAAAGCGCCCTCTGAGGCACCTTATGGGTACAGTACAATGAGGGTTTTTTTGCTGGCAGCAATAATGTACATTAAAAAGAGATAATGCTCTGGGCAGCCCCATCAAATAACCCCAATGTGGGTTTGAACCCATGACCTCTGGCTCCACAGGCAGTGAAGTAACCATTGTGCTACAGCCCTATAGCTGCTAGCAAGCCCCTGGCTGGCTGCAGAGGGAGTGCACGTCACCACACAGACAGTCTGCTGTGGTCACCAGGATAGGGTTAGCCCACCCGTACCCATGATGCACTGCACATGCAAATCAGCTGTCCACAGATAAACACAAGATGGGGAATGCACCCCCACAGCACCCCGGCCTGGTAGGGGGAAGTGACCATGTGCACCCCCACAGCACCTCGGCCTGGTAGGGGGTACTGACCGTGTGTTTTACTGGCACAGAGTAGCTACACACCGTCACATTGTGCGGGTACTGTGCTCACCCTGAGGGTGCGGTGAGGCGCCCAGCACCAGGTCCACAGCACCTTCCATGGCTGAAAGAGGCCATGCTGGAGGTCCAAAGCAGTGTTAATGTGTGAGATAGGTAGTTTCTGCAGAAACACCTTGGATATTCCTGTCTGTCTCAGTCAGGTGTAGCCCCCATGGACCCCTAGGTGGGCCATGTACCACCACCCCCCTCCTCCAGGGCTGAGGGTGGCAAACAGGGTCTCCTATCAACAGATCCACATTCTACCTCCCTGCAATGGTGGCAGTAGAGGGGACCAGCAACCCCGGTCCTGCTGGGGAACAGACACCCTACAGGGCAGTCAATGCAGCTCTGTACACATCCATAACACAATAGCAGACAGACATTAGGCCTGGATATGCTAAGCTGCACCCCACCACTATCTGATATTCTCCTGCAGCAAGCCTTCAGCCGCTGTAAGCCGCTCCATCAAGACACATACCAGCTGCAAACAGTCTGCTAGCTAGTCCATAGTGCATGTTCCCAGTGGAAATGCATGCACCCAGAACTGGGATGTCAGCATACACAACAAGCAGATAAATCAGTGACTGGGCCCCAAAAGGAAACCCATAAATATCACATGAGAGAAATACTATATAGCACTATGGGGGTGCCTAGCCATGCTGTCGTCACTGCACAGTCAGGGTGAGAGTGATCCCCCAGCAGGACATACTGAGGTCACCCTGTCTGTGTAGGTGGTGGCCGGGCACTACAATGTCCCAGCCAGTGCCCTATGCCCTGTGCAGATGCATCCTGGCCAGGTCACCCTGTCCGGGCTATACCCATGGTACCTTGCTCCTCATTATGCACATTGGCAGGCCAATACTGGCAACAATGCTGGCAGTGTGGGCTGTGGAAGGTGTTTGCAGCCACCACACACTGTATAGACAGACACACACTCCCACACCTATGCCAGCATTGTGCTACTATAGAGGAGTTTAGCAGCCCTGCCCACCACACCAGTCCTGGGCACAGTACAGGCATGGATATGCTACGCAATACTGTTGGGGATCACTCCCCAGGGTGGTAAACACTGTCAGAGACCAGACCTGAAGCACACACCGCAGACATCAGAAAGATTGTTATGATGGAGCTCAATGAGCAAACTGTGCTTAACGTAGGACTTGCTATCTGCCAGTAATCTTAGGAAACGTTTGATAGGTGTGTACCGTATACCCAGGTGTAGGGTGGCATTGCTAAGGTATGCAAGTGCTAGTATTGGGAGATGCACGCAGGGCCCAATGTCCTGCCTCTCCAGGAAGCATTAGCCAATGGGGCCTGTGGGTGTGGGTGTGGGTGTGTCTGGCCCTGTTGGCTGCTGCTTTACGGCAGAGGTTCCCAACTCCAGTCCTGGTGTGCCAAACACTGTTCGGGTTTTCATGCTGTCCCTCATGAATATGCATGGATACATCTGCATACCATGGGGGTGGTGCATAGATATGCAGCACAGGCATCTTTATTAGAGGCAGCATGGAACCTGAATGGTGTTTGGCCCTCCAGGATTGCATTTGGGGGATTCTGCCGTAGGTAATGCACATTTCTATGGTGTTTGTGCTGTGTAGGGTAAAATAGAGGTTTTTGACCCATGCTAATGGTCTCAGCAATAATGGTTCAGTCTTTACTACCATGTTTTCTTCATGGGTAAAATAAGGGGACTGGGTTGGCAGGAGCCCCAGCTGGGATTTGAACCTGGCACTGGCTGTGTCCGCTGCACCACCGTCTTAGCACAAAAACAGTGCATTCCCTGGGGAGTCCTTGGCTGTTTGTCAGACAGGGCCTGTCTGTTGGAGTGCACTGCACCCACGTGAAGGGGGCTAGGCTACCGTCTGCTGTGGGCAGCAGCCACTGCCCCCTCCACCAACGGTACCCCTCCGCCACCATGCTGACATGGCCTTATATTGGTGACAGCATCACAGCTAAATGATATGTGGCCCTCCAGGACTGCATTGCGGGGACTGTGGTCTAGGTAATGCACATGTTTCTGGTGTCTGTGCTCTGTAGGGTAAAATAGAGGTGTTTGGACCATGCTTATGTTATCTGCAAAAAAGGTTGGTCTTTACTATCATGGTTTAGTGGTGGGTAAAATATGGGGATTGGGTTTGCAGGAGCCCCAGCTGGGACTTGAACTGGTGATCTTTGGCTCCTGAACACACTGTCTGTTTTCACAGCACCACACTGTGGCCACAGAGACAGTGCAGTCCCTGGAGATAGGAAACCTGCCCAAAGGAGACATAAACCCTGCTCTGCACAATTTCACTGTGAGATCATTCACCTTGTATGGGGACGGAGCGTAAAAATAAAAATAATAATAATAATAATTATTATTTTTTACGCTCCATCCCCATACAAGGTGAATGATCCCACAGTGAAATTGTGCAGAGCAGGGTTTATGACCCTGCTCTGCACAATTTCAGTATGGGATCATTCACCTTGTATGGGGACGGAGCGTAGGCCCTTCTAAAATTCATATTTCTTTTTTGGGGATTTCTTGGGAGTGATTTTTGATGTTTTCCATGACTATCACTGTTGCCCAGCTGGATTATATTTTTTTAGAATTTTGTTGTGGTCATTTTCAATTTTTATTTGCTATTTTGTTCTGTGCACATATATCACACTGCTCACGTTTTGTAGGTTTCCCTGGTTTTGCTGTACATTGCTGACAGAAATGGTTTCTCTTCCCTTTAAATCGGCTCTAACACGAGGTTTTCACTCGCGGTATTTTTTTCATCGAATTTCAGCCCCGCTCCTGTGCGGGGAGCCTCTCCCCTCCCACTCTCCACCCATTGACCCCGTCTCTCCGCCCCTGGGGAGCCTTCCTCCGCCCTCCGGGAGCCTTTCCACACCTCTATCGCTCATTTGCGCGACGCGCACATGAGCGGGCCCGTTAGTGCGGCGCACATGTGTGCGGGGCCCAAAAACGCATCATTAGCGTGCGCTAAGGTACCTTAGCGCACGCTCAAGTGCGCCCCGCACAGTAGCGTGGTTTAGTAAACATACCCCAAAGAGCATTATTGCTTCTTTCGGTAGATGCTGAAAAGGCTTTCAATAGAGTATTGTGGCTTTTTATGTTCCAAGTTCTAAAAAATGTAGGTTTGAGTCCCAAATTTAAAAAATGGACCACTAGCTTTTCCTAAGAGAAAATGGAGGTTATTCCAGAGCACTTGAGATATCTAGGGGGAACACACAGGAACGCTCCCTTTCACCCCTGTTTGCCTTAATTATCAAGCCTTTAGCTCAAAAAATCAGTAATTATTTAAAAATTAGACAATTTCAAATGGGTAGGAATATAAATTAGCTCTTTTTGCAGAAGATGATATTTTATTTGCAATGGAGAACCAGAAAATTCATTGCTAGGGATACTGTATGAATTCTGCCAATACGGGAAGTATTTGGTTTTAAAGTCAACATTTTTATTATTTACATGTCTAAATCAGAAATATTGAACATTAATTAAGGAACGGAACAGATACAGGGATAGAAATAACAATTTCCATTAAGATGGGTTGAAGGCTTACTGTGATATTTAAGAATTTATTATCATTATATCAATGGAATTATAGGCCTTTGATGGGGAAATTAGACCAAGAATTAAATAAGTGGGAGAAATTAACCTGGTCCTGGCTTGACAGAATAGAGACCATCAGGATGATGATATTTAGGTTCTTTTGGCAGGGGAAACATCCTAGGGTGGCGCGAACAATCCTATATCTGATTTAAAAAAAAAAGAAAAAAAAAGAGGGAGGTTTAGAGATGCCACACTTGTATAAATATTATTGTCCTGCACACATCAGAGTTATATGGCAATGGAAAGAGAAGCCAACTAAAAAATGGAGACTGACACAGAGGGCGAGACACCCCTAGATTATCTGTCATGGGGGTAGAGGGGAGGGGAAAACAGGCTGTAGGAGATAATCCCTTTGTGGGAGTAACTTTAAAAATCTGGAAAGAGATGTGGCCTATACTTATGGAGTACAATTGGAGCAAGGCCAAACTAAAACAATTCTAAAATCCAAAGCAGTTTTTATTGAAGACTCCTACACTGCTTTGGATTTTAGAGGTGTTTTAGTTTTGCCTTGCTCCAGCTGGACCCAGTTTGGTTTGTGGGCTTCTTGTGGCTTTCTGTGGCTCTTCTATTTTATGGAGGGCAGAGCATCTTCATATTTTATAGCAAAAATATACAATAAAGTATAGTTACTCACATGAAACAAGTGATCTCCAGGAACAGGAATCGGAATAGACGGGGAGTCGAGTTGGTCGACAGGAAGGAAAAAACTGAAGTACTCAACGGTACCATACAAAAATATTGAAGTCTCTTGACACAGTTGACAGGGATTAGGTCCTGATAGTTCTGTGGGAAAAAAACAACTGAGAAGAGCAGGAGCAAAGATGCATGCATGGAGGAACGCCCCCAAAAGCATTCCTATTGGATGCTGGGGAGTATACCTGCGCCAGGCTCTAACGGTGCCGATGTCACCCTTATGTGAAGACTGACTTCCTGCTTGTTCCTGGAGATAGAGTTTGACCCAGGGAGTGATCAGAGCATCTTCCAGAGATGGGAGTAACACAGGTTTCAAATCATACGACAAATGTATGAGTATGGGAAGCTTTTCTCGTTTGAAGAATTGTAGGAGAAATATCAACGTTTCTCTAAGGATCCGTTTCCATACCTTCAATTGAAACATTATTTTGCTCAGCCACAGATCAAAAAAGATCTGGTGGAGGAGTCGACGCCTTTTGAAGGTTTGTTGTTGTTGTTAAGTGCCATCAAGTCGGAGTCGACTCATGGCAACCCTCTGGATAGCTATCCTAAATTTGAAGGTTTAATGGACAGTAAAATCAGGAAGGGGTTCATCTCTAGGATTTACAGAGTATTAAATGCTAGAAGAGAGATGTCACTTGGGTATACCCAGGAGTGGTAAAAAGATTTGGGAGGGATATTGGAGGAGAAAATTGGGCAAAAAATGTTGAGAGAACTGGTTAGAAAGTACAATGCACTGGTATTACACACCCAGTCGGTGGCAACGTTAGTTTGCGACTCCAAGTATGTAGTATTGGAGGGAATGTGAGGAGAGGGGAACTTTTCTGTATGTGTGATGGATGTGTGCTAAAGTAAGGTGAAATTAGACCTTACCTATTATCTTTTCTTGAGTCCCTCCAGTCCAGTTCAGACGCATGGTTATGTATGCCTACCAGCAGATGGAGATTGAGCACCACTGGCTTGATTTTGATGTCATGGGACAAAGGGGTCTGTGCAGCCTCAATCTCACCAGTATTTCTGTAACAAAGCAGATCTCAAAAATATATCAAATGCTTCCCCAACACCTTCAAATCTTCACCTCATACTCACCACTGTCGCCTTCGAGCTCGCACGACCATGACGAACAGGAGACAGGGAACAACGCTCTTTATACCGCCCCAGTCATGCACCAGCACAGAGTTGCCATTAACTGAGAGTCTATAAACCAACAAGGGAAACAGAGAATTGCAAACAACTGATCCCATAAAGCAAACGAGGGAAAGAGCATAGCTTCCCTCCTACAATATAATCTCCAAAAGTGAAGGCTGGAAAACGACATAAGAAACATAGGGCGGGTCCTGGACTGTTTTGGAGGGACTCAAGGAAAGATAATTAGCAGGTAAATTTAATTTCACTTTCCTTATTGTCCCTCCAGTCCAGTTCAGTCCAGACACATGGGATGTAACTAAGCAGTACCCCACAATGGGGTGGGGAAAATAAGAACCCGGCCTGAAACTTTGGAATATATTTATTATTATTATTATTATTTTATTTTTTTTATTACATTCTCTTATATACTGCACTATTCTGCATCAGTGTGGTTTACATTGAACAAACTGAAATTACATTGAACAGGGCATTATAACTTGGAGATAACTATTTTACAGGGAACATGGGCTATGGAGGGTTAAGTGGCTTGCCCAAGACCACAAGGAGCACCTGTGGGACTAGAAACCCCAGTCCTTCCGGCCCAAGGTTGCTGTCCTCTAGTGGGATTTGAACCCCCAACCTTCCGGCCTGAAGTACCTTGCCCCAACCACTAGGCCACTCCTCCACTCCACTCCACTCGGCCACTCCACTCCACTCCTCCACTCTATATTAATTTGACCAGTGGAGTTGGTAGAGATGAGGACAGTAACTGAATTTAAAAAAGCATGGGACAAACACAGAGGATCTCTAAAGGAAAAAAGGGGACTGTTTTAGTTGTTGATATGGAAGGACAGACTAGATAGGCCATGTGGTCTTTTTCTTTCGTCATATTTCTATGTTTCTATTTATTTATTTAACAAGTTTTCTATACTGCTCCATCATGTACTCAAAGTGGTTTACATTTGAACAATATTAACTTTACGTTAAACATTGAACTTGTAATTAACAGAGTTAATTATCTCTGAAGACTTGCCATAAGTGTAATAGACAAAGAAGAATGAACTTATGCCTGAGACAGGCTCTGTCAACAAATCCTGCTTCCCCAGGCAGAAGCTATCAGAACCCCCTCGCCTGATGACCGAGGACCTGTACGCCTATTAATATTAGTTCTTTGGGAAGGCAACTAAGAACTCCCCTAAGAAGCCAAGCTCATTAGAAGAGAACTTAAGACTTGAAATACAGATGCTGGACTGGGGTCTCTAGTCCTATGGCCACTCCTTGTGGCCTTGGGCAAGCCACTTAACCCTCCATTGCCTCAGGTACACTTAGATTGTGAGCCCTTCGGGGACAAGGGAATAAAAAGTACCTGTTAGTATACATGTAAACCGCTCTGATGCACAAGTAAAGGGCAGTATATCAAGTGCCTAAACCATAACCATAACCATCCCTAAAACAGAGCTGCTGTAAAGGGACAAGTCTCGCCGACCTTGGAGATAAATCACATAAGGCACGTGTCTGAACCCCAAGGAGACACATGCCTCTGAAAGACCAGAGGGAAAAAAGGAGATAAGGAAGGGCCTAGGGATCTCAACCTATCCTAGGACCTGAACGAACCAGAAGGGTCATGGGAATTATGAACTCTGAGATCTCCTGGCCAAGACCCCCCCCCCCCCCTGAAAAGGCTCTTTTTAAAAATTTTATTGGTGCTACTGATGGTCTACAACGTCACAACCTGCAGCTGAACAGCTTGTGACTGGGACTTCTGTGCTGAATATGTCAATGATACCATGCTCAGCTGAAGATCGGAACTTGCTGTATAGCCTAGCCTATTTCTATCCAAAGGCACAGAGACATTAGCAAATGTAGATTAAGAGCAGCAAGCGAAAACCAAGCAAACGAACTAAGGCCGACATGAAAAATCTGAAGCTCACAGCCTAAACCTAATTTCTAGACGTAACCACCGATACCCAAGGGAAAAAATCCTAAAGGATATGAAAACAATCCGATAAACTCCTGCCCCCCTAAGTCAAAGTGGAAAGGAGACTGCAGAATGGACAGAGTAGCCCAATAATGCAGAAAATAGTCCAAACATAAGGGCTTGAGAAACATCATAAGGCACTAGAACATATAGCACCAGTCAGACAGATGGTTGCTTGCGATACCTGTTTAAAAACACCGAGAAACACAGTACCATCTACGCCGAGGGCTAGGACTGGTCTCTTAATCTTATGATCTTTTTTTAAAAATTTTTATTCACTTACCGCTTGTTATCTCCTACTCGCCTAATTCTAATAAGAGAGATTAGACCAGTATCTCACATCGCAAATCAAGCCGCAGAACCTGCTGGCCAATGGAATTTGTCTTGGCTCCCCTGACCAGGCATTCAGCACAGGATCAGCCACTCAAAGGGTGTAAGGAAAGATTTGAAAACTGTTGCCCTCAGCCTGGTCTCGCCTTTTTTTTAAAACTTAGAACAGAGCCGTGCTCAGCTCTAATCTGAATAGTGTTAACAGAGAGAGAGAGAGAGAGGAAACGAAATGGCGGATGTTTGCACCAAAAAAATATCTAACACACTCCTCCACAGAGAGTGAGAAACTCACTGCAGTCAGCCCTGCCGGCATGCCGATGGCTTTTTAGCTTCTTCTTTTTTTTGTCAATACTCTCAGAACGAACAAACCCCTGAGGACCAGAACCATTCCTGCCAGAGAAAAACATATGCCACCAAACAAAAATACATAACACCTTAACTTTACCCGTCCAATCATGCAGTTCACTAAACAGCGCGGAATATAGTTGCAAGGCCTTCGGGCACTACCGAGCCTCTTCCAGACATGGCTTGCTGGATCTTTGGTCTGGCCTAGCATAGCATATCTTATGTTCTGATGAACAGGTTGTTTTTTGTATAAGAGATGCGTGCTGTGAAGGCAGTGTTCACAACTGCTTGGGAGAATGCCTAGATGGTTAGATTCATAGTCCATGCCTGTAAGGTCCAAAGCGATTCGGGCTACAGAACCCTAGCCCAGAACAGTGGAATGGAAAAAATTCCCAGATAATACAAATGAAGACTCAAGGCACCAGGTCCCAGAATTATTCCATTTGAGCTGGAGGAAAAAAAGCAGGAGAGATCTACCAGCTTAAAAAAAAATCCTTACTGGCTTTCTCCGCGACAGCAGGCAAAATGCAACCATGAACATGGGTGACATCCTTCGAGTGGCAGCCACTTCATAAGCTAGTTTACTTTAAAAAGTCTCTCCCACTTTGTGTCCCACACCACTTGTACCTGCAATTGCCTCCCCAGTCTGAAGTTTCCATTAATTGCGGCCAGATGGGTATCCAGCAACGTCTATATAATTGCAAATAATTACTTACAAAACGAGTAGCATTGTACAACCCAAATAGATTCCTTACCTTCTGAAGTCCCAACGGTCCCATACATGGTACCCATGGGAAAGAAGTTGTACCCCATGGGCCTATATAAGGTATCTTCCAGTAACAATAAGCCTCCTAAAGAAGTAGCATCACTGGTGTAAAACCTACCGGGGTGGCCTGTATTATTACTCAGGAGCAAGGCAATTTCCAGCTGTTCCTGCTCCTACTCCTTGCTTAGTGAGATCCCATAAAGCACAGAGAAAACATAAAGAAAAATCAACTAAGTCTAAAAGTAAACATGGTGCTGGTAAGCAGAGTTTTCCCCACTCTTGAACCTGCTCTTGAAAACTTTCCAGAAGGCTTCCTCAAAAATGAAGCACAAGCCTCTTACAGGGACGGTACCCTGAAGTGAGCAGCAGCCTGTTCCCTCTAACCTATTAGCTGCTACATCTGCTTTCATTGATGCTCCTGCACAGGTGAAATATCACCAGTCTAGTGATTCAATGCCTTTGCTTTCACATGAACCTAGCACAGGATGATCAAAGCTTTCTTTTAGTCCAGATGGACTCTTCAGCTCTTCCGTAACCATGATTCTGAACAAAGAGTCTGGAGCACCCTAGTCTGCTATTCAGTATGACTCAGACTCTTCTAGTATTTCACATCAAGAGGAGGCTGCCCAGCACTTTGAGGGAATATCTGACCTGGCATCCACTTTCCTTTTCTTATCCTCTGAGGGTTCTCCAGCAGGACTCACTCAGATTGAGTGATGGTTCTGTAGGTCTGTCTCTACTACTTATTGGCACCAGTTCCAACCTCAGTATTATCATCATTATTACAATAGACACTACCAACCTTATCAAAAGCCCATCTACTAATGTAATTCTACTCAAAACAGCACTCGCCACCAGAGATCACAGAAGAAGAAGCAATTGTCTGTCATTTCCTCTACAGGACAGAACACAAGGCCTAATTCATAAGAACATAAGATATGCCATACTGAGTCAGACCAAGGTCCATCAAGCTCAATATCCTGTTTCCAACAGTGGCCAATCTAGGTCATACGTACCTAACAGTTTCTCCAAAAGACACAGGTTCCACAATGCTTGTATTGGGTCAAGCATTGATATCCTGGGTCCCTTTTTAATAATGGTTTATGGACCTTTCCTCCAGGAACTTGTCCAAACCTTTTTTAAACCCAGGTACACTAACAGCCTTTGCTACATCCTCCGGTAACAAATTCCAGAGTTTGATTACACGTTGAGTGAAAAAATATTTTCTTTTATTAGTCTTAAATAGTTTACCCTGTACCTTCATTGCATGTCCCCTAGTCTTTCTATATTATGATAATGTAAACAATCGATCTACGTTTACCCATTCCACTCCGTTCATTAATTTATAGACTTCTATCATATCTCCCCTCAGCCGTCTCTTTTCCAGGTTAAAGAACCCTAACCTTTTTAGCCTTTCTTCATAGGGGTATCCTTTCATTCCCTTTACCATTTTGGTGGCTCTTCTCTGAACCTTTTCTAATAACGCTATATCCTTTTTAAGATACGGCAACCAGAATTGCACACAATATTCAAGGTGTGGTCTCACCATGGAACGATATAGAGGCATTATAATATCCTTTGCTTTATTTTCCATTTCTTTCCTTATGATACCTAGCATTTTATTTGCTCTCTTGGCCGCCGCTGCACACTGGGCTGAGGGTTTTAACATGTTATCCACAATGATGCCTAAATCTTTTTCCTGGGTGGTAGTTCCTAATCTGGAACCTTGCATCGTGTAACCATAGTTTGGGTTGTTCTACCCTAGTTGCATAACTTTGCACTTGTCCACATTAAATTTCATCTGCCATTTTGATGCCCAGTCTTCCAATTTATCAAGATCCTCTTGCAATTTTCCACAATCCTCTTGGGTTTTAACAACATTAAATAGTTTTGTGTCATCTGCAAATTTGAAAACCTCACTCGTTATTCACTTTTCCAGGTCATTTATGAATATGTCAAAAAGCAGCGGACCCAGCACAGATCCCTGGGGTACTCCACTATTCACCTTTCTCCATTGGGAAAAATGGCCATTTAGCCCTACCCTCTGCTTTCTATCTTTTAACCAGTTCCCGATCCACAATAGTACACTGCATCCTATCCCATGACTCTTTAGTTTTGCCAAAAGTCTCTGATGAGGGACCTTATCAAAGGCATTCTGAAAGTCCAAATACACTATATTAACCGACTCACCTTTGTCTACCTGTTTATTCACATCTTCAAAAAAACATAACAGATTAGTAGGACAAGATCTTCCTTGTCTAAAGCCATGTTGACTGTCTCCCATTAAGCCATGACTATCTACATGTTCAGCAATTTTGTTCTTTATGATGGTTTGTACCATTTTTCCCGGTACTGACGTCAGGCTCACCGGACTGTAGTGTCCTGGATCACCCCTGGAACCATTTTTAAAAATTGGTGTTACATTCGCCATCTTCCAATCTTCAGGTATTCCAGATAATTTTAATGATAGTTCACAGATTACTAATAGCAGGTCTGCAATCTCATATTTCAGTTCTTTCAACACCCTTGGATGTATATCATCCGGTTCAGGTGATTTGCTACTCTTCAGTTTATCAAATAGTTGTAATACATCTTCCCGATGTATCGATATTTCCTTCAATTCTTCCGTACCTTTAAATACCACTTCAGTCATGTGTAACATCCCTACATCTTCCTCAGTAAAGACCAAAGCAAAGAATTCATTCAGTCTCTCCGCTATCGCCTTGTCGCCTCTTAGTGCCCCTTTAACCCCTCTATCATCTAATGGACCAACTGACTCTCTCACAGGTTTTTTGCTACGAATGTACTTGAAAAAGTCTTTATTACGCGTTTTTGCTTCTGCAGCAAGCTTCTTCTCGAATTCTCCCTTTGCCTGCCTTATCAATGCCTTGCATTTAACTTGCCAGTGCTTGTGCTGTTTTCAGGTTTCATTGTTTGGCTCTTTTTTCCATTTCCTGAAAGATGCTTTTTTTGGCAACAACAGCCTCTCTGACCTCACCTTTAAACCATGCTGGCAGTTTTTTGGACTTCCTTCCACTTTTCTTAAAGCGTGGAATACAGCTGGTCTGGGCTTCCAAGATAGTATTTTTCAACAACACCCAAGCTTGATGTAAGTCTTTAACCTTTGCAACTGCTCCTTTTAGTTTTTTCTTAACTATTTTCCTCATTTTATCATAGTCTCCCTTTCGAAAGTTAAACTTAGTACTGTGGATTTCCTTACTATCCCTCCTCCACTAATTAAATCAAATGCAATCATGCTATGATCACTATTGCCATGTGGCCCCCAACATCCTTATCTCTTGCACCAGATCTGGTGTTCCACTAAGGACTAGGTCCAATATGGCTTCCCCTCTGGTTGGTTCATGAACCAGCTGCTCCAAGAAGCAGTCATTTATTTCATCAAGGAACTTTATCTCCCTAGCATGTCCAGCCGTGACACTGACCCAGTCGATACCGGAGTAATTGAAATCACCCATTATTATTACTGTGCTTTAACTTTTGTTAGCTTCCTTGATTTCTTTGAGCATTTCATCATCCATTTGTTCATCCATTCTTGTTCATGCATTCTTTACACTATTCTGGTAGGGTCAGACTATTATACAAGAATTTTTAACAAAGTATAACTTCAAACAAATGGGAGACTGGGATGTTCAAATGGCGGATGAAATTTTAATGTGGACAAGTACAGTTACAGTATGTACTTAGAGAAGATTTAAGCAGAGCTGGAATTGGTACCCTCACTGACTGCTCAGACTCTTAGGGCACATGGCGGCATCAATTTATGTAGATCTGTTCGCAAGACTACACATGAAATGTCAGTGGAATCAGCACACACAATCACTTTCAAGGTGGATAAGAGTAACTACAACTAGGAGGCACCACATTATATTCATAATTACACTACAGTACCACAAACGTACTGACCATAGATGCGACCAATTCAGGCTGGGGTGCTCACCTTCTACATCTTAGCACTCAAGGTCTTTGGACAATAAGAGAGAGACATTTACACATAAACCTCCTGGAACTTTGAGCAATGTTTTTCACCATTGAGGCTTTCAAACACCTACTTTTTGAGAAAATAATCTTGCTTCACATTGACAACCATGTGGCTATATTTTAAGTAATCAAACGGGAAAGTGCATGGGCATTCTAACTATATCAGGGGGCAGTGAGAATTTGGAGGTTAGTTCTGCCCATAGGAGCAAACCTGCAATGGACTCAACCAAATGGCAGACAAGCTAAGCCACAGATTGGATCCTCACGAATGGTCTTTAAGTAAAGGAACCACCATGGATACTTTCAGAAAATGGGGTTTTCCAGGCATAGATTTATTCGCCTCCTAGGTAAACAAAAAATACCCATGGTTTTGTTCCAGAAAACCAGTGCCACAGAATTTCTCATGATGCATTCTCCATTTCCTGGAGCAAATGCTTGCTTTATGCATTCTCTCCTTTCCCTCTAATATTGAGGGTTATACGGAAAGTAATTTGGGATGAAGCAGAGATTATTCTTGTAGTTCCACATTGGCTTCATCAAATCTGGTTCACGTGTTTGATTTTGCTAGCAGTAGATCGTCTGGCCAATGTTCCTAGGAGACAACCCTGGCCTCCTCATGCAACACTATGGGTGGCTTCTTCTTCTCATTCTCAAATCTTGGTCACTGACAGCCTGGATATTGAAAGGTTCCTAATTGCTAAATTGCCAGTATCACATGGGCTCCAGAAAATCCTTTTGACTTCGAGAATAGCATCCCATCATTAAATCTTATCGCTCAAAATGGTCTCGCTTTGTAAGATCATGTTCTCTGAAACATTGTAATCCTCTTTCCTGTAATGTGCATCATATGCTTTCCCATTTGTTGTATGTCTCTTACAAAGTTTGTTTTCAAAGCAGAGTCTGAGTACACTTAGCATCCATATTTGCCTATGATTGTTATGTAGAGGGAAAACCCTTTGATCTCTAGGTTCATGCGAGGACTCAAACACAAAACCATCAATTAAAGGACTCCTTCCAACTTGGGACTTGCATGTCATACTAGGTCAACTTTTGACCTTACGTTTTGACCCATTAACATCTGCAACCCTGCAGCATCTCACTTGGAAAACTATTTTTCTTGTGGTGGTAACTTCTGCACACAGAGTGAGTTGCAAGCCTATCCTCCCTACACTCAATTCTTTCCCAACAGAGTGAACCCCGGACTCACCAGAAGTTCCTACCAAAAGTAGTTTCTGAATTCCATCTTAATCAGGAAAATCATACTACCAATTTTCTCCCCAAACCATACAGTAACAAAAGAGAAGAATCCCTACCGATTTTGGACTGCAGAAGTGCCCTATTGTATTACCTTCATACTAATGCACAATTAGAAAATCTTGATTATTTATGACCTTTAATCCTACTAATCCAGTGGGTCTTTGGTTATACTGCAGCAGGAATTCCATTTCTAGGTGTAAGTGGAGTACATCTGCTCAGAGCAAGAGCGGCAATAGTCAGAATTCTTTGTTCCTCTTCTGTTCAGGACATTTGTAGAGCAGACATTTGGTCCACAGTTCATACGTTTATGAAGCATTATTGCCTAGACACTGACTCCAGACATGACAGTAACTTTGGACAATGGGTCCTATGCAACTAATGTTCACTTTCCAACCACCCTGTACACTATCCACCTGGGTTGAATTTTAATCTTCTGGCAACCCTCAGCTCTGGAATCACCTATGTTCATGGCTGAATTTTGTTCTCCATAGACAGCAGCAAAATGCAGCCACACTCTCCCATCCTCTGTCCTCCCTGATCAGGCTATGTTCCCTCTTGGTTATGATACAGATTGGAGAGGCGATTGCAGGTATGAGCAGCATGGGACATGAGGTGGTTTATGAAGTGTTTGTAAAGCCGCTGCTCAAGCAACGTCACCCATGTTCATGGCTGCATTTTCCTGCTGTCTACAGAGAACCCATGGAACAAGTGAGAAGATCCACTTTCCAGAGGCCAACATGTGTATTATAGTTTATTTTTTCACCAGATAATTCTTCATTAATTAGCTTTTACAGTTCCAAAATAACATAAGAGTATACCACCTTCTAATCCTCCCATGCCTTGGGAAGTCAATATACAGATGGTTTGTCTACAGCAGAGGTTCTCAACCCAATTAAAAAAGAACATGGTGGCCCCTATCCCCCTGCCCACCCATTTAAAAAATATTCATGGTGGCCCAGCAGCCCCAAATCCCCCACTGCCCTCCAGATACCTTTACAAAGGAGCAGAAGCGTTGTCCATGTGCTCCCGTACCACCATCTTGAAAAATGGTGGTGCCTGGCCCCGCATGGTGCATCCTGGGATGCACTGGGCAGGGTCAGACTGCCATATAAGGCATTTTCTACCTTTTATGGCAGTCTGGCCCCACCTGGTACATCCCAGGATGCACCGCATGGGGTCAGGTGCTGTCATTTTTCAGATGGTGGCACAAAGTGGGAGTGGGTGGGCAACAATCCGGCACCTTTGTAAATGTACCAGGAGTGGGGTAATGGGGGGAAGGGTGGGGAAGTTGAGGCCACTGAGCCACCAGGGATTTGCTATCTTTTGGGGGCCCTGCCCCCCCCCCCCCCCCCGACAGTATTTTAATGGCTGGGGACTTTCCCTGATGACTGGATCATCTGAGGGGAAGTTTGACAAAATACTGTCAGGGACACGTGCAATACGTTTAAGCCACCTCAGATCCAAGCGTAGAGATATTGGCACTTTGACTGGTTGCATAATCCTCTACCCATTTCTCTGCATTGGGTGCAGACTGCTCATTTGCCTATAATTTAAATACGCTTGGCTGTTTGCTCTTGCTTTTCCTTTGCTGTTTACGCATGTGTCAGTCTCTTCTGCATTTGGCCTGTTGGAACTTGTGCTTATATGTTGCTTTAGCTTCACGCAAAAGGCATGTTGGTCTTTTTGGATCGGCCCCCTAAGTGCATAATTTTGCACTTGTCCACATTAAATTTCATCTGCCATTTGGATGCACAATCTTCAAAATGCTCAAGGTCCTCTTGCAGTTTTTCACAATCCTCTTGTGTTTTAATAACTTTGAATAATTTTGTGTCATTTGCAAATTTAAATATCTTGCTCGTTATTCCCATTTCCAGGTCATTTCTGAATATATTAAAAAGTAGTGGGCCCAACACAGATCCCTGCGGTACTCCACTATTCACCTTTCTCCACTGAGAAGATTGGCCATTTAGCCCTATTCTCTGCTTTCGTAATATTTTGTCCAGTTCTTACCCTTTGGGTTAGTACATTATTTAGAAGAGTATTTTAATGCTGAAACAGCAGTTAAGCAATTGTCCTTAACTTGGGACACTGCATCTTTTGCTTTGACTCCAAAGGCGGAGGAGCGTAATGGTTTAGAAGTAGGCTAATAACCAGTGAAGCCAGGGTTCAGATCCTACTGCCACTCCTTGTGATCTTGGGCAAGTCGCTTAATCCTCAATAGCCTTAGGCGCAAACCTAGCCCTCTGGGGACAGGAAAAGACTTTCTGGATCTGAATGTAACTCACCTTGAGCTACTCCTGAAAAATGCGAGCTAAATCCAAAATCTCTTCCCGTTCCTCTTACAAAAGGAATAGGCATATTAGCAGGGTAGAAGAGGTACCTTTAACACAGCACTATCCTGGAATGGAGACCAGTTCTTGGAAAACTACTTCTGTTTTCTTATTCCTGCATAAATATTTTGATTGTGCAAAGAAGGTGTCTGTGTATAACACCAGTTGAATAACTGCTGGCAGGGATGCCGTTTCAAGTGTTGTGTTTGGAGATGTGTTTAATTTATCTTGGAATGAATTTGTTTAACCAATCAGGGCCAAGACCGGCCTGGTTATCATTGCAATGACTTGGTTTAAAGCATAGCTTGTGGACTGTCCAAGCCATTGCTTATTCCTGGCAAAGAGAAGTTAACCATATGCCACAGGTGAAATAAGTTCACCGCATTAACGATTACACAGACTCATAGCATGGGCTTAATCTCAATTTTATCTTGAATTTTAAAAAAAAATCCACATGTGTTCTCATATTTTTGGAAGGTCCAATGAATGATAAGATCATAATACTTTAGAAATATAAAGGAGGGTGTCTCTTCTCCTGTATTCGTCAGAGTAAAATTTTGTTCCATGAGTCCATTGGAGCTGAAGAACACACGAGGCCACACAACCTTAACAGCTGACATGTGGGTAGTTCTGCTTACCACACCATTCTAATTCACAGCAGAATTACAGTTCATTTGCCTATAAATCTTATTTACACATCAGAACTTAATGTAGTGTACTGGAACACCACAAGGGCATGGTGCTTCTCTTTCTAATAATACACCATCCCTATTACAGCAGACGCTATTGCAGCATGCATCCATAGCAGACAGCTTCTCCCTGTCTCCAGCTGCTGAGTCAACTGTTTCATCTTGCCCTTGATGCCTCATGAATCATTGCCCTAACCTCTGAGCTGGAGGATATGAATGAAGGACGTAGACCAGCTGTTGCAAATGTTTGCTAATGAATGACAAAGAAACACAGACAGCAGCAAATAAAGAGGCGAATGGCCCCCTAAGTCTCGCTGTTATACCTTCCTATTGCATTCACTCAACATGTAATCAAACGCTGGAATTTGTTACCGGAGGATGTAGTAAAAGCTGTTAGTATATCTGGGTTTAAAAAAGGTTTGGACAAGTTCCTGGAGGAAAGGTCCATAAACCATGATTAAAAGGGACCCGGGATATCACTGCTTGACCCAATACAAGCATTGTGGAACCTGTGTCTTTTGGGGAAACTGCTAGGTACTTGTGACCTGGATTGGCCACTGTTGGAAGCAGGATACTGGGCTTGATGGACCTTGGTCTGACCCAGTATGGCATATCTTATGTTCTTATTCTCACCAACTGAACTCAAGCCCTCTTACAAAGGCCCCTTCCTATGTATCCCAAACATTCTTGAATGGTCATTGTGTTGGTTCCTACTGCCTCTGCTGGAAGTCTGTTCCACTTGTCCTCACCTTCTTGGTGCTAAGGTATTTTTTCATGTTGTTTTCTATGAGCTTTCCTTCCTCCACCTTTGTTCCATGATTCCCGAGTCCTTGCTCTTATCATTCTAGAGGAAATTCTGTCTTCTGGTACCTTTCTCTTAAGTCTCTCTGTAGGCAGGCCATGTACCATTTTGGTAAACCTGCCTTGAATTAATGTCGTCTTTTCAACATCCTATTCTAGAGGTGATTTCTGGAACTAGACAGACTCGGGAAAGAGTTCACTAATATAACTTCCCTCATTCTAACAGGGATATCACTCCTTATTCAGACAAGCTTAGTATTATTCTTTTACCTTCTTTATCATACTAACTACTGTATCTTTAGAACATCAGAAACGATGTGTCCCTGGTCTCTATTGTGTTTGACTGCCAATTCTTCCCCTTCCAGCTGGTATTTGACTCTTGGATTTCTGCAGTGGTTAAAACTATTCAAACTGTTAACTATTTCCCAAGCTTTTTAAAGTCTTCTGTTTTTATCTGTACCCACCCCCTTGCCTTTGTAGCAGATTATAGCACCCTCCACAAAGAGGCACCCTTCTAGACCTTTGGCAGTAAGAAAATCAATAAAAACATCGTCGAAGACCAGGCCTAACGTGAATTCTTGTGGCACCCTGCTTGCTACATTTCCTTCATTTTATTTATTTAACTTCTCTTCTATACCGCGCTATTCATATCAGTGCGGTGTACATTAAACATAACATTATACCATGCGATAGGACCGCATAGTGTTTACAGAGAACAGGGATTAAAACTTGGATATAACTGGGGTACCATATCTACAGTTTATTTACAATGAGGCATGTGTTTTAGGCTATAGCCTATTCAGAGCTGGTTCCTGGGTAGTGTCTTATAAACAAATGATGTTTGAGTGCCTTCCTGAATTGGGTCAGGTTAGTAATGGCTCGCTTCATCATACTGGACCCCACTAACTACTCAAAGGAAAGGAAAAGATCTAGGATAAGAATGCGTTAAATAATCCAGCCAGTTAAAGAGTGAGTCAGAAATCCAAAGCTTACTTGTGGGATAAAAAATATTCTGTGATTAGGGAAGCTTTTAAGCTTTAAAGTGCATATCTGGCACTGTTGTCAATCTGACTTTGATTGGACAGTACAGAATTCCAATCACAATGATTCATATCTTGGCACATCAGAAGACAAATTAAACAGGCACGTCATTAACAGTAGTGGGAAAACCAGCATAAGGCAGTCGTCCTCTCATGCTCATATCTATGGGAACATAGCAGCAGCTGGTAGTTACAGACATTTGTGTACTGAACCTAATTTACATTATATTATTTTGCTGGGACTTGGGACAAATGACAAAGGAATACTGTTCCTTTTCCAGGGTTTTAACAGAGATTGCTGTTTTTTTCCCCACGTGGTCTGAGTTTATTTTAAAAAGACACATCTTTGCTCTGTGTTTTACCTTCTTTTTGGACTTTGAGGATATGAGAGAGAGAGAGAGAGAACGAGGGTGTGTATCTGCATTGACTTTGGTGGGGGCACACACAAGAGGGTTGAAAATACTTTCTGCTTGTGAAAATTTAAGAAAACTGAGACTGAAACTCTTTTTCCATTGTTTCCATATGATAGATCTGTTACAGGTTGATTCTAATATAACTGATTTTAAGCTGGTTTGGACCTGTCAAAGTTAATTTTCTGCAATCATCTCAGAATGCACTCCAGACTGGTTCTAAATTGTTTCTTGGTGCATAGCAAACATGTGCAATGAAAGACTAATTCTCTCAAGGCTGCTGCTGGCATTTTAATCCCCATGCATTCTGGTTGATGTAGTTCCTAGGCATAGCTTGCCTCATTTTTTATTTTTATTTTTATTTTTTTTTAAGTGTAGTCGGCCTAACGGGCTCTCCAGTCTCTGCTTACATCAAGTCCCTATTCATGTGCCATTTCTAAAGCTGTTCCTTGGGAGCCCCCCTGTTTGGCAAAGCAAATTCGCAGGGGTACATGTATTACTGTAATTTATGGATTCCAAGGGGGCCAGGGGAGACTTGGTCTTCAAGGCCCTACATACCTACTTATCGCCATGATTACACTTCCACAGTATTTCATACCTCAGCAAGGGGGTTCATGGCAATAACTCCACCGTGCAGGAGGGGGTGGGTCTCCAGGAATCAGCATTGACTCGACAGTGCACAACACCACACTGATGTGTAAGAGAATGTCACCTTTAGTGAACAAACTCCAAAGTCAAACACTTGACATACAATACCTTCTTCCAAGTCAATTCCAGAAAATAGTTACAACTCATTCAAGAGGTTAAGTTAGATAGCTCCCTTCTAGGATCTCTCCACAATATCTCTGGCAGACCTGCTCTCTTCTATACATTTAGAATGCCACTTTTCCCAGACTTCAGTTGTGTTACCTTCTGACTGGTGCCACCCTTCAGTTTGACTCAGTCCTGTACCATTGAGCTCCTCGCTGGATATCAGGCGGCAGAAATAATTCCTGGGGAAAAGCCTCCAGTCTTAGTCTTTCTCCATTGTCCTAGCTCATCCTTATCTAGACAAGCATTACCCTTCTTCTTTTTGTTTAGAGGATTTCATAATTTCCTCTCCTCCAGTCTGTGTTATTCTTAGGGTCCTCCCTCCACAGGATCTGAGGCTGTCCATAATTGAGAGTTCAGCATAATGGTTAAGAGTCAGGAAAAACAAAAGAGACAAGATTTTTTTTCTCTCATGGGGATCTTCTTTTTGCCTTGGGACCGAAGTGGTACATGAGGGTCCTACCCTACTGTGCTCTGCTTTCTGCTGGGTGGAAGAAAAGAGGCAAAAGACCGTCTCTCCAGATCTTTGGCCTTAAATAACTTGAGTCGTCCCCTAACTCTTCCTTATGCATATCACATGTAGGAACCAGCTAGAACAACCTTAGGGCTTGATCTCTATGCTGTTTCCAGGGCTGTCCATCCCTGAAAGGGCACCTCCTAATGCAAGGGATTTTAGTGCCACCTGGGTCACATTAGAATTTATTGAACAGTGGAAAAGAAGGCATATTTTTTGGTTCTGTTACAATTGTCCATCCCTGAGCCTTATTTTTTTTCCTTTATTTTTAGGGGGAGGGGGAGGTCACCCAGAGCCTTCATTTGCAGCCACTTGAGGGTTTTCCCCCTATTTTGATAGGCTGGCTTGCCACCCATTGTTCTACTGTGGTTATTCCAAGGACAGTCTTCAGCTGGGCCCAAACACTAGGGATCTTCCAGAACCTGCAATCATTGGTCCTATATTCATAGAAACATAGAAATATGATGACAGAAAAAGACCACATGGCCTATCTAGTCTGTCCTTCCATATCAACAACTACAACAGTCCCCCTTTTTACCTTTAGAGATCCTCTGTGTTTGTCCCATGCTTTTTTGAATTCAGTTACTGTCCTCATCTCTACCACCTCCACTGGGAGACTATTCCATGGATCCACTACTCTTTCCGTAAAGAAATATTTCCGCATATCACTCCTAAATCTATCTCCCTTCACCCTCATCCCATGTCCCCTCGTAGCAGAACTTGCTTTCAATTGAAAGAGGCTCTCTCCCTGAACATTTATGCCACGGAGGTATTTAAACATCTCAATCATATCACCTCTATCCCGCCTTTCCTCTAAGGCTGGGGTCACCAACCTCCAGAGGGCCGCGGGCCGCACAGCCGACTACCGGGAGCCTCGCGGGCCGCACCCCCCTTCTCCCCACCCCCGCGAAAAAAAACAACAAACGCAAAATTATGAAAACAATGGCTGATCACCTTTATTGAATTTAATGAGATGGCTGATGATTCATGCTAGCAGACAAACGCTTAAAGTCCGGCTTCACAGATGACACTGACAGGAGAAGGGACGCTTGCAGGTGGTCATCGGTGAGCTGCGAGCGCGTGGATACAATGGCGGGAATCCTTGGCGGGCCGCACGTAATGTTAACCGGGGTAGAGCCTCGCGGGCTGCACGAAGGGACCTCGTGGGCCGCATGCGGCCCGTGGGCCGCAGGTTGGTGACCCCTGCTCTAAGGTGTATATATTAAGATCCTTCAGTCTGTCCTCATATGCTTTATAATGAAGACAACTAATCATTTTAGTAGCCACCCTCTGCACCAACTCCATCCTGTTCACATCCTTTTGAAGGTGTGGTCTCCAGAATTGCACACTATACTCCAAATGAGGTTGCACCAAAGACTTATAGAGAGGCATTATCACCTCCTTTTTTCTGCTAGCCATTCCTCTCCGTATGCACCCAAGCATCCTTCTAGCTTTTGCCGTCACCTTTTCTACCTGTTTAGCTACTTTAAGATCATCAGACACAACCACGCCTAGGTCCCGCTCTTCTTTAGTGGACAAAAGTACTTCACCCCCTATACTATATTGCTCCCTTGGATTGCTGCAGCCCAAATGCATGACCTTACATTTTTTAACATTAAATCCCAGCTGCCAAATTCTAGATCATTCTTCAAGCTTAGCTAGATCCCTCCTCATGTTATCTACACCTTCCTGGGTGTCTACTCTATTGCAGATTTTGGTATCATCTGCAAAGAGGCAAACCTTACCCGACAGCCCTTCCGCTATATCACTAACAAAGATGTTAAAAAGAATCGGACCAAGGACAATCCCTGGGGCACACCACTGGTAACATCCTTCTCCTCAGAGTGAGCTCCATTTACTTGTACTCTTTGTCGCCTCCCACCCAACCAATTTCTAACCCAAGCAATAACTTTAGGGTCCATCCCTAGGGTGCTCAGTTTGTTTATAAGTCGACTGTGAGGAACAGTGTCAAAGGTTTTACTGAAATCTAAATACACCACATCTAGAGCTCTCCCTCGGTCCAACTCCCTGGTCACCCAGTCAAAGAAATCAATCAGATTTGTCTGACAAGACCTGCCTCTGGTGAATCCATGCTGCCTCGGATCCTGTAATCCGCTGGACTCCAGAAACCTCACTATTTTCTCTTTCAGCAGCGTTTCCAATAATTTACTCATCACCAAAGTTAAACTAACCGGCCTGTAGTTTTCAACCACATCCTTACTTCCGCTTTTGTGTAAAGAGTTTGAAGTTTTACGTTGTTGGGCTATATGGTCATTGTTGTCTGTTATATGGATGTTTGATGTAATATAGTCTATGTGTTTCAAATATTTTATCCTACGGAAATTTGCATCATCTTGCAGTGTAAAGTGCTTTCCTTAGACTGTCTTACTTTATAAAGGTGATATACATTGGCAACAGTTAATTTAGGTCATCATTTTTGAACAGTCACATGGGATTTACACATGTGAACAGCAGACATGTGTAAATACAAATTTTACAATGCTGTGCCACAGGCTGACAAAATTTAAGAGGATCGTGATGAGGTCTACAGAATGTTACCTGTGCCTCTCGAAAGGGAGTATCAACAGCCCCCTTTAAGAGAGTCTGCAGCCCAGAGTTCAGGGCTGGGAGGGTGTGACTCACAGGGAGAGGTTAAGAACCCAGCAGGCTGCTGAAGGGAGAGAAGCCCTTGGAGCCAGAAGTGCACATTTATAGAGACAGATGATTGTGCTTTTGGGCATGTATTAGTGCTGTTTGCACTGTTGAATGCTGTTATTCTGACGGTCTCTTATTATTGAAAGGGATATGTTCTGACATTTAGCTATGGAGAACTTTTTGTGATTTTTTCTGGAATATGTTATATAAGGTACTCTAATAAGATCATATATTGTTGGCAATGTGATAGGGTAGCCATACATCCACTATTCAGGCACTGGGAGACATGACGGATGTTGTTCCAACATTCCCCAGATTGTTCCATGAGGCCTACATTCTTATCCAGTCCAGGTTCTGAGAGTTGCAAGTGGTGCTATATCTGGAGGCTGGCTACTTGGTATGATGGCACAAGGATCTCCCCCTTCCATGCCTACAAAGGCCTGACCAGCAGAGCATTGCCACACAGCGGACTGTGGGAAGGCAGGCAGGGTTGCCCAACAGACAGACGATGTATACAGACCAACATAAAGAGATCCAAAGGAGAGCGCACACACCCACAAGGGAGGTAGCTGGAACAAAAGGAGCACAGTAATCTGTCTACAGAGTTTTGTTGCAAACAACACCCAAACGTGTTTCAGCAAATGCCTTGGTAAAAGCCTCCTTTAAAAACATTAAATATATTGAAAGTAAATAAATAATATAAACATTAAACAATAATTAATAATAAATAATAAATAAACATATAGAAACAATAAAAAAATATATATAAATGTATGTATAAATAAATAACCATGAAACATACTAAAACAGTAAGGCCAATTGAACATCTTAATATACCCCCTTAAAAATCATTGCAGAATACATATGCAGCAAATATGAAGCAACAATATCATAAGGGAAAGAAATACTAAAAACATATGTAAGTGTATAAAACATGTCTTTCATGGTTATTTATTTATACATAGATTTATGTCTAGTTTTATTATTATTTCTCTAAGTTTATTATTAATTATTGTTTAATGTTTTTATGTATTTATTTACTTTGCATAAATATTTGCATATCCACTGGGACTCATTTGTATAAATCAAATTTATTGTATTTTAAAATGTATATGCTGCCCATCTAAAATTTTAAGCGGCTTTCAAAGGAGTCCTTCACAAGCCTCTTTCTTGTCCTAACAATGACTTAGGGGCATGTTTACTAAACATCAATGTGTGTTAAGTGCCACTGTACCCACAGGCATAAATGGGTGTTGCTGCACTTAGCACATATTCAAATTTGTGAAAACACATTAACCTTTAGTAAACATGCTTCTTAATGAGTGTCTGAAAACCATTTGTATATACAGTGAGGATAAAGAAAGGCTATCATATTTCTGCATTACTATTCTCCAGTGCCGACTTCCAGGTGAATTACTACAAAACCCTGCTCATTTAGAAGCCATGGCAAACCTGCTATATCATAACAGCACTACCAGGACTCACACAGCACCTAACCCTATTTATCAAAAGGTAGCACTACAAATATCAAACCAATACATCTCTTACTAGGAAAAGAGAACAAGTGGGTCTACTACACAGAAACTAGACAAACAGAATAGCACAGTTCTGTCATACACACAAAACAGGCTGACCATCACCAAATACAGAACAAGGGATCACGATTTAGAAATATGAAGACAATAATTGAACTGGGAACCCCAAAAGCCAAACTTTGAATACACCACAACACTGAAAACATTAAACTATGAAATTAATTTCCTCTTATACTGAACAAAGCACAAAGACATCAGTGCACATTCCATCTGTAGATTTGGATTTGGACCATCTCCCCAGTGAAGCCCTCAGAGCATAGCATGGAGGACTTCAGAGGCTGAAATGCTAGCCATAGAGGAGCAGACTTTGGCTGGAGTGTTAGTGCTGGAGGTGCCAGCTCTCTCTGTATTATTTTCAGCATCAGAGATGCATATGAGACCTGGGGCTCAGAATGGAAGACTGTCTGCTTGGGTGTCTTTTCCTGCAAAGACTGTTGGTTCAGAAGAGATTCCCCAAAGTAATCAACCCAGGGCTGTGATTCTTGTGTGGCTGAAGACATTATGGGTGAGACCCTCACAGTTTAACTTTGAAGCATTGTAGGATGAACTATATACTTTAGAGCTTATCTTTGTCTTTAGAATTTGCTTTGGTTCAAGAAAACATCTCTCAAGCTGCTGAACGTTTGGAACATCAAGGGTGAGATGTGGCTTTATTGCAAACAAGATGCACTCAAGTTGAAACCAAATGTTCTTACTTGGCAGCTCTTTCTGGAACTGTGATTAATGGTATGTCTGGGTTCATCGAAAACTTGAAGTTTTGGAGAACTCTGTTAGGAAGAGGAATCTCTGGCTTTTAATTTTCCTCGCATGTCTACTATGTCCTCATTTGAAATGTTTAAGTTATGCCACGTCAATTCTGAAGATTCCACTGGAATCATTGTCTCCACTTTTAGAGTTTTTTATGCTTTCGACTAAGAAAAAGGAGGCAGTGGCTTCTCCTTCTGATTCACAGCTTTTCTTTGACTCTTTGAATCTTACTGCTATTTTTGAAAAATCTGGGATGGAGCACAAGACGACAGCCACTAGTTGCTTTGGGGCCAGATTATGATTGGCTGTAAAACCTTTACTTGACCCTACTTGACCTATCTCCCTTCTTCCATTCATTTCCAAACTTCTTGAACATGTAGTTCTCCACCACTGCCTCAAATTTCTCCCCTCTCAAGCCCTCCTTGATCTACTTCAGTCTGATTTTCATCCCTTTCATTCTACTGAAACGGCTTATGCCAAAGTCTCCAGTGACGTGTTCCTGGCTAAGTTCAAGGGCCTTTATTAAATTCTCATTCTTCTCAACCTTTCTGCTGCTTTTGATACCGTTGACCACCTCCTCCTCTTCGACACATTATCCTCTCTTGGCTTTAGGGGCTCTGTGCTGTCCTGGTTCTCTTCTTAACTCTCCAACCACTCTTTCAGTATTTGTTCTGGTGGTTCGTCCTCTACTGCCTTACCTCTCTTAGTTGGTGTACCCCAAGGGTCTGTTATAGGCCCTCTCCTTTTCTCTCTCTATACCCAGTCCCTTGGTGCTCTCATCTCTTCCCATGGCTGGATGTCTCACCACTGTCTGAAATTGGCCAAAACTGAACTTATCTTCCCCCTGAACTCTCCTCCCTCCTTTCTCCTTTCTCTGTTGATAACGTTCTTCTACTTCCTGTTTCCTTAGCCCACTACCTTGGGGTTATCTTTGACTCCTCCCTCTCCTTTTTCACACATATTCAACAGATAGCTAAAATCTGTCGTTTCCTTCTATATAACATTAACCAAATTCACCCCTTTCTCTCTGAACACAGTAGTAAAACTCTTATCTATTCTTTAGACACCTCCCATCTAGACTATTGCAACCTTTTTCTTGCTGGTCTTCCTCTGAGTCACCTATCTCCTCTTCAATCTGTTCAGAACTCTGCTGCGCAGCTAATCTCCCGCCAGCCCTGATTCACTCATATAACCCCTCTTCTCAAATCACTTCATTGGCTCCCCTTCCATTTCTGTATCCAATTCAAACTTCTCCTTCTGATCTATAAATGCATTCACTTTACTGCCCCCCTCACTACCTCTTCCTACACCCCTCCTCATGAACTCCGCTCTTCCTCCGACTTCTTCTATCTATACCTTTTTCTTCCACTGCTAACTCCAGACTTCACCTTGCTGCTCCTTATGCCTGGAACAAACTTCCTGAATCTTTATGTCAGGTCTCTTCTCTCCCCCTCTTCAAATCCATGCTTAAAGCCTAACTCTTTAAGGCTGCTTTTGGATCCTAATCCTTTTTTCTCCTTTTGTCTCCTTTCCTATTTGAACCCCTTGTTTCTCTTGTGTTGTAGTGTCTGCTTTGATTAGATTGTAAGCTCTACAAGCAGGGACTGTCTTCTATATGTGTTTGTACAGCCTGTGTACACCTTGATTTTTTTTGATTTTTTTTTTAAGTGCCGCAAAGTCAGTCCTGACTCCTAGTGACCCAGCAGCCTCTGGGTTTTTCTTGGCAATGTATAACTGGAAGTAGATTGGGGACAAACTGAGCAGGACACAAAGTTCACCATGGAGGCACTGAAAGGCAATGTTAGGAAATACTTTTTCACTGAAAGGGTGATGGATGCTTGGAATGCCCTCCCAATGGAAGTGGTGGGGGCAAATACAGTGACAGATTTCAAAATGGCATGGGACAGACACAGCGGATCCCTTTATAACAACAGGATAAAATCAAAATAAGCATAACATATCTGAACAAATAGGGGTGGGTACACCCCTAAACAAAGGCATGGGGAGGGATGACCTGCACGGAGCGGCAGGTGCACCTACTCTTGCCGTCATATACTATGTTACTGTGTTAGTAACTATTTATGTAATTTGCTCAGTAGAACAGTATTGCAGAAGAACATAGTTATATTACTGATTGAGGCATTTCAGATTCACAGGGAGGGAGATATGAATTTGACAATTGAGCAGCTGAACCAATGCTTGAAGGAAGTGACATTTTGGGTGGAATAAAGTGGTTTAGAATTAAATGTAGAGAAGACAGAGGGACATGTTTACTAAAGAGTGTGCCGTAAGCGTGCATTGCAACTGCAAAACTAGCATGAAGGCCTATGCTAACTTTTGGGGACATATGCACCAGTACCCCTGCTGGGAACATGCCACACTGCACTAACCAGCATGCGGGTGCACTTAATGCCACTCCTTGAGGTGGTGTTACATGCGCCCACTCTAACAGCAACATTTACGGTTAGCTTGTGCTTATAACACCCATGCTAACTGTAATGCACTATCAATGCTATTAACACTTCTACCCCCCGTCCCTGCCCAATCATGTGCTAACCGGTTAGCATGGGAATTTTACTGTGGGGCTGCACACTAGCAGCATAGTGCACCTAATGCATGGCAAACTCCCATGCTAGAGGTTATTGCAGTTTAGTTTGGATGAATTAAAAAGTGACGAGTTGCTGGTACTATTGATGTTAGTGAGATAACAATTTACTGGGTGGAGTCAGGTCACTGATTACTATAAAGAGTGTGTGTGGGGGGCGGGTTATGGTACATTAATTTCTTAGTAAAATGACTGTATTGCAGAGAAGGCGATTGGCTAATTTTGAAAAGGTGTGGGGTCTGTATATAAGGTTGTACCAGCAGCAGACCGCCACTTAAGCTTTGTGGTTTGATGCATGTTGATTGAGGGGGGAGGAGTCAAAAAGAAAAGGGGGAAGGCAGGAGTTACTGTTTCTATGTCATATGTATGTTTTTGATTTTTCGATATGATATCTTATTAATTAGCATTTAGTGCACACCTTTCCAGTAGTAGTTTAAGGTTAGTTACAATCAGGTACTGTAGGTATTTTGCTGTTCACAATCTAAGCTTGTACCTGAGCCAATGGAGGGTTACGTGACTTGCCTAAGACCACAAGGAGTGCTAGTGTGATTTGAACCCTGGTCTTGCTTGTCCCAGTCTGCTACTCTAACCATTAGGCTACTCCTCCACTCCACTCACTATCTGAGAGATTGTGTCAACAAAAAAATTAAAAATAAAGATTAAAAAAAAAGGGGGGGGGGGGGGAATTGGCCAAGTCCAGATTTCTAGTGCATTTTATAGGTTACAGCTGATACATTAGTGTTGCCCATATTTGGAGGGAATGCGCTACATATGGTGATGCAATCCTTACACAGAAACAAGCCAGCGGATAAAGACCATATGTACGGCCTGTCCAGTCTGCCCTTCCATACCCACTACTATAGTCCCCTTTGCTCCTTTACAGATCTTCTGTGTTTGCCCCATGGTTTCTTGATTTCAGATACTGTCCTTTCCCTACTACCTCCACTGGCAGACTATTTTCAGTGCATCTACTACTCTTTCTGTAAAATTTTATTTTTGCATATCAGTCCTGAATCTATCCCCTTTATTTAACAAGTTGTTATCCCACCAATCAAAGCGACTTACATTGAAACAACAAGTTATACATCAAAACTATTGCAAATATAATGATAGATTAATTATGCAGTAAACCTGAGTCATATTAACAGCGAATACCAAGAACGTGGAACTTATATACGGTAAGAGGAGCAGGGACGAAGGGTAAATTGAACTGGGTTTAGAGGTGGCCTGGTATGGGGAGAGTGCATTATTGTCTGGAAGGAGGTATTTGCTTAAGTGATGTGACCGAAATGTTTAGTGAATAAGTGCATCTTTAGCTGTTTACAGAAGTCCTTAATGTCTGTTGTGGTTCTGATGTCTTTTACTTTCATTCTATGTCCATTCATTGCAGAGCTTGCTTTCAACTGAAAGAGGCTTTCCTCCTATGCAGTTATACAATGAAGACATTTAAACAACTCTATCATATCTCCTCTCTCCCACCTTTCCTCCAAAGTTTATATATTGGGATCTTTAAGTCTGTCCCCATATGCCTTATGACGAAGCCCACTGAACATTTACCCTCCGCACAGATTCCATCCTGTTGATGTCCTTTGAAGGTGCGGTCTCCAGAATTGCACACAATACTCCAAATGAGGTCTCACCAAAGACTTATACAGAGGCACTGTCACCTCCTTCTTCCTGCTGGCCATTCCTTCTCTATGCACCCAAGCATCCTTCTGGCTTTCGCTATCGCCTTTTATACCTGTTTAGTAACCTTAAGATCATCAGAGAGAATCACTCCCACATTCTACTTTTCTTTTGTGCACAGAAATACTTCGCCCCCTGCACTGTACAACTCCCTTGGAATTTTGCAGCCCAAATGCAGGAGCCTGCATTTTTTAGCATTAAATCTCAGCTGCCAAATTCTTGATCATTCTTCAAGCTTAGCTACATTCCTCCTCATGTTATCTACTCCTTCCTGGGTATCTATTCTATTGCAGATTTTGGTATCATCTGCAAAGAGGCAAATCTTACCCAGCAGCCCTTCGGCAGTATCACTAACAAAAATGTTAAAGAAAATTGGACCAAGGATAGATCCCTGCAGCACACCACTGGTGACATCTTTCTCCTCAGAGTGAGCTCCAGTTATCTGTACCCTGTCACGTCCCACTCAACAAGTTTCTAATCAAATCAGCCACTTTAGGCTCCATCCCTAGGGTATGCAATTTATTTACTGTGCCTTACGAAAGTATTCATCCCCTCATTTTTTGTCCTGTTTTGTCGCATTACAACCTGGAATGAAAATGGAGGTTCATTTGGATGTTAGGTACAGTAATGGACCTAACAATATAGTCCAAATTGGTGAAGTAGAAGGACAATGCAATACCCTGCATATACAGTATAAAAAAGCAAGTAAAAACTGAAAAGTTGTGAGTGTATATATATTCATCTCTTTTACTATGAAACCCCTAAATAAGATCTGGTCCAACCAATTAACCTCAGAAATCACATTTTTAGTTGTGTGCAATCAGTGTCACATGATGTCTGTATAAATATAATTGTTCTGAAAGGCCCCTGACTCTGCAATACCACTAAGCAAGCAACATGAAGACCAAGGAGCACTCCAAATAGGTCAGAGACAAAATTGTGGAGAAGTATAGATCAGGGTTGGGTTATAAAAAAAATCCCAAATTCTGAATATCCCACGGAGCACCATTAAATCCATTATAACAAAATGGAAAGAATATGGCACCACTACAAATCTGACAAGAGATGGTCGCCAACCAAAACTCACAGACTGGGCAAGGAGGGCATTAATCAGAGATGCCATAAAGACACCAAAGATAATAATGAAGGAGCTGCCAAGATCCACAGAGGAGATGGGAGTATCTGTCCACTCCACAGAGCGGGGCTTTATGGAAGAGTGGCCAGAAAAAAGCCATTGCTTAAAGGAAGAAATTAGAAAACACATTTGGAATTTGCACAACATCATGTGGTGGACCCCACAAACAAATGGAAGAAGGTTCTCTGGTCAGATGAGACGAAAATTGAACATTTTGGCCATCGTGGGAAACGCCATGTATGGCGCAAACCCAACATTTCCCATCATCCCAAGAACACCATTCCCTCAGTGAAACATGGTGGTGGCAGCATCATGCTGTGGGTATGATTTTCATTGTCAGGAACAGGAAAACTGGTCAGGATTGAAGGAACGATGGATTGCACTAAATACAAGGCAATTCTTGAGGAAAATCTGTTTCAGTCTGCCAGAGATTTTCGACTGGGACGAAGGTTCATCTTCCAGCAAGACAATAACCCTAAACATACTGCTAAAACTACATTGGAGTGGTTTAAAGGGACACATTTGAATGTCTTGGAATGGCCTAATCAAAGCCCAGACCTCAATCCAATTGAGAATCTGTGGCATGATTTGAAGATTGCTGTACACCAACGCAACCCATCTAACTTGAAGGAGTTAGAACAGTTTTGCCTTGAGGAATGGGTGAAAATCCTAGTGGCTAGATGTGCTAAGCTAATAAAGACATATCCCAAGAGACTTGCAGCTGTAAATGCAGCAAAAGGTGGCTCTACAAAGTGTTGACGTTGGTGGGGAGGGGGGGATACCTATGCACACTCCTGATTCATGCTTTTTTTTAAACCTTAATTATTGTTTACTCATCTGTCACAATAAAGGATATTTTGCACCTTCAAAGTCATAGACATGTTGTGTAAATTGCATGGTGCTAACCCCCCAAAACTCCATTTTAATTCCAGGTTGTAAAGCGACAAAATAGGACAAACACTGAGGGGATGAATACTTTCATAAGGCACTGTATAAATTGCCTGTGCAGAATGGTGTCAAATGTTTTATTGAAATCTAAATACACCACATCTAGGGCTCTCCCTCTGTCCAACTCTGTGGTCACCCAGTCAAAGAAATTAATAAGATTTGTCTGACAAGTGGAGTGGAGGAGTGGCCTAGTGGTTGGGGCAAGGTACTTCAGGCCGGAAGGTCGGGGGTTCAAATCCCACTAGAGGACAGCAACCTTGGGCCAGAAGGACTGGGGTTTCTAGTCCCACAGGTGCTCCTTGTGGTCTTAGGCAAGCCACTTAACCCTCCATAGCCCATGTTCCCTGTAAAATAGTTATCTCCAAGTTATAATGCCCTGTTCAATGTAATTTCAGTTTGTTCAATGTAAACCGCAGTGATGCAGAATAGCGAGGTATATAAGAGAATGTAAATAAAATAAAATAAATAAATCTAGTAAAACCATGTAGCCTCTGATCTTGCAATTCATTGCTCTCCTGAAACTTCACTATCCTCTGTTGTAGCAGCTTTTCCATTAATTTACTTACCACAGAGGTCAGACTAACCAGCCTGAAATTCCCAACTTCATACTTACTTCCGCTTTTATATAAAGGGACCGCATGTGCCTTTTTCCAGTCCTCTGGGACTACTCCCAACTCTAAAGAAGCATTGAAAATGTCAGATAGTGGAGCCGCTAGAACTTCCTCAAGTACCTTCAAAACTCTTGGATGTATTCCATCTGGCCACATCGCTTTGTCTACTTTTAGTTTAGCTAGATCCTCATGAAGTCAGTTTTCTGAAAATTGTTCAAGATCCATCTGCTCCTATTTGTGAGTGTCTTTCTGAGGTCCTGCTCCTGGCCCTTCATCTGTGAACACGGAACAGAAATATTTGTTAAGCAATTCCGCTTTATCCTTATCAGCTTCTACATATTCCTCCTCTTCACCCTTGAGTCTGATAATACCACTTTTGCACTTCTTCCTCTCACTAATATATCTGAAAAAATGTCTTGTCCCCCCCACCCCCATTTTACTGCATTGGCTATTTTTTTTTCCATTTATATATTTGCTTCTCTTAGCTTTTCCAAAATATTGATGCTCGTCTTCCTCTTCCTATGGTCTCTTGTATTTTATGAAGGTCTCCCTCTTTTTCTTCACCTTTTTCAGCTACTTCTTTTGAGAACCATAACGGCCTCCTTTTTCTTTATTTACTTTCCTAACAAAAAGATTTATTATCCTTAAAATATTTCCTTTACGTTTTGCCCACTGTCTTTCTACATCCCTCAGCTAATCCCACTCTAGATAACTGGTAGTTCTACATATAAGGCACTACAGTAATATTATAGTAGAAAGTTTCAGATAATTCAAGATGCCACAGCTAGATAATTAATAGAGGCTAAGGGGTAAAAAGTGTGTGGCTGCCATTGGTGAAATTGCATTGACTCCCTGTCAAAGCACTGTGTTTATTTAGATTGATGGTCCTAACATTTAAAGTAATTAGGAATCCAAAGCCAGGAGTACCCCGGGGATCTGTGCTGGGTCCGCTGCTCTTTAACATATTCATAAATGACCTGGAGATGGTAATAACGAGTGAGGTTATCAAATCTGCAGATGACACAAAACTATTTAAAGTTGTTAAAACCCATGAGGATTGTGGAAAATTGCAAGAGGATCTTGATAAATTGGAAGACTGGGCATCCAAATGGCAGATGAAATTTAATGTGGACAAGTACAAAGTTATGCATCTAGGAAAGAACAACCCAAACTATGGTTACACGATGCAAGGTTCCACATTAGGAACCACCACCCAGGAAAAAGATTTAGGGGCTTGTTTCAATCTCCCAGCCCCATCCGATCGGAAACCGCTACCGCGGCTTTGTAAACAAGCCCCTTAGGCGTCATTGTGGATAACATGTTTAAACCCTCCGCCCAGTGCGCAGCGGTGGCCAAGAGAGTAAATAGAATGCTAGGTATCATAGGAAAGGAATCTAAAATAAAACAAAGGATATTATGCCTCTCTATTGTTCCATGGTGCGACCGCACCTTGAGTATTGTGCACAATTCTGGTCGCCGTATCTTAAAAAGGATATAGCATTATTATAAAAGGTAGAGAGAAGAGCCACCAAAATGGTAAAGGGGATGGAAGGATACCCCTTTGAAGAGAGGCTAAAAAGGTTAGGGCTGCTCAACCTGGAAAAGAGACGGCTGAGGGGAGATATGATAGAGGTCTATAAATTAATGAATGGAGTGGAATGGGTAAACGTAGATAGATTGTTTACATCATCAGAATATAGAAAGACTAGGAGGCATGCAATGAAGCTACAGGGTAACTATTTAAGACTAATATAAGAGAAAATATTTTTTCACTCAACGTGTAATCAAACTCTGGAATTTCTTACCGGAGGATGTAGTAAAAGCTGTTAGTGTAGCTGGGTTTAAAAAAAGGTTTGGACAAGTTTCCATAAACCATTATTAAAAGGGACCCAGGATATCACTGCTTGACCCAATACAATATAAGAACATAAGAAATGCCATATTGGGTCAGACCAAGGTCCATCAAGCCCAGTATCCTGTTTCCAACAGTGGCCAATCTAGGTCATCTGTACCTAGCAGTTTCCCCAAAAGACACAGGTTCCACAACGTTTGTATTGGGTCAAGCATTGATATCCTGATTACCCCAATACAATACTGATTACCCCAATACTGGACTTCTGCAATCCGATATACCTTGGACTACCGAAACAAGCCCTCAAACCACTCCAGATGGCACAAAACACTGCAGCACGAATAATATCCGGTACTGCAAGACAGGACCACATCACACCTACCTTAAAGGACTTACACTGGCTCCCAATCGGTGCATGCAACAGATACAAAACTATCATAAACCTATTTAAGATAAATCAGCACACATCAGCCAACAGCCTGCACACCCTCATACAACCAGACACCAGCACACGTCCTAGAAGAAAACAAACACACAACCGAGTCAGCACCCCAAGTGAATACAAACACACACGCAAGGACACAACAGACAGAGCACTCTCCATAGCTGCTCCAACAATATGGAACAAACTACCGGACGATTTGAGGGCAACTACAGACCTCAAAGACTTTAGAAAACAGCTGAAAACCATGCTGTTCATAGAACACTATGGACACATCACATAACCTCAGAGAATGTATAACAGCACATGATACCGCCTAAACAATGTATATATGGAAAATGTTTTTAGCACCACTGTATATAGCCCACCTTGTACATAGCTCAAACCAATCTAGCACACAATACAACACACACTCAACTAAATTTCACCCTCACTGCATGTTTAACACACTCACTTTACCCGATTGTTTGCTGTGATACCACCTTGATTAATAAGATAAGGCGGTTTAGAAATACTGTTAAATAAATAAAATAAATAAATAAATCCTGGGTCCCTTTTTAATAATGGTTTATGGACCTTTCCTCCAGGAACTTGACTACATCCTCTGGTAACAAATTCAAGAGTTTGATTACACATTGAGTGAAAAAATATTTTCTCTCTTATTTGTCTTAAATAGTTCTGTAGCTTCATTGCATGTCCCCTAGTCTTTCTATATTCTGATAATGTAAACAATCAATCTACGTTTACCCGTTCCACTCCGTTCATTAATTTATAGACTTCTATCATATCTCCCCTCAGCTGTCTCTTTTCCAGGTTAAAGAGCCCCAACCTTTTTAGCCTTTCTTCATAGGAGTATCCTTCCATCCCCTTTACCATTTTGGTGGTTCTTCTCTGAACCTTTTCTAATAACGCTATATCCTTTTTAAGATACGGTGACCAGAATTGCACACAATATTCAAGGTGCGGTCACATCATGGAATAATACAGAGGCATTATAATATCCTTTGTTTTATTTTATATTCCTTTCCTTATGATACCTAACATTCTATTTGCTCTCTTGGCTGCCGTTGCACACTGGGCGGAGGGTTTTAACATGCTATCCACAATGACGCCTAAATCTTTTTCCTGGGTGGTGGTTCCTAATGTGGAACCTTGCATCATGTAACCATAGTTTGGGTTGTTCTTCCCTAGGTGCATAACTTTGCACTTGTCCACATTAAATTTCATCTGCCATTTTGATGCCCAGTCTTCCAATTTATCAAGATCCTCTTGCAATTTTCCACAATCCTCTTGGGTTTTAACAACTTTAAATAGTTTTGTGTCATCTGCAAATTTGAAAACCTCACTCGTTATTCCCTTTTCCAGGTCATTTATGAATATGTCAAAAAGCAGCGGACCCAGCACAGATCCCTGGGGTACATCACTATTCACCTTTCTCCATTGGGAAAATTGTAGAACCTGTGTCTTTTGGGGAAACTGCTAGGTACTTGTGACCTAGATTGGCCACTGTTAGAAACAGGATACCTGGGTTTGATGGACCTTGGTCTGACCTAGTATGGCATATCTTATGTTCTAATCAGATAAAATGCTACCCGTCAAGGAGAAATCTGGGGTTGTTACAATAAAACTTTGTTGTAGTTCCAAAAAATGAAGGAAACATGGGAAAGTGTTTGGAGAGGGAAAGGCATGTGGAATAGTGGAAACTGAGAAATGGAATAAGTTACCAGGAGAACTGAGAGAAGTTCAAATTTTATGTTATTTAGGAGAGTTGAAAACTTGTTTCCTTGGTAAGGTGGGATGGTAGTGGGGTTTAAGGATAGGTGGAGGAAAGGAGTGGTCTTCTTTTAATTCTCTGACCGTTTTTTTTCATGATTTTATGCCACTGTGTCTTACTGGATTGTATTTTTTTGTTTACCATATAAACCATTTGGAACAAATATTTCAGGACTCTGGTATACAAATATTTTTATCAATAAATAAATCAATTTTCATTCCCACTGATGGATTTTTTTTTTGCCATTATAATTTTGTAATGAACTGAACTAGCTGTCCTTTAGGAAGCAGGCTAAACCATAGCTTTCAGTTCAGGTTTGACAACAGGTCACTGACTAATTGGAGGTTCTATAATGGGTCTTGATTTGTGAGTTTTACTATAGTGGGTTTCTTGGGGACTGGGATGAGGTAGCAGTAGGGAGAGTAGGGTTTGTTGGAATGGAGAGATGTGTGGATTTGTATTAGTCTAGGTGTACACTGCCTCCTTGATGCATGCAAAAAAAAGGAAGTATATTAAGTGCAATGAAATAGAGTGTCATAAGTAGACTTCTCTCCAAGGGCTGCGAGTGCTACTTGAGCAGCCTCCACCTAGCTTAAGGAATGGAAGCTTTGACCCAGTATTTGAACTCAGCTCTCCCTCATGGCCGTGTACAAGTCACTGAACCAGCCCCAACTTTCATCTCATATAGAACCAGAGTTGCTTTCGAGTCTCTCTTGTAGACGTGGATAACTCCATAATCTGTTAAATGTGGATGGATGCTTGTGGTTGCAGAACAGTGAAGGGAATGCTTACTTTGTAATTATTCCAGTTAGTCACATTTTAGAAGCCTGACCTGACAGTAAGAGAGCTGCCCTTTTTATTGTGTCTGTGTTTTGACTAGGATGTGAACGCCACAGAGAAGGACTGCCCCTTATGCACATGGGTGCAGTACTGTGGACATCCGGCAGCGCCACAGAAGGCGTACTCAGCTGTAACAAGTGTTCTCCAGGGACAGCAGGAATCAGTCCTCACATATGGGTGACGTCAATGCCGACAGAGCCCTTGCAGAAGATCTCCCCAGCTTTCAAAGAAAGCCTTTCGGAGATGACACCATGCCTGCATGCAGGGGCGGCCCAAGGGGGATGCGGGGCCATGTGCGGAGACTTGGTGCGGGGCCTCATTTGCATAAGCAGCCTCATTTGCATAAATATTTGCATAATGTTACCATACACTAACTTTTAGTAAACATGCCTCTTGATGAGTGTATGGATAAAGAAAGACTAAAAGATTTCTACATTACTATAATCCAGTGCCATCCGCCAGGCACATTAGGAACTACTACAAACACTGCCCATTTAGAACCCATAGCAAACCGGCCGTATCCTAACAGCATTACCAGGACTCACAAAGCACCATACCCTACCTATCAAAAGGGAACACTGCAAATATTAAACCAATACATTTCAGAGAATAACAATACATGACCTACTGGGGAAAGAGAACAAGTGGCAATGTCAAATAGGAATTACATAAACAGAATACCTCAGCTCAGTTACACATGCAGAACATAGATCATCACCAAACAAGGAATCACAATTTGGAAACAGGAAGACAATGATTAAACTGGGAACCCCAAAAGCCAAACTTGGAATGTACAACAACACTGTAGAAATAAAACTATAAATTAATTTCCTCTTGTACTAAATAAAGTGCAGACGTTAATGATGCACATTTCCCAGAGCTGACATATTCCAGTTAATAAATTCAAAATAAAGAGATATCTTTCTACCTTTTGTGCATTTTTTTCAGTTGCAATTGCTCCAGCCACTTTCTTCTGGTTTCTTCGTGTCTTCTGCTAACTCTCCATCGTCTGCTGTCCATTTGTCCTTTCTTCTCTCTTCTAGTTTTTTTTTCCATTCTCTCTCTACATCTGCTTTAACATACTAATTTTTCTCCTTTTGCTCTTTCCTCATTCCTATTTCATACACTCAAATTTTACCCCTCCATCCTCAATCCCCACTAACTCTCCCAATACCCGGCCAATTGTAGATTTTTCTTCCCTCCCACACAAAATATTTTTCCCCTCTCCATTTCGATCTCCCAGCCCCATCCCATTCTAATCCTCCCCCAACATCAGCTCCCTTCTAGTTCCAGCCCCACCCAGCATCCGCTCCCTTCTAGTACCCGCATCAGCCCATTTCCAGTCCTAGTTCCCCTATCCATTTCCAGTCCTATCAGAGTCCCTCCATCAGCTCATTTGCAATCCCAGCCCCCAATCAGCTCATTTCTAGTCCTTTCCTAGCCCCACCATCAGCCCATGTCAAATCCTAGCTCCCCTCCACTCAGCCATTTCCAATCCAAGCCCCCCTGAGTCTACTTCCAGTTCTAGGCCCTCCATGAGTCCATTTCAATCCAAGCCCCACCACAGCCCATTTCCAATCTTAGATCCACCCAACAGCGCATTTCCAGTCCTATCCTAGCCCCTCCATCAGCCTATTTCCTGTCCTAGCTCCCCCCCCACTCAGTCCATTTCCAGTCCTAGCTCCCTCCCCTCACAGCCCATTTCCATTCCAAGCCCCCCTTCCCATCAGCTATTTGCAGTTCAAGCCCCCCTTCCACTCAGCCCATTTCCATTCCAAGCCCCCTCCCCATCAGCTATTTCAAGCTTCCTCAGTCCTAGCAACCCCCAACCCATTACAAGTCCTAGCCCCCCATAGCCCATTACCAGTCCTAACCCCCCCCCATCAGCCCACAGCCCATTACCAGTCCTAACCCCATCAGCCCACAGCACCCCCTTTGCACCCCCTGCCCCGGCTCTCACCGAAATTTGCGTCAACCATAGGTTAATGTCCTGAGTACCCCACGACAGTGCTTTGCTCTCCTCCATTTTGTCCCTGAACTTTTCATCATAGTTCTGCCATGCCCACCCTTCATGCATCTGCGCTGCCTCCAAAATAGAGTCTGCATAAGCCAAAAACATGCCGTAATCCTCGGGACATTGTTGACCCCAAACACTCGCCAACCGCAAAAAAGCTCTTCTCCAATTTACCACTGTCCGCGACACCTTTCTAACCCGACCTGCCTTCTCATCCTCCTTTCGCTTCTTCCTACTTTTGCCTGACCGCTTCCTGCCTTCCAATAATCGGAATATATCTATGTACCTCTGTTTCCTGATTTTGCGACATAGATTCCTAGGCACCCCTTCCCATATCTCAGAGAAGGACACTAACGTAGGCGTGCCCTTTCCCCCTGTGTGCGGTCTGCACTCCGCCTCCCCCTCCCTCTAGCTGTCCGCCCCAGACGAGGATGACGAGGAGTCGTACACCGAGAAAGAGGAGGACCCTGAGCTGCACAACTGCCTGCGCGAATGCTTCTTCTTCTTCTTTGCCTTGGCCCCCTCTCCTTCCTGTGCACTAATCTGCCTAGCCACATCCCCCGGCTGCACCGTTAACTCACCTGCTGCCGCCGCATCCAGTGGCTGCGCTATCCTCGTAACAGTCGCTAGCTCCTGACTCTCCGCTCTGTGCTGCCGAAGCCCTCCGTCGTCTGCATTAGCGTTCTCTGACCGCGGAATGCGCATTGCAGCTGCTCCCACGTCCATGCTCCATGATCCTTGTTGCACTCCTATTCCTTGCCCTGCGTGTTGCAATGTTGCCATATCCTGTGAAGGTTGAAAAGAAAATGCAGAGGGGGGGGACGGAAGTATGCCAAGCCAGCTGCCAAGCCCCCAGCCACTCCCCCCTTGAAGAACCTTGTCCACCTCCCACCCAGTGCTCCCATGACCCTGGGGCCCCAGATGACCACCAGACTCCTTGCACTCCCGGCTGCCCCATGGGAAGAGTAACCCCTTGACCCCCGCCGTGGGCCCCCTGCCATGGCGTGACCCAGCTACCCACCCCCTGTCCCTCACCACACCCCCAAAGCCCCACCCTGCCCCTCCCTTGGCCAGTCACCTCTCCCCTCACACCTGCGGTCCCTTCCACCCCACCAGCGCGAGAGTCCTGTTCCAGCCTGGCACCTGTGTGCACTGCTCCATCACTGGGTTCCCTCTCCCTGCCTGCGAGCCCCAATTCACCCACCTGCATTCCAGCCATACTCACCCCAGGCTCCCTAGATCCCCTACATGAGGGGCTCCCCCTCCTCTCCCTGCTCTCCTCCTGTGTGCCGCTCCCCTGCCAATAGGCCCATGGCCCCCTTTTCTCCACCCATACCCTCAGCCTCACTACCAACCACTCCCAACTCCCACTGTGGAGGCCCCGCTCCCTCACCAGCAGCCCTCTCCCCCCTGCCAGCCCCCTTCCCCCGGCCCCTATGAGCAGGCATAGCACTGCTCACAGATAAACCCCCTTTATTATTTATGTAATTTTGCGATTATTTCTTCCCACTTAAAAATCCCCTTTTCCCTCCTCTGTACTTGCCCCACGTGTGAACTGCTGCTCCAAGAAAAAAATGCCCGGTGCCTCGCAACTCTGCTCCACTGGCCCCGCCCCCGCAGCGATCCAGGCAATTTTTGTCCTCCAACCGCACCGCCAGAGGCCCGACCGCCGCCTCAGAAGCCACACCAAACGGGGACAACCAGAGGAAGCCATAGGCACAGCACCTCTTCTCCCTCAGCTCCAGCCGCCGAAAGACCGTTCCGCCGCACGCATTGGCACACGGACCCAGTCTACTCTCTCCCCATTGGCTCTCCACACCGTCACTTGCCGGAGAGCCAATGGGTTCAAACAATGCCCCCCCCGTGTTGCGCTGACATCACTGGTCGCGCGCAGGGTCCATGCATCGGGCCGCACGCCCGGTTACTGGCGGCCAGCGTGGACCCTGCCCCGTGGCCTTGCAATTTAGTGGAGTGATACATCATTGTTTAGTAGCTGCCAGAAGTGAAATATTACAGTACTGGCAGGGGAAGACCATACCACAAACAACAGGATTTGTGAGATGTGTTTGTTGCATAGATTGACGGAGATGAGGCGAGGGTCAGGGGGGAAAGCTGAGGAACAATGGAAGAATGTGTGTAAATGGTTGGAAAAATGGAAGCAAGAAAGAAGGAGAGCGATATAGAAAAAGGGCTCAATGGTGACTAGATGAAAGGGGAGAGGATATTAATTCAGTAATGGAAGAGTGAAGAATGAATGTAGATGATGTGTTGAAAATGAAAGTGGGAGGGATGGGTGAGAGGGAGGTGGGTAAGGGGATGATATAAAAGATTCTAAAGAAATTCTATATGAAAAAATAAATAGACTATATAAATATTAATATATATAAATGTTAAGTTGAATTAGTAATATCTGTAATTCTCTGAAATTCTTATTAAAAAGTTAAAATGGAAAAAAAAATGGATAGTCTAAAGTCTAGGTTAAAAAATAAGCTAAACAATACTTGATTAAAAACTCAGGCACACAGTACAATGAAATGAAATAAATGACTTTAGACTCAAGGTACACAAAAATAGTAAAAGCACTTCTATTACTGAAGATGATGTGTCAGTAATGCAAGTCAGCGAAGTGAAAAGAAATAAAAACCACCCCGTGTAGCATGGCTATTTTAAAAGAAACGTAGTGCTATGCAGTGATCAAAAGGGCACAACATGTATGATCAAAGAGAAATCAATAAATGTGGAGGTGAAAACAATCACGGTGTACTGACTTGCGGTACAAGTGAACGCCGATAGTAGCAACAATTAAAAAGCAAAGCTAGAACTGTAGGTTTACATCTTACCTGTAGAATAAAAAACAAAATCTCATTAAAGGGAGATAAGGTTTATGTGAACCAGAGCACTGGCAACCTACAAGAAAGCCGTGCTTTCGCGCCTTTTAAGAGGTCAAAGGGGTGAAACATTTCATATTCATGAATGCACGTAGAACAATGATGTCACGTAATCTAAAAACTGTGAAAGTTTATACGGGCAAGCACTGAATAAGAGAAGCAGTAGGACCAAACAAATGAAAGCTAAAAGGTTAAACCTATAAGAGGGATGTAATTAAAAAATAAAAATAATAGAAGAATAAAATCAAAAGGAAGAAAATGTCCTATAAAAAACATGTTATCGTAAGAAAAGTGGAAAACTATAAAACATGAAAGGCACAGATGCTACAAGAGGAGGCTTGTATCGTGAAAAAAAAAGCCTTTAATAAAAGCTCATATAGGTCATTATGTGCTACAAACTCAAAATAGAAAGGAGGGCATACCTTATAGAACTATCATGTCATCAAAGAACCTTCAAAAATATATATATCAGAGGAGAAATTTGTACAGCTAAATCTGGATTGTAAAATTAAATGTGTATAAAATATAGTGATACTGAAATATGAAATATATTGTACATAATATAATAAAAAATAAAATCCAATATATTATATGATAAATAATAAATAATAATAAATAATGGTAAAAAATTCAGACTAAAAGTAAAAAATAAAGATAAAAATGAGAAAAATAAATAAAGGGGGAGGAGTAAAAGGGAGGAGAGGGGAAAACATGAGGAGGGAGGGGGAGAGAGAGGGGGGAGCGGAAAAGGGGATAGGGAGAAGGAGGTTCTCACTGAGGCAAGGGATGTCAAGGAGTTTCTCCTGGACCCATTGCTCGAGGTCCGATGCCTGGAGCCAGGCATGGCATCGAGCACCGATGCCTGCGGCGGCCACCCTGATATTGGACTCGAAGCTGTCGTAGGCTGCTCAAGACAAGTACTTTGAGCACTCCCTGACGGACTTTGTGAGGGTTTGAAATCCCTGGAGGTGATCTCCGCTGAGGCCCGTCGAGAAACCTCCGAGTTCCTTCATCAGGACTCAGAGATACATGCTGATATACAGTTGATATGCTTGTATTTGGCAAAAACATGAAAAAATCCTCTGGGACTCTCACTCACTCAAACAGCCAATACAAAAAGAGTCACCAAGTGCAAACACTAAGCGATGAAGGGGAAGGGGATGATCAAACTTCCACAACACCTAAACACATAAGAGGCAGCCAACTAGAGAAATCTGCCAATATTGTTAAGAGGCTTCAGACAGGAGGGGGTGCAACAGAAAAGTTAGCTAAAGAGGCCATAAGCCTCAAGCCAACAACACCCGTTTTCCTTAAATATCATTCATAGGCCAAAATGTGTTTTACAATTTTCTAAATGCATTTAAAAACACAAGAAAACACTTAGCTTAGCGCAGTATCTCTTAGAAGGCTGTAATTCACTCTCTTCAAAAGCTAGATGTCTAGCAAGCTGGACAAATGCCGACTCGGGTTTCGCCCGTCACTGCTATATGGGCTAGCATCAGGACAGGAAAGTGCCAACTTCTCAACAATTTTCTCTTAGAAATTGTATTTGGCAAGCCAGCAATGAGCCCTGGTAGCATTTCCTCCAAGGGTATCGAAGGCGCATGACTCCCTGCCTGGGGGCACTGAAGAATGGGTCTTCGGGTTTTTCTGTCAATGCATGGTCGACTCCTTCACCATGGAGGTGTGAGGGAGTTGCACCTTCCTAAAGCTGGGGCCACATTGGACCCGATACATAGTATCCAGGTGTCAGCTAACAATCGGCACAAAGGCCAGTCTTTCCCACATCTGGAGAAGGAATCACCCGAGGATAGTGGGGATGGGGACCGTAAGGCATCTCCTTAGGTGGGGCCTCATTTTGGAGGATTTCAAGTTCCTTCATATGAGGGTCCTCCCCTGACTCTGCAGTGAAGGACAATGCCCTCGCCATGTCCCTGACAAATTCGAGGAACAAAGTGTCCTTGGGCGGGGACTGGTGCCTTGACACCGGGAGAGATGGGTATGAGGGGAGATCACGATGTGCTTGTGTCTCCGGGGAGGCCTTGTCCTCGGACTCCCAGTCTGAACAGTCCGTGAAGGACTCGAGGCCTGACGGCTCTAGAGGCGTCATTGGACTCGGCCTCGGCCTCAGATGACCCATGGCTATTGCTTGGCCAGAGCCAGAAGCACTTGCCTGGAAGAATCTTGCTCTAGAGGATGGGGAACGTGATCAAAACCCTTGCTGAGGATCGGCTCGAGGCATGGGACTCTCGAGGATCTCTTTGGTGGCCCAGGACATCCTCGACATCAAGGTCCCTGCGGTCTCAGCATGTGCACCGGCGGGGCCAGGCATCGAAGCTTGCTGCAAGGCAAGGAAGACAGAAACGCTGTGCTCCAATGCCATCATTCTGGTTTCCCACTCAGGAGTAGCAGCTTTCGAAGCTTGGGGTCACCAGGTCCGGTGTTGATGAGAAGAGGGAGTCATCGATAGGAAGGGACTTAGTTGTCCAAGATCCATCTCTGGAGGCCTCGACGTCTGTCCTGGGTACCTTCTCCAGCCGCTCCAACTCTGACTCCTCAGGAACCTTCCGGGGACTGTGGAACCATGCATGGGGCTTGCCATATGTGTCCTTTTCCCATGAAGAGGGTCTCAAGGATTTCTTCTTTTTCTTGCACTCTCGCTTCAGGAAACCTTATCGGAGGGGCAGCGTACCTGCTCGGGCACCGTGAGGGTTTTATGTGACTCTGAGGATCCATGCGGGGCCTTAAGAGTGTGCGGCTACCAGGGATACCGGGGCTGAATCTGGCCTGTGGAAGATGTCATCCTGCTTCTGCTGGCAACTCTGGATGGCCTTAGCAGACATCTTTTATGCACAGGGAACAGACCTCCGGGTCATGGTCGGCAACCAGACACTGGAGGCAACAATCAAGTGCGTCGATGTGTGACATGCTCTTCGAACACCAATCACACTTCTTAAACCCGCTGGCCATCGGGACAAAAAAGGACCCCAGTGAGGTCAAAGACCCTCAACGTGGCCAGAGGTCAAAAAAGGCATGAAACCATGCTGGAAGTAAAAAACATAACTAAAAGGGTTCCGAGGCTCGAAGCCAATGCCACAGGAATCGGAGGCAGGAAAGGGACTGGAGGTAATCAGAGGATGCACTAAATGCACAAAAGTAATCAACTTTTTCCGGGGAAATTAGACGAATGTCTGAAGGGCTTCACAGAAAAAGGGAGATTGAATAAGATGGCACCCTTGGGCAGGAAGGGGACCACGCATGCATGGCGGCATCTCCCAAAGGCTTTCTTTGAAAGCAGGAGAGATGCTTCTATGGGGCTCCATTGGTGCCAATGTCACCCATATGTGAGGACTGACTTCCTGCTTGTTCCTGGAGAACTAACTTTACTGAGATGGGACAATATCTCAAATGAATCGTTAGTGGGATGAGAACAGCTGGGGGATGTAGAAAAACAATGGTCAAAATTGAAAGGAGATATTTTAAGGGCAACAGACCTTTTTGTTAGAAAGATTAATAAATGCAAAAGGAAAAGGAGGCCACTATTGTTCTCAAAAGAAGTAGCTGAAAAGGTGAAGAAAAAGAGGATGGCCTTCATAAAATACAAGAGATCACAGAGAGAGGAAGATAAGCATCAATATTTGGAAAAAACTTAGAGAAGATAGGAAAGTAGTCAGGAAAGCAAAAATACAAAAAGACGAAGAAATAGCCAATGCAATAAAAAGGGGGGAATAAGACATTTTTCAGATATCTTAGTGAGAGGAGAAAGGGCAAAAGTGATATTCTCAGACTCAAGGGTGAAGGGGAGGATTATGTAGAAGCTGAGGAGGATAAAGCAGAATTGCTTAACAAATATTTTTGTTCTGTGTTCACAGATGAAGAGCCAGGAGCAGGACCTCAGAAACGCCAAAAACAGGAACAGAAGTGAAGGGAATCTTGAATGATTTTCAGAAGACTGTGTTCGTGAGGAACTAGCTAAACTAAAAGTAGACAAAGCGATGGGACCGAATGGGATACATCCAAGAATATTGAAGAACTTGGGGACGTTGTAGTGGCTCCACTGACGGACCTTTTCAATGCCTCTTTAGAGTCAGGAATGGTCCCAGAGGACTGGAGAAAGGCAAGTGAGGTCCCTTTACACAAAAGCAGGATAAGGTTGAAAACTACAGGCCGGTTAGTCTAACCTCTGTGGTGAATAAATTGGAAATGCTGCTAAAACAGAATAGTGAGGTTTCTGGAGTCCAATCGACTGCAGGATCTGAGGTAGCATGGATTTACCAGAAGCAGGTATTGTCAGACAAATCCGATTGATTTCTTTGACGGGGTGACCAGGGAGTTGGAACGAAGGAGAACCCTAGTTGTGGTGTACTTAGATTTCACCATTCCACACAGACGACATAAACAAAATGAGCACCCTAGGGATTGACCCTAAAGTAAGTGATTAGATTCAAAATTTGTTGAGTGGTAGGCGACAAAGGATACAGGTAAATGGAGCTCACTCTGAGGAGAAGGATGTTATCAGTGTTGTGTGCTGCAGGGATCTGTTCTTGGTCCGATTCTTTTTTTTTTTTTAATTTACTTTTTATCAATTTATATAATACAAGTAGTAAAACAGCGCAATTCTAAAAAATAGAACAAGAAAATAATACAGGAAATCCCATAATATTATACAAATCCCGTCATTCAGCCACATATCAAAAACAAACACATCTAGGGAGTGCTAATTAACGAAATAAGTAACACAAACCTACCAACAGCCCAGTAAATCCTCAAAGAGCCCATAGGTAACAGGTAAATACAAAAAGTAACCCTAAGCCTTCCCCTTCAAAAAATCTAACAGATGCTCAACTTCCCCAAATATATAACGCTTCCCTTGATAAAGTACATGGCAATTACACGGAAATTTCAAGAAGAATTTAGCCCCCAGAGCCACCACACGTGGACAGACCTCCAAAAAGGCTTTCCGCCGCGCTTGAGTGGCTCTGGAGACATCAGGAAAAAGTTGAATGGATGGTCCGATTCTTTTTAACCTCTTTGTTAGTGATATTGCGGTAAGGTTTGCCTCTGCAAATGATACCAAAATCTGCAATAGAGCAGACACCCAGGAAGGTGTAGATAACATGAGGAGGGATCTAGCTAAGCTTGAAGAATGGTCAGGAATTTGGCAGCTGAGATTTAATGCTAAAAAAATGCAGTCATGCATTTTGGCTGCAAAACATCCAAAGGAGTGGTACAGTGTAGAGGACGAAGTATTTTTGTCCATGAAAGAAGAGCAGGACCTGGGCATGATTGCTTCTGATGATCTTAAAGTGGTTTAACAGGTAGAAAAGGTGACAGTGAAAGCCAGAAGGATGCTTGGGTGCATAGGGAGAGGAATGGCCAGAAGAAAAAAAGGAGATGATAGTGCCTCTATATAAGTCCCTGGTGCGACCTCATTTGGAGTATTGTGTGCAATTCTGGAGACCGCACCTTCAAAAGGATATAGACAGTTGGAGCCGGTGCAGAGGGTGGCTACTAAAATGGTTAGTGCTCTTCATTATAAAGTATATGAGGACAGACTTAAGGATCTTAATATGTATACTTTAGAGGAAAGTCAGGATAGAGGTGATATGACTGAGAAGTTTAAATACCTCCATAGCATACATGCACAAGAGGAGAGCCTCTTTCGATTGAAAGCAAACTTTGCTACAAGGGGACATAGTATGAGGCTGAAAGGGATAGATTCGGGAGTATTATGCAAAAATATTTCTTTATGGAAAGAATGTTAGATGCGTGTAAGTGTCTCCCAGTGGAGGTGGTAGAGATGAGGACAGTATCTGAATTCAAGAAAGCATGGGACAAACACAAAAGGTCTCTGAAGGTAAAAAGGACTATGGTTGATATGGAAGGGCAGATTGGATAGGCCATTTGGCCTTTTTCTGCCATTGTGTTTCTATATGCATATGCTTTCAGAATGCTGCAATACTTTTCTATTTAATATGCTATATTATTGTGGTGCATTACTTTGGGGGACATGTTTTCCTTGAGTGTATTCATTGTGCAGAGGTGCCTCCTCCCTAGTTGCAGAGTTATCGAGGAGGCAGCTGTGCAGCTGCGCCAGGGCTGGTGCAAGGATGTAAGGCATCCTAGGCGAACCTTCACTCCTGCAGTCCTCCTGCTGCCACTGCCCCTTTCCAGGACCTGCAATGGCGGTAAAACAGCAACAAAGTGCTTACCGAAAGCCTCTGATGCTGCATTGCTGTTAGTACTCCTTTGATCAGCTGCTTTCACTCATTTGATGCAGGAAATTTGTATTAGAGGGGACCAGTGTCGCAGCATTTAAATGGCGCTGCGGCGCCATGGCAACATGACATCATGGCGCCGCGGCTCCATTTAAATGACTGAGTTAGTCAGGCTTTGCTGTACATGCAGGTCCAGTGCTATTCGCGATTCTGATCCCACGGGGCTAGACATGCCCCACGGGATCAGAATCGTGATCTCCTTTGTACGTCCGGCTCAGCCCAGATGTGCAAAGGAGATCTATGTTCAGGACAGAATCAGGCCCTATGTGTTTTTGGGAAACCCAATGCACTAAAAGAAAATTCCAGAACAGAAGTTGGAAAGTACATGCTAAAAACATGACACAAAGTACCATTCTCCTTATTCTATTGCCAGCCATGTTTCTGTGCAGGGCTTGATAGACAGGTTCATGGTGGTATGGTATATCTCATTATCATAGCAAGGCATTGGTACATGGGGGGGGGGGGGAGTATATGCGTTTCTTTCTGTGGCAAGGTATGCATATGAGTGCAGGTATGTCTCGGAAGCTGTATGTACTAGATGTGTGTGACTGTCTATGTGAGGTGGATTTGGATTGTTTGTGTGTGTGGAGAGCTATGTGGGAGTTGTGTGTGAATGAGTTGGGGGCAGGGAGTTTGTGTGTAGAGGTGTGAACACTGGGAGGTTTAGGAGGCACCTTCTTTTCTCCATGTGCTGTCGCTCAATGTTTTCACCTTCCCCCCTACCTTTTTTTGCTCCACTACATTTCCTTTCCCCCTTTTATTTTCCCCTATCTAACCAGTTTCATTAGAAGCCTCTGGCTGCTTTTCTCACACCTACAACCTCCCAATGCTACTGGTTCCTCTTTGGGCGTTGGAGCCTGGGATCCCTGCTACCTCAGTCTCTTGCCACGCAACCACCTGGCAAGCCAGTGAGGATCCCTGCTGGTGAGCCCCTTCTCTTGGTGAGGATTAGGACACTCTAGCCGGGCTCCTACTGATTTCACCAGGCCCCTTCTCTGAGTGAGGTTTGGGAACCCCTATCGGGCTCTTGCTACTTCTTCTGCAACAGCTGATGTTTGTTTGCTAGACAAGCCCGTGTACTTCTATAAATAAAACTTCATCCATACGGATGGACAGCAGGTGCTATTGCTGCAGTGAAGCAAAACTCCTGTGATTCCATTAATGTTATGCAGTACTCTGGTTCTGACAAGAACTGAATTTGCTGTAGGCTATGATTTCTCCAATAGGAGCTATGTAATACAGGTTGCTGAGAACACACAGGTCATAGCTGAAGCATTTTCAGAAGCCCATGTACATCAGTGCCTTTGGCCCATTCTTAGGCTGGTCCAGGAGACCATCTCCGAGCCCTCGGAGAACCCCACGGCAGCTGAGTTACTCCAGGCAGAGCAGGCAAAGCCCAATGTCAGGAAAGTTTCATTTGCCTCCATAGGGCCGGTCTGTCTTCTGGCAAGAATCCAGCTCAAGACTCTTTTCAGAGTTGAAAGAGACACATTATGAATCCAAACAGCTAAGAAAATGAAGCAATGCCCATCTCTATAAAGACCCCCAAACTCCTAAATATAGTTAAATTTGGCTGTGCAGAACACCTGGCATCATTAGCTCATTAATTAGTCACTATGGAAGAAACACTGGTGTATTAAAATACATTTATGGGCCCTAAGTTCTGAAGCTGACTTCTGTTCATGATTTAAGAGACATATTTTTTTGGTTGATTTGAAATAGAGGGTTTGGATGGATGTATCTCGGCTAATTTTAGCTAACCAAGATGTGGGCAAGGAGTAGGAGAGGGGTGGGGGAGGATGCAGGATTTTGCTGTGGGAGAGGGTTAGGGATGTTGGGTTTGTACTGTGTTTTGTTTTGTATATTATTCTGACAGGTTGTTTTGGGGTATGATTGGCTTTAACAGGGGAATTGCCTGATTTGATACACCGCAGGGCTGTGAAAACACACACTAGGGATACTGTGAGGTTTAGCCTCCACCAGTTGACTTGACTAGTTGGGTGGTTGGGTTCTGGAGGGGGAGGGGGCATTTGAGCATTTGGGGTACATGAGATTAATAAATAAGAAAATTTGGCATCTGTATAATCAGCTCATTGTTTTTCTCTCTGTTGGTGAACTGTATTCTGTTCTCTCATTGCTTTTCTTAGCACCAAGCATGATTTTATATAACAAAAATGTTGAAAAATGAGCAATTGGAGGAATGCAAAGGGTACCTGTTATGTAGCTGACAAAAGTAATTTGCACAGTGATTTGGGCAATGTTTATTCTGTTGGATTTGTGGATTAATGAACAGATTAAACATAATGAGGTTATTACTTTAAAAAAGGAGAGTAGAAGATCACTAAAAAAATTCTTATATGCATAGGGATCCCAGCATCTTCTCAAAACTGGAATATTTCTGAATTTGAAATCCTGGACTATTCTGAGTATTTTCATCAAGTAGGACCTTAGTTGTTTGTGTTGTTGGGGAGTGGGGGTCCATGGATCAAGGAGAGGGTCCCTTCTTTCCTTGTATTTGTAAATTGGTTTTGAGTTTTCCTTGTTTGGAACAGATGGTGAACAGAGAAATGAATAGCTTTTACAATTTAAAATGGTTGTGAATTCTATTTAAAAGAATATTCTGTTCTAACCAGCTTCTCCTCAAGTCCAAGTATAGTCCATATTTAGATCTGTAATTATACAAATGTTCTGTTTATGGAAATTCCAGCTGACAATACTTTTTTTCTTATTAGAGCATTATTCTAAATGCAATTCCTTCCTGCAACAGAAACATTTGGTTCTTGTCCCATGGAGAGATATTGTTGCCTAAGAGGAATTCCTGTAGCTCTGTGCAGCATCCCCCTTCCTTCCTCCCCCCCCCCCCATTTTGGCACTGGCCATAATGTAATAACTTCTTCAACAGGGACAGTAGCAGGCATTAACTGCCCTGACTGTACAAGTTCTCAGTATTAGCCAAAGATCCAGAAGACACCAGGATGTTAACCAAAAAGAGGAAAAGTAGCAAAGCCATGTATCCATCAACCAGGGCTGGTTTGAAGATGTTGGCATCCTTAACCAGGACCTGAGAGCAGTGGGGAGGGGAAGTTTCTTTCCCAGAGATGATGAAGTATGGTGTTAAAGCAAGAAGAATCAGACCTACCATCAATATCAAGCACAGCAATGACAATGGAGGATACACAGAACAAAACAGTCTTATTACTTGCATAGTGCTGTAGAAGAGAACTTCTCCAAATGAGATCTCATGTTCTGGGAAAGATTATTAAATGGAATCACAAAATATGACAATATGTAGAAAGCAGGGGAGGGACTGGATAGGAAAAAGCCACACAGGCCAAAAATTAGTCCCATAATTCACCAAACAGAGCCAAACGTAATTCTGATCATTTCAAATGTTGATAAGAAATCAAAAGCAGTAATGATAAACCAGAGCTAATTCCTCAAAAGCAGGAGAAATGCCAAGGATTCTGTACCCTTTCAGAGGAAAAATAAATACAACATTATTTCAAAAACATGAAAAGACAGGGAACAGAAAAACAGACATCGTCACGCTTGCAAATTTTGTTCCATTCAAGAGGAGAAAAACAACCTTTTCTCGTCCATTTACGATCCTGGAATGTAAAGCAGTGGCCAGTGAGGACAGGAAAGGTTCCCCTAGGAAGGGAACATTTTCAGCCCTCTCCATAGACTTGCAGCAATTTTGAGAAAACAAGACATAAGTGAATACATGAGGCCAGCAAACAAACAGGAGAGGATATGCTGGTTTATCTTTATTGCTTGGTTGTCCTGACAGCTGCTTGCAAAATAACTCCATGTACATAGCATGCTTAGTACATTGGTCAGAATAACCTTGATCGGGCTAAATTCCTTATTAAAGACACCAATTATATGCATAGATTAACAAGTCATCATGTGTCTTACTGTGTGTACAGATGGCAGAGGAGTCCTGGTGTAAAGATATGTCCTTGTGGAAAGACATCTCACAATCACTGCAACTAAAACAGTTAACCACAGGGGTTCTCAACCCAGTCTTGGGGGACATACCTAGCAAGTCAGATGTTCAGGATAACCACAATGAATATGCATGAGAAAGTTGAGCATGTAGGCAAATCTCTCTCAGACCCATTTATTGTGGTTATCCTGAAAACCTGACCGGCTAGGTTTGTCCCAAGGACTGGATTGAGAACCCCATAAACATTCTACTTTTCCTATTAGTTTTATCCCTCACTTGGTTTGCAGCTTGTCATGCTGTGAGGGCTTGTGTGCATCAGTGATGCTGAGGGCTAAGCTATCGGTAGTTTAATTACTGGCAGAGTCTCCCAAGATGGACTGGTCTCAGCTGAGATGCTAGACCAAGACAAACCACTCATCTGGGCAGCAGCAGAATGGGACAGTGTTGGCGGCGGAGGATCACATTTCTGTGACAACGGCAACAACACTAAACAAGCTACAGGGAGAAAAGGCCTGGCAATCTAGTTCTGTATCTTGCCATGAAAACGCAATGGATAGTCACAACAAAAAAAATTGCACTATAGTGCTGGAAGATGAGACCCCTAGGTCCGAAGGCACTCAACTAGCTACAGGGGAGGAGCTAAAGACTTTTCAGAGTAAAGCCAGCATTTATGATGTGGTTGGATCAAAGCCCTCAGGACGTCTGACTGCTGATGTAGCTGCTCATGAAATGAGAGTCAGAAACTGCAATGATGTTTTACATATTGGCACATGGAACTTACAAATTATGAACCAAGAGAAGTTGAAGGTGGTCAAGAATGAAATGAAATGTGTTTAGCTTGATCTGTTGGGTGTCAGCAAATTGAAATGGACTGGCATCGGGCACTTTGCATCAGATGTTCACATGGTCTACTATGCTGGAAATGAAAGACAAAGAAGAAATGGTGTTGCATTTATAATAAAGAAGAAACTTGCAAGAACTGTAATGAAATACAATGCAGTCAGTGAACGCTTAATCTCTATTCGTCTACGAGGAATGCTTATCAACACAACTATAATTCAAGTATATGCCCCAACAACAGCTGCGGAAGAGGATGAAATTGATGAGTTCTATGAACAAGTAGAAGCTGAAATTGACAGAACATGCAAACTGGATATTCTGATAGTCATGGGTGACTGGAACGCAAACGTTGGCAACAAAGAAGGCAAAACGGTTGGAAAATATGAACTTGGCAACAGAAACGAAGCTGGAGAAAGACTAACAGAATTCTGCAAGACCAACAATCTATTCATCTCGAACACCTTCCAGCAACTCAAGCGGCGACTGTACACATGGACTTCACTCAATGGTTGTACAAAAATCAAAATGACTACATCTGTGTAAGTCAACGATGGAAAAGCTCTATAACACCAAAAAAGATAAAACCTGGAGCTGACTGTGGAACAGATCACCAACTACTAGTATGCAAACTCAAGCTGAAGTTGAAAAACAGCAAGCCACTCATGAATGTAGCAAAATATGACCTTGAGAATATATCACCAGAATTTAAAGACTGACTGCAAAATCAATTTGCTGCTTTAGATACAATGACAGAGCTCCAGAAGAGTTATGGAATGGCATCAAGAAGTTTGTGTTGGAAGAAAGCAAGAGGTCTCTACAAAGGTGAAAAAGCAAAAATGGCCAAAATGGATGACGTAAGAAACTCTGAAAATTGGTATAAGCGCAGAGAAGCTAAAGCCAGAGGAGAAAGAGAGGCAATCAGAAATCAACAGAGATTTCCAATGTGCAGCAAGACAGGACAAGGAAAAGTACTAGAATGATGTATGCAAGGAAATAGAAGCAGAAACTATTAGAGGAAGAACAAGATCAGCTTTCCTAAATCTAAGAGTTAAAGAAAAATTCCAGCCTCGAATTGGAGTGTTACAAGATGCTCAAGGATCTATGTTGAATGATACTAAGATCAAAAAAAGGTGGAAAGAATATACAGAGTTTTTATATGATAAAGATCAAGTGGACCAAAAGTTGTTTCAACCTGTACCTTATGATCCGGAATCATTGGTGATGAAAGAAGAAGTCGAAGCAGCATTGAAAGCCTTATCAAAGAACAAAGCACCAGGCATTGATAGCATTCCCATAGAAGTATTACAGCAATCTGATGCAGCTGTTAACATACATACAAGGCTCTGCCAGGAAATTTGGAAGACATCATCATGGCCAACTGACTGGAAAAGATCTGTGTTTATACCAATACTAAAGAAAGGTGATCCAACTGACTGTGGAAATTATTGCACAAATTGCTTTGATCCCACATGCCAGCAAGATTCTACTGAAGATTATTCAACAGAGACTACAACCATACCTGGAACAAAAACTACCTGAAGTGCAAGCAGGGTTCAGGAAAGGGCGAGGAACAAGAGACATCATTGCGGATGTGAGATGGATCCTTGAAAAGACTAAAGAATACCAAAAAGATATCTATTTGTGCTTTATTGATTACAGCAAGGCTTTTGACTGTGTAAACCATGAGAAACTCTGAGCAACATTAAGAAGCATGGGTATTCCAGAATACCCGATCGTTCTCTTGCACAATCTGTACAATGATCAAGAAGCAACAGTTCGAACGGAACAAGGTTTAAATGGTTTAAAATCAGCAAAGGTGTATGACAAGGCTACATACTTTCCTCCTACCTCTTTAATTTATATGCAGAACGAATCATCAGAGAAGCACGATTGTATGAAGACATCAGAGGTGTGAAGATTGGTGGAAGACTCAACAACGTTCGCTATGCTGATACCACCATATTACTGGCTGAAAGTAAAGATGATCTGAAACATCTGCTTCTCATGATCAAGGAACATAGTCTTAAAATGGGACTGCACCTTCATGTAAAGAAGACAAAGATTATGACAACTGGCAAAATCAATAAGTTCATTTTTGATGGAGAAGAAATTGAAATCGTGGACAACTTAATTATGTTAACTATGTCAACTTGTTAATTATGGTTCCATGTAAACCGCGCTGATGCTAAAGAGTGCGGTATATAAGAAAAATAAATAAAATAAATAAATAAATAAATAACTTTACCCTACTTGGATCAACTATCAATAAAGAAGCAAAAGCAGTCAAGAAATCTGATGACGCATTGCTCTTTGCAGATTGGCTACGAAGGACCTAAACAAGATTCTGAAGAGCAGAGATGTCTTTCTCCATACAAAGATTTGACTCGTTCAAGCCATGATATTTTCAATAACATCATATGGATGCAACATTTTCAATAACATCATATGGACAGTGAAAAAGACAGACAGGAAGAAAATTGATACCTTTGAATTATGGTGCTGGTGGTGAATACTGCGTATACCATGGACTGCCCGAAGAACAAACCAGTCATTACTAGAGGAGATCAAACCTAAGCTTTCTTTAGAAGCTCAGATGACAAGACTTTGACTTTCATACTTTGGACACATCAAGTGAAGAGAGAGATCATTAGAGAAAGATATCATGCTTGGCAAGATAGAAGGTCAAAGCAAAAGAAGGCCAGCAGTGAGATGGATCGATACAGTACCAACAGCTACAGGTGCCAGTCTGTCAACAATGAGCCGCCTGATTGAAGACCAAACACAATTTAGAACAACTATCCAGAGGACTGCCATCGACTCGATGGCACTTAACAATAACAACAATTAGTTTTATTGACTTTTCTTTAAAAAGCTGCAATAGCCCAAGACACACACGGCTATACCAACAATTATTGATTCTATTAAAGTCATTGGCAAGATGTCTTTGGAGGTATTGTATCAAATCCTAGAATTATATCTCCAAAATGCTACAGAAAGGATGCAGACAAACCAGAGGCTACCAAAATTGTATAGTGTCTGCACCAAAAGCTCTATAAGGACTGAAATACAGAGAAATAAAAAATGACAGAAACAAATGACCATATGACTTACCTGGTTTGTCTAGCCAAACCAGTCTCTACAACCCCTTCTTCCTCAGAGATCCTCTATGCTTATTCCATGTCTTTGTGAATTCAGATACTGACATCATCACCACTTCCACTACGTTTCTGTATTAAAATATTTCCTTAGATTACACCCTAGTCTGCCCACTTTCACCTTCATCCTATGATTCCTAGAAGACAGGGGGGAGAGAGGTGTGTGTGTGTGTGTGTGTGTGTGTAGGGAGGAGTGACAAATACTACAAAACCTCAAAGGGACAGAGGGTGAAGCACCCCTATTGAGGGTAAAGGCCATGGCAGAGAAGCTCGCATCCTGGAGATAAATGAATGGCTGCGTGTATGGGGTCATCGAGAGTGTTTTGGTTTCCTGGACCATGGGTTCCTGTTTCAAGGATTGCAGATCAAAGATGGCATCCATCTGTTCAAGATGGCTAACCTACTGAAGAGGGCTTTAAACTAGATTTTTTGGGGATGTGAAACATTAAATACCTTTATGGAAATGGGTAAAAGGGGCAACATATGGAAAGTGGTGTGTATAAATGCCCGTAGCATGGGAAATAAGATCCCAGATGTTGAGGCTTTAATGGAAGAGGCTGACTTGGATTTAGTTGCAGTAACAGAGACATGGTTCACGGACAACCATAACTAGGATGTAACTATATCAGGCTATACTTTATTCAGAAAGGACAGGGTAGGAAGGAGGAGAGGAGGAATGGCACTATATGTAAAAAAATAATATTAAAGCTATGGAAATACAGGGCTTAAAAGGGAGAGAGGAGGCACTGTGGCTTAAACTAGAAAGAGGAAAAGAGAAATCTATTTGTAATGGCATGATATACAGACCTCCCTACCAGGGAGAAGAGGTGGACGAAGAGTTAATTGAAGTCATACGCAGCATTGCCAGGAAAGGGGATGTGCTACTGATAGGGGATTTCAATATTCCAGATGTTGATTGGCACATCCCTGCTGCAGTATCATCTAGAAGTAAGGAGATCCTGGATTCTTTACAGGGAGAACTATTCAGGCAACTGGTAACAGAACCCACACGTGAAGGAGCCATACTGGACTTGGTGCTTACCAATGGTGAAAGTGTTTCTGATGTTATAATGGGAGATCATTTCACATCCAGTGATCACCAGATGGGCTGATAAAATCCATTCAAAAGCGAGGATATTAGACTTTAGGAAAACCAACTTTGCCAAGATGGGCCAATACCTCAGGGATCGTTAGCAGGATGGGAACAGCTGGGGGATGTAGAAAAACAGTGGGCAAAACTGAAAGAGATATTTTAAGGGCAACTAACCTTTTTGTTAAATTGGTAAATAAAGGTAAAAGGAAAAGGAGACCGCTATGGTTTTCGAAAGAAGTAGCTGAAAAGGTGAAGAAAAATAGGGAAGCCTTAATGAAAAGCGTAGTTACTCACCTTTAACAGGTGTTCTCCGGGGACAGCAGGAATCGGTCCTCACATATGGGTGACGTTGGCACCAATGGAACCCTCGTGGAAGCATCCCCCAGCTTTCAAAGAAAGCCTTTGGGAGATGCCACAATGCATGTGTGGTCTCCTTCCCGCCCAAGGGTGCCATCTTGCTCAATCAGATGACAGCTAAATGACAGCAAAAATAAAAGATGGTAAAGGAGCAACTCCAAGGGTAGGAGGGAGGGTTGTGAGAACAGATTCCTGCTGTCCCTGGAGAACACCTGTTACAGGTGAGTAACTACGCTTTCTCCGGGAACAAGCAGAAATCAGTCCTCACATATGGGACTCCCCAGCTACAGGATACCAAAAGCCCATTAGCAAAAACAGGGGCTCCCTCACTGGGAGTCGCAAGCAGCAGCAGCAATTTAGTCCATGTAAACAGACCACAGTAGGACCCCTGTGTCCGATGAAACCAGCACTCCGGTAGCCTTAACACAGAAGGGTTGGAGGGAAGGAGTTGCCTAAACCCAGAAAAGGTTATGGAGCTCAGCCTGGCCTAAGGCACTGTCCCGTCGGGACTCTCTTTCCAGGTAGTAATATGCTGCGAAGGTATGGACTGAAGACCAGGTGGCAGCCCAGCAGATATCCACCATCAGGACAGAGCACATGTTTGCCATCGAGGCTGCCATGGCCCTGACACCGCCTTCAAGCGGGAGCCTCACCTGCTCATACAGTCCACCACTCATGTGGACAGCGTATGCTTGGTCACCACCTCCCCCAGCCTACTGGGGTCATAGGAGATGAAAAGCTGAGAAGCTTTGTGGTGGTCCTGAGTGCGTTGTATATAGATGGACAAAACCCTCTTTCAGTCCATGGTGTGAAGGACCGTCTCCGCCCGACTGGAGTGAGGTCTTGGAAAGAAGGTAGGGAGCACCACTTCCTGGTTGAGATGGAAGGGCAGGAATTTGGGTTGTGTGTGAAGCACCACTCTGTTCTTGTAGAACCTGGTATAGGGTGCCTCTGCCACAAGGGCCTGAAGCTTGCTAACTCTTTGAGCGAAGGTAAGCATGACCAGGAAAGCCACCTTTCAAGAGAGGTAGCAAAGGTGGCAGGTAGCCAGAGGCTCGAAGGGCGGGCAAGTGAGCAGCCCCAACACTACATTGAGGTCCCATTTGGTTGCTGGAGAGTGAACCCGGGGCTTCGGATAAGAGCAGGCCCCAAAGAAAATGGGTCACCAAAGGTTGGACCGCCAGGGCACTAAGGTGCACTTGGACGGAGTTAGACTTGAGTCCGGACTGAGAGAAGTGGGGAAGGTACTTTAACACCAGAGCCACCGGGCAGGAGAAATGGTCAGCCCCGTGTTTTGCGCACCAAACAGAGAACCTGTGCCATTTGAGGGCATAAGCCTTCCTAGTAGAGGCCTTGCGAGAGGCCAGCAGAATGTCTTCCACCTCAGCTGGAAGGTTGAAAGGGGCCACAGTCACCCTCTCAGCAGCCACACTGTCAGCGACAGGGACCCCAGGTTGGGGTGCAGGAGAGAGCCCCCCTTCTGAGATAGGAGTCCTGGGGCAGTCCCCAATGGGATGACAGTCTCCACCGTCAACTGTAGAAGCAGGTGGAACCACGGTTGCATGGGCCACTGAGGAGCTATCAGGATAAGCAAGGCCCCGTCACTGAGGGTCCTGAACAAGGTGATCAGCGATGTAGGAGGGAAGGTGTACATGAGGCCTTCCAACCATGAGACCAGGAATGTGTCCACTGCCACCCTGGAGGGGTAGGCCTGCCGGGAGCAGAAGCGGAGCAACTGAAAGTTGTCCAGGCTGGCAAACAGGTTCATCATGGGTGCCTCCCAGAGCCGGAAAAGCCGACTGGCTATCCTGGGGTACAGCTGCCACTCGAGCCTGTCAGCCAGCAGGTTGTCCTGGCCTGGCAGGTACACTGCCTGCAGGAGGATACCCTGTTAGACTGCATATGAGCAGAGGACTAGTGCCTCCTGACAAAGGGTACAAGACCCCGTGCCTCCCCTGTTTGTTCATGTAGAACATCACCACCTGGTTGTCCATCTGGACTAGCACCAGCTGGTGATGCAGGTGGTGGCAGAAGACCCTCATGGCTAGGTGTATGGCCTGGAGTTCCAAAGGTTGATCTGCTGGGAGCTCTCGTCTGTTGACCAGCTGCCCTGGGTGCGGAGATCTCCACAGTGGGCTCCCCAGCCGAGCAGGGAGGCGTTCATGGTGAGGACCCTTGAGGGGGTTAGGGCCTGAAAAGGCATGCCTGCCTCGAGATGCTGGAGCGACTGCCAACAGACCAGGGAGTCCGCCAACTGGCGGGTCACAGAAAATCTGTCATGGAGGCAGCCTGTGGCCTGAGACCACTGGTCCCAGAGAGACCACTGCACTGCCCTCATTTGGTGGCAAGCATCTGGGATGACATAAACCATGGAGACCATGTGTCCGAGGAGGTGCAGGAGAAGCCGGGTGGGCACTGAGGGACAATACTGTATGCCCCGAGCCAGAGTCTTGAGACAATCAGCTTGGTCCCAGGGCAAGAAAGCCTTCGACTGAAGAGTGTCTATCCTTGCCCCAATGAACACCAGACACTGCGTGGGGAGGAGGTGAGACTTGGGGTAGTTTATGACAAAGCCCAAGTGTTGAAGAACCTGGATGGTGCATGCGGTGGCCTGCTGCATCTCTGAGGCCATGCCTCCCTTTATGAGCCAGTCGTTGAGGTAGGGAAAGATGAAGATCTCCTGGAGCTAAAGGAAGGTGGCCACGACCGCCAGGCATTTCGTGAAAACTCTTGGGGCAGAGGCTAGGCCGAAGGGGACCACCCAGTGTTGAAAATGCCTGCCCCCCACTATGAACCATAGGTACTTTCTGTGGTTGAGGTGGATGAAGATGTGGGTATAAGCATCCTTGAGGTCTAAGGAGCATAGCCAGTCTCCCTGCTGGAGGTATGGCAGCAATGTTCCAAGGGAGAGCATCTTGAACTTCTCCCTCACCAGGAATTTGTTGAGGTTGCACAGGTCGAGGATGGGCCTTAGGCCCCCTGTCCTTTTTGGCACAAGGAAGTACCTAGAGTAGAACCTCTTGCCCTTGAGGTGGTGGGGCACCGGTTCCACCACTTTGTCCTTGAGAAGACCTGCCAACTCCTTCAGAAAAAGGTCCTGATGGAGGGGAGACCTGAGGGGCTCTCCCGAGAAATAAAGGGGAGGTGTCTGAGTCAGGTGTTGGAGGTAACCCTCCCTGACTATCCTTTGTGCCCAGGAATCGGTGGTGATGGTCACCCACCTCTGGGCATAGAGGGCCAGACATCCCTCTGTGGGCTGCTGATCTCCTTGGGGGTAGAGAGGCTATTCTCAAGGAGTCAAAAACTCCTCTTTGGCTGGGCTGGAGCCAGTGCCTGTGGTTTTGGAGCTTTCTGCTTACATAGGCCATGCCCATGTCCCTTGGCCTGTTGACTCTGTTGGGGAGCTGGGGAGGCCTAATAAGGTGGGTAGTTTCTGTAAGCAGCTCCCTTCCTCAGGTAGAAGGACTTTTTACCCGAGCCCTTCCATCAGGGAGGGGGAGAGGTCTTTTTAGAGAGCCTGATCCTCGTCATGAACTCGGTCTCCAGCTTGACAGCCTTGTCGGTCATGGGTCTGCCAAAGAGATTCTCTCCTTGGCAGGGGACATTGACCAATTTGTCCTGAACCCACTGCTCGAGGTCGGACGACTGCAGTCAAGCTTGGCGATGCGCACCGATGCCAGCTGCCGCTACTCAAGCCGCCAACTTGAACCCGCCATAGGCCACTCAAGACATGACTTTGGAGCATTCAGGGACTGCTTTGACCAGGTTCTTGAACCGCTGCAAAGGTTCCTCAGAGAAACCAGCCAAGAACCCGGCGAGTTCCTTTGCCAGGTCTCTCAGGTACATGCCCATGTACATCTGGTAGGCCTGGATGCGGCCGATGAGCATTGAACCCTGATAGCACTTTCTGCTGAGGGCATCATGGGTGTGGGCCTCCCTGCCGGGGGCACCGAGGAGTACGTCTTTTGGCTTTTCAGCCGACGCATGGCTCACTCCACCACCATGGAGTTATGTGGCAGCTGTGACTTTTGAAAACCTGGGTTCCGGCGGACTTGATACATCGAGTTGAGCTGTTTGCTCACCACCGGCACCAAAGCTAGTGTCTCCCACATTCAGAGCATCAGCTGTTCCAGGATGGGAGGGAAAGGCACCGTGAGAGATTCCCGTGGAGGGGCCTCGTATTGGAGGATTTCCAATTCATCCGCCCGAGGGTCCTCCTCCGACTCGTTCGGTAATGCCAGGGCCTTAGACATGTCCTTGACAAAATCAAGGAAAGCCATATCCTCGGGCAGGGACAACCATCGAGACTCCGAGATGGGAGAGTCAGATGGGACGTGGTGGTGGCGACGAGTATCGGGGGACTCCTTGTCCTCTGTCTCCCACTTGGAGTAGTCCATCGACGACTAGTAGGAGGGCTGCTCTGCAGGCCTCAGGGCCCCTGATGCCCTGCGGCCAGTGCCCTGTAAACTTGCTGGGGATGACCGTGGTCCTGTTGAGCGGGACTCAGATCGCGACCTTGGCCAAGGATTGAGGCCTAAGGACCTTGAGGATTGGCTCAGCCTTCGGGGACATCTTGGATGTCGAGGGCCCAGTGGTTAGGGCAGATGAACCGGTCGTTCTGGACAACAGTGCCCGCTGCTAGTCCATGAAGGCAGACAAACTGTGCTCCAGAGCTGCCTTTATGGACTCCAGACCAGAAGACTCCACAGCCTTTGGCGTGGGCACCGAAGGACCCGGCCTGACGTTGGCTCCCCTGAAGGGTAATCCTCGACGAGGATGGGGACCGAGGCTGGTCCGTGGTTGGATCTTTCAGGGGGACCTTTGCAGGCTGCTCCTTCTCCGACACCTCAGACGAGCGTCTTGGACTGCGGGACCTGGCCCAGGGAGCACCCAGCCGGTTGGAACTGTCCAAAGATGCTGCCTTCGAAGGTTTCTTCTTCTTCCTGGGTTCCCTCAAGGGAGATTCCCTTTCTGAGGACCCACGACGAGGCTTGGGTTCGGAAGGCTCCGCCCGAGATGTTGGGGCCTCAGATGAGGCCCTGGCCTTCCTGAGGCACTGGGGACTCAGGGAGAAACTTATTTTGCTGCTGCTGGCGGCTCTTGAGGGCCTTACTGGACATCCTCTTGCAGAGACCGCAGGCTGCCAGGTTGTGGTCTGGCCCGAAGCAGCGGAGACGGCAGTCGTGAGTGTTAGTCAAAGACATAATTTTGGAGCACCGATCACACTTCTTAAAGCCACTGGTAGCCATGGGGGAAAAAAGTACCACTGCAAGGTTGAAAACACTCTGGGCTGCCAGTGGGAGAAAAAAGGCATGAGGATGCCAGGAAAAGAAAAGAACAAAAATTACAAAAATAGACCGAACTCGACACCGAGGCAATGAGGTCGGTAGGCAGGAAGAGTACCGGTGTGATACTGGAGATAAGTATGTAACTCAGAGAGAAAAATCAACTTTTTCCGGGGACAAGTCAGACAAACGTCTGAAGGGCTCCATAGAAAAAAGGAGACTGATCAAGATGGCACCCTTGGGCGGGAAGGGGACCATGCCTGCGTGGTGGCATCTGCCAAAGGCTTTCTTTGAAAGCTGGGGGGATGCTTCTGCTAGAGCTCTGTCGATGCCGACGTCACCCATATGTGAGGGCTGACTTCCTGCTTCTTCCTGGAGAATACAAGAAATGACAGAGAGAGGAAGACAGGCATCTATAATTGGAAAAACTTAGAGAATCTAGCAAAATAGTCAGGAAAGCAAAGATTCAAAAAAGGAGGAAATAGCCAGTGCAATAAAATGGGGGGGGGGGGGGGGATAAGACATTTTTCAGATATGTTAGTGAGACAAAGAAGGGCAAAAGTGGTATTGTCAGACTTAAGGGTGAAGGAGAGGAATATGTAGAAGAAGCTGATGAGGATAAAATAGAATTGCTTAACAAATATTTCTGTTCTGTGTTTACAGATGAAGAACCAGAAGCAGGACCTCAGAAAATACCCACAAACAGGAACAGATGCGAGGGGCATCTTGTACAATTTTCAGAAGACTGATTGTGAAGAACTAGCTAAACTTAAAGTAGACAAAGTGATGGGACCAGATGGGATACACCTGAGAATACTGAGGGAACTTGGGAACTTGCTAGCAGCTCCACTCACTGACCTTTTCAATGCCTCGGAGTCAGGAGTGGTGCTAGAGGACTGGAGAGAGACACATGCGGTCCCTTTACACAAACGTGGAAGTAAGGATGTGGTTGAAAACTACAGGTTGGTTAGTTTAACCTCGGTGGTGAGTAAATTATTGGAAAAGCTGCTGAAAGAAAATAGTAAGGTTTCTGGAGTCCAACGGATTACTGGATCCGAGGCAGCATGGATTCACCAGAGGCAGGTCTTGTCAGACAAATCTGATTGATTTCTTTGACTGGGTGACCAGGGAGTTGGATTCAAGGGAGATTTCAGTAAAGCCTTTGACACCATTTTGCACAGACGACTTACAAACAAACTGAGCATCCTAGGCATGGACCCTAAAGCTACTGCTTAGGTTAGAAACTGGTTGAGTGGGAGGCAACAAAGGGTACAGGTAAATGGAGCTCCCTCTAAGGAGAAGGAGGTTACCAGTGGTGTGCCCCAGCGATCTGTCCTTGGTCCGATTCTTTTTAACATCTTTGTTAGTGATATTGTGGAAGAGCTGTTGGGTAAGGTCTTCCTCTTTGCTGATGATACCAAAATCTGCAATAGAGTAGACACCCAGGGAGGTGTAGATAACATGAGGAGGGATATAGCTAAGCTTGAAGAATGATCTAGAATTTGGCAGCTGAGATTTAATGTTAAAGAATGCAAGGTCATGCATTTGGGCTGCAGCAATCCAAGGGAGTGATATGGTATAGGGGGTGAAGTACTTCTGTCCACAAAAGAAGAGCGGGACCTAGGCATGATGTGTCTGATGATCTTAAAGTAGCTAAACAGGTAGAAAAGGCGATGGCAAAAGCTAGAAGGATGCTTGGGTCTAAAGGGAGAGGAATGGCTAGCAGAAGAAAGGAGGTGATAGTGCCTCTGTATAAGTCTTTGGTGCAACCTCATTTGGAGTATTGTGTGCAATTCTGGAGACTGCACCTTCAAAAGGATATAAACAGGTTGGAGTCGGTACAGAGGGTGGCTACTAAAACGGTTAGTGGTGTTTGTTATAAAGCATATGAGGATAGACTTAAGGATCTTAATATTTATACTTTAGAGGAAAGGTGTGATATGATTGAGACGTTTAAATACCTCTGTGGCATAAATGCACAGGAGGAGAGCCTCTTTCGATTGAAAGCATTCTCTGCTACGAGGGGATAGGATGAGGGTGAAAGGGGATATACTCAGGAGTAATATGTGGAAATATTTCTTTATGGAAAGAGTGGTAGATGCGTGAAATAGTGAGGTGGTAGAGATGAGAACAGTATCTGAATTCAAAAAAGCATGGGACAAACACAGAGGATCTCTAAAGGTAAAAAGGGGACTGTTGTAGTGGTTGATATGGAAGGGCAGACTAGATAGGCCTTCTGATCTTTTTCTGCCACCATGTTTCTATGTAAAATTATGCACAAACAGCAAACCCTTTCCACTGAACAAGAAGTTTGAGAACACAAGGTAAGGGTACGAGGTGCAAAGGGGTACACAGAGAGTAACATTAGAAAAGAAGCTCCACATGGAAGGGGTGGTGGAGACACGAAATGGCCTTTCGGTGAGATTATAGAATAACAGCTCTCACTTGGTTTGCAGTTTGTCAGGCTGTGAGGGCTTGTGTGCATCAGTGATACTGAGAGCTAAGCTATCAGTAGCATAACTACTGGCCTGGCAGGGTCTCCCAAGATGGACAGGTCTCAGTTGTAGTGCCAGACTAAGACAAAGCACCCATCTGGGCAGCAGCAGAATGGGATAGAGTTGGCAGTGGAAGATCACAGTCCTGTGACAATGGCAACACTAGCATGACCTGTGCGGAAGAAAGACCTGACAATCTACTTCCGTACCTTGACATAAAAACTCAATGGATAGTCACAACAAAACAAATTGCTCTATAGTGCTGGAAGAGGAAACCCCTAGGTCGGAAGGCTACTGGGGATGGACTGAAAACTATTTAGAATAAAGCCAGCATTTATGATGTGGCTGGATCGATACAATAACAGAAGCTATGGATGCCACTTTCTCAGCAATGAGAGCCTGACTGAAGGCTGAACACAATTTATGACAGTTATCCAGAGGGTCGCCATGAGTCAACTCAGATTCGACGGCACTTAACAACATAGAGTAACAGAATTCAAGAAATCCTGAGATACACACATAGGATCCTTAGTTGCAAAGAAGTGAAGGGAAAGCCAGAGACAAATCGCAGTCTATTGCATTTGCAAAAGGAAGCAAATATGGTAGAACAGAAGGACCCTCAAATATATCTTTGTGTAGGGTGGGGGGGGGGGGAGGGGGCAGGGAGAACTATAATGGCAGCACTTTAGCTTCCTTTGCACTGCCTTACAGGGAGTTTTTTCTCAAAAATTATGGTGGTAGGAAAAATGGAAAGGCAAGGCTCATATTAATCTACTGCATTTGTAGTTTCCTCTCCATGGGGCTAAATGGAGGCCTATGTTGTCCATTGAGGATGAGGAGACCATCTCATTGGCTAAGGAGAGTGAGCGCTGGAGATGGTGACAATGGAAGAAGAGTTGCCATTGGCCGATGACTCAGATGTCTCTCAGTCATGTGCAGTGCTATCCACCTCCAGAGCTTGCTATGATGGAGAGTAGTTATGCAGTAGTACCGGGGTTACCTTCAGATGAAGTCAGCATTGGAAGTTCCATAGTGAGTCGCTGAGATAAAATTGCTGCCAGGTGAGGTGTCAACCCTCCCAGTGGGGAAGACTGGGAAGTGGGTGAAGCCCATAGAATAGCTTCACAGATGGAGCAGGAATAGCAGGACGACTCTGGTCATCTTTCAGTTGCAAAACCTCAGTCTATTACACTAGACACTATCTGGAAAACTATGACTAATTTCTGCTCAAGTTGTCCATTCGAATCTAGTCTTTCTTGAGTATGACTAACTAGGTGGATTAAAAACTAATCAAAAAGAGAAGGTATTGGAGCAAACATTTATGTCAATGCAGAATAATATTGCCCTAATAAAAAAGGAACACATTACTTCAAAACACAGTCAGTTGAGAATTTAAAGAGGACAATAAATTTACTGCTGATTAATTTTCCTACATTTAAATTTCATTCCTCACAAGAAGGTATTAGACAGTACATGCTGGAGCTGTTAAAAATACCAGAAATAAAGGCTGTCCCTTTGATATTAAGCGTCTTTTACTTTCCACCATTTGACAGAAGAAAATTCTGATCAGCCTTCTCAGAGACCAGCAAGAGTTTTGAAAACAATCTTTCTGGTTTGCTTGAGATCGCTCCTGAAGAAGTTCCAGTTCTGAAAACATTAATACTGAAACATAGAAATATGATGGCAGATAAAGACCATGCAGCCTTTCCAATCTACCATCCCATACAAACTACTGAAGTCACTTTTTTTCCCTTTGAGATCTGGATTTGTCTCATGCTTGCTTGAATTCAGATACTACCCTTCTCTACTACCTCCACTCAGAGACTATTCCATGCATCTACTAATCTTTCACAAATGAATATTTACTCAAACTACTCCCGAGTCTCTCCCCTTTCAACTTCATCCTATACCCCCTCATTACAGAGTTTTCTTTCAATTGCTCTCCTCCTGTGCAGCTATGATAGAGATGTTTAAATGTCTCTATTGTATATCTCCTGCCTTTCCTCCAAAGTATACATATTGGGATCTTTAAGTCTGTCCCCATATGCCTAATGATGAAGCCCACTGAACATTCACCCTCTGCACAGATTCCATCCTGTTTATATCCTTTGAAGGTGTGTTCTCCAGAATTGCACACAATACTCCAAATGAGGTCTCACCAAAGACTTATACAGAGGCACTGTCACCTCCTTCTTCCTGCTAGCATTCTTTCCCTATGCACCCAAGCATCCTTCTGGCTTTTGCTGTTGCCTTTTCTACCTGTTTAGCCACTTTAAAATCATCAGAAACAAGCAGCCCCAGCCCCCACTCTTCTTTCATGGACTTCATCCTCTATACTGTACTGCTCCCTTGGATTTTTGCATCCCAAATGCATAACCCTGCATTTTTTAGCATTACATTTCAGCTGCCAAATTCTCACCCATCTTTCAAGCTTCACTATATCCCTTCTTCATGTTATTTACTCTTTCCTGGGCATCTACTCTATTGCAGATTTTGGTATCATACACAAGAACATAAACCTTACCTGACAGCCCTTCCACAATATTGCTCACAAACATTTTAAAACAAATTGGACCAAGGACAGATACCTGCAGAACACCACTGGTAACATCCTTCTTCTCAGAGTGAGCTCCATTTACCTGTATCCTTTGTCGCCTCCCACTCAACCAATTTTGAACCCAGTCCCCTTGGATCCATCCCTAGGGTGCTTAATTTATTTATAAGTTGCCTGTGCGAAACAGTGTCAAAGGGTTTGCTGAAATCAAAGCATCTAGGGCTCTCCCTTGATCCAACTCTCTAGTCACCCATTCAAAGAAATTAATTATATTTATCTGACAAGTCCTGCCTCTAGTAAAACCAAGCTGCTTAAGATCTTGCAATCCAATGGACTCCAGAAACCTCATTATCCTCTGTTTGAGCAGTGTTTTCTTTAATTTAATCTCCATAAAGGTCAGATTTACCAACTTGTAGTTCCCAACCTCATCCTTACTTCTGCTATTGTGTAAATGGACCACATGTGCCTTTCTCCAGTCCTCTGGGACCACTCCTGACTCTAACAAAACATTAAAAAGGTCAGACAGTGGAGCCACAAGAACTTCCCTAAATTTCTTCAATACTCTTGGATGTATCCCATCTGGCCCCATCACTTTGTCTACTTTTAGTTTAAATAGATCCACACAAACACAATCTTCTGAAAATTGTTCAAGATCCACCTCACTTCTGCTCCTATTTGTGGGTGTTTTCTGAGGTCTTGCTCCAGGCCCTTCATCTGTGAACACAAAACAAAAATATTTGCTAAGCAATTCCACTTCATCCTCATCAGTTTCTACATATTTCTCCTTTTCACCCTTGAATCTGACAATGCCATTTTCATACATTCTTCTGTCACTAACATATCTGAAACATATTTTTTGTCTCCCCATTTTACTGGATTGGTATTTTTTCTTCCATTTGTATCTTTGCTTTCCTAGCTTCTCTTAGTTTTTCAAATATTGTTTTCCTCATTCTGTGATCTCTTGTATTTTATGAAAGCCATCCTCTTTTTCTTCTTTCAGCTCCTTCTTTGAGAACCATAGTGACCTCTTTTCCTTCTATTTACTTTTCTAAAAAAAATATATCCCCTTTCAGTTTAGGCCATTGCTTTTTTACATTCCCCAGCTGTTCCCATCTTACTATTGACTCCTTGAGGTTAATTTAGTACTGGCTTCCGATAGGGACTTTCCTTTTAGGTTGTTTTTTTGGCCCAAACCCTGGCTGACAATTTCCATGACAAAATCCACAAGATCACTCTCCAATTCCTCACGAGGTCAGGTACTTCCCCTCCTCACTTCCAACTTTTCCCCTACCTCTGCTACTCTCTCATCCTTTTCTATGATCTATGAGGAGGAAACCACACACCTTCTTTCTTCCTCCAAAATCACTACCTGCTCCTCAGATCCTATTCCCACCTGTCTCCTAAGCCCCATCTTCTCCACTGTTGTCCCGCCCATCTCTCATATTCTCAACCTATCGCACTCCACTGCAACTGTCTCTGCAGCCTTCAAGCATGCTGTGGTTACACCTCTCTTCACGAAACCCTCACTAGATCTTACCTGTCCTTCTAATGACCCATCTCTCTCCTCCCCTTTGTTTCTAAACTACTTGAACGTGCGATTCACTGCCATTGTCTTGACCTTCTCTCTTCTCAAGCTTTCCTGGATCTTTACAATCTGGATTTCATCCTTTATATTCCACTGAAATGGCTCTTCCCAAAGTCTCCAGTGACTTATTCCTGGCAAAATCCAAGGCCTTTACTCAATTCTCATTCTTCATGACCTTGCTGCTGCTTTTGACACTGTTGACCACAACCTTCTCTCGATGCCTTGTCCTCGCTTGGTTTTAAGATCCCTGTGCTATCCTGGTTCTCTTCTTATCTCTTCCATCACTCCTTTAGTGTTTGTTCTGGTGGATCATCCTCTGCTGCTATCCCGTTCTCAGTTGGTGTACCCCAAGGATCTATCTTGGGTCCACATTTTCTCTCTCTATACCCAGTCCCTTTGTGCACTCATCTCTTCCCATGGCTTTCAGTATCATCTTTATGCTGATGACTCCCAGATCTACCTATCTACACCTGAAATCTCTCTGGCAATCCAGGCCCGAATCTCTGCCTGCCTTTCTGACATTGCTGCATGGATGTCTCACTGCTGCTTGAAATTGAACATGGCCAAAACTGAGCTTCTTATTTTTGACCCTAAGCCCTGAAGACTTTTCAGAGTAAAGCCAGGATTTATGATGTGGTTGGCTCAAAGCCCTCGGGATGTCTGACTGCTGATGTAGCTGTGCATGAAATGAGAGTCAAAAGCTGCAAAGATGTCTTACATATTGGGACATGGAACATATGAAGCATGATCCAAGGGAAGTTGGAGCTGTTCAAGAATGAAATGGAATGTGTACAACTCAATCTGTTGGGTGTCAGCAAACTGAAATGGACTGCCATCAGGCACTTTGCATTAGATGATCACATGGTCTACTATGCTGGAAATGAAAGACTAAGAATAAATGGTGTTGCATTTATAATTAAGAAGAAACTTGCAAGAACTGTAATGAAATACAATGCAGTCAATGCTTAATTTCTATTCGTCTACAAGGAATGCCTATCAACACAACTATAATTCAAGTATATGCCCCAACAACAGCTGCAAAAGAGGATGAAATTGATGAGATCTATGAACAAGTACAAGCTGAATTTGACAGAACATGCAAACAGGATATCCTAATAGTCATGGATGACTGGAAGGGTTATGAGATGACATCAAGAAGGTTGTGTTGGAAGAAAGTGAGAAGTCTCTACAAAAGGTGAAAAAGCAAAAACGGCCAAAATGGATGACGGAAGAAACTCTGAAAATTGCTCAGAGAAGCCAAAGCTAGAGGAGAAAGAGAGGCAATCGCAGAACTCAGAGATTTCCAACATGCAGCAAGACAAGACAAGGAAAAGTACTACAATGATGCATGCAAGGAAATAGAAGCAGAAATTATTAGAGGAAGAATAAGACTGGCTTTCCTAAAGCTACAAGAGTTAAAGAAAAAGCTCCAGCCTCAAATTGGAATGTTACAAAATACTTAAGGATCTATGTTGAACGATGCTGAGAAGATCAAGAAAAAGTGGAAAGAATATACAGAGTTTTTATATGATAAAGATCAAGTGGACCAACAGTCGTTTCAACTTGTACCTTATGATCCAGAACCATTGATGATGAATGAAGAAGTCGAAAAAGCATTGAAAACCTTATCAAAGAACAAAACACCAGGCATTGATGCCATTCCCACTGAAGTATTACAGCAATCTGATTCAGCTGTTACCATACTTACAAAACTCTGCCAGGAAATTTGGAAGATAACACCATGGACAACTGACTGGAAAAGATCTGTGTTTATACCAGTACTAAAGAAAGGTGATCCAACTAACTGTGGAAATTATTGCAAAATAGTTTTGATCCCACATGCCAGCAAGATTCTACTGAAGATTATTCAACAGAGACTACAACCATACCTGGAACGAGAACTACCTGAAGTGCAAGCAGGGTTCAGGAAAGGGCGAGAAACGAGAGCTATCATTGCGGATGTGAGATGGATCCTTGAAAAGACTTAAGAATACCAAAAGGATATCTATTTGTGCTTTATTGACTACAGCAAGGCTTTTGACTGTGTAAACTATGAGAAACTCTGGGTCACATTAAGAAGCATAGGTATACCAGAACACCTGAACGTTCTCTTGCACAGCCTTTGCATTGATCAAGAAACAACAGTTTGAATGGAACAAGGAGATACTGAATGGTTTAAAATTAGCAAAAGGTGTATGACAAGGCTACATACGTTCCCCCTACCTGTTTAATTTATATGCAGAAGAAATCTCCAGAGAAGCAGGATTGTATGAAGACAACAGAGGTGTGAAGATTGGTGTAAGACTCATCAACAACCTTCGCTATGCTGATGATACCACATTACTGGCTGAAAGTAAAGATGACCTGAAACATTTGCTTCTCAAGATCAAGGAACATAGTCTTAAAATGGGCCTACACCTTAATGTAAAGAAGACAAAGATCATGACAACTGGCAAAATCAATAAGTTCATCATTGATGAAGAAATCGAAATAGTGGACAACTTTAACCTACTTGGATCAACTATCAATAAAGAAGCAACATCCAGTCAAGAAATCAGATGACGCATTGCTCTTGGCAGAATGGCTATGAAGGACCTAGACAAGATTCTCAAGAGCAGAGATGTCTCTCTCCATACAAACATTCAACTTGTTCAAGCCATGGCATTTTCAATAATGTCATATGGATGCAAACATTGGACAGTGAAAAATATAGACAGGAAAAAAATTGATGCCTTTGAATTATGGTGCTGGCAACAAATACTGTGTATACCATGGACTGCCCAAAGAACAAACCAGTCAGTACTAGAGGAGATCAAACCTAACCTTTCTTTAGAAGCTCAGATGACAAGACTTTGTCTTGCATACTTTGGACACATCATGCAGAGAGAGAGATCATTAGAGAAAGACATCATGCTTGCAAGATAGAAGATCAACGCAAAAGAGGAAATCACGGCACTTAACAATAACAATAAACCCTCCTCTCCCCTTCCTCCTTTCTCAGTCTCTGTGGATAACTGTCTACTCCTCCCTGTTCCCTCGGATCACAACCTTGGGGTCGTCTTTGACTCCTCTCTCTTCTTCTTCTCCATACACATCCCTTTGGATAGCTAAAACCTGCCATTTCTTTCTCTAGAACATCCACAAAATCCACCCATTCCTTTCTGAACACAGAAAGACACTTATCCACTCTTTAGTCATCTCCTGTCTGGACTACTTTAATCTACTCCTTGCTAATCTCCCTCTGAATCATGTATCTCCCCTTCAATTGGTTCAACGCTCTGCTGCATGGCTAATTTTCTGCCAGCCTTGTCATGCTCATATTACCCCTCTTCCCATGTCGCTTCATTGGCTCCCTATCCATGACCATATCCAGTTCAAAATTTTCCTGCTGATCTATAAGTGCATTCACTCTGCAGCTCCTAACTACCTTTCCTCTCTTATCTCTCCCTACACCCCTGCTCAGGAACTCCGCTCTTCTGGCAATTCACTTCTATCTGTGCCCTTCTCTATTGCTAACTCCAGATTTCATTCCTTTCACCTTGCTGCTCCTTATGCCTGGAACAAACTACCTGAGTCTGTACATCAGGCGCTTTCTCTGGCCCTTTTCAAATCCAGGCTGAAAACGCACCTCTTCACTGCTGCTTTCGGATCTTAACTCACCTGGTCTCCTTTGTGTTTCCTTATCATTCCCCCTAGATGTTTCCAGTGTCTACAGCTACTATGTTGTCTAGCTTGACTAGATTGTACACTCCGATGAGCAGGGACCATCTTTTACATGTGTCTGTGGAGCACTGCATACATCTTGTGGCACTATACAAATGCTCAGTAGTAGTAGTAGTTTTCCCAGAAGAGAGATGTTCTGGGTTTTTTTTTACATTTTAAAATAAGAATGTTTCTTGATGCATCTAAAGCTACCCACATCAGGAGGAAGAAAGCACAGTTACTTACCTGTAACAGGTGATCTCCGGAACAGCAGGAATTAGTCTTCACATATGGGTTCGTCGGCGCCGACGGAGCCCGCACGGGAATGCTCCCCAGCATCCAATCAGAAGGCTTTTGGGAGCATCCCTCACGCCTCTGCGGTAGCTTCCCGCCCTTCCCACTGCCTCTCCCCAGTTGCGTTTAATAGCTGAGACAGAAGGAGAGGAGAGGAGAGGAAGGAAGAGAGAGAGAGAGAGTTACAACTCCTAGGGGAGGTGGGTGGGTTGTGAAGACTAATTCCTGCTGTTCCGGAGATCGCCTGTTACAGGTAAGTAACTGTGCTATCTCCAGGAACAAGCAGGAATGAGTCTTCACATATGGGGACTCCCTAGCTGAGGGTGCCAGGGGAGATCCCAGAATGCGCGCCCCTGGACAGGGCGGCATCGCCCCACCTGGATCCCCGGCATCCCCGGAGGGATGGAGGGTAGGAGTTGAGAAGAGTTGCCAAGGCACAGCAACCGAAGACTACAGGGGAGTCTTCAAACCACGTCAATTATCATTAAACCGTTAATGATCTAGCACAATCTAGAGCTTACCTACTGGATTGTAGAAGGCAGAGCTGCGACGGGTACTGTAGGTGCAGTAGTGAAGTCTTCAAGGGAACTTCACCGCAGAGAGGACAAAGTTCCCAGTCCGGGTGGGCTGGAGACGCAGGTGTCAACCGGCACCGGAAGACGGCAGGTCTTCACGAGGAGCTCTAAGAAGCTGAGAACTCCAGTAGGAGCAGAGTCCCCAATCCGGAGGACTAATCAGAAGACTGACCGATCTGGGAGAACCCAGCCCGGAGAAGAACAGAAGTGTACCCCGGGATACCGAGGGGTACACTGTCTACCCTAGCCGGCAAGGGATAGGAAGACAATGGGTTCGAAAACCTCCAGACAAGGAGGCGTAAACCAAGGGGCTGTTGACAGCACAGCAAGTTTAAGCATAACCGGTCCGAGCACCCGAGCCGCAGAACACAGGCAAGCGGGCCGGCCGGACCCCGTAAGAAATAACAAAATGCCAGTACCGACAATTGGGGAATAGTCGGTAAGACACAGGGCGCTATAACATTTCCCAAAAAGCGCCCACCTGTACCGATATATATCCAATAACAGGTATAGATGTATATCCAGACAAGACAGACGCAGACAAGACAGACGCAGACAGAACGCAACCCACTCCAACATAAAAACAAATTTTAGAAAAACTAAAGCGACAACAAGTGACAGGGCCTTCTCCTTCGCTGCCCCCACCCTCTGGAATGAAATACCATTAACACTCCGCATGATAAAAGACCTTCACCAATTCAAAAAAGAATTAAAAACCTACCTCTTTACAAAACACTTTGAAATCCCCTACCAACAAAGAACCTCACCAATACAATCACAGAAACACATACACTGTACCCAAGACAGAACAAATGACTAACACAGGAAATTTCACTAACCCCACACAACACGCTAATGAACCACTCAAACAGTTGACTATTTCACCACTGTAACTAACTAAGATGCGCTCCATGTATATAACTTGTAAATAGTTTGAAAAGCTCTGTTATAGTTAATGTTCAAAATATGTTCAAAATGTTGTTCAAAATATGTTCAAAATATGTTCAAAATAATGTTCAAAATATGTTCCCTGTAAGTACACCTGTATATAGTTAAAGCATAATGTTCCTTGTAAATGTATACAGAAGTATACAATTGTTCTGTTTAATGTTCAATGTAAACCGCCCCTGATCTCTGGAAGGGGCGGTATAGAAAAGACTGTTAAATAAATAAATAAAAAATAAATAAATATCGGGCTATAGGTGGGCCCGGGAGCGCCCACCCAGGTTACTAAACCGGTATGGACACGTGAGAACGATACCGCCAACTCGGACCGGCCCTTGATCCACAGGAGGGCGCTTACCTGGAAGGTGGCGGGAGGAAGGGCCATCCAAGTGATGGGCCGATGTGCGTGGAGCAGGGCAGATCGGCGAGAGTAGCAGTATGGTTGCGTGACCGCCAGATCAGTTGGGGAGAAGCACATCAGGAGTACGTAGGCCCCTGAGGCGTCCAGCTGACAGCCACCCAAAACGTGTCCTCCGTGCCACAGGGGAGGCAGGAGGATAGAAACCCCTATAGCCACGGCGTGTCCATGGGGCCATCTCCGGCCTATATAAAAAAAACCCCTCGGGGTTAGGGCCAATGCCCTCCGCCGCTCCGAAGAGTGCAGGGAGCGGAGCCGGGGATCGGCATGGGTCAGTGGGACCCCCGTCCACCGTAACCTGATGGACCCAGGGATGTCTCTGCGAGAGCGGAGACACAGACCAGGGGGGGGGGGGTCCGGCCCTGTCGAGGAATGGTTCGGCCACGCTCGGAGAGTAGCGGCCAAGGCCCACACTGGGAGAAGGAGATTCGGTGCGCGATCCCCTCAATCCGGGGGAACCAGGCAGAGAGGAATCCGAGGGATGTACCCGAGGGTAAGTCCGAAGAAGATTAGCATGGCCCTGAGGAGCCAGGCTAACCTAGTGAGGGAAGGGTCCCCCCCCCCCGGGGGAGGGGGCTCCATACCTCCAATCAAGCAGCCGAACCGCTTGTCACACTGAAAGAACCCCAGTGTAGAACTGGACAGTAACTTCATGTAAGAGGAGTTAAGCGCAAACTGCCGCATACCGTAGCCTAAGGTTGCCTGGCATGGGCAGCCTGGCGCGAGCCCTGGCACTGCCGACCGGTGTGAGACGTCCCTGGCATGGGCGCACCCGGCAGGCGGGCAGAGGGATGAAACCTCCTCCTCTTCGGACAGGAGGGTCGGGAAGGACATTTCCTACCCCCGGTAGAGGGGGAGGGCCGCGGGCGGCCAGCGCCAAACAGGTCGGCGGAGCACTGAGCAACCTGACGCAAAGCCTCGCCATTGAAGAGGTTCTCCCCGGTGCACGGGGAAGTACCCAGGTTATGTTGTGCCCAGCTGCACAAGTCGGAAGCCTGCAACCAGGCTGTACGACGCGCCCCTATGGCTACCGCAGAGGACCTGCTAACTGACTCGAAAGAGTCCACGGCAGCCCGAGAAAGAAACCAAGAGATATTCCTGCAATGGTAAAGAAGCAAGGAATAGTCAGGGGCCCGAGGGGCCGACACAAAGGGAGACAAAAGAGATAACCTCTCGGTGACCTCCCGAAGTGCCAGGCTCATATAGAAAATATATGAGAGAATCCTGGAAGCCAACATGGACCTTTGGAAAGTTCGCCGCCCAAAGTTGTCCAGAGTTTTAGACGCACGATTCGGGGGCAGGAAGAGTGCTTCTTCTTGCTTCCGACCTTACTCAGGGCCGATTCCACCACAATGGAATGATGGGGAAGCTGGTGCGTCTGGAAACCCGGAGAGGGGGGCACCCGATACCGGGCATGCATGGCTGCAGGCGGCGCCGGTACCTGTAAGGGCGAGTGCCAAATCCCAAGCAGGAGATCCCGCAGGGAGGGATGTAAAGGAAGCATTACGGCTGCCTGTTCCACGGTACCCGGACTTAGTGAAGGGCCCGGGATAGGAATGGCGAGCAAGTCCGCCATGTCAAGGAGGAAGTCCTGAAAAGACGGCTCTCCCAGAGGGGCTAACCCGGGGGAGGCCGAGGTGGAGGGGCCCGCTTGAACACCAGGGGACCCACCGTGCTGGTGCACGGGAGGAATCGCTCTAAACAGAGGAGGGTACTGACAGTCCCTATTCGAGGCCGTCGGTACGGCATCGTCAGAGCCTGGGATTGACTCCAAGCGGGGCATCGAAGGGAGCGACGTCCCCGATGGGCCCGCGGGACTCGGCCTCGGCCCCGATTCCGGGGGCGGGGCTGCCCCCAGGGCAATCCGCAAGGGCGGCTGGAGTGGTGCTGAGGCCGCTGGAGAGCAGGCGAGCGTAGCACTGTGCCTTTGGAAGAGACCGGGGTCAGATCCGAAATGCGCCGGAGCCACGCTTTCCAGACTGGAGATCGATTCGAGGCTGGGCATCGAACCGAGTGACGCCTCCTTAGGGGGCCCCGGTGTCGGCGGCCGCGCCGGTGCTGCCACTCCCGCGAATGGAGTCGGGGTCGCGACGATCGGTGCCGAGGGCAACGAGGGCTTCCCAGGCCGAAACTCGGCGCAGAGGGAAACACCCGAAGTTGGCTCCGACACCGGGAGAAAGGCCCTTCTAGGCGCCGGGGTTCTGCCCGCGTCTGTTTTATTGAGCAGGAAACCCTTACGGGGCGTACTACGCGGCCTTGAGGGTACCCAGGTAACCCGCCGACAAGCCCCGGCAGGGAGCGAGACGCCCAGCCCTGGCTCCGCGGCCGCGGCGCTTCTTTGGGTCGACTCGACCGAAGGACCCGGGTCCCGCGGGCAGACTCTAGTGACGAGTGGAGCACTCAACGCCCGCGTAGATGCCGGGAGGTCGGTGGCGTCCGGGGGAGGCCCTGGCCCCGGGCAAGGTGGGGGTGCCGACCCGCCCGACCGGGATAGATCGATCGGCTCCGCAGGTGGAGCCCGGAGGCGACCCCTGGTGAAGAACGGGGCCCTTGTTCCCGAGACCGCCACAGGAGGGGCGGAGCTGCTCAAGGCCAGTACCGCCCCCGCGGAAGCCGGGGACGAGTCGATCGGCCCTGGGGGAGCCGAGGGCACCCGGTGCCGATCCCCGGCGGGGAGTGGGGCCACCGACTCTGACGCCGAGGACTTGGTCCCGCTCGAAGCGGTCACCACCTCCGTGCACGGCAGGGGTGTGGGCACGCCATACCGGGTCAGGTTGGTCCGACGATCCCTGGTGATGAGTGGAACACTGGACACCGACGCCGATGCCGGGGAATCGGTACCGCCCCGCGCAGGGCCGGGATGTCGTAGAGCCAGACTGGGTCGAGTCGATCGGCACCGAGGACACCAGTCGACAGTCCTTGGCGAAGAGTGGAACACTCGACGCCGGTGCCGATGCCGAGGGATCTGCACCGCTCGAAGCGGGTGCCACCCTCGGGCATGGCTCGGGAAGGTTCTGTGAGGAATGAACCTCAGGAACAACCCGAAACCCCGTGGAGGCTCTGGAGCCCGAAGACTCCATTCGGGGTGTAAGGGACTGGAAGGGAAGGCCGGAGTCGTCGTCATGCGGCGCATGAGACTCACCCCTCAAGGCTCGGTTAGTCTTAACAGACTGTTGTTGGGTTACCTGATCCTGGTGAGGAGAGAAAGCCGACAACCGCACCTCAGAGGGAAAGACGTCATCGAGGGACACTCGAAACAGGGAGGGTCTTCTCCCGATGCTGAAGCCCGGGGAACCGGGGTCAGGGCCCCAACAGGAGAGACACCAGGCGTTGGAGTCGGAGAAGAAGACGTCTCCACAGTGGGGGCACTTCTTAGGGGAAGAAGGCTCCATGCTGGAAAGCCCGGTAGGCCTCAGAATAACACGAGGAGGATGCTCCTCGAAGGAAATAAAGGAAAACAAAAAATAAGGAAAAAGGGGGCACCAGCGGTGCCAGAGTCAGCGGGGAAAAAACCGCGACCACAGGAAACAAGAAAAGAAGAAAAGAAGAAAAGTTTCTGCGGTGACAGGAGGTACGTCCTGTCGGCTCCGTGGAAAAACGAAAACTGGGGAGAGGCAGTGGGAAGGGCGGGAAGCTACCGCGCAGACGCGAGGGATGCTCCCAAAAGCCTTCTGATTGGATGCTGGGGAGCATTCCCGTGCGGGCTCCGTTGGCGCCGACGAACCCATATGTGAAGACTCATTCCTGCTTGTTCCTGGAGATAAAGAAGTTTCCATGTCAATATGTAGGAAATTCTGAAATGCTACAAAGGTTTTCTATGCACTTAGCCAACTATGAAGATTTCTTTCTGATAAAGTTAGCCAGAACCTGGTGATAGCCTTATCTCCTAAGTGATATAGCAAGGCCTTAGGAAGCACACCAAGAGGTCCTTTTACTAAAGGGTGCTAGCTTTTAGCACGTGTTCTGGCACACCCAAACTTGCTTTGACAGTGCGGGGCCATGACAGTACAGCTGCAGTTTGGCACTAACTGTCCATGGCATGCTTAGGTATCAAGGGGGTGGGAAAAGCACCTTGCAGGCAGCGTACCCAGGCTAACTGCAAGGTGAGCAATTAGCAAGGGTGTATTTACTGCCAACCCCATAGGTTGAGTTAAGTGCACTGGCACCAATTTAGGATACATTAGCTAGTGTGCATCCTTTTAAATGCTTTCCAAGCCCTGACAGTTAATGCAGTGGTATTGCATCTAACATGCTCCGATTTTGACGCTATTGACGTGTTAGATGCAACAACATAGTGCCCTTTAGTAAAAGGGCCTCTAAGGGTATTGGGCTATCCTGGATTAATGATACCTTTTTTTCTTCTTTGTTCTTTGTCTGGTGATGGTCTATGTTCTGCATGTGTAACTGAGCTGTGTTATTCTGTTCATGTAGTATTCTCTGAGATGTATTGGTTTAATATTTGCAGTGTTGCCTTTTGATAGGTAGGGTTTGGTGCTTTGTGAGTCCTGGTAGTGCTGTTATGATACAGCGGGTTTGCTATGGGTTCTAAATGGGCAGTATTTATAGTACTTCCTAATGTGCCTGGCGGTTGGCACTGAAGTATAGTAATGTAGAAAGCTGCTGGTCTTTCTTTATCCACTCATTAAAAGGCATGTTTAAATTATGCTAATATTGCACATACCACAGGATGAGACTTATCCGACGCCTTAAGCCCCTCCTCGCCCCAGAGCACTTCCGTACAAGTCTGCCAGGCACTAATAACACCACTACTAGACTTCTGCAACGCAATCTACCTTGGCCTATCAAAACAAACACTCAGACCGCTGCAATTGGCACAAAACACAGCAGCACGCATAATATCCGGCACAACAAGACAAGAACACATCACACCCATACTGAAAGACCTACACTGGCTCCCAATCAGCTCACGCATCAAATATAAGACAGTCATAAATATCTTCAAGATCAAACAACAGTCATCAGGCCTCAGCCTACAAACATTCATACAACCTGACAGAAGCACACGACCAAGGAGGAGAGCCACTTCCAATCGTGTAAACACCCCAAAAGACCTCACCAAAGTCCGCAAGGACACCGCGGAATGAGCCCATTCACTGGCTGCACCAGCAATTTGGAACACCCTCCTAGACGACCTAAGACTAACAACAGACATCAAAGACTTTCGGAAGCAGCTTAAGACAACACTATTCATTGAACACTATGGACACGTCACATGATCTACTCACCATGCAAGAACAAAAGACCAACCCCCGCCCCTAACCCTTGTACATAAGAATGTATAATAGCGCATAATGTAAATAGCTCAACAAGAATCTGATATACACCACCACAAACACACAACTTGTATCACTGCATGAACACACTTAACCACACTTATGATTGTTTGCTGTGAGACCACCTTGATTGGAGGAGAAGGCAGGATAGAAATACTTTTAAATAAATAAATTTATGCAAATGAGGCCCTGCAACGAGTCTCCGCACATGGCCCCGCACCCCCCTTGGGCTGTCCCTGTCCACTTGGGAGCTGCAGCCAGGCTTAATGATGCCCAGTCTGCACTTTCTGTGAGGTTTTTTTTAATTACTTGCTTTTTTCTAAATCCAGACTTAAGGTAAGCTAGTCAGGTATATTAGTTATTGCCTTGCACAAATGGGTGTCACAATCTAAGTTATGCCAGAGGCAATGGATAGTGAAGTGACTTGGCCAAGGTCACAAGGAGAGTCACTGGGAGAAATGGCATTTGAACCCTAACTCCCTTGGTTCTCAGTTTTACTGCTCTAATCATTAGGCTACTCCTTCAGGGAAAGGGGCTTGGAAAACTGAACCAGCAGAGCCTGATGGGATCTGCAGAACACTTGATTCCTTTTCTAATCACAGAAGCAATACGCAAAGTGACCATTTCTAGCATCCGGCATTACAGTCCCCTTTTACCAATGATTGTTTATCGGTTATCGTTTAGTGAATTTTTGATACACCGCCCTTTGAGGAGCATACAGTTAACAATCCTGTGGTGCAGGGCAAAAAGGGGAAGGTCATTTTCTGGCTCTGCTGGGCTCTATTACATTTGCTTTGATGAGTTTAATTACATGGCTGATCTGTCTCTGGGTCTGAAGCAAAATTATAAATCAGCCTGGCAGTCAGAGCTTGCAGTATCCCAGCCTCCACAGCTCTTGCTTCTCTCTGTTAGTAATGGCAGTTTTCACTAGTACAATATTTCTCAGGGTTGAAAGCTTAAGAGTCTTTAAATAAAGTGACATAAACCCAATAGACTTTAAAATTACATGCCCTAACTCACAGGTGTCCAAAAATTAGCTCCTGTGAACCATATAGCGTAAGATGACTTTTTTTTTATTTTTAAAGTGCCATCAAGACAATGCTGACACCTGGTGACCCAGCTGCCTCTGGGTTTTCTTGGCAAGATATGACTGGAAGTAGATTGCCAGGCCTTTTCTTCTGAGGCAATGGAGGGTAAAGTGACTTGCCCAAAGTCACAAGGAGTGCCAGTGGGAATCAAACCCTGATCGTTTGGGTACCAGGCTACTCCTCCACTCAGGTGATATTTTACTTACCAGATAATGTCCTTTCCTTGAGTCCTGCTAGACCAGTCCAGACAAGTGGGTTGTGTTCCCCTAACAGTAGTTTGGTGGAGACAAAGAACCAATGAAAAGCCCAAGTTTCAATGCCATCACTCCCATGCCTCTATTCACCTCAGTCACCGGAGGGCTCTTCAGTACCCATCCCAAAGCATATGGGAGAACATGGCAAGCCTCACACAACCTCAACATGGGCAATAATGAGAGATCAATCAGAAGAGAACTATGTACAGGAAAGCATAACCAGAAGACTATCAGTAGAATATGAACCTGCAGAGCCAAGCATATACATCATAGTGGACTCTTAAGTACCATTGCTGAAGAACAGAGCAAACACAATTCCAGGGGAGGGCCCTGGACTGGTCTAGCAGGACTAGTAAACTGTCACTTTTCATATCAACCTGCTAAAGCAGTCCGGACAAGTGGAACATACCAAAGCTACGCCTTCACTGGGTGGGAAGAAGGCACAGCTAATCGCAAAACCTTGAAGCCCAAGCCCATGGCCGCCCGTGCGTAGACAGCCAAGTGGTAACAGTTGACAAAAATGGAGCATGATGTCCACGCTACCATCTGACAAATGTGTGCAGGGGCCAATAAGCTCCGCTCTGTCCATAAGGATGCTTGCGCTCAGATAGAATGGGTGCGCAAACCCTCTGGAACCAGTTGGTTCTGCAACCGATACACTGAGGCAATGGCCTCCTTAATCCTGTGCCCCAGTGTAGACTTAGCTGCCATGTCACCCTTGCACAGGCCAGCAAAAAACACAAGCAGATGATCCGATTTACGAAAAGAACTTGTAACCTCTAAGTACTGGAGAAGAACTTCTGGACATCCATAAGGTGAGGTTCCTTATCCTTCCCTTGACACTGCTCTACAGAGAAGGAAGGTAGATAAACCATCACCTGAGAGACAGAAGCATCTTAGGAAAGTAGGAAGGCACAAGTCAAAAGGAAACAGACTCCTCTGAAAAAGACAGATAAGATCTGGGTAAGGCAGAGCCTGCAGCTCATAATCTACCTTGTGGAACAAATTGCAACATCAAGACCCTGAGCACTATACACAGATCCCAGGAAGGGAAACTTGACCAGAGGGGAGGATCTAGGTGCTGAACCCCCTGAAGAAAGTGTGCAACATTTGGGTGAAAGGCTAGCGACATACCAGCCACCGGACCTCTAAAACAGGCCAAAGCTGCCACCTGAACCTTCAGTGAGCTAAAAGAAGGACCCTTCTCCAGACCTTCCTGCAGAAAGGCCAACAGAAATGACACCTTTGGCAGTCTCAGAAGCCAGCTGCCATTTGCTGCTCCATCTCTCAAAGAGGCACCAAATCTGAACATATGTCAGGTTGGTAGACCTCCTTGGGCTATGAACAGAGTGGAAATCACTGCAAGAGAACAGCTGCTATGCTCTAGCTATCTCCTTTCAAAAGCCAAGCCATAAGCAAAAAGAGAGCCGGGCCTTTCAGGACAATCAGCCACTGATGCAATAGGCCCCGACACGGAGACAAACGAAGAGGTGGCACTTGCAGAAGCCACATTAGATCTCCAAACACACTCCCCTCAGCCAATTTGGCACCACCAGAACAATCTTTCCCAGGTGGCACTCTACACGCTGCATCACACACCCCATCAAGGGCCATGGAGGAAATACATACAACAGGCATAACTTGGCTGAACCAGGGCATTGAAGGGTCCAAGGCTGAACCAGGGCATCCAAGGCTGAACTAGGGCATTGAAGTCCTTGGACCCTGTTTTCATGCTGTGACTGAAGAAGTGGCACGCTTTGGCATTGGAGCGGTTTGCCTTCAGATCTATCTCAGGATGACCCCAGAAGCAAAGAATTAACTGACATACCTTCTGACTCAACTCCCACTCTCCTGGATCTAGAGTGTGCCAGGTGAGATAGTCTGCTTCCACATAGTTCACTCTAGCAATATGTTGTGCCGGCAGAGCTAGGAGGTTCATCTCCTCCCAGGCAAACAGTCCTCGTGCCACCTAACTGAGTGGTGTTGTCTGAGAACATGACTAGGAGCCAGAAACGCAAAAGAGCCATCCTGATGGCCCTCGCCTCAAGGCAGTTGATAGACCGCACCACTTTCCTGTGGTTCTAATGATCCTGGGCAATTCGATCTTGGCAATGGGCTTCCCAGCCTGAGAGACTGGCATCCGTCATCAGAAGGATCCACGAGAAATCGTCCAGTGGCATATCCTTCCTCAAATGACTGAGCTGCCACCACCACCAAAGATTGACCTTCAACATCAGCGAGAGTGGGAGCCTGAGTTTGAACGCTAGGAAACGCGGGGACCACTGAGTCAGCAAGGCCATTATAGTGGCTGCATATGCACACGCTCCCATGGCACCATCTCGATTGTTGCCATCATCAATTTGAGGAGCTGAAGATAATCCTGGACTGTGAGAGCCTGTTGCGAACAGAACAACATCAGGAAATCCAACCACCTTTTGACTTTCTCCTCTGGCAGGAAGACTCTGCTCACTTGAGTATTGAAATGTGCTCCCAGAAACTCCAGGGACTGGCTCTTCCTCCAATTGATCACCCTGCTGAGGCTTTCCAAAGAGGACAGCACTTGGGTTGCTATTCGAAATGCCTTTGATAGAGAACGAGCTCGGATGAGCCACTTATCAAGATATGGGTGCACACAAATCCCTTGGCGCCGTAGAGCCACAGCTACCACCACCATGACTTTGGAGAATGTCCTTGGGGCAGTGGAGAGTCCAAATGGGAGGGTGACAAACAAAGTGAGAGCCAAGTATGGCAAAATGCAGATACCTTTGCTGATCCTCCAGGATAGGGGGATGAAAATATGGTTCGGCCAATCCAGAGATGCAATGCACTCCCCTCGGCGCACTATTTGAATCACGGATTGCAAAGTTTCCATTCAGAAGCACAGAGCACGCAAGTGCTTGTCGACATCCTTGAGGTCCAGAATGAGCCGGAATGATCTATCCTTTTTTGGGACCACGAAAGAGACAGAATGTCTGTCCTTGCCCTGCTCATCAGGGGAATGGGCACAATGCCCTTCAGGAGCAGCAACTTGTCCAAGGTGATCCGCACAGCTGCCCTTTTGTTCGCAGACCCACAGGGAGAAATGACAAAAGCATCCGGGATCGGCCCTTTGCAATCTCACCCTCTCAAGAACCAAGTCATAAGTGAAAATCGATCGACCTGGGGCATGAGAATTGGACCCTGCATAAGATTGCACCTCCAAGGGAGGCCACATGGATCATCCATCATTAACCTGCATAGGTCCACATACCATGGCCATCTCACCCAGTTGGGTGCTATGAGGATCACTAGACCACAATGCATCTCTATCTTGTACAAGAGATGCTGGATCAACATCCATGGAGAGAAGACATAAAGCAACTTCCCCAAGGGCCATGTCTGAGCAAACGCGTCGAATGCCTCTGACATGCGCTCCCGACGCCTGCTGTAAAACTGTGGCGCTTTGGCATTGTTTACAGTTGCCTTGAGATCCATGACTGGCTGCCCCCACCGGCGAACAATCTGGCGAAACACCCCTTGATGCAGGGACCACTCCCCTGGGTCCATCAGGCAGTGTTGACTGAGGAAATCGGCCTGAACGTTCTCCTTGCCCACAACATAGGCAGCCAATAAGGCCACCAGATTGTTCTCTGCCCACAGAAGCAACAGCCATACTTCCTCCACCAATACAGCACTGCCTGTACTCCCTGGTGACTGATTTAAGAATACTGTGGCCGAACTGTCCAAGCTGACATGCACCGCATTGCAGCATATCAGTGAGTGAAAATACTGCAGCGCTAGGAACACTGGTCTCATCTCCAGGCGATTGATGGACCAAGCCTGTTCCTCCAGCAACCACTCTCCCTATGTCACCTGGGACAGGGATTGGGCTCCCCAACCTGATAAGCTAATATTTCTTGTCATGAGAATTCAGTCCAGAGGTTCCAGAAGCACACCTGCCAGCAGATTGTTGGATTGCAAACACCATCGTAAGTGCAGCTGAGTCACCATAGGCCACACTAGTCTCCATGTCAAAGGATGCCTCTGCAGGGACCAGCGGGAGAGCAATGACTGCTGAAGTGTTTTCATATGGGTCCTGGCCTACAGCACCACCTCCAGTGTTGCCGCCATGGACCCAAGCACCTGTAGATAGTGCCAAGCTGAAGGCGCTGCCATGCGCAAGAATCGGCGTACTTGTTCCTGAACCGTCATCATTCTTTTGCTTGGCAGGAAGACCAGTCCCTCTGCCATCCTGAACTGGGCTCCCAAGTAAATCATGTCCTGAGTGGGCTGCTACTGGCTCTTGCCAAATTGACCACCCAGCCCAGTTGCTGCAAAAGCGCCATCACCCTGTTGATGGCCCGTCATTGAGGTTGGATGCACTAACATACCCTCACGATGCAATACCATTGCCACTACTATTATGACCTTTGTAAAGGCGCGTGGAGCCATAGCTAGCCCAAAGGGCAGTGCTCTGAACTGGAAGTGACCCATCAGCAGAGCAAACCTGAGGAACCTTTGATGTCCAAGCCTGATGAGAATATTCAGGTAGGCCTTTGTCAGATCCAAGGCCATCAAAAATTCTCCCTTTCTCATGGCAACAATGACTGGGTGTCGCATTTTTGCATGGAGACTCTCCAATCAGAGGGCCCGATTGACCCCTTTGAGGTCTAGTATTGGCTGAAAGGTCCCCTCCTTCTTGGGAAACATGAAATATATGGATATCGACCTAAGCCTAACTGGTTAATAGGACAGGCTCCACCGCCTGGAATTGAATGAGCCATTGAAGGGTGTCTCGGTCTGCTTGGGCCTTGGCAGGAGTGCAGCATGGGGAGAGCATGAAGACATCTGGAAGTGGATGCCTGAATTACAGAGTACAGCCATCCTGAACGATCTCTAGAACCCACTGTTTTGTCGTGATGCTGGCCCAAGAAGAGTAAAAATGTTGGAGGTGCCCTCCTACTGGAACTAACTCCGTCTGGGCTGGCCCCACTTCAGTGCGGTTTCTTATTTGCTGTGGAAGCTCCAGAGTAGTATCCTCTGCCTGTTCCCCTTTGATTTCGAAAGGACTGATCCCTGGAAGTGAAATGGCCCCATTGGAACAGAGCAAACCGAGAAGCATGAAAACATTGGTATTCCTGGGGCTGGCCCCTAAGTGGGGAGGAGGCCTTGGGCCCCTTGGACTTGTCCTCCGGCAACCTAGTCTTGTTGTATCCTAGATACATTACCAGTTTCTCTAGAACCTCTCCAAACAAGAGCTTCTCCTTATAAGGATGTTTGCTGAGTCAGGACTTAGAGGAAACATCCGCTGACCACTTGCAAAGCCACAAGAAGCACCATGCCGCTACCACCAATGCCATGGTCTTAGACGAGGTGTGAACCATATCATAAAATACGTTTGCCAAACAGGCGAATGCCACCTCTAGGGATGCTGGAGGCCCAGCAGCACCCTCAGGCAGCGCATGTGCCCATTGAATGCATGCCCGCGTCACCAGAGTCCTGCAGACGGAGGCCTGTAATGTAAGGGCAGCCACCTCAAACACTTGATTCAAAAAGGTTTCCAATCTGCAGTTCTGAACATCCCTCAGGGTTGCTCCCCTCTCCACGGGGATAGTAGTCTTCTTTGTTACTGCCGTGATTAGGGCATCCACCCTTGGCAGCCTAAGGAGATCTTCTTCTCCTGCAGAATGGGATACAACCACCCCCTGGCTTGGCCCTCCTTCAGACCAGCCCTCAGGTACTTTTTACTCTGTCTCAATCAACTTCTTAATTGCCCTATGCACTGGGAAGGCTGTAGAGGACATCTCCAAGGGCTCCTCTGTTGCTTGTGGCAACTGAGATATATTTAAATCTGCAACAGAATATGAGAGCAAGGCAGCTAACTCTTCTTTCCTAAATACTCTAAGCACATTCGGATCTTCCCTGGGTGGTATCACCCCCTCCTCTAATTCTTGCACTGTGAGATCTTCACAGAGGTCAGAGGGACCTTCTCCAAGATCCTCAAAACCCTCCAAATGGGGGAAACCCTGATCTTCCCACAGAACTGTCCAGATGCCTGTGCTTTGCAACTGGAACCACTGACTGTCCCACAACTGGGGGAGGGGAGCAGCTCTGGACCCATAGCTTTCTGTATGGCAGTGCTACCCTGAACATTCTGCCTTAAGTAAGCTTGATGCATCAACAAAATGAAGTCAAGGGAAAAACTAACTTGAGAAGACCCAGAAGGCATTAAATCGCCAGATCCTGCAGTCCCTCTGACTCTGCTGCAGCTGGCTGAGGACCGGGGATCATTCCTGTCAAAGCCACGATGAGCAATGAGGCCGGAGATTTCCCTGTTTCTGGCTCCCCAACAATTTTGGCTGCTGTGCTTTCTTTCTGGCATGAGTGGCATAAGCCCACCACCGAGAGTGAGCTTCTATAACTGCCACACGCCGCACACACTTCTCGGCCAGCATAACAATGTGCTGTCTGCCCCTGAAATAAAGTGAAACAACTCACCATGCACTCAGAAACCAGCAGTGCAGCCACTCACTCACAGCCGTACTTCGAGGAATGTCTCATCTCAAAGTTCCCACTTGTCTTTTATTTATTTATTTTAAACTTTAATCAAATTTGTTAAACTCCGAAGTCAGTTGTGATGAATGAGGAGCAGGTTCTCCTGCCTATGTTGGCAGAGAGAGGATCTCGGTGGGAAAGGGGAGGGACCTGAACTGCCAGGTTTAACACCCCAGGTGAACCAGGCTGACCCAATGACCCCGGTTCAGGTTCTAGCTAATTTCTCCACTGTGCTGCTTTTGGTTCTTTTTGTACTGTTTTTTTTTCTTTTTGCTTCTCAGCACATGCCAGGTCAGGTAGGTTGGAAAGAAAGCAAATCATCCCCAAAAAGCCTGTTATTACAAATATTCTCCATTTTCACTTAAATCTCTCATCTCCTATCCTTTTTTTTTTCCTAAGTCCTATCCGTAGAGTCCAAGAAAGGAACTCTTCACCAGCTGCTGAGGACTGAGTTTACTGGTCGTGGAGGCAGTGCTACAGGGCTGTTCTACTGTGACATCAGAAAATTCCGACATGCTCAGTCCCTAACTGCTGGTGGAGGGCGACAACCTATGCATCTGGACTGAACTGGTGGGACGATAAAGTACTGTTTTACCATCTCGCCCATAATACTGCAATAGCCATAAGAAACAGAGTATGATAGCCTGCTGCCCATGGTGGTACCACATGAATACAGAAAAAGGCAGCCTGGATGAAGAAACTAAGCTGCATTTTCTTCTCTCCCTTAGACAACATATCCAGAGGAAGAAACCAGTCTGTAATGCCAGAATGCTGGTATTTAAGAGAGAACAGTTTGGATTCTTCCAGCCAAGTTGGCTCTGTAGTACAGAAGACAGGCACAGCGTGTAGTCTGATTGGCATACTAAGTCAACACGCCACAAGCAGCACAGAGGCCTCATTAAAAATATCTTCCAAACACATTTTGGTATGTTGCCCATTAGGCATGTGTATTGTATTTCGGGCTCATTGGGGTATCTGAAAATTAAGCATGTGCACAAATTGCTTGTGCACACTCATACAGTAACTGGGGCATACAATAATGATGAAAAGAAAAAAAAAAAACCTTTGGTTTATTTACAGTTAAAACAAAACTTTTTTTTGGCCCTACGTATGCCTCTTGCCTATACATATTACTTCAGAAGGAAAGCGTAGTTACTCACCTGTAACAGGTGTTCTCCAGGAGCAGCAGGAATCAGTCCTCACATATGGGTGACGTCGGCGCCGACGGAGCCCTCGCGGAGCAATTTTCCCCAGCTTTCACAGAAAGCCTTTGGGAATTGCAGCGCGCATGCGCGGTCGCCTTCCCGCCCAAGGGTGCCATCTTAGCCAGTCTGATGACATAGCTAAAAGACAGCATAAAAATTTGCAAAAAGCTTAAGCAGATGATTGCAACTCCACGGGGAGGAGGGAGGGTTGTGAGGACTGATTCCTGCTGCTCCTGGAGAACACCTGTTACAGGTGAGTAACTACGCTTTCTCCAGGACCAAGCAGGAAGTCAGTCCTCACATATGGGACTCCCAAGCTTAAGGCTACCGGAGACCCTAAGCACAAAAATGAGCTCCCTCGAGCTCGGCAGTACAGAAGGATGGAATCTTCGCTGACTTATTACCCACCGGTAGCCCCCATCCGGGATGGAGGGTAGGAGTTGCTCAAACCTCGAAGAGATTTCGGAGGACTGCCTGTCCGAAAGCACTGTCCCTGCGGGACTCCCTCTCGAGACAGTAATGGACCGCAAAAGTCTGGCTCGAAGACCAAGTAGCGGCCCGGCAGATTTCTGCCAGCGGAACAGAGCGGAGGTAAGCCACTGACGTAGCCTTCGCCCGAACACAATGAGCCGTGACTCGACTTTCTAAGGAGAGTCCGGCTGCCCCATAAGCCCAAGCGATACAGTCAGCAACCCAGATGGACAGAGTACGCTTGGAGACAGGGAGCCCCAATTTATTGGGGTCAAAAGACACAAAAAGCTGAGCAGCTTTACGGTGCTCCCGCGTACGGTCAAGGTAGAAGTTCAATGCCCTTCTACAGTCCAGGGTATGCAGGACTCGTTCAGCTCGGCTGGAGTGAGGCCTGGGAAAGAAGGTTGGAAGTACCACCTCCTGATTGATGTGAAAAGGGGAGACAACTTTTGGAAGAAATTTTGGGTGAGTCCGTAGGACTACCCTATTTTTGTAGAACCGAGTGAAGGGAGGATCAGACACGAGGGCCTGCAATTCACTGACGCGTCTAGCGGAAGTGAGGGCTATCAGGAATAAGGTTTTCCACGAAAGAAAACGCAGAGAACAGGTAGCCATCGGTTCAAAAGGTGGACAGGTGATCCGCTGTAAAACCACATTCAGATCCCAGTCAGGTGCTGGCGGGCGCAGAGGTGGTTTTAGTAGAAGGAGACCTCGGAGAAACCGTGCTACAAGAGGGTCGCTGGAAAGAGGTCTGCCGTCCACCGGCACATGGTGTGCTGACAGAGCACTGAGGTGGACCTTGACTGAGTTGGACTTAAGTCCCAGATTAGAGAGGTAGAGCAGGTACTGCAAGATCACCGACACCGAGCAGGAGAAGGGATCCTGAGACTGCTGTACACACCAAATGGAAAAGCGACGCCATTTAAGGGCGTAGCATTTGCGGGTAGAAGGTCGCCGAGAAGCTAGGACGACCTCTTCCACCTCTGCCGGCAGGAGAAGGGGAGCAAGGACTACCCTTTCAGCCGCCAGGCCATTAGATTGAGAGATCTGAGGTTGGGGTGTAGTAGAGACCCCTGATCCTGTGTTAGGAGATCCGGATGAAACCCCAGAGGGAACGGATCCTCTATCGCTAATTGCAACAGGAGTGGAAACCACGGCTGTCTGGGCCAGCGAGGGGCCACCAGGATCATGGACGCTTTGTCCTGGAGAACCTTGAACAGAGTTCGGGAGACCAGCGGGATGGGAGGAAAAGCATAGAGAAGGCTTTCCGACCATGAGAGCAGAAATGCATCTGCCGCTACCCGAAGGGGATGTGGCTGACGCGAGCAGAAGCGAGGAAGTTGCCGGTTGAGAGGACTGGCAAAGAGATCCATCGTGGGGAGGCCCCACTTCAGACAGAGTTTCTGGACTACCAAGGGATCCAGATGCCATTCGTGCGGCTGGAGTATCCTGCTGAGTTTGTCCGCCAGGCAATTCTCCTGGCCTGGGAGATAAACTGCTTTGAGAAGAATGCCGTGACTGATGGCCTAAGAGCAGAGCTTTTGAGCTTCTCGGCAGAGAAGGAAGGAGCCCGTGCCGCCCTGTTTGTTCACGTAGAACATGGCAACTTGATTGTCCGTCTGGACAAGGACAGACTGGTGAGAAGTCAGGTGGGAGAAAGCCTTGAGCGCCAGACGAATAGCTCTGAGCTCCAGGAAGTTGATCTGTTGAGCAGATTCCCACGCGGTCCAGAGACCTTGAGTACATGCCCCCTGGCAGTGAGCTCCCCAGCCCAGGAGGGAAGCATCGGTCGTCAGCACTTGAGTCGGCTGAGGCGACTGAAAAGGCATCCCGAGCACTAGGTTCGGCCGATGAAGCCACCACTGTAGGGAAGAGGCCAGCGGACTGGAGAGGCGCACTAAGTCGGCTAGGCCGCCGGTGGCTTGTTGCCACTGTTTGCGAAGGCACCATTGAGCCGGCCGCATATTCAGGCGAGCATTGGGGGTCACGTGGACGGTGGAAGCCATGTGGCCGAGCAATCTCAGGAAGCGCCTGGCGGAGACCAGGGACTGGCTGCGAAAACGGCCGGCTAGGTCCATGAGCCGTTGAGCCCTGTCGAGAGGCAGGAAAGCTCAAGCCTGAGGAGTGTGCAGCCTTGCGCCGATGAACTCGAGATCCTGTGAGGGGAGCAAAGTGGACTTTGCGAAGTTTATGACAAAGCCCAAGTACTGCAGAAGAGTCACCGTGCGGTGTGTGGCATTGGTGACTGCCGGAGGGGACGATGCTCTGATGAGCCAGTCGTCGAGGTACGGAAAAACATAGAGGCCGTGAAGCCTGAGATAGGCCGCCACCACCGCGAGACATTTTGTGAAGACTCTCGGCGCGGAGGACAGGCCAAAGGGCAGTACTCTGTACTGGTAGTGATTTCCGGCCACCACAAACCTTAGGTATTGGCGGTGGCTTGGGTGGATGAGGATGTGCGTGTAGGCATCCTTTAGATCCAAGGAGCATAGCCAATCTCCCTGCTGGAGGTAGGGCAGAAGGATTCCAAGGGTAAGCATCTTGAACTTTTCCCGCACAAGGAACTTGTTGAGGTTGCGCAAGTCCAGGATGGGTCTTAGGCCTCCTGTCCTTTTTGGTATTAGGAAATACCTGGAATAAAAGCCTTGACCTCTCAGGTGGTGGGGCACCGGTTCCACAGCCTGGTCCTGAAGAAGACTTGCTAACTCCTGAAGGAGTAAGTCCCTGTGCAGAGGTAGTCGCGGAGGTTCCCCCGGAAAATAAGAGGGAGGGACCTGATGGAAGTGAAGAAGATATCCTTCTCGCACGACTTGAAGCACCCAGGCATCTGAAGTGATGTTGGACCACCTGTGGGCGAAGTGAACCAGCCGCCCTCCGGTGCTGGGAGGGACCAGCTGAGGGGGAGAGGCTATGCTGAGGAAGTCAAAAACCCCCACCCTGCTGAGCAGGGGCTGGTGGTGCAGGCTTGGGGGCTTGCTGCCTACGGGACCCGTTACCCCGTCCCTTGGCCTGCTGACCCTGTTGGGGAGCTGGAGGGGCCTGATATTGGGGGTAGTGTTTGTAGGCAGCCGCCTTTCTCGGGTAAAAGGACTTTTTTCCCGAGCCCTTCTTTTTCTGGGAAGGGGCGGAGGTCTTCCTAGAAAGCCTTGTCCTGGTGAGAGTCTCCGTCTCGATTTGTGCAGCCTTTTCAGTCATGGGCTTGCCAAAGAGGTTCTCACCTCTGCAGGGGACATCGACCAACTTGTCCTGTACCCAAGGCTCAAGGTCAGACGACTGAAGCCAAGCCTGTCGGCGGGCACCGATGCCGGCTGCGGCCACACGAGCCGATGCTTCAAAGCCATCATAGGCTGCTCGGGACATGAATTTGGAGCATTCCCGAATACCAGATGTTAAGGCCAGGAACCTCCGCAAAGGTTCCTCGGACAGTCCAGCAGAGAATCCGGCTAGCTCTTTAGCCAGGTCTCGGAGATACATGCCCATGTATAGCTGGTAGGTCTGGACAAGACAAGCCAGCATAGAGCCCTGGAAACACTTCTTACCAAGGCCATCCAGGTTACGGGCCTCCCTGCCAGGGGGCACCGAGGAGTGCATTTTCTGGCTCTTCAGCCGATGCATGGCCGATTCCACTACCATGGAATGGTGTGGTAACTGTGCTTTTTGGAAGCCAGGACTCTTGCGGACTCGATAGATGGAATCGACCCGCTTGCTCAATACCGGCGACGAGGCCGGACTCTCCCACATGCGGAAGAGTAGTCGTTCCAGCATGGGAGGCACCGGTACAGTAAAGTGCTCCCGGGCGGGAGAGTCGTACTGAAGGGCGTCGAGCTCTTCGGCTCGAGGCTCCTCCTCGGGATCCGCCGGGAAGGCCAAAGCCTTGGCCATATCCCTGACGAAGTCCGAGAACCGGGCATCCTCCGGAGGGGACTGTTTCCGAGGTTCGGACTCAGGTGAGTCCGAGGGGACACACCGAGTCCGAAAGGAATCAGGTGACTCCTCCTCTTCAGACTCCCAGACCGACTCCGAGGAGGAATCAGTGGGGTCGGCTCGGGCAGGCGGAGGCGTCGGCTGCCCCGACGCCAAGGGAGTCGGCGGCGACGACCTCGGTCCCGAACGGGAGGCCGAGGGTGACCTCGACCGAGGATCGACTCGAGTTCGCATGGACTCGAGGATCGGCTCGGTCTCCGGGGTCGACTTAGACGTCGACGTCCCGGCGGTCGGGGCAGCGGCGCCAGCGAGGCTAGCGATCAGTGCCCGCTGCTGGTCCATGAAGGCAGATAGTCTGCTCTCCAAGGCCGTCAACCTGAGTCCGACCTCAGGTGACCCAGCAGTCCCCGACTCGGGCCCGACACGTCGGACCTCTCGGAGGCGAGTCCAGAAGGACCACAGGACTTACCCGAGCAGGCAACTCCGACTCCAGGCGAGGTCGCTTCGGGGGGTGCTCCTTCTCCAAAGACCCGGGACGGGCGTCGGGGCTATGCGACCTGGCCCTCGCGGAGCCAGGAGCGTCCACCGACGCCGCCCTCGCAGGTTTTGTCTTCCGTCGATGGTCTCCGGAAGGAGAACCCCTGTCGGAGGAGCTTCGGCGATGTTCAGAGCTGGAGCCTCTGGATGCCGAGGCCTCCGACGAGGTCCGGGTACGGCTGGGGTCAGCGAAGATTCTATCCCGCTGATGCCGCCGACTCCTCAACGCTTTGGAGGACATTTTGCCATAGGCTCCACAGACCATTTCTTCATGATCCGGGCCCAGGCAGCGGAGGCAATTATCGTGTGTGTCAGTGAGTGACATATTTCTGTCACACTGACCACAGCGCTTGAAACCACTGGCAGCCATCGGGGGAAAAAGGGCCCCTGCAAGGTCAAAGGACCGGGCTGCCAGGGAAAAATCGAAAATGAAACTGACTAAAATCAGAAAAAATGAAAAATAAGGGAAGGACTCGCAACAGCGTCGCGAGTCCGGGCAGGAAAACGACCGGCGTCGAACCGAATTGAAAAAAGAGTAAAACTCACTAAAATCAACTTTTTCAGCGGGGACACGACGGGTACGTCTGTAGGGCTCGGCGGAAAAAAGAAGACTGGCTAAGATGGCACCCTTGGGCGGGAAGGCGACCGCGCATGCGCGCTGCAATTCCCAAAGGCTTTCTGTGAAAGCTGGGGAAAATTGCTCCGCGAGGGCTCCGTCGGCGCCGACGTCACCCATATGTGAGGACTGACTTCCTGCTTGGTCCTGGAGAAACTCTCCTTGCCAGAATACATTTACAAGATCGCTGTTGTAGCCAACATACCCCTGGCTTAAAGAGTGAAGCTCAATCCTGTCAATCATTTTTTGAAGTAAAATGTTGTGCCCCTGAAGAAGCCTGGTACAGGAGAAACGAAGATCTTTGTTGGGCGACTATAGCTTAAGTGTTGAAAGTCTGGCGAATTATGATCAGATAAGTGTGTCAGTTTGCTTAAAGTCTGGTTGGCAGTTTTTGTCCAGTCACTAGGTTGTTTGTTCTGTTACAGGGGGCTGTTTTGAGGTTGGTTGACACTATTGAAAAAGTTTGGTTGCTATACTTGTGGAAGAGAATGGTTCTTTGCTTTATACATTTTAAATATGCAAGACCTATAAATTTATTTTGAAAACTTGTAATTCTGTAAAAAAGTACTTTTTTGAGAATATAAAATAATAAAGAATATAAGAATGCAGATAGAGCTGAGTTTGGCTTTGAAAAATTAAGGGAGTTTTTTTAAGATGGTGATGTGAGAAATATATGTTCCCTTAGGGTAATTCAGTTTGCCATATAAAGGGAGTAATAATCATCCTGAGGTCTTTTTCTCCCTTTAAAAAGATAGAGTGTTTGGTGTGTGGTTTCAATTTTACTTAAAAGTGTAGGAGTGGTCTATGTAATATCATTTGTGTAAGAATATTTTGTGGTTTGTCTAAAGGTTTTTCTTTTCTTTTTGTTATGTATAAAACTAACCCATTTGGGAAAGATACCCTAAAAGAATTTACACACCAGCCTGATTGTATATTTTACTGGACAGACCCTTCAAACAATTAACACAATTGTGAAAGGTAGTCTGCAGAGTTTCTCATCCAAACAAACTGAATACAATAACTAGAATTCTTTTCTTTTTATTTTGCAATAGTGAACAGTTGTACATTTGGCTTTCCACTGACGTTCCCTGTACTTGTTTGCTACTAGAAATTGTGCAAACTCCTGGTACACACAGTTTCTTGTCTGCAGGTCAAAAATGCGTCTTCTTGTCACCCCCACTCATCCTTGGCTCAAACACTATGAAATCATCACAATGAACAATGTAACTTTTGTAGAAAAACTCGCCTAACTTTTTGATGAGCAGATCTCTGGCCTACTGACAGACCTGTAAAATCTTATCATGAAAAAAACACCAGAGGATAATTGCAACATCAAACTTCCACACCCCTTCCCCCAAGAAAAGCACGGAACAGTATGTTGCATAGCGGATGCCATGACAATTTATTGTTTGCTTGCAAAATGATGCAGAGAAAGATGACACACCACCAGCTGGGCACCAGTGTATTCATCTTTAGCTCAGAGTAAAATACTTCCAAGCTCTTCTTAGCAATCCTTGCTTAATGCATACAAGTACAGCAAAAATAAATATGTTTAAAAAAATCCACATCTTTTCAGGACATACGGAATTTGTCTGTCAGTAGAGAATGCCCGTTATCAGCCTTCTGCAGTGAAACCAGGTAGTGGCTTGCCACAGAGTAAATAACCTCTTCAGAATATTGTATGTGCCATCCACGGAGGGAAGATGCATGCAAGCTGTAGGCATCCTCGTCTTCCTCACAGGCCCAAAACAGAGGGAAAGCCTTTTAAAAGTAGACCTTAAGCGGGAACACGTGATGCATGAGCGAGTGAGGATGTTCCTCTGCTCACTCTAGGGCTGCCCCTTCAATTTATCTGCTTTTTTTGCCATTTTTCCCCCTTTGTGCTCTCAGACTGGGTTTGTGAAAGTGATCTGGCTTTGTTCTGCGTTTTGCCAGCTAGCAAAACTTCTTGACAATGCCAGTGGTACCGAAGAAAGATCAGGACAAGTCTCAATGTGATGGCAAAATGGTGGACTCATCTCCTGAGGAGATGGCCAAAGTCGTCATTAAATTTTGGACCCTAAATTTGATTTAATTCTAAAAAAACCTGGAGTCTATGGGTATGGCACTTACAGAAGTTGGCAAGTGGGTGGATGAAATCAAGCATTGTCTCTACCCTGAAGGATTCCGAAGGCTAGCATAACTGGCTGCTTAAAGCTCACCAAACACAATTAGTTACAATGGTGGCTAAGGTGGACAAGCTTGAAAATCGTTCCCAAAGGAACAACCTTCGGTTTCTGGGGGTGCCGGAATCTTGGTCCGATCAAGACCTCTCCTCGCTTATCGCAACATGGCTACCTAAAGAACTGGGCCTTGAGGAACTTGCTGGACAGATTCAAGTTGAACGTGACTATTAGATTGGGCCGCGCTCAGATGGTTGCCAGAGGCCGTGAGTTGTAATCGCTCATATTCTTCACTTTCAACAAACTCCTGTTGCTGCAGGCCTATCAGAGGAAAGGGGGAGTTGCAGTTGGATAATCAACACCTTTTACTTTTTCAGGATTATTCCTCTACTGTGGCAGCCAAAAGAAAAGAGTTTGCTCCACTCTGCTCTGAGCTTTTCTAGCGAAAAATCCACTCCCTGTCCTATCCAGCGATGCTATGACTGCAACATGAGGGACAGTCACATGCCTTCGAACAGCCCACTGCAGCCCCTTAAGTTCCTAAAGGAGATAGGAGTCATATCCGATTCCGGACCTTCTTTACCAGTTCATTCAGTTTTGACCATCTGATTGTATTCATATTGGATGGCATGGCTGTTGCGTGCAGTTGGTTGCCTTTCACCTTTGCAAAGAGTGACTTGCGCCAGCTATGTTTTGGGACCAACGATCGCCCTGATGGATAGAGTGATTTGGCAGAATGACAAGATGCCAATGCTGTTCAACTTGGGGGGCAGCCCTGGTGTGTTGCCAGACATGCCCAGCCTCACTGTTGAGGCATGGTTGGGATTTGAAGTGATATCTATAGGGGGATTGTTGGGTTAACCTTTGGGGTTGTGCTTGTGTGGATGAGTGCTAAGAGTGGATGGTGGTTGTGTGGAGGGGAAGAAGAGGTGTGACTGTTTACTACAAGTGAGGAGTAGATTGGTGGTGCGTGGAGTGTGCGGGGAGTTATGGGGCGAGGGGCTGGGGGAAGAAGATCCTTCACAGCAGAGAGAGGGTTGGTTTTCTGGTATTGTTTGGTGGTCAATTGGGCAGTGGTAGTACTTTACGGTAAGAGTATGACCCTGGGGTTTGAGACTGGGCAGCCTCTGGGTTATAAAGGATGTCACTTAAACTAAGAATCATTTCTTTGAATGTTGGTGGCATTAATTCGCCGGTCAAGCACACTAAAATCTTACAAGCCTTGAAAAGGAAGTGAGTCCACCTGGCCCTCCTGCAGGAGATTCATCTTAGTGTCTTAGAACACCATAAGTTGTGCTGCGATTAAGTTTCTATGGTATACAGTGTTTCTTTGGGTACCTGTAGAAATGGTGTTGCCATTTTGATCTGGCGCGGATTACTAGTTGAGGTAATTGAGAATGAGATGGACCCTAATGGTAGGTTTGTTTTCCTTAGAGCAAAACTCCGCCACGAGGAGTTATGCCCCAAAAATTATGATCTGAACTTTTTCAGAAATATCCTTCAGAGGGTGCCACATACTGACCATATCCAAGTTATCTTGGCTTGCAACTTTAATTGTCCGCATGACCCCAGACAGGATCGCTGTGGCCTGACAGTAGGGAAAACTTGGGCATCAAAAGGGGTGAGTTACCTATGTCGAGTGGGAGGCCTGACTGATGTCTGGTGCACCTAACACTCTGGTATTCGGGATTATACTCACTTATCCCGGGCGCACTGGTCCCGTCTTGATTATGTTTCTTGTGTCGTCCAGGGGATTTGGAAGGGTAATGGCGGCTGAAATAGAACCCATCGCTGTGCCTGACCATGCGATGATGTGGATGGACCTGGAAAGGCAGTGTGCTACTTGGAAACCCTGGACCTTTCTGGCTAATCTTTGGGAGGATGATGATTTCCGAAGCTATATTCAGCAGCAGTGGCGGTACTATGAGCATTTTAATGATGTTCACTAGGAGACTCCTGTACTCTTCTGGGAGGCGGGGAAAATGGTGATAAGGGGAGCGATTATAGCCTACATGGCCAAGAAGTGACGGCATATAGACTGGAGTATCCTTCAGTTAGAACACTTCCTGCAGACTCAAAAACGTGAAGCAGTGCACAGACCAGGGCTAGAAATGCGATATGCTTACTTGGTAAAAGTCGACTCTCAACTCCTTGCTTCAACAATGTGACCTACGGTCTTTGCAGTTCTATAAGCATAGATTTTTTTGTGGTGACCGGATGGGGAAGCTTTTAGCTAGGACTCTTCAGGACTGGAGGGACCCTGTTTTGTGTCAATTATGAAAACTCGAGCGGAGGCATATGCAGTGACCTAGGTCAGGTAGCTGAGGTATTTCACCAATTTTATCAATCTCTGTACTCAGAGGAACGTGGAGACTTAGTGGATGGGGAACATTTCCTGTGGACTGCACGGCTTCCTACTCTGATGGAGGTGGAAATAGAATTGTTTAATAATCCAATTACAGGTAGCGAAGTGCAGCAAATCATTAAGGACAGGAATGCTCATAAGATGCCAGGCCCTGATGGCTTTGGGGTGGATTATAATAAAATATTATTTCTTCAATTGACCCCTGCTTTGGTTGCTATGTATGCCAGCGTTTTGGAGGATGGGATTCTCCCTTGAGACAGCAGAGTGCTGTCATTACGGTTATCCCAAAGCCTGGATAGGATCCGATAGATCCGGCCTCTTATAGGCTGGTCTTGCTGCTTAACTATGATGTAAAACTATTGGTGGCAATCTTAGCATGTCGACTTAAACCTATTTTGCAGTGCTTTATAGGATTCCATCAGGTGGGTTTTGTGCAAGGACAAAAGGTGTCACTTAATACAGGCAAACTGATTCTAGGCAAGGAATACTGTATCCAGCATCATCTTCCCTTGCTTTTATTTTAGTGAGTTTTGATGCCAAAAAGGCATGTCAGAATCTTCTGGTCTAACAGCTATGGGTGCCACTTTATCAACGAGTCGCCTGACGTTTAAGAGGGTTGTCATGATTTGTCACAGACTCGATGGCACTTAACAACCACCTGGTCTTACCTGATTGTGGTTTTGAGACAATATGGTTTCTGAGGCATCTCTCATTGGAATCAAGTCCTCTACAATACCCCTTTGGTGATCATATCGGTGGGTGGCACACTTTCAGCTCCTTTTACCTTGGAGCAAGGCATCCATCAGGGTTGTCCACTTTCTCCACTCCTATTCCTGCTTTTTCTTGAACCATTGCTGCTGTCACTTCTAGCTGAGAAAAATATTCAAGGTTTAATCTTGGGAGATGATGATATCAAATTGAGCGTTTTTGCCGATGATCTGCTCCTATGCCTCCAATCTCCGGTGACTTCTTTGCCAACCACTTTATGAATCATTGAACGCTTCGGCAGTTTTTCCAGTTTAAAAATTAATCATGGCAAGTCCATAGTGCTGGATGTGTGTGTGGGGGTGGGGGAGAGGGATGCATGTGAGTTAGCCTGGGAGTTACCCTTTGGTCTGGGCAGACTCTAAAATTCGCTATTTGGGTATTCAACTTACAGAGAATCCCAAAAAGCTCTACATCAGTAACATCAAACCGCTTCTGCACAGAATGTCTGAGCACTTACAAAAATGACAGTGTCATTGAAGGGAAGGGTTGCTCTTTTTAAGATGATGGAGGTACCCCAATGGATATATATGCTTAGATATCTTTCTCTGTGGATCACAAGCCAGGAATGGGCACAGTTGGATGCACCATTAGTTAGATTTCTATGGAACTGCAAATGGCCACATATTTCTTTGGTAGCTTCAATGTGACGCTTGGACGAGGAGGGTATTAGTTTACCCTTGTTACGGACCGATTTGCTTTGTCTCACCTGGCAGTTTTGGGATTTATAGCCAGCCTATATCAGTTCAGGAAGGCCCTCAAAACCCACTTGTTCCTCCAACACTTACCTGACAGCAATTGATCCTAGATATACCCTCCAGGAATTGACCCAATTTAGTTAGAAAAGACCTACATGCATTATCTGACTTTTATCTATCCTTCCAATGTAAATAGATTATGTATATAGTTGACCCTGTTTTCCATGTTTATACTCCTGTTCGATGTAAACCTGACAGCTTGTTGTTATGGTCGTTAAGTTATAATGTAAACCGCACTGATGCTAAATAGCGCGGTATATAAGAAACTGTAATAAATAAATAAATAAATAATTTACTTACGGTATAGAGCTGTATGCACAGATGTCTTTGACTGGTTGGTTATCTATAACTTTCCATAGAATGTTTTTGCTGCATGCTGAAGCCATCGACTCCCGGCATCTTGGACTTCTGATTATCTTAAAGCTCTTTAGCGAGCTTGGCAAATGCTGTGCAAACACAGAGGGTGCTCTCGGCTGTGCACGGGCTTCCTTCCGCTGATGGGTAATGCAGACTTTACCCCCAGGTGGCAGTGTACTCTCCCAGGTACTTGGGTGGTGGCTGGAATCAATTGTTTGTGGGATCTTAAGATGGTGGAGGGAGAGGAGTTTAACTCATTTCTGAATTTGCAGGCCATATATCACATACCCAGGAGAGACTTTTTCTGTTACCTTCAATTTCGACACTATGCTCAGTCTGTTTTGGAAGGTGGAACCCACTCTTTTTTGGAAGGGCAGTATTGTTGAGTTGTTTGCTTCAATGGAGGGATACATTTCTTTGCGTTGGTTTTGCAGGGCGTTCTTCCCAGCTTTGGACACCTCGGCTCTGGAATCATTAGCAGCCCGATGGCGAGGAGATGGCTTGGTGGAAATCACCCCAGGGTTTTTGCAATGGGCCTTTGATAAATGCTGTCACTCTCTGAATGTGTTTACTTTCAAGAACTCCAGTATAATTTTTTATGGAGGAGTCTATATCCATAATGTATGGACCCATAAGGCAGGTATATGTGCGACAGACTTGTGCCGGTGGTGTGAGGTGGACTGTGGCATGTTTTTACACCGGTTCTGGGGATGTTTAAAAATACAACAGTTTTAGGGAAGGGTATGCACATGCCTGGGTGTCCTGGTGGGCTATCCGGTCTCTCCAGCTACAGAGTTTATTTGTTCATTAAATTTTCAGTAGTGGAGCCTTGTGAGTGGGCCCCGAAGTCTCTGTGAGTGTTTTTTTTAGTAGGTAAAAAATTGATTTTGCAACAGTGGATGTCTGATACCACCCCCCCTCCCCCGGACGTGAGGTCTTGGGAGTGTGCCTCCTACAACCTCATGGATATGGAGCATAACAACGCTGAACTTAAGGGCTCCACAGCCCTTGAGTGTTGCCTGCATCTATGGGCCCCTCTGTTAGTCTCCCTTTCTCCTGGGACTAGTGGGACTTTTCTAAATACATAATATTTCAGTGTACTGTTCATTTATGGTTCATGTGCCCTTCTGATCCTGCCTGTTTTGTAGTCTTTGTCTTGTCTCTCTGCTGTGGGATGAGAGGGGTGAGTTGAGGGAAGCTTTTTGGGTAAGTAGTAAGATGATTGCTGGAGGAGGGAGATGTGATTTATGTGTATGTCTACTCAGTCTTCTTTGGCTGTATTTGTTACAACCCCAAATCGGGGAGACATTTACACTTTGGTTAGATTTGCCTACTGTTGTTGAAGTGTTGGCATCAGCGTTATCGTGGGCTGCATCCCCTCTCTTGCAATGTATTGTTGCTGACCCTGTGATACTGTAGATATTTGTTCTTTATGTTGTTTTGACATATTGTAGAATCTTTGCAGTATTGTTTATGTATTAATAAAAATGGTTACTACTATTAAACACAGATCGTAAGGGGCAAGTTTATTAATGGTCAATGCGAGTTAAAATCCCTGCATGTTACCCTTTATTACTGTATACATGCCCCTTACCATTCTCAATCTCCAAAAATTATAAAATTTCAAAACAGCGCCAACAGCATCACTTCTGACTCTTTGCCACTTGACCATGCTCACTTGTTCACCACATTTAAGCTCAGGATGTAAACTTAAGCATACAGGGGGCCAGATTCTAGGACATGCCTTTAGTAGGAGGACCCCCTTAGACAGCAGGATAAATGGCAAAGCAGGCTAAAGAGGCAGGTGTCGACGACTAGCATGTCAGAGCAACTGTTTCTTTATCTCAGTGGCTGAGAGTTCCTGATTTTTGAGTTCCAGTCCTGTGGTCCCCAACTTGAACCCTGGTTACGGTAGAGTGTGTGTGTGTGTGCACGCGCACATGTGTGTGTGTGTGTGGGGGGGGGGGGGGTGCGCTTCAGGTAGTGAGAAATGGCAGGAACATGGAAACCAATTTGTCTAATGTCGATAACTGGACTTTGTGTAATGCACGTAGCACGGACTCTTGAAAGCATTTATGGAAGAGCAACACTTGGTCACTATGTCGACTCTCTTGGGATGGCAGTGGTTTAAGGGACACCAGATCAGTGGTGACTGGCAGGTGTTTAAGAGGATGAAGGCGACAGAGGACAATCCAGCTCACTGCAGCAAAAGCATCACTCTCACTTCTGGCCTTAGCCAGGAAAAGGGTTTTCTTTATGTGGCACAAACCATGCTTTAAAGCAAATACTGCAGACATTAGATATAAAATTATTGGGTTCTAAGTTTCACACAGTTTCAGGCTGTCTAGATTGAGATCTCTCCCAAACATTTCATTTAATGCCATCTTTCTTCAGCAATGCTTTAAGACATTACTTTTATACAGCATTACACAAACTAAAGTGAAATGCTTGTGAACTCCCCCCCCTTCCCCTACCAAATTACAGTTTACAGAACATTCTTGCAATTTTACTGTCCAATGGGCAGAGGCCCCCTTCTGCCAGGATGGCTCCACACCAGCTCAGCTTGACCCAGTCTCTCTCAGGACCCACTTTTAATCAGTGAGGAAATGTGTGACCTGGGGAGTCACTAGCAAACACCATGGGCTTACTGACGCTCCTTGCCTTGAAATAAAGAGCCCTGGGACTCAAGACGACTTTAGCTGAATGCAGTGAAAGTTCAGATGTTCTCTCTACTCAAACATTGCCTACTGAATGAAACATCACACTGGTCCTCTGTGTCTTCCATATCCTTGCCTGAATGTGCAGAGTAGCAAGATGATTCTCCAAGTATGGAGTCCTATATTTGTTCACCATCGGGGATGGAGGGGGTGGTAGGAGACTACTAGCCATGCTTGTAACTTCTAATTGCATAATGAGGTCCTCGGTACTCTATAAACCTCAGCCAGGCACGTCAAGGATCTGAATTTCGGAATAAAAGGGGCCTGTCATACAAAAATCTGAATCCTCTCTCGAATGGCTTGCCGGCAGATGGGACAGGTGCCCAGTGCTGTGCTACATTCAAGGCATGAGCCATGTCCGCACTGGAAGATCAGCTTAATGTGGTTATCGATGCAGATGGGGCAGGTGATGCGTTCCTCCATCTGCCGGTAGCGAAGCTGCAGCTCCTCCATCACTTTGTGCTGGCCTGATGCTTCCAATGGGACGCTCCCTTCCACCTCAGTATTATCTGTGGAACAAAGCCATAGGTCAGGAGAGGCAGCAGTTTCCAAACCCTGACCTACGTTACACTGCAGTACAGCAGGGCATATATAGTAGCCAGACTAGAACCATAAATATATGTGTTTTCATTAATCCAACATAAAGGGCCCTTGAGAACTGGGCTGAGATTCCCTGGACTAGGTAATACACTATGAGTCGGCCTCTATAACACAAAGTTAAGCGACAGCGCAAGTGCATCCAGCAGCACCAGCTACTTAACAATGGCGCCACTGAATATACGTATGAGTGACGCATATGTCTAATTTAGGCCTGCAGTTTCGCTGACCTATCTTATGTGTCTATGCAGAATGGCTGGATCTAGCCTATAGAATTCTGCAGCCCTGGTCTACAGGAAGATCTACAATAAACTGAGAGCTTACCTTGCTTGAGTTTTTTGGTGATAGACACCTGACATTTGATGCACTTTTTCATTCTCCGGGAACATTCTGTTTGGAAAGCAAGAATAAAAGTATTTGACGTGATTTTGGGGAAAGAAGATTTCTTTTGTTACAAAAGATTAAACAAACCCAGGCGGCCTATTTACTAAGATGCATTAAAAGTAGAATTTGGAAGGTCGTGTGCATTAATGCACGTTATTCTGCAAAGTCCATTTAAGTGTTACCTATAACCAAAGGCCCCAGCAGACTTGTCATAGGAGATGAAGGGCTGGGGTGGCGGCAGCAGCTGCTCTCTCTTGTGCCCAGAGCTGGCGCAGTGCAATTCCAGAGGCAGTGTGGCACCTTAGGTGCAGCCTCCTCCTCTGTTTCTAGGCAGACTGCCGTGCTTTGAGCCTCACGGCCAAGAGCATGAGTGTATGGTAGGGGGGCAAGGGAATGGAATGGGGGATTATTAGGGAAAGCTTGTCTGAGGATGGGTGTGGGACAAGGGAGGGCGTTATTTATTTATTTGTATTCCGGCATTAGTTCAAGGTAAGTTACATTCAGGTACAGAAGGAATTTCCCTTCCCAGAGCACTTACAATCTAATTTTGTACCTGAGGCAATGGAAGCTAAGTGACTTGCCCAAGAGGCCATAAGGACTGTCAAGGGGATTTGAACCCTGGTCTCTCTGACTCCCAGGCCACTAGCAAAAGTCTCCCCCTAGGAACCTCTCCCTTATTTGGGACATGAAGTGGTAGGATCCCCTCGGCATGAGAATACCTGGTTGCTTCTTCCCTGCCAATGACGACTAACCTGGGGCTCTTCTAGTGCCTTTTTAATGTTCATGTGAGAGACTGCTTTAAGTGGAAACCTTGAAGATGGGACATTCAGCTCAAACTTAGTTATCAGTGAACACCCCATGCAGACAATACGATAGTCTATTAAATTAAATGTATTCTCTTAGTTTATTATTCCAAAGAAGAACAAGAGGATGGTTTAAACATTCATGAGTTGTAAAACAGGGGCACGGCTAGAGATTTAATGCCCTGTACTCCAATCAATCTGATTGCATGAAGGCTGCTGCGCGCACCAGTCAGCCTCTGGAAATAGATGTTCTTAGGACGTACCTTCACACACAATGCTATGCTGGCAGGGGAAGGTGGTCACCAGCAGAGACAGTTCAGAGCAGACCAGACACTCGGCGGGGGCTGCCATGCTCACAATGCTGAGATTGGTCATGGTGTTGGGTGTGGTGTGGACTCGGCGCAGGTTGCAGCTCACCAAGGGGTTGTCCGTCTGATTCTGCTGCTCTCTGAAACAAGAGGGATAAAGTGAAACAAGCATGAATGTTCCCATCTTGGCATGCTGTGCAGCATTTACACTCAAAGGGAACCCTGCGCAGGCTGGTCCAAAGGCAGTTTGATTTCAAGGTATCACTGTCTCTTTACAGGCCATCTGGGGCTGCTGTACAAGCAGCATTCGGAGTCTCTAAGATGAGGGAATCTCAGTCCTTACTTACTGGTGACACCTACTATCTATCCTTTGGGAGTACTGTATAAGTACCAGGTTACGAGATTCTGCAAGTAGCCCCAGCATGTGGCCCTATAGCCAAGGACTGTCACAGCACTGATGGGTGAGCTGGTCAGTGAAGTGGGGTGAAAACCTCAACCACCACAACCAGCCATAGTAATTTCCACCTGAGCTGGAATCACAAAGGGGAGGGAAAGACTGGACCAAAAGAAAAGAAATCATAACAAAATATCCTTAAATTCAACTTTGAAAGGTCTCCTAGCAACTTTGATAAATACAATTAAATTTAACACTGCCCTCCATGGTCTATCACTCACAGGCTCCTTTCATGTTTTTCCTTTCCAGCAACAAATACTAGATCTTTGTGGATGATACCAAAATCTGCAATAGACCCAGGAAGATGTAGATAACATGAGGAGGGATCTAGCTAAGAATGGTCTTGAATTTGGCAGCTAGGATTTAATGTTAAAAAATGTAAGGTCATGCATTTGGGCTGCAGCAATCCAAGGGAGCAATATAGTATAGGGGTGAAGTACTTTTGTCAACTAAAGAAGAGCAGGACATAGGCGTGATTGTGTCTGATGATCTTAAAGTAGCTAAACAGGTAGAAAAGGCGACGGCAAAAGCTAGAAGGATGCTTGGGTGCATACGGAGAGGAATGGCTAGCAGAAAAAAGGAGGTGATAATGCCTCTGTATAAGTCTTTGGTGCAGCCTCATTTGGAGTATTGTGTGCAATTCTGAAGATTGCACCTTCAAAAGGATGTGAACAGGATGGAGTCGGTGCAGAGGGTTGCTACTAAAATGGTTAGTGGTCTTCATTATAAAGCACATGAGGACAGACTTAAGTATCTTAATATGTACACCTTAGAGGAAAGGCGGGATAGAGGTGATATGATTGAGATGTTTAAATACCTCCGTGGCATAAATGTTCAGGGGGAGAGCCTCTTTCAACTGAAAGCAAGTTCTGCTACGAGGGGACATAGGATGAGGGTGAAAGGTGATAGATTCAGGAGCGATATGCGGAAATATTTCTTTACAGAAAGAGTGGTGGATCTGTGGAATAGTCTCCCAGTGGAGGTGGCAGAGACGAGGACAGTATCTGAATTCAAAAAAGCATGGGACAAACACAGAGGATCTCTAAAGGAAAAAAGGGGACTGTTGTAGTTGTTGATATGGAAGGACAGACTAAATAGGCCCTGTGGTATTTTTCTGTCATCATTTTTCTGTGTTTCTATGTTTAGTGATATACATAGAACTGCTGAAGGTATCTGTAACTGAAGGGCGGTATAGCAAGTTTTAAAAAACCATAAGCCATCCTTTGAGCCTGCTGGAGCTGTGCACTTCTGCAAAGTACCATTTGTTTCATGTGTGAGAGCAGCTTTGAGATTATGCTGAGGCCCGAGTCCCAGCCAGAGCACGGTACCACAGAATAGAACAGAACACAACACTACTAATAGAGATGTGTTATCTTCTGCCCACGACTGGCTTTACCAAACGAGGCAGTCGCCTAGGCAACCTTTGCTGGAAGGCGGAATTGTGCAACTGGAATCAAAGCAATACAATAGGTCCTCACAGGAAGGGTGGGCAACTGCAAATATCCATTTAACTGCGTAAATGTATTTTTGGAAACTGCCATCACTGAGGTAATTTTATAACAAGACACCTATTAAAATTCTCAAAAATGTGCCCATTTTCTAAAGGCCTTTGTAAAAAAAGGCTCGTACAATAATCCCCAACATCACAAAAATGTACACCTGCACCAAAAGGTGTAAATGTGTGCGTGTTCCTTATGAATGTTCACAGACATCACAACTCGGCCAAAACTACATCCGAAGGAAGGCCTTTGCGCAGACTGCATAAGACTACGTGCTCTTGTCGATGCGCATATAAACCCACACAATATCAGAAGGGCGATTTTTGGCATGTCAAACATGCTTTACTCACAGAAAATGCCTTACAAAATCCTCCCCAATATGTGTATATAATTGCTTGATCTAGATATATCCACGCACACTGGTTCAGTGGCAGCACGAGGGTTTATGCCACCCTAGGCAGACCCTCCATGCCACCCCCCAAGAGTGCGCCTCCATCCAAAATGCATTATAATGGTGTTTGTTCCACATAGCCACACATCCTACCACACAACAGTACAGTTAAAAAAAAAAACATATTCCAGAAATCCTTAGACAATTAAGTAAAAAAAACACCATGGAATAGTTTGGTCCACCAACTTGTATTTCTGTAGCAATCCTAAATATTTTAAGCTCTAGTATAACTAATCACCCTCAGAAGCACATACCAAGAAGGTAGTTTATAAGGGGGTAGCCCAGTTAAAGTGTCTTTTAAGGCACCTTCAGTATGCTAAGCCGGTTTTATAAAGGCAAGTAGAGGTTTACTTATCCTTATAAAGACTAGTGTAAGTGGAATAAACATGCTTACATTGCAGATGCAGACATTTACACTGGCCCTAGAACTGCTGAATTTATCCCATTGACATGTTAGTTGGCGCAATTTAACACAGGAGGGGCCAATGCAAGGGCTGCAGAATGTCTCTCAGATTGTGGTGGGGGGGGGGGGGGAGGCCAAGCTCCGCCTTGATTCTCCCTCCTAGCCCCCTTGGCCTTCCCCTCCTGTTCTGCTGCCATCAATCTGAGGAGCTGAAGATAATCCCAGACTCCGGAAGCCTGCTGCACACAGAACGGCGCCAAGCAATCCAAGGCGTTTGACTTTCTCCTCTGGCAGGAAAACCCTGCCCACTCGAGTATCAAAACATGCTCCCACAAACTCCAGGGACTGGGAAGGCAATATTTGGCTCTTTGCCCAGTTGATTACCCAGCCAAGTCTTTCCAAAAAGGACGCCACGCAGGATGACATCCAAGATGCTTCTGAATGGAAACAGGCTCGGATAAGCCAGTTTCCAGATAGGGATGGACACAAATCCCTTGGTGTCGCAGCACCACGGCCACCACCATGACCTTGGAGAATGTCCTTGGGGTGGTGAATAGCCCAAAAGGGAGTGAGAGCCAAGCACGGCAAAACACAGATGCTTCTAATGATCTGCTCAGATCAAGAGATGAAAATATGCCTTGGCCAGATCCAGAGAAATCAAGAACTTCCCGCGGCGCACTGCTTGAATAACAGAGCACAAGGTTTCCATCTAGAAGCACAGGACGCGTAATGCTTGTTGACACCCTTGAGGTCCAGAATGGGCTGGAAGGAACCATTCTTTTTTTTTGGCATCCTTGCCCCACTTGTCTGGGGGATGAGCACCACCACAGACCCACAAGGGGAAATGACGAAAGCATCCGGAATCAGCTCTTTGCATTTCAAGACATAGCCAAACTGAATGGGGTCTAGCACGCAATGATCCTTGGAAATCTGAGCCCATTCCTGAAAGAAAAGGTGAAGCCTGCCTCCAACTGGAGGAAGCAGGGAATGGGCCCTCAAACCTTCATTGTGCTGCCCGAGAGGGTCCTCCTCTGGAGGGGACGTGTCCCCCTGGGCCCACGTGCTTCGTGAAAGGACTGAGAACGAGCCTGAGGCCCAGAAGCATAGGGGGAAGAAAGGTTTTCCAGGTTGGTAATGACTAGATCTTCGAGACCCCCGGGAATCCAGCAAGCATGCCCTTGGTGGACTGGCAGAGGCTGATGAGAAAGGAGCATCAGCCCACTTAACAGGACCCTTGGATTTGTCTTCCGAAAGGCGGTAAGATTTTGTCTCACCCACGTCCTTCACCAGCTTCTCCAAATCAGCTCCAAACAGAAGCTTCGCCTTCTGGACTTTAGAGGATGTGTCCACTGCCCAGTGCTGGAGCCAAATCCAGTGCCGTGACACCATCATCAGGGCATCATTCCTGGCAGCCAAACATATTAGGTCATACATGGCATCAGAAAGGAAGGCCATAGTGGATTCCAAAAGAGGAGTAGTTTAGTCCGGCTGAAGAGACTGAATCCACTGGAGCAGGGTTTGAGATGTCAGGCTGGTACATACTGCCAATTGTTGAATGGCTGCCGCCATGGCAAACTAGCTCTTCAGTAAGGAATCCATCTTACGGTCCAGGAAATCCTTTAAGGCCAACCCGCCATCCACAGGAATGGTGGTTTGTCTGGTAAATGCCATGACCTGAGCATCTACCTTGGGAATGCCAATCCACTCAATGCACTCCTCCTCTGGGAAAGCGTAGATCTTCTAACATTCCCGACTCCCTACCTAAAGGGTTAAGGATGAGTTCCACTCCAACCGGATCATATTGTTGATCATATCAGGGAACGGGAAGTCAGTAGTGGATTTTCACCCCCACCCTGAAGGAGCAGGTGTACCTTCAGATTCCCAGGAACACCGAAGAATGAGTCTTGGTACTCTTAATCCTCTTCAGGGCAGGCTTGACCACTAAGGAGTGGTGCAAGAGCTGAGGTTTATTGAAACCAGGAACTTTCTGGATCCTGTATATCGAGTCAAGTCTTCTACTGACTGGAAGTAACGTGAGGGACCTCTCCCACATCCTCATCTGTACCCTCTGCAGGATGCAATGTATGGGCATGGTCACTGCCTCCTTGGGTGCTGAGCAGTACTGCAAGATTTCCAACACCTCTGCCCTGAATTCATCCTAAATCTCCAGACAAAACGGTATGGCCTTGGCCTTATCTCTCACAAAATCCTGTCATGTCTTCAGGAGGAGACTTTCAATGTTCATGAGATGAGGAAGCTTCCAACGGATGCTCTGGAGACCTGCCCTCTGAAAAGTTCTCCGATTCCACATCAGTTACCCAGCCATCGGAGTCTGAGAAGAAGTCAAAATAACTCAGAGTCTCTGCCCAGACCTCCATCCTGCATCGAGGGGAATGGGAACTTCCTCGAAAAAGACAATGCTCCGAAGCCTGTCTAGTTTTTGAGCGTGCAACGGACCCAGACGCTAGAGAGGGAAATCAGCTGGGCCAAAACTGGCATCCAACCCTACGATATCCTGACATTGATGCCTCTGACCCGTGGATCCTAGAGGAGGTAACAGATCTTTTAAACTGCAAAAATTGGAACAACGTTGGATCTATAAATTAAATACTGTTCAGACTGGGGGGTCTAAATGCTATGCTTGAGTGGCACAGCATTTTATGACTCAGTTTTATATCAAGTTATGTACTGGTTTTCTATGCTCATCCTTTTCAGTATCTGTGTATCGGGCCAAGCGCTATTGCCATTTTACAGCTGTTTCAATTCTGAGTATGCTTGCGGTAATGCTGGTTTACCCAATCATAAGGTGGGCTCCCTTTCTTGCAGGGTTTCCCCTTTATTATAATTGGTGGTGGAATGACTACCTGCATTTGACTGGCCTAAAAAGATTTTTTAAAACGTCAGTGCTGACGTCAGATGCCATTGATGGAGGAAAAGAATGAAAGGTTTCTGCAAGATTGAAGCTGTGTTGGATCGTAGGAATTCATTGACCTGAGGAAGGGTCGCTAATGGGGTGGACCCGAAACGTGACATGTTGTGTTTTTTGATGGATTCCTTTGCTTCAAGAGCGTTTTTCGCCAGATAAGTTTAAGTGTCAAGTGTTAAGTTTTGAGCACATTTTCTAAAAATGTATGATTAAAAGGAATACCCACTGCGGGGGACGGTTTACTATCTGTCCGCTTTTGACGGGTTGCTCTGACAAAAAGAAAATTTTCTCATTCATAATATTGGTCAGATTTTAGATTGATGGTTTATATTACTGGCCAAGGCTATTTTGGAGTGGTGTCTGACAGGGACAGGGCATGGACATGCATCTCCAGAATAGGTTGCAAGATGGTTGATGCCAATGCCGAGGCCTTGGTGCGCTGCATTGCAAAAAGGGCTGCCATCCGATCTTCACGCACCTTTAGGAGCTGTTTCATAATGGCTGCCCATTCTAAAGGCTCAGAGGCCTGAGTAACTTCAATCAATGTACCCAGCACCTGTGGAGGGGGTATCGGCAGTTTGGACTCCTCTGTCGGAAGACTGTCAGTGTCCCTCCAAACCCCTGGAGGTTGAGTAATTCTCCCTTCATGGCACTTCGCAAGGCACTCACGCTGCCCACAATCACTCTCAACCCCATGTCTCGAAGGGCTCTGATGCCGATGCACTCGGGCCTTCACCTGGTCCTCGGTCCAATTACCCTTCAAAATCAAGAGGTGATGCCAGTTCCCTCCCTGCTGGGAGGCCAACTGATGGCCGATGATCTGGGGCAGTGTGGGTGCTCAACTACAACTGAGCTCAAGAGCTCCTTGATGTTTATGACCCTCGGCTTTCGAAGGCATGGAGGCGATGACATTGACGCAGATGGATCAGGCTGTGCAGTGCCGAACAGAGTTTCCCGCTGTTTTTCATAATTTGAGGCCCCTCCTTGTCATCTGCAGGCCCAAATTATAAGAAGAGGGCTGCTGATCGGGTCCTAGGCATCAGCTGTGGTTGTCTGAGACAGACGTATTCTAGGCACATTTGGTGCACTTTTTAAAACCCATGGTCGGTTTTTGGGACATAGTTAGAAAAACAGCACTGGCAAAATCAAATGGTTCAACGGTGCGTAGGCCCGATTGGTGCCAATGGATTGGTCTGAAAAAAGGAATGAAAAATAGCAAACAAAAGAAAGGGAACAATGACAGCAGGCAACACAACAAAATCTCCGAAGGGGAGAAACGCAATTATCAATGGAGAGCGACTAACACATTTATGGGGCTTCGTGGAGAACAAAAAACTGGAGATGGCAGCAGCAGGCAGGAAGGAGGAGTGCAAGTGGCAAAAAGTGAGGGTGTGTCCATAGGACAACCTTCTCATGATGGAATCTGGTGTATGGGCCAACAAGGTTGTAATTCACTGATGCACCTGGCCGAGGTCAGAGCAACTAGGAATATGACCTTCAAAGGCAGGTAGCACAGGTAAGCAGTAGCTAGGGGTTCACATGGGGGTTTGAGAAGTTGTGCCAAGACCACATTGAGATCCCACGCCACTGGAGGTTGTCGAATGGGTGGCTTATAGAGGAGGAGGCCTCTCATGAAACGCACCACTATGGGGTGCACCGAGATGGATTTGCCATCGATTAGTTTGTGAAAAGCCACAATGGCACAGAGGTGAACTCTAACCACATTGGGTCTTTAGTCCTGAGGTAAACAAATGCAATAGATATTGTAGAAGTGCAAGCACTGGTGCGTCAAAGGGATTGAGGTTGTCCCGTGCGAACCACGATCCAAATCTGTGCCATTTGAAAGCGTAGGCCTGCCTAGTGGAGGGTTTTCTTGAAGTCAGAAGGATGTCCTTTACCTCCTGAGGAAGGTGGAGATGCTGGAGCATCATGCCTTCAGCAGCCATGCAGTCAGATGGAGAGATTGCAGATTGGGATGCAGGACTGTTCTGTTGTTCTGGGATAGAATACCCTGATTGCAGCCTAGACTGATTGGTTGAGTCTGCTACAGTTGAAGTAGAAGGGGAAACCAGGGTTGACAGGGCCAGAGGGAGGCTATGAGAATCATAGTGCCTCCATTGAGCTGGAGTTTGAAAAGGATCTTCAGTATTAGGGGTGTGAAGAGAAATGCATAAAGCAGTCCCTGACCCCAATGTACAGTAGGTGAAAAGCATTGTTTGCTTGGCTTAGCTTGGATGTAACTCTGTAACAGAACTGCGGGAACTTGCTGTTCTGTGGGGTGGCAAAGAGGTTGATGACTGGAGTTCCCCCAGGCCTTGAAGATCTGTGCCACTGAGCGAAGGTCTAGACTCCTCTCTAGACTGAGCCTGCCTGCAAGGTGATTCTGATCGCCAGGGATATACACTGCACGGGGGTGTATGTTGTGAGAGATGGCGAAGTTCCACAGGTGAAAGTTCACATAGAACACTGCCACATGGTTGTTTGTCCTGACAAGCACCTGACTGTTCAAGAGGTGGTACTGAAACACCTGCAGGGCATTTGTGATTGCCCAGAGTTCCAACAAGTTGATTTGTCCACTTGCTTTGAGTGGACACTGACTCCAGGTGGGCTCCCCAACCCAGTTTGGATGCATCTGTGGTCAGGGTATGTTGAGATTGAGGCATCCAAAAAGCCTGTAGTTCACTAATGCATCTTGCAGAAGTGATGGCAATTAGGAAAATAACTTTCCATGAAAGAAACTTTAGGTCTGAAGTGGCTAAAGGTTCAAAGGGCAGTTTCATAAGCTGACCAACAACAAGATTTAGATCTCATGCCACCAGTGGTGGTTTAATGGGAGGTTTTGTTAAAAGTAGGCCTCTCGTAAATCTTGATATAAGTGGATGAGAGGAAATAGGTTGTCCATCGAAAGGTTTATGAAAAGCAGCATTAGCACTAAGACTGACCCTAACTGAATTGGTCTTCAGACCAGAAGTTGATAATTGTAGAAGATACTCTAGTAGCAACTCTACAGGTAGTAAAAGGGGGTTAAGTCCCTTTTGTGAACACCAGACAGAGAACCTTTTCCACTTGAAAGCATAGGAACGTCTTGTGGAAGGTTTTCTGGAGGCCAGGAGGATATCCTTTACTTATTGAGAAAGGTTAACATCCTGGAATTCTAGGCTTTCAGTAACCAGGCCCTGAGATGTAGGGATTGGGGATTGGGATGCAGTAAAGATCTGTCATCCTGCGACAAGAGATCTGGAGCATTCTCCAACTCCAGAGGAGTGGTTTGAGAGAGACGCAGAAGAAGAGGATACCACGTTTGCCATGGCCAACGTGGAGCTATGAGTATCATACGACTTCTGTCTCTCTGAAGTTTGAATAAAGTCTTGAGAATGAGGGGAATGGGTGGGAAGGCAAAGAGGAAGTCCTGCCCCCAGTGGAGTAGGAAAGCATCTCTTGATTGACAGTTTTGAGCCGAAATTCTGGAACAGAATCGGGGAAATTTGGCATTCTGTGGACTTGCAAAGAGGTCTATATCTGATGTTCCCCAGATTCGAAACACTCGAGCAAGCTGGTATGAGTGGAGGGACCACTCGTGTGGCAGCAGTATTCGACTGAGTTTGTCTGCCCACAAGTTTGGAATGCCCGGAAGGTATACCGCAAACAGGTGAATTTGTAACTCTGGCGAGGGCCCATAGTTGCAAAAATTTGTTGCATAGCGACAGAGAGCCTGTTCCGCCTTGCTTGTTCACATAGAACATAGCTACCTGATTGTCAGTTTGGACCAGAACTGTTTTATTGCTGAGATGGCCCTGAAAGACTTGAATATCATTGAAAATGGCTCTCAGCTCTAGGAGGTTTATGTGAAGGGAAACCTCCTGTGAGGTCCAAAGACCCTGAGTGGAGAGATTGTGCAAGTGGGCCCCCCAACCCATCTTGGACGCATCTGTCGTCAGAGTGGTTTGGCATAGAGGCTGGTGGAAAGGAGAGCCTACAAGGTGGTTTTCCAGGGATTGCCACTAGTGCAGGATGAAATCAGAAGTGTGGTAGTTCTGATTTTGTCTGTTAGTCGACCCGAGGCTTGTGATCACTGAGAGGAAAGGGTCCACTGGGCTGCTCGCATGTGGAGGCGAGCATAGGGAACCACATGGACGGTGGATGCCATGTGTCCCAGCAGTTGAAGCATCTCCCGAGCAGTAAGGAATACTTTCATAGATGCTTGAGATGCCAGTTGTATTATACATAGACAGCGTGGCTGGGGCAGGAAAGCCCTTGACTGTCGTGTGTCTAGAAGAGCCCCTATGAATTCTAGAGATTGAGAGGGGGTGAGATGAGATTTTGGGAGGTTTATGACCAGCCCCAAGTATTGAAGAATTCCCATTGCTCGAGAGAGAGCGAAGCTGGCCTCTGGAGCTGTGGATGCTCGAATGAGCCAATCGTCTAAGTAAGGGAAGACAAATATCCCCAGAGTCCTCAAATGCTGCTACCACTGCCATGCATTTTGTGAAGACTCTTAGAGCAGAGGCTAGTCCGAAGGGAAGAACTCTGTACTGGAAGTGTCTTCCCTGGACCAGGAATCGAAGGAACTTCCTGTGATCTGAGTGGAGACTATGCGTGTACGCATCTCTTTGATCTAGAGAACGTGTAGTTACTCACCGGGAACAGCAGGAATAAGTCTTCACATATGGGTACCGTCGACACCGACGGAGCCTGCGTGGGAACGCTCCCCAGTGTCCAAAACAAAAGCTTTTGGGAGCATCCCACCACACATGTGTGCTGCCTTCCCACCCAACTACCTCTCTCACTTCAGTTGAGTTGAAAGCTGAGACCAAAGGAGAGAAGTAGAAGAAAAATAGAAAGAGAGAAAGACAACTCCTAGGGGAGGTGGGTGGGTTGTGAAGACTTATTCCTGCTGTTCCCAGAGATCACCTGTTACTCCCCCAACCCATATAACACTACAAAACCATGAAATTAAAATAAAAAATGAAATAAGATATCTAGGAGTCATTTTAGATACACACCTTACTATGGAAACCCACATTAGAAATACCTTAAAGAAAATCTACTTCAAACTTAAAATCCTCAAACAATTGCGCCCCCTGGTATTTATGCAAGATTTCATCAATATAACACAGGCTACCATTACTCCCCACTTCGATTTCGCTAACTTAATACTTATAGGCATTCCAAAACAAAATATCAAAAGAATCCAACTCGCACAAAATGCAACAGCTAGAATTATATTAAAGATAAATTCACTCCAACACATTACACCAATTCTAGCTTCCCTGCACTGGTTACCAATACAAAGCAGGATAACCTACAAAACAATAATAACTACATTCAAAGCCCTAAACGACATGGCCCCGAAGACACTATGTAATTTAATAAACAAAGAACTACCTAAGTCTACTCATAGAAAAGGACAATCAAATAAACTAAAGATTCCAAAAGAATATATAAGATCTCACAAAATTACAAATAATAGAGCCTTTTCCCACATAGCTCCAACAACTTGGAACTCGTTACCACAGGACTTACGATCACTAACAGAGATAACAGAATTCAGAAAAAAATTGAAAACATATCTATTCACTAAACACTATAATTCCATAGAAAACATTCCACTCAACTTAGATAAAGGCTAAACATGAACCCCCCCACATCAAGCGTATACTCCCTTCTTCAAGGGATAACACACAAAACATAATCGAATAAACACTCCACTCCTATGCACTGATACCCTACTTGTATATAGTTGCAACTGATATGATCTGCCTATGCGGTAGAGTCAGTACTTTGTTTAAATTGTTACACAATCTGTGTTAGTAGAATTATTCTGCTTAGTTTTTTAAACCTATGTGTGCATGTTAAGATGTTCTATGTAAAAAGTTATTCTGTTCCATGTAAAACAAGCTCTGCATTGTTAACTGTTGTTAATTGTACACCGCAACTGATCGCTGGAAGATGCGGTATATAAATAAGTGTTAAATAAATAAATAAATAAATAAATAAATCTCCAGGAACAAGCAGGAATGCAGTCTTCACATATGGGACTCCCCAGCTAAAAATGCCTAGGGATGACTCCAGCATGTTGCGGATCTATGTAAGATGGGCCATGCTTCCTCCCAGGGACCTCAGGCATCCAAGAGTGGATGGTGGGAAGGAGTTGATCTAGGAATGGAAGAGATGCTGTAGAACAGCCTGACCGAACAAGGCATCCCGACGGGAGTCCTTGTCTAAACAATAGTGGGCAGTGAAAGTATGTACAGAAGCCCAAGTTGCTGCTTTGCAGATCTCATCAATAGCAACTGAACGAAGATTAGCTGTTGAGGCTGCCATGGCTCTAACATTATGAGCCGTGACATGGCCTTCAAGAGGGATTCCTTTACTCTGATAGGTAAAGGAAATATAGTCTGCAATCCACTTAGAGAGAGTTCTCTTAGTGACTGGAAGTCCTAAATGACTGGTCAAAAGCCAGAAAAAGCTGAGAAGACTTTCTAAATGGCTGAGTTCTGTGAAGATAAAAAGCCAGAGCCCGTTTACAATCTAAGGTATGAAGATTTCTTTCCGCGCTGGAGGCATGAGGCCCAGGCAAGAAGACTGGGAGATAAACTGATTAGTTTAAATGAAAAGGTGATACCACCTTTGGCATAAAATGAGGATGAGTCCTCAAGACTACTTTGTCATGATGAAACCTGTGGTGAAGAATGCCCTCCAGAGGAGATGGAGATGGAAGAAAATTCTGAAAAGCGAAAGGATTTACACAGGATTTTCAATCCTAGAAGAAAAAAAAACATACTGCTCTGCTGAGCTGAGCACAGATACCAGCCCAGGGGAGGAGTTAGGCAATGCTGATTGGGCACACCCAGGGGTTGGACAAGGTGTGCCGGGAAAAGAATCCTTTTTTAAAGCTTTGAACAAGGCTGCTAAACAGATTACGTGTGGGACCAGGTGGGAGAGTGGCTCCAAGACGAGGTCGTCGGAGAGTAGATCCGAGACCAGAAAGCAGTTTGGCTGTACGAGTGAGTCTGGAAGATTTGAGAGTGTTTGGAAAGGTTCTGCAAGGAGTTCTAAGCGTGCTGTTAAGAGGAGTCCTGTGAGGAATGGACGGAGCCATGTTTTAGAATCCTGGGAGAAGACAGAACCTTGGCATAGAAAGCCTCAAAGGCAGGCACACGCTGAAGAAAACTCATTCTACAGGATAGAGCCTGGACCTGGAAAGCCCAGAAAAACCCACACCTGGAAAGCTCTTGAGCTACCAAAGAGGAGAGGAGCCTGGCAGAAAGAAGGCAGTTCTGATACAAGCCAAGATAGAGAAGGTAAAGCACAACTTCCTATTTTTAGGGCTTTCTTGAAGGAACCTGATCATTGCTCTGAACTGTTTAAGCCGAGTGCTGCTGTGGGAACAGTTAGTGACAGGGAGAACGGCATAGTATTTGCTGACAACTGCCAATCTGATAATAAGCAGGCTGAATTGCTCTTCCAAGAATTAAAACAGTTTCTAGAGCTGAAAACAGGAAAACAGCAAAAGCTTAATGAAGATAGTAGTTCTGTTAAGTCAGAGGATTTGATGCAGGTAGAAAATGATTTACCTACCGTAAGCACTGACCCTTGTGGCATGGACTGCTCTATATGCTGTAAAGAATAGCAGTATAAAAGAAGCTTTGCACATTGTATGAAAGGAATACAAACGTTGCTGTTTCTGCTGCCTGTGCCGTGAAGAGTTAATTATTTGCACCTGTGTTCTGAACCCACGCTGTGAGAAGAACAGCTGGTATTATGAGGCTGCAATGTTCATAAGCTACCACTCGAGGCAGAGCTGAGTTAAGCTCCTCTATAGATGAAAAGCTGAAGTTAAAGCTAATTCTATTTCAGTTGACCTAAGTTCCTGATTACTTCTGTTTGTGTTAAAAGTGTACCCTTTACGTTTATGTATTTGAATTTTGATGCGCTGGAGAAACATCCCCATTACAAATAAATATTTCTTGCAAGCCTTACCATCTTTGTCGCAACTACACTTCATTCCCGAGAGAAAAAGAGAGTGAACTACAATTCCCATCATCTCTAGGGAACAGTTTACCTCTACTCCTAAGGGACATTAAGGCCACTCCTGCCTGTTAGCTCCAGGGCGCAGGCAGGAGCGTCGCAAACCTCATATAAGGTGGGTCAGCCACTAAAGCCTGTAGTTCACTAATGCATCTTGCAGAAGTGATAGCAATTAGGAAAATGACTTTCCATGAAAGAAACTTTAGCTCCGAAGTAGCTAAAGGTTCAAAGGGTGGCTTCATGAGTTGACCCAGAACAAGATTAAGATCCCATGCCACCGGAGGTGGTTTGATGGGAGGTTTTGTTAAAAGGAGACCCCTCATAAATCTTGAAAGAAGAGGATGAGAGGAAATTGGGTTGTCCATCGGAGGGTTTATGAGATGCAACAGCACTAAGATGGACTCTAACAGAATTGGTCTTGAGACCAGAAGCTGGTAAGTGAAGGAGATAGTCCAGAAGGGACTCTACTGGTACCAAGAGGGGATTAAGTCCCCTCTGGGAATACACCAGACTGAGAACCTCTTCCACTTAAAAGCATAAGAATGCCTTGTGGAAGGTTTTCTGGAAGCTAGAAGAATATTCTTCACTTGTTGTGAAAGGCCTAGATCTTGAAATTCTATGCCTTGAGTAGCCAGGCCTTGAGATGAAGGGACTGGGGATTGGGGTGCAGTAGGGATCCATTGTTCTGTGACAGAAGATCTGGAGCACTCCCCAACTCCACAGGAGTGGCTCGAGAGAGACCTAAGAGAAGAGGATACCATGTTTGCCTTGGCCAACAGGGAGCTATGAGTATCATGTGACCTCTGTCTCTCTGAGTTTGAATAAGGTTTTGGGAATTAGGGGAATTGGTGGGAAGGCATAGAGAAAATCCTCGCCCCAATGGAGCAGGAATGCATCCCTCGCCTGACAATTTTGAGCTGGAAGTCTGGAACAGTACCGGGGAAGTCTGGCATTCTGTGGACTTGCAAAGAGGTCTATGTCTGGTGTTCCCCAGACTTGAAATCCTCGAGCAAGTTGATATGAATGGAGAGACCACTCATGTGGCAACAGGACTCGGCTGAGCCTGTCCGTCCAAACGTTTTGAATGCCTGGAAGGTATACTGCCAACAAATGAATGTGATGCTCTCTGGCAAAGGCCCACAGTTGCAAAGCTTCATTGCATAATTGCAGAGAGCCTGTTCTGCCTTGTTTGTTTATGTAAAACATGGCCACTTGATTGTCGGTTTGCACCAGAACTGTTTTGTTTACGAGATGGAAGCAAGAGACTCGAATAGCATTGGAAATGGCCCTTAGTTCTAGGAGGTTTATTTGAAGAGAAGCCTCCTGTGGGGTCCAGAGACCCTGGGTAGACAAATCGCCCAAGTGGGCTCCCCAACCCAACTTGGATGCATCTGTCGTCAGGACAGCCTGAGTAGGGGTTGCTGAAAAGGAGAGTCTACTGTAAGGTTTTCCAGAGATTGCCACCAATGCAGAGACGCAATGTGTGGTAACTTTGATCTTGTCTGACAGGAATCCTGAGGCCTGGGACCATTGGGAAGCTAAGGTCCACTGGGCCGCTCGCATGTGAAGGCGTGCATAAGGAATCACATGGACTGTAGATACCATGTGTCCTAGAAGTCGAAGCATCTGTCGGGCAGTGAGGAAGGTTTGTAGCACTGCTTGAGATGCTAGTTTGATGATGCGCAGACAGCGAGGCTGAGGCAGGAAAGCCTTTGACTGCTGTGTGTCCAAGCGAGCCCCTATAAACCCGAGGGATTGAGATGAGGTGAGCTGGGACTTTGGAAGGTTTATGATCCATCCCAAGTACTGCAGTATTTGCATTGCTCGGGAAAGAGCATGACTTGCCTCTAGAGCTGACAATGCTTGAATGAGCCAATCGTCTAAGTAAGGGAAGACAAAAATTCCTAGAGTCCTCATAAATGCTGCTACTATTGTCATGCATTTTGTGAAGACCCTTGGAGCAGAGGCCAGTCCGAAAGGAAGGACCCTGTATTGAAAATGTCTTCCCTTGACTAGGAATCGAAGGAATTTTCTGTGATCTGCATGAATAAGGATATGCATGTAAGCATCCCTTAAATCTAGAAAACATACCTTCACGAGCAAGACTGACTATGGAAGAAGTGTGCCGAGGGAGATCATCTTGAACCTTTCTCAGACTAAATATTTGTTCAGTTCTCTGAGGTCCAGGATTGGTCTTAGTCCCCCTGACTTCTTTGGAATGAGAAAATAGGGAATAGAATCCTGTGCACTGCTGGGACATTGGAACCTCTTCTATAGCCCCTTGAGCCAGAAGAGTGGTGATCTCCTGCCACAATAGGTCTGAGACTGGTGGTTGAGATTTGAACTGTTTTTATTAGCGTGGATGGGGGCAAGCTGAGGAAATGAAGCTTGTATCCCAGACTCACGATAGATAGAGTCTAATTTTCTGATGTGATCTGTTGCCATCTTTTGGCAAAATGGCAGATACGGCCTGGAATATTTAAAGGTTCTGGGCTTAGAATAGGAAGAATGGCTACGTTCTCTAGACAACAGTCAAAGACCCTGAGGAGGCTGGGTCTGCTGAGCCTGCGGAGCCTTCTGAGCTTGTGTCTTTCTTTGTCTAGTTTGTTGTTGCCCCTTCTGGGGAACATGTGTTTGCTGGGTGGAAGATGGATAGAATTTTTTCTTTTTAGAGAAAAAAGGTTTTTTGAAAAACTTTTTCTTGGCTGGGTAGATTTTGACAATCTGTCTAAAGTTTTATTATCAGTGTCAATTTCATTAGCTTTGAGCTGCCAATCCTTGCCAAAGAGATTTTCTCCTTTGCAAGGAATGTTTCCCAGCTTATCTTGCACCCATTCCTCCAAGTCTGAAGCTTGGAGCCAGGCAATACGATGTGCTCCTATGGATATAGCAGAAGTTCTGCTAATACATTCAAAACAGTCAAACGTAGCGCGATTCATAAACTTAGAGACATTTTGAGCATGTTTGACCAAAGTCAAATGATCTGTCCGTTTATCCTCTTGAAGAAAAGGGTTCAAAATTTCCAAGTCTTTTGTAACCTATTCAAGAAACATTCCCATGTATAATATATAGGAACTGATTCTTGCTGATAGCATGGAGGACTGAAAGCATCGACGACCAAAGGCATCCAGTGTTCTAGACTCACGATCTGGTGGATTGGAAGAGTGTCTTTTAGCACTCTTAATCTGCCTCATGGCAGATTCTACCACCATAGAATGATGTGGTAACTGAGTCTTCGGAAACCCTGGACAAGGTGGTACTCGATACATAGTGTCAAGACGTCTAGAATGTGGAGATACTGTTAAAGGAGCTTCCCACATTCTTAACATTAGATCATGTAAGATCTGGTGTATAGGAAGCATAGCTGCCTCCTTTGGAGCCAAAGGGTATTGAAGAATTCTCAATTCTTCTGCCCTAGGCTCCTTTTCTGGTACTACTGTAATGGCAAGACCCTTTACCATATCACGTACAAAATCATGAAGAGACATATCCTCAGGAGGGGACATTCTGCGTTGAGGAGAAGGAGATGAATCTTGTAAAAGTTCAGCTCTGGTACCGGTGGAATCATCTGAGTCATCGGAATCGGAAGACTCAAAAGGAGGAAGCACCGGGTTCTCCCGAAGCAGATGGCATCGATACCGCTCGATGTCGGTACCGAAACAAGTCGGTACCTGATCCCCCATGCTGGAGAGAGATTCCAAGCTCGGCATCGGGGAAGCATGCCTGTTGAAACAGGTACCGAGGGCACTGGCACCGGTACCAGTGCCTGCGGAACCGTCTGCAGCGACTTTAGCGGTACCAAAGTAGCTAAAAGAGTCGCTAGACTGTGTTCGATAGCGAGGAGTCTTTTGTCCATCGCTACTGCCGATGCCGGGGTGTCGGTACGGCGGCCACAACCCCCGAGCATGGCACCAGTAGTTCCATCGAGGTCGAGGCCTTGGGAACATCCTGGAGCCCCAATAAAGCTTTGGAGCCCGAAGACGCCCACCGGGGCTGTTTTGCCGGTGAAATGTCCTCTAGGGCAACGCCAGTGACATCTTGGTGTTTAGAGGGAGATCTACCCTTCGAGGACCGGCTAGTCTTAGAAGACTTGTGTTTAGTTACCCGAGATCCCTGGGAAGAAACAGAAGCCCTAGAAGACATCGATGCTACAGACATTGTGTCTGAAGCAAATAGGGCACCGAGTTGATTTGCTCGATTCTGAAGACTTCTTTTTAGTCAACTTCCTGCAGGAGAGACACTCCGTAGGGCAATGGTCAGGACCTAAACATTTAAGACACCAGTCATGGGTGTCGGTAATAGAAATTGTACCGCCGCATTTTGAACATTTTTTAAAACCAGTGGCTGGTTCTTCCATGGTAAGGGAAAAGAGGGCCTAATGCCCAAAATGGCACCAAGCACCAGAGCAGGGAAGAAACCCCTGAAAAAAAGCACTAAAATTGAGTTATTTTAAGAAAAGAAAGAAAAGCACCAGTGGTACCAGTAGGCGTCGACGGAAGGCAGACGCGACCACAAAAAATATAAAAATAAAAGAAGATTTTCTGCGGTGACAGGGGACACGTCCTGTCGGCTCCGCGGAAAACGAAAAACTGAAGTGAGAGAGAGGTAGTTGGGTGGGAAGGCAGCACACATGCATGGTGGGATGCTCCCAAAAGCTTTCCTTTTAGATGCTGGGGAGCATTCCCGCGCAGGCTCCGTCGGTGTCGACGGTACCCATATGTGAAGACCACATTCCTGCTTGTTCCTGGAGATCATAGCCAGTCCTGACTTTGGAGGTATGGTAAAAGTGTTCCGAGGGAGATCATTTTGAACTTTTTTTGGAACGAATATTTGTTTAATTCTCTGAGGTCTAATATAGGTCTGTATCCCCCTGTCTTCTTTGGAATAAGAAAGTAGGGGGAGTAAAACCCTGTCCCCTGTTGGGGAATGGGTACTTCTTCGATTGCTCCTTGAGCTAGAAGTGTTGTGACCTCCTGCCACAAGAGGTCGGTGGCAGGCCCCTGAGAATTGAACTGTTTTACTACTGTAGGTGGGGGAAAGTTGAGAAAATGAAGCTTGTACCCCAGTTGTACAATGGACAGAATCTAATTTTCTGATGTAATTTGTTGCCATCATTTGGCAAAATAGCATAGTCTTCCTGGAATGGTCAAGGGTTCTGGACCTTTTAGGGGCAGAATGACCAAGTTCTCTAGATAGAAGTCAAAGACCCTGAGGGGGCTGGGTCTGTTGAGCCAGTTCAGCTTTTTGAGCTTGCGGCTTTCTTTGCTGTCTGTTCTGTTGTTGCCCCTTCTGGGGAACATGGAGCGGACAGTGAGTTTGATGGGTGTAAGATTGGTAAGGCTTCTTTTTCTTACTGAAAAAGGGTTTTTTTAATATTTTCTTTTTTTGCTGGGTTGTCTGTAGACTTTGACAATCTGTTTAAAATAGTATTGTCAGATTCAAGCTGATTAGCCTTGTCCTGCCAGTCCTTGCCAAAGAGATATTCTCCTGTGCAAGAAATGTTTCCCAGCTTTTCTTCCACCCACTGTTCTAAGTCTGATGCTTGAAGCCAAGCAATACGATGTGCTCCTATGGATATAGCAGAGGTTCTGCTAATACATTCAAAGCAATCAAAGGTAGCACGGTTCATGAATTTTGAGACATTCTGGGCATGCTTGACCAGAATAAGGTAGTCTGCTCTTTTTTCCTCCGAAACACAGGGACTAAGGAGCTCTAAGTCTTTTGTGACTTCTTCCAGGAACATTCCCATATAAAGAATGTAGGAACTCATCCTGGTTCCTAACATGGAGGATTGAAAGCAGACGGCCAAAGGCATCGAGAGTCCTGGATTCACGGCCTGGAGGATTAGAAGAATGTGTTTTAGCACTCTTGATCCTTCGCATGGCCGATTCCACTACCACTGAATGGTGTGGTAACTGAGTTTTTTGAAAACCAGGACAACTTGGCACTCGGTACATAGTGTCGAGGCGTCGGGAGTGTGAAGATATTGTTAAAGGAGTTTCCCATATTCTCAACATTAGATCATGTAAGATCTTGTGAATGGGAAGCATAGCTGCTTCCTTGGGAGCCATAGGGTATTGTAGAAGTCTTAATTCTTCTGCCCTAAGTTCCTTTTCTGGAATCACAGTGATTGCAAGACCCTTTGCTAAATCACGTATGAAATCCTGGAAGGACACACCCTCTGGAGGAGACATTCTGCGTTGAGGAGAAGGAACTGAATCTTCTAACAGATTCGCTCTGGTACCGGTATAATCGTCTGAGTCATCGGAATCAGAAGACTCAAGCACCGGGTGCTCCTGTAACACATGGTATCGGTACTGTTCGAAGTCGGTACCGAAATGTCTCAATTCCTGATCCTCGATACCGGAGATCGGCATGGGGGAAAGCAGTCCTGTCGAAGCAGGTACTGTCGGTACCGATACCTGTTGAACCGTCTGTTGCGGTCTTAGCAGTACCGAAGCCGCTAAGAGGGCTGCTAGACTGCGTTCGACAGCAAGGATTTTGTGATCCATCACTCCTGCCGATGCCTGGGTGCGGACCCCAGAACATGACACCAGTAATTCCGCAGAGGTGGAGGCCTCTGGAACATCCTGGAGCCCCATTGATGCTTTGGAGCCCAAAGACTCCTGCCGGGGCTGTTTTGCCGGTGAAGTATCCTCGAGGGAAACACCAATGGCATCTCGATACTTTGAAGGAGATTTACCCTTCGAGGACCGGCTAGTCTTAGAAGACTTAAAATTTGGTTACCTGAGATCCATGGGAGGAAGATGAAGCCCTGGAAGACGTTGATGCTACCGACATCGTGTCGGCAGCAAAAAGGATACAGTGTTTTGCAGCTCTGTTCTGCAGGCCCCTTTTGATCAACCTCATGCAGGAGAGACACTCCGTTGGACAATGTTCAGGACCCAAATATTTTAGATACCAATCATGGGTGTCTGTGACGGAAATGGTACCACCACATTTTAAAGCATTTTTTTGAAACCACTAGCTGGTTTCTCCATGCTTGAAGAAAAATGGGCCTAGTGCCCAAAATGGCGCCTAGCACCAGAAGCAGGGAAAGATACCTGAGGAAATACAAGGGGTTTTTTTAAGGAAAGAAGAAGAAGAGAACCGGTGGTACCGGAAGGCGTTGAATGAAGGCAGTCGCAAACACAAAAAACAAGAAATAAAGGTCAATTTTCTGCAGTGACAGGGTACCACGTCTTGTTGGCTCTGCGGAAAACGAAGAACTGAAGTGAGAGAGGTACAGAGGCGGGAAGGCAGCACACATGCGCTGTGGGATGCTCCCAAAAGCTTTCCTATTGGACGCTGGGGAACGTTCCCGCACGGCCTCCGTCGGTACCAACGATACCCATATGTGAAGACTACATTCCTGCTTGTTCCTGGAGATAACATTTTCTCCTGAAAGGCATGGTGTATGTTCTGTTGATAAGTAGGAAAAATGCATGCAAGTCTGATGCACTGACGCAATAAAACACGAAACATGTTCAAGGGGGTATAAACTTTCTATAGCCACTGTACATAAGGGAGGCAATTTTATAACGAGCCAGGTAAAATTATGCGCATTCAACAAATGTAAGTCACCTATTTCCAATGACATGAGCAGGGCTGGCCCCAGTTGGTTTAATGCACTGGCGTTCTAGGCAAACCTTAAGCCTTACAGCTTTGAATGTGCTACTCTTTGCGCCCCCCCCCCCCCCCCAAAGAGGTTGCCACCCTAGGCGACAGCCTAGTTTGTCTGGAGGTTGGGCCAGCCTTACAGTTTAGGTGGGTGCTATTCTGTAAGTACGTGCATTAGCGTGATGGTACATATTTTCTGAGTGGATGAGTACAGGGACGGAGCATAGATGTGTAAATATAGGCTCTACCTACGTTGTAAAATATTATTACTTGCGCAAGTTTTCTATAAATCTAGGCAATGGCGTTTACTCTAAGTCTAAGGGTGAAGTTAGTGACTGTGCTTAAATTTGGCAAGTGTGCACCTTACAACTTAAGCCCCTATTTTATGAAATATGTGCATACTTTACTTTGTCAATTAGGTGCAAAACATGCATGTGACAATGTGCGTTAAGCGAAGCGACTCTTAGAAAATTATTTCCATGAAGCAAGTTTAATATTTAAAATGTACGAGGGACGATTATGCAGTTTCATAGGATTGTTCTAGGAGGCCTGATGTTGGGGTAATTATGACTAATGAGTTTAGCTATCAAAATCTCAGTGGGAGAAGGCAAAAGGGCCAGAAAGACAACTGATGGGACTGCAAGACTGAACGTTCACCTTGGTCATCTAATAACTTTGTACCAGCCCTGATTTTACCTTTCTGGGTAACAGATCACAACATTCAAAAAAATATAAAAAGAGTTCCAACAAAATGTTAAGAAGTATTTTATACATACATCAAACTAAAGCATAAAAATCCTCCACCGAAGAGCTGTCACTGTCTTAGCCGGGACAAGAAGGAGGGATATGAACATAGACAATTCCTGGGATAAGACTTAAATACATGAGAGTTAATCTGCAAAAAGCTTTAGCTGGATAACTTTGGGCATTAATCGACTAAGGTCTGAATGTTGAAACTTTTGGCATGGCCAAAGGGTAACTTCTGGGCAGACATTTCAATGTCTGGCCAAAGGTTATCTGTTCAAGAATAAGAGCTGGAGGCATGGCACAGATGGATTTAAGCTCTAGCAGAAGGTTCAACAGCTTTCTGGTGAAAATTAACCAAGTCAGTCAGCTGCAGATGCAGTGGGGTTAACGTTTCTGGATATCTGCAATTGCTTATGTTTAGTGGCACCAGCCCATTAAGTCCTAAGATAACCAGTTCAAGTTCGCTGTCAGACGTTAATAGTCTCTGAATACTGCCCCAGGAAAGTGCTCTCTTTGCTATCTCTGATCTTAACACTAAAACTGTGGATGGATATGACACAGCGGCCACTGCACCTGAAGTTCTGGGAGAAATTTTTAACAATCTGCAGAATGCGCCCATCTATGATCAGGTCCAGAGGGCTTTTGCCACGGTGGTTAGCATAGTTGATGTCTGCCCCCTCCTGTGCCAGGAAACAGGCCATTGCGGCTCCCACGTTCATCTCCGTGTTGCCAATCAGACCGGTCGCCTGCAGCTGGAAATGAAAAAGAGCTCCATGAAACGCGGCTGGATTTTGTTCCAGGGAGGGATGAATAACCATGCAGACCTCAGTTCGTATAAAACAGAGGTCCTCAACCAAGCACCGCCTCCACGGTATGCAAATCTTTCTCATGCATAGTCATTGTGGTTATCCTGAAAACCTGATTTGCTAGCTGTGTTTCCTCTGTATCCTGAAAACCTGATTGGCTAGCTGTGTTTCCTCTGTTTTGGAGACTTTTTTCCCTCAATTGCATTTGAAAACCCAATATAAAAAAGTATGATGTGATGGTATAGAAGGAAAGGTGGGTGGGAGGGGAAGTGAAGGGAAGGGAAGTATAAAACCCAAAATTCAGAAATTAAGATCTAAAATTTGTTATTGGCAAGTCATGTAATTGGAGAGCTTTGGAAATTTACATAAAAGGATATTTTGTTAAACTATGTATACCTGTGACTTCGCTATGTGGTGCTCTAATGTACTCCATTTAGACCTTCAGATTATTTGAGTCATAAACATGAATGACTAAATAAATAATAAAAAAGTCAAACACTTAAGAGGACAATTTGAAAAGGTACATGGCCGGGCCATCAGGACGCCTAAAACGTGGACGGGCCCAAGTTGTACTCGATTCCATAACCACAAGAAATTGCAGAATTGGGCACTGAGACGGCTCAGCATGTACCCAGTCCTGTGGAGGGAGATGTCCAGGAATCTGCCTGTACAGGCCACACAACGCTCCAGCTGGTGTACTGGTGCAGTGGCGTCCTGTCGCCATGGCGCCAGCATGTCCAGTCAGGGTTGCAGAACGCCCGGACCATGACTATCAGAAGGGATCCCCATGGCCTGGATTGGGCAGCAGGTGCCCTTTTGCGGCAATGCAATGGATTGGGGGGGGGCTGTAGGACATGATAGCAGCTGTGTCCAGCACTTATTCCCCCATTGGGAAGGAATAAGGCAGGTGTCCATCTCTGCACCAGAGGACGTACAGAGGCCCGACCTGAATGGCCTCTGTACATCCTGGAATGTTGCCCTGCCCCCTCCCAACCATGTCCAGTGCTTCCCGCACAACCGCTCTGTATGTGCGGAGAGCGCTAAAAGCAGAATTGTGTTCCGGGGCTAAGAGCGGGTTGGACGTCCAACCCTGCTATTCGTTGCTCAGAATGACCACCAAAATGAATAAGGGGGACAGAATTAGCAGTGAGAAAACAGAAATCAAATAGCTGTCTGAGCTTTGCTTAGGTTAAAATTGTGATGTGGCAGTAAAGTGATGCAAATTAACGCAAGAAGGCTGGCTCGTGACTTTGATTTTTAGATCACCGTTGCCGTATCAGAGCTGGAGTCAAACATCAATCCCTATGTGCAGCACTGTGCTGCTCTGGAGTTTCCACATTTCCGTTAAAAGATTTACAAAAACATCCAAAGGGTTCAAAGAGGTGCAAGACAAGACTACATGGACACCGACATAATGCAGAAGGAAAACATGGTTTCTGTGTTAAGACAACTTCAGCCTCTGATTTTGCACGCATTGGCAGCGCCCCCTTAAAACTGTAACCAGGATTATTAGACAAAGATGAAATTAGACTTACCTGCTAATTGTTGTTCTTTAAGGAACTCTAGTCCAGTCCCGGAACCTTAGAGTTTAGAATGCCTTCCAGCAACATTGGAGACTGAATGATGTCATCTTTTTCTGATGCCACCGATACAAGTAGGCTAACTCCGCCCCCTTTCAACAGTACCTATTGACAAAGCAGACTCAGCAGAGCAACAAATAAGTAGATAAAGAGTAGTTACTCACCTGTAACAGGTGTTCTCCAGGAGCAGCAGGAATCGGTCCTCACTTATGGGTGACGTCGGCGCCGACGGAGCCCTCGCGGAGCCATTTTCCCCAGCTTTCGAAGAAAGCCTTTGGGAATTGCAGCGCGCATGCGCGGTCCCCTTCCCGCACAAGGATGCCATCTTGCTCAGTCTGATGACATAGCGAAGAGACAGCAAAAAAAGTTAGCAAAACATATAATAAGAATGACTGCAACTCCAAGGGGAGGAGGGAGGGTAGTGAGGACTGATTCCTGCTGCTCCTGGAGAACACCTGTTACAGGTGAGTAACTACTCTTTCTCCAGGACCAAGCAGGAAGTCAGTCCTCATTTATGGGACTCCCGAGCTCAAGGCTACCGGAGACCTCAACCGAAAAAAAAAAAAAAAAAAGAGCTCCCTCAAGCTCAACAGTACAGAAGGAAGGAATCTTCTCTGAATACGAATCCGGCCGGTAGCCCAACACCAGGGCCGGAGGGTAGGAGTTGCTTAGACCTCAAAGAGATTGTGGAGGACTGCCTGTCCGAAAGCACTGTCCCTGCGGGACTCCCTCTCCAGGCAGTAATGAGCCGCAAAGGTCTGGCTTGAAGACCAAGTAGTGGCCCGGCAGATGTCAGCCAACGGAACAGAGCGGAGATGAGCCACTGACGCAGCCTTTGCCCTGACACGGTGAGCCGTGACTCGACTCTCTAAGGAGAGGCCGGCTGCCCCATAAGCCCAGGCGATACAGTCAGCTACCCAGATGGACAAAGTACGCTTAGAGACGGGCACCCCCAACCGATTTGGGTCAAAAGATATGAAAAGCTGGACAGCTTTTCGATGCTCTAGCGTATGGTCAAGGTAGAAGGACAAGGCTCTTCTACAGTCCAGGGTATGCAGGACAGTTTCAGCTCGGCTGGTATGCGGCCTGGGAAAGAAGGTCGGAAGAACCACCTCTTGATTGATGTGAAAAGAGGAGACCACCTTTGGAAGAAACTTAGGGTGAGTCCGTAAGACCACCCTATTCTTGTAGAACCTAGTGTAAGGGGGCTCCGACACTAGAGCCTGTAGTTCACTCACGCGCCTAGCGGAGGTATGGGCTACCAAGAAGAGGGTTTTCCAGGAGAGGAAACGCAGAGGGCAGGTAGCCATGGGTTCAAAAGGCGGACAGGTAAGCCTTTGCAAGACCACATTGAGATCCCAGTCAGGAGCTGGAGGGCGCAGCGGGGGCTTAAGCAGAAGCAGGCCCTTGAGAAAACGCACCACCAAGGGGTGCGCGGAAAGAGGCTGGCCCTCCACCGGCGAATGATGTGCAGAGAGAGCACTGAGGTGAACCCTGACAGAGTTGGATTTGAGGCCTAGATCGGAGAGGTGAAGCAAATATTGCAGTACCACCGATACTAAGCAGGCAAAGGGGTCCTCAGAGCGCTGAGCACACCAGACCGAGAAGCGACGCCATTTAAGGGCGTAAGATTTCCGGGTGGAAGGTCGCCGAGACGCCAGGACGACAGCCTCCACCTCCGGAGGAAGTAAGAGCGGAGCTAGGACTACCCTTTCAGCAGCCAGGCCATCAGATGAAGAGCCCGGAGGTTGGGGTGGAGGAGAGTACCCTGATCCTGTGTCAGTAGATCGGGCTGAAACCCCAGAGGAAGAGGGGTGTCCACCGCTAGTTGTAGGAGTAGAGGGAACCAGGGTTGTCTCGGCCACCTGGGCGCTACCAGGATCACGGAGGCCCTGTCCTGAACAACTTTGAACAGCGCCCGGGACACAAGTGGCGTGGGAGGAAAGGCATACAGTAGGCCCGTGAACCACGAGATGAGGAAAGCATCCGGCGCTACTCTGAGAGGATGCGGGTGCCGGGAGCAGAACCTGGGAAGTTGCCGGTTTAGAGGACTGGCAAAGAGATCCACGGTGGGGAGGCCCCACCGGCGGAAGATCCGCTGGACAACTACGGGGTTCAACCTCCATTCGTGCGGCTGCAGAATCCGGCTCAGTTTGTCGGCTAGGCAATTTTCCTGCCCGGGCAGGTAAACAGCCTTGAGGAGAATGTCGTGGTCGACTGCCCAAGAGCACAGTCTCCGAGCCTCCCGACATAGAAGGAGGGAGCCCGTGCCCCCCTGTTTGTTCACGTAGAACATGGCGACCTGGTTGTCCATCTGCACCAGAACAGACCGACGAGAAGTGAGGTGAGAGAAGGTCCGCAGAGCTAGGCGAATTGCCCGCAGCTCCAGGAAGTTTATTTGCTGAGCAGTCTCCCAAGGCGTCCAAAGGCCTTGAGTGCATGTTCCTTGGCAATGCGCTCCCCATCCCAGGAGAGAGGCATCTGTCGTGAGCATTTGAGAAGGTGGAGGAGACTGAAAAGTCATACCCAGTACCAGATTGGGAAGGTGAAGCCACCACTGCAGAGAGGAGACCAGGTGGTCGGAGATCTGTATTAAGTCCGACAGTCTCCCTGTGGCCTGATGCCATTGAGTGCGAAGGCTCCACTGAGCAGGTCGCGTGTGCAGACGGGCATTCGGGGTGACATGGACCGTGGAGGCCATGTGACCGAGCAGTTGCAGGAATTGTCTGGCAGGGGCCGGTGACGCGCTGCGGAACCCGCCGGCCAGAGCCATGAGCCTGTTGGCCCGTTCCAGAGGCAAGAAGGCCCGAGCCTGCAGAGTGTCCAGCCGTGCTCCTATGAATTCGAGATCCTGAGAGGGGAGCAAAGTGGACTTTTCGAAGTTTATGACGAAGCCCAAGTGCTGAAGCAGAGCCGCTGTGCGTTGAGTGGCCTGAGTGACTTCTAGGGAAGACTGTGCCCGGATGAGCCAGTCGTCCAGGTAGGGGAAAACGAAGAGGCCTTGAAGCCTCAGGAAGGCTGCCACCACTGCCAGGCATTTCGTGAACACCCTGGGAGCGGAGGAGAGGCCAAAGGGCAGTATGCGGTACTGATAATGATTCCCTGCCACCACAAATCTCAGATATTGCCGGTGGTCCGGATGAATAAGGATGTGAGTATAAGCATCCTTTAGATCCAAGGAGCATAGCCAATCTCCCTGCTGGAGGTAGGGCAGTAAGATTCCAAGGGTAAGCATCTTGAACTTTTCCCGCTGCAGGAACTTGTTGAGGTTGCTCAACTCCAGAATGGGTCTGAGGCCTCCTGTCCTTTTCGGAACCAGGAAGTACCTCGAATAAAACCCGTGACCTCACAAGTGCTGGGGTACTGGCTCCACAGCCTGTTCCCGGAGCAGACTTTGCAGCTCCTGAAGGAGTAAGTCCCTGTGCAGAGGGGGTCTTGTAGGCTCCCCTGGAAAGTAGGAAGGAGGTACCTGGTGAAAATGTAGGAGGTAGCCCTTTTGAACCACCTGCAGCACCCAGGAATCGGATGTTATGGCTGACCACCTGTGGGCGAAGTGGGTCAGCCGGCCCCCCGTGCTGAGCGAAAGTCGCGGAGGGGGAGAGGCTATGCCGGCATAGTCAAAACCAACCCCCGGCTGAGCAGGGGCCTGTGTAGTGGGCTTGGGGGCCTTCTGCCTACGGGACCCGTTGCCCTGCCCCTTAGCCTGCTGGCCCTGATGGGGAGCTGCTGAGGCTTGATATTGTGGGTGGTGCTGTTTATAGGCAGACACCTTCCTCGGGTAAAAGGACTTTTTTCCCGAGCCCTTCCTCTTCTGTGAAGGGGCAGAGGTCTTTCTGGATAGGCGAGTTCTGGTGAGAGTCTCGGACTCGAGTTCTGCCGCCTTATCAGCCATGGGTTTGCCAAAGAGGTTTTCACCTCTGCAGGGGACATCGACCAACTTGTCCTGCACCCATGGCTCGAGGTCGGATGACTGAAGCCAAGCCTGACGGCGAGCACCGATGCCGGCTCCGGCTACTCGAGCCGATGCTTCGAAGCCATCGTAGGCTGCTCGAGAAATAAATTTCGAGCACTCTCGAATACCAGTGGACAAGGCCTGGAACCTCTGCAAAGGTTCCTCGGATAGGCCAGCAGAGAACCCAGCAATTTCCTTTGCCAGGTCTCGAAGATACATGCCCATATATAGCTGGTATGTCTGGACTCGGCAAGCAAGCATAGAGCCCTGGAAGCACTTCCTACCGAGGGCATCCAGGTTCCGGGCCTCCTTGCCTGGAGGCACCGAGGAGTGCATCTTCTGACTCTTAAGTTGATGCATGGCCGATTCCACCACCATGGAATGGTGCGGCAGTTGTGCCTTCTGGAACCCGGGGCTCTTGCGGACTCGATACATGGAATCGACCCGCTTGCTTAACACCGGCGTCGAGGCCGGGCTCTCCCACATGCGGAAGAGCAGGCGCTCCAGCATCGGAGGAACCGGCACAGTAAAGGCCTCCTTCGGGGGAGAGTCATACTGGAGGGCTTCGAGCTCTTCGGCTCGGGGCTCCTCCTCCGGATCCGCGGGGAAGGCCAAAGCTTTGGCCATATCCCTCACGAAGTCGGAGAACTGGGTATCCTCCGGGGGGGACCGTCTCCGAGGCTCCGACTCGGGTGAGTCGGAGGGGACGCACCGAGTCTGAAAAGAACCGGGTGACTCGTCCTCCTCCGTGTCCCAGCCCGACTCCTCCGTGGAGGAATCGAGTGGCTCCGTGCGGGCGAGGGCCGAGGACCTCCGCCCCGACGCCGAGGCCGGCGTCAACGACCTCGGTCCCGAACGGGAAGCTGAGGGAGACCTTGGCCGAGGATCGACTCGAGCTCGTATGGACTCGAGAATCGGCTCGGCCTCCGGGGTCAACTTGGATGTCGACGTCCCGGTGGTCAGGGCAGATGCACTGGCGATGCCGGCCATCAATGCCCGCTGCTCCAAGGCCGTCAATCTGAGATCAATCTCAGAAGACCCAGCAGTCCCCGACTCGGGCCCCGACGTCGGTTCCCTGGGAGGTGAGTCCACGAGGACTACAGTACTCACGCGTCCAGGAGACTCCACTTCGAGACGAGGATGCTTCGACGACCTCTCCGCCTCCGAGGACCCGGGGTGGCTGGCGGGGCTATGCGACCTAGCCCTCGAGGGACCAGGAGCGTCCTCCGACGCCACCCTCGCGGGTTTCCTCTTCCGACGATGTTCCCGGCCGGGAGACCCCCGCTCAGAGGAACTCCGACGATGCTCGGGGCGAGAGTCACGAGACGTCAAAGCCTCTGACGAGGTCCGGGCCCAACCGGACGCGGAGTCAGAGAAGATACGTTCCTTTTGTGACTGCCGACTCCTCAATGCCTTCGGGGACATTTTGTTGCACGGACCACAACCCACCGAGTCATGATTGGGTCCGAGGCAACGGAGGCAGCAGTCATGTGTGTCGGTAAGAGACATAAGTCTGGTACAGCAATCACACTTTTTAAAACTGCTGGCAGCCATCGGGGGAAAAAGGGCCCCTGCGAGGTCGAAAGACCGTGCTGCCAGGGAAAAAGAAAAAAAGTGGCGGGAACGCCCGTTACAAGGGACAAAAAAGAAAAAATGTGAACGCTCGATATTGGAGTATCGAGGCCGGGCGGGAAAGAGACACGGCGTCGAACCGAGAAAAAAACAAACTAAAGAAATCAACTTTTTCAACGGCGATCACAAACAACGTCTGTAGGGCTCCGCGGAAAAAAGAAGACTGAGCAAGATGGCATCCTTGGGTGGGAAGGGGACCGCGCATGCGCGCTGCAATTCCCAAAGGCTTTCTTCGAAAGCTGGGGAAAATTGCTCCGCGAGGGCTCCGTCGGCGCCGATGTCACCCATAAGTGAGGACTGACTTCCTGCTTGGTCCTGGAGAATAAAATATATTAATAGGCAAAAAATACCTTTAAACAACAAACTGTAAATATATAAAAAAAATTTTTTTTTTTTGCAAGCTTACAAAGCACTGCTGCCACAAAATATCCTGAAACATTGAACTATATGTAAATGTTTGCAAAATTTTAAAAGCTTTAAAATTAAATTCCTAACAACTTAATAAAAAGACTCAGGCTGATGAAAAAACCCCTTGAAATACACTGGGAGGGATCCGGGACTGGACTAGAGTTCCTTAAGGAACAACAATTAGCAGGTAAGTCTAATTTCGTCTTCTTTTGCGTCCCTCTAGTCCAGTCCCGGAACATTAGAGGATGTAACAGAGCAGTTAATCTTAATGGGAGGGACCCGCAAGGCCAGCCTGAAGAACCGCTGAACCAAAACGCCCATCTTCTGCTTCCTGCACATCTAACTGATAGTGCTTAGCAAAAGAATGTAAAGACGACCATGTAGCTGCTCTACAAATATCTCCTACTGGAACTAAACTAACCTCCGCCCAAGACGCTGCATGCGCTCTGGCTGAGTGGGCTCGAAGACCCACCGGAACAGCCTTTCCTTTAAGAAGGTATGCCGATGCTATCGCTTCTTTTAGCCATCTAGAAATAGAAGACTTTGCCGCCGCCTCTCCTTTACGAGGACCTCCAAAGGACACAAACAATCTATCAGATTTCCTGAAAGTAGCGGTTCTGCGGAGATACCACTTCAACACTCTACAAACATCCAGAAGATGCAATCTACGACCTGACTTATCTTTCTGGCTCTTTGAAAATACAGGCAGTGAGATCACCTGATTGACATAAAACACTGAAACCACTTTCGGTAAGAATGCTGGCACTGTACGTAATACAACCTTGTGATTAAAAAATGATAAATATGGCTCTTTACAAGATAAAGCCTGCAACTCCGAAATTCTTCTAGCAGAACAGATTGCCACGAGAAAAACCATTTTCAACGTTAAATCCTTCAATGACGAAACTCCCAATGACTCAAAAGGTGGACCCATTAGAGACTCTAAAACCAAATTTAAATCCCATAAAGGCATTAAATTACGTTTAGGAGGCCGCATAAGCAATACGGCTCTTAAAAATCTACGAATGTCTACGTGAGAACCTAATAGCTGACCCCGAATCCTACCACGATAACATGAGATAGCTGCCAGTTGCACTCTCAAAGAACTAGCCGCTAGACCCCTTTCCACACCATCTTGTAAAAAAAAGAATCTGTGGCACCGAGGCCCCTAACGGCCTAAGATTCCGTTCGGCACACCATGCCTCAAAAATTCTCCACACTCGTATGTACGCCAGCGAGGTTGAACGTCTTCGTGCCTTCAGCAAAGTAGAGATGACTGCCGACGAATAGCCCTTGGCAGTCATCCTAGCCCTTTCAAGAGCCAAGCCGTAAGCGAGAATCGAGCCACCTGGGGCATGCGTAATGGACCTTGCTGTAAAAGATCCTCTCGAAATGGAATCCTCCATGGCATGTCCACTAGCAGACGCACTAGGTCCACATACCAAGGTCTTCGAGGCCAATTGGGTGCTATTAGCAACACCCGACCTCGATGTCGCTCCACCCGTTGAAGTACACGCCCTATCAGAGTCCACGGAGGAAACACGTAAAGGAGACCGTCTTCCGGCCATATCTGTGCTAAGGCATTGAGGCCTTCGGACATTCGTTCCCGTCTTCGGCTGAAAAAACGTGACACCTGCGCCGACTCGAAAGTTGCCATCAGGTCCATTAGGGGAATCCCCCATCGTTGCACCAACAACGCAAACACTTCCGGGTGAAGTTGCCACTCTCCTGGGTCTACTGTGCGACGACTTAGAAAATCCGCTTCCACATTTTCCACTCCTGCGACATGCTGAGCGGAAAGAGCTAACAGATTGCGCTCTGCCCACTTCAAAAGCTGACTCGCCTCCGTTTGCAGAGCCAGACTGCCGGTTCCTCCTTGGCGATTGATGTAGGCGACTGTTGTCGCATTGTTGAACACCCTTACTGCTGCATGATTCAGATATCTCTGAAATTCCCGCAACGCCAAACTCACAGCTCTCATCTCTAGACGGTTGATGGACCAAGTTTGTTCCTCTGGTGACCAGAGACCTTGGACAAACCTGCCTTGGAGATGAGCTCCCCAACCTGTGAGGCTTGCATCCGTCGTTAGCAAAATCCAGGATGGAGGCTCTAGAGGCATACCCGCCTCCAGATGCTCCTCCGCTAACCACCAGAGAAGATCCTGATGAACCTCTGGAGGACAGATTAGGCGCCGAGTCAACGCATCTTTCTGGTGAGACCATCTTTGCAGAAGAGCCCCCTGCAATGCTCGCATATGAGCTCTGGCCCACGGTACCACTTCGATCGTGGCCGCCATTGTACCCAGTAATTGTAGATAATGCCACGCTGTCGGCGGCTGTCTTGCTAGAAACCGACTGACCATCTCCCTCAATCCTTGAACTCAGTGACTTGGGAGAAAAACTGCAGCTTTCGTCGTTTCGAAACGTGCTCCTAAATATTCTAGAGACTGTGTTGGTTCCAACTTGCTCTTTGCAAAATTGACCACCCAACCAAGACTCTCCATCAACTGTACTACCCGCGCGGTGGCTATTAGACTCTCCTGCCTTGACTTTGCTCGAATCAGCCAGTCGTCTAGATAAGGATGCACTCGTATCCCTTCCTTGCGTAGTGCAGCCGCTACCACTACCATAACCTTGGTAAACGTTCGCGGAGCTGTAGCCAATCCGAAGGGCATCGCCTGAAATTGAAAATGCCCCATGGGCAGAGCGAATCTCAGAAATTGTTGATGATCTTTCCGCACGGGGATATGTAAATACGCCTCTGTCAGATCTAATGAGGTTAAGAATTCGTTTGCCTTCACAGCCGCGATGACAGAGCGTAGCGACTCCATTCTGAAATGGGTGATCCGAAGACAACGATTTACCCTTTTTAAATCTAGAATCGGCCGAAAAGTGCCCTCTTTCTTTGGCACTACGAAATAGATGGAGTACCGACCGAGACCGCACTGCTCCACAGGAATGGGAATTACCACCTGAAGCTGCAGTAAACGCTGCAGCGTGTCTGCGACTGCGTTCACTCTTTGTGGAGTGCAGCAAGGAGATTGAACAAAGGAGTCTGACACGGGCCGAAGGAGCTCTAGAGCATATCCTTCTCGAATGATCTCTAAAACCCACTGATCTGTGGTAATCTTGACCCAGGCAGGGTAAAAATCCCTCAACATTCCTCCCACGGGAATAAACCCTGCCTGAGCCTGTCTCATCTCATTGGGATTTCTTAAGATTTGTGGCCTGAAACTGAGAAAATCCCCTTCCGGCTCCCCGGAAACTCCGAAATCCTTGACCCCGTACTGAGAACCTTCCCTGTTGGGGCTGGCTAAAAAGCACAGTTACTCACCTGTAACAGGTGATCTCTGGGAATAGCAGGAATAAGTCTTCACATATGGGTACGTCGGTACCGACGGAGCCTGTGCGGGAACGCTCCCCAGCGTCCAATCAGAAAGCTTTTGGGAGCATCCCACAGTGCCTGCGTGCTGCCTTCCTGCCTTTCCAACTGTCTCTCCTCAGTTGAGTTTTATAGCTGAGACAAAGAGAGAGAGAGAGGAAAGGAAAGATAGATAGAGAGATACAACTCCTGGGGAGGTGGGTGGGTTGTGAAGACTTATTCCTGCTGTTCCCAGAGATCACCTGTTACAGGTAAGTAACTGTGCTATCTCCAGGAACAAGCAGGAATGAGTCTTCACATATGGGGACTCCCAAGCTAAGATGCCTGGAGCCCTAGCATGCTGGAGATTGAAACATGCTACACCTCATATGGCCAGGCATCCTGAGGATGGAGGGTAGGAGTTGAAAAAGAGAGGAGCTGTAGAAAACAGCTAACCTAAGATAGGACTACAGGCAAGGAGTCCTTGTATGTATGATAATTATCATGAAATATATTGAAATGAACAAGTGCTGGAACAAACTACCCCCCAGCATCAGATCAATCAGAGATATCACCCAATTCAGAAAGTCCATCAAGCACTATTTATTCACTTTGCACTTTAAGCTACCATACACACCAGAGAACTGTCTTCCGCATCACTCAACTAACTCTTACACACATCAACAACCCAGAACAGAGGTTTAAAATGGGAAAATACCGAACTTCATCAAATACCAAACCTTGATGTAACATATTTAATTGTATATAGTTATCCCCCAGTTTGCACCCAGTTTACCTTCCCTGTTATCTGTAAACCTAGATCAGTTATATATTGACAGGTATGTTGTTGTTTAATGTAAACCGCACTGATGATGAATAGTGCGGTATATAAAAACTGTTAAATAAATAAATAAAATAAATAAATAAATAAAATAGAGAGGCTGATGGAGTCTACTGAGGATGCAGTAGAGGAATCTTCAAGGTGACCTCACTGAAGTGAAGGTGAAGGTCAAATCTGGAAGTGATAGGTGACCCCAGGATTCAACTGGGGTAGTAGAAAAACGGTAGGTCTTTAGTGGGAAGCTTTATGGAAAAAGCTGAAAACTCTTTTGGCTACAGAGTTATTCACAGTTAGGAGCAAAAGAGGAAGACTGACCGATTTGGACAAACTGGCCTAGTCCTTGAGGGAAGAAGGGGTATGGGAAAAACCCAGTATTCCCAAGAAAGGACAGATGTCTGAGGAGTTGAAACCTCAGATCTACTGAAGATCCACCATGTCTTTCCTAACTGGTGAAAGGTAGGAAGATATTGGAGCATGGAGCTTCAGGGATACGGAAACCTAGGGTTATGGTAGGAGCTGTCAGTACCACAGCAGTGGTTGAGTGCATAATACCCCAAACATACTGTGGAACAGTAAGAACCTATCACAGTTCAGAAAGGCACTCAAATACCATTTATTCCTCCAATGCTACCCAAACTCCAATGACACCCCTCTGAAGAGATGACCCACTCTAAGAAACAACCCTCACGTTCATTATGTTATTTCACCTACTCATTGCCATGTAAATATCTCATGCATATAATCAACCCTGTTATCCAAGCTACTCTTTACTATGTAAAAATCTCATGTATATAGTTACCCCTGTTATCCAAGTTTGGACCCCTGTTCGATGTAAAACCAAACAGCATGTTGTTATGGTTGTTGTGTTATAATGTAAACCGCGCTGATGCCAAATAGCGCGGTATATAAGAATTTGTAATAAATAAATAAATAAATAAACATGTGCAAAGCCCACTGTCTGGAACATATAGGAAGGTAAAACCTTTATGAGCATAGACAGTTAGAGAGATAAGTATGTAAATACACATCTACCTATAACGAAGGATCTCGACAGATACACACACATATCTATATCTATCTATATATATATATATATATATATATATATGTCTAAAGTGAGATCTAGAGGGGCATAACATATGCACACGCAGCTGACAGACATATGTAGCTATAGGGATGTATACAGATACATATACATATATGAATATATAGGTCTAAAGATAAAAGTCTGCAATTAAGCAGACAAAGATAGATCTATAGGAACCTTCAGAGGGGAAATGTGAAGAGGAACGATTCATCTAATAACAAGAAGGTGGAACCTACTTGAGAAGATATAGAGAATCTGTTCCCTCTGGTTAAGATGGAGCAGGAATGCTACCCAGTGAAATAACCAGGATGGTTGCGTGGAAAAACAGAGGATAATATCAGTCTGTAAACAGCAAGTCCCGAGTCCGGTAGAACTCTAACATGGTGAATGGACAGAAAACGCAGAGGATGAGATACCATAAATATGTGCTGTCCATGAAGGATTAGGATACCATGAGGACAAGTTGCAAGGAAAAAGAGCATATTTCCTGTAGGAATTGGGTAACTCCTTAGACCGTCACGTAGAGAAGGCTTATGTCCTTTATTAAAAGGAAAATAGAAGGGTGTAAAGAACCCTTACAGTCATGAGGAATGACTGAGGAAGCCTTTTTCAACCATATAGGATAGTAGTTAGAGAAAAAATCCCCATGCTCTCTAGCAAGGGCCCATAGTGGAAAGCTTTTCAGCAGGATTGCAGAGAGCATTATGCAGGAGAAATGGGAAATAAAACTGGCTGTTGGAGAAAACCAGCTGCCAGTGCAACTATGCTGCCAACTCCAGGGATTTGGAGATGGCAGAAAAGAAGTGACAAGGATTACCAAAGACAGATGAAGCACTATCTTGGAAGCACTACTAAGGCTAGACAAAAAGTAGTGGAAGACAAGACTGGAACTTGTAGAAAAGTACCAGTAGTCCAATCACTGGAACTCCTGCATGGGCATCTGCTGAATAGAACAGCAGAGAAAATCTTGCTGTTTTTAACAGAGAGAACAGACAGAACAAGAGGAAAAAATCCTGATCATGTCTGATGAGCTGCCCAATGAAAGAAGGGAGGTTACTCCAGAGAAAACTCTACACTGGAAAGGAAAGGAAGACTAGAAAGGCTAAGAAAGCCTTCCAGTTGTATGGTACCACTCGTACAGGGGAAGCCCTGGAAAAGAGGGTAAAGAAAAATAGGAGCTGAAGGGAGACTTGCTATATGGTAAGTCTGTAGAAGGAAAAAATTCATGGTGGTACAGGGAAACTATCATGAGATAGTTGGCCAACCTCTCTTCATGGTAGGAAGAGGAGGAAAACCCTGTGACCCATAGACATGAATCTCCTGACAGCTCAGCCCACCTAAGAGCAAGTGGATGTCCTGGAAACAGGAATCCATGTGTAGAGTTTTAAATGAAAAAACAGTGAAAAAAACTTCTGCTGAGAAGAAGTGAACTGTAGGTTATAAGAGATTAATTAGAACCCCATTGAGGGTTAATTTTCCTGGCCTGAGTTTGGATTCTGCAGACCAGGGCGAGGTTTCCCTTGTTTGGGAACATCTGTATGAGGGGCAGGAGAAGAATAAAACCTTCTTCTTTTAGGGAAAGAAGGTTTGGTAGGGTATTTCTTACCCACTGGGGAAGGAGAAGGCTTAGCCTCAGAGACAGGGAAGTCAGTGGAGCAGTGAGCAACCTGACGTAAAGACTCCTTATTGAAGAGATTTTCTCCAGTACAAGGAGTATTACCCAGTCTTTGTTGTGCCCATCTATTTAAGTCTGAAGCTTGGAGCCAGCCAGGCTCTACGTCGTGCTCCTATGGCAATAGCAGAGGTCCTGCTAACAGACTCAAAAGAGTCTAGAGAAGCACGAGTAAGAAACCAAGAGATATTTTGACTATGACTAAGTAGTAAGGAATAGTCCGCAGTCTTGGGCTCTGAAAGAAAGGGAGTTAGAAGAGAGACAACTGCTTTGTGACCTCCTGAAGGGATAGACTCATATAAAAAATATATGAGAGAATCCGTGTTGATAGCATAGATGTCTGGAAGGTTTGACGTCCAAAGGCATCTAGTGTTCTAGACTCACGACCCGGTGGGTAAGAAGAGTGCTTCTTCTTACTTTTCACCTTCCTCAGTGCTGATTCTACCACAATAGAATGATGAGGAAGTTGAGTCCTTTGAAACCCTGGAGAAGGGGGCACCTGATACAAAAGATCAGTTGCTGTAGAAGGTGAGGAAACCCTCAAAGGTGTTTCCCATATTTTCAGAAGAAGATCCTGCAAAGAATGATGCAAAGGAAGCATTATATTTTCCTTTTCCCCAGAAGAGCCTTGTGTAGGATCACAGGCAGGGATAGGAATAGCAAGGAATGCTGCCATGTCAAGGAGAAAATTCTGAAAAGAAGGATCTCCAATGGGAACCATCCCTGGACAGGCTAGACCTGAAGAAGTAGCCTGGGCACCGGAGGATGTACTTGTCCGGTGCAGAAAAGGATCCTTTATGGATGAATACTGGTACCGGCAGTTATGACTTGAATCCGTCAGTACTGCATCGTCCATGCCAGGTATCGACTCCAAACTAGGTATAGAGAGGAGCGACCCTTGTGAAAAAAGCAAGGAAGGAGCTGGTCCCGATGTTACTGCAGGTACCGGCACCGATACTGATACCGGAAGCTGAGCCGGAATCGAAGGCGATAGCGACATCGAAGCAGTCATCGGAGGATGCGCAAGCGGTACCGAGGTAACCGAAAACTCTTGGTGATCACCCTCGGTACCGCGCAACCGAAATCGGTAAGCGTCGGTTCCGAGACGCGTCGGTACCCAGTCTTCCAGACCAGATATTGATTCCAGACTCGGCATCGAAGGAAGCGAGTCTATCGATGCATGTCTAGAGGATACCGACGTCGGTGGTCGTATCGGCAGCGCTGCCGATACTGGAAAGTCAATCTGGGACGTATCGATCGGTCCCGAAGGTACCGAGAATGCCAGATGACGATCCCTGGTGAGGAGTGAATCGCTCAACACCAGTGCCGATGCCGGGGTATCGGTACCGCTCGAAGCGGATGCCACCACCGAGCATGGCTCAGGTATGTTCTGTGAGGGGTGAGCCCCAAGAACAACAAGGCTTTAGAGACCGAAGACTCCTGCCGGGGTTTTGAAGCCAATAGGGTCTTGAGGGCAAGGCCGGAGCCGTCATCATGCTTGGCATGAGACCTACCACTCAAGGATTGGCTAGTCTTAACAGACTGTTTGTGGGTTACCTGATCCTGTAGAGAAGAAATGGTCGGTGCCCTGACAGTGGAAGGGAACTCGGTATCGAGGGAAACTCGAAATGGAAAATCTCTTCTCATAAAATTGTAGCCTGATGGCTCCGGAGGAAAAAGGTCAGGACCCAGACAGGTTAGACACCAGTTATTGGAGTCTAAAAAGAAAACTGTACTTCCACAGTTAAGGCACTTCTTAGGAGAAGGCGGCTCCATAATGGAGAGGCCTTACAGGCCCAAACGTTTAAACAGAAACTGAGGGAAAAAAACTCCCTGAGTTAGGAAAAAGAAAAGAAAAAAACCACCGGCGGTACCGGTGGAGTCGGGGAACAGCCGCGACCACAAGAAAAACAAAGAATTAAAGGATTAAAGAAAACATTTTCTGCGGTGACAGGAAGACGTCCTGCCGGCTCCACGGAAAAACGTAAACTGAGGAGAGACAGTTGGAAAGGCGGGAAGGCAACACGCAGGCGCTGTGGGATGCTCCCAAAAGCTTTCTGATTGGACGCTGGGGAGCGTTCCCGCGCAGGCTCCGTCGGGACCGACGTACCCATATGTGAAGACTCATTCCTGCTTGTTCCTGGAGATTGAGGTGTCCAAAATCTACGTAACTCTAGAATTTCCTCATGAGCCTCCAGCACCTCGACTCAGCCTCGGCTTATCCTCCGGCAGATGACCACCCTTGGACTCCCCTAGTTCTTTAACCAACTTTTCCAAATCTTCACCAAACAAAAGTTTACCCCTAAAAGGTAACTTACTAAGACGAGCTTTAGAAGAACCGTCCGCTGACCAGTTACGCAACCAAAGGTATCTTCGGGCCGCTACAACCAAGGCCATACTCTTAGCCAGAGCTCTGATAAGATCATAATGGATGTCCGATAAATAAGCAGCACCCGATTCCAACCGAGTTACCTCCTCTAACTGCTCATTTACCTGATCTACCTGCAACTTTTGCGACCATCGCAAACATCCTCTTGCGACCCATGCCCCCGCAATCGAGGCTTGCAAGGAAAGGGCGCTAACATCAAATACCTGCTTAAGCAAAGTGTCTAATTTCCTGTCCTGAACATCCTTTAATGCAGCGGCTCCTTCAACCGGAATCGTAGTCTTCTTGGTTACAGCTGAAACCGCAGCATCCACTTTAGGAGAGCGAAAAAGCTCCTTATCTTGATCTGAAAGAGGGTAAAGACGAGTTAAAAATCTAGAACCTCGAAAAGCTGCCTCAGGACAGTCCCATTCCTCTTGAATCATAGACCTGAAAACTCTATGAACTGGGAAAACTCGCTGGGACTTCCGCACCGCCTGCAAAAGTGGATCTTCCAAAGATTCTTCAGCTACCGAATCCCCCGCAGGCATATTAAGTGACCTGAGAGTCTCAGAAATCAAAGCAGGCAACTCCTCTTTACGAAATACTCTAACAACTCTTTGTTGTTCTTCTGGCAACTCTCCTTCCTCTAATTCCATCTCAAAGGACTGATCTACATCGTCCGCACCTTCCAACACTTCCTCGAGAAGACTATCATTTACTGCCTGCTTACTGATCTTTGCTAACCCTGCGTCCTCCTCGGGTAGACAAACAGACCCAGTACGCTTCATACCCTTTGAAGTTTGAGAAGAAACCCCTAACATAGGCTGCAGAAGCTCCAAGGCCTGAGACATCAGCAAACAGAAATTAGGAGGAATAGAATGAACATCTGCTGTGCTCATAGATGGAAGCACCAGAGCATCAACCTCAGCAGAAGACCCAGGCCCTGTCCGCACAGGACTTAAAGCAGGTGGCAGAGAATTACCAAGTTCCCCTGTTAAACCAACCTGAGCACCCAAGGAACTTCCTTGGGCTTTGATTGCACCATCGGGCTCCAAAGTGCATGACTTACATCCCCCCGAATCCATTAATTCTCCACGCCGCGAGCCACAAACTAAATACCGTGGCTTAGCCGGCATTCTATAATAAAAAGTCAAACACACAATTAAAAAGACTGTACCTTAAAAGGATTATTTTCCCAAACTAAAGAGAATAATAAAGTCAAACACACAATTAAAAAGACTGCTGCTGTTCCGGTGATGTCAGAGAGCATGGTGGCAGCTCTTTGAGGGAGCTCCGGGGCGCTAATGCAATAAGCAATATAACGAGGGACCCTACCCTTACCGGAGAGAGTGCAAACGGAACCCGATGTCCCGACCATAAGAGCGGATGTCGGTAAAAGCGCGGTTGTCTGCCTATCGCTCTTCTTATGCTGTAGCGGCGGAGCGGGAGAATGAGAGCCACGCGGTAAACATGGCGGACAGAGTAATAGAGCGGCCCGATTCAGATGGGGACTCTGATGGAGGACTGGACTCGCTGGGGAGCCTAAAGGAGTGGCTCACTGCCTTTAAGGAAGAGCTGAAAGTTGAGATGGGCTCTTTCAAAAGAGACTTGAAGGAAACGCTGGGTATGCTGAAACAGGATGTGAAGGAGCTGGGAGCCCGAGTGGAGGCCTCGGAGGAGAGGCTGGAGCAGCAGGCAGAGACGCTCCAGGAACTGCGAGTTGGTTGGGAGGAATTGCGGCAGGCTCAAGACCAACTGCAGGCGAAAGCTGAGGACCTCGAAGATAGGTCTCGCAGGTGCAATGTGCGGGTGCGGGGCCTACCGGAGGAGCAGCGCTTCCAAGACTGCGAGGCGACGCTGACCCGCTTGTTTACCGCGATCCTACACGAGGCTGAGCCTGACGGAGCGTGGGAAGGGAAGTCGATACCCATGGATAGAGCACATCGGAGCTTGGGCCCCCCCCGGGAGAATAAGCCACGCGATGTGATAGCGTGTCTGGGCGCTTTTAAGTTGAAGGAGCGTATTCTCACTGCTGCGCGGAAGCTTGGACCTTACCAGTGGGAGGGGGCGAGGATAGAGCTCTATCAGGACCTTTCTGCGGGTACGCTGCAGCGGAGGTGGGAGCTGCGAGGAGTCACATCGCTATTGCGCAGAGAAGGTTGGCGCTATAAGTGGCTCTACCCATTTGGCCTGTTGGTGACGGTACGGGGCACTACACGACAGATCCAGAGAATGGAGGGAGCCTGGCAGATTCTACGGGACCTTGGCGTCGAGAATATCCCAGAAGATCAACGGGGAGGCCCGCCAAAGGAGCAACGTGCCTTGGAGAGGGGCGCAGGCCTGAAGTGGCAGCGAGTGGAGAGTAAAAGTAGGCGGCTGACCAGACTCTCACGAGGCAATGCACAGGCTTCTGCTGCTGGGGCGCCTGGAGACTGAACGGAGTCGCAGACGCCGGTTGAACTGGGAGGACTCTGGCTGCCTAAGAACTGCCATGGTGATACCTTACTGTTATATCATGGACTTCTTATTGTTTACGGTGTGCATTAGGGGGATGGTGGGGGGGACAATAACATTACTGTCTGTATGGGTACGTGTGGAAGGAATGAGGGATTTGGGATAGGGGGGAGATAAAGTGGGGGAGGGGAGGGGATTGGGGGCTGGGAGGCGGTGGAGGGGAAGGTTTATATAGCTGAATGAGAGGGGGAGTTGGTGGGGAGAGCGGGGGTCGGTAGGTAGTTACTGGAAAAAGGGGGGGGGAAGGAGGGGGGGTTGCGATTGGTAGTGGAAGCGCCCGGGGAGCATCACCGGGGGGTCAGAGTGACTCCGGAGGGAGTGGTAATGCAGGGGGGGGGGTATGGGGGTGGGGGGGAGGGGGGACGAGGATGGCAGTGGGGGTGTGGCGGTATCGGAGGGGGGAGGGTGAGGGTGGTTGAAGGGTCCCGATGGGGAAGATAGGATCCATTAATGCCAAAGGGCTGAACAACCCCCGGAAGCGGCGGTTGCTGTACAGAGAAGCCACCCGGTTGGATTGGGAGGTGGTGTTGGTGCAAGAGACACATCTGCGGAGGAAGTATGAAGGGCTGATGCGGAATGCGAAATATCCACAGCAATATTTTGGGGGCCTGAGGGGGATGGGGGCGGGTAAGAAAGGGGGGGGGGGTGGCTGTATTGGTGCGCCGGGACAGTTCCTTTCGGGTAAGTAGGGTGGAGAGGGACGATGAGGGGAGGGTGCTCCTTCTGGGGGGGGAATGGCAGGGGGAGCAGGTTACGGTGGTTAACATCTATGCTCCAAATGAGCGGCAGGGGCAATTTTGGAGAGGGGTGCAGGAGTTACTGGCTCGACACGTGCAAGGGAGGCTTATTTTGGGGGGAGATTTTAATCTGGCTCTTAACCCCACTTGGGATCGTCAAGCGGGGGGGGGGGGGGGGGATGGGAAGGATAACACCCGCAAGATATTGCAGAGCATTATGGAAGCTTACCAGCTGTGCGATGTGTGGAGACATCTCAATAAGGGGAGCCGGGAATATACCTTTTACTCGGCGCCCCATGACAGCTACAGTCGGATAGACTATATCCTGATGGCTGAGGGATGGGGCCCTAGGCTTCAGGAAGCAGCTATAGGAAATATCACCTGGTCCGATCACGCTCCTACATGGGTGAGCGTAGGGGGCCCCCGAGATGGGTGGGGGTGTGCGATTCTGGCGGCTCAATGAAAGTCTCCTCAAGAGAGAGGAGGTGGTGAAGGATGTTAAGGACTGCTTGCAGGAGTATTGGCGCCTTAATGACACAGGAGATGTGGGGGAGGTGGGACTGTGGGAGGGTATGAAGGCAGTTGTGCGGGGGCGATTGGTGATGTGGTCATCTAGATTCAAAAAGCAGCGGATGGCCCGGGAGGAGGAATTGCAAACAGAGCTTAAGCAGGTGGCAGCGAACTATCAAGCTTGGGGACATAAGCGAGATTTTAAACGGCTAAGCCAATTACGGATGGAGCTCCAGAAACTGCAGGTGGAGGAGATTGGGTTTCAGTTGGCCAAGTTGAAGCAGAGTTATTATGAATGGGGGGACAGGGCTGGGAAAATGTTGGCCAACAAGTTGCGCAAGAGAGTAGCCCAGACCTCTATACTGGGGGTGAAGGGGAGTGGGGGGGAACAATTGCGGTCGGAAAAACTCATTGGGGAGCGCTTCTGCCAATTTTATAGGGACCTGTATAAGAGGGGGCAGGGGGGGCGACCGGGGCTTAGAGAGGCATGCCTACAGGATATTGAGCTGCAGAGTCTGAGGGAGGGGGATGCCCAAGAGATGGAGGCTGATATCACTCGGGAAGAGGTGGTTCAGACCCTGCGGGCGCTGCCAGCGGGGAAGGCCCCGGGCCTTGATGGCCTGACAGGGGCTTTCTATAAAACCTTTAGGGAGGAATTAGTGGATCGGTTGGTTCGGATGGGGAATGGGGTGCAGCAAGAGGGGGGAGACTTCTCGGCGGAAATGCTCACGGCGGGCATAACGGTCCTGCCCAAGGGGGGAAGGGATCCCATGCAGTGCGGGTCCTATCGCCCCATCTCTCTGATCAACGTAGATGTTAAGATCATCGCCAAAGTGCTGACTAACCGGTTGGCTCCGAGGATGCCTGGCCTGATAGAGATAGACCAAACAGGCTTTATAGGGGGGAGGCAGGCCTCCGATAATATCAAGAGGGTGCTCGAAGCGGTGTGGGGGGCGCAGGCCCAGGGGATGGAAGCTATGCTGCTGTCAACTTGACGCCGAGAAAGCGTTTGACAGAGTGGATTGGGATTTTCTGTTTCTGGTCATGCGGAAGATGGGGATGGGCCCTAAATTCATGCGGTGGGTGCAAGCGCTCTATCGGGGCCCGAAGGTACGCGTTAAAATCAATGGGCGATATACGGAGACGCTGGAACTGGAAAGGGGGACCCGCCAGGGATGCCCGCTGTCTCCACTGCTCTTTGCTATAGCCATTGAGCCTCTGGCGAGTGCAATTCGGGGAAGTAATGGGGTGTGGGGGTTGCAGAGGGGGGGTGGACATCACAAAATTTCCCTCTTTGCGGACGACGTCCTCATGGTGGTGACGCAGCCGGAGGAGTCCCTTCCAGAGCTTCTGCGATTGCTAGAACAATATGGGGAGGTATCGGGGTTTCGAGTGTGAACCAGGACAAGACGGAGGCCCTGAATATTAATATGGCCCAGACCCGGGTGGAAAGGTTGCAACGGGCATACCCGTTTAAATGGGCGGAGAGCGCCATTCGCTATTTGGGGGTCAATATCACTCCCCACCCTGGGGGGCTGTATGGGGCTAATTATGGCAAATTGTGGAGAAAGATTGATCAGGACCTGCAGCAGTGGATGAGTTATGAAGTGTCTTGGTTGGGAAGGATTGCCACTATAAAAATGAATGTCCTCCCGCGAGTGCTGTATTATTTCCAAGCACTCCCCATAGACATCCCGGGGGCACAAATACGGCGGCTCCAGCGGAAGGTGAACCAGTTTATCTGGTGGCGCCGCCCGCCAAGGATAGCCCGGGAGGTGCTGTATAGGAGGAGGGAAGAGGGGGGACTGGGGGTGCCCAATATGCAGGCTTATTATTGGGCTGCTCAGGCACGCCATGCGATGGATTGGCGAGACGGAGGGGAGAGGAAGAACTATGTGAAGCTGGAGGAAGGGTGTGGGGGGGGACAGTCTCTGGCGGGACTCCCGTGGATGGGGCGCGGGGAGAGAGGGGCAGAAGCCCGGGCCCATCCCTATGTGAGTCATGTGCTCCGCGAGTGGGATAGGATTAGGGGGGCAGCATTTTTCCCTGATGAGGGAACTTTGCTATACAGCGGAGTTCCGCCCCGGGAGGGAAGGGGGGGCTACCGCCGGTGGGCACGAGGGGGGTTGAAGTGCTTTTATCAATTTATCGATGGGGGGGACTTGGTGCCGTTTGAGACATTACAAGAGCAGTATGGGCTGCGGGAAGGGGATCGCTTTTATTATGGGCAGGTGGCGACCTTCTTGCGGAAGAAATTAGGGAAGGAAGGGATGGAGCGGGACTATACCCCGTTGGAGGTGGTTTGGTATGGGAAGAAGACGTCCCCGGGGCTTATCTCGGCGCTGTACAAGGCCATACAAGGGCCCCTGGGGGGGAAGCACAGATATATGCGGGAATGGGAGGGGGACTTGGGGGTAGAAATAGAGGAGGGCCAATGGAAGAATGTTTTCGACCAGCTGAGGTTGTTGCCTTTGTCCATAGCAGTTCGGGAAAATTGGTGCAAGGTGGTTATGCGGTGGTACTATATCCCGGTCCGGTTGCATCGCATGTTTCCCCGAGTGTCTAGTCAATGCTGGCGGGGATGTGGGGAGGAGGGCACTTTTTTCCACAATTTGGTGGATGTGCCCCCCGAATACAGTGCTTTTGGGGGGCCATAAGGGATTGGATTAGGGAGGTGGTGGGAACGGAGGTGACACTTGACCCTGGTGGGTATCTATTGGGGTGGTGGAAGGAGGGGGGGGACCAGGTCAAGATAAAAGGCAGGTCATGGCGTGCTTGAGTGCAGCCCGCTGCGAGCTGGCCTATCGATGGAAGCAGAGGGAGGCGCCACAGGTAGAACACTGTGTGGCACGCCTCCGGCAAGTGTACCTAATGGAAAAACTAACAGCAGCCCGAAAGCAGAAGGTGGATAGATTTGAGAAGCAGTGGGACAAGGTGTTGCTTTACCTACGAAAGGATACCCTACAGTAGAGGGAGTGCTTATAATTAGGTGGGGGGGGAGGGGTTATTGGGGAGCTTTAAAGGGGGAGGGTGGACACTGGGGAGGGAGAATGGAGGAGGGGAGGTGGTGGGGGGCGGGGGGGGGAGATAATGGAAGGTAAGAAGAGGGGAGGGGGGGGGGAGTGGGGGGGATGAAGATTGTAACTGCTGGCCGGGGCAGTGGAAGGCCTTTGTCTATGAATCAACACTCCATAAAGGTGGGGGGCTGACGAGTGTTACATGTTGGCCATAGGGTGACAGTGGCCTTATATGTCCCGCCTTCTGGGCGTGGAGACGGCAATGCCTTTTATTTCTATGTGGGGTTCTCGGGGGGGAGGGTGGGGTTGATGGAAGCTGGTCTCGGGTGGGGGGGTGAGGAGCGGGCCAGCTGCTGAAATGGGATAGCTTTTTATGCCTTGAGGGGGTGTTGATTACCAAGGTGTTATAATGTGAGTTGTTGCTGTTACAATGGATGTTCTTGAGTTTGTCATGGATGTGTTATTAATAAAATACAAAAAAAAAAAAAAAAAAAAGACTGCTGCTTAACTCCCGCATAAGCTAATGAAGAAATCGCGCGCCAAACTCTCGCGCGCAGCACACTCGCGGGCCAAACGATCAACGGCAACAAGGCGGATTCAAAAAACAACTAATTACCAGTACCTTCCCCCACATACCTTAAAGTCCTGGGGAAGTTCAATGAGTCAGAGCTCAGCCGTTCAGCGGCTTCGGCACCAACGTCAGAGAAAACAAAATGCCCTGCAATCCCTTACATCTAAGGGCAGTGCACAGCCTAAAACTTTTTGTTTCTCTTTTCTCTTTCTCTCCACCTGCTCCTCACCCCTCTTACCGGGTTCGGGAGCAGGGAGGATCTATCCGTTAAAACTATTAAGCCTCTGATTGTTTAAAAGATGGGGAGGAGGCAAAACAAAACAAATTAAAATAGCCCAGCAGGAAGCTTCAGCAGCAGCAGTGCTCTTAAAACAAAAAGAGAAAATCTAATCAAAATTTGAATCGAGCCAAATCAAACTAAATAAATAATTCAGCTCTACTTGTTTGTTACAACTGAGCCCAGATACAGGCTCAGACGTCTCAAAAGCTGCTTGGAGACTGAAATACTGTTGAAAGGGGGCGGAGTTAGCCTACTTGTATCGGTGGCATCAGAAAAAGATGACATCATTCAGTCTCTAAGGTTGCTGGAAGGCATTCTAAACTCTAAGGTTCCGGGACTCGACTAGAGGGACGCAAAGGAACATGTTGAGGACTGTAGAAAAGACTCAAACAGAAGCATAACACTATCCAACCCACTCATTCTTCAGCCTCCACTTTCCTTGTGCGTCTCTCTCCTTCCTCTTGTTTCTGAATCCAAGACTCTCTGCCTCTCCTCCGTTTTCTCACCTTGACAAGAAGGGAAGAGGCTTCCCCTTCCCTCTCAGTTAGGACAGAGAGCAGCTGCTGGCGCTCCAGTGCAATGTGCATGGGCGTGTCGCCATCTTCATCCTCTGCGTTCACGCTGGCACCATCTCGCACAAGCAATTGCAGCAGCCCCATGTGCCCCTGGGTCACCGCCAAGTGCAGTGGAGACTGCAGACGATTATTTCGCAGGTTCACATCGCAACGACCCTGCCAAAAACATAATGAATCTCAATAAAAAAAAGCAGACTGCACGGGTTTATGTAAGGTCATGTATCTGAATGATAACCTGATGCTCAGCTTGCTCCGGCTGCTGGTAAGAGCTTGTCCCAGGCAGCTTCAAAAACTGAGGGATTTTACATTTATTGCCGTGTTTTAAACTAGTTGACATAAGCTCAAATGAAAACAAGCACCTTGCTTTTATCTGGGTCCCAGACACATGGGGAGACAAGGTACGATTTCAGTTGGCTCCCAAGCTCTTAAGATCACTGGCTAAAACTCAGTCCTCCAGTTTTAGGAACAATGAGTTTATATTTCAGAGGCTAAGCTTAACTTCTGTGATTTCCACCTGCATTTTTGGTGACTGGCATTGGGTGGCAAAATGTAGGCACCAGGGCCGATATTCAATGGCGGCGACCAACACACTTAAAGTAGCTGGCTGCTGCCACTTTAATTTATACCAGGAGAGTCAATGCCGGGGCTATATCCGGCCACTGGCGCCGAATATCGAGGTTGCCTAGTTGGTCAATTAGCTGGTCAGCGGTGATATTCAGCTAAAGTTAGGCCAGCTTTTTTTTGGCCTAATTTTAGCCGTTTAGAGTTAACCAGCCAGCAGCTCAATATCACTGACCGCTTAACCCCCTATGCTGCCCCTACTCTGCCCCTGTTAGTGCTGGGGGTGTACCAACTGGACAGCAGGAATATTCAGTGGCATTGAACTGTTTAGTGCCACTGAATATGCCGCTGACTGCAGTTTAACCGGTTAGCAGCTCTGCTATAAAGTTAAATCATTTTGAAAATGCCTCCTTTAATGTTGAATATCAGTGCAAACTGCCCAAATTGCGTCCCTGCCTCATGAATACCTCTGAGCTACCCATTTATTCAGCTGAGAGAGGGAGAAATTTCCCTTGAGGGGGATGTACCCACCATACTTCCTAATAGGGCAACTAGATTTGCCTGAAAATCCACTCAAAGATGACTTGCCCGGATCACCACACAAACCCACGCTAACGCACAAAGATCATTTTACTTAAATCAGGCAGTGAAAAAAAGTGTACGGATGTCCGATGCAGTAAGATAATGTTATGCAAATGCATCAGACATTAGAAATTTATGTTTAAAAAAATTACACACTAAAAGCCAAGTAACACTGTATGCAAAGCTTAATGCACATTTTTATAGAGGGTATTGCATTAAAAATAGTAGCAAAGTTGTGTTTCCTCTATTTTGAAGATGAGACTTTTTTTCTCTCAATTGCATTTTGTAAAGCTGTTTGGATTGTGACCTATTTCAACTTGCTATAAATAAAAAGTTAAAAAAAGGAGCACAGTTAAAGAAGTGCACCAACTTTACTATTATGTTTTAAATGTAAATAACTGGAATCTCTCTGCTCTGCATCAGGACGTTTAAGCCAGAGGGACTCTGCCTTGAGACTAGAAGGTTCTCAATGTCACCCACTTTACACCGCTTAATCACTACAGGTCAAAGTGGTTTCCAAAAAACATATATACTGCTATTGCATAAACACATTAATTCACAAAAATGTGGTCACCAAAAATCATCTTCAATAATGCTCCTTTCCATTGCTTATTGTAAAAGTACATATGTCATCAGACTCTGTCAACTCTAAGGCTATACTCATATAAGGGTCTCAAATTTTAACAGCGGATATTATCGCAGCATCAGAGCTTTCTGTATTACCGCTACTGCATTCATTACAGCCCCCCTTGCCTTGTAATTTGTTGAACATTTGTAAGATAATTCCTAACTCCCAAAGTTATTAATATTGTTTATTAATGTCCATTGACTAATTGTATGGCCTTAGAGTGACTGAGTGTGATGACGTAGGATTGTTTAAAATAAGCAATGGGAAGGAGAATTATTGAAGGTGATTTTTGGTGACCATATTATTGTGATTTTGTTAATTATTTTTGTGGTATTTTGGCAATATGGACTATTAGCTTATAACATAAACAAATACATCACATAAACAACAATACCTACAATAAATGAACTAAACACATCACTGCACAAGCATCTACACCATAATATACAATAAAGCATAGTTACTCACCTGTAACAGGTGTTCTACGGGGACAGCAGGAATAAGTCCTCTCATATGGGTGACGTCGGCGCCAATGGTGCCCACGTGGAAGCTTCTCCCCCACTTTAAAAAAAAAAAAGCCTTTGGGAGATGCCACCACACATGCGTGGTCCCCTTCCCACCCAAGGGTGTCATCTTGCCTCAGTCTAATGACATAGCTAAAGACGGCAAAAAGTGACAAAAAAGCAACTCAACGGGGAAGAGGGAGGGTTGTGAGGACAGATTCCTGCTGTCCCCAGAGAACACCTGTTACATGTGTGTAACTATGCTTTCTCCTGGAAAAAGCAGGAAGTCACTCTTCACAAATGGGACTCTAACTACAGGCTACTGAAAACCTGTAAAACGCCACGGTGAGCCGTAAGCAGCAGCAACGGAGTCCTAAGTTAACAGAATCTTGGGTGACCCAAGTGTCCTATGAGGAACCAGCACTCTGATAGCCTGAGCACAGAAGGGTCGGAGCGCAGGAGTTGCCAACACCCCAAACAGATGACAGAGTATGGCCTGGCTGAAAGCGCTGTCCTGTCAGGACTCCCTCTCCAGGCAGTATTGAGCTGCGAAGATATGGACCGAGGACCAGGTGGCAGCACGGCAAATTTCCATCACAGGGACAGAATGCAGGTTTGCCACAGAGGCTGCCATGGCCCTGCTGCTGTGTGCCATGACCTGGCACTCCAAAGAGAGCCCAGCCTGCTTGTAGGAGAGGGCAATGCAGTTCGCCACCTAAGTGGACAGAGTACGCTTGGTCACCACCTCCCTCAGTCGACTGGGGTCATAGGAGACAAAAAGCTGTGGGGCTTTGTGGTGGCACTGGATACGCTGGAGGTAGAAAGACAGGGCCCTCTTACAGTCCAGGGTATGAAGGATGGTCTCCATCCTGCTGGTGTGAGGCCGTGGAAAGAAACTGGGGAACACCACCTCTTGATTGAAGTGGAATAGGGACATCACCTTGGGAAGAAACTTAGGGTGGGTGTGAAGCACAACCCTCTTCTTATAGAAACTCATATAAGGCAAATCCGCCACCAAAGCCTGAAGCTCGCTAACCCTGTGAGTGAATGTGAGCGCCACCAGGATGACAACCTTCCACGAAAAGTAACACAGGTGGCAGGTAGCCAGGGGCTCAAACAGTGGGCCTGTGAGCTGTGAGAGCACCACGTTGAGGTCGCTGGTGGGTGGATGGGGGGTTTGGATAACAGGATGCTCCACGGGAAGGGGGTTACAAGGGGATGGACAGAGAGTGGCTTGCCCTTGATGAGGTGCTAGTGCGTGACAACAGTACTCAGGTGGACCCTGACCAATTTGGACTTCAGTCCTGCCCAAGACAGATGAAGCAAATATTGCAGCACAAGCTGCACAGAGCACGAGAATGGGTTAACTTGTCACTCCGCGCACCACACAGAATTTGCACCATTTGAAGTCATAAGCCCACCTCGTGGAGATCTTGAAGGAGGCCAGGAGGACCTCTTCAAACTCCCCTGAAAAGGTTGAAAGGGGCAAAGGCTACCCTTTCAGTAGCCAAGCCGTTAGCGCCAGAGACCCAAGACTGGAGTGTAGGATGGAGCTCTCTTCCTGCAACAGTAATCTCGGGTCGCTCCCCAAGGGGACCAGGGGTGCTATGGCATTGCGAAGGAGCAGTGGGAACCATGGTTGCCAGGGCCACCAATATCAGCAATGCCCTGTCTTGGCTATCAGTGGCATGGGCAGGAAGGCATAAAGAATGCCCTCCGTCCACGGGATGAGGAAGGCATACGTTGCTACCTGGGACAGGTGTGGCTGTCGGAGCAAAATCAGGGCAATTGAGAGTTGGCTAGGCTGTTAAAGAGGTCCAGCTGTGGAGTTCCCCAGAGCTTGAAGAGCCAAGAAGCCACTCTGGGGTCCAGCTGCCACTCGTGCGACTGGAGGACCCTGCTCAGCCTGTCTGCCAGGGCATTGTCTTGGCCCAGCAGATATACTGCTCGTAGGAGCATCCCATTGCAGTTCGCATATAAGCAGAGAGCCAGGCAAAGGGTGTACGACCCTGTGCTCCTCTGCTTGTTGATGTAGAACATTGCGACATGGTTGCTGCAGATGGTGGCGAAAGCACAGTCGGTACCGACGGAGCCTGCACGGGAACGCTGCCCAGCTTCCAATCAGAAAGCTTTTGGCAGCATCCCTCGCGCCTGCGCGCTGACGTCCCGCCTTCTCCAGAGCCTCTCTTCAGTTGAGTTTCAAAGCTGAGACAAAGGCGAGAGAGAAAAGGAAGAAGAAGATAAAGAGATGCAACTCCTAGGGGAGGTGGGAGGGTTGTGAAGACTAATTCCTGCTGTTCCCAGAGATCACCTGTTACAGGTAAGTAACTGTGCTATCTCCAGGAACAAGCAGGAATGAGTCTTCACATATGGGGACTCCCTAGCTGGAGATGCCAGGGGGAGATCCCATAAAAATGCAAGAGCCTGGATCAGGGGTGCATTTTGTCTCCAGGAATCCCCGGCATCCAATGTGGGATGGAGGGTAGGAGTTGACAATAAAGGAGCTGTGAGGAAAGAAACAGCATAGCCAAGGACTAGAGGGTCCTACAGACTACAGGAGTCCTTGGTATATATGATGAGTAGCATTAAACACATTTAATGTACACTTAAAATATGCAGCTTACCTACTGTATTGTAGGAAGTAGGAAGCAGGATGGAGTCTATTGGATAAGCATTGGCGGAATCTTCAAGGTGACCTCCCAGTAGTGAGGATGAAGGTCCAGACCTGGAGGTAGTAGACGATCCAGGTGTCAACTGGGTAGGATTAGACGTCAGGTCTTCAATGGAAAGCTTTATGGAAAAAAAGCTGAAAACTCCTTTAGGCATAAGGTCATTAACATTGAGGACTAAAGGAAGAAGACTGACGGAGTTGGAGAACTAGCCCAGTCCTGGCGGGAAGAGGGGAACTGGAAAAACCCCTATTCCCAAGGAGAACAGCTGTGTACTCAAAGATAAAGATGTACATTGTTTTTCCTAGCTGGCGAGAGATAGGAAAAATATTGAAGCTTGATGCTTCAAGGACTTAAAGAAAAAATGGAAGATGTTAGCACCACAGTGGTTATTGGTGCCTAACAATTTCTGCATCGTAATATGGTATGCGAAGTAGGGCGATAGATTGTCTAAAACCTCTAGGAGGTAAAACATTTAGTATAGACAGTAAGGGTGATAGTGTGTAAGACATATCAACCCTTAAGAAGCCCCTCAACAGACACATATATATATATATATCCAGATGTGTATATTAGGATATGGGTGGAGAAATGTATCAATATATATAGATAGATAGATAGATATAATATACCCAAATATAGATACATTTGTGGGGCATGGTTTTGCACCACCAGAGTAATGATATAGGTATGTAGACATATATGGAGATGCTACATACAAGACAACAGGTTGAAGATACATGTTTACCACCCAGCCCCATAATTGTACATGGGGAATATAAAAGAAAAAGATTCTGCGCTCTACAAGAGGGTGAACCCACTTGGGATATGTATAGAGAATCTATTTCCGTGGATTGAGGGATGCAGGAAGGCAATCCAACAAGATAACTGTGAAGTTCGCGTGAAAACAGATGATCATATGAATCTGTAAGGAACAAGGCGGGAGTTCCACAGAACACTGACATGGCAGATGTGCGGAAACGCAGAAGAAGATACCAGAGGGACCCTACTGGAGGGACCCAGAGGTAGCATGCGTAAACATCAGCCTTGGATTTTCACGCAGAAGAACTGATATCTCGTGTTAACACCCCAGGCTAGAGGGTGTGGAGAACCCTCACAGGCATGGGAAGGGTTTATAAGCTTTTCCCTAATAATAGAGAAGCTTCAGAGACAAGGTCAATGCTCTATAGCAAGGCCCTCATAGTAGAAAGCTTCTCTGAAGACTGCAGAGAGCATTGTGCAGGAGAGATATGAGACAAACTGACTGAAGTCAGGTGTGTTGCCATATCCTAGGAGAGGAGATGGTTAGAATAATGTGAGAAAGCCTAAACGAGTAGGAGGATCCAAGATAGATGACGAATAGCTTGGAATCACTACTGAGGCTAGAGAAAATTTTGAACAAGGGACTGGAACTTGGAAAAATTACCAGTAATACTATTACTGTAACTCCTGCAGGCACAGCTGCTGACGGAAACAGCAGAGAGATTGTCCTGTGCCCAATAAAGAAAATCAGACAGGAAAAGAGAGGAGATATCCCTTCTCCTTGTCTGAGGAACGTGCTTGCTAGAGAAGCTTTTCAGTATGGTACTCCTCAGTCAGGGAAAAAACCCGGTTGAGAGGGTAGTAATTTGAGGGTGACGTACCCATAGGGTAAGTCAACTGAAGGAAAAAATGTTCAGTTGGGACAGAACTATCAGGGGATAGTTGCAACTGCTCTTCTGGAGAGTTTGTAGTCCCTGAACAAAATATTTTCGACAGATTAGTACACTGAAAAAGAAAAGCACAGTGAATAAACTTCTAATGGGTAGAAGTGAACTGTAGGTTACAATTCCCGGCCCTTATGGTTGCTGGGAATGCTGAGACTGGCCAGAGCTGGAGGATTTCAGACCAGGCTGAGGCGTCCCTTGTTTAGGTACAGCCGAAAGATGGGCAGGAGATGAATGAAACTTTCTTTTCTTAGGGAAAGAAGGTTTGGTAGGACATTTCCTACCCCTTGAAGAAGGAGGTGGCTTAGGATGGTCTTTAGTGGAAGGAGAGTCAGTGGAGCATTGAGCAACCTGACATAAAGCCTCCTTATTGAAGAGACCTTCTCCTGTACAAGGAGAATGAGCCAGTATAGTTTGTGCCCATCTGCTCAAGTCTGAAGCTTCAAGCCAGGCTCTGCGACGTGCTGCAATAGCAATAGCAGAGGATCTGCTAACGGACTCAAAAGAGTCTATAGAAGCACGAGACAGGAACCAGGATATATTCCGGCTGTGATTGATGAGCAAGGAATAATCAGTAGCCTTGGGCTCTGGTAAAAAAGGGGTCAAAAGAGACAATTGCTCTGTGACTTCCTGGAGTGTTAGACTCATGTGAAAAATATATGAAAGAATTCTGGAGGCCAGCATAGAGGTTTGGAAGGCCTGACGACCAAAAGCATCGAGTGTTCTGGAAGAACGACCTGGCGGATAAGAAGAATGCTTCTTCTTGCTCTTAACTTTCCTCAGTGCTGATTCCACTACAAGGGAACGATGAGAAAGTTGAGGCTTTTGAAACCCTGGAGAGGGTGGCACCCGGTACCGAACCTCAATGGCTGTAGAAACTAGAGGAAGTCGTAAGGGCGATTTCCAGAGCCTCAGGAGAAGATCCTGCAGAGCAGGATGTAAAGGAAGCATCATATTTTCCATTTGTGCCAGTGAGCCATGAGTAGCATCACAACCAGGGATAGATATCTTAAGAAAGGTTGCCATATCCCGGAGAAAAGCCTGAAAAGACTGATCTCCTATGGGAACTATCCCTGGTAAGGCTAAAGAAAGAGACCTAGCAGATGGACAGGGATACTGGCATGCTAACTTAGAGGCAGTGGGTACTGCATCAATGCCAGGTATCGGTTCCAAACTAGGCATCGGTGCAAGAACAGACATAGACATCGATACTGATAGAGGATTAGCAGTTGAAGTTGCCATCGGGGACTGCTGCAGTGGTACCGAGATGATGAGAGAGTTATGGCTAGGATCTTCGGAACTGCCCATCTGAAAAGGACAGGAGTCGGTTCCGGGACGCGTCGGTACCCAGTCCTCGAGACTAGATATCGATTCAAGACTCTGCATCGAAGAAAGCGAGACTATCGATGCATGTCGCGAGGGTTCCGACGCCGGTGGTGGCATCGGTGATGCCGATACCACTAAGGCAGCCTGGGTTACATCGATCGGTACCGACGGTACCGAGGATACCCGATAACCCCCCTTTGCCAAGGGTAAGGCGGTCCACCTCGATGCCGATGCCAGGGTATCGGAAACGATCGATGCCGGTACCGTCCCGGAGCATGGCTGAGATTGAGAGACGTCAATGCGGTGCGTATCGATCGGTCCCGAAGGTACTGAGGATGCCCGATGACGATCCCTGGTGGAGTGGAACACTCGACACCGGTGCCGGAGGCTCAGTACCGCTCGAAGCGGATACCACCCCCGCGCATGGCTCAGGTATGTTCTGTGAGGGGTGAGCCCCAGGAACAACCTGAAACCCCTTTAACGCTTTGGAGCCCGAAGACTCCCGCAGGGGTAATGCCAATAGATTCTTGAGGGTAAGACCGGAGCCGTCACCATGCTGGGCATGGGACATACCACTCAAGCATTGACTAGTCTTAACAGACTGTTTGTGGGTTACCTGATCCTGTGAAGTAGAGAAACCGGGTACCCTCACTGCCGAGGAAAAAACGGTATCGAGGGAAACTCTAAAGAGTGAAGGTTTCCTCACAAAATTATCCCCTGACAAGTCAGGGGAAAAAGGGTCAGGACCCACACAGTTGAGACACCAACTATTGGTGTCTAAAAAGAAACAGGTGTTTCTACATCGAATGCACTTCTTAGGAAAAGAAGGCTCCATAATGAAGAGGCCTGGTAGGCCCAACAAGTTAAGGCAAAAAAACTGAAGAAAAAGTTTCTCAGAATTTAGTCAAAAATCCACCGGCGATACCGGTGGCAGCGGGAAATACAGCTGCGACCACAAGAAAACAAAAAACTAAAGTAATTAAAGAAATTAACAAGAAAAGTTTCTGCGGTGACAGGAGGACATCCTGCCGGCTCCGCGGAAAAACGAAAACTGAAGAGAGGCTCTGGAGAAGGCGGGAAGTCAGCGCGCAGGCGCGAGGGATGCTGCCAAAAGCTTTCTGATTGGAAGCTGGGCAGCGTTCCCGTGCAGGCTCCGTCGGTACCGACGTACCCATATGTGAAGACTCATTCCTGCTTGTTCCTGGAGATAGGCTTGGAGAGCCAGGGATATGGCCTGAAGCTCTAGGAGGTTGATCTGCTGTTGGCTTTCCGCCTTCGACCAACTATTCTGAATGCAGAAGTCCTTGCAATGAGCCCCCCGGCTCAGAAGAGAGGCGTCTGTGGTGAGGACTCTCTGGGGGGCGGGGGCCTGAAAAGGCATCCCGGCCTGAAGATGCTGAGGCACTTGCCACTAGCCGAAGGAGTCCACCAGCTGGTGGGTCACCATCACCCTGTCTCATAGCTGACCCGTGGCCTGGGTCCACTGGGAGTGGAGGCACCACTGGGCTACCCTCATGTGAAAGTGGGAGTCTGGGGTAACATGGACCGTGGATGCCATGTGGCCCAGCAGTTGAAGCAGAAGGTGAGTAGACACAGAGCTGCATGTCTGTGGTCAATACCCTGAAGTGGTCGGCTCTGTGCAGAGGCAGAAAGGCTCTGGCCTCAATGGTGTCCAGCCATGCCCCTATGAACTCTAGTCACTGTGTCAGGAGGAGATGGGATTTGGGGTTTCCATATGATGAACCCCAGATACTGGAGGATGTGGATGGTGCAGGCCCCTTGGAGGCAAAGGTCAGCCACAACCACCGCTAGGCAGTTAGTGAAGACTCTGGGGATGGAACTAGGCCGAAGGGTAGTACCCTGTACTGGTAGTGGCTTCCCTCACCATGAACCTGAGGCTGTGGCTGGCCTGTGGCTGGGATGGATAAGGATGCAAGTGTACGCATCCTTTAGGTCCAAGGAGCACAGCTAATCTCCCTGCTGGAGGTATAGCTGCAGTGTTCCAAGGGAGAGCATCTTGAACGTCTCCCTCACTAGGAACCTGTTTAAGTCCCACAAGTCTAGGAAGCGCCCATAAGCCCCCCCCCGTTCTTTTGGGGATCAGGAAGTATCAGGAGTAGAACCCTTTGCCCCAAAGGTGTGGAGGCACTGGTTCCCCTGCCCTGTCCTCTAGAAGATCTGCACGTTCCTGCAGTAGCAAGGTCTGATGGAAGGGTGTCCTGGGGGGCTCTCCCGGGAAGAACAGAGGGGGCATCTGCAGCAGATGGAGGAGGTAACCTTCCCTGACCACCTTCGGTGTCCAGGTGTCAATGATGATGGATGGCTATCTGTGGGGAAACAAGATTAGACATTCCCCTGTGGGCTGCTGGGGTGAGCCTCCTGGAAGGAGGGGTGCAGGGGAGGCTACGCCCAAGGAGTCAAAAGCTCCCACCGGGCTGGGCCGGAGGTAGGGTTTTTGGGAGTCTTGGGTGTACGAGGGCCATGCCCTTGTCCCATGGCCTGCCGACCCTGTTGGGGAACTGGAAGGCCTGAAACTGAGGGTAGTTTCTGTAAGCCTTGCCCTTCCTCGATTAAGGGGCATTTTACCGGTACTCTGTCTCCAAGTCTGCAGCCTTATCGATCATGGGTTTGCCGAAGAATTCTCTCCCTGGCAAGGGACATCGACCAATTTGCCCTGAACCCATTGCTCCAGGTCGGAAAACTGCAGCCGGGCCTAGGGCTGAGTACCGATGCCCACTGCAGCTACTCTAGGTGCCGACTTGAAGCAGTCATAGGCTGCTCATCATGAATTTGGAGCACTCTCTGACAGCTGAAGCCAGGGTCCAGAACCGCTGGAGAGGTTCCTCGGAGAGACCAGCTGAGAACCCGGCAAGCTCCTTCACCTGGTCTCTCAGGTACATGTCCATGTACAGCTGGTATACCTGGATCATACCTTTAAGCAATCGAGCCCTGGTAGCTCTTTCTGCCCATAGCATCCATAGCACAGACCTCCCTCCCCAGGGAACAGAGGAGTGCGTCTTTTGGCTCTTGAGCAGACGCATGGCTGACTCCACCACCATGGAATTGTGTGGCAGCTGTGCCTTCTGGAACCCAGGGCTCCAGTGAACTCGGTATATCGAGTCCAGTCATTAGCTCACGATGGGTACCAATGTGGGTGTCTCCCACATGCGGAGTAGAAGCCTTTCCAGGATTTCAGGGACGGGCACTGTGAGTGCCTCCTTTGGAGGGTCCTCGTACTGGAGGATCATGAGTTCTTCCATGCGAGGATCCTTCTGACTCAGTGTCCAATGCCAGTGCCTTTGCCATGAAGTTGAGGAAGGCTATATTCTCAGGCGGGGAGAGACGCCAGGTCTCTGTGGCGTTGGGTTCCAAGGACTCCTCGTCCTTGGTCTCCCAATCCAAGTCATAATCAGTGGAGGTGTCGAGGGCGGTCTGGGTACTGGGGTCAGGTACTGGGCCAGAGGGCCTGTGTAACCTCAGAGGTCCTGCGGTCGGAGTCACGGCACTCGTCAGGGAGGATCTTGGCCCTGAGGATCGGGACCGAAGCCTAGGGACATCTCGAGGCTGGTAGCGCTCAAGGCCCGCCTTGACCACCGAGAACGTCCTTGAGGTGGCTGGGGCTGATAAACCAGAGGAACTGGGCATCAGAGCCTGCTGCTGGGTTGTGAAGGCAGACAAGCTGTGCTCCAAGACGCCATTCTGGTCTCCAGTCCAGATGGCTCTGCAGCCTTCGGCGTGGGCACAGAGGATTTTGGGCCCGGTGCCGGTTCCAACGAGGGAGAGTCCTCAACTAGGATGGCCTTGGGGGTCAGAGGCCGATTGCCCAAGGCCGGTGATTCCTTTTGGACCACCTTGATTGGCTGCTCCTACTCCGTCCCCTCGGACTTGTGGTGTGTGCTGCAGGGTCAGGAGTGGGACTTACCCACCTTCCCCAACCTGTCCACCAAGACGGTCCTCGACAGTTTCTTCTTCTTGTGTTCCACCTCCGGGTGCTCCGTTCAGAGGACTCGCAGCCTCTGAGACTAGAGGCCATCCTGGGGTTTCAGAGGGGGCCTTGGAGTGCGGTGTCATTGGTGACTCCAGAGCAGAGTCAGACTTCTGGAAAATCTTTTCCTGCTGCTGGTGACTCTTGATGACCTTGGGAGACATCTTCTTACAGAGGCCACATTCCAAGGGGTTGTGGTCCGGCCCAAGGCAACAGAGGCAGCAGTCATGGGGGATCGGTGAGACATGGTATGAACACACCGATCACACCGCTTAAAATCAATGGTGGAGGGCATGGGGAAAAGGACCCCAACAAGGTCAAAGACCTTAGGACCAGCCAGAGAAAAAAGGGCATGAAACCACGCTGGTCGAGAAGGCTCGAAAAAGGGAAAAATAAAAAGAACCTAAGACGCAGTACAGAGGCAGGCAGCTCCGGGGGGGGGGGGGGGGGGGGGGGGGGGGGGGGCGGAGGGAACCGGTGTGTGATCGGAGAAAGAAAAAGTTCAAGAGAAAATTAACACTTTTTCTGGGGAAAGCAGACAGACATTGAATGGCCTCCATGGAAAAAAAGGAGACTGAGGCAAGATGGCACCCTTGGGCAGGAAGGGGACCACACATGAGTGATGCATCTCCAAAAGGCTTCCACGCAGGCTCTGCCGTTGCCGACACCCATATGTGAGGACCGACTTCCTGCTTGTTCCCGGAGAAACAGGTGCATTTTTAGCTTCCTTTTGAAGACGTGCAAATCCCTAGTCTTCCTTAATGTGTCTGGCAAAGAATTCCCCAGTCCTGCCTCAGTATAAAGAACTTGTAGCTGGAAAAAACATAAGTATTCTGCAGGCCTGGCTCGTACAGGATGAGTACACACATATTTATGCAATTTCTGACTCATGCTCTAAGACATGACATTAAAGGGGATCTTGAATGCAATCATCACAATTTTCTCTCTCACCCTGACTCACACAATACTGGTGAATGGTTCCTCTTCCTCGTGCCAATGTCATCGGGGCTGGCCACCATTTTCAAAATGACACTTGTCTAGTTGAGGTCACTGACCCTGGGGAAGTCCTTGGCAGTTCAACAAATGTCAATTACCTCTCCTGAACTGGCGCCTTTTCACAATGGTGGCTGGCCTTGATGATCATGACAAGAGCTGGTGGCATTCACGGGCACTGGTAAGCAAGTGGGGTGGATGAAAGGGCTTTCGGATGGTTAGGCAAGCGTGGTAGGAAGTGGGTGGGACTGGGTCAGAGTTCCACTGGCTTAGGGCTCCCAGGCTTGGGTCTCTTGGGACCTGGGATCCCTAATTGGGGGATCCTTTGTTTAGGAGTCCCCAACATGGGGAGCCGAGGTCTCAGGATTTTTTTTTTTAATTTCCATTTTCTTGCATTGAAGTAAATGGAAGATAAAAACTTTAATTCACTTCTAGAGCTGGTGATAAAAGTCAGTGATAAGAGATGAAGTAAAAACGTGCTTTAAGTTTGGCACATTTTCCTGCACTGAAAGTAATTTCATTTGCAGGTCTTTTCATCAATTTGCTTGGAACATGCATTTTTACACTAATAAAACTCATATTAAACGTGTGTGAAATTAGCCAAAAACAATGCACACTACAACTAGAGTTAAAAAAACCAAACAAAAAAAACCATGCTAAGATCAGGCTCGACGTGAGTTAGGCTGGGTCATACACAGGGTCAGAGACACAGGGAAACCCCTGGATTTCTTCCGACTAGTAATCTGACCACTTCACAACTTCTCCTTCCTGGTGAAGCCCAGGCATTCTGCCAGTGGATAATTTGAGCCTGGTATTTCTGGTAACACAGTCACCAGCCAATGCACTTGAAGTGCTAGAGCAACTGTGGTATACAAGTGTGTGTGGCAATAGCCCAACAGAGACCCTACTAGCATGTCCCGACTGCATACCTACCTCTTTAACTAGGATCTCTGCAACTTCCTGGTGGTTGTTAAGAGCAGCTAGATGCAGAGCTGTGAACCCATCCTCCTTCTTAGCGTCTACCAGCTGCCGCGCTCGCTCCACTATCCTTTGCACAGCTCTAGAAGAAGCAGGTGAAATAGATTAAAAGAACAAAGAACTGAGGGGGCCGGGGCACGAATGTCTTCAAGGTCAGAACTTATAGCATTCACAGAAAATAAGAGAGCCCTCCGACGACAGACAGAAATACATTTGGCAAAGTTATTCTCTGTATCAGGAGATATGTTATTACATAAAAGCATGAGACTAACATATCGCCTGCAAACTGCATGACGAAAAGATCCTATGCTGGGGATTTCAGTATGGCGAGGACATGCTACGTTTTATATTATGAAACTGTGAAGCTTGTTTCCTCGTAGATACCAGTTCCGTCAGTTAGGGACCATGGCCTGTTTGATTTGTGAATACAGATGTCAGACAGTGATAACAGATAAGAGCTGCCCAAGAAGGCTTCCACAAAAATGACAAATTTATTAAAGTGACTGGCAAAGCGGAAGGAGTCAGAGTAACCCATTAGATGAAGCAGAAATAGATTAGCTCAGTCTGCCTAGTTCTTCCTGCCTATGCTGTGAATCCCAGCTGCAGAGCACGGCTACTTGTAAGATCTCTCTCCTTATCCAGCACCCATTCTGTCATCGCCCTCATTTGCACACTGCCTTCTTAAAACAGATACCGCCACATCTCCCTTTAGTCCGTACACTGCATCCCTTCCTTCCCTTCTCCCCTCTAACCAGAAGGCTTTGCAAATAATTTAAACAGCTATCTCTTATCAATATCTGGTCTGCCAGCTCACCTGCCAAACAGACCCAGTTAAGGGACTTCTTGCAGTCTTACTAGATCTTCTCGTTATTATACTTGCAGCCGCAGAGATGCCAAGGGTGGCCCATCCCAAAGAACAAGATTTACCTCGCCAAAGAGTGAGGTTTTTCTCATGGCGCATTCACAGTAGAAATTTGGAAAGATCTGCAGGCTGTATTGCTTTGCTAATGAAAGGAGCACCACAAAACGATGATCTAGCAATGTTTTCCCTTCCTCTTTTCCAGTTGAAGACATGAATAACTTGGACATCCTATGTCAGCATGTTTTCTGTAAAAAACTGTTACTGTTTCTTGTAAACTGTTTTGGCCTGGAGAAAAGCGGTATAAAAAATGTAGTACTACAAAACCCTATTCACTCAGAGCCTATAGCCAGCCTGCATTGCTAGGTCTTACACAGCACAAATCCTAACTATGAAAAGGCAGCACGACAAATATTATATTGGGCTCTAGGACAGCAATACACTTTCTAGGGGAACAACTGAACAAGCAGGACTGCTTCAGATCTCTGCACAGAAAACAACACTAGCAGAGCACTGCACTTCAGTCACACATGCAGAACATGGACCGCGACTCATCAAATACAGAGCAAGGGGAAGGAAGGAAAGAGGGAAACAAATGGGTGAAAACGAAAAAGTATGTTGTTATCTTAAGGTCAATCAACAGTACCTAAAATAGTTAAAAGTACAACTCAGCTGTAAGGGAGCCATAAGAAAAAGGTTTATTATAGAAAATTCATCTTCAAGCCATAGAATTTATTACAAAAATACTCATCTTGAGACCATAGAAATACAGCTGAAATAATATATAACAGAAAATCCTTGCCTGACCTGCTTAATAATGGATGTAACATCCTGCAGGCAAAGCAAAGTCCTCTAAAAGCTAAGAGCGCTATACTAGACTATGCTAAGATAAGGGAAGCTGTAGCATGTTTGTAAAAGAAAGAGTAGTTACTCACCTGTAACAGGTGTTCTCCAGGAGCAGCAGGAATCAGTCCTCACTTATGGGTGACGTCGGCGCCGACAGAGCCCTCGCGGAACAATTTTCCCCAGCTTTCACAGAAAGCCTTTGGGAATTGCAGCGCGCATGCGCGGTCCCCTTCCCGCCCAGGGATGCCATCTTGCTCAGTCTGATGACATAGCGGAAAGACAGCAAATAAATTTGCAAGATATGCAATAAGAATGACTGCAACTCCAAGGGGAGGAGGGAGGGTAGTGAGGACTGATTCCTGCTGCTCCTGGAGAACACCTGTTACAGGTGAGTAACTACTCTTTCTCCAGGACCAAGCAGGAAGTCAGTCCTCACTTATGGGACTCCCAAGCTTAAGGCTACCGGAGACCTCAAGCCCAAAGATCTTCCTGAAGCTCAGCAGTACAGAAGGAAGGAATCTTCTCTGAATACGCATCCGGCCGGTAGCCAACACCGGGGCTGGAGGGTAGGAGTTGCCTAAACCTCAAAGAGATTGTGGAGGACTGCCTGGCCGAAAGCACTGTCCCTGCGGCACTCCCTTTCCAGGCAGTAGTGAGCCGCAAAGGTCTGACCTGAAGACCAAGTAGCGGCCCGGCAGATGTCTGCCAACGGAACAGAGCGGAGGTGAGCCACGGAGGCGGCCTTCGCCCTGACCCGATGAGCTGTGATGCGACTTTCCAAGGAGAGGCCGGCTGCCCCGTAAGTCCAGGCGATACAGTCGGCCACCCAGGTGGACAGAGTGCGCTTAGAGACAGGCACCCCCAACCGATTGGGATCAAAAGACACGAAAAGCTGAACCGCTTTTCTATGCTCCCGCGTACGGTCAAGGTAGAAGGACAAGGCTCTTCTACAATCCAGGGTGTGCAGGACAGTCTCAGCTCGGCTGGCATGCGGCCTGGGGAAGAAGGTCGGAAGAACCACCTCTTGATTGATGTGAAAGTGGGAGACCACCTTTGGAAGGAACTTAGGGTGGGTCCGCAGGACCACCCTATTCCTGTAGAACCTAGTGTACGGAGGCTCCGACACTAGGGCCTGCAGCTCACTTATGCGCCTCGCGAAAGTGAGGGCTACCAAGAAGAGAGTTTTACAGGAGAGGAAACGAAGAGGGCAGGTAGCCATGGGTTCAAAAGGCGGGCAGGTAAGCCTTTGCAGAACCACGATGAGGTCCCAGTCAGGAGCTGGAGGGCGCAACGGAGGTTTAAGCAGAAGGAGGCCTCTGAGGAAACGCGCCACCAAGGGGTGCGAAGAGAGAGGCTGTCCTTCAACCGGTGAATGATGTGCAGAGAGAGCACTGAGGTGGACTCTGACAGAATTGGATTTGAGACCTAGATCGGAGAGGTGAAGCAAGTATTGCAGTACCACCGATACTAGACAGGCGAAGGGGTCCTCAGACCGAGAAGCGACGCCATTTGAGGGCGTAAAACCTCCGGGTGGAAGGTCGCCGAGATGCTAGGACGACGGCTTCCACCTCCGGGGGTAGCAGCAGTGGGGCTAGCACTACCCTTTCAGCAGCCAGGCCATCAGGTGCAGGGCCCTGAGGTTGGGGTGCAAAAGAATACCCTGATCCTGGGTCAGGAGATCGGGCTGAAACCCCAGGGGAAGAGCGGTGTCCACCGCTAGCTGTAGAAGCAGAGGGAACCACGGTTGTCTCGGCCACCGGGGCGCTACCAGGATCACGGAGGCCCTGTCCTGGACAACTCTGAACAAGGTCCGGGACACCAGTGGTGTGGGAGGGAAGGCATACAGCAGACCCGTGGACCACGGGATGAGGAAAGCATCCGGCGCCACTCGAAGAGGGTGAGGGTGCCGGGAGCAGAATCTGGGGAGCTGCCTGTTCAGGGGACTGGCAAAGAGATCCACAGTGGGAGAGCCCCACCGGCGGAAGATCTGCTGGGCCACCGCAGGGTTCAACTTCCATTCGTGCGGCAGCAGAATCCGGCTCAGTTTGTCTGCCAGGCAATTGTCCTGCCCCGGCAGGTAAACCGCTTTGAGGAGGATGTCGTGATCAACAGCCCAAGAGCACAGCCTCCGGGCTTCCTGACATAGAAGGAGGGAGCCCGTGCCCCCTTGTTTGTTCACATAGAACATGGCAACCTGATTGTCCGTCTGCACCAGTACGGACTGACCGAACGTCAGGTGAGAGAAGGCCCGCAGAGCTAGGCGGATCGCCCGTAGCTCTAGAAAGTTTATCTGCTGGGCGGCCTCCCAAGGTGCCCAAAGGCCTTGAGTGCATATCCCCCGACAATGCGCCCCCCAGCCCAGGAGAGAGGCATCTATCGTGAGCACCCGGGACAGTGGGGGCGACTGAAAGGACATGCCGAGCACTAGGATGGGCAGGTGAAGCCACCATTTCAGGGAGGAGACCAGACGGTCGGAAATCTGTATCAGGTCAGACAGTCTCCCTGTGGACTGATGCCACTGAGTGCGAAGGCTCCAGTGAGCAGGTCTCATATGTAGACGGGCATTCGGAGTAACATGGACCGTGGAGGCCATGTGTCCGAGCAGTTGCAGGAACTGTCTGGCAGGGGCCGGCGACTCGCTGTTGAACCTGCCGGCTAGAGCCATAAGCCTGTTGGCCCATTCCAGAGGCAAGAAGGCACGAGCCTGCCGAGTGTCCAGCCGTGCCCCTATGAACTCGAGGTCCTGAGAGGGAAGCAAAGTGGACTTCTCGAAGTTTATGACGAAGCCCAAGTGCTGAAGCAGAGCCACCGTACGCTGGGTGGCCTGGGCGACCTCTGGAGCAGACGATGCTCGGATGAGCCAGTCGTCCAGGTACGGGAAGACGAAGAGGCCTTGAAGCCTTAGGAAGGCTGCCACCACTGCCAGGCACTTCGTGAACACCCTGGGAGCGGAGGATAGGCCAAAGGGCAGTTCTCGGTACTGATAATGGTTCCCTGCCACCAAAAACCTTAGGTATTGTCGGTGGTCCGGGTGAATAAGGATGTGGGTATAAGCATCCTTTAGATCCAAGGAGCATAGCCAATCTCCCCGCTGGAGGTAGGGCAGTAGGGTTCCAAGGGTAAGCATCTTGAACTTTTCCCGCTGCAGGAACTTGTTGAGGTTGCGCAAGTCCAGAATGGGTCTGAGGCCTCCTGTTCTCTTTGGCACCAGGAAGTACCTCGAGTAGAAACCGTGACCGCACAGATGCTGGGGCACTGGCTCCACCGCCCGTTCCTGCAGCAGACTTTGCAGCTCCTGAAGGAGTACGTCCTTGTGCAGCGGGGGTCTGGGAGGCTCCCCCGGGAAGTAGAGGGGGAGCACCTGGTGAAAATGTAGGAGGTAGCCCTTTTGAACCACCCGCAACACCCAGGCATTGGATGTTACGGCTGACCACCTGTGAGCAAAGTGGGTCAGCCGGCCCCCCGTGCTGAGTGAGGGCCCCTGGAGGAACCGGTACAGTAAAACGTGAACGGGCTCAAAAGCCCGGCGGGAAGAGGACACACGAACCGAGAAACATTTCGAGAAATCAAACTAAAGAAATCAACTTTTTCAGCGGCAGTAACAAACTACGTCTGTAGGGCTCCGCGGAAAAAAGACGACTGAGCAAGATGGCATCCCTGGGCGGGAAGGGGACCGCGCATGCGCGTTGCAATTCCCAAAGGCTTTCTGTGAAAGCTGGGGAAAATTGCTCCGTGAGGGCTCCGTCGGCGCCGACGTCACCCATAAGTGAGGACTGACTTCCTGCTTGGTCCTGGAGAATAAATAAGTCAAGATTTCATGTGTCGTAGCAGAAATGCCATGCATATTGGCTGGAGTAAAATAGTATTTGTATTATGTTTCTAAACTTTATTATCATAATCCATAGCATTACTGCAGAAAACACTATTATTAAGAATGGCCACCGTACCCCGACTGCACTCTTTATACTGTTTTATAAAAAAAAACCAAACAAACCCCCGTGCTGACCAGCATTACTAAAAAATCACATCGTTATTCTAAGCTACACGGATTTGCCATCATACTCCTTTTGAGACCATAAAAATACAGCAAAGATAATATATAATGGAAAATCCTTGCCTGATCTTCCTAATAAAGTAATATATTGTCTACAAATAATCAGAAAACTCAATTTAGAGGAAGTAACATCCCGCAAACAAAACAAGACATTCTAAAATGCAAAACGGCTATACCAAACTATGCTATGATAAGATAGACTGTAGCTGAGTTTTCTAAAAAATAAAAAGTCAAGAATTCATTACAGCAGAGCTGCTGCACATATTGGACTGTGCAGATGGTAGCGACTGGGACTCTAAGCCTGCCTCAGCCTTCAATAACTGACTCTTTTTAAGCAGGGTCCCACTGCAGCATGCTGTTCTCATTAAATATTTCCCTTCCAGTGCGTGGATGCGGTCCCAAGAGAAGAGCAGTGCACTGGAAGTTGGTCCATTAGATGATAAAGGGGTTAAAGGAGCACTAAGAGGCGACAAGGCGATAGCGGAGAGATTGAATGAATTCTTTGCTTCAGTCTTTACTGAGGAAGATGTAGGGATGTTACCCATGACTGAAGTGGTATTTAAAGGTGCGGAAGAATTGAAGGAAATATCGATACATTGGGAAGATGTATTACAACTATTAGATAAACTGAAGAGTTGCAAATCACCTGGGCCGGATGGTATACATCCAAGGGTGTTGAAAGAACTGAAATACGAGATTGCAGACCTGCTATTAGTAATCTGTGAACTATCATTAAAATCATCTCTAATACCTGAAGATTGGAGGATCGCCAATGTAACACCAATTTTTAAAAAGGGTTCCAGGGGTGATCTGGGAAACTACAGACCGGTGAGCCTGACATCAGTACCGGGAAAAATGGTAGAAACCATCATAAAGAATAAAATTACTCAGCATGTAGATAGTCATGACCTAATGGGAGACAGCCAACATGGCTTTAGACAAGGAAGATCTTGTCTTACTAATCTGTTATGTTTTTTTGAAGGAGTGAATAATCAGGTGGACAAAGGTGAGTCAGTTGATATTGTGTATTTGGACTTTCAGAAAGCCTTTGACAAGGTCCCTTGTGTACTATTGTGTATCAGGAACTGGTTAAAAGATAGAAAGCAGAGGGTAGGGCTAAATGGCCAATTTTCCCAATGGAGAAAGGTGAATAGTGGTGTACCCCAGGGATCTGTGCTGGGTCCGCTGCTTTTTGACATATTCATAAATGACCTGGAAAATGGAATAACGAGTGAGGTTATCAAATTTGCAGATGACACAAAACTATTTAAAGTTGTTAAAACCCAAGAGGATGGTGGAAAATTGCAAGGGGATCTTGATAAATTGGAAGACTGGGCATCAAAATGGCAGATGAAATTTAATGTGGACAAGTGCAAGGTTATGCACCTAGGGAAGAACAACCCAAACTATGGTTACACGATGCAAGGTTCCACATTAGGAACCACCACCCAGGAAAAAGATTTAGGCGTCATTGTGGATACCATGTTAAAACCCTCGGCCCAGTGTGCAGCGGTGGCCAAGAGAGCAAATAGAATGCTAGGTATGATACGGAAAGGAATGGAAAATAAAACAAAAGATATTATAATGCCTCTATATCGTTCCATGGTAAGATCGCACCTTGAATATTGTGTGCAATTCTGGTCGCCGTATCTTAAAAAGGATATAGCGATTTTAGAAAAGGTTCAGAGAAGAGCCACCAAAATGGTAAAGGGGATGGAAGGATACTCCTATGAAGAAAGGCTAAAAAGGCTGGGGCTCTTTAACCTGGAAAAGAGACGGCTGAGGGGAGATATGATAGAAGTCTATAAATTAATGAACGGAGTGGAACGGGTAAACGTAGATCGATTGTTTACCTTATCAGAATATAGAAAGACTAGGGGACATGCAATGAAGTTACAGGGTAAACTATTTAAGACTAATAAAAGAAAATATTTTTTCACTCAACGTGTAATCAAACTCTGGAATTTGTTACCGGAGGACGTAGTAAAGGCTGTTAGTGTAGCTGGGTTTAAAAAAGGTTTGGACAAGTTCCTGGAGGAAAGGTCCATAAACCATTATTAAGAAGGGACCCAGGATATCAATGCTTGAACCAATACAAGCATTGTGGAACCTGTGTCCCTTGGGGAAACTGCTAGGTACATATGACCTAGATTGGCCACTGTTGGAAACAGAATACTGGGCTTGATGGACCTTGGTCTGACCCAGTATGGCATATCTTATGTTCTTATGACCAACATGCTGCAAAAGGATCCAGGAAGGATGGCTAAATGGAAAAAAAAAAAGCTCCAGATTCCTTCTGTCTTTTTTTGCCATGGGGATTTTTGCCCTCTCCCCTTCTTCCACTGGAGTTCCATGCTACCATCTCACCGCTGCCACCTCACTGGAGCTGCCGAGGTGGCAAGATCTGGAAGAAAAAAATGGAAGACGGGAGCGAATCAGATAGCGCTGGAAAATGTGTGAATGGATGGTAGAGGCATGTGAATGGGACCGAATGAGTGTGTCGCACGTCTAATGCGTGTGACTTTGGGCATGTCTGCAGCCTGCCAGTCAGACCGAGTTGCTAGTCAGTTCCAGCACTGCAGCCTGTCAAAATCCAGCCACATGAGGTCTGTGAGACTATTAAAAAGTGCTCGCAGGACACAGAAAAGAGAAAAAAAAAAGGGAGGTTGTGGGAATTGACTGTAGGGAAGAAAAAGACTGGAGTGAACTATCTGGAGGGGGGAGGAGAGAGAGAGAGAGAGAGAGACACAGACACTGAGAGTGGTGAGGACTGGCTAGAGGGAGAGGCAGGGACTGCTGGAAACAAGAAGTGGACAGGAGATAAAAAGGGCTAATGGGAGGGGCTCCGGTAAGAGTGGAGGAGATAAACTGGGGGTTCCTGAACTTTCTGGAGGTTAATAAGGGATCACACAACCAAAAAGACTGGGGATCTCTGCACTAGGGCTTCTAACATTTCATACTGCCTACTTGCCATGCATTCTAGCAATCCCAAAACCAGCTGATGAATTCTGCCGCCAAAAGCAGGACATCAGCTTTGGAAAAGAGCCATTTCCCACTAGCTTGTGGCAGATGCAATAGGGGCATGCTGTAAGGGCAACGATGAGAAACCCCTCTTAGCTTTGATGCTATAAAGTGCCAAAATCTGAACTGAACGTCCTTCACCGCCAGATACAAACTGGGTCCCTTGGCGATATACAAGGCAATTTCTGTAGATACTAGTCTGGGAAGTAAGCTGTATCCCTCCCCCCCCCCAGGATTTATAATGCCCAATACCTCAACGAGAAGTTATTCTTCAGGACCTTTGCAGTGAGTCTGCAGACAGTTACGGAACATACAAGAGCGCCGATCTGCTGTCCCTCCTTACACGCTGTCCCATGCCTGTAATGTCTCCTATGCTGCAGCAACTGGAAAATGGTTATCTGCAGGTCAAAGGCTCTGAGCCCTAGCAAAGTTACCGACCTAGAGTCTTTTCAGTTTATCCACGAGATTGCCGCATCCGTGCTCGGCCTGTCAGTTCTATCAATAGTACTTTCTCTACGAACATAAGCTATTGTCCTGTTACTTACAGTTTGTTGCCTTTCAGAGCTGAATGGTGCAACAGGTTGAAGCCTTGCCGGTTCTGTATTGTGAAGTCGATGTTCGGGACCTCCAGCAGGATTTCAATGATGTTTTTGAAGTCAGCAGTGATGGCATAATGTAGAGGGGTGTCCCCGTAGGAGTCCTAAAGGCACAGGATGGGACAGGTGTAGGAATTACAAAAATTCCCCGACCCATCCATATAACAGTACTGAAATATCGCGGGGTGCTGCAGGAAGGGAGCAATGAGTGTGGGCAGAACTGTGTGTGTACAGGAAGGGGAGGCGGGTCTCAGCCCTGGAAGAGTAGAGTAGGGGTGCTGCAGGGCAGGAGTGAGGTGCACTGGTAAACCGTATGGGGGTTTTAGTGCTGGAAGAGCTGGAGATGCTGCAGGGATGGAGCGAGGTGGATCAATAGGGCTGCATACAATGTTCCCGACTCTACAGACTCCGCACTTCCCATAATAAGTAAAAAAACCCCACAAAACAAAACACCTCAGGTTGTAGCTGTAATGTTAAGGTCTGATCAAGGTGCCCCTACCTGAATATTGACAGCTGCGTTTTGGGTGCACAGGGCTCTCACCACCTCTGTAAACCCCTTGTTGACGGCAACATACAAGGCTGTGCACTTGGTGCTGTTCTGCAAGTCCGTGCTGGCCCCTTTACTCAGCAGTACTCTCGTCACCTCGGCCTGGTTTCTGGGCCACAAACACAGAAAGATTCTAATGAGTGATCCAAGAACCAAACTGTGTCCCCAAAAGAAGAAAAGAATTAATGATGAAAAATACTGTCGCCAAGTATAGTGTTTTCCTAATGCAAAGACCTAATTTATACTAGAAAAACAAACAAACCATTCTCACTTTGGGTCTTTGGAAAGGGACAAGTTATAAATGTGAATAAACAAAATTCCAAGCTATCTAATCTAATCTAATCTAGAGTGACAGTGCCCCCGACCTCTCACCCAAAGGCAGCATAGTGCAGGGCAGTATCTCCCTCCTCATCCTTTAGATCAACATTTGCCTGTGCCTGGAGCAGAGCTTTTACCACTTCCACACGGCCCAGGTGGGAAGCCACTTGCAGAGCCGTCCTGCCCTGGTTCTTGATATCAACCTGCAGCACAAGACAAAAAAGAAGACGATTTTCCATCAGGATCTGTTCTCTGCAACAGTCCTCCATGACTTGCATGAAACACTGCATCAGAGAACGAAGGCAGAAAGCCAGCACCACACATTTCAGAACTCTGGTTCGCTGTAAAATGAGCTCACAATTAACATCCCCACGAAGCTGCCTGGGAGTTCTGCATCCAAGCCGCTGCCAGTAGGGGGCAGGTGCTGTCAGACCACGTTTTTAGTGCTCATAACTAAAAACTCGGCACCACAGTACCTCTCACTCCTGACTGCAGCATGGGTGGAGACCTCCCAGGCAGCTTCGTGAGAACATTGCCCACAACCCAAGATCACGTGGGATGAGTTTAAAACATCAACTTCTGCCTGGGGATGCACATAAAACAATAATCCCTTATGCGATTCAGTTTAACTTATTTTTCCCTACCTGAGAACTTAAATTACAGCCATAATCCAGTCCACTGCATGTCCAAATGAAAAATCAATGATGTATACATTCTCTCTTTAGTATAAGCTGACACAGATGCTTTTCTTGTTTTGCTCAAAAACATGGGACAAACAATGCAAATGAAATGGATATGCCAAGCAAATTGAAAGGTAAAACCATTTCTGAAGCCTTCAAATCTTTTAAAGTGCTGTAAGGAAAAAGGTTAAAACAAGGTCCCCTAGATCCTCTGGATCTAGGCTAGACTACCACAAATCAGATTTTTTACCAGCTTATTAATGGGGGTTTAAATGAAAACGGGCTGGCTCTGAACTCTAGCGTGGCAGGGGATAGCTGCGCTGATCTCCCTTTAAATCCTTGCTGGCAAATAGGTAAAAGCCAGATCTCCCACAGATATTATTCAAGGTAGTGAAACCTAAATCCAGAGGATCTGTTTTTTACCCAGACCCATAAATTTAAGCCCATACTGTAACTGCTATTGCTTCCCAGGATGGATTTAAGAGAATAATGGTAAAGGGGATGGAAGGATACCCCTATGAGGAAAGGCTTAAAAGGTTAGAGCTCTTCAACTTGGAAAAGAGACGGCTGAGGGGGGATATGATAGAGGTCTATAAATTAACGAATGGAGCAGAATGGGTCAACACAGATCGGTTGTTTACTCCATCAAAAAGTAGAAAGACTAGGGGACACACTGAAGCTATAATGTAACCCATTTAAGACTAAAAAGAGAAAATATTTTTTTCGCTCAACACGTAATCAAACTCTGGAATTCATTACTGGAGGTTATAGTAAAAGCTGTTAGTGTAGAGGGTTTAAAAAAAGTTTTGGACAAGTTCCTGAAGGAAAGGTCCATAAACCATTATTAAAGAGGATCTGGGAAATGCACTGCTTGCCCTGGGACAATTACTGTGGAACCTATGTACCATTTTGGGAACCTGCCAGGTGATTGTGTCCTGGATTGGCCACTGTTGGAAACAGGATACGGGGTTCGATGGACCTTGGTCTGCCTCAGTATGGCACTTCTTATGTTTTTAGATAATGAGGATTGTTTGCTGACTCAGACTGCGCACCGAAAAGTCTCCTCAGATTTTTACACTGGTGCTACCTGCCTTGTCTGGGTATTTCTGAAGCAGGTCCCAAACCTTTGCGGCATTGCCATGCGCTGCCTCAATAACCAGATGGCCCGGGTTCTCAGAATCCGACTTCTGGGACAGCAGTTTCTCTAGCACAGAGATAAGGGTACCTATGAGAGCAAAAGAGAGCCCAAGGTTAGATGTGCGGCAGCTGAAAACTACCAGAATCACAAGAACACCTCATCCTCCCTGTCCCTTACTCCCCCCCCCCACAAAAAAACCCCAAAATCAAGTCCAACATCCGGAGAGATGCAAGAAAAGATCAGATTCCAAGAACACAGTGACAAACATATGAACCTATCTTGTAGATAAGCTATGGTAGCACTGAAGTCATTCAGTCCTTAAGTCAGCTAGAGATTCCTTTAATAGAAACATTTTAACCTGACACAGACGGCTAGAATTGTACTAATATAAGTTATGGTACCCTAAGCAGAAAGGGAATGTCTCAGCCACTAAGGACCTATCAAACTATCAATGGAGTTCCTAATATACACTACATGCAAAAAAAGCAAAAATATAATGAAAAGGTTCTCCTAAGAATATATTTTTCGTAAATATGTTTTTCTCTAAAGGTTTATTCAGTAGTAAAGTTGGGCAAAACTGGCTGGCCTGCTTCATGGACATCCTGGTGAAAATCTCAATTTATAGAAAATAAAGCGTAGTTACGCACCTGTAACAAGTGTTCTCCAGGGACAGCAGGGATCACTCCTAACATATGGGTGATGTTGGCACCGATGGAGCCCCCGCGGAAGCATCTCCCCAGCTTTCAAAGAAAGCCTTTCGGAGATGCCACCACACATGCATGGTCTGCTTCCTGCCCAAGGGTACCATCTTACTCAGTCAGATGACATAGCTAGAGCTGACAAAAGAAGATGGCAAAAATTGTACAGCAACTCCAAAGGGAAGAGGGAGGGTTGTGAGGACTGATTCCTGCTGTTCCTGGAGAACACTTGTTACAGGTAACTATGCTTTCTCCAGAAACAAGCAGAAGTCAGTCCTCACATATGGGACTCCCTAGCAAAAGGCTACCAAGAGAACCTGTAGAAAAAACACGGCCCAACTGTGAGCAGCCGCAAGCAAGTCTGAGGAAAGACTCTAAGGACCCCAGTGTCTAGGGAGAACCATTGCTCTGGTAGTCTGAACAAGAAGGGTCAGAGAGTAGGAATTGTCTAAAACCCAAACAGATTACGGAGTACGGCCTGACCGAAGGCACTGTCCCATTGGGACTCCCTCTCCAGGCAGTTGTGAGCTGCAAAAGGTGTGAACTGAAGACCAGGTGGCGGCCTGGCAGATGTCTGCCATAGGAACAGAGCATAGGCTTGCAAAAGAGGTCACCATAGCCCTGACATTGTGCACTGTGACCTGGCGCTCCAATGAGAGCCCAGTCTGATCGCGGGCGAAGGCAATGCAGTCCGCCACCCAGGTGGACAGGGTCCACTTGGTGACAGCCTCCCCTAGTTGACTGGGGTCGTAGGAAACGAAAAGCTGCGAGGTTTTGCGGTGGCCCTGAGTATGTTGCAGGTAGAAGGACAGGGCCCTCTTACAATCCAGATTATGGAGAATGGCCGCTGGAAAGAAGTTGGGGAGCACCACCTCCTGGTTGAGGAGGAAGGCAGACACCACCTTCGGAAGGAGTTTATGGTGGGTGTGAAGCATAACCCTGTCCTTGTAGAACCTGGTGTAAGGTGGCTCGGCCACCAAGGCCTAAAATTCGCTGACTCTGCGGGCAGAGGTGAATGCCACCAGGAAGATGACCTTCCAGGAGAGGCAGCCAGAGGTTCAAAAGGTGGCTTGGTGAGCTGCATCAGAACCATGTTGAGGTCCCATTCTGCCAGGGGTGGGTGGATGGGAGGCTTAGAGAGCAGAAGGCCCCATATAAATCGAGTACTAAGGGGCCACGCAGAAAGAGGTTTGCCCTCTATGGAATGATGTGGTGCCGAAAACGCGCCCAGGTGCACTGATGGAATTGGACTTGAGCCTGGTTTGCGAGAGTTGAAGCAAGTACTGCAGCACTGTGTGCACCTGTTGCTCTACACACCATACTGACAATCTTCGCCACTTGAAGGCATAGGTCCATCTCGTGGAATTCTTACGAGAGGCCAGCAGAACTTCCTCCACCTCTCTTGGGAGGTTGAAGGGTGGTAAAGCTACCCATTCAGCAGCCATGCTGTTAACGATAGGGACCCCCCCAGGTTGGGGTGAAGAAGGGAGCCCTCCTCCAGGGTCAGTAGCCCTGAGGCATTCCACAGAGGAACTGGGAGCTCTGTCAAGAGGCAGAGCAACAGGAGAAACCAAGGCTGCCGGGGCCACCAGGATCATGGAGGCCTTATCCCGCAGGTCCTTGAAGAGGGTTCGGGCAATTAGTGACATGGGATGGAAGGCATATAGAAGGCTCTCCGACCATGAGATGAGGAAGGTGTCTGCCGCTGCCCAGGATGGATGCAGTAGGGAACAGCAGAGGTGGGGCAGCTGAGCACTGGTTGGGCTGGCGAAGAGGTCCAGACTTGGGATTCTCCAGAGTTGGAAGAGCCACTGTGCCTCCCTGGGGTCTAGTCGCCATTCATGCCTCTGGAGAATCCTGCTCAGCCTGCCTGCTAGGGCACTGTCTTGGCCCAGAAGGTATACCTCCCTGAGGAGCATTCCCTGATCCATCGCGTACGAGCAAAGGGCTACTGCATCAGGGCAGAGGTGCCGAGACCCTATGTCCCCCTGCTTGTTCAGGCAGAACATCGCAATCTGGTTGTCTGTTTGGACTAGCACCAACTGGTTCTGCAGACAGTGGTGGAAGGCCTTGATTGCCAGGAAAATGGCCCTGAGCTCCAGCAGGTTGATCTATTACTGGCTCTCCGCTAGGGACCAGTTGTCCTGCGTGCTCAGTTCCTCACAGTGGGTACCCCAGCCCAGTAGGGACACGTCAATGGTGAGGATCCTCTGAAATATGGGGGCTGGAAGGGCATGCCCTCCTGCAGGTGCTATGTGCCCTGCCAACAGTCAAGCTACTCTGCTAGCTGATGGGACACTAAGACTCTGTCCTGAAGCCTGCCCATGGCCTGTTTCCACTGAGCGGAGACACCACCGAGCCGCCCGCATGTGGAGGTGGGTGTTGGGAACCACATGGACTGTGGATGCCATGTGGCCCAGTAGGCAGAGCATGGACTGCACAGACACTGCATGATGGCGTTGCACCTCAGTGGCCAGGGTTGAAGTGAGGTGAGACTTGGGGTGGTTTATCATGAACCACAAATGCTGCAAGATCTTGATGGTGCGGGCCGTGGCCTGTTGCACCTCAGTGCTGGGTCCTCTTTTATGAGTCAGTCATCCAGGTATGGGAAGACAAAGGCCCCTTGGAGATGGAGGTAGGTGGCCACCACTGCTAGGCATTTGGTGAAGACTTTTGGTGCAGAGGCTAGGCTGAAGGGGAGTACCCTGTACTGGTAGTGGTCGTCTCCAACCATGAACCTTAAGTGCTGCCTGTGACTGGGCTGAATAAGGATGCGAGTATAAGCATCCTTTAGGTCCAAGGAGCATAGCCAATCTCCCTGCTGGAGGTAGGGCAGCAATGTTCCAAGGGAGATCATGATGAACTTCTTCTGCACCAGGAACTTGTTCAGGTTTCACAAGTCCAAAATGGGCCCAGAAAGTAAATGGGAGTAGAGCCCTTTGCCCCTGAGGTGGAGGGATATTGGTTCCATGGCTCCATCCCTGATGAGGCCTGCGAGTTCCTGCAGTAGCAGGGCTTGGTGCAGGGGAGTCCAAGGGGGCTCTCCTGGAAAGAAAGGGGGAGGCGTCCAGTCCAAGTGAAGGAGGTAGCCTTCTCTGACCACCTGGAGGGCCAAGGTGTCGGTGGTTATGGCTGGCCGCCAATGGGCAAAGTGGATCAGACACTCCCCTGTTGGCAGCTGCTCCCTCCAGGAGGAGAGGCCATGCTCAGGGAATCAAAACCCCGACACAGCCTGGGCAGGAGCTAGTGTTTGGGGCTTAGAATCTTTAGGTTTGTGTTGGTCTTGGCCCACTCCTTTGCCCTGGAGACCTTGCTGTGGAGTCTGGGGGGCCTGGTATTGGGGATAGCCTCGGTAAGGTTGGCCTTTTCTGTGAAAAGGGGGACTCTTCCCCAATGATTTCTCCTTGGGAAGGATGGAAGTCTTCCTGGTGAGCCGAGTCCTCATGATGAACTCGGTCTAGATCTCCGCCGCCTTATCCTCCATCAGTTTGCCAAAGAGGTTTTCACCGAGACAGGGGACATCAAGTAGTTTCTCCTGGACCCACTGCTTGAGGTCCAATGCCTGGAGCCAGGCCTGGCGTTGGGCACCGATGCCTGCAGCGGCCATCCTCATGTTGGACTCTAAGCCGTCGCAGGCGGCTCGAGACATGTACTTTGAGCATTCTCCAGCGCATTTCGTGAGGGTTTGGAATTGCAGAGCTGATCTCCACTGAGACCTGCCGAGAAAAATGTGAGTTCTTTTGCTAGGTCTCAGATACATGCCGATATACAGCTGGTAAGCTTGTATTTGGTAACCCAGAATCGAGCCCTGGTAGCATTTGCGTCCAAGGACATCGAAGGCATGGGTCTCCCTGCCCAGGGGCACAGAAGAGTGAGTCTTCAGATTTTTCTGCCAGTGCTTGGTCGACTCTACCAACATAGAGGTGTGAGGGAGTTGTGCTTTCTGAAAGCCAGGGCCCCACTGGATCCGGTACATGGTGTCGAGGCGTCAGCTAACTATTGGCACCAATGTTGGCGTCTCCCACATCTGAAGAAGGAGTCACCTGAGGATGGTGGGGACAGGGCTCGTCAGGGCCTCCTTAGGTGTAGCCTTATACTGGAGGATTTCAAGCTCCTCCATGAGAGGGTCCTCCTCTGACTCTGTGGTGAGAGGCAAGTCTTTTGCCATGACCCAGACAAACTTGAGGAATGATGTGTCCTCAGGTGAGGACCGGCACTGCAACGCCAGGGGAAGATGGGTCCAAGGGGAGATCGCGGTATTTACGCATCTCCGGGGAAGCCTCATCCTTGGACTCCAAGACTGAGCAGTCGGTCGAAGACTCGAGGCCGGATAGCACCTGAGGCATCAGGCTCAGGTCAGGTCTTTGGTGACCCACAGCGGCTACTTGGCCAGAGCCACAAGCGCTGGCCAGAGAGGCTCTCGCCGAGGCTCGGATCGAGGCTCTCGCCGAGGATCGGATCGAAGGCCCGGGGAATCCTCGATATCAAGGTCCCTGTGGACTCTGTGTGAGCACCAGTGGGGCCGAGCATCAATGCTTGCTGGAAGGCAGTGACGCTGCGTTCCAATGCCATCATCCTGGCTTCCTACTCGGGAGTTGCAGCCTTCAACGTGGACACTGGGGTGATCGGGTCCAGCATCAGTGAGGAGAGGGAGTCTTCGATGGGACAGGCCTTGGGGGGGCGTGACCCATTACCAGAGGCCTCGGCATCTGTTCTGGGCACCTTCGTCGGCTGCTCCCACTCAGACTCCTCAGATACCCTCCGGGGACTGTTGGACCTGGCACAGGACTTGCCATGTGTATCCAATTCACAGGATGAGATTGAGGATTTCTTCTTCTTGCGCTTATGCTCCAGAGAACCCTTATCAGAGTGTCCGCAGGCCTGATCGGGTCCTGCAGGGGGTTTATGCGACTCAGAGGATCCGTCCGGGGCCTGAGAGCATGAGGCTACCGAGAATACTGGGGCAGAATATGATCTGTGGAAGATGTCGTCTTGCTTCTGCCGACGACTTTGGATGGCCTTCGCGGACATCTTTTTGCAAAGGGCGAAAACCTCTGGATCACTGTCGGCACCTAGACACCGAAGGCAGTAGACGTCAGTTAGGGACATGTTGCTTGTGCACCGATCACACTTTTTGAACCCACTGGCCATTGGGGCAAAAAGGACCCCTGCGAGGTTGAAGACCGTTGAAGTGGCCAGCGGTTAGAAAAGGGCACAAAACTGAGCTGGAAGAAAAACTAAAAATGGTCTGTTGGACTCTGCGGATAAAGGGAGTCTGAGTAAGATGGCATCCTTGGGCAGGAAGGGGACCACGCATGCATGGTGGCATCTCCCCAAAGGCTTTCTTTGAAAGCTGGTGAGGTGCTTCGGTTAAGACATCACCCATGTGAGGACCGACTTCCTGCTTGTTCCTGAAGAAACTATTCTGTGTCCACTAGATGGCACCAATACTCCATGAATATCGGGCAATACCTTGGGCATGATCCTTCATTTGTAACACCTTAAACCTCCAGTTTGCTTCAGGCCATCTTTATATACAATACTATGCGCCTCTTCCTCAGTATCTCAGTAGAACCCACAGATAGAAACGATGGCTTCCTTACTTTTGGATTCCTTGGCATTCTCAGTTGTCATGAGGTTTGCATCCTCTTCTCTCTGATACGCCATCAGACAGGCAGGGTTGAAAGTCCACGACTGGCCCCCAACCAACACTCTCATATTCCCATCACCATAAACCTTAATTATTTTCCCAATGTGCCCCAGCACCTGCCATGAGAGCAAAAAAAAAAGAAAAAAAAAAAGAATCAATAAAATGGGTTGCCTTGGTATCTGGTTCAGATGCTAGCCGTTTCAGTCACTAAATTCCAAGATGGCCCCCAGAATGATGAAAGAAAAAGAAAATAGACACTGAGGAGCATGCTTCCTTCCAATGGTTCCCATGACGACTGGCTAAGAAGAATCAGGAGCAGCACTGACAGCATGGTTATATGTTGTAAATAGTTTATAAAGCAACTGTACATAGTTCCCCTGTTCTATCCCAAGTTATTCATCCTGTTATAATGTAAGCCTGTCTGTGGCTGTTTGTCTGTGGCAATATTTCTGTTATTTGTAAACTGCACTGATACGCAAAAGTGCGGTATAGAAGAACTGTAAATAAAATAAATAAATATCTATAAATTGGGCTATTAATAGAAGCAGGAATGGTTAGACGTGCCTTTGGATGGCCACAAAGTGTATGAAGAAAACTGAGCTTTTCAGAAGGAATGGCCTGGATAATATCCGAAACAAAACATTCCTTATGCCGCTACACTGCAAACGCCCAAGGTATGTGTGACCAAAACAAGACTGAAGTGAGATGTTTTGGTGTGCATGGATTCTAGATACTAGGCCATCACATGGTGACACTGCCAAGAGTAAGACTGTAATCTGGGTTTGCAGTTTTATCAGCTCTGTGCCGGTTTTACCAGCTCACTGCCAAATGGGTATAAGAATTAGTCTTAAACAACCCGATTTCAACCTATTGCTCTGAGAATAATTCTCCAAAACTTCTTTCCAAGTAATTAAGCAGTTAACTAGGTAAAACTGAGGGCCTAAAACGGCTCCCTCGCCCTCTTGTGGGTAAAAGTACCTGTGCTGCTTTTACCCATGCCGAAAAGGGACATGGGCTGGGGAAGGACGGAACCGGCTACAAAGGTGTGCGATTTAATGTGAAATTCCTATTCTTGATTTATGGTGTCGAATATACGCTATGCAAAGTTAACAGGTATTAATGTACCAGGGTGCCAGCTGACTCCAAATTCGCAAATGAAAATTCTGTGTGGAATTTATTTTTGAAAACGTGCCTGCAGGTCTGCAGATACAAAATGCAAGCGTCCCCTTGGGCAGGGCTGTCACAAGGGGTGTGCATGTAGAGTAACCCTTCCCCCTCCCAGAGCACTATCAGGGAACTAACATACTGCTCTTTCAAGTGAGTCTATGAGCACATGGGCCTGAACAAGAAGGGGGGAGGGGCACGAAAAGCAACTTTGGCCTGGGATGCCATTTTTTCAATTGACTGCCCTGCTTGCTGGGTTAAAAAACTGCTTTAATCTAATATAGAAAAAATACATTCAAAGTATGGATTATGAATATCTATATGTAATAAAAATATTTCTCTCAGAGTTAACTGTACCTCTGACCAGTGGACATATCCTTCCTTATTCTTCCTAATAAGGTATATTCAAATTAGCAGCCATACAACCCTCAGAGTTTTAATCTGCCTAATTCATGGCTCAGCAGGGGTCAGAATTGGTCTTGGCCCAGCTCATCTATCTTTTTTTGTCTCCCTTTTGTTTGCTTCTAACAGAATCAATATTCAAGTCCAGGTGTTGGCCCGGATACCGACTGTGTGGAAAGCAAGGCTGAAAACATAGCAGGAACCGAAAATGGCCTACCAGCAGAAGAGATACAGTAGGGGCTACCATGTTGGCAGATTTTAGACATGCTTGGGACAGATGTGGAGGATAGACTTGGAAGGCAGTTGGTGTTGGGTTGCATAAGGGATTCTCTGTATGTATACCTATTTTGGTCCCTATCTGTTTATTGTTTACTGTGTTGCTATGTGTAGTTTGTTTCTTAAATGTTTATCTTCCTTTAGAATAAAAAAAGTATACACCTTTTCATTATGCACATAAAACAAAGCAGGTTATTTACACAACACGATATGTCTGTATTTTGGCACTGTATGTCTGCTTCAGGGATTATTCAACAAAAGCAGCAGCAAAATGATACATACAAAAAATATAGAAAAAAGTACATGCATAAAAATAGTACATAGAATCAAAAAGTCACAAGAGCAACCAAAACGGTAAAGGGGATGGAAGGATATCCGTACAAGGAAAGGCTTAAAAGGTTAGGGCTCTTCAACTTGGAAAAGAGACAGCTGAGGGGAGATATTGTGGCAGGTGCAGGCCTGTGACCCACGGTGTCTGACATAGGCAGGCCAGCATGGCTAGCTTGACCTGTAAATGAGGCCTGTGGAGAGGCATATAGGATTGCACATCCCCCAATATGCTGCTATTGTAAGAAAGAACTCAGTAGAAATATTGAATTAGCTTAGATAAGCAGAACTGCAGAATTAAGAAATGGAAAAATACAGAAAAGACATGTTTAAAAGTTACTGATAAGAAAAAGTACATTTGCAGAGAAATATTGAGGAGTGCTGACAGATGAGTTACAGAACCTTGCTCTTCTGCACGCACAAATTGGTCCCATAACCTTGAAAGTGTGAAAGTAACAAGTTGATGAACTGACCATTGTAATTGGGACTAGAAGGGGGGTAGGCAGGTGTCATGCCCACAGAAGCCCACAGAAGGAACATAATTGGAGAAACTTATCAGTACCGGGACCAATAGAAGGGCTACGGGAGGTACGGGAGAGTACCGGGACCAATGAAATGTTTTTCTATACCTAGAATGGAACAGAAGTCTATAAAAGTTGTTGTAATGCTTGAAAACTTTGCTCAGCCATTTTGAAATTGCCTTGCTTGAGACTTGTGCACAAATAAATGATTTGGACCTTCTGAACAGACTCCTGGTATCATTGGTTTGTCTGCGCTTTGCTGCTACATATTCCTTGGTGCGTTGGCCGGGAAGTTGTGGAATCAAAGTGTATATAGGGCAATATACCACGACTTTCCGCCTCTATAGGCTTGGTCCTGCCGGGATCGCGCCCTTCCGACGAGGGCCGCTCCCTGGCGCCACCGGTCCCTTGTATCGGAGGGAGCTGGTCGGACCTCGGCGGGTGCCGGGCCCGGTTGGAGCCAACGCCTCGAACCCGAGTGAGGGGAGTCCGAGGTCCAACTCATGCGCCTGCTTGGGAAGTTTTGAGAACCGGATCCGGTGAGTATAGTTTTGATTTTGGGTCTAGACAGAAATAGAAAGAGCAGTACTGCCATTGGAATTTGGAATTTGTAATCTCGAGATATTGGGAATTGGTAAGAGAGCATGATCAACTCTCAAGGAAGAGCCGAGTAGCCTGGCATGGGAATTCGCTAGGTGAAACCCTCATCCTTTTTGTAATTGGGAAAAGACTAGTCAGAACAGATAGAAACGAATGCATTCTGGGATACGTTGCTAGCATGATTGTGTGAACGAAGTGTGAATGAGAGGTCTGGCAGCACGGACCAAGTGAAGGCGGACCCCTGATTAGCGCATTTCCTGACCGGGCGACCGCGTTCAGGTCGCGAAAAGGGGGAAGCGATTGTCGTCTTGTCTTGTTATTTGTATTCCCTATACGTTTCCAGGGCCGTGAGGACCCCTTACCCACGGTCCGCCCTCCTTTTCCCTTCTGTCTGTTGTTGCGCGCACACATCGAAATGGGAGGGGCGGGGTCTACTAGAAACACTCCATTAGAATGTATGATCGCACATTTTAAAGAGGGATATTCAGGAGATTATGGTATTAAAATGACAGCAGCCCGTTTGCAGATTTTGTGTACTAGGGAGTGGCCCGATCTAGACCCCATCTGGCCCCGAGAGGGAACGTTCACTGTAGAGATTATCCAGTCAATACATCGTAGAGTGCGGGTAGCGCACCCAGATCAGTACCCCTATATAGATTCCTGGTTAAGTATTTGTGAAAATCCGCCCTCCTGGGCGCAGCGCTGTTATGAGGAACAGTGCAGAATAATGTTAGCTAAAACAGATTCTAAACAGAAAACGGAACAGCCTAGAATGAAAGAGCAGGATAAGAAAGCCACGAAGAAACCCATCCTGGCAGATCCTGATTCCCCAGAAGTAGTCCTCAGGCAGCCCAGAACCCCAGGTCCAGTAAGAATAGGCCGGCGGCGTCCTGCCCCAGAACCCCAGAGACGGCCAGAGCCGAGGCGGGACCCAACCCCCGGTCCCCCTCCTAGAGAAGAGAAAGAGGAAGAATCAGTGGAACGAGAAGTGGAGGACGTAAAAAGTGAGTCAGAAGCGGAGATAGAAGGAGGAGAAGAGGGAAATTCCCCAGAAGAGGAAGAGGACAGTGTACAAATAATCGAGAGAGCTAGCGCTAGCACTAGCACACCAGTGAAAGAGAAACCCAAAGCAAAACCAGTTGAGAAAAAGAAAGCGACTCCTGCAAAGGCAACGACAATAACCCTTAGATCCCAAATGACGCCTGGGACAGCCAAACTGTTTCCCTTAAGGCAAGTCCCGGGAGTGCCTGTAAAGAATGATAATGATGAAGTGGTAGCGGGACCCCTAACTTATGTGTATATTCCTTTCTCTACAACTGATTTATTAAATTGGAGGTCGCATTATGCCTCCTATACTAGCAAGCCCCAGGAGCTGACAGAATTAGTAACTAGTATTATGGAAACTCACCAACCCACTTGGCCAGATTGCCGTCAGCTCCTGACCACCCTATTCACTACAGAAGAACGAGCGAGAATTAGAAAAGCAGCTATTGAATGGATGGCAGAAAACCCTGCAGCTCCGGCACAGGGACAGAATATAATAGATCGTAGAGAAGCAGCTCAGAGAGAATTCCCGAATGAAGACCCCCAATGGGATCCAAATACAGATGAAGGATCCACAGCCCTAGCCCGTTTTCGCCAAGGCTTTTTACAAGGCCTGAAAAGGGGGGGCCAAAAAGCTATGAACCTTTCCAAAGTCACAGGAGTTATCCAAGGAATAGATGAGAGCCCAGCAGATTATTATGAAAGATTAACTGAAGCATACAGAATGTATACTCCCTATGATCCAGAGGCACCAGGAAGTTTATGCATGGTGAATTCTGCTTTTGTAAACCAGTCTCAACCAGACATTAGACGTAAATTACAGAAATTAGAAGGGTTTGCGGGCATGAATGCAACACAGTTATTGGAAGTCGCTCATAAAGTGTATGTGAATCGTGATACTGAAAGACAGAGAGAATGTGATAGAAAGATGAAGAAGAAAGCTGATTTTTTGGCTGCGGCCATAGTTGAAAAGAAAAGGGGAGGTGTCCCTAGTCGAAGGAGCAGAGGAAGAGGGCGGGGTCAAGGCGGAGGCCGGACCCAGAGACTAGGCGTGAACCAATGCGCCTATTGCAAAGAGGAAGGACATTGGAGAGATACGTGCCCGCAACTCGAAGACGCCCAGCAAGATGACGACAACGATCATCAGTGGCGAGAAGAAAGACGAGGCCGTCCCCGAGGCCGAGGAGGAGCCAATCGAGAACAATTCCAGAGAGAGGGGAGGAGGAGCCATCCAAGCATTGGCCACACAAGCCCATGATGAGGATGACGTGGATTAGGACAGACCGGGCTCCAAGTTTGCTTTAGGTCTCCAGGAGCCTATGGTCGGAATACAAATAGGAGACCAAATTATGAACTTTATGGTTGATACTGGAGCAGAACATTCAGTAATAGACAAAAAGATAGCCCCATTCACTAAAAGAGCAGTCACCATTGTAGGAGCAACGGGTGCCAAAGCCACAAAGTCTTTTCTTCAAAACCGGATATGCAGTCTAGGAGGACAGCAAGTAACTCATCAATTCCTTTACATGCCCGAATGTCCAGTACCACTACTGGGACGAGATATGCTAGCCAAGCTTCAAGCACAAATATCTTTCTCTGAACAAGGAGAAATGCAAATGACAGTTGTGATGCAGCAAGGGGCACACAGCCCAGGGAAAATAAGATAAAAGAAAGACTTACCTCAGAGTCAGCTTTAGAAAGCAGCACTAGGCACCATGATTCACTGCAGCAAGGGAAATTCTTGCTACGTAGCAAACAAAAGTCCCATCAGGAACACCTGAGTGAGAGTCCCCAGGTCACGTGTAGAGCTAGGGATTATTTAGGGCAGGGTTCCAGTCAGTTAGAGAGGAGAGTCAGAAGCAGGATCACCACGGGAAGCAGTAGGAGAGAGAGGAGCAGGAGGTGTGTCCCAGGTCAGCTGAACAGAAGCCCCAGGGGATTGCTGGGAGGAAATTCTTCTCACGAGGAGTCAGGAAGTGAGTCTGTCTCCAGCTCTCGAGAAGGAAGGTTCAAGGCAAGCTGCACTAAGGGAAGACCTGCTACCAGGAATAGCTTTGGAGAGAAGCCAGGATTACCCCACTACCCCAGAGGCCAGTATTTGCCAGCTCAAGGCAGAGGTCACGGTGAGAGGGAAGTGTTGGGGGATGGGCACTCCATGCATGACTACAGCTTAAGAAATAGGTGTAAAGTTAGGAACAAACATATTCCTGTTCAACCAGCCCGGGAGGCTAGAAGCAAAGGCTATAGAGAGCCAAGCATAAAGACAAGCCCTGCAGAGAGAAGGAAACTTCCCTATAGTAACAAAGAGAAGTTTAAAGCTTATAACTGCAAAGGGCGAGGTTCTGATTACAGACATAAGAAGCAAGATGTTTCAGAGCTAATGTTCTGGGAGTCAAGCCCAGGCAGAACCAGCTACAGAGAGAGATATAGACCCAAAGGGGGAAAAGCCTCCAGTGACTGTTATAGTGAAGGGTCACAAGACGCTATAGCTGAATACCGTTCTCAAGAAGGGTCTGATACCAGCAGTGTGAGTAGTGCTGGGGAAATGATATGGGAAGACGCGGCTAGTCTGCAAGAGGATATTCCTATGGATTGCAGTGTCTGTGTTAAATGCAACCGTATGAGGTAAATACTGGATGAAGAGAACTCTGTGAATATAACAAGAGAAAATACGTATGTCACCACTTTTGTTGCTAAGCTTATCTGATTTAAAGTTTCTGTTTCCTTTGACAATGTCCGAGCGGGACGGGGAATAAAACCCACTTTTCATTTCAAGTTGCTCTGAAGGACTTTTTATTTACAAGACCAGAGCAATTACTTGTGCATACGCCCTAGGCAACCGCCTATATAGGGCTAAATAGGCCTCTAACCACAGGCCCCATCACAGGTTGGCGTAGTTTTATCGGATCCAGTCCAGGAAACAAGGAGCTACAGTGCAGAGCGACAACGCGGGACGAGCGGAGTTGGCACGCACGGAGGAGGATCCAGGTTCCAGGAGTGCGACAGCAAGCACCTTCTCAAAATAAGACCCTCCACCTTGCTCAGGTAACGGGTATTTGGGCACAGGTTGGGGAGGATCGCTGGTGAGAAGAGGAGGCTTGGGAGGAGAAATTTTTATCCTTGTTATTGTGCCGCACTTGGTTTGGTGTGTTTCTGATTTGTTTCAGGAAAGGAGATGACGATGACGATGGATGCACAGGAGGTTCTCAGGTGGATGAGCAGCCAGTTCGAGAAACAGGGAGAGCTAGCTCGGCAGAACCAGGAGCAGGCCATCGCTGCCCTGGTGGAGCAACAGAAGCCCCTGACGGACTTAATGCGGACTATCCTGGAGGAGCCTAAGAAGGACGAATCACCAGCAGCCGTTCCTATCTGTGGGGTAGGCCCACAGAGCTGTGGGATTTGGACTTTAGGACAAATGCATGCTAGTGACAATTTTGATGACTTTGTGCAAACATTTGAACGAATAGCTAGTAATGCTAAGTGGCCACAAGAGCAGTTAGCCGTTAGGCTGGCCTCAGCATTAACTGGTGAGGCTCAGGCAGCCTATAGGGCCATGCCAGCAGCTCTTGCAAGTGACTATCAAGAGGTTAAGAGAGCTGTACGGGATAGGTTGGGCTTAACCCCTACCATGTACAGACGCATGCTCAGGTCTACCCGGATTCAACCAGAGGAAACACCAAAGGCACTGTATCACAGAGTGCATGGGTTGGTTTTAAAGTGGCTTGAACCCGAGGGTAAACGAATGGAGGAAGTACTAGATCTAATTGTATTAGAGCAGTTCTTTGACGCAGTACCTGAAGAGGTTAGAACATTTCTTACTCTACAGAATTGTAGAACCTCTGCTGAAGCAGCGCACCTAACGGAAAGATTCTTTGAGGCTGAACTAATCAAAGGAGCCAGCGCTAGCAGCAGGTCAGGGTTAGACAACTCTGTAAGAAATGCTAATATGTCTTTAAGGAACAAGGTGGGTTCACAGGAATCCAGGTATATAAAAGCAGAAGGTAACAAGGTGTTAAAGTGTTTTAAGTGTGGGAAAAGTGGACACTTTAAAAGGGAATGCAGGTCTCGCACAGCACTTGTTACTGGCCAGGTTCACCTCACAGCTGCAGGTTTCCGAGTAGATGTGGAGGTACAGGGAGTCCCAGCTAAGGCCTTGCTTGACTCGGGGGCCGACCAAAGTATGGTCTCTCGCCGTTTTTGGAAGGCCATACAGGCCCAGAGGGGTTTTCCCCCGAGTCAGCAAGAGGGAACAGCGAAGATTCAGTGTGTGCACGGGGCAACAACTTCATATCCTTTGTTCAGGATAAAAGTTAAGGGCTTAGGCACACGAAGGGAAGTATTAGTAGCCATCATTCCCAGGCTACCCTACGACATCGTGCTAGGAAGAGATTGGCCACCCTTCTATAAAGGCATGGAGAGCAATACATGCATAAAGGGAGGGTTAGTTTCCACCAGATCTCAGGCGAAGGAACTGAGGACCCCTAGTGACACTTTACTGGAGGAAAATCCTAATCCTATAATGGAAGAGGGTGAGGTAGAACCAGAAGAGGGGGAAGAGGTGAGTGCAGATGAGGGCCTACACGAGCTTCCCAGGCACGATGATTTAATTGCTAACCCCAGCGAAGGGAAAAAGAAGAGTAAGGGTGAAAAGCGCCGAGAGAGGCAGCACCGAGCCCAGTGGAGAGCCGGAGTAGCCGATGGGCAAGGCTTGCCATGGGTACCGGCGGACCTAGTAAAAAAGTTTCCGTCCTTTGCTAAAGAACAGAGGGCAGACCCTGTATTAAAATATGCCTTCGAGTTTGCAAAGGCGGAGAGGGACGTACTCCCTAGATTCCTATTAGAGGAGGAGATATTATACAGGGAGAGTAGTAACCCCCAAAATAACGCCATTAGGAAACAGTTGGTAGTTCCTACCACATTTAAGGCTGTTGTCATGAGGCTCGCTCACGACCATCCTATTGGAGGGCATAAAGGGGTACAGGCCACACTCGACCAAATTCTCGAGCGGTTTTATTGGCCTGGAGTATTTCGCGAGACAAAGAAATTTTGTGAGGCTTGTCCGGCTTGTCAGCGAGTAAGCGCTGCAAAGCCTGCAGGAGTTCCCCTGATCCAGATGCCTACCATAACGGAACCAGTTAGGAGAATGGCAATGGACATTGTAGGGCCCCTAATAAGAACCCCTAGGGGATTTCAGTATATCCTAGTTATCATGGATGTAGCCACTAGGTTCCCATGGGCGATTCCTTTACGGAACATTTCTGCTAGGTTTATAGCCACAGAATTAATAAAGTTATTCTGTGAGGTAGGTTTCCCGAGGGAAATGCTCACAGACAGGGGAAGCAATTTTGTCTCAAACTATTTAGCACAGGTATGGGATGCTTTTGGCATCACCCATATAAAAACAGCGGCGTATCATCCACAGACAAACGGTCTAGTGGAACGCTTCAATCAAACCCTTAAGCAGTTGCTAAGGAGAGGGTTAGAAGGGCAAATGGCGGACTGGGATGTTATGCTCCCATTTGTCCTATATGCTAGTAGGGAACGGACACAAACTTCCCTAGGAACATCTCCCTACGAACTTATGTTCGGACGGGCACCACGAGGGGTCTTGGACATATTAAGAGACCAGTGGGTGGAACCAGGTGAGGAAGAAATAGGAGTTCCTCAATTTCTTTGCGGGCTACGGAGTCGCCTCCAGAGGGCATCTCAAGCCGCGGATAGGAATCTACAGGATAGTAGAAAAACACAGAAAAAGTACTATGACAGGGGTAAAAAACCTAGACAGTTGGCCACAGGTGATAAGGTCGTGGTAATGGTCACTGATCCAGGGCCAAAATTTGAGGCCCGGTGGAAGGGTCCCTATACGGTAGCGGATCGCAAGGGTCCGGTGTCATATCTAGTCAAGAGTGACAGAGGGCGCCTTCAGACGTACCACATAAATGTTTTAAAACCATGGCATGAAAGGATGGCCACTGTTAGCAGTTTTAATATAGTACCCAAGTACCGGGCAGCACACACAGGTCCCCGGAAGCCCTACGAGGAGGGTAACCCAGCGTACAGCAGGTATGAGGGAACACTCATGAGGCTAGGACAGATTCCGCGCTGTGTGCACAATAGTTTACCAGCACGGAATATCTTAAGAGGGGGGATATGTGATGCAGCAAGGGGCACACAGCCCAGGGAAAATAAGATAAAAGAAAGACTTACCTCAGAGTCAGCTTTAGAAAGCAGCACTAGGCACCATGATTCACTGCAGCAAGGGAAATTCTTGCTACGTAGCAAACAAAAGTCCCATCAGGAACACCTGAGTGAGAGTCCCCAGGTCACGTGTAGAGCTAGGGATTATTTAGGGCAGGGTTCCAGTCAGTTAGAGAGGAGAGTCAGAAGCAGGATCACCACGGGAAGCAGTAGGAGAGAGAGGAGCAGGAGGTGTGTCCCAGGTCAGCTGAACAGAAGCCCCAGGGGATTGCTGGGAGGAAATTCTTCTCACGAGGAGTCAGGAAGTGAGTCTGTCTCCAGCTCTCGAGAAGGAAGGTTCAAGGCAAGCTGCACTAAGGGAAGACCTGCTACCAGGAATAGCTTTGGAGAGAAGCCAGGATTACCCCACTACCCCAGAGGCCAGTATTTGCCAGCTCAAGGCAGAGGTCACGGTGAGAGGGAAGTGTTGGGGGATGGGCACTCCATGCATGACTACAGCTTAAGAAATAGGTGTAAAGTTAGGAACAAACATATTCCTGTTCAACCAGCCCGGGAGGCTAGAAGCAAAGGCTATAGAGAGCCAAGCATAAAGACAAGCCCTGCAGAGAGAAGGAAACTTCCCTATAGTAACAAAGAGAAGTTTAAAGCTTATAACTGCAAAGGGCGAGGTTCTGATTACAGACATAAGAAGCAAGATGTTTCAGAGCTAATGTTCTGGGAGTCAAGCCCAGGCAGAACCAGCTACAGAGAGAGATATAGACCCAAAGGGGGAAAAGCCTCCAGTGACTGTTATAGTGAAGGGTCACAAGACGCTATAGCTGAATACCGTTCTCAAGAAGGGTCTGATACCAGCAGTGTGAGTAGTGCTGGGGAAATGATATGGGAAGACGCGGCTAGTCTGCAAGAGGATATTCCTATGGATTGCAGTGTCTGTGTTAAATGCAACCGTATGAGGTAAATACTGGATGAAGAGAACTCTGTGAATATAACAAGAGAAAATACGTATGTCACCACTTTTGTTGCTAAGCTTATCTGATTTAAAGTTTCTGTTTCCTTTGACAATGTCCGAGCGGGACGGGGAATAAAACCCACTTTTCATTTCAAGTTGCTCTGAAGGACTTTTTATTTACAAGACCAGAGCAATTACTTGTGCATACGCCCTAGGCAACCGCCTATATAGGGCTAAATAGGCCTCTAACCACAGGCCCCATCACACAGTAAATTCCCAAGCCAAACCAGCAGGAGTAATGCTGCTGACAGTTCCCCGAGAAGAAGAATGGAGATACTACATTGATGATTCGATTCAAGATACCTATTTTGAACAAACTTTAAAGAACATCCATGCACCACTTGAAGTATGGGCGGAAGGCAGTCCCCCAGGCCTGGCTAAGCATATAGCTCCAGTGATTGTAACCCTCAAGCCTAGTGCTACACCAGTGCACGTCAAACAGTACCCTCTCCCAAGAGCCGCGATTGAAGGCATTCATCGCCACCTACAGAGATTGCTTGAGTATGGCCTACTAAAAGTATGTCAATCCCCATGGAACACCCCGCTTTTGCCAGTAAAGAAACCTGGGACGGATGATTATCGCCCAGTGCAAGATTTGAGAAGAGTAAATGATGCAGTTGAAACTATACACCCAGTTGTACCCAATCCTTACACTCTACTAGGATTGATACCCGCTGAAGCTACCCATTTCACTGTACTGGATTTAAAAGATGCATTCTTTTGCATAAGATTAGCCCCTGTAAGCCAAATATTGTTTGCATTTGAATGGCAGGACCCCATCTCTGGAAGAGGGGGCCAACTCACCTGGACAAGATTACCCCAAGGATTCAAGAATTCACCTACCATCTTTAGTGCTGCACTAAATCAAGATCTTTCAAGCTATCCAGTAGCCCCGGGGAAGAGAGTACTTCTCCAGTACGTGGATGATCTGTTGATAGCTGCCGTATCAGAAAGAGAATGTATATTAGCCACCAAAGATCTCTTGCAGTTACTAAATGAAGCTGGATATAAAGTTTCCAGAGCCAAAGCACAACTATGTCAAACAGAAGTGAAATACTTGGGTTTTCGTATTACCCAAGGAAGCAGAAGATTAGGCAGAGAAAGAAAAGAAGCAGTATGCAGAATTCCAACTCCAACAACCAGAAAGCAAGTCAGAGCCTTTCTGGGAGCAGCAGGATATTGCCGAATCTGGATACCCAACTTTGCACAAATTGCCAAACCACTGTATGAAGCCACAAAAGGAGAAGAAAAGTCACCACTGGAGTGGGGACTTGAGCAGGATACAGCCTTCCAGAAGTTAAAAGAAGAATTGATGTCATCACCAGCACTTGGACTACCAGATGTCCACAAACCTTTCCACTTGTTTGTACATGAAACACAGGGAAATGCCCTAGGCATGTTGACTCAGAAATTAGGAAATTGGGAACGACCTGTAGCCTACCTATCGAAACAATTGGACCCTGTGGCAAAAGGATGGCCACCTTGCTTGAGAGCAGTTGCAGCTACAGCGCTACTAGTGAGTGAAGCAGACAAACTCACACTAGGACAGAACATACGAGTCACTGTGCCACATGCAGTCCTTGCCCTTATGGAACAAAAAGCAAATTATTGGCTCACCAATTCCCGAATGTTGAAGTACCAGAGCATGTTATGTGAAAACCCACAGATACAACTTGAAGTGAGCCATGCCTTGAATCCAGCTACCTTGATACCCATCAGTGAAGAACTCCCAGAACATGACTGTATCGAAGTCATGGAGACTGTGTTCTCCAGCCGACCTGACTTAACAGATGTGCCCATAGACAATCCCGACCAGATCTATTATGTTGATGGGAGCAGTCTCATCCTTGATGGACGACGCTGTGCTGGATATGCAGTCGTCACTCAACATGAAGTAGTTGAATCATCAGCTTTAGCCTCAGGCACATCAGCCCAGAAAGCCGAATTGATAGCACTCACCAGAGCATTGTTGTTAGGAGAAAAACTTGTGCTAAATGTATATACAGATTCCAAATATGCTTTCACTACCTTACATGCCCATGGAGCTCTCTATAAAGAAAGAGGACTCATCACATCCGGAGGAAAATCAGTCAAATATGGTCCCGAGATATTGATGTTACTTGATGCAGTCTGGGCCCCAACACGTGTAGCTGTCATGCATTGTAGAGGACATCAAGCAGGAAAAAGAGAAGTTGCCCGAGGGAATAGATTTGCAGATGCCTCAGCACGACAAGCAGCTATGACCGGACAGATTGCCCCACAAGCTATGCCAATGCAAGCAGCATTGTTTCCAGTACCTTTGAATCTATGGACCCCACGATATACCACCAAAGAATTAGATTACTATTGTGACAAAGAAAATGGAGTAGTGAAAGATGGATGGATTGAGCTGCCACCAGAAGAGGGCAGTCAACCTCCAGGAAGAATAGTAATTCCTGAACTATTAGGACCATCCTTTGTCAAAGCTTTCCACGAAGCTACCCACTATGGGAAGAGTGCTATGGAGAAAGCACTCAGACCACATTTCTACATCCCTCTGATGACAACCATATCAGCCTCAGTAGCACGACAATGTCAAACCTGTGCCAAGAATAATGCCAAGCAAGGCCTTATTACAGCACCCCGAGTTCAGTCAAGAGGTGTGACACCCATGCACAACCTCCAAGTTGATTTCACCGAAATGCCAAAAGCCAATGGATACCATTACCTACTAGTATTAGTTTGTACTTTCTCTGGGTGGGTAGAAGCATTCCCAACCAGAACTGAGAAAGCCCGAGAAGTTACCAAAGCCTTAATGAGAGAGATTGTCCCCAGATTTGGAATCCCAGCAGTAATAGGGTCAGACAATGGACCCTCATTTGTCTCCCAAGTTACTCAGCAGTTAGCAAAAGCTTTGCAGATACAATGGAAACTCCACACTGCATACAGACCCCAGAGTTCAGGGAAAGTTGAGCGAATGAATCGTACCTTGAAAGCCCAAATGTCTAAGCTTTGTCAGGAGACACACTTGAAATGGCCCCAAGTGCTCCCCATAGCTTTACTCAGAATACGCTCAGCCCCTGTAAAGTCAACAGGATTTTCCCCTTTTGAAGTTTTGTATGGTAAACCCCCACCAATAGTGCAGGGAATCAAAGGAAGTTTAGCCCAGATTGGTTCAGAAGTAACCAGACAAGAACTCCTAGCTCTTAGTTTTGTTCTGCAGACTCTCCATGCGTGGATCCAAGACCAGTTGCCTATCAACTTGACGGAACCCTTGCATCCCTATCAGCCTGGAACTTCGGTGTGGATCAAAGATTGGAAGAAGATACCGTTGGAACCCCATTGGAAGGGACCGTACACCGTCATCCTGTCTACCCCAACTGCAGTAAAGGTAGCCGAGATCGACGCCTGGATCCACCACAGCAGAGTCAAGCCCGCCGCCAATCCTGAACCAGAGCGGTGGACAGCAGAGCAGCACCCTGATGTACCCTTGCGAGTTACTCTGAGACGGCAACCAGCAGCATAGACACTTCATCACAAGTGCTTTGCAGTAGCCAAGTCTTTCGAAGAGGATTGCTGTTTTCCATGCAGCAACAGTTTTGTTTCAACGAACCCAATTTGTGTGTGATTTGACACACTACTTTGAGACTACACTGACTAAGCTAGACTTCACAAGCCAACTGAATTGCTAAGTTGGTTAATGTGTGCTGGACATCCTGAGGATCTTCAATCAACACTCAGCACCCGTTAAATTGCTTCATTAGCAAACGGGACGAAGAATAATAGACCGTCGTGATCAAGATCAGCAAGCTGAGGATTCAGAAGAACTCCAATCAACAACAACATGTATCTTTGCTTCTGCTTTGCCTTGGTTGCCTTCTGTGGAGGTTTTGAACAGACTTATGCTCTACCTCCATGCACTGCTTGCATAACTTCTACTAGAACTGGACTGAAAGTAACTCAGACTTTGCTTTATCATTCTTACTATACCTGCAAGGGAACAATAACCCGGTGTATTTATAACACCACTGAACTAAATGTTTGCACTCATGGCAAAATCAAAGCATGCTATAATCCGCATCAGAATCCATCCTATTACACGTTGGAAATAAGATGGAAGGATGCAGATGGACCTATATTAGCTGCTACACCACCACTTAAGGACATTACTAAACCTGCTGTTTTGAATTTTGATGCATGTAATGCTATTAATAGAGATAGTCAGTCCACCTGTGGTACATGGGAGAAAGCGTATCGAAATGACCATAAGTATATGTGTCCAGAAGGTGCCACAAATTGGTGGAAGTGTACAGGTAAAACAGGATCAGGGTATAGTACTGCTACAGCGGCAGATTACTATTGCCCATATTGGGAATGTGTTTTCTATGCTACCTGGAACACTGGTATAACTAATGAGAAGATAGATAAGCGGATGGCTACTCTAACCAAGCCAACCACAAATGATAAATGTCAGAAAGATGCTTGCAACCCTTTGCACTTGCGTGTACATAATCCCCATGCATGGAAACAAGGATATAAGTTTGGTTTACGTATTGCTGGAGGAGGAACAGATCCAGGGACCATTGTGTATATTAGATTGAATACTCAAGCCCACAAGTCATCTAAATATCATATTCATAATACCTTTTATGAAGCTATGCATGTAAATAAGTTTGAGATCCCTCACCCTTCACAGAATTTGTTTCTAGAATTAGCCGGAGCAGTAGTCTCTAGTCTTAAGATCACAGATTGTTATTTCTGTGGCGGAACCCAAATGGGAGATCAATGGCCCTGGGAAGCCCAAGAATTGAATTATTCCATGATTTATAACCAGACTGAATTACACAAGACTACCAGTGAATGGGTGTTAGCGCACTCAATCGTTGGACGTCTTTGCTTTGCCAGAACTGGATCCCAGTTCACCCAAAAGGTAGGACAGCTGGTCTGTCTCAGCCAGAAATACTATAATGCCACGACCAAAAAGACAGCATGGTGGTCAGGAATCAGACATCCTGAACCTCCTAACCCATTAGCTAGATTTCCTGAACTTGCAGGTCTATGGACTAACCTCGCCAAAGTCCAAGCCTGGCAAGCCCCACCTGGCCTATATTGGATCTGTGGAAACCGAGCATATGCGCAACTCCCACCACAATGGGGAGGAGCATGTGTCTTAGGAACCATCAGACCTTCTTTCTTCCTGTTAAACACTGAACATGGAGAACAATTAGGATACCCTGTATACACTACCCACAAACACAAAGGAGCATCGAGACAGAAAAGAGAGGCCTTACAGATAGGCAAGTGGGAGAAGTGGCGAGGTGATGATTGGCCACCAGAAAGAATTATTGAGTATTATGGACCTGCCACTTGGAATGATGATGGTATGTATGGTTATCGTACCCCAATCTATATGATCAATCGTATTATTCGCTTACAAGCAGTAGTTGAAATAATAACCAATGAAACTAGCCATGCTCTCACGCTCTTAGCTAGACAAAGTACTCAGATGCGCACTGCCATATACCAGAATCGCTTAGCCCTTGATTATTTGCTAGCAGCTGAAGGAGGAGTATGTGGTAAGCTGAACTTAACTAATTGCTGTTTGAAAATAGATGATAAAGGTCAAGTAGTTGAAGAAATTGCTAAAGATATGCAGAGATATGCTTATGTGCCAGTACAGACTTGGCACGCCTTGAAATTTCCTAATTGGTTTGCTAACCTTTTTTCTTGGCTGGGAGGATTTAAGACTTTCGTTATCTTAGTACTAATCCTTGTTGCTGTTGTCCTCTGCTTACCATGTTTAATCCCATGTTGTATGCGTTCCCTTCATAGTGCTATTGATAGTACAGTAGAGCGGAAGACCGCAACTAGAATAATGGCTTTATACAAAGCTAGCCCTAGTGGAACTAGTAAGAATCCTTTAATCAGGATGTGAATCTTCTGAAAAAGTGATTTAATTCTCACACCTTATTAAGTAATAGGGTGAGATTAATCAAAGGGGGGAATGTGGCAGGTGCAGGCCTGTGACCCACGGTGTCTGACATAGGCAGGCCAGCATGGCTAGCTTGACCTGTAAATGAGGCCTGTGGAGAGGCATATAGGATTGCACATCCCCCAATATGCTGCTATTGTAAGAAAGAACTCAGTAGAAATATTGAATTAGCTTAGATAAGCAGAACTGCAGAATTAAGAAATGGAAAAATACAGAAAAGACATGTTTAAAAGTTACTGATAAGAAAAAGTACATTTGCAGAGAAATATTGAGGAGTGCTGACAGATGAGTTACAGAACCTTGCTCTTCTGCACGCACAAATTGGTCCCATAACCTTGAAAGTGTGAAAGTAACAAGTTGATGAACTGACCATTGTAATTGGGACTAGAAGGGGGGTAGGCAGGTGTCATGCCCACAGAAGCCCACAGAAGGAACATAATTGGAGAAACTTATCAGTACCGGGACCAATAGAAGGGCTACGGGAGGTACGGGAGAGTACCGGGACCAATGAAATGTTTTTCTATACCTAGAATGGAACAGAAGTCTATAAAAGTTGTTGTAATGCTTGAAAACTTTGCTCAGCCATTTTGAAATTGCCTTGCTTGAGACTTGTGCACAAATAAATGATTTGGACCTTCTGAACAGACTCCTGGTATCATTGGTTTGTCTGCGCTTTGCTGCTACATATTATTTATTTATTTATTTATTTAGACAGTTTTGTATCCCGCCTTATCCTTCAATCAAAGCGGTCACAACACAATTGGGGGATACATTTAACACGCGAGGATATGAGACACACACTAATACTTACAGGGAACATGGGCAATGGAGGGTTAAGTGGCTTGCCCAAGACCACAAGGAGCATCTGTGGGACTAGAAACCCCAGTCCTTCCGGCCCAAGGTTGCTGTCCTCTAGTGGGATTTGAACCCCCGACCTTCCAGCCTGAAGTATCTTGCCCCAACCACTAGGCTACTCCTCCCTCCCTAAGAGACAGCTGAGGGGAGATATGATAGAGGTCTATAAAATAACGAGTGGAGTGGAATACGTAAAAGTGAATTGGTGTTTTACTCCTTCAAAGAATAGAAAGACTAGGGGACATGCAATGAACCCTCTCATTAGCGACATTAAGACTAATCGTAAATTTTCACTCAGCACGTAATCAAACTCTAGAATGGGTTACTAGAGAATGTAGTGAAAGCTGTTACTATAGCTGGATGTAAAAGAGGTTTGGATGAATTCCTGGAGGAAAAGTCCATAAACCATTATTAAATTGGACTGGGGAAATCCAATGCTTACCCCTGGGATAAGCAGCATGGAATCTGTGTACTTTTTTGGGAACCTGACAGGTACTTGTGACCAGGATTGGCCATTGTTGGAAACAGAATATTGAGCTCAATGGACCTTTGGTCTGATGCAGCATGGCATGTCTTATGTTCTAATATTGTGAAAAAATAAAAACAATCACAAAAATATGCAAAGATAAAAAAGTAAGACATATGTAAAAAAGGAATAAGAACACAAAAGCAAAAAACATAGGATAATCATGTTGAATATGAAAAACACTGTATAAAAATCATATATAACAGCAACTAAATAAAGAATACAATAGTCATGTGATGTGTCCTATTGAGAACATAATTAAAATGAGGTGTGCACACTTCCAATAGGACAAACCACATGTGCTTTTTTATTTTTATATAATTTGTATATTTGTTATTGTTTTTATGCTTTTACAATATTCTTGTGATTTTTGTACTGTATGTATTATTTTTATGCATGTACTTTTATGTATCATTTTGCGACTGTTTTTGTTGGATAGCTTTTATTGAATAACCCCGATGCTGGCATATAATATAAAACATTTATTTTATTTATTTACATTCTCTTATATACCGCGCTATTCTGCATCAGTGCGGTTTACATTGAACAAACTGAAATTACATTGAACAGGGCATTATAACTTGGAGATAACTATTTTACAGGGAACATGGGCTATGGAGGGTTAAGTGGCTTGCCCAAGACCACAAGGAACACCTGTGGGACTAGAAACCCCAGTCCTTCCGGCCCAAGGTTGCTGTCCTCTAGTGGGATTTGAACCACCGACCTTCCGGCCTGAAGTACCTTGCCCCAACCACTAGGCTACTCCTCCACTGTTTTGGGTTGTTTGAATAAAGTTTTGGGTTGTTTGAATAAAGTATTTCACTTATTCTGTGAACTACTGGTGTTCCCCTGCTGTGTTTTTTGTGCTTGCTGCACTTTGTGTTGGGGATCGTCTTTCTCTTTTTGCCCAACTTATCATGGCTAAATGCCTTTGGTCTTAAAAAATGTCTGACACCACGCAGCAATGTGATGTGTGTACAGGAGAAGGGTGGGAAAAAATTCAAGGAGGGGAAATCTGGTGATTAGTACAGCACACCCCAATTTACTTACATTTACATAAGATGGGAGGGTCAGGTTTCAGGAACTTTCACAAACTTTAAACACAAAGTTCCTCATTCTCGAATGCGGTTTGTGGAGCTGCACATCCTGCTGGGATGTGCAGTCGCTCAAGCCACATAGACCCTATTCCCCCACCGGCTCTCCCCATATGTCCTCTGCTTCAGGATAGGGAGAGCCGGCAAGGGGCCAGACCGGCAGGACACACAGGGCCAATTCAGGTCACGGCCCTGTACGTCCTGCCGGGCCTGCTGCTTATATCACCTCAGAGGTGGTATAAGCAGCATTTTGTGGCTGGTTGGGGCAGGGGAGCCACTTCCGGGGCCAGGTTCAGGGGGATTCCCGCTACCTGATCCAAGCTGTGGGAAGCCAGCCTTGGGTTGGACGGCGGGGAAAAGAGGGGCCAGGAACGCAAATGTCTGGGGCACCTGTGGGGAGGACATCCCCGCAGGCGGAGGGGGCACAACGGGCCGTCCTTGGGTCCAATTCTGTGTCCTGCGGGAATGTTTTGTTTTCACAGACCAGAATCAGGTCCTAACGGCCCAGTCTTCAGTGGGGGCATCCAGACGGCCCAGACGTACCTCTCCCGGAATGGGGCTCAAAGGGGCTTATATTCAAAACACTTATCTGGATGGCCAATGGGAGGCTGTGTAGATAAAGGTGCTGAGTGAAACAGTCACTGCACTATTTGAAATGTGAAGATGAATATCTCCACAGACTTCCCCGGTGCGGAAGAATTCTACAGGTGAACTGAGGGCAATAACAGTACTATCTGATAAGTGCCGGTACTTAACTGATTAGGGCAATTTTCAGTCTACACTTATCCAGACAAACTTAGGCCACATGAAAAGCAGGCCTAAGTGCCAGGTGGATAAGTGCCGGCTGAAAATCGCACCAACCGGGCTATGTGCTGGCAGTTATCCTAATGGCAGTGCTCAGTCTGGAAATAATGCCGCTGACTATCCCACGGATATTTAAGAGTCATGGCTGACCACCATGGCATTGGAATATTGGCCTTTTTGAAAACTGGACCCAAATTTTTCTTCAAACAGATTAAAACTATAAAAGGTAAAGTTTTATCTACCAATTGAATTAGGTTGGTTTTTCTTTTACTTTTCATTTAGTCTGCTGTTTTAATGGACTTCCAGAGAAGTACTGAGTGGTAAACAGGGATCACTCACAGGTGCCATATCGTCAGTCCACTCCCCGTGACCGGTTTGCAGCCTCTTCACGGTCTCCAAGTTATCCATGACACGCACCATGTCGCCAACCCAAAAGCTGTTATGCTACAAGGGGAAAAGAATCAGAAAACTGGCTAAAGGAGAAAAGGTGCCAAAAAAAAAAAAAGAGGGACATCATATGAGAGAAAGAAACAGTGCAAACGAGACGTTTTAAGACCGCTTCCCTCCTCACTGCTGTGTAAAGCCAAGATCTGCTCTGGAGGAAGCATTCTAGAATTAGGCACAGACAACTGCTTTGGGGGCCAAATTTCGACAGCAGCACGGTGGCGCTCCAGCACCTATGTGTCATGCCGTATGGCACCGGTACCGGGCTGCAAGCTCAATTCCAGCAATAAAATTCAGTGGAGGGCCTGCAAGTCCTCCTGTGCTAACAAACCCTGTGGTGCCAGCTAGTGACCACAGGACCCTCTAAAGAGGGGCAGGGTGCCGCAGGGCCAGTGGCAAAAGAGGGCTTGCAGGCCCTACACTTAATCGTATGGCTGGTTCAGCAGGACAAGTGATGACATGGAGGTAAGGAGTGAATGAGAGGACTTGCTCTGCAGGGGCAATTCCTCCCCCAATGCACCCTCTGACTATTTTTTAGGTGACCTCTCATCTTTTAGGTGCCCTTGATTTAAATACAGCCCTGGATACAAGAACCTTCTAAAGGGGTCACCTCCACCCGACCTTCAACAAACTGTATTACTTGCTCCTCTCCAAAGGAAGATGCACCACCATCATTGCAGCCCTGAAGGAAACAGGTCTCTTATCATATCAATATGAAAACTGTTCAAATGTGATGGGGGAAGGGCTCCAGAAGCTTTCTAGAGCAGATAGATACTTCTGCGGGTGTGCCGCAACCTAAAAATAATGCATTAGCACAGAAAGAGTGGCTGGATTTAAGCGCACACTTGGTGAATATTCATGACGGGACGAGGATGGCTAAGGGTGTCACACAGCACACTTTCCCACAATAGGAGAGCGAGTGACACTATCAGCTGTGTATCACCTACTGCCCTCTCCAGGCTTACGATGGTCTGGGGGTGGAGTTCCTTTACCAGCTGGTGGGGCATGCTAGGGAAAGCCTTACTGCTCCTCACACATCTTGTATTTTGGGCACTCATGGCTCTAGACAGTCAGCCTGTACCTTGGTTAGAGCTCCCGGGTGAAAGGTCCAGCGGGTCTCGCTGTTATACTGCACTCGCACATCGCCTCGGTCTGTGATTCTGTGGACAGTTCCCATTTGGCCAATGAACTTTACAGGCAAAACAGAGAGAGAGAAAATCTCATCGCTGCAAAAGCAAAACAATTCTGATTGCCCACAAATATCTTCAGTCTGGTACTTGTGTCAAGTTTGGATCAAATTCAATTTGCTTGGCCATTTTTATTAGATGCTTATGAAATACAAGGTTTCTGAAGTAGAACATGAATCTTCAGGATTCTTTCAGGAAACGTCCTGTACCGGACCCTCTGATGCCATGTGCAGGGAAAAGGACAAGTGAGGTCAAAGCGCAGCTTGTCATGAAGTATTGTCTCAGAGGGCAGAGAGACAGACCCCATTCAGTTATACCCTGAAAGTCACAGCAGCTGCACAAGTTAACATGCTCGTGAAGTGACTTTAACAACAGAGGAACCTTTGCCATTCTTTACAATATGTAACTCTTACTCCGTGCTGGATGTTTAAATAAACAGGCAACGACTTTACATAATATGGCATCACATTCAATAGTGACCGACAAGGAAGGGCGGAGAGGGGGTGGGGAGAACAGCGATGGGGGACAGAAGGAAAAAAAAGACCTAGAAAATGACGTTCAGTTTCCCCAGTCATGTTGCTTATTGTTTTCAAGCTATGCTCACAGAGCAGAAAGGTTCATTCCCGTTACCTCAGCCATCTTAGGGTTCCATCCTCCGTGCCCCTCCTGCATCTCTCTCAAGATGTCCATGTCCAGCAGGCATTTCACCTTGTCCCCATGCTGGAAGGGGTGATACACGGTGCTCTCCTTCCTCTGAATCTCCGCTGGCATCCCTATATTCGGCAGGGGCATGGGAGTGAAGAGTAAGTGCCATCACCTTGTCGCACCCTCAGAGCTATCCAAAAGCTGCCCTGCAGTTTAAGCAGAGGGAAGTTGTGCAAGGCTTGCCTTGCCCCTCACCCCAGACAGCAGGAAACAAACCTTCCTCCCTAGCTGCATTTCAAGACCATATCCCGAACTCCCACTTACCATTTTTTGGTCTCCCTCTACACTAGTGTTTCTCATCCTTCTCCTGGAGGCACGCCAATCCAGTCGGGTTTTCAAAATCGCCACAAATGTACATACATGAATTAGATTTGCATAAACTGTACCCCCAGTGATGCAAACCTCTCATGTGCCTATTTGTTATGGATATGCTGAACCCCATCTGGATGAGTTATCTGAGGGCTCCTGGTGCACCACTGACTATGTAACTTGCCTATCCATATATAGTGACCCTCTGTTCTCATCTACAGCACATAAACCTTACAGAGAACAGGGTAAATAAGGTTATAAATTTCTCACAGAGTTGTACCAAAGTCTGCTGGTTAGGACGAGATCCCTGACACAGTCAATCAATGACATTATCCAAAGTGGTGGCAGCCAAAAGCACACCCCTGGAAGGATGGTGTCATTTGGATGGGACAAAGGAATTTCCATCTATAAGCCCAAAAGAACAGCAAGACTACTCCCCAACGTTCTCCTCACTTCACACATACCTAGCTTGGGCAGGTGTTCTTTGTAGTAGTAACCCCCAGAGGCATCGGTGACGCATTTAAGATCCACCTTCCCCTTGTGGCCCACTCTGTAGACATTTGTGGTTCCATCAGACCAGGTCACATTGGCCACGCTACGGCCCGTTTCCACATCCCAGCCGCGGATATCCATCACGCGCCCAAACTTTCCCTCTCCACCTGTGTAAAGATCCAAAAACAAAACAAAACACTGGAACAATGTTTTCAGCAAAAGGCTTTAAAGCATGCAAGCTAGATTTCTTAGCACAGGTGATCTATTAATTGTGTCATGATGGAAAAGTTGTTGACGCCTCAGTCCTCTTTTATAAGGCTCTTTGGCATAAGGCTGTTATTGTTACATCCCGTTTCTGGACTTCTTTGAATCCCACACCCAGTCAGACTCATTAATCACGTAATGATAGTATGAAAAAACAGTTATTTGGTGGCATCAAGGCTAGTCTACATTTTTTTTAAACAAAGATGATCTGTAAATAACAACAATGGACCCTTGCAGAGGAAGTGACATCACTGGTAAGGGATGGTCCCTAGACCATGGGCTTTATAGGAAAACAGATTCACTCTAAAATAAAAGAGTAATAACTGCAGTGATTCCTCCTGTGATCCCCATAAAATGAGAACAGAAACATTCCTGATGGTGGCGCATTAGCAGTTTGAGGAATTGAAATCCCCTTATGTGAGACAAGAGAAGGCGAGTCCATGAGAGCACCACAGCAATATGGCCACTGCTGCTATTGTGAAGGGTGGTGTAAAACAATAAAATGAAGATAACTCCTCAGATATTAAAACCTAAATAATGCAACTCCACTGTAGACACTGCCCTTAATGTTACTATAGGGCACTGACCTGTACTCCATGGACAGAGCACCGTACAACAGCTCCACAGCTCAGGGCCTCCATAGGATGATTCTATATTAAAATAACTTTGACTGCCAATAGCGAGAATAGTAGGGTGAATTGCGGTCACCCACTTCCCTCTGGAGACCGCCATTGGAGCAGCAAGACGGATGGGTCTCAATGCCCTCGCCAAGGAAGTGTGCATGTCCAATCATGTTTAGGTGGTCTAGGCCAGGTAGCATGTGAGATGATAAACCTGTCCGAGAATGAATTGCCAGGTACCCAGATTAGATAAAAAATATGTCTGCTGCCCTGAACCGCAGCCAAAAGGGAAATAGATTGGGGAACTCTCCACCTAATTCTAGAGGCAATTTTTTTGTTTGCCTGGTGCTCAAACAAAATGGCAGCCTCCGCTGCCCAATGGTTTTCACTCTCATTACAGAGGGCCCTGAAGACCCTGCATCACCTTTCAAGGGTTCCCCCCACCCTCTCAGATTGAACAGCAAGCAACTGAAAAATGGAGGAGCCATCCAAGGCTAGCCCAACCACTAGGCAAACTACATAGGTGCCCAGGGCAGCAACGTTGGGGGGCGGGGGGGAGGGGGCAGCAAAGTGCAGGGCATTCAAAGTTAAACAGATTTTGACAGTCAGAGGGGGAGTAAAGCTTAAGGGTGGCAACACACTGAGCCAACTGTGGGGCCAGTCCTGGAGCCATCTTTAATCTCTTTGGAAGATCTCTCAAAGGAGGCCAGACATTCACAGGCGCTCATTACTCATTAGCCCCATGGCCACTCCTCGTGGCCTCGGGCAGCCACTTAACCCTCCATTGCCTCAGGTACACTTAGACTGTGGCCCTTCGGGGACAAGGGAATTTAAAGGACCTGTTAGTATACACGTAAACCGCACTGATTCTAAAGAGCACGGTATAAAAATAAATAGAAATAAATAAACCACTCAGTATCTTAAAGATGGCTGGAGGTCTCGCCTCAGAACCATATCATAGTCCCCCTGACCTAGGGAAGCCTAATATTACCATAGTAAACCCTCTAGTACTCCCTGAAAGTTAAGCAAGGTGTGAGTAAGAGCTTTGTGAAGTTATTATTTAGTTATTCCCTTTTTTTTGTTTTGTAAATCTCTCTCTTTAAGTGTGGGATCTATAGGGCTCCTCGCACACAACTAGCCCAATATGCTGGCAATTCCCACCAATTGTCGGCCCGTCAGAGTCCTGACAAACACATAGAGTGCCCCTTATCTTGCGAGACTGCCACAGCGTGAACCACTGTCAAAGCTGCATGCCCACAAAAACACCGATCCTGTGCACTCAGGCAGTACCGGTTTCGCTGAGGACTGTTCCCAGTCCTCACACTGCCCTGTGTCTTGCTCCGCCCAAGAACTGATCGCGTAGTCCCAGCTGCTACTGCAGAGCAAAACGCCAGCGCGTTTGCCTACCTCACAGCACTTGATCCTCCAGTCCTGCCACTTACTGTTGGAGCCGGGAACGGAAGGCCACGCTCCTTCCTTTCCACTGCCCGGCACTCTGGCAGCTGCTGCTGGTGGGTTCTGCAGTGCTGGGGTGTTTCTCTCTCTCTCTTTTTTTTTTTTTTTTAAAAAGAAAGCTGCCATTGAGTCTACTGTCAATTAGGGAATATGGCGGCCCTTTCTGCCAAACCGCTGCTCCCAAGGAACTGAAATAGCAGCCTATCCTGCCAAAAGCCCAGTCTTACAAGTCCATAGGACACTAAACTCTTCAGAGCCAACTATGCTAAAGGACCATAGATTGTGCAGTATCGGCAGCCTCCGACTGCTAGGACAGGCCATGCCGCTTATTATCCCTATGACAATGCTCTTCACCTCTGTACCAAGTCTATGGTGCCAGCAGAACCCATTGTCCCCAAAGAATCGGCTGTCCTGAGACTTTCTATGAAAAAAAACAACACCACACAGTCTTGCACATACGTCAGGCATTCCAGACCAGCCATTGAGCAAGCTACCATCCCCCATCCAAAACTTTACAGTTTTTTTCTCTTCTGTCCATACCAGCCAGACTGGTGAGAGGATGGCTGCACAGGACCATTATACGGCGACATCATCCAACCAGTAGTTCTCAGACCCAATTTGCTGGTAGGAAGGCATAAACCCATGTGTTTGGACTAGACTGGAGGGACGATGAGGACATTTCAATTTCCACATGCTCCTGCACATTTGATACAAGCCGATGAACCTCGTTTTTAAAAATTTTATGTTCAAAAAACAAGAATGTATAAGTAAATCCAACTTTTTTTTTTTTTTTTTTTAAATAAAAGTTTCTTACTTTCAGTTACAAAGACAAAGAAATACTTACACATTTTTTTGACTTTCAAAACCTGAATCCCTAGTTAGGTAATGCCATAACTACTAAGGAGGGCTACTAGGCTATTTAAAGTATAAAGAGAGGTTCTATTTAATGGAGTACAAATATTTTTTTTTCAGTCAGTTATAATAATTACCCGGAGAAAAAGAATGACAACTCTTATCCAGTGAAGCCACAATGGGCTTGTTCATTTCTGTGTCAGTTACTGTTTTTTAGGGACAGACAGCTTTTTGTCGTGGCTTTGTTTTAACAGCTGAGATCTGCTTACCATCTTGGTTTCCCCATTCCCAGTCGGGACCCCGGGCCACTTTAGCACCCTGGAAGATCCCTCTTATCGTGGTGCGCGGCAGGTTCTGCCGGGGACTCAGTGTGACTCTGTAACACAAAGAAAGGGGTAGTGAATCCCATTAATGTTTCACTAAGCATTTGTCCATCCATTAGTCCTAAACAGATGTATAGGTCTAAACCACCTACAAACTTTCAGATATCTCAAATGGAGAACATACAAGCAAGGATAAACTCCTGACGCTGGAGCTGCCAGGAAATCTCACATCTTAATCTTTCTTTGTATACAAAGGACTTTATATCCAGTTGTTTTCCATGCTAATAAGCCCAAAAACTAGAGGAGTTCATACGAATCCCCCTGTGAAGGCTTTTCATTAGCTAGACATTAAGTAACAGGATGAGAATGCAAAGCCTGTCTTATGTTACACAGGACGTATGAGATACGGGACACAAGAGCTGACAGCCGGGCCCTGCCAGGCCAGGACAAGGAGAGGAGGGAAGGCCCAAGCCTGAAACGTGCTCCTTTCAGTCAGGCAGAAACACACCACCAGGAGACCAGTGGCTAGAGTGAAAGCAGATGGATAACAAGCTGACCCCCAACTGAAACGAGTTTGGTATTTTCAGCCTACTCCCCATTGTAAAGAGCAGCTTCTGGGGCAACTAGCGGTTTCTTCTCAGGGCAAAGACGGCAGAGTACTTCAGGACAGGAGTAACACGTGCCTTAACAAAGCTGAGTGTTAAGGTCTCAGCAATGGAATATATCATGGCACTGGCAGAGCTGTGGTGGTGGTGCTGGGGGTGGGGTTTCAGTACTACAATATCAAAGCTCTCCTGAGGTGCACTTTCAGAGCTGTTTAGTAAGGAGTTTCAGTACTGGAATAGTAAGAGGTGCTATATTATAGGACAGAGGCTCATCAACAAAGCTGTGCAGCAACAGACAGCTGTGCATTGAATAAACTATGGCTGGCAGTTCAATAATGCAGAAGCCTCCTGGTGCTGTTTGGTCTCTGCTAATGGGTACTTACGGGCATGAGTGGGCGGTCTCGTAGCGTTCAAAGGCGTGAGAGGCATCGTGCTTGTTATTCATGTAACACTGGGTGCACAGATCGTAATCGAAGCAGATTCTGCACTTCCAGCGCATGCCCCGGATCCCATGCTTCTTGCAGCAGTCACAGATAATGTTAGGGTGGCGCACACCTGCCACACAGAAGGAAGAAATGAGCATCAGCGAAACACCAGTATCATGAGCTCAGACGCACGACCTACATCTCACTGGGTGTGCATGCAGTTCTGGTTGCCACATCTAAAAAAAAAGATAGTGAGATTGGAAAAGGTACAGAGAAGGACAACCAAAATGATAAAGGGGATGGAAGGATACCTCTGAGGAAAGGCTTAAAAGGTTAAGGCTCTTCATCATGGAAGAGCCATGATAGAGGTCTATAAAATAATGAGTGGAGTGAAACGATAAACATGAATCGGTTGTCTTTTGGGGAGACTGCTAGGTACGTATGACCTAGATTGGCCACTGTTGGAAACAGGATACTGGGCTTGATGGACCTCGGTCTGACCCAGTATGGCATATCTTATGTTCTTATGTTTACGCCTTTAAACTACAAAGGCTGGGGGGCACACAATGAAGCTACAAAGTAGTCCATTTAAGACTAAATCGGAGAAAAGAGTTTTTTCACTCAATGAGTATTTAAGCTCTGGAATTCATTGCCGGAGGATGTAATAAAATCTGTTAATGTAGCTGGGTTTAAAAAAGGTTTGGACAAGTTCCTGGAGGTAAAAACATAAACCATTATTAAAGTGGACTAGGGGAAATCCACTGCTTACCCCAGGAATAAGCAGCATGGAATCTGTCTATCTTTCAGGATCCTGCCAGGTACATGTGGATTAACCACTTTTGGAAACAGGAAACTGGGCTTTATGGACCACTGGTCTGACCAAGAAAAGTTAAATCTTATGTTCTTACCAACTAGGGGAAGGCAAGTAGCTTTCAATGGCCTGCTCAGCCTATAATATACCTCAAAATAAGCATCTTCCACACAGGGTGAACAATTTTTGTTCTTCCAGATACGACCTCAAAAAACAATTATAAGAGCTATATAAGGCCAAAAAATGGTCTTCTAGTATACTGACCCAGCAGGCCTGTACCAGACAGCTCAATTTTCATCATAGGTCATACCTTTTCCATCTGCCATCCTTATTCATTATGCAGAAATTTACCTCTTAGCCAATATTTCAGAGCTCGTCGGATTTGTTCTACTGAAGCATCGTTTTTGCAGAAATCATGGTTGTTGGATTCGCGATTTGGTGAGCGGGGATATCCACATTCTGATGTACATAGAGCTCTTCTACGAGCATGTTATGCTCAGCGTTCATTACTTTTACAACATTAGTCATCCAAGGATGATTAAGCTCTTACATGTGTTTTACCTTATGTTGTTGGCATACAGAGGAATGTGAAGATCATTGAAAATATTGGTCTATTTTACAATAACATGCCTGCTTGAAAGTCCCTTTAAGATTTGCGTTTACAAGAGGTCGGATCTTGGGAGAAATATTGGCTAATTACCAATATTCATCATCTGATACTTCTATTGAGTTGAGGGGTCATTATCCTTTCTCACATTGCAGTTGGTGTGAATTGTCACTTATTGGACTGAGTTGGACCCACCCTAATGGTAAAATATTTACGTCTCAATGTTATTCGTCTTGTGAAACTATGGGGGGTGGTGTATATGATTATATGTCCCTGTTTAATGATTTATGTGGGCTGTACTACCAGGATTCGTACTCGACTAACTGAGCATAAGAGTCGTATTAATAATAAGAATGAGGCTGCACCATTAGTCTCTCATTGGATACAATGTCAACATTCAATTAATGATTTTAGATGGTATGTTTTAGATTGTTTACCACAATCCTGGAAGGTGGGTAATTATAAGAAATGTTTAGTAATTCGTGAACATCAGTGGATGCATAAACTAGGCTCTATTGAGCTGGTTGGTTTAAATCAAACGGTTAATTGGTTTGCTTTATTATGAAGGCGGAGTGTCTTTGACCATGTGACTGTTTTCTGTTTTAGTAAGTCTAAGTTTTATTTAAAGGGCGAGCGGGATATATTTTAGGAGCCAGCCTGTTGAAATGGTGGTTAGGATATCTTAGAAAATATTCCCCTGACGCAGATATGTAATTTCTTATCGAAACGCAATAGTGTGTCAGGTAAAGCACAGTTACTTACCTGTAACAGGTGATCTCTGGGAACAGCAGGAATAAGTCTTCACATATGGGTACGTCGGTACCGACGGAGCCTGCGCGGGAACGCTCCCCAGCTTCCCAAAAAGGAAAGCATTTGGGAGCATCCCACAGCGCCTGCGCGCTGCCTTCCCGCCTTTCCTAACCGCCTCTCCCCAGTTCGAGTTTTAAAACTGAGACAAAGAGAGGAAAGGAAAAATAGATAGAGAGATACAACTCCTAGGGGAGGTGGGTGGGTTGTGAAGACTTATTCCTGCTGTTCCCAGAGATCACCTGTTACAGGTAAGTAACTGTGCTATCTCCAGGAACAAGCAGGAATGAGTCTTCACATATGGGGACTCCCTAGCTAGAGATGCCTGGGAGATCCCCAAGGTTATGAGACCCTGTGAAGGGCTCTATCTCCTCCTATGGATCTCAGGCATCCATTCAGGGAAGGAGGGCAGGAGTTGATTTAGCATGGAACAGGTGTTTGAGAACAGCCTGACCAAACAAGGCATCCCGGCGGGAGTCCTTGTCCAAACAGTAATGGGCTGTGAAGGTATGAACCGAGGCCCAGGTGGCCGCTCGAAAGATCTGGTCGATGGACACAGAATTTAGATGAGCCATAGAGGTGGCCATGGCTCTCACATTATGAGCTGTGACATGGCCTTCCAGAGATAGGTTCTTACTCTGGTAGGCAAAAGAAATACACTGAGCAATCCAATTGGACAGTGTCCTCTTAGAGACTGGAAGTCCCAAATGAGAGGGATCAAAGGCAACAAAGAGTTGAGAAGACTTTCTATGTTGCTGTGTCCTTTGTAAGTAAAAGGCAAGAGCTCTCTTACAATCCAGGGTATGAAGATTCCTCTCTGCACTTGATGCATGAGGACCTGGAAAAAAGACAGGTAAATACACCTCTTGGTTAAGATGAAAAGGTGAAACCACTTTAGGCATAAAGTGTGGATTGGTCCTAAGGACTACCTTATCATGATGGAACCTTGTATAAGGTGGATTAGCCACTAAGGCCTGCAGTTCACTGATGCGGCGAGCCGAGGTGACTGCAATGAGGAAAATAACCTTCCAGGAAAGAAATTTCAAGGAGGTGGTGGCTAAGGGTTCAAAAGGTGGCTTCATAAGCTGACCAAGAACCAGATTTAAGTCCCATGCCACCGGAGGAGGCCTAATGGGAGGTTTAGTTAAAGTTAGGCCTCTCATGAATCTTGCAATAAGAGGATGAGAGGAAATAGGCTGTCCATTAATAGGCTTAAGGGATGCTGCAATAGCACTCAAATGGACCCTTACTGAATTTGTCTTAAGGCCTGCATTGGAGAGATGCACGAGATATTCCAATAGAGAATTCAAAGGTAGTGCTAGAGGGTCAAGACCCTTCTCAGCACACCAAACTGAAAACCTTTTCCATTTAAAAGCATAGGAACGTCTAGTAGAAGGTTTTCTGGAAGCATGGAGGATATCCTTCACCTGCTGAGAAAGATTCCAACCTTGAAGGTCTAGGCCTTCAGCAACCAAGCTCTGAGGTGAAGGGACTTGGGGTTTGGGTGCCACAAAGTCCCCTCCTCCTGGGACAGAAAGTCTGGAGCAGCTCCCAAGTCTAGGGAGGGAGCTTGAGAGAGATGCAGAAGTAGAGGGTACCACACTTGGCGTGGCCAGCGTGAAGCTATGAGGATCATGGATCCTTGATCCCTCTGGAGCTTGAACAGAGTCTTGGGAATTAAAGGAATGGGTGGAAAGGCATACAGGAAGTCTTGACCCCAGTGAAGGAGGAAGGCATCCTTGGCCTGAACTCCCTGACATGGAATTCTGGAACAGAACCGGGGAAGTTTGGCATTCCACGGACTTGCAAAGAGGTCTATGTCTGGGGTTCCCCACTCTTGAAAGATTCTGAGTACTTGGTCCATGTGCAGGGACCATTCGTGTGGAAGCAGAGCTCGACTGAGTCTGTCTGCCCAAGAGTTTTGGATTCCTGGGAGGTATACGGCCAGGAGATGGATTTGATGCTCTCTGGCGAAGGCCCACAATCTTAAAGCTTCGTTGCAAAGTGACAGAGAGCCAGTTCCTCCTTGCTTGTTTATGTAAAACATGGCTACCTGATTGTCCGTATAAATGAGGACTGTCTTGTAGCTGAGCAGGGTATGGAAGACCTTGAGAGCTAGAAAAACTGCTCGGAGCACCAAGTGGTTGATATGTAGAGAGGTCTCCTGTGGAGACCAAGTGCCCTGAGTGGAGAGGTCTTGTAGATGAGCTCCCCAACCTGTTTGGGAGGCATCTATTGTGAGGGTTGCTTGGGGCAACAACTGTTGGAAGGGGGACCCCAGCAACAGATTTTGGGTGGACATCCACCACTGGAGAGACCAAAAGAGGCATTTGGAGGTTGCTATTTGGTCTGAGAGAGCTCCTGATGCTTGAGTCCACTGGGTGGACAAAGTCCATTGAGCTGCTCTCATGTGAAGGCGAGCATAGGGTACCACATGCACTGTGGATGCCATGTGGCCTAGCAGTTGAAGCATCTCCCGGGCAGTTAAATGGCTCTTTGACTGAATCTGGGAGGCTAACTGCACTAGGCGTTGGCAACGGGCCTGAGGAAGATAGGCCCTTGCAGTGGTAGTATCCAGCCAGGCCCCTATGAACTCTAGGGACTGAGTAGGGGTGAGCTGGGACTTTGGGAGGTTTACAAGTCCCAGATACTGCAGAATGTGCCTTGTGCAGTCCAGGGAAGTCTGGGCCTCTGACTGAGATGGAGCTCGGATGAGCCAGTCGTCCAGGTATGGGAATACAAATATTCCCAGAGTGCGTAGAAATGCAGCTACTACTGCCATGCATTTGGTGAACACTCTTGGAGCAGAGGCCAGACCGAAAGGAAGCACCCTGTATTGGTAATGCTTTCCTTGGAAAAGAAAACGGAGGAACCTTCTGTGAGATGGATGGATGAGGACATGTGTGTACGCATCCTTGAGATCTAGAGAACAAAGCCAATCCTGACTCTGAAGGTATGGAAGGAGAGTGCCCAGAGAAAGCATCTTGAATTTCTCCTTGCATAGAAATTTGTTCAATTCTCTGAGATCTAATATGGGTCTGTAGCCCCTTGTTTTCTTTGGGATCAGAAAGTAGGGGGAGTAAAAACCTGACCCTTGTTGAAGAAGAGGTACTTCTTCTATTGCCCCTTGGGCAAGAAGGGCAGCCACGTCCTGACCTAGAAGGTCGAGGAGAGATGTTGGAGAATTGAAATGTCTCACCATGGTGTGAGGAGGAAGGTTTGAGAAATGAAGCTTGTAGCCCTCCCTTATGATGGAGAGGGTCCATTGCTCTGCTGTAATTTGCTCCCATCTGGGAGCAAAATGAGCTAACCTTCCTGGAATGGTGAGAGGCTCTGGCTGTTTCAGAGCCAGAAAGGCTAAGTTCTCTAGCATCAAGTCAAAAACCCTGAGGAGGCTGGGTCTGTTGAGTTGCAGCAGCCCCTGTAGGCTTAGGCCTGGCCTGTTTAGGTTGCCGACGCTTAGCAGCAAAACGACCTGTAGATGATTGCTGGCCAGAAGCAGGATGGAATCTGCCTTTCTTGAAAAAAAGACTTCTTGAAAGGTTTTTTTCTTGGCAGGAATGGAGGTTGACTTTGAAAGTCTATCCAAAGCAGAATTTTCTGCATCCATTTGAGTGGCTTTTATTTGCCAATCTTTGCCAAACAAGTTTTCTCCTGTACAGGGAAGATTTCCCAAACCATCCTGGACCCAAGATTCTAGATCAGAAGCTTGGAGCCAAGCAATTTTGCGTGCAGCTATGGCAATGGCCGAAGCCCTGCTGGCACCCTCAAAGGAGTCAAAAGCTGCACAGTTGGAAAACTTTGAAATATCTTGAGTATGCTTAATCCAAATAAGAAATTCTTCCCTTTTATCCTCTGGAAGAAAAGGGAGGAAAGTGTGCAGCTTATCTGCAACTTCTTTCAGAAACATACCCATAAAGACTATAGGAGTTGATTCTGACAATGAGCATACTGGCTTGGAAGATTTTCCTACCAAAAGCATCCAAGGTCCTGCATTCTCTTCCTGGAGGAGCAGACTTATGAAGTCTTGAAAGGACAAGTCCGCTGGAGGAGACATTCTTCTTTTTGGAGAAGAAGGCTCTTCAGGAAGAGCTATAGATACTTCAGCAGACTCCTCCGATGCATCAGAGTCTTCGGAGGAATCAAAGTATCGACTGTCAGGGTGCTCTCCCAAAGCTCGGTACACGTATCGAGCGGTATCGACATCGGGCGTCATTGGGACCGGTTCGGTACCGATGGGCATCCCTGGACAGGGAACCGCTGCAGTCGGCATCCTGGTCGATGTCGATGCAGTCGGTACTGGTGCCGGTACCAGAGCCGATACCGACAACGGAGTTTGTTGTGGTATCAGCGGCGTCGCAGCTTGAATGAAGGCCGTGATAGCCTGCTGCATGGATAGAACATTCTGATCCATTGACGCCATGAATGCCTGGAATTCGGTACCGGAAGGTTGCGCCGGTACCCCAGAGCATTCTAACAGGTGATCGGTCGAGGCCGTGCCATCGATGTCAACCTGTAACCCCATAGGAGGAGCTTTGGAAGCCGGAGCTTCCCGCCAGGGTTGTTTTGCCGGTGCAGAATCCTCGAGGGCAAGCCCGGAGGCATCTCGATGCTTGGAAGGAGATCTACCCTTCGAGGACCGGCTGGATTTATGTTTGGTTACCTGAGATCCATGGGAGGAAGTAGAGGCCCTGGAAGACGTCGATGCCACTGAAGCTGCATCAGAGGGAAACAGCACATGGAGCTTAGCTGCTCGGTTCTGTAAACCTTGTTTAGACATCAAGGAGCAGGACGGACAATCCAAAATGGAGTGGTCAGGACCCAAACATTTAAGACACCATTCATGGGTGTCGGTAACAGAAATAGTACCGCTGCACTTAATGCATTTTTTAAACCCGGAGGCTGGTTTTTCCATGAGGAAAATTTCTCGTGAGGCCTAAGGCCTAAGGCCCAAAGAGGAAAAACACACTAAGTGAGGGAAAAATATGTTTGTTTGTTTTTTTTTTTTTAATAAGAAAAGAAAGAAAGACCGGCGGTACCGGTCCAATGTCGGGGAAGGCAGACGCGCGACCAAAGAAATAAAATAAAACAAAGAACTTCTTCAGTGGTGACAGGAACACGACCTGCTGGCTCCATGGAAAAGAAGAACTGGGGAGAGGCGGTTAGGAAAGGCGGGAAGGCAGCGCGCAGGCGCTGTGGGATGCTCCCAAAAGCTTTCCTTTTTGGGAAGCTGGGGAGCGTTCCCGCGCAGGCTCCGTCGGTACCGACGTACCCATATGTGAAGACTCATTCCTGCTTGTTCCTGGAGATTGCATATGTGTTGTAGATCTGTTTGAAATTTGTGCGAGTATTATGTTATCCAAAGGCTGTCTTAATGCCAGGGTATGACCTATGATGAAAATTGAGATATCTGGTACAGGCCTGCTGGGCCGATATACTAGAAGACCATTTTTTGGCCTTATATAGCTCTTATAATTGTTTTTTGAGGTCATATCTGAAAGAACGAAAATTGTTCACCTTGTGTGGAAGATGTTTATTTTGAGGTATATTATAGGCTGAGATAGCTTTAATTAATAGTTTGATGCGGGGGTTATTTTTTTTTTTGTTATGTTGGTTATATGGTACCTTCATTATTGGCTAGTTTGTTTCATTTCAATGGCCTGTGACAGCTCACTTCACAGAGGACACCCCAAGTGGGCACCTGACAGATAATGGCCATGCTGCTTGCAAGGCTGGCACCGCACAAACAGAGCAGTACCCAGGAAAAGTGAGGGGTCAATATTTAAACTCCACTCTATGTATAGTCCATAGCACCGAATATACGTAGGACCACTGCACAATACATATAGCACAGTTACTTACCTGTAACAGGTGATCTCTGGGAACAGCAGGAATTAGTCCTCACATATGGGTACGTCGGTACCGACGGAGCCTGAGCGGGAAAGCTCCCCAGCTTCCCAGAAGGAAGCTTTTGGGGCCTCCCACTGCACATGCGCACTGCCTTGCCTTCCTGACCAGCTCTCCTCAGTTCGAGTTTATAGCTGAGACAATAGAGAGAGGAAAGGAAGATAGAAGATACAACTCCTAGGGGAGGTGGGTGGGTTGTGAGGACTAATTCCTGCTGTTCCCAGAGATCACCTTTTACAGGTAAGTAACTGTGCTATCTCCAGGAACAAGCAGGAATAAGTCCTCACATATGGGGACTCCCTAGCTAAGATGCCTGGGAGATCCCTTTCCAAGGGTTCGGCATCTTCGTATGGATCTCAGGCATCCATCCTGGGAAGGTGGGCAGGAGTTGTTCAAGTATGGAACAGGTGTTTGAGGACAGCCTGACCAAACAAGGCATCCCGGCGGGAGTCCTTGTCCAAACAATAATGGGCTGTAAAGGTATGAACCGAGGCCCATGTGGCGGCTCGACAGATCTGATCTATAGATACAGAGTGAAGATGAGCCATAGAAGTGGCCATGGCTCTCACATTGTGAGCTGTGACATGGCCTTCCAGAGAAATATTTTTACTCTGGTAAGCAAAGGAAATACACTGAGCAATCCAATTGGAAAGTGTACGTTTGGAGACTGGAAATCCCAAATGAGAAGGATCAAAAGCCACGAAAAGCTGGGAAGACTTTCGATGTGGCTGAGTCCTGTTGAGGTAAAAGGCAAGAGCTCTTTTACAATCTAGAGTATGAAGGTTCCTCTCTGCACTGGATGCATGAGGAGCTGGAAAAGAGACAGGTAGATATACCTCTTGATTTAGATGAAAAGGCGAGACCACTTTGGGCATAAAGTGGGGATTCGTCCTAAGGATCACCTTATCATGATGAAACCTGGTATAAGGGGATGAGCCACTAAGGCCTGTAGTTTACTGATGCGGCGAGCCGAAGTGACTGCAATAAGGAAAATGACCTTCCAGGAAAGAAATTTCAAGGAGGTAGAAACCAACTGTTCAAAAGGTGGCTTCATAAGCTGACCTAGAACTAGGTTCAAATCCCATGCTACCGGAGGAGGCCGGATGGGAGGTTTAGTTAGAATCAGGCCTCTCATGAACCTTGAAATAAGAGGATGAGAGGAGACAGGTTGTCCATTTATAGGTTTTAAGGATGCTGCAATAGCACTCAAATGGACTCTTACTGAATTCGTCTTAAGGCCTGCATTGGAAAGATGCAGGAGATAGTCTAGTAGAGAATTCAAAGGAAGTGCTAGAGGGTCAAGACCCTGTTGAGCACACCAAATGGAAAAGCGTTTCCATTTGAAAGCATAGGAACGCCTCGTGGAGGGTTTCCTAGAGGCATAAAGGATATCTTTCACTGGTTGAGAAAGATTGAAGTCATGAAGGCTTAGGCCTTCAGTAACCAAGCTCTGAGGTGTAGGGACTTGGGGTTTGGGTGCCACAAAGTCCCCTCCTCCTGAGACAGAAGTCTGGCGCAGCTCCCAGGTCCAGAGAGGGTCCCTGGGAGAGATGCAGAAGTAGAGGGAACCACACTTGGCGTGGCCAGCGTGGAGCTATGAGGATCATCGATCCGTGATCCCTCTGGAGTTTGAACAGAGTCTTGGGAATCAAAGGAATGGGTGGAAAGGCATATAGGAATTCCTGACCCCAATGCAGGAGAAAGGCGTCGTTGGCATGAGCTCCCTGACACGGATTCCTGGAACAGAACCGGGGAAGTTTGGCATTCCACGGACTTGCAAAGAGGTCTATGTCCGGGGTTCCCCATTCCTGGAAGATTCTGCGTATCTGGTCCATATGTAGGGACCATTCGTGTGGAAGCAGAACTCGACTGAGTCTGTCTGCCCGAGAGTTTTGAACCCCTGGAAGATAGACTGCCAGAAGATGAATTTGATGCTCTCTGGCGAAGGCCCATAATCTGAGAGCTTCGTTGCAAAGCGACAGAGCCTGTCCCTCCTTGTTTGTTTATGTAGAACATGGCCACCTGATTGTCTGTCTGGACTAGGACGGTCAGGTTGACCAGGAGGGTATGGAAGACTTTGAGGGCAAAGAAGATTGCTCGCAGTTCCAGGAGGTTGATGTGAAGGGTGGTCTCCTGTGGAGACCAAGTACCCTGAGTGGAGAGGGATTGTAGATGGGCTCCCCACCCTGTTTGGGAGGCATCTGTTGTGAGGGTTGCTTGGGGCAACAAAGGTTGGAAGGGGGTCCCCAACAACAGATTGTTGGTGGACATCCACCATTGGAGGGACCAAAACAGACGCTTTGAGGTGAGTATTTGGTCGGAGAGCGCTCCTGATGCTTGAGTCCACTGGGTGGCCAAGGTCCATTGAGCTGCTCTCATATGAAGACGAGCGTAGGGCACCACGTGTACCGTGGAGGCCATGTGGCCTAGAAGTCGTAGCATTTCTCTGGCTGTCAAGTGACTGCTGGACTGAGCTTGGGAGGCCAAGCACATCAGACGTTGGCCCCGGACTTGAGGTAGGTAGGCCCTTGCAGTGGTGGTGTCCAACTGGGCCCTATGAATTCCAGAGACTGAGTAGGGATAAGTTGAGACTTGGGAAGGTTTACCACCAGTCCCAGATACTGCAGAATGTGCCTTGTGCGGTCCAGGAAAATCTGGGCCTGTGCCTGAGATGGAGCTCGGATGAGCCAGTCGTCCAGATATGGGAATACAAAAATTCCCAGACCTCTTAGAAATGCGGCAACAACTGCCATGCATTTGGTGAACACTCTTGGAGCAGAGGCTAGACCGAAGGGAAGTACTCTGTACTGGAAATGTTTTCCCTGAAACAGAAATCTTAGATATTTTCTGTGGGATGGGTGGATGAGTATATGTGTGTACGCATCCTTGAGATCTAGGGAACAAAGCCAATCCTGACTCTGAAGGTATGGAAGGAGAATGCCTAGAGAAAGCATTTTGAATTTCTCCTTGTACAGAAATTTGTTCAATTCTCTCAGATCTAGGATAGGTCTGAATCCCCCTGTCTTCTTTGTTATGAGAAAATAAGGGGAGTAGAATCCTGTCCCTTGTTGAAGAAGAGGAACCTCTTCTATTGCCCCTTGGGCAAGGAGAGAAGAGACTTCCTGATCCAACAGGCCCAGGAGAGATGGGGGAGAATTGAAGTGCCTCACCATGGTATATGGAGGAAGGTTGGAAAAATGAAGTTTGTAGCCCTCTCTGATGATAGAGAGGGTCCATTGCTCTGATGTAATTTGCTCCCATCTGGGAGCAAAGTGAGCTAACCTTCCGGGAATGGTGAGGGGCTCTGGTTGTTCTAGAGCCAGAAAGGTTAAGTTCTCTAGGGGCAAGTCAAAACCCCTGAGGGGGTTGAGCCTGCTGAGGAGTGGCAGACACTGCAGGCTTTGATCTTGCCTGTTTAGGCTGCTGACGTTTAGCAGCAAAGCGAGGCTGCGAAGATTGTTGGCCAGTATTTGTGGAAAATCTGGCCTTCTTGTAGTAAGGCCTCTTGAAAGACTTTTTCTTGGCAGGAGTAGAGGTAGACTTAGAAAGTCTATCTAAGGTAGCATTTTCTGCGTCCATTTGAGTGGCTTTAATTTGCCAGTCTTTACCAAATAAGTTCTCACCTGTACAGGGCAGATTCCGTAAGCCATCTAGGACCCAGGGTTCTAGGTCAGAGGCCTGGAGCCAAGCAAGTCGTCGGGCTGCAATGGCAATGCCCGAAGCTCTACCGGCACCTTCAAAGGAATCAAAGGCTACTCTGTTGGAGAACTTAGAAACATCTAGAAGGTGTTTCACTATAGAAATGAACTCCTCCTTTCTATCCTCAGGGATAAAGGAGGCAAAATGCCGTATCTTTAGGGCAAGTTCCCTGAGAAACATGCCCATATAGAGACTGTAAGAATTAATCCTGGCTATAAGCATACTATCCTGGAAAATTTTCCTACCAAAAGAGTCTAGGGTCTTACATTCTCGCCCTGGAGGGGTAGAAGAGTGCCTTTTGGTGCTCTTAATCTTTTTCAGCGCAGACTTCACCACAATGGAATGGTGAGGCAGCTGAGCCTTTTGAAACCCAGGAGGAGGGGGGACCCGGTACATGGTGTCCAACCTACGAGAGTAAGGAGACAACGTTAGAGGAGCCTCCCATAAGTCCATCAAGTGTTCTTGAAGGATTTCATGGATAGGCAGGGTGACTGCCTCTTTAGGAACCTTAGGGTATCCTAAAATATCCAATTTCTTTGACCTAGGTTCTTTTTCAGAGGATGTGGTAATAGAAAGTCCTTTAGCTAGTTCTATAATGAAGTCTTGAAAGGACAAATCCTCTGGTGGAGACATTCTCCTCTTTGGGGAAGAAGGGTCTTCCTGAAGAACTAGAGACAGCTCATCAGAGTCCTCAGAGGAGTCAAAATCCTCAGAAGAATCAGAGTATTCTCTATTTGCTTCCAACGCACGATACGCATACCGATCGGTATCGACATCGGGCGTACCGGGTATGGGATCGGTATCGGGTAAAAACCCGGATCCGGCATGCGGAACCGATCTGCGTTTGGAAGTTGATGGTCTCGGTTCCGGTATGGGAGACGATACCGGAACCGGACCCGGTACCGCTGAACGCAGTACCGAGGGCGTCGCAGCTTTAATAAAAGCCAGCATGGCCTGCTGCATGGTCTGAACAGTATTGCTCATAGACGCCACTGCTGCCTGGATGTCGGTACCGGTATGGGCCGGTACCCCAGAGCAGTCTAACAGGTGATCGGTCGAGGCCGTGCCATCGATGTCAATCTGTAACCCCATGTTTGGAGCTTTGGAAGTCAGAGCTTCCCGCCGGGGTTGTTTGGCTGGGGCAGGTTCCTCAGATTCAAAAGAGAGAGCCTCTCGATGCTTTGAAGGAGATTTGCTCTTTGAGGACCTGCCCGAAGAAGGTTTGGTTACCTGAGATCCATCCGGAGAGGAAGACCTGGATGACTGTGATGCTGGATTATCTGAAGCAAACAGCACATGGAATTTGTTGGCCCGGTTCTGCAAACCACGTTTAGACATTTGGGAGCAGGATGGGCAGTCCGGAATGGAGTGGTCAGGTCCCAAACATTTAAGACACCAATCATGGGTGTCCGTGACTGAAATAAAAGCACTACACTTGGAACACTTCTTGAAACCAGGGGCTGGTTTCTCCATGAGGAGAATTTGTGTAGGCCTGAGGCCTAACCGAAGTCACCAAGTTGCTAAATAAAAGTTTTTTGTTTTTTTTTTTGTAAAGAAAAGAAAAGAAAGACCGGCGGTACCGGTTTCGGTATGGGGAAGGCAGGTACGCGGTCTAAAGAAACAAACTAAAACAATAATTTCTTCAGCGGTGACAGGAACACGACCTGCTGGCTCCGCGGAAAAAGAGAAACTGAGGAGAGCTGGTCAGGAAGGCGGGAAGGCAGTGCGCATGTGCAGTGGGAGGCCCCAAAAGCTTCCTTCTGGGAAGCTGGGGAGCTTTCCCGCTCAGGCTCCGTCGGTACCGACGTACCCATATGTGAGGACTTATTCCTGCTTGTTCCTGGAGATAGCGGCAATATTCAGCTGCCATTCATGTGGCTAAGCAATTTAATTTGGCATAGCCTTTTGAATATTGGGTCCTGAGAATATTCCCACTACCTGTCTTATCGCAGAGGGAAACCAGCAAAGGAGGAAGGGGGAAGCTTCTATGAATAGGGACCAGGAGACACCATGTAGCGTTTAAAGCACTGTGCTGGAAAATCTATGGTTTGGTTTCATTCTTCTTGGGGATTTAGTAACTTACTTGCAGAATCCAGCGAAAACACAGTAAAGTGATCAGTTTGAAAACTTTCATCTGTCTGCTCTCTCTCTCTTCAGGAAGAGTCCCAGGAGTGGTGTCACGCTGCCTCCATCCTCGATGGTCCTGGGACAGGATCACTGACTCTGCACTGTCTTTCCTACAATGTCTCCACAGGGGGGATCCCTGACTCACTCTTTCCAGAATTTCTGGGAAGGGGATTCCTTGCTCGGCACTCACTGCTTCCAGGACCTCAAGAGGGGGGGGGGATGCATGTGATATGAAACTTATGCCCATGACTCATCAATCATTTTTATAAATGACCACTATGTCAGCAGCTTCCTACACCTTTTTTTGACACTGCATCAAATTTCTCCTTAAGAACAGTTTTCCGATAAATACTACATTTTTTAGTCTTTTCAAAAACACTTTCATCATGTGTATAGGGCAATGGGAAGTTCCCTAACACAGCAGATGCTCAACTGAAGAGCAATGTGCATACTGGCAAATCTACAAAAAATAATGTTCATACACAAGAAGGCTGATTTTTGAAAGATTTACCCAGCTAAAACTGGGTTTTAGTTGAGTAGATCCTACCCATTCAAAAGCCCTCCCCTTTACTTAACTAAATTTGGGTGGGTAAAAGTACTGCTTGCCCTAATTTAGCCAATTAAGAAAAGGGGTATTTAGCTGGGAAGCACGATTAACAGCTCCACAGTAAGGCAGTAGGATTGCATTTTTAGGATTCAGATGTGCAGTGTAATTGAGGTGATCAATCAAAACATGGGAAATAAAAAAAATATATATCCCCAGAGGTTGTCAGCAGTAGATACAGACAATGTGGAGCTCGCAGTCTGCCCATTTGTACATGCCTGCTAGGCCAACTGACATACCTTTTCATTAGAGCAGAGGTTCCAAACTTTTGGGTTGTGTGGACCCCTTAACCACCTCCAAAAGGTTCAAAGACCCCACTTCATCCCCACTGTTCTTACTGGACTTCCTCCCCTTTTTGCTCAGCCTGTGTTCATTAGCCCTCTTTATCTCCCTTCCCTTTCATGTCGCCACCAGTCTCTCTCTCTTTCTCTCTTCCTCCCCTAGTCATTTTCCCCCCGTCTCACTATGTCTCCCTAACCAGTCTCTTTCAAGCTCTCTTCTCCATAGTCAATCCCCACAAGCCTCTTTTTTCTTTTCTGTATCCAGCGGACTGCCTTAATGGTCTCACGGACCCTCAGAGGTCCACAGACCATAAGTTGAGAACCCCTGCATTGGAGCATGAGAGGACTTCTCCACAAATAGGGTCCTTGAATTTTATAGACCACAGATGACCTTCTAGGGTGCATGAAATGCATCACATCTGAAGAAGGGTTTTTTGTGACCTGAAGAGATCATGAACATTCTTCTGGATAATTCTTACACATTGGGCCAATAAAGGGTATCATAGCCTGCAACAAACCCAGTTTTCTCCAGGACCAACATCGTACAAGAGCTCTCTGTGGCACTACAAAGGAACATGCACACAAGCAAAGCAGACTGTGCTGGAGATGCTGTTCTCTCTTTACCGATTTGTGCATTATCATACAGCAAGAGGTCATAAGCTCCCTGGAATCCAGTTCGATAATTGGTTCTTGTCCCGTGATCCCACTGAACCACCACAGTTTTGTCTGGTGTCATTGGAGAACCTTGCCGACCAAGTTCCACCACGGTGCCGATGTTCCCTTCTCCATTGTCCTGGTTTCCCCATTTCCAGTCCAGTCCACGGACCACCCGCACTCCCACCTGCATACCAGCATAGGGATCAAAGTCCATTTCACCGCACCAGCGACATCCACCAGATCTGAGCTAATGCAAGCCAGGTAGGCCTCTGTCTCTGAAAGCAAAAAGCATTTGAAATGGTTAAACTTTGGGAAGTGTGCCATGGCTTTTAATAAATATAAGGTAACATTTTGCCTCTCCATCTAACATTTTCTTCCTTTTTGTGGTATTGATTAAAAAACAAAAACAAATAAATAAACAAACAACCAACCAACCAACCCACAGCTTCTCATGAACTCTTTGGCACCTGCGCGTTCTAGGCTACCACCCTTGATACTAAGATATTCTGCTTCTCTGAAAACATTACAGCTCGAGGTCTAGAAAAACTAAAACATCTTCCCAATAATCAAATCCCCTCCTGGATGCACAGGACAGTGGCTGCTTATGACCTTCTGGCCATCTTCACAGTTTAGTAACTCTAAAAAGAAAACTTTTTCACTGAATCAATTATTGCATGGTGGACACAGCCTCCTTAGAGAAAATTGTCAAACTACAGGTGTCCATCTTGTAATTGCACTGAAGTTTGCAAACTTTTCACAGCAAATTTTCTCTCACTCATGGGCCTATTAAGTTGTATATAGGCTTGTCCTGCCAAGAAAGGTAGATGTGCCAGCAGGATTACTGCACTAGTGGACTTTTGAAACCACAAATTAAGACTATTGTCCAATTGTTGTTTATCATCTAATCTATTGAAAAAGGGATGGTCAGACCTCAACTCATGTTATAAAGTGCATATGTTACATACATTTAATAAACTGCGAACAGAGGACGCTCCTGTCCCTGCGAAAGCAGTCAGCCTGTCCAAGGAAGGGAGAGGAGGAGGAGCGACATTCCCGTTAAATTGTGTGGGAATACTTTGCCCGCACTGCCGCCGGTAGGAGGAGGTGGTGTTGAGATATTGTTGCAAGAAGTAGGCCCTGCTCCTCATGATTAAAAATGTGATATCGCAGCACCTCCCTATACCGGTCGCGCCTCTTTATGGGAATGTTGATGAGGAGGAAAAGGAGCTGCATGTAACACAGGGAATGGAGAGGCGGCGGCTGGAGAATCAGCAGCGCCATATAAAGGATTTCTTCCTGCTATCCACCAGCTAGGTATTCCTTAACACACCTACAAGCAGTGCTGAGAACTGCAAGGTACCTGAACCAGACAAATAGTGGTGCAAGTGGTTAGCCAAATGGATACAAACTTTTGGCAGGCTAGACTCTGGCCCACTCATCATAAAGTTAGACAATTTTGTAAGAGTGACTCAAACAAGAACACAGCTTTGCATTTTTATTCTACTTTTATCACAGTGGCTTGTAAAAGAAAAAAAAAAGAGATTTCAGCTTATCACACAAAACATATATGTCAGGAGCCCCAAATGTCAGCGCTTCTTCTTTTGTCTTGACCATTGATAAGAGAATTAAGTGGCCCAGTAGGTCCCACTGTGGGATCTGACTTGTCACTTAATCTCACTTGAAATCTAGGCTATTATCTGGGGCTCACTGGAGCCTCCCCCTCAGTCAGTTTCTTTCAAATTCACAATATCTCTAGGTCCCATACTCTACTCTTTGAAGACTAACTTAACCCAATCTGGACTGCAAAAGGCTAAAATGTCAGCAACAGATGCAGAAGATGGGCTCACCCACCTATTCTCGCACCACGACTTAAATATATGCCATACCTGATGTATGTCAAAGAGGTCAACATCTTCTGAGCCTTCAGCAGGGTCGCAATCACTGGGCCAGAGTAAGTAACCTTTCCTCTTCAGCCTCGCCCTTTCAAGAGCCATGCCATAAGCGAGAATCAACCCACCTGAGGCATTCTGATTGGCCCCTGTGTCAATAGATCCTCTTGAACCGGCAGGTGCCACAGCTGATCCGCCAACAGCTGTACTAGATCAGCATACCACGGGAGCCTCAGCCAGTCTGGGGCAATCAAGATGATGAACCCCCAATGCGCCTCTATCCTCTGTATCACCCAGCCTATGAGCACCCATAGTGGGAACACAGAGGAACTCCTCCTCAGGCCACCTTTGCAGGAGGGCGTCCAGCCCCTCCGACATTCTTTCCCTTCTTCTGCTGAAGAACCGGCTTGCCTTGGCAGACTGAAAAGTCGCCATCAGATCCATAACAGGTGTGCCCCAACGGCGAGCCACCTGGTCAAATACCTCCTGGTCCACTCGCCTGGGTCCATGTGCACCCGGCTCAGATAATCTGCAGTCATGTTGTCGACTCCTGCGACATGTGCTACCGATAAGGCCCCGACACACTCATGGCCCAATCAACCCTCCGAAACCCACAAGTGCAAAAAGCAATTCAAAAGAAAAAAAGCCCTTGATCACATATATAGAAATAAACATTTAAATAATAATAATAATATCATCAAGTGTCTATTATATAAATAAATTATTTTTCTTACATCAAATTACATTATAAATCTATCTTGAGGGGATGCTGAAACTCCTATTCATTAGAGACTCAACTAGAAACTCTACATAGCATTATAAATCAAACATTAAAATAGGAGGAGAAAAAGACCTCAGTATAATTCAATGACCCCAAAGAATTTTGCTCAAAAGGGAGTTTATCGGTAATCATCATGGGTCTAAAAAAAACCTCCTCTAAATGTCTTTTCTTTATTAAATTAAAAATTTTAATTTATAATTTTAACTCTAAATTTCTATTCTAAAATTCCTGTTGTATAAACTCGCTTTAAATTAATTGTCTATTGTCACGCCCTTAGCCCCTTACAGACAGTATGGAGGTGTGTGCTTGTCATAGGAGAGATTCACCATTTAGCCTTTATCTGACTGGCTGCCTTGTAAAGCCTCATGGGAAATGTAGTCCAGTCAGAAGGTACTTGGCTTCAGGTAAAAAAAAAACACATTTGTAGTTGGCTTGAGTGGTAAGGCTTTGACAGAAATTTATTTATGGGGTAAACGCTAGATTCACAAAATAACACCTTTGGATTGTTTCTCCAGGATTCTTTCAAAAATACATCAGGATATAACTGAACTCAAAACAAAACAGCTTATAATGTTCTTCAGCATAAAGAAAAGTCCTTTCAACAGCCAATGATATCAGATATGGCTAGCAGTGCTGTTTTAAAACAAACAGAAACAGCTTTTCTTAAACCAGGTTTCTTTTCTCTCAGTCCAGAACACTTCCTGGCTATTTGTCTCCTTAAGCACAGGAAAACTTTCAACAAGAAGTTTAACTCTTCATAGGCAAACAATTCTCTATGCAAGGTTTTTTAGGAATAGTGAAAACACAAATCAAAGCTTTTCTTACTTTCACCATCGGCACGGCTTCAGGCTGTGCACTGCACTGGCTAGCAGCTGTTTAACAAGTTTTAATTAGACAGCTGCAGTTTGCTCAGCAAAGGTATTTCTCCTTTAATACAGGACCTTCACAAGTTATCTACAGGCTCTCAGGGTTACCGGACTCTGGAGGTTTTCCTTACGGTTGACTCCCTTCCAAACCCTCTGTATATTTGAAGACTGGCATAAAGAGCAATCCATGTATGAGTCGTCTTCTTCTACAGCTAGGTCTTGTTCACCCAGTTGCATAGGCTCTACCTTCATTTCTGGCTCAGAGGGCTTAGCTGACTGCCTTCTGTTAGGGCAAAAGCTCTCTCTTGCAACTCTGTAGTGCTCCAAATTAGACAAGCTTCTAATGCTCCTACCTGGGTCAAAGCTTGTATCAGCTTCTCCTCTCTCATGCTCTGGGCACCATTCACCTGAGCTTCCTCGTCCTGTCCTCCAACTTGTGTTCCTTGTTCCTGCTGTTTTTAGTGTTCCAGCTCCATTCCTCTTCCAGTATGCATTCCTACTCCTCTCACTCTCTGGATAATCAGACTTAGTCTTAAACCTCTCAGGCTCCAGCCCCACCCCTTCTCCTCTCAGGTGTTGGAGATCAAACTGCCTCGTGGCAGCTGAGCAATTGGGGAATTCAGTAACGTAAGGGATCCTTACCCTGGGCCTGTATTCCCTCTCCTTTTCTCCACTAGGGGCATTGTGCAACCTATTGCAGCTAGGAAATACCTGCTTTCTAGGTATAAATGGAGTTGTGTCTCTGACCTTGTAAAACAGGTCCTTTGATAAGGGTGAATTCCTTCTCTTTATCCCTGTCTCCTGGGTCCTGATAAGCTTCCTTATCACATACCCCCCTGCTCAAGTTATTAAGGGCTGGCGGAGGTTGCGAGTGTCCCTCCGAATGGTCCGTAATTCCTGAGAGAGCATTGTTATTTTTGTGCAGTTTTTCTGCCGGCTGTTCGGCGCTGGGGATATTATCTGTCGCAGATCTCTCTTGCCAAGACATAAGCACATTTATGTGGTAAGTCTGCCTGCGTCCCTTAGTATTTTCTACCACATAAGACACTGGGCTCACCTGCTTGACCACCTTCCAAGGCCCTTTCCACTGTACTTCAAACTTGGGTGTGGTGCCTGCTACCTGCACCAAGACTTTTTCTACTATTTCGGCTGGCACCCAGGGTAACCCTTGGCTAAACTCCATCTTAGCCCTTCCCTGTGCCCTACAATGCCTCTCTTGATGTTTTTGCGCTTTCCCCTTCTTAACTTTTCCAGATGGGGAAGTCACCGAGTCATCGTGTGAAGGTAAATCTCTTAGTGACTCTGCTTGGGTCTCATCTTCTTGGGTATTGGCCCTAGACTGGGATCGGGTGGATATAAGGCCACTCTTTTGCCCTAAGCCTTCCTCTAATCCCTGTTTATTTATTTATTTTATTTTAACAGTATTTCTAAACCGCCTTATCTTATTAATCAAGGTGGTATCACAGCAAACAATCGGGTAAAGTGAGAGTGTTAAACATGCAGTGAGGGTGATATTTAGTTGAGTGTGTGTTGTATTGTGTGCTAGATTGGGTTGAGCTATGTACAAGGTGTGTTGTATTGTGTGCTAGAAGGTTTGAGCTATGTACAATATGGGCTATATACAGTGATGCAAAAAACATTTTCTATACATACAGTGTTTAGGCAGTATCATGTGCTGTTATACATTCTCTGAGGTTATGTGATGTGTCCATAGTGTTCTATGAACAGCATGGTTTTTAGCTGTTTTCTAAAGTCTTTGAGGTCTGTAGTTGCCCTCAACTCGTCCGGTAGTTTGTTCCATATTGTTGGAGCAGCCATGGAGAGTGCTCTGTCTGTTGTGTCCTTGCATGTGTGTTTGAATTCACTTGGGGTGCTGACTCGGTTGTGTGTTTGTTTTCTTCTAGGACATGTGCTGGTGTCTGGTTGTATGAGGGTGTGCAGGCTGTTGGCTGATGTGTGCTGATTTATCTTGAATAGGTTTATGATAGTTTTGTATCTGTTGCATGCACCGATTGGGAGCCAGTGTAAGTCCTTTAAGGTAGGTGTGATGTGTTCCTGTCTTGCAGTACCGGATATTATTCGTGCTGCAGTGTTTTGTGCTAGCTGGAGTGGTTTGAGGGCTTGTTTCGGGAGTCCAAGGTATATCGGATTGCAGAAGTCCAGTAGTGGGGTTATCAGTGCTTGACAGACGGTATGAAAGTGTTCTAGGGCGAGGAGTGGTTTCAGTCTCCTGATGATTCGCATCTTGTAGTAGACTTTTTGGATTGTTTTGTTGATGTGTGGCTTGAGGTTTAGTTTATTGTCCAGAGTAACTCCGAGGTATCTCACTTCTGATCTTATTGGTATAGTAGTGTTTTGAATCTTGATATTTGGCGGGTGTATGAAGCTTTGGTTCCGAGTGATGATTAAAGCTTCGGTCTTGTTGTAGTTTATTGCGAGGTTGTTGTTTTGACACCAACTCGTCATTTGGGTAAGGCAGTCTGTTATCTTAGAGAAGTCCGGGTTGTCGATTGATATCGGGGTGTATATCATGATGTCGTCTGCATATATTGTGTATGTTGTTCTCTTTCATGATGTTGCAGATTGGTTGGATGTAGATGTTAAATAGGAGTGCTGAGAGTGCGGATCCTTGAGGTACTCCTTGACGGACATTTATGGGTCGGGAGGTGTTGTGTCCCACCTTGACCTGTAGCTGTCTTTCGGTTAGGTATGAGTGGAACCATTCCAATGTGATACCGTGAATACCAGTGTTTTTTAGTCTTTCCAGGAGCATGTTGTGGTCCACTGTGTCGAAGGCTGAGGAGATGTCGATGAAGATCATTATGATTCCATTCCTGGTGTTGTCAATTATTCTTAGGATGCTGTCGAAGAGGTAGATCAGTAGCGTTTTGACTCCATGGTTGGGACGAAAGCCGTGTTGGTTGTCGTCGAGTGTTTCATATTTGTCGATGTGTTCCTGGAGTTGTAGTTGAACCGTTTTTTCAATGATTTTTGCCAGGAAGGGTATGCTGGAGATTGGTCGGTATGCTGCTGGATCTTTTTTGTCGAGAGTTGTTTTCTTTGTGATTGGTCTTACTGAGGCAAGCTTTAGTTGCTTTGGCATGAGTCCTTGAGTGAGTGAGTTGTGTACTATTTTATGTATGGTGTGGATGAAGTTTGATTTGGTGGCTTTTACCCATGACACTGGGCATGGGTCTGTAGGAGCAGTGCTTGTGTTGATTGTAGAGATGATGTGGGATATCTGTTCTGTTGAGGGTGAGTAGAAGGTGCCCCAGGTTTTGGTGTATGCGTCTGTCCTGGTGGTCCCACTGGGTGTTGTGCGTTCTGTGGAGTGAAATTTGTCTTTGATGTGGTCGGCAAATTCCTGTGGATCAATTTGTACTTCCCCTTCTTTGTTTGAAGTGGGGCCAGTCTCTTCCCAATATTAAATCATATGGGAGTTTGGGAACCACTGCCACTGGGATCTCTTTCTGCACCCCTAAACCCTTGACCATTAACTTATATGTAGGGTAAAATGAAGCAGCCCCATGAATGCATCTAATTCGTACATTACTTTCAGGCTTTTTATGCTCTGACTTACTTCAGGCCTCTATTGCTCGCCAAAGCCTTTTTGATAACATGCTTTGGTCCGCACCAGAGTCCAAAAGAGCATTTGTAGTAATCCCTTGTATGTCAACCGTTAAAAGAAAACCTTCTCCAAGCCGTTTTATACTGGTACCCATTAGGTTAGTGCGGGCTTTGCAACCCTTCTGCAAGTGACCCCATTTCCCACACTGGAAACATTTTTTCCTAGCCCACTTCCCATCTTGGGTAGGCATACAAACACTTCCAAATCCAGTACCCTTTCCATTCTTCTTTTCTGATGCAGCAAAATCCACCTCAGCATCTATTTTCAGAGTGCTACCCTTTTGCTGATAAGCTAATTCAGCTTCCATAAACCGTTCAGACAAAAGGGTTGCCTCTCCCATGCTTGGGCAATTCTGTTGGATGAGAGAGGACTAAGTCTTTTGGCACTGCTGCCATAAATTGTTCTAACATTATCATATCCATAATCATTTCTACATTTTTCCCTTCAGGAGCCAGCCATTTCAGTGCTAATCCACGAATCCTCTGGCTTAAGGCTTTTGGCGTCTCGTCAACTCTCAGGACTGTGGCTCTAAACATGCGTCGGTATACTGTGGCAGTTAACCCTAAGCGGTCCTTAATGGCACTCTTTACAGCCTTATAATCTAAAGCTTGGGCTGCCGGCATTGCTCTATAGACGGCAAGCGCCTCTCCGGTTAAAGATGTAGCCAGATGCACTGCCCACTGGGTCTCCGGCCAACCTAGAGCCTAAGCCACTCTTTCAAAAGATTCAAGAAAATCCTCTATATTGTCCTTTGGGGTAAGTTTGCCAAAACTAAATGCCTCAGTACCATGAAAGTCACCCATACTGTCCACACGTGGTGTAGCTGGTCCTGCTGGCGCTGGTACTCCTCCGCCTCCCCCGGAGTGTAACCAAAGCTTCGACCAAGTCAAGAACTGGTTTTTGCTGTTCCCTCATGGCAGCGATTGCACTGTCCTGTGCCAGTTGCGCCAGCTCCTGCTGACGTGCGAACTGGGTCGCCATCCAGCTCACGAGCTCCTTAGGATCCATAACTTGTTACCTACAAGAAAAAAACAAACACCAAGGGCGGCACCACACAACAGCTTTTTCTTTTTCTTTTTTTCTATATGCCCCCTTTTAAATGCCTCAGCATAGACTTTTTTTTTCAATCCAAAACTGGTCATGCCCAGGTATCTTTTACCTTATTCAGGCGTTGACTCTCGCTTATACAGGGTCTTTTCATCAGGAACTGCTCCTGGATCACCTCTTCTGCTCATCAAGTCCGTCAGGGAAATTCTGCTTCCACCTGCTTTGTCTTGAAAAATCTCACAGTTGTATATCCTTAGTGAAATTCCTGGTATCCTTAAGTGTAAAAAAATCCAAGAACTACGCCACTGTCACGCCCTTAGCCCCTTACAGACAGTATGGAGGGGTGTGCTTGTCATAGGAGAGATTCACCATTTAGGCTTTAACTGACTGGCTGCCTTGTAATGCCTCATGGGAAATGTAGTCCAGTCAGAAGGTACTTGGCTTCAGGTAAAAAAAACACATTTGTAGTTGGCTTGAGTGGTAAGGCTTTGACAGAAATTTATTTATGGGGTAAACGCTAGCTTCACAAAATAACACCTTTGGATTGTTTCTCCAGGATTCTTTCAAAAATACATCAGGATATAACTGAACTCAAAACAAAACAGCTTATAATGTTCTTCAGCATAAAGAAAAGTCCTTTCAACAGCCAATGCTATCAGATATGGCTAGCAGTGCTGTTTTAAAACAAACAGAAACAGCTTTTCTTAAACCAGGTTTCTTTTCTCTCAGTCCAGAACACTTCCTGGCTATTCGTCTCCTTAAGCACAGGAAAACTTTCAACAAGAAGTTTAACTCTTCATAGGCAAACAATTCTCTATGCAAGGTTTTTTAGGAATAGTGAAAACACAAATCAAGGCTTTTCTTACTTTCACCATCGGCACGGCTTCAGGCTGTGCACTGCATTGGCTAGCAGCTGTTTAACAAGTTTTAATTAGACAGCTGCAGTTTGCTCAGCAAAGGTATTTCTCCTTTAATATAGGACCTTCACAAGTTATCTACAGGCTCTCAGGGTTACCGGACTCTGGAGGTTTTCCTTACGGTTGACTCCCTTCCAAACCCTCTGTATTTGAAGACTGGCATAAAGAGTAATCCATGTATGAGTCTTCTTCTTCTACAGCTAGGTCTTGTTCACCCAGTTGCATAGGCTCTACCTTCATTTCTGGCTCAGAGGGCTTAGCTGACTGCCTTTCGTTAGGGCAAAAGCTGTCTTGCAACTCTGTAGTGCTCCAAATTAGACAAGCTTCTAATGCTCCTACCTGGGTCAAAGCTTGTATCAGCTTCTCCTCTCTCATGCTCTGGCCACCATTCACCTGAGCTTCCTCGTCCTGTCCTCCAACTTGTGTTCCTTGTTCCTGCTGTTTTTAGTGTTCCAGCTCCATTCCTCTTCCAGTATGCATTCCTACTCCTATCTCTCTCTGGATAATCAGACCTAGTCTTAAACCTCTCAGGCTCCAGCCCCACCCCTTCTCCTCTCAGGTGTTGGAGATCAAACTGCCTTGTGGCAGCTGAGCAATTGGGGAATTCAGTGACGTAAGGGATCCTTACCCTGGGCCTGTATTCCCTCTCCTTTTCTCCACTAGGGGCATTGTGCAACCTATTGCAGCTTGGAAATACCTGCTTTCTAGGTATAAATGGAATTTTGTGTCTCTGACCTTGTAAAATAGGTCCTTTGATAAGGGTGACTTCCTTCTCTTTATCCCTGTCTCCTGGGTCCTGATAAGCTTTCTTATCACACTATAAAGAGACTCACTCGCTATCATGTAACATACGGTGACATGAATTATATCATAGCCTTTCCTGGGCCTCCGATGCCTGCAGGGTTTTCTTTATAGCATTCCTATAAACAAAGCACATAAGGAACAATGCTAGAGCCAATTCTGCAACAAATGTAACAAGATAATTCCTAAAAGCTGTTGCTTATTACTATCAGTGTCCCCTGGAGACTCCTTGTTCTCAATAAGCCCTACGAAGATCTCCATTTTGCAAGACTGCTCCATCGGGGGCCATTTTCAAAACAGGATATAGCAGAATTAGAAAACGCACCGAGAAGAGCCACCAACATGCTAAAGGGGATGGAAGGATACCCCATGAGGAAAGGCTTAAAAGGTCAGGGCTTTTCAACTTGGAAAAGAGATGGTAGAGGGGAGATATGATAGAAGTCTATAAATAGAGTGGAATGGAATGGGTAAACATAGATTGGTTTACGCCATCAAAAGGTAGAAAGGCTAAGGGACATGCAATGAAGCTACAATGTAACCCATTTTACACTAATAAGAGAAAATATTTTTTTCACTCAACGCGTAATCAAACTCTAGAATTTGTTACCAGAGGATGTTGTAAAAGCTGTTAGTATAGCTGGATTTAAAAAAAGTTTTGGACAAGTTCCTGGAGGAAAGGTCCATAAACCATTATTAAAGAGGACCCAGGAAATCTACTGCTTGCCCTGGGACGAGCACTGTGGAACCTGTGTGCCTTTTTGGGAACCTGTCAGGCACTTATGACCTGGATTGGCTACTGTTGGTAGCAGGATACTGGGCTTGATGAACCTTGGTCTGACCCAATATGGCATTTCTTATGTTCTTATGATGAACTGAGCGTCTTCCTCCATAATGTTGCAACACTGCCATCTGCCACATTTCGCATGACCAACTGAATGGCTGTCTTCTATTTTTCCCAGGACCACAGGACATAACTGATCCCTTAAATTACATCCTCTCCGGTACATCATGCATACGCAATAGTCCCTAAAGCAGGAGTGGACCTATAATACCGACCACTGCCGCTTCACTATTGCTGCAATCTTTGAAGACAGTGACAAATGCTGTAGCACATGTGTGATAGGTTCTTTAGCAGTATATTCCTTAGGAGTTGAATGACAATATCCATCAGTGGACGATCCTAGAAGCCACTCATAATGATTCTATGTTGCTCTTTTGCTGGAACTATGCAATGGCAAGTTAAGGGCCTGATTTATTAACCTTTATTTCCAAAGAAAATGGGAAAACGGTCTTAGTAAATCAGAGCTTAAAAAAGGAGCTGCAATACTGTATATCTTCTTTTTGGGGGGAGGGGGGGGATGCTGTGACCTAGGTTTCAGTGGGCAGCTCCTAAATTTTTAGACTGGCTCCTAATTACAAGAAAGTTTGTCAAGACCTGATCTATACATCCACCAACACTAAAATGCTGTTGCCCCACCATCCAGCCTTCTAAGTTCACTATGCAGTCTGCCAGAGATCCAGGTCCCCTCCCCCCACCATGTCTTACCACAAAGTTTGCCATACTCTAAATGACTACCAAAACTAGTGAGGATGCTCCCCAACTTCTAGCCTCCTAGGTCCCCGAGTCCTTGCTGGAAAGTATCTGGCCCTCAGCAACCTCCCAGCACCCCACCCTGTTGATTTCTGGGGAAATGCTGAGCCCAGGCAGCCACAAGATTCACAGCACTTTCCTCCAGGAATTGTAAAAGTACCTGAGAGTGGCAATGTGCAACTCCTATGTCTAGCTATTTCAACAGTATAAGGCTAGTGCGATGAAATACACTACCAAAATGGGCACAGGATGGGGCAGATAAAAGAGAAGAAAATCAAACAGCTTGCCACCATTTTTGTGGAACATGACGAAATTAGACCTTTCAGTACATACTAATTGTCTTTCCTTGAGTCCCTCCAGTCCAGTCCATGTGGGGTTTGTCTTCCTCCAACAGCAACTGGAGATTGAGCATGTCAGAATTATGATATCACAGCAGAAGATCTCCCTCCTTAGGCTCCAGGAAACCGTATCCTATTGACAAAGCATACTTCAAGAGAGCACCATAGCAATGCTAGGTGGAAAAAACACGCATTGTAAACAAACTGAACCAACCTTATCCACGAACCGAGCACCACCAACAACAGAACTATATATGGAATAAAAAAAATCTCACCACCAAGTCAGGGATATATTTTCTCACTCAAGTTCCAGTCCCCAACTGGAAGGACAAAAGTCCTCATGTAGCAAAGTGATGTGATTCTGAGTTGAGTCCTTCCTCAAGCACAGCCAGACATGCTCAACACTCTATATTCAAGACAGAGAAAGGAAATTCTTCAATCAAACAAGGGAGGGTCCTGGACTGGACTAGAGGGACTCAAGGAAAGACAATTAGCAGGAAAGGTCTAATTTCGCCTTCTATATCATCCCTCCAGTCCATGTGGGATGTACCAGAGCCGTAACTAATCATAGGAGGGACCTGCAAGTTCAGCTTGAAGCACCGAAGCCCCAAACCGAGCATCGTTAGCTGCTTGAATGTCCAGGCAATGATGACGTGTGAAAGTATGAAAGTATGCTGCTCTGCAAATGTCCACCGGTGGAACCAGACTGTGCTCCGCCCAGGAAAGCGTAGTTACTCACCTGTAACAGAGGATCTCTGGGAACAGCAGGAATTTAGTCTTCACATATGGGTATCGTCGGTACCGACGGAGCCTGCGCGGCAACGTTCCCCGGTGTCCAATAGGAAAGCTTTTGGGAGCATCCCACAGCACCTGCGTGCTGCCTTCCCAACTGTCCCTCTCCAGTTGAGTTTATAGCTGAGACCAAAGAGAGGGAGAGAGAGAAAGAGAGAGAGAGAGACCTACAACTCCTAGGGGAGGTGGGCGGGTTGTGAAGATTAAATTGCCGCTGTTCCCGGAGATCACCTGTTACAGGTGAGTAACTATGCTATCTCCAGGAACAAGCAGAAATGTAGTCTTCACATATGGGGACTCCCTAGCTGCAGATGCCAGGAAGATGGCCCCAGGAAGTTGTCAGCCTTGTGAAAGGGCTATGCTTCCCCCCATGGATCTCTGGCATCCTACCAGGGATGGTGGGTAGGAGTTGACTAAGTCTGAAAAAGGTGTTGAAGAACAGCCTGACCAAACAAGGCATCCCGTCGGGAGTCCTTATCTAAGCAGTAGTGGGCCATGAAGGTATGTACCGAAGCCCAAGTAGCTGCTCGACAGATGTCGTCGATAGACACAGAGTGAAGATGAGCCATTGAGGCTGCCATGGCTCTCACATTGAGGAAGGTTCTTACTCTCATAGGCAAAGGATATGCATTATGCAATCCAGTTAGACAGAGTTCTTTTGGACACTGGAAGTCCCAAATGACTAGGATCAAAAGCAACAAAGAGCTGAGAAGATTTTCGATATTGCTGTGTCCTCTGCAAGTAAAAGGCTAAAGCTCTTTTACAGTCCAAAGTATGAAGGTTCCTTTCTGCACTGGAGGCATGAGGCCTCGGAAAGAATACAGGAAGGTAAACCGCTTGGTTTAAATGGAAAGGCGAAACCACCTTTGGCATAAAGTGTGGATGAGTCCTAAGAACTACCTTATCATGGTGGAATCTTGTGTAAGGAGGATCAGCCACTAATGCTTGCAATTCACTGATGCGACGTGCTGATGTGATTGCAATGAGAAAGAGGACTTTCCAGGAAAGGAGATGTAGTGGCTAATGGTTCAAAGGGCGGTTTCATGAGCTGCCTGAGCACCAGATTCAAGTCCCATGCCACCGGTGGTGGCTTAATGGGAGCTTTGTTAAAAGATGGCCTCTCATAAATCTCGCTATGAGAGGAAATAGGTTGTCCACTTAGAGGCTTGTAAGAAGCTGCAATAGCACTAAGATGGACTCTTAATGAATTTGTCTTAAGATCCACATTTGACAAATGAAGGAGATACTCCAGTATCGATTCCAGAGGTATCGCAAGAGGGTTAAGACCCTTCTGCGAGCACCATATGGTAAACCTTTTCCACTTAAAGGCATATGAGCGTCTTGTGGAGGGTTTCCTAGAAGCATAAAAGGATATCCTTTACCTGTTGAGAAAGGTCGAGATCCTGAAGCTCTAGGCCTTCAGCAACCAGGCCCTGAGATGCAGAGACTGGGGACTGGGATGCCACAGCGTCCCGTTCTCTTGGGAGAGAAGATCTGGAGCAGATCCCAACTCCAGAGGTGGAGCTATGAGAATCATATGACCTTTGTCTCTCTGAAGCTTGAATAGTGTTTTGGGGATGAGGGGAATGGGTGGGAAGGCATATAGGAAGTCCTGACCCCAGTGAAGGAGGATGGCCTCCCTTGCCTGACAATGTCGAGCTGGGATTCTGGAACAGAACCGGGGAAGTTTGGCATTCAGCGGACTTGCAAAGAGATCTATGTCCGGGGTTCCCCAAATCTGAAATATTTGGGCAAGCTGGTCTGCATGGAGAGACCATTCGTGTGGTAGCAAAACTCAACTGAGTTTGCCTGCCCACGAGTTTTGAATGCCTGGAAGATACACCACAAGGAGATGAATCTGATGCTCTCTGGCGATGGCCCATAGTCGCAAAGCTTTGTTGCATAGTGACAGAGAGCCTGTTCCGCCCTGTTTGTTCACATAGAACTTGGCTACCTGATTGTCCATTTGAACTAGGACTGTCTTGTATCTGAGCTGGGCATGAAATACTCGAAGAGAAAGGAAGATTGCTCTGAGTTCCAGGAGGTTGATGTGAAGACTGGCCTCCTGTGGAGTCCAGGTACCCTGGGTAGAGAGATCGTGCAGGTGGGCTCCCCATCCCACTTGAGATGCATCTGTTAGGGTGGCTTGGAATAGGGGTTGCTGGAAAGGAGACCCCATGAGAAGATTTTTGAGCGATTGCCACCATTGGAGGGACGAAATAAGACGGTCTGAGTTTGTTATTTTGCTGACAGGCAACCTGAGGCCTGTGTCCACCGAGTGGATAAAGTCCACTGGGCTGCTCGCATGTGGAGGCGAGCATAAGGAACCACATGCACAGTGGATGCCGTGTGGCCCAGCAGATGTAGCATTTCTTGAGCAGTGAGATAAGGTTTGAGCACTGCTTGGGAAGCTAGCTGTATTATGCGAAGACAGCGGGGTTGTGGAAGGAAAGCCCTTGTCTGTCTGGTATCCAGATGAGCTCCTATGAATTCTAGGGATTGAGTGGGAGCAAGATTGGATTTTGGGAGGTTTATGACTAGTCCCAAATACTGAAGGATTCACATTGTGCGAAACAAAGCAGAACTAGCTTCTGGCACTATAGGCCATGCATTTTGTGAATACTCTTTGTGCAGAAGCCAGGCCAAAGGGAAGAACCCTGTACTGGAAGTGCTTTCCTTGAAACAGGAATCGGAGGAATCTTCTGTGAATTGGATGGATGAGAATATGAGTATACGCATCCTTGAGATCTAGAGAACAAAGCCAATCTTGACTTTGAAGGTATGGCAGCAGAGTTCCTAGAGAGACCATTCTGAACTTCTCTCGGAACAGATATTTGTTCAATTCTCTGAGGTCTAAAATGGGCCTGTATCCTCCTGTTTTCTTTGGAATAAGAAAATAGGGGGAGTAGAACCCTGTACCCCGTTGCGGAATGGGTACTTCTTCTATTGCTCCTTGCGCAGGGAGTGTTGTGACTTCTTGACCTAAGAGACTGTCGAGAGAGGTCTGAGAATTGAACTGTCTTACCATTGTAGAAGGGGGCATGCTGTGAAAAGGAAGCTTGTACCCCCTCTCATACAATGGACAGAGTCCAGTTTTCTGCTGTTATTTGGTACCTTCTGTGGGCAAAATGACATAAACCTGCCCGGGATGTCCAAGGGTTCTGGACCCTTCAGGGGCAGGAAGGCGAAGTTCTCTAGAGAGGAGTCAAAGCCCCTGAGGAGGCTGAGCCTCCACGGCTTTTGGCTTCTTTTGTTGTCTAGGTTGTTGCTGTTGTTCCTTTGGGCAGGCTGACCTGGACGGTGTCCCTGTTGGGTATAGGAAGGATAAAGCTTCTTTTTCTTATTGAAAAATGTTTTTTTAGAGGATCTTTTCCTTGCAGGATCGGCAGTAGATCTGGACAATCTATCCAAAGTGATACTGTCTGCATCTATCTCATTAGCCTTCTCCTGCCAATTCTTGCCAAAGAGATTTTCTCTTGTGCAAGGAATGTTTCCTAATTTATCCTGTACCCAGATTTCCAAGTCGGATGCCTGAAGCCAGGCAATCTGACGTGCACCAATGGCAATAGCAGAGGTTCTGCTTATGCACTCAAAACAGTCAAAGGCTGCATGATTTACAAACTTGGAAATATCCTGGGCATGTTTGACAAGAGTAAGATAGTCCTATCTTTTGTCATCAGGAAGAAGGGGGCTCATAAGCTCCAAGTCTTCTGTGACCTCTTTAAGGAACATTCCCATATACAAGATATAGGAACTGATCCTAGCTGAGAGCATGAAAGCATCGACATCCAAAGGCATCGAGAGTCCTGCATTCACGACCTAGAGGATTGGATGCATGTCTCTTTGCACTTTTCATCCTACGCATGGCTGATTCCACTACCATTGAATGGTGTGGTAATTGAGTTTTTTGAAAGCCAGGACAAGGTATCGAGTCTCCAAGAATGAGGAGATGTGGTTAGAGGTGTTTCCCACATTCTTAGCATAAGATCATGTAAGATCTCATGAATAGGCAGAGTAGCTGCCTCTTTGGGAGCCTTAGGGTATTGGAGAATCTCCAACTCCTTTGCCCTAGGCTCTTTTTCAGGAGCTACTGTGATGGAAAGGCCTCTGGCCACATCACGGATAAAATCCTGAAAGGACATATCCTCTGGCTGAGACATTCTGCACTGAGGAGAAGAGGAATCCTCTGGGAGAAATATTCTTGTATCGGCAGAGTCTTCGGAGTCAGACTCAGAGGATTCAAAATACCTCTGATCCCGGTGATCGTGCAGCGCACGGTACCGGTATCAATTGAAGTTGGTATCGGGTTGCTCCGGTACTGATCTGTTGATGCCAGAGACAGACGCATGACTCGGTATGGGGGCATACCCATCGATGTCGATGCCGTCAGTACCGGTACCGGTATCGGTTGAGGTGTCTGAAATGGTTTCAATGGTACCGAAGCCGTGAGAAGAGCCGCTAGACTGCGTTCTATAGCAAGAAATCTCTGGTCTATCGATGCTGCCGATGCTTGGGTGTCGGTACAGGTAGAAGCAGCCTGACCCCCAGAGCATGGTGCCAGTAGCTCTGCCGAGGTTGAGGCCTCAAGAACATCCTGGAGCCCCGCTGATGCTTTGGAAGCCGAAGCCTCCCGCCGGGGCAGTTTTGCCGGTGAAGATTCCTCAAGGGCAACGCCAATGGCATCTCGATACTTAGGAGATCTACCCTTTGAGGACCGGCTAGATTTATGTTTAGTTACCTGAGATCCATGGGAGGAAGATGCGGTGTCTGTTGCATCAACGTCCTCCAGGGCCTCGTCTGAGGGAAAAAGGGTGCTAAGCTTTGCAGCTCGATTCTGCTGACCCCTTTGACATCATTCCACAGGAGAGGCACTCCGAAGTAGAGTGGTCAGGACCTAAACATTTGAGACACCAATCATGGGTGTCTGTGACTGAGATGGTACCGCCACATTTAGAACATTTTTTTTTAAAACCAGATGTTGGTTTTTCCATTTTTAAAGGAAAAATTGGGCCTAGTGCCCAAAATAGTGCCTAGCACCAAGGGAAAAAAGTTTCTGAAGTAAAATAGCTCAGAAACTATAGTTTGTTTGTTTTTTTAAGAAGTAAGAAGAATGAACCGGCGGTACCGGTATAGCGCTGAGGGAAAGCAGACGCGACCACAAAAAACAAAGATTAAAGACAAAATTTTTCTGCAGTGACAGGGTATGGGACCTATCGGCTCCGCGGAAAACGAAGAACTGGAGAGGGACAGTTGGAAAGGCGGGAAGGCATCACGCAGGCACTGTGGGATGCTCCCAAAATCTTTCCTATTGGACGCTGGGGAGCATTCCTGCGCAGGCTCCTTCGGTACCAACGATACCCATATGTGAAGACTACATTCCTGCTTCTTCCTGGAGATGCTGCTTATGCTCTGGTGGAATGAGCCCGTAATCCTAGCAGTGTTGTTCTATGCTTCAGCAAATAAGCAGAGGCGATAGTCTCCTTAATCTAGTGCACCACTGATGCTTTGGACGCTGCTTCACCCTTGCGTGGACCCCCAAAGAAGACAAACAGTCTGTATGAACTACAAAATGCCTCAGTGCACCTCAGATAGCGCTGCAAAACTCTGCAAATCCAACTGGTACAACTGACGATTCTCCTCAGAATCTTGCAGGAGAGAAAAAAATAGTAGGGTCACTATTTGGTTAAGATGAAATCGCAATATCACCTTTGGCAGAAAGGAAGAGACTGGTCGTAAGACCATCTTTTTCTTGGAGAAGATCAGGAAGGATTCTCTATATGACAAAGCTTGCAGAATGAGAATCAGCCCCTGAGAGAGAAGATAGCGCCTCCTTGGTATCTGCCAAGCAGGATCAATCAGAAGCCTGAGCAAATCTGCATACCAAGGCCGCTGAGGCCAATTGGGGGCAATTAGTATCACCTTCCTCGATGGGCCTCTATGCCCTGGAACGAACAACCTGTGAGAGGCCACAGAGGAAACACATACAAAAGCCTCTCCGTTGGTCATTTTTGTGCCAAGTGTCAAGCCCTTCCGACATATGCTCACTGTGCCTGCTTTAGCATTGGTTCAGGGAGGCCATCAGATCCATGATCGGTGCTCCCCATCGACTAGTAATCTTGTGGAACACTACCGCATTCAGTTCCCATTTGCCTGGATCTAATCTATCTTGACTGAGAAAATCTGCTTGAACGTTTTCTTTGCCTGCCACGTGCTAAGCAGCACTACACGTGCCCCCTTGGCGATTTATGTAGGCTACTATGGTCGCACTGTCTGAGCAAACTCTCACCTGCCCTCTGAAAAATGAGAGCGCGGAAGGCTTGGCACAGCTAGAAAGACCGCACTCATCTCCAACCAATTGATGGACCACATAGTCTCTTCCAAAGTCCAACTTCCTTGTGCTACCTGTGATTCACAATGTGCTCCCCATCCCGAGGCTGGCATCACAAGAATCCAATCCCTGCTGTGAGATGCACTGGTTGTAGTCACCAGGACAGACGTACCTCATGTCCAAGGGACAGACTAAACTTTTCGATAGAGGATGGTATTGTGGAGATCACCGAGACAGCAAGGCTCACTGCAGAGGACGCATGTGTGTTTGTGCCCAGGGCACAAGATCCAAGGCCGCTGCCATGGACCTCAGGAGCTGTAGACAGTATCATGCCGAAAGCTCTCTCATTGCCAGCAAACTGCACACTTGATCCTGAATCTTCTGCGCCCTCTCGTTTGGTAGAAAAACAAAAATGATTTTGGTGTTGAATTGAGCTCCCAGATAGACCAGACTCTGAACTACCCAATCTAGACTCTGGAGGAACTCCACCACCCTTCGGGTAATGTTCACCCCCTCTGCCTCCGATTTCGCTCTGATCAACCATTCGTCCCAGTAAGGGTGTACCAGAATGCCTTCTTGCCTCAGAGCCGCCATTACCATCACCATGACTTTGGTGAAGGTGCGAGGAGCTGTGACCAGGCCGAATGGCAAGGCACGAAACTGAAAATGTCCCATCAGTACAGCAAACCATAAGAGTACTGCTGATGCTATGGTTAGATCGGGATGTGAAGGTATGCTTTGGTCAGATCTAGCGCAGACAGGAACTCGCCCCTTCTCACTGCGAGAATGACTGACCACAAGGTTTCCATCTGGAAATATGGCACTTTCAAGGCCCGGTTTATGTGCCTGATATCCAGGATAGGCTGGAAGGATTCTTCCTTTTTGGGAACCACAAAATAAATGGAGTACCGACCGAACCCGCACTGGTCGGTTGGGACCGGCATCACTGCTTGCAGTTGCAGCAATCTTTGTAGTGTGTCTTAAAGGGCCTGCTGAGAGGGCTTTGCATGGGGATCGAATAAAAGTGTCATCAGAGAGAGGACGAGCGAACTTCAAGGCGTATCCTTCCCGAATGACCTCTAGATCATATTAGTCTGTAGTAACTTTGGCCCAGGTGGCATAAAACAGCTGTAAACGACCCCCTATTGGTACCATCCCTGCCTGGGCCTGCCTCAATAAATTGGGATTTCTTGGGAGGGGCCAAAGAGGTGGAGTAATAACCCCTATTGGATCCTCTGTAGTCTTGAAAGGAATGGCCTTTCAGCGAGTAAAGTCCCCTCTGTAAAGGAGCAAACTGAGTTGAACAAAACTTTCTGTAGTCCCCAGGCTGGCCTCTGGGAGCGGTACCCCGATTCAGATCCTTAGGATGGTCCTCTGGCAAAATAAGGTGCTTTCGATTCCCCCAGATCCTTATCCAATTTATCCAGAACCTCACCGAACAGTAGCTTGCCCATAAATGCTTGGAATGCTCTCCCGATGGAAGTGGTGGGGGCAAACACGGTGACAGAATTCAAAACAGCATGGGACAAGCACAGCGGATCCCTTTACAACAACAGGATAAAAACAAAAGAAACTGAACCAACTAACTTCTCAACAAATAGGGGTGTCCTACATGGAGTGGTGGGTCCACCCCTAAACAAAGACATGGGAAGGGGTGGCCTCCACAGAGCGACAGGTGCACCTACTCTTGCCTTATTGCTGGGCAGACTGGATGGACCATGCTGGTCTTTATCTGCCGTCATTTACTATGTTACTATGTTATTAGAAAAGGAAGCTTACCGAGTCTTGTTTTGGAAGATACATAGACCGACCAGTTCCGCAACCACAGAAAACATCAAGCCATGATGACCGAGGCCATAGCCTTGGCTGAAGCTCAGACCAAGTCATAGAAGGCGCTAAATAGGCAGAGGCCAATTCTAGCTTAGCTGCTTCCAGTGCTCCTGCCTGAGATTCTGAGTCTGTGACCGGTAAATTCTGCATCCATCGAATGGAAGCTCTGGTCACATAGGTTCCACAGATTGAGGATCACAGGGCATGGTATCAAAATCCTGTTTCAACAGAGTCTCAGGCTCACAGTCCTGAACATTCCAGAGAGCCACTCTGCCCTCCATGGGAATAGTGGTCTTTTTGGTCACTGCCGAAACCAAGGCATCTACCTTAGGCAATTTCAGAAGATCCTTCTCTTCTTCTGGGATGGGATACAAGCAACTCATGGCTCTTCCCCCTTTTAACCCAGCTTCCGGTACCTCCCATTCGGCCTCTATCATCATCTTCTAAATGACTCTGGATGGCAAAGGAGGCTTGAGAGCTTTTAAAGCCCTGCAACAATGGATCCTCCAAGGGTTCCTTTGCTGTGGCAGGGGCGGGAATGATGTTGAGTGCTGCGAGAGAGTGGCTTATTAGGGAAGACAGCTCCTCTGACCACATTTGGATCCTCTTTGTGGTATCTCATCTTCCTCCAAATCTGGTTGCACAGCCTCCCTCCAGCGATCCGAGGGGCCCTCCAATGGGTCCTTTGAAGCAGGTGATTGAGGAGAAGCCTGTTCTGCTCAAGCAGTCTTTTCCACTCACTTTTCCTTAGAGGGAGGATCCCCTTTACTCAGGGTTCCCTCCTGCAGGGATTCCTCTATGCTTTGTAATGGACAATTCCTTCCAGCTGAGGTGTCCACACTGTTACCTGTTTTTTCTTCATGCAATATGCTTTGTGCATTAGCAAAACAAAATTGGTAGACAAAATAGTGTCTGCCGCTTCAGAAATGCCTAATTCCACTGTCCCTGGTGCTGAAACATGCTTTACCTTTGTTTTTTGCTGTTTTCCCTTCCCCAACGAGGAAATGGGCGCCGGCAGTAAAATGACCGCGGTTCCCGCCAAAAGCACTGGAACTGCCAGCTCAGCAACATCCTTGATGGAAGCCCCCGATTCAGTGTCCATGGCCCCAGTATCAAAAATGCACTCTGCCGACTTCCCCCAATGTGCACAAGCCCAGCAAAGCCCCTTAAAAACAAAACCGTGGCTTCCTCCGCAGACGGCACAAGCTGAAGAGAATGACAGCATGCAAGCCTCGTGGTGGTAAAGTAAGACTCTGACAGCCCTGGAGATAGACCAAAAAAGGGTTTAACTCGCCCCTTCATAAAAACTGACGAAACGGCTAAACCGCCAATGACAGCATGAAGTAAATCCTCACCTCTGATTAACTGAGAGATCATCCCATTGCAAAATGTAGAAGTCCTTTCACTTTGTAAGGGCCCTTTTTTTTTTTTAAAGCCACAGCGCCTAACAGGGACATGGACCTCTAGGTGTATTGACCCCAGGACAGCACCTGACCCACCCAAAGACCTCAGTATCTGATAGCAGACCCTGATCTGCTACCCCTCAGATTCTTGCCATCTGCATGGGAATGGTACCCAGCTCAAAAGACAAGGGTAGACCAGAATGTATAATATATCCTTTTATTATTTTTTTTTTTTTAAGTGTTAGATCCAAAAATGTCTGTCCAGAAGAGTTCCGCCACACAGAAGCTCCTTATCCAGCTGCTGGAGATTGAGATACTGTTTCCTGGAGCCTAAGGAGAGAGCTCTTCTCCTGTGACATCACAATTCTGACATGCTCAAATCTCCAGCTGCTGGTGGAGGGAGACAAACCCCACACTTACTGGATTGGAAGGACGATACGGAATATAAAATTTTATTTGTGGTACTTTTTCAAAATCTTGAAAACAATGAACATAACAGCGCACAATGCCTGAAAGAGCCTACTTACCCTTCCTACCAGAGAGGTCACCCAACCTCCAGCTTTCCCTTTATTTCCTTACATTTTAGTGAAAATGAAGGACTATCAGAAGAAGAAGTTCAAATATAGCACTGCCCTTCACACAGCACAGACGTCTCTGCACTGGACGCATATACATATTTCATAAGAAGAGCAAGACCAAGTGCTTTTTTCCTTCATGGATACCTTCACTAAACCAGTACAGCTGGCAAAGGCTGCAGGTGCCTTTCAATTGATTACATGGATTAAATCTACACTGCAGGCCAGCTGCAGATTTTCAAGAGCAAGCTGCTTTGGGCAAAAAAACAAAATTACACAAAGCCAAAACACACAAGAGCACACAAAGATTGCCCCAGAGAGCGACAGCAAAACCTGGCATGGCTGTGTGTTTTGAGCTCCTGCTATGCTCTCGATGAAATGGGCTTGATGAACCAGATGGGCGCATCTGTTCCATTTGGGATAGGCATCCCTCCTGTGTGGCTGCGGACAGATGGGCCGAATTACTCAGTGTAGCAACACATCAGTTCAGTGTTTTGCTAATGCTCGCAGAGAGATTTCCAGGTTAGAAAAGGAGACACAAAATTAATTATCCATTCCATCACAATCCAATAAACTCAAGCCAGTGACAATAAGCATGAAATCAAAATACTTAACACTATTTTTCAAAGTAAATCTTGTTCATGCCAATTTCTCTCTCTAACTCTCATGGCTTGCCCTACAAGCATCCTCTTTGCTTTTACAAAGGTCTTGTTATATCGGGACAGACACATCACAGGAATACTCCAGTTGTGCGTTTTTAGAAATTACAAGCTACCTAGGGTTTTGGGACTAGTTGAGGTATTGTTCCAGTATAAATAAGTGCCTTCATTCTAGATTTAACTATAAAGAAAAAATATGGTAGCTTGCTCATGGATAAAGGGAGAAAGAGAAGATCTTAAAGTACCAACAAGTGGGGAAAGCATGTAGAGCATGGCTCATGGAATTCTTTCCAATCTCAGACTGCACAGTTCAGTCATTAAGAGGGAAATTTTTTGTCTTGTGCTACAGGGCAAAATTGGCACCATTCTGCACTGGCAGATAGACCAATTGATGCTAACATAGTCCTGTTGTAGTGCTGCTACCGCCCCAAAAATTGTGGCCCTCTAGGCATTCTACCTAATTCACTTTATGGAAGAACTGACCTAGAAATGATATGGTCTGCCCTACAAGCATGATGAAGTAATTTCACAACAGTATTTTGGATTAAATGGCAGTTGCTGTTTATCCATTATTAATCAATATTTATTTATTTAGCAATGCTTATATACCGCTTTTCACGAGGTCAAAGTGGTGTACATTCAGGTACAGTATATATTACCCTTATCTCTGAAGGGCTCAAAATCTATGTTTTGTACCAGAGGCAATGGAGGGTTAAGTGGCTTGCCCAAGGCCACAAGGAGCACCTGTGAGACTTACAACCAATTATTAGGTCAGCCAAGACTCAACCTGTGGCCCTGGGGACCGGAGACAGATAGTTTGCAGTTGGAGCCAGGGAAACTGCTTAGCCTGAAGCCGAAATCCAGGAAGGACACCCTAGAAATAGGTGAAAGAAGCTCCACCTTATGATATATTATATATAAGGAAGTCCAGCTAGGTACTTTTCTGGTTCAATATCTTTCAGTGGGCCTGACTTGTCTCTACTGTCAATCCAGCTCCTTTCACTTTCTTAGTGGAGTGTTTGATTCCAAGTGTTACTTGCTTCTTCTTCCTGCTCCCGACCCTCGCCTGGCTCCTACACTAGTCCTGCCATAGCTACATCTGTTGACTTTTGATCAATGTCTGGTTGTTGCTCCGGTCCTCCCATTGCTACATTTTCTAAGTTCTGATCTTGCCTCTCCTTCTATGGCCCCACCCAGGGTAGCCCTAACACCAATGTGTGAATCAAAAGCTTAAATGTCATCACGCCTGAGAAAAGATCTACTAGAACAAATTTTTCAAAGAGCAAAGAACGAGGATGTTGTCACAATTAGAGTTTGTGTACTGATAATGCTGAGTGAAAAAAATATTTTCTAAAATTAGTCTTAAATGTGCTACACTGTAAATTCACTGTGTCCCCTAGTCTTTTTACTCTTTGGAGGAGTAAACAAACAATCTACGTTTACCTGTTCCACTCCATTCATTAACAGATCTCTGTCAAATCTCCCCCTCAGTCTTCTTTTTCCAAAGTTGAAGAGCCCTAATCTTTTAAGCCTTTCCTCACAGGAATATCCTTCCATCCCCTTTACCATTTTGATTGCTCTTCTCTGTACCTTTTCCAATACTGCTTATTCTTTTTAAGATATGGCAACCAGAATTGCACACAATATTCAAAGTGTGGTTGCACCATGGAGTGATACAGAAGTATTGTATCATCTTTGGTTTTATTCTCTATTCCTTTCCATATGATTCCTAGCATTCTATTTGCTCTCTTGGCCATGGCTGTACACTGGTCAGAGGGTATCAAGATATTATGCACAATGCTGCCCAGATCCTTTACCTGGGTGGCGATTCCTAATCTGGAACCTTGCATCATGTAACCGTGCTTTGGGTTCTTCTTCCCTAACAGGTCATTCCGAGCCACGAATAGCGGGGATATCCATCCCCGCTATTTGGCCCCTCTGCCGAACATCTAACTCCCTATTGTACAGGGAAGTTAGATGGGGGCAGGAAAGGGGCATTGCAGGGGTGGAGTTAGGGCAGGCAGTGGGTGGTCCGTGGCCCTGGACGTTGTGATAAGGAAGCTTATCATAGCTCAGGAAGGGGCTATAGAAAAGGTGAAGTGTCTCTGAACAAGCAACCTGTCAGTGCTGGTAGAAATGAGAAAACAGAATTTTGCCATAAAAGATTACCAGTCCCAGAATGCACCAGGTTTCCAACAGCCATGAGAGGAGCTGAAGTGAGAAAACGTGTGTTCAATCAAAAGGGCTATGAGGTAATCCCTAAGCACTCATCTCAAAGGGCAGGGCCTGATTCAGCACAGCTGCGCTGTGTTAGGGAGGAGCACTCATCAAGGCAGAATAAGAGTAGAGTTTATTCTACAGATGACCATCTTCATGATCACCTTGGATATCCAGAGAAGGATCATCAGAAGCAGAAGCCAAACCGGACGGACAGAGAGGGAAAGAGACCCTCTGGAAGAAAGAGGAGAAAAGCCTTTGAGAGGTCTAGAAGAGTCCAAAGCAGTACGTATAGTGGGAGGCATTTCAAGGGCCAGCATACACCATTGGACTGGGGAAAGCCAGAGGAATGGTGCTGCAGAGCTAGGAATCACCAGACGCTACTGTGAGGGAGACGGCTGCACATGGAAGGGACCCTAAGACCCGTGCCAGAAGGTATGTGAAGAGAGATCCAGTGTCCAGGGATCTGGATTGGAAGGCTGGACATAAGAACTGGACTACATACTGGCCAGGCTATATAGAGAGGAACTCTAACAGCAATGGAATCTCAGGTATGAACACTGATCTATGCCCTAGCTATAACCTTGAAAGACAGCAGGGAAACAAGTATTCTCCTGAAAGTGCTCCATTGAGAGATTCATCTGTGCCAATCCATGATATTGAACCTATGCTTGTTGAAGATGGGGGAATGATTGCAGATGAAGAATGTGTTTATATGGATTGCTCTCTATCAAAACTCCGTTGGTAACTTTCTGTTATAAAGTACAGCAACCATCACAAAGAAATACAAATTTGTTCTTTAATCTACTCAGAAAAGCTCCTGAAGCAGGATTTGACCCACACAGTAGAAAGCAAGCCAGCTAAAGGGGTTTCAGCTGGATAACTGCTAGCAATTAAGCCTTACCTAATTGCTTGTGAGCTAGGAGAGAATCACTTCTGAATCTATGTGGGAAGTAATCAGAAGTTAACCTGAAAAGAACAGTTTGTTTCTTGCTTTGTGGCTTTTCATTCGTTGTTTTCCTGATTTTGACTTTGTTTTTCCAAGTTAACACTGAAAGCAAGTTACCTGATTTATGTGCTACCAAGCATATCTGTGTTGGGAGAAATAACCCCATAAATAAATATCTTATTGGCTTTACCCAAGAGCACAACTAAATTATTGTCAGCAGCTGTGTCTGGTGTGAATGAACTACATTGCCCACAATACCTTGCAAATCATATAGATATATGCACTTGCCAAGACTGTGAAAATTCTCACCCAGGCAGCCGTCTGACAACGTACAGGGCCGATTTCAATGTCGGCCCTGTATGTCTGGGGCCGACAGACTGAACGGGGAACTTATTCCACCTCTGAGGTAAAAAAGGTTCCCCTAGTTGGCGGGGGATGGCAGGCCCAGGCAGCAGAGGAGGTAGGAGGGGGTACAGGAGATTACCTGCAGCTCGACCCTGTACTTGGGAAGCCAGATTATGGAGTCGGGCTGCGGGGAATGCAAATCTGTTTGGTGGCCAGGGATTGCAGCTCCGGAATGGAGTCACGGTGCCTTGGCAACTGGATGCCATGGTGCTGTAGCTCCATTCAGGAGCTTTGACTGAGTTAGCCAGGTTAGGCCTGTACGTGCAGCCCAACCGGGATCAGGGTCCCGGCATGCATGTACAGGCCTGAATGAGATTCTGATTCCGCTGGGCTAGGCGTGCCCAGTGGGATCAGAATCCCATATAACTCTGTGCGTCCGGTTCTGACCGGGCGCATAGAGGGCCAGGACATCCAGGATAGAATCGGGCCGTAAGTGCATAACTTTGCACTTGTCCACATTCAATTTCATCTGCCATTTCAATGCCCAGTCTCCCAATTTTTCAAGGTCCTCTTGTAATTTTTCTCAATTCTCTTGTGTTAGAACAACTTAGAATAATTTTTGCGTCATCTGCAAATTTGATCATCAAGTTTGTTGTTCCCATTTCCAGGTCATTTATAAATATGTTAAAAAGCAGTAGGCTGAACACAAATCCCTGGGATACTCCACTATTCACCTTTCTCCACTGACAAAATTGGCGATCTAGCGCTACTCTCTATTTTCAATCTTTTAATCAGTTCTTAATCCACAAGATTACACTGCCCCCTATCCCATGACTTTTTAATTTCACCAAGAATCTCTCATTGAGGGACCTTGTCACAGGCTTTCTAAAAACAGAGATAATTGTGAGCCAGTTGTTACTCTATATCTGTTGATTCACACCTTCTAAAAAATATAAGAGGAGATTGAGACAAGACTTTTCTTGGTTAAATCCATGTTGGCTTTCTGCCATTAAATCATGACTATCTACATGTTCAATCATTTTGTTCTTTATAATGGTTTCCACCATTTTGTCCGGTACTGATATCAGGTTCACTGTTCTGTAGTTTCCTGGATTACTCTTAGAACCCTTTTTGAAAACTGAAGTTACATTGGCCATTCTCCAATCTTCAGGTACTGCAGATGATTTTAGTTTACAGATTATTAAAAGTAGGTCTGCTAGCTCATATTTTCAGTCCAGGTGATCAGCTACTCTTTAGTTTATCAAAATAGCTATATTACATCTTCCCAATTTATTGAGATTTCTTTTCAATTCCTTTGATATGTCACCTTTGAGTATCATTTCTGGCATGGGTAAGTTTCCTACGTTTTCTTCAGTAAAGACAGAAGCAAAGAATTCAGTCTCTCTGCTAGAACCTTGCCCTCTATCATTTAAGGGTCCAACGACTCACTCACTGGTGCTTTGCTACGAATGTACTTAAAACATTTTATTATGCAATTTTGCTTCCACTTTAGAGCAGACCAAATTATTTTAAAAATGTCCAATCTTCAAGGGAAAAAACCTGTTAAGAACAATACAGTCCAGGACAATTGCTGAAGGTTAAGAAATTAAAAGTGAGTGGTCCATAATATTAAACACACCACCGAGTATCAGGGAGTGTGTGCATTTGCACGTGTGTGCGCGTACACTGACATGCAAGTAGGATACTTCTGAATTTGCCCTGATTGGAAAGCAACTCTGAGTTTGCAGCAGTTCCTAAGAGTTTCGAAATTAAAGACAGGAGGATAACCTGGCTCCCACATACCGGCAGTGGTTTTACCTAGGATCAATAAACTCACTGTTGCCATACTAATGTGCAGAGCATGTCAACTCATGTCCCGCTCCAATAAACTGTTGTACCACACGACCCTTCTTCTCTGCACCTTGGACTCCAAACGCTGACCATGGTGTTCCTATCGGTACTGCTCCCTCCTCCCTTCAGATCTCAGTGGCCCCAAGATCATCAGGCAGGGCCACCCACTCAGCAAAACAGGTCTCTCTCTCTGTTTCCAGCAGTATAAGTGGCACGGGCTCCCCGGAAGACCATGAAAGCAACTCCATTGAATGCTGTATTTAATATGCCATTCCAATTGACGTCCTCTTCTGCCAAGAACAAGTCTGAAAAGTTTGGTGGGAAACTAACATTTTAATACGACTTCCTCAATATTAAATTGTTTTCAACCTCTACAAAATCTGGAGATGTCATTCTGTGAAATTTAAATAGAATGTTAAAAGCAAAATGATCTATGGATGAGGTGGGTAGGAACAAAATGCAAAATAACTGCTTTCTGGGAGAGGCAAGGGGTCCCTGTGTCGTCACTGTGGAAGAATAGACTGACTTAAATTTGGAAAATGGAAAAATAAAGGACTTAAGACACAACTGAAATAAGGGGGACTGAGAAGAATAGGTAGAGCTGGCAAGGTTTATGGGCTAGAGGATATAATTAAACATGCCATGGGAATATTTAGAGTTAACTGATGAGTCATGAGCACCACACTTCCACTGGAGGAGTAATGGTGGCTTCCTGAAGAGGGAAGGCAAGGGATTGGAAGGACGGGGGAGTTTGCTGTAGGTTCTGCAGTATATTGTTGTGCGGAATAATGATGGTATTGGTCTCGTTTATAGAATGTTAAAGTATCTTAAAAAAAGTGAACTGTCTGTCCACGAAAGTAGATCAGCAGCTTAGGGGTCAATTCTCTTCTGCATGTCCTACCCCTGTATGGCTGGACGGAATCTGGGTGTGAAGCGGTAGCACCCGATTCTGATCCCGGGGGGGGGGGGGGCTAGAAATGCCAGTGGGATCAGAATTGGGTCTACTGGCCTGAACATGCAGGCCGGGCTCCGATTCTGTCAGGTTGTACGCCCAACGGATCACTGGCTATTTCGGCCAGGCACCTGAATGGAGCAGCAGTGGCATGGCTTCCTTTTGTCACGCCACCGTGACTCCATTCAGGAGCTTCGATCACCAGCCAATGACAGAAAATATATATGTTTCCCCACAGCCTGACCCCCAATTGAGCCTTTAAAGGCCAGGGTCAGGCTGCAGGGAACCCCCTGTGCCCCCACACCTTGTCCTCGCGCCACTATCCCCCACTGTTCAAGGGGACTTATTCCACCTCCGGGGTGGAATAAGTACCCCGTCTATTTTGCAGGCCCTGTATGTACGGGGTCAGGTGCCGCCCAATGCCTGCCCTCGCTTCTCCCCAGCCCATCCCCTCCTGCCCACAAACAGAGCTCTCCCCACACAAGTACGCTATACGTGCAGGGGGCTGTGTCCCCGGCAGCATGATCTTGGCGCTTAGCAGTTCAGACGACCATACTCACTAGACGAGGATCTGAATGACCCCCATAGTGAAAACCAAAACAGTCCTACTAAAAAGGTCATCTATCAAAAATATGATGACTATGAACTGATTCTTTCAAACACCCAAGAGAATATTATTTAAAACTAGTCATATACCTAAATCAGTTTTTGTTAGACCTTTTATTATGAGGATACTATTTCCAGCTACAATTAGATCCGTTTTACACTTTTTAGAAAAAAATCTCACCTTTAAAATCATCCAACTAGCAAAAATCATTCTGACAAATACACTTAGTTGCAGTCTTGTAGAATACAGTTCCCATTCCATATTTCAATGAATCAATCAATGCAGTACCGTGTTTCGAATCATCTTGCTTTCTTTTAGTTCTGCGTTAGGATCAAACCTCTTTTGAATCTAAAACTCTCAAAATTTGTCCAGCAACGGGTGCTTCTTCTATGAAAGCTTGCAACTAAAAATGATGCAAAATGATGGTGCCTGCACAGAGAACTCAGAAACACCTGGGTGAACTGACATGAAATTTACTCTGCAAGAACTGTGCATACTGATGAATTGAGACCACTTGCTTGGATACATCAAACAAACTATTCCAAATAGTTCATGGGGACGTGAAATGGCCCTTTTCAATTGTGCAGCATAATACGCTTGCTTAGCTAACACAACAATGGACACAATAGGCACTTAGGAAGGTCATAAAACCAAACTTGGCCCGAGAACTCAGACTTCCGCCATGTGCACTTAGATTTTCTCAGGGAAAGCTTTGCTTGACGAACCTCAGACTACAAGAGGCATAATGTTTTCTTGTACAAAACCTGGTTTGTAAGGGAGCCAATCTAAAGTGACTTTCAATTGTTGCACTATCGAAAGGTACATGATATATAAAGTCTTGCCTAGGGAGGGTTTATTGAGTCTCACCCCATACAGTCATAAATTCCTTGGTATCAAAGTCTTTCCAGTTGCTTCTCATTTGCCCTTTAGAAACTAGTGTCAAAGAACCATAGGGAATAGAATAAGAAAATAATAAAAAAATGGTCAGACCATAAAAGAGAAATTTTCACTACAGGAAGACATGTTGAGCCATACTATAAAAGGAAAACCCAAAATCTAGACAGACAATGTCCATTTTGGTTAGTAGCAGAAGGAACTACCTGTGGATGACCTAATGACTGCATCAAAAGCATAGTTACTCACCTGTAACAGGTGTTCTCCAGGGACAGCAGGAATCAGTACTCACATATGGGTGACGTTGGCGCCAACGGAGCCCTCATGCGGAGCAATTCCCCAGCTTTCAAAGAAAGCCTTTGGGATTGCATCACACATGCGCGGTCCCCTTCCCGCCCAAGGGTGCCATCTTGCTCAGTCAAATGACATAGCTAAAAAGACGACAAAATGAACAAAATATAATAAGACTGCAACTCCAGGGAAGGAGGGAAGGTCGTGAGGACTGATTCCTGCTGTCCCTGGAGAACACCTGTTACAGGTGAGTAACTACGCTTTCTCCAGGAACAAGCAGGAAGTCAGTCCTCACATATGGGACTCCCTAGCTATAGGCTACCGAGAACCCATAGCTGAAAAATGGCTCCCTCTAAAAGCAGCTGTGATAGGAATTCGGCAGAGAATGCAACACCTCCGGTAGCCTGACACCAAAGAGCCGGAGGGTAGGAGTTGCCTAGACCTCTAATAGGTTACGAAGTACCGCCTGGCCGAAAGCACTGTCCCGTCAGAACAGAGCGGAAGTGAGCCACTGATGCGGCCTTATCCATGACACAGTGGGCCGTGACTCGACCCTGCAATGGGAGGTCGGCCGCCCTGCATGCCCACGCAATGCAGTCTGCCACCCAGGTGGACAACCTGCGCTTGGAGACAGGTAGCCCCAGCTTACTGGGGTCATAGGAGACGAAAGAGCTGAGTAGCCCTTCGACGTCCCCGCGTATGCTCCAGGTAGAAGGCCAACGCCCTCTTACAATCCAGGGTATGCAGGGCCGCCTCTGTCCAGCTGGCATGTGGTCTGGGAAAGAAAGTTGGAAGAACCACCTCTTGGTTGAGGGGGAACGAAGAGACCACTTTCAGAAGAAACTTGGGGTGGGTGCGAAGGACCACCCTGTTCCCATAAAACCGTGTGTGCGGTCTATCCGAAACAAGAGCTTGCAGCTCACTCACTCGCATGGCAGATGTGAGTGCCACCAGGAAGAGCACCTTCCAGGAGAGGAAGCGCAGATGGCAAGTGGACATCGGCTCAAAAGGTGGGCGAGTAAGCTGCTCCAAAGACCACATTCAAATCCCACTCGGTTGCTGGGGGGGGGGGGCAAACCGGGGGTTTTAGTAGAAGTAGACCTCTGAGGAATCTGGACACCAAGGGGTGAGCCGAAAGAGGTTGTCCTTCCACTGGAGAGTGGTGTGCTGACAAAGCACTCAGGTGGACCCTGACCGAGTTAGGCTTGAGGCCTAATTCTGAGAGGTGAAGCAGGTACTGCAGTACAACTGGTATCAGGCAAGAGAAAAGGGTTTTCAATGTGCTCGGTACACCACACCTCACACCTACGCCACTTGAAGGCATAGGTTTTCCTAGTGGACTGCCTCCTTGAGGCCAGTAACACTTCTTCTATATCCTTAAGGAGGAGGAGAGGAGCCAGCACTACCCTTTCAGCAGCCATGCTATCAGGTTGAGGGACCTGAGGTTGGGATGTAAGATAGAGCCCTGCTCCTGGGACAGGAGGTCGGGTTGCGCCCCCAGCAAGAGTGGGGCTTCCACTGCCAGCTGAAGGAGAAGCGGAAACCAAGGCTCTCTCGGCCATCTGGGGGCTACCAGAATGACCGAGGCCTTGTCCTGAAGGATTTTGAATAGAGTCCGGGCCACCAGAGGCGTGGGAGGAAAAGCATACAGGAGGCCCACGGACCAGGCGATCAGAAATGCATCTGCAGCCACCCTCTGAGGATGTGGCTGTCTGGAGCAACAGGCTGGGCAACTGGTGATTCTGTGGCCTGGCAAAGATCTATGGACGGATGTTCCCAGCAGTGGAATATCTGCTGGGCCACTTCGGGATCCAGTTGCCATTCGTGAGGTTGAAGAATCCTGCTTAGCTTGTCTGCTAGGAAGTTCTCCTGACCTGGCAGGTAAACTGCTTTGAGAGACATATCCTGTCTGATTACAAAGGAGCAGAGGTCCAGTGTCTCCTGACATAGGAGATGAGACCCTGTACCTCCCTGCTTGTTCACGTAGAACATTGCTACCTGATTGTCTGTCTGTACGAAGACAGACTGATGTGAGAGGACATGACAGAAGGTTTGAAGAGCCAGGCAAATCGCCCGAAGCTCTAAGAGGTTGATTTGCTGTGAACTCTCCTGAGGAGACCACAACCCCTGGGTGCATGATCCCTGGCAATGGGCTCCCCAGCCCAGCAAGGATGCATCTGTCGTCAGCATTCTTGTGTGCGAGGGTGGCTGAAAAGGCACTCCCTCGAGCAGGTTGGATGGCTGAAGCCACCACGCCAACGACTTCACCAGTCGTTTGGACACACTGATCCTGTCTCGGAGTCATCCTGTGGCTTGTGTCCACTGATCTCTGAGGTACCACTGAGATGTCCTCATGTGGAGATGGGCATTTGGGGGTCACATGTACCGTGGAGGCCATGTGGCCCAGGAGGCGTAGAAAATGTCTCACTGGGATCTGAGACTTGTGGCCGACTTGGTGCACTAGCGCCAGAAGCCTCTGTGCCCTGTCCTCTGGTAGGTAAGCCCTCGCCCGAAGGGCGTCTAGCCTTGCTCCTATGAACGCTAAGTTTTGAGTGGGGAGCAAAGTGGACTTTGCTTGATTTATGACAAAGCCTAGATGCTGCAGCATATTGATAGGAGGCCCAACAGGCCACAGCTTGCACTGAGGCAAATGGGCCCTGATGAGACAGTTGTCCAGGTAAGGGAAGACAAAAATCCCTTGGTTCCTGAGGAAGGCCGCTAGTACCGCCAGGCATTTGGTAAACACTCTGGGAGCAGAGACTAGGCCAAATGGAAGTACTCTGTATTGAAAATGGTTTCCTCCCACTACAAATCTGAGATATTGTCTGTGGTCTGGATGTATGAGGATGTGCATGTAGGCATCTTTCAGGTCTAAGGAGCATAGCCAATCTCCCTGATGGAGGTAAGGCAGAAATATTCCAAGGGAAAGCATCCTGAACTTTTCCCTCACCAGGAACTAGTTTAAGTTTTGCAGGTCGAGGATGGGTCTGAGGCCCCCTGTTCTCTTTGGTATCATAAAATACCTGGAGTTGAAGCCCTGTCCCTGCAGGCTGTGGGGCACCGGTTCCACCGCCTGATCCTCTAGAAGACCGGCCAACTCCTGCAAGAGGAGGTCCCTGTGTAGAGGGGGTCTGAGAGGATCTCCTGGAAAGTAGGAGGGAGGTACCTGGCTGAAGTGGAGCAAACAGCCCCTTTGAACTATTTGAAGGACCCAGGTATCTGTGGTGATAGCTGGCCACCTGTGGGCGTACAGGGCCAGCCTTCCTCCTGTGCAAGGCCTCACCACTGGTTGGAGAGGGACTATGCTGTAGTAGTCAAAAACCCCCTCCAGTCTGGGCCGGAGCCGGGGCCTGAGGTTTGGAGGTCTTCCGCTTACGCAGGCCATGCCCCTGTCCCTTGGCCTGCTGCCCCTGTGGGGGAGCTAGGGAGGCCTGGTAAGTGGGGTAGTTGTGGTACGCAGCACCCTTCCTCGGGAAAAAGGGCTTTTTACCCTAGCCCTTCTTTTTAGAAGGGGCAGAAGTCTTCTTGAAGAGTCTTGTCCGGGTCAAGTACTCAGACGAGCTCAGCAGCCTTCTCAGTCATGGGTTTGTCAAAGAGGTTGTCACCTCCGCAAGGGACATCTACCAACTTGTCCTGACCCATGGCTCCAGGTCCGACGACATTAGCCACGCCTGGCGGTGGGCACCGATGCCGGCCGCGGCTACCCGGGCCGAAGCCTCAAAGCAGTCATAGGCTGCTCGAGACACAAACTTCGAGCACTCCCGAATCCCAGAGGACAAGGTCTTGAAGCGCTGCAAAGGTGCCTTGGAGAAGCCAGCTGAGAACCCGGCAAATCTCCTTTGCCAGGTCCTGCAAGTACATGCCCATGTACAGCTGGTAAGTCTGGACCCGGCATGACAGCAATCGAGCCATGGTAGCACTTTCTGCCGAGGGCATCCAGGTTCTGGGCCTCCCGGCCAGGAGGCACCAAGGAGTGTGTTTTTTGGCTCTTGAGCCTGTGCATGGCCGATTCCACAACTATGGAGTTGTGCGGCAGCTGTGCTTTTTGGAACCCAGGGCTCTTGTGGAGTCGATAGATGGAAATCGACCCGCTTGCTGAGAACCGGCATCGAGGCCAGCGACTCCCACATGCGGAGCATCAGCCATGCCAACATCGGAGGAACCGGTACTGTAAGGGCTTCCCGAGGGGGAAAGTCATACTGGACGGCTTCGAGTTCCTCTGCTGGAGGCTCATCCTCTGTGTCCGCCGGGAATGCCAAAGCCTTGGCCATGTCCCTGACGAAGTCCGAGAACCGGGTATCCTCTGGAGGGGACCTTCTCCGAGGCTCGGAACCCAGAGAGTCCGATTGGACATACAGGGTCCGTTGGGTGTCCAGGGACTCCTCATCTTCCGTCTCCCATGCTGATTCCTCCAAGGAGGAATCGAGCGGCTCCGGCCATGAGGGCTTCGGTCTCGACCGCTCAGACACCAAGGGCACCAGCGTCGATGACCTCGGTCCCGAATGGGAAGTCAAGGGAGACCTCGGCCAAGGATCAACTCGAGTCCGAAGAGTCTCGAGGATTGGCTCAGCCTCCGGGGTTGACTTGGATGTCGAGGTCCTGGTGGTCTGGGCAGATGGATCCGTGAGACTGGCCATCAGCGCCCGCTGCTGCTCCATGAAGGCAGACATGCTGTGCTCCAGGGCCGCCATTCTGAGACCGAGCTCAGAAGGCTCCGCAGCCTCCGGGTTGGGTCCCAAAGCCAATTGGGCCCGACGCCGGTTCTCCTGGAGGAGAGTCAACAAGGACAACAGCAGTTACCTTCCTCGGCGTCTCCGGCTCCGTGCGAGGCACTTTTGCAGGCTTCTCTGACTCCGAGGACCCGGGGCGGTGGTCAGGACTCTGCGATCTGGCCCGCGAGGGCCCAGGTTGATCAGAGGCATACAACAATGACGCCCTCACGGGTTTCTTCTTCCTCCGGTATTCCCGCGAGGGAGACCCCTGACGATGCTCAGAGTCAGACAGCTTCCGAGACGTTGAGGCTTCTGAAGAGGTCCGGACCCAGGTGGATGCGGACTCGGAGAAAATCTTTTCACGCTGCTGCTGCTGCTGACTCCTGAGTGCCTTGGAGGACATCTTCCCACATGGGCCACAGACCTTCGGTTCATGGTCGGGCCCGAGGCAGCGGAGACAGCAGTCGTAAGTGACATTAATTTCTTACACCGATCACACTTCTTAAACCCGCTGGCAGCCATCGAGGGAAAAAGGGCCCCTGCGAGGTCAAACGACCAGGCTGCCAGTTAAAAAGAAAAAAAAAAGCACAAACGCTAGTCACTAAGGACAAAAACCGAAAAACAAGTGACTGGACTCAATACCGGTGTACCGAACCGAGGCGGGAAGGGGAACTGATGTTGAACCGGGTCGAAGAAGAGAATCTTCAGCAGTTTTGAGGCACTTTTTCTGTGAGGGAACTTGGACTACATCCTTTGGGCTCCAAGGAAAAAAAGGAGACTGAGCAAGATGGCACCCTTGGGCGGGAAGGAGACTGCGCATGCGTGATGCAATCCCAAAGGCTTTCTTTGAAAACTGGGGAATTGCTCCGCACGAGGGTTCGGTCGGCGCCGACGTCACCCATATGCAAGGACTGACTTCCTGCTTGTTCCTGGAGAATACAAAAATATCAAGCTAAGTGGGAGTAAGAACAGACTAATCAACTAGAACTTTAAAATCACCAAGTATTACATAAATTGCTGAGAATAACTTCCAAGGTACATATATATTTCCGTAATTGATTAGATATAATTATGCACATGCATTCTATATCTGTATATATTGATTAAATACAGATAGAGTGTGTATGCGTGTATAAGAACATAAGATATGCCATACTGGGTCAGACCAAGGTCCATCCAGCCCAGTATCCTGTTTCCAACAGTGGCCAATCTAGGTCACAAGTACCTAGCAGTTTCCCCAGAAGCCTCAGGTTCCACAATGCTTGTATTGGGTCAAGCAGTGATACCCTGGGTCCGTTTTAATAATGGTTTATGGACCTTTCTTCCAGGAACTTGTCCAAACCTTTAAACCCAGCTACACTAACAGCATTTACTACATCCTCCGGTAACAAATTCCAGAGTTTGATTACACATTGAGTGAAAAAAATATTTTCTCTTATTAGTCTTATATGGGTTACACTGTAACTTCATTGCATGTCCCCTAGTCTTTCTATATTCTGATAACGTAAACAATCGATCTACGTTTACCCGTTCCACTCCGTTCATTCATTTATAGACTTCTATCATATCTCCCCTTAGCCGTCCCTTTTCCAGGTTAAAGAGCCCTAACCTTTTTAGCCTTTCTTCATAGGAGTATCCTTCCATCCCCTTTACCATTTTGGTGGCTCTTTTCTGATCAATTATGCTAATTCTTATGTACCTTTGAAGTTAATCTCAACAATTTATAAAACACTTGGCGATTTTGATGTTCCAGTTGATCAGTCTGTTCTTACTCCTGATGGGCAGAGTACCGCCGCTGCATGCCCCAGTGCTAACCGGTTAGCATTGGGGCATTCTGGGAGTGACACCCAGCAATAACCAAGCAGCGACGATATTGAGCCACTGTCCAGTTAGCTTCACTGCTACAAAGGCAACCCAGATACCAATGCCAGGACCTGCATATAGCCCCGGCATTGAATATCCCAGTCTAATGTTCAGCAGTGGTATCTAGCCGCCGCCGCCGCTGCTAAATATTGGGCCCAATATATACAGATATAGAGATAAAATCAAACATACACTCGTTCTATCATCACAAACACATGCATTATATCTATCTTTATAAGATTAGTGTGTGTGGGTGTATGAGGATGCATGATTTTATTTATTTATATATTTGTCTCTCGGTAGAGCAGAAAACAGTTTCCCACTTCAACCACTCTTCTCCTGTTGCTCCTATGCCTAGCCCCCCCCCCCCCCCTACAGTTCCACCCCTCTTTATATCCACAAATAAGCCCTGTGTGGAAGGGAGGAGCTGGAGTAAAACACCTCTGTGGCTCTAAAATCTGAGAAGAAATGGCGCAACTGTGTTCTAGGCTGTTCCTCCAGAAACTAAAGTCCTGTGAGTGTGTGTGGCAGAAAGAAGGGAGAGGTACAGTAGTTTGAAAAAAGCTATTCTCTAACTGCCATGTTGTCAGTGTATGAAAGGTTTTTTATGTTTTTTATTATTTATACAAACTTTTACAACTTAACACACAAGAACATCTCTCGTTACAGAAAAATATATTAAAGCCAGAAATTAGGTTACCATTAAGAGAAATATCATTCAATTCCAACAGAAATGGAAAAGCTAAAGGCCTATCAAGTCCTTAATAAGGAGAAGCAGATCACAGATTACAGGAAGACATTGTTTCTGATTAAACTCTGCAGAGAGGGCATACTACAGACTTCTCTATATTTAAAACAAAGGCACGATTAACACATCGCTGACCACTGTTCAAGTTGCGCGGGGGTCTTTCATCCATGCTGCTGCCAGTAGGGGTAGGTGCTGCAATATCGCATTTTCAGTAGCGAGAGGCAGCAGAAGCACGGACAGGGGAGTCCCATGCAGCATGGGGGGGGGAGGGGGAAGAATGTCATCACCAACAGAGAATGTTCAAATCGCAGTTCTCGTCAAAAAGCACAACAAGCAGCCAGGGTCTGAGGCAGGACTTAATTTCTGGGGTAAGAGCTGGGAACGGAGTTCTGCTACTTCTTTTCGGACCAGGGATGTTCAGTCTAGCACTGGAACGGTCGCTCTACTCACTAATCCAGCCCTTCTCCTATCGCTCGTGCCCCTGGGCCACCCTGTCCCACAGTCCCATTGCCTTTTCATCTAGAAACGAAGCCCTGATCCGAGGCCTGTTTTTACATTCTTGAAATCCAAGCAAGGAATTCAAAGTTTTATGGGCCACTTGCTTGTCTGTTCTAGTTTCATCCTACCTCATGCTATTAAGAGCAGTGATGACTTTGTGCAAAACTTGATCAGCCATCTGTGGCACTGGATTTGAGCTAAATATTTAATACTATACTATATTATACCTTGAATCTTCAAGGACCATGTGCAAGTACTCTGCAGCTTTTCTGCCATTTGCAAAACCTGGCTGACTGGATCGTCGCGCAGCTCTGCTCTGTACAAGGCACCCGAGTACGAAGATCTTGGGCGAAGGGTGAAATCCACATGTGCAGGAAGGTGCTACTGCTCCTCATTGATTGGGGCAGGTTCACTTTCAGAGCTGTGCAACAGTGACTGCTTTAGAAAGTTGCATCTTCCAGCACCATCACTCAGCCTTTCTCATGGCCTGAGGATCAGCTGTTAAACAGCTCTTGCACTCACCATATAGTGCTGCGGGTTTTCTAGAGCACTACACAGCAGCACTGGGACCAACGAGAGAGAGAATATAGCACAAGAAATGAATGGGCACAGCAGCAGATGGTAAGGAATTAAGGAGCGCTTCTACTAACCCTTGTCATGCACTCGCTTTCTTTCCGTCATGTTACTATTCATTCGCACGTGCCAGCTTCTTCAGTCACAAAACCCATAAGCTATTTGGGATAGGAAGCTGTCACTAACTCACTGTACTTGTATGATTCAAGCTCATCGCTTAGCATCCCCCACTGAACTGTATAACTTTTATATTTTTATTTGTATGTTCCACTCCTCTGTAAAGGACCTAGAGGTGATTACAATGTAACAGCAGTACAAAATCAAGCAACACATAAAAAATACAATAATCTAGTCCAACAACAACAACAACAACAACAACATCAAAATATAAATATCACTACATTGTTCTTAGTATACAAAAAGAACTTTAGAGCCTGGCACGGGAAAAATGTGATCAACTAAAGGGTTTTCTCATATTGAAAATCATTTGAAGAACTCATTCTGACTATTTAATAAAGTTAACCAGGGCCAGCCCAACCATTAGGCAAGATAGCAGCTTCTCAAGGGGCAGCAGTAGTCAAATCAAAACAATAGATCCTGACAGCTATACTAAGTCAGGACATACTTTTACCTGCAGGAGAGCAGGCACATACATACAAAGTTTAGTATTTAAAAGTATGATGCCGGGGTTGCTGTGAATGATCACGATTGTTGATTTTAAAATTATTAAAGTTTTGTGGGAGGGGAGGGGGGGGGAGGAGAAGGCTGAAGGTTCACCTAAGGTCCAATATCGTTGCACCAGCCCCGACATCAACACATGTGATGAACTCTCTTATACTTGAACAGCACATGCAAAAAGAAATCAATTTTTGCTTCAAAATTCCAATTAAAGATATTAAAAGGAATGGAGGGCATGGATTCTAGGAAGGGGCAAAATTCACAAGCACCACTGAATAACAGAGGGGAGATTTCAGCACCTTCGAATAAGCAACCATAAAGAGTTCCCTAATTGCTAAAGGAGGAGAAAGCACCATGACTAGTTAAACAAAACATGTTTTTTTGTACACAATAAATTACAGGCTGGGCAGAATAAAGAGTGAAGAGTTGTAAACATGCATGTCATTCATCTGTGGAGATATTTTGCCCCCCTTCCTCCCACACACACACTTAAATAATTCAGATCAGTTTTCATAAATATAAATATATAGAATTTTTTAGTCCCCTATTGAGTTAGCCAATGTTTTGGGTTTTACAGTAATTCTCTTTCAACCATTCCTTAAATGAAACTAGTTGCTGTTGTATTTACTAAATGCGGATCAAAGGATGAAGCCTACCTCATCACTAGGTTTTCTCCACAGAGCAAAATGGGAAAACCCCTTTGGTATTTGAAGGAAGTCGCATGTGTTGGAAAGTTTCTCTGTGGCCGAATATGACAAAAGATCTTCCAGGACCTGCCACAGATTTCTGCTAAGAAGCACAATGCTCTTAAGATCCCCCTCCCCCCCCCCCCCACACACCCTTGGACTTTTCATCACCTCCAAGGATAGTGGGGAATTCCCGGTTAAGCAGAGTCAACAGCACAGAAATCTCTTCAATCTCCATTTGTGAGAGGCTGCTAGCACAAAAAGAACTGGAATCTGCTTCCCCTGAACCCACGCACACCACTACCCAAGCCTACACATGAAAGCTCTTACCGATTCTCGTCATCCTGCTCTCTCCACATGATTGTTGCAGGTATGCACTGCTCCTAATACAAAACATCAGGCAAGCAATGCCAGTAGTACTGGAGGACTCCCCCTTCCCACAGCAGCCTCCCAATGAGAGAGAGACACGCCTCTCCTTTCTCCGAGGAGCTACAGGAAAGACCTGTCTATTTAAATAAAGACGAGACTGAAAAGGGAGATTTCATACCCCGGATGTCCTCATTATTTTTTTATTCTTTGATTTTTACATTCGATTTTGACAAGCTGGGGAATGAACAGTAGCAGAAGGGCACAACAGGCTGCGATTGCAGGAACGTTCGCTTAAATCCAGCACATCCAGCTAGGAGAGAGATGGCACTTTTGGGGACTTTCCCGGTGCTGGGGGGAGGAGAGGAAGAGAGATGGCAAGCAATATCTATTCTCAGTCCAGAATCAGCACCTAAACCCAGAGATTTTCTAGCCTGGTGTAGGGAGTGCAACTCATTAGCTCATTGGCAGCTTTATTCCCAGAGGAGCAATGTTTACAAATTGGTTAACTGTGCACATACTACAACCCTAATCAACCTCACTCCTAAGGACGGCCCATAGAAAGATATTAGACACCCTAAGCCAACCTTCAGCTTTGCATGCCCCTCACAATTAACTTTTAGACCGCTAGCACCCCCTCCTCAAGAATTTGATAATTAAATTCAAATCATAACCATCTCAGTACCATCCCTCTTCAAAACAAACTTAAGAAACGCAGAGTTGAACAGCATGCATTTCAATATTAAATTTTGCTTTGTAAATATATACATAATGAAGGAGATTATCAAAAGCCATTTACAGAATAAATGGATTATTTTCAGATTGCCCATTGTTCCAGTAAAAGCAAACACAGATGAGTCTTAGAGTCTGTGTGGGTGTTAGGACTCCTTGTTCTGTCTGTAGCTGCTCATAGCTGTCCCTATGTAGCGGCTCTCTAATCTCATTAGTGGTTGGACAGCCCTGCTCCTAAACCAAGATACGCTGGATATGATCTCAGTATTTCAAATTTATTGCTAGTACTTGCCATGATGTCTGCATCCTGCTAAAGAAAGCTTCCTTTTGGAGTTCAAAAGGATGTAATGTATATAGACAACTATCAAGGTGCACGTGAAAACTGCTTTTTAATCAGACCTGTGCCAGCCAGCACAATGGGAAATATTTCTGTAGCTTTCTGCCCCATTTTCTTATTTCTGACTGAATTTCTTGAGATTCTTCTCTCTCTTTTCCAATCATGTACAGAATAATTACTTACCACTGCCACCTCTAAATCTTTTTAGCGGTTGGAATAGGAACCTCTTTATTCTCCACATTTCCTTATGAACTGACTGGCCTTTAGCTGGGTCTATAAGTCATTTTTCAGTGTAATGGGAAAAACCAGCGTGTCCCTCTTATTTTATACTGATTCCACTGTGTGTATGTAAATGCATTCAGATTGAAGAATATGTGACAAACATTATTAGTGCTGCGTGTGTGTGTATATATATTTTGCCTATCTTAAAACTTTATTCATAAAACATACAAGTAATACTGTTACTATGAAAACACAATTCAAATATATAAATATATAAAAATCATAAACATATTAAACATCAATACATCTCTAAACAAAATATAAAACATAATAATAGCTAAACAGGTAGAAAAGGCGAAGGCAAAAGCTAGAAGAATGCTTGGGTGCATACAGAGAGGAATGGCCAGCAGAAGAAAGGAGGTGATACTGCCTCTGTATAAGTCTTTGGTGCGACCTCATTTGGAGTATAGTGTGCAATTCTGGAGTCCGCGCCTTCAAAAGGATGTGAACAGGATGGAGTTGGTGCAGAAGGTGGCTACTAAAATGGTTAGTGGTCTTCATTATAAAGCATATGAGGACAGACTTAAGGATCTTAATATGTACACCTTAGAGGAAAGGCGGGATAGAGGTGATATGATTGAGATGTTTAAATACCTCCGTGGCATAAATGTTCAGGGGGAGAGCCTCTTTCAATTGAAAGCAAGTTCTGCTACAAAGGGACATGGGATGAGGGTAAAGGGGTATAGATTCAGGAGTGATATGTGGAAATATTTCTTTACGGAAAGAGTGGTGGATCCATGGAATAGTCTCCCAGTGGAGGTGGTAGAGATGAGGATAGTATCTGAATTCAAAAAAATGGGACAAACACAGAGGATCTCTAAAGGAAAAAAAAGGGGACCGTTGTTGATATGGAAGGACAGACTAGATAGGCCATGTGGTCTTTTTCTGTCATCATGTTTCTATGTTTCTAATGTGAAGGTCAGCACACTCAGTACTGGCCCATCTAGACAAACTAGGCTGTCGCCTAAGACGGTAGGTGAGCGGCACACTGATCTTGTCCTCTTCAAAATGGTGGCTCTGCTGCCACTTTAGTGTCACAGCAGGCCTTAAAAGTGTGTGCCTGCAGTCACAGCCTGTTGCTCCTGCCTCCTCCTACAGGAAGTTGCATCAGAGGGAGCAGGAGCAGCAGGCTGCGAGTACGTGCATGCGCTTTAAGGACTTTCGCTACTTCAGAGAAGTGACCATCATGCTGCCTACCTTCCCAGGTGAGAGACTGGATGCTGGAGGTGGTGGGGCGGAAACCATTGGGCTGATCCTGGGCACACTACAAAGTATTTTCATACAACAAACACTGATAGATCCTAAAAACACACTATTATTTGTATATGTTTTGTGAACTGCTTTGTAAGGCAGGCAGCATTGTATACATGATTAAAATGTCTGTTATATTCTTTAGTCTGAAATGAATTATAAATTAATTATTAGCCATTTACAAATGGTGGTTTTTCTCCCTCAGTAGGATTCAAGGCTAGTCTGAACTATCCAGTGTTTGAACCTAGTCACCAGTTCTTAAAAGTGATTTAGTCAAATGCCTTAGATAGCAAGGTTCTCTTTAGGCTTAAGAGAAGGGACAGCCTGATGTTCAACCACCCATGATATTGGAATACAATGGAAGACGACAACAAAAGCTATCCTTGACAAGGAGTTATATCCTACTAGCAGCTGGAATCTCTCTTTGGGGGTGTGGACAGGAGTAGCTGGGCAGAATGGATGGTCACCATACTAGGGCTCAACAAATCCCAAGCGCCAGGTTGCCATGGTACCTAAATCTGCACTCTGGCACCTTGGATTTCACGCTCTTGAAATTTTTTTTCGACTGGTGTTGCTGAAACCACAAGATTGTTCTGTAATGGGGGAAGACTTTGCTTTCGAACACTTTACATGACTAGAAGTCAAAACAGTGCACTTTTCTTCTATTTTATCTGGCAGAACAAGAACCCTACTGTAGTCTGGAGAAAAAGGAGCATTTTTATTATGTGGGAACTGGATCTCAAAGAATAAAATTACTGAACATGTAGTCAGTCAAGGTTTAATGGGAGAAAGCCAACATGGGTTTAGCCAAGACAAGTCTCGTCTTACTAATCCGTTATATTTTTTTGAAGGTGTGAATAAGGTAGATAAAAGGTGAGCCGTCGATATAGTGATCTGGATTTTCAGACAGCCTTTGATAGGGTCCCTCATGAGAGACTCTTGGCAAAATTAAAAAGTCATGGGATAGTCAGTGTACTAATGTGGTCAGGAACTAGTTAAAAAATAAAAAGCAGAGAAAGTATAGCTAAATGACCAATTTTCTCAATAGAGAAAAGGTGAATAATGGAGTCCCCCAGGGATCTGTGCTGGGCCTACAGTTTTTGGGTTTTTTTTTTTTAACATCTTCATAAATGACCTGAAAATGGGAATAATGAGTGAGGTGATCAGATTTGTTGATGACGCAAAATCATTCCAAAGTTAGTTATTAAAACACAAGAGGATTGTGAAAAATTGCAAGAGGACCTTGATAAATTGGAAGACTGGACGTCCACATGGCAGATGAAATTTAATGTGGACAAGTGCAAAGTTATGCACTTAGGGAAGAACAACCCAAACTATGGTTACACAATGCAAGGTTCCACGTTAGAAACTACCACCCAGGAAAATGAGTTAGGCGTCATCATGGATAATATGTTGAAACCCTCTGTCCAGTGTGCAGCGATGGCCAAGAAAGCAAATAGAATTCTAGGCATAATGGGGAAAGGAATGCAAAACAAACCAAAGATATTATAATGCCTCTGTATCGTTCCATCGTGCAACCACACCATGAATATTGTGTGCAATTCATAGAAACATGACGACAGAAAAAGACCACATGGCCTATCTAGTCTGTCCTTCCATATCAACCACTATAACAGTCCCCTTTTTTTCCTTTAGAGATCCTCTCTGTTTGTCCCATGCTTCTTTGAATTTAGATACTGTCCTCATCTCTTATCACCTCCATTGGGAGACTATTCCATGGATCTACTGCTCTTTCCGTAAATAAATATTTCCGCATATCAATCCTTGAATCTATCCCCTTTCACCCTCATCCCATGTCCCCTCATAGCAGAGCTTGCTTTAAATCGAAAGAGGCTCTCCTCATGTGCATTTATGCTACAGAGGTATTTAAATCTCTCAATCACATCACCTCTATCCTGCCTTTCCTCTAAGGTGTACATATTAAGATCCTTAAGTCTGTCCTCATATGCTTTATAATGAAGACCACTAACCATTTTAGTAGCTACCCTCTTTACTGACTCCAGCCTGTTTATATCCTTTTGAAGGTGTGGTCTCCAGAATTGCACACAATACTCCAAATGAGGTCGCACCAAAGACTTACACAGAGGCACTATCACCTCCTTTTGTCTGCTAGCCATTCCTCTCCCTATACACCCAAGCATCCTTCTAGCTTTTGCTGTCGCCTTTTCTACTTGTTTAGCTACTTTAAGATCAGACACAATCACACCTAGGTCCCGCTTTTCTTTAGTGGACAAAAGTACTTCACCCCCTATACTATATTGCTCCCTTGGATTGCTGCAGCCCAAATGCATGACCTTGCATTTTTTAACATTAAATCCCAGCTGCCAAATTCTAGCCCATTCTTCAAGCTTAGCTAGATCCCTCCTCATGTTATCTACACCTTCCTGGGTGTCTATATTGCAGATTTTGTTATCATCCACAAAGAGGCAAACCTTACCCGACAGCCCTTCCGCTATATCACTAACAAAGATGTTAAAAAGAAAGGACAGATCCCTGGGGCACACCACTGGTAACCTCCTCCTTCTCCTCAGAGTGAGCTCCATTTACCTGTACCCTTTGTTGACTCCCACCCAAACAATTTCCAACCCAAACAGTAACTTTAGGGTCCATCCCTAAGGTGCTCAGTTTGTTTATAAGTCGCCTGTGAGGAATGGTGTCTGGTCGCCATATCTTAAAAAGGATATAGTAGAATTAGAAAAGGTACACAGAAGAGCCACCAAAATGGTAAACGGGATGGAAGGATTCCCCTGTGGAGGAGAGGCTTAAAAGGTTAGGGCTCTTCAAAATGGAAGAGAGACGGCAGAAGGGAGACATGATAGAGGTCTATAAATTAACGAATGGAGTAAAATGGGTAAACAGATAGGTTGTTTACTCCATCAAAAAGTAGAAAGACTAGGGGACAATCAATGTAACTACAATTTAGCCCATTTAGGACTAATAAGAGAAAATATTTTTTCACTCAATTAGTAATCAAACTCTAGAATTCATTACTGGAGGATGTAGCACAAGTTGCTAGTGTAGCTGGGTTTAAAAAAAGGTTTGGACAAGTTTCTGGAAGAAAAGTCCATAAACCAAAGAGGACCAGGGAAATCCATTGCTTACACCTGGTGTAAGCAATGGATAAGCAATGGAGCCTGACAGGTGCTTGTGACCTGGATTGGAAACAGGACACTGGGCTTGATAGACCTTGGTCTGACCCAGTATGGCATTTCTTATGTTCTTATATGATCTATGTTTTTAATGCTAACCTCCCCATGTCTAATAGCTAACTACCATTGTTACATATTTTCTTTACCCCTAGAATGCTGCGATCTGTAGCTTGGTTTCTAGAGTGCAGAGTATTTTAAGCTCTATTCAGTCCATCTCACGTTTCCATTATTGTAATGTATTATATTTAGGGCTGCTGCAGCAATCTTCATGTCGTCTTCAAACATTACAGAATCTAGCTGCAAGAACATACAATAAATGCTGCTATAACTGACAGAGCAACTTCCTTTTCTGAGGTTGCTGCACTAGCTTCCCATTCAAGCCAGAATAGAATTTAAATTGATGGTTTAGTTTTGAAGTGTATTCATGGTTGTGTACCATCTTATCTATTTTCTCGGATAACTGTGGCAAGATCAAGCCATTTTAATTCATGTTAACAAATTAATTATTTCTTCAGTTTCAGAATTTAGAAAGGTTTATAGTCAGAAAAAAAAAATTAAGGTCAGGTTCCAAGTAAATGGAATAGGTTATCTACTGAGCTTCAAAGTGAATACGATTAAATGTAGTTTTGTAAAAATCTGAAAAAAAGGCTATTTTCAAAATCTTAACATAGAATTCTATTGATGTAGCAATTACAGAGGTGTATAATGATTTTGCTATTTTTGAGTCTGATCTGGGTTTTTTGTTTTTGTTTTGTTTTTTTAAATATGACTTCGTAATTTTTGCTTTCTCCTGCAAGGAGAAACGCAGCAGACCTTGAGTTTTCTTGTCAAAGGAAGATTGCCAGGCTTTTTCTTCCAAGACAACTGAGGAAAGTGACTTGCCCAAGGTCAGAAGGAGTGCCAGTGGGAGTCAAACCCCGATCCGAGTACTAGGCTGTTGCTCTAAGCACTAGGCTACTCCTCCACTCAGTAGCTTTCTTGATTACCACCTAATGTAATCCGCCTTGAGCCTCAGTTTAGTTTAATTGAGTATGCTGCTTAACCAAACTGTTTCTTTCTTTCTTCTCTGCCACCCCATCTGGTTTAACTTCCTCTGTCTCCGCCAGATGTCAGAGCACCTTTTATTGTTTGACTACTGCTGGTCATTACTACTTTCCAGCCATCATTTTATCATGATCAACAACATTACTACCGCTCCATGTTACACAAAGTTGGAGTAGCTGCAGCAATATAAACCCAATGACATCAAACAAGAACACCGACACAGCCCAGTCTATGCAGTACAAAGAAACCAGGCAGGAGGAATGTTAAACTGGCCACAGCAGTGTGGCCTAAAAAAAAATCAAATTAGCAGGCAGATGGCCTTGATACACCTGCATCTTCTCTTGTCAGAAGGCTAAGTGGGTCTACTCTAAGTAGAAGTCAGCTCAATGTCAAACTTGTTTCAAAACGGCAAAGTTTACATAGCATCATTTGAGGGGCTCTTTGCACTGGCAAGGCGAATAACCCTTCCTTGGTTATTTTCACTGTTATGTTGAATCACATTTATGCTCATAGTGCCTAATTGCTGCTGCCAGAATCAAAGCTAGGCAGGAACCAGAAGACAAAATGTGCATGTGCCATCATAATGAAATGGGAGATCGATACTATTCTGTTTAAAATGACCCCTCTCTCTCATTTGGAATACTTCTGGACTTTCTGAGCCAACAAAAGGCCGCTTTTTTAGAACGAAAACAAAGCTTCAGCAAGCAGAAGCCTGAAAGGACACAGAGAAAAATCTCTTCTTTTCAATAATGAAAGGGCCTCTTGTAGAGGCAATCAAAAAAATGCAAGCATGGACTGCTTCTCTCCCAGGATGAGACACCACAGATGCAGGGAATTCTTGTGTATTATACGCATCTGCAACACTTCTGAAGTCAATCTGTACACCAAGAGGCAATAAGGAAACAAATTCATTAGAAGAAAGCAACTGTGCTGTTTAGATAGAATAAAAACAAGTTGAAAAGCGCACACTTAGTGTGGCACAATGCCACTTTCTGCCAACCCCTGCTCTGCATTATACCTATAGACGGACAGACAGACAGACATATACATAGCAACCACTGATAACCAAATGGCGCAGTCACAGGCAGGCACATTTTAGAAAGGTCATTTAAGTGCCTCATAGGATGACCATGTCAAAATGTCAGAAATTCCGTGGGATGGGCAGCAGAGAAGGTAAATGTGCTCCAAAATCAACCTCTCCCCCCCCCCCAAAAGATAAATGTTTTCACACACATATAAAGAAAAAACAGGGATGTGGAGAATAAGGGTCCAGATATGGGCAGAGAGATGGCCGATTTTAGAAATATGAACGACACCAGTGTGTATGCGTTACCACCCTGCATTCTAGAAACAGAGTTGTGTGGCACTGTGGCAGAATGCAGAGGCCATGATTTTCACCTGCTATCCTTCTATGAGGGGGAAAATTTGTTTTGGCTACAGGAGGGAATGTCCTCATTATCCTCAGTGTTAAAGCTGGCTGAAACGAGCGCTTTTCAAATTCCTATTCACGCCAAGGAGCAGGCACAGGAATGCACATGTCCATCAGCGGTTTTAAATTCTGGAATCGGAGATGCATGTGGATCTTTTTATTGCTGCCCTGGACATGCCTCTCTCACTCCCCATGCAAGAGACTTAATCGCGCCAGCCAAGTGTAAATTTGGTCCTTTATAAAATGGCGCTTGGTGCATTGATGTGATTGAAAGCATCCATTCAGATTTGCCAGACATGCAAATCACAAATAGAGCTTCTAAAATAACCCCCTAAGTGTCACTCTACACAGCAATCATTAAAAAGACTGTACTGTTAAGTCATTAGGTTTCACTGTAGATTTTACAAACATAATGAGGTTTCTGGAGTCCAATGGATTGCAGGATCCGAGACAGCATGGATTTACCAGAGGCAGGTCTTGTCAGACAAATCTGATTTCTTTTACTGGATGACCAGAGAGTTGGACCAACAGAGAGCCCTAGATGTGGTGTACTTAGATTTCAGTAAAGTTTTTGACACCGTTCTGTATAGGCGATTTATAAACAAACTGAGGATCCTGGGGATGGACTCTAAAGTGACTGATGGTTAGAAACTGGTTGAGTGGGAGGCAACAAAGAGGACAGGTAAATGGAGCTCACTCTGAGGAGAAGGAGGTTACCAGTGTTGTGCCGCAGGGATCTGTCCTAGATCCGATTCTTTTTAACACCTTTGTTAGTGATATTGAGGAAGGGCTGTCAGGTAAGGTTTGCCTCCTAATGGCCTATATCAAAATCTGCAAAAAGGGAGAGGAAGGAGTAGATAACATGAGGAGGGATCTAGCTAAGCTTGAAGAATGGTCGAGGATTTGGCAGCTGAGATTTAAATGCAAAAAAATGCAGTAATACATTTGGGCTGCAAAAATCCAAGGGAGCGGTACAGTGTAGGGGGCGAAGTACTTTGTCTATGAAAGAAGAGCGTGATTGTTTCTGATGATCTTAAAGTGGCTAAAGAGGTAAAAAAGGTGATGGCGAAAGCCAGAAGGTTGCTTGAATGCATAGGAAGAGGAATGGCCAGCAGAAGAAAGGAGGCGATAGTGGCTCTGTATAAGCCTTTGACGTGACCTCGTTTGGAGTATTGTGTTCAATTCTGGAGACCACACATTCGAAAAGATATAAAAAAGGATAGAGTTCGTGCAGACGGTGGCTATAAAGATCTTAATATTTATACTTTACAGAAAAAACAGGATAGAGGAGATCCGATAGAGACCTTTAAATACCTCTGTGGCATAGATGTACAAGAGGAGAACCTCTTAATTGAAAGCAAGTTCTGCAACAAGGGGGACATAGGATGAGAGTGAAAGGGGATGGACTCAAAGAGTGGTAGATGCGTGGAATAGCTCCCAGTGAAAATGGTAGAGACGAGGACAGTATCTGGATTCAAGAAAGCATGGGGCAAACACAGGTGGTCTCTAAGGAAAAAAGGGACTATAGTAGTTGATAAGGAAGGGTAGACTAGATAGGCCATATAGTCTTTTTCTGCCATATTTCTAAATGAAATACACATGTGAATCACTAAGAGCCAGCCCAGAAGAGATTGAGGTTATTACTGACTGACTATTTCTTTTATATTTATTTATTTATTTGGTTTTATATACCGCGCTATTTTAAATCAGTGCGGTTTACATTGTAAGAGCTTGGTACATAAAACAGTATACACAGAACATTTGAACTTGGTACATAAAACAAGATAATAAACATAGGAGAGTTTAAAGATCTTAGAGTTATAAACTAATTCTTTATAACATGTGATTGTGGATTACAGAACAACAACTATCTATCGGTATTGGGTAGTTTGGGTGAGATCATCATAGTGTGCTATGTTATATGTTCGAAATATAGCTTGAAGAGCTGTGTCTTTATTGCTTTTCTAAAGGTGGAGAGGTCGGTGATTAGTCTGATTGGAGCAGGTAGGGAGTTCCAGAGCAGAGGGGCAAATAGTGAGAAGGCTCTGTGTCTGGTAAATTGGGAGCATTTACTAGCCATAGTGGGAATAGCTAGAGTGTTAAGTCAAGTTTATTCTTCTGACTCTGCTGTCAGGTGTCCAGTTTATGAGATTTCTGAGGGAGGTAGCAGAATGATGGTGAAGTATTTTAAATGTAACAAGTAGGGCCTTGAACTTAAGGCAACTGGTGATCGGAAGCCAATGTAGCTGCATTAGGAGCGGTGTAACATGCTCATGTTTGGAGACTCCATAGATGGTTCGTGCAGCTGTATTCATGGCCATTTGTAGTGGATTGAGGGTGTAGGCAGGTAGACCGTGCAGAATGTTGTTAGCGTAGTCAAAATGAGGAATGATAGCAGCTTGGAAAATGCTGCGGAAGTCAGCAGGCTCAAGTAGAGGTCGTAGTTGATGAATGGAGCAAATTTTGCAATAAACAGCCTCGGTGATATTGTTTATATGTGCTTCCATATTCAATTGTTGGTCCAATGTGATGCCTAGATATCGTATCTCACTTTTAGTCTTCAGTTTGGCGTCCTTAACCTGTATGGACTCTGGTGGTGTGAATGTTGGATCCTTTGAGATGAACAGAACTTGTGTTTTATTAGGAGTTGACTTTCAAGTTGTGAGAATTTAGCCAGTCAGATACTGCATTAAAGCAGTCAATAAATTTGGTGTAGGTAGGGTTGATTATGGAGAACGGTGTGTAGAGCAACACATTGTCCGCATAAATGCATAAATTTTATATTCCATGGCATTCACAGGATTGAATTAAGTATTATAACTGGTTTTGCCACTGAAAGCTGAATATTATATGCACCTGGCAGATAAAGGAACTTAGACCAAAACAGACTTGCTGGCATTGCTAAGATAAATGGTCTATTGTTCTGAGTGCATCAATTTTTTGAGCAGCATCATCAGGACAGCATTCCTGTCCCTCTCCCCCTACCTAAGGACCCAGACTCTGCTATACTGGCAAAGGACACAATGATTTTTCCTGAACGAAAATAGGGCCCTATCTGTCAAGCATTTTTCCCATAGACACAAAATGGGATAAAACCTTTATTAGGCAGGCCTCTTAGTTTGTTCTCCTCGGATTTCTCATATGCATATCCTGAGAAGCAGAGATAAGTAACATTTCTCAAAGTGGTAGAGGTGGGAATTAGAATGTAGATGCAAGCAGGTAAAGGACTGACCAAGGTTAACTGGAGAGGGGAAATTCTAGATCTCCAAGTAATTATAACAAATATGAGAATTCCTGGGGCAAATTATTTTGAAACACACACACACACTACAAAATGATTAGAAAATCACTGTCCTGTTTCAGGGAGGAGGTACACGACAGAAAGGCTATGCAATACATCAGAGTCTACATTATCATTATCTACTCCAGACAGGGAATCTCTATCCCCAATGAATGCAGACATGTCATGGTATGCTTCCCTCAACAGCTCTACATTTAATTATAAAAGACTGCTTTGCTGATCGGACACTGAAATACTCCATGCCCAGGATTCCTGAAGTGGCCGTGCACAAGCCAGATCATCTAATCTTCGTTTGCACAAATGCTCATGTCTGGATTCGACAAATCTCCAGAAGAATGAGAAAGGATTACAAGCAAAACCACAAAAATCACTGGGGTCAAAAAATTATAGAGTCACCCAGATACTAATATAATAAATTAACTTCTTAAATACCTTTCAAAGTGCCCAAGACTGGCAAAACAATCAGAGACAACAAAAATTCAACAATATATAATAAAGCCTTAAACAGTAAAACAATCCTAAATGACATATCATATATAGAGACCATAAATATTTACAAAGTACAATTACATAGTAACATAGTAAATGACGGCAGATAAAGACCAGTATGGTCCATCTAGTCTGCCCAGTAAGATGGCCGGAGTAAGATGGCAGGAGTAGGTGCCACTCTGTGCAGGCCACCCCTCTCCATGTCTTTGTTTAGGGGTGAACCCACCGCTCCATGCAGGACATCCCTATTTGTTGAGAAGTTAGATGGTTCAGTTTATTTTGATTTTATTCTGTTGCTATAAATGGATCCATTGTGTCTGTCCCCTGCCATTTTGAACACTGTATTTGTCCCCACCACCTCCATCAGGAGGGCATTCCAAGCATCCACCACCCTCTCAGTGAAAAAGTATTTCCTGACATTGCCTTTCAATTTTCCATCTTGCAGCTTCATGTTATGCCCTCTTGTTTTACAGCTTCCCCGTCTTTGGAAGAGGTTTGTTTGTTCATTATTTCTCTAAGTGTTTAAAGGTCTGAATCATATCTCCCTGTGCCTCCTCTCCTCTAGAGTATACATATTTAGGTCTTCAAGTCTCTTCTCGTAAGGCTTCTGACACATGCTCCAAATCATTTTGGTCGCCTTCCTCTGAACAGTTTCCAGTCTTTTTACATCCTTAGAAACTGTTCAGAGGAAGGCGACCAAAATGATTTGGAGCCTGTGTCAGAAGCCTTATGAGAAGAGACTTGAAGTATAATAAAACCATAAAATATTTAAAAAGTACAACATACAACAGAAACAAGATAAATCTAACCAGGAAACTCATTAATTCCAAGCTAAATTTAAATGTTTATCAGCTAAAGCTTTACTAAAAAAAAAAAAAATCAAAGTCTCTATCAGGCACCTAAATACAGTATAATCTTTATAAAAAGACAAGCTTCCCTGAGGACAGTCCTTACAATTTTTACCTCTTTCAAAGAGAGAGCTAAAAGACTCCTAAGATGTCCTGGCCAAACTCCATGAATAAAGTCACATAACATGCATAGAATTCATACTCTGGCATTTAATGATATAAAATACTACATTCTAATGACAGCATTTCAACATGCCACCAAACCTCTTCTAGAAGCACCTGTGTGAATGGCCAATGTCTAGCAAGTTAGACAAACCAATTAGTCTTTATTTGCTGCCATCTCCTACAATATCCAGGAATGCATTAACAGATACATCTCTAGGACCAGCCCATGGTTCAGTGGCAGTGCTATGTATTACCATGCACAGGATTTGGGTCTCACTTTTGGGTCTGTCTTTTGCTCCCTAGGCTAACCACTGCTGGAGATTGGAGGCAGCATGCATGGCCCCTGGGGAGAGTCGATCCAGGTCCTGGTGCAACAGTGACATCTAGTGGCTGGATTTACGGTCCATAATTGCAAGGATTTGGGAATGAGCCTGGTGTACCTCACCCAGCCAAGGATTGCAGCTGCAATGACTGGTCTATGCAGACTGCACATTATGAGAAAAAAATCCCTAGGTAGCTGCAAATGAAGGCTCAAGATGCAAATCGCAATTCTGATTCTGACTGAACTGGAAGCCCAAAAAAAAAGAGATGGGAACTTTTCGGCACAAAACATAAACCATGCATCATTTAGCACATTGTAAATATATAATAAAATCAACTGTTTCTAACCACACATACCTTTTGAATGCTTAAGTAGTACATCAGACATTTAATAGAAATCATTTTGTTGAAGGGTGACACTGTATTAGACTACAGCGAGACAGAACCAGCTCTTTCCATCATTCAAGGTACCTTAAAGTATTTGTCCCATCTGAGAAAAATCAGGGAATGCTGCTTTCCAAGGGTAATAAACAGCCTCCTTTCCTAACATTTCCCATTTAAAAATCCCTTTATTAGGAAAAATTTAAAGTTCTAATTTCAGAAAAAAACAAGGAGAGCATATCCACCATAACATAATGTGAAAACACTAAAAAGGCACATTATTAAAGTTTAGCACATGCTAAAAACATTAGTGGATACGAAGTGTCATCATGGCCCATTTTATTCCTATGGGCACTGTCAACACACGCTAACCTTTACTCGACATACATCTAAAAATTTCCTACTGTTACGACATCCAATTTTTTAAAATATATTTGCACACCCCAAACTACTCTCATATTCAATAGCATTAATCTCCCAAACACTAGAGCATACAGCTGATTTAACATGGGACTAAACCATCTTTTCCTATATCAGTTTAGGTATAGTTCCAAAATATCATTATCCCTAGATATTTGTCTGATAAAGGGCAGAAAGGTACTTAAAGGAAACTTTTTAAAACAGACAAAAAGCAAAACACATTCCAAATTAGAAAGATCAAACACACAAAGACACAATAGAGACACTAGCTCTTATCCATATCAGATATAGGGCCTTTGAACTGCAAAATGTCACTGTCTCTTTACCTACTACTATTAATCATTCACATAGCACTACAAGGCATACTCAGCGCTGTAGAGACATTTATAAAAGGACAGTCCCTGCTCGTCAGGGCTTACTATCTAATCAAGACAGACAATACAATAGATCAAAATAACGGTACAAATAGGGAAAGGTAAGGAGACAAGGTAAAACAAGGGATCAGGATCCAAAAGCAGCCTCAAAGAGTTGAGCCTTTAACATGGATTTGCAAAGGGGCAGAGATGAAGCCTTACATACAGTCTCGGGTAGTTTGCTCCAGGCATAAGGAGCAGCAGGGTGAAAGGATCAGAGCCTGGAGTTGGCAGTGGAAGAGAAGGGCACAGAGAGAAACAGGGCAGAGGAAGAGCGGAATCCACAAGAAGGGCTGTAGAGAGAGGAGAGGAAAGATAGTACGGAGCAGTAGAATGAATACATTTATAAGTCAGAAGGAGAGGTTTGAATTGGATATGGAAATGGCAGGGGGGGGGGCCAATGAAGTGACTTGAGAAGAGGGGTTATATGAGTAAATTGGGGCTGGCGGAAGATTAACCCCGCAGCAGAGTTCTGAACAGATTGAAAAGGGAGAGAGGTGACTCAGAGGGAGACCAGCAAGGAGGAGATTGTAATAGCTGAGATGGGAGATGACTAAAGAGTGGATAAGTGTTTTAGTAGCGAGTTCAGAAAGAAAGGAGTGAATTTTGTTAACGTTGTAGAGAAACAAACAGGTTTTAGCTATATGTTAGATATGTGTGGAGGAGAGGAAGGAGTCAAAGATGACATCAAGGTTGCGTACAGAGGAAACAGGGAGTAGAAAAGTGCTATCTACAGAGATAGAGAAAGGAGGAAAAAATAAGAAGTTTGGTTTTGGCCATGTTCAATTTCAAATGGCAGTGAGACATCCAGGTAGCGATGTCAGATAGGCAGGCAGAAATGTGGAACTAGAGTGTCTGAGAAATTTCAGGTGTAGATAGACAAATCTGGGAGTCATCAGCGTAAAAATATTGAACGCCATGGGAGGAAATGGGAGCACCAAGGTATTGGGTATAGAGAGAGAAAAGGAAAATGCCCAGAAATGACTCTTGGGGAACACCAACTGAGAGTGGGATAACAGTAGAGGAACCACCAGAACAAAACACCGAAGGAGCAATGTGAGAGATAAAAAAAAAAAAAAAAAAACGACAACCAAGACAGCACAGAGTTCCTAAAACCATGTGATAACAATGTGTCAAGGAGAGGGTGGTGGTCAACAATGTCAAAAGCAGCAGAAAGGTCAAGAAGAATGAGAACTGAGTACAGTCCCTTGGATTTAGCCACAAACAAATCACTGAAGACTTTGGCAAGAGCTGTCTCAATAGAATGTAAGGGACAAAAGTCAGATTGAAGTGGATCTAGCAGGACTTGAGAGGAGAGAAATTCAAGAAGTTTGGAAATGAAAGGAGATGGGTTGATAATTAGAAGGACAAGTAGGGTCAAGCGAAGGTTTCTTGAGCAGAGGTGTGACCACAACATGCTTGAAGGCTGCAGGGACAGTTGTAGTGGAGAACGATAGGTTGAGAATATGTGAGATCGAAGGGATGACAAGAGGAGGAGATGGAATTGAGGAAATGGGTGGGGATAGGATCAGAGGAACAGGTAGTAAGTTTAGAGGAGGAAAGACGCTGAGAGGTTTCCTCTTCAGAGATCTTAGAAAAGGATGAAAGAGTAACAGAGAGTGAGGGAAAAAGTTGTTATTGAAGAGGAGGAAGGGGGAGTGAAGCTGATCTAGAGGGGAATTGGAGTGTAATCTTGTTGATTTTGTCATGGAAGTAAATCGGCAAGCGTTTGGGCAGAAAGAGAAGAAGGAAGGGGTCAGAGGTGGAGACGACTTGAGGAGAGAGTTGGCACTGGTCAGAGGCAAGAGAGTTAGTCAGATGGAGATAGCAGTTTTATTTGGTGAATGATATGGCCGTTTGGAAGGAGGCAAGTATGAATTTGATGTGAAGAAATTCAGAAAGTGAGCGGAATTTGAGCCAAAATGTGCTCAGCTGAGCGGTCACAGGAATGTAGACAGCATGTAGTTGAAGACAGCCAGGGATGAGGTATAGTGGGGCTCACAGGACATGGGATAGGCAAAGCAAGAGCATCTAGAACAGAGCAGTATTATAGAAAACTATGGAGTCATCAACAGACTTAGACGACAAGGTAGAGGAAAGAAGTGAAGAGACAAAAGTGGAGCCAGCCAATGAGTCAATAGACTGAAGATTCCTAAAAAGGTAGGAGGAGATTGGGCGAGAATGAGGCGGGGAGTGATGAAGAGTGAAGCTTAGTAGGTGACGTCAGATAAGGGAAGAACTGAGCTATGGAAATTAGAGGATAAACAATTACAGAAAACAAAGTCAAGACAGTGACCGTGATGATAGGTGGAGGCAGAAGAGCAAAGCTGGAGGTTGAATGAGGAGATAAGGAAAAGGAGTTTAGAAGCATAGGGGTCAGAAGAGTTATTGACATGAATATTAAAGTCACTAAGAATAAGACAGCGAGAAGAATCCAGAAATAAGGAAAGCCATGAGTTAAAGCCAGTGAGAAAGGTAGAGATAGACTTGTCAGGAGTCTATAAACAGAAGCTATCCAGAGAGGTAAGGGATTAAAAAGGTGGATGGAATGGACTTCAAAAGGAGGAAAAGTAGTGAGATGGAGGTAGGAGAGATTGAAATTGGCAAGAAGGAGAAAGCAGAAACCCAACACCATCATGGCCAGTGGCACGGGGAATGTGGGAGAATTGGTAGCTATCATGAGAGAACAGCGACCAAAGCAGCGACATCAGGGAGGAGCCAAGTCTCAGTAAGAGCTAGAAGATGGAAAGAAGAGAACATGAATAAAAGGGGAGCTTATTAGATATGGAATGGCCATTCGATAGGGCACAGGAGAAAGGGGGAGAGGAAGGGGAAAGGAAAGGAATATGAATGAGATTGGAGTGGTTAAGTGAGGAAATTTCAAGGGAATGCGAGAAAAGTCTAGGGGGGGGGGGGGCAGGGTTGGGATTAATAGCTCCAGAAAATAGAAAGAGGAATAGAAATGTGCGAGACAGAGAGGAGACCAAATGGTGGAAATGAGGATGGGGGTTTTTCAGAGAAAGGAGAAGGATGAATGACAGGAAGAAAAAGGTGAAGTTCAGGAGCTGAAGAAAGGGTGGAAGACATGTGGAAGGTAGAGAAGGGTGATAAGGAGGGAGGGGGGTTGAAGATATAGGTATGAGGGGAGAAGAGTGTCAATAGGAAGAAAAAATGAGATGGGGAGGAAAGCAGGAGACAGACGAAATGATTGAAGGATTGGTAGGACAAAGATCAAGGGACAGGGAGCAGCTGAGAGAAAAGGTGGTAAAACACACCTTAAAGAAGAGGCAGTGTAAGAGGGTGAAGTTCAATCAAAAGAAAGGAAAGGGATGAAACAAGAGTTAAATGTGTAAAATTAAAACAAGCAGAAAATAATTTAAAGAACTGGAAGATCAAGAGGCCAGTGCCTATTTCAGACTAGATCAGGCAGAGTCGCAAGTAGAAGTCTTTGACTATTCCAATAGCTCTACTACTGCTGTACTACTGCTACCACTGACCATTAAAGCAGCGTCACAAGGCACTGCAAACACATGCAAAAGATAGTCATAGTTAGAAATAAATAGTCTTTGGGCTCAGAGTTCTGGGCCCAGCTAAAAGGTGCAACACCAGGGCTAAGCCGGGGTCCATGGAAATGCAGCGGAGGGAGGACGTGAAGGGCTCCAAGGCCGCAGAGCACCTCTGTCTACTCTCCACCCCCTTTCACTGAGCTCTAATGACATATGCAGACAATCTGAGACCTGGATAGGTTTGTACTATTTAAACCCCAGTATAACTGCACGGCTTCTTCATTGACTTGATGAAGAGAAGATAATGTATCTTTGGCAAGCTTTCAAGAGTTAAGCTAGTTTGACCCTTATTTCCACATATCCAAGTGGAACAACACAGCAACCACAATTCTCTGCTCTTGAATGGAGAGAAAAGGACTTCCGTAGAAAAGCTGAACCGTGAATCTACACAGAGACATAGAAAACCAAAAGCAAATAAAGACCATTCAGCCTGTCCACTCTGCCCATCATAAGAATGATTCAAGTCTACAACCCTTCCTCTCCCTCAGAGATCCTCTTTGTCTCATGCTTTTTTTTTTTTTTTTTAATTTCAAAGACAGTTCTTGCCTCCACCACCTTCACTGGAAGGCTGTTCCATGCGTCCACCCAACCTTTCTGCAAGAGATATTTTCTCAGATTACTCCCAAGTCTATTCCCTTTCATCTTATGACCCCTCATTCAAGACCTTCAGTTCAACTGGAAGAGGGCAACCTTCTGTGCAATTATTCCACAAAAGTATTTAAATGTGTCTATTAAAATCACCCCTCTCCTGCCCTTCCTCCAAAATATACTTATTGAGATCTTTAAGCCTATCCCAGTGGCTCTCAACCTTTTTTTCCATTGGGACACACCTGACCTACGATGCTTGCATATGCAACACACTTCATACATTGACCCTCTCAGAGATTTGGTCTGACACAGAATAGCAGTTCTTGTGGATGCAGAGTATGTTTATATTTAACTCCATAAAAACCCTCCTCCCCCCTCCTCCCAACAGAATTTACTCTTGCTGGAATTCTGCACCCAATAATTCAAAATGTTGCACTTTGGTGATATTTTATTTCTGTATTGTATTTTAAATTAAGTATCTAGTGTTTCGAACATTCACCCTTGTGTGGCCATTGTCTACCTCCATTTCTATTTTTCTCACTCTTGTTTGCCTTTTGGGGGTCTCCTCTTTTTTTCGACCGACTTATTTTAATAAACAAAACATGAAGAATTTTGCATAATTCAGACCTTTTGACACAGAATTTTGAAACAAACTTCTAGCAGAAGTAACAGATTCAAAGCAGAAGGAGGATATTTCTCTATTGAATTCCCCATACAAAAAAAAAAAAAGTCTTATTCTCATGGCATCCGAGTAACAGCAACATAAATCTTACCACTATCAATAACATTGTAAAACATAAAACCTGATAAAAGAATCCTCATAAAAGAATCCTCACTTAGTACACACACAGCAAACCTGAGATACCATAGCACCAATTCCTATAGTAACATAGTAAATGACGGCAGATAAAGACCAGTATGGTCCATCTAGTCTGCCCAGTAAGATGGCGAGTAGGTGCACCTGCCGCTCCGTGCAGGCCACCCCTCCCCATGTCTTTGTTTTAGGGGTGAACCCATCGCTCCATGTAGGACACCCCTGTATGTTGAGAAATGAGTTAGTTACGTTTATTTTGATTTTATCCTGTTGCTATAAAACAGCAGGAACCCTGCCTATGGAGAGGCAGCACTATAAATATTATATTAGAACACCAATACACTCATTACTGGCAAACCAGAATAAGTGGAACGACAGTAGATTTCTGCATAGATACTGCAAGATAAAATACTACACCTCAGGTACATGCAAAATAAAGAGAGACTTCTCACCAAATATAGAACAAAGGGCCACAAATTAGAAATACGAAAACATGTGAATCCCAACATTGAAGAAATAAAAAATGCACGTTCTGTTGTGCTGAATAAAACAAACATCTGCAATTCACATTTCCCAAAGCAAGCATATTCCAGTTAATCAATTCAAAATTTACTGTTTCCTACCTTTGTTGTCTGAGCTTTTTATTTTCCAGTCATGTTGGTAGCATTCTCTTTTCTGCTTTACTCTGTTTTTTGCCAACTCTCTTTACAATGTTTGCTGTCCATGCCAACGGCACAAATGATAGCATGTGGCAACATACTGTGCGCTAACCGCATGCCTATTACCCACCTCAAAAATACTATGCAGCCGACGTATGCATTAGCACACGCTCTCATGCCAGCGCAGTAAGTTACCACGCACACATGCTAATTCATGCACTAACACTGCCAAAGGCATATTAACAAAGTCTTGTTTTATCACAAGACTTCTTCCAGCATGTTATTATACCCTAATGATAAGCTACCTTTAAATAAACTACTGAAACCCAAAAGGCAAACTCTCACAAGAATACCGAGATGACTGTGCTCTCTTTCCTTTGAATATTAAGCTCCTTAAAACAAAAGGGATGGAACCTCTATAGGCAGAATTTCACGTATAAAAACAGTACCTTGGGAGAACATTCATCTTAATTTTTGTAAGGTTACTGTACCAGGACAGCTGGAAAGGTGATACTGAAATAAATTAAAATGAGTTCTGATGTAACAGAATATAAATTAAGTTGAACAGCTTACCTGTATCATTAGGTATAATCCCCTCCACACAGACACCCCCCCTCCCCCCCAAAATATTTTAGGCAGGTAGATGACCAACTAAAAGGGAATTCTGCCTTAATTTCTTAGGCTACAAAGGATATTTTCAAATCAAGTAACTTTTTTTCCTGTGTTCATCTTGTTCCCTAAGAATATGCCAAGGTTGCAGGATATTATTACCAAGAAATGTTAGTTTATGATCGACGCTATCAATACTGCAGGTTAAATTAAGATGACTTCTTATATCAGTTAATGGCTCTAAAGAAAGTACAAAGAGAATAGAGGAATAAAGTCTCTCTTCCCCAAAGAAAAAAGGTTTGGAGTTTGAACCACGAACCCTCATCTGTGCGCCCAGGGTCTAAACATAAACAAGAAGTACAATTGATTAAGGTCCCAAACCCATCTTTCTTAAAAGTTGCAATAACAAAGGGTCATTCTATCCTATCCAAAGAAAGCAAGAGAGAGTCAAGACATGGCATCCTTAATAAATTCATTGTTCTCAATACACAGCTTATTCTTCAATCCCTGCCAACCTTTAACGAAACTCGTTTGGCCTCTATGAATCAGTTTTGGTAGCATCAGCTCTAACCTTTTGGCTAAAACGCGATGAAAATTGTTAATACTGTAACTTAAAAGAGAAATTGATCAATAAGAAGCTTATACAGTCTTCCAAATGGCTGCCTTTGCTTTCCTGTGCAAAAGAGTTATTTACTAATCCTCATTTATTTTATTTATTAGGATTTATTAACCGCCTTTATGAAGAAATTTACCCAAGGCAGTGTATAAAAGGTCTGCCCTGACATAGTCAACTTACATTGTACTAGCAGCAAAATGGCCAAGTCAGCATAAGAGACCATTAGAAAAGTGAGAAACTTAGAGAGAGGCAATAAAATGATAAAATGTCAGACTCTGTTTTGGACTATGCCCCCTCCAGAGGATCCTCCTCACCTGGCTCAACAAAACCCGAAAGGTTCAGTGTGAGGCACTTGGTGCAGGAACAGCCTTGTTGATCTCACAGTACACACATTCCCTTCAGAAATTACCCCACGGAAAGCACATGCACAGAATTACACCTGTTCTCTGGTATGCACAGATTTGCTGGTTTGTTTTGCAAGCGTATTTTACAAATAGGCGTGCAAGTTCAAACCCTATTCAAACCTTGTTGCTAGGAATGCCTCCACTCAGATAAATGGATGCATAAAACAGGGCACATGGGCATTAGCTGACATGCATATATAGAGGTAATTTTAGAAAAAGCTCTTTCTGCATGTAAAACACACTCTTTTTACCCATAGACATGCCTTTTAAAATTACCTTTGTGGAGGACAATTCTAGATACTCCCACGCTGTTAACATGTACTGCCATGTGTATATGCAGAGCCTTTTCTAGAAAGTAAAGTAGGACTTTACAGAACGGGGGTGTACTGGCACACCTGAACCTACATGAGGCACTTGTACCTGCTCTGGAGGAAGTCTAAATGCTGGCACCTAGAATCGGCAGAAATGCATGCAAGTTATACTATTTTATAAAACTTATGTTCGTAGACTTTGACCTTGCCTGTGCTCTACCCAAGCTAAGCCCCTGTGGTATGTATGATGGAACTTACGCATATGCTTACAGAATAACAACTGTTTAAAGTGTGCGCATAAGTGCTCATTCACGAGGGTCAAGTCCTTTAGAACAGGGACTTACCGGCATTTCCAGTGCATACCTTTCCATGCCCCCTTTACAGCGTGCAAGCTGAAAACGTTACTGAATTCACGCGAGAGAACAGTCCACAAACTGTTAGATCACATTAACAGCTGGGATGTGTAAATTATTCTTTGCAGCAGGTTCACTAAAATGCAGTAGCTTACCAGATGTACATCCCCAAAACTTAGTGCGTGAGTGGTGCCGGACCCTTGCTAACAAATGGAGGCATGCCCAGCATATTCGCAGGAGTTAGTGCAGGTTTCAGGATGGCCAATGTAACACCAATTTTTAAAAAGGGTCCCAGGGGTGATCCGAGAAAATACAGACCGGTGATCCCGACGTCAGTACCGGGAAAAATGATAGAAACCATCATAAAGAACAAAATTACTGAACATGTAGATAGTCATGGCTTAATGGGAGACAGCCAACATGGCTTTAGACAAGGAAGATCTTGTCTTACTAATCTGTTATGTTTTTTTGAAGGTGTGAATAAACAGATACACTATATCAACCGACTCACCTTTGTCTATCTGGACTTTCAGAAAACATTTGACAAAACTAAAAAGTCATGGGATAGGAGGCAGTGTACTATTGTGGATCAGGAACTGGTTAAAAGATAGAAAGCAGAGGGTTGGGCTAAATGGCCAATTTTCCCAATGGAGAAAGGTGAATAGTGGAGTACCCCAGGGATCTGTGTTGGGTCCGCTGCTTTTTGATATATTCATAAAATGACCTGGAAAAAGGAATAACGAGTGAGGTTATCAAACTTGCAAATGACACAAAACTATTTAAAGTTGTTAAAACCTATGAGGATTGTGGAAAATTGCAAGAGAGGATCTTGATAAATTGAAAGACTGGGCATCCAAATGGCAGATTAAATTTAATGTAGACAAGTGCAACGTTATGCACCTAGGAAAAAACAACCCAAACTATGATTACACGATGCAAGGTTCCACATTAGGAACCACCACCTAGGAAAAAGATTTAGGCGTCATCGTGGATAACATGTTAAAACCCTCGGCCCAGTGTGCAGCGGCAGCCAAGAGGACATACAGAATGCTAGGTATCATAAGGAAAGGAATGGAAAATAAAACAAAGGATATTATAATGCCTCTGTATTGTTCCATGGTGCGACCGCACCTCAAATATTGTGTGCAATTCTGGTCGCCGTATCTTAAAAAGGATATAGCCTTATTAGAAAAGGTAGAGAAGAGCCACCAAAAGGATAAAGAGGATGGAAGGATACTCCTAGGAAGAGAGGCTAAAAAGGTTAGGGCCCTTCAACCAGGAAAAGAGACGTCTGAGGGGAGATATGAATTAATGAATGGAGTGGAACGGGTAAACGTAGATCGATTGTTTACGTCATCAGAATATAGAAAGACTAGGGGACATGCAATGAAGTTACAGGGTAAACTATTTAAGACTAATAAGAGAAAATATTGTTTCACTCAACGTGTAATCAAACACTGGAATTTGTTACCGGAGGATGTAGTAAAGGCTGTTAGTGTAGCCGGGTTTAAAAAAAAAGGTTTGGACAAGTTCTTGGAGGAAAGGTCCATAAACCATTATTAAAAGAGACCCGGGATATCACTGCTTGACCCAATACAAGCATTGTGGAACCTGTGTCTTTTAGGGAAACTGCTAGGTACTTATGACAGATTGGCCACTGTTCGAAACAGGATACTGGGCTTGATGGACCTCGGTCTCACCCAGTATGGCATCTCTTATGTTCTTATATGTCCTTAAACCATTTGCTGTGATTACTGCAGGTGCACTTAACACCATCCATCGGTGAGATAGTAAAGTGCACTCATAGCAAGTGCAACACTGACAGTGTGCATTAGATACCTTCACTAACCACAACACAACACTCCACCCTTGGACAGCCCAGTCTCCAGCCTAACCTGCGCTAAGTGGTTAAGGTGGGATTCCTAGTGCACACACACGTATTTGGCATGCAGTAACAGTTACTGCAGCACACTTGGAGCATACTAAACCCTATGCTAACCATTACTGTAATTTAGAAAATATGCCTCTTTATGCAAATAAATTACAAACATAATTTTTAAATGACAGCTCAACAATTTGAATTAATGTCTGGGCCCACATTCTGTCTGAATGACTCCCACCCTCCCCTAGTCTTGTGGGTTCTCCAGTGCTGCCCCACCTAGATATCATCATTCAGTCAGTCTGTAAATAAGCTATCTTTTTTTTTCCATTTTCTGGGCATCTAATGTGCAGAGAGAGCCCACAGGAACCCTCTTACCCAACAGAGGACCCTAAAAAAATGAGCAGAGAGCGCCTTTTTTACCTAACAGAGGACCCTAAAACCGCCCATCAACTTTCTGAAGTTCCCATTTGATCCCAGTTACTGTTAATGGAACGTTTTCAATGTGAAACAGAAACTCAACTAAATAAATAAATAAATAACGGGAGGGAGGGACTACAGTAGAAATAGAAACTGATACCCGTCTAAGAAATAGATACATTAAGAAAGGCATATACAAAGTTATTACCAAACGTGTCAGCCTGACAGGCGAGGAATACAATCACATGCTCACTTTATTAATAATCAATTAAGAAAAAAGCCAGGCGACGGCACAAAGATCAAGAGAATTGGATATTGTTGCCAAATGGCTCCAGATGCGCCCGACAGGCTTTATCCAGTCCTGGGGTTACCACACTGCATACAGGGACTTGTAGTTTCCCATTTCCTATGGCGTGCAACGGAGAAAAGAGAACTAAATGTCCCTGTATGCAATGGGGTAAACCCAGAACGGGATCAAGCCTGGAGGCAGTTGCAACCCTAACTGAAGAGCAAACAAAAAAGGAAAGCGAATGAGTCAAAAGGTATCTGGGGCTTACTGGCATCCCGGCAATCGGGAAAAGAAAACAAATACCCCGCAGCCACTTCCTCCTTCACAACAATCTGGGGAGGGAGCATTAGCATCTCTTCGGTCTGCTTGGTGCAATGCGCACAGGTAATTCGCAGGGCTGCAATGAAACGCCTGCAAAATCCCCTCCTTATCGTTACCGAGAAAAGCCACCCCTCCACACCTTACACATTAAAGCCTGGGCCCAACCGGAGCGCTCACTCACCAGCTTGTGTCCCGCCGCTGCCACTCTACCCTCTCGATGTCACACAAAACGGATCCCGGGGGCCAACGGGCGCTGTAGTTCTTCCACTGCACTCGGCCTATAAGCAAGAGCCGTTTCCTGAACTACAGCTCCCGGCGTCCCTTGCGCGGCAAGCAAGTTCGGGAGGGGGCGGGGCCGAATCCAACAGCAATCATCGTACCTTTGTGCGTGCCCCTAGGAGGAGGGCGGGGGGAGAATGGAGAAGGGCGGTGCTTCGAGCCTGGGCCTGTGCGTGCCCCTAGGAGGAGGGCGGTGCTTCGAGCCTGGGCCTGTGCGTGCCTCTAGGAGGAGGGCGGTGCTTCGAGCCTGGGCACGGTGCTCTTTGGACAGCTGCTCGTCTTGCGAAAGGTCAGGTTGCAGAAAGTATCGTAGGCACCAACTTTTTCAAAATGATTAGGGCCGGGGTGCTCAACTTAATGCAAGTTAACCTTCCCTGATCGCTGTGTAGGAGTACTCAAACGCTCACAGGGCTGATACCTATGCACTCAACTTGCTATACTTGTGCATCCCCATCTTCGTGCATTATGGGACCTGCAGCACTGATTTCAATGGGTAGGATCAGAGACGAAAGTTCCCATCCAAGTCTCACCAAAAACGTCTCCCTCCTGACCTGGTAGTCATTTGGCAGTTCTGCCCGTGGGATTATTTTGAAGGACTACAAGGGCCACACTGCTTTAGGATGTAAATTCAACATCAGGACTAACCAAACACTCTTCCTTCTGGAACGGGGTAACTTTATTTTCATTAGATCTGAGAATGTGTTCTGGACTTGTGATGGGCTTTCAGCAAAGCTATATCTAAAAAGTGTCTGAGCATACCTGTCATTGTAGTTCACAATCCTGACCTATTAGGTCCACATTGGAAGTCAGGAGACCCAGTATATGCAAATATATTTCATACATTGGATAGCCTGAAAATCCAAAAGACGTGTGTTCACCCCTAAACAAACAAAGAAACAAAGATATGGGGAGGGGTGAAGACATGAGGAGGGGTGCACCTGCTCCTGGTGGGTGCACCTCTAAGCAAAGACATGGGTAGGGGTGCACCTACTCCCTAAAAGACATGGGAAGGGGTGCACCTACTCCTGTCATATTGCTGGGCAAACAAGATGGACCATACTGGTCTTTATCTGCCATCATTTACTATGTTACTGTGGGGTCAACAAGGAAGGTTGGAGAACCAAAGCAGTATTAAAGGCTTCCTTTTCATCTTATTATCATTACAGAAAACGCCATGTAGATTGGGTTGGTGATTTTGATTTGTAAAAGAAGTAACAGTACAAACTGCTAACTATGTTTACCATCCACTGGATTTACAGCGCTATGGAGACGCTGATGGCTGCAATGTTTGTATGTGGCTTGGAGAAGAAAGGCACATGATTTCTATTGATTTTCTTGGATATTACCTCGGCTTTTGATTCGGTCCACCATGAGTTAAATGACAGAGCATCAGAAGAGTTATGGGATGACATCAAGAAGGTTGTACTAGGAAAAAGCAAAAAGTCTCTGCAAAAGGTGAGAAAGCAAAAACGGCCAAAATGGATAACCAAAGAAACTCTGCAAATTGCTCAGAAATGCGGAAAAGCTAAAGCCAGTGGAGAAAGAGAGGCAATCACAGAACTTAACAGAGATTTCCAAGGTGAGACAAAGAGAAATACCACATGCAAGGAAATAGAATCAGAAACTATCAGAGGAAGAAAAAGATCGGCTTTCCTAAAGCTACAGGAATTAAGGAGAAAATTCCAGTCTTACATTGGAATGATAAAAGATGTTCAAGGATCCATGTTGAATGATGCTGAGAAGACCGGGTGGAAAGAATACACACAGTCATTATGCCGTACCGCAAAATCTTGAGCAAGTCACTTAATCCTCCATTGCTTCAGGTACAAACTTAATTTGTAAGCCCTCTGGGGCTAGGGAAATACCCACTGTACCTGAATGTAATTTGTCTTGAGCTACTCCAGGTCATAGGGACCAACAGCTGTTTCAACCTGTACCTTATGATCAGGAACCGTAGATGACCGAAGAAGTCGAAGCAGCATTGAAAGCATTATTTATTTTATTTAACAGGTTTTATATACCGCTTTATCATTTCAATCAAATCAGTTTACATTGAAACTTAAACTTGGTAATATACATTAAACAGGGATATTGATAACTTGGATTTTTCTGAGGCAATGGAGGGTTAAGTGACTTGCCCAAGGCCACAAGGAGTGCTAGTGGGAATCGAACCCTGGTCTCTGGGTTCCCAAACCAGTGCTCTTAACCATTAGGCATTGATGGCATTCCCATTGAAGTATTACAGCGATCAGATACAGCTATTACCAGGAAATTTGGAAGACAACATCATGGCCAACTAATTGGCAAAGATCTGTGTTCATACCAATACTGAAGAAAGGTGATCAGACTGACTGGAAATTATTGCACAATTGCTCTGATCCCACATGCCAGCAAGAGTCTACTCAAGATCATTCAGCGGAGACTACAACCATACCTGGAACAAGAACCTCCTGAAATGCAAGCACGGTTAAGGAAAGGGCGAGGAACAAGAAACATCACTGCAGATGTGAAATGTATCTTTGAAAAGACAAAATAATACCAAAAGGATATCTATGTGTGTTTTATTGAATACAGCAAGACCTTTGATTGTGTAAATCAGTGGTTCTCAACCCAGTCCTCTGGGACCCCAGGCCAGTCAGGTTTTCAGGGTATCCACAATGAATATGCATGAAATAGATCTGCATATTGCATTTCATTTCTTTATTATTGATCCAAGCAGGTTAAAGTTGTCTACCATTTCTGTTTCTTCTCCATCAAGGATGAAATGACTGATTTTGCCAGTGGTCAGGATCTTCTTCTTCATGTTTATTTATTTATTTATTTATTTAAAGTCTCTTCTATACCGCGCTACTCAGCATCAGTGCGGTTTACAATAAACAGCGAACATACACATTTCCAATAGTACTTTGTGTTTACATATGAATAGGAGAATCAACTTGGCTAACAGGGTAACTATATACAATAACAATATATACAATTTACAGGCTGGTCATGTGTTCTTATGGTTTCAGACAGAGGAGATTTGTGAGGTTTCGGTAATTGGTGCTGAGCTTTCATTGGTTTCCGGGTAATGTAGGAGGAAGAGGTAGTGTTTCACAGCCTTCCTGAATTGGAATATGTCTGGGATTGTTCGGATGTTGTGAGGGAGGCTGTTCCAGATCATTGGTGCATAAAGTTTGAATGCCCTGCTGGATGTTGACTTGGTGCATTGAGTCATTGATCTTGGGACTATCAAGGTGTTTTGTGCTACTGATCTTCTGTCCCTATTGTGGGGTGTCTTCTGGACTATCTCTGATAGTGATGTTGACGAGAGACCGTTGGTGGCTTTGAAGGTGAGTAGCAAGGTCTTGAATGTAATCCTACCTTGAATCGGGAGCCAGTGGAGCTGTTTCATAATGGGTGTGACATGGTCTTTTCTGGATGCTCCGTGTAGTACTCTTGCTGCGGTGTTCATTGCCATTTGCAGTGGGTTCAGAGTGGTTTGGGGGAGTCCTTGCAGTATTGCATTCGCATAATCGAAATGCGGAATTATTAGTGCTTGAAAGATGGTCCTGAAATCATCAGGCTGCAGCAGCGATCGTAGGTATCTAAGGGATCTGATTTTATGGTATACTGCCCTTACAGTGTTACTTATATGCGCCTGCATATTTAGGTTCTGGTCTAGTGTGACGCCAAGGTATCTGATCGCGGATTTGATCTGGAGGTCAGCTTCCTTCACCTTTAGTACTGTAGGCGCAGTGAAGTTACGATTTCTTGTAATGAACATGACCTCCGTCTTCTTGTGTTGAATCCGGAGGTTTTGGGATTGTTAAGGTGCAGGACCATTTTAAGGTTGTTAAGGTGCAGGACCATTTTAAGACTGTGTTACTTCATCTTTATACATGAGAACTATCAGGTACTTTTCAATAGAGCAGTATATCAAATCCAATAAATGATAAACAAGATGTTCTGATATACCCATGCTTCTTAATGTGGCCCAAAGTTTTCTATGATTTACACCAGTGGTTCTCAACCCAGACCTCTGGGACCCCCAAGTCAGTCAAGTTTTCAAGAGATCCACATTGAATATGCATGAGATAGATCTGCATGCACTGCTTCCATTATATGCAGATCTATCTCATGCATATTCATTGTGGATACCCTGAAAACCTGACTGGACTAGGGGTCCCAGAGGACTGTGTTGAGAACCACTGGTGTATACCATGGACTACCCGAAGAACAAATCAGTCAGTACTAGAGGAGATCAGATCAAGGTTCCATCGGGCTCAATATCCTGTCTCCAGCGGTGGCCGTTCCAAGTCGCAGGTGCCTGCCGAGATCCCAGGAGGTATATGGATCATTACATGCTGATTTCCTATGGGTAAGCAGTGGATTTCCCTGGTCTTCTTTGATGATGGTTTGTGGACTTTTCCGGGCTTCTTCTGAATCCATCTACACCGGCAGCTTTTGCTACATTCTCCGGTAGCGAATTCCAGAGTTATATTGCGTGCTGAGTGAAAAAAATATTTTCTCTGATTGGTCTTGAATGTGCCACGTTGTGGCTTCATTGCGTGTTCCCTGGTCTTTCTACTTTTTTAGGGAGTAAATGGCTGGTCTGCGTCTGCCCGTTCCACTCTATTCATTGTTTTGTAGACCTCTGTCATGTCTTCCCCCGGCAGTCTCTTTCTCGGGTTGGGGAGACCTAACCTTTTGGGCCTTTCCTTATGGGGGTATCCTTCCTCCCCTTTGCTGTTTTGGTCACTCTTCTCTGTGCCTTTTCCAATTCTGCTATGTCTTTTTTGGGATGTGGTGACCAGAGCTGCACACAATGTTCAAGGTACCATTGCACCATGGAGTGATACAGAGGCATTATAATATCCTTGGTTTTATTTTCTATTCCTTTCCTTATGATTCCTAACATTCTATTTGCTTTCTTGGCCACAACTGTACACTAGGCAGAGGGTTTCAACATACTATCCACAATGATGCTCAGATCCTTTTCCTGAATGGTGATTCTTAATGTGGATCCTTGCATCATATAACTATAGTTTGGGTTGTTCTTCCTTAAGTGCATAACTTTGTACTTGTCACATTAAATTTCATCTGCCATTTGTACGCCCGGTCTCCCAGCTTTTCAAGGTCCTCTTGTAATTTTTCACAATCCTCTTGCATTTTAACAGTTTTCAATAATTGGGAGGGAGGAGTGACCTCAGTCCAGAGGGACCTGGGTTCAAGTCCTATGGGGGGATAGCAGCCTCAGGCTGGAGTAGGGTTGCCAACTGGCTCCAGATGCGCCCGACAGGCTTGATCCAGTCCTGGGTTTACCCCATTGCATGCAGGGACATTTAGTTCTACTTTCTCCATTGCACTCCATAGTAAATGGAAAACTACAAGTCCCTACCTGCAATGGGATAAACCCAGGACTGGATCAAGCCTGTCGGGCGCATCTGGAGCCAGTTGGCAACCCTAGGCTGGAGGGACTAGGGTTACAGGCCCACTGGTGCTCCTTGTAGCCTTGGGCAAGCCACTTAACCCTCCATTGCCTCAGGTACATCCTTAGATTGTGAGCCCTTTGGAGTCAGGGACATACATACAGTACCTGAATGTAACTTCCTTAACCACCTAGCTGCTACCTGCTATATTTCAAGGTCATTTATAAATATATTTATAAGCAGAAGGCCCAACATAGATACCTGGGGTACTTCACTATTCACCTTTCTCCATTGAGAAAATTGTACATTTAGCCCTATTCTTTGTTTTCTATCTTTTAATCAGTACACTGCCTCTTATCCCATGACTTTTTAAGTTCACCAAGAGTGTTTCATGAGGGACCTTGTCAAAGGCTTTCTGAAAATCCTGATAACTATATCAACCGGCTCACCTTTATCTACCTGTTTATTCACACCATTGACAAAATAACAGATTAGTGAGACAAGACTTTCTTTGACTTCCTCTCAGAGATCCCTTCAGCCACAGCAGAGAGCAGGGAGGTGAGCTCCTCCCCCCACTCCTTTGCTCCTCCAACCAGGCAACCTGATGAACTGTTTAAATTTAGAGGGCTAACAGGTGCACCCACGCCTGGCGGGTCTGCGCCTAAGGGCCGCACCAAAGGTCCCTTATAGTGGCCTCTGAGTGCCGATAACCACAAACTCTTGTCCATCTATGTCTTACATGTATGATCGAGGCTGGGTACTTCATTAGCTGATCGGGTAATACAGAACTCCACAACAGGTCGGCATAACTATTTTCAATAGCCTGCAGTTTACCCACCGCCTAAACAAGCACAAGAGCACTAGCAGAAGAGAAAAGAGGGAACCCGTGCGGTCTAGAGGCTACTACCCCCCCCCCCCCTTGAAAGATGCAATTATTTGATTTCTCACATTATTATAGGTCCTAAGATATAGTTTATTTGACATTGCCTGGTCATACCTGTTGGTTCCTTTATTGCATCTCAGTCATTCTGGGCTAGAGACCCTTATTCTCATTGCACCGAGGCCGCTCACATGATTTCAAGCGATCCATATCTGATGTCTCTAATATTTTAGATTTTACACTTTATAGACTTAATAGTCTCCTTGAGATAAGGCTTGCCTGCCTACTGTTTTCACTCACTGTTATATGATTATTTCCTCTGCTAATACGTTTCCTTATTTGATAATCTCAGTGTTTTTTTAAGACCTTTACTTATCTGTATCTTATTCTATTTCATTCTACTTTATTTCATTTATTTTACCTTAGTTCCCTTACTGCCTATTATCCCTCTCCTTCTTCTAGCTTTATTTGCCCTCTCTGCCATTTCTTATGGCTCCACATCATTCTTTGCTCTTTCCTCCCTCACTCAACCAATCTAATACCCCTTCTCTTTCTCACCTTCTCTCCACCCTCCCTATTTCCTCCCCATCTTATCCTCCATCCTTTCCTCTGCTCTTGAGCTTTACCTTCTCTTTCCTCTCATTCATCCCTCTCCTTTCTCTCTAAAACAACCTCATCCCCATTGCTGTCTCCTCTCTGCCTCACACTCTTCTTCTCCTTCTGTCCTCTGGTGACATTAATCCCAACCCTGGTCTCTCTTCTCTCTCACTCCCATATTAGTTCCTCTCTCCACCACCCTAATCTCATCCACATCCCTCTCCTGTCCCCCTCCTCTCTCCTCTTCTCATGTTCTTCATCGAATGCTCATTCAGTTTCTAATAAACTTCCCTTTACCCATGATCTCTTTATCTCATGAGCTTTCCATCTTCTCGCTCTTACTGAAACCTGGCTCCTCCCCGATGACTCTGCTTCGGTTGCTGCCCTCTGCCACAGCGGCTGTCATCTCTCCCACTCTCCTCGTCCCAATGACCGCAGCGGTGATATTGGGTTTCTACTTTCTCCTTCTTGCCAATTTCAACCCCTCCTTTTTCCTCAATCTCATTCCTTTCCCTCCTTTGAAGTGCATTCCATCCATCCTTTTAATCCTCTACCTCTCCAGATCGCTGTCATCTATAAACCCCTTTCTACCGTCCTCACTGATTTTGACTCTTGGTTCTCCTTATTCCTGGATTCTTCTTCCCCCTCCCTTATTCTTGGTGACTTTAATTTTCATATTGATAACCCCTCTGACCCCTATGCGTCCAAGCTCCTTCCCCTTACCTCCTCTTTCAACCTCCAGCTTTGCTCTTCTGCCCCCACTCATCAGCTTGGTCACTGCCTTGACCTTGTTTTCTACTCTGATTGTTTACTTCTAATTTCCATATCTCCGCTCTTCCCTTATCTGACCATCACTTGTTAAGTTTCACTCTTCATTACTCCCCCCTCAATCTCCTCCTATCTTTTTAGGAATCTTCATGCTATCGATCCACTGACTCTATCCACTACTGTCTCATCTCTTCTCTCTTCCACTTTGTCCTCTAAGTCTGTTGATGAAGCCATAGCTTCCTATAATACTGCACAGTCTCCTCTACTCTGGATACCCTTGCTCCGCCCATTCCACGTCCTGTGAGGCGCACTTCACCTCAGCCCTGGTTGTCTTCAACTACCTGCTACCTATGTTCTTGTGCCTGCTCAGCTGAGCACACTTGGCTCAAATCCCGCTCTCTCTCTGACTTTCTTCAGTTCATGTTCATGCTTTTTTCTTTCTTTTTTTTTTTTATTTAGAATTTATATACCAAGCAAACAGAATGAATACATCACTCATTATTCAACGTTTAACATTATCTACACAACAATGCCAACAGCCTCAAACCAACATTCCTGCGCAGGCTACACAGAACTTCAATAATTTTTCCCCCCCCCCTTTTTCTCCCGCTCCCCCCCCTACTCCCCCATCCCACCCCCCTCCACCTTCTACTCCCCCCTCCCCCCCATCCCGTACCCCCACCTGCTACTCCCCCCTCCTCTCTCCCCCCCTAACCCCCCTCCCCCCCCTGTGTTCACCCGGTTTGCTTCTGCGAGTCGGCGCGAAGGTACACCAGCACCTTGCTCCATTGCTTCTCAAACCGGTCAATCTTTTATTTATTATTATTTTTATTACAATTTCTTATATACCGCGCTATTTAGCATCAGTGCGGTTTACATTATAACTTAACGACCATAACAACAAGCTGTCAGGTTTACATCGAACAGGAGTATAAACTTGGAAAACAGGGTTAACTATATACATAATCTATTTACAAAGGAAGGATAGATAAAAGTCAGATAATGCATGTAGGTCTTTTCTAAATTGGGTCATTTCCTGAAAGGTATATCTTGTCTCCTCGCAGCTGTTAACTTTTCCATTAAGCATACCTACCTCAGCCTCTCCACACAGTGGGCCATCTGCGGGGCTTCCTTCTGCTTCCATCTGTAGGCCACCTCACAGCGGGCCGCACTTAGACAGGCCACTATCTGCCTCTTCTCCCGTTCCGGCCCCCCCTCACTCCACCACCCCATCAAATACCCACCAGGGTCAAGGGTCACCTCTCCACCACCCACCACCTCCTGAATCCATTTCTTAATCTCTCCCCAAAAGACCTGCATCTTTGGGCAACTCCACCATATGTGGAAGAAGGTCCCCTCCCCCCCACAGTCCCTCCAACATCTACTAGATACGGTGGGATACATCTTATTTAGGCGCGTGGGCGTGTAATACCACCGCATCACCACCTTGTACCAATTCTCCCTAATAGCCACCGATAGGGGCAAGTAACGCACCTGGTCCAGGAGACTTCTCCACTGCCCCTCATCCAGCTCCCTCCCTAAGTCCCTCTCCCACTCGCTCATATACCTGTGCTTACCAGCCCGTGACCCCTGTATCGCCCGGTATAATGCCGAGGTGAGGCCCGCCGAAAGCTTCTTCCCATACCACACCACCTCCAGTGGTGTATAATCACGATCCAGCACATCCCGCCCTAATTTCTTCCGAAGAAAATGCACCACCTGCCCATAGTAGAACCTATCTGCGTCGCGCAGGCCATATGCCTCTTTCAAATCTGCAAAAGGGACCCACTCTCCTCCATCAACAAACTGATAAAAATACTTCAGTCCCCCCCCGCGCCCACCTGCGGTATCCCCCCCCCCCTCCCGCCCCGGGCAGAACTCTGCTGTGTGGCACAACTCCCGCAGCAGTGAGAACGAAGCCCCTTTCCCCTTCCGCTCTCAGCCCCTAATTTTATCCCACTCCCGTAGGACATGTAAGATGAAGGGGCTAGCCCCCTCCGTTAGTCCACGCTCCCTCTTCTCCATCCAAGGGAAGCAGGCCAGCCGCTGCCCTGGTCCACTCCGCTTTTCCATTTCCACGTAGGTCTTCTGTTCCCGCCCTTCCCTCCAGTCTAACACATGGCGAGCCTGAGCCGCCCAGTAGTACCCCTGCAGGTTCGGTACCCCCAGTCCCCCTTCCTCCCTACGCCTATACATCACAGCCCGCGCTATCCGAGGTGGTCGCTTCCTCCAAATATACTGATTAACCTTCCTCTGTATCCCTCGTAGATGTGCCCCCGGGATAGACACAGGCAAGGCCTGAAAATAGTACAGCAATCTCGGGAGCACATTCATTTTAATCGCCGCTATTCTGCCTAGCCATGAAATCTCCGTGCGCTCCCAACGTTGCAAATCCCGCTCTACCTCCCTCCATAGGGCACTGTAGTTGGCCTCGTACAACCCCCGGGGCGTAGCCGTGATATTGACCCCCAGGTACCTAATAGCTTTCCCAGGCCATTTAATGGGGTAACGGGCCCGCAGTCTCACCGCCATCGGCTGCGGCAGGTTAATACTCAATGCTTCCGTCTTGTCGGGATTCACTTTGAACCCGGAAGCTGCTCCGTACCTTCCCAACTGGACCATAATCTCCGGCAGGGACTCCTCCGGCTTTGTCACAACCAGCAGGACATCATCCGCAAATAAAGAGATCTTATGATGGAGTCCCCCCCTCCGCAACCCCCATATCTTCCCATCACTCCGGATGGCCTGGGCAAGTGGCTCAATGCTTTTTTCTTTCTTTCGCTAAACAAAACTAGTTTCTCCATCTGACTGTCTTGCCTCTAACCCTTGCTGTTTCTTTTCTACTCTCGATTCTCTTCCTAAGGCTCCTCCACCTCCAATTCCTCTTTCTCTCTCTACCCAAACCCTAGCAGACTATTTCCATGACAAAGTGCATAAGATTACTCTTCAGTTCCCCACTAAATTTTCTTCATCCCCTCTTCCCCCTCTCCATTACCAACTTTTCGCCTCAACCTCTATGACCCTTTCATCCTTTTCTAAAATCTCTGTTGAGAAAACCTCTCTTCTTCTTTCCTCCTCTAAACTCACCACCTCATCTCCTCCACCATCATCCCTTTCATCTCACATATTCTCAACCTTTCACTTTTCACTGCAATCTTCCCTGCAGCTTTTAAGCATGCTGTAATCACTCCACAAAAAATCCTCACTTGACCCTACTTGTCCTTCTAATTATCGACCCATCTCCCTTCTCCCATTCATTTCCAAATTCTAGAATGTGCAGTTCTCTGCCACTGTCTCAAATTTCTTTCCTCTCAAGCCCTTCTTGATCCACTTCAATCTGGTTTTTGTCCATTTCATTCTACTGAAACGGCTTTTGCCAAAGCCTCCAGTGGTCTGTTCCTCACTAAGTCCAAAGGCCTTTACTCAGTTCTCATTCTTGTCGATCTTTCTGCTGCTTTCGATACTGTTGACCACTTCCTCCTCCTTGATTCTTTACCCTCACTTGGTTTTAGAGGCCCTGTATTGTCTTGGTTCTCTTCTTATGTCTCAAATCGCTCTTTCAGTGTTTGTTCTGGAAGTTTCTCCTCTACTGCCATCCCTCTCTCAGTTGGTGTACCTCAAGGGTCTGTTCTGGGCCCTCTCCTTTTCTCTCTCTATACCTAGTCCCTTAGTGCCCTCATCTCTTTCCATTGCTTTCAGTATCATTTTTATGCTGATGACTCTCAAATCTACCTATCTATACCTGGCATCTCTCCTTCACTCCAAACTTGTATTTCTACTTGCTTATCTGACATCGCCACGTGGATGTCTCACCGCTGCCTAAAATTGAATATGGCTAAAACTGAACTTTTTATTTTTCCCCTAAACCTTCCTCCCCCTTCCTCCTTTCTCTATCACTGTTGACAACACTCTTCTTCTTCCTGTTTCCTCGGTCCGCAACCTTGGGTTCATCTTTGACTCCTCCCTTTCCTTCTCCACACGTATTCAACATATAGCTAAAACCTGTCGTTTCTTTCTCTATAACATTAACAAAATTCATCCCTTCCTCTCTGAACACACTACTAAGGCTCTTGTCCAATCTTTGGTCACCTCCCATCTTGACTGTTGCTATCTCTCTTCTCTTCTATCTATCCATAACTCTGTTGCGCGGCTAATCTTCCGCCAGCCCCGATACACTCATATAACCCCTTTTCTAAAATCACTTCACTGGTTCCCCTTCCATTTCTGTAGCCAATTCAAATTTCTCCTTCTAACATATAAATGCATTCACTCTACTGCCCCTCATTACCTTTCCTCTCTTCTCTCTCCCTACACCCCTCCTCGTGAACTCCGCTCCTTCTCTGGCTTTCTTCTCTCTATGCCCTTTTCTTCTTCTGCAAACTCCAGACTTCAATCTTTTGATCTTGCTGCTCTTTATGCATGGAACAAATTTCCTCTATCTTTACGTCAAGTCTCTTCTCCCCCCTCTTGAAATCCATGCTAAAGGCTTACCTCTTTGAAACTGCATTTGGATCCTAATCCCTTGTTCTCCTTGTCTCCTTCCCTATTTGAACCCCTTTGTTTCTCTTGTATTATTCTGTCTGTTTTGATTAGATTATAAGCTCTATGAGCAGGGACTGTCTTCTTTATATGTTTGTACAGCGCTGTGTATGCCTTGTAGCACTATATAAATGATTCATAGTAATAGTAGATCAAACTTAAGCTTTCTTTAGAAGCTCAAATGACAAGGCTTTGACTATTATACTTTAGACACATGCGTAAAGAAAGATCATTAGAGAAAGATATCATGCTTGGCAAGGTTGAACGTCAGCGCAAAAGAGGAAGGCCAGCAATGTGATAGACTGATACAATAACAGCAGCTATTTATGGCACTCTATCAACAATTAGCCACCCGATTGAAGACCAAACACAGTTTAGGACAGCTAGTCAGAGGGTTATATTTTTAATAATGTTTGTTTGTTGTAACTTGCCAACAACTATAATGATTTGATGTGTCAGAAACAAATTCAAATAAATAAATTATAACATTTAAGCTATTCACATAGGGAGGCAAACATAGAGAATGACTACCATGATCTAAATAAGTAAGAATACAGTAACAACACCAGCAAAGTATATGATTTCGCTGTTCTCTCCTCCCTCCTCGGAATGTCCTCAGGCAGTTCCAACACCAGAAGTGCGCCGTCTTCATGATCACCTGCCCTAAAAGTCATTGCTTGTATTTGTTTCTAAATATCACATGCTGAATTTTGGTGTAAAGTGCCTAGGTGAAATGTGTTATAGAGCTCCAGCTGTTTTTAATTAGCAGAGTTACGAGGTGTAACAAAAAAGAAACAAGACTGTCCCATAAATGTTTTATTACAAAATCTACAGAGAAATTGTGCATTGTCCCCTTCAAAGTAAACCCCCCCCCCCCCCCCCCCCCCCCAGTGTTAATGCACTTCTGCATTCGCTTCTGCCACGTACGGAAGCACTCGGTAAAGTCCTCCTCCTTGAGCTCCCTCAGCTCCCTCATCACAGTGGCCTTGATCTCTTCTACAGAGGCAAAATGAGTTCCTTTGAGCAGTCTTCAGCTTGGGGAAGAGCCAGAAGTTGCCCGGTGCGAGATCTGGAGAATAAGGAGGGTGGTCGAGAGCTGTGATCTGTTTGTTGGCCAAGAACTGCCTCACACTGAGCGTGGTGTGTGCAGGCGCCTTTTCATGGTGGAACAGCCACAACTTGTCTCTCCACAGAGCCCGCCTGCTGCGCCGAACCCAGTCATGGAGGCGATTGAGGACCTGCTGGTAGAAGTGCTGGTTGATTGTCTGACCCTCAGGCACAAACTCATGATGGACCACTCCCTTCTGGTCAAAGAATGCGATCAGCATGACCTTGATTTGGACATGCGCGCCTTCTTGGGTCTGGGTGACAGTCGAGTCTTCCACTGCAGGCTATGTCTCTTGCTTTCAGGGTCGTACTGGAAGACCCAAGTCTCGTCTACTGTGATGACTCGGCCAACAAACTCTGGATCTTCTCTGATCTTTTCTAGCAAGTCTCGATAGACATTGACCCCGGTGCTTCTTCTGATTGTCCGAAAAAACTTGAGCACCATCTTGGTGCACCCCTTCCACATCCCTAGCTCCTGCATCAAGATGGTCTGCACTGACTCCCTGTTCAGGCTGAGCTCCTCAGCTATCATCTGCACCGTCAATCTGCAATCACTCCATACCAGCTGGTTCACTCTGTCACTGTTCTCAGCCGTTTTTGTCATGGAAGGCCGTCTTGACTTGGGGCCATCCTCCACCTCCTCGCGGCCAGTCTTGAAGCATTTGTGCCACTCGAAGACTCACGGCCTTGACATTGCATCTTCTCCATAAGCCTTTTGGAGAAGTTGGAGACACTCATTTGGGCCCTTCTCCAAGTTAACCAGAAATTTCAAGTTGATTCATTGCTCCATTGGAGCAGTGTGTTACAAAAAAACCTGAAAAAGAAAAACAGAATGAGAGAGATGAAAAATATTTTAGGAGAATAGTGGCAAGATGTTGCACAACACAGTGACATAAGCGGTTAGCTAACTGGCATTAAGTCATGGACCTGGCTGCCACAGTCTTGCTTCTTTTTTGTCACACGTCGTATGTTTTCCTTTTCAAACTAATGTCATGATTCTAAGTGATTTCATCAGATTTCTAATCAGGCCAGGACTTAGGTATGAAGGCATGTTTTAGATAGGACATGTAGGTCAGACTTGAGACATCGAGGACAGGGCATGCTCAATTCTGACAGCATTTTAGGAACAGCTCTGCTAGACATAGAACGGATTCTAAAATACACATCCGTATGCAGCGGGAGGAGCCATTTCAGAAATACACACATGGGAAATATTGATGGCGGAGAACCCGGCAACTTACACGTTTAAATGCCAACATTTCACAACAAACACCTATAAATATCAGCGCTTACACATGGATCTGGGCTAGTTTGCAAATGTGGACATGCAGATGCTCCTAATTAAGTATGAAGGACACTCTCTCACCCCAATTTGAATTCAGTGGGGGAAATAAACATTAGGGGATTAAGAGGGTTAGCCCCCTTAATCCCTTCTGTAAAGGGATGGCCAAAAAGAGCACTTTTTAAAACTCTATTTGTGATAGGGAGCAGGTGTAAATCCGGAGGTGGACAATTTTGGGCATACACATGCATACCCTCTATGAAATGGGGAATACATGTGTAGATTTTTGTCCCACCCGGGGCATACCCCCAACATGCCCCGGTTTACATTTAGCATGGTGCAGTCAGCCACATATAAATTTCACCCTTTCTAAAATGGTGATTTACATGTGGATGCAAACTGCACATGTATATGGTGCATGTGCACATTGAAACTATGAATAAGATTCTAAAATAACCTCCTTAGGCAAATTGCCTAGGGCCCCAGATTAAAGAGGAACCTGTTCCTGCTCCTGCTTGCTTTAGGGCCAGTGCGTGTGTCGCTTCAAAGTGGTGCCACTTGTGGTACTTCAGCCTTTCTCTGGCCTCCCCCACCTTCTGCTGTCTGACTTTGCCTATGTGGATGCCCTATAGCTGGGATCTTGTGTAGGCAGGTCTGGATTTAAGATTTTGGTGCACGTATCAAAGACCAGACCCTAGGGAGCAATGGTGTGACAGAAATCCCAAAGGCTGGAGAGCCAGGAGATGACACAAGAAAGATCATAGAGCCAAATGAAGTCACACATGTGCATGATCCTAAAGTAAGTGGGAGCAGGCTTCTCTTTGGCCTGGGCATTTGATGCCCTCGGCAGTTGCCTGTCTTGTGCCTAAATCCAGACCTGTGTGAAGGAGTTGCCTAGTGGTTAGAGCAGGAGATTAAAAACCAGAAAAGCCTGACTTCAGATTCCACAGATGCTCCTTGTGACCTTGGGCAAGTCATTTAATCCTCCATTTCCTCGGGTATAAACTTGGGTGCACTTTAGTAAAAGGGTCCCTAATGCGTGTTTAGCGCAAAACCTGACATGCGTTAAGTACAAAGCCTCTGCAGTAACTGTCAGGGACGTGACCAGCATGTTCCAGGCAGTTAATGCATGAATGAGTACCCCAACGCACAGCACTATTTCTGTGGGTGCACTTACACATCTATTGAGGTGGCACTAGGTGCGCTCACACTAATGGCAACATTAACAATGTGGGCTATGTCCTGTCAAGCTAATTGCAATGTGTTCACCATGCCCCTATCCCACCCATTCAGCATCCTAACGCAGAAATGTCAACGCGCAAATCAGCATGCAATAATTGTCCTGCCCCTGAAGGCAGTTATCATGTATGAAAAAGTACATTAACTGCTTTGCATTTTAGTAAAAGGGACCCTTAGATTGTTAACCCTCTGTTGTGTGCTGTTGAGTCAATAGTTCATGTTGTGATTATCTCCTGGATTTTCATGGCAGGAGATAATCACAATGAGATTGCCAGGTCTTTCTTCCACATAGTAAGCCTATAATATCCGTACTTCTAGATGACACTGCAGCAGAGATGTGCCAGTCAACATCCGGCATATTGAAATCATTTATCAGTAGCACTTCTCCTTTCATAGCAATACTGCATTTGTTTTCGGTTAAATCTCCATCCACTTCTTCTCCCTGTGAGGGAGGTCTGTATATCACACCAATGCAAATGGATTTCCCTCTTTCTAGTTTAACCCACAGTGCCTCCTCTCTCCCTTTTAAGCCCTGTAATTCTATAACTTGAATATTATTTATTACATATAGTACCACTTCTCCTCTCCTTCTTCCTACCCTGTCCTTCCTGAATAAAGTATAGCCTGGTATAATTACATCCCAGTTATGGTTGACCATGAACCATGTCTCTGTAACCACCTCTAAATCTAAGTCAGCTTCTTCCATTAAAGCCTCAATATCTGGGATCTTATTTCCCATGCTATGGGCATTTATACACACTGCTTTCCAGATGTTGCCCCTTTTACCAATTTCTGCATAGGTATTTAATGTTTACTTACCTGAGGGCTTTTACTTACCTGGGGGCTTACTTCACCCATCCTCAACGAATCTAGTTTAAAGCCCTCTTTATTAGGTTAGCCAGTTGCTGCAAAAGACACTTCGACCCTTTTTGGACAGATGAATGCCATCTCTGCTCTGCATCTCTTGGGAAATCATCCCATGGTCCAGGATACTAAAATGCTCTCTACGACACCATCCACACAGCCATGCATTCATCTCCAGAATGTGAGCTTCTCTGCCTCAACCTTTACCCTCAACAGGTAGGACTGAAGAGAACACCATCTGCACACCTATATGCTTCACCCTCTGTCCCAGAGCTATGAGGTCAATACCTAGCACAGAGGGATACCTAGCTGTATCATTTGTGTCAACATGGATGAACAACATCAGATAATAATCAGGCTTGATGAGTCTCGACAAACTCTCTGTAAGATCTCGGATTTTGACACCTGGCAGACAGCACACCTTTCTGGACATCAAGTCTAGTCGGCAGATGGATGCTTAAGTACCCCTCAAAAGAGAGTCACTGACCACCACTACCTTTCGCTTCCTTGTGGTCACTGGTTCTGCAAATTTGGGGTACTCGAGCTCTGGTTCTTACCTTTCCAGGGATGTTTTCACCTCCTCCACTTCCAGGGCTGCGTACTGGTACTTCAGGATACTGGTACTTCAGTTCAAGGGCTGGAGGAGTTGGTTTGTTGATTCTGTAGACTCTGGTGACTTGTGTCCAACTCACTTCATTCTGTAGCCTCCCATTTTCACCTCTGTCAGAGAGCTTGGACGTTTCAAGAAGCATCTCAATGTACTTCTCACTGTCTCAAATTCTTCTCAGCCTCGCCACCTCTTCTCTCAGGTCATCCACTTGTTTCATGAGGGCTTCAGTTTGCAGGCATCCTGCACATGGAGCTGGTCCTTCAACTGGCATCGGGCTGTCTGTCTGGACTGAGGCAGAAGTTGTAATGGGGCAACAGCTTTGGCAATATGATTTTTCCCAGCCATCGTTCAGCTGGTGGAGCTTTGGTATCTGTTGAAGTAAACAAGAGAAACCTACCAAAGTCCCTAACTTTTCCTCATTGTCTTCTTTTTCTGTCTGTCATCATGTCTGCCTTGTCTTTCTCACACTCATGCTCTGGATTTTTTATTTGTCTGCCGAAATGTTCCACTACATTTCAGACTCATTTAGTACTTTCAGATAAAGCATTTTGAATAAAATTGACATGAGACATAAATGACAACTGAAAATGTGAATTTAGGTGGAAAAATACCTTTAGGGCTCGATATTCATCTGAACAGGCTATGTGCCACTACAACGCATAGCCCTGCCCGCCGACCCTTAACCCCAGATATTCAATGCTGGGGTCATATGCGGCCCTGACATTGAATGTCCAAGGATCACCATACATGCCCCATCAAACCTTAATTCCCTCATCAGCTTACCTGAAAATACGAGAACCAGAAGAAACAATTCCGAAAATACATACACTATACCTACCCACATTCGAAACATAAATCACACCACCAGCACTAGAGCCTTTCCATACATTGCTCCAACACTCTGGAATGAACTCCCAGAAAATTTAAAAGCAATAATGGACTTATAATCATTCCATAAGGAACTCAAAACCCATCTATTCATCGAATATTATGGTATCTCTTCCGACAGTTAATAACACCATATAACATAAATAACTAATCCTATCTATACCAATATACAGACAAGCGCGATCCCTTTCCTTCCTCTCCCACCCCAACCCTCCCCCCCTCGCTCATCAAAATTGTACATAGTTAATGTATTATAGTTGTGTTATAAACATTGTAAGCTATGTAAGTTGATTATTGTTCAATGTAAAGTTCATTGTTATATTATATGTAAACCGCCACTGATCTCTGCAAGTAGTGGTATATAAAAGCTTTTAAATAAATAAGCCACAGTAGCTAATGGGACAGTGGCTATATTGCTGCTGCCTGGTTAGCAACAGTCTCTACCTCCACTCTGCCCCAGAATGTCTCTAACATGCCCTGATACTAACCACATAAAGGGTCATTCCGATTCCCAAATAGCGAGGATGGACGTCTGATTTGGACGTCCAACCCCCACTATTCACAGGGAGTGGATTCCGTCCTCCAGGCTCCCTGCATGTTCAGTCGCGTTGTGTGGGGAAGCCTGGATGGGGGCGGGAAGGGGAGGGCCGGAGTATGACCGTGGGCGGGGAAGAGGCGGGATCCTGACCCAGACCTACAGGGCCGATTGTGGTCATGGTCCTCTACGTCCGGGGAAGCAGAGATTGCCGGGGAACGTACTCCACCTCAGAGGTGGAATAAGTCCCCCCGGTCAGGGAGATCAGACCCATCGGCCCCTGCACAGCGGGAGAGGAGCAGCAGAGGGCTCCCCGCAGCCCGATCCCACCCTGGGCAGGCCTGTTTGGGGGTCGGATGGCAGGAAAATTGAGGGATCGAGGCTTCTGCATGGCGCCCCGGTGCCATGGCGGTGGGACGCCACAGCACCGTCCGCCATGCAGAAGCATTGGGAGGGCTGGATGGGAAACATGCAGGATGTGCAGCGGCTCAGAATCGGGGCCCGTCCTGCCCATCCAGGTTGTCTGCACCTGATTCTGATCCTGCAGGAATGTCTAGCTCCCGTGGGTTCAGAATTGGGTGCCAATCCGGCCCATCCAGTTTTTGGACATCTGGATGGGCTGGACAGACCCCATTCGTAATTGGCCTCATAGCATCAGGGGTTAGAAGGGGATGTTCATAGTAACATAGTCTATGATGGCAGATAAAGACCAGTATGGTCCATCTAGTCTGCCCAGCAAGGTGGCAAGAGTAGGTGCACTTGCCGCTCCGTGCAGGTCACCCCTCCCCATGCCTTTGTTTAGGAGTGTACCCACCGCTCCGTGTAGATCACCCCTACTTGTTCAGATATCAGAGATAGTTATGCTTATTTTGATTTTATCTTGTTGCTATAAAGGGATCCATTGTGTAAGTGCCATTGATTATCTTGGTTAAAGGCATTTACACGGTTTACTGGGCTGTAAACTGTGTAAATGCCTTTCAAATATCGGGCCCTTAGTGTCTTTTTAATATGGCAGATACATAAAAAGACAAAAAGGGAATTAAGGTGATACCTTTTTATTGGAGCAACGTAATACATTTTTGGACTACCTTTCAAAGTTTGAAACATTACCCGAGGAAGGTTTTAACCATCGAAAGCCAGTCCAAAAATGTATTAAGTTAGTCCAATAAAAAGATATCACCTTATTTAGTTTTTGTCTTTTTATTTAGCTACCATTAAAGTGGACTAACACGGTTTTCACTTTATTTTTTTAGTATGGGAAATGGCTGCATCTTTCGTTTTGGCCACACGATGGAGACTGAAGACCTCTGAAAAATTTTATTAAGTGGTGGAAACAGCATCTCTTATTTTGGTACAGGTCCTTAGATCAGTGCTTCTTAACCCTCTCCTGGAGGCATACATAGGCAGCCAGGTTTTCAGGATTGCCACAATGAATATGCATGAAAAGATTTGCATCTAATGGAAGCAGTGCGTGCAGATCTACTGTATGTATATTCTTTGTGGTAATCCTGAAAATCCAGTTGGCTAGGCGTGTCTCTAGGAGAGGACTGAGAAGCACTGCCTTAGATGCCTTGGCTTGGAATCAGATTATGAGGGGTTCAACCTGCCTCTTTTGACATGGGAGCTATTGCATTGCTGGGGGAGGGGACACAGAGTTCCTAGTGTGCATCTTATCACAGTTCTAGAGAAAATTAGCAACAGCCTCACTAGTTTCCATAGTTCTTTAGATCAGTGTTTCTCAAGCTGATTCTGGAGTGGCCCCTCGGCAGTCTGGTTTTCAGGAATATGCAGGATAGAGATTCGCGTTCAATAGAGGCAGTCCATGGAAATCAATCTCATGCATACTCATTGCGTATATTCTGAAAACCAGACTGGCAAGGGAGGTACTCCAGGGCTGACTTGAGCAACGCTGCTTTAGATTATTGAAAAGCTTGACGGTAAGACCATAAGGATGAGAATGAGGGATGGCACTGAGTGTGGGATTAAATATGAGTTATTTTATGCTCACCTGTCCAAAAGAGTAACAGCTAAAGAAGACAAAAAATGACTTGGATGAGGATAATATCCTATGTGCATGTCAGCTACTATAGCAATGTGGGCCAGAATAACTGGCAGTAGGAGCAGAGGTAGACTATTGACAAAGAAACAAAGTCCAGTTTATTAAAGCCAGACCCGACTTTGCCAAGTTTCTACAGAAAGCCGTCATTAGGGATATAAAAAACAATCATTACAACACAGGTAAACATAAAAATATAAACAACATGTACACATGGAAAAAATATATTTGTATACATGGAGTCCAAAAACCCATTATAAAGAATTAATAAAATGATAAAATAATAAATACATTGAGAAGGCATACCAAACTTCACAAATCAATGTGTACAGCATGTACTACTACTACTATTTAGCACTTATAAAGCACCACGCACGCAACGCTGTACAGCAATCCTACAAGAGGTAGACAACACGCAAGAGACTATCCCTGCCCATCAGAGTCATGCTCATCGGAGCTTACAATCTAGTTAGAACAGTACAGAGCATTAGTTAGTTCTGCAGACGATACGGTGTGGTACAGTTTGGTCTATGGTTTGGTCATAAACATTAATGGGGGTTAGAGTAAGATGAGGAAGGAAGTCAGGATCTGAGTGCAACGGTGAAGAGGTGGGTCCAACCTGGACTTGAAGAGGGCCAGGGAGGATGCCTGGTGCACAGACGCAGGTAAGCTGTTCCAGGCATATGGTGCCACAAGGTGAAAGGAGCGCAGTCGGGAGTTCGCAGTGCGGGTGAAAGGCTTTGATAGAAGTGATGTGTTAGTGGAGTGCAAATGTCGAGTGGGGACGTAGGGAGAGATAAGAGATAAGAGGTATTGAGGGGCCAGAGAGTGAATGCATTTATAGGTCAGCAGGAGAAGCTTGAATTGGATGCGGACTTGGACAGGGAGCCAGTGAAGTGACTTGAGGAGAGGAGTAATGTGGGCATGGCGAGGCTGGCAGAAGATTAGTCGAGCAGCGTGATTTTGTATAGATTGAAGGGGAAGGAGGTGGCTCACGGGGAGACCAGCGAGGAGTAGGTTGCAGTAATCGAGGCGAGAGGAGATTAGGGAGTGGATAAGCATTTTGGTAGTGTGTTCAGAGAGGAAGGGGCGGATTTTTCTGATGTTGTAGAGGAAGAAGCGGCAGGTCTTAGCTACAAGCTGGATATGAGCGGAGAAGGAGAGAGTAGTGTCAAAGATAACCCCTAGATTGCGGGTCGAGGGAACAGGAAGGATAGTAGATCCATCCACATGGACTGAGAGAGGGGGAAGTGGGGGGGGGGGAGGAGATGGGTGGGAAGACAAGGAGTTCAGTCTTAGCCATGTTCAGTTTCAGTCGGCGATGAGACATCCAGGCAGCGATGTCCGAAAGGCAGGCAGAGATCTTGGACTGGGTGCCAGAGAAATATTAGGTATAGAGAGGTAGATTTGGGAGTCATCGGCATAGAGATGGTACTGAAAGCCATGGGAGGAGATAAGTGCGCCAAGGCCTTGGGTATAGAGAGAGAAAAGGAGGGGGCCCAGGACAGATCCCTGGGGTACACCTACATGGAGCGGGGTAGGGGAGGAGGAGAAGCCGCCAGAGCATACACTGAATGAGCGATGGGAGAGGTAGGAGGAGAACCAGGATAGTACGGAGTCCTTGAAGCCAAGCAAGGAGAGGGTGGTGAGAAGAAGGTCATGGTCAACGGTGTCAAAGGCAGCAGAAAGGTCAAGAAGGATGAGGATAGAATAGAGGCCCTTAGATTTAGCCAGGAGCAGGTCGTTGGTGACTTTTATGAGTGCCGTTTCAGTGGAGTGTAGGGGACGGAAAGCCGGATTGTAGTGGGTCCAGGAGGGCCTGGGAGGTGAGGAGGTCAAGCCAGCGATGGTGGACTGCACGTTCTAATAGTTTGGATATGAAGGGAAGGAGGGAGATGGGTCGATAGTTAGAGGGATATGTGGGATCAAGTGAGGGTTTCTTGAGGAGGGGTGTGACAACAGTATGTTTGAAGTCAACGGGGACAGTTGCAGTGGAGAGTGAAAGGTTGAGGATATGAGTGATGGAGGGGACAATGTGAGGGAGATGGAACGTAGGAGATGAGTGGGGATAGGGGCTGATGAACAGGTGGTGGGTTTGGAGGAGGAAAGAAGGAGTGTGGTTTCTTCTTCAGAGATCGGAGGGAAGGAGGAGAGGGTGGCAGGGGGAGTATGGATGGGGGAGGAGAATTGGGGGGGAGGAGAAGTAGATGAGAGGTTAAGGAATTGGAGGGTAATTTTGTGGATTTTGTCATGGAAGTAATCGGCTAGGGTTTGGGCGGGATCGGGGGCGGGGGAACTTGAGGAGAGAATTGAGGGTGTTAAAGAGACAGCGAGGATCAGAGGCAAGGGAATTGGTCAGGTGGATGTAGTAGTCTTGTTTGGCAAGTGCTAAGGCTGACTGGAAGGAGCCAAGCATGAATTTGAAGTGTAGAAGGTCTTCCGGGGAGCGGGATTTGGACCAGGCTCATTCGGCAGAATGGGTGCAGATGCGTAGGTAGTGGATTGTGGGTGAAAGCCAGGGTTGGGGAGTAGATCGTTTTACAGGACATGGGGAGGGAGGGGCAAGAGTGTCAAGGGCTGAGGTGTAGCATTGTATGAAGATAATGCCTCATCGATGGACTTGGAGGACAAAATGGAGGAAAGAGATGGAGAAATGGTGGAGGAGAGAGTCAGTGGATCATAACATTATGAAGGTTTCTAAATAGGTCGGAGGAGACAGGACGAGGTTGGGATGGTGGGAGCTGAAAAGAAAATGTTAAGAGGTGATGGTCAGATGAGGGAAGGATTGAATTGCGGAAGTTTGAGGGAGAGGAATTGGAGAAGAGTACTAGGTTAAGGCAGTGGCCATGTAGGTGTGTGGGGACAGTGGAGCAAAGTTGGAGGTCGAACGAGGAGGTAAGAGCGAGGAACTTTGAGGCATGGGGGTCGGAGGGGTTGTTGACGTGAATGTTGAAATCGCCAAGAATAAGAGTAGGGGAGGAGGGATCCATAAAGGCAGAAAGCCAGGAGTCGAAGTCGGCGAGGAAGGTTGATTTGGAGTTGTCGGGTGGGCGATAAATAACAGCTACTCAGAGAGGAAGTGGTGTGAGGAGGCAAATGGAGTGGACTTCGAAGGAGAGAGGGGAGTGTGATTGGGGTGGGAGGAGGGGTTGGAATTGGCAGGAGGGAGAGAGTAGGAGGCCAATACCACCACTGCGACCAGTAGATCAAGGTATATGGGAGAATTGGTAGCCCCCATAGCAGAGAGAGGCAATGGATGCGGTGTTGTCTGGGGGAAGCCAGGTTTCGGTCAAGGCAAGAAGGTGTAGGGCATTAGTAGGGACCAACCTAATTCACGATTTCACGGCCGTGGCATTTTCCATGAATTTGGCTGTCTTCTGTGAAAAATGTGAAGTTCCTGCGAAGGGGTGAGAGAGCCGGTTCGGGAGCTGCTGACCTGTGTGTGGCAGCCCTTCTGATGTCATCTCTGGGCCCCGATAAAAGAACTGTGCATGGTGCTTCAATTTGGGAGCATTTACTTACAGCCTGATTCCTGCGAAGGGGTGAGAGAGCCGGTTCGGGAGCAGCCCTTGTGACGTCATCTCTTGGCCCCGATAAAAAGAACTGTGCATGGATGGTGCTTCAATTTGGTAGCATTTACTTACAGCCTGATTCCCGAGAAGGGGTGAGAGAGATGGTTCGGGAGCAGCCCTTCTGACATCATCTCTTGGCCCCGATAAAAAGAACTGCGCAGGGTGCTTCAATTTCTTCTACCACCAATTGAGCTGCTGACCTGTGTGTGGCAGCCCTTCTACCGTCATCTCTGGGCCCCAATAAAAAGAACTGTGCAGGGTGCTTCAATTGGGAGCGTTTACTTACAGCCTGATTCAGGTAGTACACAGTATACACAGTATTCTTTGCCACCACAATTTGAAGGCAGGGTGCTTCAATTTGGGAGCATTTAGTCTGAATTAAAAATTGAATTATGTCAAAGTGCATCAATGATGTCGATAATGAAGAAAGCTGAACATGTCTCTTGTGCAGAACGAGCTAAGCAGTATCCAAAGGGAACTTTACATGCCAATTCTGGAAAATTATTTTGTTCGTACTGTAACGTTACTGTTGATTACACCAGGAAAGGAAGTATTGGCAGGCACTTGGAATCGTCAGTTCATGCTTCCAAAAGAAAAGCAGCAGAAGAAGCACTGGATAGAAAGGCAAAAAAGCAGGCGATGATTACGGGAATGTTTTCACATAGCACGGAAGCGAGGGACGTGCACAATATGGCTGTATTTGAATTGGTTGAAGCATTTACTGAAGCTAACATTCCTTTGGAAAAACTAGATCATTCCACCTTGCACTCCTACCTACAAAACCACATCCCGAACCTCGGGCTGTTGCCTGCTTCACAACACCTGCGAACAGACTTCCAACAGAAAGTTTTTTCCAACCACAAACAACAATTGAAGGATCTTTTGTCAGCTGTGCCATCCGTTGCGATTGTTACTGACAAAACCAGCGATTCTCAGGGCAGGTTTTGTTTGTTACTGAAGTTAAAGCATCTGCAGCTCGTCTGACTGCTTATTTAACTGACGTCATTTATCTTGAAAAGGTAAATGCAGTTACTGTTAGCCAACCTGTACTTAACAATAACGTTAGTGCTTTCGTAACCGATAATGCGTCATACATGTCCAAAGCGTTTGAGAAAATAGCAGCAGTGCTACCGAACGCTGTTCACTGTACATGCAACGCACACATTGTTAGCCTGGTTGGCAAGACCTGGTGAAAAAACCTCAAACGTGCTGATCGTCTGGTGGCATTGTTCAAGTCCATTTTTAGTTACCGCTCCGCTAGGAAGCGCAGATACAAGGAGTTCTTGGCTTTGAAAACTGAAACAGAAGTGCCGCTGCCTCCTATCCCAGTAGTTAGCAGGTGGAACAGCTGGTTTAAAACTGTTATGCACCATGCCAAATTCATCCAGTTCTACAAAGATTTCATTGCTGAAAATTGCAACTGAGAGAAGCAACAAATGCACTGATTGAATTGTATGAGCTGCTTGATGATCCTGCTGTCGTCGCAGAAGATGTGAACTTCATCGCTGCTAATGCAGTGAAGCTTGTAGACTTGCTCACATGGTTTGAGTCCACCGATGTTCGCATACATCTGGCGTACAACAAAGTGATAGATGTTCTGGCTTGGGCAGAATACGAAGCAAGTATTGCCATTGTCGCCAAGTACAAAAAGGCCTTTGAAGATACCGCTGACAAGCTTAGTCAATACTACAAACCTACAGGTCGTCAACGATTCTCCCAGCCAGGGCTGAACTTCTTGAAGTCGGTCAGAGTGTTTGACTTTACGCAGGTCTTGCTTCTGCAATGTGAAGAGTTGAGACAGAACATACCTGGAATGGATGACTGTCATCTCTTGGCTGAATTTGCAGCTTACAAAGCAGTGGCTGTAGATGTTCCTGCAGAAACGTCTGTCACATCATTGTGGTTTGCAAGCACTGGCAGATTCCCGCTGTTGCCGGTTGGCGCTATGATACTTATCTGTGCCCACAAACAGTGTTGATGCTGAAAGGGGTGTGAGCCCCTCTACTCTTTAACATATTTATAGCCCCTCTAGCTCTACTGATACAACAATCTGGCATATCGGCATATTGTTATGCTGACGACATCTTCCTTTTATATCACACTTCTTCTGTACATCCTGACATCACTCCTCTCAATGACTGTTTATCCTCAGTCTCTACCTGGCTCTCTACCAACTGTCTCGTCCTCAACATAACTAAGACTGCTGCTTTATGGTTCCCTCATGGCTCTACCTGCCCATCTCTGGCCCCTTCTTTATCTGGTACTCCCATTACCCTAGTATCTAAGCTTCGTTATCTGGGTATCCTCCTTGATAGCGATCTTTCCATCTTTTAACCAGTTCCTGATCCACAATAGTATACTGCCTCCTATTCCATGACTTTTTAATTTTGCCAAGAGCCTCTCATGAGGGGTCTTGTAAAAGACTTTCTGAAAATCCAGATACACTACATTGACCAGCTCACCTCTTTCCACCTTAAGGGTTATTCACACCTTATGGAGTCAAAACACAAATGACCTAATTGACCAACCCCACAAATTATACCCCCCTCAGAAAAGTTGGTAAATCCATTCACAACAAGTTAATAAGCTAGTATCTTAGCCATGTGAAACCCCCTCCCACTTGATTATATGAAAAAAATGTTTGTTACAATTGTTAATATCAACAAATGAAAGTTAATGGCTACATGAAGATACATAAAACATGTCCCGGTGAAAAGCAGTATAGAAAAATAAATAAATAAACTCCAGTATATCATTAATGGAGAAACACTATGGGGGTCTATTCTGTAACACGAATAGCGGAGATAGACGTCCCATTGGGAAGACCATCCCCGCTATTTGCAACCCCCTGCCATCCCCGTTCAAAGCCTCCCCTGTATGTCTGGGGCCGGCAGACTAGACGGAGGACTTATTACACCCTGGAGGTGGAATAAGTCCCCCTAGATGTCAGGGATGGCAGGCCCGGGGAGCAACAGAGGTAGGAGAGGGTGCAGGAGAGTCCCTGCAGCCCAAACCTTGCCTCAGGAGGGCAGATCGAGGGCTGTGGGGAAAGAATAAAGTCATCAGTGGCCAGGGATTGTGGCTCTTGAATTGAGCCGTGATGCCATGGCAACCGGACGCCATGGCGCCGAAGCTCCATTCGGGAGCCTGACTGAGTTAGTCGGGCAGCAGTCTGTATGTGCAAGCCAACCGGGATCAGGTCCCAGCCTGCAAGTACAGGCTTAGATGCGATTCTGATTCTGCGGGGCCTAGACGTGCCCTGAGAGATCAGAATCGCGTCTAACACTGTGCGTCCGGTTTCAATCAGATACACAGTAGCCCTGGATGTAGACCGTGAAATAGGCCTCCACACCATCTAAAAAATAAAGAAGTAAGTGTTACAATCATATAAATACATAACATTTAAAAAGCACTTAAAAAAACAGCAGTGTACAAACATTAACAGTGTAAGATGGCAAAAATCATAATAAAATATAACTGCTCAATAAATGGCATTGTACCATTATAAAACAAAAAATGCTGAAATATTGAAGAGATAAAGGGCCTGATATTCCAAGCGATTAACTTAATAGGGGACTAAAAGTATTATTCAATAAAGAAACTACTTTTTCAACCTGTCTCTCCAATTAGGCAAAAGGTATCCCATAGCTTAAGTAAAGATTGTGACGTTCTAACTGTTACGAGCTGATCAGGAAAACCAGCATTCAGTGACTAATCCTGGAGTCGAATGCTTTCATGAACTTTTGAAGATCCAAAGCCACATTATTACTGACATCCCGAGCTGGGCAAGTTATGACTGAGAAAAGTTGATTAGATTGCCCCAACTGTGTATAAAACATTCACAACGTTACAATATTCTTCCAAGGTTCTTGCTCTGTAATAAGGAACCACCTCGACTTCCTCTCCTTCCTCCTTAACAGTCGTTTCTTCACTTGTAAGCCTGTGTGTGAACTAAGGAGCTTAAGAACAGAGGAAATCTCCTTAAGGGGGCTACCTTATTTAAAGACCTTGCAACGGACTCTTGCCACAAGATAATGCTTCTTCCATATCAATCTTTTCAACGTCTGGTAGTTTAGAAAATCATGCCCCTTTCAGTCTTCAAATAAATCTTTTAACCCATAAGGAGGGTCTTTAGGATCCTAACTAACATAATAAGCTATGCTATTATATCTTTTCTTAACATTTGATTAATAAAAGCTGTATAGCATTCAATAACAGAGGTGTCCAACCTTTTTGATTGTGTGGACCCCTTATTAACCTACAAAACATTCAGGGACTCCCAGTTCATTTCCACCATGCTTCTAAGACCCTCTCCACTCCTTGATAAACTGGAAGACTGGATGTCCAAATGGCAGATGACATTTAATGTGAATGAGTGCAAACTTATGCCCTTAGAGCCCAATTTCATAACATGCACATCTAGGCCCACAAGCACATACAAATCAAAGACGGGCCTAATTTAAACCTGATTCCAAAATTGCAGATATAGATGTATCTGTGCTTCTGGAATCAAGGACATAGACGTTTTTGGAAGGGCACACACAAACCCCGGGGACACGGGTATACTCATACACAGCAAGCAGCGGCCTGGACGTCCCTGCCCTCGACAAATTTCAAAAAGATGTACGTATCCGATGCTGCCTGTCTCCGTGTGACCATGCCTCCTCAGTTAAAACATGCATCCCCGAAGCTGTTCCTCACACTCACAGTGTGGTACTCATGCAAACTACCCATGAAAATGGATGATACAGATGTGTTGATGCAAAACAGACCATAAACAGACCAGGAGTGGAGGAGTGGCCTAGTGGTTGGGGCAAGGTACTTCAGGCCGGAAGGTCAGGGGTTCAAATCCCACTAGAGGACAGCAACCTTGGGCCGGAAGGACTGGGGTTTCTAGTCCCACAGATGCTCCTTGTGGTCTTGGGCAAGCCACTTAACCCTCCATAGCCCATGTTCCCTGTAAATAGTTATCTCCAAGTTATAATGCCCTGTTCAATGTAATTTCAGTTTGTTCAATGTAAACCGCACTGATGCAGAATAGCGCGGTATATAAGAGAATGTAAATAGATAAAATATAAGCGAGTTCTTTGCATGACCAGAACACTGCACAGTGATCTTTGTGCACTTAGAGATGTTACAACAGCAAATAGAAAGTGATATGTTTGTCCTGACATACCTTGCAGCAAAACATACATAGCAGTAGGAGAACATTGTAGTTGTGCTTGCATTGGTCATCTCTGACAACAGTCTGTACAGTGCTATGTATGGGCCAGAAGACATCAGAAATGGTCCTGTACAGCTAAATGTCAGAGCATATCCCTGGCAATAATTAGAGACCCTCAGATTGAGCACATGCACCAGTGCAAACAGCACAACTAGATGCCCAAGAGCACCAGCATCTGTCTATTCAAATGTGCACTTTTGTGAAACTGCTGATGGTGCTGTGTTGCCTGTTGCATGCACTCATTCTGAGGGTCCCTTATCATTGACAGGGATATGCTTTGACATTTAGCCGTAGAGACCCCTTTCCGATGTATCCTGACTGATCACACTGGCACCTGGTCACACTGCGGTCATCCCTACAGACCAGGTACTGGCCAGGCATTGATGTCCCCGCAAAATTGTGGTTGAGCACATCAGGTCCCCGATGCATCCCTCTAAACACACACACACACACACTCTCACTTGTAGTCACACAAAACATGAATCCATCCTATACTCACTCACATACATTCTCTACATCAACAGTCCCACTTCTCTGAAGACAGAAATTGTTAGGGTATCTTAGATTATCTCCTCAATTGTCAGCATAGGCAGAATAATCACCATTGCACCTCTGAATATTTTTGCAGGGGTGTTTATTAATATGTCTTTACCATATACCCTTCCCTCACCTCTGCATTCTGTTCTTTACAACTGCATCTTGTGGTCTTCCAAACTGCAGACACACTGGTTTAAAACATCATTGCCACGGCCATTCATCGATATGGGACGAATTGCAGAGCAGAAAAGTTTTTAAGTCCTGGCCTTATTCCACGTTTCTGCAGGTATAATGTGGATGTCCACGGGAAACATGCAGAACGCACATGGGTCTTTCCTGAATACGCATTGCACATCTCCACTGCAGACCATGCCCCCATTCCACCGCCTCCCACCCACATTCTGAAATTCCAATACTAGCGCCATGTATGTGCAGGGCCACAGGGGTTTCAGAATATAGTCGTAGACGTTTTTGCGAGAAGAATGTCTACGCCGTACATCCAAAGGGCTTAATCATGTTCTGGAATGACCTCCTTAGGGAAGAACAACCCAAACTACAGCTACACGATGCAGGGTTCCACATTAGGAACCAACAACCAGAAAAAGAGTTTAGGCGTCATCGTGGATAATATGTTGAAACCCTCCGCCCAGTGTGCAGTGGCGGCCAAGAAAGAAAATAGAATGCTAGGAATCATAAGGAAAGGAATGGAGAATAAAACAAAGGATATTATAATGCCTCTGTATCGTTCCATGGTGCTACCGCACCTTGAATATTGTGTGCAGTTCTGGTTGCCATATCTTAAAAGGATATAGCATAATTAAAAAAGGTACAAAGAAGAGCAGCCAAAATGGCAAAGGGGATGGAAGGATGCCCCTATGAGGAAAGGCTTAAAAGATTAGGGCTCTTCAACTTGGAAAAAAAGATGAAAGAGAGGAGATATAAAAGAGGTCTATAAAATGGAGTGGAATGGCTAAAGTTAGATCGATTGTTTACTCCATCAAAAAGTAGAAAGACTAGGGGACATGCAAAGAAGCTACACGATAGCTTATTTTAAGACTAATAGGAGAAATTATTTTTTCACTCAATATGTAATCAAACTCTTGAATTTGTTACCGGAGGATCTAGTAAAAGCTGTTAGTGTAGCTGGGTTTAAAAAAGGTTTGGACAAATTCCTGGAGGAAAAGTCTATAAACCATTATTAAAGATGACCAGGGAAATCCACTGCTTACCTCGGGATAAGCGTTGTGGAACCTGTGTACCTCTTTCAGAACCTGCCAGGTATGTGTGACCTGGATTGGCCACTGTTGGAAACAGGACATTGGGCTTGATGGGCCAGTATGGCATATCTTATGTTCTTAAGTTCAGTGCATTATCTGCTGGGGAAATGCTATGCAGACCCCCAATAGATAACACACGGCTTTTGCAGCTAATGCCACGCAATTTGCCCTTTTTTGCTGTGTTAGTTGTGAAAGCCTTGTGTGCTGTAGTAAACAGACCCCTTTGTGTCTGTTCCATGAATGCTTGTACTCTGCCACTATTATAACCTGCACTGGAAGTCTGTATATGGCTTTAATTACTGGGAATATCTTGTTTGCAAAATAGGATCCCGAGCATCATATTAAACCTGATTTGCTTTGAAAAAGTGGCAACAGAGCTGGCCATCCGAATGCAAAATCTAAGATTTTATACATAGCATGGTTTGCATATGCCTTCCTCTAGAATTATTTACAAGTATGTGGCAGCTTGAGAGCAGCTGACCAGACAGAACAAGAGAAGGGGGAAAAACCAGCATCATTTGAACAAGTGAAAGCAAGGAATAATGCTTTGTCTTATTTTATCCATTTATTTAACTAAATCTTTGTCAGCGACAGAGCATTCTATTTTGTCTGAGTTTGTATCACCAGGAGATTACACCATCGGCGGATTATTCACCTTCCATGCTTCGGGGGCCAACACTGCGTTCCGAGAGAAACCGGAGGTGGAACAGTGTTCGAGGTAGAACCTCAACTTTCAGGCATAAGCAAAAGCTAAAAGCCAACAAACTGATTTTATGGAGCTAAATCCATTCTGAGGCATATTCTCTCACAGCCAATGTAAATGATAGGATCATACTGCTTAATTAATGCCCACTTTGATTGCCTGGAAAGGTTGATTAGAATGTGATGTGGCACAGTATTTTGAAGTACCTTGACTACTCTTGGATTTTCTTATAATGTACTCTTTACTGTAAGTTACTTACCGCTTCTAAGAGCTTAAACACAATTATTACTTATAAAGAGTTTTTATGGGCAAATCATTGTGTGAGATACATTTCATAGCAAAGGAGTCACTGTCTCATCGCATTCGTACTTTTTCATTTCTCAGTTAGAGCACAGGGAGGCTGCGTGACTTGTACAGGGTCAGGCAGCGAATGATGTAGATGGGACTAGAACCTATGTCTCCAGGCTTTACAATTTTGTAGTGTGTCAGACTCAGCAATTATATTGAAAGAAATTTTCATTTTAGTTGAGAAACATAAACTGTGACTCATTTAAATGCAGTAAAAATTGTTTAGCAAATGGAGTGCTTTATGTAACTTAGGGGTATGTTTACTAAACTGCGGTAATGTCACTCGCGTTAGGTTCCACGGTAAAGGTACAGATGCCCATACAAAGGCGTGGGTGGTGCATCATTACAGCAAGCCGTAGCAGCTAACGCGAGATACAAGGCGCCTTATAAGGCACCTTACAAGGCACTTTACAAGGCACATTACAAGGCACCTTCTAAAGCGCCTTGTAAGGTACCTTATAAGGTGCCTTGTAAGGTACATTATAAGGTGCTCTGTAAAGTGAATTGTAAGGTGCCTCGTTAGGCACCCCTGGACAAGGCACCGTAGAAGGCAGCCTGGGCTATGGAACCATAGGTTAAGGTGGCCTAACAAGGTTACGGTGCCCTAGGTTAGTGTGCCCTAAGGGCTGAAAGGTGCCTCAGGATGACATGCATGACCTGTGAGGAACAGAGACAGATGTAGCCCTAATACTAGATAGAGCACTCAGGAAAAGCAATGAACAGGTGAGTGAAGGAGGGAGAGCTGGGAGCCGCTGGGAGCCGCTGGACCTTCCATATCTGCGGGCATCCCATGTGGCTGCCAGTACTGATGACAAACATGATGGGGGCAACTGTACCACAGCCCAGGGTGTTGGCAATGTAAAGTACTGGAAAGACAGTTGGTGGCAGACAATGGGAATATGTGTCCCCTAGTGGAGGAGGAGGTGGCAGGATAGTTACAATGATGGGTGGACAGAGGAGTGGTGGTGCCATGCAGATCAGGCACAGGCGAGGCAAGCATGAATAGGCGCAATGCAGGAAAGGGTAGCAGTGCAGGACATGGGATGGCAGCCTGCACAGGCAGACAGGACTCTACACACCTGACAGACGCAGATAGACGGACCGAGGAAATGTTGGCAATTGTGGCGAGGGTATTATGGGCTGGCTGCATAGATCTGCAAAAATATGACTGTTACAGGCATGCACACTATTTGAGTAGGACAGGTATGAGAGGAGAGAACAATGAGGAATTGAACCCATGAACACTGCTGAGAATGGCATTGTATTAACCAGTAGGCTATACCTCCATGGTGTATGTCAAAGCAATGGCTGGGTACAGAAGGACTGCAGGTCACCACACAAACTGTCTGCTCTGAGTGCCAGGATAGGGTAACCCCACCAGTACCCATGATGCAATGCACATGCTGAATAGCTGTCTACAGCTGATCAGCAAATGGGGTCTGCACCTCTCCGGTACCTCAGCTTGGAAAGATGAACTGATAGTGTGTGATACTGGCACAGAGTAGCTACAGACCATGCCATTGTGCAGGTTCTGTGTTCACCCTGAGGGATAGGATAGGCGCCCAGCACTAGGTCCGCAGTACATGTGGTGCTAGAGATAGGTCCTGCTGTTCATCCCCATCATTACCAGCATGTGACAGGTGTTCCTTGCAGTGCAGCCGAAGGTAATTTGGTGTCCATCTGTATCCTGCAGTCACATGTGGCCCTCTGGGACCAGACACCACCCAGATTAGTGTGTACCTTGTGTTAGGGTCTGGCTGACATGAGCAGCTGTTATCAGGGCAGAGGGGTTTCTAGACTTGCATGAGGTTTGTGCAGCAGTGCCTTCATAGGTCACAGTGGAATACACTACATACCCCAAAGGGCCCACATCACCCGTTTTGTAGGTAAGGGACAGGTGCCCCAGCCCTGGTGAAGCAACCTCCATCCTGCTGGTATAAGACAGCCCTCCAGGGTTGGTGGGCCAGAGCCATACCTGTGACTGGGGCAGACCAGCAGCAATGCTGGGATTAGGTCTGGAAAACTCCAACTGCCTCACACCACTGTCTGCCAGACACCAGCAGACAGCACAGTGAGACTGCACCTTATAGGTGTTCCAACCATGCACAGTCTAACTGCAGACAGTCCACTAGCCAGTCCATAGTGCATGCTCACAAAGGAACTATGTGCACCAAGCAGGTAGCTCAGTGATTAGGGCCACAGCACTGGGAACACAAAAGTATCACTGGAAGCAGATAGTGTAGAGCGCAATGTGGGAACCTAGACATGCCATGGTCACTGCTAGGTCAGAGTGAGTGCCCTCCCAGCATGCCATGCTGTGGCCACCCTGTCCATGCAGGTGGTGGTTGGGCACTACAGTGTCCCAGCCATTGCCCCACACCCTGTGAAGATGCATTCTGGCCAATCTGCCCTGTCTGGGCCATACCCACAATACCTTGCTCCTCATTATGCACATATTCAGGCTAACGCTGGTAACAGTGGGACATTTTGGGCCCAGTGAGGGGTGGGCAGCCACAGAACAATGGATAGACACACACACACACACACACACACACACACACTTCTATTGCAGCATTGTGCAAAGATAGGGGTGGTTGGCAACCCTGCCCGCCACACTGGTCCTGATCACAGTGCTGACATTGCTAAACTGTGCAGGAGGTAGTAGTAGTGCTCTGGTGATAACTGCAGCTCAATGCATCTGACTCTCAATGCAACTGACAGCTCAATGCAACTGACTCTCCATGCATCTTTGGATTGTGGAGCCTGTGTGAGTGGGTGTTTGTACCCCTGTTCGCCGCTGCTTTGGGCTTTGCACATGTTGCTGTTGTATCTGCATTGTAGGGTAAAATATAGGGACATGTGCTGCAGGAACCACAACTGGGACGTGAACCTGTGACCCTCTGCTTCTAGACACACTGGCTGGGTGTACTGCACCATACATGCACAGTAGTCCCTGGAGCCTGTACTTTTCCTCAGCTAGACCTTTTATGTTGCACTGCACACCACATACTGGTAGAGGGCATGGCCTAGGTCCACTGCAGGCAGGTGCCACTGCCCCCTCCAGCATGGACACACACAACCCTCCTCTGTCGTGCTGACATGGGCATATGTTATTGGTGCGCCATCCCAGGCCATACACTGCACGGGTAGGCGGGTGCCTAGGTTGTGGTGTCAGGGGTGAGGGGCATACATGGCCTTCCACACATCTCCCCCATCACAGCCTACCAACATTTTGCCCCTTCCACATGGGGGACGGGTGGCTGGGGGGATGTCCGGTGTGTGCCCTGGCAACTATTGGCTAGGGTGGTCAGGGTGTTTGTGGTTTGTGTTTTGCTTTGGTCAGCGGCTGTCTTGCTGATTTCTCATGTCTATGTTCCTATGTGTCACCTAGGCTACCGCCTGGTCAGCCCTGTGCCCCAGCTGCCCCCACTACATGTCCCGCCTGCAGCCTCTTATGCCCCATTCGCATTGTCACCATAGTGGCCTTTCATACTTGGCCACTATGCTGTTGCTGCAAATGTATCACTACTATCACTTTTCTGGGGCTCCCTGCCTATGCTGTACATTGCTGACACTGAAATGGTTTCTCTGTCTTGCAAATGTGTGCTAACGCCAGGTTTTCAGTTGCGTTAAGATTCAGCCCTTCATTTCCCCGCATTAGTGTGGACGGGGCCTCTCCCCGCCCACTCCCCGCCCATTGACCCCTTCTCTCCGCCCTCTCTCCACCCTCTGCGGGACTTACCGCGGCCGGGAACGTTAACGCGCGTTAACGTTACATTACGTTAACACGCGTTAACGTTACATAACGCGCCTTAACGTAGCCGCTGCTACATTACCGCAGTTTAGTAAACATACCCCTTAGTTTTTTGTAATGCAGTTTGTTTTGCAAAACTTATTTTAGTATGCATTCTCCTTAGACTGTAACATACACTGTTTAATTTTCCTTATTCCAAGGGAAGGGAGATGGTAAATCGGTTATAGATACTGTTCAATAAATAGCTACTTAGAACAAATAGTGGTTCTCTGTGGTGGTTCTCTGGATGTGCTTCATACCGTCATGCAGAAGATTCCCGGACCAGGACTTTGCACCTGGGAATGCTGTGGAAACAACATTCACAGTCCCTGGGAGATGGAGGTGGAGGGTTGGGGAAAGGTTACAGCCATCAAGCAGCCGCAATACTTAGTTGCCAGACTGAGTGCCCATGCTTATAGATTTCCAAAGGATGCTCTGCTTCATAGCATTTGGCTGAGGATGTCAGGAGAGTGGCTGGGCTAAAATAATTTGGAAGGTCATATAAAATAAGGGATAGATCCTGGATAGTTACAAATGAAGGTTCATGGTACTGGAGGCCAGTGGACGCTGGTTCTAACGGAGCTGGGAGCCAAAAAGAAATAGGATAGATGAATTGGTTGTGTTGATTAGCCTAGAAAGATATAGGAAATCAATGAGTTAATGGACGTATAAATTACTTAAAATAGATTTAAATCATATATATGACATTATAACAGAACACATCATCAAAGAGCTAATGGCATCACGGCTTATTTTTTCTGCAGTATGCAAAGGTTCTTTTTGGGGTGCAGGGATTATGTAGTCCAATTATTTTCAAAAATAAGCTAGGAAGGATAGATAGCCAAAAACATATTAGAAGAACAAACGTCAGAATTCCTTTTGAAGGATACTTTTGAATAAGAACCATGCATCCGATGGGCTGCATATTAAGACTTACCCCACACTGTCTCCTTTCTGTCCCTTCAGTTTACGGATTAACATTCCAGGCTATCGCAATTTCCAAGCCATGAAGTTTGCTGTGGAAGAGATCAACAATTCTACCAAACTTTTACCCGGTGTCACCTTAGGATATGAGATATTTGATGCATGCTACAAATATAACAGCATCCACCCAGCGCTGGATTTCCTCTCCAGAGATCACCTGATCAATATACAGAGGAGCTATAGCAACTATATTCCTAAGGTGATTGCTGTTATTGGACCAGACAGTAGCGATGCTGCTGTTACCATTGGAAAGATCTTCAATCTTTTTCTAATTCCACAGGTAACACCCTTCAGAAGTGCTCCTTACCTTTCACTTGCTCTCTTCAGCTGTAACAATTTATTAAATATGTTGCCTAAGTTCTAGTTTCCACACCTCACCTTAATTATGAGTCCTTTATTTGTCTTTATGGTGGATGATAATTGACAAAGACTAACATCTGGACATGCTGTTATTTATTTAACAGACTTTTTTTATACTGCTTTATCATTTCAGTCAAAGCAGTTTACATTGTAACTTAAACTTGGCAATGTACATTAAACAGGGACATTGAAAATTTGGATTTTTCTGAGGTAATGGAAGGTTAAAATGACTTGTCCAAGGCCACAAGAAGTGCTTGTGGGAATCAAACCCTAGTATCTAGGGTCCCAGGCCAGTGCTCTAACTATTAGGCTACTCTTCCTCTCTAGTTAATAGCACATGGTGGAGTGTGCTAAGTTTTTCATTCATGGCAGTCAATATTTTTCCTGTTGTTTTCCTTGTGCTCTTCATTGCTGCTGCTTAGACTTGATAGTCAAATCATAAGGAACAGGTTGAACTAGTCTTGTATAAACTTGTAGTCTTTGAGAAATCAGAATGACAAGTCCATGAAAGCAATGGAATCAAACCAAGACTAGCCCAAGCGGTCTCTTAGTATCTCCAGTCATCAGCAACAAGGGATGGGGAGACCTCATAGATGTTATAGGCTTTGCGAAACCTCTGGAACTTATGGTGCTACATATGTACTAGACAGGCAAATCAGGATGCAGAGTTTTTAAAGACCATTTTATAACTGTTATGAAAGGGTTTGAATTTTAAATTCTTGACTTGTCCTTTTCTTCTAGATTAATTACTATGCCATCAGCAGCGAACTGAGTAACTTGAAATTACCTTCTTGCTTCCAAACTGTCCCCAATCATAAGAAGCAGAAGCATGTGATTGTAGACATCTTGTTGAGATTTAACTGGACCTGGATAGCCATCCTGGGAAGTTGTGATGACTACGGGCAAGAAGGATTGCAACAGCTTTATGATGCTGCCTCTGCAGAAGGCATCTGTGTAGCTTATCAGGGGATGATCCCAGTGAAAGTTGCAGAGAGAAAGAAGGAATGGGATGAGGAAGTCTCATTAATTATTGAAAATATTGCCATGACCAAGGTCGGTGTCGTTGTGGTCTTTGCCTTGGATGTCATCGCTGTTGATTTCTTTCAGGCTGTGATTGACAGAGATCTCCCCAGGAAAGTATGGATTGCCTCTGAAACCTGGTCAGTCGCCAACAGCATTTATAACCTCCCTAATTCCCACAGGTTAGGTGTGGTTGTTGGTATTGCTATGAAAAATGTTGAGGTACCTAATTTCACTGAATATTTGACCCGCTTGGTCAATCAGAGCAGGGGAGGAAGAGTAAACATAGAGAAGGAAAACTGCAATCAGAATTGTGACGGCTGTTTGGAAGCATCATTGAGTGAGATAATGGGTCCGCCAGAGAAACGGGTGATCTTTAATGTTTATTCTGCAGTGTACGCTGTCGCCTATGCACTTCATGATGTACTTGGCTGTAATTATACTCGCTGCAACAAGAGGGTAGTCTACCCTTGGCAAGTAGGTAATCCTAAATTATTTATTCTTCCTTGTAGTTTGCAGGAAATACCTTGAAACGCTCATTGCTTTGCAGTTTGAACCATACCTGGTTTTAGCATGAGCTAGATGAGGAAGACAATGTTCCTTATCACTAGTATAGCAGATGGCTTCTTACCCATGGTAATCTTAAGTCGAGAAATGGTCAATAAGGTGACTTCAAGACAAGCTATGAAGAAACTGCTGGGTCAAAACCCAACAGAAACACACAAAGTTTCTGCATAGATTGTGTTAGAAGATTGTGCTGTTATATGGATACAAAAATATGGGCCTGATATTCATTTAGGCAGGCTATGCGCTGCTACGGTGTATAGCCATACCCACCGACCCTTAACCCTGGATATTCAATGCCGGAGTCATATAAGGCCCCGGCATTGACTATCTGGATTTTCTGCACATGCCCGGAAGCCGCAGTAGCTAACCAGGCAGCAGCGATATTGCATGCTGCCTGGTTAGCTCTGTGGCCTAAAGATAGGCAAGGGTTTTCCTCACCTATCTTTTAGCAGCAGGTCCCTAACTGCCCGGTTAGGGACTGTCATCGCCTCCGCTGTTTCCCGGAACGCCCCCGACATGCCCCGATGCTAAGCGGTTAGCATTGGGGTGCATAAGGGAGAAGAGAGGGGATATTCAGTGGCACTAATTGTGTTAGTGTCATTGAATAGCCCGTTCAGCAGCAGATACACAGTTTACAGGTCTGTAAACCATGTAACTGCCTTTCAAATATTGAGCCCTATGTGCATAATTTCTGTCATCTCCAAAGAGGCCTCATGGGTATGAATTTTTTAAAATGTTCATATAGTTAAAATTAATAAAAAGATTTAAACATAAAATGTTCATATGGAGTTTTCTCTGATGAAACTGAGGACAATTTTATAAAGTTATGTGCCATTAACACACATAAATCATGGTATTGTAGTGACTTACACGTGTAAATGGGCATTTGTATACATAACTAATGCAGTCTCTATTTTAAAAGTACACATATGGGCCTGACAGCTTGTACTTCACTTTGGGGGTGCACATGGGTAGAGTTTGAGTGGAGCATGGAGGCGCACACAAGTACACATGTAAATTATAAAATATTATAATTTATGCATGTTCTTTACAAATTTAAGCACTGGCATTTACGCCAGCTCTAGGGTCAGTGTAAGTGATTGAATATAGGGTTGACGCACACATTTGGCCATTTCCGCTAGTATTCCATAAAGAAAAATAGACACCTACGTTTCTTTATAAAATAGGTTTGACATAGGCGCATGAAAATGCTCATTTACTAGATGGGACTTAAAAAAATTACCCTATTCCATAAAGAAAAATAGACACCTACGTTTCTTTATAAAATAGGTTTGACATAGGCGCATGAAAATGCTCATTTACTAGATGGGACTTAAAAAGTTACCCTTGTAAAGTGCTCATTCATAAGTAACTAGACTGCCATGATTTACATGCCCTTATGAGATGTAACTTTAGAAGGTTCCTTATAAAATTAACTTCATTATGTCCCCTGGATTCCGCACATTTTATTGATACGTAAAACTGCATGCAGTAGTTTAGATGGCTGAAAATCCTCAAAAGTGGTTTCTACCAGTCTACCAGTGAAACCCCTGTTTCCACCCGATTCCCCTGTGAAGCCTTTGAAAATTTACCACAATATTCTTTCGTTGTGAACCATGACTGCATTCCGCTCTGATTTTCTCTCTTTTAGTGCCCCATAGAAGGAATCATGCTTTATATGGAAACTTCACATTTTGGACTGGGATATTGTATTTATCATTTTAATATATTTCTTTTTCCCCAAGGCTACAAAGTGGTTTACAACTTAATTGTATGCAACAAGTGGTTTTTACCACTAAAACAGAATGCATAATAATACAATCGAGCTATGGTGAAAGCAATCCCGAACTGCCACGCTTTACAGCATCTCTGAAATATAGGCAGATGATGTCACCGTTCTCGGTTCATTTGGAATCTTTTTCCGAAGGGCTGGACCTTTACAGGAGAACCTTCCTGCCATCAAATATCTCCGGTCGTCTGTAACAGAGCCTTACTAGCAATTTGACAATAACCCATGTGCTAAGCACGCTGTAATAACCCATGTGCTAAGCACGCTGTAATAACCCATGTGCTAAGCACACTGTAATAACCCATGTGCTAAGCACGCTGTAATAACCCATGTGCTAAGCATGCTGTAATAACCCATGTGCTAAGTACACTGTAATAACCCATGTGCTAAGCACACTGTAATAACCCATGTGCTAAGCATGCTGTAATAACCATTACCATGTACCAAAACTGCATCTGCACTAAACCTCCTGTGCTAACCACTTGGCATGGGTTGGGGCAGCGACTGAGTGATTCAGGGACGCCGCACACACATTGCGGTTACTGCAGGTGTCTTTAATGCGCGCACTCTGGCAACGTTGCACTTAGTGCAGGTGCACTTATCACTGCCTCGATGGATGGTATTAAGTGCACCTGCGTTAATTGCGGCAAACTGCTTAGCGCAAGGGTGGCATAGAACCCCGCTGACCACGTAGGAATATGCCTGCATGTGTTAATGTGGGCCTGATGAGACCCCTTCCCTAAGGTTAGGGGCTTAACCTGTGGTGCACTGCCACATTTTAGTAAACGTGCCCCTAAAACAACAGCAAGTTTGCAGCTAGAGTTAATAATGTGGGTTACTGCACAGGGGCTCACTAAAACTGGCAATCTGTGTTATTTTACCACTTGTCCCATTTTGTTACTAATAATGTGCACTAACACTGTAGCTCTAGCTGTTAATTCTTCCATTTTGTGTCACTTCTAATACAAAACAACGCACAAAAAGAGCAAGCCCTTTAATTTGATTTTGATTTTTTGTTTTATCACATACTAAATGGATTTAGCATGGACCATTAATGTAAAAACATGAAAAAAAGGAATAAAATACAACATAGAGATCATAATGCAACAAAACCTTTTTAATATGCGTCCATATCCTGAGCTTGAGAAAATGCAGTAAACAGTTATTTCTACGGGAGACATCGCAGATGCAGCTATGACTGTTTTCCTGAAGCGATTCCTGTGGTATACTAGCTGCCTGGGAGCAGGGATTTATATGCAGAATGGGACCTAGGGAAAGCAGCAGCACCAGATTTCTATTTACAGATGCTAAGATTGCTGCCAAAACTCGCATGGTTGTATTTATCCATTTAAAATGAGCACTACTTTTTTTTAAGTATAAGCTAATAAAATACAGGTCCTCTTTAGGTAGTGTCATAAGAACGGCCCTTACCCACGTTCATTCAAAGAAACTGATCCAGTCCTGGTTTTGCTCTTTTGCATGCATGACGGGGTCCTGTTTCCTTTTTCAAGAGAAATCAAAACCAGGGCAGGATTAAGGCAAAGGCAGACTATCTGTCACAACGTCTCTTCCAGTGCCCCCCTGGCCTGTCGCTCTGCACTACTCAACTGTCACTCTATGCATGCTGGGACCTGTCTTATCACTGATCTTATCCTCTCACTCTTTGGACAGAGACGTGGCTCCGTGATGGTGAGGATTCTGTTCTTGGCCATTGTTTTCCACCCAGTTATTCTGCCCTCTCTGTACCACGCCTGTTCAGGTCCGGTGGCGGGATTATGCTTATTTGTGTGCATTACCCAGAGCTCCTCTCCTTTCTTCCACTATGATGATTTCCTTTTAGTTCAGATCTCCTCCCTTCCTCCAATTTATATTGCCCTCTTCTACTGCCCGTCTTCACTTACTTCTCCTGCTTGGAATCAGCTTCTTCTCTCCCTTTCTGAATTTACTATATACTATCCTCGTCTTTTAATGGTAGGTGATTTCATTGTCCACTATCATGCCTCTGTATCCTTTTGTAATAGATCCTTCGTCTCTACTCTTGCTGATCTATCTCTGGCCCAACATGTTCCTTTTCCTACACATGCCGCCGGCCACAGTATCGATTTATTTATTGCCTCTGCAACTTTTCCCTCCTCATTAACCTCTCTTTCCTCATTGGTGCTCCCATGATCTGATCACTATTGCATTTACTTCAATTTCTCTTACTTTACACTATCTGCTGCCCCTATCCCTTCTGGCTCAACTGTATTGTCTCATTCTCGTCATATCATCCCTGAGACTTTGTCTCAATTCCCCCCTTCTGACTCCCTTCTTCTGGCAAATTTTCTTTGCAGACAGTAACAGAGCAGGTTTCTACTTGGAACCAGGTGTTGGGTGTGGCCTTTGATTTGGTTGCCCCCCCCCCCCCATGTCTCTGCTCAACTTCCCCTTCCTGTAGGAACCATCCTTGGTTCCACCCTGGTTTGCACCTACTTTGCACTCAGTTACGGAGGGCCTCGTGCTGTTGGCGCTGTTCCCATTCCCCAGTTGAATTAGGTCTTTTTCAAGAACATTTGGCTTATTATCATACTGCTATCATGACGGCAAAGAAAGATTTCTATTCCAAGCATATACAGTCCTCCTCCAATCAAACTAAGCAGCTTTATTCTATTGTCGCCAGTCTTCTCCATCCCCTTTGCTCCTTTGATGTGTCTCTCACCCCATCGGCGGACCAACTTGCCCAGCATTTCAGCACCAAAGTTGTTAATCTCCATCATGATCTAATATCCATGGAAAAAAATGGAAATAAATTCCATCACACACAAACACACGCACACTTATACACACACACACTCACACACACATACACACACACACACACACCTGAATAGCGAATCATGTATCCTTGTAAATAATTTCTATAAATAGCAGTCAGCTCGCTGACATTCCCCTGTAAATTCAGCAGTATACAAAAGTATACACCCTGTAAATAGTTCTGACAATTTGCTGTTCTGTTATATGTAAAAAGTTAAGAAGTTCTTGTTCTATGTAATGTTATGCAAATGTATGCAATTGTTCCATGTAAACCGCCCCTGATCTCTGGAAGGGGCGGTATAGAAGAAATAGATAAATAAATAAAATAAATAAAATATCCAACTGTCCCATTCCTCGTGTCTTTCCAGTTATGGATCAACTCACTAATCCCAATTTTCTTCTCACTTCACCTGATATCCCTCGTTCTCTTACACACCACTTCCATACATTTACCCCCATTTCTTTACCTGACTTTACTGAAGCAGTTATATCCTCTTGGCCCACTGCCTTCCTCTTGGTTTATCTCCCCTTCTCTGACCTTGCTCCCTCCTGCATTACAGATCATTAATAACAGCTTAGCTTCTGGTATATTCCCAACTCCCTGGAAGATGGCCATCATCCGATCTTTCTTGAAAAAACCTTCTTTGGATCATGCCTCAGTTCCTAACTATCACCCGGTTTCTAATCTTCCCTTTCTTTCTAAAGTTCTCGAAAAGCTTGTCTTTTTCAACTATCCGATTCTCTCTGTAAAACTAAGTCACTTCACCCATATCAATCTGGATTTCAGCCCTCTTATAGCACATAAATCATTTTAGCTTCTGTCCTGAGTGACATACATCACTCCCTCGACCAAGGCAACATCAACTTAGCTATCTTTCTCGATCTCTCCTCCGCCTTCAACTTAGTGGATCATGCTCTCCTCTGCATTCGTCTTTATGAAATTGGTCTTGGTGGTCTGGTCTTACATTGTTTTCTTTCTTTTCTCTCTAGCCACTCTTTTCAAGTTTCCTTCTCCTCTTCTCTGTCAGACTCCTATTCTCTTACTTGTGATGTTCCACAGGGCTCTATCCTTGCCCCACTGCTGTTAACATTTTTCTTGCTCCACTGATTCAGTATACTGCGTCACTGCTCATTACTATGTGGACGATATCCTTCTTCTCTGGCACACACATCCTTCCCAACCAGATCTCTTCTCCATCAATACCTGCCCGACTCAAATAGCTTCCTGGTTGAATGACCATCTCCTTAAACTTAATCCTCAGAAAACTGAAGTTATTTGGGTCACTGGTTCTTTTTTGCCTCCTTCTTGTGTTCCAGCTTTAGACTCTACCCCTTTTACCCTATCTACTCCTCTCAAATATCTGGGAGTGATTCTGGACTCTAATCTCACTTTTCATGACTGTATCAGTTCCGTAGTCAAGAAATCATTTTATGCACTTTGTCAAATCCACTCCATCTGCTCATTCTTTACCCCTTCGGCCTTAACCACTTTAATCCTGACCTTAGTTATCAGCCATTTGGATTATTGTAATATCATTTATTCTGGCCTTCCTGAGCATGAGAGCCGATGATTGCAAACTGTCCAGAATACTGCTCTACGTATGCTGGCTCATGCGTCAAAATTTGACCACATCACCCCCCTCTTCTTACAACATCACTGATTGCCCATTTCCTCCCATATACAATTTAAAGTCCTAACTTTGGTTCATAAAACTTTGCATTCTAGTTTGCCTTGATACCTCTCCTCCTTTATGATTCCTCTGGCCCCCGCTCATTCTCTCTGTACCATCCATGCTAATTGACTTTACCTTCCCTCCGTAACTCATGCAAGATACTATTCAACTCGGTCGTCTGCTTTCTACTTCTATGCCCCCTATCTCTGGAACAATCTGCTCCCTAGCCTCTGTCTGGAACCCACGTATGCTTGTTTCAAGTCTGCCTTGAAAACTCATCTCTTTCAGCAGGCCTTCAACCTTTCCAGCTAGCAAGCCCAGATAGCTCTGCTTGTATCCACTCCTCTTCCCCTGCCCCCACTCCTTTGTCTTGTGTTTATGGCCTTTACTTTACTGTTGCTATTGGATTTCCTTTCTAAATTTTATTATTTTAATTTACTTTTGTAAACCGCTTTGATTTGTTTTGAAAGACGGTATAGCAAATTTTAAATAAACCATAAATCATAGGCATGGGCCTAGAACTCAAATGTTTAGGAGAGGCTCTCTCAGATGTGCTACTTGAATCACTCTCAAAGCAGATTTTTACTATAGTAAATCATCTGCTGGCAGAAAGAAGAAAGAATGTATAGGGGGGCAGAAGGGGAAGAGCTGAGGAGGGCCAGAGCCATTGCTACCAGCAGAGGTCTGTCTTTTCTCCCCATCTCCTGTGAATTATCCTTCAGTCGGGAGGAGGAATCCATGAGCAGTGTTTCTTACCTATTGCCTCTTCCTCCTCCTTTGCAGTCAAAAATTAGGGTTGCCAATTGGCTCCAGATTCGCCCGACAGGTATGATCCAGTCCTGAGTTAACTCCATTGCAAAAAGGGATTTTAGTTTTGATATCTCTATTGCACTCTTTAAGAAAAGCAAAATTCCACGTCTCTGCATGAAGGGGATAAACCCAGAACTGGATCAAGCCTGTCGAGTGAATCTGGTGCCAATTGGCAACCCAAAGACAAATCCATACAGAGCCCTGTTTGTAGGTATTATAGAATGTATTTATATATGATGGGTGCCCAACAAAGAGTGATCCTGCAATGACCAGCATTATAAGTTCATGCATGCAATGAGAAACTCAACGATGAGACACTCTTAGGCAGTTAGGTTGTCAGGATAACTACAATGAATATGCATGACAGAGATAGGCATTCAATGGAGGCATTGCCTGCAGATTTCTTGCAGGCATATATATTGTGATTATCCTGAAAACCTGACTGGCTAGATATGTTAATAACCCCTGGTCTACTCAGATTGATCTGAATGAGGTAGCAACTCTATGTATAACGCAGATTGCACCATAACCTTGACAAAAGAAATAGTTGCATCAGGGCTGACATGACCGTTAGGTGAACTAGGCGGTTTCCTAGAGTACCAAAGCTCCAAGGGCAGCCCACTGCTGCCGCTGCCACCTCTCTCCAGGACATGCCGTGGCGACAATAGTTTCAAACAGCCCCTCAGCACTTACCTAAACCTCTGGTGCTGTGGAGCTGTTTGTGCTTCTGCCCCTCCGATGCTGACTTCCTGTTTGCAGGGGGACGGAAGTGACTAATATGTAGAGATGCCGAGTGAACCAGTTCCAACAAATAAAAGGTCCAGACTAATACCAGAGCTTTGTTTTAAAGAAATGATCCGAAAGCATAAATAAATATCGGACGGTTCACTAAGGGAGGGAAAACCTCTCGTGACACACACCTTCCTTTTATTCTTAATAAAGGTTAGAGAACCGAACCTGTGAATGTGCAAAAACACTATAAATGGTGTCAAACACAAAATAGTGGTACTTAGCTTTTTGACATTGAGCAATCTTGATGACAATGTTAAGAAGTGCCTGATAAATGCTGTCTGGTCAGTAGCGAGCCAGTGAAAAACTTTATCCCAAATGCGACACAGTACTGGGTTTCAAGCTCCAATACACAAGGCTGTTTGATGTTACAACTATGGTCTAATGTACAATATGTTCTCTACTCTTTACTGTATTCATAGTTGCTAGTTTTATGTATGCGCTCTTCTGTGCAATGCAAACCAAGTTACTGTTCGATGTAAACCGCCTTGACGTGTCAAAAGGCGGGTATATAAAGCCGGTTAAATAAATAAGTAAATGACATTGACATCAAGATTGGTCAATGTCCAGAAAGCTAAGTACCACTATTTTGTGTTTGCTACTGTTTACTGTGGTTTTGCACATTCTCAGGTTTGGTTTTCTAACCTTTATTAAGAAGGTTTGTGTCTTGAGAGCTTTTCCCTCCCTTAGTGAACCGTCCGACATTTATTTATGTTTTCTGATAATTTCTTTAAAACACAGCTCTGGTATTGGTCTGAAGCTTTTGGTTGTTGGATAATACTAAAGTGGTTTAGGACTTATTTGCTGTATATTTATAGAAGTGAACCAGTTCAACAGGGGAGTTTTTAGGCTCCATCCAGATGCTTCCTAGTACCTGCAGCACTACAAAGACTGCAATACTTTGTGTTGCATAGTTGCCAAGTCAGCTAATTCCAGGAGGAAGATTTAAGGCCAATCCTGAATTTCCAACATTTCCCCATCCTAATACATTACGGGATCTGCAGCACCGATTTCAATGGGTAGATTCAGGGACTACAAATTCTACACGGTTTTTGGTATTTAAGTCAAAATCAAGACTCCCAAAAAGGCATCTTCCTGGCATTGGAAACCTTGATAGGGTGATAGGGGGATACCAGGAGTCTTTATGCTTCAAAATCAACAGCAAACTTGCAAAAAATGGCACATTGCTGCAGTTCCATATGCTTAGTGAGTGCTGCAAAAGGTCTGGTGCGTACTTTGTCTAAATGTTTTTTGTTGTCATCTTTGTTCAGTTACAGGATTTTTGTGCCACTGCTTACAAATTGCTTCCCTAAGTTCTTGCATTTTCTTGCAGGAATTTGTCCCAGATTTCAGTCTAGCCTTTAATATGATTATGGTGATTGATGTAAACCCAGAAAGATGGAATAATGCTTCCCCCCCAAACCACCATTTTTTCCACTTTATATAGACCCCTCCTCAAATGGCCAAGTACTGGAGGGAAGCCCCTATCGAGACAATCCTGTCAGTACCTCTGGTGCTAGCAGGAGTCACCACACCAGCAATAGTAGGTTTTTCTTTCTCCTGTGATTTTGAGTAGAGCCCTGTTGTAGAAAACAAAAAAGAATCAGAGCATCCTGTAGCACGCGGCCCCTCCCATCTATGATCATTTCCTTTTCTTACAATACAGGTGACCAAAGCACTGAAACAAGTAAACTTTTCCCTTCTTAACAACGTCCTTAATTTTGACCAGTATGGAGATTCTCCAGTTGGCTTTGACATCGTCTTCTGGAGCTGGGCAGGTAGAAGGCCATTTGTGACGGTCGGATCGTATTCAGATTGTGGAAGTCTTCATATTCAATCAGACCTGATTATCTGGCAAACAGAAAATAACATGGTTAGTCCATCACCGTGTTATATACTAGTTAGTATATGATGGTAGCTAAAGACAAAAATAACTCATCTAGTCTGCCTGGTCGCAATTTGTCAACTTTGGAAGATGAATACACAAATTCCCATATAGATCCCGACATCTTCTCCCCCTCTCACTTGTCCTTCATCCAAGCTCTCAAAGTTGTATCACTGCCTTGTAGGGTTGTGGCTGTCACTCTATACAGATTACCCTCATATGTTTTTTCTATTTTGGGATATAAACCGGGTTTTTACTAGTTTTTCTGCAGTCTCATATGGGTGTATATGGCTCCTTAAAATTTGGTGATGAGAAACCTTTTCATGCATATTTTCCATAAACTGCCAAATATCTGGAACTAGCAGAACTGTAGAATATCTAAAATTATTGGGGCTGATATTCAAAGCCCTGGTTATTTAGCGGCAGAATGCAGAATAGCGGCTGCCGCTGAATACCTGGTTTGTGCAGCCACTATCCGGATAATCGCAGCACTTGTCCAGAGCATGGTGAGTTTCAGTTGCTATCAGGCTACGTTATCCGGGTAGCCACTTAGGCCAGATTGTTCTGCGGCTCAAGCTGCCCAGATAACTTACCTGTATAGCGTCTGGAAATTGCCACTACCTGGATAAGTGCCAAGGCAGTCTCTGGAGATCTCTCTCTCTCTGTCCTCTTATCTAGATAACCTTTGTGGATATCTGGATTACGGTTTTTGAAAATCTACTGCATTACTGTATGTTTTGTTGACTGTTGTGCTTCATAGATGCTACCCATGCCACCTATATAATAAACAGGATTATCATCTGATTCAGGCACAGTTATGAGGAGTTGATCCAGTTCTGGTTTTGCCCCATTGCTCTTATTGACTGATAGCTATGCCTTCCCTAGAGAGACTGGTTCTATAAGACCTTAGAAGCAATGGAATAAAATCTGAACTGAATCAATCTGCCAGGGATGACCTAGATTTCATGATAACCCAAGCCAGCTGACTCTACATTTATTTAGCTATTCATGTTGGATCAAACCAGCACAAAATGACATCTCCTATGCCATAAGAGAATCATTCATGATACATTTCAAGTGATATTGCAAATATTTTTCAGAAATTCAGTTGCAAACGAGAAACACAAAAACGTATTTGATCAGCAGTTCATATCAGTTGATGGCCAGGCGACCAGCACAGTACTGAGATAACAGAACAAATAATGGCATGGCAAATCATGACATAAAACAAATTTGATTACTAGCTTTCACTAAGAGATTTAAAAAAGAACACTTCTAAAGAAAAAGCTGTAAAAAGCAACTGATGCCAATGTAACCTCTCTATTGGACAATCAAAGCAAAGAAGCATGCAATTGATTAGTGGCATAGTCACCATTAAGCAAGCTCGGCAAAGAGCCAGGGCTTGGATTCAGAGCTGGGAGCTGGATGTAGCCCTTGGAGCAAATGTTTCTGGCCCTCATGCTTTTCCTGTTCCCAGATAAGATCCAGCCCCCAAAGCAAGGTTTTTATTTTTTCCTTTTTTCCTGTCTCTTTCTCTCCTTCTCTCCTGCAGCCAGCAGACTGTAAGCAGCCTAGCTTCATCTCAGTGGTCCTTTCCTACCTGCAGAGCTTTCCCGCTACTCCAGTCCTCCTCCTCCTTCCCTCTGCCAGGAAAGTAGCAACAGCCCCAGGATTAAAGTGAGAAAATGATGAGGCTAGCAAGAGTCGCTGTCTTTGCAACCATTTTTGAGCCCTACAATTGCATCTCAGCCCGAGCTTCTGCCTCTCGTGGTTTGCACACAGTGGCAGCTGGGGGAGATGTTCACTGCTCTTGTCTCCTTTCTCCAAGGCTGCAGCGCAGCAGGGTCAGTGCAAGGATATGAGTTGCTTTAGGCAAACCTCATTCGTGCTGCTACCCCTCCCCCACTGTCTCCACTACCACCCCTCTCCAGGCCCTGCAGTGGCGGCAATGACTTCTAAACAGAAACGCAGCGCTTACCGTAAACTCAGGCACTGCATTGCCATTCCTCCTTCCGTCCCTGATACAGACATCGTGTTTAGTTTAGTTAATTTTGATTTTATATACTGCCTATGGCGAGTGGCAGCTAGGCGGTTTACAAAGCAGTAAAGCATAAAGTAACACGAGGGTGCACAAGGATACGAGACAACCGAGGAAAATAAGGATGGGAGAGAGACGAAAGGAGGACCTAGGTTGCACTGAAGGGCGAAAGCACAAGTAAAGGAAAACAATAGGGAAAGGAAGGAAGGGAGACGAGGACACATCGCATGGCCTTTGCTGCCTAAAGGAGAGGCAAGAGGGGCAGAGGGAAGGAATCAAGATCAAGAGAGGGAACCAGAAGGAAAGGCCAAAGAGCAAAGGTACGTTTTTAGCTGGGACTTAAAGTAAAAGGCAGGAAGTTGGGACCAAAGAACGAGGGGAAGAGAGTTCCAGAGGGTGGGGCAACTACCTGAAAGGAAGAGGATCGACCATCAAGAAACTCTTGATAGTTTCACGATCTCAACCGTTCCCACTTTCAGTATCTTGGAGTCATACTCGACTCAACACTCTCTTTTCACTCAAACATCAGTTCAGCTGCCCATTGTTGCTTCGTCACTCTATGCCAAATCTGGTCACTTTGCTCTATTCTTCCCCCTCTGCCACTATTAAATTACTTCTATCATTGGTCATATCACGAATCAATTACTGTCATTTATTCTGGTTTACCTAGTTATCAGCTCAAATGGTTACAGTCTATACAGAACACAACTATCCATCTCCTGCACCACGCCACTAGGTTCGATCATGTAACTCCATTACTTTTCAGATCCCACTGGTTCCTGGTTTCCTCATTCACATTATAAAACTGATCACAATCGTCATAAAGTTTGCGACGCTTCTGCCTGCGCCCTGGAGCTTACAGGCAGGAGTGGCCTTAATGTCCCTTGTGAGTATAGGTAGAACTGTTCCCTATGAATGCTGGGAACTGAAGTCCACTTCTATTTTCTTTAGGGAATAAATTGTAGTTGCGACAAAAGATGGTAAGACTTTGAAAGAATATTTATTTGTATTGGGGATGTTCTCCAGCGCATCAAAATTCATAGATACAAACGTAAAGGTGCAACTTTTAACATAAGCAGAAGTAAACAGGAACTCAGGAACAACTGAAATTGAACTAGCTTTAACTCAGCTTTTCATATTTAGAGGAACTTAAACTCAGCATTGCCTCCAGTGGTAACTCAAGAATATTGCAGCCTCACATTAACAGCTGTTCAGCTCACAGCGTGGCTTTAGAACACAGGTGCAAACAATTATGAACTCTCACGGCAAAGGCAGCAGAAATAGCAAACGTTCTGTATTCCTTTCATACAAACTTTCAAAGCTTCTTTATATTGCTATTCTCTACAACAAAAAGAGCAGTCCATGCTACAAGGATCAGTGGTTAAGGTAGGCAAATCATTTTCTACCTGCGTGTACTTCTCTGAGTTAATGGAACTACGGTCTTCTTCAAGCTTCTGATGTTTCCCTGCTTTCAGCTCTAAAAACTGCTGAAATTCTTTTAGGAGCAATTCAGCCTGCTTGTTATCAGGTTGGCAGTTATCGGTAAGGGTTATGCCCTTCTCCCAGTCACTAACTGTTTCTGTTGCAGAGCTTTGCTTATACAGTTCAGGGCAATGAAAAGGTTTCTTCAATAAAGCACTAAAGATAGGAAATTGTGCTTTACTTTCTCCAGCGTTGTTTGTATAAGAACTGACTTCTTTCTGCAAGACTCCTCTCCTGTTTGGAAGCTCAGGAGTTTTATGGTTAATTCTTCTGTTAGGAGAATTTCCCTTAGGAAGGTTTTCTCCTTGCTGTAACTTTCTATAGCACTGCCTGCCAGTATAGGAAGTACCTTCTTTCCACGTGTTGGTTTTTCTGGGCTTCCCAGGTCCAGGCTCTATTCGGTAGAAAGAGTTTCCTTCAGAGTGTGCCTGCCTTTGAGGCTTTCTATTCCAGGGTTCTGTCTTCTCCCAAGATTCTAAAGCATTGCTCCGTCCATTCCTCATAGGACTCCTCTTAGTAATGCCTTTAGAACTCCTTGCAGAACCTCTCTCGCTCCTGCTCACAGACTCTGACTCACTCTTACTTCCAGACTCACACTTAGCCTCAGACTCCGACCGACTCTTGGACTCCGACTCAGACTTAGCATCAGACTCCGACCTCCACTTGGACTCTGACCGACTCTTCCTAGCAGCCCTGTTCAAGGCTTTAAAAAGGGCTTCTTTTCCCGGCACACCTTGTCCAACCCCTGGGTGTGCCCAATCAGCATTGAAGCCTAACTCCTCCCCTGGGCTGGTGTCTGTGCTCAGCTCAGCAGAGCAGTGTGTTTTTTTCAAGTCAGAATTGAAAATCCTGTGTGAATCCTTTCCCTTCTCATGATTTTCCTCAATCTCCATCTCTTCTGGAGGACATTCTTCACCACAAGTTACATATTCTGGTACTCCCACATATCTCTCTTCCTACCTTATTCCCTATGCTCCTTCTCGTCTCTTGAGGTCTATCCATGCTAATAGGCTATGTCTTCTGCCCCCAACACAGGCTCATCTGGAAAGCACTCATTATTCAGCCCTCTTTTTTCTTAGACCTAACCTTTGGAATTCTATACCAACTGGAATCTTCATATTTGAAAGTCAAGACTGCCTTAAAAATGTATCTTTTCCAACAAGCCTATGCAATCCCACCTCAGACTGGCTGATATTCTGAATCGCCTTCCTCCCCCTATTATTGTTTTCTTTCCTCTCTCTTCTGTCCTTTAATTTTATGGAGTTCTTTTCTCTATTTCTTATTTATTAATTTGTTTTTGAGAGGCGGCATATCAAGTTCTTTATTAAACCATAAACGAGCAGAAACTGAACGGACAGAGTGAATACCAGGGTCCTCGAGCAGGTGTGAAGAAGAACGAAGAGTACATGAGGGAGTGTATTGTGACAAGAGGTGGGACAGAAAACTTGGGGTATCCATGGCAGAGGGCATGGAAAATTAATAGGACAATTTTGTATTTGATGCGATATGGAACCGGAAGCTAGTGTTCAGAGAGAAAGAGAAGGATGACATGAGAAGATCTACAGGCATCCTGAATAAGGTTAAAGGCAGTGTTTTGAGCCAGCTGGAAGTGATGAATCTGTTAATGATGGAGACTGGAAAGGAGAGAATTAGCGTAGTCGAGGTGGGTAAGGTTCAAGAAAATCATGAGAAGATGAAGAGAAGATTGATCAAGAAGTTTGCATATGGAACGATGGAGAGTGAAGAAATAGCACTGGATGACGGAAGAGATATAGTGAGAGAAGGTGAGCCGTATTGAGGATAGAAGCAGCGGAGGTGAAAGGGTGGAATGAGTGAATAGAAGAGAAGCTGTTTTGGAGTGTTGAGCTTAAGGCCGTGCGAAGACAGCCAGTCAGCTATAGTATCCAACTTAGAAAAAATCAGGGAGGCAATACTGTAGATGAAGAATAAGTGGGAAAATGAAAAAGATGTTGGATGTCATCCGCATATAAAAAAGATGTGATACCGAGGGAAGAAATCAGGGAAGCCAGAGGAGTCAAGTAAATATTAAAGAGAATGGGACCAAGAACAGAGCCCCAAGGAATGCCACAGTGAAGCTGCTGAGGGATAGAAAGAGTAGAGGACCAAGAGACCTGAAAGGAACAATTGTAAAGGTAAGAGTGAAACCAAACCAGGGCAGAACCTGTGATACCAATAGAAGAGAGTCAAGAAAGAAGAAGGGCATGAGAGCAGAAGTGGCTACACTGTGGATAACATGTTAAAACCCTCTGCCCAGTGTGCAGCGGCAGCCAAGAGAGCAAATAGAATGCTAGGTATCATAAGGAAAGGAATGGAAAATGAAACCAAGGATCTTATAATGCCTCTGTATCGTTCCATGGTGCGACCGCACCTTGAATATTGTGTGCAATTCTGGTCGCCTTTTCTTAAAAAGGATATAGCATTATTAAAAAAGGTTCCGAGAAGAGCCACCAAAATGGTAAAGGGGATTGAAGGATACCCCTATGAAGAAAGGCTAAAAAGGTTAGGGCTCTTTAACCTGGAAAAGAGACGGCTGAGGGGAGATATGATAGAAGTCTATAAATTAATGAACGGAGTGGAACGGGTAAACGTAGATCGATTGTTTACGTTATCAGAATATAGGAAGACTAGGGGACATGCAATGAAGCTACAGGGAAACTTTAAGACTAATAAGAGAAAATATTTCTTCACTCAACATGTAATCAAACTCTGGAATTTGTTACCGGAGGATGTAGTAAAAGCTGTTAGTGTAGCTGGGTTTAAAAAAGGTTTGGACAGTTCCTGGAGGAAAGGTCCATAAACCGTTATTAAAAAGGGACCCAGGATATCACTGCTTGACCCAATACAAGCATTGTAGAACCTGTGTCTTTTGGGGAAACTGCTAGGTACGTATGACCTAGATTGGCCACTGTTGGAAACAAGATACTGGTCTCGATGGACCTTGGTCTGACCCAGTATGGCATATCTTATGTTCTTATGTTCTTATGTTAATCATAAAGCTCTCTTCTGTGTTTTAAATTTAAACTGCTGCTACTAGGCCCTGACTGATTTAACAAATGCACTGGGTTCACAGATTAATCAGCTTTAATCCAAAGAAGTCCCTTCAGAAAAATTCCCAGAAGTATATACTCAGAATTGCAGATCTCTCTCCAGAAGTAGCAGTCCCCTTTTCTAGTCCTTCACATCTTTATGGATGATTTTAAGCTGTTCAGCTCCTGTGATTATCATTTGATAGAAGAGCTCCCAGTAGCGAAGAGCTTGCCAAATGATATCAGTATGACTTTTGGTCTAGACAAATGTGCAGAAGTGATCTTTCTTAAAGAAAAGCTAAGGAAAGCAAAAAATGTCTCTGACAAGACTGTAATAGAAAAGAACTTGGTTAGAAAGGCATGTAGGAATAAAAGAAGATGCAACAAGCCAATACCAATTACTGAGAGAAATTATCTAAGAATAATACAGAAGACTGAAACTTTTATTAAAATGTGTTTAACAGCTATCAGTCAGCTTGCAGTTCCCATGCTGTTGTATAGCTTTGGAATTCTAAATTGGTCCCATAAAGATCTTGAAATATTGGGCGCAAGAAAAGAACCAAAAGTCTATCAGTTAGAGAAAAGGCCAGTGTCCTGTTTTCTGTTAGAGAATGGGTCTAGGTCCTGCCTTCTATTAGAGAAAAGATCAAGATCTTGCCTTTCATTAATGAAATGATCAAGGTCTTTCTTTCCATTAGAGACAGGGTCAAAATTTGGCCTTCCATCAGAGAAAGGGTCAAGGTCCTGTTTTCCATTAAAAACAGGGTCTAGGTCTACTTTGAGCACGTATGGGAACCCTTTGTGAAACTGTATGGGACAAGTGGCACTAGATGAGGACCTTAAATGGCATTAAGGGCTCCTTACTGGGTGGGGGTGGGGGGGAAGGGGGGGATTCAAAGAAGGAGTGGGAGGGGTTGGTTTATGGAGGGTGGGTATTTGTTGTCTGTTGATTAAAACCTTAAAAAGATGAGGCTGTTCAGATGCACAAGCAGTGCCTTATGTTTTCTTTTTTATATCTTTGTTTCTTGTTAAGGAATGATGGCATGTATTTCTGGTTGCAACTTTTTTCTCTTAATGAAGCCTTCACATACGGAAAAAACAGGGTCTAGGTCATCGTGCCTTTCATTGGAGGAAGGGACTGGTTCTGCTTTCCATTAGTGAAAAGGTCTAGGGCTTGCCTTGCAACAGAAGAAGAAAGGAAGCAATTGGCTAACTGATTAGACTGAAAGAGATTTAAAACATGTTTTACTCTAATTTCTTTCTTGACCATCCAGCTCCTAGGGGAGAAAGGGAGAGAGCTGCTGAAAGCTGCTCTGTATGAACTGACCGAATTTCAGAACAACTATCTGTCTCTTTCCTTCTGTAGATTAAAAAATAATTGGGCACTATTTAGCTTTGATTCACAAGAAATACTTTCCGTCCAAATTACTACTGATTGAGAAGATTAAAGTATATTCTTCCCTTCTCTTTATTGTAATGGGAAGAGAAAAATGTGGGTTTTTTTTCTGCTGTGAATTAGGCTGTGCTGGAAATATGTGCTGGTTTCAAGCACTGGAGAAACCTCGCACTGGAGAATTATCAGTGTGTCACAAGAGTGTTCCCTGTGGCCGCTGGGAAAAAGCAGTTGAGGGCAGAGGCTGGGAATCAGCAGGATCAGCGCAAGGGTTTCTGCTGCCCCAGGCAAAAGCCCCGGCTGTGCTTCCCCTTTCCCAGTGCCAATTCCATCAGTGGTAGTGGGGGTGGGGGTGAGGGGAGACGGCTTGGTGCGGTGCGGTGGCAGTGGCCCATGGCAGACAAAATGGGTGCCAAAGCACATGACCTGCCATAGGCATCACGCTGTGCCATCCACAGAGGTCTGCCGCCCTAGGCAGTTGCCTAAGCCACCTAGTGGATGGGCCAGCTCTGGTAATCAGAGCCTCTCTGGTGGTATTTTCTATCTGTGGTGAATGAATGTTTGGTTGGCTGGGTGCGTGTGTGCAGCCAATCAGGCGTTCCTTTAGGCAGCGCTGCACATATAATGTAAGAGACAGTCCCTGCTCATCAGAGCTTACAATCTAATATAGATGAAGAACAACACAAGATGCACATAAGTGGTGGACAAAAGTGTGAGGGGCATCACGATTTAAAAGCAGCCTCAAAGTGGTAGGTTTTAGCCTGGATCACTTCCAAGCTCACAAAAGCAGTTTTTTTGGGTAAAGCTGCAGGAATGACCAACTCTAGGTGGGTGAGATGAAAGAAAATTGTCAGAGTTGTTTGGAATTCTTGAAAAGAAGGGCCCGGCTTCTGATTAAAAAAAGACTAATTTGAAACCAGTGGAGTGGAATAGGTAAACGCAGATCGGTTGTTGAGAGGAGTGGAACACGTAAAAGTGAAGTGGTGTTTTACTCCTTCAAAAAGTAGAAAGACTAGGGGGACATGCAATGACGCTACAATGTAGCACATTTAAGACTAATCTGAGAAAATATTTTTTTCACACTCTGGAATTTGTTGCTGGAGGATGTAGTAAAAGCTGTTAGTGTAGTTGGGTATAAAAGAGGTTTGAACAAGTTCCTGGAGGAAAAGTCCATAAACCATTATTAAAGTGGACTGGGAAAATCTACTGCTTACCCCTGGGATAAACAGCTTGGAATCTGTACCTTTTGGGATCCTGACAGGTACTTGTGACCTAGATTGGTCACTGCTGGATACAGAATACCTGGCTTGATGGACCTTTGGTCTGACCCAGTTTGGCTGTTCTTATGTTCTTGAGTTTTGGACTGCTGAGTGACAAAAATGTGCAGCTGTTTGCTGTTCCTGTACCACTTAAAATAGCTGCATTGTTGGTGGAATGAACTGAATTTGGCCAGTAGAACAGTGCTGGCTAATTTTAAAAAAACACAAAAAGGGGTTGCTGTGATCAGTGTCACAGTTACTGAATTGAGTCATGAAAGAAAAAAAAAACCATATACAGTATTTGATTGACTAATAGTCAAATGGCAGAGGTTTTTTTTGTGAACACTGAAAGGAAAATGAAGTAAGGTTGGTGTGTTGTCAGGGAGCCTGAAACACCGAAAAGGGGGAAAAAATGTAACGGCAGTTTCACTCTCAAACATTGGCTGCCAAAGACTCCTGAAATCCTAGAATCTGATTTTGATTCAAGCTGAGAATTGATTTTAAACAATCTGCATGGAAATCGGACGGGGAGAACCTTGCTGTATTTTTAGTTTCATGGGAATAGCTTGTCTCGCCAGTGCAGGTACCTCGAACGAAGAAATACATAGACATTTACCTCCCCTAATGGCACGTTTACTAAGCCCTGCGCGGATAACGAAGGTTTGGCCGTGGTACTAGCGCAGGGCTTCGCACTAAATGCTGAAGTGCAGGTACAACTATCCCCCTGCATCTATCATGCTTCACCTGTAAAGTAGTAATAAATAGCCGTGGCGGCAGCCACTGAGGTGCTCTTGGTTGCGCCCACGATACATACACCGAGCACAGGAAAAAGGGGCTATAGACACTCGCGCTAAATGCACTGTAATGATATGCCCCATCCTGTCGGGTCTCCACCCTGATACATGTTGTGACGATGTTAGCACGGGCTCATGCACTACTTTTAAGCCTGGCACCAATACCATGTGCTAACCCCCTGTTCCCCTAGGGGCACACTTTATTTATTTATTTATTTAGCTGCATTTATATCCTGCTTTTCACCGGGTCAAAGCGGTCAATTGGGGGATACATTTAACACGAGGGGATATGAGACACATACGCTAATACTTACAGGGAACATGGGCAATGGAGGGTTAAGTGGCTTGCCCAAGACTTTAGTAAACATTCCCCATAGTTTAGGTTGTCGCTTTTTGGATCATTTTGTCAGTACAATCAGTAGCGTAGCTGCTGCATTCCTTTCTCTGATGGTGAACGCCAAGAAGACCCATGATGCAGACCAGTGAAACCTGAGATCAGGTCAGGGGAAGTGTAGCACAACGCCAGGCAATCGAGCGGAAAAATGGCCTGATAGATGGAAGTGTTTTATTCTCCAGTTGTTCTGAATGTATTGGGAGAGCAGCGTGTGCTGTAAAGATAAGCAATGGGTGGTTTTTTTCACCGAGTATACAAAAGCAATTAGTAAAGCAATAGCGTTTTGCATCAACATTATTAATGCTTTAAACGCAGAAGTTTGTACAAGTGAAGTAACCTAAAAGTTTCAAGTAAAGGAATGTTACATGCCAGTGAATGTAGTAAATGAGGTCCATCGTGAGGAAGCTTTGGATTTTAAATGTCATATTATGAGCGTCAAAGGAAAAACAAAGATAAAACATTTTTTAAAATATTGGAATATAATAAAAGAATAGAAAAAGAGTCTGACTAGGTGATTAAGTGACTAGGTGATAAGTGGGGCACAGACTGCACCAAGTTTACATACTCTGTAAGGTGCATGGCCCTAATCTGATGGTCCCTCTCACCTTAATCTTCATTTTTTCCCTGTTTTTTGAGTTGGGTTAATAGCTGGCTGCCTCACATTGGGTGACAGAGGTGGAGGATTTTTTTTGTATCACTTTTAGTTTTTCCCTCCGTCTTTGCACTCAAGTCCATAGTTTAGGCGGGCAGCATCTCTTTTTATTTTTAAAAGATAGCATAGTAGATACCTTCTGAGAAAGATCTCTGCTCCTGAACCACCACTAGGACAGCAAAGTCTTCAAAAGCTGCCCACCGAAAAGAAAGCTGCAAGACTAGAGACTTGAGAGAGAGAGAAAAGACTGATCCCATACACACTAATTTATAATTCATATAATTTAAAGTGGGATGGGAAATAAAAGTAATCTTACATATACTTAACTGAAGAGCAGTGGAGTAGTATTCCGGCAGAAAGAAAAAAAAAGATTTCAAAAGAGAAAATCTAAATTTGTAAAAGGTATTGTTAAATGAATGTACAAATTTTAAAATTCTACTTATCTGACATTTCTGAGATAGTTGAGAAAAGAGATTTAATCCGTGATATAAAGAGAGGGAATTGTGAACAGTTTATCTGTTCAAAATATGTTAGTACAGTGTGCAGTTCTGGTCACCGTATCTTAGAGATATAGCGGAATTAGAAAAGGTACAGAGAAGAGCCACCAAAATGGTAAAGAGGATGGAAGGATACCCCTTTGAGGAGAGGCTAAAAAAGATTAGGGCTCTTCAACCTGGAAAAGAGATGGCTGAGGGGCGATATGATAGAGGTCTATAAATTAATGAAAGGAGTGGAACGGGTAAACGTAGATCGATTGTTTACGTCATCAAAACGTAGAAAGACTAGGGGACATGCAATTAAGCTACAGTGTAACCCATTTAAGACTAATAAGAGAAAATATTTTTTCACTCAATGCGTAATCAAACTCTGGAATTTGTTACCAGAGGATACAACCACATATAAGATACCTGGGCATTATTATTGACCAAGCCCTCACCTTAAAGCAACAGATCACTAAAACCTCCGGAACTATATTTCACAAAGCAAGAACAGTGCAACGTCTCAGACCCCTCCTTGAACATCAAGACTTCCGAACAGTGATGCAAGCCATGACACTCCCACATCTGGACTACTGCAACATAATCTACCATGGCCTTCCAGCCACAAACACCAACCCCCTCCGAACTGCATTAAACACCACTGCGAGAATCATTCAGAGGGCGAAGAAAACCGACCATATCACCCCAATTCTGAAAGAACTTCACATTCTCCCCCTCAAAGCACGGACAAAATACAAAGCCATCCTACTCACCCACAAAGCTATCCATCAAACACAGGACACCCAACTTCGCACCCTACTGGCTCGTCCAGCCCACAGCAGATCTACTAGACAAACCTCCAGCATTTTCCTCACCGTCCCTCACAAAAGAACCAAATGCTCGCAACGGACCTGCAATCGAGCCTTTGAACTTTATGCTCCATCCTTATGGAACTCTCTACCGAGCTATCTCAGAAACAATGCCGACCTACTATCTTTCAGAAAACAGCTAAAAACCATCCTTTTCCAGGAATACTTCAACTCGAACCCCACCGAAAAACCCACAAACCTCTGATCTCACCCACAATGAACCTCTAACTTAAAGCTACACTAACCTGTCTATGTCCAACGTCTGTCCTATGTCCAAAGTCTTTCCTATGTCAAAATCATCAATGTTGCCTCCCCGGTGATGGCCCTACCCTTGTACTTAATTCCCCCACCCCTATGTAACACCGCTTTGACCTGGTGAAAAGCGGTATATAAATACAGCTAAATAAATATAAATAAATATAGTAAAAGCTGATAGTGCAGTTGGGTTTAAAAAGTTTTGGACAAGTTCCTGGAGGAAAAGTCCATAAACTATTATTAAAGGGGACCCAGGTAATCCACTGCTTGCCCCAATAAAAGCATTTTGTAACCTGTGTCTTTTAGGGAAACTGCTAGGTGCTTGTGATCTAGATTGGCCATTGTTGGAAACAGGATACTGGGCTTGAAGGACCTTGGTCTGACCCAGTATGGCATATCTTATGTTCTACTGAATATCTTTTAAATATTATATGCACTTTTAAAAAGAACATGCCATAATGCAATTGTAACTAACATTTAGCGAATTGTTTTATTTTATTGCATCTTTGTGCCTGTTTTTAAAATGCAAATATAAAATAAAATGATTCGCATTTATAAAAGAGTTTCTTCCTATAGTTAGCTCACACATTGTACCTTCGACATCTGTGAGGTCTGTGATATAACTGAGTAATGTTGATATACTTGAGTAAAGTTGATTGACCATAAATTTAGTTTTTTTTTTCAAATGTGTACGCTCAGGTTTGAATTGGTGATCAATTTGAGAGAAATTGCTTGTCTCATTTGACATTCAAAACCGTTCGGTATTGGTAAGGTTATGTCACAAAACACTGGGTTTACATTATGCAAAACATTATTTAGACTTGTCAAGTAGCTTAAGGGCCATGCTAGGCACAGTCATGTGCAGAACCAGGGTCCAATTCTTAGGTTAGGTATTTTAAGAACATAAGAACATAAGATATGCCATACTGGGTCAGACCAAGGTCCATCAAGCCCAGTATCCTGTTTCCACCAGTGGCCAATCTAGGTCATACGTACCTAGCAGTTTCCCCAAAAGACACATGTTCCGCAATGCTTGTACTGGGTCAAGCATTGATATCCTGGGTCCCTTCTTAATAATGGTTTATGGACCTTTCCTCCAGGAACTTGTCCAAACCTTTTTTAAACCCAGCTACACTAACAGCCTTTACTACATCCTCTGGTAACAAATTCCAGAGTTTGATTACACGTTGAGTGAAAAAATATTTTCTTTTATTAGTCTTAAATAGTTTACCCTGTAGCTTCATTGCATGTCCCCTAGTCTTTCTATATTCTGATAATGTAAACAATCGATCTACGTTTACCCATTCCACTCCGTTCCTTAATTTATAGACTTCTATCATATCTCCCCTCAGCCGTTTCTTTTCCAGGTTAAAGAGCCCTAACCTTTTTAGCCTTTCTTCATATGAGTATCCTTCCATCCCCTTTAGCATTTTGGTGGCTCTTCTCTGAACCTTTTCTAATAACGCTATATCCTTTTTAAGATACAGCGACCAGAATTGCACACAATATTCAAGGTGCGGTCTCACCATGGAACGATATAGAGGCATTATAATATCTTTTGTTTTATTTTCCATTCCTTTCCTTATGATACCTAGCATTCTATTTGCTCTCTTGGCCGCCGCTGCACACTGGGCCGAGGGTTTTAACATGGTATCCACAATGACGTCTAAATCTTTCTCCTGGGTGGTGGTTCCTAATGTGGAACCTGGCATCGTGTAACCATAGTTTGGGTTGTTCTTCCCTAGGTGCATAACTTTGCACTTGTCCACATTAAATTTAATCTGCCATTTTGATGCCCAGTCTTCCAATTTATCAAGATCCTCTTGCAATTTTCCACAATCCTCTTGGGTTTTAACAACTTTAAATAGTTTTGTGTCATCTGCAAATTTGATAACCTCACTCGTTATTCCACTTTCCAGGTCATTTATGAATATGTCAAAAAGCAGCGGACCCAGCACAGATCCCTGGGGTACACCACTATTCACCTTTTTCCATTGGGAAAATTGGCCATTTAGCCCTACCCTCTGCTTTCTATCTTTTAACCAGTTCCTGATCCACAGTAGTACACTGCCTCCTGTCCCATGACTCTTTACTTTTCTAAAAGTCTCTGATGAGGTACCTTGTCAAAGGCTTTCTGAAAGTCCAGATATACTATATCAACCGACATATCTTCAAAAAAACATAACAGATTAGTAAGACAAGATCTTCCTTGTCTAAAGCCATGTTGGCTGTCTCTCATTAGGCCATGACTATCTATATGCTGAGTAATTTTATTCTTTATGATGGTTTCTACCATTTTCCCGGTACTGACGTCAGGCTCACCGGTCTGTAGTTTCCAGGATCACCCCTGGAACCCTTTTTAAAAATTGGTGTTACATTGGCGATCCTCCAATCTTCAGGTATTAGAGATGATTTTAATGATAGTTCACAGATTACTAATAGCAGGTCTGCAATCTCATATTTCAGTTCCTTCAACACCCTTGGATGATACCATCCGGACCAGGTGATTGGCTACTCTTCAGTTTATCTAATAGTTGTAATACATCTTCCCGATGTATCGATATTTCCTTCAATTCTTCCGCACCTTTAAATACCACTTCAGTCATGGGTAAGATCCCTACATCTTCCTCAGTAAAGACCGAAGCAAAGAATTCATTCAGTCTCTCTGCTATCGCCTTGTCGCCTCTTAGTGCCCCTCTATCATCTAATGGACCAACTGACTCTCTCACAGGTTTTTTGCTACAAATGTACTTGAAAAAGTCTTTATTTTGTGTTTTTATTTATTTATTTAGACAGTTTTGTATGCCGCCTAATCCTTCAATCAAAGTGGTCACAACACAAGTGGGGGATACATTTAACACGCAGGGATATGAGACACATACACTAATACTTACAGGGAACATGGGCAATGGAGGGTTAAGTGGCTTGCCCAAGACCACAAGGAGCATCTGTGGGACTAGAAACTCCAGTGCTTCCGGCCCAAGGTTGCTGTCCTCTAGTGGGATTTGAACCCCTGGCCTTCTGGCCTGAAGTATCTTGCCCCAACCACTAGGCTACTCTTCCTCCTCCTTTTTGCTTCTGCAGCAAGCTTCTTCTCAAATTCTCCCTTTGCCTGCCTTATCATTATCTTGCATTTGACTTTCCAGTGCTTGTGCTGTTTCCAGGTTTCGTCGTTTGGCTCTTTTTTCCATTTCCTGAAAGATGCTTTTTTAACAACAACTGCCTCTCTGACCTCCCCTTTAAACCATGCTGGCAGTTTTTTGGACTTCCTTCCACTTGTCTTAAAGCGTGGAATACAGCTGGTCTGGGCTTCCAAGATAGTATTTTTCAACAACACCCAAGCTTGATGTAAGTCTTTAACCTTTGCAACTGCTCCTTTTAGTTTTTTCTTAACTATTTTCCTCGTTTTATCATAGTCTCCCTTTCGAAAGTTAAAAGGTAGTACTGTGGATTTCCTTTCTATCACTCCTGCACTAATTAAATCAAAGGCGATCATGCTATGATCACTATTGCCAAGTGGCCCCAACACCCTTATCTCTTACACTAGATCTGGTGTTCCACTAAGGGCTAGGTCTAATATGGCTTCCCCTCTGGTCGGTTCATGAACCAGCTGCTCCAAGAAGCAGTCATTTATCTTTATCTCCCAAGCATGTCCTGCCGTGACACTAACCCAGTCGATACCGGGGTAGAAATCACCCATTATTATTACTGCGCTGTAACTTTTGTTAGCTTCCTTGATTTCTTTGAGCATTTCAACTTCCATTTGTTCATTCTGGCCAGGCGGTCGATAGTACACCCCCACTGCCATCGCCTTCCCCTTTTTACATGGAATTTCAATCCATAGAGATTCTACAGCAAATTTTGTTTCCTGCAAAACATTAATCCTTTCTGACTCAATGCCCTCTCTAACATAGAGCGCAACCCCTCCACCAATTTGATCAGCTCTATCATTAAAATATAGTTTGTACCCAGGTATCACAGTGTCCCACTGGTTGTCCTCCTTCCACCATGTTTCTGATATTCCAATCATATCTAACCTCTCATTTAGTGCTATATATTCTAACTCTCCCATCTTATTTTTTAGACTTCTAGCATTTGCATACAAGCATTTTAGAGACTGTATTTTATTCATATTAATTTAGCTATTGGTAGACATGGGTAATTTGGGATCTTTAAGCTCTGTCTGATCCATACTCGAGGGCATTTGGGCTACTTTACTCATTTTTGGAACCTCTCTGCTTTTGGTAGTATCCTTCAAGGATACATTCTTCCGAACCATCTGCTCTTGGGTGACTGTCAACTTTCCACTATTATTTAGTTTAAAAGCTGCTGTATCTCCTTTTTAAAGGTTAATGCCAGCAGCCTGATTCCATCCTGGTTAAGGTGAAGCCCATCCCTTCGGAAGAGCCCCTTCTTTCCCCAGAATGTTCCCCAGTTCCTAACAAATCCAAAACCCTCATCTCTGCACCATTGTCTCATCCACGCATTGAGACTCCGGAGCTCTGCCTGCCTTTTGGGTCCTGCGCGTGGAATGGGAAGCACTTCGGAGAACGCTACCCTAGAAGTTCTGGATTTCAACTTCCTCCCTAAAAGCCTAAATTTAGCCTACAGAACCTCCCTACCGACATGTCATTGGTACCGACATGTACCAAGACAGCAGACTCCTCCCCAGCACTATCTAAGACCTTATCTAGGTGGCATGTGAGGTCTGCTACCTTCACAACAGGCAGGCATGTCACCAGGCGATCCTGACGTCCACCAGCCACCCAGCTATCCAGATGCCTAATGATCGAATCACCAGCTATAACGGCTGTCCTAATCCTTCCCTCATGGGCACATGGCCCTGGAGAAACTTCCTCGGTGCGAGAGGGTTTTACATCACCTGGAGGACAGTCCTAGTTACAGGATCACTTCCTGCCACACCAGTGTGATGCTCTCCTGTCACATGACCTCTCTCCTCCATGGCAACAGGGACTCGTTCCCTGAGAGCAAAGAGCTCCTTGCACCTAGCGCACACGTAAGACTTCTCACCAACTGGGAGAAAATCATACATGTATATAGTTTATTCTGTTTTGCATTATCTCACATTGTTTAGACTGTATACTCTACATATAATATGATGTTCCTTGTAAATATGTTCTGTTATAATATGACGTTCCCTGTAAAACAAACTTGCTTTGTTAATTGTTGTTCACTGTAAACCGCAACTGAACTGTGGAAGATGCGGTATATAAATGTGTATAAAATAAATAAATAAAATAAATGTGACACTCAATGCAAAAGACTGGAAAAGCCCCCATCTCACTGCTGGACTACTGTCTGCACCTTAGTTTTAAGTTTGTGTTGTCACAGAACAGATCCAGCAGAGCCCATGGAGATAGACAGAGAGGCAGTGACTCAGGCTGACACTGACGTTTTTAGTAAACACATGTCAGGAAGTTGCTATGGGAAACAGAAACAAATGTGATCACGAGCCAGAGACACACCCAGCCAGCAGAAAGGCTAGGAGGTCATCACCTGATGCAAGCCAGCTGGGGGGAGGTGGAGCTCGGGGGTACGTAGATAAGCGCAGCTCACAAGCAGTTAGAGAGAGCCTGCATGAGGATAACCACGAAAGCTTGAAGGAGAGTCTGCATAATAATCACTATGGAAGCCTGAATGAGAGCCTGACTGATTACCACGAGTGCTTGGGAAAGAATCAGAGACAGCTGGAATCAGAGTTTGAAAGTGAGAGCAACGGCAGACGTGGAAGGAGCTACAGAGGAGGTAGCAAAGCCAGGACAGGAAGTTTCGGATATCAGAAGAGCCCAGAACGTATTGGGAAAAACCCAGGTTGGAACGGAGCCGTGGGGAGAACGGTAAAAGCCAAGAAGTTTTACTTTCACCCTGAAAGGGCAAGCCCAGGGGTTGGCAATAGAAGGCAATACACAGAAACGCTAAAGCCTTATGAAGCCAGCTTGAGAGATACAGATAAGTTTACTTACCCTTATACCAGGCATGGGAGGGATAAAGGCTTTTTACCAGAAGAAGTTTGTATATCTGGAGAGGATTTAAGAAGCAGAGTCCCTGCAAAACTGCTCTTTCAAGCTACAGCTATACAAAGGAACCTGAGCCAGTCAGAGCTGAGAGGTAAGCCAATTTACCCTAATAGAGGTGCAAGGGAATGTTATAATTCACCTAATAGCTACCAGCAGTGGAGAGGCTCTCACCAGAAGCATTATAGTGAATGTGGTAATTGTGTCCAGAACACTCTCACAGAGGGAGGAAGAGAATCCCGGCAGAGTAGAGAGAGACTGTTGGAAGACGTCCCTAATGTTGAAAGGGAAGAGATATTAAAAGCATGTGATGAGGATATGCAGTGCGAGACATCAGAAGCTCAGCCAAGCACTGAATACATGGACTGTACGCTTTCAATAGCGGATAGCATTTCCTCACTACGATAAAAGGAAGTAAGAGCTGATTAAGCCTAAAACAGTAAAGAAAGGGTTTTTGTGTGCTTATGAAGGACTGTTTAATGTACCTTTACTTTACTTGTTAATGAGCTGAAGAGAAGCTATTTTTGTTCCTTTATTATATGCCCAGGAAGGGTTGTGTTTCCTTTGTTCATACCACAGCAAAAGGTCCTCTTGGAAGGGGAAATAAATCCCTTGTTAAAACCTTACCACCGTTCCACGACTAGTTCTTTAACTGGCAATCAACAACTACAACTCCCAGAGGGCCAAGCAAGGCCTCCACAGCATAATTAAGCCAGTTAAGCACAAGCCCCAGCGCAGTGCCCTGCCCCACCAGCAGGGTCCAGCAGTGAGGGTGACATAATGGCGTAGTATTTAGGATTTTTTTTTTTTTTTTGCTACGTGGTTTTCCTGAGTGAAAGGAGGAAACATAAAAAGGACATCTCTGGAAGAACTGCTGCCACACGGAGTGCTGTCTAAGGAGGATTTTCGCTGGCAGGTCGGCCAGAAAAGCAAGACCTTTCTCACATGCTGAAGTCTACCAGGAGCCTAAGGTAAAGGTAACCTGGGCGGAAGGGTAGAAGGATACCGAGTGAGAAAGGGGGCGCTATACTCAGACATGGATTTTAAAAGAAAAGTACCGCACTTGGTGGGTCTTTCTTTTCTTTTTCACAGGTGGAGCAACTCCAGAAGGAAGATGGATCCGCGTGACGTCAGGATGTGGATGCAAACACAGTGGGACAAACAGGCAGAGCTTGTTCAGCGTCTCCAGGAGCAGTATGTGGAAGCTATGAAGGAACAGCAGCGGCCTCTGTTGGAAACAATGGAAGCTCTCTTAAAGAAGCCCCAGGAAACAGGAGCGGCGAGTTCTTCCATGGTTCCACAAGTAGAACTGAACAGCTATCATACTTTCTCCTTGGGACAGTTAACACAACAGGACGATTTGGATGACTATATTGAGGCATTTGAAAGAATAGCGGAGACCCTTAAATGGCCTACAGAGCAATGGGCCATGCGCTTTGCGATGACTCTGACTGGCGAAGCTCTGTCTGCATTTAAGGCAATGCCTGCTACTCTTGTTGCCAATTACTCAGAAATTAAAAAAGCTGTAAATACGCCTAGACATTATAAGTGTATGTTTAGGGAGTCGAAGATACAGTATAAGGAAACTCCCAGAGCCCTATATCAGAGGCTAAAGAGTATGGCTTATAAATGGCTAAACCCAGAGGGGAGGTCATTGGACTCCATTATGGATGAGATAATTCTGGATCAATTTATGCAGTCTGTATCCCCTGAACTGAAAACCTTTCTCACCTTACAGGATTGCCGCAATACGGAAGAGGCAGCCAATATGGCAGATGTATTTTACGAGGCTAAAATGGCTGATACCTCTGGAATTGGCATGTTAAAAATGGCAGGAATGGGAAATCCTGATAAGATGAGAAAAGGTGAAAAGGATAAAGTACATAAAAGGAATGTTTATGATAATACTGTTGATGATATATCTGTTGGTAGAAAATGTTACAGATGCGGGCAGCCGGGTCATTACCGGAAGGATTGTAGGGTAAGAACGGTCCTTGTAGCTGGGGCTGAGAAGCAAGTCCCGAAAGGCATTTTTCTCCAGGTCCAAGTAGAAGGGGTAGACGCCTTGGCTCTACTCGACTCGGGAGCAGAACAGAGCATGGTCTCTCAGGAGTTTTGGGAGACCATGGAACAGTCTTGCCCTGCAGCCCCAAGTTGGGTAAAAGACCAAGTACAATTAAAATGTGTACATGGCACCCATCTTCAGTATCCCCTACATAAGGTGCGTGTTAGAGGGATGGGCTTAGAAAGGGAAATACAAGTGGCAGTAGTCCCAAGGCTGCCACAGGAACTCATCCTAGGGCATGACTGGCCCTCATTTCAGGGAGGATTGATGCAAGGCCTATGTACAAAGACAGGCCTAGTTTCAACACGATCGCAAGCCGGAACCTCAGGAACCCGGGAACCATCTGTGGAGAGAACAGAGGAGCCTAGGGGGGAGGAAGATAAGGAAATTCCTGAGGAAAGGATAGAGGAGGCTGAGGCTAACATACTCCCCAACCATGATGAATTAGTTCATGTTCCAACTAAAGAAGGGAAAAAAGCAAAGGCTAAAAAGCGCCAGGAAAGAAATAAGAGAACCCGAGGAAGGGCGGAACTAGAGGCAGGGGAAGGGTTACCGTGGGTACCTGCAGCCCTAGTTCAGAAATTCCCTTCTTTCCCTATGGAACAGAGGGCTGACCCAGCACTCAAAAGAGCATTTGAATGGGCACAAGAGGATCGACCTATACTTCCTAGATTCTTGCTAGATAAAGATATCTTATATAGGGAAAGTATAGATCCTTATACTGATGCAGTCCGGAAACAACTGGTAGTGCCGGTAACTTTTAAGGCCATTGTCTTACGCCTGGCACACGACCACCCGATAGGCAGCCATAAGGGTGTTCAGGGAACGCTAGATAAGATACTGGCGCGGTTTTATTGGCCGGGGGTCTATAAAGAAACCAAATAGTATTGTGACTCCTGACCTACCTGCCAGAGGGTCTCGATAACACAACCAAAGGCCGTACCTATGGTGCCTTTGCCCACCATCTCAGTACCAATTTGACGCATGGGGATGGATATAGTGGGCCCTCTAATAAAAACACCCCGGGGTTATCAATATATCTTGGTAATTGTAGACCACGCTACGCGGTTCCCGTGGGCAATTCCCCTTAGGAACATCTCAGCCAAGATCATAGCGCAGGAACTAATAAAATTATTTTGCGAAGTGGGGTTTCCCCAGGAAATCTTAACGGATCAAGGAAGCAACTTCGTGTCTAGATACCTCGCTAGAGTATGGGAAGCTTTTGGCATACGCCATATTAAGACTGCGGCGTACCACCCCCAGTCGAACGGATTGGTGGAGCGCATGAACCAATCCATTAAACACCTATTAAGGAGGGGTTTAAGGAAAGGAGAAATGGCAGAGTGGGATACCTTACTTCCATTCGTGTTATACGCGTGTAGGGAGCGTATACAGGCCTCCTTGGGGGCGTCCCCATTTGAACTATTGTTCGGTAGGGCCCCGAGGGGTATTTTGGACATACTACAAGAAGAGTGGGTGGAGCCCAAAATACCGGAGGTAGGGGTACCACAATTCCTAAAAGATTTAAGGACGCGCCTGGAGAAAACGTCCAAAGCCTCAGTAGAAAATCTGAAGGTTAGCAGCGTCAGAAACGCTACTATGATAAGGGCACACAAGCCAGACAATTAGCGGTAGGGGATAAGGTCCTCATCCAGGTGGCGGACCCTGATCCCAAATTTGAATCCCACTGGAAGGGGCTGGGTACGGTGATAAAAAGGGTTGGGCCCGTTTCCTGTCTTATAGAGAAGGATAAGGGACGTAGGCAGGTTTATCACCTCAATGTGTTAAAACCTTGGAAGGAGAGGTTGGCCACTGCCAATTTAGTTTATAAGGAGCAGTACAGTAGTACCCCGGACAGGATTACATGCTGTCCGCTTAGAATTACGGCAGCCCGTAATATTTTAAGGGGGGGAATCTGTCACAGAGAAGATCCAGCAGAGCCCATGGAGATAGACAGAGAGGCAGTGAATCAGGCTGACACTGACGTTTTTAGTAAACACATGTCAGGAAGTTGCTATGGGCAACAGAAACAAATGTGGTCACGAGCCAGAGAGACACACCCAGCCAGCAGAAAGGCTAGGAGGTCATCACCTGATGCAAGCCAGCTGGGGGGAGGTGGAGCTCGGGGGTACGTAGATAAGCGCAGCTCACAAGCAGTTAGAGAGAGCCTGCATGAGGATAACCATGAAAGTTTGAATGAGAGCCTGTATGAGAATAACCACGAAAGCTTGAAGGAGAGTCTGCATGATAATCACTATGGAAGCCTGAATGAGAGCCTGACTGATTACCACGAGTGCTTGGGAAAGAATCAGAGACAGCTGGAATCAGAGTTTGAAAGTGAGAGCAACGGCAGACGTGGAAGGAGCTACAGAGGAGGTAGCAAAGCCAGGACAGGAAGCTTCGGATATCAGAGGAGCCCAGAACGTATTGGGAAAAACCCAGGTTGGAACGGAGCCGTGGGGAAACGGTAAAAGCCAAGAAGTTTTACTTTCACCCTGAAAGGGCAAGCCCAGGGGTTGGCAATAGAAGGCAATACACAGAAACGCTAAAGCCTTATGAAGCCAGCTTGAGAGATACAGATAAGTTTACTTACCCTTATACCAGGCATGGGAGGGATAAAGGCTTTTTACCAGAAGAAGTTTGTATATCTGGAGAGGATTTAAGAAGCAGAGTCCCTGCAAAACTACGTTTCAAGCTACAGCTATACATAGGAACCTGAGCCAGTCAGAACCGAGAGGTAAGCCAATTTACCTTAATAGAGGTGCAAGGGAATGTTATAATTCACCTAATAGCTACCAGCAGTGGAGAGGCTCTCACCAGAAGCATTATAGTGAATGTGGTAATTGTGTCCAGCACACTCTCACAGAGGGAGGAAGAGAATCCCGGCAGAGTAGAGAGAGATTGTTGGAAGACGTCCCTAATGTTGAAAGGGAAGAGATATTAAAAGCATGTGATGAGGATATGCAGTGTGAGACATCAGAAGCTCAGCCAAGCACTGAATACATGGACTGTATGCTTTCAATAGCGGATAGCATTTCCTCACTACGATAAAAGGAAGTAAGAGCTGATTAAGTCTAAAACAGTAAAGAAAGGGTTTTTGTGTGCTTATGAAGGACTGTTTAATGTACCTTTACTTTACTTGTTAATGAGCTGAAGAGAAGCTATTTTTGTTCCTTTATTATATGCCCAGGAAGGGTTGTGTTTCCTTTGTTCATACCACAGCAAAAAGTCCTCTTGGAAGGGGAAATAAATCCCTTGTTAAAACCTTACCACCGTTCCACGACTAGTTCTTTAACTGGCAATCAACAACTACAACTCCCAGAGGGCCAAGCAAGGCCTCCACAGCATAATTAAGCCAGTTAAGCACAAGCCCCAGCGCAGTGCCCTGCCCCACCAGCAGGGTCCAGCAGTGAGGGTGACAGTGTTTAGATCTTTAAGTTCTTTACTCACTAAGGGTTACTATGGATATTTATACCAATAAAACTGTACCTAATATGTTTAATATACCTTGTTCACCTGAAGCTTAATTAATCTCAGATCCTTAGTGTATGACTGATTTGGGTAACGAGCTTCACCTGAGAGCACCTCCTGTCTTTTAAGATGTGTAAGTATCTATAAAGCGGAATCAGAGACTGCCCCTAACTGAGTCTTGGCGATGTTGCACTGCTATCAGTTTAGCAATCCGCAGCTAAAACTAGGCCAGCTTTTGGCTTGCCTAGTTTTAGCCATGGATGCCAACCGGGTAGAAGTGCAATATCGCTGCTACCCAGTTAGCCTCGGCAGCTCCAAGGCATGTGTGGCAACACCAGATACTCAATGCCATCTCTGTGGCATTGAATATCCAGTGGTAATGGTCAGTGCTAAGCAACCCTTTCTCTATATAACAATCGTCAACTGACAAGTAGATTTTAGGTTGACGATAGTCAGAAAACCACCTGATGTACAATTGCAAACATCATGTCCCTCTAATGCGGTCCATTAACTAATTTCCTTTAAGCTATATCAAACCCCTTGCTCACCCTCCCCCCTTCCGTCCCTCCCTCTACTCACTGTCTTGGGTATTGAGCTGGAAACTGAGACCATAACCACCTGTAACGCACCCCCCTGGGCATGGTCTGTGCAACCATTGCATAAAGCTCTGCATGAGCTAGACCATGCATCGCGTTGACTCATTGCTGGATAGTGGGTGCCTGATCTCTCACCCAGTGTTGCAAATAAATTTCTTGACATAGCCCATCCCCATCAGAAAAAGCTGCTCCTTGCCGACCCTTAGCTTTTGTGCTTGCAACGGCCGCCCATCCACTAAAAGGAGCAGCCCATAAGTCCAATCTATAGACTTCCCCATTAACATTTCTATATAGTTCAGGGCCCTTCCCGACACCTCCGCAAGCTTTGGGCACTCTATGAAGGTGTGCCAAAAAGTATCCACCTGCACATTTCATTTGGTATATTCACCCTGTGCCCACAACGCAAGACGTGGCCCCTCTCTTTGGTTAAGTGGAGTGGAGGAGTGGCCTAGTGGTTGGGGCAAGGTACTTCAGGCCAGAAGGTCAGGGGTTCAAATCCCACTAGACGACAGCAACCTTGGGCCGGAAGGACTGGGGTTTCTAGTCCCACAGGTGCTCCTTGTGGTCTTGGGCAAGCCACTTAACCCTCCATAGCCCATGTTCCCTGTAAAATAGTTATCTCCAAGTTATAATGCCCTGTTCAATGTAATTTCAGTTTGTTCAATGTAAACTGCACTGATGCAGAATAGCATGGTATATAAGAGAATGTAAATAAATAAATAAAAAGTGGCCCCTATGCAGAATTTGGTATTGCATTTCCTGATAGTGTGTGGACTTGTAAATCTTTGGGCATTGCAGAAAACAATGTTCAATCTGCTTCTCCTCTTTATCTTCCCCCAATTCCTCCACCCATTGCTAATCCAATTGTGCCAAATGTGGCACTGGAGGGCCTCCCAGTGCATGCAGTACCAATTCCCCAGCCTATTCCAATGTGGCAACAAGTTACAAAAGTCCTGGTCACTATCCCAGAGCCTCCCTTCACTGAGAGCACTTAAGTCAAGGGCTCAGCAGTAGAGATGTAGCTGCACATAATGAAAGCGATGGATTCAAAAATGGGTAAGGATCCCCCACCCCACTCCTTAAGCCTCCAAGGTCAAGTGGGTGTCCGACATTCCACCAGCAGAATCTACTTTTACCCAGCCCTGGCACAAACCTTGGTCACTTGCAAGAAGGGGGTGACCCGCCAACTCTGGTGCCGCACACTCACCCACCATTGCCAAACCCACCTAAGGGGGTCAACAACTCCTCAAAGTCTGCACAGGCCACTTCCACCTTGGGGTAATGAAGTAGACTCAATGGCCCATAAAGCCAGCTCCAGGTGTCCATCAGGCCACCAGGCACATATCGCGATGAGCCTGTGTAGGCTGCAGGTATCTATCGCAAAAGTGCTGCCACATTGTAAGTGCAGAGATCTGATAAACCTACCCCCCTTCTCCTGATCCAAAATAAGTTTTGCATAACTGACCCAGACACATTTATCCCTCCCACAAGAATTTCCACATAAACTCCTGATGATACTGCTCGTCCACTTGGCGAACCCATATGGGTAGCATTTACAGTTGATAAAAGATTTTTGGTAGGATGACCATATGAGCCAGTGCGACCCGGCCATACAGGGACAATGGGAGATCTGCCCACTTATCACAGAGATTATGCATCTGCCGCAGCTTATCTTGTATGTTTGGCTGGTAAACTACTGGTAAATCTCTGTGCAAATAAATGCCAAGATATTTCAAAGGCCCTATTGGACCCCTTCAAATTACTTCAAATCATCTTTGTTTTTATATAATCTTGCACTTGTAAATAATAAAAAGATTGCCCTCCATTAGATGATTTTTGTCCTTTAATTCCTTAAAGCTGGAAACCCCCTCCATTAGGGTTCAAAACTTACCTAAAACAGATATCCATTTAACTTGCCAATGCCTAAATGCCTCATATACCAGACCCAGAATAAAATCCTTATTGAACACTTTAGCCTGTGCTAACAAACTCTTTTCCCCCACAAAGTACTCCTACAAACTTATCCCTTATTTTTAATGTAAACCGGACTAAGGGATTCTGCCACTCCCCTTAGCCAGATTTCAGAGGCTGAGGGGGTCTCGCCTCAGTATCCTTGCTCTGTTCTCACCTACTTCTTACCCTGTAACCCTTCTTACCCTGTGACTGCTTCAAAATATGCCCTCAAGTTGGAAACTCCTCCACCCTCCTGCCTTTTCAAGCATAAAACTTGCCTAGCTACTCTAGGTGATCTTCTGCGCCAGATAAAGTCGTATATCACTTTCTGCAGAGGCTTAAGCCTCTTCACTGGAATGTCGATGGACAGAAAGAGAAACAGTTCATTGGCATCACATTCATTTTAACAGTGTTTATCTGACCCAGTGACGCACACTCCCATTTTTCTAAATCCTTCTGAATCTCCTGGATTAGGGGCTAGTGGTTCAAGTGTAAAAGATCATTCATATCTCTCCCTATTCTAACCCCTAAATACCTAGTACACTTGGCCCATTTAAATGGGAAAGCGCTCTTCAAGCGATTTCCCAACAACTCCTCCAAATATACCTTCGGCACTTCAGTTTTCCCCACGTTCTTTTTGTATCCAGCCATCTGACAGCACCTATTAATTTCTTGCAGTAGTAAGGAGGGTTGTCAGTGGATGACTCAGATTATATATAACATCATCAGTAAGAAGAGAAATTTTATAAGATTCAATCTCCTTCACCTGTGCATCCATTTGTGTCTGTTCCGCTAATGCAAAAAGGAGTGGTGACAGAGGGCAGTCCTGCCTCATGCCCTGTTGCAGCTGAATTTTTTATTTATTTTTATTTATTTAACAATTCTTATATACCGCGCTATTTGTCATCAGCGCGGTTTACATCAAAACAATATAACACTTGGTCAGATACATTGGCCGTCGTTTACATAAAACGGGTTTAACATGGGGGTAAACTTGGGGAAACTATTTACATTCCAGGTCTATATAGATAAACATGGGAAACTATGTACAATTCAGTTATATTACATATTAGGTATGACTACATAGTATCGTTTTGCATCATGTAGCGGCATAGTGGGGGAGGGGGGTGTGAGATAAGGGTGTGTGTGGGGGTGTGTGGGAGATAAGGGGGATATCAGGATGAGTATAATGTAAGAGAAAAAGGTGGTGTTTGAGAGTTTTTCTGAACTGACTAAGGTCCCTAATTGCTCTAATGTGTGGGGGGAGTTTGTTCCAGCACACGGGGGCATAGATCGAGAAAGCCCTATTGGTGGTGATCTGGTTGAGTTTTGTGGATTCAATTGTGGAATATCTGCAATTGACTTGAATATTAGACCATTGTTTCTCAACCCTCTCCTGGAGGCCCACCTAGCCAGTCAAGTTTTTGAGATGATCATAATGCATATGCATGAGATAGATTTGCATACTCTGGATCTCCAATGTATGCAGCAGATTACTCTCATGAATATTCATTGTGGTCATCCTGAAAACCTGACTGGCTAGCTATGCCTTCAGGAGAGGGTTGAGAAGGAAGTATGTAAAGACTGAATCCACTGAATAAAAGTGTCCCCTTTCCCCAGTCTTTGCAACACCTGAAACATAAATTCCCATTCAATGTGGTTGAATGCGTTATCTTACTTTCCCTAATTCTCCAAAACCAGTTAAGCAACTTTCTTCTTAAACTAAAAAGAGGGAAATGGAAATCCATTTGCATTGGTGTGATATATAGATCTCCCTCACAGGGAGAAGATGTGGACAGCGATTTAATAGAAGATATACGCAGTATTGCCATGAAAGGAGAAGTGCTACTGATAGATGATTTCAATATGCTGGATGTTGATTGGCACATCCCCGCTGTGCTGTCATCTAAAAGTAAGGAAATCCTAGATTCTCTACAGAGAGAACTATTCCGGCAACTGGTAACAGAATCCACCAGTGAAGGGGCCATACTAGACTTGGTGCTTATGAAGTTTCTGATGTCATAGTGGGAGATCACCTCGCATCCAGTAATCACCAGATGGTATGGTTCAGTATTAGGACAAGGGCTGATAAAATCCATTCAAAAGCAAGGGTCTTAGACTTTAGGAAAACTAACTTTGACAAGATTGGACAATACCTCAAGGAGTCATTAGTTGGATGGGAACAACTAGGGGATGTAGATAAGCAATGAGCAAAACTGATAGGGGATATCTTAAGGGCAACAAATCTTTTTATTAGGAAGGTAAATAAATGTAAAAGGAAAAGGAGGCCACTATGGTTCTTAAAAGAAGTAGCTGAAAAGGTGAAGGAAAAAAAAGACAGGCCTTCATAAAATACAAGAGATTACAGAGAGAGGTAGAGAAGCATCAGTATTTGGAAAAACTTAGAAAAGCTAACAAAGTAGTCAGAAAAGCAAAGATACAAAAAGAAGAAGAAATAGTCAATGCAATAAAATAGGGGTATAAGACATTTTTCAGATATGTTAGTAAGAGGAGGAAGGGCAAAAGTGGTATTGTCAGACTCAAGGGTGAAGGGGAGCTATATGTACAGTAGAAGCTGATGAGGATAAAGCGGAATTACTCAACAAATATTTCTATTCTGTGTTCACAGATGAAGGGCCAGGAGCAAGACCTCAGAAAACACCCACAAATAGGAACAGAAGTGATGGGGATCTTGAACGATTTTCAGAAGACTGTGTTCGTGACGAACTAGCTAAACTAAAAGTAGACAAAGCGATGGGGCCGGATGGGATACATCCAAGAATACTGAAGGAACTTGGGGACATTCTAGCGGCTCTACTGACTGAACTTTTCAATGCTTCTTTAGAGTTGGGGGTGGTCCCAGAGGACTGGAGAAAGGAACATGTGGTCCTTTTACACAAAAGTGGAATTAAGGATGAGGTTGAAAACTACAGGCCAGTTAGTCTAACCTTTCTGGTGAGTAAATTACTGGAAACACTTCTAGAAGGGCGAATAGTGAGGTTTCTGGAGTCCAGTGGATGTCAGGATCCAAGGTAGCATGGATTTACCAGAGGTAGATCTTGTCAGACAAATCTGATTGATTTCTTTGACTGGGTGAACAGGGAATTGGACTGAGGGAGAGCCCTAGATATTGTGTACTTAGATTTCCGTAAAGCCGTTGACACTGTTCTGCACAGGCGACTTATAAACAGAGCCTGCCTGACCATTGTGCGAGAATGTTGCCTGCACATGGCCTGCGCTTCTGGAGGCCCCGTGCCTGCTCGATTAGCTTCAGAGGGAGCTGGAGAGTCCTGAAGCCCAGCTCATCTCTGCAGAACCGAGGGAGTGAAGAACTGTTGTCCCATGCTTTCTGTTAGCTTGCAGTTCGCCAGCGCGCTGAGTGCCAGGAGGTTAAACGGGGGCATTTCCTGTTTTGTACAAAACAGGAAATGCTTCCATTTAACTTCTTGGCACTCAGTGAGCGGCGGGCTGCAAGTTAACAGCCACACGAGTGAAGGAAAAAGCCGTTCTTCACTCCCGTGTTTGTGCAGATGTGAGCCGTGGCACAGGGCTTCGGGCCTCCCTCTGAAGCTCGTCAGGCAGGCGCAGGGCTCTTCTTGTGTGGGGTTATATGGGGGGAAGGACAGAGCTGCTGGCCCTAAAAGAAGACTGGGGACTAACTGGAAATGTGCTGATGGGGGGGAGGGACAGAGCTGCTGGCCCTAGAGGAAGACTGGGGGCTAGGACTGGAAATGGGCTGATGTGGGGAGATGAGAGAATGAGACTGGAAAGGAGCGGATGCTGGAGGAGGACTAGAAGGGGATGGGAATGGGAATGGGGCTGGGGCTGGTGGGAGAAAAAAAGAAACTAGGGGAGTGAAAATGGAGACGGAGACAGATAATTTGAGTGGGAAGAAAGAAAAGTGGCTGGGTATTGGGAGATTAAATGGGGATTGAGGATAGAGGGGTGAAATTTGAATAGATGAAAAAGAAATGGAGGAAAGAGCAAAAGGTGAAAGATCAGTCTGATAGAGCAGATGTTGAGAGAGAATGGAAATAATAGAAGAGAAAAGAAAGGACAAATGGACAGCAGACAATGGAGAGTTAGCAGAAGATACAAAGAAAGCAGAAGAAAATGACTAGGGCAATTGTAACTGAAAAATAAAATGTCCAAACAACAAAAGGTAGAAGAAAACTATTTTATTTTGAATTTAACAACTGGAATATGTCAGCTCTGAAAATGTGCATTGCTAGCGTTTTATTTAGTTCAAGAGAAAATGAATTTATAGTTTTATTTCTCTAGTGTTGTTGTACATTCCAAGTTTGGCTTTTGGGGTTCCCAATTTAATTATTGTCCTCATATTTCTAAATTGTGATCCCTTGTTCTTTGTTCGGTGATGGTCTATGTTCTGCATGTGTAACCAAGCTGCTGTATTCTGTTCATGTAGTTTCTATGTGACAGTCTCCCTTGTTCTCTTCTTTTCCCAGTAGATGATGTATTGGTATTCTCTGAGATGTATTGGTTTAATATTTGCAGTGTTGCCTTTTGATAGGTAGGGTTTGGTGCTTTGTGATTCCTGTTAGTGCTGTTATGATATAGTGGGTTTGCTCTGGGTTCTAAATGGTCAGGGTCTATAGTACTTCCTAATGTGCCTGGCAGTTGGCATTGGAGTATAGTAATGTAGAAATCTCGTAGTCTTTCTTCATTCTCACTGTCTATGCAAATGGCTTTCAGACACTCATTAAGAGGCATATTTACTAAAAGTTAATGTGCATTCAGAAATGTTAATGTGCGCTAAGTGCGGGAACACCCATTTATTTCTATTGGCCTAGTGGCAGTTAATACACATTGATATTTAGTAAACATGCCCCTAAGTCATTGACAGGTCAAAAAAGAGGCTTGTGAAGGCTCCTTTGAAAGCTGCCTAAAATTTTAGATGGGCAACATATACATTTTAAAATAAAATAAATTAAATTAAAGCAAATGAGGTCAGTGGATACGCAAATGAGGCCCTGCAATGAGTCTTCTGCAAATGGCCCCACATCACCCTTGGGCAGCCCCTACTTATAAACAAATTGAGCACCCTAGGAATGGACCCTAATGTGACTGACAAGGTGAGAAATTGGTTGAGTAGGAGGCGACAAAGGCAGGGGCGGCCCAAGGGGGGTGCGGGGCCATGTGCGGAGACTCGGTGCGGGGCCTCATTTGCATAAGTGGCCTTATTTGCATAAATATTTGCATAATGCTAACATACACTAACTTTTAGTAAACATGTCTCTTAATGAGTGTATGGATAAAGACAGACTATAATCCAGTGCCAACCGCCAGGCACATTAGGAACTACTACAAACACTGCCCAGGCACATTAGGAACTACTACAAACACTGCCCAGACTACAGTATAATGCAGTGCCAACCGCCAGGCACATTAGGAACTTCTACAAACACTGCCCATTTAGAATCCATAGCAAACCCGCCGTATCCTAACAGCACTACCAGGACTCACAAAGCACCATACCCTACCTATCAAAAAGCAACACTGCAAATATTAAACCAATACATTTCAGAGTACAACAATACATGACCTACTGGGGAAAGAAAACAAGTGGCAATGTCAAATAGGAATTACATAAACAGAATACCTCAGCTCAGTTACACATGCAGAACATAGACCATCACCAAACAAGGAATCACAATTTAGAAACAGGAAGGTAATAATTAAACTGGGAACCCCAAAAGCCAAACTTGGAATGTACAACAACACTGTAGAAATAAAACTATAAATTAATTTCCACTTGTACCAAACAAAGCGCAGACGTTAATGATGCACATTTCCCAGAGCTTTCATATTCCAGTTAATAAATTCAAAATAAAGAGAGATCTTTTTACCTTTTGTGCATTTTTTTTCAGTTGCAATTGCTCCAGACACTTTCTTCTGGTTTCTTCATGTTTTCTGCTAACTCTCCATCATCTGCTGTCCATTTGTCCTTTCTTCTCTCTTCTAGTTTTTTTTTCCATTCTCTCTCTCTACATCTGCTTTAACATACTAATCTTTCTCCTTTTGCTCTTTCCTCATTCCTATTTCATCCACTCAAATTTTACCCCTCCATCCTCAATCCCCACTTACTCTCCCAATACCCGGCTAATTGTAGATTTTTTTATCCCTCCCACACAAAATATTTTTCCCCTCTCCATTTTACTCTCCCAGCCCCATCCCATTCTAATCCTCCCCCAACATCAGCTCCCTTCTAGTTCCAGCCTCACCCAGCATCCATTCCCTTCTAGTCCCTGCATCAGCCCATTTCCAGTCCTAGCCCCCCATCAGCCCATTTCCAATCCTAGCAACCCCCCAACCCAATACCAGTCCTAGCCCCCCCCATCAACCCACTTCCAGTCCTAACCCACCATCAGCCCACTTCCAGTCCTAACCCCATCAACCCATTTCCAGTCAGCCCCCCATAGCCCATTGCCAGTCCTAACCCCCCATCAGCCCACAGCCCATTACCAGTCCTAACCCTATCAGCCCACCTCAAGTCCTAACCCCTCCCCATCAGCCCATTTCTTGTCCTAGCCCCCCCCCATAGCCCATTATCAGTCCTATCCCCCCCATAGCCCATTACCAGACAGCCCCCATCAGCAACAGCCCATTACCAGTCTTAACCTCCCCATAGCCCATTATCAGTTCTAACCCCCCCCCCAACAGCCCACAGCCCATTTACCAGTCCTAACCCCATCAGCCCACCTCAAGTCCTAACCCCTCCCCATCAGCCCATTTCCTGTCCTAGCCCCCCATAGCCCATTATCAGTCCTAACCCCCCCATAGCCCATTACCAGTCCTAACCCCCCATCAGCCCACAGCCCATTACCAGTACTAACCCCATCAGCCCACCTCCAGTGTTAACCCCCCCATCAGCCCATTCCCAGTCCTAGCCCCCCCATAGCCCATTACCAGTCCTAACCCCCCCAACAGCCCACAGCCCATTACGTCCTAACCCCATCAGCCCACCTCCAGTCTTAATCCCCCCAGCCCATTTCCAGTCCTAGCAACCCCCCCAACCCATTACCAGTCCTAGCCCCCCATAGCCCACTGCCAGTCCTAATCCCATCAGCCCATATACAGACTTAGCTCCCCCATAGCCCATCACCACTCCTAACCACCCCCCATAGCCCATCACCACTCCTAACCCCCCCATAGCCCCCCATAGCCCATCACCACTCCTAACTCCCCATAGCCCCCCCATAGCCCATCACCACTTCTAACCCCCCCCATAGCCCATCACCACTTCCAACCCCCCCCATTGCCCAACACAACTTATAACCCCCCCATATCCCATCAGTCCTAACCCCCCCATAGCCCATCACCACTCCAAACCCCCCCCCATAGCCCATCACCACTTCTAACCCCCCCCCATAGCCCATCACCACTTCTAACCCCCCCCCATAGCCCATCACCACTTCTAACCCCCACCATAGCCCGGGAAATTTTATTTTTAAAGCTGTCTTCTCCGGCTGCCGGGGCCGCCGCGGCAGCATCGAGTGTGCCGCGGGGCCCCCCCTGCCCAGCAGAACCTGCCCTCCCCTTTATCACCTCTGTCTCTGATTGTAGCTTCAGTCAAACGCGCCGGCTTTCAGAGCGCGAAAGGACCAGTTTCCCTTTCGCGGCTCTGATAAGCCCGCGGGGGCTGATGGGAACTTCCCATCAGCCCCCGCGGGCTTAACAGAGCAGCGAGGGAGAAACTCTCCTCTCGCGCTCTGAGAGCCGGCGCGTGTGACTGAAGCTACAACGAGAGACAGAGGTGATAAAGGGGAGGGCAGGTTCTGCTGGGCAGGGGGGGCCCCGCGGCACACTCGATGCTGCCGCGGCGGCCCCCGGCAGCGGAAGAAGACAGCTTTTTTTTTTTTTTTTTAAATTTAACTTTAGGATCAGAATGTTTTTTGCGCGGGGCCCCCTGAAACGCGGGGCCCTGTGCAAAAAACATTCTCGCTCAATGGACGGGCCGGCCCTGGACAAAGGATATAGGTAAATGGAGCTCACTCTGAGGAGAAGGATGCTACCAGTAGTGTGCCCCAGGGATCTGTCCTTGGTCCGATTCTTTTTTAACATCTTTGTTAGTGATAAAGCGGAAGAGCTGTCAGGTAAGGTTTGCCTCTTTGCAGATGATTCCAAAATCTGCTATAGAGTAGACACCCAGGAAGGAGTAGATAACATGAGGAGAGATCTAGCTAATGGTCAAGAATTTGGCAGCTGAGATTTAATGCTAAAAAAATGCAGGGTCATGCATTTAGGCTGCAAAAATCCAAGGGACTGGTACAGTGTAGGGGGCAAAGTACTTCTGTCTATGAAAGAAGAGCGGGGCCTGTGCGTGATTGTTTCTGATGATCTTAAAGTGGCTAAACAGATAGAAAAGGCGACGGCAAATGCTAGAAGGATGCTTGGGTGCATAGGGAGAGGAATGGGCAGCAGAAAAAAGGAGGTGGTAGTGCTTCTGTATAAGTCTCTGGTGTGACCTCATTTGGAGTATTGTGTGCAGTTCTGGAGACTGCACCTTCAAAAGGATATAAACAGGATGGAGTCGATGCAGAGGGTGGCTAATAAAATGGTTAGTGGTCTTCATTATAAAGCATATGAGGGACAGACTTAGAGATCTTAATATGTACACCTTAGAGGAAAGGCGGGATAGAGGAGATATGATAGAGATGTTTAAATACTTCTGTGGCATAAATGCACAAGAAGAGAGCCTCTTTCGATTGAAAGCAAACTCTGCTACGAGGGGATAGACTCAGGAGTAATATGTGGAAATATTTCTTTACAGAAAGAGTGGTAGATGTATGGAACTTTCTGATTGGAGATAGAGACAAGGACAGTATCTGAATTCAAGAAAGCATGGGACAAACACAGAAGATCTCTAAAGCAAAAAAGGGATCTATTGTAATTGATATGGAAGGGCAGACTGGACAGACCATGTGGTCTTTTTCTGCCGTCATGTTTCTATGTTTCTCATATTATTACTAGCTTGCCTTCTGTGGATGAATCCCGACTGATCCTCCTTAACTAACTTAGGGATAACTCTTGAAGTCTAGTAACCAATAATTTTGCAACAGCTTGGCATCCAAATTGATTAAAGAAATGGGGTGATAAGCCCCACACACTTCTTTCCAGACTTAGGAATTACTGTAATTCCCTCTGCATTCATAAAGGCGGAACACTCTCACCTTGAAAGATAATATTGAACACTCATACCAAAAGTCCTACATGCGTATCCTGAAAACATTTTATAAAATCACACAGTAAACCCATCTAGTCCCAGTGGTTTACCTTCTTTTAGCAACTTGATCACTTGTAGCACTTCCTACCTAGTATTCTCTATCTAGCAAAGCAGCTGTCTCTGCATCCAGTCTAGCCATTGTACACCCAGACAAATATGCCCTCATCTCCAATGTACTGGCCATTATTTTTTTGGAATGTAGATGATTATAAGAGCTTCTCAATATCTCTCTGATACCATCATTGCAAAATTTCATCACGCGTGCATTATCCCTTACTCTCACCACTTGCTGTTGCCGTATTCTTACTTTAAGCTTGTGTGTGAATAATTTATTGGCCTTATTCCCAAACTCAAACTGCACTTGTTTTAATTAGTCAGAAGGCTATTTTACCATGGGCAAGGCACCCTTTCTAATTCTTTAGCAAATTTAGTTCCTTCCCTCTCCCCCTTTTTTGTGTTTCTCCTCCATCCCTTAAGTTTAGCACTGAACTCTAGCTCCCTAGCTACCCATCTCTTCCTCTTCAAATATCTCATCCTAGTGATCAAATGTCCCCTAATCACAGCTTTCATCCCATCCCACTGTATTCCCTCTCCTACCCCTGAGCCCTCATTCAGTGCAAAATAATCCTTAATAATCCCATTCAATCTCTGACAAAAGGTAGAGTCCCTTAATAAAGCTTCACTGAGGTCCTAGAACCGTACTCCAGTTTCACAGAAACTCAACAGGAGTTGAACATCAATGTAAACATGATCAGCCTCTAAAACATTTGAAGCCAAGTTACAATCAATCAAAACATATTGATTCTGCTATAGCTCCCATGCGCATGAGAAAGGAATATATAATTGTGATGATTACCATGTCTCACCCGCTAGATGTCAATTTAATTTAAAGATGCAATCATTTTAGACAATTTCCCTCTGTGTACCCTCCCCCTGTACCCAAACTCTTACAGAATTACCTAAACATGGAGAGTAGCCTAGTGGTTGGGGCAAGGTACTTCAGGCCAGAAGGTCGGGGGTTCAAATCCCACTAGAGGACAGCAACCTTGGGCCGGAAGGACTGGGGTTTCTAGTCCCACAGATGCTCCTTGTGGTCTTGGGCAAGCCACTTAACTCTCCATTGCCCATGTTCCCTGTAAGTATTAGTGTATGTGTCTCATATCCCCTGCGTGTTAAATGTATCCCCCAATTGTGTTGTGACCACTTTGATTGAAGGATAAGGCGGTATACAAAACTGTCTAAATAAATAAAATAAATAAAAGTCTCTCTCCAAAATGATAGGGTCTCTACTGAACTTAAAGAGATGGTCCCCCTAGTTCCTTAGAGAAAGTCTCTTGTTAAGTATTTGGCCCATAGATGCCGGCTAGCACCAGTGTAACACCATCAAAAATAACGTTCAATAGCAAAAAGCTGCCATCTTTATTTCTCATCTGCTTTTTCACTTTAGTGGCATAGTTTTCTGCTATCATTATCTTTACAGCTCCTTTTGTCGCCAATATACATGGAGGTATTTCTTACAAGATAATGTATGTTCTTGGCTTTTTTTCAAAAGAGTCTCTTGTATAAAGATAATATTGACTTTCAACTTCCTTCCTTCTCTCAGTCATATCTTCCATTTATGCCAAAAGTTTCATCCTTTAACATTGCATGAAATAATTTCACATTTTGCACCCCTCTGCATATTAGCTATAGCTGTAGTTGATATCTCACTTCCTCCTATCATTTTGCACCCACACTTGTGCTAGAAATTCACCCCATCTCCCTACCCTCCCACCCATCCAGCTCCCAAACGCTCAGTAGCTACCTCATATCAGCTAGTTCCACTGTGGAGTAGTGAACTCACTCAACCAGACCCTTCCCATTCACCCATATCACCATGACCCCCATCTTCCACACCATCTTATTAACTTACCACAGCTGCAGTCCCCACACATACCTTCACACCTCCTCCTCACCATCACACCACTGCTGCAGCATAACATGCTCCTCGTCCATATCCTTACTTATCACCCCTTCCCCAGATAGCATCACACCACATTCAATCCTCACCAACCAACTTAAAAATACCTACAAATACACCACTCACACATTAAAACAGATCATGCAAAACGCTGTGAGAGATAGATTGGGTTTGACTCCCATGCACTACAAGTGTTTATTCAGAGAAGCTAGGATTATGCCTACAGAGATGCCAAAAGCACTATTTCAGCGATTGAAGGGACTAGCGGTGAAATGGCTTGCTCCTGAAAGGAGGACGGTGAATTCTTTAATAGACACCATCATTTTGGAGCAATACCTTGAAGCCGTGCCTCCCGAGGTAAAAGCTTTCCTAATGCTCCAGAAATGCAGTTCCACCGAGGAAGCGGCTGACCTCTCTGAAAGATATTTTGAGGCGGAGTTAGCCGGGACCTCTAGAGGAAATGTTTTAAAGGTGGCTGGCGTTGATAAGCTATGGAGCTTAGAAAAGACCTCTAGGAGGAATGTAACTGACAAAAATGTAGAAAATTTTTCCAGGAGAAAATGTTATAACTGTGGCCAGGTAGGACACATACGCAGAGATTGTAAAGTACACACTGCCCTAGTGTCAGGAAAAAAGAAACCCTTAGGGGAGGGATTTCTGCTAAAGGTCCGAGTGGAAGGGGTAGAAGCTCTAGCACTGCTTGATTCTGGAGCAGACCAGAGCATGGTCTCCCAGAAGCTGTGGAAGACCATCAATAACCATGACCGATCCACCCGGAGCCAAGCAGACGGGAGAGTAAAGGTGAGATGTGTACATGGGGCATCCTCGTATTACCCTTTGTATGAAGTGTCAGTACAGGGGCTAGGCACTAACGAAGAGGTGCAGGTGGCAGTAGTCCCGAAACTCCCATATGACGTTGTTTTGGGGCGTGATTGGCCTCCTTTTGTTAAGGAAATGGAGAAAGGCCTTAGAGGAAAACCAGGCCCGGCCTTTACAGAAGCTCCAGGAATAGGTAGCATGCAGCCCGGGATCCTTAAGACAGAAGCCCTAGCAAAGAAAATCTCTAGTCCTTTATTTGAGAAACCTCGTAAAGATAGTGTCTAATCCAAGCCACGGGTGGGGGATGGGTCCTTAGCGCAGAAGAAATTTGTTTTGCGGTTTACTAAGGTATCTCCTCAGGCTCAAAGTCCGCAGAGGGCTTCTGAAGCCGCCGCAGGCTACGACCTATTTAGTATAGAGGATGTTGTAGTCCCAAAGGGGGGGAAAGTACTAACTGACACTGGTTTACAAATACAAATCCCTGAAGGCTGCTATGGGAGAATAGCACCGAGATCCGGGTTAGCCGTCAAGCACTTTCTTGACGTCGGAGCCAGGGTAATAGATCCCGACTATCGAGGCCCGATAAAGGTCCTACTCTTTAATTTTAGTAAAGAGGACTATAAAGTTAAGACGGGCGATAGGATCGCTCAATTAATTTGCGAGCGAGTAGGCTTCCCAGCGGTAATGGAGGTACCCTCGCTGACTTCTACAAGTCGGGGAGCGAGTGGTTTCGGTTCTACCGGAGTGGGGGAGGTAAAAAGCCTGACAGCTTTGGCCGAAGAAAAGAGGGAAGAAGACCTAGGCCCGCAACCAGCCGATTGGAAGGAACATCCGAAGCCAATAATAGGCACGGATCTGTCCCTACAACAGCAAAAAGAGTTAGCTACGGTGTTGGCAAGGTTCTCGGACGTCTTAACAACGGTGCCAGGGGAGACGCATATCGTGGCGCATGAGATTGTCACAACACCTGGGAAAGTAGTGAGGCAACGGCAGTATAGGTTACCCGAGGCCAAAAAGAATGAAGTTATAGCCCAAGTAAAAGAAATGGTGGAGATGGGAATAGTGGAGGAATCTAGAAGCCCCTGGTCTAGTCCCATTGTGTTAGTCCCAAAGCCTGATGGAACCCTCCGTTTCTGTATTGATTTTAGACAAGTCAATAACATATCCCAATTCGACGCATACCCGATGCCCAGAATTGATGACTTGTTGGATCGCTTGGGCCAGGCGCAATATCTAACCACGCTAGATCTAACCAAAGAGTATTGGCAAATACTATTAACTCGGGACTCGAAACCCAAAACAGCGTTTAGCAAGCCAGTGGGGTTGTATCAGTTTCGGCGGATGCCGTTTGGATTGCACGGCGCAGCGGCTACGTGCCAGCATCTGGTGGACCAGGTATTAAGACCTCACCAGGACTATGCGTTAGCCTATATGGATGACGTAGTCATATATAGCAGCACGTGGGCAGAACACCTATCCAGGGTAGAGGCGGTCTTACTGGCCATACGGAAAGCCGGTTTAACCTTAAACCCTGGGAAATGTTTATTTGCAAGTAGGGAGGCCAAGTATTTAGGTCATGTAGTGGGGAATGGACTGGTAAAGCCCCTGGCGAGTAAAATCGATAGTGTCTGGAATTTTCCCAGACCATCTGATAAAAAGCATGTACGCAGCTTTTTAGGCCTCATAGGTTATTACCGCAGATTTATTCACAGGTTTGCGGAAGAGAGTGCAATATTCATGGAAATGCTTAAAAAGAATGCGCCTAACTCTGTAAAGTGGACCCCGGAGGCGGAGGAAGCTTTTGTATCCCTTAAGGAGAAGCTTTGTAGAGCTCCGGTCCTGAGAGGAGTTGATTTTAGGTTACCTTTTATAGTGCAGACTGATGCCTCGGAGACCGGGTTGGGGGCAGTCATGTCTCAAACGTTTGATGGGATAGAGCATCCGGTCACCTATCTTAGCAGGAAATTATCTGGTGCCGAAAGAAAGTATTCTACGGTGGAACGAGAATGCCTGGCTATAAAATGGGCTGTGGAGGCATTGAGGTTCTACCTCACAGGGCGCAGATTTCTCCTGGTCACGGACCACGCTCCATTAAAATGGCTCAGCCAGATGAAAAATAACAATGCTCGTTTAACAAGGTGGCATTTAGCGCTGCAAGCTTTTAACTTTGAGGTGCAGCATAGGCCAGGAAGATTACACGGCAACGCTGATGCGTTATCTAGGATTACAGGCTGGCAGACTAAGAAAGCTGCAGCCCGTAATATCTTAAGGGGGGGGATATGTAATGGGGAAGAGACGTCCTTTTCCATGCAAACAGAGGAACTTGAGAGAAGTAGGTCTGTTGCTGACAGGAAGGCAAAGCACAGGACTCCCAGTTGCCAGGAGCAACATAAACAAACCCAGCTATGAGTGCAGCAGCCCCGCCCAGCTAGCAAACAATCCCCATCTCCTGAGCCCAATAGTTTTCACCTAAGAGGGGGAAGGGCTGGATTAGCTCCAAACCAGACATATAAGAAACGCTCATTAGAGTTTCAGTGTGAAGGGTAGCAAAGGAAGCAAGAGAAGAACGGGAAGCAAAGAGCAGGAGGAGCAGAGGAACTGGAGAATGAGAGAGAGAGAGAAAGCTTGGACAGACCCAGCTGGGAAAGCTGAGTGAGCTGAAGTCTGAGACTCAGAAGCAACATATGTTTCAGTGTGGAAGGAAGCATGAGAGAAAGTACGTGAGTGACTCAGAGGATTGTGATTCTGAGAGTGATAGAGAAATACAGGAAGTAACCAGCAGGAATAACTGGAGGAGCAGGGCCCAAAAACCCTGTGGCAAGAACTCCAGGCAATTGTCCTATTGGGAAGACACACAGAGGGAAACGTTACCGGTAAAGCTATCTGGGAAGCACTTGCAAGCTCCAGGGAGTGAAAGGTATTCGGTGGAGGACATTTGCATGTCAGAGGAAGAGGTTGAGAAGCCTAAGTACAGAGGAAAACCTCTGAGGTTTAAACCCCTTCCTAACCAGGCTGTGCACGGACTTTTCCCTGTCTCTAAGCCAGAAGGTAGGCTGTCTAATTACTATAAGGATAAAAGTGGTGATAAGAAGTTCTCTTATAGAAACCCAAAAGGGTGTGACTCTCCTCTCTGCTATTCTAAGATATATGGTAATACTGAACCCTATCTCACGGAGGGCTTGATAGAGAAGCCTCAGGAACAGATAGAGGGTGGAAGTTTGGAAACGTTGTATACCAAGCAGAAGTTGTACTTACCAGAGAATCAGCATGAGTCAATGCTGATTGATCCTCAGGAAGAAGAAATATCAAATAACCAAATGGACTGTACTTTAATGGTTACAGATGATATAATTTCTCTGTGCTGAGCCAGGTGATGTGAAAGCTGTTTAAACTGGCAGTTGAAGAGCACAGGATTTTCCTTGCTTATACAAAGTGACTGTATGCTGTAAATACCGTGGAACTTTGGATTTAAGTTGAGAAGCTGTTATTGTTTCCTTTCTTATTTTGTGCCAGAGTATATGGCCTTTTTGTCCTGAGTTATTTTGTGTTTGAATCCGCCCCGGGAGGGGAATTAAAAGCCTGTCATTGCCTGAACCACTCGCACCACAACTGCATCTTATTGAAAAGGGAAAAATACTACAACTCCCAGGAGGCAATGCAAGCCTAAAGCATTGCTCCAGTCTTTCAATAAAGGGTCCCCAGGCCATCTATCCCGTATGCCTAAGCTACGGGCCGACTACTGGTGACAACATCCAAAGGTGTTGAAAGAACTGAAATATGAGATTGCAGACCTGCTATTAGTTCACAGATTACTATCATTAAAATCATCTCTAATATCTGAAGATTGGAGGATCGCCAATGTAACACCAATTTTTAAAAAGGGTTCCAGGGGTGATCCGAGAAACTACAGACCGGTGAGCCTGACATCAGTACCGGGAAAAATGGTAGAAACCATCATAAAGAATAAAATTACACAGCATGTAGATAGTCATGGCCTAATGGGAGACAGCCAACATGGCTTTAGAGAAGGAAGATCTTGTCTTACTAATCTGTTATGTTTTTTTGAAGGTGTGAATAAACAGGTGGACAAAGGTGAGTCGGTTGATATAGTGTACCTGGACTTTCAGAAAACCTTTGACCATGTACCTCATCAGAGACGTTTGGCAAAACTAAAGAGTCATGGGATAGGAGGCAGTGTGCTATTGTGGATCAGGAACTGGTTAAAAGATAGAAAGCAGAGGGTAGGGCTAAATGGCCAATTTTCCCAATGGAGAAAGGTGAATAGTGGTGTACCCCAGGGATCTGTGCTGGGTCCGTTGCTTTTTGACATATTCATAAATGACCAGGAAAGTGGAATAACGAGTGAGGTTATCAAATTTGCAGATTACACAAAACTATTTAAAGTTGTTAAAACCCAAGAGGATTGTGGAAAATTGCAAGAGGATCTTGATAAATTGGAAGACTGGGCATCAAAGTGGCAGATGAAATTTAATGTGGACAAGTGCAAAGTTTTGCACCTAGGGAAGAACAACCCAAACTATTGTTACACGATGCCAGGGTCCACATTAGGAACCACCACCCAGGAAAAAGATTTAGGCGTCATTGTGGATAACATGTTAAAACCCTCTGCCCAGTGTGCAGCGGTGGCTAAGAGAGCAAATAGAATGTTAGGTATCATAAGGAAAGGAATGGAAAATAAAACAAAAGATATTATAATGCCTCTATATCGTTCCATGGTGAGAGCGCACCTTGAATATTGTGTGCAATTCTGGTCGCCGTATCTTAAAAAGGATATAGCGTTATTAGAAAAGGTTCAGAGAAGAGCCACCAAAATGCTAAAGGGGATGGAAGGATACTCCTATGAAGAAAGGCTAAAAAAGTTAGGGCTCTTTAACCTGGAAAAGAGACGGCTGAGGGGAGATATGATAGAAGTCTATAAATTAATGAACGGAGTGGAACGGGTAAACGTAGATCGATTGTTTACATTATCAGAATATAGAAAGACTAGGGGACGTGCAATGAAGCTACAGGGTAAACTATTTAAGACTAATACAAGAAAATATTTTTTCACTCAACGTGTAATCACACTCTGGAATTTGTTACCGGATGATGTGGTAAAGGCTGTTAGTGTTGCTGGGTTTAAAAAAGGTTTGGACAAGTTCCTGGAGGAAAGGTCCATAAACCATTATTAAGAAGGGACCCAGGATATCAATGCTTGACCCAGTACAAGCATTGTGGAACCTGTGACTTTTGGGGAAACTGCTAGGTACGTATGACCTAGATTGGCCACTGTTGGAAACAGGATATTGGGCTTGATGGACCTTGGTCTGACCCAGTATGGCATATCTTATGTTCTTATGTTCTTATTCTGTGCCTATTGAAAGAAAGATTTATTGAATAAAGCTGAAGGTTTCTCCTTGGATTCTTCCAGTATTGGTACTTCTGACTGTGGTTAGACAAAAAAGACCAGGGTTTGAATCCTGCTGGCACGCCTTGGTCAAATCATGTAACCCTCCATTACCTCAGGTATAAACTTAGACTGCAAGCACTCCAGTGACAGAGAAATACCTATTATTATTCCTGATTGTAATTAATCTTGAACTATTGGAAAGGTGTAAGCTAATAATAATAGTGATCATCCCGATGGTAGACTGAAATGATGTTATTAATTAAAATGAGGGGGGGGGGGGGAGGAACGCAAATGCCAGCCTGTGTAAGGATAGGTATTAGGGAACAAAGGCTGATCTGGAATCTCATGATAACCACAAGTCATTCCCAGTGTGAGGCTCTGGAGTATATTTTCAAGTTGTAGGTCAGGACTACAAATCCGACTATGTTTCGGATGTGTTTCAAGCTGGTACTTCATGTATCAAATCATACAGAACTATTTTGCAAGACTGGTGCTATCCTCTCAACCAATCTCTAACTCTTCCTTCTCTTGGAAAGTGTAGGTTCCACCGTCGGTCTGTTCGCAGAAATGTTTGTCCGGCCAAGAGAAGATGCTAAAAGGGACGCACAAGTGCTGTTTCATCTGTGTGAACTGTGCAGAAGGAACATTTCTGAATGAAAATGGTTTGTAAAGCTTATACGGTTCACTGATTATTTATATTTCATTTCCCTTCAGTCTCCTGTAGCTCATAGTTGCTGGGAAGTATGTAACTTAGATTTCAGCTGATTTATTTTTCTTTTTTCAGGGTATTGTTTGAAAGGATTTTTAGGGGTCGGGAGATGTTTGCTGGAAACATGTCTCTCTTGACAAGGAAAGCACAGTTGATTTGTAAGGGCAGTGCAGAGTATCAAAAAATGCATCAAGAGATCAGCTAGACATGCTTTCTCAGCTATGATTGTTTTCTTCTTATTCCTACCACAAAGCATTTTAGGGTTCTGCAGTTCTCTTCTACTGGCAAAAAAGAGGTGCCTACAAACTCCAGAATGTTTTGATAAAGATCCTGACTAAAAAAATCCCAATGTTTCTGCAGCTCTCTGGTCTCTCAGTTCTCAAATCACAATTTCATCTTTGTATCAGTTCATCGTTCCCTTTTCTCCCCCATTTTTCATAGGTACCTGCACAAAATGTGGTGCAGATCAATGGTCTCCAGAGAGAAGCATCACCTGTTTTAACAAAACAAGGATAATTCTGGACTGGAACAACAAGATGGCCATTGTACTGATAACTGCATCGGTGGTGGGCATGCTGTTGACAGTGGTCATCATCATAGCCTTTGCTCATCACATACAGAGTCCTGTGGTCAAAGCTGCTGGTGGCAAAATGTGCTTTTTTATGTTAGCGGCATTGGGCTTGGCCTACGTCTGCATTTTATCCTTTATGGGAGTGCCCAGCAGTTTCAAATGTGTCTTAAGGCATCCTACAATCAACACTGCCTTGACTGTTTGCTTCTCCTATGTAGCCATCAAATCTTTTCAGATTGTGTGCATATTCAAGATGGCTGCCAAGCTACCGAAAGCCTACGACTACTGGGTGAAAAAGAACGGGCAGTATGTCTGTGTCTTTCTCCTCACTGGCATCCAGCTTTTCATTTCCTGCTTTTGGGTCTTCTTGAAGCCACCCACTGTTTCCACAACAAATTTGAACCAGGAGAACTTTCTGCTGGAGTGTAATGAGGTCAGCTCAGTCATGAACATCTTGCAGTTTGCTTACAATAGCCTGCTCAGCCTGCTCTGCTTTGTTTTTGCCTATGTGGGGAAAGGGCTGCCCAAGAATTACAACGAAGCCAAGTGCATCACCTTTGCCATGCTAATCTACTTCATCGTCTGCATTTCCTTCTTCACAGCCCAGCTGGTCAAGGTTGGTCATTATATAACAGCAGTCAATGCTTTTCTAACTCTTGTCAGCCTTTTTGGCATCACAGGGGGTTACTTTTTACCAAAGGTCTATGTAATACTGTGGAGGCCTGAGTTCAACACCACGCAGTACTTTCAGACAGCCATCCAGTCTTACACAAGGAGGAAGAGCACAGTGAGTGGTAGATAACAACACCAAAGTTACTTTCCAAATAAGGTAGCATGTCATTGACACTCTAAAAAAAAACAGAATTGCACATAGAATCCTAGAAAACTAAGACTGAAAGGGAACTCAAGGAGTCATCTAGAATTATAGGAAGATAGGGTTAGAAGGCCCTCAAGGTGTCACAAAAATTAGAGAAAGATAGGTTTGGGAGGGACTACAATGGATCTAAAACAATGGGGGATAAGCCACATTCATCTTGCTAGAGGCTTCTGTTCAACCCATAGCAGTGAGAAGGGCACTGGTCCATTGTGACGACAATATATGACTTCCATCCAGATGTCTCATCCATGGGCCAGAAGTGATGTTTCTCTTGTGGGCCAGACAGAAGCCTCTACTGGGCTTGGGGGAGGGGACAGGAGGGGAACACTGTGACTCCAGGATCCCTTCATACAGCACTATAGAGGCACTCCACGTTCACTTCCTTTGTGCATGTTGTGCTTGATACTATCACTATTGCCTACCTGAGTTTTAGTTCTGTGCCTGCCCTTGTCTGTAATTCCTGCTTACTGTGTTCTCCTTTCAGTCTCCAAGCCCTGTCATTGTAACTTTCCTGTGCCCCCAGATCTGACTTTGTATGTCGGGTCCTGTGACATATCAGGTGACTCCAGGATCCCTTCATGCAGCACCATAGAGGCGCTCTGCACAACAGGCACACGCCAGAAGAGCAGGTCCTGCTCCTTAGGCGTGTTCCTTGGGGCGGCTCAGGCAGTAAAGAAAGTTCTGCCAAGGCCAAGGAGACTATTCTTTCCCAAGACTCAGTGAGTTTGTCCCTTCACGCTTATCTTTTGTGGCTTATTTCCCTGCCACCCCTGTTTCATTCTGCATTTGGCATACTGTGCACTCTAGTTCTACTTCTACTTAAGGAGATGACTATTCCTGTCTTCTGGGGTAACCGCCTGGCTGTCTCTCCCCGATGTCTTTTGTTCTGGAGACCTCAAACCCTGATTCCATATATCTCAGCTACTTCCTCGGTCCCAGAATCCCTCTGATCCCCAGGCCCACCTCTTCTTGACTCTGCCCTTCTAAATTGTTGCTTGATCCGTGCCAAATCAGCCTTAGTCAACAGTTTCCTTATAGATCACTCCCTTGACTTATTATTTCTTCTGAAATGTGGGTTCGGGATGGTGAGCAGGCCTTTTTGTACTGCTGCCTCCTACCAGGTTTCAATGTCCTCTCTACTTCCCGGGCCACTCACTCTGATGATGGTGTTGCTGTCTTCTACCATAAGTCTCTCGATGTTAATGAACTCTCATGTCACTCCTGCACTATTCCGAGGCCTTACTTGCTCAGATCCCTTCTCCTTATAACCTCCTACTTTATGTTCTCCCTTCAATAACATCTTCTCTTTGGGGCTCTCTATTGAAAACTCTCTCAGGGGTTGTCACCTCTTATCCCGAACTTCTTATTCTAGGCGATTTTAAAATTCATGTAGATAATCCCACCCGACCCCAAGAAAACAACTTTCTCTCTTTGATTTCCGATCTCTCTCTCCGATAACACATCACCTACCCAGCTCATGTGTCCGGTCACACTGGACCTTCTACTTACACTTGAGTCCCCTCTCTCTGTGTAATTACTTCCTCCCCTGTATCCCTTCCATGGATAGATCACCTTGCTGCCCATTTTTATTTTCCCTACCTGCTTCTCATCCTATGTCCTTAGATCTTCCATCCTTGTGTGGTTTTCCTGCTCCATTCTCATTGTGGAGATTTATCTCAGAAGCTACTCGACAGTCTTTTCCATCTTCTAATTCCATCTTTCAAGATGACTTTGACTCCTTGTTTGTAGATTCCCAAGCATCTGTATAAGATTTTACCCTTCCTTTGACTTTAGACACCTTGGCCCTCCTCTCTCGGGTCTCAATCGCATCTAGCAGCCATCACAATCCCTGGTACCACTCTGGCCTCCGCCTCCTCAGACTCCAGCTTTCTGGGACCATCATTCCCATTATCATCCTGCTATTGCTTCAGCTAAGCACCAGCATTACAGCACTCTTATTTCCACTGCTCAGAATTGCTCCAAAAAGTTATTCTTGATAGCCTCTCATCTATTGTGCCCAATCCCAATCCCTTCCAGTTCACAATTAAACTTCTCAGCAACTTGCTGACTTTTTTCATTCCAAGGTCGCTCAGTTACAGAACTCCTTTCCACCTGTTCAACCCTTCCAGCTGCATCGGAGAGACCCGCCTCCTCCTCCTCACTCAGATCTCATGTGCCTATTCACTCCTGGAACATTTTTTAACCAGTCTCTATGTCCTCCCTCAGTAAAATCACCTCCACCTCTTCATAGACTTCTCGTCCAATCCCATCCCCTCCTCCTGGGTCCGAGAACCCTCTTTGGCTCTTCTTCCCCGGGCACTCTTACTTTTCAATAACAGTTTGGGTGTGGATATCTCTCTACAGAAGAACGCTATGGTCAGGACCCTTTTGAAGAATCCAACCCTGGATCCTTCCATCCCCAATCACTTCTGTCCAGTGTCCAATCTGCCTTTCTTTCTAAGCGTTTAGAGAAACTGGTCTTCTCTCAGCTGTCGAACCACCTCGAGCACACTAACCTTTTGCAACTTGGGCAATCTGGATTTCGGGTGGGACACAGTACGGAAACTATTCTTCTTTCTGTTCTAAGTGAGATTAGGCATTCTTTAGACAGGGGTAATGTATCTCTCACTGTCTCTCTTGACCTATCCTCTGCTTTCATTCTCATGAATCACACTATACATTTCTCATGCCTCCAACCCACAGGTATTCACGGTACAGTCCTTAGCTGGTTTCACATCTTTCTCACTGACCGCACTTACTCCATTTCTTTTCAAGGCATACAGTCCACTCCTCTTCCCCTCTCATGTGGGGTCCCACAGGGATCTGTCTTGGCACCATTTCTTTTTAATGTTTTCTTAGCTTCCCTTGCCTCTATTATTCAGCAGCAGGGTGCATCTGCATATTATTACACGGACGATATCCTGCTGCTGTTCCACACCGACCCTATCTCTCCCGATCTGACAAAAATTAGCAACTGTCTTTCTCTTATTGCAGCCTGGCTTCACGATAACTGTCTTAAACTGACCCCAACCAAGACTTCTGCCATATGGTTCATCGGTTTTATCTCTGCTCCTTCTTTTTCCCCTCTGCTTGATGACCACCAGATCCATCTTGTTTCCTCCCTGTGGTATCTGGGAGTTATACTAGATGCATCCCTCTCTTTTCATACTTCGCATCAACATGGTGATAAAGTGTTCTTCTATACCCTCCATTAGATTCGCTCAATTTGGTGTTTTCTTCCTGGTTCACCTATCCTCCCTCTGCTTCTAACCCTGTTGATATCATGCACCGACTACTGTAACATAATATATGCTGGTTTACCACAATATCAAATCAAGTGACTTCAGTCCCTGCAGAATACAGCTATCTGCCTTCTCCATCAGGCTTCTAAGTTTGATTATGTTTCCCCTCTTTTTGTCAAATCTCACTGGCTACCCTTTTTACAACATATTCAATTCAAACTTCTTACCTTCACTCACAAAACGTTTCTTCCCTCCTATTTGTCTTCCCCGCCTACTTGTCTTCCCTTCTTATCCCTCATGCCCCTCCCAGCATCTTATGATCAATTCATGGCCATCGACTAACATTTACCCTCTCCATCACATGCTTACTATTTCTTAGGTCCTCATCTTTGGAACTCATTACCTCTAAAGCTCTGTCTCAAACCCTCATACCCCAAATTCAAATCCGTTTTAAAGACCCATCTTTTCCGACTTGCTTTTGATCAGCCCCTTTAGGTGTTTGGGGTCTGTCCCTTCCCGCCTCCCTTCCAATTCTCTGTCCTTCCTCCTTCCCCACCCCCCCTTGTCAACTGGTTAACTCTTCTCAAACTGCCCGATGTTATTTCTTCGTGCTTTTTCCTTTTCCATACTTTTCTTTCCTATCTCAATTGGCGTTCCTTTCCCTGATTTCTGCTTTCACACTGTAATTTTGTGCACTGCTCTGATGTTTGGAGGGGCGGTATATGCCATTTGAAATAAACCATAAACCTCTCTACTTCTGGGCCGAAACTCCCTGCTTCTAGCTTCCAAAACTCTGGACTAGGGGATTCCTCCAGCTCCTTATTAAGGGCCATTGATGCGGCTCTTGGGGAAAAAGGCTTGCCCTCCCCTGATCTAGAATTACAGAAAGATAGGCATGGCAAAGTTCTCAAGAGGCCACCCAGTTCCCATCCTGCCTCTTGGCAAAATCCAGCTGTTCCTGCACTATCATAGACTCATGATATATCTGAGCTGCTCTCTAATAATGAAGTTCCCTTTAACCTGTTCCTTCCAGCAACTTCTCAACTAGCTCCATCAGGTCAAAGGCACTTGCAGTTGATCCTGCCCTATTAATGGATAATTCATAAAGGTGTTTACACATGTAAATCCTGTGTTAGATGTGGAAAAGGCCTCTTATAAAATTGTTTAGTGGTGCAAATGTGTATAAATACATGTAGCAACAAGATGGCCTGTACTTATATGTGAGCCACATATACGGGTTCCTGGAGGCATAGTTTGGATAGAGCTGGGTCGGAGTTGCAATGCATGTGCGTATTTTTAGAAAATATGCTTGTATATGCGTAGAGTATAGGCACACCTTTACATCTGCTTCGGAGCAAATATAAAAATGTGTGTCAGTATTTGCATGCTAAGGGGGATCGTTCTTAGTGGCATTTAGGCATCGATGTTGCCCTTACAAAATAGACTTAAAAGACGTGCCAATTTGGACTTCTTGCATAGGCATCTATTATAAAATTGGGCACTAAATGCCCATCTTTGTGAATTCTGGTATTGGGCAATGCAATATATTTGAGTTGAAATCCCAGAATTCTTGGAGATGAAAAACTAAAAGCTGGCTCAAAATGCCTTTGCTGAAAGAGGTACTTCCTAAGTGTATACCAAAACATATACAAAGAAATACCAGACTAGCTTTTATTTTGCAAAATTTGCTGTGTGTTGTGCTTTGTATTTCACAATTCTCCTTATATCTGTTCAATAAAAATGTTTATGACTGAATATATGTGAAGTATTTTATTATATACTGCTAATAAATATGACATATTGTACATATAAAAATACTACAGACTGCTTATATTTTAGGGCTGCTCATTTTATAAACAGCATTTTACACGCAGGAACAGGATCTTATAAAATTGACGAGGGACTGCCGACAGTAAAAGATGCCTCTGCTGGTGGATGAACAGGACTGTGTTGATTTGCTGGGAAACTGTGTTTCCAACCTTATAAGAAAGAAAAAAAAGCTAGATACTTTTTTTTACATAAATTCTGCTGTGTGGGCTTTTAGTATCTCACTGATGCTGCTTGTGACCTGGAGCAAGTCACTTAACCCTCCATTGTAAGCCTGCCAGGAAGATGGAATTACCTATTGTAACTGAATGAAACTCACCTTGAAATACTACTGAAAAGGCATGAGCCAAATCAAAAAAAGGATACTTGCAAAACAAGGAGGGCAGAATATCCTAGTAGAGAGGTTGTGGCAAGGCTGAAATAGATCTAAATAAAGTGCATATAGATAGGAATGACTCCAAATGGCCTTTATCGTCTATTAAAAAGCAGGTTGTGACTCCAAATAATTGTACTACAAATGAAAAAAAAAAACATATTTTAAAATGTATCTATGCAAATGCCAGAAGTCTTATAAATAAGACTGGAAAGTCAGAATATATGGCAATAAAGGATGATATAGAAGTGCAGTAGAGTAGCCTAGTGGTTAGAGCAGCACCGGCTGTCTAGAATCGGGCCCATAGGAGGTTAGTTACTAAGGTGCGTTAACGTTAACACTTGTTAATTCACTGTTAACACACATTATGTGCTAAAATAATGCATGTTACGGTGAATTAACATGCGTTGATGTTATCGCAGCTTAATAACTGGCCCTCATAATGGTGAAGTGAAAGGGGCAATTAAAGTCAAAGGGACATCTTTCAAAAAATGGAAAGCAGACCCAAATGAGAAAAATAAGGATAAGCGTAAGCATGGCAAGTTGGATATAAAACAGTAATAAGACAGGCCAAGCAGAAATTTGTGAAGAAGCTTGCCATAGAGGCAAAAACTAATAATTACATGCTTTTCAACTACATTTGAAGCAAAATTTTATTTCCTCTCATTTGCTTATGTGCCTAACATTTCCATATCTAAGCAGATTACAATAAAATAAAGAACATTAAAATTAAACTACAATAAAAATAACCTGCGAGGGAGTCAGTTGGACTGCTGGATGAGCAAGGGGCAAAAGGAGCATTCAGGGAAGATAATATAGCAGCAAAAAAAACCCAAAATTAAATTTTTGCCTTGGTCTTTAATGAAGAGGATGTTGGGATTATAACAACAGCAGAAACAGTCTTTCATGGTGATGAATCAAAATACTAAGGAGTTTATTTTAAAAACCTTATACGTGTTTTACATGTGGATGTACCGGCACATACACTTGCAAATAGCCATTTTAGAAGGGCATGATTTTGCATATGTTTGTCCCAAACACATTCAAGTTACACTGGTATGGGGGGGAGGAGGGGTGTGTGCGTGTCAAGGGAGTTGTTTGGGTGGGATACAAAGATACGCAGCTATCCCCTATTTTATATAGGGCATACACAGATAAGAACAAAATTGGCCATGTCCAAATTTAAATCTGTTCCCTGATATAAAGGGGCATTTAAAAAGTACTCATTTCGGCCAACCATCTACTGTAGGGATTAAAGCCCCAATTCTATAAGGCAGATAGCAGGGCTGCACGTCCTACTGGGACATACAGCCCTGCAATCTGCCTTTGCCGTATGCTGCCTCCCATCCCCCCTGCATGCATAGAGCTGCTGTGCGTGCTGTGGGGGATGGGTGCGGCATAGGAGCGGAGAGTGGGAGGAGCATGGGTGGGACTGGCACCAGGATGTACAGGGCCGATTCCGCTCACAGCCCTGTAATGTCCTGGGGGCACCAGGGGGACAGCCAGACTATTCCACCTCAGAGCTGGAATAAATGCTGACTGCTCCTCCGGATTGGACGGCCAGGCCCTCCATGGGTGCTCTGAGGTGGCAGGTGGGTCCCTACCATCTGATTGGGGCACTGGCTGCCCCCATTGGGCTTGGGTGGAGGGGAATTGGGATCCCAGGGGGCAGCAGATGTGCAGTGCCACAGGGAGGTTGTCCCCGCAGTGATACTGGGGCAGCCGGGCCATCTCCCTGTGCCCAATCCTGCACCCATGGGAGTGTCTTGCTCCTCCTATGCAGAATTGGGCACTGACTATCCCGTCTTGGTCGGGGCCATCCAGACGGCCCAGACGTGCCCCATAGAGCTCCATGGGGGATATCCCTCTTAATCCCCCACTGTTTATTTCCCCCTCCAAATTGAAATGGGGTAAATATCAAATCTTTTATGACTGATTACGAACAGCAGAATGTCTGAATTTGCAAAATGGCTTGGATACATGTGTAAATGGAGACATTTTCATGTGTGTGTTGTGAAATGTTGGCACTTACACATGTAAGTTGCTGAATTTCCCCCAGCAATTTTTTTCCAACATGTATGTTTCTGAAATGGTTCCTTCTTCCCAGGCCCATTTGTAACAGTGATGTCTATCTTCAGGGGCAGAGATATGCTGATTTTAGATCACATGTATACATGCATACCCTCTCTTTTAAAATTGGCATAGATTTTTGGAGGATTTCACTTCTAAATTGTGAAATACACTTAAACTGCCTTTCTAAAATAGGCCTTCACATCAAATCACTGCAAATATAGAAAATGTGATACAGCAAATTGACAAGCTAAAGAGTAATAAATCACCAGGGCCAGATGGTACTTACCCCAGAGTTTTCAAAGAACTCAAACATGAAATTCCTAATCTGTTACTATCTAGCATTTGAAACAGCCATGCTTCCTGAAGATTGGAGAGCGACCAATGTAATGCTGATTTTTAAATAGGGCTCCAGGGGTGATCCAGGAAACTATAAACCAGTGAACCTCTTGTTATTTCTGGATAAAACAGTAGAAACTATTTTAAAAAACAAGCTTACTGACCATATAGATAGACACCGCTAAAATGAAAGAGTCAGCATGGGTTTAGCAAAGGGCAGTCTTGCCTTACCAGTTAGATTTATTTAAAGGCATAAATAAACATGCGGCTAATGGGTAAGCCAGTTGATACAGGGGCAATTTCATAAAAGATTTTCTGCATGTAAACCCCATTTTATGCACATTAAAGGCCTCATATAAAATTACCCAGAGCTTATGCACAGTGACAAAAAGACACATTCATTTACACAACTCTCAGGTATGTATGTTTGGGGCTGTAGTTCAGGTAGAGTGTAGGAGGAGTCCCAAATTTGTAAAATACACATCAAACTTATGTAAATGTCCACGGCTGCATTTTAGCCATGAGTTCAGCAGGTTTGTGAACTATTTATAAAGAAACAAAGGTGCCTGTAGGTCCAAAAGTCAAAAAAGGCTGAACTCCTAAGTACAGAGGCCCTTTTACTAAGGTGCACTAAGGGGTCTATTTGTCTGCCTTTCCCATCCCTGCTAAGCCTCCCCATACACAGGGAGTTAAATGGGGTGGAAAAGGGGCGGCGCAGAACATAAGAACATAAGATATGCCATACTGGGTCAGACCAAGGTCCATCAAGCCCAGTATCCTGTTTCCAACAGTGGCCAATCTAGGTTGTACGTACCTAGCAGTTTCCCCAAAAGACACAAGTTCCACAATGCTTGTACTGGGTCAAGCATTGATATCCTGGGTCCCTTCTTAATAATGGTTTATGGACCTTTCCTCCAGGAACTTGTCCAAACCTTTTTTAAACCCAGCTACACTAACAGCCTTTACTACATCCTCCGGCAACAAATTCCAGAGTTTGATTACACGTCGAGTGAAAAAATATTTTCTTTTATTACTCTTAAAAAGTTTACCCTGTAGCTTCATTAAATGTCCCCTAGTCTTTCTATATTCTGATAAGGTAAACAATCAATCTACGTTTACCCATTCCACTCCGTTCATTAATTTATAGACTTCTATCATATCTCCCCTCAGCCATCTCTTTTCCAGGTTAAAGAGCCCTAACCTTTTTAGCCTTTCTTCATAGGAGTATTCTTCCATCCCCTTTAGCATTTTGGTGGCTCTTCTCTGAACCTTTTCTAATAACGCTATATCCTTTTTAAGATACGGCGACCAGAATTGCACACAATATTCAAGGTGCAGTCTCACCATGGAACGATATAGAGGCATTATAATATCTTTTGTTTTATTTTCCATTCCTTTCCTTATGATACCTAGCATTCTATTTGCTCTCTTGGCCGCCGCTGCACACTGGGCCGGGGGTTTTAACATGGTATACACAATGACGCCTAAATCTTTTTCCTGGGTGGTGGTTCCTAATGTGGAACCTTGCATCGTGTAACCATAGTTTGGGCTGTTCTTCCCTAGGTGCATAACTTTGCACTTGTCCACATTAAATTTCATCTGCCAATTTGATGCCCAGTCTTCCAATTTATCAAGATCCTCTTGTAATTTTCCACAATCCTCTTGGGTTTTAACAACTTTAAATAGTTTTGTATCATCTGCAAATTTGATAACCTCACTCGTATTTCCACTTTCCAGGTCTTTTTATGAATATGTCAAAAAGCAGTGGACCCAGCACAGATCCCTGGGGTACACCACTATTCACCATTCTCCGTTGGGAAAATTGGCCATTTCGCCCTACCCTCTGCTTTTTATCTTTTAACCAGTTCCTGATCCACAGTAGTACACTGCCTCCTATCCCATGACTCTTTAGTTTTGCCAAAAGTCTCTGATGAGGGACCTTGTCAAAGGCTTTCTGAAAGACCAGATACACTATATCAACCAATTCACCTTTGTCCACCTGTTTATTCACACCTTCAAAAAAACATAACAGATTAGTAAGACAAGATCTTCCTTCTCTAAAGTCATGTTGGCTGTCTCCCATTAAGCCATGACTATTTACATGCTGAGTAACTTTATTCTTTATGATGGTTTCTACCATTTTTCCCAGTACTGACGTCAGGCTCACCGGTCTGTAGTTTCCCGGATCACCCCTGGAACCCTTTTTAAAAATTGGTGTTACATTGGCGATCCTCCAATCGTATTAGAGATGATTTTAATGATAGTTCACAGATTACTAATAGCAGGTCTGAAATCTCATATTTCAGTTCTTTCAACACCCTCGGATGTATACCATCAGGCCCAGGTGATTTCCTACTCTTCAGTTTATCTAATAGTTGTAATACATCTTCCCGATGTATCGATATTTCCTTCAATTCTTCCGCACCCTTATATACCACTTCAGTCATGGGTAACATCCCTACATCTTCCTCAGTAAAGACCGAAGCAAAGAATTCATTCAGTCTCTCCGCTATTGCCTTGTCGCCTCTTAGTGCCCCTTTAACCCCTCTATCATCTAATGGACCAACTGACTCTCTCACAGGTTTTTTGCTACGAATGTACTTGAAAAAGTCTTTATTTTGCGTTTTTGCTTCCGCAGCAAGCTTCTTCTCAAATTCTCCCTTTGCCTGCCTTATCAATGCCTTGCATTTGACTTGCCAGTGCTTGTGCTGTTTCCAGGTTTCATCATTTGGCTCTTTTTTCCATTTCCTGAAAGATGCTTTTTTGGCAACAACAGCCTCTCTGACCTCACCTTTAAACAATACTGGCAGTTTTTTGGACTTCCTTCCACTTTTCTTAAAGCATGGAATACAGCTGGTCTGGGCTTCCAAGATAGTATTTTTCAACAACACCCAAGCTTGATGTAAGTCTTTAACCTTTGCAACTGCTCCTTTTAGTTTTTTCTTAACTATTTTCCTCATTTTATCATAGTCTCCCTTTCGAAATTAAAAGTTAGTACTGTGAATTTCCTTACTATCCCTCCTCCACTAAGTAAATCAAAGGCAATCATACTATGATCAATATTGCCAAGTGGCCCCAACACCCTTATCTCCTGCACTAGATCAGGTGTTCCACTAAGGACTAGGTCTAGTATGGCTTCCCCTCTGGTCGGTTCATGAACCAGCTGCTCCAAGAAGCAGTCATTTATTTCATCTAGGAACTGGGTCAGTGTCCTGCCGTAACACTGACCCAGTCAATACTGGGGTAATTGAAATCACCCATTATTATTACTGTGCTGTAATTTTTGTTAGCTTCCTTGATTTCTTTGAGCATTTCATCATCCATTTGTTCATTCTGGCCAGGCGGTCAATAGTACACCCCATTGCCTTCACCTTCCCCTTTTTACATGGAATTTCAATCCATAGAGATTCTACAGCAAATTTTGTTTCCTGCAAAACTTTAATACTTTCTGAGTCAATGCCCTCTCTAACATAGAGCGCAACCCCTCCACCAATTTGATCAGCTCTATCATTACAATATAGTTTGTACCCAGGTATCACATTGTCCCACTGGTTATCCTCCTTCCACCATGTCTCTGATATTCCAATCATATCTAACCTCTCATTTAGTGCTATATATTCTAACTCTCCCATCTTATTTTTTAGACTTCTAGCATTTGCATACAAGCATTTTAGAGACTGTATTTTATTCATATTAATTTGGCTATTGGTAGACATGGGTAATTTGGGATCTTTAAGTTCTGTCTGCTCCATACTCGAGGGCATTTGGGCTACTTTACTCTTTTTTGGAACCTCTCTGCTTTTGGTAGTATCCTTCAAGGATACATTCTTCCGAACCAACCGCTCTTGGGCAACTGTCGGCTTTCCCCTATTATCTAGTTTAAAAGCTGCTCTATCTCCTTTTTAAAGGTTGATGCCAGCAGCCTGGTTCCATCCCAGTTAAGGTGAAGCCCATTCCTTCGGAAGAGCCCCTCCTTTCCCCAGAATGTTCCCCAGTTCCTAACAAATCCAAAATCCTCATCTCTGCACCATTGTCTCATCCACGCATTGAGACTCCGGACTCTGCCTGCCTTTTGGGTCCTGCGTGTGGAACAGGAAGCATTTCGGAGAATGCTACCCTTGAAGTTCTGGATTTCAACTTCCTACCTAAAAGCCTAAATTTGGCCTCCAGAACCTCCCTACCACATTTTCCTATGTCATTGGTACTGACATGTACCAAGACAGCAGACTCCTCCCCAGCACTATCTAAGACCTTATCTAGGTGGCACGTGAGGTCCGCTGCCTTCGCACCAGGCAGGCATGTTACCAGGCGATCCTCACGCCCACCAGCCACCCAGCTATCTACATTCCTAATGATCGAATCACCAACTGTAACGGCTGTCCTAACCCTTCCCTCATGGGCACATGGCCCTGGAGAAACTTACTCGGTGCGAGAGGGTTTTACTTCACCTGCAGGACAGGTCCTAGTTACAGGATCACTTCCTGCCACACCAGGGTGATGCTCTCTTGTCACGTGACCTCTCTCCTCCATGGCAACAGGGATGCTGCCAGACTGGAGGTGGGAATTCAGGACTATATCCCTGTAGGTCTCGTCTATGTACCTCTCTGTCTTTCTACTCTGCTACTCTAGCCTCTAGAGAATGGACTTGTTCCCTGAGAGCAAAGAGCTCCTTGCACCTAGTGCACATGTAAGACCTCTCACCAACTGGGAGGAAAACATACATGTGACACTCAATGCAAAAGACTGGAAAGCCCCCATCTTGCTGCTGGACTGCTGTCTGCATTTTAGTTTTAAGCTAGATCTTTAAGTTCTTTACTCACTAAGGGTTGCTATGGATATTTATACTAATAAAACTGTACCTAATACGTTTAATATACCTTGTTCACCTGAAGCTTAATTAATCTCAGGTCCTTAGTGTATGACTGATTTGGGTAACGAGCTTCACCTGAGAGCACCTCCTGTCTTTTAAGATGTGTAAGTACCTATAAAGCTACGATTATCCCAGGGGTGAGTGGGTGTTGGGGAGGGAGGGAGGGAAATAACACTTATTAAAAGAGGGCTGCTACACAGTACTCTGTCCTGTGCTGCTGAGGTAAGCTATATTCTGATTTGATTAAAATTGTAGCTCTTTGCTGCTGCGAGGCTCTAACTTATTAATTTAAACTACAAGCTCTCTGCTGGGTGCTAAATTTAACCAAAAAGCTCTCTTCTGTGTTTTAAATTTAAACTAAAAGTACTTTGCTGATGCTAGACCCTGAGTGACTATTAAATTTAAACTACAAGCTCTCTGCTGGATTTAAAATGTAACCAGAAAGTTCTCTTCTGTGTTTTAAATTTAAACTTAAACTGCTGCTACTAGGCCCTGACTGATTTAACAAAAAATAGTGGGTTCACAGATTAATTAGCTTTAATACAAAGAATTCCTTTCAGAAAATTCCCAGAAGTATATACTCACAATTGCAGATCTCTCTCCAGAAGTAACAGTCCCCTTTTCTAGTCCTTCAAGACTGAGGATCACAGCGCTCTGGTTGAGCTATTTATGCCTGTGCTGCTGAGGTAAGCTGTGACCAACTTCCTGGGTGATTAACAGTCCTTGCTTAGATAGAAGGAGTCTTTCAAAATGGCCTTTTGACCTGCCACCTGGTGTTAACACCTATTGAAAATGTTTCACAGGTCTCTTGCCCCCTAGGTAGAAGGCCTCTTTGTAAAGATCTCTAGAAGACTTTATTTGTTGCTGAAAGAGTACTGACCTTGTTTTGCCTTTTGTGCTAAGCTATATTCTGATTTGATTTAAATTATAGCTCTTTGCTGCTGCTAGGCTCTAGCTTATTATGAAATTTAAACTACAAGCTCTCTGCTGGCTTCTAAATTTACCCAGAAAGCTCTCTTCTGTGTTTTAAATTTAAACTAAAAGTATTTTGCTGATGCTAGGTCCTGAGTGACTATTAAATTTAAACTACAAGCTCTCTGCTGGGTATGAAATGTAACCAGAAAGTTCTCTTCTGTGTTTTAAATTTAAACTTAAACTGCTGCTACTAGGCCCTGACTGATTTAACAAAAAATAGTGGGTTCACAGATTAATTAGCTTTAATACAAAGAATTCCTTTCAGAAAATTCCTAGAAGTATATACTCACAATTGCAGATGTCTCTCCAGAAGTAACTGTCCCCTTTTCTAGTCCTTCAAGGGGGTGGAGGTGAAGACGGGGCAGGCAGTGAGCGGTCTGCGGCCCTGGATGTTCAGGGTAGATGCTGATGTCAGCCCTGTATGTCTGGGGCCGGCAGAGTAGGCAAGGAACTTATTCCACCTCTGAGGACAGCAGGCCCGGGGTGCTTCAAAGGGTGGGTGAGCCACAGGAGATTCCCCACAACCCAACCCTATCCGTGGGAGGCCAGATCGGGGGTCAGGCTGCAGGGAAAGCACGAAGTCGGTGGCGGCGAGGGATCGCGGCTCCTTAATGGAGCCGTGTTGCCATGGCAACCAGACGCCATGGCACGCGGCTCCATTCAGGAGCCCTAATTGTTAGCCGGGCAGGTGCCTGTACGTACAGGCCACCCGGAATCAGGTCTGTGCCTGCAAGTTGAGGCTTAAATGGGATTCTGATCCCGTGGGGGCTAGACATGATCCCCGGGATCAGAATCCTGATTATTTCTGTGTGTATGGTTCCGACTGGACAAACAGAAGCCGGGATGCCCAACACGGAATAGGCCTCCATGTGTTTAACATGCTGCAACTGTTAGCACAGGGCCACGTTAATTACTTTGTGCTAATTCCTACGTAAATTGCCCATCATGCATTGGGGTGAGCAATGGGCACGGTGTGGGAGGAGAGTAGGCATCGACTCCACACTGAAATTAGTGCAGGGTTAATAACTGCGAGTGCACTTAACGCCATTTCATAGGCTCCTAAGTTAGTTGCCTAAAATTTGTCTCCTATGTTCAGTGAAACATGGGACCCTAGTAGTAAATTTTTAGAGAGTCCAATTTAAGTGCCGAATTCTCAAATGTAGGTGCTTAATCCCTTTGAATATCAGCCTCTCCCCACAACCTCTATCAGTGACTTACTTATTTTATTTCAGCATTTATATATAAGGTTCTCAATTCCTGCCTTTCAAGATTACAAGTTAGATGAAACTGACAGGCATGGACAAATTCTGCAGCTCTGCACTCTCGCAAGCTGACCACATTCTTTGTCAGAAAAAGAATATTGACCGTCTCCATAGAACGTTGCCCAGATGCACATCTAGCAACCCAAGTACTGTACTTAGCTACATGGGAACAGAAATAGTGTTAATAATGTGCTAATAGGTCCACAGCACAGTCTACCCATACGCTCCCAAGCAAAGCTGGAAAACGTGCCCCTGCCTGGCAGTGCTTCATTTCTGTGATAAGTGCCAGAGTTTTCCAAAATCTTTAGGACTCTGCAGTAGAATCTTACTCAGCATTTTGGATCCGCCCCAGAATGGTGCAACAAGAGAGTATTCCTGAAAAAAGGAGGTCATTTTATAAGGAGCCGCCTAAAGACACACGCCATCTATGCTTGTAAATCGTGGTATTTTCGTGATTTGCATGCATTAATGGGCATTTACAGGCTTACTTTATCCGGTCGCTATTGTCTAAGAGGCACTACCAGGTAGCACAGGGTTCAGTAGGCGTCATGGTAAAAGGTACCACATGCTAAAAATGCAACTGTGCTACCCGAATAGCAGAGGCTGGGGTGGAAACTGGGCGGTTCTTGGGTGGAACCTGCACATCATGGGCAGCTTGGGCATTTTTGGTGCACATTCACTAGCAATGTTACAATTAGCGTGGGTGCACGTACTACTATCTCAGCGGGTGGCATTAAGGGCACCTGGGCTGATTGCACTAAACAGATGGAGCATGGGTATGGTGTGAAACCCACGCTTGCAACATGGAGATGTGCTCCCTTTTGAGGCTGAATGCATGCCACGTGTGCAAATCATAGCAAGCCTGCCCCTAAGCATGTACATAGGGCTGATGCACTCACTTTCACTGTAGGTGTGCGCATGGTGGAGTGTGGACAGAGCACACGAGCACATGTGTAGATTATAAAATGCTATAATTTATCCCCATTCTTGACAAATTTAGGTGTGGGCATTTACACCAGCCATAGGACTGGCACAATTGATTATGCCTAGATTTAAAGCTCATTTTTGACCAGTACTTGACTTTATAAAATAGGCGTGAAATCAATGCAGAAAAATGCATTGTAACTAGGCAGGAATTCATAAAATTCCCCTCAGTATGTGCCTTCTGCACTGTGAAGATGGCAGGGAGTCCATTTACAGTGCTCCTGTCCATGAAGTTCAGCATCTGCCGTCTCCAGAGGGGCAGACACCATCTCCTGCTCTATCGGGCCATAAAAGCACCTTAGCTGTAAGCAGAGTGACTCTTCTTCATATCTATAGTGAAGGAGTGAGCACCTCTACTTGTCTCAGGGGTGCTTGGTGTTGAGCTTCAGAACCACACACATTGGAGGGAGCCAAAGGATCCTTAGAGCCCTTAGAAGGACGGCACCAAATACCATAACATCACGCTCACAACCCACTTACGAATGACTCTGTGTGACTCCTTATATAATATTTGCTACAAGCAATTATTTGTGATCTTCCTCTCCTTAATACTCCTCCTCGGACTGAACAAAACTGTAGAAATAAAGGAAAAGATGGGCTTCTGAGGTGAATTTAGTAGTGGCAGGATGGGATGAGATCTTTATTTCAATTCGGAGTCTGCTGGAGTCTTGGATGCAAGGTGCATGGTATTGCATGGGTTTTAGAGAACATATTTATTAAGCCATAACCTTAAACATCCTTGAACCTCTCCCCAGTATAATTTATAAAGATCTTAAAAATCTGGACTTTTTATAATTTTCTTCCGAATTGGATTCCAACAGACTTTACTGTTTAATGAGTCAAAAAAATGTGCAAACACTTCCGGGATGGATGAGTCTTCCTCCCCCCCCCCCCCCCCCTCTGCTTTGGAAGCTTTCAGGAAGGCTGAGCCCCAACAATGTTCCACCTAGGGTAGCAGGTAGTGGCTTTCTTTATTCTTTCTCACTCAACTTGTAATCAAATTCTGGAATCTGTTCCCAGAGGATGTGGTAAAAGCTGTTGGTGTAGCTGGGTTTAAAAGAGGTTTGAAAAGGTTCCTGGAGGAAATGCCTATAAACCATTATTAAAGTGGACTGGGGAAATCTACTGTTTACTCCAGGATAAGCATTGTGGAATCTGCGTACTTTTTGGGAACCCGCCAGATACCTCTGACCTGGATTGGCCACTGTTGGAAACAGAATCACTGGGTGTGATGGACCCTTGGTCTGACCCACTATCTTATGTTCTTATGTTAACGTTCTGATAATATTACTGTTACTCACTTTATTACACAATTATATATCAGTTTACCAAGACTCAGAGTGCAAACTGATTTGCTTCGGGTCATACAATCAATGTGGAGAGCGTTTAACCTTACATAATTCAAAGTGCCCAATATTCAACAGTGATTACAGCAGCTAGCCGTCACTGCTGAACCCTAGACCTGGATTTTCAAATCCAGGGCCATATCTGGCCGCCAGCATGGAATATCCGGGTCAGCTAAATAGCCAGGAAGCTAACCAGGCAGAAGTGGTTCGCTTTGGTAGTGAAAGTTAGGACAGCCTTTACTGCGCCTGACCTTTTCCGCCAAAGGATAACTGGGCATCAACTGAATATCTACGCTGCCGCTTATCCTATGGTGCCGTCCCCGAAACACTCCAGTGCTAGTTGATTAGCACTTGGGTACCTAGCGGTTGCACCCACTTCAGTGTGCCGCCGAATATCCCATTCACTTCAATTAACACAGTTCCCAGGTCTGCAAACCACATTAATCATTTTAAAAATCGGGCCCAAAGACTTCTGAATTCTAGCTTGGTGCTCTGACTCTTACTTGCTCCGTCTGTATGCGTATGCTCCATAAGAATATAAAGATTATCCAGGTTTGCAGCTCTTTTCAGCCTTATATCTTTCCCATTGTGGCCACACGCTGGAACAACTCATATTATGGAGCCCAAAAAAACCCCAAAACCAAAACATAGCCTACATCCAAATGAGCATATGGTCACCACCACTGCAGGAAAGCCTTGCAAAAGAAAATGTTTATATTTTCCCCATTTCCTTTTGGTTGGAAGTCTCCAAAACCTCATCATTTGACTGTACACATCCTGCCCGAATGCTTACTTTAAATATCTGTTTATCTGCTCCCTTTTCAAATATAGCTGCCTTGTTATAGCGTTGAAAACATTGTGTATATGTTAGAGAATATCCAAATGGGGTACTTCTTGCTTTGAATATGCTAAGTTCTCGCATTTATCAGGCTTATTGACATTTCCGCTAATCCATTTATGAGTGCACAGCTGGTGAGTATTGTCTGCAAACTCTCCTTCTCTTGTATTCATCTTTATCTGTTTAAAAATAGTGTTTTCTGATTAGGAGTCACCTAAGCCTTAATTTTACAAGTCCAAAAGTTATATATATCTAAATTGGCTAATATTCTGAAACTATTAAAAGCCAGAGAAAGAGCAAGGCTGTGCTGGTTGCGTCAAATTTTAGATCTTGCTTGATCTTCAAAGCCAAGACCTCTCTCAACTCATGAACTTTTCCATTCCCTTCAGTGCTTTTTATTCTCAGAGGCTTATTTAAGCTTCAGCTCTAACTGAGCCAGCAGCCCCGAAGAGAAGAAAACATGCATTTCTACCCCATGGTCCAGGTCGTAACTATCTTGCTGGGATGTGGATTTGTCACAGAAGACATAGGAGCTAAGGAGCAAGTCGCTTATCAAATCTTCTACCGGTCTGGTGACTGTACATTAGGGGGTCTGTTTCCTATCTACTTTTCAACAGACAGCATGGAGACTTACTGGAAACCTGAGCCCTTGAAATGCAAAAGGTAGGCCTCCCTCTCTGCTGAGACCCCTGTCAGAGCGCGTCAGCTATTGCATGTGATCAGTGATTTAAACTGAGGCACCTAAAGGAGAGCAGAAATCTGTTTATGGGAACCTTTGATCTCGTTCCCTTAAGCACATGGAACTGTGCAATTTATGGAACTGACCAGTGGCCAATTCTCGAAAGGGTTTTACAACTTATATCCCAATGCATTAGGTGGATTTGTAGTCCACATATGCAGTATGTTGAAGTCTGAATCAGAAACAGAGAAGGGTCTTATACCTACACACCACAGCTGACCAGTCGGTTCAAACTGTGTCTCTGAAAAACAGACTGTTGTCTTGAGAACTGTACGTTTTAGGGAACAAAACTGGTACAGGAAAGGCCAGTGTTGTAGTTGTCCAAAGGAAAACCCTCACTGGCTCTTTAAAAGCAGTTTTTGCTGCAAGAAGGTTTAGTCACTGTTTAAAGTCAGGGGGCATGTGGTCTAATTGCAAATGACGTATCCCAGACATAGGTTAAAGGGTGTTAGATGAACGAACCAAAGCAACAAGTTTGCTGCAGTTCTGTTTATTTTTCCAAAGTGTGACTATTTTTTGTATATTGTCAAAACAGATGCCATAAATGGTAGCAGGAAGTACCTGACAGTGACAACACTACAGCCAGACTTAACACAACCCAGAGCCGACACAAAGATTTCTGCTGCCCCAAGCAAACGCCCCAGCCACACCGAGCCCCCTCCCCCGTCTTCTGGGGGCTGGCAGCGGCAGTTTAAAAGCAGTGGCTTTGGGTTGCTGTTGTGGCACACATGGCCTGCCGCTTTTGACCCCCTCCAACAGGAAGTTGCAGTGGAGGGGGGTAAGAAGCGGCAGACCATGTGTACCGAAGCACATGAGCTACCGTGGGCACCAAAGGAGCACCATAAAGCTAATGTGCTTCCCGCCATGGTCTGCCACCCTAGCAGGTCACCTAGCCCGCCTAATGGATGGGCAGGCCTTGTGCCAACCTCAGGCAAGAGAGTAAAGATCCAAACTGTCAAGTTACCCCATTTTGGGAGGGAGATTTAAGGCCAGCCTTGAATTTCTAACAACCCTGTCCTTGGGCTTTACCGGGCCTGCAGCACTGATTTCAAAAGGCAGAATTCGAGTAAGTTCAAAAGCAGGGACTAGCCAAAAGGTCGCCCTCCATCCTGGAGTCAGGGAGCTTGGCAGCTATGAAAGATATTTGTGTCTGAGGGCTGCTGAATTCTGAATGAAAGGCATATGTGGATTTGGGTGACCTGCTCTGTGCAGAAAGATTTGTGCATGAAGAAGGGGCAAAAGAAAGCATCTCTGACAGCTCTTTTCCTGTGCGCTTTGCATAAACCTTTTTAGGCTGTGAGGTTTGTATTTTCTCTTTTGTTTTTGCTGAAAAGCTCTCCAAATATCTAATTTTACAACAATTGAGCTTTGGGGTTTTAAATGTCAGCCCTTCAAAAGCCCAGATGATTTGGGGATGATATCATAAAGCTTAGCCTTAGGTGATTACTGAAATCATGAGCATCCCCCCCCCCCCCCCTTTTGCTTCTTCTTGACTCAGGCTGAACCCTGCAGGTTTTGTGCAAGCCCTGGCAATGAAATTCACAGTGGAGGAAGTTAACAACTCCAGCACCTTGCTGCCTGGAATAAGGCTGGGCTATGATATCTATGACACCTGCATGCAGTCTGTGGCTACAATGCTGTCATCCATGTTCTTCATAACCAGCCATGGCACCCAGAACATTGATGTACTTTGCAACTTCACCCGGTACCGGACCCGCGTCGTGGCAGTGATCGGCCCCTCCATGTCTGAGATGGCTCTGGCTAGTGTGAAACTCCTGAGTTTTTTCCTGATTCCACAGGTACTGTAATCTCGCAGCAAGGATTGTTTAGTTTAGTTTATTAAAATTTGATTTATCTCTTTTTGGAAATTGACTTAGCAGATAGACAGACATGTGTAGGTCCAGTCCACCTGATAATTTTCAGGTTGGGTGAAGGGCATGAAAGGGAGGGTGGGGGAAGGAGATAATTCACACAGCGTGTCTATCATTTTCCTATATAATATACGCATTGCACAGTTTTCAGCTCTCTAGTTATCACTTGTTTCTTTTTCAGATTAGTTATGCAGTCACATCGGAAACATTTAGTGATAAGAAAACCTTCCCATCCTTTCTGCGGACGGTACCGAGTGATAAAAGGCAGATGGAAGGAATGATCCAGCTCATAAACTATTTCCAGTGGAACTGGATAGCCGTGATTGGCAGCGACGATGACTATGGGATGGGTATCAAACATTTTTCGAGGCTAGCTACCCTAAATGGAATCTGCATTGCTTATGAAGGCTTCATTCCCCTTTATCAGACCAGTGCCAAAACTAATCAAGTAATCCGCGACATTTTGTACCGCGTCCGCCAAACTAGAGTTAATGTCACGGTTGTCTTTGCCTCTGTCTCCCAGGCTAAAGCTCTTTTTCAAGAGGTCATAAAGGAAGGTCTGAGCAAGGTGTGGCTTGCCAGTGCATCTTGGGTAGTGTCAGAACTGATTCTGACCCTGCCTGGCATTAATACAATTGGAACTGTGATTGGATTCTTGCCCAGAACAGAAGCAGTCCCTGGCTTTGAGGACTACATAAGCCGTGCGGTTGCTAAACTGCAGCAGGAAATCCCTACAGATCCCTCCCCATCTGCAGCAGAGAACTCTGATTACTATGAAAGACCTGATGCCATTCTAGACTTTGCTGGTTACCATTTACCGACGATGTTGTATCCACTACTAGGATACTATGCGTACAATGTGTACACTGCAGTATACAGCGTGGTTCATGCTTTGCACAAAGTTCTCAAATGTCAGTCAGGAAGATGCCAGGAAGCATGCTCCAAGTTGTACCCTTGGCAGGTAATAAGAACTTTTCTTAAAATGCTGTTAGCCTGCTTTCTTAAGCAGAAGCATCGGTGTTATTTATATATTAATTAGGAATGAGCCAAACATGGTTTCATGGGGAGGTCCTTGAGAGTTGCCCTTTTTGGGCCAGCTTGGTGGCTCAGTGGCAAATTTGTCTGGACTATCATGCAGAAGATCTGGATTTGAGTCCAGATCAGGCTTCTGCTCCATGGGCTGGAAAGGGCTGGGAATGCTGCAGAGGCACATTCACAGCCCCTTGGGAGACGAAGCCTCAGCTGTTGCTTAATGATGACACCTAGTGGTCAGACTTAGGATTCAGGTGTTTCAAAAGGAGCAGCCATTTGTGCCTCTTGGCCAAGGACTGTTGCTGTGAAGGCTGGGTTGTGTTAGGAGAAGGATGTAGAAGGAGAGGAAAAATCCTGGGTAGTTGCAAATGAAAGCTCATGGCACCCTAGAAGCTGGTCCCAACTGAGATGGAAGCCTAAAAAAGCTTGAAAAATTCACTGTGAAAAAAGAAGAAAGGCTTCCCATTGTAATATGCAGGAGATGTCAATGTGTTCTCTAAATTTGCTGTTTCTATTTTTCATAGCTGCTGGAGGGGGTTAAAAATGTCAACTTCACCATATTAAACACCTCCTTCTACTTTGATGAAAATGGCAGTCCCAATACCGAGTATAACATTGTAACTTGGACACAAAATGGGAAGGAGCTGAAGTCTTACAAGATTGGACAGTTCAGTGCAATGCTGGATAACATTAACTACTCTCTAATTAACTGGCAGACAGCAGGGAATAAGGTAAAGGTCTCATTAGGTGCTATTTATAACGTGTTTACATCGTCATATTTTTAAAGTATATAGAAAAGTGATTATGGGCCTGTTGTTGTTGTTAAGTGCTTTGACCAGGTGAATAGTTGTCCATGTTGTAACTATCCCTTGGAGTTTCTTGGGAAGTTGCAACTGAAAGTAAATTGCAGGTCTTTCTTCTGCATAGTAAGCTTACACACCTAGTATTCCAAGGTGGTTTTCCATCAAAATACTAACCAGGCCTGACCATGCATAGCTTCCAAGATTAGACAAAATTAGGCATACTTAGTGGCATGGTCATAGTTAATTATGGATCTATGGCCTCTTTACTAACTTGTCCAAATTGGATTAGATATAATTGGTATCTCAGAGACCTGGTGGAAGGAGAACAACCAATGGGATATTGTAATACCTGGGTACAAATTGTATTGCAATGATAGGGTAGATCATATTGGTGGAGGGGAGGGTGTTGTATGTTATTGAGTCACACAGGATAAAGGTTTTACAGGAAACAAAATACACTGTAGAATCTCTATGCATAAAAATTCCATGTAAATAGAGGAAGACAAAATGGCAGTAGAGGTGTACTACCAACCGCCTGGCCAGAATGAATAGGAGGATGATGAGATGCTAAAAGAAATCAGGGAAGCTAACAAAAGCTACAACACAGTAATAATGGATGATTTCAATTACCCCAGAACTGACTGGGTCAGTGTCACAGCAGGACATACTAGGGAGATAAAGTTTCTAGATGAAATAAATGACTGCTTCATGGAGCAGCTGGTTCATGAAAGAGGGGAAGCAATTCTGGACCAAGTCCTTAGTGGGAGCACGGAACCACGTAAAGAGAAGAAACCCAGTACTAATGCGTGGTATTAAGGAAGGAGAATATTTATTATTCTCAGTTTAAGCCCAAAAGCCCGACACAGGCCGTGTTTCGATTTCTCTTCGTCAGGGGAATCAGGCACAATACATGCATAAAAACATGAACAAACATTATATAAAAAATAATAATTAAACATATCACAATAAATGAATAATCTAATAAAATCGTATGTACATACTTGAAAGCATGAATAAACGTTAAATATAAACAATCATATTAAATAAACATATCTTAACAATTGAATAATCCAATAAAATCATAAATAATAAAACAAAAATTAATACGCAATTACTTGCGGAATGCTCATTTTGTCTATATAAAAACAAAAATGCAACCAATAAACAATAAAAAACAATGATATAAAGAAGAATATAAAAACTAATAACAAGAATAAAAGGGTGTAAGCAGACTATAAATAATTAATACTTTCTCTTTAAAGGAACTACCTTTTCAATGGATTCACACCGATTGTGTAAGTGTACACAATCAGTGTGAATCCTTTGAAAAGGTAGTTCCCTTAAAGCACAGTACCCCCACAATGTGACGGTCTGTAGCTACTCTGTGCCAGTAACACACACGATCAGTTCCCCCTACCAGGCCAAGCTGCTGTGGTGGTGCATACCCCATCTTGTGCCATCTGTAGACTGCTGATCTGCATGTGCAGTGCATCATGGGTACGGGTGGGTTAACCCTATCCTGGTAACCACAGCAGACAGTTTGTGTGGTGACCTACAGTCCTTCTGTAGCCAGACAGGAGTTTGTTAGTAGCTATAGAGATGTAGCCTACTGGTTACTTCACTGACTGTGTAGGCAGAGGTCATGGGTTTGATCCACAGTGGTGTTATTTGATAGGGTTGTCTGAGACATTTCCTTTTTTAATTTAAGTTAGTGCTGCCAGCAAAAACACCCTCACAGTGCTGTAACTTTAAGGTGCCTCATAAGGCACCACAGCGCCCTATTAACCATTGTGCTACAACTCTGTTGCTGTGTTTCCAGGTCAGCGCGCCTAATTAAGGCTAACATGCTTTAACGTGCCAGGGCTTCCTTTATCGCGCGATAACCCAAAATGCTACCTTAAGACCGGAACGCCCACTACCTTATATGGCATTCGTCACAGTAAGACTGCAACTAACGCTGGTAACATTAAGACGGTCTAGTAAACATACCCCTTAATGTGGACAAGTGCAAAATTAAGCACCTAGGGAAGATCATCCCAAACTACTGTTATACAATGAAAGGTTCCACATTAGGAACCATCACCCAGGAAAAGGATCTAGGCGTCATTGTGGGCCACACATTGAAACCTTCTGCTCAGTGTGCAGCGGCAGCTAAGCAAGCAAATAGAATGTCAGGATTCATAAGAAAAGCAATGGAGAATAAAACTAAGGATATTATAATTCATCTGTATCATTCCATGGTGCAACCGCACCTTGAATATTGTGTGTAATTCTGGTCACCATATCTTTAAAAATATATAGCAGAATTAGAAAAGGTATATCCACCAAAATGGTAAAGGGGATGGGAGGATTCCTTTATGTGGAAAGACATAAATGATCACGGCTCTTTAACTTGGAAAAAAGACAGCTGAGGGGAGATATGATAGAGGTCTGTAAATTAATGAATGGAGTGGAACGGGTAAATGTAGATCGGTCATTTACTCCATCAAAAAGTAGGAAAACTAGGGGCACGGAATAAAACTACAAAATAACCAATTTAAGACTAACTAAGAGAAAATATTTTTTCACTCAATGCATAATCAAACTCTGGAATTCGTTACCAGAGAATGTGGTAAAAGCTGTTAGTGTAGCTGGGTTTAAAAAAGGTTTGGACAAGTTCCTGGAAGAAAAGTCCATAAACCATTATTAAGGAGGACCAGAGAAACCCACTACTTACCCCAAGGTAAGCATCGTGGAATCTGTGCACCTTTTGGGGAACCTGACAAGTACTTGTGATGTGGATTGGCCACTGTTGGAAACAGGATACTGGGCTTGATGGATCTTGATCTGACTAGTATTACATTGCTTTTGTTCTTATGAGTTAGGTGATGGATTAGGTTGTGTTTGGTTGGGCTGCTTCATCTCCTTATGGGGCCCTGGGAAAAGCTGAAATAATGAGACCCCCCTGTTTCATGGCCTCCTTTTCGTGGCCTGCTCATTTGATGGCCATTCCATTCGTGGACCCCCCCCCCCCCCCAGCAGTAGAAGAGTCTGCCTGTGGGAGATCGAAATCCCACGGGCAAAAGAGAAGAGGAAGGCCATGATTGCAGCCCAAATATAAGCTGTCTGCCCTCGGGAATCCCATCTCCCACATGCAGACGGAAGGGATCTTTGCCAGAAGTGCAACTATTCCTTTCTCTTCTGCCCACGGGAAAAGGGATCCCCATGGGCAGAGAGCCTGCATCTGGGCTCTGATCTTCTGCAAGCAGCAGAGAAGGGGACATCGTGTCACAAATGCATGTCCTCTGTGTGATCAGGGCTGCTTTTACCCAGCAGCAGCAGGGTAAAAACAGCTGTGAGGATGCTGGATTCCTAGACACTTCCATCTTAGAAAATGTTTGAACCCCTAAGTGCTCTAATAGTCTGTGTGTAATCAGCTTACCACAGGTACACAACATCATATATCAATATTCAGAGCATCATCTCTGTTTGGAGCAATTATCAGAACACATTTAGATGATTCCTTTTGATTTTCTGTTGATTTTATATTGGAATGATGGATTCCCATGGAGCATGGTGTATTCATACTGGGCTAAAATGGGAAAGAATTCTCTGTATTCATTTTACTGTGCTACACTGGAAATGGATAAAGCTGGGTTGCCAAATGACTCCAAATTCTCCTGGTGCTTGCTCCAATCCTAAATTTACCCCAGTAAATTCAGGGACACGTAGTTCTAATTTTCCAACTGCACTCCCTAAGAAAAGCAAGACTAAAAGTCCGTGCATGCAATGGAGTTGAGCACAGACAGCGAAACGAGGTCGGCCGCAGGGACCATGGCCTCAACAATATTTTGCCAAGCACAGAAGCAGCAACCAGAGAGCTTGGGGCAGGGTTGGTTTGTCTGGCCCCTCCGACCAAATGTCTCACTGCTCCTGCTGTTAGGTGAATCTGGGACTCGTTGGCAGCCCTAGATGTTAACAGTGGGTATGAAGAGCTGTAAATACTTCTGTCTTTATATTATGGTGGGAGCTTGGACATAGTACATTAGCTGCTTGTATCTTTCTCTATATCACTCACTTGCTGCAGTCAGAATGTGTTACAGAAGTAATTATCCCTTTGCAGGTCCCTCCCTCCCAATGCTCTAAAGCCTGCAAACAGGGTCAGGTAAAGATTGTCAAGGGTATGCATTCCTGTTGCTTTGACTGTATTGATTGCCTAGAAGGAACCTTCCAAATTGCCGAAGGTAAGTTTGCTAAAATGATCACTTTTTCACAAGCCACGCAGAACTAAATTATCAGTTTGGACAGTCCTATCAAAGATGGAAAAAATGTTACTTCGTAACTTCCAGGCTATGTAGATGCCTCTAAATATTTTTAGGTTTTCTCTTTGTCAGATCAGTAAGAAATACTGATCTTAAGTTGTCAATATATTATTATTGACCACTGTTGATCTGATCAACTGTATATATAGTGGATCTTAGGCTGGTCCAACAAATACTTGTCTGAGTTCAACAAGAAAGTACCAACCACCTGTAACTTCTTTATCAACTTGTCTTTATTGACAGAACTGATAAATCATGAATCCATGATAATGTTTGATATGTCACGATAATATTCGATATGTATCCAGGACACAGAATCACATTTTACCAATCTCTTACAGATGACTTGATTTGCAACCCATGCCCTGAGGGTGAGTGGTCTAAAAATGGAAGCACCAGCTGCAGCAAGCCAACTTTTATCTACCTGGAATGGAGTAGCACCCTAGCCGTAGTCTTCCTCCTTTTGACAGCCGGGCTCCTGTTTTTAATTATAGCCATCACTGTACTCTTCTCTAAACACCTGCACCTACCAGTTGTGCAGGCTGCGGGGGGCAAGATGAGCTTCCTGACGCTTCTGTCCCTAGCGGCTCTGTGCTGTAGCGTGGGTCTTTTCATGGGGAGACCCACTGATCTGGTCTGCCAGATCCAGCAACCATTCTTGGCTCTTAGCATCACGGTCTGCCTCGCGACCTTTCTGGTTAAGTCTCTCCAGGTCATCATCATCACCGATTTTAAAAACCTGCCTCCCTTTTATCTTGACTGGCTAAAAACCAGAGGCACAGGGATAATTATTGCCTTGAGTGTCACAGGTCAGTGTTTGCTTTGCATCTGGTACGTGCGTATCGCAATTCCTTTGTCCTCCATATACACCCCGGTCACTTTTCTGGAACGGTATCTGACATGTGGCAAAAGCCCCTTGCTAAACTTTGCCTGCATGTTTGGGTATAATGCTTTACTAGGCCTTTCTTCCTTTGTGTGTAATTGTCTGGCACAGAAACCTCAAAAAAAGTACAACCTGGCTCGAGATATTACCTTTTCAATGTTGGGGTACCTTGTCATCTGGGTTGTTTTCATCCCTGCCTATGCCAATATAAGAGATGAGACTCGTTCTATTTTGTACATTGTGACCATCCTCACCAGCACATTTACAATCATTGCAGGATACTTTTTGCCAAAGTGTTACCTTATTGTATTTAAGCTAGAATCCATCATGGTAGACTATTTTCAGATCTACATCAGCTAGCCCATCTCCAGCAATCCATGCAGGCGAAGGCTGCAGGCATGCTAGATGCTTCTCAGTCTTTGTGACCCCACCAGTTCATTTGCTTTGTTAATATTTATTTTTTTAAAAACCCTAATATTTCTGTGTGAATGAAAGATCCCAGACTTAAGTTAAGTCACATTTGTTTTCAGTCTGAATCTGGGAGAGATTGTGTTTTGGGACCAGATAAAACCAAACTCTCTTCTGCCCCTATGGGAGAGCATCAGTAAAAAAAGGACTCCATGTTCAATCTATGTGATGCTTACAATTGATGAAAGTGTCTTTCTTTGGGTTGTGTAATACCAGGCTGCATCACCCTATTTGTTTCTGCTCCAGTTAGGTAAAAGAACATCATCATCATGGAGCCAACTTTTCAAAATAATTGGGGGTGCTAAGCTCAACACAAAATTACTCCTTCCTGGATACATTAAAGGAGTTTGCTCAGTACTGGGGATTTTCAAACATGCATCACACTCACAGAGTGGCACATAACTCAAGGAGTCGAGAAGTTTATAATAAATACACTACTGTAGGATTATGTTATTATGTGAAGATAATATTGATCATTGTTAGTTTTATGGCAAGCCACTCATCTTCGGTTTCCCCATTTTCCACTGACTGTTTTTTTTACCCTTATGTTCCCTTCTTCCCAGTAATAAAGACCTTTGATGTGAGATAGTGTGTGGTTTACTGACTCTATCAATAGATTTCTTTAAGTATCATGAAAATGATATTTCCTAGACCAGGCTGCTCTAGATGTACCTATATTTCTCTGTTGACAGCAGGGGGCGAGCAGGTCACACAGCTGGTGATGTCCTCAGATGGAATTGGTGTGCTCAGTGATCTCCCATAGCACACACGCACTCTCCTCCTGATCTTACTGTGCATGTGCTGACATCCCTTTAAACCAGGCCCTTCTTCCATCCTCCTCAGTTTAGTTTTTTCTGCCGAACCAACTTAACTTCTCATGTTTCTCTTCTTAGTAAAACAAAAGCAAAGAGTTTTCTTTTTTCCCCTTCTTCTTATAAGACTAAGCATGTCCTCCCAAACTACCACCCATCCTCTGGGGCTATTTCTGGTACCCATGGTGATGGAATGACTGCAATCTGCGGACTTACCTTCAGCTTCAGGCCATGCCAAAGCATGTCAAGAGACCCTTTAAAAAACAGAAAAGTAAAAGATCTGGCCATCCTGGTGATCTGGACACACTGACAGTACCTCAGACACTTAGAGCTTGCACCCTCATCTTCCCACTTGTTTAACTTACTCCAGGACCAAGGGTCCTCTAAGAAAAACATAAGCAAGCCCTCTCATAGTAAGAGCTGACCTAACTGAGGTGAGCAAGATGAGTCGGATTATTACCTTATCTCTTGTCTCTCAAAGATAAGAGACCTGGAAACCCTTGGGAGGGGGGGGGGGGGGAGTGCCTCCACCAAAGCCACCAAAACATGAGGTCAGAGTGGGGAAGGGGTCCTTTGTCTCCTCTGCCTTAGATATGGTTCTTTATAAGGAGTCCTCGGAGTCAGTTATGTTGCACTTCCTACAGAGGTTTTTAAAGGACACATTGGCATTGCTGTTGACATTGGGGGAAGGCCTGATTGAATCAACTCCAAGCACTTCTATTTAGAGGATCACTGGGAAGCAGGACTAAGCCAGCAGGCAGCCTTTCATTATCTTCATAATCCTGCTTTCTCTCCAAAAGAAATAGAATTAGTAGATGCTCTTCAAGATACTAAAGGCAACCACCATGCAGGAAGCCCAATATACCTTTTTGATCTGGACCATCATGTGCAGACCATGATTCAGGACTCTGGCTGGGACTGCTTTTCCGGAAAGGGTCAAATTGAGGACCCCTCCTACTCTAAACTAGAAGCACTAGAAACCACTAAATTTGAAGGTGACTTTCACTCCATCCTGCATGCCATGAGAGCACTGCAGGAGGATTTTGCACTCCCAATGCATGTAGTGCTTCAGGAGCTACACTTCAATAAATGGAAGTCTCTGATTTCCATTCAGATGACCTCCAGGCATCTAGAAGTGAATATAGGTCATCATGACACCAGGCCATGCACAATCTCAGCTCACTCACCAGGTTGGTAGTGTCACTGGCAGCTCTTAAAAGGTCAAAGACTGCAAGGTCTAGCAGTACCTATCCACCAACAAAGATCTCAAAATTCTGGACATAGTGGTCAGGAAAGTCTAACAAGGTTCAGTGATAACCCTGATGATCCTGGCCCACCAAATGCAAATGCTTAATTATCATCATGTTCTAATGCAGCAGGCAGCAGAAGCCATGAAAGCCCCTGGCATGTATTTGCATTAGTCAGCAACACAAGTTCATCTTGCAATGTAGTAACATGCATTCCATCTTATTAAGGCAAATTGCATTGTGAATGATATGGCATCATGAACAGTGACAGGGCAATTGGAGCCCACAGAATGGTGTAGCTGCATATGTCTTGGCTGCATGAGGACCATGACCATCTGGTAGATGCTCCATGTGCAGGGTTCAGCCACCAAAGTAAAAGATATAGTATGTCAAATGAAGGATAATAGTTCCACACTAAGGGAACTTTCCTTGCAGTCTGTAGACCAGTAGACTTATTTCCCCAGGAGCCAGCAAGTTGCCTACAAAAGACACTATCCCCAATTACTTTTCCAGCATTTCTAGCCAAGGAGGCACTTCCCACCCTATGCTAATCCCCCTCCTTCAACACCAGGCCACAAACCTTTGACTGTTATCTAGTGGGAGGTAGGCTCTGGTTTTTTGAGGAAGCCTGGCAAGTGGTCAGCATCGATTGCTGGGTCCTTTGGATCATTCACAAGTTTTACAAACTGAACTTTTTCAGCCTCCTGCCTACGAAAGGGCCAAGGATAAGGTTGAACATCTTGGCTAATCATGTAGCTGTTTTAGGAAAAGAGCTGGAATCTCTGCTGAACAACAGCATGGTAGCCAATGTCCCCAACACTCAAAGTGGGCATGGCTTCTACTCTTAAATTCTTTCTCATTCCCAAGAAGTCAGAGGGACCATTTTCCATCCTCATCCTGAGATAGCTAAACCAATTAATCAAAAAAAGAGTTCAAAATGAATACCCTTGCCATGATCCTTCCATTATTGGATGCAAACGACTGGCTCACCTCATTGGATCTCAAAGATGCTTATACCCATGTCCTTGTATACTCTGATCACTTGCACTTTCTATGTGTCACCTTCCTGGATTATGATTATCAGTATTAGGTCATTCAGTCTCTCCTTCTCCCTGAGTGTCTGAAGTGTAGCTGCCCTTTTTTGCAGGAAGGGGCTCTTACACAATCCCATGGTTGCCTTACAAAAGACTATATAAACTCTATTGAGCTGGGATTCCTCTTCACTGTTCTGAAATCTGAGCTTGAGCAGACATGCTGCCTCTTCTGTATAGGTGCACAGTTGGACATGGTCATGGTGAGAGCTTTTCTTCTGAAAGAGAGAAGGCAGTAACTCATTTCACTCTGTAGCATTGGATTTTAACTCATATCTTTCTCAGAAGTTCAAGGAAAGTTACATTCAGGCACAGTAAATATTTCCTGTCCCCAGAGGGCTTACAATCTAAATTTGTATCTGAGGCAATGGAGGGTTAAATGATTTGCCAAAGATCACAAGTAGCAGTGGGATATGAACCTGGCTTCCTTGAATCTAAGCCTACAACTCTAACCATTAGGTTATTCCTTCATTCCATCAGGAACAAATACAAATTGGCCTCTGCCTGCAGAATCCTGAAATTGATGGGGCACATAGCCTTGTCTGTTCAGATAGTACCATTTGCAAGAGAACATAAGGACCCTTCAGTGACACCTCAAGCTCCACTGGTCTTGGAGTATAGAGTCTCTTTCAAAAGAACCCCGCAGTTCTCAGCCATGAGAAGGAACTTGCTTTGGTGGTAGGACCCTTGCAACCTGTCAGTGGATTGTCCATTTTAAAATCCACAGCCTCAAATCATGTTGACAATAGATGCATCTCCGATTGGGTAGGGAACACATTTAGCTGATGCCTACACAGGGAACCTGGGGAGACCAGGAAAGAGGTCTTCATATCAACTTGATGGAACTTCAAGCAGTATAACAGGCCCTTTAGGCCTTCAGGACTTGGTTACAAGGGGAAACAAGTTCTCCTCCACATGGATAGTTTTGTTCTACATAAACAAATGTGGAGGAAGTGTTGGGCTCCCTCAACTTCTGCTAGGAAGTATTGGAAGTATGGCATATTGCTTGGGGCATGCAGGCCCACCTATTAACAGTATACCTGCCCAGCAAGAACAATCAAATTGTAGACTCCTTAAGCTGATACCTGGACAACTACTGAGTGGTCTGTAGACCAGGCAGTGGCGCAGCTCCTGTTCAAAAAGTGGGGAACCCCATACATGGATCTTTTTGTGGCACGGACAAACAGCAAATGTCCAATCTTCTGCTCCATGAGACCAACAGATTACAGATTGTACATGATGCCTTTGTTTTTTCATGGGACAGAGGACTTTTGTACGCATTTTCCACCAATCAGACTTTCAGTCCCTCCCCCCATCTCCCAGTTTACTCTACCTCCCTTGACTACCTAATGACATCAATGTAACTTTAAGTTAATGTTAAATGTAGTCTCCAAGTTGACTTCCCTGTTTCAATGTATACTGTTTCTGCTTCAATGGAAACCAAAACTGTTAAATATGGCTACCAGAATAATATTCTAGATCGCTCCATGGTGCGACCGCACCTTGAATATTGTGTGCAATACTGGTCGCCATATCTTAAAAAAAATATAGCAGAATTAGAAAAGGTACAAAGAAGAGCCACCAAAATGATAAAGAAGTTGGAAGGATACCCCTATGAGGAAAGGCTTAAAAGTTTAGGGCTCTTCAAGTCAGGAAAAAAAGATGGCTTAAGGGAGATATGATAGGGTTCTAAAAAATAATGAATTGAGTAGAACCTGTAAATGCAGATTGGTTATTTACTCCTTCATAAAGTAAAAAGACTAGGGGACATACAATGAAGCTACAATGTAGCACATTTAAGGCTAATTGGAGAAAATATTTTTTTTCTCTCAACACATAATCAAACTCTGGAATTCATTACTGGAGGGTGTACTAAAAGCTGTTAATGTAGCTGAGTTTAGAAGAGTCTTGGACAAATTCCTGGAGGAAAAGTCCATAAACTATTATTAAAGAGCACTAAGGAAATCTGCTGCTTACCCATGGAATAAGCAACATGGAACCTGTGTATATTTTTGTGAACTTGACAGGTACTTGTGACCTGGATTTGCAGCTGTGGGAATAGGATACTGAGCTTGATGGACCCTTGGTCTGACCCAGTATGGCATATGTTATGTTCTTAACTAAAAGCTCATATTGACTCAAATGTAACAGTTTCACACAGTGTTGTAGAAACTGTCACCAGGACCCCACCAAATGTGCTATTCCAAAGTTGCTGGACTGTCTTTTTTATCTGTGTAATGCAGGACTCAAGATCTCATCAGTTTTCTCCACCTATCAGCTTTGGCTGCATATCATTTCAGCATGGATGGCTAACCAGTATCCTAGCATCCAAATTCATGAAGAACTCATGAACATTAGGCTGCTGTTATGAGAGCTGATTCTATCATGAGACCTCAATACAGTCCTTTCCAAGCTCCTGGAGCTCCCTTTTGAACCACTGGAATGGGTACCCCTTAAATATTTATCTTGGAAAACCATTTTTTAGTGGCTATTATGTCAGCCAGAAGGATCAGAGAGCTTCAAGTCTTGGTGCATTACCCACCATACATGCAATTCTTCTACAACAGAGCGATTTTGCACAACCACCCTAAATTCCTACCTAAAGTAGTCACCGAATTTCATCTCAAGCAGTCTATAACTCTACTAGTCTAGTTTCCCAAACTGCACTCTAGTTATACTAGAGCATGGCTTCACTCCCTGGACTATCTTTGGACCCTTCTCTATTATCTACCAAGCACCACGATGCTGAGGAAGACTTCACAACTATATGTGACTGTTGCTCCTAACAAGCCTGGATTCCCAGAATTCAAGCACACCTTGTCCTTTTGGGTCTCTGACGGCATCAGTTCCTGCTACTCTGCTTCCAAGCTGCCATCACCAGGAAAAGTCCCGACACACAGCCTTAGTACTACAGCTGCTTCCATAGCTAACCTCCGCTCCAACGCTATTGCAGATATACTCTATATAGAGTTGTGACTTGTTCTTCAATGCATGCCTTTATGAGGCACTATTGCCTGGACTTACCACCTTTGGCCAATCTATCCTACACTACCTCTTCACCATCCGATCAATTCCTCTGCCCTCAGTGTCCCTTGGGTTGCCCATCCAAGTAGACTATCAAGGCAGCCCTCAGCTATGGATTCACCATCTTCATAGTTGATCATCCCCTACTGTTGACTGAAAACGCATAGCTGCTTACCTGTAATGGGGGTTCTCCATAGACAGCAGGGGAATGCAGCCACACTGTCTCCCTGCTGGCCCCATTACACACTGAGTGGTAGCATTAGCAGAGACACAGACTGAAGGGGTTGGAGACCGAGCTTTGTTTAAAGGGACACAGGGGCATGCGCAGGAAGATCAGGAGAAGGTTCAGGCACCATGGGAAATCATTGAGCATGCCATTTCTGCCTGAGGACATCACCAGCTGTGTGGTTGCATTCCTTTGCTGTCTATGGAGATCCCCTGTTACAAGTGAGAAACTCTGCTTTCTGTGTGAAGCTCTTCCATGAAGAGGCACTGGGCACTGATGCTATCCAAGATCTCAGAGGCACTAAGATCCAAGGAGAAACCCATGCAGATATGTTCTCTCACATTTACTTTTCTCCAAGCTGAGGACTGGAGTCATATTTGTAGTTCATGATTTTAAGGGCTGAGTTATGAACAGGAATTAATAATAAGTGAGAACCCACCTAAGTGAGAACCCACAAATCAAAAACTGAAGTTCACAGCATTTTTAAACCCAGCTACACTAACAGCTTTTAGTACATCCTCTGGTAACGAATTCCAGAGTTTGATTACGCGATGAATGAAAAAATATTTTCTCTTATTAATCTAAAATGGGCTATGCTGCAGCTCCATTGTGTGTCCCCTAGTCTTTCTACTTTTTGATGGCACAAACAGCTGATCTACATTTTTCCATTCCATTCCATTCATTAATTTATAAACCCGTATCATATCTCCCTTCAGCCATCTCTTTTCCATGTTGAAAAGCCCTAACCTTTTAAACCTTTCCTCATAGGGGTATCCTTCCATCCCCTTTACCATTGTAGTGGATCTTCTCTGTACCTTTTCTAATTATTCTAGACCAGTGGTTCTTAACCAGTCCTCCTTGAACCCTTAGGCCAGATAGATAGAATGTGTCACATGCCTTCTCAGTTCTCACCACCACCAAAAAGTTGTCTAATAAACAATATTTTGGTGGTGGTGAGAAGCAAAGAGGCATGTGACAAATTCTATCTAACCTTTTTGATGTCTTGGAGATCTGCACCTTGCCCACTCACATTCTTAAATGACAGAGATGTAAGGCAGGGGTCTCCGAATCCAGCCCTAGAGGTGCCACAAACCAGTCAGGTTGGCAGGATATCTCTAATGCATATATATCTCATGCATATTCATTAGGGCTATCCTGAACACCCGACTGGCCTAGGGGTTCAAGGAGGACTGGTTAAGAACCACTGCTCTAGACCTATTTTAAGATATGGCAACCAGAATTGCACACAATATTCAAGGTACGGTCGCACCATGGAACAATACAGAGGCATTATAATATCCTTGGTTTTATTCTCCATTCCTTTTCATTATGATACCTAGCATTCTATTTCATTTCTTGGCTGCCGCTGCACACTGGACAGAGGGTTTCAACATATTCTCCACAGTGACACATAAATCTTTTTTCTGGGTGGTGGTTCCTACTGTGGAACCTTGCATCATGTAACTGTAGTTTGGGTTATTCTTTCCTAGGTGCATAACTTTGCACTTGTCCACATTAAATTTCATCTGCCATTTTGATGCCCAGTCTTCTAATTTATCAAGGTTCTCTTGCAATTTTTCACAATCCTCTTGCGTTTTAACAACTTTGAATAAGTTTGTGTAATCTGCAAATATGATCACCTCACTTTTTATTCTCATTTCCAGGTCATTTATGAAGATATTAAAAAGCAGCAGGCCCAGCACAGATCCCTGGGGTACTCCACTATTCACCTTTCTCCATTGAGAAAACTGGCCATTTAGCCCTACCCTCTGCTCTCCATCTTTTAACCAATACCAATATTACATTTCTTCCAATCCCATGACTTTTTAATTTGGCCAAGATTCTCTCATAAGGGACCTTGTCAAAGGCTTTCTGAAAATCCAGATAAACACCATATCAGCTGGCTCACCTTGGTCTACCTGTTTATTCACTGCTTCAAAGAAATATAACAGATTAGTAAGACAAGATTTTCCTTGGCTAAATCCAGTTTATCAAATACTTGTAATACATCTTCCTGGTTTATCGATATTTCTTAAAATTTCCGATATATCACCTTTAAATACCATTTCAGGCATGGGCAACTTCCCTACATCTTCTTCTGTAAAGACCAAAGCAAAGAATTCACTCTATCTCACCGCTATGGCCTTGTCCTCCCTTAGTGCTCCTTTTACTCCTCTATTATCTAATGGTCCAACTGACTCTTTCACAGGTTTTTGCTGTGAATATACTTGAAAAAGTTTTTATAATGCATTTTTGCTTCCACTGCAAGTTTTTTTTCAAATTCTCTCTTTGCCTGCCTTATCAATGCCTTGCATCTAACTTGCCAGTGCTTATGTTGTTTCCCATTTTTGTCATTTGGTTCATTTTTCCATTTCCTGAAAGATGCTTTTTTTGGCTACAGCAGCCTCTCTGACCTCACCTTCAAACCTTGCTGGCAGTTTTTTGGACTTCTTTCCACTTTTCTCAAAGCATGGAATACATCTGGTCAGTGCTTCCAAGATAATACTTTTAAACAATGCCCATGCTTGATGTAGATCTTTAACCTTTGCAGCTGCTCCTTTGAGTTTTTTCTTAACTATTTTCCTCATTTTATCATAGTCTCCCTTTTGAAAGTTAAAAGGTAGTACTGTGGATTTCCTTGCCATCTTTCTCTAATTCATTAAATCAAACATGATCATGCTATGATCGCTATTGCCAAGTTGTCCCAACACCCTTATCTCTTGCATCATATCCTGTGTTCCACTAAGGACTAGGTCCAGAATAGCTTCCCCTCTTGTTGGTTCATGAACCAGATGCTCCAAGAAGCTAGTTCTTTACCATCTAGAAACTTTATCTCCCTAGCATGTCCTGTTGTGACATTGACCCAGTTGATACTGGGATAATTTAAATCACCCTTTAATACTTTGTTGTAACTTTTCTTAGCGTCTCTGATTTCTCTTAGCATTTTATCATCCATCTGTTCATTCTGGCCAGGCGGTCGGTATTACACCCCCACTGCCATCGCCTTCCCCTTTTTACATGGGATTTCCATCCATAGAGATTTTACAGCATATTTGGTTTCCTCTAAAACGTTAATCTTGTGTGATTCAATGCTCTCTCTAACATAGAGTGCAACCCCTCCAGCAATTTGATCTATCCTATAATTACGATACAGTTTGTACTCAGGTATCACAGTGTCCCACTGGTTGTCCTCCTTCCACCAGGTCTCTGAGATGCCAGTTATATCTAACCTTTCATTTAGTGCTATATATTCTAGCTCACCCATCTATTTCTAGCATTTGCATGCAGGTATTTTTGAGATTGTATTTTATTCAGCTCTGTACTTAAGGGCATCTGGGTTACTTTTATCTTTATTGGAACCTCAGGATGTCTTAACTTCCCTCTTTTGCTAGTATCCTTCAAGGATACATCCTTCTGAACCATGCGCTCTTGGGTGACTGTCGGCTTTCCCCTATTATCTAGTTTAAAAGCTGCTCTATCTCCTTTTTAAAGGTTAATGCCAGCAGCCTGGTACCATCCCAATAAAGGTGGAGCCCTTCTCTTCAGAAAAGTCCTTCCCTTCCCCAGAATGTTGCCCAGTTCCTAATGAATCCAAAACACTCTTCTTTGTCTCATCCACACATTGAGACTTTGGAGCTCTGCCTGCCTTTTGGATCCTGCATGTGGAACAGGAAGGATTTCGGAGAATATCACCCTAGAATGTTATGGATTTCAACTTCCTACCTAAAAGCATAAATTTTGCCTCCAGAACCTCCCTCCCACACTTTCCTATATCATTGATACCAACATGTACCAAGACAGCAGACTCCTCCCAGCATTATCTAAAACCTTGTCTAGGTGGCGTATGAGGTCCACAACCTTCGCAACAGGCAGGCATGTTACCAGGCGATGCTCATGTCCATTGGCTACCCAGTTATCTAAATGCCTAATGATTGAATTGCCAACTATAATGGCCATCTTAACCCTTCCTCATGGGCACATGGCCCTAGAGAAACCTCCATGGTGCGAGAGGCTTTTACATTACCTGGAGGATAAGTCCTAGCAACAGGATCACTTCCTGCCACATCAAGGTGATGCTCTCCTTTCATGTGACTTTTCTCCTCCATGGCAACTGAGAGGCTGCCAGACTGGATTTGGGACTTCAGTACTATGTCCCTGTAGGTCTCATCTATATACCTCTCTGTCTCCTTTAAATGTCCTCCAAGTCTGCCACACTAGCCTCCAGAGATTGGACTCATTCCCTGAGGTAAAGGCTCCTTGCATCTAGTGCACATGTAAAACCCTTCACAAACTGGAAGAAAATCATACATGTGATACTCAATGCAAAAGACTAGATAGCCCCCATCTTGCTGCTAGACTGCTGTCTGCATCTTAGTTTTAAGGTTTTGTTTAGCTATTTAAGCTGTCTACTTACTTAGTAGCTAGAGATACTTGTACTGATACAACTGTACCTAATAAATTTAAGGGACTTAGTGGTATGTTTACTAAACAGCGCTAACGTCGCAGCGGCGATGTTATTGCGCGATAAGTGACGTTATCGCGCGATAATGGCGCATTACCGGATGATAACGTCACGTACTGTGCAATGTTCCCTCTAACTTTCTGTAGGCTGTGTGCGCATAAAATATCAGCTGTGCAGCTTTTGAAGGAAGGTTAAATTTTTGTGCGCCACATAACGACACTCGGAGTTATATACTTTAAAATTTGACTACACGTCAGAATACAGTATGTACACCACATTGATTGCACTAGAAAATATTGTAGAACTTGTGAAAACCAGAAATACACAACAACTTTTAAATTTTAAGAAGTCTGTGTTGTTTTCTATCAGAATCAGAACCGTAATTTTTGTGCGCTCTGTTGTAAAGTATGTGCGCTCACTCGGTGAGGTGTGTGCGCGCGCACACGCGCACAGCTTAGAGGGAACAGTGGTACTGTGCGATAACGTTTCCAGCGGCATTAAGGCGCACAGAGGGTGGAGTAAGGCTCCCCAGAGGGCGGAGATAAGGGGTCAATGGGCAGAGAGTGGGTGGGGAGAGGCTCCAGGCACACTAACACCGTGAAATTGGGGTCTGAAAATTAACGCCAGTGAAAACCTCGCATTAGAGGCACATTTGCAGGAGAGAGAAACCAGTTCAGTCAGCAATGTACAGCAAAGGCAGGGAAACCAAGAAAAGTGATAGTAGTGATACATGTGCAGCAACAGCATAGTGCCCAAGTACGAAAGGGCAGGACGGTGAGGCTGAAAATGGGGTACAGGGGGCTGCAGGCGGGATATGCAGTGGGGCAGCTGGGGCACAGAGTGAGCTAGGCAGATGCCTAGGTACCACATAGGAAGGCAGAAATGAAAAGTCAGCATGACAGCAACTGACCAAGGACAAACATGTCCACGAGTGTGTGTACCCCAGTGCCCCAATGGGCATTACCCATAAGGTACCCCAAAGGGCACAAAACATTGGCAGGCAGTGCCGGGGGGAAGCATGGATGTCTATGTAGGCATCCCTACCCCAGATCCCACACCATAGGCAGCCACCTACCAGCACACTGGATGGCCTGGGACTGTACACCACCAGCACCACCGGTATAAGGGCATGTCAGCATGGTGGCGGAAGGGTGCTGGTGATGGAGGGGGCAGTGGCATCTGCCCACAGCACACCAAGGCCAAGCCCTGTGTAGGTGGGTGCCGTGCACTGCAAGAGACAAGGTCTGTCTGACGAACAGTAATGGTACCCCCAGGGAATGACCCACCTCTGTGGCAACAGTTTGGTGCAGTACACACAGCCAGTGTGTTCAGGGGCAGAAGGTCACAGGTTCAAGTCCCAGCTGTGGCTCCTGCAGACCATGTCCCTATATTTTACTCAGTACTAAACCATGGCAATAAAGAAGGAACCTTTATTACAGATAAAATAAACACGCCATAAACGCCTATATTCTACCCTACAGAGCTCATACAAAATAGACATGTGCAGTCCCCAGAGCAGAGGTTCCCAACTGCAGTCCTGGAGGGCCAAACACCATTCAGGTTTCATGCTGAATCCTTCATGGAGCATCTAGGAAGGATCATATCACCCCAGTGCTAAAACACCTGCACTGACTCCCTGTCCAATGCAGGATTTCCTTTAAGATCCTAACAATGACCTTTAAGGCTATCTACAAGTGCATGTCCATCTCCCTCTCAGATCTCATCCACCCCACCCCCCCAACAGGATGAGAAGGTCAGCAGCCACCAACACTCTACTTCTCCCGAAAGCACTTACTAAATGCTCCAAATACACGCGTAACCGCGCCTTTGCACTCTCTGCACCTTCCTGCTGGAATGCCCTGCCACCAGACATCCGTGCCATCAACAACCTCCCCCAGTTTCGAAAAGCACTGAAGCACCATCTATTTCTTCAGTACTTTATCAATTCAGATGACTCCACAAAACCATCCATACCACTTGCCCAAACCAGCACCCCCAGAGCACCCACCTCACACCCCACTCAGATCAACTAGCCTAACCCTACTCCGTAGCCATCCCTGCACTATATGACACGAACCTATTTAACGATGATATGCTCTTACTTTGTGACATACAATTAGAATGTATCTAGTCATGGGGAGCATTCCATCTGCTGTCCGGTGCCATTGGGGTGAGGAGGCTGGTTCTCGCGGCTGGCAGTTGAGCGGGCAGTTGCTGCTGACGTCACCTTCAGGCCCTGATTTAAGCCTCTGCCTTGCTACTCGCTGCGGGAGCGTTCCATCTGCTGTCCGGTGCCATTGGGGTGAGGAGGCTGGTTCTCGCGGCTGGCAGTTGAGCGGGCAGTTGCTGCTGACGTCACCTTCAGGCCCTGATTTAAGCCTCTGCCTTGCTACTCGCTGCGGGAGCGTTCCATCTGCTGTCCGGTGCCATTGGGGTGAGGAGGCTGGTTCTCGCGGCTGGCAGTTGAGCGGGCAGTTGCTGCTGACGTCATCTTCAGGCCTTTTATATTTGGGTCTTTTTCGGCGCTCAGCCGTCGGCGCGTTTTTCTAAGGGGCGCTTTCAAAGGGGGTTTTCTGCCCCTTGTGAGCCCCTTTGGAGCCTTTTGGAGCTGAGAGGAAGTTATGCCGGGGGGGAAGCGAAAAAAGAAACCCCCTGCTGAAGATGGGCAAGCTGGTGCAATCGAAAAACATTTGATTTCTACTCCTCGAGTCTCCAAAACAGGTACCGAGCCTTCTGACCCTGTGAATGATGGCGCAAGTTTGAGCTCTGTAGAGCGAACTCCCCCTCTCCCTCCTGGTTTTTTAGAGCTGTCTGAGAAACTGTCTCCTATTTTAGCTTCCTCGATATTGCTCCCTAAGGAAGTTGCTTGGAGGCGTTCCTCTGTTTTGCCTGCTCAACCTTCTGCTTCTGCTATCTCTCTCTCGGATATATGGAGTGTGGTCTCACGAACAGAACAAATGCTTACAGAAACTGTTCCCAAGTTATGTCAATTTACTAAGGATTCGGTGCAAAAATTTCAATCTCTTGACTCCCAGATTGGAGCCTTCGGCTCTGATCTGGTGAAGATGGAGTCTCAGGTTAATAAGTTTTCAGATTTTGCGGCCTCTCATGCTCAAGATAGCTTTCTTCTGCATCAGAGGCTTGAAAATCTTGAGAACTTAAATCGCAGTAAGAATCTTCGACTGTTAAACTTTCCTACTTGTCCATTGTTGTCTCCTTTAATTCTTTTTAGAAAATATTTGAAAGACACCCTTCTTTGCCCACAGGCTGAGTCCGTTTTGGTTACTAAATGCTATTATTTGTCTCAAAAAATTGCCACTCCCCTGGTGGATAAAGAAGAGGTGTCTCCATCAACAGAGAATGATTTCAACTTAACTGCCTTTCTAGAGCAATTTCAAGATGTTATTTCCACCAGAGCCACTTTGTTGGTTATTCTATCCTTGGAAAGTGATAAGATTTCAATTCTGAAGTCTTATTTCAAAAGGAGGGAGGTCCAATTTTGTGGAGATAAGGTATCTATCTTTCCAGATGTCACTCGTTCCACACAGCTTCGTAGGAAGTCTTTTCTGTTGTTAAAACCTCGAGTACTTGCTTTGGAGGTGTGATACGAGTGTGACATGCTTTGCTGTGAATGGAATGGATACAGCAGACATGTAGCTATTGGGAGTTATTATAGGGCATAACAGCTTGCAGAATGGCCATAGTAGTCCTGTAAGATATTAGGGGTTATTCTAGAGCATACACAGCTTGCCTGTGAGATATTAGGGGTTATTATAGGGTATAAACAGCTTGCTTGAAGTGGTCTGAACTAGTATAGTGAGTCAGAAGCACTTCTCTGTACATAAATTGTGTATGAAATCTATATCCAATCATAATCGTGAGAATTCTGTTTTCACATGAAGCTCACGCTGTACTATCCAATGAAAACACATCTCTGATAGCAAACAATTACTGAAACTTGTATATCAAACGTGGAATTTTCCAAGGAGAAGGGAAACCGTACCGTACTGCACCAGAGACAAAGCAATTCTGTTTTGGCAGCTTTCCCGGATTCCTTCATCGTGGAAAGTTCCCCCGATCGCTGAAGTGAATCTACAATCCGGTATATGTATTGATGCATTTCATTTCATGCTAGAACTTATTAGTCATTTTATGCTAGAACTTATTATGTCAGAACTTATTAGAACTTACTTATATGCAATGTATGACTTATAATCTTTTATTTACTATGCAATAAACAGTAGCTTAGTATTACTATATATAAATTGTGCCTGGTTTGGATGTCAGTGAGGACTCAGAGTGAAATGTTTTATAGTAATACAGGAGGCGACCTTTTTTCTAAAATATCCATGTAAATGCTGTATATCATTGCTTAATGATAAGTTTGCTTTTTCCATTCCATCTGAGTTAGAGAAGTGGATTGTAGACCGTGAAAAGGCATTGATTGTTTCATGATGGCATATAGGAGGGTTTGGAGGGACTTCTTCCGGCAGCATTAGTAGGCTAAATGGACCTTCGGTCCTTTTGCTTTGTTTTCTATTGGTATATTCGTATCTTAAATGTAATGGTCTCCGAGACGTGGGCTGTATAAAATGATTTATTATTTGTATATTTCTTTTATATGATGTATTCTGTTTTTCTTTTATAGTTACTGTTTCAGTATACTATGTATAAGGTATCTTCATAAATAAAAGATTAAAAAAAAAAAAAGAATGTATCTAGTCATATATTACATAACCCTGACATCTGACAATAACCTATATATTGATGCGTTGTCCCCACTACTTGACTCGCACCTAGATTGTATACAATCAGGTTGTTGCTTAACCTGTAAATAATGCCGGCTGCAATTACGATCTTGGCCGATGATTGTATATAGTTCACATGTTATCCCTGTTATCCCTATTAAATGCCACGTTTATTGTAAGCTCATTGTAGTCCTCCTACATAGAGCGATTTTGTTACTTGTGAACCGCACTGATGACAAATAGCGCGGTATAGAAAAAACATTAAATAAATAAAATAAAATAAATAAAATAAATTGCTGTCCCTAAGAAATATGCTTGAGATGCATTTGTATGCACCGCCCCCATTGTATGCAAATGTATCTCATGCATATTCATTAGGGACAGCCTGAAAACCTGAATCGTGTTGGGCCCACCAGGATTGGAGTTGGGAACCTCTGCCCTAGAGCAGGCGTGGGCAATTCCGGTCCTGGAGGGCCGCAGACCAGTCAGGTTTTCATGATGTCCCTAATGAATATTCATGGACCTATTTCCATACAATGGAAGGCAGTGGATGCAAATAGATCTCATGAATATTCATTAGGGACATCATGAAAACCTGACTGGTCTGCGGCCCTCCAGGACCGGAATTGCCCACCCCTGTCCTAGAGCATAGGCCAACAGGGCCGCAAACACCCATACCCACAGGCTCCACTATCCAAAGCTCAAATGGAGAGTCAGGCTGTTGGGCCCTGCGCAGAGCAGCATCTACCAATACTAGCACCTGCATACCTTAGCAATGCCTTCATAAACATGGAAACACGTTCCACATATATCAAAAGGTTGCTATGATCAATTTCAGATAACAGATCCTACATTAAACACAATTTGTTAACAGAAATTCATCATAGCAACCTTTTGATATATGTGGAGTGTGTTTCATATTTTGTTACTGACAATGTTTACCACCCCAGAGAGTGACCCTAAAAGTATTGAATACCACAGCAATGCCTGCACTGTGCCCAGGACTGGTGTGGTGGCCAGGGCTGCCAACCACCTCTATCTTTGCACAATGCTGTAATAGGTGTGGGAATGTGTGTATGCCTACCCAGTGTTTTGTTGCTGCCTACACCTTACTGAGCCCCCAATGCTTGCACTGTCTCCAGTGTTAGCCTGCCAATGTACATAATGAAGAGCAAGGTATTGTGGGTATGGACCTGACACAGCAGTCTGGGCAGGATGCATCTGCACAGGGCATAGGGCAATGGCTGGAACATTGTAGTACCCGACCACCACCTGCACAGACAGGGTGGCCACAGCATGTCATGCTGGGAGGACACGCTCACCCTGACTGAGCAGTGACCATGGCATGGCTAGGTTCCCCCATAGTGCTATACAGTATTGCTTTCAAGTGATATTTATGAGTTCCCTTTCTGCGGCCCAATCACTGACATACCTGTGTGGTGTGTGTGCTTGCATCCCATTTTTGGGTGCACACATTTCCACCAGGAACATGCACTATGTACTAGCTAGCAGACTGTCTGCAGTTAGCATGTGTATGGCTGGAACAGCTTGCAGGGTGCAGTGGGTGGGGACTGACTGTGCCCTCTGTTGGTGAATGTCAGATAGTGGTGGGGGGCAGCTGAGCTTTTCCAGGCCTACTGCCTGTCTGCCAGTGCCCTATGTGATGTGTACAGCTCTGCATTGACTGCCCTGTAGGGTACCTATTCCCCAGCAGGACTGGGGTTGATGGTCCCCTTTACTGCCACCATTGCAGAGATATAGAATGTGTATCTGTTGGTGGGAGATCCTGACCCACAGAGGGCGAGTTGGGTGGTGCTACATAATCCGCTTTTGGGTCCAAACACCACCCTTCTCTTATTTATTTTATTTTATTTATTTATTTACATTCTCTTATATACCGCGCTATTCTGCATCAGTGCGGTTTACATTGAACAAACTGAAATTACATTGAACAGGGCATTATAACTTGGAGATAACTATTTTACAGGGAACATGGGCTATGGAGGGTTAAGTGGCTTGCCCAAGACCACAAGGAGCACCTGTGGGACTAGAAACCCCAGTCCTTCCGGCCCAAGGTTGCTGTCCTCTAGTGGGATTTGAACCCCCGACCTTCCGGCCTGAAGTACCTTGCCCCAACCACTAGGCCACTCCTCCACTCCACTTATGATATGTGACCATGGCAACCACACAGGATATGCACTATTCTGGGTGCATCATAATCCACAAGGGCTGGGAAATACAGATGGACACAGGTGTGTCTGCAAAGACTACCTATCACACACTGGCACTGATGGGGACCTACAGCATATCCTATCTCAGCCATGCCATGTGCTGCGGACCTGGTGCTGGGTGCCCCACCTCACCCTCAGGGTGGGCACAGGAACCGCTCAATGTCACAGTCTGTAGCTACTCTGTGCCAGTAACACACACGGTCAGTTCCCCCTACCAGGCCGGGGTGCTATAGAGGCACATACCCCATCTTGTGATCAGATGTAGGCTGCTGATCTGCATGTGCAGTGCATCATGGGTACGGGTGGGTTTACCCTATCCGGGTAACCACAGCAGAGAGTTTGTGTGGTGACCTGCAGTCTTTCTGTAGCCAGCCAGCGGTGTGCTAGTTGCTGTGAAGATGTAGCCCACTGCTTACTTCACCTGACTGTGGAGGCAGAGGTCATGGGTTTGATCCCACAGTGGTGTTATTTACTAAGGCTGTCTGAGGCTTTTCCTTTTAATTTAGATCAGTGCTGCCAGTGAAATGCACCCTCACAGTGCCGTAATCTAAGGTGCCTCATAAGGCACCCTATAGGGCACCCTATAAAGGGCCATATAGAGCACATTATAAGGTGCCTTGGCAGACAGGGCACTTTATAATGTGCCCTATGGAGTGCCTTATAGGGTGCCTTATGCTGCACCTTAGGTTACGGCACTGTGAGGGTGTTTTTGCTGGCAGCACTGATCTAAATTAAAAGGAAAAGCCTCAGACAGCTATATTAAATAACACCACTGCAGGATCAAACCCATGACCTCTGCCTCCACAGTCACTGCAGTAACCAGTGGGCTACATCTTTATAGCTTCTAACACTCCGCTGGCATGAACTTAGGGTTAACAAGCATTAATGTGCCATGGCGCCCACTATCGCGTGATACAGATTCTTGCTACCTTGCCGCCGGAACGCCCACTCCTTATATGGCATTCTTCACATTAACGCTGCAACTAGCGCCGGTAACATTAAGACAGTTTAGTAAACATACCCTTTAGTTTACCTCAAGATTAATCAATCTATTCCTGGTAAGAATAACCAGCTGAACCAGAAGTGAATTTGATCACCTCTTCTCTTTTAGTAGGTTTAAGAGCCTATAAAGCTAAGATTATGCCTGGGGTGGGTGGATGAGTGGATTGGAAAGAACACCTAGTAACAGGTGACTTGCTACACAGAGCCCTGACCTGTGCTTCTAAGGTAATCTCCTTACAATGTCCTGGGTGATTCACATAGCCCTTCGTTTGATAGAGGAGCCTTTCAAATTTCCCCTTTGACCTGTCACTTGGCTTTAGCACGTATTTAAAACCGTTTCACAGGTCTTTTGCCCCCTAACTGGAAGGCTTCTTCATAAAAGTCTCTAGAAACAATTTATTTCTTTCTATTCAAAAAATATTTACCCTATTCTTCCTTCTATGTTAAGCTATATTCTAATTTGATTTAAATTAAAAGCTCTCTGTGGCTACTGACTGAGGTTTTAAATTTAAATTAAAAACTCTCTGGGGCTACTGAGCCCTGAGTGAGTTAGCTAATACACTGAATTCTGATACACAGATTTATCATCTTTAACCCTAAGAATTCCCTTTTCCTCAAGATTTAGAGAATTCCCCAAAAGTTAAGAAATACTTACAAGTATTTCTTTCCAGCAGTAGCAGTCCTTTTTGGTAGTCCTTCAATTTTCAAAGGGTTCTAGCCCGATGTTGTCCCTAAGCTACATAGGCATTTTCACTGCCTGCATTTAAACATTGAGGCATGCGGCAATCCTCTTGCGTTTTAAATGTGCATGACAGGCAAGTTCCATGGGACTTCCATGGGATTTTGTCTGTCCACTGTAGTTCAAACCATGACAGGCGCAGCACATCGCACAGTTAGAACACAGACCTGGGACTCCTGCACAGCTTAGAGGGAACATTGGGCTAGCCAGGCCACTAAGGCATCCCACTGCATTGGAGAACTGTCTCCTTTCCACTAGCAATTACCCAGTAAAATTGGCCTGGCTGAAAATTACCCTTCTTCATCCATCTAAGCATTAGTTTTGGCTTCCATAGCGGGTGTACTTTTAGCCAAGTTAAAAAGAGGATACACTGGGGCATATTAGGGTTGGGGTAGGAAAATAACACTATGGGTTTGCTTTTCAAATGCACAATTGCTTTTTTGTCTCTGTTGGCTGCCCAATCATGGGGCATGGGTCCTTTCAGTGTGTGCACTTTAGTGAAAAGTGAGTTGTTTCTCTCTGAAAGTTTAGCTACAAAATCTGTTAATAGAAACTCAATATCTAGGGGGGCTGTTGAAAATTGTTACCCTTTATTTTTAAATTGAAGATTGATAAAATAAAACAAATCAAGAAGACAAGGTGATATGATACCTTTTTATTGGAGTCACTTAATACACTTTTTGACTAGCTTTCAAAGGTGCAAACCTTCTTCCTCGGGCCAGGATAACATGAAATTGAAGAAATTGTATCTTCAGAACATTTAAGGAAAAAGTAATTTCTTGGGTCTCTCCTATGAAAAGCTGAACCTGGACCTTTTAGAGCAGAACAAGGCAGAGGAATCTGTGCTGGAATCTGCTGGAGTTTTCCCCTCCAAGGCTAGGCAGCAACGCCTTCTGCAACCGGTCTCCTTCCTGTACATGAGAATTCCTGCCACCGCCTGAGTTGAGTTAACCAATACAGAAAGTTAAAGACAGCTGGCAATTTGTTTCAAGAAGCACTATAAGCAAATGCATTAAAGCAAGCAGCCACTGATTTTCATGTACTGATTTAATCAAACACATTTCCAACTTGTGCTTCCAACTCATGCCTGGCAACACAGGTGCAGGAAAGGCTCCCATTAAAAATGTCTCCCTTCATCGTCCTGAGTGTTATTATGGTGGCCATGCTTCATATGTCTGCAAGAGGCCTGAAGAATACTAGCATCGGTGATGAGCTGTTTATTCTACCTGGCGAATACAATTTAGGAGGATTATTCAGCATTCATTACCAAGCAAATATTCAGAATAACCGCAGCCAGCCTGAGCTGGTAACCTGCGAAAGGTAAGAAGAGACTCACTCTGATCTGCTTTCCCAAACCCTTCCTGCCATTACCTAGGAAGAGAAGCAGATCAGTTAGCCTATTTATTTAACAGGTTTTATTATACGATCAGAGTAGCTTACATTGTAACTTAAACTTGGTAAACATACATTAAACAGGGACATTGATAACTTGGATTTTTCTGAGCAATGGAGTGATAAGTGACTTGCCCAAGGTCACATGAAGTGCTAATGGGAATTGAACCCTGGTCTCTGGGTTCCCAAGCCAGTGCTCTAACCACGAGGCTACTCTTCCACAGCCTATACAGCAAAGAATACTTTTTATTTTTAAGGCAGTATGTAGCACCAGGATGAACCCGAATACCTACTGAGCGCAGTCTGGTCTGTCGTTCTACAAGTAGCAGTGACTTCACTAACTCCTAAATGATGATAATCAGAAAGAGAGAAGTAGGACCACAACCCGAGAACTATCTTTGTTATCTTCTCACCTATATTTGGAATGTATCTTTCCTTTTGTCACTTTACGTATTTCTTTGGCATGCACACAGATTGTCATCTCCAAATAATTGCTTAAATATGACTATGACTCCGGTTGTGCCTGTAGGTAGAGATAGGCATTCCATTATATAGCCTAGGTAGATAGACACTGCTCGATAGAAAGAGATTGCAAATCAGTTTATCAGCAGATAGCTAAAGATGGAATAAATGGATAGAGATAGGTGCTAGAAAGTGAAACATACTGTAGATGTTACTTATGGACAAAGAGAGAAAGACAGAACAGGTGGATACCAAGTTTATTGTACTAGAGGTAGCCAGACACCTGTGTCTCTGTCTAGCCATCCGACCGTTCAACTTTATATAGAGAGTATGCATATATACAAAGCTGTGGAGGGTGTGGAAATATATATATATATATATATATATATATATATATATATATATACGTGCATCCACATATACCTATATACAAGGCTGAATAGTTGGATGGGAAGAGATGGACAGATATATGGAGGGATCCTGCATATGGCTAGGTACGCAACAGACACTGGGTAATAGAGAGCTTCATCAAATGTGTTTTTCTCTGTTCATCCCCTCTTGTTTCTTACAGGTTTAACCCTTATGGTTTCTTATGTGCGCTTGCCCTGAAATTTGCAGTGAATGAGATAAACAGAGCTGGCTCCCTGCTGCCTGGTGTCCAGCTGGGTTATGAGATCTATGACACCTGTTCGGAGCCAGTGGTGATCCTGAACTCTGTCATGCGATTTCTAAGGCAGGAGAATGACTCAGCTATACATGTCTTGTGCAACTATACAGACTACCAGACCCATGTCATGGCTGTGATTGGGCCTGCCACAGCTGAGATGATTGGTACCATTGGGGAGTTACTCAGTTTCTTTCATATTCCTCAGGTAAATAACTAAATAATGAATTTATTTATTCCATTATTGAATGTTGTTGTTTAGATCAGTCTGCAAAACAATCCTAGCTCTATATACCTACTTATCTGTCTAGCCATCTGTCTGTCTTTACCTTGCAGGATTTTGTACAATATCATGTGATCTTCTTACATCAGATTTCCTTAATCCACAATCAAAAATGCAATGCAGTACCATTCAAATCCCATGATTTTTGTAGCTTGTCTTTTGTTAAGATATAAATATTTGTGGAACCATAGATACAAATAGTATCAATAGGGTAGGGGTGTGCAGCCCAAAATGTTTTATTTCATGCCTTGTCCATTTCTGCAGGTTTTTTCCTGAAATTTCATTCCACTGGGCTTCCCTTGTCCTTTTTTAGTTTTTGTTTCATTTTTTATTGTGTGCTATTAGTTAAATTTTAAAAAAAAGAAAACTATTTGAATTTTATTGTGTTTTTTTTTGTTTGTTCTGAAACAAAATGAAACAAGGCTCTTTCATGGCACTTTTTATTTTGTTTCCAAATGGATTTATTTTGTTTATTTATTTAACAACTTTTTTATACCGCTATATCTACAAGTTAAAGCAGTGTACAATTAACTTAGGTCAGGAAGCACATGCCTTCGATGATACGCATCATGTGTGCCAGGGAGACGGTGACACAGAAAGTCAAAGACCAACTGGCCCGAGTGTCTTAGGAGATGTCTGGTAACCAGATACTTACAGAACTCCTTGGAGTGTTCTAATTATGACCATCACTGTTTTTACCGGGCTATTACAACCCACGTCTGACATCATAGAGTAGCCCCATTCATCAAGCATATAACTGCTCTCAGTAGCTCTAAGTTTCTATTTTGAAGGCTAATCTTCTCTTAATATCTGCACCATATCCCACAGTGATAGATAAGGCCTGAGGTATCCATTAGAGCACTGGACCATGATTCAGGAGAATAACTGGGATGATGTATTCACTGACTGTGCAATCTTTTACTCCCTCTTCCTTGTGGTTTTGTCGGTCTTTTCTTTCTTATTTCTACCCATTTCTGGGTGTTGAGGTTAAATAGCAGGGCTCTATCTCGGTACCCATGACTTCCCTTGATAGAATATTTGAGAGGTTCTTCCTTGCTTTCTGAGCCTACAAAGCCTAGTCTTCCCTGCAGCACCCCACTCATGTTGCAGTGAAGGCCCGACCCTACTTAGCATCCAAGATCTAACAAGTTCAGGCTCTCCCAGTGTTGCTGGATACATTGTGGTTGCTGTCCAAAAATATGCTTTGGTTGTCATATAAGATTTTGGGGTATTTAGGGATGCAGATAGATCTAGCCCTGGATTAACCACATTGCATGTATAGATATCTAATTCTGAGTTCCATAAGAAAATAAAAATCATGAACCTGTATATTTATTGGGCTAAACCAGGACCGAACTAATCTGACCAGCAAAAATGGAGCCATTTCAAAACTCTGATTATTATACTAGACCAAGGGCTCTCCATCTGGTTCCCGGACACACCTAATTAGAGTTTCAGGATAACCAAAATGAATATGCATGAGAGAGATTTTCATATAATGGAGGCGATGCATGCAAATCTTTCTCATGCATATTCATTGTGGTTATTTTGAAAACCTGACTGACTAGTTGTGTCCCAAGGGCTGGGTTGAAAACCCCTGCACTAGGCCCTTTAGCTTATTCTCTCTTAATACTATGAGAAGTCTTCTTGAAGAAGCACAGTCCTTCGGATAATAAGTATCTCTTCTCTTGGTTTCAGATCAGCCATAGTGCTTCAAGTGAAAAGCTAAGTGATAAAACCATCTTTCCATCGCTCCTGAGAATGATGCCCAATGACCGTGATCAAGCGCGGGCTATGGTGCAGCTCATCAAGGAATTCCAGTGGAACTGGATCACAGCTGTGGGTGGCAGTGATGAGTATGGAAAGCAGGGTCTGCAGCGGTTCTTCAGGCAGGCTACCCAGAACGGAATCTGCATAGCCTACATGGCTCATATCCCCGCTTACCCCAGAAAAGGAGCCATCAAGGAAATCATCAACAGGATCCGGGATACAAAAGTCAATATCACTGTTCTCATTGCCTCTCATTATGATGCTCATACCTTCTTGACCCATGTTTTGACTGCTGAGTTGAAAATGGTTTGGATTGCTAGTACAGGGTGGTCACTTTCTGGCACCATTCAGCAGATCCCAGGCATTGAGAGCATTGGGACAGTGATTGGCTTCACTGTGAAGAGTAATAGCATCTCTGGCTTTGAGACCTATGTGACCAAGGTTTTAAGCCTCGTCGAAGAAGTAAGGCAATCCTGCTTAGAAAGTAATGCAATTGGTGCATGCACCAATGACCAGGTCCTCTCTGAGATCCACGATTTCCAGATCAGCTGTGCCACGTGCAGGAGGCTCTCTGCGGACAATAGATTCATAATGTGGGACCCGATGGTGCAACAGTTAGCCTTCAACGTGTATACAGCTGTTTACTGTGCGGCTCACGCACTCCATCGCGTTCTCCTTTGCAGTGATACCAAGTGCGAAAAAGGCTTCAAGCTGTACTCGTGGCAGGTACGTTCTCCTTGCAGTATATAGGAGTGTATGACACTGAACCAGAGAAAAATCTACCCTCAGAAGGAGAAAACTGGCTTTCAGTTGGAAGTCATTTTGTCTGCAACTCAGACTTGGGTGTGCATCAAGACAGCCATGAAACCTTTTCCACAAATGCACACTAACCAAACTTCTTCATATCCTCTAGGGTGGGGGTTCTCAACCCAGCCCTCGGCAGGGCCGGTGCAAGAATTGGAGTGCCCTAGGCAAGCTCTCCATCCTGTGGCCCTTCCACCTCCATTGCTACTGCTGCTCTCCAGGGACTGCAGTGGTGACAATAGCCCCCAAACAATGATGCAGTGCTTACTAACATGCTCAGGCACTGTACTGAGGCTTCTTCCTCTTCACAAATGTGTCATTTCTGCCCCCTCTGATGCCACTTCTGGTATGAAGGGCCTGGGGGGGGGGGGGGGTTCCAAGGACTGGATTGATAACCCCTTCTGCTGGGAGGTTTGGATGGGAATCAGAAGGATAGAAACATAGAAATATGACGACAGAAAAAGACCACATGGCCTATGTAGTCTGTCCTTCCATAACAACTACAACAGTCCCCTTTTTACCTAGCATAGAAAAAAATAGTTTTAATTTAGAAGTTATTTTAAAGGCACGTAGCTCTCTGTTGAATAAGTGTCTCTGCTTCTGTGACTTTCGTCTTTCTTTAACAAATTATAAAACTAAACAAGTAAGGAAAGCATGCAGAGTCATGACTTTGGGAATGTTTTCCAACACAGGTTTGCAGAAGGTGTGCATATGAAGGGGTTTGTGACAACGGTGTGCTTGGGGGCAATGGATATACTGTATGTGGAGTGAAGGTGGGGAGTGGGGGGTATGGGATGGATGTGGTGGTAAGTATGTGGATATGGTAGAGAAGTATATTTGGGGACCAGGGGTATGTTTGTGTTCCTTAAGAAACCCTCACTTGATCCCTCCTGTCCTTTAATTATCGTCCCATTTCCCTCCTTCCCTTCATTTCTAAACTGCTTGAACGTGCGGTTTACCACCGCTGCCTTGATTTCCTCTCTTCCCATGCTCTCCTTGATCCCTTACAGTCTGGTTTTCGTCCTTTGCACTCTACTGAAACTGTTCTTGTCAAAGTCTCCAGTGACTTGTTCCTGGCTAAATCTAAGGGCCTTTACTCTGTCCTTATCCTCCTTGACTTCTCTGCTGCTTTCGACACTGTTGATCATGATCTTCTCCTTGACACTTTGTCCTCGCTTGGCTTTAGGGACTCTGTTCTTTCCTGGTTCTCCTCCTATCTCTCCCATTGCTCCTTTAGTGTATGTTCTGCCTCCTCTGTTACCCCGCTCTCTGTTTGTGTCCCCCAAGGTTCCGTTTTGGGTCCCCTCCTTTTTTCTCTCTATATCCAGTCCCTTGGTGCGCTCATTTCCTCCCATGGTTTTCAGTACCATCTCTATGCTGATGACTCCCAGATCTATCTCTCTACTCCTGATCTTTCTTCTTCTATCCAGTCCCGGATCTCTTGCTGTCTCTCTGCCATTGCTGCCTGGATGTTCCATTGTCGCTTGAAACTGAACATGGCCAAGACCGAACTTCTCGTTTTTTCCCCTAAAATCCCCCCTTCTCCTTCTTCTTTTTCAGTCTCTGTGGATGGCTCTGTTCTCCTACCTGTTTCTTCCGCTCGCAACCTGGGTGTTATGTTTGACTCTTCGCTCTCCTTCTCCTCTCATATCCAACTCATCGCCAAGACCTGTCACTTCTTTCTCTTCAACATTGGCAAAATCCGCCACTTTCTCTCTGAACATACTACTAAAACCCTCATCCATTCCCTAATCACCTCCCGTCTTGATTACTGTAACCTGCTCCTTGCTGGTCTCCCTCAGTCTCATCTCTCCCCTCTTCAGTCTATTCAGCACTCCGCTGCCCGTTTGATTTTCCGTCAGCCTCATTTTGCCCACATCACTCCTCTCCTCAGATCTCTTTGCTGGCTCCCTATCCGTTTCCATATTCACTTTAAGCTTCTCCTTCTGACCTATAAGTGCATTCACTCTGTGGCTCCTCAGTACCTTTCTTCTCTCATTTCTCCCTACTTCCCCCCTCGTGAACTCCGTTCTTCTACCCAGCTGCTTCTTGCTATGCCCTTCTCCTCTATTGCCAACTCCAGATTCCGCTCGTTTCACCTTGCTCCACCCTACGCCTGGAATAAACTTCCTTTGTCTATACGTCAGGCATCTTCTCTGAAGCCTCTTCAAACTTAGGTTAAAAGCTCATCTTTTCGCTTCTGCCTTTAGTTCTTGACTTACCTGTTCTCCTTCCTTCCCCTCTCTCATTTTACCTGTTCTGCTTCCTCTTATACTTGTTCTTACCTCCTTCCTTTGTCTGGTCTCTACTGTTCTCCTTTTTTTGCCCTTGTTCTTTTCTTGTCCTTCTCCTTTTTTGTTTTGTCTTTTTTAGATTGTAAGCTCTTTGAGCACGGACTGTCTCTTGTGTGTTTTCTTTGTACAGCGCTGCGTGCGTCTGGTAGCGCTATATAAATGCTTAGTAGTAATAGTAAAGGGTGTATGTGTCTGTATGAGTGTGCTGGTGGGCAAGTATTCATGAGTAGGAATGTGTGAGGGCTATAGCGAGTGAGCCATGTGGGATATGTGTGGGAGGGATGTTTGTGTATGTATTGGAGGTGTGGGTTTGGCATCTGTGGGGGGGAGGGGCTAGAAGGCACTATTGTGTGTGTGTGTGAGGTATGGCAGTGAATGAGGAGGATAAGAGAGGTACACGTCTAGACAGTGTGCATGTGGGGGAGTGTGTGAGGTGAGAGTGTGGATGTTGGTGGGGTTCTGTGTGGGTGCACCTGTAGGAGTTTGAAGCATGTGTAGGTGTTTGTGTGGGAAATTTGTGCGTAATGGGTGTAGGTGTGTGAAGATGGCGGGGTGCATCAGTGGAGGATGGGGTGCGTGAGGGGTTCTGTGTGTGTTTACATTGCACATGTCGGGGAGATGGCCTTGAAGTTGCCTTTTGGCATCATCCTTCTCTAGCTGCTTCAGTTATTTTTCCCTGCCTTGATCTGTCTGTGTTGCAGGGGGTGCTTTCGGAATGGAGCCAAGGTTAGCTTTGTAACAGTTCACAGCCTCTAACAATCTCCCATAGAAAGTGATTAGGAATATTTTTTGGAGCCCTGGGTTTTCACATTAGTCTGAGATAGTCACATTCGCTTCTTGCATGCCAGATTTTGTGAATTGTCATTTTTAAAGAGTTATTGGGCCTACAGACAGACAGGAAGATGATGAAATAGACATTGATCTCTTTTACATAATTCTTTCCAACTTTATTTGTTGAAAAGCATAAAACGTTATAAGTTGCATATGCAATACAAAAGCTACTTCAGTCTTTCCTTGTCGTCACTCACCCCTATAGCCCACTAGAAGGGGTGTCTAACCTTTGGCACCTGGTGCCTACAACTGCAGTTTGATGGAACTCCTGCCATTGGGCTGCACAGAAAAGCTGATCTGGAGGAAGGACAAGGGAAGGGAAGAGAAAACTGAAGGAGGAAGGGGAGAGGTCTGGTCCATGGACGTCCAGATTGGTGCAGTGCATTAGAACAAACAGTTGGTGGTGATAACCTGCTTTAGCTTCTTTAACTGAAGGGGGCACATAGGTGATCCAGGAATGCTTTATTCTGCAGCTGCTGAAGGAAGTGAAGAAAGTCAACTTCACAATTAACAACTCTTCTTTCTTCTTTGATGAACATGGGAATCCAAATATTGGATATGAGGTCCTGACTTGGACGTTTGGGAAGAAAGGGGATGCTGTGACTGTCATTGGAGAGCACAAAGACAAGCTGACCCTTAAGAAGTCACTCATCAAGTGGCATGGGAATGACAAGGTAAAGGAACGCTTCCTGAATCTACACCCCTCTGGTTCTAAGTAGCCCCTTGTTTAAGAAGGGACATTATCTCGAGGGACAAATATGGTCCTTTGCATGAGCTTGCTACGGAATTAGTCTAGAGCACCCTACACCGAAGTCTGCCTTTAAGTACTGGAGATGGAATGAACCTCTCCAATGCCATCAAATCATCTGTCTAACCCTGCACACCAAAATAAAGAACGATTTAGCTCACATGTTACATTCAGGAACAGTAGGCATTTCTCTCTCCCCAGAGGACTTACCTAAGGGCACACAGAGTAGTTCTAGAATTTAATGCTGGCTTCTGTGGTTCTCATCTTGCTCCTCTAACCAAAAGACTATCTTCCATTCAGAAGAAGGTCACAGCCAGGGTAAGTTGTGTCTGTGGACATATGGCCATTTCGGATCAGACTCCAGTACAGTCAGTTATGGCCCATGACAGTTACGGGGGAACAAATCATAAGAACATAAGATATGCCCTACTGGGTCAGACCAAGGTCCATCAAGCCCAGTGTCCTGTTTCCAATAGTGGCCAATCTTGGTCACAAGCAATGTTCCCGCTAACCTGTGCTGGGTCTGCCGCCAGCATTCCTGCCAGCAGGGGGAGGTGCAGAGCGATTGACGCTCTCGATCGCTCTGCACCTCCCCCGCCGGCAGGAATGTTGGCGGCAGACCCAGCACAGGTTAGCAGGAACATTGGTCACAAGCACCTAGCAGTTTCCCCAAAAGACACAGGTTCCACAATGCTTGTATTGGGGCAAGCAGTGGATATCCTAGATCCCCTTTAATAATGGGTTATGGGCCTTTCCTCCAGGAACTTGTCCAAACCTTTTATAAACCCAGTTACGCTAACAGCTTTTACGACATCCTCCATCTTCATCTATTGCAAAAACTAGAAAACACAACCATTTCAAAGAAGGGGCATAATACTGGGGTTAACTGAAATAATCAGGGGTCACAGCACTGCCAGAACTGCTGATTATTAATGCTGAAATATTCAAAAGCTTCAAAAAGCATTCCTCTTTTGTTTCAATGTAAACATGAACCCTGACTATTTCAGTGCGGACTGTGGGTGTTTGACCTCCATTCCATTGCATCATGGTTTCTCTTAATAGCCCCAGAACAAATCTGAAATTCAAACTATAGTCCAGATGTGCTAGGCATTTTTCCTATAGACACTTTCTGAGAAAATCTCTTTAATACATCTGGCCCTATGTGTCTTGCCAGGAAAATATAGTGTATTTCCATTTATTTTGAATCTTTTTAACATAATTATGAAAATCAGGGATTAAGAATCATTTAGCAAATGTTTTATTATCTCTATTCATAAATAAGCAAAGCACAGCTAGGATAACCAGTACGGTATTTACAGTATACTTCAAACATAATACAGCAATGCATAACCATATGGCTGCCTCTATAAACACTGTCAAGTGTGTATAAATCCAGTATACTTTCTAAGGGTGTTGTAAATAACTATATACCTAATAGCTGGCTTGCCCCCTCCTCAGGAACCTCAGTCCACCTGCTCCAAGGAATGCTTAGCTGGTCAGATAAGGATCGTTAAAGGTTTCTATTCCTGCTGTTTTGACTGTGTGACATGTCCAGAGGGAACCTTGGCAAACTCCACAGGTGAGGATTTGGAATTTCTTCCCATGTGTGATGGTGGTTTATGTTACGAACTGACAACTGGGTGTGAGATGTGCCTAGCTTGTATCCAGAAAAATGGGGGAAGTAACTTTCTGGGGTCCCCATAGAGTCTGGAAGAGTTAAGATTGGAACCCAGTGCTTTAACGAGGAATCAGCAACCTCTGCTGTCTGCTTGTCAGGAACTGAAAGCACCAAATGAAATGTTGCTGTGGGTGAGCTTTTGAGTCTATACAGGTAGGTCAGATGACATCTGAAGACAGGACCTGGATGGTTTCCAGAGCTTCTGCACAGTTCCTACTGAAAGTCCCATTTTCTCCAGGACCAACTTGCATTCCTGTTGTTGCCTAAGTGTAATTTTCCTCTGTTGCTCCTTTGTTCCAGACTGCACCCCATGCCCTTCCGGTCAGTGGTCTGAGCCTGGGAGCGTGATATGTCGCCTTCCCACCTTCTCCTTTCTTTCCTGGGATCAAAGCTTTGTCAGACTTCTTCTGATCCTCATGGCAGTCCTTCTGCTTCTGATTGTCCTGATCTGTTGGCTCTTCTTCAGTCACTGGCACACACCAGTGGTCCAGGCCTCAGGAGGCTACCTAAACATCCTGATGTTGGCTTCAGTAACGGCCACGTCTTGTAGCATCTGTTTATTTATTGGCAAGCCTACAGACCTTCTTTGCCAGCTGCAGCAACCACTTTTGGCCATCATTCTAGCCACCTGCCTTGCGACTTTTCTGGTGAAGTCCCTCCGGATCTTAATGTCCATAGATTTGAAGAACCTCTCTCAGACATGGCTTCACTGGCTACTAAACAAGGGTGTGGGACTATCCATCATTTGCATAGTGCTGGCTCAGGTGCTACTGAGTGGTCTATACATTAAGGCTACCATGATATTCTTGGAAGAACAGTCTAACAGGCATATCAAGTCCCTGCAGATTTTCTTGAGCTGCACCATCGACCCTCTGGTGGAGTTTGGTTTCATGTTTGGTTATAATGGGTTCCTTGTTCTCTGCTCCTTCATGTGCACCCTGCTTTCAGAGAAGCCCACTCATCAGTACAACATGGCCAGGGATATCACATTGGCGATGCTCAGCTTTATTTTTTCCTGGATCATCTGCATACCAGCCTATGCAGCAGCAGCACAGGAGCACAAGGCCCTAGTTCAAATGGCAGTGATGCTCTTCAGTTGCTTTGGCATCCTATTTGCAACCTACTTCCCCAAATGCTACGTCATTGTGTTCAAACAGGAGCTGAACACATCTGAGTACTTTGAAGCCTACCTTACGAAAAGCCCTGCCAAGAATGATTTACAATAGTAGATCATTCTACCCAGGCACTTTATGGTTTCTTCTCTCCATCTCTCTCCAGAGAGAGCCATCTGAGTTTATGAACCAGTGGCTGCAAGAACGGATGCTTTGCTTCTACCCTTCCTCGCACTAAGCCAGTTATTTTCAGTCATGTGAGTTTTAAAGCAAACTGTCAGTCTAGTCTTTCGAGCAATGGTTCTCGACACAGCTCTCCGGGCACTCTGAGCCATTAAGGTTTCCAGGACATTTGTAGTGAACTTGCACAAGATAGATTTGCGTGCACTGCATGTATGCAGCTTTCTCATACATATCCTGAAAACATGGCTGGCTGGGTGCTTTAAAACTCACATGATAATTATTTCTTGAGTGCCATCGCTATACTTAGCGACAATGTCACATTCCTAGGAGAGTTTGCAGTCTTTGTGTGAGCACAGGAAGTTAAGATCAAACAATGAGCATATGGTGAAGTCATTTTCATTAGGGTGCCTGCCCAGAGCCTTAAAAGGTATAAGTCAAATCTCGCCTCCTAATTCGTAAAGGATGCCTAATTGCTAAACAATGTATCCTGCACCACTGCAGAGACATTGATAGCCCAAGAATATGGGGATGGAGATAGCTCGGCATCAGTTAGCGGTGTGGGAGGGCTTGTCCTCTAAACGTTGCGTGGGAAGGAGAGAGGCCTGTCTCCATTTCTGGGACCCATACCTGTCTCACCTCAATCCCCGAGCTAGAAATGATCTACTCACTCTTTGAATGGGAGTAGGCGGAGTTAGGCAATGACAAAAGGGATTGGATTAAAATACCCTGGTCTCCATATAGCAGGGAGGTGGGGGGAGAGTAAAAGAATAACTCTCTTGGGGTGGAGCAGAACCAACCCACCCTGAGGGCATACTGGAAATAAGGTATTCAGAAGGGAAGGGGAGGGAGGGAGGGAACTGGTTGAGGTATATACAAAAATGTTAGAAAATGTTAGAAATGCATAACAATTTGCATGCGTGAGTAGTCCACCTGTCCACACACCCTGTTTGGGAGATGGAAAGGGGATCACGGTAGCATATCGTGTGCTTCTTGGGCCCTTCCTGTTGGGGTTAGGGAATGTGGGGGCAGATATATAATTGTGTGTGGAGTGGCGATATTAACTGTTTTTGTTTGGAATGTTAATAAAAAGATTTAAACATAAAAGGTACAAGTCGGCATCTAATACATATTGTAATGTCCAGGAAACTAACAGAGTCAGACTGAAACTGGGCTCTTTTATAAATGAATTCCATGATGTGATTCAATTTTCAGCTCTTGATATGTTACACCAGTGCCTTTAACCCAATCTGCAATATGGACATATGTACTGTAGCATCAGAGCAGCCTCATCACCAATGCCACTGAAGTCCACATACAAATCCAAGCTGTAACTGTGATTTATAGAATGTATATTCTTTGCTTGGCTGGTGGGTTCCAAGCCCCTCTCTGGTTACTAGGCTCTTAAAATGGTAACCAAGAAGGTCCAATAGTGAACCAGGCTTAGGTGACTTTTACACTGGACAGGGTGAACCTCTTATCTGTGGCTGGAAATATACTCTTCTGGACTGCATTCCTAAAAGTGGTACTTCTAATCTTCACCTTACTTGAACCCGGGACCTCAAATTAAGTAATTGCTGTTCATTAGCATTAGCTGTTGGATCTAAGGGGCAAATATATTTATAAAAGAAAATGTTTGAAATAACCAAAGACCATAGACACGGGCTCTATAGTGAATAAAATTAAAACCTTAGCAGCACATCACCTCTGCAAGATTCCTTACTGAATACATTCATTTCTGGAACAAACGGCCCTTCTCTATGTGGTAACTAAAACACTTATTCCATTCTTCCAGCTGAGTTAGAGGGTAAGATATTTAGTAGTGTTCACAATCTCCGATGCCCCGCAATCCTTCTGGGGGCTCTGGGGATAATTATATAAAGCTTTTTTTGTGAACAAAATAGTGTTTTATGCACAGAGATGAGCCCCTGTAAAAATGCCTGGGAGTTTACATGTGTAAGAGTTTCACTGACCCATAGCACATACTTTTACACGGTCTCTGCATAGGAGATGGAGGTTGGGCAGATTTGCAAGATACACACACATAAAATACGTGCTTAGCCACACAAGCTAAAGTACAAAATGTATGCTGGCCTCAGAGCAGATATGGCACATAAGTGCAGATGTTGCCTTTATAAAACAGATTCAACATCTGCACCTATAGTATATGACTTCCTAGCCTAGGCACACTACTACCAAATTACCCTCCACACAGGACTGGATTTAAGATCTTGATATTCGTAGGCAAGACTAGAGAGCAGACGGGGAGGGGAAGTTTCTTTCCGAAAAACCATAGAGCATGGTCCTAAAACAGGGGTTCTCAGCCTAGTCCTTGGGACATCCTAAAACAGGGGTTCTCAGCCAGGTTTTCTAAAACAGGGGTTCTAGCAGTCAGGTTTTCAGAATAACCATAATGATATGTATGAGATAAATTTGCATACAGTGGAGGCGGTGCATGCAAATCTCTCACAAGTATATTCACTGTGGTTATCCTGAAAACCTGACTAGCTAGGAATGTCCGGAGGAATGGGTTGAAAATGCCTGTCGTAAATGCAAGAGGAATCTCTTTTGTTTAGCCCAGATATTTGGTGCTTTCAAAATTCACTTTCCTTTGCAGTTGCCTAGGCTGTCTATGCCTAAATCTGGGCCTGATTTTCCATTAGTAGGCTATTTGGCCTAGGAGTAAAATAAGGTGAATTGCAAAGAACTTGCCTTCTCAATGTCATTCACTGCAGACCTCTTTCAAGAAAGAAGTCCAAACAAATTCTCTCTCCTTTCTCCTTATGAGCCAGTGGATCCCTACTATTGTACTGGGCCTAGAGGTCACCATTTTGTGAATGGGCTATAAACGTTTTTTTTTTGTCTCTAGCTAGCTATTAGGTGGTGATTTATAATATACTTGATACCTCTGTAGCGCTTTTTGATGTAGGATGAGAAAATTGTGACAGACTGCTGGGCACAATGTTTTTTCTCTCATCCACCTGGGGAGGGAGATGTGCTGCTGATTTCTGTTTCTATACAGATGCATTTTATTAAAGTGAATGGAAACATTGCAGAATACTGAAATAAGGAATACATTTTGAAAATCTTACATGTTTGACTACAGCCCAACATATTCATCTGATGTTGTGACTAGGGATGTGCGTTCATTTTAAGCGAAAGTCATGATCTTGATGAAACAGGAAATGATGCCATTTTATTTATTTATTTACAGTCTCTTTTATACCGTGCTATTCAACATCGGTGCGGTTTACATGAAACATAAAATTTACACATTGCAGTGGGTGATCTGTGTTTACAAAGAACAGGTACTAAAACTTGGATAACCTGGGGAAACTATTTACATCTAGGCATTACGACAAGTTGTATCTCGAAAGTCATAGTCATGGGTGTCTTGTAGGGAAGGATGCATTTGTACTACTTGGGCTAGATAGTGGATGGGGCTGTTGTGGCACTGTCTACCGGGTAGTACTTGAGGAAGAGGTGGTGCTTCAATGCCTTCCTAAATTGGGCTAGGTCAGGAATTGCCCGGATGCTGGGAGGTAGGGTGTTCCAGCATCTGGGTGCACAGAATTTGAATGCCCTGTATGCTGTTGCCTGGGTGCATTGGGTTATTGCTTTCGGGACTACCAGTGTGTTGACCACAACCGATCTTCTGGACCTGTTGGGGGCTGTGGTATGAATAAGCTCTGCTAGTGATGTCGGGGAGAGCCCATTGATGGCTTTGAAAGTCAGCAGTAAGGTTTTGAATGAGAGTCTTCCATGTATAGGGAGCCAGTGGAGATGTTTCAGGATGGGTGTCATGTGGTCGCTCCTGGATGCTCCATATAGAACTCTCGCTGCGGCGTTCATCGCGAGCTATATCGGGTTCAAGGTGGATTGAGGGAGTCCATGTAGGATAGAGTTGGCGTAATCAAAATGCGGTATGATCAACGCTTGATAAATTGTCCGGAAGTCATCTGGATCTAGCAGGAAGCATAGGTGCCTGAGGGTACGGATCTTATGGTATGCCGCTCTCACTATGTTGCTTATGTGCACCTTCATGTCCAGACATTGGTCTAAAGTGACTCCGAGGTACCGGATCGTGGGTTTGGTCTGTAGATCTGCTTCATTAACTCTTAGATAGGGTGGCGGGGTGAAATTTTGGTTCCTCGTGATGAACAGGACCTCTGTTTTCTTGTGCTGAATTCAGAGGTTTTGGGTTTGGAGCCAGTTGGATACTGCATTAAAGCAGTCTGTCAGTGGGGAGAGGTTCGGGTTCTCTGTCGAGAATGGCATGTAAAGTAGTACATCATCTGCATATATCGAGCAGTTGACATTGAAAGATCGGATGAGGTTACAGATGGGCTGCATGTATATGCTAAACATCAGAGCGGAGAGGAAGGATCCTTGTGGGACGCCTTGCTTCTGGTGGAATGGTTCTGATGTTGAAGCCCCTGATCGTACTTGCTGCCATCTGTCTGAGAGGTATGACTTGCACCAATCAAGCGCTGTATCACATATACCCTTCTCCTTAAGACGCCCCAGGAGAAGCTCGTGGCTTACTGAGTTGAAGGCAGCTGTTATGTCCATGAAAATGAGGACAAATCCTTGATGGATGTTGTCAATTCCAGCAATTATGTTACTGAGGAGGGTGGTGAGGAGCGTTTCAACACCATGAGACTCTCTAAAACCGTGTTGGCAGGGGTCCAGCGGTGCGGTGGCTTCGATGTGTTCTTGAATTTGTCTTTGGACTTCTTTTTCAATTATTTTGGCCAGTAGTGGTATGCTAGATATAAGTCTGTACGAGTCCATCTTCTGGGGGTCGAGCTTGCTATTTTTCAGCAGCGGTCTGATGGATGTGTGTTTGAGGGATTGGGGGAACGCGCCTGTTGCGAAGGATTGGTCCATGAGCCTGGCTATAAAAGGGCTAAAGTCGGACCGTAGTTTCTTTATCCAGAAGGCGGGGCAGGGGTCAGTTTGTGCAGTGGTAGTGTTGATCAAAGCAATAGTGTCTTCGATGTGCTTCTTGGGTAGCATGGAAAAGAAGATCAGGGGTGTTAGAAAGCTTGGCACGTGGGTGACGGCGGGTGCTGGGGACTTATTAGTCTAGCATAGCTTTGATTGCAGGTAATCCACAAATTCTGAGGGTGAATCTCACTTGGTTGTGCGGGGGCTGGTTCCTTTGTTAGGTTCTTGATGAGATTGAACAGGTCATGCGGTTTGTTCAGTGATCGTTTTAGGGTGTCTGTGTGGAATCGTCTCATATTGTCTGTTACTGCTTCACAGTGCCTTGCCAGGTGAACATTATAAGCCCTTTGGTCTTCTGCGGAGTGTGATCGATGCCAGCGTCTTTCCAACCTCCTTAGGAGGATGAGTGAGGATCGCAGCTCAGAGGAGTACCAGGCTGCGTTGGCCCGTTTCCTTGGAGGCTTGTTAGATGGTGGGCATAGAGCAATGGTACTGAGGCTTTTATTCCAGTCGGAAACCAGATCCTCGGGATTGTGTGCTGTTGAGGCGAGGAGTGGGCGTATTTTACTTAGAATCCCGTCCTTGACAAAGGTCTGGAACCTTCGTGGTGGTGCCTTGGTGGTGCTGCTCGGCCTTCTGGCTTCCTTCTGGCTGTTTCTGGGCAAGGATATTTGGAATATAATCAGTTTGTGGTCAGACTGGGGGACTGCGGTAATAGACAACCTGGAGACGTTGGTTGAGTTGCAAGTTGTCTGTGGGGCGAATACTAGGTCCAATATGCCTCCTTTTGCGTGGGTGGGTTCCTTGACCAGTTGCTTGTATCCTAGTTCCTTGAGAGCTTCAAGAAAGGCTGACACCTGAGTATCTTGCAGGGAAGGCAGGTTGAAATCTCCTAGAACCCAGCTTGGTGTGCATGGGCTCTGGGTATTAGAGGCAAGGTCGATTATTGTTGCGAGGTCATCCGGGGCAGTTGATGGGGCTCTGTATAGGAGGTTAATGGAGCAGTACTTGTTGGCTATATTGATTGTATCGAGGTGTGTTGTGCTGGTTGCATTGGAAATGGAGGTGGAAATGGAGGTCTGTCTTGGTGATAGCGAGTACTCCTCCCCCTCCTTTGTTGTTTCTATGGCAGGTGTGTATTGAGAAATTGGTAGGTAAGAATTGGTTGAGGAGGACATTGTCATCACTGGAGAGCCATGTCTCTGTGACCAAGAGTATATCAAGATCACGGAGTGATATCATGTCCGAGATAACTGGCCATTTCTTCTGTATTGAGCGGGTGTTAATGAGAGCGCATCTTATGTTTCGGGGTTGGGCGCTATCTTCTTGCTTGGCTTTCTTATTGTGTTGTAGTGCGACATGTAATAGGTGGGGGTGCAGCATGCAGGAAGCTTCCTCTGTTTTGTGGTAGGGAGCACTTGACCATCTCCTCCTATGGTTCTGAAGGATTGGTATGTGATTTTGGTTAGGAGATAAGGCTATAACACTACTGAGCCATCCGGAGAGGAGGTAGAGCGCAATTATGGCAATGCTTGAGGGGGCCATTCTCGGTATCCACCCTGTTGGGTGTGGTCAGAGCCTAGACTGGATTGGCCAGTGAATGGGCAGGAGGATTGGGCTATCACAGGCAAGGCCAGAAGATTGGCTATCTCAGGAAAATACACAGTTATGCAGTTACCACAGAACAGGCGGGCATACAAGTATATAGGTGTGTGGTTACCACATGCAAACCATGCTCTACATAGCAAGTATCATAGACATGAATCTAAAACAGGCAAGCTTGTAGCATATTGGACAATTATTGTAGGCATACATGAGCATAATATGTCAAGGAGACTAGATCCTAACACGGCTTGTGTTAAGGTCAGAGACCGATAGGATCAGAAGTGGGTTCTTCTAAGCATTGACATTGGCTAGGACCATGCATTATATTAGAGTCTTAGGTTACCTATTCTGCCAAAGGGAGTTATGTTCCGTTGCTGGTTACTTTGCGTCGGGCGGTGGTGGTAAACGCAATTGCATTGCATTCAATCGTGCCGCTGGGGTCATTGTTGTCATATCCTGGTTCCAATCAATAGTGACAGCTAACTATGTCATCGTAGGATACTAGATTAGAGCTACTTTTCCCAGCCCTCTATACTTCTTCTCCCTGTGGTTGGATCTGGCTCACAGAGAAGGATTTTGTTTTCACATGGAGTGGTGGTGATAGAAAGACAGACAGGTCCTGCCACCTGAAGAGGAACTGGCCAAGTCATGCCACTAAGGAGAGATGTTGGTGGGGAGTCAAACTTCACCAAAGGAAGATCAAGATGATTTATGAGGTAGGTAGGTGGGTGAGAGGGAGGGGAGGAGGATGAGAGTAAATGATGGGAAGGGAAAGGGTAGCGAGAGTAAAGAGAAGGGGAAGAAAGGGAGTGAGAGTGATGGAAAGGGTGAGGAGGGGATGAGATGATTAGAGGGAAGGGAGAGACAGAGAGCGAGTGAATGTGTGTATGCCACACATATCCCTTCATCTCAAGGGGCAGATGCAGGTGGAGGGGAAAGCGGAAGCAGGGTTGCCAGCTTCTGAGAAGTCTAGCAATATTGACACTGTAGTTATCTATCACATTCCTATGAATCCTGTCCACTGCCTCTCCCCCAACATTTCGAATCATCAAAATGACAAGACATGATCCCTCCCACCATTCAGCAAATTGCAAACCTCCAAGGCGGGCCTCCCCCCCCCCCCCCCCCCGCTCTTTCAATAATTTGGCTCTTCTTCCCTTGAAAGATCTGGAGACCTCTGATTTAGAGGTTGTGATAGCTTTCATTAGACTAATACAGTGTTTTAAACAGAGCTGTTATTGTAAATGAGTTTGTAGGGTCTCATAGGTCCATCCCCTTCTTCAGGTGGGAATTAATTTTAAACTGGAAAATAGATAAACAAAGCCCTATAATATAATGTTTTATTGAATATATAGAGTCCTCAGCCAACTCTGTGTTGATCATAGCATCTGCCCCTCAGATAAACCTAATAATTGAATTGCCCGTTATGATTTTTATTACCTAAGCCTACAGAATTTCTTTAAAGAGATGTGAGCTTCTGAATATTTTCGGTCATCTTAAAGGTCAACTTCAGAGTATATTTGCTGCTGGATTCCCCAAATCTAATTTGAGTAAATACAGACTATGCACTGGCCCAGTTGTCAACCAAGAATATCTATCTGCTATGCTGTGTAAAGACAGGTTGCAGACTTGTTAAAGTGAATGCTGTGATCCTTCATTCATTTTTCAGATTACTCCCTCTATCGATTCCCATATACCCAAAAGAAGTGTATTATTGCTGCTTCATATCTCAAAATTTCTGCTACTAGTAGAAGATCATTTCCTGGAGTTTTCTACGCAGTTTACTGTGTCCTGAAATCAAAACAATAGGGCTAAATCCCATGAAGAGGGAAGCCCCAAAGTTGGACACCTGTAGCAGGAAGGTCATGGAGGACCCACTGGTAAAGTTGTAATAGTTGACTGCTAGCACATTTGTTCCCCAGCAAACTATGAAAAGCAGCACCAGAAGCAGAATCACCTTTGCAGCCCTTTGCTCAGCTGCAACCCTTCTGCACATCATCCCAATGGTCCTAGTGTGCTGACTTAGATTGAATAGGATGCAAACGTTGGTGACTACCATGAGAATAATGGGTAGAATCTCATGGATAACCAAAGAGGTTGTCACATAGAGTAAGGCACTTTGCTGGGAAGGAAAATTCCAGGTGCAGCCCAGCAAGGGCTTGGTGGTACTGCTGATTAGTATAACCGTATTAGTATCGTTTGTGCCACAGGTGGAATACACAAGAGCAGGAGTCGAGTATAAGAAATTCAGAATCCATATGGCAGCGATAACCCTTGCGATGTTCCAGGCTCCCTTCCTACTCCTCATCATTTGGAAATGCTGCTTTCTTATGGTGAGAAATTGGAAGAAGCTGAGGCAGAAGGTAGCCCATACGCTCATGGTACGCAGAAGTATCCAGAGAAACATAAATACTTTACACCAGTTGGCGGACAGAAAGAACTGCAGACCCAATTCCGCTGTGAAAATGGGAGTGCTCCTGAAAATGGAGAGCAAAAGATTGATGCTGGCCAGGTTGGCAAGGATAAGGTCAAAAGATAGAATCGTCAGGTTTTCTAGAGCAACGGATATGACACTTAGGAGAATTAAGGTGTTACCAAGAAAGCCAAGGATGACGAGGGCACCGTAAAATGCAGCTTGCACCCAGTTCTCCTCGAGCATCTTCCACAAGAAGTCTGGGAAAGCAAAATATTTATATTCTAGGTTAGCTCTTAGGAACAGAAAAAGAAATAAGAGATGGCTAGTGCCACCAGTCTTGGATGGCAGATGTTGATTAGAAGCAAAAGCGTTCAGCAAAGAGAGATTTTTCAGAGTCAGACTATGTATAAGGAAGATAAAATGTCTGAACCATACTGTAGATCAAAACATTATAAACATATATCTATAAAGACTAGAAAAATAGAGCTGGAAGAAGCTCAAAAGACCATCTAGCCTGCCCTTCTCTGTTCAGGAAGTAGCAGCAGAAGAACCGTGACAGACTGGAGAACTGGGCCTCTAAATGGCAGATGAAATTTAATGTGGACCATGAGGGAAAATAATCCCAAATATGGATGCACAGTGATGGATTCTATATTAGGAGTCTCCTTCCAGAAAAGAGACCTTGGAATCGTGGCGAATATGTTGAAATCCTCAGCTCAGTGTGTGATGGTGTTCAAAAAAAGGAAATGTTAGGACTTATTCAGAAAGGAATGAAGAACAAAAATGAGAATATTATAATGCTTTTCTATAGATTCATGATGTGACTGCACCTGGAGTACCGTGTATAGTTCTGATTGTCCCATTTCACAAGAGATATGGCAGAACTAGGAAAGGTATAGCGAAGGGCCACAAAGGAGACAAAGGAAATGAAACCGCTTCCTTATGAAGAAAGATGGAGAAGCTTGGAGAAGACTGAGAGGGATATGATAGTTATAAAATATGAGTGGGGTGAAAGAGACAGGGCCGGTGCCCTAAGTGCACCCTCAATCCTGCTGCCTCCCCCCCCCCCCCCTCTCTCTGGGGCCTGACTTCCCTAATTCTTAGCCCTCTGCTGTAACCTTTAGGCTATTCCTCCGCCACAGGAATGGATCTTCTCTTTGGGATCTGATATGTGGTTCAGATGTCACTAAAGCTTCCTCTTCTGGGGTACTCATAAAGGAGGTGTGGGCTGGAGAACAAGGATTAATGTCTGGGAGGTTAGCAGCGGGAGAAGAAGGCGCCAACAGGAGGGACAGGGAGATTCTTTAGTGGGAGAATAAAAAGCTAGACGTTTTGGAGGGAAAGCATCTTTGCAAGCCCTTAGTGACAGATAAGAAATCTTTGTGAACCCTCTGCAACAGAAGTCTAAGCACCTTGTATGGTATCAGATAAAATGTGAGAGTAAGAATAATAGGAGCCTGGTGAAGGTAAACCTCGGGAAACTGTCTTGCCAATGGGGAGACTGCTGCCACTATCTGTGAAGCTGTCATCGGGTACAGTGAGACACTCCAGCAGAGACGGTCTTTGTTTCTACCAAGCTGGCCCTATAAAACTGCTGACCTAATGAGGAACAGTGGGGTCTCCTGATCAATCAGTCTGGATATAAATAAACGCGAAAGCACAGAAAGCGAAGGGACACTCCCACAAAAAAAGCCAGGCAGGAAAAAAAGCAGGGGCATAATTAAAGGTTTGGGGTTTTTTCCTATACTTTAGTATCCCTGCTCTTTTTACTGCTATAAATAAAAGCAACCAGGCAGAGGGATTCAGGACAACAAACCAAGGGGGAAAGAGTGTGTGTATGGGAGTAAAGCCTGCCTGCCCCTGTTTTTTTATGTTGCAGGTATTTTATACCTCTTTATCATTTCAGTCAAAGCAGTTTACATTGGTAATGTACATTGATAACTTGGATTTTTCTGAGGCAATGGAGGGTTACATGACTTGTCCAAGGCCACAAGGAGTGCTAGTGGGAACTGAACCCTGAGTCTCTTACCTCCCGAGTCAGTGCTCTAACCCAGAGGTTCCCAACTCCAGTCCTGGAGTGCCAAACAGCATTCAGGTTTTCAGGCTGTCCCTAATAAATATGCATGAGATACATTTGCATGCACTGTCCCCATTGTATTCAAATGTATCTCATGCATATTTATTAGGGACAGCCTGAAAACCTGAATGGTGTTTGGCACTCCAGGACTGGAGTTGGGAACCTCTGCTCTAACCAATAGCTGCTCCTCCACCAAGGACAGGTTTCCTGCCTTTAAGGCAGGGGTTCTCAACCCTGTCCTCGGGACCCACCTAGCCAGTCAGGTTTTCAGGATAACCACAATGAATATGCTTGGAGAGATTTGCATATAATGGAGGCAGTGTATGCAAATCTCTCTCATACATATTCATTGTGGTTATCCTGAAAACCGAACTGGCTAGGTGGGTCCCGAGGACAGGGTTGAGAACCCCTGCTTTAAGGGGAAGGATCTAACCTATCCAGAGGCCTTCGAGATACCAAATATGTGAGGTTCAGATCACTGGACTGCATCAGGTGCTGTGAGAGAGAAGTAGAGAATGAATAACTTTGATCTAGAGAAACTGATGAAGAAATTTGCAATAGTGACTACATCTGAAAAGTTGCTACTCGCATCTCATTTGGAGTATGGTGTGCAATTCTGGAGACCGCACCTTCAAAAGGATGTGAACAGGATGGAGTCGGTGCAGAGGGTTGCTACTAAAATGATTAATGGGCTTCATTATAAAGCATATGAGGACAGACTTAAGGATCTTAATATGTACACCTTAGAGGAAAGGCGGGATAGAGGTGATATGATTGAGATGTTTAAATACCTCTGTGGCATAAATGTTCAGGGAGAGAGCCTCTTTCAATTGAAAGCAAGTTCTGCTACGAGGGGACATGGGATGAGGGTGAAGGGGGATAGATTCAGGAGTGATATGCGGAAATATTTCTTTACGGAAAGAGTAGTGGATCCGTGGAATAGTCTCCCAGTGGAGGTGGTGGAGATGAGGACAGTAACTGAATTCAAAAAAAGCATGGGACCAACACAGAGGATCTCTAAAGGTAAAAAGTGGACTGTTGTAGTTGTTGTTATGGAAGGACAGACTAGATGGGCCTTGTGGTCTTTTTCTGTCATCATGTTTCTATGTTTCTATTAACATCTTGTTGTGTTGGAAAAAATTTAATTGATCCTGTTGGGTCCCAGTAAAGTTGGACTTTGGTTGGAATATCTGGTGTGAGCCTGCTGACCAGAGGGACTCTGCTATAGACTCACTGTTGATACTGATACCCACACTAGGCAGGTAATCTCCCACGGCACCATTCACACAGAACCCGGAGACAACAAATGTTCGCTCTTTGTCTGTGGCCTGTAAGGATTGATATGGGATGAAAATGGTCCCTGCAGCCCCTTGGTTACAGGCAGATACTTCCTTGTCGCTTTCCTCTGAACTGCTTCAAGTCTTTCCATATCCTTAGTTTTAGAGGACATACAGTATCTTGCTAAACACCATACTCCAAGTGAAGAATTAGGACCTCCTCCTTCCTTCTGGTTATGCTCCTCTCTGTGCAGCCTAGTATCTTTCTGGCTTTGGCTACTGCCTTGTCACATTGTTTCGCCACCTTGAGATCCTCAGATACTATCACCCTGAGATCTCTCTCTTTGTCCATGAATATCAGCCTCTCGCCCCCTATCGCATATAGTTCCTTTGGATTCGTAAATTCATTTTAAGATTTAATGGCTTGAGTATGTATACCCTCTAGAGCACTGACTCTCAACCCAGTCCTTGGGACACATCTAACCAGTCAGGTTTTCAAGATAACCACAATGAATATGGATGAGATAGATTTGCATGCACTGCCTCCATTGTATGAGAACCCCTGCCCTAGAGGAAAGAAGGGGCAGTGGAAATATGATACAGACATTTAAATACTTGAAAAATATTAATGAACAAAGAAACCTTTTACAAATATGGGAAAACTATGTAATCTTAGATCACAAAGGCCTACACTGGAATTTGAACCCTGGGCACCATTCTCTTAAGCCACTACACTAATCATTATGCTTGTAGACATCTTGCTTCTTAAATGCTATCCTGGGGACATCTATATAGACGTTTTGATATACATGCATATTGGGCACCTCCACGTTTCTGAAATCCTGCCTGAATTTGCATGTGCCTGCTTTTTTTGAAAATATCCTGGCTTTGACGTCCAAGATTGCACTTGGATGTCCCATTGTGAAATGTGTCTCTGTGTTACTATGTGTCTCTGTGTTACTATGTGAGCCGGACTGGCTTACTGGGTCTTTAGTCTGAACCAGCAAGGCATATCTTAAGTTCTTATACCCTGCATCTAAACTATCCCAGACATTTACTACTTCGATAAGCAACTTGTTCCAGAGCTTACGCCTGAGGCATCTCCTACTCTTATCAGCCATCCACTCAGCCAGTGAGTTCCTGTGTGTAGCTGGGCATGGAGGGGGGGGGGGGGCACACCAGATTTGCAAGTCACACAGGGCGCATTTTCAGCTTGGTACGGTCCTGCACTCAACTCCCTAATAGCCAAACAGTGTAAGAGTGATAAAGAAAAAAATTACTTACCCCACTCACCGCCAACAGTGATCTTGATGACTTCTTCTTTCACACTCTGATTCCCAGAAATATCCTCTTAGGATAAGAAAAGGTTCCTAAAATTCATGAGTTTTCCACTTTTTTTCCACTCTTTGTGGTCAAGGAGCCTTGCCACCCACTCTCTAACGTCTGGAAAGCCCACAGATCTGCCCGTTTGCAAAGATGAAAAAAGTCCACGACATACATTTCCTCAATATCTCATTTTGTACTCTGCCTTTTATTGAGGCTCCTAGAACAGCAGTAGATTTAACTTGCTTCTTTTTTCTCTATGAGTTCCCATTTCAAGCTCAAAACTTTATGGATCTTCGCTTTGCCTAAAACCTACATACCTGATATCTGAAATGTTATCTGTCAGCTCAGTATAAGAGGTAAATTGCATCTCCTAATCTCTCTCTGACTTACAATTCCTCGTTTGGCTTGTTCGTATGTTTTTAATTGTTCGGTTGCTTTTATTTAAAATTGTTGGTTTTGCTGAGTAAATGATGTTGCGGTCCATTTAACCTTTTAATTGGATGCCTAGCAACTAGTGTTTGATACAACTCACTGGTTAAATCTAGCTGCCACTGGGATTCCTCCTGCCATCGCACCTTCTTCTTGAAGGCTAATGACCATGGAGTACTCATCATGTTAAAGTTCGCACAGTTTGAAAACTATCCAAAATTGTAACCTCCGCTAACCTGGCATGTAGTTAGGTTATCCTAGCTGCTCATTTCCCTGCCTTGAGTATTTCACCATATCCCATACTTTCCTCTTCAAGAGGGAATCAGCTCTCTGGACTTTATTTTCCAGGACCAAGAAGGTTCTTTTCACCCTGCGACATCTTGTTGCACTGCAGTCTGTTTCTCAGTTTGAAGGTTTTGGGATTTCAACTTGTAACCCTCTGGTTCCAAATCAAGGACACTTCCATTGAGTTAAAAAAATAGAGACAGAGAAAATGACAGCAGATAAAGATCATATGGCCTATCCTGTCTTCCTATCCATAATAACTATTACGTTCTACAATCGCTTCCTCTCCCTCAGAGATCCTCTTTACTTGCCCCATGTTTTCTTGAATTTAGATAAAGTTCTTGTCTCTATCACCTCCACCAGAATGGTGTCAAAGGCCTTGCTGAAATCTAGTGCTCTCTACAGATCCGATTCTCTGGTCACCCAATCAAAGAAACCAATCAGACTCATCTGACAAAGCTTACCTCTAGTAAATCCATGTTTTCTTGGATCCTGTGATCTTTTGGAATCCAGAAACTGCACCATCGATGTACTCACCATAGAGGTCAGACTAACCAATCTGTAGTTCTCAACGTCTTCTTAATGTCTGCTTTTGTGGACAGGAAACACATTTGCTTCTCTCCGGTCCTCTGAGATCACACCTGCCTCTAAAGAAGCATTGAAAAGATTATCCAGTGGAGCCACTAGTACTTTCCTAAGTTCCTTCCCATCTGGCCCCCATCACATTTTCAACTTTTAGTTTAGTTAGCTCCTCACAAACTCAGTCTTCTAAAAATGGTTCCGTTTCTACCTCATTTCCATGCCTATATGTGTTTGTTTTCAGAAATCCCATTTATGGTCCTTCATCTGTGAACATATAAATATTTGCTAAGCAATTCCATTTTATCCTCATTAGCCTCTACATATTCCTCCCCTTCACCCTTGAATCTGACAATGCCATCTTTGCACTGTCATACGTACCTTAAAAAACAGCCCTGTCCTTGTGTTTTATTGTATTACCTATTTTTCCTTTCGTTTGCATTTTTGCTTTCCTGATTACTTTACCATCTTCCTTTAGCTTCTCCAGATATTGTTGTTTGTCTTCCTTTTCTGAGATCTTTTACAGTTTATGAAGGTTAACTTCTTTTTCCTTATCTTTTTAAAACCATGGTGGCTTCCTTTTCCTCTTACTTTTACTTTCGTAATAAAAAGATTTGTTACCCTTAAAATATCTCTTTTCACTTTTAGCCACATTATTCTACTTCCCACAGATGTTTCTAGCCAGCTAATCTCTCCTTGAGGTAGTCCCCCATCTTTGCAAAGTTAGTTTTCCTGTAGTCTGGGACCCTTGCTTATGAATGAACTATATCCACCTGTGTCCTATATTGAAGCTCACCTTCCGGTGATCACTGCACACCAGATGATCATCCACTACAACAGCAGAAACACTCTCTACATTTGTAAGCACCAAGTCCAGTATCGCACCCTCCCATGTGGGTTTCATTATCAGTTACTGAAGCAGTTCCTTCTGTAGAGAATCCAGGATCTCTCTGCTTCTAGATGACATTGCAGCGGGATATCCCAATCATTATCTGGCAAATTAAAAATTTCTACCAATAGTACTTCCCCTTTCATAGCAATAATGTGAATGTCTATATAATCACACCAGTGTACATTGATTTTCCATTCCCGCTTTCCAGACTAGCCCACAGTGACTCCCCCTTCCCTTGTAAGTCTTGCAGTTCCAGGGCTTTAATATTATTTTTCAGATATAATACCACTCCTCCTCCCTTTCCTTCTATCCTCTCTTTCCTGAATAGATTATAGCCTTGTATAACTATGTCCTGATCATTTTTTTTCTGTGTACCTTGTCTCTGTGACTGCCATTATATCTAAGTCAGCCTCTTCTACTGCAGCTTCTAAATCTGAAACTTTATTTCAATACTATGGGTATTAGTGTTGCCCTTTTTCCCTTTTCTATGCTATTTTTATGTTTTATTTTTCTTGAGGCTTTGTTCACTCATCCCTGACAATCCTAGGTTGAAACCTCTCCTCAGTAGATTATCCAGTCTATTGCAGAAGACACTTTTCCCCTTCTTCGATAGTTGGATACCTCTCTGCTCAGTAGCCCTTGGAAAATCATGCTATGGTCAAGGAAGCCAAAACGCTCTCGATGACACCATCCACACAGCCAGGTATTCATCTCCAGGATGTGAACCTCTCAGCCTTGGCCCTGACCCTCAACAGGGAGGATTGAGGAGGACCGAGGAGAACACCACCTGCTTCAGTTAGCTGCATGCATGGCGTCTTTTCATTGTGTGGGTTTGGATGTCTCATTCCCTGAGGAAGCTGTTTGGCAAAACCGTTGATAGGCAGGTTGGAAGTGGAGATGATCTGACTGAAAGTTTAAAGCAAGTATGATTGCATCATTGGAAGAAGCAATATGCAATAGGTCTGAGAGTTAGCAGCTGAAATATCCAGCAAAGGAAATATATTTACTTTGTTAAAGGAAAGCTTTCAAGATAAACATAAAAATGGGGGAGAGCAATGATGAATCTGAATTGTTGATATGAGTGCTTCAACATTTTATTTATATTCTCTTATATACCGTGCTATTCTGCATCAGTGTGGTTTACATTGAACAAACTGAAATTACATTGAACAGGGCATTATAACTTGGAGATAACTATTTTACAGGGAACATGGGCTATGGAGGGTTAAGTGACTTTGCCCAAGACCACAAGGAGCACCTGTGGGACTAGAAACCCCAGTCTTTCTGGCCCAAGGTTGCTGTCCTCTAGTGGGATTTGAACCCCTGACTTCTGGCCTAAGGTACCTTGCCCCAACCACTAGACCACTCCTCCACTGCTTTTGAAAGCAGCATGTACTTGATGCTACAAGTCTTGGATGCTACAGGTTCCTGTTGTTAGCAATATTTCCCCTGAAGCAAAGCTGTATTTTTGGCCTGAAACATGATCATGTTGGGGTCATCTTGAGAGCAGATAAGTAGTGTCTTTATATATATGAATCTATTTCATTCACTTATTTGAATTTTCGTAAAAAATAAAATGGGGTTTATAAAATATGGAAATTAATAAGGCAATAAGACCAAAATAAATTATTGCACAGGGTGAAGGGACCGTATGATGGTGCTTGAGGCTTTTTATTCGGTGTTATTTAATGCTAATTTTAGCCTCTTTTCTGAAGGTCTTTTAGCCTCTTTTCTGAAAGTCTCTAATTCAAATTAGAATTGGTTTTTCATTGAGTGGTTTCAAAGAGACTTATTGATCCTAAGTGGTGGGAGATCTCTTTTTTGTGATTTTCAACATATAGAGGTGTGTTTATTAAGAGCGGTAGCAGCTTCTGGGCGATATCAGAGCCACGGCCCCACTGACTTCAATGGGGGCACGGCTCCAATATCGCATGGAAGCCGCTACCGCTGCTTAATAAACATACCCCATAAAGTAGCACACATGTGATGAGCTCAACCCCATTTACATAAAAACATTTTTTGGATTAAACATAAGAACATAAGAATATAAGATATGCCATACTGGGTCAGACCAAGGTCCATCAAGCCCAGTATCCTGTTTCCAACAGTGGCCAATAAGTACCTAGCAGTTTCCCCAAAAGACACAGGTTCCACAATGCTTGTATTGGGGCAAGCAGTGGATATTCTGGGTCCATTTTAATAATGGTTTATGAACCATTCCTCCAGGAACTTGTCCAAACCTTTTTTAAACCTTTCTACACTAACAGTTTTTACTACATCCTCCGGTAGCAAATTCCAGAGTTTGATTATACATTGAGTGAAAAAATATTTTCTCTTATTAGTCTTAAATAGGTTACCCTGTAGCTTCATTGTGTGCCCCCTAGTCTTTCTATATTTCGATGGCCTAAACAATCTATCTACGTTTACCCGTTCCACTCCGTTCATTAATTTATAGACCTCTGTCATATCTCCCCTCAGCCGTCTATTTTCCAGGTTGAAGAGCCCTAACCCTTTTAGCCTCTCCTCATAGGGGTATCCTTCCATCCCCTTTACCATTTTGGTGGCTCTTCTCTGTACCTTTTCTAATAATGCTATATCCTTGTTAAGATACAGCACCAGAATTGTACACAATATTCAAGGTGCAGTTGCACATGGAATGATACAGAGGCATTATAATATCCTTTGTTTTATTTTCCATTCCTTTCCTTATGATATCTAGCATTCTATTTGCTCTCTTGGCCGCCGCTGCACATTGGGCAGAGGGTTTGAATGTGTTATCCACGATGACTCCTAAATCTTTTTCCTGGGTGGTGGTTCCTAATGTGGAACCTTGCATCGTGTAACCATAGTTTGGGTTTTTGTTTCCTAGGTGCATGACTTTCTACTTGTCCGCATTAAATTTCATCTGCCATTTGGATGCCCAGTCTTCCAATTTATCAAGATCCTCTTGCAATTTTCCGCAATCCTCATGGGTTTTAACAACTTTGAATAGTTTTGTGTCATCTGAAAATTTGATAACCTCACTCGTTATTCCCATTTCCAAGTCATTTATGAATATATTAAAAAGCAGCGGAACCAGCACAGATCCCTGGGATACTCCACTATTCACCTTTCTCCATTGGGAAAATTGCCCATTTAGCCCTAACATCTGCTTTATATCTTTTAACCAGTTCCTGATCCACAATAGTACACTGCCTCCTAACCCATGACTTTTTAATTTTGCCAAAAGTCTCTCATGAGGGACCTTGTTAAAGGCTTTCTGAAAGTCTAGATACACTATATCAACTGACTCATCTTTGTCTACTTGTTTATTCACACCTTCAAAAAAACATAACAGATTAGTAAGAGAAGACCTTCCTTGGCTAAAGCCATAAATTTGTAATGCTGAGTGGTGAAAAGAAATGATGACATTATGATGACTTTTGCTATTAAATGGTCAATTGATGTTATTGTAAATATGGTATATTGAGCCACAAATGATGTATATTTTTTGATGTAGATGGTTTTTGTGACACATGGGTATTTAATTCTTTTTTATTTTGTTTTATTGGAATTTTTCAAATATAACAACCAAGAGATAATCTTGTACAGAAAGGGTTATCCCCCATGGCAAAGGAAAATAAAGAAAAACAACCACAAGAACAGGCTACGCACTAGTCCACAATAAAGCGGGCGGGGGGGGGGGGGCGGGGGAAATTTGAGGAGGAAATAATAGGAAAATCCTCAAATGAAAACATAATGATTAGCCACCGTAGTCAGGCACAACAGTGCACGGTGATACATTGTCAGCCAAATCTGTGAGAGCGGGGGTTTCTAGCAGTTTAGCATTAAGAAAAGCTACCAGATCTAGAGGCTGAAAAAAGTATAACGAGTATCTCTATAAGTTATCAAACATTTACAGGGACATTTCAAATAATACATCGCTCTAATTCAGAGGACGCCAGGTTTTAATAACAAATTGTTTACGCCCTTTCTGTGTTTCTCTCGTGAGGTCAGGAAACATTGAGACCTTTAAACCACAAAAAGGGACCGTCATTCTCTTTTTGAGATAACCACAATGTAACCAGTCTCTATCCAAAACAAGGGCAAGAGAAACCAGTAATGTTGATGGATAATAAACTTCTGAAACTGAGGTCTCCAAGAGTTCAGAGATGTTTAAAACATCCATTGCTTGTTGAGAGGGCAGAGCTGAATTCTCTTTCTTGATGATGGCAGATAATAAATTTTAGAGATAAGAAGATTTAACTCCTGAGATATCTGAAGAGCTTCGGTTAAGTGCCCCGCCCGAGAAACATTTTCTAACGCCTCTACCTTTGCTTTTAAAGCTGTGCTATCTTTCAGTAGGTATTTAATTTTTTATTTTTTACAACTACAGTATTCCTTGACCAGGGTATTTTGCAATTTGAATTCAGACAGTGAGGAGGGAGGAATATGAGAGAGATCCCCAAAACCTCGAAGGTACCAATGGCACACAAGGGGTGAGTTCTGTTCAATGAAAAAGAAGGTTCTAGAGTTGAGGGGTCGTGTCGTGAGACTGTCCGGGTTTCCTTACAACATGGACTTCTTGGTGCAATTAAGCAAGAAAGAACAAAAGCAAAGGAAAAGTTCAACAGTCATCACTTAGGTGTCACCAGCTGATAAATGAACGCCTTAAGCAGAGTTCAGTATAATTTCTTCCTTTCCCTTTCCCAGGGAGACACCAATTAAGATGTCAAGTCCCTGCAGACTAATTAAAGAAGAGTGGTGGTGGATCAGCAGTTTGGATGTCAGTCACTTCTGGCAAGGGGATGCTGAGTAAAGAGAACTGTTGTATCATTTAGCTCAGCGAGTCTCCTTGGCTTAACCAAGGAACAAACGCTATACCCCTGTGATAATCTCACTAGAGAACCAACACCGTCATTACATTAACCCCTTCTACAGCAGGGCTGCTGCAAGTCACCCAAAGATCCAGAAAAGCACGTTACTGACAGCAGCCCATTACAATACATTTTATTGTAGATGATAATAAATATAATAATAATAATGTTCTGCTTTCTGTTCAGCCGTTTCAGAGTAAACTCAACATTGATTACAACAATTCAACCTTAAATCACTGCCCTCATGGAGCTTACGATATACATGGGCTACATTAAACAAACACAGATAAAGTGACCTTTCCAAGGTCACAAGAAATTGCCAGTGATGGGGATGATGGACTTGAACCCTAGCTTCACTGGCTCCCAACATATGAGTATTGCTCTAACCACTAAGTCAGTCTCTCTGAAGAAGCCACACACACAGATTCAATAAACATACATACACCCAATCCTCTTCTCTTAGTCTCATGTCTCTCTCTTTTGCTTTTCCCCTAGTTCTTTCTCTCTTAGAAGAGAAGGGCACAGAGAACGTAACACTACTACTACTTCTACTACTACTGAGCAATTTATATAGCGCTACAAGACGTACGCAGCGCTGCACAGACATGTAAGAAACAGTCCTTGCCCATCAGAGCTTACAATCTAGCCAAGACAGACCACACAGAAGGTGTAGACAGGGATACATCTAGGGGGAATGGTAAAGAAACAAGATGATCAGTTGAATCAAGATCCAAAAGCAGCAGCGAAGAGGTGAGTTTTCAGCCTGGACTTGAAAAGGGTCAGAGAAGGTGCCTGGCGTACAGACACAGGTAGTTTGTTCCAGGCGTAAGGTGCAGCAAGGTGAAAGGAGCGAAGTCTGGAGTTAGCAATAGAAGAGAAGGGCACAGATAGAAGCGATTTGCCAGAAAAGTGGAGATCCTGAGGGGGGGGGGGTGTAGGGAGAGATAAGAGAGGAAAGATAGTGAGGAGCTGCAGAGTGAATGCACTTATAGGTTAGCAGGAGAAGTTTGAACTGGATGCAGAAACGGATAGGGAGTCAATGAAGTGACTTGAGAACAGGAGTAATATGGGCATGACGAGGATGGCTGAAGATTAGCCACGCAGAAGAGTGTTGAACAGATTGAAGGGGAGAGAGATGATTCAAAGGGAGACCAGCAAGGAGTAGGCTACAGTAGTCAAGACGGGAGGTGATTAAGGAGTGGATAAGTGTCTTGGTAATATGTTCAGGAAGGAATGGGCGGATTTTGTTGATGTTATAGAGAAAGAAACAGCAGGTCTTAGCTATCAGATGGATGTGTGTGGAGAAGGAGAGAGAGGAGTCTGTTACAACCCCATGGTTGTAACAAAGACAACAAGCAAGATTCGTATTCAAACTAATGCTATAAGTATTAAGAGTATGAACCCGTAACACTCAGTCCTTATGGATCTGTATACAATATTAATCACCACACTCAGACATCAGAATGGAGTCAGCTGTGGCTGATAATGTACTAGTTCTGTAGTGACCTTTCATACATGGAAAGAAACATTATGTCATCAATATCAGTGACATCATGGGCTTTCACGATTGCTTAAAAACCTGGATTTTAAATTCACATGATAGAGTAAGTGGCCAGAAATATACATTTTAGAGAAAAAAAAGAGAGTTTTCCCTTAAATATTGATCATATGGACTGGTGCAAGGTAAGATTTTCTAGGAAAGCTTGAGAAAATGTTATTGAGAAGAGCTCCAGAGGATACAATAACTGAACAAAGGCATTTCGCCAACCATTCAGCACATCTTTAACATACAGTCTGTTAACATTTGCTACGGAACACTCATAAATGAGATGGGAAGCTCTGAAATTATTGCTGCAGAATCTCTAAGGGGCATATTTGTTAACGATTGATGCAAGTTAAGTATAGTTAACGCACATTAAGTGCTGCAATGGCCCAGCGCTTAATACACATTAACCTTGCTTAACACACGTTAACCTTTAGTAAACATGCCCAAAAGTCTCTATAGCAATTCTTCAAATGTTTCACTTGCTCATCATAGTCTGAACTGCACTTGGAGTCCTTTGGTTAACAAAAGGGCTCTGTTCTTTACTCATCGCCTTGTCAAAAACATGATGATGATAATCCATTAATTTTATTTATTCCTGGTGTGCTATATAGAATTCTAATTCTAATTTTAAAATATTCATAACTGTTTTTATTTAGAACAAAACATAAAAAATTGAATGCATTGTCATAAAGAACATTTTTAGGGGCCAATGATTAAAAATAGAGGGTGAAAACAGCATATTAGAGGGAGGAGTTTCTTCTAAGATGGCCGCAGTGTTTGTTTGGTGACTCAATGCCTAAACGTAAGGGAAAATTGCAGGCTGTTCCCTCTGAGCCCCAACCACCCAGTTCTGGTCCAATGGACCGTTTTGTCCATCTAACCTCGGATCAGAAGCAGGAGATTCGAGCCGGCTTGAAATCGGCGAGTGGGGAGACTTTGCCGCTTTCACTGGATGTGGAAACATCTCTCTCTCCGGAAGTGAGGACTCCGCCGCTGTGCCCAGCTGCTTCAGGGCCTGTACCGGTGGTTTCAATGCAGTTGTCTCCCGAAGTGGAGACGTTGGGCGTTACAGAGGGAGCGTCTGCCGAGGTACGGGCTCTGCTGTCCCCTGAGCAATTAAGGGAGGATCTGAGCGGGAGTTCATCTGCGGCAGATCTGGAGGCGATATCGGAGGAAGGAGGATTATCCCCCTTGTCTGTCTCAACTCCATTAGCGGGTTCCTTTTCCTTGGTTCGACCTAAGGTGTTCACCTTAGAATCAATTTGGGAGGCTATTGCCGCGCTATCTGTTTCTATCAACATGCAGACCTCTTCATTGTCCTCCTGGATCCAGGTAAATGCAGCCGCTATTCAGAAGAATCTAGATAGTCTGGATGTGGTTTCTTCTGCTTGTACACAGATGAAGATTCAGGTTACTGATCTAGGCTCTCAGCTGGAGCAAGTATCCGCACTTTCTGCAGTTATATCTAAGGAAAATGGGTCCATTCGCTATAAATTGGAGTCATTGGAGAATGCTTCCAGGGCATCTAATCTTCGTCTCCTTAATTTTCCACGGGTCGCCGGAATAACAGCGTTGGATATGTTTAAGAAGTATCTGCATGAAGTTCTAATGGTCCCACGTGATTTGCTTCCACCTTTAAGCAAGGTGTATTATCTACCTTCTGGGAAGAAGAATGCTGAGAGATCGGAGAATATATCTGAAGTGGACTTTAATATTCTGAATGTGACTGCTTTGCTTGAGGATTCTGGGGGTGGGAGGGGATCTTGTATTCCTTCAACACTGCTAGTTCAGTGTGCATTAGTTTCCGATAAAGATTGGCTCTTGAAATTGTTTTTTAAAAAGCGTTTGGAAACCTTTCATGGCCTTACAATTTCTATGTTTCCAGATTTAACCAAAGAAACCCAAAAGAGGAGGAAACAGTTTTTGTTGTATAAACCCGGTGTTTCTCAGATAGGGGGTACTTTCTTTCTTAGGTTCCCGTGTCGATGTATTGTGATTATCAAAGCAGTTAGATATGTATTTTCTGACCCACAGGATTTGTCCACGTTTATTAACTCTAGACTTCTACCTGTGTCTCCTCCAGAATGAAGTTCTAACCCTCCTTAGGATTAGTTATATCCGGGGTAGCCCAACGCTGTCTGATTTCTTATGTTTATTTCTTCCATTTCTCCTCGGGCACTCCTACCCTGGGGAGTTCTTTCTTAAACTCCTTCCCCCCAACATGTGGACTACATAGAGCCATATTTGATTGTGAATTTCTTCTTGTGATTTCATTGTTAATGTTCTTTATGTACTCTATTTTCTAATTGCAAGATTTTTCTTGTGGTTTTTGTTAAAACATTGCATAAATAAATATTAAAAAAATAGAGGGTGAATATTGAAAGAGATTTACGCAGTTGGCAACCTGCTAATCCTGTTCATCCCTTGGCTGGGATATTCAGCAGCAGTAACAGGGTTAGTGCCACTGAAAATACACGGCTGCCAGTGCTACGTGTCCCGATGCTTAGGATCAGGGCATTATGGAGGCAACATCTGGCCATAACCCAGCAGCGGCGATATTGACCTGCTGCACAGTTATCGCAAAGCGGCGAAAGTCAGACGCAGTAAAGGCTGGCCTCACTTTCGCCGCTGAAGCTAACCGAGCAGCGGCTGAATCTCACCACGTCCTGCTTAACTTCATGGCAATCCAGGCAACTTGGATATTGAACGCTGAGACCTGGATATGGCCCTGGCAATGAATATCTGAGTCTAAAGTTCAGCAATGGCGGCTGAATCTCGGGCTCAGAGATTCTGCAGCTATAATTTCAAAGTTTCCTGTCTCATTTATGAGTGGCCCTTATCAAATTTCACTGAATTGTAGGTATTAAATAGATGCTGAATGATTGGTGAAATAATTCATTTTCTTATAAGCTTCTAGTACATACCATTGGATTCTGATTTCTAACTGTATGCAGTGATTAAGATGCATCATTATATTGTGTTGCCAGTCCATAGTCTACACATCAAAACTGACCTATTTATTTATTGAATTTAGTTCACCCCTTTCCAGTATTAGTTCAAGGAATATTACATTCAGGTACTGTAGGCATTTCCCTGACCTTGGAGAACTTACAATCTAACAGGCCGAGACAGAAAGACCAACACGCCCTTTGCGGAAAGATAATGCAACTTATGTGCACGTTCCAATAGGCCAAATGCAGAAAAGAGACTGACACGCACGTAAATAGCAAAGGAAATGCAAGCACACAAAGTATTGTCAAGCATTTATTTATTTATTTAGCTGTATTTATATCCCGCTTTTCACTGGGTCAAAGCGGTCAATTGGGAGATACATTTAACACGAGGGGATATGACACACATACGCTAATACTTACAGGGAACATGGGCAATGGAGGGTTAAGTGGCTTGCCCAAGACCACAAGGAGTGCCTATAGGACTAGAAATCCCAGTCCCTCTGGCCTGAGATTGCTGTCCCCAGGTGGGACTTGAACCCCTGGCCCTCTGGCCTGAAGTACCTTGTCCTAACCACTAAGCCACTCCTCCCTAGTGGCATATATAAATTATAAGCATATATAAATTATAAGAAAATGAGCTACGCGTATTGAAATGGCATGCCAATATTGTCTGCGCCCGAGGCAGAAAAACCTATTGAGGATTTTCTAACCAACCGAAGTGCCGATATCTCTACTGCTGGGTCTGAGGTAACTTAAAGGTCCTGCACATGACCCTGACAGTATTTTGATGGCATTGGGGGCTTTCCCCAATGCCTGGATCATCTGAGGAAAGTCCTTGATGACATCAAAATACTCTCAGGGGTTCAGTATCTCCGACAGAAATCAAATCCCTAGTGGCCCAGTGGCCCTGATCCCCCACCTACCCGATTAAAAATAAGCCTGGTGGCCCAGCAGCCCCGAACTCCCCACCCCCCTCCCGGTACCTTTACAATGGAGCAGGAGCATCGCCCATCTACTCCAACTCCTGACTGCTATCTTGAAAAATGGCAGTGCCTGGCCCTGTGCGGTGCATCCTGGGGCCAGTCTGACCCCACCTGGTTCATCCCAGGATGCACTGCAAGAGGCAATATGCCGCCATTTTTCAAGATGGTGGAGCAGCAGCGGGCGCACATAGGCAACGTTTCCGCTGCATTGTAAAGGTACTGGGAGGGGGTTGGGTAGATCGGGGCTGCTGGACCACCAGGGATCTGATTTCTGTTGGGAACACTAGCCCCCAACAGTATTTTGATAGCATCAGGGGCTTTCCCCAATGCCTGGATCATCTGAGGGCAAGTTTGATACTTCACCTCAGATGGTCCAGGCATCAGGGAAAGCCCCTGATGTCATCAAACTACTGTTGGGGCACACATGCAAATTAGCCATGCAGTGCCCTGTTTCTCTGGGAGAGCATGCCAAACTTGTGCTGACTTCTGTGCCCATGTGTTTGGCTTGTTCTTCCAGTTTAACGCAGCGCCACTGATTAATGGGTGGCTAATTTGCATATGTGCCTGTTTCTGCATGCCGGTGCTGAAATCGTGCACTATTGATGTACTGCATAGAGGCGTACAGAGTTAATAGCACGTGACTTCAGAGCCAGCTTTCTGCATCGGCCTGTAAGTTTGTACCTGAGGCAATCGAGGGTTAAGGAACATCAGTGAAATTTGAATGCTGACTTTTACTGGTTTCGGCCTGCTAATTTAATCACTAGGCCACAGGATTGATCAGTAATTTCTAAAGGCAACCCTTAAGGAGGAAAACAAGGGCTACATGAATATGAAAGGAGGACAGTGGTATGAAATGCCAAGAGATGATTTTGGTTTAAGTATGGGAGTTCATATTCTTATCTACACAAAGTGGTAGAGAACAAAAAAAAACAACTGCAAAGAGAGGGTGAGCAAATTGATCTTTACCTGCTGCTATGAGTCCTATGACAGTAATGGCCTATGATGGATGGCCTGTTGCAGTTACCAATGGGCTCCATTTTGTTGAGCAAAGTCTGATCTAGTCCTAATTTTACAGAATTGAAGCTTTCGTTCCCCTAAGACAGGGGTTCTCAACCAGTCCATGGGACACACCTAGTCAGTCAGGTTTTCAAGAAAAACCACAATGAATTTGCACGAGAGAGATTTGCATTCAATGGAGGCAGCGTATGCAAATCCATCTCAAGCATTAGAACATAAGATATGTCATACTGGGTCAGACCAAGGTTCATCAAACCCAGTATCTGGTTTCCAACAGTGGTCAATCCAGGTCACAAGTATCAAGCAGATTCCCAAAAAGACACACGGGTTCCACAATGCTTGTAGTGGGGCAAGCAGTGAATTTCCCTGTCCTCTTTAATAATGGTTTATGGACCTTTCCTCCAGGAACTTGTCCAAACCTTTTTTAAACCCAGCTAGAAAAACAGCTTTTACTACATTCTCTGGTAACGAATTCCAGAGTTTGATTATGCGTTGAGTGAAAAAATAGTCTTAAATGTAGCTTCATTGCATTGTGGATCGGGAACTGGTTAAAAGATAGAAAGCAGAGGGTAGGGCTAAATGGCCAATATTCCCAATGGAAAAAGGTGAATAGTGGAGTACCCCAGGGATCTGTACTGGGTCCGCTGCTTTTTGACATATTCATAAATGACCTGGAAAAGGGAATAACTAGTGAGGTTATCAAATTTGCAGATGACACAAAACTGTTTAAAGTTGTTAAAACCCAAGAGGATTGTGGAAACCTGCAGGAGGATCTGGATAAATTGGAAGACTGGGCATCCAAATGGCAGATGAAATTTAATGTGGACAAGTGCAAAGTTATGCACCTAGGAAAGAACAACCCACACTATAGTTACACGATGCAAGGCTCCACATTAGAAACCACCACCCAGGAAAAAGATTCAGGAGTCATCGTGGATAACATGTTAAAACCCTCTGCCCAGTGTGCAGCGGCGGCCAAGAAAGCAAATAGAATGCTAGGTATCATAAGGAAAGGAATGGAGAATAAAACAAAGGATGTTATAATGCCTCTGTATCGCTCCATGGTACGACCGCACCTTGAATATTGTGTGCAATTCTGGTCACCGTATCTTAAAAAGGATATAGCGTTATTAGAAAAAGTACAGAGAAGAGCCACCAAATTGGTGAAGGGGATGGAAGGCTACTCCTATGAAGAGAGGCTAAGAAGGTTAGGGCTCTTTAGCCTGGAGAAGAGACGGCTGAGGGGAGATATGATAGAGGTCTATAAATTAATGAATGGATTGGAACGGATAAACGTGGATCAATTGTTTACGCTATCAGAGTATAGAAAAACTAGGGGACATGTAATGAAGCTACAGGGTAAACTATTTAAGACAAATAAGAGAAAATATTTTTTCACTCAACGTGTAATCAAACTCTGGAATCTGTTACCGGAGGATGTAGTAAGGGCTGTTAGTGTAGCTGGGTTTAAAAAAGGTTTGGACAAGTTCCTGGAGGAAAGGTCCATAAACCATTATTAAGAAGGGAGCCAGGATATTAATGCTTGACCCAGTACAAGCATTGCGGAACCTGTGTCTTTTGGGGAAACTGCTAGGTACGTACGACCTAGATTGGCCACTGTTGGAAACAGGATACTGGGCTTGATGGACCTTGGTCTGACCCAGTATGGCATATCTTATGTTCTTATGTTCTTATGCATGTCCCCTAGTCTTTCTACTTTTTGATGGCATAAACAACTGATCTGCATTTACCCGTTCCACTCCATTCATTAATTTATAGACCTCTATCATGTCTCTCTTCTGCTGTCTCTTTTCCAAGTTGAAGACCCCTAACCTTTTAAGCCTCTCCTCATAGGGGTATCCTTCCATCCCCTTTACCATTTTGGTGGCTCTTTTCTGTGCCTTTTCTAATCCTGCTATATCCTTTTTAAGATATGGCAACCAGAATTGCACACAATATTCATGCTGTGGTCACATACAGAGGCATTATAATATCCTTAGTTTTATTCTCCATTCCTTTTCTTATGATTCGTAGCATTCTATTTGCTTTCTTGGCTGCCGTTGTACACTGAGCAGAGGGTTTCAATGTATTGTCCATGGTGACGCCTAAGTCTTGTTCCTGGGGTGGTGGTTCCTAATGTGGAACTTTGTATTGTGTAACCATAGTTTGGGTTGTTCTTTCCTAGGTGCATAACTTTGCACTTGTCCACATTAAATTTCATCTGCCATTTGGATGCCCAGTCTTTCAATTTATCAAGATCCTCTTGCAATTTTTCGCAATCCTCTTGGGTTTTAATACCTTTGAATAATTTTGTGTCATCTGCAAATTCGATTACCTCACTCGTTATTCCCATTTCCAGGTCATTTACGAATATGTTAAAAAGCAGCAAACTCAGCACAGATCCCTGGGGTACTCCACTATTCACCTTTCTCCATTAGGAAAATTGGCCATTTAGCTTCATTGTGGTTATCCTGAAAACCTGACTGGCTAGGTGGGTCCCAAGGACTGGATTGAGAACCCCTGCCCTAAAACAAGAAGGCTAATTGTAGACCATTTGATGTCTGGGAGCCCAGTTGTGTGGTGCTCTGCTCAGTTATGGAAAACATTATTTCTTGCTTTTCCAGAAAAAATAAAGGACATTGTTCTAAATGAAGATCCAAAGGAAAATCAGTGTGCGTAGTATCTGTATATTGAAAATTAAAAAAAGAAAACTACACATAGGCAATAACTAATAATCTTGAAATACAATATATATATTTTGGGGGGAGGGAGGACTGAGCTGAATAGATTCCCACTAAACCATCTGACAATGAGAAGCGGTACCTTGCTTGGATATGGGAATGCAACACTGCCCATAGCCGGATCTCACAATCCAGAGGATTCTCTCCAGTTAAGAGATTAATCATGAGATCCCTTGTCCTGTGATCAGGGCCGCAGTAAGGGCTGTGCAAGCAATTCAGCTGCACAGAGTTGAAGAAAAGAAGGAGCGCTGATGTCGTCATCGGGGCTTCCAGGAAGTCTGATGAGTGGAATCTTATATGCAGCTGGGAAGGGGGGGGGGGGGGCGCGTCTGGTTCAGAAGTCACACTGGGTGCATTTCTAGCTTGTTAGAGTCCTGCCTGTGATCCAGGGGCCTGTATAAGATGAAGGGGAGAAAAGGAAGCCAGAACTGGAGCATCTGGCTTGCTAGCTGGGTGAAGAAAGGACTGCAGTTTGACACAAGCAGGATAATCCTGTGCGGTCCTTTCTTCATCCAGCTAGCAAGCCAGATGCTCCAGATTTCATTACAGCTTCATGGTATGGCCTCATTCCTGTCACCAGAAGTGGTCCGAGTTCTGGCCTAAGCTCTGACCCAGCTGACCTTCAACACCCTAATTGCCCTCCAGCAGCTTTGCAAGGCTGTCTTGGTCTGATTCCTCAGCTTGCTGTGTGTGACCGCCACCAGCAACGGATAGAACCCTGTGAAGCCAGCTGCGGTAAAGCGAGCGACCACCTGCATGGGTCGATTTGCACTGCTGGAACTTTGGTAGGCTGAGTAATTTACGGAGAGCACATGAATCAGCCAGAAGAAGAAAAAGAGCAGGACCAAGAGCAGGATGATTTTTGCCGCTTTTATTTCCGAGCTGATATGGTTGGCGCCCACCACAGAAGGGCACACCTGCTGGTGATGCTTGTATAGTCTCCACAGAGAACTGGCATTGGTACCCATCATTAAAACGAGCGGGAGGAGCTCATTGAAGACTGTGGCTATTGTGGCATACAGGACGGCACTCGCTCCTGATGGGAAGCTCCAGGTACAGCTTAGCAGTGGTCTTATTGTACTACTGATCAAAAACAGCTGAGACTGTGTCCCGTTTCCCACAGAAGAGACTGTGTAGGGGAAAGCGACGCTGGAATAGATTAGGTGCAGAATCCAGACTAACATCACTGTGCTGAGGAGACACTGTCGCCTCCGTAGCCTCCTCATAACCTGCTGGTTGGAATGGATGACCACGAAATGATAGAGACTTAAGCAGAGTGTCAGCCAGACGCTCACAGATCTCAGCCACACCCAGCTGTACATCAGGAACCGGCAGTCGGCATCAGACAGAGAAAGGGAATAGCCAGCATCGGAAGCTAAGAGCAAAGGTCCCCTTACCAAAGTCAGTATCAGGTTCGCCAGAGCAATGTTAAGCAGAAGCATGTCCGAAGAGGCCAAAGCCTTGTTAGAAGAAGCTGTGAGAGATATGGAAGCAAGGACCGCAGAGTTTCCCAGAATCCCAAGTGATATCAGGATGCCATAACTGATGACTTGAATGGGGTGTGCTGCTTGGGCCATGCTGCTGAGAGCTGTTTTTAGGCTGCAAAGAACACATAAGATGTAGTTAGGGGAAGATGTTAAAGGGATGAGTGCACTTATGAAAGCTCTGATGTTGTAGTGATCTCTTGGGAGATGTAATTCTTTGATGCTCCCAAACTTTGTGGAAGAATTGAATTGCATTGAATGCAATTTCTTATCTGTATTCCAGGCCAACACGCAATAAATAGAACTCAGGGCAGATTACGAATGCAGTGGAATTATAACCACTGAAATAATTCCTTTCAGGACTATCCAACTATGCAGGGTATTCCTTTAAGTAGCAAGAGGCGAGACCATACCAAGTAAGGCACGCGCCCTGTGCACGTAACGAATCTGGTACCCCACTCCCCCAGCCATGTGCAGTAGCTCACTCTTATTGAGCTTCCTAGAAGCCCAGTGATGATATCAGCGTCCTTTCTGTACTTGCGCCCTACGCAGCCACACTGCTTGCACAGCCTGCAAATTCACTGTAAATGTCAGCTCTAGTGAGGGAGTTTTGTTGGTCTTTTGCCTGTTCCCAGTTATCATTTATTTTATTTTATTTTTTATTCGTTAGCTGCTTGGAGAAACGTATCTGCTCTCCAGGGCCGGCCTTACCATTGAGCAACTGTGTTTTTTTGCGCATGGCCCTGCTTTTTGGCCCCACTTTCAACTCCTACTGATTTATGCAAATGAGGCCCCACAACCAGTCTCTGCACATGGCCCTGCATCCCCTCAGGCCATCCCTCCTGCTCTGATCTGTCAGCTGATTGTCAAATGAGTCCGTTTCTAATATTTTCTCCTGACACATGTATGCAAAACACTCCTCCTGGACAAAACTATTTGCATATCTTATTGTCTTTAGAAAAAACATGTTTGGCATCCTGGTCCCGGTGTCAAACTACTGCAAATTGGAATGTGGAAAAAAAATCTGCGACACGATTAAAGTTATGAATTCATCCATCAGCTGTAAGAGAAAGATGACAAGCAGAAAGTCAGATTCAAGCAGCAGTGAGGAGCAAGATGAGGATGTAGCCTCAGTCTTACACACTTTAAAATCGACCGGGGGGGGGGGGGACATATTCAAAGTGATTAACACAGTTAGCAGACCTGAGTGGGATATTCAGAGGCACATAGATGGCCTCTAACACCGCTGATGCCCCGATACTAACCGCTTAGCAACAGGGCATTCCGAGAGCGGCACCGAAGATACCTGGTCAATGGCCATATTCAGCCCAGTTATCTTAAAGCAGCTAAAGTGAGGCAGAATAAAGACTGTCCTAATGTTAGCCACTTTAGCTAACCTGTCAGCAGCTGAAAATCACCACTGCCCCGTTAACTGCAGCGCTGTCCATATCCAAGCCAACCCAGATATTCAATATTGGTGGCCGGATATGATGCCGGTATTGAATATCCAGGTCTTAGTTAAAGCGTCAACAGCCAAACGGTTTAACAGCTGAATTAAATAACTCTGAGTTTAAATGCCTGCTGTATGCAGATGATCTAGTCCAGGGGTCTCCAATTCCGCTCCTGGAGGGCCGCAAACCCGTCAGGTTTTCAGGATGTCCCTAATGAGTATGCATGAGATAAATGTGAATACAATGTGGGCAGTGCATGCAAATATATCTCATGCATATTCGTTATCAGCAGAACCAACTCCCAGAACACCAACCAACTCAATAGACCAGCAGATTGAAATATTCCCAAAATGTATACATTGAAAAAACCTACTTAGGCGTAAACCTTCTAAACAACTAAAGACCAGCAACACAGCCACACTTCCAATAACACCTAACCCTTTAAAATATTATCAGTATGTTTGTTATATTTTTAGATACAAAGGTTTGTAGCGTGATAAACAAAGGGAGAAAAAGCCTCCGGAAATAACTTGTCCCGCTATGCGGCAGCACATAGACCCCCAGGGGATCCAGTGAGCTTCACATCACAGGCATAAAGAACTCCCTGTATATTCAAATACTATAGCAAAGGGCTATTGTTGAAGCGCTTAAATAGCACCCTCCCACTTAAACTTTATTAAATTTTATCTTATCATTTTATTAGAAGCTCAATTGCAATCCCAGACTCAATAGGCCCCAAAACTTGCAAAGAATAAAATACAGCTAATCAGCGGAGACTCTTAGCCCAGTTTAACATAGTCCATACATTCACTTACCTGAGGGCGGCAAGCACCGGACCGTGAAACGGCTCCAGAGAAGTACAGGCTGAAGATTCCACGTTTTGTTGGCAACCATAGGCAAACTAGGTAGATATAAATTTTGGGAATATTTCAATCAGTTGGTCTATTGAGTTGTTTGGTGTCCTGGGAGTTGGTACTGTTGATAGTGTTTTACTCTCAGTGTTCATGGTAATTAGTATTTTGTATGCATATTCATTAGGGACATTCTGAAAACCTGACAGATTTGTGGCCCTCCAGGACCGGATTTGGAGACCCATGATCTAGTCAGAAGATTAGCAAGAGAACGTAAACCTACTAGAGATCTAATGCAAATCATAACCCTAGAAGTGAATCTGGAAAAGACAAACTTGCTTAAGAAAAAGCCAAAATAAAGGAAAATCTTGACCATAAAATAAACTAAACATAAAATAAAATAGAACACATCCTAGATCAGGGGTTCTCAACCAATTCCTTGGGATACACCCTCCTAGGCTGGTTTTCAAGATATTCACAATGAATATCCCTGAGATTCAGTTGCATGCAAGTCTATCTCATGAATATTCATTGCAGATATTGTGAAAACTTGATTGGCTGGATACCACTACTCTATAGCAAGAGTTCTTGACCCAGTCCTTGGGACATGCTTAGCTAGTCAGGTTTTCTGGATAACCACAATGAATATGCATGAGAGAGATTTGCATACTATGGAGGCAGTGTATGCAAACCTCTCTTATGCATATTCATTGTGGTTGTCCTGAAAACCTGACTGACTAGGTGTGTCCTGAAGATTGGGTTGAGAGCCCCTGCTCTAGACCAGTGGTTCCCAAACCTGTCCTGGAGGACCCCCAGCTAGTCAGGTTTTCAGGATATCCTCAATGAATATGCATGAGATAGATTTGCATATGATGCCATATCATTAGCTCCTTCCTCGATGCTCCCTCCCAAACTGCACTGATTCTCAACTCTGTAATTTCCCGTTTAGATAGTTATTGTAATGCCATTTCTCAGCCTTTTCATATCTGATCTAAAATGCCTCTAGACCATACGAAACACAGCATCTGAATCCTCTCTCACACCTGCAAGATTTATCATGTCGCGCCTCTTTTAATACAGCATCATTGGCTACCCGTCCTCCCGTCTCCTCTAAACGACCAACATGCGTCACAATGACATTCCATCTTATCTCTCTTCTCTCCTCGCCTTCCATACTCCTGTCTGAACATTCTACACCCTTTCACGTTCCCCCCTTCCAAAGCTAAACTAGAATCCACCCTTCGATCCACCTTCTTTTTAAAGGTTCCTGTTCTTTGGAGTGCATTATCTTTACATCTCTGAGCTAGTCTTTCATTGACTGATGGGCTGCGGCTAGGAGGTCCTTGCTTTTTCACCTCCTCAAATTTCTTCCTTTTCTTTTCTCCTCTCGAATCCTTTATGAACATAATGGAGTTCTTTTCCTCTATTCTTTCTTTTTTTTTCATTTAAATCTTTGCCTGTCTCAGAGAAGCGGTCTATAAAGTTCTAATAAACCATAATCCTAACCATAACCATAGGCAAACTAGGCAGATGCCTAGGGCCCAAAAGTGTAGGAGGGATCCTCTTACATGTGCTAATTTTTTTGCCCTGGTAAGCCAACTGCTGGCAGAAAGAAAATGGAAGGGAGGGGCAACTAGAGCCACCACTGCCTGCAGAGGTCTGTCCGTCCTCCCCACCATCTATGCACTGCCCTCCAGTCAGCAGAAGTCAGTGAGCAGCTTCCTCTTCCGCTGGTTTCTCTCTCCAGTCAGAGCCATGTAGGATCCCATTTCTGAGTTTTAAAATATATATTAGCCTAGGGCTCACCATAGGGTTAATCTTGTCCTGGGTTTATGAGGGCGTTGCCACTGAATGCAGAGGCATGGAAGGGAATGAATGAGGATCAGAAGGGGTGGCGGTGAAGATCAGCTCCTCTCTTCCCTACTCTTACTTCCTCTCCCCTCTTACTCTATTATCCTCCCCTCTCCTCCATTCCCATCTCTTTTCCTTTGCTCCCCTCTAACCCCGCCCTTTCCCTTCTGTCCAGCCCCTCATGCGCTCCTGCCCTTCTCTGTAGCTTCATCATTCTTCTCCAGCAAGATCTGGGGACTCCCGTTGGCTCTTCAGTTTGTACCACCATGGGCCTTGATCATTCCTCATGGCCGGTATTGCGGACTCCCACTGACGCTGAAGTGTAAAGCACTCTGTAAGCATCCGTTTGGTTGTACATGTGCAAACAGATGGATGGACAGACAGACAGATGAACTGATCCTCTGCAAGAGGTGTTATTGCCTGATGTGAAACATGCCTAAAAAGGCCACTCAGTGCTGATGTCGCAAATCTGTCATAAAAGCACCAACTCTCGAGATTCAAAATGCTAACGAGTCAATACTGAGCTGCTGTGGTCAGTGTGTTTTAAAACGCCGGCTGCTAAATAGAAACCAGATATTCAGTGCTGGTATCTGGATAGTGGCCGGTGCCCACACTATCCATAGAATGGCAATTTTCAGGACTACTATACGGATAGCTAGCCAGAGGGCATATCTGTGGAGTGGCACTGAAAATCACTGCTACATGGACAAATGGATCACCTTGGCAATAACTAGATAGTATCAAGGCAGTCACAGAGAGGTTTGCGCATTGGTATCCGTATAGTGCCAGTGAATGCCACTCTAGTTGGTAGGGGCCACTAACCTTCGGAATATTAACCTGTAACCTTTGACTTATGAAAAGGCAGCATTGCAAATATTACCACGATGCTAGCAGAATAATACACTTCCTATGAAGAACCGCATATTGGAAAACAGGACTAGCGGGATCACTATAGAACTCTGTACAGAACGTGATCACTAGTAGAATACCTCACAGACACAGACTGCAAATCGGCCGTCACCGATAAGGAATCAGCGATCTCAAATTAGAAACAAGCAGACCAAAAGTGAACTGCACACCCGAAGACAGACTCTGTATGCAGAGCAATTCTGAAGAAGTACAAACACAAAGGCATTTCCTCTTCCACTAAACAAAATACAGAGCTATCAGAGAAGCACAGTTCCCAAAGCTAAACCAGCAAATAAGACTTCCCATAAAAGAATCACAGGAAAAACTTGTATAATCCTGAGAGGGAAACAGCAGTAAACGATGTGATTTTCTGCCACCGAGCCAGAAGTCTAATCTGTTCAGAGAGGATACCGAACATAGCCAGACCCTGGAATTGTTTGCCTCTTCTGCGCTCTCCTCTTATTCTTTCATTTGTAAGCTGCTTAATAGCTTACTTTGGCAACACATGGGAAGACAGCCATGCCACTGAAGTTTCTTCAGGAACTAGGTTCCAGCATGGTCCTGTTCTGGGTTCACTTACAAATTGTGTGGCATTAAAAAGACACATCAAGAATTCCAAAGGAACATGTTCCAAGTCGCTTCCAAGTGACCTCCTGCAGGCATTGCAAAGCAGCATCATGCCGTGAGAATAGGGAGAAATCAAGACAGGAACATTTCAATGGATTCTTTTCCTACCTTTGCTTCTGGTATCTGTGCAATGCCAGGATTTCTTTGAGCACTCTCCTGTTCCTGTTTGGCTGGAAGCATTTGAGTCTTTAACCCTTTGCGTACAAAGGAAATTCCCTCTGAAGACCATAGGCATGCAGTCATCAAGTGTGCCTAGCAATGTCTTCTCCTGTGCTGACTGAATATTCCTCCGTCATACTGGATTAGACACTTCTACAGTTTCCAGAGGAAACTGTAGAACCAATTATGAAACCTTTGTTCATTAGCTGATTGGTGTTTCCAAACCAAGTACAAACCAGCAAGTTTTTCAGTATTTTTTGGTGATCTTAACAGTTTCAGAGGCCTGAAATTCAAAGGGGTTAGCTGGACCTGCTAACCGAATAAACCCCACGAAAAGGGATATTCAGCGAGGTCCTTTCAATCGCTGTCCTAACTTTATGCAGTTTGGTTATCCAGAGAGCAGCTGAGAATCACTGCTGTCCGTATAGCTGCGCTGGTCAGTGCTGACACACAATATTCAGCACCGGAGGATATCCGGATTCTAGCACTGAATATCTGGTTTGAGTTTTGCACCCGGTAGCCGGGAGCTTTAAAACCACTGAGGGCTGCAGACTGAATATGGACAGTTTCCTTGTGCTCTTTTGGGTGTTCAGTTCAGTCAGAGCCTTCCCCCAACCAGGGCTATGGTGTCATGAGCCTTCATTCAGAGCAGTCTCAGAGTTTTCCTCGTGTTTTAAATTTTTCCCCATCCTTTGCAACTCAGACATCGCAGTAATTACTCTCTGGTTGTGAGATATGGACAATGGATGTCTCTTGAATCCTGATGCAAATGTATGCTTGAACCAGCCCATAGATATCACTGTTGCATAATGGCAGAAACTCCCTCTGCCCAAGGGAATGCAACTCCTATCTCCTGAGGGCCTGAGGATCAGATGCCAAATTCAAGAAGTGAACCCAGATCTCCCACAAAATACTGCTACTGGGCTTTGGTCAAGCTCCGCTATCTCATATTGAGAACCGTAAGAGTCCTCAAAGAGATATTCCCGTTCTACCAGAACTGGCCTTCTGACAATCACCTAATCTGAACTACAAATGAGTAGAAAAAGAGAATGGTACAAGTCCCTGTGATGTGCCACACTGCAAACTGTGCTCACGCATACACTATTACAAGACTTCACGGCCATCCAAATGGGATACATATTTAACACAAGGAACTTTTGTGGCTCAGATGGTACAAGCACTTCCTGGGTCAAACTTTCATGTCATGAGAGAAAGACTTACATGTATCCACTACCCTGAGACTTTATCTTTATGTTGAACTCTATTTATTCAACATGATAACACACATGGCAGCTTCAAAGTTGCAGTGACACCAGATCAATATGAGCCAATAGCCACATGACACATACAGTATAATCATTTCTATGTTCCATCCCGTCCTCTTCTCCTCGCCTCCCCCTCTGCCCCCTCATAGCTTATAATCTGTTAATTAACATAAACACAACTTTGTTCAATCCCCAAAACATGAAGTTTCTTACACACTCTGGGGAACAGCCAGTCCAGAAAACTATGACCATCGTGCAGATTATGATATCACTCCACCCTCCCCTCTACACTTCTGTCTACATCATTCATCGTGTTATTATGAGCAGACACGGTCATACCAGCAATCACAGGTAAGTTCATCTCCAGCAATACACGCTACATAAACACCGCCAATGTCTAGGTGTGAGTTTAGGCTTCTATAACACCCACCACACCCCAGTTCTCTCTCCTTTCATACCAGGAGGGAATGTGCTCAAAGCTAAGGCACATTACCTCCTCACCCATCTAAATGGATCATAACTTAGACATATGTGTGTGGCTGGCAATGCCTCCAAAACTCTTGCCTTATGGATCCTCAGCAGCCATCTGCTCCATCAGCAAAGGCCCATGGAAGAGTCCATCAAGTCTAGATACAGGAAGGATTAATTTCCCTCCAGTTTTTCGGTATGAATTCTTTCCCCATCAAAGTTATAAATGCTGGTGTTTCCCCTTGAGTTTGAACACTTTTGAGCGATCCATAAGAACTCCCATATGATTCAAATTCACTATTTGGCCCATAACCCCATTAAATAAGGCTGGAGTCTTCCTCAAAAGGTCTGTAACTTGGGGCAGGACCCCAACATATGCCCAAGTGTCCCAACCCCACACCGCACTAGGACAGCAATCATGGTGGCATACCTCACATAGCACACTTTCACTTGTGATATGTAACCTCAAAGGAGCACTCTGTATACAATCGCCTTAACCATGCATATCTGGGCAATCCTTTTACTTATGTTATCACCTGTTACTATAGTTTGGAGATCCCCAGACTATTTTCTTGCTAAGGTACCTGACCACTTACTGGGTTCAAAGTCAGTCAGTGTTTTACAGAATAAGGAAACGGATATCCACTCCCTGCCCTCCAGCTCAACAAATAACTCAGCATGCTCTCTGAACTTTCCCTTCAGTGCCTCAGATTGCAGTGACATCACGTAATTCCTGGTCTGTAAATGAGCACAGATCTAGGGCATATTTTTAAATAAGTTCTTGGAAGGAATACCATTCCCTCTTCATCTATCCTCTGAGACAGGGTCTTAATTCCCTTCGGGGTCCATAGTTCAAAGACCTCAGATTGCATCCCCTTGGGAAAGGACACCTCCAGAGTGTCTAGATCCACTTGAGTGACCTTAATAAAGAGCAGGGTTACCACTAACAAATAGTCTATTTGTGAGAGTGTGTTATGGGCTCTAGATAAGTGCATGTAATCTTACAGCTGGGCATGAAACACTCTCCATGATGTGTCCAATAACTCTAATCATGCACGCAACTGCACTAGACACCGTGAAGTAAGGTCCCTACCTGCACTGGTAGGCGAAGACCTTTCAGACTGGGGTTCATAATCCCATTGAGATCCCCTTCCCCCCAGTATTAATTGCTCTAAGTGCCAATACTGTGGTTAAGAAAGCAAAGAATCTGGGCTCATGCACATTTGGGGCAAAAAATGTTACACAGAGCTAGAGGTTTTCTCACAGAATGTGCCCGGAACAATGATGCAGTGCCCAGCAGGATCTTATATCTCCTTCTACAGGGTGAAAGGAATGTTTTTTCATGAAAGATTCAGCACCGTAGCTCATTAACCTGGCCCATCTACCACTGCCTTAACTTTCCATGTTCCATTTCTGACTGATGGTGCCGTTTGGAGCATGGCAATTTGCAGCCTTATGGTTTTGCAGTGCACGCAACACTTTTGTCTCTTTATTAAAGATCTTATGATGCATACATTCCATGAGATAAAGTGTACATCTCTACCCATTATCAAGAGGGTTCATTTTCATTTCCCACTGTGACCCCGTGCAGAATGGGGTGCTCCCCAGCCTACAGCACCCCATAAATATGCATCAACAAATTCCTCAAACACACCCTCGTAACCAACTTCAACAGCCACTCTCCATTCATACATATAAATCCACTCTGACACCCATCCTAGGCTACCCCCTACCCACAATCCCTCTCCACCATCTCAACTTCTCACTCTCTATCCCCAGCTAATCACTACAGATGTGCCCAGGCCCTCTCAACCCTTTGCAATAATATACATACCAGTCAGTCCTCATGAGCCTCTACCCAAGAATTCTTCTTTATCTTCACTTATGCCAAGCCTAACCCCCACAACGTTTCCCACCACAAGTACACTAACCCACTCCCCTCATAGTACAAAAGCCATTCCTAATGATAACTTAAAAGTGTAACAGTTTTATTTAGTCAACGTTCAATTGTGACAAAAGGAAAAAAGGAAAGGGTAATTGAAAATGCCACAAAGGAAATAAATTGCCACAGAGTGGATTTATTCAGCCTGACACAGCTGTGTTTTGGCACCATCTGTCCACATCAGGGACAATTATCACAATCCAAAAATACACACACATATATATAAACAAAATCATAGTTCTAGCAATATCTCTTGCCATGCAGTCTGTGAGTAACAGATGCCCGACTTCCAGCATCAATCGTTGCTGATTTTAGAGTTGTATCCTCGACTCTCACCTCTTTGGCAGCCCCTTGTCCCAGATTCCAGCAATGGAGAAAAATGGAATAGAAAAAGAAAATGATTTTCAATTTAGTGATTTGAATATGTCAGTTTTTAAAATGTACATTCATCATCTTTCCATTTTGCACAGTACTGGAGAAATACTTCACTGTTTCTGTTGATTTATCTGCTTGACAGTGATATTCTTACTGTCATAGGATGGATAGGGGGGCAGGATAATGACTCCTCTTCCCTTCATGTCTTGTTGCTCAAACCCTTCCTCTCCCTCCGTCCCTCCCGCTTCTGATAAATGTCCTAGATCTGCCTGCAAAATATCCGGTACCCTTATCGTAGTGGACAAAAAGGTACAATTTTAATGCATAGTTAGGAAGGGAGGATCTGGGAGCTCCAAGAAGCAGATCTTTTCTGCTCTACCACATCATGTGACCCCTTCTACTTTATCGTTAAAATGTTCTTTGGCTCCCATTGTTAAACATCAACATATGGCAAGAACAGGGCTGGATTTAAGATGCTGTGTCCATGGGCAGGATGGGAGAGCAGTGGGGTGTGGTGCTATAGAAAGAAGAATCAAGCTTCTATTTAGCCTGGGTATTTGGTACCTCAAACCTGCACCCTAGGCACTTGCTCTTGTTGTCTAGGCCTGAATCCAGGCCTGGGTAAGCACCAAGCCCTCCTTATTGCCTTCATCCTCTCCCTTCTGCCCAGGCCACCACTGAGAGCAGGCTTCCTAACTGTTTTTCTCTGCTATTAGGCTAACCAACAATTGATCTAATACTGAGCTAATTATGTGCAGAGCTGGACAGATTTAACAGACAATATTCTGAGCTTGGCAGCACATTTCAAGTCAGCTGTTTCCTGCCCAGGAAAGTGATTTCATGGCAGGGGGGGGAATATGTAGAAGCTGATAAGGATAAAGCAGAATTGCTTAACAAATATTTTTGTTCTGTGTTCACGGATGAAGAACCAGGAGCAGGACCTCAGAAAACACCCACAAATAAGAACAGAAGCGAGGGACATCTTGAACAATTTTCAGAAGACTGTGTTCGTGAGAAACTAGCTCAACTTAAAGTAGACAAAGCGATGGGACCGGATGGGATACACCCGAGAATACTGAGGGAACTTGGGGACGTTCTAGCAACTCCACTGACTGACCTTTTCAATGCCTCGTTGGAGTCGGGAGTGGTGCCAAAGGACTGGAGAGAGGCTCATGTGGTGCCTTTACACAAAAGCGGAAGTAAGGATGTGGTTGAAAACTACAGGCCAGTTAGTTTAACTTCGGTGGTGAGTAAATTATTGGAAACGCTGCTGAAAGAGAAAATAGTGAGGTTTCTGGAGTCCAGCGGATTACAGGATCCGAGGCAGCATGGATTCACCAGAGGCAGGTCTTGTCAGACAAATCAGATTGATTTCTTTGACTGGGTGACCAGGGAGTTGGACCGAGGGAGAGCTCTAGATGTGGTGTATTTAGATTTCAGTAAAGCCTTTGACACTGTTCCTCACAGGCGACTTATAAACAAACTGAGCACCCTAGGGATGGACCCTAAAGTTACTGCTTGCAGGGCCAGCCCGTCCATTGAGCAAGAATGTTTTTTGCACAGGGCCCCGCGTTTCAGGGGGCCCCGCGCAAAGAACATTCTGTTTTTAAAAGTACAATTTAAAATTTAAAAAATCTGTCCGCTGCTGCCGTCGCCATGGCGACAACGGCAGAATCGCATATCCCGCGGGGCCCCCCCTGCCCAACAGAGCCTGCCCTCCCTGCAACAGCCCCGTCGGCTTTCAGAGCTCAAAGGGAGACTAGTTTCCCTTTCGTGGCTCTGTTAAGCCCGCAGGGGCTGATGGGCCTTTCCCATCAGCCCCCGCGGGCTTAACAGAGCCGCGAGGGAGAAGCTCTCCTTTCGCGCTCTGAAAGCCGACGGGGCTGATGCAGGGAGGGCAGGCTCTGTCGGGCAAGGGGGGCCCCATGGGATATGCGATTCTGCCGTTGCCGCCGCGGTGACGGTAGCAGCGGCAGCGGCAGCAGACAGATTTTTTTATTTTATTTTAAATTTTCCCTGGGCTGTTGGGGTGGGAATTAGGACTGGAAATGGGCTAATGGGGCTTTGGTGTATTAGCTGTGGTTGGATTAGTGCGGGTTGGCTCCATAATATTCTAGAAAAAGAGTTGTTAGCTTCTTATGGAGTTCTCCTATAGTTTCAATTGCTCTTAGTTGGAGTGGTGTATCATTCCATTGGGTTAGGGAATAAATGGAGAAAGCCCTGTTGCAGTCCTTTAGCTGTTTGTGATTTTGAGAGTAGGTATTTCCAGTAGGTTGGCTGTTTTATGTCTTCTTGGTCTATTGTTTGTGGGGTGGGGTGGGGGTGGGATTTAATAGGGGTCAGAGACAATCAGCAGATTGGTTATTTATGATTTTGTATGTGTTAAGAATTACTTTGTATTTGATCCTTACTGCAATTGGCAACCAGTGCAGTTGTTTAAGTATCAAAATGCTGTGGATCTGCCGAGATGTTCCATGTACGAGTCTTGCAGCCATGTTTTGCGCTAGTTGTAGAGGCTATATGGTGTGTTTTGGCAGACCCTGGTAAATTGAATTACAATAGTCTAGCATGGGTGTGATGATGGCATGGCATATCATGCAGAGATCTGGTGGGTTTAGCAGGGGATGCAAGTTCTTTAGGATTCTGAGCTTGTGATATACTGATTTCGTGGTATGTTTTACTTGTACCTGAAGGTTTATCTCTTGATCCAGTATTACTCCTAGGTATTTAACCTCAGTCTTGACTGATATTTTTTTGTTGCCCATTTTGAGTGCTGTTGGCGGTTTGAAGGTTGGGTCTCTTGCGATATGGAGGATCTCAGTCTTATTGTAGTTGATGTTGAGGTTGTGCTCTTGTAACCATTTAGTCATCGCTGTGAAGTATTTGGTTATAACAGAATAGTCTAATGTGTTCATACAGAAGGGGGGGTGTATGTCGTCCGTGAATATTTGATATTTAATGTTGAAGTCTTTTATGACATCACATAATGGTTGAATGTATATACTGAATAAGACTGATGCGAGTGCAGAGCCTTGAAGTACTCCTTGGTGTAGGAAATTTGGGAGGGATATCTGGGAAACCAATTTTTTATTTGTTGCTTTCTGTCTGATAGATAAGATTGGAACTATTTTATAGTGTTACCATGGATTCCAATGTCATATAGTCTGTTGAGGAGAAGTTGGTGAGGGATGGTGTCGAATGCAGCTGATATGTCAAAAAATGGGAGTATGAATCCTTGTGGAATATGTTCAGTGCCTGTAAAGTGTCGAATAGGGAGGCGAGTAGGGTTTCAATCCCGTGCTGTGGTCAGAATCCAGGTTGGCATAGATCTAGAGGTGAGTATTTGTCAATGTGATTTTGCAATTGTGCTTGTACTACCTGTTCTGTAATCATTGCTAGGAACAGAATACTGAATATTGATCTATATGAGACTGGGGTGCATGGGTCGAGGTTCAGATTCTTTAAGATGGGGCGGCTAGAGGATTGCTTGAAAAGGGGTGGGAGAAATCCTTGTTTGAGTGAATTGTTAATTATATTTGCGATGAAGGGAATAAGGTGTGGTCTTGTGACCTTTATCCAGGAGACCGGGCATGGGTCGAAGGGGGAGGTGGTGGTGTTTATAGAAGTGATAATGTTGTCCAGTTGCTCGTGGCTAATGTGCTCAAATGTAGTCCAGAGGTTAGTGTTGTTGTTCTGGATGCTGTGTGTGGAACGATCTGGTTTGTTGTAGTCCCGGGAATTGTATTTTGATTGCAGATATATTGCCATCTGGTGAGGATTGAGGGTGCCCCTATTGTGAAAGGTGGAATTGCTTTTTTCTAGCGTTTTTACAATATCAAAGAGTTCCCTGGGTTTGTTGATGGTGGCTTTTATTAGGTTTGTGTGGCACTCCTGTTTGGCCTTGTAAGTGAATGAATGAATGATATGTTTTCTGCTCTTCTATCTAGGTTGTTTTTATCCTTTGGTCCATGGTTTTTCTCCATTTACATTTGATTTGTTTTAGTTTGCGTTTTAGTTCCTTTAGTGTGGTGGAGTACCATGGGGTTTTCACTGTCGAGTGCATGTGCTAGTTCAGTTATAGTTGTGTTCCATTTGTTTATCTGGGCTTCTATGTGATCATTGTCTGTGAGCATTCCTAGGCTTAGAAGTATTTTCTTGAAGAAAGTTTGCTGTCAAATGATTTAAATTTTCTGGAGGTGTTGTAATTGTTGAGCTTTTGGTGGTTCTTGCTTGGATATGGTAGTGAGAATTCTATCAGGTGGTGGCAGGGCCGGCCCGTCCATTGAGCGAGAATGTTTTTTGCACAGAGCCCCACGTTTCAGGGGGCCCCGTGCAAAGAACATTCTGATTTAAAATTAAATTTTAAAATTTAAAAAAAAAAGCTGTCTGCTGCCACGGCCGCCGCAGCAGAATCGAGTGTCCCGCGGGGCCCACCCTGCCCAGCAAAGCCTGCCCTCCCTGCATCAGCTCCCTCTCCGCAGTCGCACAGCTTTCAGAGCACGAAGGGAGACTAGTTTCTCTTTCGCGGCTCTATTAAGCCTGCAGGGGCTGATGGGAACTTTCCCATCAGCGCCCACGGGCTTAACAGAGCCACGAGGGAGAAACTCTCCCTTCGCGCTCTGAAAGCTGTGCGACTGCGGAGAGGGAGCTGATGCAGGGAGGGCAGGCTTTGCTGGGCAGGGGGGGCCCCGCGGGACACTCGATTCTGCCGCAGCCGCGGCAGCAGACAGGTTTTGTTTTTTTTTTAAATTTTTCCCTGGACTGGGGAGGGGGGCTTAGGACTGGAAATGGGCTAATGGGGTTAGGACTGGAAGTGTGCTGATGGGGGGTTGGGACTGGTAATGGGCTATGGGGGGGGGCTAAGACTGGAAATGGGCTGATGGGGTTAGGACTGGAAGTGGGCTGATGGGGGTTGGGACTGGTAATGGGCCATGGGAGGGGCTAAGACTGGAAATGGGCTGATGGGGTTAGGACTGGAAGTGGGCTGATGGGGGGTTAGGACTGGTAATGGGCTATGGGGGGCTAAGACGGGAAATTGGGTGATGGGGGTTAGGACTGGAAATGGGCTGATGGGATTAGGACAGGGAGTGTGCTGATGGGGGGTTTAGGACTGGTAATGGGCTATGGGGGGCTTAAACTGAAAATTGGGTGATGGGGGTTAGGACTGGAAATGGGCTGATGGGAGTAGGACTGGGAGTGAGCTGATGGGGGCTTAGGACTGGTAATAGGCTATGGGAGGGCTAGGACTGGTAATGGGTTGGGGGGGTTGCTAGGACTGGAAATGGGCTGAGTGGAGGGGGGTTTGAACTGCAAATAGCTGATGGGGATGGGGGCTAGGAATGGAAATGGGCTGTGAGGGGAGGGAGATAGGACAGGAAATGGGCTGATGGAGGGGCTAGGATAGGACTGGGAATTGGGTGTTGGGGGAGCTAAGACTGGAAATGGTCTGTGGTGGGGGCTTGGATTGAAATGGACTCATGGAGGGGCTAGAACTGGAAGTAGGCTCATGGGGGGCTTGGATTGGAAATGGGCTGAGTGGAGGGGAGCTAGGATTTGACATGGGCTGATGGTGGGGCTAGGAAAGGACTAGAAATGGGCTGATGGGAGGATGGTATTAGAAATGAGCTGATGAAGGGACTCGGATAGGACTGGAAATGGATGGGGGAGCTAGGACTGGAAATGGGCTGATGGGGGGCTAGGACTGGAAATGGGCTGTTGCGGGGACTAGAAGAGAGCAGATACTGGGTGGGGCTGGAACTAGAAGGGAGCTGATGTTGGGGGAGATTAGAATGGGATGGGGATGGCTCTGGGAGAGTGAAATGGAGAGGGGAAAAATATTTTGTGTGGGAAGGAAGAAAAATCTACAATTGGCCGGGTATTGGGAGAGTAAGTGGGGATTGAGGATGGAGGGGTAAAATTTGAGTGGATGAAATAGGAATGAGGAAAGAGCAAAAGGAGAAAGATTAGTATGTTAAAGCAGATGTAGAGACAGAATGGAAAAAAAACTAGAAGAGAGAAGAAAGGACAAATGGACAGCGGACGATGGAGAGTTAACAGAAGACACAAAGAAACCAGAAGAAAGTGGCTGGAACAATTGCAACTGGAAAAAATGCACAAAAGGTAGAAAGATATCTCTTTATTTTGAATTTATTAACTGCAATATGTCAGCTCTGGTAAATGTGCATCATTAACGTCTGCGCTTTGTTTAGTACAAGAGGAAATTAATTTATAGTTTTATTTCTACAGTGTTGTTGTACATTCCAAGTTTGGCTTTTAGGGTTCCCAGTTTAATTATTGTCTTCCTGTTTCTAAATTGTGATTCCTTGTTTGGTGATGGTCTATGTTCTGCATGTGTAACTGAGCTGAGGTATTCTGTTTATGTAATTCCTATTTGACATTCCCACTTGTTCTCTTTCCCCAGAAGGTCATGTATTGTTGTTCTCTGAAATGTATTGGTTTAATATTTGTAGTATTGCCTTTTGATAGGTAGGGTCTGGTGCTTTGTGAGTCCTGGTAGTGCTTTTAGGATACGGTGGGTTTGCTATGGGTTCTAAATGGGCAGCATTTGTAGTAGTTCCTAATGTGCCTGGCGGTTGGCACTGGATTATAGTAATGTAGAAATCTTTTAGTCTTTCTTTATCCCATACACTCATGAAGAGGCATGTTTACTAAAAGTTAGTGTATGGTAACATTATGCAAATATCTATGCAAATGAGTCATTTTTGCAAATGAGGCCCGGCACCGAGTCTCCGCACATGGCCCCGCACCCCCCTTGGGCCGCCCCTGACTGCTTGGGTTAGAAATTGGTTGGGTGGGAGGCGACAAAGAGTACAAGTAAATGGAGCTCACTCTGAGGAGAAGGATGTTACCAGTGGTGTGCCCCAGGGATCTGTCCTTGGTCCGATTCTTTTTAACATCTTTGTTAGTGATATAGCGGAAGGGCTGTCGGGTAAGGTTTGCCTCTTTGCAGATGATACCAAAATCTGCAATAGAGTAGACACCTAGGAAGGTGTAGATAACATGAGGAGGGATCTAGCTAAGCTTGAAGAATGGTCTAGAATTTGGCAGCTGGGATTTAATGTTAAAAAATGTAAGGTCATGCATTTGGGCTGCAGCAATCCAAGGGAGCAATACAGTATAGGAGGTGAAGTACTTTTGTCCACTAAAGAAGAGCGGGACCTAGGCGTGGTTGTCTCTGATGATCTTAAAGTAGCTAAACAGGTAGAAAAGGTGACGGCAAAAGCTAGAAGGATGCTTGGGTGCATACGGAGAAGAATGGCTAGCAGAAAAAAGGAGGTGATAATGCCTCTGTATAAGTCTTTGGTGCGACCTCATTTGGAGTATGGTGTGCAATTCTGGAGACCGCACCTTCAAAAGGATGTGAACAGGATGGAGTCGGTGCAGAGGGTTGCTACTAAAATGATTAATGGGCTTCATTATAAAGCATATGAGGACAGACTTAAGGATCTTAATATGTACACCTTAGAGGAAAGGCGGGATAGAGGTGATATGATTGAGACGTTTAAATACCTCCGTGGCATAAATGTTCAGGGAGAGAGCCTCTTTCAATTGAAAGCAAGTTCTGCTACGAGGGGACATGGGATGAGGGTGAAGGGAGATAGATTCAGGAGTGATATGCGGAAATATTTCTTTACAGAAAGAGTAGTGGATCCGTGGAATAGTCTCCCAGTGGAGGTGGTAGAGATGAGGACAGTAACTGAATTCAAAAAAGCATGGGACCAACACAGAGGATCTCTAAAGGTAAAAAGTGGACGGTTGTAGTTGTTGTTATGGAAGGACAGAATAGATAGGCCATGTGGTCTTTTTCTATCATCATGTTTCTATGTTTCTAAATGTGTGTGTAAAGGTGGCTTTAACATGCAAGAGCTAAGTGAGGCTTCCTTATCTCTGGCCAGGCCAGTAAATATTTGTTTTTGATTAAACCCAATGGTCCCTGACATCTGTGGGAAAGGGTAGAGGAAATTGCATTTCTGTACTACTGCTGCCATAGGCTTGGTGACACATCACTCAATTTGCTTCCACTGAGTAAACTGGGTGAGGAGGGGCATACATTGATTGGCACGGGGAGTACAGAGAATTTAACTTTCTCCAGAGATTTAGGGACCCTTAGGTTTAATCAGAAACAAATATTTACTGGCCAGCGGTAAGGGAGGATCACTTCCCTTGTTACTCACACATTTGCCATGAAATCACTTTCCTGGGAAGGAAAAAACTGACTGGACATGTTGTGCCAACTCTGGATGTTGTTGATTACGAATGTCCAGCTTTGCAGATAATTAACGCAGTGTTAGGGTGATGGTTGGCTTGGAGAAGGATTTTTGACAGCCTAATATTTAGCTTGAGCTGATTTACAGCACTGCAGCTTCCAACTACAATAGCAGAGACAAACAACGGCCATGAGGACTGCTGTCAGTTGTGGCTTGATCAGACGGGAGGGGAAGAGGGCAACAGCAAAGGCTGCTACCTGCCATGTTTTAGTGCACCAGAGGGAGCCAAAGAACATTTTAAAGATAAAGTCTCAGTGTACCTGTAAGCTTTTCACTTTCTCGTGCCTGAAAAATGTGGTACGCAAGAACTGAAGTAGACTATTTGTTCTTCTGAGGTAGCAAAAGTGCCCAAAAGAAAGATATACGAGATGAAGATGCAGAATATCATGGCATATGGGGGTAGGTGTGCACTATTTGGTTAACCCTATTTGCCTACTTGGCTGTCATTAGGGGTATGAAGGCAAAAATATTGTGTACTGTTTTGTTTTCCAACAAAAGTGCTAAAACTTTCATCTTGGGTTTTTTCTTTTCATCACTTCTGGGTTTTCATCAATAGTGCACACTATTGGCAAATAGGGTGCACTTCTGAGCAATATTACACCCAATAGTGTGTGCTATTGTGCTTTATCTATTGCACAATAGCACACACCATTGCATAAGAGTGCACACTATTGACCAATAGGATGCATTATTGACGAAAACCTGGAAGCGACAAAATGTCATCATTCCTCTATCATTTTCAGAGGCATCGGAGTGAGGTGGGCCACACGGGCTCTGGCCCCACCAAAATTTTGTCTGCCAGCCACAGAGAGAAGAGAGCAGCCGATTCCTTCTGTCTTCCCATGGGAGATCGGATCCCCAAGGGCAGGGGTGGAGGCTGCCGCAATCGTGACAAAGACTCCTCCTGTCTGCCCACAGGGAACTGATCTCCTGCAGGCAGACATTAGTCTGCCATGATTGCAGCCATTCCCTTCTCTGCTGCCCATGGGAGATCGGATCCCCATGGGAAGAACAGGAGGAGAAGGCTGCAGGGGTCTAGGGGTGGAGTTAGGGTGGAGCTTGGGGTGGAGTCAAGACAGAGCTTGGCCCACCCAATCAAAGAGGCGTTCTGCGACCTCTGATCATTTTCATTAGAATACAACACAAAACAAAATGGGAAATATTTCCAATTTGGTTCCAAATGAATGCACATCCCTAGCTGTCACGGGTCTACTTGATCTGAGGTGTCCTAATGGATATGTTTTCTTAGAATGGTTTTCCTTACTCCTGTACAATAGAAAGCCGTGGCCAGCAGTCAAACCTCCCCCCTTTACCCAGGTTGAAGCACTTGTCCAAGTGATAAGGAAAGAATTATAGAAATAGGAAGTATCTCTTGCTTGGCTAAATGGAGGAGAAGGGGGGGGGGGGGCTCTTTTTGCAAGCTTGGTAGTGCTGTCACTTTTAGACCAAATAGCCGGTTGCTGGCTCAGCTAAGAAGCATTCGCTACAAAATGAATTTAGTTTCTGTTGGCTTTTTATGAATAAAAGTGGTTTGTCTTTCAAAACCACAACCACAGTCTGTGCAAATCTGTGTACACATCAGTACCTCCACATATTTAGTGGACCTACAACTAGTACTATTTAGCATTTGTATGATGCTACCAGGCATACGCAGCTCAGACGCATATAAAAGACTGTTCCTGCTCATCAGAGCTTACGAGCTAGTCAAGGCAGACAGCACAACAGCTGGGGACAACGATATATCTAAGGGAATGACAAGGAAACACATAGGAGACTGCAACTGTGCAATATTTGAACTCCTGCAGGCAATAGAAACACACTTCTAAGGAAAACTGAAGCAGATGTTAGAATGTAATAAAATGAAGAAAAAAATGAAGAACAAGAGAAAGAAAAAATGGTGAAGAAAAAGAAATGAAGCTACTGAGTGGGCGTGTATAACTCTAGCTCCTAAGCATATAATCTAAATATAATTCAGCTGTTCATACGCTGCTGGAATCTGGGGAAAGCGTACATGCATCTAGCCAACCTTGTCCAGATAAATTTAACCAAACTATTTGTCCAATTAACTATCTAGACATTCAGCCCTAATCTGCATAGCCTAAATACAATTTCTGACCAGCCAAAGTGAAACCATGTCCTATCGATGTCCTCGGGGCCACCTTTTTCTAGCATGATCATTTTTAGCCAGGCAATGGTCTCTCCAGACAAATTTTGGACAGTGAGCAGAGAAAAATGTAAAATGTCAGTGTTTGTCCAGCTAATTCCAAAGGCTAGCTGGACCAAGTCTTGGGATACGGACCTCACCATGACCATTTTGATCGTTTCTGTACTGAATCATGAAATACAATGAATTTGTGAAGCATTTCAATTTTAAGTACATCATCTCTCATGAGCAGAGCAGGACTGGTTCAGAAACGTGGTTTTATGAGTAGCAATTGGTCTTCGGACTGATGCATGAGAACAAGCCATCTGGCTACTTTTGTCAGCATTTCAATGGATGTTGCCGAACACAGATCTGCAGACTGTCTTTACAGAACTGACACATTTTATAAGAAGCCACCTAGATTTACATGCACATAATCCTGGTATTTTAATAATTTATGTGCATAAGTGGCAACTTATACATGCTAATGACCTCTTATAATATGTTGACCAGGGTGAAAGTGTATGTATAGTTTGCATCACATGTATTTTCACCATGGATATATATGCACAGGGGGGAGTTTGGGTCAAGTATGAGTGGGCAAGTAATTACGCAAATTGATTGTAAAATTCTCTAATTTACATATGTAATTGCAAAAATTAGGTGCAGTCACTTACACCTAGAGCTGATATAGGTGATCGTGCTATATACATGCACTTTTGCACTTACGCCCTATTTTATAAAGTCAAGCATGCATGTACTTGACTTTATAAAATAGATGCAAAGTATATGCCTGATAGCACAGGTTAACTAGACACCAGTTTATAAAATTACCCTCTATGTCAGGGATTCTTAACCCTCTCCTTGGGACACACCTAGCCAGTCAGGTTTTCAAGATAACCACAGTGAATATGCATGAAGAGATTTGCATGCAATGGAGGTAGAGCATGCAGATTTCTGTCATGCATATTCATTGTGGTTACTGTGAAACTGACTGAGTAGATGTGCCCCAAACCCCTGCTTCACTTGTATAAGAACTTAGGAAGTGTCATGCTAGGTAGGGTCAATGATGCATCAAGTCCAATATCTTATTTCCAACAGCAACCTGTATGGGTCATTTGGAAGTACCCTGAAGACCCCTTCCATTTAGCTCATTTGTGGCAGAAGGTGGTGATCCCACCACGTCACTAGTAAGTGTCAAGTGTGCATGTTTCTGAAACCTTATTGGTATCTATTTGACTTGACTCATCGCCTAAAAGTAGCTCAAGGTAATCAATACACCTCCCCATTTCTGTGATACTTACCTCCCTCTCTCACAAAAAAAATGGTAAAATTTGATTTTTTTTAACAACAAATTAAAGTTAGGACAAATCGAATAATTTAGACAGCCCCCATGATTCATCCTAAGCCTCTATGTCCCCCCTCCCCAGTTTGAAATCACTGCTCTACCTAATCCAAAAAATATTCACCCAGTAATTCAGGACAACATCCTATGCTTTAAAGTGGATTGCACCAGCAAGCGAAACGCAGGGGTGAATCACACAAAGTGCCACTGACTCATGCATGACCATTGCGAGCAGCTCCACATTCTAATGCCAACTCCATCACTTACTTGAACCTCCACAATAATCACACTTTCCTCCTCTGCCTGAGTTTATTCAACTGAAATTAGGTCACAGTAATAATACAAAGGCATAAAGGGGAAGGAACCTGCACAGAGCGGAAAGTACAGCTCTCACCACCTCTCTGGCCAGAACAGATGGACGATGCTGGTCTTTATCTACTGTCAGTGACTGCGTTAAGGGCAGCACTTTTTTCCCTTTGTCTCCTGACATTTCATAGGAAGAGACATGTTTTTCTCCTCAGTTGGCCACCCTTTTATCTCTACCCCAGGTTCCTGGCTAGCAAAAAGTTCCCATTTGGGAACTGGCACAACCATTAGGAAAGACTAGGTGGTTGCATATGTGGCAAATTCTGAGAGACAGCAAAAACTAGCAGCACTCAAAGCAAAACCATAGATCCTGACAACCACAAAAACTGAAAGGGTCATCAGCACATTCTTTTACCTGCAGGGAGCATGGGTGCACACACACATACACCTGCAGGGAGCGTGGGTACACACACACATACACCTGTAGGGAGTGGGGGTGCACACACACATACACCTGCAGGGAGCGTGGGTGCACACACACATACACCTGTAGGGAGTGGGGGTGCACACACACATACACCTGCAGGGAGCGGGGGTGCACACACACATACACCTGCAGGGAGTGGGGGTGCACACACACATACACCTGCAGGGAGCGTGGGTGCACACACACATACACCTGTAGGGAGTGGGGGTGCACACACACATACACCTGCAGGGAGCGTGGGTGCACACACACATACACCTGCAGGGAGTGGGGGTGCACACACACATACACCTGCAGGGAGCGGGGTACACACACCACATACACCTGCAGGGAGTGGGGGTGCACACACACATACACCTGCAGGGAGCGTGGGTGCACACACACATACACCTGTAGGGAGTGGGGGTGCACACACACATACACCTGCAGGGAGTGTGGGTGCACACACACATACACCTGCAGGGAGTGGGGGTGCACACACACATACACCTGCAGGGAGCGGGATACACACACACATACACCTGCAGGGAGTGGGGGTGCACACACACATACACCTGCAGGGAGCGTGGGTGCACACACACATACACCTGCAGGGAGTGGGGGTACACACACACATACACCTGCAGGGAGTGGGGGTACACACACACATACACCTGCAGGGAGCGTGGGTGCACACACACATACACCTGCAGGGAGTGGGGGTGCACACACACATACACCTGCAGGGAGCGGGGTACACACACACATACACCTGCAGGGAGCGGGGGTGCACACACACATACACCTGCAGGGAGTGGGGGTGCACACACACATACACCTGCAGGGAGCGTGGGTGCACACACACATACACCTGCAGGGAGTGGGGGTGCACACACACATACACCTGCAGGGAGCGGGGTACACACACACATACACCTGCAGGGAGCGGGGGTGCACACACACATACACCTGTAGGGAGCATGGGTACACACACACATACACCTGCAGGGAGCGTGGGTACACAAACACATACACCTGTAGGGAGCATGGGTGCACACACACATACACCTGTAGAGAGCATGGGTGCACACACACATACACCTGTAGGGAGTGGGGGTGCACACACACATACACAAGGCAATGTTTAATATTTCTTTGATTTATTAGCATTTAGGTCACACCTTTCCAGGAGAAGAGCTAGGTGAGTTACATTCAGGTACAGTATGGGGTACATTCTGGTCGGACGTATAATCCCTGCTAAACGCTCGGGTCCTATTCCTGCCACAGAGCTCCCCGCACGTACAGCAGAGATGTGTGGGGAGCTCTGAACGAGGGTGGGAGGTGGTGGGCCGAGGGAGGAGCGAGGGCGGGCCAGAGGCGTGACCCTCAACCTGGACATACAGGGCCTATTCCAGTGAAGGCCTGTACATCTGGGCAGGGTGAAGTAGAGGAGGGACTTATACCACCCCAGAGGTGGAATAAATCCCCCACGACATCAATGGACAGCCTAGATGGACCCCACCTGAAGAGGTGAGCCAGCCAGGGGGTTCCCCGCAGCCTGATCCAGGCCCCAGATGGCTAGATCGTGGGTCAGGCTGTGGGGAAAATGACATTAGCAGGCAGTGCGGGCAATTGGGGCTCCTGCATGGAGCCATGGTGCCATGGCAACGGGATGCCATAGCACTGTGGTTCCATGCAGGAGCACAGGCTGAGCTAGCCGGTGAAATACCTAGTGCTGTGGGCCAGAATGGTGGCACATCCTGCCCGTCCAGGCCCATTGCACCCGATTCTGATTTTGCAGGAACATCTAGCCCCCAGGTGAAGACTGCAGAGAGGCAGGAATGCATTTCTCGCTCCTGCAAATGTTCTTGAAATTCATATGAGGGAAATTTAAATATGAGGTTTTTGCGTTGCCCGTACATTACCCTGGTATATATCTCTCCTTGATTGGATCTTTTCTTTCCCCTTTTTTCTTTCGTGCAACTGTAGCAAGGACGGAGGAGAATTTTCAGTTGCAGCGCAGGGGATGGGAATAGTGACTGACTGTCCGAGCAAGGCAGCAGGAAGGAACTGTTCACCAGAAGAGAATGCAAAGTGAAAAGAAATCAATGAAATGTGATTTTTGATGCCAGGGCTTCTAACCAACAGGACAATCTGGGAGGGTATTTAGCAGCAAACCTACACAATTGTAAGGTTCCTTAGTGAAGAACAAGCCCTGTCAACCAGGGGCGATGCATGCTATGATTCCAAATCGCCATCATCCAGAGCCTCAGTGGTCCGTGATCTCGATGCCCCTTGTCCTAGATCCCTGTGCTGAAAGCCTTCAAAATTAAGCCAAAAAAGAAAAAGACTTCCAAGTGTTGTAATGACATCTGGATGTCTAGTCCTACCTTTAGTCTGACTTCAGAACATGTGAGAACATTCTCTACATTTGGATACAAGGATACTTCTAACTTTCAAAGGGTAAGATCTTTAACGGAGTCAACCTTTGGACAGTTTAAGGCAGTCATTTGCACTCATGTCCACGAGATTTGCCCTCTCCCTCACCCCTCCTAGACTTTTGAAATGACACCAAAAGTGGCAAGAGTTAAAAATAAGGGCCCCTCCCCATCACCCAAGAGTGTGAACATAGAGAACCTGCAGATAAGCTGGTGTGCCCCAGCATGCCAAAAAACCACAATTCAGAATTAGGACTTTTGTACATGCCAGGATTGAGTAATAGGAAACATGCCGGTTGTGACAGATTTGATTTTCTCTGATGAGTCTCGGTGTGGGCTACAATTGCGATCCCTAACATATTCTACTTAGACTGCAAGTTCCGAGGCAGACTCCATGTAATCACGCGATGCACCTCATGTGTATTTGGACAAGTATTCAGTCTGCACAACTGACTTGAAAGCGCGCAGGCCTTCCAGTGTTGCATCAGTCGTCCAGGCATGGTTTCATTAGTTGCAATGACTCTGTAGGCACCTAATGGAATGCACTTTAAATCAGAGTGTTATCCTAGCCAAGAACAGAAATGCTTAATCGCTATGTCCTGCTTAAGTTCGGAACATGGGCTGCATGAGTGTCAGTCTGATAGCTCAGATCACAAGTGCTGTGCAGTACCATGAAGATCCCTGTCGGGATTGCTCAATGGTTTGTGACACCCTGAGCCAATCTTTGCTTTTAGGACCCGTCGTGGGGTATGAACTGCACAGATATCAGTTCTCATACTGCAAGATGGGCCCCATGCCAGAAGGAAGCTGGTGTTGTAGCTTAAAAAACATTGCTTGCCCATGTTTTGGACATAAACATATATAGATCCCACAGCGCCTCCTCCTCCATAAGTCTGCTTCCCTATCTGTCCATACATGTGCAGACTCAGCACCCTTCCTCCCGAGTTTTCTTTACTCTTCCAGTCCAATTTCAGCCGCAGCCAATTGCAAGCAAAGCAGCACAGGGCAATAGTCAGCTCCTCTGTTCCTTTCAACTGCCTCCCAACCCCTTCAGTCCTTCAAACTATCTCCCTTCCCATATTTCTGCTTTCAGTCCCACAGCCCTACTCATTCCTCTCACCTAGTCTTCTATCATCCACTGTCCTCCCTAATCCCAGCTCAATTTCTTAGTCCCCTCACTGGTTCTCAATTGTTTTGACCGAGGTACCCCATCAAGGGTCAGCTAGATGCTCAAGTACCTCCTATGTCTGTATGCAAAGAAATCCTGTGCTCTTTTTCTGCCGGTCTTGCTATCAGCATCTTGCCAGGTTTAACACAAGAGGCACTTCCTATATTCTCACAAGAAACACAAAGTGTCTGCTCTTGTGTTTAAAACCTTTTGTGAGGCTGTGCTAGTGCCAGCAGAGGAACTGCACAATGGTGGGAGAGAAGGAACAAGCTCCCGTCACCGTGAAGGGTGAACCAGTGAGGCAGGCTATTGGCACCCTGAGTCAATTCCTCTCCAGCTTGCCTTTTAAGCCAGTCTTAATCCCCAGTTCTATCCAGAGCTGAGTATTCTGCCTCCTATGTCTGCTGGGGATACTGGGGAGGTGGTGTTCACAGCTCCCTAGGGTGAAATCCAGTGACGGTGGGATTCTGAAAGAAGCCCCAGAGCTTGGCTCCCTGGTCAGGGGGAAACTCCCTTGGTATCTGTGATTGGAAGCTGATGGAGCCAAACCTCAGCCTGGATTACAACTGAGCTGGAATTACAGGAAGCAGGAGTAAGCTGCCAGCCAAAAGCCCAACAGTCTGTGCAAATGTATTTATTGCACACTAATGCTGTATAGTGCTATGAATAGAAGTGTAACTGCAGGAGACAGATCGTCAGGTAATATGCAGGTGGAGCCTGAGGGCAAAGCCTTCAGGTCTTCTTTTGCTTGTTGTTGTTGTTAAGTGCCATCGAGTCGGTATCAGTTCATGGTGACCCTCTGGATAGCTGTCCTAAACTGTGTTCGGTCTGTTGCTTCTTGATCAATGTAAAGGTTGTGCAAGAGAACGATCAGGTGTTCTGGTATACCCATGCTTCTTAATGTGGCCCACAGTTTCTCATGGTTTACACAGTCAAAAGCCTTTCTGCAGACAATAAAACACATATAGATATATCCTTTTGGTATTCTTTTGTCTTTTCAAGGATTCATCTCACATCTGCGATGGTCTTTTGTTCTTGTCCTTTCCTGAACCCCCACTTGCACTGCAGGCAGGTCTCATTTCAAGTAGTGGCGACACAAGGGTTTCTGCTGCCCTAAGCAGACCCTCCATGCCACTGCCCCCCCTAAAAGACTGCACCTCTAACCAGCCCACCATACCTCCCCCACCTTGTGCTGAAACGGCAGTGACTGAACTGCCGCTTCAGCACTGCGTCGGGCCTTAAAGTACCCGCATAGATGTGCGCTTATGGCCTGCCACTTCTGACCCCCCCCCCTTAGATGCAACTTTCTTGGAAGGCAGGCAGGAGCGGCAGGCCAGAACTGTGGGTGTTTTAAAGCCTGCCACAGAGCTGAAGCAGCAGTTCAGCTGCCGCTTTCTGGGGGGTTGGGTTAGCGATGCTGCCCACCAGGGTTTGACACCTTAGGCGATCGCCTGGTTTGCCTAGTGGATGGGCCGGCATGGTTCCAGGTATGGTTGTAATCTCTGCTGAATGATCTTGAGCAAAATCCTTGCTGGCATGTGGGATCAGAACGATTGTGTCATAATTTCCACAGTCAGTCGATGTTGTCTTCCAAATTTCCTGGCAGAGCCTTGTAAGTATGGTAACAGCTGCATCAGATTGCTGCAATACTTCTATGGGAATGCCATCAATGCCTGGTGCTTTGTTCTTTGATAAGGCTTTCAATGCTGCTTCGACTTCGATAAGGCTTTCAATGCTGCTTCGATGGTTTGGGATCATAAGGTACAGGATGAAACGGCTGTTGGTCCACTTGATCTTTATCATATAATAACTCTGTATGCTCTTTCCACCTTTTTTTGATCTTCTCAACATCATTCAACATAGAACCTTCAGCATCTTGTAACATTCCAACTCGAGGCTGGAATTTTTTCTTTAACGCTCGTAGCTTTAGGAAAGCCGATCTTGTTCTTGCTCTAATAGTTTCTGATTCCATTTCCTTGCATGCGTCATTGTAGTACTTCTTATCTTGTCTTGCTGCACGTTGGAAATCTCTATTGAGTTCTGTGATTGCCTGTCTTTCTCCTCTGGCTTTAGCTTCTCTGCGTTTCTGGAGAATTTTCAGAGTTTCTTCGGTCATCCAGCCGTTTGGAAAAACTAGACAACAAGGTGGAGGGAGGAGAGCGTAGATGATTGGGAAAGCAAGAAGGGCAGAAAACTCCTGCCACAGTGTTACCAATTCATCATATATTGGCTCTTGATCAGACAAGTGACACCCCCTCACTGCTCTTACCAAAATCATTGCCAAGTAGACGACATCATCGACACTGAGAAATTTCCTAGAATTCCAAACATACAAACATCAGCACAACAAAATAATCCTTAGTATTTTAAACCTATAAATAAAAAAGGCATTACTATTTACCCATCTCAAATCACTTATCACCCAAGATGGAGAAGTGAGGGCTCTTCTGCAAGTGAGCTGCCTTATAGCCCATGTCACTAGTTCAAGGCCAACCTCTGACTGTGAGAAGAAAAGACTTTTGGCAAAGAGGACATATTTTGAGATATGTACAGAAAAACAGATATTGGTTTCTTTAGTTCCCTGTATCATTTGCTGGTGTTTAGTTTTGTTGCTTTTGGGAACCTGCCAGGTACTAGTAATACCGGGCTTGAGGCTACGTTTGGTCTGACCCAATGTGGCAAATCGTATCTTCTTATCACCAAGACTCTCAATTCCTTTTAGAACAGAAATAAAAGCACAGGCTGTATATGTTTATTTACAATACATAGATTTACACAGACACAAATACTTCTGCCCTCCATATATACACTGGGCCAGATAGTTAAACAAAGCTGCGTTTGTAAATTTAAGTAGAAGTCTAAAATTTGTACCCTATGTTTAACCAAACTTAGGGTTTCAGATTCTTGGCTGAAAATTCACTTAACGATGTCCAGTTTTCACAGGATCCGTTTGAGAGAGATGGTGTTGGGGCGATCATGTTTGCTGAGTTTAGGTGTGGGGGGGAAGCCTAAGACCTTGAAAAATAACTGTGGGAGACGTAAGTCGAAGCTTCGCCTACAAGAACCTAATATATCCTTGCGGCAGTCTTGCAAATACACCGCCTGCCCTAGATCATCTCGCTCTTTGGGGACAGGCCCCTGTTGACTCTGGGCAGATCTTCTCGGTTTAGATCAGGAAAAAAAAGAAGGTGAGAGTTTAGAAAATCGGACGTGCTTTTCAGAGGAGTGGTGCAAGTTTGCAGCTGACTGCACCAGCGCCCCTCCCTTTCCTAGGGTTGAGCTTTTTGACGTCAATCGGCTTTAGGAGAAGTTTGGAGTGGGGGAGGGCGAAGATCAGAGGAGCGCGGAAGGGGGGGGGCCGGGTTCTGGCATCGCCCCCTCCCCAGCTCTAGCCTGATTGTTTCCCAAGGGCAGCAAAAAGAAATCGCAATGACAGCGCGTTACCGCGCGTAAGAAGTCCCTTCTCTCGGAGTTTTGGCTGAAACGACGAAGGTTTTCCCAGCCCAGGGGTCTCCCTCCCCCCTGCCGAGCAGGATCCGCCCCTCTTTTGGAGGGACCCTGCTGTCGCCTAGCTTCGGAGGAGACGTTGCCGGGACCCTGAACGAGCAAGCAGCTGCCCCCTCCCCAGCCAGATGCTCGATTGCATTTTGGGGTGGGGGGTGTGGCTTTAGAGGATGGGGGCCGAGCCGCTGTTAAAGTGAAAGGGGGAAGCGCGGCCGTGGCGTTGTAAACATGGGGCCGGCCATGTGTTTAAGGCGGCAGAAGGGGCTTCTGCAGAGCGCTTTCGCTTTCCTGGCGTTGTTCTGCTTCGGCTCGGGGGTTTTCGTCTACGTTCACTTCCAGCAAAAGATGAAGAATTCCGAATCGCTCGCACTCAAGTACAAGCAACAGCAGGAAGCCCTGTCTGGCCAGGTGCAAGGTCGGTACCTTTCCTTCCCCGCGGGTCGCAGAAACAACTCCGGCCAATAAGAGCTGCTTCGAATTCTGTACTATACGCACAAACGGGTATTGCGCGCTGTGTGTGTGTTTCTGCCCGATCCAGCGTGTAAAGACGCCAAAAGAAAAAGTTTGCCTGTAAGACTGATGCCAACTTCGGGGAAGTTTTCACCCAGCTAAGCACTTAGTGCTGCCTTATACGGCCTTATGGGAAGGGCTTTTCCTGTCCGGCTGCCAATTTGATTCAGGGGAAAGCAAATCTCATTTTGATAGAAAGGGTTGGCCCCAGCAGAGGCCCTTGTTGTGTTGTGATGGACCCCTCCCCCATATAGTGAGCTTGAAGCGACCAAGTCACCCTTGAGTGGAAGGAGGAGGTCGGAGCTCCTAGACACCCCCAACTCTAGTTTCAGGTTTTCAAAGGGGGACCCACCCAGCGAGAGAGAAGCTAAAGCAAAGAAGAACCTTAGTTTGGGGATTTTGAATCAGAGGAACAATTTCAAGCTCTCTCTGTTTTTAAAATCCTGCTTTTTATATCTCAGCCCTCTAGAAGGGTCAGAAAGAGCTGGGATGGGGTCTGGGTCAGCTGCACAGAGTCAGCAGGTCAGAAGTCGTCGGTGCTTTGCTGTAAGTGAAGTACAGCCTAGAGGTGCTTAGGCTGTGGTCATGGTTGCCACTGTCGCCTTCCTGTCCGTGTGCTGTGCACGTTCAGTTAAGCGAATAGATTGTGTGGCCCAAGTTTTCCTTTTCGCCTTTTACAACTCTGGCCACGGTAGTGAGAATGTAGGCTGCAGGGCCGAGCATCTCAGAGGGTCTGCTGGAGAATTCTGTCAATGGTCTCCACGTTTATGTTCTTTCGAGTCTTGGCCTCTCTGCTAAAGGTGCTAACAAGTGCATGTGGGTGTGACGTTAGACTTCCACCTCGCTGTAGAAGGTTTACAGATCCTAACGACCTGCTGCACTTGACTTTGAGCTGAGTTCCCTTTGCGGTGCCCAGGCTGCAGGGTAGAACTTAAGCTCGTCCTCTCTTGTAGTCTGTAGAATGTTTTTTAGCTTTGACATGTAAAAGAACTGCAAGCCAACAGTCTGATTTATTGACATGGACTGGGAGAAGCACCTTGGGTAAACCGGGTCGTAAGTAATATGGTGCCAAGTGGGTGGTGCTGAAATGATGCAGCTAGGGGAAGTTCATTAAGGCCAAGCACTAGTCTGGATGCCTCTATGTAATGGCCACTTTATCCAGTATGATACAGAGATTGCCGGTCTAATAGGAAGTGGGGCCTGTGAGCATTTACTGAGCACAGACCTTATGCAGACTGTCACTACTGGAGCATCAGTCACAGTGGAAGCCCAAATCGAGAAGGGAGCAGTCCTTTTTCTGTAACACCATCTACTGATGAGATTTTTTCTTTATTATTATTTATTACAATTTCTTATATACCGCACTATTTCTCATCAGCGCGGTTTACATACAACAAATGACCATAACACAAACTGTTTTGGTTTTACAGAGAACAGGGGTATCAACTTGGATAACATAGGGATAAATAACTGGAGCTAATTACATATGTACAATGAGCTTAAAATGGTAGGATAGGGAGGAGGAAGAATGGTTAGGTAGGGGTTAGGTTAATCTGATAGTAGTGGAGAAATAAGTGGAATTTGAGAGCCTTTCTGAATTGTGTTAGATCAGAAATTTGGAGTCACAAACCACAGTTTGGAAACCATGACACTAGAGGAAAGGGGGTGAAGATGAAACTGCAAAGTCGTCTTCCTTGTATAAGGTCAGATGCCTCTTGGACATGACAAATCCCAGCTGCAACACCCAAAATGCCTTGTGTCCAATGCACAAAAAGAATCTGTCCCGGTCTCCTGAAAGAGCTTGTATTCTCCTGCTCTGATTTTCTGTTTATCATTAGTTATTGCAAATTTATCTATTCAGTGTGCAGCTCCTCTGAAAGCAAATTTTTTTCCTCCCAGTGGGAGCCTCCTGATGATGCAGCCAAGCAACTGATTAAGAGCTGCCGTAATCGTCACTCTCGCATGCAAAATGCAATGCGTGCCTTCAAGTCAGTGCTACTCCTGGTGACCCAGCAACTCCTGGGTTTTCTTGGCAGTGTAACTGAAAGTAGATTGCCAGGCCTTCAATTCCCACTAGCGCTCATTGTGCCGTGGGCAAGCCACTTAAGCCTCCATTGCCTTGGAAGAAGAGAACTTCACTCTCACATACAGCTCTGTTAATGTGCCCAGCACTGGAATTGGCATTGCCGGCTAGGCCTATGAAAGCCCAGGATTAGGCTTTAGACGACTTGTTCTCCAGGAGACTGCTGGATCCAGCAGCAGAAGGCAGGCTAGGGGCTTTAAACTCGTAGTCGGATCAATGCTGAGATGTTCCACTGAGCAGAGAGAAGGAAAGCGATTGGCAGGGATTCAATGATGGTGCTCTGCATCTGGGTTTGAGTCCTGAGCTAGGCTTTTGTTCCTAGGTAGGCTGGAGGTTTTGTGGAGATTGCGTTCATGCCCCAAGGGGAGGGAAGTCTGAATCATCATGCAGTGGTTACACCTAGATGCTGGACTTTGCCGACTTCCCGAGGGTGCTCTGTGACTTCTGGTCAAGGACGGTCACTCTGAGTTAGATGGGCGTTGGGGGGGGGGGGTTATAAAATGGGGGAAAAGTCATGGGCAATTCTCAATGAAGCTTCATGGTTTTATGTTGCCCAGTAGAAGCCAGTTTTATTTGAGATGGACGTCAGAAGAAAAAGGAGGAATGTGCTGCGCCAAAATAAATAGATCACATGTCAATAGTGCACAGCCTGGAGCACTTACAGAGGCCCAAAGGACGCCAATTGGGGAGGGGGCTGTAGTTTAGTCCTGGCCTGCTGAGGCCCCTCCTCAAGTATACTTTGGTACTGGTGGTGCTGATTTCAGAAGGAAGACAGGACAAGGACCAGAAACCGCACTCAGAATCAGGAGAGCTCAAGTCTTCCTACACAAATTAGGTCATTAGCCAATTCTGTGAATTGTTTGTGCTGTGACCAAGTTCTGGGGGAGTCTTAAGCCTAGTTCTGAGAGACATTTTTTCTAGATTTCCATCTCAGCATATGGCATTATTTATAGTCTATACTTTTTCTATTTGATATCAGCACTACACATACCAGAGTGCACTGGGAGAGGGCTGTCAGAAAGCCAGGAGCAGCTCAAAGTCTCCTTATAGGAATAAATTACATGGCTCCTCTGCCTCCATCGGAATCACAGAGCCCTCTTGCGGGGAGCACTGGGGGTTGTTTGCTCCAGGAAGCATAAGAATAATCTGCCTTTTCTTCCAGCTGAGGCTGGGCTGATGACTGACAGGCTGCATGCGAGTCACAAGACTGGTTCGCCAGCGATTAGGCTTCTTTCTGCTCTCTAATCTCTGGCCAGTGGTCGTCCGCGCACATAGCAGAGCTTAAAGTTAATTCATGGAGAAAACTGTTTTGTTTTTTCAATTCCAAATCTAAGCACAGGCACAATGAAGCACAATCTTGGATCCCGCTAGAATATGTGTTGTGACAGAGTTCATGCAGTTAGAAAATAAAAAGATATCCAAAGTATAGCCAGCTAAAAGGCCACCCAACGTGTTTACACAAACTGAATTTGAATCGTTCAGCTTAAATTTACTTTGAATCTTGGATTGAAAGCGCACTCTCCTTTAACAAGACTGGTCGGTTGTGCTATTTGGTGTCAAATGCATATTAAAATTCCACCTGCTCCTTTTTCAGAACTGGTGAGTTACTGCCAAGGGCAGGAAAGCTTTCCTATGTGCATTGCAGATTACAGATGGTGGCATCCTCCGCTTGCCCAGGAATGCTACCACCGGCTCTTTTTGTGGAAGTCCCACTGAATTTGCCCTGCAGCCAGTAGGCCCTCCTGTAGTCCCAAGCATCAGAGTTGCTATGAAACTGCTCTGAGGTTGCCTCTGGTTTTCTGCTCCTTAGCTGCTGAGTTGCCATCCTAGACTCTTCCTTAACAAGTTGAGCTTGACTCTGCTGCACCCTTAACTTGGAGAAAACAGAGTTTGATACTTTCTCATTCCTCTTGGGCTTCTTTTCCTTCACAGGTAGCGATGACTAATGATGTCATTGCATTAGCTGTCCCAGCACTCAAGAACAGTATCCTATCGCAGCACCTCTTGACCTAATATGCCTCTTTTTTTTTTTTCTTCATTTCTATTGATTAATCACTCCTGCACCTATTTTATTATGTTAATACATAGTTGCTTTTTACCCATATATTATGTTTCTCCATGGACTAGCAGGATTGCGTCAGCCACACCTGATGATGTCCTCTGGGCGGCGCCGTAGATGCGGAAGTTCTCTCCAGAGCTCAGAAAGGTGAACCTTTCTGAGCATGCCCAGGTAGCCCACCTCACAGGCCTGCCCCCTAGCCAGGCCAGTCGTCTTCCTTCCACCTTGCCAGCAAGACAGAATCTGCTCTCCTAGACTACAACTACATTAAAATGCCAAAATCAGGCTTTAAAAAGTGCTCACGCTGCAAAAGGAAAATGAGCATCACAGACACCCACGACGCTTGCCTGCGCTGCCTGGGACCTGAGCACTGCACCGAGAACTGCTCTCGCTGCGGCAGAATGTCCCCCAGGGCCCGAAAAGCCAGAGGACACGCTCTGACAGAGTACTTGACTTCCAAGGCAAACCATGCTACTGCTCTTCCTACCTCTGCTGCCGCCGCTGCTCCGGCTCAGGATGCACCCGTCGGGGCTTCCATCCCCAGCCATGCGGCTGAAGCCTCATCCTGCGGTCCCGCCCCCGGCGTTCTGCCACGAGGCTCTTCCAAACCCGCTTCTGCCTCCAGTGTCCCTGACTCTTTTGGCTTCAACGCGGTAAGCGCCGGGCCGCGGCTGCTTCTCCTCGCCGCCATGTGGCTCCCGACAATGGCGCCGCTCTGCAGTCCTCCAGCTCCTCCCACTTCCGGCCAGGCTTGCTCCTCTTACGGCACAGCCCCAGCAACCCGGGAAACAGCCTCTGTGCCACCAAGACTCCGCCTCCTCGCATCTCGACTTCGATGAGCCCAATTGGCACAGAACGCGAAGAACAGCATTGGCGCCATACCCACAGGCACCACCGCAGCTCTTACCGTGACCCATCAAGGAGGCACGGCGCCGATCGCAGGAGACACGATCAAGACGGGCACAGAAGCCCCAGCAGCTCTTCCAGCTCCCGATCAAGGAGCAGAGGACACGGATCCAAGAGACATAAATGCCACAACAGCTCCCACCATCACAGAGAACGCAGAAGCAGCCACCATAGCTTCTCTAGCTCACCTAGCCCTGACGGAAACCGTTCCAGGGCAAACCTTTCTAGATCCTGCATCCGCGCTGAAATATCCAACTTCTCTGCAATTCTAAATCTATTCTCACAGCTGGTGCAACAAACCACCTTCACAGCTCCCACGGCTCCTGCAGCTCCCACGATCCTGACTGATTCCACAACACAGGACCTACTGGATCACACCTGCCCATCTCCAGCTGACCTGCAGTCCCCTGATCGTGCACAATCCTCCACGCAGGCTCTGCCATCCCCAGACCAGCCGTCCCCAGACAGCACCGTGGAGGAAAATGACATTGAAGCGGCCATTGTGGGCTCAGTGGCCACCAAACGCACCACCTCGGATACTAGACGCTCCTCGGAGCCTGAAGGCCTGCCACCTCCTCCGGAGGACCTCACGTACCCCATGTTCCTGAGGAAAGTAGCCACTACCTTGGCCCTGAAAGCATCCGAGGACACAGGGGAGCCCGTACCAGAGGTCCTGAAGTACCTCTCTATGCCAAAGCCACCATTCGCACTGCCTATACACCAGACATTACGAGAGAACCATGTGAGACTCTGGCAAACCCCGGCTTCTGGCCACGTGTTCTCCAGGAGACTTGAAGCTAAGTACCATGTACAGCCTATACCAGGGTTCTCAAAACCACAACTGGCACGCCAATCCATCATGGTGTCCTCAGTCCTTAAGCAGATTAAATCCTCGTGCACTCACACCAATAACCCACTGGGTCGAGACCACAAGCTTCTCAGTGATATTGGGGAAAAAGGTCTTCCAAGGAGCCATGCTCAGCGCGAGGATTGCGGTTCACCAGTTTCAACACGTCCTATTCCAAAATGCCTGTATGGCAAACATCAAAGCAGCCACCTCATCCCTTCCCAAGGAATCTCGGGCGTTGATTTCCGGCGCCCTCGCGGACATGTCAGAGGGCAACAAACATTTGGCTAGCACCGCGTTAGACTCTTTCGACACATTGATGAGAACCGCTGGCACGGCCATATCTGCAAGAAGGTGGGCATGGTTAAGAGCTTCCGGCCTGCGTGATGACACGCACGACAAAATTGCTGACGCACCCTGCACTGGCGATTCCCTCTTTGGAGAGAAAGTCACTGACACCGTAAATGATATGAAAGAACACTGCACTACGCTCCAAACCTTGGCCGAGGATGGGTTCGAATGTCAGAGCAGTACCCAGAAAACAAATTTTCAAAGGAAGCCTTACTACTCTTCCAACAAGAGATACCCTTTTTCCAACCGAAAGTGGCAGACCCCCAGGTACAAAAACAACTCCTACCACGGACCATCTCAGCAACGCAACTCCCAGAGGGACTGCAAGCAAAAGAAGAGCACCAACACACCTGCTAACAAGAGCGGACCCTCCTTTTAACAGGCACCCACCCACATCGGGGGCTGCCTGACCCTTTTCCTCCAGGAATGGGGATGGATCTCTTCAGACTCCTGGATGCTGCAGGTCATCAGAGAAGGATACCGCATGCGCTTTGCAACATCACCCTGCCAGCGCAGCCAACTGATCAGCGACACACCTCCCCACCTGCAGCTAACCAAGGCCGCAGAGCTGGTACACCTGCTAGCCACATACGCGATAAAGGAGGTGCCTCCTGCAGAGAGAAACTCTTGATTCTACTCAAGATACTTCCTCATCCCCAAGAAGATGGGCGGGGTTCACCCCATCTTGGACCTGCGCAAACTGAACAAATTCATTATCAGGGAAAAGTTCAGGATGTACTCACTCAGCTCCATCCTCCCCCTGATTCAGACCAACGACTGGATGGCGTCCCTCGATCTGCAGGAAGCCTACACACACATCCACATTCACAAAAAGCACAGGCAGTACCTCCGCTTCCAAGTGCTGGGTCAGCACTACCAATACCGAGTCCTCCCCTTCGGCCTATCGCCTGCTCCACGGTTCTTCACAAAGTGCGTAGCCGTTGTAGCAGCGCACCTCCGCAAGCAAAACGTCTCCATATTCCCCTACCTGGACGACTGGCTCCTCACAGCCCCCTCGGCTCTGGAACTACTGAAATCCATCCAGAAAACCACAACCCTGGTTTCCTCCCTGGGCTTTGTCATCAACTTTGCCAAGTCACACCTCACACCGTCACAGAGACTCAAGTTCATAGGAGCGGTGATTGATACATGGTGTTCCAAAGTCTACCTTCCAGACCGCAGCCTTCGGGCAATCACCTCCTTGGCATCCAGGTCCACCATAGCAGTGCAGTTCTCGGCCAGATCCATACTAATCCTGCTGGGCCACATGGCCGCCACAACGTTGGTCCTCCCCGTGGCAAGGCTGAAGATGTGGGCACTCCAGTGGCACCTGCATACCCACTGGAACCAGCACTCTCAGCCCCTCTCCATCCGCATCCCAATGACTCCGCGAATCAAGTCACAGCTACGCTGGTAGACAATATCAACAAGCCTTTCTGTGGGCAAGGACATCCACTCCCACAAACACCAAATTCTTCTCACCACGGACGCATCCAACATGGGTTGGGGTGCACACCTCCTGCAGCTCATCACCCAGGGAGTATGGTCCCCTCTGGAGAGACTTTTTCACATTAACCTCCTCGAGCTGCGAGCCATCAGGCATGCTGTCAGAGCCTTCCTACAACACCTGCGTAGCAAGTCCATCCTCATCCAGACGGACAGCCAGGTGGCCATGTTCTACGTCAACAAGCAGGGAGGGACCGGGTCTCACACTCTCTGCAAGGAGGCGCTGAGGATATGGTCACTGGCCTTAGCAAACGGGTGCAGGCTACGGGCCTCCTGTCTCCCGGGAGATCTAAATACCCTAGCGGACAAACTGAGCAGACAATTATAACCACACGAATGAACTCTCCTCCTGTAGGTCTCCGACCACCTCTTCCGCCACTGGGGAACGCCCAGCATCGACCTATTTGCCACCGAGCAGAATGCAAAGTGCTGCCTGTTCTGCTCGAGGCACACATCAGCCAAGAGGTTGGCAACAGATGCATTCGACGTGTGCTGGGGGGGTGGTTTCTGGTGTACGCCTTCCCTCCGACACTCCTCATCACAGCAACACTTCAACGGATCATGCAGGACAAAGTTCAGGCCACCCATCTCAGTTGACAACCCAGACTACACCAACATAACAAACTGCCTCACCCAAATGGCAAACTGGCTTCAGGAAAACAACCTATCAATCAACTACAGCAAGACGGAGGCACTGATCATCACGCGAAACCCGGCCTTTATCCCCCCACTCGACATCAAGATAAGAGATGCACTCATACCCATAAAATCAGAAGTTAAGTACCTCGGAGTCATCCTGGACAAAGAACTTAACCTCCAAGCACACATAGGCAGAGCAATCAAAAGTGCATACCTAAGAATGCGACTCGTCAGAAGACTCAAGCCCCTCCTCGACCCAGAGCACTTTCGCACCATTTGCCAGGCGCTGATAACCCCTCTACTAGACTTCTGCAATCCAATATTCACCGGGCTAGCAAAGCAGACCCTCAGACCACTACAACTGGCCCAAAACACAGCTGCCCGCATAATAGCCGGTACTACAAGACACAATCACATCACACCCATACTGAAAGAACTGCACTGGCTCCCAATCATCTCACGCATCAAATACAAGACTATCATAAACATATTCAAGATCAAACAACACTCTTCTACCATAAGCCTACACACACTCATACAACCCGACACAAGCACACGGCCAAGAAGAAGAGGCACCTCCAATCGGGTTAACACCCCAAAAGACTTCACAAAGACCCGCAAAGACACCGCACAACGAGCAATCTCCCTGGCTGCTCCATCCATATGGAACTCCCTCCCAGATGATCTGAGACTAACCACAGAAATCAAGGACTTCCGAAAACAGCTGAAGACACCCCTGTTCATCGATTACTATGGACATACCCCCTGAACCAGCATACAAGTCAGATCATCAACCCCCCCCCCATGACTGTATATAAGACTGTATAATAACTCATGATGTATAATAGCACACTATGTAGATAAACCAAATCTAATCACATCCTCGCCAACACATACACACCACTCTGTACACTGCATGAAAACATTTGCCCCCTTGATTGTATGCCGTGGAAACTGCTTTGATTGAATGATAAGGCAGTATATAAATACCATTAAATAAATAAAATCCTAGTGGTCCCTCACTGGCCACGATAGATGTGGTTTGCCCTCTTGCTATGCCTGTCACACGGAGCCCCCATTCGCCTGCCCCTCATACCAGACCTCCTGACACAGAATGAGGGCTCCACGCGGCATCCCAACCTCAAAGCCCTCGCTCTCACTGCCTGGAGATTGAGCGGTTGAACCTCTCGGCCCTTCAGCTACCCACCGAGGTACAGGACGTGGTCCTGGCGGCCAGAAGACCCTCCTCCAGAAGGTCTTATGGCCTCAAATGGAAGAGGTTCAGCATCTGGTGTGCGGCATGTGGCCTAGATCCAACCACATGTCCGCTCGCCCTCGTCCTGCAGTACCTCAGTTCTCTATCCAACCTTGGCCTTAAGAGACAATCCATCTGGGTCCACCTCTCCGTGATAGCGGCTTTTCATGCACTGCCAGCTGGAGCCAACTCTATTGCGGTGCTGCCCCTGACAGCCCGCTTCATGAAAGGACTGGCAAACCTAAAATCCCCGGTCAGGCTCCCAGTTCCACCATGGGACCTCAACACTGTCCTCCAATGCTTAACGCAGGAACCTTTCAAACCGCTCCAGTTCACGGACATGAAGTTTGTCTCCTGGAAGACACTGTTTTTGATAACCATCACATCTGCCAGGAGGATCAGTGAGCTACAAGCACTGGTATCGCACCCTCCTTATACGCAGCTGCACCAAGACCGTGCATCCCTGAGGACAAACCCCAGGTTCGTGTCTAAGGTGCCATCGGCCTTCCTCATCAATCAGTCCATCGAGCTCGCCTCTTTTTTTTTCCGGAGCCTCACACTTCAGCTGAAGAATGACGCTTGCACGCCCTGGACTGTCTCCGAGCCCTCAGGATTTACCTGCACAGAACGCAGCCTATCCGGCAGGGAGAACAACTGTTCGTGTCCTTCGACCCTAACAGGCCCGGGAGGCCCGTCACCAAAAGGACACTCTCCCACTGGGTGACCGCCTGCGTCTCCTATTGCCTTGACGCAGCCACCGCCCAGCCACAGCCAAGAGTTGGCCCTCATCAGCTCAGAGCACTGGCCACCTCGATAGCCAACCTATGCTCCGTCCCGCTGATCGATGTCTGCAAAGCGGCCACATGGTCCTCTCCACACACCTTCCAAAGGCACTACTGCCTCAACCTCAGGTCTCAGGAGGACTGCGCCCTTGGCACGGCCGTCCTCTCCACAGCTGCGGAAGGAACTACGGCTGTTGCCAGTGGTCCCTCGTCAGGGACTGGATAGTTCGGGACTGCTAGATGTTACTGAGCCTAAAGGGCTGAACCATACCTTGACTCGCTAAATGTTGCACACTTTGAACACTTGCACATCATTGTTGCCTGTTGCACCTTGATGCTGCGCTGTGTTGTTATGACTATCATTGCTTACTATGCTAGTATTATTGTTGCTTATGTTGCCTCTTGCACCGTTGCTTATCATGTTGCCTGTCGCACGATGTATTATGGTCACTAGTCTATTCATTAAAACTGCCCAGACTAAACTCGCCTGGCTTGTTCTCCATAGCCTTCGTGCTTCCCTCCTCCACCTCAGCACACACCTGCAGCTGGGAGACACCAGGTGTGGCTGACGCAATCCTGCTAGTCCATGGAGAAAGCGAGGTTACTTACCTGTAACGGGTTCTCCATGGACTACAGGATAAGTCAGCCACACAATCCCACCCACCTCCCCTGGAGGAGGTCAGCCTAAGCGAGACCGCTCCCTAGCTGGTAAGACTAGCTAGGAAAACCCTGGCCTGGCTAGGGGGCGGGCCTGTGAGGTGGGCTACCTGGGCGTGCTCAGGGTTCACCTTTCTGAGCTCTGGAGAGCACTTCCGCATCTACGGTGCCGCCCGGAGGACGTCACCAGGTGTGGCTGACTTATCCTGTAGTCCACGGAGAACCCCTGTTATAGGTAAGTAACCTCGCTTTAGTTGTACCCAAGTTATTATGTTAAAGCATTGTCTCATTGTATTTGCTGTCTCTCCTTATCTGTCTCTGCTCTTACTTTCCTGTCTATTTTATTTAGCGTTCCTTTCTATTTCCCAGCAGATTCATAACTTGTTTGTAAACCGCTCTATTGCCTACGGTAAGAGCGGTATATTAAATCCTCAATAAAGATAAAGATACCCATATTCTATATACAGTTAAACTTTTCAGTTAACATGAAAACCACTTTGACTGTTAGGTAAAACTCGGTAAATAAAAATAAATGAATGATAGACTCTCTTATGTTTAAGCTTTTTATTCAGAATTTGTCTAGGAGAGCTGTACTGAAACTTTGATGCAGTTGAAGCCTTTTTGTGATCTCGCTGATCTTCAAACAGTTTTACAATGTTTGGTTTTAAGTTCTATTGATTATTGTACTTCATTGTTTTTGGCTTGCTTGCCTGCCTCTTCATTGAGGCCATTACAGCTTGTTCAAAATTCTGCTTCTTGTCTTATCGAATGTGCCCATGCATTTACTCCCTTCATTATTGCATCTTCATGGGCTTTCAGTGGCTTGACGGGTTAAGTTTTTAAGGTATTGATGTTTTGTTTTTAGGGTTTTGCGGAGTTTATTTGGATTTATTTTTACCTGTGTGTTTCTTCTCAGTTTAGGACAGCTGTGCACAGTTTGCGTACATAAGGCCAAACCTCTTTATTAGTTTGTGCTCAAGTTGGTTTCCGGGAGTTAGGGTGATTGATGGAATGTTTTTTTTAGTTTCATCTATTCTCTGGAATCATTTGCCAGTAAATTTACGATTAGTATCAGACCAGTTAGATTTTAGAAAGAAAATTGAAGGGGTTTTATGTAGTAAGGCTTATGTGGGGAGGGGTTAGGGTGGTTTGAGAAGGCTGAGGGTGTTTTTATACTGTGATTTTAGCATGCAAGAATTTGTCAGTTCAGCTTTCAGGACTAAAATTCCCACAATGGGGGAAAATCAGACGTGCTACAAGTGTACTTGGTGCAAGATGCAGACAATTATGATTGGGGAAGTTGTCCGAGGGAGGGGGGGTACAATCAGGTTGACCTGGGTGATGTGGCAAGCCTAACAGGCTGCTGCCATCCTGGTTTTGCCCTATGGCATGCATGGAGTTGTAGTTCTCATATATCCCTCAGAGAAGGAGACCTGTACTTTCTTGCATGTCATGGGCACACAATCTAGGTCTGCATTATTTATTTAACATGTTTTTTTATACCGCTTTATCATTTCAGTCAAAACTGTTTACATTGTAACTTCAGCTTGGTAATGTACATTAAACAGGGACATTGATAACTTGGATTTTTTTTGAGGCAATGGAGGGTTAAGTGACTTGCCCAAGGTCACAAGGAGTGCTAGTGGGAATCAAACCCTTGATCTTCTTCTGGGTATTAGGCAGTTGCTGTAACCACTAGGCTACTCCTTCACTGTCATGGGTGAGACTACAACGCAAGGAGGCAATAAGGGTGGCCCTGGATGGAATTGATCTTCACTTTACTAGCAATCTTGATGCATTTGTTGCATTGAAGTTTCCCCCGCCTTCCATTTTTGTGGAACAGAGCTTTTCTGACCCTGGGCAGGAATTTGCTGCTGGTGAACCTCCCCCCTATGGCCTTCCACAGGCACTTCACTCCCCTCCTTCCCCCACCGAGAATGAAAGGAACAGAATGAGATTCTTTGTTAAGCTGACTGAGGGCAATGTTTCTAAAAATCTCAGCTGGCATTTCAGGCCTGTCTGGAGTTTGCTGCCCGACTTCCTCCTTGAGTCCTGAGTAAATGAGGCATGCAGTACTGAGGCTCAGGAAGAGAAATGGGTGGCTTAACTAGACACTCGGAGCTGCCGAGAACTAACCGATGGATAGGTGGTCTATAAATGTGTTAGAATAAGTCAGAGTATTTGCTTTAAAGGTCTCTTCCTCAGTGTTAGCACTGTCAGGAGGCTGACTACAGTGTTACCTTCTCTGCTGTTCCCTCTAAAGATGTTTTTGAATATTAACTTGTTTAGATTGACCTTTGGGCCAACCCTGGCTCAGCCTTTTGCTTTATACATGGCCTTAGGTCAGGGATTCTCAACCCCATCCTTGGGACACACCTCTCCAGGGGAACCACAATGACTATGCATGAGAGAGATTGCCATACAATGGAGATGCAGCGATATGTGTGCCGTCAAGTCAGTGCTGACTCCTGGCAACCCAGCAGCCCCTGGGGTTTTCTTGGCAAGGTGTGACCGGAAGTAGATTACTTCCAAAGCAATGGAGGGTGAAGTGACTTGCCCAAGGCCACAAGGAGTGTTGGTGGGACATGAACCTTGGCCTCTTAGGTTACTAGGCTATTGCTGCTCTAACCGCCAGGCTACTCCTCCACTGGATGGCACTACTGCATGCAAATCTCTCTCATGCATATTCATTGTCATTAACCTGTAAACTTGACTGGATAGATGTGTCCTGAGGACTGGGTTGAAAACCTGTGCCTTTTTAGATGAATAATATTTTGACTACAATATGGTAATATTTGGAACTGGGCATATGCCGAGGGCCCAAATATTTAAAAGGGGCCCTCTCAGATGCGTTAACTCAAGGGTTCCTTTGGAAAGGTTTTGCCTTGGTAAACCTGCTTCTGTCAGAAGGAAGAAGTGGGGGTGGGAGGGGAGGGGATAGCCAGTGCTGTTCCCACCATCCCCTGCTGTATTGCTTTCCGGTCAGGACGAGGAGCCAGCAAGCAGCGATTCTTACCTGCAGTCTGAACCATTTGGGGCCCCATTTATGGGCGTTTTATAACGTCTTTATATTACGATGGGGACCCAGTGTGTGCTGGTTTGTCTAAGGCCTATCTAATGGTCATTCCTGCCCTGGCTGTACCTTGGAGTCACCATCCTGGCCCATGATGTGCATTCTTTGAGTGAGAAGCTCAATACACTGGCATTTTACAGGTCAGGAGCTCTGCCTTCGGGTACCATCAAAGATCTGTAACAGAGAATGTTGCTTTTCAGCCTGCATCCTTCCACAAAGCTACTGAAGAGGTCGGAGGAAAACCAGAAAAGCAGAGTTCCCCAAACGAGGAAAAAGACCCTGGTAGCAAAACTGTTCAATTCTATCACACTTCAAGAGTGCTTGGCATCCTCGCCTCCATTAGGATGTTAGACAGCCTTGCTTTTCACCTGACTGAAGTGAGATAGGAGAAACTCGGCAGAGTCAAAAGATGCAGGAAAAGTCAGTCTCCTGTGCTTTATGCCACTTTCTGCTATTAAGCACGATATGCTGGGGTCATAGATATAGTTTGCCTTTTTACTTGCGGAGGGGGGGGGAGGGCAAAGAGTAAGGAAGTCATACTGACAGTAGAGGCAGAAAGATAAATAAATGTAAATAGAAAAGGTGGCCACTGTGCTTCTCAAAAGAAGCAGATGATAGGATGAAGAAAGTGTGGCCTTCATAAAATACAAGAGATCACAGAAAGAGGAAGACAAACATCAATATTTGGAAAAAAACTTAGTAGTCAAGTAGTCATGAAAGCAAAGATACAAAAAGAAGAAGAAATAGCCAATGCAAGAAAATGGAGGGATAAGACATTTTTCAGATATGTTAGTGAGAGAAGGAAGTGCAAAAGTGGTATTGTCAGACTCAAAGGGGAAGGAGAGGAAAACACAAAAACTGATGAAGATAAAGCGGAATTGCTTAACAGATATTTTTGTTCTGTGTTCGCAGATGGAGGGCCAGGAGCAGGGCCTCAGAAAACACCCACAAATGGGAACAGAAGCGATGGGGATCTTGAACGATTTTCAGAAAACTGTTTTGTGAGGAACTAGCTAAACTAAAAGTAGACAAAGCGATGGGACCAGATGGGATACATCCAAAAGAACTGAAGGAATTTGGGGATGTTCTAGCGCTCCACTGTCTGACTTTTCAATGCTTCTTTAGAGTCGGGCATGGTCCCAGAGGACTGGGAAAAAGCACATGTGGTCCCTTTTACACCAAAGCGGAAGTAAGGATGAGGTTGAAAACAATAGGCCAGTTAGTCTGACCTCTGTAGTGAGTAAATTAATGAAAATGTTGCTAAAACAGAGGATAGTGAGGTTTCTGGAGTCCAATGGATCTGAGGCAGCATGGGTTTCCTAGAGGCAGGTCTTATCAGACAAATCTGATTTCTTTGGGTGACCAGAGACCAAAAATTGGCGAATGGCCAATGTAATGCCAATTTTTAAAAAGGGCTCCAGGGGTGATTCGGGAAACTACAAGCAGGTGAGGCTGACATCAGTACCAGGCAAAATTGTGGAAACCATTATAAAGAACAAAATTTCTGAACATGTAGATAGTCAAGGTTTAATGGGAGAAAGCCAACATGGCTTTAGCTAAGGAAGGTCTTGCCTTACTAATCTGTTATATTTTTTTGATGGTGTGAATAAACAGATAGACCAAGGTGAGCCGGTTGATATAATGTATCTGGATTTTCTGAAATCCTTTGATAAGGTCCCTCATGAGACTCTTGGCAAATTTAAAAAGTCATGGGATAGGAGGCAGTATACTACTGTGGATCAGGAACTGATTAAAAGATAGAAAGCAGAGAGTAGGGCTGAATGGCCAATTTTCCCAATGGAGAAAGGTGAATAGCGGAGTACTCCAGAGATCTGTGCTGGGTCTGCTGCTTTTTAGCATATGTTCATAAATGACCTGGAAATGGGAATAACAAGTGAGGTAGTCGGATTTGCAGATGACACAAAATTATTCAAAGTTGTTAAAACCCAAGAGAAATGTGAAAAATTGCAAGAGGACCTTGATAAATTCGAAGACTGGACATTCAAATGACAAATGAAATTTAATGTGGACAAGTGCAAAGTTATGCATCTAGGAAAGAAAAACTCAAACAATTACAAGATGCAAGGTTCCACAATAGGAACCATCACCCAGGAAAAAGATTTAGGCGTCATCGTGGATAATGTGTTAAAACCCTCCGCCCAGTGTGCAGCTGCGACCAAGAAGGCAAATAAAATGCTAGGAGTTATATGGAATGGAGAATAAAACAAAGGATATTTATAATGCCTCTGTATCATTCCATGGTGTGACTGTACCTTGAATATTGTGTGCAATTCCGGTCGCTGTATCTTAAAAAGGATATAGTGGAATTAGAAAAGGTACAGAGAAGAACCACCAAACTGGTAAAGGGATGGAAGGATACGCCTATGAGGAGGGGCTTAAAAGATTAGGGCTTTTCAACCTGGAAAAGAGATTGCTGAGGGGGGATATGATAGAGGTCTATAAATTAAAGAATGGAGTGGAACAGGTAAACGTAGATCAATTGCTTACGGTATCAAAAAATAAAATGAAGCTATAGTGTAACCCGTTTAAGAGAGAATAGATTTTCACTCAATTCGTAATCAAACTCTGGAATTGGTTACTGGTGGCTATAGTAAAAGCTGTTAGTGCAGCTGGGTTTAAAAAAAGTTTTGGACAGGTTCCTGGAGGAAAGCTCCATAAACAATTATTAAAGAGGACACAGCTAATCCACTGCTTGCCCCAATACAAGCATTGTGGAACCTGCATCTTTTTGGGAAACTGCCAGGTACTTGTGACCTGGATTGGCCACTGGGCTTGATTGTCCTTGGTCTGACCCAGTATGGCATTTCTTATGTTATGCTTCCAGTAAAGGGACATTTTGTACAAACCCTCGTTTCCTTGTATAGATTAACCTGAATGAGACAAGATAATGAGTGAAATTTGTTAACTGGTACTGTCTCTGATCTGAAAAATATTTGTAACTAAATTGCAAAGGACTTGTTTGTTTTTCTTAAGTTTTGTGGGTGCCTGGTGGCTTGAGAGAAGGAGAGTTTTTTTTGTGGTTTTTTTTTTTTTTAATTCCTTCCCTCCCCCCCATTCCTGATACCACATCCAATTGTTTCGAATTTCAGCATCTGCTAAAATGATCTCGTATGTGATACATGCAGGAGAAAATGATTTTTTTCCATGGGCAGCTCAACATTTTACATGGAGGGATGGAGAGACGGTGGCAAATGGCTCTTTCTCTATATTAAAGCCAGTTTCTCTATCATGGCTCCATAAAAGGGGTGCAGGTCTGTGCCCCTGGAGTCACAGGTTGGCGGGGGAGAGGTATGTATGCACAGCATGGCTTGGTCAGCTGATTTGCTCTTAGTATTGCCACCTGCGCTGCAGTGGTCTGGTAGAGTCCAGTTTTGGTGCCACTTAACCCAATACATCTTCATTGTAGGAGGCAGAAATGATGTTTGGGAATTTGTCTTAGATGTGGAGGGTGTGGGAGGGAAAATATTGAGGTCTAACTTGGTGGGAAAGGAGGGAAAGAGAGATGAACTATCTATATTTAAACTAGGAAATTCTGTTATTGAGGGGTTTTCAGTATAGTATTTAACTTAACATAGATCCAGGAAATCTGGTTTCTCCTTCACCAAATGACCTCCAAGCTAGCACCTTCTTTACATGTTGCCAACTTTAACTTTAACTTTGTATTCACAGTTGTGTACGAGCACCGATCCAGGCTGGAACGCTCCCTCCAGAGAGAGAGAGGCGAACACAAAAAGACAAAAGAAGGTGAGACTGTCCCACTAACCCCCCCCCCTCCTCTCCGTACCACCGCAGCTGTGGGCACATGGCTCCTGCTCGGCATTCCCTGGGTAATTCCAGCGGTAAGGAAATACAGGCTTGAAACATCCCCGCCAGCAGTGTGGAAGGACAGAAGCTTCTCTCAAGAAGTTTGAGACCCTTTTTTTTTTCCCTCTGGTACTTTTGAGGAAGACTGACATCACATGGGATGGCTGTTGACTGGTTTAAAACTACTGCTATTTAATCTGTTCTATTCTTTTTCTTTTTTTTTCTTCACCTTTTTAATGTATTTTAAACTTTGTATGTAAAGTGCTGCAGTATAGAAAAGTTTAAAATGAACCTAAATGTTTTGTTGGCTCGAACTTCAGAGGAACCACAGGCTGTGGCCTTGGAGCTCTGCGGCATCCCTCTGTAGCTGGTAACTTTCTCAGCTCTCCGGATCTGCTCTGTCTCTTATCTTCAAATGAGTAAGATGGCCGTTGCTGGATCAGTTCTATGCTTTGCAGATTGATATCTCTGTTACAGTTTTTCGGCCTCCTGCTCTCACTCTGCTCTGTAGTTCTTCTCCTGATAAAAGGGTATTTTGGTGGGACGTTAAAACCTCCTGTTGTGATCCAAATCCTTCCTGCCTTCTTGTTAAGGTTTCCATTCTCATCCCTTGTCCACGTAAGCTGCACCACCTTTAGAGTCTCAGATTCTGGAGGGTATACTCCCCAACACTCCTATATGATGAGGACAGGTAGAATATTGTTGAAACTGTTTAAAGGTGGCAATATGTTCTGGATGGCCTCTGGTTTCCTACACTGCCCCCCCATGGAAGGTGCTTCTTAATGGTCTGCAGAAGAAACAATGAGAGGAAGCTGGGGGATGTGACATGCACCCGGAGGACTGCAGCTCCACTGCGGTGTGTTGTAATGCCACGGAGTGTTCCACGTAGCAAATTGCAGGCTGCTTGCCAGCCAGTTTACAGATGCAGACATCAGTGATGATGGCAGAAAAGAACCATTTGGTCTACTCATTCTGCCTGTCCGTAATCACCTGCTCTACTGCCCCAGGCCTTATTTGATCTGTGGTTTTGTCCCTTTGGGAGTAATTTGATAACGCTTTTTCTGCATCTAAAGGACTTTTTATAAAATTGCACAACCACAAAGGTATGTAAAAAGGTGCATGGAATTAAAACACCTGCTTTTTATGTAGGCTTTCCTGGGGGGCATAGTTTAAGCAGGGCAGAGGTGGAGTTAAGCTGTACTTGCGTATTCTCATTGAAATATTTGGGTACACACGTAGAGTATATACACAGTCGCACCTGTTTTGGAGGTGTGTGCTGCTGAGGCTGGTTCTGGTTGTCTAGTTTATAAAAGCACATAGGCGTCATGAGATCAAATTGCCCTCTAGAGTCTGTCCCAGGCATGCTTGAACTCTTTGGACTCTTAGAGCGTCAGCCCATCTTTTGTTCCCTCGGTAACCTTCTAAGGATAGGACGTTTCAGGTTTACTAAGGTTTCTCTTCTATTACATTTTTTTTTTAGACTTCTTGGTGTACAAGTTAGAAGCTCAAGAGGCTCTCGACAAAGAGAAGGTAAGACCAGTAATAGCATAAACATTAGGCCGACGGGGGCAGGGGGACAGCAAATAGAAGCCACAGTTAAAGCCAAACAGATCCCGACAGCCACACAAACTCAAATAACCATCCACGCCTACTTTTATCTGCAGAGGGAGTGGGCAGTTATCCAGCAGTCTACTTATCTGGGCAAATGGTTTTGGAAATAGCCTATGTGGATAATTTTAGAAAGCGTTTTCCACACCTGAAGCATGTTTTACATGCAGAGAATGGCTACCATAAAATTTCAGGGAAGTACTACATTTACAAGTGTATGTGTCAACGAGAACAGGCATGCTTCTATGAATCTGCTTGTAGGCACCGCTGGGGGTGTAGTATGGGCAGAGTGTGATATACTTGTGTGCTGTATTAAGATTTATTAACTGCCTTTAGGAAGCGATTCACCCAAAGTGGTATTAAATACACATAGACATGTATAATGTGTGCGCACAAGTTTACATCTTTGGGCACTTGTAAAATTTGTGTGGGAGAAGTCGTGCACTGTTTATAAACTATGCTTTCAGAATATCCCAAACACACCTATAGGAACCTTTTTTGCCTTTTATAAAACAGGCGCTTTTTGCATAAACATCCTATATATAGTGCATCTGTTTATAGGTTTGTTCTGGGAGGGATAGTGCTGGAATGATCATGCTTGTTTTAATTATTTAATTATTTAATTTTAAGTTTGAGAGAGTGCCTACAGGCTTCACAATTAATTGGAGGGGGAGGGGGTGCACAAGGTTGGTCTAGTCTGCAGGCCTCTATAAATGTGTTTGGAATTCAGGAGCCATCCACCAAGACATAAGTCACGCACTCCCCCACAAAAGGGGTTTCACAGTTTCTTTTTTTTATGTTTTAGGGACCGATTTACCAAGACTGCTTGTTTTGTTTTCCCATTCTCTATAGGAAAAGCTAATAAATCAGGATTTTAAAGTCCCACTAGAAAACAGTGGCCTCGTGCCCCATCTCCCACCACCCACAGTAACTCTTTATAGCTGCATCTGAAGCAGCTTAGTGTTTAGCACAATGGCCTGGTGCTATGTGAAACAAAAAAAGTCTCTTATGCTTCCACCCAATTTTTTTTCTCTCTCCCTTTTTTTGCCATGACCCCTAACCAGCCTTCTTCTCCCCAATCTCACTCTCTCACACTCACTGGCTGCAGCTGCTTGAACATGCAGCATTTACTGTGATTGGATTTCTACATGCTTGAGCCCTGTGGTGGAGGAAATTTAGGCAGTTCTCATAATTTCAAAAATCGCGAGATCAACCCAGACTTCCTCCACCACCTAGCCCAACCATACAGAGAGCCGATTGTGGGTGGGGACACGCGAAACACCACGTTTCTCAGCAGTAATGGCCAAATCAGGGGCATGAAATTCTGAGTGCCAGGGTGCAATTTCTGGGTGCCAGGGTGACGGCACTTGGGGTTTGTCGAGCCCTGGCTTAGTATACCAAATATACCTGTTCTGGTGCGACAAGGGCACTGGTTTCCCCAGTTTGTCTCTATGCACAGGCTACACTACCTACTGGGAAAATACTGTTCCTCTTGTGTTGCATGTCACAATAAGCTTTGCTTATTAGTGTAAATTGCCAAAAGTTAATTGGGAGTTGTGATGCAGGGCAACTTCTTTAAAAAAAAAAAAAAAAAAAAAAAAAAAAGTCCCCCAGTTGTAGTTTGGAGAGTTAGGTCTGAAAATGACAAGATTAGGAGGCTTTTGTCCTTTTATGGAACTGTTTTCTCTACTTAGGTGTATCTAGATTCTTCTTCATTGACCCTTTTGGTATTTGTTGCAGCAAGATGCCTTGAACAGATATGGAGCCCTCAGCTCTCAACATAAAATTCTCAAGGTAAGTGAGCTGTGTGCTTTCCAGAGTGCATGCTTGGAACTAAGGAGGTGTTTCCACAGAGACCGAGGTGCTAAGGGGATGTGGCACAAGTAGCCAGGCTCCAGTGCCAACAACTTCAGCCTAGCTTAGTCACAGGAGCTGCTAATTTAGCATAGAAAAGTTTGTATGTTACAAGTTCAATTCCCCCAAGTCCTCAGTTAGAACAGGGCTGCTGCTCTCGACACAAAGCCTGTATTGAAACACGGTGGGGTATATTTGCTAAACCGCATTAGGCTTTTGCAGCTAGCACAGAGTTATAATACAGACACGGAGTACTCTCCGTCAGGGGCCTGCGTAGCGTTTCCTCAGTAGACAACGCGCTGAAATTGCCGCTGGGCCATGCTCTTTGGATGCAGATGACACCTGTTGAGGTGGAATGCCGTCTGCAACTTTGACGGTGACCACACACTATCGATGCCTGTGGTAACTGCATGTTGCAGATATGTCCACTCTTCACCCATATCCGCCTCTCCATTCTTGCAGATACCGCTGCGCTGTCTATAAATGCGGCCCCATAGCATGGCGTAGTAAACGTGCCCTCTGTGTGTTGCTGTTAGTTTTGGTGCTTCAGATGCTGGGAAATAAGCGCAGTCCATGCTTTCTGAAGACAGACCTGCCAGTTACATATGATGGAGAGACCATGGCAAGGGAGGTGGGAGAGGGGAGCAGCCAGTGATTGCAGCAGGCTGGGATAGTGGTGGTGATTAGTGGGTTATGGCCTTAGTTCTGTTCTACAGTCATATAGAGAATCAGTAAGTTATTAAGTCATCTTAATTTTGTGTGTTTGTGTGATGTATATAATACCGCACCTTGCAAAAGTCTTCATGCCCTTGTAAACTTTTCACATTCTGTTGTCTAAAAAATACAGTTCAAATGAATTAAAGTAAGAGTTTGCAGAGTATGGTGTGTAGATCAGTGAAACGCTTTCAACGTGTAGGAGCAGTTATAGAAATAAGAATAAACCCAAAAAGTCATGATCTGTCTAACTCTTCCACATCCCTCAACTCGATACTTATTGCTGCAGAAGAGGCTTCCACTAAGAGCCATGATTCATTTAACATAAGTGTCTATCAATTTTGCACGGGGGAGATGGTGAATTATTTGCAAACTTGTTTTAAAGCAGAATAGCTCAAGCTCTTTCAAGTTTACAGTGGATAGTCTGCGGACTGTAGTCTTCAAGTCTTGCCACAAATTCTTTATTGGACTTGGGTCTCTCAAGGATATTCACTTTCGTCTTGCTGAGGCCCCTTCATTGTTGCTTTTGTTTTGTGCTTAGGATCACTGTCCTGCTGACAGGTGACTCTTCTCCCCAGTCCCAGGTCTGCAGCAGACTAGAACAGGTTTTCCTATAGAATCTTTGCACCATCCATCTTTCCTTAAGTCTTCATAAGCCTTCCTGCCCTGTGCTTCAAAGCAGCCCCACAGCATAATGCTGCTACCCACTTAGCACTGGGGCCAGAATATTCCACTCTGGTCTCATCAAAATCTCATAGCCTAAGGTATAAAAGGCGACCGAGAGATCTAGTAAAATCAGTAGTCCCTTGTCCTCTTTATCCATAACTCTGTATGCTTTCATCTGTCAATGCTACCAATACCATTTTGGTACTGTATCCCAGCCCGAAGCCTGATTGGGCATCATCTAACCTTTGCACAGAAGATAATCTTTTAACTGTTCCATAACCCACATTTCCATAATACTACCTAGCTTAATCTGTTTGTGTTTTACCACATTGCATGCTGGGACTTGCAGTTCCTGCTTTTCTTGGTGGATATCAAAACTACAAATCCCAGCATGCTCTGGTTCAGCCTGCCTTGAAAAAATAGAGCCTTCATTAGCCAGCTTAGCAGGATCACTAAAATAATACCTTTCAAAAATCATTCACTTTTTCCATTCAGTTTTTCTCCGTCAGAACCCCAGTGGTTGACCTTTTTTTTTTTTTTTTTTTTTTTTTTTTAAGTTTCCTGGGTCTTAGCATGTGGGAGAACAAAGCCCTGGGAACGGCCAGGGGAGAGACTGGCTTTATTCTGCCTCTAAGTGGTGCCATTTTGCATCCTGTCCAGAACCAGCATGATGACGTGAAGAAGCAACTGCTGGACATGCAGATGCAACACAACAGCCTAAAGCTGGAGCACCGCAAGATGCTGGAGGGCCACAGCCAGAAGTACTCGTTGCTGCAAAGAGAGAAGGAGAGCGACCTCGCCAGCTTACAGGGTGCGTGATCCCCCCCACTTTTATCACTGTCAGAGACCTGAGGAAACTCCCTTAGGCCTATTCATGTTCAGCTGTACCCCCTGCTGTTCAGAATACCTATGAAAGATAATTGCTGAGGTTTGGCCTTTTTCCTAGGTTAAGTTGTATGTACTGGGAGGGAAGCCTTGAGAATCGGATCAAGAACCACTGTCCTAACCAAAAGAGGAGCTCAAACCCCCAGGCCTTACTGCCTTCTCCCAGCAGGTGGCTTCATAACAGCTGCGCTAATTCCAGTAGGATGATGATGCCTTATATCTGTCCTTGGGTTCCACTATTCAGATGCATAGCAAACATCTCTATTACCTCGCTGCCGAAGAGGAAACCGGTCTGTACCTTCCTCTGGGCTATTGCATAGGGCCAAGAACATGCAAACGTTTTAGATGTGCCCTTTCTGTTTCTGATCTCGCCAGGCCTGTGACGGCATTAGAAAGTTTCCATCCTAATGTTTTGATATGAGCTCCAAAAAGGACCCAATCTGTGTTTGTTTTCCACATTTTTGTGCCGTTTTAGCACTGAGTGTAATGGAAATTCTGCTGTGGGAGCCAAGACTTCTAGGCCTTTATCTGCAATCTAACGGTGCCGCTAAAGAAAAGTCCTAATTTAAAATTCCAGCTGTCAGAGTAAATCTGCTTTATTGGGAGTTTCCAAAGCGTCTGCCCAATAGATGCTTTTCTTTTGTATTCTGTCCTGAATAAATGAAATTGCAGCTGCACCAGCTGCGGTAATACATGATTCCTTTTCTGTAGAGCGGGGAACTCGTAGGACGTTTTCCTGGGAGCTGTGAAAGGGGATTGGCACTGGCTGCACATCAATTATGTTGCATGGTGCTGTTGCTGAAGGAAAGACCCTAATAGATGGATCTTGGAGCCCTCTGAACGTCTGTGCGACCTGCCGTGATTTAAAGTCTCCTGGGGTCAAAGGACTGGATAGATTTTTAGCTGACCAATTCCTTTTGATTAGCTCAGACGGCAGTTCCCATTCTACCAAGGGATAAAAGTAGCACAATGGTGGTCCTGGTCCTCTTGAATTCATTGAAATAAAGGGTTGACCAATAAAAAGAAATGATCCAAGGTGGTGGTGACCTCTAGGGTAGCTTAATACATCTTTTAACTAACACTTGGGAGTTAACGCTCCTTGTCTCTGGTTCCAAACCGAACGAGCAGGTTGGAGTAAGAGCTGACGTTGTTCGCATTACGAGTGTGAAGGGAGAGGGGGAATTCACTTGTGTGTTCTGGCAGTGCCATTTGCTGTGATTTGCTCATCCGGAGGCAGGGAATGTTAATTCCCCAGATGCTAGTCAAGAAATGTTTTAAGCTTGTCCAAAGAAAATGCATCACAATGTTTTGGTTAAACTTTATTTCAGTTCATTCTATCTAGTAACGCTCTTGACTTTTTTGAGGGGTGGCGGGGGAGGGGTGCTGGTTTGGCGGAATTAAATTGAACATCAGATCTACAGAATAAGTGATGGGAAAAGTACAGCGCGTGCGATTTGTCCTTTCCTTGTCTCCTGCCTTTGGTTGTGAGAGTGAGCAAACTGGAAGACGCACTAGAACAAAAAGCACTTTTCCGATTAGTTGTTGTGACTTGTCGGTTTGATTTTTACCCAAGAGCAGAAGATATGATTTGTCATGAGCAGTTTTTTTGACAGAAATTCTTGATGATTGTCCAGAGTAAAGAAGACAGGTGTAATCTGGCCAGTAAAACAAAACAATATTCCTTTCCAGCTGGTTGTTTCTACTGTATTAATGTTTGCTCTTGTGGATGCCTTTTGATAGTGCAGACTTTAGAAGAAAACGGCTGGCTTGAAATAATGAGACTCTCTTGGGAGAAGGGTAGAGGGAGGGCTTCTGCTGGCAGCTGTTGTGTGATTTGATTGGGAGGATCGCACGGCAAGCAGGCGATCGGCAGCCACTGTCATGAAATGTGGTACGTGCTGCCCAGAGCCGCCTCAAAAACACTGCTTCTCGTTTAACTCCTCCATATACCGTATATGTGCAAAATGTATTGACAGTGGAATTTCAGAGTGTTTTATTAATTCGTCGGATGAAGCGGACTCTCCTCCTTATAAATTTGTGCCTTAACAAATCTGTTTAGTCCGTAAGGTGCCACCAGATTTAGTCTGTGATAGCCAAAAAATAACATACAAACGTGATTCTGCATCCAGAGGCATTTAAGGTGAGCTGCAAAGTGAGGCATAAGGGTGTCCCACACCTCTTTATACAGTCCTTGAGACGCCATTGAAACCGAAAAGGTAATGTATTTGCTAAGTTGCTTGAGGGGGGGGGGGAGTGAATGAGACCTAGACTGTGTCTTTGACGACACAACTGGTGACGCCTCTTTATGCTGCCCTATGCACATGATTACTGTGCTGCCGCTCCCCACCCCCGAGGAGTCCGTTGGAGCCCTTCACAACCTTCTCTCTTGTTCCAATAACTTCTTAATTCTGAACACGGTTTTATAGGATGGTTACCAGTTGGCTACGTGACTTCCCTCAAATGCCAACTGCTATATACATGATGAAGTACAACAAACCTGCCATTCCATAACCCTGCCGAGACTCGCCCAGTGCCAACCCTATTTATAAAAAGGCGGCAGCACCACGCGTAATATGTTGGGCCCTAGAATAGCCGTACTCCTCCTATTGGGAAAAAACAGAACAAGCAGGATTGCTGCCTGCCACTACACAGAAAGTTAACGCCCGCAGAATAGCGAGTCTCATCACATATGCAAAACACTAAATACAGAACAAGGGACCACAGGTTAGAAAGAGAAATTCTGTACGCGGATGAGTTAACTGAAGCATCCAAGAAGTAGGACTCTGCGTGCACTGCAACACTTGTACTGAGCAAAATATAAAGACATCAGAGATGCATATTTCCCAAAACTGTTGTATTCCAATTAATCATTTCAAAATAAACACTTTTTTCCTACCTTTTTCTCATCTGAGAATTTTATTTTATTTTTTTTTAGTCATGTGGATCCCAGTCTCTCTTTTTAGCTGATTTCCTCTGGTTTCTTCTCTCTCTTTCTCGCCTTCTGTTTTCATCCTTTCCTCCCTTTCATCTGTCTGACATTGATCTTTCACATCTTTCTTTTATTTATGCCCATCTCCTCTCCTTCCTAGTCCATGTCCCACTCTTATCTTCTCCTTAGTCCTCCCATTCCCCTGTCTCATTCCTTCCCCAGCCTCTCTTTCCCTTTTGTTTTTCGCTCGCTCCACGTCTGCCTTCTGTACTCGCTCACTTTGCAGCCATCAGCTACGTTTCTATCTTTAATCCCTTCACCAGCCCCAGTTCTTTCTCTATCCTTCATTCTCTTTCCTCAGTCTCCTATCCTCACCCAGTCTCCAAATGACCCCCTTTTACTAACTCCCCAGCTTTATTTCCATTCTCCTGCCAATTCCCCTCCTCTCCTGGTCCAGTTTAGTTTGGCCCTCCCCGCCCCAGTATCTCCCGTCTCGTACCTTCGAGTCCATTGCTTCCCTCACAGGGCTGATGGCAGCAGCACAAATATTTGGCTTTTTATTTATTTATTTTTAGCTCTTTCCTGGATCACAGGAGCATGCGGCTCTTATTAAATACTTTACCTCGGGAGCAGGGGGCAGTTCAAGACCAAAGCCGCATACTAGAAATTAAGGGCCCGATATTCAAAATGATTAACGTGGTTAATAGAGTTAATCATGGTGAATGGGATATTCAGCGGCACTGACTCTGTTACTATTGCTGAGTATTTGCGGCTGCCGGCTCTACACACCCCGATGCTAACCGCTTAACATCTGGGCGATCTGGAGCAGAGGTGGCACTGATCCGTAACCAATTGGCAGCGATATTGAGCACTGTCTGGTTAGCAATATGCTGTGAAGGTCTGGTGTAGGTAATTCTAGCCTAACCCCCACCACATATTGCTAACCGGGCAGCAACTCAGTATCACCATTCACCGGTTACCAATCGGCAGGAGCAGCTAACTCGGATGTTCAATGCTAGGACCGGATATGACCTCGGCCTTGAATATCCGGGTTTACTGTTCAGTGTCTGTAGTTAGCTGTGTTAGCAGCGCTAGCGGCCAGTGCTGTATAAGAGCTGCATTCGCCAGCAGCCCAGGAAGGAGCTCTTTAACAGCGTTTTTGTTCTCTTTGGTTGGGTTTGCACTGTTGCTGCCAACTCAAGAGGCAGCGGTGCTAAGTCCAACTAAATCTCTGCCTGTGAGTTGGCAGGTGCATGGCTTGCACAGTGGGTTGCGCTGGCTCTGCTCGGGAGGGATTCGTGCTAGGTAATGGACAGGCTAGGATAGGAACCCTAGAACTATGGGATGCTAGCCAACACGTCTTGGAAGCTGCTGTGTGATTTCTTCCCTGATATACTGGTGTAGAACAGAACGGGCTGTAACTTTTTTTTTTTTTTTTTTCTTTTTTCAGATGCCTCTTCAGTATCGCAACTAATCACAAATGTCAGGTGGGTGCTTTCCTTGCACCGTTCTATGGCCTAAAGCAGGGGTCTCCAAACCAGTCCTGGAAGGCTGCAATCCTGCCAGGTTTTCAGGATATCCCTATGAGATATATTTGCATGCACTGCCCCCATTGTATTTGAAATGATCTCATGCATATTTATTAGGGATATCCTGCGAAAGCCTGACTGCTTTGTGGCCCTCCAGGACTGGATTTGGAAACTCCTGGCCTAAAGCAACTTCCAAACATTTAGCATTACGGTCCACTGCTTAAGAAAGCCCACTTGCTCTTTAATAAGGTCCAGTATACATTAGACGCCAGCCTATCCGCCAAACCTTTTGCAAAAACTTTGATATCTACATTAAGAAGTGAAATGGGTCAATAAGATTCAGGGAGCATTGGATCTGTGCCTGGCTTACAATCCTAATAATATGAGTACAATTAGCACCTATCTAAAAATGGCCTTCCTGAAGCTCTTCATAACATTCCCCAAGCGGGATTGTCACATGCATAGAGAAAAGACAGTAGAATTCAGCACTAAACTCATTGGGGCCAGGTGTCTTATGCAATTTCAGAGATTGAAGGGCGTTCTGTATTTAATCGGGCATTAAGCTGGTCAAGTGGCATTGGCCTCAGAAGGGCCACTGAAGCCAGTCAGCTTTACCATCAGCAGATGGAGAGGTTTCCACTGAGAATGAGGGAGCATAGAAATTGTTACACTCTTTACCACGTGCATAATTTGATAACAACTTGCCCATCTACATCTCTTAACACCTCTACATACTGTGGACCCATCCAGGGTTTAGCCAGATTCATCAACATCCTACCTGGGCATTTGCCAAAACAAAAGAGCTTGTACTTATAACAGAGCTTCATTTTCTTCATCCATTCAGGGATCAACAAGTTTGATGCCACTCCCTTGGCCATGTACGCATCTTTTCGCATATCGCTGCTTTTCTCGATGAAGTTGCCTTTGAAGCGAAGAATGTTAGATGTAATGTCACATTATTGCTTGCAGAAATAAACAAGAATATACACTCTCAAGACTGCTTTAGCAGCCTTCCAATAAAGGGAAGGGGTATCAATGTGTATTTCATTATGAATCGCATAGTCTTTCTATTTAGATATTTCATAAGTCTGAAAGGCCTTGTCCTTGATAGATAACAAGGGAAGCGCCATCTCCTCCCTCCAGATGGCTCAGAGGCACTCTTGTTGAATCGAAATAAAAGCATCCTCTGATATCGCTAGAGGTCTGATTTGGAAAAGGGAAAGCCAAAGTCAAGATATAACTGATGTGGGACTGAGAACTATGCGCTCTAGAGACATGGGTATAATCTGATTCTCCTGAATATAAACCTCTCCAAGTATCTACCACCCCAAAGCATTGGTCTAAATAACGCAAACCCTTAAAAGCCATGGCCTGGAGTAAGACCAGCCCCAGATGTTTTGCCCATTACAGTCACCGGCTAAGACCAAAGGAACGCCTGAGAAATGAGTGCTAAAGGTCCAGAAGAAATCGTGATTGAAAATATTAGGCACATAAATGGATGCCAAGACCAATTCCTTATCAAAAATGTTCACTTGGACAACATTTTTATTCATTTATTTAACTAGGTTTATATACCGCCTTCACTTTTAGTCAAAGTTGTTTACATGAAACATTTAACAGCGGAGAGCCCTTGACAGTTGGGCAGATCCTCAAATACCCTATAAGACACAGATTTGCTTAAAAGCACGGCCACACCCTCACAAACAGACCCTGAGGAGGCAAAAAGATCCTCTGCCACCCATCCCTACCTTAACTTACAGTGCTCTTCATCTGAGAGCAAAGTCTCCTGTAGACAAACCAGTGGCATTATAAAGCCTGCAAAATTTTATAACTTTACAGGAGAGCCAACGCCGGTTACATTCCAAGAAAACATTTAAAAGGCATCATTAGCATACAAGTATATCAAGCTTAAACAGTAAAGGAAACGGAATACAAAGAAAAAAAATAGTGTACAGCCCCCATCCCAACCCTAATGAGAGAAAATCCAAACTGCACCTCAGAAAACAAAAATATAAGGCCTCCATCGCCACCCAGTTTTTGCCCTCTTCCTGCCTCCTCCTCTCTCCCCCCCCCCCCCCCCATTAAACCCCAAACTCGCAACCCCAACACACAGACACCAATCACATCTTGGATGAATAGGACCCCAGCCAACTAACTTCCATGACTCATGAAAAACCATACAAGTCATACACCAAAGTCAGATGCCCTGCACAGCACCTGACAGACCTGTCAACCTCTCCCAACCAGTCGCACCTCATCCCCTTAACCCAACTCGCTGTCCATAGCCTCGTACCCACAAACATCAGCCTGCAGCCATACAGTCCAGCCACACACATACATACTTCACGCACCATCATCCCCTTCCCAACTAGGAAGGGGAGGGGGGATAGCAGAGCTAAGGTAATTACATCAGTCATCATGCCCAGCCCAGATTTAATCCCTCATATACACCTCACGCAGAAGGTATACAAAAACATAAGGCCAGTGAACCACAAACATCGACATGGTCAATAAGATATCACTGGGGATAATAAGAACATAAATAATGAAACAAAAATCAATAAAGAGAAGCTGCTCTAGATCCAGTGGGTACGGAGGGAGGTAGAATTAAACAAGTCCAAACAAATCCTCTGTTGCTATAGAAAAGTCACTCATTGTATAGAGGAATATAATAAATAACCATAATAACCAGTCACAAACTGCAGGTCAAAAACAGTTGCAGCCTGCAGCAAGTCATAGTTGCCTGGATGGAATCATAAAACTGGAAAGGAGCCTGACGTGGCAGCAAAGAAGAGCAGTTGGCCTGCAACCTTGGGGTCATCTTTGACGTCTCCCTTTCCTTCTCCACACATATTCAACATATAGCTAAAACCTGTCGTTTCTTTCTTTACAACATTAACAAAATTCGTCCTTTCTGAACACACTACTAAGGTTCTTGTCCACTCTTTGGTCACCTCCCGTCTTGACTATTGCAGTCTCCTCCTTGCTGGTCTCCCTCGGTGTCATCTCTCTCCTCTTCAATCTACCAGAACTCTGGCCAATCTTCTGCCAGCCCCAATACACTCATATAATCCCTCTTCTAAAATCACTTCACTGGCTTCCCTTCCATTTCCATATCATATTTACTCTACTGCCCCTCATTATCATTCCTCCCTTCTCTCCCTACATCCCTCCTCGTGAACTCCGCTCCTCCTCTGACTTTCTTCCCTCTATGCCCTTTTCTTCTTCTGCAAACTCCAGACTTCAAACTTTTCACCTTGCTTCTCCTTATGCATGGAACAAACTTCCTCTATCTTTACATCAAGTCTCTTATCTCCCCCCTCTTCAAATCCATGCTGAAAACTTCTCTTTGAGGCCGCATTTGGATCCTAATCCCTTGTTCTCCTTGTCTCCTTTCCTATTTGAACCCCCTTGTTTCTCTTATATTGTTCTGTCTTGTCTTGATTAGATTGTAAGCTCTACAAGCAGGGACTGTCTTTATATGTTTGTACAGCGCTGTGTAAGCCTTGTAGTGCTATAATTAGTAGTAGTAGCAGTCAAGGCCCATCGGGACACAATCTCTAGAAATGGCACAGAGTCAACTCGCTCATCCAGTAGACCCGGAACCAGACCGCATTGCAGTAATTCAGTAGTAAATTTCAGTGTTTGTGACAAGAGCCAACATATCAGTTGGCATCTCAGTCACCACAGAATTGCTCAGCATCCACAGCTCTAACAACTGCTCTGCACCTTCCTTCAGAGTAGCAAGAAAGTAGGCCACATTATTGTAGGTCAACCTGAGAGTTGCTGAAGAAAGAACCTTATGTTTCACAGCTTACTCCAGGCAGTACTGTACCTAGTCCTGTGCGAGCGGTGCGGCCGCACAGGGCGCAAAGGCTTAGAGGGCACATTTCAGCTGCCTGCTGTTGCTCTGCTGCCACCTCTTCTCTCAGCGGCGGCAGGGCAACAACAAGAAGCAGCCAAAATGCGCCCCCTAAGCCTTTTCGCGACACTTTAAGCAAGTTGCTCCTGCCCTCCTCTGATGCAACGTCAGAGCAGGGAGGGGCAGATCTTCTTAAAGTGCCGGCAACTTGCACATCGGGCACGTGCCCTCCCCCCACCTTGATGCAGCCGCTTTCTGTTCTCTGTGCTGCCAGCACCGCCGTGGAGAAAGCAGGATGACAACAGCAGGGCAAAAGCAGGCAGCAGCTTAACAAAGGTATGGGAGGGAGGGGGGCGTGTGGCCGATGTGCAAGTCGCACAGGGCGCAATTCTAGCTCGGTATGGCCCTGATTCCCGGCATGAGAGCAAAGGCCCAATGCTGTGCAGTAACTCCAGCTGAGTAGTCCTGAAATACCAGGACTGTCTTTGCATCACAATCTAGGCCTCCTCTCTTATAATATGCCTGCCAACAGTGTGGTATTATGCGCTGAATTTAAGAATCAAACAGTCGCTACTCGGGGCTTCCTTGAGTTGGCCGGAGTCTGGCCAATATATGATATGTTCTCTCAATACGCAAAGTTCCCAACCTGTTAGGAATTATTAGGAAAAGAATAGAGAATTGAACAAAAATATCATAATGCCTCTGTTTTGCACCATGGTGCGACCACGTCGTGATTATACCCTGTTGTTCTGGTCACCGCATTGGGGAAAAGATTTAAAATGAAATTTAAAAAAGGTACCATACAAAGAAGGGCAACCAAAATGATAAAGGGGTAGGAATGACTTCCCTGTGAATCAAAGCTAAAGAGGTTCGGACTCTTCGGTCTTGGATAAGAGGAGGCTGAGAGACAGTATAATGGAGGTTTATAAAATCCTGTGTGGAGTTGCATGGGTAAACATGAATCAGTTTTTTGTACTTTTTGAAAGAGTAAAAACAAGGGAACACCCCATGAATTACAAATTAGCACATTTATAACAAACGGAAACAAATATTTTTTCTCTCCACCCATGGTTAAGTTTCAGAACTTTTGCCAGAGAATGTGGCAAAAGCAGTTAGTGGAGCTGGTTTAAAAACTACTTGGATAAGTTCCTGGAGAAAAAGTTAATGTGTTATTAAGGTAGTTTTTGGGAAAAGCATCTGCTTATTCCTGGAGGTAAGTAGCATGGGATCTCGCTATCTTTTAGGATCATTTCAGGTGACCTGGACTGGCCTCTATTGGAAACAAGATACTGGGCTTGATAGACCTTTATTCTGACCCAATATGCCATGTTCTCATCACTTTCAAAAGCATGTCTTTTATTTTCACTGAGAAAAAAGTAGCACGCTATTTGTTCAAATGAGATGTAGATGTATGTGGTTATTTTTCACTCTGTATAGTCGGGTGAATATAAAAACAATAAATATGTTTGCAAAGTGCCAAGTACTTTTACTTTGAAACTGTGGGCAGTTATAAACTATCTCCTGGACCAGGGCTGGCCCAACCGTTAGGCAAGACCAGGTGATTTGCTGAGGGCAGCAGTATCCAAAAAATGAATAGATCCTGCCAACCGCATAAACTCAAAGAGCCATCAGCGCATACTTTTACCTACAGGAAAAGCAGACCTACAGCATGTATACAAAGCAAACTTTAATATTTAAAAGCCGGGCTTTTTCAAGGGATACATGGTGATATGGAGTAACCAGCACCTTTTTCATTGCCTGCTAAAATTGCTCATGGTCCTCGTGTATTAATGAAAGAGCCCAGCATCTTTTTTTTTTTTTTTTTTTTTTTTTATTATAGGAAAAATGCACTATTTAAAGGTATGCTGTCTAATTGTGCATTTCTTTTACAGGATTGATGTTGAAAGAGTGGTGTTTATTTATTTAAAAGCTTTTCTATACCGCGCTCTTTGATATCAGTGTGGTTCACAATCAACAATTCTTGTACAGGGCAGGGCAAATCTGCCTTGTGCTTACATTGAACAGGAACGGTAACTTGGAGTTGTAACTGGGGGAACTATTTACATAATAGACCATCATAAGTTGTAACTGTTATGTCTGAGTCTATGGTTATTTACAGAGCAAAATCAAGAGTATATATATATTTATTCACATATTTAGATGATCATGATTGCTAAGGGGGAGGGTTAGAGGAAGCATAAAGTTGAAACTTGCCTAGAGTGTCCAGTACTTTACACTGGCCCTGCCCAGGACTATGGCCCTAGAAATCTGTAGTTCATTCCCATAATTTGTGACCTTGTGTGAGGCATGCGGTCTCTTTCTGCTGAACCTGAGATGGTAAACTTGCTGAAAGAATTCTCTGCACAGTTCTGTGGACACAGATAGATAGCCTTGAATATCTCTGTTCCTATAGTCTTATTTTATTTATTTCATGTTTTTATACCGTGCTCTTTAGAATCGGCGCGGTTTACGTTTAACAACTCGTGCAGCGCAGGCAGGGCCCACAACTGGACTTACAATGAACATGGGTTTCTAAACTGGACTGACAGGGTAACTATGTACAAGGCAAGCTAACTGTCATAGGTGACGTGGTCAGCTCGCAACTATTTACAGATTTATTAACTAAATACAGATTGACTAGTCAAAGCATGTGCACAGTTCCATCTGCAGATTGTCTCTTGATCTAGTGAGTGGGGTTGCAATCCTGCAGGGTGGCTGCGATGGGGGTAGTGGTCTGGTTCCTGGGTGCGCCTGGTTGGGAGATGTCGTATGAATCAGTATAGTGCTGGATGAAGAGATGGCGCTTCAGCGCTTTTCTAAACTGGGCGAGGTCGTTGATGGCTCAAATGGCAGGTGGAAGAGCGTTCCAGTACGTGGGTGCGTATAAGATGAAGGCTCGCTCTCTTGTTGACTGTGAGCATTTTGTGATCACCTTCGGGAGTATCAGTGTATTAACAGCAGCTGAACTCCTAGCTCTAGGGGGATGGGCTGGATGAGGTCCGTGAGGGAGGTAGAGGAGCACTTATTTATGGCTTTGAAGGTCATCAATAGCACTTTAAAGGAAAGTCTGCAGTGGACCGGCAGTCAGTGAAGGTACTTCAAGACTCGCGTTGTGTTCCCTCCTGGGGGCTCCATGCAAGATTCTGGCGGCTGCATTCATTGCAAGCTGTAGTGGATTCAGCATGCTCTTTGGGAGTCCGTATAGTATGGCGTTAGCATAATCAAAATGTGTGATTACTAGGGCTTGAAAGATTGTCCTGATGTCATCTGGCTCGAGCAGCTGCCGGAGTTGACGGAGCATCCTTATATTGTGGTAGACCGCTTTGACCATGTTGCTGATCTGGGCCTTCATGTCAAGGTGTTGGTCAAGCGTGACTCCTAGGTAGCATACCATGGGCTTGCTGAAGAGCTCAGCATCTCGTACTTTCAGTGAGGCGGGGAGGGGGTGAATGCTGGGTTCCTGGTGATAGAGGACCTCCGTTTTGTTGACATTTATTCTGAGCCTCTGCATATGCAGCCAATCAGTGATGGCATCAAAGGAGGCTGTCAATGATGAGAGATCTGGATGTTCTGTTGAGATAGAAATGTAAAGCAGGACGTCGTCGGCGTAGACCATGCAGTTAATATTGAAGGAGCAGATGGGAGCACAGATGGGTTGCATGTAAACATTGAACAGTAGGGCTGAGAGTGATGATCCCTGAGGCACGCCTTTCTCTTGTGGGAAAGCTTTGGAGGTAGAGGAGCCGGTTCAAATGTGCTGCCATCTGTCTGATAGATATGACTCACACCAGGTTAGTGCTGTACCGTGGATACCCTTCTCCTTAAGACGCGTCAGGAGTATTTTGTGGCTTACGGAGTCGAAGGCTGCAGCAATGTCCAAGAAGATCAGGGCGAACCCCTGCCTGATGTCTAATCTGATGGTTAAGGAGCTGAACAGAGTGGTCGTCAGGGTCTCAATGCCATGCGACTCACTGAAACCATGCTGACATTGGTCGAGGGGTGCATTTGTCTCGATGTGTTGGTGAAGTTGACATTGGACGACCTTCTCAATAATTTTTGCCAGAAGAGGGATACTTGAGATTGACTTGTAGGAGTCCATCTTTACTGGGTCCAGCTTGTTTTTAGAAGAGGTCTGATAACTGTTTGCTTTAGGCTTCGAGGGAAGGTCCCAGTCGAGAATGATAGTTCTATGAGTTTGGTCAGGAATGGGCTAAGTTCAACATGCAGAGATCTTACCCAAAATGCTGGGCAAGGGTCGTTTGGAGCTGTGGTGGTGGTTATTGCTGTGATGATGTCTTGAATGCCTTTCTCTGTTGGGGCCGAGATTTGAGGGGGTGCTTTGAAAAACCTTTCATAAGGATGTGGTATGCTTTCTTTAGGAGACAGCGGTTTTGGAGGACAGTGTGAACCTCAGAGCTGTGACCAGAAGACATCAAGAGTTCGAGGGAGGTCTGATGCTCAGGAAATACACTGAATTCTCTGTCCCTCCTTGTAGGGGCTGTATCCAAACTGAGAGAGGAGAACAGGCTTCTAAGAAAGGCACACCAGGATGTTCACTTACAGCTCCGCATGGCCCAGGTAAGAGGCACCCCAGCGATGGCTACTCAGACTGAAAGCCAAGTCATTTCCCTGCTCCTTTTTAGAGCCCATTGAGATACAGAGAAATAACAGGACTCGGCTTAAGGAGGTGCAGGGAGTTGCTGGGAGAGGGATTGGAATTTGCTTTCCTGGCTCGTATTTGAATACGTTGACCACTAGTCCTTGTGTCCTTTGTATTTTGGTTTGGCAGTGATCGATCCCTTCATTGCCTGGGATGCACCGGCTTTTTGCATTTAAAGAGGCAGTTCTAGCTTGGAAGAAATAAACAGATTTTCTACTGACACAAAGAGGGTTTTTTTTATAACAGGTTATGTAGATTGAGATGCTGAGCGGGCATGTAATTGTAGTCTGCTCTTTATAAGGCACAGGTACATGTGTATTATAAAATTGTGCCAGAAAAGCTGTGGAAATAAGGTTGTGTAATGGACCCCTGTTTGGGAATGAGCATAAATGTGCATGGCTGAAGTATGAAATATGTGCGTAGTTTATAATCTACATGTGCAATTTTTGCCCCCGTCCATACTTTTATGCAACCCAGGTGTAGGCGTTGTGGGCAAAGTACATGTGTTCTTGTCATGCAAACTTGTGTGTGTGGGGTCATTTTATAGAGGCAGCTGACATTCCTATATAAGCATATACACGCAAAAATAAAGCCTGTGTTAAAATTACCCCCATAACTTTAATTTAAAGTTGGCCCAGGAGTGATATCAACCGGAACATTTTACCCGAAGAGACCCATTTTTAATCCATCCTCTTATGTAAGGATTTCCCTTTAAAGCCATGGCGAAGCTGTCTTGTTCAAATGGCAGAAACCTGCCTTAATGCTTTAAGATGCTCTGTACATTCCTGAAAGAGCTACAGCCCTCGCTGCATAGAGACCAAGATTGCTGGGAAAGTGATGCCCTGCAGGGTGCATTAATCATTCAGCAGTGAAGTCCCAGGTTTGGGGGTGAAGGGAGCTGGGGGAGGGAAAAAGGAGTCAAGGGGGGGGGTCTCCACTTCAGTGAAAGGGCCAGATATACATGTCTCCTAACCAAAAATAAAATTCTAGTGATGCCGAGATCCCCCTGGCACTGTACATCCTCACACAGTGCAGGAATATATCAAATATATCAAAAGGAAAGAAATGGAAGTGCAGGGCTTCCGCTCTCTCCGTGTGACTTATTCTTCTGTATGTGTGTCTCTTCCACCGCTCCCTGTCCTTGACTATTCGATTTCAGAACAGGGCTGTGAAAACACATTTAGCATTTCTCTTTCTGGTGCTGGCTCAGAATTTAAGAGAAACCAGAGTAAATGTTGTGCACTTTAGACACAATTACTCCCTCATACTGGGATCCACTCTTGCACACAAGCTAAGACACAGATTGACGAGCACACTAACATGGACATATACAGATACACGTACGTAGTCTCATAAACTATTAGCTGAATATCATATAGGGTGGGTTTATAGGGCCACTTTTCACTTCAATTGCATATCACTATTAACCTAATTTATCTAAACATTCTTCTAATTTACTGCATTATGACTTTCTAATTCTACTAATATGGCAGTTTTTAGACCAAGAATCTCCAGACTATGGCTCACAGACAGACAACCAGCTTGCGCACCCTCTCCCCGTGCCACCGCTGCCAAGGCCGCATTACAAATGGTCCGTGCCCCCACAATCCCTGGTCTAGCGCTTCTCTATTCCTCTCTCTTCTCTCACTCCCCCCGCTGTCCTCCCTCTTGCCTTTAACGGCACAAGTATCGCTGGCAGCGGCAGCTATTTACAAGCACTGTCTCTTGCCATGTTTCACCCTCTCCATAAACCGAGAAGGTCAGTCCTAGGGGGTGGGATGCAGCAGAGGGAAGGCTGAGAGCCAGCAAGAGGCAGTGCTTGGAAACGGCCGCTGCTGCCAGTGACATTCACGCAGGGTGAAGGCAAGTGGGAGGACTGGAGGGCAGCGAGGGACAGAGGTGCTGAAAAGTGCAAAGGAGGACTGGGGAGGGGAGAAAAAAAGAGATGCTAGACTGAAGGGGAAGGGAGGCTGATGAGAAGAGAGAGATGCAGACCACAGAGATGGAGAGAAGAGAGGGAATGGTTCTGGACCCATGTGGTGGGGGGGTTGCGGCGGCGGGGAGGAAGTGAGTGAGAGAGGGAGAGAGAGGGGGGGGGGCAGATGCTCCACCATGGGGTGGGCAAAAAGAAGATAAGATGCCAATGGTCCTCTCTCCTCCACTAACGTCCTGGTCCTTCTAGTGATCAGAAAGATCCAATGTGACCCTCGGCCAAAAAAGTGTGGGGAGCACTGTTTTTAAATAATTTGAACTGAAGTGGTCATTTCATATTCTACAGTACTTTATCCATTTCACAATACTGCAGAAGCCTGCAATGCACCACATAGAGAAATAAATTCACTAAGGGTGAGCTCAAATTGCCTGCACTTACGGGTTGAACTCAATAGCACTGTATATCAATCATCGCTCATCAGAAGTACTAATTTTACTGAGTCATAAGTCTACATTCAATACTGTATGTGAACACCATAGCTGTAACTAGGGCAGCAGGGGTAGGCATTTGGGGCACAATCGCTTGATTTTTTTTTTTTCATTCATTTTGTTATATGGCTTTAAAAAAAAAAAAAAAAAAAGGAATGGGGGGGGGGGGAGGAACTGTGCACCTTGCGCAGGGGCATGCGGAAATGCTGACATAGTGTGCACTGTGACAACGCCTCCCTCCTCTCACCAGGTGCAGATGGAAGAGTTCAGGCAGTTGAAGGAAGCCCTCCAGAGGATACCAAGTTTCAAGGAGGCTGGAGCAGCTAAAGGGCGCACGCAGCAACAGTTTGGGGCAGCTGAGAAGAAGGTATATTATCCAGTGTTTGCTGTGGCTCCCCCTCAACCCTGGCTTGGCCTCGTATTATGCACCCGAGGTTCCATAATGTCTGTGTTTCAGGGGGGGGGGGGGACATAGGTGGAAATTGGAGCTTAGATATACAGGGCATGCTTATGTATGTGCAAACAAGCATGCATATGGACAGACAACTTTTATCCAGCCACTTGAAAGCTTGACAATAGGCGCTACGCCTAAGTGAGACATACCTAAAAAGGGAAGGGGAGTTAGACCTCTCTCATAGCTTCATCTTTTATAGAGCGACTAAGCTGGTTCAGATTCTCCACCCCTACATAAGAAATCAGAAATTTTATAAATTCATGCATGGGACTAAAATTCAGACTAGCTCAGTCTGTGCCTTCAGCCATGGAACTACATAATTATAAGCGTGATGGAGTCCAAAATACTGCACAGTGAAGCGTCAATTAGAAACAAGGATTGTAGGAGGAATAGCCTCCACAGGGAATCAAATCTGATTAAATATAACCAAACCTTTGGTCTGCATATTTTTTTTTTTTTACTGGCTGGACTAATCTTATTTTTAAATCTTTCACAATACTTCACAGGGCCAGCCTTAGTTTGGACCATTTTGGTGGGGCCTCCTGGATTTAGATTAATACATTGTATTATAAACAGAACGACATCTATATTTATCAGCTTAGTTCTTGCAAGGCTTTTTTCCATATTTTTAGCTTATATTTTGCTATAAGCTGTATCAGATTTATTTGTAAGTATAGTTGTTTTTTATTGGTTTCAGTTCTGCAGATTATTTCAGAATCCAGTAGCGCACTGAATCCTAGTGCGGGGCCCCATTGGGTCAAATAGGCTTAACTGGTCTAAGGCCAGCCCTGATACTTCAGTGAGGATGACCCTTTCATGCAGTAGGGCATCTGTCGCTAGTCCCATAGGACCGCTGACATACTGAACTTTGCAAGTATTGAAATGAGCGTCGCCGTTCTCTGTTTACGTTTTGAAAATCATGGGCCCATCTTCAAAGGGACTTACAGATTTAGGGGCAGCTGCAAAACAATTGAATTTTCAGCGATGCTGTTTGTTTATTGAAACTGTATCACACACCTTTTTAACCTTTTCCTAACAAGCATTAGCTGGCAGTGTGGGATTCTGGCCTGCGTTGAAGGTACACTGGGACACACGTTGCCACCTAGCATGGGGCCATGGCAGCATGGGATGAATCCCGTGTTAACTGTGCAACCCTCATTAGGGCCATGAGTGGCCTTGGTGCTGAGCTGGGTGCAATTAGCACAGGGTTCATGCTGCGCGCTAACCGCATCCCATGCAATTAGCGTAGGTTCACCCAGTGCCATCTCAGTAGGTGGAATTAAGTGCACCTGTGCTAATGTGGTGTGCATTATGGGAAGGGGGCTCCATGTTCACTGCGGGGGGGAAATGCATTCCATATCACCAACAGTTAACGCAGTGGTGTTGCACCTAACGTGCCATAGTTTCAGCACTCGTAGTGCATTAGATGCAGCACTCACAGGTGCTTATTGATAAAAAGGCCCCAAAATGTGGTACAAAATTTAAAAAGCCAATCATACTTCACTATGGAGATTGTGTCCCCCAAATAGTGGGAATAGATGTCCCAATAGGACATCCATCACCACTATTCATGGGCCTCCCCCCTGGTGTCTAACTTCCCCACTGGTTGTATGGGGAAGTTAGATGGGGGCGGAGATAGGGCGGGCGGTGGGTAGTCGCTGGCCCTGAACATACAGGGCCAATTCTAATATCGGCCCTGTACGTCTAGGGCCAGCGACTTGCATGAGGAAGTTATTCCACCTTCGAGGTGCAATAACTTTCCTGGATTTAGTAGATCAGTGGGACATGGATGGGGTCGGGGAGGGGGGGCGGGAACTGAGGACATTCCCTGCAGCCTGACTGTGGCCGTAGGCGGCCGGGATCGTGGCTTTTAAATGGAGGCATGGCAACCAGACGCCCTGGCTGAGTTAGTCAGACTTGTCCTGTATGTGCAGACCAGGCTGAATCGCAGTCCCGGCCTGCACATACAGAACTGTTCACGATTCTGATCCCGCGGGGCTAGACATGCCCCATGGGATCAGAATCGCAATGCCCTCTGTACGTCCGGTTCAGACTGGACATACAGAGCGCTTCGACATCCAGGACGGAATTGGGCTTTATATGGCTAATGCCACTGGAAATCCCCCTCTGAAATACTCTGGTGGCATCCAGATATTGCCAGTGTGGAGCAAGAGCATTCTGTCTCACTTTGTCCAAATAACAACAATCTTCAGCCATTATATGTATAGCTTGGCTGTTTGATTTAGGCCAGAAAAAGACAGTCGTAAATCAAACCACTTGGCCACACATATAGCAAGTGAATATAGCTGTTAGAAACATACTGTAGCAGTCTCCACATATATTTCAGCAGTGCTAACTATACATGTAGTACCACTGAATGAACCTTTTTAAAAGCTATGGCTGATGTTTAAGAAAACACCACCACACTGACGACTACAGCTGGATATTGACCCATTAGTTTTTACTGAGTTAACTTTTTCCTCTTTTATACTGTGACAGTCTTGGACAAAAGGTCTCATTTCAGTGAAGTACCTAGTGATCAGAACAGAAAAGCTCTACACAGATAGCTCACATAAAGTGTGTGTGAGTCCTTTGCCTTTAAATAACCAGTAATGTCCATCTGCGTGTGTGTGTGTGTATAAATATATAAGGTAACAAAATTCATATTGATGTATGCAAAATAAATGTTTATCTACCTCCCCTCAAATAAAGAAAACTTGCAGTGAATTATTTTTTTTTGTATGTTTTTTTTTCTTTTTTCTTTTTAATTTTATTCCTTTTTTTGCAAGTTTCCCATTAGAATGCCCAAATCAGGTTATAAGAAAACAGGTACAAAATGAACCAATTAATTTGGGCTGGATATTCAGCTGCAGCTAACAGGCTAAAGTCATGGCTGACTCTGTCTGGTTAAGTCTAAATTTAACCACACAAAATGAATGTGGTTAGATTTAGGGCAGTGATTTATATGGCTGCACTTAGATAAATTAACCTGGTTAGCTCCCTGAGGCATGTTTACTAAGCTGGGCTTAACTATTAGCATGGGTTATTTGAAAATAGGTCCCATTGAATAACATGTTAACCAGCTTAGTAAACATGCCCCCAAGTGTTGCCTAAACCGATAACTTAAAAACCCTGCTTCCCCCGCCATCCACTCCCCATTGCCCTGTTGAGCTAAATCTGTATGTAATTTTGTGCAAACAGATTTTTGCTGGGAGGGATAACTTTTTCAACTAGTAACATTTACACATTCAAAGCTGATTTTAACCATTTTTCTTTTGTGTACAAATATCTATTTTTATCTGCCTGCTTGTGGCTTGTCCCGGGTTTGTATGCAACCAAACCTCAGTCTAGCCAGGGTCTTGCCTGTTTTACAGAATTTCCAAGCCAGCAGTCCTGATGCAGTCCAGAATCCTATGGGAGGAGGAGAGCAGTTGAAGGAAGTCCTTCGGGGAGGACATGAAAACCCTGGGATTAACGCCTTGAGTCAGCTCTCCCAGAGTGACCGGAAGAGCTGGTTACGGGGTGGCTCAGTTTTCAGGCCACAGGACGCCAGTCAGCGGCCTGTTCCTCCGCTATGGCCGAAGAACGAGGAAAGTGAGAGTCACGTCAGCAGGTTCATGAGAACTGTGAACAGCCTGCAAGATGGAAACCTGGTAAATCAGCTTGCTTGCTTTTTTTTTTTTTGTTAGAAAATAGTATTAACTGGCCCCAGGATCCGTGGGAGATGGCCTGTGCAGGACCAGAACCAATGGACTGTACCAAAGTAGACGTGTACCCTGTGCAACTTACAGACCCAGGACCCTCCTCCTCACACAGCAGTGCCCCCTTCCATAATTGCTCCGTGTGCATTGTCACTGCTCACACAGCCCTTGGTACGGCCCTGCCCGACTATGGTTTTGTGATCCTCTTTGCAGTCTGAAGGTCTCACAGAGCTAGAAGTCTGAACAAGGAATTGGATGCAGTCATTTGATGTGGTAAACTGCACACTCTGCATGTCATGGTAAAGAAAGCATTTTAGGATACAGTTTGTATGTAAAGTATTAACGGTCTCTTGTTGATTCTCTTATTCACAAGCAGTGCTGTGTCACTAGGTGGTAGGTAGATGGGGAAACAATCTGTTCATTAATGGAAATGCTACGGCAGCTGTGTCCTGGTGGTAGTTGTAGACCCTTCCACTGTATTCCTGGAGCTGAAGTTTAGCAGTGTGTTCTCCTTTAAATACACTCTTCAGTATGAGTTGCTTTGATACTAGTAACTCCTCCCTCTCTGACACTGGGTCTCATGTTATAAATTGCATCATAGGAATGAACTTGACTGATGTTCTGCTATCATCCCTAGGATGAAAAGTTACCATCGATCGTGCAGGAGAGAAGCAGTGCAGAAAATACACGATTAGCACAAGAAGCTTCCACGCAGAAGACTCTCTTCGTGCTAAGAAGAGAGCAGACCCCAGAGTCCCAGCCAACGGGAGCTAACCAGGTGCACAGGTGTGTACAAGATAACTGGCTCTCTGCAGACCCCCCCTCCCGCTAGCAGTGACGGGGGAGTCTGTGCACAGTACTTTAAAATTCTGCATGTTTTTATTAGTAGTACATTTTTTGCACAGAATTACTCCAGGTGTAAATCACAGGTCTCTCCCCAACACCTAAGCTTTCCCTATGCCCCCTCACCCTCCTTCTCTCTCCCTCTAACATCTAGGAAGATCCTGACCCACCATCAGTCCCCAGTCACCCCCCCCCCCCCAACTCGCCATCAGTCCTTTCCATCTCCAGTCATTCTCATTCCCATCCCCCGACTAACCAGCAGTGCTCTAGCCCCCAGCCCCTCACTAGTTTCCAGCCCCAGCCACTGGACCACCTCTACCTGATCGCGGCATTTTAAACACAGTCACAGGAGCATTTCCCTTCACTTCTGCGGCTTGCTACACTTCTGATGCCAGCATTGCCGCATTTTTTTTAAAATTTTATGTTTATTAATTTTTGAAAATACATTCAACTCCAGAATTGAATGAAGGAAACATGGTAACACATAATTATATTCAAATCCAAATACAATATAACCATACCATAATACATTACCAAAATCAGCCCACAACATTACCTGGAAGAGGCATCAGGAAAATAATACATTAAAAGGGAAACAAAGCAAAGCAGTGCAAGACTTACACATCAGCCGTATGGGAAGCTAAAATCACAATGCTATCCTCCCTACCCACTAGGAACTCCAGAAGCTGAGCGGGCTCAAAAAACATAAATATCTTCTCTTTATACGAGACACAACATCGAGCAGGAAATTTTAACAAAAAGGTTCCGCCAAGGGAAAGGACCCTGGGCCTCAAACCCAAAAATTCCTTCCTCCTCAGCTGAGTATTTCTAACTAAATCAGGAAAAATACGTACACATGAGCCCATAAACTGCTGACTGAAATTCCTAAAATACAATCGAAAGATTAAAGCCTTATCAGACTCAAGGGCCAATGTAATAAGGAGGGTAGAGCGGGCTGTAACCAACTCCAGAGAACTCTCTAAGAAACCCGTCAGGTCTCCAGAGATTCCCGGGGGGGTTGCCAGTAGCTCCATGAACTTCCCTGCCAGTAGTTAAATACTGAACTCTGGTTAATGGCGGGAGATTCTCACCAGGAATCTTCAAGACCTCCTGGAAATATCTCCACACCATTTCCAGAGGAGAACACACAGGAGACCTAGGAAAGTTAACCAGTCTTAAATTGTTCTTCCGGACTTGGTTTTCCAGATATTCCAACTTTCTATTGGTCACATTCCGGTCCTTCACATGGACATGGTGTAGCTCACGGAGTTGATCCAGCTCCCCATTCAGCTGTGCCAGCTTCCCCTCCTGTTCCTTCTGCACATTTGAGACTTGCTGTAAATCCACCTTTAGAGAGTTAATATCAGTACTTACAGATGTAGTAAATTTTTACAAGGAAGAATTCATTGTGGTAATGGCCTCCCATAGCACCTCCAAAGTTACTTTCACGGGCTTCACTAAACCGCCTCCTCCAGCATTCTCCCTCGGGGACACATCCTCCTGGAAAGGGCTGACCAAAAAACTAGATACAGCTCGTGATGTCACTGCAACTCCAGGGGTCCCACACGGAGCGTCTGCATCAGCTGTGGAGCCCTCCAGATCCTCATGATTCGGCAAGAGGCCCTCCTCTGCCGTGCACATCGCTTCTGGGGCAAGGTGGGGGGGCCTGCTGCTCCAGGGACAGTAACACCCCGGACGTGCTCAGGTCCGATGAACCCACCGGTCCTGCCGAAGACGCCACTCGCTCTCCTCCGCCAACGAAGCCACACATTTGGAGCATCCTCTGGCCTGCCACACTGGAAGCAGCTTCACCCGGGGGTAGGTTAGCCTGTTTCCTCTTCCTTCTGCCCATACCAGCCGCAGAAGGAGTGAAGCGGACAACAAAAACGCTCACAACACCGGACCTCTTGGCAGGGAATTCAAACTGCCACCATCTTAGATCGCCTCTTGCATTACTGCATTTTAAAAAGGTCAACAAAAGCACTTCCTGTTCCTTGCTAGGTACAGGAAGTGCTTCTGTTGACCTTTTTAAAACATAGCGATGCCAGTGTTGGAAGTGCCGGTGCCTGTGTGGAATTCTGCATAGCAAGTGCAAGATTCTGCACAGGTGGAGGATTGTGCGCAAATTGCAGAATTCCTCCAAGAGTAATACAGACGCGGAGGTGTACAGGATCACAGGCTTCCCCCTCCCCCAAACCCCCCCAGGTACTAGCAGTCAGTCAGAGCAGGCAACCAGTAACTTCAGCCTTTAAAGGCAAACTGAATCTTATTATTGCAATAGTTTGACTCCTAAGGTGCATCAGGTCATGATTTTAACAAACGCACGCACACCCCCTGCCTTATAAGATCCTTCTTGATGCATAAATGATTGGGTTTTGATTTTTCTCTTACTGTGGCTGTAGCTGGCAGAACATAGTGAGTAAAGTCAATGCCAGGATGGGAGGGGAGCGGCAACATGAACAACCACAAAGTGACCCAGATCATATGGGGGAGCAACATGTTCCACCGACCAGACAGGAGGAAGAAATTCCACCTCGGGCAGAAAGCATTGCAAATGGAGTCGATGTTGAAGAGCTGGAGATAGGTAAGATCTTACGGACAGAATGCGCAGGTGAATACCCTCCTCTACAGTTATTCATTTTGTTTCTGGGTGTCCGAAGCTATCAAGTAATCCAGTGGTTTCCAAGGTTTCTCTCTTTTGAAGTCTGCAACGGGATCTGTTAAGGAAATAAACAAAGAATATACATGCAGGCAAATTTGTGTAAATTTGCATATATCAGCAACACATGTAAATTTATCATGTGTATTTATTGTGGATATCCAAAAAACCTAGACTGGCTATGAGGTCACCAGGACAGGTTTGGGAACCAGTGCTCCACAAGGTAAGACATATTGTAGGATGTGGAAGTCTCAAATGATGGAGGGCCTTCAGAGTGAGCAGAACGAATGTCTCTTAACCCTCAGCTAAATTAATTGGCGACTACTGTAGAAGAGAAACAAAGCAACAAAATAAAATTAATTGAAAATTAATCAAGTTTTCATGCACTTATAAAGCTGTGTGACCCCATACGTGAACTGCTTCATATGGAGAGAGAGGAATTTCCATTCACACCTTGACAAGTTGCCTATATATGTTATCTCTTATGAAGTCCAGAAGGAAGCTGTCCTTGACATAATGTAAGTACCACACTGAGCGTTAGCAGTAAATATTTTGAGAATGAGATCATCGTCCACATACTTTGATTTAGGAGTGAGGTTCATTGCTGTCATGGTATGTGCAAAACTAATAATTACGACAAGGTAAGCTGCCTAAGAGTAAACCAATCAAAACAAAAGAAAAAAAATTAGTTTTTCCCGATATATTTTTAAGCTTATTTTGTCCTAAAAAAAGTACACAAAGTAACCTCAATGATGGTAAATACTCCTAAACTTATTCTATTACTTACTAAAGGATAAAGCGGAATTGCTTAACAAATTTTTCTGTTCTGTGTTCACAGATGAAGAACCAGGAGCCAGGACCTCAGAAAACACCCACAAACAGGAACAGAAGCGAGGGACATCTTGACCAATTTTCAGAAGACTGTGTTCGTGAGAAACTAGCTCAACTTAAAGTAGACAAAGTGATGGGACCAGATGGGATACACCCTAGAATACTGAGGGAACTTGGGGACGTTCTAGCAGCTCCACTGACTTGACCTTTTCAATGCCTCATTGGAGTCGGGAGTGATGCCAAAGGACTGGAGAGAGGCTCATGTGGTGCCTTTACACAAAAGCGGAAGTAAGGATGTGGTTGAAAACTACAGGCCAGTTAGTTCAACTTCGGTGGTGAGTAAATTATTGGAACCGCTGCTGAAAGAGAAAATAGTGAGGTTTCTGGAGTCCAGCGGATTACAGGATCCGAGGCAGCATGGATTCACCAGAGGCAGGTCTTGTCAGACAAATCTGATTTCTTTGACTGAGTGACCAGAGAGTTGGACCGAGGGAGAGCCCTAGATGTGGTGTATTTAGATTTCAGTAAAGCCTTTGACACTGTTCCCTCACAGGCGACTTATAAACAAACTGAGCACCCTAGGGATGGACCCTAAAGTTACTGTTTGGGTTAGAAATTGGTTGGGTGGGAGGCAACAAAGAGTACAGGTAAATGGAGCTCTCTCTGAGGAGAAGGATGTTATCAGTGGTGTGCCCCAGGGATCTGTCCTTGGTCCGATTCTTTTTAACATCTTTGTTAGTGATATAGCGGAAGGGCTGTCAGGTAAGGTTTGCCTCTTTGCGGATAATACCAAAATCTGCAATAGAGTAGACACCCAGGAAGGTGTAGATAACAAGCTTGAAGAATGGTCTAGAATTTGGCAGCTGGGATTTAATGTTAAAAAATGTAAGGTCATGTATTTGGGCTGCAGCAATCCAAGAGAGCAATATAGTATAGGGGGTGAAGTACTTTTGTCCACTAAAGAAGAGCGGGACCTAGGCGTGGTTGTGTCTGATGATCTTAAAGTAGCTAAACAGGTAGAAAAGGCGACAGCAAAAGCTAGAAGGATGCTTGGGTGCATACGGAGAGGAATGGCTAGCAGAAAAAAGGAGGTGATAATGCCTCTGTATAAGTCTTTGGTACGACCTCATTTGGAGTATGGTGTGCAATTCTGGAGACCGCACCTTCAAAAGGATGTGAACAGGATGGAGTCTGTGCAGAGGGTTGCTACTAAAATGATTAATGGGCTTCATTATAAAGCATATGAGGACAGACTTAAGGATCTTAATATGTACACCTTAGAGGAAAGGCGGGATAGAGGTGATATGATTGAGATGTTTAAATACCTCCGTGGCATAAATGTTCAGGGAGAGAGCCTCTTTCAATTGAAAGCAAGTTTTGCTACGAGGGGACATGAGATGAGGGTGTAGGGAGATAGATTCAGGAGTGATACACGGAAATATTTCTTTACGGAAAAAATAGTGGATCCGTGGAATAGGCTCCCAGTGGAGGTGGTAGAGATGAGGACAGTAACTGAATTCAAAAAAGCATGGGACAAACACAGAGGATCTCTAAAGGTAAAAAGGGGACTGCTGTTGATATGGAAGGACAGACTAGATAGCCCATGTGTTCTTTTTCTGTCGTCATATTTCTATGTTTCTATGGGAAGAGACCTCAGAATGGCTATACAACCCTTCACACAAGAAATCACTTTGCCATAGGGAATAGCGAGATACTTGCATCACTGGTCTCCAACCCCCTCCATTTTAATATTAACTATCACTACTTAATCTAGAAAAGTACTTTTCAAGATTTACCATAACCAATTAAGTGTTCCAATACTAGTTTTTATAGTTAAAAGAAATATCTCAAATTTACAAAATCATTCTCCAATTCTAAACCTTTAAGATATCTCTGATTCACCCGGAACCAATTTGTATCGACATGCTCTATGAGAGCACACAACGGAGCTGCAATCCGCTCCTCTGCAACTCCTGCAAAAACAGAAGATATACGGTAACATATATACTCAAACAACATCCAATAGAATCCGTAAACACTTAGCTGTCGTTGAAGCTTCTCAAAGAAATTATTTAGTCGTCAACAGCCCAACCCGACAAAGGCCTTTATTTTCATCTCAAAAGAGGCTTCCTCGGGGGCTTAAGAAAACAGCTTCGATGACTAATATTAAGGCAGCTATAGCGTCTGACGTCACAGCATTTAAAGGCCCAACCACCAATGAGATCACCTACCTATGTCAACATCATCATTAACCTTATCCAAACCTACAGCTACATTTAAAAGACTTTATGGTAGCATGCAGTTGGATTCACAGCTCGACTTCACAGAACATAAAATACATATTTTTAGAAAAACAGCGTCCATTCGATCTTGTCATTAAGTCCCTCAGGTTCCAAAGTATTCAATTTGAAGATCCATCATTGCTCACGCTGTAATAAATATTTCCCGCGATCCCCTCCACGTATATTCGGTGGCACATTTGTCATGTGAAGGGTTGTATAGCCATTCTGAGGTCTCTCCCCATAAGTAATATAATACATTTAGGAGTATTTACTATCATTGAGGTTACTTTGTGTACTTTTTTAAGGTAAAATAAGCTTTAAAATATATTGGAAAAACTAAGGGTTTTTTTCTTTTGTTTTTGATGTGCAAAACTAACCCATTTGGAGAAACTGCCCCCAAGAGAAAGCTGGTAGTGATGGACAAGATTGGGAACAGGGAGAGCATTAGTGACAGACAGACTGGTGGGAAGGGACAATTCTGGCTGCCTGGCTTGCCCTTTCTGTCCTAATGAAGATTAGTCCCTCTGAGTGACCTTATTTCTGTGGGCCTCTGTTAATCAGGAGATGTGACAGCCAGTGGATCATCAGCTTATACTGAGGTTGACAGCATCTTGAAAACCTTTAGGGTCCTTTTTAATTTGTTTTGCAGATGGAATCCCAGAAGTTAAGGAGTTAATTGTTTTGGTCTAGCTTGAGCTGGACATGTGCCCATTTTTATATGCTAGTACTGCTAAGATGGACACACAAATTACCTCCTGGGAGAAATCCACTTTGATGTCCCCAGAGGGCATCTGTAAGGTGGCTCTTTGGTCATGTCTGAGCACCTTTGTGAAGCACTACAGGTTGCATGTGAGAACTGGCACAGATGGCACCTTTTGGCAGGGCAGCTCTGTCCAGAGCGTCGTCTTCTGCCACCCTGAGTCATGACTGCTTAGGTATGTCCCAGTTGTCTGAATCGGTTTAGCAGGATGATACAGAAGGAAGACATTTGCACACCTGAATTTTCTTTCCTTGAGTCCTGGTGGACCAGTCCAAGACCCGCCCTGGAAGACTGTTCCTATAAATTTGAGAGCCCTGCTTCCTCTTGCTTGCTTTGTCACTATCAGTGTCTGACAGAGTCAGTTGTAATAAGAGAGACAAATATTTGTTCCAAATATTCCAAATTATGGTCGTTGGTTGTTAATGTTTGGAGTTTTCGCTAAGGGGTGGATTTTTTTTTTTAAAGTTTTCAGTCTTGTTTATTGCTGGCTTTTCTCCTAGGACAAGCAGGATGAGTCAGCCACACTTGGTGACGTCATCCGACGGAGCTGAGACGGAAGTATTCTCCATAGCTCAGAAGGGCCTTTGCCCTTCTGAGCATGGACCAACTGGCCCCACCCCCCTGCCTGCCCCTAGCTAGCCAGTTTTTCGTTCTTCCACCTTGCCACAAGACGGATTCTTCTACTCCAAACGAAAACTGAATTACAAACTTTAGAAAAATTGAATTACTTAATAAAAACATTTCTCTCTTCTGTGTTTTCTTTTAAGGTCCTCCTTCATTGCTGTCCTACTATTGGGGGACTGGGCTCAGAGCGCTGTTTCCTTCGGTCCACGTGCTCTCATCCCAGATGATGCGAGGAGGAGCAAGAGACATCGGTCTAGGGACCTGCAACTGCGCTCCTGGCCCAGCAGCAAACACCCGCTTGGGGGTCACCCCGCCGCTACACCTGCTGCAGCTCGGGATGTGCCTCTGATGCCTCCATCCCCAGCTGCAAGCCTCCAGCACCAGCCCTACTCCCTATAGCATGGACCCCTCCAGTGCTGCGGCTGCTGCATGGGAGTCTTCGAAATGACTACCTATGAGGCACATCCCCGGTCCTGCCTGTCCATGGAGATTTCAGTTTTCCTCCCTTAGACACAACTCCGGCTCCGGCCAGAGATGCCTCTCCGGACGGTGCTGGTAAAAGGATACACGCCGGCGCAGAAATGCCTCTCCGGACGGTGCTGGTAAGGCATATATGCCGCCATGCCCCAGAAGTGACTCAGCGACTCACTCACCATTGGCGGAAGCTCCGGAGGCCACTCCTCTCCAGCGCTTTATCACTTCGAGCCTCAGTACCAAGATCTCTTCTCCATGGCACCAATCCTAAGCTCCACGGTGCCAATGATGAGCTCCCTTGCTCTCCGCGGGACAGCCGCCAGTAGCAAGGCGCGGACTTCTCCCCGCACCGATCAGGGAAGCATCTAGACGGGACAGCTGGCAGTAACGAGTCAGACTGGCTCTCCACTCCGGCCTAAGAAGCATCTGGACTATCTGTAGTGATTGTGCTGTCACCTTGCTCAGTACAGTTGTGTGTAAGCATCTAGACGGGGCAGCCGGCAGTAACCAGTTGCAGACTGGCTCTCCACGCCATCCTAGAAGCTTCGGGGCCGGCATCCACGCTGTCGCACTGCTTGCAGCGCATGCAGCTCCCCTCCTATGGGCTCTTCTCAACCGTAGGTAGACAGAACAGCAGTAGCAAAAGTTATAGCATCGGCTCCCTGACTGGAGGAATGGAGATGGTGTGGCAGATATAAAGGTGAACAGAAGAGGAAGGGTACTGGACACATCGGTTTAACCCCTGATTCTGACGCCCCATGCCACCTGGAGCGAGTCTCTGCCGGCCAAACATCCATTCAGAATCAGCTGCCACAAGTCTGTCATTCTCCAGTGTGTCTTACACACCCTCCAAACGTCCCATTACACTCCCGAAAGATCCAAGAGTGTGACCTTGGACACAGTCTCTTAACCTTGCAATGCCTCATTAGAACAGCCTGGAAATCTACTTCCACTGCACGGCCAAGAAATCCAGGAGCCACTGGGTCACCAGGTGTCAGCTCAGTCTCGAAAGCATGCATTGCTCCCAGTCACACACACAGACCTTCAGAGGGCATTCTCGTCAGCTCCCTGCAGCCTTAACAAACAACGGTGGCAGTACCACATGTCAAACCCCGAACTGGTGGCCTGCATGGGATGTTGAAACCTAGGTTTAAACAAACAAACAAAAAAAAAAGGGGTCTTCACGTCTACCTTCTAGGTAAATGCACACCCAGTCAGTCTGGACTTGAGTGCTGGCCCAAGGCGTCAGAATAGTAGTCCAAGGACTAGAGGGTCCTCTCCCTACCAAGATGCTTGAGTGAGTTGCATCCCTTGTGGCCCTCCAAAGGAAGACCTGGCAATCCTTGCCAATCCACCTGACATGGATAGGAAGCTCCCCTTGTGGGTCCAATGGAAGGCTTGGCTCTCCAACAGGTGCAGGTGAGATGCACTCCTTGTGGCCCCCTAAGAAAGGCTTGCCAAATTTTCCCCTCCAATTGCGCAGCCAACAAAATCAGGAGCCACTCACACTGACTGCGGGGCATGACTAGCAGCTACGAAGTGGCAACACTGTGGTGCTCTACACACAGACAATGTGTGTCTTGGAACTGAAGGTCACAGGTTCGGGTCCCAGCTGTGGCGCTTGCAGAGCATGTCCCTACCCTTATGTGAAAGATGATATTCACAACTCCTCATGCATGGGGGAGGAACCATGGCATTCGCAACTTCTCAGGTGCAGAGGACGCCCCCATGGCCTACTAGCCGGTGCATGCACATATAGAGGACGTCCCTCACCGTCCACTGGTTTGTACACGGTTTCCAGAACCAGGAAACAGGCTCAGCATCTAGACAGCCCTGGCACCCCTGAGACATCCCCTAGAGGTGGTGCCTACGGTCAGGACACTGCACTTCCCCTGCGCTCCCTGCATAGACTAGCCTTTCAAAGAAGAGACGGTCACAGAGTCACAGACCGGGGACTCAGCAGAGCTGCCAAAGGGCAACTGCTCTCTTGCTGACTGGGGCTGCTTGACCACATATCCCTCTCATCAGATTCTTCTGAGTTCCAACAGGGGTCGAACCTACAAGATCCCTCTGCTGGATGGATCACATTATAGCTGATAATACAAGCCTCATTCTACATACCTGTGCTCCCCACAGGTGCTCCTTCAGAACATGTGGTGGTATCACACCTCAGTGAAGAGGGTACTGGCCGTCCCACACCTCCTAGAGGATCTGGATGCCCCGCACCTCATACAGGAGCCGCCTTGGCCTTGCCACCTTCAGCCATACCTTCCTGTCCCCCTCTGAGCATCTGATGTTCCACCTCGAGACTCACATTGTCTGGATACCGTTGGAATGGGCATCAGCACTACAGTGTCCAAGGCAATTCACCCATAACTGGGAGGAACACCATCATCCTCTTCAGGATGGGTGTTGCCCTCTCAACCAGCATTGCCACAACGGCCCAGCGGAGAGAACTTTGCACCAAGCAGGCCCCAGCAGGCTGTGGCACCGAAGCATGAATGCAGAGCGGCAGTCTACAGGCCAGCCTGGGAATCACTAGTCTTTTGATCTTCCTCATGGTCAACCAAGGGCAGCACTCTGACCCACCACACACTAGGGCAGGTGTATCTGACCGCAGGGTCATAGGTTCAAGGCCTGACTGACGATCATGTAGGGGAATTACTGCACACCACCACGGGGCCGCAATGCCTCCGCACTCTGTCTGTGAAGGAACTAATCATTGCCTCACACTAGGGCACAAAAAGGGCAGGCCCACCCCCCTTAACCCCCTACAAGAAGACCAAAACCAAGCAGTTGGTCCAGAACCAAGCAGTACCAATCATCCAGGCAGTGCCCTCCCACTGGAGCATAGGCAGTGCCTGGAGGCACGATCAACTGTCGGACGAACCTCCACCCTCGGCATCAGCCCTCCATCGGGGGGACTGACCACAAAGCGATCTGCTCACACAAAGTGCAACTGTTAAAAGGGATAACGCAAGAATCATCTGGCTCTAGGGTCCTGGATGCCCTACCATGTAGCCAACTCTTGCTCCCCAAAAGTGCTGACAGACTCGTCATCTAACTCCAATGCATGGCGATTGAGACGGCTGCCGTAGTACTCCCCATCATCCAGTCCTCAGCACCTTACGTTAGTCTTGTCAGCTGGTCAACTTATCCATTACTCTTGTGACCGCACGCTTGACGGCTGCCCTCAAGAGCCCTCTACCGGCTAATATGGGAACTCATCAGAAGTGACCCTTGACAACCCCACTCCCGTGCCATGGCAGACAGATCTGAAATGGATCCCCAGGGCATTTCTCCATATATCATCCAAACTGAAAATCCGGGGGACAACCCCTTGCCGCACATGCTGCACTGCCCGCTACACTACCACATCCAAACACATCCAAATCTCCGGTCAGCAGGACCCCTCCTGGGAGGAGCAGAGGCAAAGAGACACAAACTCCGGACAACGTCACGGCCCTATGCAACTGAATGCCCGTGACAGCCACAGAACAGTGTGCAAGCAGCTAGGACCTCGCTTCCCGGTCCCAGAAGACTACACCTTAGTTACTCCACCTGCATCTCCACCTGGACGCAGGCAGGGACTCAAGCCATGTCAGGGGTGTGCACTCCTCTCCATGTAGCACAATGGGACACACCGTCCAACAACATTACCGTACTCCTAGACCTCGCAACATGGCACATCCCCCAGCCAAGCAGTCTCAACAATCCAGACTGCCACCTCCCTCGGGAATTGACTTATGGCCACTGTGGGATTAAGGCTCTAGCAGTTGGGACTACTGATACTACCCTTGCTCACAGCAACTATCTCGCTGCTGACATAACAACCTAAGATGTTCCATACTAGTGCAGCGCAAGGCCCATCGGCCCAGTATTCTACTTCCACCTCCAACTAGGTTCAATCTAGGTCTGATGCACCTAGCAGTTGCCCCAGAGATGCAGGTTCCCCTACACTTGTTATGGGCCCAGGTCCCTGCCACCAACGGTGTAAGGATCTTCCTCCAGAAATTGTGGTACTGCCTCCATACCATGCTACACTTGCAGCTGTTACTACTGCCTCCGGGAACAAGTTCCGGAGTATGACTACACGTTAAAAATAAATGAATAAATAAATATATAATAAAAAAATATACACACACACTTCTCTTGTTAATTACGGTATCGTGGTCTCAATTCTGCACCGCCCTCTGTCAGTCGTTATTGAAGCTGATGCCATTCGTGCTTGCAGCTCCCTGTTGTTGCTACATTAGTATCTACACTTACACCACTCGTGGCCGACCGATACTGATACTTCAGACCCTCGCCGACGAGGGCCTCGAGCACACCAACCGCAGGAGCTGTTACCAGCAGAGGCAGTACCACACTCCCAAACGGCAATACCCAACATATTGGAAATGGCAGCAGCCACGATACAAGCCACAGAAAAAGCAAGAGGTCCCCCAAGCTGGGCCAGTGAAACAAAGCCAGCTTTTTTGACAAATAATGCAAAACCTGCCCCCCCTCGGGGGGATGGCTCACCGCCTTCCTGCCAGCCTGGGAGTCCATCATGACAGACCATCGCTGCCATTGTGACTACCTCACTACAACTGCTCAATGGGACAGCGCTCATGTTTCCTCGCAGGTGCGCCTTGTAATTGCATACTTCACACCTGTCGCTGGGGCGCGTCCATGCATTGCAACCACCTACCGGTTCTTGTTACAGCATATCGCACCACATGGGCACATGCTAGTCCTGGAGAAGTATCTGACCTGAAGCTTCAGCCTCCCCCCCCCCCCCCCCCCATCCACCACAGCTCTTGGCAGCTTGGGAGGCACCAATTGTGGCTGACTCATCCTGCTTCTCCTAGGAGAAAATGGAGTGAGTTACCTGTAAACTGGAGTTCTTCATGGACAGCAGGATAAGTCAGCCACACATACCCGCCCACCTCCCCTGGGAAGGAGTTGGCCTCCGTCCTGCTGCCCGCCTCCTAGCAGCAAAAGGCTCAGCTAGTGACATACTGGCTAGCTAGGGGCGAGCAGGGGGGTAGGGCCAGTTGGCCCATGCTCAGAAGGGGAAAAAGCCCTTCTGAGCTATGGAGAGCACTTCCGTCTCGGCGCTGTCGGATGACGTTACCAAGTGTGGCTGACTTATCCTGCTGTCCACAGAGAACTCCAGTTAAAGGTAAGTAACTCCGTTCTCTCAGTGCTGCACCAGTGGGTGTACTAGTGATGACTTCACTAAAGGTTGCTCAAGACTGCCTCCACCTGCTAGCTGGGGAGCATAACCCACTCATCTGGACTGATCTAGCAGGATTCATGGAAAGAAAATTGCCATATATGTAAATTTCCCATATTCAGGAAAATGGCCGTGAATAAACAAGCCTTACAATGTGTGCAAAACACAGTGTAGCACTAGACACACATTGCACAACCAAGGAGCACACATGTTTTAGGAACTCTTTGATTGGGTCATAATCCAATACAAAAGCACACAAGCAGCAAAATCACAGAATGAGCAATAACACATTGACCCCTCTCTTTTAATACATAACAAGAAGCAGAGCAATACCAAGGACTCTGCGAGCAGTGAGACCGCACAGGGCGCAAGAACGGAAGAGGCACCCAATATATCATCACTGGGCTTCTAGAAATCCCAACTAGACCAAGATCCTGCATGTGATTGGGTGGAGGGGAGGGGGGGCACCAGGTTCAGGAGCTGCACACGGTGCATTTCTAGCTTGGTATATCCTGACAAAAAGAGTAAAACAAAAATTAAAACCAAACTCAGTGAGTGAGTAAGGCCCCAACCCTCAGACTCCCATGAGTTCATGATTGGGTTGCAATATTGCTAAAAGGCAGAAAGTCTAAATTCGTAACAGAGATCATATTAAGACTGGTTGCTCTACCCCTGCATCAAGGGGTTGGAACAAAAGGGGAAGAGGACTTTTTAGGCATTCCTCTTTAATAAGGAAAAAAATACAGGCATTCGCACATACTGACATCTGGTGGGACTTAGGCATGCTCTGATATCCTGCAGAAATGCATCTGACAGGACAGAATGAAGAGAGATGCCCCTTTTTAAACCAAAAAAGGCCTGCCCACCTCTCTTCTGCAGTGGTCTGAAGGATACTCCATGCCTTCAGAGGCAAATAGTAACATAATTTGAGTTGTCATTGGCACGGGATATATTACAAGGGATCAGGGCCGTACCAAGTGTAAATCGCGCCCTGTGCGACTTGCACATCGGGCGCGCCCCCACCCCCCCGCGCTGCGGAAGAGAAGAGGCACGCCCGATGTGCAAGTCGCCCGCATGCTAAGCAGATCTGTCCCTCCCTGCTATTGCACCGCTCGCACAGGGCTACGTATGGTCCTGCAAGGGATTGATAATTCTGTTGCACACAGCTATCTAGTTTTGATGAGAACAAAGGACTTTCTGGAAGCAGGTTTTATAGTTGTGCTATACCTCAGGTAAGTGACTGGGGACCTGGTGGTTTGTGCTTCATCTCAGACTGCTTTGTGCTGAGGTGTGAAGGGTGCTAAGGAGTTTTAACCCTCTTGTTACTAGAAGTGAACCAGATAATCTCCATCAGCAGCCATGAGCCTTAAATTCTGAGCACAATAACAAACCCCTAAGGAAGTTGGGGCAAAATAAGTACAAAATTCTTGACCATTTCAAGGAATTCATCATTTGTATTCCTGGTTTAATGTTTTGTGATCCCACAGGCAGAGATTCAAATCACAGATTGTAGCTGTGCCACACATCTTGGTTAAACTCCCATGTCCTGGTCTTCGCCCCCCATGTTTATTTTTATACCGTTTTTAACATTTGTGGTATTTTATTATCCTGAACATGCCCAGTTCTGTGATATTAGCCTGAAGGGGGTAACTCCACCGGCTGCCTCCTTAAGCTGAGGCTCCAGTCTCAGATGGGGGATGTTGAGGCAACTCGTCTTTGCCCTGCAGTGGCTAGTCTCTAGTGGACTTTGGGTATTTGCATCTGGACTTTTGGCCTGGGAAAAACATGGGCTGAGAACGGATCTGGAAGCTTTCAGGATATTACCATCCAGCCCTTTTTCCATCTCCTCTGCATAACTACCCTTTTTCTTTCTGCAGATACTGAAAGGCTTGAAAGTGAAGAACACCTGAACCTTAAGAGGGAATCCACCACTCACAAACCAGTGGTAAGAACATTTTTTTTTTAATTTTATTTGACTGTTTTTTATACCGCTTTTCAGTGGGGCAAAGGTGTACATTACAACGAGCTGTTATACCTAGAACAATGGAAGTTATTTACAGAGCAATTCATATATGCTATCGATATTACATAGAACAGTGTAATTTATATACATTATAATATCTTGACTGTATAACTTATAAACATTAAAATTCTGGACAGAAGGTGTAATTATGTTGCATACAAGATTGACTGGACATCATGAGCGGGTGCTGGGGTGGGGTTGAGGTTTATGTAATGGGACCAAAACGTTCATTGAAAGGTGCGTTTTGAGCAGTTTTCCGAACGTGGATAGTTCATGTGTTTGATCTGAGGGTTCCAGGGAGGGAGTTCCAGAGGGACGGCGCATACAGTTCAAATGTCCTGTTGCAAGCGTACTGGGTGCTTTTTGTTTTTTTCTTGTGGCATTTTTAGCATGTTTGTTGTTTTTGCCTCTTTGATCTGCAAGAGTTGGTGGTATTCAGGAGGGATTGTAGATAGCGAGAGGATTGGTTATTGATGATCTTGAATGTTAGGAGCAGGACTTTGTAGAGTATGCTGCTGGGTAGGGGCAACCAATGGAGCTGTTTGAGGATAGGAGTTATGTGCTTATACTCTGATACACCTTGAATTGTGTGTGCAGTGGTGTGCAATGCAGTGATTAGTGGGAGCAGAGTGGATTTTGGTAGATCTTAGTAAATTGAATTGCAGTAGTCAGTGTGGTGGTGTTGTCTGGAATCCTGTGCAGAAGTTGAATGGGTCCAGCAGGGGGCGGAGATAGCGGCGAGTTCTGATTTTATAGTATATTTGCTTTAAGTTACTTATGTGGGATTTGAAGTTGAGTTGCTGGTGAAGGATAACTCCCAGGTACCTGACCTTTGTTGTACATGCACATTTGTCATTTAGGGTTATGGATGTTGGAGGTTGGAATTTGGTGTCTTTTGTTATGAATAATGCTTCAGTCTTCTTGTAGTTTATTTTTAGGGAGTTGTTGGTTAACCATAGGGATATTTCTGAGAAGCATTTTTATTCCATCATATGTTGGCTTGCTAGTGTTGTTTAGGGCGTAGATCATTGTCATCTGCATAAATATGGAAGTGGATGTTATGTGCGTGGATGATTGTACATTTATTTATTTAACATTTCTTATATACTGCCTTTCATGATATCAAGGCGGTTTACATTGAAGAAACTGAAATTACATTGAACAGGGCATTATAACTTGGAGATAACTATTTTACAGGGAACATGGGCAATGGAGGTTAAGTGGCTTGCCCAAGACCACAAGGAGTACCTGTGGGACTGGAAATGTGGGACATAATGGCTGCAGATATATGTTGAATAAAAGAGCTGATAGGGAAGAGCCTTGTGGGACACTTTGGGTTTGCAGATAGGGGGAGAAGGCGATGGATCCCATTACGATTTGCTGTTGACAATTACTGACCAGCTCAGGACCCTGTCATCGATTCTGATGGATTGGAGTCCGAGTAGGAGGATGCTGTGATTGATGGTTTTAAAGGCAGCTGAAATATCTAGGAATATTAGTATGAAACCTTGGTTTGGTTTCTGAGTTCCTTTTATTAGGGTACTTAGAAGAGAGGTTAGCAAGGTTTCAACACCATGGTTTGGCCTGAAGCCGTGATGCTGAGGGTCAAGGGGAGCATAGTGGTCAAGGTGATTCTGGAGTTGCTGCTGAATGTTTTTTTCAATTATCTTAGACAAGAAAGGTAGGCTTGCTGTATGCTGCTGGATCATTGGGGTTGAGGTTGGCATTCTTCAAGGTGGGGCGGATGGAGGAGGATTTGAGTTGTTTAGGCATGTAGGATACATAGTTGGGTGATTCTCAGCAGGGTGTGACTGAGCTCTTCCTTTGATGCCTTGATCCAGCTCACTGGGCAGGGTGAAGTGGTGATGTGGTTGAGTTTAGCGTGGTGATGGTGAATTCTATGTTTTCTTTGCTGATTGTACTGAAGGTAGACCAGAGATTGCAGGTGCTGGTTGAGGATGGGGTCTGTGATAGAGGCTAGTATGTAAAGCTGTTCTTTTGATAGTGATCTGCAAAGGTTTGAGGGTCAGGAAGGATTTCCAAAGTGGTTGTGTATGACGGTTGGGTTAGATTCTTTACTATTTGGAAGAGCTTGTTTTGGCCAGCTGAGTGATTTTGTTTATGATTTTTGTATGGAAAGTTCTCTTGCAGTTGACAGTTTTCTGACAGTATTCAAGTAGTAGAAATATATTAGTAGTTTTGTCGTTTGTTGACTTTGTCTTCCTCCATTTGTGTTCCATTTTTTGGGTTTGCCTCTTGAGCTCTGAGTTCTTTAGAGTACCATTATGTCTTTTGCTGTCTGTTGGAGTGCCGTTGGTTTGTGGTTTCAATGGCAGCTTTTCCAATTACCTGGTTCCAGTTCAATACGGGAGTGTCGATGTCTGAAGTAGAGTTGTCCAGGATGGGGAGTACTACTTCAGTGAAGGCTTTTTTGTTGAAGAGTTTGAATTGTCTATTGATTTGGTTCTAGTAGGTGCGGGTGGTTGAGGTGGAAAATGAAAATTGGAAATCTTATCACATAGTCAGACCATGGAATAGGCAGGGTAGCTGGGAGTGTGGGGGGGGGGGGGGTGGTATGATATGGATGGGGATTTGAGTTAATGAAGATGAGGTCTAGCGTATTTTCTTTATTGTGTGTTTGGGATTTGTACTATTTGGATCAAGTTCATTGCAGATATGGCATCTAGGAAGGATGTGGCTTGGTTGGTGGAGGTTGAAATCTCCCAGGAGTATGAGGTCCTTGTTTGGGTGTGAATGTTCGAGTACAATTTCCAATATATTTGGGAAGTCTTCGGGTGAAGTGGAGAGGGATCTATAAATGAGGCAAAAACATGCAGCTGTGGCCTTTCACTTTTGGGGTTTGAGGAGCTAAGTGTTCTCTGTATCATGTGTGTCACATGCAGGTGTTTGTTGGGGATGATAAGCTGCTTCTCTCTCTCTTTTAAATGTCTGAGGTGGCGGCTGTTGCTGACACAGCCCAGGACCCCAATAATCAGGGAGAAGACGAGTTTGAAGAGGCAGAGCTGGAGAGACCTGACTTTGAGGAGAAGGTGGGAGGAGTGGAAAAACTTCAGGAGCTGCTCAAGGGGGAAAAAAATAAGGAGGCAAAGGTGAGTGTGTTTGTAGAGTGTGAGCAGTGGCCCTGTCAGGAGCATCCCAGGGAGGTCATAAATCATAACTGGGTGACTGATCATCTCATAAAAGGTTTGAGGACTGTGTGGAAAATGCAATGGGTACCATCTAGTCATGAGATCACCTGTGACTAATCACAGCACGTCATTGATATAAAGTTGTATTCCAAATGGCCTTTGGATTAATTTCATCCATGCAGTTCCCTACAACACTTCCATTCTGCATGGCCTATGACCTGTCCCGGTACATCTGGCAACATCTTTCAGTTTTTTTGTTTCACATGATTACTTGGCTCTTCAGGATCAGTAATCAGACATCCAGACAAAGCCCTACGAAACAGCCACACCTTAAGTTTCTTCTGAAATTGCATATAATCTGCAACCTCACACCAGCAGGTAATTGTAGATGTAATTCTTCACTGTTGAGAAGCGTCTATCCCGTTTCTCCCCTTTAAGCACACAGCAGCAGCTCTAGCTGTGTTAAAGATGGTCCACTAACCTATGATAGAAATAATCTATTTCTATATTGTAACTGATACAATAAGAACTAAATTAATATTTATTTGTTGCAGCTGTTGGCTGTGGGCTCCTGGTCAAAATGTGAACATCACTACCACTTAAATGGAGCTCTTTGTTTGAGAAGAGCATCTCCTGTGCAGTCAGAAAATGTCTCAATGAGATGCTTGTTACCAGGAGCCCCACAGTCTGCCACAAGTACAAATAAATGAGATGAAAGAGTGTCATTTGTCCAAGATATCTGCATCACAGCGAGTCACATGAGAAGACAAGAAATTGCCAGTGTAGAGTTTTGATGATGAACAGCCCAGCAATGGCTTAGGTTTCAAAAGCGAAACAGTTGCTTTAGCTCAAGAATGAACTAAAAATCAGGAAGGAAAATGTAGTGGAGTCAGTTATCTCCAGGAACAAGCAGGAATGTAGTCTTCACATATGGGTGATGTCGGTATCAACGGAGCCTGCACGGGAACGCTCCCCAGTGTCCAATAGGAAAGCTTTTGGGATCATTCCACTGTGCCTGCATTCCTGCCTTCCCAACTATGCTTCCTCAGTTCTTCATTTTCCACAGATCCAGCAGAAAGCAAATCCTGTCACCTCCAGAAAATATTTTAATTCTCGTGGGGTTTTTTTAGTGGTTAGCGTCTGCCTTCCCATTGATGCCAGAATCGATTCCCGTTGTCAGTTCTCTTCTTTCTTTAAAAAAAAATGTTTCTTCAGGTGTATCAACATTATTTTAAGCCTTAAGCCTACCATCCTGTCTACTGACATGATGGAGAAATCAGCTAGTGGTTTTAAGAAATGTTCTAAATATGGCAGTACCATCTTGGCAACTGACACTCACGACTGGTGTCTCAAATGCCTCGGGCCCTACCACCAGCTGTTAGAATGTCCCCTGAGAAAGAAGATGATGGAGAGGCCTGCAGAATCGAGCTGCGAAGTTGAGCACACTCTTTGCCTTAGACGCAGTTTCTTTGGCATAGATGTCATTGAGGGCATCTTCTTCCTCTCAAGGATCCTCAGTTATTGAAGCACAAGTCTTCTTAAAAGGCAGGCCATCCCCCCTCCCCAAAGGGTAGATCTTTCTAAGCATAGAGATACCTCGGGCGTTGCACTGGAGGTGGATTGGCCAGCCAAACAACCCCGGCGGGAGGACCTTTCCTCCAAAGCCATCGAGGAGTCCCAGGATGCTCCTGAGGCCTCCACCTCAGGAGAGCTCCTGGTGCCATGCTCTGGGACGGTAGCACAAGTCTCCAGTACCGATACCCAAGCATTGGCGGGCTCTGTGGATCAGTGTATCCTGGCCATCAAGCAAAGCCTGGCAACTCTATAGTTAAATCACTACTGATGGTACTGCCAACACTGGTATCTGATCTGGACCAATGCAGACTGCTTCGGGGTACATGCCGCTAGGTCCGCTGTTGCCCATGCTAGCCCTCAAGTCCATTCACAGTATTGAGGTATTGTCCAAGCAGGTCCCTCGTATCGAAACTGACTTCAGTCCGTATCAGGCCTTATCGGAACAGGAACATCGTTCCTGACGATACTTGGATGCTTCTGATTCAGATTCTTACAATGACAAGTCACTCGATACCCAAAGACTACGAAGTCAACCAGAGTATTCTTCTCCCTCGCCAGAATGGCACATGTCCCCTTCTGAGGACATGTCTTTTCAGGAGTTTATTCGTGACCTGGCTAGGGATCTCTCCGTAACAGTGACATCCAAGAAAGAGCCCAGAGCAGAGGAATTGGAGATCCTCCAATACCTGACAGCTCCTAAGGAGGTGGCTACACTTCTTATTCACTGTATTCTTCATGATCTCATGCTCCAGGAGACTCCCCTCACTTTTTCCTAGAAAACATAGCTACCCTGCCTCTGGAGGTTCCCCACCCCCTCCACATAGCAGGCAGATTCCGTCATTATGCCCACAGGTGGCATCTCATCACCTCAGAGCAGTGGACTCTGTACCCCTCCTTCACTATGGTTAGACTTCATCTTCACACCCTGTCCCCCTCACTGCTCTCCTGATGCAGAAGGAGACTTCTCTTCTATCACAGAGTGCCATAGAGGAGGTTCCAACACCTCAGCAGGGAACAGGCTTCTACTCTCTGTACTCTCATTCCAAAGAAGAGCGGAGGGTACAGGCTCATCTTAGACCTCAGAAACCTAAACAACTTTCTGGTCCACGAGAAGTTCAAGATGGTCTCCCTAAGGACCCTCCTTCCCTACCTCCAATGAGGATTGGCTCTGTTCTCTAGATCTAAAAGAAGCGTACACGCATATCCTCATTCATCCAGAACACAGGAAATATCTACGCTTCATATTTCAAGGAAGATGCTACCAATAGAGTCTTTCCTTTCGGACTTGCCTCTGCTCCAAGAGTCTTCACAAAGTGCATGGCGGTCATAGCCGCATATCTAAGATCTCGAGGGATTTGTCTTCACTTACTTAGACAACTGGCTCATAAAGGCAGGCACCTCCTAGGAGGTCCACCTGTCTCTCCTTCGTACAATGCAGATAGTGCCAACACTTGGGATTTGTCATAAATCTTCCAAAATCCCATCTCGCTCCAACTCAAACACTAGAGTACATAGGAGCTCTACTAGACACAAAACAGTCAAGGGCATTCCTTCCCCAACCCCATTGTGCATGCCTCATGGAGCTAGCATCACAGGTGTAACTCGGAGACCATCTGACGGCACAGAAAATGTTGAAACGTTTAGGTCATATGGCCTCAACAATACATGTACCATATGTCCATCTACCTATGCACACAGCCCAATGGGCACTTGCCTCCCAGTGGAAGCAAGTCTCCAATTGTCTCAGCGACAGGATCAGAGTCACTGCCCCACTGACCTCATCCCTCTAGTGGTGGTGTTCCCCAGGCAATCTCCTCGGGTCACCTTTTCAGATGCCTCCACATCAATGTACCCTGACAACGGATGCCTCCAAGCTGGGTTGAGGGGCACATTTGGGTGCTGTCTCCACTCAAGGCCTCTGGACAGACCCAGGAGTCCTAGCTCCAGATAAATCTACCAGAGCTTCATGCTATCTCCAATGTCCTCAGGGTTTTTCAGGATCATGTACGATCTCACACAGTCCTGGTCGAGACGGACAACCAGGTGGCCATGTTCTATGTGAACATGCAGGGAGGGGACAGGCTCTTGGCCCTTCTACAAGGAAGCCCTTCATCTCTGGTCCTTTGCCATTGCTCACCTCCAAGTGGTTTATCTTTCAGGAGAACAAAATGTCTTGGCAGACGAATTGAGTTGAATCCTTCTTCCCCATGAATGGTTTCTCCAGAGACAACCTCCTTCATCTTTCAGACCTGGGGAATTCCAGACATAGACCTGTTTGCCACTCCGCAGAATGCCAAGCTCCCACACTTCTGCACCCGGACTCCTATGTTCAGCAACCAGCAGATGGATGCTTTCCACTTCCATTGGGGTTGGGGTCTTCTGTATGCCTTCCCTCCCATTCCCCTAATTCCCAAGGCGCTTTTCAAGCTACAGGCAGACAGAGGCTTCATGATCCTCATAGCCCCATGCTGGCCACGTCAACCATGGTTTCCTCTCCTGCTACATCTGTCTCAAACACAACCTCTGCGTCTCGGGTCTGTACCCGATCTCCTCTCTCAGGAGGGAGGGAAGGATGCTACTTCATCCCAACCTGCAGTCTCTGCACCTTACAGCTTGGCTGCTGAAAGCATAGCATTGCAAGATTTTAACCTTACTCAGGAAGTAAAGGATGTTCTCTTAGCTTCCAGGAAGCCATCCACCTGAGGTTCATATGCTTTTAAGTGGTGTAGATTCTCTACCTGGTGTTCCCAGAAGGATATCTAAAGGTAAAAAGGGGACTGTTGTTGTTATGGAAGGACAGACTAGATAGGCCATGTGGTCTTTTTCTGTCTTCATATTTCTATGTTTCTAATCCCTTCTTGATTCCAGTGGAGGCACTCCTCCAGTATCTACTCCACCTGTCTTCTACAGGTCTAAAGACCAACTCAGTCAGAGTTCACCTTAGTGCTATTGCAACCACTCATCTATTGGATGGACAGCCCATCTCATCACAACCACTGGGTCTGCGCTTTGAGAGGGCTCTTGCTTACCAAGCCACCCTTTAGGCCACTGGGTAGCATGGGATCTCAATGTCATTCTAGTGCAGCTTCTCAAGCCGCCCTTCAAACCATTGGCTATGACCTCACTAAAGTTTCTTTCATGGAAGGTCATTTTCCTCATTGCCCTCATGTCAGCTAGACACATTAATGAGCTTCAGGCCTTGGTGGCAAACCCACCTTACACCCAGTACCACCATGACAAGGTCGTCCTTAGGGCTCGCCCACATTTCATGCCAAAAGTTGTGTCGTCTTTTAACTTGAATCAGTCAGTTTATCTTCCTGTGTTTTTGCCTAGACCGCATTTGTCTAGAGCAGATGCAACCCTCCATACTCTAGACTGCAAATGTGCCCTAGCTTTTTATCTCAAAAAGGACTTGAGAGCACAGTACAGCTTTGCAGTTGTTCAGTTCCTTTGATCCTAGTCACCTGGGTTACCAGTATCTAAACGTACCCTCTCTAAATGGATAGCAGATTGCATCTCATTTGCTTATGATCAAGCAGGGATATCCCTTGAAAGTCGCAGTACTGCTTATAATGTCCAGGCCACGGCTACCTCGATGGCGAATTTACACTTTATAGCCATTGACAAAATTTGTAAAGCAGCCACTTGGTCTTCAATCCATACCTTTTGCTGCTCATTACTATCTGGACAAGGACTCCCGCTGGAATGCCATGTTTGGTCAGGCTGTCCTCCAGCACACCTTTCAGACTTAAGGACAACTCCTACCCTCCGTCCCAGAACTTAGCAATACCAGACATCCTTAAAGGACTCCTCATCTCTTGAAGCCTACCCTGAGGCAAATCTCCACCGGTTTGGAGGTCATCTTCTCTGGCATCTTCGAGCTAGGGAGTCCCATATATGGACTACATTCCTGTTTATTCCTGGAGATAGTGTAGTTACTCACCTGTAACAGGTGATCTGCGAGAACAGCAGGAATTTAGTCTTCACAACCCACCCTCCTCCCCTAGGAGTTGTAGGTTCTCTGTTCTCTGCTTGACATGCCTGTGCAAATTACTAGTTTGAAATCAGTGATCTTCAATCTGTTCTTGCTCTTTTCCTAGGATGCTGCTGTTTCAGATAAAGCAGGAGAAGGACCGGTGGAATATGAGGAAGATCAGGATCAGGAAAACGTAAGACATCTTACTCAGTATATAAGGGTGGAATGGGGAAATGCTCCTCTTGTTTTTTTTTTGTTTTTTTGTTTTTTTTCTCTCCCGCCTGGCAATAGGATAGGAAGTGTAACAGGTTTAGATTGGAACCAGGAACATTTTTGGTTAGATTTTGTAAAGGATTTTCTGACTGAGGGAAATTTTAAGCACTGGGACGAGTTACCTAAGAAGGGATGGAGTCTGTCATTGGAGCACAACTGTCAAAGTAACCCAGTTCAAGGGGAGAGATTTTAGGCCATTCCTGGATTTTTAATCTCCCCCCCCCCCCCCCCCATTCTGGTGCATTCTGCTATGTCAAGTGCTGATTTCACATGGATGGGGAGGGGTCTACAAATTCCACAGGGCACTAGGAGGGATGTAAATCCAGCAAGTTGAAAAGTGGCACCTGTAGTAAGACACAATGGTGCATCTCCCCTCTCCTCTATTTGTAGACTCAAGCATGTTGGTGTGGGGGACTCGGTTGAACCAATCAAGCTAAGACTAGATTGTAAGTTTTGATGAGCAGGGACCATCTTTTACATGTCTGTGCAGTGCTGCATACGTCTTGTAGCGCTATACAAATGTTCAGTAGTACTAGTAAGTGTGCTCCTACTTGGATAGCAGGGGTTGTGTGAAACAGCTGGGTGAGCATGGTGTGGGTAGTGACTGGTGTGTGTGAGAAGCATCTGTATGTGTGAATCAGTGGAATGATGTTTATATTTATATCCTTTCTTCCCTTTATTTTCAAACTCAATGAGCGTGCCAGCCTTTCTCGCTGACTTTCTCTCCACTCACTCCTCCTTTGATCCCCTTCAGTCTGGCTTCTGCCCTCTTCATTCAACCGAAACAGCCCTTGCCAAGGTCTCTAGTGACTTATTCTAAAGGCCTATACTCTATTCTTATTTTTCTTGACCTTTCTGCTACCTTTGATACTGTTGACAGCTTTCTTCTCCTTGCTACATTATCTTCTTTTGGCTTTAGAGAGACTGTTCTATCTTAGTTCTCTCTCTAATCACTCCTTCAGTGGCTGTTCTCAAGGTACATCCTCCCCTACTAGCCCTTTCTCAGTTGGTGTTCCCCAAGGGTCCGTTCTCAGCCCACTCCTTTTCTCCCTTTATACACAATCGCTTGGTTCCCTTATCTCATCCCTTGGCTTTCACTATCATTTCTATGTGGATGATTCTCAATTTTATCTCTCTTCACCTGACCTTTCTCCTACGTTTCTCTGCCTGCTTATTCAACATCGCCACCTGGATGTCTCAGCACCATTTAAAATTGAACATGGTCAGACCTGAGCTTCTGTTTTTCTCCCCTAATCTATCCATCCTTTCTCCGTCGCTGTTGATAACTCTCCTGTTTTTTCCTGTTTCCTCTGGTCATATTCTTGGGGTCGTCTTTGACTCCTCCCTGTCATTCCCATCTCCTATCCAACACATTGCTAAATCCTATCACTCTTTTTCTCTTCAACATTAACAAGATTCGTCCTTTCCTCTCTGCCTCTACTACTAAGACTCTTGTTCATTCCCTTATTATCTCCTGGCTTGACTATTGCAACCTCCTCCTTGCTGGTGTCCCTCTACAATCCATTCAAAACGCCGCTGTGCAGTTAATTCCTCACCAGCCACGTTACTGTCATATTTCTCCTCTTCTAAAGTTCCGTCACTGGCTCCCTATTAGTTACCGCATTCAGTACAAACTACTTATCTTGACACACAAATGCATTCACTCTGCTGCTCCTCCTTTCCTTTCCTTTCCTCTCTTCTCTCCCCTCTCCCTATATCCCTCCCCATGATCTCCGTTCCTGTTCTATGTTCTCTCTCTCTATGCCATTCTCCTCTTCTTCGGCTAACTCCAGGCTTCATTCTTTTAACCTTGCTGCTCCATTTGCCTGGAACAACCTCTCCCTGTCCCTGCGTCAAATCTCTTCCTTCGCCCTCTGCAAGTCCAAGCTCAAGACTCACCTCTTTGAGGCTGCTTTTGATTCTTATGTTTCAGCTCCTATTGCCCTTATTCCTATCATATTATTTTGTCCTGTATGCTTGTCTTCTAGATTATAAGAAATTTGAGCAAGGACTGTCTTTTGTGTCTGTTCAGCGCTGTGTACACTTGATAGCACTTTATAAATGCTTAATATAGTAGTAGTGATAATAATAATAAATCCCCAAGAGCAGAATTTAGCTCTATATGTGCCCCCTATTCCTCTCTTGCAGTATTGCTCCTCCCAACCCTTTGCCATTTTCCCCTGTCACCTAACAATGCACGCTGTCTCCTTTCCTTGCCACGACTCTTCACTCCCTTCCCCTCTTAATTCTTGTACCTTCCCATTTCCACTCCCCTCTTCACCTCCACTCTTTCCTTCCTTCAAACCCTGCCCCTTCCTTATACTTTCCTTCTCTTCACCTGTCCCTTTTCTGAATCTCAGCCAGTGTTCGGCTGGTGGGACCTGGGGACACCTACTGGCTCTATAATTCTCCAGGAACAAGCAGGAAGTCAGTCCTCACATATGGGTGACATCTGCGCTGACGGAGCATGCATGGAAGCATCTTCTCAGCTTTCAAAGAGAGCCTTTGGGAGATGCACCATGCATGCATGGTGCCCTTTCCGCCCAAGGGTGTCGTCTTGCCTCAGTCTCTTTTTTTTTTTACGGAGCCCTCCAGACATCTTTCCAGGTTTCCTAGAAAAAGTGTGCTTTTTTGATACGGTTTTAAACAGTCTGTGCACTGGTTCCTTTCCCGCCCCGATTTAGCTTGCCTCAGCATATCTTCTTGGGTTTGTTCCCTTGTTTTTAAATTTTTCTTCGAGGTATCCTTTGACCAGCATTCACACCCTTTTTCAGCCAAAGGCCTCTGATCTCTGCCAGGCGGCAGGGCCTCCTTTTTTCCGATGGCCTCCAGCAGTAAATTCTGTGCAGTAAAATAATGTCCCTCACCTTTCTGCATGACTGCTACCTCTGGTGCCTTGGCCCGGAATACGACAACTCAGACTGCGAGCTTTGGAGGGCCATGACCCCAAAGGTCCTTAAAAGCTGTCAGCAGCAGCAGGAAAACATTTTTCACAAGTCCAACTCCACACCGGAGTCTCCAGTGACATCCTGCTTCAGGGACCCCTCCGGTACCTCAGTGCCCCGTGAAGCCTGGGCTGCCTCGGAGTCCCGCAACCACGGTTCCTCCGAGAGGAAATCCTCAGAGGTGAAACGCAAGAAGTTGAAGTCCTCAAAGACTACCTCAGAGCGGGTCCAGGAAGACAGGGAAAATTCAACTCCAAGCCCCGCAGTCCCTGGTGTAAGTATCTGAGCAGGAGCAGCCTCACAAGCTGCCCCAGAAGGAGTCGTCGGCACCCGCTGACCAGCCTCAGACACCCGAGACCATCCTTGTTGAGGACTTTCCCCCACCCCCCTCCCTTGATGGAGCCGATGCCGGACCCAAAACCCTCTGTCCGCATCGAAGGCTGTTGAGCCAACTGGCATGGAGACCAGGATGGCGGCCTTAAAGTATCTCTGCCCTCATGGCCCAGCAGTGGGTGTTCATGTCCGGTTCATCTGCCCTAACGATGGGACCCTTGACATCGAGGACCTCCCCAGATATTGAGCCAATCCTCGAGCACCACTGGCCTCGAGAGAGCCAATGGCACCAGACGAGATCCTGGAGCCGTTCCTCGGGTCACCGGTCCTCTCCACCAAGTGCACATGGCTCAGACTGTAGGTCCTCTGGAGGCCCCAGGCCCTTGGGCTTGGACCTCGACCATGGTGACCACGAAGCCTCTGAATCGACCTCTGACTTCCAGTCCGACTGGGCGATCGAGGACGAGGAATCCCGGTGACACTGAGACATGCCCTTGGATCTGTTTCCCCCAACGCCCCGATGCTGTTCCCTGACCGAGGACATCGCCTTCCTCGACTTTGTGTGGGTCATGGCTAAGGTGCTTGCCACCGAGACCGAGGAGGACCCTCACATGGAAGAACTGGAGATCTCCAGTATAAGGTGCCTCCAAAGGAGGCCTTCACAGTGCCTGTTCCTCTGATCCTCGAGTGCCACCTCCTCCCTATGTGGGAGACACTGGTGTCAGTACCCATTGTAAGCAGGCGATGCGACTCCATCTATCAAGTCTACTGGGGCCTCAGGTTCCAGAAGACCTAACCTCCCCACAACTTGATGGTCATTTGAGTATGCCATGCGCAGCCTCAAGAGCCAAAAGACCCATTCTTTGATGCCTCCTGGTAGGGAGGCCCAGACCCTCAATGCTCTTGGCCGGAAGGCCTTTCAGGGTTTGATACTCATGTGCCAAGTTCAGTCCTATCCTGTACATCCAAAAAAATAGCCCCAGCTCTAAACCTCCATATGCTACAAAGAAATCCAATAGTATATAATTGTGATTAAATACACTATCTTTTTGTCGGAGTAACCAAACCAGAGAAGGCAGGAACTGCAACCCGCCCCTCACCGTAGTCACTCCATTTTAATCATTTTAATGCTTGAAAAAAATTTCAACTTATCTTGCTTAAATCCGGCCAACACGGAATTCAAAGGACACAACGTGCCACGTTTCGAGCCATCCAGCAGTTCATGGCTCTGCATCAGGTGAAAAGATAGAATCCCTTAAAGGTGGCTTTTACACAGAACTCACTACAACGGTCCGGTTTAAAAGAATGGCGTGTGACGTCAAACGCACGTGAAAAAATCAAATAGCCAATCAGTGAACCACTTAGTACAAGCATTGATAAATGGGGAAACCCCACATCTAGGGAGCCCCAATGATGTCAATGTGGTGCAAAAAAACTCCCGACTCACAGTAAGGTGTACCATTCCACCGATGCATTTAAGCCCCGAGGGGAAACAGTATCCAGACGAAATATCCACTGTTGTTCCGTCCGTTGTAGCTTTGCAACCCGGTCCCCCCCACGGGGATCCAAGGGAATAAAATCCAAAACCCTCCAATGTAACTGATGGAACATATGATTCTCTTGAAGACAATGGCTGACCATAGGTGCTGATACCGTTTTTGTCCGTAAACGGGACGCATGTTCCCCCAAGCGAATCTTAACACTACGGGTGGTACGGCCAACATAGAATAGCCCACAAGGACAGATTATAAGATAAACATCATAAGTTGAATCACATGTGGTATGCCATTGCGAATTATAAACGGTAGATGTAGAGGTGTCCAGCCACCTAGAGCCCGTCAGCGCCATAGCACAATAACTACAAGTGCCACACACAAAATGACCCGGGTTTTCATGACAAACAGGGGGGCGATCTGAAGGCCATGAAGACTTTACAATTCGATCGCGTAAATTTGGCGCCCGTGAATAGGCTGCCCGAAACTGCTTACTGGCAAAGCAGGGGTGAACTGATAGAACCGGCCAATAGCAGCGTATAATAGTCACAACTTTCGGGGCTCCCGCCAGATAGGGAAAAATACCGGTGAAATCTTCCCCATCAGAGGTACTGGACGAAGGACGGGGGAAGAACAGCCACTCCCGGTGTATGAACCGAGCCCGCTTAAAAGCTTTTTTAATCAATGATAGTAACCGATTCTGCAGAGCAAAAGCATGTTTGTAAAATTCCTCCAGCGATGAACAATTTCGTCGGAGACGCAGAAATTGGCCAAACGGGAGACCCCTTTTAAGTGGTAGAGGATGAAAACTTGAAAATTGCAACAGAGTATTCCGTTGGACAGGCTTCCGGAACAGAGTCGTTGTAAGGCCCTCCGATGACAGAAAAATTGTAAGGTCCAAAAATTGAATAGACCACCTGTCAAAAGTAGCAGTGAGTTGAATATGGGAAGAATGTTCATTCAGGGAACTCACAAACAGTTGTAAATCTTCCTGAGATCCAGACCAAAGAAAAAACACATCATCTAAGAATCGGCGCCAGAATTTACGCGATCGAATTGTAAAGTCTTCATGGCCTTCAGATCGCCCCCCTGTTTGTCATGAAAACCCGGGTCATTTTGTGTGTGGCACTTGTAGTTATTGTGCTATGGCGCTGACGGGCTCTAGGTGGCTGGACACCTCTACATCTACCGTTTATAATTCGCAATGGCATACCACATGTGATTCAACTTATGATGTTTATCTTATAATCTGTCCTTGTGGGCTATTCTATGTTGGCCGTACCACCCGTAGTGTTAAGATTCGCTTGGGGGAACATGCGTCCCGTTTACGGACAAAAACGGTATCAGCACCTATGGTCAGCCATTGTCTTCAAGAGAATCATATGTTCCATCAGTTACATTGGAGGGTTTTGGATTTTATTCCCTTGGATCCCCGTGGGGGGGACCGGGTTGCAAAGCTACAACGGACGGAACAACAGTGGATATTTCGTCTGGATACTGTTTCCCCTCGGGGCTTAAATGCATCGGTGGAATGGTACACCTTACTGTGAGTCGGGAGTTTTTTTGCACCACATTGACATCATTGGGGCTCCCTAGATGTGGGGTTTCCCCATTTATCAATGCTTGTACTAAGTGGTTCACTGATTGGCTATTTGATTTTTTCACGTGCGTTTGACGTCACACGCCATTCTTTTAAACCGGACCGTTGTAGTGAGTTCTGTGTAAAAGCCACCTTTAAGGGATTCTATCTTTTCACCTGATGCAGAGCCATGAACTGCTGGATGGCTCGAAACGTGGCACGTTGTGTCCTTTGAATTCCGTGTTGGCCGGATTTAAGCAAGATAAGTTGAAATTTTTTTCAAGCATTAAAATGATTAAAATGGAGTGACTACGGTGAGGGGCGGGTTGCAGTTCCTGCCTTCTCTGGTTTGGTTACTCCGACAAAAAGATAGTGTATTTAATCACAATTATATACTATTGGATTTCTTTGTAGCATATGGAGGTTTAGAGCTGGGGCTATTTTTTTGGATTTGGAGTTTCTCTGCCTTGTGCTGCGTTTTTTCTTTTGACTGGACACTATCCTGACATCGGCATGTACCTCAAAAAGCTAGCGAGAGAGTTCTCTGGGCTCTCAGCAGACCTCGATGGAGAACTTCTCCAGAGGTTCAAAGCTCTGGCCTCTGCAGTCAAGGAGCGCTCCAAGATTTTATCACAAGCAGCTATGATGGCTTTGAGACCTCAGCCATAGTGGCCACTGTGGACATCGGGGCTCAGCGTTGGGCATAGCCACAGTCGTCTGATCCCAAACGATGGGTTCAGGACAAACCTATTGATGTCCCCTGTATTGGAGAGAATCTCTTCGGGAAACCTATAGCAGACAAAGCTGCAGAGAAAGAAACTTGAGTTCCTGACAAGGACCTGACTCTCTAAATAGGCCTTGGTCCAGCCCCAAAAGAAGGCACTGGGGAAGAAGCCCTTCTTCCTGAGGAAAAAGGGAGGCTTTGGTAATGCTTCACAGTTCCAAGCCTTCTCAGCCCCTCATCAAGGCCAACAGCACAAGGGGCAGGGGCATGGCCTTCATAAACACAAGACCCCCAAGTCCCAGGCACTGGCTCAGCCTGGGGGGAGCTTTTGATTGCGTGGGTGCGACCTTCTCTCCCCCAGGAGGTCCTCAACACCCCACAGAGGGGAGTCTGGCCCTGTTTGCCCACAGGTGGTCTACCGTCGCCACTGATTTCTGGGTACTGCAAATGGTCCAAGAGGGCTACTTCCTCCACCTACAAAGAACACTGCCCTCACACTTCCCTGGAGAGCCAGTAAGATCTCTCCTTCATCAGACCCTGCTCTTCACCAAGCTTTGTCTCCTTGAGGAAAAGGCAGTAAAGCCAGTCCCCAGACATCTATGGGGCAAGGGCATCTACTTCAGGTATTTCCTCATTCCCAAGCGAACAGGGAGCCTCGGACCCATCCTGGACCTTTGGGACTTGAACAGATTCTTGATGAGGGAGGAGTTCAAGATGCTCTCCCTTGGAACATTACTGCCTTACCTCCAGCAGGGAGACTGGCTATGCTCCTTAGACCTGAAGGATGCTTATACGCACAACCTGATCCATCCCAGCCCTCGAAAGTACCTCCTTTGTGGTGGGAGAAGGCCACTATCGATACAGGGTGCTAGCCTTTGGACTGGCCTCATCACCAAGGGTATTCACCAAGTGCCTAGCAGTGGTAGCTGCACATTTTTGTTTCCTAGGGGCCTTCATCTTTCCCTTCCTGGACTCATAAGGGGCGCCACTACTGCAGAGGTGCACCATGCCCTGCAGCACCTGGGGTTCGTCATCAACTACCCAAAGTCACATCTTGCCCCAACTTAGTGCCTTTAGTTTATAGGGACACAGCTAGATACCCTCCAAGCAAAGGCCTTCCTCCCTCAGGAGAGGGCAGAACATCTCAGGAGGATAGCCGCAGAGGTGCAGTACTGCCAGATGTTACCTGCCCGTCTTCTCCACCTGCTGTGCCACATGGTGTCCACGGTCCACATGACCCCATACGCCCACCCACATATGAGGGTGGCCCAGTGGTATCTCTGCTCTCAGTGGACACAAGCCACAGGCAGGGTGCAGTAGTGAAGCCTTGGGACAGGGTGGGAATGACTCGTCAGCTGACGGACTCCCTCGACTGGTGGCAGAATCCCCATTACCTCCAAGTTGGGGGGCCTTTCAATGCACCCCCCTCCCCCCGAGGGTCCTCACTACGTATGCCTTCCAGATGGGTTGGGGAGCTCACTGCAGGAACCTCCGCACACAAGACAGCTGGTCTCAGACAGAATGCTGGCTGCAGATCAACCTTCTGGAGCTGCAGGCAATACTTCTAGCTCTACAAGCCTTCCGCCACCATCTGCAACACCGGTCTGTGCTAGTTCAGACTGACAACCAAGTTGAAATGTTCTTTGTCAACAAGCAAGGGGGCACAGGGTTATACTCCCTCTGCCAAAAGGCGGTAGTCCTCTGTTCATATGTGACGCGCAACGAGATGCTCCTGGGAGCAGTCTACCTCCTGGGCCAGGACAATGCACTGGTGAACAAGCTGAGCAGAGTCCTTCAGCTGCACAAGTGGCACCTGGATCCCAGAGTGGTCTCATGGCTGTTTTGACTCTGGGATCCCCTAATAGATCTGTTTGCCAGCCCAAACAACAAGCAGTTGCCTCGTTTCTGCTCCCATCAGCCACACCCATCCCAGTGGCTGTGGACAGAAGGCCTCTTCTATGCCTTCCCACCGACACCATGGTTGCCAAGACCCTCTTCAAGGCTCAGTGCGAAAGGGCATCACTGATACTTATAGCCCCCCCAGTGGTCCAGGAAACTCTGACTCCCACTGCTCCTCTCCCTGGTGATAGTCGCCGGTTCCCCTGGGCTGTGCCCCAGACCTGCTCTCACAGGAGGAAGGCTCTCTCCTTCACCCCAACTTGGGGTCCCTGTCACTCGCAGCTTGGCTGCTGAAAGGATACCGCTAGCTCCCTTTAACTTCCCGCAAGATGTGGAAGAGGTCCTTCTGGCCTCCCGAAAGGCCACCACAAGGAGGGCGTATGCCTTCAAGTGGCACCGGTTCTCGGTCTGGTGTGCCGAGAGGCGAGCAAATCCATTCTCAGTACAGACAGTGCTCCCTTACCTACTCTACCTGTCTCAATTTGGACTGAAGTCCAGCTCAGCACTCACATGCACCCAGACTAGCACAGTGCCTACCATTCCATTGAGGGGAAAACCCTTCTTGGCTCAGCCCCTGGTATCTCTGTTCCTGCAGGGCCACATGTTGTCCAACCCGCCCCCTCCCTCCATCCATCCATCCACCAGCAGAATGGGATCTCAACGTGGTGCTCTTGCAGCTTATTAAGCTGCTGTTTGAGCCCCTGGCTACCTGCCACTTGTGGCACCTCTCCTAGGAGGTCATCTTCCTTGTGGCACTCATATCAGCTCACAGGGTTAGCAAGCTCCAGGCTCTGATGGCAGAGCCTTCCTACACGAGGTTCTACAAGAACAGGGTGGTGCTTCGCACGCACACACACACGCACGCACACACTCTCTCTCACACTCACTCTACTAAAAGTAATGTCCCCATTCCTCCTCAATCAGGAGGTGGTACTCCCCACCTTCTTTCCAAGGTCTCATGCCGGCAAGGCAGAGACCGTCCTCCATACTTTGGATTGTAAAGGGGCCCTGTCCTTCTATTTACAATGGATTCGGGCCCACTGCAAAGGACCTCCAGCTTTTCATCTCCTATGACACCAGGGCTCCCAGTGACTAAGCGAACTTGGTCCACTTGGGTGGCGGACTGCATTGTCTTCACCAGCAGGTCATGGTGCACTGCGTCAGGATCATATCTACTTCTGTGGAAAATCTGCATTTTGTGCCCATGATGGAAATCTTCCGGGCTGCCACCTGGTCTTTGGTCCATACCTTCGCAGCTCACTACTGCCTGGAGAGGGAGTCTCGATGAGAGAGTGCCTTTGGCCAGGCCGTACTCCGTAATCTCTTCGGGGTTTAGGAAACTCCTGCTTCTGTATTCAGGCTGTCTGAGTGCGGGTGGCCTGCCAGACACTTGAGTCTTGCAAGTCTCTCTCGCTTGGGACTCAAATGCGGCAGCTCACGGCTTACCCTTTGCAGGTCACTGTGGCATTTTTACAGGTTCTCGGTACCCTGTAGCTGGGGAGTCCTGTATGTGAGAACTGATTTCCTGCTTTTTCCCAGAGAAAATGTACTTACTCACCTGTAACAGATGATCTCCAGGAACAAGCAGGAATGAGTCTTCACATATGGGTACGTCGGTACCGACGGAGTCTGCACGGGAAAGCTGCCCAACTTCCAATCAGAAAGCTTTTGGCAGCATCCCTCGCGCCTGCGCGCTGACTTCCCGCCTTCTCCAGAGCCTCTCTTCAGTTTTCGTTTTTCCGCGGAGCCGGCAGGACGTCCTCCTGTCACCGCAGAAACTTTTCTTTTTACTTATTTTAATTACTTTAGTTTTTGTTTTCTTGTGGTCGCGGCTGTATTTCCCGCCGCCACCGGTACCGCCGGTGGATTTTTGACTAAATTCTGAGAAACTTTCTCTTCAGTTTTTTGCCTTAACTCGTTGGGCCTACCAGGCCTCTTCCTCATGGAGCCTTCTTTTCCTAAGAAGTGCATTCGATGTGGAAACACCAGTTTCCTTTTAGACTCCAATAGTTGGTGTCTCAATTGTGTGGGTCCTGACCCTTTTTCCCCTGACTTGTCAGGGGATACTTTTGTGAGGAAACCTTCAGTTTTTAGAGTTTCCCTCGATACCGTTTTTTATTCGGCAGTGAGGGAACCCGGTTTCTCCTCTTCACAGGATCAGGTAACCCACAAACAGTCTGTTAAGACTAGTCAATGCTTGAGTGGTATGTCCCATGCCCAGCATGGTGACGGCTCCGGCCTTACCCTCACGAATCCATTGGCATTACCCCTGCGGGAGTCTGCGGGCTCCAAAGCATTAAAGGGGTTTCAGGTTGTTCCTGGGGCTCACCCCTCACAGAACATACCTGAGCCATGTCCGGGGGTGGTATCCGCTTCGAGCGGTACCGATCCCCCGGCATCGGCACCGGTGTTGAGTGTTCCACTCTTCACCAGGGATCGCCATCGGGCATCCTCGGTACCTTCGGGACCGATCGATACGCTCCGAATTGACTTCCCTCGATCCCAGCCGTGCATGGTGCGGGTATCTGCTTCCAGCGGTACCGACTCCCCGGCATCGGCTTCGGTGTCGAGTGTTTCACTCTTCACCAGGAATCGTCCTCTAGCATCCTCGGCACTTTTGGGGCCGGGTGATACGATACCGATGGACATTTCCATATCTCAGCCATGCTCCGGGACGGTACCGGCTTCGATCGGTTCCGATACCCCGGCATCGGCACCGGTGTGGAATAACGTTCTCCCGGCGAGAGGTTGTCATCGGGCATCCTCGGTACCGATCGATGTAACCCAGGCTGCTTTACCGGTATCGGCATCCTTGATACTACCACCAACGTCGGTACTCTCGAGACATGCATCGATAGACTCGCTTCCTTCGATGCCGAGTCTTGAATCGATATCTAGTCTCGAGGACTGGGTACCGACGCGTCCCGGAACCGACTCCCGTCGTTTCCAGATAAGCAGTTCCGAGGATCCTAGCCATAACTCTCGCATGATCTCGGTACCATTGCAGCAGTTCCCGATGACAACTTCAACTGCTGGCCCTGTGTCAGTATCGATGTCGATGCCTGTTCTTGCACCGATGCCTAGTTTAGAACCGATACCTGGGGTTGCTGATGCAGTACTCAGTGCCTCTAAGTTACCATACCAGTATCCTTGTCCATCTACTAGGTTTCTCTCCTCACACCACGGTACGTCCTCTGGTGCTCAGCCTCTTTCTTTAGCCTTACCAGGGAAGGTTCCCATAGGAGATCAGTCTTTTCAGGCTTTTCTCCTGGATATGGCAACCTTTCTTAATATCTCTATCCCTGGTTGTGATGCTATTCCTGGCTCACCGGCACAAATGGAAAATATGATGCTTCCTTTACATCCTGCTCTGCAGGATCTCCTTCTGAGGGTCTGGAAATCACCCTTATGGCTTCCTCTACCTTCTACAGCCACTGAGGTTCGGTACCGGGTGCCTCCCTCCCCAGGATTTCAGAAGCCTCAACTTCCTCATCGTTCCCTTGTAGTGGAATCAGCACTGAGGAAGGTTAAGAGCAAGAAGAAGCATTCTTCTTATCCACCAGGTCGTTCTTCAAGAACACTCGATGCGTTTGGTCGTCAAGCCTTCCAAACATCTATACTGGCCTCCAGAATTCTTTCATATATTTTCCACATGAGTCTCACACTCCAGGAGGTCATGGAAAGATTGTCTGTCTCTTTTGACCCCTTTTATGCCAGAGCCCAAGGCTACTAATTATTCCTTGCTACTCAATCATAGCCGGAATATATCTTGGTTCCTTTCTCGTGCTTCTATAGACTCTTTTGAGTCTGTTAGCAGATCTTCTGCTATTGCCATTGCAGCACGTCGCAGAGCCTGGCTCGAAGCTTCAGACTTGAGCAGATGGGCACAAACTATATTGGCTCATTCTCCTTGTACTGGAGAAGGTCTCTTCAATAAGGAGGCTTTACGTCAAGTTGCTCAATGCTCCGCTGACTCTCCTTCCACTAAGGACCATTCTAAGCCACCTCCTTCTTCGAAAGGTAGGAAATGTCCTACCAAACCTTCTTTCCCTAAGAAAAGAAAGTTTCATTCATCTCCTGACCATCATTCGGCTGTACCTAAACAAGGGACACCTCAGCCTAGTCTGAAGTCCTCCAGCTCTGGCCAGTCTCAGCATTCCCAGCAACCATAGGGGCTAGGAATTATACTCTACAGTTCACTTCTACCCATTAGAAGTTTATTCACTGTGCTTTTCTTTTTCAGTGTACTAAGCTGTCGGTAAATTTTTGTTCAGGGACTACAGACTTCTCTTCTTACTCTCTAGAAGAGCAGTTGCAACTATCGCAACTATCCCTTGATAGTTCTGTCCCAACTGAACATTTTTTCCTTCAGTTGACTTACCCTATGGGTACGTCGCCCTCCAATTACTTGCTCTACCCTCTCAACCGGGCTTTTTCCCTAACTGAGGGGTACCACACTGAAAGGCTTCTCTAGCAAGCTAGTTCCTCAGACAGGGAGAAGGGATATCTCCTCTCCTTTCTTGTCTGTTTTTCTTTCTTGGGCACAGGACAATCTCTCTGCTGTTTCCATCAGCAGCTGTGCCTGCAGGAGTTACAGTGCTTATATTACTGGTACTTTTTACATGTTCCAGTACCTTGTTCAAAATTTTGTCTAGCCTCAGTAGTGATTCCAAGCTACTCGTCAGCTATCTTGGATCCTCCTATTCTTTTAGGCTTTCTCACATTATTCTATCCATCTCCTCTCCTAGGATATGGCAACACACCTGACTTCAGTCAGTTTATCTCATATCTCTCCTGCACAATGCTCTCTGCAGTCTTCAGAGAAGCTTTCTACTATGAGGGCCTTGCTATAGAGCATTGACCTTGTCTCTAAAGCTTCTCTATTAGTAGGGAAAAGCTTATAATCCCTTCCCATGCCTGTGAGGGTTCTCCACACCCTCAGGCCTGGGGTGTTAACATGAAATATAAGTTCTTCTGCGTGAAAATACAACGCTGATGTTTACGCATGCTACCTCTGGGTCCCTCCAGTAGGTCCCTCTGGTATCTTCTTCTGCGTTTCTGCACATCTGCCATGTCAGTGTTCTGTGGAACTCCCGCCTTGTTCCTTACAGATTCATATGATCATCTGTTTCCCACGCAAACATCACGGTTATCTTGTTGGATTGCCTTCTTGCATCCCTCAATCCACGGAAATAGATTCTCTATACATATCCCAAGTGGGTTCACCCTCTTGTAGGGCGAAGAATCTTTTTCTTTTATATTCCCCATGTACAATTATGGGGCTGGGTGGTAGACATGTATCTTCAACTTGTTATCTTGTATGTAGCATCTCCATACCTATATCATTACCCTGGTGGTGCAAAACCATGCCCCACAAATGTATATATATTTTGGTATATCATATCTATATCTATCTATAGATATATCTATATATCTATAGATATAGATATATAGATATATCTATAGATATCTATATATATATATTTTGATACATTTCTCCACCCATATCCTAATATACACATATGGACATATGTATGTATATATGTGGGTGGGTGTGTATGTATGTATGTGTATATATATATTCCATCCACATATATCTGTCTATATATGTGTCTGTTGGGGGGCTTCGTAAGGGTTGATATGTCTTACACACTATTACCCTTACTGTCTATACTAAATGTTTTACCTTCTAGAGGTTTTAGACAGTCTATCGCCCTACTTCGCATATCATTTTACGACGCAGAAACTGTCATGCACCTATAACTACTGTGGTGCTAACATCTTCCATTTTCTCTTTAAGTCCTTGTAGCATCAAGCTTCAATATTTTTCCTACCTCTCGCCAGCTAGGAAAAATAGTGTACATCTTTATCTTGAGTACACAGCTGTTCTCCTTTGGAATAGGGGTTTTTCCAGTCCCCCTCTTCCCGCCAGGACTGGGCTAGTTCTCCAACTCCGTCAGTCTTCTTCCTTTAGTCCTCAATGTTAATGACTTTATGCCTAAAGGAGTTTTCAGCTTTTTCCCATAAAGCTTCCATTGAAGACCTGACATCTAATCCTACCCAGTTGACACCTGGATCGTCTGCTACCTCCAGGTCTGGACCTTCATCCTCACTGCTGGGAGGTCACCTTGAAGATTCCGCCACTGCTTATCCAGTAGACTCCATCATGCTCTCTACTTCCTACAATACAGTAGGTAAGCTGCATATTTTAAGTGTACATTAAAGGTGTTTTAATGCTACTCATCATATATACCAAGGACTCCTGTAGTCTGTAGGGCCCTGTAGTCCTTGGCTATGCTGTTTCTTTCCTCACAGCTCCTTTATTGTCAACTCCTACCCTCCATCCCACTTTGGATGCCGGGGATTCCTGGAGACAAAATGCACCCCTGGTCCAGGCTACTGCATTTTTATGGGATCTCCCCCTGGCATCTCCAGCTCGGGAGTCCCCATATGTGAAGACTCATTCCTGCTTGTTCCTGGAGATAGCACAGTTACTTACCTGTAACAGATGATCTCTGGGAACAGCAGGAATTAGTCTTCACAACCCTCCCACCTCCCCTAGGAGTTGCATCTCTTACCTTCTTCCTTTCCTCTCCTCGCCTTTGTCTCAGCTTTGAAACTCAACTGAAGAGAGGCTCTGGAGAAGGCGGGAAGTCAGCGCGTAGGCGCGAGGGATGCTGCCAAAAGCTTTCTGATTGGAAGCTGGGCAGCGTTCCCGTGCAGGCTCCGTCGGTACCGACGTACCCATATGTGAAGACTAATTCCTGCTGTTCCCAGAGATCACCTGTTACAGGTAAGTAACTGTGCTTTCTCATAGGACAGCAGGAATCAGTCCTCACAACCTACCCTCCTCCCCTTGGAGTTGTTTCTTTACCATGTTTTAATTTTTGCCATTTTAGCTATGTCATTTGACTGAGGCAAGATGACACCCTTGGGCGAGAAGGGGACCACACACATGTGGTGCATCTCCCAAAGGCTTTCTTTCAAAACTGGGGAGAGGCTTCCTTGCAGGCTCTGTTGGCACCAATGTCCACCCATATGTGAGAACTGATTCCTGCTGTCCCCGGAGAACACCTGTTATAGGTGTGTAACTATGCTTTTTTGTTTTTGCTGCCTCGTCACTAATGGGACCTAGGGCCTCCCACTCTGCGTAAAGATTTTTTATATATGTGTGTTTCTGCATGTGCAAACAGATGGATGGGTCCTCTCTAGGTGCTATCGCTTAAGTAAAACGCACCAGAAAAACAGGGATGCTCAAAATTCTGCCTCCAGAGATTAAGCAGTTCTGGGGAATTACTCCTGTCTGAAAGATTTTCATATGGATTAACTCCCAGAATACGTCTAAAAGGACATGGGAGAAAATAGGGCTGATTCACTCTCTGTATGACCTGGACTCGGGTGATATGATGAATATACTCTGTTATAAGATTCAGAAGTAGACACAGCCTGTCCTGCTGCAGATGTGAATCAATTGCTGTGAGTGAGGGTCTGTAATCTGCCTTTCAGCTGTTAATGTGGGAAGGACCTATGATGGGGGTCATTTTTATAAGATTTGAGTGTATAGAACAATGATTTACACTCAAATCTATGCTTATAAAAGTATCGCAAATTCATGCTTAAACCCCAAACCTATATCATTTGTATCTGTATTTACAGTACTTAAAAATATGTTTTTGGAAAACACTGTTTTGTTGGACCTCACACTTAACGGTGCATAACTACATAAGCTACTACCACCCCCTAGTAAAGTACTTTTTTAAACTTTCAATTTAAGTGCACACACTTTTTTTTTTTTTTTTTTTTTTTAAACCATGCAGTCTTGTTTGCTAACTCTAAAGAATCACACAGTGGTACATTACGGTTCTGCTGGATGAATGTCTTTAGCCTTTCTGTTCATAATTCTCCAAATCCTTTCTAAGCTCCATATTGTCTATCCATTCCTGACATGTCCTGTGCATGCATCACGTTTCAAAATCTGTTTCAAGGGCACTTCATTTCCAAATTGCTCTTATGTCCAATGAGACTTTAAATCAGCATATCCTCAGCGTCTTGAAGCAACCCCACTCCTTCTCTCATTAGGAAAACGTATGCCTGCTTTTATGCCTTCTCTCCTCCTCCTGTCATCAAGCTGAACGACACCACAATCCAAATAAAACCCGAAGTAAAGTATCTTGGTGTGACACTCAACAAAGATCTGAACCTTCAATCTCATGTCGCCAAAACCACCAGGAATGCATACCTCAAAATGAGAACCATAAGACGTCTCAAGCCAATCCTCTCACAGGATCACTTCCGCACCGTCTGCCAAGTTCTTATCACTCCCTTCTTAGACTACTGCAACCCCATCTACCTCGGACTCTCAAAACAAGCAACCCGGCCATTGCAGATGGCCCAAAACACTGCTGCCCGAATAATAACAGGATCTTCAAGGCACGATCACATCACCCCCATTCTCAACCACCTCCACTGGCTCCCAATCAGCTCCCGCATCAGTTATAAGGTGCTACTAAACACTTTCAAAATCAAGCAGAACCTCTCCGCAGTGGTCTGAAACCCCTCATGAGCCCTGACCCAGGCACCAGACCCAGGAGGAGAGGCACCTCAAACTATCAACACACCCAGAGCCTTTGCTAAAACCAGAAAAGACACTTCAAGAAGAGCACTATCCCTGGCTGCACCCGCGCTCTGGAACTCACTCTCCGACAACCTGAGATCAACAACAGACCTGAAGGACTTCCGGAAGATGCTCAAAACGACGCTCTTCACAGAACACTGCAAGGACATTACATGAAATGACCAGCGACCACTCTCTCTGCCCATCTCCTCCCAACCCTCCTCAGCATCCCCCTTCCCCTCCCCTTCAAAATCTAAATAGTTCCTGTACATAGCTCATACTGTATGTAACTCACCATGCAATCAATTGTACACCGCTCATACACACGCTCTGTTGATTTTTTTCACTGCGTGCCCACACCCACGCATCCTACCACTTGATTTGTTTGATGTGTAAACCGCTTTGATTTCAGAATAAAGCAGTATATAAATCCTTTTAAATAAAATAAAATAAATACATAAATTATGTGATAGCTATGTGGGCATTTCTAGTAGCTGAGAATGGGTGGAGCAGGGTTACTGCTCATACTACTGAACATTTATATAGCACTATAAAACATATGCGGTGCTGCACAGGCTCATGTAAAAGATGGTCCCTGCTCATCAGAGCTCACAATCTAGTCAAGAAAGACAACACAGTAGCTGTAGGCATGGGATACATCTAGGGGGAATGGGAAGGAAACACAAAGGAGATCAGGTGAGTCAAGATCCAAAAGCGGCGGCGAAGAGGTGAGTTTTCAGCCTGGATTTGAAAAGGGACAGAGAAGACACCTGATGTACAGACTCGGGTAGTTTGTTCCAGGCGTAAGGAGCAGCAAGGTGAAAGGAGCGAAGTCTGGAGTTAGCAATAGAGAAGGGCACAAATAGAAGCGATTTGCGAGAAGAGCAGAGTTCCCGAGGAGGTGTGTAGTAAGAGAGAAAAGGTGGTGAGGAGCTGCAGAGTGAATGTACTTATATGAGGTCAGCAAGAGAAGTTTGAACTGGATGCGGAAACGGATAGGGAGCCATTGAAGTGACTTGAGAAGAGGGGTAGTATGAACATGACGAGGCTGGCGGAAGTTAGCCGCGCAGCAGTATGTTGAACAGATTGAAGGGCAGAGAGATGATTCAGAGGGAGATCAGCAAGGAGTAGGTTACAATATTCCAGACGGGAGGTGACTATGGAGTAGATAAATGTCTTAGTAGTATGTTCAGAAAGGTTAGGATTGCTACTTGTGTGTTATCTTATAACTGTGTTTCTCATCTGGGGACATGTGAACTCCTGGGGGTACCTCAGGGTCTGCAATTTTCAGTATGTCTACGAGTGTAGCTGTTTGGAGGTGCATAAAAAGTCAATTGATGCTGAAACAATAGGATTTCTTAGCATATCTGTATGCATAAGAGTGTACCCAAGCACCTGACTACTCTTCAATGGGCCCATGCTATTAAGCACCACTCTCCTATAAAATACACATTCAATGAATGAACCTTGGATAAGAATTTGAAGTGACACATTTATCATGCAAAAAAAAAAATGTAGAGACGTTTTTCTCAAGATATGAAAAAAAACCTAAAATGTGAATAGTAGCCACAATTTCAACTGCATCCATATTGGACTATCTTGGATATAGTTGCTTGTGCGTGCTGTATTGATTTATAATTTTAGTTTTTCTAAATTTGTTCCAGGCCTATAGCAGTTGATGATCCATATTTTGTTGGTATTGTTTTTTATACCACTGGATTAATTTGGGTTTTTTGTTATTGGAATTCTTAAATACACACACAACTACAGATTTTTACCAGCATATACTGGTTCAAAGTTACTTCTGAGACACTGGGGGAAATTTTTATAAAGGCATGTGGGCACACGTGTGCCTTCACCGCGTAGGTGCCGTATTGCGCAATTAACTCTCAATATGTACGGAATTTATTTTGTATTTCTTTTGAGTGCGTGTGTCTTAGCAGGAATCCCACCGCATTTCCCATCAGTGACTGCTGTATGTCTCTCCTTTTAATATGGCAGGAGGAGCATGATGAAGAGGTGGATGACAGAGAAGACCTAGAGCTCATTCAAGGAAAATGAGTCTGGAAATGAGCCATAAATGAACTGTAGTAAGGAAGAGTACTGTGGAGAACATGGGATTCCTGACCACTACCGTTCTGGAGCCGAATCTCGCTTGTCCCTGCAGAGCTGGCGCAGATCCAGAATACTCGCATCTCTAAACCAAAAATGGACATTTAAGGGAGCTTAGACTTGGACCCTCAAGCCACAGACTTGGAAGAATATTTGCAAGTGTAAATAAAAGATGGTTTCTGTGTATATGGGGTGATTTTTAAAAAATGTTCTACCTAAAGCAGGGCAGCTTTTCCTGAAGGCTTCTGTAGATTATTTTCCAAGGTGTTTGTTTTCTTTCTTTTTTTTATTGTCTCATGCCAGATAGGTTGGTCCTATTATACTACATTGCATGAGGTAGCTGTTGCGTTGTGTTAAAGGCATTGCAATCCAATACAAAGAGTTTTATTTTCTAGTCTGCTTTTATTTTACTGTCCCTCTGTCTACCAGAACACAAAGTCAGGCTGAAGGCCAGAGCTAGGCAGAGACCTCTATGCAGGCTGAAAACTGAACCCACATGCTGGAGGTGAGTTGGCCCTACAGATAGGAATCTGATGTTGGGATTCAGCAGGATTCAGCCTGCCAAAGATATTTCTATGTATGTAAAGAAATATACAATTTGTAAAAGGTATTTTTAAAAATACAGTAGCAGGATAGATGGAGGAATGTTTTAAGATGTAAGGGAAGGAATTATTTTGGATGGTATGTTTGAAAGCCAGAGCACAAGGTGCATTAGTGGAACGACAGTGTAGCAGAATGTTATGAATTTCTTTACAAAAGGAATGGCGAATAAAAAGGAGAATATTGTAATGCTTGTGTACTGATCTGTACTGTCGCCACACTGTCAGCCATGTTTACTAACGTCCGCTACTCAGGTAGCGCAGGCTTAGCATGCAGTATCGGTGCCACACTGAAAAGTGACTTGGGGCCCCATACTATCTGAGTAGTGTGTATCTGGGGAGATGCGGACGCTCCTGCCATAGCGTTGCTAGTATAGGTGTTTGACACCTGCACTACCAGCACTTGGCGCAAATGCACCTAATGCCACCTCAATGGGTGGCAGTGGTTGCTCTTGTGGTAGATTTACCGTAGTAACTGCAGGAAAGGATGGCTATACCCCCTTCTGCAGTTAGCACAAAGCTCTGTGGTAGTGATGTGGCCCAAACCCATGTTGTTAGCACGGGGCTTACTAAACATGTCACTTTGAATACTGTGTACAGTTCTGCTTGCACCACCTCAAATAAGATGTGGCAGAACTAGAAGAGGTACAAGAGAACACATGCAAAATGGTCAAGGGAAGGAGCAGATGTCATGTGAAGAAAGGCCAAAGAAGTTAGTTATGAAACGTCCACTTCAAAAAAAAGATGTCTGAGAGGAGAGATAGTAGAGGTCTGTAAAATCCTAAGTTGGGGGCCACGGGTCAACAGGAGAGGGTTGTTTACCCTGTTAGAAATGGCTAAGACTGGCACCACTTCATGAAACTAATACCTAGTGCATTTAAAGCATCCTGATAGAAGGTTCCAAAATAGGTAAAAGTAACCCAGGTGCCTTTAAGTAAAAATTAGACAATTGAAAGATTCCAAATTAACCTTGTTATCAAGTAACCAGACTGTTAATAGTAGCAAAAAAATCAACAACTTCGAAATGCCTGCATGAAACTTCCAGAAGTCTAAAAAATAAGATGGGAGAGTTGAATATATAGCAACGAATGAAAGGTTAGATATAATTGACATTTCAGAGACCTGGTGGAAGGATAACCAATGGGATATTGTGATACCAAGAACTGTATCACAATGATAGGGTAGATCACACTGGAGCAAGGGTGGCTCTATATGTTAAAGAAGGTATCGAATCAAACAGATTTTGCAGAAAACAAAATACACTGTAGAATCTCTGTGGATAGAATTCCGTGTAAAAAGGGGAAAGCGATGGAAGTGGATGTGTTCTACTATCTGCCTTGTCAGAATGGACAGACAGATGATGAAATGCTAACAAAAATTAGGGAAGTTAGCAAAGTTTACAACACAGTAATAATGAGGGGTTTTTTATCACCCTGGTATTGACTGGATCAATATAATATCAGGACATGCTAGGGAGAAAAAGTTGCTAAATGAAGTAAATGACTGCTTCATGGAGCAGTCGGTTCAGGAACAGGCATGGAGGGAAGCTATTTTAGACCTAGTCCTCAGTGGAACGCAGGATCTAGTGCGAGAGGTAACTGTTTTGGGGCCGCTTGGCAATAGCAAACATAACATAATCGCATTTGATTTAACAAATGGAGGGAGAATAGCAAGGAAATGGACTGCGCTAGCATTTAACTTTCAAAAAGGAGACTATAATAAAATGAGGAAAATGGTTAAGAAAAATTTTAAAGGAGCAACTGCAAAGGTTAAGAGTTTACATTAAACCTGGGCGTTATTTAAAAATACTATCTTGGAAGGCCAGACCAGATGTATTCATGCTTAAAACAAGGCGGAAGGAAGGCCAAATGACAGCCAGCATGGCTTAAAGGTGAGGTCAGAGAGGCTGTTATAGCTAAGAAAGAATCTTTCAGAAAATGGAAAAAAGAGACAAATTATGTAAACAGGAAAAAGCATAGGTACAAGCAAGTTAAATGCAAGGCATTAATAAGACAGGCAAAGAGAAAATTTGAAAAGAAGCTTGCTGTGGAAGCAAAAGTGCATAATAAAAACCTTTTTTCAAGTATATTCGTAGCAAACACCTGTGAGGCAGTCAATTGGATCATTATATGATTTGGGGGAGGGGGGGGTGTTAAAAGGTGCCCTGAGAGAAGACAAGGCCATAGTGGAGAGACAATGAATTTTTTGCTTTTGTCTTTACTGAAGATGATGTAGAAAACTTACCCATGCTAGAAATGATACTTTAAAGGTGATGTATCAGAGAAAATTGAAACAAATCTTGATAAATCAGGAAGATGTAAATACAGCTAGTTGATAAACTAAAGAGCAGCAAATCACCTGGACCAGATGGCATACATCCCAGAGTGTTGAAAGAACTGAAATATGAGATTATAGAACTACTTTTAGTAATCTGTGATCTATAATTAAAACCATCTGTAGTACCCGAAGATTGGAGAGTGGCCAATCTAACACCAGTTTTTAAAAAGGGTTTCGGAGGCGAACCGGGAAACTACAGACCGGAGAGCCTGACATCAGTACTGGGAAAAATGGTAGAAACCTTCATAAATAACAAAATTATTGAACCTGTAGATAATCATAGCTTATGGCAGAAAGCCAACATGGATTTAGCCCAGGAAAGTCTTGTCTTGCCAATCTCTCTTTTTTTGAAGGTGTGAATAAACAGGTAGATAAGTGAGCCAGTTGATACACTATACCTCGATTTTCAGAAAGCCTTTTTACAAAGTTCCTCATGAGAAACTCTTGGGAAAATTAAAAAGCCATGGGATAGGAAGCAATATGTTGTAGATTAGGAACTGGTTGAAAAATAGAAAACGGGGTGTAGGGCTAAATGGCCAATTTTCTCAATGGAGAAAGGTGAAGAGTGGAGTACCCCAGGGATGTGTGTGGGGCCCACTGCCTTTTAAAATATTTAGAAATGACTTGGAAATGCGAATGAGTGAGGTGATCAAATTTTGTAGATGATACCAAATTATTCAAAAGTTGAAAACACAAGACCATTGCAAAAACATTGCAAGAGGGCCTTGATAAATTGGAAGACGGGGCGTCCAAATTGCAGATGACGTTTTTAATGCGGATATGTGCAAAGGTGATGCAAAGTTCCATATTAGGAACCATAAGCCAGGAAAAGGAATTGGGTGGTATCGTGGCTAATACATTGAAACCCTCTGTCTAGTGTGTAGCAGTGGCCAAGAAAGCAAATATAGTGTTGGGAATCATAAAGGAACGGAGAATAAAACAAAGGATATTATAATGCCTCTGTCTTGCTCCATAGTGAGGCCACACCTTGAGTATTGTTTGCAATTCTGGTCACCATATCTTAAAAACGGTATAACAGAATTTAAAAAGGTACAGAGAAAAGCAACAAAAAATGGTAAAGGGAATTGAAGAAAGGCCTAGGGCTCTTCAGCTTGGAAAAGAGATGGCTGAGGGGGGAGATATGATACATGTCTATAAAATAATGAATGGAGCAAAAAGGATAAATGTACATCAGTTGCTTACTCCTTCACGGGCCACGCAATGAAGCTACAATGTAGCACATTTAAAACTAATCGGAGAAAATATTTTTTCAGTCAATGCATAATCACTCTGGAATTTGTTATCAGAGGATGTAGCAAAAACTGTTAGTGTAGCTGGATTTAAAAGAAGTTTGGACAAGTTTCTGGAGGAAAAGTCCGTAAACCACTATTAAAGAGGACCGGGGAAATCCACTGCTTACCTATTGGACAAGCAGCATGGAATCTGTGTACCTTTTAGGAACCCGACATGTACTTGTGACCTGGATCGGCCATTGTTGGAAACGGGATTCTGGGCTTGATGGACCTTTGCTCTGACCCATTATGGCGTATCTTATGTTCAAATCTGAGAGAGCATTTTTTTTTCACTCCACCTATAGTTAAGGTGTGGCAGTGGCATGCGATCAGGGCCTTCAAGGGATTCAGAGAATCGCTAGTCCAGCAGTGATGCCGTTTGTTTTTTTTATATTTAAATTTTCAGCAACCGGCAGCAGCATTTCCTTTAACCTTCTCTTCTTCCACTGTCAGAGCATAGCCATAGAGCGGCAGCCACAAAAATGCAAATAAACATGGGACCTCTGCAATGCAGGCGCTCCTCAAAGTTGAAGGTCCTGTCCTGACCCCTTTTAACGCATGCTTCGCATCGGGGTGGGAGCAGGCACGGCCTTAGAGGAGCACCTGTATTGCCGATGCATCATGTTTGTTGTATTTTTTTTTTATTGTTACTATGACTGTTTTTCTATGGATGCAGTGGTGGGGGATGGGGGGGGGGGAGAAGGCTATGGGAAGCACTGCTGCCCGTGGCTGCAAAGTGTTTTACAAAAAAAAGATGAAGAGAAACGTGTGGTATGGGCATTCAGGAGAACTAGGGAGACCGAAGGGAGTTGCTGGAAAAGGGCAGGATGGGGTGGGGGCGGGGGAAATGGACCTAGGAAGAGGACAGACACGATGGAGGAATATAGGGAAATGAAGGAGAAATACTAGAAGTGGGAAGGGCATCCTGGACATTGGAGGGGGATCGTAGGAAAATGGAGATGAGCTACTGGATGCAGGAGAACATAGGGAAGTGGACGGGGTGATGCTGGGCGTAGAGAGGAGGAGGGGGAGATCCTGAATGTGGCGACATCGAGAGATGGGGAGAGAGAGAGAGGTTAGAGCAGGGAGGGTTGGCAGCAGGATGGAGGGCTTGCCTAGGGCTAGCCTGACTGAATCTCCTACTGCAGATGTAACCACACGCCACTGAGGTGTGAAATGTGTTTTTGGAAGGCGTGGTAGAGGCAGGTAGCATGCAAAAAGAATGCAATGTGTGCCTTCAAGTCAATGCTGACCCAGCAACCCCTGCGTTTTCTTGGCAGTGTGAGCAGAAGTAGATTGCCAGACCTTTTTTCCAAGGCAATGGAGAGTTAAGTGACTTGCTCAAGACCACAGAGAATGCTAGTGGGAATTGAACTCTGGTCTCTTGGCTCCCAAGCCAATGCTCTAGCCATTAGGCTACTCCTAAAGGGTTTAGACAAGTTCCTGGAAGAAAAGTCTATAAACCATTATTAGCCATGTAAATGTAAGAAAGCCAGTGCCCATCTCTGGATATGAGCAACAAGGGCTGCATCTACCTTTTGGGATCTTAGCAAATATTTGGGTCTTGGATTGAGCACTGTTGGGAGACAGGATGCTGAGCTCCATGGACCTATGGTCTGACTCACTATGGCACAACGTATGATCTTAGTAATCCTGAAAGTTTCTTCTTAAATAAAGCATAAATGGTTTACTTTTGCCCAAATATATAGTTGATTTTCTTTTAATTAATTTTATATTTGACTGAAGCTCTTTCAGTTTCAAACACATTTTTACATAATACCCCCTCCTTCTCTTTTGTATGTTTCTGTGCGACCCTGTTCTGGAGAGATTATCAAGCCTAACCTTTTGACATGTCCACCTTATTTGTAAGTAACACGGACTACAAATGGAAGTAGAGCAATTTGTCTTCCTTTAACTGTGTTGAGGGAAGGCAGTTTTCAGCAGCTGATTAACACAGCTAAAGTGCTTTATAGCCACATGAATTTCTTTAAAAGTTGTCCCCTATAAGTGGCATGCTTAAAATTCTCTCTGGGTGCAATACCAGTCCAGCCTCCATCTTGGAGATTTCACGGGGGGGGGGGGGGGGGGTGACAGCAATGATCCTATTACTCTAAAAGGTGTAGGTATTTTCCTGCTTCCCTTTATACCCTGTCTGAGCAATCTGTTCATGCCCAATCTCTGCAGGAGAAGTTCCAGAATTTTCAATCTGCATCCCAAAAGCAGGGGGGGGGGGGGGGAGGAGATTTTGAATGGCTCCTAAGGAACATTTCCAATATAACCTTACCTGATTTGGATGACCTTCCAGTCAGTGGGAGGCTCGCTTTGCTCAGAGGTAGCCCTTTCTAACCTCTGACTCGTGGGTTCTAAAATATCTGAGAAGGTTAGAGACTTTGACTATTTGAACTCTCTCCAAATTGCCCACCCAGAGCCCATTCCATTTCCCCTAAGCATCAGTAAGTGCTTCTTTAGGAACTCTCTGCTTTTTGATCCACACTTGCTATTGAGCCTGTTCCACTAGGGCAAGGGTTTTATTCAAGGTACTCTTGGTGCCTAAGAAAATGGGGGATTCCATCCAATCCTAGACATCGGACACCTGAACAAATTTCTAGTCGAAGAGAAGTTCAGGATGGTTTCTCTGGGCACCTTTCCTTCAAACCGGGGATTGGCTATGTTCTCTGACTCTAAAGGGGATATACACCCACAATTCAGATACATCCCAGTCACAAGAAATTTATACGATTCATTACGGGAAGTATCACATCCAGTACCATATATCGCCTTGTGCCCGTTTCTTGTGTCTTTACAAAATGCCTCATAGTTGTCGCAGCATTTCCATGCAGACTGGGTGTGCATGTAACACAGTATATGACAGCGGATAAAGACCAGCATGGTCCATCTAGTCTGCCCAGTAAGGTAGCCAGAGCAGTTGTGTCCACCACTCCGTGCAGATCATCCCCTCCCCCCATGCTTTTGGGTAGTACTTGCTGCTCCATATAGGTCACCCCCGCTATTTGTTGAGGTATAAAAGATATTTAAGTTTATTTTGATGTCTTCCTTTTGCTTAAAGGGCTCCATTGTGTCTGTCCCATGCTATTTTGAATCCTGTCACTGTATGTGCCCCCACCACTTCATCAGGAGGACATTCCAAGCATCCACCACACTTTTTCACTGAAAGGATTTCCTGAAGTCGCTTTTTAAGTTTAACTCCTTGTAGATTCATTTTATGCTCTCTAGTTTTACAACTTATTCAAAAAAGGATTGTATGTTCATTAATACCCTTTAAGTATTTAGAGGTCTGTATCATGTCTTCCCCGTCCCTCCTCTCATCTAGTCATTTAGGGTATACATAGTTAAGTCTTCTTCTCATACGTCCTCTGGCGCAGGCTCCAAATCATTTTGGTTGCCTTCCTCGGAACTCGTTTCAAGTCTTTTTATATCCTTTGTGACATATGGTCTCCAAAACTGAACACAATACTCCAAGTGAGGCTTCACCATTGACTTGTACAGGGACATTAATGCTGCCTCCTTTTTGCTGGTAATTCCTCTCTGTAGGTAACCCAGATCCTTCTGGCTTTTAATGCATATATGTTTGTCTATATTCTATATTTTTGTGATTTTGATTTTTTTGATGTTTTTTTTTTATTTTGGTTTATGACCATTATATGTAAGGTTTTAGCTATTTGTGATTGTTTTTATTTATGTGTCTCTTTTGTAGTTAGAGGCTTTGTCCCCTGAAACACGTGTTGGGCCTACCTCTCTGTTGGAATAAATTGTGCCTCCATGGTGTACTTTGTGTCCTGCTGTTTGTTTCCTTTGGTTACCACTTTGCCATATTGTTTTGCCACCTTCAGATCCTCGGACACTATCATCCCGAGGTCCTTCTGGTCTATGCACACCAACCTCTCACCACTTATCACATACAATTCCTTTGGATTTCTGCCTCTCAAGTGCATGACTCATGTATTTCCCTCTTTGGATGATGGCTGCTCAAGAATCTGTATGCACAGAGCTGGCCTGTCCACTAGGTGGCTTAGGTGGCTGCCTAAAGTGGCAAACATCTGTTGCTAGCTGCCCTGCTAATTCCAGCAGCAGGTCGGGGGGCAGCTAGCCTTGGGGGCTGTGACCTGCAGTAGGCCAAGTGCTTCGACACACGTGGCCTGCTGTTTCTGATCCCCCGAAGTTGTGTTAGGGGGGTCAGAAGTAACAGGCCATGTGTGTCTCTCCCCACACAACCCCACTGCTGAAATCAGCAGCAGTGGGGGGGAGCAGTGCAGCTCAACATGGGGAGGAGAGAGGCATGGCACAGATTGGCATGCGGGGGGAGGGGGTGGCATGGCTGGAGCTTCTGCCTGGGACGTAGAAGCCCTTGGGCTGGCCCTGTGTACACATTACCATCTGGGTGCTGGAGTTGCTAGGGATTGTCATCAGTTATCCCAAATCCATGTTGAGCACATCATGACAATTGGAATTCATTGGAACTCTGCTATATATGACTGACAAAAAGCCTTTCTTCCACACAACAGACTTACCTACTTAGTGGCGATAGCGTAGTATGTACAAAAGAGTCAGCAGACATCAGCTCAAACCATGTTGAGAATATTGGGCCACATGGGCACAATAGTTCATGTCACTCCCTTGCCACATCTCCATAGACAACTGCAGTGGTCTTGAGCACTCAGTGGACATAGGCCATGAATAGGCTCGGCGATGTCATAACTTTCACTCTTCATCTCCGTGATTCTCTGCCCTGGCGGATGAATCATACCAATCTGGCCAGAGATCTTCCTTTCCCAAATTCCTCCTTACCAAAAGTTACTCGCAACAGATATGTCTAAGCTGGGTTAGGGAGCTCATGTAGATGGGTTCCACACTCAGGGAATATGGTCCTCCCAAGAAAGTCTATCAGATCAATTTTTTGGCACTGAGGGCAATCTTGAATGCTCTAAAAGCTTTCAGAGATTGGCTAGCCAACCAGATTGTCCATTCCCATTATCACAATCAAGTAGTCATGTTCTGTGTCAACAAACAAGGGGGAATGGGCTCATATCTCCTGTGTTGAGAGACAGTCAGGATTGTGAACTTTATCATCTCTCAAGGGATGGAACTCAGAGCTACATCCCTGCCTGGCGAGGACAATGCCCTGGCAAATAGATTGAGCCATGTCCTTCAACCTCATGAATGGACCCTGGATAAGAAGGTGACTCTCTCTCTCTCTATCTTTCAAGAGTGGGATATCCCCTCAGATCTTTTTGCCACTCCTCAGAATACTCAGGGTGGGATGCACGGCAAACTAGTTTCAGATACCTTCCTTTTCCATTGGGAGAGGGACTTCTGTATACATATCCTTTTACTTCTGATTCTGAAAACTCCTCTGAAACTAAGGATGAAAGAGGCATGATGATTCTCATTGTTCCTTATTGGCCTTGGCAGCCATGGTTCCCTCTCCTTGAACTTTCCATCTAGGATCCACTTTGCCTGGGCAATTTACCAACTCTTATTATGCAGAATTGGGGGACAATGCTGCATCACAACATAAAGTTGAGAGGCTGACGTTATCATCTTTCAACCTACCAGTTGGTGTTACTGATGCACCAGGGGCATGATATCCGCGACCCTGTCCTGGAGACAGTCTGTTGCCTGCTTCCATTGCATGCTTAAGGTCCATTAGGCCTGCCGCATGAAAAGATGGGCTTTAGGGGTGACATGCACCATGGCTGCCAAGTGGCTGAGGACCCTCAGCATCCCTCAGGCTGTTATGTAGCACTGGTGATGCACATCGCTGCCCACCACCACCACCACCAGCCACTGCATGTGGACTTCTGGTAGAAAGGCTCGCACTTGATGATTCACAGAAAGGGAGGAGGAGTCAAAATGGCAGCAACCAGGCATTAGCGTGGAGGTTGTGTTCCATGGAATGAAAGCATAAGGTGAAAGGGAGTATGAAGCCCTCGCAGTCCCCGGATAGCCCTTCACCCTTACCTGCAGCTATGGGTCCTTTGGATCATTTCTTCTCTCAGCATCTGCGGTGTCCAGCAAGTGTGGGGTAGGTTAACCTGGCTGCAATTTTGCTAGAGCAGGAGAGCTCATCAACTGCCTCCAGTCTTTCAACTCTCTCCCCCGAGGTACAGCGTACGCCAAAGGTTTTGCGCACCCAGTTGTCTCCTGTGTACTGCAGCAAAAGTTGCCTCCTACGGAGAATGTTCCTTCTTTGCTACCGCACCACCCACTCCCAGTCCCGGCCATCTCAGCAATCGGCGTCTTCGGTGGGGGACTCCACAGTGGGGATAGCTGCTGTGGCCAGCAGTGAGTTTGCCAGGGTTTGGATGGAAGAAGGATTGGCCTCTGAAACTGATACTATTTCTTTTTCATTGGCCTGCAAACTTTACTCTAGAATCAATATGGACCGCAATAGCATCCTGGGGTGAGACTGGTTTCCCAGTTTTCAGCTTTATCAATGAAAATAAATTTGAATACTAGTGCAATTGAGCAGAATGCTAATAAGATCTTAGCAGCGCAAATAGAATGTATTGAGATTCAAACAAGGTTGTTTATGGTGGAGGGGCAATCAGAAGCCTATTTGACGAAACATAGAAACATGATGACAGAAAAAGACCACATGACCTATCTAGTCTGTCCTTCCATATCAACAACTACAACAGTCCACTTTTTACCTTTAGAGATCCTCTGTGTTGGTCCCATGCTTTTTTGAATTCAGTTACTGTCCTCATCTCTACCACCTCCACTGGGAGACTATTCCATGGATCCACTACTCTTTCCATAAAGAAATATTTCCGCATATCACTCCTCAATCTATCTCCCTTTATCCTCATCCCATGTCCCCTCGTAGCAGAACTTGCTTTCAATTGAAAGAGGCTCTCTCCTTGAACATTTATGCCACGGAGGTATTTAAACATCTCAATCATATCACCTCTATCCCGCCTTTCCTCTAAGGTGTACAAATTGTCACCAGCTCTCCTTAAACCCCCGTGTATAAGTGGGTAGAGGTTAAGTGAGTGGTTCTTCCCCACTGAAGCAGCTACTTTACAAATCCTGAAGCTGGGCTTTTTGGGAAATGTAGTCCCTTCACCGAATCAATGAGGAGCAGTTGTGGAAAAGTGGTTTAAGCAACCAAAGGATTTTATTTCCCCTCCCGGGGTGGATTTCACCATGAACAAAGTAACACAAACCAGGTATTTACTGGCATAAGGACAAATCAAAAGTTCTTTAACAGAAAAAGCTTACTTCAGCAATAAACAGGTTGATATCTAGCATTCCAAAGTAACAATGCTGTTTCTTCACAGCTCTCTGCTTCCCAATGCATGTAGTGCTGTACTTTCTCTTTCAAAACATGCCTTCAGCGTAATGAGATTATTTCATTAGCAAGCGATATCGTACAGTCCATGATATCCTCATCAATATTCACACACTCAGGTTCAAAGTCCATTAACTCTTCCTGGCTAGAAGGAAATGTTCGTAACGGCAACTCTGATGCCACGCCCTTTCTAACGGCTTCAGGTTTCACCTGATATGCCTGAGTTAAACACTGGCTTTCACCAACATTATCAGCACAGGTATTCTCTTCCCAGTTCCAACCCTCTGGGTAAATACAGTCACTGTAACTATTCTTATACCAGCCTTTTGGCTTACCTTTTAGCCTTGCTGGTGGAGGTTTTCTTTGTGGCTTTGGACTGGCTGTAAGTTCCCAACCTAAGCCTTGCACAGAAGATTTCACTTGCCTTCCTGGCTTCCTTTCACTTCTGTGTTCCCCTGGATACTGTAGGTCTGGGGTCACCAACCTCCAGAGGGCCGCGGGCCGCACAGCCGACTACTGGGAGCCTCGCGGGCCGCACCCCTCTTCTCCCCGCCCCCGCGCAAAAAAACAACAAACGCAAAATTATGAAAATAATGGCTGATCACCTTTATTGAATTTAATGAGATGGCTGATGATTCATGCTAGCAGACAAACGCTTAAAGTCCGGCTTCACAGATGACACTGACAGGAGAAGGGATGCTTGCAGGTGGTCGTCGGTGAGCTGCGAGCGCGTGGATACAATGGCGGGAATCCTTGGTGGGCCGCACATAATGTTAACCGGGGTAGAGCCTCGCGGGCCGCACGAAGGGACCTCGTGGGCCGCAGGTTGGTGACCCCTGCTGTAGGTAATCCACTCTGCCCTTATTATATCCTTCCCTTGGGGTTTCTTTTCCTGAAGAAAGACTCTGTCTCACCCTTCCACAGAGACTCTGGCTATTTCCTGGCACTGCTGTCTTCATGGTAGCTCTCATTAGCTTCGTTATCCAGCCCACATGCCTCACCTCTTTCTTCTTCTGCTTCTTCTTCTCCCAACTCTTCTAACTCCATAAGCTCAACTGAACTCTCTTTATCAGGGTAAATTCTAGGGCAGTGCTCAACTCCACCCCCTAGCAGGTGTCCTGCATTAGCTCGTGACTCATTCCCTGAATGGTAGCACGGGCGTTTCTCTTGCCTCTGTGCTTGGTTTCTAAGGTAACCAGGAGCCATGTGCTTTTGTTTACAACTCAGCCCTACTCCTGTTCCTGGCTTTTTAACTCCTTCTAACTGGCTGGAAGGACCCACTATGTCACAATATTAAGATCCTTAAGTCTGTCCTCATATGCTTTATAATGAAGCCCACTAATCATTTTAGTAGCCACCCTCTGCACCGACTCCATCCTGTTCACATCCTTTTGAAGGTGCGGTCTCCAGAATTGCACACTATACTCCAAATGAGGTCACACCAAAGACTTATACAGAGGCATTATCACCTCCTTTTTTCTGCTAGCCATTCCTCTCCGTATGCACCCAAGCATCCTTCTAGCTTTTGCCGTCACCTTTTCTACCTGTTTAACTACTTTAAGCTCATCAGACACAACCACGCCTAGGTCCCGCTCTTCTTTAGTGGACAAAAGTACTTCACCTCCTATACTGTATTGCTCCCTTGGATTGCTGCAGCCCAAATGCATGACCTTACATTTTTTAACATTAAATCCCAGCTGCCAAATTCTAGACCATTCTTCAAGCTTAGCTAGATCCCTCCTCATGTTATCTACACCTTCCTGGGTGTCTACTCTAATGCAGATTTTGGTATCATCTGCAAAGAGGCAAACCTTACCCGACAGCCCTTCCGCTATATCACTAACAAAGATGTTAAAAAGAATCGGACCAAGGACAGATCCCTGGGGCACACCACTGGTAACATCCTTCTCCTCAGAGTGAGCTCCATTTACTTGTACTCTTTGTCGCCTCCCACCCAACCAATTTCTAACCCAAGCAGTAACTTTAGGGTCTATCCCTAGGGTGCTCAGTTTGTTTATAAGTCGCCTGTGAGGAACAGTGTCAAAGGCTTTACTGAAATCTAAATACACCACATCTAGAGCTCTCCCTCGGTCCAACTCCCTGGTCACCCAGTCAAAGAAATCAATCAGATTTGTCTGACAATGAACTTTGCAATGGTTAATGCCCAGATTGAAAAGTATGAAAATTTGTCATGAATTTGCAATTTGAGATTGATAAATTTTCCTTGGGTCCAATCTGTTTCAGTGCAAGATATGTTCAAGTCTTATTTAATAGAGACTGGCTGTTCCTGTGGAATCTCTTCCCCCAGTAGTGAGCACTTACTTTCTCCCTCCGGGCAAGAAGACTTCTGCCACAGGGAGTGTTGTGGGGATTCAGCAAGCTGATAGTTTAAAGATCCTAAACATTTCAGAATTGTTAGGACATTCACAAGAGGAGACTGTACAGTCTTCGACATTGATTGTAACATTTGCACTTGTGTCAGATAGAGAGTAGATGTTCAGAAGGTTTTTTCGTAAAAGAAGTTTACTCTTTAAAGATTTACTGGTTTGTATTTATCCGGACCTTTCTAAGGAGACACAGTGGCGATGCAGAGAGTTTCTTCTCCTCGCCCAGGGGTCCAGCAGCTGGGAGCGCTCTTTTCCTTAAAACATCCTTGCAAATGCTTGGTGAAGTACCGTGCAATGTCTTGTATTTTTTTATGAACCCTCCCAGCTGCTGCCTTTTGTGAATGCCCGGTGCCTTGAAGCTGTAATTGATACTCCTACAGTTGGTCTGTGACTAGTATTGCTGATCATTTGCCTGGTTGCTTTTTTATTTTGATTTGTCTCCTCTCCCCTATTTGTGGGCTTGGAGAGTAAGCATTGATGTGCACTTACAGTGCCTTTTTGGGTTCTTTTTCTTATTGTATTTTTCTTATGTTTTGCTCTATTTCTTTTCAAGAGTTGTATAAGTCTTATGATTGTATAACTTGCATAAATATAAAATAAAAAATAAAGAGGCCCACGTCCATCTGGTATCGAGGAGGGCTCCGATGAACTCCAGCTGCAGTGTGGGTCAGAGACTGGACTTCGAACACCTGAATGGTGAGCTCTGTGGGCTGCCGGATGCTGTCTGGAGTGGAACCCTTGATGAGCCAGTCATCCAGGTACAGGAAGACTAAGACCCCCATGGTCCGAAGGTAGGCAGCCACTTCATGAAGACATGTGGAGCTGAGGCCAGCCCAAAGAGAAGCGTTTGGTATTGATAGTGCTGGCCACCTGGCATGAACCGTAGGTACTGTTGTGATTTGGGTGGATCGGGGGTATGCGTATATGCATCCTTTAGATCCAAGGAGCATAGCTAATTGTCCTGTAGAAAGTATGGGAGCAGCATCTTCAGCGAGACTATTTTGAACTTCTCGCACATCAGGAACTGGTTTAGATTTGGCAGGTCCAGGATGGGTCTGAACCCTCCAGTCTTCTTGAGAAACAGGACGTATCTGGAATAGAAGCCCCATCTGACCTGTGCCAGGGGACCTGGCTCAATGGCTATGTTGGTCAACAGAGCGGAGACCTCTTCCTGCAACAGATGCAGATGCACAGGGTCCATGGGGTAATCCCCTGGATCATACAGAGGCAGCAGCTGGGCAAGGTGCAGCCAATATCCACTTTGGATGATCTACAACACCTAGGTGTTAGAGGTGATGAGGGGCCACCTGTGGGTGAAATGGACAGGCCATACCCCCCCCCCCCCCCCACACACACACCTGAGGAGGTATCCTAGCAGATAGCTGGCTATGCTCCTGAGGAACCTGTCAAAATCCCATCATGGCTTTGGCTGTGGGGTAGGCTAAGCGGAGGGCCTGCACCTATGGCTGGGTTTGGAAGTATGGGCATGGGTAAAAGGCCTTCTTACCTGGGTGTTTCTTTTGCATGGGATTTGCAGTCTTCCTGGAGAGCCTAGAGAAGGTCACATGCTCCTTCTTGAGCTTCTCTGCCTTTTCCTCCACCGGCTTTATGAAGAGGTTCTCTCCTCACAGTAAGGAATATTGACTATCTTGTCCTGGACCCAATGTTCCTGGTCAGAGGACTGCAGCCATGCCATCCAGTGGTCAGCAATGCCTACAGTCACTACTCTGCCTGAGGACTTGAAAGCATCATTGGAGACATGCACCATGAATTTAGAGCAGGCCTTGCAATGGGCTGCCAAGGCCCAAAAGGCCTTGCGACAGTCCTCAGGGACATGGGCAACAAATTCCACCAGGTCCAGCATGATGTCTTTGAGGAACATGCTCATATAGGTCTGGCAGGCCAGACCTTGTCAATAAGCATAGAACCCTGATAACATTTCCTCATGAAGGGGTCCAGGGTTCGGGCCTCATGGCCCAAGGGCACCGAAGAATGAGCCTTGGTACTTTTAACCCACTTCAAGGCTGACTCAACCATGATGGAATTGTGTGGTAATTGAGGGTTCTCAAAGCCCGGGCCCTTCTGGACCCGGTTCAGGGAATCAAGTCTCTGACTGATGACAGGAACGATGAGGGGGGTTTCCCACAGCCGTAACAGCAACCTTTCCAGAACATGGTGCACAAGCTTGGACTGAAAATGGGCTGATGGGGGCTGGAATAGGACAGGAAATGAGCTGATTGGGGGGCTAGGATTGGAAATAGTCTGAGTGGGGGGGAGGTTGGACTGGAAATGGGCTGAAGGGGGCTGGAATAGGACTGGAAATGAGCTGATGGGGGGCTAGGACTGGAAATAGACTGTGGGGGGAGGTTGGACTGGAAATGGGCTGACGGGGGTTGGAACAGGACCGGAAATGAGCTGATCGGGGGGCTAGGACTGGAAATGGGCTGATGCGAGGGGGTGGGAGAATGGAACTAGAAGGAAGCAGATGCTGGGTGGGGCTGGAACTAGAAGGGAGCTGATGTTGGGGAGGACTAGAAAGGGATGGGGCTGGGGGAATGAGGATGGAGGGGGAAAAGATATTTTGTGTTTGATTGGTAGGGTATTGGCAGAGTAAGTGGGGACTGAGGATGGAAGAGTGAAATTTGAATGGATAATAAAGGAATAAAGAAAGAAATGGGGGAAAGAGCAAAAGATGAAAGATCAATAATATGTTAAAGCAGATGTAAAAGAGAGAATGGAAAACATCTAGAAGAGAGAAGAAAGGATAAATGGACAGCTAGCAGAAGACACAAAGCAACCAGAAGAAAGTGACTGGAGCAATTGCAATTGAAAAATAAAATGCCCAAACAACAAAGGTAGAAAAATACTTTTTTATTTTTAATTTATTAACTGGAATATGTCAGCTCTGGGAAATGTGCATTGCTTACATCTTTACGTTTTGTTTACTATAAGAGGAAATTTAATTTATAGTTTTATTTCTCCAGTGTTATTATATGTTCCAACTTTGGTCTTTGGGGTTCCCAGTTTAAATTATTGTCTTTCTATTTCTAAATTGTATTATAACTATTAGATAAACTGAAGAGTAGCAAATCACCTGGGCCGGATGGTATACATCCAAGGGTGTTGAAAGAACTGAAATATGAGATTGCAGACCTGCTATCAGTAATCTGTGAACTTTCATTAAAATCATCTGTAATACCTGAAGAATGGAGGATCGCCAATGTAACGCCAATTTTTAAAAAGGGTTCCAGGGGTGATCCGGGAAACTACAGACCGGTGAGCCTGACATCAGTACCGGGAAAAATGGTAGAAACCATCATAAAGAACAAAATTACTGAGCATGTAGATAGTCATGGCCTAATGGGAGACAGCTAACATGGCTTTAGACAAGGAAGATCTTGTCTTACTAATCTGTTATGTATTTTTGAAGGTGTGAATAAACAGGTGGACAAAGGTGAGTCGGTTGATATAGTATATCTGGACTTTCAGAAAGCCTTTGACAAGGTCCCTCATCAGAGACTTTTGGCAACTAAAGAGTCATGGGATAGGAGGCAGTGTACTATTGTGGATCAGGAACTGGTTAAAAGATAGAAAGCAGAAGGTAGGGCTAAATGGCCAATTTTCCCAATGGAAAAAGGTGAATAGTGGTGTACACCAGGGATCTCTGCTGGGTCCGCTGCTTTTTGACATATTCATAAATGACCTGGAAAAGGGAATAACGAGTGAGGTTACCAAATTTGCAGATGAAACAAAACTATTTAAAGTTGTTAAAACCCAAGAGGATTGTGGAAACTTTCAAGAGGATCTTGATAAATTGGAAGACTGGGTATCAAAATGGCAGATGAAATTTAATGTGGACAAATGCAAAGTTATGCACCTAGGGAAGAACAACCCAAACTATGGTTACACGATGCAAGGTTCCACATTAGGTACCACCACCCAGGAAAAAGATTTAGGCGTCTTTGTGGATAACATGTTAAAACCCTCGGCCCAGTATGCAGCAGTGGCCAAGAGAGCAAATAGAATGCTAGGTATCATAAGGAAAGGAATATAAAATAAAACAAAAGATATTATAATGCATCTATATCATTCCATGGTGAGACCGCACCTTGAATATTGTGTGCAATTCTGGTCGCCTTATCTTAAAAAGGATATAGCATTATTAGAAAAGGGTCAGAGAAGAGCCATCAAAATGGTAAATGGGATGGAAGGATACTCCTATGAAGAAAAGCTAAAAAGGTTAGGGCTCTTTAACCTGGAGAAGAGACGGCTGAGGGGAGATATGATAGAAGTCTATAAATTAATGAACGGAGTGGAACGGGTAAATGTAGAACGATTGTTTACGTTATCAGAATATAGAAAGACTAGGGGACATGCAATGAAGCTACAGGGTAAACTATTTAAGACTAATAAAAGAAAATATTTTTTCACTCAACGTGTAATCAAACTCTGGAATTTGTTACCGGAGGATGTAGTAAAGGCTGTTAGTGTAGCTGGGTTTAAAAAAGGTTTGGACAAGTTCCTGGAGGAAAGGGCCATAAACCATTATTAAGAAGGGACCCAGGATATCAATGCTTGACCCAGTACAAGCATTGTGGAATCTTTGTCTTTTGGGGAAACTGCTAGGTACGTATGACCTAGATTGGCCACTGTTGGAAACAGGATACTGAACTTGATGGACCTTGTCCTGACCCAGTATGGCATATCTGATGTTCTTATGTTCATGGTGTACCTCCTAAAGGCTTCTGGGAAGCATTCCTATGTGCGGCTCCATCACCTGTTCATGAGAACTTATTTCCTGCTTGTTCACAAAGAAAACAGAGTTACTCACCTTTAGCAGGTGTTCTCCATGTTCAGCAGGATAAGTCCTCACAACACTCCCACCTCCCTTTGGAGTTGTAGTCCAAATTAGCTAGTTACCAGACTGAGGCAAATAGTGTGCGTGCATGATTGAATCCTTCTAAAAGCTCTAGAAGGAGCTGGGATAGGTTCCTATGCAAGAGCTGTGTCTGTGATGTCGCTCATATGTGAGGACTTATCCTGCTGTCCACAGAGAACACCTCCTGCTACTGGTGCGTAACTCTGCCTGGTGTTTTGTTTCTTTGCTAGAATTCCCCATGTCCTGGATCCCTTGAAGTAGTCTTCCACCAGCGAACCCTCTGCCCACAGTGATTCTTTTCTTCTGTCCTTCTGTCATTTTGTCTTTTCCAATTAAAAAAAAAAAGGTTTTCGGTGGTAATTCTTGCTGCAGCAGCTGTTCCTTTTTATGCAGATTATGGCCTTGTCAATTTTATTGATCGTTCATTTTTTTCTTTAATTGCCAAGTTTAACTTAAGTTAGCTGAGCTTCTTGACTCTACAGCTGCTGGTGACCTGGAGAGGGTATCGATTCTTCCATTTCCTGGTCTTTTATTTGCTTTTCTTCTTGAACTGCTTTTGTGGTGGTCTCCTGTATCATTCAGCTTGGTTTCACTTGTTACCTCCTCCCAGTTACTTTGCTAGTTCTGGCCTCTTTCTTTTGGTGCTCCTGCCGACTCTTCTCTTTCTAGTTCTTGGCTGCAGCTTCAGTTTGTTTGAAGGTGCTATGATTTACCTGCTTTGTTCTTATTTTTCGAGTTAGTGATCTTAAATTAGCAGCAGTTTCTCTCTCTAGTAGCTTTACTTTTAATGATATTACTTATTGTTCCAGTTTTTGGACTGCTGTCTTTATGTGCCTTCTTGACTTAAATGCAGGATTTACGGCATAAAAATAGCAGTATATTCACTCCTTTTTATTTGCAGGGGCCCAAGTGCCTGTATTGTGTCCTTAGCTGCTGTGTGTTTCTCCTGCTGCAGTTGGGTCATGCACAGGTTCATGGCCTGTAAGTGTAGCAGGGGAATTACTTTACTTGAAAATTTGGCATTATCCTTTCACTATAAGCCCTAGGCCAGAGGTGGGCATCTTTGTATCCTCAGTGATGTGCAGCCAGTATGAATTTCTTTATGCTTATTTTCGTTTGGATTTGGATTTTAATGCCTTTATTTTCTAAACCTGCCTTTAAGTGAGTTTTATAATTCAGATACAATAGGCAAGTCCCTGTCTTTGAGGGTTTACAGTCTGATGAGGTCAATAGTCCGTTGCCGCTGTCACCATGTCTTTAAACAGAGCTCTTGCAGTTAGTATACCTACAGTATGGTCTGCACTGGCTTTATAGGCTTAGCATTATCTTTTTTTTTTTAATTTTCTATTTATTGATTTTTACAAAAAATCCAAGCAAAACACACTTGAATGGAAAATAAAGGAAACAGGTTACATAGGTCAGCAAACATCCAACCCCACATGTAAGTAATATAACAGGAAATCAAAACAAAAACCTGTTCCTACCACAGCCCACAAAGAGAGGGAGAATCCAACTAAGAAAAAGAATATTACATTATAAGTGAGGAAATAACGCTGGAGGGAAACAGTCAGGTACTATCAATTGCAATGACACCTACACTGTATCAGAGGGACGACGGGCATTAATGAAGGCAAGCAACTGGGAAGGATCATAGAAAACATATGTAGCGGAAGTCATTTTGATAATACATTTTGAGGGAAATTTAAGAAAAAACTGAGCACCCAACATCAACACAGTAACAGTAAAAAGTCCCGTCAACGTTTCTGGGTCACTCTTGCAAGGTCTGGAAAGACCCGAACAGTCAGACCCAGAAAAGTAACATCCCTTTTACGAAAAAACATTTTAAGAAACCAATCCCTGTCCGAGGGTAGTGCAAAAGTTGCAATTAAAGTAGCAGGAGTAATAGTATCCACTAAAGAGGTCTCCAACAAAGCTGTAACATCTAAAGAATCAGCTACATTTACCCCCGGTATATCCCCACCTCCAGGGCCGGATTTACCTTGAGTGAGGCCCTACGCCAACAAAAATTGTGGGCCCCCAGCAGGGGCGGCCCAAGGGGGGTGCGGACCGCATTTGCATAAGGGGCCTCATTTGCATAAATATTTGCATAATGTTACCATATACTAACTTTTAGTAAACGTGCCTCTTAATGAGTGTATGGATAAAGAAAGACTAAAAGATTTCTACATTACTATAATCCAGTGCCAACTGCCAGACACATTAGGAACTACTACAAACACTGCCCATAGTAAACCCGCCGTATCCTAACAGCACTACCAGGACTCACAAAGCACCATACTCTACCAATCAAAAGGCAACACTGCAAATATTAAACCAATACATTTCAGAGAACAACAATACATGACCTACTGGGGAAAGAGAACAAGTGGCAATGTCAAATAGGAATTATATAAACAGAACACCTCAGCTCAGTTACACATGCAGAACATAGACCATCACCAAACAAGTAATCACAATTTAGAAATAGGAAGACAATAATTAAACTGGGAATCCCAAAAGCCAAACTTGGAATGTACAACACTGTAGAAATAAAACTATACATTAATTTGCTCTTGTACTAAACAAAGCGCAGATGTTAATGATGCACATTTACCAGAGCTGACATATTCCAATTAATAAATTCAAAATAAAGAGATATTTTTCTACCTTTTGTGCATTTTTTCAGCTGCAATTGCTCCAGCCACTTTCTTCTGGTTTCTTCGTGTCTTCTGCTAACTCTCCATCGTCTGCTGTCCATTTGTCCTTTCTTCTCTCTTCTAGATTTTTTTCCATTCTCTCTCTACATCTGCTTTAACATACTAATCTTTCTCCTTTTGCTCTTTCCTCATTCCTATTTCATCCACTCAAATTTTACCCCTCCATCCTCAATCCCCACTTACTCTCCCAATACCCGGCCAATTGTAGATTTTTTATCCCTCCCACACAAAATATTTTTCCCTTCTCCATTTTACTCTTCCAGCCCCATCCCATTCTAATCCTCCCCCAACATCAGCTCCCTTCTAGTTCCAGCCTCACCCAGCATCCATTCCCTTCTAGTCCCTGCATCAGCCCATTTCCAGTCCTAGCCATCCATCAGCCCATTTCCAGTCCTAGCAACCCCCCAACCCAATACCAGTCCTAGCCCCCCCATCACCCCACTTACAGTCCTTAACCCCCCATCACCCCATTTTCAGTCCTTAACCCCCCATCACCCCATTTTCAGTTTAAGCCCCCCCTATAACCCATTACCAGTCCTAACCCCCCATCAGCCCACTTCCAGTCCTAACCCCATCAACCCATTTCCAGTCAGCCCCCCATAGCCCATTGCCAGTCCTACCCCCCCCCCCCATCAGCCCATTACCAGTCCTAATCCCATCATCCCACCTCCAGTTTTAACCCCCCAGCCCATTTCCAGTCCTAGCCCCCCATAGCCCATTACCAGACAACCCCCATCAGCCCACAGCCCATTACCAGTCTTAACCCCCCCAAAGCCCATTACCAGTTCTAACCCCCCCCAACAGCCCATTACCAGTCCTAACCCCATCAGCCCACCTCCAGTCTTAACCCCCCAGCCCATTTCCAGTCCTAGCCCCCCCCCATAGCCCATTACCAGACAGCCCCATCAGCCCACAGCCCATTACCAGTCTTAACCCCCCCCCTAAAGCCCATTGCCAGTTCTAAGCCCCCCCAACAGCCCACAGTCCATTACCATTCCTAAACCCATCAGCCCACCTCTAGCCTTAACCCCCCCCAGCCCAGCCCAGCCCAGCCCCGCCCATTTCCAGCCCCAGCCCCCCAATAGCCCATTACCAGCCCTACCCCCCCCAGTCCATTTCCAGCCCCAGCCCCCCCAATAGCCCATTACCAGTCCTACCCCCCCCCCCATAGCCCATTACCAGTCCTACCCCCCCCCCCGGCCTAAAGAAAAATGTAATTTAAAAAAAAACCTGGTGGCTGCCGCCGCGGGGCCCCCTCTGCTGCCGCGGGGGCCCCGTCTACAAGGTGAAGCGGTGCGGTGCGGTGCGGTCGGGTCGGGTCGGGTCCGGTCGGGTCTCTCCCTCCCTCCGTCCCTCCCTGCAGGCTGCGAGAGACGCGAAGATAGAGCGTCTCCTCGCGTCTGTGTTAAGCCGGCAGGGGCTGATGGGAAATCCCATCAGCCCCTGCGGGCTTAACACAGACGCGAGGAGACGCTCTATCTTCGCGTCTCTCGCAGCCTGCAGGGAGGGAAGGAGGGAGGGAGAGACCCGACCCGACCGGACCCGACCCGACCGCACCGCACCGCACCGCACCGCTTCACCTTGTAGACGGGGCCCCCGCGGCAGCAGAGGGGGCCCCGCGGCGGCAGCCACCAGGTTTTTTTTTTAATTGAGTTAAAAAAAAATTACCTGGTTCTTTTTTTGTGGGCCCCTGCCGGCTGTGGGCCCTACGCCATGGCGTACATGGCGTATAGGTAAATCCGGCCCTGCCCACCTCCCTCTATCTTCTTTTTAACAGGTAGATAATAGAACTTAACCAAGGGAGGATGTGACTCTACAGGTACCCCCAAAATTTCCAACATATATTTCTTAAGCATTTCCTTTGATTAATTTCCCTAAGGCCCCTTCAATGGGATCAAACGTAAATTGGAGTATCGAGAGTGATTTTCCAAGATTTCCAACCTCAGGCTTAGCATTATCTACTCTACAAGCTGGATCTTTTAGGAAAGCCTTTTTGATGTCCTAAAGGATGCAGATTGAATATCACTACTATCTGCATAATTCTCAGGACTGCTCATGCTGCTCCTCCTACAACTACTTATTTCTATAGTGCTAGTAGGCAGATGGACTGCTGTACCCATTTAGATAAAGGAATAATTTATTTTATTGATCGAATCCAGCCAATGGCTGGATTCGATCAATAAAATAAATTCTTCCTTTGCAAGCCACGGTTTGTACTGGGTTAGTTTGTTGCACGTGGATTTGTGCTTTTTTGTTGGCCCCATTTAGATAAAGGTCAGTCCCATCTGCACCGAGCTTGCAATCCACTCCAGTATGACATGGAGAGAGCCAGGATGCTGTGTAATGCTTTTCAGCAGCACTAACCCGATGCTGCGGCTGCTGTTAAAACTCTGTTGATCTAGCCAGTGCCACTTATTTGGATATCTGCTGTCTAGATGAGTGCTTTTAAATATCAGGCTTTAGTTTGTGCCTGAAGCAACGGATGATGACGTGATTTGCCTGAGGTCAAATGGCAGGAGCAGGATTTGAATTCTGGCTTCCCTGGTTCTAAGTGCTCTTAGGCTGTAACGCAATAGCACTGCTTTCCTTGTTGGGATTTGTAGGAAGTTAGTAGGTGAAAGTTCTCGTCAAGCCTTAGCAAGAGTCTTTTGCTCTCTTCACATTCTTTGCCCCTTCGGAGTGTGATCAGAGCCTCCTTGCTAGAAAGGACAGATACAGCTCTAGCCTACTCCGTTTTTCCCCCTTGTCAGGTTCATCTAATACTGGCTGTATTCTATAACACTTTTGGATTTATAATCCTACATTTGAAAGTCAGAACTATACCTATTTTCACACAGTGTAATAGAATTAGGACTGGATTAGGAAAATCATGGTGTTGGCTGGTACCCCTAGAATTGCCCCAGCCACGGTTCACTATGCTCCACAGAAGATGGTGCTATGTGCCCGATTCACCACTCGCAGGTGAACTAGAAATTTGAAGGGCTGCTGAGTTTGGCTAGGGCATTTGTTCTTGCTGCTGAGTCAGAGCCCACAGGTTGTCACTTTGCTTCTATAATCTGCTTCTATTTTTACATCACTACCTTAAAATAGAATTTTTGTGCTCTCTTATGGGGAGGGGGCACGTCACAATTCCCTTTTCGTTCCTTTTAAATCAGTCTAGCATTGATTGCTTCTTGATCTTCTGCTTGACCTTTAAAGTTCTGGGGATGAGCAATGGGAGGGGGAGAAGGATTTAAGTAAATAGTTTCCACCTCGAAGATCTGGATTTCACTTTTTCTTATTCTCTGAGAGGAAAAAAGACCTTAATGAATTACACAGTAACTTTGCACATACCATGACAGTCATGAACCTCACTTCTAAGCCAGGATATGATCTCAGTCTCTAAAATTTACTGCTAATGCTCGGCGTAGTGCTTGCATCATGCCAAAGAGAGTTTCCTTCTGGAATTCGTAAGATGTAACAGATATGGGTAATTTGTCAAGATATGCTTGGAAATTCTTCTTTATCAAGCCTGTGGCTCCCAATACAATGGTAAATATTTCTGTAACTTTTTGCCACATTTTCTTGGTCTCTGACCGCATTTCTTGGTACTTCAGGATCTTCTACTTCTCCACGAGGTTCACAGAATAATCACTTGTAATAGAATGGCTATGAAAGACCTAGATAAGATTCTCAAGAGCAGAGATGTCTCTCTCCATACAAAGATTCGACTTGTTCAAGCCATGGTATTTTCAATAACATCATATGGATGTGAAAGCTGGACAGTGAAAAAGATAGACAGGAAGAAAATTGATGCCTTTGAATTATGGTGCTGGCGGCGAATACTGTGTATACCATGGACTGCCCGAAGAACAAACCAGTCTGTACTAGAGGAGATCAAACCTAAGCTTTCTTTAGAAGCTCAGATGACAAGACTTCGACTTTCATACTTTGGACACATCATGCGGAGAGAGAGATCATTAGAGAAAGACATCATGCTTGGCAAGATAGAAGGTCAACACAAAAGAGGAAGGCCAGCAATGAGATGGATCGATACAATAACAGCTGCTACGGGTACCAGTCTGTCAACAATAAGCCACCTGACTGAAGACCGAACACAATTTAGGATAGCTATCCAGAGGGTCGCCATGAGTCGACTCCGACTCGACGGCACTTAACAACAACAACAACAACCGACACCTCTTTTATCAATGCCGTTCTGGCGTTTTTCTCCTTTACTATTATGTCGAGTTTCCTCGCATCCAGTTTCTTATCTATCGGAATGGGAATGTCCCAGGTGATCATAACCTCTTCATTCTCTGTAATTCTCTTAAGGTCATGATCCAGGAGAGTTAATGTGTAGTGTTTACAGAGTTTCCAATGGATGATGCATGCTACTTTCTTGTGCCTTTCTGCACAGAAATTTTCCGCAATTAGAACTTCACAGTCAGCTATGAGAAGAGTCACTGTTTCCAAGTCTTTCTTACAGAATCGACATATGTCTGTTTTGCCAGTTTTTTCAATGCTCACTGTAGACCATCTCGTCTGTAATCTGCTGTCCTGGGCTGCAACCATCAATCTCATCCTTCGGTTTCAGTCCACCTCTCTTTAACTATTCATGTATCCGTTCGTGATCAACAAAGGGTTCCTGGAGTAACAGTTTGTATTTCCCACTGTATGTGTGCATGTGCTACTTGTTCTTCCTCGGTTGCTGATATAATTCTTTAAAGAGCTTTTTTTTCTCTTGTTTTACAAATTCTGTTGCTTCCTTTCCTGTGGGTGCTTGTGGAGAATCACTCATTCTTTCTAGTCATTGGAACGCTTGTCCAAGTTTGATGATGGAGACAGATTCTGGACATTTCCTTTCATGTTTCAGCACTTTTGTGTATTTGGATCCGATGATGCTGTCAGGTAGGCCTGGAGGCCTGTGATAGTAGCTCTGTAGGTGTAATCAATCTCTATGAGACCTAGCCCTCCTTCAACTTTAGGAATATTCAGTAACCTGTGAGTGGCCTTGTATGGAGATGCACTGGGTTAACTTTAAGATGCATTTGGTTACTACTGAGTAGTAATGGACTATGCAGCTCGGGATGTGTATTTTGGTAGAAACTCAGCACCAGGCAGATAATGACTGATTTTCTAATATCAGCTCAGTATTTGTATTATGTTCTCACTGTGCAATCAAATATGATGGACAAGAAACAATAAAAATTCAGAGCTAGCCAACATGGGTTTACTCAGATTAATCACTGGTGGAAGGCTTTTAAAGGGGAAATATTGTAAATTTAAGTGGGTGTTTTGGGTACTCGCTAGCCATGCCTGTTGCTATTAGTGTGGATGCATTTGATGCCTCATCTATAAGTGGCATTCACTGCGGCTATGTGCCTGTTGGAGTGGCACGTTAACATTGCACTAACAGTGGGGGGAGGGATACACATGCCCCTGAAAGTTAGTGTGGGCGCCTGTATTCAATTTTGGTCCCCAATACCGGCACAATCCTTAGTAAACAAGCCCCATAATTTAAAAAACAAAGGACAAAATAAAATCTTAAAGGAAAGGGAAATGGATTTAGCTCAAGCTTCTCTCAGAAGTACTGAGTTGAATTACATACAGGTATAGTAGGTATTTTCCTGTCCCCAGAGAGCTTACAATCTAAGTTGGTATCCGAGCCACTGTTGAGTTACATAACACCCCATTCAGGTACCTCTAAACTTATTATAGCAACAAATGGAATGTGTAATGAACAGTGAGCAACTTTATACATCATGGCTGGCCCTGCTTTTGTGCCCAATGATTACGAGCTAGAGCGCATGAGGGAAACTAGCACTGTGAAGGGAGGGGGGAGGGGGAGGAGTACTTCCTAAAATGGCTCAGGGGGACATGCATGTGATTTCAATATCTGAATGGCATTTTCAGATGTGGAATTCATGAATAGGGCTTCTAAAATGTCCGCCCCCCCCCCCCCCCCAGGGTCTCAAACTCCATCCTTGATACTCCTAAGCAAGTTTGGATGGTTATAATGAATTTTCAGAAGTTATTTGCATTCACTGTGAGTCATTCATCTTATGAATATTCATAAATGGTCTGTTGAAAACCAGCTTGCTTTGTGCAGAGGGGGTGGCGTCAGTGCTTGCGAACTCGCTTAAAAGACCAGTAGCTCCAGGTCATGAGGGACAGATTGAACCAGCTCTGGTTTTACTCTGTGACTTGTATAAACCTGTTAGTTCCGTAAACCCAGCAGCAGCTGCAGATCCCTTATGCCATGGAGTGTGGGGCTAAAGCGTGCTTCACAGCAAGCGTGATGCGCTCCCTTTTACTCCTGCTGCCGCTTGGAAGCATTCACTGTCTGGCACTGTGTCAAAGAGCTTAATGCTGGCAGCTAGCACTCTCCCACGTCTCTCTTCATTCTGCATTAGTAGAATTTTTATGAATGGCAAGCTTGTACGGTTTGCTTCTTAACATTTCCAATATCGCTTCAAAAATAAATACCTCTGCACTAACCCAATGAGTGTTTATCTGTCTAGACTTTTTAATCAAAGCTGAAGAAGCCTGCCAATCTTTTGGGGATTTAGAGGCTTGGCGTGCTGCAGAAAGCTCTGATGAGCAGAGGCATGTATGTTGCCATCTCTGCCCTTCCTGCCGGTGGTAGACATCGAGCACCCGTGATCTTTCCTTAACGGTGGATGGAGTGACTGACACGTAGGAGAAGTCATTTTAGCATGTGATAGGCGAGATGAGTAACAGGAACAGGAGGCTCTGGGAGAAAGTATAGCAGCTATGTCTGATGCTCATTCTTCGAAGCCTGTGACATCAGCCTTCTCCCCAGCCAGACAAACCAAGTGATTATTCTGTATTACATATGAGGAGACAGACGATCAAGTACCAAGAGATGCAATCAGACGTCACTGGCTGGCTGAGCCGTTCAGATAGGGGATGGGATGTGATACAGTCTGTGCTATGCAAATTACTCTTACAGGCCGGGAACCAACAACTGGGTGCTGATGGTAGACTCAACCAAGTCTGGTTTTCAGAATAACTAAAACGTGCAAGTTAACCATCTCTTAGACCAGCTCAGTGCAAATATAGCTCATTAATATTCATTGTGTCTATCCTATGAACCAGTGGAGGGTCCCATGAAGTGAGTCTGAGGATCTTTGATTTTAGAAACATGAAGCACAGTGGTTCTGAGATGTGGAGACACCAGTGCTGAATGTAGTATGTACATAAACTTGTGGTACTAACCTTCTCTGAGAAATCCTGTCTTTAATTCTTTGCATGGGATAGGGTGCAATAAGACCAGAACTGCATTTGCCAGTCCTGAAAAATGTAAGTCAGTTGGTAAATCTGTTTCATAGGATTTGTTTAATGGTAAACCGCCTTGATTTCTATCCTTTGAAAGGCGGTATATCAAGTGAAATAAATATAAACATTGTATTTAGCAAGAGGTTTAATCCTGCTTTGGTAATGGATATAGAAATGTAAGAAATAAGATGCTGAGTCAGACCAAAGGTCCATCAAGTGCAGCATTTGGTCTCATAGCATAGTGGGATCAGCTGGCAAGCCAAAGGGATTGCCCAAAGCGCTCGGTGCTTGGAAATACCTGCAGAATGCTCCTTGTCAAAAGGTGCATCGAGGTGATTGCCCTGGACCCTGCACTCCCTTAGCATCTGCCCGTAGACCTATGGTGCATTAGGAGGGAGAAGTTGTGAAATGACCACCAAAGATGTGTTTATTAGAAACATAGCGGCAGAAAAAGACCATATGGCCTTCCTAGTCTGCCCTTCCATATCACCCACTGCAACAATCCCCTTTTTTCCTTTAGAGAGCATCTGTGTTTGTCCCATGCTTATTTGAATTCAGATACTGTCCTCATCTCTACCACCTCCACTGGGAGACTACTCCAGACATCTATCACTCTTTCCATAAATAAATATTTCCACATCTTACTCCTGAATCTATCCCCTTTCACCCTTATCCCATGTCCCCTCATAGCAGAGCTTGCTTTCAATCAAAAGAGGCTCTCCTCCTGTGCATTTATGCCACAGTGGTATTTAAATGTCTCAGTCATATAACCTCTGTCCTACCTTTCCTCTAGTCTAAAGTATACATATTAAGGTCCTTATGTCTGTCCTCATATGCTTTATAATGAAGACCACTAACCATTTTAGTAGCACCCTCTGTACTGACTCCATCCTGTTCACATCCTTTTGAAGGTGCGGTCTCCAGAATTGCACACTATACTCCAAATGAGGTCGCACCAAAGACTTATACAGAGGCATTATCACTTCCTTTTTTCTGCTAGCCATTCCTCTTCGTATGCACCCAAGCATCCTTCTAGCTTTTGCTGTCGCCTTTTCTACCTGTTTAGCTACTTTAAGATCATCAGACACAACCATGCCTAGGTCCCGCTCTTCTTTAGTGGGCAAAAGTACTTCACCCCCTATACTATATTGCTCCCTTGGATTGCTGCAGCCCAAATGCATGACCTTGCAGTTTTTAACATTAAATCCCAGCTGCCAAATTCTAGACCATTCTTCAAGCTTAGCTAGATCCCTGCTCATGTTATCTACACCTTCCTGGGTGTCTGCTCTATTGCAGATTTGGATATCATCCGCAAAAAGGCAAACCTTACCCGACAGCCCTTCCGCAATATCACTAACAAAGATGTTAAAAAGAATCTGACCAAGGACAGATCCCTGCAGCACTCAACTGGTAACCTCTTTTTCCTCAGAGTGAGCTCCATTTACCTGTACCCTTTGTTGCCTCCCACTCAACCAATTTCTAACTCAAGCAGTAACTTTAGGGTCCATCCCTAGGGTGCTCAGTTTGTTTATAAGTCGCCTGTGACGAACGGTGTCAAAGGCTTTACTGAAATCTAAATACACCACATCTAGGGCTCTCCCTCAGTCTAATTCCCTGATCACTCAGTCAAAGAAATCAATCAGATTTGTCTGACAAGACCTGCCTTTGGTGAATCCATGCTGCCTCGGATCCTGCAATCCATTGGACTCCAGAAACCTCACTATTTTCTCTTTCAGCAGCATTTCCACCCCTGAGGTTAAACTATTAGCACCTGTAAGACTATGGTATTAGCTAATGTGCTCAATACGTTTTTTTTTTCTCCCTTTTCCAATGTGCATAAAATCGCTGAGGGGGATGGGAGGTCCACGTGGCCTATAAGTGATAACAAGAGGAGGAGACACTGAAATGACAGAACCAGGATGGGTCTGGAAGGCAAATAAATTCCAATTATATGAAAGTTCTGACATGTTCTGAACAATTTTTGGATCAGAAGACTAGTATTTTCATTTCCAGGATGACTCCCCCTTTTGTATCAGTGACTACTGCAAAAATGTGCTTCTTTGGTGTACAAAGCAGTCGTTCTTTCAGTCAGTTTTAAGCAGCTACTATTACATTTCCCCTTAGCCATAGGTTTTAATTTTCATATTTTCCCCTTTCTCCCCGCGGTCTCCTGTATGAAGGCTCGAGACTATAGGCCTCCGTCCTCTTTGCACTCTGTTTTCCTCTGGTACTAAATTAGCTAACGTAGCACCAGAATCTCTCTTTAGTTCCCACTAAAAAATATCTTTTGGTTACCTGAACACTAAAATTTTCTGATCTCTGTATCAGTCTGTTTTAGATCTGATTCATTAACAAATTTTGAACAATTACAGCTCGATATTCAAATGCCACAGTAAGTATTTTTTTTTATTTTTAAATGTTGGCCATTGTGCTTCAGTTATGCACATATACACACATTGCATTGCATTCAGTGTGCTAATAGGATTGCAAGCAGCCCCAAATATACATGGAGAGCACAGCCTACCACTAGTGTACAGTTATCAGAGCTTTTCAGCTGGTATCTGTTTTAGGTAAGTGGTTTAAACCCCACATAGCTGGCAATATTCAGTTGCTATCTATATTTATTTAACCAGTTTTCTGTACTGCCTTATCCTTCAATTAAAGTGGTTTACATTATGTAATTACTACAAACAGTTATTGGATATATTCCCTTGTCCCCAAAGGGCTCACAATCTAAGTGTACCTGAGGCAATGGAGGGTTAAGTGGCTTGCCCAAGGCCACAAGGAGTGCCTATGGGACTAGAAACCCCAGTCCCTCCAGCCTGATATTGCTGTCCCCAGGTGGGACTTGAACCCCTGGCCCTCTGGCCTGAAGTACCATGTCCTAACCACTAGGCCACTCCTCCCTGTAGAGTTAGGTGGAATGCCTGTGATCTGCCCTCTGGCACTATGTTGGTAACACCAAGGTGGTCTAAGAATTTTCTGTGCCACTATCCATATAGTTGGCTGCTGTTATAGAGATAAGTATTTCTGAATATTGAGCCTTTAGTTAGTAACTTGTGTGTTAGGTGTATAGCAGCACAGAAATTGTTCATACATACGGTTGTACGATGTAGGATTTTATGTACACTGATCCACTTAGGAAAAGCATTCTTTTTAAGAAACTAGGGTTCTTCTGGTCTTACACTGTTACAATCATGGGGGCTAATGCAGAAAACTAGTGTAGCCTTTATGTGCAGATAGTACAACTTTTAGGTACAATTACCATCACGCCAAGTGCAGAAAATAGATGGACGTGCGCGTAAACAGCAAAGGAAAAGCAAGCGCACACATATGCAAATTAGCCATGCGATGCCCCTGTTTCTCTGGGAGAGCGTGACAAACCTGCGCCGACTTCTGTGCGCATGTGTTTGGCTTGCTCTCCCAGTTTAACCTTGCCATTTGCGCCACAGTTTAATGTGTGGCTTATTTGCATATGCACCCCTTTTGGCATGCCGGGACTGAAGCCGCGCGCTATCAGTGCTCTGTATAGAGGCATACGGAGTTGATAGCACGTGACTTCAGAGCCGGCTTTCTGCATCGGCCCCATGGTTTATAAAAGCACAGAGCACATGGGTGGAGCACCGCAGAGAGCCATACAGGTCCTGATTTTATAACAGAATGCCTATATGAATAGCTCAAAAAGGGATCACATAGGTGTCTTTAGAACAAAGGCACGTAAAACTAGCACCTGTGGTCTATAAATGCTGATGCAGAAATTTACACTTACTCCAGAGTTGCTGTAAATGTCTGCAGGTACTCTTACGTATACACTGGCCCCGATATGTCTATATAGGTATACTGCCATGCAAAAAGACCTTTTCAGCATGTAGAACAGGCTTTACAGGTGGAAAAGGCTTTATGAAAATTACCCACTTCACAGAAAGATTAAGGCTGAGGGCATGAAAACCTGCTGCCTGCAGCAGACGTAACAGAGCTGGGTTTATGCAATGAAACCAAAGCTGGGAGATGTAATATTCATCCACAGGGACATGCAAATGAAGGAGAAGAGGCACGTGCATTATTTCTCTTCTCTGGAGATTAGATCCCGGTTCCTGGGGGCTTTCAGTTATCTCGAGCAGAAATCATAGACCCGTTTGCTCTTGTAAAGCTCTTTTTTTTTTTAAACCATTAATACAAGCCACGTGGGTGACAGTAATAGGTTTAAAAATAGTAAGGTCATTAGTAACAGAATTAGTAACACTATCAATAGCAGTAAAAGTGACAACAAGAGTAATAATAGAATAATAAAAATACCACTAATAGTACAAGTAAGAAAACTGGCTGCAGGGAGCAATAGTTCTAGCATTAACAGTCCCAGCAGGAGACCTAAAGGCACATTTTACAAAGGACATCCAAGTCAAAACGTCTGAAAAAAGAGCACGCATGGCCAAAGTCAGGAACAATTTCACAAATGTGGATGTGCCTGATACGGCTGTTTATGGGGACGTTCACATAGACATCCTCGGAATGGCATTTGAGAACAAGGATGTCTACTAACCTAACGGTGAGAGTAGTAAGGCAGAGCCAGGATTTGAATCCCACTGCTGCTCCCTGTGATTTTGGGCAAGTCATGTAACCCTCCAGCTTTACTACACTCCCCAGTGCCTGGAGCAGGTCTAAACTTGGACATCCTGGATGTATTTGAGATCAAGTGAGACGTCTAAGTCCACTGCACTGCCCCGCCCAGACATGCTTCTGCCCCGCCCCAAACATGCCTCTGCCCCGCCCCCTGCCTATTTGAACAACTCCAGTGCAGGGACATCTTTTTATTTTTTTAATCTTTAAACAATTTTACAATAAATCAAGTAAAAATATATTTGTACAGAAAAGTCCCACAAGGCGTGAAAACAAACAAAACAAGAAATCAAATGAGGTAAATTTTAAACACCAAGAAGGACACAAAACCGGAAGCGATCCATTTTCAAATTTTAAGAAAAAAAGCAAACTAAAGCAAAAAAGAGAATGAGGACTGCGAACAGGGGAAATATCATTAATTACGGGTCATAAAGTTAATATGATTATACAGAGCTAGACAAAGCACATAGGATTGATACAAAAGAGACTAAATTAGTAGGATCTGTAAATATATAACTAGCAGACTTATAGTTTACAACACATTTGCAGGAAATTTTCAGGAAAAATAAGGCACCAAGCTGAAGAACCTCAGGCCTCAAAAGAAGGAACTCCTTCCTCCTTTTCTGGGATTCCCTTGCAACATCAGGGTACCTTCTAATTTTATGAGTCAAAAACAAAATCACCTCTAAGTCGGAAAAAGAGCCACATGAACCAGTCCCGATCTGAGGGCAATGCAAAAGTCGCAATCCAAGTTGCAGGGTTCACCATCTCAGAGTCAGAAGTCTTCAGCGCATCCATTACCACTGCTTGATCCTGAGATTGTTCCTATTGAGGTTTGTCCAAAGGGAGATAGTATATTTTAGAAATCGATGGAATATCATCAGGGGATACTTTCAATAGCTCGACCAAATACCTTTTGAACATATCTTGTGGTGGGATCAGAGAAGCCTTTGGGAAGCCAATTGTCCTAAAATTAGACTGTCTAACAGCATTTTCCAAGGACTCAACCTTGCTACGTAAAAGGATATTATCTTTCACCAAAAGCTCTTCCGTCCCAGAAATCTTGCTAATCCATTCTTCAAAAAAGGGAAGTTGCTGCTTCAACCCCTGAACTGCTTTCTCCATCTGCAGAAATTTTACCAGAAAGAACCTCTAGATTCGGAGCCATGGCCTAGCCCAAGTTGGCAATTGCCTGCCAAATAATCTCGAGCAAAAAGACCTCATGTCGCTTCAAAGAAAATATAGCCAGAGGCAGTGGAACTCCCAACTAACCTGGGGCATGCTCACTGTCCCGCTGCTCGGGTGAAGAAGTCTCAGCTGCACTTTCTAACAGGGTCAATATCCACTCCTGTGGCCCCTCAAATGCCTCAACAGCCGTATGTTCTTCGGACGCTATGGCTCCCAAACTACCACCATCGGCCCACCTCTCGAGTCAAAGTGCCAATCACCGCTTCAGAAGTCAACGCACCAGACTGGCCAGACCTTTGCCATATTTGACAATTGTTTCACTTGACCATATTCTCAAATTCTTACACAGAGTTTACCAGTGGCAGAATGGGAAGTAGAGATCACTTGAGTCTCTGTTCTTATAAATGAAGAATCTGAGGTTTGTTTTAATTGATTATTTTTGGTGGAACGGGGAAGAATGTTTTAAGAAATTCTTAAATTAGTCACTCTACAGTAATGACAGTCGGGAACGGACTTTAAACCAATTCTTGAGTCAGGTCCTATGTGCTACCCAATAGAACACACCTGCTCCCTTATGATCTGATAGTTTGCTGAGTAGGGCCAGTATTGAAGGACTAGAAAAAGGGACTGTTCCTTCTGGAGAGAGATCTGCAACTGTGAGTATATACTTCTGGTAATTTTCTAAAAGGAATTCTTTGTATTAAAGCTACTTAGGGGCTTGTTTACAAAGCTGCGGTAGCGGTTCGCGATCGTTATTGGAGCCGCGACCCCATTGATTTCAATGGGGCCGCGGCTCCGATAACGACCGCGAACCGCTACCGCGGCTTTGTAAACAAGCCCCTTAATCTGTGAACCCACTGTTTTTGTTAAATCAGTCAGGGCCTAGTAGCAGCAGTTTAACTTTAAATTTAAAACACAGAGGAGAACTTTCTGGTTACATTTCATACCCAGCAGAGAGCTTGTAGTTTAAATTTCATAAGAAGTTAGAGCTATAATTTAAATCAAATCAGAATATAGCTTACCTCAGCAGCACAAGACAGGGTACTGTTTAGCAGCCCTCTTTTAATAAGTGTTATTTCCCTCCCTCCCCTGGGATAATCATAGCTTTATAGGTACTTACACATCTTAAAAGACAGGAGGTGCTCTCAGGTGAAGCTCATTACCTAAATCAGTCATACACTAAGAACCTGAGATTAGTTAAGCTTCAGGTGAACAAGGTATATTACACGTATTAGGTACAGTTTTATTAGTATAAATATCCATAGCAACCCTTAGTAAGTAAAGAACTTAGATCTAAACACAAACTTAAAACTAAGATGCAGACAGCAGTCCAGCAGCGGGATGGGGGCTTTGCAGTCTTTTGCATTGAGTGTCACATGTACGATTTTCTCCCAGTTGGTGAGAGGTCTTACGTGTGCATTAGGTGCAAGGAGCTCTTTGCTCTCAGGGAACGAGTCCGTTCTCTAGAGGCTAAAGTAGCAGACTTGGAAAGCATAAGACAGACAGAGAGGTACATAGACGAGACCTACAGGGATATAGTCCTGAAGTCCCACCTCCAGTCTGGCAGCATCCCTGTTGCCATGGAGGAGAGAGGTCACGAAACAGGAGAGCCCTGGGGTTTTTTTGCAACAAAGAAAACGGGGCACCTGCCATTCAGCATAAGTTTAGTTTGATGGAGTTCTAACTTAAAGTTTTTATGATAATTGAAAAGATATTTATAAAAAATAAAAAAGAAGCAACACAAAAAGTTTAAAAATTACAAACCATACTGGCCTGAGGTCATTGATGTAAACGGACACTAAAAAAAGGGGAGTCAATTACCCGCAAATAAGTGTTGAACGTACACCATTTATCTGAGACCGGTGGCCAGTTGGTGTATTGAGTCTGAAGTTGAAGATTCTAATGAGTGAATGAATAAGTTATAGTATTAATTGTAGTTCACTCTGGAGTGAGACCTGCGATTGTTTTTGTTCAAAATGACCTAATGGGAGACAGCCAACATGGCTTTAGACAAGGAAGATCTTGTCTTACTAATCTGTTATGTTTTTTTGAAAGAGTGAATAATCAGGTGGACAAAGGTGAGTCGGTTGATATTGTGTATCTGGTCTTTCAGAAAGCCTTTGATAAGGTCCCTCATGAGAGACTTTTAGCAAAACTAAAGAGTCATGGGATAGGAGGCAGTGTACTATTGTGGATCAGGAACTGGTTAAAAGATAGAAAGCAGAGGGTAGGGCTAAATGGCCAATTTTCCCAATGGAGGAAGGTGAATAGTGGTGTACCCCAGGGATCTGTGCTGGGTCCGCTGCTTTTTGACATATTCATAAATGACCTGGAAAGTGGAATAACGAGTGAAGTTATCAAATTTGCAGATGACACAAAACTATTTAAAGTTGTTAAAACTCAAGAGGATTGTGAAAAATTGCAAGAGGATCTTGATAAATTGGAAGACTGGGCATCAAAATGGCAGATGAAATTTAATGTGGATAAGTGCAAGGTTATGCACCTAGGGAAGAACAACCCAAACTATGGTTACACGATGCAAGGTTCCACATTAGGAACTACCACCCAGGAAAGAGATTTAGGTGTCATTGTGGACACCATGTTAAAACCCTCTGCCCAGTGTGCAGCGGCAGCCAAGAGAGCAAATAGAATGCTAGGTATGATAAGGAAAGGAATGGAAAATAAAACAAAAGATATTATAATGCCTCTATATCGTTCCATGGTGAGACCGCACCTTGAATACTGTGTGCAATTCTGGTCGCCGTATCTTAAAAAGGATATAGCGATTTTAGAAAAAGTTCAGAGAAGAGCCACCAAAATGGTAAAGGGGATGGAAGGATACTCCTGTGAAGAAAGGCTAAAAAGGTTAGGGCTCTTTAACCTGGAAAAGAGACGGTTGAGGGGAGATATGATAGAAGTCTATAAATTAATGAACGGAGTGGAACGGGTTTATGTAGATCGATTGTTTACCTTATCAGAATATAGAAAGACTAGGGGACATGCAATGAAGCTACAGGGTAAACTATTTAAGACTAATAAAAGAAAATATTTTTTCACTCAACGTGTAATCAAACTCTGGAATTTGTTACCGGAGGATGTAGTAAAGGCTGTTAGTGTAGCTGGGTTTAAAAAAGGTTTGGACAAGTTCCTGGAGGAAAGGTCCATAAACCACTATTAAGAAGGGACCCAGGATATCAATGCTTGAACCAATACAAGCATTGTGGAACCTGTGTCCCTTGGGGAAACTGCTAGGTACATATGACCTAGATTGGCCACTGTTGGAAACAGAATACTGGGCTTGATGGACCTTGGTCTGACCCAGTATGGCATATCTTATGTTCTTATGTTCTTATTGCGTTGCATTTGGATAACTATAAATGAGGACATCATTTTAAAAAGTTGAAAAGTGCACACTTACAATATGAATACGCCGGCACATTTTCAGGCACGGATCTATGGTGGACTCAGTGGGGAGAAGTGTGGGAAAGTGTGACTCAGTATGGTAAAGGATGGCAGAAGAGTGTGTGAGTGGAGGAGAGGGTTCATGGGGCAATGTCTCCAAATGGGTTAATTTTGCACGTACCATGGCAGGAATGAATCTCGCCTCAATGCCAGGGTGTACTGGGGAGGATCTCAATCTCTGAGGTTCCAAACAGAGCTTCTTTCTGTTGCATAGGCAACATATCAAGATGCTTTTGGAAAATCTTTTTAATCAGGCTGGTGATGCCCAACAGAACTGGGACAATCTCTGTATCTTTATGACACATTTTCAGGAATTTGCTGGTGGGTTTTTTTTTTTTTTTTGCAGGAAGGGGGAATTAGTTGACAACTTTTTTCAGATGCAGCTCATGGTGAGCCACATTTAGGAGCATGTTTACTAAAGGGTAGAGCAGGGTTATTGCATGGTTTTGGCATTGTGCTAAAAGGTAGCATGGGGCCTCATGCAAAACCCCCCATGCTACCCTAGTAGCACACATCAGGGTGGTGACTGGTTGGTATGGTTTGCCACGGTGAAGTGTGGTAACTACAGGGGGATGAATGTACCTGCCCCCTGCAGTTAGCCCAAAGTCCCATGTTGGTGATGCAGCTCACATGCCCATTACTAGTGCAAGGCTTAGTAAACATGTCCTTAAGTATTTCCATGACCCTAGAGAGCTTATAATCTAAGTGTTGTACCCTGTGAATCTTCTTTTTCTCTTCACATAGTATAGAATAAGCATTTGGCATTGATTCTATTATTAATGCTGTTCTTGTGTTGTTCTCAGTTACTACCACATCCAGAGCTACAAATCCCTGTTGGCTTGTGTACTTATATGGCACATAGACCCATGCAGTTTAATAAACACTCTTTTCTACATGAAAAAATGCTCCCAAAAAGATTTGATGTCTGAAAGATAAATTGCTGAATGTCTTGTGAAAGAGGAGTGTATTAAAAGATGTGTAAGTCCCGTCACAGTTACTTCCCACAAGGAAAGACGATTTTTAGAAAGGTAAAGAAAAATAACTGAAATATCTTCCATAGCTTTTTTTTTCCATTTAAGTTTTTTATTGATTATTTCAGGCAATAATACAATCTCGAAAGCCAACATTGTACATGTTACACATCTCTATTAGAATCAAACATCGTTTTATCTATCATTTCATTTCCCCCCTCCAGCTTAAATTGCTATTAACCATTTCAATGAAGGTTATAATTTTCTGCATGCACAATTTTGTATGTTTTCCATAACACTTTAAGCTTCCATAGCATTAAAAGAAACACTTAAACCACTTCCATAGCTTTAAAAAAATCGGTTTCCCACTGAACTTGCAACATTTACAGCAGCGGTTCTATTGATTTAATCAGATGACCTCCTGGATTCTAAGAAGAGAATTTTTAAATAAAGATGTTTAAATGCTTTTTTCTTTAGGTTCCTAAAAAAAATGAAACGTTCTTTGTATACGCGAGAGCCTAAGAAGCCTCTTGCAAATCAGTCATCAATGGGTTAAATATTCCTGGATCCCTATTGGCCGCCAAGAAGAGCTGCCCAGAATGTGCTTGTAGGCAGCCTGGAGTGATGCAGCCCCTGCCTCTAGTTGGTCTTTTTTGAAATGTGCCTTCTGCTATTCTCTCTGTTTCTGAAACAGGGGATGCTGGCTTCCTCTAACATCCAGGGTTCAGAAAGAAAAGAACTTCAATGAATGCTGCCCAAGCTCGCGTTGCGGTGAGGTACATGGGGAAACACCACCATTACCTGGATATGCTGTTTCAAGCACCTACAACAGAGCTGTAGAAGAAAGAGTCTGAATTATAGCGTACACCAGAATTGCTCGAGATCTGTGCTAGATGACCTTGATTTTAAAGGCAAAACAGAGACTAGGAAGATAAATGACCTCTCCTTGTCTTTTAGAAAGCATCCGTTGAAAACATTAAGGCTGCATTATAATCAGCCATTTGTCTGGCAAGATACATGCATGCCTTGCATATCTGATTCTTCCTCCAAGATGATCAGTTTGATTTTGGGGACGCTGCAGTCACTGGCTTTCCTCGGTCTGTGTGAATGGAGACCTGCTCCTGTTTTGGGAAGGTGGAAAAGTTTCCAAGAGCTGCAGGGAGAAGAGACTTGGGATAATCCTGGGGCACCATCAGGGGACGGCTCTTCTGTTGCTGGTGAAATGGACGAACGTTCGGTCCCAGCACATCATCTTTCTCAGCGAAACCGGAGGGTTACTATAGCTCAAAACCTTTCAGGTGCGCCAGTGGGAAATCAAATCTCGCCAAAGGATTTGCTGTGCCCGTATAAAGTGACAGGAGAGGGCAAAGCGGACTCAAGCCTCTGTTTCAGGACCTGGGACAGTGACTTCTATTGCAACCACAAAACCTGCCGCATCTACCGGTCAGACAGCTCTCTGCAAGCCAACGTGCTGAGGAATAGCAGTGTACTTCTGCAGTGGCAACCTCCGGATTTCCAGGTCCACTATATCAAAGGGTTTGCACTGAACTGCTCCTGGAATGGGACTTACACCCACTTTCAGTGTGACAGTGTGCAGTTCGGGGCCAGCTGCAGGGACTACCTGGTCACCAATATCCATGACAATGTCAAGTATAGGATCTGCTTGCAGACCCTCTATGTGAACGGGAGTGCTGGGGCCGAGTGTGTGGAATTCACCATGGAGTCAGCTGGGATGCAGGACATCGTGATCGCCATGACTGCCGTAGGGGGGTCCATCTGTGTAATGCTGGTAATCATCTGCTTATTAGTGGCCTACATCACCGAAAATCTCATGCACCCTGCGTTTTCTAGACCTCCTTCAAAAAGGAGACCATAGGAAAGCCATCTGCATATGCCCCATAGTCATACTTCATTGCAAGGAATCGTGTACCTCCCAAGCGTTCCTAGAATGAAAGTGACTGTAGGTGGGATTAGATGGAAAGCACAATGGTGAGATGAGTGCGATGTGAGATGTGGAGATTTCAAATTGTTTGAAACAGGACATAGTTGGATTTATAGATAGTCTACTGAAGAATTGCAATTGACTAAAAGTGAGGTATAATTCCTTCGATATGAAGTGCCCCGAGCTGGGTACTATAAATAGACAATAGAAAAAACGTTACTGTGAAGTGAAATAAACAGTTATCAAAGACTTCTTTGGAAAGCCATAGCAAAGATTCAAAGTTAGCTAACTCAGGCCATATTTTATCCCCAAAGCTATTATTATACTGTGAAGCATTTGGTTAGATGCATTGGAAACGGCTGCCCTAGCTTCATATACTGTCTGTATAAATGGGCTTATATTACTAGAAATGCCCCTAGTTAAATAATAGTACATCTTTAAGAGGAACAGCTGTCAAACCCTGGAGACTTTTAACAATAAATTCATAAGCAGCAGCAAATTTAGTTTCAAATTGTCTTTTGTGCTTATTGTTTCCTAAGTCAAAATTGGAACCATGCTATTTTTATTATTTAGAGTGGATTCCTGAGGAAAATACAGATTAAAAGAATTTCAGTCTTTTCTATATTTACCCTTGTTTAATTTTTAAGGTTTCAAAGCAATCTCTGCTCCTATATGTCACCTCTTACTCACGTTGGGGTGGGTGTGGGGGGAGATATCAGTCTGCTTCCAATTGATGATGCCCCTATTTCAAAGAATAGAACGCATTCATCAATATTTCCACTAATTTGCATCTGCCGCCCCCCCCCCCCACCCCCATATAATTACAAAGGCCAAGGACAAAGCAGCCATTAAAAGCTCCACAGCATTCTCACTCCAGTATAAGGGTAAGAACCTATGGACTCCCAGCAGAGTTTTATGGATGCTTTTTGTCACAGCTTGTCCCTTTCTTGACCTCCCTGTTTCGGAAGATACTCAAGGAGGGGGTCTTTCCCCAGTCATCCCGGGAGTCTGTCTTGTTGCTGCTCTCCAAGGGGGAGGATGACAGCTCCCTGGACAACTGGTGTCCACTTTCTCTCCTGAATGTGGACTGGAAGAACTTGGCCAAGTGCTTGGCCAACCGACTGGTGGAGGTGTCAGTAGTTCTCCTGTCACCTTCCCAGTTCTGTTCCATTCAGGGGAGGGAGTCTTTGATGCTGCTGTGTTGGTCAGAGAACTGGTGGAGCAGGGGCAGGGGATCCAGTGGGACCACTGGTTGGTCTTGCTGGATTAGTCAAAGGCCTTCAACAGGGTGAGCCATCCATACTTGTGGGTGGTGCTTCAATTTTATGGGCTTCCTGTGGCATTTGTAGCCTTTGTCCAGGTTTTTACTGGAAGGGGGTGTGCTCCCCATTTGTTAACGTGTAGCTCAGGTGATCCTTCTGGGTTATCTCAGGGATACAGCAGAGGTGCCCTTTGAGTCCCCTGTTGTATGTGTTCTCCCTCGACCCCTTCTGAGGATCCTGTCATCAGTTGGGCTGAGTGGTTTGGAGGTTCCTGCCTCCTCACTGGTGTCAGTCTTGGCCTATGCTGACGACATCTCTATCTATGTGGCAGGGCCTGGGGAGGTTGCTGTGCTGAAGAAAGCCCTTGGGGAGTATTCAGCACTTTCCCATTCTGTTATCAACCACAGCAAATGTCAGTTGCTGTGACTGGTACCTGCCGGGTCCTCCCCACTTACCTGCATCTCCTTTCCTCTTCCTCAGGCCAAGGTCCACATTCTTGGTCTTACCTTTGGCCTGGAGGGTGAGGGGTTTAATTGGGGCAAATGTTTGGAGGGTGCAGTGGTGAAGGGGCAGAAGTGCACTGTGAAGGAGAAGATTCATCTCCTCAAGGTGTTGGTGCTTCCCTTCTTCCTTCATGTTGCTACTGTTTGTCTCTTGCCTGTGTCTCTGTAGGCATCTGTGTATTTTGTATTTTTCAATTTTTATGAGGAAACCAACTGAACCTGGTCCAAAGGAACATTGCCTTTCGGACCAGGCATCAAGGAGGTTTGGGGATGGTGCACCTGGTTATTTTATTTTCTGTCTTGTGTCTTTGTTTTTACTTAGGTGGGTTGTTTAAAGGGGTGGTCTTCGTGGGTGGTTTCATTTAGAGAGTGTTTTTCCCACTTCTGGTTGCAATGGGAGGGGGCTTCTGTTGTCCCAATGGTACATAAAGGGAAGGCGTTTACTCCACCTTACATGTTCCTTATGCTGGGACTTATTTATAGGTGGGGATTGGCCACTCCTCTAGTCTGTTCTCTGGACCAAAAGGGACTGTACCAGATGGTGCTGTCCACCCATTTCCAGCCAAGGCTGGCCCTGAGGGACTGTCCCACACTGGTTTGCCATCAGGGCCTACGGTTTTGAACATGGGGTGGCTGCCCAAGAAATCTTTTGACATCGCGTGGCTTTCCTTTTATGGGAAATCGTATGTTTAGAACATAAGAACATAAGATATGCCATACTGGGTCAGACCAAGGTCCATCAAGCCCAGTATTCTGTTTCCAACAGTGGCCAATCTAGGTCATACGTACCTAGCAGTTTCCCCAAGGGACACAGGTTCCTGAAGTACAGGAATCAGACGAGGGGCAGTTGGAGACTATGGTTCATCTTTTCACGCAGTACCCATTTAACATCTTAGCCTGTTGTAGCCTCTACTGCCCTTCGCATTGGATGTCTTTCCTGCTTGACGTATGTGGAATGGGTCTACGGGGTCTGTGCTTTTCCACCTAGACAGGACCTCGAGATTCTAGTTATCATCTCTGCTATCGTACAGTATTATCTATGGCAAGCCTCCAATATCTCTGTACAAGAAAGGATTCTACCCCTTGATGTGGCTATTAGGGATATCCTGGGGGAGAGTTCTCTTCTGGCAGAACACAAAAGGGGGCTATATAGTGTCCATCATTGGGAGGGCTTCTGGCGACATCTCACGCTCTGCCGTCCCTGAGCATTTTATGTTCTGGATTCCCCCTTTAATTTCTTTTTCCCCTTCCTTTTTTTAGTTCTTTGTTTGGGACTTGATTGATTTCATTTGGTTTGTATTTATGCCTCTGTTATTGATGTCTGCTTTTGTTGTATGATTTTTTTGTTTGCTCTTTTGTATGATTTTGTTGTCTAAGCAATAAAACAAAATTTCCAACTCCAATAGCATACATTAAAGTTGCTACAATTAAAAATCTTGTAGTTGTATCTTGGGATTGAGCTGGCATTCCGCCGTGAAGCAAGATGCCATCTGTCCCAGCTCCTGCCTCTTCAAACCCCTTTGATGCTCTTGATGGAGTGTCCTGGGGGTCCAAAGCATTTGCGTTGAAAAAAATTAGAATGTTCCAAGCAGGCCAGTCACCTGAATACTTCAGCCAGGAATAATGGAAGAGGACTCCAGTTCTATTTTGTTGGTTTTTGGAAGTGGGGCCATGATTAAGAGGGACGGCTGGGGGCATTCATATTGTGGCATTCATAGAGGTGAAATTCTTGCACTGGTGCAAGATGAATCAAAGCAAAAGCCTTTGCCAAGAATGCTTTTATTAATAAAGAACAAAAGTCGGAGGTTCGAGGATGATCACATACAGTCATAGTTCCGACCATAAACAATGCTGACTAGTGATCTGGTAGCATGATTCCCATGACCTGGGGAGCAGCTTCCGGGAAACCAAAGGGGGGAGTATGGTTGCAAAGCTGAAACTTAAAGGAAATGACCTGCGCCTTAATTTGACTCAACATGACAAACCTCACCTGGTCCAGACATGGAAAGGATTGACAGATTGATAGCTCTTTCTCAATTATGTGGGTATTGATGCATAGCCATTCTTAGTTGGAGTGGTTTGTCTGCTTAATTCCGATAACAAACAAGATTCCTCTATGCTAACTAGTTACGTGACTCCCAGAGGTCAGCATCCAACTTCTTAGAGACAAGTAGCGTTCAAGCACACGAGATTGAGCAATAACAGGTCTGTGATGCTTTTAGCTATCCAGAGCTCCATGCACACTACACTGAACGGATCAGCGTGTGCCTATCCTTCACCGACAGGTGTGGGTAACCCGCTGAACTCCATTCATGATAGGGACCGGGGATTGCAATTATTTCCCATGAATGAGGAATTCCCAGTAAGTGCATGTCATAAGCTCGCGTTAAGTCCCTGCCCATTGTACACACCGTCCATCACTATTACCGATTGGTTTAGTGAGGTCCTCAGAGTGCCAAGAAGACAATCAAACTTGACTATCTAGTGGAAGTAAAAGTTGTAACAAGGTTTCCGTATGTGAATCTGCAGAAGGGTCACTACCAGGAAACACCGTGGAAAATGTTCACGACTCCAGACTTGGTGCCTCCTCCTCGTCAGAGGGAGAAGGAGGGCCAGACACATGAGAGTAGCACGAGGGCCTACCATCTGCACTGTCACCAGCATGAGTGAGCCCAGGTGTTCCAGGCTCATGATGGAAGGGGTGTACATGTTGGTGGCAGCGGCAGGGAGTCCTCCACCCTCCTCGCACTCTGCAGATGTTGTCATAGAGGACCCATGCCCACATGTACCGCCCCCGGTCGCCTCTCTTGAGACACCTGGAGAGGTCAAATTTATTTTTCAAGAGTGGAAGTGTAGGCTAGTAGTTATAGTACTGGCTTGGTCACCAAGAGACCAGAGTTCAATTCCCACTAGCTCTACTTGTGGCTTTGAGCAAGTCACTTAACCCTCCATTGCCTTGGAAGAAAGGCCTGACAATCTACTTCTAGCCACACAGCCAAGAAAACCCAGTTGCTGCTGGGATACCTGCAGTCAGCACTAACTCAAAGAAACACATTGCATTGAAGTACCAGATAACTACAATTTAAGTGTATAAAGATACAATCATCCCCCTTACAAAGATGCTAATCAAGAGATGTCTTTTGAGACAGAAAATGCCCTTAGCACTTCTTAATGTGTTACTCAGTGATTTTCTGTGCATTCATGTCTGCTATCTCTTCTATATTGAATGACATTGAGGGTGGGATTCCTGGATATATGATATTGGGTCTTAATACTAAAGGTACAATTTAGGGGTTCTTTTACTAAAGTGTGCTATGCAGTTAATGTGTGAGGCTTTGCCTCATCGCAAGTTAGTTTTTGTGCTAAAAGCACGCAAGTGCAAAAACCTAGCACTCTTTAGTAAAAGGGCCCCTTAGTTTAATTATGTATTTGAGAGATTGCTTTTTGAAAAACATCAAAGCAGTGCACAAGTCATCAATGGGTCTGTCTCTAAAACTTATTTTCATATAAACAATGTAGCACCTTGAACACAGAAGAAAATACAAGTTAAAATGGCTGAAAATACTTGAGAAAAGCCTCGAAGAAGGAGGAAAATTTCAAAGAAGTCCTCTTGCCTTATGCATTAAGTTCAGATGAAGATATGAGTTGCTAATTTAGGTAGAATTGTGCCTTTTGGTTTGTTGGTAATAAATGAGGGCTGAGGGATCCTTCCTCAGTGCATTCTATGGAATTTGTCAAAGTTTTACTATAGTTTTTCTGTTGGGGCAATTTCTCCAAATGGGTTAGTTTTGCACATACTATGGCAGTCATGGACCTCATTTTTAAGCCAGGGTATGTGAAGTATGATCTCAGTCTCTCAAATTTACTGCTAATGCTTGGCGTAGTACATGCATCGTGCCGAAGAGAGCTTCCTTCCGGAATTCATGAGATGTAATATGTATGGGTAATTTATCAAGGTGTGCTTGGAAATCCTTCTTAATCAAGCCTATAGCACCCAATGATGTTTTTCTGATTAATAATTTCTGCACTGGAATAAAAGTCTGATAAATCTCCCTTAACATATTTATATAAAAAACACTTTTAAAAATTATTACACTTGTTTTTCATTTGTTAAAACCCTCGGCCCAGTGTGCAGCGGCGGCCAAGAGAGCAAATAGAATGCTAGGTATGATAAGGAAAGGAATGGAAAATAAAACAAAAGATATTATAATGCCTCTATATCGTTTCATGGTGAGACCGCACCTTGAATATTGTGTGCAATTCTGGTCGCCGTATCTTAAAAAGGATATAGCGATTTTAGAAAAGGTTCAGAGAAGAGCCACCAAATGGTAAAGGGGATGGAAGGATACTCCTATGAAGAAAGGCTAAAAAGGTTAGGGCTCTTTAACCTGGAAAAGAGACGGCTGAGGGGAGATATGATAGAAGTCTATAAATTAATGAACGGAGTGGAACGGGTAAACGTAGATCGATTGTTTACCTTATCAGAATATAGAAAGACTAGGGGACATGCAATGAAGCTACAGGGTAAACTATTTAAGACTAATAAAAGAAAATATTTTTTCACTCAACGTGTAATCAAACTCTGGAATTTGTTACCGGAGGATGTAGTAAAGGCTGTTAGTGTAGCTGGGTTTAAAAAAGGTTTGGACAAGTTCCTGGAGGAAAGGTCCATAAACCATTATTAAGAAGTGACCGAAGATATCAATGCTTGACCCAGTACAAGCATTGTGGAACTTGTGTCTCTTGGGGAAACAGCTAGGTACATATGACCTAGATTGACCACTGTTGGAAACAGAATACTGGGCTTGATGGACCTTGGTCTGACCCAATATGGCATATCTTATGTTCTTATGTTCTTAGATCTAGGGAGAGATGTACTAATGCAGTGATATTTCACTAATACAGATTTAATGCCCTACGGTAGCAGCTAACCCATGATAAAATCAGATATTGCAGGCACTTTTCTGCGATATCTGGTTTTCACGTAGTGCAGGGCTGCAGGGGCAGGATCGGGGCGGACTGGAATGGAGAGTGGAGGTGACGATGGTTGGCAACCACCAGATGAAAATGTTTTCACATGATGGCTGCCAAAATCTGGTCCAATCGCAGTGACAGATAACACCATCTCAAGAGATGGTGTTATTTGCCTGGAGGTCGAATAATGAGGCAGTGTGGTCGCTGCCAATCAGCACCGGCCATCTACCCTAGAGGCAATCTTGTCTCCTCCCCTCCACAATATTGCCAGAAAGTGAACAATGTCCACCAACATGATATGTACAATTTTATCTCATAATACATTATGTATCTTTATATCATATTTTAATGTGTTAAGAATTTTAGAGTACTGCAAGTATCTCGGCATGTATATGCTGGGATTGACTGATGGGTCCCTATGACTGGGAGATGTCCCCGTGGGAGGAGCTTTTTATTAAAGCAGTAGAGAGCTGACAGAAATGCCCCATGCTTTTCTAAAGTGCTGCATACACTGACAGTGGACTATAAGTGTTACATACTGTGGTGAAGACTCCCCTCCAGAGGAAATGGAGATAGGGGAAAATCCTGATAGAAGGGATGACACACACAGGATTTCCAAAACTGACTTGGAAAAAACACAGTTATCGGCTGAGCTGAAGACAAGCCCCAGCCCAGGGGAGGCTTCAACACTGATTGGGCACGCCCAGGGGAACGACAGGGAGTGCCGGGAAATGAAGCCCTTTTTAAATCCTCAGACAGGATTGACAGAGGAGGCAGCAAGGCTGGCAAAGGAGGCAGCAAGGCTGGCAAAGGAGGCAGCAAGGCTGGCAAGGCAGGCAGCAAGGCTGACAAGGAGAGCAGCAAGAAACGAAGCAGACGAGAAGCAGCTTCCAGTGCACGTTGGTCTTCAGGAGGAACTTGGAATCAAAGGGGAAAAACACTAGAACCCTGGGAGAAGGCAGAACCCTAGAACAGTAAGCCTTGGAGCCCAATATACTCTCAAGGAGATCCTTAATACACGGTAGAGCCTAAACGTGGGAAGGCTAGCAAACCCAGCTCTTGGAGAAAAGGTATTTTGTCTGGTGGCGAGCAGTGCTATAAAAGCCAGGAACCAAAACAGGAAAGAAGTTTTTCTGAGAGAAATTCCCCTAGCAGAAGAACTAGCCATAAGACTCCTGAGTTTCTAGAGAGGAGAGAGTCCTGGAAGAAAGGTGCCTGTTCTTATGCCAACGTCTCTGATAAAGGTAAAGCTGAATTTCCTAATTTTAATGCCTTGCTGGAGAAACCCTTTTATTGTGCTGACCTTCCTAAGCCAAACTCTGCAACAGGAGCAGATAGTGAGTGGGGGAAGGGTGTGACCCTTACCGGAGACTATCAAGCAGCTAAAGAGCAGCTACAGGCTGAATTGCTTCTAAAAGAGTTTCAGCAATTTCTGGAGCTAAAGTCAGGGAAACATAAGAAACCTGATGAAGAGAACAATTGCCTTAGCCCAGATGAATGTATGCAGATAGATAATGATGTGCCTACCTTGAGTTATGATCCTTGTGCAATGGATTGCTCTTTATGTTTTAGAGAGTAACAGTGTAAAGAAGCATCTGGAGTTTGTATGGGAAGAATACAAAACGTTTGCTATACCTGTTGCCTAGCCGTGAAAGTTCACAAATTGTTTTCACCTGTTTCTGTAAAGCCACGCTGTGAGGAGAACAGCTGTTACTGTGAGGCTGCAATAATCCCAAGCAACCACACGAGGCAAATCTGAGTAGAAGCTACCGTGACTGTGTAAAGCTGAGTTAAAGCTATTTGATTTCAGTTGTTTTCCTGACCTCCTGATTTCACCTGTATGTTGAAAGTTGCACCTTTACGTTATGCACCTTTGAATTGTAATGCGTTGAAAATATCCCCACAACAAATAAATTTCTTGCAAGCCTTATCACTCGAGTCACAACTACAACTTTCATCCCTAAAGGAAAAAAACAAGTGTACTACGAATCCCAGCATTCAGAGGGATCAGTACCATCTTTATTCATAAGGGACATTATATAAGGCCACTCCTGCCTGTACGCTCTAGGGCCCAGGCAGGAGCGTCGCAATACCATAGTGCCTGGAGGCGATTTGTTCTATGTCCTCTGGTCTTATTTTCATGCTGGACGCAAAGAGCAGCCAGGTAGTCTGGGTATCACCTGGAATTTATTTATGCTGTTTCAATCAGCTCTTCCAGTGACTGGAGTCTTTGGCACATTGGCAAATCTTCCTCCCAAGGCACCGGGAAGGGCTCCTCCATAGGCCAGCAATGACGCTAGGTTAGGACTTTAGAGCCCAGGTTCTTTCTCCTCCCCAGGACACAGATAGCAAATGACGTTCCAGTCAAATCAGGTGAACTTCCATCCTGCACTTATTGAAAACCCAAAGTAACTTGTGCAAGCGGTGAAAACTTCCTAAGAGGCTTTCCAAGAATTGCTCAATATTTGTAATTGTACCGGTGGCCTAAGATGACTCATTACAGTCTTATGAGCTCTTAAATACCATTCCTCATTTCCCTAATTACTCCCTTCCGTTTCTCTCACAAAGCTGATTTTAATTTAGGGTTCACACCAGAACCTGTCTGCACCTGCTGGCTGGATAATTACATTACAAGCATTGCATAGTCTGCCTGCTTAGATTTTGGAGGAGGGCAAGGGGTAGGGAGATTATATTAGTCAAGATGGGAAGTGCTAAAATACCTTGTTGGCCGTGCTTAGTGAATGATTATTACTATAAACATAAATCAGCTTACTCATTCAACTTTTTCACCGTTATACTACTATTCAGTATTAATTCTACTTGTCTTATATTAAGCCTCAGACAACACCCTTATTGCTTCGTTACACTAGGAGATTTGTAAATCGTCTCCTAAACGTGTATAGGGTTTAGTACATCAATGGCTTAAATGTGAAGATTCTCCAACCAGTTCAATTAATTTCAAACAGCTATTGCTGATTTAAATTTTCTTAAAAAGACTACTTAGCTTCTAATCAAAAGACTGGTCTTCATCTTCTTCTTCTGTTTTTCTCTTTTCTTTTAATCTTTGGTATTTCTTTGCCTTTTCTTATGTAGTACAGCTTTTTCTTAGGGGTACAGCCTTTTCTTTTACTACATAAGAAAAAGCAAAGAAATACCAAAGATTAAAAGAAAAGAGAAAAACAGAAGAAGAAGATGAAGACCAGTCTTTTCATTAGAAGCTAAGTAGTCTTTTTAAGAAAATTTAAATCAGCAATAGCTGTTTGAAATTAATTGAACTGGTTGGAGAATCTTCACATTTAAGCCATTGATGTACTAAACCCTATACACGTTTAGGAGACGATTTACAAATCTCCTAGTGTAACGAAGCAATAAGGGTGTTGTCTGAGGCTTAATATAAGACAAGTAGAATTAATACTGAATAGTAGTATAACGGTGAAAAAGTTGAATGAGTAAGCTGATTTAAGATGGGAAGTGCGCCAATTTGGAGTATGGTGTGCAATTCTGGAGACCGCACCTTCAAAAGGATGTGAACAGGATGGAGTCGGTACAGAGGGGTGCTACTAAGATGATTAGTGGTCTTCATTATAAAGCATATGAGGACAGACTTAAGGATCTTAATATGTACACCTTAGAGGAAAGGCGGGATAGAGGTGATATGATTGAGATGTTTAAATACCTCCGTGGCATAAATGTTCAGGGAGAGAGCCTCTTTCAATTGAAAGCAAGTTCTGCGACGAGGGGACATGGGATGAGGGTGAAGGGAGATAGATTCAGGAGTGATATGCGGAAATATTTCTTTATGGAAAGAGTAGTGGATCCGTGGAATAGTCTCCCAGTGGAGGTGGTAGAGATGAGGACAGTAACTGAATTCAAAAAAGCATGGGACCAACACAGAGGATCTCTAAAGGTAAAAAGTGGACTGTTGTAGTTGTTGTTATGGAAGGACAGACTAGATGGGCCTTGTGGTCTTTTTCTGTCATCATGTTTCTATGTTTCTATGTTTCTATGTTTCAATTTAGCACCAACATAGAGAGCACTTGGGGGGCATTTCCCCCAATAGTATTAAGTGAAAGACAACTTTTCTCAAGGTTAATAAATCTGGGATTTCCTCTCAAATAGAATATCATTTAACAGTGTTCATGTTTTCAAAAGCACAATAAATTTCTCACTTTCACTATATACGGTTCCTCAGGATCTTTTTTGGTTCCTGACTATATTAAAAATGCCCTTATTTGGCAGCCTGACCTCTAGCAGTAGTAGTATGAGATTACCGCTAAGGGTTAAAAGCACTATTTTGAATTTGGGACCTGGAAGAACAAGGGCAAGTGGGGATTGCTTCTGCAGTTGCAATATATATGGTTTATTTATGATTATTTTTTATGCTTTTATATACAAATTTATTTATAAAAAGTGCTTTTGTTATTTTCATATTTTTCTATATATATTGCTTCCCCTCTCTTTATTTAGTATAGTGCATTCAACCACATGGGTTTCTCATTTAAGACACTCACTGCTGAGTTCTGGAATTTGGTATGTTCAATTTTTTAACATTTTGTATATTTTACATTTTTATTTTTCCTTATGTTTGGTTTTATAAAAATTCTATATGTGTTAATCATATTTCTAAATTTTATATGTGTTTTACCATTTAGACCCCTGACAAAGGCTGTTCCAGTCAAAACTTGGCAGAGCCGGGTTTTCTAATAAAGGATTATACTCCATGTTCTTTGTATTTGGATTTACACGTGTATGCCAATCTACACATGTAAATGCTGCTATTTACATGTGGGGATGCTTCTAAAATAATCACACTCATGTATAATTACCTGGGAATTTTTGACCTGGGAATTTCTCCTTTCAACTCATTTACCATTAATTAAAAATGGCTCAGACCTTCTTCGGGGGTCCAACAAAGTTGTATCTGAAAAGAGCACATAAGCCTCAATAACAGCTACTTTTCAAAGGTTTCCCGATGCTGGTGCCACTTCTTCCATTTAAAAAGACACCATAGCTCCTCCTCAGGGTTGGTGCAAGTGTACTGATCATCCTCAGCAAGCCTTCAGCCTTATGCCTTCCTCACCCCCCTCTGAATTTTTAATAATTAAACCCAAGAATCATGATCATCCCAACATCACTCCTCCAACAACAATCCTGTAAAAATGCATAATTGGGCATCATACTTTGAAACTTTAACCTTTGCTTTGTACATTTGTGTGTGCCACTGTCTCTTTGAGTTTGGGGGCTGTCAGAATCTATTGTTTTGCTTTGAGTGCTGTTGTTTTTTGCTGCCCCTCAGAAGCTGATACCCTAGGTGACTGCCTAGTTTTGCCTAATAGTTGCTTGGCCCCTTGGGAGGAGCAGAGACAGCTCATCAGCCAACCCAGGAACACATTCACACTCCCCAAATAAGGGTGACCAACATGTCCAGTCTATGAATCAGTAAAATAGGACCATTCAATATTTCAATTCAAATCCATAGGTGCCATGATCCGTAAGGAGTGGATCCATCTCTGTTCATATCGTGGTAATTTCTTACCACATCACTCCCATGTGTTGAAAGAGAGCGCCAGCAGACATACCCGCGCCTGGCGGGCCTCGCCTGAGGACCATTCAAAGTGCCCTTATACCGTGACCTAACAGGAATAACACCAAAAGATAATCATGACTACCTCAACCCTAACGCTCGTTTTTCTCTATACTATTGCCATGACCATTCATGACTCTGTTTCATACATACATGATCATAACCCTATCCCAGCACTCCTAGGATCAAATAGAAAACATCACTACAACTATTATCAACCTTACCCAAACCTTCAACACAAGAGACAATCACGCCTGCTCTACATAACACTGGAGACCATTACTAACAAAAAGATCAACAAAGACGACCTGCAACACGAGCTTAGATGTGCACTCATCAACGCACGGTCTGTGCGCAACAAATGGCCAGCCATCACAGACCTAATATCCAACTACAATCTAGACCTCCTAATGGTCACTGAGTCATGGCTCTCTGACTCAGACACTGTCCTAATTAACCAAATCATGCCCCCCAATTTCTCACTCTTCGCTTGTAACAGAGATAATAGAAGAGGTGGAGGAGTCTTCATAATAGCAAAGTCCGAGTTGCAATACCGAGTGTCTCTAACCAGGAGCTCCCAGCATCTAGACACTATAACTATCGCAAATAGAAGCAACTCTATCAATCTCATCTATTCAGCACCAAACGCAGTATCAGAAGATCTCTCAGATATAATAAACTTGGCCTGCAATCCTGACAACCCCAACAAACCAAACTGGTTGTTAGGTGATTTTAACCTTGCCTCTCTACACCACGACTTATCCAGTACATTCCTCGATGCAATGACAGACCTTGGATACAAACAAATCGTGCACAACCCCCACACAATCAAGGGAACATCCTCGATTTGATATTCGTTCCATCAGCAGTCTCGAGCTTAAATAATTACACCAAACCATCTATAATCCCAGTCCCTTGGTCAGACCATAGCCTGCTCTTATTCCAGATTCCAACAAATTCAAACACACTCGCCCAGCCAGTCACCTCAACAACAAGCGCAGGGCGATTTAAACCATTAGACACAGAGACCTTCACTAAACAAGCGTTGCCAAAACTATCCAAACCAACGGACAATCTGAACGAGTTGATCTCTAACTGGAATGACACTCTCTATCAGTATGCCCATCAACCAAGCATGAACAAGAAGCTCCCACCCAAGAATCGCTCCAATAAAAAACAGGATGCCCCTTGGTTCTCTCCAGAACTACGTACATCGCTACTCTAACTGAGGAAGTTAGAAAGAAAATGGAGACACACCCACAACAGCCAGGCTCAAGAAGAGTATCTTACTCACCTCAAAAAGCATCGCGAACTAACTTGGACTACAAGGAAAGAATTCCACTCCAATCTTCTCAGCAAAACACTAAACAGACCACGTGATCTCTTCAATTTAGTAAAAACATTAACCAAAGATCCATCGCCACCACATCAAGAATCCATACAACCACAACTATATGCTAATTTCATCCAAGCCAAAATGGTCAAGGCGAACACAACGCCATCACAAATACTAATCCAACTCCCGCAAGCTCAAGCATCACTCGATAAATTCTCACCACCATCAAGAAAAACCATCGAAGAAATTATCGCTACCATAAACACCACCACGGCACCAAATGACCCATGTCCAGCACACTGGATCAAAACCTTACGTGCCGAGCTTAGCCCTTACATAGCTAAGATCGCAAATATCTCCTATCTAACTGGGATCTTCCCTACCACCCTTAAACAAACATCAATTCGCCCTCTGCTAAAAAACAACCAGATGGACCCAACGAAGGAAGAGTCCTACCGCCCAATCTCCAGCATTCCCTACCTAGCCAAGATACTTGAAAAGGAAACTCAGAGGCAGATCCAACACCACATTGACACAGCAGCCCCGTTGGACCCATGCCAACACAGATTCCGAGAAGCTCACGGAACAGAAACACTCATGACTTCACTACTTAACAAACTCATTTGTGGGATTGACAACATTCACATGGCCATTGCAATGATTTTTCTGGACATATCAGCGGCATTCGACTCAGTCGACCATAAGATTATGCTAGCTAGACTTCACGAAAAAGGCATCCGTAACCAAGCCTGGAACTGGTGCAAATCTTACTTAGATGAACGATGGCAACAGGTCCGTACAGGCAACATTACATCTGAACCCTTCAAACAGAAACAGGGAGTACCTCAAGGCTCATCTCTATCTGCGCTGCTTTTTAATATATACATGCAGCCAATCTGCCAAATCACCAGAGATTTCGGTATATCTTGCCTATTATACGCAGATGACGTGCTAATATTTACACCGATCAACATATCAAATCCTGACTACTCTCCACTAATCAACTGTTTCAATGCAATAACCGACTGGCTTCTCAATCAGAACATGAGAATAAACTTCAAGAAAACCGAAGTACTCATAGCCACAAGAAACAAGCAATTTTCTCCGCCAACCACCCTCATAGTAAGAGATGCAGAACTCCCAATTAAGGCATCCATAAAGTACCTCGGTGTCATACTCGATCAACAACTCAATCTTAAAGAGCACATAAAGAACACAGTAAGGTCAATTTACTACAAACTAAAAACACTGCGCCACCTGAAACCAATGATGGAGACCAAGGACTACCGTACAGTTTTCCAAGCAATAGTCACACCGCATTTCGACTATGCGAATATCATCCTTCATGGCCTCCCCAAGAATACACTAAATCCACTTCAACTGGCGATGAACGCGGCAGCCCGCATCTTATCTGGAGCTTCTATAAGAGATCATATAACACCAATACTGATCGATCTGCACTGGCTCCCGATAAACTGCAGAATAATATACAAAACCCTCCTCATCACATTCAAGGCTATTAATAAACTATCTCCTGCATCGATCTCAAAGCTCATCACCCACACACCAAACAACAGACCCAGGAGACTAGTAGCAGAAAACACACTAGTTACCCCTAGTATCTCCACAAAATGGACACAACAAACTACTAACAGAGCTTTTGTGTCCTATGCTCCCAAGTGCTGGAACAAACTACCTCCAAACATCAGATCAATCAGGGATATCACCCAATTTAGAAAGTCCATCAAGCACTATTTATTCACTTTGCACTTCAGGCTACCATACACACAATAGAACCGGCTCCCGCCTCACTCAGATAACTCCTACACATAACAACAATCCAGAACAAAGGATCAAAATGTGAAAACACTGTATTCTTGTCAAATATCAAATCTTGATGTAACCTATTCAATGTATATATAATTTGTATAATTATGTAGATAGTTACCCCCAGTTCACACCCAGTTTATCTTCCCTGTTATCTGTAAACCTAGATCAGTCATGTATTGACAGGTATATTGTTGTTCAATGTAAACCGCACTGATGATGAATAGTGCGGTATATAAAAAATGTTAAATAAATAAAATAAAAAAAAAATCCAGTTGGTGTTAGCATATTTCATTTGGATGAAATCATGATATTTCTCCACACCAAGTGCTATGATAGGGGCTACAGTATGTGATGATGTAGAGTCAGCTGACTTTTAAGTTCCATCAGACGTGTCCAACATATTCTCTTGGTTATATCTATGTATGTTAAAGAGCACAGTCAGTCCCATAAATGACAGCTAATGTAGACCAAGTACATTCACGTTTAATATAAATAGGTTTACATCCCAGTAATTCCACAGGATTGTCAGTGACCACCTGAGGGCAAATGTTACACGATTGGCATGGTACAAACCTTGCTGCATATGGCTTTCAACAGGTTGGTGTATAAAATTAGAATACACCAAAATTAAACCTGTAAATTGGGGCAGTACAACCGGGGAGTTAGCCTTGAGAATCCTCCAGAGGCTGGAGACCCTACAGGGTTTCTGGAGAGTTCTTTGGAGATGATTACAGCTCGTTCTACTCTCCTTATTACCTCGGCTCTCGAATCTGATAAACCATTAATTCTTCAATCTTATTTTAGAAATTTCAGTGAGCAGTTTATGGGCTCTCATGTCCACATTTTTCTTGATCTTGCTAGGGATACCCAACTGAGGAGGAAGGAATTCTTGGGACTTAAGCCCAGGGTACTTTCCCTTGGTGGGACTTTTTTGTTGAAATTTCCCGTTAGATGTTATGTTACCTATAAAGAGAAATTGTTTCTATTTTTTGAGCCTCGCCAGCTACTGGTTTCTAGTAGCTAGGGAGAATTCTGTGGTTGTTCTAGTCTCCCATAGGGCTGACTGCATGAGTCTTGCACTGCTTTGATATGCTTATTTCTTCCTTGTTTGTATAAGGATTATTTTCTTGTTTCCTGGAGCCTCCTACTCTTCTTTGTAGGTTTTGTGGGCTAACGCAAGGCTAATATATTTTCTTTTTTGTTATAGCTTATGCTTATTACCTTTGTGGATGTTTTTCTGCCATTTGCTTTTTATTCATGTTACTTTTGAATGTATTTATATAATTAATAAATATAAATTTTTAAAAAATCCTGTATATTATGCCCTCTTCTAAAGGAAAACATACGTTTCTCCTGAAAAATTTAATAACGTTGCAAAATATATCAGGGCAAAAAGCTATCTACATTATTTTTCAATCTACGTGCTCTACAGCTGCTGTCCATTTATGAGATTGGACATACTGGACAGCACATAAAAGTTGGATGATTAAACATCATCTCGAAGCCCTTATCATAGTACATTATGTGAAGAAATGTCATCATTTCAATCAAATGAGATTTGTCAATTGAGATTTGCTGTCATTAATTGGACTTGCCTTTTAACCATGGGGGTGTTGTGGATAATAAATTACTACAACATGAGCAGAGATGGATCTACTCCTTATGGACCATGGTACCTATGGGGTGGAATTTACAAACTCAGTGGTTCTCACATAGACTGGACATGTTGATTGGTCTTCCCAAGGGAGTGTGACTGTGTTCCTGGTTTGGCTGATGGTCAGCCCTTTAGGAAGAAAAGCTATGGTATCCTCTTAAATGAAGGCAGTGACATCCACATCAGAAAATGTTTGAAAAGTAGTTCTTATTGGAGCTTATGTTTGCTGCTGTACTCTTTTCAGATGCAACTTTATAGGGCTCCCACAGAAGGTTTTTTTTTCTGAAATATCAACATTGGGTCTTTTTTAATTGAGAGCATTAAGTCTGGTCTAAGATATATTTGTACTGTTTGGAGTTCAGATGAACATGACATGATAAAATATGTACAACGCATTTTTCCTAGAAGAAAAGATGGCATATACTGGGCTCTTTCATTAATACATGAATACCATGGGTCAGTTTTAGAAGGCAACAAAAAAGATGCTGGTACTCTGTAACACGACATACCCCCTCAAAAAAGCCCTGATAGGTGACATTTTTATTAATGTTTCTCAAAGCTATATTGAGTTTTTGAGAATTTCACTCATAAAATCAAAGCAGATGATGATGATGGTGCTATTTTGCCATCATTATTCAGTGGCAATTTCAATGAATAGTGATGCCTTTTTAAATAGAATAATTTCTTTGTGAACTTGTTCTTTGTGGACCCTAGTTGGTTGGGTTTGGACAGAAATCTTTGATCATCCCAAAGAACACTTCGGAAGCTACCATACTGGCCTGGCGTTGATGTTCGGTTTGTGTGTTTTTCTATAGTTTTTGGTTTTCTTTCTATGAAAACTGTTCATAAGGACCTAAGGGCCCGATATTCAAAGTGATTAACGCAATTAACAGTGCTGCTAAGCGTGTTAATCGTAGTAAACGGGATATTCAGCGACATTAACATGGTCAGTGCCTCTGAATATCCGCGGCTGCCGGCTCTACACACCTCGATGCAAACTACTTAGCATCAGGGCTATCAGGGATTCCAGGGCAGAGCGAGGTGATGCCAATCGTCTACCGGTCAGCAACAATACTGAGTCGCTGCCCAGTTAGCAATATGCAGTGAACGACAGGCGCAGATAACCCTGGCCTAACGTCCGCTGCATATCGCTAACCGGGCAGTGGCTCAATATCGCTGCTGACCAGTTACTGATCGGCAAGAGTGGCTAACCCAGATATTCAATGCCTTTCTGAGGACTGGGTTCAGAAAACCCTTCTCCAACATGAAGGATTTGCCTAGCAGCTGCGTAGTCTGGTGAAAGAGTCACACACCTAACTACCATAAGAAATAGGCCAAAATAAGAAGGAAATTGCTATTTTAGAGGAATCTTGTGAGTGTTGCTGCTTTAGGTGTGCTTGCTACCGGATCTCTGTTCAGGAATACTCAGTGATTTGATGGAGTTTCTGTTATTTTATGGCAGCTATGTTAATGGGAGCATTCAGTCTTTCGATGACGTTCGTCTCTGTGTTCTAGGACCACTTAGCTGTTCCACAAATTGCCTGATTTTTCCTGGCACAAATATGTTTTTGTGAGATTTCATTCTTGCTTCATTCAAAGCAACATTGCTCTAACTAACTAAAAATGTAACGATACATAATAAATTAAAACACAATTTAAGAACATGAGAGAGAAAAAAACCCTCTATTAGCTATATCTAAGTTTTTGCTCATTGAAATGAAAACTTCCTTTAATTTTGTTAAAACTAAGCAAATATGGACTGATAATAGCCCAGTCAAGTTAAAAATAACTTATCTAAAGTGAAGGTGAAGTGAAGCAAATGATTTTTATAGTCTTCTAAAAATTCAAAAGACCTTTTAAATGCTAATTCCTCCTACAATCCTATTCCAAGATTTGGGGCCCATATAGCAAAAGGCTGTGTTCCTGGTAGATGTTGACGTAAGGTATTTACCAGTAGTTATTTATTTAATTATCATACAGCCTGCTAGACTTCCAATCTGACCATCTGGACAACTGAGACAGTAGATATAGGAGCAAAAAGCCCAAAAATACAATAGAAACTAATACATTAAAATTCTTAGAGCTTGATATTCGGTGACAGCGGCTTGTACTGGTGCTGAACAGTAAACCCGAATATTCAATGCCGGGGTCATATCCGGCCCTGGCATTGAATTAGCACCTCTGAAACTCTTGAGCAACAGCTGCCCACCTGTTTTTCATGCCTCTATTAATTAACCCCAACTCACAGAAGAAAAGTCTTTATGCAATAAAATGTTATTCTATAGGCACAGAAGGGGAAAATGCATCAAAAAAAGAATGAAGCATTCAAACAGGCAAGGGTCTCGGCAACTAAGGAAGCAGGTGTTTGTTATGTTTTGACTGTGGCTGTGATCTCTCATCAAACTCAGAGCCTAGGACCTCCGAGGTCAACATGCAAACTGCTGAAAATAGCTTTGCTGTTAAATGCTTCCTGTCTGTGTTTTTCATTCTGAACCACAAAAAGGTGGCTTTGAAGTGATTTCCATTTGATGCTCTCTGCTGTCTGTAGAGTGAATTTCTGAGTAACCACATCTGGGTGATTTCTGCACAAAAACAAATGAAAAGTTCAGTGTAAAAAATGGAGAATCATGTACACAGTATTTCAAACTGGCAAAATGTTGCATACTTTAATTTATCAAAATGACACTATATAATCACTGTCTTTAAGTAACAGCTTTTCCTTTATTGCATTTAAAATTATGTATTGCTCACATGTGAAAATCCTTTCAGGGTTTATGGTGGCAAGGTCTGTATTTTGTTTGATGGTTGTCTAGTGTACTGTGTGTGGCCCATCCTGACAACTGTTTTGTTTTGTGTCCAGTGAAAAATCCCTTGATGTTATATTTGTCTATATGTGAAGTCTGTGAGCCAGCAAGAGGTTTGACAGCCTCCCCTGCCTTGGTGATGGAGAGTGAGCAAGGAGAGACAGCAAAGTCTGCAATAGATCTTGACTGAAGGAGGAGGTGCTGGGGGGAGAAATCCCCTACTAAAGAGGTGGAGAAGGAGCCTGTACAGGAGGGAAGAGATCTAATGCTTTGTTATAAGAAGGAACGTGCCCCTACTCCAGGAATCCCTGCCCATCTCAAGATTAATCAGAGAAACCATGGGGATCACAAATACAAATGCTAGAGGTGACATTGCTGCTGTTACCAAGTGTAATATTTTTTGTCCAGGAGAGAACCAGCAATGCAGCGCTTTCCTAAAGCCTCTGATGCTGCATGCTGTTGGTACTGTGCCTTGACCGGCTGCTTCTGCTGCCATGCAAACAGGAAGTCTGTGTCGGAGGGGCAGAAGCAGCATCGGAGGCTTTGGGTCATTGCTGCCACTGCAGGTTTCAGAGAGTGGTAGCAGCAGTGGCAGTGGGGGAGGGGGGAGTAGAGGGGGGTTGGCAGGAATGAGGGTTCGCCTAGAGCACCTGATATCCAGGCACTGGCCATGACTGCAGTCAGTCTTTGAGACTTTTTAGACTTGCACCAAGGAGAGACTTAATGAATTCTTGCTTTGGACTTTACTGAGGAAGACGTAAGGGAACTGCCCACACCAGAAATGATATTTAATGCTGACGATTTGGAGGAATTGAAAGAATTCTCAGTGAAACTAAAAGATGTAAATGGCTAAACTGACAAATTAAAGAGTAGCAAATCACCTGGACAGAATGGTAGATACTCCAAAGTACTAAAAGAACTACAAAATGGACCCACTATGGACCTCTGATCAAAAAATGAACTATACTGTCCATGTCTAAAGTCTCTTGTCGAAATCATCAATGTTGCCTACCTGGTGATGGCCCCACCCTTATACTTAATTATCCCCACCCTTGAGTGTAGCGCTGCTTTGACCCAGTGAAAAGCGGGATATAAATACAGTTAAATAAATAAATAAATAAAATGAAATTGCAGATTTTTTATTATCCAGGATGTGCAGTATATAAATGTAATGAATACATGAATGAATGGATGTAGTATTAGTAATTTGTAACTTATCATTAAAGTCATCTACAGTACCTGAAGATTAGATGGTGGCCAACGATACCAATTTTTAACAAGTTGAAAAATGTATACTAGTAGTATACACAATGGTGCGTTTTCCCCATTTGCAGAATCAGGCACGTGAGGGATTCATGTATGTGTGTGTCATGTGGATTTTATCAGAGTGTGTGCAAGGGCGTTTGTGTGTGTGTCTGATGGGTACATGTGCATGTGTATGTGTCATGGGAAGCACTGGAAGATGCATGCACGTGTGTGTGCGTGTTTGTGTATATGTGATGGGAAGTGTCATGGGAAGTGTTGGTGCATGCATATGTGTCTGTGTGTCATGGGAAGTGTTGGTGCATGCATATGTGTCTGTGTGTCATGGGATGTGTGTGTGTGTGTTTGTATGTGTGTGATGGGGAATGTCGGTGGGTTCATGTGCATGCTCATGTGTGTGTGTGCTGTAGGGAGTGTTGGGGTGTGTGTGATGGTGCATGTTGGGGGCTGTATATATGTGTGTGTGTGTGAGAGAGAGAGAGAAGCATTTGACAAAGCTGACCTCATGAGACTCCTTTTCAAGCCACAGCTCCACTGTTATGGCCAGCAGGATCCGGGGACTCCCACGGGCCTTCCTTTTCAGGCTTCAGCCTTGCTTTTCTGGCTGGTGAGACCCAGGGATTCCCACCAGCCTTTGTAGACTGCAGCCCTGGTTCTTCATGCCAGCAGGACTGGGACTCTTCATCCTGCTGATTTTGGCATGGAGGGGGAGGAGCATGTGCATGTTTGTTTGCACATGCTTACTCATGTGCAAACAATCATGCATTGACAGACAATAGTCTATCCATCAGGCTAGACTCTCAACAATAGGTGCTACACTTCAGCGAAATACGCCTTAAAAAGGTTCCAGGTGTGATTCAGGAAACTTATCATCCAGTGAGCCTGTCAGTGCCTGGTAAAATGGTAGAAACTATTATACAGAACAAACAGATTGATGTTCAGGGGCAGCGGCACATGCTATCCAGATAGTGGCATGGGGTATGGGTGGTCCTTATCTTACCCAGATAGCGGTGATATTCAGCCCACTATCTGAATAACTAGTTGCAGAATTTTAGGATAGCCGAAAAGGAGTCCTAATGTTATCAAGATTGGCTAAATGAACAGTGGGCTGAACACCGCTGGTGCTTGCAGCTCTATTTGGATATTTAGTACTGGCCACTATCTAAATACCAGTGCTGAGTAACCAGATATTTGTAGCCACAGAAGCTGACATTAAAAAAAAAAAACATCGACCACCACAGCTGTATATTGATCCAAAAATTACTGATTGCACAGATAGTCATGGTTTACTTAGCCAACATGGATTTAGACAAGGGAAGTATTGCCTCACCAATCTGCTACATTTCTTTGAAGGTGTGAATAAATATGTAAATAAAGGTGAGCTAGTGGACATAGTGGGGGTTATTCTGTGTCACAAATGACGGGGATGGATGACCCAACGGGACATCCATCCCTGCAATTTGTGCCTTCACCCGGTCGCGACTAACTTCGCCTCCGGTTGTGCGGGGAAGTTAAATGGGGGCGGGGAAGGGGTGGTTCAGGGGCAGAGTCTGGGCGGTCACCAGCCCTGGATGTTCAGGGCTGATTCTAATGTCGACCCTGTACGTCCAGGGCCAGCGACATGTGTGGGGAAGTTATTCCACCTCCGAGGTGGAATAACTTTCCTGGATGTGACATTTTTTAAATGCCGGGGTAAGGATGGGGCAGGAGGGGCTAGAGGACATTCCTTGCGGCCCGACCCTGGCCATAGGAGGCCAGATCGGGGTTTGGGCTGTGGGGAATAAGCATTTATTCTCCAGCAGCCAGCATCACGGTTCTTCAATGGAGCCGCAGTGCCATGGTAATATGACGCCATGGCGCTGCGGCTCCACAGAAGAGCCTTGACTGAGTTAGTTGGGGACAGTCCTGCACGTGCAGGCCGAACTGAATTGCAGTCCCAGCCTGCATATGCAGGACTGTTCGCAATTCTGATCCCGCAGGGCTAGACGTGCCCCGGGGGATCAGAACTGCGATCCCCTCTGTACGTTCAGTTCAGGCAGAGGGGATCAACGTCTGGGACGGAATCGGGCCCAGTGTATCTGGATTTTCAGAAAACATTTGACAAAGTCTCTCATGAGAGACTCCTGAGGAAATTAAAAAGTCAGGGAATAGGAAGCAATGTCCTGTTGTAGACTGAGAACTAGTTCTAAAATAGACAACATAATTTTCTCAGTGGAGAAAAGTGAATAGTGGAGCACCCCAGGGATATGTACTGAGATTGGTGCTTTTTAACATATTTATGAATGATCTAGAAATAGCAAGAATGAGTGAGATGATCAAATTTGCAGAGTATGCAAAATTATTAAATGTTGTTGAATCTCATTTGGGTTGTGAGTACTTGTGAGACAGGGAGACTGGACATCCAAATGGAAGATGAAAGTTTATTTATTTATTTATTTATTTAACATCTCTTATATACCGCACTATTAAAATCAGTGCGGTGTACATTGAACAAAATATACTGCAATGTGTACAGGTAACATCGAAGTTTACAGAGAACAAGGGAATATATAACATGGAATAACAGGGATAACTATGTACAATCAACATTATACTATGAATATGCTTTTATTATATACCATATTTAAACTCGAGTGGATATTGTACGTGTATTCATGGGTGGCATGGGTCAATAGTAGTAAAGTGAAATATCGTGGGAACTAACCATTTTCTGATTGGATAAAGGTGCTAAGGTGTTTGGTGTGAGTGGGAGGCCTGTTGGCTGTGTGAGTGTCTGTGGTCACTTCTGGGTAGTATTTTGTGAATAAGTGATGCTTTACGGCTTTGCGGAATTGTAATAGGCTTTTGATGCCGCGGATTTCATGGGGAAGTATATTCCAGTTCCTGGGTGCGAATAATGAAAAAGCTCTGTTTGATGTAGCTTTAGTACATGATGTCATCATCTTGGGAACTATTAAGGTGTTCATAGTTGTAGTCCTTCTGTTTCTATTTTCAGGGGCATGTTTACTAAACTGCACTAACTGCACTAAGGTTTTGCAGATATCACACACTGAGAGTGGAAATCAACACACAATTGCGCCTACTTGTTGGGGGTAAGTATAGCATGGCCTCAAATAGATACCGCACCAATTTGGATTCTAATGCACACTGGCAGCAATCATGGATGCACTTAATACCTCCCATTAAAGTGGCATTAAGTACATCAGCTCTAACTGCAATATTGACTGTGAACTCACATTGCCAATTCCTGTTCAAAAAAGATTTGGACAAGTTCCTGAAGGAGAAATCCAAAAAACACTATTAAAGTAGACTTGGGGAAATCCACTGCTTATCCCTCAGAGTAAGTAGCATGGAATCTGTCTACCTTTTAGGATCCTGCCAAGTACTTGTGACCTGGACTGGTCACTGTTGGAAACAGAATACTGGGCTTGATGGACCTTTGCTCTGACCCAATATGGAAGTTCTTATGTCATTGGAATAGATGCCCCGCATCATCCTGCTCTTTGCCCACAAGACCTTTTGGGGCTGCTTTACAAAACATTTTTCCCCATAGACAGAAAACAAGAGGAAAGCCTTAGAGGCACTTTTACTAAGATAGAGTAAGTTTTTGCACTTATTGAATAACAATCAACGCGTAGTAAGTGTCAAAGTCATGCGCTAACTGTCGAGAGTGTGGCCAGCAAGATTCACAATTAACATGGATGCTCTCAGCACCACCTACTGAGATGCTGCTAAGTGCATCTGAGCCAATAGCAACATGGACAGTGCAAGCGAGGTACCCCTGTGCTAACCACAATGTGCTCTCCACCCCTAAGCCATCCCATCGCATGATGTGCAGCTACCATGGTAACTGTCATGCCTGCACAACAACAGCTACCATGGACATGCTCCAACAGTTACTGCGCACTAAAACATGTCTTAACCACTTAGCGCACTATAGTCAAAGGGTCCGTTTGTGAATCAGGTTCTTCATTTCACACAGGGGAGCCTGGAGTCTTCATATCTACTTTTGAGTCCATTTGCACATGAAAATGGAGAAATAGAGACTGCTTTATTAGCACACCTCATTCAAGTATAACCCGGAAGTTTCCAGACACACATGAAGCCATGGATATGTGAGATAACACCTGTGCAGTCTATCCTTACCAGCCGGTACCCTGGAGCTGAACAAACAGCAAAGCGCTTTTTCCAGTGGAAATCTCTTGTATCCTAACTTGTCTGTTTAAGACACTGAAATGGAAGCATTGCTAACTAACAAATTTTGTTGCAAGACAGCTAAAATGGTACCGGCTAATCTGACAGTTCTTCAGAATATTTACTCAGGAATGCAGACAGTCAGTTGGGTCTACCAGGAATAAGAAATGCAGTATCTGGTCATCTTGTATATTTATCTTGAAATTACTTAGTACTGTTGACTGATTCATGGTATACAAATGTGTATCAACACTAGAGCCAACCCTTGGTGAATAAGGAGCCTTTTATGGCAGAGCTGGACAATTCTCTGGGAGTTTCTCGATTTAGCAACTGAGTATCGCAAAGTGCAGCCAAGGTAAACCCAGTTGTAAATATGCAACTACCTGCCCGCAAGAAGCATTCCACATGAAAAAGAAGCAAGGGTCATGCATGTGTGACACGCACATAGCAAACACTGGGCCAGGACTCAGGACTACAAAAGGCAGATATGAAAGTCTTTGGCCACTAGACGTCATAGATGTAAGCAACATTCCCCCTGAAGTCCTCTGCCCATGCTGCTGCCAGTAAGGGGAGGAAGGGAGGCACTTTTAGGGGCAAGTTTACTAAAGTGCACTAACCGTTAGTGTGTGGTAAGGGTCCATGCTAACAAACATGCTAACCAGTTAGCATGCAAATGGGCGGGGACTGGGGGGGTTAGGGGAGTAAGATGGCCGTTGATGACACATCATGGGTAGCATGGGAGGTTTTTGATGCACATTAGCTGTGTCTGTTGCCATTAGTGCAGACACCTAAAGCCACCTCAATGGGTGGTATTAAGTGCACCAACATGCCGATTAGTATGGTGCTGTAAGTTAGCATTGCACTACACTAATTTGATGGTACAATTGTGCACTATTGGCACACTTCTTAGTAAACATGCCCCTTAGTCTGCCCGCTCCTTGTGACTAAAAGCGCCATATCACAGCACTCCCGCGCAGCTTCGCAGAAACATTGGATGTAAGATAGGACACAGCATTCATCCAATTTACAAACAGATAATTCATGAGTAACCATTTATCTTTATTAAATTAAATGCAAATTAAATAATATGAGACACGCTTGGAGGCTAGCTCATGGGACATTTAATCAGAGAAAGCAACAGCGGTCAGAATTACAGCTCTCAGTCAAGCATATTAACGTTTGACCTGCACAGAGGCTGTTGTGCTTTACTCGCTGCAAATAACTTGCATTTTCTTTAGAGGAAAGAAAATCAATAAAAGCAACCTTGAGGTATGAGGACTTTAATAATCCCGCAACTGTGAGAATCCTTCAACTCGTCTTTTTACTAGAAATAATACAGGTGTTAGGTGCACCATGTATTTCCCATGGTAAAAGAAGAAACATGACTTTTGCTCATCTGTCGCTGTGGCCCAGGGGGCCGGTGAGTTGAAGCTGCAACATGATTGGCTGATGAGGTAAGACTGTGATGTCAGACCTGCTTGGTTCAGTCCCTGTAATTTAGCAAACCTTCAACGCTGTGCAAAGCTGTTTTAGAAGTAAACTCCGTGGTTCCAGTTACAAGCCCCTGGCTTCCAAGGTCGTAGGCTTGAGTCTCAGCTGACCTTACAAATAAAGGTGCTCAGTGCCCTGGAACCCGCAAAAATACTACCTGTATTTCATCAGGGACGAAGAGTAGCCTGTTGTTAGTACAATGGGTGAAGAATGTTCAAATCCTACTTCTATCACTTATGATCTTGGATAAATCACTCTACATTCCATAGCTTTACATCCCTCCTTAGATTGTAACCTCTTTGGGGAAGGGACGTAGGGGTATGTTTACTAAACAGTGCTAACGTCGCAGCGGTGATGTAATCGCACGATACATAATGTTACGTTTCACGCGATAATGTCTCCGGCGGCGGTAAGGTACACAGAGGGTGGAGTAAGTCTTTCCAGAGGGCAGAGAGAAGGGGTCAATGGGCAGAGAATGAGCGGGGAGAGGCTCCAGGCACACTAACGCTGTGAAATGAAGGTCTAAAAACTAACACCAGTGAAGAGGCACATTTGCAGGAGAGAGAAACCAGTTCAGTCAGCAATGTACAGCAAAGGCAGGGAGACGCAGAGAAGTGATAGGAGTGATACATGTGCAGCAACAGCATAGTGTCCAAGTACGAAAGGGCACTATGATGAGTCTGCAAATGGGGTACGGGGGCTGCAGGCGGGATATGCAGAGGGGCAGCTGGGGCACAGGGTGAGCTAGGCAGATGCCTAGGTGGCACATAGGAAGGCAGAAACGAAAAATCAGCATGACAGCAACTGACCAAGGGCAAACATGTCCACGAGTGTGTGTCCCCCAGTGCCCCAATGGACATTACCCAGCAGGTACCCCAAAGGGCACATAACATTGGCAGGCAGGGTTGGGGGGAAGCGTGGATGTCTATGTAGGCACCCCTACCCCAGATCCCACACCATAGGCAGCCGCCTACCGGCACACTGGATGGCCTGGGACTGCACACCACCAGCACCACCGGCAGAAGGGCATGTCAGCATGGTTGCGGAGGGGTGCTGGTGGTGGAGGGGGCAGTGGCATCTGCCCACAGCAGACCAAGGCCAAGCCCTGTTTAGGTGGGTGGCGTGCAGTGCAACAGACAAGGTCTGTCTGAAGAACAGTCATGGTAGCCCCAGGAAATAACCTGCCTCCATGGCAACAGTTTGGTGCAGTACACACAGCCATTGTGTTCAGGGGTAGAAGGTCACAGGTTCAAGTCCTAGCCACAGCCATGGCTTCTGTAGACCTTGTCCCTATATTTTACCCTACAGAACACATACACCATAAACATGTGCACACCCTAGAGCAGCAGCCAACAGGGGCACAAACACCCACACCCACAGGCAGCACTATCCATATCCTCATGGAAAGCCAGGCTTTTGGGCCCTGCGTAGAGCAGCAGCCACCACCACTACCACCTGCATACCTCAGCAATGCCATCATAAACATGGAAATGAGTGAGAATCAGCTGTGCCTACTTAGTTGGGAACTGTGTGTGAGAGAAAACTGCAGCCAATCTGAGCACTTTTCAAATCATTTAGAATCCCTTCAGCAAAGGCTCCAACGATCCTGTGAGCAGTGAGTGAGAATCAGCTGTGCCTACTTAGTTGGGAACTGTGTGTGAGAGAAAACTGCAGCCAATCTGAGCACTTTTCAAATCATTTAGAATCCCTTCAGCAAAGGCTCCAACGATCCTGTGAGCAGTGAGTGAGAATCAGCTGTGCCTACTTAGTTGGGAACTGTGTGTGAGAGAAAACTGCAGCCAATCTGAGCACTTTTCAAATCATTTAGAATCCCTTCAGCAAAGGCTCCAACGATCCTGTGAGCAGTGAGTGAGAATCAGCTGTGCCTACTTAGTTGGGAACTGTGTGTGAGAGAAAACTGCAGCCAATCTGAGCACTTTTCAAATCATTTAGAATCCCTTCAGCAAAGGCTCCAACGATCCTGTGAGCAGTGAGTGAGAATCAGCTGTGCCTACTTAGTTGGGAACTGTGTGTGAGAGAAAACTGCAGCCAATCTGAGCACTTTTCAAATCATTTAGAATCCCTTCAGCAAAGGCTCCAACGATCCTGTGAGCAGTGAGTGAGAATCAGCTGTGCCTACTTAGTTGGGAACTGTGTGTGAGAGAAAACTGCAGCCAATCTGAGCACTTTTCAAATCATTTAGAATCCCTTCAGCAAAGGCTCCAACGATCCTGTGAGCAGTGAGTGAGAATCAGCTGTGCCTACTTAGTTGGGAACTGTGTGTGAGAGAAAACTGCAGCCAATCTGAGCACTTTTCAAATCATTTAGAATCCCTTCAGCAAAGGCTCCAACGATCCTGTGAGCAGTGAGTGAGAATCAGCTGTGCCTACTTAGTTGGGAACTGTGTGTGAGAGAAAACTGCAGCCAATCTGAGCACTTTTCAAATCATTTAAAATCCCTTCAGCAATGGCGCGCCCGTGCCTTGCGGGCCCGCGCCTGAGGGCCTCGCAAGAGGGCCCTTTGGCGTGGCCCTTAGGCGGTGGACCGTGCGAGACCCACTATCTGCTGCTATATGCTCATTCTGTTCAGCGATATGCTGTTTGTAGTTAATGTAAGGTAATGTAATGTAAGTTATGTACTGTGTTCCCTGTTTGTACTCCTAGTGTTTTGTTGTGATGTAATGATAATGCAATGTATGTTTCCCTCACCTTTGTTTAACTTTGTGCTGTATTAACCGCTTTGATTGAAGGAAAAGGCGGGATACAAAACATGTTAAATAAATAAATAAATAAATAAATATCTAAAGGTTGCTATGATGGATGTCAGATAACAGATCCTACATTAAACACAAATTGTTAACAGAGATTCATCAGAGCAACCTTTCTGATATATGTGGAGTGTGTTTCCTTTCTGTTTGTTTTCTGACAGTGTTTACCACCCCGGAGAGTGACCATAGCAGTATTGAGTACCTTAGCAATGCCTGCGCTGTGCCCAGGACTGGTGTGGCGGCCAGGGCTGCCAACCACCTCTATCTTTGCACAATGCTGAAATAGGTGAGGAGGTGTGTGTATGTCTATCCAGTGTTTTTTGGCTGCCTACACCTTACTGAGCCCCCAATGCTTGCACTGTTTCCAGCATTAGCCTGCCAATGTGCATAATGAGGAGCAAGGTATTGTGGGTATGGTACAGACAGGGCGGTCTGGGCAGGATGCCTCTGCACAGGGCATAGGGCAATGTCTGGGATATTGTAGTGCCCGACCACCACCTGCACAGACAGGGTGGCCACAGCATGTCATGCTGGGAGGTCAGTCTCACCCTTACTGAGCAGTGACCATGGCATGTCTAGGTTCCCACATAGTGCTATGCAGTGTTTTGCTCAAGTGATATCTATGGGTTCCCTTTTCTGGGGTCCAATCACTGACATGCTTGCTTGTTGTGTGTGCTTACGTCCTGCTTTTGGGTGCATACAGTTCCTCCAGGAACATGCACTATGTACTAGCTAGCAGACTGTCTGCAGTTAGCATGTGTATGGCTGGAATGCCTTGCAGGGTACAGCAGGTAAAGAATGTGCCCTCTGCTGCTGAATGTCAGATTGTGGTGTGGGGGCAGCTGAGCTTTTCCAGGCCTACTGCCAGTGCCCTATGTGATAAGTACAGATGGAGAGTGCCTGGTCCCCAGCTGGACTGGGGTTGTGGTCCCCTCTACTGCCTCCGATGTAGAGTGTGGATCTGTTGGTGGGAGATCCTGTCCCTCACCTGACACAGTGAGGGTGGTGCTATATAATCCAAACACCACCCTTCTCCTATAACAAGTGACCATGGCAACCACACAGGATATGCACTATTCTGGGTGCATCATAGTCCACAAGAGCTAGACATGACTGGGAAATACAGATGGACCTAGGTGTATCTGCAGGGACTACCTGTCACACACTGGCACTGATGGGGACTTGCAGCACAGCCTATCTCAGCCAAGCCAGGTGCTGCGGGCCTTGTGCTGGGCGCCCCACCTCACCCTCAGGGTGAGCACAGGAACTGCACAATGTCACGGTCTGTAGCTACTCTGTGCCAGAAACACACACGGTCAGTTCCCCCTACCAGGCTGAGGTGCTGTGGAGGCGCATACCTCATCTTGTGATCAGATGTAGACTGCTGATCTGCATGGGCAGTGCATCATGAGTATGGGTGGGTTTACCCTATCCTGGTAACCACAGCAGACAGTTTGTGCGGTGACCTGAAGTCTTTCTGTAGCCAGCCAGCACTGTGTTCAAAGCTATAGAGATGTAGCCCACTGGTTACAACAATGACTGTGGAGGCAGAGGTCATGAGTTCAATCCCACAGTGGGATTTACTTTTAATTTAAATCAGTGCTGCCAGCAAAAACACCCTCACAGTGCCGTAACCTAAGGTGCCTCATAAGGCGCCCTATAAGGTGCCCTATAGGGCACATTATAAAGTGCCTTGGCGGAATAGGGCACATTATAAAGTGCCTTGGCGGACAGGGCACTTTATAATGTGCCCTATGGGGCGCCCTATAGGGCTCCTTAGGTTACGGCACTGTGAGGGTGTTTTTGCTGGCAGCACTGATTTAAATTAAAAGGAAATCCCTCAGACAGCCTTATTAAATAACACCACTGCAGGATTGAACTCATGACCTCTGCTTTCACAGTCACTGTTGTAACCAGTGGGCTACATCTCTATAGCTTCTAGCACACCGCTGGCATGGACTTAAGGTTAACGCGATACAGATTCATTGCTACCTTGCCGCCAGAACGCCCACTACCTTATATGGCATTCCTCACATTAACGCTGCAACTAGCGCCGGTAACATTAGGACGGTTTAGTAAACATCCCCCTTAGTGTATTTGAATGTTTAACACAATGGAAATGAGAGCTATTATTAAAGTGTTGGGCTAATGACGCTGCCCACTGAAAAGAAGAAACCCCCTAATATAAATAGGTCTTCTTAGGTGTTAAGCAAATGTAAAAATAAGTGGATCTTTTCCAGCTAATTGAGAGTTCTTTGCTAGCATGTTTTCACAACACATTCGCTCTTGCTAGGTATCTTTTCTGGTTGAATCAAATCCAAACATTTGTGCAGCTAAAGCATAGTCAAAACTCACCAACCCCCCAGTGAAAACAATAAATGACCAAAAAATCCAAAATTTCACTGCAATAATACCTCGTAATATTTTTGTCGGAGCTAAGCCGTGGGAGGGATAGGATATTCAACCTATCCCCCAACCAGACTGCTAGCTACTTTTCTTCTTTTTTTGGTCCTGTATTAATTAGACCCTCTCACTTGGTTTGCAGCTTGTCGTGCTGTGAGGGCTTGTGTGCATCAGTGATGCTGAGAGCTAAACTATCGGTAGTTTAACTACTGGCAGGGTCTCCCAAGATGGACAGGTCTCAGCTGAGGTGCCAGACGAAGACAAACCACCCATCTGGGCAGCAGCAGAATGGGATAGTGTTGACGGCGGAGGATCACATTTCTGTGACAACGGCAACAACACCAAACTTAAACTGCGCGGAAGGAAGGCCCGGCAATCTACTTCTGTATCTTGCCATGAAAACCCAATGGATAGTTACAACAAAACAAATTGTGCTATGGTGCTGGAAGATGAGACGCCCAGGTCGGAAGGCACTCAACTAGCTACTGGGGAAGAGCTGAAGACTTTTCAGAGTAAAGCCAGCATTTATGATGTGGTTGGATCAAAGCCTTCGGGAAGTCTGACTGCTGATGTAGCTGCGCATGAAATGAGAGTCAGAAGCTGTAAAGATGTCTTACACATTGGAACATGGAACGTACGAAGCATGAACCAAGGGAAGTTGGAAGTGGTCAAGAATGAAATGGAACGTGTACAACTTGATCTGTTGGGTGTCAGCGAACTGAAATGGACTGGCATCGGGCACTTTGCATCAGATGATCACATGGTCTACTATGCTGGAAATGAAAGACAAAGAAGAAATGGTGTTGCATTTATAATAAAGAAGAAACTTGCAAGAACTGTAATGAAATACAATGCAGTCAGCGAACGCTTAATCTCTATTCGTCTACGAGGATTGCCTATCAACACAACTATAATTCAAGTATATGCCCCAACAACAGCTGCAGAAGAGAATGAAATTGAAGAGTTCTATGAACAAGTACAAGCTGAAATTGACAGAACATGCAAACAGGATATCCTGATAGTCATGGGTGACTGGAACGCAAAAGTTGGCAACAAAGAAGAAGGCAAAGTAGTTGGAAAATATGGACTTGGCAACAGAAATGAAGCTGGAGAAAGATTGATAGAATTCTGCAAGACCAATGATCTATTCATCTCAAACACCTTCTTTCAGCAACACAAGCGACGACTGTACACATGGACTTCACCCAATGGATTGTATAAAAATCAAATTGACTACATCTGTGGAAGTCAACGATGGAAAAGCTCTGTAACATCAACAAAGACAAAACCTGGAGCTGACTGTGGTACAGATCATCAACTACTAGTATGCAAACTCAAGCTAAAGTTAAAAAAGAGCAAACCACTCATGAATGCACCAAAATATGACCTTGAGAATATACCACTGGAATTTAAAGACTGCCTGCAAAATCGATTTGCTGCCTTAGATACAAATGACAGAGCTCCGGAAGAGTTATGGAATGACATCAAGAAGGTTGTCCTGGAAGAAAGCGAGAAGTCTCTACAAAAGGTGAAAAAGCAAAAACGGCCAAAATGGATGACGGAAGAAACTCTGAAAATTGCCCAGAAACGCAGAGAAGCTAAAGCCAAAGGAGAAAGAAAGACAATCGCAGAACTCAACAGAGATTTCCAACGTGCAGCAAGACAGGACAAGGAAAAGTACTACAATGACACTTGCAAGGAAATAGAAGCAGAAACTATTAGAGGAAGAACAAGATCGGCTTTCCTAAAGCTGCGAGAGTTAAAGAAAAAGTTCCAGCCTCGAATTGGAATGTTACAAGATGCTCAAGGTTCTATGTTGAATGATGCTGAGAAGATCAAGAAAAGGTGGAAGGAATATACAGAGTTTTTATATGATAAAGATAAAGTGGACCAACAGCCGTTTCAACCTATACCTTATGATCAGGAACCATTGGTGATGAAAGAAGAAGTTGAAGCAGCATTGAAAGCCTTATCAAAGAACAAAGCACCAGGCATTGATAGCATTCCCATAGAAGTATTGCAGCAATCTGATGCAGCTGTTACCGTACTTACAAGGCTCTGCCAAGAAATATGGAAGACAACATCATGGCCAACTGACTGGAAAAGATCTGTGTTTATACCAATACTAAAGAAAGGTGATCCAACTGACTGTGGAAATTATCGCACAATCGCTCTGATCCCACATGCCAGCAAGATTCTACTGAAGATTATTCAAAAAAGACTACAGCCATACCTAGAACAAGAACTACCTGAAGTGCAAGCAGGGTTCAGGAAAGGGCGAGGAACGAGAGACATCATTGCGGATGTGAGATGGATCCTTGAAAAGACTAAAGAATACCAAAAGGATATCTATTTGTGCTTTATCGACTATAGCAAGGCTTTTGACTGTGTAAACCATGAGAAACTCTGGGCCACATTAAGAAGCATGGGTATACCAGAACACCTGATCGTTCTCTTGCGTAATCTGTACATTGATCAAGAAGCAACAGTTCGAACGGAACAAGGAGAAACAGAATGGTTTAAAATAAGCAAAGGTGTAAGACAAGGCTGCATACTTTCCCCCTACCTGTTTAATTTATATGCAGAACAAATCATCAGAGAAGCAGGACTGTATGAAGACAACAGAGGTGTGAAGATTGGTGGAAGACTCATCAACAACCTTCGCTATGCTGATGATACCACATTACTGGCTGAAAGTGAAGATGATCTGAAACATTTGCTTCTCACAATCAAAGAACATAGTCTCAAAATGGGCCTGCACCTTAATGTAAAGAAGACAAAGATCATGACAACTGGCATAATCAACAGGTTCATCGTTGAAGGAGAAGAAATTGAAATCGTGAACAACTTTAACCTACTTGGATCAACTATCAATAAAGAAGCAACAAGCAGTCAAGAAATCAGACGACGCATTGCTCTTGGCAGAATGGCTATGAAAGACCTAGATAAGATTCTCAAGAGCAGAGATGTCTCTCTCCATACAAAGATTCGACTTGTTCAAGCCATGGTATTTTCAATAACATCATATGGATGTGAAAGCTGGACAGTGAAAAAGACAGACAGGAAGAAAATTGATGCCTTTGAATTATGGTGCTGGCGGCGAATACTGTGTATACCATGGACTGCCCGAAGAACAAACCAGTCGGTACTAGAAGAGATCAAACCTAAGCTTTCTTTAGAAGCTCAGATGACAAGACTTCGACTTTCATACTTCGGACACATCATGCGAAGAGAGAGATCATTAGAGAAAGACATCATGCTTGGCAAGATAGAAGGTCAACGCAAAAGAGGAAGGCCAGCAATGAGATGGATTGCTACAATAACAGCAGCTACGGGTACCAGTCTGTCAACAATGAGCCGCCTGACTGAAGACCGAACACAATTTAGGATAGCTATCCAGAGGGTCGCCATGAGTCGACTCCGACTCGACGGCACTTAACAACAACATTAATTAGACCGTGCCATTTAAACTTAAAACAACTTTGTTTACTTAACTGAAGTTTCTCAATAACCTTGTAACTATTCCGCTGCTCAAAAGATTGTCCAGTAGCATGACGCGCGCGTTTCGAGCCGTCGGGCTCTGTTTCAAATGCTGTTAAACTGCTCTGATTCTGGCAACGAAGTAACAGAAGACGCCGTCAATGCGGCCAAGGTACATTTCTTTCTTTGTAGGTGCAGTAAAGACTTTCACGTATTTAAACAGAGACCACCCAATAAGAGCAGGGAACACCCCATTGATTAGGGGAATCCCTGCGCTGATTGGTTTGAATACAGAAACGTCAGAGTATGTGTCAGAGGATGCCTTGCCATTCAATCTCACGGTTGAGTCCGCCAGGTTCAACTGTTTCCAATTGGAAGATCCACCGCTGTTCTAATTTATGCAACTTCTGAAGGCGATTTCCTCCTCTTGGGTCCAATGGAGTATGATCAATGATCGTCCATTTTAAATCTTCAAACCGATGTTTATGCATGATGCAATGGGATACGATTGGTGCGGTCAATACTTCATGATGTATACGTGAAGCATGTTCATTTAGGCAAATTTTTATTGGACGGGTTGTACGGCCAATGTAAAGTAAAGAACACGGACATATAATCATATAAATCACAAAGCAAGATTGACATGTAGTGTCCCAGTGTCTCATGAATTTACATTGTGTCTTTGGATGAATCCATTGAACTCCTGTCAAGGAAAAAGCACAATGTTTACACTTATTGCATGTAGTATGACCAGTCGTCACTGGCTGCCAATTTAACCGATCAGATGCTAGAGATGTCTTCATTATCATATCCCCTAAATTTCGCCCCTGGCTGAAGGCTAGTTGTAGGGGCCTATTGAAACATTCTAATAATTGTAACGTTTGCCAATGTCGTTGTAGAATCTGTGAGACTGCCGAGGTGCCTTCAAAAAACGGGAGGACTCCCACAATTGAGTCTGCCGAGTTTTTTCTATCAGCTGTCTATTGCGGGTCTAACAACCACTCGCGATGTGTAAACCGTGCTCTTTTCATTGCTGTTTGTACCACCTTGAAAGGATAACCTCGTTCAATCAACCGACTGCTTAGATCTCGAGCATGAATCATAAAATCTTCTAGAGTAGCACAATTGCGGCGAAGCCGTAGAAATTGCCCATAAGGTAAGCCCCTTCGTAGGGGACCAGGATGGTAACTGTGAAAATGCAACAAACTGTTACGTTGAACAGTTTTTCTATAAAGTGTAGTATGAAGGTGCTCATCTAAGATCGTAATTTGTAGATCTAAAAAGTCTATGGTAGTAGGATGAACGTGTGCTACAAACTGAATATTAGTCCTTAAAGTGTTAAGCCAGGTCAAAAAATCAGTGAGAGATGCCAAACATGATGTCCATATAAAAAATACGTCATCTAAAAATCTCTTCCAAATCAAGATCTTAGAATATTCTGATGATGTTTGAATTTGTGTCCTCTCCATTTGATCCATATATAGAGTGGCTATCGAAGGGGCACTCGTAGCTCCCATTGCGATGCCAGATATTTGGTGATAATAAATTCCCCCCGATAGAAAATAATTCCTTGTTAACACCAATTCTATTAATTGAAGCAAAAAAGATTTTGGTAATCGAGCTGGCGCAGATTGAAAACATTCCTACAACAATGATAATGCTTCAATTTGATCTATTTTAGTGTATAAAGAAACCACGTCTAAAGTAACCAAAAAGGCTCCCGAAGGAACAACCACCGTTGACAGCATCTGCAAAAGATGCGTGGTGTCGCGAATAAAAGAGGCAACTTGACTAGCCTCTTTTTTCAAAAAGAAATCACAAAAAATAGAAAGTGGCTCTAACACTGAGTCTTTACAAGAAACTATAGGACGTCCCGGGGGTGATATCAAGGATTTATGGATCTTCGGTACAAGGTATATAGTCGGGGTACGCGGAAATGTTTTTATAAGAAAACGATGTTCCTTTGAAGTAATCCATTGATTATACAAAGCTCCCCCTACTAATGATTTTATTTCAGTTAATATAGCTGCAGTAGGATCTTCCGCTAATATCCGGTATGTAGCATTATCTTCTAAATGCTGGCGTAAAGATAACGTGTAATCATCCAAAGACTGTAGCACTAGTGTGCCCCCTTTATCTGCCCTCCGTACTATCAAATTTGAATCAGACATGAGATCTGAAAGAGCCTTCCAACTTTCTTTTTTTAGATTAGAGCGATGTGGAATTGAAGTGGCTTCCAAATGTGCCAAATCCCGCAATACCAGAGATTGATACGTCAGTAAGATTGGATCAGGTGGCACTGATGGAACCCATTGTGAAACTGGTTTGACAATCGATAAATCCGAATTAGTGGGTTTGTCATGAAATCAGAATATCAGAGCTTCTAGAGCGGCGGCGCGCGCCGTGGGTGCGCGCCGAAGGAGCGCGCACAAGGAGCAGGTCGTGCTCCTTGGGCGAGCTCCTTGGGGCGACGACTGGGGCGACCTGAAACACCATCTACCACCTCCTGGTTCTCCTTGGTCCTTCTCACACTGCTTCTCTGACGCACTTCCCTCTTTCCCCTCCAGTCCTGTCGTTTCCTTGTTCAGCTGCCTGGTGCTGCTGCTAACTACATTTTCCATTTCTTTTCGTCTTGCAGCGTCTGTCCCTCTCTTTGTTCTTCCTATCCCTTCTGTCCAGGCCATGACTGCCATTCCTGTCCACTGGGGACACCGTCCCTTGTCTTTATTCCCTACCCTGCCAGGTCCTCTGGCCCGCAACCCCATTAACCTTCTTTCGTGTTCCTCTCGTCTGAGTGATTCTGTTTCTCTTCCCTCTTCTCCAACGCTCCCTCCTGCTGTTCCTCTCCTCACACTTTCTCTGGCCCTTCTCAACTGCCGCTCCATCCGTTCCAAGACCCATCTGGTTCATGATCTTATAACTCAACACTCCCTGGATGTCCTCTTCATCACGGAGTCTTGGCTTCGTGAGGGGGAGGACACCCTCCTTCATCAATGTCTTCCACCCGGTTTCTCTGCCTTTCACACCCCTCGCCTCCGTCGTTCGGGCGGTGGGGTGGCTTTCATTTACAGGTCTTCTTTCGCTTTTTCTCTGGTATCACCTCCCCCCGCCTACCCAGAATCTCTTTTGGTACGTTCCAATTCCTCCCCCCCTATCTATTTCCTCCTCCTCTATGTTCCCCCCTCCTTGCGTCCTGACCTTTGGAACTCTCTGCTCAGTACCCTTTCAGACTCTACCCTCCTCTCTCAGCACCTGGTCATATTGGGCGATTTTAATGCCCATCTGGATCCCCCTTCTCGCCCCCGTGATAAGGCCCTTTTCTCTTTGTTTTCTGATCTGTCCCTCACCCAACACGTTTCCTGCCCCACTCACACTTCCGGTCGATCCTTGGACCTGATTCTCACTCTTGACTCTTCGTCTTTTGTCCCCTCCAATATCCTCTCCTCCCCTATCCCCTGGTCTGATCATCACTGTCTCTTCTTTACCTTCCCTTTTCCCTTTTCTGGGCCGGCTGCCCCTATTCCCTCTTCTGCTTTATCCCTCAGACGCCGTTTTACTCCAAACTCTCTCCTGTCCTTTCCCTCAGCTCACACTCTTCTTCCCGCAGAATTCTCTTCCCTCTCTGTTGATCACCAGGTTGACCTCTGGTCATCTTCTCTTTCAGCTGCCCTCGACACTGTAGCACCTCTCTGCCCCACGGTTTCCCGGTCGACTCTTCACCATCCTTGGTTTCACTCTGGTCTCCTTCTTCTCCGCACCAATCTTCGTCATGCGGAGCGGCACTGGAGGAAGCTCCGCACACCTGCTTCTCGGTCTCACTACCAACTCATTCAACTTTCCTATCGGTCTGCTATTTCTTCTGATAAGTCCTCCTACTATTCTCATCTCATCTCCACATCATCAAACTCTGCTAAACGTCTCTTTCTTGTCCTCAAGTCTATCTCCTCTATTTCCGCTACCCCTTCCGTCCCTCCTAATCCCCCTCCTAGCCCCTCCACCCTTGCCTCATTTTTCTCTGACAAGGTTCTTTCTCTTCGCTCGTCCTTTTCCTCCTGTCCGCCCCCTTTGTCTCCCCTTCCCTTCCCTCCTGTTTCCCCCCCCTCTCCTTCTGTGTCATCCCCTTCCCACATTTTTCCACACAGCTGGTGTTCCTTTACCCCCATCTCCTCCTCTGAACTTATTCGGGTTATCTCATCTGCTCATCATACTACCTGCCCCCTTGATCCATTGCCCTCTTCCTGGCTTCTTAATCCTGATATCGCACTTGTCCCCTCTATTCTTTCTATTTTCAACTCTAGTCTTTCGTCCGGTTTCTTTCCCTCCCGCTGGAAGCATGCCATCGTCCGTCCCCTCTTGAAAAAGCCATCCCTTGACCCCTCCCTTCCTGCCAATTGGCGCCCTGTCTCCAATCTTTCTTTCCTGTCGAAGGTTCTTGAAAAACTCGTTTTTCTTCAGTTGGTTTCTCACCTTGACTCTACTCACGCCCTTCACCCTCGTCAATCCGGATTCCGTACCGGTCACAGCACAGAAACTATCCTCACTGCCCTGCTCTCCGAACTTCACCGTGCTCACGATCGTGGTGATATCTCCCTCGTGGTGTCACTGGATCTATCCTCTGCGTTTGATGTTGTCGATCACCGTACTCTTTTGTCTCGACTGGCTGACTTTGGCATCTCTGGTACTGTCCTTCGGTGGTTTCACTCTTTCCTTTCTGGTCGTACCTTTTCGGTCCACTCTGGCGCCTCTTCATCTGTTCCCACCCCTGCTACATGTGGTGTTCCCCAGGGTTCTATTCTAGCTCCGTTGCTCTTCAATGTTTTTCTTGCTCCCTTGGCTCTTTTAATTCAGCAATCTGCCCTTTCCTTTTATATATATGCTGATGATATTCTCTTGGTCCACCACACCTCTCCTTCTTCTCCAGATCTGACCCCCCTGAATCTTTGTCTTTCTTCTATTGTTTCCTGGTTTGACACTAATTTTATGCATGCCAATCCGACAAAATCTTCTGCACTCTGGATCACTTCTGGTCTCCCTTCCCCCTCCCTGCTTCCTGTTATGTGTCCTCACTCCATCCCTTCTGCTCCCCGTTAAGTTCCGGTTCATGTTCAAGTTTCTTATCCTTGCCCATAAAGCCCTTCATTCTAGCACCCCCCAGTATCTAGCTGACACTATTCGCCTTCAGCCCTTTTCTCGTCTCCTTCGCTCCTCTCACAGTAATCGTCTTTTTCTTCCATCACCTAATCAGGCTCACCTTGAATCTACTCGTCACTCTGCTTTCTTCTTCCTGGCCCCCGCCCTTTGGAACTCCCTCCCCTCCTCACTTCGTATTGAATCATCTTATACCCGTTTCAAAGTCCTTCTTAAAACACACCTCTTTTGTAAAGCCTTTGATCTACCCCCCCCCTGTCGATGGTGTTTCCTCTCCCTAGCTACGCCTCCCATTCCCCTTTCCCCTCCGCTCCCTCCGCTCCCTCCTTCCCCCTCCTCTTTCCCTCTAATCCCTTATGCACCTTGGCTATCTGCTATCTGTATTTGTTTTACTATTACTTATCTTAATATCTGATGATTTTATTATCTTGCTCTCTGTCCTGTTGTTTTATGGCGTTCCTTTCCTTTTAATTAGCAGTCGTTGTTTTTATGATTGTGCACCGCCCTGATGCTTCGGCCTGGGCGGTATATCAAGTATTTTAATAAAGATAAAGATAAAGATAAAAAAATGAATAATTTGAAGTTTACGAAAGAATCTCTGCAAATGGACCTCTTATACCTCAGAGGTGGTATAAGCAGCACAATATGTGGGATCGGGGCAGTGGAGCCACCCCCAGGGCCGGGGCCGGGTGCTGGGGGTCCCCGCTGCCCGATCCAGGCCGCAGGAGGCCAGCCGTGGGTTGGGCGGTGGGGTTTTGGGGGGCCGGAGCCGTGGATGCGGGGGTGCTTGCTGGGAGGATGTCCCCACCGGCGAAGGGGGCACGCTGGGCCATTCTTGGGCCCGATTCTGACTCCTGCAGGAACATTTTGTTCCCCCAGACCAGAAATAGGTCCTAAAGGCCCTGTCTTCAATGAGGACATCTGGCAGGCCCAGCCATCCCCTCCCGGAATGGGGCTCCACGTTTCCATTTTAAAATGCTTTTGGTCACAGTATATAAATTGCCCACTTGCAGGGCTCCTGCAAAGATATTCAGCACCCTAGGCAAACCTTGAATCCTGCACCCCTCTCATTATCTTTCAGGCTTCTAGACCCCCCACCCCTAAGATTTTGATAATTAAACTCAACACTCCTCTTCCTCCAAGAAAGTTTCTATAAAAATACACAATTGGACATCATACGTTTTAATATTAAACTTTATTTCATGTATATACATAACGAGTGCAATTTCCAGGTCATCTACTTAGATGAATGGGCTATTTGAAAATTACGCACTTCCCTCTGTCTCCAAATATGTATTGATGGTTCTTTGAATATCTGAGGCTGTCAGGACGCATTTTTTTGCTTTCAATCAGCTGCTGTTTGACAGCCCCCAGAAAGAGTTGCTCTAGATGGCCGCCTCATCTGCCTAATGGTTAAGTCTGCCCTGCCTTCCTACCTTTGCAGAACACAAGTTAAGCACAGAAATATTGTGCAGTGATGTCCCTGGCTTACAATGAAGCTGGCACCTAAACCCACATAAAAGAGACTCAGCATTCAAACACGCCTGTCCTTAAAGGTCAGAACCTAATTCTGCATCCGTGGGTCTCGACGTGCACGTGGGTCCGGAATCAGGGAGATGGAGGTGTTCTGCAAGCATGTGCACATGCTTCCCAGCTGAGCCAGGGCCCAGGCCCTGGAGGTGGGTAAACGGTTTGGATGTCCCCACGCCCACAGTAGTCACAAACGTTACATATGTTGGATCCTGCCCATCCCTGCAATATAGCCGCGGACGCCATGCCCCTCGGGAAAAACGTGCATCTCCTAAGCTGCTCATCACACTAGACATAACTACCACTGAGAAATGGCAGCTGCTGCAACCTAGACCATATACCAGCCCTCCTCATGCCCTGAAAAGTGCTGGGTAAGCCCCATGTACCCCAATATAGTACACAAGAATGGAAATATGAACGTGTATGGCATAAGAGACCTTGCATGAAATGGTACGTGCCATTAGGAACTGGCCCCAGTGAGACCTGCCCTATTCAGCTCTACAAACACGCAGGGATGGACCATCACCAAGTCCGCAAAACCCCAAACTACCCTCACAGGTCCCCAAAGGATGTACTGTATAATAGAGTTGCACAACAAATATATGCCCCTTCCATGCCTCTAGCCTATAGGTGCACTCATTCTGCTGCTCTGCATGACCATTCTCCTTTTATCCCTCCCTACCCCCTCCCTGTGAACACATGGGGTACCAGGACTACAAATATAATCTTCATTTCTCCCACAAGCACAAATCCTTTCCCTGTACACACCCATACCATCCATGCATCTGGAGTTCCATTTATCTGACCATGGGCATTGGTAGGGTCCCATACATTGATTCCTTTGGCATAAACAGCTCATAGGTGCATAGCCTGATTTGACTCTAATGCTCTCTGTACTATTTCTGTAAGAGTGTCAAGAGATGTTTCTTGACCTTACAACAGTCCCTCACCTCTACTCCCTGTACCTTAGCCTGCATCTAGTCTTTTTTCCAGACTGCAGTCACACCAATTCATCACCTACTTGTCACAATCATTTGTGTATATGGGACATATTGCAGCACAGAGGAATATTTTCTAAGTTCATGTTTCAGTAGGAATAATGTGGCTATTTCTAGGAAACACTTAATATGTACATGGGCCTTTCCTAAATAGCTTTGTACATCCCTGCGGCTGACCACACCTCCGTTCCGTCCTCTCCCACCATATCCTGAGATCCCTGTGCTAGTGCCGTGTATGTGGTTTCGGGATATAGTTCTAGATGTTTTCGCAATTAAAATGTCTATCCCACATGTATAACTGGCTTATTCGTGTTCTAGAATGACCTCCTAAGCAGATCACGATCCAAAAGTGGCCTCAAAGAGGTGAGTTTTCAGACTGCATTTGAAAAGGGTCCAAGATGAAGCCTGACATACAGACTCAGGTAGTTTGTTCCAGGCATAAGGAGCAGCAAGGTGGAAGGATTGAAGTCTGGAATACTAAAACTAACAACTCCCAACCCCATCCTGGAGGCATTCCTAACCAGACAAGTTTTCAGGACAACTTCAATGAATGTACATGAGACAGATTTGCATATACACTGATTTTCCAGTATATGCAAATCTACCTTATGGATATTCATTATAGATATCCTGAAAAGCAGACCAGTCAGGTGTGCTTCCAGAGCGGAGTTTAGAACCACTGTGCTAAATTATGGGTCTGCCAATGACCTAGGAATAGGGAAATCAGCTGTATTGGGGTTCACATCTCCCTTTTTTGGGAGACCCACGTAGACCTTACAAATATTGGAAGCAGGGATCAACAGTCAAAACTTCATTTTGCCCCTAGTTTCAGAGTGCATTAAACACAAATTTCTCATATTAGTCTTACATGCATAATGATATGGTCAAGATCTTTTGGGACTTCTGAATACATACAGACAGGAATTTAGTACACAATATGCCTGATATTACTTTTATAGAAAAGAAAAAAAGTATTGTTTATAGATGTAGCAATCCAAGGTGATATCTGAATTGAAGACAAAGGACGAGAAATTGACAAAATATAGAGACCTCAAGACTGAAGTTGAAAAGCTTTGGAAGAAAAAATCTACTGTAATACTAGTTGTGGCTATACCTAAGGGACTTCCTAAATTTTTACAAATTTTGGACCTACTGGACTTGTCTCCACAAATCCTACAAAAGACTACCCTACTTGGAACAGCTTACATCTTGTGCCGATACCTGCATGATTCCTAGTTTTTTTGTTAGAACCTGTATCACAGGATTACAACCAGTCCTAGACTATGGAGTATGTTTACTAATCGGTGGTAGCAAACATACCCCTATGTTTTCTAATGAAGAATCCACAATATAATAATAATAATAACAATAACATTGTGCTATTGCCAAATGAATCAGAAGTAGTCACTGCCTTCTGTCTCCTAGTCAGAGGACAGGGCTGTATAATCTAAAACCGGTGAATCTGTCGCAGACCCCAGCTTGGCATTAAAGTGACGGTGGTAGAGTGGGGGAGAAGGAGGGATTTTTCCCGCTCCAGGGGTAGCCTCTTAAAAAAATGGCACCTTCCAAGCCCCTAGTGGTAGTCTCACAGTACTACATTGCGAGGAATCGGGCTTCCAAATAAGGGATGAACAAGGATTGGGGGCACAATGAGCATATGCTACACAAAGAATATCCGCCCTCCCTAGCCTCCATGGGTGCCTGGGTGGGGCTGGGAGATTCATAGACAGATCTGAATGTCTAACCCAGATACTGCTGCTGCTCCTCATATAGGCTATTCTTATATTTATTTATTTATGATTTCTTCTGTACCGCACTATTTATCATCAGCGCGGTTTACAGGTAACCAAAGTTGTACAATGTATAACAGTCTAAACATTGACATTTACAAAGAACAGGGAACTTAAACATGGAGAACGGGTGAACTATATACACTATGTACAAATTAGAATAATGGTCGACATGTTATATACCGCCTTATCTGGCAATCAAGGCAGATTACAATAAACAGAACTTGAACATTACATCAGAGTTTACTATGTACAATAACATTAGTATAACGATAAAAACTATTTACGGTTTGATTGGTCTAATTGGCATAGGGAGTGTAAAAACAATTTGATGCTTCATGGAGGTTAGCTGAAGGGATAGATGTGTTTGACCAGGTTGAGCGGGAAGAGTAGAGGTCAGGGTAAGGTTACATGGTGGTATTAAGGTACCTTCTATTATGTAATAAAGGATTCTGAGTGGGACTGACCATAGTGCTCATTCAATAGGAATGTCGTTAATCTTTTTCTGACATCGGTAAGGTCTTTTGTTTCTCTTATTGTCAGAGGCAAGGAATTGCAAGGGTTGGGGCATAATGTGAGAAAGCTCTTTTGTTTGTCATTTTTATTGTCTTGCGGAAGTCAGTTGGTAAGCATGGTGAATTTAGTGCACAACCCCTTCTCTGTCTGGTATCTGGAATTTTCGATATTAGTGTGGAGATGTGCGATGGTGCTATGTCGTGTAACAGTTTAAATATAATAACCAGATTTTTGTATTTACTTCGACCGGCTATCGGGAGCCATTGAAGGTTGTGTAAGATTGGTGTGATGTGATCCGAACTAGAGGCTTGCATTATTACATGTGCTGCAGTGTTTTGAGCAAGTTGTAGGTGTGCTAGTGTTTGCTTTGGGAAACCATGGAGAATGCTATTACAGTAATCCATATGGGGATCGATCATTGTTTGGATAGCTGTTCTAAAGTCTGATGGTTCGAGTAGGGGTCTTAGTCGAGGTAGCATTTTAATTTTTCTGCATATGGCCTGCGTGGAATTGTTTATGCGTGTGGTGAGGTTGAGGCTCTATCTATGGTGATTCTCAGATATTTAATCTCTTCTTTTACTTTGATTGCTGCTTCTCTAAGGTGTATCTGTGGAGGTGGGCAGAATTCTTTATCTCTGGTTATGAATATGGTTTCTGTTTTATTGATGTTTATTCTCAGGTTGTTTGATGCAAGCCACTCTGAGGCTTCATGATAGCATGCCGTGATTTGTTCAAGGTTAAGTTTTAATGTACTGATTGGGAGGTACATCATAATATCGTCAGCGTAAATATGGTAGAAACCTTTGTATTATTGAAAGATTGTACATATTGGCTGAAGATAGATGTTAAATAAAAGGGCAGACCGGGCTGACTCTTGTGGGATTCCCTGGTTCTGCCTGAAGAGTTCTGATGAAGTTTGGCCAATTTTTACTTGTTGGGTGCGATCCTTTAGATATCAGGGGAACCAGGTCAGGTCTATTCCGCAGATTCCAATTTGTTATAATCTTGCTAAGAGCATGTCATGGTTAATGAAATCAAAAGCTGCCGCAACATCTAGGAAAATCATTATGACAGCATTTTTTGGTTTTTCGATACTTTTGATGAGCATATCAAATAGGGCTATGAGAAGGGTTCTTACTCCATGGTACATTCTGAAGCTATACTATTGTGTATCAAGAGGAGAGTTTGAGTCTAAATGGTCCTGTAATTTGAACTGTTTTTTCAATTATTTTTGCTAGGTACGACAGGCTTGATATTGGCCTATAGGAACTTGGTTGTAGTTTATCTAGCTTATTTGATTTTAATATGGGACGTATAGATGCCTGTTTCAGTGATTTTGGCATGTAGCCTTGGGTTAAGGATACGTTTACAATTGTATGTAATTGTAATTGTAAAACATGCCAATGCTATCATCTCTTGAACATGTGATGCAAAGGGCAAGCTATCGTCTCTTTATGACTTCTTAGACAGTAGTAGCAGCCAACCCACTGGCAATAACAGGCACATCTGAATGCTCGAGAGATACATGATTGTGGACAGCCTCTATGTAAGGAACGGCTTATGAGATCATACGCGTGCATATGAAATTCTTCCACCCCAGGCATGGGAGGGGGAGAGGGGGCAAAGCAAACAGCTTTTTGGCACCGAAGTTGTAAGGTAAGTGCCGTGGGGCTGTTTGCAGCCATTGCTGCTGCTTCAGGCCCCGAGAGGGGTAACGGGCAGCACCCGCAGATTCTCAAGGGCACCGAATGTCACAGACAAGGCGATTAGCACGGTTAACAGATCTGCTAACCATGCTAATCCCGTCGAATGTGAGGCCCTGCATGCATAAATAGCCTCTTATAAAATTGTGCCCAGGGTTAAACTACGCACATTCGTTTCACGGCACGTGCTTTCGTTGAGGGCGTGCACAGGGATGGATGGCATCATTGCAGCATCAGCTACAGGCTTTGACTATAGAATACTGTTATTTAGGTGTGTGCTTGCAAAACGGAGGCACGGTCATTTGCACCAGAATAGATGATTGCACCTTAAATTAAGGCACATTTTCGGCCACTCCGAAAGTATTTTATAAAAACAAATAGGAGCCTACTTTTCTTTATAAAATAGGATTTAAATAGGCATGTTTTGCCTCATTAAACTAAGCACCTGATTATAAAATTACCCTCCGCATCTCTGACTGATGCTGGCTAAGTGTTTTAAATCTGATTCATCTGCCTAGTGGCAGTATGCTCTGATTCTGCTTTTCTACGTGATGGCCTCTAGAAGCGAAGGGAGGCGTAAGCCATGAGCCAGAGAAGAATGAACAGACTAGAAACCTTGATGCGTCTATGGGACACAAGCAGCCAGCCATTGTGATATGCAGCCATCTCTTTAGATGAACTCCATGAGATTACCTTCCAGTTCCACGTGTCTGTATCAGTATTCCCAGCGAAACTGCAGCAGTCAGACCCAAACACTACTAAAATGAAAGTGGCAAATATACTTTCCAGTTCCTCATGATCATTTTTTCATGTGAATTTATAGTGCCAGGCTAGGTGCTTCTGAGGGGGCTGTGGATTCATGGACTGCCTTTCTGGGGTGAGTGGTGGAGGCCAAAAAAACTCAGATAAGCACAGAGTATCCTTAGTCACTAAGAAGCCCTTTTGCTAAAATGTGAAAGGTTTTTTTGCACTTGTCATGCCTTAGATGCAAAAATGAATACATGGAAAGCGAAAGCCTGTGCGGTAACTGCTGAGGGCTTGCCCAACATCCGTCACTACACAGGAAAGACACTTAGGGTCTGATATTCAGCAGTGGCGGCTAGCACAATTACAGTGGCTAGCCGTCGCCTCTGAACACTAAACCTGGATATTCAATGTTAGGAGCAGCAAAAACAAAGTGAGTATCCAAAAATAGGCTTTATTGAAAGCCTGACCAATGCAAAGGCAACAAACCAAAAGGAGATGCTGGGACTAGAAGAGACGAAGCTGGAAGGGTCTGGAAGGGAGTCTTTGGATTGTTAGAGCCTTCAGCTGCATGGCTGCGGCCTTCTATGAAGCTTTACCTAGGTCCAGGGCTGTACCGAGCGTGAATCGCATCCTGTGCAATTTGCACATCGGGCGCCCCACACTTACATCCAGCTACTTTTTGGACAGCGGCGGAAGAGAAGAGGCATGCCCGATATGCAAGTCGCCAGCACGCTAAGCCGATCTGTCCCTCCCTGCTCTGACGCCACGTCAGAGGAGGAAGGGACCAGACCTGCTTAGCGTGCCGCGAGAAGGCTTAAGGGATGCATTTCAGCTGTCTGCTGTTGCCTGCCACCGCTGAGAGAAGAAAAAGTGGCGGCGGCAGGCAACGGCAGACAGCTGAAATGCGCCCCTTAAGCCTTTGCGCCCTGTGCGGCCGCACCACTCGCACAGGGCTAGGTACGGTCCTGCCTAGGTCTTCCTACTTCTGAGATTTTGATTCTGTTTTTCTAATAAAGATTTGTTTGTCCCTTTCTGGATAGCTTGGCTGGACAGCAAAGGGGGTTTGCTGAGAATGGGGAGCACCAGCACCCTCAAACCATCCAGGGGTCTAGGCTTTCCCCAGTCCCCATCTCGGAAGGGCCAGAAGTTTGGATTCACGGGCTGGAAGTCCATGCAGTGATTACTCAGGAGGTTGTTGGGCCACTTGTGGTACCTGAGTACTACCGGGTTTGCTGTGGCAGTTACAGGTCACGGGATAGTCAACCTGGGAAGCTGAAGGTCTCCAGGCTCAAGAGGTATTTTCACACAGTAGCAGTTTGGCAACAGTCCTGAGAGTACTGACAGAGATCCAAGTTGAGACTGCACATTCTTCTGGAGGGATCTGAGGTCTTGGCCTCGGAACTTGGAGACCAGCAGCTTGGAAGGTACCATTTTTTAAGAGGTAACCCCTGGAGCAGCAGAAATCCCTCCTTATCCCCACTCTTCCACCACCGCTTTAATGCTGGGGCCATATCCGGCCGCCGACATTGAATATCCAGGTGAGCCGCGGAAGCAGGAAGCTAGCTGGGCAATGGTGATATTCAGCCGCTGCCCGGTTAGCCTCGGCAGCAAAGATTAGGCCAGCCTTTGCTGCGCCTTACTTTTGCCATCGTGGGATAACCGGATAGCGACTGAATATTGTTGCTGAGCTGTTATCCCCGGGTACCGCACACGGAAAGCCTACAGAATACCCTGATGCTAACCAGTTATCATCAGGGTATGTAGCGGCAATACCCATGGATATTCAGCGGCATTAACCATGTTAGTGCCGCTGAATATCCCCCTTAGGGGCATTTACAGGGTTCACAGGTCTGTAAACCGTGTAAATGCATTCGAATATTGAGCCCTTACTATCCTGTGAAAGCACTGGCAGATAGCGTGAATGCACTTATTTGCCAATGTATTTACCCAAGCCCACCAAGGGAAAAAAATACGCCATCACCATTAGCATCACCCTTCCGTCCCCTTCAATCCCTTGATCACAGGGCTTGAACCACCCAGAGCTGGTTCAAGGTGTTGGCATCCTAGGTAAACCTTAAGCCTTCTGCACCCCCTAGGCTTTCAGAATCTATTGCTTAGCTTTGCATGCCCTGCCCTTTGCCATCCTCCAGAAGCTGCCACCCTAGGCGCCTGCCTAGTTTGCCTAATAGTTGGACCAGCCCTGCTTGATCAGCATCAGTATCGATCTCCTGATCTGCCAGTCAGCATTAGCATCCTTCCCTCTCTCCGCATCCCAGCCAAACAGCATCACCCCCAAACAATGTGCTGAACCTCCACCCCAGCTGATCAGCATCCTGATTTCCCCAACCTCAATAAGCATGCTGAATGCACCGTTTATCCCCAGTCCCACCCCTCATGAGCATCAGCATCACCCCCCTCCCAAAGAGCAACACCCCCCCCCCAAGAGGTACATGGCTCTCTCCCCACTCCATCTCCCCTGGCCCTTACTGGGGTTCTGATCCCCAACCATCTTTCCCATTGTCGCCCAAGTTCAAAGTGGTTCCAACTCCCTAGCAGAAGTAACACAAGACTATTGCTAGGGGTCAGAGCTGCCAATTTGAGCCTGGGCAACAGCAGGCCAGGAGCATCCAGAGATCACTCCTGCCCTGCCACTAACCAATCAGGGAAACCGCCAGGAAGTGCTGGGGGGAGGACCAGGAGAGTGAGGGGTGATGCTTTTGCTAATGCTACTTAGAGGAATGGTGGTGGGTTTGGCAGCCAAATCAGGGGGGTGGGAGTGGGTTCAGAAACCTCGTTGCAATGACCAGCTTTTTAATTTACCTACAATAATGGGCTGCAGATAGTGCGGGTGCATTTATTGCCTCCTTTTGAGGAGGTGTTAAGTGCACCCCTTCTATCTGCAGTGGTGACAGTGCGTGGCAACATACTGCGCATGAACTGCAACCGCTGCTTACGACCATAACCCACCCGTTCTCCATCCTTTCCCCTGCAGAAAGCAGTTAACATCCTATTTATAGCACAGGACGTTCTGTGGCCTATAGCACAGGACAGCTGTGTGGTAGCTGTTCCTGCCGCTAATTCACACATTAACTGCTTAGCATACTTTATGAAAAGGGCCTCTAAAGGTGAGGACAGCAGAAAACATGACCTAGCGGCGCCGGCGTGTATTTAAGTTTTCACAGCGCCGTACTTGCCCAACTCAACAATGAGTGCTGGGGCTGCTAGAATGAATATCAGCAGGAAGTTCACAGGAAGTATTTTGAAGTCTTACTGCAAACACAGACAACTACATGACTGGTTTGTCTGGCAGGCTGCAAATTAATTAGCTGCTGGATCTGAATGGCAGGTTATAAGTTCTGTAAGTAGAAGTCCTAATGGAAATGCAGAGGTACAGATGTACAGGTCTGTCTGGCAAGTTATGCAGGAGACCTAGGAGACCAGATGTTTGGGTAATAGCCATGCTAATATCGCTAGCTATTGAGTTTATTATAGAAGTTTCTGACTAGCCATGGGAAAGGTGGATGCTGGTGGCTTTGCACTAAGCATTGATTTTGTTTGCTCTTCTGCTCAAGCTGTTGGAGTATGAAGGAGGAAGAAGAAAAAGACTGTCCTAGATAGGTAAGGATATTTTACAATTGATCACTCTCTGTGACTGGCACAGGGATAAATGCTTGCATTGGACAGGACAGCAAGACCATCTGCCTGAAGTTGAACCCCATAGTAGAGGAGCCGTTGCCATTTTTGCTCCCTTTTGAAAGAAGGATGTGCCTTGGATGCCTCTCATTTGCTGCGTCTGCCTGACTTGACATGAGGGATGCCCTGGCTTGACAACCCCCCCCCCCCCATGTCATTGCAGGGTGCTCTGAAAAGGCTAGCCTGCAGAAGGACAGGAAATCTCTAAAGGGGCATCTCAAAGGAGGTCCACTGGGGCACTCATGTTGGCTTCGGACAAAGGTGGTATATGAGTTGGGGGTCCTGCAGATCTTGATGGGGATACTTGTTTTTCCTGTGTTTAGATTTTAATTGTTGTACTTCATTTCTGTTATGTTAGAATTTTTAATTCAGCTGAAATTCTCATGAAAAAGGCTCACACCCTACTCTCACGAGACTTAGCTGGGTGTCAGGGTCTTATTACTGCTTTGTTCAGTTTTGCCACTTTATGAATGGTTTTGCCATTCTTGGCGGATAAACAGGTGCTGGGCTGACAGCACTAGAGTCTGACAACGAAGCCCTCCTTCACTGTACAGAGCAGGTGGCAAGGTCGGTGCTGTCTGGCTTCCTTTTGACTTTGGACCGCCAGGACAGCTTTTATGATGCTATGTTGCATTTCTATACTGTTTTCCTTGAACTAAGCTCAACCCCAAGTGGTTTGCAGCAAAAATAATACAACAAGCAACAAATATATCCTAATAAAATAACAGATTGTTCAGATCCCTGAGGTCTAGTATTGTGTTAAGACCCCCTCTCTTTTTTTGGTGTGTGACGAATTTTCTCCCTCTTCTGGAAGCTTGTTTATAGCATTTGCTTGCATAAGGGAACAAAGTTGCACTTGAAGCATTTCCACCTGCCAGTCCTCCCTGAAAGATCTGATAAGTGAGCAATTTGAAGGGATTTGGGGAGGGTGCAATCGGTATTCTGGACTCGATGTTCAGCACTCATTGGTCTGTTGTTATTCACAACCACTCTTTGCTAAAAACAAAAATCTGAATCTTCCTCCCCACCTGTAAATTGAGACTGCTGGGAGATAAACGTTTGGCCCTTCTTGGATAGCCTACTGCTAGAACATGCTGTCCCTTTCCAGATTTAGTACGTTTGTCACCACATCAATCCTCAGAAAAATAAGATTTTCTAGGGGTTATGAACGCAAAAATGTTCCTTTAGGTTAGGTTACAAGGCCTTAGACGTCAGATGAAAGTAGCTATGTGGCCTCCAAAGCCACTATACAGTAAACCCTACGTATTTCACATTTATTGGATACGCTGTCTATCTAAAAAAGATCTAGGCAGTTTACAATAATTTATACTATAAGAGGAATGCAAATATAAAGCATATAAGTCTACCAGACCCACAGGACAAAGGCAAAGAAGAAACAATTTGGGGAGCAAGGTGAAAGGAAACTAAATTAGAAAATTAAATATATCTATAAGAGTGAGTTGCAAAAGGGGAGAAGGAGATAAACAGACCGACCATCTTGGTCATGTTGCGGCCTACCACAAGCGAAGAAAGAGAGCTACCGGTCTGACTGAAGGGCACATAAGGGTGTGCAGGCCAAGGAGGTCATTCCATAACACAAAGATGCCGTTGGGTCATGCGCCATAGACATTTTTCTAGCAAAAATGTCTGACCATATTCTGAAACCCCCGCAGCCCTGCATATCTACGGTGCTAGCATGAGGATTTCAAAGCGAGGTGGAACGGGGGGATGTTCAGCCGCATATTCAGGAAAGGCCCATGTACGTTTTCAGTGTTTCTCTCAGATGTCCCCATTATTCCTGCAGAAATGTGGAATGAGGGCAGGACTTAAAAAATATTCTGCTCTGCTCTTCGATGCATTCCATATTGAAGAATAGTTGTGACAATTATGATTTGAATTGGTGTGTCTGCAGTCTGGAAAAACACAAAATGCAGTTTTAAAGAACAGAAAGCAGAGGTGAAGGAAGGTTGTAAGGTAAAGAAACATTAATAAACACCCTTACAGAAATATTAAGAAGAGCAAAATGTTTATTATGGCTATGCTGACATTTGCTGTTTGTGCTAAAGGAGCTAATCTATGGTTCCCTAACAATTCCTATGTTCTGAAAATGGGACTGTTGATGTAGGGATAGTATGTATGGAAAAGATTCTTGTTTGGGTGTGAAATGAAGATCAGCTGTTCTTGGTAGGTGCAGGGCATCTTTTTGGCAGATGTATGTTTTTTGTGACTGCAAGTGAGAGTGTGTGTGTGTGGTTTGAGTGTTGCACAGGAGGATCTAGAGTGCTCATCCGCAATTCTGGGGAGATATGAATGCCTGGCCAATACCTGACCCGTAGGGATGCCCGCATCATCACCAGGCAGAAAAAAATCAGAAAAGGTTCTCTATAGGTAAAGGTCAAAACATATGTGCACATTTTTAGAGACCAATGATGGTGCTTTTGGGCATGTATTAGTGCTGTTTGCGCTGTTGAATGCTCTCATTCTGAGGGTTCCTTATTATTGACAGGGATATGTTTTGACCTTTAGCTATAGAGAACCTTTTCTGATTTTTTTCTGGTCCATACTTAGCATTGTACAAAGATGGCCAATGAAAGAATAACTAAGGAGTCCTTCTCTGCTGTGTATGTTGTGATGCAAGGTATGTCATGGCAAACATATCACTTTCTACCTGCTTGTATTCTGTCTTAGAGCGCACTGAGATTACTTTTCAGTGTTCTGGGCATGCAACAGACTAATATATCTAGTCTAGTTCGCATCGTCATTTATGTATCATCAGTATTCATGCGTTGTTTGCATCAGCACAACACAGTCAGCGAGAGGAGCAGCTGAGGAGATGCACGTTCTACAGAGGAGGCGTGGCCATCCAAGGGTATATGGCGGAGACGGGCAGAATCAGAAGCTTCTATATTTTCAGAATACGGTGAGCGTGGGGACATCCACAGCCATTTGCTGCATAAACCCAACTCTTATGTATTTATTTTATTTATTTGCATTCTCTTATATACCGCGCTATTCTGCATCAGTGCGGTTTACGTTGAACAAACTGAAATGACATTGAACAGGGCATTATAACGTGGAGATAACTATTTTACAGGGAACATGGGCAATGGATGCCATAGTGCTTTGTTCATGCTGTGCCGGAAATGTCAAAGTCCCTGATTCCGGAACCACAGGCGTATCTATAACAGCAGGTGTGAAATTAGATTTAAATCAAGCCAATTTTAGGTTTGGACATGCCTGCAGGCCAGACGTGCATGTTATGGAATTGGACTCCAAATGTTTTTGGGTTTGTTTTTATAGTTTTTCTTGTCATTTGCGGGATTATTTTATTTCATTTTTTAAAATTTCATTTCAGGAAAAATGTTGTTGATAGTGTGTACTCTTGCTCAGTAATGTATGCTACTGAGCAATCGTGCACACTATGGGTCTGATTCTGAAATGCGAATTGAGAGGCTGCACATCCCGGCAGGATGTGCAGCCCTGCAAGCCATCAGGGCCCGATTCTACCTCTGGCTCTCCCTGTATGTCCTATGCATCAGGAGGGGAAGAGCCGGCAGGGGGTGGGAGGGGATGGAGTGGGGGCGGGCCAGCCCGGCAGGACGTACAGGGACAATTCAAATCACGGCCTTGTACGTCCTTCTGGGCCCGTGGAAACACACTGCTTATTCCACCTCAAAGGGAATTCCACCTCAAAAGTAGAATAAGCAGTGAAAACCCGGCGATCGGGTCCGGGGATCCCCAATCCAGGCCACGACAGGCCAGCCTAGGGTCAGGCAGCAGGGAAAAGGTGGGCCGAGGATGCGGGAGTCGGGGTGTCTGTGGGGAGGATGTCCCCGCAGGTGGTAGAGGCATGCCGGGCCATCCTTGGGTCCGATTCTGGTTACCGCAGGAACATTTTGTTCCCGTGGTCCAGAATCGGATCTGAATGGGCCTGTCTTGCTTGGGGCCATCCAGACAGCCGGGATATGCCCCTATCTGAATCATGCTCCATGGGTGGATAGTGCACACTCTTGAGCAACAGCGTGCACTATCGAGTGATTGTGCCTGCTATTAATGGCAGATGGGACATTGCAAAATTTCATTTTTTCCTTCAATTTTCATTGAAAAATGACATGAAACAATATAGGAATTGCCGTTGACATGTCCTCTGTCATCCAAATGAAGAAAAAAAATGAAGAAAAATATTTGAACCCGATCAGAATCACAAATTATCATCAAAATATAAAAAATCCCGATCACCTTAGAATCCCTAATAAATTTCAATATTATTTTTTTGTCGGAGCTGGTCAGCTCAGTGTCTACAGAGTGTCCATAGCACCGCTGTGACCTCTCCTTTTATTTATATAAGTAAGTAAAAAACTTTAACTTAGCTTATTGCATATTCGTCAAAGTGCTGCCAAAACGCCAAAAAGACAGACGACGTGGCACACGTTTCGGGTTTTCATCCAATTTTTTCTCAAAAAACCCTGCTTCAGGTCCAGTGCATAGTCGGCAGTTGACAGTTCTCCAGCCAGAAAAAATTGGATGGAAACCCGAAACGTGTGCCACGTCGTCTGTCTTTTTGGCATTTTGGCAGCACTTTGGCGAATATGCAATAAGCTAAGTTAAAGTTTTTTACTTACTTATACAGTATAAATAAAAGGAGAGGTCACAGCGGTGCTATGGACACTCTGTAGACACTGAGCTGACCATCTCCGACAAAAAAATAATATTGAAATTTATTAGGGATTCTAAGGTGATCGGGATTTTTTATATTTTGATGTCCTCTGTCATTTCAAATGACTGCACAGCCCTAGGGGCCAGCATATTAAAGGAGAGAGAAGCTCTGATTAGAATAATAGGTCTTCAAGGAGGACTTAAACTTCTTAAATAAGGTTACAACAAGCTATTCCAAAGAAACTTTCTGTACGTTCAAGGCATGTTTTAACATGAAGGGGATGACTAATAGGTTATGTTGTGATAAACATAGGGGTATGTTTACTAAACCGTCTTAACGTGCGCCCGGCGATAGTGTGCAGGATGCCATAAAAGGAGTGGGCGTTCCGATCTAAACGTAGCAAACCGGGATTATCGCGTGATAACGCATGCTGCGCACATTATCGTGCGATGGAGTGAACTATGCACGTTAACGCGTGTTAATCTTAAGTAGGCGCGCTGACATACAAACAGAGCAACAGAGGTGTAGCACACTGGATAATACACTGACTGATGGTACAGGGGTCATAGGTTCAATCCCCCAGTGTGCCTAATGAATAAGGCTGGCTGAGGTATCACCCTTTACGTTTAAGCAGTGCTTTTTGAGGCATTTTATTTTTATTTTAATTAGTGCTGCCAGCAAACACACCCTCACAGTGGCGTAACCTAAGGTGCCACATAAGGCACCCTATAGGGAATCCATAGGGCACATTATAAAGTGCACTGTCCGCAAAGGCACCCTATAATGTCCCCTATAGGGCACCTTATAAGGCACCTTATGGGGCACCTTATGAGGCACCTTAAGGTTACAGTTCTCTGAGGGTGTTTTTGCTGGCAGCACTAATTTACATTAAAAACAGACAATGCCTCGGACAGCCCTATCAAATAACTGCACTCGCACAAACGTCCCAAATACTCCAAGGACAGCAGCCACACCTGCTAGTGCCACCCCTGTTGAAAATGGTGGAAGGTGAAGACCTAGACTCCTTCCTCATAAATTTTGAATGAACCGCCCAACTGGCTGGGTGACCAGAAGAGACGTGGGCTATTTACCTACGGAACCTGCTGACAGGAAGTAGCCAAGTTGCCTACCAAGAGGCCAACCCAGATGGAAGGGTCCCCTATGCAACAGTAAAAACGCTATATTGAAGAAAGCGGGCTGTATGCCAGAAGCCTATTGCCAACGGTTCCAGAAGGGAACACTGGGGTCTACAGAGAACCCCCGGAGTTTCTTCTACAGACTGAAGGAGGTTGCATGGAAGTGGCTACAGCCAGAAGATAGGATAGGAACAAAAATAGCCAAGTTCATCCTGCTTGAACAATTTCTAGAAGACTTGTCTTCCCCTATGAGACAGTGGGTGTGCCAGTTTGCCAAACTGCCCCTAGATAGTGCCGTAGAGATAGCAGAAAGCTTTTATAAAGCACAGTCAGTAGCTGAGACACCTAGAATGAGGGGGAAAAGGCCAGTCAGGTCCCAGAGAGGCCAGGCATCGAGACCTGAACCTTTGAGGACCACTGTACCAAGGACTCTGTGCTCCCCAACCACCCAAGCAGCCAGGGCTGGTTATCTGATCTGCTACAGGTGCGGAGGAAAGGGCCACCATGCCCATGAGTGCCCCATAGAAATGGGGGAACCATGGACACACATGTTGCGGCCTCACATGACTGTGGTATTGTGGAAACATCCCTAATGAACCCCGACACATTTGTAATACTAGTGGAACCTGAGGGCACTCACCTGCAAGCCCTCATGGACTCGGAAAGCATAAGGACCCTTGTCAGCAGGGACACCAGAACAAGACATCAAATTAATTATGAGAGACTTGTGACTCTAAGTTGCATCCATGGTGATCAGCGGGCCTATCCAACAATGCAAGTGGAGCTAAAAACAGCGGTCGGAACAGAGACCCTGGAAGCAGTAGTCGTGCCCTGCCTGGCCTGTCCAATGGTTTTAGGCTGGGACTTCCCTAAATTTATGGACGTGTGGGACTGGAGTAACCTGGACAAGATGACCGAGAAGGACTTCCCAGAACTTTTTCTCCTTAGGGGACTCAGATTTGTTTGTCAGGAACCCCAACAACCCCAAGTCCCAGAGGCAAAGCTGGGTGGAAAGGGCCCGCCATAGAGCAAATATAGGGACAGCTATGAATGAGAGCTGTAAAGAGGAGGACCTAACACCCCAATGGAAGGCCCTGGAGGACGAGAACTGCCCACTGGGGTGGGCTGGTATAGAAACCCCATGCCAGTTTAAAAGAGCCCAAAGGGAGGATAACACACTTAAGAATGCTTGGAGCCAAGTTCAGAAGGTACCCCAGTAGATAGCCTGGACCCTTCTCCAAGGGGTTCTCCCCACTTTGTAGTATGACAGGACTTCCTTTATAGGGTTATGCAGGGAACAATAGAGGGAGAAGGCCTGGAACAGTTAGTGGTTCCCCAAGCCTATTGCTGGCAGGTAATGGAGTTTGCTCACAGCTATCTCCTAGGGGGACACCTGGGATGGACAAGACCCAAGAGCGGATCCTGGCTCAGTTTTACTGGCTGGGGCTTTACAAACAGGTGCAGTTCTTTTGCCAGTCCTGCCCTATCTGTCAGCTTCACAGTCCGGTAAGGGTTAGACCTGCCCCCCTTGTGCCCATGCCCGTTGTCAAGACCCCATTTGAAAAGGTTGCGATGGATTTGGTGGGACCACTGGAACGTTCTCCTTGGGGAAATAGATTTATCCTGGTGGTCATGAACTATGCCACGCAGTACCTGGAAGTGATAGCCGTACGGAATATAAAGACCATTACATTCTACAGTGCTCTTTGGGAGTTGTTTTCCTGTCTGGGGATCCCAGCTGAAATCCTCACAGACCAAGGAACACCGTTTGTCTCTCACATAATGAAACAGTTGTGCAACCTATTAAAGGTCAAAACCTTGTGGACATCGGTATATCATCCCCAAATCAATGACCTGGTCGAACACTTCATTAAAACATTAAAACATATGTTGAGGAAGTTTGTGAATGAGGAGGGGAAAGGCTGGAATCTGTTCTCCCCTACCTTCTGTTTGCTATCAGGGAAGTACCACAGAGCTCAACCGGGCTGTCCCCCTTTGAATTACTGTATGGTCGACAACCCAGAGAAATCAGGCGGATAGGCGGATACTGTGAGAGTCCTGAGAAGAGGAGCCCAACCCCAGCTGGAATCTGGTGGACTACATCCTGCAAATGCAGAAACACATAAAGAAAGTCGGAACGTCAGCCAGGCAATACCTGGATAAAGCCCAAGAGAGCCAAGTCCGGGCCTATAATCAGAAGATAGTGCAGCAGATCTTCCAGTCCAGGGACCAGGTGTTGCTGTTACTCCCCATCTTGGAGAGTAAACTGTTTTATAAATGTCATGGTCCATATGAAGTCGTTGAACAGATGTGACCTGTCAATTACAAGGTTGCGCAACCAGATAAAAGGAAAAAGCTGGCAATCTACCACATCAGCCTTCTGAAGAAATGGACTCCAGCCCTAACAACAATGGTCCATGAAGAGGAGTTTGGGACCATCGTACAGCGGTCCTCTGAACAGAGCCAAGTTCCATTCGGGGGAAAACCTAACAATTACCTAGAAGGGGGATTTAAGACAGCTGGTCCAGAGAAATAAAGATGTCTTCTCCCAGATTCCAGGACGTACCCATCTTGCCTACCATGATATCATCACGGATACCGACGGCCCTACCAACTCCCAGAAGCATGGAGGCAAGCCATGGTGAAGGAGGTAGAAGAGATGCTGGAGTTGGGTGTAATAGAAGAATCCCAAAGCAACTGGTCATCCCCCATTGTACTGATACCTAAGCCAGACGGAAGCATCCGGTTTTGCATAGACTTCAGGAAAGTGAATGTGGTTTCAAAGTGCGATGCTTATCCCATGTCCCGGGTGGATGACCTTATTAAGTGCCTCGGGGGAGCCCGATTTATTTCAACATTGGATTTGACAAAGGGCTATTGGCAGATTCCCCTAACCCTGGCCGCCAGAGAGAAGACTGCATTCTTGACACCCAAAGGTCTGTTTCACTTCAAGGTCCCATCTTTTGGATTTCATGGAGCTCCTGCTACATTCCAGCACCTGGTCAATCGCCTACTAAGACCTCATGGGGGATATGCAGCCGCCTACCTCAATGACATCGTAATTTACAATCACGATTGGAAAATGCACCTATACCATCTACAGGCCATGCTGATAAGTCTGAGGAAGGCTGGGCTGATGGCCAACCCATGTAAATGCTTCCTGGGAGGCAAAGCAGCCCAATATCTAGGATATACAGTGGGGAATGGGCAAGTGCGGCCGCAACTCAAGAAGGTTGAGGCCATTTCCCAAATACCAGCACCTGCGAATAAGAAGCGAATATGGGCCTTTCTGGGTATGGTCAGATATTATCATCAGTTCATTCCTCAGATGGCAGCAATCACCGAACCTTTGACCCGGCTTCTCCAAAAGAAGGCCCCACACAAGGTCCTGTAGACTACCGAGTTGGAGGAGGCCTTTGGGAAGTTAAAGACAGCTTTGTGCTCTAGACTGGTCCTGGTCAGCCCTGACTTCACAAAGCCCTTCATCGTCCAGACAGACGCTTCAACAGTGGTTCTTGGAGCCATCCTGGCCCAGGATGTGGAGGGTGAAGAACACCCAGTGGTATTTATTAGCTGGAAGCTGCAGCCCAGGGAACAAAGATATGCTATGATTGAAAAGGAGGCTCTGGTGATCAAATGGGCCTTGAAGACATTCCCAAATAATCTACTGGTTGTCCCTTCACGTTGGTTACAAACCATCAACTGCTCAAATGACTGGCGCAACATAAGGACACCAACGATTGGATCCTGCAATGGTTCCTTGCCCTCCTGAGGAAGATGTAGGGATGTTACCCATGACTGAAGTGGTATTTAAAGGTGCGGAAGAATTGAAGGAAATATCGATACATCGGGAAGATGTCTTACAACTATTAGATAAACTGAAGAGTAGCAAATCACCTGGGCCGGATGGTATACATCCAAGGGTGTTGAAAGAACTGAAATATGAGATTGCAGACCTGCTATCAGTAATCTGTGAACTATCATTAAAATCATCTCTAATACCTGAAGATTGGAGGATCGCCAATGTAACACCAATTTTTAAAAAGGGTTCCAGGGGTGATCCGGGAAACTACAGACCGGTGAGCCTGACGTCAGTACCAGGAAAAATGGTAGAAACCATCATAAAGAATAAAATTACTCAGCATGTAGATAGTCACAACCTAATGGGAGACAGCCAACATGGCTTTAGACAAGGAAGATCTTGTCTTACTAATCTGCTATGTTTTTTTGAAGGAGTGAATAAACAGGTGGACAAAGGTGAGTCGGTTGATATTGTGTATCTGGACTTTCAGAAAGCCTTTGACAAGGTCCCTCATCAGAGACTTTTGGCAAAACTAAAGAGTCATGGGATAGGAGGCAGTGTACTATTGTGGATCAGGAACTGGTTAAAAGATAGAAAGCAGAGGGTAGGGCTAAATGGCCAATTTTCCCAATGGAGAAAGGTGAATAGTGGTGTACCCCAGGGATCTGTGCTGGGTCCGCTGCTTTTTGACATATTCATAAATGACCTGGAAAGTGGAATAATGAGTGAGGTGATCAAATTTGCAGATGACACAAAACTATTTAAAGTTGTTAAAACCCAAGAGGATTGTGAAAAAATTGCAAGAGGATCTTGATAAATTGGAAGACTGGGCATCAAAATGGCAGATGAAATTTAATGTGGACAAGTGCAAGGTTATGCACCTAGGGAAGAACAATCCAAACTATGGTTACACGATGCAAGGTTCCACATTAGGAACCACCACCCAGGAAAAAGATTTAGGCGTCATTGTGGATACCATGTTAAAACCCTTGGCCCAGTGTGCAGCGGCGGCCAAGAGAGCAAATAGAATGCTAGGTATGATAAGGAAAGGAATGGAAAATAAAACAAAAGATATTATAATGCCTCTATATCGTTCCATGGTGAGACCGCACCTTGAATATTGTGTGCAATTCTGGTCGCCGTATCTTAAAAAGGATATAGCAATTTTAGAAAAGGTTCAGAGAAGAGCCACCAAAATGGTAAAGGGGATGGAAGGAATACTCCTATGAAGAAAGGCTAAAAAGGTTAGGGCTCTTTAACCTGGAAAAGAGACGGCTGAGGGGAGATATGATAGAAGTCTATAAATTAATGAACGGAGTGGAACGGGTAAATGTAGATCGATTGTTTACGTTATCAGAATATAGAAAGACTAGGGGACATGCAATGAAGCTACAGGGTAAACTATTTAAGACTAATAAAAGAAAATATTTTTTCACTCAAAGTGTAATCAAACTCTGGAATTTGTTACCGGAGGATGTAGTAAAGGCTGTTAGTGTAGCTGGGTTTAAAAAAGATTTGGACAAGTTCCTGGAGGAAAGTTCCATAAACCGTTATTAAGAAGTGACCGAAGATATCAATGCTTGACCCAGTACAAGCATTGTGGAACTTGTGTCTCTTGGGGAAACTGCTAGGTACATATGACCTAGATTGGCCACTATTGGAAACAGAATACTGGGCTTGATGGACCTTGGTCTTGGTCTGACCCAGTATGGCATATCTTATGTTCTTATGTAACCCTTTCTTTATGAGGTTCGACATCAGGCTGGCAATGCACACCTGAACACGGACTTTCTGTCCCGCTTGGGTGACCTGGCGCCACTGGATGCTCGCCCTTGTAGGATTGAATTGAAGGGGAGAGTATGTGATGAGGTATATGAGAGGCTCCCCATCCCCCAAACTGATATTCCTCCAGTCAGAGGAAAAGCATGCCCCTTTAAGCACCAGAAGCCGGGCCCCTTTAAGGAACCCAGCTTGAACATAGCTGTGAAGGGTGTGGCTGGGAACGGCCCTTTTAACCTGGAGAGAAGAGACAGAGGGGGAGGGAAAAGAGTCCGAGGTGTTCCAAGGTATGAAGTCACCAACTACCTCTAAGGGAATCCAGGAGAAGGTAGGAGCTAATGGTCTTTACTGTTTTAAACCCAGAGTGAAGGAACTTTGGAAAGAACTGTTTCTCTATAACTGTTTAAGCCCAGAGTGAAGAAACTTTGGGGGGAGGGGAGAACTGTTTCTCTGCTACTGTTTTAAACCCAAAGTGAAGGAACTTTGGGAAGAACTGTTCTCTGCTACTGTTTAAACCAGAGTGAAGGAACTTAGGGGAAGGGGAGAATAGTTTTCTCTACTACTGCTGTGAACTCCCTGTAAATAAAAGCTATTCCTTTGACCCTCCGCCTGGCTCCATGGGGGTTTATGTCCTGATGCGCCCACAGCGTGTTATATCTTGATATATAGAATTACAATGACCTAGGCATGTAATAACTAGAGCAAGAATGAGAATATGTAGTGATTTCTTACCTAACAAAGAGTGAACAGTGCATATTTGTTTTAAAGCAAAATAAGAACTCTTAATCATATTAGTGATTTGAAGGTCAAAGTTAAGCAATCTATCAAAAGCAACTCTAAGGGGTATGTTTACTAAACTGCGGTAATGTCACCCGCGTTAGGTTCCGCGGTAAAGGTACAGATGCCCATATAAAGGGTTGGGCGGTGCATCGTTACAGCAAGCCGTATCAGCTAACGCATGTTACAAGGCGCCTTAGACTAACGCATGTTACAAGGCGCCTTATAAGGCACCTTACAAGGCACATTACAAGGTGCCTTGTAAGGTGCCTTATAAGGCGCCTTGTAAAGTGCCTCATAAGGCGCCCTATAGGGCACCTTAGGCTAAGCGCTGTATTAGGCACCCCTGGACAAGGTACTGTAGAAGGCACCCTGGGCTACGGAACCATAGGTTAAGGTGGCCTAACAAGGTTACGGTGCCTAGGTTAGTGTGCCCTAAGGGCTGCAAGATGCCGCAGGATGACATGCATGACCTGTGAGGCATAGAGACAGATGTAGCCCTAACACTAGATAGAGCACTCAGGAAAGGCAATGAACAGGTGAGTGAAGGAGGGAGAGCTGGGAGCTGCTGGACCCGCCATATCTGCGGGCATCCCATGTGACTGCCAGTACTGATGAGAAACATGTTGGGGGCAAATGTACCACAGCACAGGGTGTTGGCAATGTAAAGTACTGGAACGACAGTTAGTGGCAGACGATGGGAATACGTGTCCCCCAGTGGAGGCGGAGGTGGCAGGATAGTTACAATGATGGGTGGACAGAGGAGTGGTGGTGCCATACAGATCAGGCACAGGCGAGGCAAGCATGAAGAGGCACAATGCAGGAAAGGGTAGCAGTGCAGGACATGGGGTGACAGCCTGCACAGGCAGACAGGACTCTACACAGCTGACAGACTCAGATAGATGGACCGAGGGAATGTTGGCAATTGTGGCAAGGGTATTATGGACTGGCAGCACAGATCTGCAAAAATATGACTGTTACAGACATGCACACTATTTGAGTAAGACAGGCATGAGAGGAGGAAACAATGAGGAATTGAACCCATGAACACTGCCGAGAATGACATTATATTGACCAGTAGGCTATACCTCTGTGGTGTATATCACAGCAATGGATGGGTACAGAAGGACTGCAGGTCACTGCACAAACTGTCTGCTCTGAGTGCCAGGATAGGGTAACTCCACCAGTACCCATGATGCAATGCACATGCTGAATAGCTGTCTACAGCTGATCACCAAATGGGGTCTGCACCTATCCGGTACCTCAGCTTGGAAAGACGAACTGACAGTGCATGATACTGGCACAGTGTAGCTACAGACCATGCCACTGTGCAGGTTCTGTGTTCACCCTGAGGGATAGGATGGATACCCAGCACTAGGTCCGCAGTACATGTAGTGCTAGAGATAGGTCCTGCTGTATATCCCCATCACTACTAGTGTGTGACAGGTGTTCCTTGCAGTGCAGCTGAAGGTACTTTGGTGTCCATCTGTATCCTGCAGTCACATGTGGCCCTCTGGGACCAGACACCACCCAGATTAGTGTGTACCCTGTGTTAGGGTCTGGCTAACATGGGCACCTGTTATCAGAGCAGTGGGGTTTCTAGACCTGCATGAGGCTTGTGTAGCAGTGCCTTTATAAGGTCAATGTGGTATACACTACATACCCCAAAGGGCCTCATCACCCTTTTTGTAGGTAAGGGACAGATGCCCCAGCTCCGGTGAAGCAACCTCCATCCTGCTGGTATAAGACAGCCCTCCAGGGTTGGTGGGCCAGAGCCATACCTATGGCAGACCAGCAGCAATGTTGGGGTCAGGTCTGGAAAACCCCAACTGCCTCACACCACTATCTACCAGTCACCGTCAGACTGCACCTTATAGGTGTTCTAGCCATGCACAGTCAAACTACAGACAGTCCACTAGCCAGTCTATACTGCATGCTCACAGAGGAGCTATGTGCACCAAGCAGGCATCTCAGTGATTAGGGGGCCCCAACACTGGGAACACAAAATCATCACTGGAGGCAGATAGTGTAGAGCACTATGTGGGAACCTAGACATGCCATGGTCACTGCTTGGTTAGAGTGAGTGCCCTCCCAGCATGACATGCTGTGGCCACCCTTGTCATGCAGGTGGTGGTTGGGCACTACAGTGTCCCAGCCATTGCCCCACACCCTGTGAAGATGCATTCTGGCCACTCCGCCCTGTCCGGGCCATACCCACAACACTTGCTCCTCATTATGCACATATTCAGGCTAACGCTGGTAAAAGTGGGACATTTTGAGCCCAGAGAGGGGTAGGCAGCCGCAGAACAATGGATAGACATACACATACACACACACTTCTATTGCAGCATTGTGCAAAGATAGGGGTGGTTGGCAACCCTGCCTGCCACACTGGTCCTGATCACAGTGCCGACATTGCTAAACTGTGCAGGAGGTAGTAGTAGTGTTCTGGTGATAACTGCAGCTTAATTCTGGGCCAACAGTCTGACTCTCCATGCATCTTTGGATTGTGGAGCCTGTGTGAGTGGATGTTTGTACCCCTGTTTGCTTTGGGCTTTGCACATGTTGCTGTTGTATCTGCATTGTAGGGTAAAATATAGAGACATGCTCTGCAGGAACCACAGCTGGGACTTGAACCTGTGACCCTCATGCTTCTGGACATACTGGCTGGGTGTACTGCACCACACATGCATGGAAGTCCCTGGGGCTACCTGTACTTTTCCTCAGCCAGACCTTTTATGTTGCACTGCACACCACATACTGCTATAGGGCATGGCCTAGGTCCACTGCAGGCAGGTGCCACTGCCCCCTCCAGCACGGGCACACACACCCCTGCCATGCTGACATGACCATATACTGTTGGTGCTGGTAGTGCGCAGTCCCAGGCCATCCACTGTGTGGGTAGGTGGTCGCCTAGGGAGCGGGGTCTGGGGCAGGGGGCATACATGAGCATCCTCACATCCCCCCCATCACTGCCTACCAATAGTATGTCCCTTCCGCTTGGGGGAGGGTTGGCCGGGGGGATGTTAAGTCCGTGCCCTGGCAACTGTTAGCTCGGGTGCACCAGGTAGATGTAGATGGATTGTGTTTGGCCTTTGTCAGCTGCTGTCATGCTGATTTCCGGTTTCTATGTTCCTAGGCACCTGCCTAGTCCACCCTGTGCCCCAGCTGCCCCTGCTACATGTCCCGCCTGCAGCCCCCTATGCCCCATTTGCACCATCGCCATAGTGGCCTTTCATACTTGGGCACTATGCTGGTGCTGGAAATGGAGCACTACTATCACGTTTCTTGGGCTCCCTGCCTATACTGTACATTGCTGACACTGGAATGGTTTCTCTCTCCTGCAAATGTGCATCTAACGGCAGGTTTTCATTTGCGGTAGGATTCAGCCCTTCAATTCAGCACGTTAGTGTGCAGGGAGCCTCTCCCCGCCCACTCCCCGCCCATTGACCCCTTCTCTCCGCCCTCTCTGCACCCTCTGCAGTGTTTACCGCTGCCCAGAACATTAACAATCGTTAGGTAACGTTAATGCGCGTTAACGTTACATACCGCACTTTAACGTTACCTAACGATCGTTACCTAACGTGCGGTCTGTAACGTTACCGCAGTTTAGTAAACATACCCCTAAGAATTTGCACAAAATCTTTAAGGGGAATCTGAACACCATTGAGGGAAAGGATGAATGATGAAGGGAATGAACAGCATCAAGAACAAAATGACATTCGTTTTTACAGGTTGTTTTAGTTCACTCCAGGCCAGCCAGTCAGCAATCGTATCTTCTTTAAAGACAGTAGAAATTGAATCAGGAGAACATGCATCTAAGGTGGAGAGGAGTTCAATGTCTTCCACACGCATAACGAAAGTGAAACCCAGTGCTAGAATTAGCACGGCCAGTGGGACAATGAAAATGTTGAATATAGGTCCCAACATTGAGCCCTGGAGAACGCCATAGGATAGGGATAAGGGACTGCAGATAACCTTTGTCCAGTGGATACAAAATGGTCTATTCTTAAGGTAGGACTTAAACCGTGCAAGAAGAAGCCCAGATGTATGAAGATATGACAAGCGCTAGTATAGTTCTCTAAATCAGAAGGTATGATTTACTTTGCTTGGTCCAGGGAAACGTTGCACAATCTCCAAAGTCTTCTATCCATTTCTAGTAATGCACTGAACCAAAAACAGCATTGCAGAGCAAGATTTTACAATGCAATTAGACTTTTAAGGATTCTTAGCTTCCTGAAGTCTTTGGTGTAAATTCCAAATGCTTAATGAAGTCATTTAAACCTCTATTGTCTCAGGTATAAACTAAAGGGTGAATATTCAGAAGTACTTCTCCAGAGAGAAGCAGCAGCTATCCGGCTAAGTGCCGCTGAACGGGATATTCAGAGATACTCTATGGAGAGCACCCACTGAATATCTTTACATGCTGCCTCGGCACTATCCAAAGAACACCACAATGGTCTGTGGGCAAAGTAGTGGCAGAACAGTGAATTATATAAATAGTGATGATATTCAGTACGGTATCCAGATAACTAACCGCATAACTTAAGACAGAAAAAATTACCAATATAGCTATTTGGATAATAGTGCTGAATATTACCACTATCAGAACAGCACCAGCACTGATCCAATATTCAGCACCAGCCACTATCTACATACCAGTGCTGAATATCGGGATTTATTGTAGCCATGATAGGTGGCATTTAAGAAGAGAATGCCAATCACACTTCCTATTGAATACTTTCTGTTATCGTGTTCAACTTTTGTTTTTCTCCAATTGCTTGAAACATGAAAGATTGTGCTTATCTTTAAATCTTGAAGTTATTCGATCGCCCCGACGCTACCAAAAGGGTACCGCAAAACTGCGTTTCGTATCACTTCTTCAGGGGGGATATCTTACTTCAAAGCACGATCTACAATATATATTACTAATACATCTTGAAGTTGAAGTTTTGTTCAATGTAAATAGTTAAACTTAACCGTTCATTGTAAATAGTTGAATCTGATTGTTCAATGTAAATGTATACATCGGTGTACAATTGTTAAAATGTTCCTTGTAAACCGCCCTTGATCGCTGGAAGGGGCGGTATAGAAAAAATATAGATAAATAAATAAATAAATAAATAAATAAAATATAGCAAAAAGATAGTATATTTTACAGCAATCAGTCTACAGTTGTTAATGTTCTTACTCTATGAGGAAAACCAACAGACTTCCTACGTCAACACTTCAAGATATTTCTACCTCAGGATGAAGCGCAAAATTTCAAAAGTATTCAATAGGAAGTGTTGGAAATGCTGTTATTTCGGTTTAATACCAGGATAAGTGCAGTAAGGGTCGTTGATGCGTGAAGACATGCTGCTTTTTTGCGATTAGCAAATAAGCGCTGCCAATGTTAGTCTGAGACCCGCACTTTATCCTTTTTGCAGTCAGAGTGATTGAGTGATTGAGTAAAAAAGAAAAAAAAGAAAAAATAAATAAAAAAAAATTTTGTGATAAAGAATGATGAAATAAGTTATGAAGAATTAAATGCACATACTAAACAAGATTTATTCCAGCGTATAGTCAACGAAAAAGTAATAGAGATCCTATTTAGATAAACTTTCTGATTACATTTGAGGGTATTACTTATAAACATAATTATTTTTATGGACTTTTCCTCCAGGAACTTCTCCAAACCTCATTTAAACCCTGCTATGTTAGTCTCCTTGACCATATCCTCCAGCAACAGATTCCACAGCTTACTGAGAAATATTGTTAAGTTCCATTGAGTTGATGTCAACTCATAGCCACCCTCTGGATAGTTGTCCTAAACTGTGTTCAGTCTTCAGTCAGGCAGCTAATTGTTGATAGAGTGGCATCCATAGCTACTATTGTTGCATCAGTCCATTGCATTGCTAGTCTTCCTCTTTTGCATTGACCTTCAACCTTGCAAAACAGGATGTCCAAAGTATGAAAGTCAGTGTTATTATTTGAGCTTCTAAGGAAAGCTTGGGTTTGATCTCTTCTTGTACTGACTGAATTGTTCTTCAGGTAGTCCATGGTATACACAGTGCGGGGAATATTCAGTGTGGTGGCTAGCGTTTATAAAGCGCACAGCCGTCACCTCTGAAGTTTAACCCTGGATATTCAATTACAGGGCCATGTCCGGCCACCGGCATTGACTAGTGTCATGGGGCAGCTTCTATAAAGTCCTTGAAAACCAGCAGAAATGCAGGAAATAGGACTGATCATGACAGTTCTGAGGAACACAGGGTAGGATGTTGCCATAGGCAACCTAAACAAAGTAGCTCACGTGCAAAGGAAACACGCCCAAACAGCAGAAAGCCTAAGGAATTAGGAGCTAATGGAAGCCAGCTGAGTGTGGGTGGAGCTGACACGCACATAGAAAAGCTCACTGAACGTGGGGTTAGACAGAGCCACGGTGGGGTTGGACAGGGTCAGCGTGTGCAACAGAGCCACCGTGTGCAGGAGAGTCAGTTTGGAGAGAACCAGTCTGTACAGAGCCAATGTGGGGCTAGACAGAGTCAACGTGTGCAAGAGAGACGGAGCCAGCTTGAGAATACAAGCAACATATGGAGTGAGCGTGGGAGCAGGAGTGAAAGGGAGAGTGAGAGTGAAGATGAGAGCAAGAAGACAGACGCAGGACACAGCGGGAGTGAAACAGAACCCGGTTGGAGCACGGGTGCAGGCAGCTGTGTGGCTGGAAGCCAGAGATACAAATGGAGAAATTCTAATTGGAAGGGAGCTGAGAGAAGAACTCTGAGAGCGTCAAAGCCCAGCCCATGCTATCAAAAAGGTAACCAAACATTTAATGGTGAAGTTAGCTGGAGGAAGCCAGAGCAAAGTTTTTATATAAACAACTGGCAGAAAAACAGTAAAGCTTTTATACCTGAGCCTGAGCCTGTATCTGGACGAGGTTTTAAAGGCAGGAGCCAGGAAAAGTTTGTACGTGATTCTATTCCAGAGTCGATAGCAACGGAGCATAGCTTGAGGCAGAAACTGTTCAAGCCCAACCCTAATGTCCCTAGTAGAAGGGAAAGTGAAACTAAGCATTCTCTCTATCTCCCACCACATTTAAGGAGCTCCCAAGAAAGCCACTCCAAAGACTACGGTAGCAGATTAGCTAACATTCTTACCCAGAGGGAAAGAGACTTCCTGCAGAGCAAGGGGAGACTGTTTAGCAACGTTTCACATGCTGCCAGAGATGATCTTTTAACAGAAGGGCCTGAAGAGATGCAGTATGAGCTACAGGGGGATGATATAAGCGGTAATTACATGGACTGTACGCTCTCTGTCTCAGATAATGTATCATCTTTAAGATAAGTGTATATAATTGCCAAAGCTTGAAAGCCACAAAGTAAAAGTCTTTTGTTTGCTGAAGAGAGCTGTTTTTGAGCCCTTGTTCATTTACCTGTTTAAAAGCTGAACGTATGCAACTTTTGTTCCTGTTCTTGCCTTTGTTTTTGCCCAAGTGGAGATATTTATGTTTGTTTGACTCACCCAAAAAGAAACCTCTTGGAAGGGGAAATAAAACCTTTTGAAGCCTTACCTCAGTGCCACAACTGTTTATTCAACTACATATCCCAGAAGGCCAAGCAAGGCTCTGGGCTAGATCTAGGCTTGGTGATAAGAGCTTATGACACTAGCCAGATCACTGCACAGCCCAGAAGCTAAACGAGCAGTGGCGATATTGAGTCGCTGCCCATTTAGCTTCCAGGCTATGCAGCGATATTGAGCCGCTGCCCGGTTAGGTCAGCTTTTCCCACACCAATCTTTACCCATAGGTCGCTAACCAGGCAGAGGCTCAATATCACCACTGCCCAGTTCGTGATGGGTGTCATCTTCACTCCACCCTGGAATGGCCGCAACATATCCCAATGCTAATCGCATAGCATCAGAGCATGTAGCAGTGGTACCCGCGGCACTAAGCAGCATTTACATGTTTTGCAGGTCTTTAAACAGTGTAAATCGTTTTGAATGTCCCCCCAGGATTCTTAGCCAGTATGCGAGTATTTGTAAGGCTCCCCAGCAGACCCATCCCCTTGAACTTCCTCTACCTACCCGCCCTGTCCCCTCCACCTTGTTTTTCATCTGGCTATGTGTGTCATTCATTTTTGGTAACAATTGTTGTCCTGCCTCACCTACCCTACTGTTCCTGTCCTGTCTGTTTGTCTGTTTTGTTTTTTTGCTCAGTGCATGTTAATCTGGTTCCTCTTCACCCTTGTAAACCACTATGATGTTTGGATACCTAGCAGCAAATAAAGAAAGAAAGAAACCTGCACCATAATTTGAAGGCAGTGATTTTCTTCCCATCTTTCTTCACTTCCCAACTTGCACATTAATATGACATTATTGAAAATACCACGGCTTGGACAAGTTGAATCTTTGTGAGCAAAGACACATCTGTGCACTAGAAAATCTTGTCTAGATCCTTCATAGCTGTTCTGCCAAGAGCAATGCGTCATCAGATTTCTTGACTGCTTGTTTCATTAATACTTATTGATCTAAGCAGGTTAAAGTTGTCTTCTATTTATATTTCTTCTCCATCAAGGATGAAATTATTGATTTTGACACTTGTCAGGATCTTTGTCTTCTTTACATTAAGGTGCAGGCCCATTTTAAGACTATGTTCCTTGATCCTGAGAAGAAACCGTTTCAGATCGTCTTCACTTTCAGCCAGTAATGTGGTATCATCAGCATAGCAAAGGTTGTTGATGAGTCTTCTGCCAATCTTTACACCTCAGTTGTCTTCATACAGTCCTGCTTCTCTGATGATTTGTTCTGCATATAAATTAAACAGGTAGGGGGAAAGTATGCAGCCTTGTCGTACACCTTTGCTGATTTTAGACCATTCCGTTCTTTGTTCCATTTGAACTGTTGCTTCTTGATCAATGTAAAGCTTGCGGAAACCCATATTTCTTAACGTGGCCCAGAGTTTTCCATGATTTATACAATCAAAGGCCTCGCTGTAGTCAATGAAATACATGCGGCTATCCTTTGTTGATTGCTGTGTTAGTCCACTTGGATATGTGGAAATAAAAGGTTAACAAACGAGTTATAAGTGATACCTTTTCATTGGACTAACTTAACTCTCCAAAGCTTGTCGAAGATATATTATCCTCCCTTCATCAGAACCATGAAAAATCAATGCAGTTACGCTGGTTTCAATAACACAAACTCATCTAAGCCATAAGCCGTAGCTCAATGAAATGGGTGAGGGGATAGGCAGAGGTGACAAGACAGTAACACTTTGCAGTTCAAGGCCCTTTCGTGTCACTTTCAAAGTGTCTGATTGTTCTAATTTCAAATATTTTCCTGAAACATAAACGTGCAAGGAGTAAACTCTGAACAGAATCCCAAGAGTTTATGGTTTATAGTTTATTTCTTTTGATGCACGGCCCTTTGTAAAAAAAACGAAGCAAACATACAGAGCGGTTTACATATTGAAAACAAAGCGGCCGATATTCAGAGACTGATGCAGTTAGTAGACCTGCCTGAATATCCCTGGGCGCTGCCAGTAAACACCCGGCTAGCATTGGGGAATTTTGGGGGTGGAACAGAGGTGGAACCCAAGGATAACTGACTAGTGGTGATATTCAGCTGCTAGCTGTTTATCCCAAAGTGGCTAACATTCGGCACTTTAATGGCTACCATAACTTTAACTGCCATTGGCTAACTGGGCAGTAGCTACATATTGCCACTGCCCAGTTAGCTCTGGCACTATCCGGCCAACCCAGATATCCAATGCTGGTAGGGTTGCCAACTGGCTCCAGATGCGCCCGACAGGGTCAATCCAGTCCTGGGTTTACCCCATTGCATGCAGGGATATGTAGTTCTAATTTCTCCATTGCACTCCATAAGAAATGGAAAACTACAAGTCACTGCATGCAATGGGGTAAACCCAGGACTGGATTGACCCTGTCGGGCGCATCTGGAGCCAGTTGGCAACCCTAAATGCTGGTGGCCGGATATGGCCCTGCTATTGAATATCTGGTTCTAAAGTTCAGCGGCAATGGCTAGCCGCTTTACAAGAGTTAGCCGCCACTGCTGAATATCCTCCCCCACCCCGCCCAAAACCCAAGTATCAAATAAAATAAACAGAAACTGCAATTTTCACAGGAAAGTAACATACAGAATGACTACATATTTCCACATTAATGCAGCATAGAAGCTAATCCAGGCCATCTTCCTTTCTGATGCTCTGGTGCCACCTAGTGTTCAAACATCTTCTCTCTCACTTTCATATACACACACACATATGCTTTCTCTAGTCCCTGTATCACCACTGTTCAATCCTTACTTTAATTTTAAACCGACAATTATGGTTATCCTGTTAGTCCATTGGCTATGAAGAAATAAAGGCCAACAACAATTTGTGATACTTAATGTACCTTTGACAAGCTTTCTAGTGTTAACCTCCCTTGGTTGGGTCAATGAAGAAACAATGCCGTTACCCTGGGTTTAAAAAGTACAGACCCCTCTTAAGCTATCTCCATTTGTCATTATAGTCTCAATGAAAGGGGTAGACAGAAGTGATGAGATAGTGACACTTTAGAGTTCAAAGGCCTTCTGTCTGATAATGGGCGATAAAGCCAATGTCTCTGAGTCCTTTTGAGTCAAAGCGTTTCATCATTCTAATTTCAAAGGCTTTCCATTTCTTTGTACTCTTGAAGTTTCCTTTCAGTACTTTTATTGTAAGGTCATTAAGGGCATGATCTTCCTTTGAGGAATAGTCACTCTTCTTTCATGGACAGAACTACTTCACCCTCTACATTGTACCATTCCCTAGGATTTTTTTGCAGCCCAAATGCATAACCCTGCATTTTTTAGCATGAGATCTCAGCTGCAAAATTCTTGACCATTCTTCAAGCTTAGCTAGATCCTTCCTCATGTTATCTATTCTTTCCTGGGTGTCTACTCTTTTGCAGATTTTAGTATCATCCGCAAAGAGGCAAACCTTCTGCAATATCACTAACAAAGATGTTAGAAAGAATCAGACTAAGGATAGATCCCTGGAACGTACCACAGGTAGCATCCTTCTCCTCAGAATGAGCTCAGTTTATTTGTACCCTTTGTCACCTCCCACTCAACCAACTTCTAATCCTGTCAGTTACTTTAGGGTCCATCCTTAGGGTGCTCAATTTGTTTATAACTCACCTGTGCAGAACAGTCTCAAAGGTTTTCTGGTCATCCAGTCAAATAAATCAATCAGATTTCTCTGACAAGACCTCCCTCTGGTAAACCCATGGTGCCTCGTATCCTCAAATTCATTGGACTCCAGAAACCCCACTATCCTCTGTTTTAGCAGTGTTTCCAATAATTTACTCATCACAAAGGTTAAACTAACTGGCCTATAGTTCTTAATGTCATCCTTACTTCCGCTTTTGTTTAAAGGGACCACATGGGCCTTTCTCCAGTCCTCTGGGACCACTCCCAACTCTAAAGAAGCATTGAAAAGGAAAGTCAGTGGAGCCACTAGAATGTCCCCAAGTTCCTTCAATATTCTTGAATGTATCCCATCTGGTCCCATTACTTTGTCTACTTTTAGTTTAGCTAGTTCTATTTGTGGATATTTTCTGAGGTCTTGCTCCTGGCACTTCATCTGTGAACACAGAACAGAAATATTTGTTAAGCAATTCTACTTTATCCTCATCAGCTTCTACATATTCCTCCCCTTCACCCTTGAGTCTGACAATATTCTTTTTCAATTCCTCATCTCACTAATATTTGAAAAATGTCTTATCCCTCCACTTTATTGCATTGGCAATTTCTTATTTTTGTATCTTTGCTTTCCTGACTACATTCTTAGCTTCTCAGAGTTTTTCCATATAGAGATGCTTGTCGTCCACTCTCTGTGATCGCTTATATTTTATGAAGGCCTTCCTCTTGTCCTTTACCTTTTTCAGCTACTTCTTTTGAGAACCTTAGTGGCCTCCTTTTCCTTTTACATTTATTTATCTTTCTAACAAAAATAATTGTTGCCCTTAAAATATCCCCTTTCAGTTTTGCCCATTGCTTTTCTACATCTCCCAGCTGCTCCCGCTAACAACTCCTTGAGGTATTGTCCCATCTTGGCAAAGTTAGTTTTCCTAAAATCTAAGACCCTTACTTTTGAATGGATTTTATCAGCCCTAGTCATAATATGGTACCACACCATCTGGTGATCACTGGATGAGAGATGATCTTCCACTATGACATCAGAAATACTTTTCCCATTGGTAAGCATCAAGTCCAGTATGACCCCCTTCACATGTGGGTTCTGCTACCAGTTGCCTGTAGAGAATCTAGGATCTCCTTACCTCTAGGTGACACTGCAGCAGGGATGTGCCAATCAACATCTGGCATATTGAAGTCACCTATCCGAAGCACTTCTTTCATGGCAATACTGTGTATGTCTTCTATTAACTTTCCGTCCACGTTTTCCCTTTCCCTCTTTCTTGTTTAACCCACAGTGCCTCTTTGTTCCCCTTAAAGCCCTGTAATTCTATAGCTTTAATATTATTTTTCACATATAGTGCTACTCCTCCTCCCCTTCTTCCTACCCTGTCCTTTCTGAATAAAGTATAGCCCGGTATAATTACCTCCCAGTCATGGTTGTCCATGAACGATGTCTCCGTAACCACCACTAAATCCAAGTCAACCTCTTCCATTAAAGTCTCAACATCTGGGATCTTATTTCCCATGTTACAGGTATTTATGCATACTGCTTTCCAGATGTTTCCCCTTTTACCAGTTTCTACAGAGATATGTAATGTTTCAATTACCTGTGGGTTTTCACTTACCTGGTGGCTTTCTTTGCCCATCCCCAATGAATCTAGTTTAAAACCCTCTTCAGTAGGTTATCCAGCCTGCTGCTGAAGACACTTCGACCCTTCTTGGACAAGTAGACACCATTTCTGCTCTGCAGCCCTTGGAAAATCATCCCATGGTCCAGGAAACCAAAACACTCTCTATGACACCATCCACGCAGCCATGCATTCATCTCCAAGATGCGAACTTCTCTATCTCGGCCTTTACCCTCAACAGGAAGGATTGAAGAGAACACCACCTGCGCCCCTATCTGCTTCGCCCTCTGTTCCAGAGCCATAAGGTCACTTTTGATACACTCAAAAGGTTACTGGCTGTTGTGGGTGTAACCACTAGAGGGTACTATGTACAGTGAAAGGCATGCATCATACAAAGCCCTGGGGAGAGAAGTAGGAAGAAGGAAAGCTTTGGAAGACAGCAGAGTCTCTCAATTAGAGGTGCTGGGTGGGGTCCCACTGAAGTTGGTTGCATCAGGCTAGAAAGGAGTCATTGGGTTGGGTCCAGGAAGAATAAAAGTACTGGGGAAGTTCAAGGAGGTGTAAATATGTACTGATGAGTGTTCACTGGGTGATAGACAATTATTATTTATTACTTTTAGTCCAATAAAAAGGTGTCATTTGGAGGGAGGAGAAGCTGCTGACACCTTTTCCAGGAAAACAGGCTTTCCATTCATCTGGGGTCTTCCCTGCAGTTTGCCACTTACAGTATCTAGGCCTAATTGGTGTGAACTGGGACTACCGCTAGCTAGTGGCATCATCAAATCATGCCTGCCAGTACCATTTAAAATCAAGACAGCTATGAGGCAATACTACCAGCCAACAACCAAAAGAGCACAGACCAAAGGGCTCATCGGCCCTAAGCACTCCTTCCCTAGCACCAACGGAGAAAAAGGGAGCCAGGGAATTCTGAGGGAGTTTTTGGATATGAACTAAGGTTGTTAACGGGATGGTTAAAAGGAAAGATAAAATTAAGGTTGATCCTGAAATACATCCAGAACCAGTTCATGGTAGGGGTTTGTGTTTCGCTTTTCTTTTGTTGTTTATTGGTTCCCTTATTTGGAAAATTCTGTACATTCGGAAGAACTGCTAGGGGTCAGGCATCATCATTTTGCAAACTAGCAATGCCAGGACAAGAGCAAGTGGGGATTGCTCCTGCCCTCTGTAGGGACCGTCTTTCATATAATGAGGAGGGCCTTGAAGGGAGAGGGGGAATCATGGAGGGGGGGTGGAGCTTGACATGGGGGACCTTTTGCCCTGGACCATGACCAGGAAGAGAGACCCCCAGGGAATTGAAGCTTCCCCTGGAAAAGGGATCACTGGGGCCAGTGGCCTCTTTATAGACTGTTGCATCATACAGATTCGCCCTTCTCGGGGACCTGTGGAAAATATCTACCACTAAATGAAATGCAGCCATTATTCTTGTAATTATCAGCCTGTGAAGCCTTTTTTGCATACCACTTTTTGTACATTTCAATATTAATGAGTTACTTTGCATGAATTTGAATTACAGCAGCTCATTCATATGGAATTTACATAAACGTTTGTGTGACATGGACCTTGCAAAAGCTTATTATGAAGATGGCCCTTGGCACTTTAAAATTCACCTGCATTTTTGCAAATTTCCCGTTTTTATTTATCATATTTGAGGACACATGAGTTTACCCACTTAACTTTAGCTCATCAGAGACTTTATTATACATATGCATTTATTAACAACCAAAATGGAGTGGAGAGCTCCAGGTATCTTTCTGAATATGACGTTGCAGGAGAATTAAACCGACAAGATAAGAACATACAATAAGCTCCCTCCTGCCTGACCACAACGGCTGCAAGCGGAACATAGTAACAATGTTGATGACGGCAGATAAAGACCAGTATGTTTCATCTAATCTACCCATTAAGGTGGCCAGAGTGGTTGTATCTGCCGCTCTGTGCAGGTCACCCCTCTGTATTTGTTGAAGCCTAAGTTTTTGTTTTGATTGCTATTCAGGGATCCTCTGTGTCTGCCCCATGCATCCTGCCAATCCATGTTCTCTGTGCAGTAGATAAGCTCTCTTCATGAAACTCTAGAATTATTCCTGAGATTTTGTTTGGTATTTTTTTTTTCAACACAAAGATTCTTTTCCATAGTGATGCAGAGTCATCATACTTTTATGAACGCTTTCAATCATATCACTATTGATGTTTCCTCCAGATGGTCATGAACAGTGTGTGTGTGCTCCAATGCAGCCTAATTATAAACCAATGTAACAACCGGATATCTCTCTGTTTTTAACTTAGCACTTGTTAATGCTCTTACTTGCGCATTTCAGAGATTCTCAATATAGAAGGAACCTTTTCATCTTCCCCTACAGCCAACTCTGCCCATACCCATGAATAGAGCATTAATTACTGTTGTCTGTAGCTAATCACCACACCTTTCCTTAAATAAGGATGCCGACAATCTTCCTGGCATCCAACGCCCTTTTTTTTTTTATTTAACCATTTGGATTTAGCCCATGCTTTTTCAGTGGAAGCTCAAGGTGAGTAACTTTCAGATACAGAAGATATTTCCCTGTCCACAGGGGACTTAACAAGTTAAGGTCATTCTGTATTAATCCCAAGTAAATTAGTGCATCTGTGTGCTATTTTGCCACAGCATTCAATAACCTGCAGTACTACAGTACCATGGATTAGTGAATCCTGTGATAAAGTTTGCTATGGGCTGCTGCAAGCAGAAATAATATGTCCTCTGGCTAAAGTTACTGCTTGGGTTAGAAATTGGTTGGGTGGGAGGCGACAAAGAGTACAAGTAAATGGAGCTCACTCTGAGGAGAAGGATGTTACCAGTGGTGTGCCCCAGGGATCTGTCCTTGGTCCGATTCTTTTTAACATCTTTGCTAGTGATATAGCGGAAGGGCTGTCGAGTAAGGTTTGCCTCTTTGCGGATGATACCAAAATCTGCAATAGAGTAGACACCCAGGAAGGTGTAGATAACATGAGGAGGGATCTAGCTAAGCTTGAAGAATGGTCTAGAATTTGGCAGCTGGGATTTAATGTTAAAAAATGTAAGGTCATGCATTTGGGCTGCAGCAATCCAAGGGAGCAATATAGTATAGGGGGTGAAGTACTTTAACACTAAAGAAGAGCGGGACCTAGGCGTGGTTGTGTCTGATGATCTTAAAGTAGCTAAACAGGTAGAAAAGGTGACGGCAAAAGCTAAAAGGATGCTTGGGTGCATACGGAGAGGAATGGATAGCAGAAAAAAGGAGGTGATAATGCCTCTCTATAAGTCTTTGGTGCGACCTCATTTGGAGTATAGTGTGCAATTCTGGAGACCGCACCTTTAAAAGGATGTGAACAGGATGGAGTCGGTGCAGAGGGTGGCTACTAAAATGATTAGTGGCCTTCATTATAAAGCATATGAGGACAGACTGAAGGATCTTAATATGTACACCTTAGAGGAAAGGCGGGATAGAGGTGATATGATTGAGATGTTTAAATACCTCCATGGCATAAATGTTCAGAGAGAGAGCCTCTTTCAATTGAAAGCAAGTTCTGCTATGAGGGGACATGGGATGAGAGTGAAGGGAGATAGATTCAGGAGTGATATGCGGAAATATTTCTTTACGGAAAGAGTAGTGGATCCGTGGATTAGTCTCCCAGTGGAGGTGGTGGAGATGAGGACAGTAACTGAATTCAAAAAAGCATGGGACAAACACAGAGGAACTCTAACGGTAAAAAGGGGACTGTTGTAGTTGTTGATATGGAAGGACAGACTAGATAGGACATGTGGTCTTTTTCTGTCATCATGTTTCTATGTTTCTATGGCTGCTGCAACACAAAGACTGTAGGCCCCACATTGGGCTTGCTATCTTGTGAAGGACCAAATCTGCAAGATAAAAAATTGACACCCACCCAATCCCTTAAAAAATATTTGCACCTCAGCGGGCCCACCTCCTGGCCCCTGATTCCCGATTTTGCATAAAATGAAGAAGCTGTCCCACAATCACCCTCACCTCCCATCCCTTCACAGCACCTACCAGGGTCTCTCTGGTGGGTAATGGGGAGAAACAGCAATCTCCGGCTGCTCCTACCCTAGTGGCTTCCTTTTTAAAAATTGCACCACCTGAGCCCCTGATGGTAGTGTCGCAGTTCACAGTTAGGGGTTGGGGCTCCTAAATAAGGAAGACGAGGTTAATAGTCACAGAGTACTACAGCAGTGGATTTAGAGAAGGACACATTATCAACAGCAAGGGCCAGGGGCGTCTCAAGGCAATCTGCTGCCTGAGGCGAGAGATAAGCTGGCACCCCACCTCCCGCAGCCAAAATGGAGGCAATTCCCCAGAGCCCTAGTCAGGACCCCTAGTCAGGACCCCCATCTCCCACTCAACACCGGTCAGGTGTTACCCCACAAATAAAGAAAGCAAAATATTCCCAGGCTATATAAGGTTGCTGGGTTGTTGTTTTTTTTTTGGGGGGGGGGGGTTAAACTTTATTATGCTGTTATGCAGCAAAAAATGTAGCAGATTAGATTCTGGGGCTAAATAATTCATGCAAAACATATGGACCCCTGAGATTGCACACTGGTGTGGCATGCTATTAAATGTAATTATACAGTCTGCAAAAACAAAGGAGATGCCAGATGATCACAAACCAAGGAGCAAAATGAAAAAGCAAGAACCACGGAGAATTTTATTTTGGTGTTATAAACCACTCTGTGCTTCTCGCTTTTCATTTTTGAACCTATATTCTACATCCAAAGAAACTCTTTTCCCAATAATGAGTGCAGAGGACGTTTCCCCATAGAACTCAACCAGTGTTCTCCCCAGAAAGTTTTGCCAGCGAGGTGGCATGAATGTGTAGCCGGGTGGGTCACATTATGAACTGGCTGGCAGCAGACAACATACAGAATTGTCTTTCCTTTTCCCATTCCTTCTCATTATTTTGCCATGATTATATTAGCCGGATGGTCAGTAAAATCAGCCGGGTGGGGCATCCATTCACTCAACATAACACCAGAATCAGAAATTATTTTGTGCATCTCAGTATCAGCACTATAAACCTTCACCAGTCATGGATGTATTGTTAGGTAATAGAAAACCTTCCAAAATGACTGAGGACCTATAGAGAAAATCGACCATACCATAACAGTATCAACTTCCAAAACTCACACAGGGAGCCCACCCGGAAAAGAGCAGCACTAAGAGAATCTGTTTAGGCTTTTGCAGCTAACGTAGTGAAAAAGTGGGACACTGTGATACCTGGGTACAAACTATATCGTAATGATAGAGCTGATCAAATTGGTGGAGGGGTTGCGCTCTATGTTAGAGAGGGCATTGACTCAGAAAGGATTAAAGTTTTGCAGGAAACTAAATTTGCTGTAGAATCTCTATGGATTGAAATTCCATGTAAAAAGGGGAAGGCGATGGCAGTGGGGGTGTACTATCGACCGCCTGGCCAGAATGAACAAATGGATGATGAAATGCTCAAAGAAATCAAGGAAGCTAAAAAAAGTTACAGCGCAGTAATAATGGCTGATTTTAATTACCTTGCTATCGACTGGCTCAGTGTCACGGCAGGACATGCTAGGGAGATAAAGTTCCTAGATGAAATAAATGACTGCTTCTTGGAGCAGCTGGCTCATGAACCGACCAGAGGGGAAGCCATATTGGACCTAGTCCTTAGTGGAACACCAGATCTAGTGCAAGAGATAAGGGTGTTGGGGCCACTTGGCAATAGTGATCATAGCATGATCGCGTTTGATTTAATTAGTGGAGGAGGGATAGTAAGGAAATCCACAGTGCCACTTTTTAACTTTTGAAAGGGAAACTATGATAAAATGAGGAAAATTGTTAAGAAAAAAACTAAAAGGAGCCGTTGAAAAAGTTAAAGACTTACGTCAAGCTTGGGTGTTGTTGAAAAATACTGTCTTGGAAGCCCAGACCAGCTGTATTCCACGCTGTAAGAAAAGTGGAAGGAAGTCCAAAAAACTGCCAGCATGGTTTAAAGGTGAGGTCAGAGAGGCTGTTGTTGCCAAAAAAGCATCTTTCAAGAAATGGAAAAAAGAGCCAAACGACGAAGCCTGGAAACAGCACAAGCACTGATAAGTTAAATGCAAGGCATTGATAAGGCAGGCAAAGGGAGAATTTGAGAAGAAGCTTGCTGCGGAAGCAAAAATGCGAAATAAAGACTTTTCAAGTACATTCGTAGCAAAAAGCCTGTGAGAGAGTCAGTTGGTCCATTAGATGATAGAGGGGTTAAAGGGGCACTAAGAGGCGACAAGGCGGAGAGACGGTATTTAAAGGTGCGGAAGAATTGAAGGAAATATCGATACATCGGGAAGATGTATTACAACTATTAGATAAACTGAAGAGTAGCAAATCACCTGGGCTGGATGATATACATCCAAGGGTGTTGAAAGAACTGAAATATGAGATTGCAGACCTGCTATTAGTAATCTGTGAACTATCATTAAAGTCATCTGTAATACCTGAAAATTGGAGGATGGCGAACATAACACCAATATTTAAAAAGGGTTCCGGGGTGATCTGGGAAACTACAGACCTGTGATCCTGATGTCAGTACCGGGAAAAATGATAGAAACCATCATAAAGAACAAAATTGCTGAACATGTAGATAGTCATGGCTTAATGGGAGACAGCCAACATGGCTTTAGACAAGAAAGATCTTGTCTTACTAATCTGTTATGTTTTTTTGAAGGTGTGAATAAACAGGTAGACAAAGGTGAGTCGGTTGATATAGTGTATTTGGACTTTCAGAAAGCCTTTGACAACAAGGTCCCTCATCAGAGACTTTTGTCAAAACTAAAGAGTCATGGAATAAGAGGCAGTGTACTCTTGTGGATCGGGAACTGGTTAAAAGATAGAAAGCAGAGAGTAGGGCTAAATGGCCAATTTTCCCAATGGAGAAAGGTGAATAGTGGTGTACCCCAGGGATCTGTGCTGGGTCCGCTGCTTTTTGACATATTCATAAATGACCTGGAAAAGGGAATAATGAGTGAGGTTACCAAATTTGCAGATGACACAAAACTATTTAAAGTTGTTAAAACCCAAGAGGATTGTGGAAAATTGCAAGAGGATCTTAATAAATTGGAAGACTGGGCATCAAAATGGCAGATGACATTTAATGTGGACAAGTGCAAAGTTATGCACCTAGGGAAGAACAACCCAAACTATGGTTACACGATGCAAGGTTCCACATTAGGAACCACCACCCAGGAAAAAGATTTAGGCGTCATTGTGGATAACATGTTAAAACCCTCGGTCCAGTGTGCAGCGACGGCCAAGAGAGCAAATAGAATGCTAGGTATCATAAGGAAAGGAATGAAAAATAAAACAAAGGATATTATAATGCCTCTGTATCGTTCCATGGTAAGACCGCACCTTGAATAGGATATATCATTATTAGAAAAAGTGCAGAGAAGAGCCACGATAATGGTAAAGTGGATGGAAGGATACCCCTATGAAGAAAGGCTAAAAAGGTTAGGGCTCTTTAACCTGGAAAAGAGACGGCTGAGGGGAGATATGATAGAAGTCTATAAATTAATGAACGGAGTGGAACGGGTAAACGTAGATTGATTGTTTACCTTATCAGAATATAGAAAGACTAGGGGACATGCAATGAAACTACAGGGTAAACTATTTAAGACTAATAAAAGAAAATATTTTTTCACTCAACGTGTAATCAAACTCTGGAATTTGTTACCGGAGGATGTAGTAAAGGCTGTTAGTGTAGCTGGGTTTAAAAAAGGTTTGGACAAGTTCCTGGAGGAAAGGTCCATAAACCATTATTAAAAAGGGACCCAGGATATCAATGCTTGACCAAATACAAGCATTGTGAAACCTGTGTCTCTTGGGGAAACTGCTAGGTACATATGACCTAGATTGGCCACTGGTGGAAACAGGATACTGGGCTTGATGGACCTTGGTCTGACCCATTATAGCATATCTTATGTTCTTATGTTATGTTCTTAAGTGCTGATAGCATGGCCTTAGCTGCAAAAGCTGTGTGTTATCTACTGGGGGCGTGTACAGCATTTCCCCAGGAGATAATGCACCAATGTTCCCCGGGTGCACCATGGATGCACATAACCCCACCCATTGAGGTAGCATTATAAGCACCCATGTTGTCTGCAGCTTTGATGGTTACTGCATGCTGTTGATGCCCACAATGTGCACGTTGCACACACACCCACTCTCCACCCATATCCTGCCCACTCTTGCAGATAATACGGTTTCTGAAAATAGCGCAGAAAATCACTGTGTTATCTATAATTTCCCTGCGTTATCTGTTAACTTACCGAGATGGCATAAGAACATAAGAAATGCCATACTGGGTCAGGCCAAGGTCCATCAAGTCCAGTATCCTGTTTCCAACAGTGGCCAATCTAAGTCACAAGTGCCTAGCAGTTACTCCAGAAAACACAGATTCCACAATGCTTGTATCGGGAAAAGCAATGGATTTCCCGGGTCCCCTTTAATAATAGTTTATGGACCTTTCCTCCAGTAACTTGTCCAAACCTTTTTTAATACTAGCTACACAGTTTTTACTACATCCTCCGGTAACGAATTCCAGAGTTTGATTATGTGTTAAGTGAAAAAATATTTTCTCTTATTAGTCTTAAATAGGTTACACTGTAGCTTCATTGCGTGTCCCCTACTCTTTCTACTTTTTAATGCCATAAAAAAAATCAATCTACGTTTACCCGTTCCACTCCATTCATTAATTTATAGATCCCTATCGAATCTCCCTCAGCCGTCTCTTTTCCAGGTTGAAGAGCCCTAACCTTTTTAGCCTTTCTTCATAGGGGAATCCTTCCATCCCCTTTACCATTTTGGTGGCTCTTCTCTGAACCTTTTCTAATAACGCTATATCCTTTTTAAGATACGGCGACCAGAATTGCACACAATATTCAAGTGCAGACGCACCATGGAATGATACAAAGGCATTATAATATCCTTTGTTTTAGTCTCCATTCCTTTCCTTATGATTCTCAAAATAATGAGAAGGAATTGTAAAAGGAAAGATGACTAATTATGTTGTCTGCTGCCAGACACCTGGCTACACCTTCATGCCACCTCACTGGCAAACCTTTCTGGGGAGAACACTGGTTGTAATTATTATTATTATTATACTGTTAACTGTGACTTTCTGTTATTTCAAGTTCTTTGTAAACCGCTTTGATTCTCGAAAAGCGGTATATAAATACTATTAAATAAATAAATGATTCCTAGCATTCTATTTGCTTTATTGGCCGCCACTGCACAGTGGGCAGAGGGTTTCATCATGTTATCCACGATGACACTTAAATCTTTTTCCTGAGTGGTGATTTCTAAGGTGATACCTTGCATCATGTAATCATAGTTTGGGTTGTTCTTTCCTAGGTGCTTAACTTTGCACTTGTCCACATTAAGGGGTATGTTTACTAAACCGTCTTAACGTTGCAGCGGTGGTATTATCACGCGATAAGTGACGTTATCAAGCGATAACGCGGCGGCGGCGTTAAGGCACACTAACGCTGTGAAATCCGGGTCTGAAGGGTGGAGTAAGGCTTCCCAGAGGGCAAAGAGAAGGGGTCAATGGGTGGAGAGTGGGTGGGGAGAGGCTCCAAGCACACTAACGCTGTGAAATCTGGGTCTGAACACTAACGCCAGAGAAACCCTCGCGTTAGGCACATTTGCAGGACAGAGAAACCATTTAAGTCAGCAATGTGCAGCAAAGGCAGGGAAACCCAGAAAAGTGATAGTTGTGATACATGTGCAGGAACCAAAAAGGCAAATAAACATATAAAATGATCAGAACCACATTTAAAATCCCAATAACCAAGCTGGCCAATAGTGATATTAATGATAAACATAAAGCAACACTACTGACAAAGCGTAAAAATTAAGATATCATGTTTGGAAGGGTCTATGCTCTGTTCCCCTACAAAGTGAATGATCCCACATTGAAATAGCGCTGATCAGGGTTTCTGTCATTTAGATTCGGCAGGTTTGTTATGGCGTGCACATGTGCAGCAACAGCAGAGTGGCACGTAGGAAAGGGCAACTGTACTGATGCTGTAAATGGGATACAGGGGGCTGCAGGCGGCACATGCTGTGGTCCAGCTGGGGCACAGTGCAGACTAGGCAGATGCCTAGGTGGCACATAGGAATGCCGAAACTGTAAAGCAGCAAGACAGCAACTGACAAGGGTCCAACATGGGCATGAGTGTGTGTCCCACAGTGTCATAGGGGATATTACCCAGCAGGTACCCCCAGGGCACATAACATTGGCAGGCGGTGCCAGGGGAAAGCACGCATGTCCATGTAGGCACCCCTACCCGAGAACCCACACCATAGGCAGCTGCCTACCGCCACATTGGATGGCCTGGGGCTGCGCACCACCAGAACCACCGGCATAATGGCATAGCAGCATGGTGGTGGAGGGGTGCTGGTGGCGGAGGGGGCAGTGGTATCTGCCCACAGCAGACCATGGCCAAGCCCCATTTAGGTGGGTGCCATGCACTGCAACAGACAGGGTCTGTCTGATGAACAGTCATGGTATCCCCAGGGAATGATCTGTCCCTGTGGCAACAATGTGGGGTAGTACACACAGTCAGTATTTTCATGAGCAGAAGGTCACAAGTTCAAGTCCCAGCTGTGGCTCCTGCCAACCCTGTCCCCATATTTTACCCAGTACTAAACTGTGGTAATAAAGACAGAACCTTTATTGCAGATAAAATAAACATGCCTGAAACGCCTATATTTTACCCTACAGAGCACAGACACCATAAACATGTGCAGTCCCTAGAGCAGAGTTTCCCAACTGCAGTCCTGGAGAGCCAAACACCATTCAGGTTTCATGCTGTCCCTAATAAATATGCCTGTGCTGCATTTGTATGCCCTGCCCCATTGTATGCAAATTATCTCATGCATATTCATTAGGGACAGTATGAAAATCTGAACAGTGTTTGGCCCACTAGGACCGGAGTTGGGAACCTCTGCCCTAGAGCAGCGGCCAACAGGGGCATAAACACCCACACCCACACCCACAGGCTCCACTGTCCAAAGCCTCATGGAGAGTCAGGCTGTTGGCTTTATCCTGCATTCTTTTCTGAGTTCCTCTTCTTGAGATCTTCTGAATTTTGTGAAAGCTGTGGTTTTTGCCTTTATTTGTGCAGCCACTTCTTTGGAGAACCAGATAGGTTTCATTGTCCTCTTATTTGCATTGACTTTCCTTACAGATAGATCTGTTGCCCCTTTTGTTGCACACTTTAGCCCATTGTAATTCCACTTTCCTTATCTCCTCCCACCCTGCCAGCTTCTCCTTCAGGTACTTTCCATTTTTACCGAGGTCAGCGTTTTTGAAGTCCAGGACTGAGTTTACTGTGATTGGATTCTGCCTTGGCTTTTACCTCAAACCACACTGTGTGATGATCATTTTGACCAAATTGATCACCCTTCCTAATCCATGGGCCTGCGTAATATACACAAACCCTCCATTATATCCTAACCCCCCTCGTATAATACTAATACAATTTTTTCTCATTCAACACTCACTCTTATTCTGCTTATCCATCTCAAAAAGCATCTGTAAATAAGTTATAATGTTTCAATCATTTAAATTACTTTGATTTTCTTTGCACCTGTTGCATTGAAACATCTTAAAAGTTTAACTGTTATTTTAAGTGTAAACCACTTTGATTACCTGAAATAGCGGTATATAAAACTAACAAATAAATAAATAAATCACTGCTGCTCAAATGGGCACCCACCCAGACATTTGCTACGCTATCTCCATTGGCGAATATTAAATCCAGCATCAAACTTTCCCTGGTCAGTTCCATCACCAGTTGTTTGTGGATGTCTTCCAAGAAGCATTGCTCAATCTTTTTACTTCTTTCCAGATTTGCAGAAGGAATACTACAATCCACATCTGGTAGATTAAAGTTACCCAATCTGATCATTTATCCCTTCATAGCTACTTTTGCAATATCAATGATCAAGTCTCTATCCATTTCCTCAGTTTGAGTTGACTACACCAGTGTGGATGATAATGCCATCTCCTCTTTCTAACACAATCCACAGCGCTTCTTCTTTTCCCCACATCTCCTGCATTTTAGCGGCTTTTGACATATAGGGCTACTCCTCCTCCTTTTCTGTCTTTTCTCATGCAACTCATTAAACCATGTTTCTGTAATGGCCACAATGTCCAAGTTCATTTCCACCATCAGGGCTTCCAGATCATGAATTTTGTTGACTAGACTTTGAGCATTTGTGCTCATTGCCTTCAAGTTATTGTTCGTTGGCTTGCTTGCATTTTGGACAGATTTTGTTCCAGACTCCTCTTCCATCGAGTCATTGATGTGTAGATTACAGTCATGGCTGAGTTGGTGATGTGAAAGCTGGATTTCACCAGAAGTGTTTGAGTTGTATATTGTGCACAGTCCGGGTAGGACATTCCTTGAAGAAGCATTCAGCGAAAAACCTTGGCAGCCAATGTGTGGCATCAGCGTGCTTGCCCAGCAGTGTGCTTGTTTAACAATTATGTTACTATTTTAAGATAAGTGCTTTCAATGGCAGTTTGCTTATTTCATGTGCTCTTATAGCACTGCAGTTAAGCCATGAATTTTGTTTAATGAAGTGGTGTTATGCTTTGAGAGGTGTTTTTAACATCATAGTTTGCTTCAAATAAATGCTAGAATTGATCACGTTGTAAAAAAGAAAAAAAAGATGGAAGGAGTTTTTTTAGAGCCACTGATGTTGAGAGGTGTGGCTTTGTGTGCATGATGCTTATATTAATTTACGTCATTGGATTCTGAGGCTCTTTTCTCCTTCCATATATTTATGAACTTTGTTTGATAGCAGTACCTGATGTGATTTTGCATACATTTGTGGAGTGATTTGCTTTTGATTTGCCATTTACTGTTCACTCTGGGACTGACCTGTTTTTGGTTGTAGATTAATATAATGATTATTACCAATGTTATTATGTTCTTGCAGAGCGACGTCCTGAACTTGTTTTTTCTCATCCCCCTTTCCCTAGATTAAATGTTTGTCCGCAAATCGCCTGAATTTTTCACTTAGGATCCTTTTTCCTGACACAGAGAGATGCAGTTCATCAACATAGTACAACCTCTCGTCCCAGTTGCCTATACATCTAAATCCATCTCATTTACACCAAGTTTGGCGCCACATATTAAAGTTGGTTATGTGGCTCTTCCCCGCTTATCATGAACACGTAGAACTTCTGAGAACGCTATTGTGTTGACAATGGGTTTAAGTTTCCCTCCCAAAAGCTTAAAGTCTCTTTGTAATGTAGAGATACTGTTTCTAGCCAGGTCATTTGTACCCAAGTGGATAACAACAGTTTTGGACTTCTTCCTTTCCGCACTGATTATGCAGAGATGGTGTCCATCTGTCCAAGAAAGGTCGAAATGTCTTCAGCAGCTACCCTTTGGAAGAGGGTTTTAAACTAGATTCATTGGGGATGATTGAAGAAAGCTCACAGGTAAGTGAAGACAGCCCCTAGGTAAGTGAAACATTAAATACCTCTGAAGAAATGAATAAAAGGGGCATCTGGAAAGCAGTGTGTATAAATGCCCGTAGCATGGGAAATAAGATCCCAGATGTTGAGGCTTTGATAGAATAGGCTGACTTGGATTTAGTGGCAGTTACAGAGACATGGGGGTATGTTTACTAAACTGCGGTAACGTTACAGACCACGTGATAGGTAACGTTAATGATCGTTAGGTAACGTTAACGCGCGGTATGTAACGTTAACATGCGGTATGTAATGTTAACGTGCATTAACGTTACCTAACGAGCGTTAGCGTTCCTGGCCGTGGTAAACACCGCAGAGGGTGGAGAGAGGGCGGAGAGAAGGGGTCAATGGACGGGAAGTGGGCAGGGAGAGGCTCCCTGCACACTAACGTGCTGAACTGAAGGGCTGAATCCTACCACGAATGAAAACCTGCCGTTAGATGCACATTTGCAGGAGAGAGAAACCATTTCAGTGTCAGCAATGTACAGCATAGGCAGGGAGCCCAAGAAAAGTGATAGTAGTGCTCCACTTCCAGCAACAGCATAGTGCCCAAGTATGAAAGGCCACTATGGCGATGGTGCAAATGGGGCATAGGGGGCTGCAGGCGGGACATGTAGCAGGGGCAGCTGGGGCACAGGGTGGACTAGGCGGGTGCCTAGGTGGCACATAGGAACATAGAAACTGGAAATCAGCATGACAGCAGCTGATAAAGGCCAAACATAATCCACCTACATCTTCCTGGTCCACCCGAGCTAACAGTTGCCAGGGCATTGACCTAACATCCCCCCAGCCAACCCTCCCCCAAGCGAAAGGGACATACTATTGGTAGGCGATGTTGGGGGGGATGTGAGGATGCTCATGTATGCCCCCTGCCCCAGACCCCGCTCCCTAGGCGACCACCTACCCACAGAGTGGATGGCCTGGGACTGCGCACTACCAGCACCGACAGCATATGGTCAGGTCAGCATGGCAGGCGGGGTGTGCCCGTGCTGGAGGGAGCAGTGGCACCTGCCTGCAGTGGACCTAGGCCATGCCCTGTACCAGTACGTGGTGTGCAGTGCAACATAAAAGGTCTGGCTGAGGAAAAGTACAGGTAGCCCCAGGGACTACCATGCATCTGTGGCAACAGTGTGATGCAGTACACCCAGCCAGTGTGTCCAGAAGCAGAGGGTCACAGGTTCAAGTCCCAGCTGTGGTTCCTGCAGAGCATGTCCCTATGTTTTACCCTACAATGCAGATACAACAGCAACATGTGCAAAGCCCAAAGCAGTGCCGAACAGGGATACAGGGAAACACCCACTCACACAGACTCCACAATCCAAAGATGCATGGAGAGTCAGTCTGTTGGCCCCAGCATTGAGCTGCAGTTATCACCAGAGCACTACTACTACCTCCTGCACAGTTTAGCAATGTCGGCACTGTGATCAGGACCAGTGTGGCAGGCAGGGTTGCCAACGACCTCTATCTTTGCACAATGCTGCAATAGGAGTGTGTGTGTGTATGTGTGTGTGTATGTCTATCCATTGTTCTGTGGCTGCCCACCCCTCTCTGGGCCCAAAATGTCCCACTGTTACCAGCATTAGCCTGAATATGTGCATAATGAGGAGCAAAGTGTTGTGGGTATGGCCTGGACAGGGCGGATTGGCCAGGATGCATCTTCACAGGGTGTGGGGCAATGACTGGGACACTGTAGTGCCTGACCACTGCCTGCATGGACAGGATGGCCACAGCATGTCATGCTGGGAGGGCATTCACTCTAACCAAACAGTGGCCATGGCATGTCTAGGTTCCCACATAGCGCACCACACTATCTGCCACCAGTGATACTTTTGTGATTCCACTGCTGGGGCCCCAATTATTGAGATGTTTGCTTGGTGCACATAGTTCCTCTGTAAGCATGTACTATGGACTGGCTAGTGAACTGTCTGCTGTTAGACTGTGCATGGTTGGACCACTTATAAGGTGCAGTCTGACTGTGCTGTCTGCTGGTGACTGGCAGACAGTGGTGTGAGGCAGTTGGGGTTTTCCAGAGCTAACCCCAGCATTGCTGCTGGTTTGCCACTGACCCAGCCACAGGTATGGCTCTGGCCCACCAACCCTGGAGGGCTGTCTTATACCAGCAGGATAGAGGTGGTTTCACGGGGGCTGGGGCACCTGTCCCTTACCTACAAAAAGGGTGATGTGAGCCCTTTGGGGTATGTAGTGTATTCCACTTTGACCTATGAAGGCACTGCTACACAAACCTCATGCAAGTCTGGAAACCCCTCTGCCCTGATAACAGGTGCCCATGTCAGCCAGACCCTAACATGGGGTACACACTAATCTGACTGCAGGATACAGATGGACACCAAATTACCTTCAGCTACACTGCAAGGAACACCTGTCACACACTGGTAGTGATGGGAATGTACAGCAGGGCCTATCTCTAGCACCACATGTACTGTGGACCTAGTGCTGGGCACCCATCCTATCCCTTAGGGGAAACACAGAACCTGCACAATGACATGGTCTGTAGCTACTTTATGCCAGTATCATGCACTTTCAGTTTGTCTTTCCAAGCTGAGGTACCGGAGAGGTGCAGACCCCATTTGCTGATCAGCTGTAGACAGCTATTCAGCATATGCATTGCATCATGGGTACTGGTGGGGTTACCCTATCCTGGCACTCAGAGCAGACAGTTTGTGCGGTGACCTGCAGTCCTTCTGTACCCAGCAATTGCTGTGACATACACCATGGAGGTATACCCCACTGGTTAATACAATGCTGTTCATGGGTTCAATTCCTCTTTGTTCCCTCCTCTCATGCGTGTCCTACTCAAATAGTTTGCATGCCTATAACAGTCATATTTTTGCAGATTTATACTGCCAGCCCATAATACCCTCGCCACAATTGCCAACATTCCCTCGGTCCGTCTATCTGCATCTGTCAGCTGTATAGTGTTCTGTCTGCCTGTGCAGGCTATCACCCCATGTCCTGCACTGCTACCCTTTCCTGCATTGTGCCTCTTCATGCTTGCCTTGCCTGTGCCTGATCTTCATGGCACCACCACTCCTTTGTCCACCCATCATTGTAACTATTGTGATGCAGCAAGGGGCACACAGCCCAGGGAAAATAAGATAAAAGAGAGACTTACCTCAGAGTCAGCTTTAGAAAGCAGCACTAGGCACCATGATTCACTGCAGCAAGGGAAATTCTTGCTACGTAGCAAACAAAAGTCCCATCAGGAACACCTGAGTGAGAGTCCCCAGGTCACGTGTAGAGCTAGGGATTATTTAGGGCAGGGTTCCAGTCAGTTAGAGGGCAGAGTCAGAAGCAGGATCACCACGGGAAGCAGTAGGAGAGAGAGGAGCAGGAGGTGTGTCCCAGGTCAGCTGAACAGAAGCCCCAGGGGATTGCTGGGAGGAAATTCTTCTCACGAGGAGTCAGGAAGTGAGTCTGTCTCCAGCTCTCGAGAAGGAAGGTTCAAGGCAAGCTGCACTAAGGGAAGACCTGCTACCAGGAATAGCTTTGGAGAGAAGCCAGGATTACCCCACTACCCCAGAGGCCAGTATTTGCCAGCTCAAGGCAGAGGTCACGGTGAGAGGGAAGTGTTGGGGGATGGGCACTCCATGCATGACTACAGATTAAGAAATAGGTGTGAAGTTAGGAACAAATATATTCCTGTTCAACCAGCCCGGGAGGCTAGAAGCAAAGGCTATAGAGAGCCAAGCATAAAGACAAGCCCTGCAGAGAGAAGGAAACTTCCCTATAGTAACAAAGAGAAGTTTAAAGCTTATAACTGCAAAGGGCGGGGTTCTGATTACAGACATAAGAAGCAAGATGTTTCAGAGCTAATGTTCTGGGAGGCAAGCCCAGGCAGAACCAGCTACAGAGAGAGATATAGACCCAAAGGGGGAAAAGCCTCCATTGACTGTTATAGTGAAGTGTCACAAGACGCTATAGCTGAATACCGTTCCCAAGAAGGGTCTGATACCAGCAGTGTGAGTAGTGCTGGGGAAATGATATGGGAAGACGCTGCTAGTCTGCAAGAGGATATTCCTATGGATTGCAGTGTCTGTGTTAAATGCAACCGTATGATGTAAATACTGGATGAAGAGAACTCTGTGAATATAACAAGAGAATATACGTGTGTCACCACTTTTGTTGCTAAGCTTATCTGATTTAAAGTTTCTGTTTCCTTTGACAATGTCCGAGCGGGACGGGGAATAAAACCCACTTTTCATTTCAAGTTGCTCTGAAAGACTTTTTTATTTACAAGGCCAGAGCAATTACTTGTGCATACGCCCTAGGCACCCGCCTATATAGGGCTAAACAGGCCTCTAACCACAGGCCCCATCACAGGTTGGCGTAGTTTTATCGGATCCAGTCCAGGAAACAAGGAGCTACAGTGCAGAGCAACAACGCGGGACGAGCGGAGTTGGCACGCACGGAGGAGGATCCAGGTTCCAGAAGTGCGACCGCAAGCACCTTCTCAAAATAAGACCCTCCACCTTGCTCAGGTAACGGGTATTTGGGCACAGGTTGGGGAGGATCGCTGGTGAGAAGAGGAGGCTTGGGAGGAGAAATTTTTATCCTTATTATTGTGCCGCACTTGGTTTGGTGTGTTTCTGATTTGTTTCAGGAAAGGAGATGACGACGACGATGGATGCACGGGAGGTTCTCAGGTGGATGAGCAGCCAGTTCGAGAAACAGGGAGAGCTAGCTCGACAGAACCAGGAGCAGGCTATCGCTGCCCTGGTGGAGCAACAGAAGCCCCTGACGGACTTAATGCGGACTATCCTGGAGGAGCCTAAGAAGGACGAATCACCAGCAGCCGTTCCTATCTGTGGGGTAGGCCCACAGAGCTGTGGGATTTGGACTTTAGGACAAATGCATGCTAGTGACAATTTTGATGACTTTGTGCAAACATTTGAACGAATAGCTAGTAATGCTAAATGGCCACAAGAGCAGTTAGCCGTTAGGCTGGCCTCAGCGTTAACTGGTGAGGCTCAGGCAGCCTATAGGGCCATGCCAGCAGCTCTTGCAAGTGACTATCAAGAGGTTAAGAGAGCTGTACGGGATAGGTTGGGCTTAACCCCTACCATGTACAGACGCATGCTAAGGTCTACCCGGATTCAACCAGAGGAAACACCAAAGGCACTGTATCACAGAGTGCATGGGTTGGTTTTAAAGTGGCTTGAACCCGAGGGTAAACGAATGGAGGAAGTACTTGATCTAATTGTATTAGAGCAGTTCTTTGACGCAGTACCTGAAGAGGTTAGAACATTTCTTACTCTACAGAATTGTAGAACCTCTGCTGAAGCAGCGCACCTAACGGAAAGATTCTTTGAGGCTGAACTAATCAAAGGAGCCAGCGCTAGCAGCAGGTCAGGGTTAGACAACTCTGTAAGAAATGCTAATATGTCTTTAAGGAACAAGGTGGGTTCACAGGAATCCAGGTATATAAAAGCAGAAGGTAACAAGGTGTTAAAATGTTTTAAGTGTGGGAAAAGTGGACACTTTAAAAGGGAATGCAGGTCTCGCACAGCACTTGTTACTGGCCAGGTTCACCTCACAGCTGCAGGTTTCCGAGTAGATGTGGAGGTACAGGGAGTCCCAGCTAAGGCCTTGCTTGACTCGGGGGCCGACCAAAGTATGGTCTCTCGCCGTTTTTGGAAGGCCATACAGGCCCAGAGGGGTTTTCCCCCGAGTCAGCAAGAGGGAACAGCGAAGATTCAGTGTGTGCACGGGGCAACAACTTCATATCCTTTGTTCAGGATAAAAGTTAAGGGCTTAGGCACACGAAGGGAAGTATTAGTAGCCATCATTCCCAGGCTACCCTACGACATCGTGCTAGGAAGAGATTGGCCACCCTTCTATAAAGGCATGGAGAGCAATACATGCATAAAGGGAGGGTTAGTTTCCACCAGATCTCAGGCGAAGGAACTGAGGACCCCTAGTGACACTTTAGTGGAGGAAAATCCTAATCCTATAATGGAAGAAGGTGAGGTAGAACCAGAAGAGGGGGAAGAGGTGAGTGCAGATGAGGGCCTACACGAGCTTCCCAGGCACGATGATTTAATTGCTAACCCCAGCGAAGGGAAAAAAGAAGAGTAAGGGTGAAAAGCGCCGAGAGAGGCAGCACCGAGCCCAGTGGAGAGCCGGAGTAGCCGATGGGCAAGGCTTGCCATGGGTACCGGCGGACCTAGTAAAAAAGTTTCCGTCCTTTGCTAAAGAACAGAGGGCAGACCCTGTATTAAAATATGCCTTCGAGTTTGCAAAGGCGGAGAGGGACGTACTCCCTAGATTCCTATTAGAGGAGGAGATATTATACAGGGAGAGTAGTAACCCCCAAAATAATGCCATTAGGAAACAGTTGGTAGTTCCTACCACATTTAAGGCTGTTGTCATGAGGCTCGCTCACGACCACCCTATTGGAGGGCATAAAGGGGTACAGGCCACACTCGACCAAATTCTCGAGCGTTTTTATTGGCCTGGAGTATTTCGCGAGACAAAAAAAATTTTGTGAGGCTTGTCCGGCTTGTCAGCGAGTAAGCGCTGCAAAGCCTGCAGGAGTTCCCCTGATCCAGATGCCTACCATAACGGAACCAGTTAGGAGAATGGCAATGGACATTTGTAGGGCCCCTAATAAGAACCCCTAGGGGATTTCAGTATATCCTAGTTATCATGGATGTAGCCACTAGGTTCCCATGGGCGATTCCTTTACGGAACATTTCTGCTAGGTTTATAGCCACAGAATTAATAAAGTTATTCTGTGAGGTAGGTTTCCCGAGGGAAATGCTCACAGACAGGGGAAGCAATTTTGTCTCAAAATATTTAGCACAGGTATGGGATGCTTTTGGCATCACCCATATAAAAACAGCGGCGTATCATCCACAGACAAACGGTCTAGTGGAACGCTTCAATCAAACCCTTAAGCAGTTGCTAAGGGGAGGGTTAGAAGGGCAAATGGCGGACTGGGATGTTATGCTCCCATTTGTCCTATATGCTAGTAGGGAACGGACACAAACTTCCCTAGGAACATCTCCCTACGAACTTATGTTCGGACGGGCACCACGAGGGGTCTTGGACATATTAAGAGACCAGTGGGTGGAACCAGGTGAGGAAGAAATAGGAGTTCCTCAATTTCTTTGCGGGCTACGGAGTCGCCTCCAGAGGGCATCTCAAGCCGCGGATAGGAATCTACAGGATAGTAGAAAAACACAGAAAAAGTACTATGACAGGGGTAAAAAACCTAGACAGTTGGCCACAGGTGATAAGGTCGTGGTAATGGTCACTGATCCAGGGCCAAAATTTGAGGCCCGGTGGAAGGGTCCCTATACGGTAGTGGATCGCAAGGGTCCGGTGTCATATCTAGTCAAGAGTGACAGAGGGCGCCTTCAGACGTACCACATAAATGTTTTAAAACCATGGCATGAAAGGATGGCCACTGTTAGCAGTTTTAATATAGTACCCAAGTACCGGGCAGCACACACAGGTCCCCAGAAGCCCTACGAGGAGGGTAACCCATTGTACAGCAGGTATGAGGGAACACTCATGAGGCTAGGACAGATTCCGCGCTGTGTGCACAATAGTTTACCAGCACGGAATATCTTAAGAGGGGGGATATGTGATGCAGCAAGGGGCACACAGCCCAGGGAAAATAAGATAAAAGAGAGACTTACCTCAGAGTCAGCTTTAGAAAGCAGCACTAGGCACCATGATTCACTGCAGCAAGGGAAATTCTTGCTACGTAGCAAACAAAAGTCCCATCAGGAACACCTGAGTGAGAGTCCCCAGGTCACGTGTAGAGCTAGGGATTATTTAGGGCAGGGTTCCAGTCAGTTAGAGGGCAGAGTCAGAAGCAGGATCACCACGGGAAGCAGTAGGAGAGAGAGGAGCAGGAGGTGTGTCCCAGGTCAGCTGAACAGAAGCCCCAGGGGATTGCTGGGAGGAAATTCTTCTCACGAGGAGTCAGGAAGTGAGTCTGTCTCCAGCTCTCGAGAAGGAAGGTTCAAGGCAAGCTGCACTAAGGGAAGACCTGCTACCAGGAATAGCTTTGGAGAGAAGCCAGGATTACCCCACTACCCCAGAGGCCAGTATTTGCCAGCTCAAGGCAGAGGTCACGGTGAGAGGGAAGTGTTGGGGGATGGGCACTCCATGCATGACTACAGATTAAGAAATAGGTGTGAAGTTAGGAACAAATATATTCCTGTTCAACCAGCCCGGGAGGCTAGAAGCAAAGGCTATAGAGAGCCAAGCATAAAGACAAGCCCTGCAGAGAGAAGGAAACTTCCCTATAGTAACAAAGAGAAGTTTAAAGCTTATAACTGCAAAGGGCGGGGTTCTGATTACAGACATAAGAAGCAAGATGTTTCAGAGCTAATGTTCTGGGAGGCAAGCCCAGGCAGAACCAGCTACAGAGAGAGATATAGACCCAAAGGGGGAAAAGCCTCCATTGACTGTTATAGTGAAGTGTCACAAGACGCTATAGCTGAATACCGTTCCCAAGAAGGGTCTGATACCAGCAGTGTGAGTAGTGCTGGGGAAATGATATGGGAAGACGCTGCTAGTCTGCAAGAGGATATTCCTATGGATTGCAGTGTCTGTGTTAAATGCAACCGTATGATGTAAATACTGGATGAAGAGAACTCTGTGAATATAACAAGAGAATATACGTGTGTCACCACTTTTGTTGCTAAGCTTATCTGATTTAAAGTTTCTGTTTCCTTTGACAATGTCCGAGCGGGACGGGGAATAAAACCCACTTTTCATTTCAAGTTGCTCTGAAAGACTTTTTTATTTACAAGGCCAGAGCAATTACTTGTGCATACGCCCTAGGCAACCGCCTATATAGGGCTAAACAGGCCTCTAACCACAGGCCCCATCACACTATCCTGCCACCTCCGCCTCCACTGGGGGACAGGTATTCCCATCGTCTGCCACCAACTGTCTTTCCAGTACTTTATATTGCCAACACCCTGTGCTGTGGTACAGTTGCCCCCACCATGTTTGTCATCAGTACTGGCAGCCACATGGGATGCCTGCAGATGTGGCAGGTCCAGCAGCTCCCAGCTCTCCCTCCTTCACTCATCTTTCATTGCCTTTCCTGAGTGCTCTATCTAGTGTTAGGGCTACATCTGTCTCTGTTCCTCACAGGTCATGCATGTCATCCTGAGACACCTTGCAGCCCTTAGAGAACATTAACCTAGTACACCATAACCTTGTTAGGCCACCTTAACCTATGGTTCCATAGCCCAGGGTGCCTTCTACGGTGCCTTGTCCAGGGGTGCCTAATACGGCGCTTAGACTAAGGAGCCTTATAGGGTACCTTATGAGGCACCTTTCAGGGCACCTTATAATGCACCTTACAAGGCATCTTATAAGGCACCTTCCAAGGCGCCTTATAAGGTGCCTTATAAGGCGCCTTGTAATGCACGTTAGTCTAAGGCGCCTTGTAATGTGCGTTAGCTGATACGGCTTGCTGTAATGATGCACTGCCCACGCCTTTATATGGGCATCTGTACCTTTACCACGGAACCTAACGCGAGTGACATTACTGCAGTTTAGTAAACATACCCTATGGTTCACAGAAAAGCATGACTGGGATATAATTATACCAGACTACACTTTATTCAGGAAGGACAGGGTAGGAAGAAGGGGAGGTGGAGTGGCACTATATGGAAAAAATAATATTAAAGCTATAGAATTGCAGGGCTTAAAAGGAAGATAAGAGGCACTGTGGGTTAAACTAGAAAGAAAGAAAGGGAAATCCATTTGCATTGGCATTATATACAAATCCCCATCACAGGGAGTAGAAGTGGATGAAGATTTAATAGAAGACATGCACAGTATTGCCATGAAAGGAGAAGTGCTACTGATAGATAATCTCAATATGCCAGATGTGGATTGGTATATCCCTGCTGTGGTGTCCTCTAGTAGTAAGCAGATCCTGGATTCTCTATAGGGAGAACTATTCAGACAATTGGTAACAGATGGGGCCATACTGGACTTAGTGCTTACCAATGGATGAAGTGTTTCTGGATTTTACAGTGGGACATCATCTCGCATCCAGTGATCACCAGATGGTGTGGTTCATTATTAGGACTAGGGCTGATAAAATCTATTCAAAAGCAAGGGTGTTAGACTTTAGGAAAACGAACTTTGCCAAGATGGGACAATACTTCAAAGAGTCATTAGCGGGATGGGAACAGCTGGGGGATGTAGAAAAACAGTGGGCAAAACTGAAAGGGGATATTTTAAGGGCAACAAATGTTTTTGTCATTCCGCTTTCTTTTTCCTTGCTCCTGCCTTATGGAATTCCCTACCTGCCTCACTACGTGCAGAGACCTCCTTTCTCCGGTTCAAATCTCAGCTCAAAACACACCTGTTTCGGTTGGCTTATGAACTTCCCTCCCCTTCCCCTGAGCAGTCTCCCCCTTAGCTCGCTCCCTTCTTAGTCTAAGTTCTTCTCCTCTCCTCCCCCGTCCGCCCATTGCTCTCTTCTTCATGCTCTTTCTTTTCTGTCCTGTCCTATATATGATTGGCGTTCTTTTCCTTATTTTTAATTTAGATTTTTGTAAAACGCTCTGATGCCTTGCTGCCTAGGGCGGTATATCAAATGACAATAAAGATAAAGATACATTTAAAAGGAAAAGAAGGCCATTATAGTTTTCAAGAGAAGTAGTTGAAAAAAAGGGAAGAAAAAGGGAAGCCTTCATGAAATACAAGAGATCACACCGAGAGGAAGACCGGCATCTACATTTGGAAAAACTTAGAGAAGCTAGCAAAGTACTCAGGAAAGCAGAGATACAAAAAGAAGAAATAGCTAATGCAATAAAATTTTTCAGATATGTAAGTGAGACAAGGAAGGGCAAAAGTGGTATTGTCAGACTCATGGGTGAAGGGCAGGAATATGTAGAAACTGATGAGGATAAAGTGGAATTGCTTAACAAATATTTCTGTTCTGTGTTCACAGATGAAGAGCCAGGAGCAGGACTTCAGAAAAACACCCACAAATAGAAGCGACAGGGATCTCAAATGATTTTCAGAAGACTGTGTTCGTGAGGAACTATCTAAACTAAAAGTAGACCTAGCAATGGGTCCAGATAGGATATATCCAATAATACTGAGGGAATTTGGGGACGTTCTAGTGGCTCCACTGTCCAATCTTTTCAATTCTTCTTTGGAGTCAAGAGTGGTGCCAGAGGACTGGAGAAAGTCCCATGCGGTCCCTTTACACAAAAGTGGATGTAAGGATGATGTTGAGAACTACAGGCTGGTTCGTCTAACCTCTGTGGTTAGTAAATTATTGGAAAGGCTACTAAAGAGAATAGTGAGGTTTCTGGAGTCCAATGGATTGCAGGATCCAAGGCAGCATGGATTCACCAGAGGCAGTTCTTGTCAGACAAATCTGATTGATATCTTTGACAGGATGACCAGAGAGTTGGACCAAGCGAGAGCCCTAGATGTGGTGTACTTAGATTTCAGTAAAGCCTTTGACACTGTTACGCACACGCAACTTACAACAAACTGAGTACCCTAGGGATGGACCCTAAAGTTACTGTTTGGGTTAGAAATTGGTTGAATGGGAGGCGACAAAGGGTACAGGTAAATGGAGCTCACTCTGAGGAGAAGGATGTTACCAGTAGAGTGCCGCAGGGATCTATCCTTGGTCCGATTCTTTTTAACGTCTTTGATAGTGATATTGTGGAAGGGCGTCGGGTAAGATTTGCCTCTTTGCGGATGATACCAAAATCTGCAATAGAGTAGACACCCAGGAAGGAGTAGATAGCATGAAGAGGGATGTAGCTAAGCTTGAAGAATGATCTAGAATTTGGCAGCTGAAATGTAATGCTTACAAATGTGAAGTCATGAATTTGGGCTACAACAATCCAAATGAGCGGTACAGTGTATGGAGTGAGGTACTTCTGTCCATGAAAGAAGAGCCGTACCTGGGCATAATTGTGTCTGATGATCTTAAAGTAGCTAAATAGGTAAAAAAAAAGTGACTGCAAAAGCCAGAAGGATGCTTAGGTATATAGGAAGAGGAATGGCCAGCAGAAGAAAGGAAGTGATAATGCCTCTGCATAAGTCTCTGATGCGACCTCGTTTGGAGTATTGTGTGCAATTCTGGAGACCGCACCTTCAAAAGGATATAAGCAGGTTGGAGTCTGCGTAGAGGGTGGCTACTAAAATGGTTAGTAGTCTTCATTATGAAGCATATGAGGACAGACTTAAAGATCTTAATATATATACTTTAGAGGAAAGGCGGAATGGGGTGATATGATAGACATTTAAATACCTCCATGGCATAAATGCATAGGAAGAGAGTCTCTTTCGATTGAAAGCAAGCTCTACTAAGAAGGCACATAGGATGAGGGTGAAAGGGAATAGACTCAGGAATAATATGCGGAAATATTTCTTTACAGAAAGAGTGGTAGATGCATGGAATAGTCTCCTAGTGAAGGTAGTAGAGAAAAGGACAGTATCTGAATTCAAGAAAGCATGGGACAAACACAGAGGATCTCTAAATGAAAAAAGGGGACTATTGTAGTTGATATGGAAGGGTAGACTAGATAGGCCATGTGGTCTTTTTCTCCCGTCATTCCCGTCATGTTTCTATATTTCTATGCTAACAATTTGGTTTGCTTTCCTGCTGGCTAAAGAACCTGGGAGACATTTGACTATCTTTTGTCACTTGGACTGTGTTCCCAAGTTAATCCCTCTGATGATGGAGTCTCCAAATAATAATAGTTTCCTGCTTTGTGATTTTTTGTTCACAGTTGGGACATTACAAATAGATTCAGTGTTAACCTTCTCATTTAAGGTCATTTCAGTTTCCACTAAATGGGAACTAATGCTGTTAAAATCTATCAAGAGTTGGAAGGTACCATAAGAGCATTTGAAAAGAATTTTGAAAAAGGCCAAAAGGGTACTTTGAGGGCCAGACTGTCTACTAGGTGGGCTATAATCAAAAATAATCTCCTCAAGGAGCCAAGCAAAGCAATAAGAACCTAATAAGAAAGCCCCCAGCAAGGCAACCAAAAAAAAAAAAAGAAAAAGAAACAGACCAAACAGAAGAACGTGAGCTTCCTAAAAAACACCAAACAGACAAGAACAGTAAATACAGAGGAAAAAAACCTCTATAAGCAAGAGGACCGACACATATTCAAAAAAATCACAATCTCAAGACACTCAGACGGGTCACCTTAAAAAATGCTGACAGTGTGAATGAACAATGCTTAGCAACATAATATGACATGCTCAGCAATACGCTCAGTAAAAATGTGGTAAGTATCAAAAAGCAAAAAAACGTAGCTTAATATAAGTGTTGGTTTAGCTTAATATAAACGTTGGCTTAGCATGGCAAACGTAGCATAATATAACACAGCACAGCTGAATCTGAGCAACATTCATGGCAGTAACCCGGAGCCCCTACACCAGGTGTTTCGTCGGGACGGCTTTGTCAGGGAGCTCTGCAGAATATGCTGCTAGTCCAACAGCATGAAGAAGGAGCAGAGTCAGTGAACTTGCTGCTAAGCACCATTTTTAGTTCTGTATGCAAAAGGGGAAACTGAGGACTTTTTTCCTCTATATTTACTGTTCTTATCTGTGTGGTATGTTTGGTCTGTTTCTTTTTTTGTTGTTGTTGCCTTGCTGGGGCTTTCTTATTAGGTTCTTATTACTAGGTGGGCTAGACTGTAGCCTAGGAGAGAAGACCTCGGTGGGCGGCACGGTGCCCACGGCAGGCCATGTGCTTTGGCACACGTGGCCTGCCACTTCTGACCCATTCTGAGATGTTGTGTCGAAGGGGAGTCAGAAACTGCAGGCCATGTGTTCCGAAGCACATGGCCTACCAGGGGCACCAAGGTGCTTTTAAACTGCTGCCACTGCCAAGCCAAATCATGCTGCCCCCGCCCCTGAAGATGGAAATGGTGACGGCATAAAGCCGCATCTTCTAAACTGCTGCAGCTGCCAAGGTGCCTCCGAAGATGGAATTGGCAGCAGCAGGGGGGTGGAGGGGCAGGGCGGCCGGATGGGTATTGGGGGGGGGGGGGCATGGCTGGGGCTTCTGCTTAGGGCAGCAGAAACCCTTGGGCTGGCCCTGGGTGCAAAACCATATTTGTTTCTTTATTGCTGGTTCTTGATATCCCACTCACAGTCATTTAAGACCCTCAACTGGCTTACAATAAAATAGAAAAAGCATACATAACAAGAACCTCAGTTCATCAGATACAAAGACCCCCAATACTCCCCAACTACTTAACACTGACCAGCGCCATACCTAGCTCTGTGTGAGCGATGGCAGCAGTGACATCCAATTGAAAAAAAAACATAGGTCTCTCACAGATTTTTTGCTATGAATGTACCTAAAAAAATTTTCAAGTACATTTGTAGTAAACAATCTGAGTCAGTTGGACCATTGAATGACAGAGGAGTAAAAGGGGCACTAAGAGGGGACAAAGCCATGGTATTTAAAGCTGATGCAGCAGAAGAATTGAAAGAAATATCGATAAACCGGGAAGATGTATTACAACTATGTGATAAACTGAAGAGTTGCAAATTACTTGCACCAGATGGTATACATCTGAGGGTGTTGAGAGAACTGAAATATGAGATTGCAGGCCTACTATTACTAATCTGTGAACTATCATTAAAAACATCAGTAATAGCCTGAAGATTAGAGGATGGCCAATGTAACGACAATTTAAAAAGGTTCCAGGGGTGATCCGGGAAACTACAGACCGGTAAACATGACATCAATACAGGGAAAAATGGCAGAAACCATTATTAAGAACAAAATTTCTGAACATGTAGATAGTCATGGTTTAATGGGAGACAGCCAACATGGCTTTAGCCAGGGAAGGTCTTGCCTTACTAATCTGTTATGTTTTTTGAAGGTGTAAAATAAACAGGTAGACAAAGGTGAGTCGGTTGATGTTCATATAGTGTATCTGTATTTTCAGAAAGCCTTTGACAAGGTCCCTCATGAGAGACTCTGGGCGAAATCAAAAAGTCATAGGATAGGAGGCAGTGTACTATTATGGATCAGGAACTGGTTAAAAAATAAAAAGCAGAGGGTAGGGATAAATAGCCAATTTTCCCAATGGAGAAAAGTGAATAGGGATCTGTGCTGGGTCCGCTGCTTTTTAACATATTCGTAAATGACCTAGAAATGGGAATAATGAGTGAGGTAATCAAATTTGCAGATGACACTTGTTAAAACCCAAGAAGATTGTGAAAAACTGCAAGGGGGCCTTAATAAATTGGAAGACTGGACATTCAAATGGCAGATGAAATTTAATGTGGACAAGTGCAAAGTTACGCACCTAGGAAAGAACAACACAAACTATGGTTACACGATGCAAGCTTCCACATTAGGAACCACCACCCAGAAAAAATATTTAGCCATCATCGTGGATAACATGTTGAAACCCTCTGTCCAGTGTGCAGCGGCAGCCAAGAAAGCAAATAGAATGTTAGGAATCATAAGAAAAGGAATGGAGAATAAAACAAAAGATATTATAATGCCTCTATATTATTCCATGGTGAGACCGCACCTTGAATATTGTGTGCAAATCTGGTCACCATATCTTAAAAAGGATATAGCAGAATTAATAAATTAATATATAAATTAATGAATGGAGTAGAATGTGTCAACATAGATAGATTGTTTACACCATCAATAAGTAGAAAGACTAGGGGGCATGCAATGAAGCTACAGTGTAACCCTTATAAGACTAATAAGAGAAAATATTTTTTCACTCAATGCGTAATCAAACTCTGGAATTCATTACTGGAGGATGTAGTAAAAGCTGTTAATATAGCTGGGTTTAAAAAAGGTTTGGACAAGTTCCTGGAGGAAAGATCCATAAACTATTATTAAAGGGGACCTGGGAAATCCACTGCTTGTCCCAATACAAGCATTGTGGAACCTGGGGAAACTGCTAGGTACTTGTGATGTAGATTGGCCAATGTTGGAAATAGGATACTGGGCTTGATGGACTTTGGTCTGACCCAATATGGAATTTCTTATGTTCTTATGTTGGCCTGATCCCTCCCTCCTCTGACATATGCTCATGTCAGAGGAGGAAGGGACCAGACCAGCCATTCAAGTGTGGAGTTGCAACGACCCGTGTCTGAACAGCTGGTCTGGTCCCTCCGTCCTGTGATGTGAGCATATATCCGAGGAGGGAGGGATCAGACCTGTACATAAGAGCGGAGTCAGAAAGACCCGTGGGATTTTTTTTCAATTGGATGTTGCTGCTGCCGCCACCACCATCGCCGTCAAGGCAATACTAAAAACGGCAGTGGTGGCTCAGAAAGAGCAGGCAGTGTGGGTGAGAGCCCGCTAGATATGGAGGTAAGATAGGGAGATGCATGGGGCAAATGATAAACCTGTGATTGGGGGGGATGGGGCACGTCAGATGTGTAAGTCGCACAGGGCGCATTTATGGCTTGGTACGGCCCTGGCACTGACCCACCCTAACCAGGCCCACCCTCCCTGTCCCTGGTGAAAGCCTCCTCAAACAGCCATGCATTTACAAGTTTCCAGAAGCACATATAGTTCTTCTCAGCATTCACACTATCTGCCAACCAATTCTAAAAACACTGGAAGCACCCACCCTACCTAGTGTTCAGCCTTATTTGTTGAAAGTGAGGAACCTCCAACAGACCTTTCTAGGATGAGGGCAAAACACTGGCCATCACGCAAAGTTGAAGCAAATTTGCCAGACACAATTACCAAGCATCAAAAGAGCACAGTACCTTAAATTTGACTCTCTGAATTACCGGCAGCCAATGCAACTTCTTTGAAAGAGGCATCACATGATGTTTGCATGTCACAAAGATCATCTTAGCAGCTGCATTCAGCACCAGCTAAGGTCTCTTCAGCTGCTACTTTGGTAAGCCCTGATACACAGCATTGCAGTAATCTATGTGTGATTTTACCAGTGGGGGTCATTTTAAAAGCCTTAGCTGTGACTTGAATGTCCAAAAAGGTGTATGCAGAAGTCTGAATCATGGAGACATTCCTGGAGCCATTTTACAAATGGCTTTTAAAGATGTCTCGAGTGTGGGATGTCCAAGTAGGCAGGGGGCATGGCAGAAGCATGGCTGGGGCAGTGCAATGGACTTAGACGTCCCTGGTCGTAAAACATCCAAAGGGTGTAGAGAAGATAGCACTCCACCACCCCCGGTACTCTGCACAATCAGAACGATGGCAGCAGTGGGATCCTAGACCACTACGCTAACCATTCTGCTATTTCTAGATAGCCACAGTCTGAAATACTATTCTGCAGATGTCTGCTAACTGCATTAATCACTTTGAATACTCCCCCCCCCCCCCCCATAACATATTACCTCTCAACACATTCTTGTGTAAAATAAAGAAATACAATTTTTATGTCATACCTGTAACCACGGGAAGGAAAAAATGTCATGAAAATATGGATTTATCCCAGGCTGGTCACTGAAAAGATTTACACCCTACTTTCCTGATGCTGACTCACTCTGCAGTTTCGGCTTATGCCCAAGACATTGAGAGGGGCAGGACAGCAGGATCAGGAGCATCAAGAGCTTAAAGTACTGCGAGACTGATGTAATAAGTCATATGTTAGAAGTGTGTTCTAAGCATCAGTGCACAGTGCTTTAATGCATGCATTAAAAACAGCTTTGCTCCCAATGCAATAAAATAATAGCATGCAAATTACTGCAGCATTATAAAATGTGTGCTGACAGACAAACACAGCGCACACTGTCTCTTTAATGTGCTTCTATGTTCTTCAGTGGCCGGAAGGCTGAGGGTAAGGAAGTGCTTCCTCATTTGGCAGGCAGACCCCTAGCAGTATGTTCCAATATACCACTAGGGATCAGGCTCAGCGCCAGAGGCAGACGTGAGGGTGGGAGGGGGCGGGGGAGGGAATGTTTGGGGATGACTCAGGATTGTTTATTTGGAGACTGCGGGGGGTGGTGAGGCCTATGTGGCCACCAGGGATTTTATTTTTTTTTGGGGGGGGGGGGAATTGAGAGTCTCTGGGGTCCACTTGGATCACCAGGGATTCATTTTGGGAAGATGGAGGAGCTTCAGAGACCACTTGGACCCCCCCGGAGATTTGTTACAACCAGGTCTTCTGAGATGAAATGCTGTACATTCGCACCCACATTAGAATCTTTACTACAGCTCACCTCAGCTCAGGGTTGTATTAAAGATTTAGCACTAAAAGAGAAGTGAAAAATGTGCAGACATGTGATGCAATATTTTACCTCAGAAGCAGTTGTGGATTCAGCTTTTTGCATGTTGACCACGCTACCCCTTTGCACAGCAGTTTTACTGTGGAGTTTTCTGCACTAAAGCCCTTGCTACATCTGGATTAAAATTAATGCAAGAAAATCTGAAATAAACCATCGTGCTAAAGGATAGTGCAGCTAATTCCACTGGCCCCTGAGTGAGAGGCAAGACAGAAACAGCAGAGGCAACAGTACTATGGCTATTTTCCTGAAGCTTTCTATCAGACTGCAATGCAGGATGATGCAACTGCCATCCTCACACCCTAACCCAAGGGTTGCAGGATTAGTCTGACCAGTGAGTTAGGACAAATGGGGCAGAAAGGAGAGCGGCATCAACACACAAAGTGCTGAACCAAGAGAGTGGCCAAGCAGCAGCAGCAGCAGCAGCAGCAACCGTGACATGAACATCCAAAGCATCAAAAAAGGAGCAATGAGGAGACCATTTTTTTCTTTTTCTCTTCTTTTCATTTGTATGTTTTTGTATTTGGGACCAAAAGCCCCAATAGACCTGGCAGGGTAGCAGAACCAAGAGTAGCAATAAAACAGCATGGTGCAGAGGGCAAAAACTGTGGACATGAGTTCCGTATGGTGAAACCCCAAAATGTTGGCCATTGGTGTTCACTGAGCTGTCGCACTGAACAATGAAAATAGTTTCCATTTCTGTCAGACAATGTACCTTTCCCAAAAAACGAGTCTGTGTCTGCTTTCTCTGTACCAGTCTAAAGGAACAAACTGCAAACTAAGCATAGAGCTCTTACAGCTTCTAGTGAGCAGTAAATAGCAGTGTACCCTCCTGCCCCCTCCTACAGGAAGTTGCGTCAGAAGGAGAGCAGGAGCGGCAGGCCATGAGCACACTAGTGCAGGCACTTTAAAGTCCGCTGCAGCAGAGGCATCACCATGACACCCCCTCCCCAGGTGAGAAGAAGGGAGGGCAGCATGGTGGGGCTGGCGGCACCGCAATCTTCGGGAGCTGCATGGAGGGTCTGCCTAGGGCAGCAGAAACCTTCAGGCCAGCCCTGCTCATATGCTAAGACATGTGATGGATAATTTTATAAGGTGGCGCCTAGCTAGAACATTTTTAAAGGCGCCTATGTTAAACACAGAAACATAGAAAATAGCAGATAAAGACCATGCGGCCTGTCCATGAGAGCTATTAAGTTCTACAATGCCTTATGCTTCCTGAGAACTCCTTTGTATTTGTCTGTGCTTTCTTGAATTCAGGTACAGTTCCTGTCTGTATCACCTCCACTAGGAGGCTGTCCCATGCATCCACCATTCTTTCTGTAAAGAAATGTCTCTGTCATATCACACCTCTCCTGCTTTTCCTCATATTGAGATCTTTGGGCCCCGTATTCAAAAGGCATTTATGCGGTTTAAAGCCCAGTAAACCACGTACAGTGCAGTCGCAGGACCCTCACGCAGCTTAAAGGGAACAGGACTGGAAGCCCAGGTGATTCAAGAAATCCTTGGGCAGAGGCTTGAAGGATATTTCCTCTATGGCAAGCCCTCAGTGCCACTCTTTGGCTAGTAGGGGCTGCTACAGTAGCAACCCCACTTTCTTCCTCTTTCCTTCTCTCCTCACCCCTAAGCACCTCACGTTTCTGTTCATTGCTATCACCAGAGGGTGCTAGCTAAAAACCCTAGATTCTGCCTGTGTGCCAGTCAATCAGAAGTAGGAGAAGAGAGCTGCCTTATCTGTTTCAGCAAGACAAGTAAAGTGACGCCTCAGTGGCCCTTCCCAGTTTATCTTGCAAAATATCATCTACTGTAATTGTTCACTTGCTTCCCCTATTACTTCACCACTGCACCATTTTCTACAAAGAGAGAGCATTTATTTATTTATTTACATTCTCTTATATACCGCGCTATTCTGCATCAGTGCGGTTTACATTGAACAAACTGAAATTACATTGAACAGGGCATTATAACTTGGAGTTAACTATTTTACAGGGAACATGGGCTATGGAGGGTTAAGTGGCTTGCCCAAGACCACAAGGAGCACCTGTGGGACTAGCATCCATAGCATCAAAGGGGAGGAGGGACTGCAGAGAGAGGAGACATGCACTCTTACTCGGAAGTTCCAGGTTTGCAGACTGCACACTGGGTCTATCTTTGTACAGTGTGCTACTAGAGACAGACGTGAGACATAAGTTCTCTACAGTTCCATAATCAGCGTGTGGAATATAAAGTGCTAAGAGCCCTTCAGTGAGCAATAGAGAAACATCTGTTCTATGAAGAGACGAAGAAGGATGGTAATAACTGCATTCATTCCTTGGCAGAATGATGATTAGAGGGTGATAATGACAGCAGATGCAGAACCAAAACAGCCACTTACACTTAGCTAGACACTGGAATCATGTCCTGAACAAAAGAGGAAGACATAAGACAAAAAGATAAGACACAGCACAACAAAGACTAGGAAATATTTGTGCTGAAAATCAAATGAGAGAAGGATGAAGTCATGATCCCTAGGCTGCCCCCAGATCATGGCATCTACATTTACAAATAACAGAATGCAGTACAGTTTTGGCTGGTTTTGTGTCAGCGTGAAGCAGACTAGTTAGTAGCTCATCAAAAAATGCATTTACTAGCTGATGGTTGAAAGTACTGTATGCCCCACCCAGTGGTAGACCGTGGAAAGAGCAGTGACAAATCCCAATTAAAAGCCTGCAAACAAAACATTGGAAAGGGTCCCCAAAGCAGTGGAGGGATGACTATGGGAAATTCAGGAATGTTTACAAGTGGGCCCCCTTTTTCCATGGGCTCCCCTGAACTGTTGGGGTGGCTTTATGCCCCAGGGAAGGGGACACAATAATTTCCCAGATGAGATTAGTTACTCTGAGACTTGGCAAAGTCAAATTCTAATAAATCTGCAAACTTACAGCAATTGAATATCCAGGGCACCGCATAGAGCGAAAGCTAACTGGGCAGCAGCAATATTGAGCCGCTGCCTGGTTAGCGCCCATGGGTAAAGATAGGTGTGGCAAAAACTGGCCTATCTTTACCCACAGGTTGCTAACCGGATAGCGGCTGAATATTGCCTCTGCCCGGTTAGCAGCAGGTGCCGCCTTCGCTCCACCCCGGAATGCCATGATGCTAACCACGTAGTATCGGGGTGTGTAGCAGCGGCACCCACGGATATCCAGTGGCACTAACTGTGGTTTGTAGGTCTGCAAACCACGCAAATGCCTTTGAATATCCTCCCATTGTTTCTTAATGCGAGATGTGTTAGTTCACAAATCTTCTCATTTAAAGAAGGCTTCTGCTGTTCATCAAACTGCCCCTCTTGGATGTAACTGGATTTATGCCTGCATGTTCTCTCTAGACCAGTGGTTCCCAAACTTGGGGTCAGGACCCCAAATGGGGTCACATCATCAATGGATGGGGTCACAGAAACATGGCCATTTCCTCTTCTCTCTGGACTTTCACTGTGACCTACGCCAAGTAGTGCCAATCACCAGTCAGCATATGACCTGTGAGCCAGTTATCATTCCTTGGCCCTTGGGCCCTCCTGGATAAAATTCCTGTTGTACTTGAAACCCATGCTGAGTACTGAAACCCATGCTGGGATGGAAGGATACCTCTATGAAGAGAGGCTAAAAAGGTTAGGGCTCTTCAACCTGGAAAAGAGACGGCTGAGGGGAGACATGATAGAGGTCTATAAATTAATGAATGAACAGGTAAACGTAGATTGATTGTTTTCACCGTCAAAATATAGAAAGTCTAGGGGACATGCAATGAAGCTACAGTGTAACCTTTTTAAGACTAATAAGATAAAACATTTTTTCACTCAACGTGTACTTCAACTCTGGAATTCATTACCGGAGGATGTAGTTAAAGCTGTTAGTGTAGCCAGGTTTATAAAGGTTTGGACAAGTTCCTGGAGGAAAGGCCCATAAACCATTATTAAAGGGAACCCGGGAAATCCACTGCTTGCCCCAATACAAGCATTGTGGAACCTGTGTCTTTTGAAGAAATGCTAGGTACCTGTGACCTAGATTGGCCATTGTTGGAGACAGGAGGCTGGGCTTGATGGACCTCGGTCTGACCCAGTAGGGCATATCTTATGTTCTTAAGTTCTCCCAGCACATACTGCACACTGACACAAGGGACCCTGTGTCGACTGCTGCTGAATTTGCCATTACTGTTGCTGCTGCTGCCTTCTTGCTTGAGATGAGTTGGGGGGGGGGGGGGGAAGGTGACTGAAGACCTGCTGTTTTGATTTCATCATCACCTGGGGTCACATGAATTTTCAGTTGTTAAAATGGGGTCATACGGGATAAAAGTTTGAAAAACACTGCTCTAGACTCTAGTTCATCGACTCACTAAGAGGAATATTTACTAAAGGTTTTAATGTGTGTTAATTTAATTAACACACATTTAAGTATCCATAGCCCTTTTATTTCTATGGGCACACTTCCACTTAACACATGTTCATTTCATTAATGCACATTAACCTTTATTAAATATGCCCCTAAGACTTTTGGGCCTGCTTCACTAGTCTTCCCCCCCCCCCAGGACATAGATTAGCAGAAAAGCTTGGAATCACCGTTAAGGTCCATATGTGAGTTTCTGAGTTCGGCTGCTTTGTAAATGTGAAAGTTCGACATTCGCTGTACCCTCTGTAATGTTAGTGCTTATTTTCCCACTAGGGATTTCTAGCGGTAGTCAGACAACCAACTACCCTCTTTTAAGGTCACACACCAAGGGGAGAGGGAGTCCTTCTCCAAAACTGCGTGGCAAGGGCCAAACGTGTACCCCTCTGCAGCTCAGAAATCATTGTCCTTAGCACTGCCAGTCCAGGGCAAGTTCTCCCACAATAATCTTTGGCTGGATTTACTTAAAAATGCCAGAGGCAGCGGCTGGAGTAAACATCTGATGGGAGGACAGTTGCCCCTGGACAGCTGCTTCGTCTGTTTATTGGGAAATCCCAGGGCCTACCCTACCACTAAGTGGACTAGGCATCTGCCTAGGCTGGCAGACTATAGTGAGCAACAGCACAGCACTGGCACAGCTGGCAAAGACAGCAGCAGGGAAGCCCTTTGAAGCCACTGTTAGCCTTGCTCAAGGCCTGCTATGTCCTGACCCCACATCCAAGTAGATGGGACAAGGCAGGCCTTGAGCATACCACACAAATGCTTAAAGGCCTGCTGCTGGCTGTGCTGGTGCTGCTCTGCCACCCCCTGAAGTCTGTATTATTTTTTTAGTCTCCAGTGGAGGCTGGATGATGGGGACGGCAGCAGGAGTGGCAGGGAGGAGGGAAAAGGGGGGAGTTGTGGACACTTCGAAGGGGGAAGAGAAAAGGGGGAAGATGCTGGACACCATGGAGGAGGGGAAGGGAGGAGGGAAGGAGATGCTGGACACCTGGGACCAGAAGGGAAGGGAAGAGATGTTGGACATCTTGAGAAAGAAGGGAAGGAGATAGATTCTGGACACCTTGAGTGGAGGGAAAGGTAGAGAAGGGATATGCTGGGCACTTGAGGAGGGAGGCTGAGAAGGAAAGAGATGTTGGAGACCTGAGGAGAGGGACGAAATAGGGAAGGAGAGATGCTGGATATGGGGGAGGAGTTGGAAATGGAAAAGGAAGTGCTGGACTACAAGCAGGATGGGGGCATATGGCTGAAGGTTTGCCTAGGGCGTCATACAGCTTTGGGTTGGTCCTGGGAAATCCACCCCTAGGAATCTGAAGATTTGAGTTTCCAAACTCGGGAAATCTACTGCTGAGCTAAACGAAAATCTTCTAACAGAGTTACTACAAGATCCTTCTCTATTTCAGACTGAAGGAGCATTTGTCGGAGGAGGAAGGGATCAGACCAGTCATGCAAGCGCGGTGTCAGAAAGACCCGCATGTTCTTTTTAAATTAGAGATCCCTGCCACTGCCACCACCAAGGGAACAGGAAAGGCATCGGTGGGGCAAGGCAGGCAGCGCAGGGGCGAGCTGGCTGGAAATGAAGAGCAGGGCCGGCCCGTCCATTGTCTGATAATGTTCGCACAGGGTCCCCCGCAAACTCCATTCTCGCAGATAGATGGCTTCAGACAGAGCCGGGGAAGCCCGCGCGAGGCCCCGGCTCCCTCTGCACAGCCGCCAGCGTGAAGACTGTGTTCCCTCATGCTGGCGGCTGTTTCTGTGAAGCGCGCTGAATGCCAGGAAAGGTTAAAGGTCATTTCCCAGCATTCGCGCGTGTCACAGAAACAGCCGCCAGTGTGAGGGAAAACACTCTTCACGCTGGCGGCTGTGCAGAGGGAGCAGGGGCCTCGCGTGGGCTTCCCCGACTCCCTCTGAAGCCCCTTAGACGGCCGCGGGGTTCTTCGGTGGGCGGGTGGGGACGCTAGGACTGGAAATAGGCTGTGATGGGGGGAAAGCTTGGACTGCATATGGGCTGTGATGGGAGGGTAAGCTGGGCTGGAATTGGAGTGTGATGGGGGGCTTGGACTGCATATGGGCTGTGATGGGAGGGTAAGCTGCGACTGGAAATGGGCTGATGGGGGAGTTTAGATTTGAAATGGGCTGATGGGAGCTGCTTGGTCTGCAAATGGGTTGATGGGGAGCTGGAATAGGACTGGAAATGTCTGATGAGGAGCTTGGACTGGAAATGGGCTGATGGGAGGGGGCTAGCATTGGAAATGGGCTGATGGGAGCTGGAATAGGACTGGAAATGGGTTGATTGGGGGCTAGGATTGGAAACTGGATGATGGGGGGGGAGACCTGGACTGGAAATGGGCTGATGGGAAGGGCTAAGGCTGGAAATGGGCTGATGGGGGGAGCTTGGACTGCAAATGGGCTGATGGGCTGGAATAGGACTGGAAATGACTGATGGGGGCTGGAATGGGACTGGAAAGGAGCATTTGGGGGGCTAGGACTGAAAATGGGCTGATGTGGGGGCATGGGACTAGAAGGGAGCAGATGCTGGGTGGATCTAGAACTAGAAGGGAGCTGATTTTGGGGGAGGACTAGAAGGGGATGGGGAATGAGGATGGAGAGGGGAAAAGATATTTTGTGTGAGAGGGAAGAAAAATCTACGAGTGGCCGGGTATTGGGAGAGTAAGTGGGAATTGAGAATGAAAGGATGAAATTTGAGTGAATGATAAAGGAATAAAGAAAGAAATGGAGAAAAGACAAAAGGGGAAATATCAGTATGTTAAAGCAGATATAGAGAAAGAATAGAAAAAAATCTAGAAGAGAGAAGAAAGGACAAATGACAGCTCGCAGAAGACACTAAGGGGTATGTTTACTAAAACGTCTTAACGTGCGCCCAGCGATAGTGTGCAGGCTGCCATAAAAGGAATGGGCGTTTCGGTCTTAATGTAGCAAAACGGAATTATCGCGCAATAATGTGCACATTATCGGGCGAGATGCCGCTAAGCACGTTAACGCACGGTAATCTTAAGTAGGCACGCTGACATCTAAATACAGAAACAGAGGTGTAGCACAATGGTTAATACACTGACCGATGGTCAATGTTCCCTCTAATTTTCTGTAGGCTGTGCGCGCATAAAATATCAGCTGTGCGGCTTTTGAAGGAAGGATACATTTTTTGTGCGCTACATAACGGCACTTGGAGTTATATACTTTAAAATTTGACTACACATTAGAATACAGTATGTACACCACATTGATGTTAATCAAATTAAATGAAAATAGACGATTACTAAATGAAGCAGAAAATTTCTAGTAATTACAATCACAAATGTGGTATTATTTCAGTTAATTTTTATTGAAAGCCATTGTTATTCCATGTAAATAATTTATGTATGGAAGAAGAGTTCAGTGTCCTACATGGAGTGGTGGGTTCACCCCTAAACAAAGACATGGGGAGAGGTGGCCTGCACAGAGCAACAGGTGCACCTACTCTTGCCATCTTGCTGGGCAGACTAGATGGACCATGCTGGTCTTTATCTGCCGTCACTTACTATGTTCTCAAAATTTTTCTCTTCGATCTTTCAAATGTACCCAGTCTGAATAAATTTTATCAAGGTCTACTGATCCGCCATCTTGAAGATGACTCTTAACACGCATCAACATTTCCAAATGTTCTAAATGTAAGTGATTCCTTATTTTGGTTTTTAAACTGTTCATCAAGCTGAAACCACGCTCACAATCTGCACTAGAAGCCAAAAATGTTCCACCAATATCCATCAGTTTCGCTAAATCTGCAAACTGAGCATTCTGAAACGCCAAAGTCACCATATCCGGAAAACTGTTTATCAGTTTGCTTTTGATTTTTTCTGCGACTAAAAACTTGAAGTCATTGTACTGCTGAACAACAATATGTTCCTCCATAAGAAATTGTTTGTACTTTAAACAGAGTGATCGGACGTTTTCAATTCCAAATTCATAATCACACTGTGCTATTGCTGTCAAGTCAAAAGCAGACCATTCCTCAATTTCATTTTCAGGAAATCTTTCCCCTAAATGCAGACACAGCATATTAATGAAAGTAAGTGTGGAACCAGTATCCACTGAAACATCTCCAGGTATCTTGTTGAGAAGATTTTTAACATTATCAGTCCATTTTACTGTGTCACCCAAGTATTGCATTTGGATTTTGTTCAGCTTACCCTGTGCAAGATGATATGCTTCCAGTGGTGTTAGCCCACGTTTCTGAAATGCCATTGTTAATGAAGCTAGTTCAGATAAAACATCATTCAAAATTTGCAGTGTTATATGGAATTGATGGCTGTTTAGCTTTTATAACAGTACTTTGCAATGGGATCATTATCCTTCTCTTCTTCAAAGTATTTTAATAATGGATCATAATTTTGAATAATTGCTTGAAGAGCAAAATGTCTAGATAACCACCGCACTTCGTTCAGAGGTCTAAAAGCAATTGATTCGCATTCAGAAGCATCTGCTAATTCTTTAAATTGTGACCTTTTAGTAGAAGATCAACAAAAGGTTGTGTAAACAGTTCTCATGAAAGTTTAAACTTCTTTCATCAACTTTACTTCCTTCCATGATTCAGAGATCCCCAAATCTTCACGATGGGCAACACAATGCTGCTGCACTAAATGCGAAATGTTTTGTTTGAGCTGCGCAGCAACACCATTTATTCTACCTGACATGACAGAGGCACCATCTGAAGTAAACATGACCATTTTGTTAAGGTCAAGCTTGTATTTCCCATAGAATTCCCGGAGTGCACTGACTATTGATGCAGCATTGCATGCTTCCAACTGTAGCATCCCACCAAATGAAGTTTTATACAGACATGAATTTACTGGCCGATATTTGAAGTACAGTATTAAGTATTTGTTGACAGAAATGTCTGTGCTTTCATCAATAGTTAATGTATGATACGCTGCTGATGCAACATCTGCCATGAGCTTATCTTGGACATTCATGTTTATAATTTCAAGAAATTCAAACGAATAGTTTTTGCTTCTCCAGCTTTCAGGTATGGTTATGTACTTGGACATGTGTTCATTAATATCTTGAACAGAGAGCATGGAAATATTCATCCAAACAGCCAGCAAAACACTATCAATTAGAATTTTAATTTCTTCTGGTGTAGAACGCTTCCGTTCATTACTAATTTGCCTTTTCTCTTTTTCAGCGGTGCTCTCAAGCAACAAGTTAAATAATCCTCCTCTTAAATTTGGATTTTTAGCTCTATAAGGGGTATGTTTACTAAACTGCGGTAATCGTAAATAACGCGCGTTATGTAACGTTAACGATCGTAAGCGCATCATAACACGTGTTATGACGCGCTTACGATCGTTAACGTTAAATAACGCATGTTAACCGTAGTTAACGATCGTAAACTCCCGTGGCGTGGTAAAACACCGCAGAAGGTGGAGAGAGGCGGAGAGAAGGGGTCAATGGGTGAGAGTGGGCGGGGAGAGGCCCCCTTCACACTAACGCGCTGATCTGAAGAGCTCAATTCCAACGCGAATGAAAACCTGCCGTTAAATGCACATTACAGGGGAGAGAAACCATTTCAGTGTCAGCAATGTACAGCCCAGGCAGGGAAACTTAAAAAAAGTGATAAGTGTGAAACATGTGCACAGAACAAAAGGGCACATAAACACTGAAAATGACCCCAACAAACTGGAAAAAGACCATAACCAAGCTGGCCAAGAGTGGTAGCAATGAGAAACATCAACCCCTCCCCCCCAGAGTAAGCTCCATAGAACAGATATAAATCGTGGAAGGGTCTATACTCCGCCCCCATACAAGGTGAATGAGCCCACAGTGATATAGCGCTGCTCAGGTTTTTCCCCACCATCGGACAGGGTTCGTATGGCGTGCACATGTCCCGCAACATCAGGGCGGGCATGTTGGAATGGCAACTGGACAGATGCCGGAGAAGGGGATACAGAGGGCCGCAGGCGGCACATGCTGTGGTGCAGCTGGGCCACAGTGCGGACTAGGGCGATGCCTAGATGGCCCATACGAATGCTGAAGCAGCAGAGCAGCCAGACAGCAACTGCTGAAGGCCCAACATGGGCACGACTGTGTTTCCCACAGTGTCACAGGGGATAGTACCCAGCAGCTACCCCCAAGGGCACGGAACATTGGCAGGCGGTGCTGGGGGGAAGCGTGGACACCTATGCAGGCACCCCTACCCCAGAACCCGCACCATAGGCAGCCGCCTACCTGCACACTGGATGGCCTGAGACTGCGCACCACCAGCACCACCAGCAGAAGGGCATGTCAGCATGGTGGCTGAGGGATACTGGTGGTGGAGGGGGCAGTGGCAGCTGCCCAGAGCAGACCGTGGCCTAGCCCTGTGTAGGTGGGTGCTGTGTACTGCAACAGACGGGCCCTGTCTGATGAACAGTCATGGTATCACCAAGGCATGTACTGACTCTGTGACAACAAGGTGGTGCAGTGCACAAAACCAGTGTATTCCGAAGCAGAGGGTCACAGGTTCAAGTCCCAGCTGTGGTTCCTGCCAACCCAGTCCCCATATTTTACCCACTACTACAACGTGCTAATACAGACAGCACCTTTATTTGCAGATGACATAAACATGCCCAAGACACCTACATTTTACCCTACAGAGCACAGACACCATAAACATGCACATTACCTAGAGAAGAGTCTCCCAACTGCAGTCCTGGAGGGCCAAACACCATCCTGGTTCCATGCTGCCTCTGGTAAAGATGCCTGTGCTGCATTTCTATGTGCCACCCCCATGGTATGCAGATGTATCTCATGCATATTCATGAGGAACAGCATGAAAGCCCGAACAGTGTTTGGCACCGCAGGACTGGAGTTGGGAACCTCTGCCGTAAAGCAGCAGCCAACAGGGGCAGACACACCCGCACCCACAGGCCCCATTATCCAAAGCCTCCTGGAGAGGCAGGACATTGGGCTCTGCGTGCATCTCCCAATACTAGCACTTGCATACCTTAGTAATGCCACCCTAAACCGGAGAATATGGTACACATCTATCAAAAGGTTGCTATGAGTACTGGCAGATAGCAATTCCTAGGTTAAGTACACTTTTCTGAGTGAGCTGCATCATAGCAACTTTTCTGATGTCTGTGGAGTGTGCTACAGGTCTTGTGTCTGACAGTGTTTACCAACCTGGGGAGTGACTCCTACAGTATTGCGTACCATAGCCATGCCTGCACTGTGCCCAGGACTGGTGTGGTGGCCTGGGCTGCCCAACACTTCTATAGTTGCACAATGCTGGCAATGGTGTGGGGAGTGTGTGTCTGTCTATCCAGTGTGTGGTGGCTGCCAACACCCTCCACAGCCCACACTGCTAGCACTGTTGCCAGTATTGGCCTGCCAATGTGCATAATGAGGAGCAAGGTACCGTGGGAATAGCCTGGATAGGGTGGCCTGGCCTGGATGCATCTGCACACGGCATAGGGCAATGGCTCGGACATTGTAGTGCCTGGCCACCACCTGCACGGACAGGATGGCCATAGCATGTCCTGCTGGGAGGTCACTCTCACCCTGACTGAGCAGTGACCATGGCATGGCTAGGTTCCCCCATAGTGCTATATAACATTTCTCTCATGTGATATTTATGGGTTTCCTTATGGGGCCCAATCACTGACTTATCTGCTTGGTGTGTATGCTGACATCCCCGTTCTGGGTACATGCATCTTCTCCAGGACTATGGACTAGCTGGCGGACTGTCTGCAGCTAGTATGTGTCTTGCTGGAACACCTTGCAGGGTGCAACGGCTGGAGGCTTGCTGCTGGAGAATGTCAGATAATGGTGGGGGGCAGCTGAGCATTTCCAGGCCTGCTGTCTATCTGCTATTGCGTTACGGATGTGTACCACTCTGTCTGTTCCCCAGCAGGACTGGGGTTGATGGTCCCCTCTACTGCTGCCATTGCAGGGAGGTAGACTGTGGATCTATTGGTGGGTGATCCTGTTTCACACCCTGAGCCCCAGAGGGTGGGTTGTGTGGTGGTACATAATCTGCCTATGGGTCCATACACCCCCCCCCCCTTCACTGACAGCAGGTAACAATGGCACCAACACAGGATATGCACTATTCTGGGTGCAGCATTGCCCATAGGGACTAGACATGACCGAGACATACAGCAGGACACAGATGTATCCTAGGTGTGTCTAACTGAACTACCTATCACACACTGATGGGGACCTGCAGCATGGCGTAATTCAGCCATGAAAGGTGTTGTGGACCTGGTGCTGGGCACCCCACCTCAACCTCAGGGTGGGCACTGTACCCGCACAATGTGACTGTCTGTGGCTACTCTGTGGCCGTGCCACACATGGTCTGTTCCCCCTACAAGACCGACTGTGGGGGTGCATACCCGATCTTGTGCCCATCTCTCGACTGCTGATTTGCATGTGCAGTGCATCATGGGTACGAGTGGGTTACCCCTATCCTGGTAACCACAGCAGACAGTTTGTGTGGTGACGTGCAGTCCTGCAGCCAGCCAGGACTTTGTTCACATCCTTATAAGGTGTCCTATAGGGGACATTATAGGGTGCCTTGGCGGACAGTACACTTTATAATGTGCCCTATGGAGTCCTTTATGGGGTGCCTTATGCGGCACTTTAGGTTATGCCACTGTGAGGGTGTGTTTGCTGGCAGCACTAATTAAAATACACATCACATGTCTCAACAATCGTTACTTAAATGTAAAGGGTGCTGCCTCAGCCAGCCTTATACATTAGGTCCACTGGGGAATCGAACCCATGACCCCTGTACCATCAGTCAGTGTTGTAACCATTGTGCTACAGCTCTGTTGCTGTGCTTGTATGCCTGCGCGCCTTCTTAAGATTAACACGCGGTAACGTGCCCTGTTGCGCTCGTTCATTTATGGCGCCTTGTAACGCGCGTTCTCGAAAACGATGTACCGCCCATGTCCTTATTTGGGGTTTCTGTCTCTACCACGGCTCCTAACGCGAATCGCACTAACGCAGTTTAGTAAACATACCCCTAAGTTTCTTAACACTTTCAGTTAGAGTCTTACTAGACAGATGTCGTTTCTAAAAGTCCAGTTTCCACACATCATCCCAAATTTTGCCATTCGAAAACTCTCCGATGATTTTTGCATCTCGACAGTATAAACAGACTACTCCGTCATCCTCTTCGTAAGTGAATATTTCACGCAGTTGAACGTACGTTTTATCCCGAGATTTCGGTGTCTCCGTTTCAATAATTTCTTCAAGCCATTCAGGCTTAAAAGCTCTGGCCGTTCTCTTACGTTTTGCACCTCTCATTGCTATTGGTTTCGACATTTTAAAAGTGGTGTGATGGTCACAGCAGGTGCTTTATTATTCAAAAGAAATGCCCCAATGCATTTCATCCAAAGCCTGATGGGCTTGGAAGTTGGAACTGCAAGCAATATAACAATATTGTTATAGTGGTAACAAAGAGAAAAAGAATACATAGTAAAAAAGAAGGCACAGTATTACTTACATGGATTAACAGTTTAACACAAATCCAGAAAAGTGACTTAATTTTAAAACTATGGATATAGCCAAGATTAACACATAAAAAACATCTATAAGGTATGTACATGTATAAAAACAACATACACCAAGATTTTATGTAAAGCAACTCAAAAAAACATATGGCGTACCTAGCAGTTTCCCCAAAAGACACAGTTGCTTCGAGAGGGTTACCTCATGGCAAGAGTTCTGACAAAAATTGTTAAACGTTTTTGCTTAGGGTTCTGGGACAAAGGGGTTTAGTTGTAAAGTTAAGGTACAGCAAAACCTTGAGACTCATACTAAGAATGCTGAGATGTTTGAATCCCTTAAGATCTCGGTGGACAATTTAACAACTCATACCGATCATTAGGAATTACATTCTGAAACCTTTATAAAAAGATAGCAATAACTTCAAAGCAAAGTTGGAACAGCTGGACAATCATAGCCATTTGGCTAATCTTCAATTAATTAAATTTCCCTAAATCCCCTTATGTATCAGCTAAAGAGATGTACAAGCTATAGTATATTTATCCAAGGTTCGGGGTGTTCCATCAGTCTTGTCCGCCAAGATTTCTGGCTCTTAAATGGCTAATGATCTGAATATTTCTGGGTTGTTAGAAACTTCGGATTTAGAAGTGACTATTCCTGCTATGTGTTTGACTACCTTAGTTCTTATCTCAGTCCGGGAGTGGCTACACAAGATGTATTTTTTTTTTAGGAAGAGGAATCTTTATTTCAAGGGCTGTCTGGTCAGGATTTTTCCAGACCTGGCTAAAGAAACCCTGTGTCGCAGAAGGGACTCTCTTATTCTGTGTCCCTGCGTTTTGCAGCTGGGAGGTGCTTTTTTCTCAAGTACCCTTGGCAAAGGCCTTGCGAAACACCAGGGAGAATTTTTTTAATATCCTTTGCAATTTATTTCCTTTTAACATGTTCATAAGTCACTGGGAGCAGAGAAAGACAGTTCTGTCCTGCGATAGTGGAGAACCAGTTGTGTTTAGTTTCAGCTTTCCTATAAGAGCATTATGTTTTACTATTTTCTTTTCATCATGGATCCCTATATTGTCGGCTAGAGCTGGGGTTGCTAGACATTTTCTTTATGGATGTATTTCCTTCTTTACACAATGTGTTCTGTTATTTTAGGCAATCCCTATTTCTTAGAAAAGGTGTGTTATTGCTTGTATTTTTTTAAATTGCATAAATATAAACAAAATAAGAGAAAATCACCACCCCAGAAAGTTATGTACACCCTGACAAACACTAGTAAATATTTTCACAGGTGTCACCAAAAAGAGATAATGTAAAAAACTAAAATAAAACCTCCAATGAATTGTGAATAGGTAAATCCATTTCTGCATACCTTTTAACTAACTGCTTTTCATAAACATCTAATTTTTAAAGGCTATACCTAAACAGCAGCACAACCCTTTTTTCTAAGGCCCTCGATCACTGATCTATAAGCAATTAAAATCCTTTACGCATAACTCAAAATCATGAAGGCAGAAAGTCTCCCAAGAACCAAAGTTTGCTTTTTTTTTCCTGTTAGTTTCCAGCACCCCACATCTATACTTTCTATGCTGGTCTTCCAAGATGACAACTCTCCCCCCTCCCCAGCCCGCCAATTGTCCTCTGCTTAATTTGTACATAAAGAATGCATATTGAGAAATTATGTATTCTGTCATTTGACGCACCTCATCTCTGGTTGAAAGAAGAGAGAAAAGTGGGGGCAAGTCAAGGACATTTTCCCTCTTTCACAGGGTTCCTATGCCTGTACTCGCCAGCCCTATGGGGAAACCACCTGCATCCAGCACAGCGGCGATGGGGTACTGCTGCTGGTGGTGGGGTGACGGTGTGGGAGGAGGAGGCGACTGCGGCGGGGCTGGGCGCAGTACAGGGAGGGAAGCACAGAAACAAAGAAAAAGAGGTGGTTCTTCAGGGGTAAAAATTAAGAAACAGAGGACTGGGAGAAGGCTTGCTGAAACAGCGGAGTTTTTATGATTCTCCTTAAAGACGGGGAGGGTCTGACCCAGTATGGCATATCTTATGTGTTTATGTTCTTATGTTAATGTAGCTGGGTTTAAAAAAGGTTTGCAAGTTGCTGAAGGAAAAGTCCAAAACACATTATTAATATGCACTGGGAAAAATCCACTGCTTATTCCAGGGATAAGCAACATGGAATCTGTCTACCTTTTGGGATCCTGCCAGGTACTCGTGACCTGGATTTGCCACTGTTGGAAACAGGATACTGGGCTTGATGGACCTTTAGTCTGATCCAGTATGGCAAATCTTATACTCTTATAGATATGACTCTAGCATTAAATATCCAGGTTCAATTTAAAGGGGCAACAGCAAGATGCTTTAACAGCGTTAGCCACCACCACTGAATGTTCCCCCTGCATCTCAAAAAAGATACAGCAGTATTAAAAAAGGTACAGAGAAGGCGACCAAAATGATAAAGAGGACTCCCATGAGGAAAGGCTAAAGAGGATAGGGCTCTTCTGTGGCTAAGGAGAGATATGATAGAGGTCTATAATATGCTGAGTGGAGTGGAATCGGTAAGAACATACTATAAGAACATAAGAGATGCCACACTAGGTCAGACCAAGGTCCATCAAGCCTACGATCCTGTTTCCAACAGTGGCCAATCCAGGTCACAAGTACCTAGCAGTTTTCCAAAAAGACACACAGGTCCATGGTGCTTGTATTGGGGCAAGCAACGGATTACCTGGGTCCTCTTTAATAATGGTTTATGGACCTTTCCTCCAGGAACTTGTCCAAACCTTTTTTAAACCCAGTTACACTAACATCTTTTGGTGCATTCTCCAGTAATGAATTCCAGAGTTTGATTACGCGTTGAGTGAAAAAATATTTTCTCTTATTAGTCTTAAACGGGTTACACTGTAGCTTCATTACATGTCCCCCAGCCTTTCTACTTTTTGATGCCGTAAACAATCGATCTAAGTTTACCCATTCCACTCCATTCATTAATTTATAAACCTCTATCATATCTCCCCTCAGCCGTCTCTTTTCCAGGTTGAAAAGCCCTAATCTTTTAAGCCTCTCCTCATAGGGGTATCCTTCCATCCCCTTTACCATTTTGGTGGCTCTTCTCTGTGCCTTTTCTAATTCCATTATATCCTTTTTAAGAAACAGTGACCAGAATTGCACGCAATATTCAAGGTGCGGTCGCACCATGGAATGATACAGAAACATTATAATATCCTTTGTTTTATTCTTCATTCCTTTCCTTATGATTCCTAGCATTTTATTGCCTTCTTCGCCACCGCTGCACCCTGGGCAAAGGGTTTTAACATGTTATCCACGATGACACCTAAATCTTTTTCCTGGGTGGTGGTTCCTAATGTGGAACCTTGCATTGCTTAACTATAGTTTGGGTTTTTCTTTCCTAGATGAATAACTTTGCACTTGTCCACATAAAATTTCATCTGCCATTTGAATGTCCAGTCTTCCAATTTATCAAGGTTCTCTTGCAATTTTTCACAATCCTCTTAGGTTTTAACAATGTTGAATAATTTTGTGTCATCTGCAAATTTGACTACCTTGTTATTCCCATTTCCAGGTTATTAACGAATATGTTAAAAAGCAGCAGACCCAGCACAGATCCCTGAGATACTGCACTATTCACCTTTCTCCATTGGGAAAATTGGCCATTAAGCCCTACCTTCTGCTTTCTATCCTTTAACCAGTTCCTGATCCACAACAGTACACAGCCTCCTATCCATGGCTTTTTAACTTTGCCAAGAGTCTCTCATGAGGGACCTTGTCAAAGGCTTTCTGAAAATCCAGACACACTATATCAACTGACTCACCTTTGTCTACCTGTTTATTCACACATTCAAAAAATATAACAGATTAGTAAGACAAAACATTCCTTGGCTAAAGCCATGTTGGCTTTCTGCCATTAAACTATGGGGTATGTTTACTAAACTGCATTAGTGCGATTTGAGTTAGGAGCCACGGTAGAGACAGAAACCCCAAATAAGGACATGGGCGGTACATCATTGCCGAGAACGCGCGCTACAAGGCGCCATAAATGAACGAGCGCTACAGGGCATGTTACCACGCGTTAATCTTAAGAAGGCGCGCAGGCATACAATCAGAGCAACAGAGCTGTAGCACAATGGTTACAACACTGACTGATGGTACAGGGGTCATGGGTTCAATTCCCCAGTGGGTCTAATGTATAAGGCTGGCTGAGGCAGCACCCTTTACATTTAAGTAGTGATTGTTGAGGCATATGACATGTATTTTAATTTGTGCTGCCAGCAAACACACCCTCACGGTGGCATAACCTAAGGTGCTGCGTAAGGCACCCCATAACGCACTCCATAGGGCACATTATAAAGTGTACTGTCCGCCAAGGCACCCTATAATGTCCCCTATAGGACACCTTATAAGGCTGTGAACAAAGCCCTGGCTGGCTGCAGGACTGCACGTCACCACACAAACTGTCTGCTGTGGTTACCAGGATAGGGTTAACCCACCCGTACCCATGATGCACTGCACATGCAAATCAGCAGTCGAGAGATGGGCACAAGATTGGGTATGCACCCCCACAGCACCTCGGCCAGGTAGGGGGAACAGACCGTGTGTGGCACTGCCACAGAGTAGCCACAGACAGTCACATTGTGCGGGTACTGTGCCCACCCTGAGGTTGAGGTGGGGCGCCCAGCACCAGGTCCACAGTACCTTTCATAGCTGAAATACGCCATGCTACAGGTCCCCCTCAGTGTGTGATAGGTAGTTCCGTTAGACACACCTAGGATACATCTGTGCCCTGCTGTATGTCTCGGTCATGTCTAGTCCTTATGGGCAATGATGCACCCAGAATAGTGCATATCCTGTGTTGGTGCCATGGTTACCTGCTGTAGGTGAAGGGAGGAGGGGGGGGGGGTGTATGGACCCATGGGCAGATCATGTACCACCACACAACCCATCCTCTGGGGCTCAGGATCACCCACCAATAGATCCACAGTCTACCTCCCTGCAATGGTAGCAGTAGAGGGGACCATCAACCCCAGTCCTGCTGGGGAACAGACAGAGCGGTACACATCCGTAACGCAATAACAGACAGACAGCAGGCCTGGAAATTCTCAGCTGTCCCCCACCATTATCTGACATTCTCCAGCAGCAAGCCTCCAGCTGCTGCACCTTGCAAGGTGTTCCAACAAGACACATACTAGCTGCAGACAGTCCGCCAGCTAGTCCATAGTGCATGGTCCTGGAGGAGCTGCATGTACCCAGAACGGGGATGTCAGCATACACACCAAGCAGATAAGTCAGTGATAGGGCCCCAAAAGAAAACCCATATATATCACATGAGAGAAGTGCTATATAGTACTATGGGGGAACCTAGCCATGCCATGGTCACTGCTCAGTCAGGGTGAGAGTGACCGCCCAGCAGGACATGCTATGGCCACCCTGTCCGTGCAGGTGGTACCAGGCACTACAATGTCCGAGCCATTTCCCTATGCCCTGTGCAGATGCGGCCAGGCCAGGCCACCCTATCCAGGCTTTTCCCACAGTACCTTGCTCCTCATTATGCACATTGGCAGGCCAATACTGGCAACAGTGCTAGCAGTGTGGGCTGTGGAGGGTGTTGGCAGCCACCACACACTGGATAGACAGACACACACTCCCCACACCTATGCCACCATTGTGTAACTATAGAGGTGTTGGGCAGCCCAGGCCACCACACCAGTCCTGGGCACAGTGCCGGCATGGCTATGATACGCAATACTGTAGGAGTCACTCCCCAGTTTGGTAAACACTGTCAGACACAAGACCTGTAGCACACTCCACAGACATCAGAAAGGTTGCTATGATGCAGCTCACTCAGAATATTGTACTTGACCTAGGAATTGCTATCTGCCAGTAGTCATAGCAACCTCTTTAAAGATGTGTACCATATTCCCAGGTTTAGGGTGGCATTACTAAGGTATGCAAGTGTTAGTATTGGGAGATGCACGCAGAGCCCAATGTCCTGCCTCTCCAGGAGGCTTTGGATAATGGGGCCTGTGGGTGCGGGTGTGTCTGCCCCTGTTGGCTGCTGCTTTACGGCAGAGGTTCCCAACTCCAGTCCTGCGGTGCCAAACACTGTTTGGGTTTTCATGCTGTCCCTCATGAATATGCATGAGATACATCTGCATACCATGGGGGTGGCGCATAGAAATGCAGCACAAGCATCTTTATCAGAGGCAGCATGGAACCGGAATGGTGTTTGGTCCTCCAGGACTGCATTTGGGAGACTCTGCTCTAGGTAATGTGCATGTTTATGGTGTCCGTGCTCTGTAGGGTAAAATGTAGGTGTCTTGGGCATGTTTACGTCATCTGCAATATAGGTGCTGTCTGTATTAGCACGTTGTAGTAGTGGGTAAAATATGGGGACTGGGTTGGCAGGAACCACAGCTGGGACTTGAACCTGTGACCCTCTGCTTCGGAATACACTGGTTTTGTGCACTGCACCACCTTGTTGTCACAGAGTCAGTACATTCCTTGGTGATACCATGACTGTTCATCAGACGGGGCCCGTCTATTGCAGTACACGGCACCCACCTACACAGGGCTAGGCCACGGTCTGCTCTGGGCAGCTGCCACTGCCCCCTCCACCACCAGTATCCCTCAGCCAACATGCTGACATGCCCTTCTGCTGGTGGTGCGCAGTCTCAGGCCATCCAGTGTGCAGGTAGGCGGCTGCCTATGGTGCGGGTTCTGGGGTAGGGGTGCCTGCATAGACGTCCATGCTCCCCCCAGCCCCGCCTGCCAATGTTCCGTGCCTTTGGGGGTAGCTGTTGGGTACTATCCCCTGTGACACTGTGGGAAACACGCTCGTGCCCATGTTGGGCCTTCAGCAGTTGCTGTCTGGCTGCTCTGCTGTTTCAGCATTCGTATGGGCCACCTAGGCATCGCCCTAGTCCGCACTGTGGCCCAGCTGCACCACAGTATGTGCCGCCTGCGGCCCTCTGTATCCCCTTCTCTGGCATCTGTCCAGTTGCCGTTCCGACATGCCCGCCCTGATGTTGCGGGACATGCGCATGCCATAGGAACCCTGTCCGATTGTGGGGGAAGCCCTGAGCAGTGCTATTTCACTGTGGGCTCCTTCACCTTGTATGGGGACAGAGTATAGACCCTTCCACGATTTATATCTTTTCTATGGAGCTTACTCGGGGGGGGGGAGGGGTTGATGTTTCTCATTGATACCACTATTGGCCATCTTGGTTATGGTTTTTTTCCAGTTTGTTGGGGTCATTTTCAGTGTTTCTGTGCCCTTTTGTTCTGTGCACATGTATCACACTTATCACTTGTTTTTGGTTTCCCTGCCTGGGCTGTACATTGCTGACGCTGAAATGGTCTCTCTCCCCTGTAATGTGCATTTAACGGCAGGTTTTCATTTGCATTGGAATTCAGCTCTTCAGATCAGCGCGTTAGTGTGAAGGGAGCCTGCCCACTCTCCACCCACTGACCCCTTCTCTCCGCCCTCTCTCCACCTTCTGCGGTGTTTTACCGCGCCGCGGGGCATTACGATCGTTAGCGCATCATAACGTGCGTTATGTAACGTTAACGATCGTAAGTGCAGCATAACACGCATTATGATGGGCTTACGATCGTTAACGTTACATAACGCACGTTATGTACGATTACCGCAGTTTAGTAAACATACCCCTATGTCTATCAACATGTTCAGTAATTTTCTTCTTTATAATGGTTTCTATCATTTTGCCCAGTAATGATATCAGGCTCACCAGCCAGTAGTTTCCCGGATCAACCCTGAAACCATTTTAAAAAATTGACATTAAATTGGCCATTTCCCAATCTTCAGGTACTACAGATGATTTTAATGATAGTAGGTCTGTGATCTCGTATTTCAGTTCTTTCAAAACCCAGTCCAGGTGATTTTCTACTCTTTAGTTTATCAAATAGTTCTAATATATCTTCCTGGTTTATTGATATCTCTTTCAATTTTTCCAATGCATCACCTTTAAATACCATTTCAGTCATGGGTAACATCCCTACATCTTCTTCAGTAAAGACCAAAACAAAGAATTCATTCAGTCTCTCCGCTATGACCTTGTCCCCTCTTAGTGCACTTTTACCCCAATATCATCTAATTGTCCAACTGACTCACAGGTTTTTTTGCAATGAATGTACTTGAAAAAGTCTTTATTATGCATTTTTGCTTCTACAGCAAGCTTCTCAAATTCCCTCTTTGGGGTATGTTTACTAAACTGTCTTAATGTTACTGGCGCTAGTTGCAGCGTTAATGTGAAGAATGCCATATAAGATAGTGGGCATTCCGGCGGCAAGGTTGCAAGAATCTGTATCGCGCAATAGTGGGCACTGTGGCAGTCTAACGTGCGTTAACCCTACATTCATGCCAGCACAGTGTTAGAAGCTATAAAGATGTAGCTTACTGGTTACTGCAATGACTATAGAGGCAGAGATCATGGGTTTAATCCTGCAGTGGTGTTATTTAAGAAGGCTGTCTGAGGCATTTCCTTTTAATTTAAAGCAGTGCTGCCAGCAAAAACACCCTCACAGTGCCGTAACCTAAGGTGCTGCATAAGGCGCCCTATAGGGTGCCCTATAAAGCACACCATAGGGCATATTATAAAGTGCCCTGTCTGCCCAGGCACCTTATAATGCGCTCTATAGGGCGCCTTATGAGGCACCGTAGGTTACGGCACTGTGAGGGTGTTTTTGCTAGCAGCACTGATTTAAATTAAAAGAAAAAGCCTCAGACAGCCTTATTAACCCTTTGAAGGCTGTCAGACGGCTGCCTAGGGTGAGAACTTACACAATCTTGATGATGCATATATTCATATGATTCTTGCAAGGTATTGTGGGTAATGTAGTTCATTCACTCCCAAACACAGCTGAAGACAATAATTGAGTTGTGAAACCAAGTGGTAAAGCCAATAAAATTCTTCTTTTATTGATGGGGTTTAATTCACCCAGCACAAATATGCTTGGTAGCAATATAAATGAGGATACTTGCTTGCAGTGTTTAAATGGATAACATAAAGTCACAAAGCAAACCAGAAAACAACCTTCAGCTTGTCAGGCAATTAGCTAATGTTTTCTTAGCAAATAATTACCAAATAAAAAGGCACAAAGAAATGAATAAACTTTGCTTGTTAGGTTAACTTCTGCTTATTTTCCACGCAGATCCCAGCAGTGATTCTCCCTTGCTCACACACACAATCAGGTGCAGCTTTAATTACTATCAATTGACCAGCTGAAACCCTTTAGCTGGCTGGCTGCTACTGTGTGAACCCAAATCCTGCTTTAAGAGCTGTTTGCAGTGGAAATAAAGAACAAAGTTAGGTTTCTTTGTGATGGCTGAGGTGTTTGCTCACAGAAAGCTAGCAATAGCATTTAGATAGAGAACAGTCCATGTAATGAATAGTTTCATCTGCTGTATCTCCCCCTTCATCAATCAGCATAGGGTCACTATCATACATTGGCACAGACGAGTCTTTCATTAAGGCACTATCATGAGAATGCTTATTCCCTTGCTGCCATTCACTATTATGGATAGGGTCTGGATCAGTGTTCATACCTGAGCCTCTCCTGCTATCATAATTCCTCTCTGTATAGCCTGGCCAGTATGTAATCCAATTCTGATGTCCAGCCTTCCAATCTTGATCCCTGGACACTGGATCTTTCCTCACATACCTTCTGGCATAGGTCTGAAAGTCCCTTCCACGTGCAGTCTTCTCTCTCCTAGGTAGCCACTGGTGATTCCTATCTCTGCCATTCCATTCCTCTGGCTGACTCCAGTCCAATGGACTCTGCTGGCACTTGGAATACCTCCCAGTATGGGTACTGCCTTGGACTCTCCCAAACCTGCCAATGGCCTTTCTTCTCTTCCTTCCAGAGAGTTTCCTTCTCTCTCTATCCGCTTGGCTTGGCTTCTGCTTCTCCAGGTGATGCTGGTGCTGGTAGCCGTTGCTGTAGCTGTCTCCCTTCCTGAACCTCTTTCTGTAGCTTTTGCTGAAGCTCTCCCTGAAGCTGTTATCTGAAGAATAAGCTCTATTCTTATTCTGTCCTAATGTGTGCTCCTCCCTAACACAGCGCAGCTGTGTTGAATCAGGCCCTGCCCTTTGAGATGAGTGCTTAGGGATTACCTCATAGCTCTCTTGATTGCACACACGTTTTCTCACTTCAGCCCCTCTCATGGCTGCTGGAAACCTGGTGCATTCTGGGACTGGTAGTCTTTTATGTGAAAACTCTGTTTTCTTGCTTCTACCAGAACTGACAGGTTGCTTGTTCAGAGTCACATCATCTTTTCTATAGCTCCTACCTGAGCTATGATAAGCTTCCTTATCACAAGGCCTACTTTAAAATTTTAATCCACATTCTGCAGCCGGGTTAATTTTTGCATATTTCAGGAAAATTGTACCCGTCTTATTCAATATGTTCTAATAGCGATTTTCCTTCTGCTATGGTCATGTATTATATACCATTTGATAGGAATATTTAGTCAGAATTTTGGATCCTGAGAGTTTTGGGTTGGCCTTGAAAGGGTTAAATAACATCACTGTGGGATCAAACCCATGACCTCTGCCTTTGCAGTCATTGAAGTAACCAGTGGGCTACACCTCTAGAGGGTCTAGCATGTTGCTGGCTGGCTACAGGAAGACTTCAGGTCACCACACAAACTGTCTGCTGTGGTTATCAGGATAGGGTATACACACCCATACCCATGATGCACTGCACATGCAGATCAGCAGCCCACATCTGATCACAAGATGGGGTATGTGCCTCTATAGCACCCCGGTGTGGTAGGGGGAACTGAGCATGTGTCTTACTGGCACAGAGTAGCTACAGACTGTGACATTGTGCGGTTCCTGTGCTCACCCTCAGGGTGAGGAAGAGCACCCAGCACCAGGTCCACAGCACCTGGCATGGCCGAGATAGGTTGTGCTGAAGGTCCCCATCAGTGCTAATGTGTGACAGGTAGTCCTTGCAGACACACCTGTGTCCATCTGTATTCCCCAGTCATGTCTAGCCCTTGTGGACTATGACACACCCGGAATAGTGCATATCCTATGTGGTTTCCATGGTTGCCTGTTATAAGAGAAAGGTGGTATTGGACCCAAAAGCAGATTATGTAGCACCACCCAACCCACTCTCTGTGGGTCAGGATCTCCCACCAACAGATCCATATTCTACATCTCTGCAATGGTGGCAGTAGAGGGGACCATCAACCCCAGCCCTGCTGGGGAATAGGCACCCTACAGGGCAGTCAATGCAGAGCTGTATGCATTATATAGGGCACTGGCAGAAGGCCTGGAAAAGCTCAGCTCCCCCCCACCACTATCAGACTTTCACCAGCAGAGGGCACAGTCAGTCTCCACCCACTGCACCCTGCAAGGTGTTCCAGCCATACACATGCTAACTGCAGACAGTCTGCTAGCTAGTACATAGTGCATGTTCCTGGAAAAACCATGTGCACCCAAAAATGGGATGTGAGCACACACACACCAAGTAAGTATGTCAGTGATTGGGCCCCAGAAAAGAGAACTCATAGATATCACTTGAGAGAAACACGGTACAGCACTATGGGGGAACCTAACCATGCAATGGTCACTGCTCAGTCAGGGTGAGAGTGACCTCCCAGCATGACATGCTGTGGCCACCCTGTCCGTGCAGGTGGTGGTCGGGCACTACAGTGTCCCAGCCATTGTCCTATACCCTTTGTAGATGCATCCTGCCCAGGCCACCCTGTCCGGGCCATACCCACAGTACCTTGCTCCTCATTATGCACATTGGCAGGCTAACACTGGAGACAGTGCAAGCATTGGGGGCTCAGTAAGGTGCAGCCAGCCACAAAACACTGGATTGACATACATACACTCCCACACCTATTTCAGCATTGTGCAAAGTTAGAGGTGGTTAACAGCCCTGGCTGCCACACCAGTCCTGGGCACAGTGCAGGCATTGCTAAGGTATGCAGGTGTAGTATTGGTCACTGCTGCTCCACACAGGGCCCAACAGCCTGACTTTCCATGAGGCTTTGGATAGTGGAGCCTGTGGGTGTGGGTGTTCATGCCCCTGTTGGCAGATGTTCTAGGGCAGAGGTTCCCAAATCCGGTCCTGGTGGGCCAAGCACGATTCGGGTTTTCAGGCTGTCCCTAATGAATATGCATGAGATACATTTGCATACAATGGGGGCACTGCATACCAATGCATCTCATGCATATTTATTAGGGACAGCATGAGATCATGAGGGGTGTTTGGCCCTCCAGGACTACAGTTGGGAAACTCTGCTCTAGGGAGTGCACATGTTTATGGTGTATGTGCTCTGTGGGGTAAAACATAGGGACATGGTCTGCAGGAGCCACAGATGGGACTTGAACCTGTGACCTTCTGTCCCTGAACACACAGGCTGTGTGTACTGCACCAAACTGTTGCCACAGGGGTTTGGGGTCATTCCCTGGGGATACCATTACTGTTCATCAGACAGCCCTTGTCTGTTGTACTGCACGCCACTCACCTGAACAGGGCTTAGCCTTACTACTACTACTACTACTACTACTAAGCATTTATAAAGCGCTACCAGGTGCATGCAGCGCTGTACAATGAAAACACAAAAAGACAGTCCTTGCTCAAAAGAGCTTACAATCTAAAAAGACAAAAACAAGAAAAGGAGTAGAAAAGGATAAGAACAAGGGCAAAGAGACAAGAGCAGGAGAGACAGGACAAAGGAAAGAGGTAAGAACAAGTGTAAGAGGAAGAAAGAAAGGTGAAATAAAAAAGGGGAAGGAAGGAGAACAGCAAAATCAAGAGCCAAAGGCAGAGGCAAAAAGATGAGCTTTTAACTTGAGTTTGAAGAGGGGCAAAGAAGATGCCTGACGTATAGACAAAGGAAGTTTATTCCAGGCGTAAGGAGCAGCAAGGTGAAAAGAGCGGAGAAGGGCATAGCAAGAAGCAACTGGGAAGAAGAACGGAGTACACAAGGAGGGAAATAGGGAGAAATGAGAGAAGAAAGGTACTGAGGAGCCACAGAGTGAATGCACTTATAGGTCAGAAGGAGAAGCTTAAAGTGAATAAGGAAACGGATAGGGAGCCAGTGAAGAGATCTGAGGAGAGGAGTGATGTGGGCAAAACGAGGCTGACGGAAAATCAAACGGGCAGCGGAGTGCTGGATAGACTGAAGAGGGAAGAGATGAGACTGAGGGAGACCAGCAAGAAGGAGGTTACAATAATCAAGGCAGGAGGTGATTAGGGGATGGATGAGGGTTTTAGTAGTGAGCTCAGAGAGAAAGGGGCAGATTTTGCCAATGTTGAAGAGAAAGAAGCGACAGGTCTTAGCGATGAGTTGGATATGAGAGGAGAAAGAGAGCGAAGAGCCAAAAATAACACCCAAATTGCGAGCAGATGAAACAGGTTGAAGAACAGAGCCATCAACAGAGACTGAAAAAGAAGAAGAAGAAAGGGAAATTTTAGGAGAAAAAACGAGAAGTTCAGTCTTGGCCATGTTCAATTTCAGGCGACGATGGAACATCCAGGCAGCAATGGCAGAGAGACAGCAAGAGATCCAGGACTGGAAAGCAGAAGAAAGATTAGGAGTAGAGAGATAGATTTGGGAGTCATCAGCATAGAGATGGTACTGAAAACCATGAGAGGAAATAAGCGCACCAAGGGATTGGGTATAAAGAGAATAAAGAAGGGGACCCAAGACAGAACCTTGGGGGACACCAACCGAGAGCGGGGTGACAGAGGAGGAGGAGCCACCAGAACATACACTAAAGGAGCGATGGGAGAGATATGAGGAGAACCAGGAGAGAACAGAGTCCCTAAAGCCAAGTGAGGACAAAGTGTCAAGGAGAAGATCATGGTCAACAGTGTCAAAGGCAGCAGAAAGGTCAAGGAGGATAAGGACAGAGTAATTTAGATTTAGCCAGGAACAAGTCACTGGAGACTTTGACAAAAGCAGTTACAGTAGAGTGCAAAAGACGAAAACCGGATTGTAAGGGATCGAGAAGAGCATGGGAAGAGAGGAAGTCAAGACAATGGCAGTAAACCACACCTTCGAGCAGTTTAGAAATGAAAGGAAGGAGAGAGATGGGGTGATAATTAGGACAAGAGGGATCAAGTGAGGGTTTCTTAAGGAGAGGCATGACCACAGCATGTTTAAAGTCAGCCGGGACAGTAGCAGTGGAGAGCGAAAGGTTGAGAATATGAGAAATGGAGGGGACAATGGTAGAGGAAATAGAGGAGAGGAGATAGGATCAGAGGAGCAAGTCATGAGCTTGGAGGAGGAGAGAAGAAGAGCAGTTTCATCAATAGAAATCATGGGGAACAAAGAGAGGATAGGATGAGAAGGGGGAGAGAATGAAAGCAGGAAAGGGAAATCAGGGATTTAGAGGGAAACGAGAGTGATCTTATGGCCTTGGTGTGCTATGGGCGGATGCCACTGCCCCCTCCACCACCAGCACCCCTCCGTCACCATGCTGACATGCCCTTATGCCGGTGGTGCTGGTGGTGCGCAGTCCCAGGCCATCCAGTGTGCCGGTAGGCGGCTGCCTGTGGTGTTGGATCTGGGGTAGGGGTGCCTACATAGACATCCACACGTCCCCCGGTACCGCCTGTCACTGTTATGTGCCCTTTGGGGTACCTGCTGGGTAATGTCCCCTGGGACACTGTGGGACACACACTCGTGGGCATGTTTGACCTTGGTCAGTTGCTGGCTTGCTGATTTGCAGTTTCTGAGTTCCTATGTGCCACCTAGGCATCTGCCTAGTCCACCCTTTACCCCAGCTGCCCCACTGCATGTCCCACCTTCAGCCCCCTGTACCCCATTTGTAGCTTCACCGTCATACCCTTTCGTACTTGGGCACTATGCTGCTGCTGCACATGTATCACTATTATCACTTTCCTTGGTCTCCCTGGCTTTGCTGTACATTGCTGAGTGAACTGGTTTCTCTCTCCTGCAAATGTGCCTCTAGCGTGAGGTTTTCACTGGCGCTAATTTTCAGACCTTCATTTCACAGCATTAGTGTTCATGGAGCCTCTCCCCGCCCACTCTCTGCCCATTGACCCCTTATCTCCACCCTCTGTGCACCTTAACGCCGGCAGAGACGTTATCGCACGATACGTGACGTTCTCGCACGGTAATGCGCCATTATCGTGCGATAACTTCACTTATCGCGCAATAACGTCGCCGCTGCAACGTTAGCGCTGTTTAGTAAACATACCCCTTTGTCTGCCTTATCGATACCTTGCATCTAACTTGCCGGTGTGTACGTCGTTTCCATTTTTCGTCATTTGGCTCCTTTTTCCATTTCCTGAAAGATGCTTTATTTGGCTACAACAGCCTCTCTGACCTCACCTTTAAACCATGCTGGCAGTTTTTTGGACTTCTTTCCACTTTTCTTAAAGCATGGAACACAGCTGGTCTGGGCTTCCAAGATAGTATTTTTAAACAAGGCCCATGCTTGTTATAAATCTTTAACCTTTATAGCTGCTCCATTTAGTTGTTTCTTAACTTGTTTTTCTCATAGTCTCCCTTTTGAAAGTTAAAGGGCAGTATTGTGGATTTCCTTGCCATTCTTCCTCCATTTATGAAATCAAACATGATCATGCTATGATCACTATTGCCAAATGGCCCCAACACCCTTATCTCTTGCACCAGATCTTGTTTACCACTAACGACTAGGTCCAAAATGGCTACCCCTCTTGTTGGTTCATGAACCAGCTGCTCCAAGAAGCAGTAATTTATTTCATCTAGAAACTTTATCTCCCAACATGTTCTGCTGTAACACTGACCCAGTCGATACTGGGGTAATTGAAATCACCCATACTGTTTTGTAACTTTTGTTAGCTTCCCTGATTTCTTTGAGCATTTCATCATCTATTTGTTTATTTTGGCCAGGCGGTCAGTAGTACACCCCCACTACCATTGCCTTCCCCTTTTAACATGGATTTTCAATCCATAGAGATTCTACCGTGTATTTTGTTTCTGCAACACTTTAATCCTGTGTGACTCAATGCACTCTCTAACACAGAGCACAACTCCTCCACCAATTTGATCTACTCTATCATTGCAATATAATTTGTACCCAGTTATCACAGTGTCCCACTGGTTGTCCTCCTTCCACCAGGTCTCTGAGATACCAATCATATCTAATCTCTCATTTAGTGCTATATATTGTAACTCTCCTACCTTATTTTTTAGACTTCTAGCATTTGCATACAAGCATTTTAGAGGTTGTATTTTATTCTTATTAATCTGGTTATTGGTAGGCAGGGATAATTTGGAATCTTTAAGTTCTGTCTGCTCTGTACTGAAGGGTATATGGGTCACTTTTATATTTATTGGAACCCCTCAGTCGGGATGCCCTAACTTCAATCTTTTGCTAGTATCCTTCAAGGATACATCCTTCCAAACCAGTCGCTCTTGGGCGACTGTTGGCTATCCCTCTTATCTAGTTTAAAAGCAAATCTGTCTCCTTTTTAAAGGTTAATGCTAGCAGCCTGGTTCCATGAATCGACTGTTTACTCTTTCAAAAAGTACAAAGACTAGGAGACATGCCATGACATTACAAACAAATAAGAGAAGATATCTTCTCTCTCAACTCATAATTAAGCTTTGGAGTTCATTGCAGGAGGATATGGTGAAAGCAGGTAGTATAGCCAGGCTTAAAGAACAAATTCCTGGAGGAAAAGTGCATACACCATTATTAAGGTAAACTGAGAGAAAATCACTGCTTATCCCTGAGGATATATAGCATGGCACTGGCTTCTTTTGGGATATGCCAGCTACTTGTGACCTGCTTTGGTCACTGTTAGAAGCAGGACACTGGGCTTGATGGACCTTTGGTCTGACCCAGTATGGCAATCTTTATGTTTTAATGCACTACTATGGTCAGGCACCAGCATTTTTTAAGACGGTGGCACTGGACGGAGGAGCAAGTGGGCCTCCCTTCTGCCTCCAGACTTTGAGTGATTTGGGCATAGGGAGAGGCTTTGTGAATCACCTGGACCACAAGGATTATCTCAGGAGAGGGGATGGGGAAGAAGAGGTGGCTTTCAGGCCCACTCAGCATCCAAGGATTTTCTTTAAGAGGAAAGAGTGAACTTTGGGGCCCACTTGGGCCATCAGGCACTTTATCAGTCGGGATAGTTTAAGGATCATTTAAGCCAAGGTAACACACTTTAATTCCCAGGCTACAATCTTTACTACAGCTTAAGGACGGGGTAAAGATTCAGCATTAAGGGGGAAGTAAAAAAAATGCATTAAAATTTAGCGTGGTTTGTACATTGTGGACAATTAGCTATTCCGTTGTTTTGCATACGGACCATGCTGTCTTTTAATGTGGCAGCTTGATTACTAATTTTTACTCGTTAAAACTCGTATTACATTGCGTAGTAATTATTAGTTAAGTCAACATAGATGGTATTGCTCATTACATCAGCCCCTTAGGGGTATGTTTACTAAACCGTCTTAATGTTACCGGCGCTAGTTGCAGCAATAATGTGAAGAATGCCATATAAGGAGTGGGCGTTCCAGTCCTAAGGTAGCAAGAATCTGTATCGCGCGATAGTAGGCGCCGTGGCACGTTAACGCGTGCTAACCCTAAGTACATGCCAGCGCAGTGTTAGAAGCTATAACAATGTAGCCCACTGGTTACTTCAGTGACTGTGGAGGCAGACGTCATGGGTTTGATCCTGCAGTGGTGTAATCTAAAAAGGCTGTCTGAGGCATTTTCTTTTAATTTAAATCAGTGCTGCCAGCAGAAACACCCTCACAGTGTTGTAACCTAAGGTGCCTAATAAGGCGCCCTATAGGTCACATTATAAAGTGCCCTGTCTGCCAAGGCACCCTATAATGTGCCCTATAGGGCACTGTATAGGGCACTTTACAGGGTGCCTTATAGAGCGCCCTATAGGGCGCCTATGAGGAACCTTAGGCTACAGCACTGTGAGGGTGTTTCTGCTGGCAGCACTGATTGAAAAGTAAAAGCCTCAGACAGCATTCCTAAATAAAACCACTGTGGGATCAAACCCATGACCTCTACCTCCACAGTCACTGAAGTAACCATTAGGCTACACCTCTATAGTTCCTGCCACACTGCTGGCTGGCTACAGAAAGACTGCAGGTCACCACACAAACTATCTGCTGTGGTTACCAGGATAGGGTAAACCCACCCGTACCCATGATGCACTGCACATGCAGATCAGCAGTCTACAGATGATCACATAATGGGGTATGCACCCCCATAGCACCTAGGCCCGGTAGGGGGAACTGACCGTGTGTGTTACTGGCACAGAGTAGCTACAGACCGTGACATTGTGCGGGTCCTGTGCTCACCCTGAAGAAGGGGGGGGGCACCTAGCACCAGGTCTGCAGCACCTGGCTTGGGTGAGATAGGCTATACTGCAGGTCCCCATTGGTGCTAGTTTGTGATAGGTAGTCCTTGCGGCCACACCTAGGATACACCTGTGTCCATCTGTATTTCCCAGTCATGTCTAGCCCTTGTGGACTATGATGCACCCAGAATAGTGCATATCCTGTGTGAGTGTCATGGTCACATGTTATAGGTGAAGGGGGGTGTTTGGACCCAAAAGTGGATTATGTAGCACCACCCAACCTGCTCTCTGTGGCTTAGGGTGGGGGGGACAGGATCTCCCACCAAAAGATCCACATTGTACATCTCTGCAATGGTGGCAGTAGAGAGGACCATCAACCCCAGTCCTGCTGGGGAACAGGCACCCTACAGGGCAGTCAATGCAGATCTGTACACATCACATAAGGCAATGGCAGACAGGCAGAATACTGGAGAAGCTCAGCTGCCCCCCACCACTATCTGACATTCACCAGCAGAGGGCACAGTCAGTCTCCACCCGCTGCACCCTGCAAGGTGTTCCAGCCATACACATGCTAACTGCAGATAGTCTGCTAGCTAGTACATAGTGCATATTCCTGGAAAAAAATTAGGATGTGAGCACACACACCAAGCAGGTATGTCAGAGACTGGACCCCAAAAAAGAGAACCCATAAATATTACTTGAGAGAAATGCTGCAAAGCACTTTGGGGGAGCCTAGCCATGCCGAGGTCACTGCTCAGTCAGGGTGAGAGTGACCTCCCAGCATGACATGCTGTGGCCACCCTGTCCGTGCAGGTGGTGGTCAGGCACTACAATGTCCCAGCCATTGCCCTATACCCTTTGCATATGCATCCTGGCCTGGCCACCCTGTCCTGGCCATACCCACAGTACCTTGCTCCTCATTATGCACATTGGCAGGCTAACACTGGAAACAGTGCAAGCAGTGTGGGCTCAGTAAAGTGTAGGCAGCCACAACACACTGGATAGACATACACACACTCCCACACCTATGCCAGCATTGTGCAAATATGGAGGTTTGTGGCAGCCCTGGCCGCCACAGCAATCCTGGGCACAGTGCAGGCATTGCTATGGTACACAATACTGTTGCGGTCACTCCCCGGGGTGGTAAACACTGTCAGAAGCAAAAACTGAAACACACTCCACAGATATCAGAAAGGTAGCTATTATGAATCTCTATCAACAAATCATGTTTAACTTAGGATTTGTTAGCTGACATTAATCATAGCAACCTTTTGATATATGTGGAACGTGTTCCCAAGTTTAGGACAGCATTGCTATGGTATGCAGGTGCCAGTATTGTGAGATGCTGCTCTGCGCAGGGCCCAACAGCCTGACCCTCCATGAGGCTTTGGATAGTGGAGCCTGTAGGTGTGGATGTTTCTGCCCCTGTTGGCTGCTGCTCTAGGGCAGAGGTTCCCAGCTCCGGTCCTGGTGGGCCAAACACTGTTCAGGTTTTCATGCTGTCCCTAATGAGATACATTTGCATACAATGGGGGCGATGCATACAAATGCAGCACAGGCATATTTATTAGGGACAGCATGAAAACCTGAATGGTGTTTGGCCCTCCAGGACTGCAGTTGGGAAACTCTGTTCTAGGGATTGCACATGTTTATGGTGTCTGTGCTCTGTAGGGTAAAATATAGGCGTTTCAGGCATGTTTAATTTATCTGCCATAAAGGTTCCCTCTTTATTACCATGGTTTAGTACTGGGTAAAATATGGGAACAAGGTTGGCAGAAGCCACAGCTGGTACTTGAACTTGTGACCTTCTGCCCCTGAACACACTGGCTGTGTGTACTGCACCAAACTGTTGCTACAGGGGCAGATCATTCCCTGGGGATACCATGACTGTTCGTTAGACAGACCTTGTCTGTTGCAGTGCACGCACCCCCTAAACGGGGCTTGGCCGTGGTCTGCTGTGGGCAGATGCCACTGCCCCCTCCACCACCATGCTGACATGCCCTTATGCCAGTGGTGCACAGTCCAAGGCCATCCAGTGTGCCGGTAGGCAGCTGTCTATGGTGTGGATTCTCGGGTAGGGGTGCCTACATGGACATGCGCACTTTCCCCCGTCACCGCCTGCCAATGTTATGTGCCCTTGGGGGTACCTGCTGGGTAATATCCCCTGTGACACTATAGGACACTCGTGCCCATGTTGGTCCCTCGTTAGTTGCTGTCTTGCTGCTTTACATTTTCGGCATTCCTATGTGCCACCTAGGCATCTGCCTAGTCCGCACTGTGCCCCAGCTGGACCACAGCATGTGCCGCCTGCAGCCCCCTGTATCCCATTTACAGCATCAGTACAGTTGCCCTTTCCTATGTGCCCACTCTACTGTTGCTGCACATGTGCACGCCCTAACAAACCTGCCCAATATAAGCGACAAAAACCCTGATCACCGCTATTTCAATGTGGGATCATTCACTTTGTAGGGGGACAGAGCATAGACCCTTCCAAACATGATATCTTCCTTTTTACTCTTTGTCAGTAGTGTTGCTTTATGTTTATCATTAATATCACTATTGGCCAGCTTGGTTATTGGGATTTCAGATGTGGTTCTGGTCATTTTATATGTTTATTTGCCTTTTTGGTTCCTGCACATGTATCACTACTATCACTTTTTTCTGGGTTTCCCTGTCTTTGCTGTACATTGCTGACTGAAATGGTTTCTCTGTCCTGCAAATGTGCCTCTAACGAGAGGGTTTCACTGGCGTTAGTGTTCAGACCCGGATTTCACAGCGTTAATATGCCTGGAGCCTCTCCCCGCCCACTGACCCCTATCTCCGCCCTCTGGGAGGCCTTACTTCACCCTTCAGAGCCATATTTCACAGCGTTAGTGTGCCTTAACGCTACGTATCACACGATAACGTCGCCGATGCTACGTTAAGACGGTTTAGTAAACATACCCCTTAGTGATATTGCGGAAGGGCTTTCAGGTAAGGTTTGACTCTTTGCATATGTTACCAAAATCTGCAATAGAGTAGAACACCAGAAGGTGTAGATAACATGATGGAGGAATTAGTAAAGCTTGAAGAATGGTCAAGAATTTTGCAGCTGAGATTTAATGCTAAAAGATGTAGGGTCATGCATTTGGGCTGCAAAATTCCAAGGGAGCTGTACATTATAGGGGGTGAAGTACTTCTGCCACAAAAGAAGAGCAGAACCTTGGCGTGATTGTTTCTGATTATCTTAAGGAGGCTAAACAGGCAGAAAAAGCAACAGCAAAAGTCAGAAGGATGCTTGGGTGTACAGGGAGAGGAATGGCCAGCAGGAAGAAGGTGATAGTGCTTCTCTATAAGTCTTTGGTGAGACATCATTTGGAGCATTGTGTGCAATTCTGGAGACCGCACCTTCAAAACGATACAAACATGATAGAGTTGGTGCAGAGGGTGGCTACCAAATGGTCAGTGGGCTTTGTCATAAGGTATATGAGGACAGACTTAAAGATCAGAATATGTATACTTTGGAGGAAAGGCAGGAGAGAGGAGATATGATAGAAATATTGAAATACTTCCGTGGCATAAATGCACAGGAGAGCCTCTTTCAATTGAAAGAAAGCTCTGCAGTGAGGGGACACAGGATGAAGGTGAAAGGGGAAAGACTCAGGAGTAATATGTGGAAATTTTTCTTTATGGAAAGAGTGGTAGATGCATGGAACAGTCTCCCAGAGGTGGTAGTAGAGACCAGGACAATATCTGAATTCAAGAAAGCATGGGATCAACATAGAAGATCTCTAAAGGAAAAAAAAGGGACTATAGTATATGGTATGAAAGGGCAGACTGGATAGGTATGGTCTTTCTGCCATCATGTTTCTATGTAACCAGTATGCGAACAGCTACATTCTGCACTAAGCAGGGATGGATTTAAGATTCTGGCACTCATGGGCAAAACCAGACAGCAGATCCTGGGGGGTGGGAGGGGGGATAAGAGATCCCAAAGTGTGCCACAACCGATCCTTTTTGAGGCAGGGCATTCACGCTGCCTTACAAATGTATTTATTTATTTAGTTAGTCAAACTCTCTTCTATACTGCTTTCCCATCCTAAGATGACCAAAGCAGTTTATAACAAATCAATGTAAAATACAATTAAAATTACAGATAACTCGGTGCTGTTCCTTTTTGGCCCATGCATTTTATGCCTTCAACATGTGGCACCCTAGGTAGTTGCCTATATGTAAATCCGGGCCTAGTACTAACTGGAACCATCAAAAGGAACTTTAAGGTAAACCAATCAAATGCAAATTGCAATACTGAAGAAGAATCATAACAAAAGCATGTAATAACCTTGTGAAAAAAAGAACACAAAAGATGCATCTATGTAGGTAAAAATATCTCCAGATGTATTTATTAACCACCTTTATGAAGAGATTCACCCAAGGCTATTTATAAGAGGTATAGTTGGCATAGACAATTTACATGGTAGTACCAGCATAACAGGTTGTGTCCCCTCATTACAGCTCTCCTCCTATGCCATGGAAGTATTTAAATATTTTTATCATATCTCCTGCCTTTCCTCCAAAGTATACATATTCAGATCTTTAAATCTGTCATCATATGCCTTATAACAAAGCCCACTGACCTTAGGTTGTATTTTTTATGTCTTCTTATCATTTCAGTCAAAGCACTTTACATTGTAACTTAAACTTGGTAACATACATTAAACAGGGACATAGATAACTTGGATTTTTCTGAGGCAACTGAGGGTCAAGTGACTTATAAAAGTCATTTTTGACTAGTGAGAATTGAACCCTGGTCATTTGGATCCCAAGCCAGTGCTCTAGCCATTAGGCTACTCTTCCATACCACAACAATAGCACTCTGACCATGTGAACATAATAGACAAAATAGTGAGATAAACTTGGAGATAGGCAAATTAAATCCTTGTCATGGCAACAATATAATACAGTGTCAGCACTGCATAGTACAGCATTTATATAACAGAAATATGATATAACGTCAGTACAGTACAAATGATGCCCCGTGAAAGACAGCAAAATAGGGGATTCGCATAACATAGAAAGGACACTCACAATTTAGCACTATACAATGAAATATATTAATAAGCAACAGATGGGATAAGTGCAGTTGCGACATATAGACAAAAAAGATGGGTAAAACACAGTGTTGGGGCCACTTGGCAATAGTGATCATAGCATGATCGCGTTTGATTTAATTAATGGAGGAGGGATGGTAAGGGAATCCACAGTACTAACGTTTAACTTTCAAAAGGGGAGACTATGACAAAATGAGGAAAATGGTTAAGAAAAAAGTAAAAGGAGCAGATACAAAGGTCAAAGACTTACATCAAGCTTGGGTGTTGTTTAAAAATACTATCTTGGAAGCCCAGACCAGCTGTATTCCACACTTTAAGAAAAGTGGAAGGAAGTCCAAAAAACTGCCAGCATGGTTTAAAGGTGCAGTCAGAGAGGCTGTTGTTGCCAAAAAAGCATCTTTCAGGAAATGGAAAAAAAGAGCCAAATGACGAAAACTGGAAACAGCACAAGCACTGGCAAGTTAAATGCAAGGCATTGATAAGGCAGGCAAAGAGAGAATTTGAGAAGAAACTTGCTGTGGAAGCAAAAACACGTAATAAAGACTTTTTCATCCGTAGCAAAAATCCTGTGAGTCAGTTGGACCATTAGATGATAGAGGGGTAAACTGGGCAGTAAGAGGGGACAAGGCTATAGTGGAGAGACTGAATGAATTCTTTGCTTCAGTCTTTACTGAGGAAGATGTAGGGATGTTACCCATGACTGAAGTGGTATTTAAAGGTGATACTGCAGAGGAATTGAAAGAAATATTGATACACCAGGAAGATGTATTACAACTATTTGATAAACTGTAGAGTACCAAATCACCTGGACAGGATGGTACACATCTAAGGGTGTTGAAAGAACTGAAATACGAGATTGCAGACCAGCTATTAGTAATCTGTGAACTATCATTAAAATTGTCTGTAATACCTGAAGATTGGAGGATCGCCAATGTAACGCCAATTATTAAAAAGGGTTCCAGGGGTAATCCGGGAAACTACAGACCGGTGAGCCTGACGTCAGTACTAGGAAAAATGGTAGAAACCATTATAAAGAACAAAATTACTCATCATGTAGTGTCGTCAGCACTCCCTAGTGGCCAGTGGCTGTAAGGGTAGGCTAAGCATTTTTATTGTTTCAAGGAGGAAAGGGCTCTTTAAGGCCAAGTGCAGGTTGGTCTTTGTAGTCCAGCTCCTTTTATGAACAAATTGTATAAGCCAAATAGAGGGTATTTAAGGCTTTTATTTCCCATTTAACGCAAAGGCTCAATAAGGCACAGAAATAAAGAAAGTCCTTTCTTTCAGGGTTTCACCAAACATAAGCAAGAAGAAAAATTGTTACAAGTTTCACAGTTGATTGGAGAGATTAACTGAAGGATTCTCTTACTTCAGAACAACTTAAATAAGCAAAACAGTTCTCTGGCATTTAGCACAAAACATGAGCATTCTCAAAGCAAAAAGGTCTGTTCAATTCACTCAAGGCTGCTAGCAATACACAAGGTACAATCCATAAATTCATCTGGAGGCATGGGAATAGAATTCTCTAGGTCTATTTCCATGGACTCTGGGTTACTGGCCTCTCCCTCTGAATTGGATGTCTCCCTTGCTGCTATACTTTCCCAGACTCTGTCTCTGTTTGCTTGTTTCCAATAGGGCTGATCTAAAGCTCCCAAACGAACATGGCCTGTTCTTCTGGCCTTAAATACTGGTTTGTAAAGCTCTGACTTGTTTCCTTTTCTCCTGCACTGAGCTTCTGTTTCACAAGAGCTTCTAGGAGATAAACTTTCTTTTATAAATGAAGTGGCATCATACCTGGGCTTCCTCCTATAGCCGGTATAACTGGAGCTTTCTCTCTGAGGCACCTCTCTCTGTAGACAGGCTTTCTCTTGGAACCTTCTGAGCAGTGCTTTACCTTTCTGTAGTTCAGGAAAACCTGGTGAGGAATCCGGATTTCCTTGCTTCTGGGTAAAGGTAGCTCTGCTATCAGAACCTTTCCTTCTTGTACCTCTTAATCCTGATTCAGACTCCTCCGGTGAGCATAGGCCTCTCTCAAAGCATGGCTTTCTCCTCACAAGCTCTTTGCCTCTGTGGTCCTTTGCTACCGAGTCTCTCTCCAGACTGACTCTCCTCGAGCTGTCTTTCTTTCTGACTTTCTCTGCTCCAGCACTTACTATTCTGGGCGTTCTGCTTGATCCAGCTATGCTGCTTGGGCTGGAGGTGTCACTCCTTCCGTCTGAAGTGCTTCTCCTGGCAGTCTCTCTCTAGACTGTCCCTCTCTGGACTGCTTTCCTCCAGACTGCTTCCCTCTGGACCGGTTCTCTCTGAACTGGTTCCTTCAGCTGGCCTGCTTTCCTCTGGACTGGTTCCTTCTGCTGGCCTGCTTTCCTCTGGACTGGTTCCTCCTGCTGGCCTGCTTTCCTCTGGATTGGTTCCTTCTGCTGGCCTGCTTTCCTCTGAACTGCCTTTCTCTTATTCTACCTTTGAGTTTCCCGGGCTTGTCGTCAGGTACAGCTGATTAGCTCTTACATAATGTCGTGGGGAGCCCCGTCTACACCATTAGAAATATGGAGCTGCTCCACAGCAAAGATTATTTTAGGTAGCCCAAGGGAATGTAAGGTTCATCTGACGTAGTAAAGATGTTCTTACTTATTCCAGCTTCCTAAGAGCACTCATTAACGAAACCAAGGGGCTTGTTTACAAAGCCGCGGTAGTGGTTCGCGATCGTGATCGCAGCCGCGGCCCCATTGAAATCAATGGGGCCGCGGCTCCGATTACAATCACAAACCGCTACCGCGGCTTTGTAAACAAGCCCCCAAGTGTAGAGAAATTAAGGCTTTTATTCCCCGTCAGTGCAAGGGTTCAAAATAAGACATTTAGAATCAACAGAAAGTCCTTTGTTTCAAAAGGTACCAGCATTCAAATCATATGCTTAATTGTTAAACTTCACAATTAATGCAAGGCTTGATTACATGAATTCAGCTCATTCCAATAGCATAGGAATTCTACAAACTTCTTCTAGGTTACACGTGGCTACAGACTCCTGGCACGAGGCTATGCACAACTCACATTCCATCTGTTCAGGTTGAGACATGGGAACAGTATTTATGCATTCTATCTCCATGGATTCTTCATCAGGGGAATAATCACTGTCCCTGTCTGACACAGGTCTGTGTGCAATGTCTCTAGGGTCTTGTCTCCAGTACCACTGTGTTCTAAGTGCTTTAGGGATTTTATGAAACCAATCTGGCTTCTCCTTCTTTACAGAGTGAGCACGTGTTTCAACAGGGCCTTTAGGACTCAAGCATTTTATATCATTAATAAATCTTTCATACCTGGGGGGCGCTCGTGAGCCCGCTGCGTGATGGCTGCATCTTAACAGAGCTCCGTCCCCACTACCCCAAAAGCTTCTGCAAACATTTGCTAACTGCCGCAATTTACCCCTCCTTTACCTGCCCTGGGTCAGTACAAGCAAGCGGTCCCCCTCGGAGCCTGGTATGATGACTCGGCAAGACCTTTGGCGGCTGGGAAGCTGCGGAGTCCACTCCGGGAGCGCGGCCTGCCGGATGCCTCTTCTCGCCGCTGGAATCGGGCCTGCTTGACCCTGCGGCCAACTTCTGTGCCTTGCGCGGCTTGAACAACGTTTAAGCGAACTCCTTCGGGGCTGCGCGGCTGGTCCCGTTGTGCTGAGTCGCAGAGCGTGCGGCACCCTGTTTGTCGGGGGGGGGGGCACCTACTTCCAAAACGGAGGCGTCTACTCGTGGAGCTGAAGACCTGCTTGTGAGGCCTGAGGGGACGGCGTGGAGCCCACGTGGCAATTGCCAGCGTTTACCACCTTCTCCCGCTAACGCGAATCACCCCGAGGGGGGTAAGTTTGAGAACCTTTTCTCTCCTCTCCTCTCCTACCCTTGGGCTTGCAACCGGAGCCGGTGACAGGGGCTATTTCTCAGCAGCCTTGTGTTCCGCCGAGACCTCTGCTCTTTTGTGTGGATCCCGGGAGCCCTGTTGGAAAGCACTTGTGTTTCTTCTGACCCCAGGCCTCTCATTGGGGTTTAACATCCTGCAGCTGTGGGCCTTTGCTATTCCACCTCCACATAGCCCTAAAGAGCAATTTGATCCTCATCTCTGACAGCTTGTCTCCTCGGGAGGGCCGGAGACAGTTTTCTACCCATTGCTCCGCTGTCTACCCAGTGCCTTGCGCCTTGCGGACATTGTCTGTACCCCTCTCCTGACACTGTGTGGCAGTGACTGCTCTGCGGGCTTGTGAGACTCTGGGCGCCGCCATCTCCCTGGTGTCTACACCCTTGCTGGCATTGGCTATATCTCTCTCCTAACACTGTGTGCTATTGGTGACTTTGTGGGATGGCTGCTAAAGCTAAAAGTTCTGAAACTCGGGAGGGGATGCGCTCCTCCCAGCGACTGCAGAGCAAGTCTGGAGCCCCAAGCAGTCCCCGCGAACAATCTCCCCCATCAGGCTCTGATGATGAGACTGTAAGTGAAGAGGAATTGAATCCTCCTAAGCAACTCTCCGGCTCAACTCAAACAAGAACTCCGTAGGGGCTTTGCGGAGTTGACCAATGAGCTTCGCACGCTCCGTGAGGATTTGATGAAAGACGTCGCAGAATTCCGGACCGACGTTAAAGAGCTGGGAGCCCGAGTAGAGGACGTGGAGACCAAAGTGGTTGATCATGACGGGACTCTGATGGATCTACAATGTGCCCTTGACCGGCAGCATGCGCAAGCCATGGAGCTGACTTATAAAATAGATGACATTGAAAACCGCTCCCGCCGCAATAACGTGCGTTTCCGTGGACTTCCAGAGGCGGTGGGGGGCGGAGAAGATTTGCCCACTGTGCTTAAACTGTTGATAGCGGATTTGCTCCCGACGGAAGATTTGGCTACACGCGCTTCTGGAATGGAAATTGAACGAGTTCATCGCGCTTTGGGAAAAAACCCCAACAACCAACCTCGTGATGTCATTGCGAGATTTCTGCGCTATTCTGATGCTGAGCTTCTTATACGTCGAGGCCGGGAGAGAAAGACGGTCCGATTCCAGGACGCGACAGTGTCCATCTACCAAGACCTATCGACGTTCACCCTGGCGCGCCGGAGAGAGATGAAACCAGTCTCAGCGGTCCTGAACAGCAAGGGGATTCGCTACTCTTGGCCCTTTCCATTTAGGATGAACTTTCTATTGGGCAACAAAAAGATCTCTGCAAAGGACTATACTGAAGCTTGGCGAGCTCTTCGCCAGGCGGGTCTAGTTGATGATAATGCTCAGCCTCATCCGCCGCCCCCTAAGCCCCAACACTCCAAATGGTCTCGGGTGGGCAAGCCCGCTTGATTTTTTTTTGTGAAATTGCAGAGCTCCTTTTACTTTTTCTTTTTTTAGGGAGCCTCATTCTGTGGGTCTCCCGATTTTTGGATAAGTTGTGCTATGGATTAGCTCGGGGCCCCCACTCTACTATACATGGGGGGCGGCGGATGATCTGCAAATGTTTTGATGATGTTGTTGTTCTGATGGGGAGGCACGGTGGGATTGATGACATGGGTGGGGGAGTAGTGGGGGGAATGTTTTTCTATGTTTAGGTTGAATTATAGCTTTGTGGGGTTTTGGGGGGAACGGGGTTTGTGGTCAACTTACCGTGTCCTGTTTTAACTTAGACAGGCAGGTGGTATTGACGGGATGGGGGGGGGAGATGGGTGGGAGGGGGGGTTTTCAATTTGGATCTGGTGGGTGTGCTTGGGTTTGGGAGGAGGGACTATGGCTTTTGTTCCTGGAGGGTGGAATAGGTGGGCCCGACTAACTAATTTCCTGGGTTTGCTGGGGGGGAGCTGCCACTGGGAGCCTCCAGGTAGCTGGTGGATGCGAGGGTTTAGGTTGTAATTGTTAATGGTACGCTTTATCTCTTTGAATGTTAAGGGCCTTAATTCCCCAAGGAAGCGGTCCCTGCTGTTCTCAGTATTGCGCACTTTGCAGGGGGACATTGTTTACCTACAGGAGACTCATCTTCAGACTTCTAAGCAGGGCTGGCTAAAGCGGTCCCCATACACTGAGGTGCAGGTGGCCTCAGATGTGCAGGGCCGGAAGAAGCGGGGCGTGGCCCTACTATTTCATCAGAGTCTCTCCTTGCAGATTGAAGAGATAAAACGAGATACCCTGGGGAGGTGGCTTTTTTTGAATATTCGCCTAGACGGACACCTGCTAACTTTAGCTAATGTTTACGCGCCAAACACGGGTCAGGGGCCATTTTTTACGCGATTGAAAGCCATATCGGCGGACTTTGCAAAAGGCCCCATTGTTTTGGGTGGGGATTGTAACACACATCTAGTGCCCCATTTGGATTCTACGGGTCGTGCTGGGAGGGAGTGGGGGGGTCGGCAAGAGCCCTTCAACGCCTTATGCTTGATTTAGGCTTACGGGATGTATGGAGGGACACCCATGCGGGGGAGAGGGGTTATACTTACTACTCTCCGGTCCATCAGGTTCATACTCGCATTGATTATTTTCTATTGGACCAGCGCCTGATGGACGGGAGAGTGAAGGCTGGACTTGGAGCGCTGACTTGGTCGGACCATGCCCCATGCTGGCTTACCCTCCCGGCCGGATTGTATAGTGAGTACTGCCGTCTTTGGCGTTTAGATGTGAGGTTCCTACGGCGTCAGGGTGCAGTGCAGGATCATGCCCGCTTCATCACGGAATTCTTCGAGCTTAACAACTCTGGGGATGTTCCCCTTCCCACGGTGTGGGATGCTTATAAGGCCACGGCCCGAGGTCAACTCATGGCTGAGGCGGCCCGCACGCGCAGACTGTGGACGCGTGATCACGATCATTTGGTGAGGGAATCTGCTCGCCTGGGCTTGGAGCACGCCCGAACCGGTTCGCGGCAGGTCTTACGTCAATGGCGGACGGTTCGGGCCAGTTTAGATGCGTGTATGCAGAGAGAATTAGATAACAAGCGCCGGAAACTAAGGCAAACTTTTTATGAGCATGGGAACAAAACTGGCCGCTTCTTGGCTTTGCGTCTGCGGCAACAGCAGTCCACGAGAGTGGTTCGCGAACTGCACGACTCTGGGGGACGGAAAAGGGTTATTTCCCGGGAGATACGTGCTCTTTTTGCTGACTATTTGGAGCGGCTCTATAAAGCTGAGCTCTTTGATCGGGACCGTGTGCAGGATTATCTACAGAGGACCACTCTACCGCGTCTTTCTGACCCTGACCGAGCTCAGTTAGATTCTGAATTTATGGTTGACGAAGTGGAAAATGCAATCCAGTGCCTGAAAACTGGCAGTGCGCCGGGTAGTGATGGCTTTCCAGCAGAATATTATAAGAAGTTTCGGGCACAACTAGCACCAACCCTGACCGTCTTGTTCAATGAGGTCTTGGGGGCAGCTTCCCTCCCCTCGTCCCAACGTGAGGCATTGATAGTGATGATACCAAAACCCGGTAAACCAATGCATGATGCGGCGTCATATCGCCCCATTTCCTTGTTAAACGTTGACGTTAAAATATTTGCTTCTGTGCTGGCTGCGCGTCTGAATCGGGTTCTTCCAGGCTTGGTTCATCCAGACCAGGTTGGATTTGTGCCGGGTCGCCAGGCCACCGATAACATTCGGCGTATGTTGCAGATTATTCATGTGGCCCAACGGGATCCATAGCCGGCATTGCTAGTGGGAATTGACGCAGAAAAAGCTTTTGACCGGGTTGATTGGGGATATCTATGGTGTGTTCTGGAGATAATGGGCTTTGGCCCTAATTATATTCGTTGGGTCCATAGTCTGTATCAGCAGCCTCAGGCGTGCGTTCGGATTAATGGGAGGCACTCGAGACACTTCTTTCTGGAGAGAGGCACGCGACAGGGTTGCCCTCTTTCGCCTCTGCTCTTTGCCTTAGCGATGGAACCTCTGGCTCAGAGCTTTCGAGAACACTCAGACTTGCAGGGGGTCCGCATTGGACCTGCGGAATATCGGATTGCGCTTTTTGTGGATGATATCATATTGTCCTTGGTGGACCCGTCTGCTTCCCTTCCAGCCGTGATGCAGCTGTTTGAAAACTTTTCTCGGGTTTCCGGTTTCAAAATCAATTACACTAAATCGGAGATCCTGAATGTTGGGGTCCCCGGGGCGGTTTGTGCGGAGCTCCAGGCGGCTTACCCTCTTCGCTGGGTGTCAGGAGCCTTGCGATACTTAGGGGTGTACCTAACCGTGGAGCGGGCGGACCTTTTTAAAGCTAACTATGACCCCCTGCTTCATCAGGTTCGGCGGGACTTAGAGGTTTGGAATGGCCTGCTCCTTTCCTGGTTTGGGCGCATAGCTGTAGTCAAGATGGTGGTTGTCCCCCGCTTCCTTTATTTTTTTTAGGTTCTACCGCTTTCCATTATGCGGGCTACTCTGGCGACTTGGCAACAGTTGCTTCTGAAGTTTGTATGGCATTATCGTCGCCCGCGCTTAGCGCGGCAGGTTCTCTATGCCTGCACGCGCTCTGGAGGTATGGGCATGCCCAATTTGCATTGGTACTATGCGGCGGCACAATGTCGAGCGGGGGTGGAATGGATGATTGCTAATAGCACTAAGCGATGGGTACAAATGGAAATGAGTTTGGCGGGGGGAGCGGGGTTAGGGGATTGGCTGTGGCTTGGTCCAAAGCTTCGGCGCGGTAAATGCATCAGTAATCCCTATGTCCTTCATACCCTCCGTTGCTGGGATCAGCATTTTCGACCCCGTGGTATGGATCTATCCCCTATGGCCCCTATAGTTGATAACGCTTCTTTCCCACCGGGATTAAGTGATGTAGTCTTTCGGCAGTGGGGGCATCTTGGCCTTAGCCGGGTCGGACAACTTTTTGATGACGGTCGGCTACAATCCTTTCGTGCATTACAAGACGAATTTGACCTTCCGGTTAGGCATCTCTATCACTATATGCAAGTGACACATTGGGTCAGCTCTAGACTTGTTCGGCCCCAGGTTGCTCGGGACCTGACGGATCTGGAACGCTTCTGCGAGGGGTGCACTACTACAAAGGGTCTCGTGGCGACCTTATATGCCCACCTGCAGGGGGCCCAAGCATGCTCTACAAGACACAGGGTGCACTGGAACTCTGACTTGAATCTTTCCTATACCGATCAACAGTGGGAGACGGTGGAAACGCACCTGTGGAAGAGCTTGGTAGCGATTAATGCCCGTGAAACGAACTATAAATTGCTGTACCATTGGTATATGACACCGGCACGGATCGCTCGTATGTACCTCGGGGCTGGGGACCTATGTTGGCATAACTGTGGGCAACGGGGCACCCTGGGGCATATTTGGTGGGCATGTCCCCGCATTCGTGCCTTCTGGAGGGGCGTACAATTCCGGCTGCAGTTGCTTTTGGGACTGAGTATCCCCTGGGACCCGGGGATTTTTCTTTTTGGGGCCTCAGTGCTGGGGGCCCAGGCTCTGCAGCTTGCTTTGCTCCGTCACGGCCTGAATGCAGCCCGCTTATCCCTTGCATCAGCTTGGAAGTGTGCTTTGGCCCCCTCCTTCCAGGTTTGGCTGGAACGCATGTGGGATATGTATTCCATGGAGCGGGGGGTAGCTGTTAGCAGGATGCGTTTGGCGCGCTTTGAGTTGGTGTGGGCGCCCTTTGTCTCTCGTTATGGCACGTGATTGCTTTGGACAAACGGGGGGGAATACACCAACCTCCAAGGGAACTCGTTCCTTGTGTGTGCCTTTTTGCTCACCATTTTCCCGCGTTTAAGGATCAGCAGGCCATAGTTGGGGGGGGGCTGGGAGGTGAGGGGGGGCTGGGAGGTGGGGGGGGCCCTGGACTAGGGAGAGTTTGGGGGGGGGGGGGAAAGGGAGGTTGGGGGGGTTGGTGTTCCCTGTTTTCTTATCTTAAAACTGCAAAAATGAAGACATATTGTAGAATACTATTGTGACCTGGCGTTATGTTGTTACTGTTGCATTCTTTCTGAAGATCTTTGTGGTTCTTGTATCTCTGTATTCTTTGGAAGTCTTTCAATAAAAAAATAAATAAATAAATCTTTCATACCTGGAGTCTGGCTCATTTGAATCCGCGGAGTTTTCCCTTTCAGAAACTTTCCTCCTGTAACAGGTTCTCTGCCTATAGCTTTAGGCAATGCTCTGCTTTCTGGCAGCCTGGTAAAACCTGACGTGGATTCCCTTTTCTCCTTTGGTAAGAACTCAGCCTTTTCACAAAGTGCTTTTCCTTTCTTGCCTGTTAACCCTTGGTTAGCATTTCTCAGAGATTGCAAGCTTTTCTCTAAACCATTCTCTCTGGTTCTTTGCTTCTGTCTCTCTGCTCTTGAGTCAGGAACGCTGTGAGAACAGGGCGTGGCACACACTCTAACTTCAGAGCTGGCTCTAACAAACTTCCCTTGAACAGCAGCACCCTTAGCCTGGCCTTTCTGAACTTCACCCTTGTGAACTCTTCCTTTGGGCTTGCTCACATAGGATTCTTTCACTTACTCCTTCTCTTGGAGCTGATCCTCTTAATAGAGCTGTTCCTCCTTGTGAAGACGTTCCTCCTTTCTCTGCTCCTTTCTCTGCTTGCTCTCTCTCCTTCTCTTCTCGCTCCTCTGCCTTCTCTTGCTCCTCTGCCTTGCTGGCATTCAGCTCTGGCTTATAAAGGAATGTTTCCTTCAAGACTCCCGGGGTCATTCCCAGGTGCAAATCATTAGCCCTCTTAGGCTCATTAGCTCCTGTATGGTCATTCCTGCTCACTCTAGCTGTGCCTGGAGGTAACTGCACATCTAGATTCCTAAAAGAAACAGGATTTCTTTTCAAGTTCTCATCTTTATTGATACCCACATCATGACAATAATCAGTGGCTGGGTGTGTTAACTCAGCCTCAGTAGTTTTGCTCCTGCTCCCTCTAGCTGGGCTGCAAGGTAAATGCATCCTCTGCACATCAACAGCTCTGTTAAAGACAGGGTATTTTTCTAAGTCTGCACTCTCAGTAGCTTCAGCTTCATGACAGTAGATAGTCATGGCTTAATGGGAGGCAGCCTACATGGCTTTAGACAAGGAAGATCTTGTCTTACTAATCTGTTATGTTTTTTTGAAGGTGTGAATAAACAGGTAGACAAAGGTGAGTCGGTTGATATAGTGTATCTGGACTTTTAGAAAGCCTTTGACAAGGTCCCTCATCAGAGACTTTTGGCAAAATTAAAAAGTCATGGGATAGGAGGCAGTGTACTATTGTGGATCAGGAACTGGTTAAAAGATAGAAAGCAGAGAGTAGGGCTAAATGGCCAATTTTCTCAATGGAAAAAGGTGAATAGTGGAGTACCCCAGGGATCTGTGCTGGGTCCACTGCTTTTTGACATATTCATAAATGACATGGACATGGGAATAACGAGTGAGGTTATCAAATTTGCAGATGACACAAAACTATTTAAAGTTGTTAAAACCCAAGAGGATTGTTGAAAATTGCAAGAGGATCTTCATAAATTGGAAGATTGGGCATCCAAATGGCAGATGAAATTTAATGTGGACCAGTGCAGTTATGTACCTAGGAAAGAATAACCCAAACTATGGTTACACGATGCAAGGTTCCACATTGGGAATCACTAACCAGGAAAAAGATTTAGGCGTCATCATGGATAACATGTTGAAATCCTCTGCCCAGTGTGCAGCGACGGCAAAGAGAGCAAACAAAATGCTAGGTATCATAAGGAAAGGAATGGAAAATAAAACAAAGGATATTATAATGCCTCTGTATCGTTCCATGGTACGACCACTCCTTGAATATTGTGTGCAATTCTGGTCGCCGTATCTTAAAAAGGATATAGTGTTATTAGAAAAGGTGCAGAGAAGAGCCACCAAAATGGTAAAGGGGATGGAAGGATACTCCTATGAACAGAGTCTAAGAAGGATGGGACTTTTCAACCTGGAAACGAGACGGCTGAGAGGAGATATGATAGAGGTCTATAAATTAATGAACGGAGTGGAATGGGTAAACGTAGATCGATTGTTTATATCGTCAGAATATAAAAAGACTAGGGGGACATGCAATGAAGCTACAGGGTAACCTATTTAAGACTAATTAAAGAAAATATTTTTTCACTCAACATGTAATCAAACTCTGGAATTTGTTACCGGAGAATGTAGTAAAAGCTGCTAATGTAGCTGGGTTTAAAAAAGGTTTGGACAAGTTCCTGGAGGAAAGGTCCATAAACCATTATTAAAAGGGACCCAGGATATCACTGCTTGACCCAATACAAGCATTGAGGAACCTGTGTCTTTTGGGGAGACTGCTAGGTACTTATGACCTAGATTGGCCACTGTTGGAAACAGGATACTGGGCTTGATGGACCTTGGTCTGACCCAGTATGACATATCTTATGTTCTTATAAAGGCTTGGGAGAAGAGTCAGATTTTCTTTTGCTTCCTGAATTAGAAGTTGTCTTGAGTTAGCTGCAGCCCTTCTGGGAGTGAGCTCCAGTGTGTGGGGGCAGCTCCAGAGAAAGCTCACTAGTAATGTAACTTTGGGTGATGTACTTTAGAACATAAGAAATGTATCATATTTCTGTATACTGTCACAACGCCGCCCTGGCGGTTGATGGTGGTCAAGGCAGGTCGGACATAAAGAAAAGTAAAGTTGGGTTTGGTATGTTATTCTTTCTAGGGCCCAAGGTTGTATAGCCTTGGTAGCGTCCTGTATTACCAAAAATACCCAGAGAACAAAAGGTCTTCGAGTGTAGGGAAAAATAAGGCTTTATTTCCCCTGGTTTGCACAAAGGTTCAAAGGATCGGCTTCAAACACCAACAGAAATGTCCTTACATCAGGTTATAAAAATCACAACTCAGGTTCAAAACAAAAACTATTCTTTTCACAGAAAAGTTACAAAACAAGCATTTCTATTTACACCGGTTTTACTGCTCACTGGTTACATAAGCATTCCACACTTCCCATGGTGCAATAGCTGCAATCCATTTCTTCCTCTGAAAGGGATTCTACCTCTTCCACTTGCATCGGTTCCTCCTGCACAGTATCTGAGATATAGTCAATAGTTCCCGGCAAGCTATAGTCAGGTTTCTCACCCAAATGCTGTATGACCTCCCAGTGTTTGGAGTTTAGCGTGGGGCGTCGGCCATGAGCATTTTTACAGTGTGGATATCTTTCTTTCTTCCCAGGGTTTACATACCCTTCCTGCAACCCTGGCTTACTTAAAAGTTTCTTATTCAATAAAAACTTTTCATACCTTTTCTTTTGGACAGTGGGACATGTACAGGGAGCTTCTGTCTCTTGCTTCTTTCCTGAGGACGAGGCTTGTGGCCTACTCCTAGGGAGATTCTGCCTGGCTCCAGCTATATGGCTTGGGTTCTGCCCACAGCAATCACAATGCAGCTTCCGCGTACCTGAATCTCCTGGACCGTCCTGTATCCTCTGTCCTTTCAGGTTCCTTTGGCCTGTACCTCTTTCCTGTCCTCCAGCAGTGTCCGTGGCTTCTGCAGTTTCTGTCCAAGCACTTCTTCCAGAGCTCTCACTGCTCTTACTTCTCCTCCTGTACTCCTTGTCCTCCTTGCTCCTCTTGCCCTTGTCCTTGCCTTCCCTCCATTCTTCTTGACTTCCTTTAAAACAGGGGTCTCAAACATGCGGCCCGCGAGAGCATCTTGTGCGGCCCACGAAGTACCGGCGAGTAAAAAAAAAAAAATTCCAAACTTGCCGCCGCAGTATTAAGCGTCCCGCGGGCCCCTCTGCCTGGTCCTCTCCTCCCTGCAGTATCAGCTCCAAAAGCGGCGGCTTTTCAGAGCCGCGAAGAGAGAGAGTTTCTCTCGCGCGGTTCTGAAGAGCAGCGCGAGAGTCTTCAGAACCACGCGAGAGAAACTCTCTCTCTCTTCGCGGCTCTGAAAGCCGCCGCTTTTGGAGCTGAATGCTGCAGGGAGGAGAGGACCAGGCAGAGGGGCCCACGGGACGCTTAATACTGCAGCAGCAGCAAATATACATTTTTTTTCATCTAATTTGGCTGATGGTGGGAGGGGGGTTAGGACTGGTAATGGGCTATGGGGGGGGCTAGGACTGGTAATGGCCTATGAGGGGGGGTAACTGAAAATGGGGTGATGGGGGTAACACTGAAAATGGGGTGATGGGGGGTTAGTACTGGTAATGGCCTATGAGGGGGTAACTGAAAATGGGGTGATGGGGGTAACACTGAAAATGAGGTGATGGGGGGGGTTAGTACTGGTAATGGCCTATGAGGGGGTAACTGAAAATGGGGTGATGGGGGTAACACTGAAAATGGGGTGATGGGGGGGTAGTACTGGTAATGGCCTATGAGGGGGTAACTGAAAATGGGGTGATGGGGGTAACACTGAAAATGAGGTGATGGGGGGGGTTAGGACTGTTAATGGCCTATGAGGGGGTAACTGAAAATGGGGTGATGGGGGTAACACTGAAAATGGGGTGATGGGGGGGTAGTACTGGTAATGGCCTATGAGGGGGTAACTGAAAATGGGGTGATGGGGGTAACACTGAAAATTAGGTGATGGGGGGGTTAGTACTGGTAAAGCGCAATGAGGGGAAAGACTGGAAGTGGGCAATGGGGGGTTAGGACTGGTACACGGCTATGGGGGGGCTAGGACTGATAATAGGCTGGGGGTCTGCTAGGACTGGAAATGGGCTGAGTGGAAGGGGGGCTTGAACTGCAAATGGCTGATGGGGAGGGGGGCTTGGAATGGAAATGGGCTGTGAGGGGAGGGAGCTAGCACTGGAAATGGGCTGATGGGGGGAGCTACGATTGGAAATGGGCTGATGGGGGGCTAGGACTGAAAATGGGCTGATGCAGTGACTAGAAGGGAGGGGGTGCTGTGTGGGACTGGAACTAGAAGGGAGCTGATGTTGGGGGAGGATTAGAATGGGATGGAACTGGGAGAGTGAAATGGAGAGGGGAAAATATTTTGTGTGGGAGGGAAGACAAATCTACAATTGGCCAGGTAAGTGGGGATTGAGGATGGAGGGGTAAAATTTGAGTGGATGAAAATAGGAATGAGGAAAGAGCAAAAGGAGAAAGATTAATATGTTAAAGCAGATGTAGAGGGAGAATGGAAAAAGCTAGAAGAGAGAAGGACAAATGGACAGCAGACGATGGAGAGTTAGCAGAAGGCACGAAGAAGAAACCAGAAGAAAGTGGCTGGAACTGAAAAAAAATGCACAAAAGGTAGAAAAATATCTTTATTTTGAATTTATTAACTGGAATATGTCAGTTCTGGGAAATGTGCATCAATAACGTCTGCGCTTTGTTTAGTACAAGAGGAAATTAATTTATAGTTTTATTTCTACAGTGTTGTTGTACATTCCAAGTTTGGCTTTTGGGGGGTCCCAGTTTAAATTGTCTTGTTTCTAAATTTTGATTCCTTGTTTGGTGATGGTGTATTCTGCATGTGTAACTGAGCTGAGGTATTGTTTATGTAATTCCTATTTGACATTGCTACTTGTTCTCTGTCCCCAGTAGGTCATGTATTGTTATTCTCTGAAATGTATTGATTTAATATTTGCAGTGTTGCCTTTTGATAGGTAGGGTATGGTGCTTTGTGAGTCCTGGTAGTGCTGTTAGGATATGGCGGGTTTGCTATGGGTTCTAAATGGGCAGTGTTTGTTTGTAGTAGTTCCTAATGTGCCTGGCGGTTGCCACTGGATTATAGTAATGTAGAAATCTTTTAGTCTTTCTTTATTCATGCACTCATTAAGAGGCATGTTTACTAAAAGTTAGGGTATGGTAACATTATGCAAATATTTATGCAAATGAGGTCCCTTATGCAAATGAGGTCCCACGTCTCATGCGGCCCCCGGGTTATTTTACAAGTCCTCATTTGGCCCTCAAAGCAATTTGAGTTTGAGACCCCTGCTTTAAAAGGAGTTCCTGTCTTCCTGGATTGGAGGCTGGCTGGTTTTAGGTTACACCCTGTAGGGCGTGGATCCTCAGTCTTCCAGAGGTCTCCCTTGCTCCCCCTATCAGGCTCCTGCAAATACTGCAGCTTGTGCACGTCTTTTTTCATGTTTAAAACATTTTCTTCTATGCCCTGCTGGTCTGCTGCATCACAATACGTACAATGACCAACTCTCCCCTTTTTCAAATGCCCAATATTTGTCTTCCATTCTTCTTCCAAACTTTGATCTATTTCAATGCATGCATCTTAAAACTCCTCCCCTCCTGTCTCCCTCTACACAAACATCAGATATCCCTGAACTAAGGGGTATGTTTACTAAACAGCGCTAACGTCGCAGCGGCGACGTTATCGCGCGATAAGTGATGTTACTGCGTGATAATGGCGCATTACCGTGCGAGAACATCACGTATCACGCGATAACGTCTCCGCCGGCGTTAAGGCGCACAGAGGGTGGAGTAAGGCTCCCCAGAGGGCGGAGTAAGGCACCCCAGGGGCAGAGATAAGGGGACAATGGGCAGAGAGTGGGCGGGGAGAGGCTCCATGCACACTAATGCCGTGAAATGAAGTTCTGAAAATTAGTGCCAGTGAAAACCTCGCGCTAGGGTCACATTTGCAGGAGAGAGAAACTATTTGAGTCAGCAATGTACCGCAAAGGAAGTGCGACCAAGAAAAGTGATAGTAGTGATACATGTGCAGTAACAAAACATGCAAAAACCAGAGAGATAATGACCAGAACCAAAATAGAAATACAAAATACCGAGCTGGCCAATAGAAAAAACAATGATAAACGGTAAGCAACACTACCTATTGTTGGGATATTTTGGCTTAGGGATAGTTCTGCTCTGCTTCATATGCCTTCTATGCACTCTTGCTGGCCTGCACCGCACACAAGCATCCTGTTTATGGCACAAGAATACAGCATGTGGGCTACCAGAGAAAGTATATGGTATGAGGCCTACTATAGTCTGGGAAGCCATGGCCTGTGCAGAAGTGTGCAGACTGTGAGTCCAGAGAAATACAGGTCAAGCTAAAACTAATTAGCAGAAAATACTTTCAGCCTTGAAGATAACGTTTGGTGCCAGGACCTAGAAAGAACACAGGCCCCACACAGGAAGGCAAAGGAAAGAAATGCTTGACAGCACACCGATAAGCAGAGACCTTGAAGAGAACTGAACTAATTGCTGGCCCAAATGATCATGGGAGGACCCCTCCCCAAGTAGAAACTTTTGCAGACTTTGCAGAAAGCTGCAAGTACTCCATAGAAAAAACCCTGCATATGACATCAGAAGCGATGTAGGGCTTTCTAGAACTTTGTGACAGAGCAAGAATGTATATAAGAGGAGCAGCTCTCTAGCTCAGGGGCAATCTGCTCTCTGACTCCGTTACTGAGAGTTGGTTGCCTGCCACCTTTTCAGACAAAGTCTTTTGCTATCTGCATTTGCAAATTGTTGGTTTTTGTACCCAAATAAAGGCTTCTGCAGCTAAGCAACAGTTGTCTGAGCTATTCATTGGTAATTGGTAATATTGGGAAACTTTTGTAGGCAGACCCTGCCTACACTATAAAGAATAAAAAGGAAGATGTCACTTTTGGAATGGTCAGTTCTGATTCCCCCTACAAAGTGAATGTTCCAACATTGATAGTATTGATAAGGGTTTCCTGTGGTGTATATTGAGCAGCTTGCTTATGTGACTTTCACATGTGCAGCAACAGCAGAGTGGCCACGTAGGAAAGGGCACTATGGTGATGGGGTAAATGGGGTACAGGGGGCTGCAGGTGGCACATACAGTGGGCCAGCTGGGGCACAGTGTGGACTAGGCAGATGCCTACCTGGCACATAGGAATGCAGAAACTGAAAAGAAGCAGGACAGCAAATGACCAAGGGCAAACATGTCCACGAGTGTGTGTCCCACAGTGCCCCAATGAACATTACCCAGCAGGTACCCCAAAGGGCACATAACATTGGCAGGCGGTGCCGGGGGGAAGCGTGGATGGCTATGTATGCACCCTTACCCCAGATCCCACACCATAGGCAGCCGCCTACTGGCAAACTGGATGGCCTGGGACTGCGCACCACCAGCATAAGGGAATGTCAGCATGGCGGCGTAGGGGTGCTCGTGGTGGAGGTGGCAGTGGCATATGCCCACAGCAGACCAAGGCCAAGCCCTGTTTAGGTGGGTGCCGGGCACTGAAAAAGACAAGGTCTGTCAGACGAACAGTAATGGTATACCCCAGGGAATGACCTGCCTCTGTGGCAACAGTTTGGTGCAGTACACACAGCCAGCATGTTCAGGGGCAGAAAGTCACAGGTTCAAGTCCCAGCTGTGGCTCCTGCAAACCATGCCCCTATATTTTACCCAGTACTAAACCATGGTAATATAGAAGGAACCTTTATTGCAGATAGAATAAACACGCCATAAACGCGTATATTTTACCCTACAGAGCACATACACCATAGACATGTGCAGTCCCTAGAGCAGAGCTTCCCAACTGCAGTTCTGGAGGGCCAAACACCATTCAGGTTTCATGCTGTCCCTAAGAAATATGCTTGAGATGCATTTGTATGCACCGCCCCCATTGTATGCAAATGTATCCCATGCATAATCATTAGGGACACACAAAATTACTAAATGGTCACTAGACGACTAACACACTCAAAAAAACTAAAATGTCGTTCTAATACAATTCAATGATGGATCCAAAACATTCATGAGGTCTCAGTAAAAAATAACACTGCTGGCTTAAGGTTCACACCGTATAGCCGCAAACGTGTTGTGTTACATCAATGACCTCTAGAAACTTGAATAGGTTTGAAACTCAGTCCTTCACATTATATAGTCATAAACAGCAAAATACTCAGCTTCTGAAAGGACTGGTCCAACTCTTTGCCAAAACTAAGTGATCCCAACGCACAGTCCCGGTACCAGCCAGACGTTTCAAATCTAGTTTCTTCAGGGGACCGATAAAATAACTACAAAAAAAACAACACAAAAATCTATTAAGAACCATCACCATTATTACTATTACAAACTAACTACTTCAACATTAAAACCCATGATCATCAATCATCCTACCTTTGATGCTGCCCACGTTTATTTTACAATGAACTCCGGCGGACGACTGCCCGTACCTGAAAAAACGCCGCGCATGCATCTAACTGATATCCACTCCATTTTTAAATCCCTCGAAGGGGGCGTACCCTCTACCGGGGGTTCCGAACTAGATCTACCCCTTGCACCGGTTCATTCACCTAATCTTAATATCAAGATCAAAGGCATGCGTGCCAGTCTATCTGCCCATTTAAACCCGCTGGAAATAAAGTATTTAATCTAAAAATTAAACTTTGTTCCCACTTAATAAGTGTCTGATCCAGAGTCTTACCCTGGCTAGCATGTGTCACCTGTTCTAAACATAAACATCGCAACTGTTCAAAGATGTGGGACTTCTCCACACAATGTTGAACCATGGGTGCTTCCACACATCTGCGACTTAAACGACTGCGATGCTCCCGCATTCGCACGCGGAACGAACGAGGGGTCTTTCCAACATAACAAAGACCGCAGGGACACACCACTGCATACACAACATATCGCGAATCACAGGAGGTCATACTCCGAATGCGTAAAGAGACACCCTGATATACAAAAGTGTCCTGACTTATGGTAATATCGCAAATATCACAGGACCCGCATGCGGAATGGCCTCCACTTCCTATTTGCCCTCTCTCATCCCCATCAGAGGAAATCACAGCCGGGCTGAGCAGATCCTTTAAATTATGATCTCTCTGCCAGACGCACCTAACTACTTTCCGGCCCAAACCAGGCACCGCCGCCAAGATGTTACTATGTCTTCGAAATACCTTCTGGAGTTCCCCACTAAGGGGAGAATACCGAGAAATAAAATTAACATATGTATCATCTTGCTGACTCTGAGTTATACGAGACCCGGTCCCCAATAAAGATGTCCTATGATTACAAAGAGCCCTAGTGTACGCTCACTGTACCGCTACCTTAGGATAGCCGCGCTGAAGAAAATTACGCTGTAAATCATGAGCTTTCTGCTTAAAATCTGCCTTATCCGAACAGTTTCAGCGATAGCGCAAAAATTGAGAAAAAGGAAGGCCCAATTTCAAACGCAAAGGATGCATACTTGTGTACTGTAAAAAAGAGACCCTATCCATTGGTTTTTTAAAAACCGTAGTGATCCAACCCTCCTCGGTCCGCTTTACACAAACATCAAGCTAGTTCAATGTATTTGCATGATATATCGAAGTAAATTTAATGTTATCATCACAGCCATTAAGCGTCTGGCAGAGAGATCATAATTTAAAGGATCTGCTCAGCCCGGCTGTGATTTCCTCTGATGGGGATGAGAGAGGGCAAATAGGAAGTGGAGGCCATTCCGCATGCGGGTCCTGTGATATTTGCGATATTACCATAAGTCAGGACACTTTTGTATATCAGGGTGTCTCTTTATGCATTCAGAGTATGACCTCCTGTGATTCGCGATATGTTGTGTATGCAGTGGTGTGTCCCTGCGGTCTTTGTTATGTTGGAAAGACCCCTCGTTCGTTCCGCGTGCGAATGCGGGAGCATCGCAGTCGTTTAAATCGCAGATGTGTGGAAGCACCCATGGTTCAACATTGTGTGGAGAAGTCCCACATCTTTGAACAGTTGCGATGTTTATGTTTAGAACAGGTGACACATGCTAGCCAGGGTAAGACTCTGGATCAGACACTTATTAAGCGGGAACAATGTTTAATTTTTAGATTAAATACTTTATTTCCAGCGGGTTTAAATGGGCAGATAGACTGGCACGCATGCCTCTGATCTTGATATTAAGATTAGGTGAATGAACCGGTGCAAGGGGTAGATCTAGTTCGGAACCCCCGGTAGAGGGTACGCCCCCTTCGAGGGATTTAAAAATGGAGTGGATATCAGTTAGACGCATGCGCGGCGTTTTTTCAGGTACGGGCAGTCGTCTGCCGGAGTTCATTGTAAAATAAACGTGGGCAGCATCAAAGGTAGGATGATTGATGATCATGGGTTTTAATGTTGAAGTAGTTAGTTTGTAATAGTAATAATGGTGATGGTTCTTAATAGATTTTTGTGTTGTTTTTTTGTAGTTATTTTATCGGTCCCCTGAAGAAACTAGATTTGAAACGTCTGGCTGGTACCGGGACTGTGCGTTGGGATCACTTAGTTTTGGCAAAGAGTTGGACCAGTCCTTTCAGAAGCTGAGTATTTTGCTGTTTATGACTATATAATGTGAAGGACTGAGTTTCAAACCTATTCAAGTTTCTAGAGGTCATTGATGTAACACAACACGTTTGCGGCTATACGGTGTGAACCTTAAGCCAGCAGTGTTATTTTTTACTGAGACCTCATGAATGTTTTGGATCCATCATTGAATTGTATTAGAACGACATTTTAGTTTTTTTTTAATCATTAGGGACAGCATGAAAACCTGAACCGTGTTTGGCCAACCAGGACTGGAGTTGGGAACCTCTGCCCTAGAGCAGCGGCCAACAGGGGCACAAACACCCACACCCACAGGTTCCACTATCCAACGGCTCATGGAGAGTCAGGCTTTTGGGCCCTGCGCGGAGCAGCATCTACCAATACTAGCACCTGCATTCCTTAGGAATGCCGTCTTAAACTTGGAAACATGTTCCACATATATCAAAATGTTGCTATGATTAATTTCAGATAACTCCTCCTATGTTAAACACAATTTGTTGACAGAGATTCATCATAGCAACCTTTCTGATATCTATGGAGTGCGTTTCAGGTCTTGTTTCTGACAGTGTTTACCACCCCAGGGAGTGACCCTAACAGTATTGAGTACCATAGCAATGCCTACACTGTGCCCAGGACTGGTGTGGCGGCCAGGGCTGCCAACCACCTCTATATTTGCACAATGCTGAAATAGGTGTGGGAGTGTGTGTATGTCTATCCAGTGTTTTGTGACTGCCTACATCTTACTGAGCCCCCAATGCTTACACTGTTTCCAGTGTTAGCCTGCCAATGTGCATAATGAGGAGCAAGGTACTGTGGATATGGCCCGGACAGGGCAGCCTGGGCAGGCTGCATCTGCCCAGGGAATAGGGCAATGGCTTGGACATTGTACTGCCCGACCACCACCTGCACGGACAGGATGGCCACAGCATGTCATGCTGGGGGGGGGGTCACTCTTACCCTGAGTGAGCAGTAACCATGGCATGGCTAGGTTCCCCCATAGTGCTGTGTAGTATTTCTTTCAAGTAATATCTGTGAGTTCCCTTTCTGTGGCCCAATCACTGATATACCTGTGTGGTGTGTGGGCTTGCATCCCATTTTTGGGTGCACACAGTTCCACCAGGAACATGCACTATGTACTAGCTAGCAGACTGTCTGCAGTTTGCATGTGTATGGCTGGAACACCTTGCTGGCTGCAGTGGGTGGAGACTGACTGTGCCCTCTGCTGGTGAATGTCAGATAGTGGTGGGGGGGGGGGGCAGCTGCACTTTTCCAGCCTGTCTGCTGGTGCTCTATGTGATGCGTACATATCTGTATTGACTGCCCTGTAGGGGTGCCTATTCCCCAGCAGGGCTGGGGTTGATGGTCCCCCTTTACTGGCACCATTGCAGAGATGTAGAATGTGGATCGGTTGGTGGGGGATCCTGTCCCCCCACCCTGAACCACAGAGGGCAGGTTGGGTCCACACACCACCCTTCTCTTATAACATGTGACCATGGCAACCACACAGGATATGCACTATTCAGGGTGCATCATAGTCCACAAGGGCTAGACATGACTGGGACACACAGATGAACACAGGTGTATCCTAGGTGTGTCTGCAAGGACTACCCATCACACACTGGCACTGACGGGGACCTGCAGCATAGCCTATTTCAGCCAAGCCAGGTGCTGCGGACCTTATGCTGGGCACCCCACCTCGCCCTCAAGGTGGGCACAGGAACCGCACAATGTCACGGTCTGTAGCTACTGTGTGCCAGTAACACACACAGTCAGTTCCCCCTACCAGGCCGGGGTGCTATAGAGGCACATACCCCATCTGGTGATCAGATGTAGGCTGCTGATCTGCATGTGCAGTGCATCATGGGTACGGGTGGGTCTACCCTATCCTGGTAACCACAGCAGACAGTTTGTGTGGTGACCTGCAGTCTTTCTGTAGCCAGCCAGTAGTGTGCTAGACACTATAAACATGCAGCCCACTGGTTACTGCAATGAGTGTGGAGGCAGAGGTCATGGGTTTGATCCCACAGTGGTGTTATTTATTAAGGTTGTCTTAGGCTTTTCCTTTTAATTTAGATCAGTGCTGCCAGCAAATACACCCTCACAGTGCCGTAACCTAAAGTGCCTCCCTATAGGGCGCATTATAATGTGCCTTGGCGGACAGGGCACTTTATACTGTGCCCTATGGAGTGCCTTATAGGGCGCCTTATGCGGCACCTTAGGTTACGGCACTGTGAGGGTGTTTTTGCTGGCAGCACTGATTTAAATTAAAAGGAAATGCCTCAGACAGTCTTCATACATAACACCACTGTGGGATCAAACCCATGACCTCTGCTTCTACAGTCATTGCAGTAACCAGTGGGCTACATCTTTATAGCTTCTAACCCTGCGCTGGCATGAACTTAGGGTTAATGAGTGTTAATGTGCCACGGCGACCACTATCGCGTGATACAGATTCTTGCTACCTTGCCGCCGGAATGCCCACTACCTTATTTGGCATTCTTCACATTAACGCTGCAACTAGCGCCGGTAGCATTAAGACGGTTTAGTAAACATACCCTTAAGTTCTAAAGTGGCCTTGAGTTTCTTGCAATCTGTGTTTAACTAATGCAATGCAAATGCAATGTGTACCTTTGGGTCAATACTGATTCCTGGCGGCCCAGCAGCTCATGGGTTTAACTAATACTATCCTATTAAAGAACCAATAGGCAAAACATCAATGTATGTTTTTTCTTATGGTTCTTCTTGCTTGATTTTCTTTTTATGCCATTAAATTGTATACCTTTTATTTTTGCAGCTCATTAAATAAAAAATGTGGATCATCTATTGTAGCAAATACCCTGATTAAGTACACCCTGAGCTGTTTGTAGCACATAGAATTCAATAAAAAACAGTGTTATTATTATATTTATTTCACACAAAAGCAGAACAACATCAGAAACAGCCACACTCTTAAACCACACATCAAAAACAAGTGGGAAGAAGTGGGCAGAATAAAATCAATGCAAAATACACACAAGCCAGGTAAATGCTGGAAAGCAATGAGCACAAATGCTCGAACCTTAGCCAAAAAAATTCCAGACCTGGAAGCTCTAATGGTGGAAATGGATTTGGACATCGTGGCCATTACAGAAACATGGTTTAATGAATCGCATGATTGGGCTATAGCCATAGCTGGCTATAATGTATTCAGAAGAGACAGAGAAAATGGAAAAGGAGGAGGAGTAGCCTTGTATGTCAAAAGCAGTATTAAAGCTACTGAAATGCAGGGAACATGGGGAAAAGAAGAAGCGCTCTGGATTGCGTTGGAAAGAGGAGATGGCACTGTCATCCATATTGCTGTAGTCTACAGACCTCCGACTCAAATTGAAGAGAGAGATAACGAATTGATTATAGATTATTGCCAAGATAGCAACAGAGGGGGAAGCAATCATATTGGGTGACTTTAATCTACCTGATGTGGATTGGATTACTCCTTCTGCGCATCTGGAAAGAAGCAAAAAAATTGTGGATGCTCTCCAAGATGCATTACTTAGACAAATGGTGATGGAACCAACCAGGGACAGCTCAACGCTGGATGTAGTGCTCACCAACAGTGATAACGTGTCGAATGTCTGCATGAGTGCCCCTGTGAGCAACAGCGACCATCACACGGTGTGGTTTGAGATAAAAGCCATGGTACAGGCCAATCATAGCAAGCTCAAAGTCCTAAACTTCAAAAACACTGACTTCAATAAAATGGCCAAATACTTAAAGGAGGAGATGACGGGGTGGAAGGAGATAAGGGAAGTGGAATTGCAATGGACTAAACTAAAGGCGGCAATAAAAGGGGCAACAGATAAATATGTAAGAAAGATAAATAAAAACAAGAGGAGAAGGAAACCTATTTGGTTTTCCAAAGAGGTGGCTGCTCAAATAAAGGCAAAAAACACAGCTTTCGCAAAATTCAAAAGCTTGCAAACAGAAGAACACAGAAATGAATACAGGACCAAGCTCAAAGAGTCAAAAAGAGAAATAAGGATAGCAAAATCAAAGGCAGAGGAAAAGATGGCTAAAGATGTTAAAGGTGGCGACAAACTTTCTTCAGGTATATTCAGGAAAGGAAGAAGATCAGAGTTAGAATTGCAGGACTCAGAAGTGCTGGGAAAGGACTCGTGGAAAGTGACACCGAAAAAGCAAAATTGCTAAACAAATACTTCTGCTCTGTTTTTACTAAAGAAGATCCTGGAGATGGACCAGCTGTGACTCCCAAATATAAAAATAGGAATGAAGTAGATACCACACCATTCACAGAAGATGAGGTGTTAGAACAACTTGCTAAACTGAAAGTGGACAAAGCCATGGGACCAGATGGGATATATCCCAGGATACTGAAAGAGCTCAGAGAGGTTCTTGCAGGACCGTTAAAGGATGTCTTCAACAGATCCTTAGAAACAGGAGTGGTTCCTCAGGACTGGAGAATGGCTAATGTTGTACCTCTACACAAAAGTGGTGACAGGGAAGAAGTGTCAAATTACAGGCCCGTGAGTGACACTGCCAAGAAAACCAAGGAGCTTCTGGGTCGCCAGGAGTCAGGACTGACTCAAAGGCACACATTGCATTTTTGAGCCTTACCTCAATGGCAGGAAAAGTAATGGAGGCGCTCCTGAAAGAGTGAATAGTGAACTTTCTCAAAACCAACAGGTTGCAAGATCCAAGGCAACATGGTTTTACTGAAGTACAGTCTTGCCAAACAAATCTGATTGAGTTCTTTGATTGGGTGACCAAGGAACTAGATCTGGGGCATGCAATGGATGTCATCTATCTGGATTTCAGCAAAGCCTTTGATACTGTTCCTCATAGGAGGCTTGTCAACAAACTCAGTAGCTTGGGGATGGGTCCCAAGATAGTAAACTGGATTAGGAATTGGTTGACTGACAGACAACAGAAGGTGATGGTACATGGAGCTCACTCGGATGAGAGGAAGGTGATTAGCGGGGTGCCTCAGGGTTCGGTCCTGGGCCCGGCACTGTTCAATATATTTGTGAGTGATATTGCTGAAGGACTGAATGGAAAAGTCTGTCTTTTTGCGGATGACACAAAAATTTGCAACAGAGTGGACTCCCCCGAGGGAGTGGTTAACATGAGGAAAGATCTACAAAAGCTGGAAGACTGGTCTAATGCTTGGCAACTACGATTTAATGTGAAAAAGTGCAGTGTCATGCACTTGGGTAGCAGAAATCCAAGGGAAAAGTACACGATAGGGATGAGAGGTTGGTATGCACGGTTCAGGAGAAAGACCTTGGTGTGATTATCTCTGATGATCTCAAGGTGGCAAAACAGTGCGACAAGGCGGTGGCAAAAGCCAGGAGGATGTTGGGCTGCATACAAAGAGGGATTACCAGCAGAAAGGAAAAGGTACTTATGCCACTGTACAAGTCACTGGTGAGGCCTCACTTGGAATACTGTGTTCAGTTTTGGAGACCATAGTTTGCAAAAGATGTAAAAAGACTGGAAACTGTTCAGAGAAAGGCGACCAAAATGATTTGGAGCCTGCGTCAGAAACCTTATGAGAAGAGACTTGAAGACCTAAATATGTACACTTTGGAGGAGAGGAGGGACAGGGGAGATATGATTCAGACCTTTAAATACTTAAAGAGAAATGATGAACAAACAAACCTCTTCCAAAGACGGGGAAGCTGTAAAACTAGAGGGCATAACATGAAGCTGCGAGGTGGTAAATTGAAAGGCAATGTCAGGAAATATTTCTTCACTGAAAGGGTGGTGGATGCTTGGAATGCCCTCCCGATGGAAGTGGTGGGGGCAAACACGGTGATGGAATTCAAAACGGCATGGGACAAACACAGTGGATCCCTTTACAGCAACAGGATAAAAGCAAAATAAACGGTACCATCTAACTTCTGAACTATCTAGCATCTCAACAAATAAGGGTGTCCTACATGGAGTGGTGGGTTCACCCCTAAACAAAAACATGGGGAGGGGTGGCCTGCACAGAGCGACAGGTGCGCCTACTCTTGCCATCTTGCTGGGCAGATTAGATGGACCATGCTGGTCTTTATCTGCCGTCACTTACTATGTTACACTTGATATACCACTAAGTCAGTAGCATCAGGGTGGTTTGCAATAAAGTAGCTGCTGCAAGGCAGAAAAGTGAAGAGGATGCCATTATTGGACAGGACAGGAAGGCACAATAAGAAAAGAGAAAGGTCCCAAGGGGGTAATTTTATTACAGAGTGCCTATGTAAATTTAAAAATAATGTGCCCACCTTATAAAGATAACATATGCATGACTATGCCTTTATAAGATGGGCTCCCAGTAGAATCCTCAGTAGCGCACAAATACTCCCACATAGTTACATTTTTCTGGGCGTAATGGGGAGTAATTTTATAAAGCTTTAGCTGCATGTAAATCCTATTTTATATGTGGAAAAGGGTGTTGATATAATTGCATGGCTGCATAAGAGAATATAAAGTATATACATAAAAAGTGTATATATAAACAAACCCCAGGAGCATAGTTTGGGTAGAGTGGAGATAAAAGTTGCGATGTAGGCACATATTTTTTAAAACAGCAGGGAAAATCAGGAGCTGAAGAGAAATTCTCCTCTGGCAAATTAACTTTCATGAGACATTGGCAATTCGTTTACAGTGATTTCCTAAATGTATGATAAGGTTTCTGTGGTTATGACTCCTGATGCAGATATGTTATTGCTGAAACAAGGCCATGTTGGGTCATAGTAAATAAAACTTACTGAAGCTACTTTGCATCCTGATATTCCCTGCTGTGGCTATTTTGCCTGACGCTTGTTTGTGGGGATTTTGCTCACCGTTTCCCTGCATATTTTATGAAATATATTTGTAGAGTACACAAATACATCTCCACTCTTTCAGAGCAGGTATAAAATTTATGTTGGTGTTTGCATGCTATTGGGGCTGGTTCTGGAAGCCTATTTTGTAAAAGCACATAAGTGCCCCATTGCCTTTATAAAATAGTTTTTTTTTTTTGTTGTTTTTGTTTTTTTTGGGGGCGCTCGTGAGCCCATTGCAAGATGGTCGCACTTTATTAGAGCTCCGTCCCCTCAACCCCCAAATTCTTGCAAGCATATGCTAACAGCCGCATTTTGCCCTCACCCCGTACCTTCCCTGGATCAGTATACGCCAGCGATTCCCCTCGGAGCATGATTTAGCGACTCCGCGGGACCTCCGGTGGCTGGGGGGCTGAAGAGTTTGCAGTTGCGGTGCGGCCTGCTGCACGCGATCTCCTGCCGCTGGACTAGCTGCTGTACCCGGCGCAGTTGCGGACCGCCCGCCCGACTCCTGCGGGGCCTACGGGCTGGGTCCTTTTTATTGCCTGTAGAACGAGCGGCGGCCCGTCCTGCGGGGGGGGGGGGGGCCCCGCATCCTCAAGCCTGTGGTGCTCGGCTGCAGCACTGAAGAATTGTCGGGGAGACCGGCCAGGGACACGTGGAACGCCGCGGCAACTACCGGCATCTGGCATCTCCCTCACCACCACGAGTCACCTTGAGGGGGGTAAGTTTGAGGACTGCCTCTTCTCCTGCATATCCTCTGCACTGCGGTTGGAGCTGGTGACCGGGGCCATCTCTCTGTGGCAGCTCAATGTCCTGCTGAGGCCTCCATCCTCTTGATTGGAATCTGGGTGCCCTGCAGGCCTGCATACGGGACCTCTCTGACCCCAGGCCTCTCATTGAAGCTTTACGACCTACAACTACGGGCTTTTACTGGTACAGCCCCACACCGCTTCATATTGCTCTCTGATTCTACTCTGTGCCAGGCTGTCCCTCCAGGAAGACCGGAGGCAGCTTATTACTCTCTGCCTCGCTGTTTCACCAGTGCCTTCTGTTTTGCTGACATTGCTTGTGCGCATCTCCTGACACTGTGTAGTGGTGGCTACTAGGCGGGCTGGTGTGACTTCGTGCGCCGTCACTCCTTTGGTGCCCTCACTGTTGCTGGCATTGGCTCTAACTTTCTCCTAACACTGTGTGAGCCTGGTGACTCTGTGTGATGGCTGCTAAAACCAAAAATTCTGAAATTCGGGAGGGGATGCGCTCCTCCCAACGTCTGCAGAGTAAATCTGGAGCCTCAAGCAGCCCACGCAGCCAATCCCCTCCATCGGGTTCCGACGATGAGACTGTAAGTGAAGAGGAACTGGATCCTCATAAGCAACTCACCTCGGCTCAAATCAAACAAGAATTCCGTAAGGGCTTCGCCGAATTAGCCAAGGAGTTCCGCACACTACGGGAAGATGTGATGAAAGATGTTGCAGAACTCCGGACCGACGTCAAGGAACTGGGAGCCCGAGTAGAGGACGTGGAGACCAAAGTGGTTGATCATGATGGGACTTTGATGGATTTACAATGTGCTCTCGACAGGCAGCGTGCGCAGGCAATGGAGCTGACTTATAAAATTGATGACATTGAAAACCGCTCCCGCCGCAACAATGCCCGTTTTCGTGGAATTCCAGAGGCGGTGGAGGGCGGGGAAGACCTGCCGACTGTGCTTAAGCTGCTGATAGCAGAGTTGCTTCCGGCGGAGGAGCTGGCTACGCACGCTTCTGGAATGGAAATAGAGCGGGTTCACCGCGCTTTGGGAAAATCCCCCAACAACCAACCACGGGATGTCATTGCGAGATTTCTGCGCTATTCCGATGCTGAGCTTCTTATACGACGAGGCCGGGAGAAGAAGACGGTCCGCTTCCAGGACGCGACAGTGTCCATTTACCAGGACCTCTCGGCATTCACTTTGGCGCGCCGGAGAGAGATGAAACCAGTCTCGGCGGTCCTGAACAGCAAGGGGATTCGCTATTCTTGGTCCTTCCCTTTTAGGATGAACTTTCTTTTGGGCAACAAAAAGATCTCTGCAAAGGACTACTCTGAAGCTTGGCGAGCTCTTCGCCAGGCGGGCCTAGTTGATGATAATGCCCAGCCTCATCCGCCGCCCCCTAAGCCCCAGCACTCCAAGTGGACCCGAGTGGGCAAGTCCGCCTGACACTCTTGTGGCTTTGAAGAGCTCCTCTTACTTTTTCTTTTTTAGGGAGCCTCAACCAGTGGGTCCCCTGATTTTTGGACAAAAGGTGGTCAGGATTAGCTTGGGGTCCCCACTCCACTATCCATAGGGGGCGGCGGTTGATTTGCAAATGTTTTGCTGATGTTATTGTTCTGATGGGGGGGCATGATGGGATTGATGATCCGGGGTGGGTGGGGGAGTACTGGGGGGAATGTTTTTCTAAGTTTAGGTTGATTTTTCACTTTGTGGGGTTCTGGGGAGTATGGGGTTTGTGGTCAATTTACCGTGTCCTGTATTAACCTAGACAGGCAGGTGGTATTGACGGGAAGGGGGGGGAGATGGGTGGGAGGGGGGTTTTTCCAATATGGAGCTGGGGGGTATGTTTGGGCTGGGGAGGAGGGTCTATGGCTTTTGTTCTTGGAGGGTGGAATAGGTGGGCCCGGTTAACTAATTTTCTGGGGTTGCTGGGGGGAGCTCCCATTGGGACTTTCTGGGTGGCTAGCGGATGTGTGGGGTTAGGAAGTAATCCTTAATGGTGCGCTTCATCTCTTTAAATGTTAAGGGTCTTAACTCCCCGAGGAAGCGATCCCTGCTGTTCTCAGAATTGTGCACCTTGCGTGTTTATCTACAGGAGACCCATCTCCAGAACTCTAAGCAGGGCTGGCTTAAGCGATCCCCATACACTGAAGTGCAGGTGGCATCCGATACGCAGGGCCGGAAGAAGCGGGGGGTGGCCCTATTATTCCACCAGAGCCTCTCCTTACAGATTGAAGAGATCAAACGAGATACCCTGGGGAGGTGGCTTTTTCTGAATGTTCGCCTAGACGGACATTTGCTAACTTTAGCTAATATTTATGCGCCAAATACAGGTCAGGGGCCCTTTTTTACACAATTGAAAGCCCTACTGGCGGATTTTGCAAAAGGCCCTATTGTTTTGGGTGGGGATTGCAATACGCATTTAGTGCCCCATTTGGATTCTACGGGTCGCGCTGGGGGGGGAATGGGGGGACCTGCAAGAGCCCTTCAACGTTTGATGTTTGACTTGGGCCTGCGGGACATATGGAGAGATACTCATGTGGGAGAGCGGGGTTATACTTACTACTCTCCGGTCCACCAGGTTCATACTCGCATTGATTATTTTCTATTGGATCAGCGCCTGATGGACGGGAGAGTGCAGGCTGGACTTGGAGCGCTGACCTGGTCAGATCATGCCCCGTGCTGGATTGCCCTCCCGGACAGCACGTATAGTGCGTTTCGCCGTCTTTGGCGTTTAGACGCGAGATTCCTGCGACGGCAGGGCGCAGTGCATGACCACGCCCGTTATATTAAGGAATTCTTTGAGCTTAATGATACTGGGGATGTTCCCCTTCCCACGGTATGGGATGCTTATAAGGCTACAGCCCGCGGTCAACTTATGGCTGAGGCATCCCGCACGCGCAAAATGTGGACGCGCGCTCATGATCATTTGGTGAGGGAATCTGCTCGCCTGGACTTGGAGCACGCCCGAACCGGATCGAGGCAGGTTCTATGTCAGTGGCGGACGGTTCGAGCGAATTTAGATGCGTGCATGCAGAGAGAATTAGATAATAAGCGCCGGAAATTAAGGCAAACCTTTTATGAACATGGGAATAAAACTGGCCGCCTTCTGGCTTTGCGCCTGCGTCAACAGCAGTCCTCAAGAGCGGTCCGCGAATTGTGCGACGCTGGGGGACAGAGAAGGGTTCTCTCCAGGGAGATCCGTGATCTTTTTGCCGACTACTTGGAGCGGCTTTATAAAGCAGAGCCCACTGGTAGGGATCACGTGCAGGATTATCTTCAGAGGACCGCTCTACCGCGTCTTTCTGACTCTGACCGGGCTCAGTTGGACTCGGAATTTACGATTAACGAAGTGGAAAATGCGATCCGACATCTGAAAACTGGTAGCGCGCCAGGTAGTGATGGTTTTCCGGCAGAATACTATAAGAAGTTCCGTGCACAATTAGCACCATCCCTGACCTGTTTGTTTAATGAGGTCTTGGGGGGCAGCTTCCCTTCCCCCATCCCAACGTGAGGCATTGATCGTGATGATACCCAAACCCGGTAAGCCCTTGCACGATGCGGCGTCGTACCGCCCCATCTCCTTGTTAAACGTTGACGTTAAAATCTTTGCCTCTGTGCTGGCTGCGCGTCTGAATCGGGTCCTTCCAGGTTTGGTTCACCCAGACCAGGTTGGCTTTGTGCCGGGTCGCCAGGCCGCCAACAACATTCGGCGTATGTTGCAGGTTATTCACGTGGCTCAACGGGACTCACAGCCAGTGTTGCTCGTGGGAATTGACGCAGAAAAAGCATTCGACCGGGTGGACTGGGGATACTTATGGTGTGTTCTGGAGATAATGGGCTTTGGCCCCAATTATATTGGTTGGGTTTGCAGCCTTTATTAGCAGCCTCAGGCGTGCGTTCGCGTTAATGGGGGACACTCGAGACACTTCTTTTTGGAGAGAGGCACACGACAGAGTTGCCCCCTGTCGCCCTTGCTCTTTGCCCTAATGATGGAACCTTTGGCTCAGAGCTTTCGAGATCACCCAGGTTTGCGAGGAGTCCGCATTGGTCCCGCGGAATACCGGATCGCGCTCTTTGCGAATGATATCATCTTATCCTTGGTAAATCCGACTGCCTCTCTCCCAATTGCGATGCAGCTGTTCACAGATTTTTCCCGGGTCTCCGGCTTCAAAATCAATTATACTAAATCGGAGATTTTGAATGTTGGGGTCCCCAGGGCGGTCTGTGTGGAACTTCAAGCGGCTTATCCCCTGCGCTGGGTGTCAGGAGCCCTGCGATACTTAGGGGTGAACCTAGCCATGGACCGGGCGGCTCTTTTTAAGGCTAACTATGATCCTTTGCTTCGACAGGTCCGGCGGGACTTAGAGGTTTGGAACGGTCTGCTTCTTTCCTGGTTTGGGCGTATAGCCGTAGTCAAGATGGTGATCGTCCCCCGCTTCCTTTACTTCTTTCAGGTTCTCCCGCTCTCCATCTCGCGAGCCACGCTGGCGACCTGGCAACAGTTGCTTATGAAGTTTGTGTGGCATTATCGTCGCCCGCGCCTAGCGCGGCAGGTTCTCTTTGCCCGCACGCGTTCTGGCGGTATGGGAATGCCCAATTTACATTGGTATTATGCGGCGGCGCAATGTCGGGCGGGGGTGGAATGGATGATTGCTGATAGCACTAAGCGCTGGGTGCAGATGGAAATGAGTTTGGCGGGGGGAGCGGGGTTAGGGGACTGGCTGTGGCTTGGGCCACAACTTCGCCGCGGCAAGTGCACCAGTAATCCCTACGTCCTTCATACCCTCCGATGCTGGGACCAGCACTTTCGACCCCGTGACGTGGATCTATCCCCTTTAGCCCCTATAGTTGATAACGCTTCTTTCCCACCGGGTTTGAGTGACGTGGTCTTTCGGCGCTGGGGGCACCTTGGCCTCAGCCGGGTCGGCCAAATTTTTGCTGATGGTCGGCTGCAACCCTTTCGTGCGTTACAGGATGAATTTGACCTTCCGGCTGGGCATTATTATCAATATATGCAAATGACGCATTGGGTCAATTCTAGGTCCGTCCGGCCCCAGGTTGCTCGGGACCTGACGGATCTGGAGCGCTACTGTGAGGGGTGCACTACTACAAGGGGTCTGGTGGCGACATTATATGCCCATTTGCAGGGGGCCCAGGCGCGTCCCCCACGTCATAGGGTGCTTTGGAACTCTGACTTAAGTCTCTCTTATACTGATCAGCAGTGGGAGGCAGTGGAAACGCGTCTGTGGAAGAGCTCGGTAGCGACTAATGCCCGAGAAACAAACTACAAACTGCTGTATCGTTGGTATATGACCCCGGCGCGGATTGCTCGTATGTATCCCGGGGCTGGGGGTCTATGTTGGCGTAACTGTGGGCAACGAGGTACCCTGGGACATATTTGGTGGGCGTGTCCCCGTATTCGTGCTTTTTGGAGAGGTGTATAATCCCGGATACAGATGCTCCTGGGACTGAGTATCCCTTGGGACCCGGGGATTTTTCTTTTTGGGGCCTCCGTGCCGGGGGCCCGGGCTCTGCAACTTGCCTTACTCCGGCACGGCCTGAATGCGGCCCGACTATCCCTGGTGGCGGCGTGGAAGCAGGCTCTGGCCCCCTCTTTCCAGGTCTGGCTGGAACGCATGTGGGATACATACTCCATGGAACGGGGGATAGCGGTTAATAGGATGCGTCTGGCTCGCTTTGAACTGGTGTGGGCGCCCTTCGTTTCTCGTTATGGTGCGTGATCGTTCTGGATAAATGTGGGTGATATGCCGTCCGCTCAGGAGGTATGCTCCCTCAGTGTGTTTCTTAGCTCAACTCTGTCCCGAGCCCTAGCGTTAGCGAGCCATAGTAAGGGGGGTTGGGAGGTGGGGGTGGGGGTGGGGGCCCCGGGATTGGGATGACTTAGGGGGGGGGAAGGGTGGTTGGGGGGGGTTGGGGGTCCCGGTTTTTCTTTATTATAAACGTGTAAAAATGAAGACATATTGTAGGTTACTCATGTGACCTGATGCTGTGTTGTTACTGTTGCACTCTTTTTGAAGAAGTTTTGTGATTCCTGTATCATTGTATTCTTTGGCAGTCTTTTTTTTTTTTTTTATTGAAAAATAGTTTTTTTTTAACTATTCACTTATGTGTCCTGTTAAAAAAAACAAGCTCACTATGAGGGTAATTTTCTAACAGCTCTCCTATGTATGAAGGTCACATAGATGCCTACTTTTAGTCTATTTTATAAAGGCACAAGGTCACTTATGTGTCTGTAAAACATTAGAGGTAAACCAGCAAAAATAGATTTATGTCAGCTCAGGAGCAGGCATCAATGTTAGCTATGGAGGTCATTCCAGAACATGAATAAGCTGCTTGGACTTGTGGGATAGACATTTTTCTTGTTAAATTTTCTAGAACCGTATTCTGAAACCACGCGGCCTTACACATACATGGCGCTAGCACTGAGATCTCAGAACAAGGGTGGAATGGGGGCGTGGCAAGCTGTGGAGATGTAGAAAGCGTATTCAGGAAAAGCCCATATATGTCCTGAGTGTTTCCCAAGGACACCTACGTTATCCAGTGGCAATGTAGCCAGGACATAGAAAAATGTCTGCTCTGATCTGCAATGCGTCCCATAGAGATGAATGGCTGTGACACGCCTATATTGAACTGGTGTGTCTGCTGTCTGGGAGGGCACAAGATGCAGTTGTAAAGAATAGAATGCACAGTTGAGGGATGTTTGTAAGGTTAAGGAACAATAAAAAAACACTCCTACAGAAATATAAAGCACTGCAATAGTCTTTATTCTGGCTATGCTGATATTTGCTGTTTGTGCTAAAGGGGCTATTCTCGGCTTCCTTAACAATTCTAGTGTTCAGAAAAATGTGAATGTAGATGTAGGGATGGTATGTGAGGTAGTATGGAGCAAAATCGTGTTTGGCTGAGAAATGCAGATCAGATGTGGTGTTCTGAGACGCCATGCCATTATCTCTTCACAGCAATTGTTTATAGGTGCAGGGCATAGTTTTTGCAAAGGTATGTTATTTGTGACTATGAGTGTGTGTGTGTGTGGTTTGTGTTGCATGGAAAGATCTGGTGTGCTCATCCGCAAATCAGGGAGGAGATGAATGCCTGGCCAGTATCTGGACCGTAGGGATGACCGCGGCGTCACCAGGTGTCAGTGTGATTGGGCAGAATAAATTAGAAGAGGTCCTCTATAGCGAAATGTCAAAACATATCCCTGTCACTAATAAGGGAATCTCAGAATGAGAGCGTTCAACAGTGCAAACAGCACTAAGACATGCCTGTTGAATTCTCCCATTCTGAGGATTCTTTATTAGTGGTAGGGATATGTTTTAACATTTCGCTACGGAAAACCTCTTCTGATTTTTTGTGGTCGATACTAAGCATTGTACAGACTGTTTTCAGAGATGACCAATGCAAGCATAACTAAAGATGTCTTCTACTGGCATGTATGTTGTAATGCAAGGTATGTCATGACAAACTTATTTATTTAACAGGTTTTATATACCATCTTCTCCTTCAGTCAAAGCGGTTTACATTAAGGGGTATGTTAACTAAACCGTCTTAACATTACCAGCGCTAGTTGCAGGATTAATGTGCAGCTGTAAAGATGTAGCCCACTGGTTACTGCAATGACTGTGGAGGCAGAGGTCATGGGTTTGATCCTGCAATGGTGTTATGTAAAAAGACTGTCTGAGGCATTTCCTTTTAATTTAAATCAGTGCTGCCAGCAAAAAACACCCTCACAGTGCCGTAACCTAAGGTGCCGCATAAGGTGCCCTATAAGGCACTAAATAGGACACAGTATAAAGTGCCCTGTCCGCCATGGCACCTTATAATGCGCCCTATAGGGCGTGTTATAGGGCGCTTTATAGGGAGCCTTATGAGGCACCTCAGGTTACGGCACTGTGAGGGTGTATTTGCTGGCAGCACTGATCTAAATTAAAAGAAAAAGCCTCAGACAGCCTTATTAAATAACACCACTGTGGTATCAAACCCATGACTTCTGCCTCCACAGTCATTGCAGTAGCCAGTGGGTTACATCGGTATAGCTTCTAACACACCGCTGGCTGGCTACAGAAAGACTGCAGGTCACTACACAAACTGTCTGCTGTGGTTACCATAGGGTAGACCCACCCGTACCCATGATGCACTGCACAAGCAGATCAGCAGCCTACATCTGATCACCAGATGGGGTATGCGCCTCTATAGCACCCCGGCCTGGTAGGGGAAACTAACCGTGTGTGTTACTGGTACAGAGCAGCTACAGACCCTGACATTGTGTGGTTCCTGTGCCCACCCTGAGGGTAAGGTGGGGCACCCAGCACCAGGTCCACAGCACCTGGCTTGGCTGAGATAGGCTATGCTGCAGATCCCCATCAGTGCCAGTGTGTGATAGATAGTCCTTGCAGACACACCTAGGATACACCTGTGTCCATCTGTATTTCCCAGTCACGTTTAGCCCTTGTGGACTATGATGCACCCAGAATAGTGCATATCCTGTGTGGGTGCAGTGGTCATATGTTATAGGTGAAGGGGGGTGTTTGGACCCAAAAGCGGAATATGTAGCACCACCCAACCCGCCCTCTGTGGCTCAGGGTGAGGGGACAGGACTTCCCACCAACCGATTCACATTGTACATCTCTGCAATGGTGGCAGAAGAGAGGACCATCAACCCCAGTCCTACTGGGGAACAGGCACCCTACAGCGCAGTCAATGCAGATTAGTACACATCACATAGGGCACTGGCAGACAGGCAGTAGGGCTTTTCAGACGGCTGCCTGGGTGAGAATGTTCACAGTCTTGGCAAGTGCATATAACAATATGATTTGCAAGGGATTGTGGGAAATGCAGTCCATTCACACCAGACACAGCTGCTCACAATAATTAGTTGTGCTTGAGTGTAAAGCCAATAAGATATTTATTTATGGGGTTATTTCTCCCAACACAGATATGCTTGGTAGCACATAAAACAGGATACTTGCTTTCAGTGTTAAACTTGGAAAAACAAAATCAGGAAAACAGTTGAACTTGTCAGGCAATCAAAGCAAAAGAATAAAGACCTGGTTGGTAACAAACTGGTCTTTTCTGTAGGCTTTAGCTAATATTTTCTTAGCAGTGTTTCAAACAACAAGCAAAACCCACAAAGAAGGGAAAAACTGTTCTTTTCAGGTTAACTTCTTATATCTTCACACATAGATTCAGAAGTGATTCCCTCAGAGCTCACAAGCAATTAGGTAAGGCTCAATTGCTAGCAGTTATCCAGCTGAAACCCCTTAGCTGGCTTGCTTTCTACTGCTTGGCCCAAAATCCTACTCAGGAGCTTTTCTGAGTAGATTAAAGAACAAGTTTGTATTTCTTTGTGATGGTTGCTGTACTTTGTAACAGTAAATTACCAAAGGAGTTTAGACAGAGAGCAATCCATGTATTCACAGCCTGTATCTAAGACTTCTCCCCCTTCCTCAACAATCATCGGTTCAATATCATGGATTGGCACAGAGGAATTTCTCAATGGAGCACTTTCAGGAGAATACTTGTTTCCCTGCTGTCTTTCAAGGTTATAGCTAGGGCATAGATCAGTGTTCATACCTGAGCTTCCATTGCTGTTAGAGTTCCTCTCTAAATAGCCTGGCCAGTATGTAGTCCAGTTTTTATGTCCAGCCTTCCAATCCAGATCCCTGGACACTGGATCTCTCTTCACATACCTTCTGGCACGGGTCCTAGGGTCCCTTCCACGTGCAGCCGTCTCCCTCACAGGTACCGTCTGGAGATTCCTAGCTCTGCAGCACCATTCCTCTGGCTTTCCCCAGTCCAATGGTGTATGCTGGCCTTTTGAATGTCTCCCAGTATACGTACTGCTCTGGACTCCTTTAGACCTCCCAAATGCTTTTCTCTTCTTTCTTCCAAAGGGTTTCTTGCCCTCTCTGTCCGTCCGTTCTGGCTTCTGCTTCTGATGATCCTCCAGATGATGAAGCTGTCCAAGTTGAGGATATCCAAGCTGATTCTGAGGATCTCCCAGATGAAACTGAGGATGAGGAGGATAATTCTCTGTAGAATAAACTCTACCTTTATTCTGCTTTGATGAGTGCTCCACCTTAGCACAGCGCAGCTGTTCTGAATCAGGCCCTGCCCTTTGAGATGAGTGCTTAGGGATTACCTCATAGCCCTCCTGATTGAACACGTTTCCCCACTTCAGCTCCTCTAATGGCTGTTGGAAACCTGGTGCATTCTGGGACTGGTAGTCTTTTATGGGAAAATTCTGTTTTCTTATTTCTACCAGAACTGACAGGTTGCTTGTTCAGAGTCACTTCACCTTTTCTATAGCTCCTTCCTGAGCTATGATAAGCTTCCTTATCACATACCCCCCTGCTTAAGTTATTACGGACTGGTGTAACTGGTGAAACTTCTTCTCTACAGTCCGTAATACGGGAAAGGGCATCCGCATTCTTGTGTAACTTCCCAGCACGATGTTCCACTTGAAAATCAAATGCCTGTAAGGCCATGTACCAGCGTGTCAACCTGGCATTGTGGTTCTTCATTTGCTGCAACCACTTAAGTGGGGCATGGTCTGTGACCAACTGGAACTTTCTCCCTGTAAGGTAAAACCTTAACGCCTCCACTGACCACTTAATAGCTAAACATTCTTTTTCTATTGTGGAATACTTTTGTTCAGCCGGTGACAACTTCCTGCTCAGGTACATCACAGGATGCTCCTCCCCTTCATGACACTGGGATAGAACCGCTCCTAGCCCTACATCCGATGCATCTGTTTGAACCAGAAAGGGTTTCCTGAAGTCCACCCCTTTCAGTACCGGTCCTGTACACAATTTTCCTTTTAGGACTGAAAATGCTTTTTCAGCTTCAGGTGTCCACTTTAGCTGGTTTGGACAATTCTTCCGCAGCATATCCGTGAAAATTGCACTTTTCTCTGCAAATTGCGGTATAAATCTGCGGTAGTATCCAATAAGTCCCAAGAAACATCTTAATTGTTTCTTTGTTGTTGGAGGGGGAAAATTCCTGATGCTATCTACTTTACTCATTAGAGGTTTAATTTTTCCTCTTCCCACTAGGTGGCCCAGGTATTTTACCTCCCTATTTGCAAAGGCACACTTCTTCGGGTTTAAAGTGATTCCCGCTTGCTTCATGGAGCACAAGACTGCCCTGATCCTCTTTAGATGCTCCGCCCAGGTGTTACTATGGATTATGACATCATCCATATATGCAAAAGCATAATTTTGGTGGGGTCGAAGTACCTGATCCACTAACCTTTGGCAGGTAGCCGCTGCTCCATGCAGTCCGAAAGGCATCCTCTTGAACTGGAAAAGGCCAACGGGGGTGCTGAACGCAGTCTTCGGCTTCGACTCCCTGGTTAGAGGGATTTGCCAATATCCTTTTGTCATATCAAGGGTGGTTAAATATTGAGCCTGTCCCAGTTGGTCCAACAACTCTTCAATTCTTGGCATTGGATATGCATCAAAAACTGATATTGCGTTTACCTGCCGGAAGTCAATACAAAATCTTAAAGATCCATCAGGCTTCGGCACCAGGACTATGGGGCTATTCCAGGGACTCTTTGACTCCTCTATTACTCCCATGTCCAACATCTCCTGGACTTGTGCCACTACTTCCTGTCTCTTCGCTTCAGGCAAGCGGTATGGCCTTTGACAAACTAATTTCCCAGGTGGAGTTATTATTTCATGGGCAACCAAATGTGTCTCCCCAGGTATAGGTGTCAACACATCTGGGAATTCTTTAAGCAATTTCCTAATTTCTTCCTGTTGTACCACTGTCAGGTCCTCACCTATTTGGGGCTCTGATTTTTCTTTACAATCAGATACCTGGGGTCCCAAATCTTCCTCTTCATTCACCTCCCTCTCTCGGGCACAGGTGGCAGCTAGGCTTTTAACCCCTTTGACGTCAGTAGAACCAAAGCCTTTGGTTCCACGCTCAGAATTTTCCAGGGATGTGACCTCCTCCACAGGTGGAAAACCCAGCCTCTCACAGATCAATTGGGCAATTCTGTCTCCTGTCTTCACGTGATAATCATTCTGTCCAAAATTAAATAACAGAACTTTAATATTGCCCCTGTAATCAGGATCAATTACTCCCGCACCCACATTGATGAAATATTTAAGGGCTAATCCGGACCTTGGGGCTACTCTCCCATAGCATCCAATAGGTATTTCCACTTGGAGACCGGTGTCAACCAGGGCTCTCCCTTGGCTAGGTACAGTCACATTTTCTATGCTGCACAGGTCAAACCCAGCAGCTTGAGGGGTTGCCCGCTTAGGAGCTTGGGCCTTCTCTGTGACCCTATGGTACTTTAAGACAAATGTCTGCTTAGGGATAGTTTGGTCTTCTGGACGCTTAACCATCTTTTTAGCTGGGGTCTGAGGACTTCCAAATAAAGGCCCGGGAGCTATTACCATTAAACCTTCTCCCTCCTTCTTTCCTAGTCCTTCCACTAGACCCTGTTTAAATCTTGGCCAGTCTCTTCCTAGAACCAAATCAAAGGGTAGCCTAGGCACCACTGCTAACAGGACTTCCTCTTGTTCCCCCAGGCACTTAACCTTTAGCCTATAGGTGGGATTGATGTTGCAGCACCATGAATGCATCTGATGTAAACTTGGCTTTCAGGGGTTCTAGGCACAAATCCTTCTTGGGCCTCTATCCTCTTCCAAAGCCTTTTTGACATCATACTCTGGTCTGCCCCAGAGTCTAACAAAGCATTTGTGGTAATTCCTTGCACATCAACCATCAAAAGAAATCCTTCTTTGGGCTGTTTTAAATCCACACCCATTAAGCTAGTGTGTGTCTGGCATCCCTTTTCTAAATGTCCCCATTTTCCACACTTGAAACATTTCTTTCTACTCCACTGTGTCATCTGGCTTGGCACAGTACATTTACTTCCAGAAACATTTTTAATTATTTTCTTTTCTGATACAGCACAGCTTGCCTCAGCACCAATCTTCAGAGGGCCACCCATTCTATGGCAAGCCTGCGTGGCTTCCAAGAATCTCTCTGCTAGCATGGTTGCCTCTCCAAGATTTTGGCAATTCTGCTGTATAAGGAAAGTGTGCAAATCTTTAGGCATAGCAGACATAAATTGTTCAAGCATAATAATGTCTAATAACATTTCTACCGTCTTTTGCTCAGGCTCCAACCATTTTACAGCTAATCCTCTGATTCTCTGACTCAGAGCCCTGGGTGTTTCACCCACTCTCAATGTAGTAGCTCTAAACATTCGCCTATACTCTGAAATAGACAACCCTAGGCGATCTCTAATAGCAGCCTTTACATCCTTATAATTCAAAGCCTGGGCTGCTGGCATTGCTCTATAAGCTGCAAGCGCCTCTCCAGTTAATGAGGCTGCCAGCCTTACTGCCCACTGGGTCTCTGGCCATGCTAATGCTTGTGCCACTCTTTCAAAAGACTAGAAAATCATCAACATTATCATCTGGAGTTAGCTTCCCAAAACTAAATGCCCCAATTCCCTGATTGAGTCCCACACTGTCCACATGTGGTGTACCAGTATTTACTGCTGGTCTTGCATCGGGTCCACTTTGGTTCTGCAGCTTAACTAGGGCTTGCACCAGATCAAGCACTGGCTTCTGCTGGTCCATTAAGGCTTTCATAGCAGTGTCCTGAGCCTGCTGTGCTAGCTCCTGTTGTCTGCTAAACTGGGCTGCCATCCAATCAGCTAATTCCCTTGGATCCATCTTGATCCCTGCAAGAAAACACAACAAAAAAAAAACCACAGTGCACCACCTTCCAAACAGGTGTTTTTTTCTGCTTCTTTTTTTTTTTCAATTACCCCTGTGCCTTACTCCCATCCACCACTAGACATGCCCAGGTACTTGTTACCTTATTGCCAGTGATGAATCCAGCTCTGCACAGGGTCTTTTCTTACTGGAACAGCTACCTGGAACAGCCACCTCTCCTCCAAAGTGCAGTTGAGGGAAAATCTTTTCTTTCAGCTTTTAAGCTTGAACTGTCTTTTCCTTCAGACTTGAGTTGTAATCCTTAGCAGGTAAATCCCTTTGCGCAAAAGCAATCCGAAAAACTACGCCATTTGTCAGACGGCTGCCTGGGTGAGAATGTTCACAGTCTTGGCAAGTGCATATATCAATATGATTTGCAAGGGATTGTGGGAAATGCAGTCCATTCACACCAGACACAGCTGCTCACAATAATTAGTTGTGCTTGAGTGTAAAGCCAATAAGATATTTATTTATGGGGTTATTTCTCCCAACACAGATATGCTTGGTAGCACAAAAAACAGGATACTTGCTTTCAGTGTTAAACTTGGAAAAACAAAATCAGGAAAACAACAGTTGAACTTGTCAGGCAATCAAAGCAAAAGAATAAAGACCTGGTTGGTAACAAACTGGTCTTTTCTGTAGGCTTTAGTTAATATTTTCTTAGCAGTGTTTCAAACAACAAGCAAAGCCCACAAAGAAGGGAAAAACTGTTCTTTTCAGGTTAACTTTTTATATCTTCACACATAGATTCAGAAGTGATTCCCTCAGAGCTCACAAGCAATTAGGTAAGGCTCAATTGCTAGCAGTTATCCAGCTGAAACCCCTTAGCTGGCTTGCTTTCTACTGCATGGCCCAAAATCCTACTCAGGAGCTTTTCTGAGTAGATTAAAGAACAAGTTTGTATTTCTTTGTGATGGTTGCTGTACTTTGTAACAGTAAATTACCAAAGGAGTTTAGACAGAGAGCAATCCATGTATTCACAGCCTGTATCTAACACTTCTCCCCCTTCCTCAACAATCATCGGTTCAATATCATGGATTGGCACAGAGGAATTTCTCAATGGAGCACTTTCAGGAGAATACTTGTTTCCCTGCTGTCTTTCAAGGTTATAGCTAGGGCATAGATCAGTGTTCATACCTGAGCTTCCATTGCTGTTAGAGTTCCTCTCTAAATAGCCTGGCCAGTATGTAGTCCAGTTTTTATGTCCAGCCTTCCAATCCAGATCCCTGGACACTGGATCTCTCTTCACATACCTTCTGGCACGGGTCCTAGGGTCCCTTCCACGTGCAGCCGTCTCCCTCACAGGTACCGTCTGGAGATTCCTAGCTCTGCAGCACCATTCCTCTGGCTTTCCCCAGTCCAATGGTGTATGCTGGCCTTTTGAATGTCTCCCAGTATACGTACTGCTCTGGACTCCTTTAGACCTCCCAAATGCTTTTCTCTTCTTTCTTCCAAAGGGTTTCTTGCCCTCTCTGTCCGTCCGTTCTGGCTTCTGCTTCTGATGATCCTCCAGATGATGAAGCTGTCCAAGATGAGGATATCCAAGCTGATTCTGAGGATCTCCCAGATGAAACTGAGGATGAGGATAATTCTCTGTAGAATAAACTCTACCTTTATTCTGCTTTGATGAGTGCTCCACCTTAGCACAGCGCAGCTGTGCTGAATCAGGCCCTGCCCTTTGAGATGAGTGCTTAAGGATTACCTCATAGCCCTCCTGATTGAACACACGTTTCCCCACTTCAGCTCCTCTAATGGCTGTTGGAAACCTGGTGCATTCTGGGACTGGTAGTCTTTTATGGGAAAATTCTGTTTTCTTATTTCTACCAGAACTGACAGGTTGCTTGTTCAGAGTCACTTCACCTTTTCTATAGCTCCTTCCTGAGCTATGATAAGCTTCCTTATCACAGGCTGGAAAAGCTCAGTTGCCCCCCACAACTATCTGACATTCACCAGCAGAGGGCACAGTCCGTCTCCACCCGCTGCACCCTGCAAGGTGTTCCAGCCATACACATGCTAACTGCAGACAGTCTGCTGGCTAGTACATAGTGCATGTTCCTGGAAAAACTGTGTGCACCCAAAAATGGGATGCGAGCACAGACACCATGCAGGTATGTCAGTGATTGGTCCCCAGAAAGGGAACTCACAGATATTACTTGAAAGAAATACTACACAGCACTATGGGGGAACCTAGCCATGCCATGGTCACTGCTCAGCCAGGGTGAGAGTGACCCCCCAGCATGACATCCTGTGGCCACCCTGTCCGTGCAGGTGGTGGTCAGGCAGTACAATGTCCCAGCCATTGCCCTATGCCCTGTGCAGATGCAGCTTGCCCAGGCTGCCCTGTCCGGGCCATATCCACAGTACCTTGCTCCTCATTATGCACATTGGCAGGCTAACACTGGAAACAGTGCAAGCATTGGGGGCTCAGTAAGGTGTAGGCAGCCACAAAACACTGGATAGACATACACACACTCACACACCTATTTCAGCATTGTGCAAATATAGAGGTGGTTGGCAGCCCTGGCCGCCACACCAGTCCTGGGCACAGTGCAGGCATTGCTATGGTACTCAATACTGTTAGGGTCACTCCCCGGGGTGGTAAACACTGTCAGAAACAAGAACTGAAACGCACTCCATAGATATCAGAAAGGTTACCATGATGAATCTCTGTCAACAAATTGTGTTTAATGTAGGATTTGGTATCTGACATTAATCATAGCAACATTTTGATACATGTGGAACGTGTTTCCAAGTTTAAGACGGCATTGCTAAGGAATGCAGGTGCTAGTATTGGTAGATGCTGCTCCGTGCAGGGCCCAACAGCCTGACTCTCCATGAGCCGTTGGATAGTGGAACCTGTGGGTGTTTGTGCCCCTGTTGGCCGCTGCTCTAAGGCAGAGGCTCCCAACTCCAGTCCTGGTGGGCCAAACACGGTTCAGGTTTTCATGCTGTCCCTAATGAATATGCATGGATACATTTGCATACAATAGGGGCAGTGCATACAAATGCATCTCAAGCATATTTCTTAGGGACAGCATGAAACCTAAATGTTTGGCCCTCCAGGACTGCAGTTGAGAAACTCTGCTCTAGGGACTGCACATGTCTATGGTGTATATGCTCTGTAGGGTAAAATATACGCATTTATGGCGTGTTTATTTTATCTGCAATAAAGGTTCCTTCTATATTACCATGGTTTAGTACTGGGTAAAATATAGGGACATGGTCTGCAGGAGCCACAGCTGGGACTTGAACCTGTGACTTTCTACCCCTGAACATGCTGGCTGTGTGTACTGCACCAAACTGTTGCCAGAGAGGCAGGTCATTCCCTGGGGATACCATTACTGTTTGTCAGACAGACCTTGTCTTTTGCAGTGCACGGCACCCACCTAAACAGGGCTTGGCCTTGGTCTGCTGTGGGCATATGCCACTGCCCCCTCCACCACCCCACCGCCACCATGCTGACATGCCCTTATGCCATTCCAAAAGTGACATCTTCCTTTTTATTCTTTATGTGTCGTGTTGCTTACCGTTTATCACTGTTTTTTCTATTGGCTAGCTCGGTATTTTGTATTTCTATTTTGGTTCTGGTCATTATCTCTCTGGTTTTTGCATGTTTTGTTACTGCACATGTATCACTACTATCACTTTTCTTGGTCTCCCTGCCTTTGCTGTACATTGCTGACTGAAATGGTTTCTCTCTCCTGCAAGTGTGCCTCTAGCGCGAGGTTTTCACTGGCGCTAATTTTCAGACCTTCAATTCACGGCGTTAGTGTGCATGGAGCCTCTCCCCGCCCATTGACCCCTTATCTCTGCCCCTGGGGTGCCTTACTCCGTACTCTGGGGAGCCTTACTCCACCCTCTGTGCGCCTTAATGCCGGCAGAGACATTATGGCGCGATACGTGACGTTCTCGAACGTTAATGCGCCATTATCGCGTGATAATGTCGCCACTGCAATGTTAGCGCTGTTTAGTAAACATACCCCTAAAACTTTCAGTTTACATAAAACATATCAAGTGTGGGTAACAAGTGAAGTTTAAACAGAACAAAGAGTTAAAGGAAGGTTGTATTAAATATTTCAGCATGCAGGATAACTATGCACATTTTGAGGTTGACTCCAATCAACCTTCTTATATTATGTTCCAATAGTGGTCTATGAAAATAAAGGTTTTTAAGTTCTTTCTGAAATCTTTGATGTTGCGTAGAGCTCAAAGTCCTTCTGGGATTGAGTTCCATAGAGTTGGTGCATTCAGTGAGAATGGTGAAATTAGACTTAACTGCTAATTGTTGTTCCTTAAGGAACTCCAGTCTAGTCCCGAACCTTAGAGGTTGTGACGTCCTACCGCAGCTTGGAGACTGACCATGTCACACTTTTGATGACACCAGTATAAATATTCCAGGGACCGCCTCCTTGCTCCAGTATCCTATTGACAAAGCAGACTCACCAGAGCAATAATTAAGCAACTATAAACATTTAAAATCTTTTAAACTAACTATACGAACCATTTACCTGTTAATAACTGCCAAACAGTGGTATGAACTAAAGGAGTTATACCCCCTTTTCTTGTGCCCGTTCACTAAAACAGAGGAAACTGCATCCCCCGTTTCCCATTTCCTACCTGAAACACCGACCCATGAGGCGCTCTCGCGGACTCCCAATACTATTTACTTTGCTACAGGGTGTCGTCTGGCAGGCAAGATCAGGGAGGGATGCGGGACTAGACTGGAGTTCCTCAAGGAACAACAATTAGCAGGTAAGTCTAATTTCACCTTCCTTAGCGTCCCTCCAGTCTAGTCCGGAACCTTAGAAGATGTAACATAAGAACATAAGATATGCCATACTGGGTCAGACCTAGGTCCATCAAGCCCAGTATCCTGTTTCCAACAGTGGCCAATCTAGGTCATACATACCTAGCAGTTTCCCCAAAAGACACAGGTTCCACAATGCTTATACTGGGTCAAACATTGATATCTTGGGTCCCTTCTTAATAATGGTTTATGGACCTTTCCTCCAGGAACTTGTCCAAACCTTTTTTTAAACCCAGCTACACTAACAGCCTTTACTACATCCTCCAGGAACAAATTCCAGAGTTTGATTACACGTTGAGTGAAAAAAATATTTTCTCTTATTAGTCTTAAATAGTTTACCCTGTAGCTTCATTGCATGTCCCCTAGTCTTTCTATATTCTGATAACGTAAACGATTGATCTACGTTTACCCGTTCCACTCCGTTCATTAATTTATAGACTTCGATCATATCTCCCCTCAGCCGTCTCTTTTCCAGGTTAAAGAGCCCTAACCTTTTGGGGAGAGCCAGAGATGACAGCGCCCGATTGGAGAGGGAACAGGCTCCTGCTCCGGCGGCCCCGACGTCACCGGGGGCCTCTTTAAAATGTGAGCAGTGTGTGAGCAGCTTGGGAGAGCCAGAGACGACAGCGCCCAATTAGAGAGGGAACAGGCTCCTGCTCCGGCGGCCCCGACGTCACCGGGGGCCTCTTTATAAGCTCTGTGTGTTCGGCGCAGCCGGAGGCGCGAGTCCAGGGCAGCGATCTAAGGGGCTAGATACAAAGGGCGTGTTAGGCCCCTTGGGAGCCCCTTGGAGAACCGTAGGAGAACTGTCTGTAGAGGCTCCAGGAGATTCAACATCCAGATGGGGAAGCGGAAGAAAAAGATTGCATCTGTGACACCGGTGGATGCAACGGTGGGTCCTATGGACAAACATGTTAAGGTACTATCTGGCACTGATGTTTCTTTGGGCTCTGACTTTCTGACTTTGCGTTCATCTGCTGCGTCCTTAAGTTCCCCGAATCGTTCTCCTCCTTCTCCGCCATGTTTTATCTCCCCACCTCCATCTGCCTCAGTGGGTGGACAGTTTCAGCAGAGTACTCCGACAGACTCGGGGGAAAAGCTGAAACCTGTTGCTTGGTCAACTGTGTCAGGTGTGGCTGAGGAAGTACCTGATGCTCTGGTCACCTTGGCTGACATCTGGAAAGTTGTTAGTCGTATCGAACATTCTTTGGTTCCCACTGTTAAGCAGTTGTGTGATTTCTCCTTGGAGACTTCCACTAAACTTAGTGAGGTGGAAGGGAGAGTGGGGAGTATGCTTACACGTATTTCTAGTTGTGAAACTCAATGTCTTTCGTTTAAAACAGTACACTCCTCTAATGTTAAAGATAGTTTAATTATACACCACAAGATGGAATTGTATGACAATATGCTTCGTGCCAGGAATATTCGTTTGTTAAATTTTCCAGTTTGCCATTTGCTTTCAGCAGAGATTTTGCTTCAAAAATACTTTAGAGAGGTTTTGGGCTTGGCCTCGGCTGACTCCATCGCTATCTCAAAATTGTATTATCTGACAGGACGTGGGATTTCTACTTGTCCCTCTGGGGAGTTTGATGTGGTTCAGGGCCGTACTGACCTTGAACTGACCAAATTTCTCGAGGATTCTCAAGATAATATTCCATCTTGTGCTACCTTGGTAGTAACCTTTGTCTCTGACAAGGATAAGGTTCTTGTATTTCGTAGTTACTTTAAAAATATGTCCTCTCTGTTTTGTGGTGCTAAAGTTCAGATGTTTCCTGATGTCTGTAGGGCTACGCAAGTTAGGCGGCAGGTCTTTTTGGCCTTGAAACCTAGAGTAATAGCTCTATCAGCTTCCTTTTTTCTTAGATATCCCTCTAAATATATTTTTTTGGATCCTTCTCAGTTAGAGTTGTTTTTGAATAGTAAAGAGGGACAAGGTAATATATAGGAGGCGGTGGAAGGAATATACTAAATGCTGTCATGTAACTAGAGTTTGTTACGCTTGTTTTCTTGAAATGTTGTTTTCCTTTTGTATCTCCTCATTATTGTGGGCTAAGTAGTAGTGTTCTCTGTTAATGATTTTGTATCCTATATTTTTATGGAATGTAGATACATTTAATTTGTATTGTTATATGCATTGGCACTTCTTTACTTAATTCTTGCTTTGTGTAAGTTGATGAAACCTAATAAAAAAAAAAAAAGAGCCCTAACCTTTTTAGCCTTTCTTCATAGGAGTATCCTTCCATCCCCTTTACCATTTTGGTGGCTCTTCTCTGAACTTTTTCTAATAATGCTATATCTTTTTTAAAATACGGCGACCAGAATGGCACACAATATTCAAGGTGTGGTCTCACCATGGAACGATATAGAGGCATTATAATATCTTTTGTTTTATTTTCCATTCCTTTCCTTATGATACCTAGCATTCTATTTGCTCTCTTGGCCGCCGCTGCACACTGGGCTGAGGGTTTTAACATGTTTAACATGTTATCCACAATGACGCCTAAATCTTTTTCCTGGGTGGTGGTTCCTAATGTGGAACCCTGCATCGTGTAACCATAGTTTGGGTTGTTCTTCCCTAGGTGCACAACTTTTCACTTGTCCACATTAAATTTCATCTGAGATTTTGATGTCCAGTCTTCCAACAGAGCAGTAAACACCTTAACAGGAGGGCCCTGCTAGACCAGCCTGAAGCACCGCTGCTCCAAACCTAGAGTCCCCTTCCGCTTGAACATCAATCCTGTAATGCTTCACAAAAGTATGCAATGACGACCAAGTCGCTGCCTTACAGATTTCCACTGCCGGCACCAAACTAAACTCCGCCCAGGAAGCCGCCTGTGCCCTCGTCGAATGAGCTTTCAAGCCATTTGGAACCACTTTTCCCTTCAACAGACAGGCTGAAGCGATAGTTTCCTTAATCCACCTAGCAATAGATGACTTAGACGCCTGCTCACCTTGCTTCGAACCCCCAAACAACACGAACAATCTGTCGGTGGTACGGAACGAAGCTGTTCTCTGCAAATACTTTCTCAAAGCTCTGCTAACATCTAACCTATGCAGTCGGCCTCTATCCTTGTTTTTACCTGCCATCTCAAACACCGGCAATGACACTACCTGATTCACATGAAAGGCCGACACCACCTTAGGTAAGAAAGAGGAAACCGTCCTCAACACCACTAAGGCCCTTCATTGTCACCTTAGCTAAGGGCTCAAACGGTTCCCGTACCAGCACCTCCAGCACTACATTCAGATCCCAGACCAGAACCGAAATTCTGCGTGGAGGTCTCAACAGAGAAGCTGCCCTCAAAACTCTTTTCACCTCTGGATGCGTGCCAAGTGCCATCCCTTGTTTTTTTCCTCAAAAACAAGAGAGTGCTGTCAACTGCACTTTAAGAGAGGCTGCCGCTAGTCCTTTATCGAATCCATCCTGCAAAAATGACAACACTTGCGGTACCGAGGCTCCTAACGCTTTAATCTGCCTGTCTCCGCACCATAACTCAAATATCTGCCACACCCGGATGTACGCCAATGAAGTGGATCTCCGCCTAGATCTTAACAACGTCACAATCACCGCTGCTGAGTACCCCTTGCCCTTTCAAGAGCCAAGCCGTAAGCGAGAACCGATCCACCTGTGGCATTGTAAACGGGCCCTGCGTAATCCACTCCCGCTACATGCGCTGCCGATAATGCTTCCAGATGTGACTCGGCCCAATGGAGTAACTCGTCCGCTTCCTCTTCGAGAGCCATGCTGCCCTGCTGCCTTGACGAATGATGTAAGCCACCGCTGTGGCGTTGTCTGAAAATACTCGGATTGCACTCCCTCCCAGCCACCGCTGAAGGGTCTTCAGAGCTAGAGTGACGGCTCTCAACTCTAACCTGTTCATTGCCCAAGTCCTTTCCTGTTCTGTCCACTGACCCTGTGCATACTGCCCTTCGAAGTGCGCTCCCCAGCCAAACGTGCTTGCATCGGTTGTCAATGCCCTCCAAACTGGTGACTCTAGAGGCATCCCCTTTTCTAGACACCCTGGAAGCAACCACCACTGTAAAGACTGTCTCGCCTCTGGAGGGCAGACCATCTTTTTGGACAACTGATCAGACTGATGTGACCATCTCCTGAGCAGAGATCTCTGCAGCGGCCTCAAGTGAGCTCTGGCCCATGGCACCACCTCTAGCATGGCTGCCATCGTCCCCAATATTTGTAAATACTGCCACACTGAGGGAGCCTGTCTGCCCAGGAAGGTGCGAACCAAGCGCCTTAATTTGTTGATGCTGACCTGAGGCAGGTACACTCTGTCCTCGTGTCGAATCGAGCCCCCAGATATTCCAACTCCTGGGACGACGGTAACTTGCTCTTCGCTAGGTTTACTACTCATCCTAGAGACTGCAGAAATTGCACCACTCGCCAGGTAGCAACCACGCTCTCTTCCTTTGACTTCGCTCGGATCAGCCAGTCGTCCAGGTAAGGGTGAACCAACACTCCTTCCTTTTGCAAAGCCACTGCCACCACCACCATGACCTTGGTGAATGTCCTTGGTGCTGTTGCTAATCCAAACGGCATTACTTGGAACTGAAAATGTCCCATGGGCACCGCAAACCGAAGAAACCTTTGATGTTCTGCTCTGATCGGTATGTGTAGATACGCCTCTGAAAGATCTAGAGCCGTGAGATACTCACCCTGCCGAACCGCCATTATGACTGATCGTAGTGTTTCCATGCGAAAGTGCAACACCTTGAGACATCTGTTTACTTTTTTGAGGTCCAGGATCGGCCTCAAGGTGCCCTCCTTTTCTGGCACCACGAAATAGATGGAGTACCGACCGCAGCCGTATTGGTCCTCCGGTCCTGGCACCACCGCCTTTAGTGCTAGCAACCTCTCCAAGGTTTCCCGCACTTCTACAAGCTTCGCTCGCACCCTGAAGGGAGATTGCACAAAAACATCTCTCACTGGACGTTGAAATTCGAGTGCATAACCTCTCTGCCTGATTTCCAACACCCACTGATCTGAGGTAATTTGGGCCCATGCTGGAAAAAACTCCCTTAAGCGACCTCCCACGGGTACTATTCCAGCCTGGACCCCCCTCGCATCATTGTGGTTTCTTAATGTTTGGGGAGGAGGAGGCCCCAAATCCTCTGCCTGCTTCTTTAAAACCTTGAAACCCCAAGGCTCTGTACTGAAAACGCCCTCTCTGAAACTGACCAAATCGTGACTGCCGAAAACACCTAAACTCTTGCTGTTGACTCCTGGAAGGCGCCACCGGACGCCCCTGCTTGTTTATCTTCCGGAAACCTGCCCCCTTTGACTCTCCTAAATCCTTCATCAACTTCTCCAGATCTTCCCCAAAGAGACGTTTACCCCTAAAGGGGAGCTTCCCTAGCCGTGCTTTAGATGCCGCATCCGCCGCCCAATTACGGAGCCATAGGGATCTCCATGCGGCCACTACCGATGCCATACTCTTTGCCAGACCTCGTATAAGATCATACTATCTGCTAAATATGCGGCTCCTGATTCCATCCGAGCTGCCTCCTCAACCGCCTCTTCTACTTGCAAACACTTAATCCTTTGGGACCATCTCAGGCATGCCCTTGCCACACAAGCTCCACAAATCGAAGCTTGCATGGAAAGAGCATTAACCTCAAGCACCTGCCACAGTAGCATGTCTAACCTCCTATCCTGTGTATCCTTAAGGGCTGCACTTCCTTCTACCGGGATGGTAGTCTTTTTAGTAACTGACAAAACGGCTGCATCCACTTTAGGAGATTTAAATAGTTCCTTATCTGGCTCTTGCAATGGGTACAGCCGGTTCAACACTCTGGCACCCTAGAGGCTGGCCTCCAGCATATCCTACTCTTCCTGTATCATCTCCTTAAATACTCTATGAATCGGAAATGCCCTCTGAGACTCGTATTGTTTGTAGTAAGGGATCCTTTAAAGAGGCATCCACCCCCTGTTCCGCGGTCGGCATATTCAATGCCTTCATCGTTTCTGCAATCAGTGCAGCCAGCTCCTCCCTCCGGAATACCCGGACAATCCTCGCCTGGTCCTCCAGTTCGGTCAACTCTCCTTCCTCCAACTCTGGGTCTATGTCCGAGTCTTCTAAAACCCCGGACTGCTCCACCAGGGCCAAGTCTAGGTCAGCTCTCTCCGCCGACAGTCTAGATCTTTTAACTGGGACGCCATCCGTCCCCCTGTCCAGTGGCATCCCTTGTCGCTTGGACCCTGGAGTTTCCTCATCCACCAAACCTGCTATGTTACTCCCGGCACCGCCAAGGGTCTGCTGTAGCAGCACCAGAAACTGCTGAGAAAATATTGCCCCCAAACCCCCCTGCATGGAGGTTTGGGACAAAGGAACCTCTGGTGCCAACGACGGGCCTGGCACCGGCTTCTGGGGCAACACAGGAGCGTCCAGGGACTCTGCTGCCCCCAACACCTCCTTTGCACTCTCTGCCCCACTGTGCTCCTCCATGACTGACAGCGATGCCTCGTGCGCACAACCTCTGCACACACCTGCCTCAGAAACGGCCCCTCTCCGGACCCCACACAAGAGGCAGTGAGGCCTAGAAGGCATAAATAGTTATGTACCACTTACCCCACCGAAAACTTAACCAGCTCTTTCTAGTTTAAATTTTCCTTTTTTTTTTTTAAAACACCAAAATTCCTCAAGCAATTCCAACTAAATCTCCCTCGTACTGCCTATGCAAAAATCCCAGTCCTCCCACGCGTTCTAAACCTGTAGAAGAACTGAAGAATTGTAAATGGCACTGCTTTCGGCTCCCGCGCAAAAAACATGCGGGTCTAAAATTGCTGCCAGAACACCCAAACTCCGACACCTTAAAACTCTGCCTTCCACTACCACTTGTGCTGCTTACCTCAGCGAAGCTGGCAGTCCCCCTTTCAGCCGCCCTGCTCTCCTCTGCTTTGCTCAGCGATCTCCCCGCGTCAAGCACAACCGGCTTGCACAGGGCCGAAGAAACCTCACCGGCGCTGCTCCGCTCGCTCTCCCTTCAAGCGCGGCTCGAGCAGCAGTCCTCGATGGTTCCTCACCCACCTTGGGGGGATCGGAAACCGGAGGCCCCGAACGCAACTCCCACACTCTGCTCTGTACCGTCAATTTATTTCAGAGAGAGGGGAGAAGGGGGGCAGTTTTCCATCACCTGCTTGCTCTAAATGTGAGTGAAGTCTAAACTTTGCCGATTTAAAGTGACAGTAGCCCCTTACCCAGATTTAACTCATCTTGTTTTTCTCCTTCTTTTTTGTTTTTCAACAACTCCCTAACTAAATCCTACTTAATGATTCCTGCAGTGAGTCCTGAGCCCCTGGGCTCACACCTCCTTCCGCTGCTTGGAGACTGAGAACTGGAGCAAGGAGGCGGTCCCTAGAATACTTACTACTGGTGTCATCAAAAGTGTGACATGCTCAGTCTCCAAGCTGCGGGAGGACGTGCACAACTTCTAAGGTTCGGGACTAGACTGGAGGGACGCTAAGGAAGCTCTGTTAATTGTTGACTGCATTGCTTTGGGGTAATCACTGGGAGTGATCAACATGTCCTTGGTATTTGTTCTTCTTGACCAGTTTTCAGGATCCCTCTTTATGAGGACCTGCAGTGTTTCAGCTGAACTATTGTGTAGGATTTTGAAGATGTTGAGAGTAGCCTTATACCCGATGTGACTCTTGATTGGAAGCCAGTGTAATTGTTGTAATATGGACGTGATGTGATCATTTTTAGCTGTGGCTGTGATGACACGTGTAGCCGTATTCTGGCCCAATTGGACAGGGTGGATTGAGCTGGTAGGCCTTGATATGGTGAAATTAGACTTACCTGCTAATTGTTGATCCTTGAGGAACTCCAGTCTAGTCCCGAAATCAGGAGCTGTCAACCTCTCACAGCAGCTTGGAGATTGAGAAACTTCATTTCTGTGATGTCACGGGTAAATAAGTACAGACCCCTTCTTCACATTCCAGTAACCTATTGACAAAGCAGGCTCCCTGGAGCAACAATTAAGCAACCCAACACTTTGTATCAAACATACTAACTTTAAACTAAGGAACCATATGTACACTCAACTCTTCCGTTATTTATAATGGTTAACAGACACCGAGGCCCGAACCCTCCCTGACTGAAGGACCCAGGACCTCTTCCCCACGTTCCCCCGATCCCACCCTATTGAGAGAAACCATGATATTCCCATGCAATACCAGTAGCTTACCTGTAAAACTCCTACACTTCAGGCTATCGTCTATCGGACCTCTCAGGGTGGGATACGGGACTAGACTGGAGTTCCTCAAGGAACAACAATTAGCAGGTAAGTCTAATTTCACCTTCCTTATCGTCCCTCCAGTCTAGTCCCGAAATCAGGAGACGTAGCAGAGCAGTGAAAGCCCTTATTGGGGGGGACCCTGTAGACCAGGCTGAAGCACCGCCGATCCAAAACAGGCATCCCTGCCCATCTGAATATCCAGACAGTAATGCTTAACAAAGGAATTGAGCGAAGACCAAGTAGCTGCCTTACAGATCTCCGCTGCCGGTACCAAACAACTCTCTGCCCAAGAAGCTGCCTGAGCCCTGGTAGAATGTGCTCTAAGACCTTCTGGCACCCTTTTGCCTCTCAGAGGATAAGCCAACGCTATGGCCTCCTTCACCCATCAGGCAATGGAGGACTTTGACGCTGCTTCCCCTTTATGAGACCCTGCAAAAAGAACAAACAACCTATCCGACTTACAGAAACCAGCTGTCCGACTCAAATAGCTCTTTAACGCTCGACCCACGTCCAAGAGATGCAACCGATCAGCAGGCTGTTCAGCCCTGCCAGCCCTAAACACCGGCAAAGAAAGCACCTGATTCACATGAAAAGCCGAGACCACCTTCGGCAAGAAGGACGGCACGGTCCTCAAAACCACCTTAGACTCCAGAAAGGGCCTCCGACAGGATAAAGCTTGCAATTCTGAAATTCGCCTAGCCGAACAAATAGCCACTAAGAAAACCACTTTAAGGGTAAGATCCTTCAAAGACGCCCTGGACAGTGGCTCAAGGGGCTCTTTAACCAGCGACTGCAAGACCAAAGTAAGATCCCAAGCTGGTACCACCTGCGAGCGCGGGGGCCGCAAAAGAGACACCGCTCTCAAAAAACGCTTTATATCCGGATGCCCCCCAAGTGCTACCCCTCGAACCTTGCCCCTATAACAGGACAACGCTAATAACTGCACTCGCAAGGAAGAAGCTGCCAGGCCTTTTGAAAACCCTCCTGCAAGAAAGACAACACCTGCGGGAGAGACACCTTTAGCGCCACAATTTGCCTACTTCTACACCACTCCTCAAAAATCCGCCAAACTCGAATATAAGCCAATGAAGTCGACCTGCGACGAGCCTTCAGCACCGCTGCCGAATAACCCTTCGCCGTCATCCTCGCCCTTTCAAGAGCCAAGCCGTAAGTGAGAATCGAGCACCTGAGGCATGAGCAAGGGGCCCTGCGACAGCAGATCGTCCCGCAGGGGAAGCTGCCAAGGGTCGTCGACCACCAGCCTCATGAGGTCTGCATACCACGGCCTCCTTTGCCAATCCGGCGCGATCAAGACCACTCGGCCCTTGTGCCTTTCTACGCGCTGCAACATGCGGCCGATGAGCACCCATGGAGGGAACACGTACAAGAGATGCCCTTACAGCCACGACTGAATGAGCGCATCCAGGCCTTCCGACATCCGCTCCTTCCTTCTGCTGAAGAAACAATCTACCTGCGCCGACTGAAAAGTCGCCATCAGATCCATGAATGGCGTTCCCCAGCGCCGCACCAGCATTGCAAATACCTCCAGATGCAGCACCTACTCCCCTGGGTCCACCTTTACCTGGCTCAAAAAGTCGGCCTGCACATTGTCTACCCCCGCAACATGCGCTGCTGACAACGCTTCCAAATTTTCCTCGGCCCACTCGAACAAACTCTGTGCTTCCGTCTCAAGCTGTACACTGCTCATTCCGCCCTGACGGTTGATGTACGCCACCGCAGTTCCGTTGTCAGAGAACACTCAAATGGCTTTTCCTTGGAGATAAGGCTGAAAATCGCGAAGCGCTAGAGCTACCGTTCTTAACTCTAACCTGTTGATGGACCAACCCTTCTCCAGGTCGGTCCATAGCCCTTGAGCGAACCTTCCTTGAAAGTGGGCCCCCCAGCTGTACAGACTGGCATCCGTCGTCAGCAACTGCCATTCCGGCGTCTCCAATGGCATCCCCTTTCCGAGACATTCGGGACGCAACCACCATTTTAGAGCATCACGTGCCTCCTGGGGACACGGGAGATATCTTGACAAGGGGTCGGCTTGGTGAGACCACCACCTCAATAACGCTCTCTGCAGTGGTCTCATGTGAGCTCGCGCCCAGGGGACCAACTCGAGAGTCGCCGCCATCGTTCCGAGCAACTGCAAATAATGCCACGCCGTGGGACGCCTCCTGCGAAGAAACTCGCGGACCAGATTGCGCAACGCTAGTGCCCACTCCCGCGGAAGCAGAACTCTCCCCGTCTTGGTGTCAAAGTGCACTCCTAGATACTGCAGACTTTGAGACGGAGTTAACTTGCTCTTTACCCTGTTGACTACCCAACCGAGGCCTTCCAGGAACGCTACCACCTTGGCCGTAGCCACTTCGCTCTCTTCCCTGGACTTCGCTCTGATCAACTAATCGTCCAGATAAGGATGTACCAACACACCCTCCTTTTGCAAGGCTGCCGCCACTACCACCATGACCTTGGTGAATACCTGGGGCGCTGTAGCTAGACCGAACGGCAATGCTTGAAACTGAACATGCCCCATCGGGAGTGCGAATCTGAGAAACCTCTGATGCTGCTGCCATATCGGAATGTGAAGATACACGTCCGCGAGATCCAGGGACATAAGAAACTCCCCCTTCCGTACCGCCACGATGACGGACTGCAGAGTCTCCATCCGAAAATGAGACACGTGGAGACAGCGATTCACCTTTTTGAGGTCTAAAATTGGCCGATAGGCCACTTCCTTCTTTGGTACTATGAAATAAATGGAGTACCGACCGCAGCCTAATTGGTCTGGAGGCACCGGCACTATGGCCTTGAGAGCCAACAACCTTTGTACAGTGTCTCCCACAGCCCTGCGCTTGAACCGGGCGTTGCAAGGAGACTGCACAAAGGAGTCTGTCACTGGGCGCCGCAACTCTAAGGCATAACCCTCTCGAATAACCTCCAGAACCCACTGATCTGAGGTAACTCAGACCCAGGCAGGATAAAACTCCCGTAAACGACCCCCCACGGGAACGCACCCCGCCCGGGCCCCCCTGACTTCATTGGGCCTTACGGATACTGTTGGAGGAAGTAGCCAAGGTAGAGGATGCCGCAAAACCTCTCCCTGCTCCTCGAAACCCTTGGTTTCCATAGGGAAAATGCGCCCTCTGACTCTGCCCAAACCTTGGGGAACGAAAGCGTCGAAACTCCCTCTGCTGCCCCTTAGGCAGTGAAGGCATTCTCTCTTGTTTTTGCCTGTCCTCCGGGAGCCTACTGCCCTTGGACTCCCCTAAATCCTTTACAACCTTATCCAAATCTTCTCCAAACAGAAGCTTCCCCCAGAAAGGAAGCTTACTAAGGGGAGCCTTAGACGAACTGTCCGCCGCCCAAATACGCAGCCAAAGATAACATCTAGCCGCCACCGCCGAGGACATACTCTTGGACAGACCTCTAATAAGGTCATAATGAATATCCTCCAGATAGGCAGCTCCAGACTCCAATCTCGCCGCCTCCTCAGCCGTACCATCCGCCTGATCTACTTGAATACGCTGCACCCAGCGAAGACATGCTCTCGCCACCCACGCCCCACAAATGGACGCAGTGCATTCACAAAAGACCTGCTTCAACAAGGTCTCCAGTTTCCGGTCCTGACCATCCTTGAGGGCTGCACTCCCCTCAACCGGAATAGTAGTCTTCTTGGTGACCGCCGATACTGCTGCGTCGACCCTGGGAGATTTAAACAACTCCCTATCCTGATCCAGAAGAGGGTACAGCTGTGCCATAACTTGGGACCCTTTGAGAGCCGTCTCGGGGAAGTTCCACTCCTCCTGAATCATCTCCCGGATCACCCTGTGCACGGGGAAAGCCCGTTGAGTCTTCCGGAAGGCCTGCAGCAAAGGGTCCTCCAAGGCTGACTCCTCCGCCTGAACCCCGGAGGGCATATTAAGAGCCTTGAGAGTCTCCGAAATGAGCGCGGGCAACTCCTCTCTGCGAAATACGCGAACCACACTGGCTTGATCTTCCTGATCCGTAATCTCGCCTTCCTCCAATTCTTCCTCGAAATCCAGGTCAGGCTCCTCCGATCTGTCCCCTTCTGCAATAATGGAATCTCTCTCTGCTCTGTGTCTCTTCGCTATCGAAGCAGACCCTCACGCGGTCAGAGGAGTTCCCGGCCTCTTTCCTCCTAGTGAAGACTCCGTAACCTCTGGAGCAGCCACCCCTGCGGCCGATCCGAACGCTCGCTGGATAACCGCCACATACTCTGGGGAACAAATGGCCGCCAAACCCCCCGCCAATGGGGGCTGCGGCCCACGAACGTCTGGAGCTGAAGGTGCCTGGTATGGGTTCTGGAGACGGAGGAGACCCCAGATCCCCCATAGCTGCCAGTCCTCCCCTTGGAATGTCCGTCTGCCCGTCCGCACTCAGGCCCAGCGCTGCAGACTCCTCCGTGCAGCTCCTGCATACCCCAGCTTCTGACACCCTGTTCCGCTTTGCTCCGCACAGCAAACAGAGCATCTTAGAAGACATCTTTACTCCCGCGGGTGTCTGGACCCATGTTAGAGAGCTCCCAGGAAAGCCCGCCCCAGCAAGCAAACAAAAATTAGGTGGCCTTTTTTTTTTCCGACACTCACTCCACCGACAAGGGGCCCCCCCATATGCACCCCCTGGCAAAGGGGAGTGAAAACGAGCTTCCCCGTTAGCAAAAAACACCAGAGAATGAGCCGCTGCCAAACCTGGCGGTTTCCCGCGCGCCCGACACGCGGCACGGCCTGCACTTCCCGGCCGCGTCTCGTTGCACCCCTGGCTCCCGCCCTGCTTCCCGCTCAAAATTTAAGCCTACCTTCAGCGGGTAGCCCTTCAGCTGCGGCGCTCTATCACTAAGCGAGAGCAGCCTTTTTGGGCTAATCTGGAGCCCTGCATGCCGCCGAACTCTGAGGTGAGCAGCTCTGCCCAACAGACTGACAGCCCGCTGACCTCCGCGGCCCGATAGCACTGGCAGGAAGAACTTCTGCACTTGCTACGGGCCGCACTCACCGCTGGCTCTTCTGCTCCCACACAGGCTCTTGCCGTTCAAGGGAACTGCTTTCCCCAATACCTTGATCCCTGCACCCCCCCCGAAGCCTCAAGCGGAAGGAGAGAGGGGAAGAGGGGGAGGGACTCAGCCTCAACTAACAACTAGGCAGAAAACCCCCAGCAATAAGGGAAGAGCCAATTGATTCTTTTTTTTTTAAATAAAGAAAATTAAGGTAACCAAACCAACTTAAAGAAACCTAATCTAATCTTCCTTAATTGCTCCTCCAGTGAGCCCCACACCAGGCTCATGAAACCTCCAGCTGCTTGGAGACTGAGAGAACTGGAGTGTGAAGAAGGGGTCTGTACTTACGTACCCGTGACATCACAGAAATGAAGTTTCTCAGTCTCCAAGCTGTTGTGAGAGGTTGACAACTCCTGATTTCGGGACTAGACTGGAGGGACGATAAGGAAAGTGAGTTACAATAGTCTAAGATCGGCGTTATGGTAGCCTGAATCACCGTGCGGAAGTCCATCTGGCTAAGTAGTATCACCTTCTACTTGCTTTTATACTATCCTAGAGTGCACTGAGATCACACTGCAGTGTTCTGGGCATGCAACAGACTGGTATATATAGTCTAGTTTGCATCAACATTTATGTATCATCAGTATTCATGTGTAGTTTGCATCAGCACAACACAGTCAGTGAGAGCAGCAGCTTAGGAAATGTTAAGTTTTACAGGGGGCTAGGGGAAGGGACGGCGGAGATGGGCGGGATTGACAACACCCTCTTTTCAGAATACGGTGAGCGCGGGGATGTACAAAGCAATTTGCTGCATACAGCCATGTGTCGTACCCCATAGTGCCGGGACACTCCACCCCCTGGTTGCTCCTGCCCAATCGGGGCAGTGGGAGCTCAGCCTGCCTGCAAACATAAGTGGTGTCCCTGCTCCGAGGGAGCCGCTGCCGGGACACTCCACCCCCCGGTTGCTCCTGCCCAGTCGGGGCAGTGGGAGCTCAGCCTGCCTGCAAACACAAGCGGCGTCCCTGCAGGGCGCATCCGCGCCTGAGGGCCTCGCCAGAGGGCCCTTTGGCGTGGCCCTTAGGTGCGACACGGAGGTGCGCAAAAAACCTGAAGCAAGCCATAAGAAGACCTGTGGAAACAAACCAAAAAAAACTATGAAACCGAAAAGACGCAAACATAGAAAACCTCCACGGTATGCAGAAGAGTACACCATCCAGTACTGCAAGGGGAATACAACGGCGACAGCTACAAAAGGACCCCACCACTCTAAGGACCCAGCACTGACACTCGACACAAATCCCAAACCTCAAGGATTCCCGCACACCATGCCACCCTTCCTAGCCCCCATCTACCTCCTAACCCCTCTCTTGACCCTCTACCCCTCCCCCACTAACACTCTCAACAACCTCTTCTACCCAGACACAACAACCCAACCCGCAAGCAACTACAACCCTGCACAGAATCTCTACCACACACAGCATACACCAACCCACACCACCAACCCCCCAAATTGCCACCACCTCTCCATCTCACTAATAAACGCACGATCAGTCAGAAACAAATACCACATGCTCCAAGACCTGATTACATCTAAGAAAGTCGACATCCTCTGTGTGACGGAAACCTGGCTAACAAATAGCGACACAGTAACAATGAACCAACTAACACCAAAAGGATACAACTTCCAACACTGCTCCCGAACGCACACCAAAGGAGGAGGCGTAGCCATCATAGCAAAAGACAACCTCCACCTCAGGACCCATACCTCAGAAACCTCCAACGATGCAGACATACTCACCCTCACCAATAAACACCTCTCAATCTGCCTGATCTACCGTGCACCCACCACAACCACCGACCTACCAAGGATACTACAACTCATCTCCGAGAGCACCAGCTCTACAAAAGAGCAAATAATTCTAGGAGACGTCAACCTCCCATCTCTCCAAGAAGAACAAGCAGAAACCTTCATTAATGCCATGACAGCAATGAACCTGACACAGATCATTCAAGAACCAACGCACGAAAAAGGGAACACACTAGACCTAATATTCCTAAACGCCCATACCACCTCCTCTCACAGGAACCTGGAGATCTCACCTACACCATGGTCAGACCACTACATCATCAACCTATCCCACACCTACCAACATATGAATAACAAGGAGAACATGCAACATACGAGAAGATTCAAAGCATTTATCAAAGAAGACTTCCTAGCACAAACTCTACCTAAACTCCAAACAAACTCCAACAACATTGACGATCTAATTCACAACTGGAACACCACAATCTCCTCAGCATCCAGTGCACCGATGAACAAAACCAACACCAGACCCACCTCCTCAAAAGCCCGATGGTTCACTCCCAGCCTCCGGAAACTAAAAACCAAACTCAGACGAACAGAAAGAAAATGGAGAAAGACCAAAAATGAAAAGGACAAAGCAAAATACCTAGCCAAACTCGATGCATACCACTCAGAAACCGACAAAGCGAAAAAAGACTACCACTCAAAAATCATAAACAGCCATAAATAAACCTCGAGAACTCTTTCAGATTGTCAAAAAGCTGTCAAGGACACCTAACAACTCTGACCAGCTGCCAAATATCCCACCAGAACTACTAGCCCGACAATACAAACAACTTCAACAAGCACAAACTCCACAACAAAACACAGAGACAACCAAAACAAACCACTGCACCATCATGAACAAAGACTGGAGTACATTTGATGCAACCACAGAAGAAGATATATCATCTACCATCTCCTGCCTAAACACCACCACCTCCCCACTAAACCCCTGCCCCACTGACTGGATAAAGAAATCCAAAGAAGACCTGACCACACCACTAACCCACATTGTCAATGAATCCCTCATCCAAGGACGCATGCCAGACATCCTCAAAACCACCATCATTCGACCAACCCTAAAAAAGCACAACCTGGATCCCCTAGACCCAGATCTAGAAAAAAAGCACAACCTGGATCCCCTAGATCTCCTACAGGCCGATAGCAAGCCTCCCCTTCACCGCCAAGATAATCGAGAAGATAGTCCAGCGACAGCTTCAAGAACATTTAGACATCAACAACATACTAGACCCGCAGCAACACGGCTTCCGCCCGCTACATGGAGTCGAGACCCTCATGACCACACTGCTGAACACCCTCATCATAGGAACCCAGGCAAAACACTCAGGATACGCCATGATCTTCCTAGATATATCAGCAGCCTTCGACACCATCTCCCACAACATACTCATACGCAGACTCCAAACAATTGGGATCAAAGATACCGTACTCCAATGGTTCCAATCCTACCTGACAGCAATTAATCCGCACCAGCACCTCAACCTCGCCCCCCTTCCAGCAACACCAAGGAGTACCTCAAGGATCCACGCTATCAGCCATGCTCTTCAACATCTACCTCTGACCGCTCTGCTCAGTCATACGCACCCACAACATCAACTTCCACATATATGCCGACGACACAATGCTCTACGCCCCAATTACAACCACAAACCCAACAAATGAACATCTATCAGCATGCTTCACCGATGTATCCAACTGGCTACAAGAGAACAACCTGTCTATTAACATAAAGAAAACTGAAGCTCTCATGGTAACTAAAGACCTGGACTTCAAGCCACCTACACACCTCAGCATAGGATCCACACAAATTCGGATACAGCCACAAATAAGATATCTGGGCATTATCATTGAGCAAGCTCTAACCCTCAAACAGCAAATTACTAAAACCACTGGAACTATATTCCACAAAGCTAAAATGATACGACTCCGACCTCTCCTTGAACCTCAGGACTTTAGGACAGTAATGCAAGCTATGACACTTCCACATCTGGACTACTGCAACATAATCTACCACGGACTACCCGCCTCACAGACCAACCCTCTCCGAACCGCATTGAACACCACAGCAAGAATCATCCAAAATGCAAAGAAACAAGACCACATCACTCCAATTCTGAGAGACCTACACATACTTCCCCTCGAAGCAAGAATTAAATACAAAGCTATTCTACTCACCCACAAAACCATCCACCAAGCACAAGGCACCCAGCTCTGCACCCTCTTGCCTCGTCCAGCCCACAAGGCAACCAGACAGACCTCCAGCAACTCCCTCACCATCCCTCACAAAAGAACCAAATGCACACAACGGACCTGCAACAGAGCCTTTGAACTTTATGCTCTATCCCTCTGGAATTCTCTACCAACCCACATCAAGAACAACAACGATCTCTTGTCATTCAAAAAACAGCTAAAAACCATCCTATTCCAAGAATATCTCAAAACAGAAACAAACTCACACAAATAACCAATCTTCTAAAGAACCTATGATTTATTTATTTAACATCTTTTATATACCGCGCTATTTGTTTTCAGTGCGGTTTACAAGTAACAGATCTGCACAATCAGAAAACACTGGTGTGCTTACATTATAACAGGTAACTTAAACTTGGAAAAGGGGGTAATAAAACTATAACTATGTACACACAGTGAAACTATATACAAAAACAGTGTAAAAACTGAGCTATGTATAAACATATTGGGTTCTTTAGTATTCACAGGCAGACTATGGTCGGAATAAGATAAGATAGGGCATAAAAGAACTTGAGGCAGAAATTACTTATGAGGGAATTGGGGAGAAGAGTGAGAGTTTGTCGGTTTAGGAGGGCTGATGATCCGATGAGGATTGGAAGCTTGTGCAAAATGGATCAGGAAGATGTGGTGCTTGATTGCCTTACGAAATTGAGAGGTCTTTAATCGCTCTTATTTCAGGTGTGAGGTCATTCCAGCATTTAGGTGCATAGAAGGCGAAGGTCCTTTTCTTGGTTGATTGGGTACATTTGATGGACTCCTTGGGGATAATCAGGGTGTTGTCCGTTGTTGTCCTTCTCTCTCTGTTTTTTGGGGTGATGGAGATGAGGTCGTTAAGAGACGTGGGGGCAAGGTTGTTGATAATCTTGAAAGTGATGATGAGGATTTTATAGGTTATCCTGCAATGAATTGGTAGCCAGTGTAGTTCCATGAGAGTCGGGGTGATATGGTCTGATCTTGATAGACCACAAAGCACCCTAGCAGCCGCATTCATCGCCAGTTGTAGAGGATTAATGGTGTTTTTAGGGAGACCGTATAAGATGACATTAGCATAATCAAAATGAGGTAGTGTGAGGGCCTGGAAAATGGTCCGGAAGTTGTTGTGAGGTAGCATGGGTCTGAGTTGTCTTAGCGTTCTTATTTTATTGTAGACAGCCTTTGTGACGTTACGAATGTGTTCCTTAAATTCAAAATGCTGATCCAGAGTAATCCCTAGGTAGCGAATAGATTGTTTACAGGGGAGATCCGCATCTCTTACTTTTAGAGAGGATGGAGGTGAGAATGCTTTGTTTCTTGATATGAAGAGAACTTCGGTCTTCTTGAAGTTTATACGGAGGTTTTGAGAAGCTAACCAGTCTGTGATGGCATTGAAGCATTGGATAAGGTTGGTGAGGTCTGGTTGACTGACTTTAAATGGAGTAAACAGTAGAACATCGTCAGCGTAAATTAATGAGGAGATGTTGAAAGTGCGTATGATGTCACAGATCGGCTGTAAGTATACATTAAACAGAAGTGCAGATAAGGACGATCCTTGCGGAACACCTTGGTGTTGGTGGAAAGGTGTGGATGTGGTGGGACCGACTCTGACATGTTGCCATCGCTCAGACAAGTATGACCTACACCATTCCCAGGCGAGACCCTCGATTCCCTTTTCTAGGAGTCGGGCAAGGAGTTGATTATGATTAACTGAGTCCATGTCTGTGTCCATCCACTCCAAAATCGTCAATGTTGCCCTCCTGGTGATGGCCCTTCCCCTATGATTCCCCCCCCCCTTTTTGTTACACCGCTTTGACCCGGTGAAAAGCGGGATATAAATACAGTTAAATAAATAAATAGTGTTTTGTTCATGCCGTGCCAAAAACATCTACAGCCCCGATTCTAAAACCATGGGTGCATTTATCCCCACAGTTGCGGAAATCATGTTTAAATCGGGCCAGTTTTCGATTTGGACATGCCCATGAGCCAGACGTGCATGTTCTGGAATTGGGCAGCACGCGTTTATGCCCCTAGTTTGTAAAATACACAGGTTAACCACAACTCTGCCTCCATGGCAACTCCACCCCTACTCTGGCGAAACTATGCCTCAGATAATGTCTACTACTGTACCACAGTACCCACGTGCAGAGTTATATATGCATATAGAGCTGCGCCATTATAGAAGGATGTTCACATTTAGGAAAGCGCTTTAAAACATTACATTACTCCCAAAGTATAAGAGGAAAAAGAAATGAAGAAGAGTCATTTTCTTTGCGTCGACTGAGTCAATCAGTATCTTTTGGCTGCTAGCGCTGCTGCTTTCATACAAGTAATTACCACAGGTCTTTGACCTCCTCTAATCCTCACTCAAGGCTGCTATTAACAGCTGGCTGGCATGACTAAGCCCACGCCTCCCAACATGACATAATAGCCAAGCTGTGTCCGGCTTTCGTAAGTACCAGCATGTGACGTCACTTCCGATGCTTGTCCCGGCGCCATTTTGTCAAAGCGGCAGAGACGTCCGTCAGCAGCGTTTTCACTTTGGCAACAGCTGTCTCAATTTTTCTTTTTTTTTCTTATTATTTTTGTTTTGAATATAAGTTACACGAACTTAAAGTAAAGCTGGTTTGGTGATCGAGGGAGAGAAGCCGTTGCTGTTGTCGTGGTCGTTGCCTTTCTCCCGGTATCGGGCGTAGCCGCCGGTGGCTTGGGAAGGGGGCAGGGGAGGGAAAGGGCATAGACAATGCCGCTGTCGCCGCTGAGGGTGGCCGTGGTGTGTTCAAGCAACCAGAACCGGAGCATGGAGGCCCACAACATCCTGAGGTGAGGAAGGAGGTCCGGCCGGGTGCTCTGGTTGAGACAAGGAGATTAGCGTTTTCCATCATGGCGCTGGCTGGGGCCTCCCCTGGGCGTTAACGGATCCGAGGGATTTAGGCCCTGAGACAAGGCGCTTTTTTTTTTTGTAGAAGACTAGTTACCGCTACTAGTGATAACTGTTTTAGAAAAGTAATCGCAGGCGCTTTTAGCTCCTCTGCCCTAATACTTAGCGTAGCGAGTAGGGGGAGACAAAACTTCCCACGATGCTTCGCTGGCAGCTGTCGGAGTCTTTCCCGAGAGTTGGCTGTTGTGGCCGAGTCAGGCGCCGCTTCCTGGTGTATAGAGTGGTGACGGGGTTGTGCAAGCCTGGAAGTGGCCGGTACACCGGGAACGCTAATGGGAGGGGGGTAGGCGAACAGGCCAGAGACTCACTCACTCCCCCCCCCCCCCCCTTAAAGCATCTTGTGCAAGAGACGAACCCTGGCTTTCTGCCTTCGAAAAAACGCAGCAAGTATTTCTTCGCTTTCCCGACCGCCAGATATTTCTTTCTTCCCATATCTCAGCTCTCTTTTTGGGAAGTTTGGCCTACACGAGCAAATACTTATGTTGTATTATGTGTTAAACTAAATATCATGTTGTAAAAACAATGTAATCTTGGAAGGTATGTGGGATTGGGGCTAGGGGCCGAGTATGCTGATCTAGAACTAGAAAACGCTTTGCCCTCCCCCTCATTGGAGGTGAACTGTCTTTAGTAGAGAAATGTGCAAATCTGGTTCGTGGCACCGACATGACATGACCTTAGAATGCTAAATGCATAGCACGTCTTTAATCTCACTATATTACTGCATTTAGGGTTTTTTTTGTTCTGCACATACACCTTAGCTTTAACATTGAAAGTAGGTTAAGGTTAAAATTAGCGTGTCACAAGCCTCATGATAAATCATATACTGTTAATTGCACAGTGGAAAAGTGTTTCCATATAGTATGTTAACAAGGAGTTCTTTGTACTAGGACTTCAAGCACAAAGTAGTACATACATTCTGAGCAACTTGTTCCTAAAGGCTGAATAGGGGTGGATTGATAGTTCTTTATTGCAAGAAAGAATTTTGACTGGTTTAAAACAAATGCATGTTGTAAGCTTTTTAGGGGCCCTAATTCTAAAAACAATTGTACACCCTTAGGCCTTAATGCTGCAATCTTGCTCTAGGCCCAGGGCCTAGCCCTAAAGTCTAGCACAGAACTTGCTAACACAGGTTTAATGCAGACATTTTGCTGTGCCTGCAATTGAGCTGTGCAAAATGCTGTGCTAAACAATGAGCAGTCCAGGCATATGCGCACAGGGCTTTGCATTAATAGCACTTATATCTTGTGCACATGTGCTAAAATACTATGTAGTACATACAGCATATATTCTAGGTGGAAGTCCTGCTTTTGATAATCGGTATTCAGAAACATGATATTCTATGCAGAATGTTTTTACACCAGATAGCATTCCAACACTTGGACATAATGTTTTAGCACATTTCCTCTGCCATTTTTTTCGGTATGCCCTTCAGCAAAGCCAGAAAAAAGTTGCGGATGCCTACGCTCAAATGGGCATAAATACCTCATTAGCACTGACTGTAGCTAACCCTTGATGTCATCACCTTAAATCTTACGTTAAAATGCTAGTATTGAGCTCAGCCTTCTGGTTTTCTTTGAATTGGTGCATCTGCACAGCTAATGATGCACTACCATATATTTTAAATGTGCTGCTTGCTGCCCTTAGCCAGCCATAGGTGCTCATGTTAAATCCATTCCTACACTTAGCACTCACCACTGCAGAAGATTCTGTACAAATGCAATGCATTTTGCTCTGTTAAGCCCCAAGGCTTCAAGTAACAGTTCTCAGACTTTCTGGGAGCAGTAAAACCTGGTGAAAGGTACTGGTACAGAGTGGAGTAGTATAGTTAGAGCATTGGCTTGATAACCAAGAAACCAGGGTTCAGTTCCCACTGGCACTTCCTGTGGCCTTGGGCAGTCGCTTAACCCTCCATTGCCATGGAAGAAAGGCCTGGCAATTTACTTCTGATCACTGCAAAGAAAACCCAGGGGCTGCTGGGTTGCAAGGAGTCAGTATTGACTTTACTGGTACATTTCACCTTACACTTAAAGGTTACCTATATATGATGTAGTTTTAATAGTGTAGCATTGGAACAGTCATACAAGTAGTTCAGTGTTGGTGTGCAACCTTTATGGTTTCAACCTGTTCTTTGAGCTGGACATTAAATTGGAACTAATTTCTAATTTTTTTAGCCACTCGTGGTGGCACTCTTGGCTGGGGTCCATACACCTCAGCCTCCACACCTGGAGCATGGTAAGTATGACTATACCTATAGTCATACATTTAACATTTATGTAAAAACTGGGTCAGCTTCCTTCTTGTGACTCAGAATATATTCTTTGCTTGGCCCTTCAATAATAGCTGCAGTACTGTCATTAGATTAGCACCTATTCTACTTATTATTCACATCTTGCCTCTTTATAGGTCCATTGTGTGTTTTTATTAAATGGTAGTGAGCTGGTCCCCCGCTTAGTAATATACTGTGGAAGACCTGAGTTAGATTCTCTAGTTAGGTCAGTTTTTAGTTTGCAGGCTGGCAGGGGTTGGTGATGCTATGAAGGCAGAATTCATAGCCAGTGGGGGGTGGAAAGAGCCACAGTAGTTTTAAATATGATTGGATTTAGGGCCCATGATGGTGGTTTCCAGAAGTCTTGGTGCATGGCCCCTAGTCAGGCTAGGTAGCTGAAATATAATTTAAAAGGGGGGAAATCTTAGGTAGCTGTAAATGAAGGATTTTGGCACAGGAACTCAATAGATCACAGTTCAGATATAGCTGTAAGCTTAAAGAAAAAGGAGGGATATGCAAAACAAAGTTGTTTCAGATAACTTAAGTTGAGGTTTGACATATCCCAGGTGCTGCATTGCCATGGCAGCTAGAAATTACCCAATGGCACCTAGGATTTTCTTTCTGTATATGAATATATTGCTTCTGCCCTTGGAAACAGGAGCTTTCTATTCCTGCTCTCTGCACCAAGGAACCTCACTGTGAGTTTATGCGGTGCATAACTTTAGTGTTGGTCTGCTTTAAAACACAGAGAACCACATGGTGTAGGGTGCAGCAAGCTTCTATATGACAGCTGAGCAGAGCTGGCTAGAGGGGGGAGTGGGAAAGGATGCCTGCCTGACAGGAGTGATTAATGGGGTAGAGGGGGGTTAACTGGCTATATGGGGGAGGAGAGGAGCTGAATTTACTACATGAAGGGTGGTAAAGGTTTTTTGGTGGGCACCAGACTGGCTTCCTGGCTAGCGAAGGGTTGCTGGGGGTGTGTGTGCCTGATTTGAGGGAATTGGTGGGATAAGGGAGAGAGACTGATACAGATTAGAGATGAGGCTTGGTGGCCACAAGGTTTGGGGGGATTGGCTATAGGTTTCTACCAGTGGCTGCACTAAGGAGTATGTTTACTAAACCGTCTTAATGTTACCGGTGCTAGTTGCAGCGATAATGTGAAGAATGCCATATAAGGAGTGGGCATTCTGGTGGCAAGGTAGAAAGAATCTTTATCGTGAGATAGTGGGCGCCACTGTTCTCTCTAAGCTGTGCGCTTGTGCGCACGCACACACCTCGCCGAGTGAGCGCACATACTTTACAACAGAGCGCACAAAAATTACGGTTCTGATTCTGAGAGAAAACACAGACGTTCTTAAAATTGAAAAGTTGTTGTGTATTTATGGTTTTCACAAGTTCTACAATATTTTCTAGTGCAATCAATGTGGTGTACATAGTGTATTCTGACGTGTAGTCAAATTTTAAAGTATATAACTGTGTCGTTATGTGGCGCACAAAAATTTAACCTTCCTTCAAAAGCTGCACAGCTGATATTTTATGCACACACAGCCTACAGAAAATTAGAGGGAATGTTGGTGGGCGCAGTGGTACGTTAACGCGCGTTAACCCTAACCTCATGCCAGCGAAGTGTTAAAAGCTATAAAGATGTAGCCCACTGGTTACTGCAATGACTGCGGAGGCAGAGGTAATTAACTACTACGACTGCTACTATTTAGCACTTGTAAAGCGCCACACACGCAGCACTGCACAGCTAGCCTACAGGAGGTAGCCAACATACAAGAGACAGTCCCTGCCCGTCAGAGTCAAGCTCATTGGAGCTTACAATCTAGTTAGAACAGTACATTAATTAGAACAGTACAGAACATTAGTCAATTTGCGCGAGGTACGGTGTGGTACAGATTGGTCTATGGTTTGCTCATAAACATTGACGGGGGTTAGGGTAAGATGAGGGAGTCAGGATCTGAATGCATCAGTGAGGAGGTAAGTCTTCAACCTGGATTTGAAGAGGGCCAGGGAGGATGCCTGGTGCACAGACGCAGGGCTGTTCCAGGCGTAAGGTGCAGCAAGGTAAAAGCGCAGTCGGGAGTTTGCGGTGCAGGTGAAAGGCATTGATAGAAGTAGTTTGTTAGTGCAGCGCAAATTTCGAGAGGGGACGTAGGGAGAGAAGAGATGAGAGGTATTGAGGGGCCATAGAGTGAATGCATTTATAGGTCAGCAGGAGAAACTTGAATTGGATGCGGAGTTGAACAGGGAGCCAGTGAAGCGACTTAAGAAGAGGAGTAATGTGGGCATAGCGAGGCTGGCAGAAGATTAGTCAAGCAGCTTGTTTTTGTATAGATTGGAGGGGATGGAGGTGGCTCACGGGGAGACCAGTGAGGAGTAGGTTGCAGTAGTCAAGGTGAGAGGAGATTAAGAAGTGGATAAGCGTTTTTTGGTAGTGTTCAGAGAGGAGGGGCAGATTTTGCTGATGTACAGAAAGAGGCGGCAGGTCTTAGCTACAAGCTGGATATGAGCGGAGAAGGAGAGAGAGGTGTCAGATAACCCCTAGATTGCAGACTGAGGGAACAGGAAGGCTAGTAGAACCATCCACATGAATTGAGTGTGGGGGGGGGAAGGAGTTAGATGGGTAGACAAGGAGTTCAGTCTTGGCCATGTTCAATTTCAATTGGCAATAAGACATCCAGGCAGCGATGTCCGAAAGACAGGCAGAGATCTTGGACTGGGTTGCCGGAGAGAGATTAGGTGTGGAGAGGTAGATTTGGGGGGAGTCGGCATAAAGGTGGTACTGAAAGCCATGGGCGGGAGATAAGCGCACCAAGGCCTTGGGTATAGAGAGAGAAGAGGAGGGGGCCCCAGACGTATCCCTGGGGTACACCTACATGAAGCAGGGTAGAGGAGGAGCAGCCACCAGAGCACACACTGAATGAGCGATGGGAAAGGTAGGAGGAGAACCAGGATGATAGTATGGAGTCCTTGAAGCCAAGCGAGGAGAGGGCGATGAAGAGGAGGTCATGGTCAACGGTGTCAAAGGCAGCAGAAAGGTCAAGAAGGATGAGGACAAAATAGAGGCCCTTGGATTTAGCCAGGAACAGGTCGTTTGACTTTTGAGAGTGCCGTTTCAGTGGAGTGTAGGGGACGGAAGCCGGATTGAAGTGGGTCCAGGAGGGCCTGGGAGGTGAGGAAGTCAAGGCAGTGACGGTGGACTGCTCGTTCTAATAGTTTGGATATTAAGGGAAGGAGGGAGATGGGTCGATAGAAGGGCATGTGGGATCGAGTGAGGGTTTCTTGAGGGGGGTGTGACAACAGCATGTTTGAGGTCAAGGAGGACAGTTGCAGTGGAGAGGTGAAAGGTTGAGGATATGAGTGATGGAGGGGACAATGGTGAGGGGGATAAAACGTAGGAGATGGGTGGGAATAGGGTCTGATGAACAGGTGGTGGGTTTGGAGGACAGAAGGAGTGTGGTGGTTTCTTCAGAGATCAGAGGGAAGGAGGGATGGGGAGGTAGATGGGAGGGGGGTAGGGAATTGGAGGTTAAACTTTTTCTCGTGGAAGTAGTTGGCTAGGGTTTGGGCAGAAAGGGAGGACGGGATCGGGGGTGGGGGAACCTTGAGGAGGGAATTGAGGGTATTAGAGATGATGAGGATCAGAGGTCAGGGAGTTGGTCAGATGGATGAAGTAATCTTGTTTGGCAAGTGCTAGGGCTGACTGAAAGGAGCCAAGCATGAATTTGAAGTGTAGAAGGTCTTCCTGGGAGCGGGATTTGGACCAAGCTCATTCGGCAGAACGGGTGCAGATGCATAGGTAACGGGTTGTGGGAGAAAGCCAAGATTGGGGAGTAGATCGTTTGACAGGACGTGAGGTGGGAGGGGCAAGAGTGTCAAGTGCTGAGGATAATGTAGCATTGTATGAAGATAATGCTTCATCAACTGACTGGGAGGATAAAATGGAGGAAAGAGGGTATGAATGTTATGAAGGTTTCTAAATAGGTCGGAGGAGACAGGACAAGGTTGGGACGGCGGAAGCTGAAGAGTAAATGTTAAGAGGTGATGGTCAGATGAAGGAAGGATTGATTTACATAAGTTTGAAGGAGAGGAGTTGGAGAAGAGTATTAGGTCAAGGCAGTGGCCGTGTAGGTGTGTGGGGGCAGTGGAGCAAAGTTGGAGGTTGAACGAGGAGGTAAGAGCGAGGAACTTTGAGGCATGGGGGTCAGAGGGGTTGCCAATGTGAATGTTGAAATCGCCAAGAATAAGAGTGGGGGAGGAGGGATCCATAAAGGCAGAAAGTCAGGAGTTGAAGTCGGAGAGGAAGGTTGATTTGGATTTGTCCGGTGGGCGATAAATAACAGCTATTCGGAGGGGAAGTGGTGAGAGGAGGCGAATGGAGTGGACTTTGAAGGAGAAGGGGGAGTTTGGGGTGGCAGGGGGGGTTGGAATTGGCAGGAGGAAGAAAGTAGGAGGCCACCACCGTGACCAGTAGATCGAGGTGTATGGGAGAACTGGTAGTCCCCATAGCAGAGAGAGGCAATGGATGTGGTGTCGTTTGGGGGGAGCCAGGTCTCGGTCAAGGCAAGAAGGTGTAAGGCATTGGAGATAAAAAGGTCATGAATGAAAGTTTTTTTTAATGACTGAGCATGCGTTCCATAGGGCGCATTAAAACGGGAGAGCTGAGGGGTGGAGGAGAGGGATAGGAATAATGTTGGATAAGTTACGTGTAGGTTTCTTGAGAATGGTGTGGGGGTCTATTTCTAGGGTAATGCTGAGATTTACGTTTAGAGGGAGCAGGGTGTGGGTGGGTGTGACTGGGGGGAGTGAATTCTCCAAAAGGGACACGAGGGAGGGGAAAATCAATGGTATCGGGTAGGTTATTTGAGGGATTATTTTGGGGGGTAGGGTTGGAGTTGATATCAATGGATGAGTGAGAGGGCGGAAGGAGAGAGGAGCGGGATGTGGATGAGATTAGATGGGGTACATGAGGAACTTTAGTGAGAGAGAGAAATCGGGGGGGGGGGGCAGGGTTGGGGTTGATATTACCTGATGAGAGAAGGAGCAGGAGTATTAGAGAGTGAGGTAGAGTGGAAATAGTACGGCGGAAGCGAGGGTGGGGTTGCCTTAAAGAGAGGGTGGTTGGTTGAATGCGGGGGATGGTGTGAAGAAGCTCGAGCAGGTGCAAGGCTAGGGGGCAGAATAGAGGGAGAAGTGAGGAAGGTAGAGAGGAGGGATGGTTAAATGCAGGGGATGGTGTGAGGAAGCTCAAGAGCAGGTGCTAGGCTAGGGGGCAGAGTGGGAGGAGAAGTGATTAAGGTGGGGGGACAAGGAGGGAGAGTGTTGGTAGGAGGGGAGGCAGTTGGGGAGGATAATGAAGAGGACGACAGTGAGCTGTGGTGCCATGGTAATGGGCAGCAAGGTCTGAGCAAGCAAAGGGTGGCAATTTTTAAGCAAAACGGGTAGCAAGTGATAGGCAAACAAGCAGGCAGTAGTTAGCAGTTCAGTGCAAGCAGTGGGTAGCTGGCAGAGGATAAGCAGTGGGAGCAGTACTAAGCAAAAATGGGGACAGCGGTATGCAAGCAGTGGGTAGCAGTACTAAGCAACAATGGGGACAGCGGTATGCAAGCAGTGGGTAGCAGTACTAAGCAACAATGGGGACAGCGGTATGCAAGCAGTGGGTAGCAGTACTAAGCAACAATGGGGACAGCGGTATGCAAGCAGTGGGTAGCAGTACTAAGCAACAATGGGGACAGCGGTATGCAAGCAGTGGGTAGCAGTACTAAGCAACAATGGGGACAGCGGTATGCAAGCAGTGGGTAGCAGTACTAAGCAACAATGGGGACAGCGGTATGCAAGCAGTGGGTAGCAAGCAGTACTATGCAACAATGGGTGGAGGAGCGATCGTGCTTACTCGGTTCAGGGAGCTCTGGTGATTTGGAGGAGCAGGATAGATCAATCAGTTTAGAGCGCCCCCGGGCTGCACATAAGCGTCATGCCCACTGGAGCCCGGTGCTTTAAGGGCCGATCACCCTTTGATGTTGCTGGCGGCGAAAGGTAATGGGTTCGGTCCCGCAGTGTTGTAATGTAAGAAGGCTGAGGCAATTCCTTTTAATCTAAATAGTGCTGTCTGAGGCATTTCCTTTTTTTAAGTGAAATCGGTGCTGCCAGCAAAAACACCCTCTCAGTGCCGTAACATAAGGTGCTGCATAAGGCGCCCTATAAGGCACTCCATAGGGCACATAAAGTGCCCTATCTGCCAAGGCGCCTTCTAATGTGTCCTATAGGGTGCCTTATGAGGCACCTTAAGGTTACAGCACTGAGGGTGCATTTTGCTTGCAGCACTGATTTAAATTAAAAGGAAAAGCCTCAAACAGCCGTATTAAATACCACTGTGGGATCAAACCCATTACCTCTGCCTCCACAGTCATTGAAGTAACCAGTGGGCTACATCTCTATAGCTACTAACACACCCCTGGCTGGCTACAGAAAGACTGTAGGTCACCACACAAACTGTCTGCTGTGGTTACCAGGATAGAGTAAACCCACCCATACCCATGATGCAGATCAGCAGTCTAAGCTGATCACAAGATGGGATATACACCCCCACAGCACCTCGGCCTGGTAGGGGAAACTGACCATGTGTGTTACTGGCACAGAGTAGCTACAGACTGTGACATTGTGCGGGTCCTGTGTAGGGCGGCCAGCACCAGGTCTGCAGCACCTGGCTTGACTGAGATAGGCTATGCTGCAGGTCCCCATCAGTGCCAGTGTGATAGGTAGTCCTTGCAGACACACCTAGGATACACCTGTGTCCATATGTATTTCCCATTCGCGTCTAGTCCTTGTGGACTATGATGCACCCAGAATAGTGCATATCCTGTGTGGGTGCCATGGTCACATGTTATAAGTGAAGTGGGGTGTTTGGACCCAAAAGCGGATTATGTAGCACCACCCAACCCCCCCCTCTGTGGCTCAGGGTGGGGGACAGGATTTCCCACCAACAGATCCACATTCTACATCTCTGCAATGTTGGCAGTAGAGGGACCATCAACCCCAGTCCTGCTTGCGAACGGGCACCCTAAAGGGCAGTCAGTGCAGATCTGTACGCATCACATAAGGCAATGGCAGACAGGCAGAATGCTGGAAAAGCTCAGCTGCCCCCCACCACTATCTGAGATTCACCAGCAGAGGGCACAGTCAGTCTCCACCCGCTGCACTCTTCAAGGTGTTCCAGCCATACACATGCTAACTGCAGACAGTCTGCTAGCTAGTACATAGTGCATGTTCCTGGAGGAACTGTGTGCACCCAAAAATGGGATGTGAGCGCACACACCAAGCAGGTATGTCAGTGATTGGGCCCCAGAAAAGGGAACACATAATCACTTGAAAGAAATACTGTATAGCACTATGGGGGAACCTAGCCATGCCGTGGTCACTGCTCAGTCAGGGTGAGAGTGACCTCCCAGCATGACATGCTGTGGCCACCCTGTCCATGCAAGTGGTGGTCGGCCATTACAATGTATGTCCCAGCCATTGCCCTGTGTAGATGCATCCTGCCAGGGCCACCCTGTCTGGGCCATACCTACAGTGCCTTGCTCCTCATTATGCCCGTTGGCAGGCTAACACTGGAAACAGTGTAAGCAGTGTGGGCTCAGTAAGGTGTAGGCAGCCACAACACACTGGATAGACAGACACACACTCCCACACCTATGCCATCATTGTGCAAATATAGAGTTTTTGGCAACCCTGGCTATCACACCAGTCCTGGACACAGTGCAGGCATGGCTATGGTACACGAATACTGTTGGGGTCACTCCCCGGGGTGGTAAACACTGTCAGAAACCAAAACTGAAACACACTCCACAGATATCAGAAAAGTTGCTATGATGCAGCTGTCAACAAATTGTGTTTAACTTAGGATTTGTTATCTGCCATTAATCATAGCACCCTTTTGATATATGTGTAATGTGTTCCCAAGTTTAGGGTGGCGTTGCTAAGGTATGCAGTTGCCAGTATTGGGAGATGCTGCTCTGCGCAGGGCCCAACAGCCTGACTCTCCATGAGGCTTTGGATAGTGGAGCCTGTGGGTGTGGGTGTTTGTGCCCCTGTTGGCCGCTGCTCTAGGGCAGAGGTTCCTAACTCCGATCCTGGTGGGCCAAACACGGTTCAGGTTTTCATGCTGTCCCTAATGAATATGCATGAGATTTGCATACATTTGGGGCGGTGTATACAAATGCAGCACAGGCATATTTATTAGGGACAGCATGACACCTGAATGGTGTTTGGCCGTCCAGGACTGCAGTTGGGGAAACTGCTCTAGGGATTGCACATGTTAAGAACATAAGATATGCCATACTGGGTCAGACCAAGGTCCATCAAGCCCAGTATTCTGTTTCCAACAGTGGCCAATCTAGGTCATGTGTACCTAGCAGTTTCCCCAAGGGACACAGGTTCCACAATGCTTGTATTGGTTCAAGCATTGATATCCTGGGTCCCTTCTTAATAATGGTTTATGGACCTTTCCTCCAGGAACTTGTCCAAACCTTTTTTAAACCCAGCTACACTAACAGCCTTTACTACATCCTCCGGTAACAAATTCCAGAGTTTGATTACACGTTGAGTGAAAAAATATTTTCTTTTATTAGTCTTAAATAGTTTACCCTGTAGCTTCATTGCATGTCCCCCTAGTCTGTCTATATTCTGATAAGGTAAACAGTCAATCTACGTTTACCCGTTCCACTCCGTTCATTAATTTATAATTTGTTTATGGTGTCTGTGCTCTGTAGGGTAAAATATAGGCGTTTCAGGCATGTTTATTTTATCTGCAATAAAGGTTCCGTCTTTATTACCACGGTTTAGTACTGGGTAAAATATGGGGACAAGGATGGCAAGAGCCATAGCTGGGACTTGAACATGTGACCTTCTGCCCCTGAACACACTGGCTGTGTGTACTGCACCAAACTGTTGCCACAGGGGCATTCCCTGGGGATACCATGACAGACAGACCTTGTCTGTTGCAGTGGGTGGCACCCACCTATAAGGGCCTTGGCCCTGCTCTGCTGTGGGCAGATGCCACTGCCCCCTCCGCCACCATGCTGACATGCCCTTCTGCTGGTGGTGTGCACTCCCAGGCCATCCAGTGTGCCGGTAGGTGCGTGATGTAGGGTGCCTGCATTGACATCAATGCTTCCCCCTGGCACTGCCTGCCAATGTGTGCCCTTTGGGGTACTTGCTGGGTTCTATCCCCTGGGAGACACACTCATGGCCATGTTTGCCCTTGGTCAGTTGCTGTCCTGGTTTTCCGCTTCCACATTCCTATGTGTCACCTAGGCATCTGCCTAGCCCACCCTGTGCCCCAGCTGCCACACTGCATGTCCCGCCTGCAGCCCCCTGTACCCCATTTGCAGCCTCACCGTAGTGCCCTCTCGTACTTGGCCACTATGATGTTGCTGCACATGTATCACTACTATCACTTTTCTTGGTTTCCCTGCCTTTGCTGCACATTGCTGACTTGAAATGGTCTCTCTCCCCTGCAAATGTGCCTCTAGCGCAAGGTTTTCACTGGTGCTAATTTTCAGACCTTCATTGCATGGTGTTAGTGTGCATGGGGCCTCTCCCCGCCCACTCTCTGCCCATTGGCCCCTTATCTCTGCCCCTAGGGAGCCTTACTCCACCCTCTGGGGAGCCGTACTCCACCCTCTGCACACCTTAACGCCGCAGGAGACGTTATCACGCCATACGTGACATTCTTGCACGGTAATGCACCATTATCGTGCAATGTCGCAGCTGCGCCATTAGTGCCGTTTTAGTAAACATACCCCTAAGATTTACTAAGCTTTCTTTTCCTTTAGACATGGAATGGGAAAATGGGTAGACCTCTGAGGGGATTTCGTTCCCCTTTCTTCACCCTGCTCTTCAACTTTTTGATAAGTGGGGGAGGTGTCCCTTAACTTTGGTAGCAGTAATGGATGGGATAGGGTGACAGTCTCAGCTGCTGGCTCCTGAATACAAAGAAAATATGTAGAGGCCTGTTCCACTTCAATAGTTTATGAAAGCTTGGTCTCCTATGGCATTGTAAATGGATTGTCTTCCAAAAGGGACAGGCTTGCTACAAGTTTTAACAAAAAAACCTCTAAAAATATCTCTGGTTATGTTTTTAAGTAGGCAATTTGCAAGGAATGTGTCTTCAGGAAACAAAGCCATCCAGTTATTCAAAATATTACACAGTAAGTTGAAAAAGGTTGTTTGGTACCTACAACATCTTATCTGTATAATGAAATGTTACGTATCAGATGTTTCTCTTATTTCTTTAAAATGAGAGCATGGATAGGTAGGTATGGTGCAAGCATTTTGCGGTGCGTTTTTTTTTTATTGAGGTAGAAATATTTAGCAAATTTGGGCATTGGCTATAAAGCTTATAGGAGCCAGGGCAAAATATTTTCTTTGTGGGGTAGGTGTCTGCTGCGTGATTTTAGGCGAGGGGGTTTAAGTGGGGTTTCTTTTTTTCCACACTTGTATGTTGCACTTCCTCTAGCCTCTCTCCAACCTGCATCTTCAGTGCTCTTCCTCCACGTTCCTCCTTGGCCTCAATCCTTCAGCCTGCATTGTCAGCTGGGGCCTCTGCCTAAATTGGTGGTAATGGCTGCATTGTAGTAGTTGGATCCAGGATGGTAGGTGCTGCTGTCCAGAGCAGGACACTGTTGAGCTCGGAATAGAGGTAGGTTGCCAGGTCCCCACATTTTATACCAAGAGTTCCCAAACCTGGCTCCCAGCTAGTTGGGTTTTCATGATATTCATAATGAATATGCATATGAAATTTGCATGCACTGCCTCCATGGTAAGCAGATCGCTCTCATACCTATTCATTTTGGACATCAAGAAAACTTAAATGGTTGGGAGGCCGTAGGGCAGATTTGGGAACCCTTGTTTTAGACAAGCGGACAAGTTGGCGTTTGATTTTCCCAGTCCTATTTTAAATACGGAGTATGTCTTGAGTGTTAAGGGTTTGGGGGAACAGTTTGGATTTGGATTTTAGATTCAATTCCTTACCTTTTTTAAGATATGAGCTCGGGGCAAGTTACAAGCAGGTACATAATTTATTCTTAGTTCACCAAAATTACAACGAATGCTAGTGGGAGGAAGAGGAAATAAACTCTGGCTTCCCTAATTCTTAGTCTGCTTCTCTAACCATTTAGTGCTCTGAAGACTAAGGGAGAAGAATTAGACTGGATATTATGCTGCTTGTATCTTGTACCCCAAATTGGCTAGTCAACTGGTTTGAGGTCTGGGCATGCAGAATACTCTGTGCTGCAGAATAATGTAGTTTGGAGCAGATGTGTAACGTTTGGTGCATCTCAGTAGATAAATGGTATGGATGGCTTACTTTTTTCTCGTTGCAGTTAGATTAAGTTGAAAAAATTGGAGTCTAGCCTCGCTTAGCTGTTGGGTAGTATAAGGGGAGGTGAAAAAAACATTGTGTGTGTTGCAGTGAAGAACAATTCTTCAAGCTTCCTAACATTGTTAGACTCTGAATCAGTGGTTTGGCAATATTTGCTTGTTGGCTAGGCATGCATTTTTGCGGTTTCCTGTTAAGTTGTCTAAATTCATTTTGAATGTATAGTGATATAGCTGTAGTTGCATCTGCTTGCAAGTTGTCTCATAACATTACTTCCTTGAGTAATGGTAATGTCCAGAGCCTGCTGCTGGCCCCAGGAAAGCCTCTGGGTTAAGGCTGTGGCCTGGCCTGGAAAATACTCACTACTTAAACTCTGATTGGAAAAGAGATTAATATAAAATCTATGCCTAAGAGTGGCTAGAAAGAGAACCATTTAAAACAAAAAAATCCTCACAAACTGGGCAAAAACGTTAATGAAAAAGCAAGAAAAGAGCAGTGCTTTTACAGTGCTCTGCTAGAAAAGTGGATATTTGCCTCCTGTGACACCTTGCTGTGAGTTCTAGCTGTTTCTTTATTGTTTGTCTAACTGTTTAATTATTGTTTGTCTTAGTGGTGTGCTAGTTCAGCCTTCTCAGCTGCAACTTACCTTGACTTTCTCAACTAACTGGGCTTTGTGTGGTACCCCCCTCCCCCCCTGCTGAGGGTTCAGGACAGGGTACCTTGTAAACTGCCCTCTTCAATAGGACTTATCTCCCACCCACCCCTGGGGTAATTGTAGTTTTATAGGTACTTGCACATCTTAGAGGAAAGGGGCTGCTCTCAGGTGCAGCTCTTTATCCAAATCAGTCATACACGGAGGACCTGAGATTGATTAATTAAGCTTCAGGTACACAAGGGGTATTAGATACACTTTTATTAGTATAGGCATCTACACCAATCCTTATTATATACAGAATTTAAAAGACCTAAACACAAGCTTTAAACTAAGATGCAGACAGAAGTCCAGCAACGAGATGGGGGTTCTCCGGTCTTTTGCATTGAGTGTCACATGTATGATTTTCTCCCAGTTGGTGAGAGGTCTTACGTCTGCACTAAGTGCAAGGAGCTCTTTGCTCTCAGGTAACGAGTCCGTTCTCTAGAGGCTAGAGTAGCAGACCTGGAAGACATAAAGACAGAGAAGTACATGGACGAGACCTACAGGGATATAGTCCTGAAGTCCCATCTCCAGTCTGGCAGCATCCCTGTTGCCATGGAGGAGAGAGGTCACGTGACAGGAGAGCATCACCCTGGTGTGGCAGGAAATGATCCTGTAACTAGGACCTGTCCTCCAGGTGATGTAAAACCCTCTCGCACCGAGGACGTTTCTCCAGGGCCATGTCCCCATGAGGGGAGGAGGGTCAGGACAGCTGTTATAGTCGGTGATTCAATCATTAGGAATGTAGATAGCTGGGTGGCTGGTGGACGTGAGGATCGCCTGGTAACATGCCTGCCTGGTGCAAAGGTAGCAGACCTCACGCACCGCCTAGATAGGATCATAGATAGTGCTGGGGAGGAGTCTGCTGTCTTGGTACATGTTGGTACCAATGACATAGGAAAATGTGGTAGGGAAGTTCTGGAGGCTAAATTTAAGCTTTTAGGTAGGAAGTTGAAATCCAGAACTTCCAGGATAGCATTCTCCGAAATGCTTCCTGTTCCACGTGCAGGACCCAAAAGACAGGCAGAGCTCCGGAGTCTCAATGCGTGGATGAGACAATGGTGCAAGGATGAGGGTTTTGGATTTGTTAGGAACTGGGGAACATTCTGGGTTAAGGGGGGGGCTCTTCCGAAGGGATGGGCTTCAACTTAATCAGGATGGGACCAGACTGCTGGCATTAACCTTTAAAAAAGAGAGAAGCTTTTAAACTAGAAAATAGGGGAAAGCCGACAGTCACCCAGGAGCGCATGGTTCGGACGAAGGTATCCTTGAAGGATACTACCAAAAGCAGTGAGGTTCCAAAAGGGAGTATAGTAGCCCAAATGCCCTTGAGTAAGGAGCAGAGCGAGCATAAAGATTCCAAATTACCCATGCCTACCAATAGCCAGATTAATATTAATAAAATAGTCTCTAAAATGCTTGTATGCCAATGCTAGAAGTCTAAACAATAAGATGGGAGAGTTAGAATATATAGCACTAAATGAGAGGTTAGATATGATTGCACTCTCAGAGACATGGTGGAAGGAGGATAACCAGTGGGACACTGTGATACCTGGATACAAACTATATCGTAATGATAGAGCTGATCAAATTGGTGGAGGGGTTGCGCTCTGTTAGAGAGGGCATTGAGTCAGAAAGGATTAAAGTTTTGCAGGGAACAAAGTTTGCTGTAGAATCTCTATGGATTGAAATTCCATTTATGAAGGGGAAGGTGATGGCAGTGGGAGTATACTATCGACCGCCTGGCCAGAATAAACAAATGGATGATGAAATGCTCAAAGAAATCAAGGAAGCTAACAAAAGTCACAACAGAGTAGTAATAATGGGTGATTTCAATTACCCCGGTATCGACTGGGTCAGTGTCACAGCAGGACAAGCTAAAGAGAGAGAGTTTCTAGATGAAATAAATGACTGCTTCTTGGAGCAGCTGATTCATGAACCGACCAGAGGGGAAGCCATACTGGACCTAGTCCTTAGTGGAACGCCAGATCTGGTGCAAGAAATAAGGGTGTTGGGACCACTTGGCAATAGTGATCATAGTATGATCATGTTTGATTTAATTAGTGGAGGACAGATAGTAAAGGAATCCACAGTACTACCTTTTAACTTTCGAAAGGGAGACTATGATAGAATGAGGAATATAGTTAGGAAAAAACTAAAAGGAGCGGTTCCAAAGGTTAAAGACTTACAGCAAGCTTGGGTGTTTAAAAATACTATCCTCGAAGCCCAGAGCAGCTGTATTCCACGCATTAAGAAAAGTGGAAGAAAGTCCAAAAAACTGCCAGCATGGTTTAAAGGTGAGGTCAGAGAGGCTGTTGCTGCCAAAAAAGCAACCTTCAGGAAATGGAAAAAAGAGCCAAATGATGAAAACTGGAAACAGCACAAGCACTGGCAAGTTAAATGCAAAGCATTGATAAGGCAGGCAAAGTGGGAATTTGAAAAGAAACTTGCTACGGAAGGAAAAACACGAAATAAAGACTTTTTCAAGTACATTCGTAGCAAAAGGCCTGTGAGTCAATTGGACCATTAGATGATAGAGGGGTAAAAGGGGCAGTAAGAGGAGACAAGGCTATAGCAGAGAGACTGAATGAATTCTTTGCTTCGGTCTTTACTGAGGAAGATGCAGGGATGTTACCCAAGACTGAAGTGGTATTTAAATGTGATACTGCAGAGGAATTGAGAGAAATATCGCTACACCGGGAAGATATATTACAACTATTTGATAAACTGAATAGTAGCAAATCACCTGGACCGGATGGTATACATCCCAGAGTGTTGAAAGAACTGAAATATGAGATTGCAGACTTGCTTTTGGTAATCTGTGAACTTTCATTAAAATCATCTGTAATACCTGAAGATTGGAGGGTCGCCAACGTAACACCAATTTTTAAAAAGGGTTCCAGGGGTGACCCGGGAAATTAGACCGGTGAGCCTGACGTCAGTACCAGGGAAAATGGTAGAAACCATCATAAAGAACAAAATTACACAGCATGTAGATAGTCATGGCCTAATGGGAGACAGCCAACATGGCTTTAGACAAGGAAGATCTTGTCTTACTAATCTGATATGTTGTTTTGAAGGTGTGCATAAACAGGTAGACAAAGGTGAGTCGGTTGATATAGTGTATCTGGACTTTCAGAAAGCTTTTGACAAGGTCCCCCATCAGAGACTTTTGGCGAAGCTAAAAAGTCATGGGATAGGAGGCAGTGTACTATTGTGGATCGGGAACTGGTTAAAAGATAGAAAGCAGAGGGTAGGGCTAAATGGCCAATATTCCCAATGGAAAAAGGTGAATAGTGGAGTACCCCAGGGATCTGTACTGGGTCTGCTACTTGACATATTCATAAATGACCTGGAAGAGGGAATAACTAGTGAGGTTATCAAATTTGCAGATGACACAAAACTGTTTAAAGTTGTTAAAACCCAAGTGGATTGTGGAAAACTGCAGGAGGATCTGGATAAATTGGAAGACTGGGCATCCAAATGGCAGATGAAATTTAATGTGGACAAGTGCAAAGTTATGCACCTAGGAAAGAACAACCCACACTATAGTTACACGATGCAAGGCTCCACATTAGAAACCACCACCCAGGAAAAAGATTTAGGAGTCGTCATGGATAACATGTTAAAACCCTCCGCCCAGTGTGCAGCGGCGGCCAAGAAAGCAAATAGAATGCTAGGTATCATAAGGAAAGGGATGGAGAATAAAACAAAGGATATTATAATGCCTCTGTATCAATCCATGGTACGACCGCACCTTGAATATTGTGTGCAGGTCTGGTCACCGTATCTTAAAAAGGACATAGCGTTATTAGAAAAAGTACAGAGAAGAGCAACCAAATTGGTGAAGGGGATGGAAGGCTACTCCTATGAAGAGAGGCTAAAAAGGTTAGGGCTCTTTAACCTGGAAAAGAGACGGCTGAGGGGAGATATGATAGAGGTCTATAAATTAATGAATAGAGTGGAACGGATAAATGTGGATCAATTGTTTACGCTATCAGAATATAGGAAGACTAGGGGACATGTAATGAAGCTACAGGGTAAACTATTTAAGACAAATAAGAGAAAATATTTTTTCACTCAACGTGTAATCAAACTCTGGAATCTGTTACCGGAGAATGTAGTAAGGGCTGTTAGTATAGCTGGGTTTAAAAAAGGTTTGGACAAGTTCCTGGAGGAAAGGTCCATAAACCACTATTAAAAAGGGACCCAGGATATCAATGCTTGACCCAGTACAAGCATTGTGGAACCTGTGTCTTTTGGGGATATTGCTAGGTACATATGACCTAGATTGGCCACTGTTGGAAACAGGATACTGGGCTTGATGGACCTCGGTCTGACCCAGTATGGCATGTCTTATGTTCTTACGTTCTTATAAATGAGAATGCAAAAAATGTTACAAGGAATATATTTTTGCTGTTGCTCCTAGAAAAAGAATGAAGAAACACACACAAAGCAAAACAAAGAAAAATCAATAGGAAAAGTGTAAACAATTTCTTAAAAGGATCTGCAAGATTCTTGCAAGATCAAATTGACAGCTTGCTTTCATTTTCAGTCTAGGAAATCATTTTTATATCCAGCAGCAGAAGCAAATTCATCATGGAAAATTGTCCCATTGAACCAAGGCTTAATTTGTAGACAGAATGGAAGTGGAACCTGTTGTATGTTTTGGGGGAGGTGGGGTAGGAGCATCAGGAAGCCAGGGGCTGGATTTGGGAGTAGAATAAATATTCTCTGCTCCAGGCTCACCCTTCCTCCCCCCACATTCCATATGGCTGCCTGGAAAGGAGGAACTGGAGCAGAATGCTCCTGTTGCTCTGGGGTTTGAAAAGAAGTGGTGGAACTGTTCCAGGCCATTGCTTTGGAAATTAAGCCCTTCCTTATCCTGTTGGACCAGACCAGATGTATGGGTTATGCTACCTTGTCATCGGGTGCAGGCAGACTTGAGTAACTTTAATTATACCTGCTGGTGCAGCACGGAGAAAAAATCAGTATAGTTTACCTCTGGCAGATAGCAAGGTGTGTGGACTGGTTCAGTAGCACAGATAAATCTAGCTTCCCTGGCCCAGACTATGGTCCTGTGGCTTGTGTGCAGAGCCCAGTAGGCCCAATGTTGCTTGGAGTTTGGGTATGCCCCCTGTTTTCTATAGCTAATGGACATCCTGTGTCCAGGGCTCTTTCCCACGAGTTCCAGCAGTGCTGGACAAGAGGGACCCTGAGGGGCGGTGTGGTAAACTTGATTCTGTGCCAATGCCACCTTCTCCTTTTGCTGTCCTGTCCTTTTATCTGCTTGTTTGTCTTTGCTTTTTTTCCTTTTCCCTGTTGAGTTCAGTGGGGCTCTATTTGAAACATAGGCCATGTTGTCTTTATCTGCTGTCATGCTTCTCTCTAGTCTGCCCTTCCATATCAACTACAATAGTTTCCCCTTTTCCTTTAGAGATCTTCTGTGTTAGTAGAGATGAGGACAGTATCTGAATTAAAAAAAAAAAAAAAAGCATGGGACCATCTCCACTGGGAACTCTTCCACTCTTTCTGTAAAGAAATATTTCCACCAGTCTGTCCTCTTTCACCCTCATCCTATGTCCCCTCGTAGCACAGCTTGCTTTCATTTGAAAGAGGCTCTCCTGTTGTGCATTTATGCCACGCAGATATTTAAACATCTCTAACGTTATACATATTAAGATATTGATAAGTCTGGCCTCATATGCTTTATAACGAAGGCCACTAACCATTTTGGTAGCCACCCTCTACACAGTCCATCCTGTTCCTTACCTTTTGAAGATGTGGTCTCCAGAACTGCATACAATACTCCAAATGAGGTTGCACCAGAGACTTATGCAGAGGCACTGGCGTGTTCGTTTTTTTTTTTTTTTTTTCTGCTGGCATTCTTCTTGCTTTCGCTGTTGCCTTTTCTACCTGCTTAGCCACTTTAAGATCATCCGCAGCAATCACGCACAGGACCAACTGCTCTTTCCTTAGCGTCTCTCCAGTCCAGTCCCTCTCCACTGGGTTGTGCCCCCCTTCCAGCAGCATGTAGACCGAACACGTCATCTTTTTGATGACACTGGGTTATCAGTAGACCTGACACCTCCCACCAACTCCAGTTTTGTGCTCAGTCTTCTAGCAGCTGGAAGGGGTGCAGCAAGCCAGGGATCTGGCTTACTGGAGAGACTAGAGTAGTGCAGGGCTTGTGGTTCCTGTTCATTTATTTAATTTATATCCTTGATTTATCTTAATCCGTTTTTGGCGTTGGAGACTTCCCCCCTCCGCCCCCCCCTGTGGTTCGGGGGCTTGCGGGAAGGAGGCCTTGCCGCCGGTGGAAGAGGAGAAGCTGGTGAAGACAGGAGACCTCATCTTCATTCCCCCGGGCAGAGCAGGGGGGAAGATGTTCCGTCCTTCCCGCCGAAGCCCTCGAGGCGGCTGAATGTGCAGGCGGGAGGACAAGGAGCCGGTCCTGCATTTTCAGCGCAGCAGAGGATGCCGAAGGACAAAGGAGGGAGACGGGCAGCAGCAGCATCTCGTGCAGGAGACAGTTCACCATGTGGTCACTGACCGCATGCGGCTCCGAGGCCTGCAAGGAAGCCAGGAGGTGAGTCTTCCCGTTCCGCATGCTTTTTAGCCACGTGGGGCAGGCTCGGCTAAGCCCCGTAAAGCCTTGTAGGATCAGGGGGTCATTTTTTCACAGAGGACAGTTAGTATAGTTAAAAAATTATATATAGATAGTTTAAAACAAGGAACAAAAAATAGGAGGGAGGCTTGGTTGGTTTAGAGTAGGCCTGCACTCCTGGGGTCCTCTCACATTTGTCTACTTCAAGGGAGAGAAGGAATGCCAGCTAAGCCCCAGTGCCTGCTCTGCGGGACCCGCCGGGGGGGGCTGTTTCTGAGATGGGCGTCTGTAGAGGCTGTGCCGCAGAGGCAGCCTCGGTGGAGGTAGGGATCCAGGCAGGTGCAGTACTGCACCACCTTCCACATCTCGGGATTCAGGAGCTCCCTTGGAAGAAGTATTCCGGTCCGAGTCTCCCCAGAATTTGGCCTTGGAGCAGTCCGCCCAGCCACCGCCTCAGTCTGGGCCCTCTACCTCTGGGCATAGAATGGTAGGTGAGGGGGGAGTTTTCTCCAGAGTTCATGTTGCTGATACATAAGGCATTTTGCCTGGGGTGGCAAGGACAGGGATTGGCGCAGGCTAGCGTAAAGCCAAGGCAGCCAGGCTCTAAGGAGCTGGCGGAGGCCAGTCTCCGCCCCCCCCCCCAAGCGGCCAAGGCTTACACAGGACGAGGATCTCCGCTCCCCTCTGTCAGAACCCTTGGAGGGGGATCTGTCAGACAGAGGTGGGGGATGAAGAGTAACTCGAAGGCGAAATCCCCAAGGAACAGGCCAAGATTGTGAGTCTTCCGACGGGAGGAGTAGCCGGCTTTGATTGGGGAAGCGTTGAAGGTGCTGAACATGTCGGCCGGAGCCCCAGCGGAGGAAGAGGCGCTGGAGGATTCATTGATTCAAGTGGTCAGGAAATCACAAAAGGTTTTCTCGGTACATCAAGTGGTGCGGCAGGTGATCCAGGAAGTGTGGGATCAGCCGGAGTCTGCTTTGAGGGGAGTACGGTCTATGTCTAGGCTGTATGCTTAACCAGAGGGAGAAAAGGAGTTGCTGAATTCGCCAAGAGTGGACGCTGCAGTGTCAGCTGTCACTAAGAAGACCACGATACCGGTTGAAGGCAGCGCTGCTCTTAAGAACTCCCAGGATAGGAAACTGGACACCCTGCTAAAGCAGGCTTTTGATGTTAGTGCCTTAGCTCTATAGGCTTCGGTCTGTGGGGTGTGGGTGGCTCGAGCTTGCTTGCGCTGGTCCCAGCAGATGGAGCTGGTAGGGACTCCCTCTAGTGAGGTTCCTGGGGAGGCAGCGAGAATGGAGTAGGGTGCAGCGTACTTGGCTGACACAGCATGATCTTATCAGAAGTCTAGCAAAAAATATGGCTTCGGTGGTGGTGGCCCATAGTTACCTATGGCTCCGCAATTGGGCGGCCAGCAGTTCTTCTAAGGGCCCGGCTTAGCATGCTCCCCTTTAAGGGCAAGCTGCTCTTTGGGGAAGACCTGGATAAGCTGAAGGAGCTAGGGGAGTCTAAGGGAGGTAGACTCCCGGAAGATAGGCCGAAGCAGAATTGGGGCCCCACTCCTAGGTGGACTCAACCGCGGGAGGTTTTGGACGAACCGGTCTTCGCCTTTTCAGAGGTCAATTCCCCTTTAGGGGACAGAGCTGCTGGGGGTTTTGAGGGGCGGGGAAAGGTTTTGGTGCCTCTTCCTCCGTCTCGGGTGCTAGGAAGCCCCAATGAAGACACGGGGGCCTGGGTAGATTTGCCAGTGGGAGGCCGTCTTCGGCAGTTCTCTGCCTGGGCCCGGGTCACAACAGATCAATGGGTTTTGGAGGTGGTATGAGAAGGTTATGCTCTCGAATTCGCAAAACCCGTCTTTCCTTCCTTCGTTCAGTCCCTGTGCCGGTCACCTTCCAAGTTGGCTGCAGTGGAAGAGACGCTCAAGAGGCTGTGGGTGCTAGTGGCGGTTGTTCCCATTCCCTCAGGCCAGTGCGGAAACTGTCAATATGCCATCTATTTTGTGGTACCCAAAAAGGAAGGCTCGTTCCAGCCGATACTCTATCTGAAGGGCGTCAACCATTGCTCTGGGTTCCTCATTTTTGAATGGAAACGTTGAGGTCAATGGTGGTAGTGTTACAGCAAGGAGAGTTTTTGACTTCCCTTGCTCTCACAGAGGCGTACTTGCATATTCCCATCCGCGAGTCCCATCAACAGTTCTGCGGTTCGCAGTGCCGCAGGGACATTTCCAATTTCAGGTGATGCCGTTTGGCTTGGTGACCATGCCGTGCACCTTCACCAAGGTTATGGTGGTGGTAGCAGCTGCTCTCTGCAAGGAAGGGATTTTGGTCCACCCGTATCTCAATGATTGGCTGATTCGGGTGAAGCCAACACGGGAGAGTTAGGAGGCCATGTCCAAGGTGGTCGAATTGCTGAGGAGCCTAGGATGGGTTATCAGTGTAGCAAAGAGCAAGTTGGTTCCCTCGCTGGAGATAAAGAGTATCTGGGGGCATGGTTTGACACTGGCAGAGGCAGAGTATTCTTGCCGGATCAGAGGGCAGGGGTGCTTCGGGACCTGCTGCGCCAGTTCCTGGACATGAAGGCACCCTCAGCGTGACACTACCTTCAGGTTCTAGGGACCATGGCGGCAACCATAGAACTGGTTCCGTGGGCCAGGGCACACATGTGGCCTCTTCAGCGGTCCTTGCTCCACCGTTGGTCCCACCAACGGCAGACCATGTCAGTGACTCTTCCCTGTACGGAGGCAATCAAGGAGTCCTTAGGGTGGTGGCTCCATCCAGGCCCTCTGGAGCGTGGCATGCCCCTCGAGCCCCCGGATTGTGTACAATTGATGACAGATGCCAATCTCTCCGGATGGGGGGCCCACTGCAAAGGACAGATTGTCCAAGGACTCTGGGATGCGCAGGAGGCACAGTGGTCGATCAACAGGTTAGAACTGAGGGCAGTTTTTCTGGTCCTCAGAGTGTTTGAAAACTGGATGGGTCGGAAGACGGTCCGGGTGCTTTCCTACAACATGACCACGGTAGGATACGTCAATTGTCAGGGCGGGATGAGCAGCCCTTCCCTGGAAGAGGAAGCGGAGGCACTGATGCTATGGGCCGAAGCCCATCTATTGGCATTGTCAGCTCAACACGTGGCAGGAGTAGAGAATGTAACGGCAGATTACTTAAGCCGTCAGAGTGGATCACGGAGAGTGGCAGCTATCCCAGGAGAACATAAGAGATGCCATACTGGGTCAGACCAAGGTCCATCAAGCCTAGTATCCTGTTTCCAACAGTGGCCAATCTAGGTCATACATAGCAGTTTCCCCAAAACACACAGGTTCCGCAATGCTTGTACTGGGTCAAGCATTGATATCCTGGGTCCCTTAATAATGGTTTATGGACCTTTCCTCCGGGAACTTGTCCAAACCTTTTTTAAATCCAGCTACATTAACAGCCTTTACTACATCCTCTGGTAACAAATTCCAGAGTTTGATTACACGTTGAGTGAAAAAAATGTTTTCTTTTATTAGTCTTAAATAGTTTACCCTGTAGATTCATTGCATGTCCCCTAGTCTTTCTATATTCTGATAGCGTAAACAATCGATCTGTTTACCCGTTCCACTCCGTTCATTAATCTATAGACTTCTATCATATCTCCCCTCAGCCGTCTCTTTTCCGGGTTAGAGCCCTAACCTTTTTTAGCCTTTCTTCATAGGAGTATCCTTCCATCCCCTTTACCATTTTGGTGGCTCTTCTCTGAACCTTTTCTAATAACGCTATATCCTTTTTAAGATACGGCGGCCAGAATTGCACACAATATTCAAGGTGCGGTCTCACCATGGAACGATATAGAGACATATCTTTTGTTTTATTTTCCATTCCTTTCCTTATGATACTTAGCATTCTATTTGCTCTCTTGGCTGCCGCTGCACACTGGGCCGAGGGTTTTAACATGCTATCCACAATGACACCTACATCTCTTTCCTGAGTGGTGGTTCCTAATGTGGAACCTTGCATCGTGTAACCATAGTTTGGGTTGTTCTTCCCTAGGTGCATAACTTTGCACTTGTCCACATTAAATTTCATCTGCCATTTTGATGCCCAATCTTCCAATTTATCAAGATCCTCTTGCAATTTTCCACAATCCTCTTGGGTTTTAACAACTTTAAATAGTTTTGTCATCTGCAAATTTGATAACCTCACTCGTTGTTCCACTTTCCAGGTCATTTATGAATGTCAAAATGCAGCGGACCCAGAACAGATCCCTGGGGTACACCACTATTCACCTTTCTCCATTGGGAAAATTGGCCATTTAGCCCAACTCCCTGCTTTCTATCTTTTAACCAGTTCTTGATTCACAGTAGTACACTGCCTCCTATCCCATGACTCTTTTTTTTTTTTTTTTTTTTTAGTTTTGCCAAGTTTCTGATAAGGGACCTTGTCAAAGGCTTTCTGAAAGTCCAGATACACTATATCAACCGACTCACCTTTGTCCACCTGTTTATTCACATTTTCAAAAAAACATAACGGATTAGTAAGACAAGATCTTCCTTGTCTAAAGCCATTAAGAGGGCTGCTACACAGTACCCTGTCCTGTGCTGCTGAGGTAAGCTATATTGTTTGATTTAAATTATAGCTCTTTGCTGCTGCTAGGCTCTGACTTATTATGAAATTTAAACTACAAGCTCTCTGCTGGGTATGAAATGTAACCAGAAAGTTCTCTTCTGTGTTAAATTTAAACTTAAACTGCTGCTACTAGGCCCTGACTGATTTAACAAAAAATAATGGGTTCACAGATTAAATAGCTTTAATAGAATTCCTTTCAGAAAATTCCCTGAAGTATATGCTCACAATTGCAGATCTCTCTCCAGAAGTAAGTCCCCTTTTCTAGTCCTTCAAGACTGAGGATCACGGAGCTCTGGTTGAGCTATTTATGCCTGTGCTGCTGGGACTGGACTGGACTGTAGAGACGCTAAGGAAAGAATAATTAGACCTTACCTGCTAATTAGCGTTCCTGAAGGAACTCCATTCCAGTCCCTGATCCTGCCCCCAGGTATGGTTTCTTTTACAGGCATTGCCGGCCTGAAGAACTAAGCAAAAGATAAGGGTCAGAGGACTGTCCACTGGGCTTCTCGATGGTGAGGTGAGTGGGTCAGATGCCTTGACAAGTGTTTGTTGGTTCAGGTAAGCCTCTTCTTCTCTGGGGACGGTGGGAAGTTCTCCCGGGGGAGGGTGCGCTGGTTGTTTATAGTTTAGTTATGGTTCAGTATTATCTGTATTTGTGTGTCTCTCCGTTAAGTCTGCTTTGCCAATAGGTTACTGGAGCTGGTGGGAGGGGCCAGGTCTGCTTATACCCCAGTGTCATCAAAAAGATGATGTGCTCAGTCTACATGCTGCTGGAAGGGGGGCACAACCTAGTGGAGAGGGACTGGACTGGAGTTCCTTCAGGAACGCTAATTAGTTAAGGTCTAATTCTTTCGTGGACAGAAGTACGTCACTCCCTGGATTTTTACAGTCCAAATACATGACTCTGAATTTTTTAGCATTAAATCTCAGCTGCCAAATTCTGTACCACTCTTCAAGCTTAGCTAGATCCCTACCCATGTTATCTACTCTTTCATGTGTGTCTACCTTATTGCAGATTTTGGTGTCAATCTGCAAAGAGGCAAACTGTACCTGACAGCTCTTTCGCAGTATCATTAAGAAAGATGTTAAAGAATCGGACTAAGGACAGAAACCTGCAGCGCACCACTGGTAAACCATCTTCTCCTCAGAATGAGCTCCATTTACTTGTACCCTTTGTCGCCTCCCACTCAACCAATTTCTAACCCAATTGGTCACTTTAGGGTCAATTCCTGAGTGTTCAGTTTCTTTATAAGTCGTCTGTGAGGAATGGTGTCAGACTTTACTGAAATCTAAGGACACCACATTTAGAGCTTTCCCTTGGTCCATCTCCCTGGTCATCTAGTCAAAGAAATCAATCAGATTTGTCTGACAAGACCTGCCTCTGGTAAACCCATTCTGCTTTGGATCCTGCAATCCATTGGACTCCAGAAACTTCACTATTCTCTCTTTTAGCAGCTTTTCCAATAATTTACTCACCACAGAGGTTAGACTAATTGGCCTGTAGTTTTCAACCTCATCCTTTTGCCTTTGTGGAAAGGGACCACATATGCCTTTCTCCAGTCTTCCGGAACCACTCCTGATGCCAAAGAAAAATTGAAAATGTCAAGACAGTGGAGCTGCAAGAACGTCTCCCAGTATTCTTGGATGTATCCCATCTGGACTCATCTACTTTTAGCTTAGCTAGTTTCTCACGAACAGTCTTCTGAAAATGGTTCAAGATCCCTGTCACTTCTGTTCCTATTTGTGGGTGTTTTCTGAGGTCCTGCTCTTGGCCCTTCATCTGTGAATACAACAGAAATATTTGGGTAATTCTGCTTTATCCTCATCAGCTTCTACATATTCCTGCCTTCTACCCTTGAGTCTGAAAATACCACACTTGCCCTTTCTCCTCTCACTAGCATCTGAAAAATGTCTTATCTCCGTATTTTATTGCATTGGCTATTTTTGTCTTTGCTTTCCTGACTACTTTGCTAGCATCTGTGTGTTTTTTTTTGCAAATATAGATGCTTGTCTTCCTCTCCGATCTCTTGTGTTTTGTGAAGGCCGCCTCTTTATTTACCTTCTCAGCTACTTCTTTTGAGAGCATTAGTGGCCTCCTTTTCTTAACAAATAGGTTTGTTTGCCCTTAATATTATCCCCTTTCAGTTTTGCCCATTGCTTTTCTATATCTCCCAGCTGTTCCCATTCTGCTGACGACTCCTTGAGGTATTGCTCCTCTCGGCAAAGTTAGTTTTCCTAAAGTCTAAGAACCTTGCATTTGAATGGATTTTATCAGCCTCATTCCTAATAATGAACTACACAATCTGGTGATCACTGGATGTGAGTTGATCTCCCACTATGACATCAGAAACACATTCCTTACTTAATAGATGGGATCATAGCTGGGATGTGCAATCAACATCGAGCATATTGAAATTATCTATCAATAGCACTTCTCCTTTAATGGCAATACTGCATGTGTCTCATTCATGTTCCTCACTCAACTTCTCTAATCTCATCCATATTCCTCTCTGTTCCCCTCTTCTCCCTTTCTTTTGTGCCCTATGGAATGCTTGTTCCATAGCTAACAAACTCCCCTTTACTCGTGATCTCTTCTTGTCTGTCTAATGACACTGCTTTGGTTGCTTCCCTCTTTCCTGGCGGCTATCTATTCTCGCATGCTCCTCGTGCTGCTGACTGCAGTGGTGGTGTGGGGCTTCTGCTTTCTCCTTCCTGCCAATTTCATCTCCTTGCTCTAGTTTAGTCTTGCTCTTTTTCCTCCTCCGAAGCCCACTCCATCTTTTTAATCCTTACCTCTGGATAGCTACTGTCTATAGACCACCTGACAAGGCCACTTCTACCATTCTCACTGACTTTAACTCATGACTTTTACCTGGATTCTTCTTCCTTCTCCCTTGGTGACTGTTTCATGTTGATAACCCTTTTGCTTACAACTCCTTTCCCTTACTTCCTCATTTAACCTACAGCTTTGCTCTTCTGCCCCCTCTCATCAGCTCGGCCATTACCTTGATCGTGTTTTCTTCTATAATTGTTTACCCTCTAATTTACATACCTCAGGACTTCCCTTATCTATCATCTGCTTAGCTTCACTCTTGATCATTCCCCACCTCATTCTTGCCTAGTCTCCTACCTTTTTACCTCGGCCCTGGCTGTCTTTAACTACCTGCTACCTTTGCTCCTGTGCCCGCTCCCTTTCTGACTTCACTTCAAATTCATGCTTGCTTCTTTCTAATCCATCATAGCTCTCGCCAAGCAAAACTACTATGTCCATCTAACTATTTTGCCTCTGAGTCCTGTCCTATATTCTCAATTCTCTCCTCAAGGTACCTCTGCCTCAGATCCCCTCTCCAATCCCCCCTTCAATCTCTTACCCTTTCTTGCTTTTCTAAGCTGCTTTCTTTCCTCCTCTAAACTTACTGCCTGTTCCTCTGATATTATCCCGTCCTTAATTCCATCTTCTCTTGTCATCCTTTTCATCACACAGTTCTCTACTGCTACTTTTCCTGCAGCCTTCAAGCACATCTCAAAAAATCTTCACTTGACCCTACTTGTCCCTATAATCAACCCATCTCCCTTCCTTTTTCTCTTCATTTCTGAAATTCTTGAATGTGCAGTTCTGTCATTGCCTTGAATTTCTCTTTTCTCAAGTCCTTGATCCACTTCAGTCTGGCTTTCATCCCTTACGTTCTATTGAAACAGCCCTTGCCAAGTCTCCAGCGACCTTGTTTCTGGCTAAATCCAATGGCCTTTACTTGGTCCTCATTCTTATTGACCTTTCTCTTGCTTTTGACACTCTTCACCACCTCCTTGATACATTGTCCTCCCTTCATTTTAGGGGCTCTGTACTGTCCTGGTTCTCTTCTCTCCCAGCGCTCTTTCATTGTCCTGTGGTTCCTCTATTGCTATACCTATGTTGGGTATAGTAAGGGTCTGTTCTAGGCCCTCTCCTTCTACTTTCAATTATTTATATAGAGCTTCATGGTGTACACAGCGCTGTACAGACACACACAAAAGATGGTTTATGCTCGTCAGTTTACAATCTGATCAAGACACAATAGAGAACAAGAGTACACTAGGAAAGGTAATGAGATGTAAGGAGAACAAAAGGATTAAGATCCAAAAGCAGCCTGAAAGATGTGCCTTTAGCATGGATTTGAAAAGGGGGAGAGATGAACTGGCGTAAAGATACAGGTAGTTTGTTTCAGGCATAAGGAGCAGCAGAGTGAAAGGATTGAAGTCTGGAATTGGCTGTTGAAGAGAAGGGCATAGAGAGAAGCAAGCCAGAGAGAGCAGAGTTCACAAGTAGGGGTGTTGGGAGAGAGGAGCAATAGAATGAATTCACTTATAAGTCAGAAGGAGAAGTTTGTATTGGATACGCAAGGGAAACCAATGAAGTGATTTGAGAAGAGGGATTATATGGGTATATATAGCCTGCAGCAGAATTTTGAACGGGTTGAAGGGTAAAGATGACTCAGGGAGAACAGCAAGGAGGCAGTTGCAATCGAGGCAAGAAGTGACTGAAGAGTAAAGAGTGGATAAGTGTTTTAGTAGTAGTTTGAAAGGAAGGGTGAATTTTCTTAATGTTGTAGAGAAAGCAAAAACCTGTTTGTTGGGTATGTGTGGAGAAGGAGAGGGTGGAGTTGAAGATGATTCCAAGGTTGTGGGCTGATGAAACGGGGAAACAGAAGTGTTATCAGCAGAGAGGAGAGGGTTGGGGGGATAAGTTCAGTTTTGGCCATGTTCAATTTCAAGCAGTGGTGAGACATCCGGGCAGTGATGTCAGGCATGCAGATATGAGCTTGGAGTATAAGAGAAATCTCTGATGTGGCTAGATCTTGAGTCATCAGCATAAAAATGATATTGAAAGCCATGGGAGGAGATGAGAGCACCAAGAGACTGGATATAGAGAAAGGAGAGGGCCCAGAACAGACCTTGGGGTACACCACTGAAAGTGGGAGAGCAGTAGAGGAGGAACCGCCAGAACAGGCACTGAAGGGAGTAATGGGAGAGATAAGAGAACAAGGACAGTATAGAGCCCCTAAAACAAAGTGAGGACAATGTGTCAAGGAGAAGGTGGTGGTCAAAAGCAGCAGAAAGGCCAAGAAGAGTGAGGACTGAATAAAGGCCTTTGGATTTAGCCAGGAACAAGTTGCTGGAGACTTTAGCAAGGGCTGTTTCAGTAGAGTATAAGGAACGAAAGCCAGATTGAAATGGATTGAGGGCGGCTTGAGAGGACAGAAATCAAGTCAAAGGTGAAGAACTGCATGGTCGAGGAATTTTGGAAAGAGTGGGGTGGGTTGATAGGACAAGTAGGGTCAGGTTTCTTGAGAGGTGTGACTGGAGCATGCTTGAAGGCTGCAGGGAAAGTTACAGTAGAGAATGGTAGGTTGAGAATGTATGTGATGGAAGGGCTGACAAGAAGAGACGGAGTTAAGGAGATGGGTGGGGAAAGGATCAGAGGAACAGGTAGTAAGTTTTGAGGAGGAAAGAAGGTGAGGGTTCCTCTTTGGAGGAACAGAGGGTAACAGATTGAGGGAAAAAGTTGGCATTGAATAGGTGATGAAGCTGATCTTGAGGGTAATTGGAGTGTAATCTTGTGGACTTTGTCATGGAAATAGCAAGGGTTTGGACAGAAAGAGAAGGGGGGTCTGAGGCAGACTAGAGAAGCGACAGCGGTCAGAGGCAAGAGATAGAGGGACACCAAGTCCCTTGGTGCTCTCATCAGTTTCCATAGTTTTTAATATAATTTTTATGCTGATGACTCAAATCTTTCTGCACCTGATATTTCTCCTATGCTCCAGGCTGTATATTTGCCTGGATATTTCACAGCCATTTGAAATTGAACATGGCCAAAGTAGAACTTATTTTTCTCCCTAAATCCTTTTACCCCCTTCCTCCTTTCTTTCTCTGATACCTCTTCTGCTTCCTGTTTCCTCAGCCCATAACCTTTGGGTCATCTTAGACTCCTCTCTCTCCTCCATAGATAGCAAAAATCTGTTTATCTCCAGGAACAAGCAGGAATAAGTCCTCACATATGGGTACGTCGGTACCGACGGAGCCTGCGCGGGAATGCTCCCCAGCTTCCCAGAATGAAAGCTTTTGGGGCATCCCACAGCGCATGTACACTGCCTTCCCGCCTTTCCTACCAACTCTCCTCAGTTCTTCTTTTCTGCGGAGCCAGCAGGTCGTGTTCCTGTCACGGCTAAAGAAGTTCTTTATTTTAATTTATTTCTTTGGTCGCATGTCTGCCTTCCCAGACGCCAGACCGGTACCGCCGGTCTTTTCTTTAAAAATAAAAAATAAAATAAAATAAAAAAATATATATATATATCTTTCCTTACTTAGTGTATTTCTTTTCTTAGGCCTACAGGCCCACAAGAATTTTTCCTCCATGGCTAAACCAGCCTCTGGTTTCAAAATATGCACTAAGTGTAGCAGTACAATTTCTGTTAGACACCCATGAATGGTGTCTTAAATGTTTGGGGCCTGAACACTCCATTCCGGATTGCCAAGCCTGCTCCCTAATGTCTAAACAAGGGTTACAGAACCGGGCAGCCAAGCTCCATGTGCTGTTTCCCACGGATGCACCGGCGGTGGCATCGACATCTTCCAGGTCTTCCTCTCCTGATGGGTCTCAGGTAACAACATACTTTTAGCAGGTCCTCGAAGGGCAAATCTCCCTCTAAGCATCGAGATGCCTCCGGGCTTGCCCTTGAGGATCCTGCCCCAGCCAAACAACCCCGGCGGGAAGCTCCAGCTTCCAAAGCTCCTCCTATGGGGTTACAGGTTGACATCGATGGCACGGCCTCGACCGATCACCTGTTTGTGCTGGTACCCCAGAGCAGTCTATCTCCTGGTACCGACATCCAGGCAGTCGTGGCGTCTATGGATCACACTGTGCAATCCATGCAGCAGGCTATACTGGCTTTCATCAAGGCTGCGACGCCGTCGGTACCACAACAAGCTCCATTGTTGGTACCGACGCCGGTACTGGTACCAACTTCGATGCCGGTACCGGCTGCATCGACATCGGCCAGGAGACCGATTCCGGCTCCCTGTCCTGGGCTCTTTCTCGGTACCGACCTGGTACTGAGGACACCCGATGTTGGTACCAATCGATATGCCTATCGATCTTTGGAATCGAGCAGACGATACTTCGATTCTTCTGATGATTCTGATTCATCGGATGAGTCCCCTGAAGTATCTGTTACTCTTCCTGAGGAGCCTTCTTCTCCAAAAAGGAGAATGTCTCCTCCAGAGGATTTGTCCTTTCAAGACTTCATAATAGAAGTAGCTAAAGGACTATCTATTTCAGTAACCTCTGAAAAAGAACCTAGAGCAAAAAAATTAGATATTTTGGGATACTCTAAGGTTCCCAGAGAGGCAGTCACCTTACCAGTTCATGAAATTCTTCAAGAACATTTGATTGAATTGTGAGACTCCTCTCACCCTTTCTCCTCATTCTCGTAGATTGGACACTATGTACCGTGTCCCCCCTCCTGGATTTCAAAAAACTCAGCTTCCTCACCACTCCATTGTGGTGCAGTCAGCTATGAAGAGGATAAAGAGTACCAAAAGACACTCTTCTACTCCTCCAGGAAGAGAATGCAGGACCTTGGATGCTTTTGGAAGGAAAATCTTCCAAGCTAGCATGCTTATTGCCAGAATCAATTCATACAGCCTTTATATGGGTATGTTTCTAAAGGAGGTTGCAGAAAAGCTGCACAACTTTCTCCCTTTTATTCCAGAGGACAAAAGGGATGAGTTCCTTCTTTGGCTTAAGCATACTCAAGACATTTCAAAGTTTTCCAACAGGGCAGCCTTTGATTCTTTTGAAGGTGCCAGCAGAGCCTCAGGCATTGCCATAACTGCTCGTAGAATTGCTTGGCTCCAGGCTTCTGATCTAGAACCCTGGGTTCAAGATGGTTTAGGAAATCTGCCCTGTACAGGTGAAAATCTATTTGGCAAAGAGTGGCAAATTAAAGCCACTCAAATGGATGCAGAAAATGCTGCTCTGGATAGACTTTCTAAGTCTACCTCCACTCCAGCCAAGAAAAAATCTTTTAAAAAGTCTTTTTACAAGAAGGGCAGATTTCCTTCCACTTCTGGTCAACAATCTTCTACAGGTCGCTTTGCTACTAAGCGTCAGCAACCTAAACAGGCTAGGCCTAAACCTGCAGGGGCTGCTGCAACCCAGCAGTCCCAAGCCCCTCAGGGTTTTTGACTTGATACTAGAGAACTTAACCTTTCTGGCTCTACAACAGCCAGAACATCTCACCATTCCAGGAAGGTTAGCTCATTTTGCTCCCAGATGGGAGCAAATCACATCAGCAGTGGACCCTCTCCATCATCAGAGGGGGCTACAAACTTCATTTCTCAGACCTTCCTCCCTACACCATGGTGAGACATTTCAATTCTCCCACATCTCTCCTCGACCTTCTGGATCAGGAGGTAACCACCCTTCTGGCCCAGAGGGCCATAGAAGAAGTTCCTCTTCTTCAACAGGGGTCAGGGTTTTACTCCCCCTACTTTCTCATTCCAAAGAAAACAGGAGAATACAGACCCATTCTAGATCTCAGAGAATTGAACAAGTTTCTATGCAAGGAGAAGTTCAAGATGCTTTCTTTAGGCACTCTCCTTCCATACCTACAGAGTCAGGATTGGCTTTGTTCTCTAGATCTCAAGGATGCGTACACTCATATATACTCATCCATCCATCCCACAGAAAAATCCTACGTTTTCTGTTCCAGGGAAAACATTACCAATACAGAGTGCTTCCTTTCGGTCTAGCCTCTGCTTCAAGAGTATTCACCAAATGCATGGCAATAGTTGCTGCATTTCTACACACTCTGGGAATATTTGTCTTCCCCTACTTAGACGACTGGCTCATCCGAGCTCCATCTCAGTCAGAAGCCCAAATTTCCCTGGACCGCACCAGGTGCATTCTGCAGTATCTGGGACTTGTGGTAAACCTCCCAAAGTCTCAGCTCACCCCTACTCAGTCCCTAGAATTCATAGGGGCCTGGTTGGACACCACTACTGCAAGAGCCTATCTTCCCCAGGCTCGTTGCCAACGTCTAGTGCAGTTAGCCTCCCAGATTCAGTCAAAGAGCCACTTAACTGCCCGGGAGATGCTACAGCTACTAGGCCACATGGCTTCCACAGTACATGTGGTGCCCTATGCTTGCCTACACATGAGAGCAGATCAATGGACTTTGTCCACCCAGTGGACTCAAGCTTCAGGAGCTCTCTCAGACCAAATAGCAAACTCCAAACGTCTCTTTTGGTCTCTCCAATGGTGGATGTCCACTCAAAATCTGTTGCTGGGGTCCCCCTTCCAACCTTTGTTGCCCCAAGCAATCCTCACAACAGATGCCTCCCAAACAGGTTGGGGAGCTCATCTACAGGACCCCTCCACCCAAGGCACTTGGTCCCCACAGGAGACCTCTCTTCATATCAACCTCTTGGAACTTCGAGCAGTGTTCCTAGCTCTCAAGGTCTTTCATACCCTCCTCAGCTACCAGACAGTCCTCATTCAAACGGACAATCAGGTAGCCATGTTTTACATAAACAAGCAAGGAGGAACTGGCTCTCTGTTGCTTTGCAACGAAGCTCTAAGATTATGGGCCTTCGCCAGAGAGCATCAAATCCATCTCCTGGCAGTATACCTCCCAGGAATTCAAAACTCTTGGGCAGACAGACTCAGTCGAGTTCTGCTTCCACACGAACGGTCCCTGCACATGGATCAGTCCGTGGAATGCCAAACTTCCCCGGTTCTGTTCCAGACATCCGTGTCAGGGAGTTCAGGCCAAGGATGCCTTCCTCCTTCATTGGGGTCAGGACTTCCTGTATGCCTTTCCACCCATTCCTTTGATTCCCAAGACTCTGTTCAAACTTCAGAGGGATCAAGGATCTATGATCCTCATAGCTCCACGCTGGCCACGCCAAGTGTGGTACCCTCTACTTCTGCATCTCTCCCAAGCCCCCTCCCTGGACTTAGGAGCTGCTCCAGACCACCTGTCTCAGGAGGAGGGGACTTTGTGGCATCCAAACCCCAAGTCCCTTCACCTCAGAGCTTGGTTACTGAAGGCCTAGACCTTCAAGACTTCAATCTTTCGCAGCAAGTGAAGGATATCCTCTGCTTCCAGGAAACCTTCCACTAGGCGTTCCTATGCTTTTAAATGGAAAAGATTTTCCATTTGGTGTGCTCAACAGGGTCTTGACCCTCTGGCACTTCCTGTGAATTCTCTATTAGAATATTTCCTCCATCTTTCCAATGCAGGCCTTAAGACGAATTCAGTAAGGGTCCATTTAAGTGCTATTGCAGCATTCCTTAAGCCTATCAATGGACAACCTGTTTCCTCTCATCCTCTTATTTCAAGATTTATGAGAGGCCTAACTTTAACTAAACCTCCCATTCGACCTCCTCCGGTGGCATGGGACTTAAATTTGTTTCTTGGTCAGCTTATGAAGCCACCTTTTGAACCCTTAGCCACTGCCTCCTTGAAATTTCTTTCCTGGAAGTTATTTTCCTTATTGCAATCACTTCTCGCCGCATCAGTGAACTGCAGGCCTTAGTGGCTAATCCACCTTATACAAGGTTCCATCATGATAAGGTAGTCCTTAGGACAAATCCTCACTTTATGCCTAAAGTGGTCTCACCTTTTCATCTTAATCAAGAGGTATATTTACCTGTCTTTTTTCCAGCTCCTCATGCATCCACTGCAGAGAGGAACCTTCATACTCTAGATTGTAAAAGAGCTCTTGCTTTTTACTTACACAGGACACAGCAACATAGAAAGTCTTCCCAGCTTTTTGTTGCTTTTGATCCTTCTCATTTAGGACTTCCAGTCTCTAAAAGAACACTGTCCAATTGGATTGCTCAGTGTATTTTTTGCTTACCAGAGTAAGAACCTTTCTCTGGAGGGCCATGTCACAGCTCACAATGTGAGGGCCATGGCCACCTCTATGGCTCATCTTCATTCTGTGTCCATCGACCAGATCTGTTGAGCAGCCACCTGGGCCTCGGTTTATACCTTCACAGCCCATTATTGTTTGGACAAGGACTCCCTCCGGGATGCCTTGTTTGGTCAGGCTGTCCTCAGACACCTGTTCCATTCTTGAACAACTCCTGCCCTCCTTCCTTGAATGGATGCCTGAGATCCATAAGAAGACGAGGAACCCTTCAGGGTCTCATACCCTTGGGGATCTCCCAGGCATCTTAGCTAGGGAGTCCCCCATATGTGAGGACTTATTCCTGCTTGTTCCTGGAAATAGCACAGTTAACCTGTAACAGGTGATCTCTGGGAACAGCAGGAATTAGTCCTCACAACCCTCCCACCTCCCCTAGGAGTTGTATCTCTGTCTTTCCTTTCCTCTCTCTCTATTGTCTCGGCTTTAAACTTGAACTGAGGAGAGTTGGTAGGAAAGGCGGGAAGGCAGCGCGCATGCGCTGTGGGATGCCCCAAAAGCTTTCATTCTGGGAAGCTGGGGAGCATTCCCGCGCAGGCTCCGTCGGTACCGACGTACCCATATGTGAGGACTAATTCCTGCTGTTTCCAGAGATCACCTGTTACAGGTAAGTAACTGTGCTTTCTCTCTCTATAACATTAACAAAAGTCTGTTCTTCCTTTCTGAACACACTACTAAAACACTTATCTATTCTTTAGTCACCTCTCGCTTAGATGATTGCTACCTCCTCCTTGCTGGTCTCCCTCTGAGTCATCTTTCTCCCCTTCAATCTGTTCAAAACTCTGCTGTGTGGTTAATCTTCCACCAGTCCCATTATACTCATATAACCACTATTCTTAAATCATTTCATTGGCTTCCCTTCTGTTTCTGTATCTAATACAAACTTCTTTTTCTGACCTATAAACACAGTCATTCTGTTGCTCCTCACTACCTTTCCTCTCTCCCTACACCCCTCCTTGTGAACTCCGCTCTTCCTCTGGCTTTCTTCTCTCTATGCCCTTCTCTTCTGCTACCAACCCCAGACTTTGATCCTTGCTGCTCCTTATGCCTGGAACAAACTACCTATATATTTTACATCAGGTTTCCTCTCCCTCCTTTTCAAATCCATGCTAAAGGCTTGCTTCTTTCAGGCTGCTTTTGGATCTTAATCCTTTGTTCTCCTTACCCTTCCCTATTGTACCCTTGTTCTCATCTATTGTACTGGTTGTCTTGATTAGATTGCAAGCTCTGAGCAGGGATCACCTTACATATGTCTGTACAGCGCTATGTACACCTTGTAGAGCTATATAAATTAATAGTAGTAGTAGTGTCTCTTCTATTAACTCCCTATCCATTCTTTTTCCTGGGAATGAGATCTATATATTGCACTGATTCAAATGGATTCCCCTTTCCCTTTTTCTAGTTTAACTTGGTGCTTCCTCGCTCCCTTTTAAGCCCTTTAATTCTATAGCTTTAATATTTTTTTATTATATTTGCTTTAATATTTGGCTGTCTGCTTTTGAATAAAGCAGCTCAAAATTGACTACCTCAGGGGGGTAGTGGCCTGTCTTAGGTTTCCATGACTGGCCGATTGGTTTGGGTTTCACTTTCTGCTATAGTGTCTTTATTTTCATGGCAAGCCTTTTTTTTTGCCAGGCCATTGCAGTGCCTGCTTGTAGCCTGTGGTTGTGGTTTTTCTGCCCCTTGAGCTTAAGGATCGCCTCAGAGGTTTTCATCACGTTTGGGTCATCCTCAGTTTCCACCCGAGGGGGGCCCGGGACCTGATGCCATTTTTGGTGCCTCAGCTTCCTCCCTCCCCACCCTCCCAGTTTTTCTTGCCAGTAGGCCCTGCCATGGGGTCTACATTGTAGCATGGTCCTGCCATGAGATCGGATAATGGCACTTGCAGTCCCTGGGACTCCTTATTTGGCTCGTGCAGCAGCTGCAGAAACTGTTCACAGGCTGTTCTCTGTCCTTACTAGCTTTTTGGCAAACCTCTCTTTTGGAGGTTGATAGCCTAGCAGGAGGATCACTTAACCCCCCTCCCCTTACCCCTTTCTCTAGTGCTGGGGGTTTAAGCAACCCTGCTTTTTCCTAATGGCTGCCCCCTTCTCTGGGAACCCAACCTTATCTTCTAAACGGATTGACTGGTATACAGATGAGGAATCGTTTCTGCAGAAGATGAGTTCAAGGAACTTGGCCTTTGGGAGGATGGGATCTTTGATCCACCTTGTTCTCCAGGACACCTTTGTATTCAAATGCTATGGAGGATGTGTATATTGCAAAGCCTGCTCCTGTGCAGGCTTTGACAACAGACACCATTTTGAGGGTCTTAGGGCATCCTTTTTGCCTTCATCTCCAACAGTTATCAATCCAGATCACAAGTACCTGGCAGGTACCCAGAAAGGCATACGGGTTCCACAGTGTTTGTCTCAAGGCAAGGAGTGGATTTCCTGGGTCCTCTGTTTTATGGACCTTTCCTCCAGGAACTCTTTTTTTAAACCCATCTACGCTAACAGCCTTCTCTACATCCTCCGAAAAGGAATTAGTTTGATTATACATTGATTAAAAAGGTATTTTCTCATACTAGTCTTAAACGGGTTACATTGTATCTTCATTGCACGTCCCCTATTCTTTCTACCTTTTGATGTAAAAAAACGAACTGTTTACCTGTTCTGCTCCATTAATGTATAGACCTCTATCATATCTCCTCTCAGCTGTCTTCCAAGTTGAAGAGCACCTCCTTTTAATCCTTTTATGATAGGAGTGTCCTTCCAACCCCTTTACCATTTTTGTGGCTCTTCTAAGCCTTTTCTAATTATGCTAATCCTTTTTAAGATATGGCGACTGGAATTGTACACAATATTCAATGTGCAGTTGCACCATGGAACAAGACAGAAGCATCATAGTACCCTTGGTTTTATTCTCCAGTCCTTTCCTTATAATTCCTAGCATTCTATTTGCTTTCTTGGCTGCTGTTGTACACTCGGTGGAGGGTTTCAACACATCCAAGATGACACCTAAATCTCTTTCTCCAGGAACAAGCAGGAATGTAGTCTTCACATATGGTTATTGTCGGTACCGACGGAGCCTGTGCGGGAACGCTCCCCAGCGTCCAATTAGAAAGCTTTTGGGAGCATCCCACAGCACCTGCGTTTTGCCTTCCTGCCTTTCCCAACTGCCTCTCTCCAGTTCTTCGTTTTCCCCGGAGCCAGCCAGCAGGTCGTTTTCCTGTCACCGCAGAAATTATCCCATATTTTTCATTCTTTTTTTGTGGTAGCGTCTGCCTTCCTCAACGTTATACCGGTACCGCGGGTTCTTTCTTCAAAACCCCCCCCCCCCCCAAAAAAAAACCAACTTGTAATCTTTTTCTGGATTTCCAGCCTTTTTTCTCTCGGGTGCCACGTGCCATTTTGGGCACAAGACCCAATTTTTTTCCTCAACATGGAAAAACCCGCTTCAGGTTTTAGTGTTCCAAGTGTGGCGGTACCATCTCCATCACCGACACTCACGAGTGGCGCCTCAAATGTTTAGGTCCTGACCACTCCATCTGAGTGTGGTGCCTGTGGGATGATGTCAAGGGGTCAGCAAAACCGAGCTGCTAAGCTTAGCACCCTTTTTTTCCCTCCGATGCAGCATCCATGGCATCGACATCTTCCAGGGCTTCGTCTTCCTCCCATGGTTCTCAGGTAACCAAACAAATCTGGCCGGTCCTCAAAGGGTAGATCTCCTTCCAAGCATCGAGATGCCTCTGGCGTTGCCCTTGAGGGACTTGTACTGGCAAAATTGCCCCGGCAGGAGGCTTCAGCTTCCAAAGCACTATCGGGGCTCCAGGATGTTCTCGATGCCTCAACCTCGGCAGAACTACTGGTGCCATGCTCTGGGGTACCAGCCGCTTCGTCCGGTACCAATACCCAGGCATCGGCAGCGTCAATAGACCAGAGGTTCTTGGTTATTGAGCGCAGTCTGGCGGCTCTCCTTGTGGCTTCGGTGCCTTCAGGACCGCTTCAGACGGTTCAACCGGTATCGACACCGGTTCCGGCACCCTCCCCCCCCCAAGTCTTGGGATAGCTCACAAAAAAGCATCTAACCCTAATTCTTTGAGAAAAAGAAGCTGATAACATGAAAACTGAGTAGAGAATCTTAAAGATCTTCAACCTATTTGACACATACATAAAGCCAATAATATTAGTGTCTTTAAATGCAAGACACTATGGTAAATTACACCCCCCTTCTACTAGCAACCAATGAAGATTATATAGCAAGGGGACTTGCTCTTTTCATATACCTAGTATTAGTAATCATTTTCATGGCTATATTTTGAATTGCTGTAATGTAACTTTTGTCATTCCTACGTATGAAGCATAACACTCCAGATTCAGCAGAGTCATCTGGACCATTGTTAGAAAATCTTGTGCTCTTAACTCTGATCTCAGTTGTCTAAGTAGCTTTAAATTATACTGAGCTTTTTCTCCAGAGATGAGCAGGGTAATGCAGGCACGCTCTGAAGATGAAGTCCCAACCTTTGTTCTTCTCTGTACCCCTGTTTGATTCTGGAATTGTGTGTTGGGGTTTCTTTTTTTTTTTTTTTCCAGCCGCACTGCAGTAGCATGGCTCTCCCTCTCTTGCTGTCTCGACTCAAAATCCTCTCGCTGCTGTGACAAGTCCTCCTAGGCAGCCCTCCCCTCCTTGGCAGTGTGTTGATGAAAAAAGAAAAGAGAACAAAACTAAAAAACATCACCACAGCGGCAATAACCACAGGGCCATCCCCCTTCCTAGAGTCATGGGTTGCACCATCTGCTTCTGACAAGGTTACAGCAGAAAGGAGCATTGGACTTGGATACCTCTGCTCAGTAACTGCACTCTCTTCTGCGGGGCTCCCACCATGTGCATGAACCAGACTTTTCCCTCCATCCTCCCTTCGGGCCCAGCCACGGCATCAATGGGCTCCATGAGGGCAGCTGCACTGCCAGATGGAGTCGCCCGTCTGACATCAGGCTTCTGGAACCTTGGCCTGCTGATGCCACTGGCCGGCTCCATTCCACCTTCACTGTGAAACTTATCTGGAATATCACAGCTTCCTCCCCCCACCTGGCAGTTATCAGCAAAACTGGGAAGGAAAGCTAGAAGTAAACACAAATGTGGAAAAACACATTCCTTCTCCGGGGGCTTTTTCCACAAAGGCTTCCAGGTAAGGCTGCCTCCAATCATCATGGCACTGAACCTTAGGGTAGCCCATAGCCAAGTGGCCTGCCTCTAGAGAGCCCTCCCTCTCCAACCAAAGGATACTCTAGTTCTCAGTCCTCCCTCTTATCTTTCCTTCAGAGGTTTGTTCAAGGTAACTGATATTCTGCAAGTGGCCTCCTTCTCCCCTACTCGCCAACCAGAGGTGCACACCCTGTGACCCCAGGCTGACCCCTCTGCTGGGGACGCTAAGCTGACCCGCCCTGGTCAACTAGCAACCCCCACAGACTCTTAACAATTCAGGGTCTCTACAGGTTTTCCCCCACAGCTGGGAACCCTATAGTTCCTCCTTTTTCCGAGCGCTCGTCCACAGCGACTCTCAAAATCCTACCAACTGGTATGACTACAGCCATTGACCCCTGACAGTGGGAAAAGAACCAACCACTCCCTCAGCCCACCATTCCCAAATCCAATCCCAGCTTTTGACTTTCTTCCAGTTGGGAGGGCGCATCTGTCACTTCAGACAGACCGTTGGGTTCACAGCATCGTTCAGGGGGTCTACAAGCTCAATTTCTCCAGGTTACCACTGACCACATCGGCTGCTAGTGCAAGCCAGTTTCCCAGAAACATGCACAACAGCTAGCTCAGGATGTATACTAACTCCTGCTCAACAGTGCCATCAAGCCATTTCCTCCCAGTGAAGTTGGGGCTTTTACTTGAGATTCTTCTTAATTCTCAAAAAAATCAGGGGGCGGGTTGTCCCCAACCAATTCTCAACCTGCAGCAGCTCAACCTTTTCATGAAGAAATTCAAAATGCACTCGAGCACCATTCTCCTGCTCAGCTGCCATGACTGGCCGGCCTCTCTAGATCTGAAGGATGCCTATACTCATATCCCCATAGAAATATCTTTGTTTCATGTTCTTGGACAACCACTACCAATACAAAGTCCTCTCTTTTGGAACTCTGCTCCTCTAATCTTTACCAAGTGCATAGTGGCCATTGCAGGCTTCTTGAGGAGTCTGACATTGCGTATATCCCTACCTCATCTCAGAGGCCACTGCCATTGTCCTACAAGCCTTGTACTTTGTGATCAACGCCTAAAAATCAGACCTCACTTTTATGGAGCATGCATAGACACCCTGCAGGGCAAAGCTGCCTTTTGAAGGGAAAGAGTTCAGGCCTTGCACCGTCTCAGCAGCCACCTTGCCACTCATTGCTTGGCATCGGCCCGCATGCTCCTGCAACTTCTGGGGCACATGGCTGCTTGCATTCCTGTTGTCCCCCTTGCATGACTGCGTATGCGCCCCCTGCAGTGATACCTCTGTCGGCATTCCCAGTCCCTGCGCTGCATGATTCCCATGGTAGGACAAAAACGGTTAACCCTCCAGAACAGCCTTCGATGGTGGGCAATACCAGCATACCTTGCCAGCAGATGCCCCTTTCAGACAGATGCTTCCACACTAGAATGGTGAACACACCTGCAAGACCTGTTGCTGCAGGGGATGTGGTTGGGTTTTGAAAGATCATTACATATTAATGTTCTGGAACTATGAGCCTACTATGCCTTTATTGTGCTTGTGGGCTGGGTTCAATGCAGTCTCATCCTGATATGGGCCTTTGCTCTCTCCATAGAGGTGATCCTTTGGGAACGTACCTCCCAGGATTGTTAAATCACCTGGTCGACATGCTCAGTCAACAGCTGGACCCACACGAATGGTCCCTCAACTACACTGTTTTTCAGACCATTGCCTCTCCCGAGAATGCCAAATGTCCCACCTGTTCCATACATCTCACCCAACATCGCTGGGGGCTGATGCCTTTGCTACAGACTGGTCTCAGGGGCTCTCTTTATGCCTTCCTGCCTTTTCTGCTAATCGCATGTTGCCTGCTCAAAACCAAGCAGGACAAGGCCTTGCTCATCCTCATAAGCCTTGCTCATCCTTGTAGCATAGAGAGTGTCACATCGGGTCTGATTTCGTCATCTTTTTGCACTGCTACAGTACCTTCTGTCCCACTGGGAGTTCAGCCAGACCTTGCCGAGCATTAGCAACATCTCTTGCAATCCCATCCTCAAAAGTATATCCCTGACTGCTTGTAAACTTAAGGGCCCTAATGCTAGCTGAACATATGCTGAATGATGTCCTCTTTGTCATCCAAGTGTGATGCAAATCGGCCACACAGATATCTATCATTGCAAGTGGTCCTGTTTTTCTTGCAGGGCAGCTTCGAGGAATCTCAATCCTCTACACTGCTCTGTGGGGCATGTACTTGCCTACCCCCTGCATCTCTCGAACTCTGGCCTCCAAGCTAACTGTTTGATCCCACCTGTCTGCAGTCAGTGTCATATGTGTTCATCAAAGGTAAACTCCATTTCTCTGTAGACAAGCAGGAATGACCCCTCACATATGGGTGATGTCCTCGATGAAGCCCTGCTCTAGAATGCTCCGAGTTTCTGTTTGAAATTTTTTGGGAGGCTCCTGCATGCCTCTTTCCCTCCTGCCACCCTGGTGCCATCTTAAAGCAGTCTTTTGTTTTTCTGTGGAGCCTTCACACACATTCCAGTCTTCCTCAGTTTCGTAAACCTTCCTTCTCCCCTGCAGGGGTGTGTTTTGTGTCGGGTTTTGTAATTTTATTGACTTTTTTCGCTTTGCCTGCCGATCGTGGTTTTTCTGTTCCCTTTTTTTTTTTTTCTACCTAGATTTATTTCCCCTCACCTCAGTTGCTTTTTCCCCCTTGCCACAGACCCTCTGCTTTCTCAGCATCTGTACCTCAGTTGGGCCTCTGAGATCAAGCCCTTTGACTTGGCTGCAGCTGTTTTTCCAGACACCATGTCCCAGAAACCCACCCCAGCAGGTTTAAGAAGTGTTCCAAGTGCTCTAGGGCCATAACTACCATGGATACCCATAACTGGTGCTTACAGTGCCTGGCACCAGATCATCAGTTGTCTTTATAATTTGTGTTTGCAGATTACAAGAAGTGCACTTGAGGGTCGAGAGAAGCATCACAAATCACTTTTTGGTGCGCACATCTGATCCATCGCCTTTAGCATCAATGACATCTGTCTCGATGGCTTCAAAGGCTGCATTGCATGCTGGCATTGCATCAACATAAAGGTGCTTTCTAGCTCCACTGAAGCTGAACACCCACCGTGCCCTAGAGCATCAGCCATCTATTGAACTCCACCCAAAGACGAGGAAGGATTTGACCTTGTCAACATTGAAGAGTGGCCATACTGAACATTGGATAAAGATTCTGGTGCATCAGCATTGGAGCCCTTTGAGACAAGGTGTCAAAAGCAATGATGGATCTGCGTGAGTTCCTTGAAGGTGCCCAAAGGGAGAACTCATCCTCCAGGATATCGGAGGGGCAGAGTCAGTCAAGACCCAGCCACTGATACCCCTGTGCAGTTACAAAGTACATGGATCGAATCTGCTCAGGCTGTACAGCCTTCAAAATCGGCAGCCTTGGAAAAGCACCTTCTGCAGGTGCTCGAACACATGGTGCTGCTAGTAATGCAGCCTGCCATTGCATCGACATAGGCCACCGTGCAGTCGATCCTGGAGACGCTGGCTGTGCCTTCGTAAGAGGTATCAACATCAGGGCATTGAAGGACCTAGATGCTGGTTCCTGCTTGCTCAGTATCCCTCTCTAGCATCTTGGTGTCTGCACCCTTGAAACCTAGGAGGGCCTTGGTGCATCACCACTCCAGAAGGAGCTCCTGATCCCCCTTGAAGTAAGAGGGAGATTCAGGCAGAGACTCAAAAGGTTCTTTGGCTTCCTCTCTGAGTTGGATTCAGAGGGATAGGTCACAAATGTGAAATTGGAGGGTAGATCGCCTGAGGTCCCGTTGGACTCTTCACCTCCATGAGGGGCACAGGTCCCCTCTTGAAGGCATGACCTTCCAGGAGTTTGTAAGGGATATGGCAAAGGCCACCCCATTTTCTTTAGAGTGAGGATGAGCCCAGGGCAGAGGAATTGGAAATCCTACAGTACTCCTAAGCCCCTAAGGAGGCACTGACAGTGCTTGTGCACTGTATCCTGCAAACACTACATGTGAGAATGTGAGAATCCCCTCACTGTAGCTCCTTTTAGCAGACAGCTGGACTTTTTTTTTTTTTTATATATAGGGTGCCTCAACTCCCTCATTCATTGGTGGACAAATCTGTCCTGAAGAGAATCAAGAGTACAAACTCACTCCCCTAGTGAGGGAGGCTTGTACTTTAGACTCCTTCAGGAGGTAATGTTTTTAGAGTTCTATGCCTTGTTGCCCACATGGCCTCTTACCAGTTCTACATGGATATGTTCTTGAAGGGTGACGAGTTATCTAACTGACCTAGCCCATTTTCTGCCCCTGAGAACTAGAGCATTATCGTGTACTGGTGGTAGGCCATGGCAAGAACTGTTCCAAGTTCATGGTATGGGCTACCTAGGACCTATTTGAAGCAGCATCAGAGAATACTGCCATAAACATTGCCTGTAGACTTGCCTGGCTAGAGTCATCAGACCTGGAGTAGTCCATGTGACTGGGAATGGAGGATAGCTCACTGTTTGCCCACAGGAGGCCCCTCATAACCTCACACATGGGTCCTACAGGTCATCTAGAGTGGTTACAAGTTACATCTTCTGGAACTGCTACCAAACTGCCCTCCCCTCCCCCCTTCTCCAGCATCAGAAACTGCCTCAGAAATCAGCACCCTCTTGTCAGATCTTGCAATCAAGCTCTTGCCACCAGAGCAAAGAAGGTATGAGTCTTATTCTCTATCTCCTAGTCCCAAGAAAACAGGGGGGGGGGGGGGATGAGAGGTACCGTACCATCCCCCCAGACATCGGATCTCTTGGCAAGAGAAGGCACCCTGCTTCCTTACCTGCAAAAAAGATTGGCTATGCTTCCTGGGTTTGAAGGATGCTATACCCACATACTTATGTAATCTGGATGTATCTGTACCTCCTATTTTTCTGGGGGAGAGGGGGAGAGACTACGACACTTCCAGTACTGGGCACTGCTGGTTGGCCTTTTCACAATGTCTTGCAGTAGTGGCTGCTTACCTATGGATGCTGGGAGTCCCCTATCTGGATAATTGGCTGGTCAAGAGCACCACTCAAAGGAGTTCAAGAATCAGCACAATTAACCATTTTGGACAAAGGCCCATAGGAAGTCCCATTTAGCTTTGCTGCTTTTGACCCCGAATGTTTCCAAATGCTCTTTCAAATTGGCTAAATGAAAGAATCACCAAACACCCCCAGAAATTATCTAACACAAGAAAATTTTTGTCGGACATCACCGCAGCAAAGCATAGATTTAAACAAATGCTCCCAAGCGGCTCAATCCATTTTATTAACCAAAGAAAGTTTTGGTATATTATAAAAGACTTAACTCAGTCCAATAGAATTCCTTGAAGTCCTTGCACGACGTGCACGTTTCGGGAATATGTTCCCTGTGTCAAGTGCACGTTGTGCAAGGACTTCAAGGAATTCTATTGGACTGAGTTAAGTCTTTTATAATATACCAAAAATTTCTTTGGTTAATAAAATGGATTGAGCCGCTTGGGAGCATTTGTTTAAATCTATGCTTTGCTGCGGTGATGTCCGACAAAAATTTTCTTGTGTTAGATAATTTCTGGGGGTGTTTGGTGATTCTTTCATTTGGTCTTGTATTTGTATCACTGAAGAGTGGATATTTTGTTTGAATGTTTCATCTTTGATCCTGCTACATTATAAGAATGGCCTCTGACACCTTTGCCTTTACTCAGGAATACCTTGACACATTACGGAAAAAGCCTTCCTTATTTGATTCCTTAGATGATCCTGGTGCTTCTACATCTGAGGGTCCCTCTACGGCTGAGCTGAAAGCCTTGCGTAAGTGATTAGTTCGTTTACAATTACATGATGCCTCAATGACTAGATATTTGAAGTCTCGTATTATTCCTCTTGGACTTCGGATGACACGGGCCCCAAAAATGTTTGTTACTGATGTTGATTTTGTCAACAAATGGAACCAAATATCCAATAAATGCAGTTTTGACTTAATCGCGCTCATTTTAGAACGAACTACACAGGAGGAGGAAGTTGTTCTTAAACAGAGGAGGCTAAGTCGTGCCTCAAGTCAACTTTACAGGAAGATGTTTTCAAAACTAAATTGGAAGATATGGATCGGCAGATCAAAAGTTTCTTTGAGAATCTGAAATCTCTCAAGGTTAGAAAGTTTACTCAGGATAAAACTGATTATGAGTGAGTGTATTATTGGATGTATACTTCATCAGATACAGATGCACAAAAGCATGTTTCTTTTGAGGGCACTTCTGATGATACGGATGACAGCAGTTCCGCATCTGAGACTTTGAGAAATTCTAGGTCCACACAGGTTTTTCGGTGTGGCCAGGGCCAAGGTCGGGGGGATCGAGCGTGGCGCAGTTATCAAGCCGAGAGGTGGGATCCTCCTGTAACCAGACAACGATCACGGTGGCAGATGAATCTATAGTGGTGAATTTAACCTCCACACCACTTGAGATCAGGAGCGTTTATTAAATCTAGGCGTCTTTTGTACCCACGGCCTGCCATGACCCGTTTGATGTTCGTGTACATTTACACAAATTATTTTGCAAATTGAATATTGCCCATTATTTTTCTCATCAGCCTCAATCTTTGGATGCTTCGGTTGTTCACCCTAAATCTACATGGATGCCACCTGATAAAATTGATCCATCTATTATTACTTACCAAAATTTGGTAATGCGGGATTTAGAGTCCCTTGAGAGGACTAAACATCGTCATTGGTCCAATCTCTGTCAGAATGATTGGGCCACGCTTAAACAATTAAAATCCAATACGTTGGTGGTTTTACGGAGTGCAGATAAAGGGGGTGCCATAGTGTTGTGGTCTGAGTCTGATTACATGGCTTTACTTAAACACCTTTCTGATATCCATGTGTATTGCCAGTTAGAAGCTGACCCTACGCCACAGATACAACGCGAAATCAAAATCTTGGTTGACATGGGACTTGATAGGGGCTGGTTAACGAAGAGGGAACATCGCTTTTTGCTGCCTCTGTATCCTAAGATACCTATTATATATTTAGTACCTAAAATTCATAAATCTATAACAGCCCCCCCAGGGAGACCCATTGTTTCCTGTAGGGACTTGGTGCTCGAGCCCTTATCAGTTTTGCGATGTTTTTTTGCAGAGGGAAGCGACATCTGTTCGGTCTTTTATACGGGACTCTACACATTTTTTGCAACAATTGCAAGCAGTGGCATTACCCGCTTGGGATTTCTACATGGTCACGCTTGATGTCTCAGCTCTTTATACAAACATCAATCAGACTGAAGCGCTGGACATGTTGACCTCTATGTTCACTTGCATACCTTCTCGCCTCCCTAAACAATTTTTGTTGGAGCTAATTACGTTTGTTTTAACTAGGAATTATTTTCTGTCAGATGGCATCTTTTACCAACAAATTTTTGGTATTGCGATGGGGGCGACTGGCCCCCTCTATCGCAACCCTTTATATGGGTGATTTTGAGGAGCATTATTTATATGGGTCTTCTCATTTTGAGCGGATACCTTTTTGGAAACGCTTCTTAGATGTGTTTTTCCTTTGGATGGGCTCTTTGCCTCAATTAGTTTTTTCTCGACTGGTTAAATGCTTTAAAGCCTAATTTGAGTTTCACTGCCCATATCTCTGAACAACAAATAGCCTTCCTGGATATGATTTATAAAGAGAAAGATCATTTTCGGACTGCTTTATATCGCAAGGAGGTACAACGGAATAGTTTGAGCTATCATAGTTTTCATCCTAAACCCCAACGCAATGGTCTTCCTTTTGGCCAATTTTTGAGGCTTCGCCACATTTGTTCCTCAATACAGGATTTTAAGTATCATGCGGCTGACCTCAAATATCGCCTACTTGGGGATATCCCGGCAAGGTTGTCCATTTGGCATATAAGCAAGCCCTTCATATACAGCGTGAATGGTTGCTTAATGAACAACCAGCAACCACTGACACCTCACCTGACTCCTTTGTTGGCATCCTTCTGTACACCATGCTAAGTGACGATATAGTCCGGATTTTGAAGAAACACTGGTCAATTTTAGCTTTGCATGACTTTTTTCGGAAACCACTCACGATAGCTTTTTCTTGTGGGGCGAACCTGCGTGATCATTTAGTGCGATCAACTCCTCCATCAGATCCATCTGTCACTCTACCATTGCAACAGGGTGGACACTACATGTGGTACATGCATGTACTGTGTTTCTTCACTTACAGGTCAGGAATGGATCCCCTCTACAACTGGGCTACCGATTAAGCGCCGCTGGCGGACTGATTGCTCTTCAACTTATGATGTTTGTTCTCATCTGCCCTTGCCCTTTGCTCTACGTCGGTAGAACGATCCGGCCTGTTAAGATACGGTTGGCTGAACATGCCTCCCGGCTTCGGCAAAAAGTTGTCTCGACCCCTATTGTTGAACACTGTATTGCATCTCAACACTTTTGATTGTTTACAATGGACTGTGATCACATCCCTTTGGATCCTAGGGGTGGCGATCACACTGCAAAACTTCAACGACGTGAGCAGCAATGGATTTTCAATCTCCGGACAGTAATGCCCTTTGGTTTAAATAAAGAAGTTGAGTGGCATACGGTAATGTGATACCCACCTCTGTGACACAGGGCCCTCCCTGATCAGTGGGGCGGCCTTGGTTTGTTTCCATTGGTGGATTTGGTATGGATTGACAGGCTTATGGGCCATTGTTTGAGCTCTTTTTGCCCTTTAAGAATCAGCTGGGGTTGGTCCCGGTGTTTTTTGACGGTTTAAATTGTGGAATGAAGAGCACTTGATACAGGGAACATATTCCCGAAACGTGCACGTCGTGCAAGGACTTCAAGGAATTCTATTGGACTGAGTTAAGTCTTTTATAATATACCAAAAATGTCTTCAGTTAATAAAATGGATTGAGCCGCTTGGGAGCATTTGTTTAAATCTGCTTTGCTGCGGTGATGTCTGACAAATTTTTTCTTGTTTTAGATAATTTCTGGGGGTGTTTAGTGATTCTTTCATTTGGTCTTGTATTTGTGTCACTGAAGAGTGGATATTTTGTTTGAATCTTTCAAATTGGCTGGCAGACTGCATCTCTTTTGCTTATGCCTAGGCAGGCCTGAGTCTTGATGGTCATGTTACAGCTCACTGTCAGCTATGGCTGTGTCAGCTAGCTTATGCTTGGTCTCCATGGAAGAGATCCGCAGGGCTACAACCTGCTCTTCAGTCCACACATTCACATCTCACTAGTGCCTAGACGGGTTTGTGACGCTACAGCAACTTAGACCAATCTGTATTCCGGTATCTGGGGATTAGAATCCAACTCCATTTCTCCCCCCACCCCCCAGGACCATTCTATTCTGTCCAGTATTCTGTCCAGGCTACCAGGAAAAAAATAAAAGGGGAAGAGTATCTCATTTTGTATATAATTGGTTGAGTTCTGACATTGCCATTGTGCTGTTTGTCTCTGGGCCTCTTGGTTGCCACCTCTGTTTTCGGTAGCCTGTAATTTGGGAGTCCCACATGTGAGGACTCAATCTCCAGGAACAAGCAGGAATGAGTCTTCACATATGGGTACGTCGGTACCGACAGAGCCTGCGCGGTAACGCTCCCCATCGGCCAAAAAGAAAGCCTTTGGGAGCATCCCACACGCATGCGTGCTGCCTTCCCACCTAAACACGTCCTTCTCATCAGTTTTCTGCGGAGCCGGCAGGACGTATTCCTGTCACTGCAGAAAATTCTTTTTATTCTTACTTTTTTGTGGTCGTGTCAGCCTTCCTTTGATGCCACCGGTACCGCCGGTGCTTTTCTTTTCTTTTTTCTAAATTTCTTCTTTTCGACAAATTTTTTCCTGTTAGTGTCTGACAGTTTCTAGGCCACTAGGCCTCCCTTTTTCCGCTATGGAAAAGCCAGCCACTACCCTTAAATGCTCTAGGTGTGGCGGTACAAATATTATTCTTTGACACCCATACTTGGTGTCTAAAATGTTTGTTTGGGTCCTGACCATTGCTCACTGGAGTGTCTTTCCTGCTGGAGTTCAAACAGAAGAAATCTTCAGAATCGAGCACAGCTCGATACCTGGTTCACATCGCACTCAATGTCACCAGCTAGAATATCTCCACAGAATCAGGTAACCAAACAAGTCTAAAGACTAACCAGTCCTTGAGTGGTAGATCTCCTTTCCAGTATCGAGAGTGCTCCAGCTTTGCCCTCGGACATTTTGGCAATAAAGCCCCGGCGGGAGTCTTCGAGCTCCAAAGCATTAACGGGGCTTCAGGTCGTTCCCGGGGTTCTCACCTCGGTGAACATACCTGGGCCATGCTCGGTGGTTGTGGCCGCTTCGAGCGGTACCGACACCCCGGCATCAGCTACAGTGATGGATGAAACACTCCTCACCGATAAACGTGGTCTAGCACGCTCGGTTACTTCGGTACTGTTAGCGGGGCTGCAGACTGTTCCTCCAGTCTCAGTATTGCCTTTGGTACCGGTACCGGTATCAACATCGGTGTCAGTACTGTCCATGTTTGCTTAGACAGACTCGATTCCTTCGATGCCGAGCCTGGAATCGATCCCTAGCATGGATGATTCGGTACCGACTCATCTCAGTACCGACTTTGGGTGGTACCGAAGACATCGATTTAGGGAAAATCCGATGCTTCATCCTTTCAAGTCTTCCGATACCGATGACTGACTGTGATGAGCCCATCGGTACCAGGGCTGAATCTTCAAGTCTAGCCTTTACCCCTCATTTTAGAGGGTCCTCCTCAGGGGAGATTTCTTTTCAAGCTTTTCTGCTTGATATGGCGAGGTTACTTGCCATTTCTATACCTGGTGAAGAATCCCTACCCAGGGGGTTCAGAGACCCTGCAATCCCCCTGGTTGCCAAAGGAGCTAATCATGCTTCCTTTGCATCAGATCTTACAAGATCTACTTTTAAAGATGTGGGAAACTCCTTTAACGGTATCACCACATTCTGAGACACTTGAAACTAGGTACAAAGTGCCACCTTCTCCAGGTTTTCAAAAGACTCAATTTCCTCATTCTATTGTTGTAGAATCAGCAATGAGGCGTATTAAGAGTGCAAAGAAGCACTCCTCTTATCCACCAGGTCGTGAGTCTAGGACTTTAGATGCCTTTGGACGACAATGCTTCCAGGCATCCATGCTTTCAGCAAGAATTCTCATATATTTTCTATATGGGATTGTCTCTTGAAGAGGTCACAAAGAGCTTAAAGCTTTTGAACCTTTTCCTTCAAGAGCATAAGAGAGCAGACTATTTCATACCAGTCAATCATGCTCAAAATATCTCTAGGTTCCTTAATCGTGCTTCCCTAGACTGTTTTGAGTCTATTAGCAGAACCTCTGCTATAGCCATAGGAGCACGACACCTTGCCTGGCTCCAAGCTTCAGACTTGGACGGATGGGTACAAGAAAGGCTGGGAAATACTCCTTGTACTGGTGAAAATCTCTCTAACAAGGATGCTTTATTTCAAGCTACTCAGTTAATCACTGATGCTCTTACTGTCAGAGGATTGTAAAATCTCTCCTAAAAGCTTTATACCCCTAGGGGAAAAAAGTTGTATCCATCTCCTACCCATCATGCAGATGTTTCCAAAGACAGACAACATCTAACCAGGCTAAGAAAATCAAGACCTCAACAGCCTCAGCAAGCCCAGCAGTCACAGGGTTTCTGATATTTATATTCTGTTTTTCTGTGTGAGGTTTAGAACCTCTGAGCCTACTTCTTTTTAACAGAAGCATCTAAGGTTCATCTCATCCATGCTGAGATACCACTCATACATTGACTCAATCCTCGACTCTGGGCATGAATCCCTTACTACAAGGGAAATCCATCTTTTTAGCTCCAAGAGCTATTGAGGACCATCATACCCTAGAGATAACAGGTTTCTCCTTTTAAAAAGAAAGGAAGAACTAACAAGGTGAGCTATACCCTTCACCTTGACAGTTTTTCTGCACGAGGATATCTTATACTTTTAACTGCAAGGGGACCCTACCTCTTCAAAGACTTAACAAATTGTAAGTCCTTTCAACTCTGTATTACTTCTATCCCTCTTAGTCCAGACTTTGTCTCTGAGTACTACTAATCAACTGGAGGGCTTATTCTCTAAGCCCATAGGATTTTTTTGTTCAATACCTACTCCAGTGGGTAGTTTCCATACAGAGTTTTCTTCCTCTTTGTGGTTCATCTTCTCTATGTATCTCAGATACTACTTTAAGGCAGCTTATCAGACAGAAATTGAGTTACCACTCCAAATTGTCTCTCGGTCCTCTCCAACCTATAGGAACTACATTTTCTGCTTTAATAACAGATAACTCCAAGAGAGGTTACACTTTATTGTTGCAGGCATCAGGCCTGTCTACTATTCTTAGCCATCTTCATTTCTTTTTGGCTCCAACAGAATAGATTAGGTTGCACACTGGCAATTAAACAGCCAGATCTAACCCACCTACAACATGCTCTCTGCCATTATATATGGAAGCTCTGCAACTATGGGCCTTGCCAGAGAGCCTAAGAGCTACTCCTAGCAGGTAGCTTCCAGATGGTTAAAAGGGTTTCAGCTGGTAAACTCTGCCCAGTCATGCTCCTACATGACTGGTTTGTTCTTACTCTTACCATCTTCCTTAAAAATTTCCTTAAGGAAAACTAACCAGGGCTTAGACCACGTGAAGGTGTGTAAAAATTACACAATTCCCTGGGAGGTTCCACATTTCACTGGAACTCCTACAACAGGGATGCATTCTTTTCACTGAAGTCGGTCCTTAATTACTACTTTCCTTCTAATCCCTATACTTCATTGTAGCTTATAATGAATAAAAGATGCATGATACTGTTTGCCCCTCCATGAGGGCAATGTGAGTGTATCCTTATATTGCATCTTTTTCTCCAGCTACTACCTGAAGTTATAGAAGGATCCAGACTTGCTGTCTTAAGACTAAAGATCTCCTCTGCACTCCTTCACGTATGTCTCCAGATCTGGTTATTCAGGACCTAGATCTTTTAAAGAAATCTAGTCCTCTCCTTGTAAGTGAAGAACATAACCAGTTTCAACGAAACGTTCCCTATAGTTCCATTTTTAACCAAGCAGAGATTCTCCATCAATATTCTCAAGTAGGTCTTAATCCTTCTTGTTAATGAGTCAATCTCTATACAATATCTGACTTTGAAAGATTTGTATCTCCAGGAACAAGCAGGAATGAGTCTTCACATATGGGTATCGTCGGTACCGACGGAGCCTGCGCGGGAACGTTCCCCAGCGTCCAAAAGGAAAGCTTTTGGGAGCATCCCACAGCGCCTGCGCGCTGCCTTCCCGCCTTTCCTAACCGCCTCTCTCCAGTTCTTCTTTTCCGCAGAGCCAGCAGGTCATGTTCCTGTCACCGCTGAAGAATTGCTTTATTTTATTTCTTTGGTCGCGTGTCTGCCTTCTCGACGCTGGACCGGTACCGCCGGTCTTTTCTTTCTTTATTCTAAAAAAAAAAAAAAAAAAACTACTGTTTTCTCACTTCAGTGCATTTTCTTCTTTGGCCTTAGGCCTAGCAATTTTTTCCTCATGGAAAAGCCCGCCTCTGGGTTTAAAAAATGCACGAAGTGCAGCGGCACTATTTCTGTCACCGACACCCATGAATGGTGTCTAAAATGTTTAGGTCCTGACCACTCCATTGCGGGTTGTGAGTCCTGCTCCATGATGTCTAAAAGAGGTCTACAGAATCGAGCAGCTAAGCTCAGTTTCCCTCTGATGCAGCTTCGGTTGCATCGACGTCTTCCAGGGCTGCTGCTTCCTCACATGGATCTCAGGTAACCAAACTTAAATCTAGCCGGTCCTCGAAGGGTAGATCTCCCTCTAAGTATCGAGATGCCTCCGGGCTTGCCCTCGTGGAATCCGCACCGGCAAAATTACCCCGGCGGGAGGCTCCGGCTTCCAAAGCTTTATGGGGTCACAGGTTGACATCGATGGTCGAGGCCAAGACAATCACCTGTTGCCATGTTCTGGGGTACCGGTGGTTCCCAATAGTACCAACATCCAGACATTGGTTGCGTCGATGGATCAGAATATCCTGACCATGCTGCGTACCATCATGGCATTCATACAAGCTGCAACGCCTTCGGTACTGCAACAAACTTCGTTGCCGGTACCGACTCCGGCACCGGTACCGACATTGGTTCCGGTGCTGGTACCGATTGCATCGACATCCGCTTCAGTGTCCAATGCAGCGGTACACTGTTCTGTGATGCCCATCGGTGCTGAATCGGTACCGATCACTCCCGATGTCGATACCACCTGGTACGCATATCGGGCTCTGCAGGAGCATCCAGACAGACGATACTTCGATTCCTCTGAAGACTGATGCATCAGATGTCTGTCGAAGCATTGGTGATTCATCCTCAAGAGCCCTCTTCTCCAAAAAGGAGAATGTCTCCTCCAGAAGACTTGTCTTTTCAAGACTTCATTAGGGAGGTGGCCAGGGGCCTTTCCATCTCAGTGGCCCCTGAGACAGAGCCTAGAGCCAAAAAATTAGATATTCTACAATATCCTAAGCCTCCTAAAGAGGCAGCCACCTTACCAATACATGAGATTCTTTATGATCACATGTTGGGCATATGGGAGACTCCTCTCACCACTTCCCCTCATTCTTGCAGGTTGGACACCGTGTATCGTGTCCCTCCTTGTCCTGGCTTCCATAAGACTCAGCTTCCTCACCACTCCATTGTGGTGGAGTCTGCTATGAAGATGATAAAGAGTACAAAAAGGCACTCTTCTGCTCCTCCGGGAAGAGAATGCAGAACCTTAGATGCCTTTGGCAAGAGAATTTTCCAGGCCAGTATGCTTGTTGCCAGAATCAACTCCTATAGTCTCTATATGGGGATGTTTCTAAAAGAAGTTACAGATCACCTGCAAACTTTCTTTTATTTCAGAAGATAAAAGGGAAGAGTTCCTCACCTGGCTCAAACATGCCCAGGATATTTCCAAGTTTTCCAACCGTGCAGCCTTTGACTCTTTTGAAGGTGCTAGCAGAGCCTCGGCTATTGCCATAGGTGCACGCAGAGTTGCTTGGTTACAAGCTTCTGATTTGGAACCCTGGGTTCAAGATGGTCTAGGAAACCTTCCTTGTACAGGTGAAAACCTTTTTGGCAAAGATTGACAAGCAAAGGCCACCCAGATGGATGCTGAAAATTCTGCTTTAGATAGACTTTCAAAGTCTACTTCTGCTCCTTTTAAGAAAAGGTTGTTCAAAAAGGGTTTTTTTTTCCCAAAAAAGGGAAATATTCTGCTTATGGTCAGCAGTCATCTTGCTACAAAGACAGCAACAACCAAAACAGGCCAAGCCTAAGGCTGCTAGGACTGCTACTGCCCAACAGTCTCAGCCTCCTCAGGGTCTTTGACTTACAACTAGAGAGCTTACCCTTTCTGGCTCTGGAACATCCAGAGCCTCTCACCGTTCCAGGAAGGTTAGTTTACTTTGCTCCCAGGTGGGAACAAATCACAGCAGAGCAATGGACCCTCTCCATCATAAGGGAGGGGGTACAAGCTTCATTTCTTAAACCTCCTTCCTCACACTATGGTGAGACAGTTCAATTCTCAGACATCTCTCCTTGACCTGGGTCAGGAGATTGCTACCCTTCTTGCCCAAGGGGCAATAGAAGTACCCCTTCAACAGGGCTCAGGGTTCTACTCCCCCTACTTTCTTATCCCAATGAAAACAGGGGGCTACAGACCCATATTAGATCTCAGAGAATTGAACAAGTTTCTGTGCAAGGAGAAATTCAAGATTTCTCTCGGTACTCTCCTTCCATACTTTCAGGATTAGGATTGGCTTTGCTCTCTAGACCTCAAGGATGCGTACACCCATGTCCTCATCCATCCAACACACAAGGTTCCTTTGGTTCCTTTATCAAGGAAAGCACTACCAATACAGAGTGCTTCCTTTCGGTCTGGCCTCTGCACCAAGGGTGTTCACAAAATGCATGGCAGTAGTAGCTGCATTTCTACGCACTCTAGGAATATTCGTATTCCCATATCTGGACGACTGGCTCATCCGAGCTCCATCCCAGTCAGAGGCCCAGACTTCTCTAACCTGCACAAGGCGTATTCTTCAGTATCTGGGACTTGTAATAAACATTCCAAAATCCCTTTTCACCCCTACTCAGTCTCTAGAGTCCATAGGGGCCTTGCTGGATACCACAACTGCAAGGGCCTATCTTCCCCAGGCTCGTTGCCTACGCTTGGTGCAGTTAGCCTCTCAAGTTCAGTTCAAATACCATTTAACTGCTCGAGAGATGTTACAACTGTTAGGCCACATGGCATCCACTGTGCATGTGGTTCCTTACGCTCGCCTTCACGTGAGGGCAGCTCAGTGGACTCTGTCCACCCAATGGACCCAGGCATCAGGTTGCCTGTCAGACAAAATAGCAACCTCCAGGCGCCTCTTTTGGTCCCTCCAGTGGTGGAAGTCCACTCAAAATCTGTTGCTGGGGTCCCCCTTTCAACAGGTGTTACCCCAGGCAACCCTTACAACAGATGCCTCTCCAAGGGGTTGGGGAGCTCATCTTCAAGAACTCTCTCCACTCAAGGCATCTGTTCTCTACAGGAGACATCTCTACATATCAACCTCTTAGAGCTCAGAGCAATTTTTCTAGCTCTGAGTCTTCCACACCCTGCTCAGCTACAAGACACTCCTCATCCACACGGACAACCAAGTAGCCATGTTCTACGTGAACAAGCAGGGTGGGACTGGCTCTCTGTCGCTTTGAAACGAAGCTCTGAGATTGTGGGCCTTTGCCAGAGAGCATCAAATTCATCTCATGGCAGTGTATCTTCCAGGGGTTCAAAACTCTTGGGCAGACAGACTCAGTCGAGTTCTGCTTCCACACGAATTGTCCCTCCATGGGGACCAGATAGCCAGGATCTTTCGAATTTGGGAAACCCCAGACATAGACTTGTTTGCAAGTCCGTGGAATGTCAAACTTCCCCGGTTCTGTTCCAGAATTCCGTGTCAGGGAGTTCAGGCCAGGGTTGCCTTCCTCCTCCATTGGGGGCAAGACTTCCTCTATGCCTTTCCACCCATTCTCCTAATTCCCAAGATACTCTTCAAACTTCAGAGACAAGGGGTCTATGATCCTCATAGCACCACATTGGCCACGCCAAGTGTGGTACCCTCTACTTCTGCATCTCTCTCAAGCTCCCTCCCTGGACTTGGGATCTGCTCCAGACCTCCTGTCCCAGGAGGAGGGAATGTTGTGGCACCCAGAGCCTGGTTGCTGAAGGCCTAGACCTTCAAGATTTACATCTTTCTCAGCAAGTGAGGGATATCCTTCATGCTTCCAGAAAGCCTTCCACTAGACGTTCCTATGCTTTTAAATGGAAAAGGTTTACCATTTGGTGTGCAGAGAAGGGTCTTAACCCTCTTGCAATACCTCTGAATTCTTTACTAGAGTATTTGCTGCATTTATCCCATGCAAGCCTTAAAGCGAATTCAGTAAGAGTCCATTTGAGTGCTATAGCAGCATCCCTTAAACCTCTCAATGGACAGCCTGTTTCCTCTCATCCTCTTATAGCAAGATTCATGAGGCCTTCTTTTGACTAAACCTCCCATCAGACCACCTCCAGTGGCATGGGACTTGAATCTGGTTCTTGGCCAGCTTATGCAGCCACCCTTTGAACCCTTAGCTACTACCTCCTTGAAATTCCTTTCCTGGAAGGTTATTTTTCTCATTGCAGTCACTTCAGCTCGCCACATCAGTGAGCTGCAAGCCTTGGTGGCTAATCCTCCTTATACAAGGTTCCATCATGACAAGGTAGTCCTCAGGACTAATCCACACTTTATGCCTAAAGTGGTCTCACCTTTTCATCTGAACCAGGAGGTTTATTTACCTGTTTTTTTTTTCCAGGACCTCATGCTTCAAGTGCAGAGGGGAATCTTCATACCCTGGATTGTAAAAGAGCTCTTGCTTTTTACTTACAAAGGACACAGCAACATAGAAAGTCCTCTCAACTCTTTGTTGCTTTTGATCCCTCTCATTTAGGACTTCCAGTCTCTAAGAGAACTCTGTCCAATTGGATTGCTCAGTGTATTTCTTTCGCCTACCAGAGTAAGAACCTTTCTCTGGAAGGCTATGTCACAGCTCACAATGTGAGGGCCATGGCAGCCTCTATGGCTCATCTAAATTCTGTGTCCATCGACCAAATCTGTTGAGCGGCCACCTGGGCCTTGGTTCATACCTTCACAGCCCATTACTGCTGGGACAAGGACTCCCGCCGGGATGCCTTGTTTGGTCAGGCTCTTCTCAAACACCTGTTCCATACCTAACCAACTCCTACCCTCCATCCCTGGCTGGGATGCCTGAGATTCATGGTTGGAGGTAGAGCCCTTCCCAGGGACTCACAACCTGGGTGATCTCCCAGGCATCTCTAGCTGGGGAGTCCCCATATGTGAAGACTCATTCCTGCTTGTTCCTGGAGATAGCAGTTACCTGTAACAGGTGATCTCTGGGAACAGCAGGAATAAGTCTTCACAACCCACCCACCTCCCCTAGGAGTTGTATCTCTATCTTTCCTTCCTTTCTTCACTCTCTCTTTGTCTCAGCTTTAAAACTCGAACTGTAGAGAGGCGGTTAGGAAAGGCGGGAAGGCAGCGTGCAGGCGCTGTGGGATGCTCCCAAAAGCTTTCCTTTTGGACGCTGGGGAGCGTTCCCGCGCAGGCTCCGTCGGTACCGACGATACCCATATGTGAAGACTTAATCTCCAGGAACAAGCAGGAATGAGTCTTCACATATGGGTATGTCGGTACCGACGGAGCCTGCACGGGAATGCTGCCCAGCTTCCAATCAGAGAGCTTTTGGCAGCATCCCTCGCGCCTGCGCAGTGACTTCCCGCCTTCTCCACAGCCTCTCTTCAGTTTTCGTTTTTCCGCGGAGCCGGCAGGACGTCCTGTCACCGCAGAAACCTTTCTTTTTAATTACTTTAATTACTTTAGTTTTTTTGTTGTGGTCGTGGCTGTATTTCCCGCTCCCACCGGTACCGCTGGTGGATTTTTGACTAAATTCTGAAAGACATTTTCTTCAGTTTTTTTGCCTTAACTTTTTGGGCCTACTAGGCCATTTCATTATGGAGCCTTCTTTTCCTAAGAAGTGCATTCGATGTGGAAACACCTGTTTCTTTTTAGACACCAATAGTTGGTGTCTCAACTGTGTGGGGTCCTGACCCTTTTTCCCCTGACTTGTCGGGATAATTTTGTGAGAAAACCTTCAGTTTTTCGAGTTTCCCTCGATACCGTTTTTTCCTCGGCAGTGAGGGTACCCGGTTTCTCTACTTCAAAGGATCAGGTAACCCAAAAACAGTCTGTTAAGACTAGTCAATGCTTGAGTGGTATGTCCCATGCCCAGCATGGTGACGGCTCCGGCCTTACACTTAAGAATCCATTGGCATTACCCCTGCGGGAGTCTTCGGGCTCCAAAGCGTTAAAGGGGTTTCAGGATGTTCCTGGGGCTCACCCCTCACAGAACATGCCTGAGCCATGCGCGGGGGTGGTATCCGCTTCGAGCGGTACCGAGCCTCCGGCATCGGCACCGGTGTCGAGTATTCCACTCTTCACCAGGGATCGTCGTCGGGCATCCTCGGTACCTTCGGGACCGATCGATACGCACCGCATTGACTTCCCTCAATCTCAGCCATGCTCCGGGTCGGTACCGGCATCGATCGGTTCCGATACCCTGGCATCGGCATCGAGATGGACCGCCTTTGCAAGAGGTGCTCATTGGGTATCCTCGGTACCGTCGGTATTGATCGATGTAACCCAGGCTGCCTTGGTGGTATCGGCATCGCCGATACTGCCACTGGCGTCGGAACCCTCGCGACATGCATCGATAGCCTCGCTTCCTCCGATGCCAAGTCTTCAGCCGGTATCTAGTCTCGAGGACTGCGTATCGACGCATCCCGGAACCGACTCCTGTCATTTCCAGATAGGCAGTTCCGAAGATCATAGCCATAACTCCCTCATGATCTCGGTACCACAGCAGCAGTTCCCGATGGCTACTTCATCTGCTAGTCCTCTATCAGTATCGATGCCTGTTCTTGCACCGATACCTAGTTTGGAACCTATACCTGGCATTGGTGGGGCACCCTGTACGTCCTCTGGTGCTCAGGCTCTTTCTTTAGCCTTACCAGGGATGGTTCCCATAGGAGATCAGGCTTTTCTCCGAGATATGGCAACATTTCTTAATATTTCTATCCCTGGTTGTGATCCTACTCATGGCTCACTGGCACAAATGGAAAATACAAAGTTTCCCTTACATCCTGCTCTGCAGGATCTCCTTCTCAGGGTCTGGAAGTCGCCCTTACGACTTCCTCCAGTTTCTACAGACATTGAGGTTCGGTACCGGGTGCCACCCTCTCCAGGGTTCCAAAAGCCTCAACTTTCTCATCGTTCCCTTGTAGTGGAATCGGCACTGAGGAAAGTTAAGAGCAAGAAGAAGCATTCTTATCCACCGGGTCGTTCTTCAAGAACACTCGATGCTTTTGGTCGTCAGGCCTTCCAAAACTCTATGCTGGCCTCCAGAGTTCTTTCATATATTTTTCACATGAGTCTAACACTCCAGGAAGTCACAGAGAAATTGTCTCTCTTGACCCCTTTTTTACCAGAGCCCAAGGCTACTGATTACACAGGTACACTAAAAAAAATTTTTTTTAAACTGCCTCTGTTTCGATTGATTTTTACGTTTTTTGGTGCGCTGAATCCAAATCTGGTAACCAATTTGCTCCATCATGTACAGATTTTTTGCTACATTGGGTTAGCAGTTTGAGGTGAACGTTTCAGATTGAGTGTGATCGAGATAAACGTTTCTTGGATGAATTCTTTATACTAATTGTTTAGTAGTTATTCAAATAAGAATAAAGAAAATTGTAACAAGGCAGCACATAAGAATAGAGTAATGTCAACAAAACACACTGTGATGGTAGCAAAATTGTCTGCACTTAAAACAGCCACATACATGTGCACAAACATTGAGCATATAAGAGCGAGGTTAGACGCAAAGCAAAGAAATGTGCAAAAAATGTTGTACAGGTATGTATGTAAGAATAGAAAACGCAAACCGCACCATTGCAATACATGAAGACAAACACCCGATGGTGTGAAAATAAAATTCTAATAAATGAGATCTGACACTGTGGTAATAACTAGCAAATTTTTATTTCAAAGTTTAGTAAAAACACGATATTTGTCAACACAGTTTAGATTTTAAAGTCATTCTTGGGTCAATCAATCTCCTGGTGGGCCCGTTTCTTCTTCCCCTGAATGCTTCTCTTGGTGCACTGCTTGGCGTATTTTTCATCTGGGGATTCCCGCAGCAGCAACCAGCAGAAATCAGCCATCATAGTGGTGTTCCATCTTCCTTGGTACCTTCTCTCTGCGTCCTTGATGTCCTGGTGAAACCTTTCACCTTGTTCTTCACTGTATGCCCCCAAGATTTCGGGAAAGTAGTTCACATGGGAGTGCAAGAAATGGACTTTCAGGCTCATGTTACAGCCTTGTTCTTTGAAGGCATTGAGCATCCTGGCAACAATATCCTTATAGTTCTCATCCTGCCTGTTCCCCAAGAATTTGAGAACAACATCCTTGAAGGAATCCCAAGCTTCTTTTTCCTTCTCAGACATCGTTTCAGCGAATGCTCCATCTGAAATGAGTTTCCTTATATCAGGGCCAACAAACGCTCCTTTTAGCTTTGCTTCAGAAAGTCGGGGGAACTTTGAGCAAAGGTACCGAAAGCACTCACCATCTTTTGGAAGGGACTTGATGAATTGCTTAATGAGACCCAACTTAATGTGGAGAGGTGGTAATAGAATTTTATCACGAGGTACCAAGCTCTCATGAACATTTTTCTCACCGGGTCTCAAATATTCCCGAATTGGCCAGTCTTTTTTCCCCCAGTGTAGGTCGCGGGCCCGGCTATCCCACAAGCAAAGGAAGCAGGGATATTTGGTGAAACCGGATTGCTGCCCTAATAGCATGGATAGAATTTTAAAGTCTCCACAAATCATCCACTTATGCTCATCATAACAAATCTTCTGAAGAATCAGGGCCAAATTCTCGTATTTTTCTTGGAGAATAACAGCGTGAGCAATAGGAACTGAAGCAAATGTGTTGTCATTATGAAGAACACCTTTTATGCTGTCTTGATGAATCAATGAACAGCCGCCATTCAGCAGGATCATACTTGAGTTTAAACTTTTCCATCACTCCGTGTATATCGTTGCAAAATACCAAATCTTCCTCTTTGCTAAAATACTTCAAAAATTGTGTCTCGCGGTTGCGGTACCAATAAAAAGTTGTTCCTGGTGACAATAGATTTTTCTGTTTAAGCCGAGAACCTAGCAGTTGGGCAGCATCTTTTGGGAGTCCTAAATCCCGGACTAAATCATTCAATTCAGCTTGAGAGAAAAGTTCAGGTTTCGGATCTGGTTCAGTTTCAAACTCGGAAGTACTGGACTCATCGGGAAAAGCCATCTGAGTCGTCTCATGATCAGAACCGTCCACACAAATATGATCCAAAGATTTTGGTGGTTCAGGCACAGGTACTTCGTTGCTATGAGGCATAGGCCTAATTGCTGAGGGAAGGTTGGGGTAACTTATTACGTTCTTATTTTTTAAGTTGTATCCCTTCACAATGCAAGAGCAAAAATAGCAGTCACTGCTGTGGTCTCTTTGTTCACGCCACATCATAGGTATTCCGAAACGAAATGCTTGTTTTTTACCTTTCATCCATAAGCGTAGATCTTCCTCACATGTCTTGCACACTTTGTGAGGAGCCCACGGTTTGTCTTGATCGCCTAACTTCAAACTGAAATAGGCGAAATATACTTTTTTAATAAATGCAGAAATGTTCCTCTGCCGCTTTTTCACGGTATATTCCCCACAAATAAAACAAAAACTGTCCGGAGAGTTGACGCAACCTCTGGCTCTGTGAGCCATCACAAATACACAGCACTGCAAACTACAACTGTAGTGAACCACTTCGGAATAAAGCTGGATTACGACTGAGCAAACAAAAGGTAATAATGAACTTGCAAGAAACTGAAATTTGACAGGAACGTTCATGTCGCAACCACCGTGTTTGAGCGAGCGAACAAGGCGAGGCGAACAGGAAAGAACATGCGCCAGCGCGAGTACTGGATTTAGCCCCCCGCCTCCCAATTGTCCTGTTAATGTATAAAATGAATACAAAACACTCTAAAATATCACGAGGGAGTGTTTCTAGTTAGTTAACCATTACAACCTCTATTTTGGGCCAAGAAAATAAACTGCAGTCGGCTAAAAAGAAATTATGTGAACATTCCTTATATGGGTAAGAAATCTAATTTTGCAAGAAAACGTGACATGATGGAACATTTTGGCTATTTTTCCTGGATTCAGCACCCCAAAATCTATAGGAATCAGTTGCAAAACTGGAGGCAGTTTTTTGGTAGTTGTACCTGTTATTCCTTGCTCATCAATCACAGCCGGAATATATCTTGGTTCTTGTCTCGTGCTTCTATAGACTCTTTTGAGTCCGTTAGCAGATCCTCTGCTATTGCCATTGCAGCACGTCGCAGAGCCTGGCTTGAAGCTTCAGACTTGAGCAGATGGGCACAAACTATACTGGCTCATTCTCCTTGTACAGGAGAAGGTCTCTTCAATAAGGAGGCTTTACGTCAGGTTACTCAATGCTCCACTGACTCTCCTTCCACTAAAAACCATTCTAAGCCAGCTCCTTCAAAGAGTAGGAAATGTCCTACCAAACCTTCTTTCCCTAAGAAAAGAAAGTTTCATTCATCTCCTGCCCATCATTCGGCTGTACCTAAACAGGGGGCGCCTCAGCCTAGTCTGAAGTCCTCCAGTTCTGGCCAGTCTCAGCATTCCCAGCAACCATAGGGGCCGGGAATTGTAACTTTCACTTCACTTCCACATATTAGAAGTTTATTCACTGTGCTTTTCTTTTCAGTGTACTAACCTGACGGGGGGAAAAAATTTTTGTTCAGGGACAACACACTTCTCCTCTTCTTACTCTCTAGAAGAGCAGTGGCAACTATCCCCTGATAGTTTCTATCCCAACTGAACATTTTTTCCTTCAGTTGACTTACCCTATGGGTACGTCACCCTCCAATCACTTGAGGGGTACTATACTGAACAGCTTCTCTGCCAAGCTCGTTCCCCAGACAGGGAGAAGATATCTCCTCTCTTTTCTTGTCTGTTTTTCTTTATTCAGCACAGGACAATCTCTCTGCTGTTCCGTCAGCAGCTCTGCTGGCAGGAGTTGCAGTAATTGTATTACTGGGACTTTTTCCAAGTTCCAGTCACTTGTTCAAATTTTTGTCTAGCCTCAGTAGTGATTCCATACTATCTTGGATCCTCCTACTCGTTTAGGTTTTCTCACATTATTCTAACCATCTCCTCCTAGGATATGGCAACATACCTGACTTCAGTCAATTATTTCATAGCTCTCCTGCACAATGCTCTCTGCAGTTTTCAGAGAAGCTTTCTACTATGAGGGCTTTGCTATAGAGCATTGACCTTGTCTCTGAAGTTTCTCTATTAGTACAGAAAAAACTTCTAAAACCTTCCTATGCTTATGAAGGGTCTCCACACCCCCTCTAGATATCAGTTCTTCTGCGTGACACTCCAAGGCTTCTGTTACGCATGCTACCTCTGGGTCCTTCCATAGGTCCCTCTGGTATCTTCCCTGCGTTTCTCCACATCTACCATGTCAGTGTTCTGTGGAACTCCCGCCTTGTTCTTCACAGATTCATATGTTCATCTGTTCTCACGCGAACATCACGGTTATCTGGTTAGATTGCTTTTCTGCATCCCTCAATCCATGAAAACAGATTCTCTATACACAAGTGGGTTCACCCTCTTGTAGAGCACAGAATCTTTTTCTTTTATATTCCCCATGTACAATTATGGGGCTGGGTGGTAGACATGTATCTTCAACCTATTGTCTTGTATGTAGCATCTCCATATGTCTACATACCTATATCATTACCCTGGTGGTGTTAGACCATGCCCCACAAATTTACATATCTTCAGCTATATCATATGTAGATATATTTGATATATTTCACCACCCATATCCTACTATACACATCTGGACACACACATATATACATATACATATATATATATATTTATTTTCCAGCCACATGTGTATAGTCCTATATATATATATATATATATATATATATATATATATATATATATATATATATTTCATGGGAGGCCTCTTAAGGGTTGGTCTGTCTACACACTCTCACCCTTACTGTCTATACTACATGTTTTACCTCCTAGAGGTTTTAGACAGTCTGTCGCCCTACGTCCCATGCCATATTACGATGCAGAAACACTTAGGCACCAGTAACCACTTTGGTGCTAACATCTTCCATTTTTTCTTTAAGTCCATGAAGCATCAAGCTTCAATATTATTTTTCCTATCTTTCACCAGCTAGGAAAAACTGTGTACCTCTATCTTGAGTACACAACTGTTTTCTGTGGGAATAGGGGATTTTTTCCAGTTCCCCTCTTCCCGCCAGGACTGGGCTAGTTGTCCAACTCCGTCAGTCTTCTTCCTTTAGTCCTCAATGTTAATGACCTTATGCCTAAAGGAGTTTTCAGCTTTTCCCATAAAGCTTTCCATTGAAGACCTGACGTCAAATCCTACCCAGTTGACACCTGGATCATCTACTACCTCCAGGTCTAGACCTTCATCCTCACTACTGAGAGGTCACCTTGAAGATTCTGCTACTGCTTATCCAGTAGACTCCATCATGCTTTCTACTTCCTACAATACAGTAGGTAAGCTGCATATTTTAAGTGTACATTAAATGTCTTTCAATGCTACTCATTATGTCTACCAAGGACTCCTGTAGTTTGTACAACCCTCTAGTCCTTGGCTATGCTGTTCTTTCCTCACAGCTCCTTTATTGTCAACTCCTACCCTCCATCCCACATTGGATGCCGGGGATTCCTGGAGTCAAAATGCACCCCTGATCCAGGCACTTGCATTTTTATGGGATCTCCCCCTGGCATCTCCAGCTAGGGAGTCCCCATATGTGAAGACTCATTCTTGCTTGTTCCTGGAGATAGCACAGTTACTTACCTGTAACAGGTGATCTCTGGGAACAGCAGGAATAAGTCTTCACAACCCTCCCACCTCCCCTAGGAGTTGCATCTTTTTTATCTTCTTCCTTTTCTCTCCTCGCCTTTGTCTCAGCTCTGAAACTCAACTGAAGAGAGGCTGTGGAGAAGGCGGGAAGTCACTGCGCAGGCGCGAGGGATGCTGCCAAAAGCTTTCTGATTGGAAGCTGGGCAGCATTCCCATGCAGGCTCCGTCGGTACCGACGTACCCATATGTGAAGACTAATTCCTGCTGTTCCCAGAGATCACCTGTTACAGGTAAGTAACTGCTTTACTGTCCATATTATTGCTGTCCCAGCATATCATAAAACTTAATGGACAACCAATTTCTCTGGTAAATTGGGAAATACCTTCTTACTGTAACCTTTTTGGTTATGTCACATCTGAAGCTCTTCATGTAAAGTCGTCAAAAGTGACATCACTTATGAAAGATTTTTACTGATCTTCAAGAAGTTGGCGGTCCAACACCTTATACAAATAACTGTTTTTTCTTTTGGATAAAGGGGTCTTAAAGACCTACCCCTTTCTTCTGTAAGGAGTATTTCTACCTTTTCATCCAAACCAGTCAGCTTTATCTCCACTCTTGCCTAGGGCCTTATTCTGCTCCAAGGACAAAGAGTTCAAACTTGGACTTTACAGAAGTGTTCCCTAGTTCTCTAAAGTCCAGCCCCATGAACTTCCCCACTTCTTGTTCTGGGGTTAGTTCTAGCCATCAAGAATTCTTCTCTTCCTGTATTGCAAAATTTATTTTTCCTCTACTTCACAGTGAGGGAATTTCTTTGAGGATAATATACTGGCTCTCAATTACAGACCCATATTGGCCTCGACAAATACTTTTGCAATATTTTGAGTAAGATCCACATTAGAAAATTGGGATTCAATTTTTTTCTAGCAGTTATGATCTACACAAGGGCCTCCCTCTGGCTACCTTGTTTAGTCAAGCTGTTCCATGGCACTTTTTTTCTTTTCTAATTCAACTCCTACCCTCCATCCCTTAGATGCCTGGGGTTCTAAAGGATAAGCATTGCCCATCCATCGGATTTGCAACATGCTGGGGCCTCCTCCAGGCATCTTAGCTTGGGAGTCCCCATATGTGAAGACTCATTCCTGCTTGTTCCTGGAGATAGCACAGTTACTTACCTGTAACAGGTGATCTCTGGGAACAGCAGGAATAAGTCTTCACAACCCACCCACCTCCCCTAGGAGTTGCTCTTTTTCTCTCTCTCTGATGTGTCTACTTCTCTCTTTCGGTCTCAGCTACAAACCCAACGGATGAGAGGGAAGTGTTTAGGCAGGAAGGCAGCGCGCATGCATGTGGGATGCTCCCAAAGGCTTTCTTTTTGGATGCTGGGAAGTGTTCCCGCGCAGGCTCCATCGGTACCGACGTACCCATATGTGAAGACTTATTCCTGCTGTTCCCAGAGATCACCTGTTACAGGTAAGTAACTGTGCTTTACTGCTTGTCTACAGAGAAAAGGTAGCTGCTCACCTGTAGCAGGTGTTCTCCATGGACAGCAGGAATTTAGTCCTCACAGCCCTCCCGTCTCACTGAGGAGTTGTCTTCTGCTACTGCTATGTTAGACTGCTTTAAAATGGTGCCACAGCAGCAGGTGGGAAGGAGGCAAAGTGGAGCTTCCCAAACCTGCCAATAAAAGCTGGGGAGTGTTCCTGCGTGGGGCTCTGGGGATGTCGCACATGTGTGAGGACTTACGCCTGTTGTCCATGGAGAACACCTGCTACAGGTGAGTAAGTACCTTTTCCATGCATCAAGTTGTCTCCAGGTTCATAAAGGGATTTCTGAACATCAAACATCACATTCAAACCCCCCTCTCCCCATGCCCATGTGATATCTCAAGGTGGTACACTCAGGACTTATGCGTGCCCCCTTCGAGCCCCTAATATCTGCCTCCTTCCCTCAAGTTTCTCACTTGGAAGACTGTGTTCCTCGTAGCCATAACATCAGCCAGGCAAATCAGAACTTCAGGCTCTTGTACACTATCCTCCTTGTAAGCAGTTCCTTTAGTTAGTTTTGGAGTCTCCCCCCCCCCCCCTCCCCTGTTCGTTATGACCTGTTCAGGATGAGGGTTTTTCTGCAAGATTTTTTTAGGAAGCTACAGATTAAAAGATTCCTTCAGGATAGAATCATCACTCTGGATTTGTTTCTGGCAAAGCATCCTTTAAGCACAATTATTTCAATATTGGGAAGCAGGAAAGGGTGGCTTTGGCACAGCTAGCTGGGAATGATCAGATAATCAGAGGAGCAGATAAAGGTGGAGCTGTAGTGCTTCAGAGCAGAGAAATATTTTTGGAGTATTATGATACAATTATGCAACTCTGCGTACTATAGATTGTTGTATGCTGATCTTACCCCAGTCTTGAAGACTAAGATTACATCTTTGACTTATGCTCATCAGGAAGGTTGGATCACTGCCAAAGAATAGGCTTTTTTGACAGCTTCACATTGGAAGATTCCTACCATCTACATGGTGCCTAGGATCCACAAGTCTCTCAACAGTCTGCCGGATAGACCTATTGTATCTTGTCGAGGCTCCCTTCCTTCTGGAGGAGTCGTCACAATTCTGTGATTTGTGTTTGAAAAAGGAAGCATCCCTGGTACATTCTTTTATCAGGGATTCTACACATTTTTTGGGACAATTATCAGAATTTCAGTTTAATACTGAAGACGTTTTTTGTTAGTAACCCTGGATGTGACTCTTATATACCAATATAAATCAAGATGAGGCCCTGTTGAATTCTTCATTCACACAAATTCCTTCACGTTATACCTAAATCTTTTTTGTTGGACTTGATTGGTTTGGTACTTACGCAAAATTATTTTGTTTGACGGGTCCTTTTTATTTAAATTTTTGGTATAGCAATGGGAGCGACGGCAGCTCCCTCTATTACCACTTGGCTGATTTAGAAGAGCGTTTTGTTTTTTTTTGCAATTTTTTGATCATGTATGTTTTTGGTGTGGATTTCTGGATGACATTTTTTTCATATGGATATCCTCTCAGGAAGAGTTAAATCAATTTCTTGGTTAAACACACTCAAGCCCAATATCCAATTTACTGCACTTTGTCCAAAAAAAATCAATACTATGACATCACTATAAGCATGGAGGACATTTAGCAACTACTTTATACCGGAAACAATTCAATGTAACAGTTTAAGCTATCAGTTTCTATCCTGGTCCGCTCCGCAGCGGTCTTCCTTTTGGCCAATTTCTGCAAATCTGTCGACTGTGCTCATTTTTTAGGACTTTTTGGCACAAGCAAATTTGCAGACACATTTGTGGGCTCGTGGCTAGCCCGAGAAGGTGATTAAAATTGCTTATCGGATGTCTTGTCATGTTCATCGTGAATGGTTGTTGATTGGTCAGTCCTCTGAGCATTCCAGTGTTTCTTTGGTGGGCATTTTACCTTTCATGCAACATTCTCATTTGGTGGCTAAACTATTACAGCGGCATTGGCCGGGTTTGGGCTTACATTCATATTTTCATAAACCTTTAATGATAGCTTACTCATGTGGATCCATCTTGAGGGATATTTTGGTCAAGTCAGCAGTATCTACTGATTGGCCGGTATGGACAACAAGGGTTGCTGGGTATGGCCACATATACCAGAGATTCCGACACCTATTTATCCCTATTTATTTTTATTTTTTTGTCGGAGCTAGTCAAACTGAATAGAACTCATCCATGCACCACTGCGACTTCTCCCTTTTATTTTTTAATGGAAATTGCACCACTGCATGGATGAGTTCTATTTCCATTAAAAAATAAAAGGGAGAAGTCGCAGTGGTGCATGGATGAGTTCTATTCAGTTTGACTAGCTCCGACAAAAATAAAAATCAATAGGGATAAATAGGTGTCGGAATCTCTGGTACGTGGGTTATGTGATTCTGATAGATTTGATTTTCTGGGTATGGCCACATAGCATGTGGACGATGTCAATTTTGTCCCCTTACTTTAGCAGGTACCACCTGGACCAATCCAGTTTCAGGACACATACCAATTTTGGTGGTTCACTTCTTGTGTTTCTACTTACGTTGTGTACCTTTTACGATGTCTGTGACTTGTATGTGGGCTGTACCACTCGCCCTATAAAGGTCAGTTTAAGTGAACACGCCTTCCGATTGCGACAATCCGTTCGTTCTGCTCCAATAGTGGATCATTGTCTGTCTTTACAACACCAGTTCACTGATCTCAAATGGAGGATCATTGACCACATTCCAGAGGAACCCCGGGGCGACCATTGGGTCTTTTGTCAACTATGTTGGATTCATATGTTGAATTCTGTCCACCCCCATGGTCTGAATTGGGAAAGTGACTGGCTAAGCCTGATTTGACATCGGCCAATGAGGTCAGGGACCCCCCCCAGCCCCAGTGATGGATTTCCTCTTCCCATTGGCGGTTCTATTCGATGACATCTGTGGCTGACCAATTGAAACTATGGTTTTTCTCATAAGCTGTGAGTTGTGGCATTTTTTGGCAGTTGACAAACAAGTCCTGTTGCATTGGGGGACAGAGCTTTGTTGCACTTGATACAGAGTCTGGCAGTGACTCGAAACGTGCATGTCGTGCGGCTCATTTTGTTCCAGACTGGATGCCAACAACGGTGGTGTTGCCACACTTATACTTTTCAGATAGGTTCTAAAATCAAAATTGACTTGTTTGATTAAAATGGACTTGGCTGGTTTATGAGTTGGGTGTTGATCTGCTTTTCATGCCGGCCTGTCTGACAAAAATACTTAGTTATTTTGGGAGTCACTGCATCATTGCAGGGGTGATTTTTGATTTTTGACATGGTTTTTCCCGGCACCCTTGAGGCTCCCTGGAGGAAACATGCCCCGCCTTGGATTGCAGGTGAGCTGTTTTGCACTGCCTACATCACACATGTGCAAACTACTAGCTTTCCTAGCATTTTCTTCATTCTCAATCTGGGACAATGGGCTTCCAAACACACTCATCTTGGCTAGCTGACTGCATTGCATTCTGCTATGAGCAGGCTACCTTGCCACTGCTAGACTGTGAGCCCACATAATCTTCAAGCCACTGCTGCCTCCATTGCCGATCTGGCATCTGTATCCTCCCAGGACAGCTGTAAGGTAGCCACCTGGACATCTATCCACACATTCACAAAACACTGCTGTTTGGACCGGTCCTCGGTGCATGATTTTCCCTTTGGGCAAGTGGTCCTCCGTAGCTCTTCACAACTTACATCAGTTTCAACTTCCCTTCTTGAGGCTATCGTTTATCTTTGGGGGGGGGGGGGGTGTTTTTTTTAAGGCACCCAAGCGTGATGGTGGCCCCCAGCTCTGTACTCCAGTATGTGCCTGAATCCCCCTGCTTGTCTCCGGAGAAAGCATAGTTGCTTACCTGTAATGGAGGTTCTCTGCAGACTGTTAACAGGCAGGTGAGTGTGGCTGCATACTCCACCCCCACAAAAAAATTATATTTTAAACAAACATAAATATATAAACAAAAATGACCATGATGAAAGGGTCAGTCCACATCCACACAGGAATTGGAGTGAGCATATCTTCTCTGCTGTTACGAACTGATTCCTTTGAAAGTAAACGGGCAGGAAGCAGGCATGAATGCTCAGAGGCTCAAAAGCTTGTCCTGAGCTATGGGAGATCTGGACAATTCACTGTCAAGACATTGCCTTCAGTGTGGCTGTATACCACTGCTGTCTATGGAGACCCCCATTACAGGTAAGCAACTATGCTTTCTGCACACCTTGAATGTTTCAAATGTTAATTACAAATCAGTGTGTTTGGGTTATCATTAAACTTCTACCATATGACCTAAAATCTGGGTTGGTTTTGTGTTATCTGTAATGCTTGCGCTCCGGGAACCAGCAGGAAGTCAGCCCTCACATATGGGTGATGTTGCCGACAGAGCCTACATGGAAGCATCTCCCCAGCTTTCAGAGTCTTTGGGAGATGCACCACACGTGTGGTCCACTTCCCTCCCAAGGGTACCATCTTGCCTCAGTCTCCTCTTTTCTGCAGAGCCCTTCGGATGCTGTCTAGTGTCCCCTGGAAAAAGTCTGATTTTATTCTCGAGTTTTGTCTGGTTTGCATACTGGTTCCTTCCCGCGCCAGCTTGCATTGGCGTCGCTCCTTAGGTCCACTTTAATTTTTCTTTAGTCTTTTGATGTTCCCTTGACCGGCGTTGTGCCTTTTCAGCCAGAGGCCTCTGACCCCCGCCAGATGGCAGGGACCCACTTTTTCTGATGGCCTCCAATGGCTTCAAAAAGTGTGACTGCACCAAAATGTCACTCATTAACCACCTGATGCCTTCAATGCTTTTGTCTAGAGCACGATGACTCAGACTGCAAGCTCTGCAGAACCATGGCCCCCAAAGGCCTTAAAGAGCTGCCATCAGCTGCAGGAAGACTTCTGGAAGTCCGACTCCACCCTGGAGTGTCTGATACCACGCTCCATGGGCTCCTCCGATATCTTGGTGCCCACAAAGTCCGGAGCCTCTTTGCAGTGCTGTGACTGAGCGGAAGCCCCCGGAGGTGGAGCATAAGAAAAATCCTCAGACTGCCTCAGAGGAAGGATCTGGGAAGGTGAAATCCCACCCTGCAGTCCCTGGTGCGATTCGGAGCTGGAGTGGCCCACAAAATTGCACCACATGGAGGCGTTGGCACCCGCCAACAGGCCTCAGGCCACCCTCGTCAAGGATTCTCCATTGACAGTACAGATGCTGGACCTGAAGTTCTTGGTGCCCTTGTTTAAGGCTACGTAGTCAACGGGCATGGAGAAAAGATTGGTTGTCCTAGAGAGCAGTATATCTGCTCTAGTGGCATTGCAGCAGGCATTTTTCCGACTTGTCTGGTTCATCTGTCCTGATGATGGGACCCTCGACAATCGAGGGCTCCCCCAGACATCAAACTGGTCCTCGAACACCATCAGTCTTGAGAGCCCTGGTCAAGGTCCTGTTCCTTGGGACACCGGTACTCCCGGTGTGCGCCCGCTGCTTGGACTGATGATCCTCTGGAGGTCATGCACTGCAAAGAGTGGTTCTTAACAGAGGTGATCATGCAGTGACGCAGTTGTAATCGGACTTTGTCCAAATAGGCAGAGGATGAAGAGTCCCTGGACAATGAGGCACGACGTGACATGACCTTGGACCCATCCCCATCTTCCCCCCCCCCCCCCCCCGTGACCAATGCTCTTCCCCACCCAGGGATGTGGTGGTCATCGGTTTTGTGAGGGATATGGCCAAGTCTCTAGCTATTGAGACCAAAGCAGAGGAGGGACCTGTGGACCGAGGAACTGGAGATCCACCAATACAAGGCACCCCCTTATGGTCCCGGTGTCCCCGATCCTTGACACACCTCTTACACATGTGGGAAACACTGGTGTCAGTACTAATTGTTAGCAGGTGCCTTGATGCCATGTACAGAGTATGCTGAATCCCAGGATTCCAAAAGACCCAGCTTCCCCACAACTCCATGGTCCTGGAGTCAGCTATGCACAGGCTCAAGAGCCAAAAACCCATTTGTTGGTGCCACCCAGCAGCAGGGAGGCATGGTTCCTTGACTCCCTCAGCCAGAAAGTCTTTTAGGGCTCAATGCTAACATGCTGAGTCCAGTCCTACCAGCTCTATATCGGCATGTACCTGAAGGAACTGTCTTAAAGAGCTCAGGGGATTCTTGGCAGGCCTCAAGGGCGAGCCCCTACAGAGGTTCAAGACCTTCACCTCAGCAGTAAAAGAATGCTCAGTTTGTCCTGAGCAGCCTATGATGGCTGAGTCATCAGCCAGGGTGGCTGCTGCTGCTGGTATCGGTGCACAATGCCAAGCATGGCTCCAATCATCTGACCTGGAGCAATGGGTATAATGTCCCCCTGCATAGGTGAAAACCTATTTGGGAAGCCTATGGAGGATAAAGCAGCAGATATACTCTTATCTTTGTCATAAGAACCAGGTTCTCAAGATTTTGGTGCAACCCCTGAAGAAAACTCTGACGGGGAAAAGCCCTTCTTCCCAAGGACAAAAGGGGGCTTTAGTGGCACTCTACACTTCCTGGCCGCCTTGGCTCTTCAGCATGGTCAACAGAAGGGCGAGGGACATGGTCCCAGAAAACATAAAGCCCCGAAGGCCCAGCCTGGGGGAAAAGTTAGACTGCCTGGGTGTGACCTCCACTCCCCAAGTAGGTCCTCTGCTGCTCACAGGGGTGCACCTAGTCCTGTTTGCCCACAGGTGGACAGCCATCACCACCAATACCTGGGTGTTACAAGTGGTCAAGGAGGGTTACCACCTCCACCTACATCGGCCACCACCCTCATACTTCCAGGAGAACCCACCAGGCCTCTCCTCCACTAAACCCTGCTCCTCACCGAGCTAGCCAGGACTACTCTGGGACAGAACAGTAGAGCCACAATCTCTGGGGCACTGGCTTCTATTCCAGGTATTTCCTCATCCTTACGAGGACTGGGGGCCTGTGAGCTCAACAGGTTTCTAGTCAGGGAGAAGTTCAAGATGCTCTCCCTTGGAACACTGCTGCCTTTCCTCCAGCAGGGAGATAGGCTTTGCTCCTTAGACTTAAAGGATGCCTACACTCACATCCTCATTCACCCCAGTTGCAGAAAATACCTTTGCTTCGTGGAGGAGGGGCAACACTACCAATACAGAGTGCTGCTCTTTGGCTGGCCTCCTTTCCAAGGGTCTTCACAAAGTGCCTTGTGGTGGCCACAGCCTACCTCAGGCTTCACGGGGCCTTTGTCTTCCCTTATCTGGGTGGCTGGCTCATAACTGCAGAGACACAATGCGCCACCGGACACACCATAGACACCCTGCAGCATCTGGGGTTTATCATAAACTACCCCAAGTCCCACCTCACTTCAGCTCAGCACCTAGCGTTCATAGGGGCACAGCTGGACACCCTTCAGGCAACAGCCTTCCTCCCTCAGGAGCGGTCTGGCTTCTCCCACCTTCTGAGACACATGGCCTTCACATCCACATGACACCAGCTGCCCACCTGCACATGAGAGCAGCCCAGTGCTGCCTCCGCTCTGTGGGCCCAAGCCGCAGGCAAGCTCAAGGACAGAGTGCAGGTGACCTGCCATTTAGCAGGCTCCCTCAGATAGTGGCAGACCCATGCCACTTTCAGGCCGGGATTACAATCATCAGCATAGGATCTGGCATGGTCTGTCTCTCTGGCTGCCTTCATTGAGACTACTGAGTGAGGATCTATCATTCTCTGCCATGAAGCCAGAGCTGTTTTGCTCCCCCATAACAGAGCATGGCCCTTGGTCAAGGCCTGCTATTTTCCTTCACCTAAGGGGAGACAGGTTTTTCTTACTTTTTTGTTAGATGTATCAGAATAGCCTCTCTGGAGGGGAGAGGGAACCCTTTTAGATATAGTTCTAATTTTGGGAACACTGATCATCTTCACAATAAAAGGAGATGTTTTTCCTTCAGCTACAAAGCTGGGCTGTTTTTCTCTCTGGCAAGAGCAGCACTTTTTCTAGTATGGTAGTCCCCCAGCACTGGGTCCACTGGGGTTTTATAACAGCGTAGATACTGTTCACCTCAATTGGAGCTACAAGCTTAAGAAACAAAAGTGGAGCCTAGAGGCTCCTTTAGACAGTCACCAGGTTACCAGCATGGTGGGCAGTTTCTGCAACTACTCTGTATCTCATTTTAACTATGCCTATTCCCACCACAAGTTCTTTCAGCTGAAGACTCATTTGAGCATTCCCTCAGGCGGCTGGGATACCAGTACCTTCTGTCACTTCTCCCGCAGTTTTAGGGCCACTGTACTAAAGTCTGTACCTTCTATGTCAACTGTTTCTCATCTCAGTGGGCAGCCATGCTGCCTGATATCACTAACACCACCAGGAGGACATAACCCTCCAGGCCTTAGCCAAACCATCTGTTTTAAGACGCGTTTGGAACTGAACACCATTGGTTTGTCCTTTCATCTACCTGGAACAAACAAATGTCCACTCCTGCATTCCAGGAAGGAGGCTTCACTTCTCAGAATTATCCTTGGGTAAGGCAAATGAGGGGCAAAACTGTCCTATCACAATCTCCAGGAACAAGCAGGAATGTAGTCTTCACATATGGGTATCGACGGAGCATGCGTGGGAACCCTCCCCAGCGTCTAGTAGAAACGCTTTTGGGAGCATCCCTCAGCACATGCGCACTGCCTTCCCGCCTTTTCAACTGTCCCTCTTCAGTTCTTTGTTTTCTGCGGATCTGACAGGACATATACCCTGTCACCGCAGAAAATTTCTTCTTTAATCTTGTTTTCTTGTGGTCGCGTTTGCCTCCGCACGACGCCTACCGGTACCGCCGGTTCTTTCCTTAAAAAAAAAATAAAAAAAAAAATTCTGAATTTTCTCTTCAGAAACTTTTCTTTTTCGGTGCTAGGTGCCATTTTGGGCACTAGGCCCCATTTTTCCTTAAAGATGGAAAAACCCAGCTAGTGGTTTTAAAAAATGCACTATAAGTGTGGTACCATTTCCGTCACTGACACCCATGACTGGTGTCTTAAATGTTTAGGCCCTGACCATTCTCCATCTGAGTATCTCTTGTATGGGAATGGCTAAAAGAGGAAGACAGAACTGGGCTGCAAAGCTCTGTACCCTCTTCTTTGGATGCCAGGTCCATTGCATCGACGTCTTCAAGAGCCGCCTCTTCCTCCCATGGATCTCAGGTAACTAAACATAAAAGCCGGTCCTCAGAGTAGCTCTCCTGCTAAGCATCGAGAGGCCATTTGCATTGCCCTTGAGGGAACCACACCGGCAAAACAGCCCTGGCGGGAGGCTTCGGCCTCCAGAGCATCAATGGGGTTCCAGGATGTTCTCAAGGCGGCCTTGACAACTACTGGTGCCATGCTCAGGGGTCCCGGCTGCCTTCACCAGTACCGACACCCAGGCATTGCCAGCGTCAATAGACCGGAGATTCCTCGCTATCGAGCGCAGTATTGCAGCTTACAGCTGCGGTACCGTTGACACTGATGGTTCAACGGGTACCGATGCCAGTACCGGCACAGATACTGGTACCAGCACCGGTACCGGCCCTGGTGGGAATTCTTCCCATGCCGTCTTTGCCGGGCATCGAAAGATTGGTACCGCATCAACTCAGTACCGACATCGATCAATACCGGGACCGTGCCTTACATGAACATCGTGATCAGATACTTCAAATCCTCCGATTCCTATGACTCTAATTCTGCCGGTACCAGAGTTTTTCTCCCGGAAGACTCTTCTCCCCAACGCAGAATGTCGCCTCCGGAGGACATGTCTTTTCAGGATTTTATTCATGATGTTGCCAAAGGCCTTTCTATCACAGTATCTCCTGAAAAGGAACCTAGAGCAAAGGAATTGGAAATTCTCCAATATCCTAAGGCTCCAAAGGAGGCAGCCACTCTGCCCATTCATGAAATTCTTCATGATCTGATGCTCAAAGTTGGAGACACCTTTTGACCACATCGCCTCATTCTAGGAGGCTTGATGCCATGTATCCAGTTCCACCATGTCCTGGATTTCAAAAGACTCAGCTGCCACACCATTCAATGGTAGTGGAGTCAGCCACGTGTAGGATGAAAAGCGCAGACATGCATCCAATCCTCCAGGTCATGAATGCAGGACTCTTGATGCTTTTGGGTGTCAAACTTTTCAGGCTTCCATGCTTTCAGCTAGGATCAGCTCATATTTTTTTATATATGGGAATGTTCCTCAGAGGTCACAGGAGATTTGGAGCTTATGAGCCCACTTCTCCCAGATGACAGACAAGACTTCCTTACGCTTGTCAGGCATGCTCAAGATGTCTCCAAGTTTGTGAATCGTGCAACCTTTGACTGCTTTGAATGCATCAGCAGAACTTCTGCTATTGCAATTGGTGCACGACGGATTGCCTGGCTTCAGGCATCAGACTTGGAGATTTGGGTACAGGATAAATTAGGCAACATCACTTGCACAGGAGAAAACCTCTTTGGCAAGAATTGGCAGGAAAAAGCTAATGAGATGCTGACAATATCACCTTAGATTGTCAAAATCTACAGCCCCTCCAGCCAAAAAACCCTATAAATAACCCTCTTTCAGCAAAAAGAGGAAGTCTTATCCATCCTATACCCAGCAAAGCCAAGCTCATGGTCAAGTTGCCCAAAGGGGACAACAGCAATTTAAACAGCAGAAGTGAAAAGGCCCGAGAGCTCAACCAGCTCCGCAGGTTCAACTCCATCAAGGGCTTTGACTCCTTCCTAGAGAGCTTAGCCTTCCTGCCTCTGAGGGATCCAGAACCCCTAAATATTCCAGGCAGGCTGTGTCATTTTGCCAACAGATGGCACCAAATAACAGCAGAAAATTGGACTCTGTCCATTGTAGGAGAGGGGTACAAGCTTCATTTTCACAGCATGCCCCCTCCTACAATCCTAAGGCAGTTCAATTCCCAGACCTCCACAGACAATCTGCTGAATCACAAGGTCTGAACACTTCTTGCCCAAGGGGCAATAGAGGAAGTACCCATCCTCCAGCAGGGTACAGGGTTCTACTCCCCCCCTATTTTCTTATTCCAAAGAAAACAGGGGGACACAGACCCATTCTAGACCTCAGAGAATTGAACAAATACCTGTTCCGAGAGAAGTTCAAAATGATTTCTCTAGGAACTCTTCTGCCATACCTTCAAAGTCAGGGTTGGCTTTGCTCTCTAGACTTAAAGGATGCATATACTCACATTCTGATCCATCCAAATCGCAGGAAATTCTTACGATTCCTTTTCAAGGGAAAACACAGTACAGGGTTCTTCCCTTTGGTCTGGCTTCTGCACCAAGAGTTTTCACGAAATGCATGGCAGTAGCTGCATTCCTGCGAACCGTAGGGATGTTAGTCTTCCCTTACTTGGACGACTGGCTCATTCGAGGCCCCATGAGTGTAGAAGCCAGCTCTGCACTGTCTCACACAATGCGAATCCTCCAATACTTGGGATTGGTGATAAACTTCCTAGAATCCCAACTTGTTCCTTCCCAGTCTCTGGAGTTCATAGGAGCCTGTTTAAATACCAGACAGTCAAGGGCTTTTGTTCCACAGGCCTAGTGTCTTCGCATAGTGCAGCTAGCTTCTCAAGCATCGCAAAAATCCCCCCTAACTGCTTGAGAACTGCTACAGTTACTGGGACACATGGCATCCACAGTTCATGTAGTTCCCTATGCTCGCCTCCACATGCGAGCAGCCCAGTGGACCCTATCCACACAGTGGACACAGGCCACAGGATGTCTGTCAGACAAGATATCAAACTCTCATCGACTGATCTTGTCACTTCAATGGTGGCAGTCACTGGAGAATCTTTTAGTGGGGTCTCCTTTCCAACAACCCCTATTCCAGGCCACCCTAACAGATGCATCAGAGGTGGGTTGGGGAGCACACCTGCATCTCTACCCAGGGCACCTGGACTCCACAGGAGGCTTGTCTTCACATAAACCTCCTAGAATTAAGAGCAATCTATTTAGCTCTTTGAGTATTCCATGCTCAGCTCAGCTACAAGATAATCCTAGTCCAAACGGACAATCAAGTAGCCATGTTCTATGTGAACAAGCAGGGTGGAACAGGCTCTCTGTCGTTATGCAACAAAGCTTTACGACTTTGGGCCTTCGCCAGAGAGCATCAAATCCACCTTCTCGTGGTATATCTTCCAGGCATTTAAAACCTTTGGGCAGACAAACTCAGCCGAGTACTGCTGCCTCACGAATGGTGTCTCCACCTAGACCAGGTGGCAAAGATATTTCACATCTGGGGGACGCCAGACATAAACCTCTTTGCAAGTCCACTGAATGCCAAACTTCCCTGGTTCTGTTCCAGGATTCCAGCTCACAATTGCCAGGCAAGGGATGCCTTCCTCCTTCACTGGGGTCAGGATTTCCTCTATGCCTTCCCACCTATTCCCCTCATCCCCAAAATGCTCTTCAAGCTTCAGAGAGACAGAGGTCGTATGATCCTCATAGCTCCACGGTAGCCACGCCAAACGTGGTATATCCCCTGTTTCTACATTTCTCTCAAGCTGTGCCTCTGGAGTTAGGGTGTGCTCCAGATCTCCTTTCCCAAGAGAGCGGGACCCTATGGCACCCGAATCCCCAGTCCCTGCATCTCACGGCCTGGTTGCTGAAAGCTTAAATCTTCAGGATCTCAACCTTTCCCAACAGGTAAAGGATATCCTTCAGGCTTCTAGAAAACCTTCCACAAGACTATCTTACGCCTTCAGGTGGAAACGTTTTACTATATTGTGTTCCCAGAACGGGTTAAAACCCCTGGTGATACCTTTGGAAGCGATACTAGAGTATCTACTTCATTTATCAAATTCTGGTCTAAAGACCAATTCAGTAAGAGTCCATCTTAGCGCAATTACAGCTTTCTATAAGCCTCTAAATGGACAACCAATTTCCTCATAGAAACATAGAAACATGACAAAGACCACATGGCCTATCTAGTCCTTCCATAACAGTCCACTTTTTACCTTTAGAGATCCTCTGTTGGTCCCATGCTTTTTTGAATTCAGTTACTGTCCTCATCTCTACCACCTCCACTGGGAGACTATTCCATGGATCCACTACTCTTTCCGTAAAGAAAGATTCAGGAGTGATATGCGGAAATATCTCCCTTCACCCTCATCCCATGTCCCCTCGTAGCAGAACTTGCTTTCAATTGAAAGAGGCTCTCTCCCTGAACATTTATGCCACGGAGGTATTTAAACATCTCAATCATATCACCTCTATCCCGCCTCATCTTCTCATATCCAGATTTGAGAGGTCTTCTGTTAACAAAACCTCTCATCAAACCACCACCGGTGGCATGGGATTTAAATATAGTTCTTGGGCAGCTCATGAAACCGCCCTTTGAACCTTTAGCCACTACTACCCTGAAGTTTTTGTCCTGGAAGGTCGTCATCTTAATTGCAATCACCTCTGCACGTTGCATTAGTGAATTGCAAGCGTTAGTGGCTGATCCTCCTTACACTAGGTTTCACCATAAGGTTGTCCTCAGAACTCATCCACACTTTATGCCAAAGGTGGTTGTGCCTTTTCATTTAAATCAATCAATTTATCTTCCTGTATGCTTTCCGAGGCCTCATGGCTCTAATGCAGAGAAGAACCTTCACACTTTGGACTGTAAAAGAGCCTTAGCTTTTTACCTGCAAAGAACACAGCAACATAGAAAGTCTTAACTTTTTATTGCTTTTGATGCTAGTTATTTGGGACTTTCAGTCTCCAAGAGGACTATCCAAATAGATTGCACAATGCATATCCTTTTGCTTATGAGAGTAAGAGTCTTCCTCTTCAAGGCCATGTGAGAGCCATGTCAGCCTCTATGGCTAACCTTCACTCTGTCTATTGATGACATTTGTCAAGCAGCCACCTGGGCTTCGGTACATACCTTTACAGCCCACTACTGCCTAGATAAAGCCTCCCGTCGGGGTGCCGCCTTTGGCCAGGCTGTTCTTCAAACTCTCTTTCAAACTTAATACAACTCCTACCCACCAACCCTGGTAGGATGCCAGAGATCCATGGGAGGAAGCATGGCCCACCTCACTATAGGTGGCAGCTTCCTGGGGTCATCTGCCTGGCATCTTCAGCTAGGGCGTCCCCATATGTAAAAACTACATTCCTGCTTTGTTCCTGGAGATAGCATAGTTACTCACCTGTAACAGGTGATCTCCGGGAACAGCAGGAATTTAGTCTTCACAACCCGCCCACCTCCCCTAGGAGTTCTCTCTTTCCTCTCTCCCTCAATCCTTTCACTCAGCTACAAACTTAACTGAAGAGAGACAGTTGGAAAGGCCGGGAAGGCAGCGCGCATGTGCTGAGGGATGCTCTGAAAAGCATTCCTATTGGACGCTGGGGAGCGTTCCCACGCAGGCTCCATCAGTACTGACGATACCCATATGTGAAGACTAAATTCTTGCTGTTCCCGGAGATCACCTGTTACAGGTGAGTAACTACGCTTTCTCCAGGTAAGGGCTGTAAACAAAACAGCAAAGCCTTCATGCAATTTATTTTGCAACGGTGTATAACGCGCGTGCCCCCCCCCCCTCCAATGATAAATGACCCATGCTCTCTTTCTTAAAACAATTTTGACCATATAGATCCCTCTTCCCACAGAGTGTGGTGCTTAGGTTTTTATTTTTTTCCCTTCAGATCTCCTTTTCATCATTTTTGAGGATGATGCTCTACTGAGGTGCTGGCATGTGAACCTAATCAAATGTGCTCCTCAAAGCAAACAAATGTGCTGTGGACAACTGGTCAACCCAGGGGCTTGCAGAACCACCTGCCTCACAGGGGATTGGTTAGTTGTCTCGTTCAGAAGTTCATCATTGTGGAATTACTTCTTCACTGGCTCTCCAAACACTCAGGTGTCAAAGGACTACTTACAGGGATCATGGTAGCTGATACATGGTGAACTTTATCCCCCTGTCATGGTCCTGCCATGAATCCTCTCGCATTCATACTCCACTCTATAGATATTCCACTTGTCATGGAAAAACATTCATCCATTCTATAATTACAAGCATGTCATATGTTGCTCAACTTCAGTGGTTCGGCCCTTCAGAGGTGTAGATAACATGAGGAGGGATCTAGCTAAGCTTGAAAAATGATCTAGAATTTGGCAGCTGAGATTTAATGTTAAAAAATGCAAGGTCATGCATTTAGGCTATAGCAAACCAAGGGAGCGATATAGGGGTGAAATACTTCTGTCTACAAAAGAAGAGCAGGACCTAGGGGTGATTGATCTTAAAGTAGCTAAATAGATAAGGCAACAGCAAAAGCTGGAAGGATGCTTGGGTACATAGGGAGAGGAATGACCAGTAGAAGAAAGGAGGTGATAATGCCTCTGTAGAAGTCTTTGATGCAATCTCATTTGGAGTGTTGTGTGCAAGTCTGGAGACTGCATCTTCAAAAGGATATAAAACAGGTTGGAGTTGGTACAGAGGGTGGCTACTAAAATAGTGGTCTTCATTATAAAGCATATGAGGACAGACTTAAGGATCTTAATATGTATACTTTAGAGGAAAGACAGAATAGAGAGATGATTGAGACGTTTAAATACCTCCGTGGCATAAATGCACAGGAGGAGAGCCTCTTTCAATTGAAAGCAAGCTCTGCTATGAGGAGACATAGGATGAGGGTGAAAGGGGATAGACTCGGGAGTAATATGCAGAAATATTTTTTTACGGAAAGCGTGATAGATCCGTGGAATAGTTTCCCAGTGGAGGTGGTAGAGATGAGGACAGTGTCTGAATTCAAAAAGGCATGGGACAAACGGGATCTCTAAAGGGGGAAAAAAGGGACTGTTGCAGTGGTGGTTATGGAATAGCAGACTAGGTCATGTGGTCTTTTTCTGCCATCATGCTTCTATGAATAAGGGCTTCTGCATCACATGATTTAGAATTTCTGTGCTTTTCTGATACTTATAGGGCATTGATTCATTCTCCATGGACCAAAACAGTGGCTGCAGTGCCACAGATTCCACTACTTTCCATATTGACATTTGTTCTAACAGCTTCAGTCTCTAAAGACCAGAGTGACGTCTGGCCAATACTCAGTATGAGGCATGGTAGTTGGAGATTCTTCTTTTCTGTTAAACACTTTATTCTTTAACTTTTTTTTTCTTTCTGCACAATAGTCACTTCAGTATTCTAAGTCCTTGGATACCAAACAAAAGAAAAGCTGAATAAATAATAAATGGACCAAGCACTGGCGAGCTTGTGGAAAATGGCTACCTAGGTTTTTGGCTCCTTACTGCACCTCATTTAAGAGAGCTTAATGTGCAGTCCCTTGCAGCAACTTGCCACAAGAATCTGGAGGGGCCAGCCTCGTAAAGGTGTTAGCAGTGTGGTGATCCCTTGAATGGAAGACTGCAGTAGAATGACCCAGCTGGTTGAAAGGGACAGTGGCAATTTGTGCACAACTGTGAATGGCAACGCAATGACTTGAGCAGTGTGTGGGCTTGGGAGTCTGAAGGCTGGAGCATTGGCCTAAATGGAGGGCTGGAGTGGGCCTTAAATAAGCAGAGAACAATGGGTTTGTGAACACTGGACCAGTGAATTGAAAAAATAGAGTGAATGGAGAAACGAATAAGGGAACTCAACTGTGCAATTGTGCAGAGATCAAAAGTGATATTGGGACTGGGTACTAACACAGGAGGAAGATGAGGTTAGAACAGAAAGGTGGTTGAAAGAACTGACTCTTAACTCAACAAAAAGCACAGCAAACCAAAGGAAAGGGGTGACTGAGGGGGCCGATATGGTGGGTAGTGCAGACATGAATGCAGCAGAGTAGTCTTGATGGATGAATAATTGGGCGCAGTCTCTCTATAGTTCATGGCATGTTGACTTCCTTTAAGGAGACTTTTTTTTTCTCCTTTTTCACATTTACTAAAAATGAGGGACATTTAAAGATGGTTGCTCTTCTGTAAGCTTGTTAGTAACTACAGATCACAGGTCTGCCCTTGAGAAGCAGAGTGCTTAGTCACTACTTATAGTCTGGGTTGTTTAAGCTAGTGTGGCAGGCTGCACTTCCTCTAGGTCATAGGTGTCAAACCTGTCCTGGAGGGCCACAATCCTGCCAGGTTTTGGGATAGCCCTAATGAATATGCATGAGATATATATGCATTAGAGAGAGCCTGCCAACCTGACTGGTTTGTGGCCCTCCAGGACTGGATTTGGAGACCACTGCTTTACACCTCTGTCATTTAAGATTGTGAGTGGGCAAGGTGCAGATGTCCAAGACATCAAAAAGGTTAGATAGAATTTATCACATTCCTTCTCACTTCTCACCACCACCAAAATATTGTCCATTAGACATCTTTTTGGTGGTGGTGAGAATCAAGGATGAATGTGACACATTCTAGCTACCCTTTTGATGTCTAGGACATCTGTACCTTGCCCACTCACCATCTTAAATGACAGAGGTGTAAAGCAGTGGTCTCCAAATCCAGTCCTGGAGGGCCACAAACCAGTCAGGTTGGCAGGCTATCTCTAATGCATATATATCTCATGCATATTCATTGGGGCTATCCCAAAACCTGGCAGGATTGTGGCCCTCCAGGACAGGTTTGACACCTATGCTCTAGGTCACACCACACGTTAAAAGAAATCTTTTGAATCTGTACCATGCAGCTGTGCTAACTGGGATGTTAGACCCACCAGACTCCTATGTAGAATTGGGCCGGTGGAGCTCTCTAGTATACTGATGGTTAAGCACAATGTTTTGTCATTGGTGCGTGGTGGTCTGCCCCAGAGTTAATGTATTACACTTTGAATGAGAGTCCGGGCAAAGAGTCTGGAACACTTCTGTGTAATAGCAATTATATAATCTGGTATTAGTTCCTTGTGCTATCATGGTGTCAAACTAGTTATGCAGAAACCCTGGCTACATTCAGTCGAGCATACAAAGATCAAAGATTTGAGGGAAGAGTCATTAGTGTTTGGTGCGAATGCTCTTCAAGCCTACCACAAGGATGGCGGTACAGCCTTGAATACTCCTGTAACCAAAGCTGACTTTGAAATGCTACAAGAATTGAAACTGCTTAGGGGAGTTTTCTAAAGCAGTCTGAAAATTTTAAACGAGATCAAGGCTCCAGATGAAAGTGAGACGCATGAAAATACATCTTGGAACAAAATGGTTTCTCTGCAGTGTTTAAACAAAACTGTATAGATGAGAGCTGTTCTCCAAGGAAATGAGTGGTAAAATACTGAGCTTAGAGAAGATGTGTAACGAGTTCGGTTGGCCGAAGCCGAAAGAAGAGAATGAGGATTTGATGTTTCAGGATGCCTTTGCTTTTTGTATTCCAGGAAGGAAAGGCAAAGTATGACTAGATAGAGCTCACAGAGGCCAAGGAAGACATTTGAGCAAGCTAGACTCCAAGATCTATAGTAGCCTGCTTTTATTACTTTGAAAATAAACTAGCCCTCATGTGGGCTATTTGAGGAAAGCACGTTGAGTATCGAAACCAAGCTATTCAGATCTTTCCAGACTTCTCCATATACACTGGAAAAACAGAGGAGCTTCTGACCTCTAACTTAACGTCTGCAAAACAAATGAATAAAATACAGATGGGAGTTTGCCTTTACAATATGTTTTGAGTTGGACAGAAAGCCCTACCACATGAACTCCCAGGTCCTTCAAGACTCAAACCCTTGTGCCTACAAGTTGGTCAAAGCCCAGAGTAGAAGCAATCAACACCACCTAAAAGGCAGAAGATGCCAAGATCTAGTCTTCAGCTTTGGAGTGCAGCAGCCATTGCTGAGGATAAGGAGATGGACACTATGAAAACCCTCCATGAAGAGGTGAAAGAACTATGGTGGTGGTCTATATGGTCAGTTTATTTGGATGAGATTCTTTGCCCCTTATATATATTTGTCATGTTCTTCTGTCTTGTGTTCTTTCTTGCTATCTGCTTTCTCCTTTTATTTATTTTATTTTTTTAATAGCAAATACATGAAGTAATTTTTACATATACTTGAGGAAGGGAAAAGCACAAGTAAACTATGCCAAAGGAGTCAAAGAAAAACAAACAAGGAAAACAACCCTCTTGTGCAAAACACTAACAGTGAAGGGGAAAAAACAGAAAAAGGCTCTAGATGTTATCCCATCGTATTTAACAAAAGGGAAAAAAATATTTTATTTAAGTCTTTTCTATACCGTGCTCTTTAAAATCAGCTCGGTTTACAGTTTTATTTAACGTCTCTTCTATACCGTGCTATTCACATCAGTGCGGTGTACATTTAACAGAAACTTATACAATGCAGTCAGGGCTGCATTGTATTTACAGAGAACAGGGACTAACTTGGACATAACTGGGGTAACCTTTTACAAATTATTTACACTAATATACTATACACCTGAAATCTACTTGGGGTTGCACCAGTGGGGCTTGTTGCCCTCTAGTGTGCTGGGTGTGCTGTTGGGCGAGTCGTTGTGATTAGTGGGAGTGTTTGGAGGTAGATCTTTAAGACTGATCTCTGGGTAGTGCTGTATGAATAGGTGGTGCTTCAGTGTCTTACTGAATTGGGCCAGGTCGGTGATTGCTCAAATGGCTGTGGGGAGGGCATTCCAACATCTGGGTGCATAGAGCATGAAGGCCCTGTTAAATGTCGCCTGGGTGCATTTCGTTGTTTCCTTTGGAAATTCAGTGTATTGACAGCAGTTAACAACAAATTTGTACAGTGCAGGCAGGGCCTGTACTGTACTTAAAATGAACAGGTGGTGCAACTTGGGCTAACAGGGGCAACTATGTACAGGCTGCTCAGCATGCCGTGGGACAATGTGTTGACTAGGTCATCTTGGCAGCTCGTTTAAATAACTATATACAGGCCAGGCAGTTGGGTTGCAGGTGTGTAGTGGCGACAAGGGCTGCTTGGCAACTATTTACAAAGTTAGACTATATACAAGGGCATACCAGGGTGACCGGTAGTGCTAATGTGCCGGGCTGAGTCTGTGTATTGCAGGTGTGTTGGGTGGGCTGTCTTGGTGGTTGAGTATGCCTGGCTGTGGTGTGTCCCCGTTGTGAGTAGTGCTGGAGGAAAAGGTGGTGCTTCAGGGCCTTCCTGAATTGGGTAAGGTCAGTGATGGACCGGATGGTGTGCGGGAGGGCATTCCAACATGTGGGTGCACAGTACATGAAGGCTCTGAAGTGTACTGTGTACAGAAAATTAAGTGTACAGAAAATAGCACAGCCCTATTACATCTTAACCATCCTACAGAGAATCAATCTTTTGGACCCCCCCCCAAATCAGGTCTGGGCCATGCTCGGAGACTTCCAAGCATCCAGAAAAGATCACAACTGCTTAGAATCATAGAAAATAACCTACAGTATCCTGATTAATTGAGCATTTACAGCAGAGGTTCCCAACTCCAGTCCTGAGGGCCAAACACCATTCAGGTTTTCAGGCTGTCCCTAATGAATATGCATGAGGCACATTTGAATACAATGGGGGCAGTGCATGCAAATGCATCTCATGCATATTAGGGACAGCCTGAAAACCTGAATGGGTGTTTGGCCCTCCAGGACTGGAGTTGGGAACCTCTGATTCCTTAGCATCCCTCCAGTCTAGTCCCAAACCTTAGAAGTTGTACAAGTCCTCATGCAGCTTGGAGACTGAGCATGTCAGTTTTGATGACACCAGGATAAGTATTGCAGGCACCGCCGCCTTGCTCCAGTTTTCAGTCTCCAAGTAGCGGAAGGAGGCGTGAGTTCTGAGGCTCGGGACTCACTGAAGGAATCATTAAGGCTAGATTAGCTAGAGAATTAGGCATTAAAAGAAAATTATATATTTAATTTGGGGCTGCGGTCCCTTTAAATCGGCAATATTGGTGATTTGGAAAATTGATTTGAATATTGGAAGGCTGGCCCCCCGTACCGCCCCCCTCTGTAATTCTGAGTGGCTGCAGAGAAGCGTGTGGGAGGCGAGAGCAGGGACTCCGGTATTCTCTCCCCCACGGTGGGAGAGGAGCCGTTGAGGACTGACGCTCGTGCTGAAAGGCAGGCAGATGGCATGGAGTGGCGGAAAAGGCCCGAGTCGGTCCTCAGGAGGCCGGGGTAATAGCGGAGTTGTGAGTGATCTTCTGGCAACAGGGAGCTCGGCTCCGGTGTTTGGGTGGTTGGTGAGCAGCAGGCAGTGTTTTATTTAGAAAAGTGGAGTCCGGCGGCCATTTTCCCGCCGCATGGTTTTTTTTCAGCAGGAAGAAGGGGCTTCAACGGCTGCTGTTTTTTGATGGCTGCCAAGTGTTAGACAGCAAGGAGAAAAGGTCAGACGAGAGAAGGAGATTTGTTTAAAAAAAACAAAACGAAGATAAACGGAGAGGTTACAAGCAGGCATAAAGCACATTTGAAGGAGCAAATACTTATGCCTTCCAAACCTCGCTGCCGCCTCTGTGGGATCAAGAGAGGGTCCGTCTCAGAGGCTGGTGTGTGTAGTGCTTGTGCCCTGGAGGCATCCAGTTCCGGTATGGAGGAGCATACGGCGGCAGAGCTGTCAAGGGAGGTTGGGGGGGGGGGGCCTGAGGCACGCCCAGAGACCCCTATGCTACTGCAGGAACCGGCGCCGGGTCCATCTTCGGCACCGGATGTTCCGTTATCCCAAACACCTATGTAAGGGGGTTTGGGGGCCATTTTTTCCCAACAGTTTATGATCCTACTACAGCAAGCGCTGGGCGGGCCTGGGGCCAACTTAGGGGGTCCTGCAATGGAAGTGTCACCCAGTTCCAAGAGGCAGGGGCCTTCCCTGGAGGGGGAGAAGGGTGGGGTCCCTGAGAAGGTCAAACCGTCAGGGGACAGGACGGGCCTAGATGTAGCACTGGAAGGTCAGTCGGAGGAGTTGGAGGACTCTGATGTGGACCAAGAGTTGGAAGAAGGCGAGTTGTTGGAACCGGAGGACCAGTCTAGAGTGGTCCGGGTATTCCGTAGAGAGGAGCTGGTGGCGTTAATTGGGGAGACACTGAGGGCTCTGAATATGCCGGCCGAGGAGCAGGGCGTGGATACTTTGAAAGATCCATTGTTACAGGCCGTGCGGAGGTTGCAGCAGGCGTTTCCAATTCATAGGGTGTTTAAGGAGATAACAGGAAGAGTGGGACACGCTGGAAGCAAGCATTAAAGGTTCACGGCTGCTGAACAGGTTATAATCAGATACAAGAGTTGGATAGGGATCTGTTTAAGCCTCCTAAGGTGGATGCGGCGGTATCCTCGGTGACTAAGACTACCATTCCTGTGGAGGGCTGTGCGGCACTTAAAGATGCCCAGGATAGGAAGCTAGATACGCTGCTAAGGCAGGTGTTTGAGATTAATGCGCTCTCCATGCAGGCCTCGATTTTGTGGAGCTTGGGTGGCGAGGGTGTGCTTGAGACGGGCCCAAAGGATGAAGGGGCTGCAGGTTGAGGCAGCAGTGGAAGAAGCGGCTCGAATGGAGTCGGGAGCAGCGTATTTAGTGGATAGTCAGTACGACCTGATAAGAGGGTTGGCAAAGAGTATGGCGTCGGTAGTGACGGTGAGGAGATCGCTATGGCTCCGAAATTGGGCGGCGGATGCGGCATCCAAAGCGAGATTAGGAAAGCTCCCCTTTAGAGGGAGGCTTATATTTGGGGAAGATCTGGAGAAGCTGGTAAAGGATTTAGGAGACTCTAAAGGGGGAAGATTATCGGAGGATAAACTCAAGCAGGGGCAGCAGGTGACCCCATCTGAGTCAGCAGCGGAATTTAGGTGTTTTCGTCAGTCAAGATTTGGTCAGTTTCAGAGGGGAAGGTTTCAATACAGAGTCTCGGGATTTCGAGGTTTCAGGGGGGCAGGTAGAGGTTTTGGAGCCTCCTCCCTTCAAGCAGTAAGAAACAGCAATGAAGCGAGGAGGGTCCAGGCTGGAATGGTTCCCGTTGGAGGACGCTTAAGGGAGTTCTTTCCAGCATGGACCCAAATTACGTCAGATCAGTGGGTGTTGGAAATCATGCAGAAAGGCTACGCACTAGAGTTTCAACGTCCAGTGAGGGACTCGTTTGTTCAATCTCCCTGCAGAACTCTGTCGAAGCGGACAGAGGTACAGCAGACCTTAGAAAGGTTGTTAGAGCTAAAGGCGGTTGTGCCGTTGCCGAAAGACGAATACGATTGCAGTCGATACTCTATTTCGTGGTGCCAAAAAGAAGGATCCTTGAGACCGATTCTGGACCTCGAGAGTAAACGGCTGTCTCAGTGTCGCATTTCTGCATGAAAACTCTAAGGTCTGTCATAGCGGTGGTTCGACAAGGCGAGTACCTCACGTCCCTAGACCTTTCGGAAGCGTATCTGCATATACCAATCAGAATAGAGCATCAACGGTTTGTTTCGGTTTGCGGTGCCGATGGGCCATTTTCAGTTCCAAGCATTGCCGTTTGGGCTGGCGACAGCGCCAAGGACGTTCACCAAGGTTGTGGTGGTGGCGGCGGCGTTGAGAAAAGGAGTGTTGGTTCATCCTTCGTTAAACAACTGGCTGATTTGAGCAAGTCGAAGAGTGCGTAGTGGCTACGAGGCGAGTGGTAGAGTTTCTGCAGTTGCTAGGTTGGGTGGTAAATGTGGTGAAGAGCAAGCTGAAGTCAACGCAGGAGTTAGAATATCTTGGAGCTCGCTTCGATACAGGCAAGGGCAGAGTGTTCCTACCGCAGGGCAGGTGCAGCAAGCTGAGAAGGTTGGTGCGGGCCTTCCTGGACAGAACAGCTCCCTCAGCGTGGCAGTATTTGCAGATATTGGGCACGATGTGGCAGCCATGCTGGAGGTGGTACCATGGGCCAGAGCTCACATGAGACCGCTGCAAAGGTCGCTGCTCAGGAGGTGGTCTCATCAGTCGGATCAGTTGTCCAAAAGGTTGATCTGTCCTCCGGCAGCAAGACAGTCGCTGCAGTGGTGGTTGCACCCAGGTTGTCTGGAAAAGGGGATGCCTCTGGAAGCCCCGGATTGGAGGGCGTTGATGACCGATGGGAGTATGTTCGGCTAGGGAGCGCACTTCGAGGGGCAGTATGCGCAGGGGCAGTAGACGGCGTTGGAGAAGACATGGTCGATCAACAGGTTAGAACTGTGGGCTGTCACTCTAGCTTTGAAAGAACTTCAGCGGCAGCTGAAGGGGAATGCGATAAGAGTATTTTCAGACAATGCCATGGCGGTGGCGTACATCAATTGTCAAGGTGGTACGGGTAGTGCGGCTCTCGGAGGAAGCAGACGAACTGCTTGATTGGGCTGAAGAGAATCTGGTAGCGTTATCGGTGGCGCATGTGGCAGGAGTGGACAATGATGGCCGATTTCTTGAGTCGAGTCAAAATGGATCCAGGAGAATTGGTGCTCCATCAGGAGGTCTTTGAGTTGATAGTACAGCGTTGAGGGCTCCCGGCCACGGATCTCATGGCGACTTATGCATCAGCAAAGGTGGAAAGATTCTTCAGCAGAAGAAGAGCGGATGTCAGAAGGGTTGGATGCTCAGATTCAGAAGTGGCCGGAGGATCGTCTACTATACATTTTCCCACCTTGGGTGCTGATAGGGCGAGTACTGCAGCGCGTAGAAATACACAAGGGAAGCATAGTCTTGGTGGCGCCGGATTGGCCAAGGAGGCCTTGGTATGCCGACTTGAGGCATCTTATAGTGGAGCCGCCATGGAGGCTGCCGTTCAGGAAAGATCTGCTGAGGCAAGGGCCGCTGTCCATGCCACAGGTGGATCGGTTCTCGCTTACGGCTTGGCTCTTGAAAGGGCAAGGTTAGCAGCCAAAGGTTACTCGGTGGCGGTGATCTTAATGCTCTTAAGGTCTAGGAGGAGATCTACGTCTCTGGCGTACATCCGAGTTTGGTGGATTTTTGAGGAGTTCGAAGAGAGAAGACTTAAGGCTTTAGTGGCCTTGGTGGCGCAAGTTTTGGCTGTTTTGCAAGATGGATTTGAGAAGGGGCTAGCGGCTGCTTCACTTCGGGTACAGCTGGCGGTGATTTCGTGTTTTTGAGGAAAGGTGCAAGGGGTGGCTCTGGGGACACATCCAGATGTAAAGAGGTTCTTGCGGGCATCAGCGCTGTTGAGCCTCCACGCAGGGTTTAGGTTCCAGTTTGGGATTTGAATACGGTGCTGGAGGTGTTGGTGCGGGAGCCGTTTGAACCCTTAGCAAAAGCGACAATGAAGGATCTTACTCAAGGTGGTCTTTTTGGTAGCTATCGCTTCGGCGAGACGAGTTTCGGAGTTGCAGGCTTTGTCCTGTAGAGAGCCGTTTTTGTTTTTTGAGGTCAACAAAGTAGTTTTGCGGATGGTGCACTCTTGCCTAAGGTAGTGTCGGCCTTTCATGTGAATCAGGTGGTGTCTTTGCCTGTGGTCAAAAAGGCGGGCTGGAGGGTGAAGGTCGGCTGCATAGGTTAGACGTTGGAAGGGCATTGAAGTATTTGCAATGAACAGCTTCGTTCTGCAGAACAGATTGTTCGTGCTGTTTGGGGAGCCGAGACGTGGTGAGATGGCAGCTAGATCATCGATTGCTAGATGGATTAAGGAAACTATTGCTTCGGCTTATCTGCTCAAGGGTAAAGTCATCCCTACTGGTTTGAGAGTGCATTCCACTAGGGCGCAGGCTACCTCTTGGGCGGAGGGTAGTTTGTTGCCGGCAGTGGACAGCAGTAGAGCGGCAACTTGATCGTCTTTGCATTCGTTTGTGAAACATTATAGAATTGATGTTCAAGCGGAATGGGACTAAGTTTGGATCGGCGGTGCTTCAGGCTGGTCTGGCAGGTCCCTCCCGGTAAAGTGATTACTGCTCTGTTACATCTCCTAAGGTTCAGGAGTAGACTGGAGGGACGCTAAGGAAGGTGAAATTAGACTTACCTGCTAATTGTTTTTCCTTAAGGAACTCCAGTCTAGTCCCGCATCCCTCCCTGTAATTACCTGCCGAGTGGCACTCTGAAGCATAAGGCATAGCCGTAAGTAAGGGCTGAGACGGTCGCTCGTGGGATGCTGTGTTAGAGAGGGTTTGGAAAAAGGGGGATGTCCAACTTTTTATTATAAATAAATAAATAAAATAAAGAGAAATTTGTTTTTAACAAGTGTTTACATGTTACAGCTAGTTTAGAAAGAGGTTAGCTGGTTACTTATTGCTCTGGTGAGTCTGCTTTGTCACTAGGGTACTGGAGCAAGAAGGCGGTGCCTGCAATACTTATCCTGGTGTCATGAAAACTGACATGCTCAGTCTCCAAGCTGCTGGAGGACGTGCACAAGTTCTAAGGTTTGGGACTAGACTGGAGTTCCTTAAGGAACAATTAGCAGGTAAGTCTAATTTCACCTTTACAGGGAAATCTAAGCAAAAAGGTAAATCCTATAAAGACCACTTCAGATCGCATAGACAGAAATTGACGTTTTTTTGTTACATCTTAAAGGAAATGTCTGGGAAAACCCAGACTTTCTGACTAAAAAGCTTTTTGTGAATTCTGAAAATACAATCTTGAGGTTCAAGCACGATCAGGTTCTAGAACACAGGTGACCAATAGGGTAGCTCTCTGCATACTGTCTCCTGCTGAATCCTCCAAAACCTGTGTTCACGGTATTGAGAACCGTGCCACCTTGCCCCAGACACACTACTCAACTGCTTTTTTACAGGAAGAAAGTATACTTTAGATGTAGGAAGCAATGCCCACTGTCTTTGCATCTCCAATATTTCCAAAGGGTACTTTTTAAAAAGCTCAGCATGAGACAGCACTCTCGAAAGTTCACAAAACCAAGTTTAAACTTTGGAGAAGTTTTCTATCTTCAATTTTAATTGTATTGTCACTGTCCCACACAAACAAGGCACTCTGCATTTGAAAAGCTTGTACCTGTGTATTAAGAGCTTCCACCTTAGTTCCAGTCTGATACAGCTTGCTCTTGTAGCAACATTCATCTTTGAAGATCCTGAGTGGACTTTTCAACAGCATTCAAATGTCTGGATACTGTCCTCTCCAGTAGCACTATCGCAGACTAGATGGTGTCCAGTGTAACAGCTGGAGGCTTCAAGTCAACGGCCTTGATGTAACACCAGGGCCATATGCCATCGCTGACACCATAATACCTGGGACTGCACTGGACACAGCTTGGGAGGAACCTAAGACTCTCCCTCCCCCCTCCACAGAGCTGCACAGGTGTTTCCAATACTGACCGCTCCCCCGAACTTGACTCCAAGCCCCCAGCAACTTCGGCAAGAGGGAGGGGCCCAAGTGGCACAGTAGCCTCTGGCAAGAAAAATCCTCTGCAGCAAACAAAACAGCTCTACCAACTAACCCTCTGTAGTAACAAAATCATCTGCATTGGAGTATATCTTTAAAGATAAACTCTAATGCGGATGATTTTGTTACTAGGGAGGGTTAGTTGGTAGAGCTGTTAATTGTTTGCTGTAGTAGATTGCAGCTCTGTTAATGACCATGGTGTTTACTGTAAGAAAAATCCTCTGACAGGGAATAAGCTGCTCTGGGCTCAGACTGACAACCGAGGCTGAATAAACTGCCTTTCTGTCAACTCCAGCACTAAACCCCAGTGCTGACTGTCACAAACTTAGTAATAGACACTTGAGCACAGGAGACTGTCCAACTAAAGGGGAAGTTCTGACTTTCCCCTTTCTCTTCCCCATTTAACAAATAGGAAAAGCAAACAAAAGCAATATTTTAGAGAGTCAGAACCTAAAACAGCAAGGTCAAACGGAGCAAGCTAGCATGCGACCGCCATGCTTTCTCCCTTTATAAGGGATGTTGAATCCTAGCCTGAGGTTGAGGGTAGTATAATTTTCTGACCTTAATGGTCGGCTACTTTTTTCTGAATGTTGCTGTTTACAAATGTTTCACAGTCCTGCCTTTTTTTTTGTCACTTTAGTGAGCCTTGTTAATGGAATGTGGGCTGTTTCTTAGTATATAATGTTAGATTGAGATATATATCTGTTTGGTGCTCCTTAGTTATGATGTAAGAGAAGGGATGTTAAGATGGGAGAGTTGTCAAGAGGGATGACTCCTGACCAGTTAAGGAGGAAATGGGAGCAGTTGTCTTTCGTTCCCTAATGTGATGTGAGGAAAAAGACTATAGTTAAATTGCTTTCATGGAATATTTGGGGAATGAATTCCCCAATTAAAATCAGTATAGTACTGGCTAAACTTCAAAAATCAAAGGCTGAGCTGAGCTTTTCACAAGTGACCTCTCTCTTCGAATGAACACTTAAAACTGAAGGGGAAAGGCCAGGAACAAGTTTTTTGCCAACTTGAAAGCTCACGAGGGGGTGTGGCAATTATGGTTGCAGATAGTAGTAATTTCAAATTAGATCGGATTCAGGATAAGCCTGTAGAAGAGGGGGAGGGGGGTAAAGTTTTTGAAAGGTAACCTAGGAGGCACCAGAGTAACATTAGCTAATGTTTATGCCCATGATGATCGGGTGAGATCATTTTATTTAAGGGTTGTGTTTTTTTTTACACTGTTTGAAATTATGGAAGAGGTGGTGAAGTTGGCAGGGAACTTTAACTGTATGCTTCTAGCAGATCAGAGAACAGAATAACCAACCCAGCAGGCACTTGTCAATTTCAGAATACATCAACCAGCTAAGATAGATATCTGGCATTTGGTTGCATCCTGGAGAATGGGATTATACCTGCTACCCAGCAGTTCACTGCTCCTATTAACCATCTATTACACAGGTACACTAAAAATTTTTTTTTTTAAACTGCCTCTGTTTCGATTGATTTTTACGTTTTTTGGTGCACTGAATCCAAATCTGTTAACCAATTTGCTCCATCACGTACAGATTTTTTGCTACATTGGGTTAGCAGTTTGAGGTGAACGTTTCAGATTGAGTTCGATCGAGATAAAAGTTTCTTGGATGAATTCTTTATACTAATTGTTTAGTAGTTCAAATAAGAATAAAGAAAATTGTAACAAGGCAGCACATAAGAATAGAGTAATGTCAACAAAACACACTGTGATGGTAGCAAAATTGTCTGTACTTAAAACAGCCACATACATGTGCACAAACATTGAGCATATAAGAGCGAGGTTAGACACAAAGCAAAGCAAAGAAATGTGCAAAAAATGTTGTACAGGTATGTATGTAAGAATAGAAAACGCAAACCGCACCATTGCAATACATGAAGACAAACACCCGATGGTGTGAAAATAAAATTCTAATAAATGAGATCTGACACTGTGGTAATAACTAGCAAATTTTTATTTCAAAGTTTAGTAAAAACACGATATTTGTCAACACAGTTTAGATTTTAAAGTCATTCTTGGGTCAATCAATCTCCTGGTGGGCCCGTTTCTTCTTCCCCTGAATGCTTCTCTTGGTGCACTGCTTGGCGTATTTTTCATCTGGGGATTCCCGCAGCAGCAACCAGCAGAAATCAGCCATCATAGTGGTGTTCCATCTTCCTTGGTACCTTCTCTCTGCGTCCTTGATGTCCTGGTGAAACCTTTCACCTTGTTCTTCACTGTACGCCCCAGGTTTTCGGGAAAGTAGTTCACATGGGAGTGCAAGAAATGGACTTTCAGGCTCATGTTACAGCCTTGTTCTTTGAAGGCATTGAGCATCCTGGCAACAATATCCTTATAGTTCTCATCCCGCCTGTTCCCCAAGAATTTGAGAACAACATCCTTGAAGGAATCCCAGGCTTCTTTTTCCTTCTCAGACATCGTTTCAGCGAATGCTCTATCTGAAATGAGTTTCCTTATATCAGGGCCAACAAACACTCCTTCCTTTAGCTTTGCTTCAGAAAGTTGGGGGAACTTTGAGCAAAGGTACCGAAAGCACTCACCATCTTTTGGAAGGGACTTGATGAATTGCTTAATGAGACCCAACTTAATGTGGAGAGGTGGTAATAGAATTTTATCACGAGGTACCAAGCTCTCATGAACATTTTTCTCACCGGGTCTCAAATACTCCCGAATTGGCCAGTCTTTTTTCCCCCAGTGCAGGTCGCGGGCCCGGCTATCCCACAAGCAAAGGAAGCAGGGATATTTGGTGAAACCGGATTGCTGCCCTAATAGCATGGATAGAATTTTAAAGTCTCCACAAATCATCCACTTATGCTCATCATAACGAATCTTCTGAAGAATCAGGGCCAAATTCTCGTATTTTTCTTGGAGAATAACAGAGTGAGCAATAGGAACTGAAGCGAATGTGTTGCCATTATGAACACCTTTTATGCTGTCTTTTGATGAATCAATGAACAGCCGCCATTCAGCAGGATCATACTTGAGTTTAAACTTTTCCATCACTCCGTATATATCGTTGCAAAATACCAAATCTTCCTCTTTGCTGAAATACTTCAAAAATTGTGTCTCGCGGTTGCGGTACCAATAAAAAGTTGTTCCTGGTGACAATAGATTTTTCTGTTTAAGCCGAGAACCTAGCAGTTGAGCAGCATCTTTTGGGAGTCCTAAATCCCGGACTAAATCATTCAATTCAGCTTGAGAGAAAAGTTCAAGTTTCGGATCTGGTTCAGTTTCAAACTCGAAGTACTGGACTCATCAGGAAAAGCCATCTGATGAGTCTCATCATGATCAGAACCGTCCACACAAATATGATCCAAAGATTTTGGTGGTTCAGGCACAGGTACTTCGTTGCTATGAGGCATAGGCCTAATTGCTGAGGGAAGGTTGGGGTAACTTATTACGTTCTTATTTTTTAAGTTGTATCCCTTCACAATGCAAGAGCAAAAATAGCAGTCACTGCTGTGGTCTCTTTGTTCACGCCACATCATAGGTATTCCGAAACGAAATGCTTGTTTTTTACCTTTCATCCATAAGCGTAGATCTTCCTCACATGTCTTGCACACTTTGTGAGGAGCCCACGGTTTGTCTTGATCGCCTAACTTCAAACCGAAATAGGTGAAATATACTTTTTTAATAAATGCAGAAATGTTCCTCTGCCGCTTTTTCACGGTATATTCCCCACAAATAAAACAAAAACTGTCCGGAGAGTTGACACAACCTCTGGCTCTGTGAGCCATCACAAATACACAGCACTGCAAACTACAACTGTAGTGAACCACTTCGGAATAAAGCTGGATTACGACTGAGCAAACAAAAGGTAATAATGAACTTGCAAGAAACTGAAATTTGACAGGAACGTTCATGTCGCAACCACCGTGTTTGAGTGAACGAGGTGAGGCGAACAGGAAAGAACATGTGCCAGCGCGAGTACTGGATTTAGCCCCCCGCCTCCCAATTGTCCTGTTAATGTATAAAATGAATACAAAACACTCTAAAATATCATGAGGGAGTGTTTCTAGTTAACCATTACAACCTCTATTTTGGGCCAAGAAAATAAACTGCAGTCGGCTAAAAAGAAATTGTGAACATTCCTTATATGGGTAAGAAATCTAATTTTGCAAGAAAACGTGACGTGATGGAACATTTTGGCTATTTTTCCTGGATTCAGCACCCCTAAATCTATAGGAATCAGTTGCAAAACTGGAGGCAGTTTTTTGGTAGTGTACCTGTGATTATTGGTTCATCTTGCAGTTATTTAAGACTGGGGTATAAAGTTGTATAATTTGATAACATTACCTTATCTTATGCTATGCATTCTCTGGAACTTAAGGTCGACCCAGATGTGAGCCATGTTGGTCTATGAATAGATTATTCCACAGGGTCTTTCAAGAACAATTGAAAAAAGTATGGGAGGTGTTCTTTCCTTTAACAAAACACCTGATGGAATACTGCAAAAGTGGTCCTGAAGGCGGCACATTACCTCAATTGTATCAGTCCTTAGGAAACAAAGATTGGCCAGATGAGACCTTATGTATGGAGCTTGTGCAGCTAGACTGCATCAAGATAAGATGAGTTTGTCCACTGGTTACAAACTTGTAGAGATCTGAATGCATTTAATATAGGGAAGCCTGTGAAAGCTATACAGCAGACAGTGACCTTTTTATGAGCATTCAAAACCAATAAACTTGTTATAGCAATTAAACAAAGTCCTACTCAAAAGGTATGGTGGTATGCTTTGACTTATATAGGCAGCTGTATACTGTATTTCCTGGACTGTAAGTCCTGTGTATAAGTCAGAGGCCAAAATTGGGGATTTTATTGGTCAAATCATAGTATAAGTTTCCCCATTATATAAGTCGCTGGTACTAAAAAAAAAAAGTGCAAGACAACACTGCTGTGTTTAAAACCCGATTTATTCTGTTTAACTTTACAATAACACTCTTGAACAAAGTGCATAACAACCTAGCAGCTCATGCCATATATTTGTTCTTTATCACTTTCGGGAAAGTCGTTGAAGTCCTCATATTTGGCGTCACTGAAATAGTTCTGCAATTTCAGGTGCCAGTTCATGTTCATGGTCTTTTGTCCTTCATCTTCACGATTATCGGGGCTCTTTAGTATCTCAGCCTTCACAAAACCTGATGATTTTATTTTATCAATCACACACTTCCACCATGCTGTCATAACCCACCTGGAGACTTCTGCGAAAGTGGAGTAGCACATTTGGCTGGTAGCCGTAAAATTGTTCTCTTCATGGCACATCCAGTTTTCCCATAGGTGACGCAACAGAGCTTCGAATCTTCTGATGGAAATGTCAAGCGGTTAAAGCATTTTTTTCATACCACCAGGTATAATAACTGGGACAGTGTTCAAAGTTTTTATTTTCTTAGTGAAATGGGCTGTCATTCTATCCATGACAACTAGTGCTTTCTGTCTCTTAAAATCCATCCAGCTGCCTACTGAAGCAGCACTGCAGCCATTTCATCATGCTCTCATCCATCTGTCCTTTCTCATTCACATCAATATTTGGTATAGTTTCATGTGGCATTATCTTCCTTTTGAATATAAACATAGGTGGCAGCATCTTTCCACTTGCACAGCAGTCAAGCACCACTGTAAAGTATCTCTTCGTGTCCGGTGGTTCTATTATTCTAATCCCCTTTTGATGGACTGTTCTCCGTATTGGAATGTCGAAGGTTAAGGGAACTTCATCCATGTTGATCATGAAGTCCAGTGTCACTGTATGTTTTCTTTGTTTACTAATGCTCTGAAACTCTGTACTTTATCCAAGAAATCAGCAGGGAGCTGCTGACACATGTTGGTTCTTTGTCTAATGCTTAATTTCTTTATCAAATCGGTGGCACCACAAATGACCAGCCTTGAATCCCTCGATATTCATTTTTTCTGTCGATATGAACTGCTTTGAATCTCACCTGCACAGTGGACAGTCCACAGCCTTGGGCCTTCCGCTCTACAACAAACAAGCAGATGTGCTTCTCATTCAGGCCATTATGCTTTATGGCTGTGATTTGCTTTCTTGTTGCATTTCATCAAGGTTAGTTTTCCCTGTCTTCCTCCAGTTTTTAATGTCTGTTATCCCAAAAGTTCACTTAGCAGCTTTGTTACCATGTTCTTCTGTGTAACTAATAACTTCAATTTGGATTCCGTGGTGTATGAGTTCCATGCCTTTGGTATCACCATTTTATGTGGGGTTAAAGATGTATTGTAACTGATATTTGTCCAGTATGCTATTTGGTATGCCATTTGCAAGTATAGGCCAAGCACATACCAATCTGGTGATTGGAGGGTCTGCTTGCAGGCATTGGGCATAGAGCAAAGGGGCCAGGGAGAGACTGTCCATTGCACAAGTGCCAGTATTTATATGCAGTTCGAGGGGCATGGTTCACTGTGTAAATGTATTAAATAGGTTGCTCTGTTGTAAAGGTCACGCCATCACTTCCTGATGATAAAAAAAACATCTTGTGGAAAATGGTACCTCAGCTTTCATTTCTGGTATCTCAAATACAGGATTGGATGCAAAAAGTCTCCCACAGTTAAATGACTCCCTTGTGGAGTTATTGGATAGGGTGTTTAGGGCAGGGGAGATTACAAGGGCCGTTAATACACTAAAGCAGACTGGATCATGTACCAGTGGAACTTTAATAAACACTTTCAGAAAGTTTACCCCGGTGCTCTTGGAGACTTAACACAGGTCCACAGATGTTGAATGTTTCTCTGAATATTCAAATATGAGGGCTTAATATCTAAGGCATGTTCTTGAATACAGATTCAGCCGAAGTGTACAGTGTGGTTGTTTTTTTTCAGCCGTAGCACACATGTGAGTTAACTCGTAAAACAGTTTACTTCGACATCTATTATGGGTTGAGTAAATGCCACCTTACTATACAGATATATCATAGCGTAGGGGTGGCCAACTCCAGTCCTGGTGCACCACAATCCAGCCTGGTTTTCAGGATGTCCCTGAGGTATATTTGCATCCACTGCCCCCCATTGTATGCAAATATTTCATGGATTTTCATTAGGGACATCCTGAAAACCAGGCTGGATTGTGGTGCATCAGAGCTGGAGTAGGCTACCCCTGTCGTAGCTAGCTACCCAATTCTTAGTTGATATTTCTTATCTTATATAGAGTTAGAAGTTAACGATATTTATATTTTACATATTTGTTACTATGTAAAGTTTCAGTTAAATTGTAAAATATTTTAACTTTCAAATAGTAGTATATAAAAATAGCTAAATATCAAGAAGAGGTGTAAAATCTCACTGCCTTATATAAGCCAAGCAATATTAGAGATTAGGTATAAGTAGCCCCCCACAATATTGAGAGGTCTGGGAAAGTTTTGGTTATAGAGGGGAGGGGTTCTAGCGCTGGAATTTTGTGAATCATCTAATTGCAATTCAAGTATATTTTGACTCATTACCTTTAAGAATTTCCAGATGGCACCTCAAGGCATTCCCACTTTGCCGAGGATGTGATAGACATGACTTTTGATCATATATGGTGGGATTGTAGGGTGGTACAGGGATTTTGGACAGATGTACCAAGTGGCTGTTTAAAGAGAACTGGAACTACCATACTACCTTGATATATAAGGTACTGGTCTTGGGGGAGGAAAGTTCCTGGGCTACCTATAAATCTATTGTATAGTGGCAGCCCAGTATATGGTAGCCAAGTACTGGAAAGGTTAGCTATCTCCTAAGATGGCGTGGATAAATTAGTGTGAGGAGTTAGCTTTCTTTCTCAAGGTAAAAGTAAATTTTTCTATTTCCAGAAGATCTAGACCTCTTATGTTATCTTTTTAAATAAGTAATTTTTACTGGAGGGAATTGGGAGGACACAGGTGGTTTGAGATCTTATATGGTTGTGAATATATTGTTACTGCTCTGTGAGGATGTTTGTATATTCAGGCATTTCTGGTTTCCATTTCATCCCTCCAGCCCAAACGCATGGGTTATGCTTGTCCACCAGCAGAGGAAGAGTGAACAGCAAGCTCAAAACTTTTCCCTTAAGTAGCCTGTGCTTCCCTGCAGAGCCAATATTTTTGAGAGTCCTCCAGGTCTGTGCTGACTGTTTTTTCATTGATTAAGTATGGTGCCATGATTTTGGGGTGCATTACAGTGGTGCTGTGATTTTGGGTTGCAGAACCTTGGTTTCCCCTGGGCTGTAGGAGACAGCTGCTTCACCCTTCTCTTCCCCAACTCTTGGGAGGAGGCCAGGAGTTGAGCACTCTGCTCCTGCTTGAATCCGTAAGATAAGAGGATCAGCAGGTAACATCGGGAGAGACAGTGGCAGCACAGCAGGACATCCAGGAGCTAGTGAGTCAGGGTGGGGGAAGTTCTTGTGCAACGCGCACATGGCCGACCCAGAGGGGCCGTTGAGCAGTTCACAGCAACTGCAGGAGCTTGCTGTCCACAGTAGGGCTCTGCCACTCCTGTTTAAAGCCACTCAAAAATCCCCAATAAGGTGATGACATCGAATGTAAATGAATCACCAAAAAATCTGAGTATGCCGAGGGAGGAAGATACTTATATCCATCCACTCCAGACGGTAAACTCCATTTTAATCAAATTACGGAAAAACCAACTTATTTGACTTGACTTAATCCATCCTGAACAAGCCGGAACTCAAGATCCAAACACAGGCACAGCCGGATCTTGAGTTCCAGCTTCTTCAGGATGGATTAAGTTAAGTCAAATAAGTTGGTTTTTCTGTAATTTGATTAAAATGGAGTTTACCGTCTGGAGCGGATGGATGTTTCTTCCTCCCTCGGCATACTCCGACAAACAATTGAAAAAATCTTATGTAAGCTGTGTTTTTTTTTTTTAGGGACTTTTTTGGTGACTCCTGTTTAAAGAGCATGGCTGCTGCAGAGAGCTTAGGCGGTAGCCTGGCTGCATCAGACGGCTGTGGGGGGGTTCTGGCCATCACCCTTCAGGGGAGGCCAGGACACCTGTGGTTTTGGCAGGAACGGCCCCCATCTTGTCTGCTACTACTTTGAAGTGTACACTCTCCTTTTTTGCAGCAGGTTGTCCTGGGGCGGTTAGAGGGGCTCTAAATATCAGGGGCAAGTCCCCCTCCCCCCCCCTGGAGTTTGTGCTTATTACTGCATCAGGCCTTTTTTATGTAGGAAGGTCTTGGGGAGGGGTCCCCTGATCTCACGGGTCTCCCTGTTTGCAGGGGGGGACTGTCCTGGTGGCAGTGAAGTGCTGGGAGAGGTCCCTGAACTTTAAGGATGGGGCCTTAGAGGCCCTAGAGGGTCTGTATTTCAGAGGTTCCCAACTCCAGTCCTGGAGGGCCAAACACCATTCAGGTTTTCAGGCTGTCCCTAATAAATATGCTTGAGATGCATTTGCATGCACTGCCCCATTGTATTCAAATGTATCTCATGCATATTCATTAGGGACAGCCTGAAAACCTGAATGGTGGTTGGCCCTCTAGGACTGGAGTTGGGAACCTCTGGTCTATTTGGAGGATCCAGAACCTGAGGAGTTAGAGGGGGAGCTCCCTGCTGAGGAGGATTCCTTGTCTGTTTGCATATTTCATAGGGATGAGCTCCCCTCCCTATTGTCAAGATCCCCTTGCTCCCTTTCCCATCCATCGGGTGGTCTGGGACATGGTTGAGGAGTGGAAGATCCTGGATGCTGACATTGCGGGTTGGTAGGAGCCGTGGACAAGCTCTACACCATCTCTGGAAGAGAGGGAGCACTTGTGCCTCCCTTGGGTGGATGCACTGGCAGGCGCGGTCACCAGGAAAACTAGCATTCTGATAACAGGATGGGTGGCCTTGAAAGACCTGCAGGATCGGCGTATGGAGGTGCTGCTTAAATAGGCCTTTGAGGTTTCAGCCCTGACCTTACAGGCAGCCATCTGTGGCTCTTATGTGGCGCGGGCCTACCTATATTGGTTGCAAAAGATTCCAGACACGTCTCTCCTGGAGACAGCAGCCTGGGAGGAAGCGGTCCAGTTGGAGTCTGGGACTGCCTTCTTGGCTGATCTGATCTCTACAAAGTTGCTTAGGGCCTTATCCACGTCAATGGTGACCTGTGGCCGCTAGGCAGTTTATGTTTATGTTTATTTCAAATTTCTTGTGGGTATGAAACTGGTCGGCAGATTTGGCTTTCAAGATGAGGTTGAAAAAGTTCTCCTTCTCGGAGGATTTGGAGAAGCTGGTAAAGGACCTGGGAGATACTAAGGTCACAAGGCTCAGAGGACAAGCCCAGGGTGGCAGGTTAGGAGTCCTAGAGGCTGGGGTCGTGAGGCGCAGAAGTTATGCCTGGCCTGTGGGGCAACCTCCCAGAGGTCCCAGTTTCTCCTGAAAGGCCCCTTTCGTGAAAGCAGTGGGGATGGTAGAGGAGTGGGCCACAGGTGGTATTAGTGTCACCAAGTCCTCCTAATGAAGATTTGGGGGCCCTGGCAGCGGAGCAGTTGATAGGTGGTTGCATAACCAGCTCCTTTTTTAATATAAGCCCACCTGGGCTCAACTTATGATGGATGCTTGGGTCCTCGGTCATATGCAAGGGCTAGGCCCTTGAATTTGCCAGACCTCTCGCAGATGCCTTCATGGTGTCTCCTTGTCAAGCCCCCACCAAGACCTTGGCAGTCTAGGAGATGTTAGACCGCCTTCCTTGGCTTGAGGTCATAGTGCCCTTGCCCATGCCTCTGAAAGTATGGGGGACGAGTTGTTGTTCCATTTACTTCATAGTGCCCAAGAAGGAAGGTTCCTGGTGCCCCATTCTGGATTGAGAAGGGTAAACGGGGGGGCCCTCTGGGTTCCATGTCTTTGCATGGAGATCCTGTGATCCATCATTGTGGCTGTCTGGCAAGGGGGAGTTCTTGATGTCCCTGGATCTTTCCAAAGCATACGTACATATTCCCATTTGTCCGGAGCATCAGCGCGTTTTGTGGTTCCGCAGGGGCATTTTGTTTCAGGCTCTCTCCTTCAGTCTGGCCACCACCCCTTGAGTTTTCACAGGTGGTGGCGGCCCTGCAGAAGTAGAGCGTTCCAGTGCACCTGTATCAGGATAATTGGTTATTTGAGCGAAATCCTTGCAGTAGAGTTGGGAGGCGATGGCTTGTGTGAGTCACTGGCTGCAGGAACTTGGTTGCATTGTGAATTTCACTAAGTCAGCTGTCCCCTGTGCAGTCCCTGAATGCCTGCTTCGACATGCAGCAGGGGATAGTATTTCTGCTGGAGGGCAGGATAATGAAGCTGCAGGAGTAGGTACAAAGGTTTGCAGGTATTTGGCTCGGTGTGGCCTTCCTGGAGTTAGTGCCCTGGGCTCGACTCCACATGTGACCCGCCCCTCCCTTTTTCAGGTAGCACTCTTGGCACAATGGTTCCCACAGGAGCAATCAGTGGAGGTTCGCCTTGCTCTTCTGGGACCAGCTCAGGAGAGTTTAGACTTGTGGCTCAACTTGACCCACCTTGTGGCTGGGATGCCCCTCGAGATCCCAGACTGGGTGGTAACAACAGATGCCAGTCCTTGTTTGGGGGGCTCATTGCCAGGGTCACATAGCCCAGGGACAGTGGTCTCTGGAGGAGAGCCTCTGGCCTACCAATCGCCTGGAGACCAGGGTGGTATGTTTGGCCCTGGAGGGGTTCCCCCCCCTCCCCCACAGTTTGGGGGCAGGCTGTGAGGGTGCTGATCAACAATGCCACAATTGTGGTTTACATCAACTGGCAAGGGGGCACTCTGAACTTGCTGGTGGTGTCGGAGGCAATTCTGCTCCTGCAGTGGGTGGGGGGCCCATCTGCTTTTGCTGTCTATGGCACATAAGTCTGGGACAGATAGTGTCCAGATGGATTACCTGAGCTTTCATCTCTTGGACCCAGGAGTCTGCATTCCATCTGATGGGGGCGCTGGGATACTCCCATGATGGACTTGGTGATGCTGGTGAATGTCAAGGCCCCCAGGTACTTTAGCAGAGGCAGGGAGTGTATGGTGGAGGGACTCATTTTGTTGGTCCAGCCCTGGCCCAGAGGCATGTCTCTACATAAGGGGTCTCAAACTCTGGTCCTGGAGGGCCGCAAACCAGTCAGGTTTTCAGGGTATCCTTAATGAATATGCATGAGATATATTTGCATGCATTGCCCACATTGTATGCAAATCTCATGCATATTCATTAGGGATACCCTGAAAACCTGACTGGTTTGCAGCCCTCCAGGACTGGAGTTTGAGACCCCTGCTCTACATGTTCCCTCCTTGGTGGTTTGATAGGTGCCTCCTGCAGAGGGTAGAAGCCCATGCGGGTCACATGGTGTTGGCACCCAATTGGCCCTGGCAGCTGTGGTATGCAGACCTGTTTCGACTCCAGGCGGCAACCTCTTTAGGCTGCAGGCCTTTCTGATGCAGGGCCCTGTCCAGTTGCCGAACGTGGATCAATTCTTGCTTACAGCTTGGTTCTTCAAAGGGCGCTTGAGGTGTAAAGGGCACACCCCCAAGCTGGTTGATACCTTGCTGCAGGCACATAAGCATTCTTCCCTGGCCTATGTGCAGGTCTGGTGTGTGTTTGAGGCTTGGTGCCAAGAGATTTGTGGCCCCTAGGGGCCACTCCTGAATATTTTGACTTTACTGCAGGATGGCTTCAAAGGGTCTGGCATTAAACTCTTTGAAGGGTGCTGGTAGTGCCCCTGGCTTTGGGCTGGGTACAGGGTGTGTCCCTTGCCTCTCACTGGGATGTAGTCTTTTTTTTTTTTTTTTTTTTTTTCTTTGTTTTTTTCCTTTTCTAAGGGGGGGGGGGGGTCAAGCACCTGGGGCGGGGCTGCCTTGCTTTCCCCCCCGGTTCCGTCCTGGGACTTTAATTTGGTCCTCTGCTCACGAGAGCCCCATTTGAGCCTCTTGTCGAGAGCCTTCTTGAATGATTTGACCCTCAAGGTAGTGTTTCTGATGGCTGTTTGCTCGGCGTGTTGCATCTTGGAGCTGCAGGCTCTTGTTCAGGAAGCCTTATTTGGTGATCACAAAGGAAAGGGTGATCCTTCGTGCAGTTTCTTTCTTGACAAAGTTTGTTTTTGTGTTCCATCTTAATCAGGCAGTGACCTTACCGTCCTTTGCTGATCCCCTGGACTCTGCTGAGTCTAGGTTTATGCTTGTTTGACCTCTACAGGGCACTGAAGCGTTATTTTGAAGGTGACAGAGGCTTTTCGATGCTCAGAGCATCTTTGTGCTCCCTGGTGGGCTTCGCAAGGGCAAGGCGGCGGCCAAGGCGTCTTTCCTGTTGGATTCAGGGTGCTATTGAATCTGTGAACTTGCTGAACGGGTGCATGGTCCCATTAGGGTTCCTGACCCATTCTACCAGAGCTCAAGTGGCCAGCCTCGGGCAGAGTTCAGCCTTGTTCTGCTGCAGGATATTTGCAGGGTGGTGACATGGTGGTTGCTCCATTCCTTTGCATCATTACCAGCTGGATGTGCAGGCCTATCAGGATGCAGATTTTGGGGCTCAGGTGTTAACAGGCTGGAGTTTATTTACCCACCCCACGATAGTACTGCTTTGTTATATCTCACGTGACTGGACTGGAGGGGTGAACTGGAAGGTGAAATTAGATGTTGCCTGCTAATTTTCTTTCCTGGAGTCCCTCCGTCCAGTCCAGGATCCTCCTGGGACTTCTGTTTTTGTGATCTGCTGCTTGTTCTAAAGATGCTGTTAGCTGGATCTCTGGGCCAGTTGGTTGTGGCGGTTCTCCCTTTGTTTTGTTCTGCTTCTAGGGGATTCTGATATGCTGTTGCACTGTATGCTCTCCCTGTTGTGGACTTTGTCTTTCCTCCTGTAAAAACCAGATCCACCTCCCCTCCAAGGACCAAAGTCTTTAAGACAAATTGAGATACTTGATTGCAAAATTTGCATGATGCTCTGTGGTTCATACTGCCTCTGCAGGGAAGCACAGGCTACTTAAGGGAATAGGTTTGAGCATGCTGTTCAGTCTCCCCTTGCTAGTGGATAAGCATAACCCCAGGAAAGAAAATTAGTAGGTAAGGTCTAATTTCACCATTAGAGGGAGGGGGCGGGGGGGCCTAATTGGAGAGCAAATGGGGGGGAGGGACTTATCTGCTCTAATATTTGTTTCATCTCAAGACCATACGGTCTATCCAGTCTGCCCTTCCGTACCAACTACTAAGCTTTACAGTCCCCTTTTTCTGAGGTTTTTCTGTATTTATCCCATGCTTTCTTGAACTCTGCTACAATTCTTGTCTCTACTACCTCCACTGGAGAATTATTCCATGCGTCTATGCCTTTATTTTAATTATATTTTTATTCAAATGTGGGTAATAATACAGCCAATACATGCCACACAATTTACAGGAAACCCCCATGTATTGATCGATTATCCTCCATGCAAACTCCAGAATTCCCAATGCATCCTGGTTGTCACCTCGAGAGCAACTCCACCACTGTACTCCCTCTTGGTCCAGTTCAGCTGATTATGCAAATCCTCCCATAAATTGCAAACCTCATCAGCATATTGGCAATCCCCCCCCCATCACCATATGGCTATGTATATCAAAAAGACATCAAACTGTCATACACATAACAATCCTGCATCAAATAACTAGCTCAGAGAATCCATCAGTCCATGGATCAGCACAGTCACGCAACATCTCACGCACTTTCCTCCTGGGGTTGTTTCCCCAATTCCCCATCTCCCATGACTCCCACCTGACTAATATATGGGGCCCAGAGTCTCCCTCAAAGGCCATATGTAACTTTGTTAGTACCCCATACATCCCCCACTTTTTTCTCCCAATCTGCCAGGGAGGGCCCCTTCTCAGATCGCAATCGCCACGCCCGTGCTATCTGCACAGCCAAAAGGAGCTTAGTGTGCAAGCAGCCCTGCTGCCCCTGAGTAGTTTGAACCCTAGGACCCCCAATAGCTCTCCAGGGTCCTGTTCCACCAACCCCAGTATTAATTGCTGCACCCTTTCGAAAGCTGCTGTCCAAAACCCCTGAATCAGTGGGCACGCCACCACATGAAAAAATGTACTTTCACACTCAACCCTGCAAGCATAAGGCATTCTCCCTTTGATAAACCTTAGAGCTGTAGTGTGGTAATATACGTCCTATGGACCCAGCTGCAACTTGGTTTCTCCAAAGTGTCAGAGTTCCACTATATATCTCCTTGTGTGCCCTCTCCCAATCCCCTTCCTCTAAATCCCTTCCCATCCACTCTTGTCAGTGATATACATAGGTGGATTGTGCTCAACCTCTAGCTGCACAGCATAAAGCCTGGACACTAACTTTCATCCCTGTACCCCCCTCCAATGGCATTGTGGCACGAGCCAGATACATATTCTGCTGGTGCTGTACCAAAAAAATCTCAGCTGAAAGTATTGGTAGTAAGACACCTGCTTTTTTCAGCTTCCCTTCTAGCTTTTGCTGTCATGCACTGTCCACCATGAAACGGGCAAGACCCACCTCCCCTAGGCCCACCCAACAGCTGTTTAAACCTCCTCCCAAAAAGATTGTCGCCCAGTTCAGACCGTCATGATAACATTGCAGGAAGCTCCCCATGCTGACGCCCACCCCTACAGTACCTCTTCGAAGGCCCCACAAAGGAGCAATCCCCCAACCCCAGACTATCCATTCCCCTGTCTCTCCTCTATCCATTCAAAAATTGATGAAGGGAACAGCAGGACTCTCCACCCGCAGGAAATCTGTAGACCTTAAATAATGGCCCCTGAGAAACGCCACTCTAATAAAATCTTAGATCGAGGAACCGACCCCCCCCCCCCTACTCCTTCAACCGGCTTAACCACTGTGCCTTCAATCTGGCCTTCCTTCCCCACCCCCCACATGAATTGCAATAACTTTCATTCCTATCTGCCCAGCACCTTCAGCGGGACATGTATAGGTATCTGATTAAAAAGGTAAACTTAGATATTCATTTTTAAAGCTGCCACTCTACCCATCCAACTGAGATGTAAAGGCACTCACTGTTTTATTTCAGCTGCCACCTTGGCGATTAGTGGTTTGTAGTTCAAAGGTTTCCTGGGATCTCTCAAAATAAGCACCCCCAAATATTTAATCTTCTGACCTATCCACTGAAATGGGAAATCTGGAAGCAATGCTTTTTGTGTATCTCACCCCCCCCCCCCCCCCCCCCCCCGGCCTCCATTTTACCTAAATTCACTTTAAATCCAGACAGCAGCGAGAACTATCTTCTCTTCCAGAAACATGGGGACAGACTCCTGAGGCTTCCCCATAAATAAGTATCATCCGCATAAAGTAAAATTTAGTGCTCCCTCGTCTGAATCAGATGTTTGGCTGCATTCTGCCAAACTCTTGCCACAAATGCCTCTATCACCAAAGCAAAAAGCATCAGTGAAACAGGACACCCCTGCCTCATCCTTCTTTGCAATTGAAATTCCTCATCTTTCCCCAGTCATCAATATATGCACCCATGGACTCTGATACAATGCTGTACCCCTTCAATAAACCCCTCAGATTCAATCTTTCCAGCATGGCAAACAAATCCCCATTCAACTCTGTTGAAGGCTTTTTTTTAGCATTCAGGGCGAGACAAACTGTTCTTTTTGGGCTCTAATAATGTAGAGGCATAGTCTTCCTCCTGCCTGGATGTCTAATCTTCGGTATGTCCCATTTGTCTGGACTGGTTTGAGGATGGAAAGGAAGGAGTTTCTTGCCTGAATTTTATTCTTCAAATCCTGTCAACTGGTCCAGGGCCCACCCTGGAAAAGGGTTAGTCAAAGTTCTGCAAAAGCCTTTCCTGCTGTATATAATGGCATACTTATTAGTCATGTAGTATTCAATGTTTTTTCTCTAATCTGTGGTGGTGATTAGTGTATAATTTTCTTAACTAGGGCAATAATATACTGACAAGTACAGTGCTGCACCACTCCTATATGCTGGGAATAGTGTCTCCTAAAAGGAAGTGCTCTGCCTTCATCTATCGGTTGGGGAGCACAACCCATTTGTCTGGCTTAGTGTAGCAGGACTCAAGGGAAGAAATATCTCGGGTATAAACAACTTTCTCTTGTTCCCAACTATATCCTCTTATCTTCAACCCCTTGTTCCAGAATCTCCTTTCTGTTGAGAAGTCTGCTTCCTGTGCATTTATTCCTTGAGAGATTCCTTCCCTTTTGTTCCTCTTCTTTAGGGGTTGCATATTAAGATTTTTTAATGTGACCCCATATGCTTTATATTGAAGACCACTTATTAGTTGTCCTCTGGACAGCATCCATCTGGTTTGTTCTCTTGAATGTCCAATCTCCAGAATGTACAAAAACACAAAATAAGGTTCCAGTAGAGGCATGTATGGAAGTGCCATCACTTATCTTTGTATTGCTCTACTTATTTACCCAAATATCCTGATTACTGTTATCTCCAGGAACAAGCAGGAATGTAGTCATCACATATGGGTATCGTCGGAACCGACGGAGCCTGCGCGGGAAGGCTCCCCAGCGTCCAATTAGAAAGCTTTTGGGAGCATCCCACAGCACCTGTGTGCTGCCTTCCTGCCTTTCCCAACTGCCTCTCTCCAGATCTTCTTTTTCTGCGGAGCCAGCAGGTCGTTCCTGTCACCGCAGAAGAATTCTTTATTTCTTTCTTTTTTGTGGTCGCGTCTGCCTTCCTCGACGCTTTACTGGTACTGCTGTTTTTTTTTCTTCATATTTTCTGTTCTAAAAATATACAATATAACATTTTTTTCTATTTTTCTTCAGGTACATGTGCCTTTTTGGGCCTTAAGCCCAAAAACTTTTTCTTATAATGGAGAAACCTGCCTCAGGTTTCAAGAAGTGCACCAAGTGTGGCGGTACCATTTCCGTCACCGACACCCATGAATTGTCTAAAATGTTTAGGTCCTGACCATTCCATCTCAGAATGTATGGCCTGTGGCTGCCAAGCTCAGTACCCTGTTTCCCTCTGATGCAGCTTCAGTGGCATCAACGTCTTCCAGGGCTTCCTCTTCCTCCCGTGGATCTCAGGTAACTAAACATAAGTCTAGCCGGTCCTCAAAGGGTATGTATTTACATTCTCTTATAAACCGCGCTATTCTGCATCAGTGCGGTTTACGTTGAACAAACTGAAATTACATTGAACAGGGTATTATAACTTGGAGATAACCCTCCATAGCCCATGTTCCCTGTAAAATAGATAAGTGGCTTGCCCAAGACCAAGGGTAGATCTCCTTCTAAGCATCGAGATGCCCCTGGCGTTGCCCTTGAGGATTCTGCACAGGCGAAATTGCTCCGGCGGGAGGCTCCAGCTTCCAAAGCATTATCGGGGCTCCAGGATGTTCTCAAGGCCTCGACCTCTGCAGAACTGCTAGTGCCATGCTCTGGTACTGGCGGTCTTTTCCGGTACCGACATCCAGGCATCGGCAGCATCGATAGACCAGGGATTCCTGGCTATTGAGCGCAGTCTGGCGGCTCTCCTTGCGGCATTGACGCCCTCGGAACCGCAACAGACAATTCAGCTGGCACCGGCATCGGTATCTGTACCGGTACCGATAGCATCAGCATCGGTGTCTGCTTTGCCGGTACCCAGTCATCCAATGCCCTCCGGTACCAATACCCTGGTACCAATTACTCCCGGTACCGACTTCGGTCGGTACGGGTATCGGGCTCTTCAAGAGCATCTGGACAGACGGTACTTCGAGTCCTCAGAAGAAGCTGAGGATTCTGATCTGTCGATGCAGGAATGCTTCTCCCAGAGAAGCCCTCCTCTAAGCGCAGGATGTCTCCTCCAGAAGATATTTCCTTCCAGAATTTTATCAGGGAGATGGCTTGGGGTCTGTCCATTATTGTAGCCCTTGAAACAGATCCAAGAGCCAAGGAGTTGGAAATTTTACAATATCCCAAAACTCCTAAGGAGGCAGCTACCTTGCCCATTCATGAGATTTTATATGATCTCATGTTAAGGATGTGGGAGACACCTCTTACCACCTCTTCTCATTCTCGCAGACTGGATACTATGTATCGAGTCCCTCGTCCTGGTTTCCAAGAGACTCAGCTTCCTCACTACTCTATTGTAGTGGAATCAGCTATGAGAAGGATCAAGAGTGCAAAGAGGCATGCCTCTAACCCTCCAGGACGTGAGTGCAGAACCCTGGATGCTTTTGGACATTGTGTCTTCCAAGCTTCCATGCTTTCTGCCAGGATCAGTTCCTATAGTCTCTACATGGGAATGTTCCTGAAGGAGGTCACAGATGATTTAGAAGCTTTAAGTCCGTCTTCCTGAGGATAGACAGGATTTTCTCACTTTGGTCAAACATGCCCAAGATGTGTTTAAATTTGCCAACCGTGCAGCCTTTGAGTGCATAAGCAGAACCTTGGCTATTGCCATAGGTGCATGTAGGATTGCTTGGCTCCAGGCATCTGATCTAGAGCTCTGGGTACAAGACAAATTGGGAAATATCCCTTGTACTGGTGAGAACCTGTTTGGTAGAGATTGGCAAGAAAAGGCCAATGAGATGGATGCTGACAACTCCACCTTGGATAGGCTATCCAAGTCCACAGGTGATCCTGCTAGAAAGAAATCTTTTAAGAAACCATTCTTTTCTAAGAAGAAAAGATATTATCCTGCTTATGCTCAGCAGGCACGTTTGGCAGGTCAGTTTGTCAAGAAGGGTCAGCAACCACCCAAACAGAAGAAAGCAAAGACCTCTAAGCCTCAGCCGTCCCAGCAGTTTCAGCCTCCACAAGGCCTTTGACTTTCAGCTAGAGAACTTAGCCTTCCTGGCTCTCGGGGGACCAGAGCCTTCCACCATTCCAGGAAGGTTATGTCACTTTGCCCCCAGATGGATGCAGATAACAGAGCATTGGACACTCTCTCCATCATAAAGGAGGGGTACAAGCTTCATTTTTCAAGCATGCCCCCTCACACAATAGTAAGGCAGTTCAGTTCTCCGACCTCTCTCATCAACCTGCTAGGGCAGGAGGTCGCTATTCTTGCCCAAGGGGCAATAGAAGTACCCATTCATCAGTAGGGTACAGGGTTCTACTCCCCTTATTTCCTTATTCCAAAGAAAACAGGTGGATACAGACCTATCTTAGACCTCAGAATTTTAACAAATTCCTTGTCAAAGAGAAATTCAAAATGATTTCTCTCAGGTCTCTGCTGCCATACCTTCAGACGATCAAAATACAAAACTCAGCAAACCGGTATTCCAACAAAACACAATCAAAATAATAGAGAATACCTTAATCCCCAAAAACAGAAACCAATTCAATTTTTGTCGGGCACAAACCACAAGAGGAAGAGGAGAATCCGCTTACTCCCACGCAGTACATGCCCCTTTTAATCGTTTTTATTCAAAACTGCTTTAAATACATTCCTCTATTTGCAAAAATGAAAAAAACACACTTAGCTGATCGATCACACACGACGTGCACATTTCGAAGCTGAAGCCTCTGTCAAGTGCCCACGATGTAGAAAAGTGCGTCCATCCTTTCAGCCGGTGACGTCAGGGATATCTGTTCAAAGAGAGGCCAATTATAGGAACGCCCATAAGGAGAGGACCAATAGCCCATAGGGAAAACCCCACTCATCACGGGATCCCCTGCGGCTACGGTCATGGAGCAAATCAGAAGTCCAACCATTCAATATCTCGATTCAGTCCATTAGGGGAAATAGCCTGCAATTTGTAAATCCAACGATGTTCCAGTCTACGTAAACGAGATTGGCGATCTCCTCCCCTAGGATCCAATGGCACATGATCTATCACGGTCCATCTCAATTGATCAAAATCATTATGAAAATCCTGACAATGCTGCACTATTGGAGCAGTCAAAATTGCTTGTCGAAAGCGTCAAGCATGCTCCCCAACCGGACTTGTACCGTCCGGGTGGTACTCCCAACATACCATTTCGGGCAGGGGCACATCAGCACATAAATCACGAAGCATGAAGCACAAGTGGTATGCCACCTACGATAGAAAACCTTCAGAGTCAGGATTGGCTTTGTTCTCGAGATCTCAAGGATGCGTACACCCATGTCCTCATCCATCCAACCCACAGAAGGTTCCTTTGGTTCCTTTTTCAAAGAAAGCACTACCAATACAGGGTGCTTCCTTTTGGCCTGGCCTCAGCACCAAGGGTGTTCACGAAATGCATGGCTGTTGTAGCAGCATTTCTCTGCACTCTAGGGATATTTGTCTTCCCCTACTTAGACGACTGGCTCATTCGAGCCCCAACAGAGTCAGAGGCCAGGATTTCTCTATCCTGCACAATGCGTATCCTTCAGTATTTGGGTCTTGTAATAAACATCCCAAAGTACAGTCTAATTCCCACTCAATCTTTAGAGTTCGTAGGAGCTTTGCTGGACACCAGAAAGGCAAGGGCCTATCTCCCTCAGGCTCGCTGCCTTCGCCTGGTGCAGTTAGCTTCTCAAGCAGTGCTAAAGCCTCATCTCACTGCTTGAGAAATGTTACAACTACTAAGCCACATGGCATCTACTGTACATGTGGTTCCCTATGCTCGCCTCCATATGAGGGCAGCCCAGTGGACGTTATCCACTCAATGGACCCAGGCATCAGGATGCCTGTCAGACAAAATAGCAAACAAGTCGCCTTTTGTCCCTCCACTCAAAACCTGTTGCTGGGGTCCCCTTTTCAACAACCCTTACCCCAAGCAACTCTCTCAACAGATGCTTCTCCAATGGGTTGGGGAGCTCATCTGCAAGACCTCCACCTGGGGCACCTGGTCTCCACAGGAGAGTCATCTACATATCAAGCTCTTGGAGCTCAGAGCAATCTTCCTTGCTCTGCAAGTGTTCCACACCCTGCTCAGCTACAAGACAGTCCTTATTCATACAGACAATCAAGTAGCCCCCGTGCTGCTGACTGCATGTTTCTGCAGGTTTCCTGATTTACTAACCTTTTTTTTTTTTCCTTAGATATAGAAAGGGAAAATGGCATCAGTAAATTGGACCCTAAAGGAATTGATTGTCCCCTCTTCCCTTGCTCTTCAACCTCAGTGAAAAGGTCTTAACCACTGGCTACTAAGTTTTGGCAGGCTCTTAAAATCTGAGAAAATTTAAGACATGTGGCTTACCTTGAACATTATATTATCGCCCCAGATCCTCTGTTTCTCACCAAGTACATGACCCTGCATTTTATAGCATTACATTTTAATTGTTTTCTAGCAAGACTGTTCAAAATTCTTGAACTTTATCCTGTGCCATACCTTCCAGAGTGTTTACCCTTTCAGATTTTGGTATTGTCTACAATAAGATAAACCTTTCCTTATGGTCCTTCTGCAGTATCGCTTAATCAACAAAATGTCAGACCTAGACAAAGGACTGATCTGTATGCCACAACTGGTGTACCCCCTCCTTCACTTTCTAACCCATTGGGTCACTTTTGGAGCTATACTTAAGGGTGCACAGTTTTGAGTTGCCTATGTAAACCATGGTAAAAGGTTTTGCAGAGACAGATGGCTTGAACCCTTAAAGGTTGTATATGGTGGTTTAGAAGTACAGTCAAACCTCGGTTTTCATGATTAATCCGTTCGAAAAAGTCTGACTAAAACTGAAGCAATATTTACCATAAGAAATAATGTAAATCCAATTAATCCGTTCCAGACACCCAAAAATATTCACAAAAAATACATTTTATAGAGAATAACTATATTTTTACATACAGAAAACAATGAGAAATAAATATAAATGACTAATGAAATGGATAAATGAACATTTAACATCACTGAAAGCAAGCTAAGTATAGTACAGTATGTTAGCATCTGGCCTTAGCCACCCCTGACAAGCTGCTGTGCCCAGCTCTCTTCGGAATCACATTGGATTCAGCCCATTAAAATACCTTTACATTATCTGCTCAATGCTTCAGAATGGCAGAAAATCTTAATGATATAGCTTCAGACGTACCCTGCAAGAGAAAACTGCCTCCCACATTCATGCAACATCTCCTGCTTACGTTGACAGCTTTTCTTCCCTGCTACCTCCGAGCCTGAGGGGGTGCTCCAGAGAACGGGCAGGCGGTGGACGAGATCGGGGCCTTCCTCTCTGCGCAATCCTTGCCTCTCTAACTCTGACCAGGCTCGAGGATGTGTTTCATTTACATGCTCAGCTGGCTTTCGCTTCTCATCACGCTGGCAATCGGTGAGTCCGGGGGGCAGTTCTGGCAGTGTATACAGACCGGTGTGCAGCGCGAGGGTGTATGTATTTACAGTACTGTACTTTACGAAAAACGAGGCGATGTACGAGAACCGGGACAAAATCTCAGTCAAAAAAGACGTTGAAAACCAAAGCGTATGAAAACCGGGACAAATGAAAACCGAGGTTTGACTGTATATAGTGTGGTAGTAGTAGGCTTTTGAGTTCATTGTGATTTTATATAAGAATGTAGTTTTCATCATCTAACCTCTTTGAACCTTTGTTAAAACTAGTTTAATACAGTTTGGACATCAGTGCAAAGTAGGTTTCCTGTAGTGTCTGCCCTTTGCCTGAATGCAGAGTTCTGAGGAAGCCATAGGTGTGCTACGTAAGAATGGGGTTAAATTTGGATAAAGGGAGAAGAGGAAAGGCCTAGGGTTGTTGCAGATAAAGGTTCCCCACAGCACTGGAGACCCAGTAGAGCATTGTTCCTATTGAACTTGAAACCTAAAGGAGCAGGAAGAAACTGTCCAGAAGCAATTTCTAATCCTGACTTTCAAAAAAGCTTTCATTTCCAGAATATCAGAAGTTTAGTGAATGCAATGTGTGGGTTATTCAGTTGATCAGCAAAGCTGATCTGCAAGATGTGCTGTCATTGATTTTATTTTAATTACCCATTGCCGCAAGTGTATGCAGCAGTGAACTACTTTAAAATATAAAATTAGGGTGAGTGTGGCTAAATACAAGAAGTAGTCATTGGGCGAGAATAGTCTTAGATTTGTTTTAAAATCTGTAGCTGAAGTTACTGATTGCCTTGTAATTTGCTAAAATCAGCAAGGAACCTGCTAATAGCAATGGATAGTGAATGGCAACCTGCAAGAAAGCGGCAGACCTCAAGAAATTTGCCTTTTGGAGGAAAAGTGGCAGCTGCGAGCCCAGTGAAAGGACGGCTGCAAAGCCTAGCACAGAAATCTGGTGAATGGGAGGAGACAGAAGCAACAGAGCTTTTCACATTGATGGAGCTTGAACAAGAAATGGCAGACTTACAGAGCTGAGGTGTGAGCTTAGAGTTCAGTACATAACTGCAATTATTCAGATGAAGTTGAGAGCAGATTTTGAGGAGTTGGACCAGTGTGTGGATGACTGAGGGACTGGAGAAAATGATAGCTATGGATGAGGTGTACAACTAATGGAGGGTGCCATGGCAGAGCATGAACAGCTTTAAAATAGAAGATTTGGAGAAATGCCAACAGCATAACATTCTGAGGATTAGGGGCATCTCCAAGACAAATGCACATGCAGACTGTAATACAGTGGCATGTGCTGTTTAATGCAGTGTTGCAGCATGGGAGCTTGGAGGAGCACATTGAGGCAGTGGATTGGATGCACTTTCCCTTGGGGCACCCAATAAATGAGCTAAGAGATGGTGTTTTCAGAACTTTTAAAGAAAAAATAGCCAAAGTGAGAGAAATTAATGCCTTTGATTGGGAGAGCCACTGGGTAGCAATATTTTCATGTTGCAGAGGAAAAGGAGGCAGTTTAAATCTGTAACTAAAATTAAAGATTGCCCATGTTGAAATACAGGTGGCTTTCTGTTCAAACTGCTATTTGCCTATAATGGAGCAACATGACAGGTTCCAACATTAAGCGAAGCGGCAAAGGCCCTTGAGGTGGTAGTTCCAGAGCACAAGGGAGTGGTGTTGTAGAGGATGACTTGGAAGTAGCAACAAGTGGTTAATGCAGCAGAGAAGTCAGTAGCTAAAGACTTTGAAGCAAGGGAATACCACATGAGTGTTCCTAGGATCAAGGACTGCTGCATAGGAGAATAGTGACTTTTTAAGGTAATGACTGTTTTTTGTGGGATGTGGGGGGTACATATGGGAATGTAAAGAATATTGAGGAAAGGAGTTTGAAAAAGTGGAATGTGGGGTGGGAAGGATGGAAAGTAATGAATGAGTGATACTGGATGGAAGGTTAGGGGAGTTGGTATGGGGCAAATGTGGTGAAGTGGTATGGATGAGGAGGAAGGTGTGTGTGTGGGGGGGGCTAAGGGTGAAGGCTCTATGCAACACCTGATACAGGAAGTAGTGGAGGAGTAGGGAGGGGCTTTTCACCTGGTGATACTTACCTCCTATTCACCAGGCTGCCAAAGGGCAACTGTGATGACATGGGGAGGGGGTTAAGTGTGCAAGCAGCAGAGTAGTGTTGAAGAAAGGAAATGGGTAATAAGATGAGAATCAGTACTTGTAATACAGAGGAGCTTAACTTTCCTCATAAGAGGAGTTTGTTGTTTAGAGACCAGGAGGTTACAGCCCAGAGCTAGATAGCCAGCCTGGGCTTTGTGCTGCTGCTTTGTCTGTGGCAGGCCATATACCTTGCCACACATGACCACCTGCTTCTGATCTCCCTCTGCCACAACTTACTGTCAGAGGGAGTTAGAGACAGCAGGCCATGTGTGCTGAAACACTTCCACATATTAATGCGGTCTTCATTGATATTGATGAGATACTGAGGAGCTAGAATAAGGTCATAAGTATGGCAGCAGCACCCAAGCCAAGATCAACAAAGCAAAACGGAACAAGATTTGGTACTCTCAAGAGCTAAGGTTATTAGAGGTAATTATGAAAACAGGAAAGAAAATGGGAGAATCACTAAATCCCAACAGGACAGAACCCTATATATGGACACTCCAGGTTTACCGAGTTAGTATTAATAATCACAAGAAGGAATACTACACAAAGATCTTGAACTCCTTCAATTGACCAAGGAGAGCTGTTTGATATTGTACTCATTACACCACTGCTTGATTACGGAAACTCACTATATCAAGGCCTTCCTCGGCAGACACTACACCCCCTACAGATGGTACAAAACATCACAGCACACATCAGACACTCCAAGGACCGTGCACATCACTCCCATCCTACAATACACTGGCTCCCAATGGTGGCAAGAGCTAAATACAAAACAATCACGATCATCTTCAAAATCATTCACCATCTCTCAGCAGATGTACTCCAAAACATAACAAGGTATATCAGCAGTAGACCAAGAAGAACCAATAACTACAACATGATCAGCACACCTGCTGACTATCACAAAACCAAACAACTTCAAAAAGAGCACCATCACTACTGGCATCCATACTATGGAACTCCCTCCCAACGAGCCTGAGGGCATTAGATGACCTCACAGACTTCTGCAAAGACCTCAAAACATTGTTGTTCATAGAAACATATGAGCACTCAGGCAACATCCCCTACCCAAACAGAAATACTACTACCTCCACCATCTAAGCACTCACTCATCCTATCTACACACGCAAGCTTATGTTAAATGTTACCCTTCAATTGTACTGTCTAAATGCTGTTAAGTAACTGTACTGTCTAAATGTTTACACGTACCCTAATGTTAAATGTAACCCTCCAATTGTGATGTGACGTGACCACCTTGATTGAAGGATAAGGTGACATACAAATCTGTCTAAATAAAATCCCCTAGTTTGAGCTCCAAATAAGGAGATGATGATCACACTCTGGACCCGCAAGTAATAGCAGATCATTATAAGAAAAACTATAGAAGCCAACCACAAACTGCTGATTGTACCCACATGATGGTAACATCAGCGCATGGCAACCATTCTCAAAGATAAATACTGATCAGCTACTCCAAATCATAATGTCCATCAGCACAACTACATCTTATCTTGACCCATGCCTGGTAAGCTGGGTTAAATTGATGAGCAGAAATGGCACCCACTATCCTCCAGATTATTAACCTTTCCCTATCACTAGGTCATATACCAGGAATTCTTAAAGATATCTGCCCCATCTTTAAACATTTCACCAGACAAAAGTTGCCAGACTTCTACAAGCCAATATTGAATCTATCTTTCATAGCTAAACAAATTGAACAAACTGTTCAAAGACAGCTCTAGGGTCACTTAGATATGCATACCCTGCTAGAGACGTATTAGTAAGGGTTTAGATCCTTTCATGAAGTTGCTTATAACCTTATTTGATGCAATCATACAGGGCAGACCCAGACAGGCCTACATTATCATCTTCCTAGATATAGCATCTGCTTTTGATTCTATCCACCTTGAGATGCTATTAAGACTTCAACAAATTGGTCTTAATGGGACCATACTCAAATGGTTTAAATCATACCTATCTGACCATATGCAACAGATAAAAATTGGTTATTCACCTCAGAAACATACAGCCAGAATCGAGGAATACTGCAAGGTTCAGCCTTATCTGCTCTATTGTTTAACATTTACCTACAGCTGTTCTGCTATATTTTCAAAACGCAAGATAAATTACAGAATTTATCCTGATGAGACAATGTTATTTACCCCATTTTCAACAGAACAACCTGACTTTACAAAGATAAGTGTTTTAATGAAGCTGCACAATGGCTTACATCTTGCAACTTTAATGATAAATTACAAAAAAAAAAGCAGAAGTCCTATTTATTACTAAGGACAAGGACTTTATACCACAGACAAAGATACAAGTCAAAGGTGCTGACCTTGATGTAAAGGTGGAGGTGAAATACCTAGGGGGTTATCCTAGATCAGAATCTCAAGTTTAATGAAACACAAACTCAACCCAAGCCATTTACAATAAATTTAAAAATGATAGAGAGCCTAAGACTCCTGTCACTACAAGACTACCATTTGGTAATCCAAGCAATGATCTGTCCCCACTTTGATAATTGCAACAGCATCCTACAGGGTCTTCTAAAACTAGTCATAAACCAGCTATAAATAACTCAACATGCAGTGCATGTAACATACAAAAAGTGCCAAAAGCTCAGCACATCATACCCATCCTACACCACTGGTTATCTATATCAAGTAGAATTCAATAGAAATCCCTAATTATCACATTTAAGATACTCCATGACCTGAGTTCCCTAATTAACAATGCTTCTGGACAAGATGTCGATCCCAAAAGACTTCAGAAAAACCAAGCAAGCAACGAGTAATAGAGCTTTCACTTTCTACTCCCCAGTCCTTTGGAATTCTCTCCTGCCGTATCTAAGATGTATAAATGATCTGTCCACCTTCAGAAAGCAAATTGACACATCTGTTCACAGAATATTATCAGAATAAGATACCAGGACCTAATGTACCCGTCATAAGCAAAAATTAGTGGAATTCACCTCAAGGAACTACTCGCATGTCAACAGCACATCCCATGGACTCTGTAGATTAATTGTACAATTTATGTAAATATATTCATGTAAATGTTCCTTAATATTAATGTTTGGTTCTTGTATTAATCCTGTCTCATGGTTAAATGTTACCTGCATTCATGTTCCTTGTTCTATGTATATTTAATAGTTCCATATAAACCGCCTTGATTTTGCTGATAAAGCGATCTCCAGGAACAAGCAGGAATGAGTCTTCACATATGGGTACGTCTGTACCGACAGTCGGCGCGGGAATGCTTCCCAGCATCCAGTCAGAAAGCTTTTGGAAGCATCCCAACACACCTGCGTGCTGCCTTCCCAACTGCCTCTCCTCAGTTTTTGTTTTTCCGCGGAACCGGCAGGACGTCGTCCTGTCACTGCAGAAAATTCTTTTATTTTTTAGTTTTCTTGTGGTCGCGACTGCCTTCCCCGACGCCACCGGTACCGCTGGTGTTTTGCTTCTTTTTTTCTTGTAAAATTTTTCCTTTTTAAGGAATATTTTCCTTCTTAGTGTCTCATGGTTTTTCGGGCCTGCTAGGCCTCTCCACTTTCCTTCATGGAACCGCCAGCCACTGTCCCCAAGAAATGTACAAACTGTGGCGGTACAAACTTAATTTTAGACACTCACAATTGGTGTCTAACCTGCTTGGGTCCTGACCATTTTCCTCGAGTGTCCCTCCTGCAATAGTATTGTGGGAAGAAGTTTTCAACATCGAGTTCCCCTCGACACGCGGTCCCCATCCAACTTCAGAGCACCGACCATATCTTCTACACAGGATCAGGTAACCCAAAAACAGTCTAAAACTAGCCAGTCCTCGAGGGACAGATCTCATGCACAGCATAGAAATGCCTCCGGCCTTGCCCTCGAGAATCCACTGGCTTCAAAACCCCGGTGGGAGTTCGGCCTCCAAAGCCCGTGTGGGGTTTCAGGTTGTTCCTGAGGTTCATCCCTCACAGAACATACCTGAGCTATGCCCGGTGTTGGCATCCGCTTCGAGCGGTACTGATACCCCGGCATTGGCAATGGTGTTGGATGAAACATTCCTCACCAAGGATTGTCGTCTGGCGTCCGTGGTACCTACGGGGCCATTGGGTATGCTGCAGACCGACCTTCCAGTATCGGTACCAGTACCGATACTAGTACCGACATCGGTACCCTCCAGATGTGCATCGATAGACTCGCTTCCTTCGATGCCGAGTCTGGAATCGATCTCCAGTCTGGAGGACTGGGTACCGACACCAGATGGTACTGAAGGCTCGGTTCCTATAATTCGGATCCGGAACTCTGTTTCAATACCGTTAAAGTTGCCACCGGCTGGCCTTCATCCACCAGTATCGGATACGGTACTGAAGTCGGTACCGCTATCCATATTACCATTGCTGTCGGTGCCTTCCATGCTTCTCTCGTCAGGCTCGCTTCCCTCGATACAGAGTTTGGAATCGATCCCTAGCATGGACGATGTGCTACCGACTGGCGCTGGTCCTGACCACCTGCAGTACCGGCGACCATCCTCTAAGGATCCCATACTGCACCATTCAGGATCTTCTATTCCTATAAACTTGGATAGATCCCTTGGTGCCAACGCTAGTTCTTCATCAGATCTAGCCTATCCAAAGGAAGTTCCTTCTGGGGATCCTCGGATCCTACACAAGGGAATACAGGATCATTCTATATTCCTGGGAGAGCAAAGGGAAAACATGCTTCCTTTGCATCATTCCTTGCAGGATCTCCTTCTACGAATGTGGGAAGCTCCTTTAAAGGTACCCCCACCTTCCAGAGCAACTGATCTTCTATATCAGGTGCCCCCTCTCCAGGATTTCAAAAGACTCAACTTCCTCATCATTCCATTGTTGTAGAATCAGCAATGAGGCGGGTGAAGAGTACTAAAAAGCACTCTTATCTGCCAGGTCGTGAGTCTAAGACTTTAGATGCCTTTGGACGCCAAACCTTCCAGGCATCCATGCTTTCAGCAAGAATTCTCTCATATTTTTTTATATGGGTTTATCTCTTGAGGTCACAAAGAAATACATATTTTGACTCCTTTTCTTCAAGAGCCCAAGAGTGCAGACTATTCCTCACTGGTTAGTCATGCTCAGAATATCTCTAGGTTTCTTACTCGTGCTTCCCTAAACTCCTTTGAGTCTGTTAGCAGGACTTCTGCTATAGCTATAGGGGCACGACGTAAAGCCTGGCTCCAAGCTTCAGACTTGGACAAATGGGCACAAGAAAGACTGGGAAATACTCCTTGCACTGGAGAAAATCTCTTTAACAAGGAGTCTTTACTCCAGGTTGCTCAGTTAACCACTGACTTTCCTGTTTCCAGGGGCTGTTCTATGCCGCCTTCTTTCCCAGTTGGTAGGAAATGTCCTGCCAAATTTTTTTCCCCTAGGGGCAGAAGGTTTTATCCATCTTCTGCCCATCATACAGATGTTCCCAAACAGGGGAAACATCACCCTGGTCTGAAGAATCCACAACCTCAACAGGGTCAACAAACCCAGCAGTCGCAGAGTTTCAAATAGATCATCATTGCCCCTCTTGGTGGTTAGAGTAGCAGTCTGCTTCTTTTCATTTGCAGTATCTGCACTAAATTTATCCTAACCTTCCTAGATATCTCTTCATGAGACATCTTTTCTTTAACTTTGAGTCTTTATGATGATCATGCCCATACTTAACAGGTTTTCCTCTTCCTCTTGGAGGAAAGTAACAGCTATCAATAGACATTTCCCTGTACTGGCATGTATCATCTCACCTGTCAGACTTCCTCCATAGTCTCTCAACTCTTACCTCCCTCTTACTAAAACATTTGGTTTGTAAGAGTGACCCTTTTACACTGGTAAGCCCCTATGGTCCTCTACGTGTTCTACCAGGGGATTCTCCCTTCCGGAGTTGTCTCCCCCCTTGTTACCTTAGGGCAGCTCATCAGACAATAGGAAGTCCTACCATGTCTGTTTCTTTTTCCCAATCTAAAAAAGGGAGAGGGAAAAGAAATTTTCTCCGCTGCCCTGGTAAGTTGCTGCAGATACAGCAATTTCTAGTAGTTAAGCCACTAGTTCTGTTCACCACACAGCCAGGGATTCCCCTCCACTAGTAATCCTAGCCTCAGTGCTAAGTCCCAAACAGGTTATCAACCTCGTTTGGGAAACCCTATTATCACAGCTTGGTTGGTTAACTTCTATTCTTCGCCCCCTTGTCCTTGGCAGAATAGTTGGTTACCTGCTGGCTTTCCACAGCCAGTTTTTTTCTTCTAACCAACCTGCAGCATGCTCTCTGCAACTCTACAGAGTAGCTTTGCACTATGGGCCCTTGCTAGAGAGCATTAGTATCTTGCCTAGCAGATAACCGCAGATGGTTAGAAGGGGCTCCCAAAGTCATGTTTTCATGACTGGTAGGTATTCCCTACCCTTACCATCTCATCTTAAATCTCTTTTGAGACATAAGCCTCAGGCCTTTCATTACGTGAAAGCCTAAAGACGGGCCAATTCCCTGGCTTGGCCCATATCTCCTTTGGTCGTCTTGTCAGATAATTTTCTTCAATGGCAGCTAGAGGACGCCTAATACCCATCTTGCCCTCATAGGCGGGTCACTAGGGTATCTTCCTCCAGTGGCGTCCTCTATCCATTCGCCATACTGCAATTCTGGAGAGATCTGGACTTCCTGCCTGCAGACTGAAGTTATCCTCTGCATTTTTCACGTAGGCCATCCTGGTTATACAAAAGCTCAAATTCTGAAACAAATCCAGATTTCTTGTCAGGGAGACCTTTCCTCTGACTCTGCCAATCATAACCAGGAAAAGAGAATTCTCTATCTATTCAAGCAGGTATCAACCTTCTTGTAAGATGAATCTTCCTCTCTCCCTATATCCCTAGGGGGGATCAGGTTCTATAAACATCTCTCCATCCACATACCTGGAGACATGTCTATATGTCTAAATATTCATATATACATATATTTATCTCCAGGAACAAGCAGGAATGAGTCTTCACATATGGGTACGTCGGTACTGACGGAGCCTGCGTGGGAACGCTCCCCAGCGTCTAATCAGAAAGCTTTTGGAAGCATCCCTCAGCGCCTGCGTGCTGCCTTCCCGCCTTTCCAAACTCTCTCCTCAGTTTTCGTTTTTCCGCGGAGCCGGCAGGATGTCGTCCTGTCACCGCAGAAACTTTTTTCTTTAATTTTTTAATTTTTGTTTTCTTGTGGTCGCGGCTGTTTTCCCACCGGTACCGCCGGTGGGGTTTTTCTTTTCTTTTTCTCAAACTGAGGGAGAGTTTTCCCTCAGTTTCTGTCTTACAATTTTTTGGGCCTATAAGGCCTCTCCATCATGGAGCCTTCTCCTAAGAAGTGCCTTCACTGTGGAAATACTGTGTTCTTTTTAGACTCCAATGACTGGTGTCTAACCTGTTTGGGTCCTGACCCTTTTTCCCCTGAATACAATTCTGTGAGAAGAGATTCTCTTTCGAGCTTCCCTCGATACCGTTTTCCCTCCCTATGGCAGGGCACCCGCCATTTCTTCTCTACAGGATCAGGTAACCCACAAACAGTCTGTTAAGACTAGCCAATCCTTGAGTGGTAAGTCTCATGCTAAGCATGCTGACGGCCCCGGCCTTGCCCTCAAGACCCCATTGGCATTAAAACCCCGGCGGGAGTCTTCGGGCTCCAAAGCAATTCAGGGGTTTTAGGTTGTTCCTGGGGCTCACCCCTCACAGAACATACCTGAGCCATGCTTGGTGGTGGCATCCGCTTCGAGCGGTACCGATACCCCGGCATCGGCACCGGTGTTGAGTGATCCACTCTTCACCAGGGATCATCATCTGGCGTTCTCAGTACCTTCGGGACCGATCGAAACGTCCCAGATTGACTTTCCAGTATCAGCAGTACTGCTGATACCACCACCGACGTCGGTACCCTCTAGGCATACATCGATACTTGCTTCCTTCGATGCCGAGTCTAGAATCGATTTCTAGTCTAGAGGACTGGGTACCGACGTGTCTCGGAACCGATGTTCACCGATTCCGCATGCACGGTACCGAGGATAATCACCAGGGGTTTTTAGTTACCTCGGTACCGCTTGAGCAGCCTCCGATGACTGCTTCGGTGTCGGTTTCGCCTTCGATTCCGGCACAACTACCAATACCGGTACCTGCAGTATCATCAGAACCAGCTCCTTCCATGCCTTTTTCACCTGGATCGCTCCTCTCTATACCTAGTTTTAAGTCGATACCTGGCATGGATGATGCACTACTGACTCTCTCAACTCATAACGGCCAGTTCCAGTGTCCATCCATTACAAATCCTGTTCTGCACCGGTCAGGTACATCTTCCGGTGCCCAGGCTACCTTTTCAAATTTAGCCTATTCAGGGATGGTTCCCATCGGAGATCCTTCTTTTCAGAAATTTCTCCTTGACATGGCAACCTTCCTTAATATTCCTATCCCTGGCTATGAGTCTTCTCAGGGTTTTTCTGCAGAAAAGGAAAATATAATGCTTCCTTTACATCACTCTTTGCAGAATCTTCTTCTGAGAGTATGGGAAAAACCTATAACGGTTTCCTCACCTCCTACAGCAACTGATCTTCTGTATCAGGTGCCCCCCTCTCCAGGATTTCAAAAGCCTCAACTTCCCCATCATTCCATTGTAGTGGAATCAGCAATGAGGAAGGTAAAAAGCAAGAAGAAACATTCTTTCCTGCCAGGGTGTGCATCTAGAACTCTGGATGCCTTTGGACGTCAAACCTTCCAAACATCTATGCTGGCAAAAAGGATTCTCTCATATATTTTTTATGAGTCTATCCCTTCAGGAGATCACAAAGAAATTATCTCTTTTGACTCCTTTTCTTTCAGAGCCCAAGGCTGCAGACTATTCCTTACTTCTTAGTCATAGCCAAAATATCTCTTGGTTTCTTTCTCGTGCTTCCCTAGACTTTTGAGTCTGTTAGCAGAACTTCTGCTATAGCCATAGGAGCACGTCGTAAAGCCTGGCTCCAAGCATCAGACTTGAGTAGATGGGCACAACAAAGACTGAGTAATACTCCTTGTACTGGAGAAAATCTCTTCAATAAGGAGTCCTTACGTCAGGTTGCTCATTGCTCCACTGACTTTCCTGTTTCTGAGGGCCATCCTAAGCCCTCTCCTTCCTCAGCAGGTAGGAAATGCCCTACCAAACCTTCTTTCCCTAAAAGAAAGAGGTTTTCCTCTTCTGCCCATCATTCGGATGTTCCCAAGCAGGGGAAGTCTCGCCCTGGTCTGAAGAATCCAAACTCTAGCCAGGCTGAATAAACACAGTAACCATAGGTTTCTGATTATTCTTTTTATAACTACAGTTAACTTCTTTTCAGCAGAAGTTTTTCACTCTTTTTTTTTTTTTTCCATTCAAAACTCTGCTCAGGGATTCCTATCCTCAGGAAATCCATTTACTCTTCAGTATGCTGAACTGTCAGGATATTCATGTCTATAAATTACAGGGTTTTCCACCTCTTCCTGACTAGAAGAGAGGTTAGCAACTATCACATGATAGTTTCTCTGTGCCAGCATGAAGTTTTCCTTCCAAGGACTTACCATGTGGTAAGTCCTTCTTCAGCTTCTATCTCTACCCTCTTTGCCAGGGTTTCCCCTGTAAGAGTGGTACCATACCATTGAAAGACTTTTCTTGTCTGTCTTTTCACTGTAGAGTTTCTTCTCCTGAGTAAACTCCCTTCTTTATCTGGGCAGCTCTGCAGACAGACAGCTTCCTTTCTTCAGTCTGTTCTCTGTTTGGCACAGACCGACTCTCTCTGTTGTCCTATTCAGTAGCTGCCCATGCAGGAGTTCCAGTAATTGACTACTGGTACTTTTCCACAAGTTCCAGTCTTGTCTTCCACCACTCCTGTCTGGCCTTAGTAGTGATTCCAAGACAGTTTTCTACATCTTTCTTGGATAATCCTTTTCACTACAGGCTTCTTACACTATCTTCTACCCTTGACATCTCCAATCTCTGGGTTTGGCAACGTAGTGGACGTGGCTGTTGGTTTTCTCCATCAGCCAGTTCTACATCCCAGTTCTCCTGCATAATGCTCTCTGCAATCCTACTGAGAAGCTTTCCACTATGGGCCCTTGCTAGAGAGCATAGAGTTTCTCTAATGGCTATCCATCATGGTTGAAAAAGGCTTCCTCAGTCATCCCCTATGACTGTGAGGGTTCTTCACACCCTACTATCTTCTTTTAAAAAAAAAAAAAAAAGAGGGAAAAGGACATCAGCCTTCTCCACGTGAAAGTCTGAGTTATCCCATTCCTATAGGGAATATACTCTTCTTTTTTCTTGCAGCTTGTCCTCATGGTATCCTAGTACTTTAAGGACAGCACATATGAATCTGGAAAACGCCTGATACCTCTTTTGTCCCTCATGTAGGTCAAACTGGTATCTCATTCTGTGTTTCTGTCCTTTTACCATGCTGGAGTTCCACAGGACTCCGGACTTGCTGTTTACAGACTGATATTATCCTGTTTTTTCACGTAACCATCCTGGTTATTCACTGGATAGCATTCCTTTACCATCATCTCTGGGTGAACAGATTCTCTATCTTAAGTAGGTTTCACCTACTTGTTCTTTGAATCTTTTCCCTTCACATCTCCATGTGAATGTCCTGGTATGCATAGCTCTGCTTAGTTGCAGGCATCTATCTTTAGACATATAGATATAGATATATAGATATATATATATATCTGTCAGCTAAGTGTGCATATGCTATGCCCTTTGGATCTCATTATAAATATGAGTGTGTGTATCTATCCAGATACTTATTATATAGGTAGATATGTATTTCCATACTTATCTCTCTGACTGTCTAGGCTCATAAAGGTTTTTACCTTCCTGTATGTTTCTAACAGTGGGCTTGCACAGCTTCATACTGTTCCACAGTATGTTTCGGATATTATGCACACAACCACTGCTGTGGTACTGACAGCCCTACTGTATCCTAGGTTTACATATCCCTGAAGCTCCATGCCCCAATGTCTTCCTACCTCTCACCAGTTAGGAAAGACATGGTGGATCTTCAGTGGATTTCAAATTCAATTTAACATCTGTCCTTTCTTGGGAGTATGGGGTTCTCCTCATACCCTTTCCTCCCTCAAGGACTAGGTCTGTTTTTCCAGATCGGTCAGTCTTCCTCTTTTGCTCCTACCTCCTGAATACTTCTGTAGCCAAAGGTTTTCAGCTTTCCATGAAGCTTCCCACTGAAGACCTGCCATGTTTGTGCTATCCCAATTGAATCCTGTGGTCACCTCTCCCTTCCAGATGTTGACCTCCACCTTCGCTCCAGTGAAGTCACCTTGAACATTATTCTACTGGATCCCTAGTAGACTCCATCAGCCTCTCTACTTCCTGCAATCCAGTAGGTGAGCGTCATATGGTGATTGTTCATTTCAATATTATGGTGATCATTTCAATATATCTTTTGATAATGATCATCCATACAAGGACTCCTTGTGCGTAGTCCTTTCTTAGGTTAGCTGTTTTTTCTGCAGCTCCTCTTTTCAACTCCTGCCCTCCATCCTCAGGATGCCTGGCCATATGAGGTGTAGCATGTTTTCAATCTTCAACATGTTAGGGCTCCAGGCATCTTAGCTTGGGAGTCCCCATATGTGAAGTCTCATTCCTGCTTGATCTCCAGGAACAAGCAGGAATAAGTCCTCACATATGGGTATGTCGGTACCGACGGAGCCTGTGCGGGAATGCTCCCCAGCTTCCCAGAATGAAAGCTTTTGGGGCATCCCACAGCGCATGCGCGCTGCCTTCCCGCCTTTCCTACCAACTCTCCTCAGTTCTTCTTTTCCATGGAGCCAGCAGGTAGTGTTCCTGTCTGCTGAAGAAGTTCTTTTAATTTATTTCTTTGGTCGTGTGTCTGCCTTCCCCGACGCCGGACCGGTACCGCCGGTCATTTCTTTAAAAAATAAATATATATATATATATATATATATATATATATATATACTCACTTAGTGTATTTCTTTTCTTAGGCCTATGGGCCCACAAGAAAGTTTCCTCCATGGATAAACCAGCCTCTGGTTTAAAAAAATGCACTAAGTGTAGCGGTACAATTTCTGTTAGACACCCATAAATGGTGTCTTAAATGTTTGGGGCCTGAACACTCCATTCCGGATTGCCAAGCCTGCTCCCTAATGTCTAAACGAGGGTTACAGAATCGGGCAGCCAAGCTCCATGTGCTGTTTCCCACGGATGCACCGGCGGTGGCATCGACATCTTCCAGGTCTTCCTCTCCTGATGGGTCTCAGGTAACCAAACATACTTTTAGCAGGTCCTCGAAGGTCAAATCTCCCTCTAAGCATCGAGATGCCTCCGGGCTTGCCCTTGAGGATCCTGCCCCAGCCAAACAACCCCGGCGGGAAGCTCCGGCTTCCAAAGCTCCTCCTATGGGGTTACAGGTTGACATCGATGGCACGGCCTCGACCGATCACTTGTTAGACTGCTCTGGGGTACCGGCACAATCTCCCGGTACCGACATCCAGGCAGTTGTGGCGTCCATGGATCACACTGTGCAATCCATGCAGCAGGCTATACTGGCTTTCATCAAGGCTGCGACACCGTCGGTACCACAACAAGCTCCGTTGTCAGTACCGACTTCGATGCCGGTACCGGCTGCATCGACATCGGCCAGGATACCGATTCTGGCCCCCCCTGTCCTGGGCTCTTTCTCGGTACCGACCCGGTTCCGGGTACACCCGATGTCGGTACCGATCGATACGCCTATCGATCTTTGGAATCGAGCAGACGATACTTTGATTCTTCTGATGATTGATTCTGATTCATCGGATGAGTCCCCTGAAGTATCTGTTACTCTTCCTGAAGAGCCGCCTTCTCCAAAAAGGAAAATGTCTCCTCCAGAGGATTTGTCCTTTCAAGACTTCATAATAGAAGTAGCTAAAGGACTATCTATTTCAGTAACCTCTGAAAAAGAACCTAGAGCAAATAAATTAGAGTATCCCAAAATATCTAAGGTTCTTAGAGAGGCATTCACCTTACCAATTCATGAAATTCTTCAAGAACATTTGATTGAATTGTGGGAGACTCCTCTCACCCTTTCTCCTCACCAGGAAGAGAATGCAGGACCTTGGATGCTTTTGGAAGGAAAATCTTCCAAGCTAGCATGCTTATTGCCAGAATCAATTCATATAGCCTTTATATTTGTATGTTTCTAAAGGAGGTTGCAGAAAAGCTGCACAACTTTCTCCCTTTTATTCCAGAGGACAAAAGGGATGAGTTCCTTCTTTGGCTTAAGCATACTCAAGACATTTCAAAATTTTCCAACAGGGCAGCCTTTGATTCTTTTGAAGGTGCCAGCAGAACCTCAGGCATTGCCATAGCTGCTCGTAGAATTGCTTGGCTCCAGGCTTCTGATCTAGAACCCTGGGTTCAAGATGGGTTAGGAAATCTGCCCTGTACAGGTGAAAATCTATTTGGCAAAGAGTGGCAAATTAAAGCCACTCAAATGGATGCAGAAAATGCTGCTCTGGATAGACTTTCTAAGTCTACCTCCACTCCAGCCAAGAAAAAATCTTTTAAAAAGTCTTTTTACAAGAAGGGCAGATTTCCTTCCACTTCTGGTCAACAATCTTCTACAGGTCGCTTTGCTACTAAGCGTCAGCAACCTAAACAGGCTAGGCCTAAACCTGCAGGGGCTGCTGCAACCCAGCAGTCCCAAGCCCCTCAGGGTTTTTGACTTGATACTAGAGAACTTAACCTTTCTGGCTCTACAACAGCCAGAACCCCTCACCATTCCAGGAAGGTTAGCTCATTTTGCTCCCAGATGGGAGCAGTTCACATCAGAGCAGTGGACCCTTTCCATCAGAGAGGGCTACAAACTTCATTTCGCAGACCTTCCTCCCTACACCATGGTGAGACATTTCAATTCTCCCACGTCTCGACCTTCTGGATCAGGAGATAACCACCCTTCTGGCCCAGAGGGCCATAGAAGAAGTTCCTCTTCAACAGGGGTCAGGGTTTTACTCCCCCCTACTTTCTCATTCCAAAGAAAACAGGGGGATACAGACCCATTCTAGATCTCAGAGAATTGAACAAGTTTCTATGCAAGGAGAAGTTCAAGATGCTTTCTTTAGGCACTCCCCTTCCATACCTACAGAGTCAGGATTGGCTTTGTTCTCTAGATCTCAGGGATGCGTACACTCATATACTCATCCATCCATTCCACTGAAAATTTATACGTTTTCTGTTCCAGGGAAAACATTACCAATACAGAGTGCTTCCTTTCGGTCTAGCCTCTGCTCCAAGAGTGTTCACCAAATGCATGGCAATAGTTGCTGCATTTCTACGCACTCTGGGAATATTTGTCTTCCCCTACCTAGACTGGCTCATCCGAGCTCCATCTCAATCAGAAGCCCAAATTTCCCTGGACCGCACCAGGGGCATTCTGCAGTATCTGGGACTTGTAGTAAACCTCCCAGTCTCAGCTCACCCCTACTCAGTCCCTAGAATTCATAGGGGCCTGGTTGGACACCACTACTGCAAGAGCCTATCTTCCCCAGGCTCGTTGCCAACGTCTAGTGCAGTTAGCCTCCCAGATTCAGTCAAAGAGCCACTTAACTGCCCGGGAGATGCTACAGCTACTAGGCCACATGGCTTCCACAGTACATGTGGTGCCCTATGCTCGCCTACACATGAGAGCAGCTCAATGGACTTTGTCCACCCAGTGGACTCAAGCTTCAGGAGCTCTCTCAGACCAAATAGCAAACTCCAAACGTCTCTTTTGGTCTCTCCAATGGTGGATGTCCACTCAAAATCTGTTGCTGGGGTCCCCCTTCCAACCTTTGTTGCCCCAAGCAATCCTCACAACAGATGCCTCCCAAACAGGTTGGGGAGCTCATCTACAGGACCTCTCCACCCAAGGCACTTGGTCCCCACAGGAGACCTCTCTTCATATCAACCTCTTGGAACTTCGAGCAGTGTTCCTAGCTCTCAAGGTCTTTCATAGCCTCCTCAGCTACCAGACAGTCCTCATTCAAACGGACAATCAGGTAGCCATGTTTTACATAAACAAGCAAGGAGGAACTGGCTCTGTCGCTTTGCAACGAAGCTCTAAGATTATGGGCCTTCGCCAGAGAGCATCAAATCCATCTCCTGGCAGTATACCTCCCAGGAATTCAAAACTCTTGGGCAGACAGACTCATTCGAGTTCTGCTTCCACACGAATGGTCCCTGCACATGGATCAGGTACTCAGAATCTTCCAGGAATGGGGAACCCCGGAAATAGACCTATTTGCAAGTCCGTGGAATGCAAAACTTCCCCGGTTCTGTTCCAGACTTCCGTGTCAGGGAGTTCAGGCCAAGGATGCCTTCCTCCTCCATTGGGGTCAGGACTTCCTGTATGCCTTTCCACCCATTCCTTTGATTCCCAAGACTCTGTTCAAACTTCAGAGGGATCAAGGATCTATGATCCTCATAGCTCCACGCTGGCCACGCCAAGTGTGGTACCCTCTACTTCTGCATCTCTCCCAAGCCCCCTCCCTGGACTTAGGAGCTGCTCCAGATCTTCTGTCTCAGGAGGAGGGGACTTTGTGGCATCCAAACCCCAAGTCCCTTCACCTCAGAGCTTGGTTACTGAAGGCCTAGACCTTCAAGACTTCAATCTTTCGCAGCAAGTGAAGGATATCCTCCATGCTTCCAGGAAACCTTCCACTAGGCGTTCCTATGCTTTTAAATGGAAAAGATTTTCCATTTGGTGTGCTCAACAGGGTCTTGACCCTCTGGCACTTCCTGTGAATTCTCTATTAGAATATCTCCTGCATCTTTCCAATGCAGGCCTTAAGACAAATTCAGTAAGGGTCCATTTAAGTGCTATTGCAGCATCCCTTAAGCCTATCAATGGACAACCTGTTTCCTCTCATCCTCTTATTGCAAGATTTATGAGAGGCCTAACTTTAACTAAACCTCCCATTCGACCTCCTCCGGTGGCATGGGACTTAAATTTGGTTCTTGGTCAGCTTATGAAGCCACCTTTTGAACCCTTAGCCACTACCTCCTTGAAATTTCTTTCCTGGAAGGTTATTTTCCTTATTGCAATCACTTCTGCTCGCCGCATCAGTGAACTGCAGGCCTTAGTGGCTAATCCACCTTATACAAGGTTCCATCATGATAAGGTAGTCCTTAGGACAAATCCTCACTTTATGCCTAAAGTGGTCTCACCTTTTCATCTTAATCAAGAGGTATATTTACCTGTCTTTTTTCCAGCTCCTCGTGCATCCACTGCAGAGAGGAACCTTCATACTCTAGATTGTAAAAGAGCTTTGTCTTTTTACTTACACAGGACACAGCAACATAGAAAGTCTTCCCAGCTTTTTGTTGCTTTTGATCCTTCTCATTTAGGACTTCCAGTCTCTAAAAGAACACTGTCCAATTGGATTGCTCAGTGTATTTCTTTTGCTTACCAGAGTAAGAACCTTTCTCTGGAGGGCCATGTCACAGCTCACAATGAGAGGGCCATGGCCACCTCTATGGCTCATCTTCATTCTGTGTCCATCGACCAGATCTGTCGAGCAGCCACCTCGGCCTCGGTTCATACCTTCACAGCCCATTACTGTTTGGACAAGGACTCCCGCCGGGATGCCTTGTTTGGTCAGTCTGTCCTCAGACACCTGTTCCATTCTTGAACAACTCCTGCCCTCCTTCCCTGAATGGATTCCTGAGATCCATAGGAAGACGAGGAACCCTTCAGGGTCTCATACCCTTGGGGATCTCCCAGGCATCTTAGCTAGGGAGTCCCCATATGTGAGGACTTATTCCTGCTTGTTCCTGGAGATAGCACAGTTACTTACCTGTAACAGGTGATCTCTGGGAACAGCAGGAATTAGTCCTCACAACCCTCCCACCTCCCCTAGGAGTTGTATCTCTCTCTTTCCTTTCCTCTCTCTCTCTATTGTCTCAGCTTTAAACTTGAACTAAGGAGAGTTGGTAGGAAAGGCTGGAAGGCAGCACGCATGCGCTGTGGGATGCCCCAAACGCTTTCATTCTGGGAAGCTGGGGAGCATTCCCGCGCAGGCTCCGTCGGTACCGATGTACCCATATGTGAGGATTAATTCCTGCTGTTCCCAGAAATCACCTGTTACAGGTAACTGTGCTTTCATGGAGATAGCACAGTTACTTACCTGTAACAGGTGATCTCTGGGGACAGCAGGAATAAGTCTTCACAACCCACCCACCTCCCCTAGGAGTTGTATTTCTATATCTCTTTCCTTTCCTCTTTCTCTCTTGTCTCAGCTATGAAACTCAACTGAGGAGAGACAGTTGGAAAGGTGGGAAGGCAGCACGCAGGAGCTGAGGGATGCTTCCAAAAGCTTTCTGATGGGATGCTGGGGAGCGTTCCCGTGCAGGCTCTGTCGGTACAGACGTACCCATATGTGAAGACTTATTCCTGCTGTTCCCAGAGATCACCTGTTACAGGTAAGTGTGCTATATCTGTGTGTCTTCTGCCCATACATATAGGGTATATATGCATATATCTATAAGAGATATATAGATCTATAAATATAGATATGTGTATATATTTAAATATCTAGTGAGATATGTATCCATATACTTATCTATCTAAAAATATATGTCTGGTTCAGATATCCTTACATTCCTATATGATCCTGACAGATGGGCACTACCCCTATCAATGCTATGCCAGCATACTTAGGGGGCTACACCTATAACCACTTCCTGTGGTAATTAACAAATTTTTCCTTACCATATAGGTTAGGTACTCCTGAAGCTGTCCATGTACCTTTTTTCTTTCCTAATTGACCCCATTTAGGAAAGACATTGCGGAGCTTCAGTTAATCTAAAGCTTAGCGCTCCTGAGTCTGTCCTTACTTTCTTATCAGATACAAGGGTCTCCATAACCTTTCTCCCCTACATGGACTGATTTCATCCCCAGTCCAGTTAGGTCAGACATTTTTTTCTTTTGGTCCTAAGTTTGTACTGGTTTTGGACCAAAACAGCTTAAGCTTTCTTTAATAGTACCTTCTGCGTCTCTGCTGAAGCTCTACCTCTTATACTACCCCAGTTTTTTTCCCCTGGGGTTAATTCTCACCCTGAAGGGTTCTGACCTCCACTTGTGGTTTTTTTTTTCTTTCTACTTTTATTACCTCTACTTCTCAGTGAGGTACCCCTTGAGCACATTCACTGGCTCTTCTAACAGATCCATATGTACCTCAGTGGACTTGTGCAGTGCCAACAAGGGAGGCCCAGATTACAATATTTTACTACAAAATGCCCTCTATACAGGGTCTTCCCCTTTAGAAACCCTGTTCTAGCCAGCTGTTCCATAGCTCCCTTTCTGTATTCAACTCCTACCCTCCATCCCCAGGATGCCTGAGGTCCTAAGGAATAGCATAGCTTGTTCTAGACTTGCAACATGCTAGGACTCCATCTGGGCATCTGAGCTTGGGAGTCCCCATATGTGAAGACTCATTCCTGCTTGTTCCTGGAGATAGCACAGTTACTTACCTGTAACAAGTGATCTCTGGGAACAGCAGGAATAAGTCTTCACAATCCACCCACCTCCCCTAGGAGTTGCATTTTCTCTCTTTGTCTCTGCTTTCAAACTTAACGGAGGAGAGGCAGTTGGGAAGGTGGGAAGGCAGCATGCAGGCGTGTTGGGATGCTTCCAAAAGCTTTCTGATTGGACGCTGGGAAGTGTTCCTGTGCAGACTCCGTCGATACCGACGTACCCATATGTGAAGACTTATTCCTGCTGTTCCTAGAGATCACCTGTTACAGGTAAGTAACTGTGCTGTATAGAAAACTCACAAGTGGCCTGCCATGGACAACAAAGCGGCAGCACAAAGCCGCCTCTGTCTGCTTCTTCCCCAAAGGTGTAATTAGCAGCAGTGGGGGTGGTGAGGCAGCTTGGCATAGGTTTCTGCCTGGGATGGCAGAAACCCTTGGACCAGCCCTGGTTACAGCTGAGTGTTGCTGTGATCCAAGAACACATTTACTTGAACATGAGCATGTATTATGGCATCCAGCCTATAGCAGGATATTTTATAATGCAAATAAAGAAGAAAAAAAATTGGGGTGTCAGTTTTACTATGATATTCTCCCTTCTAGGTCAACTATGTCTTTGACACAGGGGGAGAATTTAAAAAAAAAATTTTTTTCAAGCATTCAAGAACACTCAAATGAGAGGTCAAACAGGATGATTAAAAAAAAAAATCAAGAAAACAATTCACAAGCAATGCTGAAAGTGGCAACAGTTTGACCCCTACCCCAGCCCACAAAAAGGGAGAGCATAGCCAGAAAAACACACACCAATAATGCAGGAAACAATCTACCCGAAGACTACATAAAATCATATAGTGGCGGTGGGGGGGGGGGGGAGCACTACTTACAGCAGCTCTACATGAATCCAAGAGTGCCACCAGCTGGGATGGATCATAAATATAAGAGACTGAAATTTAGTCAAGCATTTGCAAGAAAACTTTAGGAAAAATTGTCCTCCCAGCTGTTGGATACCAGGGTGAAGGAGGAACTCCTTTTGTCTTTGTGTAGCCCTAGAAAAGTCTGGATAAATCTGGACATTAAATCCTTTAAAGGCTGTACTTCTCTCGCGGACATAAGAAATCAGTCCTGGTCTGATGGGAGTGAAAGTAACTCACAAAGTAGCAGAACCCAATGTCTCGACATCTGAAGATTCCAAAAGCGCAGATATATCTAATGAATCTGTCAGTTGAACACCAGGAATCTCGCCACCAACAAGGAAATCTCTCCACTACTAAGTGGAAGATAATACGATTTTGCTATAGGAGGATGGGATTCAATCGATATACCAAGTGTCTCTAATAAATACTGCTTAAAGAGCTCTCTAGCGCTTATAGTAGTAGAATGTGGAAAATTAATAATGCACAAATTTGGAGAACTATGCTAGATATTCTGTCTCAATCTTAGCTTGCAAAGTAAGAGCATCTTTGCAAAGAGCATTAACAGAATCCCCCACAACAGCTGTCTTGGTTTGAGTCTCAGTTAAAAGTTGTAAGGAAGAAAGCACTTCAGTATGTTGCTGCAATTGTTGCTTATGCTCTTGCACTTGCCCAGACAAAGCCTGTACCTGTGGGAACAGTGTTTCCCCAAGGCTGACAATGGCTGTCCAAATTGCCTCCAAAGGAAAAACTGTTGGGTTGAGCAAGGACAGAATACCTGGAGTCTCAACTATTCCTGCTCTGTCCCCTGGAGCCTGAAGAACTGCAGGTAGGTCTCCTGTAGTGGCCATAGTTCCAGCCACTATTCCAGCAGTTGATTGTAAAGACGGAGAAACTGGGAGCTGGTCTGGAGGAGCAAACATGCGCTCATGCTGTTCTACACATGCCGTGGCCAATCCTCCAGCAACTGGAAACAGACCACCTTGAGCTGCTATCACCGTTGAGCCTGTTGGCGAATCCCCAACTGCTGCGGTCTTGGGTGGACACCACTGCACCGGCGACAAGATGTCTGGCCCCAAGCTGTTGGACAAGTGCTCTGCTCTGCTGCTAATAGGGCTCTCTGTTGGCAGTCCTTCTGGCTACCGTTTGCCTTGCACCACAAAAGGATCCAAATTCCCAAAAGGTAGATGCTGCTGGCACTCTGAAGGGCTTAGGTGCTGGTTATGCCTTCCTTTTCCCCATCAGCGGTAGCGTGGCTCACAGCACAAACCGCCAGCAGCTATCCTGTTCTCCCTTGGCTCCAGGGGGAGAATTCTTATTCTTAAAGAGGAAATTTGTAACCAGTGGGGTCATGCTGATTAATGTATATGATCCTAATGAGCATTAAGTCCAATTCTGGGAACAGACTTTGTAGGAAATTGGTAGGGAGCAAAAGGTTACTTCCATCATGGGGGGGGGAGGGGGGTAATATTAGATAAAATGCTGACTCAATTAGCCAAAACTAGAGATTTTAGGAGTGGATGAGAACAGGTGGGTTGATAAATGTGTGTAGGGAATTGAACCCCAGGAGCGTGTCTCATAACTACTTACGATTAGACTTGGTGCTAATAAGAGTGGATGGGAGGGCAAGAGTGGATATTGAATTCATCTTGTTGGACCATGTGCCATGTTGTGAGTTATTTATTTATTTGGTATATATTTGTATGCCGCTACTTCCAGCGATCAGCAGCGGACTATTGGTGGAACAAACAAGGGAGTATGTACATAACAATTTAAGATTACAGTCTGATTTGAGGGAGGGGTGCACAACAACCACATAAATTACAATTATACATTTGAGCAACCAGATAAATTAGTTTGATCAACAACATAAATTACATTTATACATTAATTGCCAAATATGCAATCGTATTAACAGAGAATATATACATATAAACATTTTAAATCACCATAGATGTGAGATATCGGTGAAATAGATTTCTGTCCCATGTGCTGAGCAGGGTAGGTCCCATGTGCTGAGGAGGTAGGAGTTGAGACTGGGGGGAAGTAGGCAAGGGAGAACACTTTGAAGATTAAATGAAAGCTTGTTAAAGGATAATGAGGTAGTTAAGGATATTAATGCAGCTGTTATCTGCTTTTTAATAAAAGCTCAGTTGATTTTGTGCATCTTAGATGCATTAAAAGCAGTTATATGGAGCGTCTGATAATGGAGTGCTCAGGGGGAAAAGACAAGCAAACTAAAGAGTTAAGGCTCTAGGGCTGTTGGAAGACTATCATAAACAAGGAGTGGGGGGAAAAAGTATTGGCTCAAATGGGAAAAAAGCTAGGTGAGAACTGAAAGTTGCAATTGAAAAGTATTGAGTATTATAAGGGGTTCAACAGAACTCTGGATTTGGTAACAAATCCAGTAGGGTACTTGCTAGGAAATTGAGGGGGGAAACTGGCAAAATCCAATATTAAGGAGTGGTATATCAAGCTGATAATAAAGATAAAGACAAGTAGATGTGTATAGCAGGATGGGAAAATCAAGAGTTATTTGTCAGATTTTATAGATTTATACATGACAGAAGGTTGCATTAAAATTCCAAAGATTATGAAGATTACAGGGGATAAAGCTTCAGGGTTGGATGGAAACTGACAGGCAAACTTTGATACCTATGCATCTAAGGTAACTTCTATTTTGAGATGTATTCATGCAATTATGGAAGGAGTACCATTCCTACAGATCTATATACTTCCTGAGTGCAGATGTTAAAATATTTGCAATGATTCTGACAGATTGGCTCCATTACTTCCAGAGGTGGTAGATATGGATCAGTCTGGCTTTGTGCCGGGAAAGCAGACGATTGACAAGAGTCCTGTATATCTGCAATCTGATATTTATTTATTTAACAGTATTTCTAAACCGCCTTATCATAATAATCAAGGTGGTATCACAGCAAACAATCTGGTAGTGTGTGTGTTATACATGCAGTGAGGGTGGAAATTTAGTTGGGTGTGTTGTATTGTGAGCTAGATTGGTTTGAGCTATGTACAATGTGGGCTATATACAGTGGTGCTAAAAACATTTTATATACATATAGTGTTAGGCGGTAACGTGTGCTGCTATACAATTACTTAGTTTGTGATGTGTCCATAGTGTTCTATGAACAGCATGGTTTTCAGCTGTTTTCTGAAGTCCTTGAGGTCTGTAGTTGCTCTCAAATCGTCCGGTAGTTTGTTCCATATTGTTGGAGCAGCCATGGAGAGTGCTCTGTCTGTTGTGTCCTTGCGTGTGTGTTTGTACTCGGGGTGCTGACTCGGTTGTGTGTTTGTTTTCTTCTAGGACGTGTGCTGGTGTCTGGTTGTATGAGGGTGTGCAGGCTGTTGGCTGATGTTTGCTGTTTTATCTTAAATAGGTTTATGATAGTTTTGTATCTGATGCGTGCATCGATTGGAAGCCAGTGTAAGTCCTTTAAGGTGGGTGTGATGTGCTCCTGTCTTGCAGTTCCGGATATGATTCGTGCTGCGGTGTTTTGTGCCAGTTGGAGTGGTTTGATGGCTTGTTTCGGTAGTCCAAGGTATATCGGATTGCAGAAGTCCAGTAGAGGGGTTATCAGTGCTTGACAGACGGTACGGAAGTGTTCTGGGGCGAGGAGTGGTTTCAGTCTCCTGATATACATTGGACTACCGAAACAAGCCCTCAAACCACTCCAACTGGCACAAAACACTGCAGCACGAATCATATCCGGAACTGCAAGACAAGAGCACATCACACCTACCTTAAAGGACTTACACTGGCTCCCAATCGGTGCATGCAACAGATACAAAACTATCATAAACCTATTTAAGATAAAACAGCACACATCAGCCAACAGCCTGCACACCCTCATACAACCAGACACCAGCACACGTCCTAGAAGAAAACAAACACACAACCGAGTCAGCACCCCAAGTGAATACAAACACACACGCAAGGACACAACAGACAGAGCACTCTCCATGGCTGCTCCAACAATATGGAACAAACTACCGGACGATTTGAGGGCAACTACAGACCTCAAAGACTTTAGAAAACAGCTGAAAACCATGCTGTTCATAGAACACTATGGACACATCACATAACCTCAGAGAATGTATAACAGTACATGATACCGCCTAAACAATGTATGTATGTAAAATGTTTTTAGCACCACTGTATATAGCCCACCTTGTATATAGCTCAAACCAATCTAGCGCACACTCAACTAAATTTCACCCTCACTGCATGTATAACACACTCACTTTACCAGATTGTTTGCTGTGATACCACCTTGATTATTAAGATAAGGCGGTTTAGAAATACTGTTAAATAAAAATCTAGCCCATATGGTGGGGGAGCAGGGGGTTCCCATCATGTTTGATAGATGTGGAGAGTGCCTTCTATAGGGTACATGGACCCTTCATGCACAATTGCGGTCAACATTATTGGCATCTTCGCAGTTCAGCCCCTTAATGTCCAATATTTCCTGAAGGATGTCCTGTCACTGCAGAAAATGTTATCTATCTTGTTTTTTTGTGGTCGCGTCGGCTTTCTTTCGATGCCTACTGGTACCGCCGGTTCTCTTATTTTCTTCTAAAAAAAAAATAAAAATAAAAAACTTTTCTTCTTTTCTTCGGTGCCTCACCCCTCCTGGGGTTAGGTGCCAATTTGGGCACTAGGCCCAAAAATCTCCAGAAATGGAGAAGCCAGCTAGTGGTTTTAAAAAAAAAATGTTCAAACTGGCGGTACTATTTCCGTCACTGACACCCACGAATGGTGTCTCAAATGGGTCCTGAACATTGTCTAGCGGAGTGTCTCCTGTAGAAAGATGACCAAAAGGGGCCTGCAGAACAGAGCTGCAAAGGCCGATTCTCTTTTCACGGTTGACACAATGTCAGTTGCATCAACGTCCTCCAGGGCTTCATCTTCCTCATGGATCTCAGGTAACTAAACAAAAGTCTGTAAAGACTAGCTGGTCCTTGAAGGGTAAATCTCCTGCAAGCATCGAGATGCCACTGGCACTACCCTTGAGGAAAGTACACCAGCAAAATTGCTCCGACGGGAGTCTTCAGTCTCCAAAGCACAAACGGGGTCTCAGAATATTCCAGAGGCCTCCACCTCTGCAGAACTTCTGTTGCCATGTTCTGGGGTTGTAGCCGCTTCCACCGGTACCGACCAGGCATCGGCATTAGCAATGGATAAGAGAATCCTTGCTATTGAATGCAGTCTAGCGTTCCTCTTAGCTGCCTCGGTACTGCTAAGACCGCTACAGATGGTTCAGATGAGCTTGGTACCGACACCGGTACTGGCTCCAGTGGCACCCACTCAGGTGGGACAGCTTCCTCCCATGCTGAGCTTCGAGAGTTTCTCCAGCATTGAGGGGTTGAAACTGAAACGCCACAGTACTGATATTCATCGGTACCAGCATTGATCGATGCAAAGCTCTGATGAGTCTTCAGATTCCAATGACTCTACAGATACAAGAGCAGTTCTGTTGAAGGATCCCTCTCCTGAGTGCAGAATGTCTCCTCCAGAAGACATGTCTTTTCAGGATTTCATACGTGATGTAGCTAAAGGGCTTTCAATCACGGTTACTCCTGAGAAGGAATCTAGGGCAGAACTAAGAATTCTGCAATAACCTATGGCTCCCAAAGAGGCAGCGATGCTGCCCATTCATCAGATCCTTCAAGATCTTTTGTTCAGAATGTGGGAAACTCCCTTAATGGTGTCGCCGCATTCTCGATACCATGTACCGAGTCCCACCTTCTCCAGGGTTACAGAAGACTCAGTTACCACACCATTCCATGGTAGTGGAATCAGCCATGCAGAGAATAAAGAGTGCTAAAACGCATTCTTCCAACCCGCCAGGCTGTGAATCAAGGACACTCGATGCCTTTGGGCGTCAATGCTTTCAATCCTCCATGCTAGCAGCTAGGATTAGCTCATATTCCCTTTATATGGGAATGTTTCTTGAGGAGGTTACAGCGGATCTGGAACGCATGAGCCCTCTTCTCCCTGAAGATAAACGGGATCAGTACCTCACTCTGCTCAAGCACGCTCAAAATGTCTCAATTTGTGAATCGTGCAGCTTTTGACTGCTTTGAAGCTATTAGCAGAACCTCTGCTATTGCTATTGGAGCATGGCGCATTGCTTGGCTCCAAGCATCAGATTTAAAGTGGGTGCAAGAGAAGTTAGGAAACATTCCTTGCACAGGTGAAAACTTATTTGGGAAGGATTGGCAGATCAAGGCTAATCAGATTGAATCTGACAATACCACCTTGAATAGACTACACTGGTCAACAAATTTTTACAGAAGTCCATGTTACTGAAATAAGTCATTTCATATCAATTTTTATATGCTGAACACAAATGACAGTGAAATTGCAAAGTTGGCTCTAGTTTTTTTTTGTATTCTACAAGAATTAATGTTTACATCACAATGCATGTCAATAGTAAATATAATAGGCCTTCGGTTAATACCTGTAAAAAACCACGTCATAGACTACTACTTAGATTTTTTTCGCCTGTCTCTTGTACAGCTGTTTGGGTGCTTCTCTGGGGAGTGTCCAGCAGTAGTCAGCCAGCATTGTAGTGGACCATTTTCCCTGGTATCTTTGTTCCATCTTTGCGATATCCTGGTGAAAACGTTCGCCCTGTTCATCACTAACCATACCACAGTTGTCAGGAAAGAAATCGAGATGGGAATCAAGGAAATGGATCTTTAGAGACATATTGCAGCCAAGTTTCTGATACTGCATCAGCATGTCTTCTACTAGTTCCTTGTAGTTTTCTGCCCTAACATTCCTGAGAAAGTTTGACACTAGATGAAAAGCATTCCATGCTTGTTTCGCATCACCCTGCAGCAAGTTGTTGAACCGGTCATCTTTGAAGAGCTCTTGAATCTGAGGACCCACAAAAACTCCCTCTTTAATCTTTGCTTCGCTGAGTCGAGGGAATTTTTCATGCAGGTATCGGAAAGCTGGCAAAGTGCGGTTCATGGCTTTCACAAAGTTTCATCAAACCTAGTTTGATGTAAAGGGGTGGTAGCAGGATTTTGTGAGCCTCAACCAGAGCTGGGTGCTGGATATTCTTCTCTCCAACTGTTACATTTTGTCTGCGATTCCATTCCTTCCGCAAGTAGTGCCAATCCCTTGCTCGGCTATCCAACTTACATAAACACATGTATTTTATATATCCCTGCTGCAGTCCTATTAAAAGGGCAACTACCTTCAAGTCACCACAGATGTGCCAGCTGTACTTATTATAGTTAATGGAAGTCAGTAGATGCTTTAAGTTATCGTATGTCTTTCATGTGGACGGCATGCACTACTGGAATAGATGGAAGACGGTTTCCATTGTTCAAAAGCACAGCCTTCAGACTCAGTTTCGAAGTCTATAGTCTCCAGTCTTGTGGGTCATGAGTGATTTTTAAGGCATTCATGAGGCTTTCAATATCAGAACAGAATACCAGATTACTTTCCTTTCTGAAGAAAGGCTCCAACTGCTGGTGGCGCTTTTGATATGAAGTAATGTTGACATCTTCTAGAAGATTCCATTGTTGGAGTCTTGATCCTAGCAATTCTGCCTTGTTCTTGGGTAAGTCCAAATCACGAACCAGGTCATTTAGTTCTTCCTGTGCTATTCTGTGTGGAGTTGATATGCATCCCAGTGAAAATCTGCGTCACTGCATGCTGATGGACCAGGAGAAGAACAGGTCAGCTCACCCTTGTCCTCATCAGATGAATCAAGAGAATATTCTGATGGAGGTTCTGGAATAGGAAGTCCCTCACCATGTGGAACTGGTCTCATTGCAGACGGAATGTTTGGGTAGACTATGCTCGACTTCTTTTGCTTCGTTATTCTGCTGGAAAGAGGAGGAACCAAGCAGAAGTAAGTCATTTATGTGTTTGCTTGGCTCTCTCCACACCATGGGGACTGCAAACGGCATTGATGATCTTTTGCAATTCAACCACTGTGAAAGCTGTGTTCATGTAGCGCAGCATATATGCGGGGCCCAAGGCTTGTCTTGGTCACCAATCTTGCATCCGAAGTAAAGATGATATGCCGCCTTCAGTTGAGAAGTGATACTTTACTTCTGGTTGGCAAATGTCACTTCCCCACAAATGTAGCAAATTGTCAATGGTATTAACGCTCTTTCACCGCATTACTGTTCTGTATTGTACCTAAATGGTTAAAATTATATGATTGATAAAAGTTACATGTAACAGTAGCTTAAACTGTCTCGCACACAGTCTGTCTGAAATATTTTAAGTGCTCAACCTTTGACTGTGTATAGTACACTGCTGATGTCAGATGGCTTCAGCAGCCGTCTGGCAGTAGTATTGCAAGAATTTGACATGTCTCGTTTTGTCCCTACAGTGGTGACAGTCCCTCAAACCTCCTGGTAGGTTCCCCCTTCCAGCAACCACTGCCCCAGATCACCCTGACAACAGATGTGTCCAAGCTGGGTTGGGGAGCCCACTTGCACGATCTTTCCATTCAGGGTCTCTGGACCTCACAAGAGGCCTCTCTTCAAATAAACCTCTTAGAGCTAAGAGCCATTTACAATGCTATGATAGCATTTCAGGCCCAGCTCAGTCAAAAGACAGTTCTGGTCCAAACCAACAATCAGGTTGCCATGTTTTACATAAACAAGGTGGAATGGGCTCTGTTGCTATGCAACGAAGCTTTGTTACTGGGCCCTCGCCAGAGAGCTCCAAATTCACCTTCTAGCGGTATACCTTCCAGGCATTCAAAACTTGTGGGCAGACAAGCTCAGTCGAATACTGCTGCCACACGAGTGGTCTCTCCATTCGGACCAACTGGCTCGAGTGTTCCAAACCTGGGGAACACCAGATATAGACCTCTTTGCAAGTCCACAGAATGCCAAACTTCCCCATTTTCTGTTCCAGAATTCAGGCTCAATACTGTTTAGCAAACGATGCTTTCCAGCTCCATTGGGGTCAGGACTTCCTCTATGCATTCCCACCTTTTCCCCTAATTCCCAAAACTCTTTTCAAGCTTCAGAGAGACATGGGTTATATGATTCTCATAGCTCCACGTTGGCCAAGGCAATCGTGGTACCCTCTGCTTCTGTGTCTCTCTCAAGCAACTCCTCTAGAGTTGGGAGATGCTCCAGTTCTCCTTTCCCTGGAGAATGGGAAGCTTCTGCATCCCAATCCTCAGTCCCTACACCTCTGGGCCTGGCTGCTGAAGGCATAGAACCTTTAGATATCCACCTCTCTCAGCAAGTGAAGGATATCCTTCAAGCTTCGAGAGAACCTTCCACAAGGCGTTCCTACGCTTTCAAATGGAAAAGGGTTTCTATATGGTGTTCAAAAAAGGGGCTTAACCCCCTTTCCGTGCCCATGGAGTCGCTTCTGGAGTATCTCCTCCATCTTTCAAATTCCGGTCTTAAGACAAATTCAGTGCGAGTCCATCTCGGTGCTGTTGTGGCTTTCCACAAGCCCCAAGATGGACAACCAATCTCTTCTCATTCACTTGTCTCAAGATTCATGAGGTCTACTATTGACAAAGCCACCCATAAAGTTGCCACTGGTGGCATGGGACCTGAATCTGGTTCTTGGGCAGCTTATGAAGCCGCCTTTTGAACCTTTAGCCACTACAACTTTAAAATTCCTTTCCTGGAAGGTCATTTTCCTAATTGCAATAACTTCTGCTAGACGCATTAGTGAACTGCAAGCTTTAGTGGCTGACCCTCCTTATACAAGATTCCACCATGATAAAGTAGTCCTCAGGACTCATCCACACTTTATGCCAAAGGTGGTTTTGTCTTTTCATTTAAACCAGTCTGTTTACCTTCCTGTATTCTTCCCTAGGCCTCATGCCTCCAGTGCAGAAAGGAACCTTCATACCTTAGATTGTAAAAGAGCTTTAGTTTTTTACCTTCAAAGAACTGAACATAGGAAGTCTTCTCAACTCTTTGTTGCTTTTGATTCTAGTTATTTGGGACTTCCAGTTTCCAAACGAACCCTATCTAAGTGGATTGCAAACTGCATATCCTTCACTTATGATAGTAAAAGTCTTTCCCTCGAGGGCCATGTTACAGCTGATAATGTCAGAGCAATGGCAGTCTCGGTTGCTAATCTCTGCTCTTTGTCTATAGATTATCTGTAGAGTGGCTACTTGGGCTTCAGTACATACCTTCACAGCCCACTACTGTCTGGACAAGGACTCCCGTCGGGATGCCTCGTTTGGCCAGGCTGTCCTACAGCATCTCTTTCAGACTTAATTCAACTCCTACCCTTCATCCCAGTAGGATGCCAGGGATCCATGGGAGGAAGTATGACCCTGTTCACACGGGTTCACAGCTCGCTGGGGTCATTCCTCTGGCTTCTTTCAGCAGGGGCGTCCCCATATGTGAAGACTACATTCCTGCTTGTTCCTGGAGATAGTGTAGTTACTCACCTGTTCTGGTGATCTCCGGGAACAGCAGGAATTAAGACTTCACAACCTACCCACCTCTCTCTCTATCTCTCTCTGTCTCAGCTTTAAACTCAGCTGAAGTGAGAGAGGCAGTGAGTTGGGAAGGCAGCATGCATGCGCTGTGGGATGCTCCTAAAGGCTTTCCTTTTTGGATGCTGGGGAACGTTCCCGCGCAGGCTCTGTTGGTACTGATGATACCCATATGTAAAGACTTAATTCCTGCTGTTCCCGGAGATCACCTGTTACAAGTGAGTAACTACGCTTTCTAGGAACCTTCTGTTTTCTATGCTGATTAAAGAAAATTGGTATAAAGGATTAACTAGATGGTATTGTTCCCAGTGCCATTATTTAAAATTGGGGGAAAGGGAGTCCTTTGCAGTGTTGTAGTGCATGTCAACAAGAGGGGTCCTTTAAACACATGTGGTAGCTATGTCCCAAAGGACAAAATTATTGGCACGAAATTAAGAAAATGATGGAACATTTGAATGCTGGTTGACCTGGAAGAGAGCTGTGCAGCATTGGGCTTTAGTGAGAACAAATAAGATTAATATTTAGGTTTGGCTTGTGGGCATAGTGGTAGTGAGATACAAAATTGCATTACAGTGGAGAAATAAAAATATGCCCGATATGGGTTAGACTGAGGAGACTACATTGCCTTGATTTTTGTCCTGTTTTGTTGCATTATGTACAACCTGGAATGAAAATGGAGGTTCATTTGGATGTTAGGTAATGGACTTAACAATATAGACCAAATTGGTGAAGTGGAATGACAATAGAATACCTTGTATTTATAAAAAAGTCAAAGCTGAAAAGTTGAGTGCATATGTATTCATCCCTTTTGTTATGAAACCCCTAAATAAGATCTGGTACAACCAATTAACCGCAGAAGTCTCACAATTTGTTGATTAGGGGCCACCTGTGGTGCAGTCAGTGTTACATGATCAGTCACATGATGCCTGTATAAATATACCTGTTCTGAAAGACCCCGGACTCTGCAACACCAGTCTAAGCAAGCAACATGAAGACCAAGGAGCACTCCAAACACGTCAGACAAAGTTGTGGAGAAGTATAGATCAGGGTTGGGTGGTCTAAAAAAAAATTAAATCCAAAATTCTGAATATCCCATGGTGCAACATTAAATCCATTAAAACAAAATGGGAAGACTATGGCACCACTACAGATCTGACAAGAGAAGGCTGCCCACCAAAACTCAGACTGGGCAAGGAAGGCATTAATCAGAGATGCTACAAAGACACCAAGGATAATGCAGAAGGAGCTGCAAAAATTAACAGCGAAGATGGGAGTATCTGTTCATACTTTAAGCTGTACACTCCAAGGAGTGGGGCTTTATGGAAGAGTGGCCAGAAAAAAACTATTGCTTAAAGAAGTAAATTAAACACTTTTGGAGTTTGCACAACAGAATGTGGCGGACCCCCCCTTCCCCCCCAAACACACAGAAGCATGCTCTCTGGTCAGAGGTGACAAAAAATGAATTTTTGGACCATCATGGGAAACTCCCATGTGTGGTGCAAACCCAACACTTCCCATCACCCCGCAATCATTCCGACAGTGAAACATGGTGGTGGCAGCAGCATCATGCTGTTGGGATGTTTTTCATCGGTAGGGACAGGCAGACTGGTCAGGCTTTAAGGAACAATGAATGACACTAAATACAGGTCTCTTAAGGAAAGCCTGTTTCAGCCTGCCAGAGATTTGAGACTAGGGTGGGGGTTCATCTTCCAGCAGGACAATGATCCTAAACATACTGCTAAAACTGGTTTAAAGGGAAACATTTAAATGTCTTGGAATGGCCTAGTCAAAGCCTAGACCTCAATCCAATTGAGAATCTGTGGCCTGACTTGAAGATAGATGGGTTGCATTGGTGTACACCGAACTTGAAGGAGTTGGAACATTTATTGCCTTGAGGAATGGTTGAAAAGCCCAGTTGCTAGATGTGCTAAGCTAATAGAGACATACCTCAAGAGACTTGCAGCTGTAATTGCAGCAAAAGGTGGCTTTATAACGATTGACTTTGGGGGAGGGTGTGATTTACATATGCACACGCCTGATTTCTTTTTTTTTTTAATGTTTGTGTCACAAAGGATATTTTGCACCTTCAAAGTCATAGGCATGTTTTCCATGAACAAGCAGAAAGCCCTCACATATGGGTGAAGTCAGCACCGATGAAGCCTGCATGGAGCATTTCCCCAGCTTTCAAAGAAAGCCTTTGGGAATGCCTTGGTCTCCTTCCCGCCCAAGGGTGCCATCTTGGTCGGTCTCCCTTTTTCCATGGAGCTCTTTGGATGCATGTCCCTGTACCTCGGAAAGTTTTTTTTTTTTTTTCCCATATTGTCTTCTATTCTGGTTTCTGGTTGTCTTCCCGCCGTCCCATTGCCCCTGCTTCGGCAGCAGACCCTGGGACTTTGTTTTCATTATTTTTTTCTTCATGAGTTTGTATACAGTGCGTTTTCATGCCCTTTTCAACCGCTGGCTGAACCGAAGGTCTTCGGCCTCATGGGGATCCTTTTTGCTCCCATGGCCTCCAGTTTCAAAAAGTGTGACAGATGCTTCAAAAAGTATGTCCCTCACAGACACCTATGACCGTTGTCTGTGCTGTCTGGGAGTGGATCATAACCCGGGGCTCTGCTCCCTTTGTAAAAAGATGTACTCCAAGGCCATCTAGAACTGTAAAGAAACTGGATGATATTTTCTGCAAGACTGCCCCAGTGTCCCCAGCAGCTTCCTGCTCTACTGACCCTCTGGGGTCCCCTACGGCCTCTCCATGGCTCCGGTGCTACTCTGAGCAAGGGTCCTCTGAAAGGGAGCCGAAGAAAACCTCTACTCTGGGGCCCTGGATAAGTATGAGTGTTCTCGTGTTAGGTCCCTTAGCCCTCCTTGGCAGTTCCTGGAGTCGGAGAAGGAGTGGCCCCCAAAGGTACCTCGTACAGATACAGAGGCCTCTGGTGAGGACCCCCTCTCCTCTTAGACGCCTGACCTGGTTACCTCCTTAGTGGGAGGTCCAAATGCTGGCACTGGAGTGCAGTTTCTCTACCTTCCTTGCTGCCCAGCAGGTGCTGGTGCCAGGCCCCACCAGCATGTGCCCTGAGACCTCGAGGGTGACACCCATCTTTGCTCCCCAGACTGCTGCGACAACCCTTGAGAGCCAGGGGCCTTGTGAGGGATCCCAGCAGAGGTAATCTGTCGCAGTCCTCGGGTGTGAGATCTTCCCGAGCCAGCGCCTCCGGCTCCAGAGGGGGGGCTTCAGCCACGAGAGCCCAGCACGCTTCACGGGCTCTGCTCGAGCAGCCTAGTTCTGAGTCCCCCTTGGAGATTTTGGACTGGGAGTCCAACAGGGATGCTTCCCTAAGTCCCGGGCTCATTGGGACCTCCCCTTAGATCCTTCTCCACCCACTCATAAGTGGTGGTCACCTCCCAAGGATACCTCCTTTTTGGAGTTTGTGCGGGGCATGACGAGCCCTGGCGCTCTCTACGCAATCTGAGGAGCTGCCTCAGCAGGAGAACTTGATATATTACAATACGAGGCCCCGCCGAGGAAATCTGTTTCGTTCCCACCCATTCTGACCTGGATGCTCCTCTGCATGTGGGAGATGCCTGCGTCTATCCCCATTGTCAGCAAGTGCCTGATCACCATGTACAGGGTCCAGTGGGGGGCCCAGCTTCTGCAAAGTCCAGCTCGCCCATACCTCAATGATAGTGGAATCTGCCCTGCGGAAGCAGAAGAGTCCAAAAACCCACACTTCGGTCCTACCGCGTACGGAGTCTCTCACCCTTGGCTGAAAGGCCTACCAAGGCTCCATGCTGGCTTGCTTGCATCCAGGCTTATCAGCTATATATCGGTATGTTCGTTTGACCTCACAAAGGAATCCACTCAGTGGGTTCAGGCGACAGGCTGTCTCAGATGCCATCTTGGTCACTCAGCTGTTCAAGTCCCTCGACTGTTGGTGGGACACCTGGAACCTGCTTCGAGGCATGCCATGGAACCTCCACTTCCAGTCTCTCCTGAAATCAGTGGGGGACTGTTCGAAGTACCTTTCTCGCACAGCATACGACAGCTTCAAATCCTCTACTTGGGTAGCGGCTGCAGGTATTGGGGCCAGGTGACAGGCCTGGCTCCAGTCCTCAGACCTCGAACAATGGGTCCAGGAAAAGCTGCTTGATATACCGTGCCTGGGCAAACCGATGGACAAAGCAGCGGGGATTGAGGCGGAGTACATAACCTGCACCAGTCTCCCGGAAGAACACTTCCCTCCCGTGGTAGAAACAATAGGACAAAAAGCCTTTCAGAGGAAAGGTCGCCCCTATCAGGACTTACCCACCTTACGCTCTGGCACCAGAGCAGCCACCAGGATCTTCATAAGCTAGAGGGCTCCAAAAGCCAGACCCTGGCACTGGCCCAGTCAGCCCTGGGTTTTTGACACCAGATGCATAGCCGCTTGCCCTCCGGTGATCCAGTTACCAGTGGGAGGACACCTAGTCCACTTTTCTCCCTGATGGGAGTCTGTCACCTCAGACCTGAATTCTCCAGGTCGTCCAGAATAGTTACCTCCTTCACTTGGATCGGCTTCCTCCACCCTTTTGCCCCAAGGAGCCACCTTGGCTCCCTGTGCACCAGGTCTTGGTCAGGAGCTTGCCAGCCTTCTCGAGGAACAAGCAGTGGAAGTAGTTCCACAGCACTTAAGGGGTCACGGCTTCTACTCCCACTACTTCCTTGTGCCAAAGCAGGTGGGTTCCAGACCCATCCTCGATTTTAAGAAATCTCAAGAACCTGGTATGGGAGAGGTTCAAAATGCTCTCCCTTGCTGCCCTTCCTCCAGCAGGGCGACTGGCTGTGCTCCTTGGACCTTCAGGATGTGTGCGCTCCCATCCTTGTCCACCCAAAGCATAAAAAATACTTGCACTTCAAGGGAACCACTACCAATACAAGGTGCTTCTCTTTGGCCGCACATCTGCTTTGTGAGTGTTCACAAAGTGCGTCATGGTAGCTGCAGCCCACCTTTGGTTACAGGGCACTTTTGTCTGCCCTTATCTAAATGACTGGCTTGTTACGGGGGAGAGAGCCCACAAAGCACGGTGAGCACGGCCCGCACAGTCCATCTCCTCGAGCACCTCAGCTTTGTGATGAATTACCTGAAGTCTCACCTCATTCCAGTCCAATCCCTGGAGTTCATTGGTATGTGCCTCGACACTCGGTGGGTGACTGCCTTCCTTCCCCAGGACAGGGCAGACCTCATCGCAGTTTCAGCTCGAGCGATGCTCCTTCTCAGCCATATGGCCTTGACGGTCCACGTCGTCCCCGCCGCCTGTCTGCACATGCGAGCAGCGCAGCGGTGCCTTCGGAGTCGGTGAGCTTAGGCGACAGGCTATCTCAGATGCCGTCTGTCATTCCCCAGCTGTCCAAGTCCGACTAGTGGCGGGACACCCGGAACCTACTTCAAGGCATGCCGTTCCGGGCTCCGTAGCATGATATGGTCTTGATCACGGATGCCTCTCTAGCGGGCTGGGGAGCACACTGCAGCAAGCTCTGCACGCAAGGGACATGATCCCTTGGAGTCCCAGCTGCCGATCAACTTCCTCGAACTCCGGGCAGTCCTCCTTGCCCTCTGGGCATTCAGGCCCTGCGTTCACCATCGGACAGTGCTTGTCCAGACAGACAACCGGGTGGCAATGTTCTATATGAACAAGCGGGGGCACCGGCTCATAGAGCCTCTGCTTGGAGGCGGTAGCCTTATGGTCCTTTGCGATTCGACAAGGCATAGTCCTACATCTTTACTGAGGAAGATGTAGGGATGTTACCCATGACTGAAGTGGTATTTAAAGGTGCGGAAGAATTGAAGGAAATATCGATACATCGGGAAGATGTATTACAACTATTAGATAAACTGAAGAGTAGCAAATCACCTGGGCTGGATGGTATACATCCAAGGGTGTTGAAAGAACTGAAAAATGAGATTGCAGACCTGCTATTAGTAATCTGTGAACTATCATTAAAATCATCTCTAATACCTGAAGATTGGAGGATCGCCAATGTAACACCAATTTTTAAAAAGGGTTCCAGGGGTGATCCAGGAAACTACAGACCGGTGAGCCTGACGTCAGTACTGGGAAAAATGGTAGAAACCATCATAAAGAATAAAATTACTCAGCATGTAGATAGTCATGACCTCATGGGAGACAGCCAACATGGCTTTAGATAAGGAAGATCTTGTCTTACTAATCTGTTATGTTTTTTTGAAGGAGTGAATAATCAGGTGGACAAAGGTGAGTCTGTTGATATTGTGTATCTGGACTTTCAGAAAGCCTTTGACAAGGTCCCTCATGAGAGACTTTTGGCAAAACTAAAGAGTCATGGGATAGGAGGCAGTGTACTATTGTGGATCAGGAACTGGTTAAAAGATAGAAAGCAGAGGGTAGGGCTAAATGGCCAATTTTCCCAATGGAGAAAGGTGAATAGTGGTGTACCCCAGGGATCTGTGCTGGGTCTGCTGCTTTTTGATATATTCATAAATGACCTGGAAAGTGGAATAACGAGTGAGGTTATCAAATTTGCAGATGAGACAAAACTATTTAAAGTTAAAACCCAAGAGGATTGTGGAAAATTGCAAGAGGATCTTGATAAATTGGAAGACTGGGCATCAAAATGGCAGATGAAGTTGAATGTGGACAAGTGCAAGGTTATGCACCTAGGGAAGAACAACCCAAACTATGGTTACACGATGCAAGGTTCCACATTAGGAACTACCACCCAGGAAAAAGATTTAGGCGTCATTGTGGATACCATGTTAAAACCATCTGCCCAGTGTGCAGCAGCGGCCAAGAGAGCAAATAGAATGCTAGGTATGATAAGGAAAGGAATGGAAAATAAAACAAAAGATATTATAATGCCTCTATCGTTCCATGGTGAGACCGCACCTTGAATATTGTGTGCAATTCTGGTCGCCGTATCTTAAAGGATATAGCGATTTTAGAAAAGGTTCAGAGAAGAGCCACCAAAATGGTAAAGGGGATGGAAGGATACTCCTATGAAGAAAGGCTAAAAAGGTTAGGGCTCTTTAACCTGGAAAAGAGACGACTGAGGGGAGATATGATAGAAGTCTATAAATTAATGAACAGAGTGGAACGGGTAAACGTAGATCGATTGTTTACCTTATCAGAATATAGAAAGACTAGGGGACATGCAATGAAGCTACAGGGTAAACTATTTAAGACTAATAAAAGAAAATATTTTTTCACTCAACGTGTAATCAAACTCTGGAATTTGTTACCGGAGGATGTAGTAAAGGCTGTTAGTGTAGCTGGGTTTAAAAAAGGTTTGGACAAGTTCCTGGAGGAAAGGTCCATAAATCATTATTAAGAAGGGACCCAGGATATCAGTGCTTGAATCAATACAAGCATTGTGGAACCTGTGTCCCTTTGGGAAACTGCTAGGTACATATGACCTAGATTGGTCACTGTTGGAAACAGAATACTGGGCTTGATGGACCTTGGTCTGACCCAGTATGGCATATCTTATGTTCAGGCTACTTATCTCCTGTGTCTGGACAGTGTTTTGGAGGACAGACTGAGTTGGATCCTCCAGCCACACGAGTGGTGTCTCTGCCTGCAGACAGCGCAGTGGCTGTTCTGGTGCTGTGGAGTCCTGGACCTTTTTGCCAGCCCTATGAATTTGCAGCTCTTGTGGTTCTGAGACCCGGTTCCCCACCCAAACAGGGAAACCTCCGATGCCTTCCTGCTCCTGTTTCCTCCCACCCTGCTCATAGTGTGGGCACTTCTCAAGATTCAGCGGGATGGGGCCTCTGTGATCTTCATGGCCCAGTGGTGGCCTTGGCAACCCTGGTTCCTGCTGCAGCTTCACCTCTTGTTGGAGCCTCTGGTTTCCCTCTGTGGAGTCCTGGGTTTGACACAGGAGGAGGGTCTCCTGCTTCACCTGAACTGGAGGTCTCTGTCCCTCATGGCTTGGCAGCTGAGCAGGTCACGCTAGCCTCTCTTCGTCTCCTGGTGGAAATCGAGGACATATTTGAGGCCAGCAATAAAGACTCGACTAAGAGGACCTACGCCTTTAAGTGGCATCGGTTCTCAGTGTGGTGCTCGGAGGTATGGGCCGACCCGTTCTCTTGCCCCACCCACCTGGTCCTGCAGTACCTGCTCCATCTCTCGCAGGCAGGCCTGAAGTCCAACTTGGTCAGGGTCTACCTGAGTGTGGTCTAAGCCAATTGCCACCCAGTTGAGGGTGGACCCCCTCTCAGGCCAGCCGCTGGTTTCCTGCGTCATGCACAGGCTGCTTCCTTCCAGGCCTCCCATCCAACCGCCTCCGGCGGAGTTGGATCTCAATGTCGTCCTCATGCCCCAGCTGCCTTTTGGCATCCTGCTCACTTCAGCACCTTTCTTGGAAGGTGGTTTTTCTGGTAGCCCTCACCTCAACCTGGAGAGTCAGTGACCTCCAGGCCCTGATGGCTGATGCTTCCTACACGAGATTCTACGGGAACCGGGTGGTTCTCCAAACGCACCCCAAGTTTCTCCTTAAAGTTGTCTCGGATTTTCACATCAACCAGGAGATAGTGCTGCTGACTTTCTTTCTGAAGCCCCATGCCAACCAGTTATCAGCGATCCTCCACACCCTTGACTCTAGGAGGGCGCTCTCCTTCTACCTGCAGCGCATGCAGGCCCACCGCAGGTCTGAGCGGCTCTTCGTCTCCGACCCTGCCTGTTTAGGACTTGGTTACCAAGCAGACCCTTTCCCTCTGGGTGGCAGATTGCATCGCATTTGCTCAGGCTTGGCTATTGCTGGACCACTGAGTCACAGCACGCAGTGTCCATGTGAGGGCAGCGTCGATGGCACATCTGTGCTCCATGCCCCTGGCGGACATCTGTCGAGCTACAATCTGGTCCTCGACTAACACCTTTGTGACGCATTACTGCCTGGAGAGGGAGTCCTGTTGGGACAGCGCTTTTGACCAGGCCGTACTCAGTAACCTGTTCAGGGTTTAGGCAACTCCAGCCCTCTGATCCTTCTGCGGCTACCAGGAGTGTGGTCTTCTGGGAATCTGGGGTCCTCGGGCTGTCTTTGGTTACCAGTTTCTGCTCACGGCTCACCGTGGCATTTTTCCTATAGGTTCTCAGTAGCCTGTAGCTGGGGATTCCCATATGCGAGGATTGACTTCCTGCTTGTTCCTGGAGAAAGCGTAGTTGCTCACCTGTAATAAGTGTTCTCTAGGGACAGCAGGAATCAGTCTTCACAACCCACCCACCTAGCTTATCTTAGAGTTGCCCACTCTTTGGATTTTTATCCTTGCCTGAGCTATGTTGTCAGAGTGACCAAGATGGCACTCTTGGGTGGGAAGGGGACCACACATGTGTGGGGGCATTTCCAAAGGCTTTCTTTGAAAGCTGGGGAAATGCTCCATGCGGGCTCTGTTGGTGCCGACATCACCCATATGTGAGGACTGATTCCTGCTGTCCCTGGAGAACACCTGTTACAGGTGAGTAACTATGCTGTGCTATCCCCCAAAACTCCATTTTAATTCCAGGTCGTAATGTGACAAAACAGGACAAATACCAACGGGATGAATACTTTTCACAAGGCACTGTTTGATGGGAAAACTTACTGCATTGATAAATGATGCCAAGTTTAAATTTGAAAAGGAGTGAAGTTGCCTTGAAACACTTGGTTTTAAAAGTGAGGAGAGGGAGAAAATTTACTGAGGAGAGGAGGTTATCTTGAGGTTGGAAGCATAGATTGTAAAGCAATTGTGGGGGACCTGACGGCGTGTTATGTAAAAAAAAATTACTTGCTTTTTGGCATTTCAGTAATTTCAGTAAAGACGTAATTTCAGTAAAGACAAAAAAAAAAAAGATCCATGGGTAGAACTGGTATGTAAGTTACTAGATTCTTCATGCTAAGAGAAACTGGTAAAGAGGAATGTTTGGGAGATATAGAACAGAGCATTTCTCTACAAACTTTACATGGACAGTTCAAACAGTGGCAAAAGGGACCTTGTACTGGGAAGCATGTGGAAGATGATCTTGGGTGGGGGGAGGGTAGCAGAAAAAAAAAAAACAGATAATCAGTTTTCCTAAATTAGCTTTCATTCTTGAATGGAAGTGAATTGGGACATAAGGAGAAATAAGGATGGAGGTGGCTACTGGAATAATTGTGAAACTCTAAGGAATGAAGGATCAGGGCGGTTTCTGGTAGTCTGTGTATGGGTGGATTAGAGTTTTGCCTGTAGAAACAACAATTAAAGGTGGTCAAAACCATAGGTGCAACTTGGAGTAATTTGATCTGTTGTATATAAAATTTTCCCCTTATTCACTAGCTGTCATCTGTTAGGACTGGATGCTATTGACTCTTAATCCAATTTGGAACCAGTATTCCCCTTCTTTCCCTGACCTGAGGTGATAACGGTCATCTCTCTCCCAGTCAGACCATAACTTTCTTACCCTTTCCTCTTAAGCACCTTTCTCTTTTTTGCTGTCCTCTGGTCCTTCACGTTTTCATGTATTTTTTGGCATCTTCTCCTCCCCCCTCCCCCCTTTGCAGGTGGAGAAATGTTCAATGATAATCATCGAGCTTGGTATAGCCCACTGGTGCAGCACTGAGAGAAGCCAGCATTATCTGCCTCCAGCAGGTGGCAAGATGTGTGGACTAGTGCAGTAGAGCATCTGTCTCCCTGGTCTGGATCACACAGGCTTGTGACTGTGATTTAGACCTGTAGGCCCACCGTTTGCTCAGAGCTTGAGTATGCCTCATTTATTCAAATGGCTACCCTGTGTTCAGTGCTGTTACCAATGGGTTCTAGTACTGGTGAGCTGGAGAGCAGACAAGGGGATCCCGTAGCCATAGGGCCCAGAGGGGGTTGGTAAGTAAGTCCTAGGTCCCCCCCCCCCCTTTTTCAATCATGCTGTCCTCTCTGCTTTTGATTTTCTCTTCTGATTTTCTGTTCATTTCAGTTGGCTGTATTTGGCTGCTTGCAATAAAGTAGCTCCAAATTATTAAAAAAAAAAATCTGTAGTAGCTGCCCCCTTTGGGTATGCAAGGGCAGCTCTTGTCTGGTTTATTCAGCTAGTCTGACAGTTATGGGTTTCCTTTTTCACTCAGACCTTTGTCTTTTTCCAGCCATTTTGTGTTTTGCATGGTTTTCTTGCCATGTGCTTTGCAGCAATGCTTGGGTACTCATTGCTCTGACTCCTGTTGGGTCTGGTCAGCTCCATGGTTGGCTGCTCTTACCCTTGTGTGATGGAGATCCCCCAGAGACTATTTCTTTTCAGCGCTGTCTGAATCTTATGTAGATTCAAATGTGTCTTCTGAATCTTCCACAGTTTTCCTGCCTGTGGGGCAGTTTGGATGCTTGTTGCCCACTGGGCTCCCCAAGGTTCTCTTACTGTTGTCTTTGAGCAACAGCTGCTTGGCAGCCCCTTGTGGGAGTCTGAGTCCCAGGGATCCCCTATGGGAGATCAAGGGCCCTCAGCAGTTTGTCATTGACAGTAAAAGGGTTAAGTGCTCCACTGTGCTCTTTTTTGCCTGTCCATTTCTCTGGATGAGATGTGGAAGAGGCCTCCCTCCTTCTCCAGGGAAGAAGGGAATATGCCCCTAATAGAATCCCTCCATGCCTCTTTCACAAAGTACTTCTCTATTTAGGAGGATATGGCAGTCTTGCATATTGCAGAGCCGACCCCTATAAAGTCACAAGCAGACCTATTTGGGCATCTTCCTGACTTTTTTCCCCTCGAGCTTATGTGGAAGCTCTTAGTCTCCCAATGGGAGAATCTTGAGCTGGTCCTTAAGGGGTCTGTCTGTTGCACGCTCTGCCCCAGAGCAAGTTGGATCAATTTTTTTGGGCTTGATCAGGTGGATGACCTTGGTATTGTGGTGACAAAGCTCATGACTGTTCTGGTAGAAAGGGCTGCTGTGATGTGATATGAGGGTAGAGGTCCTCCTCAATGCCTTTATGGCCCCCACTTTGAGCCCTCACAGCAGCTTTGTGTGCAGGCCTAGTGGCTCTCTTGTGCTGGGCTAGCAGCTACCAGACAATTTGGAGACTGCAAGACTGGAGTCTGGGGCATGTACCCATCTGAATGCCCTGTAGGACTTGATCAGGATCTCCTTCAAGTCCATGGCCGCAGTTGTAATGTCTCAGCAGTGGTTGTCTCTTCAGTTGGTCTGTTCATGCTGCCTCCAAGTTTCAGCTGAGCAAGCTTCCCTTCAAGAGCAGGTTGCTCTTTGGGGAAGATCTGGAGAAGATGGTGAAAGACCTTGGTGTGAGGTACTGGACGACAGCCCTGGGGCTCTAGAAGTGCCTCTTGTATGCCTTGCATAGAGCACGGCAACATCCTCAAACTTCTAGGAGTCCCAGGTAGGGTCTATATTTACCAACATTCTAAGCCCATGAGGGTCAGCCCTTTTGGACCTCTCAGTATGCTTAAGACCCTGCAGTGAGATCCAGTGGGTCCCTTCTGAGATATTGCCTGTTGGGGGTAGCTCTGACTGTTTCTCTAAATGGATCCATATCACATCAGACCACTGGGTTACACTGATTGCAGAGCTTCTGGATGCTTTTGGAATCTTCCTGCAACTCCATGCTCAAGAGAGGGGTGATCGAGGAAACTCTACAGTGCCTCCTGCACTTACAGGCTATTCTACCCATGCCCTCTGCAGGGCAGAACAAGGGCTGCTGTTATCTGTTTTGTAGTGCTGGCCTAGCCTGGACCCTCAAAGCAGTTAATACAAAGCAGAGTCTCTATTTCCGCATGGAGACTGCTTTTTTTTTTTGAGGGGTTATGTGTTAAAGTGCTAAAACTGACCCCCTGTTCTCAAGTATTAGTGAGAGCCCTGCATTTGGGTACCAGCATCTCTTCCCCCCCCCCCCCCCTCAGGAAAAATGCACTGATGGTGACCATCTGGTCGATCATTATGTCAGCCCTGCAAGGGGAGTTTATCTCCCTAGATTTTGGTGAGGTGTACTTTTTGTTTTCTTTTTTTTTCATATTCCTATCCAGGAAACGGTTTCTATGCTTTTGTCTTAGGTTGCCATTTCCAGTTCCAGATGCTATCCTTTGGCCTGGCGGTGGCAGTGGAATTCTTGTGCTAGTAAGGAATTTGGGTTCATCCATACTCCGATGACTCATCTGATTGGACTCCAAGGATGACACATCTCTGGTGATTCGATGGCTAGAAATGCTGGAGCTGAACTATTATCTCAAGAGCAGCCTGGTCCCTTCCCAGGACTTTGGAGTACCTCCGGGCTTGATTTGGTACTCTCCTGGGTCATGTCTTCCTCATGCTGGAGAAGTAGCTAAAACTGCAAAGCCAACTCGGGGCATTTTGTGCTCAGCTCTTCCGGCCATGAACTATTTCAATTCCTAGGGGCTATGGTATCTTCTCTGGAACTGGTCCCTGGAGCCAAGGTGCACATGCACCCATCTGCTCTCTCTGTAGTGGAACCAGTGCCCCACCACCTGCAGGGGAAAGGCCTTTACTCCAGGTATTTCCTGATACCGAAAAGACAAGGAAGCCTTTGCCCCATCCTGGACCTGTGAAATCTCAAGTTCTTGGTGAGGGAAAAGTTCAAGATGCTTTCACTTGGGATACTTCTGCCTTACCTCCAGCAGGGAGACTGGCTATGCTCCTTGGACCTAAAGGAAGCTTACACACACATCCTCATACATCCAGACCACAGACAATACCTCAGGTTTTTGGTCGGAGGAAACCACTTCCAATACAAAGTGCTTCCCTTTGGTCTAGCTTCCGCTCCAAGGGTTTTCACCAAGTGCCTAGCTGTAGTAGCGGCCTTCCTCAGAAACCAGGGGGTCTTTGTGTTCCCTTATCTAGACTGGCTCATAAGAGGCCAGTCAGCCCAGGAGGCGCACCACGCCACAGCTCGCACAATCGCTCTGCTTCAGCATCTGGGGTTCGTCGTCAATCACGCAAAGTCCTCTTTGCTCCCCACCCAGAACTTGGAATTCATAGGCTAGACACCCTGCAGGACAGGGCCTACTTACTGCTGGACAGGGCAGACCGCCTGCTGTCTCAGGTGGGCATGGTGAGTCACATACCCCGCGTGTCAGCACAGAGGTTCTTATGCCTGCTTGGCCACATGGCCTCCACAGTTCATGTTGCTCCTTTCGCATGCATGCACGTACGGACAGCTTAGTGGGCCTTGCGAGACTAGTGGTCACAGGCCACAGGACACCTGTCCGACAGTAGCAGTTTCCAAACCCTTGGTGCAGTCCCTGCAGTGGTGGTCACAATCAGGGAACCTCCTGCGGGGGGTACCGTTCCAGCTTCCCGTGCATACAAGGGTGTTGACCACAGATGCCTCCTTGATGGGCTGGGGGGGCCCGTTGTCAGGGCTCTTGCGCTCAAGGTCAGTGAACTCCTCAGGAGGCCACACTCCAGATCAACCTATTGGAACTCCGGGCCATTCGCTTAGCTCTAAAAGCCTTTGCTCCTGTCCTCTCCAACCAGTCTGTCCGAGTACAGACGGACAACCAGGTGGCTATGTTCTATCTGAACAAACAGGGTGGCACAGGATTGCGGATCCTTTGCCTGGAGTCTCTGGACCTTTGTTCCTTCGCAGTTCAACACATGTCTCTCCATGCAGTTTACCTACAGGGCCAGGAGAACTGCCTGGCAGACAGACTGAGCAGAGTTCTTCAACATGGCAACTAAACAGGGAGGTCGCCCAGAAGGTTTTCAACCACTGGGGCCTCCCATCCATGGATCTCTTTGCCAGTCCACAGAATTGTCAGTTGCCCCGGTTTTGCTCCTGAAAGCCACACCCCCTCAGGGAAGCGGATGATGTGTTTCTTCTCCCTTGGTCGGGGAGCTTCCTGTATGCTTTTCCGCCTACGCCTCTGGTAGCATGGACTCCAAGATTCGCAGGGACAGGGCCTGGGTGATCCTGGTAGCACCCAGATGGCCAAGACAGCCTTGGTTCCCACTTCAACTGGCGTTGGAAACCCCTCTCCCCTTGGGGGTGCAGCCTGACCTCACCCAGGAGCAGGGTTCCCTCGTGCATCCAAATCCCAGATTCCTCAATTTGATGGTCTGGCTGCTGAGGGGTAGGCCTTGCACCTCTTCTCCTACCCGAAGGGGTAGAAGAAGTGGTGTTGGCCTCCAGGAGGCCATCCACCAGAAAATCCTATGCTTGTAAATGGCGCAGGTTCCAAGTGTGGTGTCAACAGCATACTGTGGAACCCTTCTCATCTCAGGTTCCCAAAGTGTTACAGTACCTGCTTCATCTCTCTGAGCTGGGACTCAAGTCTAACTCAGTCAGGGTCCACCTGAGTGCCTTGTCAGCTAACCATGTCCCGATAGACGGTCAGCCTCTCTCGGCTCATCCCCTTGGTAGCCAGGTTTCTCAGGGGCCTGCTCCAATCTGCCCTCTGGCGACGGTATGGGATCTCAACGTGGTCTTGCAGCAACTTACTCGCCCTCCTTTCGAGCCGATGTCCACTTGCCATCTGCTCTTCCTCTCCTCGAAGGTGCTCTTCCTGGTAGCGCTCACTTCGGCTAGGCGTGTGAGTGAGCTGCAGGCTGTAGTGTCAGGCCATACACACGGTTTTACAAGAACAGGATAGTACTCTGCATACACCCCAAGTTCCTCCCAAAAGTGGTTTCCTCGTTTCACCTCAATCAAGCGGTGGTTCTTCTAACCTTCTTTCTCAGGCCACATACCAACAAGGCAGAAGCAGTTCTGCATACCCTGGACTGTAAGAGGGCGCTCGCCTTCTACCTGGAGCGTATGTGGGGACCTCGGAGGGCTTCTCAGCTCTTCGTCTCTTATGACCCTAGTAAACTGGGTCTTACCGGTCTCCAAGTGCATGTTATCCACCTGGGTGGCAGACTGCCTCACCTGGGCGTACAGGGCAGCTGACCTTCAGCTGCAGGGTTATATCACGGCCCACTGTGTCAGGGCTAAGGCCGCATCAGTAGCTTCTCCAGGACCAAGCAGGAAGTCAGTCCTCACATATGGGTGACGTCGGTGCCGATGGAGCCCTCGCGGAGCAATTTCCCCAGCTTTCAAAGAAAGCCTTTGGGAATTGCAGCGCGCATGCGCGGTCCCCTTCCCACCCAAGGGTGCCATCTTGCTCAGTCTTCTTTTTTCCGCAGAGCCCTACAGACGCTGTTTGTGATCGCCGCTGAAAAAGTTGATTTTATTTACTATTCTTTTCTCGGTTCGACACCGGATCCTTTTCCCGCCTGGACCCGATACGCCGGTATCAAGTCCGTTCTTTATTTTTTTCGGTTTTTGTCCTTTGTGACTAGCGTTCGCACCATTTTTCTTTTTTCACTGGCAGCCCTGTCTTTTGACCTCGCAGGGGCCCTTTTTCCCCCGATGGCTGCCAGCGGGTTTAAAAAGTGTGATCAGTGTAAAACTTATGTCTCTTACCGACACACACGACTGCTGCCTCCGCTGCCTCGGACCCAATCATGACCCGATGATCTGTGGTCTGTGTGGCAAAATGTCCTCAAAAGCGTTGAGTCGGCAGCATCAAAGAGAACAAATCTTCTCTGACTCCGCGTCCGGCCGGGCCCGGACCTCGTCAGAAGCTTCGACGTCCCAGGACTCCGGTCCTGAGCATTGTCGGAGTTCCTCTGAGCGGGGGTCTCCTGCCCGGGAACATCATAGGAAGAAGAAACCCACGAGGGCGGCGGCGGTGGACGCTCCTGGTTCCTCGAGGGCCAGGTCGCATAGCCCCGATAGCCGTCCCAGGTCCTCTGAGTCAGAGAGACCTTCGAAACATCCTCGTCTTGAGATGGGGTCTCCTGGACACGTGAGTACTGTAGTCCTCGTGGACTCGCCTCCGAAGGAGCCAACGTCGGGGCCCGAGTCAGGGGCTGCTGGGTCTCCTGAGCTCGGACTCAGGTTGATGGCCTTGGAGAGCAGTTTCGCTGCCTTCATGGACCAGCAGCGGGCATTGATCGCTGCCCTCGCTGGTGCATCTGCCCCGATCACCGGGACGTCGACGTCCAAGCCGACCCCGGAGACCGAGCCGATCCTCGAGTCCATGCGAGCTCGAGTCTATCCTCTGTCACGGTCTCTCTCGGCCTCCCGTTTGGGACCGAGGTCGTCGGGGCGGAGGGCATCGGTTCCCGCCCGACCGGAGCCTCTCGATTCCTCATCCGAGGAGTCGTGCTGGGAGACAGAGGACGAAGAGTCCCCGGGTACTTTTCGGACTCGGTGCGTCCCATCCGACTCGCCCGAGTCCGAACCTCAGAGACGGTCCTCCCCGGAGGACACCCGGTTCTCGGACTTCGTGCGGGATATGCTCAAGGCCTTGGCATTCCCCACGGATCCCGAGGAGGAGCCTCGAGCCGAAGAGCTCGATGCCCTCCAGTATGACTCTCCCCCGAAGGAGGCCTTTACTGTACCGGTTCCTCCGATGCTGGAGCGACTTCTCTTCCGCATGTGGGAGAGCCCGGCGTCGGCACCGGTGTTAAGCAAGCGGGTCGATTCCATTTATCGAGTTCGCAAGAGCCCCGGGTTCCAAAAGGCACAACTGCCGCACCATTCCATGGTGGTGGAATCGGCCATGCATCGACTCAAGAGTCAGAAGATACACTCCTCGGTGCCTCCCGGCCGGGAGGCCCAAAGCCTGGATGCCCTCGGTAGGAAGTGCTTCCAGGGCTCTATGCTTGCTTGTCAAGTCCAGACCTACCAGCTCTACATGGGCATGTATCTCCGGGACCTGGCAAAGGAAATTGCCGGGTTCTCTGCTGGTCTCTCCGAGGAACCTTTGCAGAGGTTCCAAGCCTTGTCCACTGGTATTCGGGAGTGCTCGAAGTTTATCTCTCGAGCAGCCTACGATGGCTTTGAAGCATCGGCTCGGGTAGCCGGAGCCGGCATCGGTGTCTGCCGACAGGCTTGGCTTCAGTCATCCGACCTCGAGCCATGGGTACAGGACAAGTTGGTCGATGTCCCCTGTAGAGGTGAAAACCTCTTTGGCAAGCCCATGGCTGAAAAGGCTGCACAGATCGAGACCGAGACTCTGACCAGGACTCGGCTGTCCAGAAAGACCTCTGCCCCTTCTCAGAAGAAGGGCTCGGGGGAAAAGCCCTTTTACCCGAGGAAGGCGGCTGCCTATAAACACTACTCTCATTATCAGGCCTCAATAGTTCCCCAACAGGGTCAGCAGGCCAAGTGACAGGGTAATGGGTCCCGTAGGCAGCATGCCCCGAAGCCCACAACACCGGCCCCTGCTCAGCAGGGTTGGGGTTTTTGACTCCGTCAGCATAGCCTCTTCCCCTCCGCTGGTTTCTCTCAGCACAGGAGGCCGGCTGGTCCACTTTGCCCATAGGTGGTCAGCCATCACATCAGATACCTGGTTGCTTCATATAGTTCAAAAAGGCTATCTTCCAGGGGAGCCTCCAAGACTCCCTCTGCACAGGGACTTACTCCTTCAGGAGTTAGCAAGTCGTCTTCAGGAACAGGCTGTGGAACCGGTGCCCCACCAACTGAGAGGTCACGGCTTTTATTCCAGGTACTTTCTGATACCAAAAAGAACAGGAGGCCTCAGACCCATCCTGGACTTGCGAAACCTCTACAAGTTCCTGGCAAGGGAAAAGTTCAAGATGCTTACGCTTGGAATCTTGCTGCCCTACCTCCAGCAGGGAGACTGACTATGCTCCTTGGATCTAAAGGATGCGTATACCCACATCCTTATTCATCCAGACCACAGACAATATCTCAGGTTTGTTGTGGGAGGAAACCATTACCAGTATAGAGTACTGCCCTTTGGCCTATCCTCCGCCCCCAGGGTGTTCACCAAATGCCTAGCAGTGGTGGCGGCCTATCTGAGACTTCAAGGCCTTTTTGTGTTTCCATACCTGGACGACTGGCTCATCAGAGCCCAGTCTTCCCAGGAGGCCACTCAGGCCACTCATCGCACTGTGACTCTACTCCAGCACTTGGGATTTGTCATAAACTTCGCAAAGTCCACTTTGCTCCCCTCTCAAAATCTCGAATTCATAGGCGCCAGGTTGGACACTCTTCAGGCGCAGGCCTTCTTGCCTCTGGACAGGGCCCATAGGCTCATGGATCTCGCCAGCCACTTTCACAGCAATTCCCTGGTCTCGGCCAGGCAATTTCTGAGACTGCTCGGCCATATGGCTTCCATGGTCCATGTGACCCCCAATGCCCGCCTGAACATGCGACCTGCTCAGTGGTGCCTTCGCACTCAATGGCATCAGGCCACGGGGAGCCTAGTGGACTCAGTATGGATATCCGACCTGCTGGTCTCTTCTCTGCGGTGGTGGCTTCATCTGCCAAACCTAGTGCTAGGAGTGGATTTTCAATCTCCTCCGCCTTCTCAGGTGCTGACATCCGATGCTTCTCTCCTGGGTTGGGGAGCACATTGCCAAGGGACATGTACTCAAGGCCTCTGGACTCCTTGGGAGTCTGCTCAGCAGATAAACTTCCTGGAGCTCAGAGCCATCCGCCTAGCTCTGAGAGCCTTCTCCCACCTCACTTCTCACCAGTCTGTACTGGTCCAGACGGACAATCAAGTTGCAGTGTTCTACGTGAACAAGCAAGGAGGCACGGGCTCCTTCCTTCTCTGTCAGGAGGCACAAAAACTGTGCTCTTGGGCCGTCAGACCGCTTTGAGGAGGATGCCGTGGCTATCTCCCAGGTCAGGAAAATTACCTGGCAGACAAGTTGAGCAGGATTCTCCAACCACACGAGTGGAGATTGGATCCGTTGGTGGTTCAACGGATCTTTCTCAAGTGGGGCCTCCCCACCATGGATCTGTTTGCCAGTCCTCTGAACCGGCAACTTCCCAGATTCTGCTCTCGACAACCGCATCCTCTCAGAATAGCGGCGGATGCTTTTCTGATTCCATGGTCCACGGGCCTCTTGTATGCCTTTCCTCCCATGCCACTGGTGTCTCGGACGCTCTTCAAGGTTCTCAGGGACAGAGCCTCGATGATCCTAGTGGCTCCCCGGTGGCTGAGACAGCCCTGGTTCCCGCTTCTGATGCAGCTGGCGGTGGACACTCCTCTTCCTCTGGGGTTTTAACCCGATCTCCTGTCACAGGATCAGGGGACTCTCCTACACCCCAACCTCCGGTCCCTTCATCTGATGGCCTGGCTGCTGAAAGGGTAGTCCTTGCTACCCTCCTGCTGCCTCGGGAGGTGGAAGAGGTCATCTTGGCCTCCAGGCGGCCCTCCACCCGGAAGTCCTACACTCTTAAGTGGCGTCGGTTCTCCGTGTGGTGTGCTCAGCAGTCTGAGAATCCCTTCTCCTGCTTGGTGGCAATGGTCTTGCAATATTTGCTTTACCTCTCCAATCTGGGCCTTAAGTCCAACTCTGTCAGGGTCCACCTCAGTGCTTTCTCTGCGCATCACCTACCGGTGGATGGCAGGCCTCTTTCCAACCATCCTTTGGCTTGTTTTCTCAGAGGCCTCCTTCTCCTTAAGACTCCTTTGCGCCCACCAGCCCCTGAATGGGATCTGAATGTGGTCTTGCAGCGGATTACCTGTCCGCCCTTTGAACCTATGGCTACCTGCCCTCTTCGTTTTCTTTCCTGGAAAACCTTGTTTTTGGTAGCCCTTACCTCTGCTAGGCGCGTTAGTGAACTGCAGGCCCTAGTGTCTGATCCTCCTTACACTAGGTTCTACAGGAATAGGGTAGTCTTACGGACTCACCCTAAGTTTCTTCCAAAAGTGGTTTCTCCTTTTCATCTCAACCAGGAAGTGGTTCTTCCGACCTTCTTTCCCAGGCTGCACACAATCCGGGCTGATATGGTCCTGCATACTGTAGGAGGGCCTTGTCCTTCTACCTTGACCGTACGTGAGAGCATAGGAGGGCTGTTCAGCTCTTCGTTTCTTTTGACCCCAATAAGTTGGGGCTACCTGTCTCCAAGCGTACTTTGTCCATATGGGTTGCTGACTGTATCGCTTGGGCTTATGGGGCAGCCGGCCTCTCGTTGGAGGGTCGAGTCACGGCTCATCATGTCAGGGCGAAGGCTGCGTCAGTGGCTCATCACCGCTCTGTTCCGTTGGCAGACATCTGCCGGGCTGCTACTTGGTCTTCAAGCCAGACTTTTGCAGCCCATTACTGCCTGGAGAGGGAGTCCCACAGGGACAGTGCTTTCGGTCAGGCAGTCCTCCATAATCTCTTTGAGGTTTAGGCAACTCCTACCCTCCGGCCCTGGTGTTGGGCTACCGGTCAGGGGCGTTTTCAGAGAAGATTCCTTCCTTCTGTGCTACTGAGCTAGAGGGAGCTCATTTTTCCACTTGAGGTCTCCAGTAGCCTTAAGCTAGGGAGTCCCATATGTGAGGACTGACTTCCTGCTTGGTCCTGGAGAAAGAGTAGTTACTCACCTGTAACAGGTGTTCTCCAGGAGCAGCAGGAATCAGTCCTCACAACCCTCCCTCCTCCCCTTAGAGTTGCAGTCCTCTAATTTCGTTTTTCCTAATTTTTTTGCTGTCTTATAGCTATGTCATTAGACTGAGCAAGATGGCACACTTGGGCGGGAAGGGGACCGCGCATGCGCGCTGCAATTCCCAAAGGCTTTCTTTGAAAGCTGGGGAAATTGCTCCGCGAGGGCTTCGTCGGCGCCGACGTCACCCATATGTGAGGACTGATTCCTGCTGTCCCTGGAGAACACCTGTTATAGGTGAGTAACTACGCTTTCTACTGCCTTCCTCAAGAATTAAAGCAAATCCATCCCATAATGGGATCTTAATCTGGTGAGAACTGCCTTAATGGCTCTGTTTTTTGAGCAAGCCACCTTTTAAGATCTTTCCCTAAAGGTGCTGTTCCTGGTGGTGGCTTGTTTGGCACACCTTATCTATGAATTGCAAGCCTCATCTTGCAGGGACCCCTATCTGATTTTCTTCCCTCCCAGGAGGTAGTCTAGCTTCATTGGGTTCCATTGTTTCTCATGGCGTTTTTCCGTTTCATGTGAGCCAGACTTTCTTTTCTGGCTTTCTGAGATGAGACTTGGGAGGGATAAAAACCGCCACCTAGTTGACAAAACAAAATCCACAATTCGCTATCTAGGCATCACCCTAGATCAGCGCCTTGACATGGTAACACATGTGAAAAACATTACAAGAGCAGTATATCATAAGATACGAACTTTACGCCATCTTCAGCCACTACTCGACTTCTCGGACCATTTTCCAGGCCCTAGTTATCCCACACCTAGACTTAGCCAATGTCATTCTCCATGGGCTCCCACAGGCAACTCTAAATCCGCTCCGGCTTGCAATGAACTCTGCTGCTAGAGTACTTGCAGGTGTGCCAAGATCAGAACACAACGCCTGTGCTGAAGGAACTCCATTACTAATTAAAGATAGCTCTGATTGTGTAATACTACGCGCTCAGGTAACAAAAGAAAAATATTTAACACAAAATTGAATTAATTTAAATTGAACCAATGGTCTCAGTTTGGAAATTGCAACACGGGGTAACTTGCCCCGAAGATGCTAGCTCTAGTCACATCAACGACCATATTCACGGTTCTTTAAACTTCCAATTGAGCATTCATAGATGAAATAGAAATCAGAACTTATCTGAATATTAAATTCCGTTCTCAAATTTCAGAGATAGTTGTGCTGCAATCAAACAATGATTGAATACCGTCCCCAGCGTCACCTCTAAGGTACCATTTTACTGCACGTTTCGGTTCTTCAGGGGGTGGAGATTTTTTATAAACGGCACTATCTTCGTTGCGCCAGAAATAATCCTGCAAACAACTACTGCATATGATGTGTAGCGTGTTACAATGAAGCTCTCCAGCTTTCCCAAAAAACCACATTTTTTTGGGAAAGCTGGAGAGCTTCATTGTAACACGCTACACATCATATGCAGTAGTTTGCAGGATTATTTCTGGCGCAACGAAGATAGTTCTGATTTCTATTTCATCTATGAATGCTCAATTGGAAGTTTAAAGAACCGTGAATATGGTCGATGTGACTAGAGCTAGCATCTTCGGGGCAAGTTACCCCGTGTTGCAATTTCCAAACTGAGACCATTGGTTCAATTTAAATTAATTCAATTTTGTGTTAAATATTTTTCTTTTGTTACCTGAGCTCGTAGTATTACACAATCAGAGCTATCTTTAATTAGTGGAGGGTTTTACCTTGAGTTTTCATTGTTCATATCCCTCTGGAAGATAGACCGACATATATTGAAGGAACTCCATTGGCTACCACCAATGTTCCCTCTAATTTTCTGTAGGCTGTGTGCGCATAAAATATCAGCAGTGCAGCTTTTGAAGGAATGTTAAATTTTTGTGCGCCACATAACGACACTCAGAGTTATATACTTTAAAATTTGACTACACGTCAGAATACAGTATGTACACCACATTGATTGCACTAGAAAATATTGTAGAACTTGTGAAAACCATAAATATACAGCAACTTTTCAATTTTAAGAATGTCTGTTGTTTTCTATCAGAATCAGAACCGTAATTTTTGTGCGCTCTGTTGTAAAGTATGTACGCTCACTCGGTGAGGTGTGTGCACGCGCACAGCTTAGAGGGAACAGTGGCTACCACTACAGGCCTGAATCCATTACAAGGCACTTATCCTGACTTTCAAAGCCTTGAGAAACCAGCCTCCCACACCCATCGGTAGACTGATCAATAACTTCCCTGACAACAGAGCCAGAAGATCTGCAATGCTGAACACTTTAGAAGTCCTTAAAATAAAAGTAAAATGCACGAAGGCAACCGCCAATAGGGCTTTTTCGATTTATGCACCTATAGCCTGGAATGCCCTTCCCACTGGAATCCGAGCCATCATGAATCTTACCTTATTCAGAAAAGCGCTAAGAGATCTGTTCCAAATCTACTATCCTGAATCTAGCCCTGTAAAACATAGAAAGTGCCCCCTGAACCCCCTCCTAACTGTCCCAACAATCTAACTCAACAGGAGAATGGTTAATCAGCCCACCCCCTAGTACAGATTTTTCAATGCCATTAAACTTGTTCCAACTATGAATACCCTGTAGCTCCGTGAAATGCACTGTATATAGTTTTTCCCAAGTTCTCCCCTAAGCTATTACCCTGTTCTCTGTAAGCGCAGTGTGTCGTCGCATTGTAGCATTGTTCTGTTCACTGTGAACCGCACTGATTTTAAATAGCGCGGTATATAAGAAATGTAAGTAAATAAATGTGTGGAGTTCTCTGCTGGTGTTTAAAGGTGGCTAACCCCTTTTGGACGTTACATAGTGTAACATAGTATATGATGGCAGATAAAAGAATAATATGATCCATGAAGTCTGCTCAGTAAGGTGGCTAGAGTGATTGATTGTACTGTTGCTCTGTGCAAGTCACCTCTCCCCCCCCCCCCCCCCCATGCCTTTGTTTAGGGTTGTACACGCTGCCCCGTGGAGGTCACTTCCCCCTCTACTGAAGTATAAAAGATTTGTTCAGTTTGATTTCATCCTTTCATCCACTGTTTGTCCCATGCCATTTTGAACTCTGTCACTGTATTTGCCCCCAACAGTTCCATTGAGAGGGCATTTCAAGCATCCATCACCCTTTCACCATGATGCTTTTGTTGCTTTGCAGCTTCATCATATGCCCTCTAGTTTTACAGCTTTCCCTTCTTTGAAAAATATTTAATACCTTTTAAGCATTTAAAGGTCTGTATCATATCTCCCCTGTCCCTCCTCTCTTCTAGGGTAAACATATTTAGGTCTTCAAGTCTCTTCTCATTTGTCTTCTGGCCCATGTTCCAAATCATTTTGGTCACCACCTTCTGAACAGTTTCAAGTTATTTTTGTGTTTTTAATATAATTTGAGATGTTTTCCAAAACTGAACACAGTTCCAAGTGAGGCCTCATCAGCGACTTGTACAAGGACATTAATACCACCTCCTTTCTGCTGATAATTCCTCTGTAAGTAACCCAACCTCCTTCAGGTTTTGGCTACCACCTTGTCACATCATTCACCACCTTGAGATCCTCACACTATCACTCCCTCTCCTGGTCCATACACACCACCTCATCCCCTATTGAGTACAATTCCTTTCTGCATCCTAAGCGCATGACTCTGCACTACTTTGCATTAAATCCTAACTGCCAGCATTAGACCATTCTTCCAATGTTTGTATATTTTGTCCTCTTGTCTACTCTCTCAGAAGTATCCAATCTGTTGCAAATTTGTCATCTGCAGAAAGGCAAACTTATCCCTTCAGTCCTTCTGCAATATCACTCACAAATACATCAAACTATATCTGTCCCACGACCAATCCTGAGGCATGCTGCTATGCACCTTCCTTTCTTCTGAGTATGTTCGTTTTACTACCCTCTGACATCTGTCAACCAATTTCTGATCCAGTTCACCACCTTAGGACCTATCCCCAGGCTACTCAGTTTATTGATAAGCCTCCTATGAGGAATAGTATCAAAGGCTTTGCTGAAATCTAGGTATATCGCATCCATCACATGTCCTTGATCTACTGTAGTTCTCTGGTCACCTGGTCAAAGAACTAACAAATTGTAGATGTATGTTTTTTTGTGGTCGACACTAAATGAGGTATGTGCCCATTTTTTTTTTCAAAGTTTGGGAATGTTTCTGCTCAAATGTCCTTAGTAAGCTATTTCTGTTTGAATTCTACCAGACAGATCTGCAATCCAATTGTCAAGAAGGACTGCATGGAGGTGGGTTGTTTAAAAAAAAAAAAAAAAAAAAAAGCCAAGTCCAAAATAAATCTTCTGCCACAGTGGGGAACGTCTTCTGCTTGATTCTGCTGATGCCCCTTCAGAGTTCAAAGTACCACATCTGATCCATAGGTGAACTTCATCTTGCTGGTTGGAAATTGTCTTTATAAGTCTTTGTACAATATAGAAAAAGGATTACAATCATAGTTAATCAAAGCTTTGTGACACTGTTTGCCCTTGCTAGGTCTTAGTAAGTATATGTACAGAGAATAAGGCTTTACCAGTTATTCTTGTAAGCACCATCTGCTGGCAGTGGCCAACTGCCCTTCATACCTCTTTCAGTAGTTCAGAGGTTTGCACCCACATTCACATCATGATACTGGTCACAACTCCAAATTCTTCGGCAGCATCTTTTTTTCACTTTGGGTTGTGGTGTGCACATCTTGGACAGTTTCTGTCCACCCAGGCTTCATGGCTGCATATATATGAGTAGTCCTGTTGGAATCTCTGATCTTTGCTTCTATTCGGCTTTCAGTAGCATTGTAGCATTCAGTGCATGCAATATGCAGAACTAAAACTCGTTACTACAACACCCCTTGATTGCTCACAATTGAAGCACAACTACTTATGTAATGGTAATATAGAATTGTTGAACAGAATTATCTTATCTAGTACTAATTACAGTATATCTACTGCTAGCACTAAGTTATTTGACTATATGTAGACCAAGTTAGCTTATAACGTATTCCTATTTGTGGGTATTTTCTTAGGTCCTGCTCCTGGCCCGTCATCTGTTAACACAGAAATTTAAGCAATTCCTCTTTATCCACATCAGTTTCTACATATTCCTCCCTTTTACCCCTGTGTCTGACAATATCATTTTTGCCCTTCTGTGTCTCACTAACATCTGAAAAATCGTATCCCCCCATTTTATTGCATTGGCTATTTCTTTTTTTGCATCTTTGCTTTCCTGGCGACTTTGCTAGCTTCTGTCTTTCCATGTATAGATGTCTGTCTTCTCTGTGGTCTCTTGTATTTCCTGAAGGTCTCCCTCTTGTTCAGCTTTTTGAGAACCATAGTGGCCTCCTTTTCCTTTTACATTTATTTATCTTTCTAACAAGGTTTGCCCTTAAAATATCCCTTTTCAGTTTTGCCCACTGTTTTTCTGCATCCCCCAGCCATTACCATTCCACTAACGTCTCCTTGAGGTATTGTCCCATCTTGGCAAAGTTAGTTTTCCTAAAGTGTGTCTCACTTTTGAATGGATTTTATCAGCCCTAGTTCTAATACTGAACCATACCATCTGGTGATCACTGGATGTGAGATGATCTCCCATTGTAATATCAAACACTTTCCCATTCGTAAGCACTAAGTCCATTATGGGCCCATGATAAGATATAGTTAATCTAATTACTTAAGGGGTAACAAACATTAAGATACAACTTGCATCATGCCACCAACTACATACAGCCTCAGACTTTCATGCCATATTAATCCTTAGACTAAAGCTTCTAAAAACAAACAAGTTTTAATGATTAAGTGCCATCGAGTCTGTCGACTCATAGCGACCCTCTGGATAGTTGTCCTAAATTGTTCAGTCTTCAGTCAGACGGCTTATTGTTGACAGACTGGTACCCATAGCTGTTGGTGTTGTATTGATCCATCTCATTGCTGGCCTTCCTCTTTTGCGTTGACCTATTTTGCCAAGTATGATGTCTTTTTCTCTAATCTGTCTTCGCATGATGTGTCCAAAGTATGAAAGTCAGTCTTGTCTGAGCTTCTAAAGAAAGCTTAGGTTTGATCTCCTCTAGTACTGACTGGTTTGTTCTTCGGGCAGTCCATGGTATACGCAGTATTTGCCGCCAGCACCATAATTCATAAATGAACTGCAGATATAAATTTTTATTCTCATTCCAAATAACAAATCTCTACATATGTCCTTATTATACATTCAATATAATTAGTGTCTCCATGACATGAGAACATTTTCAAAACTTTTTATAACACGCATCCCCCAGGTATATCTACAGTCTGTACACTGAGGGTTCAGGAAGGGCAATAAATCCAACAAATTGAATACTAATATCTGGTAATGACTGAGCACTTTACATAGCTTCAGAAGTACCACCTGAGCTGGAAAGAAACTTGAATCTGCTTCATAAGGAAAATGACTATATTGGAATGATTACTAAAACCACAACAAAAATCAGCATGTACAAAAATCACAGTGCAACTGTATATCTGTTTTTCACTTAAACTGAGGTCAGGAGATTAGGAGACCACGTGATGCATGAGCGAGTAAGAGGTCTCTCTGCTTGCTCCGGGACTGCCCGACTCTTAATGAATCTTTTCTAAGAGTCTTTCTACATATTCGCTATTTTAAGAGCACGGGTTGGAAGGTCTCACCCTCTGGAAGCGGCGGCTACAAAATCTTCCACCAATATGCCTTTAGCAGCGTGCAAAGAGCGGGAGAAAGCGCCAAGGAGTGGGCCCTCCTCGGTGGGGAAGCCGACGTCCGGCATGCCACAGCCTACCTCGCCGGGAGCAGTGTGTGTGGAATCTGGCTCGGAGGAGCTTGCACGTGAAGTTGCGAAACTTCTGGAGCCGGTTTGACTTGATTCTCTCTAAACTGGAGACGATGGGAGAGACTCTGACGGAATTCGGCCATCGGGTAGATGAGTTGGAACATTGTGTCTCGGCCCTCGAGGACTCTGAGGGCAGTCAGACCCGGAAACAGGCCGCGATGCTAAAGACTATTGAGATGCTATGTGACAAAGTCGAGGACTTAGAAAATCGCTCCCGCAGAAACAATCTGCGTTTGGTGGGAGTCCCGGAGTCTCACACAGATGCGATGTTACTCCCTATGGTGGAGAGCTGGCTCCCCCGAGAACTCGGGCTTGAGGACCTCGTGGGAGACCTGAAAGTGGAACGGGTGCATCGCCTGGGCCCAAGCAGGAGAACACCCACCGGCCCCGAGTGATCATAGCCCGCATTTTGAACTTCCACCATAAATGGAGGCTGTTACAGGCTTATCGGAAAAAGCGGAATCTGATGATAGATGATCATAAGGTGCTCATATTCCAGGATTGCTCTGCTGCAGTGGCGGCGAAACGAAAGGAATTTTCTCCGATCTGCTCGGCGCTCTTCAAGAAACAACTGCGCTTCACCCTAGCTTTTCCAGCAACACTCCACGTGCTTTTTGAAGGGAAGAATCATGTTTTGACAACGGCTGCTGCGGCACGGAAGTTCCTTGAGGACCTGGAGAAATCTGAGACGGAGAACAGGCAGGCGACCTGTGGGGTGGTATTCTCCATTTTTGACGTCTACACTAGTTGCTCCTCTCTGTGGGTCCATGTGACGATCGCGGGACCTGGGACAGGCTTTGCTAATTACTGAACTGTTCCGATTTCCCTGCATGGGGCCTCTGCCCTGGGCCATGGACCCTGGAGCGTCAGCCCCTGTTGGGCTGAACCCATGTGTTGGCGGGGGGCCCTGGGGGTATGTGCGGAGAGATTCTACTCAGTTTGATTATTTTTTGCGGTAGTGTTTGATATGATTTTATTTATTTATTCTCTTATATACCGCGCTATTAAAATCCGTGCGGTTTACAATTGAACAAAAAACATACTACAATGTCACACGACAATTGAGTTTTTACATTGAACATGGACGAGATAACCTGGAGGTAACGGGTAACTAATTACAGAGTAATTATTCATGGAGTATGGTGAGAAATCATAGAATATAGTATGGTGAGAAATCATACATATAGTATAGCTTGGTTTCAACATATTTATAAGATGTTTAATCAAGATATGCTTGTATTCTGTGTTGGGGGAGACTTCTTGCTATGTGGGAGGCGCGCTGTGCACAGTGGCTGGCTGGAGGTGAGACCGGACCCCGGTACCGTTGAGCTATGGGCTCGATGATGGGGGGGTCTCCTCCCGACAGCCATACTCTTTGGAGGGTGGGAGTGGGGCTGCCCTGCTGCGCACAGTGGTGGGATCCGAGCCTGGCAGACGGAGCCAGGAGTAAAATGGTTAGCGCTTTTATGCGGGTGGGGGGATATCGGAACGGGGGGATGGGGCTTTGGAGGGATGGGGCGGGCTGGGGGGGGATGGGGGGGTAGGAGGGGGTAATAGGCAAGGGCATTGGGGGGCTACTGGGGGGGGGGAAGGTGGGCGGGGGCTGCATTGGGAGGGGAGGGTGCTGATCGAACAACGAATTTGGGTAATGGGTCCGGGTGGATCTTTCTTCCAGGATAGACTAGGGAGTGGTGGTTGCTGGGAGCTGAGGCTGGTCAGCTCGGAGCTCTGAGTGCGAGGTATAGCTCTCGTTTTTTAGAAGGGAGGTCGGAGGCTGATGGGGACTGATTTGCGTTTTATTTCTTGGAATGTGGGGGGTCTTGGCTCCCCAATAAAACGCACCAAAGTTTTGCAGGCCTTGAGGAAGCAGGGGGCCCATATCGTGTTTTTGCAGGAAACTCATCTCAGTGACCGGGAACATGCCAAACTAAAAAGAGCCTGGGTGGGGCATGTCTATGCAGCGGCAGACCCCGGGGGCAGGAAGCGATTCGGGAAGAGCGGGACCCCATGGAGCGTTCCATCTGGGTGCATGTGAAGATAAATGGAGAGGAAATGCTGCTGGGAAATGTCTATGCCCCCAATGTCTATAATCACGGGTTCTTTAAATCCCTGGGGCGGAGACTGCGCACTACCCCTAGACTGCCCGTTGTTCTAGCGGGAGATTTTAATTGCACACATGACCCTCTGCTGGACAAATCGGTGGCCCCTCCGAGCGTGGGAGGCTGGAAGGCTTGGGGTATCTCTTACTTATGTCAGGTGGGAGGTCTTGTGGACGTATGGAGAGCTCTGCACGGCGGGGAGAGAGACTACACACATCTATCTAGAGCCCACCAAACCTGGTCTCGAATTGACTGTCTTGGTGACTCAAGCAGATTTTGGTAGGGTTCGCACAGCTGAGATTGGCCCCATACAGGTCTCTGACCATGTGATGGTTAGCATTAATCGGCAAGGGCGTTACCCCCTTGGGGGACAATGGGCGTTCCCACGCCATCTCTGGCATAGGCCGGGGTTTCGGGAATTTGTGTGGGGGGAAATGGGGAGAATACTTGGCTGATAATGAGGGCAGTGTAACCTCCGAGGCTACTCTATGGGAGGCAGGAAAAGCGGTCATCAGGGGCCATATTATTGCCTATGTTGCTACGGAGCGGAAGCGGGTGAATACAGGAGCTGCAAGAGGCCAAGAGAGTCGGTGCTACAACCACGAGAGGGGGGGGGGGGGGGGCTGAGGAAGTATTTCGAGATTCAGAGGCAGCTGAATAATAATCTGCAGGATCGGGCGGTCTTTGATATGCAATATTACCGTCAGTTGTTTCGCTTTGGCAATCATTCAGGAGCGTTGTTGGCTCTGCTAGTGCGTGATGCGAGAGGCTCAAATTTGGTAACTGCCCTTAGGACGTCTAGAGGGGACAAAGTTACGGACTCAGCGGCTATTGTACAAGAGTTCCGGAGATTATATTGCGAGCTTTATACGCCAGAGCAAGAGGACCGCGAACAGGAACGCTGTTTCTTAGATGGTGTTTCCCTCCCACAGGTGACGCAGCCAGAGCTAGAAGCCTTAAACCACCCAATAACTGGGGCCGAGATCCAGCGGGTTATCAAGATGGGGAAAGTGCACAAGGCGCCAGGCCCCGATGGCTATGGGTCAGAATTTTACAAAATTCTCGGGGAGCAAGTGATACCTATTTTAGCAGGAGTATACTCTGAGGTATTGGATACTGGGCACTTCCCGCGGGACATGCGTACGGCTTCTATTTCGCTTATTCACAAGCCGGGAAAAGACCCGGAAGACCCTGCCTCTTATAGGCTGATTTCCCTTATCAATTTTGACATGAAAATACTGGCTTCCATCTTGGCGGAGAGAGCACAGCAGGTGTTGGGCCGACTTATTGGGGACTATCAGGCGGGCTTTGTCAGGGGCAGGGGGGCAGCCTGTAATATTGTGAAAGTCCTGCTGGGTATGGACTTTTGCCTCCAGCGAGATCTGCCCTTGTTGCTGGCTAGCTTAGACGCCGAAAAGGCTTTTGATCGGGTCTCATGGGATTACATGTTTGAAGCGCTGCGGCGTTTTGGCTTTTTGGGGCAGTTCGTGGGCTGGGTCTGCGCGCTCTACACGGAACCGCGCGCGTTCATTTCGATGGGAGGAGAAAGCTCGGCGCCTTTTGTGCTGCGTAGGGGGACAAGACAGGGCTGCCCCTTGTCGCCTCTCCTCTTCATATTACATTTGGAACCTTTACTGGTTAAGCTGGTGCACCAGGAGGAGGTGACTGGAATTACTTGGCCGACAGGCACTCTTAAACTTAGCGCCTTTGCGGATGATATGCTCCTCTGCTTAACGAATCCGCAGCATTCGTTAGAGGGAGCGCTCGGCACCATAGCAACGTTTGGGACATTTTCTGGCTTGGAAATCAACACTGCCAAGTCGTTAGGATTAGATGTGGGTGGGTGCAGCCGGGTGGAGTGGCGAGGAGCTTTCCCCTTAGGTTGGGCTGATAGGCAAATTCGTTACTTGGGTATTCATATTCCGGCGTGCCTCGACCAACTCTATAAAGCAAACATTCAAGCCCTCCTTGAGGGGACTCTGGAGCGGCTGAGGAAATGGTGCCCGTTGCCGCTGTGTCTCAGTGGTAGGATTGCCTTGTTTAATATGATTGAGCTTCCCCGTTGGGCGTACGTTCTGCGGCACCTGCCCGTTTGGCTGCGGCGACGGGAGACCCTGCTTTTGCAGCGTCACTTGTCGCGGTTTTTGTGGAAGGGCCGGCGGGCGCGCATAGCGATGGAGGTCTTGCTCCAACCCAGGGACCAGGGGGGGCTGGACTATTATCGGTGCGAGGGTATAACATGGTCTGTTGGGCCCGGATCCTGCGGGATATGGTAGAGGGTAGTTCGCAGATGGTTCCGCTCAGAATTTTGGGCGCTATGGCGGCCCCCCACCATCGAATGGCAATACTGCAGGAGACAAGGGGCATTACCCCGGAGAGTTGCAAACAGTCGGGCTTCTGGCGGGCGGCAGGGCAGGCTTGGAAGGCCCTCTGTCGCAACAGGAAGGTCTCGTGGCGAAGGACGGACTGTATCCCCTTGATAGGCAATGTGGCTTTTGCCCCTGGGCTGGCCTCTGCGGCGGCCAGACGGTGGGCTGAAAGGGGGCTTTGTTACTTGGGGCAGCTCCGAGTGGAGGGAAGTGAGAAGGTCGATTCTTTTGCTTCGCTACAAAAGAAGTATGCTCTAGGTACCCATGACCTTTTTTTCTATTTCCAGGCCCGCCACTACTTTCTTGGGCTCAGTAAAGAGCATGGCCACTTCTGTGTACAGGGAGGGATGCTGGAGTTGTTCACAAGGTTAGAGGGGAAAATAACGCTAGGGGGATTAAGTCGGGAGCTTCACCCGGAAGGGGGTGCCTCGCGTCTAGCGGCTTTAGAGGAGAAGTGGAGGAGAGATGGTGTCCTGCAGGGATCGGCAGGGCGGTTGCGAGCAGCTTTTACCGCAATCAAGAAGATCTCGGAAACGGTGCAACTGCAGGAAATTCAATATAAATTCCTCTGGCGGGCGTATGTGCATAATATTTGGGCAGCTAAAGTGGTCTTGTCAGCGACTGATGTGTGTAGTCTCTGTAGGATGGAAAAGGGGGGCCTGGCGCATCGGTTTTGGGCTTGCATACATATTCAGGGGCTATGGCGGGGGATCGGGAAGACACTAGGGAGGTGGTTACAAGAGGATTTAGAAATCTGCCCAGAATGGTGTCTGCCTGCGAGCGGGAGCCCCCACTGAGGGGTGCAGCGCGTAGGCTCTGCACCAAAGGTTTTGTGGTAGTAAAACAAGTCATACTTCGGCACTGGCTGGAAGATACAGTGCCATCAGTGGGGGAATGGGAACGAGTTATGCTGGAGTTGATGGGGATGGAGCGGCGTTCAGCCAAGACCCTAGGGGGGAAACAATGGGATCAATTCCTGGAAATTTGGGGCCCCGTTAGCGAGAGGAGCTTGGGGTCAGGGGCAGAGGGACACTCTAGCGACCATTACTCGTGATCTGTTTTGAGCGTGGATCAGCGGGAGGGTGAGGGGGGGTAGGAGGGGGAGGTAAGAGGGGGCGGGGGATGGGAAGTGGGGGGGCGGGGTGGGCAGGAGGGTGCAAGCAGAGTTTAAAATAGGATATATTTTCTTTTCGTAGTCAGCGCCATGCCTGTATTAGTTCTCCGGTCGGCGGCTTAGTGCCGGTGTTGGCCAAGGAGAGGTTAATGTTCGTTTATGCTTATGTTATCTAAGTTTCCTTGTTGTGTGACAGTTTATTTACGCTGGTGTGGACTTCTGTAATCACAATAAAAATGATTTTCCTAAACTGAGGTCAGGAAAGCTTTCAAAACAAAATGCACCTCTTATCTGGAAAGCAAAACGCATAACTCAAAATGCATTAAAACAACTAATTACATTAAGACCCAAGAGTGAAACAAAACAAAAAAAAACAAATCAGCATAGTCTTTACATATACCAACTAACAGTGATAAGAAAACAGACATTTCAAATATCAACTTGCAAGTCTGGCGAAATACAGCTCTGACTTACTAAACAAGAAAATCAACATACAAAAGTACAACTAATTACAAGTTAAATCCAGGCTGTTTAAATCTTTTACAACCAGAAAATGTTAACCTTTTAAAAATGAGGTCAGAAAAGCAAGCAAACAAATTATATATTTTCTCTTCTAATACAACTTACGTTTTTCCTGAGACTTTTTCACCATGTAAGGACAACCTATTCATGGTTTACCTAAATCATTAACTGCCAAAATCATATTTCAAAGAACTAAACTTGTCTGCTGAAAAAGTTCCTCCCAAAGGAAATTGCAGTGCTTCATTACCACTAGTCATTGAATGCCAGGTTTTGCAATATCATGTTTACACACACATACAATGAGAGACTGCCTCTCAAACACTAAAGCTTGTGCCCTGGACTGAGTGTCTGTATTTAGGATGGGGGATTGTGAGTATTATCTACTTTGCCTTGAAAGAAGAGAATGAAGATCCTGGCACGGCACCAACTGATTATGTGCTCTAACTCCTGATCTGGCACCAAGTAAAATCCTCCCTCACACACATCCATTCTACAATTTCATCATCACTCTTCATCATGCTGCTGCTTTACAGATCAAGCTAAACACTACATGTTTCAGGTCAAACCTAGGCACAGACCTTGCTCATCTTAATCAGGACAAGTAAAAACCATTCTGTTTCCGTAAGACCTCTCTCTCAAAACAGTTTCATCTGCAAAATCCGATCTTGGCTTAAATTGTTTTACGTTCTGGTGTTTTACTCTTTAGACTATTCATCCTTTTTGGTGGCCCTCACAAGGGTGAGGCAGCTTCTAAGTATATTCAGGAGGATCAAGGAGACTATGGGGCTCCTGGCATGCTTGAAGTGGTTACAAGTCCCAGAAGAGTCCAAAGTGGAGGCTTTCTTCGCTGCATTTATTTCAGTCGATACAAGTTAGAATCTTCCCTTGCCTGCATATCTATCTATTGTGCCAGGTGTCCCCAATGCAGCCTTGATGTCCTTCCATCCAGGTTACTGAACTTGGGTACTTCCCTTATGTCTGGACTGATCTGGCAGGATAAGGAATGAGAAATTTGTTGCAGGTTAATTTGTTTTCCTTGAATTCTGTTAGAGTAGACCAGAACACTCGGAAGTCTGTAGCCCCTCATGCTTGTTTCTCACCTTAGAAATGGCAAGCTGGCATCAAGTGTTGAAGCTTTTTGCCCCTTTGGGAAAAGGTTGGGGGGGGGATGACTATATTTTGCGACACTGGTGGTCTGGTCCCATAGGGAAAGACCCCTCTAAAGGGCTGAAGGCTGAGTGTTTTTACTCTTTTGGGTAAGTTTGTGGCCATGACATTGGACTATAAGGTCTGCGACTAAAAAGCTGTTTGATTATTTTCATCTAATTTATATTTTGGTGTGCTGAAAACAAAATATTGAAAAAACTCCTAGATGGCATGATTTGCCACAACATGCAAAATTGTCTTCAAATTTATCAAATTTTTTCAAATTACTATTAATTCAAATTACTATTAATTAATTCACATAAGTGCATTTAAGATATAAAATGCCCAAAAAACCTTAAAGGGGTTGTCCGAGTTATGTAAAAAAAATATAGCACTGTAAATCTGATGGTCAGCAATATATGCATAAGCTAAGCAAGTTTTAAGTCCATGCTTCTAATGGTAGAAGGGGTTAATCTTTCCTGAAGAATCCAGTGGGAGGGAAACACAAGGCAGATAGCAGCTCTGGTCAGTGCAGGGGGGTGTGGCCAGCACTGTGACGTCTCGTGTACAGACACAGCTGCTCTCTCCTGCATGCCACACTTGTGCACGAATCATCATTAGGTTCTTGGTTCTAGGCTGTTCACACTTTTTCATTGCAATTCGTGTTAGCTTGTCATTCTTCAACCGTTATGTTATGGCTCCGCGAAAGTGTATTAATTCGCCAGACAGTTTGTTTCATCTGTGGTGAATATACAGTGTTGAAGCAACACTTTGCATACTTTGGACTAAAAATTGGAGATCAAGATAAAGTCTGGGTGCCTCAAAGTCTGAAAACGGTGTGTTGAGGACCTCCGAAACTGGTTCAAGGGTAAGAAAAAATCTTTCAGTTATGGGATTCCTATGGTATGGCGCGAGCAAAAGAACCATAGTGACGACTGTTACTTTTGTTCATGCGATGTGAAAGGGTTTAATTCCAAATGGAAGCATTCCATTTCATACCCCACTCTTCACTCGGCAATTCGTCCCATCCCCCATGGCACGGATATACCAGTACCCAAGCCCCCTGCTACCTTGGAAGAGTTACCTAGCTCCGATGAAGGTGAAGTCATACCTGAACCAGATACGAATCAAGTTCTGACTTTGAAGATACAAGATCAAAATTGTTTTCTCAGGAGGAGATAAATGATTTGGTAAGGGTCATTCCATGTCAAGTGGTCTAGGGCTCCCCCGCATGACCATCACGGATTTTGACTAAATTTTATATTTAGAGCCCACCATGTCTCAAATGAACTTTGATAGAGTTTTAGGTTCTCTGGTGTTAAACCTGTTGAGATATAGCCGTTTGACCCCATAGCCTGAACATGTACAGTACGATTCAAAATTTCAGCAACTTTGAGACCTAATATTATTCTTATTTGTTTATAAGAAATGAAACTTAACTACCCAGCACATCTTTTTGCGCTCTTTTTAATGAGACTAATAATCTTTTTTGATTGTGTCAGACACATTGCACCAAAGTCGGGCAAAGAAATTGGCGGCCTAAAAAAATTAAGAGTTTAACATTGCATAGCTCCTGAAATAAGTAAACAAACATGAAATTTGAGGCATAGTATCTTGTACTGTTTTTTTGTTTAAAATTTCAAGCTCCTAGCCCTTTTCATTAATTTGCAAATTAAGTGTAAAGTTGATGATTTTTGCAAAAAGGCTAAAAATAGGGTATTTTTAACTCCCTTTTACACAAAAGTATCTTCTAGAAACGTTTTCAAACTATTACCATTAGAGCATGTTTTAAACTCCCTAAAAAAGTTAATTTGATTGACTAACGCTGGCATACAGTGCTCTAAAAAAGGACCAAAGTCAGCGGACATTGCCATGGCAACAGCGTATATTTCATCATATTAATTTTTTGGATCATACTTGTGTTACAATATTGATAATTTTTCAATATAAAAATGTTATTGCGTTGGTCCATGGTGACATTGTCACTACCAGTTCAGGAACATGAACTGGCAACCCCATCGCCATAGAGGTCACGCCTGATAGCTCTGCAATACCAGCCACAGGTGGGTTTCTTAATCTAGGTTCCCAAGCCTTTAATTTGGTTGCTTATTTGAGGTTCCAAAGCCTTCAGTGGGTGTCTGGCTGGTTCCCAAGCCAATGATTGGGCATCTTATCCTAGGTTCCCAAGCCTAAATTGTGTATCTTATATGGTTCCCAAGCCGAAGTACTCACCTCAATTTTAATGCTAGCAATATTTTTACATTCTGTTATGTTTGCAAGCTACTTCCTTCAAAATGGATTTTGGGAATTGATACTGTCGGCCAGATGATGTAACTGAAGGTGCAGGGAGCATGCTAATGAGGTGCTGTTCTGGAATCCAGCAAACATCTTGCCTTTCTGGCCAATAAAACGAATGAGCAGGACCTTGAGGATGCATAAATGTTATCAATGCATCATTTTCCTCAGCTGAAACTTCAACAACATTGCCAATCCACCATTTGTCATAGATGCAAGCTACGTAGCAACCAAGGGACAACTCAGATAATTTCAAATACAAAATAGCAGTATTGGAAATTTTGGCTAAAAAACCTATTGTATCATTTGAAACTCTGCTGACACAAACCAAGTTTGAGTCAACTGGTACAAATTGGTGATGCTCTAGTGCCAGCTATTGTGCTGGTTTCTTTCCACCTTTCTTCTTGAAACTTCCTGCTTTTTTCAATTTCATCTTTTGCGACAAAAATATATTTAATTCAGTGTATTTTTAATGACGTGCCTAAAGCAGTCAAGATTTGATCAAGGGTGTCCAAGGCATCTGGATCAAAATCATCTGAAGATGAAGATGCAGTGGCTTCAACCATAGAAGCATATTTTGCTTTGCACCTGATGCAAATTTTCTGGCCTGGCTTTACATTCATTTTGGTCAATTTTTTCAAGCCCTCAGACATGGCTAAAGTTACTTTTGATAATCCATTTTTAGTGACGTGATTCTGCTTTTCAAACGGATTGCAACACGACTTTTGGTTCATTTCATATTTGCTGAGATACTGTGCTTGGTGATGCAAGCAGATACTGTCATTGTAAGGTCAACTTCTGATCGTTGAGTAATAAGCAATTTCTTGCTTGCTGACAAGCAGCTCACAGAATTGAGCCCAGTTTTATTGGAATAAAATGAGCCATGGTGACATTTTGATGAGTTTTTGTCCAACGGTACATTCAGGCATAGGAGGATTGTTATCAAGTGATTCGTCAATGTCCATTTTGAAGTAAATTAGTAAATGTGTACCAACTAATTCTAATCTGAAAATCTATACGTTAAGCTCACGACATATATGCACTTAAGTTATTGAGCAACTCCTATGGAAATGAGTTTTAAATATAACATTTGGATAACGTTAGAACTGCAGGTTGAGTTACATGCCTTTTGTCAAGCATGGTAATGTCTGCTATGTTTAGCCCTCTTTTCAGGGTATTGTACGCCAGGGTTAGTAAATTAAATCCGCTTTCCTAGAAAGCTTAAAACATGCTTTTTCTAATGAAATTGGTTTCAAAACGATTTTAGAAGATACGTTTGTGTAAAAGGAGGTTACAAATAACCTATTTTTACATTTTTGCAAAAAATCACCTTTATACTTAATTTGTAAACTAACAGAGAATGCTAAGAGCATAAAATTATAAATTCAAGAACTTCAGTACATAGAGGTATCATGTGCAAAATTTCATACTTTTTGCTTGATTATTTAGGAAGCTGCATAATGTCTAATTTTTAATTTTTTAAGAACATCAATTTTTTTGGCTGACTTTGCAATATATCTACTTCCGACCTTCAAAAATATTATCATTAGTATCATTAAATAGAGCGCAAAAAGTTGTACAGGATAGTCAAGTTTCATTTTTTATAATAAAATAGCAAAGAAAATATAGGGTCTCAAAGTTGCTGAAATCTCAGACTCGTACTGTACAAAGTCAAGGTATGTGGTCAGACAAATGACTATATCTCAAAGTATTCCACGAGAGAATTTAAACTTTACCAAAGTTAGTTTGAGACACATGGTAGTGTACATAAAAAATTTCAGCAAAATCCAAGATGGTCGAGCGGGGCACTTTTTATATACTAGACCACTTGACATGGAATGACCCGTAAGAGACTCCAATCTTCTCAAAGATGCTGCTGAGTTACTCGGATCAAGGCTGAAGAGCAGGAATTTATTGTTGCCAGGAGTGTCATCTTCATGGTTCAGACATCATGAAAAGGAGTTCGTGCCTTACTTCGCCCAGGAAGACAAGTTGGTTGATTGCATCGATGTCGAAGGTCTGTTGGGTCAATTTAAAATCCAATATGATTCAGTGCAATGGCTTCTTTTTATAGATTCTTCAAAGTCTCAAAGTAGTTTTACTCCACAACGGTTTTTACGCTTCCATACCTGTAGGTCATTCCGTACACTTGAAGGAAACCTACGAGAACTTGGAATTGGTTCTTCGTAAACTTAAATATGAAGACCATGGTTGGCAAGTGTGTGGGGACTTGAAGGTCTTGTGCATGTTCGGGCAACAAGCTGGGTATACCAAATATCCTTGTTTTCTGTGTCTATGGGACAGTTGAGACCGACAAAATCACTGGACCAGGAAGAGTTGGCAGCCGAGGGTGCTAACAGTTGGTGAAAAAATATCCTCCGAGAAACTTTGGTACCTTCCCATAAAGTTCTTCTACCACCTCTTCACATAAAATTGGGATTGATGAAGCAATTCGTAAAATCACTTCCAAGAGATGGAGAATGCTTCAAATACTTGGTCACCAAGTTTCCAGGCCTGTCGGAGGCAAAATTGAAGGAAGGTGTGTTAGACCAGACATTAGAAGGCTTATAGTTGATCAAGAGTTTGTCAATACCATAACGGGTTCTCAAAAAGAAGGGTGGATTGCATTTAAAGAAGTCATACAGAAATTTTTAGGCAATAACACAGATCCTCACTACAAAAAGATTGGACGAATGCTGAAAGCATTTCAAGCTTTAGGTTGCCTGATGAGTTTGAAAGTGCATTTCCTCCAGTCCCACCTTGACTACTTTTCCTGAAAATTTGGGAGCTGTGAGTAAGGAACAAGGTGAATGATTCCACAAAGACATTAAAGAGATGGAAAGGAGATACCAGGGAAAATGGAGCATTACAATGATGGCAGACTACTGTTGGATGCTTCAGAGAGACATTCCAGATGCTACTCACAAGCGTAAATGCACCAAGAGGAGCCTCACAAGGAAGAAGAATCGAGTTTAGTGTGTGTAGGTGAGCTCATTTCAGTTCAAAAAGATTTTCATGAAAATATTGTAATAAAATTTTAATTCTATAAGTCTATTTCCATTTATTTTGAGGTATTGCCTTATTTAACATAGTTACCTAAATTGTCAGGAAACGTGATGTCCTATGACAAAATGGAGGTCATTTTCGGATTCAGTGCACCAAAAAAACGTAGATTACATGGAATAACCAAAACAGCTCTTGAAAAATAATTTTTTGCAGACCAGCTTAGCTATTGGTAAGTGCCCCTCTGCACCACACCTTATGGCATTGATGATGCTACTGGGGGAAGATTTGTAGCTCTTTTCTCATCTGCTGGTAGGGTGGTGCAGACTATCACGTATGGATTGGTCTAGCACAGTGGTTCTCAGTCCAGTCCTCGATACCTAGCCACTAGATTTTCAAGATGACCATAGTGAATATGCATATGAGAGATGTGTGTACAGTCTCCACTGTATGCAAACATCTCTCTCATTCATTGTGGTTATCCTAAAATTCTGGCTGGCTAGGTGTATTGGACTGGGTTGAGAATCCCTGGTTTTAACAGCATTCAAGGAAAGGAATTAATGGGGAAAAAAATTTTTATCCAGGAAGGCTTGGGAAAAGCAAACAACTTATCCTTGGGACTCAGCTACAAGGAGTGGGTTTTAATCTTTGGGACCTGCCATGTCAATTGTGGTGACCAAGCTTGGTTACTTGTCAGACAAGATGCTGTGCTTGATAGCCTTTTAGTCTAATCTAGCATAGCTCATTTTGTTCCTAAACTAAAGTTAAATGTTACTACGGTAGTTGCTTGGTTATATCATTTTTTTATGTTCAATATCTTGTGGTTCTGTTTGTGTACTGCAATCACAAAAGTTTTTAAAAACAATCTTTGTACCTGGAGATGCCATTTGATGGATATCTGTCAAAGTATATCATATTTGAGCCATAGCATTTATTTTCTGTGGTGCTTTTAACTGAAAATATGCACTTAGTAAACTGAACTGCTGCCACTTTCAGCTAATTTTGCTTTGTCCTAATTTACAAGCTGTTACCTCAAGCAGTATTAGACAAGCAGAAATAGGATAGACTGGGAACTTCTGGTCTTTGGATCCCTTGGGGGGGTGGGGTCTCTGAGACCATTCATTAGTGGTCTGCAGCACCCAGTCTGGTGGGAATTGGCTGAGGTTGGAGAGAACTGATTGAGGGAGGGAGAAACTGGTAGGGTCAGAAAGTGGAGAAGGTAAGTGACAGTCTTGGCAGAGAGGGGAAGGGGGATCTGGGAAGAGTTGTGGGGAACTCCTGGGTTTAGACTGGTCTCCACAATGTGAAAATCATGTGCCCGATATTTGTTCTTTCAAGCCATATTCTTATGTAATCTGAAAGTGATTTCACATAGAAAAGAAGGTGCTGTGTATGTAACTTGGAATTGCAATGAGTCCTATAAGAAAATAGTGAAAGATGCCTTCTGTCATTTAAAGTATTTATTGCCCATTGAAAAATTCTCCATTAGTGTTTTTCTTTTTCTTTCAGTAAACGAGGATTCATTGTCCGATCCTTTGGAACAGGGACCCACGTGAAACTACCAGGACCAGCACCAGACAAGCCGAATGTTTATGATTTCAAAACCACATATGATCAGATGTACAATGATCTACTTAGGAAAGACAAAGAACTGTATCCCCATGGAACACACTTTACTTAAACCGATAATACGGTTTCATCTTTCCAAGGTGTAGATCTTTCTTTTGCATATGCAACCACACATCAGGTCAACTGTTGCATTTCATGGTTTACAGGAGCACTAAGCTGATTTCACCTTAGTGAAGGTGGAGTTTTTTTCTTTTAATCCTAGCTCCTCATTTGCCTTTGTGCAATAATGCATGTGATGAGTGCCTTATTGAACAAACTAGCCTTTTTTTACACTTTTTCATTTGGCTCTAATGGAGAATATATATTTAGCTTAGTCAAGCAAACAGGTAAGGCTGAATGTAAAATAGGATGGCATAAAGGAAAGCAACAAAACAGATTTATTTTGTGTCTTTCCATCCACAAAATCTAATTTTTCAAACTAGCTCCAGAGAAGTCCTTGTGGTGCAAAAATTTTAGAACAATTTTGTTTTAAAAAATACTAGATCACTACCCAACACTGCATCACTTTCAGAACGCATCTTTTTTTTCCCCTTCATATCTTCTAAGAAAAGGAATCATGTTTTCGGAACAGAAGTGATAGCATAGTAACTTACAGCTATTAAAATCTCATTCAGCTCGTAGCTTTAAATTAAGCAGGTTTTTTAAAATGCTTTTTAGTGGGCCACTTGTAGACAAGTTGAATTTCTATAAAATTCTGGCACTTCTGTTCATGGAATTTTTGTTTAAAATCTTCATAGGATTTTAAAATAGCAACTGTTTGCAACTGGCAAACACTTTGGTGTAGCTTTATTTTGCTTTGAATATCCTTTTTGAATTTAGGGAAGACTGAAGCTTAGATTTGTTATAAAATGAGCAAATTTATTTCAAAAACAAGCTTTATCGGTTGTTTCTTTTAAATTATACCGTAAAGAAAAACAGTTATAGGTTATGGCCTTTATTTTAATTTTTGGGTCTTATGGTTTCCTCTTGCCCTTTCAGTCTTCCAGCTCAGTCTTGAGCAGAGCTGGGATCTGGTACCATGGGTCTTACTACCCAAGGACCTTTTTCTCTTCAGCACCCCTCTCAATTCATCTAATTTGGCTATTGCAGAGGTAGCCTTTGAATGAGGCTTACACCCGATGTCCTTCTGGAGCCCTGCAGTCAGTGGCTCAATATTGTAGGTTTTGCTGTTCCATGATTGGGACTTCTTCCCAGAGCTGTGAAAGTTGTATCTGCAACATTTCCATTGTAACTGGTAATTGACTCCAAGTCTCTTGCTGCTGAGTCACTGGGTCAACTGTGTGGCCTTTTTAGTTTTAGGTGCCGTTTTTTTTTTCTAACCTTTTATTCCTCCATAGGTTCTTAAAACACAGCTGTTGTATAAACTATTTAGCTATTTGTCCCTACAACTCGATTGGTGTGAAAAACAATTAGAGAACAGTAAAAAAAAAAAAAAAAAAAATAGCAAATGATTTCTGGGTCAGTTGCCTAAAGAAATTTAAAGGTTACAGTGCCTGGTAATTCTTCATGCCCTTGCATACTTTTCACATTCTGATCTATAAAAACTACAGTTCAGAATGGCTTGAGATAGGAGTTTCACTGATCTACTTGTGCCTTCCATGTGAAAAACAAAATTGAAAGTAAGAAACTAGTCTTGATTGTATAGATATTAGAATACTTGGTGGAAGCCCCTTTTGTACCATTTATAGAAGCTACTTTTAAGACGTTTCTACCAGTTTTGCATAGTGATGGTGCATTTTGACAGAACAGGTTAAGCTCTTACAAATGGGGATCATTTATGGACTGTAGTCTTCAAGTCTTGCCACAATTTATGTAGAATTTAGGTCTGAGCTTTGGACCATTTGAAGACAATCCCTTTCTATATGTTGAGCCAAACCATTAAGTCTTAGGTCATCGCCATGCTGAAAAAGGAGTAGTCTCTCCACTCCCAGGTCTAAGATGTGCAAAGGTTTCCTCTGAATCATATCTTCACAAGCTTCCCTGTACAAAGTGTCCCATCAATACAGTTTTATCACCATGCTTTGCTGTTGGGATGGTAGTGTTAAGGTGATATGCTGTTTTATGCCAGTGATTCTCTGCCCCATTTTCAAGGACTGTTTGGTGGGGTCTTCATAATATCCACAGTGACTGTGCATGAGAAATGGCACATGCAAATCTATCTGTACATTCATTGTGGATATCCTGAAGATCTGGATGGCCAGGTTGGTCCCTGAAGTTTGGGTTGAGAATACCTTATCTCCAGGAACAAGCAGGAATGCAGTCTTCACATATGGATGATGTTGGCAGAGACTGAACCCATGCAGGAACGTTCCCCAGTGTCCAATAGGAAAGCTTTTGGGAGCACTCCACTGCACCTGTATGCCTGCCTTCCTAACTTCTCTCCCCAGTTTGGTTTCCATGGAGCCAGCAGGACATACCGTTCCTGTTGCCACACCAAAACTTTTCTTTTTTGGTATAGCATCATGCTTCTGTCTTCCTGTCAATGCCAGTAAAGTCTAATCTGACACTGGACCCAATAGAATTTTCTTTTCTTAGTGATTTTCACCACCAGACTAAGCCTCAGGGCTTCCATAGCCTTCTCTTCATCTCTACATTTCTTTTTTTTAAGAAATGTACCAGGTAACTGATAAACATGGCTGGTGGTTAAAATGCTTGGGCCCTGACCATCACCCAACTCTTGTCTTTTCTGTCAGCAAATGACAGAGGCCTTAAGAATTGAGCCACCAAGTTAGGATCATTGTTTGCTTCTGACTCTGTTTCAGTGGCCTCAACTTTGAGGGCATCAGCTTCCTCTGTGATCTCAGGTTTCTTCTAAGTCCAAACACAAGTGTAAGTCTCAATCTCTGGCTGCACCCAAATCCTCTTCGAGAGCCAATTCAGAGGCCAGAGAGCATAAGCATAGAGACTCCCCTGCTTCTGATGCAGACTGGCCAGCCAAACAGCCCTGATGGGAGGTGCTCTCCTCCAAAGCACTAATTAGGGCTCTGAGATGTTCCTGAGGCTTTGACCTCCGGAGAGTTAGCAGTGCCATGTTCTGGAACGGTGATGCACAGCCCCATAGGTGATTCCACCCATCTCCCAGGATCATCGTATGCTGGCCCTCGAGAGGAGTTTGGCAGCACTCCTAACAGCCTCAGTACCAATAACATTGAGAGCTTTGAGAGTGCAGGTCCTACCAGGGCTCATGCTGGCCCTCGAGATTACATATACCCTCGTTGGAACCAGTCACCCTCTGTGTCTAACAGACACTTAGTCCCTTCAGTCAAGTCCCGCACCATGGGGTAGTGCACCTCTTCCAGCAGCTTGGGAGACTGAGCATGTGTCAACTTTGATGACATCAGGATACTTAGGCAGCTGGCACCATCCCCAGCCTTCCAGTAAGCTGTCTCCTAGCAGCTGGAGTAGGTGTCTGTGAGTGTGGACTCACTGAAGGAACAACTAGGAAGAGTTTTTGTAGTTTGGTTAGGTTAGTTTTTTGGGGTGATTCCCCTTTAAATTTGCCTTATTGACTTGGCTGCTCTTACCAGTAAAGTTACAAAAAAAAATAGTGAATGGAAAAAGATGATCAAGCGTGATCAGACCTGATTGCAAGGGCCGAGGAGGTACCGGCTGGTCAATCAGGGTCTGTCTCCACTCCTGAACCCCTCCTGTGCGGGTGAGGAGCTTTGAGTACGGCAGGAGTGTTGGTGAGCAGCAGTGGAGGATCGTGACAGCGGTAGGTTCTCCGGCGCAGGGGTTCGTCATCGGGAGATTAAAGCTGCACTTTGTTAAAGCTGTATTGCAGGCACACTTGTTTTTCTGCTTGGGGTAGCTTTGAGCTGCATGTCAGTGAAGAGAAGGGAAGCTCCGTTTGTCGCCGCCATTTTATTTGCGCGGGAAGCATTGGCGCGGCAGCAGGCTCCATTTTGTAAATTGTTTCTTCTCAACGCAGTTTTTTTCTGTAAGTGATTGTTTTTTGGGGGTGCCCGGGATCTTTCCAGGCTGCTGTAGCAGGACAGGTTTTCAGTGTTTATTTACAGCCAGTTTTTTCCTGAAAAAAAAAAGCAGTTGCCTTTGCATGAGAAAGCATGCGTTCCTAGCCACAACGTGGAGCTTGTGGGCTGTGCAGGACCTCGTTGTCAGCGGAGGGAGTCTGCAAAGGATGTGCGGTTGAAACTCGCTCCGTGGAACAAAGCATTCTGGAGGACGCTGCTTTGCTGTCTGGGCCAATGGAGGAGGGACCAGAGGCTTCTCAAACAGAGGATAGTCTTGTACTGCCTTACCTAGAGGGGCAGCCTGGATCATCTTCGCCGACGTCCTTGCCAAACAGATTTTCCCCCTGAGTTTGTTTTATTGCTGCACAAGGCTTTTTGTCTGAAGCAGCAGGGGGAGTCTAAGGGCCCAGCATCTAGGAAGAGGGGGGCCCTCCGTCAAGGCGCGTCAGCAGGGCCAGTGGAGGGCTAGAGGAGGATCAGGACCAGGAGTTGGAGGAAGGGTCGCTTCCTCCAGATGAGTCTAGGATTGTCAGGGTTTCCGTAAAGAGGAACTGGCAGGGCTCATTTCGGAGTTGCTTCAGACGCTTAATGTGTCTCCGGCGGGCGTGCTGGAGGAAGACGTGTTGAAGGATCCCATTCTCCAGGCGGTGCGAAAGCCCCAGAAGGTTTTTCTTTTGCACAGGGTGATTAAGCAGATGATCCTAGAAGAATGGGAGCTTCCTGAAACGGGACTCAGGGGGTCTCGTCTCATGTCTCATTTGTACCCTTTGGTGGAACAGGAGAAGATGTTTCGATCACCTAGAGTGGGTGCTGCGGTGTCAGCAGTAACTAAGAAGACCACTATCCCGGTGGAGGGCGGTGCTGCTCTTATGGCTGTTCAGGATAGGAAGCTTGATACCCTGTTGAAACAAGCTTTTGATGTGAGTGCGCTCTCGCTTCAGGCCTCGGCTTGTGGGGCTTTGGTGGCATGGGCCTGTTTGTGCTGGGCGCAGGGGCTCCCGAGTACGGCTGGAGCTGATAGGAATGTAGAGTTGGCGGCTAGGCTCGAATCAGGTGCGGCTTACCTTGCGGACATCTTTTATGATTTGGTAAGAGCGCTTTCGAACAGCATGGGATCTATTGTGGCAGCGTGCCGTTATCTCTGGTTACGTAATTGGTCGGCGGATGTGTCTTTAAAGACCCGTTTGAGTAAGTTGCCGTTCAAAGGGAAACAGTTGTTCGGGGAGGACCTCGATAAGTTGGTTAAGGATTTGGGGGAATCCAAGGGGGGGATGTCTTCCGGAGGATAAGACCAAGTAGGGTCGGGCTCCTGGGCCGATTAGGGGTCAGTCTCGGGAGTTCTGGCGTTTTCAGTCGGTGAGGTTTTCCCCTTTCCAGAGAGGACGTTTTGCGACTAGGTTGCAGCACTTTCGGGGGTTTCGGGGTGCGAGCAGGGGATCTTACGGTGCCACTGCCTCTACCTCGAACCAGCAAAAGCAACAATGAAACATAGAAACATGATGACAGAAAAAGACCACATGGCCTATCTAGTCTGTCCTTCCATATCAACTACAACAGTCCCCTTTTTACCTTTAGAGATCCTCTGTTTGTCCCATGCTTTTTTGAATTCAGTTACTGTCCTCATCTCTACCACCTCCTCCGAAATGAAGGGGACCCAGATAGGGGTGGATCCCGTGGGAGGTTGGTTGAGGGATTTTTACCATGTCTGGGTCCGAGTCACGACGGATCAGTGGGTTCTACGAGTAATTCAGGAGGGTTATGCACTCGAGTTTGCAAAACCCCTGTTGCCGGCCTTCGTTCGCTCGCCCTCTCGGGCGAGGGCCAAGGCGGAGGGTGTGTGGCTAACATTGCAACGCCTTGTGCAGATGAGGGAGGTAGTCCCAGTACCTGCAGACCAGTGCGGTTCAGGTTGATACTCCATTTCATAGTGCCGAAGAAGGAAGGTTCTTTTCGTCCTATTCTCGATCTCAAGCAGGTAAACAGATGTCTTCGTGTTTCTTGTTTTCATATGGAGACTCTTTGGTCGTTGATGGTGGTGGTCAGAGAAGGGGAGTTCTTGACATCGCTAGACCTCACGGAGGCTTATCTGCATATTCCTATTCATCCAGATTACTATCAGTTTCTTCGCTTTGCGGTCCCGATGGGTCATTTCCAGTTTCGGGTGCTTCCTTTCGGTCTCGCAACGGCTCAATGGATTTTCACCAAAGTAATGGTGGTAGTGACAGCTGCGTTAAGGCGTGAGGATATTCTGGTTCATCCCTATTTGGACGATTGGCTCATCCGAGCAAAGTCCAAGGAGGAGAGTGTGCGCGTAACAGGATGCGTAGTCAGTTTCTTATCCGAGTTGGGATGGATAATCAATGTTGACAAGTCATTCGACACCCTCGCAGGATCTCGAACACCTGGGGTGCAATGCGATACCCGAGCAGCTCGGGTGTTTCTGCCCCAGAGGAGAGTGTTGGCTCTTCGATTGGTTCAGCAGTTTCTGCGTTAAGCCAACGGCATGGCATTTTCAGCTGTTGGCCACCATGGCAGCAACGATCGATCTGGTTCCCTGGGCAAGGGCTCACATGTGGCCTTTACAGAGGTCTCTGCTGCGCAGTTGGTCCCATCAGTGTCAGCCTCTGTATCACATGCTAGTTTGCCCCAGAGGTACGGAAGGCGCTCCGATGGTGGCTGAGCAAAGCAAACCTGATGGTGGGAGTCCCTCTGGAATCCCCGTGTTGGCTTCCTCTGACGACGGATGCCACTCTGTCCGGATGGGGAGCTGATTGCGAGGGGCAGGTAGCGCAGGGATGCTGGACTCAGGAGGGAACGGACATGGTTCATAAATCACCTGGAAATGAGGGCGGTTCGGCTGGCCCTCTGGGAGTTTTTGCCTTGGGTTTGCGGTTGTGCGGTATGGGTCTTTTCAGACAACGCTACCACAGTAGCATATATCAACCGTCAGGGAGGCACGGGCAGTGCCAGTTTGGAGACAGAGGCGGAGCTCCTGATATGTTGGGTGGAGCTGCATCTGCCAGCGATATCAGCGGTGTACGTGGCTGGAATGGAGAACGTCGCGGCCGACTTCCTCAGTTGGGTGTGTTTGGACCCGGGCGAGTGGCAGTTAAACGCAGAGGTTTTCGAGCAGATTGTGTGCCAGTGGGGAGAACCGGTCATGGATCTGATGGCGACATTTGTGTTAGCAAAGGCCAGTTGGTTTTACAGTCGAAGAGAAAGAATGTCCGAGGGTTTGGACGTGTTGGTTCAAATGTGGCCGAGGCGCAGCCTGCTGTATGTCTTTCCGCCTTGGGCGCTGCAGCGCGTGGAGGCACACAGGGGTCTGGTGATACTCATTGCCCCGGATTGGCCGTGGAGGCCCTGGTTTGCGGATCTTGTGTGATTAAAAGCAGATGAACCGTGGAGACTTCCCATCAGACAGGACCTGTTGCTGCAGGGGCCTATCATGATGCCAGAGGTGGATCAATTCTCGCTTACGGCATGGCTATTGCGAGGGCGAGGTTGAGGAAATGTGGGTTTTTCTCGCAGGTGATTTCCACCCTCCTTAGGGCCTGGAGATCTACCACCTCGGCGTATATTCGAGTGTGGTGCGTTTTCGAAGGATGGTGTGTTCAGAGGGAGTGTAGTCCTCTCTCGGCCTCAGTGCCGGTGGTGATAGATTTCTTACAGGCGGGCCTGGAAAAAGGTTTGGCGTGGAGCTCACTGAGGGTTCAGGTAGCGGCCTTGGCCTGTTATCGAGGCAGGATTCATGGTGACTCCTTGGGAAGACAGCCGGATGTGCTGTGCTTCCTGAGGGCGGTAAAGCAGTTACGCCCTCATAGGCCTTTAGTTTCCTGCATGGGATCTCAATTTAGTTCTTTCGGTGCTATTGGTGGAGCCCTTCGAGCTGTTAACAGCTTGTACGTTAAAGGATTTGACTTTGAAGATGGTGTTTCTGGTAGCGATTTGTTCGGCAAGGAAAAGGTTGTTTTGAGGACGGTGCTGTCTTTTTTTTTTTTTTTTGCTGAAGTTGCTTTCACCTCTTCATTTGAGTCAGCCAGTGGTGTTGCCGGTGCTCACAGGTTTGACAGGGTCTTCCAGATTCGTGGCTGTGACTTCTGGATCTCGGGCGGCTTTTGAAGCGCTATTTGAAGAGGACAGCTTCTTTTCGGAAATCGGATCGGTTGCTCGTTCTGTTTGGAGGGCCGTGCAAAGGAGAGACTGCGGCGAAGTTGTCCATTTCCAGGTGGATGAAGGAGGCGATAGCTTTGGCATATCTGTTGGGAAAGCAGGTACCGCACGGCTTGCGGGCCCATTTTACCAGAGCTCAAGCGACGTCTTGGGTGGAGTGCAGTTTGGTGCCGGTGGATATTTGTAGGGCAGCCACTTGGTCCTCGCATACTTTTGTGAAGCACTATCGGTTAGATGTACAGGCGAGGGAGGATGCAAAGTTTGGTTCAGTGGTTATTCAGGCTGGGCTCACGGGTCCCTTCTGTAATTAAGGGGCTCTGTTACATCCCTATGGTGCGGGACTGGACTGGAGGAATGATAACGAAGGTGAAATTAGGCCTTACCTGCTAATTGGCTTTCCTTGAACTCCAGTCCAGTCCTGGAACCCTCCCTTCAGTAGTTCTGTAATTCTGCATGTGGTAGCGATCCTGGGCAAAAGAAGTAAAGTTACGATGTCTTGTCTGGGGTTTCAGATGTTCCCACTGCCGGCTGGGGGTGGGTAGTTTAGGGTTTACAATTGTTTCTCTGCGGAGGAGTTGAACTCTACCTTGCAAGGGGTTTTTTGTTGACAAAAAAGAGGGGAAGGTCACTAAGGAAGAACAGGGTTTTTTGGTTTATGATCATTCACTACTTATTTGTTGCTCCTGTGAGTCTGCTTTGTCAGTAGGGTACTGGAAGGCTGGGGGTGGTGCCAGCTGCCTAAGTATCCTGATGTCGTCAAAGTTGTGGCATGCTCAGTCTCCCAAGCTGCTGGAAGAGGTGCACTATCCTATGGTGCGGGACTGGACTGAAGTTCCTCAAGGAAAGCCAATTAGCAGGTAAGGCCTACTTACTCCAAGGTATCAGAGGTGAATCTGTATCGGCATCAACCTTTGTCAGTGAAACATTGAGATTGAATCAAGGATCGTCAGTACTTTGATTTCTTACCAGACACTGATTCTAGTTCTGATGAATCTAACAGGGACTCACTCTGTTCCTGAGACCTTCCAGACATCCCTTTGGACCATTCACCCTCTCAAGAGGATATGTCCTTTCAGGAATTCATCTGGGATGTGGCAGCAGCGCTTGCTGATTACAGTACCTTCAGGAAAGGGCTGAAGAATTGCAGCTACTCTAACACCCACAGAGGCTGCTGCATTGTATCCTGCAGGATCTAATACTCTCTGCATGTGGGAGGCCCTGCTCACGATTCTGCTTGTCAATAAGCGATACCATGTACCACAGGCTTTCAAAAACCTCAGCTCTCACATCACTCAGTGGTTATGCGCTGAATTAAGAACTCTTAGAATTATGCCTCCATGCCATCAGGCAGAAATTCTAGGACATTCTGTGTCTTTGGGTGAAAATGCTTCCAGACATGCATGCTAGCCTTCAGAATAAACTTACATGCTATACATGGGCATGTTTCTGAAGGATATTACCAGAGATTTTGGAACTTTCACTCCTCACCTTCCTGATGAGGGGGGCTTCTCAGATACTCATCAAAGCCAGAACGCTTCCAAGTTTCCCACCAGGGCCTCTTTTGATGCCTTTGAATCAACAAGCAGAGCTTCAGCAGTCTGCATTGGGGCTTGTAGGATGGCCTGGTTACAAGCACCCAACCTTGAGCAAAGGGTTAAAGATATATTGGCCAATATCCCATTTACTATGGAAAACCTTTATGGTAAAGAATCTAGGAAAAGGCAGGGGAGTAGGTCTGTCTCTATCTTGCTCTAAAATGCCTTTAAAGGAAAACAGCTGACCCCTTCAAAACAAAGGCTTTTCCCAAGAAATCTTTCTATGCTAAAAAGAGATTATCACATACTGCATATCAATAACTTCTTACACAGCAGAAACAGCAGGGTCCTCGCCAACCCAGAAAGTCAAAAGCTCCTAAACCTTAACCAGTCCCACAGCTGCAACCTGTGCCTGGTTTTCGACTCTTAGCTAGAGAGCATTGCCAAAAACAACAAAAATTCAATGGGTTTGTTGGAACAATGAAACAGCACTATCACAATAAATTGTTCCACTCTCTAACCAAAGAAGTATCACTATTTTTTTCTTTTTTATATTTTTCTTCTTTTATCTTATGGGAAATGGGTCTCAGACTTGTTTGGGGAAAAACGTCAGAGAACTAATGTCTCAACAACCGACTCAACCCCTTCTTGCATCAATGACCCAATTATTTCCCCTTTTTTTTGAATATATTATACAAAGTTTGTTTGAATTGAAGCAGGCTGAAAACTGCGGTCAATATGCTTGATATGCTTAATATGCTGAAAACTTTCAATCAATTTCAAAATAAAGCAGAACGCTTATCTGTAAAGCCCATAAGGACTGTAATCTCTTCCCGACGCCGATCAATAGCGCCAATGCGTTTCACCGCTTGTGTGGTTTCATCGGGGGAGTAGTGCCTGAAGTTATCATTCAAACTGCTTGACCCGGTGAGTTCTAAAAGGCAAGAAAATCCAATCAATACTTCTATAGCATGTAAAATTAATCAGTTGTATTAATTCGTGTTGTCCCAGGGTGCCATAGAGTTCCTCCTCCTCAAGAAGGGATGGGCTTCTGCTCTCCCTATTTTCTCATTCCAAAGAAAACAGGAGACTTCAGTCCCATTTTAGATCTGAGACCTACACAAGTTTCTGGAGAAATTCAAAATGATTTCACTAGGAACTCTTCTACCGTACCTCCAGAGAGACATAATTGTTCTCTATACCTCAAAGAGGGCATACACGCGATGAAAACCACAAGAGTCGATCCAAGATGGTGGATGGATGAGAGCTAGTGTGTGGCAGCGTTTTTCTTCTCTCTGATATGGGCAAAAGGAAAGCTAAAGGGCCTAAAAAGCCCCCCTCTGGCCCAGCAGCCCCTTCTGCATCCTCTTCTCGAGTGGTTGGTCCACTTGATGCTTTTGTTACACTGCTACAGCAGTCGGGTGAGCCGGTGGAAAAGAGTCCCTCTGTCCTCTTGTTGGAGCGGGAAAGCTCGCTGGAGGGCTTGGGTCTGGAGATCTCACCACCGGAGCAGTGGTGGCCTCCCAAGGATCTCCTGCTGAGAAGGAGTCCAGTGCAGCAGGAGGTAGCTTCTCCCTCCGAAGTGAGAGAAGGAGCTGAGAGTGGAGGGTCGGCTGCACTGAGTAGTAGTGAAGCATCTGCATCAGCTTCCCCCTCGAGTTTGGAGATTCCTTTTTTGCAGAGGTTGGTTTCCAGGATGGCGGATGCCTTCTCTGTGATCAAGGCAGAGGGAGTGGAGCAGCGTGAGTCAGAAAACAGCTCTGTGCAGGCACAAACTTATACTTTTGCCTTTGAGAGACCGGCTGTTTTTACTCTTGAGTCTATTTGGTCGGCGATAGTTAAATTAGGGGAACTTTTTGCTCCCCAGATGGGGGGCTCTTGCGGCTAAGTCTCAGGAGTTTGTAGTTTCTCTCCAGCAACACTCCGAGGAACTCTGTTTTACAAACATCTGTGGTAGAATTGAAGCAAAAACTATCTGTAAATGAAGGTATATCATCATATCAGACTCGCTGGCTTTAAAAGCTCGGATTGAGATGTTGGAGAATGTTTCCAGATATTCTAATCTCCGCTTAATTAACTTTCCAAAGATTCTGGTATATCTGCGAAAGATGTTTCGTAAATATTTAGTGAAGTTTTGGATGTACCTATTGATTCCCACCCTCCTATGGTTAAGTTGTAGTATTTACCTCAGGGGAGAGGTTTTGGGTGGTGGAGCTATAGAGGGCGTGGATCAAAGTGATGTATTAGATGTGTCAGCTATTTTGGAAACATCTTTATCTGATTCTGTTTCTTCTACTTTGATAGCAACCTTTGCTCTTGCTTCTGATTGGTTTTTGCGTATATATTTTAGGAAATGAGCTGTACCTTTTCTTGGGTTACAAGTTAGTTTTCCCAGATTTATCCAAAGAAACTCAGACGTAGAAAATAATTTTTACTACTTCGTCCTGGAGTTTTGCTGTTGGGGGGTGTATTTTTTCTGAAATTTCCCTGCAGATGTATGGTTAGAATTAATGCTCAGTCATATATTTTCTTTGAGCCTTCACAATTGCTTGCTTTTCTGAGTGCCCGCCGCCCTCCTGAGATAGTCCTCGACCCACTGCAATAGTTTAGTCCTGGCTGGCTGTTCTCATCTAATTTTTCTCAGATTTCTTAGTTTAGTGAGGTTAATGGATCTCCTTCTTTTTGGTGGGCTATAGTTGGGGGCTGGTTTTCGTTTTCCTCATATTTGTTTTTCTTCTTTGTATAATATTGATTGTATCAATATTGTTGAATTGCTTCCATGCTTCCTAAATTTTCATGCATTGTATGTGCTTGTATTTATTGTAAAAATGATAGATTAAATTTAAAAAAAAGAGGCATACACGCATATACTGATACATCCTTCCTACAGACAGTATCTGTGCTTCATGTTTCAGAGAAACTATTTTCAATTCAGGGTTCTCCCTTTCGGTCTAGCCTGTGCCCCAAGGGTCTTCACCAAATGCATGACTAATAGGCTGCACCTTGCATATCTCCACACCTTGGGCATATTAGTCTTCCCTTAAATGACTGGTCGATCAGGTGAGACTCCCCTCAAGGTAAGACTCTCCCTTCATCGCACCATCATGGTGCTTCAACATCTAGGCTTTGTCATAAACTTCCCAAAATTTCATCTCTCTCCAACCCAATGACTGGAGTTCATCTGAGCACAGGTTGTGGCTGTGGGACTGGTTAAGGTTCAGCAGGCCAGAGTTTTTTCCTTCCATAGGATCACTCTGCCCCCCTCATTGAGCTGGCATAACACCTGCAAAAGCAGACCCACATCAGAGATGCTGCTACTCTTGGGACAAATGGTCTCCACAGTCCGTCGTCCCCCTGTGCTCCATTACACATGCCAAGCCCAATGGACTGTCTTCCCAATGGATGCAACAAAGGGGTGCGTCAGACGAGATCCAAATAACCCCTCAGCTGAGCAAGTCCCTTCAGTGGTGGTATTGCCTTAAAACCTACTCACCAGGTCGCCTTTTCAGCTGCCTTCACCTCGATGCACCCTGACAACGGATGCTTCCAAGCTGGGTTGGGGAGTGCATCTCAACAACTTAACCACACAGGAATCTGCCATGCTGATAACTTTCTGGAACTACAAGCATTGACAAATGCTCTGGGTTTTTCAACCCTAACTTTTGGGGCAACTTGTTCTTGTCAGAATGGACGATCAGGTTACCATGTTCTATGTGAACAAGCAGGGGAGATGGGGGTCCTGTCCATTCTGCAAGGAAGTGCTTCGCCTGTGGTCCTTTACCATCTCATACTGAATTCACCTCGGAGCAGTGTATGTCCTGGGTGAACTCATTGTCCTTGTGGACAGGCTAAACTGAAGCCTTCGTCCACCCGTATGGACCTTGCATCGAGAGAAAGCTGCTTGGATCTTTTGGATGTGGGGAACCCCACTTGTAGATCTTTTTGCCACTCTGCAAAACAAACAGCTTCCTCTCTCCTGCTCCAGGGTTCAGTCACTACACAGGTGCCTGCCTTCTACACTGGGGACAGGATCTGCTTTATGTATTCCCTCCCATCCCTCTTGATTTCCAAGATGCTGTTCAAGCTACAGGCCAACAAGGGCTCTATAATGCTCCTAGCCCTATTTTGACCCTGTTAACCATGGTTCCCTCTGCTTCTTTACCAGGCAGAGATTCAGCCACTTGACCTGGGATATGTACCTGACCACCTCTCAGGACAATGGGACACTCATCCATCCCAACATCCACTCCCTATACCTGATGGCATGGCTTCTGAAGGCTAATGTTCACTAACCTCATTGTCACAAGATGTCAAGAATATACTCTTTGCATCACGCAAAGATTCCACCAGACAATCTTGTGCATTCAGATAGCATAGGTATGCACTTTGGTGCTCCCCAAAGGGACTTGACCCCTTTTCCTTTTCAGTGGAGTTTCTTTTACAATACCTTCTCAGCTTATTAACGGGCCTTAAAACTTAACTCTGTCATAGTGCATCTTAGTTCCATTGTGGCTGCTCATGAACCCCTGCAGAGACAGCCTATTTCTTCACATACCTTAGTAGCATGTTTCATGTGGGGTCTTAATGTGCTGTCCAAACCATCCATTAAACCCTCTAGTGGTCTGGGATCTCATTGTGGTTCTTGTGCAACTACTAAAGCCTCCTTTCGAGCCTTTGGCCACCACTTCACTGATGATTCTGTCATGGAAAGTATGCTTCCTCATTGCCCTCACATCAGCTCACTGCAAGCTCTGGTGGCAGACCCACCTTATACCCAGTTCCAACATGAGAAGTGGTTCTGTGGACCCATCCACATTTCCTTCCAAAGGTTGTCTCCTCCTTCCATCTGAACCAGTTTGTCATCCTACTGATTTTCTTCCCTAGAACACATGCATCTTGGGCAGAAGCAGCGCTCCACGTTTTAGATTGCAAACGAGCGCTGGCTTACTACTGGCGTAGAAGTAAAGATCACCAGTGATCCTCTCAATTCTTTCTCTTTTGATCCTAGTCAGCTGGGCCTCCCAGTGACAAAACTGACTCTATCCAGATGGATAATAGATTGCACAGACAGGACTCCCTGGAGGGTCACATTACTGCTCATAATGTACAGGCTATGGAAACCTCTGTAGACAATCTGTTCAGTATCCATTCAGGAGATCTGCTGGGCAGCTACCTGGTTCTCCATTCAAACGTTTGCTGTCCACTGTTATCTGGACAGACTCCCATCTGGATGCTGTCTCTGACCAAGCTGTACTCCAGTACCTCTTTGGGACTTGAGCTCAACTCCTACCATAAGAACATAAGATATGCCATACTGGGTCAGACCAAGGTCCATCAAGCCCAGTATCCTGTTTCCAACAGTGGCCAATCTAAGTCATAAGTACCTAGCAGTCTCCCGAAAAGACACAGGTTACAAGGAAATTAAGGAGTTAAAGACCAAACAACTATATGGGGAACCCCCCTATCACTTTGAATCCAGCCATCACTATGGCAATCTGATTGAGAGGAGGACTGTGGCGCCCTATGAAACCTAGCTCAAGAGTTAGCAGAATGTTGTGAGCAAGCGGTGGCTAGAGAACTTCCCATTCCACAGACTGAAACACTGTATTCCTCCTCTTTAGCCAGCTAAATTCTCTGCAGGTAAAATTTTGCTCAGACAAAATTTAGTCTGAATATGGGGAGAGGAAAGAGGAATTACAAATGTTGGGGTTAACTCCAAAACTGAAACAAACCTGGGGGTAATTTTAAATGATAAAAAAGCGAAATTAGACTTACCTGCTAATTGTTGTTCCTTAACAGACAGCTACAAGAATCCAGACTTCCTTTAGAGGGGTTTGCCACCTACTGGAATAGAATACAAGGTCCACAACTATTTCCAGATTCTCTGGCTGCAGTCTTTTGCCCTCGGATTGCACTGCTCTACCCCCATGCCTGTCTGATTCTGGGGGGAGCTATTGAGTTGCATATGTGAAGACTGCATTCTTGCTTGTTCCTGGAGATAGCATGGTTACTTGCCTATAACAGGTGATCTCTGGGAACAGCAGGAATCTGGTCTTCACAACTCTCTCCTCCCCTAGGAATTGTAGGATTTTTTTGGTTTGCTGCTCTCAGCTACACACACAACTGAGGAGAGGAATTGGGAAGGCAGGCATGCAGGTGCAGTGGAGTGCTCCCAAAACCTTTCCTATTGGATGCTAGGGAATGTTCCCGCGCAGGTTCTGTTGGTGCTGATGTCACCCATATGTGAAGACTGATTCCTGCTATCCCTGGAGATCACCTGTTACAGGTGAGTAACTGCTTTATGCCACACGTTGCTTGTCATTAAGAGCTTTGGTCTCATTTGCTCTGATTTATATTCTACCTATTGTGACATTCTAGGTGGCTTATAAAAAGCATTTTAGAAAAAAGTACAAATATTAAAGCAATGGCTTCAAATATAATCTTAAAGTAACAAGAGACCTAACTTCCACCACCTGCAGTGTCCCAATTTTCTTTACAAAATACTGGTATGACATGTGGCCTGTCTTAAGCAATGGCTTCCTTCCACACTACCATAAGGCCATAGTTGTGGAGTAATCTTGAAAGTGTTGATTAGTGAACATTTTCCCATGGCCAGTGACCTCTGTAGTTAAAAAGTAATCTGAGACCTTCAGTGATCTTGCTCAGCAGTTTCTTTAATGCATGGCTATGCCTTAGGGCGAAGACCTGCTTGAGGCAGTTGTTTGGTGCCAAGCTGAGTATCCATTGGTATACTAACCCATCATTATAAAATGGAAACACTGAAGCTTTCTTATAAACATTCCTCTAATCTGCACCTTTGAATAACATTTTATCCTGGAGTTACTTCAGCCACTCCCTGTTCAGTATGTTTAGACCTTTGCTTCAGATTCACTTCATGTAACAGAAGTTGCTTGTTTCTTCATCCAGGTGTATTTGAATTAACTCTACTATGATTGGACACAGGTGGACTTCATCTTATGGGTCTTAAGTCAGTTTTTGACAGTACAGAAAGTTTAGGTTTTCTTAGTGTAAAGACCTTACATAATCAAGACTTTAAAACATAAGACCAATTACTTTTTGAAAACTTGTATAAAAGTGTAGAGTATTCATGAGACCAAGTGAAACTCCCAGTTCAGTATGTTTTGAACTGTTTTTCTCCAAGGACAAGCAGGATAGCAAGTACTCACAAGTGGGTGATGCTATCTGATAGCTTGGTATGGGAAATCTTCCTTCTAAGCTTTAGTACCTTGAAGAACTTTAGACTCTGACCATGAATGAGCATCACTTCCCGCAGCACCTTGTTGGTGGTTTTTTCTATGGAGTCCTCTCCATGGGGTGTGGGTCACATCTTATCTCCAGGAACAAGCAGGAATGAGTCTTCACATATGGGTACATCAGTACCAACGGAGTCTGCGTGGGAACGCTTCCCAGCATCCAATCAGAACACTTTTGGAAGCATCCCAATACGCCTGCGTGCTGCCTTCCTGCCTTTCCCAACTGCCTCTCCTCAGTTTTTGTTTTTCCGCGGAGCCGGCAGGACGTCCTGTCACTGCAGAAAATTTTTCTTTTATTTTTTGGTTTTCTTGTGGTCGCAGCTGCCTTCCCCAACGCCACCGGTACCGCCGGTGTTTTTGTTTCTTTTTCCTTGTAAAGGTTTTCCTTTTTAAGTAATATTTTTCTTTGTTAGTGCCTCACGGTTTTTCTTAGGCCTGCTAGAACTACTCACTTTCCTTATGGAACCGCCAGCCACTATTCCCAAGAAATGTACAAACTGTGGCGGTACAAAATTAATTTTAGACACTCACAATTGGTGTCTAACCTGTTTGGGTCCTGACCATTTTCCTTGAGTGTCCCTCCTGCAATAGTATTGTGGGAAGAAATCTTCAGCATCGAGTTCCCCTCGATACGCGGTCCCCATCCAACTTCAGGGCACCAACCATCTCTTCTACACGGGATCAGGTAACCCAAAAACAGTCTTTTAAGACTAGCCAGTCCTCGAGTGGTAAATCTCATGCACAGCATAGAGATGCCTCCAACCTTGCCCTTGAGAACACACTGGCTTTAAAACCCCAGTGGGAGTCTTCGGCCTCCAAAGCCTATGTGGGGTTTCAGGTTGTTCCTGAGGTTCACCCCTCACAGAACATACCTGAGCCATGCTCGGTGGTGGTATCCGCTTCGAGCGGTACCGATACCCCGGCATCGACAATGGTGTTGGATGAAACATTCCTCACCAAGGATCGTAGTCTGGCATCCTCGGTACCTTCGGGGCTGTTGGATACGCTGCAGACCGACCTTCCAGTATCGGTATCGAACCCGGTACCGATACTAGTACCGATGTTGGTACCCTCCAGATGTGCATCGATAGACTCGCTTCCTTCGATGCCAAGTCTGGAATCGATCTCCAGTCTGGAGGACTGGGTACTGACTTGCCTTGGTATCGACACCAGACGGTACTGAAGGCATGGTTCCCATGATCCAGGTCCGGCACTCTCGGTTTCTTCGATACCGCTAGAGTTGTCACCGGCTGGCCTTCATCCACTGGTATCAGATATGGTGCCGGAGTCGGTACCGGTATCCACATTACCATTGTTGTCGGTGCCCTCCATGCTTCTCATCAGGCTCGCTTCCCTCGATACCGAGTTTGGAATCGATCCCTAGCATGGACGATGTGCTACCGACTGTTGCGGGTCCCGACCTCCTGTGGTACCGGCGACCATCCTCTAAGGACCACCATTCAGGATCTTATATTCCTATAAACTTGGATAGATCCCTCGGTGCCAATGCTAGTTCTTCAACAGATTTGGCCTGTCCAAAAGATTTTCCCTCTGAGGATTATTCTTTTCCAGCTTTTCTCCTGGATATGGCAAAATCACTTGCCATTTCTATACCTGGACAGGATCCTACACAAGGGAATACAGAATCCCTATATATTTCTGGAAGAGCAAAGGAGAACATGCTTCCTTTGCATCATTCCTTGCAGGATCTCCTTCTACAAATGTGGAAAGCTCTTTTAACGGTACCCCCACCTTCCAGGGCAACTGATCTTATATATCAGGTGCCCCCCTCTCCAGGTTTTCAGAAGACTCAACTTCCTCATTCCATAGTTGTAGAATCAGCAATGAGGTGGGTGAAGAGTACTAAAAAGCATTCTTCTTATCTGCCAGGTCGTGAGTCTAAGACTTTAGATGCCTTTGGACGCCAGACCTTCCAGGCATCCATGCTTTCAGCAAGAATTCTCTCATATCTTCTATATGGGTTTATCTCTTGAGGAGGTCACAAACAAATTACTATTTTTGACTCCTTTTCTTCAAGAGCCCAAAAGTGCAGACTATTCCTCACTGGTTAGTCATGCTCAAAATATCTCTAGGTTCCTTACTTGTGCCTCCCTAGACTCCTTTGAGTCTGTTAGCAGAACCTCTGCTATAGCTATAGGGGCACGACGTAAAGTCTGGCTTCAGACTTGGACAAATGGGCACAAGAAAGACTGGGAAATACTCCTTGCACTGGGGAAAATCTCTTTAACAAGGAGTCTCTACTCGAAGTTGCTCAGTTAACCACTGACTTCCCTGTTTCCAGAGGCTGTTCTACGACTTCCTCTTTCCCAGTTGGTAGGAAATGTCCTACCAAACTTTCTTCCCCTAGGGGGAAAATGTTTTATCCATCTTCTGCCCATCATACTGATGTTCCCAAACAGGGGAAACATCGCCCTGGTCTGAAGAAACCACAACCTCAACAGGGTCAGCAAACCCAGCAGTCGCAGGGTTTCAAATAGATCATATTTTCCCCCTTTTGGTTGGTGGTTAAAGTGCCAGTCTGCTTCTTTTCACTTGAAGTATCTGCACTAATTTTATCCTAACCTTTTCTAGATATCTCTTCATGAGACATCTTTTCTTTTACTCTAAGAGTCTTTGATGATCATGCCCATACTTAACAGGTTTCTCTTCCTCTTTGGGGAAAAGAGAAGTGACAACTATCAAGACAGTTTTTCCCTGTACTGGCATGTATCATCTTACTTTTCAGAGACTTTCTGCATAGTCAGTCTCTTTCAACTCCGTCTTACCTCCCTCTTACTACAACATTCGGTTTGTAAGAGCGGCTCTTTTATACTGGTAAGCCCCTATGGTCCTCTACCTATTCCACAAGGGGATTTCTCCCTTCCAGAGTTGTCTCCCCCTTTATTACCTTAGGGCAGCTCATCAGACAATAGGAAGTCCTACCATGTCTGTCGTTTCTTTTTCCAATCTAAAAAAGGAGAAAAGACGTTTTTTTCCGCTGCCCTAGTAGTTGCTGCAGATACAGCAATTCCTAGTGGTTAAGCCACTGGTTCTGTTCCCCACACAACCAGGGTTTCCCCTCCACTAGCAATCCTTCTAGCCTCGGTGCTAAACCCCAAACAGGTTATTAGCCTTGTTTGGAAACCCTATTATCACAGACTGGTTGGTTAACTTCTATTCTCTGCCCTTGTCCTTGGTGGAATAGTCAAGTTGCCCACTGGCTTAAAACAGTCAGTTTTTTCTTCTTCTAACCAACCTGCAGTATGCTCTCTCCAACTCTACAGAGTAGCTTTGCACTATGGGCCCTTGCTAGAGAGCATTAGTATTCTGCCTAGCAGATGACCCTAGATGGTTAGAGGTTCCCCCAGTCATGTTCTCATGGTTGGTAGGTGTTCCCTACCCTTACCATCTCATCTAAAATCTCTTTTGAGACATAAGACACAGGCCTTTCATCACGTGAAAACCTAAAGAATGGCCAATTCCTTGCCTTGGCCCATATCTCCTTTGGACTCTCGCCAGAGACTTTTCTTTCAGTGGCAGCTCAAGGATGCTGATACCCATCTTGCCCTTTTAGGCAGGTCACTATGGTATCTTATTCCACTGGTGCCCTCCATCCAATCACCATACTGCAGTTCTGGAGAGATCTGGACTTGCTGCCTGCAGACTGAAGTTATCCTCTGCATTTTTCACGTAGGCCATCCTGGTTATTCAGGAGCTCGAATTCTTAAGGGAATCTAGACGACTCCTTGTCAGGGAAACCATTCCTCTGACTGTCAGTCATAACCAGGGAAAGAAGATTCTCTATGCATCTATTCAAGCAGGTATCACCCTTCTTACTATTAGATGAATCTTTCTCTCTCCCCATATTCCTAGGGGGATCTAGTTCTTTAGGTATCTCTCCAGCCATGTACCTGGAGACATGTGTCTGTATGCCTACATATTCATATATATAATCTATTTGTGTATCTTCTGCCCATGCATCTCTCTCTAGATGCATGCATATATACCTTATATGTGTATATATTTTGGAATGTATATATATGTCTCCATATCTATCTAGTGAGATATATCTTTTAGGTAGATATTTATCCACATACTTATCTATCTGTCTGTTTAGGTTCAGATATCCATACATTCCTATATGATCCTATATGTATAGAACCCCATCAATGTTGTGCCAGCATACTTGGGGTTCTACACATATAACCACCTCCTGTGGTAATTAACAAACGTTTTCCTTACCTTAACCTTTCAGGGTTAGGTACCTCTGAAGCTCTCCATGTACCTTTTTTCTTTCCTAATTGACCCCATTTAGGAAAGACATTGTGGAACTTCAGTTAATCTAAAGCTTAGCGCTTCCTAAGTCTGTCCATACTTCCTTATCAGATACAGGGGTCTCCATACCCTTTCTCTCCTACATGGACTAACTCCATTGCCAGTCCAGGAGGGTCAGACTCATTTTTCTTTTGGTCCTAGGATTGTACTACTCTTGGACCAAAACAGCTTAAGCTTTGTCTAATAGTACCTTCTGTGTCTCTGCTGAAGCCTTACCTCTTATACTACCCCAGTTCCCCTGGGGCTGTTCTCACCCTGAAGGGTTCTGACCTCCACTTGCTTTTTCTACTTTATTACCTCTACTTCCCAGTGAGGTACGCCTTGAGGTTTTTCACTGGCTCTTCTAGCAGATCCATATGAACCTCAGTAGACTTTTCTAATGCCAACAAGGGAGGCCCATGTTACAATATTTTACTACTAAATGCCTTCTATACAGGGTCTTCCTCTATAGAAGTCCTGTTCTAGTCCAGCTGTTCCACAGCACCTTTTCTGTATTCAACTCCTACCCTCCATCCCCATGATGCCTGAGGTTCTGAGGAGTAGCATGGCTCTTTCTAGATTCACAACATGCCAGGCCTCCCTCTGGGCATCTCAGCTTGGGAGTCCCCATATGTGAAGACTCATTCCTGCTTGTTCCTGGAGATAGCACAGTTACTTACCTGTAACAGGTGATCTCTGGGAACAGCAGGAATAGGTCTTCACAACCCACCCACCTCCCCTAGGAGTTGCATTTCTCTATCTTTATTTTTCCTTTCCTTGCTCTCTTTGCCTCAGCTTTAAAACTTAACTGAGGAGAGGTAGTTGGGGAAGGCAGCACGCAGGGGTGTGGGATGCTTCCAAAAGTGTTCTGATTGGATGCTGGGAAGCATTCCCGCGCAGACTCCGTCGGTACCTATGTACCCATATGTGAAGACTTATTCCTGCTGTTCCCAGAGATCACCTGTTAAGGTAAGTAACTGTGCTTTCCCTTTTAATATTCTTCTATTAAGGGTGTTTGGATTTTTTTAGAACTTTTTTATATATATATTTTTTTCCTTTCTGTTGGTTTGGTAAAGCTCCTGATCTGCTCAAGGCATATTTTTGATAAACACTTGATTTTTGCATTGGCTATATTTTTTGGCATGTCCCAAAACAAGACACTCCAGCATTTTCAAAAGTGTGGCAGTGCAGCAAACCATATTAGGGACTGATGCCTATAACTGATGCTTGCAGTGCTTAGACCCAGATCCCAAGTCCTTGAAGCATTTTAAGCATTGTCATATAAGTAGAGATTTGTGGCTGTGAAGAGCAGAAAAAGTCTCTTTATTGCTTCTTAGTCTGAGACACATCTATTGCATTAGAGGTATTGGGCTCAAAGGATCATGAGCTGCATCACATGCAGGACATGTATTGGCATCAAGGAGACTTAAATCTTCCTTGACACTAAGCATCAACAGTCCTTACTGAGATTCATCCACCCAAAGAAGGTAAAGAATTCCACCTATTTGCACCAGTATTGATGGAGACTGCATGAAGCAGATGCAAAAAAACATCTATCAGAACACTATGCTGAGGGTGCAGAGTGGCAAATATGGTGGGTGCTAAGCTTCCTCAAGATTGCTGAACCTCAAAGTTGAACAGGGCATGCCAAACTAGAGGTTCAGGACAGAAAATGTAACTTCACCTGCAATGGCTCATTCATATTTGGCATTGGCAGTTTTTGAAGAGGAGCTGGATCGAGGAAAGGCTTGCCAGGCATATAACCTACTCCTTGTTGAAATGGCATTGAGACAGACTAGGGTCATATCAGTCCTTGAGATTCACACAGTAGCTGAAAACTTTTCACTGTTCAGCCATCAGTGGGTGTTTGTAGTTGTCAACTTCCCCATGCTGATATTGAGAGAGCTTCCATGAGATTTAGGTCCCAGTAGTCAAGAGGAAGCCTTAATGAGATTATTACTGCTAGGCAGACAGACACTTGGTCTTCACCTGCAGAGGAGTTCTTCAAGTCAGAATCTGAGTAGTCTTGGGGTTTACACCAGAACTTTGCAACTCCCCAGATACTGGGTCGTTATGGTGCCTGGTAATTGCACCCAGGTACTTGTAATCTCATGCCCCCCATTTGGCTGAAGCTCCTGAAATGCAGTATTTCAGACTTTTTCCACAGCAGTTAGCTCTTTACAAGGTTGACAGCTGCAGAATGGAGGGAGTTTGGGCTTCTCATGGTTTCAAGGCTTTTGAGAACAGACCATGAGATCATCCCAACTTTTCTCTACTATGTGGCTCAAACATGCAAAGAGTTCATTGAGGCGGGAGATTTCTGAAATGCCATGTTTTCAGCAGCTGCAGCCATGTACAAGAATCTGTGAGAATGAAAATGGGAAAGCAGTCTTAGTAAATCCAAGTCCTAAAACCTTTAAAAAGAATGGTGATAACCATTGGGGGGGGGGGGGGGGGGTGGTAAACTGTGACCTAGTTCTCATTAGCTAACTCCTAAATGTTTAGTATGCCAAGATAATGTTCTCTTCACCACAGGAAGGGAAATGGTCCTTTCCAGAATATTATCTGTAGTTAATTTTGTCAAGGAAATGGCAGAGACCATTCCATTTTATTTGGAGGAGAAATAATCCAGGGCAGAAATGTTGAGGTCTCCAGTTTCTTGATTCTCCCAAGGAAGGTGCAACATTGTTCATAAAATACTTGGATACAAAAGTGTGTGGGATATCCCTCTTTATTGTATACCTTTTAAGCAAGAAATGGACTCAAAATAGTCAAAAGCACTTAGATTCAAAAAATAGCAGCTACCACATTATATTCAGTGCTGGTTGAATCCACTCTCGGTATAGCCAAAAGTGTGAGAACCCATGCTTGGCACTCGGAAGTATGATTGTACATTGGAACACCTTGAGGCCACCTCAGAAATCTTTGCTCTTCTATAACTTCTTTCCATCTTGTCATGAACCTATATGGCATTCTGAGCAAGAGAATTTCAGATAATCTTTCTCAGTCCACACAACTTAAGCGATCAGCAGGCAGAAGAAAGGTGAGTGTGAAAGAAGACCATTTACTACTAAAACGTTGAGTTGATGTGATGGATATTGGAGCCTGTAGAATCTTATGGCTGTGGGAAAAGCTTGCAGATGTGCTTTGCAGAGAAGAACATCTCTTCTGAGGCAAAGTGAATGTGGCAGTAACTAACTAGGGTCCTGAAAGATGCTCTGGTCTCTTTCCAAAGCAGTCTCATACCGAGTCTTCTCATCCTCCAGAAGGTGAATGAGTGGTGTACCAAGGAGACACCACCTCCTTAAGGGCAGTATATCATTCACTTAATTCCTATCCAGCACAACAGAGCTTCATTCTTGTTCAAGACAACTGAAGACCTGAATGCTGCAACCAGCTCCCCAGCCAAAGCCAGGGGCAGGATTTCGACTGGCTCCAGAGAACCAGTTTGCTTTCTGGAAAACATGCTGATTGGGGAGAAGCTAAACTTTTTATTGTTTACATATGTTATTGGCCCATTATAATGTCAAACAGCTGGGTATTTGAGGATAACTTGAAATGGATACATATTGCACCTACTCAAGCTACCTACCAATTGCTCACCTAGAGTATCTTGATCAAGATGTTGGCATTAGGAACTTGAATTATCAAGAGGAGGAATAGCCTAATGGTTAAAGCAGTGGGCTGAGAACCATAGTTCAAATCCCACTGCAGCTCTTTGATCTTGACCAACTTGCTTAACACTCCATTGTCTCAGATACAAATGAATGTTTAGGTACACTAGGTATTTGTCCCTGGAGAGCTTACAATATAACTTGAATTAAGCTACTTCTGAAAAAGGTATGAGCTAAATCTGAACACCCCCCCCCCCCCATTCCTGCTTCTTGGAGACCAATGTAGTCTAACGCACCCTAGGGGATTCAATTTGGAGACGTTATCCAAGTTAAGAGAAATAACTTAGAACTGCCTGTCTTTCTGGATGAGCCAATCAAATCTGGCAAAATTAAATTTCTTTCTAATGCTTGTTCTAATTGTTCTAACAGTGTGGATATATCCAAACTAGGCTGAGGATAATGTTCTGAATTGATGCTCAGAAAAAGCATCCAATAAACTTGTTAGAATTGAGGACAATCAGACTCCTTGAAGGATTTCAGAGATCAGATGGACTGACAAGTAGCTATATACTACATCAAGCAAGAGGAACAGGATTTACCTGCTGTGTAGGGAAGCTGTCGATTGTAGACCTGGGCCATTTCTCAGGGGATGATGCTCAACCACATTTTGACAGGCAAAACAACATCCTGGAAGACTGAATCAAGTTCTACAACTACAGGAGGGGTACTTAGACTCAGGAGTAGTGAAGAGGATATTTGGCAAGTAAGGAAACCCCACGATCTATTCCTCTCTCGCCAGAACAGGAGAATTTGTTCAATTCTCCAAGTAGGGGACTTGAGGCAGACTGCATTGGGAGCTTTATTCCTAGACTATAACAAATTTTCTGTACTCATTTCGTCTGTAGTACATTATAATTACCTATTGGCCAAGACGGACCTGGTTTCCCCTCACCTGTGTACCATTCATCAGAGAACGGATGAGATTGGAATTCCCCAACATTAATTGTGCAGGCACAGAGGACACTTGCAGCCTCGCATAAAGTCCTTTAGTCCTCACAATCCTGGATGTTGAGGGAGTAACCATAGTTTTTAACTTCAGCATGGTCTCAGTGAATCTGCCTGATCAGTTTGCCAGGAGATACCTGACTACAATGTATTACAGCCTTTAGTGTCTTTTGAAGGGATAACTTCTTTTGAAGCCTCTTATCAAAACTCCCACTGTTTTGGGGCCCTTAATGTGTTACTGATTCAGTTGATGAAAGCTTCCTATCTCCAGGAACAAGCAGGAATGTAGTCATCGCATATGGGTATCGTCGGTACCGACAGAGTCTGCGTGGGAGTGCTCCCCAGCGTTCAATTAGAAAGCTTTTGGGAGCATCCCAAAGCACCTGCGTGCTGCCTTCCCGCCTTTCCAAACTGCCTCTCTCCAGTTCTTCGTTTTCCGTGGAGTCAGCAGGTCGTGTTCCTGTCACCGCAGAAAATTGTTGTTCTTTTTTGTGGTCGTGTCTGCCTTCCTCGATGCTTTACCGGTACCGCCGGGGGGTTTTTCTGCTTGCTTTCTTAAAAAAAAAAAAAAATTTTAGTACTTTTCCCATTTTTTTTTCCAGGTGCATGTGCCTTTTTGGGCCTTAGGCCCAGGATTTTTTCCATGAGGGAAAAACACTCCTCTGGGTTTAAAAAGTGCACCAAGTGTGGCAGTACCATCCCCGTCACCGACACCCATGACTGGTGTCTGAAATGTTTAGGTCCTGACCATTCCATCTCGGAATGTATGGCCTGTGCCATGATGTCCGAGAGGTCGACAGAACCGAGCTGCCAAGCTCGGTACCCTGTTTCCCTCTGCAGCTTCGGTGGCATCGACGTCTTCCAGGGCTTTGTCTTCCTCCCGTGGATCTCAGGTAACTAAAGATAAGTCTAGCCGGTCCTCAAAGGGTAGATCTCCTAAGCATCGAGATGCCTCTGGCGTTGCCCTTGAGGATTCTGCACCGGCAAAATTGCCCCAGCGGGAGGCTTCGACTTCCAAAGCATTATCGGGGCTCCAGGATGTTCTCGAGGCCTCGACCTCGGCAGAATTACTGGTGCCATGCTCTGGGGTACCGGTGGTCTTCTCTGGTACCGACATCCAGGCATCGGCAGCGTCGATAGACCAGAGAGTCCTGGCTATTGAGCGCAGTCTGGCGGCTCTCCTTGCGGCATCGATGCCCTCGGAACTGCGACAGACAATCCAGCCGGTACCAGCACCGACCCCGATGCCGGTATCGGTACTGGTACCGTTGGCATCAGTATTGGTGTCTGCTTTGCCGGTACCTGGTCATCTGATGCCTTCTGGTACTGATACCCCGGTACAGACTACTCCCAGTACTGACTTCGCTAGGTACGGGTATCGGGCTCTTCAAGAGCATCCGGACAGACGGTACTTCGAGTCCTCAGAAGAATCTGAGGATTCTGACAATTCTTTCGATGCAGGAATGCTTCTCCCAGAGGAGTCGTCCTCCCCTAAGTGCAGGATGTCTCCTCCAGAGGATATTTCCTTCCAGGATTTTATCAGGGAGGCGGCTCGGGGTCTGTCCATTACTGTGGCCCCTGAAACAGAGCCCAGAGCTAAGGAGTTGGAAATTTTACAATATCCCCAAACGCCTAAGGAGGCAGCTACCTTGCCCATTCATGAGATTTTGTATGATCTCATGTTAAGAATGTGGGAGACACCTCTTACCACCTCTCCTCATTCTCGCAGACTAGATACTCTGTATCGAGTTCCTCCTTGTCCTGGTTTCCAAAAAACTCAGCTTCCTCAACACACTATTGTAGGGGAATCAGCTATGAGAAGGATTAAGGGTGCAAAGAGGCATGCCTCTAATCCTCCAGGACGTTAGTGCAGAACCCTGGATGCTTTTGGACATCGTGTCTTCCAAGTTTCCATGCTTTCTGCCGGGATCAGTTCCTGTAGCCTATACATGGGAATGTTCCTGAAGGAGGTCACAGGTGATTTAGAGGCTTTGAGTCCTATTCTTCCTGATGATAGACAGGATTTTCTCACATTGGTCAAACATGCCCAAGATGTTTCTAAATTTGTCAACCGTGCAGCTTTTGACTGTTTTGAGTGCATAAGCAGAACCTCTGCCATTGCCATAGGTGCACGTAGAATTGCTTGGCTCCAGGCGTCTGATCTGGAGCTCTGGGTACAAGACATTGGGAAATATCCCTTGTACTGGTGAGAACCTGTTTGGTAGAGACTGGCAGGAAAAGGCCAATGAGTTGGATGCTAACAACTCCACCTTGGATAGATTATCCAAGTCCACAGCTGATCCTGCTACAAAGAAATCTTTCAAGAAACCATTCTTTTCTAAGAAGAAAAGATATTATCCTGCTTATTCTCAGCAGGGACGTTCTGCAGGTCAGCTTGTCGGAAAAGGTCAGCAACCACCCAAACAGAAGAAAGCAAAGATTGCTAAACCTCAGCAGTCTCAGCCTCCACAAGGCCTTTGACTTTCAGCTAGAGAACCTAGCCTTCCTGGCTCTCATGGGACCAGAGCCTTCCACCATTCCAGGAAGGTTTTGTCACTTTGCCCCCAGATGGGGGCAGATAACAGCAGAGCATTGGACACTCTCCATCATAAAGGAGGGGTACAAGCTTCATTTTTCAAGCATGCCCCCTCCCACAGTAATAAGGCAGTTCAATTCCCGACCTCTCTCATCAACCTGTTAGGTCAGGAGGTCACTATGCTTCTTGCCCAAGGGGCAATAGAAGAAGTACCCATCCATCAGCAGGGTACAGGTTTTTACTCCCCCTATTTCCTTATCCCAAAGAAAACAGGGGAATACAGGCCTATCTTGGACCTCAGAATTGAACAAATTCCTTGTCAAAGAGAAATTCAAGATTTCTCTCGGAACTCTGCTGCCATACCTTCAGAGTCAGGATTGGCTTTGTTCTCTAGATCTCAAGGATGCGTACACCCATGTTCTCATCCATCCAACTCACAGAAGGTTCCTTCGGTTCCTTTTTCAAGGAAAGCACTACCAATACAGGGTGCTTCCTTTTGGCCTGGCCTCAGTGCCAAGGGTGTTCACGAAATGCATGGCTGTAGTAGCAGCATTTCTCCGCACTCTAGGGATATTCATCTTCCCCTACTTAAGCGACTGGCTCATTCGAGCCCCAACAATCAGAGGCCAGGACTTCTCTATCCTGCACAATGCATATCCTTCAGTATTTGGGTCTGGTAATAAACATCCCAAAATCCAGTCTAACTCCCACTCAGTCTTTTGAGTTCATAGGGGCTTTGCTGGATACCAGAAAGGCAAGGGCCTATCTCCAGGCCCGCTGCCTTCGCATGGTGCAGTTAGCTTCTCAAGCAGTGCTAATGTCTCATCTCACTGCCCGAGAAATGCTACAACTACTAGGCCACATGGCATCTACTATACATGTGGTTCCCTATGCTCGCCTCCAGATGAGGGCAGCCCAGTGGACTTTATCCATTCAATGGACCAGGCATCAGGATGCCTGTCAGACAAAATAGCAAACACAAGTCGCCTTATTTTGTCCCTCCAGTGGTGGAAGTCCACTCAAACCCTGTTTGCTGGGGTCCCCTTTTCAACAACCCTTACCCGAAGCAACTCTCAACAGATGCTTCTCCAATGGGTTGGGGAGCTCATCTGCAAGACCTCCACCCAAGGCACCTGGTCTCCGCAGGAGACTCATCTACATATCAATCTCTTGGAACTCAGAGCAATCTTCTTGCTCTTCGAGTGTTCCACACCCTGCTCAACTACAAGACAGTTCTCATTCATACGGACAATCAAGTAGCCATGTTCTACGTGAACAAGCAGGGGGGAACAGGCTCTCTGTTGCTTTGCAACGAAGCTTTGCGACTATGGGCCCTCGCCAGATATTCAGATTCATCTCCTGGCAGTGTATCTTCCAGGCATACAAAACTCTTGGGCAGACAGACTCACTCGAGTTCTACTTCCACACGAGTGGTCTCTGCATGCAGACCAGGTGGCCAAGATTTTTCAAATTTGGGGAACCCTGACATAGACCTCTTTGCAAGTCTGTGGAATGCCAAACGTCCCTGGTTCTGTTCCAGAATTCCGGCTCAGGGGGCTCAGGCCAGGGATGCTTTCCTCCTCCATTGGGATCAAGACTTCCTGTATGCCTTTCCACCCATTCCCCTAATTCCCAAAACCCTGTTCAAGCTTCAGAGAGACAGAGGCCATATGATTCTCATAGCTCCACATTGGCCACAGCAAGTGTGGTACCCTCTGCTTCTACATCTCTCTCAAGCTCCCTCCCTGGAGTTAGGGTCTGCTCCAGATCTCCTGTCTCAGGAGGACAGAATGTTATGGCATCCTAATCCCCAGTCTCTGCATCTCAGGGCTTGGTTGCTGAAGGCCTAGATCTCCATGATCTTAATCTCCCTCAGCAAGTAAAAGATATTCTTTTTGCTTCCAGGAAACCTTCCACAAGATGCTCTTATGTTTTCAAGTGGAAAATGTTTACCATATGGTGTTCGCAAAAGGGTCTTAACCCCCTTGCGATACCTCTGGAATCATTGCTGGAGTATCTCCATTTATCCAATGCAGGACTTAAGACTAACTCAGTAGAGTCCATTTGAGTGCTATTGCAGCTTCCTTTAAGCCTCTAAATGGACAGCCTATTTCCTCTCATCCTCTTATAGCAAGATTTGAGAGGCCTTCTAACTAAGCCTCCCAATAGGCCACCACCTGTGGCATTGGACTTAAACCTGGTTCTTGGGCAGCTCATGAAGCCACCTTTTGAACCTTTAGCTACTACCTCCTTGAAATTCCTTTCTTGGAAGGTTATCTTTCTCATTGCAATCACGTCAGTACGTCACATTAGTGAGTTGCAAGCGCTAGTAGCTGATCTACCTTATACAAGGTTCCATCATGACAAGGTAGTCCTTAGGACTCATCCACACTTTATGCCAAAGGTGATCTCGCCTTTTTATCTGAACCAAGCGGTCTACCTACCTGTGTTTTTTCCAAGGCCTCATGCATCAAATGCAGAGAGTTATCTTCATACCTTGGACTGTAAAAGAGCTTTAGCCTTTTACTTGCAAAGAACACAGCAACATAGAAAGTCCTCTCAACTCTTTGTTGCTTTTGATCCTTCTCATTTGGGACTTCCAGTCTTTAAGAGAACACTAACTGGATTGCTCAGTGTATTTCCTTCACCTATCAGAGTAAGAACCTTTCTCTGGAGGGCCATGTCACAGCTCACAATGTGAGAGCCATGGCAGCCTCAATGTCTCATCTGCACTCTGTCTATCAACGACATCTGTTGAGCAGCCACCTGGGCCTCTGTTCATACCTTCACAGCCCATTACTGCTTGGACAAGGACTCCCGCCGGGATGCCTTGTTTGGTCAGGCTGTTCTCCAACACCTGTTCCATACCTAATCAACTCTTACCCACCATCCCTGGTAGGATGCCAGAGATCCATGGGGGGAAGTGGAACCCTGTTCAGGGGCACACAACCTCTGGGGTCTCTCCCTGGCACCTAAAGCTTGGGAGTCCCCATATGTGATGACTACATTCCTGCTTGTTCCTGGAGTTAGCATAGTTACTCACCTGTAACAGGTGATCTCCGGGAACAGCAGGAATTTAGTCCTCACAACCCACCCACCTCCCCTAGGAGTTGTATCTCTCTTTCTTTCCCTTTCCCTCTCTCTCTTTGTCTCAGCTTTAAAACTCATCTGGAGAGAGGCAGTTGGGAGGTGCTGTGATATGCTCCCAAAAGCTTTCTATTTGGACACTGGGGAGCGTTCCTGCGCAGGCTCCATCGGTACCGATGATACACAAATGTGAGGACTAAATTCCTACTGTTCCCGGAGATCACCTGTTACAGGTGAGTAACTGTGCTTTCTCCGGGAACAAACGAAGTCAGTCCTCACATATGGGTGACTGTGCTAATGGAGCTTGCATGGAAGCTTCTCCCCAGCTTTCAAAGAAAGCCTTTGGGAGATGCAACTTGCATGCATAGTCTCCTTCCCACCCAAGGGTGCCATCTTGCCTCAGTCTCCTTTTTTCCGTAGAGCCCATTGGACGTCTGTCTGCTTTCCTCAGAAAAGGTGTTAATTTTCTCTCTAATTTTTTTCTCTAGTTGCGTACCAGTTCCCTTTCCCACTCCTGAGCCCGCCTACCATGGCATCTCGTCTCGAGTTCTTTTCCTTTTCCTTTTCGAGTCTTTTCGACTGGTGCGGTTTGTGCCCTTTTTCCTTGTCTGGACCTAAGGTCTTTGACCTTGCAGGGGCCCTTTTCCCCATGTCCTCCGCCAGTGGTTTTAAGTGGTGTGATCGGTGCATCGTACAGTGTCCCTCAACAATCCCCATGACTGCTGCCTCAGTTGCCTCAGGCTGGACCATGACTCCTTGGACTGTGGCTCTGTAAGATGTCCTCCAAGGCCAGCAGGAGTCAGCAGCAGGAAGAAATTTTCTAGAGGTCAGATTCTGCCCTGGAGTTGCCAGTGATACCATGCTCTAAGGTTCCATCTGGAACCCAGGGGTGACCCCGATGCCCTGGGATCCTGAAGTTGCAGGTCCTCCGAATGGAGTACCTTGGAGGTGGAACTTATGAAGAAATCCTTGAGGACCGCATTGGATGGGTTGGGGAAGGTAGTCCCGGCCCCGCAGCCCACGCTGCGAGTCTGAGAGGATGGAGCAGGAGCTGCCGACCAAGGTTGCTTGAAAGAAATAGTCTGCCTCAGTCCTCCGAGGCAATCCTAGTCGTGGACAGCTCCTTGACTAAGCCGTTGCTGGGCCCAAAATTCTCGGTGCTCACACTGAAAGCTATGGAGCCATCTGGACTGGAGACCAGAATGGTGGCCTTGGAGCGCAGCTTGTCTGCCTTCATGGCCCAGCTGTGGGCCCTGATGTCTGGTTCATTGGCCCATCAACCTTGAGGGCCTCCTCAGTGGTGGAGCTGGTCCTCAAGCGCTACTAGCCTCAAGATGTTCCTTGGTCCCAATCCTGGTCCTCAGGGCAGAGGTCCTCCCCGATAAGTACCTGTGGCTTTTACCACAGGACCTCTGGGGGACTCGGGACCCAAACCTGAGGCCCAGACCGCCCTCAATACCTCCACCAACTGAGTTGGACAAGGGAGACAGAGGACTAGGAATCTCCACACACCCGATGCCACCATTCGGATCCATCTCCTACAGAGACCTGGTGCCGGTCTCCACCTGAGGATATGGCCTTCCTGGACTTTGCACAACATGGCAAAGGCACTGGCATGCGACAGTCAGAGGAGGATCCTCACATGAAGGAACTCTAGATCCTCCAGTAGGAGGCACTCGCTGTCTATACCCCAAATCCTGGAATGGCTACTTCTCTGCATGTGGGAGACACCTGCATCTGTACCCATCGTGAGCTGGCAGCTGGAGCCCTGGATTCCAGAAGGCACAGCTGCCACATAATTTTATGGTAGTGGAGTCGGCCATGCATCAGCTCAAGAGCCAAAAGATGCACTCCTTGGTGCCCCTGGGGAGGGAGGCCCATGTTATGCCATGGGAGAAAGTGTTCATCAGCCGGATCCAGGCATAGCAGCTGTACATGGGCATGTACTTAAGAGAGCTGGCAAAGGAGTTCGCTGGGATCTCCAGGAACAAGCAGGAATGAGTCTTCACATATGGGTACGTTGGTACCAACGGAGCCTGCGCGGGAACGCTCCCCAGCTTCCCAAAAAGGAAAGCTTTTGGGAGCATCCCACAGCGCATGCGCGCTGCCTTCCCGCCTTTCCTAATCATCTCAGTTCTTCTTTTCTGCGGAGCCAGCAGGTCGAGCCCTGTCACTGTTGAAGAAGTTTTTATTTTATTTTATTTCTTTGGTCGCGTGTCTGCCTTCCCCGACTCCGGACCGGTACCGCCGGTCTTTTTCTTTCAAAAAAAAAAAGCCAAAACTCTTTTTTTTTTCTTCACTTAGTGTATTTTTCCTCTTGTGCCTCAGGGCCTACAAGAATTTTCCTCATGGAAAAACCAGCCTCCAGGTTCAAGAAATGCACTAAGTGTAGCGGTACCATTTCTGTTACAGATACCCATGAATGGTGCCTTAAATGTTTGGGTCCTGACCACTCCATTCCGGATTGTCCCTCCTCTCTAATGTCTAAACAGGGTTTACAGAACCGAGCAGCTAAGCTCCATGTGCTGTTTCCCGCTGATGCAGCGTCGGTAGCATCGACATCTTCCAGGTCGTCTTCTCCTGATGGATCTCAGGTAACCAAACATAAACCTAGCAGGTCCTCGAAGGGTAAATCTCCCTCTAAGCATCGAGATGCCTCCGGGCTTGCCCTCGAGGATCCTGCACCAGCAAAACAACCCTGGCGGGAAGCTCCGGCTTCCAAAGCTCCTCCTATGGGGTTACAGGTTGATATCGATGGCACGGCCTCGACCGATCACCTGTTAGAATGCTCTGGGGTACCGGCACAATCTCCCGGTACTGATTTCCAGGCATTCATGGCGTCGATGGATCAGAATGTTCTGTCCATGCAGCAGGCTATTACAGCCTTCATTCAAGCTGCAACGCCGCTGGTACTGAGACAAACTCCGTTGTCGGTATCGGCACCGGTACCGGCACCAGCGCCGATACCGGTACCGACTACATCGACATCGACCAGGATACCGGCTACTGCGGTTCCTGGTCCAGGGCTGCTTATCAGTACCGATCCGGTACCGAGAATGCCCGATGTCGATACTGCTCGATATGCGTATCAAGCATTGGAAGAGCACCCTGACAGGCGATACTTTGATTCCTCTGATGATTCTGATACATCAGACGAGTCTCCTGAAGTGTCCATAGCCCTTCCTGAAGAGCCGCCTTCTCCAAAAAGAAGAATGTCTCCTCCAGAGGACTTGTCCTTTCAAGACTTCATAAGAGAAGTAGCTAAAGGACTTTCTATTGCAGTAACCTCTGAATCAGAGCCTAGAGCAAAAAAATTGGATATTTTAGGCTATTCTAAGGCTCCTAAAGAGGCAGTCACCTTACCAATTCATGAGATTCTTTATGAACACATGATTTATTTATTTTATTTATTTAACATCTTTTATATACCGCGCTATTGTCATCAGCTCGGTTTACATGGAACAAAAATATGCATACATAGAACTGAAAATGCATTTTACAAGTAACAGGGATTTGTAAACTTGGGAATAACAAGGTAAAACTATGTAAAACTAGCTAACTATTTACAGAAGATTCAAGTACGTTAGTCAAATCTGGATGTATCAATTGGGATAGATGGTATGGTCGGGAAGTATCTGTAAAATGCTTTCTTGTGCAAAAAATTAGATTGGGAAATAGGGAAATGATCTATGGGAGACTCCTCTCACTCTCTCTCCTCATTCTCGCAGATTGGACACTATGTATCGTGTTCCTCCCTGTCCTGGATTTCATAAAACTCAGCTTCCTCACCATTCCATTGTGGTGCAGTCAGCTATGAAAAGGATAAAGAGTACAAAGAGACACTCTTCTGCTCCTCCAGGAAGAGAATGCAGGACCTTGGATGCTTTTGGTAGGAAAATCTTCCAAGCCAGTATGCTTATTGCCAGAATCAACTCATATAGTCTTTACATAGGTATGTTTCTAAAAAGTTGCAGAAAAGTTGCACACTTTCCTCCCTTTTCTTCCAGAGGATAAAAGGGAGGAATTCCTCATTTGGCTTAAGCATACCCAAGACATTTCAAAGTTTTCCAACAGGGCAGCCTTTGACTCCTTTGAAGGTGCCAGCAGAGCTTCAGGCATTGCCATAGCTGCTCGCAGGATTGCTTGGCTCCAGGCTTCTGATTTAGAACCCTGGGTTCAAGATGGCTTAGGAAATCTTCCCTGTACAGGTGAAAACCTATTTGCAAAGAATGGCAAATAAAAGCCACTCAAATGGATGCAGAAAACTCTGCTCTGGATAGACTTTCAAAGTCAACCTCCATTCCGGCCAAGAAAAAGCCTTTTAAAAAGTCTTTCTTTAAAAAGGGCAGGTTTCCTTCTACTTCTGGCCAACAATCTTCTACAGGTTGCTTTACTACTAAGCATCAGCAACCTAAACAGGCCAGGCCTAAGCCTACAGGGGCTGCTGCAACTCAGCAAGCCCAACCTCCTCAGGGTTTTTGACTTCATGCTAGAGAACTTAGCCTTTCTGGCTCTAAAGCAGCCAGAGCCTCTCGCCATTCCAGGAAGGTTGGCTCATTTTGCTCACAGATGGGAGCAAATAACATCAGAGCAGTGGACCCTCTCCATCATAAGAGAGGGCTACAAGCTTCATTTCTCAGACCTTCCTCCCCACACCATGGTGAGACACTTCAATTCTCCCACATCTCTTCTCGACCTTCTAGGTCAAGAGGTAGCTACCCTTCTTGCCCAAGGGGCAATAGAAGAAGTTCCTCTTCTTCATCAAGGGTCAGGGTTCTACTCCCCCTATTTTCTGATTCCAAAGAAGACAGGGGGATACAGGCCCATCTTAGATCTCAGAGAATTGAACAAATTTCTATGCAAGGAGAAGTTCAAGATGCTTTCTCTGGGCACTCTCCTTCCATACCTTCAAAGTCAGGATTGGCTTTGTTCTCTAGATCTCAAGGATGCGTACACACATGTCCTCATCCATCCCTCTTACAGACGATTCCTACGGTTTCTTTTCCAGGGAAAACATTACCAATACAGAGTTCTTCCTTTCGGTCTGACCTCTGCTCCAAGAGTGTTCACCAAATGCATGACAATAGTTGCTGCATTTCTACGCACTCTGGGAATATTTGTCTTCCCATACCTGGACGACTGGCTCATCCGAGCTCCATCTCAGTCAGAGGCCCAGATTTCCCTGGACCGCACAAGGCGCATTCTGCAGTATCTGGGACTTGTGGTAAACCTCCCAAAGTCTCAGCTCACCCCTACTCAGTCCCTAGAATTCATAGGGGCCTGGTTGGATACCACTACTGCAAAGGCCTACCTTCCTCAGGCCCGTTGCCAACGTCTAGTGCAGTTAGCCTCCCAGATTCAGTCAAAGAGCCACTTAACTGCCCGGGAGATGCTACAACTGCTAGGCCACATGGCTTCCACAGTGCATGTGGTACCCTATGCTCGCCTACACATGAGAGCAGCTCAATGGACTTTGTCCACCCAGTGGACTCAAGCTTCAGGAGCTCTCTCAGACCAAATAGCAACCACCAAACGTCTCTTTTGGTCTCTCCAATGGTGGATGTCCACTCAATTTGTTGCTGGGGTCCCCCTTCCAACCTTTGTTGCCCCAAGCAACCCTCACAACAGATGCCTCCCAAACAGGTTGGGGAGCCCATCTGCAGGACCTCTCCACTCAAGGCACTTGGTACCCACAGGAGACCTCTCTTCATATCAACCACTTGGAGCTTTGAGCAGTTTTTCTAGCTCTCAAGGTCTTTCATACCCTCCTCAGCTACAAGACAGTCCTCATTCATACGGACAATCAAGTAGCCATGTTTTACATAAACAAACAAGGAGGAACTGGCTCTCTGTCGCTTTGCAACGAAGCTTTAAGATTGTGGGCCTTCGCCAGAGAGCATCAAATCCATCTCCTGGCAGTATACCTCCCAGGAGTCCAAAACTCTTGGGCAGACAGACTCAGTCGAGTTCTGCTTCCACACGAATGGTCCCTGCACATGGATCAGGTACTCAGAATCTTCCAGGAATGGGGAACCCCGGACATAGACCTCTTTGCAAGTCCGTGGAATGCAAAACTTCCCCGGTTCTGTTCCAGAATTCCGTGTCAGGGAGTTCAGGCCAAGGATGCCTTCCTCCTTCATTGGGGTCAGGACTTCCTGTATGCATTTCCACACATTCCCTTGATTCCCAAGACTCTGTTCAAACTCCAGAGGGATCAAGGATCTATGATCCTCATAGCTCCACGCTGGCCACGCCAAGTGTGGTACCCTCTACTTCTACATCTCTCCCAAGCCCCCTCCCTGGACTTGGGAGCTGCTTCAGACCTTCTGTCCAAGGAGGAAGGGACTTTGTGGCACCCAAACCCCAAGTCCCTACACCTCAGAGCTTGGTTGCTGAAGGCCTAGACCTTTAGGACTGGAATCTTTCTCAACAAGTGAAGGATATCCTCCATGCTTCCAGAAAACCTTCCACCAGGCGTTCTTATGCTTTTAAATGGAAGAGGTTTTCCATTTGGTGTGCTGAAAAGGGTCTTGAACCTCTAGCACTACCTTTAAATTCTCTGTTAGACTATCTCCTGCATCTTTCCAATGCAGGCCTTAAAACAAATTCAGTAAGAGTCCATTTGAGTGCTATTGCAGCATCCCTTAAGCCCATCAATGGACAACCTATTTCCTCTCATCCTCTCATTGCAAGATTCATGAGAGGCCTAACTTTAACTAAACCTCCCATTAGGCCTCCTCCGGTGGCATGGGACTTAAATTTGGTTCTTGGTCAGCTTATGAAGCCCCCTTTTGAACCCTTAGCCACTATCTCCTTGAAGTTTCTTTCCTGGAAGGTTATTTTCCTTATTGCAGTCACTTCAGCTCGCCGCATCAGTGAACTGCAGGCATTAGTGGCTAATCCACCTTATACAAGGTTCCATCATGATAAGGTAGTCCTTAGGACAAATCCACACTTTATGCCTAAAGTGGTCTCACCTTTTCATCTTAATCAAGAGGTGTATTTACCTGTCTTTTTTCCAGCTCCTCATGCATCCAGTGCAGAGAAGAACCTTCATACTCTGGATTGTAAAAGAGCTCTCGCTTTTTACTTACACAGGACACAGCAACATAGAAAGTCTTCCCAGCTTTTTGTTGCTTTTGATCCTTCTCATTTGGGACTTCCAGTCTCTAAGAGAACACTGTCCAATTGGATTGCTCAGTGTATTTCTTTCGCCTACCAGAGTAAGAACCTTTCTCTGGAGAGCCATGTCACAGCTCATAATGTGAGGGCCATGGCTACCTCTATGGCTCGTCTAAATTCTGTGTCCATCGACCAGATCTGTCGAGCAGCCACCTGGGCCTCAGTTCATACCTTCACAGCCCATTACTGCTTGGACAAGGACTCCCTCCGGGATGCCTTGTTTGGTCAGGCTGTTCTCAAACACCTGTTCCATTCTTAAACAACTCCTACCCTCCTCCCTTGGATGGATGCCTGAGATCCATAGGAGGAAGTAGACACCTTTCAGGGTCTCATATCCTGGGGGATCTCCCAGGCATCTTAGCTAGGGAGTCCCCATATGTGAAGACTCATTACTGCTTGTTCCTGGAGATAGCACAGTTACTTACCTGTAACAGGTGTTCTCTGGGAACAGCAGGAATAAGTCTTCACAACCCTCCCACCTCCCCTAGGAGTTGTATCTCTTTTTCTATCTTTCCTTTCTTCTCTCTCTCTATTGTCTCAGCTTTAAACTCGAACTGAGGAGAGATGATTAGGAAAGGCGGGAAGGCAGCGCGCATGCGCTGTGGGATGCTCCCAAAAGCTTTCCTTTTTGGGAAGCTGGGGAGCGTTCCCGCGCAGGCTCCGTCGGTACCGACGTACCCATATGTGAAGACTTATTCCTGCTGTTCCCAGAGATCACCTGTTACAGGTAAGTAACTGTGCTTTCTTGGCTGGTCTTTCTGAGGAATGCCTCCAGCTGTTTTGGACCCTCGCCTCGGCTGTCAGAGTGCCCCATATTCATGTCTTGGGCAGCCTATAGCGGCTTCCAATTGGCAGCTAGATTAACTGTGGTGGGCATCAGCACCTAGTGCCAGGCCTCAATAGTCTTCTGACCTGGAGCAATGGGTTCAAGGCAGATTGGTCAATGTCCCCTGCCAGGGAGAGAATCTCTTTAGCAAACCCATGTCCGATAAGGCTTTAGAGTTGGAGACTAGTTCCTGATGAGGACTAGGCTTTCCAAGCAGACCGCTACCCTTCCCTGACAGAAGTCCTCTGGTAAAAAGCCCCCTTACTTGAGGAAAGGCAAGGCTTATGGGAACTACCCTCTGTATCAGACCTTCCCAGCTCCCCAAGATGGTCAGTTGGCCAAGGGCATGGCCCTTGTAAGCCGAAGTCTCCCAAAACCTAGGCATTGACTCCGGCCCAGCCAGGTGGGAGCTTTTGACTCCTTTGTCATAGCCTCCTCTCTTCCCCCCCCCCCCCCCCCAGGAGGCCTACCCCAGCAGCCCACAGGGGAAGGTCTAGTCCTGTTTGCCCACAGGTGGTCAGGGAGGGCTACCCCCTCCACTTGCTGCAGACGCCCTTTCCATTCTTTGTGAGAATGCCCCCATGACTCCCCTCCACCATATCTTGCTACTGCAGGAACTCACAGGTCTACTAGAGGACAGGTCAGTGGAACCAGTGCCTCCACATCTTTGGGACAAAGGGTTCTAGCTTGGTACTTCCTCGTACCCAAAAGAACAGCACGCCTACAGTCCATCCTAGACCTGTGGGACCTAAGCAGGTTCCTGATGAGGGAGATGTTCAAGATGCTGTCCCTTAGAACACTGCTGCCTACCTCCAGCAGGGAGACTGGTTATGCCCCTTAGACTTAAAGGATGCATACACTCACATCCTCATCCATCCCAGCCACAGGCAGTACTCCAGGTTCATGGTGGGAGGTAGCCATTACCAGTACAGGGTACTATCCTTGAGCCTAGCTTCCACCCCCAGAATCTTCACCTAGTAGTAGTCTCAGCCTACCTTTGCTTCCAAGGGGCTTTTGTCTTCCTCTTCTTGGATGACTGGCTCATAAGAGAGGACTCGGCTGCTGAGGTGCAGCAGGTCACATCCCACACCATCCACGTCCTTCAATTTCTGGGGTTCGTGATAAACCACAACAAATCCCATCTCCTCCTGACACACTGTCTGGAGTTCATAGGGGCATGGCTGAACACCATCCAGGCTAGAGCCTCCTTCCCACTGGACAGGGCAGACTACCTGAGGGTGCTGGCTGCAGAAGTGCAATACTGATGCTCTGTGTATGCTCGCCTTCTGCTCTGACTGCTGGGCCACATGGCATCCATGGTCCATGTTATCCTGGATATCTGTCTTCACATGAGGGCGGCCCAGTGGTGCCTCCACTCCTAGTGGACCCAGGCTATGGGCCTATTGCAAGTCAGGGTGATTGTTACCTGCTGGGCTGGCGGATTCCCTCAGCTGTTGGTGTGCCACAGCGTCTCCAGGCCAGCATTTATTTAGCTGTATTTATTTATTTAGCTGTATTTATATCCCGCTTTTCACCGGGTCAAAGCGGTCAATTGGGGGATACATTTAACACGAGGGGATATGAGACACATAAGCTAATACTTACAGGGAACATGGGCAATGGAGGGTTAAGTGGCTTGCCCAAGACCACAAGGAGTGCCTATAGGACTAGAAATCCCAGTCCCTCCGGCCTGAGATTGCTGTCCCCAGGTGGGACTTGAACCCCCGGCCCTCCAGCCTGAAGTACCTTGTCCTAACCACTAGACCACTCCTCCCTTTCAGGCCCCAGCCCCGCAGAGGGTTCTCATCCTGGATGCCTCCTTTCTGGGCTGGGGGCTAGTTGCAATGATCTCTGCACTCAGGGCAGTTGGTCGCAGTCAGAGCCAATAGCAGATTGACCTCCTAGTGCTTTGGGCCATATCCCTGGCTCTGAGCCTTCTGCCACAGTCTACAGTCTACAGCACCAATCGGTGCTGATCCAAATAGACAACCGGGTCACAGTGTTCTTTGTCAACAAGTAGGGAGGCTCAGTGTCGCACACCTGCCAGGAGGCAGTAGTCCTCCGCTCGTATGGGATTCTCCTGTGGATGGTGTATCTGCTGGGCTAGGACAATGCCCTGGCAGCCAGGCTGAGCAGGGTTCTCCAGCTGCGCGAGGGGCAGCTGGACCCCAGAGTGGCCTGTCAGCTCTTCCAGCTCTGGGGAACTCCACAGCTGGATTTGTTCACCAGCCCAGCCAACTCTGTTGCCTTGCTTCTGCTCCTGACAGTTGCACCCATCCTGAGTGGTGGCAGATGCCTTCCTCATCCCATGGACAGAGGGCTGCCTTAATGCCTTCCCACCTGCACCACTGATAGCCAAGACTCTTCAATGCTCAACGGGAAGGGGCATTGCTGATACTAGTAGCCCTTCATTGGCCCAGGCAACTGTGGTTCCCACTGCTCCTTCACAAATTCATAGCACCCTGGTCCCTCTGGGGAGCAACCCGGGACTACTGTCACAGGAGGGCTCCCTCCTACACCCCAACCTGGGGTCTCTGAAGCTAACTGCTTGGCGGCTGAAAGGATAGCCTTGGCCCCTTTCAGCCTTTCAGGGTAGGTTGAGGTCATCCTAAGAACATAAGATATGCCATACTGAATCAGACCAAGGTCCATCAAGCCCAGTATTCTGTTTCCAACAGTGGCTAATCTAGGTCATACGTACCTAGCAGTTTCCCCAAGGGACACAGGTTCCACAATGCTTGTATTGGTTCAAGCATTGATATCCTGGGTCCCTTCTTAATAATGGTTTATGGACCTTTCCTCCAGGAACTTGTCCAAACCTTTTTTAAACCCAGCTACACTAACTTCAAATGGCACAGATTCTCTGTGTGGTGTGCTGAGCGCTGGGTCAACCTGTTGTGCTCTGTGCAGCTTGTGCTGCAATATTTTCTCCACCTGCCTTGGGCAGGACAGAAGTCCAATTTGGTCAGGGTTCACCTGAATGCTCTTGCGACATACCTCTATGTCCTGCCCCTTGTAACCTACTTCCTGTGGGGTCTCCTGTTATCCAAACCCATCTGTCTGCCCACCAGCAGTGGAGTGGGACCTCAATGTGGTGCTCTCACGGCTCCCTGGCCCACCGTTTGAGCCTCTGGCTACCTACCACTTGTTACTTCTCATGGAAGGTAGTCTTCCTGGTGGCGCTCACATCTGATCGCAGGGTCAGCAAGCTTAAGGCATTGGTGGCGGATCCGCCTTACGTGAAATTCTATAAGAACAGAGTTATTCTCCACACGCACCCTAAATTTCATCAATCAGAAGGTGATGCTCCCCACCTCCTTCCCATGACCTCATGCCAGCAGAGCAGACACTGTCCATCTCTGGACTGTAAGAGGGCTCTGTCTTACCTCCAACGTACTCAAGGCCACTGCAAAGCCTCACAGTTTTCATTTCTTATGACCCCAGTCGGCTGGGGGGAGGCAGTGACCAAGCATACTCTGTCCATGTGGGAGGTTGACTACGTTGCCCTTGCTGGAGCGCTGGATCATGGGGCACAGTGTCAGGGCCATGGCGGCCTCTGTGACAAGCCTGCGTTCTGTCCCTGTGACTGAAATCTGCCTGGCTGCCACCTAGTTCTTGGTCCATACTTTCGCAGCTCATTACAGCTTGGAGAGAGGGAGTTCTGATGGGACAGTGCTTTCGGCCAGGCTGTAATCTGTCATCTGTTTGGGGTGTAGACGACAACTGCCCTTTGACCCTTCTGTGTTCAGGCTACCAGAGTGCTGGTTCCTCACCAGACACTTGGATCTCTTGAGTCTGTTAAATTAGGACTCCATTGCTGCTTCTCACGGCTCACCTTTTTGGTCACCCGTGGCTTTTTACAGGGTTTTTTTTTTTTAGTAGCCTGTAGCTAGGGAGTCCCATATGTGAGGACTGAATTTTTTGTTCCCGGAGAAAGTGTAGTTCTGCAGGAACAAGCAGGAAGGTCGGTCCTCACTTATCGGTGACGGCACAGACGGAGCCCACGTGGAGCAAATCCCCAGCTTTCAAAGAAAGCGTTTGGGATTGCTGCCATGCATGCGTGGTCCCCTTCCCGTCCAAGGGTGCCATCTTGCTCAGTCTCCCTTTTTCCGCGGAGCCCTTCAGATGCACGTCCTCGTCCCTCAGAAAAAGTGTGTTTCCCGGCCTCTGGCCTACTCAGTCCTCTGCCCGCCTTCCCCTGCTCTCATTTTTTTTTCCTAACTCTTTTGCTGTTAGTGGGCTTTGGTGCTTTTTTTTTTTCTCCCAACCGCTGGCTGCGTGGGTCTTCGACCCTTTTTGCCCCAGTTGCCACCAGATTTAAAAAATGCAATAGATGCTCCAAGAATGTCATTTACGGACACCCATGACTGCTGTCTGTGGTGTCTCGGAGCCGACCATGATCCAGAGCTCCGTTTTCTTTGTAAGAAAATGTCCTCAAAAGCCCTGCTCAGCCGTAAGCAGAAGTCTGAGGATATTTTCCATAAGGCTGCCTCAGAATCCCTGGTGGTGCCCTCAGTCATCTCTCTGCTGGTGGGATCCCCCACCCCAGCTCCACGCTCAAGGCGGCACTCCGACCAGGGGTCCCCTGAAGTGGAGTGGCATAAGAAGGCGGCCTTGAAGTTGCTGTCAGGAGCTCCTGACAAGCGCCAGCTCTCCTGTGCTTGGTCGCTTAGCCCCCTCGGCATTCCCGAGAGTTGGACAAGGAACAGCCTTGTAAGGTACCCTGTACAGACTCGGAGACCCCTGGCAAAGGCGCCAGGTCTCCTGAGGGCCATCCCAGTGAGGACTCCCTCTCTTCCTCAACGCCAGACCTGGTGACTCTGGTGTCCACCTCGTAGGGCCCCACACCCGCGTGGGAGTCCTGTATGCTGGTGCTAGAATGTAGCTTTTCTGCATTCATAGCCTGCCAGCAGGCGCTCGTGTCCAGCTTTGCTAGCCCGCGCCTAGAGACCGAGGTTCCCTTGAAGGTGACACTAAAACCCGCCAGGGGCCTCATGAGAGGCCTCATGAGGGTCTTCTGCATCAGTCTCACTCGCCTTCCCATTCCTTGGGGGCGAGATACTCTAGGGCCTCAGGCTCCCAGCGGGCCTCGGCTTCTGGAAGAGGTGACCAGCCCGAATTAGGTTCCTCCTCCGATTTCTCGGACTGGGAGTCAAACAGGAATATCTCCCCAGAGACCCGCACCTATCGGGACCTCCCGTCAGACCTTTTCCCCCCTGTCTTTCAGAAGTGTTCACCACCTGACCTTCGTGATGTTTGTATGGGATATGGCACAGGCCCTCAACCTGGCTACTCAGGCTGAGGAGGAACATCGAGCTGAAGAGCTCGATATCCTGCAGTACGAGTCCCCACCTCAGCTGTCTCTTACTGTTCTGGTTTCCCCCCCCCCCCCCTCCCATTCTGTCCAGGCTGCTATTCTGCATGTGGGAGATCCCATTGTGAATAAACGCCTCAACGCAATGTACAGGGTCCAGCACGGTCCAGGTTCAGGAAAACCCAACTCCCCCACACCTCCATGGTGGTGGAATCGGCTATGAGAAAGCAAGAGCCCGAAGTCACACTCTGGTTCCACCAGGAAGGGAGTCAAGATCCCTCGATGCCCTAGGCTGCAAGGTCTACCAAGGGTTCATGCTCTCCTGCCGTATTCAGGCATACCAATTATACATGGGCATGTTTTTGCGAGACCTCGCTAAAGAACTCAGGGGTATCTCCAGGAACAAGCAGGAATAAGTCCTCACATATGGGTACGTCGGTACCGACGGAGCCTGCGCGGGAAAGCTCCCCAGCTTCCTAGAATGGAAGCTTTTGGGACCTCCCACTGCACATGCGCACTGCCTTCCCGCCTTCCTGAACAGCTCTCCTCAGTTTCTCTTTTTCCGCGGAGCCAGCAGGTCGTGTATCCTGTCACCGCTGAAGAAATTGTAGTTTTTTGTTTTGTTTCTTTAGACCGCGTACCTGCCTTCCCATACCGATACCGGTATCGCCGGTCTTCCTTTTTCTTTCTTGAAAAATTATTTCTTTTCTTTTATTATTTTTCAGCACTTGGTCACTTCAGTTAGGCCTTCAGGCCTACTTGAATTCTCCACATGGAGAAGCCAGCCCCTGGATTTAAGAAGTGTACCAAGTGTACTGCTGTAATATCAGTCACAGACACCCATGAATGGTGTCTTAAATGTTTGGGGCCTGACCACTCCATTCCGGACTGCCCTTCCTGCTCCCAAATGTCTAAGCGTGGGCTGCAGAACCGGGCCAACAAATTCCATGTGCTGTTTGCTTCAGAGAATCCAACATCACAGTCATCCAGGTCATCATCCCGGATGGATCTCAGGTAACCAAACCTTCTGTGGGCAAGTCCTCAAAGAGCAAATCTCCTTCAAAGCATCGAGAGGCTCTTAGTTTTGAGGACCCTGCCCCAGCCAAACAGCCCCGGCGGGAAGTCCTACCTTCCAAAACGCCAATACAGGGGCTACAGGTTGACATCGATGGCACGGCCTCGACAGATCACCTGTTGGACTGCTCTGGGGTACCGGCCCATACCGGTACCGACATCCAGGCAGCCGTGGCGTCTATGGGCAATACTGTCCAATCCATGCAGCAGGCCGTCATGGCTTTCATTAAAGCTGCAACGCCATCGGTACCGCTTCCAGCGGTTCCGGGCCCGGTTCCGGTATCGTCCGCCATGCCGGAACCCAGGCCTTCCTCTTCTAAACGCAAATCGGTACCGTATGGGCTTTCGCTCCATACCGCTTCCATACCCGGTACGCCCGATGTCGATACCGATCGGTATGCGTATCGTGCGTTGGAGGAAACTAGAGAATACACCGATTCCTCTGAGGATTTTGTCTCCTCTGAGTCTGCAGAGCTCTCCCTTGACCTTCCTGAGGAACTTTCTTCTCCAAAAAGGAGAATGTCTCCTCCAGAGGATTTGTCCTTTCAGGACTTTATTTTAGAAATGGCTAAAGGCCTTTCTATCACTACTTCCTCTGAAACGGAACCAAGGTCAAAAAGATTGGATATTTTAGGATACTCTAAGTCTCCTAAAGAAGCAGTTACTCTGCCTATCCATGAAATCCTTCAAGAACAATTGATGGATTTCTGGGAGAACCCTTTAACTCTGTCTCCTTATTCCCGTAGGTTGGACACCATGTATCGGGTCCCTCCTTCTCCTGGTTTTCAGAAAACTCAATTGCCTCACCACTCCATTGTGGTAAAGTCTGCAATGAAAAAGATCAAGAGTACTAAAAGGCACTCTTCTACACCTCCAGGAAGGGAATGTAAGACACTAGACTCTTTTGGTAGGAAAATCTTCCAGGCTAGTATGCTTATAGCCAGGATTAATTCCTACAGCCTCTATATGGGCATGTTCCTAGGGGAACTTGCCAAGAAAGTACGGCATTTTGCCTCCTGTATCCCTGAGGATAAACAGGAGGACTTCCTTTCTGTTGTGAAACAACTTTTAGATGTTTCTAAGTTCTCCAACAGAGCTGCCTTTGATTCCTTCGAAGGAGCCAGCAGAGCTTCTGGCATTGCTATTGCAGCCAGACGCCTGGCTTGGCTCCAGGCTTCTGATCTGGAACCCTGGGTTCTGGATGGCTTACGGAATCTGCCCTGTACAGGTGAGAACTTATTCGGTGCAGAGTGGCAGGTTAAGGCCACTCAAATGGACGCTGAAAATGCCACCTTAGAGAGACTTTCTAAGTCCACTTCTACTCCCACTAAGAAGAAGTCTTTCAAGAGGCCTTATTATAAGAAGGCCAGATATGTTTCCAATACTGGCCAGCAATCTTCTCAACCTCGTTTTGCGGCTAAACGTCAGCAAACGAAACAAGCAAGAGCAAAGCCTGCAGCAGCTACTGCAGCTCAACAGGCTCCACCCCCTCAGGGGTTTTGACTTGCCCCTAGAGAACTTGCCATTCCTGGTTCTGGACCAACCAGAACCTCTCACCATACCTGGAAGGTTAGCTCACTTTGCTCCCAGATGGGAACAGATCACAACAGAGCAATGGACCCTCTCTATCATCCGAGAGGGTTACAAACTTCATTTCTCCAGCCTTCCTCCTCATCACATGGTGAGACCCTTCAATTCTCCATCTCCTCTCCTAGCCCTGTTGGATCAGGAGATCTCTTCTCTGCTTGCCCAAGGGGCCATAGAAGAGGTTCCTCTTCATCAACAGGGGTCAGGTTTCTACTCCCCCTATTTTCTCATTCCAAAGAAGACAGGGGGATTCAGACCAATCCTAGATCTGAGAGAATTGAACAAATTTCTGTACAAGGAGAAATTCAAAATGCTCTCTCTGGGCATTCTCCTTCCATACCTTCAGAGTCAGGACTGGCTTTGTTCTCTAGACCTGCAGGATGCGTATACACATCTACTCATCCATCCATCCCACAGAAAATATCTTCGCTTTCTGTTCAAGGGAAGTCATTACCAATACAGAGTACTTCCCTTCGGTCTCGCCTCTGCCCCAAGAGTCTTTACCAAATGCATGGCAGTCGTAGCCGCATTTCTCAGAAGCATGGGAATTTTCGTATTCCCATATCTGGACGACTGGCTCATTCGAGCTCCAACTCAGTCGCAGGCCCAGATTTCCCTAGACCGCACAAGGAGCCTTCTGCAGTATCTGGGACTGGTGGTAAACCTTCCCAAGTCTCAACTCAGCCCTACTCAGTCTCTAGAATTCATAGGGGCCCAGTTGGACACCACCACTGCAAGAGCCTACCTTCCACTGGTTCGGGGTCAGCGTCTGCTGAGCTTGGCCTCCCAAGCCCAGTCCAGTACTCACTTGACAGCCAGGGAAATGCTACGCCTCCTGGGCCATATGGCCTCCACAGTACATGTGGTGCCCTACGCTCGTCTTCATATGAGAGCAGCTCAATGGACCCTGGCCACCCAGTGGACTCAGGCGTCGGGAGCACTCTCAGACCAAATACAAACCTCAAACCGTCTGTCTTGGTCCCTCCATTGGTGGATATCCACCAAGAATCTGTTGTTGGGGGCTCCCTTTCAGCCCTTGCTACCCCAAGCAACCCTCACAACAGATGCCTCCCAATTGGGGTGGGGAGCCCATCTGCTAACTCTCTCCACTCAGGGCACTTGGTCTCCACAGGAGGCCACCCTTCATATCAACCTCCTGGAACTGCGAGCAATTCACCTTGCCCTCAAGGTCTTCCATACCCTCCTTGCCAACCTGACTGTCCTGGTTCAAACAGACAATCAGGTGGCCATGTTTTACATAAACAAACAAGGAGGGACGGGCTCTCTGTCGCTTTGCAACGAAGCTCTCAGATTATGGGCCTTCGCCAGAGAGCACCAAATTCATCTGCTAGCAGTGTACCTTCCAGGAGTTCAAAACACTCGAGCAGACAGGCTCAGTCGAGTTCTGCTGCCACACGAGTGGTCCCTACACGTGGACCAGATAACCAGAATCTTTCAGGAATGGGGGACCCCGGACATAGACCTCTTTGCAAGTCCGTGGAATGCCAAACTTCCCCGGTTCTGTTCCAGGACTCCGTGTCAGGAAGCTCAGGCCACGGACGCCTTTCTCCTCCATTGGGGTCAGGCGTTCCTATATGCCTTTCCACCCATTCCGCTGATTCCCAAGACTCTGTTCAAACTCCAGAGAGATCACGGCTCTATGATCCTCATAGCTCCACGCTGGCCACGCCAAGTGTGGTTCCCTCTGCTTCTACAGCTCTCCCAGGGATCCTCCCTGGACTTAGGAGCTGCACCAGACCTTCTGTCTCAGGAGGACGGGACTTTGTGGCACCCAAACCCCAAATCCCTACATCTCCGAGCTTGGTTACTGAAGGCTTAAGTCTTCAAGACTTTAATCTTTCTCAACCTGTGAAAGATATCCTTCATGCCTCTAGGAAACCTTCCACGAGGCGGTCTTATGCTTTCAAATGGAAACGTTTTTCCATTTGGTGTGCTCAGCAGGGCCTTGACCCTCTGGCACTTCCTTTGAATTCCCTCTTAGACTATCTCCTGCATCTTTCCAATGCAGGCCTTAAGACGAATTCTGTAAGAGTCCATTTAAGTGCTATTTCAGCATCCCTGAAACCTGTAAATGGACAACCTATCTCCTCTCACCCTCTTGTTGCAAGATTCATGAGAGGCCTGACCCTCACTAAACCTCCCATCAGACCCCCCCCGGTCGCATGGGATTTGAATCTAGTGCTTGGTCAGCTTATGAAGCCACCTTTTGAGCCGTTATTTTCTACCTCCTTGAAATTTCTTTCCTGGAAGGTACTATTCCTAATTGCAGTCACTTCCGCTCGTCGCATCAGCGAACTGCAAGCTCTAGTGGCTAATCCACCTTATACAAGATTTCATCATGATAAGGTGGTCCTTAGGACGAATCCCCACTTTATGCCTAAAGTGGTCTCGCCTTTTCATCTTAATCAAGAGGTATATCTACCTGTATTTTTTCCGGCTCCTCATGCCTCCAGTGCAGAGAGGAGCCTTCATACTCTGGATTGTAAAAGAGCTCTAGCCTTTTACCTTAATAGGACTCAGCCACATCGAAAGTCTTCTCAACTTTTCGTGGCTTTTGATCCTTCACATTTGGGACTTCCAGTCTCCAAGCGTACACTTTCCAATTGGATTGCTCAGTGTATTTCCTTTGCTTACCAGAGTAAAAACATTTCTCTGGAAGGCCATGTCACAGCTCACAATGTGAGAGCCATGGCAACTTCTATGGCTCATCTGCACTCTGTTTCCATTGATCAGATCTGTCGAGCCGCTACCTGGGCCTCGGTTCATACCTTCACAGCCCATTACTGTTTGGACAAGGACTCCCGCCGGGATGCCTTGTTTGGCCAGGCTGTCCTCAAACACCTGTTCCATTCTTAGACAACTCCTGCCCACCTTCCCAGGATGGATGCCTGAGATCCATACGAAGATGGCGAACCTTGACAGGGGATCCCACGCATCTAAGCTAGGGAGTCCCCATATGTGAGGACTTATTCCTGCTTGTTCCTGGAGATAGCACAGTTACTTACCTGTAACAGGTGATCTCTGGGAACAGCAGGAATTAGTCCTCACAACCCACCCACCTCCCCTAGGAGTTGTATCTTTTATCTATCTATCTTCCTGTCCTCTCTCTATTGACTCAGCTATAAACTCGAAACTGAGGAGAGCTGTTCAGGAAGGCGGGAAGGCAGTGCGCATGTGCAGTGGGAGGTCCCAAAAGCTTCCATTCTAGGAAGCTGGGGAGCTTTCCCGCGCAGGCTCCGTCGGTACCGACGTACCCATATGTGAGGACTAATTCCTGCTGTTCCCAGAGATCACCTGTTACAGGTAAGTAACTGTGCTTTCTCAGCAGGCCTCGCTGGCTAACCCCTCAGTTGGTTCCGGACCCTTCTAAAGTCTGTCATGGAGTGCTCGAAATACCTCTCCTGCACTGCCTACGATGGATTCGAGTCCCAAACTCGAGTGGCGGCTGCTCATTGTGGCCCAACGCCAGGCATGGCTCCAGGCTTTGGATTTGGAACAGTGGGTCCAGGAAAAGCTCCTGGACATACCCTGCCTTGGTGAGCAGCTCTCTGGTAAACCGATGGAGGATAAGGCCACCGAGATAGAAACAGAGTTCGTCACCCAAACCCGCCTCTCGCGCAAGACCTCCTCCCTTCCCCAAAAACAGCAGGCCAAGAAGCCGTTCTTTCCACGGAAGGGTCTGCCCTACCGAGGCTACCCACTGTAGCCACCCACTCCTGTGTCGACCACCATGACGCAAGGACAGTCTGGGCCCCCACGGTCATCACAAGCCAAAAGGGTCTAAGGCCTCCCACCCCGGCACCACCTCAGCCTGCCCAGGGGTGGGAGACCATCAGTGTAGCCTTTTACCCTCTGGTGGCACTGCAGCCGGTTGGGGGACGCCTGTCCTCTTTTGCCCCTCAGTGTGAGTCCATCACGTCAGACACTTGGGTTCTCTGAATAGTCCAGGATGGCTGCTGTCTCTGTCTGGACAGGCTTCCCCCTCCCTTCTCCCCATGCACCAGACCTTCCTATAGCAGACGTTAGACAACCTCCTCGCTCAGCGAGTGGTCGAGAGGGTGCCATTGCACCTCCGAGGTCGGGGCTTCTATTCCCAATACTTCCGAAGACGTCGGGGGGCCTACAACCCATCCTCTATCTCCGAAAACTAAACAAGTTTCTAGTTATCACTTGGCCTCCTGCTGCCCTTCCTCCAGCAGGGTGACTGGCTGTGCTCCTTGGATCTCCGTGACTTTTACACCCACATTTTGTTCCACGCCCAGCACAGGCAGTTCCTATGCTTCAGGGTGCAGGGGGAGCATTAACAATACAGGGTGCTCCCCTTCAGACTCGCATCTGCTCTGCGGATCTTCACGAAGTGCCTCTCCATGGCTGCCACCTCCCTCAGAAGGCAGGCAGTTACTGTATTCCCTTACCTCGACGACCTGCTCATCACGGGGCCCTTGGCCGGGGAAGTTCTCCGGACGGCATCGTGCATGATCCTCTTCGAGCGCTTGGGGTTCTTGGTCAACTACCCCAAGTCCCACCTCAAACCGGTGCAATCCTTGGAGTTTATCGGCGCACACCTCCATACCCAGTGGGTGATTGCCTTTCTGCCAGTGGACCGCGTGACTCGCCTCTGAGCCTTGGCAGCCCAGGTCCTGAGCACCACTTGGGTCACGGCGCGAACCATGCTGCACCTCCTAGGGCACATGGCCTCCACTGTCCATGTGGTTCCACATGCACATGCGAATGTCCCAGTGGTGCCTCAGCACTCGGTGGAGCCCGGTCTCTGGTCACCTCAGAGACCCCATTCACAGGTCTCGCACAACCTCCGCAGGTCCTTGAACTGGTGGCAGGATCCCTGCAATCTTCTCTGGGGACTGCCATTCAGACCCCACAGCACGACACAGTGCTGACAACGGACGCCTCCCTGCTGGGGTGGCGAGCCCACTGCGATGCACTGTGCGCGCAGGGGCGATGGTCACTCAAAGAGGCTCAACAGCAGATACATTTGCTCAATCTTCAGATGGGCCTTCGAGGACCATCTCCAAGGGAAGTCGGTGCTTGTGCAAACCGACATCAACAAGGAGGGGGGGGTACAGGATCATGCTTCCTATGCTGAGAGGTAGTCGTCCTTCGTTCCTTCACCTTCCGCTGGGGGATGACCCTACGAGCGGTCTACCTCCCGGGCCACGAGAACGTCCTTGCGGACAAACTCAGCAGGATCCTCTGCCCTCACGAATGGCAGCTGGACCCGGAGGTGACCAACTTGCTGCTCCATTGGTGGGGGACCCTGACCATGGACCTGTTCGCCAGCCTGATGAACACGTAGCTGCCCTGCTTCTGCGGCCCGGTCCCGCAACTGAACAGGGTGGGGCAGGATGCGTTCCTATTGAGCTGGACCTCCAGGCTTCTCTGTGTTCCCTCCCACTCGTCTCATTGTGAGGACCCTCACAAAGCTCAGTGAGAACGAGCGTCGATGATACACATTGCTCCTTCATGGCCTCACTAGCTGTGGTTCCCACTCCTGCTCCGGCTTGCATCCAAGCCTGCGGTTGCCCTGGGCTGTGCCCCGGACCTACTAACAAGGGGGGACGGGTGCTACAGCCGAACCTGGCTGCTTGTCTCTCATAGCCTGGCATCTGAATGGGTCTCCCTAGCTCCGCTAGACCTCCCGGAGGTCGACGAGGTTCTCGTGTCGAGGGACTTGACATGACAAGCTTACGCCTTTAAGTGGCAACGCTTCTCGGTCTGGTGCTCTGAGCTCCAGATCGACCCTTTCTTGTGTCCTCGGTGGGTCCTCCAGTACCTTCTCCATCTTTCGAAGGAGGGACTGAAGCCTACCTCTGTCAGGGTACACCTGAGTGCCATCTTGGCGAATCACCTCCCTGCAGAGGGTAAACTCCTTTTGGAGCAGCCCTTGGGTCTCTCGCTTCATGCAGGGCCTCTTGCTATCCAAGCCGCCTATCTGCCCTCCTCCAGCAGAGTGGGACCTGAACATAGTGCTCATGCAGCTTACGCGTTCACCCTTCGAGCTGATGGAGACGTGCTTGCTTTGGCACCTGTCCTGGAAGGTGGTCTTCCTGGTGGCTGTGACTTCTCGCCAAGTCAGTGAGCTCCAGGGTCTCATGGCTGATGCCCCTTACACCAGGTTCTGTAGTAACAGGGTGGTCCTTCATACCCACCCCAAGTTCCTGCCGAAGATTGTCTCGGATTTTCATCTCAATCAGTAGATAGTCTTGCTGACCACCTTCTCAAGGCCCCACGTCGACCAGGCTTCGGCGGTTTTGCATACACTTGACTTCAAGAGGACTCTCGCCTTCTATCTACAGTGCACCCAGCCTCATCGCAGGTCTGGCTGGCTCTTCGTAACCTACAATCTCCATTTCTTGGGGCAGGCTGTCACAAAATGCACCCTCTCCATCTGGGTGGCAGACTGCATTGCCTTCGCTCATGTGAAGCCGGGCGCCCTGCTGGATCGGTGAGTCACTGCACATGGCGTCTGAGCCAAGGTGGCTTCGGTAGCTTCGCTGCGCTCTGTTCCTCTGGCAGACATCTGCCAGGTTGTGACCTGGACTTTGCCTCGCACTGCTGCCTGGAGAGGGAGTCCTACCGGAACAGCGCCTTCGGCCAGGCTGTACTCTGTAATCTGTTTGGGGTATAAGCAACTCCTGCCCTCCAACCCTCCTCATTGGCTACCGAGGGTTTCACCCCGGGGACCCGAGGACTCTGGCTCCTTCGGGCATCTGCTTCTGCTCATGGCCTCGTGGCAGCGTTTTTTGGTTACAGGTTCGGTAGCCTGTAGCTGGGGAGTGAGGATTAACTTCCTGCTTATTCCTGGAGAAAGCATAGTTATTGACTTGTAACAAGTGTTCTCTAGGGACAGTAGGAATCAGTCCTCACTACCCTCCCACCTCCCCTGATGAGTTGCTGGATTTTTATTCTTCCCTTGCCATCTGCTTGGTAGGGCTTGAGCTAAGGGACCTGACTGAGCAAGATGGCACCCTTGGGCAAGAAGGGGACCACGCATGCATGGCAGCAATCCCAAAGATTTTGAAAGCTGGGGAATTGCTCTGCATGGGCTGATTCCTGCTGTCCCTAGAGAGCACCTGTTACAGGTGAGTAACTACGCTTTACTCACCTATTGAACAGGTGTTTTTTGGGGACAGCAGGAATTGGTCCTCGCAACCCCCCCCCCCCCTCCTCCACATGGAGTTGCTGCTATGTCATTTTTTTTTGCCATCTTTAGCTATGTCCTTTGACTGAGGCAAGATAGCACACTTGGGCAGGAAGTGGACCATGCATGTGTGGTGCATCTCCCAAAGACTTTCTTTGAAAGCTGGGGAGAAGCTTCCACCTGGATGTGTTTGCCGATGTCACCCATATGTGAGGACTGATTCCTGCTGTCCCCAGAGAACACCTGTTATAGGTGAGTAACTACACTTTTAAATCACTCGATTCATGTTAGCTGATCTTGATGTTTTGGTAATGGCTACTTTAGCAGACAGGTTCATAAAGGCCCAGACCCCAATGACTGACCCACCCTACATTTGGTTTATCAAAAGATGGTTCTGTGGCTGTATTCAGAGTTCCTGCCTAAGGTTTTGTCAGGTATCTACTTTAACCGGCCTCATTTTTCCTCATGTTTGTGATAGTGAACATGACTTGCATGCTTTGGATTGCAAGAGAGCCTGTTTTCTATTTAGAGTGGATTATTGAGTCTTCCCTACTCCTTTCCTTTCCTTTCCTTTTTTTTTTTGTTTCAGTAAAATCGGGGATGCCATTGTGAAATGCAAATTAGCTAATTGGCCAGTAGCCCTGACTTTACAAGGGTATGTTAAAGTTCAGAACTTATGAGCTACTTCTGTCAGTTTTTGTGTAAGATTTTCAAGGCTGCAACATAGACTTCAGTCCGTATATTCATCTCATTGTTTTGAAATGAATTCATGGTCAGGCAGATTTGATCCCTGTCCTGTGGAATCTTGCTGAAGTTTAAAATCCAGTGCCTTCTCTCATAGAGCCCGTTTTTATAATTTCAACATTGCCTTTCTTAAAAGCCTCTTGTTAAAACAAATTCCATATTTTTTTGTCTGCTGTTTGGCAATTATTGCCCTTATTAGACTATTTCCATCATTCCTCTCTTCCCCCCCCCACCCCCTTTTATGTTAAGTTATGTAGCTAGGAAGTTGTGCTTCTGAGGATCTGCATGTCATCAGGAAGACAGTTTCTTGCTTGTAGAAGGTGTTCTCAGTGGGGGGACCTGAGGTGAGATGATGGGAAGGACCATGCAAATATTGAGTCTAAAGCTCTTCAGGTACTAAAGCCAGGGGAAAGTTTCCCATGCCAGGTTCTGTGGACAGCAGAAATCCTCACCTGATAACTAAGTAACTTGTCTAAATGAGAGCATATGAAAAATTTACAAGGATGTGATGATTTTACAAAGCACTGTATTCACATTTAACAAGCTATTCACTGCCTACCAGGCATATAGGGTATTGGACACTCCATAGTCCGAATAGCAGGCATTACTCTTTTTTTTTTTTTCTTTTTTCTTTTAACTCTTTATTCCATATTGTCCTGCTAGACCAGGCCAAGCAAGTGGGTTGTGTTCCCCTACCAGTAGTTTGGTGAAGACAAAGAACCAATGAAAAGTCTAGGTTTCAATGATGTCACTCCTGTGCCTCTATTTGCCTCAGCCACCAGCGATCTCGTCAATATTTCTTTATCTCCAGCAGATGGTGGATAGGTTTTCTCCTTTCTGAAGAAAATCTGAAGATTGAGATTAAAAGATTAAACGCACATGAACGATCACTTTGTGGGCCTCTCTCTCACTTAAGCACAGCATAGGAGGCTGCACTAGACTGCAGTCTTTTTGGTAGTCATAGGAGGAGGAGGGAAAAGTGGTTCAGCTCCACAAGCTGTTTAGAGCCTGTTGAGCAGCCAAAAATTTGGAATGATCTGGAAGAGTGCAACAGCCTCACACAACCTTGGCGCCCCTCCCTCTTCTGTCCCTCCCCCCCCTTTTCCAAAGATTGCAGAAGGCTCTCAGAGGGATCTGCCTGTCAGCCACCTTAAACGTAGTGCTGCAAAGTCAGTAAAACAGTTTCAGGGGAGTAGAGCTGAGCCAAGCATGGATTCTCTGCCTGGGGCTCCCGGGATGAGCATCAAGGCTTGACTATTGTCCGGGGGGGGGGGGGGGGCAGCTCCAGATTCAGTCTTCCTTGAGCACAATTTGGGGTGGACTGTTGGCACAGTGTAGGGATTTAATGCTGTTTTCTGCGTACATTAGTAGCATTTTTACCTATTGTGTGCCTGGCAGTTGCATGGTGCTGGCAGTGGAAATCTGTAAGGCAGCGACTTGGTCGTCATTGCATACATTTGTGAAGCATTACAGGATTGACGTTCAAGCGGAAGGGGACTCTGTTTGGAGCAGCGGTGCTTCAGACTGGTCTAGCAGGGCCTTCCCGTTAAGGTGTTTACTGCTCTGTTGGAAGACTGGGCATCAAAATGGCAGATGAAATTTAATGTGGACAAGTGCAAAGTTATGCACCTAGGGAAGAACAACCCAAACTATGGTTACACGATGCAGGGTTCCACATTAGGAACCACCACCCAGGAAAACGATTTAGGCGTCATTGTGGATAACATGTTAAACATGTTAAAACCCTTGGCCCTGTGTGCAGCGGCGGCCAAGAGAGCAAATAGAATGCTAGGTATCATAAGGAAAGGAATGGAAAATAAAACAAAAGATATTATAATGCCTCTATATCGTTCCATGGTGAGACCGCACCTTGAATATTGTGTGCAATTCTGGTCACCGTATCTTAAAAAGGATATAGCGTTATTAGAAAAGGTTCAGAGAAGAGCCACCAAAATGGTAGAGGGGCTGGAAGAATACTCCTATGAAGAAAGGCTAAAAAGGTTAGGGCTCTTTTTAACCTGGAAAAGAGACGGCTGAGGGGAGATATAATAGAAGTCTATAAATTAATGAACGGAGTGGAACAGGTAAACGTAGATCGATTGTTTACGTTATCAGAATATAGAAAGACTAGGGGACATGCAATGAAGCTACAGGGTAAACTAAGATTAATAAAATAAAATATTTTTTCACTCAACGTGTAATCAAACTCTGGAATGTGTTACCGGAGGATGTAGTAAAGGCTGTTAATGTAGCTGGGTTTAAAAAAGGTTTGGACAAGTTCCTGGAGGAAAGGTCCATAAACCATTATTAAGAAGGGGCCCAGGATATCAATGCTTGACCCAGTACAAGCATTGTGGAACCTGCGTCTTTTGGGGAAACTGCTAGGTATGTATGATCTAGATTGGCCACTGTTAGAAACAGGATATTGGGTTTGATGGACCTTGGTCTGACCCAGTATGGCATATCTTATGTTCTAGTGTGTATGCATTCTGCCCAAGCATTTCCAATGTGCATTCCTTCCCTAGTGCCTGTAACGTATGTTGCAATAAGAGTGCAGTTGATGCATTTTTTGGGGGGCTACCATGGCCTTAGCACATACACTTGCCGTAGCTCTGTCATTTTCCAGAAAAGGTTTGATTGGTGGCAAGTGAGGTGCCTCATCTTTGGATTCTGGACTCTGCTCTTCTTGCATGGCAGCTTCTGAGTCAGCCCTGGAGGGCCTCTCTCAACCGGGGGATGCAGTTAGTCCAGCATTGCCTGCCTCAGGGCAGGAAGTGACCAATGATGCTATGGATAAGGATACCTAACTGGCTGGAGAGTCTGGGGACTGTGCTGTGAGCTGCTCCTTGTCCTCTAGGGCGTCTGCAGCAGTTGTGCCCCCTCTGGGTGTTGGGGTGGTCATATCTGAGAGGAGAGCTTTTGGATTCCAGTTTGCTCTCCCTGGAATTTTTTTTTTTTTGCAGCATGGGAATTCGGACCCTGCAGCCTCTGAGTGCCTCCGGGCGCAGTCTTATGCAGGACAAGCTGAGAGTGGAAGCCCTGTTTGATTGCCTTTGTTTAAGGGTCCCTGGCGATGGGCACCCACTAGAGATAGGGAGCAGCTGAGAGCTGTCAGATTTTGACTGACTTGGATTCAGATGGCTTGGTACTGTGCTCTGACATGGATGAAGTAGTACTTTTGCCTTCAGAAGACTGTGAAGAGGCTGGGGTGATCCGCCTGTTCCAGAAGGATGAGCTGACTGCGTTGATTGCCAGGGTCTCAATCGCGTTCATCTTTACAGATGCTTCTGGCACGGAGCAGGAGCTGAAGGTGCACCCACTCCTTCAAGGGGTGAGGAAATTCACTACTGTCTCCTCATTCACAGATGTGTTCAAGGGTATGATCCGGACTGCGTGGGACTCTCCTGATTTCCCCATCTAAGGGGTTAAGGGTGTGCAAGAAGATCTATGCTCTCCCGGAGGAGTACATTGAATGGTTTGGTATTCTCCATGTCACTGCTCACCAGACAGATCACCATTCCTATGGAAGACTGATCGGCCTTAAAGGATTTTTTGGACAGTGAGGTGGATTTGTTGTTGAAGAACCAGTTCGCCATGGTGGCTGCTATTCTGCATCTGACAGTATCTGCCAACATGACTACTCGAGCCCTGCTCCAGTGGATTCAGTCTTTTCCGCCAGATGATACTCTACCTCTTTTAGTCAGCTATGGCCTTCCTTTCTGATGCTATGTATAGCCTAGTACACAATGTGGCGGCCAGGGATGGTGCCCTGACAACTGTCATGACGTTGAATTTGGCTCCAGTGTTGGGCAGTGGATTCATCTTCCAAAGCCTGGTTGGCCCAACTGACTTTCAAGGGGAAGCTTCTTTTTGGAGCAGATTTGGAGAAGCTGGTGAAGGACCTGGGTGGGATGAAATCTTTCAGCTTTCCAGAAGACGGCTCCCAGGGGCCTGTGAAGTGGGCTGGTGCCCCTTTCTAATCAGCTGCCAGCTGTCCACTGTCTGGATCTCTGGGGTATTTGGGACTTTTTTGTCATTACCGACCTGGAAAACCTTTCTTCCCATCTGCCTCTGGGCTTTAGGCTCGTTCTCAGTCCTTTCATGGCATGTGTTGGCCAAGGGACTTGGTCTCCTCCAGAGGAAAACCCTCCTGGGCTACACTATGAAGGTTTTGTGGGCCCACTCCCTGGTTCCTCTTGTTGGAGGCAGGCTTTGCCTTTTCATTCAGGAGTGGGCCTGGGTTACCAATAACTGCTGGGTGCTACATAAGAACATAAGATATGCCATACTGGGTCAGACCAAAGTCCATCAAGCCCAGTATCCTATTTCCAACAGTGGCCAGTCTAGGTCACAAGTACCTAGCAGTTTCCCCGAAAGACACAGGTTCCACAATGCTTGTATTGGGGCAAGCAGTTGATTTCCCTGATCCTCTTTAATAATGGACCTTTCCTCCAGGAACTTGTCCAAACCTTTTTTTTTAAACCCAGCTTCACTGACAGCATTTACTACATCCTCAGTTAATGAATTCCAGAGTTTGATTACACGTTGAGTGAAAAAAAATTTTCTCTATTAATGCTAGTTTACACTGTTACTTCATTGCATGTCCCCTAATCTTTCTATATTTTGATAGCATAAACAATCTACGTTTACTTGTTCCACACCATTCATTAATTTATAGACCTCTATCATATCTCGCAGTCTTTTCCAAGTTGAAGAACCCTAACTTTTTTAGCCTCTTCATAGGAGTATCCTTCCATCCCCTTCACCATTTTGGTGGCTCTTCTCTACGTTTTCTAATTTTGCTATATCCTTTTTAAGATAAGGCAACCAGAATTGCACACAATATTCAAGGTGCGGTTGCACCATAGAATGATAGAGGCATTATAATATCCATTGTTTTATTCTCCATTCCTTTCCTTATGATTCCTAGCATTCTCATTGCTTTCTTGGCTGCCGCTGTACACTGAGCAGACGGTTCAACATTTTATCCACAGTGATGCCTAAATCTTTCCTGGATGGTGGTTCCTAATGTGGAACCTTGCATCGTGTAACCATAGTTTGGGTGGTTCTTTCCTAGGTGCATAACTTTGCACTTGTCCACATTATATTTCGTCTGCCATTTGGATGCCCAGTCTTCCAATTTATCAAGGTCCTCTTGCAATTTTTCACAATCCTCTTAGGTTTTAACAACTTTTAATAATTTTGTGACATCTGCACATTTGATTACCTCACTTGTTCCCTTTTCCAGGTCATTTTACGAATGTTAAAAGCAGCAGACCCAGCACACATACCTGGGGTACTCCACTATTCACCTTTTTCGATTGGGAAAATTGGCTATTTAGCCCTACTCTCTGCTTTCTATCCTTTAACCAGTTCCTGATCCACAGTACTACACTGCCTCCTATCCCATGACTTTTTAGTTTCGCCAAGAGTCTCTCATGAGGGACCTTATCAAAGGCTTTCTGAAAATCCAGATAGACAAAGGTGAGACAGTTGATGTAGTGTATCTGTTTATTCACACTTTAAAAAACAAACCATAACAGATAAGTTAGACAAGACTTTCCTTAGCTAAAGCCATGTTGGTTGTCTCCTATTAAGCTATGACTATCTACATGTTAAGTAATTTTGTTCTTTATAATGGTTTCTACCATTTCTCTGGGAGCAAGCAGGAAGTCGGTCCTCACATATGGGTGACATCAGCACCGACGGAGCTCTCGTGGAAGCATCCCCCCAGTTTTCAAAGAAAGCCTTTGGGAGATGCCACTACAAATGCGTAGTCCCCTTCCTGTCCAAAGGTGCCATTTTGCGCAGAGGCCTTCAGACATTTGTCTGGCTTGTCCCTGGAACAACTTGATTTTTCTCTTCCGAGTTTCTCACCTCCAGTATTGCACTGGTACTCTTTCTGCCTACTGATCTCGGTGTTGAGTTCAGTCACTTTTTGTATTTTTTTTTGTTCTTTTCCTGGCATCTTCACACCTTTTTTTCCTCCCACTGGCAGCCCAGAGAGTCTTCAACCACGCAGGGGTGCTTTTTTCCCCCCATGGCTACTAGTGGCTTTAAGAAGTGTCATCGGTGCTCCAAAATTCTTTGACCAGCACACACGACTGCTGTCTCTGCTGCTTTAGGCCAGACCACAACTGGGCAGCCTGCAGCCTCCGCAAGAGGTTGTCCAGTAAGGCCAGCAACCGCACAATAAGCTTTTCCCCATGTCCCTGTTGGCTTCGAAGGCCAGGGTCTTGACTGAGGCCCCAACATCTCGGGCGGAACCTTCAGAACCCGAGCCTTGTCGTGGTTCCTCAAGGAAACCCAGGAAGAAGAAGAAACTCTCAAAGGCGGTGTCCTTCGATGGTTCTGACCGGCCTGGTGCCCCCGGGCCTGGCCCCAAAGTCTGAGATATTCCATCAAGGCGTCTGAGAAGGAGCTGCCTGCAAAGGTCCCTCAGAAGGATCCAACCGTAGACTTGCCTCGGTCCCCAGACACTATCCTCAAGTATTCCCCTTCGATGGAGCTGGCGTCAATCCCAAGTCCCTCGGTGTCTGCGCCAAAGGCTGTGGAGCCTTCTGGTCTGGAGTCCAGAATGGCGTCCCTGGAGCACAGTTTATCTGCCTTTGTAGACCAGCAGCGGGCGCTGTTGTCTGGCACGACCTGTTAATCTGCCCCCGACCACCGCCTTGACGTCCAAGACGTCCCCGGAGGCCGAGCCAATCCTGTGCCGAGGTCACGACCTAAGTCCTGCTTGACGGGACTGTTGTCATCCCCAGCAAGTTTGCCAGGCACTGGCCGCAGGGCTTCGGGGGGCCCAAGGCCTGCAAAACAGCCCTCTTATGAGTCCTGCACGGACTACTCCGAGTGGGAGATGGAGGACGAGGCGTCCCCAGATACCTGTTGCCACTGCGATGTCTCATCTGACTCTCCCGTCTTGGACCCTCGACAGCTGTCCCCACCGGAGGATATGGGCTTTTCCTCCATTTTGTCAAGTACATGTCTAAGGCCCTGGCGTTCCCGACCAAGTCGGAGGAGAACCCTCAGGCAGTTGAGTTTGAAATCCACGAGTACGAGACCCCTCTGCAGGAATTGCTCATGGTGCCCAACCTGGAATGGCTGCTCCGAATGTGGTTGACATCGGCTTCAGTGCCAGTGGTGAGAAAATAATCCGACTCGATGTATCGAGTCCGCTGGAGCCTGGGCTTCCAAAAGTCATAGCTGCCGCATAACTCCATAGTGGTGGAGTCGGCCATGCGTCGGCTGAAAAGTGAGAAGACACACTCCTCGGTGCCCCCTGGGAGGGAGGCTCGCACCCTGGATGCCCTTGGTAGAAAGTGCTACCAGGGCTCAATGCTCATCGGCCACATCCAGACCTAGAAGCTGTACATGGGCATGTACCTGAGGGACCTGGCAAAGGAACTCGCCGGGTTCTCAGATGGTCTCTTAGAGGAAGCCTTGCAGTGGTTCAAGAACCTAGCCAAAGCAGTCTGTGAATGCTCCAAATTCATGTCTCAAGTGGCCTATGATGGGTTCATAGAAACATAGAAACATGATGACAGAAAAAGACCACATGGCCTATCTAGTCTGTCCTTCCATAACAACTACAACAGTCCACTTTTTACCTTTAGAGATCCTCTGTGTTGGTCCCATGCTTTTTTGAATTCAGTTACTGTCCTCATCTCTACCACCTCCACTGGGAGACTATTCCATGGATCCACTACTCTTTCCGTAAAGAAATATTTCCGCATATCACTCCTGAATCTATCTCCCTTCACCCTCAACCCATGTCCCCTCGTAGCAGAACTTGCTTTCAATTGAAAGAGGCTCTCTCCCTGAACATTTATGCCACGGAGGTATTTAAACATCTCAATCATATCACCTCTATCCCGCCTTTCCTCTAAGGTGTACATATTAAGATCCTTAAGTCTGTCCTCATATGCTTTATAATGAAGCCCATTAATCATTTTAATAGCAACCCTCTGCACAGACTCCATCCTGTTCACATCCTTTTGAAGGTGCGGTCTCCAGAATTGCACACCATACTCCAAATGAGGTCGCACCAAAGACTTATACAGAGGCATTATCACCTCCTCTTTTTCTGCTAGCCATTCCTCTCCGTATGCACCCAAGCATCCTTCTAGCTTTTGCCGTCGCCTTTTCTACCTGTTTAGCTACTTTAAGATCTTCAGAGACAACCACGCCTAGGTCCTGCTCTTCTTTAGTGGACAAAAGTACTTCACCTCCTATACTGTATTGCTCCCTTGGATTGCTGCAGCCCAAATGCATGACCTTACATTTTTTAACATTAAATCCCAGCTGCCAAATTCTAGACCATTCTTCAAGCTTAGCTAGATCCCTCCTCATGTTATCTACACCTTCCTGGGTGTCTACTCTATTGCAGATTTTGGTATCATCTGCAAAGAGGCAAACCTTACCCGACAGCCCTTCCGCTATATCACTTACAAAGATGTTAAAAAGAATCGGACCAAGGACAGATCCCTGGGGCACACCACTGGTAACATCCTTCTTCTCAGAGTGAGCTCCATTTACTTGTACTCTTTGTCGCCTCCCACCCAACCAATTTCTAACCCAAGCAGTAACTTTAGGGTCCATCCTTAGGGTGCTCAGTTTAAGTCAACTGTGAGGAACAGTGTCAAAGGCTTTACTGAAATCTAAATACACCACATCTAGAGCTCTCCCTCGGTCCAACTCCCTGGTCACCCAGTTGAAGAAATCAGATTTGTCTGACAAGACCTGCCTCTGGTGAATCCATGCTGCCTTGGATCCTGTAATCCGCTGGACTCCAGAAACTTCACTATTTTCTCTTTCAGCAGCGTTTCCAATAATTTACTCACCACCGAAGTTAAACTAACCAGCCTGTAGTTTTCAACCACATCCTTACTTCCGCTTTTGTGTAAAGGCACCACATGAGCCTCTCTCCAGTCCTTTGGCACCACTCCCAACTCCGAGGCATTGAAAAGGTCAGTCAGTGGAGTTGCTAGAACGTCCCCAAGTTCCCTCAGTATTCTAGGGTGTATCCCATCCTGTCCCATCGCTTTGTCTACTTTAAGTTGAGCTAGTTTCTCACGAACACAGTCTTCTGAAAATTGTTCAAGATGTCCCTTTTGTTCTTATTTGTGGGTGTTTTCTGAGGTCGGCGGCTTGAGTAGTGGCGGCTGGCATCGGTGCACGCCGCCAAGCTTGGTTACAGTTGTCTGACCTTGAGCAATGGGTTCAGGACAAATTGGTTGATGTTCCCTTCCAAGGAGAGAACCTCTTTGGCAAATTCATGATTGACAAGGCTGCCGAGTTGGAGACAGAGTCCATGATGAAGACCAGGCTCTCCAAAAACACTGCTGCTCCTCTCCGACAGAAGGGCTCGAGTAAAAAGTCCTTCTACCCAAGAAAGGGAGCTGCTTACCGAAACTGCCCACCTTATCAGGCCTCTCCAACAGGGTCAGCAGGCCAGGGGACATGGGCATCACTCGCGTAAGCAGAACACTCCAAAACCTCAGGCTCTGGCTCCGGTCCAGCCAGGGGGGAGTTTTTGCCTCCATGATCATAACCTATCTATCCCAAGGAGATCAGCAGCCCACAGGGGAACATTTTCCTTCTATGCCCAGAGGTGGATGTCCAGCACCACATATTCCTGGGCACTTTGGGTAGTCAGGGGGTTTACCACCTCCACCTGACTCAACCTCCCCCTTATTTCCTGGGAGAGCCCCTCAGGTCTCCCCTCTACCGGGACCACCACCTGAAGGAGTTGGCAAGTATTCTCGAGAACAAAGTGTTGGAACCGGTGCCCCACCATCTCAAGGGCAATTGGTTCTACTCCAGGTACTTCCTCGTCCCAAAAAGGACAGGGGGCCTAAGGCCCATCCTCGGCCTACGCAATCTCAACAAATTCCTGGTGAGGGAGAAGTTCAAGATGCTCTCCCTTGGAACATTGCTGCCCTACCTTCTGCAGAGAGACTGGCTATGCTCCTTAATCCTCAAGGATGCTTATACTCACATCCTTTCTTATACTCACATCCTCATCCACAGGCAGTACCTGTGGTTTGTATTGGGGGGCAGGCACTTTCAGTACAGGGTGCTCCCCTTCGGCCTAGCCTCTACCCCAAGAGTTTTCACAAAATGATTGCCATGACCGCCAGGCTTCCTCCGACTCCAGGGGGTCTTTCTTTCCCTACCTGGACGACTGGCTCATAAAAGGAGGCACAGCCTCAGAGGTGCAACAAGCCACTGCAAACACTAGCCAGGTTCTGCAACATTTGGGTTTTGTCATAAACCACCCCAAGTCTCATCTCCTTCTGACAGTGTCTGGAGTTCATTGGGGCAAAGATTGACACTCTGTCGAAGGCTTTCTTGCCCAGGGATCCAGACCATCGTCTCAGGACTCTGGCTCTGGAAGTATAGCACTGTCCCGCAGTGCCTGCTCAGCTTCTCCTGCGTTGTCTCAAACACATGGCCTCCATGGTCCACGTCACCCCTGACACTTGCTTCCACATGAAGGCAGCGCAGTGGTGTCTCCGGGATCAGTGTCCTCAGGCCACGGGCCGCCTTTGAGAGAGACAGTTTGTGGCCTGCCAATTGGTGTATTCTCTGGTCTGGTGGCAGTCTCCCCAGCAGCTCAAGGTGGGCATGCCTTTTTAGGCCCCAAGCCCCTCAAGGGTCCTCACCATGGACGCCTCCTTGCTCAGCTGGGGAGCCCACTGCAGAGATCTCCACACTCAGGGCAACTGGTCACAAGAAGAGAGCAGCCAGCAGATCAACTTCCTGGAGCTCAGAGCCATACACCTAGCCCTGAGTGTCTTCTGTCACCACCTGCATCACCAGCTGGTGCTGGTCCAGACAGACAACCAGGTGGTGGTGATCATGAACAAACAGGAGTGCACAGGGTCTCGTACCCTTTGTCAGGAGGCACTGGTCCTTGGCTCATATGCAATCCAACAGGGTATCCTCCTTCAGGCAGTGTGCCTGGCAGGCCAGTACAACCTGCTCAGCAGAGTTCTCCAGCAGCACGAGTGGCAGCTGGCCCCCAGGGTAGCCAGTCGGCTTTTCCGGCTCTGAGGGGAACCCGTGATGCACCTGTTCGCCAGCGCAGACAACTTTGTTGCCCTGCCTTTGCTACTGGCAGGCCCACCCATCCAGGATGGCAGCGGACACGTTCTTGGTCTCATGGTCGGAAGGCCTCATGTATGCCTTCCCTCCTATGCTGCAGATCGACAAGACCTTGTTCAGGACCCCCCGTGACAGGGCCTTGCTCATCCTGATAGCCCCTCGGTGGCCCAGGCATCCATGGTTCCTGCTGCTTCTACAGTTGATGGTGGAGACCCCTATCCCCTAGAGGGACTGCCCCGGGACTTCTCTTTCAGGAGGGGGTGCTCTACTGCACCCTAACCTGGGGTCCCTGTCGCTGACAGCATGGCTGCTGAGAGAGTGACTGGCCCCTTTCAACCTTCCGGTTGAGGTGGAAGACATTCTGCTGGCCTCTTGCAAGGCCTCTACTAGGAAGGTTTATGCCCTCAAATGGTGCAGATTCTCTGGTGCGCCAAACACGGGGCTGACCCTTTCTCCTGCCCGGTGGCTCTGGTGTTACAGTACCTTCTCCACCTCTTAGTCCGGGCTCAAGTCTAACTCCGTCTGAGTGCACCTTAGTGCCCTGGTGGTGCACCACCATCCGGTGGATAGTAAGCCCCCCTCGGTCCAACCGTTGGTTATTAGTTTTCTTCGGGGCCTTCTCTTATCGAAGCCTCTGGTTCGCCTTCCGGCAACCGAATGAGACCTCAACATAGTTTTGGGGCAGCTCACTCGCCTGCCCTTCGAACCTCTGGTTACCTGCCACCTTCACTACCTCTCTTGGAAGGTGGCTTTCCTGGTCACGCTTACCTCTGCTTGCAGAGTTAGCGAGCTTCAGGCCCTTGTGGTGGAGGCGCCCTATACCAGGTTCTACAAGAACAGAGTGGTGCTTCACATGCACCCCAAATTCCTTCAGAAGGTAGTATCACCCTTCCATCTCAGCCAAGAAGGGGTGCTCCCTACCTTCTTCCCAAGACCTCACTCCAGTTGGGTGGAGTCCACACCTTGGACTGTAAGAGGGCTTTGTCCTTCTATATCCAACGCACTCGGGGCCACCGCAAAGGCTCTCAGCTTTTCATCTCCTATGACCCCAGTAGCCTGGGGGAGGCAGTGACCAAGCGTACGCTGTCCACATAGGTGAATGACTGTATTGCCCTCACTTATGAGCAGGTGAGGCTTTCGCTGAAAGGCCATGTCACGGCGTACAATGTCAGGGCTCTGGTGGCTTCGGTGGCAAACTTGTGCTCTGTCTTGATGGTGGACATCTGCCAGGCCGCCACCTGGTCTTCAGTCCATACCTTCACAGCCCATTACTGCCTGGAAAGAGTCCCGACAGGACAGTGCCTTCGACCAGGCTGTGCTCCATAACCTTTTTGGGGTTTAGGCAACTCCTACCCTCTGACCCTTCTGTATTCAGTCTACCGGAGTGTTGGTTCATCGGACATGGGGGTCCTACTGTGGCCTGTTTGTATGGGCTAAATTGCTGCTGTTTGTGGCTCCCCATAGGGGAGCCACTATTTTTGCTATGGGCTCTCAGTAGCCTATAGCTTGGGGATTCCCATATGTGAGGACTGACTTCCTGCATGTTCCCGGAGAAAGCGTAGTTACTCACCTGTAACAGATGTTCTCCATGGACAGCAGGAATCAGTCCTCACAACCCTCCCTTCTCCCCTTGGAGTTGCTCCTTTACCAAATTTTATTTTTGCTGTCTTTTAGCTATGTCATCTAACTGAGCAAGATGGCACCCTTGGGTGGGAAGGTGACACCGCATGCGTGGTGGCATCTCCCAAAGGCTTTCTTTGAAAGCTGGGGGGATGCTTCCGCGAGGGCTCTGTGCCGATGTCACCCATATGTGAGGACTGATTCCTGCTGTTCCCGGAGAAACACAGGTGAGTAGCTATGCTTTTACCTGGTACTGACGTCAGGCTCACCGGTCTGTAGTTTCCTGGAGCATCCTGGAACCCTTTTTAAAAATTAGCTAAACACTATTCAGTCCGGCTGTGACTTGGAATCCAAAGAGCTGCTTCCAGATCCTATCGTCAATTCCCCTTGTCCACCCCGGCAACGGCCCTGGGTCTGCAATCAAAAGTGCCACTATGCGGATCACCTTGGACAAGTTGCTGCGTCTAAATGTGTTGGTGCCCACACCCCCCCTCCAACAATTGTGGCAAAGGCAGATACGCCATCTATTTCATGGTGCCCAAAAATGACTACTGTTCCAGCCCATTCTGGACCTCAAGGGGGTCAGCGAGCAGTTGTGTGTCCTGTGCTTCTGGATGGAAATCTTGCGCTCCCGTGATTCAAGCAGTGCTGCGAGGGGAGTTCTTGGCTTCCCTGGATCTGGCCAAGGCGTGTGTTCATATCCTGATCCGGGCAGATCAGCAAACGTATCTGCATTTTGTCATGCTTGGCTCTCACCATCATTTTGCTGGGGCCGCCCCCCCCCCCCCCCCCCCCTTTCAGGCTGTTCGTCGCGCCAAGGAGTCTCTGTCCATTTATATCTGGATGATTGGCTCATCTGGGCCTGTTCCCTTTCAGAAGCATCTTGGGTGGTGTCCCAGTTGGTGTCCCTTTTTGGAAAGCCTTGGCTGGGTGATTAATTGGGGAAAGAGCCAGCTGTTGCCTTCCCAGTCCCTGGAGTTTCTGGGAGCATGTTTTGACACTCAAGTGGACAGAGTTTTCCTGCTGGAGTTGAGAGTCAAGACTTAGATTACCTGCCACTGTTCTGTGACATCAAGCTCCCAGAGTCTGATTATTTTCAGCTGTTTAGATTGATGGCGGCCACCATAGAGAGTGGTGCCTTAGATGTGTGCTCACATGTGCATGCTTCAGTGGTCCCTGCAGATTCAGTGATCCCCGAGTTCCCAGGAGTTCAAGCATAAGCTCCCGCTCCCATTGATGTTGAAGTCCAGTCTGCAGTGGTAGCAGCAGCCCTGTCACCTGAGGAAGAGTATGTTGCTGGACGATTTCTCCTGAATCCTGTTTCTCAGGCTAGAGAGCTTATTGCCAGGATCGTATGGCCCAGGGCCGTTGTAACTGCAGGGAAGAAGTGTGGTCCATCAACCACCTCAAGGCGAAGGCCAGGCCATTAGTTTGGCTTTTCTGTGTTTCTGACCCCTAGTTGAGGGCCGGGTGGTTAGTGTTTTCATACAGTGCCATGGCGATGGCTCATTTCAATTGGCAAGGCGGCACAGAGTGCTGTGGTAGCTTTGGAGATGGCTCTCCTGTTTGTCCACCCCAGCAATATGCTGAGCAGACAAGGCTAGGAGGTGGTTCTCCACCCTGGCAGTGTGGAAGCAAACTTCCTCAGCTAGCACTCTATGGATCCTGGAGGTGTTTCAGTTGATTCTGTGCCATTGAGTTCACCCTGAAATGGATCTGATGACCCACTCCAATGTCAGTTTGCCACTACTTCAGTCGCCACATGGAAATGGGGTCTGAGGGTATCGCTGCAGAGGCTGGGCCAGGGTAGGGTTAGCACCTGCTGTATGTTTCCTCTGTGGTCCCTGGTAGGGCATGCGATTCGGCATATAGAATGCCACCCAGGCAGGATTGTCCTGGTAGTGCTGGATTGGCAGAGGAGAGCATGGTTCGGTGGCCTGATGCAGCAGCTGCAGGTGCCTCCCTTTCAGTTGCCTCCATCTTGGTCTATTGCGGCAGGGATCGATTGTCCTGGACGACCTGGTTCCCCTCTCGTGTATTGCTTGGCTATTGAGATGTCTAGCATTAAGTGCTATTCTCCGGCAGTGGTCTCCACTCTGCTGAGAGCCTGGAGGTCTACCAAGCTGGCATATATGCAGGTCTGGTGCCTCTTTGAGTGATAATGCGGTGCTTGGCAATTGGTTCCTGAAGCAGCCAAGGTGTCATCTCTGGCTTTTCTACAGGATGGCCTGGAGATGGGCTTTTCCCTTAGATCCCTGAAAGTTCAGGTGGCAACTTTGGCCTGTTTCTGAGGTCTGGTGGCTGGTAAATCTCTAGCCTTGTACCTGGATGTCTTGTGTTTTCTCCAGGAGGTTCGGCATCTATGTGGTCTCTTCCAGTCTGTGGTCCCTTCCTGGGAATCTGTCTGCTGCTCAGAGCCCCGGTGTGTCTGCCCTTTGAGCCATTGAAGCATGCTACTTTGAAGGATTTTACACTCAAGATGGTAGTCTTTGTGATTTTATTTTTGTGCAAGGCAGATTTCTGAGCTGCAGGTTGTCTTGCTGAGATCCTTATCTGTCTTTTTCAAAGGAGGCAGTTTCTATTTGGCCTTTGCCTTCCTTCTTGCCTAAGGTCAATGCTCTGCTGGATTTGAACCAGGTGGTCTGCCTGCCTGCCTTCTCTAAGGAGCAATGTCAGGGGAAGGATAAGGATCTTCACCTTATGGATGTCTGTAGGGTGCTTCTCTGATACTTGGAGGTTATGAATTTATTTTTGTAAGTCAGACTACCTTTGTGCTGTTTGCTGGCCTGTGCAAAGGTGATGCAGTGGCTAAGTCCACTTTGGTGTGCTGAATTAAGGAGGCCATTGCCTCGGTGTATGTGTTGCAGAACTGGGTGGTTCTAGTGGGTTTGCATGCCTTCTACCCAAGCACAAGTGTCCTTGTGGGCAGGGCAGAGCAGAGCTCGGAAACCTGTCCATGCTGCTTTCTTCCCACCCGGTGGAGTCGTAGCTATCTCCAGGAACAAGCAGGAATGTAGTCTTTCACATATGGGTATCGTCGGTACCGACGGAGCCTGCGCGGGAGTGCTCCCCAGTGTCCAATTAGAAAGCTTTTGGGAGCATCCCACAGAGCCTGCGTGCTGCCTTCCCGCCTTTCCCAACTGCCTCTCTCCAGTTCTTTGTTTTCCGTGGAGCCATCAGGTCGTCGTTCCTGTCACCGCAGAAATTTTTACCTATTCTCCTTTTTTGTGGTCGCATCTGCCTTCCTCGACGCTATATCGGTACCGCCGGTTCTTCTTTCTTTAAAAAAAAAAAAAATACATATATATAGTATTTTTTCCAAACTTTTCTTCCTCAGGTGCACGCGCCATTTTGGGCCTTAGGCCCAAAATTTCCTCTACTATGAAAAAACCCGCTTTGGGTTTCAAGAAGTGCACCAAGTGTGGCGGTACCATCTCAGTCACCGACACCCATGAGTGGTGTCTCAAATGTTTAGGTCCTGACCACTCCATCTCGGAGTGTATGGCCTGTTCCATGATGTCCAAGAGGGGTCAACAAAACCAAGCTGCTAAGCTCAGCACCCTTTTTCCCTCTGATGCAGCCTCTGTGGCATCGTCGTCTTCCAGGGCTTCGTCTTCCTCCCATGTATCTCAGGTAACTAAACCTCTGGCTGGTCCTCAAAGGATAGATCTCCTTCCAAGCATCGAGATGCCTCTGGCGTTGCCCTTGAGGGTTCTGTACTGGCAAAATTGCCCCGGCGGGAGTCTTCGGCTTCCAAAGCATTATCGGGGCTCCAGGATGTTCTCAAGGCCTCAACCTCGGCAGATCTACTGGTGCCATGCTCTGGGGTACCGGCTGCTTTCTCCGGTACCGACACCCAGGCATCGACAGCATCGATAGACCAGAGATTCCTGGCTATTGAACGCAGTCTGGCGGCTCTCTTTGCGACATCGACACCCTCAGAACTGCGTCAGACAGTTGTACCGGTACTGACAGCATCGACATCGGTGTCTGCTTTGCTGGCACCCAGTCATGCTATGCCTTCTGGTACCGATACACCGGTACTGATTTCCCCCCGGCACCAACTTCGGTCGGTACGGGTATCGTGCTTTACAAGAGCATCCAGACAGAAGGTACTTTGAATCCTCGGAGGAGTCTGAGGATTCTGACAGCTCTGTCGGTACCGGAATACTTCTCCCGTAGGAGCCTTCCTCTCCAAAACATAGGATGTCTCCTCCAGAAGATATCTCCTTTCAGGATTTTATCAGGGAGGTGGCTCGAGGTCTTTCCATTACTGTGGCTCCCGAAACAGAGCCCAGGGCAAAATAGTTGGAGATTCTACAATATCCCAAGGCTACTAAGGAGGCAGCTACTTTGCCTATCCATGAGATCTTATATGATCTCATGCTAAGAATATGGGAAACACCTCTTACCACCTCTCCTCACTCTCGTAGACTGGATCCCATGTATCGAGTCCGTCCTTGTCCTGGTTTCCAGAAGACTCAGCTTCCTCACCACTCCATTGTAGTGGAATCAGCTATGAGAAGGATCAGGAGTGCAAAGAGGCATGCCTCTAATTCTCCAGGACGTGAGTGTAGAACTTTGGATGCCTTTGGACGTCGTACTTTCCAGGCTTCCATGCTTTCTGCCAGGATCAGTTCCTATATTTTATATATGGGAATGTTCCTTAAAGAAGTCACAGGAGATTTGGAGATTTTAAGCCCTCTCCTTCCTGATAATAAGAGACAGGATTTTCTCACACTGGTTAAACATGCCCAGGATGTTTCTAAGTTTGTCAATCGTGCAGCTTTTGACTGTTTTGAGTGCATAAGCAGAACCTCTGCCATTGCCATAGGTGCATGTAGAATTGCCTGGCTCCAGGCATCCGATTTGGAGCTCTGGGTGCAGGACAAACTGGGCAATATCCCTTGTACAGGTGAGAATCTATTCGACAAAAATTGGCAAGAGAAAGCCAATGAGTTGGATGCTGACAACTTCACTTTGGATAGATTATCCAAAGCCACAGCTGATCCTGCAAGGAAGAAATCTTTCAAGAAACCATTCTTCTCCAAAAAGAAGAGGTTTTATCCCTCTTATTCCCAGCAGGGACATCCTGCAGGTCAACCTGCCCGAACGTCAGCAACCACCTAAACAAAGGAAAGCAAAGACTGCTATGCCTGAACCGTCTCAGCAGTCTCAGCCTCCACAAGGCCTTTGACTTCCATCTAGAGAACCTAGCCTTCATGGCCCTCAACGGACCAGAGCCTTCCACCATTCCAGGAAGGTTGTGTCACTTTGCCCCCAGATGGGGGCAGATAACAGCAGAACATTGGACTCCCTCCATTATAAAAGGGGTACAAGCTTCATTTTCTCTGCATGCCCCCTCCCACAATGGTAAGACAGTTCAATTCTCAGACCTCTCTCATCAACCTGTTCAAGAGGTCACTATGCTTCTTGCCCAAGGGGCAATAGAAGAGGTACCCATTCCTCAATAGGGTACAGGGTTTTACTCCCCCTATTTCCTTATCCCAAAGAAAACAGGGGGACACAGACCTATTTTAGACCTCAGAGAATTGAACAAATTCCTGTTCAAAGAGAAATTCAAGATGATTTCTCTGGGAACCCTGCTGCCATACCTTCAGAGTCAGGATTGGCTTTGTTCTCTAGATCTCAAGGATGTGTACACTCATGTTCTCATCCATCCAACTCACAAAGTTCCTTCGATTCCTTTTTCAAGGAAAGCACTACCAATACAGGGTGCTTCCTTTTGGCCTGGCCTCAGCACCAAGAGTGTTCACGAAATGCATGGCTGTGGTAGCAGCATTTCTTCGCACTCTAGGAATATTCGTCTTCCCCTACTTAGACGACTGGCTCATTCGAGCCCCATCAGAGTCAGAGGCCATGATTTCTCTATCTTGCACAATGCGTATCCTTCAGTATTTGGGTCTGGTCATAAACATCCCAAAATCCAGTCTAACTCCCACGCAGTCTCTAGAGTTCATAGGAGCTTTGCTGGATACCAGAAAAGCAAGAGCCTATCTTCCCCAGACCCGTTGCCTTCTCATGGTGCAGTTAGCTTCTCAAGCAGTGCTAAAGCCTCATCTCACTGCTTGAGAAATGTTACAACTACTAGGCCACATGGCATCTACCGTGCATGTGGTTCCTTATGCTTGCCTCCATATGAGAGCAGCCCAGTGGACTTTATCCACTCAGTGGACCCAGGCATCAGGGTGCCTGTCAGACAAAATAGCAAACACAAATCGTCTTATTTTTTGTCCCTCCAATGGTGGCAGTCCACTCAAAACCTGTTGGTGGGGTCCTCATTTCAACAACCTTTATCCCAGGCAACTCTCACAACAGATGCTTCACCAATGGGTTGGGGAGTTCATCTGCAAGACCTCTCCACCCAAGGCACTTGGACTCCACAGGAGACTCATCTACACATCAATCTCTTGGAGCTCAGAGCAATCTTCCTTGCTCTTCGAGTGTTCCACACCCTGCTCAGCTACAAGAAAGTCTTCATTCATACGGACAATCAAGTAGCCATGTTCTACGTGAACAAGCAGGGAGGAACAGGCTATCTGTCGCTTTGCAACGAAGCTTTGCTACTATGGGCCCTCGCCAGAGAGCATCAGATTCATCTCCTGGCAGTGTATCTTCAGGCATCCAAAACTCTTGGGCAGACTCAGTCGGGTTCTGCTTCCACACGGATGGTCTCTACATGCAGACCAGGTGGCCAAGATTTTTCAAATTTGGGGAACCCCGGACATAGACCTCTTTGCAAGTCCGTTGCATGCCAGACTTCCCCGGTTCTGTTCCAGAATTCCGGCTCAGGGCTCTCAGGCCAGGGATGCTTTCCTCCTTCATTGGGGTCAAGACTTCCTTTATGCCTTTCCACCCATTCGCCTAATTCCCAAAACCCTGTTCAAGCTTCAGAGAGACAGAGGCCGTATGATTCTCATAGCTCCACATTGGCCACGGCAAGTGTGGTACCCTCTGCTTCTACATCTCTCTCAAGCTCCCTCTCTGGAATTAGGGTCTGCTCTAGATCTCCTGTCTCAGGAGGACGTAATGTTATGGCACCCCAATCCCCAGTCTCTGCATCTCAGGGCTTGGTTGCTGAAGGCCTAGATCTTCATGATCTTAACCTTTCTCAGCAAGTAAGATATCCTTTATGCTTCCAGAAAATCTTCCACAAGACGCTCTTATGTTTTGAAGTCGAAAAGGTTTACCATATGGTGCTCGCAGAAGGGTCTTAGCCCCCTTGCGATACCTCTGGAATCATTACTGGAGTATCTCCTGCATTTATCCAATGCAGGACTTAAGACTAACTCAGTAAGATTCCATTTGAGTGCTATTGCAGCTTCCTTCAAGCCTTTAAATGGACAACCTATTTCCTCCCATCCTCTTATAGCAAGATTTATGAGAGGCCTTCTTCTAACTAAGCCTCCCATTAGGCCACCACTGGTGGCATGGGATTTAAACCTGGTTCTTGGCCAGCTCATGAAGCCACCTTTCGAACCCTTAACTACTACCTCGTTGAAATTCCTTTCCTGGAAAGTTATCTTTCTCATTGCAATCACATCAGCACGTCGCATCAGTGAGTTGCAGGCACTAGTGGCTGATCGACCTTATACAAGGTTCCATCATGACAAGGTAGTCCTTAGGACTCATCCGCACTTTATGCCAAAGGTGGTCTCGCCTTTTCATCTTAACCAAGCGGTCTACCTGCCAGTGTTTTTTCCAAGGCCTCATGCATCAAATGCAGAAAGGAATCTTCATACTTTGGACTGTAAAAGAGCTTTAGCCTTTTACTTGCAAAACACAGCAACATAGAAAGTCCTCTCAACTCTTTGCTTTTTATCCTTCTCATTTGGGATTTCCAGTCTCCAAGAGAACACTGTCCAACTGGATTGCACAGTGTATTTCATTTGCCTATCAGAGTAAGAATCTTCCTCTGGAGGGCCATGTCACAGCTCACAATGTGAGAGCCATGGCAACTTCAATGGCTCATCTGCACTCTGTCTATCGACGACATCTGTCGAGCAGCCACTTGGGCCTCGGTTCATACCTTCACAGCCCATTACTGCTTGGACAGGGACTCCCGCCGGGATGCCTTGTTTGGTCAGGCTGTTCTCCAACACCTGTTCCATACCTAATCAACTCCTACCCACCATCCCTGGTTGGATGCCAGAGATCCATGGGGGGAAGTGGAGCCCTTTCACAGGGACACACAAATTCTGGGGTCTCTCCCTGGCATCTAAAGCTAGGGAGTCCCTATATGTGAAGACTACATTCCTGCTTGTTCCTGGAGATAGCATAGTTACTCACCTGTAACAGGTGATCTCTGGGAACAGCAGGAATTTAGTCTTCACAACCCACCCACCTCCCCTAGGAGTTGTATCTCTCTATCTTTCTCTTTCCCTCTCTCTTTGTCTCAGCTTTAAACGCAACTGGAGAGAGGCATTTGGGAAAGGCGGGAAGGCAGCACGCAGGCGCTGTGGGATGCTCCCAAAAGCTTTCTAATTGGACGCTGGGGAGCGTTCCCACGCAGGCTCTGTCGGTACTGACGATACCCATATGTGAAGACTTAATTCCTGCTGTTACAGGTGAGTAACTATGCTTTGTCTCACTTTTTCTGGGCTGGTCTAACAGGACGATATGGAAGGTGACATTTTACTTACTAGTTAATGTCCTTTCCTTAAGTCCTGCTAGACCAGTCCAGGGCCTGCCCCTGAAACTGTATTTGCTCTGTTCTGCTGCGGTATACTTGGGTCTGCTATGATCTTTATACTTGGTTCTGCAGGTTCATCTACAGACAGCCTTCTGTTTTTATGCTTTCCTGTACATAGTCGTCTACTATTGATTTGATGGCCATGATCAAGGTTGTGAGGCTTGCCTTGTTTCTCCCATATGCTTTTGGACGTATACTGGAGAGACCCCTGGTGACTGAGGTGAATAGTGGCATGGGAGTGATATTGAAACCTGGGCTTTTCATTGGTTCTTTCTCTCCACCAGCTTACTGGTAGGGGAACACAACCCACTTGTCTGGACTGGTCTAGCAGGACTCAAGGAAAGGACATTAACTGGTAAGTAAAATATTACCTTTGCATTTTGGCTGTAATGCAGCAGTGATCAGTCCTTGTTTTTTGCAAATCAATCAGGATTTGAGTTTATCAAGAATAAGTGACATACATTTGCATGATGTAAGGCTGATTCACATTAGCAGTGTTAATTTACATGTGCTTTGGGTGTTCTGAAAAACAGACCTGTTTTTGCAGCCTTTAAGGATCAGGCCACAAAATCTTTTTGCTATAAAGCTCTTTTTTTGGGTAGGGGGGGTGTGGGGTCTTTAATATACCCCGTACTTTTTTTTTCTTCACAGATCTGTATGATGTGGCCTTGCTCTGGAGACCAGATCCTGTCCACATTAGTAATTATAACCCTCAGGCTTACAAGAGTTAGCCACTGAGCAAATTATTGCTCTCCTAGGTTTCCCTCACTGTGTATTCTGTATGTGTTGCAACGCCGTTCTCTTCTGAACTACCTCGCATTTTGTTGGAAAGTGCTTGACACCTCTGCTATTGCTTTTTTTCCTTATCCTAAACAGTTTGTGTTCACTTTCTGCCTATTTTCCTCCTTTATTGCCTTTTGGCAAAACAGAATTGCGCTCGATTTTATAGTTTGTTTTACAGGGCTTCTGTGTTGCATGGATATTCTCTTGATGTGTAGGGAAGTCAGGCCATTGAATTCATTCCATTGGGGGAGGGGGGTCCTATGGATAGGGTTTTTATTTTAATATTCATGCATGCTCTGCCCACAAGATCTTCTTTGAACCATACATGTAAAACAGTAAGGATGTGCACAGGGCAAAATTTTGGGGTTTATGGTTTATTTTGACTTTTCCCCTAATTGCTGGACTTTTTCGGTTCACGTCAACTTTTTTTATATTGTAACAAAAACAATGCCTATTAATTCATAGGTTATTGCACGTTAAATTTATTTGGTGTGTACTTAAGATGCATTGAGTGCACATTCCTATAATACAATACACCATTCCCATTTTATAATGAACTAGGCAGTTTGAGTGTACGGTGTTAAGAACTTATAAGTGTTTTCATTAGTCAAGTTGCAGTACACAACATCTGAGAGAAGTCATAGCTATAAAATCTTTTCAGATCTTGCAAAACATTTTCCACTTGACTTTGTTTCTCTGTAATAGTTACACTGTTTAAAGATTGAGCTTTATTAAAACAGTGTTCTTGACTGATCTCATCCCTGCATTTGTCCTTTGATTTCCTCAGCAGTGGTTGGGTGAATTGGGCCAGAGTTATTTTCCACTTGTGATTTATTAATGTGTGAACCATTTTTGGGGATGAAGTTTGTATCCCTGCTTCTGGCCTAAGGGAGACTTGGTTCATCATGCTGCCAATATATTTGGTGGATGAATTTCTCTGAACCCTCTGCCGGCCAACACAGGAAACTGGACTGCTACTTCTAAAGCAGATTTCAACCAGAGACGTGACAATGGTGGACTCAAGCAGCCATTGAGTAACAGCAAAGGTAAAATGTCATAGAATGTCATAGAATGTCAAAATGCATGCAAACATTCAGCTGTGGGAGAAAGGTAGGGTAGAGAAGAAGCCATACTACCCACTCATCTTCTTTAAAAAAAAAAACAAATTCATTCCGGCACCACTGAGCTGCAGTGATGTAGATATGGGAACTGAGTGTTCTTCAGCTGTAGCACTGAAGTAGCACCCTCTCCAAGAAGTTGTCGGCAACAATGACGATAAGTTTTGGTATGCTGACTCACCAGGATATAGTCACTGCTGTCTTTGGCATTTAAGAGGATGTAGAAAGAATTAATGTATTTATGCAGAGCATAGTGACAGAATCCTAAATAGTGAAACTGAATATGCTTTATCATAAGATAATATTACCTTGAGTGAGAAAGTACGTTCACATTTTTTTCATAAGCAGATTAGTCAAAATTTCTTTTTTCTACTGGATTTAAATGTTTTGGATCTTGGAATCCCATCTTTTACTCTTTAAGTCAATAGATGCACTTTTTTAAATGTAAAACTGTGGTATTGGCACATGAAAACCAATAACCAGTTTTCTCCAGGACCAAGCAGGAAGTCAGTCCTCACATATGGGTGACATCACCAATGGAGCCAGTGCAGGAAACCCACCCCATCTTTCAGAGAGCCTTTGGGCGGTTGACCGTGCATGCGTGCCTGTCTTCCTGCAGTTGTCTCTTTTTCTGCGGAGCCCTCCAGATGTCAGTCTGTGTCCTAGAATTTAGTTGATTTTTCTTGGCTGGTTCCAGTCCTTTTTCTTTTTCGGGTTGTGTGGGGGGGTTTTCAGTATTTTCCTGCCCGATTCCAGAAGTGTCTATGCCTTGGCATTGTGTTTTTTGGGGGGGGTTCTTTCTTTTTTGGCACGCAGGTTTTTTTCTCATGCTTCCCTGGTTGGCGAGGACATTGGAGTCCTTTGACTTGGTGGAAGCAGTCTTCCCGAGCATGTCAAAGCTGCCCAATGGCTTTAAGAAGTGCTCCTGGTGTGGTCAGATCATCTCCATGATGGACCGCCACAACTAGTGCCTTCAATGCTTCTGACCCGACCATGTTTACAGATGACATGCAAAGGGCTGAAGAAACGTGAATAGCAGCGGGAATCACTGTTCAGTTCTGAGGTATCGACATCGACCTCGGTTTTGACACCCTCGAAGGCCCCCACTGAGGCTTCAGCTTCTTGCAGGGGTCGGGTTCACTTGGAGCAGAGAGATCACAGGGCACCAGAACAGCGGTTCTCCTTCAAAGAGGAGTGCCCTAGAAGGAACCATCTTCAGCCCCTTCGGCATCAAAGGACAATTGCAGAGTCCAAGGCTAAATCCCATGGACATTGGCATCGCAGTCCTCTGATTCTGAGAGCGAGAGCCTGAAGTGGCCCTCCAAGCTTCCCCAGCGGGAGGACTTTCCTCCTTATGCCCAGGAGGGCCAGAGTGGGAACTCCTGAGACTGTTACCATTGAGGAGTCCCCTGCCGAAGGAGCAGACACCAGAGACCTCTCTCCTCGTGGAGAAGATGCAGGCATTGGAGCATAGCCTCACTACCTTCATGGCTCAGCAGGCTCCCACAGAACCGGTCACCTCTGGCTCTTCAGTGCCGGTAATGGCCCTGCCATATGTGGGTGCCTCACCTGCCAAGGTGCAGCCCAGTATTTGGAGACATTTGCCATTTTGGCCAGTTCCTATGAATGGTCTTGTTCCCACTCAATACTGAGGGTATTGCCGCTGAGCCCATCAGAGTCGAGGGTTCCTTCTATCTCACCCAAGAACTATTGCTGGGGGTGTCAGTCGGGGAGGTACTTTGAATTCCTCTCCGATACGACACTGGGAGACCGTGGAAGACTAGCCAGTGATGGTCCGGCACTATAGCCTTCCCTTCGATACCTCACCCCCACTCGAGCACAGGTGCTCCCCTTAAGGACCTCTTTCCTCGAGTTCAAGACATGGGAAAGGCTCTGCCCTTCACCATAGAGGCAGAAGAGCCTTGGGTGGAGGAACTGGAGATCCTCCAGTACCTGACTCCCCCCTCCAAAGAGGCAATCACAGTGCTGGTGCACCCCATTCTTGAAAGGCTTCTTTGAAATGTGGGAGACGCTGCTTATAGTGATATATAGTGCCGATGGTGAGCAGGTGCCTGTACTCCCTCTACCAGGTGCACAAGAGCTCTGGGATTGAAAAGGCACAACTCCATGGTGGTTGAATTGGCCATGTGCTGGATTAAAAGTTCCAAGACACACTCTTTGGTGCCCCCAGGTTGGGAGGCACACACTGTGGATGGCTTTGGCAGAAAGTGCTACTAAGGCTTGATGCTTGTGGCCAGAATCAAGACATACCAACTGTACATGGTATGTACCCATGGGACCTAGCAGGGGAGTTGGCCGGGTTCTCTGTGGTCTTTCTGGAGAACACATTGAGCAGTTCTGGAGCTTGGTAAGGAAAACGGAGTGCTCCAAGTACATCACCAAGGTTGCCTATGCGACAGCTTTGAGTCCTTGGCCAGGATGGCTGCAGTGGCCATTGGTGCCCACTGCCTGACATGGCAACAGTCCTCTGACCTGGAGCAATGGGTTCAGGACAAGTTGGTCAATGTCCCTTCAGCAAACCCATGAATGAAAAGGCTGCTGAGTTGGAGACGAACAACTCACCATGACCTGCCTTTCGAGGAAGATGGCTGACACTGCTTGAAAGAAGGCCTTAGGTAAAACGTTTTTACCCAAAAAAATGAAGGTATTACAGTACATTCACCCCATACCATTCATACAAACAACCCCAACAGGGGTAACAGCCTCAGCTTCAACCAGAAGCGGTACCGCAAGCCTAAGGCCCCAAGCCTCAGCACTGCACCACAGCCTGATGGGGGTTTTGACTCCTGCATGAAGACCCATGGCCCTTCTTCCTTTCCCAGACTCCATTCCACCTCAGGTGGGGGGGTAGCTGGTATACTTTGCCCACAGGTGGCCCATCGTAACTCTCGACACATGGGCCCTCCAGGTGGTCCATGAGGGATACTGGCTGCATTTTCAACAGCTTGCTCCCACCTTCTTTCCAGGGGAGTGCCCTCTCCAGCAGCAGCATTGCGTGCCGCTCCAACAGAAGATCCAAGTCCTCTTAGATCAGGCTTTGGTACTCGTTCCATCATCTCAAGTAGAAAGAAAGTTCTACTCCCACTACTTCTTGGTCCCCAAGAAGACCAGCGGCTACAGACCCATTCTGGATCTCTGCAATCTCAGTTGCTTCCTGGAAAAAGAAGTTCAAGATGGAACATTACAGCCCTACCCCTACTGAGAAAATTGGCTGTGCTGCTTGGATCTCAAAGATGCCTACACGCATATCCTCATTCACCCCATGCACTGTCAGTACCTCCACTTCATGCTCAGCGGACAGCGTTATCAGTACAGGGTTCTAGCCTTTGGCCTTGCCTCCACCTCTTGGATCTTCATAAAATGCTTGGTGGTCATCACAGGCTTCCTTCGGACTCGGCATCTTTGTCTTCCCCTACCTGGACAATTGGCTCATCAAGGGTGCAACACTGGAAGAGGTCTGGCAGTCTGCAACTCTCAAGCACTGCAGCAGCTAAGGGTTTGTCATCAACTACCCAAAGTCCCACCTTCAGCCCTCTCAGCACCTCAAGTTCATTGGAGCTCTCAACACTTCTCTGGCTCGAGCCATTCTCCTGGCAGCCTGGGCCCAATGCCTAGCTGCCCTGGCGCACAAGGTCCAATGTTGTTCTTTGGTCACAGCTTAACAAATGCTGTGCCTCCTGGTTCACATGGCTTCCACTGTCCATGTCGCCCCTCAGCCTGTCTTCACATGTGTCAGGCACAGTGGATGCTCTGCATGCATAATGGTAACTCCGCCACTCAAGGAATCTCTCTCCTGGTGGCAGGACTAACAGTAGATTCTTGTGGGTCTCCCCTTTAGGCCCTGCTGCATCAGTATGCTGACTGATGCCTCCAAGCTGGGATGGGGCACACACTTGGATGGCCTGTGCACACAAGGTCTGTGGATGACAGCAGAGAACGTCCATCAAATCAATTTCCTCGAGCTCTGGGTCAATGCCAATACCCTACGAATGTTCTGGCAACATCTCTCCAATCAGGTCATCCTTATACAAATGGACAACCAGGTGACCATGTTCTGCATCATCAAGCAAGGTGGCACGGGCTCATATCTCCTCTGCTGGGAAGCAGTCAATCTCTGGAAGTTTGCCTCCATCCACAACATGCACCTCCAGGTGATTTATCTACTAATGGAGCTCAATGCATTCGCAGATCCACCCCTGCTGAGTTCTCCGACCGTATGAATGGTCTCTCAATATTCAGATAGCTGACACTATCTTTCAGATGTGGGACATCCCGCCTGGATCTTTTTGCCACTCCTCACAATACCAGGCTGCCACAGTTTTGCACCAGGGTCCCCTGCAATATTTGGATAGCCTGTGATGCCTTCCTTCTGGATTGGAGCAACTGCCTCTTCTCTATGCCTACCTGCCAACTCCATTAGTGGTCAAGACCCTCGTCAAACTGCGGGTAGACAAAGCCACCATGATACTTACCTAATATACAAAAATCCTAACCCCTCATATACAGAAAAGAAAAAGTCCCATCACAATTCAGTAGATCAGATTAATCGTAATAAAAAATCTAGTAAAAAAGAAACCTGCAGTCTCAGGCAAAAACGGCTATATACTCCCAGGTTTAATTTCACCTCGAGGGTAATGCCAGATTACATCACCGACCGCTCTAATAGGTTTCTTTTAAATGAAAAATTCTCAGATTAATCAGTCACTTTACTTAAGCGGATTTTTCTTACTGTTCATAAACATCAGAGATTGTATCAGTTATTCAATGCTATAATTATGCTTATCTTGTGATTCTTTCAAATTTCAAAAGGTCCCGACGCTACCATCCTGGTACCTTCGATGCGTTTCGAATCTTCATCAGGGGATCGGTTTTGTCAAACAATCTCTAAAAGGAGGATAATTTAGTAGGAGAACATACAGGAAACAAACCTTCCCGAAATCAATTACAAATACTTTATAGCTGAATCTCACCACAAATCCCATTCAAAGTGAGTCCAATGATGTGCGGGCTCAAATGTCACCACTATTGTCTCTTACAAAAAACGCCGCGCATGCGGATCCGATGTATAGTGAGCCTTTAAACCTTCAGTAGTTGCGTGAAGATGAGAAGTATTAATAAGGAAATTTTATATCCAATACAATTTGTAAAATTGTTAAGCATTGAGATTTCGACTGCTGCGATACAATTGGCGTGACGTCGTCTTTAAACACCACGATCGGATGAAGAGTATGTATTTAATATCAAATTTATTTTAGAGCCCTCAGCTTTTTGGATGGACTTATGAGAAGCATTAACAAGATAATTTCATATCCAATACAATTTGTAAAACTGTTACATATTGAGAATTTGATTGCTGCGATACGATTGGCGTGATGTCATCTTCACGCAACTACTGAAGGTTTAAAGGCTCACTCTATACATTGGATCCGCATGCGCGGCGTTTTTTGTAAGAGACGACAATAGTGGTGACATTTGAGCCCGCACATCATTGGCTCACTTTGAATGGGATTTGTGGTGAGATTCAGCTATAAAGTATTTGTAATTGATTTCGGGAAGGTTTGTTTCCTGTATGTTCTCCTACTAAATTATTCTCCTTTTACAGAGATTGCTTGACAAAACCGATCCCCTGATGAAGATTCAAAAACGCATCGAAGGTACCGGGATGGTAGCGTCGGGACCTTTTGAAATTCGAAAGAATCACAAGATAAGCATAATTATGGCATTGAATAACTGATACAATCTCTGTTTATGAAGAACAGTAAGAAAAATCCGCTTAAGTAAAGTGACTGATTAATCTAAGAATTTTTCATTTAAAAGAAACCTATTAGAGCGGTCGGTGATGTAATCTGGCATTACCCTCGAGGTGAAATTAAACCTGGGAGTATATAGCTGTTTTTGCCTGAGACTGCAGGTTTCTTTTTTACTAGATTTTTATTACGATTAATCTGATCTACTGAATTGTGATGGGACTTTTTCTTTTCTGTATATAAGGGGTTAGGATTTTTGTATATTAGGTGACTATTACCCTCTACTATATAAGACCTATTGATTGTGACACCATGATACTTACAGCACCGCATTGGCCCAGACAACCCTGATATCCCTTGCTGCTTCAACTCTCCTGGAGACTGCTGATTTCCTCTCTGCTATGCTCCAAATCTGCTAACTCAGGAGGAGGAGGAGACCCTCCTCCATCCCAACCTCAGATCCCTATCACTCATGGCTTGAATGCTGAATGGATAGCTCTTGCAAACTTCAGCTTACCGACAAATGTTGAAGATATCCTTGCCTCCCGAAAGGACTGCACCAGATGTGCCTATACTTTTAAGTGGCACAGATTTTCACTCTGTTATGTGGACAGGGCTTTAGATCCCTTCTCTTGCTCTGTGGAGAATGGGTACGCTTGCTCCATTTCTCTAACTCTGAATTGAAAGCTAACTGTCAGAATGCACCTCAGTGCCTTGGCAGCTTACCACCATCCAGTAGCTGGTAAGCCTCTCTTCACCCATCCTCTCATAAAACGGTTCATGAGGGATCTTTTATTGTCCCATCCCCCAATCCGGCCACCTCCAGTTACATGGAACCTGAATGTTGTCCTTGACCAGCTGTTCACTTCACCCTTTGAGCCGCTTGCCTCCTGCCCTCTCAGACTTCTTACCTAGAAGGTTATCTTTTTGGCAGCACTCACTTTGGCTTGCAGAGTCAGTGAATTACAAGTACTGATTACCAAGTTTCAGAAGAATCGAGTGGTCTTCTGTACTCCTCCCAAGTTTCTTCTTAAGGTGGTTTCTGCTTTTCACCTCAACTAGTCTGTGGTCTTGACCACCACCTTTTTTCCCAAGCCTTATGCCAACAGGGCTGAGGCCGCCTTACACACTTTGGATTGGAGGAGAATGCTGGCTTTCTATCTGGAATGCACTAAAGCCCACCGCTGCTCCACCCAGCTCTTCGTCTCTCTTGACCCCATCCGACTGGGTGTTGCTGTCTTCAAACGCACCTTCTCCATTTGGGTGATGGATTGCATTTCCTTTGTTCATGCCCAAGCTGGGCTTGATTTGGACTGACATGTCATGGTGCACAATGTCTGAGCTATGGCAGTTTTCTGTAGCTAATCTCCACTCAGTCTCCGCAGTAGAGATTTGTAGGGCTGCTATGTGGTCGTCCACACCTTCACAGCTTGCTACTGCTTGGATGCAGATTCCTGGCGTGACAGCACATTTGGCAAAGCCATATATCAGTAGTGCCCTGGAGCATTGGCCATCAGTTTGTCTCCACCAAAAGATGAGGAAGGATTTGGCTTCATCTTTGACGTTGAAGGCTGATCGAGTTGAGCACCAAGTAAAGACTTGTGCATTAGCATCTGAGCCCATCGAGGCATGGTGTCAAACGAAGTTCTGCATGAGCGCCCCTAAAGTTGCCTCAATGGGAGGAGATCTCATCCTTTAGAACATCAGAAGTAAAGACAGCCTATCGAACAGAGACCAAGCCCCCATTACCCCTGTACAGATACCAGGTACATCGGTCAAAGTTTGGAATCTGCAGCCATGGAGAAGTGCTTTCTGCAAATTCTCGAATGCATCGTGATGCTCTTGGTGGTGCAGCATGCAAAGGCCTCAACATCAGCTGCATCAGCATTGACCACTGTACAGCTGATCCTAGAGATGCATGCCTTGCCTGTAGGAGATGCATAGACATCGGGGCATTAAAGGGCCCCGACATTGGTGCCTGCCCAACTGATATCCCCTCTGTAGCGTTTCAGGGTCCAGTGCACCTTCAATCTAGAAGAGTATCAGTGCATTGTTGCTCCCAAAGGAGTGCCTGATCCCTTCGGGTCAGAGAGATCCAGGCATAGACTTGGAAGTACTTCAGCTTCCCCAGAATCTGATTCAGAAGGCTAGGTAATTGATGTGGAATCTGAAGACTTGTCAGAGGACGGGTCTTCTGAACATCCATTGGACTCTTCACCACCTTATGAGTGGCGTAAGTCCCCCCCCCCCCCCGAGGACATGACCTTTCAGGATTTTGTAACGGACATGGCTGAAGCCATGCCATTTTCTTTCAAGACTGAGGATGAACCCAGGATAGAAGAGTTGGAGATCCTGGAGTACTCAACCCCTAAAGAGGTGGTGACAGTGCCTGTGCTACGCATCCTGCAAATGAGAATGTGGGGAAAAAACCCTCACTGTGCCTCTAGAAGGCTTGACTCCATGTACAGAGTCCAGAAGGCTCCTGGATTTGAGAAGCCTCAACTTCCTCACCATTCCTTGGTGGTTGAATCTGTCCTTAAGAGGTCCAAGAGCTCAAAACTCATTCCTCGGTGCCTCTGGGAAGGGAGGTTCGGACATTGGACTCTTTAGGGAGAAGGTTCTTTCAGAGCTTCCTGCTCATAGCCCGCATGTCCTCTTACCAGCTCTACATGGGCATGTTCTTGAACATGTGCAACCTCTCTGAGCTATCTCTTTCTCCCTCCAGAGAAATTGGAACAGTATCATTCCCTAATGGCTAATGGCAGGACTACTTGTAGTTCATGGTCTGTGACATCTTATGAAATGTCATTGAGAGCTTCTGCCTTGGGTATTGACACCCGGAAACTTGCCTGGCTCCAGTCCTCAGACCTGAAACAATCTAGTGCAGAACAAGCTTGCTGACTTGCCATGGAGAGAATCTCTTCAAAAAACAGGTTGAAGAGAAAGTTGGCTTCATTGAAAAAGCAGCATGTCATCCTTCATAATCTCTCAAGGTGCATGTCTGAGCTGGCCTATTGCAGGAGGTTCCAAGAAGGTGGACAAAAGACTTATTACTCTCGTAGGTACTTTCCTGGGTCCCAAACCTCCCAAGGCAAACAGGCTTCTCTCCCACAACCGCATTGATAAGCTGCAAAGCCCAGCTGGCTCCTCAACCAAAGCTAGAGTTGACTGGTTCCTTAAGAGCATAGCTACTCTACCAGTAACCACAGTGGGAAACCCTCCAGTCAGGTAAGGCTTGCTTTTTTTTGACCAAAGGTGGCCCCTCATAACCTCACTCATGGGTTCTACAGAACTACGTTTATTGGGTCTGCCACCAAATTGCCCCCAAGGGGTGTATCGCCTTGACCCTCTGCATCAGGAACTACTTCAGAGAGAAACCGCCACCCTTGCGATCGAGCTCGTGCCAGCAGAGCAGAGTGTGAGGGTTTTATTCCAGATACTTCCTGATCACCAAGGAAATGGGGGATACCATCCCATCCTAGACCTAAGAGATATGAACACATACTAGGTAAGAGTTCAGAATGATTTCTCTGGCACCCTGCTTCCTTACCTTCAAAAAAGGAGATTGGCTATTCTCCCTGGATCTGAATTATGCCTATACCCACATACTAAATACATCCTGCTCACAGTAAGTATCCGATTCATCCTGGAGGGACAACACTTCCAGTACAGTGTATCGCCTTTCGGCCTAGCCTCAGCCTCATGTGTTCACAAAATGCCTCGCAGTAGTAGCTGCATACCTCTGGACGCCGGGAGAGTTTCTTCTCCTATCTGGACAATTGGCTGAGTACCACTCTGGAAGGGGTTTAAGAATCAACACAGTTGACCATTCGGTTGTTGGAATGATTAGCGTTTGTTATAAATTACCACAAATTCCACCTGCAAACCCACCCAACAGTTGTAATTCATAGCAGCCCTGCTCAACATGACTTGGGCGAGAGTCGCCTTCCCCCACAACTGACAGCACTAGTGCTGATGACTCAATCTAGTCAGCGGGTATCAGCTCACAGAATGTTGACTGTACTAGGCCACTTGACCTCCACAGTGCATGTCATGCCTCCATATGAGGCATACTTAGACTGATGACTCAATGGATCCAATCCACAGGTCGACTCTGGGATTCTTTGTAGTCTCCAATCCTCTCATTCAGTAACTGCATTGGTGGACAATCCACCACAATTTGTTCAGAGATCTCCGCTTCCAAATTGCTCCACCACAAAGTTTGATGGATGCATCCAAGCTGGGGTGGTGAGCTCATCTCAATGAGTTTCACACCCAGGGCGATTGGTCCATCCAAGATAGAATGGCCAACCAAACTATTCTGATTCAGACTGACAATCCAAGTCATATTCTGCATCAACAAGCAGGGAGGAACGGGTTCGTACCTCGTGTGTTGGGAAGCAGTCAGGTTGTAGAAGTTTGCCATCACATATGGGATGGATTTGAAAGCCACGTACGTGCTAGGTGAACAAAACACTCTGGTAGACAAACGAGTTGAGTCTTCGAACCACACAAGTGGACACTGCACAGGGAGGTTGCAACTCATGTCTTTCGGGTGTGGGGCACCCCTTTGATCTGTTTCACTCCACAGAATGCCCAGGTATATCAGTTCTGTTCCAGGGTAAGATCACACAGGAGACATAGCCTCAGATGCTTTCCTCCTACAGTGGGGGGAGGGGAGGGTTGTCTTCTGTTCGTGCATCCTCCAATCCTTATTGCAAAGACCCTCCTGAAGCTCAAAACAGATGGAGGCATGATTCTCATTGCTCCCTACTGGCCCAGATAGCCTTTGTTTTCCTGCCTGTTGCAGCTCTCCAGTCAGAAGCTGCTCTGGCTCAGTCATGCACCAGATCTGATTTTGTAGGAAGAAGGGATAATGTTGCACCCCAGCATCCAGTCATTGGCCCTCACGGCATGGATGTTAAGAGGCCAATGTCGGAGTGCAGCTTGCTGGCCTGTGTGAGAGATGACCTTTGGCCTCTAGGAAGTCCTCAAGAGTCCTATTTTTTAAAAATGAAAGAGGTTTGCTGTCTGGTGTGAGTGCCAAGACCTAGATCATTTTGTCTGTCCCACACAAACTGCTTGATTATCTTCTGCACTTAGAGTTGGGACTTAAGTCCAGCTCAGTTAGGGTCCACCTCGGTGGAATTGGACTTTCTCCAGGAACAAGCAGGAAGTCAGTCCTCATATATGGGTGACGTCGGCACTGACTGAGCCCTCGCGGAAGCATTCCCCCAGCTTTCAAAGAGAGCCTTTCGGAGATGCTACTACATATGCGTGGTCCCCTTCCTGCCCAAGGGTGCCATTTTGCTCACTCTCTTTTTTTTTCCGCGGAGTCCTTCAGACGTTTGTCTGGCTTGTCCCCAGAAAAGTTGATTTTTCTCTCCATGTTTCACACTTGCTTCCGGTATCACACTGGTGCTCTTCCCGCCTACCGATCTTGTTGTCTCTGTGTCAAGTTTGGTCCATTTTTGTAGTTTTCGTTCTTTTCTTTTCCTGGCATCTTCGTGCCTTTTTTTCTCCCACTGGCAGCCTGGAGAGTCTTGACCTTGCAGGGGTACTTCCTCCCCCCATGGCTACCAGTGGTTTTAAGAAGTGTGAAGGGTGCTCCAAAATTCTTTGACCGACATACATGACTGCTGTCTCCGCTGCCTTGGACCCGACCACGACCCAGCAGCCTGCGATCTCTGCAAGAGGATGTCCAGTAAGGCCCTCAAGAACCGCCAGCAGCAGCACGATAAGTTTTTCCCTGAGTCCCTGGTGCCTCCGAAGGCCAGGGCCTCGTCTGAGGCCCCGACATCTCATGTGGAACCCTCTGAATCCAAGCTGCCTTGTGGGTCCTCAAAGGGGGTCTCGAGGGAACCCAGGAAGAAGAAACAACCCTTGAAGGCAGCACCCTCTGGGCCCGGTCCCGCAGTCCAAGACGCCCGTTCAAGGCGTCCGAGAAGGAGCAGCCTGCAATGGTCCCCCGGAAGGATCCGACTGTGGACCGGCCTCTGTCCCTAGACACTGTCCTCATTGAGGATTCCCCTTTGGGGGAACCAGCGTCGGGCCAGAATCTCTCAGTGCCCGCGCCAAAGACTACAGAGCCTTCTGGCTTGGAGTCCAGAATGGCAGCCCTGGAGAGCAGTTTGTCTGCCTTTATGGACCAGCAGCGGGTGCTGTTGTCCGGCACGACCGGTTCATCTTTCCCGACCACTGGGGCCTCATGTCCAAGACGTCCCCGGAGGCCTAGCCAGTCTTCGGCCGAGGTTGCGATCAGTCATGCTTGACAGAACTGCAGTCGTCCCCAGAAAATCTGCCAGGTGCCGGCCACAGGGCATCAGGAGCCCTGAGACCTGCAGAGCAGCCCTTCTACAAGTCCTCGACGGACTACTCTGAGTGGAAGACAGGATGAGGCGTCCCCAATACCCATTGCCATCGCGAAGTCCCATCTGACTCTCCCATCTTGGAGCCTCGACATCGGTCTCCTCCTGAGTAGATGGGCTTCCTTGATTTTCTCAAGGACATGTCCAAGGCCCTGGCATTCCCAACAGATGAGTTGGAAAACCTCCAGTACAAGACCCCTCTGCAGGAATTGCTCACGGTGCCCATCCCCTTCCATTCTGGAACAGCTGATACTCCGAATGTGGGAGACACCGGCTTCAGTGTCGGTGGTGAGCAAACGGCTCAACTTGATTTATTGAGTCCATTGGAACCCGGGCTTCCAAAAGTCATAGCTGCCGCACAACTCCATAGTGGTGGAGTCGGCCATGGTGACCCCTGGTAAGAAGGCACGCACCCTTTGTGCCCTTGGCAGAAAGTGCTACTAGGGCTCAATGCTCATCGGCCACATCCAGGCCTACCAGCTGTACATGGGCATGTACCTCAGAGACCTGGCAAAGGAACTCGCCGGGTTCTCGTATGATCTTTCCGAGGAACCCCTGCAGCAGTTCAAGAACCTGGCCTAAGCTTTCCATGAATACTCCAAATTCATGTCTCGGGCAGCCTGTGACGGTTTCAAGTTGGCGTCTCGAGTAGCGGTGGCTGGCATTGGTGCACGCCGCCAAGCTTGGCTACAGTCGCCTGACCTCGAGAAGTGGGTTCAGGACAAATTGGTTGATTGTCCCCTGCCAAGGAGAGAACCTCGTTGGCAAACCCATGACCGACAAGGCTGCCAAGCTGAAGACAGAGTTCATGACAAGGACCAGGCTCTCCAAAAAGGCTGCTGCCCCTCCCCGCAAGGGCTCGGGTAAAAAGTCCTTCTACCCAAGGAAGGGGGCTGCTTACAGAAACTACCTCCCTTACCAGGCCTCCCTAGCTCCCCAACAGAGCAGGCCAAGGGACATGGGCATGGCTCATGAAAGCAGAAGGCTCCAAAGCCCCCGGCTCCAGCCCAGCCAGGAGGGAGTTTTTGACTCCTCGATCATAGCCTATCTAGCCCAAGGAGATCAGCAGCCCACAGGAGGACGTCTAGCCCTCTATGCCCAGAGGTGGGTGACCGTCACTGATTCCTGGGCACTGAGGATAGGGAGGGTTACCTCCTCCACCTGACTCAGACATCTCCCCCTTATTTCCCAGGAGAGCTCCTCAGGTCTCCCCTCCACTGGGACGGCCTTCTGAAGGAGTTGGCAGGTCTTCTCGAGGACAAAGTGGTGGAACCAGTACCCCATGATCTCAAGGGGTTCTACTCCAGGTACTTTCTCGTGCCAAAAAGAACAGGGGTGGCTAAGGCCCATCCTCAACCTGCGCAACCTCAACAAATTCCTGATGAGGGAGAAGTTCAAGATGCTCTCCCTTGGAACGTTGCCCTACCTTCAGGGAGATGGGCTATTCTCCTTAGACCTCAAGGATGCTTATACCCACATCCTCATCCATCCCAACCACAGGCAGTACCTGTGGTTCGTAGTGGGGGTAGGCACTTTCAGTACAGGGTGCTCTCCTTCGGCCTAGCCTTGGCCCCAAGAGTTTTCAGAAAATGCCTGGCAGTCATGGCCACCTTCCTCTGGTTCCAGGGGGTCTTCGTATTTCCCTATCTGAACGATTGGCTCATAAAAGGAGGCATGGCCTGAGGTGCAGCAGGCCACCTCATGCACCATCCAGGTTCTGCAGCACTTGGGGTAGTTTATGATAAACCTCAAGTCTCACCTCCTCCCAACAGTGTCTGGAGTTCACTGGGGTAAAGATGGACACTTTCCATTCAAAGGCCGCCTTGCCCAGGGACCAAGCTGACGGTCTCCAGACTCTGGCACAGGATATACAGTGCCATCCTGCTACTTCTTCTACTCCTCCTCTGACACATGACCTTCACGGTCCACGTCACAACACACACCTCCACATGAGAGCGGCGCAGTGGTATCTCTGGGATCAGTGGTCTCAGGCCACAGGCCGCCTTCGAGACAGTGTTTCTGTGACCAGCCAACTGGCAGAACCTCTGGTCTGGTCGCAGTCTCCCCAGCATCTCGAGGCAGGCATGCCTTTTCAGGCCTCATTTGCCTCAAGGGTCCTCACCACAGATGCCTCCTTGCTCAGCTGGGGAACCTACTGCAGAGATCTCTGCACTCATAGCAACTGATCACCAGGTGAGAGCGCCCAGCAGATCAACCTCCTGGAGCTCCAAGCCATACACATAGCCTTGAGGGTCTTTTGTCACTACCTGTCACCAGCCAGTGCTGGTCCAAACTGACAACCAGGTGGCGATGTTCTACGTGAAGAAATGGGGGCACGGGATCTCGTACCCTTTGCCAGTAGGCACTGGTTCTCTGTTCATACACAATACAACAGGGTATCCTCCTGCGGGCAGTATATCTGCCAGGTCAGGACAAACCTGCTGGCTGACCTGCTCAGCAGAATCCTCCAGTCGCATGAATGGCAGCTGGACACCAGGGTAGCTAGTTGGCTTTTTCAGATCGGGGGGAGGGGGTACGATACCCGTGATGGACCTGTTCACCAGCCCGGACATCTTTCAGTTGCCCCACCTCTGCTCCCAGTAGCCCCACCCCTCCAGGGTGGCTGCAGACGTGTTCTGGGTCTCATGGGCGGAAGGCCTCATGTACGCTTTCCCTTCTACGCTGCTGATCGCCAAGACCTTGTTCAGGACCCTCTGCAACAGGACTTTGCTCATCCTGATAGCCTCTCGGTGGCCCAGGCAACCATTCCTGCTGCTTTTTGCAGCTGACAGTGGAGACCCCCCCATCCCCTTGGGGACCACCCCAGGACTCCTATCTCAGGAGGAGGGCTCTCTCCTGCACCCCAACCTGGGGTCCCTGTCGGTTACAGACTGGCTGCCTAAAGGGTGACTCTGGCTCCTTTCAATCTTCCGGTTGAGGTGGAAGATACTCTGCTGGCCTCTCACAAGGCCTCTACTAGGAAGGCATATGCCCTCAAGTGGTGCAGGTTTTCTGGTGCTCCAAACACGGGGCTGACCCCTTCTCCTGCCCAGTGGCTCTGGTGCTACAGTCTTCCTCCACCTCTCCCAGTCTGGGCTCAAGTCTAACTCTGTCTGAGTGCACCTTAGTGCCCTGGTGGTGCAACACCATCTGGTGGATGGTAAGCCTCTCTCGGCCCAACCATTGGTGACCAGTTTCCTTTGGGGCCTACTCTTATCAAAGTCCCCGGTTCGCCCTCCGGCAACTGAATGGGACCTAAATGTATTGGGGCAGCTCACTTGCCTGCCCTTCAAACCTCTGGCTACCTGCCACCTCCGCTACCTCTCTTGGAAGGTGTCTTTCCTGGTCACGCTCACCTCTGCTTGCAGAGTTAGAGAGATTCAGGCCCTGATGGTGGAGGTGCCTTATACCAGATTCTACAAGAACAGAGTGGTGCTTTGCATGCACCCCAAATTCCTGCCAAAGGTGATGTCACCCTTCCATTTCAACCTGGAAGTGATGCTCCCTACCTTCCCAAGACCTCACTCCAGTCGGGCGGAGACGGTCCTCCACACCTTGGACTGTAAGAGGGCCTTGTCCTTCTACATCCAGCGCACTTGGGGCCACCGCAGAGCCTCTCAGCTTTTCATCTCTTATGACCCTAGTAGACTGGAGGAGGCGGTGACCAAGCGTACGCTGTCCACTTGGGTGGCAGAGAGTATCGCCCTTGCTTACGAGCAGGCTAGGCTCCTACTGGAAGGCTGCCTCATGGCGCACTGTGTCAAGGCTATGGTGGCTTTGGTGGCAAACTTGCACTCCGTCCCTATGGTGGACATTTGCCAGGCGCCACCTGGTCTTCGGTCCATACCTTCACAGCCCATTACTGCCTGAAAAGAGTCCTGACAGGGTAATGCCTTTGGCCAGGCTGTGCTGTGTAACCTTTTCAGGGTTTAGGCAACCCTTACCCTCCAACCCTTCTGTGTTCAGGCTACCAAAGTGCTGGCTTCATCGGATACAGGGGTTCTATGTGGATATTTACTCATTTGCTGCTGCTTGCGGCTCCCCATGAGGGAGCCCTGGGCTTTCGGTAGCCTGTAGCTGGGGAGTCCCGTATGTGAGGACTGACTTCCAGCTTGTTCCCAGAGAAAGAGTAGTTATTCACCTGTAACGAGTGTTTTCTGTGGACAGCAGGAATCAGTCCTCACAACCCTCCCTCTTCCCCTTGGAGTTGTTCCTTTACCATCTTTTATTTTCTGCTGCCTTTTAGCTGTCATCTGACTGAGCAAGATGGCACTCTTGGGCAGGAAGGGGACCATGCTTGCGTGGTGGCATCTCCCATAGGCTTTCTTTGGAAGCTTGGGGGTATGCTTCCACGAGGGCTCCAGTGCTGACATCCACCCATATGTGAGGATTGATTCCTGCTGTCCCCGGAGAACACCTGTTACAGGTGAGTAACTACACTTTCTTTCCACACCTCAATAAGCTTCATCTCGGTACAGCCTTTAGTTTGCTTTTATGGGGGTTGCACAAACCTCCTGCAGTGTCTTGATGGTTCTTGTGCAGCTCATGGAAGCTCCCCTTGAGCCACTTGGTCCCTGCCCTCTAAAGTTTTGACCTGGAAGTTGGTGTTTCTGGTGGCGTCACTTCACCGCGCAGAGTGAGCGAGTTTCAGGTTCTAGTAGTTCGTCCACCTTACACTAAATTCCATCATGAGTGGTCCTCCATACTCATCCTAAATTCCTTCCAAAAGTGTCATCGGACTTCCGTCTTAATCAGTCAGTTGTTCCAACATTCTTTCCAAGGCCTTATGCCCACAAAGGGGAAGCTGCATGGCACGTGTTGGACTGCAAGCAAGCCTTAGCCTTCTATTTGAAGTCAACAAAAGCCCATAGAAAGTCCATACAACTTTCTAGGGATTGCCATTGCCAAATGCTCTTTCAATTTGGTTAGCAGACTGCATCTGTTCAGCTTATGCTTAGGTAGGCCTGAGCCAAAGGAGCTGGTGGGAGCAAAAACAGTGATTGATAGAATTCAAAAAGGCATGGAACAGACACATAGGATCACTACATAGCAAGAGCATGGGATCAAAGCAAACAAATAGAAAGGGGGTAACCTTAATTAAAGGCATAGAGGGAACTAACCTGCACAGAGTGGCAGGTGAAATTCTACAACTCCAGCCATCTACTGTGCATACTAAATAGACCATGCTGATCTTTATCTGCCATCATTTACTGTGTTACTATGTCACAGCTCAGTGTTAAAGCTATGGCTGTGTTGGTGGCAAACTTGGCTTTGTCTCCATGGAAGAGATCTGCAGGATTGTGATGTGGTCTTTTGTCTACACATTCACATCTCCCTGTCTAGATGGGGACACCCAACGTGACAAGAACTTCAGCCAATCTGTACTCTGGAATCTTTTTGGGGATTAGAATTCAACTCCATTCTCCCTAAGTCCATACTATTCTGTCAAGACTCCCCCAAAAAAGGGAAGATTTGCACTGCTATTGTACATAGGCCAACAACTCAAAATACAAACTATCAGCATTAGGTGGCTGAATTCCTGCCCCTGTTGGACTTCTCAGTATTCTCCTTAGTTTTCATTTGCCTGTAGTTAGGGAGTCCCATACATGAGGACTCATTCCTGCTTGTCCATGGAGAAAGGTTGTACCTGTAGCAGGTCTTCTCTGTAGACAGCAGGAATTAGTCCTCACAACCCTCCCCCTCTCTGAGGAGTTGTATTCTGCTACAGCTATATGATAAGACTACTTTGAGTGCCATGGAAGCAGGTGAAAAAGGCACGCAGGAGTGATGGAACTTCCCAGAAGCTTCCAGTAGAAGCTGGGGGAGTGTTACCGGGTGGGCTGCTTTGGGGTAACAGCACCCATATGTGAGGACTCATTCCTGCAGTCCATGGAGAATGCCTGCTACAGGTGAGTAACTACCTTTTTTATATACACTCTCCCATATAGTGCCTGAATGAGTTTGCATAGTAACATAGTAAATGATGGCAGGCCAGATAGGCAGATTATTCTTTCTGCCAAGTTATTCCTGTCAACACTTCTAAGGTTATATCCCAGGGTGCCAACATAGACCGTAATTCCCAGGGGCCAGCCATAGACCGTGATTGCTTTTGAGATCTATCCTTTATTCTGGATAGTTTGTAACTTCCTCATTTGTGCTTTTACCCTTTTGCGCACGCAAGCATACAAGATGAGCACTTTTCCCTATGTCTAACCACCACTTTTTTTTTAAATGTTAAACTGCTACCAATACTAGAGTTGCCATTGCTAGAACATTTGGAGTTGTAGTTCCCCTTACACAGCCTGCCAACCAGATCTGACTACATGAGCATCAAGGTTTGTACATGGCATTCTAGTTAGTACTGTATTTATAGTCTGCTACAGAAAGCCAGCTGCTAGTTCTATTAACCACAGCTTAACCAAAATAACTACCAATGCGAGAGTGGCTGTTGCTAGGTTGCTTACATTGTGTGTTAGGGCTATTCTTTGGAGTTCTTATGTGTTAATGAACCAGTAGCTGATTTATTGAGGGTGCTTTTCACGTGTATACAGTCAGGGAAAAAGTTCTGCATTTTGACATTTTTCCAATTTCTCCAATATTGCATCTCACATTCATTGTGAAAAGCTTGTATAAATAACTTGCCTCCGTAGAGGCAATCTCTACTGTGGTAGCTAACAGTAAATAGTGCAACTTTATCTACATTAACGTGCATCGCACTAATTTTGACCTTTTTCTAGCAAAATTCTTTAAAAAAATTCTAAAACTGTTCTGCATGGGATGAAATCTGAAGTAGGCTATACAAAATACAGATTCCAATAAACTTACTAATGCATACAGTTAAGGCTGAAGGTGCAATAGATTATATAAATGCCTTGGTAAAACTTCATTTGCTCATTCTGCAGCTAAACAGCAGGGGATAACAAAATAAGAGACTGTATAATAAATCAAGATGTTACCAGAGGACATTTGGAGGCAAAATGGAGCTTAAATATTAGCCAGAACCCGTATGGAAACTCATTCCCCAAATTTCTGACAAATTTGTTTTTATTTAGGAGTTATGCAGGTATGTACATGCTCTGCCTGGCAGCTTCCTCCTTTGGGCATCTGTCAAAATTGCAGCATGTCTTGTCAAAGCCATGAAGCTTAGTGTCATCTGGATTTGCCCACATTTGTATTCTATGCATCCCTTGCCCCCTTTCCCCTCTAGCCCAGCCACTGCAGTGCAGTACGCTGAGAGAGAACCCCCACAGATGTGCTGTTGAGACAGCTAAATGGCTGGGATGCCGCAGAGGCTGGTCTGAGGTGAGCACACATTGAGCAATAGAGATGCTAATTAATCTTTCATATAATTTACTTTTGAGCAATGAGAGCATCTCAGATTCAATATGTTGAACATTTCTAAGTATATTAGAACCCAGGCAAAGTCCCCATTACAAAATGCCTCTTTGTACAAGTCACTGGGGCTTAATTATAAATCAAGAGGGCAAACTGTGCAAGTGACCATTAATTACTGACATTAATTTCCATGGAAATCTCTGCTGATAACCTTTTGAGGCAGCTCCCTTTTTTAACCTTTTGTGTTAATCCAGTTCTGTAAGAACGGTCATTGCTTTATTGCCGTGTTCTAGGAACATTTTAGTAAAGAAGAAAAAATGGATCTTTTGCAGGCTGTCATTCTATTTTTACTCCCCAAGATCATTTTTTTTCAGGAAATAAGATAACCACAATCTGTTTCTGCTAGTCTAACACTTGCAACTTTCACAAATTTTAAACAGCAGGATGTGATATTTTTCATTATATTAATGCAAGATTTATTCTGCAAATGATGTACATGACCTATATGAGCTCACTTTCACATACATTGTCCTTTGGAGAAATCTTGTGACAGTCTTGAATATGGGAACTACATTTTCTCTATATCGTTCCTGGAAGTTCAGTGCAACTGTATCACTTCTGCTTCATTTGGATTTCTCCAGTATTTCTTTACTATCCTGGGTTGATGAGAAAATGGAGACTATACTTATTCCAGCATTTGGCCCCCATGTCCTACTAACAAGCTGTGCAATAATTTAAAATAGCTATGAAAACCAACATGTCTATCTGCCCTTAGTCCCACCCCATCTCTAGAACTACCCTGGAATAAACAGCATGGAATCAGTCTACCTTTTCAGAATCTTGACAGGTGCTTGTGACCTGGATTGGCCATTATTGGAAAGAAGATACTGAGCTTGATGGACTTTTGCCTGGCCCAATATGGCATATCTTATATTAAGATGATGCCTAGCCACTAATAACTTACTGGCACTGACGTGATTATAACTTTCTGGCACTGACGTGATTGGCATCAGCAGCCTACAACGCTCCAGAAACCAAATTGGCTACCCTCATGGCAAGCAGTATCACTAGTCTGTGCTCCAGTTCACTCTGTTCTTTGCACCTGAAGGAGTGAAGGGTGAGTTGTTGCAATACTGTAATTCCCAACCCTGTTCCTACTATACTCATCCTCAGTAGAAAACAACTGTTTGGCCCTCACCCCTTTGCCATTAGGAATATAGTACACTCATTCCATGTTTTTTTTTGTTTTTTTTTTTTATTCTTTATCTCCCACCCCCCACCAACCAGGTATCCATTCTATGCATCCACCTACCTTTTCCTGATCGGTCCTCCAGTTTAGTCCTCCACAATCGGGTAGTGCACCTCCTCCTGGAGACTGGACCAATCAAATCTTCTGTAGTATATATGCAGACGGAGCTCCCAGAAGCCCCCAGTGTGTCCAGTCTCCTTGCAGCTTGAGGACGTGTGTGCCCTTCCTGGGCACACTTAGTGACACTTGGGGGAGCAACACTAGTTAGTCTTTTTGGGGTTTGCTTTATCCCTTTCCTGCCTTACCTTTTATTTCCTAGGTAGCTGTCTCTTTAAAAAAAAAAAAAAAAAAATTGACATAAGGGGCCTCCCGGGGTGAGAAACCAGTCCTGCATTGGGCTCCTGCCTTCCTCCCGGTGTATTTGGACAGCCACGGTTGAGCTCTCCCCTAGGCTGCACGGGGAAGAGCCATACCTGTTCCAGCATTACCTTGTCATCTGAGCAGCTGGCTGTCTCACTTTGCTGTTTTTCAGAGCTGGTAGGACTTTTAACTTCATTCCCTTCCTCGGGTACTGCAGCTCCCTCCCGTTGCTGTCTTCAGCGGGTCGGTCTGTTCCCCGACGTCCTACTCCGGTTTACTTTGTGTTTTCGCGCCCTTTTTACCGCGGGTGCTCGAGTGTGGCGGCCATTTTGAAACTCTAAAGGGAACTTCTCCGTGCCAATTTTAAACACTTGTGCACGGGTTCCCCTGGCATTTTTGGAATTTTTTGCCTGGCGATTTTGCTCAGGGCATTCCTAGGATTCTAGGGAGTATTTTATTTTATAAAATAAAAATTAAAAAAAAGCAGTTAAGGACCAGTGCTTATTTTCATCAGGTTAGTCCCTTTGGCGTGGGCTTTCCCTGTTTCTGCTTCCCTTCTATTCCGCTTGGCGGGAGGTGTCAGCAGATGGCTGCCAAACCGCAGTGCGTGATTTGCGGGTCACGCAGGGGTGCGGTGTCTGACTCTGGAATCTGCAGGGGCTGTGCCTCAGTTTCTTCAGACCTGGAGCATTCACTGGAACTGAAGGAGCTGCCTGTCCCGGGTGACGCTTCTCTAGCTGGGGAGAGTGGCCCTTCGTCGGGCGTTCACCCGTCTGGTTCGGTACCGGCCGTCAAACGGGTCTGTCCCTGAGTTGCAGCATACGGCTGTGGCAGCGCCACCTGTAGATTTTTCACCAGATTTCGTTCTCCTCATGCATCAGGCTTTCCGCTTGAGCCGGTCCGGTCAGCTGCCGGAGGCTTGGCCCGCGCCCTTCCCCCCTTGCTCCTCAGGGGAGGTTCAGCGCTCTTCTCAGCCGGCCGCCAAGAGGCTCAGGTCTGTGGACCAGGATCAGGACACCCTTTGTTATCCTGAGACTGAGGCTGATGAATTGGAGGACGGGGAGATCCCAGAGCCGGAAGATCAGGCTAGAATCATTTGCGTGTTTCGTAGGGACGAGCTAGTCCCTTTGATCACGGAGTCTCTTCAGACCCTTAACCTAGCTGTGGCTCGGCCGCTGGAAGAGGAGGGCCTGGAGGACCCTCTCATTCAGGCGGTCAGGGACGCCCAGGTGGTGGTCCCTGTACACCGGGTTGTTGAGCAGATGATCCAATCTGAGTGGGATCAACCAGAATCCGGTTTGAAGGGCATTCGGACCATGAATCGTCTCTACCCCTTGGCCGTCAAGGACAAGGACTTGTTCAAGTCACCGCGGGTGGATGCTGCGGTATCGGCAGTGACTGAGAAAACCACCATCCCAGTTGAAGGCGCCGCGGCCTTAAAGGATGCGCAGGATAAGAAGGTTGATAATTTGTTGAAGCAAGCCTTCGATACCAACGCCTTGGCCCTACAAGCCTCCATTTGTGGGGCGTGGGTTGCTCGGGCTTGCTTGCGTTGGTCCCAGCGTCTGTGCTCGGGCTCCGGCCTGGATCAGCAGGGGTTGCTGGAAGTTACCCGCATGGAGTCCGGGTCGGCTTACCTGGCGGATCTGCTTTATGATTTGATCCGCTCCTTGGCTAATAGTATGGCCTCCGTGGTGGTGGCACGTCGATCCATCTGGCTACGCAACTGGGCGGCCGACGGATCTTCCAAGTCTCGCCTCAGTAAGCTGCCCTTCAAGGGCAGGCTGTTGTTTGGTGAGGCTCTAGACAAGTTGGTCAAAGATCTCGGTGAATCTAAGGGTGGTAGATTGCCGGAAGATAAGCCTAAACTCAATAGATCGTCGCCCTCGGCGCGCGGTCAGTTTCGGGACTTTCGCAGGTTTCGCTCTTCCCGACTGTGGACATCTCAGCGCGGTCGCTTTGGAGCCCGTTCTCAGGGGTTTCGTGGTTTCAGAGGAGCAGGACGAGGCTTCTCCGGAGCCTCATCTTCCTCGTCCTCTTCCTTTAATCGCAAGCCACAATGAAGCGAGGCGGGCTCTGGAGGGAAGCCCGGTTATCGGGGGTCGCTTACGCGATTTTCTTCCTTCTTGGGCCCAAATTACGTCAGATCAGTGGGTCTTACAGATTATCGAAGAGGGTTATGCGCTAGAGTTTGCCTGCCCGCTTCGGGATTCATTTGTTATGTCTCCCAGCAGGGGGGAGCAAAAGACGCGGGACATCCGCGTGACTCTGAATCGGCTCCTCTCCCTAGGGGCGATAGTTCCCGTCCCTCCTTTGGAAAGAGGCGCCGGTCACTACTCCATCTATTTTGTGGTTCCCAAAAAGGGCGGTTCCCTTCGTCCAATCTTAGATCTCAAAGGCGTGAACCGCACTCTCAAGGTGCCGCACTTCCGTATGGAGACCCTGCGGTCAGTCATTGTCGCGGTACGTCAAGGAGAGTTTCTGACGTCCCTCGATCTCTCCGAGGCCTATCTACACATTCCCATCCGGCCGTCCCATCAAAGGTTTCTCCGCTTCGCATTTCCTTGGGGACACTTCCAATTTCGGGCCATGCCGTTTGGTCTCGCCACGGCTCCCCGCACATTCACAAAGGTGATGGTAGTGGTCGCGGCGGCCTTGCGCACAGAGGGTATCTTAGTCCACCCGTATCTCGACGACTGGTTGATTCGAGCAAAGTCCAGCCAAGAGAGTGTGCAAGTCACGAACAAGGTGGTGGCCCTGTTGCGAGCTCTCGGCTGGGTGGTGAACGAACGCAAGAGCTGTCTGTGCCCGACTCAGGAGCTCGAATACCTGGGAGTACACTTCGACACGGCGCGGGGATTGGTGTGTTTGCCGCAGCGCCGTGTTCTGGCTTTGCGGAATCTCGTCCGCCTCTTCCGGGGGATGACCGCCCCATCCGCGTGGTGGTACCTTCGGCTTCTCGGCACGATGGCGGCGACCCTGGAGGTGGTGCCTTGGGCGCGCTTCCATATGCGTCCGCTCCAGAGTGCTCTCCTGCGTCGTTGGTCCAACCAGTTCGACTCGTTGAACATGAGATTGCCTTGCCCGAAACCGGTTCGCCGTTCGCTCCGGTGGTGGCTCTCCTCCAAGAACCTGAAGCGGGGGATTCCCTTGGAGCCTCCGCTTTGGGTTCCGTTCACAACGGATGCCAGCCTATCCGGCTGGGGTGCGCACTGCAAAACCTGCTTCACGCAGGGGGAATGGTCTCCCCTGGAGGCCTCTTGGTCGATCAACCGGCTCGAGTTGCGCGCGGTGCGGCTAGCCCTATTAGCCCTCGAAGCCCTGGTCCTCGGTCGGCCTGTGCGGATTCTCTCGGACAATGCGACCACAGTAGCTTACATCAATCGCCAAGGGGGTACCGGCAGCGTAGCCCTGGAATCGGAGGCGACGGCTTTGTTCAATTGGGTGCAGACTCGTCTTCCGGCAATCTCGGCAGCGCATATTGCAGGCGCAGACAATGTTCAGGCCGATTTTCTCAGCAGAGTGCGGGTAGACCCGGAGAGTGGGAGCTAAACCCGCAGGTTTACGCGCAAATAGTTCATCGGTGGGGTCCGCCCATCATGGATCTCATGGCGACGTTTCAGTCGGCCAAGACGGGGCGCTTCTTCAGCAGGCGACGAGAACGCATGTCCGAGGGGCTTGACGCTCTCATTCAGCCGTGGCCAACGTCCGGTCTTCTTTATGTCTTTCCTCCGTGGGCTCTGATCGGCCGGGTCGTTCAACGCATCGAGGGCCACCAGGGTCGAGTGTTGCTGGTAGCCCCGGATTGGCCCAGGAGACCCTGGTACGCCGACCTGGTCAGGCTGCACGACGGCGTTCCTTGGCTCTTGCCCGCCTTGCCGGATCTTCTTCTTCAGGGGCCCTTGCGGATGCCCCAAGTGGGTCGATTCTCGCTTACGGTTTGGCCATTGAGAGGGCTCGGCTAAAAAAGAAGGGTTACTCCCCCGCGGTGATTGCCACCCTCCTGCGGGCGCGTAAAACGTCCACCTCTCTTACTTATGTTCGGGTTTGGAGAATCTTTGAAGACTGGTGCTCCCGGCGAGGAGTCCGTGCAGCGTTTCCGTGCAGCGTTTCCGTGCCCGTCGTTTTAAGTTTTCTCCAGGATGGTTTTGATAAGGGTCTTGCTGCTAGCTCCCTGAAAGTTCAGTTGGCGGCTATCGCCTGTTATCGAGGCAAAGTTTTGGGCCGTCCCCTCGGATCTCATCCAGACGTCCGTCGTTTTCTTACGGCGGTTTTTCATTTGCGGCCTTCCCGCAGGATCTTCGTTCCTCCGTGGGACTTGAATCTCGTGCTGCGGGCCCTGGTTCGCGAACCTTTTGAGCCCCTGCGTAGGGCGTCTCTGAGAGATCTCACGCTGAAGACGGTTTTTCTCGTGGCCATCTGCTCGAGGCGTATTTTCGATCTCCAAGCGCTGTCCTGCAGGGAGCCCTTTTTGACCTTTTCCCAGGATCGAGTGGTTCTCCGTCCGGTTCCTTCCTTTTTGCCTAAGGTGGTTTCTCCTTTTCATGTGAATCAGGCAGTGTTCCTCCCGGTGCTGCCTTCTGGCTCCGCCAAGGCTGCGGACAAGGGGCTTCACTGTCTAGATGTGGGTCGCGTGCTTCGTCGTTATTTGAAGGTTACCGAATCTTTTCGAAAGACCGACCACTTGTTCGTGCTCTTCGGAGGGGCACGGAAGGGGGAGGCGGCGGCTAAAGCCTCCATTGCAAGATGGCTCAAAGACGCAATCGCGTCCGCGTATCTGTTGCAGCAGCGGCCGATTCCGGAGGGGATCCGAGCTCACTCCACAAGGGCTCAGGCGACCTCTTGGGCGGAGTATAGCCTAGTTCCGCCAGCGGACATCTGTAAGGCGGCCACTTGGTCGTCGTTACATGCTTTCAGTAAACACTATCGGTTGGATGTGTTAGCCGCTCGAGATTCCTGTTTTGGTTCAGCGGTTCTGCGCGCCGGGTGGCAAGGTCCCGCCCGGTGTTGACTGCTCTGCTACATCCCGATTGTGGAGGACTAAACTGGAGGACCGATCAGGAAATGAAAATTACACTAACCTGGTAATTGTAGTTCCTGGAGGGTCCAGTTTAGTCCTCCTTCCCGCCCGAGTATCAGGTTGTTTGGTGCGGCGCGCTTTTCCGAACGGGTTGGTCCTAAGGCGGCGGCTTCTTTTCCGTTCTGCCTTTTTTGCGGTCGCGCTCTTTGTAAGTGCTATTCCTTCTATTTGACTTTCAGCCAGCTCTCTTGGGATCTTGGTTGTGGACTGTCTTTTTGCTTCCGGGGCGTCGCTAGAGGCGCGGTGCAGTGTTCTGGCTTCCTCGTTTGGGGAGGGGGCTCATATCTTATTGAGGGGAAAGATTTTTTTCTTTCGTTTACATGTTTTTCTATTAGTCTAATGTGTTGCTTCGTTAAGTTTGCTTTGTTACTAGTTCACTGGGGGCTTCTGGGAGCTCCGTCTGCATATATACTACAGAAGATTTGATTGGTCCAGTCTCCAGGCTGCAGGAGGAGGTGCACTACCCGATTGTGGAGGACTAAACTGGACCCTCCAGGAACTACAATTACCAGGTTAGTGTAATTTTCATTTTGTGGATAAATCTTTCTCCTTACCCCTCTTCAAAGATGTTTCTAAGACTTCCCCATTTGAGACTTCAGTATGAACTCTTATCCAGAGCACTCTTACCTCTAAAGGTCTTTGCTGCTGCCTTACTTTGAAGTATTTGAATGTTCCTGTCATTCCCCCTGCCGTTTTTCCTATGGGTGTGTATTTAGGTCCTTAAATCTCTCCATGCCATATGACGTCTGGTGCAAACGCTATATTTTGGTATCTTTTCTCTTTAGTGGCCCCAACCTGTCTGTATTCGTTGATTAGCCTCAAATTGATACAGTATTCTGATCACTATTTTATCACTGTTGCTACCTTGATTATCAGACATCCCCAGGACTCAGTTTTGGTTGGTGCACATTTGTTTTTCATGCACCTTTACCTCTCACCTTGGTTTATGTATTCCAGACACATGGCTGTTCATGTTTTTGCATTGAACCTTAACTGACAAACGTGAGTTTTCTTAGCTGACTACTCATTCTGTCTACTCAGGGAGTTCTCTGTTGCAATCCTTGGTGGCACCTGTAAAAAGGCAGAATTTTTAACTGTGTGATGTTTCTCAAAGATACTCAGCAAAGCCTGGAAAGATCCCTGAGACATTCCACTAATTGCTTTTTTTCCTTCGTATGAATTCCATTTATTATCTCTTTCACTCAACTTTCTTATAAATTTTATCACCGTGGTGCTTACCTCCAGCTTCAGTTTATTCATAAACGTGCTTATTCAGGACATATGAAAGGCCTTGTTAAAAATCTGGTAAATGGTGTCCAGCTTATGCCCTTGATTGAAATTCTAGTCATTTTCAGCACTGCGTACGTTTTGTATTGTTGGGAGTCTGCATCCGGCTGGGCCTGGACTTCGTCAGAGGCCTCGACATCGTCAGAGGCCTCGACATCTTGGGAGTCTGACCCCGAGCAGCGTCGTGGGTCCTCTGAGAGGGGGTCTCCCACCCGGGAGCACAAAAGCTCATGAGGACGGTGTCAGTGGAGGCACCTGGATCCTCGAGGGCCAGGTCGCGCAGCCCTGACGCCATCCTGGGCTCTCGGAGTTGGAGCGGCCGACCAAGCAACCTCAACTTGAGCCGGAGTCCCCGAATCAGGTAACTTTTGTTGTCCTCGTGGACTTTCCCCCGGGAGAACTGATGTCGGGCTCAATGACATCGGGGCTCGAGTTGGGTGCTGCAGAGTCTCCTGAGCTCGGACTCAGGCTGACGGCCCTGGAGAGCAGCCTGGCTGCCTTCATGGAGCAGCAGCGGGTACTGATCGCCGGTCTGACTGGTGCATCTGCCCCGACCACCAGGACCTCGACGTCTAAGTCGACCCCAGAGGCCGAGCCGCTCCTCGAGTCAATCAAGTCTCGAGTCGATCCTCAGCCACGGTCTCCCTCGACCTCACGTTCAGGGCGAGGTCATCGACGCTGGTGCCCTCGGCGTCGGGGCAGGTGGCATCGAGACCCACGCGGTCGGAGCAGCTCGACGACGACTCAGAGGAGTCGGCGTGGGAGACGGAGGACAAGGAGTCTCCTGACACCTTCCGGACCCGGTGCGTCCCGTCGGACTCCCCGGAGTCCGAGCCTCGGAGAAGACCCCCCCCCCCAGAGGATACCCGGTTCTCAGATTTCGTCAGGGACATGGCCAAGGCTTTGGCATTCCCGGTGGACGCCGAGGAGGAACCTCGAGCTGAAGAGCTCGATGCCCTCCAGTATGATTTTCCTCCAAAGGAAGCTTTTACTGTTCTGGTTCCTCCGATGCTGGAACGGCTGCTCTTCCATATGTGGGAGGCATCGGCCTCGGCGCGGGTTCTGAGCAAGCGGGTCGATTCCATTTATTGAGTCTGTAAGAGCCCTGGGTTCCAAAAGGCGCAGCTACCGCACACCTCCATGGTTGTGGAATCGGCCATGCACAGGCTGAAAAGTCAGAAGATGCACTCCTTGGTGCCTCCTGGCCGGGAGGCCCGGAACCTGGATGCCCTCGGTAGAAAGTGCTTCCAGGGCTCTATGCTCTCTTGCTGTGTCCAGACTTTCCAGTTGTACATGGGCATGTACTTACGGGACCTGGCAAAGGAGATTGCTGGGTTCTCTCAGCTGGCCTCTCCAAGGAACCCTTGCAGAGGTTCAAAGCCTTGTCTTCAGGGATCCGGGAGTGCTTGAAGTTTATATCTCGAGAAGCCTATGACGGCTTCGAGGCTTCGGCCCGGGTAGCAGCGGCCGGCATCGGTGCACGCCATCAGGCCTGGCTACAGTCGGACCTGGAGTCATGGGTACAGGACAAGTTTGTCAATGTCCCCTGCCGAAGTGACAACCTATTCGACAAACCCATGACTGAGAAGGCTGCAGAAATCAAGACCAAGACTCTCACCAGGACAAGACTGTCCAGAAAGACTTCTGCCCCTTCTCATAAAAAGAAGGGCTCGGGAAAGAAGCCCTTTTTCCCAAGGAATGGTGCTGCCTACAAAACCTACCCTCAGTATCAGGCCTCTCCAGCTCCCCAACAGGACCAGCAGGCCAAGGGGCAGGGGCATTGGCCCCATAGGCAGAAAACCCCCAAGCTGCCAGTGCCAGCTTCGGCTCCTGCACAGCAGGGAGCGGGGTTTTGACTTCCACAGCATAGCCTCTCCTCCGCCGGTGGCTCCACTCAGCACAGGGGGTTGGCTAACCATGTACCCCTACAGGTGGCCAGCCATCACAGGGGACACCTGGGTACTGAGCATAGTCCAGAAGGGCTATATGCTCCATTTCCACCAACTACCCCCTTCCTACTATCCAGGGGAGCCTCCAAGACTCCCTCTACACAGGAATCTCCTCCTTCAGGAGTTGGCAAGTCTTCTAAAGGAACAGGCGGTGGAACCGGTGCCCCACTACCTGAAAGGACAAGGCTTCTACTCCAGGTACTTCCTAGTACCAAAAAGAACAGGAGGCCTCAGGCCTATCCGAGACTTGCGAAATCTGAACAAGTTTCTGGAGAGGGAAAAGTTCAGGATGCTTACCCTTGGGATACTGCTGCCCTACCTCCAGCAGGGAGACTGGCTATGCTCCTTAGACCTAAAGGATGCTTATACTCACATCCTCATCCATCCAAACCACAGACAATATCTCAGATTTGTGGTGGGAGGAAACCATTTTCAGTACAGGGTACTTCCCTTTGGCCTGACCTCTGCCCCCAGGATTTTCACCAAATGCCTGGCGGTGGTGGTGGCTTTTCTCAGAAATCAGGGGATTTTTGTCTTCCCGTACCTGGGTGACTGGCTACTCAGGGGCCAGTCATTCCAGGAGGCCCGATGGGTCACTCTTCGTACTGTCTGTCTTCTTCAGCATCTGGGCTTTGTCATAAACTACGCAAAGTCCATTTTGCTCCCCTCTCAGAACCTAGAGTTTATAGGGGCTAGACTAGACACCCTTCAGGCAAGAGCTTACTTACCCGAGGACAGGGCCCACAGATTGATGGAGTTGGCAAACCAGTTCCAAAGCAGTTCTCAGGTTTCCACCAGGCACTACCTGCGGCTTCTGGGCCACATGGCATCCACTGTACATGTGACCCCGAATGCCTGCCTGCACATGCGGACTGCTCAATGGTGCCTCCAGATCAGTGGACAAAAGCCACCGGTGACCTTCGAGACAGAGTAAAGGTATCCAGACGGCTTCTGAACTCCTTACAGTGGTGGCTACATCTACCAAACCTTCTCAAAGGTGTACCTTTTCAGGCTCCGGCACACACCAGGGTGCTGATAGATGCATCATTAAAGGGCTGGGGTACACATTGCCAGGGCATGTGCACTCAAGGCCTGTGGTCCCCTCGGGAGGCCACACAACAGATCAACCTTTTAGAGCTGCGAGCAATTGGCTTAGCTCTGCAAACCTTCTGCCATGCTCTCTCTCAACAGTCTGTCCTAGTTCAGACGGACAATCAGGTAGCAATGCTCTACGTGAACAAACAAGGAGACAGAGTCCAGGCTCCTATGTCAGGGGGCTCCTTTGCAGTCAAACAAGGCATGTTTCTCAAAGCAGTTTATCTGCCTGGTTAGGAAAATGTCCTAGCAGACAAGCTAAGCAGGATTCTCCAGCCCCACGAATGGCAGTTGAATCCATTGGTGGTCCAGCAGATCTTCCTCTGATGGGGACTTCCATCCATCGATCTCTTTGCAAAGCCACTAAACTGTCAGCTGCCCAGGTTTTGCTCCAGACAACTGCATCCCCTGAGGATGGCAGCAGATGCTTTTCTAATATGGTGGTCTACGGGCCTCCTGTATGCGTTTCCTCCCACGCCCCTGGTGGCCTGAACTCTGTTAAAGATTCTCTGGGACAAGGCCTCGGTGATTCTGGTGGCCCCCAGATAACCGAGGCAGCCGTGGTTTCTACTTCTTCTGCAGTTGGCGGTGGAAGCTCTGTTCCCTCTGGGGCTGCAACACTAACTCCTGTCTCAAGAGGTGGTCCCTTCTGCACCCCAATCTCAGGTCCCTCAATCTGATGGCCTGGCTGCTGAAAGGATAGTTCTAGCTCCCTTACTTCTACCTAAGGAGGTGGAGGAGGTGTTCTTGGCCTCTAGGAGGCAGTCCACCAGGAAGTCCTATGTCCTCAAGTGGCATAGGTTTACGGTATGGTGTGCTCAGCGCAATGAAGATCCTTTCTCTTGCCTTGTGCCAGTAGTACTGCAGTATCTACTTCACCTTTCAGACCTAAGCCTTAGTCTAACTCTGTTCGGGTCCACCTCAGTGCTTTGTCAGCGCACCACTCGGTGGAGGGACAGTCTGTCAGTTCACCCCTTGGTGTCCAGATTTCTCAGAGGTCTGCTTCTACTCAAGCCTCTAGTTCGTCCACTGGCGACTGAGTGGGATTTGAATGTGGTCTTGCAACAACTTACTCATCCACCGTTTGAGCCGATGGCTACTTGCCATTTGCGCTTCCTCTCTTGGAAAGCGCTCTTCCTGGTGGCTCTTACATCGGCCAGAAGTGTGAGAGAGCTACAAGCTTTGGTTTCTGATAGACTGTACACACAGTTCTATAGGAACAGGGTGGTCCTATGGACCCATCCCAAGTTCCTCCCAAAAGTGGTCTCCTCTTTCCACCTCAATCAGGAGGTGGTCCTTCCGAACCTCTTTCCCAGGCCGCATTCCTGCCGGGCTGAGACAGTCTTCCATACCCTGGACTATAAGAGGGCGTTGTCCTTTTACATAGAACGTACTCAGGAGCATTGAAGGGCTACTCAGCTCTTAGTCTTCTTTGACCCTAATAGGATAGGGTTACTTGTCTCCAAGCGTACGTTGTCCACTTGGGTGGCAGATTGCATCACTTGGGCATACAGGGCAGTCAACTTCCCCTTGCAGGGTCGGGTCACAGCCCACCATGTCAGGGCGAAGGCCATGTCAGTAGCTCATCTCCGCTCTGTTCCGTTGACATCTGCCGTGCCGCAACTTTGTCTTCAAGCCAGACATTTGCAGCCCATTACTGCCTGGAGAGAGTCCCGGTGGGACAGTGTTTTCGGCCAGGCGGTACTCCGTAATCTCTTTGAGGTTTAGGCAACTCCTACCCTCCGGCCCTTGTATTGGGCTACCGTATAGGGTGCGTTCTCAGAGAAAATTCTTATCACAGATGCTGAGGCTCTTGAGAGGGAGCCATTTTTTCAGCTCTGGGTTCACGGTAGCCTAGAGCTGGGGAGTCCCATATGTGAGGACTGACTTCCTGCTTGGTCCTGGAGAAAGCATAGTTACTCACCTGTAACAGGTGTTCTCCAGGAGCAGCAGTCCTCACGACTCTCCCTCCTCCCCTGGAGTTGCAGTCATATATTTTCATTTTGATTTTTGCTGTCTTTTAGCTATGTCATCAGACTGAGCAAGATGGCACCCTTGGGCAGGAAGGGGACCGCGCATGCGTGCTGCATTCCCAAAGGCTTTCTTTGAAAGCTGGGGAAATGCTCTGCACGAGGGCTCCGTCAGCGCCGACGTCACCCGTATGTGAGGACTGATTCCTGCTGCTCCTGGAGAATACCTGTTACAGGTGAGTAACTACGCTTTCTGCACCACTGTTTTGTCTGTCTCTTGCAGTTTTGCTACTTTGCACAAATATTTGATATGGTATCTACACTATTGTCTTGTGTATATCTGCTAGGAATTAGTAGTTGCCAAGCCCATAATTTTTTTACCACTTGTTCCTTCTACCTCCAGTTTTTCCTCAGTCCAAACTCTGCAAGTCCCACTTCTGATGTTTTGCCTTTGACTCATCACCTTACTTTACTGTTAGTTATCCGTTTCTTCCACTCTTGCATTTTCTGTCCCATCTTTTCCCTTCTGCTGTCAGCTTCATCCCTGTGCTGCTCTTTGTTTAATTTTTAGACGACAAATTTTTATGCCCCTTTTGTCAACCACTTTGGAAAACCATATTACAAAATTTTTTTGTAACTTCCTGATATTGCTGTGACTTTGAACTTAATTACATGTCTTTCCAAAATTGAGCCAAAGGAGAGTTTGTAAATTCAGGTGTGGTTGATAGGTACCCTTCTCAATGGAGCTTAAGTTGATCCATGAGGCACTGGAGGTTGAGGTGACTTGTCCTAAGGTTACAGACCAGCTGTATTCCACGCTTTAAGAAAAGTGCAAGGAAGTCCAAAAAAACTGCCAGCATGATTTCAAAGGGGAGGTCAGAGAGGCTGTTGTAGCCAAAAAGCAGCAAATGGAAAAAGCCATATGACAAACTGGAAATGACATAAGCAATGGCAAGTTAGATGCAAGGCATTGATGATGCAGGCAAAGAGAATTTGAAAAAAAACTTTCTATGAAAGCAAAAACGCTTAACTTTTTCAAGTACATTTGTAGCAAGGGACTTGTGAGAGTGTCAGTTGGACCATTGGATGTTAGAGTAAAAGGGGCACAAAGAGGGGACAAGGCCATAGTGGAGAGACTGAATGAATTCTTTGCTTCAGTCTGTACTGAAGATGATGTAGGGAAGTTACCCATGCCTGAAATGGTATTTAAAGCTGATGCAGCGGAAGAATTGAAAGAAATATCGATAAACCGGGAAGATGTATTACAACTATTTGATAAACTAAAGAGTAGCAAATCACCTTGACTGGAAAGGTATACATCCAAGAATGTTGAAAGAACTGAAATATGAGATTGCAGACCTACTATTACTAATCTGTGAACTATCATTAAAATCATCAGTAATACTTGAAGATTGGAGGATGGCCAATGTAACAGCAGTTTTTAAAAAGGGTTCCAGATGTGATCTGGGAAACTACAGACCGGTGAGCCTGATGACAGTACTGGGGAAATATGGTTGAAACCATTATTAAGAACTTGTAGATAGTCATGGTTTAATGGGAGACAGCCAACATGGCTTTAGCCAGGGAAGGTCTTATCTTACTAATCTGTTATTTTTTTTGAAGGTGTAAATAGGTAGACAAAGGGGGGTTGGTCGATGTAGTGTATCTGGATTTTCAGAAAACTTTTGACAAGGTCTATCATGAGAGCCTCTTGGCAAAATTAAAAAGTCATGGGATAGGAGACAGTGTACTAATGTGGATCAGGAACTGGTTAAAACATAGAAAGCAGAGGGTAGGGCTAAATGGCCAATTTTCTCAATGGAGAAAGGTGAATAATGGAGTACCCCAGGGAGCTGTGCTGGGTCTGCTGCTTTTTAACATATTTGTAAATGACGAACATGGGAATAATGAGAGGTATTCACATTTGCAAGATGAAACAAAATTATTCAAAGTTGTGAAAGCGCAAGAAGATTGTGAAAAATTGCAAGAGGACCTTAATTTCTCCAAGAACAAGCAGGAACTCGGCCTTCACATATGGGTGACTTTGATGCCGACAGCCCACACGGAAGAATCTCTCCAGCTTTCAAATAAAGCCTTTGCGAGACCCCACCACGCATGCGTGGTCCCCTTCTCTCCCATCTTGGTTAGTCTCTTTTTTTTCCGTGAAGCCCAATGGATGCACGTTCAGTGTCCCTGGAAAAAGTTTCTCAAAACTTAATTTAGTTTAGCTTTCCGGTAAGCATTCTGGTTCTTCTCCGCATCTTCAACGCCATCCTCGGGGCCCGTCCCTTTTCACATTTTTTCCTCTGTTTCCTCGACCGGCGCTTTACACCCTTTTTCGCTCAAGGGTCTTTCCCCTGTTGGGTTCAAAAAATGTGACCGCTGCAGTCAAACCATGTCCATCAGACACCCACGACTGCTGCTTGCATTGCCTGGAACAGGATCACGACAGTTCCATTTGTGATCTTTGCAAGGCCACGTCGGCAAAAACCAACAGAGGTTGGAATTGCAAGAAAAGATGTTCCTGAGGTCCGACTCCGTGCCCATGTCCCCGGCATCTACCTCCAAGGCAAGCACATCCCGTGACACCCAGGCAGAGTCCCACGGCCGCAGATCCTCCATGAGGACCCCGAAGTCGGAGTGAAAGAAAGTCCTCGAAGATCCCAGAGGTGTCTACGGAGAAACCCAGTAAATTGCACTGGAGAGATTCGGAGGAGTCGGAGAAACACCCAGCCAAGCTTTCCAAACATAACATAAGAACATAAGATATGCCACACTGGGTCAGACCAAGGTCCATCAAGCCCAGTATCCTGTTTCCAACAGTGGCCAATCTAGGTCATACGTACTTAGCAGTTTCCCCAAAAGACACAGGTTCCGCAATGCTTGTACTGGGTCAAGCATTGATATCCTGGGTCCCTTCTTAATAATGGTTTATGGACCTTTTCTCCAGGAATTTGTCCAAAAGGGACCCTATGGCAGGCAGAGACCAGCCAAGGGTGCTCAAGGTTGTGGTGGTTATTGAGGACACTCTTCGGAGAGTCAGCTTCCAGTCCAAAGCAGCCTGTGCCAAAAGCTGCAGAGCCTTCTTGCATGGAGACCAGAATGGCATCCTTGGAGCAGAACATCACTGTTATCCTGGCCCTGCAGCAGGCGATGATGGCCGGTTCACCTGGCTCATCTGCCCTGATTACTGGCCCCTTGTCTGCGAGAGTGTCGTCGAACCGAGCATTGAATGCTGCCGGCTTTGAGTAAGGCCTCTGTGCCTGTCGAGGTCCCAGTCTTATTCCTTGGGTATCTGGTCCTCACCGGCTAGTGTCCGACTCAGACCTCAGGTCCCTGACAGGCCTTCAGCCCTTGGGCATGAGCCTCTGAATCCTTATCACTGCTTGATTCCAAGGGGGAGACAGGGGACAAGGCATCCAACACCTCAATGCCGGTCTCCACCCAAGGACATGGCCTTCCATGACTTCTTATGGGATATGACCAAGGCGCTTTGTCCAGACTGACCCGTGCACTGAGGAACTGGAGATCGTCCAGTATGAGGCCTCTCCCTGGGAGACCCTCACGTTGCCAGTGCAACCAATCCTTGAGCGGATGCTCCTACAGATGTAGGAAGCACTAGCATTGCCTGTTGTCAGCCTTCAGCTCGATGTGATATACTGTGTCTGCAAGAGTCCAGGGTTCCAAAAAACCCAGTTATCGTATAACTCCATGGTCATTGAGTTGACCATGTACATTCTAAAGAGCCAGAAGTCGCACTCCTCCGTCCCCCTGGATATGGAGACTCAGACCCTCGACCTCCTTGGGTGCAAATGTTTCCAGGGCTTGATGCTAGGGGGTAAAGTCCAGGCCTATGAGCTCTACATTGACATGTACCTTAAGGCACTAGCCAAGGAGCTTGCTGGGTTCTCAGCAGGCCTTGATGGGGAATCCCTCCAGCGGTTCAAGACTTATCAAAGTTCCTCTCTCGAGCAGCTTATGACAGCTTTGAGTCGTCTGCTTGAGTAATGGCTGCTGGCATCGGAGCCAGATGCCAAGCCTGGTTACAATCGTCCAACCTTAGATGGTCTAGGACAAACTACTCTCTCCTCTGTACTGGGGAAAATCTTTTTGGCCAACCTATGTCTGACAAGGTGGCAGATTGAGAAAGTTTGTGACTCGACAGGCTCTCAAAAAAAAAAAAAGTCCTCGGGGCTTTCCTGCAGAAAACTTGGGAAAAGGCCTTTTTTCACCAGAAAGAAAGGAGCCTTCTCTCATACCCACCAATATTAAGGCTACTCAGGGCCTCCGCAGGGTACTTAGTCCAAAAGATAAGGGCACGGAACCCAGAAAGCCTAAGCCCCAGACTCCAGCCCAGTCAGGGGGAGCTTTTGACTCCCAGGACATGTCCCCTTCTCCCCCAGGAGAACTTCCTCTGCCTACAGGGAAACGCCTGGCACTCTTTGCCAACAGGTGGGTCTCACTCACCACAAACCACCTGGGTACTGCAGGGTTACCTCCTCCACTTACAGCGGGCACCTCCCAGACTTTTTTCCAGGTGAGCCTCTGAGGCCTGTCCTTCACCAGACCTTGCTCCTTGCAAGTCTTCTCAAGGACAAGGCAGTAGAGCTGGTACCCAAGCACCTTTGGGGCAAGGGCTTCTTTTCCAGGTACTTTCTTGTCCCAGAAAGGACTGGCCTCAGGCTCATCCTAGACCCACGAAACTTGAACTTCTCCCTCACCAGAAATTTGTTCAAGGTGCTCTCCCTTGGAACACTGCTGCTTTACCTCCACTGGGGAGACTGGCTTTGCTCCTTAGACCTAAAGGATGCTTACACACACATCCTAATCCATCCCTCCCAAAGGCAGTACCTAAGGTTTGTGGTGGGAGGAGGGCACTTCTAATACAGGGTGCTGCTCTTAGGACTGGCTTCCTCACCAAGGGTGTTCACCAAATGCCTAGCAGTGATCGCAGCCCACCACCGTCTACAAGGAGCTTTAGTCTTCCCCTACCTGGACGACTGACTCATAAGAGGCAACGCAGCAATAGAGGCACACCAGGCCACAGGGCACGCTATCCTCTTACTGTAATATCTGGGATTCATCAACCATCCCAAGTCTCACCTGAGCCCAGTCCAAAGTCTGGAGTTCATAGGGGCTCAGCTTGACACTCGCAGGCCAAAGCCTTTCTCCCCAAAGAGAGAGGAAAGAGTGCCTCAAGGAGATAGATGCTCAAGTGCAATGTCAGCAATTGTTCCTGGTCTGCTGCCTCCACCTGCTGGGCCACATGCCCTCCACAGTCCACATGACCCCACTAGCCCTCTTAAACACGTGGGCAGCTCAGTGGTGCCTACGCTCTTTGGACCCAAACCACTGGCAGACTACAGGACAGGGTCAGAGTAACCTGCTAGCTAGCAGAGTCCCTCAATTGGCAGAGCGCCTGCTGCCTCCAGGCCGGATTGCCCTTCCAGACACACTCCCATCCCCTTCACAGAGTACCGACCTCAGATGCCTTGCTCCTCGGTTGGGGAGCCCATTGCAAGGCTCTTCGCACACAGGGCTGCTGGTTCCTGGTGGAATCCCAGCTACAGATCAATCTCCTGGAACTCAGGGTGATCTTCCTAGCCCATCGGGCTTTCTGCCATCAGTTGTGGCACCAGACAGTACTGGTCCAGACGGGACAGCTGGGTCAAAATGTTCTGTATCAACAAGTAAGGGGGCACAGGGTCATATTCCCTTTGCCAGGCGGTGGTTGCTCTGTCCTATGCACCTTTGCAACAGCATGCTCCTCTGGGTAGTCTACCTCCCAGGTCAGGACAATGCCCTGGCAGACAGGCTGAGCAGTCTGAACCCCAGAGTAGCCTCAGCTCTTTTGTCTCTGGGGGCTGCCCCTGATGAACCTCTTTGCCATCACGAGCAACACGCAGCTGCCCTGCTTTTTCTCACAGCAGCTGCACCCATCGAGAGTAGTGGTGGATGCATTCCTAATTCCATGGATGGAAGGCCGCTTCTATACCTTCCCGCCGACCTCACTTGTCGCCAGGACCCTCTTCAAGGGGGGCATCACTGATGCTAATCATCCCCAGATGGCTTAGGCAGCCCTGGTTCCCACTACTGCTTGACTTGTAGGTGGCACTGCGGTCCCAGTAGGCTGTGTACCGGACCTTCTGTCTCGGGAGGAAAGCTCCCCCTACACCCCAACTTCTCCAGGAACAAACAGGAAGTCGGTCCTCAGATATGGGTGATGGCACCGATGGAGCCTGTGCAGAAGCATCTCCCCAGCTTTCAAAGAAAGCCTTTGGGATTGCTGCTATGCATGTGTGATCCTCTTACCACCCAAGGGTGCCATCTTGCTCAGTATCCCTTTTTCTGCAGAGCCCTTCGGATGCATGTCCTCGTCCCTCGGAAAAAGTTTTTTTTTGGCCCTTTGGCCTTTTTTCCGGTTGCACTGGTCCTCTCCCATCCTCCCCGACACCCCCACTTCAGCTGTGGGCCAGGGGAGCCCTTTTTCCCTTTCTTCCATTTTTTTTTCTTACTTTGGGCCCTTTTCGTGCCCTTTTTCTAACCGCAGGCCTTGAGGGTATTCGACCTCGCAGGGGCTCTTTTTGCCTCCATGGCCACCGGCTTAAAAATAAAATGTGATTAGATGCTCCAAAAAAACATGTTGCTCACGGACACCCACGACTGTTGTCTATAGTGCCTGGGGGCTGATCACAACCTGGCGCTCTGCTAGCTTTGCAAGAAAAGTCCTCTAAGGCCTTATAAAACCATAAGCAGAAGTCAGATGACATTTTCCACAAGTCAGCCCTGGAGTCCCTGGTGGCACCCCACTCCACCATTTGCGGGGTCCCCTGCAGTGACTCTGCGTCCCAGGTGTCACTGACCAGGGTTTGCCTGAGGTAGAACAGCGTAAAAAGACCTCAGACGCTGTCGGGGGCTCTGGATAAGCATGAGCGGTCTTGCTCTTGTTCCCTTAGCCCTCCCTGGCGCTCCTGAGAGTCTGACAAGGAGTGGCCTCGAAAGGTACCTCGTACAGACACGGAGGCCTCCAGCGATGGCGCCTGGTCTCCTTAGGGTCTTCCCAGTGAGGACCCCCTCTCCTCCTCCTCCATGCCAGACCCGGTAACCCCGGTGTCCCAGGGATCCACTCCTGAGTGTGAGTCCCGAGTACTGGCACTAGAGCGCAGTGTTTCTGCCTTCTTAGCTGCCCAGCAGGCACTTTTGCCCAGCATGGCTGGCTTGCGCCTCGAGACCGAGGGTCCCTCGACTGTGGTCCCAAAAACTGCCTTGGAAATGAGCCACGGGCCTCGTGAGCGTCCTCAGCACCAGTCTCACATGCCGTCCCGTTCCTCGGGGGCAAGGTCTTCCAGAGTCAGTGCCTCTGGCTCCAGACAGGCCTGAGCCACCAGGCGTGAGGATCAGCCCAACTCGGAGTTCTCCTTGGACCTCTTGGGCTGGGAATCGGACGGGGACACTTCCCTGAAACCCACGCCCATCAGGACCTTCCTTCTAACCAGTCCCTGCCCGCTTCCCGAAGGCAGTCGCCTCCCCAAGATACCTCCTCCATGGTATTCGTGCGGGATATAGCTTGGGCCCTCAATCTGCCCATGCAGACTGAGGAAGAGCCAAGGGCAGAGGAACTCGACATTTTGCAATATGAGTCTCCTCCAAGGGAGAGTCTCTCGGTCCCTGTGCCATCCATCCTGACCCGGCTGCTCCTGCACATGTGGGAATCACCTGCCTCTGTCCCTATTGTAAGTAAGACTCAATGCCATGTACAGAGTCCAGTGCTGTCCTGGGTTTTGAAAGGCCCAGCTTCCTCATACCTCCATGGTAGTGGAATCTGCAATGTGGAAACAGAAGAGCCCGAAGTCACTTTCTTAGAGAATCCCGTGCCCTAATGCCCTTGGGCATAAGGCTTACTAGGGATCCATGCTGGCATGTCGCATCCAGGCATACCAACTATATATGGGTATGTTTTTTCGCAACCTCGCTAAAGAGCTCTGTAGTTTCTCCACGGGCCTCGAAGGTGACCACCTTTTCAGATTTCAGACACTCCTGAGATCGGTTGCGGACTGCTCTAAATACCTTTCTCGTGCCTCATATGACTGGTTCGAGTCTTCTGCCCATGTGGCAGCGGCTGGCATCCAAGCCCAGTGTCAAGCATGGCTCCAGTCCTCAGACCTGGAACAGTGGGTCTAGGAGAAACTCTTGGACATTCCCTGCCTTGGTGAACAACTATTCAGCAAGTCCATGGAGGACAAAGCAGCCAAGATCGAGACAGAGTTCGTAACCTGCACCCGTCTCTCTCGGAAAACCTCTTCCCTTCCCTGGAAGTAACAGCACAGTAAGAAACACTTCTGTCAGAGGAAGGGGCTTCCTTACTGGGACTACCCACCTTATCCATCCGCCCCAGCGCCGACACCCAGCAGCCAAGGCAAGGGTGGAGCTCAGAGCCACTGAAAAGCTAAGGGGCCCAAGACCCAACCACTGGTGCCACCCCAGCCAGTTCCAGAGTTTTGACATCAAAAGCATAACCTCTCGTCTTCCGATGGTGCTCCCGCAGGTAGGAGGACGTCTGTTCCTTTTCGCCCCCGAGTGGGAGGCTATCACATTGTACTTTGTATGTGTATTTGATTTATTTTGTATTTCATTTGCTATTTTCCTTTTCTAAACAAGTGGATGCTTGGATATGTATTAAAAAAAAATTCAGTAAATTAAGTCATACTGAGTCAAACCAAAAGTCCATCAAGCCCAGTGTCTTGTTTCCAACCGTGGCCAGTCCAGGTCACAAGTACCTGACATCCCAAAAGTAAATAGTTCCATGCTACTGTTTATGGACTTCCTCTAGGAATTTGTCCAAATCTCTTTTAAACCCAGCTACACTACTTTTACCATATCCGTTGGCATGGAGTTCCAAGGCTAATTTAAATGTTGAGAGAAAATATTTCTCTGTTTTAAATAAACCACTTTGTTTACTTAGGACTATCCTGGAAGCCCAGACCAGCTGTATTCCACGTTTTTAAGAAAACTGGAAGGAAGTCCAAAAAACTCCTTCACCTACAGCAGATTCCACCCAGGTTCTTTCCTGGAGAGCCTATATGACCCCTCCTTCCCCAGACCCTGCTGCTCAGAGCTCTCAGGTCTTCCCAGGAACAACACAGTAGAACCTGTACCCAGACCCCTGTGGGGCAAAGGCTTCTACTCCAGGTACTTGTCTCAAACAGGACTGGGGGCCTCAGGCCCATTCTAGACCTGTGAAACTTAAACAAGTTTCTGGTGAGGGAGAAGTTTGAGATGCTGTCAGTTGGAACACTGTTCACCTACCTCCTACTAGGGAGATTGGCTTTGCTCCTTGGATCTAAAGGATGCTTACACACACATCCTGATCCACCCCTCCCACAGGCAGTGCCTAAGGTTTGTGGTAAGGCAGTGCTACCAATACAGAGTGGCTACCCTTCGGCCTGGCCGCCTCACCGAGGGTTTTCACAAAATGCCTGGCAGTGGTAGCTGCAAGGGGCCTTCGTCTTCCCCCTACTCTGATGTCTGGCTTATCAGGAGCAGTACAGCCGCAGAGGCCCACCAGGCCACAGGACACACAACTCTCCTGCTGTAGCACTTGGGGTTTGTCATCAACTATCCCAAATCTCATCTCACTCCAGCTCAGAGTCTGGAGTTCATAGGTGCTTAGTTGGACACACTGCAGGCCAAGGCCTTTCTGCCAAGGGAAAGGGCAGACCACCTCAGGGAGATAGCAGCAAAGGTGCAGTACAGTCGTTCAGTGCCAATCCATCTCCTCCTCCTCCTGGACCACATGGCCTCCATAGTCCATGTGACCCCATTAGTCCAGCTGAATGTGAGAACAGCCCAGTGGGGCCTCTGCACTCAGTGGATGCAAGCCACAGGCAGATTGCAGGACCAGGATCAGGATAACCTGCCAGATGGCAGATTCCCTCGACTGGCGGCAACTTCCCTGCCACCTCCGGGCCAGAACGTTTTTCCATGGACATCTCCCTCCTCGGGTAGTGGGTGCATTGCGAGGACTGTTGCACACAAGGCAGCTGGTCCCAAGCAGAATCCCTGCTACAGATCAAACTTCTGGAACTCAGGACAATCTTTCTGGCCCTACAGGTATTCCACCACCACCTGCGACACCAGTCAGTACTGGTACAGATGGACAACCAGGTCGTCATGTTCTGCTTCAACAAGCAGGGGGAGCATAAGGTCGTAATCCTGCAAGGAGGCAGTAGCCCTCCTGTCCTTTGCGGCTCGTAACATGCTTCTGTAGGCGGTCTGCCTCCTAAGCCAGGGCAACCTCCTTGCAGATGGACTCAGAAGGGTGCTCCAGCTGCAGAAATGGCCCATGAACCCTAGGGTGGTCTCACGGCTCTGCCTTTAGGGGATGCCCATGATGGACCTCTTTGCCACCCCAGATAATGCGCAGCTGCCCCACTTCTGCTCGCAGCAGCCGCACCTAGCAAGGGTAGCGGCGGATGCCTTCCTGATTCTGTGGATGGAAGGCTTTCTGCCGACCCCTCTGGTTGCCAGGACTGTCTTCAAGGTCCATCTGGCGCTACAGTACCTACTACATCTGTCACACACTGCACTGAAGTCCAACTCAGGGTGCACCTGATTGTGATTGCTGCACACCACCACCCTATCGAAGGGAAACCTCTCTCGAGTCAGCCCATGGTCTCTTGGTTCCTCAGGGGCCTCCTGCTATCTAAGCCCCCATCCATTCCCCTGGTGGTGGAATGGGACCTCAATGTGGTGCTCACAGCTCACCAGGCCGCGATTCAAACCTTTAGCTATTTGCCATCTGCTGTATCCGTCATGGAAGGTGGCCTTCCTGGTAGTTAAAGTAAGCAAGCTTCAGGCCTTGGTGGCAGAGCCACCATACACAAGATTCTACAAGAACAGGGTGGTGCTCCGCACCCACCCCAAATTCCTCCCAAAGGTGGTATCTCCTTGCCACTTCAACCAGGAGTGGTCTTTCCTACCTTTTTCCCGTGGCCTCACACCAGTCGGGAGGAAACTATACTCGTACACTAGACTGCAAGCGGGCCCTGTCCTACCTACAATGGGCCCGGGGCTATCACAAAGCTGCTCTGCTGGGGTCGTAGGAAACGAAAAGCTGACTGGGGCTTCCTGTGACTAAGCAAACTCTGTCCACTTAGGTGAGGTCAATACAGTCTGCCACCTGTGAGCGAGCTGGGCTCTCTCTAGACCATCGAATCATAGCACATCATGTGAGAGCAATGGCCATATCAGTGGCAAACCTGCGCTCAGTACCGATGTTGGAGTTCTGCAAAGCCCGCCACATGGTGTTCAATCCATACGTTCACAGCTCACTGTTGACTGCAAAGCATGTCCCAGTCGGTACGCCGCAATCTGTTTGGGGTGTAGGCAACTCCTGCCCTCTGGCTCTTCTGTGTTCAGTGTCCCCCGCAGCCCCCTCTGGTGGCGGCATAGTGGTTCCACGGGGCTGGGGAGCTCATAAGAATAGGGGTATTAGGGTTGACCTGTTCCGAGGGTCATGAGGTAGCGGCCCTCTGTCAGCCTCGTGGTCAACTGCCCAATAAAGCAACATTTAGCCAAGTGTAGGGAAAAAGAAAAGGCATTTATTTCACCTTTACGCAAACGGTTCAAAATATGTGGTTGAGAAAAATAACAGGGCTGTATCCTTTCTTGTATTAAGTGCAATTCACAAAAACATTCAAAGTAACATTGTTAATCTTCACAAACTCAAAACATAAGGCATCTTGTATTCTCTTCATACCTTTGGTGCTCCAAATAACTTAAAACTTTCCTATTGTGCAATAATTACAATCCATGGGTTCCACGGCCTCATTAACCTCAGATTCCCCTGGCATCCACTCCATCTCTGAGGGGTCCGAATCTGAAACCTCAGGAAGGTTGGATTCAGGCTTTCTAAAAGCATGCCATACTGTGTTCCAATGTTGGCTTGTCAGTTTGGGGCGTCGGCTTTTAGCTATATTGTAGAACCCTGGGTTTTCTTCTGCTACAGGATTAAAAGTTCGCTTATCCCAGCCTTTATTACTACTAGCCTTTTTCCTAGAGAGACTATCTGGTACTTTTGGCATAAAAGTGTCCTTATCATACAGATAAAAGTTATTCCTTTGTTTCTCTCTTGTGCTAGGCTTAGATAAGCACTTGCAGGCAACAACTGTTCCACCTTTAGACTTCCTGCAGTCTCTTTTGGGAAAGACTTGAGGCCTAGCCTGAATGTCCTCCACTTCTTGCAGGCTCAAGTGTTCCCTGGGTGTCTTTCCTCCTTTAGAATGGGGAGTAACTCCTCTGAGGCATGGCTGCTGCTGAGGCGCTTGTCCTCCACTTCCACCCCTGTGGCAGTTGGCTACTGGCCGCGCCCTCTCAGCACTTCCCTGTTCCCCAGGCCTTTGAGTTTTCCATTCCTCTTTCAGGTTACTTTTATAAAAACTTTTAAAAGTACCTTTTTCTCCTTGGGTATTCCTTGCAACCGGATATCTCTTCCTCAGCTTGTATCCCAGTCCTTCTCCCTGGATAGGGCTTCCTCTCAGGTTGGAAGGGAGAGCACCTCCTTCCTTGGCTGCTCTCTGCAATGCTGCTCCTTCCAATTGTATCTGGCCTTCCTCTAGGCCTGCTCTTGGGCCTTCACCTCGGCCTGCTCTATGAGTTATTCCTTGGTCTGCTTCTCGGCCTACTCTCTGGCCTGCTCTCCAAGCTGCTTCAACTCCTTGAGCTGTTCTAGGTCTGACAGTGACTCCAACTCTCTGAGCTGCTCTTTCCAGTCCGGCTTTTACGCTCACTCTGGCTCCGTCTCTGTCTCTCCGATCTGCTCTGCTTAACTGAGCTCTGTCCCTGCTTAAATCGGGACTAACTGATTCAAGGTCCTGCCCATAGAGGCGTGGTTCCTCTGCTTCCAGGCTTGCTCTCCTGCTCCCTCTATGTGGACCTTCAGGAAATTGCATGTAAATCTTGTTTTTTTCAAGATTTAAAACTTCTTTTCTTTGTGTCAGAGGGTCCGCGGTATCACATCAGGCTACCGGAGTCATAGTGCCGCTGGATACTAGTCTTGCAGAGTCTCTCAGCGGGAGACATCTTCTGCAAGCCACAGCTACCTGACTCTGTCGCCGTTGGTGCTGTCGTGGTTTGGTCCTTGGCAGCCTGGAGCTAGGGAATCCCATATGTGAGGACTGACTTCCTACTTGTTACTCACCTTTAACAGATGTTCTCCAGGAACATCAGGAATCAGTCTTCACAACCATCCTTTCCTCCCTCCCCTTGGAGTTGCCTCCTTTACCTTATTTTCTTTTTATGCCTTCCTAGTTATGTCATCTGACTGAGCAAGATGGCACACTTGGGCAGGAAGGGGACCATATATGCATGGTGGCATCTCTCAAAGGCTTACTTTGAAAGCTGGGGAGATGCTTCCACATGGGCACCATCAGCGCTGACATCATCCATGTGAGGATTGATTCCTGCTGTCCCTGGAGAACACCTGTTACAGGTGAGTAACTACAGTTTCTTCATATACAGCAGAAGTCCTCGGAACCCTCCCTCTTGAATTCTTCTCAGTTTTTTAATAAACTGAGGCAGCGGCAGGCAGGAATATGTGGTAGAGCCTGAAAAAGCTTGTAGAAAGAGCTAAGAGTGCTCCCGCCCTTGGTTCTGTCAGATGATATCGCCCTTATGTGAGGACTTTTCCTGCTGCCCAGAGGGAACAGCTGTTACAGGTGAGAAACTATGCTTTACTCATCTAAGACCTTTACCTCCCTAGCATGTTCTGCTATAAAATTTATCCATTCAATATTGCAGTAATTGAAATCACCCATTATTATTTGCCAAGCTGCTTGTTAAGTGCCGTCGAGTCTGTGTTGACTCATGGCAACCCTCTGTGTTCGGTTTTCATTCAGGTGGCTCATTGTTAACAGACTGACACCCGTAGCTGCTGCTGTTGTATCGATCCATCTCATTGCTGGCCTTCCTCTTTTGTGTTGACCTTCTATCTTGCAAGCATTATGACTTTCTCTAATCTCTCATTTCGCATGATGTGTCCAAAGTATGAAAGTTGAAGTCTTGTCATCTGAGCTTCTAAAGAAAGCTTAGGCTTGATCTCCTCTAGTATTGACTGGTTTGTTCTTTGGGCAATCCATAGTATATGTAGTATTTGCCGCCAGCATCATAATTTAAAGGCATCAATTTTCTTCCTGTATCTTTTTTACTGTCCAACTTTCGCATCCATATGATGTTGAAAATACCATGGCTTGAACGAGTCAAATCTTTGTATGGAGAGAGACATCTCTGCTCTTGATAATCTTGTCTAGGTCTTTCATAGCCATTCTGCCAAGAGCAATGTGTCATCAGATTTCTTGACTGTTGCTGCTTTATTGATAATTGATCCAAGTAGGTTAAAGTTGTTCACAATTTCAATTTTTTTCTCCTTCAATGATGAACTCATTGATTTTGCCAATTGTCATGATCTTTGTTGTCTTTACATTAAGGTGCAGGCCCATTTTAAGACTGTGTTCCTTGATCGTGAGAAGCAAATGTTTCAGATCATTTTCATTTTCAGCCAGTAATGTGGTATCAGCATAGCAAAGGTTGTTGAGTCTTCCACCAATCTTCACACCTCTGTTGTCTTCACACAATTCTGCTTCTCTGATTTGTTCTGCATATAAATTAGAGGTAGGGGGAAAGTATGCAGCCTTGTCATACACCTTTGCTTATTTTAAACCATTCTGTTTCTCCTTGTTCCGTTCGGACTGTTGCTTCTTGATCGATGTACAGATTGTGCAAGAGAATGATCAGGTGTTCTGGTATAACCATGCTGCTTAATGTGGCCCAGAGTTTTTCATGGTTTACACAGTCAAAAGCCTTGCTGTAGTCAATAAAGCACAATTAGATATCCTTTTGGTATTCTTTAGTCTTTTTTCAAGGATCCATCTCACATCCGCGATGTCTCTCGTTCCTCGCCCTTTCCTGAACACTGCTTGCATTTAAGATAGTTCTTGTCCCAGGTATGGTTGTAGTCTGTTGAATAATCTTCAGTAGAATCTTGTTGGCATGTGGGATCAGAGCTATTGTGTGGTGATTTCCACAATCAGTTGGATCACCTTTCTTTATTGGTATAAACACAGATCTCTTCCAGTCAGTTGGCCATGTCTTCTAAATTTCCTGGCAGAGCCTTGTAAGCATGGTAATAGCTGCATCAGATTGCTGTAATACTTCTGTGGGAATGCCATCAATGCCTGTTGCTTTGTTCTTTGATAAGGCTTTCAATGCTGCTTCGACTTCTTTCATCACCATTGGTTCCGGATCATAAGGTACAGGTTTAAACGGCTGTTGGTCCACTTGATCGTTATCATATAAAAACTCTGTATATTTCAACCTTTTCTTGATCTTCTCAGCATCATTCAACATAGAACCTTGAGCATCTTGTAACATGCCAATTCGAGGCTGGAATTTTTTCTTTAGCTCTCATAGCTTTGGGAAAGCCGATCTTGTTCGTCCTAGTAGTTTCTACTTCTTTTTTTCTTGCATGTGTCATTGTAGTACTTTTCCTTGTCCTGTCTTACTGCACGTTGGAAATTTGAGTTCTGCGATTCTTTTTTTTCTCCTCTGGCTTTAGCTTCTCTGCTTTTCTGGACAATTTTCAGTTTCTTACATCATCCATTTTGGCCGTTTTTGCTTTTTCACCTTTTGTAGACACTTCTCACTTTCTTCCAACACAACCTTCTTGGTGTCATTCCATAATTCTTCTGGAGCTCTGTCATTTGTATCTAAAGCAGCAAATCTATTTTGCAGGCAGTCTTTAAATTCCAGTGGTATATTCTCAAGGTCATATTTTGCTGCATTCATGAATGGCTTGCTCTTTTTCAACTTTAGCTTGAGTTTGCATGCTAGTAGTTGGTGATCTGTACCACAGTCCACTCCAGATTTTCTTTGTTGATGTTATAGAGCTTTTCCATCGTTGACTTCCACAGATGTAGTCAATTTGATTTTTGTACAATCCATTGGGTGAAGTCCATGTGTGCAGTCGCTGCTTGTGGTGCTGGAAGAAGGTGTTTGAGATGAATAGATGGTCTTGCAGAATTCTATCAGTCTTTCTCCAGCTTCATTTCTGTTGCCAAATCCATATTTTCCAACCATTTTGCCGCCGTCTTTGTTGCCAACGTTTGCGTTCCAGTCACCCAAGACTACAAGGATATCCTGTTTGCATGTTCTGTCAATTTCAGCTTGTACTTGTTCATAGAACGCATTAATTTCATCCTCTTCTGCAGCTGTTGGGGCATATACTGAATTATAGTCGTGTTGATAGGCATTCCTCGTAGACGAATAGAGATTAAGCGTTCACTGACTGCATTGTATTTCATTACAGTTTTTGCAAGTTTCTTCTTGATTATAAATGCAACAGTATTTTTCTTTCATTTCTAGCATAGTAGACCATGTGATCATCTGATGCAAAGTGCCCAATGCCAATCCATTTGCTGACACCCAACAGATCAAGTTGTACACGTTCCATTTCATTCTTGACCACCTCCAACTTCCCTTGGTTCATGCTTCATATGTTCCATGTCCCAAGATGTAAGACATCTTTACAGCTTCTGACTCTCATTTCATGCGCAGCTACATCAGCAGTCAGATGTCCTGAGGGCTTTGATCCAACTATATCATAAATGCTGACTTTACTTTGAAAAGTCTTCAACTCCTTCCCAGTAGCTAGTTGAGTGCTTTCCGACCTGGGGGTCTCATCTTCCAGCAATATAGTGCAGTTTGTTTTGTTGTGAATATCCATTGGGTTTTCATGGCAAGATACAGAAGTAGATTGCCAGGCCTTTCCTCCGCACAATTTAAGTTTAGTGTTGCGTTGTCACAGAAATGTGATTTTCCACTGCCAACACTGTCCCATTCTGCTTCCCAGATGGGTGGTTTTGTCTTGGTCTGGCACCGCATCTGAGACCTGTCCATCTTGGGAGACCCTGCCAGTCGTTAAACTACCGATAGCTTAGCTCTCAGCATTGTTGATGCACACAAGCCCTCACAGCACGACAAGCTGCAAACCAAGTTGAGGGTGCCAAGCTTAACATTTCTAATTTCTGTTAACATTTCATCTATTAATTCTGGCCAGGCAGACAGTAATATGCCCGCATTGTTTTTCTTTCCCATCACAAATGGAATTTCTATCCATAAAGATTCCACGATGCATTCTGCTTCCTGCAGAACTTATTCCATTTGTCTCTGTGCCTTCTTTTAACATATAGCACCATCCCTCCATTTATTTGCTCTATGCTATCAAGATATAATTTGTACACCAGGTCTCTCAGATGTCTGTATCTACCTCTTCATTCAGTACTATATCTAACTCTTCCATCTTATTTGTAAAGCTTCTAGCACTTTTTATTCAAACTTTTCAGTGTGTTTTTATATTGATAACCTGAGTTGACAGGGATACTTTCTAATCTTTCAGCTGTTTGCTCTTTACTTAAGGGCATCTGGGCTACTTTTGCCTTTATTGCAGCTCCTCTATCAGGATGACCAATTTCTGTGTTATCCTTCAAAAATACTTTACTCCAAACCATGTGCTCTTTAAGGACTGTCTAGGATCTAGTTTGAAAGCTGCTATATATTTTTAAAGGTTATTGGTGACGGTGTAGTTCTACCCTGGTTAAGGCAGAACCCATCTTTTTGGAATAGGCTCACTTTTCCCTAGAATGTTGTCCAGTTAGACAATTCTAAATTCCTTTCCTTGCACCATCATTTCATCTGTGCATTGAGATTTTGAAGCTCTGCTTGCTTCTCTATTCCTGCTTGTGGAACAGGGAGCATTTCTGAGACTGCTACCCTGGAGCTTTTAGATTTCAACTTTTTTTTCCTAAATTTGGCTGCCAGAGCCTTTATTCTTTTAGACTTCATATATACCACACCTTTATGGCTGTAGCAAGGCAGTGTACAATTTCCAAAAATAAAGTAACAGTGAAATAGAAAAAGAATGCTATAATCAAAAAGGAAAGCTTCAACAGTCATGAGGGATGAAAAGTGAGTAGAAGTGGGGGGTAGGGAAAGGAGTTGAAGAGGAGCAGGAGGACCTAGGCCCCTTTTCTTGCAGTCTGATTGCATCCTCAGCTTTTTTCCAAAATTTCTCTTCCTTTTTTTTTTTTTTTTTTTTCCCCTTTAATTGTGCTCATAGGTTTCTATTGAGCTTGTTTGGCTGCTTGGTTGCATAAAGAAGCTACCAAAAAAGCATTGATAAGGCCTGTTTAGGCAGTCGGCTTCCCTAGCCTGTGTAGGTGTTCAGGAAACCCAGATTGGGTTTCTCAATGAGCCTGACAGGTGCAGGGGCTCCTGATCCAGAATCCCCTTTTGTGCATTTCATTGAATTTGCTGCGATCAGATTTTCATGGCCTGCACTGCTTTTCTAGTGCGTGTTCTGGCATCCATTTTCAGTGTTCTTTTGCAGGGATTGGTTTGTTTTTTGTTTTGTGTTTTTTTTTTTGTGGTGGTTTTTTCTGTCACGTGTGAAGTAGAGCAAACACACACATGCTACAACTGTGTTCCACAGTGGGCTTCTTTTGCCCCAGTGATAAGGATACAAAGGCCCAGGATTTTTCAGCATTGTCTTGATCTCCCACTGGAGTTCTGGGACCCAATGCAGATTCTGAGGTTGCCTCCTTATCCTATTCTGCATATGCATTGACCGTTCAGTGGATGGCTGTTGCTAAGGATCTTCAGGATGCCTCGTGGAAGACTGAGGAGGTCCCAGTCTCTGGCCAGCAAGGTCCAGTGGCCTTTGAAGACCACAGGAGAGCCCCTCAGCTGGTGGAGAGCATTGGTTTCTGCCAGTGTTGGAAACAGGATGGGCTTGATAGGCCTTGGTCTGACCCAGTATGGCATATCTTATGTTCTTACGTTCTTATAAATTGTTTCTAGGCTGCCTTCAGTCTTGTTTAGCTGCCTGGCAATGCCTTTCGCAGGGGTCTGGGGCATGACCTCCCCTGATGAGAAATCCAGACCGTTGGGTGACATTTCAGGGGTTAAATGCCCCATTCACCTAGGTGCTCCTCTGTGAGCCCAACTTTATTCCCTGTAGTGGTTGGCTGGGCTGCAGAAGAACCTCCCTTTGCATCTGGAGGCGAGTCTGAGGAAGAAGGGGTATTCCCCCTCATGGAGGGTGACTATCGGTGGTCCTTTTTCACCATGAGGACCCTCAATGTTGATGCAGGATGCTATGTCTGTCCTGGAGCTTGAAGAGCCTGCAGCTGACCGGCCATCTAGGGGAATCGCCATTCTGGAGGGTATCAGATCCCTGTTGGGGTTCTTCACATTGTCAGAGCCCTTTAAGCAGCCCCTGATCTCCCAATGGGAAAATTAGGAGTTGGTCCTCAGGGGGCCAAAAGACCCTAGCTTGGTTATATCTGCTGCTCGAGGGCAAGCTGAATCAACTTTGGATGCTTCCTTGGTTAGATGGCATGATCATGGTGGTGACAAAGTGCATGACATTTCCAGTGGAAGGTGGTGTGCCTAGAGGTTCATGGTAGGAGGATGGGGACCCTCCTAAAGAACTCATTCACTGCCTCAGTCTTAAGCTCCCAAACAGCCCTTTGGGTTGATCTCATAGCCAGGGCACTTTTTGCTCCAGATTCAACAGTTACCAGACAGCCAGGCTGGAATCAGGAGCCGTATTTATGGCCAGTGCCTCATACAATCCAATCAGAGTCCTCCAGATATATGTTCAGAAGACATCTGTAAGGTGGCTACCTGGTCCTCTGAATACCTTTGTAGAATGCTATAGTTTGCATGTGGGAGCAAGCACTGATGGTGCTTTTTTAGCAAGGCTGTTCTGGCTAGAGTTACCTTTCTCCCACTGTGTGTTCTGATTGCTTGTACATCCCACTCACTTGTACTTGTTTAGCAAGACAAAAATGAGAAATTTTAATCATACCTGAATTTCCTTTCTTTCAGTCTTTCTACACCAGTCCAGATCACACCCTGGAAGACTTTACTATAGGTTATAGTCCTACTGCCTTTGCATGGTTTTTTTTGTTATAGTGCCTTATTGACTTTACATTATGGTAAGACAGCCAGATGTTAGTTCCATTTCTAATGGTTACCTGTTTTTGCTGATCTTGAGTTTCTTAGTCTTACTGCTCGAAGTGTCTTACTGGCTTCTCTCAGTGCTGCACCAGTATAGATAATACCTCCTGGTGACATCCTTGAAAGATGCTAGTCTGCCTCCACCTACTGGCAAGGGAGCCTAGCCCACTTGTCTGGACTGGTCTAGTAGGATTCAAGGAAAGGAAATTCAGGTATGTATAACATTTCTTCTTGTCTAAACCTTCCAGAAGCAGCTCCCTCCTTTCTACTATTTCTGAATGTCTGCATTAAAAAGGTAAACAAAGCTGCCACAGAGCCTTGCATTCAACTGTGCTTAAAACCCCTTCCAGTCTCTCTTCCTCTGGCATGCATTTCCTACTGCTCTGTGGTGGGAACTGGCAGGGGCTTTGAGTTTGAATGCAAGGTTGCTTGGTGGCTTCATTTACCTTTTTGGTGCAGATGTTCAGAAATAGCAGAAAGAAGGGAGTAGCTCCTGGAATGTTTGGGAAGAGGGTGTAAGCAGTGGCTAACTTGGCTGCTGCCCCTAAAATTGCCCTAGGCAATTGCCTGGCTTGCCTAGTGGAGGGGTCCGCTCAGGAAGTGGAACGACTTTAATGTGCCCTGAGGGTTTCCTTTTATATACCTCTGCCTCAGCTCCTCCAAATCTGCTACTCTAGCCTCCAGAAAGGGATGGTGGTTTGTGAAATAGCTCATTGCACCAAATGCACACATATGACTACACACCAACTTAGAGAAATGTCATGTATGTGCCATTTGGTACAAAATACTGGCTATTTCCCATGTTGCTGCTAGGTTGGTGAGTTGCTTAATTAAGGTTACTAAGAATAGGAGTACTTGATCTGATATCAAATCCCTTAAGCCTATTAGGTTTATTGAAGCAAACGTTAAATAGCATACAACTTGAACTACAAGAACATAGAACTAATCTATTTATAAGGGCTAATAATTGGCTGAAGAAGATGGTCCCATTTTAAACGTTGTGGAGAAAGAAGGGAATTTGCCTTAATTGGCTTACCGGCCTATAACACAGATTGAGCCTGGAGTAGAAATTTACACAGGTTTGTAGCCAAGTGCCTTTTATTGCTGATTATAAGAATAGACCTGTCACAGCACTCTGACAGGATTAATAATGTGTGTTCTTTATCTACCTTTTGCTTCAGTACCTATTGAGTTCTTGTGTTTCTTCGCAATCTTGGTCATCGAGAATGACTGACTGCTCCAATCAGTTGGCTTCCATCTACCACCATCTCTGGCACGGTCCTTATGCATGTCATTTTATTTGTATCCTCATTTTCCTTTGGCAACTTAGTACCAGGCATCACTACATACTAAACAAAAGTGCAACCCTAGCTGGAGCTGGAAAAAGGATAGCTGTCTTGTTTTAGTTCCTTTCTTGTGGTACTTTCAGAGCTCCTTTGTTCTTCTAAACCAGTTAATGTGATGTTTGTTAAAAAAAATTGATATACCATCTGAAACAGCAAGGCGGTTTACAAATAGTAATAAAATAAAGTTAAAAAACAGGAAAGGAACTACAATTCAGACAGGAAAGCCCTTCACACAGACAGAACGAAGACAAAGTGAGAGAGTCAAGTGGAGTCGGGGGGATTAAAAAAAGCAAGTCGACACAGATGGGTCTTTAGGGAGGACTTAAACCAGGGGGGGGGGGAGGTAAGATGGTAAATCATTCCAGAGTTTGACCAGAAAATAAAATGCAGTGTGAGATTCTAGCTGAGCCTGAGAAGCAAAGGGAAGGTGAAGGCAATTACTGTCGAGGGACCGCAGAACCTAGTGAGGAATGTGGAGGAGGATAAGGGAAGTAAGGTAGGAAGGGAGACCAGAATGGAGGATCCTGTGTGTCAAAATCAGAATTTTGTATTGAATTCGGAAGTGAACAGGTAGCCAATGGTAGGTCATAAGAAGAGAGGTGACGTGATCAAATTTTGTGGCATGAGCAAGTAACCGGATAGCTGTTATTTTGGATAATTTAAAGCCTTTTGATTTCATACTTTGGGAGACCAGCATAGATAATGTTACAGTACTCGAGGCGGGTAATGACGAGTCTGAGAAGGGTTGCTAGTGCTGAGGGAGAAAGAAAGGAGTGAATAGATTAATCTACCGAAGAGAAAAATAGGAACGCTTGACAGAGCTAATGTGGTCATGAAAAGATACAGGAATCAAGGGTGACCCTAAGATAGGTAAGAGTGGAAACCAAAGCAATGGGGGACTTTTATTTATTTATTTATTTGACAGTTTTGTATACCGCCTTATCCTTCAATCAAAGCGGTCACAACACAATTGGGGGATACATTTAACACACGGGGATATTAGACACATACACTAATACTTACAGGGAACATGGGCAATGGAGGGTTAAGTGGCTTGCCCAAGACCACAAGGAGCACCTGTGGGACTAGAAACCCCAGTCCTTCCGGCCCAAGGTTGCTGTCCTCTAGTGGGATTTGAACCCCCGACCTTCCGGCCTGAAGTACCTTGCCCCAACCACTAGGCCACTCCACTCCACTTTTGATAGCAGGGGAGCCGTGGTGGGAGGAACAGAAGAGGGAAAGAGCCAGATTGCTGCAGTTTTCTGGAGATTGAGTAAGAGATGGTTTTCAGTCAACCAGGAGGACACAGAACAGACAGGTGTTCAAGGGAGCAAGATCAGGCAGTAGGGGATGTGTGAAGAACAAGAATGTCATCCTCTGGCTGTTTCCTTCCCTCCCTTACCCTTTTCATTTCCCTCTACAGGCCTTCAGCACACAGCTTCCATTCTCAATGTCCTTATAAAAATACAAAAAATAAACTAATGGTGTAGTTCACTTTTATCACTCAAAATAATATATAAAGATGAAACAAACTTAGACCATTCTTAAGGCATATTTACTAAAGGTTTATGGTTAACATGCACTAAGCACTGCTGTCTATAGGAATAAAATGCACTTGACACATGTTAATGCACTTAGTTGCAGATCATTTTTAATAAGGAACAAAATCATAGAATAAATGCTGTGCAGACTGTTAATGCAATTAACATGCAGGAAGTAGTAAACATGGCTCTTGGTGCACTCTAATCACAAAATACTTCAGTGAATTTAATCCAGTATATCCATTAAACTTTCAGAAAAATATTAAAAATGAGGCATCAAATTCTAGTCTAAAAGATCATTGGTGCTAACTTCTGCACTTTTATCTTCAGCTATGAAATTGTCATTTATCTTGCCAAAAGGTCTTATACATCAATTTTAATGAAAATTCTTAAATGTTGAAAGTTTATGTACTCTGCGATATCCAGTGCATTTTAAAGATTACTCCTGTTTAAAAAAAACAACCCACCAAACCCATCCTAATGCTACCATTTTAGCAACATATTGCCTGTCTCAAGGGGCAATATTTCAGTCTTCAAACAATTGATAATGGACGTTATCTGTTCAGCAATTCAAAATGAGGAATGCCCACTGTTTTGGAAGGTAGCCACAGAGGCTCTGCATTCTGAAATTATAGAGCACACTAAGACAAGGCTTCCCCCCACCCCCTATGGGCCCTGACCCAGGCACTTGCAGGGGATAAAGTGCTTCAGAAAGTTGAGATCTGCTTGACTAGATCCATTTCCTATACTGGCAGCAGTAGCACTAATGAATGGAGCACATGGCCTGACACACTGGCCATTATTACACACTTAAAACAGTTAATTTTCCCTACAGCTTTGCCACACTGGCAACATTTGTATTACCAGTGGCAATGGTATCCCATTCTTGTCCTTCAGTTAAGTGGCCTATGGGTTTGTATTACTTTCTGCACCGAAACACAATTTTTATTCATTCATCCTGATGTGTCATCTGCAGACATCGCTAATAAAAGACACTGAAACATGTTTTGTCTAGGTACCACACTCTGAAGCATGCCCCATGCTACTTTGCCCTTTAAAGAGTAGATTTTAACGACCACATTGCTGAAAGTACGATCTGGCAGGTCTCATGATGGGCTGGATACTTAAGAACAATATGATTTAAGGGCAGTTGAAAATTAACAGCATAGAAGAAATAACACTACTCTCCATTGCATACAAAGAAACAGAAAGACGTGGGAAAAGTAGCCTACACTGTGCTGCAAATATTGCCCCAGCAACCCTACTGAGCAGACTGGATCTAACGTGTTTCTTTATCTGCCGTCATTCTTTGTTAATTTTTCCTCCTACCCCTAGACAAACTAGTTTAACAATTTGGGGAGCAATGTGTCTTTTAGTATAGTATTAATTCCAGATATATAACATCAACTGACTTCTTGATCAGCTACTCTGGTTTACTACATTGGATAACCTGGTTAGATCAGTAAGGTCTCCTCTCATGGGGGAAGTCAAGTTGTCTTGTGTCTTGTAATTTAGTTGCCCTATGTTGTAGTGATCTTTTTAACTGGAAAGGAGTTCACCAGAGAGAAATTTGTGAATATTTCTATATTTACTCCATATCCTAAACCTGAAATGTCAATATTCTACCTTTCCCCAAAAAGATTTCTGGTAAATATTTTTGGAGACTGGAGTTGTTACATTTTAAATGTTTCCTTCCTGTTTTTTAAAGTACTACTTTGATAGTGGGCCCTAGTTTGGCAGCCTAATGAACGTACCTGGGTGGCCTTCACTTTAAAGATTGAACCATCTGGGTAATCTTTCAGTGTGATGGATATTTTCAGGAAACTTGTTCATTATTGTACTCCATATCATTTGACCCAGATAGGAAGTTGTATTATGGGCTTTAAGATCTTCCAGTTTGCACCAGGTGGCAAACTGGGTATTTGGGGCTACTGTCACATATAATCCTTGAACATGTGGTGGTGTCCCTGTGGCTTAGAAGAGGAACCCCATTCTGAAAAACGAATACTGCATAATGTGAGACCTGGCTTAGTTCAGAAAACTGAGTCCTTTTGTTTAATATGCAAGGATTACTTGGCTTGAAAGGGGGATATGAAATGGATTGGAAAGTGCAAGTCAAGAGCATGAGGAAAAGATTAGTTTCCTTTTGAGTGAGAAACTAACACCGGCAAATTCTAAAAGTTGTCAGGCAGTGTTAATTTTGTACAAGTTCAACCTAAAATTCTCAATTTTTTGACAGTCACCACCTGAATTTCAGCCAAATCGATTTAGTAGTTCCTGAATTTCTATATGTGCAGAGACAGAAAATAGGGGGAACAGGCACATGTCATTTTAGTAGGTCTGTTCTGACTACTCTAGCTCTGGTTCCTATCCTGGTAAGGCTGTCAGAGGAGCAGGGAGGGCTTGCAATGCAAGTGTTCTTAGCTCATGCTATAAAAGGTGATACGCCTCCATCCTGACCCACCATCTTTGCTTAAAGGCAGACTAGCCTTTTCTGTGCCTGTCTCAGATCTTTTGCGGTTACTGCAAGCATCAGAAGATAAGTCCTAGCAAGCAAAGTGAAACTGCTTTGCTGCATGGTGCAGTTAGCATTGAAACCCAGTCACCTGCTCCATCCCTCTCGTTGCACCTGTTTGACCGATTTGAAAACTAATTTGGTGCAGCCGTATTTGTCAGTGACTTGCTTTTAGGCTCATCAAGCAGCAGCCTATTTAACATAAGAACATAAGATATGCCATACTGGGTCAGACCAAGGTCCATCAAGCCCAGTATCCTGTTTCCAACAGTGGCCAATCTAGGTCATACGTACCTAGCAGTATCTCCAAAAGACACAGGTTCCACAATGCTTGTACTGGGTCAAGCATTGATATCCTGGGTCCCTTCTTAATAATGGTTTGTTGACCTTTCCTCCAGGAACTTGTCCAAACCTTTTTTAAACCCAGCTACACTAACAGCCTTTACTACATCCTCCAGTAACAAATTCCAGAGTTTGATTACACGTTGAGTGAAGAAATATTTTCTTTTATTAGTTTTAAATAGTTTACCCTGTAGCTTCATTGCATGTCCCCTAGTCTTTCTATATTCTGATAACGTAAACAATCGATCTACGTTTACCCGTTCCACTCCGTTCATTAATTTATAGACTTCTATCATATCTCCCCTCAGCCGTCTCTTTTCCAGGTTAAAGAGCCCTAACATTTTTAGCCTTTCTTCATAGGAGTATCCTTCCATCCCCTTTACCATTTTGGTGGCTCTTCTCTGAACCTTTTCTAATAACGCTATATCCTTTTTAAGATACGGCGACCAGAATTGCACACAATATTCAAGGTGCGGTCTCACCATGGAACGATAGAGGCATTATAATATCTTTTGTTTTATTTTCCATTCCTTTCCTTATGATACCTAGCATTCTATTTGCTCTCTTGGCTGCCGCTGCACACTGGGCCGAGGGTTTTAACATGCTATCCACAATGACGCCTAAATCTTTTTCCTCGGTGGTGGTTCCTAATGTGGAACCTTGCATCGTGTAACCATAGTTTGGGTTGTTCTTCCCTAGGTGCATAACTTTGCACTTGTCCACATTAAATTTCATCTGCCATTTTGATGCCCAGTCTTCCAATTTATCAAGATCCTCTTGCAATTTTCCACAATCCTCTTGGGTTTTAACAACTTTAAATAGTTTTGTGTCATCTGCAAATTTGATAACCTCACTCGTTATTCCACTTTCCAGGTCATTTATGAATATGTCAAAAAGCAGCGGACCCAGCACAGATCCCTGGGGTACACCACTATTCACGTTTCTCCATTGGGAAAATTGGCCATTTAGCCCAACCCTCTGCTTTCTATCTTTTAACCAGTTCTTGATCCACAGTAGTACACTGCCTCCTATCCCATGACTCTTTAGTTTTGCCAAAAGTCTCTGATGAGGGACCTTGTCAAAGGCTTTCTGAAAGTCCAGATACACTATATCAACAGACCAGGGGCGGCCCAAGGGGGGTGCGGGGCCATGTGCGGAGACTCGGTGCGGGGCCTCATTTGCATAAGGGTCCTCATTTGCATAAATATTTGCATAATGTTACCATACACGAACTTTTAGTAAACATGCCTCTTAATGAGTGTATGAATAAAGAAAGACTAAAAGACTTCTACATTACTATAATCCAGTGCCAACCGCCAGACACATTAGGAACTACTACAAACACTGCCCATTTAGAACCCATAGCAAACCCGCCGTATCCTAACAGCACTACCAGGACTCATAAAGCACCATACCCTAACTATCAAAAGGAAACGCTGCAAATATTAAACCAATACATTTCAGAGAACAACAATACATGACCTACTGGGGAAAGAGAACAAGTGGCAATGTCAAATAGGAATTACATAAACAGAATACCTCAGCTCAGTTACACATGAACAGAACATAAACCATCACCAAACAAGGAATCACAATTTAGAAACAGGAAGACAATAATTAAACTGGGAATCCCAAAAGCCAAACTTGGAATGTACAACACTGTAGAAATAAAACTATACATTAATTTGCTCTTGTACTAAACAAAGCGCAGACGTTAATGATGCACATTTCCCAGAGCTGACATATTCCAATTAATAAATTCAAAATAAAGAGATTTTTTTCTACCTTTTGTGCATTTTTTTTCAGCTGCAATTGCTCCAGCCACTTTCTTCTGGTTTCTTCGTGTCTTCCGCTAATTCTTCATCGTCTGCTGTCCATTTGTCTTTTCTTCTCTCTTCTAGTTTTTTTCCATTCTCTCTCTACATCTGCTTTAACATACTAATCTTTCTCCTTTTCCTCTTTCCTCATTCCTATTTCATCCACTCAAATTTTACCCCTCCATCCTCAATCCCCACTTACTCTCCCAATATCCGGACAATTGTAGATTTGTCTTCCCTCCCACACAAAATATTTTTTCCCTCTCCATTTCACTCTCCCAGCTCCATCCCATTCTAATCCTCCCCCAACATCAGCTCCATTCTAGTTCCAGTCCCACCCAGCATCCGCTCCCTTCTAGTCCCCGCATCAGCCCATTTCCAGTCCTAGCCCCCCATAAGCCCATTTCCAGTCCTAGCTCCCCCATCTATTTGCAGTCCCATCCAAGTCCCTCCATCAGCTCATTTCCAATCCCAGCCCCCCATGAGCCCATTTCTAGTCCTTTCCTAGCCCCACCATCAGCCCATGTCAAATCCTAGCTCCCCTCCACTCAGCCCATTTCCAATCCAAGCCCCCCATGAGCCTACTTCCAGTTCTAGCCCCTTCATGAGTCCATTTCAATCCAAACCCCCACCACAGCCCATTTCCAATCTTAGCACCCCCCAACAGCCAATTTCCAGTCCTATTCTAGCCCCTCCATCAGCCCATTTCCTGTCCTAGCCCCCCCTCACCCATTTCCAGTCCTAGCTCCCTCCCCCTCACAACCCATTTCCATTCCAAGCCCCCGTCCCCATCAGCTATTTGCAGTTCAAGCCCTCCTTCCACTCAGCCCATTTCCAGTCCTAGCCTCCTCATAGCCCATTACTAGTCCTAACCCCCCATCAGCCCATTACGTCCTAACCCCCCATCACCCTATTTCCAGTCCTAGCCCCCCATCAGCCTATTTCCAGTCTTAGCCCCCCTCCCATAGCCAATTACCAGTCCTACCCCCCCATCAGCCCATTTCCAGTCTTAGCCCCCCATAGCCCATTACCAGTCCTAACCCCCCCATCACCCTATTTCCAGTCCTAGCCCCCCCATCAGCCTATTTCCAGTCTTAGCCCCCCCCCATAGCTAATTACCAGTCCTACCCCCCCCCATCAGCCCACTTCCAGTCTTAGCCTCCCCCCCCATGGCCCATTACCAGTCCTAACCCCCCCCCATGGCCCATTACCTTCCTTAACCCCCCCCAAACAGCCAATTACCCCTACTAACCCCCCCCCCGGCCCATTACCAGTCCTAACCCCCCCCCCCATGGCCCATTACCAGTCCTAACCACCCTCCCCATCAGCCCAATTCCAGTCTTAGCCCCCCCATAGCCCATTACCAGTCCTAACCCCCCCCCATCTGCCCATTTCCAGTCCTACCCCCCCATGGCCCATTACCAGTCCTAACCACCCCCCCCCATCAGCCCACTTCCAGTCTTAGCCCCCCCATAGCCCATTACCAGTCCTAACCCCCCCCATCAGCCCATTTCCAGTCCTACCCCCCCACTTCCAGCCTTAGCCCCCTCCCCATAGTCAATTCCCAGTCTTAGCCCCCCCATCAGCCCATTTCCAGTCTTAGCCCCCCCATCAGCCCATTACCAGTCCTAACCCCCCCCATCAGCTCTATTAGTCCCCGCATATCCCATTAACAGTCCTATCTCCCGACATCAGCCCATTACCAGTCCTAGCCTCCCCCCCACATTGCCCATTACCAGTCCTAACCCCCCCCAGCCCACTTAGCCCCCCCCAGCCCACTTAGCCCCCCCCCATGGCCCATTAACAGTCCTAGCCTGCTCGCCCCTTGGCCCATTACTCGTCATTACCCCACCCATCAGCCCACTTAGCCCCCCCCATAGCCCATTACCAGTCCTAACCCCCCCCCATCAGCCCACTTCCAGTCTTAGCCTCCCCCCCATGGCCCATTACCCGTCCTAACCAGCCCCCCCCCTGGCCCATTACCAGTCCTCACCACCCCCCCCCTCCCATCAGCCCACTTCCAGTTTAGTCTCCCCTCCCATAGCCCATTACCAGTCCTAACCACCCCCCCCCCCCCCCTATCATTCCAAATTAAAATAAAAAAAAAAACCAAACTGGCTGCTTCTGCCGCGGCAGCATCAAGAGCTCTGCCGCGGGGCCCCCCCCCCTGCCCGGCAGAGCCTCCGTGCATCCTCAGCAGCTTTCTTCATGTCCAAAACGCGGGCTTCTTTCAGAGCCGCGAGAGTTTCTTTTCTCGCGGCTCTCTTAATCCCGCGGGGCTGATGGGAAATCCCATCACCCTCGGCGGGATTAACAGAGCCGCGAGAAAGGAAACTCTCGCGGCTCTGAAAGAAGCCCGCGTTTTGGACATGAAGAAAGCTGCTGAGGATGCACGGAGGCTCTGCCGGGCAGGGGGGGGGGGGCCCGCGGCAGAGCTCTTGCTGCTGCCGCGGCAGAAGCAGCCGGTTTGGTTTTTTTTTTTTAAACTTGGGATGCTGAAGAATGTTTTTTGCGCGGGGCCCCCTGAAACGCGGGGCCCTGTGCAAAAAACATTCTTGCTCAATGGACGGGCCGGCCCTGCAACAGACTCACCTTTGTCCACCTGTTTGTTCACACTTTCAAAAAAACATAATAGATTAGTAAGACAAGATCTTCCTTGTCTAAAACCATGTTGGCTGTCTCTCATTAGGCCATGACTATCTACATGCTGAGTAATTTTAGTCTTTATGATGGTTTCTACCATTTTTCCCGGTACTCACGTCAGGCTCACCGGTCTGTAGTTTCCCGGATCACCCCTGGAACCCTTTTTAAAAATTGGCGTTACATTGGCGATCCTCCAATCTTCAGGTATTACAGATGATTTTAATGAAAATTCACAGATTACTAATAGCAGGTCTGCAATCTCATATTTCAGTTCACCTGTTGGTCTCCAAATTTATGAAGGACTTCTACAGCATGAAACTGCCTGTAAAGTCCCCTGTTCTACACTAGCACTAAATATAGTGCTATTTTATTTTACAGTGTTTTTTTAATAACACTTTATCATTTAGTCAAAGCAGTTTACAGTATACTTAAATTTCATAATGTACATTAAACAGGGACATTGATAACTTGGATTTTTCTGAGGGAGTGGAGGGTTAAGTGGCTTGCCCAAGGCCACAAGGAGTACTAGTTGGAATCAAACCCTGGTCGCTCTGTTCCCAAGCCATTAGTTCTTAAACCATTAGGCTACTCTTCTACTCCACTAGTGCTATTTCAACTAAGCAAGATGCCCTTTTAAGCCACTGGCTCAGTTGACACTTCAACACATTTCCTGGGAAGTCTTATTCTTAACTACAATTGCCAGGGAAGAGAGTGAATTACAAGCTCTTGTGTGTCAATTTTCCTACATATAGAGAATAAAACAAAGATTGATAATTATACCTCTAACACTCTATGGTGTGACTGCATCTCGAATATAGCATGCAGTTCTGGTCGCCATACCTTAAAGGATATGGTGGATTTAGGTACAGAGAAGAGTGACCAAAGTGATAAAGGAGATGGAAGGATACCCCTACAATGAAAGGCTTAAAAGGTTAGGGCTCTTCAGCTTGGAAGAGACATGATTGAGGGGAGATTTGATAGAGGTCTTTAAAATGAGTGGAGTAGAACGGGTAAAAATAGACTGGTTGTTTACTCCTTCAAGAAGTACAAAGTCATGGGGACTTGCAATGCAGCTACATTTTAAGACTAGCTGGAGAGAATATTTCTTCAGTCAACATATAAGCAAACTCTAGAATTTGTTGCTGGAGGATATCATAAAAGCAGTGTAGTTGAGTTTAAAAGAAATTTGGACAAGTTCTGGAGGAAAAGTCTATAACCCATTATTAACATGGACTAGGGAAATCCCCTGCTTATCCCTGGGATAAGCTGCATGGAATTTGTCTACCTTTTGGGAACCTGACAGGTACTTGGGGCCTGGATTAGCCACTGTTGGAAACCTTTGGTCTGACCTAGTATGGCACATCTTATGTTCAAAGTGCTTGCATTAGTGAATAGTACCTAAAATAACCTTAATCTAAAAGCAAAATGAAAGGGGGCCAGAGAAGAGACAGCAGTGGAGTTCTCATTGTAAAACCACTATCTAATTAATGTATGAAATAGGTTTCTTTTTAAAATAAGCAAACACCTTCTTTGATACTTAAATATAATCAGAGTCCCAAACAACTTGATTCTTTGCATAACTTAACAGGCACCCAAGTAACCCGCTCTCCCTCCCTCAGACCTTAGTACCATGAAACTTTAGAAGCCTATCAAGTAGAGCCATTTCAACAAATCTATTGACCTCACATTAGAAACATAGCCATACCACTCCGACTTAAGGTTGTGCAGTCTGCTAGAAAGCTATCTCGAGATGCTTAAGCATAGAGTAAGAGGAGGAAAATTGATGTTGGTGCATCCAGCTATAGAGATGTTTATTGCTAGTGGCTCACCTAAGACAAAAGGTTGGTCCTCCACAGGCTGAACAAATAGCCCATTACAGGTTTTGGAGTGTAAACGCCTTCAATCAACAAAGACCTTGATCAGTTCTACGTTAAAGTTCTTGATCTCCAGGAACAAGCAGGAATGTAATCTTCACATATGGGTATCGTCGGTACCGACAGAGCCTGCACGGGAACACTCTCCAGCGTCCAATAGGAAAGCTTTTAGGAGCATCCCACTGCGCCTGCGTCGCTGCCTTCCCATCTTTCCAACTCTGCCTCTTCAGTTTTTCGTTTTCCGCAGAACCGACAGGCAGCAAACCCTATCACTGCAGAAAATTTTCTTTTTGTGGTCACGTCTACCTTCACTGTCAATGCCTATACTGGTACCACTGGTCTTTTCTTGATTTCTTTACTTTTCCTAAAAAAGTCTTTTTGGAGGGTCTGTCCCCTCTACAGTAGGTGTCAGGTGCCATTTTGGGCACTAGGCCCTGTTCTAAAATGGATAAACCAACTAGTAGTTTCAAAAAATGTTCAAAGTGTAGCGGTACCATTTCTGCTACCGACACCCATGACTGGTGTCTTTAAATGTTTAGGTCCTGACCATTCACCATCCGAGTGTCTCCTCTGTAGAAAGATGACCAAGAGAGGCCTGCAGAACAGAGCTGCATAACTCGGCACCTTCTTTGCTGCAGATGTGATGTCTGTTGCATCGACATCCTCCAGGGCTTCATCTTCCTCCCATGTATCTCAGTTAACTAAACCCAGGTCTTCCAAGAGCGTGTGATCCTCAAAGGATAGATCTCCTTCGAAGCATTGATATGGTACTGTTGTTGCCCTCAAGGAAAACATACCAGCAAAACAGCCCCGGCGGGAGGCTCCGGCCTCTAAAGCATTAATGGGGCTCCAGGATGTTCCCAAAGCTTCCACATCGGGAGAACTCCTGGTGCCATGTTCTGGTGTCGTGGCCTGTTCCACCGGTACCAACATCCAGGCATCAGCAGGGGCTATGGATCAGTGTATCCTGGCCATCGAACGCAGTCTAGCGACTCTTAGCAGCCTCAGTACCACTAAGACTGCTTCAGACAGTTCCGCAGTCATCGGTACTGGTATCGGTACCGACTGCCTGCTTTAACTGAGGTACTTCCCCCCCCCCCCCTGCTCTTGAATCAATATCCAGTATCGAGGGACTGGTATCTAGATAGTCCGATACCAACTTCGATCGATACCAGCGTCAAGCAATGCCAGGAGCACCTCGCACGGAGATACTTAGAGTCCTCCGATTCTGATGACTCTGATTCTGCTGATACCGGAGCAATTCTACTAGAGGATCCCTCTCCTCCTCAGAGGAGGATGTCTCATCCGGAGAATGTCATTTCAGGATTTCATACGTGATGTAGCCAAAGGACTTCCAATCACGGTGACTCCTGAAAAAGAACCAAGAGCAGAAGAACTTAAAGCAAAACCCACAATTCGCTACCTGGGTATCACACTTGACCAGAGGTTAGACATTTCAGCACATATCAAAAACACTACAAAGGCGACTTATCACAAAATCAGATCACTACGACATCTCTGACCACTACTGGACTTCCCTGATTACCGATCAATCTTCCAAGCTCTAGTTATTCCTCACCTTGACTTTGCTAACATCCTTCATGGACTTCCACAGTCGACCCTAAGCCCCCTCTGTCTTGCCATGAACTCTGCTGTGAGGGTTCTGGTAGGTCTATCAAGGTCAGACCATATAACACCAGTCCTGAAGAACCTACACTGGCTACCTCTGCAGGCCAGAATCCACTACAAGACTTTAGTCATGACATTCAAAGCCCTCAACACCCAGCCACTCACACGCATCAGTAATCTTCTCCGCAACACTCCAGCCAACCGATTAAGGAGATCTACATTGAACACCCTGGAAGTCCCTAAGTCAGTGACAAAATGTACAAAGGCAACAGCCAGTAGAGCCTTCTCCATGTTCGCACCTACGGCCTGGAACGCTCTCCCAGCAGAAATCCGAGCTATCTCTAACCTACCGTTATTCCGAAAAGCTCTCAAACACCATTTGATCTCCAGGAACAAGCAGGAATGAGTCTTCACATATGGGTATCGTCGGTACCAACGGAGCCTGCGCGGGAACGTTCCCCAGCGTCCAAAAGGAAAGCTTTTGGGAGCATCCCACAGCGCCTGTGCGCTGCCTTCCCGCCTTTCCTAACCGCCTCTCTCCAGTTCTTCTTTTCCGCGGAGCCAGCAGGTCGTGTTCCTGTCACCGCTGAAGAATTTCTTTATTTTATTTCTTTGGTTGCGCGTCTGCCTTCTCGACGCTGGACCGGTACCGCCGGTCTTTTCTTTCTTTATTCTAAAAAAAAAAAAAAAAAAAAATGTTTTTTCTCACTTCAGTGCATTGTCGTCTTTGGCCTTAGGCCTAGGAAATTTTTCCTCATGGAAAAGCCCGCCTCTGGGTTTAAAAAATGCACGAAGTGCAGCGGCACTATTTCTGTCACTGACACCCATGAATGGTGTCTAAAATGTTTAGGTCCTGACCACTCCATTGCAGATTGTGAGTCCTGCTCCATGATGTCTAAAAGAGGTCTACAGAATCGAGCAGCTAAGCTCAGTACCCTGTTTCCCTCGGATGCAGCTTCGGTTGCATCGACGTCTTCCAGGGCTGCTGCTTCCTCTCATGGATCTCAGGTAACCAAACTTAAATCCAGCCGGTCCTCGAAGGGTAGATCTCCCTCTAAGTAGCGAGATGCCTCCGGGCTTGCCCTTGAGGAATCCGCGCTGGCAAAATTACCCCGGTGGGAGGCTCCGGCTTCCAAAGCTTTATCTATGGGGTCGCAGGTTGACATCGATGGCTCGGCCTCGACCGATCACCTGTTGCCATGTTCTGGGGTACCGGTGGTTCCCACTGGTACCGACATCCAGACATTGGTTGCGTCGATGGATCAGAATATCCTGACCATGCAGCGTGCCATCACGGCATTCATACAAGCTGCGACGCCTTTGGTACCGCAACAACTCTGTTGCCGGTACCGACTCCGGTACCGACATCGGTTCCGGTGCCAGTACCGATTGCATCAACATCCGCTTCGGTGTCGACTGCAGCGGTACACTGTGATGCCCATCGGTACCGAATCGGTACCGATCACTCCCGATGTCGATACCACCCGGTACACGTATCGGGCTCTGCAGGAGCATCCAGACAGACGATACTTAGATTCCTCTGAAGACTGATGCATCAGAGGTCTCTGTCGAAGCATCGGTGATCCATCCTCAGGAGCCCTCTTCTCCAAAAAGGAGAATGTCTCCTCCAGAAGACTTGTCTTTTCAAGACTTCATTAGGGAAGTGGCCAGGGGCCTTTCCATCTCAGTGGCCCCTGAGCCTAGAGCCAAAAAATTAGATATTTTACAATATCCTAAGGCTCCTAAAGAGGCAGCCACTTTACTAATACATGAGATTCTTTATGATCACATGTTGGGCATATGGGAGACTCCTCATCACTTCCCCTCATTCTCGCAGGTTGGACACCATGTATCGTGTTCCTCCTTGTCCTGGCTTCCATAAGACTCAGCAGACTCCACCACAATGGAGTGGTGAGGAAGCTATGAAGATGATAGAGTACAAAAAGGCACTCTTCTGCTCCTCCCGGAAGAGAATGCAGAACCTTAGATGCCTTTGGCAGGAGAATTTTCCAGGCCAGTATGCTTGTTGCCAGAATCAACTCTTATAGTCTCTCTATGGGGATGTTTCTAAAAGAAGTTACAGATCACCTGCAAACTTTACCTCCTTTTATTTCAGAAGATAAAAGGGAAGAGTTCCTCACCTGGCTCAAACATGCCCAGGATATTTCCAAGTTTTCCAACCGTGCAGCCTTTGACTCTTTTGAAGGTGCCAGCAGAGCCTCGGCCATTGCCATAGGTGCACGCAGAGTTGCTTGGTTACAAGCTTCTGATTTGGAACCCTGGGTTCAAGATGGACTAGGAAACCTTCCTTGTACAGGTGAAAACCTTTTTGGCAAAGATTGGCAAGCAAAGGCCACCCAAATGGATGCTGAAAATTCTGCTTTAGATAGACTTTCAAAGTCTACTTCTGCTCCTTTTAAGAAAAGGTTGTTCAAAAAGGGATTTTTTCCCAAAAAAGGGAAATATTATTCTGCTTATGGTCAGCAGTCATCTTCTGCAGGTCGTTTTGCTACAAAGACAGCAACAACCGAAACAGGCCAAGCCTAAGGCTGCTAGGACTGCTACGGCCCAATAGCCTCAGCCTCCTCAGGGCCTTTGACTTACAACTAGAGAGCTTAGCCTTTCTGGCTCTAGAACATCCAGAGCCTCTCACCATTCCAGGAAGGTTGGCTTACTTTGCTCCCAGATGGGAACAAATCACAGCAGAGCAATGGACCCTCTCCATCATAAGGGAGGGGTACAAGCTTCATTTCTTAAACCTTCCTCCTCACACCATGGTGAGACAGTTCAATTCTCAGACATCTCTCCTCGACCTGGGTCAGGAGATTACTACCCTTCTTGCCCAAGGGGCAATAGAAGAAGTACCCCTTCTTCAACAGGGCTCAGGGTTCTACTCCCCTTACTTTCTTATCCCAAAGAAAACAGGGGGCTACAGACCCATATTAGATCTGGGAGAATTGAACAAGTTTCTATGCAAGGAGAAATTCAAGATGATTTCTCTCGGTACTCTCCTTCCATACCTTCAGAATCAGGATTGGCTTTGCTCTCTAGACCTCAAGGATGCGTACACCCATGTCCTCATCCATCCAACACACAGAAGGTTCCTTCGGTTCCTTTATCAAGGGAAGCACTACCAATACAGAGTGCTTCCTTTCGGTCTGGCCTCTGCACCAAGGGTGTTCACAGAATGCATGGCAGTAGTAGCTGCATTTCTAGCACTCTAGGGATATTCGTATTCCCATATCTGGACGACTGGCTCATCTGAGCTCCATCCCAGTCAGAGGCCCAGACTTCTCTAACCTGCACAAGGCGTATCCTTCAGTATCTGGGACTTGTAATAAACTTTCCAAAATCCCATCTCACCCCTACTCAGTCTCTAGAGTTCATAGGGGCCTTGCTGGATACCAGAACTGCAAGGGCCTATCTTCCCCAGGCCCGTTGCCTACGCTTGGTGCAGTTAGCCTCACAAATTCAGTTAAAATCCCATTTAACTGTTCGAGAGATGTTACAACTGTTAGGCCACATGGCATCCACTGTGCATGTGGTTCCTTACACTCGCCTTCTCATCAGGGCAGCTCAGTGGACTCTGTCCACCCAATGGACCCAGGCATCAGGTTGCCTGTCAGACAAAATAGCAACATCCAGTCGCCTCTTTTGGTCCCTCCAGTGGTGGAAGTCCACTCAAAATCTGTTGCTGGGGTCCCCCTTTCAACAGGTGTTACCCCAAGCAACCCTTACAACAGATGCCTCTCCAAGAGGTTGGGGAGCCCATCTTCAAGATCTCTCCACTCAAGGCATCTGGTCTCTACAGGAGACATCTCTACATATCAACCTCTTAGAGCTCAGAGCAATTTTTCTAGCTCTGTCTTCCACACCCTGCTCAGCTACAAGACAGTACTCATCCACACGGACAACCAAGTAGCCATGTTCTACGTGAACAAGCAGGGCAGGACTGGCTCTCTGTCGCTTTGCAACGAAGCTCTGAGATTGTGGACCTTCGCCAGAGAGCATCAAATTCATCTCATGGCAGTGTATCTTCCAGGGGTTCAAAACTCTTGGGCAGACAGACTCAGTCGAGTTCTGCTTCCACACGAATGGTCCCTCCATGGGGACCAGATAGCCAGGATCTTCCGAATTTGGGGAACCCCAGACATAAACCTCTTTGCAAGTCCTTGGAATGCCAAACTTCCCAGGTTCTGTTCCAGGATTCCGTGTCAGGGAGTTCAGGCCAGGGATGCCTTCCTCCTTCATGGGGGGCAAGACTTCCTCTATGCCTTTCCACCCATTCCCCTAATTTCCAAGACACTCTTCAAACTTCAGAGAGACAAGGGGTCTATGATCCTCATAGCACCACATTGGCCACGCCAAGTGTGGTACCCTCTACTTCTGCATCTCTCCCAAGCTCCCTCCCTGGACTTGGGATCTTCTCCAGACCTCCTGTCCCAGGAGGAGGGAACGTTGTGGCACCCAAATCCCCAGTCTCTTCACCTCAGAGCCTGGTTGCTGAAAGCCTAGACCTTCAAGATTTGCATCTTAGCAAGTGAAGGATATCCTTCATGCTTCCAGAAAGCCTTCCACTAGACGTTCCTATGCTTTTAAATGGAAAAGGTTTACCATTTGGTGTGCAAAGAAGGGTCTTAACCCTCTTGCAATACCTCTGAATTCTTTACTAGAGTATTTGCTGCATTTATCCCATGCAGGCCTTAAAACGAATTCAGTAAGAGTCCATTTGAGTGCTATTGCAGCATCCCTTAAACCTCTCAATGGACAGCCTATTTCCTCTCATCCTCTTATTGCAAGATTCATGAGAGGCCGCCTTTTGACTAAACCTCCCATCACACCACCTCCAGTGGCATGGGACTTGAATCTGGATCTTGGCCAGCTTATGCAGCCACCCTTTGAACCCTTAGCCACTACCTCCTTGAAATTTCTTTCCTGGAAGGTTATTTTTCTCATTGCAGTCACTTCAGCTCGCCGCATCAGTGAGCTGCAAGCCTTGGTGGCTAATCCTCCTTATACAAGGTTCCATCATGACAAGGTAGTCCTCAGGACTAATCCACACTTTATGCCTAAGGTGGTCTCACCTTTTCATCTGAACCAGGAGGTTTATTTACCTGTCTTTTTTCCAGGACCTCATGCTTCAAGTGCAGAGAGGAATCTTCATACCCTGGATTGTAAAAGAGCTCTTGCTTTTTACTTACAAAGGACACAGCAACATAAAGTCCTCTCAACTGTTTGTTGCTTTTGATCCCTCTCATTTAGGACTTCCAGTCTCTAAGAGAACTCTGTCCAATTGGATTGCTCAGTGTATTTCTTTCGCCTACCAGAGTAAGAACATTTCTCTGGAGGGCCATGTCACAGCTCACAATGTGAGGGCCATGGCAGCCTTTATGGCTCATCTAAATTCTGTGTCCATCGACCAGATCTGTCGAGCGGCCACCTTGGCCTCGGTTCATACCTTCACAGCCCATTACTGCTTGGACAAGGACTCCCGCCGGGATGCCTTGTTTGGTCAGGCTGTTCTCAAACACCTGTTCCATACCTAACCAACTCCTACCCTCCATCCCTGGCTGGATGCCTGAGATTCATGGGTGGAGGTAGAGCCCTTCCCAGGGACTCACAGCTTGGGTGATCTCCCAGGCATCTCTAGCTGGGGAGTCCCCATATGTGAAGACTCATTCCTGCTTGTTCCTGGAGATAGCACAGTTACTTACCTGTAACAGGTGATCTCTGGGAACAGCAGGAATAAGTCTTCACAACCCACCCACCTCCCCTAGGAGTTGTATCTCTCTCTTTCTTTCCTTTCCTCACTCTCTTTGTCTCAGCTTTAAAACTCGAACTGGAGAGAGGCGGTTAGGAAAGGCGGGAAGGCAGCACGCAGGCGCTGTGGGATGCTCCCAAAAGCTTTCCTTTTGGACGCTGGGGAGCGTTCCCGCGCAGGCACTGTCGGTACCGACGATACCCATATGTGAAGACTTATTCCTGCTGTTCCCAGAGATCACCTGTTACAGGTAAGTAACTGTGCTTTCCTGCTTCACTACCCGGATAATAACTCTGGAGGGCACACAGCCATCATCTTACCCCCCTACCTAGCCCACCCCATTGACCAGCCTCCCTTAGAGAATGGTTAATCTCCTTTCCCCTCCCTCTCTCCCTTACCCAAAATCTTATGCATCTGCTTACGATCCTTATGTCATATAAGAATTTCCATAATTTGCATATAGTTCTCCCGGTTAATCCAAGTTTATTACACCTTTTCAATGTAAACTCAATGTGATCTGATGCATTGTTGTATGTTTTGTTCATCTGTAAACCGCACTGATTATAATAGCGCGGTATATAAGAGATATAAATAAATAAATAAGAATTAGAGATACTTCAATACCCGGCAGCTCCAAAAAAAAGCTGCAAATCTTCCCATTCACAGGATCTTGCATGATCTCATGCTAAGAATATGGAAAGCTCCTTTAATGGTGTCTCCACACTCAGAGATTCAATATCATGTACCAAGTTCCACAATGCCCTGGTTTTCAAAAGACAACTACCACATCATTCAATGGCGGTGGAATCAGCGATGTGTAGGATCAAGAGTGCTAAAACGCATTCTTTCAATCCTCCAGGCCAAGAATCAAGGACACTCGATGCCTTTGGGTGTCGATGTTTTCAATCCTCGATGCTTTCAGCCAGGATCAGCTCTTACATTCTCTACATGGGAATGTTCCTTAAAGAGGTTACAAGGGATTTAGAGCTTATGGCTCCACTTCTCCCCAATAACAAAAGAACAGACTTCCTCACTCTGGTCAAACATGCCCAGAATGTGTCTAAGTTCATGAATCGTGCAACCTTTGATTGCTTTGAGTGCATTAGCAGAACATCTGCTATTTCCATCGGTGCAAGTTGCATTGCCTAGCTCTAGGCATCAGATTTAGAACAATGGGTACAAGATAAGTTAGATTTTCTCCTGTACAAGGAATATTTCCTATTTGGCAGGGATTGGCAAGACAAGGTTAATCAGATTGAATCTGAAAATACCACCTTGAGCAGATAGTCAAGGGCTACAGCCATACTAGCAAAAAAGAAGATATCTAAGAAACCCTTTTTCAACAAGAAAAAGAAATTCTACCCATCTTACACCCAGGCTGGCCACGGTCCAGTTCATGCTCCCCAAAAGGGGCAGCAACAACCCAGACAGCAAAGAAAGGCCCAAGTCCCCAGAGCTCAACCAGCTCAGTAGACTCAGCCTCCTCAGGGACTTTGACTCCTTCCTAGAGAACTTGGTCAACCTGCCCCTGAAAGGTCCAGAACCTCTCACCATCCCTGGCAGACTTTATCATTTTGCCAGAAGATGGCAAGAAATAGCATCAGAAAACTGGGCCCCCTCCTACCATAACAAGACAGTTCAATTCTCAGGGCCCCTCCACCACTCTCTTATCTCAGGAGTTCACCTCACTACTAGCTCAGGGAGCAATAGAAGAGGTACCCATATCCCAACAGGGCATGGGTTTCTACTCCCCCTGCTTCCTCGTTCCAGAGAAAACAGGGGGATACAGACCCATACTGGACCTCAGAGTTAAAGTATCTGTTCTGAGAAAAATTCAAAATGATCTCCCTCAGAATACTTCTCCCTTACATTCATAGCCAGGATTAGCTATGTTCTCTAGATCTAAAGAATGCATATACGCATATTCTCATTCACACAGATCACAAGAGGTTTCTTCGATTCCTTTTTCAAGGAAGGCATTACCAGTACAGGGTTCTTCCTTTTGCACTGGCTTCTGCCCCAGGAGTATTCACAAAATGCATGGCAGTGGTAGCAGCATTCCTGAGAACTCTGGGGATATTCGTCTTTCCCTACTTGGACGACTGGCTCATCTGAGCATCAACAGCTCCAGAAGCCAGTTTCGCGCTCTCCCGCACGATGCAGATCCTGCAGTACTTGGGATTGGTCATAAACCTTCCAAAATTTCATCTCATCCCTTCTCAATCTATAGAGTTCATAGGGGCTTGTCTAGACACAAGGCAGTCAAAGGCTTTCCTGCCATAGTCATGTTGTCTTCAAATACGTCAGCTAGCATCTCAAGCAGCACTAAAAACATAACTGCTCGAGAAATGCTTCAGTTGCTGGGGCATATGGCATCCACTGTACATGTGGTTCCCTATGCTCGACTCCACATGTGAGCAGCCCAGTGGACCCTAACTTCTCAGTGGACACAGGCTTCGGGCTGCCTGACGGACAAAATCAGGAATTCGCCATGTCTCGTTTTGTCCCTACAATGGTGGCAGTCACTGGAAAATCTTCTCGTAGGCTTCCCTTTCCAGCAACCACTGCCCCAAGCCACCTTGATGACAGATGCGTCCAAGTTAGGCTGGGGGACTCACTTGGACAATCTCTCCTGTCACCACGTGGCCAGCCCTCCGCCTAGGGCGCAGAGGGTTGGTCTGCCATGATAATCCTCTATTCAGAAAGTGAGACCACAGCTGTGGCTCTTGCAAGGCCTCTTGGGAGTTGTAGTCCCTTTTTTAGCTCTCTGTAAAGAAGCAATTGTAGTCCGAGTGTTTAAGGCAAAATGACATGGATTTATTCCCCTCGCAATTAGAACTTTGGTGCAGAACAAAAATAGGACAGTCTCCATGAGTTTTGCATGAGGCTGATATACAATAACTAAGGTAATTGCTTATTCACTCTCTGGTTCCAAAACATGCAGTGCTCGTTGCAAGTACAAAATGGAAAAAAAAAAACAGCTTCTCACAGTGTTTCTCAGCACTTTTTCTTCAAGGTTTAACACAGTGACTCAATGTTGTCAGCCAAACAAAGTGTACAATCCATTTGCGTATCTGCTACTTCATCAACATTAGTCTATTTCCATATCTTCTGTCTCAGGACTAACAGTGTTTGTCTGCAAACTGTTACTATGGGGTTTAAGATAACTTCCCTCTGTAAACTCAGGTGTTTTCCCTTTCCACAACTCAAAACAGCAGGGGTTTAAAATAACTGTTGCTCTGGAGTTTCTCCTTTGGCTCTCCTCTAATTCTTGGCAGCTATGAGGAAATACTTTTGTGCTGGGCTCCCACCTGTGCAAACTCTGAAGGCTTCCTTCTGACTGAAGGGCTCCCTGCTCTCTCCGTTCCAGCCAGTTCCTGGTCACAGGGCGTGCCTTCCCTCCTCCTAGTCTGCTGGCTTTTCTCCCAGACCTGTAGGTAGTTTCTTTACCCGGTATCCAACTCTCAGGAGTTTCTGAGCCTCTCCAAGCCCATCTTACAGGAGGTCTCTCCTCTCTCCTGTCTTTTTGCTGCCCAGGACTCCTCTTTCTCCTCCTTTCCTTCCTTGTGTTGTTGCTTTTCCTCCTCTGCCACAACTCCAACTTTCTCTGCTACCACGGCTCCAACTGCTGTCTGAACTGCAATTACCACTCCAGCCAGCACTCCAGCCTCCTCTCCAGCTTCCTTTCTCTCCTGCTTCTCCTCTCCCTTTCCTGGGAGCTAATGATGAGGTTTTATAATTCTGTTCCCCTGGGCTTGGCTCTGCTCTCAACCTGAACAGGTGTAATTGATCAAGCTCCAGGCTTGCTGCTACGTCAGAGCTTGGGCGTGTCAGTTCAGCTCCTGTCTTTCTCTGTTTACCTTTTCTTTGTAAACAGTGAGCCATGTGTTCTAGCTGCCTGTCAGTTTTAAAGATGGAATCTTCCTTTCTCTCTATTTCCATGGGCTCCGTAGGGGTCTCTACATCACACTCCACACAGGGTCTTTGGACCCAGCAGGAGGCTTGCCTTCATATAAACATCCTGGAACTCAGCCATCTTCTATGCTCTTCAGGTTTTTCAGGGCCACCTCAGCTACAAGACTGTGCTGATCCTAACCGACAATCAAGTAGCCATGATCACGTGAACAAGCAGTGTGGAACAGGTTCTCAAGCGTTGTGCAACAAAGCTTTATGCCTCTGGGCCTTTGCCAGGACTCTTCAGGTCCACCTTCTAGCAGTGTATCTTCCAGGCACACAAAATCTTTTGGCAGACAAACTCAGTTGAGTACTACTGCCACACGAGTGGCCTTCATCAAGAGCAAGTAGCTTGAATTTTTCAGATCTGGGGAACCCCAAAGATAGACCTCTTTGCAAATCCTCAGAATGCCAAACTTCCCCGATTCTGCTCCAGAATTCTAGATCAGAACTGTCAGGCAAGGGATGCTTTCCACCTCCACTGGGATCAAGACTTCCTCTATGCCTTCCCACCCATTCCCCTCATTCCCAAAACTCTGTTCAAGCTTCAGAAAGACAGGGGCCATATGATCCTCATAGCCCCACGTTGGCCACGACAAACGTATCCTCTGCTTCTATGTCTCTCTCAAGCCAGACCTCTGGAGTTGGGATATGCTCCAGATCTGCTTTTCCAGGAGAACAGGACGCTACCGCACCCAAATCCTCAGTCTCTACACCTCAGGGCATGGCTCCTGAGAGCCTAGAATTCCAGGATATCAACCTTTCTAAATAGGTAAAGGATATCCTCCTGCCTTCAAGAAAACCTTCCACAAGGTGAGCCTACGCCTTCAAATGGAAGCTGTTTTCTATTTGGTGTTCTAAAAAGGAGCTTAACCTCTTTTCACTGCCAGTGGAGCTGTTACTTGACTATCTGCTTCATTTATCATCTGGTCTTAAGACCAATTCAGTAAGAGTCCACCTCAGTGCCATTGCTGCTTTTCACAAGCCCTTAGATGGACAACCTGTTTCCTCTCATCCTCTTGTAGCAAGGTTTATGAGAGGACTACTCTTAACTAAACCTCCCATTAAGCCACTACCCGTGGCATGGGATTTAAATCTTGTCCTTGGGCAACTCATGAAACCGCCCTTCGAACCACTGGCCACTACATCCCAAAGATTTTCTTGGAAAGTAATCTTTCTAATTGCGCTCACTTCTGCGAGACGCATCAGTGAACTCCAGGCTTTAGTGGCTGATCCTCCCTATACACAAGGTTCTACCATAAGGTAGTTCTCCAGGACCAAGCAGGAAGTCAGTCCTTACATATGGGTGACATCGGTGCCGATGGAGCCCTCGTGTGGAGCATTTCCCCAGCTTTCAAAGAAAGCCTTTGGGAATGCAGCGTGCCTGCGTGGTCCCTTTCCCGCCCAAGGGTACCATCTTGCTCAGTCTTTCTTTTTACGCGGATCCCAATGGATGTAGTTCGTGTCACCCGGGAAAAAGTTGATTTTTTTTTCTGCGATTTTCACACCTCTTTATCCAATTTGACGCTGGTTCCCCTTCTCACCTGGGCTCGGTACACCGGTATCGAGTCCGGAACTTCTTTTTTCGGTTTTTGTCCTTTGTGACTAGCGTTTGCGCTTTTTCTGTTTTCACTGGCAGCCCGGTCTTTTGACCTTGCAGGGGCCCTTTTTCCCTCGATGGCTGCCAGCAGGTTCAAAAAATGTGATCGGTGTAAAACTTGTCTCACCGACACACACACCTGCTGCCTCCGATGCCTCGGACCTGACCATGACCTGCTGGTCCGTGGCCCGTGTGGCAAGATGTTGTCGAAGGTGTCCCGTCTCAAACCTTCCCTTTCTTTCCAAAGTTCTTGAAAAATTGGTCTTCTCCCAGCTTTCAGCGCATCTTGACACCACCCTCTCTCTTCACCCCCGTCAATCTGGTTTTAGGACTGGGCACAGCACCGAAACTATACTTCTTGCCCTTCTCAGTGAACTCCACCGCTCTCACGACCGGGGTAATTTATCTATTGCTGTTTCTCTAGACCTCTCCGCCGCCTTTGATGTCATAGATCACAGTACCCTCCTCACTCGTCTGTCTGATTTTTGCTATCCGAGGCACTGTTACGCTGGTTCCAGTCGTTTCTCTCACTTCGCACCTTCACTGTTCACTCCGGCTCCACCGCCTCAGCCCCTTTCCCTCTGCACTGTGGTGTTCCACAAGGCTCCATTCTCGCCCCTCTGCTTTTTAATATTTTCCTTGCCCCGCTTGCCCTCCTCATTCAACAGTCTGGTATTTCCTCCTACTTCTATGCCGATGATATTCTTCTTATCCATCACACCAACTCTGTATCCCCGGATCTCTCTGCTCTCAACACCTGCCTCGACCTTATTGCCTCCTGGTTCTCCGATAACCTTCTTTGTGTCAATCCTTCTAAATCCTCAGCTATTTGGTTCTCCATCACTACCCCTCCTCCCACTCTAGCCCCCACTATGTCCTCCCTTCCCATCCCTCTCGTTCCCTCTCTCCGCTACCTTGGTGTCACCCTTGATTCCTCCCTGTACTTTCACCCTCATATCTCTTCCCTTGTTCGTAGCTGCTTCTTTCATCTCCGTCGTATCCGTTCCCTCCGGCCCTACCTCTCTGCTAATTCCCTTACTACTCTAGTTCTCTCCCTTGTGATTTCCCGTTTGGATTACTGTAACTCCATCTTTGCTGGCCTTCCTTCTTATCAACTCCGTCGCCTTCAGCTCATCCAAAACACTGCCGCCCTTACTTTCTCTTCCCCTTTTGATCACATCACTCCTTGCCTTCTCTCTCTTCACTGGCTTCCCTTTAAATTTAGGTTTGTTTATAAATACCTCATTACCACCCACAAAGTTCTTCACACAGGTATTCCTCAATATTTATCTGATCTTATTTACCATCAACCCGTCCCTCGTCTTCTCCGCTCTTCCCATAGCAATCGCCTTTTTCTTCCATCCCCGTCCCAAGCTCATCTCGAACTCACCCATCACGCCGCTTTCTTTTTCTTGGGTCCTGCTCTATGGAATTCCCTTTCCCACTCACTCTGCACTGAGCCTTCGTTCCCGCATTTCAAAGCTCTCCTTAAGGACCCATCTGTTTTCCAAGGCGTTTGATCTCCCAGCACCCCCTTGACAGTCATGCTGGCCTCGATACCATATACCACTTCCCCCCCCCCCTCCCTCTGCCCTTCCCTTCAGCCTCTGACTCTCTAGCCATGTTATTCTGTCCTCTTCTATTTTCTATCTATTTCTATAGTGCTTTCCTATCAATTGAATGGCGTTCCTTTCCTCCTTTAATTTTCCAGCAGTCTGCTTTTATTGTACTCCGCTCTGATACCCCAGTTTGGGCGGTATATCAAGCCTCATAAATAAAAAAAAAATAAAATTAAAAATTCAGAGCCATTAGCATCAACATGAGAGAAATTTTTTGGAGTCTGCGTCCGGCCGGGCCCGGACTTCGTCAGAGGCCTCGACATCTCAGGAGTCTGACCCCGAGCAGTGTCATGGGTCCTCTGAGAGGGGGTCTCCCACCCGGGAGTACAAAAGGAAGAAGCAGCTCGTGAGGGCAGTGTCGATGGAGGCACCTGGATCCTCGAGGGCCAGGTCGCACATCCCTGACCGCCGTCCCGGGCTCTCGGAGTCAGCAGCCGACCAAGCAACCTCGACTGGAGCCGGAGTCCCCGAGTCAGGTAACTTCTGTTGTCCTCATGGACTCTCCCCCGGGAGAACCAACGTCGGACCCGAGTCGGGGGCTGTGGAGTCTCCTGAGCTCGGACTCAGGCTGATGGCCCTAGAGAGCAGCCTGGCTGCCTTCTTGGAGCAGCAGCGGGTACTGATCGCTGGTCTGTCCGGTGCATCTGCCCCGACCACCAGGACCTCGACGTCTAAGTCAACCCTGGAGGCCGAGCCGATCCTCGAGTCAATCAAGTCTCGAGTCGATCCTAGGCCACGGTCTTCCTCGACCACCCGTTTGGGGCCGAGGTCGTTGATGCCGGTGCCCTCGGCGTCAGGGCGGGTGGCATTGAGGCCCACACGGCCGGAGTCTCTCAACTCCTCAAAGGAGTCGGTGTGGGAGACAGAGGACGAGGAGTCTCCTGACACTTTCCGGACCCGCTGCGTCCCGTCAGACTCCTCAGAGTCTGCGCCTCGGAGAAGGTCCCCCCCCCCCCCCTCCGGAGGATACCCGATTCTCTTATTTTGTCAGGGACATGGCCAAGGCTTTGGCATTCCCAGCGGATGCTGAGGAGGAGCCTCGAGCCGAAGAGCTCGATGCCCTCCATCCAGTATGATTTTCCTCCGAAGGAAGCCTTTACTGTTTCGGTTCCTCCGATGCTGGAACGGCTGCTCTTCCGTATGTGGGAAGCACCGGCCTCGGTGCTGGCTCTGAGCAAGCGGGTCGATTCCATTTATCGAGTCCGTAAGAGCCCTGGGTTCCAAAAGGTGCAGCTACCGCACAACTCCATGGTTGTGGAATTGGCCATGCACAGGCTGAAAAGTCAGAAGATGCACTCCTCGGTGCCTCCTGGCTGGGAAGCCCGGAACCTGGATGCCCTCGGTAGAAAGTGCTTCCAGGGCTCTATGCTCGCTTGCCGTGTCCAGACTTACCAGCTGTACATGGGCATGTACCTATGGGACCTGGCAAAGGAAATTGCCAAGTTCTTGGTTGGCCTCTCCGAGGAACCCTTGCAGAGATTCAAAGCCTTGTCTTCAGGGATCCGGCAGTGCTTGACGTTTATATCTCGAGCAGCTTATGACGGATTCGAGGCTTCGGCCCGGGTAGCCACGGCCAGCATTGGTGCACGCGTTGGACCTAGAGTCATGGGTACAGGACAAGTTGGTGGTTGTCCCGTGCTGGGGTGACAACCTGTTTCGCAAGTCCATGACTGAAAAGGCTGCAGAAATCGAGACCGTCTCTCACCAGGACAAGACTGTCCAGAAAGACCTCTGCCCCTTCTCACAAAAAGAAGGGCTCGGGAAAGAAGCCCTTTTTCCCAAGGAAGGGTGCTGCCTACAATACCTACCCTTAGTATCAGGCCTCTCCAGCTCCCTAACAGGGCCAGCAGGCCAAGGGGCAGGGGCATGGGCCCCGTAGGCAGAAGACCCCCAAGCCGCCAACTCCGGCTCCTGCACAGCAGGGAGTGGTGGTTTGACTCCCTCAGCATAGCCTCTCCTCCACCTGGGGGTCGGCTGACCCTGTACGCCTACAGGTGGCCAGCCATCACAGGGGATACCTGGGTACTGAGCATAGTCCAGAAGGGCTATATGCTCCATTTCCACCAGCTACCCCCCTCCTACTATCCAGGAGAGCCTCTGACTCCCTCTACGCAGGAACTTCCTCCTTCAGGAGTTGGCAAGTCTTTTAAAGGAACAGGCGGTGGAATCGGTGCCACACCACCTGGAAGGGAAAGGCTTCTACTCCAGGTACTTCCTAGTACGAAAGAACAGGAGGCCTCAGGCCTATCCTAGACTTGCAAAATCTGAACAAGTTTCTGGAGTGGGAAAAGTTCAGGATGCTTACCCTTGGGATATTGCTGCCCTGCCTCCAGCAGGGAGACTGGCTATGCTCCTTAGACCTAAAGGATGCTTATACTCACATCCTCATCCATCCAGACCACAGACAATAACTCAGATTTGTGGTGGGAGGAAACCATTTTCTGTACAGGGTACTTCCCTTTGGCCTGACCTCTGCCCCCAGGGTTTTCACCAAATGCCTGGTGGTGGTGGCGGCTTTTCTCAGAAATCAGGGGATTTTTGTCTTCCCGTACCTGGACGACTGGCTAATCAGGGGTCAGTCATTCCAGGAGGCCCGACAGGCCACTCTTCGCACTGTCTCTCTTCTTCAGCATCTGGGTTTTGTCATAAACTACGCAAAGTCCACTTTGCTCCCCTCTCAGAACCTAGAGTTTATAGGGGCGAGACTAGACACCCTTCAGGCAAGAGCTTACTTGCCCGAGGATAGGGCCCACAGATTGATGGAGTTGGCACACCAGTTCCAAAGCAGTTCTCAGGTTTCTGCCAGGCACTACCTGCGGCTTCTGGGCCACATGGCATCCACTGTACATGTTACCCCGAATGCCTACCTGCACATGCGGACTGCTCAATGGTGCCTCAGAGATCAGTGGACACAAGCCACCAGTTCTAGACAGAGTAAAGGTGTCCAGACGGCTTCTGAACTCCTTACAGTGGTGGCTACATCTACCAAACCTTCTCAAAGGTGTAGCTTTTCAGGCTCCAGCACACACCAGGATGCTGACGACAGATGCATCCTTAAAGGGCTGGGGTGCACATTGCCAGGGCACGTGCACTCAAGGCCTGTGGTCCCTCGGGAGGCCACACAACAGATCAAACTTTTAGAGCTGCGAGCAATTCGCTTAGCTCTGCAAACCTTCTGCCATGCTCTCTTTCAACAGTCTGTCCTAGTTCAGACGGACAATCAGGTAGCAATGTTCTACGTGAACAAACAAGGAGGCACAGGGTCCAGGTTCCTATGTCAGGAGGCACGGGACCTTTGCTCCTTTACAGTCAAACAAGGCATGTTTCTCAAAGCAGTTTATCTACCTGGTCAGGAGAACTTCCTAGCAGACAAGCTAAGCAGGATTCTCCAGCCCCACGAATGGCAGTTGAATCCATTGGTGGTCCAGCAGATCTTCCTTAGATGGGGACTTCCATCCATCGATCTCTTCGCAAGTCCACTGAATCATCAGCTGCCCAGGTTTTGCTCCAGACAGCCGCATCCCCTGAGGATGGCAGCAGATGCTTTTCTAGTCTCTTGGTCTACGGGCCTCCTGTATGCGTTTCCTCCCATGCCCCTGGTGGCCCGAACTCTGTTCAAGATCCTCTGGGACAAGACCTCGGTGATTCTGATAGCACCCAGATGGCCGAGGCAGTTGTGTTCCCGCTTCTGCTGCAGTTGGTGGTGGAAGCTCCATTCCCTCTGGGGCTGCAACACGATCTCCTGTCTGAAGAACAGGTTTCCCTTCTGCACCCCAATCTCAGGTCCCTCAATCTGATGGCCTGGCTGCTGAAAGGATAGTGCTAGCTCCCTTACTTCTACCTAAGGAGGTGGTCTTGGCCTCTAGGAGGCAGTCCACCAGAAAGTCCTATGCCCTCAAGTGGCGTAGGTTTACGGTATGGTGTGCTTAGCACAATGAAGATCCTTTCTCTTGCCTTGTGCCAGTTGTACTGCAATATCTACTTCACCTTTTAGACCTAGGCCTCAAGTCTAACTCTGTTCGGGTCCACCTCAGTGCTTTGTCAGCGCACCACTCACCGGTGGAGGGACAGTCTGTCGGTTCACCCCTTGGTGTCCCAATTTCTCAGAGGTCTGCTTCTACTCAAGCCTCCGGTTCGTCCACCGGCGACTGAGTGGGATTTGAACGTGGTCTTATAGCAACTAACTTGTCCACCGCTTGAGCCGATGGCTACTTGCCTTTTGCGCTTCCTCTCTTGGAAGCGCGCTTACCTCGGCCAGACGTGTGAGTGAACTACAAGATCTAGTTTTTGATAGACCGTACACGCTGTTCTATAGGAACACGGTGGTCCTCAGGACCTATCCCAAGTTCCTCCCAAAAATGGTCGTCTTTCCACCTCAATCAGGAGGTGGTTCTTCCAGCCTTTTTTCCCAGGCCGCATGCCAGCCGGGCAGAAACAGTCTTACATACCCTGGACTGTAAAAGGGTGATTCCTTTTACATAGAACGTACGAAGGAGCATCGAAGGGCTACTCAACTCTTCATCTCTTTTGACCTTAATAGGATGGGGTTACCTGTCTCCAAGCGTACGTTGTCCACTTGGGTAGCAGATTGCATCGCCTGGGCGTACAGGGCAGCCGACCTCCCCTTGCAGGGTTGGGTCACGGCCCACCGTGTCAGGGCGAAAGCAGCGTCAGTAGCTCATCTCTGCTCTGTTCCGTTGGCAGACATCTGCCAGGCCGCAACTTTGTCTTCAAGCCAGACTTTTGCAGCACATTACTGCCTGGAGAGAGAGTCCCGGCGGGACAGTGTTTTCGGCCAGGCGGTACTCCGTAATCTCTTTGAGGTTTAGGCAACTCCTACCCTCCGGCCCTTGTGTTGGGCTACCGTACGGGGTGCATTCTCAGAGAAAATTCTTATCACAGATGCTGAGGCTCTTTAGAGGGAGCCATTTTTTCAGCTCTGGGTTCACGGTAGCCTAGAGCTGGGGAGTCCCATATGTGAGGACTGACTTCCTGCTTGGTCCTGGAGAAAGCGTAGTTACTCACCTGTAACAGGTGTTCTCCAGGAGCAGCAGGAATCAGTCCTCATGACCCTCCCTCCTCCCTTGGAGTTGCAGTCCAATCCTTCATTTTGATTTTTGCTATTTTTTAGCTATGTCATCAGACTGAGCAAGATGGCACCCTTGGGCGGGAAGAGGACCGCGCAGGCACGCTTTATTCCCAAAGGCTTTCTTTGAAAGCTGGGGAAATGCTCCGCATGAGGGCTCCGTTGGCGCCGACGTCACCCATATGTGAGGACTGATTCCTGCTGCTCCTGGAGAACACCTGTTACAGGTGAGTAACTACGCTTTCTTAGAACTCGCCCACATTTTATGCCTAAGGTGGTTTCGCCTTTTCATTTAAACCAATCGGTTTACCTTCCTGTATTTTTCCCTAAGCCTCACGCTTCCAATGCAGAAAGGAATTTACACACACTAGATTATAAAATAGCTTTTTCCTTTTACCTGCAGAGAACTAAGCAACATCAAAAATCTTCTCAGCTCTTTATTGCCTTTGACTCTAGTCATCTTGGACTACCAGTTTCCAAATGAACTCTGTCCAAATGGATTGCAAATTGCATATCCTTTGCTTATTGCTCACAATGTGAGCAATGGCAGCCTCTATGGCTAACTTTCGCTCAGTCTCCATTGATGACATCTGTAGAGCAGCCACTTGGGCTTCATTACACACCTTTGCAGCCCACTACTGCTTAGACAAGGACTCCCGTCGGGATGCCTCGTTTGGTCAAGCTGTTCTCCAGCATCTCTTTCAGACTTAGAACTCCTCCTACCTGCCATCCCGGGTTCCGATGCCAGAGATCCATGTGAGGAAGCATGACCCATCTCAACCTGGGTTTTGCAGCTTTCTGGGGTCATCTTCCTGGCATCTCTCAGCTGGGGAGTCCCCATATGTGAAGACTAGATTCCTGCTTGCTTCTGGAGATAGCGTAGTTACTCACCTGTAACAGGTGATCTCCGGGACAACAGGAATTTAGTCTTCACAACCCACCCACCTCCCCTAGGAGTTCTCTCTCTCTCTATCTCTCCTTTGTCTCAGCTATAAACTCAACTGAAGAGGGAGAGTTGGAAAGGCGGGAAGGCAGCAACACAGGCGCAGTGGGATGCTCCCAAATGTTTTCCTATTAGACGCTGGGGAGCATTCCTGCACAGGCTCCGTTGGTACCGACGATACCCATATGTGAAGACTAAATTCCTGCTGTTCCCGGAGATCACCTGTTACAGGTGAGTAACTACACTTTTTCAGGGCCTAGGTAGGGTTAGACCTGATCATGAATATATCAAGTCTACAGACTGCCATTTATTTCTAGTAGCAGAGGAACAACTGAATTAACCAATATTCAATAATCTATTTAGAAATGTTAAAATGTAGTCATAAGAACATGAGATGTTATATTGGATCAGACCAGGGGTCCATCAAGCCCAGTATCCTGTTTTCAACACAGGCCAATCCAGATCACAAGTACCTGCTTTGAATTTGAGATTGACTGCTGGGTTTTTTGCCACTAGTAGCGGGGGAATATTTTGCTCTTTAGTTCTGCTGAAAGAATGACTGAATTGGGGCTTCCCAAACCCCCACAGCCAATCTGGTTTTCAGGATATTCACTATGAATATGCATGAGACCAATTTGCATGCATTGGAGACTCAATACATGGCAGTTGATCTCATGCCTATTTATTGTGGATATCCTAAAATCTGATTGCTTGTGGGTCCCTGGGTTTTGGAAATCCTTGAGTGGTTTGAAAGCCTTGTCAGTGGTTTGCATTTTTTTTCCAGTTTCTTTCCAGGGAAGGATTTCTAATGTGTTTCAGAAGGCAGGGTTTTTTTTACATAAGATTGTTTTTTCCTGAACTGTCTGAAGCTCTCTTAGAAAAAACATATTTCATCTCTTTTGGTATCTTAAGAGCATGTTTGCTTTTAATCTAGAAAAGATGGAGGTTTTGTGAAAGTCCTTTTGTTCAAACGGAAAATAATGGGTAAGAATTACCCATGTTTGTGTCCATTTTCAGGAATTTCATAGTGGCATAACAAAGTTCATATGCTGAGCCAGACTCTTTGGAGCCCATTCCACTAGCATGGTCTCTTACCTCATAAGCAGAACATTGGTCTGTCCAAGTATGACAATTCTATCATCTGTTAAGCCTAGTGTCCTGTTTCCAATCATGGCCAATCCAGGTCACAAGTCCCTGGCAAAACCCAGAAGTAGCTAATTCCATGCTACTTGCATAACTTCACACTTGTCCACATTAAATTTCGTCTGCCATTTGGATGCCCAGCCTCACAAGATCATCTACAATTTTTCACAATCCACATGTGATTTAACAACTTTGAATAATTTGGTAGTATCTGCAAATTTAATCACTTTGCTGGTTCCCAATTCCAGATAGTTTATAAGTATGTTAGAGTGCCCCAGGTGCTTTTTATTTACCTTTCTCCATTGAGAACATTGACCATTTATCTCTTTTCTGTTTTTCCCAACCAGTTTCCAATCTACAATAAGATGCCATAACTTTATAATTTTTTCAGGAATCTCATGTAGGACTTTGCCAAATGCTTTCTGAAAGTATAAATATGCTGTATCAATTGGTTCCTCTTTTATTCACGTTTGTTCATGCCTAGCCATATTTTTCAGTAATTTTGTTATTTATAATGGTTTCTACCATTTTGCCCAGCACTGCCATTAGGCTCACTGGTCTAGTTTCCTCGAGCCCTTTTTAAAAATTGGTGTTGGCCACCCTTATGGTACCATATGTTAATTATTAAAATGAATAGTAGCTCTATAATGTCATCTTTGAGTTCTTTCAGCATTCTTGGGTATATACCTTCCCTTCTAAGTGATTTTCTGCTCTTTAGCTTGTCAAATTTGTTCTACATTTCCAGGTTCACCGAAATTTCATTCAGCTCTTCTGACTTATCACCATTAAATACTTTTTCTGGCATAGGTAGCATCCTCTCATCTTCCTCAGTAAAGACTACAGTAAAGAATTCATTTAGTCTCTCAGCTATGGCTTTGTCCTCTGAGTACCCCTTTTACCCCCTTGGTCATCTAATGGTCCAACTAACCATTAGATGTCATTGGTACCACTGACATAGGAAAGTGTGGTAGGGAGGTTCTGGAGGCCAAATTTAGGCTTTTAGGTAGGAAGAAATCCAGAACTTCCAAGGTAGCATTCTCAGAAATGCTTCCTATTCCATGTGCAGGACCCAAAAGGCAGGCAGAGCTCTGGAGTTTGTGCATGGATGAGACGATGGTGCAAAGAAAAGAGGGGTTTGTATTTGAGTAACTGGGGAAAGGAGTGGCTTTTCCGAAGGAATGGTCTCCTCCTTAATCTGGATGAACCAGGCTGCTGGCATTAACCTCTAAAAAGGAGATAGAGCAGCTTTTAAACTACATAATAGGGGAAAGTTGACAGTCACCCAAGAGCGCATGGTTCGGAACGATGCATCTGTGAAGGATACTAGCAAAAGACTGAATTGTTAGGGCATATCGACAGAGGTGCCAATAAAGATAAAAATAACCTAAATTCCCTTAAGGACAGAGCTTAAAGATTCCAAATTACCCCTGCCTACCGATAACCAGATTAATATGAATAAAATTACCTCTAAAATATTTGTATGCAAATACTAGAATTCTAAAAATAAGATGGAAGAGTTAGAATATGTAGCACTAAATGAGAGATTAGATATTGGTATCTCAGAGACGTGGTGGAAGGATAAGTGGGACACTGACACCTGGGTACAAATTATATTGCAATGATCAAATTGTTGGAGGGGTTGCACTCTGTTAGAGAGGGCATTTAGTCACACAGGATTAAAATTTTGCAGAAAACAAAATACATGGTAGAATCTCTATGCATTGAAATTCCATGTAAAAAGGGGAAGGTGATGGCAGTGGGCATGTACTAGCGTTTGCCTGGCCAGAATGAACAAATGGGGATTTGGTGCGGCTGTGCTGGAGGGATTCGGTGTGGCTGTGCTGGAGGTATTGGGGGTCTGGTATTAAGGCCCAGAGACTGCTGCCACTGTGTACCTGCTGCTGAAAACAACTTCCTTCCCTCTACCATCGGGCAGGCAGCGGCGGGACAGCCTGCTTTCCTGAGAGGACCCTGTTGGCTATAACTGTGAGCCCCACAGCTGATTCTGTGGATTCGGTGTGGCTGTGCTGGAGGTATTGGGGGTCTGGTATTAAGGCCCGGAGACTGCTGCCACTGTGTACCTGTTTGTTTATTTTATTTAGCTGCATTTATATCCCGCTTTTCACCAGGTCAAAGCGGTTGGGGGATACATTTAACACCAGGGGATATGAGAGACATACACTAATACTTACAGGGAACATGGGCAATGGAGGGTTAAGTGTCTTGCTCAAGACCACAAGGAGCACCTGTGGGACTAGAAATCCCAGTCCTTCCGGCCCAAGGTTGCTGTCCTCTAGTGGGATTTGAACCACCTACCTTCTGGCTTGTGGTACCTTGCCCCAACCACTAGGCCACTCCTCCCTCCCTGCTGCTGGAAACCACTTCCTTCCTTCTACCATCGGGCAGGCAGTGGCGGGACAACTTGCTTTCCTGACAGGACCCTGTTGGCTATAACTGTGAGCCCCACAGCTAATTCTGCGGATTCGATGTGGCTGTGCTGGAGGTATTGGGGGTCTGGTATTAAGGCCCGGAGACTGCTGCCACTGTGTACCTGCTGCTGGAAACCGCTTCCTTCCCTCTACCATCGGGCAGGCAGTGGCCGGACAACCCTCAGTAAGGTCCTTCTGTTCTCCCTATATATTGTATTTGTTTGCGAGACCGTGGATGTGTTCCGAAGGGGCGTGGCCAAAGGGGAGAGACACGCCCCTTTGGCGCCCCTTCGGCGACATTTCGGCACTTGAAGTCCGTCTAGTTTAACTGTGACTTTCTTTTTTTGAGTTATATGATGGGGAAACGGAAGGCAAAAGTTGGGGGTAAATCATCGGGTGTGACAGCAGATAAGCCTTCTGGTGGTCCGATGGATAAACATCTAGTGCCACTGCCGGTTGCACAGTCTTCCCCTGAAGGGGCCTCCCTCAGTCCTGGTGGGAGGTCCCCTCCTCCTCTTCCTCTTTCGGTTAGGATGCCTTTCTCTCCTGTGGAGCCCTCCGACAAGGTTAGTCATGGTACTGTAGAGATTTTGTTTCCTAAACCTGTGCATCTTGTTGGGGCTGGAGGTTCTTCGGGACTTCCTACCCTTTCCCCTGACTCTGAGGTAACTTTAAAAGATCTTTGGGGAGCCCTTAAAACTATTGATGACAAAATGACTTCCACTTTAAGTTCCCTATGTTTTTCGGATGAAACAGTTGCTTCTTTGAAGCAACTTGATGATAAAGTTTCTTATGTTGATGCAGCTCGTATTAAGCTTGAATCCCAGGTTATCCCGTTGCATTCTGCAAACGTGGCTGGTATCAAGGGATTCTTTGATCTTACATAGTAAAGTGGAAGCTTTAGAAAATTCTTTTCGTCTATATAATTTGCGTTTATTAAATTTTCCGCAGACTTCTTTTTTAGCTCCCAGAATCCTTTTAGATAAGTATTTCAGAGAAGTTTTGTGTTTGAGTGACTCAGTCGAGTTATCTCAACTGTATTATATTTCCTCTGCTGTGAAAAAGGTGTCCTCAGTTGAAGGAGATTTGGATGTGATTGAACCTTCGATCTCTAACCTGACGGCCTTTTTGGAGGACTCCACAGATGTGATAAATACTCGGGCTACTTTGTTGGTGACCTTGAAATCTTTGGATGTTAAGCAACGAATACTTAGTTTTCTTTAAATATAAAACATCTAAATTTTGTGGCCACACTATTAATATCTTTCCGGATGTTGCACGTAGCACCCAGCTTAGGCGGAGGCTTTTTTTAGCTCTTAAGCCTCAGGTCCTACAGCTGGGTGCTACTTTTTTCCTTAGGTTTCCCTGTAAAGGTGTTGTGAATTATGCCAGTGCTTCTTATATCTTTATCGATGTATCATAATCGGAGAAATTTATTGCTGACAGAAAGACTGGTTGAGTTGTTTAGGGTGCTCAGTTATTGATTTTGCCTCCTATTAGGTGGGCTTGTGCCTTAGTTTCCTTATTCTTTTTATTTATTGTGTTAAGTTCCATTACCGAATTCCAGTGATGTGGACTGTATCATTTTTTGTTTCCTTATGATCGAATGATCTTGTATAATTGATTATTTGTTTCCGATTGTCCTGTATCTTTAGTTGGTGTATAACTGATTAAAATTCAATAAAAAAAAAAGAATGAACAAATGGATGACGAAATGTTCAAAGAAATCAGGGAAGCTAACAAGTTAAAATACAGTAATAACGAATTATTTCAATTACCCCGGTATCGACTGGGTCACTGTTATGACTATTGAGAGTTTCTAGATTAAATAAATGACTGACTGCTGCTTGGAGCAGCTTGCTCATGAACAGCCCAGGGGAAGCCATTTTGGACCTAGTCCTTAGTGGAACAAAAGTTCTCCAGGAACAAGCAGGAAGTCAGTCCTCACGTATAGGGTTGACTGCACTGACGGAGCCCGCGCAGAGCAATTCCCCAGCTTTCAAAGAAAGCCTTTGGGATTGCTGGCACACATGCGTGGTCCTCTTTCTGCCCAAGGAGTCATCTTGCTCAGTCTCCCTTTTTCCGCGGAGCCCTTTGGACACACATCCTCGTCCCTCAGAAAAAGTGTTTTGTGTTTTGGCTTCTGGCCTACTGTTTTCCGGTTGCACCGGTCCTCTACCCGTCCTCCCCCTTGCTCCTATCTCTTTTGAGCAAAGAGAACATTATTTTTCCTAACTTTTGTTGGCAGGCTTTGTGCACTTTTTTCTCCTTACCGCTGGCCACATGGGTCTTCGACCTCAAGGGTGCCCCTTTTGCCCCGATGGCCACCGGTTTCAAAAAATGCAATAGTTGCGCAAAGAACGTGTTGCTTACGGACACCCATGACTGTCTACGATGTGGAGCCAACCATGATCCAGAGCTCTGTTCGCTTTGTAAGAAAATGTCCTCCAAAGCCCTGCTCGGTTGTAAGCAGACATCCGAAGACATTTTCCAAAAAGCTGCCTTGGAATCTCCGGTGGCACCCTCGGTCATCTTTCTGCCGGTGGGGTCCCCCACTTCGGCTCCATGCTCTCCGACCAGGGGTCCCCTGAAGTGGAGCAGCATAAGAAGAAGACCTTGAAGTCGCTGTCGGGGGCTCCCGACAAGCGTGAGCGCTCCCGACAAGCGTGAGCGCTCCCATGCTCGATTAGCCCCCCTCGGCATTTGCAAGTCTGACAAGGAGCGGCCTCGTAAGGTACCTTGAACAGACTCGGAGGCCCCGGGCAATGGCGCCAGGTCTCCTGAGGGTGGTCCTGGCGAGGACTCCCGCTTCTCCTCCTCCACAACGCCCAACCCAGTGACCCCGGTGTCAGCATCGCAGGTCCCCACGCCCACATGGGAGTCCCGAATGCTTGCACTAGAATGCAGCGTTACTGCATTCATAGCTTCCCAGCAGGTGCACATATCCAGCTTTGCTGGTCCACGCCTAGAGACCGAGGTTCCCTCGAGAGGGACACCAAAATCTGCCCTGGAAACCCCCGAGAGCCATGGGCCTCATGAGGGTCCTCGGCACCAGTCTCGCTTGCCTTCCCGTTCCTTGGGGACGAGATCCTCCAGTGCCTCCAGCTCCAAACGGTCCTTGGCCTCCAGGCAAGGCGACCAGCCGGAATAGGACTCCTCTTCTGATTTTTCAGGCTGGGAGTCGGATGGGGATACTTCCCCTGAGACCCCATACCCATTGGGACCTCCCGTCAGACCCGTCCCCACCCACCTTTCAACAATGTTCGCCACCCGAGGACACCACCTTCTCAGATATGGCACGGGCTCTCAACCTGGCTACCCAGGCGGAGGAGGAACCCTTGAGCTGAAGAGCTCGATATCTAGCAGTCAGTCCCCTCCTCGAATCTCTTGCTGTCCCGATTCCTCCCATTTTGTCCAGGCTGCTAATCCGCATGTGGGAGACCCCTGCTTTGGTCCCATTTGTGAGTAAGTGCCTCGATGGGATGTAGAGGGCGGCCCTGGGTTCAGGAAAACCCAACTCCCCCCACACCTCCATGGTGGTGGAGTCGGCCATGAGAAAACAAAAGATCCTGAAGTCACATTCTTCGGTTCCGCCAGGGAGGGAGTCGAGAGTCTTTGACTCCCGAGGCCACAAGGCCTATCAAGTCCATGCGCTCATGCCGTATTCAGGCATACCAATTGTACACAGGCATGTTTTTATGTGACCTAGCCAAGGAACTTGGGGGCTAATCCGCGGGCCTTGTGAGCGAACCCCTCAACAGGTTCCGGACCCTTCTGAAGTCTGTTACGGAGTGCTCAAAATATCTCTCCTGTGCCGCCTACAATGGATTTGAGTCTTCGGCTCGAGTGGCAGCTGCTGGCATCAGGGCCCGACGCCAGGAAAACCTGCTTTGGTGAACAGCTCTTAGGTAAACTGATGGAGGATAAGGTCGCAGAGATTGAGACAGTTAATCACCCATACCCACCTCTCGCGCAAGACCACCTCCTTTCCTCGGAAGAAACAGCAAACTAAGAAGCCATTCTTTCTGCGGAAGGGCCTACCCTACTGAGGCTACCCACCATTCCCGTGCTAACCACCATGACGCAGGGAAAGTCTGGACCACATGGTCATTGCAAACCAAAAGGGCCCAAGGCCCAAACCCCACCTCCGCCTCAGCCCACCCAGGGGTTTTGACACCAGCAGCATAGCCTTTTGCTCCCTGGCAGTGCTGCAGCCGGTGGGGGGTGCCTATTTTCCTTCGCCCCTCAGTGGGCATCCATCATGTCGGACACTTGGGTCCTCCGAGTAGTCCGGGACGGCTACTCTCTCTGTTTGGAGAGGCTTCCCCCTCCCTTCTTTCCAACGGAACCTCCAGACTTTCCTACAGCAGGAGGTAGACAACCTCCTCGCCCAGCGAGCGGTCAAGAGGGTACTGATGCACCTCTGAGGTCGGGGCTTCTATCCCCAGTACTTCCTCGTCCCGAAGAAGACGGGCAGTCTACAGCCCATCCTCGACCTCCGGAAAATAAACAAGTTCTGATGCGGGAGAAGTTCAAAATGCTATCTCTTGGCATCCTGCTGCCCTTCCTCCAGCAGGGCAACTGACTATGCTCCTTGGATCTTCGGGACGCTTACGTCCACATTCTGATTCACCCCCAGCACAGGCAGTTACTGCGCTTCAGGGTGCTCCCCTTCGGACTCTCATCTGCTCTGCGAGTCTTCACAAAGTGCCTTTCCGCAGCCGCTGCCTCCCTCAGATGGCAGGGTGTACTGCTCTTCCCTTACCTTGACGACTGGCTCGTCATGGGGCCCTCAGCCAGGGAAGCCCGTCTTGCGTCATCACGCACAATCCTCCTCCTCTTGCACCTGGGATTCTTGGTCAACTACTCCAAGTCCCATCTCAAGCCAGCGCAGGCCTTGGAGTTTATCAGCAACACGCCTCAACACTCAGCGGCTGATCGCCTTTCTACCAGTAGACCGTGCGACTTGCCTCTGAGCATGGGTTGCCCAGGTCCAGAGCAATACTTGGGTCACAGTGCGGACTATGCTGTGCCTCCTGGGGCACATGGCCTCTACCGTCCATGTGGTTCCACATGCCCGCATGCACATGCGGACGGCCCAGTGGTGCCTCAGCATTCAGTGGAGCCCGGCCTCTGGTCACCTTAGGGACCCCATTCAGGTCTCCCACAACCTTCACAGGTCAGACTGGTGGCAGGACCTCCACAATCTTCTCCTGGGACTGCCCTTCCAAACCCTGCAGCATGAACTAGTGCTGAAAACAGGCTTTTCTCTGCTGGGATGGGGAGCCCACTGTGGTGCAGTGGCAATGGTCACCCGAAGAGTCTCAGCAGCAGATCAACTTGCTTGAACTTCAGGTGGTCCGATGAGCCCTGAGGGCCTTCGAGGACCACCTCCAAGGAAAGTCAGTACTCGTGCAGACCGACAATCGAGTAGCGATGTTCTACATCAACAAGGAGGGGGGGCACAGGATCACGCCGCCTCTGCCGGGAAGCAGTCCTCCTCTGCTCCTTTGCCTCTCATCGAGGGATGACCCTACAAGCGGTCTACCTCCCGGGCCACAAGAACATCCTCGCAGACAAACTCAGCAGGATCCTCCGCCCTCATGAATGGTGGCTGGACCTGGAGGTGACCAACTGGCTGTTTCATCGGTGGAGGACCCTGACCATGGACCTGTTCGCCAGCCTGGCGAACATTCAGCTCCCCTGCTTTTGCAGCCCAGTCCCGCACCCGAGCAGGGAGGCACAGGATGCATTCCTCTTGATCTGGACCTCCAGGCTTCTCTACGCATTCCCTCCCACTCCTTTCATTGCGAGGACCCTCCACAAAGCTCATTGGGAACAAGCATCGATGATACTCGTCACTTCCTCGTGGCCTCGGCAGCCGTGGTTCCCACTCCTCCGGCTCGCATTCGAGCTTCTGGTTCCCTTGGGCTGTGCCCCAGGCCTGCTAATGCAGGAGGAGGGACGGGTGCTACACCCAAACCTGGCCTCGCTGACCCTCGCAGCCTGGCGGCTGAACGGATCACCCTAGCCATGCTAGACCTCCCAGAGGAGGTCAAAGAGGTCCTCGAGGAAGGACTCAAAGATGAGCTTACACCTTCAAGTGGCGATGCTTCTTGGTCTGGTGCTACGAGCTCCAGATTGACCCTTTCTCGTGTCCCACTCGGTGGGTCCTCCAGTACCATCTTCATCTCTCAAAAGAGGGGCTGAAGTCTAGGTCTGTCAGGGTACACCTGAGCGCCATCTCGGCGCATCACTCCCCCATCAAGGGCAAACCCCTCTCGGAGCAGCCCTTGGTCTCCTGCTTCATGCAGGGCCTCTTGCTGTCCAGACCTCCCATCCGGCCTCCTCCGGCAGAATGGGATCTGAACATAGTGCTCATGCAGCTTACGCATTCACCCTTTGAGCTGATGGAGACATGCTCGCTTCGATACCTATCCTGGAAGGTGGTCTTCCTGGTGGCTTTGACCTCGGCCTGCCAAGTAAGTGAACTCCAGGCTCTCATGGCCGAAGCCCTTTACACCAGGTTCTGTAGGAACTGGGTGGTCCTCTATACCCACCCCAAGTTCCTGCCAAAGGTTGTCTGATTTTCATCTTAATCAGGAGATAGTCTTGCCGACCACCTTCCCGAGACCCCATGCCGACCAGGCATCAGGTTTTGCATACACTTCACTGCAAGAGGGCTCTTGCCTTCTATCTGCAGCGCACCCAGCCTCATCGCAAGTCTGGCCAGCTTTTCGTGACCTGCGATCCCAATCGCCTGTGGCAGGTAGTCACAAAGCGTGCACGCTCCATTTGAGTGGTGGACTGCATCGCCTTCGCTCATGCAAAGGTGGGTGCCCTGCTGGATCGGCGCGTCACCGCACACAGCATCTGAGCCAAGGCAGCTTCAGTGGCTTCGCTGCGCTCAGTGCTGCTATCAGACATCTGCCGGGCTGCGACCTGGGATTCGGTGAACACTTTCGCCTCACACTACTGCCTGGAGAGGGAGTCCTGCTGGGACAGCGCCTTTGACCAGGCTGTACTCCGTAATCTGTTTGGGGTATAAGCAACTCCTGCCCTCCGACCCTTCTCGACGGCTACTGAGGGTTTCGCCCCGGGGACCCGACGACTCAGGCTTCTTCAGGCATTGGCTTCTGCTCACAGCCCCACGGAGGCGTTTTTTTGTTATAAGTTTGGTAGCCTGTAGTTGGAGTCCCATAAGTGAGGACTGACTTCCTGCTTGTTCCTGGAGAAAGCGTAGTTACTCACCAGTAACAGGTGTTCTCCAGGGACAGCAGGAATCAGTCCTCACTACCCTCCCACCTCCCCTGATGAGTTGCTGGATTTTTATCTTTCCCTTGCCATCTGCTTAGTAGGGCTCGAGCTAAGGGACCTGACTGAGCAAGACGGCACCCTTGGGCGGGAAGAGGGCCACGCATGCGTGGCAACAATCCCAAAGGCTTTCTTTGAAAGCTGGGGAATTGCTCTGCACGGGCTCTGTTGGTGCCAGCGTCACCCTATAAGTGAGGACTGATTCCTGCTGTCCCTGGAGAACACCTGTTACAGGTGAGTAACTACGCTATCTGGTGCAAGAGATAAGGGTGTTGGGGCCACTTGGCAATAGTGATCATAGCATGATCATGTTTGATTTCTTAAATGGAGGAAGGATGGCAAGGAAATGCACAGTACTGTCTTTTAACTTTCAAAAGGGAGACTATGATAAAATGAGAAAAATAGTTAAGAAAAAACTAAAAAGAGCAGCTGCAAAGGCTAAAGAATTACATCAAGCATGGGTGGTGTTTAAAAATACTATCTTGGAAGCCCAGACCAGCTGTATTCCATGCTTTAAGAAAGGTGGAAAGAAGGCCAAAAAACTGCCAGCATTGTTTAAAGGTGAGGTCAGTGAGGCTGTTGTAATCAAAAAAGCATTTTTCAGGAAATGGAAAAAGGAGCCAAATGGTGAACTGGAAACACTGGCAAGTTAGATGCAAGGCATTGATAAAGCAGGCAAAGAGAATTTGAGAAGAAGCTTGCTGTGGAAGCAAAAACACATAATAGACTTTAAGTATATTTGCAGCAAAAAAAACCCCTATCAGAATCAGTTGGGCCATTAGATAATAGGGGGTAAAAGGAGCCCTAAGAAGGGGATAAGGCCATAGCAGAGAGACTGAATTCTTTGCTTCAGTCTTTACTGAAGATGATATAGGGAAGTTACCCATGACTGAAATGGTATTTGAAGGTGATGAAGAATTGAAAGAAATATCGATAAACCAGGAAGATATATTACAATTATTTGATAAACGAAACGGTAGTAAGTCACCTGGACTGGATGGTATACACCCCCAAGGATGTTGAAAGAACTGAAATATGAGATTGCAGACATACTACTATTAATCTGTTTAACTATCAGTAAAATCAGCTGTAGGACCGGAAGATTGGAGAATGGCCAGTGTAAAGCCAATTTTTAAAAAGGGTTCCAGGGGTGATCCGGGAAACTATAGGCCGGTGAGCCTGACGTCAGTACCAGGCAAAATGGTAGAAACCTTTATAAAGAACAAAATTACTGAACATGTAGTCATGGTTTAATGGGAGAAAGCCAGCATGACTTTAGCCAAGGGAGGTCTTTTCTTACTAATCTGTTAATTTTTGAAGGTTTGAATAAACAAAGGTGAGCCATTTGAGATAGTGTATCTGGATTTTCAGAAAGCCTTTGACAAGGTCCTTCATGAGATACTCTTGGTGAAGTTAGAAAGTCATGGGATAGGAGGCAGTGTACTATTGTTGATCAGGAACTGGTTAAGATAGAAAGCAGAGCGTAGGACTGACTGGCCAATTTTCCCAATGAAGAAAGGTGAATAGTGGAGTACCCCAGGGATCGGTGCTGGGTCTGCTGCTTTTTAACACATTCGTAAATGACCTGGAAATGGATATGAGTGAGGTAGTCAAATTTGCAGGTGACGCAAAATTATCCAAAGTTGCTAAAACCCAAGAGGATTGTGAAAAATTGCAAGAGGACCTTGATAAATTGGAAGACTGGACGTTCAAATGGCAGATAAAATTTAATGTGGACAAGTGCAAAGTTATGCACCTAGGAAAGAACAACCCAAACTATGATTACATGATGCAAGGTTCCACATTAAGAACCACAATCCAGAAAAAAGATTTAGGCTTCATGGATGTTAAAACCTTCCCAGTGTGCAGTGGTGGCCAAGAAGGCAAATAGAATGCTAGGAATCATAAGGAAAGTAATGGAGAATAAAGCAAAGGATATTATAATCCTTCTGTACTGTTCCATGGTGCAACAGCACTGTGAATATTGTGTGCAATTCTGGTCGCCGTATCTAAAAAAGGATATAGGCGAATAAGAAAAGGTACAGAAAAGAGCCACCAAAATGGTAAAGGGGATGGAGGGATTTATCCCTATGAGACAAGTCATCTGATACACAGAAGTTTTTATGCTTTAAACTCCTGCTCATTTTTCAGGTCATCCTTTTGTCTTCTGAAACTTGTTCAAGATATACCTCTGTTACATTCCTGGTTGTCTATCTTCTGGATGGGATGCAAACCCTATGCTGGAAATAAAAATGGAGGGAATAATAAAATTAAATGCAGAGATACAAATATATGTAGATAATCTGAACATAGTACAATTTGCCATTTAGACTGTAGTCTCAAATTAAATTTATCACATCTCATGACAGAGGTATTTCTTCTGGAGCATTGTTTTACATGCTTTACCAAGATTTATTTTCTAAGGCCCTTCGAGGTTCTAAAGCTACTATTCTGTATTAATGCTCATAGTATGGGAAATAAGATTCTGGTTCTTGAGGCTTAAATGGAGAGGCTGACTTGGATTTAGTGGTGATCGGACACATGATTCGTGGAGAATTATAACATATGTAATTTACCATGCAGTTTATTCAGAAAGAGCAGGAAGAAAGGGGAGACATGGCACTATGTGTATAAATAAACTGGAGGGCTTAAGAGGGCAGGAAGCACTGGGGGGTCAATAGGAGAGAGAATGGAGCATCCATTTGCAATGATGTGATGTATAGACCATCTTCAAAGGCAGAAGGGGACAGGTTTAATTGAAAATATTCACAGTTGCTGTGAAAGAAGTGTTACTGATAGGTTATTTCAGTATGCCAGATGTTAATTGGGACATACCTGCTGTAATGCAATCTAGAAGTAAGGAGATCCTGGATTCTCTACAGGGAGAACTATTCTTGCAACTGGTAACTGAAACCCACATGGGAGGGAGCTATACTGGACCTGGTGCTTACAGATGGGGAGCGTTTCTGATATAGTGGGTGATTGTGCATCCAGTGTTCACTGGATATTGTGGTCCAGTATTAGGACAAGAGCTGAGAAAGTTCATTCAAATGTGAAGGTCCTGGACTTTGGGAAAATCAACTGTCAAGATGAGACAATACCTCGGAGTTATCTGGATAGGAAGAGCTAAGGGATGTAGAAAAGCAGTGGGTAAAACTTCAAGGGCATATTTTAAAGATGGCAATCACATTTATTTACTATCCTGACAAAAAGATAAGGAAAAGGAGGCCACTGTTTCTCAAGAGGTAACTGAAAAGGTGAGGGGGGAAAAAGAGGGAGATCATAAAATACAAGGAGTTTCAGAAAGAGGAAGGTATGTGTTAATGTTTGGAAAAGCCACTAGGTATGTTTATTAAAGGTTTAATACACATTAAGTGCCCACAACCTTTTTATTTCTGTGGATAGAGTGGCACTTAACATGTGTTAATTTTATTAATGCGTGTTAACCTTTTAGTAAATATGCCCCTAAGAGAAACTAGTAAAGTAGTCAAGCAAAGATTAGAAATAGAACAAAACCTTTTCAGATAAGTTAGTGAGAGGAGGAAGTGCAAAAGTGGTATTGTTAGACTTGAGTGAAAGGGAGGAACATGTAGAAACTGAGGAGGATAAAGTAGAATTGCTTTAACAAATATTTCTGTTCTTTGTTCACAGATGGAGGGCTGGGAGTAGGACCTCACATACACAAATAGGATCATAAATAAGGTGGATTTTCAGAAGACTGTGAGGAGCTATCTAAAAGTAAACAAAGTGATGGAGCCAGATGGGTTACATCCAAGAGTATTGAAGGAACTTGAGGAAGATCTGGTGGTCCCACTGTCTGACCTTTTTAATTCTTCTTTAGAGACAGGAGTAATTCTAGAGGACTTGAGAAGGGCACATGACCCTCCACACACAAGTGGGAGTAAGGATGAGGTTGGGAACTACAGGCTGGTTAGTCTGACCTCTGTGATGAGTAAATTAATAGAAATGCTGCTAAAACAGGATAGTGGAGTTTCTAGAATGTAATGCAGGATCCAAGGCAGCAGGACTTGCCAGACAAATCTGATTTCTTTCACTGGGTGATCAGACATTTGGACCAAGGGGGGACTCTAGATGAGGTATACTTAAATTTCAATAAAGCCTTTGACACTGTTCTGCACAGATGACTTATAAATTGAGTGCCCTAGGGATAGACTGTAGTGACCAACTGGGTTAGAAACTGAGTGGGAGGCGGCAAAGGTTACAGGTAAAAGGCGTTCGCTCTGAGGACAGCATTACCAGTGGTGTGCCACAGGAATTTTTCCTTGGCCTAGTTAATTTTTGTAAGATATTACAGAAGGGCTGTTGGATAAGGGTTGCCTCTTTGCAGCTGATGCCAAAATCTGCAATTGAGTAGACATCTATTAAATTCAAGATGATCTCCCTAGGTACTCTTCTTCCCTATCTCCAGAGTCAGGATTGGCTCTGTTCTCGATCTAAAGGACACATACTCACATTCTTATCCATGCAGAACACAGAAGGTTCCTGCATTTCCTGTTCGAGGGGAGACATCAGTACAGAATCCTACCTTTTGGCCTCGCCTCTGCCCCAAGAGGCTTTACAAAGTGCATGGCAGTGGTAGCTGCATTCCTAAGAACTCTAGGGATATTTGTCTTTCCCTACTTAGACGACTGGCTCATTCGAGCAAGCACATCTCTAGAGGCCAATCTTTCTCTCATGCGCCATGCAGGTGCTGCAAAACTTGGGATTTGTAATAAATCTTCCGAAGTCCCATCTCGTTCCCCCTCAAACTCTAGAGATTATAGGGGCTCTCCTAGACACTCAACAGTCGAGGGCTTTTCTGCCCCAAGCCTGCTGTGCTCGACTCATTCAGCTTGCATGCCTCAAGACCTCTCACTGCTCAAGAAATGCTGCAACTCCTGGGCCTTATGGCATCTACTGTACATGTGGTTCCATACGCTCGTCTGCATATGTGTGCAGCTCAACCCTGGCTTCCCAGTGGTCTCAAGCATCTGGTCATTTGGGAGACAGGATAATACTCTACACGTCTCATCTCATCTCTCCAGTGGTAGCAATCCCCAGAACACCCTTCTCGTTAGGTCACCTTTTCAGAAGCCTCCACATCAACATACCCTGACGATGGATGTGTCCAAATCGGACTGGGGAGCTCACCTGGACAACCTCTCCACGGAGGGTCTTTAGTCTTATCAGGAGTCACAACTCCACATAAATCTGTTGGAACTCAGAGCCATCCACAGTGCTCTCAAGGTGTTCCACGACCACCTTCGCTTCCGCACAGTTCTAGTCCAGACGGACAATCAGGTAGCCATGCTCTACTTGAATAAGCAAGGTGGTACAGGCTTTTGGACACTTGGCAACGAAGCCCTACTCCCGTGGTCCTTCACCATACAGCATCAGATTCACCTACTTGCAATGTATCTCCCAGGCAAACAGAATCTCTTGGCGGACAAACTCAGTCGAGTACTGCTACCCCACAAGTGGTGTCTCCATGCGGACAAGGTCGCTCACATTTTTCAGATCTGGGGAACCCCAGATATATAACTGTTTGCAAGTCCTCAGAATGCCAAACTTCCCCGCTTCTGCTCCAGAACAGCTGCTCAGAACAACCAAGCAGTAGATGCCTTTCACCTTCTCTGGGGTCAAGGCTTCCTATATGCCTTCCTTCCTTCCCCTCATCCCCAAAACTCTTTTCAAACTCCAGAGAGACGAGGGCTACATGATTCTTATAGCCCTGTGTTGGCCACGACAACCGTGGTATCCTCTGCCTCTACATTTCTCAAGTTCAACCAGTAGATTTGGGGTTTGCTCCATATCTCCTCTTGCAGGAGAACGGGACGCTGCTGCATCCCAATCCACAGTCCCTACATCTTACAGTATGGCTGCTGAAGACATTGCATTCCAGGACATCAGCCTCTCTCAACAGATGAAAGCTATCCTTTTGGCTTCTAGGAAACCTTCCACAAGGTGCTATGCCTTTAAGTGGCGTAGATTCTCTCTCTGTTTAAAAAGGGATCTTAACCGCTTTCCAGCTCCAGTGGAAACATTACTTTAATATCTTCTCCACCTCTCTTCTTCTGGACTCAAAACCAATTCAGTAAGAGTCCACCTAAGTGCCATTGTGGCTTTTCACATGCCCTTAGATGGTCAACCCATCTCCTCTCAGCCGCTGAGAAGTCTTCTATTAACTAAGCCTCTCATTAAGCCACCCCCAGTGGCATGGGATCTTTAATGTTGTTTTAGGACAACTTATGAAGCTGCCTTTGAACTCCTAGCCACTACTTCTCTGAAGTTTCTTGCTTGGAAGGTCGCCTTCATTATTGCCCTCACTTCAGCAAGGCGCATCAGTGAGCTTCAGGCTTTGGTGGCTGACCCTCCTTTTACACGATTCCACCATGATAATGTAGTCCTTAGGACTCATCCTCACTTTATGCCAACGATGGTCTTGTCTTTTCACTTAAAGCAGTCGGTTTTCCTCCCTGTTTTTTTCCCTTCACCTCATTCTTCTAGGGCAGAAGTAACCTGTTATACTCTAGATTGCAAACGTGCTTTGGCCTTTTATCTCCAGAGAACTTGGGAGCACAGAAAAGCTTCCCAACTTTTCATCGCTGTTGACTCGAGTTACCAAGGTCTACCAATATCCAAGCGGACTCTCTCCAGATGGATAGCAGATTGTATCTCTTGCTTACAACAGTGCAGGACTCTTTTGAGGGTCACGTCACTGCACATAATGTTCGGCCAATGGCTACCTCCATGGCAAATCTGCGCTCTGAAGCGATTGATATGCAAAGCTGCAACCTGGTCCTCTGTCCATACTTTCGCTGCTCACTATTGCCTGGACAAGGACTCCTGCCGGGATGCCTCGTTTGACCAAGCTGTTCTCCAGGATCTCTTTCAGACTTAGATCAACTCCTACCCACTGTCCCAGGTTTCGATACCAGACATCCTTGGAGGATCTATGACCTACTACTTAGGCCTGTGCTCCACAGCTCGCTCTGAAGTCATCTCTCTGGCATCTCCAAGCTAGGGAGTTCCATATGTGAAGACTACATTCCTGCTTGTTTCTGGAGATAGCATAGTTACTCACCTGTGATGCAGTTACTAAATATGCAAATCAAAAATGCTTAACTGCTGATTTTCTTTCAAAAAAACTGCACGATCAGATGCGAAGAGCATCTGATCGTGCAGTTTGAAGGAAAATCAGCAGTTAAGCATTTTTGATTTGCATATTTAGTAACTGCATTGCTTTAAAGGATGGTCGTTGATGCTAGATGGCATAAGCATTTAGAAATCTTTTTGCTTGAAAAAATGCCGAATGTGTTTTGTTGATATATAACTAACAAAGAACAGCAGTATGAATATTTACCTGATGAATTTAACTTAACAATTTCTGGTAATATGCGAAGCAAAATATCTCTCATAATCCCTGCACCCTACCGTTGCTTGGTTTCTCTTATAGCCGCCCCCCTCCCCAGCTGTAGTCCAGTCTCTCTCTCTGTGTCTTTCTCTCTCTCTCCCCCCCCCCCATAGTTCCCATACTCTACCTCCACCCTCTTGCCATAGCACCCCACCCAGCCTTTACCCACTGTCACACTTGCTCACATTCCTGTTAACTTGCTGTTGAGAACCACAGTGAAAATGGCACACTGCTAACTTTCTCACTGTGATCTGCTCTCTCCTATCAGCTTGAGCTGCATGGTGAAGGAAGTTTAGGTAAATCTTGTGACACTTGAAACAATGAGATTAGGCCAAACTTCCTCCATTGTGCAGCTCAGTCTACTTTTAGAGAGCTACTGTGGAAGTAAAGTTAGCAGGGTGCCATCTTTGTTGCATTTCCGGCACACTAAAACCTTTGGGGCATTAAATCCCAAGCACTAGGGTGCAATTTCTAGGTGCCATTGTGACCTAGCACCTAGGATTTTTTGAGCCCTGCATTAGTACATGGTATGCAGAATGGAAACTTTGAGATCTTTAGTCTTGTGATAGCCCACACCTAAGAACTACAGCAGTGAAAAATCTCTTTAGAGGGGAACAGGAAAGGTGCTGTGCAAAAGGGTTGGAAAGACAGCATCCCTGCTTGGAAGAGGGGAGGGAGGGAGATACCCGAGACTGCAGTGTGGATTTGCAAGGCTCTTGGCTGCTGAGGAAAGGTTGATCCATGATCTGTAGTTGACTCTAGATAGAGAATTATTGGGCTTTAGGGGGCATCAAGTTCAAATTTTCCCAGGAGACATGGTTTGCATATGAGTTTACAGCAAAGGAGTAGATTTGGACATTAACCCTCACTGGGGGGGCCTTCAAATATGAGGGCTATAGAGCTAGCTATGCACATTTTTCCCTATCTTGAAAAAGTGGCAGAAGCTCTTCATGGTAATATCAAAAATGTGTGAGAATATTCAATACTACTGACACCTGAATAGGACAAGGGTCATGGGTTTGGAGGTTCCATGGAAGGAATGCTCTGAGGAACAGCAGAAATCCAGTGTCATGACAATGAGGGACCAGGGGAATCCACAAAGTGCAGAGTTAGCTGGAGGAAATAGGAGGGGACAGAACTGGTCAATGTGTGAGTAGCAAGTAACGGTGTAAGTTGGGAGAGTATAGTGAAGGAGAGAATAAGTACTAAGAAAAGTGATAAGATTACTGTAAAGGTGAAGGAGCTAAATAGCTATGTTATGTTCCTGAAGATATTTTGCCATTTGAAATGGTTGAATGCCTCACTAATTTTAACAGGTTTTTTAATACTGCTTTATCCTCAAGTCAAAGTGGTTTACATTATAACAAAGCATGAGAACAGGTAACAGGATAACAAATATGTTAACTTACAACATGATAACTTATATACAAGGTAATGTGGGAGTGGGAAACCCACCTTTTAAAGCTCAGATGAGTATTTGTGTAATAGAAACTTCTTCCATATGTTTCTGGCCTCTAATTGCTTGGAGAGTAGGAAGATGAGTGTGCGAATTAGGGTCATGAGAGAATATTAGTTGGACAAGTTCCTTGAGGGAAAAATCTATAAACCATTATTAAAATGGACTGGGGGAATCCACTGCTTAACCATGTGATAAGCAGCATGTAGTATCTCTACCTTTTTTGGGAACCTGACGTGCTTGTGACCTTCATTGGCCACTGTTGGAAATAGGATATTGGGCTTGATAGACCTTTGGTCTGACACAGTATGATGCATAGTGTTTTTATGTAGATCTTGGCTATAGCAAGAGAGATGAGGGAGATATTACTGCTACTGAAGTAATCATGGTGGGGACTTTTAACATACCGGTGAAACCCCCATTTTGACAACTCTAGTAGTGGGGTGGGAGGTGTTCACCATTCATAGTAGCGTTCTCTTTAAGTACTTGGAGAACAGAAAGCAGGTCTATACTTTTCTATTCCCATCCACATGGGTTTTCGTCTCTATTTGGTGTGATAGTCTTGGAACATTCACTGGCTCCCAATGTAATAAGAGCAGAGACTAAGGGGTATGTTTACAAAGCAGCAGTAGCAGTCTCCATGTGATATTGGAGCTGTGGCCCCTTTGAATTCATTGATATCGCATGGAGGCCGCTACCGCTGCTTTGTAAACATACCCCTAAAGCTATCACTTGGTCAGACCATGCCCCTGTATGAATGGAATTTAGGAAACAGGTTGAGAAGAGCAGAGTGTTCTGGAAAATATTTTGGATGACCCAGTAACTTGTACTGACCTGGAGGAAGAGATCCGGGAGTTCTTAATTAAATAAGGATGTCTTTTTTTCCCAATGATGTTGGACTGCATGGAAACAGTCCAAGAGAAAACTGATTTAGTATGGGGAAATTTTAAAAAGAAAAGGGGGGGGAGGGTAAAAGTTACTGAGAAGGATTCACTGTGAAATTTAGCAAAATTGAGTAAGGATGAAAAAAGTGCTTCCTGTTCAGTTTATAAACAGATATTTTTGGGGGGAGGGGGGCGCAGAGGAAGGATTAGTGTTCATCTTGAATAAAATCAAGCAGGTTTTCTTTGAGCAAGGGAATAAAGCGACTTATTTGATTTACCCACATACTGAAGTCATGCTCCATTCAGAACCAGATAGGATTGAGGATGAATCTAGATTTTGTGCACTTTATAAATGCCTATGGGATGAGACAATCCAGGAAACTGAGTTTGGATTCCTTCCTTGGCGATTTATATTTGGTATCCTTTTCAGTAGATGAGAATTTGGTATTGGCCACTTTTTAATGTGAGGCTACTCATTAGCCATGCTAACCCTAGTGAGGTACAGAGCCCTGAGCAAATCAGCTGATTATGCTCTTTCCCTCCCACTCGCTCATGCCTTATTTATTATCCTCGCACTCAACCAACCCTCCCACTGACCCCTGTAATGCAGCAGTCTTTTTTTTTTTTTTTTTTTTTTTTTAGTTTTTTTTGGCCATTAGGACTTACTGTAGTAGTGGCAGCCCTTCCACTCGCTCATCATGGTGCTGGCTTCTTTTGCTGCACTCCAGCAGTGTGTGTAGTCATAAATAACTATGTGTGTGTGTTATGCCCATGTAATAAGCAATCATTTTGCATTTCAGTTTAAAGTATAGCATTACACATCTTGACCTGCTATATAAATCTAGAACACCAGCAGTGATGGTGGTGTCCCCTCCTTCCCCTGCCCAGTAGTTGCTCCCACCACCTTCCTGGACCATGAGGCACCACACTCACTTTGAGGCAGAATGCACTTTTTTTTTCTTTAACAATAAGCTGGTATTTGCACATCATCAAAAGTGGGCCACAGTGACATCTGCTTGTGGAGGAGAAAGAGACAGGCATAAGTGACAAAAATATGTTGAAGCTGAATGAGTTTTGGAGTAAATGGACTGCAGGGAGGTGTTGAGGGTCAAGACTTTCTGTGCTCAAGGGCTAGTCCTAATCTGTGGGTTGCAGTTTGCCTGCCCTTGCACTAGGTGCTTTGACCCCTTTTTGTGGGGGTGGGGAGCTAACCCCATAAATGAGCTCTGTAGCAGTAATAAATGGTTTGTACTTACTATGATATGTATGGACCCATCTCGTTGCTTAACGCGGATCTCAAACTGTTAGCTAACATTTTGGTGAATAGCCTACAAATAACTATTGCCTACTTGGTTCATGAGGACCAGGAAGGCAGGTCTGATGCCACCTATGGTTACTTGATCTCATCTGGATGGTGAGGAAAAAGGATTTCCACGATGCTACTATCAATAGACACCAAGAAGGTGTTTGACAGGGTTCACTGGAACTTGTTCCAGGTGCTTTGGAAAATAGGTATATGAGGTAATGTATAAGGCTCTGCGGGTATGTATTAATTATGGTTATGCAGAATGCTTTCTTTTCTGGAGGGGCACAATATACAGAGTTGCCAGTTATCTCCTCTGTTTGCCCTTTCCATAGAGCCACGAACAGACAATATTTGAAGGAATGGCGGACACAAGGGTGTAGATGGAACCAGTGCAATATAAGAGTTCTTTGCTGATGACATGTTTGATTACCACTCCAGGTATTTCCCTGGCTATTTAAAGAGTTGAATAGATACATTACTATATCATGCCTCAAGGTGAGCATGGGCAAGTCTGAAGCACTGAACATCAACCTGATAGAGGAGCAGCTGAAAATCCCTGAAACTTTTTTTTTTGTTTGCTGTGGTATCCCTCCAATACTTGGGAGTTGAGATCACTAATGATCCTAACTGTTCCCTTCCAGAACTGTTAAATCCCTAGACACTGAGGACCAGAGAGAGAACATGACATTTCAGACTACCTGTGTTGGTACACCAGCTTCCATCTCTGGTCCTATTCAAATCCAGACTGAAAACCTACTATTTTGTGTCTGCTTTTGTATCCTGACCCCCCTCCCCCCCTTATTCTCCTGTTTAACACCCCATGTGGTCTTTAATCACTTCCCTCAAACTACTTAAACCTCCCCCCCCCCCCCCACTGTTTTTCTTGAATAGATTGTAAGCTCTCTGAAGCAGGGGCTGTCTCTTATGTGTTTATGTACAGCGCTGCATATGCCTTGTGGTGCTATCAGTTAAATTATAACCTGGTATCTGCCTCAGTGTCTAGGGACTTAACTGTCCTGGATGGTAATATGGTTATTTGTGGCTAGGGCAATAGTGTCAAGATGAGCATACTAACTAGGTTGTACTGTCTTTTTTTTTTCCCCCCTTCTAGATCTTCCTATTGGGCTCCACTATAAGGTCCTTAAGATGTTTAGCTTCATCAGGCATAGGAGACCTCCACAGGTGGCAAGAGCTGTACTTTTCCAGCCTAAGCATTGCAGGGTGTTCAGAGTTACTTATGTTGTAGCCCAAATGTGAGCTCTCTTAGACTGAAGAGGGATTCTGAACAGAAAACAGTGGGTACAAATAAAGCAAAATATTGGTGAGGTTCCACTGAGCTATTCTCTGCTGTTTACAAGAGTCTGTATGACCCTGGGTGGCATTGACCAATCTTAACACTAATATCCCAGTTGTGCTCTAGGACGAATAGTGGTTTGAGAGTGCTTGACCAGAAAGGACACACTATCAATTAGGTTCAATAAAGAATTCTAGCTGGGATCCATCTTTGGGGCTTTTAAGAGATGGCCATAGATAGGGTTGGATGCCCTGGAGCAGTCCTTTTCAGGGGCACTGTAATATATTTTGAAGAGTTGAGAGAAGTATGGAATTCCCAATAAAGACTATCTACTTTTTGCAAGTACATCATCTGTCTTGTGGGCATGCCTGCAAGACTAGGGAAGGGGGAGAAAACAACTTTTGAGGTTTTGTTTAAAACGTCAGAAGAATATAGATGTGATCTCCAGAATATACAGTACTCTTTATTTTAATTCTCCCTTTATGTGGAAACCATCCCATATCTTAACTATGATGAAAGATAACAAAAGCCTTGGGGGATGAGGATAGGTAGGTGATCTTTCCAATATCTTAATACCTGTTAACGTTCTAAGAAAATGAATGCAAATTACTGTATTGGTCTTACCTTACATCAGTTTGACTATGAAAGATGTATATTAATGTAAGTGACATGCACTGGAGGACTGGTAATCAGAAGGGTGGGTTTTTCCACCTCTGGTGGTCCAAACCTACTGGGATAGAACCAGAAATAATTGTGAATTGATCAAATATCCTAAAATATTCTCTGTGGACAAGCAGGAAGTAAGTCCTCATGCATGGGTGACATTCCCGACGGAACCCTGTGTGGGAAGGCTCTGCAGCTTTTATTGGAAGCTTTTTGGAGGCTCCACCGTGCCTGTGTGCCTCCTTCCTGCCTGCTGCCTTCGGAAGTGCTTAATCGTTTTCTTGCATTCCATTTTCCTGCCTGCTATCCCAATTTTTTTGATTGCTCTTTTCTTCCTTGTATTTTTTTCATATCCTATCCAGTGGCACCATTGGTGCCCAGGTCTGGCTCTTCACCATTGAGCTGTTTGATTTTGCCACGGCTATTTTTCCAAACATGCCCCAAAAACCGACCAGTGGATTTAAAAAGTGCACCAAGTGTGCCCTGGCCATCTCTATCACAGAAGCCAAGTGTGCCCTGGCCATCTCTATCACAGAAGCAAAATTAATGCCTCTATTGCCTATGACCAGATTGTCAGCCCTCTTCTTGTAATTTGTGCCTGCAGATGACAAGGAGAGAGCCTCAAGGGTTGTAAAAAACAGCAGGAAACTGCTCAGCACTCCACAGCCTGAATGTCATTGGCATCAACATCATTGGTCTCCATGCCTTCGAAGGTGGTTCAGGATGTTGGCAGGGGTATCTACATTGAAAGCCTCTTGAGCTCAGTTAGAACCAAGCACCCGAACAGCCCTGGATCATTGGTCATCGGTCGGCCTCCCAGCGAGGAGGGAACAGACATTTCCCCCATTGACGTTGCAGGGTACTTGGTTTGAGCACTGGGAGAAAGCTTCAGTGCATCTGTATCAGTCTTTCGCATTGCGATGTCGAAAGCAATGGTGGGCTGTGTGAGCACCTCTGATATGCTACACAGGGAGGACTGTTCAACTTCCAAGGGTTTGGAGGGAACTGACAGCTTCCCAATAGCCAAGTGCAAGCCACTGATACCCCTCCCCCTCCCCCCATACAGATGCCAGATACATTGTTTGAAGTTAGTCCTCTGAGCATTTGGAATCGGCAGCCATGGAGAAATGGCTCCTAAAGGTGCTTGAGGATCGCATGGCAATCCTGTTGCCAAGGCATCGGCTATTGTACAACAGATTCTGGAGATGCATGTGCTGCCCCCATCAGATGCATAGACATCGGGACATCGAAGGGATCTGACACCAATTACGGCTCAGCCAGTTTCCCTCTCCAGCGTCTTGGGGTCTGATGCACCCTTGAAGCCTAGATGGGCTTTGGTGCATTGGCGTTCTCAGAGAAGCTCCCATTCCCTTTGATACAGAAGGGACCTCCAGGCTCAGGATCGGAGGTATTTTGACTTCCTTTTAGAGTCTGACTGTTGGCTGGGTAGCTGATGTGGAATCGGAGGACTTCTCAGAATACAGGTCCCTGGAGCTCTCATCAGACCCTTCCCTGCTTCATGAACATCTGAAGTCTCCCTCTGAAGACATGATCTTTCAAGATTTTGAGATGGATATGGCCAAAGCCATACCAGTCTCTCTGGAGGCTGAGAATGAGCCATGGGACAGAGGAGTTGGGAATAGTGCAATACTCCTCTACACCTAAGGAGGCGGTGACAGTGTCTGTACATTGCATCCTGCAGTGGGTGCAGATGAGGATGTGGGATAGGCCCCTCATGGTACCTCCAGTGAGTAGATGGCTTGACTCAATGTACAAGGTGCAGAATGCCCCTGGTTTTAAGAGTACCAGGACTCATTCTTTGGCACCCCTTGGATCTTGGATTTTTTGGGATGATTTCCAGGGCTCGAAGATCATTGCCCAAGTGGCCTCATACCAGCTCTACATGAGCATGTTCCTTAAAGACATCATGCAGGGTCTATCTGACCTGTCTGAGTTTTTTCCTCTTGAAGTTGGAGCAGTTTCACACTTTAGTGGGCCATGGTAAGGGCTGCTCAGAGTTCCTGGTCCAGGCAACCTATGATGCCTTCGAGATGACATCAAGAGTAGCACAATAGTCATTGGGGCCCAGAGACTAGACTGACTCCAGTCCTAACACTTGGAACAATCAGTTCAGAATAAACTGGTGGAGATACTGTGCTGCAGTGAGAATCTGTTCGGTGAACAGGTGAGAAAGATGACATTACAGAAGCAGCATATCACGCTTACCAGATTCTCCAGGCGCACATCTGAAACTATTTACTATAGGATGTACCAAGGAGAGGGGGCTAGAAGAACTAGTACTCCTGCAGACACCTGTACTTGCCTGGACATCAAACCTCCCAGCAGAAACAGCTGGCCCCTCACCAGCAACAGCACAAAGAGAAGGCCCAGCCAGTCCTGTAGCCAAAGCCTGGGGATGGAGTTCTGACTGATTCTTCCAAAGCATTGCCAGTCCATCAGGGGTTGCCATGCTGAACCCTCCCGTTGGGGGGGAAGGCTCACTCTCCCCAGAGAATGGCCCCTCATAACCTCTGACTCCTAGGTACTACAAAAAATCTGGAGTAGATACAGGTTGCACCTCTCTGAACTACCTCTAAGCTGACTTCTGAGGGCATATTGCCTCGACTCTCCTCCTCAATCAGATATTGCTTTGGAAGGAAATCTCCACCCTCCTCGCCAACCTAGCTATCTGTTGTTCTACAAGAGCAAATAGGGCGGGGCTTTTACTCAAAGTACTTTCTGGTTCCCAAGATGGGGGGGTTTCCATCCCATCCTGGACCTCAGGGACCTAAACATGTACTTGGTGAGAGAGAGGTTCAAGATTATTTCTCTGGGCATCTTGCTCCCGTACCTTCAAAAGAGATTTGGCTATCCTCCCTGTATCTAAAAGATGCATATACTCACATACCAATTCATATTGCTCACAGGAGGTGTCTCATTCGTCCTGGAAGGGCAATATTTTCAGTATTGAGTGCGGCCTTTCGGCCTAGCCATGGCCCCCCGAGTCTTCACAAAATGTCTTGCGGTAGTGGCAGCCTACCACCAAATGCTGGGGGTATTTGTCTTCCCCCTGGACAATTGGCTAATAAAGCACCAGTCCAGAGGGAGTTCAGGCTCCACATGACTGACCACGCAGGTGTTAGAGCTGTTGGTTTGTGATCAACCACCCCACCCAACAACTGGAATTCATAGGAGCCCTCTTGACACGACTCGGAGCTTTCCTCCTGCAGGACCGGTTTCATAGGCTGACAGCTTTTGTTCAGGACACTCTACTGCAGGGGCTCCCAAACCTGCCTCCCAGCCAGTTGGGTTTTCAGGATTTCCACAATTAATATGCATGAATGATTTGCATGCACTGCCTCCATTGTATGCAAATCTCACTCATGCATTTTTGTTGTGGATATCTGGAAAATACAACTTACTGGGGAGGCCCCAGGACAGGTTTGGGAGCCCCTGCTGTACTGCGTCACTATCTTTGCCTTGTCTTGCTGCTGTATTGCTGTTGTCTGTGACTCCTCTCCCTCTATCATTCACGTAGCTCTAAGGAAGTTCCCCATTGAGCAAGCATCCCTGCCAGCCAATCCCTGCGCAGCGCCTGGCATGTGAGCATTAGGTGACCAGAAGCCTATTAATCAAAACCATTGTGGCGTTTCGTGCCGGAGTAGCAAATCTTGCTCCTTGGGCGTGCTTGGAGTGGCCCCAGGGGAGACCTGACTCTGAGAACTTGTTTGGCATTCTTCTCCCAGTAAGCCCTACCTTTTTTCTTGAGTCACTTTTTGGCTTCCCTCATCTTTGCATCTGTGCACACTGTCCCCATTCACTGGGGCGGGCGCCTCTCTGGGCCCACCACTCCTTTCGGTCCTGATCACCGCATTCTTTACTTGATTGCCATTTACTGTCTCCTTTGTTGCCTATGCCTCTCTTCCCCTTCTCTGCTCCCCTGTTGTGCTGCCCTCCTGAACTGCAGGTCTATTAGAGCCAAGACCTCTGATTGCTGATCTCATCCCTCAACACTCTGGATCTCCTTTTCCTGACTGAAACGTGGCTCAGGGTCAGCAATGACCATGTGCTTCATCGCTGCCTTCCCAATTGTTTCGTTGCCTTCTCCATTCCATGCTGTGGGAGGACTGGAGGAGGTGTTGCCCTCTATTCTCCCTCCCTCTTTCTAAGGTGTCTGCTTCCTTCCTCCACTATCCTGAGGCTCTTCTGGTCTGTCTGCACTCCTTCCCTCTAGTCACTTCTCTACTGTCCTCCCATCCCCAGTTCCCTTTCATTGGAATGCACTCCTCTTGACTCTTGCTGAAGCCATCCATTACTCCCATCTTTGTTATGGGTGATTTCAACATACTTTGACAATCCTTTGAAGGCTCGTGACAAATCATTTCTTATTTTTCAGACCTCAACCTTGTTCCTTCTGTTTATTTCCCTACCCATGCTGCCAGCCACACCCTGGACCAACTTGTCCCTTCCACCTCCTGTCTTTTCCACCCTGCCCCCCCTTTATCTCTCTGGTCTTCTCATCCGTTGGATCACTCATTCTTGTGTGCTGTTCACTTTTCTGCTGGTACTCACTCCAGTACAAAGTTCATTTTCTTCCTCATCTGTCCCTAAGACAATTTGGACTTGTAAACTTACCACTGATGCCCCACCTGTCTCCCCCCCCCCCCATCTGATCAATGTCTCCCTATCGACAATCAGTTGCATCACTGGTACACTCAGCGCCAGTCTGCTTTCAATTCCGTGACTCCTCTCCATCCCAAGCGCCGCCTCAGGATGTGCTCCTGCCCCTGGTATTGTGCTGGCTTCTTTGTGCAGTGTGCTCATTTGCATCATGCAGAACGCTTCTGGTGCAAAGACTGCATTGTTAGTTCCTTGTCCACCTTTAAATATACACCATCTTTCAGGTCGATGATCACTTGAGCCAAAAAAAGATTTACTCCTCGCTCATTGATTGACTGAATAATCAGTCCAGGACATTATACTCGTTTTTTTCTCAACTGACACACCCTCCACACACCATCTGCCACCTCACTGCTGTCCCCTGATCAATTTGCACAATCATTCCTTGGAAAAAAAAAAAACTGTTTGGCCTTTCTTCCCGCTCTGCTTCTCTCTGATCCTCCTGCCTGAGACTTCAGACTCTGTCCTTCATCTCGCCCCCACCCCCAGATACCATGCCCAGCACTTTAGGCCTTTCATCCTCTACCGGAGTCTTTTGTCACACATTTAACCCCATCTCATCCGTGGCCCTCTCCAAACAGATCTCCTCCTTGTGTAAGACCACCTGTTGTCTTTACCCCATCCCATTTCCTAGATCTGCGCTTGTCCTTCTTCCTCCTGCTCTATTATCAACTCCAGTCTTTCCTCTGGCACCTTCCCCTTAGTGTGGAAGCACGCCTCAGTTCGCCCCATCCTCAAACACACCTCATCAGGATATATCCTCACCAGTTACAGACCTGTCTCCAATCTCTCCTTCCAGTCACAGATCTTGGAAATACTCATCTTCTCACAACTCATTCATCACCTGGATTTTACTAATGCTCTTCATCCTTGCCATGCTGTTTTCTGCCCAGGTTACAGTATGGAAACCATCATCCTATCTCTCAGTGAAGTCTGTGCATTTCTGGACCAAGACGATGTCACTCTCATAGTTTCTCTCGATCTCTTCTGTGCTTTCAACTTTGTTGATCACTCCCTTCTCACTCACCTTCATAATTTTGTTCTCCGTGGTACAGTCCTTTGCTGGTTCACCTCCTTTCACTCTGTGATCTTTCTCGGTCTACTCAGTCTTTCACTTCTGCCTTTTCCCCCCTGTACTGTAGAGTTTCACAGGATTCTGTCCTTGTACCCCTACTCTTTAATGTCTTCCTCGCTCTTCTCATTCAACAAGGCATTTCCACTTATTACAACGTTGATGATGATCTGCTGCTTCTGCACACTGATCCCTCTTTGCCTGATCTTTCCCCTCAACACCTGCCTGATCCAGCATCGCTGACTGGCTTTACACTAACTGCCTTTCTCTTAGCCAAGTTGCTGAGGTCTTAATAGGGGTTAACTGGTACTGCTTCCTTGCTGCCTTCTTCTCTTCTCCACCTTGGCACCCCATTCTCCCTGGTTTTCTCCATCTGATACCTGGGTGTAATTCTGGATTCGGCTCTAATTTACCATGTCCAGATTTTTTTCTGTTCTCAAGGCCTTTTTCATTCTCTGTCAGATCCATGCTCTTTGCACTCTTCTTTCTAATCCTGCTTTAACCACCCTGTTGCTCTCCCTTGTGATTTTCTGTTTGGACTACTTTATCTTTATTATGACATTTGATATATCGCCTGTGCTATGGCGTCTAGGTGGTTCACCAAAAAAAAGGGCACTGTAATTTACACAGGTCTCCCACAAGATCAACTCAATCGCCTCCAGTTCATCCAGAATACAGCTATTTGCCTTTTTGCCCATGCCACACATTATGATCACATTTCTCGTCTCCTGGTACACTATCACAGGCTCCCTGTTTCATTTTGCATCAGTTTTAAGATACTTGTTCTGGTCCACAAAGTTCTCCACACAGGCATTCCCTCCTGTCTCTCCTCTAGCATTGTCCTTCATGCTCCACACTGCTCACTCCATTCAAATAATCTCCACCTTCCCTCTGCTTCTCACACCAGATACAAACTGACATGGACACTGTTTCGCAGGCAAGGGCCAAGAAAATATAAAGCAATCTTCCCCTGGCCTTCTGACTTGAGCCGAGCCTAGCCTCCCCTCCTTTAAGACCAGCTCAAAACCCTTTTACTTCAGGAGGCCTTTGACAGCACTGTCACCTGAGTCCCATACCTGTGAATTGATAGCTGATGGTGGTTCTGCCCCTCCTATATTCCTAGCTTTTCCTCTTACCCCCCCCCCCTTCCTTGTCTTACCCTGGTATAATTGTAGTTCTTTCTTATCTGGGATGCTGGAGTTCCTTTCATGTTTTCATTTGTTTTTATTGTGAATCGTTCTACCAATCTGTTTAAAGAATGGTATATTAAAGGTTAATAAACATAAAACTTAGAATGTTAACTGTCCTGGGCCACATGGCCTCTCCAATGTATGTTACACCCCTGGCACTTCATATGCAGCAGATTCAATGGACTCTGCAGACTCAGTAGACCCAGGCCATGGGTTGCCTCTGGGATTGGATATGTCACCAGTCCCCTGGTCCAATCACTGCATTGGTGGACGGTCCCTCAGAATTTGCTCAACGGCCTCCCCTTTCAAAAGGCCTTGCCCCAGAAGATCTTGACAACAGATGCATCCAAGTTGGGATGGGGAGCTCATCTCGATGGCTTCCACAATCGGGATGACTGGTCTGTCCAAGAGTGTCTTCACCAGATCAACTTCCTGGAATTCAGAGCTATAGCAAATGCTCTAAAGACCTTCTGGGATCAGCTGGCCAACTGTATTGTCCTCATTCAGACAATCAAGTTGCCATGTTCTATATCAACAAGCATGGGGGCATCAGCTCCTATCTGTTGTACTGGGAGACTGTCATGTTGTGGAGGTTCGCCATCACTCACAGAATGGAGTTGAGGGCCACATATATGCTGAGACCAAAACTCTGGCAGACATACTGAGTCTGGTCCTTCATCCACACAAATGGACACTGAACAGAGATGTAGTGGCTCATATCTTTTGGAAGTGAGGAATACTCCCTTGCTAAACCTGTTTGCCATCCCACAAAAAGCCCGGGTAGATTGGTTCTGCTGCACAGCAGGATCCCACAGCAGACTGATGTCAGACAGTCGTCCTGTACTGGGGGAGAGTTGTCTTTAAGCTTACCCTCCAATTCCTCTCATACCAGAAACCTTAATGAAACTCAGGACAGACAGAGAATGATATTAATTTTGCCGTACTAGCACACGCAGCCCCGGTTCCTGCTGCAACTCTCCATGTGGGAACTCCTCTGGCTGGGCTATGTTCTTGATGTCATTTTGCAGGATGATGGGAGAATGCTACATTTCAATGTCCAGCCCTTGGCACTCAGCATGCATGTTGAGAGGCTGGTCCGGTCAGAGCTTCATCTGCCTGACAACACTACTGATGTCCTGGTGGCCTCCAGGAAGGTCTCAATGAGGAGGTCTTATACCTATAAGTGGAAGAGGTTTACTGTCTGGCATGAAGGTGGGCCCTGGATCCTTTCATCTGTCCCATAAGGAGTCTTCTTGAATATCTTCTACATTGTGATGGCGTAGTGTCCTCTCGTTTTATTTTTCTCCTTACCTTTCTCCTGTATGTTTTGTTTGTTTCCTTCCTTTCCTGTATTATGATGGTGTTTCTTTGTTTCCTATTTTTAATTGATGTTTGTAAATGGCACTGTACACCCCATTTAGGGTGGTATATTAAGTTTTAATAAACAATATATCTCTCTGACTTGGGCCTGAAGTCCAACTCAGAGTTCATTTCAGTGCGATTGGGGCATACCATCATGGGATAGATGGTGAAATCCATCTCGGCAGATCCTTTCATTGATCACTTCATGCGAGTGTTGCTTCTCTTGAAGCCTCTGTACAAGCTCCCTGTTGTGGCTTTGGACCTCATTGTCATACTAGCACAGCTCATGAAAGCCCCCTTTGAGCCGCTAGACTCTTGTCCACTGAAGGTTTTGATCTGGCAGGTCTTGTCTCTGGAAGCTGTCACCTCGGTGTGCTGAGTGAGCAAGCTTCAGGCTCTGGTAGTTCATCCACCATAAATGAGATTCCACCATAATAGAGTGGTTCTTCAAATGCATCCTTCTGAAGGTGGTTTTGGATTTCCATCTCAACCAGTCTATAGTGCTGCCTACATTTTTTCCTCTGCCTCATGCCCACACCCACACCCACACCCACACCGGGGAAGCGACATTGCACACTTTGGACTGCAAACAGGCCTTAGCCATTTACTTGGAGTGGATGAAGGACCATAGGAACTCCGTCCAACTTTGTTTCTCTTGACCCCAGCAAGCTGGGAGCTGCCATTTCCAAACACTTTCAATTTGGCTAGCAGACTGCATCTTCTTTACTTATGCCCAAGGCAATCCTGAGCTTTGATGGTCATGTCACAGCTCACAGTGTCTGAGCTATGGGCTGCATTGGTGGCCAACTTGTGCTCAGTTTCCATGGAGGAAATATACAGGGCTGCAATGTGGGCTTCTGTACACATGTTCACGTCTCACTAATGCCTAGAAGGGGATTCACAAAGCAACAGTAAATTCAGCCAATCTATACTCTGCACCTGTTTGGGGATTAGAATCCAATCCCATCCCCTCAATTTTGCTCTGTCCAGGCTACCAAACAAAATTTACAAGTTGAGAGAGAAATGCTGCAGAGTGCAGAACTGATGTGGCAAGATCTGCCTTTGCTGTACATAGTTGGTTTTGGGTGTTCCACAGTTCATTTTCCCCCTGTTGGGTTTCTCGGTTGCCTCCTTTGTTTTCAGTAGCCTGTAGCTTGGGAGTCCCATGCATAAAGACAAACATTTTTGCTTTTCTGTGGCGAAATGGTAATAATTCACCTGCAACGGGTGTTCTCTGTGGATAGCAGGAATAAATCCTAAGAACCCTCCCACCTCCCTGTGGAGTTTTCTTCTGCTAAATTATCAGATTGATGATAGCACCGCAGTGGCACATGGAAAGGAGGCATGGTGGAGCCTCCCAAAAGCTTCCAATAGAAGCTAGGGGAGAGTTCCTGCATGGGGGCTCTGTTGGGGGTGTCACCCATGCATGAGGACTTATTCCTGCTGTCCACAGAACACCTGTTACAGGTGAGTAGCTACCCTTTCTTGCTACATCAAAATCTGGAGGGTAGACTCCTGTAATGGGAAATTTATGTGCTTAGCTGCTGCTGGTTGTGCGAACTGTGTAATGGAATAAACCATGTCTAGGGAGAGATGGTCATAAGTAATGAGACCTATGGCATATCTGCCAAATGAGTTTATTAAATGATTACCAGACAACAGATGCTATATCACTATAATCATATATAGAGACCTGGTCATGGTCTGTAAATTTTTTGAGACAGTATCATAAATATGTAGGTATAAGATATAAAATGAATTAAATACTGTGGTCTGGGACTGTAATAAGAGCAGGTGGGTAGTTTCTTATGGGCTGTCATGTGTTTTAGCATTCATTGTTGCAAACAAAAATATGGATTGCTTCTGTCTTTTGCAGTAAGCTGATAATATGATTGGATGCCATTAATGGATATGCTCTGTGATATGCAATCATTTCACTTAGAAACATTTAGGAAAGTACCTGGAGGAAAAGCCTATAAATTGATTAGCCATATAGATTTGAGAAAGTTACCACGTATTCTGGGACATGAGCAAACAAGAGTGGAGGAGTAGCCTAGTGGTTGGGGCAAGGTACTTCAGGCCGGAAGGTTGGGGGTTCAAATCCCACTAGCGGACAGCAACCTTGGGCCAGAAGGACTGGGGTTTCTAGTCCCACAGGTGCTCCTTGTGGTCTTGGGCAAGCCACTTAACCCTCCATAGCCCATGTTCCCTGTAAAATAGTTATCTCCAAGTTATAATACTCTGTTCAATGTAATTTCAGTTTTTGTTCAGTGTAAACCGCACTGATGCAGAATAGCATGGTATATAAAAAATGTAAATAAATAAATAAATAAAAGTAGATCCTGCTGGATATTTAACTTGGATTGGCCAAGGTCAGGCAGTGTTGGATTTGGCGATTTAGCCTGAATTGGTACAAATATCTTATGTTCTTAACAAATATCTTCAGACTCTTGCAGAACATAAATCTACGGAAGGACACTGATACCAGTACATTTATGCAGGAGTTTGCATATTTTCAAACATTTTTAGACTGCCATATGCACCAGCATTCAAGGCGTTTACAATAATATAAAGGAAAGAATGTCATAACCTACTATCTTATGTGTTGGTGGCCAGGAAATTGGATATAAATCACAGGATTTAATGTGGTACAACTTCATCACCATTTACTAGTGATGAAATTTACTTTGAGGGGTTAAGTGATCAAAAGAGCATTCTTATTTTCTACCAAGAAAGGATTCTAAGGAGTGATGTCAAGCTCTAAAATTTCAGCTTATAGCATTGTTGATATGCAAGTTTCTGAAAGACGTTTTCCCTCTCCTCCCCCCCCCCCCCACAAGAAGACACGAGAAAGTTCCTTGAGCGCTTTGCCAATGCTGAGGAATGTGGGAAGCACCTATAAGTTTAGCTTATGAGGCTGATTCTTCATCTTGCACCTCTGTGGCCATTGGGACAAGGCTAGCCTGGCTAAGTTTTTAGAACTTTGAGGGCATCCACAATAAATTAGCAAATATTCCCTGTGCAGGAGAAAACCCCTTTGGAAATTAAGTCAGGGCAATAGTGGACCTTAGTGGAGACCACTGTTGTACTATTTAGACTTCATTGGCTACTGCAGAACATTCCTTCTCTTTCAGAAAGCAGATTATACTTACAGGAGAGATTTCTACAAAAGAAATTTGAAAGTACACTTCAGTACAATAGGATCCATGCCAGCAGCAACAACCCACCAAACCATGCAAGAGATGGAAGGCGGCCCAAATCTAAATTTGTGAAACTTTATTCCTCTGACTCTGAATAATGAAAGACAAGTGGGTACTAAAATCTAGAAAGGGCAAGAGTAGTGCTTGCATTTCTCCCAAGTCCCATATCGGCCCTTTCCAGCTTCCTTAATCATTCTCAGGGGACACACTCCTGCAAGAGGGAATACATTTACTTCTGAAGTGGAGAGGGTTCCAAGCCAAGAAACTAACAAAGGCTTCTACTCCTGGTATGTTCCAGTTCTGAAGGAAATGGGAGGCAGTGGGCCATTCTTGGACTGGAGAGAGTAAGTGTGTTTTTGAGACGTTCAAGCACCCAAAAGACTATTTCCATATCTGGACACAGAACATAAGTTATACATAATTTACCCTCACCACAGATTTTTACACATCATAGTGCAAAGAATTAGTTACTGTGTTAGTGCAATTGATAGGTGGAAATAAAGATCAACAAATATTTGTGTAAAGGAATCCAAACGACAGATATAACTGCCTTTCTGTTTTTTTCATCCTTTACACACAAAATCTGTTATGCACAGCCAAGCTATGTGATGATACTGTATTTGCTCTGACCTAAAGGACAGGATGGGACTAAACATCTTAAAGCTCTTAACAGAATCCTTTTAAACAAGAGCTTTGTCCCAAAATCATCTGTACAAAAACTTCACTCTAACTCACAACATTAAAGGAAAATATAATACAAGGAAAGGAAGCCATTATGTGAATACCATTTGTAGCAAAATCATATAGTCCAGGACTAAAAAAACTTAGGAAGATTAAGCTTTTCAAGTATTGCTGCTGGATGATCATATGATGCTCCCCCAGTTCTAGCCTTCCAGCAACTGCCTAACCTAAAACGTTTATAGGATGTAAATGACAAAATTCCAAATGGATAAAAATGGCACAAAACTCTGCAGGAGACATCAAGATGTAAGTTCTGCCAGCACATGTCATGGGGCCCAAATGGAAAGATTTTTTTTTTCAAAATAAACTCCCATTTCATGCTTACCTCTAAATGAAGTGTACGCAAACAAAAGATGAGCAATATGCTAACGCTTCAGATTTCCAAGCTGGTCTTTGGATTGTCCACTGTCTTGTCCCAATTCGACTTTTTAAGAGGAAGTGCATCCTCTTAAGGCCCAGAACATCCCACTGCGTGAAAAAAATTGTTCTCTTCCAGATATGCCAAAGAAGATTGAAAACTTAGCCTGATGTTAGATATTAAGGATCTTGATCTTTCTCCTCAGAAGTTCAAAATGACCACCATTCACCTCCATTCTTCCATTACTCAACCAAGGGGATTGTATGTGTACCCTGGACTGCAAAGATGCATATCGCACATCAAATCACTTGCGATTCAAGAAGTACCAGAGGGTTCATCCTTCAGTCCAGCTATTTGAAATAGTTCTTCCCTTCAGTGTTTCATTGGCAACCAGGGTGTTCTTCAAAATGCTTTGTGGTGGTAGCTGCATACCTCCACAAATAAGGGCATCTGGTATTCCCTTACCTAGACAACTGGCTACTAGTAATGCTATTCAAATACCAGGCCCTTGGTTTTCTAGAGAAAGCAATTGCTCTTCAGGCTATGGGTTTTCTTATCAACTTGCAAAGCCCACATTTCATCCTGCCAATGTAATTTCCTTTATAGGAGTGGTCTTGAATATTCTTCAGGGCATTTTAGTAGTCATTAGAAAAGATTCCGCTAAAAGGAAGTGACGTCATCCAGCCTATTGGCTGAGTGCAGTGCTCTGCTGAGCAGTCACAAAAATCAGCAAAAAGAACCTTTCATGGCTGTTGAAAGTTAACTAGAGAATTTTTTCACTCAATGTGTAATCAAACTAATTTGTTACCAGAAGATTTAGTAAAAGCTGTTAGTATGGCTGGGTTTAAAAGAAATTTGGACAAGTTCCTGATGGAAACCATTATTAAAGTGGACTGGGGAAATCCCCTGCTTACTCCTGGGATAAGCAACATGGAATCTTTCTACTTTTTGGGAACTTGACAGGTACTTGTGACTTGGATTGGCCACTATTGTAACATAAGATGTGACCCAGCATGGCATTTCTGATGTTGTTATGCTATCTGAAAGTATCTGGCACTGATCCGTGATGTCCACAAAATGTAAGACAGCTGATTTGAAGGAGTATGCATAACATGGAAGTAAGGCCGATCAGCATGCTGGAGCAGCAAAGATAGCGTCAGTGGTCACACCATGTAAGAGGAAGAAAGACTAGTAGTGGAGATTGAAGCGATCTACAGAGGCAGGATAAGGTCCGTTATGCCAATAAAGTTGAAGCTCAAAGAATGAAAGAACTGAAAAAGGTTTGTCTTGAAGTGCAGCAGGAAATAAGTGAGTTGCTGGGATAATTGCATAGGACCTTGTCTGAATTAGGAAGGCGGGGAGAGGAAACAGTCATGGCTGGAGAAGCTTAATGAATATGTGGATGTGACTAAAAAAAGAAATTACTAATTTGGACGGTGCGAGAAGAGATATTGAAACTAGAGGATAAGGAGAATAGAATGTGATATAATACTATCCGGATAAGGTGTCCTGGAAGCATCACGAGTTCTTGAACTGCAGTTAAGTTGGGCATTGCGAAATAAAAATGTGGCACATCAGAGGACTTGGAAATTTAAAATTAGCAGGGTTCATTGTTTGCTAGGCCGCTGTGGTTAGAATGACCCAAGGACATTGTGCTTTGCATGCATGACTATGTGCTTAAGGAATGAGTTATGGCAAAGATAAGAAACTGCTTTTACTTGAAAGGATTATAAAATGGAGCAGTTTGCCCAACCTTGCACCGGTTACTCTACAGAGGAGAGCCCTTCATCCTGTAACTACCCTCTTTCAACAAGAAAATTAGATATAAGTGGCTTTATCTTTTTGGAATCCCTTTCACTAAACATGGTGTCACTAAGAGCCTCTTCTCTTGCGTATGCTGCACAGCATCTAAAAGATGGGACTTGTTGGCACTGAACTTCCTGATAGCGTGAATAAAAAAACAGAAGGTGGCCAGCAGCCAATGGCAGAAGGGCGGGAAGGAAGGAAACGTGAGTGAGAGCCAACAATGGTGTCTGAAAGGTTGAGACACAAGTGTATGTTTTGGATTATTATCTCTAATATGGATGACTTGCAGTGACTGCCAGGAGATGGAGAAGCAGTTTTATATAAATATGGACTGCCATGGACTTGGAAATACTGTTTAGGATGACTGAGCAAGTAGGGGGTTTGAGAATGAAGATCAATATGGGCATTTGAAAGGGGAAGAAGTGATGCTGTGTGTTTTGCTTACTATGGACATTTGCAGTACCTGCAAACAGGAGTGACTATGGTTGGAGTTTTTGTTTTTAATATTTGATATATTGCCTTTCAAGACAAAGTAATCAAAGTGGTTTACAATTATAAAATCAGGTAGAAAAGAACTACAATATGTAAAACAGAAAAGAGAAGACTGTATAGAAAAAAGGGGGACTGGCTGTGCTCTCTGGATCTCAAAGATTCATATATCCACATCCAGATATATCCAGATTATTTATTTAGCTACATTTATATCCTGCTTTTCACCAGGTCAAAGCGGTTTAACAAAAAGGGGGGGGGGGGCAGTAAGCAAGTCGACATGGAAGAGGGGGGCCGTCACCAAGAGGGCCAACACTGATGATTCGAACAGAAAGTAACAAATTAGACAGAGGATGTAAGTCTCTTAGTTGGTGGTGGAGAGGGTAGGTCAGGGGGGCTGGACGTGCAGTCAGTGAGAAGTCTTTTTCTGGTCCAAGATATTCTTGAAATAGGATGGTTTTTAGTTGTTTCTGGAATGTGGTGAGGTCTCTGTTGCTTCGGATCGGGTTCGGGAGGGAGTAGATCCATCCCATAGGAGGTAGCTCAGATTTGTGGTAGGGAAACAGCATGTCGACAGTGTATTATGGTTATGGTTTAGGCACTTGATATACTGCCCTTTACTTGCGCATCAGAGCGATTTACATGTATACTAACAGGTACTTTTTATTCCCTTGTTCCCAAAGGGCTCACAATCTAAGTGTACCTGAAGAAATAGTTCTTCCCACCTACTAAGCTGCATTTATGTAATCCCTTGTGAAAAAGCCCTTCACACTCTAGGCCATAAGCTCATTTGTTATCTAGAACCTTGTAAGTGGGTACTTAACCTGTAACAGAATACCAAGGAGAGACAATGTTTTGATGCTTTGTTTACACTAGGGAATAGGGCTTCTCCCCAATTCCTCTAATATCTAAAACTCTGAAACAATGAAGTAGGGCAAAACTACTGTGATCTTTCTAGCTCATCCTAGTGGTATCAGATTTGGTTACCTCGTCCATATCAACTATTAGTCCAAATTTTGATTTATCTGTTAGAATTTCCTGTTAACTCAAGTTCAAGGCAGTATTCTCCAATCAAAGATCCATTTCATACTGCTGACACATCCCGTCAACTTTCTAGAGAGGAACATTCTTCTAGCATCTAGGAACTGTTCACTAAAATCATACAATCTTTTAAGTAAAAAAATAGGTTCTCTATGTGGAATATCCAGGGAAGACTAGACCCATTTAACTGCTCTCCACAAAGTAGTCTTCATCTTCTTTCAACATCCGAGCATTTACATGCAACAGCTATGTACCAGTGTACTATACACAAATGGAGAAGGCTTTCATTTAATCCAGTAATATCAAGGATCATGGAAGGGCTAAGAACATAAATACCATAGTGGGCCAGACCCAAAGATCTGTCAAACCCGGCATCCTTTTCTAGCAGTGGTCAGTGCCAAGTTTGAAATACCCAGCAGGATTTGAAGTTGAATTATATCATTTGATACATTGCTTTTTGTTGTAACTGCAAAATGATTTACAGTTGATTAATAAAAGAATAGATCCTTTCCTTGTTACTTACATCCAGGTATTATAAGTGTCTTTCCCAAGTCTGGCTGGTGGTTTATTGACCTTTCCTCCAGGAACTTCTCTAAACTTCTAAATACAGCTATGTTAACTGCTTTCACCACATCACCAGAAACAAATTGCACTGTTTATTTGCCATTGGATGAAGAATAACTATTTCCTCCAGCTTTAAAAGTGCCATCTAGTAACTTCATGGAGTGTCCTCTAGTTCTTCATACTGTTTTTGAAAGGGTTAAACAACGGTTCCTGATTTACCTACTCCATCCCACTCATGATTTTATAGACCACCTATCATCTCTCCTTTCATCCATCTCTTAACTGAAGAGCCCTAATGTTTTTAGCCTCTCTCCATATGGAAGCTGTTCCATCTTTATTGCTGTTGCCCTTCTCTGCATCTAGTTCTGATACAGGTTTGAGATAAGGTGATTAGAACTGCACCATAGTACTCAAAGTGCAGTCACACCACGGGTCGATAGACATTAGGATATTCTGCTTTCTCTGGGGAAAAAGCAGGAAGTCCGCCCTCACATATGGGTTACGTCGGCACTGACTGAGCCTGTGTGAGTTCACTGCCTAGCTTTCAAAGAAAGTCTTTGGGAGTTAGACCTCGCATACGCGGTCACCTACCTGACAAAGGGTGCCATCTGACCTCAGTCTTCTTTTTTCCATGGAGGCCTGCAGACGTCCTGTCTGTCCCTGATAAGTCGATTTTTTTTCCTTAACATTTGCCAGTTGGTTCCCGATCACCAGCTTGCCATTCGAGTCTGCCCTTGCCTCGGCGTTGCATTTTTCTCGGGTATTTTTCTTTTCTTTTTGTGGGGGGTGGGATTTCCCTCACATCCTCCCTGTCAGAGATGAGTTTGACCTCATGGGTTCAGTCTTTCCTGCTATGTCTTCGGTCAGTGGGTTTAAGCAATGTGGCAGATGCCCCCACACCATGTCCAGCATGGACTGCCACAGTTGCTGTATCAAATGCCTCTGTGTGGACCACAATGACTTTTTTTGTCCACTCTGCCTGCAGATGTTAGCAAAGGGCTAGAAGAATCATGTACAGCAACGGAAGGAGCTGTTTGGCTCAAAGGCCTCTGCTGTAGAGACTGGCATAGAGCCATGGAATCGCAGTTCTTGGGGACCGTGTCTGACAAGTCAACGTCATGCGGGCATGCTCTATCGGAGCCCAGAGGTCGCAGAGCCTTGGACTAGGGGTCATCCTTCAAGGACCTCCCCGTGGGCTCAAGACATCATCGAAGTCTGTCTGATCCTGGAGCCAGAAGTAAGGTACTCAGCCTCAGTGCCCTCGGCCCCTGCCCCAATGGGAGGAGATACCCGCCACCTCAGGGGATCGGGCCTGGTCTCCCGGTGTGATCACCATTGGTGACTCCTCATTGAGGGATCTGGTTCTAGGCTCGATGCCCTCGAGACCTGACCCAGTCACTGCAGAGCCTACTCGCATCGAAGCCAGAATGGCAGCCCTGGAATGCAGCCTGGCTGATTTCCTTGAGGTGCAGCAGGGCCCAACACCTGGAGCCTCCAGGTTGGTGGTGCTGACCATGGGGACCCTCCACTGCGAGGACCTCCTCAGAGGATGTCCAGCCAATGCTGGAACATTTCACCTGCTCAGAGCACTGTCGGTCGGCCTCCACCTCGAAGCATGACTTGCCCCCGAGCACCTTGGAGCCCACGTGCTGGGCACTGCACTCCCCTCTGGTGTCAGTGTCTCATTGACTCAGTGACCACCAGGGGCTCGAGGTAGTCTTTGGCTCAGTTGGTTGGGAGACTGACGTATCGCCCAACACAATGCTACATAAGGATGTACCCTCCAATCCATCTCCCCCCTCAGGAGCACTGGAGGTCCCTGCCTGAGGACCTCTTGTTCCTTGACTTCATCTGCAGGATGTCTAAGGCCCTGGCCTTTGTGGTAGAGCTGGAGGATGAGCCTTGTGCCAAGGATCTAGAGATCCTCCACTACGAGGCCCCTTTGAAGGAGTAAGTGACTCTGCCGATTCCCCCTCATCCTGGAGCACTTGCTATTTAGGATGTGGGAGAGCCCAGTGACACTGCCAATAGTGAGCCGGTGACTTCATTCCCAGTATCAATTTGACAAGAGCCCTGGGTTTCAGAAGATACAGCTGCCTCAACTCCATGGTTGTAGTCAGCCATGCGTCGGATTAAAAAGTCAGAAGAGACACTCCTCGGTGCCTCCTGGTAGAGAGGCCTGGACCATCGGTGGGTTTGGCAGGAAGTGCTACCAGGGTTCAATGCTCACAGCCTGCATCCAGGCTTACCAGCTGTACATGGGCATGTACCTGAGGGACCTGGTGAGGGAACTCACAGGGTTCTCAGCTGGGCTGTCAGGTGAATCCCTTGAACGCTTCTGGATCCTTGTCTCCTGTGTCAAGTAATGCTCCAAATTCCAAACTCAAGCAGTCTTCGACTGCTTCGAGTCCATAGCTCATGTATCTGCGGTGGGCATTAGTGCCTGCCGGCTGGCTTGGCTACAGTTCTTTGACCTGGAGCAATGGGTGCAGGACAAACTGGCCAATGTCCCCTACTGAGGAGAGAACCTCTTTGGCAAACCCATGACTGACAAGGTGGCTGAGTTGGAGTCAAAGTTAATGACCAGGACTAGGCTTTCCCGGAAGAGGCTGACCCTTTCTGTCAGAAGGCTTCATGGAAAAAGCCCTTCCATCTGAAGGGGAAGAAGGCTTACAAGAAATACCCCTCATTTCCTGCCTACCAGCCTCCAACAGGGTCAGCAGGCCAAGGGCCAGGGTCATGGCCCCTGTAAGCCAATAGCCCCCAAGCCCCAAAGAGTGCTCCAGCCACACCCTGGGGAGTGCTTTTGACTCTGAGCATAGCTTGTCTTCCCCTATAAGGATAGGGCCCAAGGCACATGGGGGGACGTCTGGTGCACTTTGCACACCTTTGGTCAGACATCGCCACCTGGATATTGCAGGTAGTATGGGAGGGTTACCTTCTGCACTTTGACCAGGTGCTGCTGTCTCCCTTCTTTCCAGGGGAACTTCTCATGACATCCCTGCACAGCGAACTCCTGCAAAAGGAAGTAGAGTCCCTGCTTGAGGATCGGGTGGTAGAGCCAGTTCCACAACCCCTCTGGGGCACAGGGTTCTATTCCTGCTACTTCCTCATCCCAAAAAAGACAGGCGGATTTTCAACCCATCCTGCGGGACCTAAACAGATTTCTGGTCAAGAGTTTCAAGATGTTATCCCTCGGAACATTGCTGTTCTATCTCCTCTGGTGAGATTGGCTGTGCTCCTTGGATCTAAAAAATGCCTATACCCACATCTTGATCCATCCCCGGCAGTCTGTACCTCCACTTCTTCATTGGAGATTGCCACTATCAATACAGGTTGCTCCCCTTTGGTCTCTCCTCAGCCCCCAGGGTGTTCAAAAGCCTGGTGGCGGTCATTGTCACTCACCTCTGCTTGCTGGGAGTGTTTGTCTTCCCGTATCTGGATGATTTGCTTATAAAAGCATGCTCACCAGAAGTGTCTCACGTGACCTGCTGCACCATAAGGGTGCTGCAACATCTGGGGTTTGTGATCAACTTCCCCAAGTTGCATCTGCTTGTGACTCAGCACTTGGAGTTCATAAGAGCCCTTTTGGACCCGACCCAGGCCAGAGCTTTTCTCTCTGGACTGGGTGCAGTCTAGCGTCCCTAGCAGGGGAGGTACAGTGCTGCTCATAGGCATCCGCACATCTCCTGTGCCTATTGGGGCACATGCCATCTACAGTCCACATGACCCTGCAGGCACATCTCTGCATACGCCAGGCCCAGTGGACCTTCAGCTCACAATGAACTCAGATCACAGGCCGACTGGATGATCAAGTCCAGATCACCCAGTCCCTGATGTTGGGGACAACCGAATCTCATGGTCAGCCTGCCCTTCCAGGCCCCATTGACACAGTGTATCCTAACTACGGATGTCTCAAAGCTTGGTTGGGGAGCTCACTGGAATGGTCTACAGTCGCAGGGCACCTGGATGTGGGAGGAAAGTGCCCTCCAGATCAACCTCCTGGAACTCCGATCTGTGATGAACGCCCTTTGAGTGTTCCAGGCCCACCTGGCAGGCCAGATTGTGCTCATCTAGACAGACAACCAAGTAGCACTGTTTTACATCAACAGGGGGGAACGAGCTCATACCTTCTGTGTTGGGAAGCAGTTTGCCTGTGGAGCTTTGCCACGGAGAAGGGCATGATCCTCCAGGCAGTCTACCTGCCGGGCCAGGACAAGCTGCTCGCAGATTAAGCAGAATTCTTCAGCCCCACGAGTGGCACCTCAATCCAACAGTGGCCAACTGTCTTCTAATGTTGTGGGATCCTGACATTGGATCTCTTTGCCATCCCCGAGAAGTGCAGCTGCCACACTTCTGCTCACGGAGGCCGACCCCAAACAAAATGGTGGTTGGATACCTTTTGTCCTGCCTGTTAGTATCCACCTACCCCATTGGATCCCAAGACGTTGCTCAAGATCCAGTTGGACCGGGCCCCGGTAATCCTCATTGCCTCTCGCCGACCCAGTCAGCCGTGGTTTCCTCTGCTCCTGCAACTGTCCTAAGCAGTCCCCATGCCACTGAGCCAGCACCCGGACTTGCTCTTGCAGGAGGACTGGACCCCCTTCATCCCAACATCCAGTTCTATGCCCTGACGGTGTGGATGCTGAACAGCTAGCCATAGTGCACACCACCTCTTCTGGGACATGGAGGACGTCCTACTGGCATCATGCAAGGACTCAACACTGTGCGCATATGCCTTCAAATAGTGCAGATTCTCCATCTGGTGCGCATACAGGAATCTCAGCCTTTTTCTTTTGCATGGTGCTGAACATTTTGCAATATCTTCTGCACCTATCCCGGGCTGGTCTTAAGTCCAATTCCGTCAGGGTGCACCTCAGCGCCCTAGTGGCACATCATCACCTTGTTGACAGCCAGCCTGTCTCTGTGCACTACCTGGTGGACTGCTTCATGAGGGGGTGTCTTCTCTTGCAACCCATCCGCCCCCCACCGGTGTCATGGGATCTTAACATTCTCCGGAAGCTGATGGCTCCGTCTTTTGAATCCCTAGCTACTTGCCACCTTGAGTTCTTATCATGGAAAGTGGTGTTCCTGGTAGTGCTCACTTCAGCCAGAAGAGTTAGTGAGCTGCAGGCATTGATGGCCCATGCCCCCTACACCAGGTTCCACAAAAACGGTTGTTTTCCAGACCTACCCAAAATTCCTGCCTAAAGCTAACGGGCCAGTGATGCCTTAGGTGGTGCGTAAGGTGGTGTCTGCTTTTCATATGAACCAGGAAGTGGTCCTTCCCACCTTCTTTCCCATGCCTCACACATCCCGAGCGGAGGTCTCACTGCACACCCTGGATTGCAAGAGGGCAGTGTCCTGCCTTCAGAGGAGACAGCCCCATCGCCGCTCGTCGCAACTGTGCCTCCTGTGACATCAACAAGTTCAGAGTTATGATCTCCAAGCATACCCTGTCCCACCTGGGTGGTGGACTGCATCTCCACCTACAAGCAGGCTGAACTCTCCCTAGAGCATATATTACCTCACATAATGTGCATGCCATGGCGGCCTCAGTGGCCCACCTGCGCTCAGTCCCTCTGGGGCATTTGCTAGGCTGTCACCTGGTCTTCAGTCCATACCTTCACAGTGCATTACTGCTTGGAGGAAAGCTCATGGTGCGACATTGCTTTCCGCCAGGCAGTACTTCAGCTCTTTGGGGAATAGTGCACCTCCTTCCCTCCGGTCTTCAGGTACCAGTGAGGTGATTCCATACTCAATTTTGGTGCTGCGTCTCTGGACTTCAAGCCTTTCTGTGCTCCTTGCTGTCCTCCACAGTTTGTTTGTTTGTTTTTTTGATCGCCTGTGCCTCCTACAGGTTTTTTTTGGTAGCCCCATATGTGAGGACTGACTTTCTGCTTGTTCCCAGAGACAGCATAGTTACTCACCTGTAACAGGTGTTCTCCGGAGACAGCAGGAATCAGTCCTCACAACCCTCCCTTCTCCCTGTGGAGTTGGGGTTTTTTTATACTTAAGTTATGTTATCATACTGAGGTAAGATAACACCCTTTGATAGCAAGGTGACCGTGTATGTGCTAACTCCCAGAGGCTTTCTTTGAAAGCTGGGGAGTGAATCTGCATGGGCTCTGTTGGTGCCGACATCACCCATATGTGAGGACTGATTCCTGCTGTCCCTGGAGAACACCTGTTACAGGTGAGTAACTATGCTCTCTCCATTCCACTCCCAGTGATACAATATCTAGCATTCTATGGCTTGGCACATTGAGTCAATGATTTTAACATATTCACAATGATGCTAAGATTTGTTTTCCTGGATGGTGACTCCCAGTATGGAGCCCAGCATTATGCAGCTATAGTTGGGAATATATTTCCATAATTGTATCATTTTGTACTTGTCCATATTAAATTTCATCTGTCAGATGCTCAGCTTCCCAGTCTCATAAAGTCCCCTTGCAATTCCTTACAATCTGCTTGTGGTACACCAGCTTTGAGTAATTTTGTGTCTTGCAAATTTGATTCTCACTTAGGGTTTTTTTTCAGATGTTTTAGAAATATTAAAGCACTACAGATCCCTGGAGCACTTCATTATTTATCTCTCTCAATTAAGAACATTGATCATTTAACCTGACTGTTCTGTCTTTTAACCATACAGTAAGCATTGCTTCCTATCCCATGACTTATTTTCTCAGGGGCCTGTCATGAAGTTCTTCTGTCAAATGCCTTCTGAAAATCCAGATACACTATCAACCAGCTCACCCTTTTCCACATTTTTGTAAAGCCCCTCTGGATAAATCTTAACAGTTTGGTAAGTTAAGACTTCCCTCTACTAAATCCATATTGGTTATCATCCATTAGGCTATGTTTGTATGTTAGACGGTAACATTTGTTGCTAAGAATACCCTCTACCATCTTGGCTGGTACTGATGTACTGTAGTCTGTTGTAATGATGATTTTCAGTAGGTGTGCAGTTTCATTTGATGCAAGAGTTTGTTAGTTTGCTCTATTACATTGTCTAGATTCACATGATTTGTCGCCACCATCGAAAACTTTCCAGCATAGGTATCTTGCCAACATCTTCCTTAGCAAAGACCAAAGCAAAGAATTCATTTTAATTTTTTTGCTATAGCATTATCTTCTCAAATGCCCCTATAATCCCTTTGTCCTCTTAACGGTCCAACTGACTCCATTACAGGCTTCATACTTCTAATGTACTTAATAGTTTCTCCTATGAGTGCCTCCATGGGAAGTTTCTTTTCATATACTTTTGGCCTGCTTTATGCATAGTTTGCCAGTGCTTATGCTTTTTTCTATTTTAGTCTGTTGGGAGTCTGTTTTGAGTCATCCTTTCAACTTTAATAGCCTCTCTCATTTTACCCTTTAATTATGTATGTATTCATTTAGTCTTTGACTACTTCTGTTGCATGGGATACGTCTAGTTTGTACTTTTGTTTAAAAATACTATGTCCATACCTTTATGAAAACTTTTAATCTTTGCAACTGCTCCTTTTAGTTCCGTGGTGGTCATTTTATCGTAATCTTCCTTGTGTGGCATACAAAGCAACTTGTCAAGAAGCCACCAGCTCCATGGGAGCTTTTATGTAGTTCTCTCTCTGAGCTCATGAGACCCTTTGAATCTGTGAAATTAGCTCAGTTGAAATCTGTTGGAAGGTTGTCATCAGCAATTTCAAGCTGAAGAGTAGGTGAATTTCAAGCATTCATTGTTGTTAAGTGCCGTCGAGTCGGAGTCGACTCATGGCGACCCTCTGGATAGCTATCCTAAATTGTGTTTGGTCTTCAGTCAGGCGGCTCATTTTTGACAGACTGGTACCCGTGGCTGCTGTTATTGTATCGATCCATCTCATTGCTGGCCTTCCTCTTTTGCGTTGACCTTCTATCTTGCCAAGCATAATGTCTTTCTCTAATGATCTCTCTCTTCGCATGATGTGTCCAAAGTATGAAAGTCAAAGTCTTGTCATCTGAGCTTCTAAAGAAAGCTTAGGTTTGATCTCCTCTAGTACCGACTGGTTTGTTCTTCAGGCAGTCCATGGTATACACAGTATTCGCCGCTAGCACCATAATTCAAAGGCATCAATTTTCTTCCTGTCTATCTTTTTCACTGTCCAGCTTTCACATCCATATGATGTTATTGAAAATATCATGGCTTGAACAAGTCAAATCTTTGTATGGAGAGAGACATCTCTGCTCTTGAGAAACTTATCTAGGTCTTTCATAGCCATTCTGCCAAGAGCAATGCGTCGTCTGATTTCTTGACTGCTTGTTGCTTCTTTATTGATAGTTGATCCAAGTAGGTTAAAGTTGTTCACAATTTCAATTTCTTCTCCTTCAACGATGAACCTGTTGATTATGCCAGTTGTCATGATCTTTGTCTTCTTTACATTAAGGTGCAGGCCCATTTTGAGACTATGTTCTTTGATTGTGAGAAGCAAATGTTTCAGATCATCTTCACTTTCAGCCAGTAATAATGTATCATCAGCATAGCGAAGGTTGTTGATGAGTCGTCCACCAATCTTCACACCTCTGTTGTCTTCATACAATCCTGCTTCTCTGATGATTTGTTCTGCATATAAATTAAACAGGTAGGGGGAAAGTATGCAGCCTTGTCTTACACCTTTGCTTATTTTAAACCATTCTGTTTCTCCTTGTTCCGTTCGAACTTTTGCTTCTTGATCAATGTACAGATTGCGCAAGAGAACGATCAGGTGTTCTGGTATACCCATGCTTCTTAATGTGGCCCAGGGTTTCTCATGGTTTACACAGTCAAAAGCCTTGCCATAGTCGATAAGCACACATAGATATCCTTTCCGTATTCTTTAGTCTTTTCAAGGATCCATCTCACATCCGCAATGATGTCTCTCGTTCCTCGCCCTTTCCTGAACCCTGCTTGCACTTCAGGTAGTTCTTGTTCCAGGTATGGTTGTAGTCTCTTTTGAATAATCTTCAGTAGAATCTTGCTGGCATGTGGGATCAGAGCGATTGTGCGATAATTTTCAGTCAGTTGGATCACCTTTCTTTACTATTGGTATAAACACAGATCTTTTCCAGTCAGTTGGCCATGATGTTGTCTTCCATATTTCTTCTCCATATGTTCAATTCTTTCAAAATCTGTGTGTTTTTTAATGCACTCCCAGAATTTCTGCCAAAAGTGATTTCAGCATTCCATATCTATCAATTCATAGTGCTCCCTGCTGCTCGAGGTCTTGCATGTTTAAAAAAAAAAAAAAAAGCAGGCACAGCACAAGAGTGCTGGATTACTCAACTTTTCATATTGTTTGATCCAAATAGACTAAAAGACAGTTCTATTGGTTGCTGTGTTGGATTGGCTAGCAGACTGCATATCTCACTACTACAGCCTAGCAGAATTACAGCTAAATGATGCCGTGGAAGAGCATCAATTGTCATAAATTGTCTTCTCTGCTACATTCTGATTGAAATCTCATTGGAAATCTCCAACAGTCTTTTGTTCACGCTTTAATATCTCACTACTGTTTGAACAATGTCTAACAGGCACCGCAGTACCTTTACTGGTGAGTAGCTCACTGACACATGCCACTGCCTCATTTTCACCTTTTGGCTGTTGGTTGGCCATCTTTCCTTCCTCATGGTCTTCCGATCTTTGCCCTTGATAGGCAAACTCCTTCAGATCTGCTGGGAAGGGGGGTTGTCATTCCCCAGATCACAGGTCTATTCACCACTCTTTTTAGGAAGCTGAAGATCTTATTTCTCTTTATTGGGCTTTTGCAGCAGCGCTTGCCACTCAGTCTTCCATATAGATGGATGACATTTCCTGTATCTTTTTTGTTGCTTCTATGCAAAGATTTCACTGAGCTATTTGGACATGGCAGAAGAGGCTGCTCTCAAAATGACCTAATTAATCATCCTAAGCTAGTTCAACACCTCAGACCAAAGGCATGCCCAGAAACTGGACTAGAAGTCGCACTCTTTAAGTCTCTCTACAAAAATATGAAAGACTGAATAGTCAAAAGGGACAAGCATTGAGCCTCAAGCGGAAGCTTCAGTATGTTGCCACAGTTTCAACACAGCTCCAAAGGAATTCCCTCAACATGACTCTAGTTGATGCTCATTTCCCTGCAAATGACGCCCAAGACATGATTGCCACAGCATGGAAAATAATTGTCAGCATGCAGTAGTCTGATCTTTGAAGGAAATTCCTCCTGGTTGCCACTCTTGACCTCTCTCCACATGAGACAATCCCAGTAGATCTATAGGACTCATCCTGTTGAAAGAGTGTTTAGGATTGTTATAATGGATGTTTTTCCAAATTACTCCATTTTGCACACCACAGATGCATATAGACTGGGCTTGGGATGACCTCCCAAGTGAAAATAAGGGCCATTATAGAGGCACTAAAAAGGCCTTAAATTGGGTTTTCTATAACATTTGCCTTAGTGCTGACACTGAACATAGTGGCTATTTGGGTTCTGGCTGAGGTGAATATGAGAATCCTGAAAAAGAAGGTACCCAGACCTTTGCTACAGTTGTAAATCAGAAGGTAGACTAGCAGGAACTGCCTTCTGTTATTAAAGGGCAAGTCTTCTATATTTGCTTTTCTTTCATTACTCCTGATAGCCAAAACCTTGGTAAAAATCAAATGAACAACCGTGATTATTTACATGCCATTTTAACTGACAGGTGTTTTTCTCTTGTTCTGACACATCAGCCAAATACATTAAATAGGGGATTGGCCCTGTAGATAACTGGAAGTGCTCTGCACTGCTGTGTGGAGACGCCTGGGTTAGACTCCTAACTCGGGTCTTCTGCTCTGTTGATGGATTGGCAATGCCATGAAGGCAGTTCTCAGCTCCGGAAGAGGCAGGATTCAGTTGTCATGTGATACCTGCTGGCCAGACTCAGGGCCCAGACTTGCAGGATTGTGAAACAAAGCCTTGTGCATAGCCCCCAGCCAAGTATTTTCTCTGCCGTGCCTAAGCTAAGTGAGTTGGGAGGAGTATAAAAACGTGAAAAACTTGTGGGCCCTTGTAAATTCAGGCTCAGATTACAATTCTAGTTTGCAGTAGAAACGCAAGAAAAGCAGAAGAAAACTACAGGATTGAAAACGTTGGAGATTTGCTAGACTGGACTATGGTGAACTAAGGATCATTGCTCCATCCTGAGTTTGCTTCTGACCCTTGTAGCCTAGGTGTCAAGAAGTATGTAATAACCCTGGATTAAGTGAGAGTGCCTCAAGCTTTCTAGAAAAGGAGTTTATAAGCAGATTGTATGGTTTTAAATGGAAGCTATTTGCTGTCCTAGTGTAAGGACAAATCCTAGATCTCTTGTTTTGGAATCAATTTGGGTTAACTGCAGTGGAGTTTATCAGCACTCTGGCTGGGTTAATTTCTACATTTAGTTGTCATGTGCATATACAGTGCTTGCTTCAATTTTAGCTTTCCAGAATGTCATACATTATCAGTATCTCAAACAAGCTAATAGAATCCCCACTGAGCTGCTGGAATCTTATGAGTTTTTAGATGACCCGGAATGCCATTTTTGTTGGCAGGTCATTTCACACCATAATCTAATCTCTAGGCCTTAATGGCTTATCCACATTCTTCATTAAATTTGGTCACTGGTGATTCATACTCTTCTCAGGGTGTGCTTTTATTTTGTTTTGGCCTCACCCTTCCCTTTGCCTCATGTACATAAAAGTAAGTGTCTGGATTGTAAAATAGCTGTCTATCTGGAGCAGACTAAAGCTCTTAGAAAGCCACCTACATTTTTTTTTTAGCATTGTCTTGACCAAGACCACCTTCTTTAATTGGACAGCATTTTGAATATTCCATTGCCTTATGTATGATCTTTAAAAGGCTGTCAAAACTCATACTGTCAGTATTGGTTGCCAGTCTAGGAAACATTGAAACATGTCAGCAGAAAAAGGCCATATGGCCTATCTACTCTGCCCTTCCATATCAAATACTATAGTCCCTGTTTTTCCCTTTAGAGATCTTCTGTGTTTGTCCCATGCTTTCTTGAATTCAGATATTGTCCTAGTCTCTACCTCCACTAGGAGACTATTCCACACATCTACCATTCTTTCTGTAAAGGTAGTCTTCGGTCCATGTATTTGTAGCTACCTGCCCATGCAGATTTACCCCAACCATAACTATCAGCACAATAGCACTGGGCATCCCAGAAGGCTGTGCTGACATGTATAGAAGGACCATGTTAAATCCCAAAATTCAATGAGCATGGGAAGGTCTGAACTCTTACCACAGTATCACTAACCATGATGCCTCTGGGGATTTTTATAAAATTAGGCAATAGAAGGGAGTTTAGGGATTGGCATAACTGCTAGCAGAGGTGGTGGAAACTGGCAGATTAAGTAAGCTTGGAACAGATATGGAGCACTGTGGTAGGAAGAGGATTAAGAGGGCCATTAAGAAATGGACTGAAGGGAAGGAAATTTGTGTTGGGTTGCATAAGGGATTTTATTTGCATCTTCCTAAATTAGGCGAATCTCCACTGAGCAGTGTGCGGCTCATTCTGATTGTTTTCTGCTATTATTTTCTATGTTCCTCAGTCAGTCACTGTCTCATCATGGTGGCCTGTCCAAAAACAGAGCTCAGCCTCCAACCCCCTAGGCCCATTCTTATGCCATCAGATGGTCATCCCTGTTCTCTTGTGTGTTTAAAGGGGGGGGTGGGCGGCATGGACAAAATTGGAGGTTGCTTTAAAAAAATTTAGATATCTAGTATCCATGTAGATGTTTCTGTAAAATGTTATATCGTAAACATTGACATAGTCAGATGTCACATGTGCTAATAATCATATTTGGCATGTTTGCATGTAAGAAACACACTAAGGGGTATGTTTACTAAACTGCGGTAACGTTACAGAGTGCGCGTTAGGTAACGTTAATGATCGTTAGGTAACGTTAACGTGCATGTTACCTAACAATCGTTAACGTTCCCAGCCGTGGTAAACACCGCAGAGGGTGGAGAGAGGGCGGAGAGAAGGGGGTCAATGGGCGGGAGTGGCTCCCTGCACACTAACGCGCTGAACTGAAGGGCTGAAGCCTACCACGAATGAAAACCTGCCGTTAGATGCACATTTGCAGGAGAGAGAAACTATTTGTGTCAGCAATGTACAGCATAGACAGGGAGCCCAAGAAACGTGATAGTAGTGTTCCATTTCCAGCAACAGCATAGTGCCCAAGTATGAAAGGCCACTATGGTGATGGTGCAAGTGGTGCATAGGGGGCTGCAGGCGGGACATGTAGCGGGGGCAGCTGGGGCACAGGGTGGACTAGGCAGGCACCTAGGTGGCACATAGGAACATAGAAACCGGAAATCAGCATGACAGCAGCTGACAAAGGCCAAACACAATCCACCTACATCTACTTGATCCACCCGAGTTAACAGTCACCAGGGCACTGACCAAACATCCCCCAGCCAACCCTCCCCCAAGCAGAAGGGACATACTATTGGTAGGTGGTGATGGGGGGGATGTGAGGATGCTCATGTATACCCCCTGCCCGAGACCCCGCTCCCTAGGTGACCACCTACCCACACAATGGATGGCCTGGGACTGCACACTACCAGCATTGACAGCATATGGTCAGGTCAGCATGGCAGGGGGCTGTGTGCCTGTGCTGGAGGGGGCAGTGGCACCTGCCTGCAGTGGACCTAGGCCATGCCCTGTACCAGTACGTGGTGTGCAGTGCAACATAAAAGGTCTGGCTGAGGAAAAGTACAGGTAGCCCCAGAGACTACCATGCATCTGTGGCAACAGTGTGGTGCAGTACACCCAGCCAGCGTGTCTAGAAGCAGAGGGTCACAGGTTCAAGTCCCAGCTGTGGTTCCTGCAGAGCATGTCCCTATATTTTACCCTACAATGCAGATACAACAGCAACATGTGCAAAGCCCAAAGCAGCGGCGAACAGGGTACAAACACCCACTCACACAGGCTCCACAATCCAAAGACGCATGGAGAGTCAGGCTGTTGGCCCCAGCATTGAGCTGCAGTTATCACCAGAGCCACTACTACTACCTCCTGCACAGTTTAGCAATGTCGGCACTGTGATCAGGACCAGTGTGGCGGGCAGGGTTGCCAACCACCCCTATCTTTGCACAATGCTGCAATAGGAGTGTGTGTGTGTGTCTATCCATTGTTCTGTGGCTGCCCACCCCTCTCTGGGCCCAAAATGTCCCACTGTTACCAGAATTAGCCTGAATATGTGCATAATGAGGAGCAAGGTGTTGTGGGTATGGCCCGGACAGGGCGGATTGGCCAGGATGCATCTTCACAGGGTGTGGGGCAATGGCTGGGACACTGTAGTGCCCAACCACCGCCTGCATGGACAGGGTGGCCACAGCATGTCATAGTGGGAGGGCACTCACTCTAACCGAGCAGTGACCATGACTTGTCTAGGTTCCCACAGAGCACTCTACACTTTCTGCCTCCAGTGATACTTTTGTGTTCCCAGTGCTGGGGCCCCAATCACTGAGATGGCTGTTTGGTGCACGTAGTTCCTCTGTGAGTATGCACTATGGATTGGCTAGTGGACTGTCTGCAGTTTGACTGTGCATGGTTGGAGCACCTATAAGGTGCAGTCTGACTGTGCTGTCTACTGGTGATTGGCAGACAGTGGTGTGAGGCAGTTGGGGTTTTCCAGACCTTAACCCCACCATTGCTGCTGGTCTGCCACTGCCCCAGTCGCAGGTATGGCTCTGGCCCACCAACCCTGGAGGACTGTCTTATACCAGCAGGATGGAGGTTGCTTCACTGGGGCTGGGGCACCTGTCCCTTACCTACAAAAAGGGTGATGTGGGCCCTTTGGGGTATGTAGTGTATACCACTCTGACCTATAAAGGCACTGCTGCACAAACCTCATGCAAGTCTAGAAACCCCTCTACCCTGAAAACAGGTGCCCATGTCAGCCAGACCCTAACACAGGGTACACACTAATCTGGGTGGTGTCTGGTCCCAGAGGGCCACATGTGAATGTAGGATACAGATGAACACCGAATTACCTTTGGCTGCACTGCAAGGAACACCTGTCACACACTGGTAATAATGGGGATATACAGCAGGACCTATCTCTAGCACCACATGTACTGCGGATCTAGTGCTGGGCACCCATCCTATCCCTCAGGGTGAGCACAGAACCTGCACAGTGGCATGGTCTGTAGCTACACTGTGCCAGTATCACGCACTGTCAGTTCGTCTTCCAAGCTGAGGTACCGGAGAGGTGCAGACCCCATTTGCTGATCAGCTGTAGACAGCTATTCAGCATGTGCATTGCATCATGGGTACTGGTGGGGTTACCCTATCCTGGCACTCAGAGCAGACAGTTTGTGCTGTGACCTGCAGTCCTGTACCCATCCATTGCTGTGACATACACCATGGAAGTATAGCCTACTGGTTAATACAATGCCATTCTCGGTAGTGTTCATGGGTTCAATTCCTCATTGTTCCCTCCTCTCATGCCTGTCTTACTCAAATAGTTTGCATGCCTGTAACAGTCATATTTTTGCAGATCTGTGCTACCAGCCCATAATACCCTCGCCACAATTGCCAACATTCCCTCGGTCCATCTATCTGCATCTGTCAGCTGTGTAGCGTCCTGTCTGCCTGTGCAGGCTGCCACCCCATGTCCTGCACTGCTACCCTTTCCTGCATTGCGCCTCATCGTGCTTGCCTCACCTGTGCCTGATCTGCATGGCACCACCACTCCTCTGTCCACCCATCAGTGTAACTATCCTGCCACCTCCGCCTCCACTGGGGGACATGTATTCCCATCGTCTGCCACCAACTGTCTTTCCAGTACTTTACATTGCCAACACCCTGTGCTGTGGTACAGTTGCCTCCACCATGTTTGTCATCAGTACTGGCAGCCACATGGGATGCCTGCAGATATGGTGGGTCCAGCAGCTCCCAGCTCTCCCTCCTTCACTCTCCTGTTCATTGCCTTTCCTGAGTGCTCTATCTAGTGTTAGGGCTACATCTGTCTCTGTTCCTCACAGGTCATGCATGTCATCCTGCGGCGCCTTGCAGCCCTTAGGGCACACTAACCTAGGGCACCGTAACCTTGTTAGGCCATCTTAACCTATGGTTCCATAGCCCAAGGTGCCTTCTACAGTGCCTTGTCCAGGGGTGCCTAATTACGGGGCTTAGCCTAAGGAGCCCTATAAGGTGCCTTATGGGGCACCTTATAAGGCACCTCACAAGACGCCTTATAAGGCACCTTACAATTATAAGGCGCCTTGTAAGGTGCCTTGTAACACGCGTTAGCTGATAGGGCTTGCTGTAACGATGCACCGCCCACACCTTTATGTGGGCATCTGTACCTTTACCGCAGAACCTAACGCAAGTGACATTACTGCAGTTTAGTAAACATACCCCTAAGTGTTTTACAGAAGACTTTCTGCTGTGAAGTTTGTCAGGATTGTCACGGTACAACATTCAGCAGTAATCTGCCATCATTCTCTCATCCCAGAAGCCTTGGTAACATTTTTCCATGGCCTCAGTGTCTTGGTGAAACCTTTCGCCATGTTAGTCACTCACTTTATCTACATTTGGTGGAAAAAAGTGAAGATGTGAGTGCATGAAGTGCATTTATAATAACATGCGGCAACCAAGTTTACAATATACATCAAGTAACATAGTATATGATGGCAGATAAAGACCAGTATGGTCCAGTCTATCCAGCAAGGCGGCAAGAGTATATGCACCTGCTGCTCTGTGCAGGTCACCCCTCCCCATGCCTTTGTTTAGGGGTGTACTCACCACTCTGTAAGTCACCCCTATTTGTTGAGATATAGAAATTGTTTGTTTTGATTTTATCCTGTTTATAAAGAGATCCACTGTCTGTCCAATGCCATTTTGAACTCTGTCACTGTATTTGCCCCCCACCACTTCCATCGGGAGGGCATTCCAAGCATCCACCACCCTTTCAGTGAAAAAGTATTTCTTCATGTTGCCTTTCAGTTTACCCCCTTGCAGCTTCAGGTTATGCCCTCTAGTTTTACAGCTTCCCCATCTTTGGAAGAGGTTTTTTTGTTCTAAGTATTTAAAAGTATGAATCATATCTTCCCTGTCCCTCCTCTCCTCCAGAGTGTACATATTTAGGTTTTCAAGTCTCTTTATAAGTCTTCTGACGCAGGCTCCAAATTATTTTGGTCGCCTACCTCTGAACCGTTTTCAGTCTTTTTATATCTTTTGCGAAATATGGTCTCCAAAACTGAACACAATATTCCTCACCGGCGACTTGTACAGTGGCATTAATACTTCTTCTTTTCTGCTGGTAATTCCTCTTTGCAACCCAGCATCCTTCTGGCTTTTGCCACCGCCTTGTCACACTGTTTCGCCACCTTGAGATCCTCAAATAAGCACTCCGAGGTCCTTCTGGTCTGTGCACACCAACCTCTCACCTCCCTATCGCATACAGTTCCCTTGGATTTCTACTTCCCATGTGCATGGCACTGCACTTCTTCACATTAAATCTTATCTGCCCAAGCATTAGATCATTCTTCCAGCTTTTGTAGATCTTTCCTCATTTTATCCACTCCCTTGGGGGGTCCACTCTATTGCAAATTTTCGTGTCATCTGCAAAAAGACACTTTTCCATTCAGTGCTTCAGCAATATCACTCATAAATAAATTGAACAATACCGGTCCCAACCTCTGTACTCCAACATATTCTGGCGATTTGTGATTATCCAGAAATTTTTCACAGATCTACTTAAAGGCTTGCCAAGCTTCAAGTTCCAAAGCATCCAGGAATTTTTCAAATTCTTCATCATCCATCACCTGTCTTATTTGTGGCCCCACAAAAATGCCGTCTTTCAGTTTTGCAGCAGTGATCTTTGGAAATTTAGAAACAAGATCCCGAAATCCTTTTGAATTTGTTTGCACCAGTCTTTTCACTAAACTTTTCATTAAACCCCATTTTATATGCAAAGGAGGAAGCAACATGTTTGCTGGCTTTACTAATGGAACATTTATTTATTTTATTTTAACAGTTTTTATATACCGTCTTTCATCAAGTCAAGACAGTTTACAGGTAACAAAAACGTAACAGCACGGAACTGCTGTTTTACATAGAACAGAACTTAGATAAAATTAAACTCTTATAAAATGAGAATATAAAGTACCATCAGGTAACTATGTACATGACTAATGCTGCTGCTTCCTGTATTATAGGCATTTCTTAAAGGCCAGTCGTAAACAGCATAATCTTTAACAGCGTAACTGTCCCAGAGGCAGAGAAAAGAGCAATATTTGGTAAATCCACTTTGCATGCCCATCAGCATGCCAGTACACTTAAAATCCCTGCAAATTGTCCACTGGTAATTGTCATATCATATAGACTGGAGCAATATGTACAGGTTGTGTCGTCTTGAGGTGGACAGTGTGTGCAATTGGAATAGGCTGCTTTACATTGCCGTTAAGAATGGTCTTGAGGCTTTTTATTGAAGAATCAATAAATAAGCACCATTCTGATGGTCTGTGTACCTGTGAGAGGGCTCTAAAAGGTCCATCTATTGTTGCAATAACACATTGGACTGTCTACTTTAAAGAACATCGCTAAATTACGATTGCGCTTGAGATAATGGCAAATGAGAACATTCTTTTGAAGTTCTGCAAGTTCTTTTCCTTCAGCCTTGAAGCAAGGAGTTCTGCTTTATCTTTTGAGAGTGCCAAGTCTCGTATAAGACTACTAAGCACTTCTTAGCTGCATTTCTCTTGATTGCCATCGCTTTCATCTGGCATGTAGTCTGCATTTTCTGATTCTTTAGGTTGGCACCACTTGCACCTTCATCTAACTCCATTTCATCTGGTACAGAAGACAGTCCATCCTGTGGAGGAACAGAAACAGGAAGTGTTTCGTCATGTGGGACTGGTCGCATTGCAGACCTAAAATTTGGATACACAATGTTGTACTTGTTGTTTGCAGAGAAACACGTGATATTAACCAGACAAAAATAGCAGTCACGATGGTTTCTCTGGGAACAAGCAGGAAATCATTCCTCACATATGGGTGACATCTGTGCCGACGAAGCCCTGCGCTGAAGTATCTCCCCAGCTTTCAAAGAGAGCCTTTGGGAGATGTACCACGCATGCGTGGTCCCCTTCGCGCCCAAGGGTGCTATCTTGCTCGGTCTCCTTTTTTCTGTGGAGCCCCCGGACATATCTGATTTCCCTGAAAAATACAGTTAAATTTCATCCTATAGTGTTTTTTTCTCCAACTACGATGGGTTCCTTTCCCGCCTCAGAGTTCGCTTGCCTCTACATCGTGTCTTTGACCATCCTTTGTTCCCTAGTTAAGATCTTTTTTCCCCGGCGTGTCTTTGTGCCTTTTTTTCTGCCGGCTGGCAGTTCCTTGGGTCTTTGACCTTGCCAGGGTACTTTTTCCTCCCCATGGCCAGCGGCTTCAAAAAGTGTGATCAGTGCTCTAAAAATATGTCCCTAACCAACACACATGATTGCTGCCTCTGTTGTCTTGATACCGACCATGATCTGGAGGTTTGTGGCCTCTGCAAGCAGATGTTCACTAAAGCAGTCAAACTCCATCAGCAGAAGCCTGAACAAATTTTCTCCAGGTCAGACTCTGCCCCAGAGTTCCCGGTGACCCCACGATCCAGAGCCCTATCCGAGACCCCAGAGTCGCGTAGTGGCCCTGCAGCAACTGACTTAGCCACACAGGTCTTCCGACACGGGTTCCTCGCACTGGGAGCGCAAGAGGAAGAAATCCTCAAGGACCTCTTCATGGGACTTGGCGAAAGTGGACAAGCCCCGCACCAGATCCCTCAGCCCCGAAGAAGACCCGAGGTGTCGGAGCAGGAGCAGCTGTCCAAGGTCCCCAGGAACGAATAATCAGCCCCTGGTGATCAGCCTCGGATCTCCAAGGCTATTCTTGTCCAGGACTCCCACTCCTCGCCAGCACAGGACCCAGCTACCCTGGCATCCGTGCTGAAGGCTGTGGTACCATCTGGACTGGAGTCCAGGATGGAGTCCCTGGAGTGCAGCCTGTCTACCTTCCTGGAGACGCAGCGGATGCAGTTGTCCAGCTCAGCCGATTCATCTGCCCAGACCACCAGGACCTAGACATCAAGGACTTCCCCAATTGTCGAGTCAGTTCTCTTGAGCTTGCAGCCTCAAGTCGATCCTCGACAGCAGTCCTGATCACGGTCCAATTCCTTAGGCCGTCAGTTGTCTTTAGCCAGTGCTCATGGTTCTGGCCACGCAGCCTTGAAGGCCCGTGGATCACCAGCCCGAGGCCCACCGCTGGCATGGCCCACCATCGAGTCATCCACAATGTACTCCAACTGGGAGTGCGAGGACGAGACATCCTTGGACACTCACAAGCACCACGACTTGCTGTCAGACCTGTCTCCATCCAAGGCGAGGCACCGGTCACCGCCCGAGGACACAGCATTCCTTGAATTTGTGCGGGACATGTCGAAGGCATTGGCATTCCCCACTGACTAAGAGGACGACTCTCGCACAGAGGAGCTAGAGGTCCTCCGATATGAGTCCCCACCAAGAGAGTTACTCACTGTGCCCATCCCAGCCATCCTGGATTGGTGGCTACTTCAAATGTGGGAGTCACCAGCCTCTGTGCCCATAATCAGCCGTCGACTCGACTCCATGTACCAAGTCTGCCAGGCTTCAGGAAGGCTCAGCTCCCGCATAAGCTCTATGATGGTGGAGTCCGCGATGTGTTGGCTTAAAAGCCAGAAGACTCATTCATCAGTGCCCTTGGGCAGGGAGGCCAGGACCCTCAATGCCCTCAGCAGAAAATGTTACCAGGGCCTGATGCTGGCCTGTCTGATCCAGGAATACCAACTATATGTACCTGAGGGACCTGGGGAAGGAGCTCGCCGGGTTCTCTGCCATCCTCTCAGAGGAACCACTCCAACGGTTCCAGAACCTGGTCACAGGCGTCTGACTGTTTGTTTCGAGAAGCCTATGACTGCTTTGAATCCATAGCCCGGGTGGCTACAGTGGGCATTGGTGCCAGATGCCAGGCCTGACTCCAGTCCTCAGACTTGGCGCAATGGATACAAGATAAACTTGTCTATGTCCCATGCCAAGGAGCCCATGTCAGACAAGGCTGCAGAGCTAGAGTCTGAGTTCCTGACAAGAACTCTACTTTCTAAAAAAGACCACCACTCTGCCTAAGCGAAAAGCCTCCAGGGGAAAAAAAACACCCTATCCGAGGAAGGGATCGGCCTACCATGGCTATCAGCAGTACCAGCCTTTCCAGGCTCCATAGCAGGGGCAGCATGCCAAGGGGGGGCACACAGGGCCCTGTAAGCAGAGGATTCCCAAGGCCTTGATGCAGGCTCCGGCCCCATCTGGGTGGAGCTTTTGACTCCTTAGACACAGTCCCTCTACCCTAAGGAGGTCAGCTGTTGACAGGGGGACGCCTGGTCCGTTTGCCCACCAGTGACCAAACATCACCTTCGATGCCTGGGCCCTCCAGGTGGTCAAGAAGGGTTACCACCTCCACCTGGACCACACGCCCCCCCCCCCCCTCTGTCTTTTCCAGGAGAGCCCTCTAGGACTCCCTTTCACCAGACACTACTAAGGCAGGAGCTCACAGGTCTGCTCAAGGAGAGGACCATGGAACCGGTGCCCCACTGCCAAAAGGGCAAGGGGTTCTGCTCCTGGTACTTCCTCATGCCGAAAAGAACTGGAGACCCATCCTAGACCTGCAGAACCTGAACAATTTACTGGTATGGGAGAAGTTCAGGATGCTTTCCCTTGGAACATTTCTGCCCTACCTCTAGCCGGGAGACTGGCTATGCTCCTTGGATCTAAAGGATGCTTATACCCACATCCTCATTCATCCCAGTCACAGGCAGTACCTAAGATTTGTGGTTAAGGGCAACCACTACCAATACAGGGTGCTACTCTTCGGGCTGGCTTCCCCATCCAGAATCTTCACCAAATACCTGGGGATGGTGGCTGCCTTTTTCCGCCTCCAAGGGGCCTTCGTCTTCCCCTATCTGGATGGCTGGCTCATAAAATGAAAAACTGTCACCGAGGTACCATAGGCCACAGGCTGCACCATCAGTTTCCTGAAACACCTGGGCTTCGTAATAAATCTGCTCAAGTCTCATCTCGCTCCTACACAAAGCTTGGACTTCATAGGAGCTCATTTGGATACTCGCCAGATTCCTCCCTTTAGAAAGGGCGAGACCCCTCAAGGCTCTGGCCGCAGAGGTTCAACACTGACGCTTTGTGCCAGCTTGCTCCATGCTCCGCTTGCTCGGCCATATGGCATCCATAGTGCATGTTACATCGGAAGTCCGCCTCCATATGAGGGTGACCCTCATGGTGCTTCTGATCCCAGTGGTCACAGGCCACCAACCGCCCCAGGGACAGAGTACGTGTGACCCGCCCACTGGTGGAGTCGCTCAACTGTTGGCAAGTGACACAGCACCTATGGGCAGGAATGCTTTTCCATCCCCCCCTCCCCCAGCGGGTCCTCACCCCAGACATGCCTCGGCTGGGTTGGGGAGCTCACTGCAGATGCCTCCGCACACAGGGCATCTGGTCCAGGGTGGAAAACCAACAACAGATCAACCTCTTGGAACTCAGGGACATGTTTCTGGTCCTCCAAGCTCTCCGTCATTGCCTACAGCACCAGCCGGTACTGGTCCAGACAGACAACCAGGTTGCTATGTTGGATCTGAGCAAGCAGGGGGGTTCAGGGTCGTACACTTTCTGCCAAGAGGCAGTAGCCCTCTATTCCTATGCGATCAGCCAAGAAATGTTTCTGAGAGCAGTTTACCTGCTGGATCAGGACAATATCCTCAGACAGGCTGAGCACGATCCTCCAGCTGCACAAATGGCAGCTAGACCCCAGAGTAGTCCAATGGCTGTTTTGTCTCTGGGGAACTCCTCAGGTGAACCTCTGCCAGTTGACATGATTCTGTTCCCACCAGCCTCACCCTTCCTGGGAGGCGGTGGATGCCATCCTGTGATTGGAGGGCCCTCCTATACACCTTCCCACCTATGCCGTTGGTCACCAAAACCCTTTTCAAGGTCAACCAGGACAAGGCATCACTAATCCTGGTGACCCAGGCAGCTGTGGTTCTCGCTACTGCTCCGCTTAGCAACGGAGCCCTCAGTTCCTCTGTGGAACTCTCTGGGGCTACTGACTCAGGAGGACGGCTCTCTCCTCCACCCCAATCTGGAGTATCTGGCGCTAACAGCTTAGCTGCTGAATGGGTAGCCTTGGCACCCTTCAACCTTTTGGAGGAAGTGGAGGAGGTTCTCCTAGCCTCCCGCAAGGCCTCCACGAGACGTGCCTATGCCTTCAAGTGGTGCAGATTCTCTGTGTGGTGCTCAGACACTGGCCAATTCATTCTCCTGTACAGTGCAGACAGTGCTGCAGTACCTGCTTCATCTTTCACTGGTTGGACTCAAGTCCAACTCTTTCAGGGTGCACCTGAGTGCTCTCACAGCGCATCACCACCTTCTCGAGGGCAAGCCTCTGTAGGTGCAGCCCCTCATCACCCGCTTCCTCCAGGGCCTGCTACTCTCAAGCCCCCCTAATCTGTCCACCCCTGGCAGAGTGGGATTTCAGTGTGTTGCTAGCGTGACTCTGCCACCGTTCGAGGCCCTTGCTACCTACCATTTGCAGTACCCTTCCTGTAAGGTCACCTTCCTGGTGGTGTTCACCTCTGCCTGCAGAGTCAGTGTGCTTCAGGCCCTCGTGGTGGAGTTACCCTATACCATAACATAAGATATGCCATACTGGGTTAGACCAAGGTCCATCAAGCCCAGTATTCTGTTTCCAACAGTGGCCAATCTAGGTCATAAGTACGTAGCAGTTTCCCCAAAAGACACAGGTTCCTCAATGCTTGTGTCGGGTGAAGCAGTGATATCCTGGGTCCCTTTTAATAATGGTTTATGGACCTTTCCTCCAGGAACTTGTCCAAACTTTTTAAAATCCAGTTACACTAACAGCTTTTACTACATCCTCCGGTAACGAATTTCAGAGTTTGATTATACATTGAATGAAAAAATATTTTCTTTTATTAGTCTTAAATAGGTTACCCTGTAGCTTCATTGCATGTCCCCTAGTCTTTTTATGTTCTGATGACATAAACAATTGATCTACGTTTACCCGTTCCATTCCATTCATTAATTTATAGACCTCTATCATATCTCCCCTCAGCCGTCTCTCTTCCAGGTTGAAGAGCCCTAGCCTTTTTAGCCCCTCTTCATAGGAGTATCCTTCCATCCCCTTTACCGTTTTGGTGACTCTTCTCTGTACCTTTTTCTAATAACGCTACTCGAACAGGGTTGTGCTTTGCATGCATCCCAAATTCCTTCTGTATGTAGTGTCTTTGAGATGAAACAATCAGGAGGTGGTGCTCCCCTCCTTCTTTCCACAGCCTCACACCAACAGGGAGGAGACCATCCTACATACTCTAGACTGTAAGAGGGCCCTACAGAGTATCCAGGGCCACTGCAAAGTCTCCCAGCTTTTCATCTCCTATAATGCCTGTCGGCTAGAGGAGGCAGTGACAAACGAGACCATTTTTCTACCTGTGTGGTGGACTGCATCACCCTTGTCTACAAGCAGGCCGGGCTCCAGCTGGAGCATGGTGTCTAGGCCATGGTGACCTCAGTGGCAAACTTGCACTCCGTCCCGATGGCAGACACCTGGTCTTCAGTCCACACCTTTGCAGTTCACTACTGTCTGGAGAGGGAGTCCCGATGGGATAGCGCCTTCGGCCAGGCCATACTCCGTGATCTCTTTGGGATCTAGGCAACTCCTACCCTCTGACCCTTCTGTGTTCAAGCTACCGTTTTTCCCTGGACTCTGGGGACCTTCCAGAGTCTGTTCTTTGGACTCGCTGCTGCTCAGAGTTTGCTGTGTTTTTTTTTTCTACAGGTTCTCGATAGCCTGTATCTAGGGAGTCCCATATGTGAGGACTGACTTCCTGCTTGTTCATGGAGAAAATTTAGTTACTCACCTGTACAGATGTTCTCCGGGGACAGCAAGAATGTCTTCACAACCCTCCCTCCTCCTTAGAGTTGCCTTAGCTAAAACAGCAAAAAATGCTACAGCTGTGTCATTTGGCTAAGCAAGATGGCACCCTTGGGCAGGAAGGGGACCAGGCATGCGTGTGTTGCATCTCCCAAAGGCTTTCTTTGAGAGCTGGGGGGATGCTTCTGTGCAGGGCTGTTTGGCTCAGACGTCATCCAGGTGAGTAACTACACTTTCTCGGCGCCCTCCATATCAGCACAGCAAATGGCATCGCTGTTTTCCTTACATTTAACTAATCATGTAGTCCATCTGCACAGTCATTGCAAATGATGTGAGGGGCCCATGGCTTATCCTGGGCACCCGAAATATAACTTGTACATTTTGCAGAGATCTGACGTTATGGTAAGATGTTGAGATACAGTAGCAAATGAACCGCAAACGTAACAAAAAACATCTGAATGATTTCTACACAGTCTTGGCATGATTTTATTTCTGATGATTTCTTCAGGGTTATCACCAAATATGTAATCAAAATAACCTGAAAAGCAAAATAAATACCAATCAATATTGGTAATCACTGACAGTTTGTCAATTTGGCTAATCTAGCAAAATCTCCGACACGATCATCTTTCAAACCTGATGTGATACAACAAAAACAGTTTTGAACATTGTTCATCATAGGTTATCTAATACACATGAAATTATTTGTGATTTTTTTCATGTTGACCAGTGTTATAAGAGAAAGTAAAATTACTTGTAATAGATGTCTTATTGATAGCATTAAGTTCCGCTAACTGAACCTGAGTAATTGTGCATCTGGTGGTGCATATAAACCTCTATATTGATATTGTTCTTGGTGTAGCTTGTTGCATAGCAGTCATTTTAGAAAACAGCTATGACAGATAAGCAAACTTACAAAAGAGTAGCAGTGTCTTTCTATAGTAGCATGAAATAAAGACGCAAGAAGGTAAACTTTAAAAGCACCATCAGGAAATACTTTTTCACAGAAGAGGTGGTGGATACCTGGTGAATCCAAAAAGTCATAGGACGCAGAAGATGCCTGTATTGCAAGAGGATGGAATCAAAACAAACCTAAATTTTCATACTTCAGCAATTAGAAGGTGCTAACCTCAGGGCTGGCCCAACCATTAGTCAAATTAGGCAGGCACCCAGGGGAATAGCTTCAGTGGGGGGTGAGGGTAAAGAGCAGGGCAATCAAAGCTAAACAATAGGTTTGTCTAGGCACCAACACCTTACTGGGCAGATTTATCTGTCATTCACTGTTACTGTGTTAGACTAGTGGTGTCTTAAGTAGGCATAAATCTTCAGGGACCAAAGAAGATATCCTATCTTCAAAAGCTCATGTCCCCATAAATCTTATTCTATAAAATGCTATCAGCCCTATATATTTTTACAGGTTAAGCATTTAGGTTGGACACTAAATCTTTTTAAAACCCAGGTGAGAACTAAACATTCCCTTAACGAGCATTGTGTAGAATTCCTTTAATGTGTTTCTCCTACTGATCTGTCCTATAGGAAACAATGGATTCACAAGATCAGCAAACGTTTGGAGCTGAAAGTATCACGTAAAATATATAGGAGAGATGCTGAAAATGAGACGAATCATAGTAGCTTTAACTTGGTGGATAACATCTTAACTTGGATTGCATTTTCTGATCTTGGGGATAAAACCATCTCTCCCAGCCATGCTCCAGTCCTGCCTGTGGTCACGAGCATCTTAAATCTGGCCGTGTGTGCAAGAGCTGCTTATTCTGAAAATGGACATTTTTGTAGCCTTCCAGGGCCATAGTTCTAAAAACACATGCTTTAGCATTTAGGTTATGTAAATTGGAACAAAAAAAGTATGAAGTGTTATGCTTCAAATTGCATAACAATTGCTATATGATCGTAATATGGAAGCCAGAAGGGATCCGATAGCCAGTCAGGTTTTCAGGATATCCACAATGAATATGCATAAGACATCTGCATATTCTGAAAACTTGATTTGGTATGGGGGTCCACAGAACAGGTTTAGGAAGACCTGCACTAGTGATTCTATTACACAGTTAATTTGGAGCCCTATTTTTAAAATAGGTTTCCTATGCCTAGTGATTACATTTATTTTATAGTAAGTCTTTTAAAAAATAGTTCTCAACCTTGAGGGTTCAGTATTTAGGGGCATGTTTGCTAAAGGCTAAGTGCCACTGTACCCATAGAAATAAAAGGGCTGTGGGCACTTAATGTGCGTTAAAACCATTAGTAAACATGACCCTTAGTCTTTGTATAAATTGAAGCCACTTAATTTGACTTGAGTTCCAATTCCAGATTAGAACTAAAGCCGCTTGAGTTAAGAGGATAGTGCTGTCTAATTCTTTGTTACTGTTTTATTTTCTGGGATTTCATCTCAAAGGTATCTGTTCGTACCTTTTTTTTTTGCTGCCAATATTATACTGACTTTGGTGGCCAAATATAGGTTGCAGTCTGCTTGGAGCAGTTTCTTAAACATTTGAGTTTACTTCTAGGCAGCACCATGTGAGCATTGCTGGGATATTCCAGTCCTGGGGTCCTAATTCGATATCTGTATCCCCCCAGCCATGCTGAGGAAGATGAACCCTTGTTTCCTTAGAATCATATAGTGTAATCTTAGCCTTTTGACCGAAAGCTTTTGCCTCCATATTAAAATTTGTTACTGCATTGTTTGGGGAAGGGAGCAGGGGTTGTGCTAAATTGTAAAACTGTTCAAAGATGCACAGAAATCTTTTCTTCAAGAAACACTTTCAGGATCCAAAAGATTGTAGGTGCTAACATGACATCTCACTCTGCCACCTGACCTTTTTAAGGATGTAAACACGTTACCATGGCTGACTCATCGGACACAGCTGGATGTTTTTTGCTTCGCTTGTCAGTATGACCTGTCTGCTAACCAAGATGGTTAGTTTCAGGTTGTCAAAGATGTGACAAGTAAGATGGTCATGGATAGCACTTACCACAGTTCTTAGCACTTTATCTATGATGGAACAGACAAGAGGCAATTAGACTAGCAAATGTCTTCTTTTCATTGACCTTGAGTACAAATGCAGTAAATCGTATGTTGCCTTATTACTGTAACAAAATCTGGAAAATTTATTTTTATAGAGAATAAACACATCAAAGTGACTTTGGGGGGGTTTTTTGGCATGAAGTTAGTCAAAGCTCTAATTTTATTTATTTTTTTTACAGTAGATATTGCAATGCACAGAAACCTAATGAAAATTATAAAAATATTAAATGGTTCACCTGGGATATCATAAATATTCACTTCTCAGGGAACAAGCAGGAAATCAGGCCTCACGTATGGGTGTGACGTCTGTGCCGGCGGAGCCTGTGTGGTAACCTCTTCCCAGCTTTCAAAGAGAGCCTTTGGGAGATGTACCACACGTGTTGTCCCCTTTCTGCCCAAGGGTGCCATCTTGCCTCAGTCTCCTTTTTTCCACGGAGCCCATCAGATGTGTCTGTTTTCCACGGAAAAAGTTGATTTTTTTTCTCTCTTTATCTTGTTCTCTGACTGCGTACCGGTTCCTTCCTGTCTCCCAATTCCTCTTGCTTTAAGCATTGTGTTTTTTTTCAGGTTCCTTTTTCTTTTCCTCTTCGGGTCTTTTCTCCAGTGTGCAGGTTTTTGCATCCTTTCTGGCCGGGCCTAGAGAGTTTGACCTCGTGGGAACAGTCTTCCCCGCCATGGCCTTGGTCAGTGGCTTCAAGCCGTGTGACAGCTGAACTCATAACATGTCATGCATGGACCTGTATGATGCCTTCGGTGACTTGGGCCAGATCATGATGCCTTGGGGTGTGGTGTCTGCCAGTAGGTGATCCCCCCCCAAGGCCCTACGAGGCCGCAAGAAGTAGCACGAGCCAATTTTTCTGAAGACTGACTTGGCCCTGGAGTCAGAGGCTCCTTCCTCATGCGGCGACCATGCTGCCTCGGAACCTCAAGAGCACGGAGCAGTGAGCTGAGGCTCCCTCAAGGAGGGGCGCCCTTCGAAGAGCCTGACTTTGTTGGTGGCCTCCTCTGGTGACAATTCTGGGACTGGGGGGCAGGCACCAGGCCTTAGAGCCCTCGACGCAAAGCAGAGGGTGATGGCTAGGAGAGGCCCTCGAAGCTACCCTGGTGGGAGAATGCGCCATCAGCGTCAGAGGATTGGTCTTGGTCCTCTGAGGTCATCCTTGTCGGACACCCCTCAACAGAACTGGTGTCGGGGCCAAGGTCCTCAGTACCTACGCCAGTGGTTGTGAAGCCATCATCGGGTATTGAGGCCAGGATGGCAGCCTTAGAAAACAGTCTACTGCCTTCATGCCCCAACATCGGGTTCTGATGCCCAGTTCCTCCTGGTCATCAATCCCAACCACCAGCCCCTCCTTGGGCCTGGCCCTGGTCAGGACCAAGGACTTCCCCACACAGTTCATCTGACTTGGGGTGCAGTGCTATCAGGGCTGTTTGGGCTGGGGCTCCAGCCTAAGGCTTGGGGAACTTTCGAAGGCTCCTCAGACTCCAGTTCGGACTGGAAGACCAAAGATGACAAGTCCCCGGACACCCAGCTCCATAGGGATGTGCCCTTGGACCCTTCCCCACCGGATACCTGGTGCCCCTTTCCTGAATTCACAAGGGACATGGCAAAGGCCCTTGCCTTCGCCACCAAGTCAGAGGAACCTCAGGTGGAGGACCTCTATCCTCCAGTATGAGACTTCCTCCAAAGAGCACCTCACAGTACCCATTCCTCCTATCCTTTGGTGGCTGATTTTCAGAATGTGGGAGACCCTGGCCTCTCTTCTCATCATGAGCAGATGGTTGGACTAATATACCGGGTCCACTGAAGCCCTGTCTTCCAAATAACGAAGAGGCTTAAGAGCCAGAAAACACACGCCTCAGTGCCTCTGGCTAGGAAGGCCTGCGCCATGGATGCCCTGAGCAGGAAATGCTTCCAGGGTTCGATGCTCATCAGCCAGATCTAGGCCTACCCAGCTGTACATGGGCATTTACTTACGAGACACTGCAAAGGAACTCGCCAGGTCTGTGGCTGGTCTCTCTGAGGAACCTCTTAAGTGGTTCTGGATTCTGGTCTCCACGGTCTGGAAGTGTTCCAAGTTTGACTTGGGCAGCCTATGATAGCTTCGAGTTGGTGACTAGAATAGCAGCAATGGGCATTAGTGCCCACTGCCCGGCCTGGTTACAGTCTTCTGACCTGGAGCAATGGGTACAGCTTAAATTGATGTCTCTTGCTGGGAAGAGTCCCTCTTTTGCAAAGCCGTGACAGAAAAGGCTGCCAAGCTAGAGTCAGAATTCATGACCATGAAGACCACTGATCCTTCCTGAAGAAAGGCTTTGGGTAAAAAGCCCCTCTACCTGAAAAAGAGGAAGGCCTACGGAAACTACCCTCAGGGCAAGGGCATGGCCCTCGTAAGCCTAAGGCTTGCAAGCCGAAGCTTGTGCCCAAGGCACAACCGGGGGGGGGGGGGGTTTGACTCCTGGGGCATAACCTCTCTTCCCCTGGGAGGGCCTGCCCCACAGCACACCAGTGGGCGTCTGGGGTTTTTTGCCAACCACTGGCCCTCCATCATCACAGACAGATGGTGAAGAGGGCTACCTCCTCTACCTCGAACAGATGCCCCGCCATTCTTTCCAGGAGAGCTCCCGGATGCATCTCCTTCAGCAGGAACTCGCAAACCTTATGGCAGACAGGGCAGTGGAACCCGTCCCCTCTCAAACCTTGAGGCAAAAGGTTCTACTCTGCTACTTCGGTGCCCAAAAGGACTGGGGGGTTTGGCCTATCCTAGATCTGCGAGATCTCAACAGGTTCCTGGTAAGGGAGAAATTCAAGATGCTCTCCCTTGGAACATTACTGTCACACCTCCAGCAGGGAGACTGGCAAGGTATGGCCGGAAGTAGATTCCCAGGCCTTTTCTTCCAAGGCAATGGAAGGTAAAGTGACTTGCTCAAGGTCACAAGGAATGCTAGTGTTAATCAAACCCTGATCTCTTGAGTACTAGGGTGTTGCTCTAACTGCTAGGCGGTTACTCCACTCATATGGTCTTCATCTGCCAACATTTTTTCTGTTTCTAAGACCAGCAGCTCATTAACTCTACATAGTATATTCAGTCCCAACCTTCAAGGTTGGCAATGTGTCTGGTTTTCATGATATCCCTAACAAACATGCATATGAGTTATGCCTACTACCACCATTGAATGCAAATCTCACTATGCATATTCATTAGGGGTATTTAGAAAACCTACCTTATTGGCAGCCAACAAAACTGTGAATGAATGAATATCTCTTGTCTAGTATATTCATCAGTGCTTTTAGAATCTGAAGGTGTTTAAGATCCCTTGAGTTGGGTGAAAGGGACAAATTTCTTACTACATTCGGCCAGTGCAAAGTTGTATGAAAAATGCTGCATTAGGATGTCCTAGCAGAAAAACAGATTCTTCAGAAAGGTGCATTCATGAATAGTGACTGAGATTAGAAGGCTGCCATAACTGTGAAGGTATTTGGCCTGAGCAAAGCTGAGCATAGCAGATATTGCAGAATCTGTTGGAAATAAAGCAAGAGAAACAGTGGAACTCATTGAAGATAGCTGCTTAAGCACTATCTTCAGCTTTAATGGAGTGGTTGCCTCTGAAGAACCAACCATACAGCTGTGTACTTTCTTTCAATAAAGAAGCTACTGGCTGATTTGATTGAATAGGCACAATCACAATCTGTTACCTTGACAAAAGGACAGGAGAATGCCTAAGCCTTGCTTTCTCAGTCTAAATTAATGCTGTTTGAGGTCAACCAGCATAAATGATCCAGCTCTTTCCTAATCCCTGGCAGTCCATAATGGATGGATGAGTCCTAAAAGTTGTATATCAGAGGTACAACAAGTAGCCTCTAAATCATCCCATTTATTTGTTGTCCTTTATTTTCAGCTGATTACACACAGCACTGAATTCATCCGTAGCATGGTACAACGAAAGCACAGTAAACTAGATAATTTAAAAATTGCAATATAAATTAAATCAAGATATGATACAATAAAACAAAAACAAAATACTACTATTCCAACACACGTTTTGATATTTCCAAATGCTTTATTAAACAGCCATGTTTTGAGCTATCCATCTTGAACCTTGATTGGGAGCTGAAGATTACAAATGTAATCCTACTTCATGGAGAGAATGTTGGAGTTTGTTCTGCAGTTGGACGTCAACAGAGGTTTCTATTCCAGACATTTAATTCCAAGGAAATTAGGAGGATTGAGACAGATTTGATCTACAGGGAATTCTCTTTTCTTCAATCTGCAGGTCTAGTTATATTCCCTGGACATCAGTGATTCATCCACTTCTTCAAAGGTTTCTGTGCTTAATAGTAAATTAGCACACATCACCAGTATGTGCTGCTGTTTCTTTGTTTTTGCAAAGTGTGTGGCAGCCCATATCTGGAAGGATGGAATCTTTTATTCCTGTAACTGCAAGTGGAGGAGTAGCCTAGTACTTAGAGCAACAACCTTGTACCCAAGCAAGCAGGGTTCAGTTCCCACTGGCACCCCTTTGTGACCTTGGGCATGTCACTTTACCCTTCATTGCCTAGGAAGAAAAGGCCTGGCCATTTACTTCCGGTTATACATTGCCAAGAAAACCTAGGGGCTGCTGAGTCACTAGGAGTCTGTCGTTGACTTGATGGCAATTTCAAAAAAAGAAAGAAAAAAGCTGGATATGTAGTTGGTAACATAGCAGATCTGTAGCTTGGGAAGTGATCTATCCATCTTCTAGAAATGTTGGGGTTTGACAAATTACCCATGTCAAATTTACAACCATTGTAAACATTCAAATACATTGAAGCCCTGATACACAAACAGAAAAAGCCTTCCTCCCATAATAGAAGGTGAACATTCTGGTCAAGATTGTGAGGACTCTTGGGAGTAAGGCAAGTTTCTCAGCCTGCTCCCTGCTAGTGTTTCTGAGTCATATGGTTGTCATAATGCAAACCACCTGCCCCCCTCCCCCATGCACATCTCCATTATGCCCTTTTGAGTGAACATCAAAGACCCAGTAGGAGCAATTCAGCCAACTCCCATCATACCAAACAGAAATGTGAAACTGGGCTTTTATTTATTTATTTAACAGTTTTTATATACCGTCTTTCTACAAGTCAAGACGGTTCACATGAAACATTATAATACAGTATATTACAACTGTATTATAATGTTTCACTCCTTTGTGATGGACAACTTCCATCAACCTAATGCTAGATCTTCCTTGCCAAAAAAAACAAGCCAGAGACTATTCTGATTCATGGAATGGCTGTAGAGGGCACATTCACTATTCACGCCAATGCCAAAAGAAATTTAAAAAAAGGCAAGGGAGAGACCATCAGAGCCAGATAGTGGTCAGATGAACATGTCAAATCATAAGCTCTCCATATAGGTCATCAGTCTCAACCTCTCGCTTAAAGAGTCCATAGACAATTTTCCACACTTTATTCAATTCACAAAATTTTCAAAATTTTGTTTCATTTTTTTAAAACGTTTTCAAAAATGGCTGTATAACTGTGCCCCCACAACTCACTTCTGGGTCGGCAGTTGCAATTGCAGCATGTGACAAAAGATTTTAAACTGCGCACTTACAATAACCCAGTATTTAGCTCGTCTGCATGATGTTTGGTACCAACACTGTTTCTTCTCAATACATCAATAGCTCAACACGATTAGCTCTAGTGCCATTTGTCTCCTCAACCCAGCCTTCACTCCACCACAAGGTTTTGTCTCCTGCTTCAGGAGTTGGCAAACTGCTGCATTTACTGCAACACCTTTCACATCAGCGTAATGGTAGTAAAAGCAAACTCCAGCATTTAAAAGCATCATGGCATGCAGACTAATGTAATGATGACATAGTTGCTCAACTTGGTCAATATGATCATTTTTAGTAAAAGAATGAATACTAAAAAGTACCATCAAATGATAGTATTCAATTCTAATTCATCATTCAACCCATACGGTTTTACTGATTTGAAGTTCATATATCCAAAACTGCTCACGGTATAACTCTGCCTTCTGATCCCCACCCCGGACAGAGGCTGGTAGAAAATCAATGACTATCCACCTACCTTCAAATGTATGATTTGAAGGTCTGGCATGAGGCACTATGGGTGCTGTGAGTAGCGGTCTTCAATCTACTCTTATGCTCACTCAGATGGGTTTTAACAGGACAAGTTGTCTTCCCCACATACACCATTGGACATGGGTACATTTATAAGATATAGCAAAAAAGTAGACATTTGGTGGCATGTTGATACTTAACACTTTTTAGTGAGAGGATGAATCCAATGGTCCATTGCTGTGGTAAATGCACACATATTGCAAAGCTGACATGGTGCATGTCCAGGTATTTCATGTGTTTTGATCCGTAAAATATCTGAATGGACCACTCTCTCTCAAATATTAGAAAACTGATGAAAGCCAAAACATGGTCCTTCACAAAAAATCTGATGGGGGGACAACATATGCCAATGAGTATGAATTATGTTTGCCACTTGTTGAGAAAGATAAGTGTTGTAATACACACTAGTCTTTGGGATGAATCCAGATTATAGTCCTGAAGACGTAACTGTCTATTGGCACACAAAGTGTGCAAAAAAGCCTGATAGAGAGTTATTTGAGGATACTCACTCTGAGCCAGCTTCTCCTACAACAGGGTATCCTGAGCTTTGGATGCCTCCATTGTAGAACATACATGACGAATCCTCAAATTGAAAGAGACATACCTTTTCTCCAGGAACAAGCAGGAAGTCAGTCCTCACATATGTGTGATGTCAGTCGACTGAGCCCTCACGGAAGCATCACCCCAGCTTTCAAAGAAAGCCTTTGGGTGGGCCACCATGCATGGGTGATACCCTTCCTGCCCAAGGGTGCCATCTTGCTCAGTCTTCCTTTTTCTGCGGAGCCCTTCAGACATCTGTCTGTTTTCCCCAGGAAAATGTTTTTTCCTCGACCTGAGTTTCAAACTCTCTCCAGTTGTGCACTGATATTCTTCTCTCCACACAAACCCACTGTCCCGACATAGAGTCTGGGGTCTCTTCGTTTTTTCCTTCCTTTTGGAACCTTCATGCCTTTTTTTCTCCAACTGGCAGCACCACGAGTCTTTGACCTCGCTGGAGTACTTCCCCTCCCATGGCTACCAGAGGCTTTAAGAAGTGTGATCAGTATGCTAAGATAATGTCCCTCACCGAGACACTACTGCTGTCTAGGGCCGGACCACTACCCCACAGCTTACAATCTGTGTAAAAAGGCCCTCAAGAGCCGTCATCAGCAGCATGACAAGTTCTTCCTGGAGTCCCCAGCTCTGAAAGCCAAGGTCCCCTCTGAAGCCGCAGAATCCTGTGATGACCCTGCAGACCCTGGTCGATGCCATGGCTCTTCAGAAAGGGGGTCCCCCTCAAAGGAACACAAGAAGAAGAATCCCTCAAAAGGAGTGTCTCTGGATGGCTCTGATAGGTCTGGTAAGCCCCGGACCAGGATATGAAGTCCTTGATGGCTGTCGGAGGGATTGGAGTGGGAGCGGCCTACCAAGATCGCCCGAAAGGAGTTGATCGCAGGTCAATCAGTCATCAGAGCCTAGCCTTGTTGAGGACTCCCCTTCGGGGGAACCAGCACCAGGCTCAAGTTTCTCAGTGCCTGCACTGTTGCTGCAGAACCTTCTGGACTCAAATCCAGGATGGCAGCCCTGGAGTGCAGTCTGACTGCCTTCATGGAACAGCAGCGGGCATTGTTGTCTGGTACTACCGGTCCTCTGCCCAGACCATTGGGCCCTCGACATCGAGGACTTCCCGAAGGCTGAGCTAATCCTCGAGACCATAGGGCTCCGAGTCTATCCTTGGCCTAGGTCTCGCTCCAGTTTCTGCTCACACGATAAAGGCCTTCCCTGGCTATCACTCATGGCACCAGCCGCAGGGCCTCCGTGGGATGCAGGCAGGGCTCCGGCCTTGAGCCCGCGAGCCGCCCTTCCCTTGAGGAGTCTTCTGACTACTCTGAGTGGGAGACAGGACGAAGAGTCCCTGGACACCTGATACTACTGCGATGTCCACTCTGACTCACCACACTCGGAGCCCCAGCTTTGGCCCCTGCCAGAGAACATGGCATTTTTCGACGACTTAATGGATATGTCAAAAGGACCCTTGGATGGAAGAATTAGAAACCCTCCAGTACAAGGCCCCACCGAGGGAATCGCTCACAGTACCCATTCCACCCATCCTGGAATGGCTAATGTTCTGTATGTGGGAGATACCTGTATCGGTGCCGGTGGTGGGCAAGCTGCTGAACTCGATGTATTGGGTCTGTTGGAGCCCGGTCTTCCAGAAGTCACAGCTGCTGCACAACTCCATGGTGGTGGAGTCAGCTCAAAAGCCAGAAGACGCACTCCTCTATGCTCCCAAGTAGGGAGGCCCGCACCTTGGACACCCTCGGCAGAAAGTGCTATCAGCGCTCGATGCTCATCGGCTGGATCCAGGCCTACCAGCTGTACAGGGGCATGTACCTGAGAGACCTGGTGAAGGAACTCGCTGGGCTCTGAGGAACCCCTGCAGTGGTTCAGGAACCTGTCCAAGGCCGTCTGTGAGTGCTCCAAATTCATGACTCAAGCAGCCTATGGCTGCTTCGAGTCGGCAGCTAGAGTAGCCACAGCAGGCACGGTGCCTGACTGGCTACAGTCTTCTGATCTCGAGCAATGGGTTCAGGACAAATTGGTCAATGTCCCATGTCAAGGGGAGAACCTCTTTGGCAAACCCATGACTGAAAAGACTGCCGAGTTGGAGTCTGAGTTCATGACGAGGACCAGGCTCTCCAAACCACTGCCCCTCCCCGACAGAAAGGCTCTGGTAAAAAGCCCTTTTACCTGAGGAAAGGGGCTGCTTACAAAAACTACCCACATTTTCAGGCCTCCCCAGCAAGGTCAGCAGGCTAAGGGACATGGACAAGGCCCTCATAAGCAGAAAGCTCCCAAGCCCCAGGCCCCAGCTCCGGCCCAATCCGGGGGAAGCTTTTGACTTCTTGAGCATAGTCTCTTTACCCCAAGGAGGACAGCAGCCCACAGGGGGATGTCTGACCCTGTATGCCCACAGGTGGCCAGCCATCACTAACGATTCCTGGGCCCTCCAGATGGTCAGGGAGGGCTACCTCCTTTACCTGTCTGACACCTCTGCCTTTCTTCCTGGGAGAACTCCCCAGGTCTCCCTTTCACCGGGACCTTCTATTAAAGGAACTTGCAGGCCTTCTCAAAGTGGTAGAACCAGTACCCCACCATCTCAGGGGCAAGGGGTTCTACTCCAGGTATTTCTTTGTGCCAAAAAGAACAGGGGGCCTAAGGCCCATCCTGGACCTGTGGAACCTCAAGTTCTGGTGAGGGAGAAGTTAAAGATGCTCTCCCTTGGAACATTGCTGCCTTACCTCCAGCAGGGAGACTGGCTATGCTCCTTGGATCTGAAGGATGCCTATACCCACATCCTCATTCACCCCAGCCACAGAAAGTACCTTCTTCATGATGGGGGGTGGTCACTACTAGTACAGGGTACTACCCTTCAGCCTGGCCTCTGCCCCCAGGGTCTTCACCAAATGCCTGGCAGTAGTAGCTGCCTTTCTCAGTCTCCAGGGTGTATTTGTTTTCCTCTACCTCGATGACTGGCTCATAAAAGGAGGCATGGCAACAGGTGCAGCAGGCCATAGCACGCACTATCCAGGTCCTGCAACATCTGGGATTCGTGATAAACTACTCCAAAAGCTACCATCTCCCGATGCAATGTCTGGAGTTCATAGGAGCAAGGCTGGACACTCTTCAGACAAAGGCCTTCCTTCCCCTGGACCAGGCAGACCGTCTCAGGGCACTGGCCTGAGATGTGCAACACTGTTCCTCTGTCAGCTCGGCTTCTACTGTGCCTACTCAGGCACATGGCCTCAATGGTCCATGTCACCCCGGATGCTTGTCTGCACATGAGGGCTGCTCAGTGGTGCCTTTGGGACCAGTGGACACAGGCTATGGGCTGTCCCCAAGACAGTCTCTCAGTGACCTGCCAACTGGCAGAATCTGACTTGGTGGCAAAATCCCCAACACCTGCAGGTGGGGATGCTGTTCCAAAACCCAAACCCTCTAAGGGTCCTCACTACAGACACCTTCCAGCTGGGATGGGGAGCCACTGAAGAACTCCGCACCCAGGGCAGCTGGTCTCAAGCCAAGGGCAACCAGCAGATGAATCTCCTGGAGCTTCGGGAAATATATCTGGCCCTCAGAGCATTCTGTCACTGCCTGAGACACCAGCCAGTGCTGATCTAAACAGACAATCAAGTGGCAATGTTCAATGTGAACAAGCAGGGGGGCATGGGGTCTTGCGCCCTCTGCCATGAAGTGACGACACTCTGCTCCTATGCAATTCAACAGGGAATACTTGTGTGGGCGGTATACCTACCAAGCCAGAACAATGCTCTGGCGGACAGACTGAGCAGGGTCCTCCAGCCACACGAGTGGCAGCTGGACCCCAGAGTAGCCAACTGGCTCTTTTGCCTCTGGGGGACCCCATGGGTGGACCTCTTTGCCAGCCTGGACAATTACCAGTTGCCTCGCTTCTGTTCCTGGCAGCAGATGTGTTCTTCATCCCATGGTCAGACGGCCTCATGTATGCCTTCCCATCCACGCTGCTGATTGCCAAAACACTCTTCAAGGCTGTTCGCAACATGATGACACTGATTCTAGTGTCTCCACGGTGGCCCAGGCAGCTGTGGTTTCTGCTACTACATTTGTCAGTGGAGACTCCGATCCCCTTGGGGAACACTGCGGGGCTCTTGTCTCAGAAGGGAGGGCGCTCTCCTGTATCCCAACCTGGCATCCTTATCTTTGATGGTGTGGCTGCTGAAAGGGTGTTACCTACCTTCTTCCCAAGGTTCACTTCAGCAGGGCGGAGACTGTCCTTCACACCTTGGATTGTAAGAAGGCCCTGTCTTTCTACATTCAGCAGACACAGCGCCACTGGAAAGCTGCTCAGCTTTTTGTTTGACTCCAGTCGGCTGGGGGAAGCGGTGACCAAATGGACACTGTCCGCCTGGATGGCAGACTGCATCACTCTAGCCTATCAACAAGCTGGGCTCACGCTGGATGGCTGGGTCATGGCTCACAGCGTCAGGGCCATGGCGGCCTCTGGCAAACCTGTGCTCCGTCCTGTTGCTGGACATCTGCTGGGCTGCAACCTGGTCTTCAGTCCATACCTTTGCAGCTCATTACTGCCTGGAAAGGGAGTCCCAATGGGACAGTGCCTTCAGCCAGGCTGTGCTTCATAATCTTTTCAGGGTCTAGGCAACTCCTACCCTCTGACCCTTCTGTATTCAGGCTACCTGAGTGGTGTTCCCATTGGACACACGGGTCTTGCTGTAGTCTGTACCTGCAGACTCTCTTGCTGCTACTCATGGCCCCCCCCCCCCCCCCTGAGGGCGATCGTCGCCTTTTTCTACAGGCTTTCAGAAGCTCCATATGTGAGGACTGATTACTGCTGTCCCTAGTGAATAACTATGCTAACCGGATGATGGCTTGAATATAACAAACTATTACGATCCACTGTCTAAGGGAGAAGTGTTTCCTGTAACTTACCATCCATTTTCATGACTAATATGTCTTAAAAATTGGATGTTAGATTGATAAGTGCAAGTGAAACGCAAATGATCATCCAAAGAGTTAAGCCAGGTAACAAACACCAACAGATTTTAAAGAGATGTCCACAAACAAAAAATATCAATATAGTTGTAGTCAATATTATTGGCACACTTGCATTTTAGGTATGTTGTGTACAATATCTTGAGAAATAATTGGAAATATTACAACTATATGTCATCATATTTTAATAGTATGTTCAAAGGTATACAGCAAAAAAAATGTCTGCAACTTAGATGTAGTCATTTCTGAGAAAAAGAAAATATGACCTGGGACAGAATTAATGACACCCTTCACTAATGCTTCGTTGCACAACCTTTGGCAGTGATGACAGCCTCCAAACATTTCTTGTAGCCATCTATAAGTTTCATATACCTGTCTACTGGTAGTTTCTCCCACTCTTCAACTGCGACTTGTTCCAGCTTATGAATGTTTCTTGGATTCATTTTATCAATGGCAGATTTCAACTTTTTCCAAAGGTTCTTGATTAGATTGAGATCAGGATTCTTTGCTGGCCAATTTAAAATGGTCCATTTGTTTCTTTTTAACCATTCTTTTGTACTTTTGGATGTATATTTTGGGTCACCGTCCTGCTGGAGAACCCGTAACCTTCGACCCAAACCTAGCTTTCTGACACTAGGTAGCACATTTTACTCCAAAATACCTTGGTAGTCCTCAGACTTCATGATTCCTATAATATGTTCTAGACCTCCAGTTCCTGAGGCAGCAAAACAGCTCTACAACATTATGGAACCTCCGCCATATTTAACTGTAAGAAGGGTGTTTTTTCAACAGGAACAAGCAGGAAGTCAGTCCTGACATATAGGTGATGTCAGCATTGATGGAGCCTGCATGGTAACTTCTCCCCAGCTTTCAAAGAAAACCTTTGGGGGATCATCCATGCATGCGTGGTTGCCTTCCAGCCCAAGGGTGCCATCTTGCCTTGGTCTTTTTTTCTGCGGAGCCCATTGGCCATTTGCACCCTGGAAAAGGTTGATTTTCCTCATTTTTCCTTTGTTCTGTTTTTTTTTCCTCTGGTATGTGTACTGGTGCCTTCTCGCCCCTGGGACAGCTGTTGCCTCAGTGCCATGTTTTTCTTGGGTCCTTTTACCCTTCAAGGTTTTTTCTCTTGATGCGTGGGAACCCTCACTCCCTCCCTGGATAGGACTCTTGATTTGGCCTCATCAGTGCTGTTTCCCCTGCTATGTCCTCTGCCAGTGCGGCTCCTGCGGGCACATGTCCTGCACAGATCCTCACAACTGCTGCCTTTGGTGCCTCGGTACAGGCCATGATGACCCCTCCTGTGGGCTTTGTCAACAAATGATGAGCAAGGGATGGAGAAATTGTGAGAAACAGCGAGAGTCCATGTTCGTCAAGAACTATGTTTTGCCCCCACATTGCTCACTGAGCCGGTGCCCTTGGGGGCTGCCGCAGTGGTGTTGGCCTTGCGTGACGGCTGTGCCCGATCAGAGCCCCAATGATATGGGGCATTGAACCGGGAATTATCCTCTGAGGGCTGTCCCCTGAAGAGCTGGATGTCATTGGTGGCAGCATCAGGCAATGATGCTGGAACCGTGGGTAAGGCCCATGGTCACTGGCATCGGAGCTTCCAGCATGATGGCCGGGAGCAGCCCTCCAAACTGCTTCAGTGGGAGAAAACTCCATCAGCATTGAGAGATTGACCTCTGGTCTCCTGAGGCAATCCTCATCGAGGACACCCCCTCGATGATGCTGGAGTATGGCCTGAATTCCTCTGTGCTCACGCTGGTAGCTGCAGAGCCTTCTGACCTCTAGATCAGAATGGCAGCCTTTGAGCCAGCCTTGTTGCCACCTTGGCCCAGTAGTGGGGGCCGATGCCCGGTTCTTCTGGGTCATCAGTCTCGACCACTGGCCCTTCCACCATGAGGGTGTCACCGGAGGTTGTGGAGCCGGTCCTCAAGCGCCATCGGCCTAGAGATGATTTCCAGCACTGGTCTCAATCCGGTTTGGGACTGAAGACTTCCCCTGCCAGTGCCTCCGGGTCTGAATGCAGGGGCTCTGGGGCCCTCGCAGCACCGGTGGCCTGGCGAGGTCCTGATGCCTGGAGGGTCCTCAATGTCTCCTTTTGAATTAGAGTGGGAGACAGAGTCCTTCAATACCCACCTCCATCAGGATGTCCCTTCGGACCTCTTTTCTCCAGAGGACCACTGCAAATCCCTGCCCAAGGACCTTTCCTCCTTGGAGTGTCAGAGACATGACGAAGGTGCTGGCCTTCACCATGGAGTCGGGTGGAGGACCTTAAGATCCTCCAGTATGAGGCACCTCCGAAGGAGGTACTCATTGTGCTGTTTCCCCCATCCCCACCCATCTTGGAATGGCTTCTCTTCTGCATGTGGGAGTCCCCGGCCTCTGTGCCGATCATGAGCAGGCAGCTCACTTCCATATATCGAGTCTGCAAGAGCCCTGGGATCCAGAAAGCAGCTGCCTCATAACTCCATGGTGGTGGAGTCTGCCATGTGCAGGATCAAGTGCTAGAAGATGCACTCCTCTGTGCCCCCACACAGGGAGACCTGCACCATGGATGCCTTGGGCAGAAAGTGCTACCAGGGCTCGATGCTCAAAGACTGGATTCAGACTTGCCAGCTGTACATTGTCATATTCTTATGGGCCCTGGCGAGAGAGCTCTCTGCGTTTTCTGCTGAGCTGTCAGAGGGACCTCTTCAGTGGTTCTGGACCCTGACCTAGACAGTCAAGGAGTGCTCCAAGTTCATCATTCGTGTGGCCTATGACTACTTTGCGTCTGTGGCCAGAGTAGCTGCAGTGGGCATTAGTGCCTGCCACCAGGCCTGACTATAATTCTCCAACTTGGAACAACGGGTTCAGAAGAAGTTGGTTGATTGTTCCCTGCCAGTTGGAGAATCTCTTCGCCAAGCCTATGACTGACAAGGCCACCGAGCTAGAGACTGAGTTCCTGACCAGGACCAGACTCTCCAAAAAGACCACTGATCTTTCCTGATGGAAGGCTTCAGGGAAAAAGTCCCTTTACCTGAAGAAGAGGAAGGCTTATGAAAACTACCCCCAGGATCTGGCCTTCCTAGTTCCCCAACAGGGCAAGTGGGTCAAGGGACAGGGGCAAGGTCTGTGTAAGCCTAAGGCCCCCAAGCCCCAGGCCAGTGCCCCAACTGCAACCTGGAGGGGGCTTTTGACTCCTTGGTTATAGCTTGTCCCCCAAGAGGTCTAGCCCCCCGGCACACGGGGGGTATCTGGTGTTCTATGACAGCCAGTGGTCCAGCATCACCACCGGCAGCCCTGCAGGTGGTGGGGGGAGGGTTACCTCCTCCATTTTGATCAGACGCCTCCTGCATTCTTTCCAGGGGAGCTCCCAATGACTCCTGTTTGAGACCTAGTCCAGTGAGAGCTCGCTGGACTCCTGGCTGACAAGGTGGTGGAACTGGCCCTGCCCCACCTCGGGTGAGGGGTTCTACTCCTGGTACTTCCTGGTTCCCAAGAGGACCAGTGGCTTTCACCCTATTCTGGATCTTCAAGATCGCAGCAGGTTCCTGGTAAAGAAGAAATTCAAAATGCTCTCCCTTGGAACCTTGCCACCCTACCTCTAGCAGGAAGATTGGCTATGCCCCTTAGATCTCAAAGATGTGTGCACACATCCTCATCCATCTATGCCACCGGCAGTACCTTCACTTCATCATTGGAGGTTGCCATTACCAGTACAGGGTCCTACCCTTCAGCACCAAGTGCTTGGCGGTGGTTGCATCCTACCTGTGTTGCAAGGGGTGCTTGTCTTCCCCTACCTGGACAGCTGGTTAGTCAAGGGTGGCACTGTCGTTGAAGTCCAGCAGGTGGCACACTGCACCATTCTCAGTCTGGAGCACCTGGGGTTCATCATCAACTACCTCAAGTCCCACTTGCAGTGGCCAATGCCTGGAGTTCATCAGGGTGCTACTAGACAGTCCAGGCAGAGCCTTTCTCCCTCTCAACAGGGCCTGGCAGCTAGTGGCCCTTTCAAGGGAGGTTCAAGGCTGGAACTTGGCCTCTGCCTGGCTCATGTTGTGCCTCCTGGGGCACATGGCCTCGACTATGCACGTCACAACAGATGCTTATCTCCACATGCGTCCTGCCCAGTGAGCCCTCTGCTCTGTGGTCTCAGGAAATGGGGTGCCTGCAGGACAGGGTGACCATCACCCATCTTCTTGCAGAATCCCCTGGTTGGTGGCAGCAACTGCAGAACCTGTTTGAGGGGTCAGGGCCTGGAAGGGCATTCCCACCGAGTGTCTTCACCATGTATGTCTCCAAGTTGGGTTGGCGGGCCCACTGCAGCAACCTCTGCACTCAGGGCCTGTGGTTGGTCTCAGCTTCCAGCAGATCAATTTCCTAGAGCTCTAAGCCATTGCTTATGGTTCTGAGCTTTTCGGCAGCACCTGTGGAATCAGTCTATTCTGATTCAGACAATCAGGCGGCAATGTTCTATGTGAAGCAAGAGGGCACAAGGTTGTCTCCCCTGTGCTGAGAAGTGGTCTGCTAGTGAGAGTGGGATCTCCTCAGGGCTGTGTACTTCCCTGGCCAGGACATTGTCCTGGCGGAGTAGCTGAGCTGGGTTCTCCAGCCCCACGAGTGGCAGTTTGACCTGTGGGTGGCCAACCAACTGTTCTGTCGCTGGGGCCTTCCTGCGATAGATCTCTTTGCCAGCCCGGCCAATGCTCAGCTGCACTCCTCCAAGGTGGCGGCCAATGCATTTCTCATCCCATGGATGGCAAGGCTGCCTCTATGCCTATCTTCCACACTGCTCATTGCCAAGATTCTTTTCAAGGTCTAGCTTGACTGGGCCACCCTGATCTTCATAGCCCCCCAGCAGCCATGGTTTCCTCTGGTCCTCAGCCTGTTTCAGGTGCTCCCAGTCCCCCTGGTCCTGCTTTCGCAGGAGGATGGCTCACTCCTGCACCTCAAACTGGGATCCCTGGCTCTGGTGGCCTGGCTGCTGAAAGGATAGCCTTGCCCAGTTTGACTTGCCCAGGGAGGTGGAAGAGGTCCTGCTGGCATCACATAAGGATTCCACCCGACAGGTGTATGCCTTCAAGTGGCATCACTTCTCAGTTTGGAGAGTGGTGCCAACCCCTTCTCCTGCTCTGTCCAGCTGGTCTGAAGTCTTAACTCTATCAGAGTGCACAGACAGTGCAATGAGGTGTACTATCATCTCATCAAGGGGAAGCCTCTCTCTGCCCAGCCTCTTGGCTTGCTTTCTGAGGGGCCTCCTGCTCTCGACCACCCACTTGCCTGCTGGCAGCAGTGTGGGATCTCAATGTGATCCTCTTGAAGCTTATCACTCTGCCTTTTGAGCTGCTGGCTTTCTGCTACTTCAAGTATCTGTCCTGGAAGGTGGTCTTCCTTGTGGTGCTCACATCTGCACGCAGGGCAGTGAGTTAGTCTCCGATGGCTCGTGCCCCCTACACCAGATTCCACAGGAATAGGGTCATGCTCTGGACAACACCCTAAATTCCTGTCTAAGGTGGTCTCCCTGTTCCACCTCAACCAAGAGGTGGTGCTTCCCACCTTTTTTCCACAGCCTCATGCTAACAGGGCAGAGGCTGTTCTCCACACTCTGGACTGGAAGCGGGCTTTGGCCTATTATCTGGAGTGAACCAAGCTTCATTGCTGCTCCTTGCAGCTTTTCCTTTCCTATGACTCTCATCACCTGGGCATAGCCATCTCCAAGTCTACTCTGTCCACTTGGGTTGCAGACTGTATTGCCTTCACCTGTGGGCAGGCTGGTCTGTTGCTGGCGTGCCGGTCATGGTGCATAGCGTCCGGGCCATGGTGGCATCTGTGGTGAACTTCCACTCAGTCCCCTTGCTGGAGATGTGCTGGGCCTCTACTTGGTCTTCAGTTCACACCTTTGCAACGCATTACTGCCTGGTGGAGGAGTCCTGGTAGGACAGAGGCTTCAGCCAGGCAGCACTCAGTCATCTGTTTGGGGTTTGAGGCAACTCCTGCCCTCCAGCCATCTGTGTCCAGGCTACTGGAGAGCTGGTTTCCCTGGTCAACGCTTCGGTTGCTGCTGTGGTCTTGTGACCAAACTGTACTTCCTGCTGTTCTTTAACGGTTTGCTTTTTGGGTCACCTGTGACTTACAGGTTTCTTGATGGCCTATAGCTAGAGAGTTCCATATGTGAGGACTCCCTGCTTGTTTCTGGAGAAAGCGTAGTTGCTCGCCTGTAGCAACAGCAGGAATCAGTCCTCAACCCTCCCTCCTCCCTGTGGAGTTGCTTTTCTTTTTGGCTGTCTTGAGCTATGTTGTCATACTGAGGTGAGTTGGCAGCCTTGGGCAGGAAGGCAACTACGCAAGTGTGGAGGATCTTCCAAAGGCTTTCTTTCAATGCCGATGTTGCCCATATATGAGAACTGATTCCTGCTGTTCTTGGAGAACACCTGCTAAAGATGAGTAACTATGCTTTCCATTATTAGCTTCATTTCTTTGCCTATAAATATAGTGCTGGTCTGCACTGCCAAAAAGCTCGTTTGGTTTTATCTGTTCACGAACGTTTTCCCAGAAGGATTGTGATTTCTCAAGGTGGGTTTTGGCAAAGATCAGGCTTGCCTTTTTATGTCTGTCTTTGAGCACTGGTGTTCTCCTTGGCCTTTTGCCCAGGACGTCCTTTGGTGTGAGTTGAAACAATCACTCCAGATTGCTCCAGGTCAGCCTTAAGCCCTTTGGATGTACATAGTGTTTTTCCAACAGTTTGTGCTAATCTTTGAAAACTTCTTGGATTAATTTTCCTCATCCCACCATGTCTTGGGAGGTTCTTGATAGTTCTATGAGCAGAAAACTTCTTAACATTGCAAACTGTAGACACAGGAATCCTAAGGTCTTTGGAGATGGCCTTGTACCCCTTTGATGTTTGGTGGTGATGGCTTTTCTGATGGTCTTATTCATTGGTTGAGTCAAGTCATATGAGTACTGACAATTGATTGCAGGTGCGTCTAATTTTACTACAAAGCAAAGGTTGTTCTGTCAAACTGATTTGAATTGTTTATAAGAGTGCCATAAATTGTCCTAACCACTATAAGAGATATATCAGTTGAAAAAAAATGTTTTGTTGGAACTACTGCCATGAAAACTTAACGTCCTCTGGAAGCAGATTGTTCCTGTTTACTATTTTATAAAATAGGGATCTCGCCCTAAACCTCTACCCAAAAGGGTACAAAAACCCATAGGGCATAACCAGTGTTAGTATAAAAGGTAAATCAATAGTAGACTGTCACAGCAGGGTTTTCAAAAACTTCATCAAAATTACATCGTTAGCCAGCGACAGAATAACAGGCATACCAGCCTCAGATACGAAGAAATATATAGTACTTAGCTGTCGCTGGTAACATAAAGGATCCAATCCTCAGGGTAATAGGAAGTCCCAATCAGGGGAGTCATGTCACAGTCAAACAATTATCCCGCAACTGTAGACTTGTATGTTTGTATGTTGACCCAAAGTTGCGTTTTGGGCTTATGGCATTCCTAGCCCTTTATCAAAACTCCGTTGCTGACATGAGAGGCAAAAACCTCTCTCATTCATTTAAAGCTTCCCAAACACATGACTAGGATAGGATCTTAATGTGGGATATAGTTCATGGGTTCTGTATTAGTCTATAAATTATGTCCTGGCAATGTCCCAGTTTTTATACTAGTTCTTACTATTTCCTTTTTAATTGGTCTTGTTATATTTGATTCTTTTGTGTCATTGTGCACATATATAGTCCAAAACCATTTCACTGGCTGCCTTTTTTTTTTTAAGTATTTGACATTAAGGGTTGAACTGCAAGGGTGCCAATGTTGACCACAGCTAAATCACAGGCACCATTTTACATACTGTATCCAGGTGGGACCATAGAGATGATGTTCCTCAAAATTTGCAATGTATGAATTAGCAAGGCTGGTGGTCATTGCTGTACCACCATATGCCGGGGTGGGGATTGGAGGGCAAAATTATCATATCGTGAGCAGTTTTGGATATATGAACTTCAATCATTTAATGGTGCTTTTTGGTATTCATTTTTTAAAAATGATCGTATTGCCAATAAAGTTGAGCAGTTATGGCATGCAAACTGATATGATAATGACATGATGCTTTTAAATGCTGGCGTTTGCTTTTACCACCATTGTGCTGATGACAAATAAGCCATGTGAAACCCCTGAAGCAGGAGATGAAACCTTATGAAGGTTGGGTTGAGGAGGTGAATGGCGCTAAAGCTAATTGTGTGGAGCTATTGCTGTTGGCACCAAACATCAAGCAGACAAGTTAATTACTGGGTTATTGTGAAAGTGCTGGTTTAAAAAACAGTCACATGCTGCGATTAGCGACTACCTTCCCAGAAGTCAGTTGTGGGGATGCAGAATTATACAGCCATTTTTGAAAAAAAAAGTTTTAAAAATTAACAGTTTTGAAGATTTCATGAATTGAATAAAGTGTAGACAATTGTCTATGAACTGTTTTGAGCAAGAGGTTGAGACTGATGATTGATACGGAGAGCTTATGATTTGTGACATGTTCATCTGACCTCTATCTGATGGTCTCTCCCTTGCCTTTTTCATTATTTCTTTTGGAGTTGCTGTGAATGGTGAATGTGCCCTCTGCGGCCATTCTGTGGGTCAGGAAAGTCCCTGAGTGTTTTCTTTTTGTGATTTGGTTTCTGCCTCAGGGTTTATAGGGGATTTAATGTGAGTTCTTCCTTGACAGAAATCATAGGTGGTGCTTACAGATAAATTTATTCTTTCATTTTTACCACTCCTTGTAAGAGCTCAGGGTGGTACATAGCAAATGACATATGAAGTATGTCTTTTCACCATTGCCTAGTATAGTCACTTGTAGTCTGGTTAACTTCTGAATAAGCTTGAGAGCAGATTCCTGGACTACACTAGTCTCCAAGGTCTTTGTTGATGTATTTTATTATTGGGCAGGAGGATCCTGATACAAACAATCTAGTAGCTATGTTCTATATAAGTAAGAAGTGGGTCATATATGCAGTGGAGGAAAGGCAATGGATATAGAACTAAGCCACTGATCACAAAGTGTATGCCTATTTGAAGATGTACTTTCTAGGGAAACGGAATGGGTTAAGAAGGCTGAGCAGTGCATTTGGATAGGCAGGCCTAAAAGGCTTTTTCACTTAGGAGCAGGGACAGCCTGAAGGGGGTGCAGAGGAAAGCAGGGCCATGTGCAGAGACTGATTGTGGGGCCTCATTTGATTAAGTTAAAAGGGGTTGACTAGTGGGACTGAAAAGTGGAGCCATGTGCAAAGAACCCAGTTGCTCAATGGTAGGGCCGGTGCTGATTAGGAGCCAACACCCTCTACAAGTTTCTCCAGGTTGCTCCTAGGAATTAGTAAGTGGAATCACTGTAACCTTCAGCTTGGGTTTGCATTATTTTTGTGGCTGATCTAGCCTGTCTGTTGATGGGGGGGGGGGGGGGGGGGAATTAAAGTTGTTTACTTTTAACAGTGGTTCTCTGCAGGCAGCTGGATAAATATACATACCCACATAGGTTGAGAAAGTTTTGAGTCAAGTAACTGCACAGGAGTTCCATGCTTAGAGAAATCCTATAGCGTTTCTGAGCTCGTGAGAATCATGCATGACATCACCCACTTGTGTCTAATTTTTCATGTTTACAGTAACTCCCTGTTACAGATAAGCAACTCCAGCTTTTTCTCAGAATACCAATGTAAACACTAATACAAGCTCTCTATTTAATGAGAGATGAAGTGTATTTGTATCGCAGTTCAGGAATGTACAGTATTCTTCCACTTGTGTGTTGAATTTCTTTTGGCTCTTCCATTTTCATCTTCCTTTAAGCTTTGTGCCAACCTCTATTGGTCTACATTACCATGAGCCTTCATTTGTAACTGCTATGGAGTGGAGGCATCCCCTATTATTTCTCTCTCCCTAATTGGATTAACAGCCCTTTGCTGAATGCCATAATGCTTTTTTTATATAGGTTTATTTCACACCTCTTTAATAGTTCACCCTTCCAGAACCTGGGTAATGTGGCTCTCTAAGTCTGGCCATTATGCAGTAATGGAGATTCCTTCATCTCCAGGGGTTGTAAATACTACATCATCCTTGGCAGACCTGGGGCTCAAACCCATGTCCTCTGCAATGGTAGTGCAGGCTTAGTCCAAAGGCTCAGTGGCAGGGCTATCTTCAGTGAATTAAATTTCAAAGCAACCACTGCATCTATTCTAGACAATTTTCATAATGACATTCTGCGTGGGCTGGTTGAGATCTGATCCTAATGAAAACCATGACTTTTAATATAGTATGCACAGTGTCTCAGAATGAAAAAGTTAACCTGGTGGCAAATCAAGTTTTGCCGTGAGTGTCACAAGTAGAACATCAAGCTATTAATGACTAGTTTCTGAAAACTGAGTAGTATAATATGGAATAGTATGGATGTATTTTAGTTCACCATATTGTGCAACTACTGGACAATCCCAAGTAACAGTACTTTGAAATGTTGTAGGGTATGTGATAGCATTGCACTTCTGGAACGCCTCAATCTAGAACACTTAACTGTTTTAAAAGGAATAATTTAACTCTGCTAATCTTCCCAGTAAAGTACAGATTAATAAAATGGGACAACGTTTTAATTGATGCTAATTCTGTAGTGAGCTGCTCACGCTGGAATATTGAACTACCCTGTGACAGGGGTTGAGTGACATGAGGACGATAGCAGTTACATCCCCACAAATACTTGCACTCTTTTTTAGAAGAACACAAGTAGAATTGTCCACCCTTGCAGACTACTTGAAGTTAAACCTAGTTTGCAGCTAACATTATGCAGTCTCTGACCTTTCTGTGTTAATAGATTTACTTGGTCATTTAATTCATCAGCACTTGATGAAGTAGTGGGGTGGTTTATGCTAGCCCACTTTGTGTGGGGATAAAGATCAAAGAACCAAAATACATAAGCTGATAGGTTTTTATTGTATTAATTTAATACCTTTATTGACCAACTTTTGGGAGCTACACTTATTGGTCTAAACAAAATGAGCAGCTTGGAGCAAAAGATTTTGCCTGTATGTAAAAGTAAATCCATATTACATTACAGTAGTGCTTTGAAGGGGAGGGTCTCCTTATGACTACAGATACAGTACATCAGCCCCCCCCCCCTTCCCCGTAATCTACTTTCCTCTCCCTCCCTTACCATTGTAGCATAGTGTTCACTTCCATGTACAGACATCTTCCTTTGCATGGATCTGCTCTTTTTGGTCTTGAGGAAAGCTATACAGCTCCCCTAGTTGAGGAAAATGCTTTGAGTTTGTCCAGTAATAGCACCTTTATTTTTTAGATCTTTGCCAGCACAAGATGGAAATGAATACAGTTTTCCCTTGCTTTGTACTCCATTAAAGTTAGTCCTTTTCATTTAAACCAAGTCGTTAGCCTTAGGAAATACTGAGATCTACATAGGCTTTAAAGACAATGCTATTTCAGCAGTTCCTTAACTCCAACAAACTCCAGATATACTCAGAATGGAATATTACACATGTTGGACAGAAATAAAAGAATCAAGCCGCGGCCAGAGAGATTCCAGAGTTGCAAAGATGTGTTTGATCTGGTGGTAACCTGTGAAGAGAGGGTCTATGATCAAGTACTAGAAGGTAGGTATTGCTATAGTCATAACTGTGTGCTGCACAAATGGAACAGCCCCTCGATCAAGGCTATGCAGAGAAAGCACAATACACTAAAAGCTATAAAGTAGGGCTGAAATTGATGCCTTAGGAAGCAGTGTAATAGGCATCAAAGTCATACTTTAAATTACATCTCTGTGCCATGTTTGGGTCTTTAGTCTTTGACTAGGTCTGATTCAAATCTATCTTTATTCAAAACATAATAATTGCTAGAGCTTAGATCCTGATCAGTTACTGAGTCAAGGAAAAAATGATGGTGGGTGCCAAGGAAAGCGCTACTGAGAACTTGTGCTAAGAAAATTGTAAATAAAAAATAAAGCAATGGTAGTGCAAAGGCCAATTTTAAGCATTATCTCCCTATTTAAAAAAAAAATGAAGGAAATGTGGTTTAAGGGAAAGTAACAGTACTCTTCCTGGTCATCTTTTGAGATTTTTGGCCCTACAGTTTTCTCTAGGTTTCCAGCTCAGTTGGAACCGGCTTTTAGTGGTCGAGCAATGCTTAACTCTTTCTTGGTTGGTAGGGTTTTCAGAATTGCCACATTGAATATGCATAAGAGATCTGCATACAATGGATCTCCAATATATGAAGATTTATTTCTGGCATAGTCATTGTGGTAATCCTTGATCCTCCAGGACCAAGCAGGAAGTCAGTCCTCACTTATGGGTGACGTCGGCGCCGACGGAGCCCTCGCGGAGCAATTTTCCCCAGCTTTCAAAGAAAGCCTTTGGGAATTGCAGCGCGCATGCGCGGTCGTCTTCCCGCCCGAGGGTGCCATCTTAGCCAGTCTTCTTTTTTCCGCGGAGCCCTACAGACGTCCCCGTCTTGTCCCCGCGAAAAAGTTGATTTTCTTCTTTATTTTATCCTTTTTTCCTTCGGTTCGACGCCGATCTTTTTTCCCGCCCGGACTCGCGACGCCGGTCACGAGTCCTCTTACTTTTTTCGGTTTTTCTGACTTAGTCAGCTTTCGTTTTCGGTTTCCCTGGCAGCCCGGTCCTTTGACCTCGCAGGGGCCCTTTTTCCCCCGATGGATGCCAGTGGTTTTAAGCGGTGTGGTCGGTGTGACCGAAATATGTCACTAACTGACACACACGACTTTTGCCTCCGCTGCCTGGGCCCGGATCATGAGGAACTGATCTGTGGGCCCTGCAGCAAAATGTCCTCAAAGGCGTTGAGAAGTCGGCGGCATCAGCGTGAGAGAATCTTCGCTGACCCCAGCCGTACCCGGACCTCGTCGGAGGCCTCCGCGTCGAAAGGCTCCAGCTCGGACCGTCGCCGGAGTTCCTCTGACCGGGGTTCTCCCTCCGGGGACCATCGTCGGAAGGTGAAACCCGCGAGGGCGGCGTCGGTGGACGCTCCTGGTTCCGCGAGGGCCAGGTCGCATAGCCCCGACAGCCGCCCCGGGTCCTTGGAGAAGGAACACGTCCCGAAGCGACCTCGCCTGGAGTCGGAGATGCCTGCCCGGGTAAGTCCTGTGGTCCTTCTGGACTCGCCTCCGCGACAGCCGACGTCGGGCCCGACGCCGTCGGGGCCCGAGTCGGGGGCTGCTGGGTCACCTGAGCTCGGACTCAGGTTGACGGCCTTGGAGAGCAGACTGTCTGCCTTCATGGACCAGCAGAGGGCACTGCTCGCTGGCTTCGCTGGCGCCGCTGCCCCGACCACCGGGACGTCGACGTCCAAGTCGACCCCGGAGACCGAGCCGATCCTCGAGTCGATGAGAACTCGAGTCGATCCTCGGTCGAGGTCACCCTCGGCCTCCCGTTCGGGACCGAGGTCGCCGACGCCGACTCCCTCGGCGTCGGGGCGGCTGGCGCCGCACCCTGCCCGGGCCGACCCCACGGAGTCCTCGTCGGAGTCGGTCTGGGAGTCTGAGGAGGAAGAGTCACCTGATTCTTTCCGGACTCGGTGTGTCCCATCGGACTCACCGGAGTCCGAGCCTCGGAAGCAGTCCCCCCCGGAGGATGCCCGGTTCTCGGACTTCGTTAGGGATATGGCCAAGGCTTTGGCCTTCCCTGCGGATCCCGAGGAGGAGCCTCGAGCCGAAGAGCTCGACGCCCTCCAGTATGACTCTCCCGCGAGGGAACACTTTACTGTACCGGTTCCTCCTATGCTGGAACGACTACTCTTCCGCATGTGGGAGAGTCCGGCCTCCTCGTCGGTCCTGAGCAAGCGGGTCGATTCTATCTATCGAGTCCGCAAGAGCCCTGGCTTTCAAAAGGCACAGCTGCCACACCATTCCATGGTAGTGGAATCGGCCATGCATCGTCTTAAGAGCCAGAAGATGCACTCCTCGGTGCCTCCTGGAAGGGAGGCCCGTAACCTGGATGGCCTTGGCAAGAAGTGCTTCCAGGGCTCTATGCTCGCATGTCGTGTCCAGACTTACCAGCTATACATGGGCATGTATCTCCGGGATCTGGCTAAAGAGCTAGCCGGATTCTCCGCTGGTCTGTCCGAGGAACCCTTGCGGAGGTTCCTAGCCTTGTCCACTGGCATTCGGGAATGCTCAAAGTTCATGTCCCGAGCAGCCTATGATGGCTTTGAAGCATCGGCTCGAGTGGCCGCAGCCGGCATCGGTGCCCGCCGACAGGCTTGGCTTCAGTCGTCAGACCTTGAGCCCTGGGTGCAGGACAAGTTGGTCGATGTCCCCTGCCGAGGCGAAAACCTCTTTGGCAAGCCCATGGCGGAAAAGGCTGCGCAAATTGAGACTGAGACTCTCACCAGGACCAGGCTTTCTAGGAAGACCTCCGCCCCTTCCCAGAAAAAGAAGGGCTCGGGGAAAAAGTCCTTTTACCCGAGGAAGGCGGCTGCCTACAAACAATACCCCCATTATCAGGCCCCTGCAGCTCCCCAACAGGGCCAGCAGGCCAAGGGATGGGGTAACGGGTCCCGTAGGCAGCAAGCCCCCAAGCCTGCACCACCAGCCCCTGCTCAGCAGGGTGGGGGCTTTTGACTCACTAAGCATAGCCTCTCCCCCCCCGCTGGTTCCTCCCAGCACCGGAGGCCGGCTGGTTCACTTCGCCCACAGGTGGTCCAGCATCACCGCAGATGCCTGGGTGCTTCAAGTCGTGCGAGAAGGCTATCTTCTCCACTTCCATCAGGTCCCTCCCTCCTATTTTCCGGGAGAACCTCCGCGACCCCCTCTGCACAGGGAGTTGCTCCTTCAGGAGTTAGCAGGTCTTCTGCAGGAACAGGCGGTGGAACCGGTGCCACACCACCTGAGAGGTCAAGGCTTTTATTCCAGGTATTTTCTGATACCAAAGAGAACAGGGGGCCTCAGACCCATCCTGGACTTGCGCAACCTCAACAAGTTCCTTGTGCGGGAGAAGTTCAAAATGCTTACCCTTGGAATCCTTCTGCCCTACCTCCAGCAGGGAGATTGGCTATGCTCATTGGATCTAAAGGATGCCTACACGCACATCCTCATCCACCCAAGCCACCGCCAATACCTAAGGTTTGTGGTGGCAGGAAATCATTACCAGTACAGGGTACTGCCCTTTGGCCTGTCCTCCGCACCGCGAGTCTTCACAAAATGTCTCGCGGTCGTGGCGGCCCATCTCCGGCTTCACGGCCTCTATGTCTTTCCGTACCTCGACGACTGGCTCATCAGAGCAGCGTCCGCTCGGGAGGTCACCAACGCCACGCGCCGCACGGTGACTCTTCTGCAGCACTTGGGCTTTGTTATAAACTTCGCAAAGTCCACTTTGCTCCCCTCACAGGATCTCGAGTTCATCGGCGCAAGGCTGCACACTCCTCAGGCACGAGCGTACCTACCGCTCGACAGGGCTCAACGGCTCATGGACCTAGCCGACCGTTTTCGCAGCCAGCCCCTGGTCTCCGCCAGGCGCTTCCTGAGACTACTCGGCCATATGGCTTCCACCGTCCATGTGACCCCCAATGCCCGCCTGAATATGCGGTCTGCTCAATGGTGTCTCCGCCAGCAGTGGCATCAAGCCACAGGCGGCCTAGCAGACCTAGTGCGCGTCTCCGAGCCGCTGATCTCGTCTCTCCGGTGGTGGCTCCGGCAGCCGAACCTCGTGTTCGGAATGCCTTTCCAGTCACCTCAGCCGACCCGGGTGCTGACCACCGATGCATCCCTCCTGGGCTGGGGAGCACATTGCCAAGAGGCACGTACTCAGGGCCTCTGGACCACGTGGGAGTCTGCTCAGCAGATCAACTTCCTGGAGCTCAGGGCGATCCGCCTAGCTCTCAAGGCCTTCTCCCACCTGACTTCCCACCAGTCCGTCCTTGTCCAGACGGACAATCAAGTTGCCATGTTCTACGTGAACAAGCAGGGGGGCATGGGCTCCTTCCTCCTCTGCCGGGAGGCGCAGAAGCTCTGCTCTTGGGCCGTCAGTCACGGCATTCTCCTCAAGGCAGTTTATCTCCCGGGCCAAGAAAATTGCCTGGCGGACAAACTCAGCAGGGTCCTCCAGCCGCACGAGTGGCGTCTGGATCCCTTGGTAGTTCAGAAGCTCTTCCTCAAGTGGGGCCTCCCCACGGTGGATCTCTTTGCCAGTCCTCACAACCGGCAGCTTCCTCGCTTCTGCTCTCGTCAGCCACACCCCCTTCGGGTTGCGGCGGACGCTTTTCTGATCTCATGGTCGGGGAGCCTTCTGTACGCTTTCCCTCCCATCCCGCTAGTCTCTCGGACTCTTTTCAAGGTTCTCCGAGACAAAGCCTTCATGATCCTGGTGGCCCCTCGCTGGCCCAGGCAGCCGTGGTTTCCGCTCCTACTGCAACTGGCGGTGGAGGATCCAATCCCTCTGGGGGTACAACCGGATCTCCTCACTCAGGATCAGGGGTCCCTACTGCACCCCAACCTCAGGTCTCTCAACCTCATGGCCTGGCTGCTGAGAGGGTAGTCCTTGCTCCCCTTCTCCTGCCGGCGGAGGTGGAGGAGGTCGTCTTGGCTTCGCGACGGCCTTCTACCCGCAAATGCTACGCCCTTAAATGGCGTCGCTTTGCAGTCTGGTGTACCCAACAGTCTCAGGATCCCTTCTCCTGCCCGGTGTCGGTGATCTTGCAGTACTTGCTACACCTCTCTAATCTGGGACTTAAGTCCAACTCCGTCAAAGTTCACCTCAGTGCTCTTTCGGCACCTCATGTACCGGTGGACGGTAGACCTCTCTCAAGCGACCCTCTCGTAGCGAGGTTTCTCCGAGGTCTCCTTCTACTTAAACCACCTCTGCGCCCGCCAGCGCCTGACTGGGACCTGAATGTGGTTTTGCAGCGGATCACCTGTCCGCCTTTTGAACCTATGGCTACCTGTTCTCTCCGTTTTCTGTCTTGGAAAACACTGTTCTTGATAGCCCTCACTTCCGCTAGACGCGTAAGTGAATTGCAGGCCCTCGTGTCTGATCCCCCTTACACTAGGTTCTACAAGAATAGGGTAGTCCTACGGACTCACCCAAAATTTCTGCCTAAAGTGGTCTCCCCTTTTCACATCAATCAGGAGGTGGTACTTCCAACCTTCTTTCCCAGACCACACTCCAGCCGAGCTGAAACGGTCCTCCATACCCTGGACTGTAGAAGGGCATTGAACTTCTACCTTGACCGTACGCGGGAGCACCGTAAAGCTGCTCAGCTTTTTGTGTCTTTTGACCCAATAAATTGGGGCTCCCGGTCTCCAAGCGTACTCTGTCCATCTGGGTTGCGGACTGTATCTCTTGGGCTTATGGGGCAGCCGGACTCTCCTTGGAAGGTCGAGTCACGGCTCATTGCGTTCGGGCAAAGGCTACGTCAGTGGCTTACCTCCGCTCTGTTCCGCTGGCAGACATCTGCCGGGCCGCTACTTGGTCTTCGAGCCAGACTTTTGCGGTCCATTACTGTCTCGAGAGGGAGTCCCGTAGGGACAGTGCTTTCGGACAGGCAGTCCTCCGTAATCTCTTTGAGGTCTGAGCAACTCCTACCCTCCATCCCGGATGTGGGCTACCGGTGGGTGATAATTCAGCGAAGATTCTATCCTTCTGTGCTGCTGAGCTAGAGGGAGCTCATTTTTGTGCTTAGGGTCTCCGGTAGCCTTGAGCTTGGGAGTCCCATAAGTGAGGACTGACTTCCTGCTTGGTCCTGGAGAAAGCGTAGTTACTCACCTGTAACTGGTGTTCTCCAGGAGCAGCAGGAATCAGTCCTCACTACCCTCCCTCCTCCCCTTGGAGTTGCAATCGTCTGCTTATGTTCTTTTTGCAAATTTTTATGCTGTCTTTTTTAGCTATGTCATCTGACTGGCTAAGATGGCACCCTCGGGCGGGAAGACGACCGCGCATGCGCGCTGCAATTCCCAAAGGCTTTCTTTGAAAGCTGGGGAAAATTGCTCCGCGAGGGCTCCGTCGGCGCCGACGTCACCCATAAGTGAGGACTGATTCCTGCTGCTCCTGGAGAACACCTGTTACAGGTGAGTAACTACGCTAAACTGACCTGATCTAAAGTGTCATGAGCCTTCATTTGCAACCACCAGGAGCTCCCCCCCCCCCACCACACTTTTCACACACCTGACTTGGCCTAGCTATCTGATTGACAGAAACCAGTTCCTTCCATTCACTAGACAAATACAGACTTTAGGTACAATTGTTAAGTGGTGGTGTGCAATGATAGACTCTCTCCCCACCAAGGACTGAATGCTGTGTCTGCAACTTCCCCAGAAAACCTTAGACTCTAACCTAGGTCCTCCACCCAACAGTGCAAAGCCCACTTGGACTGACCCTTTTTACAGCGACTTAAATGTCAAAGAAACTACTGAAAACGCATCTAGCAAATTTGTGATGAGATGCTATGTGGGCTGTCTGAGATCTTTTAATTGGGCTCATCCTTTTGATGCCTGATTATCTGGATTTTGAGATATATATATGAATAAGCTGCTAATGAGAATAAATTTTCTTAATGTAGCATTTTCACTGTATATCCATGAAAACCAGTGATCCTGTGGTAAATCATGTCTTTATACTATTAAAGCTGTATGTGAATCTAAATATTGGGCATTGGTCAGTTTTTGGGTTGTTGCTTGTGCTTTTTACATAGAAAGTGTTTATCCATACCAGCTACTAAGCTCTACAATCCCTTTCACTCCCTTAGATGTCCTCTATCCTTGTCCCATGCTTTCCTCAATCCAGATTCAGGCCTTGCCTCTGCTGGGAGGCTGTTCTATGCATACTATAAAGAAATATTTCCTTAAATTACTCCTGAATCTATCCCTTTTCATTCATCCTGTGCTCCCCTCATTCCAGAGCTTTCTCTCAATTGAAAGAGGCCTGCCGCTTCTGCATTTGTCACAGAGATATTTAAATGTCTTTATTATATCTCCCCTCTCCCTCCTTTCTTCCAAAGTATATACAATGAGATCTTTGTCTGTCCCCATGTGCTTTGATGTTGACCACTGAGCTTTTTAGTAGCCACCCTCTGCACAGACTCCATCCTTTTGAAGGCACAGTCTCCAGAATTGCATACAGTATGCCAAATAAGGTTTCACCAGAAACGTCATACAGAGGCACTATGGCCTCCTGTTTTCTGCTGCCATTCCTCTCCATATACACCCAAGTATCCTGACTTTTGCCATAGTCTTTTCTACCTGTTTGGCTTCCATAAGATAATCAGATACTATCACTCCGAGTCTTAACAGTTGTTCAGTGGGTTCCAAATGGAAAAGTTATGGAACCCTTGATGTAATGTTTTTTTCTTTTTTTTTTTTCTTTTGCTGTTTTCTAATTAGTGTGCATTGTTTGTTCCCAATCAGATTTAAATTCCCGAGAACAGGAGACATGCCAACCAGTACATGTGATTAATGTAGATATTCAGGATAATCATGAAGAGGCCACACTAGGAGCTTTCCTCATATGTGAACTATGTCAATGCGTAAGTAATACATTTTCACCAGCTTGCATCATTGAGTATTCCACAAGTGTGACTATATTTCTGACTGTATGAGTTTACAAAGCCCTTCCTGAAAGAGCTTGTAACTATCAGGCAGAGGGACTTACTATACATTCTATAATAAGGGCTCGATGTGGGATGGGACCTAACCCTCCACTCACTACTTCAGTTTACAATTGTGAAAAAACATTTCTTGAAGTGTTTGCATGAACTAATAACAGATTACACTAGAGGGCATGGAAAACTGAATACTGCTAATGTATTTAAAGTTCAGCTGTTCAGGCCAGTGGCTACCTCTTTCTGAAAGTGACTGCTTTCCTTGATTTTTGAATTAATTTTGTTTGTGTCTGCTCTTTAGCTCCTGCTCTTTGTTTAGCTCAGGGTACATGTCAAAGGCTGAGCCAAGTCTCAGATACTGCTCATGTCATCAGACCTAGTCATGGTATGAAAAAAATTGTGCATACAAGCTCATTTAATCGGTGATAGGATTTTTATTTAATCCTCCTTCATATAATTTTTTTCCCCCCTGTCTAGATACAGCACACAGATGATATGGAAAATGACATAGATGAATTACTTCAAGAATTTGAGGAAAAGAGCGGGAGGACTTTTCTTCACACTGTCTGCTTTTATTGAAACTGCTCTCCATCCTAGGCCTTAAAACAGAACTTGCAGAACAATGAACAATACTGCATTTCTCATCAGATACTGTTTCTTTTGTTAATATTTTTCCTATTGCAATGTTTTTCTCTTTTGTTATCCTGATAGTGTGGGGGATATAACTTTAGTGTATATATGAAAATAGAAAAAAAATTATATTGAGGCCATGTGCTTAAACATAATCAAGTTGTTATTTTTATTTTATATATACTATTTCCACAAGGTGGAATTGACTTAGAAGAAATGGTTTTGGAAGTAAAATACCCCCCCCCCCCCCCCCCCGTTCCTATTTTGTTTTTGCAGCTCTGGAATTTATTTCAGTATTTTTTTTTTGGTGTTTAATGTGGCTGATGTATGTGAAGGACTGAGTTGTGGTTGGTAGGACTCAGAATATGAATGACAATAACCTTGATCTGTATATTAGGGAATTGTAAATGTGCCCAATAAAAAAAAAGGGGGGGGGGTTCATCTTCCTTGTATCTTATATTGCAGGCATGTTTTCCTTTGTGGCAAAACTGTATTTAAAATCTTATTTTTGATGATATACGTGCTCACTGTGATCAGTTGTCTATTTATATTTTATGTAAGGAAATAAGCATTATCACATAGGTAAACCTTTGCCTCCTTGGCTGGCCCTCCTAGGGGAATATCTGATGTATGTGCAAAGCTTGTTTCTCCCCCCCCCCCCTTTTCCCTGCCTCATTTCCCTTTTTATAAGCTGGGGTCTTTGCTTAGGCAAGAGGTGTTTATACTGTAGAATGGTAATTTCCATATTGTCCTGTTAGACCAGACAAGTGTGTTGTGTTCCCCTACCAGCAGATTGGTGGAGACAAAGAGCCAATGAAAAACCCAGGTTTCAATGACATCAGGCCCATGCTTCTATCCACCTCAGCCACCAGAGGTCTCTTCAGTATTTCTTTGTCTCCAGCAGATGGATGGATTTTCTCCACTCTGAAGAAAATCTGACTAATTGAGAAGAAAAGATTGATTTAAATGCTTGTGAAGGTCCACCTTGAGGGTGACTCTCTCACTTGAGCACAATGTGGGAGTCTCCACTAGACTGCTGTCTTTTTGGTTGCCATATGAGGAGGGAAAATTGGTTCAACTCCATGCTCTTAATGATAACAGCCTCTTGAGCAGCCAGAAAATTGGAAGGATTTTGAAGAGTTCAACAGCTTCACACAACCTCAACTCTGCCTCCCTCTGTTCCCTCCTGAAGCTTGCAGAAGGCTTTCAGAGTAATCTGTCTGCCAGCCACCTTAAATGCAGTGCCTGCAAAGCAAAAAACAGTTTCAGGGAGTAGAGCTGAGTCCAACATGGATTTTCTGCCTGGGGTTATCCGTGGGCAAGTACTGAGGCTTGACCTCATCATTGTCCTTGTTGGGGGTTCCTGATTCTGTCCATCTGGGGTGCAGTTTGGCGTGGACTGCTGGTGACCATGGGTACGGTGTGTGGGTTTCCTGCCTTTTCCTGAACATGCTAGTAGCATATTTTCTATTGTGTGCTGCATAGTCCATACTTGCATTCTGCCTGAGCAATTCCAACAAGAGTTGCTGTGTAAGCACTGTTAACTTGCGCCTTCCAGGCCATTGCAGTATTAGCACGTGCTGTTGAGATACTTGCCTTAACTCTTTGCTGCCTTCCAGGAAGCAGTGTTTGACCTGTGACAAGGGAGGTGCCTCAGCTCAGGCTTCTGAACTCTGCTCTTTTTGCATGGCAGCTTCTGAGTCATCCCTAGAGGGCTTGCTTCCCCTCTCTCAGCTGGGGATACAGTTATTCCGGCTTTGCCTGCCTTAGGGCAGGAGGTGGCAGATGGTGCTATGGGTAAGGATAATCAGCAGGCTGGAGGTTCTGGAATTCATGCTTTGGGCCACTCCCAGTCCTCGGGTACTCCCAGGCCAGTCAGGTTTTCAGGCTATCCATAATGAATATGCATGAGAGAGATCTGCATACAATGAAAGCTTGACTGGCCTGAGAGTACCTGAAGACTGGGTTGGGAACCACTGCTTTAGGGGATCGGGGCAGCTATGTCCCCTGGTGTAGGGGGAGGTCCTTTCCAAGAGGAGAGCTGCTGGAGTCCAGATTATCTTCCCTGGAATTCTTTTCCTTTTTACAACCGGCCTGGTCATTCTGGTGTGGAAATTCAGACCCTGCAGGCTGAGAGTGGAAGCCCTGTTCAATTGCCTATGGCTAAGCATCCTGGCAAAGGGCACCCCCTGGAGATGGGGATCTGTCTGAGATTTGGACTGTGACTTGGATTCAGCTGTCTCTATTCTGGGCTCTGATGTGGATGAAGAAGTACTCTTGCCTTTGGAGGATTGTGAAGAAGCTGCTGTTATGTGCCTGTTCCAGAAGGAGGAACTGGCTGCGTTAATTGCCAGGGTCTCTCCCACCTTGAGCTTGGCAGATGTTCCAGGCACAGAGCAGGAGCCAAAGGTGCATCCATTTCTGCAAGGAGTATGGAAGTCCACTACTGTCTTCCTGTTCTTGGAGGTGATCAAGGACATGATCTGGCTGGAGTGTGATTCCCCCAACTCCTCTCCTAAGGGGCTAAGGGTGTGTAAGAAGAGGTATACTCTTCCAGAGGAGTGTGTTGTGTGGTTTGATTATTCCCAAGATGGAGGTGCAGGTCACAGCGGTTACAAGAGGGAACCAGTGGAAGGTGGATTGGCCTTAAAGGATACTCTGGACAAGAGTTGGATTCATTGTTGAAGAACTGATTTGCCGTGGCAGCTGCTGTTCTTTGGTCAGTGGTATGTACAGGTCTGCTGTCTCGAACCCTGCTCCAATGGATTCAGTCTCTTCCGCCGGATGATACTACCTCTTTTTTGGAGTCTATGACCTTCCTTTCTAATGCCATGTATGACCTGGGTATGTCTAGTGGCCAGGGAGAGTGCCCTGTTGATGGTGACCTATCAGTGGATTTGGCTCTGATACTGGGCAGTGGACACATCTTCCAAAGCCTGGTTGACCCACCTTTAAAGGGAATCTTCTTTTTGGGGCCGATTTGGAGAAGCTGGTAAAGGACCTGGATGAGATGAAATCTTACCGCCTTCCGGAGGACAGGTCTGAGGGGCTTGTGAAGTAGGCAGAAGCTTCTCTTCTGTCAGCCTCCACCCTCTCCTCACGGGTGAGCTGGTCAGACTCCCAGGGGATCTTGGGACTGCCGTTGCTACTGGTCTGGAAAGCCTTTCTTCCCCTCTGCTTCCAGACTTTAGGCTCGTTCTCAGTCCTTTTGTAGAGCACATGCGTGCAGGACTCTGTCCCCTCCTGAGGATAACTCTCCTGGGCTGCGCAATGAAGATTTGGGGGCCTGTTCCCTGGTTCTTTCAATTGGGGGCAGGCTTTGCTGCCTCTTTCAGGAATGGGCACGGATCACCAAGAATCACTGGGTGCTAGAACACCATTCAGTACAGCTACGTCCTGGAATGCAAAGAGCCAATTCAGGATGCTTTTGTCAACTCCCTTGTAGGTCTGTGAACAAAAGGGCTGCTGTGCGGATCACCTTGGACAAGTTGCTGCTCCTGAAGGCAGTGGTGCCTGTTTTCCCCTGGATGATCTGAGCAAGGGCAGATGATTCTGGACCTCAAGGCTGTCAATGAACACTTATATGTCCTGCGCTTTCAGATGGAAACTTTGCGATCTGTGGTTCAAGTGGTGCACTGAAGGGAGTTCCTGGCTTTTTGGATTTGGCAAGACATAATTTTCATATCCCGAGCTGGGAGGATCAGCAAAAGTATTTGCATCGTTGCTGTGCTTGGCTGTCACTTTGTTCACTGCCTTCCCAGGCAGACTCTCCACTGCCCCAAGGACATTCTCCAAGGTCATGGTGATGGTAATTGTGGGCCTATGGTGCTAAAGGATGTGTGTGCATCTATATTTGATGTCCTTTTTTTGGAAAGCCTCGGCTAGGTGATCAATCAGGGAAAGATCCAGTTGATGAGTTCCTGGGAGCATGTTTTGATACTCGAGTGGGTAGAGCCTTCCTGTCCGAAGAGAAATACAAAAGGTTGAATTGCCTGGCGCTGTGCTGTTTGTAGCAGGCTCTAAGGAGCAGTGGCAGGGGAAGGATTAAGGATCTTTGCCTTGTGGATGTCTGTAAGTTGCTTCTCTAGTACTTGAAGGTTATGAATTCTTTTTGTAAGCTGTCACATCACTTTTGTGCAAGCCAGCAAACACAAAAAGTTTGACTAAGTCTACACAGGGGCACTGGATTAAGGAGGTCATTACCTCTGTGTATCTGTTGTGGAACCAGCCAGTTCTAGAGGGTTTGTGCACCCCATTCTACCCGAGTGCAAGCATCCTCATGGATGGGGTGAAGTGGAGCTTAGTAGCAACTGTAAACATTTGTTGAGTGGTAATGTGGGCATCACTTTCCATGTTTGTCAAGCATTACTGCTTGGTTGTCCATGCTTGGATGGATATGGCCTTTGGCTCTAAGATTTTGCAAGCTGCTGTGTCTTCATCCTGCCCAGTAGAGGCATAGCTTTGGCATGTCTCACTTGTCTGGTCTAGCAGGATGATATGGAAGGTGACATTTTACTTATCAGATTGTCCTTTCCTTTCGTCCTGCTAGACCTATCCAGGGGCTGTCCCCTGTAACTGTTTGCTCTGTTTTTCTGCGGTGGTACTCTGGGGTCTGCTATGATTTTATATACCTGACTCTCCAGATCCGTGTTCTACTGACAGCCTTTTGTTTATGCTTTCCTCTACATAGTTCTCTACTGTTTGATTATTCATTGTTGCCCATGTTCTTCTATATGGATGAGTAGCCTAATGTTCACGCACTGGCTTGGGAACCAAGAGACCAGGGTTCATTTCCCACTAGTATTCCTTGTGGCCTTGGGCAAGTCACTTAACTTGGAAGGTTATCAATATGTTTGTAACAAACTTGGTAATATACATTAAACAATGTAAACTGTTTTGATTGAAGTGATAAAGCAGAATAAGAAAACCTGTTAAATAAATATGCTTTGGGACGGATACTGAAGAGACCTCTGGTGGCTGAGGTGGATAGTGGCGTGGGAATGTCGTCATTGAAACCTGGTCTTTTCATTAGTTTTGTCTCTACCAGTCTGCTAGTAGAGAACATAACAACTGGACTGGTCTAGCAGGACTCAAGGAAAGGACATTATCTGGTAAGTAAAATATCACCTTGTTACAGGTATTCCCTACAATATGAATTTTTAAAAAATTTAATTTGTAAACAGCTTTGCTGGCTTTCTAACAGTGGTATATTAGAAACTGAAATAATGATAAAATACAAACAATGATACGTCAAATACATAGAATAAATAGCTTATCAAACATAATATAAGCAAGACCTTTAGTAAAACTCTTTAAAACACTGAATAGAACAGCAGTATTGGATATCTCACTCCTAAAGCTCTACTGTGGTTTTGGATACCTAATGTGTTTCATTGAAAAGCCAAGTTGTCAGGAAGGGAAGAAATTGTCCATACTCCCTAGTCTCCCTAAGTGCCTTTATTCTGTCTTCTTTTTTTAGCCACTTTTCACCTCTTCCAGTGGTAGCTTTAAGTCAGTCAGGTATGATTGGTATTTCCCTACAGCCAGGGAGTGTATACTCTAAATTTATAGCCGAGGCAACGGAGGGTGCAATGAGCTGCCTAAAGTCAGAAAGAGCAGCAGTAGCATTTAGTCTTTGGTTTCCATGGTTTTTTTTAGCCTGCTGCTCTTAACTACTGCCCTGAATTACTTTTGGTGCAAGAAATGGTTCCAAAACTTAATGCACCCCATTCCCTTCTAATTTAACATGGAAATTATACTTAGCCCTTGAGGCAAAGAGTAAAGTTTTAACTTCCAACTAACTGCAATGCAAAGTCAGTTTGGAAGCTTAAAAAAAATCACCAGCTGCTGGGTGCCTGCCTACCCCTTACATAACTATTTACCATCCATATCTGCCTACCAACTAACCACCCTATTCACTGCCATGTCAAAGACAAGGTATTCCAGATAGTTGCCACTGTGTGGAAGAAGATGTAATTCTTTGTGTGCCAAGTGAGCCTCCATGATTAAGGATATCCCTAACAGGGATGTGTCTATAGATTAGTTTTATGATCCTATAGATGTTTTGCAAATATTCCTGTGGATATTCTGGAACCATTCTGTTCAAGGCCTTGAAGGCTAAATTATGGCCTTAAAAAGTTTTCTCTTTGGTTGGTTTGTGGGAGGGAGGGGGATGATTTCCTCCTTCCTCCTACTTTTGATTTCTAGCTCAGCCAAAATAAACCTCAGCTGGGGCTGCAGTAGCGTAAGCCACAGCTAGGGCTTATCCCCTATTTTTATTTTCTTTGTTCCTCCACATCTCTAGCTCAGCCACTGCAGTGGTAGTTTTTAATCGACATTCAATCGGCCTTTTAATTCAACATCTTGGAACAGAGTTGTACCTGTAGTCTGTGCCCATTCAGGCTAAGTTTTGCTGCTACTGTCAATGTTGGACTGATTTATTATATCCCCAAGTACAGGATGGAAGAGAATCCTCCAAACGTGCTGTAAGTGAAGGTTTTTCCTACAGTGCCTGTAAACTAATAGGAAAGGTTTCCTCCATCCTTGGCAGTAGCAATAGCAACCAATGTGGTTCCTGCTTCTGTCTGAAAGGTTTTGCAACACAAAGGCACGAGCAGATTGCTTTGACTAGCAGAGTGATGGGTATAATGTGGGAGTTTCTTGCTCTCCCTTTTGATGCTTCGGTGTTTTAGCTGCCACAGTTTAATTATTTGAATTGTGCCAGTATGCCATTTGAGATGTTTCTAATACCTATTGTGAAGGTTAATGACTCATTTATACCTTTCTCTTTTAATAAAATGGATTTGCTGATTTACGTTCTGTCATGTTTTCAGGAATTGTTGTGGTCTGAATTTAACCAAACTCTGAACTTAGAAAAGGAGCTTGTATTTCATTATGGTAAAATGGAGAACACACTGGAATTCCCTTATCTCCAGGAACAAGCAGGAATGAAGTCATCACATATGGGTATCGTCGGTACCGACGGAGCCTGTGTGGGAATGCTCCCCAACGTCCAGTTAGGAAGCTTTTGGGAGCATCCCACAGCGCCTGCGTGCTGCCTTCCAGCCTTTCCCAACTGCCTCTCTCCAGTTCTTCGTTTTCCACAGAGCCAGCAGGTTGTGTTCCTGTCACCGCAGAAAAGTTTTCCTTCTTTTTGTGGTCGCGTCTGCCTTCCCATTTTTTCTAGGTGCACGCGCCATTTTGGACCTTAGGCCCAGAGATTTTTTCCATAATGGAATAACCCTCTTCGGGTTTTAAAAAGTGCACCAAGTGTGGCGGTACCATCTCCGTCACCGACACCCATGAGTGGTGTCTGAAATGTTTAGGTCCTGACCATTCCATCTCAGAATGTATGGCCTGTGCCATGATGTCCAAGAGAGGTCGACAGAACCGAGCTGCCAAGCTCAGTACCCTGTTTCCCTCTGATGAGGAGGGATCTAGCTAAGCTTGAAGAATGGTCTAGAATTTGGCAGCTGGGATTTAATGTTAAAAAATGTAAGGTCATGCATTTGGGCTGCAGCAATCCAAGGGAGCAATACAGTATAGGAGGTGAAGTACTTTTGTCCACTAAAGAAGAGCGGGACCTAGGCGTGGTTGTGTCTGATAATCTTAAAGTAGCTAAACAGGTAGAAAAGGTGACGGCAAAAGCTAGAAGGATGCTTGGGTGCATACGGAGAGGAATGGCTAGCAGAAAAAAGGAGGTGATAATGCCTCTGTATAAGTCTTTGGTGCAACCTCATTTGGAGTATAGTGTGCAACGCTGGAGACCGCACCTTCAAAAGGATGTGAACAGGATGGAGTCGGTGCAGAGGGTGGCTACTAAAATGATTAGTGGGCTTCATTATAAAGCATATGAGGACAGACTTAAGGATCTTAATATGTACACCTTAGAGGAAAGGCGGGATAGAGGTGATATGATTGAGATGTTTAAATACCTCCGTGGCATAAATGTTCAGGGAGAGAGCCTCTTTCAATTGAAAGCAAGTTCTGCTACGAGGGGACATGGGATGAGGGTGAAGGGAGATAGATTCAGGAGTGATATGCGGAAATATTTCTTTACGGAAAGAGTAGTGGATCCATGGAATAGTCTCCCAGTGGAGGTGGTAGAGATGAGGACAGTAACTGAATTCAAAAAAGCATGGGACCAACACAGAGGATCTCTAAAGGTAAAAAGTGGACTGTTGTAGTTGTTATGGAAGGACAGACTAGATAGGCCATGTGGTCTTTTTCTGTCATCATGTTTCTATGATGCAGCTTCGGTGGCATCGATGTCTTCCAGGGCTTCGTCTTCCTCCTGTGGATCTCAGGTAACTAAACATAAGTCTAGCCGGTACTCAAAGGGTAGATCTCCTTCTAAGCAACGAGATGCCTCTGGCATTGCCCTTGAGGATTCTGCACCGGCAAAATTGCCCCGGTGGGAGGCTTCGGCTTCCAAAGCATTATTGGGGGCTCCAGGACGTTCGAGGCCTCGACCTCGGCAGAACTACTGGTGCCATGCTCTGGGGTACCAGCAATCTTCTCCGGTACCGACATCCAGGCATCAGCAGCGTTGATAGACCAGAGAGTCCTGGCTATTGAGCGCAGTCTGGCAGCTCTCCTTGCAGCATCGACGCCCTTTGAACCATGTCAGACAGTTCAGCCGGCACCGACTCCGGTACCGATAACATCGACATCGGTGTCTGCATTGTCGGCACCCAGTCATCCAATGCCTTCCGGTACCGATACCCCGGTACCGATTACTCCCGGTACCGACTTCGGTCGGTACGGGTATCGGACTCTTCAAGAGCATCCGGACAGACGGTACTTCGAGTCTTCAGAAGAATCTGAGGATTCTGACAGTTCTGTTGATGCAGGAATACTTCTCCCAGAGGAGCCCTCCTCCCCTAAGCGCAGGATGTCTCCTCCAGAGGCTTTATAATGAAGCCCACTTTCAGGATTTTATCAGGGAGGTGGCTCGGGGTCTGTCCATTACTGTGGCCCCTGAAACAGAGCCCAGAGCAAAGGAGTTGGAAATTTTACAATATCCCAAAACTCCTAAGGAGGCAGCTACCTTGCCCATTCATGAGATCTTGCATGATCTCATGTTAAGAATGTGGGAGACTCCTCTTACCACCTCGCCTCATTCTCGTAGACTGGATACTCTGTATCGAGTCCCTCCTTGTCCTGGTTTCCAAAAACTCAGCTTCCTCACCACTCTATTGTAGTGGAATCAGCTATGAGAAGGATCAAGAGTGCAGAGAGACATGCCTCTAATCCTCCAGGACGTGAGTGCAGAACTTTGGATGCTTTTGGACGTCGCGTCTTCCAAGCTTCCATGCTTTCTGCCAGGATCAGTTCCTATAGTCTATACATGGGAATGTTCCTAAAGGAACAGCAGTCTCAGCCTCCACAAGGCCTTTGATTTTCAGCTAGAGAACTTAGCCTTCCTGGCTCTCGTTGGACCAGAGCCTTCCACCATTCCAGGAAGGTTGTGTCACTTTGCCCCCAGATGGGGGCAGATAACAGCAGAACATTGGACTTTCTCCATTATAAAAGAGGGGTACAAGCTTCATTTTTCAAGCATGCCGACCTCTCTCATCAACCTGTTAGGTCAGGAGGTCACTATCCTTCTTGCCCAAGGGGCAATAGAAAAAGTACCCATCCATCAGCAGGGTACAGGAATTTACTCCCCCTATTTCCTTATCCCAAAGAAAACAGGGGGATACAGACCTATTCTGGACCTCAGAGAATTGAACAAATTCCTTGTCAAAGAGAAATTCAAGATTTCTCTGGGAACTCTGCTGCCATATCTTCAGAGTCAGGATTGACTTTGTTCTCTAGATCTCAAGGATGCGTACACACATGTTCTCATCCGTTCAACTCACAGAAGGTTCCTTCGGTTCCTTTTTTCAAGAAAAGCACTACCAATACAGGGTGCTTCCATTTGGCCTGGCCTCAGCACCAAGGGTGTTCATGAAATGCATGACTGTGGTAGCAGCATTTCTCCGCACTCTAGGGATATTCGTCTTCCCCTACTTAGACGACTGGCTCATTCGAGCCCCAACAGAGTCAGAGGCCAGGACTTCTCTATCCTGCACGATGCGTTTCCTTCAGTATTTGGGTCTGGTAATAAACATTCCAAAATCCAGTCTAACTCCCACTCAGTCTTTAGAGTTCATAGGAGCGTTGCTAGATACCAGAAAGGCAAGGGCCTATCTCCCCCCAGGCCCATTGCCTTCGCATGGTGCAGTTAGCTTCTCAAGCAGTGATAAAACCTCATCTTGCTGCCCGAGAAATGCTACAACTACTAGGCCACATGACATCTACTGTGCATGTGGTTCCCTATGCTCGCCTCCATATGAGGGCAGCTCAGTGGACTTTCTCCACTCAATGGACCCAGGCATCAGGATGCCTGTCAGACAAAATAGCAATCACAGGTCGCCTTATTTTGTCCCTCCAGTGGTGGAAGTCCACTCAAAACCTGTTGCTGGGGTCCCCTTTTCAACAACCCTTACCTCAGGCAACTCTCACAACAGATGTTTCTCTGATGGGTTGGGGAGCTCATCTGCAAGACCTCTCCACCCAAGGCACCTGGTCTCCACAGGAGACTCATCTACATATCGATCTCTTGGAGCTCAGAGCAATCTTCCTTGCTCTTCGAGTGTTCCACACACCTGCTCAGCTACAAGACTGTCCGTATGGATGAGGACTATCAAGTAGCCATGTTCTATGTGAACAAGAAGGGAGGAACAGGCTCTCTGTCGCTTTGCAACGAAGCTTTGCGACTATGGGCCCTCGCCAGAGAGCATCAGATTCATCTCCTGGCGGTGTATCTTCCAGGCATACAAAACTCTTGGGCAGACACTCAGTCGAGTTCTGCTTCCACATGAGTGGTCTCTGCATGCAGACCAGGTAAGCCAAAATATTTCAAATTTGGGGAACCCCGGACATAGCCCTCTTTGCAAGTCCATGCAATGCCAAACTTCCCCAGTTCTGTTCCAGAACCCCGGCTGAGGGGGCTCAGGCCAGGGATGCTTTCCTCCTTTACTGGGGTCAAGACTTCCTGTATGCCTTTCCACCCATTCCCCTAATTCCCAAAACCCTGTTCAAGCTTGAGAGAGACAGAGGCTGTATGATTCTCATAGCGCCACATTGGCCACAGCAAGTGTGGTACCCTCTGCTTCTACGTCTCTCTCAAGCTCCCTCCCTGGAGTTAGGATCTGCTCCAGATCTCCTGTCTCAGGAGGACGGCATGTTATGGCATCCCAATCCCCAGTCTCTGCATCTCAGGGCTTGGTTGCTGAAGGCCTAGATCTTCATGATCTTAACCTGCCTCAGCAAGTAAAGGATATCCTTTATGCTTCCAGGAAGCCTTCCACAAGACGCTCTTATGCTTTCAAGTGGAAAAGGTTTACTATATGGTGTTTGCAGACGGGTCTTAACCCCCTTCCGATACCTCTGGAATCATTACTGGAGTATCTCCTTCATTTATCCAATGCAGGACTTAAAACTAACTGAGTAAGAGACCATTTGAGTGCTATTGCAGCTTCTTTCAAGCCTCTAAATGGACAACCTATTTCCTCCCATCCTCTTATAGCAAGATTTATGAGAGGCCTTCTTCTAACTAAGCCTCCCATTAGGCCACCACCGGTGGCATGGGACTTAAACCTGGTTCTTGGTCAGCTCATGAAGCCACCTTTCGAACCCTTAGCTACTACCTCATTGAGATTCCTTTCTTGGAAGGTTATCTTTCTCATTGCAATCACATCAGCATGTCGCATCAGTGAGTTGCAGGCATTAGTAGCTGATCCACCTTATACAAGGTTCCATCATGACAGGGTAGACCTTAGGACTCATCCACGCTTTATGCCAAAGGTGGTCTCGCCTTTTCATCTAAACCAAGCGGTCTACCTACCTGTGTTCTTTCCAAGGCCTCATGCATCAAATGCAGAAAGGAACCTTCATACTTTGGACTGTAAAAGAGCTTTAGCCTTTTACTTACAAAGAACACAGCAACATAGAAAGTCATCTCAACTCTTTGTTGCTTTTGATCCTTCTCATTTGGGACTTCTAGTCTCCAAGAGCACACTATCTAACTGGATTGCTCAGTGTATATCCTTTGCCTATCAGAGTAAGAATCTTCCTCTGGAGGGCCATGTCACAGCTCACAATGTGAGAGCCATGGTAGCTTCAATGGCTCTTCTGCACTCTGTGTCTATCGATGACATCTGTTGAGCAGCCACATGGGTCTCGGTTCATAACTTCACAGCCCATTACTACTTGGACAAGGACACCTGCTGGGATGCCTTGTTTGGTCAGGCTGTTCTCCAACACCTGTTCCATACCTAATCAACTCCTACCCACCATCCCTGGTAAGATGCCCGAGATCCATGGGGGGAAGTGGAGCCCTTCTCAGGGATGCACAACTTCTGGGGTCTCTCCCTGGCATCTAAAGCTAGGGAGTCCCTATATGTGATGACTACATTCCTGCTTGTTCCTAGAGATAGCATATTTACCTGTAACAGGAGATCTCTGGGAACAGCAGGAATTTAGTCCTCACAACCTACTCACCTCCCCTAGGAGTTGTATCTTTCTGTCTCAGCTTTAAAACTCAACTAGAGAGAGGCTGTTGGGAAAGGTGGGAAGGCTACATGCAGGCGCTGTGGGATGCTCCCAAAAGCTTTCTAATTGGATGCTGGGGAGTGTTCCCACGCAGGCTCTGTCGGTACTGATGATACCCATATGTGAGGACTAAATTCCTGCTGTTCCCTGAGATCACCTGTTACAGGTGAGTAACTATGCTTTCTGGCTCATGAAGCAGGCAGAGCCTGAACTGAATCGCTGCTGGCTAGAATTTTATGAACTTATGGAATCTAATGCATAAGGTCATGAGTGATTTGCTTGAAGAACGTTGACCATATTAGATAGGCTAGAATTTTATAGCAGCTTGATCCAAAAAGCTTTGCCCCCTGTTTTATAAGGAGTTTGTATAAGAAATGCACATGCACATGCACATGCAATGCAGTAATGTCTGGAGTTGAAGGACTGGCACTGTTTTTCTGGATGGCATGCAGGTTCCCACTGGGCACAGAATGAGCACTAACCATGTCTAACCACAACTGCCTAAACAGGCCCAGGGATCTAAAGAATGGAGTGGGTTAATGTTAAGTCAGTTGTTTACTCCTTCACAAAATAGCAAGGCTAGGGGGACACGTAATGAATCTACAGTACAATGGGGCACATTATAATACTAATCAGAGAAAATATTTTTTTTTACTTAGTGTGTAATCAAATTCTGGAATTCATTACCAAAGGGTGTAGTAAGAGTTGGTAGTGTAGCTGGGTTCAAAACAGGTTTGGAGAAGTTCCTTGAGGAAAATGTCCATAAACCATTATTAAAGAAGACTGTGACAATCCACTGCTTACCCCTGGGACAAACAGCATAAGAGCCAAACATGTATTTGAGACTTGAAATGGCCACTGTTGGAAATAGGATACTGGGCTTGATCAACCCTTGGTCATAGTGTGGCCAACATTATTGGCACCCTTGTATTTCAGGTATGCTGTGTACAATATCTTGAGAAATAATTGGAAATATTCCAATGTATGATGTCATATTTTAATGTTCAAAGCTACACAAGAAAAAGCTGTCTCTGCAACTTGGACATACTAATTTCTGAAGTGGGGGGGAGGGAGAGGAGGAGGAAAACAAAATGTGACCTGGACAGGATTAATAGCACAACTTTTGGTAATGATGACAACCTCCAACCATTTCTTGTAGCCATCTATAGGTTTTGTCCATCTGTCTGCTGGTAGTTTATCCCACTCTTTAACTAATTTGTTCCAGCTCATGAATGTTTCCAGGATTCTTTTTACCAATAGCAGATTTCAGCATTTTCCAAAGTTTCTCGATTGGATTGAGATCAGGATTCATTGCTGGCCAGTTTAAAACTACATTTGTCATTTTTAACCATTCTTTTGTACTTTTGAATCATTGTCCAGATCTAGCTTTCTGACACTAGATAGCACAATGCACTCTAAAATATTTTGGTAGTCCTCCGACTTCATGATTCCTTTAATACGTTCCAGGCCTCTAGTTCCTGAGGTAGCAAAATAGCCCCACAACATTATGGAACCTCCAGCAAGTTTAACTGGAGGAAGGGTGTGTTTTTTCTTATAAGCATTAGTTTTTTGTCTGTAAATATATCGCTGGTCTGCACTGCCCAAGAGCTCAAGTTTGGTTTCATCTGTCCACAGAACGTTTTACTAGAATGATTGTAGTTTCTCAAGGTAGGTTTGGGCAAAGATCAGATATGCCTTTTTATGTCTGTCTTTGAGCAGTGGGGTCCTCCTTAGCCTTTGCCCAGGAAGTCCTTTATTTCGTGTGCAATGTATGGTGTGGGTTGAAACCACCACTCCAGGTAAGCCTTAAGCTCTTTTGATTTTGTATGTAGTTCACAGTTCACACTAACGTTCAAAGGCTTCTTGGATTAATTTTCCTCTTCCCACCACGTCCTGGGCGTTTCTTGACCTTTCCATAAGAAGAAAACTTAATAACACTGTTAACTGTAGACATAAGAATACCAAGGTCTTTGGAGATGGATTTGTACCCCCATTGATGTTTGGTGATGATGGCTTTTCTGATGACCTAACCCCTTTTGTCTTCATCATTGTGAAAATGGAACAGAGTGAAATGTGGCCATTTTAGACACCATTCATTGGTTGATCCAAATCATGTGATTATTGACAATTGATCACAGGTGCATCTAATTTTACTGCAATGGGAATGTGGTTCTTCAAACGAATTTGAATTGTTTATAAGGGTGCCAATAATAATGCCCTGGCAATGTCCCAGTTTTATGCTATTTCCTTTTTTTTAAATTGGTCTTGGTGTATTTGATTTTTTGTGTGTCAAATATGTATGCATAAATAGTCCAAAGCCATTTCACTGGCTACTTTTTTTTAGAAGATATTGGGCATTAAAGGGTTGAACTGCAAGGGTGCCAACAATGTTGCTCACAACGATATCTTCTGTTTTAAAGTGACGTGATCATCACGACCCCTCAGTCAGTAGCATAGGAGCGTCTGAGGCTCCCTTCTGTGCTTGGATAATAATGTCACTCCTATCTCTAAGAATCAGGTTGATTTAATTCCCGCTATACGGTGCAAACTGTTCAGCGGCAGTCCCGGATGCAGTCCCTGCCTCTGTAAACCTCAGGCTACCAGCAGAGGGCAGGCGTTAGAAGCAAAAAGCGTGCATCTTGCTTTCCCACTGCAAGCTCCAAGCTCTTTCAAGAAAGCGGCTCTTTCCACTGATTTTGTTTGGTGTTTGAGCTGAAATTGCTTAGCGTTATTGAAAGCATCATATAGAGGCTACTGTTCTCTGTGACTTTAATTGTTCACCGCTGTTATCTACCTCTTACGCCATGAAACAGTTCAACTTCAATTATAAGGAACACAACAGGCGCAGGAAACCTCGAGCAGAGTATTAGGGTGGAAACGGGAAGCTTTCCTAGAGGAATGCAGATGGAGATGGCAGACTTAGGGCCGAGGCAAACGGAAGCAATTTAAGCTTTGCAGGCCGACCGTTCTCATCCAATTTCATTCACTAGCTACTTTTCAACAGCAGGTTTTGAAATCAGACACTACTAGGAAATGGGGGAAGGAAACTGGAGAGGGGTTGGGGTAAGCCCTTTCTGCAGTGACTGAGCAGCTTTGGTGGAAGCTGGCAAGTGGCAACCACCACCCACCCCCAGAATGTGTCTACTCCAGCGGTCTGCGTTTAAGCCAATTCCGCAACTCAAAGAAGGTTTCCGGAGAACTCCTCCGTCAGCAATGTGATCCTCGGGCTAGATGGAGTTCACCAAGTAGGTACTTGACTTAAGAAGAGAACAGAAGCTCTTTTGCCGTCCCCAATATGTCAGTAAGAAAAGGGATGTCTGCAGGTACCCAGCAGCCGTTTCTTTGCTGTACCCAAAGAGAGGCAGCTGCAATTCTCCGGCTCTTCACCAAAGAGAGTGATCTCCCGGGATTAGCATATTTCCCCATCCCAGCCCGGGGATGCAGGAGGGCTGTGCGCGGAATGTCAATTCCAGCTGCAATGTTACAAAAAAAAAAAAAAAAAAAAGCGAGGAGAGAACGGGCAGCGCAGCTTCATATAGGAGTCGCATTTTCTACCCATCGAAGAACAGGACGGGGGGGGGGGGGGTTAATGGATTAAAAAAATAGGATTATCATTTTTCGGTCGGTCGTGTCTGGGGCAGGTTTTAGGAAGTGATCGTTAACGATCCAAACTCATGACGCGATCGGAAGCAAAAGCCTTAATGGTCAGGCAATGCTCCCCCCTCCCCTCCCCCCTCCCCTCTGCCTTTCGCTCCCTCGCTCTCTGCGAAAGATCTTCGGCGGATTCTTCCCCCTCCGCTAGTTTCGAACGAGCCCCTGGATCGCTGAATTATTTAGCGGCATCATCCCGGAGTGCATCAATTTCCCACTTGCTGCAGGAAGAAGGGGCAGTTTGGGAAAGCCAGATACCGAGGGGGTGGGGGTGGGGGGGCTGCTGGCAATGTTGCGCACCTCTCCGGCAGAAAATAAAAAAAAAGGAGACAATTCTACCTGCCACTCTGCTCCTGGCGGGGTGGGGGAGGGGGCAGAGATCCGGCCATTCCCAGGACAAGACAAATGCAAAAGGAGGGCATCGGATCTCTGAAGCAAGTGTTCTTCTGGTGATCCTCTCCCCAGCCTCGAGGATTGCAGCTCTTGAGGGAGGGGGAGGGACAGGGGTGACCAGTTGTGACCTTTACAGCCAGCAGAGGCAGAAAACAACAGGGGCAGCGCCTGGATTTTGGGGGGAAACAGGCAAGGACCGGAGTCAGTTACCAATTTATGCACATGAGCGCAAACACCATGATTTTTATGGTACTGGGGGCATCTATTGTTATGGTAAGGGATCTTTGCCTGTGTCCAGTGCTAATATTAGTGTAATGATGTATCACTATTTTTGTACCCCAGTATTATTCTGTATCACTATTTTTCTACACCAGTTGTGGTTGTGTGTATGCCTGCTGCATGTATACCATTTAGACATAAAACACTGAAGCAGCATTCTTTTTTATGACTGCCCCAGTCTTTTAGCAATCAAACTAGAGTCAATGTTTTATTCCATCATCTAGAGTTGACCAGATGCCTTGGTTATGGGCTCTTACAGGCAATAGCTTGCTTGATGGATATGAACGCGCTTCTGGACCGATTTCACAATTACATCTTACCGCATTTAAGAGGGGAGGACCGAGTTTGCCACTGCAACTGTGGAAGGTAAGTTAGCCACATTCTCCATCTTTTTTTTATGTTCTGTTTCTTAGTTTGGGAGGAGGGGGCAGAGGGAGGCTAGTGCACTGAGAATCCCACTCCTGCTAAGTGCAGCTGCCCCTGAAGGACCCTTCCCTGGCATTTGGTATTCAGGCTGAGTCCGGCCACTTGGGTTTTGAAGGCTCTGTTTGGGCTTTGATGGGGAATCCTATTTACTGTCGGACCCTCCGATGACTGAGTGGCTTTCCTTGAAACAACTGGCAATGCCACCCATCCTCCTCCTCCTGAGATCTGGGGTATCCCTCCGTAGCTTTTAGTTTTGGATTCAAGATTTTCTTTGGGGCATCATTGCTGCTTATGTCAAAGGTAAGCTCTGCTGTCTCAGATATTCCCCCCCTCTTCCCCCCCCCCCCCCAGTTTCCTTACAGTGCTAATATTTTGCCCAAAGCGTGCCAAAAGATTTCTGCTCCTCATCCTGAAGTGGTGTGTTCAGCTTTGATCTTTAGGCTGCAGGAGGCCAGGCACATCTATTTGTTCTTTCATCAAATCAGAAAACTGTAGGCAACCTGATTGTAAATGAGCTGGTGCTGCAGTTGATTGCTGGGAATTTTAAAATTTTCCTAGCTGTCACACTTGGGGGTATGTCTTCTAAGCCTGGCTAATGGTTAACCCGGGCTATCTGCAACTAGGTCCCGAGATATTCAATGGGACCTAGTTGCAGATAGCCTGGGTTAACCCTTAGCCCGGCTTAGTAGACATACCTCTTGGTGTACCTCCCTCCAGGCTCCCGTTTCATCAATTTCCATTCTTTTTGTTGTTGTTATTTAATCTTTATAAGGATTTTTAAAAATTTCCAACAGTATATGTTTTCATTCTTAAGATATGTTTCTAGCCACCTGTTTTCTTTTCCAAATTCAAACAGCAGTTTCTCTGTTTCTTTTACATCAAGGCCAGAAGGAAAAAAACCTCTGTCATTTTTAAATAGCCTCCTCCTTTGGACCCACTCGCTGGTATTCCAAATGTGTTTAGAGGTTTCTCTGGTGCCCTTTCTTACTGTAACAGTCCCTATGATTTCGGTTACTACAAAGGCTGTCCTCGGGAGTCGGGATGGAGGTGGGGGCTTTGCTGTGGCACAGAGCTGGGGAGAGGCAGGGGGGAATGAACAGAAAAGAGCCGCAGCTACCAGTGCCCAGAACATCATCATTTGGGAGCAGTAGAGCAAGAGCGCAATACAAGCCAGAAGGCAGGTTTACAGGGCCAGTTGGGAGTATGAAAACTTTTCAGCCCCATCCTGGAGCATTAAAAAAGGAAGAGAATAAAAAGTGCATGGATTTGGCATCATTCTTAAAAACGCATGACATTTATTTCCTGATTTATATTATTTATAAAGAGCTTCTCTGAAGTCATCAGAAGCATGATTTGCTTATCTTTGTTCATAAAAATACTAATTTGAACACCCTGGGAAAAGGTTTTAAACTACTCTTAGAAAACATTTGTCTTGGCTATTATATAATAATGATGTCACTGATGGAGCTACCCAGGCTTATATAGAGAAAAGGATACCCACAGCAGCAGTAACAGCAAAACTATTTAGGAATAATTTAGTTGACCTCGAGCCCTACAAGACATTTGAGATCATCTGTTTTACACCTGATTGTGATTTATTTACTGGGGCAAAGCTGTTGGTTTTTAAGCTTTGAAAGTTGATTCCTACTACTTGCCCTCATCCCAAGTAATCTAAACAAATGAAGCACCCAGGGATCCACCAGATTATTGTGTGTTAACCAGGAGCATAGATATTTTTATCCACAAACAAGAATGTTCTCAACATTAAGCTGCCCAGGAGTCCTCTGCCCACACTACTGCCAGAAGGGGGTGGGCTAAAAACACAATATCACAGCACTACCTCCTATCGGCAGCATCGGGGGTAAGGACTCATAAACAACTTTGTGGGAACATTTAACATGGCCATAATAAAATGGATACTCATTTTATTCTGGAAGCTATAAATAAATATTTTATTTCTTTATATGTCATCTCTCAAAAAATGGGCTTCAGGCTGCCTGCAATCATAAAATTACTGCTCCTCTTTTCAAAGCTGTACTCTTAAATTGGCCTCTGGAAATGTAGAGGCATGTTTATTAACGTGCGCTAACCGTTAGCACATGGCTTAGTACACTGTAAGCGCGTTGCACTAACAGCATGAGACCCCATGCTCGAAATCCCATGCCAAGCAGGTAGTGCACGATTAGGCAGGGACGGGTGCATCACAGTTAGCATGAGCATTTTTGGACAAGCACCAACTGCAAAAGTAGCTGTTAACATAGGTGCGCTTTGAACTGTCTCAGTGGATGGTGGTAAGTGTACCCATGTGCTGGTTAATATGGGGTCATGCATTAACACCGCACTAACAGCGAGGGGTTGGACGCACATGCCCCCAAACGTTTACACAAGCATCAGCACTAACTTTCAGGCTCCAACATGCGCTACCAATGCAAACCTTAGAATAAGTGCTTCAATTTATATAAAAAATCCACTAAACTCCTAAATTTAGGAGCATAAAGAGTGGATGGCAACAGCAAGGGATTTAGGGTAGGAGAAAAAAGTTAGGAACTTAAGCACTGATTTTTAGCACATAAATTAGACTTGTAAATATAAGCAAATGAATGGTAGGCTTAAATTTAGAGGCATAGCTTCTAAGCTCCTAAATTAAGATGAATTTTCAACTGAAACCTTAGGTTCCTAGATTTGGCTGAAAATAGGGCACAAATCTAGGATCCTACCTTCGGAGCATAAATGTATGAACTCAGCTTTTTAAAAAATTTTGGACCCCAAATCTATAAACAATATTAACGAAACATTAATGACCCAATATTCGGTTGCATTTATTCAGACAGCATCACCATCAATCCGGTTAAGTGCTACTGGCTAAGCTTATATGGATAGTTTCAGCGGATAGCACTGCTAAAAACATGACTGAGCTGCCCCATTTCTAGCCATATAATTCCAGGGCAGAACATAGGCAGAACTCTGCCCCAGAACTTATCCGGATAGCAGCAAATATTCGGTCCGTTATGTGGATAACTTATCTGGATAACTTAGGACAGGGGAAAGATTGTCCCAAGTTATCCAGATAGCGGACTGAATATCATTGTTATCCAGATAAGTTCTGGTGCTGATTGCATTATCCAGATGTTCAGTGCTGCTCAATATCCAGATAATGGTGCTGAATATCCAAATATCTTTTGCTGCCGTGGCCAGTGTTTACGAAAAAACACTGACTGCCGTGGCTAAATATTGATTTCTAAGTGTCTACATGAATATATCAATTAGCAACCCATCAGATCACTCCATCAGAAATAAGAATCCTGGTTTTAAAAAGAAGTTCTCGTATTAAACATCAAGGGTAACAATGAGCAAACTAACCTTTTCCAAAACAGCGCAGCTATAGGACTAAAGGATAGGAAATAAAGCTGCAAGGAGGGAAATTTAAAAGCAACAGCAGGAAATGCCTTTTCATGGAAAGGATGGTAGAGGCCCAGAATGCCTTCCTGATGGAGGTAGTAGGGGCAAAAGCAGTGACAGAATTCAAAAAGACATGGGACAGACACAGAGGATGCCTGTATAGCAAGAGGACGGAATCAAAGTGAACTTAACTAATTTTTACACCTCAGCAAACAGAGGGGGTAACCTGCATGGAACAGTGGGTACGACCCTCAACAAAGGATAGAGGGGTGTAACCTGAATGGAATGATGGGACAACCCTCAACAGTCATAGAGAGGGATAATGCTCATGGAATGGTGGGTACCACTCTGGCCTCCTTACTGGGCAGACTAGATGGACCGTATTGGTCTTTATCTACCATCATTTACTGTGTTACTAATCATTTAATTAAAAGCTTTCTTAATCGTGTTTTACAGTGTTTTCGAAAGGCTAAGTGTGGAATATATGTCATGATAGGAAGGAGAGCTGGGAGGTAGATCAAAAACCCATGAATCAGTATAGCTAATTCATGGGGGCTTTTCTCATTTTTATTTTTATTGTAAAGCACAATTACAAGCTAAATAAAGACTCCAGAAAAATTCCATATCGCTAACATTCTTTTTATACATCTTCACATATGACAAAGACGCTGGCAGCAGTATATAGATTAACCAGTTTATTGAAGCAGGAGCTTTCGAGGACAAGCATCAGTTTTACAAAGATGCAATGCTACGTGGAACAGTTTCTTTTCAAGTATCGCTGACATTAACAAACCTTTTCTGGTAATACTGCTGTGTTTGTATAAAAAACATTTACGATTTTTGACTCCAACATACACACCTCCTATAAGATAATCGCAGCAACATAGTAATGTGGTAGCTGTTGGCAGAAAAGGATCGATCCCCATTCATTTTGCCCACTTGCTCCCATTTGCACTGCTCTAGCTAAGAGTATCGCCTGGCTGTCAGACGTACAGGTTTGATCGCCTGCAGGATATCACTTCTTATCCAAATCGATTAGGTTTATTGTTTTCCATTTTGGTTCTCTGCCCTAGACAGAGGAATGGGGTGGGCCACAGAGTTAAGGCCTCACCAATTTGTTGTCCCACACGGCATCCTCAACCAGAGAAATGGGGGGCAAGGACAGAACTTAGTTTGGCCTCCCTCTTATCAAAAATATGTTCCGCTGCCTGTTCTCTACCATTCTGGGTAGATAAGCATGCAGGCTCCAATAGTTAAACCAACACTCAAAGCCCCTGCTCCCCTTATGTTTTTTACCAAGTTCTCAGCCATGTTCTCGTCACTATCCTCTGCCTATCCCAAGCATGATCAACCTCTGTCACAGTTCTGGTTTCCACCATCTCTGCTGTAGGCCACAGCATGTATCTCTCACCTTTTCGTGAAGAAGTACTCCCTCACTTTTCTGGAGCTGGCTTCTCTCCATCTTCATATCATGAGCATTTATCTAGAATTTCTCTCTCTCTCTCTCTGAACAATTATGCCTTTTTGCATGTTATTGAAACCTGCTAAAATGTGAAAGCCTCCACATCATACCTCTCCATTCCCTTCTTTCCTCCAGCAAGTACGCTGTGAGTGTCTTATGAATTTCTGAGTAAGTCCTATACCATTTTAGCAGCTCCTGGTTTCCATACTGTCCACATATTATAAGAGTGCGGTCTCCAGAACTGAACACACTAGTCAAGCTGAGGTCTAACTAGTGACTCATGCAAGGGCACTAGCACTCTCTCTTCTGTTTATGCACCTGAACATGTTCTTAGCTTTCCCTATTCTTTTTTATTAGAAGAACTACATAAAATAGGGGTCAGCAAACAAGTTCCAGGTGAGACCTTTCATTAGGCTGATATAATCCAATAAAAAGGTCTCACCTATAACTTGGTCTTTGATTGTTATGACTACATACTGTATTTGAATGGACTAACGTGGCAACCTTCAAGTCATCTGAAATGATCACACCTAAATCTCTTTCTTGTTTAATAGTTTCCAGTTCTTGTCACTCTAAATGATATGTAGGTTATGGGGTTTTGCGTCTCAAACGCATGATTTTACACTTTACTTTTAATACTGAAGTTCATTTTCCAAGCCCTTGACCTTTTGCTCATTTTTTTCAAGTGGATCTACCCTGTTAAAGGTCTTGTTTTTTTATCATCTACAAGGTCATTTATAGATATGTTAAAAAGCAGCAGGCCCAGCCAGATCCCTGAGGTACTCCACCATTCACCTTTCTCCATTGCGAAAATTGGCCATTTAGCCCTACTCTCTCTTTTCTATCTTTCAACCAGTTCCTAATCTACAATAGTGCACTGCCTCCTCTCCCATGGCTTTTAAATTTCCCCAAAAGTCTCTCATGAGGGACTTTGTCAGAGGCCTTCTGAAAATCAAGATGCGCTATATCAACCGGCTCACCTTTGTCTACCTGTTTATTCACACCTTCAAAAAAATGTAACAGATTGGTGAGACAAGACTTTCCTTGGCTAAATCCATGTTGGCTTTCTGCCATTAAACCATGACTATCTTCATGTTCAGTAATTTTATTTTTTATCATGGTTTCTACCATTTTGCCTGATCAGACTCACTGATCTGTAGTTTCCTGGATCACCCCTGGAACCCTTTAAAAATGGCATTACATTGGCCACTCTTTGGGTACTACAGATGATTTTAATGATAGATCAAAGATTACTAATAGTAGTTCTATAATCTCTTATTTCAGTTTATCAGCACCCTGTGATGTATGCCATCCAGTCCAGGTGGTTTGCTGCTCTTTAGTTTATCAATTAGCTAGCTGTATTACATCTTCCAGATTTATCAAGATTTGTTTCAATTCCTCTGATACATGACCTTTAAATATCATTTCTGGCAAGGGTAAGTTTCCTACATCTTCAATAAATACTGAAGCAAAAAATTCATTCAGTCTCTCTGCTATGGTCTTGTCCTCTCTCAGTGCACCTTTTACACCTCCATTATCTAATGGTCCAAATGACTCCCTCACAGGTATTTTGCTACAAATATACTTGATAAAGTTTTCATTATGCACTTTTGCTTCCATGCCAAGTTTCTTTTCAAATTTTCTCTTTGCCTGCCTTATCAACACCTTGCATTTCACTTGCCAGTATTTGTGGTATTTCTTGTTTTCATCATTTGGCTCTTTTTTTTCCATTTTCTGAAAGATTCTCTCTTAGCTATAATAGCCTCTCTGATCTCACCTTTAAGCCATGCTGGATGTTGTTTGGCCTTCCTTCCACTTATTTTTAAGCATGGAATACATCTGGTCTGGGCTTCCAAGATAGTATTTTTAAATAATGCTTAGTGCTGATGTCAACTCTTTGCAGTTGCTCCTTTTATGTTTTTCTTAATCATTTTCCTTATTTTATTATAGTCTCCTTTTTGAAGGTTAAATGCTAGCGCAGTCAATTTCCTTGCTAGTCTCTCTCCATTTATTAAAGCAAATGTGATCTTGTTATGATCGCTATTGCCAAGCAGCCCCAAAACAGTTACCTATCGCACTAGATCCTGCATTCCACTGAGGACTAGGTCTAAAATAGCATCCCCGTGTGTTGGTTCCTGAACTGCTCCATGAAGCTGTCATTTACTTCAACTAGAAACTTTGGGTCCGATATTCAGAGGCATTTACATGGTTTACAGAGCTGTAAACTGTGTAAATACGCCTAAGCGGGATATTCAGTAGCGCTAACATGGTTAGTGCCACTGAATATCCCAGAGTAATGCCACTGTACACCCTGATTTTAAATGCTTAGCATTGGGGGGCATTCCGGGGGCAGTGCCCGAGGATAACCGTGCAGTGACGATATTCAGCACTGCCTGGTTATCCCTCTACTGTGAAAGTTAGGCACAGTAACTACCATTGAAGCTAATTGAACAGTGGCTGAATATCGCTGTTGCACAATTAGCTTCTGTGCCCTGTGCGGCAAACCTGGATATTCAATGCCAGTGGCTGGATACGGCCCCAAATTGAATATCCTGGATTAAAGTTCGGCAGCAACGGCTTAGAGACATATAGCAATTGCTTATCAGTGTTGGGCCCTTTATCTCCCTAGCATGTCCTGATATGACCTTGACCCATTCAATATCGGGGCTAATTGAATTCTCCCATTAGTACTGTGTTGTAAGCTTTGCTAGCTTCCCTAATTTCTGAGGTGGATTCCCCCCTGCTCTCTAGCCCTTTCAGATATTTTGCTTGGGGACCATCAATTTGAATTTCTGCCGCTGCTCCAAAGACAAGTTAAACAGCATGAGGGGTGCAATCGGCATTTCCTTACGCTGTTTCGGTATTTTGAGGTGTAGTCCATCCGGTTCCATGGCTTTCTCTACTTTCACTATTTAAGCAACGTTGTAGATGATGGCAAAAAAAGCCCAATTGACGCCCCCCCCCCCATGCAAGCTTCTCAGTTATTCCAGTCTACGTTGCTAAGGATCTCTCCCAGCTGCCAGTTCTTGTTGGATATTGCTCTTAATCTAAGTTTTCTTTTCTTTTCTTTCTTTTTTGTTCTCTACCATCTTGGGTAGATGATCAGGAAGTACTTCAAGTACTTCATACTCTTAAAATGGGTATGTGATCATTTCATAATTATTTCTATTCCTTGAATTCTGCCTTAAGTATGTCACATTTACCTTTGTCTGTAAATAACTAAGCAAAATAATTTGTTTGATTCCTGCCTTCTAGATTCTATCTTCATAAATTCCACTTGTTTACTTCATCTTAACTATTCACTGTCCAAGTGTTTGTCTCTCCATTGCTTATCTAAAGAAGGATTGGCCTAGCCATTCACCCCATGAACGGCCATTAGAAGAAGTCTACCGCTATGTGTTAATAAGGAATTTGGTAAACAGTGTAACTTAAAATAACCAAGTAAATTACCAGAGTAGAAAAAAAAAGCTAAAAATAGGGGAGTGATATATAATAACATTAAACAACTCAATGACTCGGCTTTAAATGGCCAAAGGTTATTACTGTTTGAGGATCAAAAAGTCAGTGACTGGGCTGCCCTCTCCCCTCTCATTGAGGGTTGGAGGATGGATGGTGTGAGTGTGTTGCACTGTTGCAGCTCTTATAGTGACTCAGTGAGATGTGTCCAAACTTGTGTAACAAGGACACCTCTATAAAGGGCCTGATCCTTGGTCCTATTGCCATTCTTTTGCATTTCTTCCATTTTTGTTTTATTCTCTTTTAAGGATTTGGTTTATGGTTTACATGTATTTGATATACCACCTTTCACAGATGTACTGTTCAGAAGGTCCAAATCATTTGTTTGTGCACAAGTCTCAAGCAACAGTACAACAAAGTAGCTTACAATAAAATAACATAAAAATACAAAAATAAGAAAATAAGAAAACTATAAAACGAAAACTGTACTCAGTTTGATAGGAAAATTATAGAATGATCAAGAGCATTTTCCAGCTAGCCATCCTTGGTCACCAATGTCCTCACCGATCAGTCGACTGAAAGCTTTTTGTGAACAGGTATGTTTTTAAAGAGGCCTTAAACACCTTTAAGGAGCTTTTGTAGCATAATGAATGAAGGAGGTGGTTCCATAATGAAGGTGCTCTGAAGTAGAAAGCTGATTTCCTAGGTGATTCCCCTTTGGCGTTTCTCACAGGGGGAAGATGCAGTCAATTCACATGAACAGAACATCTTTTGTCAAGGGTAAAATCTCTGCATCTTTTTATTGTCCTCATTATACAGGTTAAAGGGTATGGATAGTAAAGTGTTGTGGCCTAAGAACACCCCTGGGACATGTAGTGAAATCTTTCCATGCACAACCTGCATCACCTTTGGGCAAACTTGCATTTATCCTTGAACATTAGCTATTTTTCATCTTTTCTTTATGGTTTCTCAGTGGAAATCTTGATGAGACTAGTGAATATTGTGATGTTATGTCATTTTGATGTCATCAAATGCTGTTAAACAGCCAAGTTCCATTAATGTAACAGGTTCACATTTTGCTCTTTGATTCAGGCTCTCTTTGCTAATAAATACTTGATGTGTTGGGGAAGGATGTTGGCCTAGCAGGCTCCTCCTGCTCCTTTTGGGCCTTCAGCCCGGTGGGAACCTGGAACCTGGTGCAATGAGCCTTCCTTTGCAATGAGCCAGTGATTTTTGTCTGTTTCATATGACTTTCTCAAGTCACTTAGCCCACTCATTGCTGTGACAATCAAGAACTTCTTCCAGAACTCTGCATTCATAGGTCGTAAATCTGGTCCCTAAGTGCCACCGTTGCACAAAGATGTGGGCTCCCCCCCCCCCCTTAGCATAAACCAGCCCAAGTTGCAGAAGACTTGACTTGGGAATGAAACGCAGATTTAGGCCCATGAGGCTCTTTTTATATAAACATAGCCCATATCAGAAATGTGATTATTGTATCTATTCAGATAATATGTAATTTAAGAAAAAAATTTCCATTAGTGCAATATTGCAACTTCAAGTGCAGCCATGAAGAGGATGGCGGATGCATAGAAATGTTTATATTTATTTCTTAACTTGCTAAACCTTCCTTCGTACATACAGGAGAGAGGTTTGCATAATCATTTTAAAGATAGTTCATAGAAAAGGGAAGAAAAAGAAAATACTGAAGTTTAAGGAGACTGCTCCACCCCTCACCCCTCCCTCCAACCTACCCTAGATCAAATGTCAAATTAAATTAGTGAGTTTTGATGGGCTGTCAATGGAAGTAGCAAAGACAAAAACAGTAATGAATTCCAAACAAGCCTGAAATATGCACAGAGGATCCCTAGATACAGCGATGTAAGGGAAAGTCAGAAGTCAGTCAGGGCCTATCACACTGGGAATTCTTTATACATTATTATTATTTATTGATATACCGCACAATGCCAGCTACATCAAGGTGGTTTCCATCCATAAATCAACAAATACAAATAAATAAAATAAAATCAATTACAGTTTAAAGTTATAACACAATCAACTAACTAGACAGGTACAAGAGAGAGGATAAGTTACAATGTGTTTGCTGCAATTGCATTTTGATATATTTACAGTGGAATATTACTTGTTACTTTATTTTCACAAAAGTGTAATATTCCACAGCCGTTATTTTGCTGTTTGGTATTGCACCAGGAATGAAATTCAGCAGCCTGGATCAGCTGATTGGTCCTTACCTGCCAGCATATTCTCTGCTTCATCATATTCTTTTCCTTTTGCAGTACAGTTCACCAGGGAACCTCCAACCTCTAAAAATGGATGTATGGAATATGTTGCTTATAATGTAATTTTCTTGATACACATAGATCATAAGCGCATTCTGCGTATAAAAACAACTATTCACAGCCCCAGTGCATTCTATGGACATATTTTCTGTTCTGAGAACATTCTCTTTTAGAACAGAGGAAGAATCAACATTCTTGTCACTGGACCTGAGGTCACATGAGCTTTCGTGCACAAGAATCAACTTTGTTAAGATGCTGTTTTACTTGAAGCAGCCTCTGTTCAAGTATCACTGACATTAACAAACCTTTCTGGTAATACTGCTGTTCTTGTAAATAACAATCACATATTTTTATTCTAATATACACATTCCTATAGGATTAATACAGTAACATAGTAGTGTGGCAGCTGATAGCAGAAAAGGATCAATGGGCCTACTCAGTCTGGCATTCCAAAAAGAGCACACTTAAATTTCCCGAAATGGGAACTGGATCTGTGGCCTGTGCAGTCTATGCCCATGCTGACAGATGGTATAATCCTGCTCTCTATGGCTGGAAGACATGGCAGGAGGGCAGAAGAGAAGGGATTGCTGATGCCTGTAATATGACATGACAGATCATGGGGACATTCCTTATAAGGCAAGGTCAAAAGGGAATTCGTGTTTAAAAAAGGGCACAAACTGCTTTCTACCAGGGGACTTATACATATCGGACTAATACTAGCCTTGGACAAGGATTTGGAAAAGGTAAGAAGTTAAATCCAAATATATGAAATACCTGATGCCCCATGCGTAATCCCCATGTTATTACCCTTGTAAGTTCAACAAGAGTAATGTAGATAGAGTACCAAGGCACAGTGCTCTTTCCACAGGCAAAGCAAAGGCACATAATTATTCATCCAGGTGTTACAAGGCCAAATGCACCATCTAAGAGTTTTGGGGTAAAGGTGACACAGTCCTAAGGATCCTGTAACCTCTGTAGGTATAGGAGATGCAAAGAGAAATTTGTATTTAGACTGAACTGTATGTGTGTGTGAGAGAGAAAGTAGGTGGGTGTGTGTGCTGTTTTAAGATTACTCATAACCCAGAAGCAGAGACATCACGTGTTTCAGAATAAAAAGCATTCTGCGCAGCAATACTGAGGACTAGGTTTAGCCTTTGCATCACTGACTGCTTGCAAAGTGACCATGATCGGGACGAATGACATGATGAGGATAGGGTAAAGCTAATAACACCCAAGTCCCAGAGTCCAGGCTGGCAATGACACCATGCCTTAACATTACTAGAATGCGGTCTAACAGAGGTTGTTGGGAACCAGAGGGGGAGGGGTTGTAGTCTGCGATGGCTCCTGGGACAGGTTCTGAGGCAGTGTGTGCACAGTGATAGAGAGCATCCCTTTCCCTGCACCTAGCCTCTAAACAGAGATGAGTTGACGTCTTTCCTGTGTTACAGACCGAGTTTATATCATGTCCCACCCTTATTCCTCATTTTACTAACATAATGCATGCTACAGGAACTCTGTCTGTGCACATTATTGGCTGCAAGGTGCCTTACATAAAAATAAGCCCCATGGCAAATAATGCATGTTATTGGTGTAGCATGGAGAAAGGTGAATAGTGGTGTACCCCCAGGGTCTGCTGCTTTTTGACATATTCATAAATGACCTGGAAAATGGAATAACGAGTGAGGTTATCAAATTTGCAGATGACACAAAACTATTTAAAGTTGTTAAAACCCAAGAGGATTGTGAAAAATTGCAAGAGGATCTTGATAAATTGGAAGACTGGGCATTAAAATGGCAGATGAAATTTAATGTGGACAAGTGCAAGGTTATGCACCTAGGGAAGAACAACCCAAACTATGGTTACACGATGCAAGGTTCCACATTAGGAACCACCACCCAGGAAAAAGATTTAGGCATCATTGTGGATACCATGTTAAAACCCTCGGCCCAGTGTGCAGCGGCGGCCAAGAGAGCAAATAGAATGCTAGGTATGATAAGGAAAGGAATGGAAAATAAAACAAAAGATATTATAATGCCTCTATATCGTTCCATGGTGAGACCGCACCTTGAATATTGTGTGCAATTCTGGTCGCCGTATCTTAAAAAGGATATAGCGATTTTAGAAAAGGTACAGAGAAGAGCCACCAAAATGGTAAAGGGGATGGAAGGATACTCCTATGAAGAAAGGCTAAAAAGGTTAGGGCTCTTTAACCTGGAAAAGAGACGGCTGAGGGGAGATATGATAGAAGTCTATAAATTAATGAACGGAGTGGAACGGGTAAACGTAGATCGATTGTTTACCTTATCAGAATATAGAAAGACTAGGGGACATGCAATGAAGCTACAGGGTAAACTATTTAAGACTAATAAAAGAAAATATTTTTTCACTCAACGTGTAATCAAACTCTGGAATTTGTTACCGGAGGATGTAGTAAAGGCTGTTAGTGTAGCTGGGTTTAAAAAAGGTTTGGACACGTTCCTGGAGGAAAGGTCCATACACCATTATTAAGAAGTGACCGAAGATATCAATGCTTGACCCAGTACAAGCATTGTGGAACTTGTGTCTCTTGGGGATACTGCTAGGTACATATGACCTAGATTGGCCACTGTTGGAAACAGAATACTGGGCTTGATGGACCTTGGTCTGACCCAGTATGGCATATCTTATGTTCTTATGTATGTTCTAACTGTTAGTAAATGACAGCCCCGATGTCGAGGATAGAGCGTGTTTTAGACAGACTTTCAACAGGCAGTCTCGGTGCATGGAGTAGTCTCGGTGCCTCTCCACACAAAACTGTTCTCTTCAGGGTAATGAGACCACTGTTTCTGACACACAGCCGCCTAGCATCGTCTTGGCCTGCAGCAGAGCAATTTCAGCTGAAGAAATTGAACTCTTGTTCTATTGTTAAAACTATCCTGCAAGGCATGATGTAATAGAATGTGTTATTTATTTATTTTAAACCATTTATATTTCTCTAGTCACAGTGAATCAAAGCAGACTACAGTCCAGTATAAGAAATAAGTTAAAACCACACAAGCAGTACATGTAGTACTAAACACCTAACACACACCATAAAACAAATACTCCCACTCCTATTATTCCCCCCATTACTAAAGACCATCATCCTCCCACCTACTAATTAGGGCATCCAAAACTACTGCTAACTACTTCCCTGACTTACATCCCTTTCTTCATGATCAGGAAATGCCTGCCTAGAACTGTTCTGTATTAGGACCTGCGTGATGGAATGCGCTTCCTACATCCTGGCATAAGCTGTTGATTATTATTTGAGTTTCAGAAAGGAAGCTAAAGTAAAGCTGCTTTATTTGTTGTTGCCTTTAGGTTGATTTAAGTTAGTTTTTGAAAGTACTGTTTGATTTGTAGCAGGAGTCTGGGTATAAGTTTTTATTTTATATTTTAGTTTTATATGCATTTGTGTGCTTTATTTGGATATTTCTAATGTTACATTGTTGTTGTTAAGTGCCGTCGAGTCAGAGTCGACTCATGGCGACCCTCTGGATAGCTATCCTAAATTGTGTTCGGTCTTGAGTCAGGTGGCTCATTGTTGACCCTCTGGATAGCTATCCTAAATTGTGTTCAGTCTTGAGTCAGGTGGCTCATTGTTGACAGACTGGTACCCGTAACTGCTGTTATTGTATCGATCCATCTCATTGCTGGCCTTCCTCTTTTGCGCTGACCTTCTATCTTGCCAAGCATGATGTCTTTCTCTAGTGATCTCTCTCTTCACATGATGTGTCCAAAGTATGAAAATCGAAATCTTGTCATCTGACCTTCTAAAGAAAGCTTAGGTTTGATCTCCTCTAGTACCGACTTGTTTGTTCTTCAGGCAGTCCATGATATACACAGTCTTTGCCGCCAGCACCATAATTCAAAGGCATCAATTTTCTTCCTGTCTATCTTTTTCACTGTCCAGCTTTCACATCCATATGATGTTATTGAAAATATCATGGCTTGAACAAGTCAAATCTTTGTATGGAGAGAGACATCTCTGCTCTTGAGGATCTTATCTAGGTCTTTCATAGCCATTCTGCCAAGAGCAATGCGTCATCTGATTTCTTGACTGCTTGTTGCTTCTTTATTGATAGTTGAACCAAGTAGGTTAAAGTTGTTCACGATTTCAATTTCTTCTCCTTCAACGATGAACCTGTTGATTATGCCAGTTGTCATGATCTTTGTCTTCTTTACATTAAGGTGCAGGCCCATTTTGAGACTATGTTCTTTGATTGTGAGAAGCAAATGTTTCAGATCATCTTCACTTTCAGCCAGTAATGTGGTATCATCAGCATAGCGAAGGTTGTTGATGAGTCTTCCACCAATCTTCACACCTCTGTTGTCTTCATACAATCCTGCTTCTCTGATGATTTGTTCTGCATATAAATTAAACAGGTAGGGGGGAAAGTATGCAGCCTTGTCTTACACCTTTGCTTATTTTAAACCATTCTGTTTCTCCTTGTTCTGTTCGAACTGCTGCTTCTTGATCAATGTACAGATTGTGCAAGAGTACGATCAGGTGTTCTAGTATACCCATGCTTCTTAATGTGGCCCAGAGTTTCTCATGGTTTACACAGTCAAAAGCCTTGCCATAGTCGATAAGCACACAGATATCCTTTCCGCATTCTTTAGTCTTTTCAAGGATCCATCTCACATCCGCAATGATGTCTCTCGTTCCTCGCCCTTTCCTGAACCCTGTTTGCACTTCAGGTAGTTCTTGTTCCAGGTATGGTTGTACTCTTTTGAATAATCTTCAGTAGAATCTTGCTGGCATGTGGGATCAGAGCGATTGTGCGATAATTTCCACAGTCAGTTGGATCACCTTTCTTTAGTATTGGTATAAACACAGATCTTTTCCAGTCAGTTGGCCATGATGCTGTCTTCCATATTTCTTGGCAGAGCCTTGTAAGTACGGTAACAGCTGCATCAGATTGCTGTAATACTTCTATGGGAATGCTATCAATGCCTGGTGCTTTGTTCTTTGATAAGGCTTTCAATGCTGCTTCAACTTCTTCTTTCATCACCAATGGTTCCCGATCATAAGGTACAGGTTGAAACGTCTGTTGGTCCTCTTGATCTTTATCATATAAAAACTCTGTATATTCCTTCCACCTTTTCTTGATCTTCTCAGCATCATTCAACATAGAACCTTGAGCATCTTGTAACATTCCAATTCGAGGCTGGAACTTTAACTCTCGTAGCTTTAGGAAAGCCAATCTTGTTCTTCCTCTAATAGTTTCTGCTTCTATTTCCTTGCATGCGTCATTGTAGTACTTTTCATTGTCCTGTCTTGCTGCACGTTGGAAATCTCTGAGTTCTTTTATTGTCTTTCTTTCTCCTCTGGCTTTAGCTTCTCTGCGTTTCTGGGCAATTTTCAGAGTTTCTTCAGTCATCCATTTTGGCCGTTTTTGCTTTTTCACCTTTTGTAGAGACTTCTCGCTTTCTTACAATACAACCTTCTTGATGTCATTCCATAACTCTTCTGGAGCTCTGTCATTTGTATCTAAAGCAGCAAATCGATTTTGCAGGCAGTCTTTAAATTCCAGTGGTATATTCTCAAGGTCATATTTTGCTGCATTCATGAGTGGTTTGCTCTTTTTCTACTTTAGCTTGAGTTTGCATACTAGTAGTTGATGATCTGTACCACAGTCAGCTCCAGGTTTTGTCTTTGTTGATGTTATAGAACTTTTCCATTGTTGACTTCCACAGATGTAGTCAATTTGATTTTTATACAATCCATTGGGTGAAGTCCATGTGTATTGTTACATTGGCAGCGTATAAATGTATTTTTATAATAAATAAATAAGGAAAAGGAACATAAGGTGCCACTGGGTGAGCCAGTCATAACAACCAGTCATAACAGAATTAAAAAATAAAAACAGCTTCAAAATAATCACCTACCACTTTATAGGTAGCCAATGCAAAACATATAACAAAGGAATGATATGTTAAAATCTCTTAACAGTCCATTAAAAGTCTTACAGCGGCTTTCTGAATCATTTGCCATGCCTTCCTCATTGAACATGCAGACTCACATAAACTGCAATGCAATAGCTGATCTTTTACAAAACCAGACTTTGCAACACTGTCCTAAAAGCAGTAGGAGACAAAAAAAGTATAAGCCACTGCAACATACGAAGCTTATAAAAAGAACTATGCACTACCTCCCTGACTTGCATCGTCTGTGTTAAACCAGCATCTAATTGCACCCCTAACTATCTAGCAGCCTTCAGCTCTGGTGTGGGTTAGATTCCATATGTGTAATACATGTGAAAACACAATAAAATACTCTCATTAAAATACTTATGCCTTTCATCTTCTGCCGATTTCTGAGACTTAGGGGTATATCTACTAAGCCGTGCTAACGGTTAACCCAGGCTATCTGCTCCTAGGTCCCATTGAATAACATAGAACCTAGGTGCAGACAGCCTGGGTTAACCACTAGCCCGGCTTGATAATCATCATTTGAAGCATGAAAAGTATAACAGTAACAACCAAAGGTCTTGCGTGTGGAAGGATCTGGCTGTGAGCAGGAGGGGTGGCAGGTGGTTGAGAAGTGCAGTGTTACCTTATTTTCTCAGGATATTAACTCGGCTCTGATTCCTCACTGGATACAGCTTATTGCTGATTCTGCTCTCACTTTTACCCTGGCCCTCTTTTACTTCTGATCATTTTCCTTTTATTACATAGAAGGGCGTGACTCCTCTTCTGCTCCTTGTTTTGTGTTCGTGCTTTTGTTTGAAATGAAATGGGGAAATTTTCAATTGGATTGCTCGGTTTGTTTCATTTTGTTTTGAAAATGCAACAAAAGCACAATTGTATTTCATTTTAATAAAGCAGCCACTGCTCCAACCGTGGCTCCTCCACCATTCCTAAAAGATCCCACCATTGGCATCTCCAAATTTAAACATCAAAGTCCTTTGTGGGCCTTTCCCCAAACCCATATTCCTGCCAAGCTGTGCAGGAGTCCTCCGGCTGTATTGCTGCTGGTAGGGGGAGGTGCTGTGATATCAGGCAATGTCTGTTCCTTGCAATTAAAAATGTGACGTCTCAGCACCTTCCCCCACCGGCACCTGCATGGCCAGAAGACTCCCATGCAGCTTGACAGGGATATTGCCCCCGACTCATCTTACCTGATCCATGAGGCTCGTAAGTGAAAATGGGGCAGGATTGGCTGAGGATTTACTCTTGCACATTAGGTCAGTATTTAAAAATGGTGCTGATGGGCTGTAAATCTGGTACCACTTTGTTATACAGAAGTACATACAATAAAGTGGCATCTGCCCCAGAGCTTGCTGATGCGCTTTTGAAATACCAGCCTGGCAGGGCAGGGGCAACTAGCGATCACTTCTGCCTCCGTTATGGACCCCACAGATAGTGGAAGACGGGTCCAAGGTAGTGGGAGAAGGCCCAAGGGGGTTCAGTTTTTAAATTTTGGGACCCCCAAACCTTTTCAAATGTTTTTCTTAATTTCATGTATTTTTGTTTAATCTTAAACACGCAAAACAAAATGGAAATAAACATAAAAAAACAAATCACCCATCCATTTCTGTCACTGTTCCCCCTCCCCCCTCCCCACCTTTTCCCCTTGATACTATCAATGGAATACTTTTATGATTCACTTACAAATTCTGGTGTTGTCATCTTTTGTTAACACTGTCGGACCTAGCAGAAAAGATTTGAACCTTTTGAATGCTAGTCAAAAATATATTAAGTCAGTCCAATAAAAAGTTATCACCTTAAATGCCTTTTTTATTTTTATTTATCAAACAAAACCAACCAACAAACAGGATGGTGTCCATTTAAATTTATGCCCTTTCTGTGATGTCACAATCAAATTGGGATTGTCATTACAGACAAATACTACTCTACTCTATATTCCTAGAGCTGAAGACGCTAATGTTTAAGAGCTATGTCTGAGGCTGTAAAATTCCTTTCTGGTTGGTTATTGGCAAATGGTCTGAGTCTGAACTACAAGAAGATGCAGATCTTGCTTTTGCAAAGAACTGCAATAGAACTATTTCCAGACTCAGTAACTGTGGCTGGTAGTGTAATTCTAATATGTCATGAAGTGTGATATTTAGGTGTGGTGCTGGATTCAAAGTTGTCATTAAAAAGATATGTTAAGCAGTTAATTAAGAGAGAATTTAACAAACTAAGGCTTTTACGGAGGTTGTGCTTATATCTTCCAGTAGATGATTTTTCATGTGGTGCTACATGATTTAGTCATAGCGCTTATCGTAGTGCCTTGTTTTTAGCTCAAGCACTATAAATGATACAAGTTGCGTCTGCTCGTCTTATTACAGGGATAAAGTTTAGAGAACACAAATGACATTGGCTGTTACTGGTGACATGCATCACATTCAAGATATTGGTGATATCATTTAAGGTAGTTAGGCTGGCAAAACCACTGCTCTTATCAATTCCATTAACTAGCCGAATGCCAGTAAAGCTTAGCGTTCTCAAGATGAGTGATTGTCGGAGGTACCATCATTACGCTGAACAAGGAAAGCAGCTGCATGAAACAGAGCAAGTTCTATCATGGCTCCCCGATTATGAACTGCTTTAACCTTTGCAATTAAATTTAGTGATTGACTTGAAAGATTTTCATAAGAAAATCAGAACTTGGTTTTTATTGAGAGCTGTGGTTTGTGTGGTGAAGTGATGATACTAAGCATATAGTGGCATTAAGCACATGTGATATTTATTAAAGTAGATTTTAGACAAATTATTGACATTTATGTTGTTTGTAATAGAAATTATCTGTATTTTTTGGAAACTGCCTAGAACTTTGTATGCAAAAATTTAAAAAATAAAAAATAAATTGAAGGATGTAAGTGCCTATCCGTAATATTCAGATTATGGATATATTAGGTAAACTGTCCAGCGAGAATTGAGAATCTAGGGCTCTTTGAACTGATAATGCTTGAAGTGGACAAGCTCAAAGGATTTCAGTCACTTAAATAGCAAAATTTGAATTTCATAAATAAAGTAACAATGCAATATTTGGGTGCCAGACTGGAAAAGATCTTGCTCCCTGCTCTCTCTGAAACCTTTAGCAAAACAGAATCTTTTTCTGTTCAGACCTCATTTAGGGCTCTGTACACTGATGGCATGTTAGCAATGCTGTTATTGGAACAGTATATCACAGTAATAGCAGAGAGTCTGCATCCAGTTCTCGTGCTTCTGGGTGCTTGTATTGACTGTAGCAGAGACCCTGTGGTTTCATCCAGTTATATTGAAGATTCTGCAGAGGACATGATAAAAAATAATAAATTACAGATCCAGTCTGCTCACCGAGACTCCATAGTCTGGGCAAAAAGCATAGGAGAAATTGCTCATCTATTCTGCCCACGGAGTCTGGGCAGACAAACATACAATGAGGCCGATTCTGTACTGGCTGTCCAGCCCCTGTACGGCAAAACAGAATTGGGGTGTACAGAGGTAGACCCGATTCTGATCCTGTGTGTACTAGATGTGCCTGTGGGGTCAGAATCAGCTCTATGGCCTGGAGGTGCAGACTTGGCCCCAATTCTGATCGGCCACACGCCCAGCCCACATACCCAGCTAACTCAGCCAGGCTCCTGGATGGAGTCGCAGTGCTATGGTGTCCCGATCCCCAGCCAACAGCGACACCATCCTTTCCCCGCAGCCTGACCCCCAATCTGGCCTCCCATGGCTAGGGTCAGACTGTGGGGATCTCCCTGCACCCCCTCACCTTCCATCTCTTTCCAGCGCCATATCCTCCAACGTCCAGGGGGACTTATTCCACCTCCGAGGTGGAATAAGTCCCCTGTCTCTGTGGCTGACCTCAGAATTGGTCCTGTACGTCCAGGTTCGATCTCCGCCTACCACCCACCCTTGCTCTGCCTCTGTTCTGCATCCTTCCTCCCATGAACAGAGCTCCCCATACAAATCACCTGTTCATATGAGGAGCACTGACCCTGGCAGAGTTCAGAATGACCCCCAATGCTCTTAAACATCCCAGCTCCAGTACCCCCTCCTATGTCCTCCATCCAAACCCTCGGCTCTCTTCCTACCATTGCCCTCCTTATCACTCCCAAACATGTTTAGAATCTGTTAAATACTGGCCTCTATCCTCTCTGCCCATAGATGGTCTCAGGCCTTGATACTTTTCTCTTTGATTCTTAAAAAACCAACACTAAATACAACATCCAGGTCCCTCTCCATGTATTTGCATAGCTACCAAAACCAACAAGACTATTGTCCAAACATCCAGCCTCCCCATTCATATGATGATGTTCACTCCATGTGGGTTATCCTAGCCTTCTTAGAAGCCTGATACCCATACCAGCCCTAGTAGGTCATACCTGCAACTCCAGCAAGTTATCCCAATGCTGCCTTAAAAATCAGCTGCAGTCATGTGACTGCTATTAATGCCGTAACCACCATCGTGCAGGTTGTCCCAACTGGCTGCAGATTTATTGGCTAATTAATATTTTTTCTGAATCTGTTTCATCTGTTCTCAGAAATGTCTTATCTGTGGTTTCTGTGAATGGCACAAACCCATAAGGAGGTCAGCAGCTTTGTGGAGCTCATGTAAGCCGTATCAGTTTCCTAGGCTTGTAAAAGAAACCATTAGCAGGTGATCTTCTGCCCTCACATCATACACAGACCCATCAATTTTCAGTTCATCTGTAGCTACTATACTGTATATTTCATCAGGGAATCCTACTAGTGCAGGTTAAAACTTGACTACTATCCGTGTGGTGATACCCATAACAGCATTATTTTACATGATATTATGAATTGCATCATTTAAACTGGGATTTTAGAAGAGCGGTTTAGGAGGAATCTGGATCGTCCAGAGCATCACGTCCAAAAATCTGGGGGAGTGGCAACCGTGAAGGGAGGCACGTGTAAGTGCCTTCTGAAATCAGTCTGTCTCCAGCTTGAAAGATGAACCTCCCAATAACTGGTTCTGGCGATGGGCCCGTACAATTAGCAAGGTCGGGTACGTGCATGGTTATAGAAATGTTGGCTTTCCTATATTGCACAGCCGCAGAACTGGGTTCTTGGATGTGTGCAGGGGTATTTCGGAAAGGAGGTGTCTATATAATGAGACATGCATGTCCTGGCTGGCCATTTCAGACAAGCAGACACGGAGCAGCAGGCCAATAATGTATTTGGACTAGAAATTCACATGCTGGTTTCTTTGGCCCGGAAAAATTAATTATGCACCTTACTTGTGGTCAGAAGCAGGTATAGGCATGGACATGTCAACAGCCAGGGCCAGATGTGCTCATGCTCTACTGAAATTGACCACAATGTGCATTTCTGTTATACCGCTCAGGCCACGCCCCCTTGCTACATGGATGTGCCCTGCTGTAGCACCTTTTAGATTTGGACCTTTTATCGCTTTGCTGCCTAAGAGGAAAACATAGTGCTGTATATGTCTGGTAGGGCAACAGAAACGATGAATGGTAATAGTGCTTTATTGTACAATCCATATCACACTATTGTATCAAGTGATATAGTATTTATCATAGGATACAATATTTATCACATTATACTTGTACATCGCATCACAATATGCTCTTCTACACTGTACAATAATATTATGTAATAAATAAAACTATCGCGTAAGTCAACTGTGTCATGATGTGATATTACATCACGTATCACCATATCAGGTTATACGGCTTTGCTCTTTAATAACAGCATTTTACCATTTAATACATCTTGTTTGAATTCTGCTGCATTGTGTGATAACACAGGTATGCAGAATTATTGTTTCCTTCCATATCACTGTATCAGCGCATTTTTAGGGTACCCCACTAGAACCTCAGGACCCATAGACAGGTGCATCCTAAATCATCTGACGCTGTATTTTGCCGATAGGCAGAATCAGTTCTATTAATTAATTACTTTTTTAATACATGTGGAATAAAGAGACAGTAGCAACGGAGAAGTCTCTCTTTCATGGAGCAGCACAGTGCTCTTAGCTAATCCAGTTCTGTGACTGGCTGAATAACCTTTCATGTGTGGAGGTGGAGTTTTCTTTCCTTAAGAACTGGACTGTATCTCCATGTACGTAAACAAGGTAAAACCTGGATTGGCTCAGTTTGTTCTTGCTGACATGGATTCTTCTGGTGGCATTAATCCTGCCATGTTGTACCACTAAGGAAACAAATGAGGTTCACAGTGCTACAGCTCTTGGAGCCAGTTCTAACATTGTGCTGAAGACTTTGGAGTACTGATTACAGCAGAAAAGCTAAATTAATTCTTTGCTTCAGTTTTTACTGAAGAAGATGTTGGGGTGATAACCTTATCAGAAACACTCTTTAAGTGCAATGACTCTGAGGTATTGAAACATATCATAGTGAAACTAGAAGATCTAATGAACAAACTCAAACATAACAAATGACCAGAACTAGATAGGGACAGAATTCTGGGGCGTATGCTAAGAAACGTCTGCAAAAACCAAAATGTCGTAGGACAGAAGACGCTTTCCTATTGTGGATAGGGACCTGGCTGAAAGATAGGAAACCAAGCAGGACTAAATGATCATTTTACTCAGTGGAGCAAGGTAAATGACGTGCTCCGGGGATCTTACTAAGACTGGTGCTTTTTAACATATTTATAAATGATTTCGAAAAGGGAATGAGGACTGAGGTTATTAAATTTTCATAGGACACAAAATTATTCACAATTGCTAAATGACAAACAGATTGTGAGGAGTTGCAGTGGGATGTTTGAGACTGGGATTCTGTTCCTAAATGATAGATGAAATTTGATGTTGACGGGTTTGTAAAATGACGCAAATATAGAAAAATAATCCTAAATTTAGGTACATGATACTGGATTCCATATTAGGAGTCACCAGCCAGGAAAAGGATCTTGAAATCGCGGTAGACAATTTGAAATTCTCAGCTCACCGTACAGTGGCAGTCAAAAAGCAAACAGAATGTTAGGAATTATTTGGAAAGTGATGGAATATAAAACAGAGAGTATTGTAATATCGCTGTATCAATCTGTGGTGCAATTGCACCTGATTATTATGTGCAGTTCCAGTTGCCCTGTCTTTAAAAAAAAAAGATGCAGCTGAACTAGAAAATGTACAAAGCAGGGCAAGAAGAATGATAAAGGGCATGAAACAGCTTTCCAGTAAAGAAAGGTTAAAGAGGTGAGGACATTCCAGCGTGGAGAAGAGATGGCTGAGAGGAAATATGATAAAATCATGAGTGGGGTGGAACAGGTGAATAGGAAACACTTGCTTACTCCATCAAATAATACTAAGATGAGGTGGCAGTTCATGAAACTAATAAGTAACACATTTAAAACAAATCAAAGGAAATATATTTTCACTTATCATGCAGCTAAACTGTGGAATATGTTGCCAAAAGATGTCGGGAAGGCAGTTAGCATAGCTGCATTTAAAAAGGGTTTAGACAAGCTCCTGGAGGAAAAGTTCAGAAAACGTTATCAGCCATATTTGCATGAGCAAACCACTGTTTATCTTGTATACCACCATGATGCCCGGAGGTGGTCTATCATATTTAGTAAATCAATCAAACTAAGGCATGGGATTCTGCCAGGTACGTGTGACCCGGATTGACCACTGACAGAAACAGGAGGCTGGGCTAGATGGATCTTTGGTCTGAACCTTTACGGCACATCTCGTGATCGGACTGCGGTATTATTCACCAATACTGGTTTGCAGTGTCATTGGCCCACAGTACCATGTTTGAAAACTGAGGAAAGATTTAGTGAGTGTTAAACCAGCTCCATCCCATTGCATCCACAGGAGATCGAGAGTTGCTGAGAAAGTGGAAAAGAGAGAATTGTAATGTAGCATACAATGAAGCTGTGGAATCTGTTACAGAGGATGTAGTCAAATGACTAATGTAGCAGACAATTTCCTGGGAGAAACGTCCACAAAAAAATTATTAGCTAGGTAGACCTGGAAGAGCCAGTGCTCATCCTGGACATGAGCTGTAAGAAATAGATCTACTTTTTGGAATGAGCCAGGTACTTGTGACCCAGACTGGCCACTGCAAGAGACAAAATGCTGGACTCAATGAACTTTGCTTAGATGCAACATGTTTGTAGGGGAGAGACAGAGACTGGTGGGAACATGCTGTGGGACAGAGAGAGACGGGGCAGATTGTGGGGTTGACACACTGGTGGGAACAGGATATGGGGGTTGAACGATAGAAAGAGACTGGTAGAGCAGAGTATGGAGGTTGAGAGTGAGAGATTGGTGGGAGAAGAGTGTGGGGGTTTGAGAGACAGAGAGAATGGGGGGGACATGTGGCCCACACCAGTTGGCAGTGTCATCAGTTCTCACACTGAAGTTCTTTTGCCAAAATGGTCCCCCCTTGAAAAATAGTAAAGATCTTCCTTTTATCCCCTGGCCCTGACCCTCACCTTAGGAGGAGAAATTCCCACGTTTGCTGCATCAACGAGAGAGGGTAAATGAAAGGATACTTCTCCTCACGGCGGGACAGCACCACATGCATGCAAGAGACTATCCTGATTTAAACTTAGGACCCCTTGCAATTTTGTCCTGTCCAGGTTCTAGGCAGCAAACTCTTCATCAAAATGTTTTAGTCTCCTAAAGGAAGCAAAGAAACCTCCAGTGGATAGGAGAATCTGATTTTCAAGAACTGTCACTGTTTAGAGGAAAGAGAATGTGTAGTGTAATACATCCATCAAAGGAAAATAAAAGCCAGTTACATAAACTGAAAATTAATTTCAAAGCAACACAGAGCTTGCACATGCATGAACATAAGAACTGTCGTAAGACTAACTATCCATCAAGCCCAGCGTCCTGTTTCTACAGTTGCCAATCCAGGTCACAAATACCTGACATATTCCAAAAGTAGCCAGTTCCATGTTACTTATTTCCAGGGATAAGCAGTGGTTTTCTCTCGATCTACTTTAATAACAGTTGATGCACTTTTCCTCCAGGAATTTGTCCAAATCAGCGGTGATTTTGAACCACTGCCCAGATAGCAATCAACAGGTAGAGATAGGTGTGGGAAAAGCTGACCTATCTTTACCCGTGGAATCTAACCGGGCATTAGCACAACATCGCCACTGCTCGGTTATGTTCTGTGCCGTGTGGCAGACCTGGATGTTCAACGCTGGTGGTTGGATATGGCCCCAGCATTGAATATACAGGGTAAAGGTTCAGCAGCGACAGCTATGCACTATAGAAGCACTAGCTGCTAGCTGCTGCACCTGAATATTGGGCCCAAAATTACTGAACACGTAAATAGACATGGCTTAATCTAATCTAATCTGTTCTTTTATACTGCTATGGTTCCAAAACTAAAGTGGTTCGGTGCGATTTACAATAAAAGGTAAGATTACAGAAGAAAAAAAATTTTTGATTCAAAAAGCCAGGAATTTCAAAGACTTCCAAAAAAGAGAAATAGAGGAGGACCCCTTACTCTTTAGGGGTAATTTAGTCCAAAGCTCAGCTGCTTTATATAAAATAGTGCATGCAAATCTTGTTCTTGAGCTAACACCTTTGCTAGACGGGAATAAAAAGGCGCAAGACGACTGTAACTGTTTGGACTTGCTAGCTAGAAGCGGAAGTAATAACAAAGAAAATCGCATAGGAACAGGATCCTAAAAAATGTATAGAACACTGTATAGAATTTAAAACAAATCCGTTTGAAGATATTGAGCCAGCACAGCTGACGAAGTAGAGGCGTTGCCACTACATACCTAGAGACTCCAAAAATGAGTCGAGTAGCGGTATTTTGACATAATTGTAACTGCTGAAGCTGTTGTTTTGAATGGTTTGTAAATAATACATTACTATGATCTAGGTATGCCAAAACAGAGCTTAGCACTAGGAGCCAAAAATGATAAAATGAGAAATGGGGTTTGCGTCGACATAATTTAAAAATTGCAAGAGGATCTTGATAAATTGGAAGACTGGGCATCAAAATGGCAGATGAAATTTAATGTGGACAAGTGCAAGGTTATGCACCTAGGGAAGAACAACCCAAACTATGGTTACACGATGCAAGGTTCAACATTGGGAACCACCACCCAGGAAAAAGATTTAGGCGTCATTGTGGATAACGTGTCAAAATACTCTGCCCAGTGTGCAGCGGCGGCCAAGAGAGCAAATAGAATGCTAGGTATGATAAGGAAAGGAATGGAAAATAAAACAGAGGATATTATAATGCCTCCGTATCGTTCCATGGGGACATGCAATGAAGCTACAGGGTAAACTATTTAAGACAAATAAGAGAAAATATTTTTTCACTCAACGTGTAATCAAACTCTGGATTTTGTTACCAGAGGATGTAGTAAAGGCTGTTAGTGTAGCTGGGTTTAAAAAAGGTTTGGACAAGTTCTTGGAAAAAAGGTCCATAAACCATTATTAAAAAGGGATGCAGGATATCAGTGCTTGACCCAATACAAGCATTGTGGAACCTGTGTCTTTTCGGGAAACTGCTAGGTATGTATGACCTAGACTGGCCACTGTTGAAAACAGGATACTGGGCTTGATGGACCTTGGTCTGACCCAGTATGGCATATCTTATGTTCTTATGTTATTTGACACATACAAAAAAATAATTTGGAAAACACTGCACCAACATGGATTTCAAAAGATACATTTTCATTGACCAAAGCCCCCAATACCTGAAGAACCCATTGATTCAGCCGTTGCAGTGCTTCAAGTAAAGAGGTAGAGCACAGTTTGCTATTATTAAGGCAATGACAGAAAGCGAACACAGATTTAGCGAAGGAAAATCTTGTCTCACTAATCTCTTACATTTTTTTGAAGGTTTGAATGAACAGGTAGATAAAGATGAGCCAGTTGATATATTGTATCTGGATTTTCAGAAAGCCTTTGACAAGGTCCCTCATGAGACACTCTTGGGAAATTAAAAAGTCATAGGAGGCAATGTACTACTGTGGATTGGGAACTGGTTAAAAGTTAGAAAACAGAGAGGGGCTAAATGGCCAATTTTCTCAATGGAGCAAGGTAAATAATGCAGTACCCCAGGGATCTGTGCTGGGCCCGTTGCTTTTTAACATATTCATAAATGACCTGGAAATGGGAATAACAAGTGAGGCGATCTAATTTGCAGATGACAGAAAATTATTCAAAGTTGCTAAAACACAAGAGGATTGTAAAAAATTGCAAGAGGACCTTGATAAATTTGAAGACTGGGCCTCCAAATGGCAGATGACATTTAATGTGGAGAAGTGAAAATTTATGCACGTGGAGGCCAATTCTGATTGGGGCCAGATTTGCACCCGATTCTGCATCCGTGAGAGCTAGACGTTCCCGCATAAGCAGAATTGGGGCACTTGAACGACTGGACAAGCCCTGATTCTGACGGCCGAGACATGCAGTGCTCTCTGTGGCTAACCCTCCCTCCGCTGGTGCACGGAGCCCTGCTGTCGCGGCATCTTGTCACCATGGCTCCAGGGCCCATGCAGGAATATTGCGTGCAATTCTGATTGCCATATCTTAAAAAGGATATAACAGAATTAGAAAAGGTACAGAGAAGAGTCACCAAAATGTTAAAAAAGTATGGAAGGATACCTCTATGAGGAAAGGCTTAAAAGGTTAGTACCTTTCAACTTGGCAAAAAGACAGCTGAGGGGAGATATGATAAGAGGTCTACAAAATATTGAATGGAGTGGAACGTGTAAATGTAAATCAGTTGTTTACTGCTTCAAAAAGTAAAAAGACTACGGGACACACAATGAAGCTACAAGATAGCCCATTTAAAACTAATAGGAGAAAATATTTTTCTACTGAATGCGTAATCAAACTCTGGAATTCGTTACTGGAGAATGTGGTAAAGTCTGTTAGTTTAGCTGGGTTTAAAAAGGGTTTGGACAAGTCCTGAAGGAAAAGTCCAAAAACCATTATTAAAGAGGACCAGGGAAATCCACTGCTTACTTGTGACCTGTATTGGCCACTATTGGAAACAGGATACTGGGCTAGATGGATCCTTGGTCTGACCCAGTATGGCATTTCTTATGTTCTTTTTGGCTGTAATAGCCTTCCCTTGCAAATCCCACCTAGGAGGTTCAAACCTTTTCAGCAATGTCTTGTTAGATCCAGCGAGGGGAGGGGGGGGGGGCAGTATCTCCCTCTGAGATCATAAAGTCCTTCCATTAACTAATTAATGAATCATTTCTATTCTGCTAATCTGCATAGTCTGAGTGGATTACTTTTTATACCCTCAGGAGACCGCACATCTTTGGGCTGGGGCAAAATATGCAGTAACCTGAGTCTCCAGATGCAGGGCTGGCCTGTCCATTGTGCGGGAATGTTGTCCACACGTGGCCCAGCAACTCGAGAAACCCCACACCTAGCTGGCTGTAGAGAGAGCTGGGGAGGCCCGAAGCCCCGGCTGACCTCTGAACAGCCGCGGGAGTAAAAAAACAACGTTTGCCTTCTCTCCCATGGCTGTGATAAAAAGGAACCTACCAACACACTGAGTGCCGGTAGCACTTTGTACATGACCCCGTTTGACCTCCCGGTACTCAGCGTGGGACTGGAAGGAGAAAAAAAGAAGCTGGGGGAGTGAGGATGGAGAGGGGAACAGATATTTTATGTGGGAGGGAAAAAAAAGCTATGATTGGCTGAGTAAGTGGGGATTGAGGAAGGAATAAAGAAAGAAATGGTGGAAAGAGGAAAAGGGGAAAGATCAGTATTTATTTATTTAATACTCTTATATACCGTGCTATTCGAAATCAGTGCTGTTTACCTGGAACATCAGTGAGATTTTACGGTGGGGGTTACACCGTAATTACAGATAACAGGGAGCTCAACTTGGATAACGTGTTAACTATTTATGTATTTATTTTAAGTATGTTAGAGGCAGATATAGAGAGAATGGAAAAAACTAGAAGAGAGAATAAAGGACAAATGGAGAGTTAGCAGAAGACATGAAGAAAGCAAAAGAAAGTGATTGAGACAATTGCAACTGAAAAATAAAATACCCAAACAACAAAAGGTAGAAAAAAGATTTTATTTTGAATTTATTAACTGGAGTATGCTGGCTCTGGGAAATGTGCATCACTGACGTTTTGTGTTTTGTTTAGTACAAGAGGAAATTAATTTTTATAGTTTTATTTCTCCAGTGTTGTACATTCCAAGTTTGGCTTTTGGGGTTCCCAGTTTAATTATTGTCTTTCTATTTCTAAATTGTGATCCCTTGTTCTTTGTTTGGTGACCGTCTATGTTTTGCATGTGTAACCGAGCTGAGGTATCCTGTTCATGTAGTTTCTATGTGACAGTGCCACTTGTTCTCTTTCCCAATAGGAGATGTATTGGTATTCTCTGAGATGTATTGGTTTAATATTTGCAGGATTTGGTGCTTTGTGAGTCCTGGTAGTGCTGTTATGATACAGCGGGTTTGCTATGGGTTCTAAATGAGTAGGGTTTATAGTGCTTCCTAATGTGCCTGGCAGTTGACAATGGATTATAGTAATGTACAAATCTGGTAGTCTCTTTATCCTCACTGCCCTTGCAATGGTGTTGAGACACTCATTAAGAGGCAAGTTTACTAAAAGTTAATGTATAATCACAAATGTTAATAATGTGTGCTAAGTGCAGCAACACTCATTTATTTCTATTGGCACAGTGACACTTTAATATTTAGTAAACATGCCCCTAAATCATTGCCAGGACAAAAAAAAGAGGCTTTTGAAGGGCTCCTTTGAAAGCCGCCTGAAATTTTAGATGGGCAACATATACATTTTAAAATAAAATAAAATAAATTTATGCAAATGAGGTTCAGTGGCTATGCAAATGAGGTCCCGCAATGAATCTCCGCACATGGTCCCACATCACCCTTGGGCCGCCCCTGTCCAGAAGTATGTTAGAGCAGAGAAGTTATGGAGAAAAGATAAGAACTCCATAAATCTGGCTAATCGCAGGAGATTGCAATCCCAATATACAGCAATGCTTATAAAGTCAAAAAAGACTACTTTATTAAACACATTCATCTGTGGGAAAATTATCCTAAGCAACTCTTTTGCATAGCATAAAATAAGAAAGAGACCCCACTCTTTAATATCTCCTGACTGCTTTGGTCAATATTTAATTATTAAAATTAAAACATTTCAAAGTGACATTAGAGTTTCTTCAATCTCATGCAATAATAATATTGATAAACCTTTATCAGATGAAACCCCACTCCTCAAGCTTCTTGTTCTAATCCATCCCACTACAAAATTTTCTCCCTTGAGAAGACTATAGCTTCAATGAATTCAAGTACATAAGGCCCTGATCCTATTCTGCCTCATCTTTTCAAAGACCTCTTTCCCTTTTTGGTGACTATTTCATGGAATTGGTGAACCTTAGCTTTAGACAGGGCTATATGCCTCAAAGATGGAAAAACTCAATTATTAGACCTTTGCTGAAGGACCCAAAAGCTGATCACCGTGACCCTGCCAACTATAGACCTATTACTAATCTTTCTTCTCAGATAAAAATAATTGAAACATTCATCTTTCAGCAAGTCTTTGTTTTTCTGGAATCCACTAACGCTCTACATCCAAGGTAGTCTGGCTTTAGATGCATAGTCCTGAGACACTCTTAGCGGGTTATTTTAGAAACTCTACTCGTGACTTGGACGTCTGAAAATGGACATTGAGATGTGCAAATCATACAGATGCCCCTGGACCCATTTTAGAAACCAAGGACCCGATATTCAGCACCAGCGGGTAGCACAATTACAGCAGCCAACCACCAATGCCGAACATGGATATTCAATACAGGTGTCATATGTGGCTCCGGCATTGAATATCCAGGGTCACCGCATGGCGGCAGATGCCATAGAAGCTAACTGGGCAGTGGTGCGATACCGCCGCTTGCCGCATAGTGACTGGTGCCGCCTCTGCTCCGTCCCGGAATGCGCACGACATCCCCGACGCTACACGGTTAGCATTGGGGCGTGTAGCGGTGTTACTCAAGGATTTTCAGCAGCACCGACCGTGCTAGTGCCGCTGATTATTCCTCTAAGCAGCATTTACATGGTTTACAGGTCTGTAAACCATGTAAATGCCTTTGAAGATCGGGCCCCAGGTATATAGATGTCCCCAATGTGAGAAAGTCCATGTAGCATGGGTTTGTGGTGGAGGCGTGGTTTGGGCTGAACAGAAATGCACGTCGCGGTGCAATTTCAGAACAGCATAAGTGCATCTGGACCTGACGGGTGAGACATCCGTGCCTGTACCTGACCCTGACCATGAATAAGGTGGAAAAAGTGCTTGTTTCATGGATGTAACACTTCTGGAGGGAACTGCAAGATGCTCTTACATCACTACTGTTTTTATTTCCTGCCTGGAGGAACCTAAGCGAAAATACATACCACAGAAATTTTACTGGCCTGCCGCCACATATCTGAGTATCTAAAATGTCAGGCTGGGACATGCAGGTTTCGGCATAGATGCCACACTTCTGGAATATCCCTGCCGGCACCTCCAACTACCTGATTCTGAGGCTGTGCAAGTTGGGGGTGTCAACATTCCTGAAATGGCCTACGCTCGTGCACATACCCAGCTTTGCAACCCGCACGGAGTCCGCCTCCATAACCAGTTACAGCAATGTTCATTTTTCGGGGTGAAGTCAGAGTGATTTCAGAAGGCACTGCTGTCGCTCCCCCGGTTTTTGGACGTTCTGCTCTGAATGGCCCGATTTTTCCTTGATGTCCCTTCTAAAATGCTACTTCACACTTCAAAATGAAATTCTTTCTCATTTTAACAGTAAAACGGATGTTATGATCCTTCAAATAGACATATCATTGGCTTTTGACCTAATTGATCAGCAGCTGTAACTTTCTAGACTGCATGAATTAGGGCTAGATGGACCAGTTTTAGACTGGTTTACATCATATTTAGATTTCACACCAGTCCATCTGTGTCTATGGAATATATCTTGTCCTGTGGAGTTCCACAAGCCTTTATCTTAGCTCCTATTCTTTTCAATCTCTTTTTAGCCCCTTCAGCAACCTTAATACAGAGCCTTGGCCTAAGCACCCAGATGTATGCCAATGACATACAAATTGTAATTACCCATAATACTTGGGCTAGATCTTCGTCCCTGATGCAACATTTAGATATTATAGCAAAATGGCTTCAAGGTCATCGTTTAATGCTCAACAAAAGAAATCAATAGCATTATGGATTATCCAGATAAAGCGATATAAAAAATGCTGTTAAATAATAAATCAAATTCCGTTCCTTCTTTGACTTTGTGCATTGCTGGTACCCCAGTTCAAATGAAAGATAATATTACTTTACTAAGTATCCTACTTAGAAACATAGAAATATGATGACAGAAAAAGACCACATGGCCTATCTAGTCTGTCCTTCCATATCAACAACTACAACAGTCCCCTTTTTACCTTTAGAGATCCTCTGTGTTGGTCCCATGCTTTTTTGAATTCAGTTACTGTCCTCATCTCTACCACCTCCACTGGGAGACTATTCCACGGATCCACCACTCTTTCCATAAAGAAATATTTCTGCAAATCACTCCTGAATCTATCCCCCTTCACCCTCATCCCATGTCCTCTCGTAGCAGAACTTGCTTTCAATTGAAAGAGGCTCTCCTCCTGAATATTTATGCCACGGAGGTATTTAAACATCTCAATCATATCACCTCTATCCCACCTTTCCTCTAAGGTGTACATATTAAGATCCTTAAGTCTGTCCTCGTATGCTTTATAATGAAGACCACTAACCATTTTAGTAGCCACCCTCTGCACCGACTCCATCCTGTTCACATCCTTTTGAAGGTGCGGTCTCCAGAATTGCACACTATACTCCAAATGAGATCGCACCAAAGACTTATACAGAGGCACTATCACCTCCTTTTTTCTGCTAGCCATTCCTCTCCGTATGCACCCAAGCATCCTTCTAGCTTTTGCCGTCGCCTTTTCTACCTGTTTAGCTACTTTAAGATCATCAGACACAACCACGCCTAGGTCCTGCTCTTCTTTAGTGGACAAAAGTACTTCACCCCCTATACTATATTGCTCCCTTGGATTGCTGCAGTCCAAATGCATGACCTTACATTTTTTAACATTAAATCCCAGCTGCCAGATTCTAGACCATTCTACAAGCTTAGCTAGATCCCTCCTCATGTTTTCTACACCTTCCTGGGTGTCAACTCTATTGCAGATTTTGGTATCATCCGCAAAAAGGCAAACCTTACCCGACAGCCCTTCCGCTATATCACTAACAAAGATGTTAAAAAGAATCAGACCAAGGACAGATCCCTGGGGCACACCACTGGTAACATCCTTCTCCTCAGAGTGAGCCCCATTTACCTGTACTCTTTGTTGCCTCCCACCCAACCAATTTCTAACCCAAGAAGTAACTTTAGGGTCCATCCCTAGGGTGCTCAGTTTGTTTATAAGTCGCCTGTAAGGAACAGTGTCAAAGGCTTTACTGAAATCTAAATACACCACATCTAGGGCTCTCCCTCGGTCCAACTCCCTGGCCACCCAGTCAAAGAAATCAATCAGATTTGTCTGACAAGACCTGCCTCTGGTGAATCCATGCTGCCTCGGATCCTGTAATCCGCTGGACTCCAGAAACCTCACTATTTTCTCTTTCAGCAGCGTTTCCAATAATTTACTCACCGACTTGTTAGTCAATTATCTTTTGGCCCACATATTTCATCACTAATGAAAAAAGCCTTTTTTTGCACTTAGACTAATTCAATCCATTAGGTTTTACTTAGATCAAAAAGCTCTTCAGATCCTGATAGACTCTCTCAGTCTAAGCTGGCTAGATTATTGTAATGACCTTTTAATTGATCTCCCAAACTACTGTATCAAACGGTTACAGGTTATACAAAATGCTCTGATCATGTCCTGGTTTTGCTTATCCAACATCACTGGTTGTCCATCTTGAGTCAAATTAAATTTAAATTTTTTAAAATTGGTCATCATTCATTTTCTTCAAGCTACCCACACTGTCTTTTCCTGCTGCTTATTCTGCACACCCCAGCTAGACTCTTAAAGTCTTCCCGACTACATCTTCTGGAAATCCCTTCCCCTTGTAGGCTCCATCTTGTTTGGACAAGTCAAGCAGCCTTTGCTTATCAAGTCCCAGTATTGGGAAATGCCTAACCTGTAGGCAGTCAATTAGAAACATCAAATACAACGTTTGGAAAACTGCTCAAAACCTCTCTCTTCCAATATTTTTGCTCATCCTACTTATGCCTTCTGTATTTTTAATTTTTCTTATTCCATTCTCTTAAGTTTTCCCTCCATTATATTTTTTCTGGATTATTTTTATATGTCCTATCGGAATGATTGTTGTGCTAATCGTTCCCCTCCTCTTTTTCTAATGAGGTCTGTTTCTTGTGGCATAATTTATTTTACTGTACTATAATAGCTTAAACTGGAATGCTGTAAACCGGCATGCTGAAATACTGTTTTGAATGGTGGTATAACAAATACGTTTAAATAAATATACGTTTTGTGTGTTGTCACAAGCACAACGCCCGAAGCCACTTGCCTCTAGTGGTCGAGGGGCGTGGTGGTTGAGGATTCCTTCTTCTGTCAGCTCCTAGTAGCCTATTTCTTCGTGTTGGTTTCTGGGAAGTGTAGTACTGCTAAAAATACATTGGTGCTTTAAGTAGAAGATTTGTAGTTGAGGTAACCGAGAGTAAGGCTTGTAACAGAAAGTTTATTTCCATAACACAAAACACAGCAGGTTCAAGGTATCATTTACAGGATTACAACTGTAGGATTTGCTTAAGGTACAGCAAATAATTGGCAAACAAACCAAAAGAACACAGAAATGGCTTTTTAAAGTCCTCTTACTTGCAGAAGCAATTGCCTTCTGAAACTAGGCTGCCACTTTCCTTTTTAGTCCTTGTTAATCAGAGCATAAAGAAAAATTCAGGCTTAATTCTTCTACAGCAGTTTGGTTTCTGCCAGCCTCAAAAACCTCTCTAGGCTGCATTTCTACGTGAAACCAAACTTAGAACAAAGCAAACATTCCAAGCTGTTATCAAAACTCTTAGCAGACTTTTCATATAGGAGAGGAGCAAGCAAAAACTCTTATAGCAGCTAACTTGGCTTTTCTTGCCGTTGCACAGTTCAAACACAGGTGACAAAATAAGCATGAATCGGAGCTTCCTGATCAGGCTTATGTTGCAGTAAATTTCCCTTTTAAAACAGACAGGAATTTACCTCCACACTGCTTCTGCCATATGGTTAACTTCCAAGGAGAATTACTTATTTCAGGGCTAGCTTTTCCTCAAGACCTCCTGTCTAGAGCTTGGCATAGAGAGCAATCCATAAAGCAATCTTCTTCCCCCAACTCTGACACTGGTTCTCCCAACTGCATGGGTTCTGACTCACCGACCTGGTCAGACTGCTCAGCTGACAACCTCTCTGGTGGTCTGAAAGCTTCTCCACTTCCTGGTCCCCACCTCTGTTGCCAGCCTGTTGCAGGGAATTCAGCTCTCTCAGCTCTGGGTAGCTCAGCTCTTCTCCAAGAATCCACTTCTTCTTTCTGCTTCTGTCTCAGCTGCTCTCCAGGCTGCTCTCCTTCTCATCTCTCCCTTTCTCGTTTCTCTCCCTCTGCATAATCTAACCCAGGCTTATACCTCCAGGGTCTTAACCCCACCTCTTTCTTTCCCAGGTGTTGGTAATCCCCCTGCCTTCTGATATTAGAATAATCAGTGCACTTGTTAAAGTAAGAGCTTTGGTCCTCGTGCTTGCAATCCCTCTTTCTTACTTTATCAGTCATTGGCTGAAACCTGTTCCAGCTGGGGGTTTTCTGTCTTTGAAACCTGGCTGTGACTTTCACTCCCTGCACTCCTAGAAGGGGACCCTTAACTAGGGTGAATTTGTTATGCTTCTCACCTCCCCCACTCTCAGGATAGCTGACTTTGCCACAGTGTGTATATGTATAAAAGGTATGTGAGTGTCTTTATATGTATTTGTGTATGTAAGTGGTTATATACAGGGTGGCCCAAAAAAGTGAGAACATCTCATAAATTAAAAGCTTAAATAGTTTATTTATTTACCTTTTTTAGCTATATAACATCTTTATTTTGACAATTTCCGGTCGCCATCTTTTTTTTTTTTTTTTAAATTTGTCAGTCGTTTACATCTGTCTTTTTGAATTTTTAAATAACTTATATGCTACGAGATGTTCTCACTTTTTTTGGGCCACCCTGTATATGTATTCTCTATGAGTGTACATACGCGTGTGTGTGAAGTGGGATTTTCGAAGGAACATCCAGAACACCATGGCCAAAAATCTGGGGACATGGCAGAAGTGAAGGATGTTGCATTGACGTGCCCTTTGGAATCGCTCCATCTCCACCCTGAAAGATGAAGGCCCCAGTAACTGGTTCTGGCAGTAGGCCCACACACAGGGGCGGCCCAAGGGGGGTGCGGGGCCATGTGCGGAGATTAATTGCGGGGCCTCATTTGCATAAATATTTACATAATGTTAACATGCATTTTTAGTAAACATGCTTCTTAATGAGTGTCTGGATAAAGAAAGACTAACAGATTTCTACGTTACTATATTCCAGTGCCAACCGCCAGGCCCATTAGGAAGTACTATAAAAACTGACCATTTAGAACTCATAGCAAATCCACCATATCATAACAGCTCTGCCAGGACTAACAAAGCACCAAACCCTACCTATCAAAAGGCAACACTGCAAATATTAAACCAATACATCTCAGAGAATACCAATGCATCTCCTACTGGGGAAAGAGAACAAGTGACATGGTCAAATAGAAACTACATGAACAGAATACCTCAGCTTGGTTAAAATGCAGAACATAGACCGTCACCAAAGAACAAGGAATCACAATTTAGAAATAGGAAGACAATAATTAAACTGGGAACCCCAAAAGCCAAACTTGGGATGTACAACAACACTGGAGAAATAAAACTATAAATTAATTTCCTCTTGTACTACACAAAACACAAAATACGTTATCGATGCACATTTTGCAGAGCTGATATATTCCAGTTAATAAATTCAAAATAAAAAAGTATTTTTCTACCTTTTGTTGCTTGTGCATTTTCTTTTTCAGTTGCAATTGCTCCAGTCACTTTCTTCTGGTTTCTTTGTGTCTTCTGCGAGCTATCCATTTGTCCTTTCTTCTCTTTTAGATTTTTTTCCAAAATTTTTTTCTATATCTGCTTTAACATACTGATCTTTCCCCTTTTGCTCTTTCCTCCATTTCTTTCCTTATTCCTTTATCATCCACTCAAATTTCACCCTTCCATTCTCAGTCTCCACTTACTCTTCCAATACCTGGCCCATCGTAGACTTTTCTTCCCTCCCACACAAAATATCTTTTCCCCTCTCCATTCTCATTCCCCATCCCTTTCTAGTCCTCCCCCAAAATCAGCTCCCTTATAGTTCTAGACCCACCCAGCATCTGCCCCCTTCTAGTCCGTCTCCCAAGCTTCCACATCAGCCCATTTCCAGTCCTAGCCCCCCATATGCTGTTTTCCAGTTCCATTCCAGCCCCCCATCAACCCATTTCCACTCCAAGCTCTACCATCAGCCCATTTCCAATCCTAGCCCCCTTGTCAGCCCATTTCCAGCCCTATTCCGACTCCCATCAGCCCACTTCCAGTCCTATTCCAGCCCCATCAGTCCATTTCCAGTCCTATTCCAGCCCATCACCCGTTTGCAGTCCACGTTCCCCCATCAGCCCATTTCTAGTCCTATTCCAGCTCCTCATCAGCCCATTTCCAGTCCTAACCCCCCATATGCTCTTTTCTAGTTCCATTCCAACCCCCATCAGCCCATTTCCAGTCCTAATCCAGCTCTTCATCAGCCCATTTCCAGTCCAAGTTTCCCCCCCCCACCATCACAGCCCATTTCATCCGTCCCCTCACCATCACATCCCATTTGCAATCCTATCCCCCTCCCAACATCACAGCCCATTTGCAGTCCTTTTCCCCCCACCATCACAGCCCACTTGCAGTCCTCCCCCCCCCCACCATCACAGCCCAATTGCAGTCTGTTTCTCCCCCCCCTGCCATCACAGCCCACTTGCAGTCCTCCCCCTCATCACAGCCCAATTGCAGTCCATTTCCCCCATCACAGCCCATTTCCAGTCTGTTCCCCCCCATCACAGCCCATTTCCAGTCCATCCCCCCCCCACCATCACAGCTCATTTCCAGTCTGTTCCCCCCCACCATCACAGCCCATTTCCAGTCTGTTCCCCCCCCCACCATCACAGCCCATTTCCAGTCTGTTCCCCCCCACCATCACAGCCCACGTGCAGTCCTCCCTCCTGCCATCACAGCCCAATTGCAGTCAGTTTCCCCCCCATCACAGCCAGTCCATTTCCAGTCTGTTTCCCCCACCTATCACAGCCCATTTCCAGTCCGTCCGTCCCCCACCATCACAGCCCATTTCCAGTCCGTCCGTCCCCCACCATCACAGCCCATTTCCAGTCCGTTTCCACCCCCCCATCACAGCCCACTTGCAGTCCTTCCCCCCCCCATCAGAGCCAAATTGCAGTCTGTTTCTTCCCTCTCCCCCCCATCACAGCCCATTTCCAGTCGGTTCCCCCTCCCCCCCCCATAACAGCCCATCCAGTCCTAGCCGCACCCTCCTCCCCTCCGAAGAGCCCCGCGCCATCTAAGGGGCTGCAGAGAGAGCCGGGGAAGCCCTGCGAGGCCCCGGCTCCCTCTGCACAGCCCGCCAGCATGAAGAGCCTTTACTTTCACACTGGCGGCTGTTTCAATGAAGCTGTGAATGCCGGGAAAGGTTAAAGGTAATGCCCTTTAACCTCTCCCGGTATTCGCGGCTTCATTGAAACAACCGCCAGCGTCAAGGAAAAGGCTCTTCATGCTAGCGGGCTGTGCAGAAGGAGCCGGGGCCTCGCGCGGGCTCCCTCTGCAGCTGTCCATTGATGAAGAATGTGGTTCGCGCGGGGCCCCCTGAAGCACGGGGCCATGTGTGAACATTCTCGCTCAATGGACGGGCCGGCCCTGCACACACACAAAATGGGAGACCCTGCAGCCAAGGCCCTCCGCCGTACAGCAAGGTAACCCAGCCACTGGAACAGCTATCTCAGCTGCCTGTTGCGATGTGATACTCTTACAGCAACCAATCCAGGCAGGGCCAGCCCCAGAGATACTGCACCATGCATCTGGAACAGACTATCTGAGTCACTATGTCAGGCTCCATCTCTGCTCCTATTCAAATCTAGGCTAAAAACCCATCTCTTCAAGGCTGCTTTTGGATCCTGACCCTCTTAGACTCCTTTTTACAGTTCCCTGTTTGTTGTGTTTGTCTTGCATAGATTGTAAGCTCTATTGAGCAGGGACTGTCTCTTAGGTATACCATATGTATATAGTGCTGTGTATGCTTTGTAGCACTATATAAATGAAGAGGAGTAGTAGTATATAGCCACTCCCATACACAAATCGACACGTATAAAATCAGACACTGACATAACATTTTATCAGGGCTGGTGCAAGTACATGAAGTGCTTTGGACAAACCCTCATTCTTGCTACCCCCTGCTCCTGCCCCCGCCCCCACCCCCGCTTTTACTGCTACCATTGCCAGTTCTCTCTAGACCTGACAATCAAACAACAAAGCAGCGCCTAGCAGAGCCTGAAGAGCTGCAGGCTGGTGCCGCTGTCTGAAAGGCCTCCAGCAAACCGAAAGTCTGCACCAGAAGGGGCAGGACCAGCACGTGGCACTTCAGGCTCTGCTAGGCACCACGTTCTCCGCTGCTGCAGATCCCAGAAAGGTATGACAGTGGCAGGAATGGGCCACCCTCCAAAGCTTGGTGCTCTAGGCAAATGCCTAGTTTGCCTAATAGTAACACCAGCCTTGCAATTTACATACATAACACCTATGTATGTGTGTCTTCCTCAGAGTATCTGTCTATATGTGTGTCTTTAAGTGTGAATATCAGTGTGTGTTTCGTTAGATGAGTGTCTGTGTTGTATGAGTGCCTCTATGGGATGGGAAGTCGCTGCCTATGTATATGCATCCTGTAAGTGTGTGTGCATGTTTGTGTGTCTATGTGCAAGCCATTTTGATCCACTAGTGTACCCTGGAGCAGGAGGAGACTTTGACATTACAGAGATGTTGGAGAATGTCTTGGGGCTGAAGAAAGGAGACGGACGTTAGCCATGCTGAATGCTGCTTTTGTAGCGCTGCTTTGGGGAACAGTTTGGTGGCTTCATAACCTCCAGCAGGTCCTGATCTGCAGGTGCCCCACATTAAATCATTTGTAAAATTACCTCTGTTCTTAAAGTGTATTTCTCTCAAGATGTTTTGTTGATGTAAATATTTGGATGCTTCAATGATGCAATTATCCCTAACCCTCAGCCTCATGCATATGCAGGGTTATGTGCTGAATTATCTTTTCGTAAAGGCTGTTTTCTGCCAGAGTGCACGCTGGTTAAATCCAGAGAATCAGGCCCCTTTCAGCACGTCGGGAGCAGTAACTGCATTTCTGCTGCAGTGCAGGAGTGTCTGCAACTGATCCTGTGATGTCCTCTGATGGACAGGAGCTGACCTCCTGCTGTGCTGACCTTGGAGAGAAAGGACCCAGGAGGGAATGGACTGCGCGACACTTCTGCTTCTTCCTGGGACATCTTCAAAAGAAATGGTGAATGTGGAAGAAAAGCTGATCTCGTGGGACTTCTGAGTTTTAAATAAGGTAATCTTGGACAATTAAAGAGAAAACAAAATGTGCTTCAGTCACAGACGCTTTCTCTTATTTGGTGTCTGGGGGAAAAAGGCTTAGCGAATCAGGCTCTGTATCAACTTGTAGGCTGCTAAGTTTTATTTATTTATTAGGATTTGCTAAGAGCCCGATCCCAGATGGGGCACGTCCGGGCCATCTGAATGGCCTTGAACAGGACGGGCCCATCAGCGCCCGATTCTGCACTGCAGGAACAAGATGTTCCCACGGGTGCAGGATCGGGCAGAGAGAGACGGCCTGGCGTGCCCCTGCATTGCCGCAGGGACGTCCTCCCCACGGCACATCCGACCCACTGCTATGGAGACCCTAGTTTCCCTGCCGCCCAACCCCTGCAGAGGCAGCCAGGGTCCAAATCGGGCGGTGGGGACTTACCTGGCTTGCTGCTGGGGGGTTGACTGGCCAATCCGGAGGGGCGGCCAGCGCTTATTCCTCCTCCAAGGTAGGATAAGCTGTCCGTTCTCCTGGTGCTCTCTGGACACATAGGACCATGGTCTGAATCAGCCCTGTAAGTCCGGGGGGGCCAGTCCTGCCCACTCTCTGCCCCCATGCCGCCCCCGTTCCCCACAGCATGCACAGTGGCTCTGTGCATGCAGGGGGGCCAGGAGGCGGCATACGGTGCAGGTGGCTAGCCCTAACTGTCTTTATGAAGAGAGTCATCCAATCTTCACAACAGGTATCACTCAACTTAGACACAACTTACATTGTAGTAGCAGCTTAACAATAGCAACATGACCACATTGGCAAAATAGACAATTCAAATAGTGAGAGAAACTTGGAAACAGGCAAATTAAAATCTAGTAATAGCAATAGTATGATACAGTGTCAGCATAGTTCAAATGATGCACCATAATAGGCAGCATGGTAGAACAATCATATAACATAGGACCATGGAAAGAGAGCTAAGAGAAGACAGAGGAAAACAAACCTCAGATCGGGACCAGCATGTTCAAAAATCGTCAGACAACAAAGGTAGAAAAAATCATTTTATTTTCAATTTAGTGATTGGACTTTGCGCTACCTTTATATTTCAAACAGTATGGGGAACCGCCTCTCTTATCTGGTGTGGCGCTGCATGCGGAGTCTAGCTTCTTGGGGTTTCATTTTAATTTTTGTGCACATATTTGTATTTTTGCTATAGGTTGTGGTCACTTAGTCTGTACTTGGTGAGGGTCTGTGTTCTGAGTGTGTGACCGAGGCCAGGTGTTCTGTTAACATGGAGTTTGTATGTAGGGATCTGTACTGTAGTAATTTGATTTGTACAGCTTTTCAAATAAGTGTATGGATGTTTTGGGGTCCATTGCAGTATTTTTAGTGCTGCTTTTTTCTGGGTAGGCCCCTTATTGTATGCTGGTATGGTATGGTAGATTTGGCTTTTTAGATCTTCAGTGACTTTTGCAGTGTTTTATTTTAGTTCACAATATGTTTGGAACTGGAGAATGATTATGTTGTTGTTAGTGAGATGACCAGAATCAGATTTTATTTTTTATTTTGGACTATCAAAGCCTGTTTGCATGATGCTAAGTATTTACTGCTAAGTATTTTTATTTTGGCAATGCATTTGCTCTTTCGCTACAATATTCTTACAACACTGGATTTGAAGGAGAAATACTATTATCGCTTAAAAACAGTTCACAAAGCGGTTTTGGAAAAAAAAGGGTAGGGTGCAGCCAACATTAATAATAATGAGGGATGGGTGCCGATTTATAGGTTACAGGGGGGCGCTAGAAACCCTAGCACCGGCCCTGGCTGGCGGGTGTCATATCACGTGATTTCCTTCCGAGAGGATATATGAAGGGATGCTCCTTGACAGGACCCTATGCTTGCACAGAGGAGAGCTGCAAGGGGGCAGTAGCAAAGCAATGAAAGCCTGGACCCCAACAGCAGGAGCGGCAGTGCAAAGTCCCATCACTTTTTCTTTGGTTACTTTGAGCTGCCCGGTCATGGCATCAATCAGGGCTTCTTAGGATTTCACTTCTGGCATGATGCTGTGCACCAGAACAGATATCATAATAGGTACTACATGCTGCTGTGACCTGGAAACGGAGCACAGCTCAAAATAAACAAAAAAAAAAGTGTTGTGCCTTTGTGTTACCGTTCCTGCCACAATGGAGAGAGGGAAGAAGGGGAGAGGGAAGATGCTTGACTGTTGGGGGAGTGGGGAGAAGGGATATTTTTGATTATTGAGGGAGATGGGGAGGGAGATGTTTGAGTGTTGAGGGGGGGATGCAGAATTAGAAAAGGTACAGAGAAGAGCAACAAAAATGGTAAAGGGGATGGAAGGATACCTCTACGAGGAAAGGCTTAAAAGGTTAGGGCTCGCCAGCTTGGAAAAGAGACAGCTGAGGGGAGATATGATAGAGGTCTATAAAGTAATGAATGGAGTGGAACGGGTAATCATAGATCATAAGAACATAAGATATGCCATACTGGGTCAGACCAAGGTCCATCAAGCCCAGTATTCTGTTTCCAACAGTGGCCAATCTAGGTCATACGTATGTAGCAGTTTTCCCAAAAGACACAGGTTCCACAATGCTTCTACTGGGTCAAACATTGATATCCTGGGTCCCTTCTTCATGGTTTATGGACCTTTCCTCCAGGAACTTGTCCAAACCTTTTTTAAACCCAGCTACACTAACAGCATTTACTTCATCCTCCGGTAATAAATTCCAGAGTTTGATTACACGTTGAGTGAAAAAATATTTTCTTTTATTAGTCTTAAATAGTTTAGATAATATTATTCTTAGATTTCACTCTGCCTCTCTGACATTGCTGCTTGGATGTCCCACCGCCGCTTAAAACTGAACGTGGCCAAAACTGTGCTTCTTATCTTTCCCCCGAATGCTTCCCCTCCTCTTTCCCCTTTCTCTCTCTCAGTTGATAACTCTGTACTCCTCCCTGTTTCTTCAGCACGTAACCTTGGTGTTATCTTCGATTCCTCTCTCTCTTTCTCTTCACATATCCAGCTCATTGCTAAAACATGTCGTTTCTTTCTGTACAATATATCCAAAATTCGCCCCTTTCTCTCTGTTGACACCACTAAATTGATTGTCTGCTCCTTAATCACCTCCCGTCTTGATTATTGTAACGTTCTCCTTGCCGGCCTCCCTGCAAGCCACCTTTTTCCTCTTCAGTCAATTTAACATTCCGCTGCTCAACTCATTTTCCGCCAGTCTCATTTTTCCCACATCACTCCTATCCTCATGTCGCTTCATTGGCTTCCCATCCGTCTCCGTATCCAATTTAAACTTCTCCTCCTGACCTATAAATGTATTCACTCTTCTGCCCCCCAGTACTTTTCATCTCTCATCTCTCCTTACACCCCCTCTCGGTTGCTTCGCTCTTCTAATAGTCTTCGTTTATCTGTGTCTTTTACTCGTACTGCCAATTCCAGACTTCGCTCCTTCCAACTGGCAGCACCATTTGCTTGGAATAGTCTTCCTATCTCTGTGCGCCAGGCGTCCTCCCTGGCCATTTTCAAGTCCAGACTAAAATCTCATCTCTTCACTATTGCTTTACGTTCCTGTCTTACCCTATCTTGATCTCTCTATCAACATTTGCTTACTTTGTCCTCTAAATTTTTGTTATTTGTATTATGTAACTTATTTAGTTTTGTCTTATTAGATTGTGAGCTCTGATGAGCAGGGACTGTCTCTCATCTATGTTTGTACAGTGCTTCGTATGTTGCGGCGCTTTATAAGTCTTTAATAATAATAATAATAATAATAATAAAATAGTTTACCCTGTAGCTTCATTGCATGTCCCCTAGTCTTTCTATATTCTGATAACGTAAACAATCAATCTACGTTTACCCATTCCACTCCGTTCATTAATTTATAGACTTCTATCATATCTCCCCTCAGCCATCTCTTTTCCAGGTTAAAGAGCCCTAACATTTTTAGCCTTTCTTCATAGGAGTATCCTTCCATCCCCTTTGCCATTTTGGTGGCTCTTCTCTGAACCTTTTCTAATAACGCTATATCCTTTTTAAGATACAGCGACCAGAATTGCACACAATATTCAAGGTGCGGTCTCACCATGGAATGATATAGAGGCATTATAATACCTTTTGTCTTATTTTCCATTCCTTTCCTTATGATACCTAGCATTCTATTTGCTCTCTTGGCCGCCACTGCACACTGGGCCGAGGGTGTTAACATGTTATCCACAATGACGCCTAAATCTTTTTCCTGGGTGGTGGTTCCTAATGTGGAACCTTGCATCGTGTAACCATAGTTTGGGTTGTTCTTCCCTAGGTGCATAACTTTGCACTTGTCCACATTAAATTTCATCTGCCATTTTGATGCCCAGTCTTTCAATTTATTAAGATCCTCTTGCAATTTTCCACAATCCTCTTGGGTTTTAACAACTTTAAATAGTTTTGTGTCATCTGCAAATTTGATAACCTCACTCGTTATTCCCTTTTCCAGGTCATTTATGAATAGGTCAAAAAGCAGCAAGCCCAGCACAGATCCCTGGGGTACACCACTATTCACCTTTCTCCATTGGGAAAATTGACCATTTAGCCCTACCCTCTGCTTTCTATCTTTTAACCAGTTCCTGATTCACAATAGTGCACTGCCTCCTATCCCATGACTCTTTAGTTTTGCCAAAAGTCTCTAATGAGGGACTTTATCAAAGGCTTTCTGAAAGTCCAGATACACTATATCAACCGATTCACACCTTCAAAAAAACATAACAGATTAGTAAGACAAGATCTTCCTTCTCTAAAGCCATGTTGGCTGTCTCCCATTAGGCCATGACTATCTACATGCCGAGTAATTTTGTTCTTTAAGATAGTTTCTACCATTTTTCCTGGTACTGACGTCAGGCTCACCGGTCTGTAGTTTCCCGGATCACCCCTGGAACCCTTTTTAAAAATTGGCGTTACATTGGCGATCCTCCAATCTTCAGGTATTACAGATGATTTTAATGAAAGTTCACAGATTACTAATAGCAGGTCTGCAATCTCATATTTCAGTTCTTTCAACACCCTTGGATGTATACCATACGGCCCAGGTGATTTGCTACTCTTCAGTTTATCTAATAGTTGTAATACATCTTCCCGATGTATCGATATTTCCTTCAATTCTTCCACACCTTTAAATACCACTTCTGTCATGGGTAACATCCCTACATCTTCCTCAGTAAAGACCGAAGCAAAGAATTCATTCAGTCTCTCAGCTATCGCCTTGTCGCTTCTTAGTGTCCCTTTAACCGCTCTATCATCTAATGGACCAACTGACTCTCTCACAGGTTTTATGCTACGAATGTCTTTATTTTGTGTTTTTGCTTCTGCAGCAAGCTTCTTCTCAAATTCTCCCTTTGCCTGCCTTATCAATGCCTTGCATTTGACTTGCCAGTGCTTGTGCTGTTTCCAGGTTTCGTCGTTTGGCTCTTTTTTCCATTTCCTGAAAGATGCTTTTTTGGAAACAACAGCCTCTCTGACCTCATCTTTAAATCATGCTGGCAGTTTTTCGGACTTCCTTCCACTTTTCTTAAAGTGTGGAATAGAGCTGGTCTGGGCTTCCAAGATAGTATTTTTCAACAACACCCAAGCTTGATGTAAGTCTTTAACCTTTGCAACTGCTCCTTTTAGATTTTTCTTAACTATTTTCCTCATTTTATCATAGTCTCCCTTTTGAAAGTTAAAAGGTAGTACTGTGGATTTCCTTACTATCCCTCCTCCACTAATTAAATCAAATGCGATCATGCTATGATCACTATTGCCAAGTGACCCAAACTCCCTTATCTCTTGCACTAGATCTGGTGTTCCACTAAGGACTAGGTCTAATGTGGCTTCCCCTCTGGTCGGTTCATGAACCAGCTGCTCCAAGAAGCAGTCATTTATTTCATCTAGGAAATTTATCTCCCTAGCATGTCCTGCTGTGACACTGACCCAGTCGATACCGGGGTAATTGAAATCACTCATTATTATTACTGTGCTGTAACGTTTGTTAGCTTCCTTGATTTCTTTGAGCATTTCATCATCCGTTTGTTCATTCTGGCCAGCCGGTCGATAGTACACCCCCACTGCCATCGCCTTCCTCTTTTTACATGGAATTTCAATCCATAGAGATTGTACAGCAAATTTTGTTTCCTGCAAAACCTTAATCCTTTCTGACTCAATGCCCTCTCTAACATAGAGCGCAACCCCTCAACCAATTTGATCAGCTGTATTATTACGATATAGTTTGTACCCAGGTATCACAGTGTCCCACTGGTTGTCCTCCTTCCACCATGTCTCTGATATTCCAATCATATCTAACCTCTCATTTAGTGCTATATATTCTAAACACTCCCATCCTATTTTTTAGACTTCTAGCATTTGCATACAAGCATTTTAGAGACTGTATTTTATTCATATTAATCTGGCTATTGGTAGGCATGAGTAATTTGGGATCTTTAAGCTCTGTCTGCTCCATACTCGAGGGCATTTGGGCTACTTTACTCTTTTTTGGAACCTCTCTGCTTTTGGTAGTATCCTTCAAGGATACATTCTTTCGAACCATGTGCTCTTGGGCGACTGTCGGCTTTCCCCTATTATCTAGTTTAAAAGCTGCTTTATCTCCTTTTTAAAGATTAATGCCAGCAGCCTGGTTCCATCCCAGTTAAGGTGAAGCCCATCCCTTCGGAAGAGCCCCTCCTTTCCTCAGAATGTTCCCTAGTTCCTAACAAATCCAAAACCCTCATCTCTGCACCATTGTCTCATCCACGCATTGAGACCCCGGAGCTCTGCCTGTTTACGCCTTCAAGAAGTAGAAAGACTAGGAGACATGCAATGAAGCTACAAAGCAGCACATTTAAGACTAATCGTAGAAAATATTTTTTCAATCAACACGTAATCAAACTCTGGAATTTGTTACCGGAGGCTGTAGTAAAAGCTGTTAGTGTAGCTGGGTTTAAAAGAGGTTTGGAGACGTTCCTGGAGGAAAAGTCTATAAACCATTATTAAAGTGGACCAAGGAAATCCGCTGCTTACCCTTAGGATAAGTAGCATGGAATTTGCCTACCTTTTGGAAACAAGTACTTGTGACCTGAACTGGCCACTGTTGGAAACAGGATACTGGGCTTGATAGGCCTTTAGTTTGACCCAGTATGGCATATCTTATGCTCTTATGACTGTTAAGAAGGGATGGGGAGAGGGGAGGTGCTGCACTGTAGGAGAGATGGTGGAGGGGAAAATGCTGGACAGTTAAGAGGAAAGGGAGAGGGGAAATGCTTGATTTAGGAGAAGGGGATAGGGATGATGCTTGACTGTTGGAAGGGACAGTAATGGGAGAAGAGAGATGCTGGACTCTCAAGGGGAGAGGGGAAAGGCTTGACTATTAGGAGGGAAGAAGGAAGATGCTGGTCTGTTAAAAGAGAGGGGAGATAATAAGAGATGGGAGTTGCTGGACTTTTGGAGAGAAGGGAAGAGGGGAGATGCTAAACTGCTGGTCTGGGAGGAGAGAAAAAGAGAGGAGAGATGTGGGACAGTGGGACAGAGCCAGCTTTAAGATATTGGCTTCCATAGGGAAGACCAGACCAAAGATTCCAGAGAACTGAGGGAGGATAGGGTGTCAGAAATTCCAAAGATTGGCGAGCTAACAGAGGAAGGCCAGAGTGCTGCAATGGTACCGCTTTAAATAGCACACATGCATGTGGTCCTTAAGTAACTGGGAGAAGACTCTGCTTTAGTGCCTTCAAATTTGGTGCCCTAGGCAATTTGCTATGTTGCATATTCTAAATTCAGACCTGCTGTGAGAATGGGAGACAGATAAAGAAAGGAGAGCTGATGGGCATGGTGGAACCTGTGGGTGAAGCCATAGAGGGTGCTTAGCAAAGAGATGGACGAGAGAAGGATGGAAATAAAGCTGGGGAGGTGGTTAAAGGAGACAGCCAGAGACTGAGTGAGATAAGAGACCAAAGAAAGGGACTGGAGAGAATGATCTAGAGGAAAGGAGCTGAGACTGGTGGGGAGATGAGTGACAGAGCAAAGTAAATGAGGAATGAGAAGGAAGTGAGTTCAGATAGTGGAAGGAGGAGGAGGAGAAAGAGTGAGTGAAAGACAGAAGTGAATTAGAAGCTGGTAAAGGAGTGAGAATGGGGAATGGGAGGGCTAAGGAAAGGCTGAAAGTGGGAAGACGAGTGGAGGAGATGGAAAGTCAATAGGTAAAAAAAGATGAAGATTGAGGACCAGAGGGTAGGGTGCAATTTGAATTGCTAGGCAGAAAAGAAAAAAGTGAAGAAAACAGATAAAATGGAAAGATCAAAGTCAAAGACAGATTTAAGAGAAGAATAGAGGAATAGAGGAGGAGAGAGGAAAATGGCAAATGGACAGCAGACCTTGGAAAGAATTAGGAAAAAAATAGAAGACAGCAGAAAAGAGAAACTGGGACCAACATGATTGGAAATATTCAAAATAATTAATGTGGTTAACAGACCTAGCATTGGGGCGTTCTGCGGGCAGAGCAGAGGCAGCACTTGGTGATTGAGCCGCTGCCCGGTTATTGCAAAGTGGCGAAAGTTATGAACCTGAACAGTTGGCTTAACTTTTGCTGCAGATGCTAACCGGACAGTGACTGAATATTGCTACTGCCCAGTTAGTTTCTGTGCTATCCGGCTGACCCAGATATTCAATACTGGTAACCGGATATGGCCTTGGCATTGAATTGTTGTTAAGTGCCGTTGAGTTGGTGTTGACTCATGGCGACCCTTTGGATAGTTGTCCTAAACTATGTTCGGTCTTCAGTCAAGCAGCTCATTGTTGACAAAGTGGCACCCATATTGATCCATCTCATTGCTGGCCTTCCTCTTTTGCACTGACCTTCTTTCTACCTTGCCAAGCATGATGTCTTTCTCTAATGACCTCTCTCTTTGCATGATGTGTCCAAGGTTGAGGTTTTGTCATCTGAACTTCTAAAGAAAGCTTAGGTTTGGCCTCCTCTAGTACCGACTGGTTTGTTCTTCGGGCAGTCCATGGTATACACAGTATTCGCCACCAGCACCATAATTCAAAGGCATCAGTTTTCTTCCTGTCTATCTTTTTCACTGTCCAACTTTCGCATCCATATGACGTTATTGAAAATACCATGGCTTGAACAAGTCGAATCTTTGTATGGAGAGAGACATCTCTGCTCTTGAGAATCTTGTCTAGGTCCTTCATAGCCATTCTGCCAAGAGCAATGTGTTGTCGGGTTTCTTGACTGCTTGTCCTTTCTTTATTGATTGTTGAATATCCAGGTCTTTTGTTCAGCGGCGACAGCTAGCCTCTTTACCAGTGCTAGCCACTGCCGCTGAATATCAGGCCCAAAATGCCCAGACAACAAAGGTAGAAAAGTAATATTTTATTTTGACTGTAATATTTATTTATTTATTTAATTTATTTAACAATCATTTATATCCCGCATCTTCCAATATGTCAGATGGAATATGTCAGATATGGGGAATATGCATCTCTGATGTTTTGCATTTTGCACAGTACTAGAGGAAATGCATGTCTACTATTATTTCTCCAGTGTCACCAGCTCAGATTTAGGTATAGGCAACTGCCTAAGGCATTTCATTTTGAAGACACCAAATACCCAAGCCAGAGAGGAGCCTGTTCCTGCTTACTTTAGGGCCATGTGCATGTGCTGCTTCAAGGGGTGCCACTGTGGCTCCCTTCTGTTCCTCTTCTGGCTCAAGCTCAGTTCTCTGGGCTCTGCTGTCTGGTCTTGTCTATGGGTGCCAAAAATCTTAAATCTGACCCTGCATGTAGAGCCTGACTTCTTCGGGTTTTCAGTTACAATGTTGTCTGCATATTTCTGTTTCTAACTCACATAGTAACATAGTAAATGACGGCAGATAAAGACCAGTATGGTCCATCGAGTCTTCCCAGTAAGATGGCAGGAGTAGGTGCACCTGCCGCTCCGTGCAGGTCACCTCTCCCCATGTCTTTGTTTAGGGGTGAACCCACCGCTCCGTGTAGGACACCTCTGTATGTTGAGAAATTAGATAGTTAAGTTTATTTTGATTTTATCCTGTTGCTGTAAAGGGATCCACTGTGTCTGTCCCATGCCATTTTGAATTCTGTCACTTTATTTGCCCCCACCACTTCCATCGGGAGGGCATTCCAAGCATCCACCACCCTTTCAGTGAACAAGTATTTCCTGACATTGCCTTTCAGTTTACCCCCTTGCAGCTTCATGTTGTGCCCTCTAGTTTTACAGCCTCCCTGTCTTTGGAAGAGGTTTGTTTTTTCATTATTTTCCTTTAAGTATTTAAAGGTCTGAATCCTATCTCCCCTGTCCCTCCTCTCCTCCAAAGTGTACATATTTAGGTCTTCAAGTCTCTTCTCATAAGGCTTCTGACGCAGGCTCCAAATCATTTTGGTCGCCTTTCTCTGAACAGTTTCCAGTCTTTTTACATCCTTTGCGAGATATAGTCTCCAAAACTGAACACAGTATTCCAAGTGAGGCCTCACCAGTGACTTATACAGTGGCATAAGTACCTCTTCCTTTCTGCTGGTAATTCCTCTTTGTATGCAACCCAACATCCTCCTGGCTTTTGCCACCGCCTTGTCGCACTGTTTTGCCACCTTGAGATCCTTGTGCTCTCTTGTTTTGTGTTTGCTGAGAGTTGCTTGTGTTTTGCATTTGTGGCTGAAGGTATAGTATTCTGCTAGTGTTACTTGCTATGAAGGGATCTGTAGCAGTCCTGCTTGTTCTGCGTGAGGGGGAGCCGAGACTGGCATTCCCAAATGCACCCCGATTTTTTGCACCCTGTGTGACTGCACTGCTCTCACAGGGTTAGGTATGGTGCTGCCTGGCAGTGCTCTTGTGGCATAACAGTTTTGCTGCAGGCTCCAAATGAAATTTTTGCAGGATTTTCTAGTACTTTGTAATTTGTGACAATGGAGGGAAGTCATGTGGAAATCTCGTAGCCTTAATCCAACTGCATGTGGAAAGGGTGCCCAGACTCTCGTGAAGAGCTTGTGAAAGGCTCCATGGGAATCCATTGGACGGGGACAGCCTGATAATCATGCACACGGGGAAGCACCAGCCCTGGCAAAATGCATTGGTAAATTCTCAGGGCTGGCACTGCCCTTGGGCAAACTAGGTACCTGCCTAGAGCTCATGTCTTCCAAAGACACCCACTGCCGCCCCTGTAGCCCTTCACTGGGACCTATAGCAGCAGCAATTGATGAAAACAGCACCATGGCTCTTACCTGCAAACTTCAACACCGCAGGGCTGTCTGCTTCCGCCCCTAGCAATGACAGACCGACTGTGTGTATGGGGGCAGAACTCCACTCTGTTGCAAACAGGAAGTCGAACATCGGAGGGGCCAAAGTTTGCAGCTAAGCGCTGCGGGGCTAATTCAATCCATTGCCGCCGCTGTAGGTCCCGGTGAGGGGCAACAGCAGTAGCAATGAGGGGCAGGCAGCTGGCTGGGGGGGGGGGGAAAGGGGGCACAAGGGATGAGGTTCACCTAGGGAACCTCATCCCTTGCACTAGCCCTGTAAGTGCTTGAAACAACGGGGTTTGAAATATGATAAAGGGTCACCCACAATACATGACAGCTGCAGCAGACTATTTAGAAATGCACTGTCCGGGGCAGATGAGGGCATTATTTGTCTATAAGAGTATAACTAGCATGATTCAGAGCTGTATGCATAGTGCCCCCCTAGTTAACCTTGGATCCCCAAAATAATGCAGTTCTGGCTATGCCACTGGAAGGGGATATCGCAAATCTAGAAGCCCTACTACGCCATCCTATTGTGGCCTCAGTCCTGAGACAAGCTGCCTGCCAGGATTAACAACACGACTTTACTTTTCTGTATAATGCGCTATCGGTGCTGAGGAAAAACATGGAGACAGCAAAGGGCTTCATTATGGCTCTTTAAGTCCCAGTGGTGAGATGGGGTTGGAAACACTGGTGTCCCTCAATAAAGCTCTAATTTGTGTATGTCTACAAACTGGTCCAGAGAACAGTAGTGTCTTCAAGTAAACTTGACCTCTAGGGTTTGTCTTCCCTGTCTTGTCTTCCTCTTTCCCATCGGAGCCTGGTGCTACACCAAAGAGTCGGTGGCAGAGCCAAGATTATTGGGGCGCCATGAAAAGAATGGATTTGCCGAAAGTCATACACAGACGAAACATGAGAGGGAGGATGGAAACATGCAGCGTTTCGTTTTCGGTTTCTCGGTTCGTAGAGGAATTGCAAACCGTGCTTGAGGTTTCTGAAAGCCTTAGTCATTGCAACTGTTAATGAAGGTGTTGCTGTACCGATGAACATCAGCAGCTTAGTCTGACACTGTTTTAATATAGTCAAGCTGTCAATACAGCTGAAGATCAATGTCAAAGAAGGAGATTTAAGGAGAAAAAAAATGTAGTCTGGTTATACTAAAAGACGCATAGTTTGCGTCGGATGTAAAGCATCCATAGGTAGAGGGCTGGTGAGGGGAGGGGAGCCTCAGAGCCTGGAGAGCAATGGGCACTGGGCCCAGTATTTAGAAAACTTCACTATTTGACATCCTGGGCATATGCCTATGTTGCCTATGCTTAAATCTGGTCTTGTGCACAGTTGTTGTTGTTAAGTGCCGTCGAGTCGGAGTCGACTCATGGCGACCCTCTGGATAGCTATCCTAAATTGTGTTCGGTCTTCAGTCAGGCGGCTCATTGTTGACAGACTGGTACCCATAGCTCCTGTTATTGTATCGATCCATCTCATTGCTGGCCTTCCTCTTTTGCGTTGACCTTCTATCTTGCCAAGCATGATGTCTTTCTCTAATGATCTCTCTCTTCGCATGATGTGTCCAAAGTATGAAAGTCGAAGTCATCTGAGCTTCTAAAGAAAGCTTAGGTTTGATCTCCTCTAGTACTGACTGGTTTGTTCTTCGGGCAGTCCATGGTATACACAGTATTCGCCGCCAGCACCATAATTCAAAGGCATCAATTTTCTTCCTGTCTGTCTTTTTCACTGTCCAGCTTTCACATCCATATGATGTTATTGAAAATACCATGGCTTGAACAAGTCGAATCTTTGTATGGAGAGAGACATCTCTGCTCTTGAGAATCTTATCTAGGTCTTTCATAGCCATTCTGCCAAGAGCAATGCGTCGTTTGATTTCTTGACTGCTTGTTGCTTCTTTATTGATAGTTGATCCAAGTAGGTTAAAGTTGTTCACAATTTCAATTTCTTCTCCTTCAACGATGAACCTGTTGATTGTGCCAGTTGTCATGATCTTTGTCTTCTTTACATTAAGGTGCAGGCCCATTTTGAGACTATGTTCTTTGATTGTGAGAAGCAAATGTTTCAGATCATCTTCACTTTCAGCCAGTAATGTGGTATCATCAGTATAGCGAAGGTTGTTGATGAGTCTTCCACCAATCTTCACACCTCTGTTGTCTTCATACAATCCTGCTTCTCTGATGATTTGTTCTGCATATAAATTAAACAGGTAGGGGGAAAGTATGCAGCCTTGTCTTACACCTTTGCTTATTTTAAACCATTCTGTTTCTCCTTGTTCCGTTCGAACTGTTGCTTCTTGATCAATGTACAGATTGTGCAAGAGAACGATCAGGTGTTCTGGTATACCCATGCTTCTTAATGTGGCCCAGAGTTTCTCATGGTTTACACAGTCAAAAGCCTTGCTATAGTCGATAAAGCACAAATAGATATCCTTTTGGTATTCTTTAGTCTTTTCAAGGATCCATCTCACATCCGCAATGATGTCTCTCGTTCCTCGCCCTTTCCTGAACCCTGCTTGCACTTCAGGTAGTTCTTGTTCCAGGTATGGTTGTAGTCTTGTGCACAGTACATCTGGCCAATTTGAACTTTTCTGGTGCGTAAAATCTCCAGGATAAATGGTTTGAATGGGTTTACTGGTAGACAGACACGGTGTGCATTATGCTACAGTGAGGTATTGGCACGTGGGATAATTGCTGCATGGAAAGAGCAAGCGTGCTGGGCTCTGTATTTCTCTGGATCATGTTATGTGTGACTCGTATATACTCTTAAATAGATACCATTTCATGTAGTACTATCCTGGCACAAGGTCCTCCAAAGAGGTGAACAAATTAGTAACTTTAACATACATTAAAAGGCAATAATGTGTGTTAGTTTACCATAAATGCAAATTGCCACTGCAACACACAATGAATACTAATGAGATGCAAAGCATGCAAAACACATCATTAGTATTCAGATGAATAAGTGACTACCGCTAGGGGATCATGGGCACCATTTTGAACCCAGAGCCGGCCACGATGGGAGGGAATGGGGACCGTTCCCATTCCGGCCCCACTAGGCCACGAGGATTGAGTTAAGGTAGGGTGGGGGGAGAGCTTAAGGAGGTGGAGAGATTTGGATCAGGTTTAGGGGTTCTTACAGAGGAGGAGTGGGACTTTGATGGTGGCTCTGAGGCAGTGGAGGGTGGAAGACATATGTGAGGAGGGGGGTTATTTGGAGGGGTGCCTTGATTACCTGTGGTATGGGGGGGGGGGAGAAGGGTGACATTTCATACACGCAGTCCCTTTAAGAGAATAGCTGGGAGCACTGGGCCACATGTAAGAGGCCCAATGGCAGCTTTGAGCTTGTTTTATTTTTCTTTTGGAATAATGCAGATTGCGGGGCTCATCACAAGTTGCACTATCCCTTTACCATAGGAATCCCTAACCTGCAGTAAACTAAGCTGTGGTAGAATTCAAGGGGGCATATTCAAAGCATTTTAGTTGGTTAACAGACTTGCTAACTGATTAAAACGCTCTAAGTTCTATATTAAGTGGCAATAACCAGTTAGCACTGCTGAATATCGTCACAGAGCATATAAAAAACGCCCAGTTAAAACCAGAGTGCATTATGGGTGGTGGTGGTCGCTATCATGTTAATAGTGATATTCAGCCGGTAACCAGATAGCTTAAGTGGTTAAAGTTCGGTCATCTGAATAGTTGTCTTGAGTTTAACTGGTTTTTGTATCCGGTTAGCGGCTGAATATCACGGCTAACTGGATAGGCGCTTTCAATGGCCTGGTGCCTGCTGATCGTATGCTGCCCTTAGATTTTACTGTAGCTTAGGAACTACCCACCTCAATCTCTTTCATTGGGTTTAAAGCTTAGCGAGACATGAGCTTATTTCCAACAATTCCCACAGCTGTAGAGGGACACGTCTCAGAAAATCTGCCGCCGCAGCACTATAAGAAAATGAAAAACGTCTCAAATGTTCCCATTATCAGATCTTTTATGTAATAGACAACTGAAGCTGGGTATTAGCATTTAATTAGAGCTGTTGAAGTGGCTGCTGATACGAAAGAGATGCTGACGATTTAATTTGGGACACTTTCTGCATGCATTCATTTTAAGGGGGGCGGTAGGCGAGGGGGATTCCACTAATCTGCTTCTAAAAATAAATTTCCTTTGTTGGTTTTATTCCTAAACATGACAAATGAATGGAACTTAAAAGGAAAGTGGGGGTTAGGACAGGAACGTTCGAATGTCTACCAGGTTCCATGGCATGTTCATTTGGGAACGAAACTCAAAGTTAAGGGGTCATGAGATGAAGCTGAAGAAACAGAGGCTCGGGGGACGCGTGAGCAAATCCTGAGGGTGCCAGAAGGCCTGGAATCAGGCACCAGCAAACCAAAAGAGACAGGATTAATGCCTACTTGGGATAGATGCAAAGCGTGGTGGCAAGTGCCAGGGAGAGAGAGAACCAAAGACTGAGTAGGGTCTGTGGTGACACAGTAGGTGGAGGGCTACTGGGAAGGCTGGACAGGCTGAGAGGTTGTTACTCGCCAGGAATGAGTGTGCCATTCTGCTATGGTGATGTACATTTTGGGCCTGGTATTCGAAGGGACCTGCTAACCAGATAAACCCCGCTGAGGGAGATATTCAGTGACACTAAATGGACAATGTCACTAAATATTGCCTCAAACCACCATGGCAGTGTCTGGATAATGCTGGTGCGGTTCCATATCCGATGAATGGTGATTTTCTTTTTTTTTATATATTTAATATTTATTGAATTATACTTGACCATCAAGAACAATTCTTGAAATAGACAGTGATACAAAGGTATAATAAGCTGATATATAAAAAAAACAAGAAATATAAACCTAAGACCTCTGATAGTCCACATAATATGAGGAGAGAGAAAAAGATTAGTTAACCAGAGCAGGAGAAACTCTGACAACCCTACAGAAAATTCTTAACAATTCAGCATAAAAGGAAATACAAGCTCAACCCTGAGTACACAGGCTCTAACATGAGAGAATTTTAATTAATAGCACAGAGACTATACTTTATCCTGCAATTTACCATTAATAAAGGACGCAACATCACCCGGTTGGAAAAATATATATCTAACCAACTTATAAATCACTAAACATTTACAGGGAAATCTTAAGAAGAATGAACCCCCAATCTGCTGAACCCCCGACTTATGAAGAAGAAAAAGCCATCTCCTCCTCTGTGTTTCCTTAGATATATCTGGAAACATTGAAATGGATAGGCTATAAAAGGTCTCCAACCTCTTTTTAAAAAGCATTTCTAACAGCCATTCCTTATCAGTGGCAAGTGCACAAGTAACCAACAAAGTTTCGGGGACACATGTCCCTGGATCAGAATCCTTTAACAGATCTGAGATATTTAAGACATCCATATTTGCAAGTACTTCTGGAGAGAGATCTGCAACTGTGAGTATATATACTTCTGGTAATTTTCTAAAAGGAATTCTTTGTATTAAAGCTAATTAATCTGTGAACCCACTATTTTTGTTAAATCAGTCAGGGCCTAGTAGCAGCAGTTTAAGTTTAAATTTAAAACACAGAGGAGAACTTTCTGGTTACATTTCATACCCAGCAGAGAGCTTGTAGTTTAAATTTAATAGTCACTCAGGGCCTAGTAACAGCAAAGTACTTTTTAGTTTAAATTTAAAACACAGAAGAGAGCTTTCTGGTTACATTTGGAACCCAGCAGAGAGCTTGTAGTTTACATTTAATAGTCACTCAGGGCCTAGCATCAGAAAAGTACTTTTAGTTTTAAAACAGAGGAGAACTTTCTGGTTACATTTCATACCCAGCAGAGAGCTTGTAGTTTAAATTTAATAGTCACTCAGGGCCTAGTAACAGCAAAGTACTTTTAGCTTAAATTTAACACACAGAAGAGAGTTTTCTGGTTAAATTTAGAACCTAGCAGAGAGCTTGTAGTTTAAATTTCATAAGAAGTTAGAGCCTAGCAGCAGCTAAGAGCTATAATTTAAATCAAATCAGAATATAGCTTACCTCAGCAGCACAAGACAGGGTACTGTGTAGCAGCCCTCTTTTAATAAGTGTTATTTCCCTCCCAAACGACGAAACCTGGAAACAGCACAAGCACTGGCAAGTCAAATGCAAGGCATTGATATGGCAGGCAAAGGGAGAATTTGAGAAGAAGCTTGCTGCGGAAGCAAAGACGCGAAGTAAAGACCTTTTCAAGTACATTCGTAGCAAAAAACCTGTGAGAGAGTCAGTTGGTCCATTAGATGATAAAGGGGTTTAAAGGAGCACTAAGAGGCGACAAGGCGATAGCGGAGAGACTGAATGAATTCTTTGCTTCAGTCTTTACTGAGGAAGATGTAGGGATGTTACCCATGACTGAAGTGGTATTTAAAGGTGCGGAAGAATTGAAGGAAATATCGATACATCGGGAAGATGTCTTACAACTATTAGATAAACTGAAGAGTAGCAAATCACCTGGGCCAGATGCTATACATCCAAGGGTGTTGAAAGAACTGAAATATGAGATTGCAGACCTGCTATTAGTAATCTGTGAACTATCATTAAAATCATCTCTAATACCTGAAGATTGGAGGATCGCCAATGTAACACCAATTTTTAAAAAGGGTTCCAGGGGTGATCTGGGAAACTACAGACTGGTGAGCCTGACGTCAGTACCGGGAAAAATAGTAGAAACCATCATAAAGAATAAAATTACTCAGCATGTAGATAGTCATGACCTAATGGGAGACAGCCAACATGGCTTTAGACAAAGAAGATCTTGTCTTACTAATCTGTTATGTTTTTTTGAAGGAGTGAATAATCTGGTGGACAAAGGTGAGTCGGTTGATATTGTGTATCTGGACTTTCAGAAAACCTTTGACAAGGTCCCTCATGAGAGACTTTTAGCAAAACTAAAGAGTCATGGGATAGGAGGCAGTGTACTATTGTGGATCAGGAACTGGTTAAAAGATAGAAATCAGAGGGTAGGGCTAAATGGTCAATTTTCCCAATGGAGAAAGGTGAATAGTGGTGTACCCCAGGGATCTGTGCTGGGTCCGCTGCTTTTTGACATATTCATAAATGACCTGGAAAGTGGAATAACGAGTGAGGTTATCAAATTTGCAGATGACACAAAACTATTTAAAGTTAAAACCCAAGAGGACTGTGGAAAATTGCAAGAGGATCTTGATAAATTGGAAGACTGGGCATCAAAATGGCAGATGAAATTTAATGTGGACAAGTGCAAGGTTATGCACCCAGGAAAGAACAAACCAAACTATGGTTACACGATGCAAGGTTCCACATTAGGAACTACCACCCAGGAAAAAGATTTAGGCGCCATTGTGGATACCATGTTAAAACCCTCTGCCCAGTGTGCAGCAGCGGCCAAGAGAGCAAATAGAATGCTAGGTATGATAAGGAAAGGAATGGAAAATAAAACAAAAGATATTATAATGCCTCTATATTGTTCTATGGTGAGACTGCACCTTGAATATTGTGTGCAATTCTGGTCGCCGTATCTTAAAAAGGATATAGCTATTTTAGAAAAGGTTCAGAGAAGAGCCACCAAAATGGTAAAGGGGATGGAAGGATACCCCTATGAAGAAAGGCTAAAAAGGTTAGGGCTCTTTAACCTGGAAAAGAGACGGCTGAGGGGAGATATGATAGAAGTCTATAAATTAATGAACGGAGTGGAACGGGTAAACATAGATCGATTGTTTACCTTATCAGAATATAGAAAGACTAGGGGACATGCAATGAAGCTACAGGGTAAACTATTTAAGACTAATAAAAGAAAATATTTTTTCACTCAACGTGTAATCAAACTCTGGAATTTGTTACCGGAGGATGTAGTAAAGGCTGTTAGTGTAGCTGGGTTTAAAAAAGGTTTGGACAAGTTCCTGGAGGAAAGGTCCATAAACCATTATTAAGAAGGGACCCAGGATATCAATGCTTGAACCAATACAAGCATTGTGGAATCTGTGTCCCTTGGGGAAACTGCTAGGTACATATGACCTAGATTGGACACGGTTGGAAACAGAATACTGGGCTTGATGGACCTTGGTCTGACCCAGTATGGCATATCTTATGTTCTTATGTACTTCAGAGTCGACTGGTTCTTTCTTCCCCTGAAGTAGATAATAAACCCTAGGTAAGAGTGGAGTTACTTCCGCTGGCACTTTAAGGATTTCCTGCAGATATTGCTTGAACATATCCAGGGCAGAAATACCCTTCATTTTAGCAAAAATTTAAAATCCTTAAGTTCGCAGCTCTAGCAGCATTTTCCAAAGTTTCCAACTTGCTTCTAAGTGCTACATTATCTTTGACCAAAGTAGACTTCAAATCAGATATTGTTGCCAGTTGACTGCTGTGTTCTTCTATCCGAGAATTAACACCATAGTAACATAGTAAATGACAGCATATAAAGACCAGCATGGTCCATCCAGTCTGCCCAGCAATACGGCAAGAGTAGGTGCACCTGTCGCTCTGTGCAGGCCACCTCTCCCCATGTCTTTGTTTAGGGGTGGACCCACCACTCCATGTAGGATACCCCTATTTGTTGAGAAGTTAGATGGTCAGTTTATTTTGTTTTTATCCTGTTGCTGTAAAGGGATCCGCTGTGCTTGTACCATGCTGTTTTGAATTCCGTCACCATGTTTGCCCCCACCACTTCCATCGGGAGAGCATTCCAAGCATCCACCACCCTTTCAGTGAAAAATATTTCCTGACATTGCCTTTCAATTTACCCCCTTGCATCTTTATGTTATGCTCTCTAGTTTTGCAGCTTCCCCGTCTTTGGAAGATGTTTGCTTGTTCATCGTTCCTCTTTAAGTATTTAAAGGTCTGAATCATATCTCCCCTATCCCTCCTCTCCTCCAAAGTGTACATATTTAGGTCTTCAAGTCTCTTCTCATAAGGTTTCTTACGCAGGCTCCAAATCATTTTGGTCGCCTTCCTCTAAACAGTTTCCAGTCTTTTTACATCTTTTGCAAGATATAGGGGTATGTTTACTAAACTGCGGTAAACGTGAATAACGCGCGTTGTATGACGTTAATGATAGTTAGCGCGCTATAGCGCATTAACCATCGTAAACGCGCTATAGCGCGCGCTATCACGCGCTAACGAGCGTAATGCTCCGCGGCGCGGTAAAACACCGCAGAAGGTGGAGAGAGGGCGGAGAGAAGGGGTCAATGGGCGGAGAGTGGGCGGGGAGAGGCTCCCTTCACACCAACGCGCTGTATTTCAGAGCTGAAATCCAACGCGAATGAAAACCTACCGGTAAAAGCACTTTAAAGGGGAGAGAAACCATTTACATGTCAGCAATGTACAGCCTAGGCAGGGAAACCAAAAAAAGGTGATAAGTGTGATACATGTGCACAGAACAAAAGGGCACAGAAACACCGAAAATGACCCCAACAAACTGGAAAAAAACAACAACCAAGCTGGCCAATAGTGATAGCAATGAGAAACATCAACCCCCCCCCCCCCCCCGAGTAAGCTCCATAGAACAGATATAATTCGTGGAAGGGTCCATACTCCGTCCCCATACAAGATGCATGGGCCCACAGTGAAATAGCGCTGCTCAGGGACTTCCCCACCATCGGACAGGGTTCCTGTGGCGTGCACATGTCCCGCAACATCAAGGCGGGCATGTCAGAACGGGCAACCGGGCAAATGCTGGAAAAGGGGATACAGAGGGCTGCAGGCGGCACATGCTGTGGTGCAGCTGGGCCACAGTGGGGACTAGGGTGATGCCTAGCTGGCCCATAGGAATGCTGAAACAGTAGAGCAGCCAGACAGCAACTGCTGAGGGCCCAACATGGGCAAGAGTGTGCTTCCCACAGTGTCACAGGGAATAGTACCCAGCAGGTACCCCCAATGGCACGGAACATTGGCAAGTGGTGCTGGGGGAAAGCGTGGACAGCTATACAGGCACCCCTACCCCAGAACCTGCACCATAGGCAGCCGCCTACCTGCACACTGGATGGCCTGGGACTGCGCACCACCAGCTCCACCAGCAGAAGGGCATGTCAGCATGGTGGCTGAGGGATACTGGTGGTGGAGGGGGCAGTGGCAGCTGCCCACAGCAGACCGTGGCCTAGCCCTGTGTAGGTGGGTGCCGTGCACTGCAGCAGACAGGCCCTGTCTGACCAACAGTCATGGTAGCACCAGGGAATGCACCATCTCTGTGAGAACATGGTGGTGCAGTGCACAGAACCAGTGTATTCAGAAGCAGAAGGTCACAGGTTCAAGTCCCAGCTGTGGTTTCCGCCAACCCAGTCCTCATATTTTATCCACTACTATAACGTGCTATTACAGACAGAACCGTTCTTGCAGATGACGTAAACATGCCCAAAACACCCACATTTTACCCTACAGAGCACAGACACCATAAACATGCACGTTACCTAGAGCAGAGCCTCCCAAATGCCGTCCTGGAGGGCCAAACACCATTCCGGTTCCATGCTGCCTCTGATGAAGATGCCTGTGCTGCATTTCTATGCGCCACCCCCATGGTATGCAGATGTATCTCATGCATATTCATGAGGGACAGCATGAAAACCCGAACAGTGTTTGGCACCACAGGAATGGAGTTGGGAACCTCTGCTGTAAAGCAGCAGCCAACAGGGGCAGACACACCCGCACCCACAGGCCCCATTATCCACAGCCTCCTGGAGAGGCAGGACTTTGGTCTCTGCGTGCATCTCCCAATACTAGCACATGCATACCGTAGTAATGCCACCCTAAACCTGGGAATATGGTACACATCTATCAAAAGGTTGCTATGATTACTGGCAGATAGCAATTCCTAGGTTAAGTACAATGTCGTGAGTGAGCTGCATCATAGCAACCTTTCTGATGTCTGTGGAGTGTGCTACAGGTCCTGTGTCTGACAGTGTTTACCAACCTGGGGAGTGACTCCTACAGTATTGCGTACCATAGCCATGCCTGCACTGTGCCCAGGACTGGTGTGGTGGCCTGGGCTGCCAAACACCTCTATAGTTGCACAATGCTGGCATAGGTGTGGGGAGTGTGTGTCTGTCTACCAAGTGTGTGGTGGCTTCCAACACCCTCCACAGCAGACACTGCTAGCACTGTTCCCAGTATTGGCCTGCCAATGTGCATAATGAGGAGCAAGGTACCGTGGGAATAGCCTGGATAGGGTGGCCTGGCCTTGCCGCATCTGCGCAGGGCATAGGGCAATAGCTCGGACATTGTAGTGCCCGGTACCACCTGCACGGACAGAGTGGCCACAGCATGTCCTGCTGGGAGGTCACTCTCACCCTGACTGAGCAGTGACCATGGCATGGCTAGGTTCCCCCATAGTGCTATATAGCATTTCTCTCATGTGATATATATGGGTTTCCTTTTGGGGCCCAATCACTGACGTATCTGCTTGGTGTGTATGCTGACATCCCCGTTCCGGGTACATGCATCTCCTCCAGGACCATGCACTATGGACTAGCTGGCGGACTGTCTGCAGCTAGTATGCTGTCTTGCTGGAACACCTTGCAGGGTGCAGCGGCTGGAGGCTTGCTGCTGGAGAATGTCAGATAATGGTGGGGGGCAGCTGAGCATTTCCAGGCCTACCGTCTCTCCGCTATTGCGTTATGGATGTGTGCCGCTCTGTCTGTTCCCCAGCAGGACTGCTGTTGCTGGTCCCCTCTACTGCTGCCATTGCAGGGAGGTAGACTGTGGATCTATTGGTGGGTGATCCTGTTTCCCCCTGAGCCCCAGAGGGTGGGTTGTGTGGTGGTACATAATCTGCCTATGGGTCCATACACCACCCCCCCTTCACCTACAGCAGGTAACGATGGCACCAACACAGGATATGCACTGGTCTGGGTGCAACAGCGCCCATAGGGACTAGACATGACCGGGACATACAGCAGGACACAGCTGTATCCTAGGTGTGTCTAACGGACCTACCTATCACACACTGATGGGGTCCTGCAGCATGGCGTATTTCGGCCATGAAAGGTGCTGTGGACCTGGTGCTGGGCGCCCCACCTCAACCTCAGGGTGGGCACTGTACCCGCACAATGTGACTGTCTGTGGCTACTCTGTGGCAATGCCACACACAGTCTGTTCCCCCTACAAGGCCGAGGTGCTGTGGGGGTGCATACCCGATCTTGTGCCCATCTCTCGACTGCTGATTTGCATGTGCAGTGCATCATGGGTACGGGTGGGTTACCCCTATCCTGGTAACCACAGCAGAATGTGGGTGTGGTGCCGTGCAGTCCTCCTGTAGCCAGCCAGTTGTTTATTAGCAGCTGTAGCCCACTGGTTACTTCACTGCTTGTGGAGCCAGAGGACATGTCTTAAGCTTGTGTGCAGTAGTGCGCGCGCTGTAGCAATCGTTGCTGCGCGGCACGCAATACCGCACGCAACAGCGCGTTATCGGTTACGATGTACCGCCCATGTCCTTTTTTGGCTTTCCTTCCACTAACGCGGCTCCTAACGCGAATTGCACTAACGCAGTTTAGTAAACATACCCCATAGTCTCCAAAACTGAACACAGTATTCCAAGTGAGGCCTCACCAGCGACCTGTACAGTGGCATAAGTACCTCCTCCTTTCTGCTGGTAACCCCTCTTTGTATGCAGCCTAACATCCTCCTGGCTTTTGCCACCGCCTTGTCGCACTGTTTTGCCACCTTGAGATCATCAGAGATAATCACACCAAGGTCTTTCTCCTGAACCATACACATCAACCTCTCGCCCCCTATTGTGTACATTTCCCTTGGATTTCTACTACCTAAGTGCATGACACTGCACTTTTTCACATTAAATCGTAATTGCCAAGCATTAGACCATTCTTCCAGCTTTTATAGATCTTTCCTCATGTTATCCACTCCCTCGGGGGAGTCCACTCTGTTACAAATTTTTGTGTCATCTGCAAAAAGACAGACTTTTCCATTCAGTCCTTCAGCAATATCACTCACAAATACATTGAACAGTGCCGGGCCCAAGACCAAACTCTGGGGCACCTCGCTAATCACCTTCCCCTCATCCGAGTGAGCTCCATGTACCATCACCTTCTGTCGTCTGTCAGTCAACCAATTTCTAATCCAGTTTACCATCTTGGGACCCATCCCCAAGCTACTGAGTTTATTGACAAGCCTCCTATGAGGAACAGTATCAAAGGCTTTGCTGAAATCCAGGTAGATGACATCCATCACATGCCCCTGATCTAGTTCCTTGGTCACCCAGTCAAAGAACTCAATCAGATTTTTTTGGCAAGACCATCCTTCAGTAAAACCACGTTGCCTCGGATCTTGCAACCGGTTGGTTTTGAGAAAGTTCACTATTCGCTCTTTCAGGAGCGTCTCCATTACTTTTCCTGCCACCGAGGTAAGGCTCACGGGTCTGTAGTTTGACACTTCTTCCCTGTCACGACTTTTGTGTATAGGTACAACATCAGACATTCTCCAGTCCTGAGGAACCTCTCCTGTTTCCAAGGATCTGTTGAATACATCCTTTAACGGCCCTGCAAGAACCTCTCTGAGCTCTTTCAGTATCCTGGGATGTATCCCATCCGGTCCCATGGCTTTGTCCTCTTTCAGTTTAGCAAGTTGTTCCAACACCTCATCTTCTGTGAATGGTGTGGTATCTACTTCATTCCCATTTTTATATTTGAGAGTCACAGCTGGTCCATCTCCAGGATTTTCTTTAGTAAAAACAGAGCAGAAGTATTTGTTTAGCAATTTTGCTTTTTCTATGTCACTTTCGACGAGTCCTTTCCCAGCACTTCTGAGTCCTGCAATTCCAACTCTGATCTTCTTCCTTTCCCGAATATACCTGAAGAAAGTTTTGTCGCCACCTTTAACATCTTTAGCCATCTTTTCCTCTGCCTTTGATTTTGCTATCCTTATTTCTCTTTTTGACTCTTTGAGTTTGATCCTGTATTCATTTCTGTGTTCTTCTGTTTGCAAGCTTTTGAATTTTGCGAAAGCTGTGGTTTTTGCCTTTATTTGAGCAGCCACATCTTTGGAAAACCAAATAGGTTTGCATCTCCTCTTGTTTTTGTTTACCTTTTTTACATATTTGTCTGTTGCCCCTTTTATTGCCACCTTTAGTTTAGCCCATTGCAATTCCACTTCCCTTATCTCCTTCCACCCTATCATCTCCTCCTTTAGGTACTTGGCCATTTTATTGAAGTCTGTGTTTTTGAAGTTTAGGACTTTGAGGTTGCTATGTTTGGCCTGTAGCTTGGCTTTTATCTCAAACCACACTGTGTGATGATTGCTGTTGCTCACAGGGGCACTCACGCAGACATTTGACATGCTATCACTGTTGGTGAGCACTAAATCCAGCGTTGAGCTTTCCCTGGTTGGCTCCATGACCATTTGTCTAAGTGATGCATCTTGGAGAGCATCTACAATTTTTTTTGCTTCTTTCCAGATGTGCAGAAGGAGTAATCCAATCCACATCAGGTAGATTAAAGTCACCCAAAATGATCGCTTCCCCCTTTGTGTATATTTTGGCAATATCTATAATCAAATCGTTATCTATCTCTTCAATTTGAGTTGGAGCTCTGTAGATTACAGCAGTATGGATGACAGTGCCATCTCCTCTTTCCAACGCAATCCAGAGCGCTTCTTCTTTTCCCCATGTCCCCTGCATTTCCGTAGCTTTAATAATGCTTTTAGCATACAAGGCTACTCCTCCTCCTTTTCCATTTTCTCTGTCTCTTCTGAATAGATTATAGCCAGCTATGGCTATATCCCAATCATGCGATTCATTAAACCATGTTTCTGTAATGGCCACAATGTCCAAATCCATTTCCACCACTAGGGCTTCCAGGTCTGGAACTTTGTTGGCTAAGCTTCGTACATTTGTGCTCATTGCTTTCCAGCATTTACCTGGACATTCACATTCTCCAAAAGTGCAATCCTTTCAGAGTTATCCTGTATTTGAACTGATAAAGCTCTAGTTTGACTTTGAACCGCCACCGATAGAGAAGTAATGGCCTCCCATATAGACTCGAGTGTGAAAACCTTCGGCCTTGAATAGGTGGGAAACACAGGAGTCGAAGTCAGCACATGAGTGGAAGGAGGAACAAAACCCTCACCTACTTTAGCAGGAACAGTCAAGACCTCCGTAGCAGGCAGAGTACCTGAGACCCTCCCGATATCACCGGGAGGAAGCTGGACTCCGAGCAAGGCTGTCTCCCCTCTTACGGCATCTCCACCCCCACCCTCCGGAGGGGGGAGGGCACCAAAACCTCTGAGCTGTTAGCCAGCACTGCAGGACACTGCGGAAGCTCTCTCTCAACAGGAGACAACGATACTTCCAACTCCACGGGCGACAAAACACTCTCCTCAGCTGCCGCCACTCCAGCGGAGCGAATCTCCTGTTTCTATGCCTGCATTAATTGCACAAAATGGTCCATTGGACCTACAGAAGGTAGCTGGGGGTCCGAGGGGAAGACCCGAAGCTTACCCTTGCGTTTAGGCATACTACAAAGCACTCAACTCAGCAGCCATCTTGAAACGCCCTCTCTCCATTAATGGTGATTTTCAGTCCACTAACCAGATAAATGTCCTTATAAAGTGTCATGAGCTAGACAGCACTAAGCCAGAAATATTGAAGAGTAACATAAAAGAAGAGCTTATCTGTCATGAGGTAGATAGTACAGACCCTGAAATATTAGAGAGTAGTATAAAAGAAGAGCTTACCTTACAGCCACGTGGGCAGTTGCAGCATTCACAATGCAGAGAGGCAGGGAAAAGGGAAACAAACTTTCCTCATGGCTTTAGTGACGCAGTAAGAATTCAGGGTTCCAATCCGGCTCACCTGGAGCCAGACTCACGTTCTACGTTTGATGAGCAGTGAGATAAAAACAGGTGGGAAAGCCCACAGAGTAGGCTGGAAATTGAGCGAGAGCTCAAGCTGGAACTTGAGAGAGACGGAGAGCTCAAGCAGGAGCCTGGGCTAGGGCTGGAGCAGGAGTTCGAGTTTGAGGAGGAAAGCAGAGACCAAAGGAAGTCTGACTGCAGTTCCAGGCAGGCTTGGAGAGCTAGGACTGAAGTGCAGCCCAGGAGTTTGAGAGGTCAGTCTCAGAGAGAAGGTGAGACAAGAACTCCAGAGCAGTTACAGAAAGACACGTTGCCTTGGAGAACCAGGGCTGAAGAAAGGCAGGCTGGTAAAACCCGGGAGAGCTAAGAAAGACAGTGGCAAAGTCTTCCCAGCCAGAGGGGTCCTCGTACCGAGGCAAACAGCCAAGCCAACAGAGAGCAAAGGTCACATCCAGGGAAGCTCACTGAAGGCAGGAAGTGAGTTTTATTCAGCTAAACACAGTAACCGGTGTTCACAGAGGAAAGCAGTGTGCAAGGCAGAGAGAAAGCCTTGGCTGGAAGCAGAAGGGCTTGAAACCATCTTCTCAACGGAAAGAGATAAGTACCCTGTCTTTGGTAAAGGGAGAGAAGTGGGTCCCCGGGGGAGAAGCCAGGCTTACAACAGGCTAGAGAATCCTTACTGGCAGAAGACGTGGGAGGCAATCCCCAGCGCAGCCCCTGCTATCGGTGACACCCAAAAGCAGCTCCAACTCACAGCAGCTGAAATTTCCCAAGGGCAAGGCTCGGAGAGCAGCTTCACAGGGGCTCAGTGCCCATACACAGGACCAGGTCCTGGCCCTATGCAGTGGGAAAGCTATAGCCCAGAAAACATCCCTGAGCCCATGGAATGTGCTTTAGGAATAGCTGATGACATACAGTCTCTCTGTTAAGAAAGGAGAAAGAAAAGAATTGTGTTTTACACATTTTGAATGTGATGGACTTTATTTGCTGGAAAGAAGCAGAATTATTATTTGTTAAGAATCCTTTGCACCGGTGAAGCAACCATTTCTTTTGTGTTGTCCTTATTTGAAGACATCCTCAAGGGAAAGGGAATAAAACCCAACCTTAATTTTCACTCTGGACACGACTGCAGTGTCTTTATTTCCACAACTTCAGGCTATGCCCAGGTCTAGGCAACCGCCTAAGACCGGCACAGTCTCACAAAAGTTAGTAGGGGTGTGCAGGCAAAAATATTTTGTTTTCTTTAATTTCCTGTGTCATTTGCAGTTTGTTTCATTTTATATTATTTTGTTTTAATAATTTTTGTTTTGTTTTTATGAACTTTAATTTCAGGGTAATGTTCATTAAAGAGGTAGCTGTGGCTGTTGCCTAAACAAAAAACATAGCTGAAAGGTTACTAAAGGTTTCAGGCAAATAAAAAAAACCAATTCACTTTTTTTCTCACAATCAGAGGCTAGCCTCAAACCAGCGACCATCTTGCAGAAGAACCATCACATTTCCATGGGGGCTGTCTCAAGCCAGTCTGGTCTTGTATTTCTTCTTTTCTGTTTCCTAATAGACCCAAAATTTGTCTGGTCTGCAGCTCTATGAAAAATGCTAACTATAAATCTATTGACCTTGTATTGTAGAGATTTACTCCAGAGACATTTCTTTTGCCATGTGTTTACTTACCACTCCCCTACATATATCCTTGTGCTGAGCTGTTGTGTTGTCTGTCTTGACTAGATTGTAAGCTCTGATGAGCAGAGACTGTCTTTTACATGTGTCTGTACAGCTCTGCATAGCCTTATAGTGCAATACAAATGATAAGTAGTAGAAGTGCCATAAATTCTGTGAAACCATATCTAAGTACACTATCAGAGACCTTTACCAAGCCTAATCCAGATCATGATTTTCCAGTTAGTGATGATCAATTAGGATTTGGATTAGGTTTGGTAAACGTCTCTGATAGTGTACTTAGAGATGGTTTCATAGAATTTCTGACACAAGATCACGTCAAAAGAAACATCTTTGGAGTACACCTCTACAACAATAGTCAATAGATTCACAAAGCAAAAAATCAAGTTAGTATTTTCCATAGAGGTCCAGACCAGACAAATGTTGGGCAATCAGGAAACAGCAGAGATAAGAGTAGGCAGGCTAGAACCAGCCCCCAAAGAGCCATGATGACTCTTCCAATCCTAAAGTTACAGGTTTGAGGCCAGCCTGTGACAAAACTGGAGAGGAAAATGAATTTTAGATTTTTCACTGTCCTTTTCCAATTAAAAATGAAATTTCATTGATATTTTCCATGTCATTTCAAAAAAATGCACATCCCAAAAAGTTAGGTCATTTCAATCTATCCAGAGAGCGGCTGAGTATCTGGCACCGAATATCCGGTTTCAGCTTTGCCCGTGACAGCTTGGGGTTTTAAAACCACTGAATACAGGACCCTTTATGCATTTTAGTGTTCACTTGTACTTTCCGATAATGTCGTCTTCTGTCCCTCTTCTTTGTAGACCTCAAAAAAGAAGAGTATTAACTGTAAAAGCTAGTCAAGAGTGGGCCAATTCCAAAAGCACATCCACTTAGTGGTCCTAACTTTACGCAGTTTTGCTGTCTGGATTGCAGCTGAATATTGCCGCTATCCAGTGGCGGCAGCAGTGAAACTGGTATTCAGTGCTGGAAGATAGCTGATGATGAATATCCAACATAATTTCTAAATGTTACAGCTGGATCTTAAAAACTGCCACCTGTGGAGTTGAAATATCAGGCTCAAAATGTTTTAAGTTAACCTAATAAAAAGGAATTCAACTTATATCAGTGTTTCCCGACCCAGCCAGTCAGGTTTACAATTCCCACAATGAATATTCATGTTAGATTTACATGCGCTACCTTCAGTGTATGTAAATAGCTCTCTCTCTCATACATATTCATTGTGAATATCCTGAAAACTAAATGTGTCCCTCTACCCAGGACTGGGTTGAGAACCACTACCTTATCGTATTTGCTTCTTTTTATTTGTTAAATCTTTATTTTATGCATTAAGGATGTCATTCCCAAAGGCGGGTTTCAGGGCTGCACATCCCACCGGGATCAGCCCCGCAAGCTGCCTGTACCCTATTCCCCCACCAGCTCTCCCTATACATCCTATGCATCAGGACGGGGAGATCCGGCGGGGGTGAGATCAGGACGGAGTGGGGGCGGGCCAGCCTGGCAGCACATACATGGCCAAATCAGGTCATGGTCCTGTACGTGCTGTTGGGACGTGCTGCTTATACCACTTCAGAGATGGTATAAAGCAGCACAATTGGGAGGATCGGGGCAGGTGAGCCATCCCCACGGCCGTATCCCGGTGCGGGAGGGTCCCCGCTGCTCGACGTAGATCATGGCAGGCCAGCTGTGGGTCGGGCAGCGGAGATTTTGGGGGGCCGGAGCCACAGATGTCTGGGGAACCTGCGGGTAGGACGTCCCCACAGGCAGAAGGGGCACGCCAGGCCTTCCTCGGGGCCCGATTCTAGCTCTCATGGGAACATTTTATTCCCGTGGACCAAAATTGGGTCCAGACATCCCTGTCTTCATCAGAATCGGGCTCACTAGTGTGGATCTGTGATGTATATAGCAATAGATAAATATAGATATACAATATTGTAAGATTATTAGAAAAATAGATTGACTATTTCAGTACCAAAAAAGAGAAGTAAAACAAGTTGACAGTATATATTTGCAGTGTGACACAATGGCAGGTATCCCCTGCTTACAGAATCAGGCAAGTGGGGATACATGTATGTGTGTGTGTGATGGGGTGTCAGGGTGTGTGTGTGTGTGATGGAGGGTATTGGGGGGATGTATGTGTGAGTGTGTTATGAGGGGTATTGGTGTGTGTGTGTGTGTTGGGGGTGCATACATGTGTGGGTTTGATATAGGAAGTATCAAGGGTTTACATGCATGTGTGTGTATGATGGGAGCCATCGGGGTGCATGTGTGTGAATGTGTCATGCAGAGTATCTGGGGCTGCATGCTTGTGTGTGTGTGTCATAGGGGGTGTGCATTTGTGTGTGTATCATGAAGGCTTATTGGGGTATGTTTGTGTGTGCATGTATCTTGTGGGGGGTGTTGGGTGGGTGCATGCATGTGTGTGTGTGTGTTTCAGGGGGTTGTCATGGGCATGCATGTATTCATATGTCTGTATGTCATGGGATGTTGGGGGCATCCATGTGTGTAATGGGTATATGTGTGATAGGGGTGTTAGGTGTCTGTGTGTGTCAAGTGAGTATATTTATCTTTCTGGGGGTATCTGCAGGGGTGTGTGTGTGTTTGTGTGTTGTGGAGTGCATTCATGTCTGAGTGTGTCATGGGGGTTTCCCATCCCTACCCTTTAATACCCTCTTTCCTACACTCTCTCTCTTCTCCCCTTCCCCTCCCAACCAACCTTGCACTTTCTCCTTTCCCTGCCTTTCACTCCCTCACTTGCACTTCGGCCCCTCTATAACCCCACCTCTTCCCATTGCTCCACCCCCTTCTCCCTTCCTGCTCTCTTATGTATTCCCTTCTTCCCTCCTCTAGCCCTGCCCCTTGTTTCTATGCTCTGTCACAGGGACAGGGTAGACCCAACCATCAGACAAACTAGGCAGGCACCTAGGGCAGCAAGGACAAGGCATTCAAAACTAGAAAATAGATTCTGACAGGGGCATAAGGCTTCAGGTTTGCCTAGGTGCTAACACCTTGAACCAACTCTGGGGCCGGCCCTGTGTGGTGGTGTCGGGTGGGGTATATATGTGCATGTGTGCCATGGGGGTTTCAGGTGGGGTGCTACATATGTGTCTTGGGGCTCTCAGGTGAGGTGTATATGTCAAGGGGGTGTTGGGTGGGTATGTGCATATCATGGGAGGGTGTCAGGTGGTGTGTGCAGGTGTATGTGTGTGTGTCATGGGGGTGTTGGGTGGGATGTGTGTGTGTGTCATGGGGGGTGTTGGGTGGGATGTGTGTGTGTGTCATGGGGGGTGTTGGGTGGGATGTGTATGTGTGTCATGGGTGTCCTTCGTGTGTGCATGTGCATGGACTCTTCTTTCTCCCTTCATTGCCCACTTTCCTTCCCTCCTCTCTTTAATCCCTTATATTCAGTTCTTGTTCCTCCTCCTCTCTTTTTTTGCTCCTCTCTAACCCCTTCCCTTTTTGCTCCACACCCTCATCTCTCCTGTATCTTGTCCATTCTTCCTCTCTAACCCCGCCCTTCTTATGCCCTGTCCCATTACCCCCTCCCCTCTATTCTTTCCCTCTAACCCTTAACCCTGCCTTCTCTCTTGTGCAGCGCCCTCTCCCTTCTCTGATTGGCAGCCACTCGGTGCTGATGGGCGCTAGGACCTCCCATCGGTTCTTCTGGTGCCGCTGTCCTCTCTCCGCATCGGTGGAAGTTGTGGACTCCTACCAGCTCTTTGGGCTGCGTGCTGGTGGGAGCTGGGGACTCCCAGTGGCTTTTTAGCAGAGGCTTTGACTCTTTTGCTAGTGGGTTTAGCTCTCCCTCTTCTGCCAGCAGGTCCTGGGAGCTCCCGGTGTCTGGTGTCGCTGTGGTGCACTTCCTCTGCGGCGGGACCTCAGGACTTCCATTGGCTCTTTAGGCTTCAGCTCTGCAGGGAATGAGGGACTTCATATGTATCTGCTTGTTTGCATATGCACAACAAACGGACGTGCATAGACAGCTGGACAAACAGAGAGATCGATGGAGCCTCTCGCTCATGCAAAGCACACCCATAAACCAAGTGAAGTTTTGCTAAGGTGGTTTGTTTTCCTTTTCCTTGACTTTAACAGTATCCTTTGCTTTTCCAATTCCCCGCAGGCATCACATTCATTATGTTATTCCTTATGACGGAGACCAGTCTGTGGTGGATTCCTCTGAGAATTACTTTGTGACGGATAATGTCACGAAGCAGGAGATTGACCTGATGCTGGGACTTCTGCTGGGCTTTTGTATAAGCTGGTTTCTGGTCTGGATGGATGGGGTGCTTCACTATGCAGTCCGAGCATGGAGGACGAGTTGGCCGTATGGTAAGTGGAAGCCCTGTTTATATCAAAGTGACTCTTTAATTAAAGGTCATACGAGTGAAATGCCATTGGTTGAGAGGAATAATCCTGAGAGATAATGGAGGCGGAGGGCTGGACTGGCTGATCTTCAGAGGTCTCCTCTCGTGCTGTTTTTCTGTAATTTTCTGTTGATACCCTTGAGGTCTTTGGAGGGGAGCTGCCTAAAAATAAGAGAATCACCCTCGAGACAAAGGCAAGTCCGAAGTTCTCATTTCTGTGCGGAGTCTTTTCTAGAAGGGGTAATTTTGCTTGGGAATGACGATGAGAGGGTCTGCTGAAATTTGGCTGAGCTCATTCACTGTGGGCTGTTATGCAGAACTCAGAAACCGAGATACTTGCTCTATCCATTAAAGTCTTCTTCTCCTTCATCTACCAGAAACTCCCATCTTGGGACCTACATGGTGCAGTCAGGACCAGATCACTGCAAGTGGCAAGTTGTTGTCACTTCTTTGTTGGGTTTTTAGTATTTTTCTCCCTGAAGCCTCTCATATTTCTGCTCTGTGCTCTGCAGTCCAACTTTGAACACTTCAGGCAGTAACAAACAACAGCTCAGATGAATCACAGGTGAAATGAGTCGGGTGGTCACGGAACTCACTTTGTCGTATCTCCTTGAGGGACGTGAGGCGTGATTCTGTGATTTGAAGTTACCCCTTTCCTATATCAGTTCTCTTAATCTACAACTCTCTAGACCCTTACTTGATCCCTTTTCACTTTTACAGTCATGATGCTGAGCCTGGAGATGGAGCGACCCATCCCCTGACAAGTACGGAGCAGAAGCAATAGCCAAAAACAGAAGCCACGGGCACTGCCTCCGGCCATCCGTGGACTTCAACTCTTGTCTTCCACTTGCCAAGCAATCAGGGAAGGAAAAAAATACTTTTACAGCCAGTACAAGGTGGTCTCTAAATTCTGTTAGGAAAATATTAGCGCCTGTAAATTACTGCCGCTAAATTCCACTGCAACACTCATCTGTGTAGCTCGGAGTGATTATAAAAAATGATTAATTTGCAAACCGATAAAAGAATTATAATGAGGAAAGTTGATTAACTCATTTTCCACATTTCCATTAAAATTCTATTAATTTCTCATTAGGATCCCACCGCAGCCTGCTCAGGAGACTTGAGAACTGGAGAGTTTCTCTCCGGCTGCAGCAGGGACATGTCCCAGAGTGCACAGAAAGTCAAGCTTTGGGTTTGTTTTTCTGCAGTGGTATCTGACTGCCAGATGGGGCCAGTGTGACCCTCACAGCCAGAGCCTAAGGCATTAATTCTCCTCAAAGGACACAGATGAGCCTGGCCAACCGAAAGAAACATTCTGGCAGATGCTGCCCCATCATATCACTTTGAGGTCGATAATGAAAAGGCTTCTAGAAAATGAATTACATTTGATTCTTTTCCAGTGTCCTTGAGGAGAAACCAGCTGGTCATGGCGGGATCCCCGCTAGAGCTGTCGGCTTCTCAGGCATAACTGGACAAATTCAGAGATATTACCTGTCTGTTGTACTCCACTGACTTAGGGCCTGATTCACTAAGGGGTTTCTTCCATTCTGTGATAGAGGAAAAAGCTTAGAGGGGAATTTTAGAAGGCACATCAAGTGCAATCTGGGATGTCTAAGCCGGAACATTTGCAAAAAGAGCAGGCATGTCGAAGTGCAGACACGCTTCACAGACATGGATGAGCCTGATATGGACGTCTGTGGAGTATCTACATAGATGACTCCAGAACTATATGTCAGGAGCTCGATATCTAGGAATAGCCTAATGGCTAGAGTAATGGGCTAGGAACAGGGCAGCCAGGGTTCAAATCCCACTGTTGGCTATCGTTGACATTGTGTTGAGTAATGGAATGCTTTCTTGGACCTGCTGGATGTTGTTCATGCCTAGAGCAGGACATCCATGATGTTTCTGAGATCAGGTGGGGATACCACAGCCATGCCTTCCCCACACACCTTTAGACATGGCTTCTAAAATGGCCCTGTGTCTCTGTGCTTTGGATTTCTCTATGCTCATTTTTGGATGTCTAAATCACAAATAGGGCTTCTAAAATGAACCCCTTAGTGACTCAGAGTCTTAGTGTAGAAAACATATCACCTTATTAAAAGATCTTGGTCAGTGGTGTAAGGTTACAATGAGGAGCCCACAAGCAAAATTTTGCTTGTGGGCCCCCCATTGTTGCAGTGGCAGCCCCTCCCCTTTTCGTGTGGCAGGCCACCTCATACGGCTGCAGCAAACTTATTTCATTGTATTTTCTGCATTGCCTCTGCTCTTGTAAGTTCACCGCGGACCTAGCAGCTGTTCTCTGCCGGGACAAAATTTCACAGTGTGGCTGTTATCATGAGACTTTGACCCATCCAGGAACCACCGCCAGGCCCCATGGTAGACTTACAAGAGTCAGGGCAGTGCGGCAAACATGATAGAGTAAATTTGCCGTGCTGCTGCCGCTATGTGGGTTGCCTTTCTGCCCAGGCCCCCCTACATTGCAGGGGCTGCTTGGGTGACATTTACGCCACTGGTCCTGGCAATGTGAACAACCTTTAGGGTGTGTTTTCACATTTGCTTTACAGCCAATGACTGTGTAAACAGGACAGTAATGGGACACAGAGGCTTCTTTATCTCTGAGACACAGCCGCAGGGATGGTATAAAACGGAGTTACTTACCTGTAACTGGAGTTCTCCGGGGACAGCAGGATAAGTCAGCCACACTTGGTGACGTCATCCGACGGCGCCGAGACGGAAGTACTCTCCTATAGCTCAGAAGGGCTTTTTGCCCTTCTGAGCATGGGCCAACTGGCCCCACCCCCCCTGCCTGCCCCTAGCTAACCAGTACGTCACTAGCTTAGCCTTTTTGCCGCTAGGAGGCGGGCATTCGGATGGAGGCTGACCCCTTCCCAGGGGAGGTGGGCGGGTATGTGTGGCTGACTTATCCTGCTGTCCCCGGAGAACTCCAGTTACAGGTAAGTAACTCCGTTTTCTCCTAGGACAAGCAGGATGAGTCAGCCACACTTGGTGCCTCCCAAGCTGCCATGTGCTGAGGTGGATGGGGGAAGGCTGAGACAATTCGTTAGGGCTAGCATGCGCCCTTGTGGTACCGCATGTTGAAACCAGATCCTGTAGGTACGAACCTGTAGGCCTGTAGTGATGTTGAGAGGGGTGCAGTTACCAGGTACCGTATGCTGGTCTGCGCGGTTGCGATGCACACAAGTGCGGAGGGTGTAGTTGTAAGGCACACCTGTGTGGTAACCAAAAGGTTTTTTGGGTTTTTTTGTTGGTAATCAACTCTGAGGCTTGTTACCGGAGATGTTATGAGGCCATTAGCGTAGCAATGGACCGCAAAGTCGCTGCTTGGCCCAACACAAGCTTTGGGGAACCACAGCATTGATGAACCCGTGGCTTTGGAGAGACATGGCCAAGGTTGGTCATTGTTGGACGCAGAAACACAGGGCTGGATGGGCCTAGCTCTGACCCAGTAAGGCATGTCTTATCGCCCATGGTCACAGTGGGGTGATTAAGAGTGGTATGAAGTTGATCCCTAAGCCCGCAGAGTCAATATTCTGGGCGGCTGGTCCAGATTGTTGTGGCTGCATGGAGGACAAGGCATAAAGAGAAGGACAGGGAGCCATGGCTTCTGTTTATGAGTCTGCGATGTTGTTTGGAGTTAATGTCCCTGACTACAACAACTAGTGGTGCAGAGAGAAGTTTTCCGGTTTGAGAACTCGGGGACCTGGTCTGATCGGGCCAGCCTGGAAGGCTGGCAGATGACATGGCATCTCCTTATGCCTGGACGCCAAGAATTCCGGACCCTATACTTCTCGATATGGTCACTGCGTGAGGTGCACGAATTACCGGTGGTATTACTGCACGGTGTGTACCGGTGCCCTGCCCGGATGATGTGATAGTCTCTGTTGCAAGGCCCTAGTGGCCTTGCAGGCGTGGAGATGCAGGCGGAGTCCCCACGGGCGTATGCTGCTATGCTGCTGGGACTGACAGCCAGGCGCGTACACTGCTCAGGGTAGGTCTTGGGCATACGGTGGCGCAGGGCCATGTAGAAGCTTCCCTGGAGATGTAACTCAGATCATTGTGTCACCACCGGCAGCGAGCTTCCGAGAGTGAGGGCCTCGAGGCGGCTCCCACTCAGCGTTCCACCGCAGCCGATCAGTTGTGGCGCATAGGTGGGTAGAAGACCGCAGGGTGCTGGTACGGGTACCAGACAGTGCGCGTGATGAAGACATTGTCCATTTTAGTGATCACACGTCCTATACCCCACGTGGTGACAAGATATATATATGCGGTCAGCCCCACAGGTGGATGGTGCCCTAAGGGTTGAGTGAGCTCCTTCATGATTCCGAGTGGAGGCGAGGGGCCGGAGCATCCGTAATACCCGATATGACTCTAAGCCCAATTTTGAACCTGTGACCCGCAGGTCGAATGTGCCTGCCATCTGCTATGTGCCACCTGTTCCTCTGCTCACACCTTTGCTGCACCTTACTGCCTGGAGAAGGAGTCCCACTGGGACAGCTGTTCAGGCTCCTGTCCTCTGACCTTTCTTGGGCAGGTTATAGGAGACTGCCTTTTTTTTTTTTTTTTTAAGTCATAGTGCTGTTCTCGAGCTGAACAGAACAAGTTTCGAACCTGTGAGTTGCACCTGCCTTTGCATTTTGAGTCATAGCGCCGCCCTCGAGCTGAGGACAGACCTGACTGGATATCCCAGGTTGGCCATGGGCCTGTCTCTTTGCCTCCATGCACCCTGTGATGTTAGGCTTAGTGTCGCAGGGATTACTGGGGCCGTGTGCTCTCTGCAGGGCGGAGAAGAAGAACCACGTCACGATGAGAGTTACAAGGCTGGGTCTTTGGATGGTTCACCAGAAGGCTCAAGGGTTAACGGGCAGCATGGTTCGATGGATCACAGCATAGGGCTCCAGAGATGGCCCGGCAGAGGTGGGTGGTGGGTGTGAGAGGACCGACACCCTTTTCACCGAGGTGGGCTGCTGTCATTTGGTGGACTGCAGCCATTTGCAGGCACCGTGTGGGCCACTCTGCCCAGATGGAGTCTGGGGGGGGGGGGGGTTCCTTGGTTTTCCGGAAGTGCACAGGTGCAGAAGTATGAATGGTCATGCCTGCAGGCAATGCGCGGTTACTAATCTCCCAGGCCAAAGTAGGGGCATGTGCTGCAGGGCCCACAGTCGGGATTTGAATCTGTGATCTTCTGCTCGAGGACAAAGTGACTATTCATACTGCACCACACTGTTTGCTACTGCAAACTGGTGGTGGATTCGGCACAATGACTATTTATGTACTGCACCCACTGTTGCCGCTGCCGAGTCTTGAAAACTGTGGTGTATTGTCAGTGCTTATGTGGATTGTCAGGGCTTAGTTAGGCCGAGGGCGTCTCATCCACATCTGGTGGACGGTGCGTCTCATCCACGTCTGGTGGGCTGCCAAGTCTTCCATTGAAGGCCGTTGTTTGGAGGCTACAGGGGCCGTTCCCCCACGCCTCTTGGTAGGGAATTGATCCCACCCAAGTGCTACATAGTTGCAGACGTGAAGCCTCCTGCTTTTCTGGATTGTAATCTTCCACACCGCCTCTGAAGTGATATGTGCACCATATCATTTCTACGGGGTCTGACCTGGGACACTGCCCCTTCGTTTGCTGAGGCTGTGTTAGTGTGTGAGGCGCTGGCTACTGGTGTGATGTAGCTTTGGCTGTGCGGCCATGTACTGTAGCTTCAGCTGTGCGGCCATAGATCCAGCTGTGCTGCAATGGTGATGTGGGATCCTCAGGCAGTTGTTTTGTGTCAGGGCTGGCTGTGCCCCTGTGGTCTTTGTTTCTGTCCTGGACTAGTCTGGAATGGAGCTGTATGCGGGAGCAGGAAGTAGCGTGAAATGCAGAGGTGCCAATGTCCGGCGGTTGCATGCTGAGAGGTGGCAAGTGCCGGCGGTTGCAGGCTGTACTGTGAGAAGGAAAACCCCTACAGTCTTCATTTCTCACGGTCGGCGATGTGACCGGAGATGGCTGACACATGCTCCTTGAAGGCTATTAGTAGTGCTGGGGAGGGGGTCAACCGGTACACTGAAGAGTCCAAACCTTGATACCACTACCAAACTACAGAGTGGCCCTGCCCACTGTTTTAGGGGACATGCGCTTGGATGTTGGGGTGGTGCCTGAGCCGGAGACTGGATGGGCACGGAAGCGCCACGTGTGTCAGCGTCCGGGGAGTCTGAAGCCTGCTTTCCCTGCTACTAGCTCATTGCTCTAACCACTAGGTTAGAGTTTATGGAATCCTTAGGAGGAGCCCCAGAGCAGCTACCCATGCATTGTATCTAATCCACGTAGTTGGATGCAGATGTCGCTTCCTACTTGCCCATTGTCATCCTGGTCACCTTTGTAACCAAGGCATCTGCCTTGGGAGTCCAAGAAAACTCCTTCTCCCTTTTGGGAATCGGGCGCAGGTCCTGGCTGCGGAGGGTTGATGGGAATGCCTTCCGAAAATCTGCGTGTGAATGCATGCTGAAAACAGATTCCCTGGCCGTTGTTAAGGTACTTAGCAGGTTCTCGTGCCCTTCCGTGGAAAGGGCATGCGTTTGACGCCGGAGTAGAATTCCAGACCATTTTGTTGGGGCTCCGAGGGGCTAAGGACTTTGTCTATGCCCCAGTGGAAAACATGGTCTGCAGGAGCCACAGCCGGGACTTGAACCTGTGACCTTCCGCCCCTGAACACACTGCTGTGTGTACTTTACCAAACTGTTGTTACCGTAGATTTCCCAACCATTATGCTGAGGCACTGGAGGGGTAAGTGACTTTCCCGGTTGTGTCCCTGGTGACCGGAGATTAGAGCCGGTACCCTCTCTGTCAGCCAGTGCTGGAGGCTCTGTATGTCGTCAGCTCTGGAGGCGTTGTGGGATACACTGGACAGACTTGCTGATGGCTGATGTGTCCCGCCAGTGGGAAATTGCACACGCTGCAAGCCGTGACTCCCTGTAAGCAGTGTGGCAGCATGGGGGAGTTAAGTCCGATGCTGCCTTAATCAGCACGGAGAGCCAATTTGGCCTCGGTGCAAAGAGCAAGTCTAAATCCGCCCTCGTTTTACACAAGCTAAATGCGATGGAGGTCTAAGCTACAATGCAACAGACATTGATAACTTAAATTCTTTTGAGACAACGGAGGGTCAAGGCAATGGAGGGTCAAGTGACCTGGCCAAGGCCAGGAATCAAGCCTGGTCGCTTGGGTCCCAAGTCTGTGTGCGCCAACAGAATTTCCCACGTCGACACAGAAGTAGCCTTGGTGGAGCTGCTCCTGGATTCGTCGGTCTCCTGGTCATGCAGAAGGAGGCTGGCAGACTCGACCCTGGCGAGCCCTGTCCATCTGGAGCATATGGACGGCACGCTGACCGGGAGATCCCGCTGAAACTTTCCTGAGTGGGTGATGGACCTGGCGGCAGAATCCAGATCACCTGGCCCCGTGAAATCCTGGCACCGCGACTCACTGTCTCTAATCCCTCAGGTGGCTCAAGGGTGCTCCCATGCTGGCCATGAAACGTGAGGTCTGACGCCAGCCAATCGCGCTGAGGGGGGCGGGCCAATGCAGCGCCAGCCAATGGCGCCGAGGGGCTGCAGCGATGCCGTCCGATCGTACGGAGGGGCGGCGGCCCACAGCAGGGAAGCACGCCTGGAAGAGAGGTTGACTGGGGACATCGAGGCATAGCTTGCTTACAGAGCTGTTCACCCCTCCTGCTTGGATTATTCGGAGTCCATCTCCGTTTAGGTCGGCGCTGACCGATGGTGGTGCCGGAGTGAGGCTGTGATGTCATCGGCGCTGATGGAGGAGTGCCCTCTGTGCAATCGGCCCTTCCTTTGCTGTTTGGGTCTGCGCCGATGCAGGGGAGGAGCCCGAGATGAATCAGGCCATGCTGATTTGATCGGCGCCGGCCAATGGCACCGCAGGGGGGAGGAGCCAGGAGCTGTGATGTCATCGGCAAGATGGCCGCCGTCCTGGGACTCACATGGTCACCTCGTGGCATCCTGGGATTCTCATGGTCACCTCGTGGCCGGTCAGGAAGGAGCTGCTGGGATGTAAGCAGACAGACGGAGGCAAGGATTTGCGTCCAGGAAGGAGGTCTGGGGTGCATCCAGTGCCGCGTAAGAGCCTCTTAGTGATAGTCGCATATGCAGGATAGAAGGCTTCGGGAGGCATGGCGGGGATGGGGGCCGGAGGCACATACCAGCGACAGAGGCTGCAGTGGTAGAGATCCAAAACCGCAAGGATTACTAGCTGCCTTTCAAGGAGGAGGCAGGTCTTGCACATCAAACCTCAGAGTATTAGGCAAGACTCTTGCTGAGCCATTACTCTAGGTTGCAAGTGCCTGTCTGGCAGACATGGGGATCCCGGTCATCTCTGTTTGGAAGAGATCTGAAAAGAGAGAATCAGAAACAGCATTAAAACATTTTTAAAACGGTAAGAGGATTCCTCTAGAATAATGTAGTATTTGTGGTGGAGAGTAGAGAGGTCCGTCTTGCTGGCAAGGCGGAAGAACTGAAACTGGTTAGCTAGGGGCGGGCAGGGGGGGTGGGGCCAGTTGGCCTATGCTCAGAAGGGCAAAAAGCCCTTCTGAGCTATAGGAGAGTACTTCCGTCTCGGCGCCGTCGGATGATGTCACCAAGTGTGGCTGACTCATCCTGCTTGTCCTAGGAGAATCAATTTTTCCAGCAGGATCATTTCTGTATCAAGGCAGGTTTTAACCATATGGCCTTTACTTTCCTTTGTTTCTGTAGTATTTATTATTGTGTGAAATGACATTTTGGTGATATCCTTATAAAACTAAGCAATTATCTTCAGTTTAGTCCCCGACTTCCCTATTTAGGAAAGTTTTTTATAAATAAGAGCTAGAGTACTTTACCCACTGGTTATTTAATACATTTGTAAATATATCATGGTTCAAGGAAATAATTAAAACCAAATTATAGCCATCTCTTACCATTTAAACCTGTCATCCCATGATGCATTGCAAGACTCTTTATGCAAGACATCATATAGCAGTGGAAAGTTTGAACAGTAAAATAAAGTCCAATTGGCCATCCAGTCTGCCCAGTTCAGATTCTTCCACTTATAAATTCCCATAAGGTAAGAGAGACAAATAAAGACAAAGCTGTTCCTTAACTTGCAGTATGCAGCGGGATCTGGTTACACGAGAGCCATCAAATCCATCTGATAGGCACAATTTCTTTATTCCAGGAAATCATTCAGGAGCTCAACTGGGAGGTTCTGCTACCATCATAGGCTACTTGATCCGATGCTTGGTCACTCCTGCAGACGGAAAGTTCTGGTAGAGAAGTTAGTAAGCACTGGAACCTTGAAAGCAAATTCCGGAAGGCAGGAGACTCTTCTGCTTGCAACATGTCTCATTAAGATAAGGACCATTGTTCCCGCAAAGCTGTACGGGAGTCCTCTGCCCATCCTGCTGCTGGGAGAAGGTACCGCCCGCTCCTCACCACTGAAAACGTGATGTCGCAGCACCTTCACCCACCAGCAGCAGCGCAGGCAAACGACTCCCATGCAGCTTTGCGCAATATTAAGGATCCAGTACTATCATTTGCACTGATAGTTACAGACACAGCTCTTCTAAGTGATTCTAGTGTTTGCCTCCTACACCCTTGTTAATCTCTTCCAAGTCCTGACTGATTTTTTTTCCTGAGAGCTATTTTTGTGCAAATGAGAAAAAAAAAGATAAAGAAAATGTATAAATTCTTTAAGGAATCTTAAGGAGGCTGTGATTTGTTTACTTTAACTTGATTTGCAGTTTTGCTAGTGAATATGCTGTCCGTCTCCTGGGTCCGGTATGCAAATGGGAGCTGAGAAATAAGGCCCAGCTGGGAAGAATAAATTTATAGTTGACTAAAAGCTTGTCAATATGGGCTGTACTATGAGGCAGCAATTCATCACCGAGCATGTCACATGGTTTTCAGCTGCTTAGACAGTGGTGTGTAAGAGGGAAGAGAAGAGGCTTGTCTGTCATGGTGAGTGAGGGCAGAAAAATAGCAGCTTGAAAAGGCCACTTCTGTCAAGAATAGTGACTGTTGAGTCAAACTAGTAGATTGTCATCCAACTCTCCCTGTTTAGGGCTTCTCGACTGGTCCACACTGAGTCCACAGTCCACCCCTTCATACTCCTGGATAAGAAGCCTTCAGAAGGGCCACTTCACTACCTGAATCACAGGGATCTGGTTTGCCGTCTCCTGAAAATATTTTTTTACCAGTAGTCTTCCAGCCAAATGTTTCCCTCTGTGCTTTGAAGCGCAGTCCCTGAAGCCCACATAGTGCACTTTTGTGGGGCCTGAGTCCATGGTCCCAGATCCGTTACTCAGGACATGTTTGCTGGCACTTCAGTTATCTTCATGGACATGCCATTTTTTATTTTTTTACTGACTAGGGAATATTGCTCCTAAGACAGATGTAATTTTTGATGTTGCTAGAAATTCAGATACATTTTATTAGATGGAAGGTTAGGTGTTAAAAATCCTACAGGCAGGACCACGCCAAGTTAGAAATGCACCCTGTGAGATCATGAACCTGACGCCTCTGATGCAGGAACTCACTCTTATAGGACTTCTTAAAAACCCAGTGATGACATCAGCACCCCTTCGGTACTTTGCGCAGCCTTTGCAATGGCCCTACCTACAGGCTTTGGCAAAACACAGAACATAGGGGAGGGGGAACAAAGATTTGGGAGACATTTAAGAAAAGACACAAAACAGGACGGCTAAAACCGGTGCAGAAATAAGGAAAGTGTAAAATTCCAAGGCTGAAAATTCTGGGAGGCATGAAAATCTCTGAGATTTGCAAGCTATGCTGAGATCCCAGTATTTCCTTTTTTGTACATATCATTCTAATGCAGACAGCACTTTCTTTCATTAAATTTCTTTCTCATTTCATGGAGAATCAGTCTCGGTGAAATACAATATATTCATCTATAAAAATCCCATTGAATTCTGGGATGTGTAGTCCTGCTTGCCTACATGCGCTAGGTTGTGAAGGGACAGGCGTTGCAATACAAGCTAATAGGATCCCAACAGTTAGCCCCGCTTTTTTGGAAGAGCCAAAGGCTATGTGGCAACTTTGCAGAATTTGTGCACCTAGAGGACATACGAGACAATGGCTTCTGGCATAATCGTATTTCGTATTGGAAAGCCATCTTTTCTTAGCCTTGTACATTCTGTACAGTAGAGTTTAGCTTTTAATCTGATCAGCTTGAATGATCCATATCTGCTGATGTCACTGATGATCTATTAGGTCTCACAATAATATAAATATAAAATAATATAAAATGACAGCACATCCTCTTTTCCTGTGGTTCAAATTAATGAAAGAAGAATATGCGCTATAGTAAATGTTCCAATCTTATGCCGAAGAGAGATAGTGAGGGATTTGGTGTGGCAGCGTTTTGGTTAACATCACTTGAACAGGAGACTGCAGTCCAACATAAGATACAAAAACTGGCCAATGACTAGCTGAGTCACATGCAGGCCATCAGGCACACTGGAAATTCCCCTAGGGCAGCAGTTTCTGGGAGAGCAGCAAAGAGCAGGGCATTCAAAGCCGGGGGAGGGGGGGGTAATAAGGCCTAAGGTTTGCCTAGGGTGCCAACACCTTGAACCAACTCTGGGACCGGCCCAGGTCGTGTGGCTGTGCTGCTGTTCTCTTGCATAAATTAATTTAGGGCAAGCAGTCAGCCTTTAAGAGCACCTGTGATTTACGGGGATCTGACTTCCAAAATCTTTTTCTATGTTGTAATAAATCTCCAAAGTCTCTAGAGTAGGGGTGTGCACAAAAACATTTTTAATTTCATTTCTTTCGGGAACTCCACTCCTCTGGCAGATTCCTTTTATCTGTGCCCTTCTCTGCCACTGCCAACTCGACTTCATTCATGCCGCCTTCCTGCTCCATATGCCTGGAACAAAGTACCCAAATCAGTGTGTCGGGCTCCTTCTCTAGCCCTATTCAAATCCTGGCTAAAACCCACCTCTTTGAGGCTGCTTTTGGATCCTGATGCCCCTCACTTTCTCGTTCACTGCTTATGTGTATCTTATCATACTCTAGTCCCCAGCTTTGTGATGTTGTTCATCTTGATTGGATTGTAAGCTCTGATGAGCAGGGACTATATCATCCATCTATACCTGCAGCGCTGCCTACGCCTTGTAGCGCTATACAAATGATTAGTAGTAGCTATTTGCTGCTAATTTTGTTGCATTATTACAAGGAAGAAATCCCAAAAGAGCCACGTTTTAAAAAGAAAAAGAAAAACAAAAAATAAATGTCAGGTCCTCACTGCCACTGCTGCAAGAACCTCTCCCGGGCCCTCCCCCAATCCTCCACTCCCTTCCCAGCGTCTTACCCCATCCATGGAGGTGATGGTAGAATCCCTGGTCATTCCTGGCCCACTGGTAGAGCAAAAGAAAATAATGCCGGCAGACTAAATGCCAGCACCGTTGTGTATGATGCCGGCTGGCTTTAGAACTGCTGGTTTGGCAGAAGTGAGCAATGGCACTTATCCTTGGTCCGCCAGCACTGTTTACTCTTGCTGCTGTGATGGGGCAGACGTGACTGGGGATCGCTCCTTCCCTATGAGGATACCACCATCACCATGGATGGGTAAGATGGTGAGAGGGTCGGAGAGGGACCAGGAAAATTTTATTTTAGCGAGGGCGGGATTTAAATTTAAAATGAAACAAAAACAAATACAATTGTTTTTTATTTTGTTTTAAATATTAAAGAAATGAAACGGAACAGTTTCTTAAAATGCTCTGTTTCAAATAAACACCAGCGATACGTGGTCTAGTTATAGCATGTCCACCTGAACACAAAAATAAAAAACGACGCGCCTTGAATACCCGATATTGCCGGAGGTGCGGAAGAATAGACATTCCATCTGTGCCACATCTAGAGTACTTGTCTCCTAAAGCAGTCAGTTTCGGCTGACGAAATTCAAGTCGAAAAGTGCAGTAGCAGCAATAGTGACATTTTATGCTTGGTATTATGGTGATCCACTGAAAAGTTTCTTATCTCTGGTGCCCTTCAGACAAGTTCCGCTGAACTATACATGTATCTGTGATTCGCTGATTATTACAGAGTTTTTGTGAGACTTTGAAATCATCTATTTGACATTTTTTGCAAGATATTGTAACTATAACATGTGACATTGATTTTTAGATGCAATTGAAAAGATGTAATATATTATAACAAAATAGGACTACGTTTGGGAACTGATGATTGGATTTACAGGTAGCTTTTACAGCAATACATGGCTGATTTGCCCCGTACTGAGGTCTCTTATCTCCACAACATTTTTCTGTTTCCAACAAAATCACAGTCCTGCTGTGTAAAACAAAAGACCCCACCCCTTTCCCCAGGACAGAATTATATGGCTCAAAGAAGTGACAGGTTTCGCTCTGATGAAGCTTTTTTCCTGAGATCAAGGTTATTTCCTTTTTTTATCGCTGTTCTACGTCATTAAGAAATGAAGGTCAGTAGCTGTGAATCGGGTACTTTGAAGCATCCTGCAGGGGCGAAAGAATGCGGTTCCACATGAAATCTGACGGCCAGCCTGGTTCTAGGGTTGTGGATCTCGTTAGGGTGTTTTTCCTTTTCTTCTGTGCTCTGCATACCGGGCAGATGCAGCACAAAGTAAACTGTGACCTCATGGGAGTCCCGGTGCTTGTCCAAGCGATGGTGCATCTAGGTGTGCCAGGACTCGGCATGTGCTCGTAGCCCCCGGATCTGTGACCCAGCCAGGCTGTGTCAGGATTTTCCATGCATGAAACTCGTTTCTCAGCGCCTGCACACTTTAGCCCCCCCCAAAATGGATTTCTGCTGGAATAAACTATACTCCTTGATCCATTTCCCGGGCTTTGTTTACTTCCCTCTAAGAAGCATCTAAAAAACATGACAGTTTTAGGTTGGTAGCACTCGGGAAAACAAATGCAGAGACTGTCTCTTGAGAAAGATCCCTGAAGATCCTGCTTCCTACAGGGGTTGTTGTGGGAAATGTCCCTTTATTTCCCGTTTCCTTTATAGGGATTTATTTGTTTGGATTTAGGTCACATCTTTTCAGGAGTAGCTAAATGTGAGTTACCTTCAGGTAGAGTAAGTATTTCCCTGTTCCCAGAAGGCTTAGGGCCCTTTACTGAAATGCATTTAGCAGTTGGTGTGTATTCAGAGACGGCCCTAGAGTTGGTCCAAAGTGTTGGAGCCCTAGGCAGACTTTAACTTTAAACCCCCTCTGACTGTCAAAATCTTTATTTAGCTTTGAATGTCCTGCTTTTACTGCCCTGCAGAGGTTGCCGCCCTAGGTGACTGCCTAGTTTGCCTAGTGGTAGGGCCAGCCCTGTGTGAAGTTTGGTGCATGGTAGCTGTGCGCTCTGGCCTGCAGTAACTGTTAGCATAGGGACATGATAGTTACCATGATCCAATTCATTCACTAGCTACAAATCAAGCATTGGGGTGGAAAGTGTGTGTGGGAAGCACATTGCAGTTAGTGTGGGGGACATATCACGCACTGCAGTGAAAGCAATGGGAGAAGGTGAATGTACCAAGGGATTGGGTATAGAGAGAGAAAAGAAGTGGGCTTAAGAAAGACCCTTGGGAACACCAACTGAAAGAGGGATAGCAGTAGAGGAGGATCCACCAGAACAGACACTGAAGGAGCGATGGGAGAGATAAGAAGAGAACCAGGATGTACAGAGCCCTTAAAACCAAGTGAGGACAGGGTGTTGAGGAGAAGGCGCGGGTCAACAGTGTCAAAAGCAGCAGTAAGGTCAAGATGGATGAGGATCGAGTAAAGGCCCTTGGATTTTGCCAGGAACAGGTTGCTGAAGACTTTGGTAAGAGCCATTTCAGTAGAATGGAAAGGACAAAAGCCAGATTTCAGTGGATCCAGAAGGGTTTGAGAGGAGAGAAAGTCAAGGCAACTGAGGTGAACCACACGTTCAAGTAGTTTAGAAATGAAGCAGAGAAGGGTGATGGGTCGATTGATTGGAAGGACAGCTAGGATCTAGTGAAGGTTTCTTGAGGAGAGGCTTGAAGGCTGTTGGGACAGTTGCAGTGGAGAGCGATAGGTTGATAATTTGAGAAATGGAAGGGATGACAGATGCTGACAGATTAGAGGCCACGATCGACTCAACTTATGACCTAGTGGGAAGACTTGACCAGAAACTTGCAATCAGGGGTTTCAGCCATAGATCAGTCTCAGGATTTCAGAGACAGTAAAACTTAGAACCTTAAGTCTATAAGAAAGTCAGGGATGGATTGACACCTTCCTTCTTACGAATAGAGGGGCATGGTAATGGATCCTTCCACTATGAAAAGGTTGAAAGCTCTATCCTCGAGTCATTCAAGATCCACCCCCCACCCCCCCTCCCCGCCCCAACAAAAATGATAAAGCATTGAAAGATGAGCAATCTATAATAAATGAACAGGTGCTGCAAAATGTTTATACCGTAAGCGGTACTATACACATCTTCCTGACTTTTTATCATCAACCTCGAGATGGCTTATCATCACTCAGAGTATGTAATAACATACAAAAAGCAACGAAAGAAGAAACACAGTTTTCAGTTTGCTTCTTGTATATATGGCTACTGTATGATTTTCTGCCCAGTTTTCCCTGCCTCGAAAATATTATAGTCAAGCTACTGCACAATAGAAATGGATTGGAAAGCCCAGGATGTGTTTTGTTCTGAGATGACCTGATGCTTATCATCTACGTGTCTATTACCATCCTCTCTATTTTACCTTTTTGCAATTAGAGGAAGGAGCATATTTCTTACTAAAGGCCCTGATATCTGAAAGCACTTTCCCGATAGCAGGTCCTGATCAGCCCTGGCTGTTGATTTACGGCTAGCACAATCCAAATGGTGCCGCTGAAAATCATCACGTACTATCCCAGTGCTGTCTGGTAACGTTGGAGCAGAGTGAGGGCATTCCTTTGAATTATCAGAATAGCCGCAATGTTTAGTCCACTATCCGGATAACTGTCCGGATAATTCTAGAGCCACAAGAAGCGTATCCTAAGGTTTTCTGGATAGTGGACTGAATATCGCCACTCTCTGGAGAACAGCAGTGCTTGCCAATGTCCTAGCTAACGCCGCCAAACCATCCGTTGACAGGACCAAGAAACAACACCACAACAAGAGACAAAACAAACCATGGTACTCAGCAAAAATACGACAGGAAAAGAGGGAGCTCAGGAAAATTGAACGGAGATGGAGAAAAAACAAAACTACTTCCGACCAACATCTTTACCTAACAAAGCAAAAACAATACAATGAACACATCAACCAATCAAAGAGAGAATTCCACACAAACCTGATAAATTCTTCCATCAACAAACCCAGAGAACTTTTCGAAATAGTAAAAACCTTGACAAAAGAGCAAGCAGCAGAAAGAGAAATACAAGTGGATCCACAGATATTCGCCGACCACATCAAAGACAAATTTCACTCCACAGAGCGCTCAACACCCAGTAGAACCAACAGAACGAACGTCCACCCCAAAACCTGGGGCACATTCCACTCACCCTCAAAAGAGCAGATATCAGACATCATCCCCACAATCAACACAAGCACTGCTCCTACAGACCCTTGCCCAGTGTCATGGGTCAAAGCCACCAAAGCAAGCCTCATACCAAACATTCATAAAATGGTACACAACTCACTCACTCAAGGACTCATGCCACAGCAATTAAAGCTTGCCTCAGTAAGACCAATCACAAAGAAAACTTCTCTCGACAAAAAGGACCCAGCAGCATACCGACCAATCTCCAGCATACCCTTCCTCGCAAAAATAATCGAAAAGACGGTTCAACTACAACTTCAGGAACACATTGACGAACACGGAACTCTCGACGACAACCAACACGGATTTCGTCCCAACCATGGAGTCGAAACTCTCCTGATCTACCTCTTCGACAGCATCATAAGAATAATTGACGACATCAGGAATGGAATTATAATGATCTTCATCGACATCTCCTCAGCGTTCGACACAGTTGATCACAATATACTCCTGGAGAGACTGAAGAACACTGGTATACACGGTACCACTCTAAAATGGTTCCACTCGTACCTAACAGAAAGACAGCTACAGGTCAAGGTGGGACAGGACACCTCCCGGCCCATAAACGTCCAACAAGGAGTACCACAAGGATCCGCACTCTCAGCAATCCTTTTTAACATCTACATCCAACCAATATGCAACATTATGAAAGAGAACAACATCCAATACACAATATACGCAGACGATATAATGGTATACTCCCCGATATCAATCGAAAACCCAGACTTCTCTAAGATAGCAGACTGCCTTACCCAAATGGCGAAGTGGTGCCAAAACAACAATCTAGCTATAAACTACAACAAGACTGAAGCTTTAATCATCACTCGAAACCAAAGCTTCACACACCCACCAAACATAAAGATACAAAGCACCACGATACCGATAAGATCGGAGGTGAGATACCTTGGGGTTACTCTGGACAGTAAACTCAACCTCAAACCACACATAGACAAAACAATCCAAAAAGCATATTACAGGATGCGAATCATCAGGAGACTGAAACCACTCCTCGCTCCAGAACACTTCCGTACAGTCTGTCAAGCACTGATAACCCCAATACTGGACTTCTGCAATCCGATATACCTCGGACTACCAAAACAAGCTCTCAAACCACTACAGCTGGCACAAAACACTGCAGCTCGAATCATATCCGGAGCCGCAAGGCAGGAGCACATCACACCTACACTAAAGGACTTACACTGGCTCCCAATCATTGCTCGCATCAGATACAAGACTATCATAAACCTATTTAAGATAAAAGAACACACATCAGCCAACAGCCTCCACCTGCTCATACAACCGGAAACCAGCGCACGTCCCAGAAGAAGTCAAACACGCAACCGAGTCAGCACCCCAAATGAGTACAAGCACACACGCAAGGACACAACAGACAGAGCTCTCTCCATGGCTGCTCCAACAATATGGAACAATCTACCGGACGATCTAAGGGCAACTCCAGACCTCAAAGACTTCAGAAAACAACTGAAAACCATGCTGTTCATAGAGCACTATGGTCACATCACATAACCTAAGATAATGGATAACAGCACTCCAATCCTCCCAAACAACTGAATATATATAAAATATGATTCTAGCACCACTGTAAATAGCCCACCCTGTATATAGCTCAAACAAATCAAGCACCCAACACATCCCTCACACAACTTTATCCTCACTGCATGTACAACACACACACTTTACCTGATTGCTTGCTGTGATACCACCTTGATTATTAAGATAAGGCGGTTTAGAAATACTGTTAAATAAATAAATAAATAAAATTATCTGAATTATCTTTAATTGCACAGCTGGTGTTTAAAAAACACACCGACCACAGTGTTTAAATATTAACTGAACATTTTCAGCACAGTAGCATGCTTATTATGCTGTACTCCCCTCATGAATGCTGGATCTAAACCTTGGGTAACGTGCCTTCAGGACTTAATTTCTGTGTTCTAACCACTAGGTGTCACTAGAAACATAAAAGTGGAGCATCTATAGCAAGTATGTACTGTGTATATACGAGTCTATCTCTGTGTGTATTAGAGAGCATATAAAATTCTGTGCTATAAGCGCAGTCTAATCCAGTCGTGATTTTACCCATTGCATACATCAGCTCAGTTCTGTGTTCCCTAAGGAAGACAGGACTATATCTCACTGAATACATGGGGATACAAGTCCGCACTGGCTGAATCCGTCCCTTATCTGGAATTATTGGGGAAAGTGTCCTCATATCAAACCTTCAGAGCATGCTAAATGGTGAATGATTTTCCCATTAGCTGCCTTGGCTTCCTACTTTCAGCTCAGAAATCCCATCTTTATCCCTCGCAGGCTGTAATATGTTAGTCGATACAATGCTTGCAACTCCGCGGCCCTCTCCACATGCTGCTGTTGGCCGTCTAGTACTATGGAAGGCACTTTGTCAGATTTAGAAAAATAAAGGGAGCAGCATGATTGCTAGACTGCCGTCTGACTCAGGTCAACCCAAAAAGGCTGATCCGGTCCTGATTTTACCCCCCTGCGTGCATAAGGATATAGGAAAGGCAGAGCATTTTTTAAAAACCAGCCGCTTCTGCCCCAATGCAAAAGGAAGTCCATATTGGGCTTCAAAGAGAAAGAAAGCGCAAACGGCGCTGCAGCACCAGAGGTTGAGGGTAAGCACTGCGGGGCTGTTTGAAGTCATTGCTACCGCTGAAGGAGCCAGAGAGAGGCAGCGGTGGCAGAAATGGGCCGCCGTTGGACCACTGGCCTCTCTAGGAAGATGCCTAGTTCAACTAATGATCACGCCGGCCCTGGTGGTACGGTTACACATACAAATGCTGGATTTTGAAAATCTGCACATCCATGAGGTACCGATTTAAAGAGCCGTCCTCGAAATCTCTGACTTCTGTCCTTTGGATGTGGTTTGGAATGCCTGAGACCGTAGCACATTTCACCCCTGCAGCGCTCCTCCAAACCCCAGGCCCAAACGAGGACTTAGCCAAGGCTTATGCATGACTCCGAGCATATTAGGGGTGTGAAGGCCAAACCGTGGTTAGTTTTCCATTTCATTTATGGGATTTGTTTGTTTTGTTTGTTCTTTAATGTTTTTGTCATTTTGAGTGAGGGGGCTGGGAGTGATGTTAATAGTGCACACTGTACTTCAGTAATGTGCTGATTGGTAAACTGTGTGTGTTACTGAGTAATAGGGCACAATGGCGTCCACTGTTAATGCCACTGAAAAAGAATGCAATTATTTTTTTTGGGGGGGGGGGGCGGGTCCTGTTGATTTGGATTAAAATCAAAATGGGAAATGTCATTTTTAATCCAATGAATGCAGGTCCCTAAAATTTACGGAGGCATACCCAACCCCAGCCCAGAACACGTCCCCTTGAAATATTAGCATGTTGCCGCATACGCATATAAGTGGTTTCTGTGTAAATGGTGTTAAGTGGGTACTTGATGTGCATTAACTCCATTAAGGTGCGTTAAAACCTTTAATAAAAGAGCCCTTAGCCTTCTAAAATCACCTTCATTGTGCTGGGTTTCCCTGTGCAAAGCAGGAAATTGCTCCAAACATGTAATGGGGACAAATCCAGGACTGATTCAGTTGCTTCGAGTTGATCCAAGGGCCGGCTGAACTATTGGGGGAGCTAGGCAGTTACCTAGGGTGGAAGCTTCTGCAGAATCACAAAAAACAGCTGCATCCGAGCAAAAGCAATAGGTGCCGAGGGCCACACAAATGCAAAGAGCTACCAGCAGACACATTTACCTGCAGGGAAGGCGGGCAGCTTTTAAAATAACCCATTTACTTGGATAAATGGCCTTTGGAAATTATCCTCATTATGTAAATATATTCAAAACAGAGGATGATGTCTGTTTGGTCCAGGAATGTTCTAGGGAGGGTGATGATAGAGTAATCATGATTGCTGAATTTGATTATCAGACTCTTGGGGGAGAGAGTGATGGGCTAGCATCTTGATAATTAATTGGGTGGGGGGATCTCAAGATTTGTCTAGGGTCCTAATTCTCTTGTATCAGCCCTAGTTGTCCAAGGCTGGGTAGCAAGGCTAATGATGGGTCTGAAAGCATCAAGTTCCCCTGCACACATTGAAAGGACGCTATGGAGCTCAGAAATATAGACAGAGGTCTTAGTTTATGATGCAACTGACACACACAATCAATGCTGAGAAAGCAAGAATGTGAGCCACGTTTACACATAATTCCAGATCACCACACCAGCGACAGTTCACGGGACTTCAGTGTTTTGTTTTTGAAAAATCAGAATTGCAAATCCATATAAACAGTAGGATAAGACAAGAACTGGCTCCAGAGGTGTGTTAGGCGGTGGCAAACCTGGCAAATGCCTGGGCTTCCATATCAAAGGGGGCACAAAGCCTCCATGCCTCATGCTGAAGGAGGCCTAGTCTGATGGTGGCCTTTGGAGCTCCATCATCAAATCTGTGAAAATAAATAAAATAAATACATCAGTTTCTGCCCTGGGCTGCTGCATGTCTAACACCAGCCCTGACTGTCTCAATCATCTGTTAATCCTGTCTCAAAGGCTGTGGGAAATACAGCAGCGGTGTCTGGATAGGAGGAGCAACCTATTGGTTACAGAAGTGGGCTGTGAAGCATGGAAGCCAGGGTTCAAATCCCCATGATATTCCTTGTGAACCTTGGGGAAGTCACTTAACCCTGCATTGCTTCAGGTATAAACGTAGGGCCTGATATTCAACGCCCTTAGCTGGCTGGCCAATGGGAGGCTCTCACCCCAATATTCAGTGGCACTATCCGCTTAATATCACTGAATATCTCCACTTAATACCACTGAATAGCTCCACAGACCGCCCTGGCACTATCCGGTTAGTGCAGAGGTAGGACATGGGGGGTATCAACACTAAGCAGATAAATAGCGACTTTAAACTGTTAGGCTGATATTCAACCAGCAGGGGCAGCAGAACACCTTTCTGTTTGTAGGGGCCAAACAAACCAATATCCAGCTCTGCCCTCAAGCTCTCTATTGCTGATGTTGTGCTGTACAGAATATTGGTGGGGTCTTGACCCCCTGTGGCCCACCCCTTTTATGCTGCGTATGGGTGGCACTAATTCGCCCAACTTAGGCTGTTTGAAAGCAAATCTAAATTGCTCGGTGGATAAATACTGTTTTATTTATTTATTTGGTTTTATATACTGCGCTTTTTAAGATCAGCATGGTTTACATAAGAACAACTCAATACATTCAACAGGTACAAATAATGCACAGAACGGGTATATGATACATTAAACATGTTTAAATAACAATAGAATGTTTCCAAAAGCTGAGTGGTTAACATGTGACCTGAGGTAGTGAACTATTTACAGGCTGAAAAGAGCTATGCATTAGCAGGGAGGCCATAAGCAGCTACGGAGCATGATCAAATGAGAGCTGGAAAAGATGTGTCTTAATTGCTTTACGGAAGGTTGAAAGGTCGGCGATAAGGCGGATACGAGGAGGGAGAGAGTTCCAGAGCAGCGGGGCAAAATAGGAGAAGGCTCCTATTTTGCCCTATTTATGTATCTAGCTGGTGTTGCTCAGCCGGGATATCCAGCAGCCGTTCCTATCCAGACGCTGCCGCTGAATTTCCCACTGATATTTAAGTGCCACGGCCGACTACTGTGGCTTTTGAATATCAGCCGTTTTGTAAAGCAGCCCCTTGGATTGTAAACCGTCCAGAGATAGGGAGATGCCTGATATAACTTGAGCTGTTAATGGAAAGGCATGTGCTAAATCCAAATTGCAAAAATAATCCACAACTGTCCAAAGTGACGTAATCAAGCCACTTCTAGTTTCAGCATTTCTCTGTTCTGTCCCTACCATGATGTCTCTTGTACTGGACGGCGTCACTCGCTGTCACCTGTGGCATATACCACGGACTGCAGCGCTCCCCTCGCCTCTTCATCTATCCCCGGGGTCCAGTGACATCGCATCACGGCCACACAAGGGTCATTCTGTAAAAGCAATGACTTCACTAGGATTATCCTTCCCCTTTCTCTCTCTCCTGCTGCTATCCACATCTTGGCTTTGAAATGTAAATCCTGTTTGATGGATTCCTGAATAAACAGCATGAAATCCCACAAGCTGAGGTAGATTTAAATCAATAAAATGCAAACAGGCCCAATCCACTTCTAGACAATAGAAAGGCAGAAAGAAAGCAGAAGCAATTGACTGTCAGACCATGAGCTGAAAATCATGTCAGGAGACCCAGGTTGCTGCTAAGAGGTCATCGTCTTTTAATCCAGAAATATCAGGAAACCCTATTCAGATTGTTAGTATTATTGTGAGTCTAGGTGTGAAGATGGATTGCCAGTTTGTCTATGGCCACCCAAGTGGGATCTTTGCTGATAATTGAGGGTTTTTTTGTACTCCCTCCGAATAGGAAACCGCACCCTTACCGAGATCAGAATGTTAATTTTTGCCCTTGTGCTCCGTAGACTGGATTATTGCCATTCTCCAAATCGTAGACTTTTGGAAATGAAATTGAAACATTTTCATTTGTTACAGAACACAGCAGGCTTTTGGTAAGGGCAAAGAAATATGACCATGTTAGGCCAATTTTTTGCTCATTATTGTTAGCTACATATTGAGGCCTATCTAAACTTCACCGTTTTATGCATGGTTATGAATATGTGTTTCATGGTTTACCTGTGTATTTGGCCTCCCATTTGCATTGCTGCTGTTCTGCCAGGTCCTCGTGTTCACAAAATCAGGAGCCTCTTGGTTTGCCTTCTTTATCTGTTATTCGGTTACCTACTGCTAGAAATTCTGGGGATAATATTGAGTCTGCGATAGTCAGCATTTTTTTTTTAAACATCAGCCACTGTAGGCAAAAGAAAAGGCAGATATTCAGTGGAGGTCTTTGGATATGGCTTCCACTGCAAGACTGTTAACACCAGCCACTGATGAGTCCCACCACCCTCTCGGCCTTCATCATCAACCTGTTCAGGGCGTGGACCACTGCCTGGTTATCTGACCTAAAAAGTACCCTCTTATTTCTAAACCACTCCCCCCACATGATCAGGGCCACCAGGATGGAGAACAACTCTAAAAATGTGATGTCGCGTAATATAGGCGATCCCTGCCACTCCGCGGACCACTCCTCACTGTCTCCCAAAATAAATACCAAAACCCCTAATACCCGTTGCGTCAGTGTATAGCTTCAGGTCCCTATTCGTGAATGGGGGGGGGGGGCGCGACACATGTTCAGGCTGTTGTACTCCTTCAAGAATTTGTTCCCTGACAGCTAAATCCTCCCGCATGTGCCGAGCGACTCGGATAAGTTAGTGGCTACGCCGCACTTTTGCAGTTGCTTTGGCCAGCTGCCTCATGAATGCTCTCCCCATTGGCATTACCCTGCAAGCAGAATTCAAGTGACCTATGACGGCCTGCATCTCCCTCAACGTGACTTTCCTAGCTGCTGTGTTCTACTATTATTACTGCTATTACTACTACTGATCATTTGTATACAAGACATACGCAGCCCTCTCCCCGCCTCCTTCGTTCGTCTCACGGCAATCGCCTCTTCCTTCCCTCACCTACACAGGCCCACCTCGAATCCACCCGTCATTCCGCCTTCTTTTTCTTAGGTCCCGCCCTCTGGAACTCTCTTCCCCTCCCACTCCGCACCGAACTGTCCTACACTCGTTTCAAAGCCCTCCTCAAGACACACCTCTTCTGCCAGGCTTTCGATCTTCCCCTCCCTGCTGATGGTGCCCCGTCCCCCAGTTGTGCCCTCCATCCCCCTTAATTTTCCCTTGTTCCTTCCCCCTCCTCCCCTCCCTCCCTTCTTGCCCTTCCTTGGGCCCTCGCTGTTCTCTATCTGTGTGACTATCTCTCTCTGTCCTATTATTTTTGGCGTTCCTTTCTTTCTTCATTTCCAGCGGCTGTCATTTTTGTTATTGTACACCGTCCTGATGCTCTGGCCTGGGCGGTCTATCAAGTGTTTTAATAAAGATAAAGATGTGCAGACACATGTAAAAGACAGTCCCTGCTCATCAGAACTTACAATTTAATCAAGACAGACAACACAGTAGCTGTAGATATGGGATACATCTGGGGAGAATGGTGAAGAAGAACAGGGAAGATCAGGTCAATCAAGATCCGAAAGCTTTAGCAAAGAGGTGAGTTTTCAGCCTGGATTTGAAAAGGGTCAGAGAAGGCACCTGACGTACAGACTCAAGTAGTTTGTTCCAGGTGTGGCGAAGGATAGACGACCCCAAGATTGCAAGCTGAGGAGACGGGGAGGAGTACAGAGTTATCCACAGAGACTGAGAAAGGAGGAAGGGGAGAGGAGGGTTTAGGGGGAAAAAATAAGAAGCTCAGTTTTGGCCATGTTCAATTTCAAGTGGCAGTGAGACGTCCAAGTAGCAGTGTTAGAAAGGCAGGCAGAGATCCGGGCCTGGATTGCCAGAGAGATTTCAGGTGTAGAGAGATCTGGGAGACATCAGCGTAAAGATGGTACTGAAAGCCATGGGAAGAGATGAGAGCACCAAGGGACTGGGTATATGGAGAGAAAAGGAGCAGACCCAAGACAGATCCTTGGAATACACCAACTGAGAGTGGGATAGCAGTAGAGGAGGATCCACCAGAACAAATACTGAAAGAGCGATGGGAGAGATAAAAAGAGAACCACGATAGCACAGAGCCCTTAAAACCAAGGGAGGACAAGGTATCAAGGAGAAGGTTCTAGTCAACAGTGTCAAAAGCAGCAGAAAGGTCAAGAAGAATGAGGATTGAGTAAAGGTGCCTTGGCGGACAGGGCACTTTATATAATGTGACCTCTGGAGTGCCTTATAGGGCGCCTTATGAGGCACCTTAGGTTACGGCACTGTGAGGGTGTTTTTGCTGGCAGCACTGATTTAAATTAAAAGAAAATGCCTCAGACAGCTTTTTAGATTACACCACAGCAGGATCGAACCCATGACCTCTGCCTCCACTGTCATTGCAGTAACCAGTGGGCTTCATCTTTATAGCTTCTAACACTGTGCTGGCATGTACTTAGGATTAACGCGCGTTAACGTGCCATGGCGCCCACTATCGCGCGATACAGATTCTTGCTACCGTAGGACCGGAACGCCCACTCCTTATATGGCATTCTTCACATTATCGCTGCAACTAGCGCCGGTAACATTAAGATGGTTTAGTAAACATACCCCTTTGTGTGCTGCTGCCACTATCCTGCCACTCAATGGATTGGGCCCGCCAGCCTCTTTGGCGTGCTACCGCATCTGCTTTAGGGACTCTCGGTGGCTACCGCCGTTTCGAGTACCTCAGTGTTGCTGCATCGTCGTTTTCCTCTGCAGCTCTCTTCGGCCCCTGCAGTCACTAACAATCGCCACCGCTGCCCTGTTCCAGAACCTCTCTCTCTGCAACCATCGTGTATGGGCCAGGTAAATGCCGCTTGCTGTCTTGCCGAAAAGACCTCTCTCCCCTACCTACACTCCTTTAAATAACCATCTCTCCCCCCCCCAGTTCCCTGCTCGCCTACCTGCCTGATTGGCCTGTTTGTGCCACTTGCTCTTTTCATCTGGCCTGCTCCTCTCCTCCCCCCCCCCCACCCCAGTTCCACCCTGCCTCCAGCTTTTGGGTGGTCGGCTTGTTATGCCACCCTCTGCCCCTATGAGGCTGGACTGCCTTTTTTGCTGCCCTAAGGTATCTGAATAGCGATACTGAAAATTGCCACTATCTAGATAACTGAAGTGTCCGCCCCGGCTCTGTCCCCGAACCACTCTGGCACTATCTGATAGTCAGCCAGGACCGGTGCTATCCATTAGGCAAACTAAGAGTTACCCAGAGTGCCAACCTTCAAGGGTGGTCCATTGTCTCTGCTGCTACCCTGTTCAGGAGTTACAGTAGCGGCAATGCAGCAGTTACCCAAAGCCTCCGATGCTGTACGCTCTCGGTGCCACACTCTGGCTTCTGCCACCATGCAAACTGGAAGTCTGCGTCAGAGAGGGCTGAAGGGGCTGGTCAAAGCGCGCCACCAACAGCATGCATGCAGCATCCAGCATCAGAGGCTCCCAGCAAGGAGCGGACAACGGGGGTGGGAGCAGGGGAGGGGCAGGAATGAGGGCTTGCATAGGACACCTCTTATCCTCGCACTGGCCTGTTTTCAACACCACTCTCCAGATAGTGCCACCAAATACTTCCCATTTCCTTCAGTGGGATTTATCTGGTTAGCAGGTGCAGCTAACTGTTTGTTTATTTATTTAACATTTTTTATATACTGCCTTTCATGATATCAAGGCAGTTTACATTGAACAAACTGAAATTACATTGAACAGGGCATTATAACTTGGAGATAACTATTTTACATCTTTTTAAATATTGCCCTCCCCAGATTGTGGAATGCGCTTCCCTTGGCTCTTAAGGAAGAAATTAATTTCTTGCATTTTAGGGGGTCATTGAAAGCTTATTTATGTGAACAAGTATAACCTCTGCTGATGGTTAATTATGTTTTATTATTAATATATTATTTTTATTTTATAATTTGTTCTTTAATAATTTGTCATTTTAACTATTGATTGTACTGGTTTAAATTGTTATTGTAATCTGCTTTATTGCTATTAGGATAGGCAGACTATCAAACTAAATAAATCAGATCAGATGCTTGAAACAGATGTGCAGAGAGCGGGAATGCATCCCAGTTCTCCTTTACACATGGCTCCAGGTCTCAGGCCAGGCTGAACCACTCCTGGTTTTTTTCCCATTGTGTCCTTAGGCTTTGCACTTCTATTTTTCATAGGGAAATTGGAAGTGTAAGTGTGTATGTGTGTGTGTAAAAGAACAATAATCGGCAGTGATAGCCTGGATGATAAGCAAGCGGACTGCAGAGATAGATAAACAGAAATGTAAATGGGTGGACGCGTGTGTGGATGAATGGACAGAGGGGCAGATGCGTGTGCGAATGGCTGGGTAGATGGTTGGGTGGGAGGAAAGATGGATGGATAGATAAGTGAAAGAAGAAGTGTGTGAACGAACGCAAACCTGAATGGAGCAATGAACATGTACAGATATCTTTTACTGATAATAAGTCTGTGTTTACCTTACAGACAATTCTTGGTCTTGGATTCCAAAGTTCTGTAACTTGAAGGAGTTCCGAAAGCGCCATCACAAGCAGTATGACGACACAGGAAACATGGTGCACATTAAGCAAAAGCTGTACCACAATGGGCACCCCAGCCCCAGACACCTCTGAGGACGCCTCAGCACCACGGACAAACTTCCAAGAGCTTTTAGAGAACGTTGCTTTTTTCCTTTCAGGAACATCTGTGAGATTATTTTTAAACGAGAGCTGGTAGAACACAACTTTATTTCTTCATGCTGTGTGGCTCCAAAGGGCAGACAGAGAATGCACAACTAACGCAGCCCTGCATCTGAGACACTGTGCGGTGCGCAGCATCTTACTGCCGCGCCTATGTACATACGAGTGGGACAAAACCCGTGAAAAGACAGACATGTGCATAAGTACTCCCAGAGCCCATACCGCTTCATCTTACTTACTGTACGAGGGACGGCCATATTTGTAGGTTAAATGGTACGGAGGAGCTTAGCGTTATTCTTTAAAGTACTGTACAGAATGGATTTTATCATTTTCTCTTCACTGTTTTCCTTAATCTGTTGAATGGTCTCGTTGGATTTTAGACTGCTGCTCACAATTGAATTTTAAACATGCAGTAGCCTTGTTCGTTTGGATAGGGTGTAGCAGATAAGGGCGATGAAATCCTTTTTATGGTTGGCGACCACATACCAGATCTGTAAAGTTAGCTAGTTCCAGAAGAGAGACTTTTTGGTCAGTCCAGTTTTTTAAACTTCTCCAATTCACTGTGGGAGCTGTAGCTCTGATTCTCACCAGTGAATTCAGTGCTGCAGGTCCCATAATGCAGCGGGACAGGGTTATCAAAAATCCAGGAGTGGCCTAAAATCTCCCTCCTAGAACTGGGTAACTTGGAAGTCCTAGGATCAGGGCGCAAGTACAAAAGGGGCTTGATCTCATCGTGTTTCTGCATGTGGCTGGGGGGAGGGGGCACCAGATTCATTAGTCACCCAGGATGCATGTCCAGCTTGGTATGGTCCTGCCTTCAATACAGTTTGGTCTTTGTTTAATGTCCTTCCTAGTGCATTTAGAAACTGGCTTCAAACCGGATTATGGCAAACAGGAGCTGTCTTTAACTGGAGCACTTAGAAAGTGGTTTGCACTAGTTTTCAGAAGCAACTTGGAGAACGTTAATTAGTTTTGATCAACACCTGGCAACTGGACTCTAAAGTCTGGTAACAGGGTTGCCAGTCCTGTGAGCACTGGTGTTGAACAGCCCATTGTTGCATTCTGGAACACGTAGTATTGTGTTTTTCAGAAAACGTAAATACCTGTTTAGACATTAAGGCGGAAAGGTGTGCTAGGCTTTGTGCACAGCTTAGCTTGCTTTTTAGCACACTATTTTGTGCACCTCCAATGCAAGAACAAGCTTTGTGCACAAGCTAACTGTACGCAAAGCCTCGAGCAGACGGTGCACAGCACATTTAAATCAATGGTAATGAAACAATTAGCTATGCAGCAGAAATGCAGAGAAGACCAGAGGGCTGAGCTCAACCTTAGATTTTAACACAAGGTCTGAGGAGACATACAAGGGCTAGCTCATAGGTCTAGGTCAGTGCTGGTGAGGAATTTATGCCAGTTTCTTTTCTATCTTGAGGATACAGCACCTGCAACAATTTTTTTTTGGCTTTGTTGAAGAAAGTAGTGCAACCCTCCCCCTCTCCCCTCCCAAAAAAAAAAAAACCCTCTGCAGAGGAGGTGTACTGGAACGCTATCAGATGCATAGACATCAATATTCTGTGTAGAATAATATCGCTGTTTATGAACATCAGCATTATTCTGAGCGGAAGGTCTGCAAAGAATAATATTGCTGGATGCACCACCTAGCTTTCCGGCACATGCACGCAAGCGCCAAACAGTTATTTGTTTATGTGTCGGATGTAGGTGCTTCTAACACAGACCCCGGTGTGCATGTGTCTCATTTGTGCAACTTATTTAGCTCATACGTTTTGCTCACAGCTTATTTGCATGCTGTTTACTGAGAGCATGGCATGCAGGAGTGTCCTAGTGGCCACAGGACAGGCTTGGTAACCAAGAGACCAGAGTTCAATTCCCATTAGCACTCCTTGTGGCCCTGGGCAAGTCACTTAACCCTCCATTGCCTTGGAAGAAAGGCCTGCCAATCTACTTCCAGTCACACTGCCAAGAAAACCCAGGAGCTACTGAGTCAGCACTGACTCAAAGGCACATATCTTTCTTACTTACAGCATTGGTGAGCAAAACCCCTGCGTTAAACTTGGCTTAAAAAAAAACTTGCACTGAGCTTTAGCGTAGGGCTATAATGCAGGGTTTCTGAATCAAGCTTTGCATGCAGTGGGGATAGAATGGGAGAAGGCCTGGACCAGACGGCCACAGAAGCACCTGCTGATGAAGAAAATTGGCAATATTCTTTTTTATGGCCTCTTGAACACTAGCTGTTGGATACTGAAACAGGGCAAGGAAAGGACTGGAGGAATAATCCTAAATGTTTGTGCTCACAGGGCTGATAGTAGTTCTAAACATATTTACATATGCTTATAAATATGTTTAGAATAGCAATATATCACATATTTCTGTTACAATGTGTTTGCTTATACATTGGCGTATGGCTTGAAATGTCTCTTAATACTCTGATCGTGAAATCTCATCTCTTATCAATGGAAGAGACTTGTTACGGGAATTATTTTTAATTTGTCTCTGTCTGGGCTAGTCAAAGATTTATTATTTTCAAATCACCAAGAATCATTAGAAACAGCTGTACTAGTTAAGTTAGTAGTATAAGGTAGTTGAATTGCCTTTCCCTAATTTTTATTACTGTTTTTCATATCGTTCTTCCGTAGGGTACCAAACGACACCATGTCCATCTGAAAATTTCCCCCACTGCCGTTCTAGGCAGGATCTGTAGATCTAAGTCCAAAGTCTGTAGCTGAAATTGACAGGTCTGTGACTGCAGATCCTCACTGAGGAAAACCAAGACAAGTCTCAGACTACACCACAGAGGCAATGAAGACAATATATACTGTAGAAGCCAAGACTGAGAACGATGGGAAACCAGATCACAGCCCACGGGAGCAAAGTTGCCCCGTTATAATGATTTGCTCCTGCCACAGATGAGGACTCGAGTACCCATCGTGTATTGTAGCATCGGTTCTAGATCCAGTTCTGCCTAGATATCTGTCCATGTCTTGTTTAGATGTTTTCTCCTTGGAGTGTCGGAAATAGGACATAACAGGGGCGTATTCAAGAAGATTAACATGGTTAGAAGACTTGCTCACCGCATTGATTGCAGTGTGTGGGAAATTCAGTAGCACATAGCCGTTTTGTGCTGTTGCATATACCCCTCCTAACCTCTCTAAACACCCCGATGCTAACCGTTTAGTATCAGGGCGTGCTGGGGGTGGCCCTTGAGATAACCGATCAGTGCTGATATTAGGCTGCTGGCCGGTTATCTTAATCTGGCTAATGTTAGGCATTTTAAAGCCGGCCTAACTGCAGCCAGCTTAGCTAACTGGGCAGCAACTGAATATCGCCACTGCTCAGTTAGCTAACCCGCAATACGGGCAGATCAGATATTCAATACTGGTGTCCAGATAGACCCAGATATTCAATGCTAGGGGTCCTATGTTAAAGTGGCAGTGGCCAGCCGCTTTAAATATGCTGCCCACCTCCGCTGAATATCAGCCCCAATGATCTGGTTCTTCTCACCCCACTCGGCACCTAAACCAGCAGTATGAATGATTAGTGTCGGGTCAGGAAGGGAGAGAATCAGATCTCAGGAAAGACAAAAAAGGGGGAGAATCCCCACAAAAGTGTGTGAAGTTGTGCACAAAGTGTGTGAAGTTGCCACGGTGTAGATATACCCCAGCCTTGAGGGTGGAGCGGGAGGTAATCAGATGGTCCACAGGTCATTGGGAAGAGCTTGAGATAAGTTGGCTTTTTTTTGTCCTATTGCATGCAATGATTTCTAGTTCTAATTTCTCAAAGTAAACAAACAAAACTGTTGGCAGAGGACTCAATTTCTGTAGGGAGATTTCACATCAGGTAGAAGATGTCAAAGATGCAGACTAAAGTAATCTGATACCTGTAACACTCATTTCATATTTGCCTGAAAATACCAGTTGGGGCTGGATTTAAGATTGTAGCGCCTATAGGTACAGCATTGGTAAGGAGGGGAGTCCTCCAGAAATTGGAGCGTGAAAGATCCCATGCCCCAGGTTTTGAGCACCTTCGGAGCAGGGTGCTGTAGGCATGTGCCTGTATTGCCTATGCTCTGACCCACAGTGCACTAGGACCTTGAAATTCACTCCCAGTACTTGAGATCCACCAACAGGTCAGGTTTTCAGGATATCCTTACTGAATATGCATGAAAGAGATTTGCATGTCTGCTACCTCCATTGTAGGTAAATCTCTTTCATGCGTATTCATTAAGGATACCCTGAAAACCTGGCCTGTTGGCAGCCCTCAAGGACTGGGAGGGAATGCCACTGCACTAGAATGTAAGTTCAAAATCCAGGATTGGCTCAAAGTCTCCCTCTCGAGCACGGATTCTCAACCCAGTTCTGGGGACACACCAGACCAATCAGATTTTCAGGATAACCGCAATGAATATGCATGAGAAAGATTTGCATACAGTGGAGGCAGCACATGCAGATCTACCTCATGTTGTTGTTGTTGTTAAGTGCCGTCGAGTTGGTGTCAACTCATGGCAACCCTCTGGATAATTGACCTAAACTGTATTCGGTCTTCAGTTGATAGAGTGGCATCCGTAGCTGCTGTTATTGTATCGATCCATCTCATTGCTGACCTTCAACTTTTGTGTTGACCTTACCAAGCATGATGTCTTTCTCTAACAATCTCTCTCTTCGCATGATGTGTCCAAAGTATGAAAGTTGAAGACTTGTCATCCGAGCTTCTAAAGAAAGCTTTGGTTGATCTCCTCTAGTACCGACTGGTTTGTTCTTCAGGCAGTCCATGGTATACACAGTATTCGTTGCCAACACCATAATTCAAAAGCATTGATTTTCTTCCTGTCTATCTTTTTCACTGTCCAACTTTCGCATCCTTATGAAGTTATTGAAAATACCGTGGCTTGGACAAGTCGAATCCTTGTATGGAGAGAGACATCTCTGCTCTTGAGAATCTTGTCTAGGTCCTTTTTAGCCATTCTGCCCAGAACAATGTGTTTTCGGATTTCTTGATGGCTTGTCATTTCTTTATTGATTGTTAAAGTTGTGAACTATTTCAGTTTCTTCTCATCGATAATGAACTTAATGATTTTGCCAGTTGTCAGCAACTTTGTCTTCATTATGTTAAGGTGCAAGCCCAGTTTAAGACTGTGTTCCTTGATCTTGAGAAGCAAATGTTTTAGATCGCCTTCACTTTCAGCCAGAAATTTGGTATCAATGGAGGCAGCGCACGCAAATCTACCTCATGCATATGCAAGCACGACAGGCTGGGTGTGTCTCGAAGACTGGCTTGGGAACCATTGCTCTAGAGATCAGATCCATTGGAAAGTGCAGGTAAAATAAAGATGAACGTTTTTGAATGGGCATAGCTTGTCCCTGATGACCTGAATCTAGTTGCTAATTATACTCAGTCCTTCTGCTTCTCACCTCCCCAGTGACATTTATAATGTAATACTAATGCACAGTCATGGAATTAACACACAACAGGCTTTTCCAGACTCAGTCCTTGCTGCGCCCTGGTCCAGCTTTGGTTTCCAGGGTATCTGCATGCCTTTGATTAATTTGAGTGTTTGGGTTATCCTGTGCGGTAGACCCTAGTTTGGGTCCTGATGGCTCAGGTTTTAGAAACTCTAGGGATGCCATTTCTACTCATCTTTTAAAGAAAAAGAAACCATACTCATAATATGTGTGTGTGTGTGTGCGCACATCCTTCTACCCATGTATTCAAGACCTCTTTTGTAAAACAGTGAGCTTTCTTTCAAGGTCACAGTTCAATTTGTCAGATCTTTCAAGATCATTGTTCTGTCTGTCAGACATGCAGCTTACCAGTTTGTGCTGTGGCTAAGCAGTGCATAGTAAAGGATGTACATCCTCCTTCCCTTGGGCACTGAGGTCCATGTGCTTAGAAAGGCAGCTGCAATAATTCCCCATGCCATGGAATCTCTGTGGCAGGATCCGGGCACATTTTAGTGTCATATTTTCTCTGCGTCTCTCTATTTATTTGTCTTATGCATTTAAAATATCTTGCAAAAAAAACCACAAAGCAAAAATGGTAAGTCCTGAAGTAGTATTGTTGGATTAATTCTAATGCCCGAGAAGAAATAAGGTTATAGGATATAATTTGCATATATCTTTTTGACTCATAAAGCATGCTTTACATGCCGAACATGGCACTTCTAAAATTGGATAGGGGTTTACTCGTAGACAATAAGGAGCTGTAGAAAGTTACGTAGCATTTTTGTGTGTAAATCATGTATTTGCAATGATGTATGCGTGTCCATGGACAGTTACGCACATACTTTAGATGGTCACTATTCTGTAAGTAGACGCATTAAGTCAATCGCGTCTACTTTCACTGTGGGCATGTGCTTAGGAGGTGCAAATTTGCGTGTATAAATTATAGAATAATTTACTCTCTTTCTTGAAAAATCTAGGTGTGGGTATTTACACCAGTGCTCACACCTCAATTTAACATCCGTTTCCAGTACTTACATCCCATCTTAAAAAGTATGCGCATACTTGGCTTTATAAAATAGGCGCTGGTGATGCGCAGAGAAATGTGCACTTACCACGCACGAGTTTATAACGATTACCTTGCACATACAAAGGGGTTCTAGAGGGCATAGTTTTGGATGGAGCGGCAAAGTTTCAATGCACATGCATACTTTATGCACAAACACACACAGCGGCACGTCTACTAAAGTGTGTTGGCTATTACCGTGGAACTAACATAGATTTATCGCTCTGCAAAAGCAACTAATGCACGAGAAAAGCAGATATCACAGGCACCTTTCCGTAATATCTGCTTTTCACATGGTGCAGGGGTGGTAGTATAAGATTGGGGGGAGCAGGTGTGGTGATTGGTGGCAGCCATCGCGTGAAACATTTTTGTATGGTGGCTGCCAAAATTAGGCCCAGTCGTGGCTGCAGATAGCACCACCTCTTGAGATGGTGTTATCTGCCTGAGAGCCATGAATGCAGCAACGCAGCCATCTGCCCTGGAGGCGATAGGGCAGATAGAAGGCAAAAGAAACCACGACGCAGTGGCAGCATGTTCAGGTAAGCGCTGCATTGTGCTTTGAGGGCCACTGCCGCCGCTGAAGGTTCTGGAGAGGAATGGCAGCGATGGGGGTGGAGGCCACAGGGATTGGCAGGATGGACAGTCTGCCTGGGGTGGCTCCAGTCCTTGCACCAGCACTGGCGGGCATTAGCATGTATCGTCATGCCAGGATGGTAGCAGTTACTGTAGTGCTGCACCCCTTTCTGTTGGGCTTTCTTAACCTATCCTGATGGCCCCACAGGCAGCTAGTTGGGTTTTCAGCACAACCACAATGAATGGCCAATCTACTAATTTCTGTATGGCATAAACAGGGCTGATGTGACCCAATAGCTGAACTAGGTGGGTGCTTAAAGAGCCCCCATGCAGTCAGGGAGTCTGCTTCAGAGAGGGCAGAAGCAGCATGTTAGAGAGATGAAGAAGAGCAATGTAGTGCCGGAGAGTTTGGGTAAAGCTCCGTGTTGCCCTTTAAGTTGCAGGTCCCAGAGAGTTGCGGCACTGGGGGCAGAGGTGGAAGCTGGGGGGACAGCAGGATTAAGGGCTCCCCTAGCGTGCCTCATATGCTTGCACCAGCCATGGCTGTAAAACAGAGATTGACAACTCCTACCCTTGAAGGCCTCTTCTAGCCAGTCTGATTTTCAGAATATCACTGATGCATATGCATGAGAAAAATGTGCATGCCTAGTGTGTCAATTATATGCAAACCTCATGAATATGTATTAGGGATATTGATATGCTGAGAACTAGACTGGCTAAGGGCCCTAGAGAATCAGAGTTTCCCAGGCAGAAAATAGAAAAATTCCTTTAGTTCATTTGGCCCTAAGAAGTAATTAAGAGATGACTGTTTTCTCTGTGGTCTGATCCAGTCTTACCACGGCATTCATTAACTTGTTTTTAGACTAAGAATATGAGCAAACCCATAGATCAGAGCTTTCCAACCCTGTCTGAGGACCCCACGCTAGCTGGGTTTGCATGATATCCACAATGAATATGCATGAGATCAGTGTGCATGCATTGGAGACCTAGTAAATGCAAACTGGTGTCGTGTATATTTATTATGAGTACCCTGAAAACCCAGCTGGCTACAGGGTTACCAGGACCGGTTTGGGAAGCCCTAGCAGCTCAACATCAGCCTGTTGAAGGCTAGGAGGGCATGGAACCAGCTAGCAACCCTACTGCTTATCTAGTTTAATAGGTGCTTGGCCTGGCTTCAGCTCTCCTACCACCTGAAGAAGAGCTGCAAGACCCCTCCACCACACTGAACCCTCCCTTATGAAGGCTAGGGGATGCCAAGCACACTGCTACGATTGAAAACATTTTTGATTTTGTGCGTGAGAAAGAAAAATGCGATGCATATGAAAGACATTGCATTTCAGAAAGGTACCTTGGCTGAATTTTAGACGTAACAGCAGGAAGTTGAAAGCTGCGTAGGAAAGAACAGTTCCTGCCAAAAGCCACACCATGCACAAATAACTTAAAACGGTGAGATTTCCAGACTAATATCAACTCTTGAATGTAGCAGCCAGACCTTTCCTTTAGTGCAGGGGTTCTCAACACGGACCTCTGGATACACCTAACCGCAATGAATATGCATGAGAGAGATTTGCATACACTGCCTGCCTCCATTATATGCAAATCTCTCTCATGCATATTCATTGTGGTTATCCTGAAAACCTGACTGGCTAGGTGTGTTCTGAGGACTGGGTTGAGAACCCCTGCTTTTGCGATATGTCTGTACAATGGACATTTCATTTTCCCTGGACCACAACACACTTTTTTTTTTTTTTTGTTAGCTCTTTCGCAATTGAATTATACAGGGTTTATTTTGTTTTGTTTTAAAGAATCGTCAAGTACTGGAGTCCTTTTTCTTTTTTAAGTAAAAGAAAACTTGTGTCTTTAGTGTGTTTCTGGTCCATATCAGATTGCTGTAATACAAACTCTGTTTATTCCGCCACCCACGTTGAGGTTTGAACAGTAAAATGATCTTGTTTGGTTGTGGAGTTTACTCATCTTCCATGCACAGTCTCCCCCCTCTACTTGAGAGATACCCAGATCACTCCACGTCATAAGAGGCAGGATGTTCCAGGCTTACTTTTATCCCCATTGCGCTTAGAGACTTGCCCAACTTTTGCAAAGAGACTGGAATTAAAAGTCTTCATTTGCATGAGGGTAAAACTAGGACTAGCTCAGGCCATCTCTTATATTCAGATAATAAAGCACCAAAGTAAATAATAACATCAGACCCAAAGCTACAGAGCACAAAGAAAGGCAAAATCTGCTGCGTTCAGAAGTACTGCTGTACTGGGTCAGAGCAAAGGTCTATCCAGCCCAGTATCCTCTTTTCAGCAATGGCCAATCCTGGCAGGATCCCAAAAATAGATAGATTCCATGCTGCTTACCCCTAGGGATAAACAGTGTCTCCTCAAGTCTATCTTAATAATGATTTATGGACTTTTCCTGCAAGAACTTGTCCAACCCTTTTGTAAACCCAAACTGCATCTTCTGGCAATGAATTCCAGAGTTTAGTTATGCTTTAAGTGAAAAATATTTTCTCTGATCTGTTTTAAATAGATTGCTTAATCCCCCATGACCTGGTAGAGGTGCTCTTGTAAACAAGTTGTCTCTGCAGAGTCCATCCTCTGCGACCTGGAAGGCTGAGTATAGAGAGATGGCATGTCTGGTCGGTAAGGACCATGTTCCTCGGACACCTCCGTAGAAATGTCATCTGGGCTTATCCTCCACTTCTTCCCATGGATAAATGCTGCTGTTTTTCAAACTTTCCTTCTTTTAACTAGGACTCTGGTTCTCTTACATACATATTTTTTTGCACTGTATGTACCGGTAATGGCTTTAGTCACCAGGAAGGCAATAAGAGCACGGTTCACAGAGGTGTCTGGAATGTAATGGGAACCAGTGGGTCGTGAATGCTTGAAAATCTGTAATGGCTGCTACAAATCAAACTGTTGTAACACCACAAAACGAAACCATGGTGAGATGTAACAATTTAATAAAGACGTTTTTGCTCTTTGGAGTATGTGTTATTCTTACAGCTGTATAGATTGGACACTTAGAAGCGGGGGTCCCATCCTGAATTCTGACAGCAAATGTAGAGAGCTCAGAAGTGTCGCCAGCGAGTCAACACAGAAAGTGGAACTCAAACTCCGTTCAGGACTATGCTAAGAGCTCACTCGATTATGGTTGGATTCTCCCCAGTTTTAGAGCTGTGTCCCTCACTCCCACTTGTTGGCAGCCTGCAAGGGGATAGAAAACCATTTGAGTAAGTCTGTTCTTGGAATTTATATCCATTATCTTCATATTTTGCACAGGACCAGGGAAATGCAGCACTGTTTCTGTTTCTCTGTTGATTCCTCTGCTTGGAAGTGATATAGTTGCTCAAACCAGGAATGAGGGTGTCTCTTCCTCCCCAACCCACACTTTGGAAACGTTTTCCAGATTTGCCTGCAAAGAAATCTGGGAACCTTACACTAGATATGAACTTCCCCTTCTAGTCTCACACAAGAGATGTCTCTTATTAGGCACTGAAAAAGCAGTACACAATTTCCCAGTACACGAGTTGCCTTAACACAATTAAGGGTGTGGATAGAAAAAAAAGTGATTTTATGTCATCATTTTAGATTTAGGACATTTCTATCCTTTCATTCTTTTTGTACGAACGCACACTGTATTTTTATAATATGTGTATTTTTTTTTACAATGTATATGCTTTATTAATAAGGAATGTTCACACACAATGACAAAAACTGGAATTTTGTTCATTTTTTGCATGGTTTTGGTTGAGAAATAACATAGAACAATATAGCTGTTATCGGTGTTTTAAGAATGTGGTCATCTTTATGCTCAGTTCCTTGCTTTCATGGGTTTTTTGCTAGCAGAATCTATCAAGTGCCCATAACCATAACCATGAGCTAAATGAAAGTAACACCTCGCTCTAGTACAGGCATCCAGGATAGCCTGTGGGAAACCAGGGTGGCCCAATGAGTTCATATGGACATGGGCATTGGGTTGTTCATCTCTATTTATGCTTTACTGAATATACGTTGAAACCTCACACTCTTGAAGGTTCTAGGGGTCTCTATTCCAGTACTGAGTGAAGATGCAAATGGAAGAATAAATAGTTAATACAGTAATATAGAGGAACGAGACCTTTTATTTTAGATATGTTAACGATAGGACGATGCAAAAGTAGCAGTACGAGACTCAAAGGTGAGGGGAAGGAACATGTAGAAGTTGAAAAAAACATGCAATTGCTTAACAAATATTTCTGTTCAGTGTTCGTCAAGAAGAGCTAGGAGCAGGACTCAAATAGGCATGGACGTGAGTTAGATCTGGAATGATTTTCAGAAGACTGGGTTTGCAAGGAGCTAGCTAAAGTAACAGGAGGCAATGCAATGGGGCTCGATCAGGATACATCCAAGGATATTGAAGGAACTTAGCAAAGTTTATTTATTCTATTTACTTCTTTCACAAGTCTTCTACACTGCCCCATCATACATTCAAAGCAGTTTACATATAACACAACATGAACTTACATTGAACAAGGGATTGCAACCTGGAGGGTTATATGGGAATTCTATTTGGTTAACGAGTTAATATATCGAAGGCAGAGGTTCCCAACTCCAGTCCTGGAGGGCCAAGCACCATTCAGGTTTTCAGGCTGTCCCTAATAAATATGCATGAGATGCATTTGCATGCACTGCCCCCATTGTATTCAAATGTATCTCATGCATATTCATTAAGGACAACAGCCTGAAAACCTGAATGATGTTTGGCCCTCCAGGACTGGAGTTGGGAACCTCTGATCTAAGGGAGTCAACATGTCTGTAGAGTCTGGAGTGGCTCTGGAGAGATAGAGGTGAGTGGCTACGATTCCTCTTCAAAAAATGGAATTAAGGAAGAGGCCAGGAACTTAGTGGCGAGTGCATTAATGGAAACCCTGCTAAAACAGAGGATATTGAGTCCAGTGGATTGCAGAATCCGAGTCAGTCTGGTTTTACTAAAGGTAGGTTGTATCAGATGAATCTGATTAATTTCTTTGTGTGGCAAGAGAGTTGGATTGGAGAAAGTCATAGTTGTGGTATATGTATAGACAACCTAGAAATAAACTGAGTGCTCTCAGTATGGGCCCTAAAGTGACCCATTGGCTTAGAAACTGGTTCAGTGGGAGGTGACAAAAGGTATTAGTAAATGGAGTTTGCTCTGAGGAAAAGGGCATTACCATATTTCCCAGATTATAAGTCACAGTTTTTTACATCCAGAAACCATGGGGCAACCTATACACCAGAGCGACTTATCTTATAAATTTACGTGGTCGTGAGCACTGAATGAGGGCACTTTCCTGGAAGGCATGCACTAGATGGAGAAGCGAGCAGATGCTGCATCTGAATATGGAGGGGAAAGAGGGCAAATATTGGATGGAACTGTAGAGAGAACAGGCACTGGGCAGATATTGGAAAAGAGAGAGAAGGTAGAAGCTGGAGAGTTATGGAAAAGAGGGGGAGAGAGGCAAAAACTCACCAAAGACGACACGCAACAAGGCACCCACCATCTTGACCCACAAAAATATGCAGACTACATGAATTCAAAAAACACCAACCAAATATGCTCTACTATACCACAAACAAATGAGCATACGATAAAAAAGCAACATAAAAAATGGGAGAGCTTCACCATACCAACAAAGCAGCAAGTAGAAGACATTATATCTGGACTAAACACAACTTCACCATCAGACCCATGCCCAGTGACATGGCTCAAAACTACAAAAAGCCAACTCTCTCATCACATTCAAAAAATCGTCAAAGATTCACTCCAACAAGGATACATGACGCAACCCCTAAAGCACGCAATGATACGACCAATACTTAAAATACTTAAATCGTGAGATTGAGTGGTTGAGTGTTCTTTAATCAAAGCTCAAGGGTTGAGGGCTTGTGTGGTGGGAATTCCCTTCATCCTGAGCTGTTCTTTGGCATTGGTTGAATTCAGCAATGAGCGATGTGGTGTCACCGATTTTTCTGCGTTCATCCAATAGGTTAAGGGATCGTTGCAGTGAATCCCTTACCTATTTTTGGTTCCCTTGAAGAATGACAATTTGGCCGACCAATGGTTGAAGGTTAGATTCCTTTTCATGATTGGTTACCTGGTGTGAACCAGGGGTTTTTAAGTGGACTGAGAATGCCATTTTGGATTCGCATAAAGAGAAGAACCAAACTTTTTCGACTTGTGTGAGAGCACTTGATACAGGGGCTGTCTCGCCCCGAAACGTGCACGTCGTGATTCAAAACTACAATTTTGAATTTGGATATTCTACAGAATTTGAGCTTCTTCTCTCCATGTTTTAAGATAAGTTTTCACTTTCTTCATATGATTCACTAAAGAACTGTTTGGCGATTAAAATGGTCCGCAGTAGTCTGGTGTGGTTTTGAAGTTTATCTAAACCTCCCTCAGTGCGGCCCGACAAAAAGATATATCAAGGTTTCATTAGGGAGTCTTTGGGGGATTTTTTGGTAGGGTATTTATTAGTATCTCACATTGGGATTTTTTTCTGAGTGGTCAATACTTAAAAGTAGCAATTTGAGCCCCTCCGAACCAAAATCATACCGTCCCATCTCCAGTCTGCCATTCCTTGCTAAAATTGTGGAAAAGGCAGTGCAAGGACAACTACAGGACTATATTGATATAAATGCCCCACTGGACATACATCAGTATGGATTCAAGCCCCAACACGGCATGGAAACACTACTAACATCCCTCTTTGACAATCTCCTAAGAGGCATGGACAACATAGAAAACGGCTTCCTGTTAGTGTTCATGGACATCTTGGCAGCCTTCGACACTGTGTCCCACACCAAGCTATTGCAACGCTTACAACAAATAGGACTATGCAAGAATACCCTGAAGTGGTTTACATCATACTTGGAAGGATGAATGCAACAAGTCAAATGCGACCAAAAGAAATCACTACAATTCCCCGTCACGCAGGGAATACCTCAGGGCTCAGCCCTATTATCAATGCTCTTTAACATCTACATACAGCCCATATGCAACATCATCAAGCACCACAATCTTCACTACCACTTTTATGCTGATGACATCATGGTGTATGCTCCAATCAACCTACTAGCACTAAACACCACAACAATAACCAAATGCCTCGAAGACATGAATGACTGGCTCATAGCCAACAACTTAACGATCAACTATGATAAAACTGAGGCAATGTTCGTCACCAGGAACCCCACCTTCATACCTCCACAAACTATCAGCATCCTAGACAAACACATAACAGTCAAAGAAGAAGTTAGGTATCTGGGCATCACACTAGACAGAGCTCTGAACCTGTAATCCCACATCACCAAAACCGCAAACAAGGCCTATGAACGATTGAAAACAATCAGACAAATCAAACCAATGCTCCGTCAGGACCATTTCCGCACAGTGTGCCAAGCACTCATTACACCACTGCTTGATTATGGAAACTCACTATATCAAGGCCTTCCTCAGCAGACACTCCACCCACTACAGATGGTACAAAACATCACAGCATGCATCATTACAGACACACCAAGGATCGAGCACATCACCCCCATCCTACAACAACTGCACTGGCTCCCAGTGCTGGCAAGAGCTAAATACAAAACAATCATGATCATCTTCAAAATCATTCACCACCTCTCAGCAGACGTACTCCAAAACGTTATAACAAAAGATATCAGCAACAGACCAAGAAGAACCAATAACGACAACATGATCGGCACACCTGCAGGCTATCACAAAACCAAACAAACAACTTCAAAAACAGCACCATCACTATTGGCATACAGACTATGGAACTCCCTACCAACGAGCCTGAGGGCACTAGATGACCTCACAGACTTCCGCAAAGACCTCAAAACATTTTTATTCATAGAAACATATGAGCATCCAGGCAACATCCCATACACAAACTGATTGATATACTACTTCCGCCGCCAACTAAGCACGCACCCATCCTATCCACACACACAAGTTTACCATACCGCATTATTAAACACCCTCATGTTAAATGTTACCTTCATTTGTACTGTCTAAATGCTGTTAAGTAACTGTACTGTCTAAATGTTTACATGTACCCCAATGTTAATTGTAACCCTCCAATTGTGATGTGGCGTGACCACCTTGATTGAAGGATAAGGTGGCATACAAATCTGTCTAAATAAATAAATAAATAAAATGCTAAAAGGAGGAGCAGAGAGAGAGGGGGGCAGATTCTAGATGTTTAAAAATCGCTGCAAACTTGGCTGCCTCGGACCCTGCCCCCCAGGGAGCCTGCTGCTGTCGTCCCCAATCTTCCGGCACTTGGAGGACCAGGGCGGGTGAAGAGGCATCTCCCTGCACGGAGCTGTCTGGCCGTGCTGAAAGGGGATCCCCGTCTGAGTTAAGGCCGAGCGCTGGGGCTGAAGAAGGATACCCAGGGGAAACGCCGATGCTGAGCAGGGCACGGAGCCGAAGTGAAGCACCACGGTGTGGCGGGAAAAAGTCTTGCTGCGGTAGATTCCATAACTACCCAAAGGTACAGTATTTCCCGGATTATAAGTCACGACTTGTACTATAAATTTACATGCAAAAAAGCCAAATTGAGCCACTGCAACATATACACAGGGGGGACTTATAATCTGGGAAATATGGTATCCATGGTGTGTTCCAGGAGTTCTCAGTTCATAGTTTTCAATATTTCCACTGCTGATATTGCAGAAGGTTAATGCAGGGTCAAGTAAGGTTTGCCCATAGCCGGCCCCAGAGTTGGTTCAAGGTATTGGCACACTAGGCTAACCTTATCTGATGCCTCCCCCCCCCCCCCCCCCCCAGCTGTCAGAATCTGTTGTTTAGCTTTGAATGCTTTCCTTTTTGTTCCTACCCCAGAAGCTGCTGCCCTAGATGACTGCCTAGTTTGCCTAATGGTTGGGGTGGCCCTGGGTTTGCCTTTTTGTGAATGATACCAAAATCTGTAACAATTTAGATACCCTTAAAAGTGCAAGAAACATAAGGAGAGATCTTGCAATGCTTTAGAGTGTGGCAGCCATGATTTAATTGTAAAAAAAAGTGCAGGGTCATGCATTTGGGCTATAAAAATCTGAAGAGGTCGTACAATATAGGGGGTGAGGTTCTGTGCACAAAAGAGCAGAATCATGGCGTGATTGTGCCTGATGATTGTAAGGTGGTCAGAGAAGTATATAAGGCAATGGAAAAATGCAGAAGGATGTTTGGATGCATAGCGAGAGGAATGGCCAGAAAGAAAAACATAGAAATATGATAACAGAAAAAGACCACATGGCCTATCTAGTCTGTCCTTCCGTATCAACAACTACAACAGTCCCCTTTTTCCTTTAGAGATCCTCTGTATTTGTCCCATGCTTCTTTGAATTCAGATACTGTCCTCATCTATACCACCTCCACTGGGAGACTATTCGATGGATCCATCACTCTTTCAGTAAAGAAATATTTCCGCATATCACTCCTGAATCTATCCCCTTTCACCCTCATCCCATGTCCCCTCGTAGAACTTGCTTTCAATTGAAAGAGGCTCTCCTCCTGTGCATTTATGCCACGGAGGTATTTAAACGTCTCAATCATATCACCTCTATCCCGCCTTTCCTCTAAGGTGTACATATTAAGATCCCTAAGTCTGTCCTCATATGCTTTATAATGAAGACCACTAACCATTTTAATAGCCACCCTCTGTACTGACTCCATTCTGTTTATATCCTTTTGAAGGTGCGGTCTCCAGAATTGCACACTATACTCCAAATGAAGTCATACCAAAGACTTGATATAGAGGTACTATCGCCTCCTTTCTTCTGCTGCCATTCTTCTCCCTATGCACCCAAACATCCTTCTAGCTTTTGCTGTCACCTTTTCTACCTGTTTAGCTTGGCAGTTAAGATTTAATGCGAAGAAGTGCAGTGTCATGCACTTGGGAAGCAGAAATCCAGGTGAAATGTACGCGATAGGGGGAGAAAGATTGGTGTGCACGGACCAGGAGAAGGACCTTGGTGTGATTATTTCTGCGGATCTCAAGGTGGCAAAACAGTGCGACAAGGTGGTGGCAAAGACCAGGAGGATGCTGGGTTGCATACAGAGAGTAATTACCAGCAGAAAGGAAGAGGTACTAAAGCCACTGTATAAGTCACTGGTGAGGCCTCACTTGGAATACTGTGTTCAGTTTTGGAGACCATATCTCGCAAAGGATGTAAAAAGACTGGAAGCTGTTCAGAGGAAGGCGACCAAAATGATTTGGAGCCTGCGTCAGAAGCCTTATGAGAAGAGACTTGAAGACCTAAATATGTACACTCTGGAGGAGAGGAGGGATAGGGGAGATATGATTCAGACCTTTAAATACTTAAAGAGAAATAATGAACAAACAAACCTCTTCCAAAGACGGGGAAGCTGTAAAACTAGAGGGCAAAACATGAAGCTGCAAGGGGGTAAATTGAAAGGCAATGTCAGGAAATACTTTTTCACTGAAAGGGTGGTGGATGCTTGGAATGCCCTCCCAATGGAAGTGGTGGGGGAAAATACAGTGACAGAATTCAAACTGGCATGGGACAGACACAGTGGATCCCTTTACAGCAACAGGATAAAATCAAAATAAATTTAACGAACTAATTTCTCAACATACAGGGGTGTCCTATACGGAGCAGTGGGTTCACCCCTAAAACAAAGACATGGGGAGGGGTGGCCTGCACGGAGCAGCAGGTGCACCTACTCCTGCCATCTTACTGGGCAGACTTGATGGACCATACTGGTCTTTATCTGCTGTTATTTACTATGTTATCATAAGACACAATCATGCCTAGGTCCCGCTCTTCTTTAGTGGACAAAAGTACTTCACCCCCATACTATATCGCTCTCTTGGAGTGCTGCAGCCCATATGCATGACCTTGCATTTTTTAACATTAAATCTCAGCTGCCAAATTCTAGACCATTCTTCAAGCTTAGCTAGATCCCTCCTCATTTTATCTACACCTTCCTGGGTGTCTACTCTATTGCAGATTTTGGTATCATCCGCAAAGAGGCAAACCTTACGCAACAGCCCTTCCGCTATATCACTATAAAACAAAGATGTAAAGAAGAATCGGACTAAGGGCAGAATCTCCTTCTCCTCAGAGTGAGCTCCATTTACCTGTACCCTTTGTCGCCTCCCACTCAACCAATTTCCAACCCAAGCAGTAACTTTAGCCCATCCCTAGGGTGCTCAGTTTGTTTATAAGTCGCCTGTGAGGAATGGTGTCAAAGGCTTTACTGAAATATAAACACACCACATCTAGGGCTCTCCCTCGGTTCATCTCCCTGGTGATAGTGCCTCTGTATAAGTCTCTAGGGAGACCTCATTTGGATTTCTTTTTGTTTTATTACCATCAAGTCAATGCTGACTCCTGGTGACCCAGCAACTCCTGGGTTTTCTTGGCAAGCAATGACTGGAAGTAGATTGCCAGATCTTTTAGTAGAACTCTGGAGACCACACTTTCAAAAGTTTATAGACTAGATGGAGTCAGTCCAGAGGGCAGCTACTGAAAATGGTCAGTCATCATATGGGGACAGATTTAAAGAATAAAATAGATATATCTTTTCACTCAATGCGTAATCAAACTCTGGAATTCATTACTGGAGGATGTAGTAAAGGCTGTTAGTGTAGCTGGGTTTAAAGAAGTTTGGACAAGTTCCTGGAGGAAAGGTCCATAAAGCATTATTAAAGAGGACCCGGGAAATCCATTGCTTACCCCGGGACAAGCATTGCGGAACCTGTGTAACCTTTTGAGAACCTGCCAGATAGTTGTGACCTGGATTGGCCACTGTTGGAAGCAGGATACTGGGCTTGATGGAGCTTGGTCTGACCCAGATGGCATTTCTTATGTTGTTATGTACCATGGAGCCAGGTCAGAAGCGAACCTATAGGAGAACTAGGAGGTCACCTAGAGCGTCGATGTTCCCAGGGTGATCCATTGCCACTACTGCTGTCCTTCTCCAGAACCTACATGGTGGAAGCGCCATGTAAACCACAACGTAGCGCTTGCTCATACTTTCTGATACTGAGTTGCTGTTCCTCTTCTCCACCCCCATGCAAACAGGAAGTCTGCCTTGGAGGGGTTGAAGCGACGGTTAAAGAGAGGAGGAACAGCGGCGCAGCACTGGAAAGTTCGGGTAAGTGCTGTGTTGCGGTTGAAATGGCATTTTCTCTGCTGCAGGCCCCAGAGAGCAGGGCAACAGCAGCAACGGGGGTGGCAGGATAGAGGGCGCCTCATATCCATGCACTGGCCCTGTCTGAAGCAAAGGCAGGAGATAATCTAGAGGCATTTAAGTACCTCCACGGTATAAAAGCACAGGAGACAAGCCTCTTTCAGCAGAAAGAAAGCTCTAGAACAAGGAGTCATGAGATGAGGGCGAAATGGGCTAAACCTTTTCTTTGTTTACAGAAAGAGCAGTAGATACATGGGACAGCCTCCCAGTAGAGGTGGCGATAACAAGGACTGGCTGTATCTGAATTCAAGAAAGCATACCACACACACAGAATATCCAAAGGACAGGAAGGGACTGTAGAGCAGGGCAGTTGATCTGGAGAGGCCATATGGTCTTCCCGCCATCATATTCTATGCTTATACCACTTAGACACAGAGCACAAGGACTCTGCACAACCGTGATGTTTAAGCACACTCATCCTGTTTGCTCCTCAGAACATTTACTTCTCAGCTACAACCAGTGCGAAAAACGTTGACCCAAAATGAGTCTCTTGTACAATAAGAGGCATTTTCCTTATTATGTATTGACTTTGCAAAACTGGAAGCAGCTGGGAATGGTACATCCTGAAAAGGTCTTCAATTAATGAAGCCTCGACCAGCAAGGAGAAGAAGAGCAACACATCCGTCACAGGCGACGGCAGAAAAAACTTCAGGAGCGAGTGGAAGCTAGGCTGAAAAACAAAATTACTGGCCCTATGGATAGACATGGCTTAAAGGGGCACAGCCGACATGGATTTGGCATCGGGAAGCCTTGCCTTATCAATCTGTTTTATTTTTTGGAAGATGTCAATAAACATTGTGGATAAGGGTGAGCCAGATGACAGAGGGTATCTGGATTTTCCAAAGGCATTTGTCAAAGTCCTTTCTGAGAGACTCCTGAGAAAGTTAAGAAGTCACGGGATAAGAAGTGATGAGCTATTGTGGATGGGAACTGGCCAAAAGACAGGAAACTGAGACTAGACTTTTTTCTCAATGGAGACAATTAAATAGTGGAGTGCCCCAGGGATTTGTACTGGGATCAATGCTTTTTAACATATTTATAAATGACCTGGAAAAGTGAGGTGATTCAATCTGCAGATGACCCAAATTATTCCTAGTTATTAAATCAAAACTGGATTGCGAGGATTTGCAGGAGGGCCTGGCAAGACTGGGGTGTTGGGTGCTTACATGGCAAATTAAATTTAATGTGGACAAGTGCAAAGTGAGGCATAAAGGAAAAACTAATCCTACCTATAGGTACATAATGCTGGATTCTGCATTAGGAATCACCATCCAGGAAGAACATCTTGCAGTCACTGCGGACAGTACATTGAAATTCTCAGCTTACTGTGCAGCAGTAATCACAAAAACCTGAAAAGAGAGGGAGAACAAAATTAAGATTATTATAATGCCCCTGTATCAATCTATGGTGCAACCACGCTCAGGGACATACCAAAGGCTGTGAAAGGGGGTTGGCCACACTGGGTGTGATTCTGACATCAACGTGCCCCGCAGAATCAGAATCCTGGCTAACTCTGTGCGTCCAGTTCTGACCGGACGCACAGAGGGCCAGGATGTCGATGTTGGAATCGCACCCAGTGTAGCCAACCCCCTCCAGACCCAGCTGCTCTTCTCTCCCGGGCCAAAGTCCTGCGATTAAAGAGACTTTGGCTAGGAAAGAAGAGCAGCTGGGCCTAGAGTGGAGGCAGCTTTATGGTAAGTTTGATGCACTTCCTCTGTAGGCCCAAAGGGGGTACACTCCCTCCTGGCTGGCACCTGGGGTGGACCACACCCACCTCCCTGTTCTTGGTATGCCACAGCACCCAGGGGTATCGAAGGAACTTAGGAAAGTTCTGGCAGCAGCCCTGCTCTCTGACCTTTTCAATGCTTATTGAGAGTTAGGAGTAGTTTCCAGAGGGATGGAGAAGAGTGGATATGGTCTCTCAGAAAGCAAAAGTAAGGATGAGGATGGGAACTACAGGCCCCTTAGTTTGACCTCTCTGTGGGTAAATTAATGAAAAGACTGGCAATACAGAGGATAGTGCGGTTTCTGGAATCCAATGGATTGCAGGATCTGAGGCAGCATGGTTTTAATAGAGGTAGATCTTGTCAGACCAAGCTGATTTCTTTGACTGGGAGACAAGAGGGAGTTGGAGCGAGGGAGAGTGCTAGATGTGGTGTACTTAGATTTTAGCAAGGTCTTTGACACAGTCCCAAATTGTGATATAAATATATACCACTAAGTGACTGACTGGTTTTGGGAGGCGGCAAAGCATAGTAGTAAACAGAGTTCACTCTCAGCATAAGGATGTTACTAGTGGTGTGCTGCAGGGATCAGTCCTTGGTCTGGTTCTTTTTAACATTTTTGTAAGTGATATTGTGGAAGGGCTGTTGGGTAAGGTTTGTCTCTTTGTGGATGATACCAAAACCTGCAATAGGGCAGACACTCTGGAAGATAAGAAGAGACAGAATTTGGAAGCTAAGATTTCATTCTAAAAAATGTAGGATCGTGCATTTGGGTTGCAAACACCCAAGGGAGCGGTACAATATGGGGGGGGGGGGGGGGGGGAGGGGGTGAAGTACTTCTGTGCATGAAAGAGCAGAACCCAAGGGTGATCACATCTGATGACCTTAAGGCCACCAAACAGGTAGAAAAGGTGACAGCAAAAGCCAGAAAAATGCTTGGCTGCAAGAACATGTAGGTCATAGTGACTCTGTAAGACGTTATTTAGAGTACTGTGTGCAACTCTGGAGACCGCACCTTCAAAAAATATAAGCAGGATGGAGTCAATGGCAGAAGGTGGCTACTAAAATAGTTATGGTCTTTGTCATAAAGCATATTGACAAACTTCAAGATCTCAATATATATATTTTGGAAGAAAGATGGGAGACAGGAAACATGATAGAGACACTTAAACACCTCTGTAGCATGAATGCATAGGAAGCAGGACAATTTTAATTGAAAGGAAGCTCTGGAATAAGGGGCATAGGATGAAGGTAAAAGGGGACAGACTAAAGAATTAATCTAAGGAAATATTTCTTTAAGGAAAGGGCAGTGGAATTGTGTAATAACCTCCCAGTAGAGGTGGCAGAGATGAGGACTGTTACCTGAATTCAAGAAAGCATTGGACAAGCACAGAAGAACTCTAAAACAGAAGAACGGATTGTAGGTCTTAGTATTTGGTATGGATGGGTAGACTTTATCTGCAGAAGTCCACATAACTATAGATCATCCTCTTATCTTTTTTAATAATTTCTGTGGTTTATCTCCTGCCACAGGGTCCATGAACATGCTAACCACAGCCTTTATCTGTGACAGGGATGTTATCTGCACCTGCAGTATCTTCACTCAGGGCCGGCCCGTCCATTGCGCAAGAATGTTTTTTGCACAGGGCCCCGCGTTTCAGGGGGGCCCGCACAAAGAACATTCTGCTTTTTTTAAAATTACATTAAAAAAAAAAAAGCTGGCTCTGGCTGCTGCCGCTGCCGCTGCCACCGCAGCAGCGGCAGAATGAAGTGTCCCGCGGGGCCTCCTCTGCACGCTGAGCCCCTCTGCAAGGGCTTTCAGATTCGCGAAGGGAGAGTGTCTCCCTCGTGTCTCTGTTAAGCCCGCAGGGGCTAATGGGAAATTTCCCATCAGCCCCTCGCGTCTAAAGGGGCAGATGGGAAATTTCCCATTAGCCCCTGCGGGCTTAACAGAGACGCGAGGGAGACACTCTCCCTTCGCGAATCTGAAAGCCCTTGCAGAGGGGCTCAGCGTGCAGAGGAGGCCCCGTGGGACACTTCATTCTGCCGCTGCTGCGGTGGCAGTGGCAGCGGCAGCGGCAGCAGCCAGAGCCAGCTTTTTTTTTTTTTTTAATTTTGCCCTAAGCCGATGGGGGGGGGGGGGGAGGGTTAAGACTGGCAATGGGCTGTGGGCTGATGGGGGCTGTCTGGAAATGGGGCGATGGGGGGTTAGGACGGGTAATGGGCAATGGGGGGGTTAAGAAGGATAATGGGCTGTGGGGGGGGGCTAGGACAGGAAATGGGCTGATGGGGAGGGTTTAGGACTGGTAATGGGCTGTGGGCTGTTGGGGTGGTTAGGACTGGTAATGGGCTATAGGGGGGTTGTTAAGACTGGTAATCGGCTGTGGGCTGATGGGGGCTGTCTGGAAATGGGGCGATGGGGGGTTAGGACTGGTAATGGGCTATGGGGGGGGGCTATGACAGGAAATGGGCTGATGGGGAGGGGTTAGGACTGGTAATGGGCTGTGGGCTGTTGGGGGGGGGTTAGGACTGGAAATGGGCTGTGGGCTGATGGGGGCTGTCTGGAAATGAGGTTATGGGGGGTTAGGACTGCTAATGGGATATGGGGGGGGAAAGGACTGATAATGGGCTATGGGGGGCTAGGACAGGAAATGGGCTGATGGGGAGGGGTTAGGACTTGAGGAGGACTGATGGGGTTAGGACTAGCAATGAGCTATGGGGGGCTGACTGGAAATGGGCTGATGGGGTTAAGACTGGAAGTGGGCTGATGGGGGGTTAGGACTGGTAATGGGTTATAGGGGGGCTTAAACTGAAAATGGGGTGATGGGGGGTTAGGACTGGAAGTGAGTTGATGGGGGGCTAGGACTGGTAATGGGTTGGGGGGTTGCTATGACTGGAAATGGGCTGAGTGGAAGGGGAGGCTTGAACTGAAAATAGCTGATGGGGAGGGAGCTTGGAATGGAAATGGGCTGTGAGGGAAGGGAGCTAGGACTGAAAATGGGCTGATGGAGCAGCTAGGATAGGACTGGAAATGGGCTGTTGGGGGGAGCTAAGATTGGAACTGGGCTGTGGTGGGGGCTTGAATTGAACTGGCCTCATGGCGGGGCTAGAACTGGAAGTAGGCTCATGGGGGGCTTGGACTGGAATTGGGCTGAGTGGAGGGGAGCTAGGATTTGACATGGGCTGATGGTGGGGCTAGGAAATGACTAGAAATGGGCTGATGGGGGCTAGGATTGGAAATGAGCTGATGAAGGGACTCAGACTGAAAATGGATGGGGAGCTAGGACTGGAAATGGGTTGATGGGGGGCTAGGACTGGAAATGGGCTGATGCAGGGACTAGAAGGGAATGGATGCTGGGTGAGACTGGAACTAGAAGGGAGCTGATGTTGGGGGAGGATTAGAATGGGATGGGGCTGGGAGAGTAAAATGGAGAGGGGAAAAATATTTTGTGTGGGAGGAATGAAAAATCTACAATTGGCCGGGTATTGGGAGAGTAAGTGGGGATTGAGGATGGAGGGGTAAAATTTGTGTGGATGAAATAGGAATGAGGAAAGAGCAAAAGGAGAAAGATTAGTATGTCAAAGCAGATGTAGAGAGAGAGAATGGAAAAAAAAAACTAGAAGAGAGAAGAAAGAACAAATGGACAGCAGACGATGGACAGTTAGCAGAAAACATGAAGAAACCAGAAGAAAGTGGCTGGAGCAATTGCAACTGAAAAAAATGCACAAAAGGTAGAAAGATATCTCTTTATTTTGAATTTATTAGCTGGAATATGAAAGCTCTGGGAAATGTGCATCATTAACGTCTACGCTTTGTTTGGTACAAGAGGAAATTAATTTATAGTTTTATTTCTACAGTGTTGTTGTACATTCCAAGTTTGGCTTTTGGGGTTCCCAGTTTAAATATTGCCTTCCTGTTTCTAAATTGTGATTCCTTGTTTGGTGATGGTCTATGTTCTGCATGTGTAACTGAGCTGAGGTATTCTATTTATGTAATTCCTATTTGACATTGCCACTTGTTCTCTTTCCCCAGTATTCTCTGAAATGTATTGGTTTAATATTTGCAGTGTTGCCTTTTGATAGGTAGGGTATGGTGCTTTGTGAGTCCTGGTAATGCTGTCAGGATACAGCGGGTTTGCTATGGGTTCTAAATGGGCAGTGTTTGTAGTAGTTCCTAATGTGCCTGGCGGTTGGCACTGGATTATAGTAATGTAGAAATCTTTTAGTCTTTCTTTATCCATACACTCATTAAGAGACATGTTTACTAAAAGTTAGTATATGGTAACATTATGCAAATATTTATGCAAATAAGGCCACTTATGCAAATGAGGCCCCGCACCGAGTCTCCGCACATGGCCCCGCACCCCCCTTGGGCCGCCCCTGTCTTCACTATCGCTACCACCATTGTTAGCCCTAGTGCATAAGCTAAAGTGGGCACCTTTTTTTATCTTGGGTAACATAGAAACATAGAAATATGATGACAGAAAAAGACCACATGGCCTATCTAGTCTGTCCTTCCATATGAACAACTACAACAGTCCCCTTTTTACCTTTAGAGATCCTCTGTGTTTGTCCCATGCTTTTTTGACTTCAGTTACTGTCTTCATCTCTACCACCTCCACTGGGAGGCTATTCCATGTGGCCAGTATGCGTTTTTCTTTTTCTTTCCTATCATACTTCAACTGTAGTGTTGTTGTGCTGAGATTTAGCGTGGATGTTATACAACGGGGTCACCACATGAAGGTACTCAGCAAGACTTGAGGAGGAAACTGTATTCTCTCCCCCTAAGAGATGCACAACTCACCAACTGCGGCTGCTGAATTTTATGTTGTACTCACCTTTGATCCCAAGGTGATCACCTTCTTCTGGGAAGGGATTGTAGACCTTAGTATTTGGTGTGGATGGGTAGACTGGATAGGCCACATGGACTTTATCTACCCTTATTATAAGACAGGAAATTGAAAAATACATTTGTTAATACACAAAAGAAAATACAAAAAGAAACATCACACTTCACTGCCAACTTGACCACAACATAGGGAGGCAAGATGAGAAAGAAAAAAGAGAAATACACCACAAACATTGTGAAGACTGCGGAACTCACACTGCCAGTGGAACACACACTACGCAACCTCCACCCCAACCTCTGATTTCCCTTCAAGTGAAATCAGTTCAAGGAGCTGTTTAGGTTCAGAAAAGAAATAATTTTTGCCCTCAAAACTAACATAACACAAAACAGGAAATTTCAAGAGCCAGTTTCCCCGCAGCGCTGGGCCTGGGTCTGTTTAGACACATCAGGAAAAATACAGATTACTGAGCCAAAGAACTGCTCCTGCATACTCATATGCCTAATGTATAAGCACAAAACCAACGTTTTATTCTTCTCAAAGATGAAAGTGACCAACAAGAAGCTACAGGCAGTCACCATCTCCATGGACTCTTCCAGAAAGTCAGTCAAGTCCAGTTGGTCTTGGAAGCGATCAGAGCCTCCAGGCACTCCACTAGAAGGGGACAGGTAGTAGCAGTTTGTTATAGGAGGAAGATTGTCCGATGCCCAGCCCAGAATATCCACCAGATATGTTTTCACTATCTCCACTGGGCTGGGCAAAGGAGACTGGGGGAAGCTCAGGAACCTAAGATTATTCCACCAGGATTGGTTCTCAAGGTATTCTAGCTTCCTCCAAAGCCCCATACTCTCCTTAATGTCGGGTCCTTAACTGCCCTCAGCTCTCCCATCTGTTCTTCAAGCTGCTCCAATTTACAGATTCTTGGGCTATATCCTCCTTCTGAGCAGAAACAAGTACCATCGAGAGATCAACCTTTGCTCCAAGTTGCTGTAGATTTGAACTCAGGGACACATCCAAGGCTTTGACTGAGTCATACAGTCCTGCAAGGGTAACCAATGAGCCCTTCCCACCAGAAGAAACTCCAGGGCTCCCCCCAAACTGATGGACCCCAGGCTTACCTCCTTTCTGCTGCCTCAAGTCTGCAGCACTGGGGGAAGACTGTGCAAGGGGGGAACCCATCGAATCCCCTGACTCCAACACAGCTGCAATGCTCACGGGCAGGAGAACTCCCCCCTCCCCTCTCTGACTGAGCACTTTGGGGTTGTTAGGGAAGAGAACGTTCTTTGGGGTTGAACAACGCCACCTTCATGCTCTGCTCCAGGGACACACCAGAACCATCTAAGGCAGCTTCCGAATCCACCACTGAACAGACTCCAAACTTGTCCAAGGTAAGCTGCCCTCTGTCTCCTGCACCCGACCCAAAGGGTTGGTCGAGAGCTTTTCCTTCTGCGTTGGCATGAAGCGTTAAGGGAGAGTCAGCCCCAGGACATGCAGAACTCCGCACAGACAGCCTCACAATCTGGCATCTTGCCTCAGGGGATGATCCATTTTCTAGGTTTCTATGTTGATAGATCTTTGGACTGACCCAGTATAGTACATCTTATGTTCTTATGACTGCAAAGCATAAATAAGTAAAAATTACTATGAGATAAACTGGGATAGCAAACATACCGGTAAAGAAGGCTTATTGAAATAGCACTTTGAAGTTTCATTTAGATTGCAAATAAACATGCCCTAGAAGAAAAGAAGCATTATGATAAATTAGTTGAAACTAAATACAGTAGCTCACAGTTTAATATCTGAGTTTTTCAAGGACTGCATTGCCCCATACAACTGAGTAATAGACGACTCCAGTCTACTACTATTACTATTTAGCACTTCTATGGCGCCATGCATGCAGTGCTGTACAGGCATACATGCAAGAGACAGTCCCTGCTCGTCAGTCATGCTCGTCAGAGCTTACAATCTAGTTGAGACAATACAGAGCAATAGTCAATTCGTTGCAAAGCACAGTATGATCTTTCCAACCACTTGTGTCCAGCATAGCAGATATGACCGTTAGAAACCTTCTCAACTGATCATCAGCCTCTGTCAAGGGTAAATTTGACTTGTAGGCTGCATTGCTTGTTAACATTATCAACCATGAGCCCTGGTGCAATGAGCCTCCCTTGTCATTCATTCTTGGCATGGCTACTATCCAGCAGACTAATCAGCTGGTTCTGATCTCCTCCCATTGTGTTCAAGTATTCAGTGATCCTTTGATTAGGGAATTTGGAGCTACATGGCCATCGATAGAATGGAGGCAAGATTAGGTTTGTCCATTAACTTTCTCTTCCTACTACGCCTTGTCACTACTTCCTCATTTGCTTTTACTACAATGGCTCTCTCCTTCCATCCTTCTTTTTTCTGCTATCCCATCTCCTACTGGTTCCCTTCCCTTAACTTCCGCTTTCTACTGTCCCTCTCTTGCCACAATCCCTTTTATTGACTATCTTTCTCTTTCCATTAATCTTTCTTCCTCCCCCTTCTCACTACATTGTTACACTTACTTCCATTCTACTTCTTGTAGTTAGTAATCTTCTGATCATGTTCCATTACTGTGGATGATGACATTAGGTTAAGATAAGCCATTTAGCAGTGAAAAACTTACATATGGTAAACAAGGAAGAGTAGGATGTAATGAAGGAGGGTGTCAGTAATTGTGCAGGTCTGTTTATTTGAAGCCCTTGACCCAGGCATGTCTGCAACTGGTGGCAAATGCAATGCAATGTGCCTTTGAGTTAATGCTGACTCCTGACGACCCAGTAGCTCCTGGAGGCCCACTGTATACAAGGTACAAAATGCTCAGAAGTCAGTCAAAAGGTCAGTAGTGATCATTTAGGGACAAAGCAGTCAGATTAGAAGACTTACTTGCATATTCACAAATGCGGCCATGGATCAACTGAGCCTTATTGAAGAGTTGGCGTACCATTAAGTATAATGCAAGTTCCTGCTACCACTAAAGGGAACCAGATACAGTCTGGTAACCTAAAAATGGCAGATTCTCCATCCCATGTCATCTTTCTAGTCCCATGTAGACCTAGAAATAACAGGTTCAATAACATAAGAACATAAGATATGCCATACGGGGTCAGACCATGGGTTCATCAAGCCCAGTATCCTGTTTCTATCAGTGGTCAATGCAGGTCACAAGTACCTGTCAGGTCCCCAAAAAACAACAGATTCTATGCTGCTTATCCCAGGGGTAAGCAATGGATTTCCATGGTTCTCTTTAATAATGATTTATAAATAAATAGTCTTGTGCCAAAACTCTGAGTCTTCGAGATGATATGAGACTCCGTGCAATTTTGCCCATCCTTAGAGTCATACGGTCCCAGAACTCAGAGGCTCAGTATCATTATAGCAATCCCGAAAACCAGTGCTTCACAAACTGTGGGTCAGGACTGCAAATGAGGTGACATCACCAAAGGATAGGGTCACAGAAACAGAACTCCTTCCTGTCTCTCTGAATCTTCCATCGTGACCAATGCTCAGTAATGGTAGAAGACTCTTCTATATTTAAATATTCTTGTGGACCTTCAAATATATGCTTTGCATTATCTTGGTATAAAAAGCACCATTGATGTGTTTATAACAATATCCTCATTGGCCCATTTTTTTTAAATTATGTATAAATAGATATCTTATTCCTTCCAACATAGTACTATGTTTCGAAAAGACTCTGATGCTCATTTGTCTATGATAGAGGATAGCTTCACTTCACCACTAGTTCAGTATGAATGGTGTTTTTATGCCAAGATAATGCAAAACATATATTTGAAGGTCCACAAAAATATTTAAATAAAGAAGTCTACGAATATAATTGTGGTGTTGTATATACTGTATATATATATATAGATATATATTGTATATATAAGACTTTGATGCTGCTCTTTGTCCTCCTTCCTCTCTCCTCTTACTCCATAGAGGGAGGAGTGGTCTTGTGGTTAGGACAAGGTACTTCAGGCCAGAGGGCTGGGGGTTCAAGCCCCACCTGGGGACAGCAATCGCAGGCCAGAGGGACTAGGATTTCCACTCCTTGTGGTCTTGGGCAAGCCACTTAACCATTGCCCATGTTCCCTGTAAGTATTAGCATATGTGTCTCGTATTCCCCAAATGACCGCTTTGACCTGGTGAAAAGCAGGATATAAATACCCCACCCCTCCTCTCCCTATTTTAGTTTACCCTTTTACTAGTTATTTAGTGCCCTGCCTTGATACCAAGTTATAGTGTTCTTGCCTGTTAATGTTACCAGTTCTGATGTTTTATGCCTGTTCTCTATTCGTTCTCTGTAAAGTTGCATGTTGCTTGTTTGTAAATGTTCCTTGTAAACCGCTCTAATACTAAATAGTGCGGTATATAAAAGCTAATAAATAAATACTGGTGACTCATGATACTGGCTGTTGTAATTAGGCTATATAGTAATTATAGTAAGCGGGGGGGGGGGGGGGGGGGGAGGGTCTGTGAGTTCATGGACGTTCATAAGTCTGTTCCTCCTCCTCCTACATAAGGTTTTGGTTAGACTGGTGCTGGAGTCTGTGAACACACACCGGCACCCAGGGCCCCATGCTCTTGCTGTTACTGCCTGCATGCTTTGGATAAGTGGGGGAGGGAGAGGAAGTGATTAAGGGAGGGGAGAGGAATAGATGAGAAGTATGATATTTTGATTTCATCATCATCTGGGGGTCACGTGAATTTTTAAGTGTTAAAAAGAGGTCCAATTGAATAAATGTTTGGGAAGCACTCCCCAAACCATGCAGTCATAAATGAGAGGGCTCTGTGGGTCTGCACCAGTGCTCACAAACTGTTGCCACCTGTGAGTTTTTGCCATGGTTGCATTACTAGCCCACGTAAAGCGTTAAACGGATAACCTCTGGAGGACATCCATTCCATACACAGAGCCAACAGCACTGGGCTCCCTCTGCCCCAACTCCTGCACGAGCGGCTCTCCCGCTTTCCTCTTCACAAAGGACTTTCTCTCCAGGTGCTCCATTGTTCCAGATATTGTGAAGTCATGTGGTGCAGCTGAGTCAGCAGGGAAATTTTCACAATCCAAAGACAGAATAAGTGAGAGATTTCAGCAAAAGAATGAGGCAGAAAAGGGGCCACATCATTGCTAAAAAAAAAATTAAAAATTAGCCACTCCCTGCTGCCACATACAGTGCTTTTTAGGGGGTTTTAAAGTAATAGGGAGAAACTGTGCCCGGCCTGTAAATGCTTCTGTTTTGTTTGGAATCACTTTCCCCAGGCATATTTTCTTGCCTGGTTTCCCTTCTCATCTTGCCTAGTACTTCAATTCCCAGAGGGTTTTTTTTCTGCTTTGTTTGCTGCAACAGATCCACAGGGACCCGTTACAGAATCAAGTCATTTGCAGATTCCTGCAGTCATAGGCTTCCTACCCGCATCTCAGCACTATAGAGGTGGTGAGGTTACCACAATCTGATTAGGAACAAAAGCTAGAGCTGACGAGTCAGGTTCAAGAAGCTGCAATAAGCTCTGCTCTGACAGTGCTGTTTCTATGTCTCACTTTCCAAAGGGGGTTTTATGTTGCGGCTCAGGTTTTGGTGTTCCCTACCCCTCCCTCCAAACAGCATAAAAGGCATACTATCCACTCATTTACAGAGCTGCCAATTGCTAGCTTTACTGGGCTCTGTACCTTGCATCTCTTTTTCTGTACACACACATATGCACATTTAATAGAATCACCGTGTGTGTGCATGCGCATGATTAACGACTGTGTTACACATCTGAGGTATCATGGGGAGCCTTTGGGAATGGCAGCAGTGTGCCGCATATACAATACACCATTCATTTGTTTCTGAAAGGGCTCCATTTTATTTACATGCTTCACCTAAATCTTCTTTCTTGTGCATAATCACTGATGACACACTACCTGTAGGCTAGCTGGATTGCAGAGCGATAAACCAACACCTGGCCTGCAAGATTACCACAGGCTAAGAAAGGCCATGTGCCATCCAAAGGAGCCATCGATAAATTCATCTCTCTTCTAGTTTCTTATCTTTGATAACACAGAATTTTCACAGTGCTGTGCTAGCTCATCAAGGAGGCAGCTTCAGCTAAGCTGGCATCCTGCTTCTGGCCAGATCTGTACAAATTACCTGGCGGGTTCCACAGCCCCAGGCGTCAGAAATTTATTAATGGAGATAGTTTCATGCTGCTAGACCAGAGGCTGTGACAGCTGCTGAAAGAGACATAGACTGAGCAAGGAGATGAGAATCGGAAAAGTGGGGTTCAAATCCCATTATCTTCACTGGTACTTTACCTCCCACTTAGGGTAAGCTCGAAGGGGCAAAAAATTATTGAATCGGAATTGCTAATTACTAATCATGCCATCGTGAACAATGCCACTCTCTGGAAAAGTTCTGGTACTGACCGCATTTTCTGGATATTCAGTACTGGCTCTTGTCCAGATGATAGTGCTGAATAGCTACATAGGGCCCAATTTTCAAAGGCATCTAGATGGGTGGTGCCTTTGGAAAACACCAGATAAGTACCTAACGTGCCCAGATACTATGCGGTTCTCATCGGGGCTTGGTAGGGGCGTTCCAAGATGGAGGAAAGGGCTAAGCCGATAGCAGCGATTTTCGATGCTACCTGCTTAGCCCTCTGCTAATGCCCAGATGGTTTTTTTCACCTATCTTTCAGGTGCAGGGGCTCAGCAGGTAGCATTGAAAATCGCTGCTACCCGCTTAGCCTCAGCAGCTGCCGGTGCATCCAGTCAAATCCGGATTTTCACTTCTGTCACTGCGGAAGTGAAAATTTGGTTAAGGTAGGCAGACAGGCTATGTGCCAACGTGGCGCATAGCCTGCCTAAATGAAGATCAGGCTCATACTTTTTAACAGTGGTGGCCAGTGTTAAAAAAAAGCTGACTGCCATAGTTGAGTATTGACCCCCTAAGTATAAAATATAATCTGCTTCAAACGAGTAAACTCCCACTGTCACAAACAGCAAAGTGAATGGAGAACTTTGTGGAATACAATTTCCCAGAAATACAGCAACAGCAGGTAATAAAAAGGATCAATTCCTGGGGAACAGGCCGATGTGTGTGTTATATAAATAGATATTTCTCCACCTTTTGTGGCTCTGGCTTGATCCTCTGATTCAGAGCCTCACTCTATCTTTGTCGATTTCTTTTTTGTTCTCTCTGCCATCTTCCTTTCCAAGATCATAGAAAGCTAGAAACATACCCTGTGTGACTTGCAAAGCTGGCACCCCCCTTCCCCCACCCAGTCACACACAGGAACTCAATCTGGAAACCTCAGTGATGATGTCAGCACTACTTCTGTACTTGAACCCACTGCTTGCACAGCCCTAGCCACAGCTCTGTTCCTAAATACAGAAATAATTAAGGCGAAATTAGACCTTACCTGCTAATTGTATTTCCTTGAATAACTCCAGTCCAGTCACAACGAATCAGTTCTCCCACACCTTCAGCAGCTGCGAACTGAGCATATCAGAATCTTGATCTCCCACATAAGAGAACATAAGATATGCCATACTGGGTTAGACCAAGGTCCATCAAGCCCAGTATACGGTTTCCAACAGTGGCCAATCTAGGTCACAAGTACCTAGCAGTTACCCCAGAAGACACAGATTCCACACTGCTTGTACTGGGACAAGCAGTGGATTTCCCGGGTCCCCTTTAATAATGGTTTATGGACATTTCCTCTAGGAACTTGTCCAAACCTTTTTTAAACCCAGATACATTAACAGCTTTTACTACATCCTCCGGCAACAAATTCAAGTTTGATTAAGTGTTGAATGAAAAAATATTTTCTCTGAATAGTCTTAAATGGGTTACACTGTAGCTTCATTGCATATCCCCTAGTCTTTCTACATTTCGATAGCGTAAACAATCAATCTATGTTTACCCGTTCCACTTCATTTATTAATTTATAGACCTCTATCATATTTCCCCTCAGCTGTCTCTTTTCCAGGTTGAAGAGCCCTAACCTTTATAACCTCTCCTCATAGGGGTATATCCTTCCATCCCCTTTACCATTTTGATGGCTCTTTTCTACTTCTGCTATATCCGAGCATGGCACCTTGATAACACTTGCGGCCCAGGGCGTCGAGGGCCTGGGCCTCCCTGCCAGGGGGAACTGAAGAGTAGGTTTTTTGGCTCTTCAGTTTCTGCATCAAAGACTCCACCACCATTGAGTTGTGGGGGAGTTAAGGCTTATGGAACCCGGGGCCCTTCTGGAAGCGGTAGATAGCATCCAGGCGCTGACTGATCACCAACGCCGAGGCTGGGGTCTCCCACATCCTGAGGAGTAGTCTTTGGAGGATGGGTGGCACTGGCACCATGAGAGTCTCTTTGGGAGGAGACTCGTATTGCAGGACCTCGAGTTCCTCGGTGCACGGATCCTCCTCAGACTCCATCTGGACCGAAAGAGCCCAGGCCATGCAACAGACGAAGGGGAGTGGCGCCAAGGAGATGGCTTGGAGGGGACATCACTGTGCTGGGAGGTCTCCAGAGAGGCCTCATCCTCTGTTCCCCATTTGGATCCAGAGGGTGTCAAGGAATCGGCCTCTGAGGTAGCCCTGAGGAACCGGGGCCCCCCTGGAAGATCTGGGGTAGGACTCCCGAAAACTTGCTGGGGAGGACTGGATCCCCAAGGAACGCGACAGAGATCTTGATCGACACCATGGACTTACCCAAGACTGATGTCACTCTGTGCCCAGCTCAATGCCTGGGGACTCCACTGAAGTCGGGGGGGGGGGGGGGGCTGGTGTCAGGGCTGATAATGCCGGAAAACCAGACATCATCGTCTGCTACAAGACCAAGATGGAGGAGATGCTCTGCTATATGGCTGCCATTCAGGATGTGAGGCGTGATGGCTGTGCAGCTCTCGGTGTGGAGACAGAGGGCCTCAGGTCCAACATCAGCACTCTGGAGAGTGCGTTCTCGAGGACGACTATGGGGCTCATGGGTCCTGGCGCAGTCTCCACCAGCCAAGGACTCCTGCCTTGAGACTTTCTGAGGGCGCTGCTCAGAGTCGCCCGAGTCCCGCTGCGGGACTTTGCCAGGTTTCATCGGAGGCACCTCAGCAGGCTTCGGTATCCTTTTCTTTTTCGTGGGAGGGTCTTGGGCCACGCTGGAAAAGCTGCTGCTGTGGGACTCCAAGGACAACCGGACTTCATAGGAAGTTCCAGCTTTGGGACTCGACGATGGGGAAGCTGGCGCAGAGAAAGATCTCAGGAACAGCTTCCCCTGCAATTCTGATTGCTTTTTCTTTGTTTTAGGGGTCATGGCCTGACACCGGTCGCAGATGGAGCTGTCATGATCCGGGCCCAGGCAGTGAAGACAGCAATCATGGGTGTCAGTAACTGAAATAATCTGACTGCAGTGGCTGCATTTCTTGAACTCACCGGAAGTCATGGTGGGAGAACACCTGGCCGGGGTTGACAACCCGCGGGCGAAAAATGGCACGAAGGCCGGTCGAGGAGGAACCTCGAGGAAAAAAAAAGGAATACGAGCTGAGGAAGGCACCGAGGGTGCCAGCTTGAGGGGGGAAGGGAACCGGTACGCAAAGCGGAGAATTAGAAGAATTTTAAGAACTTTTTCTGGGGAAGTAGAGGACTACATCCATTGGGCTCCGCGGAAAAAAGGAGACTGAGCAAGATGGGATGGGATGGGAAGGGGACCACACATGCATGGTAGCATTCCCAAAGGCTTTCTTTGAAAGCTTGGGAAATGCTCTGCACAGGGCTTTGTCAGCGCCGACGTCACCCATATTTGAGGACTGACTTCCTGCTTGTTCCTGGAAAATGGAAGAATCCACCATGCTTTTGGCAGCTCCTGAGGGAGCAGAGGAAGAGAGGTTGGAGCTGATACAGCAGAGTTAAGAAGAGCCTTGATTTGGAGGGGCAATTTAGAAAAAAATCAAAAGGAGGTAATCTGCAATAGTTTGCCCAAAGCTCCTTCTCTGCCTACTAAAGACTGGTCCTGCTCCTAAGGAATAAATCTAAATAGTGGTAATGCCTCACTGGCTCTCCCTCGTTATTCCATTGGCATTATCCATGGGTGCAGGTCATCTGTAATGTTATGAGAAGCAGAGCAGCATAAGGACACAGAGCAGGTAAGAGTTAAGATCATTAAAGCAGGGAGAAAGACATTACCATATGAAAGCCAGTTGGTAGGCTAGGTGTCCTGGAAGACTGGTTTGTACAATTATAAATACAGCATATTCATGGAAACTATTTAAGGACAAAAAGAGGGTGGTATTAAAATACATTTCAGTATTAGGAAAATTCTGTTCCAACTCTATGAATAACCAGTACATACCTGCAACGCCCATTCTTTGTATGCTGATGGTTGGCAGGGAGGCCAGCTCAAGCCTTTCCACTAGTAGTTCAAGGTGAGTTACATAGGTATTTCTCTGTCCCCAGAGGGCTTACAATCTAAATTTGTACTTGAGGCAATGGAGGGTTAAGTGACTTGTCCAAGGTCATAAGGAGCATCAGTGGGAATTTAACCCAGCCAGATCTCTTGAGTACTAGGCTGTTGATCTAACCACTAGGTTACTCCTTCACTGTTGGGTGTTTAACAGCTAAGCAGTGATCTTTCTGGTAAACATCCCAAGTTCACAGTTCCCTCTCTCTCCCCTGGCAAACACTCAATTTGAACTCAGTTTCCACAGACTAGACATGGAGTGGAGGCGTGGCCTAGTGGTTGGGGCAAGGTACTTCAGGCCGGAAGGTTGGGGGTTCAAATCCCACTAGAGGACAGAAACTTTGGGCCGGAAGGACTGGGGTTTCTAGTCCCACACGTGCTCCTTGTGGTCTTGGGCAAGCCACTTAACCCTCCATAGCCCATGTTCCCTGTAAAATAGTTATCTAAGTTATAATGCCCTGTTCAATGTAATTTCAGTTTGTTCAATGTAAACTGCACTGATGCAGAATAGCGTGGTATATAAGAGAATGTAAATAAATAATACACACTTGTAACTTCAATATCTTACTTGTACACCCTTAGAGACACTATGCAGTTTTATTTTCTTCCATCGCTGACTGCGGTTCATTTGAATTCTAAATGCAGCACGGCAATAGACACAAAGCTCCGAGCTCTTCCTTCTGCAGAAAAAGCCTTCTATGTAGGAGTCAATAATCGCAGACTATTCTCTACTCATTAGAGGGTTTCTGAGGCTGGCTTTAGAACTTTAAGAGGAACAGAAATTTCAGTGTCCTCATAGTTACACTGTTGGCATGCAATAATTTTGTTTTTTTAATTAAAGCAGTACAGATTCTTCCCTCTACCAAAGGGAAAAACCTCAGCAAAATTCTACATGGAATGTTCATTCTAGAGAGAGATCAGGGGAAACAAGATTCTTGTTGGACCCCTCTCAGTTTATTTGTGCTAGGATTGATTCAAAGCACAATTAGAAGGCTGTCATAGACTTGAAACACTGCACATCACAGAAAGCATCAATCTGTGGCCTTCAGCTACTTCAAATATTCGAAACTCCACCTCTGCTGTAAGGTATGTCTCATGATGACAGATACTAGGAATTTTCTGAAAATTGTCATTAAAAACAAATAAACTGGGACTTTTTAAAGACCCATTTCTCTGGAATTTCTGTACTTCAGGGCTAAAACTGGCTACATCACCTCCCATGTGGTGCTTTTTCTCAAAGATGGAGAAATAGGATATTACCACTTTAAGTCTGTGTTCATGCTTTTGAAATCAGCATTGTGACATCTGAATGCTGGATACTGTATCTCTTAGCTGAAGAGATGGACAGTTACAATTAAAGTTCATACCTGAGGCAATGGAAGCTTGCCCAAGGCCACAAGGAGGGTCAATGGGATTTGAACCTTGGTCTCTCTGGCTCACAGGCTGCTGCCCTAACCACTAGGCAAATGTGTAAATCTAAGCCCAGATTCTGTTCTTTGCCTCAGGAATGTTACACCAGCAGCCTGAGAGAGATGATGAGCCTGGATATAATTTGTCAGATCCATCTACTAACAAACACTGAGCAAGTTCTAAAGATTTCCCAGACTCTTGAGCTCGACTGGATGAGTGGTAAGCTCTCTAGTTCAGCCAAATTTGAACAGAAACTTCAAGGATGAGCTGCTTAACACTTCTTCAGGCCCCAGGCTGCATTCTTTCAAAACCCTAAAGCTATAAAAGGCAATGGAGAAATAAAATAAAAACATTATATACATTTTTTGACCCATACTGTTCTATGGAATCTCAGTAAAAGCAAGGGCCTGGGATAAGTCACCCTTAGGTGCAGGCCAAACTGGGCTTAAAAATGAGCTGCAAGCGAGGAAACATACGTAGTAACTTGCTCTTGAAATGGCTGTCAACCAGCTTTCTCTGGGGGAGTGTAGTCGCTCAAACGAACACACCAAAGAAGTCACACAGTAAGGATACTTTTGTGTATTTCATTAAAAATGCAGTCCTGTCTTTTCCATCACTAGATCCACAATTAACATGATACTGTGGTTTCAACATCACCACCAAATGCCACATGGATGAGCAGGCAGTTCTTGTCACCTTCCAACCTGGGAGCTAGCTTATTGCAGTGGCTCCACCCTGATTTAACACAATCATTCAAAAATTATGTTTCCTATAAAGAATATAAAAAAAAGGCAAATGAGGTGTGGATGTAAGAATGCCTTCTCAGTCCTGTTCCCCTCATGAAAGGGTTGGCGCTAACATGGGGCATCTGTTGCTTTGCTCCAGTCAACTGATTATTCCTACTGCGCTGTGATTGATAGTTGGTTGCCTGTTGCCTCTCAGAGTGACGTCCCTTCCAAGTTTGGTGGCAGTGGGCCTTGGTTGGTCTCTTTGCTGAGTTCCTTGCCCTCGGCCTTCAGCCATTCCATCTTCTGCTGGTGCTGTCGGACAGCGTCCGCCACACGAGTATCAATCATAGCTTCAGTAAGAATCCCATCCTCTGAGGCATATGCAGCAGCCTGCAAGGAGACAAAGCCTGGTTTAACAGAAATTGGATCATGGATCAATTTGAGTTGCTTACTAGTGCATGCATCATAGTTATCTCCCTGAGCCAGTGTTAAAACATAAAAGAAACACAAAGCAAGGTTCCTAATTCATGGTATGCTACAGTGCAATTGTAAATCGTGATAACCATATTAAACCACCAAATAACCTTTTCATACAAGAACTGCATACTCGGTTTGCCTCTCATATGCCTAGATAGTGATGTCCGATTCGGGCAGGGTATCCAAAATTTGTCATTATTTTCACCCAACTTTCCTAGTGTAATACATGCGGTATGTTTTCACTCTACGTTTGGCTACATAGCACATATAAATGATATAGGCTGTGCTTCTAAGTGGATTTAAAATAAGTTTAGTCCTAGTTAATTTTGTAATGGTACTTAACCTGTAAATACATCGCATTTCTAAATTGTAAATAAGTTATACTGCAACTTCCCCTTCTCCAGAAAGACCTTGTTTCTCTCTTTACGACCTCTTGGCTATGTTATGTTGCAATGTAAAACAGATCACATACCCATGCTCTGTACACATTGCTTGTTCTATATAAACCTTTGAATTGTAGAAAGGCTGTATAGAAAAATAATAAATAAATAAATAACACAGGTACACTACCAAAAAACTGCCTCCAGTTTTGCAACTGATTCCTATAGATTTTGGGGTGCTGAATCCAGGAAAAATAGCCAAAATGTTCCATCACGTCACGTTTTCTTGCAAAATTAGATTTCTTACCCATATAAGGAATGTTCACATAATTTCTTTTTAGCCGACTGCAGTTTATTTTCTTGGCCCAAAATAGAGGTTGTAATGGTTAACTAACTAGAAACACTCCCTCATGATATTTTAGAGTGTTTTGTATTCATTTTATACATTAACAGGACAATTGGGAGGCGGGGGGCTAAATCCAGTACTCGCGCTGGCGCATGTCCTTTCCTGTTCGCCTCGCCTCGTTCGCTCGCTCAAACACGGTGGTTGCGACATGAACGTTCCTGTCAAATTTCAGTTTCTTGCAAGTTCATTATTACCTTTTGTTTGCTCAGTCGTAATCCAGCTTTATTCCGAAGTGGTTCACTACAGTTGTAGTTTGCAGTGCTGTGTATTTGTGATGGCTCACAGAGCCAGAGGTTGCGTCAACTCTCCGGACAGTTTTTGTTTTATTTGTGGGGAATATACCGTGAAAAAGCGGCAGAGGAACATTTCTGCATTTATTAAAAAAGTATATTTCGCCTATTTCGGTTTGAAGTTAGGCGATCAAGACAAACCGTGGGCTCCTCACAAAGTGTGCAAGACATGTGAGGAAGATCTACGCTTATGGATGAAAGGTAAAAAACAAGCATTTCGTTTCGGAATACCTATGATGTGGCGTGAACAAAGAGACCACAGCAGTGACTGCTATTTTTGCTCTTGCATTCTGAAGGGATACAACTTAAAAAATAAGAACGTAATAAGTTACCCCAACCTTTCCTCAGCAATTAGGCCTATGCCTCATAGCAACGAAGTACCTGTGCCTGAACCACCAAAATCTTTGGATCATATTTGTGTGGACGGTTCTGATCATGATGAGACTCATCAGATGGCTTTTCCCGATGAGTCCAGTACCTCCGAGTTTGAAACTCAACCAGATCCGAAACCTGAACTTTTCTCTCAAGCTGAATAGAATGATTTAGTCCGGGATTTAGGACTCCCAAAAGATGCTGCCCAACTGCTAGGTTCTCGGCTTAAACAGAAAAATCTATTGTCACCAGGAACAACTTTTTATTGGTACCGCAACCGCGAGACACAATTTTTGAAGTATTTCAGCACAGAGGAAGATTTGGTATTTTGCAACGATATATATGGAGTGATGGAAAAGTTTAAACTCAAGTATGATCCTGCTGAATGGCGGCTGTTCATTGATTCGTCAAAAGACAGCATAAAAGGTGTTCTTCTTCATAATGGCAACACATTCGCTTCAGTTCCTATTGCTCACTCTGTTATTCTCCAAGAAAAATACGAGAATTTGGCCCTGATTCTTCAGAAGATTTGTTATGATGAGCATAAGTGGATGATTTGTGGAGACTTTAAAATTCTATCCATGCTATTAGGGCAGCAATCCGGTTTCACCAAATATCCCTGCTTCCTTTGCTTGTGGGATAGCCGGGCCCGCGACCTACACTGGGGGAAAAAAGACTGGCCCATTCGGGAGTATTTGAGACCCGGTGAGAAAAATGTTCTTCATGAGAGCTTGGTACCTCGTGATAAAATTCTATTACCACCTCTCCACATTAAGTTGGGTCTCATTAAGCAATTCATCAAGTCCCTTCCAAAAGATGGTGAGTGCTTTCGGTACCTTTGCTCAAAGTTCCACCGACTTTCTGAAGCAAAGCTAAAGGAAGGAGTGTTTGTTGGCCCTGATATAAGGAAACTCATTTCAGATGGAGCATTCGCTGAAACGATGTCTGAGAAGGAAAAAAGAAGCCTGGGATTCCTTCAAGGATGTTGCTCTCAAATTCTTGGGGAACAGGCGGGATGAGAACTATAAGGATATTGTTGCCAGGATGCTCAATGCCTTCAAAGAACAAGGCTGTAACATGAGCCTGAAAGTCCATTTCTTGCACTCCCATGTGAACTACTTTCCCGAAAACTTGGGGGCGTACAGTGAAGAACAAGGTGAAAGGTTTCACCAGGACATTAAGGACGCAGAGAGAAGGTACCAAGGAAGATGGAACACCACTATGATGGTTGATTTCTGCTGGTTGCTGCTGCTGCGGGAAACCCCAGATGAAAAATACGCCAAGCAGCGCACCAAGAGAAGCATTCGGGGGAAGAAGAAACGGACCCACCAGGAGATTGATTGACCCAAGAATGACTTTAAAATCTAAATCTAAACTGTGTTGACAAATATCGTGTTTTTACTAAACTTTGAAATAAAAATTTGCTAGTTATTACCACAGTGTCGGATCTCATTTATTAGAATTTTATTTTCACACCATCGGGTGTTTGTCTTCATGTATTGCAATGGTGCGGTTTGCGTTTTCTATTCTTACATACATACCTGTACAACATTTTTTGCACATTTCTTTGCTTTGCTTTGTGTCTAACCTCGCTCTTATATGCTCAATGTTTGTGCACATGTATGTGGCTGTTTTTAAGTGCAGACAATTTTGCTACCATCACAGTGTGTTTTGTTGACATTACTCTATTCTTATGTGCTGCCTTGTTACAATTTTCTTTATTCTTATTTGAATAACTACTAAACAATTAGTATAAAGAATTCATCCAAGAAACTTTTATCTCGATCGCACTCAATCTGAAACGTTCACCTCAAACTGCTAACCCAATGTAGCAAAAAATCTGTACGTGATGGAGCAAATTGGTTATCAGATTTGGATTCAGCGCACCAAAAAACGTAAAAATCAATCGAAACATTAGAGGCAGTTTAAAAAAATTTTTTTTTAGTGTACCTGTGTAATCATTGCAAGTTGAGGCTCACTTGCACAGAACAAAAACACAGAAATAGTTGCTTGTAAATATTTGACTTGCAATCTAATTTCAACAAGTGAAGCCTATATCAGATCATACAGGGACTCTTCCAAGCTGAAAACCAGCTCTAGTCAGGCATCACACTGAAATGCTACTCTGCTCACAATTTAAGAAAACATCTGTGATGCCAGCAGGACATTAAATGGAAGATGGAGAGACAGAATGTGAGGAAATAGTGCTGAGTAAGGAAGGATAAGACTCTATGTACCTTTATTTCTCTCTCTTAGACCTGGTCTCCTTAGCAGAATCTTTGGATATGTAGTTTAAAATAATGGCATTTCTCCTAAGGAGATTAAGTCTGAGAGCTAGGTTTATATTCCCTTATGAAATCAAATAATTTTGCTCCAAACATACTTTAAGAGGTAGCAAATTGCAAAGGGTAGTGGCAAAATAATGGAAGGCAGCACACGTAGTTGCACCCACCCTCACCTCCTAAAATCCAAGTACTTCTAATTCTCAGCAAACCCTACTAGGGGGCATTGCAGTCAAGCCAAGCAATAGACAATAGTCTATTTTGATCTAGTCTTAACATTTGCATATTTTTTTTATCATGACAAAGGAGCTTATCCTGCAACAAGGGCTCTCTGTAGAGTGCAGAATAAATCACCCATACAAATGCAATTTCATCATCTAACGGCACCAAGACCAAGCGGCTCTCCCAGAGCCCAGGAAGAGCTAGGAATCTTTACAAGCATGTGAATAAGTTCCTGCTTTCTCCTCTTTGCACTGTCTCCTCAGTCTTATACTAACTGGGGTAAGCAATCCCCTGGCTAATTTATTCTGCTATCTTTATAGTTAAATAGCTTTGCTTTCTCTATTCACAACTGGGATGAATCAACCACACAAGCAGGGCCTCCCAGAGATGCAGGTTTCTGATCAGCAAGTTCCTTTTCTTTCTTATTTGTCACATAGGGTAGAGAATGTCCGTCCATCTGGGGCAAAATAACTTGCCTATAAAAAATGTAAAACGCTCTTCAAAATCCACCTTTTCAATGAAGCTTTATGGGGTTACTTGGCCTATCTAACCTACTGAAGAGGGCTTTAAACTAGATTCATTGGGGATGGGTGAAGTAAGCCCCCAGGTAAGTGAAACATTAAATACTTTATAGAAATGGATAAAAGGGACAACACATGGAAAGCAGTGTGTATAAATACCCATAGCATGGGAAATAAGATACCAGATGTTGAGGCTTCAATGGTAGAGGTTGACTTGGATTTAGTGGCGGTTACAGAGACATGGTTCACAGTCAACCATGACTGGAATATAATTATACTAGGCTATACTTTATTCAGAAAGGACAGGGTAGGAAGAAAGGGAGGAGGAGTGGCATTATATGTAAAAAATATTATTAATGCTATGGAAATACAGGGCTTAAAAGGGAGAGAGGAGGCACTGTGGGTTAAACTAGAAAGAGGGAAAGAGAAATCCATTTGCATTGGCGTGATATACAGACCTCCATCACAGGGAGAAGACGTGGATGGAGATTTAATAGAAGACATACGCAGCACTGCCAGGAAAGGGGAAGTGCTACTGATAGGGGATTTCAATATTCCAGATGTTGATTGGCACATCCCTGCTGCAGTGTCATCTAAAAGGAAGATGATCCTGGATTCTTTACAGGAAGAACTATTCAGGCAACTGGTAATAGAACCCACATGGGAAGGGGCCATAATGGACTTGGTGCTTACCAACAGTGAAAGTGATTCTGATCATCACACATCCAGTGATCACCAGATGGCATGGTTCAGTATTAGGACTAGGGCTGATAAAATCCATTCAAAGGTGAAGGACTTAGACTTTAGGAAAACTAACTTTGCCAAGATGGGCCAGTACCTCAAGGAGTTGTTAGTGGGATGGGAACAGCTAGGGGATGTAGAAAAACAGTTGACAAAACTGAAAGGAGATATTTTAAGGACAACCAGCCTTTTTGTTAGAATGGTAAATAAAGGAAAAGGAGGCTGCTGTGGTTCTCAAATGAAGTAGCTGAAAAGGTGAGGAAAAAGAAGGAGGCCTTCATGAAATACAAGAGATCACAGAGAGAGGAAGACAGACATCTATATTTGGAAAAACTTAGAGAGGCTGACAATGTAGTCAAGAAAACAAAGATACAAAAAGAAGAAAAAATAGCCAATGCAATAAAATACGGGGATAAAGACATTTTTCAGATATGTTAGTGAAAGGAGAAAGGGCAAAAGTGGTATTCTCAGAATCAAGGGTGAAGAGGAGGAATATGTACAGTAGAAGCTGATGAGGATAAAGCAGAATTGCTTAACAAATATTTCTTTTCTGTGTTCACAGATGAAGGGTCGGGAGCAGGACCTCAGAAAACACCCACAAACAAGAACAGAAGAGAGGGGCATCTCAAATGATTTTCAGAAGACTGCATTCGTGAGGAACTAGCTAAACTAAAAGTAGACAAAGCGATGGGACTGGATGGGATACATCTGAGAATACTGAAGGAGCTTGGGAATGTACTAGCAGCTCCACTGACTGACTTTTTCAATGCCTCTTTGGAGTCTGGAGTGGTGCCAGAGGACTGGAGAGAGGCACATGTGGTCCCTTTACACAAAAGAAGAAGTAAGGATATGGTTGAAAACTACTGGCTGATTGGTTTAACCTCAGTGGTGAGTAAATTTTTGGAAACCCTGATGAAAGAGAAAATAGTGAGGTTTCTGTAGTCCAACGGATTACCAGATCCAAGGTATCATGGATTCACCAGAGGCAGGTCTTGTCAGACAAATATGATAGATTTCTTTGACAGGGTGACCAGAGAGTTGGACCAAGGGAGAGCCCTAGATGTGATGTATTTAGATTTCAGTAAAGTCTTTGACACCGTTCCGCACAGACGACTTATAAACAAACTGAGCACCCTAGATTGGACCCTAAAGCTACTGCTTGCATTAAAAATTGGTTGGGGAGCGTCTATTCTGCAGTCCGGTTCCTTCGAGGGAGAGAAGGCCGGTTCGAAGCTTGGCGATTGAGCGGGCAGCCCAGCTGACGTCACCTCCAGGGCCCTGATAAAGATCCTGCTACTGCGGCTCTTTTTGGGAGTGTCTATTCTGCAGTCCGGTTCCTTCGAGGGAGAGAAGGCCGGTTCGAAGCTTGGCGATTGAGCGGGCAGCCCAGCTGACGTCACCTCCAGGGCCCTGATATAGCGGGTTCTTTTACGGCGCTTAGCCATCGGCGCGTTTTCCAAAGGTTGTTTTTCAAAGGGGTATATCTTGCCCCTTGTGAGCCCCTTAGGAGCCCGCTTGGAACTCGATTGGCCACAGCGCTGGTTATGCCGGGTGGCAAGCGTAAGAAGAAACCCCCTGCGGAGGATTCTCAAGCTGGGGCTATTGAGAAGCATGTAATTTCTACACCACGGGCTACTAACGCAGGTACTGTGCCTTTTGATCCAGCAATCAAGGGTGCGAGTTTAAGCTCTGTTGAGCGAACTCCCACGCTTCCCCCAGGTTTTCTTGGGTTGTCTGGTGATTTGTCTCCTGACACTGCATCATTGTCTTGTAAAGTTTTTCCTAAGGAGGTGCCTTGGAGACCTTCCTCTGCGTTTTCTGCTGAGTCTTCAGTCTCCAACATTTCTCTTTTGGATATTTGGCGAGTGGTCTTGCGAACAGAAAAAACGCTTGCAGAGACTGCTCCTTTATTATGCCAATTTACAAGGGACTCTGTGCATAAGTTTCAGTTTCTCGATTCTCAAGTTGGAGCCTTGAGCTCCGCGGTTGTAAAAATGGAATCTCAAGTTAAGTCGTTTTCTGAGTTCTCTGCTACTCATGTGAAAGATAGTTTCATTTTGCATCAGAAGCTTGAGAACCTTGAGAATGTATCTCGTAGTAAGAGTCTTAGGTTATTAAATTTTCCTACTTGCCCGTTATTGTCCCCCTTGGTTCTATTCAGAAAATATTTGAAGGATACCCTTCTTTACCCGCAGGCTGGTTTTTGTATAATTATTAAGTGTTATTATTTGCCTTCTAAAATTTCCATTGGCACTGTGGATCAAGATGAGGTTTCTCCTTTGGATATGGATAATTTCAATTTAACTGCTTTTCTAGAGGAGACTCATGATGTTATAACCACTAGGGCCACTTTATTGGTGACTCTATCCTCTGAGGAGGATAAGGTTACTATTTTGAAAACTTATTTCAAAAGGAAGGAGTTGCAATTTTGTGGCGATAAGGTGTCTATATTTCCGGATGTCTCTCGTTCTACACAATTACGTAGGAAGGCTTTTCTTACATTGAAACCTAGAGTGCTTGTTCTGGGGGCTATGTTTTTTCTAAAATACCCTTGTAAATGTTGTATTTCATTAAATTATGATAAATATGTATTTCTGTCCTCTTCTGAATTAGAAAAGTGGATTATGGAAAAGGAAAAAGCTCAAAAAGCTTAATGATTTCTCAGGAAATGGGAAGCGCGGGGACTCTACCGGTTGCATTAGTAGGCTAACGGATCTCTCTTTGGGAGTTCCCTTGCCTTGTTTTCTAGATGATCTTTTCTTCTTTTTATTTTGTAGACATGTTCTCCCCGAGATGTGGGCTAAAGCTTTGTTTTTGTATTCTCTGATGCATTGTTACCTGTGAAATTATTTGTTTCTTTGTAATCGTTTTACAATATAATCATGTAAAATGTTTTTGTATAAATAAATAATAAGAAAAAAAAATTGGTTGAGTGGCAGGCGACAAAGGGTACAGGTAAACGGAGCCCACTCTGAGGAGAAAGCATAGTTACTCACCTGTAACAGGTGATCTCCGGGAACAGCAGGAATTTAGTCTTCACATATGGGTATCGTCGGTACCGACGGAGCCTGCGCGGGAACGTTCCCCAGCGTCCAATAGGAAAGCTTTTGGGAGCATCCCACAGCGCCTGCGTGCTGCCTTCCCGCCTTTCCCAACTGTCCCTCTCCAGTTGAGTTTAAAGCTGAGACAAAGAGAGAGAGAAAGAGAGAGATAGAGAGATACAACTCCTAGGGGAGGTGGGTGGGTTGTGAAGACTAAATTTCCGCTGTTCCCGGAGATCACCTGTTACAGGTGAGTAACTATGCTATCTCCAGGAACAAGCAGGAATGTAGTCTTCACATATGGGGACTCCCTAGCTGCAGATGCCAGGGAGAAACCCCAGAAGTTGTGTGCCCTTGTGAAAGGGCTCCACTTCCCCTATGGATCTTTGGCATCCTACCAGGTATGGTGGGTAGGAGTTGATTAAGCATGAAACAGGTGTTGAAGAACAGCCTGACCAAACAAGGCATCCTGGCGGGAGTCCTTGTCTAAGCAGTAATGGGCTGTGAAGGTATGAACCGAGGCCCAAGTAGCTGCTCGACAGATGTCGTCGATAGACACAGAGTGAAGATAAGTCACAGAGGCTGCCATGGCTCTCACAGTGTGAGCTGTGAATGGCCTTCCAGAGAAAGGTTTTTACTCTCATAGGCAAAAGATATACACTGTGCAATCCAGTTGGACAGTGTTCTTTTGGAGACTGGAAGTCCCAAATGACTAGGATCAAAAGCAACAGAAAGTTGAGAGGACTTCCTATGTTGCTGTGTCCTTTGTAAGTAAAAGGCCAGGGCCCTTTTACAATCCAAAGTATGAAGATTCCTTTCTGCATTTGAGGCATGAGGCCTTGGGAAGAATACAGGAAGGTAAACCGCTTGATTTAAATGAAAAGGTGACACCACCTTTGGCATAAAGTGTGGATGAGTCCTAAGGACTACCCTATCATGATGGAACCTTGTATAAGGAGGATCAGCCACCAATGCTTGCAATTCACTGATGCGATTGCAATAAGAAAGATGACCTTCCAGGAAAGGAATTTCAAAGGGGTAGTAGCTAATGGTTCAAAAGGCGGCTTCATGAGCTGCCCAAGAACCAGATTTAAGTCCCATGCTAACGGTGGTGGCTTAATGGGAGGCTTAGTTAAAAGAAGGCCTCTCATAAATCTCGCTATGAGAGGATGAGAGGAAATAGGTTGTCCATTTAGAGGCTTGAAAGAAGCTGCAATAGCACTCAAATGAACTCTTACTGAATTGGTCTTAAGCCCTGTAATACACAGTAGACAAATAAAGGAGATACTCCAGTAATGGTTCCAGAGGTATTGCAAGAGGGTCAAGACCCTTCTGCGAGCACCATATGGTAAACCTTTTCCACTTGAAAGCATAAGAGCGTCTTGTGGAAGGTTTCCTGGAAGCATAAAGGATATCCTTTACCTGCTGAGAAAGGTTAAGACCATGAAATTCGAGGCTTTCAGCAACCAGGCCCTGAGATGGAGAGACTGGGGATTGGGATGCCACAGCATCCCGTCCTCCTGAGAAAGGAGATCCGGAGCAGATCCTAACTCCAGAGGCGGAGCTTGAGAGAGATGTAGGAGCAGAGGGTACCACATTTGCCGTGGCCAATGTGGAGCTATGAGAATCACATGGCATCTGTCTCTCTGAAGCTTGAACAGGGTTTTGGGAATTAGCGGAATGGGTAGAAAGGCATACAGGAAGTCCTGGCCCCAATGGAGGAGGAAAGCATCCCTGGCCTGACTGACAACCCTGAGCCGGAATTCTGGAAAAGAACCGGGGAAGTTTGGCATTCAGCGGACTTGCGAAGAGGTCTATGTCCGGGGTTCCCCAAATTTGGAAAAGTTTGGCCACCTGGTCTGCATGGAGAGACCATTCGTGTGGAAGCAGAACTCAACTGAGTCTGTCTGCCCAAGAGTTTTGAATGCCTGGAAGATACACCGCAAGGAGATGAATCTGATGCTCTCTGGAAAGGGCCCATAACCGCAAAGCTTCGTTGCATAGCGACAGAGAGCCTGTTCCGCCCTGCTTGTTCACACAGAACATGGCTACTTGATTGTCCGTTTGAACTAGGACTGTCTTGTAGCTGAGCTGGGTGTGGAATACTCGAAGAGCAAGGAAGATTGCTCTGAGTTCCAGGAGATTGAAGTGTAGATAGGTCTCCTGTAGAGTCCAGGTACCCTGGGTAGAGAGGCCTTGCAGGTGGGCTCCCCAACCCATCTGTGAGACATCTGTTGTCAGAGTGGCTTGGGGTGGGGGTTGTTGGAAAGGGGACCCCACCAAAAGGTTTTGGGGTGACTGCCACCATTGAAGGGACAAAATAAGACGATCTGAGTTTGTTATTTTGTCTGACAGGCAACCTGATGCCTGAGTCCATTGAGTGGATAAAGTCCACTGGGCTGCCCTCATATGGAGGCGAGCATAAGGAACCACATGCACGGTGGATGCCATGTGGCCTAGCAATTGTAACATTTCCCGAGCAGTGAGGTGAGGTTTTAGCACTGCTTGGGAAGCCAACTTCACAATGCGAAGGCAGCGGGGCTGTGGAAGATAGGCCCTTGTCTGTCTGGTATCCAGCAGAGCTCCTATAAACTCTAGAGACTGAGTGGGAGCAAGGTTGGATTTTGTGAAGTTTATGACAAGTCCCAAATACTAAAGGATGCGCATTGTGCGAGAGAGAGAAATCCTGGCCTCTGGCTCTGAAGGGGCTCGAATGAGCCAGTCATCTAAGTAAGGGAAGACGAATATTCCCAGGGTGCGAAGAAATGCTGCCACCATAGCCATGCATTTTGTGAACACCCTTGGTGCCGAGGCCAGGCCAAAAGGAAGAACCCTGTATTGGTAGTGCTTTCCTTGAAATAGAAAGCGAAGGAACTTTCGATGAGTTGGATGGATGAGAACATGAGTGTACGCATCCTTGAGATCTAGAGAACAAAGCCAATCCTGACTCTGAAGGCAGCAGAGTTCCTAGAGAAATCATTTTGAACTTCTCTTTGAACAGGAATTTGTTCAATTCTCTGAGGTCCAAAATGGGTCTGTGTCCTCCTGTTTTCTTTGGAATAAGGAAATAGGGGGAGTAGAACCCTGTACCCTGTTGGTGTCCTCCCCCATGCGAAGTATCCATTGCTATATCAAAAACCCCATTGAAATCACCTCCCAGTATCAAAGGAATTTCTGGCAGCTGTTCAGTCCGTGCGGCTAATCTGACATATAGTTCTTGGTCCAACACATTAGGGGTGTATAGATTACCCAAGATAACCGGTTTCCCTTCCAGGGTCCCCTGCAGCAGCAGAAACCGACCCGTCGGGTCAATAACCTCTCTTTCTACCACAAACCGTATTCTCTTATGTATCAAAATAAGCACTCCACCTTTTCTCCCCTGTGCCAGGACAACCCTTTGCTGGTCTACCCAATCCCTGCACATTTTTTGATGCTCCTCAGCAGTCTGGTGGGTTTCCTGTATCATGGCAATATCACACTGTTGTCTGGCCAGTGTTTTCAGAACCTTATAGCGTTTTATCGGGCTACCCACTCCGCATACATTCCACAAAATTATCTTCAGGTCACCCCATATAATCCAGGCCCAGTGCATGCATTAAACCTCGTTCCCCAGGAGGGCTCCCCCAGCCTAGAGCCACCCCTGTATTGGTTGATAGTGACCTTTCTCCAATATCCCTCCCTCCACCGGTTGTGCGCTCCTTCCCCCCTACCGCCCCCTTCCCCACTACCCCCCCAATCCCTGTCTCTCTTTCATCCGTTCCCCTCCTCCCAGGAAGGAACTCTACCCGCTAAGGTCCCGCTTGATGCGAACGGTCGCCCCCCTCCCCCCTTCTCCGCTAGACCCCACTCTTCCATCCCCCATCCCATCACAATATCTTTTACATAGCAATGCTAACAACATACATGTACACCACCTAGTCTGCAGACAAGAATTGAACACCACCACCAAGAATTAACCTCTTACATAACTGGCACCCCGGATGCTCTCCCTGACTCATGAGGAGGCCATACACGGCACCTAATACCCCAGCAGTGGGAGAATCTCAGCAGGACCCCTCGCTTGGCCCCCTCCCCGCAAAACATAGGAAGGGAGCCATCCACAAGGCATCCAGCACCCGCGCCCCCCCCCAGCACAGTCATCGTATCTGGGCCTCAGTGGGGACGCCCGCTGGTCTCGCACCGGCACTGCTGTGCTGTCCAAACTAACCAAGCGCAGCCCCCTACCTCCCCTGCGCAGAAGTCCAGGCACAAATGTTCAATAAGCCCCCTCTGTAGCATAAAGTTCCAGGACTTGCCTAACAAGCTCCCCCCTGGGCACCGCAGCACGGTGAAAGCACTCATCTCTCTCAGGCCACATCTCTCCTCTCCTCAGGCCCATATAAAAGAGTACAGTCAGACATCTGGTGCAGCATTAACTGTCTGGAGTCACTGGAGGGCTGTTCTGCTGAGCCGTAATTTTTTCAACGTACGGACTTGCTTCCGCCGCTGCCTCGAAGGTTCGATGGGTGCCTGCGTGATAAATATGTAATCAGGCCGGGTATTGGACAGAGAACTTGACCTTAGCACCGATGAGCTTCTGGAAAAGTGGGGCATATGCTCTGCGCTTCTGGCTCAACGCGGGAACCGGCGTCGAACCGGGCAAAACCACAAATCCACGCAGGAAAAAAAAATCAACTTTTTACCGGGTGACAACAACACACATCCATCGGGCTCCGCGGAAAAAAGAAGACTGAGCAAGATGGCACCCTTGGGCGGGAAGGGGACCGTGCATGCGCGCTGCATTCCCAAAGGCTTTCTTTGAAAGCTGGGAAAATGCTCTGCACGAGGGCTCCGTCAGCGCCGACGTCACCCATATGTGAGGACTGACTTTCTGCTTGGTCCTGGAGAACAACCTTTGCAGCAGGCGTAGGTTACGAATTTATCCTGGAGGGCAGTATGTTGGTGGTCATCTGTTCGGCGAGGTGATTTTAGGAGTTGCAGGCATGGTCCTGGCAGAAACCTTTTTTGCCTTTCATCAGAGTGAAGGTGGCTTGGCGGCCAGTTCCGTGGGTTTTGGGTCAGAGGTGGTTTTCCGTTTCACCCAATTCCTTCCCAACTGCCTCTGGATGGAACTCCGTTCTGCTTCGGGTCTTGGAATCCACCTGTGGCCTGCCTAGTGCCAATTTTGAGACATACGCAAGAACACTCAGTTCATAGTCTGCGTTCCTTGGTCATTAGGTGAAGTCGGCATCGGTATGTCAAAAGTCACATTGTCTGTCCATCCGCTGCAGCGCTTCACACAGGGGAAAAGCGGCAGCTAAAGCTTGATGTTCTGGTGAGGTCGAGAAGCAAGGGGTTTCTAAAGCGGCTTTTTCCGACAGAGCTCAGGTAGCCATTTTGTCAGGATATGTGTTTCTAGGCATTCAGTACCAGGGCGGTTGCGAGCGGGCCCTTCGGATGCGCTAGCGATGCTTGGTACAGGGCACAGTGGTGTCTCACCAGTGAAGAGGGTCAGAGCGGACCCTCGGTTGTTTCTTCATGGTTTCAGTAACATCTATTGACTGGAGGGGCAGGTAGTGAACGGTGCCTGTTCGGTTTGGTTGGGTGGCGAGCCGGCTGGAAAGGTCCCTCCCAAGGATTACTGCTCTGTTACATTCAAGAGGTGGAGGACTGAACTGTAGGACCAATAAGGAAATGGAAATTACACTTACCTGGTAATTGTTGTTCCTTGAGGGAGTACAGTTCAGTCCTCATTCCCGCCCGGAGATGTACAACTCAGACGCGAAGCGTCAGTCTGGAGAGGGTTTCCGGTTCATATGGCGGCAATGGGCTATGATTTGCCGGTAATCGTGAGAGTGGCTTTTCTTCCTGTGATCTTCCTTAGTCCTTCTTCCTTCTTGCTGTCTGTCCTTCTCTGGTTTGGGCGTGGGCGAACAAGGGCAAGGAGGGGGGTGGTTTCGGCCCTTTGTCTTAGGGCACTGTACTTTAAAAGCTGAAGTTTAAGCAAAGCATAGCATTATGGTTAATCCTTAACGGGTCATGTGTTGCTCTTATGAGTCTGCTTTGTCAGTAGGTCACTGGGGGATGATGGGAGAAGACCAGCAGGATATACCCGGTGATGTCACAAGTTTGACTTGTCCAGTCTCCATGCTGCAGGAGGAGGTGCACTACCCAGAGGTGGAGGACTGAACTGTACTCCCTCAAGGAACAACAATTACCAGGTAAGTGTAATTTCCATTTGGAGTGGAGGAGTAGCCTAGTGGTTAGAGCAACTGCCTAGTACCCAGAAGATCAAGGGTTCGATTCCCACTTGCAATCCTTGTGACTTTGGGCAAGTCACTTTACCCTCCATTGCCTCAGAAGAAAAGGCTGGCAATCTACTTCCGGTGATACATTGCCAAGAAAACCCAGAGGTAGCTGGGTCGCTATGAGTCAACACTGACTTGATGGCACTAACAAAAAAAAAAGTAGTTCGACCATGGAATAGTATACAGCATCCATCAGGTGTGTGTTGCAATGTGAAACAAGTTGAGATCATTGCTCTATAGCCTCTTCACATTAATCAATCAGGATACTTCATGACAGATGTCTTGGCCAGTAACTATCCCATCAATTAATCAAAAATGTCGTTCATGTGCTAATTAATGTGAATGAGAAATTCTCCCATCTTTTAATACAGTCCTTAAAGATTAAAGAAAATATTAAACTAAAGAGGTCTCAGACTCATATGGCTCTGCTACATAGACTCGTCTTTTTCAAAGCAGATTGCCCTTTTGCATCAATGACCTCCACAGACTCAGTGAGGTTATAATAATCAAACTTGAACCTTTTTACTCGCTTTAGGTATTACTTATCTATCGTGGATAACCTCACTGTTATGAACATATTTAGGATCCCGACGCTCTTCCCAGGTATCATTCATGCGTTTCACATCAATGATTTCATCAGGGGATCACTCGATCTATCATGTTCAGCGTCTCTATCTTTTTTCCTACTAAATCAAGATAAACTATACATTAGTATCATTCCCAATCCCATCCTAAAGTTAAAAACAGAACATATTCAGAAACTATTCCTTATGTAATCGGGAAATACCTCTAGTTGATCGACTTAAGCTGCCCACGTTCTACCGGTAATTGTTTCTTCACTTTTGTCGGTTATCCTTAGAACGCCGCGCATGCGGTCTAAGATTATACCTTTCGTATTTAAAGGGACTCATTAAAGCCTTATTCTCCAATCGAATGTTGAAACGTCATCCTCCCTTGAACTTGCACTAAGGCCATTTAGATTTCTAAAAATCACTTCCTACTAAACTAAACTGATGAAACGAAGCCAAGAGCCAACATACAATCCTCTTTCCCAATTTCCAACAGTTAATAAAAGATACAATTCTATTTGTCTGACTTTCCCCTAGTATAGACTTCCTGCCCAGATATTTTAATCTACTAGGTGATTGCTCTACTATGGCTTCTAACCAGGACTTTTACAGCCAACACACAGCCTCCCATACAACTGAATCCAGGGTGCCTTTGCAACACACAATAAAATTCCTTCTCAGCTGATCTGATCCTTAATAGCACAGACCATAGGCTATAGCTTTAATCTGCAATCTTCTATTCCTTAATTACTTTATAAAATCCATAGAAGATTCTTTCCATCAAGCTTCTTCCTTACTTCAGTCTCGCATTTCTGACAATTAACCCCATCTGTATCTATCTCTGCTTTCCAAATTACTTCCAGGTACTTAACTACCAGACTGCCCTTCTCCAATACATGTTCACTTCTTGCCAGTTCACAAACCTCTGACACTATAGAATAAACAAGAGTGCATTGAGAGATCTTATATGTGCTCTCTTGAGCTCCTCCTGGCAATGAACTGTTGCACAACCAGTGACAAGCTGCCCAGTATGTCACAATAGATAGTTGAGATCAATTGCCGCCATCAACTCAACTGGATTCATATGTGCATGATTGTAATCTGCCTAGGATTTTAGATAGAGTGGAATATAAATAGTTTATTTAAATAAATGAGCTGTTTTAGGACTAAACTGAGGTCCCATGGGACACTGACCCAGCATGGCATATCTTATGTTCTTAGATACCCCATTTGAGAGTGCACTGTTCTGAAGTTATGAGGTGTCACCTGTGAGCACAGGAACAGAGTCTGCCTGCTATGTAGAGGGGCTGGGGACCCTCCAGAGGCAGAGTTGCAATGCTTTCTAGGAAGGAGTCAAAAAACAGGTGCAGGCTGTGCCTGAGCTGCTGGTTGAGGTTTAGGAGGCTCTGGCTTTTTGAGTTGGCGAGGGCCCTGCTGCTGCTGCTGAGGCTTGTAAGCTGCTGAAGATGGGTAGGAAAGATATCTCATCTTCTTAGAACAGAAGGGTTTCTTGGGAAGAGTTTTCCTTTTGGAGGTATTAGCCATTTTTCTGGAAAGGCATTTGAGGGTGAGATCATCTGTCTCAATCACCCCGGCCTCTTCTCTCTAGCCTTTTACAAAAAGGTTTTCTCCTGTACATGGGATGTTGGCCAGTTTGTCTTGGACCCACTGTTTGAGATCTGATGCCTGTAACCAGGCTAACCTCCGAGCTCCAATGCAGATTGCTGAAGCTCTGCTTGTTGACTCAAAGGCATCGAAAGATGCCTTGGTAAAAACATTTTGTCATTGCCTGATGAGTGACTGGAATGCAATCCGCTTATCATCAGGAAGCATGGAGGCAAATGTCTCCAGATCCGTGGTGACATCTTTGAGAAACATGTCCATGTATATAGCATGTAGGAGCTTATCCTAGAGACCAATATACATGTCTGAAAGCATTGACACCCAAAGGCATTGAGTGTCCTTGAGTCCATGCCCGGAAGCATGGAAGAGTAAGTTTTTTTGAAGAACTCTGGGACATGGTACATGGTATCGAGTCTTTTGCTGATAGGTGGAACCGTGAGAGGAGCCCCCAACATGTGGAGCATGAGATCTTGTAAGATGCGATGCACCGGTAAAGTAGTCGCTTCCTTGGGCATAGGAGGATACTGGAGTATCTCCAATTCCTCTGCTCTCAGTTCCTTTTCTGAGGCTAACATGATGGCTATACCTGCTGCCATGTCACGGATGAAGTCTTGGAAAGACATATCTTCTGGTGGGGACCTGCGCTGCTCAAGTGGAGGGGATGAGTCTGAAGGGATATCTGGAAGATCTTGAGAATCCAGTGATATTTCATCAGAATCAGAAGAACTGGAACCAGAGTCTGACGAGAAGTTGAAGTATTGGTGGTCTTGTTTTTGACCTCGATGCTTCGTTGACATTGAGGGCCGATGCAGATACTGATGCTAGGAGGTATCGGGGGCCATGGCAGTCTTAGCCTGTTGGGTACTGGATGGTTCCAACAGAGGCATTGGCCTTGAGAATTCCAACGATACGAAGGCTGGCATCGGGGCTGATATACTTGGGTGTAGGCAGGATGCCGAAGCCTGCACTGCTGGAGCTGTCAATACCATCTGTACAGAGGCTGCCAGGAGTGTGGCCAAACTCTTCTTGAGAGCCAGCATGCACTGGTCCAGGGAGATGGCCGATGTCTGGGTGGAATCACCAATGGGGCTTTGAGCCATTGTTCCAGAACATGGGGCCGGTAGCTCTCCAGAGGACGATTCCTTGGAAGCATCCCAGAGCCCCTTTTCTGCTTTGGAGGACAGCTCCTCCCGCCGGGACTGCTTGGCTGGCTGGTCTGCATTGAAGGCACCTCTAGGGGAGTCTCGATGCTTGTGCTATGACTTTCCTCTGGTCTCAGTATCAGTCTGCGATGCCGATAAATTTTTAGAAATCAAAGGCTTACTCTTATGTTTAGACTTGGAAGAGACCTGAGACTCATGAGAGAAGGTTGATGTCCTCAATGATGTGGAAGCCACTGAAATCGAGTCTGGGGAGAACAGCGATCCATACTGTCTGGCTCTGTTCTTTAGGCTTCTCTTTGTCATTTGTTGACACAAAAGACAAGAATCTGGCAAATGGTAACGGCCCAAACATTTTAAACACCAGTCATGCTTATCCGTGACTGATATGGTACCGGTACATTTTTTAAAACCACTAGTTGGTTTTTCATTGTTAGAAATATCTCTCAAAATTGAAAGGTATGGAGGCCTGAAGGCCTAAGTAGTGATGAAAGCATAGTTCCTCACCTGTAACAGGTGTTCTCCAGGGACAGCAGGAATCAGTCCTTACATATGGGTGACGTCGATGCCGAAGGAGCCCTCATGGAAGCATCTCCCCAGCTTTCAAAAAAAGCCTTTGGGAGATGCCATCAAACATGCATGGTTCCCTTCCCACCCAAGGGTGCCATCTTGCTCAGTCAGGTGCCATAGCTAGAGCCCAACCAAGATGGCCAAAAATGAACAGCAACTCCAAAGGGAGGGGGGAGGGCTGTGAGGATTGATTCCTGCTGTCCCTGGAGAACAACTGTTACAGGTGAAAACTATGCTTTCTCCAGGAACAAGCAGGAAGCCAGTCCTCATATATGGGATTCCCTAGCTCCAGGCTATCGAGGACCTGTATGAAAAAGGCATGGTCTGGTTGTGGGCAGCCGCAGGCAAATCCGATGACTGACTAGAGGGACCCCAGTGTCCACGGAGAACAATGACTCCGGTAGCCTGAACAACAAGGGTCAGAGGGCAGGAGCTGCCTAAACCCCGAAGACGTTACGGATTACGGCCTGGCCGAAGGCACTGTCCCATTGGAACTCCCTCTCCAGGCAGTAGTGGGTTGCAAAAGTGTGAAAGGAGGACCAGGTGGTGGCCCAGCAGATGTCTGCCATGGGCACCAACTGGAGACTCGTGACTAAGGTCACCATCGCCCGGACACTGTGTACCGTGACTTGGCGCTCCAAAGGAATGCCAGCTCGACTGTGGGCGAAGGCAATGCAGTCTGCCACCCAGATGGATATGGCCCACTTGGTGACAACCTACCCCAGACGGATGGGGTTGAAGGAGACGAAAAGTTGTGAGGCTTTACAGTGGCCCTAGATCCACTGCAGGTAGAAGGACAGGGCTCGTTTGCAGTTCAGGGTATGGAGGATGGCCTGAGCCGAGTCAGTATGAAGCCATGGAAAGAAGGTAGGGAGCACTACCTTCTGATTGAGGTGGAAGTCGGGGACCACCTTTGGAAGAAACCTAGGGTGGGTGCGGAGCATGACCCTGTTCTTGTAGAATCTGGTGTAGGGTGGCTCGGCCACCAAGGCTTGGAGCTCACTGACTGCGGTCAGAGGTGAGTGCCACCAAAAAGGCAACCTTCTAGGACAGGCAGCATAAGGAACAGGTATCCAAGGCTCGAAGGGCGGCTTGGTAAGCTGCGCCAGAACCACACTGAGTTCCCATTCCGCCGGGGGCAGCCAAATGGGGGGTTTGGAGAGCAACAAGCCCCGCATGAATCTGGTGATGAGGGGCTGCATGGATAGAGGTTTGCCCTGCACAGGATGGTGGTACGCGGAGTGTGCGCTCAGATGTACTCTGATGGAGTTGGACTTGAGCCAGACTGCGAGAGGTGGAGGAGATACTGAAGGACCAAATGCACTGGGCAAGAAAATGGATCCATTTGGTGCTCTGTGCACATGGAGAACTGGCGCGACTTGAAGGCATAGGCCCGTCTTGTGGAGTCCTTACAAGAGACCAGAAGAATTTCCTCCACCTCCTTGGAGGGGTTGAGAGGGCCTAGAGCGACCTATTCAGCCACCAGGCCATCAAAAATAGGGATCCCAGGTTGGGATGGAGGATCGAGCCCTCCTCCTGTGTCAAGAGTCCTGGGGAGCTCCCGAGAGGGATCAGGGACATTGTCGAAAGATGGAGCAGCAAGGGGAGCCAGGGTTACCTGGGCCACTGCAGGGCTACGAGGATTACCAATACCTTGTCTCGCTGGACCTTGAAGAGGGTCTGAGCCATCAAGGGCGTGGGAGGGAAGGTGTACAGATGAGGAAGGTGTCTGCTGACACCCGGGAGGGGTGGGGTTGGGGGCCACAAAATTGGGGCAGCAGAGCATTGATCGGGCTGTCAAAGAGGTTCAGGCTGGAGAGGCCCCCACAGCCAGAAAAGCCTGAGTGCCACCTCGGGGTCCAGGCGCCACTCGTGTGGTTGGAGGACCCTGTTCAGCCTGTCCACCAAGGCATTGTCCTGGCCAGATAGATAGACTGCCCTGAGGAGCATCCCATGGCTGGTCACGAAGGATCCCATGGCAGAGGCAGTAGGAACCCGTGCTGCCCTGCTTGTTCACATAGAACATCGTAACTTGATTGTCCGTCCGGATGAGCACCAACTGGTGCTGTAGGCAGTGCTTGAAAACGAGTGAGGGAGACTGCTATGAGCTCAAGTAGATTGATCTTCTGCTGGCTCTCCTTGAAGGATCAGGCCCCCTTTGTGCAGAGCTCCCCGCAATGGGCGCCCTCACCCATCAAGGAAGTGTCTGTTGTGAGACCTCTCTGGGGGTTCGGGAACTGAAAAGGCATGCCCGCTTGCAGGTGCTGAGTATCCTACCATCAGGTGAAGGACTCCAACAGTTGGCGAGACACTATGACTCTGTCCCGGAGTTGGCCCATGGAACAGAGGCACCACTGGGCCACATGCATGTGGAGGCGCGCATTGGGAACCACATGGACTGTGGAGGCCATGTGGCCCAGGAGGCAAAGCAGCGATCGGGCCAACACAGCACGATACCGCTGTACTTTGGTTGCGAGGGCCACAAGGCGATCTTCCCTGTTTAGGGGGAGGAAAGCCCTGGCCTGGAAAGTGTCCAGGCAGGCCCCGATGAACTCTAGTGCCTGAGTCGGGGTGAAGTGGGGATTTTGGATGATTTATTTTATTTTTATTTTATTTATTTATTTACATTCTCTTATATACCGCGCTATTCTGCATCAGTGCGGTTTACATTGAACAAACTGAAATTACATTGAACAGGGCATTATAACTTGGAGATAACTATTTTACAGGGAAAGTGGGCTATGGAGGGTTAAGTGGCTTGCCCAAGACCACAAGGAGCACCTGTGGGACTAGAAACCCCAGTCCTTCCGGCCCAAGGTTGCTGTCCTCTAGTGGGATATGAACCCCCAACCTTCTGGCCTGAAGTACCTTGCCCCAACCACTAGGCCACTTATAACGAAGCCCAGGTACTGCAAGACCTGAATGGTGCGGCCGGTAGCCTACCTGGCCTCTGAGGCTGTGTCCTCTTTCATCAACCAGTTGTCAAGGTAAGGGAAGACAAAGGCCCCTTGGAGGTGGAGATAAGTCACCACCACCGCCAGACACTTGGTGAAGACCCTTTGGGCGGAGGCAAGATCGAAGGGAAGTACCCTGTGCTGGTAGTGGTTGCCCCCGACCACGAAACTCAGGTATTTTCTGTGACTTTGCTGGATAAGGATGCGAGTGTTAGCGTCCTTTAAATCCAAGGAGCACAGCAATCTCTCGCACCAGGAACTTGTTGAGGTTTCTCAGGTCCAGGATGGACCTCAGGCCCCCTGTTCTTGTATTAGCAGGGCCTGGTGCAGGGACATCGAGGGGTTCCCCTGGAAAGAAAGGTGGAGGTGCCTACTCCAGGTGGAGGAGGTAGCCCTCCCTGACCACCTGAAGAGCCCAGGAGTCGGTGGTGATAGAGGTCCAATGGGCAAAGTGGACCAGGTGTCCCCCTGTGGGAAGCTGGTCCTCCAGTGAAAGAGGGGCTATGCTGACGGTGTCAAAACCCCGACCCAGGCTGGGCTGAGACCAGCATCTGTTTTTTTTGGCCCTTGGGTTTCCCTTGTTCTGGGGACCCTGCTGCGGGGTCTGAATGGTGGGGTAAAGAAGGTAGTCCCGATAGGGCTGATCTTTCCAGAGGAAAGGGGGCTTCTTCCCCTGCAGCTTCTTTCTGGGAAGAGTAGAGGTCTTCCTTGAGCACCGAGTCTGAGTGACATGCTCTGTTTCGATTTTGGCCGCCTTGTCCTCCATCAGCTTGCCAAAGAGCTGTTCGCTGAGGCACGGGACATCAAGAAGCTTTTCTTGCACCCATTGCTCGAGATCAGACAACTGGGGCCACTCTCGCACTGGATTCGAAGCCATCATAAGCGGCTCGGGACAAGTATTTGGAGCACTCTGCAACAGACTTCAAAAGAGCCTGGAAACGTCGGACGTAGTCTCCATTGAGGCCAGCGGCAAACTCCCTGAGCTACCTGGCCAGGTCCTGAAGGAACATGTCAATATAGAGTTGGTAAGTCTGTATGCGGTAGGCCTGCATCAAGCCCTGGTAGCATTTTCACCCAAGGGCGCGAGACTCCCTGCCCGGGGGCACCGAGGAGTGTGCTTTCAGGCTTTTTTGCCAGTGCATGGCTGACTCAACCAACATGGAGGTGTGGGGGAGTTGCACCTTGCGAAAGCCTGGCCCCCGCTGGTCTCAGTACATCGCGTCAAGTCGCCAACTCACGATGGGCACCAAGGCTGGGGTCTCCCACATTCGGAGGAGCCAGGTGAGAATAGAGAGAACGGGGACTGTCAAGGTCTCCTTTGGTTGTGCCTCATACTGGAGGATATCAAGTTCCTCCGCATGAGGGTCTTCTTCCGACTCCATCATGAGGGAGAGCACCTGTGCCATGTCCCCGATGAACTCTAGGAAAGAGGTGTCCTCAGGAGGGGGATCGGCACTTTGCATCCGATAGAGATGGGTCCGAGGGAAGGTCTTGGTGAACTTGAGTCTCTGGGGATGTCTTGACATTGGACTCCTAGTCGGAGTAGTCCAAGGAGGATTTGATGTCCTCCGGCTGCAAGAGAGCTGGTAGCTCCAGTCTTGGATGCTTCAAGGCTAGGGCATGGCTGGAGCCAGAGACACTAGCCTGCAAAGATCTTGCTCCTGAGGATAGGGAGCAAGAACGAGACCCTCACCGGGGATCTGCCCGAGACGTCTGGCTCTCAGCAATCGCTTTGGTGGCCCAGGGATTCTTTGATGTCGAGGTCCCTGTGGTCTCGGTGAGGTTAGAGGTCAGTGCCCACTGGGAGGCGAGGAATGCAGAAACGCTGCACTCTAAGGACAACATACAGCCATGGACACAGACATCGGAGTGACCGGGTCAGGTGTCGAGGAGGAGAGGGGGGTCCTCAATGGAATGGGCATCGGGAGACCACGGTCCACTGCCGGAGGCCACATAATCGTTCCTGGGCACTTTCCAAGGACACTCCTGCTCTGGTTCCTCGGGGGTTCTTCGGGGACTGAGGGACCCGGCACGGGACTTCCCATGCTTGTCTGCCTCCCAGGACAAGGCTCTCGAGGTCTTCTTCTTATTATGCTCACACTCTGGGAAGCTTTGCTCAGAGTGTCTGCGAGCTCGTAGAGGAGCCGCAGGGGGCCTTATGCGAGTCCGCGGATCCGTGCGGGACCTTTGAACGTGAGGCTGTCGTGGAACTGGGGGTTGAATCTGCCTTGTGGAAGATGTTGTCCTGCTTTAGCCAACAGCTCTGTATGGCCTTAGCAGACATTTTCTGGCACAGGGAGCGTTCTTCCGGGCTGTGGTTGGAGCCCAGAAACCAGAGGCAACAATCATGAGTATCAGCGAGAGATGTGTTTTTTCAGCACCAATCACATTTCTTTTAAAGCCGGTGGCCATTGGGGCAAAAAGGACCCTCGATGTGGCCAGCGGTTGAAAAAGCGTAGTTACTCACCTGTAACAGGTGTTCTCTGGGGACAGCAGGAATCAGTCCTCGCATATGGGTGACATCGGCACCGACGGAGCCCTCGTGGAAGCATCTCCCCCGCTTTCAAAGAAAGTCTTTGGGAGATGCCACCATGCATGCATGGTCCCCTTCCCGCCCAAGGGTGTCATCTTGCTCAGTCAAATGACATAGCTGAAGATAGCAAAATAAAAGAAGGTAAAGAAGCAACTCCAAGGGGAAGAGGGAGGGTTGTGAGAACCGATTACTGCTGTCCTCGGAGAACACCAGTTACAGGTGAGTAACTACACTTTCTCCACGAACAAGCAAGAAGTCAGTCCTCATCTATGGGACTTCCCAGCTACAAGCTACCGGGAAACCCGTAGCAAAAATTGGGCCCCCTCAAGGGGAGCTGCGAGCAGCAGCAATTCAGTCTGGTGTACAGACTACAGTAAGACCCCTGTGTTCGATGAAACCAGCACTCTGGTAGCCTGAACACAGAAGGGTCAGAGGGCAGGAGTTGCCTAGACCCCGAAAAGATTACGAAGCACAGCCTGGCTGAAGGCGCTATCCCGTCGGGATTCTCTTTCCAGGCAGTAATGGGCTGCAAAGGTATGGACTGAAGACCAGGTGGCAGCCTGGCAGATGTCCGCCATCGGGACAGAGTGCAGATGTGCCACTGAAACTGCCATGGCCCGGACACGGTGTGCTATAATGCGACCGGGCAGTGGGAGCTATGCCTGCTCATAGGCGAAGGCAATACAGTCCACCACCCATGTGGACAGCATACGCTTAATCACCGCTTCCCCCAGCCTGCTGGAGTTGTAGGAGACGAAGAGCTCGGAGGCTTTGTGGTGGTCCTGAGTGCGTTGGATATAGAAGGACAAGGCCCTCTTACAGTCCAAGGTGTGGAGGACCATCTCCGCCCGACTGGCGTGAGGTCTCGGAAAGAAGATAGGGAGTACCACCTCCTGGTTGAGATGGAATGAGGACACTACCTTCGGAAGCAATTTGGGGTGCATTCGGAGCACCACCCTATTCTTGTAGAACCTGGTATAGGGGCTTCAGCCACAAAAGCTTGGAACTTGTTAACCCTGTGAGTGGAAGTGAGTGCAACCAGGAAAACCACCTTCCACGAAAGGTAGCAATTAGCCAAGGGCTCGAATGGTAAGACAGGTGAACTGCCCCAACAGCACACTGAGGTCCCATTTGGTCGCTTAGATAAGAGCAGGCCCCATAGGAAGCGGCCCACCAGAGGTTGGGCCAAAAGGGGTTTACCATCCACCGGGTAATGGTGAGCCACCAGGGCACCGAGATGCACCCTAATGGAACACCATAGCCACCGGGCAGAAGAAAGGGTCAGCCCTTCGCTCAGCACACCAAGCTGAGAACCTATGCCATTAGAAGGCGTATGCCTTCCTCGTAGAGGCCTTACAGGAGGCCAGCAGAACATTCTCCACTTCTGTGGGAAGGTGGAGATGGGCCAGGGCTACCCTCTCAGCAGCCAAGCTGTGAGCGAAAGAGACCCCAGGTTGGGGTGTAGGAGAGCGCCCCCCTCCTGAGACAGAAGCTCTAGGGCAGTCCCCAAGGGAATGGGGACTGCCACCACCAAATGAAGAAGTAGCGGGAACCACGGCTGTCTGGGCCATGGGGGGGGCTATCAAGATGAGCGAGGCCGTGTCGCGGAGGGTCTTGAACAAGGTCTTGGCAATCAGCAGCATCGAAGGGAAGGCATACATAACACCCCCCGATCATGGGACTAGAAACGCATCTGCCGCCACCCTGGAGGGGTGAGCCTGCCGAGAGCAAAAGCGGGCAACTGGAAGTTGTCTGGGCTGGCAAACAGGTCCATCACGGGTTCCCCCCAGAGTCAGAAAAGTCGGCTGGCTACCGTGGGGTCCAGCTTCCATTCATGCGATCGGAGAACCCTGCTTAGCCTGTCGGCTAGTAAGTTGTCCTGTCCTGGCAGGTACACCTCTTTAAGGAAGATCCCCTGCTGGACCGCTTAAGAGCAGAGGGCCAGTGTCTCCTGACAGAGGGCACGTGACCCCATGCTTGTTCACATAGAACATGGCCACCTGGTTGTCCATCTGGACCAGGACCGGCTGATGGCGAAGGCGATGGCCGAAGATTCTCAGAGTGAGGTGAATGGCACGAAGCTCCAGGAGATTGATTTGCTGGGTGCCCTCGTCTGGCGACCAGCTGCCCTGGGTGTGGAGACTCTCACAATGTGCTCCCCAGCCAAGTAGGGAGGCATCCGTGATGAGGACAATTGATTGTCCTGGGCCTTGGAAAGACATGCCCATTTCCAGGAGCTAATATGACTGCCACCAGACAAGGGAGTCTGCCAACTGGCGCGTCACCCGAACTGTGTCCGTGAGGCAGCCCGTGGCCTGGGACCACTGGTCCCGGAGACACCACTGCGCTGTTCTCATGTGGAGAAGGGCATCTGGAGTGATGTGGACCGTAGAGGCCATGTGCCCGAGGTGGCGCAGAAGATGGCAGGCAGACAATGAGGGACGGTGTTGTATGTCCCGGGCCAGAGATCTGAGGCGGTCTACCCAGTCCGTGGGCAAGAAAGCCTTTGACTTGTGGGTGTCGAGCTTTGCTCCGATGAATTCCAGGCACTGCATCGGAAGAAGGTCGGACTTGGGGTAGTTAATGACGAAGCCCAAGTGCGGTACAACCTGGATGGTACATGCAGTGGCCTGCTGCACATGAGACGCCGTGACTCCTTTTACGAGCCAGTTGTCCAGGTAGGGAAACATGAAGACTCCCTGAAGCCTGAGAAAGGCAGCCATGACTGCCAGGCATTTTGTGAATACCCTTGGGGCAGAGGTGAGCCCAAATGGGAGCACCCTGTACTGAAAGTGCCTGCCCCCTACTACGAACCGCAGGTATTTCCTGTGGTGTGGGTGGATTGGGATGTGAGTATAAGCATCCTTGAGGTCTAAGGAGCATAGCCAGTCTCCCTGCTGGAGGTAGGGCAGCAATGTTCCAAGGGAGAGCATCTTGAACTTCTCCTGCACCAGGAATTCATTGAGGTTGCGCTGGTCGAGGATGGGCTTTAGGCCCCCTGTCCTCTTTGGAACGAGGAAGTATCTGGAGTAGAACCCCTTGCCCTGGATGTGCTGGGGCACTGGTTCCACCGCACTGTCCTCAAAAAGACCTGCCAGTTCCTTCAGAAGAAGGTTCTGGTCGCCGTATCTTAAAAAGGATATAGCGTTATTAGAAAAGGTTCAGAGAAGAGCCACCAAAATGGTAAAGGGGATGGAAGGATACTCCTATGAAGAAAGGCTAAAAAGGTTAGGGCTCTTTAACCTGGAAAAGAGACGGCTGAGGGGAGATATGATAGAAGTCTATAAATTAATGAACGGAGTTGAACGGGTAAACGTAGATCGATTGTTTACGTTATCAGAATATAGAAAGACTAGGGGACATGAAATGAAGCTACAGGGTAAACTATTTAAGACTAATAAAAGAAAATATTTTTTCACTCAACATGTAATCAAACTCTGGAATTTGTTACCGGAGGATATAGTAAAGGCTGTTAGTGTAGCTGCGTTTAAAAAAGGTTTGGACAAGTTCCTGGAGGAAAGGTCCATAAACCATTATTAAGAAGGGACCTAGGATATCAATGCTTGACCCAGTACAAGCATTGCGGAACCTGTGTCTTTTGGGGAAACTGCTAGGTACGTATGACCTAGATTGGCCACTGTTGGAAACAGGATACTGGGCTTGATGGACCTTGGTCTGACCCAGTATGGCATATCTTATGTTCTTATGTTCACCTGGGGGCTCTCACGGAAAATAAGGAGGCGGCATCTGGGTCAAGTGGAGGAGGTAACCCTCCCTGACCACCCTCAGTGCCCAGGCATCGGTAGTGATGTTTACCCACCTCGGGGCATAGATGTCCCCTGTGGGCTGCTGACCTCCTTGGGGTAGAGAGGCTATGCTGAAGCAGTCAAAAACTCCCCCCTGGCTGGGCTGGAGCCAATAATTGGGACTTTGGAGCCTTCTGCTTACGCGGGTCATGCCCTTGTCCCTTGGCCTGCTGCCCTTGATGGGGAACCGGGGTGGCCTGAAAATGTGGGTAGTTACGGTAAGCAGCTACCTTCTTACCCGAGGTCTTCTGTCGGGGAGGGGCAGCGGTCTTCTTAGAGAACCTGGTCCTCGTCATGAACTCGGTCTCCAAGTCGGCGGCCTTGTCAGTCATGGGCTTGCCAAAGAGGTTTTCTCTCTGGCAGGGGATATCAACCAAGCTTGGCGGCGCACACCGATGCCTGCTGCGGCTACCTGGTATGCCAACTCAAACCAGTCATAGGCCGCTTGAGACGTAAACTTGGAGCATTCACGGACGGCTTTGGACAGGCTCCTGAAGCACTGCAGGGGTTCCTTGGAGAGACCAGCTGAGAAATCGGTGAGTTCCTTCGCCTGATCCCTCAGGTATATGCCAATTTACAGCTGGTAAGCCTGGACACGGCAAATGAGCATTGAACCCTGGTAGCATTTCCTGCCGAGGGCGTCCAAGGTGCTGCCCTCCCTCCCGGGGGGCACCAAGGAGTGCATCTTCTACTTCTTCAGCCGACGCATGGCTGACTCCACCAACATGGAGTTGTGCAGCAGTTGCGACTTCTAGAAGCCAGGGCTTCAGCGGACTTGATACATTGAGTCGAGCTGCTTGCTCACTACCGGCACTGATGCCAGCATCTCCCATATGCAGAACATGAGCCGTTCCAGGATGGGAGGAATGAGCACCGTGAGCGATTCCCGAGGGGGAACCCTGTATTGGAGGATCTTGAGCTCGTCAGTCCGAGGGGCTTCCTCCGACTTTGTCGGGAACGCCAGGGCCTTAGAAATGTCTCTGACAAAGTCTAAGAATCCCATGTCCTCCAGAGGGGACCTTCTCCGAGGATCTGAGACTGGGGAGTCCGAGGGGACGTTGTGGTATTGACGGGTATCCGGGGACTCGTCATCCTCCGTCTCCCACTCGGAATAGTCCGAGGAAGACTCGAGGGGCCCAAGGCTGCACGGTCTGCCCCCGGGGGGGGGGGCATCGGGGACAACCGTGGCCTTGTTGAGTGGGACACCGAGTACGACCTCGGCCGAGGATCGATTCGAGGCCACAGGACCTTGACGATCGGCTCGGCCTCCGGGGACATCTTTGATGTCGAACGCCTGGTGGTCGAGATAGAGGAACTGAACGTGCTGGACAACAGCGACCACTGCTGGTCCAAGAAGGCAGACAAGCTGCGCTCCAAGGCTGCCATTCTGGACTCCAGGTCAGAAGGCTCCCCAGCCTTCAGCATGGGCACGAGGAACTCAGGCCTGACGCCGGCTCCTCTGAAGGGGAATCCTCGACGAGGATAGCTCCGAAGGTCGAGGCTGGTCTGCTGCCGGATTTTTACAAGGGACCTTCACCGGCCGTTCCTTCTCCGAAGCCTTGGGCGGGTGCTTGGGGCTGCGAGACCGGACCTGGTAGGGACCCTGTCTGTTGGAGCCATCCAAGGACGCCACCTTCGAGGTTTCTTCTTCCTCCTGTGTTCCCTCGAGGGGGACCCCCTCTCTGAGGACTCAGGATAGTGCTTGGGTTTGGAGAACTCCTCCCGAGATGTCGGCGCCTCAGACGAAGCCCTAGCTTTCTGAGGCATCATGGAGTCGGAGTAAAACTTATCGTGATGCTGCTGATGGCTCTTCAGGGCCTTGGTAGACATCCATTTGCATAAGCTGCAGGCCGCTGGGTCATGGTCCGGCCCAAGGCAATGGAGAAAGCAGTTGTGCGTGTCGGTTAAGGACATGAGCTTAGCACACCGATCACACTTTTTGAAACCACCTGGTAGCCATAGGAGAAAAAGAATCCCTGCGAGGTCAAAGACCCTCCGAGCTGCCAGCAGGGAAGAAAAAGCACGAAGGTGCCCAAAAAGAAAGAAACACAAAAATGAACTGAACTCAAGACCGAGGCACCAAGATTGGTAGGCAGGAAGAGTACTGGTGCAATACCGGAGACAAGTTAAGGAGAAAAAAAAATCAACTTTTTCCGGGGGCAAGACAGACGATGTCTGAGGGGCTCTGTGGAAAAAAGGAGACTGAGCAAGATGGCACCCTTGGGCGGGAAGGTGACATCTCCCAAAGGCTTTCTTTGAAAGCTAGGGAGATGCTTCTGTGAGGGCTCCATCAGTGCTGATGTCACCCATATGTGAGGACTGACTTCCTGCTTGTTCCCGGAGAAAGGCGCGACAGCAACGGGTCTCAGGGAGGAAAGGAGCAGTGCAGGCCGGAAAAAAGTATAAGAACTGTACGAAGAAAAACAACTTTTTTCTGGGGGGACAAGATGAATGTCTGTAGGGCTCCGGGGAGAAAGGCAGACTGAGCAAGATGCTACCCTTGGGCAGGAATGGGACCATGCATGTGTGGTGGCATCTCCCAAAGACTTTCTTTGAAAGCTGTGGGGGATGCTTTCGGGAGGGCTCTGTCGGCGTTGATGTCACCCATATGTGAGGACTGACTTCCTGTTTCCCGCAGGAAAAAAAAAAAAAAGAAATAGAAATTTTTATAACTAAAAAAGAAAATTTTAATGGGACCATTGTTAATTCTGATGGATGGAATTCTGTCGATGGAAAAGCAGAGCACAGCACTACACCAAAAAGAAAAAGGTTTTTTGGAAGGGACAGAATTTAACAACCTGCTTGCTCCGTAAAAAATGAAGAACTGAGGAGAGGAGTTGGGAAGGTGGGAAGGTAGATGCACAGGTGCAGTGGACTGCTCCCAAAGGTTTTCCCATTGGACGCTGAGGAGTGTTCCCGCACGAGCTCCGTTGGTGCCGACATCACCCATATGTGAAGACTGCGTTCCTGCCTGTTTCTGGAGATCAGCCAAGACACCAAGAGATCAAGAAAAGGGTCCCAGCAGAACAAAACTGTGATCAGAGTTGATACCCTTGGAAGGTGAGTGAAATCCAGAAGGTGTATCCCAGCTTTACCCCCAAGAGACTTGTCTCCCTGGTGCATTGTGACACCATAAAATAGTAGATTTTGTAAGTTTTGGTAAACAGAGAATTGGGCTTTTTTTCACTCTTGGGAAGAGTGATTTCCCCATTTTAATCTCTCACCCTAGGAGATACATTAAGTGATAGAAGTTTGGGGAACTTTTCCTTTACAGTCCAGGACACTCTGACACTTAATAGTATTTAACCTACATAATGATCCATGACCTGTGAGGTGAAAAGTTCTTTGAGTGCCTCTTACAGAACCTACTAAAGGAGTCCGTGGAACCCAGTTTGGGACCCTGAAGAACAGAGTCGGAGGAGTAAGGAGGAAGACAAACTTCTGTCAAACTAGATTTGAACAGAAGACTTGCTCTTTTAGAAATGAGATATATTATTTAAATAACATCATCGCCACATGGCTAGGTGAACATAATTTATGTATAATTTACAGTAAGACAGAAGTTCTTTTTATTTCAAGGGACAAAATATTCAGACCACCAGAATCTATAAAAGTAAAAGAAACAATCTTCGAGGTAAAACAAAAAGATACTTAGGTGTCACATTGGATCAGTAACTCAACAAGACCAAACATATAAATAATACAGTCAGAGCTGTATACTCAAAACTGAAAATGCTTCAACACCTGAGACCCCTACTATCAACTAATGACTTCTGAACAATTGTACACGCAATGATCTTCCCACATATAGATTTCTGCAACTGTATCCTAACGGGTCTCCCAAAGCAAACCACTCACCACCTGCAAATGGCCCAAAATACAGCAGCGGGCGTCATAACTCAAGCACCAATTTGGGAATACATCACACCAATTTTAAAACAATTTCATTGGTTACCAACAGAAAGCAGGATAAAATTTAAAGCACTACACATAACTTTCAAAGCTCTGCAAAATAAATCCCCTTCATACTGGAGATTGATCATCAAGTCAAAGCGGAAATCAGAACAAGTAGAAGTGGCAGAAAAAACATATTAGTAGTTCCATCAGATTACAAGAAATATAACGCAGCAACTTCCAAAAGAGCATTCTCGCTCTACGCACCATCACTTTGGAACTCCCTGCCAGACATTATAAGAACCACCACAGACCCAGATGCATTCCGCAAGTTAGTAAAAACTTTCCTTTATAAAGAGCACTTTGGGGACTCGGTAACTCGATCCAAAACACCTAAGGTTAATCTTAGTTCCCAGTTCAATACTGTTAACTAGAACAACCAGAAGTAATTATATACTAAATGTAAATAAGGTCAAGAAATCTAATTGTAAATATTGCGATTAAGTTTATGTTCAAACTGTTATTTGGCACACTTATGTTAACTCTGTTCCATGTAAGTTCATGTTTTTTGATATTGAGCTCAATCTAAACCGCACTGATGCTGGAAAAGTGGTATAGAAGTGCACATAAATAAAGACATTTTGGACCTAGTCCTTAGTGGAACACAAGATCTGGTGCAAGAGATAAGGGTGTTGGGGACACTAGGCAATAGTGATCATAGCATGATCATGTTTAATTTAATAAATGGAAGGACAGCAAGAAAATCCACAGTACTACCTTTAAACTTTCAAAATGAGGAAAATAATTAAGAAAAAACTAAAAGGAGCAGTTGTAAAGGTTAAAGATTTACATCAAGCATGGGTGTTGTTTAAAAATAGTATCTTGGAAGCACAGACCAGCTGTATTCAGGCTTTAAGAAAAATGGAAGGAAGTTCAAAAAACTGCCAGCATGGTTTAAAGATGAGGTCAGAGAGGCTGTTGTTGCCAAAAAAGAATCTATCAGGAAATGGAAAAAGGAGTCAAAAGGGAAAATTGGAAACAACATAAGCACTGGCAAGTTAGATGGAAGGCACTGATTAAGGCAGGCAAAGAGAGAATTTGAGAAGAAGCTTGCTGTGGAATCAAAAGTGGGTAATAAAGACTTTTTCAAGTACATTTGTAGCAAAAACCTATCAGCGCGTCAACTGGACAATTAGATGATAGAGGGGTAAAAGGGGTATTAAGAGCAGACAAGGCCATAGTGGAGAGACTGAATGAATTCTTTGATTCGGTCTTTATTGAGGAAGATGTATTTAAAGGTGATGCCGCAGAAGAATTGAAAGAAATGTTGATACACCGGGAAGATGTATTACTACTTGATAAACTGAAGAGTAGCAAATCACCTGGACCGGATGGTATACAACCAAGAGTGTTGAAAGAACTGAAATATGAGATTGCAGACCTACTATTGGAAATTTGTGAACTTTCATTAAAATAATCTGTAATACCTGAAGATTGGAGGATGGCCAATGTAGCACCAATTTTAAGGGTTCCAGGGGTGATCCGGGAAACTACAGCCGGTGAGCCTGACATCAAACCATTATAAAGAACAAAATTACAGAACATGTAGAAAGTCATGTTTAATGGGAGACAGTCAACATGGCTTTAGCCAAAGAAGGTCTTGTCTTACTAAACTGCTATGTTTTTTTGAAGGTGTGAATAAACAGGTAGACAAAGGTGAGTCGGTTGATATAGTGTATCTGTATTTTCAGAAAACCTTTGACAAGGTCCCTCATGAGAGACTCTTGGCAAAATTAAAAAGTCATGGGATAGGAGGCAGTGTACTACTATGAATCAGGAATTGGTTAAAAGTTAGAAAGCAGAGGGTAGGGCTAAATGGCCAATTTTCCCAATGGAGAAAGGTAAATAGTGGAGCACCCCAGGGATCTGTGCTGGGTACGCTGCTTTTTAACTATTTATAAATGACCTGGAAATGGGCATAACCAGAGAGGTAATCAAATTTGCATATGACACAAAATTATTCAAAGTTGTTAAAACCCAAGAGGATTGTGCAAAATTGCAAGAGGACCTTGATAAATTGGAAGACTGGGCATCTACATGGCAGATGAAATTTAATGTGGACAAGTTAGGCATCTAGGAAAGAACAATCCAAACTATGGTTACACGATGCAAGGTTCCACATTAGGAACCACCACCCAGGAAAAAGATTTAGGCTCCATCGTGGATAGCATATTGAAACCATCCGTCCAGTGTACAGCGGCGGCCAAGGAAGTAAATAGAATTCTAGGAAACATAAGGAAAGAAATGGAGAATAAAACAAAGGATATTATAATGCCTCTGTATTGTTCCAGGGTGCGACCGCACCTTGAATATTGTGTGCAATTCTGATCGCCGAATCTTAAAAAGGATATGACGTTATTAGAAAAGGTACAGAGAAGAGCCACCAAAATGGTAAAGGGGATGGAAGGATACCCCTATGAGGAGAGGCTAAAAAGGTTAGGGTTCTTCAACCTGGAAAAGAGATGGCCGAGGAGAGATATGATGGAGGTCTATAAATTAATGAATGGAGTGGAGTGGGTAAACATAGATCAACTGTTTACGCCATCAAAATATAGAAAGACTAGAAGACATGCAATGAAGCTACAGGGTAACCTATTTAAGGCTAATACGAGAAATGTTTTTTTCACTCAACGCGTAATCAAACTCTAGAATTTGTTACCGGACGATGTAGTTTAAGCTGTTAGTGTAGCTGGGTTTAAAAAAGGTTTGGACAAGTTCCTGGAGGAAAAGTCCATAAACCATTATTAAAGGGAACCCAGGAAATCCACTGCTTGCCCCAATATGAGCATTGTGGAACCCGTGTCTTTTGGGGAAACTGCTAGGTACTTGTGACCTAGATTGGCCACTGTTGGAAACAGGATACTGGACTTGATGGACCTTGGTCTGACCCAATATGGCATATCTTATGTTCTTAGGTTCTTAAGAACAGGGAGAAGGATGAGATCAAGTAGTTAGGGTCTGTACTCTAAACCCAGCTCTGATTTCTGGGGCACTACTTCAGTACCTTGGGAACCTGGAAGCATCCAAATTAAAGGGACTCCCTCCTGCTCATAATATAATATCAAATGTTCAGATTAACTAGTTTAATGCCTTCAGTTGCCCTCGAATGTTACAGAAACTGTATTATCCAGTACTTCAGGGTAAATTTAAATTTAAAACCCATGGGTTTGTCTGACTATATACATTTTATTTTAGCAATACTTATTTAAATAGTGCTACTTGGAGCAGGCCAGACATTTTAGGGGAAAAGCAAACACATTCTCTAACTTTAGAAGACATATATCTTAATTTTTATGCACAAATCCTCACACTCAAAAAGCCACAAGCAAATATGTATTCATGTTGAAAAGTAAACATTATAAAAACACATGAAAAGCTTAAACACTATGGGCCCAATTTTCAACAAGGCACAGAGGCATGCCATACCCACAGAAAGATATCCGCTCAGGAAAAGTGCTTGAATCGTGAGTCATGTGCCTCTAAAAATGCCAAGCTTCGAAAATGCGGCACAAACCGAGCACAGCGGAAGGCACCCAGCGTGGCATAGATGGGTATGCGCAGGAGCCGGAACCCGGGCTCAGCACCTAAGAAAATGTTAGCCTGTGAAACCAGCGGCCAGAGAAGCGGGACACTAAGTGTACATGAACCCATGTATCAACCGTCCAGTGTACCCGTGCATTGACGATACCGTCACACAGGCCCCGCGGGCTGCCTGTGCAAGAGCCCCCTGTGGCTGGGTGGATAGATATCAGCGGCATGAAGGACAGTGAACCTCTGCCCCAATGAGTTTGAGGTCCTTGCCCGTCCTGTGATATGAGGGTATGCTATACCTCAGGGGGGCTGGTGGCCGAACCTTTGACTGTCCATGGCCATATGGAGGGCCATCCAACTCCGCCTGCACAGGTAAGGATACCTGAATGGTCGGGGGGGGGGGGGGGGTGCTAGGCCATACATACCCTGGAAGGCCCAGCTGTGTGTCTGCACATGCTGGTGGCAGCACCAATGGTTGCAGAACAGGTGACAGCGGGTGGATGGGTCATGCATGGTACAGGTCCATCCCCGACTGTCCATAGTAGTAGGCATATCCAGACACAGAAAGTGGGGAGGCTGCTGCACACCCTGGTGGCAGATGGCAACAACATCACAGGGCTCGCACAGCAAAGGGCATTGCCCAGTGCATGGGGAGCTGTGGTTGGGTTGCCCACCCCAGGGGACTCCACCGGCCCGTGTGGAAGCTATGGACATGTGCCCCATCCCAAAGCAATTACGACCCCGGCCCAGTGGTTGGAGAGGGCCAGTGGCAGTATCCATATATGTGCTATCCATCTGTCCCTGCAAGCAGATCAGCCACCACTACCCACCACCACTTGTCTGGCTGTGGCAGCATGTTGATAATGTGATGCCACAGAACCTGACAGATGTGTAATGGTGGACATGCACAAACCATGACACCCTGTCCTGCACAGCGTCTAACAAACCATGCAGTGTTGTGGCCTCTGAAGCAGTGGATGCCCCCTGCCACGATACTTGTCCACAGCCGAGGCCATTCACGGTCCAAACCATGTACCATGGTGCCAAGGCAAGACTGAGTGCAACAGATGGGAGCATGGGAAGGGGGGAGGACAGCAGAGGAGGCTGAAGGGACAAGAGGGGTGAAGCAGGTGAATCAGTAGCCCAGATGGCACTTAGTGGTGGCACGGGGCACGTATCAAAGGTCCAGGGGAGCAGAGGGTAGGAATCCAGTGCCAGATGCCAGAGGTGTACCCAACACATGCACCCCACACCTGCTACCCTTGGGCATGCCCCTGCCCCCAGGATGGGCAGGCCACCAGGCTGAGGCAGGATAAAGGTATGCGCAACAGGTGATGTGGAAGCACACAACAGAGCCCATGGGTGCCTCCTCCCTTTCTCTCCCACAGTGACTATGGCGTGTGGCACACCTTGAAGCCCCTAAAGTGCCAATACCGCACACTATGCTGAAAGTGACCGAAACAGCTGCAGCGCATCAGGAAGCGGCTGGCAGCTGAGGAAGGTCAGTGGGGTACACAGTGGAGCCCAGCAGATGCAGAGAGTGGCAACTATGGCTGCCGGACAGGTGCAGGCAGACCATCTGATGGTGGATCCCCTGTACACAATGATGTGAATGTGCTTGGGGCGGCCGTGCCATCCCCCAGTGCCACTACCCTGTGTGTGCACCAGCCAATAACTGCAGGTACGCATACACATGGCTGGGAAGGGCCGTACAGAGGCACACACAACCAGCAGTGAGCCCAGATGCACATTGCGCAACTGCCCACACTGCCTCCTGTGGGTGTCCATTGCCTGGGAGGGGCAGCAAGCCACAGCTGGGCATTTGAGGGGGGAGAAAAGAGCTGGCTGGGGGTGGGCAAAGGGGAGGACGTGCAGTGTGCACTGTAGAATCCTCACATATGGGACGCCCCAGCTACAGGCTACCGTAAGCCAATAGCAAAAAATAGGGCTCTCTCATGGGGAGCCGCAAGCAGCAGCAATTGAGTCTGTGCCCAAAGACCACAGTAGGACCCCCCCTGTGTCTGATGAAACCAGCACTACGGTAGCCTGAACATAGAAGGGTCGGAGTTGCCTAGACCCCGAAAAGGTTATGGAGCACAGCCTGGCCGAAGGCACTGTCCCATCGGGACCCTCTTTCCAAGCAGTAATGGGCTGCGAAGGTATGCACTGAAGACCAGGTGGCGGCCCGGCAGATGTCCACCATCAGGACGGAGAGCAAGTTTGCCACTGAAGCCACCATGGACCTGACACGGTGCACCATCACGCGGCCTTCCAGCATGAGCCTCACCTGCTCGTAAGTGACGGTAATACAGTCCGCCACCCAGGTGGACAATGTATGTTTGGTTACCACCTCCCCCAGCCTACTGGGGTCGTAGGACATGAAAAGCTGGAAAGCTTTGCAGTGTCCCTAAGTGTGTTGGATATAGAAGGGCAAGGCCCTCTTACAGTCCAGGGTGTGAAGGACTGTCTCTGCCCGACTGGAGTGAGGTCTTGGAAAGAAGGTGGGGAGCATCACTTCCTGGTGGAGATGGAAGGGCGACACCACATTCGGCAGGAATTTGGGGTGCGTTTGAAGCACCACTTTGTTTTGGTAGAACTTGGTATAGGGCGCCTCCGCCACAAGGGCCTAAAGCTCGCTAACTCTGCGAGCGGAGGTGAGCGCAACCAGGAAAGCTACCTTCGAAGAGAGGTAGCGAAAGAGGCAGGTAGCCAGAGGCTCAAAGGGTGGGCGAGTGAGCTGCCCCAACACTATGTTGAGGCCCCATTTGGATGCCGAAGAGCAAACCAGAGGCTTCGGTAAGAGCAGGCCCCGAAGGAAACGGGTCACCAACGGATGGATTAAGAGCGGCTTACCATCCACTGGATGGTGATGCGCCGCCAGGGCACTAAGGTGCACTCGGTCGGAGTTAGACTTGAGCCCAGAGTGAGAGAGTGGAGAAGGTACTGTAACACCAGAGCCACCAGGCAGAAGAAAGGATCAGTGCCGTGTTCATAGTACATAGTAAATGACGGCAGATAAAGACCAGTATGGTCCATCTAGTCTGCTCAGTAAGATGGCAAGAGTAGGTGCACCTGCCGCTCTGTGCAGGCCACCCCTCCCCATGTTTTTGTTTAGGGGTGAACCCACCACTCCATGTAGGAAACCCCTATTTGTTGAGAAGTTAGATGGTTCAGTTTATTTTGTTTTTATCCTATTGCTGCAAAGGGATCCTCTGTGTCTGTCCCATGCCGTTTTGAATTCCGTCACCGTGTTTGCCCCCACCACTTCCATCGGGAGGGCATTCCAAGCATCCACTACCCTTTCAGTGAAAAAATATTTCCTGACGTTACCCTTCAATTTACCACCTTGCAGCTTCATGTTGTGCCCTCTAGTTTTACAGATTCCCAGTCTTTGGAAGAGGTTTGTTTGTTCATAATTTCTCTTTAAGTATTTAAAGGTCTGACTCATATCTCCCCTGTCTCTCCTCTCCTCCAAAGTGTACATATTTAGATCTTCAAGTCTCTTCTCATAAGGCTTCTGATGCAGGCTCCAAATCATTTTGGTCGCCTTCCTCTGAACAGTTTCCAGTCTTTTTACATCCTTTGCAAGATACGGTCTCCAAAACTGAACACAGTATTCCAAGTGAGGCCTCAACAGTGACTTGTACAGTGGCATAAGTACCTCTTCCTTTCTGCTGGTAATCCCTCTTTGTATGCAGCCCAACATCCTCCTGGCTTTTTCCACCGCCTTGTCGCACTGTTTTGCCACCTTGAGTTCATCAGAGATAATCACACCAATGTCTTTCTCCTGAACCATGCACACCAAACTCTCGCCCCCTATCGCGTACATTTCCCTTGGATTTCTGCTACCCAAGTGCCATGACACTGCACGTTTTCGCATTAAATCGTAATTGCCAAGCATTAGACCATTCTTCCAGCTTTTGTAGATCTTTCCTCATGTTAACCACTCCCTCGGGGGAGTCCACTCCATTGCAAATTTTTGTGTCATCTGCAAAAAGACAGACTTTTCCATTCTGTCCTTCAGCAATATCACTCATAAATACATTGAACAGTGCTTGGGCCCAGGACCGAACCCTGGGGCACCCCCCGCTAACCACCTTCTTTTCATCCGAGTAAGCTCCATGTACCATCACCTTCTGTCGTCTGTCAGTCAACCAATTTCTAATCCAGTTTACCATCTTGGGACCCATCCCCAAGCTACTGAGTTTATTGACAAGCCTCCTATGAGGAACAGTATCAAAGTCTTTGCTGAAATCCAGGTAGATGACATCCATCGCATGCCCCTGATCTAGTTCCTTGGTCACCCAGTCAAAGAACTCAATCAGATTTGTTTGGCAAGACCATCCTTCGGTAAAACCATGTTGCCTCGGATCTTGCAACCTGTTGGTTTTGAGAAAGTTCACTATTCGCTCTTTCAGGAGCGCCTCCATTACTTTTCCAGCCACCGAGGTAAGGCTCACGGGCCTGTAGTTTGACACTTCTTCCGTCACCACTTTTGTGTAGAGGTACGACATCAGCCATTCTCCAGTCCTGAGGAACCTCTCCTGTTTCCAAGGATCTGTTGAAGACATTCTTTAACGGCCCTGCAAGAACCTCTCTGAGCTCTTTCAGTATCCTGGGATGTATCCCATCCGGTCCCATGGCTTTGTCCAATTTCATTTTAGCAAGTTGTTCTAACACCTTATCTTCTGTGAATGGTGTGGTATCTACTTCATTCCCATTTTTATATTTGGGAGTTACAGCTGGTCCTTCTCCAGGATTTTCTTTAGTAAAAACAGTGCAGAAGTATTTGTTTAGCAATTTTGCTTTTTCAATGTCACTTTCGATGATTCCGTTCCCAGCACTTCTGAGTCCTGCAATTCCAACTCTGATCTTCTTCCTTTCCTGAATATACCTGAAGAAAGTTTTGTTAACATCTTTAGCCATCTTTTCCTCTGCCTTTGATTTTGCTATCCTTATTTCTTTTTGACTCTTTGAGTTTGATCCTGTATTCATTTCTGTGTTCTTCTGTTTGCAAGATTTTGAATTTTGCGAAAGATGTGTTTTTTGCCTTTATTTGAGCAGCCACTTCTTTGAAAAAACAAATAGGTTTCCTTCTCCTCTTGTTTTTATTTACTTTTCTTACATATTTATCTGCTGCCCCTTTTATTGCCACCTTTAGTTTAGCCCATTGCAATTCCACTTCGCTTATCTCCTTCCACCCTGTCAGTTCCTCCTTTAGGTACTCAGCCATTTTATTGAAGTCAGTGTTTTTGAAGTTTAGGACTTTGAGCTTGCTATGATTGGCCTTACCAAGGCCTTTATATCAAACCATATCGTGTGATGATCGCTGTTGCTCATAGGGGCACTCATGCAGACATTCGACACGCTATCACTGTTGATAAGCACTAAATCCAGCGTTGAGCTTTCCCTGGTTGGTTCCATCACCATTTGTCTAAGTAATGCATCTTGGAGAGCATCCACAATTTTTTTGCTTCTTTCAAGATGTGCAGAAGGAGTAATCCAATCCACATCAGGTAGATTAAAGTCACCCAATATTATCGCTTCCCCCTTTGTGGCTATCTTGGCAATATCTATAATCAATTAGTTATCTATCTCTTCAATTTGAGTCGGAGGTCTGTAGACTACAGCAGTATGGATAACAGCGCCATCTCTTTCCAACGCAATCCAGAGCACTTCTTTTCCCCATGCCCCCTGCATTTCAGTAGCTTTAAAACTGCTTTTGACATACAAGGCTACTCCTCCTCCTTTTCCATTTTCTCTGTCTCTTCTGAATAGATTATAGCCAGCTATGGCTATATCCCAATCATGTGATTCATTGAACCATGTTTCTGTAATGGCCACAATGTCCAAGTCCATTTCTACCTTTAGGGCTTCCATGTCCAGAACCTTGTTGGCTAAGCTTCGAGCATTTGTGCTCACTGCTTTCCAGCATTTACCTGGCTTGTGTGTATTTTGCATTGATTTTGTTCTGCCCTCTTCTTCCCACTTGTTTTTGATGTATGGTTTAAAAGTGTGGCTGTTTCTGATGTTATTCTGCTTTTGCAGGGGGTGGCGTCCAGAGCTTGACCTTCCACATCCGTCACCCCCTTTTTCTAGTTTAAATGCATATTCACATACTGCCTGAATTTTTCACTTAGGATTCTTTTCCCTGCGACAAAGAGATGTAGTCCATCAGCACAGTACAGTCTCTTGTTGGTCCATCTGTTTCCCCAGTCGCCAATAAATCTGAATCCTTCTCATTTGCACCAGGTCTGGAGCCATTTATTAAAGCTGTTAATGCGATGCAGCCTTTTTGCCCCCTTACCAAGAACAGATATAACTTCTGAGAATGCAACAGTGTTAACAATGGGCTTGAGTTTCTCTCCCAGAGATTGGAAGTCCTTTTGGACTGTAGAGGCACTGTTTCTAGCCAGGTCATTTGTGCCCAAGTGGATAACAACATCAAGTTTGGAGTGTTCACTTTCTGCGCTAAGTACTTCAACAACTTGGTTTGTATTCCTGCTGGCTGAAGAGTCTGGTAGGCACGTGACTATCTTCTCTCCTTTGAACTGTGTTCCCAAGTTGGTGTCTCTAATGATGGAATCTCCAAGTAGTAGTTTTCTGTTTGGTGAGGATTTCTTCATATTTGGTGTTTTAGCAGGAGATTGGGCATTGTCTGACTCATTTAAGGGCCCTTCAGTTTCTTTGGATTGGGCATCCTCATTAGCCAAGGCAGAGAAGGCATTATTTAGGGATATCTCTTGATGTAAAGGATGCCTCTGCGTTACAGGTCGCAATCTACCAGAACCCACTGTGATCCATTTGTTCCTGGGGTGTTTGATTCTTTGTGGGAGCGGCGGTGGACTTTGTTTAGTATGTATCCTAGAAGAGGTGCACTTCATTGCAGCCAGTTCCTCCCTCAGTAGAGTCACTTCCTTATGCATGGCAGCTAGGTCTTTCCTTAGTAGAGTCAGCTCTTTATGCATGGTAGCTGACTTGCGGCACATAGGACAAGCTCTTAGGCTCCAAATGATTCATCTTGGAATCAAAGTACCGCAGTTATTGCACTGAATACACAACATGTTGATTAAGCAGTCCCAGAAGGAGAAGAGGAAGAAGAATAAGAAAAGATGAAGAAGATATGGGCTTTAACCCAAGTTAGGAAGGATAAATGGCACGTATGCAACCACTATATAGGCCAGTGATGGCTAACCTTTTTGAGCCCGAGTGCCCAAACTGCCGCACAAAACCAAAGAATTTCCTCAAAGTGCCAGCACGTCATTTGCATAAGTGGTCTTATTTGCATAAATATTTGCATAATGTTACCATACACTAACTTTTAGTAAACATGTCTCTTAATGAGTGTATGGATAAAGAAAGACTAAAAGATTTCTACATTACTATAATCCAGTGCCAACCGCCAGGCACATTAGGAACTACTACAAACGCTGCCCATTTAGAACCCATAGCAAACCCGCCGTATCCTGACAGCATTACCAGGACTCACAAAGCACCATACCCTACCTATCAAAAGGCAACACTGCAAATATTAAACCAATACATTTCAGTGAATACTGGGGAAAGAGAACAAGTGGCAACGTCAAATAGGAATTTCCTCTTGTACCAAACAAAGCGCAGATGTTAATGATGCACATTTCCCAGAGCTGACATATTCCAGTTAATAAATTCAAAATAAAGAGATATCGTTCTACCTTTTGTGCATTTTTTTTCAGTTGCAATTGGTCCAGCCATTTTCTTCTGGTTTCTTCATGTTTTCTGCTAACTCTCCATCGTCTGCTGTCCATTTGTCCTTTCTTCTCTCTTCTAGTTTTTTTTCCATTCTCTCTCTCTCTACATCTGCTTTAACATACTAATCTTTCTCCTTTTGCTCTTTCCTCATTCCTATTTCATCCACACAAATTTTACCCCTCCATCCTCAATCCCCAATTACTCTCCCAATACCTGGCCAATTGTAGATTTTTCATCCCTCCTACACAAAATATTTTTCCCCTCTCCATTTTACTCTCCCAGCCCCATCCCATTCTAATCCTCCCCCAACATCAGCTCCCTTCTAGTTCCAGTCTCACCCAGCATCCATTCCCTTCTTCAAGCCCCCCACTTCCCCTCAGCCCATTTCCATTCCAAGCCCCGTCCCCATCAGCTATTTGCAGTTCAAGCCCCCCACTTCCCCTCAGCCCATTTCCATTCCAAGCCCCATCCCCAACAGCTATTTGCAGTTCAAGCCCCCTTCCACTCAGCCCATTTCCAGTCCTAGCAACCCCCCAACCCATTACCAGTCCTAGCCCCCCATAGCTCACTCCCAGTCCTAATCCCACCAGCCCATTTCCAGTCCTAACCTCCCCATCAGCCCACTCCCAGTCCTAATCCCCCATCACGCAAGTTTTAGTTTAAGCCCCCCAGCGCCTATCACCACTCCTCACCCCCACCAGTTCCCATCACCACTCCTACCCCCCCCGCCCAGCGCCCATCACCACTCCTAACCCCCCCAGCCAGCCCAGTGCCCATCACCACCCCTAACCCCCCCCAGCCAGCCCAGTGTCCATCACCACTCCTAACCCCCCAGCCCAGTGCCCATCACCACTCCTAACCCCCCCACCCCAGCCCATCACTACTCCTAACACCCCCCAGCCCAGCCCATCACTACTCCTAACCCCCCCCAGCCCAGCCCATCCAATCACCAATCCTAAACCCCCCCCAGCCCAGCCCAGCCCATCACCACTCCTAACCCCCCCCAGCCCAGCCCAGCCCAGCCCATCACCACTCCTAACCCCCCCCCCAGCCCAGCCCTGCCCATAACCACTCCTAACCCCCCCCAGCCCAGCCCAGCCCATCACCACTCCTAAGCCCCCCAGCCCAGCCCAGCACCACTCCTAACCCCCACCCCCCACCCCCAGCCCAGCCCAGCCCAGCCCAGGGAAAATTAAAAAAAAAAAAGAAAACCTGTTTGCTGCCGCTGTCGGGGCCGCCGCGGCAGAATCGAGCGTGCCGCGGGGCCCCCCTGTACCCACCGGCAGAGCCTGTCCTCCCCGTAGCAGCTCTCTCTTTGGAGCTGCAGTCAGACGCGCCGGCTTGCAGAGCGCGAGGGAAGAGTTCCCTCGCTGCTCTGTTAAGCCCGCGGGGGCTGATGGGAAGTTCCCATCAGCCCCCGCGGGCTTAACAGAGTCGCGAAAGGGAAACTCTTCCCTTCGCGCTCTGCAAGCCGGCGCGTCTGACTGCAGCTCCAAAGAGAGAGCTGCTACGGGGAGGACAGGCTCTGCCGGTGGGTACAGGGGGGCCCCGCGGCACGCTCGATTCTGCCGCGGCGGCCCCGACAACGGCAGCAGACAGGGTTGTTGTTTTTTTTTCGATGGCGGACCTTCCCGCGTGCCAGCTGCAAGGCCTTCGCGTGCCACAGCTGGCACGCGTGCCATAGGTTCGCCATCGCTGATATAGGCAATGTAGCCCCTGGGGTGGGTGGGGTAAGGGGTGGGGTGGGTGGGAACCTAAGTGTCTCTGCCAAGTAGGCTGTTCCTGAACTGTGGGCACACACAGATATCTGATTTAAGTCTATACAAGGAAAGAAGAAGTCTGAATGTCCCCAACCTTAATGTATGACCACAGTTAAAAGCTTTATTAGCAATATCCCCAAAAATCAACAGTTAGATTTTAGATTTTTAGCTAGAAACCAGCAGATAAGATAGAAAAGTGTGTTCTTAGCTTTGTGGATGCTCCTCAGATAATGCAGACTGGCTCAGACCGGTGTGTCAGGCCAGGTGTAAGATGGTCTAAATCAGCCCCTCCCTGGGAGCAGCTTTCACCAACCAACCAGTGCAGCAGAAGTAAACTTTTGTCTATCTCTCTATCTGCCTCACACACAGATATCTAATTTAAGTCTATACAAGGAAAGCAGACAGTCTAAATGTCCCCAACCTTAATGTATTACCACAATTAAAAGCTTTATTAGCAATATCCCCAAATATCAACAGTTAGATTTTATATTTTTAGCTAGAAACCAGCAGAGATAAGATATAAAGGTTTGCTCTTAGCTTTGTGGATGCTCCTCAGCAAATGCAGACTGGCTCGGTGCACCAAACAGAGAACCTGCACCATTTGTGGGGCTTAAGCCTTCCTAGTAGACATCTTGTGAGAGGCCAGCAAAATGTCCTCTACCTCAACCGGAAGGTTGAAAGGGGCCAGAGTCACCCTCTCAGCAGCCATGCTGTCAGCGACAGGGACCCCAGGTTGGGATGCAGTAGGGAGCCCCCCTCCTTAGACAAGAGTCCTGGGGATGGGGGCCTCTACCGTCAGTTGTAGAAGCAGCGGGAACCACGGTTCCCTGGGCCATCAAAGAGCTATAAGAATGAGCGAGGCCCTGTCGTGGAGGTTCCTGAACAAAGTCTTGGTGATCAGCAGCATTGGAGGGAAGGCATACATAAGTCCTCCTGACCATGAGACAAGGAACGCGTCCCCTGCCAACCTGGAGGGGTGGGGCTGTCGGGAGCAGAAGCAGGGCAACAAAGTTGTTCGGGCTGGCGAACAGGTCCATCATGGGTTCCCCCCAGAGCCAGAAAAGCCGACTGGCTACCCTGGGGTCCAGACGTGCGGCTGGAGAATTCTGCTGAGTCTGTTGGCCAGTAGGTTGTCCTGGCTTGTTAGGTACACGGCCTGCAGGAGGATACCTGTTGGATTGTGTATGAGCAGAGGACCAGCGCCTCCTGACATAGGGCATGAGACCCCATGCCCCCTTGTTTGTTCATGTAGAACATCACCACCTGATTGTCTGCCTGGAACAGCACGGGCTGATGACGCAGGTGGTGACAGAAGACCCTCAGGGCTAGGTATATGGCTTTGAGCTCCAGGAGGTTGATCTGCTGGGTGCTTTTTCTGGTGACAAGTGCTCTGAGTGCGGTGATCTCCGCAGTGGGCACTCCAGCCGAGCAGGGAGGCCCCTTGAGGGGCTTGAGGCCTGAAAAGGCATGCCCGCCTCGAGATGGTGGGGTGACTGCCACCAGAGCAGGGAGTCTGCCAGTTGGTGGGTCACAGAGACTTTGTCTCGGAGGCAGCCCGTGGCCTGAGACCACTGATCCCGGACACCACTGCGCCGTCCTCATGTAGAGGTGAGAGTCTGGGGTGACGTGGACCGTAGAGGCCATGTGCCTGAGGAGACATAGGAGAAGCAGGGCGGGCACCGAGGGACGGTACTGTATGTCCTGAGCTAGAGACCGAAGACGATCGGCTTGGTCCCTGGGCAAGAAAGCCCTTGACTGGAGAGTATCGATCTTTGCCCCAATGAACTCCAGACACTGTATTGGGAGGAGGTGAGATTTGGGGTAGTTTATGACAAAACCCAAGTGTTGCAGAATCTGGATAGTGTGTGCGGTAGCTTGCTGTACCTCTGAGGCTATGCCTCCCTTTATAAGCCAGTCGACCAGGCTGGGAAAGATGAAGACCCCCTGGAGCTGGAGGAAGGCAGAGATGACTGCCAGGCATTTTGTGAAGGCTCTTGGGGCAGAGGCTAGGCCAAAGGGAAGGACTCTGCATTGAAAGTGCCAGCCCCACATCACAAACCGCAGGTATTGCCCGTGGTTGGAGTGGATGAGGATGTGGGTATAAGCATCCTTGAGGTCTAAGAAGCACAGCCAGTCTCCCTGCTGGAAGTATGGCAGCAATGTTCGAAGGGAGAGCATCTTGAACTTCTCCCTCACTAGGAATTTGCTGAGATTGCGCAGGTCCCCCCGTCCTCTTTGGCACAAGGAAGTACCTGGAGTAGAACCCTTTGCCCTTGAGGTGGTGGGGCATCGGTTCCACCGCTTTGTCCTCGAGAAGACCTGCCAACTCCTTCAGAAGGTGGTCCCGGTGGAGGGGAGACCTGAGGGCTCTCCCGGGAAATAAGAGTGAGGTGTCAGAGTCAAGTGGAGGAGGTAACCCTCCCTGACCACCCTTAGTGCCCAGGAATTGGTGGAGATGGTCACTCACCTCTGGGAATAGAGGGCCAGACTTCCCCCTGTGGGTTGCTGATCTCCTTGGGGTAGAGAGGATATGCTCAAGAAGTCAAAAACTCCCCCCTGGCTGGGCCGGAGCTGGTGCCTGGGGTTTTGGCGCCTTCTGCTTATGTGGGAAATGCCCTTGTCCCATGGCCTGCTGACCCTGTTGGGGAGCTGGGGAGACCTGAAAAGGTGGGTAGTTTCTGTAAGCAGTTCCCTTCCTCGGGTAGAAGGGTTTTTTACCCGAGCCCTTCCGTCGGGGAGGGGCAGTGGTCATTTTAGAGAGCCTGATCCTCATCATAAACTTGGTCTTCAGCTCGGCAGCCTTGTCGGTCATGGGTTTGCAAAAGAAGTTCTCTCTTTGGCAAGGGACATCGACTCGAGGTTGGACAACTGTACCCAAGCTTGGCGGTGTGCACCGATGCCAGCCGCCGCTACCTGAGCCGGCGACTCAAACCCATCATAGGCTGCCCAAGACATGAATTTGGAGCATTCATGGACTGCTTTGGCCAGGTTCTTAACCGCTGCAAAGGCTCCTTGGAGAGACCAGCCAAGAACCCGGCAAGTTCTTTTGCCAGGTCTCTCAGGTACATGCCCATGTACAGGTGGAAGGCCTGGATGCGACCAATGAGCATTGAGCCCTGGTAGCACTTTCTGCTGAGGGCATCCAGGGTGCGGGCCTCCCTGCTGGGGGGCACCAAGGAGTGCGTCTTCTGGCTTTTCAGCCGATGGATGGCCAACTCCATCACCATAGATTTATGTGGCAGTTGTGGCTTTTGGAAGCCTGGACTCCGGCAGACTCGATACATCGAGTCGAGCCGATTGCTCACCACCAGCACCAAAACCAGTGTCTCCCACATTCGGAGAATCAGCCGTTCCAGGAAGGGAGGGATGGGCACTGTACTGGAGGATTTCCAATTCATCTACTTGAGGATCCTCCTCCGACTCTGTCGGGAATGTCAGGGGCCTTGGACATGTCCTTGACAAAATCAAGGAAGCCCATATTCTTGGTCGGAGACTGCCGTTGAGGCTCTAAGATGGGAGAGTCAGATGGCATGTTACGGTGGCGACGGGTATCAGGGGACTCCTCATCCTCCGTCTCAGAGTAGTCCGTGGAGGACTCGTATTAGGGCTGCTCCGCTGGTCTCGGGGCTCCCAATGTCTGTGGCCGGTGCCTGGCAGACTTGCTGGAGATGACCGCGGTCCTGTCAAGGACTCGGATTGCGACCTCGGCCGAGGATCAGCTCGGCGTCTGGGGACATCTTGGATGTCGAGTGTCCGGTGGTCGAGACGGATGAACCAGTTGTGCCGGACAACAGCACCTGCTGCTGGTCCATGAAGGTAGATAAACTGCACTCCAGGGCCACCATTCTGGACTCCAGACCAGAAGGCTCCACAGACTTTGGCGTGGGCACCCCCGAAGGGGAATCCTCGATGAAGATAGTGTCTAGGGACCGAGGCCGGTCTGTGGTCGGGTCCTTCCAGGGAACCTTCAAGAGCTGTTCCTTCTCAGACTCCTCAGATGGGCATCTTGGACTGTGGGCACGGGCCCGGTGGGCACCTGGGCAGTCGTAGCTGTCCAGGGACACCGCCTTAGAGGGCTTCTTCTTCTTCCTGGGTTCCCTCGAGGGAGATCCCCTTTCTGAGGACTCACGACGAGGCTCGGGTAGAGAGGCACTGGGGACTCGGGGAAAAACATATTGTGCTGCTGTTGGTGGCTCTTGAGGGCCTTACTGGACATTCTCTTGCAGAGACTGCAGGCTGCCAGGTCGTGAATTGGGCCCAGGCAGAGGAGACAGCAGTCGTGTGTGTCGGTCAAGGACATAATTTTGGAGCACCGATCACACTTCTTAAAACCACTGGTAGCTATGGGGGAAAAAAGTACCCCTGCGAGGTCGAAGACTCTTCGGGCTGCCAGTGGGAAAAAAAGGAGCGAAGGTGCCAGTAAAAGAAAGAACGAAAACTACAAAAATAGGCCAACTCGACACTGTGGCAACGAGGTCGGCAGGCAGGAAGAGTACCGGTGCCATACTGGAGGCGAGTATGAAACTCAGAGAAGAAAAAAAATCAACTTTTTCCGGGGACAAGCCAGATGAACATCTGAAGGGTTCTGCGGAAAAAAGAAGACTGAGCAAGATGGCACCCTTGGGCGGGAAGAGGACCATGCATATGTGGTAGCATCTTCCAAAGTCTTTCTTTGAAAGCTGGGGGGATGCTTCCGCAAGGGCTCCGTCAGTGCTGATATCACCATATGTAAGGACTGACTTCCTTCTTGTTCCTGGAGAATCCACTTTACGTGGATTTGAGGACGACATGCCCCTGTTCAGCGCCCAGACCTCGGCGCTGTGCGGTTAGCTGGGCCTCTCCGATTCAAGTCGCCTTGTTGAATATCTGGTTTATATGGATATAGAACAGTTACTTACCTGTAACAGGTGATCTCTGGGAAAGAGCAGGAATAAGTCTTCACATATGGGTATCGTCGGTACCTACGGAGCCTGCGCGGGAACGCTCCCCAGCATCCAGTAAGAAAGCTTTTGGGAGCATCCCACAGCGCCTGCGCGCTGCCTTCCCGCCTTTCCTAACCGCCTCTCTCCAGTTCGAGTTTTAAAGCTGAGACAAAGAGAGAGAGAGGAAAGGAAAGATAGATAGAGAGATACAACTCCTAGGGGAGGTGGGTGGGTTGTGAAGACTTATTCCTGCTGTTCCCAGAGATCACCTGTTACAGGTAAGTAACTGTGCTATCTCCAGAAACAAGCAGGAATGAGTCTTCACATATGGGGACTCTCCAGCTAGAGATGCCAGGGAGATCTCCAAGGTTGTGAGTCCCTGAGAAGGGCTCTACCTGCCCCCATGGATCTCGGGCATCCAACCAGGGATGGGGGTAGGAGTTGATTAGGTATGGAACAGGTGTTTGAGAACAGCCTGACCAAACAAGGCATCCCGGCGGGAGTCCTTGTCCAAGCAGTAATGGGCTGTAAAGGTATGAACCGAGGCCCAGGTGGCCGCTCGACAGATTTGGTCGATGGACACAGAGTTCAGATGAGCCATACAGGCTGCCATGGCTCTCACATTGTGAGCTGTGACATGGCCCTCCAGAGAAAGGTTCTTACTCTGGTAGGCGAAAGAAATACATTGAGCAATCCAATTGGACAGAGTTCTCTTAGAGACTGGAAGTCCCAAATGAGAGGGATCAAAAGCAACAAAGAGTTGAGAGGACTTTCTATGTTGCTGTGTCCTTTGTAAGTAAAAAGCGAGCGCTCTCTTACAATCCAGGGTATGGAGATTCCTCTCTGCACTTGATGCATGAGGTCCTGGAAAAAAGACAGGTAAATACACCTCCTGGTTCAGATGAAAAGGTGAGACCACTTTAGGCATAAAGTGTGGATTAGTCCTGAGGACTACCTTGTCATGATGGAACCTTGTATAAGGAGGATTAGTCACCAAGGCTTGCAGCTCACTGATACGGCGAGCTGAGGTGACTGCAATGAGAAAAATAACCTTCCAGGAAAGGAATTTCAAGAAGGTAGTGGCTAAGGGTTCAAAGTGTGGCTTCATAAGCTGGCCAAGAACCAAATTCAAGTCCCATGCCACTGGAGGTGGTCTAATGGGAGGTTTGGTTAACAGAAGGCCTCTCATGAATCTTGCAATAGGAGGATGAGAGGAAATAGGCTGTCCATTGAGAGGCTTAAGGCCCCTGGAAGATACACTGCCACGAGATGAATTTGATGCTCTCTGGCGAAGGCCCACAATCTCAAAGCTTCGTTGCAAAGCGACAGAGAGCCAGTCCCGCCCTGCTTGTTCACGTAGAACATGGCTACTTGGTTGTCCGTGTGGATGAGGACTATCTTGTAGCTGAGCAGGGTGTGGAAGACTCAGAGCTAGAAGAATTGCTCTGAGCTCTAAGAGGTTGATATGTAGAGATGTCTCCTGTGGAGACCAGATGCCCTGGGTGGAGAGATGTTGTAGATGAGCTCCCCAACCCTTTGGAGAGGCATCTGTTGTAAGGGTTGCTTGGGGTAGCAACTGTTGAAAGGGGGACCCCAGCAACAGATTTTAAGTGGACTTCCACCACTGGAGGGACCAAAAGAGGCGACTGGAGGTTGCTATTTTGTCTGACAGGCACCCTGATGCCTGGGTCCATTGGGTGGAGAGAGTCCACTGAGCTGCCCTCATGTGAAGGCGAGCATAAGGAACCACATGCACGGTGGATGCCATGTGGCCTAACAGTTGTAACATCTCTCGAGCAGTTAAATGGGACTTTAGCTGAATTTGAGAGGCTAACTGCACCAAGTGTAGGCAACAGGCCTGGGGAAGATAGGCCCTTGCAGTTGTGGTATCCAGCAAGGCCCCTATGAACTCCAATGACTGAGTAGGGGTGAGCTGTGATTTTGGGATGTTTATTACAAGTCCCAGATACTGAAGAACACGCCTTGTGCAGGCTAGGGAAGCCTGGGGCTCTGACTGGGATGGAGATCGGATGAGCCAGTCGTTCAGATATGGGAATACAAATATTCCTAGAGTGCGTAGAAATGCAGCTACTACTGCCATGCATTTTGTGAACACTCTTGGAGCAGAGGCCAGGCCGAAAGGAAGCACTCTGTATTGGTAGTGCTTTCCTTGATAAAGCAACCGAAAGAACCTTCTATGTGTTGGATGGATGAGGACATGAGTGTACGCATCCTTGAGATCTAGAGAACAAAGCCAATCCTGACTCTGAAGGAATGGAAGGAGAGCACCGAGAGAAATCATCTTGAATTTCTCCCTGCATAGAAACTTGTTCAATTCTCTGAGATCTAATATGGGTCTGTAGCCCCTGTTTTCTTTGGGATAAGAAAATAGGGGGAGTAGAACCCTGAGCCCTGTTGAAGAAGGGGTACTTCTTCTATTGCCCCTTGGGCAAGAAGGGTAGCAATCTCCTGACCCAGAAGGACGAGGAGAGATGTTGGAGAATTGAACTGTCTCACCATGGTGTGGGGAGGAAGGTTTAAGAAATGAAGCTTGTACCCCTCCCTTATGATGGAGAGGGTCCATTGCTCTGTAGTGATTTGTTCCCATCTGGGAGCAAAGTGAGCTAACCTTCCTGGAATGGTGTGAGGCTCTGATTCTTTTAGAGCCAGAAAGGCTAAGTTCTCTAGTTGTAAGTCAAAGGCCCTGAGGAGGCTGAGGCTGTTGGGCCGTAGCAGTCCTTGCAGCCTTAGGCTTGGCCTGTTTAGGTTGTTGCTGTCGCTTTGCAGCAAAACGACCTGCAGAAGATACCTGCTGACCATAAGCAGGATAATATTTCCCCTTTTTGGGAAAGAAAGCCTTTTTGAATAACCTTTTTCTAACAGGAGCAGAAGTAGACTTGGAAAGTCTATCTAAGGCCGAATTCTCAGCATCCATCTGAGTGACCTTTGCTTGCCAATCCTTGCCAAAAAGGTTCTCACCTGTACAAGGAAGATTTCCTAATCCATCCTGGACCCAAGGTTCCAAATCAGAAGCTTGTAACCAAGCCACTCTGCGTGCACCTATGGCAATAGCCGAGGCTCTGCTGGCACACTCAAAAGAGTCAAAGGCTGCACGGTTGGAAAATTTGGAAACATCCTGGGCATGCTTAAGCCAAGTGAGAAATTCCTTCCTTTTATCTTCTGAGATAAAAGGAGATAAAGTTTGCAGATGATCTGTAACTTCTTTTAGAAACATCCCGATATAGAGTCTATAGGAGTTGATTCTGGCAGCAAGCATATTGGCCTGGAAAATTCTCCTGCCAAAAGCATCTAAGGTTCTGCATTCTCTTCCTGGAGGATTGGATGAGTGTCTTTTTGCACTCTTTATCTTCTTCATAGCAGACTCCACCACAATAGAGTGGTGAGGAAGCTGAGCCTTATGAAAGCCAGGACAAGGAGGAACACGGTACATGGTGTCCAACCTACGAGAATGAGAGGAGGTGGTGAGAGGAGTCTCCCAGATGCCCAACATGTGATCATAAAGGATCTCATGAATTGGTAAAGTAGCTGCCTCTGTAGGAGCCTTAGGATATTGTAAAATATCCAATTTCTTGTCTCTAGGCTCTGGTTCAGGGGCCACTGAAATGGAGAGGCCCCTGGCCACTTCCCTAATGAAGTCTTGAAAAGACAAGTCTTCTGGAGGAGACATTCTTCTTTTTGGAGAAGAGGGCTCCTGAGGAAGGAGTACCGATGCTTTGACAGAAGCCTCTGATTCATCAGAGTCTTCGGAGGAATCGAAGTATCGCCTGTCTGGATGCTCCTGCAGAGCCCGATATGCGTACCGAGTGGTATCGACATCGGGAGTGATCGGTACCGATGGGCATCACAGAACAGGGTACCGCTGCAGTCGACACCGAAGCCGATGTCGATGCAATCGGTACTGGCACCGGTACCGATATCGGTGCCGGTGCTGGAACCGGTACCGACACCGAAGGGCATCACAGAACAGAGTACCGCTGCAGTCGACACCGAAGCCGATGTCGATGCAATCGGTACTGGCACCGGTACCGATATCGGTACCGACACCGATGGGCATCACAGAACAGGGTACCGCTGCAGTCAACACCGAAGCCGATGTCGATGCAATCGGTACTGGCACCGGTACCGATATTGGTGCCGGTGCCGGAACCGGTACCGACAACGGAGTTTGTTGCGGTACTGGAGGCGTCGCAGCTTGTATGAATGCCGTGATGGCACGCTGCATGGTCAGAATATTCTGATCCATCGACGCCACCAATGTCTGGATGTCGGTACCAGTGGAAACCACCGGTACCCCAGAACATGGCAACAGGTGATCGGTCGAGGCCGAGCCATCGATGTCAACCTGTGACCCCATAGATAAAGCTTTGGAAGCCGGAGCCTCCCGCCGGGGTAATTTTGCCGGTGCGGAATCCTCGAGAGCAAGCCCGGAGGCATCTCGATACTTAGAGGGAGATCTACCCTTCAAGGACTGGCTGGACTTATGTTTGGTTACCTGAGATCCATGGGAGGAAGAAGAAGCCCTGGAAGACGTCGATGCCACCGAAGCTGCATCAGAGGGAAACAGGGTACTGAGCTTGGCTGCTCGATTCTGTCGACCTCTTTTAGACATCATTGCACAGGACTCATAGTCCGTGATGGAGTGGTCAGGACCCAAACATTTTAGACACCAGTCATGGGTGTCGGTGACAGAAATAGTGCTGCTGCACTTCGTGCACTTTTTAAACCCGGAAGCGGGCTTTTCCATGAGGAAAATTTTTCCTAGGCCTAAGGCCCAAAATGCACAGAAGTGGGAAATGGTAGGTTTTTTTTTTTTTTAAGAAAGAAAGAAAGAAAGACCGGCGGTATCGGTCCGACGTCGAAGAAGGCAGACGCGCGACCAAAGAAATAAAAGAAAATAAAGAACTTCTTCAGCAGTGGCAGGAACACGACCTTCTGGCTCCACGGAAAAGAAGAACTGGAGAGAGGCGGTTAGGAAAGGCGGGAAGGCAGCGCGCAGGCGCTGTGGGATGCTCCCAAAAGCTTTCTTACTGGACGTTGGGGAGCGTTCCCGCGCAGGCTCCGTCGGTACCGACGATACCCATATGTGAAGACTCATTCCTGCTTGTTCCTGGAGATGGCAGTTTTACACAGGTAAGGCAGTCTTTTACACATGTAGCATGCGCCAAGGGCTTTGAAAATCAGGCCCTATAAAATTGGCAGCTCCATTTGTAAACAATATATATTGTGCGTTTTTTTAATATATAGATTTGAACAACAGTTCCAAGCCAATAGTGTTTTTGTTACTTTTTTCAACCAGTCTGCTGCTGCATGTGCCATCACTGGTCTGTGCATAAATGGAGAGTGATCCAGTTAGCAATCTGGCAGCTTTCACCAGCACAAAATTCAGGAAGGGATTAAAAAAAATTATTAAGAGACCTTCAGCTAAATGCTAATAGATATAAACAAAATCATATTCCAAGATATATTCCTTGGCACTCAGAGTGGTAAACGTATATACAAAAGTCAAAGTGGGAGAATGGATGGTGGAGTAGACTAATTGCTAGAGAGCCAAGGAAATCAGATTCAAAATTCTGCTCCATGTGTTCGTTTACTCATGGGGTAGTTGACAAGTTTTCTGAGATGGAGAAATAATTTTGTACTTTGACTAAGTCTGTTTTTCAAGCCCATTCCCAAGTCCAGTCGTGTGCTACATCCTCCTTCTCAGAAATCTCTTAAATTCATAGATGTAATTGATATTATACAGGTATATTATATTCCTAATATGGTTAGGGTGGCTGGTACGGGTGACGGTGATATGGATCCCCTTCACCCGCTGCCTAGCCAGGATTTGACAGCCTTCTTTGAAGATTCTTCAGATGGCATTAACAAGTTGTTACACTGGGGGCAGAATCCATTAAGGTTAGAATTCTTAAAGCTTTTTTCAGCACAAAGATGAGCTCTTTTGTGGTCATAAACAATGTTCTTCTGGATGTTACTTGTCAGGCCCAGGCATGCAGGCGTCAGTTTTTGGAACTCAAACAGCAGGTTATACAGTTGGGGGGCAACCTTTTATTTAAAATGTCCCTGCAAATGTGTATTAACTTGGCAGGGACAGACTTTTGTTTTTTTTGATCTCCTACAACTGCAATTATTCTTGCGGGACAGAGAGAAATTGGCGATTTGGATGCGGGTTATTAGCATAAGATTTATATCTCCCACTGTGGTGTTGAAAGATGTTTTACACTTTTACACCGAAAATTTTAGACATTTTTTCACTTTTACACTGAACATTTCGGACATATCACATAAGCAATTACATCCCCTGGACACATCAGTTTAAGCAAATACCATATTCCGAACCCCTGTGAATACAGTCCACCTCCCATACCAAACTAACTCTAAGTCTAGTATTAAATGACCCATCAAACCTGTCCCTTTACTGTACATAAGCTTTATGTTGTTCTTGATCACTGATGTTACTATAACTAGGGTTCACTGTAACAGTTTTATTTTTGTTATTTAAATTAGTTCATTCTAAACCACTTTGATTAAAGGGTAAGGCGATATAAGAAATCTGTTAAATAAAATAAATAAAATTTCTTTTGGTTGAGGTGGTTCTTATTCTCTCTAATGCTGCTTCCTTAATGTGGACTTGACCATTTATGTTTTGTGGAAATGGATGTGACGTGTTCACTTATTGTTTTCTTTGAACTGATGGTTTCTTTTGATTTGTGGTTGTAATGGCAAAGACCTCATTTAAAAAAAAATCCTGTTCCATGTGATCTTCGACAAGTTACTTAACCCTCCACTGCCTCAGGCAGCTCTCTGGGGATAGGAAATACCTACTGTACTTGAATGTAACTTGCTTTGAACTTCTGAGAAATGTGTGAACTAAATCCAATTCCCCATTCCCCTAATTTCTTTTAATTTAGGATGTATTGTCCTATGTGAACTAAACCCTGTAGGTGGAGGACTTCAATCCTCAAAAGAAAAAAGGTAGCTCCTTGGTATCTGGGCTTGTTTTACAGCAGCCTTTGACTCTTTCATCTCAGCGACCAAATAGGAAATAGACATAAAATACAATAAGAGGATAATGGGAACAAGGGCCAACTATACATTTGGGAACAGTCATGAACTAGACCGGTGCTTTTCAAACTTTTATCTAGTATGACCCCATTTTAACAACTGAAAATTCAAGTGACCCCAGATGTTGATGAAATCAAAATAGCAGGTCTCTAGCCTCCTTCCATTCATCTCTATCAGGAAGACAGCAGTAACAGTAGTGACAACAGCAGTAGCAACAATCAACACGGGGTCTCGTGTCAGTGTGAAGTGCGTGCTTACAGACCCCAGGACTCAGCATGGGTTTCCAGTCTAACTGGAAAATTACCCAGGAGGGGCTTATGAATGCTCACTGGCTCATGGACCACATAGTGACTGGTGATTGGCATAGGTCACAGTGAAAGTCCAGAAAGACGGGGAAAATGGCCATGTTTCTGTGACCCCCATCCACTGATGATGCGACGCCAAATTTGGGAACCACGAACCTAGATTGTACAATTACAGCAGTCGCAGCTTTTCCATTCTTATTTGGAACACTAATATGCAGAGATTAGGATACTCTGAGTGTACACATGCATTATAAATCTCAAGATTCCTTCCACTGACAGCGCTGCCCATAATTCTAGCATGCTGCTGCGATTCATGCTCCAGTGATTTTCTCAATGACTTTCTATAAATAGCAAGCCCAGGCCTCAAGCTGTCAGGAAAGCAAATAGGGGAAGTGGCTGTCCCTGCTGGGAGCAACTTAGCCTCTAAAACTGGCACATTTAAACTCTGCCTTCTCTCTTCTCAGACCCAGCACTTCTATGCAAGGAGTGGCCAGGCCCGCTACAAAATATTTATTTTGAGGAAGGGACATCAAAACTGCAGCAATAGTAATTTTAATAATCACTTCTGATACTTGCTGGGATTCAGCCTACATTCTTCTCTAGGATTCTAGACATTAAGAGGCAAGTTTACTAAAGGTTAATGCACATTAATGAAGTTAACATGTGTTAAGTGGCACTGCATTCATAGAAATAAAAGGATATGGGCACAACGTACGTTAAATTATCCTTTCGTAAACATACTCCTAATTACTTATTTAGAGAATCTAAAAATATCAGGTTTGGTTCCAAATAGATACTGAAAAAAAGGAGACTTTCCTTGTTTTATAAATGAAGAGATCATCCTAAAATTAAATTGCGTGATAAGCAAAGCAGAAGTGTAGCATTGCTTTTTAAAATTCAGACTTTTCTATTTTAATTTGTTTGACCAAAATCAATATCAGATAAACTGCCAGGTCTGGAAAGCACCACATATATTATCCCAAACTGTTTCTACCCATACAACGCGGAACAATCCAAGAAGGAAAAATCGTCAGACTGTTTAATTTAGAAGTGTTGGGCTACAGTATATGGTCCTTTGAAAATACTATTCAAATGGTTGATTTGATAAGCATATAGAAACATAGAAACATGACGACAGAAAAAGACCACATGGCCTATCTAGTCTGTCCTTCCATATCAACAACTACAACAGTCCCCTTTTTTTACTTTAGAGATCCTCTGTGTGTGTCCCATGCTTTTTTGAATTCAGATACTGTCTTCATCTCTACCACCTCCACTGGGAGACTAGTCCACGGATCCACCACAGCACTGAAATAACTGGTACTCTTATAAAGCTTGACTAATGCTATAACATATTGGTTACAGCACAGTGCTGGGCTCCTATGCAATTCAGGACAAGCTTTTGCCATAGTCCTCTGTAAAGTAAATGGGGACAATCTGAAAACTGCACCTGTAGCATCGTTAGCAGGTTGGCACAGGAAGGCATCTGGCTTCTTCTACGAGGCAAAAGCTGAGACCGCAATGTGGCATTCCTCTAAACTACCTGGTGATGGTCTCTGTTCCCACTTCGTTACTGCAGCTCCCCCTATCTTTTCCCCATTTATAGGAACTTTCAATTGTTATTCTTTTGTTCTCAGAGAGCAAGAGGATATCTGAGCAGAGGCAAGTGGCAGCCACACCCATCCAGCAGGTTCCCCTACTTGTCTCATGTGCAATTATATAACAGAGTTTTATAGATGTAACAGAGCGAGAACTAGTAAGCTCAAAACATAGTGAGGATTCTAAATACTTATTTTAAAAAACATGGCAGTACATAGGTTTATTTTGAAGGAATAGTTTCATTTCCCGTTCTAAATATCATTGTGTGAAGAACTACAATAGGTTAGACATGGGGGAAGATGTGATTTTTATATTTTCTTTTAGGGGCTTTAATCTTCTAGTTTTAGCAATGGTTGTGACATCAACGTGTCCTCAGTGTGGAAAGATGCAGGGCATTAACTTCTCCTCCCCCACCAGCGTACAATTTCTCCTTGTCAGCCAAAAGGCCCTGAAGAGTCTGCTCTCAGCTCAGAGTCTGCATTTGAGTCTTAGCCAAAAAGGTTGAGAAGTGATGGAGGATGAGATGGAAAATGAGAAGAAAGGAGCTTCCTCCTCAGGCAGCACAGTTTAATCGGCAGCAGACATTAGTGCAACAAGGAAAAGGGGGGAAATGTTTTAAACATGTACGAATCAAATCTTTCTTTGTTCTGTTAAATAATTTAGGTCGTTATGTGCTATCGCTGTTCCCTTCGCATTTATTATCCATTGCTGATGCCACCTGAATCCACTCGGCTTTCACGCCATAGGCAAAATGTACTACGGAAGAAACTCAAGAGAGCACAATTTGGTGAAGGGCGACTATAATTATAAATGCAAAAAATGAAATAAAATTCATCTGTTTATTAGTAACAGTACTATGCAGCAACAATGTGTTAAACACAACAAGGTGCTACATTAAAAAACAGATGACCACAACTAGTTAGCAAAGTGTCTTCCCTTTCTCAATGCCATTTCAAGAGCAATCGGGCATCTGCTGCTCTATGTGACCATGCAGTCAAACTAGAATAGGAAGGGGACATACTGAAGGCCATGAACGCAAGTAGTATAATGTTATTTCTCTTTTCATTGAATAACTTGGATTTTCAACGCCAGTACAGAACTGCTACTTTCCAGCACGGCAGCATCGCTGTTATGCGAGTGCTTTCAATGAAACCTTCATTAGAAATTGCTTAAAGGCTGTTAAGGCAAATCTATAAGCAGAATGACACTCCATGCGTGAAGCTGCTGCCGCAGTTCAAGCTGGGCAATGTAGGACAGAAAGATTAACATGTACGTCATTAGAGAATACTGCATGGCTGTACAGAGGAGAGTATTTGTAAGATACTTGTGCAAAGACAATGCACTTTTTACCTCCTCCAGCACCGTATTTACCAGGAATAATACAGAAAACCATAGACTGAGCATTCAACCAACTGATAATCCCCCACCAAGTCTCTGTATACAATATTCGCCACTTTGTCTCCTAATCTCCCTCCCACTAATCACAAATAGAATGACCAATTTATTCCTCAAAGCATTACGTAAGTGATGCAAGTATTGTGTGAGAGAGAGAAAGACAATATAAGTGGATCCCCTGCAGTATTACTTATAGAACCTTTGTTAACTTCTGTGCCATTAAATCCAAAATATAGAGCAATGGATTCAGCACATTATCTTGGGGCCAAGGCAAGATTAAGGTCATCAACTATTTTATTCTAATTCTTATGTCGGATTAATTGGTTGCCTACTACCCAATAATGGACAGAGTTCTCAGTTATGCCCTTTTCACTATGATTTTTTAATTGATTTTATATATTTGTATTTAGCTCACGGCTTTCTAGAAGAAGATCAAGGTGAGTTACGTTCAGGTGGAGTACGTAGTTCTCTGTCCCCAAAGGGCTCACAATCTAAGTTTGTACCTGAGGAAATGGATGAGTTCCAGTGGGATTTGAACCCTGGCCTTTCTAGCTCTAGGCTGCTGACCTAACCACTAGGCCACTCCTCCACTGATTTATAATGTGTGCAGTGTAGTTAAAATTCCTCGGTCTTGTTTCTTTGATTATCAAGTCATTTCTTTCGTAATAGCTACTTTTATAATGACTAACAAAGTACCATGTTTTAGACTCCAACAACTAATATATAAAATTAGTTATACTCTGAAGCAGGACTTATCACTCATCTGTTTGAATCCTTGATCTAAAAGATTCCTTTGTTGTTCGTTTTTTAAACTTTGATCAGACTCTTCCGCTGTTGCTGTTGTGTGGCGCCTGCTTCTTCTGACTATTTAAAAACAAAATCAGCGTCTGACGTCCTTCTGGTCCTCCATTTAGGGGATAATTTTAACATGGAGCCATGGAAAGATCCGCAGCCCCTATGCATGCAAATCCAGATCTTCCTGAACTTGCACGTGTGTATGTGCATGGGCACTTTCACGCATGCTTTGGTCAGGCGTCATTCTGTTAAGTGTGCATGGAAATGCCCTCCATGATGATCTAGTGTTGGGGCATGCACAGAGCGCACAAAGGGTCATAGTGTGGGCAGAGCATAGGTGCAGCCTCAAAGGAGGCACGTATGTTATAGAATGCTATGACATGCTGTAGGCGCATCCCTACTTTGATCTAGGTGCCTCAAGCTAGGTCTGGCTCTAGGGCAGGCATAACTGACATGCCTAGAATAGGGCATATTGGTATTTTATAAAGCTAGGTACATGCCACCTATGCACACACGGGAAAGTGTGGCAGCCAGGCAGGGGGCTATAAAATTACCTTCCACGTGTATGACTAAAAGGAGAGAGTAGTTACTCACCTTTAACAGGTGTTCTCCAGGAGCAGCAGGAATCAGTCCTCACATATGGGTGACGTCGGCGCCGATGGAGCCCTTGCGGAGCAATTTCCCCAGCTTTCAAAGAAAGCCTTTGGGAATTGCAGCACGCATGCGCGGTCCCCTTCCCGCCCAAGGGTGCCATCTTGCTCAGTCTGATGACATAGCTAAAAGACAGCAAAAAAATTAGCAAAAACGAAATGATAGGACTGCAACTCCAAGAGGAGGAGGGAGGGTTGTGAGGACTGATTCCTGCTACTCCTGGAGAACACCTGTTACAGGTGAGTAACTACTCTTTCTCCAGGACCAAGCAGGAAGTCAGTCCTCACATATGGGACTCCCAAGCTTAAGGCTACCGGAGACCTCAAGCACAAAAATGAGCTCCCTCTAGCTCAGCAGTATAGAAGGAAGGAATCTTCTCTGAAAACGCCCCCGACCGGTAGCCCAACACCAGGGCCGGAGGGTAGGAGTTGCCTAAACCTCAAAGAGATTATGGAGGACTGCCTGACCGAAAGCACTGTCCCTGCGGGACTCCCTCTCCAGGCAGTAATGGGCCGCAAAAGTCTGGCTTGAAGACCAAGTAGCGGCCCGGCAGATGTCTGCCAACGGAACAGAGCGGAGGTGTGCCACTGACGCAGCCTTCGCCCTAACACGATGAGCCGTGACTCGACCCTCCAATGAGAGGCCGGCTGCCCCATAAGCCCAGGCGATACAGTCAGCTACCCAGATGGACAAGGTACGCTTGGAGACAGGTAGCCCCAAGTTATTGGGGTCAAAAGAAACGAAGAGCTGAATAGCCCTCCTATGCTCCCGCGTACGGTCAAGGTAGAAGGACAAGGCCCTCCTACAGTCCAGGGTATGCAGGACCATTTCAGCCCGGCTGGAGTGCGGCCTGGGAAAGAAGGTCGGAAGAACCACCTCCTGGTTGAGATGAAAAGGAGAAACCACTTTTGGAAGAAACTTAGGGTGAGTGCATAAGACCACCCTATTCCTGTAGAACCTAGTGTAAGGAGGATCAGACACTAGGGCCTGCAGTTCACTAACACGCCTAGCAGAGGTAAGGGCTACCAAGAACAAGGTTTTCCAAGAAAGAAAACGAAGAGGGCAAGTAGCCATAGGTTCAAAGGGCGGACAGGTAATCCGCTGCAAGACCACATTCAGATCCCATTCAGGGGCTGGTGTACGCAAAGGAGGCTTAAGCAGAAGGAGGCCTTGGAGAAAACGAGCCACCAAAGGGTGGTTGGACAGAGGCCTGCCATCTACCGGTGCGTGATGTGCAGAGAGAGCACTGAGGTGGACTCTGACAGAGTTGGACTTAAGGCCCAGATTGGAGAGGTAAAGAAAATATTGCAAGACCACTGCCACCAAGCAGGAGAAGGGATTCTCAGACTGCTGAGCACACCACACGGAGAACCTACGCCACTTAAGAGCGTAGGACCTCCGGGTGTAGGGTCGCCTGGAGGCCAAGACGACCTCTTCCACCTCCCGAGGCAGCAGGAGGGGAGCAAGGACTACCCTTTCAGCAGCCAGGCCATCAGATGAAGGGACCGGAGGTTGGGGTGTAGGAGAGACCCGTGGGTCCTGTGTCAGGAGATCGGGTTGAAACCCCAGAGGAAGAGGAGTGTCCACCGCCAGCTGCATTAGAAGAGGGAACCAAGGTTGCCTCGGCCACCGGGGAGCCACTAGGATCAGCGAGGCTTTGTCTCGGAGAACTTTGAAGAGTGTCCGAGACACTAGTGGCATGGGAGGAAAGGCATACAAGAGGCCCGTGGACCATGGAATCAGAAAAGCATCCGCCGCTACTCTGAGAGGATGCGGTTGTCGAGAGCAGAATCTGGGAAGTTGCCGGTTCAGAGGACTGGCAAACAGATCCATGGTGGGGAGGCCCCACTTGAGAAAGATCCGTTGAACCACCAACGGATCCAATCTCCACTCGTGTGGTTGAAGGATCCTGCTCAGTTTGTCTGCCAGGTAATTTTCCTGACCTGGGAGATAGACAGCTTTGAGGAGGATGCCGTGGCTGACGGCCCAAGAGCACAGTTTTTGTGCCTCCTAACAGAGAAGGAAGGAGCCTGTGCCTCCTTGTTTGTTCACGTAGAACATTGCAACTTGATTGTCCGTCTGGACCAGCACAGACTGGTGAGAAGTGAGGTGGGAGAAGGCTCTCAGAGCTAGGCGGATGGATCTGAGCTCCAGGAAGTTTATCTGCTGCGCAGACTCCCAAGGAGTCCAGAGGCCTTGAGTACATGTCCCTTGGCAATGTGCTCCCCATCCCAGGAGAGAAGCATCGGTTGTTAGTACCTGAGAAGGAGGAGGAGATTGAAAATCCACTCCCAGTACTAGGTTTGGCAGATGAAGCCACCACCGCAGAGAAGAGACCAGCAGGTCTGAGACTTGTACTGAGTCCGTCAGGCTCCCTGTGGCCTGATGCCATTGCGTGCGAAGGCACCACTGGGCAGGTCGCATGTTCAGGCGGGCATTGGGGGTCACATGGACCGTGGAAGCCATATGGCCGAGCAGTCTCAGAAATTGCCTGGCAGAGACCAGGGAATTGCTGCGAAAGTGGGCGGCGAGATTCATGAGCCTGTGGGCCCTGTCCAGAGGCAGGAAGGCCCGCGCCTGAAGTGTGCTTAACCTTGCGCCGATGAATTCGAGATCTTGAGAGGGGAGCAAAGTGGACTTTGCGAAGTTTATGACAAAGCCCAAGTGCTGGAACAGAGACACAGTGCGATGAGTGGCTTGAGTGGCCTCTTGGGAAGACTGGGCCCGGATGAGCCAGTCATCCAGGTATGGAAACACAAAAAGGCCTTGAAGTCCGAGATAGGCCGCCACCACTGCCAGGCATTTGGTAAAAACCCGGGGGGCGGAGGATAGGCCAAAGGGCAGGACCCTGTACTGGTAATGATTTCCTCCCACAACAAATCTGAGATATTGTCTGTGGTCTGGATGAATAAGGATGTGAGTATAGGCATCCTTTAGATCTAAGGAGCATAGCCAGTCTCCCTGCTGGAGGTAGCGCAGCAGGATTCCAAGGGAAAGCATCTTGAACTTTTCCTTTGCCAGGAACTTGTTGAGGTTTCACAAGTCCAGGATGGGTCTGAGGCCTCCTGTTCTTTTTGGTATCAGAAAGTACCTGGAATAAAAGCTGTGACCTCTCAGGTGGTGGGGCACCGGTTCCACAGCCCGTTCCTGAAGAAGACTTGCCAACTCCTGAATGAGTAAGTCCCTGTGCAGAGGGAGTCTTGGAGGCTCCCCTGGAAAGTAGGAGGGAGGTACCTGGTGAAAGTGTAGAAGATAGCCTTTCTAAACTATATGAAGTACCCAGGTATCTGATGTGATGGCTGACCACCTGTGGGCAAAGTGGACCAGCCGACCTCCTGTGCTGAGAGAAACCAGCTGAGGGGAAGAGGCTATGCTGATGGAGTCAAAAACCCCCACCCTGCTGAGCAGGGGCCGGCGTAGTGGGCTTGGGGGCTTGCTGCCTACGGGACCCATTACCCCGTCCCTTGGCCTGCTGACCCTTTTGGGGAGCTGCTGAGGCCTGATACTGAGGGTAGTATTTATAGGCAGCCGCCTTCCTCGGGTAAAAGGGCTTTTTCCCCGAGCCCTTCTTCTTCTGAGAAGGGGCAGAGGTTTTTCTGGACAGCCTAGTTCTGGTCAGAGTCTCGGTCTCGATTTGTGCAGCCTTATCAGCCATGGGTTTGCCAAAGAGGTTTTCACCTCTGCAGGGGACATCGACCAACTTGTCCTGGACCCATGGCTCGAGGTCGGATGACTGAAGCCAAGCCTGTCGGCGGGCACCGATGCCGGCTCCGGCTACTCGAGCCGATGCTTCGAAGCCATCGTAGGCTGCTCGAGAGATAAACTTCGAGCACTCTCGAATCCCAGTGGACACGGCTTGGAACCTCTGCAAAGAACCCGGCAATTTACTTTGCCAGATCTCGGAGATACATGCCCATATAGAGCTGGTAGGTCTGGACTTGACAAGCAAGCATAGAGCCCTGGAAACACTTTCTACCGAGGGCATCCAGGCTCTGGGCCTCCCTGCCGGGAGGCACCGAGGAGTGCATCTTTTGACTCTTGAGTCTATGCATGGCCGATTCCACCACCATGGAATGGTGCGGTAGTTGCGCCTTTTGGAAACCGGGGCTCTTGCGGACTCGATAAATGGAATCGACCCGCTTGCTTAACACCGGCGCCGGGTTCTCCCACATGCGGAAGAGAAGTCGTTCCAGCATCGGAGGAACCGGTACAGTAAAGGCCTCCTTCGGGGGAGAATCATACTGGAGGGCATCGAGCTCCTCGGCTCGAGGCTCCTCCTCGGGATCCGCGGGGAATGCCAAGGCCTTGGCCATATCCCGCACGAAGTCCGAGAACCGGGTGTCCTCCGGGGGGGACCGTCTCTGAGGTTCGGATTCGGGCGAGTCCGATGGGACACACCGAGTCCGAAAACTACCAGGGGACTCTTAGTCTTCCGATTCCCAGTCGGACTCCTCGGAGGAGGATTCGAGTGGCTCCGGTCGGGCGGGCACCGATGCCCTCCGCCCTGACGCCGAAGGTGTCGGCGTCGACGACCTTGGTCCCGAACGGGAGGCCGAGGGAGACCGCGACCGAGGATCGACTCGAGCTCGGATGGACTCGAGGATCGGCTCGGTCTCCGGGGTCGACATGGACGTCGACGTCCCGGTGGCCGGGGCAGACGCATTGGCAAGGCCAGCGATCAATGCCCACTGCTGGTCCATGAAGGCAGCCAAACTGCTCTCCAAGGCCGTTTACCTGAGTCCAAGCTCAGGAGACCCAGCAGCCCCTGACTCGGGCCCCGACGGCGTCGGGCCCGATGTCAGCTCCTTCGGAGGCGAGTCCACGAGGACCACAGTACTCACGTGTCCAGGTGACTCCATTTCGAGACGAGGATGTTTCGAAGGCCTCTCCGACTCCGAGGACCCGGGACGGCTATCGGGGCTATGCGACCTGGCCCTTGAGGAACCAGGAGCGTCCACCGACGCCGCCCTCGTGGGTTTTTTCTTCCGATGATGTTCCCGGGTAGGAGACCCCCGCTCAGAGGAACTCCGACGATGCTCAGGACCGGAGTCCCGGGACGTCGAAGCCTCTGACGAGGTCCGGGCCCGGCCGGACGCGGAGTCAGAGAAGATTCGTTCTCGTTGATGCTGCCGACTCCTCAACGCTTTTGAGGACATCTTGCCACACGGACCACAGATCATCGGGTCATGATCGGGTCCGAGGCAGCGGAGGCAGCAGTCATGTGTGTCGGTAAGAGACATGAGTTTCTTACAGCGATCACACTTCTTAAACCCGCTGGCAGCCATCGAGGGAAAAAGGGCCCCTGCGAGGTCAAAAGACAGGGCTGCTAGTGAAAAGGAAAAAATGGCGCGAACGCTTGTCACGAAGGACAAAAAAACGAAAAATAAAGAAACGGACCCGATACCGGCGTAGCGGGTCCGGGCGGGAAAAAGGATCCGGCGTCGAACCGAAAAGAATAAAAAATAAGAGAGAAAATCAACTTTTTCAGCGGTGATCACAAACAGCGTCTGTAGGGCTCCGCGGAAAAAAGAAGATTGAGCAAGATGGCACCCTTGGGCGGGAAGGGGACCGCGCATACGCGCTGCAATTCCCAAAGGCTTTCTTTGAAAGCTGGGGAAATTGCTCCGCGAGGGCTCTGTCGGCACCGACATCACCCATATGTGAGGACTGACTTCCTGCTTGGTCCTGGAGAACTGGGTGTTACTCTTCCATTACCAATCCAAAAGTAATGATATACATTCTAAATCTTCATTTAAACCATTAGGGGCTAAGGTATTTAATGAAAAAAATCCACCATTGTTCATAAAAATGTATTAGTCTATCATGATCCCCCATCTCTCCAATGGGGGAAAATAATTCCACTTAATTAAACATGATTTATGCACTATCAGCTATATCTAACATAAGTTTAAGATGACCCACATCTAACTTAGGACAAGGACAGATAAATAAGCCACATAGATAGTTTCACATGCGGTATACTGTATTGTCCAATATTGCCTCTTAATTATTGGGTCTGTCCAATGTTCACTTTTCTTTGATCACAAAAATTACAATTTGCTGTTTAAAATGCCCTTTTTCTTTAATGTTATTATCTGAATGTTCTGGTACAAGGGTTGATTTTACTATCCAATTTTCTACATTTTATTCTGCTCATAAAAGCAGTAGAGATCTTTAAAAATTGGATGTAAAGTTAAGACTTCCCAGTGTTTATGAATTAGCCAAGCCACCTGTTTTGACAGGATAAAATACAGTACGATCTATACTAGATCTTTGCTGATACAATAATAATAAATCCCTCTGTGCATATAAAGCCAATTTATAACCTTTCATAATTATTGAATGTGGGTATCCCCTCTGGCTCAATCGTTATTTTCAGTTTAAAGCTTATATTTGGAATTCTTCTATAGCTGAACAAATTCTTCACAAGTGTAAACATTGACAAGTCGGAAGGCCTGCTTTTAAGGAACCAGAATGAAACTATTATGATATAATAAATTATTTTTTGAAGGTTTTTGATACAGTGTAGTCTGAAGATGTCCCCCCTTGTTTTATGATCATTAAATCTAAAAATTATATTTGAAATTGATGACTTGTTATTTCAAACTGTAAATTCTGATCCTCAAAATTACCCTCCAATTCCCTACCCCCCTCATCTACCTCCCCTCCCCCATTTCTCCTCCCCCATCCATACTCCCCCTGCCACTCTCTCCTCCTCTCCCCGATTTCTGAAGAAGAAACCGCACTTCTTCTTTCCTCCTCCAAACCCACCACCTGTTCATCAGACCCTATCCCCACCCATCTCCTACATTCCATCCCCCTCACCATTGGCCCCTCCATCACTCATATCCTCAACCTTTCACTCTCCACTGCAACTGTCCCCGTTGACTTCAAACATGCTGTTGTCACACCCCTCCTCAAGAAACCCTCACTTGATCCCACATGCCCTTCTAACTACCGACCCATCTCCCTCCTTCCCTTCTTATCCAAACTATTAGAACGAGCAGTCCACCGTCGCTGCCTCGACTTCCTCACCTCCCAGGCTCTCCTGGGCCCACTACAATCAGGCTTCCGTCCCCTACACTCCACTGAAACGGCACTCACAAAAGTCACCAATGACCTGTTCCTGGCTAATCCTAAGGGCCTCTATTCTATCCTCATCCTTCTTGACTTTTCTGCTGCCTTTGACACCATTGACCATGACCTTCTCCTCACCACCCTCCCCTCGCTTGGCTTCAAGGACTCCGTACTATCCTGGTTCTCCTCCTACCTCTCCCATCGCTCATTCAGTGTATGCTCTGGCGGCTCCTCCTCCTCCCCTACCCCGCTCCATGTAGGCGTACCCCAAGGATCTGTCCTGGGCCCACTCCTTTTCTCTCCCTATACCCAAGGCCTTGGCACGCTTATCTCTTCCCATGGCTTTCAGTACCATCTCTATGCCGATGATTCCCAAATCTATCTCTCTACACCTAATATTTCTCTGGCAACCCAGTCCAAGATCTCTGCTTGTCTTTCGGACATCGCTGCCTGGATGTCTCATCGCCGATTGAAACTGAACTCCTCGTCTTTCCACCCAACACCTCCCCCCCACTTCCCCCTCTCTCAGTCCATGTGGATGGATCTACTATCCTTTCTGTTCCCTCGGCCCGCAATCTAGGGGTTATCTTTGACACCTCTCTCTCCTTCTCTGCCCATATCCAGCTTGTAGCTAAGACCTGCCGTTTTTTCCTCTACAACATCAGCAAAATCCGCCCCTTCCTCTCTGAACACACTACCAAAACGCTTATCCACTCCTTAATCTCCTCTCGCCTCGATTACTGCAACCTACTCCTCGCTGGTCTCCCTGTGAGCCACCTCCTTCCCCTTCAATCCATACAAAATCACGCTGCTCGACTAATCTTCTGCCAGCCTCGCGATGCCCACATTATTCCTCTCCTCAAGTCACTTCACTGGCTCCCTGTCCAATTCCGCATCCAGTTCAAGCTTCTCCTGCTGACCTATAAATGCATTCACTCTATGGCCCCTCAATACCTCATATCTCTTATCTCTCCTCACGTCCCCTCTCGAAATTTGCGCTCCACTAACAAATCGCTTCTTTCAATGCCTTTCACCCGCACCGCAAACTCCTGATTGCGCTCCTTTCACCTTGATGCGCGCCTACACCTGGAACTGCCTACCTGCATCTGTGTGCCAGGCTTCCTCTCTGCCCTCTTCAAATCCAGGTTGAAGACCCACCTCTTCACCTTTGCATTCAGATCCTGACTTCTATCCTCATCCTACCCTACCCCCGTCAACGCTTATGACCAAACTATAGACCAAGCTGTACCAAACTGTACCTTCCACAGAACTGACTAATGCTCTGTTCTAATTAGATTGTAAGCTCCGATGAGCATGACTCTGACGGGCAGGGATCGTCTCTTGTATCTTAGCCACCTCTTGTAGGTTAGCTGTGCAGTGCTGCATGCGTGGCGCTTTACAAATGCTAAATAGTAGTAGTAGTAGTAGCAATGAATTAAATCAAATTATGAATTTGGTCTAAAATATCCTCTCCCACATTCCAGACAAAAAAATATTTAATCTAAAACCCTAATCTAGATTTGTATGTGTGAAAACCATTGTGAGGTATGAAAGCATAGTTACTCACCTGTAACAGGTGATCTCCGGGAACAGCAGGAATTTAGTCTTCACATATGGATATCGTCGGTATCGACGGAGCCTGTGCAGGAACGCACCCCAGCGTCCAATTAGAAAGCCTTTGGGAGCATCCCACAGTGCCTGCGTGCTGCCTTCCCGCCTTTCCCAACTGCCTCTCTCCAGTTGAGTTTAAAGCTGAGACAAAGAGAGAGAGAGTGAGGGAAAGAGAAAGAGATAGATAGAAACATACAACTCCTAGGGGAGGTGGGTGGGTTGTGAAGACTAAATTCCTGCTGTTCCCGGAGAACACCTGTTACAGGTGAGTAACTATGCTATCTCCAGGAACAAGCAGGAATGTAGTCTTCACATATGGGGACTCCCTAGCTTTAGATGCCAGGGAGAGAACCCCAGAAGTTGTGTGTGCCTGTGAAAGGGCTCCACTTCCCCCCCATGGATCTCTGGCATCCTACCAGGGATGGTGGGTAGGAGTTGATTAGGTATGGAACAGGTGTTGGAGAACAGCCTGACCAAACAAGGCATCCCGGCGGAAGTCCTTGTCCAAGCAGTAATGGGCTGTGAAGGTATGAACCGATGCCCAAGTGGCTGCTCGACAGATGTCGTCGATAGATACAGAGTGCAGATGAGCCATTGAAGCTGCCATGGCTCTCACATTGTGAGCTGTGACATGGCCCTCCAGAGGAAGATTCTTACTCTGATAGGCAAAGGAAATACACTGTGCAATCCAGCTGGACAGTGTTCTCTTGGAGACTGGAAGTCCCAAATGAGAAGGATCAAAAGCAACAAAGAATTGAGAGGACTTTCTATGTTGCTGTGTTCTTTGTAAGTAAAAGGCTAAAGCTCTTTTACAGTCCAAAGTATGGATTCCTTTCTGCATTTGATGCATGAGGCCTTGGAAAAAACACAGGCAGGTAGACCGCTTGGTTGAGATGAAAAGGCGACATCACCTTTGGCATAAAGTGTGGATGAGTCCTAAGGACTACCTTGTCATGATGGAACCTTGTATAGGGAGGATCAGCCACTAGTGCCTGCAACTCACTGATGCGACGTGCTGATGTCATTGCAATGAGAAAGATAACTTTTCAGGAAAGGAATTTCAATGAGGTAGTAGCTAAAGGTTCGAAAGGTGGCTTCATGAGCTGGCCAAGAACCAGGTTTAAGTCCCATGCCACCAGTGGTGGCCTAATGGGAGGCTTAGTTAGAAGAAGGCCTCTCATATATCTTGCTATAAGAGGATGGGAGGAAATAGGTTGTCCATTTAAAGGCTTGAAAGAAGCTGCGATAGCACTCAAATGGACTCTTACTGAGTTAGTCTTAAGTCCTGCATTGGATAAATGAAGGAGATACTCCAGTAATGATTCCAGAGGTATCGCAAGGGGGCTAAGACCCTTTTGCGAGCACCATGTGGTAAACCTTTCCACTTGAAAGCATAAGAGCGTCTTGTGGAAGGTTTTCTGGAAGCATAAAGGATATCTTTTACTTGCTGAGAAAGGTTAAGATCATGAAGATCTAGGCCTTCAGCAACCAAGCCCCGAGATGCAGAGATTGAGATGCCATAACATTCCGTCCTTCTGGGACAGGAGATCTGGAGCAGACCCTAACTCCAGAGAGGGAGCTTGAGAGAGATGTAGAAGCAGAGGGTACCACACTTGCCGTGGCCAATGTGGAGCTATGAGAATCATACGGCCTCTGTCTCTCTGAAGCTTGAACAGGGTTTTGAGAATTAGGGGAATGGGTGGAAAGGCATAAAGGAAGTCTTGACCCCAGTGAAGGAGGAAAGCATCCCTGGCCTGAGAGCCCTGAGCCGGAATTCTGGAACAGAACCGGGGAAGTTTGGCATTCAGCGGACTTGGAAAATTTTGGCCACCTGGTCTGCATGTAGAGACCATTCGTGTGGAAGCAGAACTCGACTGAGTCTGTCTGCCCAAGAGTTTTGGATACCTGGAAGATACACTGCCAGGAGATGAATCTGATGCTCTCTGGCGAGGGCCCATAGTTGCAAAGCTTCGTTGCAAAGCGACAGAGGGCCTGTTCCTCCCTGCTTGTTCACGTAGAACATGGCTACTTGATTGTCCGTATGAATGAGGACTGTCTTATAGCTGAGCAGGGTGTGGAACACTCGAAGAGCAAGGAAGATTGCTCTGAGCTCTAAGAGATTGATGTGTAGGTGAGTCTCCTGTGGAGTCCAAGTGCCTTGGGTGGAGAGGTCCTGCAGATGAGCTCCCCAACCCATTGGTGAAGCATCTGTTGTGAGAGTTACCTGGGGTAAAGGTTGTTGAAAAGGGGACCCCATCAACAGGTTTTGAGTAGACTGCCACCATTGGAGGGACAAACTAAGGTGATTTGTGTTTGCTATTTTGTCTGACAGGCATCCTGATGCCTGGGTCCATTGAGTGGATAAAGTCCACTGGCTGCTCTCATATGGAGGCGAGCATAAGGAACCACATGCACGGTAGATGCCATGTGGCCTATTAGTTGTAACATTTCTCGAGCAGTGAGAAGAGGCTTTAGCACTGCTTGAGAAGCTAACTGCACCATGCGAAGGCAACGGGTCTGGGGAAGATAGGCCCTTGCTTTTCTGGTATCCAGCAAAGCTCCTATGAACTCTAGAGACTAAGTGGGAGTTAGGCTGGATTTTGGGATGTTTATGACCAGACCCAAATACTGAAGGATACGCATTGTGCAAGATAGAGAAATCCTGGCCTCTGACTCTGATGGGGCTCGAATGAGCCAGTCGTCTAAGTAGGGGAAGACGAATATTCCTAGAATGCGAAGAAATGCTGCTACCACAGCCATGCACTTTGTAAACACTCTTGGTACTGAGGCCAGGCCAAAAGGAAGCACCCTGTATTGGTAGTGCTTTCCTTGAAAAAGGAAACGAAGGAACTTTCTGTGAGTTGGATGGATGAGAACATGAGTGTACGCATCCTTGAGATCTAGAGAACACAGCCAATCCTGACTCTGAAAGTATGGCAGCAGAGTTCCCAGAGAAATCATCTTGAATTTCTCTTTGAACAGGAATTTGTTGAATTCTCTGAGGTCTAAAATAGGTCTGTGTCCCCCTGTTTTCTTTGGGATAAGGAAATAGGGGGAGTAAAACCCTCTACCCTGTTGAGGAATGGGTACCTCTTCTATTGCCGCTTGGGCAAGAAGCATAGTGACCTCTTGATCTAACAGGTTGATGAGAGAGGTCTGAGAATTGAACTGTCTTACCATTGTGGGTGGGGGCATGCAGAGAAAGTGAAGCTTGAACCCCTCTTTTATAATGATGGAGAGAGTCCAATGTTCTGCTGTTATCTGCCCCCATCTGGGGGCAAAGTGAGACAACTTCCTGGAATGGTGGAAGGTTCTGGTCCATTGAGGGGCAGGAAGGCTATGTTCTCTAGACGGAAGTCAAAGGCCTTGTGGAGGCTGAGACTGCTGAGACGGTTGAGGCTTAGCAGTCTTTGCTTTCCTTTGTTTAGGTGGTTGCTGACTCTTTCGGGCAGGCTGACCTGCAGAACGTCCCTGCTGAGAATAAGAGGGATAAAACCTCTTCTTTTTGGAGAAGAATGGTTTCTTGAAAGATTTCTTCCTTGCAGGATCAGCTGTGGCTTTGGATAATCTATTCAAAGTGGAGTTGTCAGCCTCTAACTCATTGGCTTTCTCTTGCCAATTTTTGCCAAATAGATTCTCACCTGTACAAGGGATATTGCCCAGTTTGTCCTGCACCCAGAGCTCCAAATCGGATGCCTGGAGCCAAGCAATTCTACGTGCACCTATGGCAATGGCAGAGGTTCTGCTTATGCACGCAAAGCAGTCAACAGCTGCACGATTGACAAACTTAGAAACATCCTGGGCATGTTTAACCAGTGTGAGAAAAACCTGCCTCTTATCTTCAGGAAGAAGAGGTCTCAAAACCTCTAAATCTCCTGTGACTTCCTTAAGGAACATTCCCATATATAAAATATAGGAACTGATCCTGGCAGAAAGCATGGAAGCCTGGAAAGTACGATGTCCAAAGGCATCCAAAGTTTGACACTCACGTCCTGGAGGATTAAAGGCATGCCTCTTTGCACTTCTGATCCTTCTCATAGCTGATTCCACCACAATAGAGTGAGTCTTCTGGAAACCAGGACAAGGAGGGACTCGATACATGGTATCCAGTCTACGAGAGTGAGGAGAGGTGGTAAGAGGTGTTTCCCACATTCTTAGCATGAGATCATGTAAGATCTCATGGATAGGCAAGTAGCTGCTTCCTTAGGAGACTTGGGATATTGAAGAATCTCCAACTCCTTTGCCCTGGGCTGTTTCGGGAGCCACAGTAATGGAAAGACCTCGAGCCACCTCCCTGATAAAATCCTGAAAGGAGTTATCTTCTGGAGGAGACATCCTACGTTTAGGAGAAGAAGGCTCCTCCGGGAGAAGTATTCCGGTACCGACAGAGCTGTCAGAATCCTCAGACTCCTTCGAGGATTCAAAATACTTTCTGTCCGGATGCTCTTGCAGAGCACGATACCCGTACCGATAGAAATCGGTGTCGGGGGGAATCGGTACCGGAATATCGGTACCGGAAGGCATAGCATGACTGGGTGCTGGCAAAGCAGACACCGATGTCGATGCCGATGGTACCGGTACCGGTTGAACTGTCTGACGCGGTTCCGAGGGTGTCGATGCCGCAAGGAGAGCCACCAGACTGCATTCAATAGCCAGAAACCTCTGGTCTATCGACGCTGCCAATGCCTGGGTATCGGTACCGGAGAAAGCAGCCAGTACCCCAGAGCATGGCACCAGTAGTTCTGCTGAGGTTGAGGCCTCGAGAACATCCTGGAGCCCCGATAATGCTTTGGAAGCTGAAGCCTCCCGCTGCGGCAATTTTGCCGGTACAGAACCCTCAAGGGCAACGCCAGAGGCATCTCGATGCTTAGAAGGAGATCTACCCTTTGAGGACCGGCCAGACTTATGTTTAGTTACCTGAGATCCATGGGAGGAAGACGAAGCCCTGGAAGACGTCGATGCCACAGAGGCTGCATTGGAGGGAAAAAGGGTGCTGAGCTTAGCAGCTCGGTTTGGTCGACCCCTCTTGGACATCATGGCACAGGCCATACACTCCGAGATGGAGTGGTCAGGACCTAAACATTTAAGACACCACTCATGGGCGTCGGTGACGGAGATGGTACTGCCACACTTGGTGCACTTCTTGAAACCCGAAGTGGGTTTTTCCATAGTGGAGGAAATTTTGGGCCTAAGGCCCAAAATGGCGCGTGCACCTGAGGAAGAAAAGTTCAGAAAAATATACTAAATATATATATATATTTTTTTTTAAAGAAAGAAAGAAAGAAGAACCGGTGGTACCGGTATAGCGTCGAGGAAGGCAGACGCGACCACAAAAAAGAAGGAGAATAAGAAAAATTTTCTGCGGTGACAGGAACAACGACCTGCTGGCTCCGCGGAAAGCGAAGAACTGGAGAGAGGAAGTTGGGAAAGGCGGGAAGGCAGCACACAGGCGCTGTGGGATGCGCCCAAAGGCTTTCTAATTGGATGCTGGGGAGCGTTCCCACGCAGGCTCTGTCGGTACCGACGATATCCATATGTGAAGACTACATTCCTGCTTGTTCCTGGAGATCATATTTTCTTCTCAAAATGTTATCCAATACTGGGCAGTAGGTAACCAGCTATAGGCCCAACATAATTATTAGAATAAAATAATTTGTGGGCTCAATATAGTATGGAGATATAATTATAGGGCTCGATATTGAGTTGGGTAGGTTATGCACTGTGGCAGCGCATAGCCTGCCCACTGACTCCCCTAACCCGGATATTCACCTTCCGCGCTGGCGGAAGTTAATATCCGGGTTAACCCGGACACCCTGGCAGCCGCAGAGGTTGCACAGGTAGCAGAGATTTTCGTTGCTAATCACATAGCCTCTGCGTGTTAATGATGGGCGAGGTTTTTCCTCGCCTATCTTTAAGGCGCAGAAGGCTATGCGGATAGCAATGAAAATCGCTGCTACCTGTGTAGCCTCTTCCTCCACCCCGAAACACCCCTAACACGCGTTAGGGACTTAGACAAGATTTTCTAAGGGCACTACCCGTGTAGGTGCCCTTTGAAAATCCCAGTTAAGGCTTTTACACGGGTAACTAAGGAAGTTACCCGTGTAAAGGCCGTCAAGTATCGGGCCCATAGTTCATTCTTTTAATAAGATTGGTAAAATATTAACTAGGACAAGCAAACAAAGCACATGTTTAGGGTCCAAAACTTTGGGGAAAGCCTTGTAATAAATAGATAAAGACAGACAAATACAATTTCTTGATTGCTTTCACATTCTGAGACACAACAAAGTGATTATGCCTTAATCCAGTCACTGCAGCTGCTCATCGGCCCATACAGGACAAGAGGTGGCAATGGCCATCTGTATCATTAGCTGCTACCCTTCCTGGAATCATTAGGCTGGCACACAAGAAAAGGAAACATCATTAGTCGCAAAGTGCGTCTCCCCCACACCTCATCAGGATCTTCAGGCTCTATTAGTCCAATGGAGTCTTTGAGCCCTGAAACAAGCTCACAGCACTTAAAGGTACCAGAAGCAGTGAGTAAACAAGTGCTGAGAGTTTGGGAGGTTGGGAAAAGCAGTTGCTGGGGCACTGGGGAGAGGCTGTTGGGTGGGAAGTAGAGTGCTCGCCACCAGATGATATGTTGAAATGTTTAGCCAAGTGTGCTGTGGCTGCTGAAAAGTAAATAGAATGTTAGGGATTAATCCGCAGGTTCCCTGATGGAACTACACCTTAAATACTGTGTGCAGTTTTGGTTGCCCCATCTTAAAAAGGATATAGTACAACTAGAAGAGGTTCAGAAAAGGGAGACAAAATGATAAAGGGGCTGGAACACTTCACTTATGAAGAGAGACTAAACAGGTTAGAGTTCTTCATCTTGGGGAAAGGATAACTGAGAGGGGATATGAAAGAGGTTAATAAAATCACGAATGGGGTGGAACGGCTGAAGAGAAAATAATTATTTAACCCTTCAAACAGCACAAAAACAAGAGGACATTCCATGAATCTAATGATCAACAAACTGAAAATAAATTGCAGAACGGTTTTTGCACAGTGCACATCCTCTGTTGATGGAGGATGTGACCGTGACCAACAAAAGAAGATTCAAGAGAGGTTTGGACAAATTCCTGGAAGAAAAAGCCATTAAAAAATTATTAGCTAGGTATACTTGGGAGAGCCATTGCTCATCCTTGGAAATTAACTATGAGAAATGGATCTATTTTTTGAAATCTGCCGGACTGGCCACCATTAGACAGGATTCTGGACTCACTGGACCTTGATTTGACACAGCATGACGTTTCTTATGCTCTTATGAGAGAAAAGGGAGCAGCACTTGCTGGAGTCAGAGGGATAAAAATGGGAGGATGTGGGTAGATAGGAGAGTGCTTGCTGGTACTGGGAAGTAGACGGAGGAAAAAGACTGCTTGCTTGGGTCTGTGGGTATTTTAAACCACCACAATAATATGACATAATCAGATGAGGAGGCTAACGTATTGGTGTTCACACATTTGCAGGGGTTTAAAAATGCATTTATGGAAGGGTGCTCAATGAGCTTGTTTGCCTAGCGCTCCCCAAAGGGTTAATCCTGCTCTGCTTGAAGCCCAGAGACTGAGAGGAGGAAGCTGTAAAAAGCCTCTTCCAGCAAAGCTGGAGCAATTAGTCATTCTGAAACACCAAGGGGCCAGGGAAACCTCCAGATAAAATCATTCCAATTAGAACAGCAGTCTCAGGTGGACCAGCAGGCACTACTCTCCAATCTTATTAGCTAAATTACCAGTTTATGGCAGGTTGTGAATCATTCAAGAGAAATAGTCACAGCTCTTTCTCTGTAAAAGTCATTTCATGAGGTTTGCCATGGAAGGAGAACCCTGCACTCGCATCAGTGTCAATATATTGGTTTATGCTATCTGCAAACAGACTGACTAGAGGAGTGTTTCTCAAATTTTTCTCTGGTGTGACCCCATTTTAGCAGTTGAACGTTCATGTGACCCTTGGATGACGACCAAGCAAATCTCTACTCCCCTTCCCTTCCCTTCCTTCACTTTTTCCTCCTCAGTCCCTACCTTAGTTTTGGCTGTAATTCGCCTGCATGAGTTGCTCATGCCACCATCCTGCAATTTTTTTTTTTTACTTGTGTATATTGGTTTGGGATCTCAAATGAGTATTTTGTGACCCCATTTGGGATTCTGACCCTGGCCTGGGAGCCACTGGAGTAGAGTGAGGCGAGGGAGAGGATGAGTTTGTGCAGTAGCTAGAGAGTCGAATGGAAAGGGAGAACTTTTATTTCTCGTTCTCTACCATATTACCTGAGATAATGCTGAAGCTAAATCTCTTTTCCTAGTGAAAAGCAGACAAGAAAGCAAACGGTAGGATCAGTTAAAGAAGAGCATGACCATTGAAGCAGTTTTCAGCTGACTCCAGAGCAGGGGAAAAAGAAAAAAAGTCACTTCTTAACTAATTGAAGCAAATGATTATAAGGATATGCCCACACACGTAGAGCTGTATATGTGTATACACACTTCTCCCTAAGCATCTAAGTGCATTCTGAAACCTTTGCAGCTCATACACACCAAGGTGAGGTTGACCCCATCGCTTTATTTCATAAGAATCACCAAATAGTCACACAAAATCATCACTGGAGATGTTCAGGAGTGTGATTTTGCTTGGCAAGCTTTCTCAAAATCTACAAATCTACTGCAAGAAAAGTGTTACTTTCTTTTTAGCCTCCTAGCTGCTAGGTACTTGGGATGCTCATCTTATCACCTTGTTGCATTGGATAAATTTGTCAGGATTGAGGAGAACCTTATGAAGAAACTTAGTCTGCAACTACAAGACTCCAGAATTCATTTTTTAAAATCAATCTCTTAACGTATAAACAAAAGTTAATTCATTGCAAGACACTGATTTTTATGGGTTTTAAGCTATGCCCCCCACCCCTCTCTTTCAACATACATTTAAGAAAGCATTTGAAAGTTAGCTGAACACAGAGCCATTGTGTCCAGGACCATACCTGCCATGCCACACCAAGTTTGGAAATCTCTCTGCCCGACATCCCCTCTGACAGCTTGGCTATCTCAGAGCATTTCTTCCCATAGTCAAACTGGGAGAGTTTCAGACGCCTACAGAGTAGAAACGTAGACATCAGCACCATACTAACAGCTGAATCATAAAGCAAATCGTTTGCCCACAAAAGCAAAATAGAACTCAAGTTGTCTATAGGTCAACAAAAGCGGGGGGGGGAAAGATATTCAAAGGCATTTACATGGTTTGCAGACATGCAAACTGTGTAAATGCTGTTCTATAAATGCCGCTGAATATCTGCGTGTGCCGCCGCTACATGCCCCGATGTTAACCGGTTAGCACTGGGGCATGCCAGGGTAGCAGCCGTTACTAACTGGGCAGCGGCAATATTGAGCCACTGCCTGGTTAGCAGCATGTGGTGAAAGTCTGGCGCAGGAAATTCTGGCCTAACGTTTGCTGCAGAAATTAACTGAGCAGTGGCTGAATATCACTACTACCTGGTTAGCTTTGTGGCAATCTGGTCAGCCTGGATATTCAATGCCTGAGCCCAGATATTGCCCTGGCAGTGAATATCTGGGTTTAAAGTTCAGTGCTGGTGACTAGCTGCTTCAGCAGCACTAGCCGCCGGCACTGAATATCAAGCCCTAAGTGTATGAGCTTTTTCTGCACATAAAACTCGGTTTTACATGTGTATTTTTATCTTTATCACAGAGATTTGCTATACTACCTTTCATATAGCGAACAACAAGGCACCTAGATGTGATCCATCATAGGCAGTATATCAAATAAACTTAACTGTAACTGTTAAAATAAAAGTAGAGGTAAAATTTTAAAAAAAGAAAACACACACAATAGGGCAATGAAAAGAAAGAAAAACAGACAGCTACTGCAGTATTAAGGAAAGGGGATGGGGAAGGGAACAATGACTAAGCTGATGAACCTCCTTAATTCGCTACATCTGGAGTTTCCCCATAAGCCGGAAGGTCGGGGGTTCAAATCCCACTAGAGGACAGCAACCTTGGGCTGGAAGGACTGGGGTTTCTAGTCCCACAGGTGCTCCTTGTGGTCTTGGACAAGCCACTTAACCCTCCATAGCCCATGTTCCCTGTAAAATAGTTATCTCCAAGTTATAATGCCCTGTTCAATGTAATTTCAGTTTGTTCAATGTAAACCGCCTTGATATTATGAAAGGCGGTATATAAGAAATGTTAAATAAAATAAAATAAAATAAATAAATAAAAATAAAAGCCTTGGCAAAAGGAAAGCCTTCAAGCTTTCTTTGAACTCTGGATATAAGGATTCTGATTGTAAATAGCTAGGAAGCGTGTTCCAGAGAGAAGGGGCAAGGACCAAAATAAAAAAGCACCATAACAAATTGATTCATGCCAAAAATGCGAGGTGAAAGGCAAACAACAAAAGTTCTCAAGGTGATTTTTTCTTGACCAGGAAGTAGTGATGAGAAGAAGGCAATTAGCCACGTATGACAAAAATCTAGAAAGATAAAGCTCTTATGTACAAGAAGCAGGATTTTAAAATTACAGCAGTATGTTGTTGGGAGCCAGTGCGTTGATACCAACAGCGTTTTGACGTGATCAAGTTTTGAAGCACATAGAGGTTTGACTGCAAGGTTTGGGATATTTTGCAGTCTCTTTAGGCTTGACTGCTTCAGACTACAATAGAGCACATTGCCATAATCCAGACGGAAGATTACAAGCACATGCAACAGAGTTCTAATGGCAAGATAAGGGCACAGAGCGTGTATCTAACAGAGGAAAAAGGAGGAGGACTTTACAGCTGATGAGATCTGAAAGTCAAAAGAAAGAACAGAAAGCGTAGTTACTCACCTGTAACAGGTGTTCTCAAGGAGCAGCAGGAATCAGTCCTCACATATGGGTGACGTCGGCGCCGACGGAGCCCTCGCGGAGCAATTTTCCCCAGCTTTCAAAGAAAGCCTTTGGGAATTGCAGCGCGCATGCGCGGTCCACTTCCCGCCCAAAGGTGCCATCTTGGCCAGTCTGATGACATAGCGAAAAGACAGCAAAAAATTTGCAAAAACTAAATCATATGACTGCAACTCCACGGGGAGGAGGGAGGGTTGTGAGGACTGATTCCTGCTGCTCCTGGAGAACACCTGTTACAGGTGAGTAACTACGCTTTCTCCAGGACCAAGCAGGAAGTCAGTCCTCACATATGGGACTCCCAAGCTTAAGGCTACCGGAGACCCGAAGCACAAAAATGAGCTCCCTCTAGCTCAGCAGCACAGAAGGAAGGAATCTTCTCTGACTAATCTCCAACCGGTAGCCCAACATCCGGGATGGAGGGTAGGAGTAGCCTAAACCTCGAAGAGATTACGGAGGACTGCCTGTCCGAAAGCACTGTCCCTGCGGGACTCCCTCTCGAGGCAGTAATGGGTTGCAAAAGTCTGGCTCGAAGACCAAGTAGCGGCCCGGCAGATGTCTGCCAGTGGAACAGAGCGGAGGTAAGCCACTGACGCAGCCTTCGCCCTCACCCGATGAGCCGTGACTCGACTTTCCAACGAGAGGCCTGCCGCCGCATAAGTCCAAGCGATACAGTCAGCTACCCAGATGGACAGAGTACGCTTGGAGACAGGGAGCCCTAATTTATTAGGGTCGTAAGACAGGAAGAGCTGAACAGTCTTACGGTGCTCCCGCGTACGATCAACGTAGAAGTTCAGCGCCCTTCTACAGTCCAGGGTATGCAAGACCATCTCAGCTCGGCTGGAGTGCGGCCTGGGAAAGAAGGTCGGAAGCACCACCTCCTGATTGATGTGAAAAGGGGAGACCACTTTTGGAAGAAACTTAGGGTGAGTCCGCAGGACTACCCTGTTCTTGTAGAACCTAGTGTAAGGGGGAGGCCTCGCAACCGGCGTCGCGAGGCCGGACGGAAAAGGGACTGGTGTCGAACCGAAGAAAATAATAAAATAATAAAGAAAATCAACTTTTCAGCGGTGACTTGTAGACAGCGTCTGTAGGGCTCCGCGGAAAAAAGAAGACTGGCCAAGATGGCACCTTTGGGCGGGAAGGGGACCGCGCATGCGTGCTGCAATTCCCAAAGGCTTTCTTTGAAAGCTGGGGAAAATTGCTCCGCGAGGGCTCCGTCGGCGCCGACGTCACCCATATGTGAGGACTGACTTCCTGCTTGGTCCTGGAGAATCAAAGATACAATCTGAGATTTTTACCATCAACCATGCTCTTCTCTTTACTGTCCCAAAGAATCTGCTGCCCTAGGCAACTGCCTAGTTTGCTTAATGGTTGGGCCAGCCTTGGCCGAGACATAGCGAAAGGGAATGGGCCTGAAAAGGTAGTAAAAAGGAAGTAGATGAGCAGGGGATAAGGAGGAGGCTGGAAGCAGAGGAGAGGATAAATGAAAAAAGGACTTGGTGCTACTGAGAGGATGAGAGGCAGAGGGAAGCAGATGAGGACTGGAGAGGGGTGAGCACAGAGACAGAAATGGGGGACTAGGATGTGGAAGAATGAACTCAGGGCAAATAGACTGGGTAAAGCCAGAGTGGGGAATGGATAGGATGGAGATTTGGTTAGAGAACAGCTGGAAAGAGGATGGAGAATGGCAAGCTGGTAGATGACAAGTAAAAAGAATAGAGAAGAAGAGGTGAAATCTAGCTATGGGTCAGCAGAGAAATGAAAGCAAAAAAACGTTGTCAAGGACAAATGTAGAGGAGAAAGTGAAGACAAGAGGACAGAGAAGAAATGGAAAGTGGAAAAGACAATGGGACCAACATGATTAGAAAAATAAAATGCCCAGATAACAGAGGTAGAAAAAAGGTATTTTACTTTTAGTTTGGCAATTAAAATATATCAGATTTGGGAATGTATTATTTCCCAAATCCTTTTATACTTTGCTCAGTTTAGGAGGAAATGCATACCTGTTTCACTTTAGCCAGTACTGCACCACAAGGTCTCCATTCCGTTTTCTGTCTGTATGTTTCTATTTCTAAGCTGTAGTCATGTATTCTGTATCTGATGAGGGATCTCTGTGTTCTACATGTCTGATCGAGGTGAGACGTTCTGGCATGCAATTTCTTTGTAGGGAGGAATCTGTAGCAACCAGCTTGTTCGGTTTTATCAACAGGCAGTGCACTGGTAGTCTAGGTTCCATGTTAATATTTGCAGTGTTACATTTTTGTACGAGAAGTAGTTAAGACTATCGCTGTTTGTGTCCTGGGCATTAGTGCTATTAGGGTATGGCAGGACTGCCCTATAGACAGAATGCATTTTACAGGGTTTTGTATTGCTTCACAATATGCCAGGTAGCAAAGAATTGGTGTTTTTGTAGCAGAATTTGATTATTCTTGATGTTATATATTGCTATGAAGAGCACCATTTAAGCAGTTTACAGAGTACAATAAAATGTAATAATGGAAAGAAGTCTTAAGCACAGACAAGACATAACCAGAAATGAGAAACAGCAAGAGAAATACACAGGAAAACAATTTTCCCAGACTACAACTCAAAATCTGAGGACACAATGGTAAGGGGTTAGGCTAACCACCCCACTCCAAGAATTTTAGGGCCAGAGAATATTTACTCTGCTTTATGTAAAAGCCTAATGAAAAAGCAAAAAAGAGCAGTAATAGCCAAGCCCTATAATAATATTAATAATTATTGAAAGATTTGTCTTAAGGAAAACGCCTCTCGTGACCACTCTTCCATTTTACTCAGATAAAGGTTTACTCAATTTTATAACAGTGAACCCTTGTTAAAAATGTATGAAAAAACACAACCATGTGCCTCACACAAAATTAACCCCAAATTTAAGTGAAAAACTCCAAAAGCTGAGTCTCAAAAGGCATCCATAATGTTTGGTTGTTACTTGCAGGACGTTATTACTGCAGTCTTTGGAGCTTTGAAACAGGGCGTTCATAGTTGGTATGCCCTAAACGCATTGCTGTGTCCGCTGTTTGCACTGCATTTTCTGTGAAGGATCACTGTATACACCGTGTTCTTTTATTTTATTTTATTTGCATATATTTCTATACCGCTCCTTCCAGCCATCAGTCGCGGTTTACATTTTAACAAATTGGTTCTGCAACAATAGCAGTTACATATAACAGTAGTGGCAATAACAAACAAACTATGTGCAGTTAACAACGGTATCAATAGTTAAACTATGTACATCATAAGAAGTGACAGTTAATCAGAAAACAAAGTAAACAGTAAATAGCTTATGTATAAGTCAAGGTTAATTAGACTGTGGTTGAGCATCATATGGTTGCAGTTTGAAAAATTGGTGCTCAACTTGAACAACGGGTCCTGAATGTTTGAAGCCATTTCTTCAGATAAGTGCATTGTGCTACTGATTAACACGGAGGTGTTTTTTCACATAAATTTTGCCTGAGGCACATGGTTGTGTTTTTTCACACATTTTTAACAAGGGTTCACTGTTTAAAGTTGAGTAAACCTTTATCTGAGTAAAATGGAAGACTGATCACGAGAGGAGTTTTCCTCAAGACGAATCTTCCAACAAATATTAATACTATAATAGTGCTCGGCTATTACTGCTCTTTTTTGCTTTTTCATGATTCTTTGAGCAGTTGTTTGTTTTTGAGTTGTTTATGTAAAAGCCTGGCTAAAGAGTCAGGTCTTCAGTCCTGTTTTGAATTTCCTAAACGTGCTCTTCAAGTGAAGCTCTGAAAGCAGTGCATCCCATAGCAACAGAGTAAGATAACAAAGCGCTGCAACAGGAGGATTCCAGCCATAGCTGTGTTACAGGCGGAGCTACTAAGAAATTTGCCTGGGAAGACCCAGATCTCTGCCTGCTTATCAGACATTGCTGCCTGGCTGTCTCATCGTGGTCTGAAACTGAACATGGCCAAAACTGAGCTTCTTATCTTTCCCCCTAAACCCACCTCCTGCTTTCCTCCCTTCTCTATTTCGGTGGATAACACTACACTCCTCCCCATTTCCTCAGTTCGCAACCTTGGGGTCATCTCTGATTCTACTCTCTCTTTCTCTGCACACATCCAACAGATAGCTAAAATGTAACGCTTCTTTTTCTATAACATTGCCAAAACGTGTCCCTTCCTTTCTACACTTATCCAGTCTTTAATCACCTCCTGTCTAGACTATTGCAATCTCCTCCTTGCTGGTCTCCCCTTTGAATCATCTCTCTCCCCTTCAATCTGTTCTAAACTCAACTGCATGGCTGATCTTCCACCAACCTCAATACGAGGGTTGCTATTTATATTTCTGGCCTAATAATGAAAAAACAAATATTTATGATCAAAATTGGTTTTATTGTTTTTCAAAATATTCTCCATGAAGATCAATACACTTTTGCATGCGTTTGAACCAATTTTCGAAGCACTTTTTCCACTCCGATTGAGGTAACTCCAAAACATGCGTTTTGAATGCATCAACCGCATCTTCGGGTGTTGAAAATCGTTGACCACATAATTTGTTTTTGATGTGCGGGAATAAAAAGAAGTCATTGGGTGCCAAATCAGGGCTGTACGGTGGATGACCCATCAATTCGATGTTTTGGCCGGTCAAAAATTCCTTTGTTTGAGCCAATGTGTGAGAGCTCGCATTGTCATGATGAAGAATTATTCGCCTCTTTTTCGACTTTTTCCGAATTTCTCCGAAGACTTCTGGTAAACAAATGGTCATGTACCATTCAGAATTGACCGTCCTACTTTGCTCTAACGGCACTGTCGCCACGTGACCGGTAATGCCGAAGAAACAGGCAACCATTTGCTTCAATGTGCTTCTTCCGTGAACAACTTTTGTTGGATTTGGCTCGTCTTGGAAGACCCATACAGTCGATTGCTGTTTTGTTTCGGGCTCATATGCATAGATCCATGATTCGTCACCTGTGTAGATGTTATACACAGTCTTTGATGCACCTTGAATGTATTTTTTCAACATTTCCTTGCACCAATCGACACGAGCCTTCTTTTGAGTGTTTGTCAGATTATGCGGGATCCAACGCAAACAAATCTTTTTTACGGCCAAATGATCGTGCAATATCTTATTGATGCTTGTCATACTAATGCCCAAAGATGCCTCAATCTCACGGTATGTCACATGACGATCTTGCTTTATCAGTTCACACACAGCATCGATATTTTCTGGCAAAACAACCGATTTTGGACGACCCTGACGGAATTCGTCCTGGAGCAAACGTCGACCACAATTGAATTTGTTATACCAGTTTTTACAGTGCTGTAGGATGGTGCTTTATCACCGTATAAAAAATTAAGTTCATCGATGCACTCTTGTCTTGATAATCCACGTCGAAAGTTATGAAAAATAATTGCACGAAAATGTTCACGAGTTAATTCCATTTTTCGCCCGAGATGAATTTTTCAAGTTACTGTAAACAACAAATCGCGCTCAAATGATAAAATGTTATGAATAAGGTTATGTTCAACAATGTCAGTGTTCCAATGGAACCATTGGATGGCACCTGGCAACACTTACTGTTGCTAAGGCCAGAAATATAAATAGCAACCCTCGTATGCTCATATAACCCCCCCTCTCAAGTCATTTCATTGGCTCCCTATCCATTTCCGTATCCAGTTCAAACTTCTCCTACTAACCTTGTAGTGCTATACAAATGATCAGTAGTAGTAATAGTAGACGTAGTAGAGGACTGTGGCCAAATCCAGGGTTTTTGGGTGCTTTGAAGGGCAATTGTGAAGAGTGTCTCTTGTGTCCTTGTTCGATGCTGTGAACCCACCTGCAGGAAGCAGTCCAGGGATCATTAGCCTGGGCCCTACTGGGTTCATTTTCTGATGTTCCTACAAGCTGCTCCTTGAGGAGATGGAGAGTGTCCCCTAGCCCACTCCAGGGAATTTGAGAACCTGGAATAAGGTGGGGATTACGTCTGCATCACTTCCAGTTTGATGCCAGCAGCTGGAAACTGGGCCTCTCCTGAAGTACCATGACTAGAAGTTGATCTGCCTCTCCTCTCTCTCTTGCCTGGATTCTTCCCCCATATGTTATTCCCTGTTGTGCTTGTGAAGTAGGGTCTGGAGCTTAGTGTGCTGGCCTTTTGTGAATGTCTTCTACCATCTCTGCTGCTCACCTCAGGTGAAAAGAGCACTGTAGATTGGATACTGCTATTTGTGACTGCTTTTTGAACTGGTGGTGCCTTATATGGTTGAGAAGCCCTCCTATGCTACAGTATCAGCTCGCTTTGCCAGAGACTCTGGGGCTACGCCCTCCAACGTGTCTTCTGTAAGCGAGGAGCTGGCCGGACTCGTGCCCAACACGGAGAGGTGTAAGAATACTGCTTCTGCCCCCGCTACCAAAGCTGATCATGGGGAAATCTTGCAAGAGCTTCTGTTCTTTTGTGCGGACTTTGGGAAAGCTGTAAGTAATATTAAAGCCGAGATTAAAACTCTGGATGACAGAGTTTCTCAGAATGAGAATAACATCCGGGAACAGATTGATGCCACTGCTCTCTTTCAATTCAAACTTCACAAACTGGACACACTCACTAGGGAACTGCAGGAGCATAATGATGATTTGAAGAACAGACGATGCAGAAACAACCTTTGGATTTTATGCCTCCCTGACGTGCAGGGTGGCTGAGAGGATGTGGTTCAACTGGTGTAACAGCTATTTGCTTTTTGCACGCCTGGCACATCAGACCGGATTTGCTTAGAGACAGTGTATCAAGGAATGGGCTTGAGATCTCAAGGTGGCAAATCCCAGCGACCGGTGGTGTGCTTTCACTATTTTGAGCTGGCGCTGTTGCGAAGTCTCAAAGGCAAAATAGTTCTGCCTTTCCAAGGTCATGATGTTCCTATCTTTCAAGACTTATCACAGTACACTACAGTGCGGCGAAAAGGTTTCCGGCCTCTTATGCACCTCCTTCAAGAACGGGACATATGTTTTAGATGGGGCTTCCCTTTCACACTGATTTTTGAGACGGATAATATCCAGCACAAAATAACTGAACTTGATGCATGACTGGAGCTGGCTGAATATCTGCAGGGAGGGGGGAAGGGTTGTGTAAACTTTCCACCAGGTCAGTAGGAGGCAAATGGAAGGCCTTGACCCCCAAAATGAAAATTTCAGGCTCCTGTCACAAGCTGTATGACCCAGCTGGGGAGGACTCAGGCAGGGACATGGACACCTCCAAACCTTTATGATTGTTTACTGTGCCGTATTGTCTGTTTTGTTCACTCAATTTCTGACAGACCCTTTTTAGGGTTGCTGTGATGTTTCATATGATGTTCTGACAGTTATTTGCTGGCTTATTCCTTTAGCAGGGGGGAGGATAGTATGTCCGGTTCTGGGTCGTTAAAGGCAAATGGGGTTTCTCTGTTGTTTGGATGAGGTGTTTGTATCTGTGGGTTATTGTGCTTCAGGGACAGAAAGTAAATGTCTGCTGGGGGGAGGAAATGGTGTTGTGGGGGTTGCCTGGGGAGGGGAGTTTTCTTCTTCTTCTTCCTCCCTTCTAAGGGGCTGCTTAGCAGAGAGCTGGCTCTAGATGGTGTGCAGGTGACTGAGGAGGATGCTCATGTGTAAAGATGAGGGCTGGGGGAGGTTAAGGAGGCTAGAGGGCTAGGTTGTCAGCACCCTTGCCAGTGTGCCATGTTGATGGTGCTATTTTGTGCAGGGTCGACTGGGAGGGACTTTTGTGACTGTTTGGGGGAGAGGGGGAAGGGGAGGGAGATATTGAGAGGATGGTGTTTTTGGTTAGGAAGGGATGTTGGGAAATGGATGTGAGTGGAGAGACTGTGTCGAGTTAGGTTGCTTGTGTTGAGTTAATGGTGTGGTGTATATCTGATCCACTGTGCAGATGCTGACTAGGAATGTCAGGGGTCTTCGTAATCCTATTAAGAGGAAGAGAGCGTTGATGCACAAGGAGAGATCAAACTGCTATTGTCTTGCTACAAGAATCCCATACCGTGGAAGAAAGCCATCAATATCTGACGTTTAAGTATTACGCACAAGTTTTTGCAGCTAACTATTCCTCTCACAAGAGGAGAGCCATGACTTTGATTAGTAGAGACTGTCCATTTCTAATTCAAGATGTGATCCCCGATATAGCAGGCAGATTTCTTATTGTAAATGGCAGCCTGAATGGGGTTCTGTATTCTGTTGTGAATATGCATATTCCACCTGCGCAGGTTGTGTTGGGCTTGGAGGAGCTGTTTGAGGCTGTTAAGTGCAGGGCAAAGGGCAAGCTCCTCCGGAGGGGTGGGGAGGGAGCTTTAATTGTGCCCTTACGGGGCTGGATCGCTCTGATAGGAGCATTGTCAACTCCCAGGGGAGTAAGTTGCTGCAGCAGTATTTGAGAGAGTTTGGGCTGCTGGATAGTTAAAGGACCCTGCATCCTGGGGAGCGGGAATACACTTTTTACTGTGCTGCACATGACAGTTATTCCCATATTGATTTTTGGTTTCTTGCTTGTATGCTCCGTCCTGCACTGGGTTCCATTATTGGATCTTTTGGGGTTCGGATCTTGCCCCTTGAGCTTGGAGCTAAGGGACAGAATAGTCAAGTCTCCTCTCTCTTGGTCTATGTGAAGGGTTCTGTTAAAGAATCCTGAAATTCTTAGAGAATTAGCAGCAGGGTGGCAAGACTATCTACTACTAAGAGTAGTTACTCACCTGTAACAGGTGTTCTCCAGGAGCAGCAGGAATCAGTCCTCACATATGGGTGACATTGATGTCGATGGAGCCCCTGCGGAGCATTTCCCCAGCTTTCTATGAAAGCCTTTGGGAATACTGCACGCATGCGTGGTCCCCTTCCCGCTTAAAGGTGCCATCTTGCTCAGTCAAATGACATAGCTAAAAAACAGCACACAAAAATATAAAATAAACTATGTACAACTGCAACTCCCAGGGGAGGAGGGAGGGTTGTGAGGACTGATTCCTGCTGCTCCTGGAGAACACCTGTTACAGGTGAGTAACTACTCTTTCTCCAGGACCAAGCAGGAAGTCAGTTCTCACATATGGGTGACTCCCAAGCTCTGGGCTACCAAGGAACCCAGGCTGAACAAGAGAACTCCCTCTAGTCGCAGCATCAAAGAAAGGCTTTTCACTGAAAGAACCTCCACCGGTAGCCCAATGGAGGGCTGGAGGGCAGGAGTTGCCTAAACCTCAATGAGATTCTGGAGTACTGCCTGGCCAAAAGCACTGTCCCTACGGGACTCCCTCTCCAGGCAGTAATGAGCTGCAAAAGTCTGGCTTGAGGACCAAGTTGCAGCCCTGCAGATGTCTGCCAACGGTACAGAGCGGAGATGAGCTACTGAGGCAGCCATTGCCTTGACACGATGGGCTGTGACCCGACCCTGCAAGGGAAGGTCAGCCGCCCTGTAAGCCCAGGTGATACAGTCAGCCACCCATATGGACAAGGTACGCTTGGACACAGCTAACCCCAAATTATTAGGGTCAAAAGAGATGAAGAGCCTTCTATGTCCCTGCGTACGGTCAAGGTAGAAGGATAAGGCCGTTCTACAGTCCAGGGTATGCAGGACCGCTTCAGCCTGGATTGCATGAGGCCTAGGGAAGAATGTTGGAAGAACCACCTCTTGGTTGAGGTGGAAGGAGGAGACAACTTTAGGGAGGAACTTTGGATGAGTCCTAAGGACTACCCTGTTCCTATAGAAGCGGTTGTAAGGCCTGTCACAGACTAGGGCCTGAAGCTCACTCACCCGTCTGGCCGAGGTTAAGGCTACTAAGAAGAGTGTCTTCCAGGAAAGGAAGCGGAGAGGACAAGTAGCCATTGGCTCAAAAGGTGGGTGAGTCAGTTGCTGCAAGACCACACTCAGGGACTGGAGGACGGACAGGAGGCTTGAGCAAGAGAAAACCTCTGAGGAACCGGGACACCAAGGGGTGAACCGATATAGAGTTTCCCTCCACCAGTGAGTGGTGAGCTGCTAGAGCTGAGAGGTGGACCTGAACAGAATTGGACTTAAGGCCCTGATTGGATAAATGTAGCAGGTACTGAAGCACCACTGGTACAGTACAGGAGAAAGGATCTTCTGTACGCAGCTGACACCACACAGAAAACCTCTTCCACTTCAGGGCATAGGTTTTTCTAGTGGACTGCTTTCTAGAGGCCAGGACGACCTCTTCAACTTCAGGAGGTAGGCCCCAAGGAGCCAAAACTACCCTTGCAGCTTCCAGGCCATCAGATTGAGAGATTTGAGATTGGGGTGCAGAAGAGACCCTTGGTCTTGAGACAGAAGGTCGGGCTGCAACCCTAGAGGTAGTGGAGTGTCCACTGCTAGCACTCTCTTGGGGAAACTGCTAGGTACATATGACCTAGATTGGCCACTGTTGGAAACAGAATACTGGGCTTGATGGACCTTGGTCTGACCCAGTATGGCATATCTTATGTTCTTATGTAAACCAAGGTTGTCTCGGCCACCTGGGGGCTACTAGAAGGACCGAGGCCTGGTCCTTCAGAACTTTGAACAGGGTTCGGGCCACCTGAGGCGTGGGAGGAAACGCATATAGGAGGCCTTGGGACCAGGAAATCAGAAAAGCATCTGCTGCTAGTCTCAGAGGATGCGGTTGCCTGGAGCAGAACTGGGGCAGCTGTCTGTTCAGGGGACTGGCAAAGAGATCTATGGATGGAAGTCCCCATCTTAGGAAGATCTTCTGAACTACTAAGGGATGGAGCTGCCACTCGTGTGGCTGCAGAATTCTGCTCAACCTGTCTGCTATGTAATTGTCCTGGCCAGGGAGATAAACCGCCTTGAGCAACATGTTGTGCCTGAGCGCAAACAAGCAAAGGTCCTGCGCCTCCTGACAAAGGAGCCTGGACCCAGTGCCTCCCTGTTTGTTCACATAAAACATGGCTACCTGGTTGTCTGTTTGCACTAAAACAGACTGGTGAGCCAGGGTTGGAGAGAAAGTCTTGAGGGCTAAGCGAATAGCTCGAAGCTCCAGTAGATTGATCTGCTGCTGGGCCTCCCAGGGAGACCACAGGCCCTGAGTACACTTGCCCAGACAGTGTGCTCCCCAGCCCTGTAGAGAAGCATCGGTGGTCAATACCACAGTGAACCCAGGTGGCTGAAAAGGAATCCCTTCCAGTAAGTTGGGGGGATGCAGCCACCAACGTAGGGAGTACAGGAATGGTCTGGACACCCTTACTCTGTCTCTGAGGCTCCCTGTGGCCTGCAACCACTGAGTTCTGAGGCACCATTGCGCAGGCCTCATGTGAAGCCTGGCATGGGGTGTGACATGCACTGTCGAAGCCATGTGGCCCAGAAGCCTCAGGCAGAGCCTGGCGGAGACCAGTGACCTGCTGAGAAACTGGTTTGCCAAGGTCATCAGTCTTTGAGCTCTGTCTTCTGGCAAGAAAGCTTTTGCCTGCAGAGAGTCTAGTCTTGCCCCTATGAACTCTAAGTTTTGGGAGGGGAGCAAAGTGGACTTTGCGAAGTTTATGACAAACCCCAGATGCTGCAGCAGAGAAATCATTCGGAGGGTGGCTTGCCTGGCCTCCTGGCACGTCTGACCCCTGATGAGCCAGTCGTCCAGATAGGGGAAGACAAAGATACCCTGATTTCTCAAGTAGGCCGCCACCACTGCCAGGCATTTGGTAAAGACTCTGGGGGCGGAGGTGAGGCCAAATGGCAGCACCCTGTACTGATAATGGTTTCCTCCCACAATGAACCTGAGGTACTTTCTGTGGTCTGGATGAATAAGGATGTGAGTGTACGCATCCTTTAGAGCTAAAGAGCATAGCCAATCTCCCTGCTGGAGGTAGGGCAGAAGTGTTCCAAGAGTAAGCATCTTGAACTTTTCCTTCTGTAAGAACTTGTTGAGATTTCTGAGGTCGAGAATAGGCCTGAGATCCCCTGTTCTCTTTGGTACTAGGAGGTACCTGGAGTAAAACCCGTGACCTTGGAGGTGGGGAGGCACAGGCTCCACCGCCTGGTCTCGTAACAGACCCTGGAGCTCTTGCAGGAGGAGGGCTATATGGAGAGGAGGCCTTGGAGGCTCTCCTGGAGAATAGGGAGGAGGCAACTGATGAAAGTGAAGCAGGTAGCCCTTTTGGACTATGCTTAAGACCCAGTTGTCCCCTGTAATGGGTGGCCACCGGTGGGAAAACAGGGCTAGGCGACCTCCTGTGCAGGGATGGGACAGCAGAGACGGAGAGGCTATGCCTTGGGAGTCAAAAACCCCCACCCTGCTGAGTAGGAGCAGGAGCCGGAGGCTTGGGGGCTTTCTGCCTATGGGGCCCATGTCCCTGCCCCTTGGCCTGCTGACCCTGTGGGGCAGCGGGGGAGGCCTGGTAAGTTGGGAACTGTTTGTAGGCAGTCGCCTTCCTCGTGTAAAAGGGCTTTTTACCCGAGCCCTTCTTCTTGTGTGAAGGGGCAGAAGTCTTTCGGGACAGCCTTGTCCTCGTGAGGTGCTCGGTCTCGAGCTCAGCAGCCTTCTCGGCCATGGGCTTGCCAAAAAGGTTTTCACCTCGGCAAGGGACATCGACCAACTTGTCTTGAATCCATGGCTCGAGGTCCGATGACTGCAGCCATGCCTGGCGTCGAGCCGAGATGCCGGCAGCCGCAACCCGGGCCGAGGCCTCGAAGCCATCGTAGGCCGCTCGGGACATTAACTTGGAGCATTCCCGGATCCCTGAAGACAAGGACTTGAACCTCTGCAAAGATTCCCCGGAGAGACCAGCAGAGAACCCGGCAAGCTCCTTTGCCAGGTCCCGTAAGTACGTACCCATGTACAGCTGGTAAGACTGGACACGGCAAGCAAGCATCGAGCCCTGGAAGCACTTTCTACCGAACGCATCCAGGTTCCGGGCCTCCCTACCAGGGGGCACCGCGGAGTGCATCTTCTGACTTTTCAGACGATGCATGGCCGATTCCACCACCCTGGAATGGTGCGGTAGCTGCGCCTTTTGAAAACCAGGGCTCTTACGGAGTCGATAAATGGAATCGACCCGCTTGCTCAGAACCGGCACCGAGGCCGGTGCCTCCCACATCCGGAAGAGGAGCTGTTCCAGCATCGGAGGAATCGGCACAGTAAAGGCCTCCTTCAGAGGAGAGTCATACTGGAGGGCCTCGAGCTCCTCGGCTCGAGGCTCCTCCTTGGGATCCACTGGGATCGCTAAAGCAGTGGCCATATCCCGCACGAACTCCGAGAACCGGGTATCCTCCGGAGGGGACCTACTCCGGGCTCAGACTGCGGTGTGTCCGACGGGATGCACCGAGTCTTGAAGGTATCGGGGGACTCCTCATCCTCTGTCTCCCAGGCGGACTTGTCCGAGGAGGAGTCGGGCTCCGACCGCGCGGGGCCCGGCAGCACCGGCGTCGACGCCCTCGGTCCCGATCAGGAGGTCGAGGGTGACCGCGACCGAGGACAACCTCGAGCCTTCATGGTCTTGAGTATCGGCTCGGTCTCCGGGGTCAACTTCGACGTCGATGTCCCAGTGGTCGGGGCAGATGCACCAGCGAGGCTGGCCATCAGCACCCGCTGCTGATCCATGAAGGCAGACAGTCTGCACTCCAAGGCTGTCAGCCTGAGACCCAGCTCAGGCGACTCAGCAGCTACCGACTCGGGCCCCGCCGGCGCCGGGCCTGATGTCGACTCCCTGGGAGGAGAGTCCTCGAGGACAACAGGACTTACGTGTCCAGCAGACTCTGGCTCCACCCGAGGTACTTTTGACGGCTTCTCCTGTTCCAGGGGCCCGGGACGGCAGTCGGGGGTCTGAGACCTAGCCCTCGAGGAGCCAGGGACCTCCTCCGATGCCGCCCTCGTGAGCCACTTCTTCCTCTTTCGCTCCCGCTTGGGGGACCCCCTTTCCGAGGAACCCCGACGATGCTTGAGGTCAGACTCCCGAGACGTCGAGGCCTCAGACAAGGTCCGGGCCCGGCCGGAGGCCGAGTCGGAGAAAAGCCTTTCCTTTTGGTGCTGACGACTTCGCAATGCCTTTGTGGACATTTTTCCACACGGTCCACAGATCTTAGAATCATGATCAGGACCGAGGCACCGAAGGCAGCAGTCGTGTGTGTCGGTGAGAGACATTAGTTTCTTGCAACGATCACACTTTTTAAAACCACTGGAAGCCATCGGGGAAAAAAGAGTCCCCGCGAGGTCAAAGGACCGGCCTTCCAGGGAAAAGGAAAAAAAGGGCGCGAAGGCCAGCCACGAAGGGCAAAAACAAAAAAAATAAGATCGGGCTCGATACCGGTGTACCGAACCCGGCGAGAAGGGGAACCGGCGTCGAACCGCGAAGAAATCGCAAGGAATAGATGAAAAAAACTAACTATTTTCCGGGTGAACTAGGACACACGTCCAAAGGGCTCCACGGAAAAAGAGAGACTGAGCAAGATGGCACCTTTAGGCGGGAAGGGGACCGCACATGCGTGCAGTATTCCCAAAGGCTTTCATAGAAAGCTGGGGAAATGCTCCGCAGGGGCTCCATCGGCGTCGATGTCACCCATATGTGAGGACTGACTTCCTGCTTGGTCCTGGAGAACTACTATTACTGATCATTTGTATAGAGCTGCAAGCAATTCACAGCACTGTACAGGCACATGTAAAAGACAATCCTGCTCATCAGAGCTTACAGTCTAATTGAGACAAACAATACAACAGCTGAGGACAAGAATACATCTAGGGGTATGGTAAGAAAACACACAGAAGACTAAGTGGAACAGGATTCAAAAGCAGCTTCTAAGAGACGAGTTTTCAGTCTGGAATTTAAAAGGGCCAGAGATGAAGCCTGATGTACAATCTCAGGTAGTTTGTTCCAGGCATAAGGAGAAGCAAAGTGAAAGGATCAAAGTCCGGAGTTGGCAGTGGAAGAGAAGGGCACAGACAGAAGTGATCCGCTAGAAGAGTGGAGTTCCCGAGGAAGGGTGTAGGGAAACATAAAAGAGGAAGGTAGTGAGGAGCAGCAAAATGAGTACACTTATAGGTGAAGTCGATGAAATAGAAGAAGTCTAAAATGGATACAGAAACGGATAGGGAGCCAGTGAAGCGACTTGAGAAGAGGAGTAATATGAGCATATTGAGGCTGACAGAAGATTAACCACACAGCTGAGTTTTGAACAGATTGAAGGGGAGAGAGATGATTCAGAGGGAGACCAGCAAGGAGGAGGCTGCAATAGTCTAGACAGGAGGTGACTAAAGAGTGGATAAGTGTCTCAGTAGTGTGTTCAGAAAGGAAGGGCCAAATTTTGCTGATGTTATAGAGAAAGAAACAACAAAGTGGATGTGGATGACATCTCTGCTTTTTCCTTGTGGGAAGCTGACAAAGCGGTCCTTAGGGGACAGATGATCTCTCTAACCTGCGGGATTGGTCAGAGAGAGAAAATGAAAATTGCTCAGTTACAGAGAAAAATTTGAGAGCTGGAAGGCAAACACAAGCAGGGGGCGGGAGAGCGAGTGCGGAGGTTATTGGTATGAAAGAAAGGAGAGTTGCAGGCATTGGAGATGGAAGCTGTTACTTCTGATATGCAGCAGACTAGACGGCATTTTTATGAGCATGGTAACAAGGCTAGTAAGTTGCTGTTACGGCAGCTGAGGAGGCAAAGGGAAAAAAAGAGGGTCCTGGCAATACAAGGTTCTGATGGTCAGCCAATTTATGAGTCCTCCAAGATTGCTTCTAGTTTTCTTATGTTCTATAAAGACCTTTATGTCTCAGGTCTTGTGATGGGGGATGCAGAGATTGAACAGTGCCTTGTGGAGGCACATATCCCATCGCTCGTGGTGTAAGAACAGGAAGTATTGGAGCGCCCAATTTCCCTACCGGAGGTATTGCAGGCAGTACAGGGACTTAGGCCGGTGAAGGTGGCTGGGCCGGATGGCCTGCCAGCTGAATTTTACAAGTGTCTGAGAAGGCAGTTTGCCCCGTCCCTGTTAGGGTTTTCAATAAGATGCTTGAGAGATGAGCTTTGCCATCCTCCTTTTTGCAGGTGGTCATCACCGTTACTCCCAAGGAGGAGCAGGAAAGCTTGTTGTGCAGTAACTATAGGCCAACCTCTCTCCTCAATATTTGATTATAAGATCTTTATTAAGGTTTTGTGTGCCCGGCTCAACAAGCACATGCAGCCCTTGATCCATAGTGACCAGACGGGATTTATGAGGAACCATTTGGGTTTTGAGAATGTCGGTCATCTGGTTGGTATCCTCCATTTATTTAACATTTCTTATATACCGCCTTTCATGATATCAAGGTGGTTTACATTGAACAAACTGAAATTACATAGAACAGGGCATTATAACTTGGAGATAACTATTTTACAGGGAACGTGGGCAATGGAGGGTTAAGTGGCTTGCCCAAGACCACAAGGAGCACCTGTGGGACTAGAAACCCAGTCCTTCCGGCCCAAGGTTGCTGTCCTCTGGTGGGATTTGAACCCCCGGCCTTCTGGCCTGAGGTAACTTGCCCCAACTACTAGGCCGCTCCTCCCTCCATTTGCTTTGTGAATCCGATTTAACGCACTCTATAAGGTCGCTGGCTGCTGAAAAGCCCTTCAACAGGGTGGAGTGGCCTTATCTGCTAGTCGTGTTGCGGCAATTTGATTTTAGGCTGAATTTCTGTGGGTGGATTGACATCATTTATATTTGGCTGGAGGCCTCTGTGTTGTTAATGGATTTAAATTGCCTCTGTTTCGGCTGGGGCGGGGTACTAGACAGGGTTGCCCTCTGTCTCCACTCCTGTTGGCTTTGGCTATTGAACCATTAGTTGCACATGTCAGGGCGCGGGCATGTGAGTTGGGAGCTCAAGTTGGAACTACTTGAACTATTGGGAGCCGGTGGTGTCCCTCCCCAAGATTGTGAATGTTATCAAATGATTTGGTTGCATATCTGTTTTCTCAGTGAATTGGCAGAAGTCGGCAATGATGTGCCGTACCCAAGCGGTGGGCCCGTTGGCCATGCTATCAATGTTGGGGTTCTCAGTCATAGATCAGTTTAAATACTTGGGCATCATCATTCATAGCGACTTGTCTCGGTTATACTTTGCTAATTTCAATAAGCTGCTGTTGGTTGTAAGGGGAGATCTGCATGCATGGATGGATCATGCAGTTTCTTGGTTAGGTAGGGTTAATGTGCTTGAGATGTTGGTTCTGCCCAAAATTCTGTTTTTGATGATGCAGCTTCAAATACATATCCCCAGGAGGATTGGGGATTCCTAACATCCAAGCCTATTATTGGATTGCTTGCTTGCGTGCAACCTGGTGCTGGTATGGAGGGGGAGGGGTTGCTGACTGGGTACAGATGGAGGCCAGGTGGATGTCTCCTATTCCCCTGCAGAGTCCTCTTCAATCTCTTTTTGGGCCCGCTATGGAGGATATGGCATTTGATTTGTAAGGGTTCCAGAATCTCTCCATGTCTATTGCCCTAAACACCAGCATCCGTGCTTAGTTTTGTTAGGGAAATGGGGCGAAGTGTCTTTGCTTCCTTGAAAGCCCTGTGGCTGGTCTCGTTCTATGTGGATGGAGAGCTTGCCACTCAGTCATGTGGAGCAGATTAGGGGACTGTCCCTTTAAATTGTTTCCAGTTCTTTCAATTACGACATTTTGGAGGACAGCTGCCACAAAATGGGGAGGTGATAGCACCCCAAGGCCCCGGGAGAGGTTGTTTTTTGAGCCTATGCCGGCCAGGCACCTGATTGTATGCCTTTACAGGGCCATTACTGTGGATATGGCAGAGAGCGCTTCACTGCTCCCATCACAGCAGGCCTGGGACAGGGAGCGTCAAGGTCAACTAGATAGCCTGGGTGGATATCTGGAGTTATACCAACTCTTGCTCGATCTCCCTGTCTTTGGTAAACATCCAAGTGCATATTCTATTCCATATGTACATCATGCCTAGCCTGTTGTTTAAATGGTGGCAAAGTGCTGATGATTTGTGTTGGTGTGGGTGTGGAGGCCAGGGATATCTTGAGCATATGTGGTGGTACTGTCTGAAGCTGCAGACCTTTTGGGTAACGGTTCGATCTCATGTGCTGGCCATTGTTGGGTATGCCCTCCTTTAGAGCTTGCAGCCTTTGTGCTGGGTTTTCTTCCTTCAGGGGATTGGGATAAAGCCTTGGGACATCTCGTGAATGGTCTGCTATTAGCTGCCCAAAATGTCATAGCTCATTTATGGAAGTGCTCCTCCCCACCAACTGTTGCTGAATGGGTTTCCAAAATTTGTGAGATTTACCGTATGGAGAAACTCACGTTTGAGTTGAGAGGGAAGTCGTAGCTCGCCTATGAGGTGCTATCCTGATTTGTGGACTATGAAGGTTTCTTGCCTATCTTAACCCACAATGGTGTTAGGCTGTCGTTTTGTGGTTCAGTGTGTGGCACTTGACCCTTGTCCATTGACTCCCAGTGTACATGGGTTGCCCTGTGACCTGACGCAATTAGATGACAGTGATCCTGGGAGGATGTGATCTGACATAATTAGATGAGAGTGATCCTGGGAGGATGTGTGAGAGTATAAGGGGATGGGGGGGATTGGCAGGGGGATAGTGGGGGGGGGGGATATTATGGGAGAGTTCTTGGGGAGTTCCCTTTGTAGTTCTTTTTCTTCTTCTTTCGGGACCAAGATGGCAAGGGTGAGGGTGGGGGTAGAGAGTGGGTCTGGAAAAGGTGAACCAGTGCAAAAAATGTAACAAACCATCACACTAGGTCCTGAAACCTGTCAACAAAAGCTCACAAGTGGAGAAAAAAGACCTCAGTGAGTAATGCCATCAAGCCAACGCAACAGCTCTATGCCAGTGTAGCTGAAACCAATATGCACCTTACGCCAAGCGACCATACCATCATGGATCAGAAAAAAAACTTTCCTCTTCAACTCGTGAGACTATTATATGATCCACATATTAATCAACATCACTATGCAGGCAAAATCTTCACTAAAACAAGATCACTTAGCTGGAGCAAAATCCAGCTAAGTGATCTTGTTTAATATGTGGATTGTTAATAGTCTCACGTGTTTAAGAGTGGATTTTCTTTCTGACCTATGATGGTAGGGTCGCATAGCGTAAGGTGCATACTGGTTTCAGCTACGCTGGCATAGAGCCGTTGCGTCGGCTTGGTGACATTACTCACCGAGGTCTTTTTTCTCCACTTGTGAACTTTTGTTGACAGGTTTCAGTGCCTAGCGTGATGGTTTGTTGTTACATTGTTTGCACTGGTTCACCTTTTCTTGTAGCTTTTGCTGTACCAGGTGCTTTGAGGTTTGCATTTGGATTATGCTGTCTGTTCTGGAGACAGTTATATCTCTTTTTTCTCCTCTTCCTCCTTGATGCTTTTGTACCATTGAGGATGGTTATGGTTTATGCAATCCTGTTCAGTAAATACGTACTGTTTTTTGCTTGTTTGGATTTCTCTGAACAAACAGATTGACATAACAAAAGAAATACACATCCCAAAGTATTAACCCTAGATATAATACAAAGATTTTTTGTTGGACCATATTTTCAATGAAATTATTCAATTAAAATCACTATACAATGTAGTCCAATTAAAATGAAAGCCGTCAAGTATGAAGCAGAAAGGTTGTCATCTTTTTTGAAATAAAGGAAATTCCACAAGGGCTGGACAGATTTAAGCTACGTACAAATCTTTTTTGTCCTGATGCATAACTTTTATCAATAGTTAAGTTCGAAATGCAGTGCTGTGTTGGCAGATGTATGATGGCAGCTATCTGATGGACGAAGTGCTTAGCAAACAATTTTTGAAGATTTTTGAATGTTCCAATTTAATGGCTTGTTTTAAAATTTTAAACCTTCCATATGCTTAAATAAAGTAAAATGGACTATATAGTATACTGCATTTAACTGAATGAATTCATTGAAAATACGGTCTGACAAAAAAATCTTTGTATTATATCTAGAGTTAATAAGTTTGGATTTGTCTACTCTTAAGCGTCATTGCATTACTTTCACATAGCTTTAAATCCAGATCTATGCAGACCACATCTTATACGAACAAGTCATTCAAACCATCCAATCAAGAATCAGCATGTCATTAAAGCCGCGGCAAAGAAGATTAGTGCATAAAAAATTCTTACTTAACATTTTCAACATATACTTCATCTTAAGTTCAAAATAAAACTTTTCACTTATAAGTGCAATGTTGAACAAAAACAAAGGATCAAATCTTTGATCTATAATGAAAATTAATCACCACAATCTTAATCTCATGAGCTCACCTGGTGCTTATTGGTGCTTTTGGAAAGAAAGTGCTTTGTTTGACCCCTGATGCAGCAAGACACTGCAAAACAAATGTCTTTGTCGGGCAATAAACTAGGTTAAGTATATGAATTTTTGACTTGGGCAATAATTGAGATAGCACAGTTACTTACCTGTAACAGGTGATCTCTGGGAACAGCAGGAATAAGTCTTCACATATGGGTACGTCGGTACCGACGGAGTCTGCGCGGGAACGCTTCCCAGCGTCCAATCAGAAAGCCTTTGGAAGCATCCCACCATGCCTGCATGCTGCCTTCCCGCCTTCCCAACTGCCTCTCCTCAGTTAAGTTTTAAAGCTGAGACAAAGAGAGAGAGAGAGCAGAGAAGGGAAAGATAGAGATAGAGAAAAAACAACTCCTAGGGGAGGTGGGTGGGTTGTGAAAACTTATTCCTGCTGTTCCCAGAGATCACTTGTTACAGGTAAGTAACTGTGCTATCTCCAGGAACAAGCAGGAATGAGTCTTCACATATGGGGACTCCAAAGCTCAGATGCCCAGAGGAAGTCCTAGCATGTTGCAAGTCTAGAACGAGCCACGCCATTCCTCAGGACCTCAGGCATCCTGGGGATGGAGGGTAGGAGTTGAATACAGCAAAGGAGCTGTGGAACAGCTGGTTAGAACAGGGCTTCAAAAGGGAAAGAGCCTGTATAGAGGGCATTTAGTTATATAATATTGTGATCTGGGCCTCCCTTGTTGGCATTGCACAAGTCCACTGAGGTAGATATGGATCTGTTAGAAGAGCCAGTGAATGCACTTAAGAGGTACCTCACTGAGAAGTAGAGGTAACAAAGTAGAAAAAACAAGTGGAGGTCAGAACCCTTCAGGGTGAGAACAGCCCCAGGAAAAAAAACTGGGGTAGTATAAGAGGTACAGCTTCAGCGGAGACGCAGAAGGTACTATTGAAGTAAGCTTAAGCCGGTTTGGTCCAAAAATAGTACAATCCTTGGGCCAAGAGAATAAATGAGTCTGGCCCAACTGGACTGGGGTTGGTAGCAGTCCATGTAGGGGAGAAAGGGTGTGGAGACCCTTGTATCTGATAAGAGGGAAGGACAGACTCAGGAGCGTTAAGCTTTAGAGTAACTGAAGCTCCGCAATGTCTTTCCTAAATGGGGTCAATTAGGAAAGAAAAAAGGGACACGGAGAGCTTCAGGAGTACCTAAACCTAAAAAGGTTATGGTAAGGAAAAAATTTTGTTAATTACCACAGGAAGTGGTTATAGTGTAGCCCCCTAAATATGCTGGCACAGCATTGATAGGGGTAGTGCCCATCTGTAAGGATCAGGTAGATATAAGGATATCTGAACCTAACAGAGAGATAGATAAGTAGATGGATACAGATCTATCAAAAAACATATCTCATTATATCTGTAAATATATATCTATATCTATCTATCTATCTATCTATCTATATATATATATATTACACCCATAGGGTATATATGCATATATGTATAAAGAGATATGTATGGGCAGAAAAAACAGACAGATAGATATAGATAAGTACATATATGTATCTATATATACCTATATGAATATGCCGGTATAAAGACACTTGTCTCCAGGTGTATGGATGGAGAGATGTCCATAGAACCTCATCCCCTCTAGGGAGAGAGAAAAATGTATTTGACAGCAAGAAGGTTGATACCTGCTTGAAGAGATATATAGAGAATCCTCTTTTCCTGGTTATGACTGGTAGAGTCAGAGGAAAGGTTTCCCTGGCAAGAAGAGTCTGAAGTCTTTACAGAATTTGAGCTCTTGGATAACCAGGATGGCCTACGTGAAAATTGCAGAAGATAACTTCAGTCTGCAGACAGGAAGTCCAGATCTCTCCAGAACTGCAGTATGGAGAATGGATAGAGGACGCCCCTGGAGGAAGATACCCTAGTGACCCACCTATGAGGTCAAGATGGGTATTAGGCGTCCTCTAGCTGTCTGTGAAGAAGCTTATCTCTGACTAGAAGATTCAAGGAGATATGGGTCAACTCAGGGAATTGGCCCTCCTTGAGGTTTTCACAGAATGAAAGGCCTGAGGCTTATGCCTCAAAAGAGATTTAAGATGAGACGGTAAGGGTAGGGATTACCTGCCAGACATGGAACATGACTGGGGGACCCCTCCTAATCATCTTAGGTTATCTGCTAGGCCAGATACTGATGCTCTCTAGCAAGGGCCCATAGTGCAAAGCTACTCTGTAGAGATGCAGAGAGCATGCTGCAGGTTGGTTAGAAGAAAAAACTGGCTGTGGAAAGCCAGTAGGCGACCAGCTATTCTGCCAAAGACAAGGGGGCAAAGAATAAAAGGTAACCAACCAGACTGTGATAATAGGGTTTCCCAAACGAGACTACTAACCAGTTTGGGACCTCGCAGTAAGACTAGGAGGATTGCTAGTGGAGGGGAAGCCCTGGTTGTGTAGTGAACAAAACCAGTGGCTTAACCACTAGGAATTGCTGTATGTGCAGCAACTACCAGGGCAGCGTGGAAAAACTTGTTTTCCCTCTTTCTTTTTTGGATTGGGAAAAAGAAAGAACAGACATGGTAGGACTTCCTATAGTCTGATGAGCTGCCCTAAGGTAACAAGGGGGGAACAATTCCAGAAAGAAGAAATCCCCCGGTAGAAAAGGTAGAGGACCTTAGGGGCTTACCGGTTTAAAGAGTCCCTCTTACAAACCAATGTTATAGGAAGAGGGAGGTAAGACAGAGTTGCAAGAGACCGACTATGGAGGAAGTCTCTGACCGATGAGATGATACATGCCAGTACAGGGAAACAACTGTCTATTGATAGCTGTTACCTCTGTTTCCTCCAAGAGGAAAAGGAAAATCTGTTAAGTATGGGCATGAGCATCATAAAGACTCTTAGAGTTAGAGAAAAGATGTCTCATGAAGAGATATCTAGGAAGGTTAGGATGAAAATTGGTGCAGATACTTCAAGTGAAAAGAAGCAGACTGCCACCCTAACCACCAACCAAGAGGGACAATGATCTATTTGAAACCCTGCGACTGCTGGGTTTGTTGACCCTGTTGAGGTTGTGGATTCTTCAGACCAGGACGATGTTTCCCCTGTTTGGGAACATCTGTGTGATGGGCAGATGATGGATAAAACCTTCTCCCCCTAGGGGAAGAAAGTTTGGTAGGACATTTCCTACCTACTGGGAAAGCAGAAGGCGTAGGACAGCCTCTAGAAACAGGACAGTCAGTTGTTAACTGAGCAACCTTGAGTAAAGACTCCATGTTAAAGAGATTTTCTCCAGTGCGTGGAGTATTTCCCAGTCTAACTTGTGCCCATTTATCTAAGTCTGAAGCTTGGAGCCAGGCTTTATGTCGTGCCCCTATAGCTATAGCAGAAGTCCTGCTAACAGACTCGAAGGAGTCTAGGGAAGCACGAGTAAGAAACCTAGAGATATTCTGAGCATGACTAACCAGTGAGGAATAGTCTGCACTCTTGGGCTCTGGAAGAAAAGGAGTCAAAAGATGTAATTTCTTTGTGACCTCCTCAAGACCCATATAAAAAATATATAAGAGAATTCTTGCTGAAAGCATGGATGCCTGGAAGGTTTGACGTCCAAAGGCATCTAGTGTCTTAGACTCATGACCTGGTGGATAAGAAGAGTGCTTTTTTGTACTCTTCACCCGCCTCATTGCTGATTCTACTACAATGGAATGATGAGGAAGTTGAGTCCTTTGAAACCCTGGAGAGGGGGGCACCTGATACAGAAGATCAGTTGCCCTGGAAGGTGGGGGTACCTTTAAAGGAGTTTCCCACATTCCTAGAAGGAGATCCTGTAAGGAATGATGCAAAAGAAGCATGATGTTCTACTTTGCTTTGCCAGGAATATAGAAGGATCCTGTATTCCCCTGTGTAGGATCCTGTCCAGGAATAGAAATGGCAAGTGATTTTGCCATATCCCGGAGGAAAGCCTGAAAAGAAGGATCCCCAGAGGGAACTTCCTTTGAATAGGCTAGATCTAACGAAGAACTAGCATTGGCACCGAGGGTACCGACATCGATACTAGTATCGGTACCGGGGACGATACCGATACTGGAAGGTCAGTCTGCAGCGTATCCAACGGCCCCTTAGGTACCGAGGACGCCAGACAACGATCCTTGGTGAGGAATGTTTCATCCAACACCATTGCCGATGCCGGGGTATCGGTACCGCTCGAAGCGGATGCCACCACCAGGCATGGCTCAGGTATGTTCTGTGAGGGGTGAAACTCAGGAACAACCTGAAACCCCACACGGGTTTTGGAGGCCGAAGACTCCCACCGGGGTTTTGAAACCAGTGGATTCTCGAGGGCAAGGCCGGAGGCATCTCTATGCTGTGCATGAGATTTGCCACTCGAGGACTGGCTAGTCTTAACAGACTGTTTTTGGGTTACCTGATCCTGTGTAGAAGAAGATATGGTCGGTACCCTGAAGTTGGATGGGGACCGCGTGTTGAGGGAAACTCGATGTTGAAAACTTCTTCTCACAATACTATTGCAGGAGGGACACTCCGGAGGAAAATGGTCAGGACCCAAACAGGTTAGACACCAATGGTGAGTGTCCAAAATTAAGGTTGTACCGCCACAGTTTGTACATTTCTTGGGGATAGTGGCTGGCGGTTCCATGAAGGAAAGTGGAGAGGCCTAGCAGGCCTGAAAACCGTGAGACACTAGGAAGGAAAAATATATTCCTTAAAAAGGAAAATTTTTACAAGAAAAGAAAAAAGAAACACCGGCGGTACTGGTGGCGTCGGGAAAGGCAGTCGCGACCACAAGAAAACTAAAAAATAAAAGATGAATTTTCTGCAGTAATAGGAGGACATACTGCCGGCTCCGCGGAAAAATGAAAACTGAGGAGAGGCAGTTGGGAAGGCGGGAAGGCAGCACGCAGGCGTGGTGGGATGCTTCCAAAGGCTTTCTGATTGGACGCTGGGAAGCGTTCCCGCGCAGACTCCGTCGGTACCGACGTACCCATATGTGAAGACTCATTCCTGCTTGTTCCTGGAGATGAGTAATTTTTGATTGTTTACAATGATAAACTGTTGGGCTTTTAATAAGGAAGAATTTTGATGAATTAGATTATTAAAATGTTTTTGCAAATCAGTTGTGATATAAGAAATAATTATAAATATAGGGGCTTATTTTTGATGAATTTGAAAAAAAAAGAATTTTTGAATAAACTAAAACTTCTTTTATCTTGAAGGTTTTCCAGGATCAATGATGGATGCTAAGCGTAGCATATGAGATATATTTGTGGTTGGCTGGGAGACGCCGAGATCCTCTCTCTCCCTTTTAATTGTATTTCCAGAGGGGTTATTTTTTGCAGTTTTTGTAGTTTAAGTAGTAAGAGGAACCATGCTATTTTTGCTCTGCACCTATTGTTGGAGAGTTTCTTTGGACTCAACATATTTACAAACAGTGTTTCCCAAGCTTTTCAAACCCAAGACACACCTACATTAACAAAAATGCCATATGAGGAATTCACCTCCATGGCCCAATTTCATTCCATATGTCTGGGCCCTCTGTGCATCCGGCCAGAACTGGACGCACAGGAGTCGCGATTCCGATCCTGCGGGGCATGTCTAGCCCCGTGGGATCGGAATCGCGAACAGGCCTGAATATGCAGACTGGAACCCCGATTCTGTCCAGCCTGCACGTATAGGCCTTCCCCGGCTAACTCAGTCAGTGCTTGTCAATGGAGTTGCGGCGCCATGCGTCCGGTTGCCATGGCACCGTGGCTCCACTGAAGAGCCACAATCCCCGGCTGCCGGCTTTAAAAGTGAATTCCCCGCAGCCCGACCCCCAATATGGTCTCCTAAAGCCAGGGTCGGGTTGTGGGGAATGTCCTTGGCCTCCCCCTGCCCCATCCGCGCCTCAGGCCCGCCATCCCCCGATGATTAGGGGAACTTATTCCACCTCAGAGGTGGAATAAGTTCTCTGTGTAAGTTGCCAGCCCTGTACGTCCGGGGCCGGCAACCACCCACTGCCTGTCCCAACACCGTCCCTGATCAGCCCCTTTCCCGCCCCCATCTACCTTCCCCATACAACACACGGGGAAGGTAATCAGGCCCGGGAAATGGCATGCATAGCAGGGGTCGGGACGTCCATCCCGCTATTCGTGCCGCAGAATGACCCCCCATGTGTGCACTGCCCTGCAAGCTGTCCATTCATTCCCACACTCCGGGGCTCATATTATAAAAGTTAGGAAGGTGAGCCAAACATGACTACACATGTGCTTAGAAAGAAGCTCTTGGAGGTCTGACAGCATCAAGCATGATAACTTTTCTGTGACATATCTAATCAAGTGCGACAGCATACCCGTTGGGAAACACTGGGTTACAGAAATGAAGATATAGAGGAAAGGGAAGGAGAGCAAAAAATCTGTGAATAAGACACTGGTGAGGAGGCAGGTTAGGAAGGAGATTAGAGGGCCCAAAAACAGGCCATGGGAAGAATAAGAAGGAAAGGTCCCATTCCCGGAACCTTCTGCAAATGTTTTGCTTGGGATCCTTGAATCTGCATCACTGAAGTCGCACATACATGCACAAAGATTAGCCCTTTAAAATGCAAGTTCTGATACTTACTGTTTGCCTTCAGTGGCAGGCTTCAGAACAAACTTGTCAAAATAGAGTCTCACCAGCCGTTCCCTCTCCTCTAGTTGTGGAAGAGCAAAGTTTACAATTTCATCTATTCTGTCATTGATGGCCCAGTCGAACTGTTCAGGCTGATTACTGGCTAAAACCATCATAAATCTGATGAAAAAGAGCAAAAGAAATCCTGAGTGTTGCAATACCTGCTAATATCACAAAGCTAATAATACTAAATTCAAATTAAAAAGCAAATACACACAGTATGCAATCCCCTCCTAACACACACTGACTATCAACCAAGATTACTGTTCCAGACCTAGGGAGGAGGTACAGTTGTTATTCTAGATTCCCCTACCTGGTGAAAAGTGAAGATATGCCACAATATCCTGCCTTCCAGAACTACCACCTTCATCTTACTGCTAAAATAACTCAGGACTGTTACTGGAGAGAGTTAATATTCCTTCTGCAGTTGTACATGGAGCCATTCTGCATCTAACAGCAGGATCTTGACAGTTATGCAGCTCTTTTTAGGACAAGCATGGTACTGGAACACTGTGTCTGTTCCCACCACAAAGACTGTTAAAAAAACAAACAAAATCAAACCACATGAGACCTGGGCATTTGGAGGGCAATTTTAAAAGGAATTTCCTCACGTAAACTATTTTGGGAGTAATTTTATAAGAAGTTGGACAGGTTTGATTCCCACTATTTATTTATTTATCCATCCATCCAGATTTGTATACCACCTTATCCTTCAATCAAAGTGGAAGGGGAAAAGAGGTAGTATATTTAACATCGGGGACAAACATACATATAGTTTGGGGGGTTTTTCCCCAGGAGGGGTGATGGTGTTAGATGCGTCTTATTGGCAGGGTGGGAGTTGAGGTTCTTGTTCAAAAGAGGCCCTGAACAGATAGGTTTTGAGGGATTTCTGGAAGTCCTTTAGGTCCTCTTGTGCTCTTAGTTCTTCGGGGAGGGTGTTCCAAAGGTCCGGTGCTAAAAATGAGATGGCTCTTCTGGATGTTGATTGCTTCGTTTTGTGGTATCCGGCAGGGGTGAGGAGTCTGTTGCTGCCTTGTGTCCTTCTGGGTCTGCTGCTAGTGTCTCTGGTTACTATGGTTTGTAGAATTTCTGCTGAGCATTGGTGTATGATCTTGAATATGGTTAGTGTCACTTTGAATTTTGCCTGTGCTGCTATGGGTAGCCAGTGCAGTTGACGGAGAACTGTTGTTATGTGATCAAATTTGGGCATGCCTGTGATTATGCGGGCCACGGTGTTTTGCACCATTTGAAGTGGGTGTACAGCGTTCTTGGGGAGTCCCTGATATAATGAGCTTCCATAGTCCAGTATGGGGGTGATGACTGCTTGGCACACTGTGCGGAAGTGTTCTTGGCTGAGTATTGGCTTGAGTCGTCTGATGATCTTTAAACAGTGGTATGCTTTCGCTGCAGTTTTGTTTATGTGAGATTGAGGTTGAGGTTCATGTCTATGGTGACACCGAGATACTTTATTTCTTGCTTTGTTGCAATTGTCCTGTGTAGTATGTTGATCTCTTGGGGTGGGTTGAAAGTGGTACTCCTGGTAACGAACATTGCTTCGGTTTTATCAAAGTTTACTCTGAGGTTGTTGTAGGCGAGCCAAGTGTTCATATGTTCGAGGCAGTTGTTCTTTGCTGTTACGTCAGGGTGCTCAGGTCAATTGGGGTGTACACCATGATATAATCTGCGTATGGGTGATATTCCATGTTGTGTTGTTTGATGAAATTGCATATCGGTTGGATATAGATGTTGAAAAGTATGGATGACAGGGCAGATCCCTGTGGTATTCCTTGCGTGGTGGGAAACTGTGTTGATTTCTTCTGCCCGCATTTTACTTGATGTGTGCGGTTGCTTAGGTAGGAGGCGAACCATTTCATGGTGTTGTTGCATAGTCCAATTTCTTGAAGTCGTCATAGGAGTATGGGGTGTGATACCGTGTCAAAAGCAGCAGAGATGTCGAGGAAGATTAGTAAGAATCCTTTCTTTATGTTGTCTATCCCCTTCAGTAGGTTGTTGAAGAGGGATGTGAGTAGAGTCTCCACGTTGTGCTGTGGTTTAAAGCTGTGTTGATGCAAGTCTAGAGGGGCATGGAGATCCATGTGGTCCTGCAGTTGTCTGCACTGCTTTCTCGATGATTTCGGAGATGAATGGCAGGCTGGAGTTTGGATGGTAAGACTTCAGGTCCGAGGTGTCTAGTGAGTTGTTTTTAAGGATTGGTTGTATGGTAGCTTGCTTTAGCGTCTTTGGGAGGTGCCCTTGTTGGAGTGACTGTTGTACTATTTTGTGTAGGTGGTAGCTTAGTTGGCTCTTGGATGCTTTGATCCACTCCACTGGGCATGGGTCTGCTGGAGCGGTTGTTGTATTGAGGGAGCCCACAATGTTTTCTATTTGCTGTATTGTTGGTACAGAGAAGTCGCTCCATGTCTGGTGGGTTTCTTCGAAGGGTTGGTTCGAAGGGTCCTTGTGGCCTTGGGCAAGTCATGTAACCCTCTTCACTGCTTCAGAAAAATCCAATTTATCAATGACCCTGTTTAATGTACATTACCAAGTTTAAGTTACAATGTAACTCACTTTGACTGAAATGATAAAGCAGTATAAAAAAAAGCCTGTTAAATAAATAAATAAAACATTTTAGTGATTTACGTCCAATTATGGGCATTTACATGTGTATTTTAGTCAGCCACTATTCTATAAGCATGCACATAAGGCAGATGGGAAGAGTTTTGGCGCATGCTCTTGACAAATCAAGGCTTGGTGTAAGTGACTGCACCTAGATTTAATGCACATTTTCACCAACATACGCCACTATTTTATAAAGTACACAGGTATGCATACTTTACTTTATGATATAGGTTTGAAATATGCAGACAAAAACACAGTAACTATGCAGGACCTTTAGAAAGTTACCTTCTTTATATGCAGGAAGGTGACATTTTACTTACTAGTTAATGTCCTTTCCTTGAGTCCTGCTAGACCAGTCCAGACGAGTGGGTGTGTTCCCCTACCAGCAGATTGGTGGGGACAAAGAACCAATGAAAATCCATTTTTCAATGACATCACTCCCATGCCTCTATTCGCCTAAGCCACCAGAGGTCCTTTCAGTATTTTATCCCAAAGCATATGGGAAAACACCGCAAGCTTGACACAACTCAACCATGGGCAACAATGAGTGATCAACAGTAGAGAATTGTGTATAGGAAAGCATAAACATAAGGCTGTCAATAGACGATAAACTTGCAGAGCCAAATATAAAAATCAGAGCGGACCCAAGCATTTTGCAACAAAAGAACAGAGCAATACAGTTCAAGGGGCAGGCCCTGGACTGGTTTAGCAGGATTCAAGGAAAGGACATTAACTGGTAAGTAAAATGTCACCTTCTATATGGTCCTGCTAGACCAGTCCAGACAAGTGGGATGTACCAAAGCTACAATTCCACTGGGCAGGAAGAAGACACAGCAACTCGCAAAATCCTTGAGCCAAAGGCCGTGTCCACCCTTGCGTGGACACTCAAGTGGTAATGTCTGACAAAAGTGGAAAGTAGTGCCCATGTTGCGGTTCAACCAATGTCAGCAGGAGATACCAAGCTCCGCTCCACCCAAGAGGACGCCTGTGCTCGGGTAGAATGGATGCACAAACCCTCTGGAACCAGCCGGTTCCTTAACAGATATACCAAGGCAACGGCCTCCTTAATTCAGCACCCCAAAATCGACTTAGCTGCCGTGTCATCCTTGCGCAGGTCAGCAAACAGCACAAAAAGATGTTCGAACTTATGAAAGGAATTCGTAACCTCCAAGTACCGAAGAAGCACCCTCCAGACAACCGCAGGCAAAGATCCTTATCCACTACTCCATAGAGGAGGGGGGCAGGCATACCACCCTGTTTCACATGAAAGAGAGAAAACACCTTAGGCAAGAAGGAAGGCACAGGCCGAATGAAAATGGCCTCCTTTTGAAAAAGACAGATAAGGATCTCGACTAGACAGAGCTTGCAGCTCAGAAATCTGCCTTGCAGAACAAATCATGAACAAGACAACTGTCTTGAGCATCAAATCCTTTAAACTAGTGCACTTCAATGGGTCAAAGGGCGCCATCATCAGGACCCTGAGCACCACAGATCCCATGAAGGGATCACACACCAGAGGGGAGGATGCAGACATCGAACCCCCTGGAGAAAGCGCAAGACGTCCGGGGTGCAAGGCTAGAGACTCACCAGTCATCGGACTTCAGAAACAGGCCAAAGCTGTTATCTGAACTTTCAGGGAGCTAAGGGAAAGGCCCTTCTCTAGGCTATCTAGTAGAAAGGCCAACAGAGATAGCAGCTTGGCCGCCTGAGGAGTTAACTGCCAAGCGTCACACCATTGCTCAAAGAGGCACCAGATCTGCATGTATGCTAGCTTGGTAGACCACCTCCGGGCTCCAAGCAGAGTGGAGACCATGCTGGAGAGTAACCCTTACATGCTAGCCGTCTCTTTTCAAGAACCAAGAGATAAGCGAGAAGGGAACTGGGACCATGAGGTCCCTGCTGCAATAGGCCCCGAAGCGGAGGCAACCAAAGAGGAGGTACCTGCAGGAACCGCATCAGGTCTCCGAACCATGCAATCAAGCTTGCTTCAGCCAATCCGGCGCCACTAGAACAAACCTACCTGGCTGGCGTTCTATACATCGAATCACACGCCCCACTAGGGGCAACAGAGGAAACATGTACAGCTGGTGCTGATTTGGCCAAGGCAGAGTCAGGGCATAGATGTCCTCTGCCCTCATCTCTGTGTGGCGGCTGAACAAGCGGCAAACTTTGGATTGGAGTGCGTCACCATCAGATCCATTTTGGGGCTACCTCAGTGGTGCAGAATCAACTGAAATGCCTCCTGACTCAACTCCCACTTTCCAGGATCCAGAGAACCAGCCGAGGAAGTCTGCTTCCACACTGTCCACCTTGGCAACGTGCTGAGCCAACAAAGCTAGGAAGTTCTTCTCTACCCATGCAAACAGAAGAGCCATCTCCAGAGCTACCCTGGCATGCCTTGTGCTGCCTTGCCAATTGACATAAGCCACTGTCGTGGCATTGTCTGAAAACATTTGAACCGCTTAGCCCTCAAACAGAGGCCGGAAAAGCAGAAGAGCCAATCTGATGGCCCTCGCCTTGAAGTGGTTGATAGACCACACCGCTTCCCTGTGGTTCCATGGTCCTGGGCCGTACAATGGCATCTGGCATCAGGAGGAGCCAGGAGAAATCGTCCAGTGGCATGCCCTTCCTCAGATGACAAGGACATTGCCACCACCACAGGATGGACTTCAGCATCAATGGGAGCAGGAGCCTGCACTCAAACTCCAGAGAACTCAGGGACCACAGATTCAAGAAGGACTGCTGGAAAGGTTGCATGTGAGCACGTGCCCACGGCACCATCTGTATGGTTGCTGCCATTAATCCGATGAGCTGAAGAGAATCCCAGACTGTGGGAACTTGCTGCGCACAGACCAGCACCAAGCAATCCAACAGACTGTGACATTCACTTCTGGCAGGAAACTCTGCCCACTCAAGAGTCAAAACATGCTCCCAAAAACTCCAAGGACTGAGAAGGCCGATTGATCACTCAGGCTAGGCTTTCTAAGAAGAATACAGATCCCTTGGTGCCACAGCCACCACTAACATGACCTGAGAGAACAACTTCGGGTTAGTAGAAAGCCCAAAAGGGAGGGCGGCGAACTGATAGTGAGAGTCAAGCACAACAATACAGATAATTTGCTGAGCCACCCAGATTGGGATATGAAAATATGCTTCGCCCGGGTCCAGAGAAGCCAAGAACTCTACTTGCTGCACTGCTTGAATCACGGAGCGTGAGGCTGCCATCCAGAAGCACAGGATATGCAAGTGCTCATCGACCCTCTTGAAGTCCAGAATGGGCTGGAAGGAACCATCCTTTTGGGCAACACGGAATAGATGGAGCATCTGCCCTTATCCTGCTTGTGCGATGGGAAAGGCATCACTGCCTTTAGGCGCAGCAACTTGCCCAAGGTGATCTGCAGAGTGGCACTTGATCGCAGACCCACAAGGGGAGATGATGAAGGCATCCGGAATCAGCTCTTTGCATTCCAGGATACAGCTGCACTGAATGGGGTCTAGCACCCAGTGATCCTTGTCAATCTGGGCCCTTTCCTGAAGGAAAAGGCGAAGTCCGGCTCCCACTGGGGGAACCAGGGAATGGGCTCCGAAACTTTCATTGTGCAGCCTGGGAGGGTCCTCTTCTGGAAGGGACCAAGACCCTGGACCTGCGCGTTCCACAAAATGACTGCGAATGAGTCCGAAGCCCAGAAGCAGAGGGAAGAAAGGTTTTTCCAGGTCGGTAACAATGAGAGTCCCGAGACCCTTGGAATCTGGCCAGCACACCCTCAGTGGATAGGCAGAGGCTGATGAGAAGGGGCACTAGCCCGCTTCACAGGCCCCTTGGACCTATCATTTGGAAAGTGATAGGTTTTGTCTCACCCACATCCTTCACCAGCTTCTCCAAAGCAGCACCAAACAGAAGCTTCCCTTAAAAACCAGCTGGGCCTTGGAAAATGTGTCTGTTGTCCAGTGCTGGAGCCAAATCCAACGCCGTGACACCATCATCAGAGCACCTTCCCTGGCTGCCAAACATACCAGGACATACATGGCATGAGAAAACAGGCCATAGCCGACTCCAAAAGAGGGGAAGTACCATCCAGTGGAAGAAACTGAATCCACTGGGAACAGGGCTCAAGATGTCAGGCTGGTACATACTGCTAGCTGCAGAATAGCTGCCGCCATGGAGAGCTGGCTCCTCAACCACGAATCCACCTTACAGTCCAGAAAATCCTTTAAGGCTGATCTGCCTTCCACAGGAATGGTAGTCCATTTGGTAACTGCTGTGACCTGTGAATCCACCTTGGGACTGTCAAACTACTCAATGCACTCCTCCTCTGGGAGAGTGGAGATCTTCTTATACACTCTTAACCATTTAGGCAGGGAGTCTCAAGAGTCCCACTCTGATTGGATTATATCCTTAATCACATCTGGAAACGGGAAGATAGTAGTGGATTTTCACACTCCTTGAAGGAGCGGGAGTACTTTCGGTTCCTGCTCTGTGCCAGAAGCATCCATCAAGTTCAAGGTGGATGAGACCCTGGCAAAACAAAGCCACCAGCCCCTCCTTCCAGAATAGGCGGATCATTCCAGCCTCTTCACAATCTTCTGAAGGTGAGAATACTTTTACATCTATGTCAGCCAGTACCGAGCCATCTGAATCCAAATCATAGTCAATATCTCGGACAGCTCCCAGCTGTTCCCCATCTCCAGGGGGCACCACACGCCAAGGACGCTTAGTCAAAGGCAATCAAACAGGGCTTCCACTCTCTGCCTGCTTCTCACAAAACTGCACTCGGGGGCACCCAGAAGTCACAGGCTCTGAATTTCCATGCCAGAAGAACCAGGCCTGCTGCAAAAAAAGAAAAAATTCCGGGCAGGACAATCTGGAAGCTCTCCTCTTGGAAATGACCACCCAACACCAGGGACACAGACGTCACAGATTCCCCAGTGGGCGATAAGCAGTTCACAGCATGGTCGTGGGGCCGGCTGGATAGCCTTAGCCATAACACCATCAGTCACCTACTACCCTGAGGCAGGCAAGGCTGGACTAATCGCATCCCCTGGCTGAAGGAGGGGGTGCAGGTCCTCCAGGGATGACTCAAATTGTCATGCAAGAAGAGCAGAGTCCAGAATCTGGAGATGAGGCACCTTACTTGCCACAGATCAAACAACATTTCCTAGGAGAAGACAATGAGAGTTAAGGCAAGTATCACAACAGTGCACGTTAAGGCTGTGGTGGCCTGAAGGAGTGCATTAATTGCACTTTTGTCGCAATGTGCCGCTTGGGCAGAACATGTGTACAGACAGCGCAATCACCAGATGCACAAGAATATAAAACACTACTAACACGTGCAGAAAATGGCGGGAAACCCCCACACTGCACTAATGGTCATCAGCAGTCTACCCGGAATTGTGTCCCACACAGAAGGAATCGAGAGCTCCGAAGGACAATGACAATGACGAGGTCAAAGCTTTGGTACTCACCCCCTGAGAGCCCCAGGCAGACAGTCCATGCTGGGCTCAGCTCTACTCCCATAAAACTGTTTTACTTGCTTTTGCAGCACTGCATTTAAGGTGGGGAGAGGAGGAGGGAGAGGGTGCTAAGGTTGTGTGAGGCTGCTGCAATCTTCCAGATCCTTCCAATTTTGTGGCTGCTCAACAGGCTTTTATCATAATAAGAGCATGGAGCTGAACCAATTGTCCCTCCTCCTATGTCTACTGAAAAGACCGCAGTCTAGTGGGTTGGTTGGTTGGATGGTTTAGGCACTTGATATACTGCCCTTTACTATGTGTATCAGAGTGGTTTACAGATATAGCCTCTCACATCGCGCATAAGTGAAAGAGTCACCCGCAAAGTGGTCTGTTACGAGCGTTTTCATCTGTCTTTTCCTCTCAATTCTTCAGAGAGGAGAAAATCTATCCACTATCTGCTGAAGATAATGAAATACTGAAGGGATCTCTGGTGGCTGAGACGAATAGAGGCATAGGAGTGATGTCATTGAAACCTCGGCTTTTCATTATTTCTTTGTCTCCACCAATCTGCTTGTAGAAGAACACAACCCGCTTGTCTGGACTGATCTAGCACGATGATATGGAATAGGCTTTTAGATCCAAGAAGCATAGTCACTATTCTTGGAGAAGGAACGGGAATGTTGAAGTTTTGCAGATCTAGAATGGGGTGGAACCTGCCAGTCTTTTTGGGAACCAGGAAGTATCTGGAGTAGAAGCCCTGCCTGATTTGGTTCAGAGGAACCGGCTCGATGGCAAGGTTGGTCAGCAAGGCCACAACCTCGGTGTGCAGCAGGCTCCTGTGCATGAGGTCCACAGGCATCCTTGGGATTGTAAGAAGGCAGCAGCTGAGTGAAATGCAGCAGACAGCCACTGTGGACGATCTGCAGCACTCAGGCATCCGAGGTGACCAGAGGCTACCGATGGGCAAAGTGGACGAGCCTCCCCCCTACTTGTAAGAGACCACAGAGTATAATGGTTGAGTGGCTATGCTCCTGAGGACCCATCAAAACCCAGTGGGGGGCAGGCTGTGGCTTTGGGGTTTTCTCCCTTCGCTGTAGTGGGGGAGTTGGGCTTTGGGCTGCATCTGCAACTGGGATGGAACATACTAGCAAGGGCAGAAAGTTGTCTTGGCCTGTTTCTTCCATGTGTGGTCCAAAGTCTTTCTGGAGAGTCTGGTGAGGGTCATCTCCTCCTTCTCCAGCTCCTCGGCCTTTTCCTCCATGGGCTTGCCGAAGCAGTTCTCACTCTGACAGGGGACGCTGGCGATCTTGTTCTGGACCCACTGCTCCAGGTCAGAGGACTGCAGTCAGGCATTCTGCCATGTAGCGATTCCCATGGCTGCCACTCTACGGGCAGATTCAAAGGCATCGTAGGCGCTCCAGATCATAAATTTTGATAAATCCTTGCCATGAGCTACAAAGGCTCAAAAGGACTTGTGACAATCCTAAGGCATGAGGGGAGCAAAGTCCTCCATGTTGAGAATGACATCCTTGAGGAACATGCCCATGTAAGTCTTGAAGGTCAGGATCTGGGCTATGAGCATGGAACCCTGGAAACACTTTCTCCCGAAGGAGTCCAAGGTCCATGCCTCTGGCATGGATGGAACTGACGAGTGGGTTTTAGCACCCTTAGTCCGCATCAAGGCCAACTCGACCACAATAGAATTGTGGGGCAGTTGAAGCTTCTCGAACCCTGGGGCCTTCTGGACCCAGTACAGGAAGTCCAGCTGGCGACCAGCAGTGAAAGTGGCGCCTCCCACATTCACAGCAGCAGCCACTGCAGGACATGGTGGACAGGGACAGTCACTGCCTCACAGGGAGCTGAGGGGTACTAGAGGAATTCCAGTTCTTCTGCCCTCGGTTCCTCCTCTGCTTCCAGAGAAAAGGGGATGGCCTTGGCCAGGTCCTGCACAAAATCCTAGAAGGACATGCTTTCTGGGGGGTGACGTGTGCTGATCCAGAGGGGGTGACAGATTGGAAGGGAAGATCAGATGCCATCAATTCTGCCTCTTACTCCTATTCTAATTTGGACTTCAAGAGGAAGTCAAAGCAATGCCGAGTCTCCTCCAACACCAACGCATGGCTCAGGAGAGAGTGAATGTCGATGGGCCCCCTGCACTTGGCATGCTGATGGCGATAGCCCTGGGCCTTGGACTCTGACATGCTGGAGAGGGAGATGGCTCCAGTCACCAGAGTTGATACTGATCTCCCACCTGATGTCACAGCCAAGACGGGCAGGGCAAGGGTCTCCAGGATCGGCTGGAAGGAGTGCGGTGATGATGCATTCTGCAGAGCTTCCACCGCTGCCACGTGAGTTTCCAATGCTTGTAAGCAGTCCTCCAGAAACACCACTGATGAGGATGCCGCAGCTGTGGACACTGCTGGTGATCCCTTGGGTGGGGACTCCACGATGATTGGGATGGGTCATTGGGAGACATCTGGCTGCCCTCCTTGGCACTGGGAATGGACTCTGCCTTCTGGGTCGGGTCCTTCTGCCAGGGAACGTTGGCTGGCTGCTCCCGGCCCTCGCCGTCTCATACCTTGAGGGGGGTGCGGTAGTGATGCATGTAGATTTTCTCCTTGTGCTCCCCTTTCAATATTTACAGAGTCTCTGCAGAGGATTTTCCCTCTCCAATCAAACTCCTCTGCTCCGACTGAGCCCTCTGCTCTTTCCCTTTGGCCACCTCAGGCGTGGATGAGGGAATCGGGGCCGAGGATGCTGAATCAGATAAGCTGAAGAGGGCCTCCTTCTCCTTTTCCTGACCCTTCAGGCCTCGACGCATCACAGATAGAGCTTGCAGGATGATGGCTGGTGATTGGGTCCAAAGCATTGTAAGCACCAATTGTGGCGGTCTGTGGCAGAGATGGTCTTGCCACATTTGGTACATTTCTTAAAGCCGCTAGCTGGCTTAGACATGCCAAAAAATACCAAAATCAAACTGAAAAATGGCCATGGGTGGGAAAAAGACCCCCAAAAGGGAAAAACCGCCATGAGGCGCCAAAAAAAAAAAAACAAAGAGAAAAACAACACGCATAGGGTAAGAAAAAAATGCTGACGACAGGTTGGTGAAAAAACAAGCAAAAGCTCCGCCATAAGGGCAAGAAATACAAACTTTTTTCTGGACTGCAGGAACACGTCCTAGGGGCTCTGTGGAAAAAAGAAGACTGCAGAATATGGTGCCACAGTGGACGGGAAAGGCAGGCACATATATGCGGTGTACCTCCCAGAAGTCTCCAAAATTTGGAAGCTGGGGAGTGGTCCGTGCGGGGCTCTGCCGGTGACGTCACCCATATGCGAGGACTTATTTCCTGCTTGTTCACGGAGAACTACATTTAAATGTCCGGAAATGGGTGAAAGCTTTAGGATGGTATGCAGTTGGAGCACTGAAGTAGAAGGATGTGTATTGGAAAAATGGAATTCCTACAATTGCCGTATTCTGAAATTCATGATGTTTACATTTATTTCATAGGGGATTACTGAAGATGAGGAAGGATGCAACCCTTCATTTCTGATGCAGACTGCCAAAACATCAATTCATGTCAGAGGAGGATTATTTGATTTTAAGAGTATTTCATGACAATATTGTGCATAAGATAGACAATAATAATTACAAGAGACATGAACTGTGGACATATGACTTGAGAGTGTGAATTTTAATGGAGCAGTTTTGGAAGATGTTATTACGGATTTTGAATTTGAATGCATTTTTAATTGCAAAGAAAAAACTGAATTACTGATCATACAATATAATGTGACTAGAGTAGTATCCTGTCTGAATCTCCTATGAGGTGTGATGGTCCTATAAGAAAAAATGACTGGATAATGCTGAATTGAGCTCAATGACTGATTGGTTTAATTACATTTCAAGCTCAAGTGGATTATTTTGGTGATTATTTTATAAAGGCAACATAAGTGCTGGTGTAAACATGTATGTCCTCTATTATGTATACTGCACATTTTATAAAATATGCACTTACATTACACAACGCTGCCTCTCCTCAAATAGTCCCTGGGAACGCCTGTGTGCAAACCGGCAAAGTTGGCAAACACTTTCCATGTGTGTACTTTTTATGCATGTATGTGGTCACATAATTTATAAGTTCTTTTCCGCATATAAAACAGGCTTTACAAGTGGAAAAAGCTTTATAAAATTGCTGCCCACATGTGTAAAGTCTAGAATTGCTACTGGGCTTCTTTTAAAAATATATTCCTTTGTAAAATGACTTTTTATGACATGCATGCAACCAAATATACTGCATGTGTGTTTTGGTGGCAATCTATGTATTTTATAAAATGCTTTGTGTTCAGCAAGCCTTTCATAAAATACTAGCAGTCTGATATTAAACATCGCAGTCCGTTTTTAAATAAAATCCAGATATTCAGTGCTAGATCTGGATTGCGGCTGGTGGTGAATATTTGGACAGAGCATCAAGTTGTGACACTATCCAGACAGTGATGGTATTCAGACTGGAGTTGCAACAAAGAGTCATAGATTGGGAATGTGATGTTTCATTTGAAGCAGTGGGAATGGTTCTGGATTTGTATGTGTTAAGCACGGTTTCCCCAAGGAGGTAAAATGCAGAAATTGAATGAATGTCCATGTGACTGATATGCTGTGATGTGCCTGGAAGGTCACGTGCAGAACTGCATTAAAAATGTCCGGAAATGTGTGAAAGCTTTAGGGTGCTAAGCAGAAGGGGCAATGAAGTAGAAGGGTGTGCGTATTTGAAAGATGTCCTAAAGTTATCTAGAAAGTGATCTTAATATTTCTACTCTTGATAAACCTTTTCCTCCGCCCACGTGCTACCCCTATATAACATCCCTAGCACTTTCCAGATAATGCCAAGCAAGTCCGGAAGGATAGCCAGCCACACTATCCATGTAGTGTCACTGAATAGCCACAAATACCCATAAAACGGTAGCCACTATCCAGAAATTTGCTTTTAGATATCTGGCCTTAGGGAAGTTTTTTTTTAAAAAATTTTAATGCACCAACCCAAAAGTCCATTTTCCTATCTAAACATCTTATACAAAGTATCTCGTATAATTAGCGATGGATAAATAAGCATGAGTTGTGGGGGGACAAGATTTATTAGAAAAATGAATAATAAAGAGGGAACTTTATAACTGTGGGCACAGGTAAAGTACGTGTATATTTTTCATTGTGCAGACTTGGCCAGATTTTCGAAATGAAAGTATATTCGTACCAGGGGCTGTATGCTCACTGCACAGAAGCAAGGCCTGGCAGTCTACTTCCAGTCGCACCTTGCCAAGATAACCCAGTGACTGGGTTGCCATTCACTTGATGGCACATGTTGCATTTACACTTGAATTTTCAAAAGCATGCGCGTAAGTGAAACCTCTCCATGGGAATGTCTCTGCTCAGCCCCTGTAAACTTATACACGCACAGGCTGCATTTATGTGACTTTACCTGCATATCAAGGAGGCAATTGTACAAAAGCACATTTATGCTGGTAAAGCATTTTACTACCCACTGTTGTCCAAGCCATAGGGAGGGTAGCTTTTGAAAACTACCCTACCTATGGCTTGGACAACGGTACCTAAAAACTGAACGTTACAGCCAGGGAGCAGCACATTCACCAGTGACATCTACTATATGTTAGTAACCCCATTCAGCACTGTCTGACGTACCTCAGTGTCAGTCAGGAGCAACCCTGGTATTTTTGAGGTAAACACTTCATGAGGTCTACTGGCAGCTACGGTGTGCATAACTCTAAATTTCCACATTAAAATTTCCCAGTATTATCTGCTCATAATTACTACAAAAATATCCATATATATACCTCATTTTTACCTTCCTTTGTAACCTGACTCTCTCTTTCTTAGAGTGACTAACTTACAGGTTCAAATTACTTGAAAAAATGGTGCAGAAAACTGATGAAAGCTATTCAGATGTATTAAGCTAATCCATTAAAAAGTATTATCTAGAACTTGTTTGCTGACACTTATTTCTACACTGAAAAAAATTGGGGATGCCAGTACTGATCTCTTTAATGAGGCCTTCTCACAACTTTCCTTCACTGCATTAATTGGTGTTGCTGGTTTAATGGTGCATTGTAACAGCAAATGGCAGTTTCACAGCAATGACTAGAATATTTTCCCCACATCTCACTATATGCTTCCATCTAGAGGCCAGAGCAAAGCTGCACTGCAGGCTCTGCTGTTCTTCAATGTACACAGCAATACTCTTTGTGCATGATATGAGGTTCTCAGAGTGAATACATCTTTCTACTGCTGTGGCTCAAACCACAATGGGCTGAGAATTCACTGGTCAACATTGAAATTGTTACCGACTTTAAAAGGCCCTAATCTGTAGTATCTTGGTGAGCTGAACACGAATATAACATTAAAAACATTTTATTGGCTCTCGTTTTGAAGATATTGCATGTAGTTCATTTTTGACGTTTCACTGTGTAAATTTATCCAGTAGGACATCAACAACATGCCAAATAAGCCTTGAATGATGTAATATTGCATCACTTTGTATGATACCAGCATGCACACATCATCCAGAGTTGATTGCATCATTTTCTGATGCAATGCAATACTACTGCCAGACAGCTGCTGAAGCCATCTGATGTCAGCAGTGTACTATACGCAGTCGGAAAGGAAAGTAATCTGGTATTCTGTTCCGATATTGAAAGCCTCATGAATGCCTTAAAAATCACTCATGACCCACAAGACTGGAGACTATTTATAGACTCTTCGAAACTGAGTCTGAAGGCTGTACTTTTGAACAATGGAAACAGTCTTCCATCTTTTCCAGTAGTGCATGCCGTCCACATGAAAGAGACATACGATAACTTAAAGCATCTACTGACTTCCATTAACTATAACAAGTACAGCTGGCACCTCTGTGGTGACTTGAAGGTAGTTGCCCTTTTAATGGGACTGCAGCAGGGATATATAAAATACATGTGTTTCTTATGTGAGTGGGATAGCCGAGCAAGGGATTGGCACTACTTGCGGAAGGAATGGAATCGCAGATAAAATGTAACAGTTGGAGAGAAGAATATCCAGCACCCAGCTCTGATTGAGACTCACAAAATCGTGCTACCACCCCTTCACATCAAACTAGGTTTGATGAAAAACTTCGTGAAAGCCATGGACCGCACTTTGCCAGCTTTCCGATACCTGCATGAAAAATTCCCTCGTTCAGCGAAGCAAAGATTAAAGAGGGAGCTTTTGTGGGTCCTCAGATTCGAAAGCTCTTCAAAGATGACCGGTTCAACAACTTGCTGCAGGGTGATGCGAAACAAGCATGGAATGCTTTTCGCCTAGTGTCAACAAACTTTTTCAAGAATGTTAGGGCAGAAAACTACAAGGAACTAGTAGAAGACATGCTGATGCAGTATCAGAAACTTGGCTGCAATATATCTCTAAAGATCCATTTCCTTGATTCCCATCTCGATTTCTTTCCCGACAACTGTGGTATGGTTAGTGATGAACAGGGCGAACGTTTTCACCAGGATATCGCAACGATGGAGCAAAGATACCTGGGAAAATGGTCCACTACAATGCTGGCTGACTACTGCTGGACACTCCACAGAGAAGCTCCCGAACAGCTGCTCCCGAACAGCTGTACAAGAGACAGGCGAAAAAAATCTAAGAAGTAGTCTATGACTTGGTTTTTACAGGCATTAACCGAAGGCCTATTATATATTTACTACTGACATGCATTTCGTGATGTAAACATTAATTCTTGTAGATTACAAAAAAAACTAGAGCCAACTTTGCAATTTCACTGTCTTATTCGTGTTCAGCATATAAAAATTGATAAGAAATGACTATTTTTATTTCAGTAACATGACTTTTGTAAAAATTTGTTGACCAGTGGAATCAGGAAAACCAGGGGTCAAATCCCATTTCTCCCACGGATACTCCTACTGACTTTAGGAAAGCCACTTTATCAAACACTTAGATTGTAAGGTCTTTGGGGCAGGGACTTATATTCAAATGACTTACAGCATTATAAGAATTCAGGTACAATCATTTGGAAAGGCAGACTAAAAATAAAAAAAAAATGCTACAATTAGCAGAAAGATAAAAAGCAGAATAACTTATTAGCTTTAAAGCCGTTATTCCACTGAAGGGCTATAGTGATATCGTAAGTTAGGAAGTGACACGGCAGCAGAATCCTCCACAGATGCAGCTACAGCGGCCTTTGTCTGCAGAGCATCCATCTTCTACTTTTAGCTATCTGGAAGCAACATTTTTTAATTTGACCAAATGCTCCTTACTGTAGAGGCTCAGCTGGAGCACCTCTGCTGGAGCAGGACACCAACTTCCTGCACTTTCTCTGCTCCTTTGTCCTAGGCCGGTCCACATATTTCATCAAAGTCATATTCTACTCTTGCAGTGGCTGCACAGTTTCAAAAGTATTTTCCCGGGTAACACTGCTCGTTTCATGAGGAAAAGGGCTTTTATAAAATTACCTAATCAATATGTGCATACTGCCTATTCGCATGCAAGTTTACCTGGACTGAGGCGCTTCAGGGGACAGGACTGGGGAAGGATGTCACTTATGTGCATACTTTTGAAAAGTAGAGCATCCGTGTGTAAATTAATCCTGAAAATGTGCATGCGTAGTAACACGTAGAATAATTTTCAAAGCAGAAGCACCCATGTTTGTTGGCTCTGAAAATCAGGCAGTCTGCATACATACGTGCGTACATTTTACCTGTGCACAGTTATCCCCCTTGTTGGTCATAAGCTGCTTTAATTTCTTGTGTTTTGGACAAAAATGCAATACAATGCGGGCCGCTGAGTCAATGCTGACTCCTGGAGACCCTGCAGCTCCTGAGTTTTCTTGGCAGTGTGATTGGAAGTAGATTGCCAGGCCTGTCTTTAGAGGCAATGGAGGGTTATCAAGTGACTTGTCCAAGGCCCACAAGGTGGGAATTGAACCCTGGTCTCTTGGTTACCAAGACAGTGTTCTAACCACTAGGCTTGGACATTAGCCTTTAAAACAATAAGGGACTGCATTTCTGGTTTTCTTTTGAGAGAACATTTTTATGAAAGAAAATGCCAATAGCAGTGGCAGCCAACAATGACACCAAAAATGAACGTCTTTCAGGTCTAGAGGCAAATCCCAGGCTTAGAGGAAGAGTGCTCCAAGCAGCCTAAAGGCACTGATGGTAAGATAAAATAAGACAACTCCAGGTCACACCAGTGGAGATATATTGCAAACTACAAGCACATTTACATTCCCTCTGCAATCAAATCTACCTTCTTGGTCCATTCCAGGCACCAAAAATGCAATTACCAAAGATCGGACACACGGGCCGGGGGGTTTACCGGTCTTGCTGTTTTCAACCACACACAAAAGAAAAACGCATCCATTACGAATCCATTCATGGTTTAAAGTATGGAAATCAAAGATTAGAAATGTGATAATTATTTCAGCAGAAGCAATGCCATTTATAAATGGAAAGAAGTAAGAAAATGGAATTAATACCAAGCAAACTGTGGCCAAGGGATAAAGGCAGTTGTCTCACACAAACAGTACTATACAACCTGTCTAATAAGGACTCTGCTTGATTAATGACAACATTTCTGTTAATGTAATGTTTTCCATCTCCTGACTAAAACAAACACCCCTGGCCCTGTTGCAGTCCACAAGTCCAGTGCATTCATCTTTATATAATATGAGGCAGGCCAGACTAGACTCTTACTTGTTGCTCTGCTCTCCTGTCCTGTAGAGGAATGCATTGAGTGTTGCCCTCAGGTCCTCACTGATCTTCTCCTGCAAAAGAGAAATTCCAGTAGGTGAGCTGAAATCGCAGAAGCTTGCTATTTAGGGCACTTTGATAAAATCTGCAAATTTCTGCCGGCACCGATGCAAATATCTTGGATCACTGTGGATATCACAGCCAAGAATATAAACAGGAAGGAGGGGGTGAACAGAAGACAACAGAACACAGACTAGCCACCCACCCCCCTTACCCTGCAATTAAGTGCTTCCAAAATGACCTGTAACTATCTTAAGATTTTCAGCTTTCCAGGGATGCCAGGCAACCATGATAGTACTAAACTGTTCTAGAAATACATTAAGACAGCTAGACACCAACAATTTTTACAAAATTATAAAATAAAAAAATTCTGATCAACTGCTCTAACCAAGCTTAACATTTGACTTTTCACAAAACCATAGACTGGGCAACTGGAATCAGGGTTGGGATCTGTCCTGAATAGACTCTAAGCTCTGTTGAGCAAGGACTGTCTCTAGGGTTGCCAACTTCTTGAAAGAGAAAAACCTGCCACCTGTGGTTAGCCATGCTCCATCATGCCCACCCCTGCTCCGCTCTTGCCCCACCCCCAGCCCCCTAAAAATAATTGCAGAGAGGGCAATGTGCAAACTGAACAAGCAAGATTGCTATACATTCTTAAACAGAAATTCCATACTAACAGAATACCTGCACTGTACAAAATAAAAGACAGCAGATGTCCGGATTGGCATTAGGAGGGATGCAACCTGGCAATTGCCCTGGATCCACAAGCCAGAAAAGGCCTCAGATCTGTCTGAGAATGAAAAAGGCACAGCTTGCTAGTGGGCTTTAGGCAATGCAATGTATGGGGCTCGACTCATGCAGCATATGGGGTCATGCAGGCGTCAGGGAGAGCTGCGATTACCGTGGCTGCTCCTGCTTAAGGCCCGCAGTGCTTGTGACTACTCCCGGGCGCTGCAATCCTGACAGCAGTCCAGCACTCTAGTGTAGCCACAAGCACCGTGGGCCTTAAAGAGAAGCATCCATGGTGATTGCAGCTCTCCCAGCCACCTACATGACCCCATATGCTGCCTGAGCCCAGCCCCATGGCTTCACTTTTCTTTTTAAATTCTGCCGCTGCTGTCCAGGGCTGACTCAGACCTACTATGGCCGCTGACAGCACCGATCACAGCCGGAATCCGTCCTGCTGCATGCGTAGGGCCATGCTAGGGTTTCTGACGCTGCCCTGCAACCTATAAATCATCGCCCCTTCCTCATTATTAGTAATGTTGGCTACACTCCACCCTCCTTTTTCCCAAACTCCTTTGTGAACTCTTTTCACGTGATGCTAGTATTTCTCCTTCAAATCCAATGTTGTAAGAAAATTGCAGTGAAAGGGCAAATGTATAGCCAGAATAAAAGTAACTACTTAGCAGTAAATACTTAGCAACATTCAAAGAGGCTGTGATAATCCAAAAAAGATCTGATTCTGGTCATCTCACTAACAACAACCTAAACACTCTCCAGTACCAAGCATATAGGTGAACTAATATAAAACCCTACAAAAGACACCGAAGATCTACAAGGCCAAATCTACCATACCATATCAGCATAAACGTCCAAAACTCATACAACAAGAGGCCTACTCAGAAAAAATAAGCACTATAAATACTGTAGGCGGCCCTAGAACTTCCATACAACTATTTGAAAAGTTGAACAAGTCAGATTACCGCAGTACAGTATAGATCCCAATGTACAAATTCCATGTTAACAGAACGCCTGGCCTCAGTCACACACTCAGAGCACAGACCATCATCAAGTACAAAATAAGTGACTACAACCTAAAGTAAAAATAAAAATATGTAGACAAAAATTAAACTGAAAGTCCAAGAAGCCCGACTCCGCATGCAGTACAACATCAGATAAATAAGAGATGCAGTTCCCCATATTGTGTAAAATATAAAGATAGTACAAAGTCCAATCACTAAATTGAAAATATAATTATTTGTTCTACTTTTGCTGTCTGACCATTTTATTCTCTGATCATGCTGGTCCCATTCTGAGGCTTCTACTTTCCTGTCTTCTCTTAGCTCTCTTCCTATGGTCTATAGTCCATCTGCCATTTCTTGTCTTTTCTTTTGTTTTCTTCACTTCCTTCCATCAGCCTATTTTCAGTCCCAGTAACCCTCCCCAGTATTAGACTCCTTTCCAGTCCTCCTCTCCCTGTACCTTCCATTGTCAACCCCCCTTGTATTACCAGGACTGCCACTGGTGTCCATTCCCTTCCAGTCCACCTCCTTCCCCACTGTCCAGCCCCTTCTAGTCTAAATACCATCCCTGGTATCAGCTCACTTCCACTCCCTGTGTCACTCCGCCCCCCCCCCCCGTGCCTACCAATTACCCTACCCTCTGTCCATCCCCCTTCCAGTGCTATTCCTACGTGCCCTCTCCTTTCCAGTTTCCTCCCCATTACCCAGCCACCTACCATCCCATCTACAAGTGTCAGCTTCCTTTCAGTCCCCCTCAAGTACCACCCCCAGGTGTTAGCGCCCCCTCCCTTCCACCCCCTCCTCTCTTCTCTAGTGTCATCACCCTTCCAGTCTCCCTCCAGTACCATCCTCAGCACCCTTCCAGCACCCTCCTTCCCCCCTGTCAGCACCTTTCCAGCCCCCTCCTTCCCCCCGTCAGCTCCCTTCCTGCCCCCTCCTCCCTCAGTGTCAGCTCCCTTCCTGTCCCCTCCTTCCTCGTGTCAGCTCCCTTCCAGCCCCTCCTTCAGCCTCTGTCAGTTCCCTTCCAGCCCCCTCCTTCCCCTCTGTCAGCTCCCTTCCTACCACCTCCTTCCTTCCTGTCAGCTCCCTTCTAGCCATCTCCCACCCCGTGTCAGCTCTTTTCCAGTCCCCTCTTTCCCGCCATGTCAGCTCCCTTCCAGTCATCTCTTTCCCCCAGGTAAGCTCCCGTGCAGCCCCCTCCTTTATCAGCTCCTTTCCTGCCACCATCTCCCCCCCCCCCCGTGTCAGCTCCTTTCCTGCCCCCTCTTTCCCCTGGCAGCTCCCTTCCAGCCCCCTCCTTCCCCTGGCAGCTCCCTTCCAGCCCCCTCCTTTATCAGCTCCTTTCCTGCCACCATCTCCCCCCCCCCGTGTCAGCTCCTTTCCTGCCCCCTCTTTCCCCTGGCAGCTCCCTTCCAGCCCCCTCTTTCCCCTGGCAGCTCCCTTCCTGCCCCCGCGCTCCCTTCCTGCCCCGTCCTTCCCCTGGCAGCTCCCTTCCTGCCCCCTCCTTCCCCTGACAGCCTCGGCTCCTGCATCTTACACAGCTGTAGCTTTGATAGTGATAATAATTGCAATTGAAAGCAAAACTGGTGTGGAGCCTTCCAGCCTCTGCTATGCAATCCCTGCTGCTATTGTCTCACTTCCTCTAACATAACTTCCTTTTGGGGGTGGGACACAGCAGCAAGGGTTACATAGCAGAGGCCGGAAGGCTCCACATCGGTTTCACTTTTATTTTAATTATTAGTGCTACTGCAGCTCTGTAAGATGCAGGAGCCGCAGCTGGATTGGATGGAGGGAGGGAGGAAAGGTGAGGCTGCGGTGGGATATGAAAAGCTGGTTTTCTGCCAGCTCAAAAAAACGGCTTTTCAATGGCCGGTTTTAACTCGCTGCCGGCAGCCAGCCTGGCCATATAAAAAGCAGCCAGGCTGCCTGAATACCGGCCGGTTGGCAACCCTATCTGTCTCCTACATGTATATGTACAGTGCTGCGTATGTCTAGTAGTGCTATGGAAATAAGTAGCAAAGTTTCCATTCCACAACCATCTGGAGTTTTTCCCCATCTTAATGCCCCTTCCCTTCTTACTTTAGACCAGCTGCTGCAGCAACAGTCCTTAGCAGGGTACCATGAAACAGGGCTCCTTCCATAATCCTGTAATCATTACTACTACTACTTTTTATCACTTATAAAGCGCCACGCACGCAGCGCTGCACAGCTAACCAACAAGAGTCAGCCAGAATACAAGAGACAGTCCCTGCTCATCAGAGTCATGCTCACTGGAGCTTACAATCTAGTCAGAACATTACACAGCATTGGTCGGATTAGTGCAAGGCACACTATGGTCAAAACTATATGGTCATGAGAGTTGACGGGGGTTAAGATAAGATAAGGATAGAAGTCAGGATCTGAAAGCGACAGTGAAGAGGTGAGTCTTCAACCTGGATTTGAAGAGGACCAGGGAGGGTGCCTGGCATATAGACACAGGTAGGCTGTTCCAGGCGTGAGGTGCAACAAGGTAAAAGGGGCGGAGTTGGGAGTTAGCGGTGCAGGTGAACGGCATAATCATGGGCTCTAAATCCAGACACTAGGTGTCACCACTGTGCAATGACTAAGACTCTCCTCCTCCTCACCTCTGTCAGGAAGAGAAGAAGACACGAGCTGGAAGTCTAATCAGTTCCCTTCCTAGCAAGGACAGCCCAAGGGTGATGAGAGGCCATGTGGGAGACTCAATGCAGAGCTTCATTTGTTTAAGTATCTGCATATCCATTAGCCTCATTTTCATACAAATTAGCATACCATATTTATTTGGTCAGTGCTATGACCAGGTTGATTATGAAGAGAGAAGATATAAAATGAGAAAAAATAACCGTGGTAGCTGTGAATTCAACATCATGGTGCACAGAATGGATTAGACTTTGCCAGAGCTGGAAAAGCCCAGAAAATCAGCAATAGTGAAGCTATCAGGCCACAAAACAAAATTAAACTGAGATGCTCCCTTAAAATCTGAGATTTCATTGAATCTGAACCGACAAAAATATATTAAAATTTAGACTGGCAGCATCAGGAACACAAAATTGAAAATCTCAAAGACAATCCATATTCTATCCACCTTCCCACCAACACTCTACAGTTGATTCCAAACAAGGAACAAAAAGAAAAAGTGAGAACCACAAGACAGGATCTCTAGAGTGAATCTACCATTCCATAACAGCTTCCAAAACTCATACAGGAGCCTACCCAGAAAAGGGCAGTGCTGTAAATACTGCAGTGGGCCCTAGAACAGCCATATACCTACCAGGAAAACTGAACAAGCCAGATTATTATACAGAAACTTCATGCTAACGGAACGCCTGGCCTCAATCACACACTTAGAAAATAAACAGACCTTTAAAAAGTACGGAATAAGTGACCACAAACTAAAAGTAGAAATATATAGACAAAAATTAAACCGAAACCCCAAGAAGTCAGACTTTGCATACAGTGGAACACCAGACAAATAGAGGCAAAATAAATACAGCACAGGTAAAATTACAAAACTGACATATTCTTGTTGCCTGGCCATTTTAGTTTTCTAATCATGTTGTTTCCGGTCTCTGGTTTCTGCATCTTCTCTTAATGCCTTTCAAGGTCTCAATTCCATCTGAAGCTACTTCTTTCCGGTTTTCTTCATTTCCTCTCCTACATCTGACACTGATCTTTTTCCTTTCAGCTTTCTTTCATTTATACTTCTCTCTCTCTATATATATAGACTCAGATTCCACGCTTCTTTCTTACCATCCAGTTTTCAATCTACATACTGCTTTTCAACTCTAACTCCAACCCTCCCATTCTCTAGCCTTTCATTAACTCACTCCTTTCTTTTCTCTGTTGTGTCCAGCATTTTTTCCACCTCTCTTTCTCCACTTGCTAGACGGGGAGGGATGCAGCATCTCCTCCCTCTTTCTCTACCTATCCTCCTTTCTGTCCAACATCCTCCTCTTCTCTCTATCTCCACACCCTATGTCCAACATCACCATTTACAAAGTAACATAGTATATGATGGCAGATAAAGACCAGTATGGTCCATCTAGTCTGCCCAGCAAGGCGGTAAGAGTAGGTACACCTGGCGCTCCATTCAGGTCACCCCCCCATGCCTTTGTTTAGGGGTTTACCCATTGCTCCGTGTAGGTCACCCTGTTTGCTGAGATATAAGAGATAGTTATGCTTATTTTGATTTTATCCTGTTGCTATAAAGGCATCCACTGTGTCTGTCCCATGCCACCTTGAATTCTGTCACTGTATTTGCCCCCTCCACTTCCATCAGGAGGGCATTCCAAGCATCCACCACCCTTTCAGTGAAAAAGTATTTCCTGACATTGCCTTTCAGTTTACCCCCTTGCAGTTTCATGTTGTGCCCTCTAGTATTACAGCTTCCCCGTCTTTGGAAGAGGTTTGTTTGTTCATTAATACTCTTAAATATTTAAAGGTCTGAATCATATCTCCCCTGTCCCTCCTCTCCTCCAGTGTACATATTTAGGTCTTCAAGTCTCTTCTCATACATCTTCTGATGCAGGCTCCAAATCATTTTGGTCACCTTCCTCTGAACCATTCTTTTTGTATCTTTTGTGAGATATGATCTCCAAAATTAAACAAAATATTCCAAGTGAGGCCTCACCAGCGAATTGTACAGTGGCATTAATACCTCTTCCTTTATGTTGGTAATTCTTCTCTGTATGCAACCCAGCATCCTTCTGGCTTTTGCCACCGCCTTGTCACACCGTTTCGCCACCTCGAGATCCTCAGAAACAATCACTCCGATGTCCTTCGCCTGGTTCATAAACACCAACCTCTCGCCCTCTATCGCATACAATTCCCTTGGATTTCTGCTTCCAAGTACATGACACTGCACTTCTTCACATTAAATCTTAACTGCCAAGCATTAGACCATTCTTCCAGCTTTTGTAGATCTTTCCTCACATTATCGACTCCCTCAGGGGAGTCCACTCTGTTGCAAATTTTCATGTCATCTGCAAAAAGACAGACTTTTCCATTCAGTACTTCAGCAATATCACTCACAAATACATTGAACAGTACCGGTCCCAGGACTGAACCCCGGGGCTCACTGCTAATCACCTTCCTTTCATCTGAGTGAGTTCCATTTATCACCACCTTCTGCCGTCTATCAGTCAACCAATTTCTGATCCAGTTCACCACCTTGGGACTCATCCCCAAGCTGTTTAGTTTATTGATAAGCCTACTATGAGGAACAGTATCAAAGGCTTTGCTGAAATCTAGATAGATCACATCTATCGCAATCCCCTGATCTAGTTCTCTGGTCACCCAGTCAAAGTACTCAATCAGATTTGTATGACAAGATCGTCCTTTGCCTCGGAGCAGCAACCTTTTGGTTTCAAGAAAATACACTATTTGCTCTTTCAGGAGCGCCTCCATTACTTTTCCCACCACCGAGGTAAGAATTACTTCATCTCACCTCCGTCACCTTATGCTCCCTTCCCGGGTCCAGCCACGTCCTCTCTTCCTTTCTCCCTATTTTCCTCCCTCCTTTGTGTCTAGCATGTCCCCTCCATACCCCTATTCCCTCCTCCCATGTGCCCAGAATGTCCCATCCATCTCCTTATACCCCGTGTCCAGCATCTCCCCTCCACTTCCATATGCCCCCTGGGTCCATCCAGCATCTCCTCTCTTGTTCCCTGGGTCCCCTCTGTCCAGTATATCTCCTCTTGCCCTTATGTCCCTCTCTTGTGTGTTCAGCATGTCCCATCCCTATTCATCCCTCCCATTTATCAAGCATGTCCCATCCATCTCCTTATCCTCCCTTCTGTGTCTAGTCTGTCCCTTCAGTATCTCTATGCCCCCTGTGTCCATCCAGCATTTCCCCTTTTACTCTCTATGACCCTCACTCATATCTCCCCTGCTCCGTCCTATGCCCACTCCCGTGTCTGTTATCTATCCTCTTGCTCTTTGCCCCCTCCCTTGTGTCCAGCATGTCTCCTTTTCTCCCCTGTGTCTAGCATTTCACCTCCCTCCCCCTATTTCCCCACTTCCTGTGTCATATAACTCCTGGGCCTCTCCCCTTCCCTGTCACAGGGTCCTGCATTTCACCTCCAAACCAACTGCAACACTCCTTCCCACTACAGCACTTTCCTTTTATCATCTCCTTCTTATTCTCCTCCCTTCCTTGACTGACTGCTGGCTCATAAACATCACTACTGCATCTCCTCAGTCCTACAGCAGCAGCATAGACGGCGACAGTGAATAGCAATGACAGAGCCTCAGCCTCTGAAACCTGTTCACATCTCTACAACCTTTCCGGTTGCAACCCTCTGACAAAAAAAGTGTGCGTCAGAGGGGCATATTGAAGGTACACACGGGTCTCAGAGACCCTATGTAAATGGATTCTTTGCTGTTGCAGTTCTAGGGAGGTACAGTAGTGGTAGCGGAGGGAGGTCATAGATAAGATACTATCCATATTTGTTCAGATGATGGGGCTTGGAGATCCCCACCAGTAACTTTACTGAGGGAGAGGAGCCATGAGCAGGCAAGGCAGCTAAACATACCTAGGGCCAGCTCTGCTTCACAGAGCTCTGAACTCAGACTTTATAAAAAGAAATTCTCGAAAATGAAGTTACAAAATAATTTCTTTGCCAGTTTAAATTACTTCCAGCATTATGAAGTTTATATTTTCTTACATATGCTAATGAATATTTTGAAAGCACCCTATGGCCATTTGTTACATTTACTATTGGAGTGTTTTCTCTTGGGGGTGATGCCTCCAAATAGCTTAATTCTGTGTACACCATGTCAGAAATGAACCTCGCTTCTACGCCAAGGTAGGCTAACAATTATCTGAAATCTCTCAGACTCACTGCTAATGCTCATCTCAACGCCTGTATTTCGACAAAGAAAGCCTCCTTCTAGAGTTCATAATTATGATCTGCATAAACAAAACGTGCTTGGAAATTCTTTTTAACCATGCCGACGGCACACAATCATTTGGGATAATTTCTGTATCTTTCTGCCACATTTTCTAAGCCTCTGCATTTATTGGTACTTGAGGATCTTCTCTTTCTCCTTCTGTTTTCATCTGTTAGTACTGTGTTTGTCTTGTTTAAATGTGTCTGTGGTCCTGCTTTAATTTATCTGGGCATTGTGTCATTACTTTACACATTTTGACCTTGGCCATTTCTGTAAGCACAATTTTTTGTTTCCGTTAGTTGTGCTCTATGTTTTTTACTTGTTTAGAATAAGACTAGTTTATTTTTAATATTATTAACTGTCATATTATAATTGTAACTCACTTTGAACATTGCTATAAAGCCAGATATAAATCTAAAATACATAAAACATATGGCAATAGCTGCCCTTGAAGACTGGGAAAAATATACTTACTGGGGCTTGAAAATTGAAAATTATTTGAGTGGGTTTAAAATGAAAAGGTGCACCACAGGCATTCCTTCACTTTAAAGGATATGTGGCTAATGAGTTAGAGGGTAGGGGTATTTTATGCGAGGAAATGGCTTCTAAAGTGGGACTTATATTTTGGGAATATGATTTACTTTGTAATGTGTATTGATTACTGTCTTATATATTTCTTTTTAATTCTATGCAATAGGTTAGTCTTAATTTAGTATTTTTGATATATGACTACTTGGAATTGAAGTACACATTTGCTTTTAGATATGCAGAGACCTAGTCTTCTACTTACGTCTCCTACTTAATTTTGCAGCAAAGGTATACATTTTAAGGTTACAGAGCCCTTTGCACAGAAGTAAGATTTCATTTTGAACTTTTCAGTTTCCATTGTTCTGTTACAAGCCTGCTTCACAGGATATGGTTAATTCAATCAGCTCTGCAGCCTGAGCAAGCTACCTGATCCAGTTCTGGTCATCACAATTCCAAGAGACTCTACACCAGGGGTCTCAAACTCAAATTGCTTTGAGGGCCAAATGAGGACTTGTAGAGTAACCCGGGGGCCGCACAAGACGCAGGCCTCATTTGCATAAGGGCATCATTTGCATAAGGGCATCATTTGCATAAATATTTGCATAATGTTACCATACACTAACTTTTAGTAAACATGCCTCTTAATGAGTGTATGGATAAAGAAAGACTAAAAGATTTCTACATTACTATAAACCAGTGCCAACCGCCAGGCACATTAGGAACTACTAGAAACACTGCCCATTTAGAACCCATAGCAAACCTGCCGTGTCCTAACAGCACTACCAGGACTCACAAAGCACCATACCCTAACTATCAAAAGGCAACACTGCAAATATTAAATCAACACATTTCAGAGAATAACAATACATGACCTACTCGGGAAAGAGAACAAGTGGCAATGTCAAATAGGAATTACATAAACAGAATACCTCAGCTCAGTTACACATGCAGAACATACACCATCACCAAACAAGGAATCACAATTTAGAAACAGGAAGACAATTAAACTGGGAACCCCAAAAGCCAAACTTAGAATGTACAACACTGTAGAAATAAAACTATACATTGATTTCCTCTTGTATTAAATAAAGTGCAGACGTTAAAGATGCACATTTCCAAGAGCTGACATATTTCAGTTAATAAATTCAAAATAAAGAGATATTTTTCTACCTTTTGTGCATTTTTTTTTCAGTTGCAATTGTTCCAGTCACTTTCTTCTGGTTTCTTTGTGTCTTCTGCTAACTCTCCATCGTCTGCTGTCCATTTCTCCTTTCTTCTTTCCTAGTTTTTTTCCATTCTCTCTACATCTGCTTTAACATACTAATCATTCTCCTTTTGCTCTTTCCTCATTCCTATTTCATCCACTCAAATTTTACCCCTCCATCCTCAATCCCCACTTACTCTCCCAATACCCGGCCAATTGTAGATTTTTCTTCCCTCCCACACAAAATATATTTCCCCTCTCCATTTCACTCTCCCAGCCCCATCCCATTCTAATCGTCCCCCAACATCAACTCCCTTCTAGCTCCTGCCCAACCCAGCATCCGCTCCCTTCTAGTCCCCGCATCATCAGCCCATTTCCAGTCCTAGCTCCCTCCCCTCACAGCCCATTTCCTTTCCAAGCCCCCCTCCCCATCAGCCCATTTCCATTCCAAGCCCCCTTCCACTCAGCCCATTACCATTCCAAGACCCTGTCCCCATCAGCTATTTGCAGTTCAAGCTCCCCCTTCTACTCGGCCCATTTCCAGTCATAGCACCCCCCCCCAGTCCATTACCAGTTCTAGCCCCCCCCCTAGCCCATTATCGGTCCTAAGCCCCCCAACAGCCCACTTCCAGGCCTAACCCTTCCATCGCCCCATCTTCATTCTTAGCCCCCCCATAACCCCATTTTCAGTCTTAGGCCCCCAGTCAGACCACCTCCAGTCCTAACCCCCATCTGTCCATTACCAGTCCTAACCCCCATCACCCCATTTTCAGTACTACCCCCCCCCAGCCCCCATCAAGTCCTGCTCCCCCCCTACATCAAGTCCTGCTCCCCCCCCACATCAAGTCCTGCTCCCCCCCAGCCACACATCAAGTCCTGCTCCCCCCCCCATCAAGTCCTGCTCCCCCCCCCCCATCAAGTCCTGCTCCCTCCCCCCCCCCGGGAAAATTAAACTTTAAAAAAAAACCGGCTTCTGCTGCTGCTGCCGCCGCTGCCGTGGCCGGCAATAGCAGCAATATCGCAAGTCCCGCGGGCTCCCCCCCCCACCCGGCAGATCCCTTCCTGCTTGCCTGCCAGTTCTCCGCTTCGGCTTTCAGAGCCGCGAAGGGAGAGCTTCTCCCTCGTGACTCTGTTAAGCCCGCTGGGGCAGATGGGAAATTTCCCATCTGCCCCGGCGAGCTTAACAGAGTCGCGAGGGAGAAGTTCTCCCTTCGCGGCTCTGAAAGCCGAAGCGGAGAACTGGCAGCATTGGCAGGCAAGCAGGAAGGGATCTGCCGGGTGGGGGGGAGCCCGCGGGACTTGCGATATTGCTGCTATTGCCGGCCACGGCAGCGGCGGCAGCAGCAGCAGAAGCTGTTTTTTTTTTTCCCCCCTATGCATCGCGGGCCGCACAAGGGTCTCTCGCGGGCCGCATGCGGCCCGCGGGCCGCGTGTTTGAGACCCCTGCTCTACACAAAGCTAAGCTTTCAGACTTTACAATTGCCTGTTTTTTAATATAAATTTTAACTTTGGCTATAAGTTTAGGAATATTTAGATTGCCTACATCCCTTGCATAGCCTTTAAATCAGATATCTGAGTGTGTCCTCAGTTTATATAAGGTCTACTGGCCAGGGACACTTAACTTCCCACCCGCCCCAGGGTTGCACTGCCTATATAGTCATCATATAAATTGACAGCTGTCCTTTAATTAGATGTCACACCCACCGTTTCTCCTTCTTCTAGGACCGCTTTATAGCAGTCTTAATCAGCATGTCGTGTATTCAATGCAATAACTGTGATGCTTTCATTCTAAGAAGAATCATTTGGAGCCTAAGAGCCTGCCCTATATACCTTGAGTTATCTGCTATGCATAAAGAATTGACTCTACTAAGGGAAGAATTATCTGCAATTAAATACACCTCTTCTAGGGTACAAACTAAACAAAATCCCCCGCCGCTCCCATAAAGAATCAAACAGCCCAGGAACAAATGGATCACAGTGGGCTCTGGTAGGTTGCAACCTGTAATACAGAGACATTCTCTACATCAAGAGATATCCATACATAATGACTTCTCTGCCTTGAATAATGAGGGAGCTCAATCCATGGAAACTGAAGTGCCCTTAAATGAGAGAGTCAATGCCCAATCTACTGATAATGCAACAAATATGAAGAAAAAATCACAAAACAGAAAACTACGACTACTTGGAGATTCCATCATCAGAGGCACCAACTTGGGAACACAGTTCAAAGGAGAGAAGATGGTCAAATGCCTCCCAGGCTCTTCAGCCAGCAGGAATATGAACCAAATTGTTGGTATACATAGTGCAGAAAGTGAGCGCTTCAAAATTGATGTTGTCATCCACTTGGGTACAAATGACCTGGCTAGAAACAGTGCCTCTGCAGTTCAAAGGGACTTTCAGACTCTGGAGAAGAAACTCAAGCTCATTGTTAATACTATAGGATTTAGATATATAGACAACTGGGGAAACAGATGGCTCAACAAGAGACTATACTGTGCTGATAGACTACATCTCTCTGTCACAGGGAAAAGGATCCTAACTGAAAAATTCAGGCAGTATGTGGACAGGCATTTAAACTAGGGAAAGGGGTGATGGATGGAGAAGGACAAGTTCAGGACGACACTCCCAACAAAAGCATAACATCATTGGAAACAGCCACACTTTTAAACCACACATCAATGGCAAGTGGGAAGAGGTGTGTAGAACAAAATCCATGCAAAATACAGGCAAGCCAGTCAACAAATGCTGGAAAAGCACAAATGCTTGAAACCTATCCAATAAAGTTCCTGACCTGGAAGCCCTAATGGAAGAAATGGACTTTGACATTGTGGCCATTAAAGAATCATGGTTTAATGAGTTATGAATGAGATGTAGCCATAGATGGCTATACAGTAATTTATTTAGGAGAGATAGAGAAGGCAAAAAGGAGAAGGAGTAGCCCTATATGTCAAAAGCAATATTTAAGCTGCTGAAACGTAGGGGACGTGGGGAAAAGAAGAAGCGCTGTGGATTGTATTGGAAAGAGGAGATGGCACTATCATCCATGCTGGTATAGTCTACAGCCTGGGTCTCAAACACGCGGCCCGCAGGCAGAGAGAACTTTGTGCGGCCCGCGACGGAGGGAAACAAAAAAACCCAAAAACCCTGGCTTCTGCTGCTGCCGTTGCCGCCGTGGCAGCGGCAGAATCAACTGTCAAATTAAAAAAAAAAAAACTGGCTTCTGCTGCTCAAGCAGCAAAATCAGCTGTCCTACGGCCCCTTCCCCTCTGCCCGGAGATCCCTGAGTCTGCTCCATCAGCGGCGTGCTTTTCAAGCCGCGAAGAGAGGACTGGAAGTGGGCTAATGGCAGGGGGGGGGGGTTATGACTGATAATGGGCTCTGGTGGGGGCTAGGACTGGAAATGGGCAGATGGGGGCTAGGACTGGAGGTGGGCTGATTGGGGGGTTAGGACTGGAGGTGGGCTGATTGGGGGGGTTAGGACTGATAATGGCCTATGAGGGGAGGTAAGACTGAAAATGGGGTGATGGGGGATAAGACTGCAAGTGGGCTATGGGGGGGACTAGGACTGGTAATGGGCTATGGGGGGTGGGGGAAGACTGAAAATGGGGTGATGGGGAGTAAGACTGGAAGTGCGCTATGGGGAGGTTAGAACTGGTAATGGGCTATGGGGGGTCTAGGACTGGTAATGGGCTATGGGGGGTTGCTAGGACTGGAAATGGGCTGAGTGGAAGGGGGGCTTGAACTGCAAATGGCTGATGGGGAGGGGGGCTTGGAATGGAAATGGGCTGTGAGGGGAGGGAGCTAGCACTGGAAATGGGCTCAATGGGGGGGGAGCTAGGATTGGAAATGGGCTGATGGTGAGGCTAGGTTAGGACTGGAAATGGACTGATGCAGGGACTAGAAAGGAGCAGATGCTGGGTGGGGCTGGAACTAGAAGGGAGCTGATGTTGGGGGAGGATTAGAATGGGATGGAGCTGGGAAAGTGAAATGGAGAGGGGAAAAATATTTTGTCTGAGAGAGAAGACAAATCTACAATTGGCCAGCTATTGGGAGAGTAAGTGGGGATTGAGGATGGAGGGGTAAAATTTGAGTGGATGAAATAGGAATGAGGAAAGAGCAAAAGGAGAAAGATTAGTATGTTAAAGCAGATGTAGAGAGAGAATGGAAAAAAAACTAGGAGAGAGAAGAAAGGACAAATGGACAGCAGACGATGGAGAGTTAGCAGAAGACATGAAGAAACCAGAAGAAAGTGGCTGGAACAATTGCAACTGAAAAAAAATGCACAAAAGGTAGAAAAATCTCTCTTTATTTTGAATTTATTAACTGGAATATGTCAGCTCTGGGAAATGTGCATCATTAATGTTTGCGCTTTGTTTAGTACAAGAGGAAATTAATTTATAGTTTTATTTCTACAGTGTTGTACATTCCAAGTTTGGCTTTTGGGGTTCCCAGTTTAATTATTGTCTTCCTGTTTCTAAATCTTTTAGTCTTTCTTTATCCATACTCATTAAGAGGCATGTTTACTAAACGTTAGTGTATGGTAACATTATGCAAATATTTATGCAAATGAGGCCCCTTATGCAAATGAGGCCCCGCATCTTATGCGGCCCCCAGGTTACTTTACAAGTCCTCATTTGGCCCTCAAAGCAATTTGAGTTTGAGACCCCTGGTCTACAGGCTTCCAACTCAAACTGAAGGAACGTATAGAGACCTGATTATTGATATTGCAAAGGTAGCCATTAAGGGGGAAGTGATCATATTGGGTGACTTTAATCTACCCGATGTGGATTGGAGTATTCCTTCTGCAAATCTGGAAAGAAAGTAAAAAAAATTGTGGATGCCTTCCAAGATGCACTGCTTAGACAAATGGTGATGGAACCGACCAGGGAAAGTTCGAACGTCCGGGTGGGTGCCCATGTGAGCAGCAGTCATCAGCACAAGGTATGGTTTGAGATAAAAGCCAAGGCAGAGTTCCCTCATAGCAAGCTCAAAGTCCTCGACTTCAAAAGCACTGACTTCAGGAAGATGGCCAAGTGCCTGAAGGAGGAGTTGGCAGGGTGAGAGGAGGTAAGGGAAAGCGTAGTTACTCACCTGTAACAGATGTTCTCCACGGACAGCAGGAATCAGTCCTCACTTATGCGTCACGTCAGCACCGACAGAGCCCGCGTGGAGCAATTCTCCAGCTTTCAAAGAAAGCCTTTGGGATTGTTCTCACGCAGGCGTGGTCCTCTTCCCACCCAAAGGTGCCATCTTGCTCAGTCAGGCCCCTTAGCTAGAGCCCTACTAAGCAGATGGCAAGGGAAGAACAAAAAAAATGGCAACTCTTAGGGGAGGTGGGAGGGTAGTGAGGCCTTATTCCTGCTATCCCTTGAGAACACCTGTTACAGGTGAGTAACTATGCTTGCTTCAGGAACAAGCAGGAAGTCAGTCCTCACTTATGGGCCTCCCCAGCTACAGGCTACCAAGCCTGCAAACCAAAACGCCTCCGTGAGGCCGTGAGCAGAAGTCGATGCCCGAAGGAGTCCGAGTCATTGGGTCCCTGGGGCGAAACTCTCAGTAGTCATCGAAGAAGGGTCGGAATGCAGGAGTTGCTTATACCCCTAAGAGATTACGGAGTACAGCCTGGCCAAAGGCGCTGTCCCGGCAGGACTCCCTCTTCAGGCAGTAGTGTAAGGTGAAAGTTTTTGCTGAAGACCAGGTCGCAACCAGGCAGATGTCTGCTAGAGGCACTGAGCGCAGCGAAGCCACCAAAGCTGCTTTGGCCTGGACGCCGTGCACGGTGACCCATTGATCCAGTGGGGTGCCCGCCTTTGTGTGGACGAAGGCAATGCAGTTCGCCACCCAGACAGAGATGGTGCATTTAGTGACTGCGTGCCCCAGGCAATTGGGATCATAGGTGATAAAGAGCCGGTCGGACTTGCGATGAGCTTGAGTGCGCTGCAGGTAGAAGGCAAGAGTCCTCTTGCAGTCGAGTGTATGTAATACCGCCGATGCCCGGTTGGCATGCGGTCTCAGGAAGAAGGTCGATAGGATTATCTCCTGATTGAGATGGAAGTCCGAGACCACCTTCGGTAGGAACTTGGGGTGGGTGTGGAGAACCACCCTGCTCCCGTAAAACCTGGTGTATGGAGCCTCAGCCATGAGGGCCTGGAGTTTGCTGATTCGGTGAGCCAAAGTCAAAGCCACCAGGAAGACCACCTTCCAGGAGAGGTGCCGAAGCGAGCACGTTGCCATCGGCTTGAAGGATAGTCACGTGAGCTGCATAAGCACCACACTGAGGTCCCACTCCACCGGGGGGAGGCCGGATGGGGGGTTTAGAGAGCAGGAGGCCCCACATGAAGCGGGAGACCAAGGACTGCCCCAAGAGGGGTTTTCCTTGAACAAGGAGGTGGTTTGCCGAGATGGTGCTCAGGTGTACACTGACCGAATTGGACTTCAGCCCTACCTTCGAGAGGTGGAGGAGACACTGAAGGACCCACTGGGTTGAGCAAGAGAATGGGTCGATCTGGAACTTGGAGCACTAGACTGAGAAGCGGCGCCATTTAAAAGCATACACCCATCTCGTCGAGTCTTTCCTCGACATGAGGTGAACCTCCTCGACCTCCTCCGTAAGGCGCAGAGTCGCTAGAGCGACCCGCTCAGCTGCCAGGCTGTGAGAGGCAACAAGGCCAGGTTTGGGTGGAGCACCCAATCCTTCTCCTGGGTTAGCAGGCTTTGGGGCATAGCCCAGGGGGACTGGAGGGTTGGACGTGAGCCAGAGTAACAGCGGGAACCAAGGCTGCCGAAGCCATGAGGGGGCCACTAAAATCACTGAAGCCTGGTCCCACTGAATCTTGTGGAGGGTCCTCACAATGAGAGGAGTGGGAAGGAACGCATACAGAAGGCCAGAGGTCCAGGTCAAGAGGAACGCATCCGGGGCTACCCTGCTGGGGTGCGAAACCGAGCCGTAGATGCGGAGAAGCTGCACATTCACCAGGATGGCGAACAGGTCCATGGATGGAGCCCCCAACTGATGGAACAAGAGGACGGAGACCTCTGGGTCCAGACGCCACTCGTGCAGGTGGATGATCCTGCTGAGTTTGTCTGCAAGGACATTCTCCTCGCCTGGGAGGTAGACCGCTCGTAGGGTCATCCCCCAGCAAAACGCAAAGGAGCAAAGGAGGATTGCCTCTCGGCAGAGGGGGTGAAAACCTGTCCCCCCTCCTTGCTAATGTAAAACATGGCTACCCTATTGTCGGTCTGCATGAACACTGACTTTCCCCGCAGATAGCCCTCGAAGGCCCTCAGGGCACATCAGACTGCCCGAAGCTCGAGCAGGTTGATCTGCTGTTGGGACTCCTCAGGTGACCACAGCCCCTGCATGCACAGTACGCCACAGTGGGCCCCCCACCCCAATAGGGAAGCATCCGTCATCAGGACGAGCTCGTGCTGTGGGGTCTGAAAGGGCATGCCCTGAAGGAGATTTTGGGAGTCCCGCCACCAACCCAGGTAGTTGTGGAGACTGCAGGAGACCCGAATGGGGTCTCTGAGGTGGCCCGAGGCCTGGCTCCACTGTGCCCTGAGGCACCAATGGGATGTCCGCATGTGCATGCGAGCATGGGGGACATGAACGGTGGAGGCCATGTATCCAAGGCGGCACAGCATGGCCCGTGTCATAACCCAAGTCCTGCTTTGGACCTGGGATGCCACGGCCTGAAGGCGGTCCGCTCAGTCTGTGAGAAGGAAGGTGGTTACCTGCACCGTGTTGAGGCATGCGCCAATGAACTCCAGGGTCTGCACCGGCTCGAAGTGGGACTTTGAGTAGTTGACCAAGAAGCTGAGGCATTTGAGGAGAAAGGTTGTGCGCAACGAGCCAGTATTCGAGGTAGGAAAGACCGAGGGAGGAAGTGGCCGTGGAGAGGCACTTTGTGAAAACCTGCGGTGCGGACATGAGGCCAAAGGGGAGCACTCTCTACTGGTAGTGTTCCCCTTGCACCCTGACACGCAGGTATTGCCTGTGCTGGGGAAGGACTAGAATGTGGGTGTAAACGTCCTTGAGATCCAAGGAGCATAGTCAATCACCCTGCTGAAGGAAGGGTAGCAAGATGCCAAGCGATAACATTTTGAACTTCTCCTGCACCAGGAACCCGTTGCGGTTTCTGAGATCGAGGATGGGGTGCAGGCTCCCTGTCTTTTTCGGAACGAGAAAGTAGCGGGAGCAAAACTCCTGGCCTCGAAGGTGCCGTGGTACCTTTTCGACTGCCCGTTGGGCGAGGAGGTTGGACAGTTCGCGCTGTAAGAAGGTCTGGTGCGAGAGGAGCCAAGCAGGCTCCGCTGGAGAGAACGGAGGAGGGTGCCTGTCCAGGCGGAGACAGTATCCGTCTCAGATCACCTGGAGGACCCAGGTGTCCGACGTGATCGACACCCACTGTGGGGCGAACAGGGACAGGTTTCCCCTCACCGGCAGAACAGCTGCCGGGGGGCGAGAGGCTATGCCGTCGGCGTCAAAATCCCTGTGTAGCTGGGGCGGCACCAGTGGTTGGACCTTAGGCCCTTTAGGTTTACAGTGGCTATGTGCACCTCCCTTCCCCTGTGTGCTGGAAGCTGGCACAGAGGTGGGCGGGAAAGGTGGGTAACCCCAGTAGGGGAGCTCCTTCCTTTGGAAGAACGGCTTCTTGATTTGCTGCTTCTTCCTAGGGAGGGAGGAAGTTTTGCGTGAGAGACGAGTTTGGGTCACAAACGCCGTTTCTATCTCAGCAGCCTTATCCTCCACAGGTTTACCAAACAGTTGCTCGCCAAGGCAAGGGACATCCAAGAGCTTCTCCTGGATCCACTGCTCCAGGTTCGAGGACTGGAGCATTGCTGGCATCGGACCCCTGACGGAGGATTCAAACCCGTCATACACGGCATGGGAGAAGTACTTCGAACACGCCGCGATGGATTTCAGAAGGGTTTGGAACCTTAGAAGGGATTCACCCCCGAGATCAGCAGCAAACCTGCCAAGCTCCTTGGCGAGGTCATGCAGGAACATGCCCATATGCAACTGGTATGCCTGGATCCAGCAAGCGAGCATAGAACCCTGATAGGCCTTACGTCCCAGGGCGTTGAGGGCTCTTGATTCCCTGCCTGGAGGGATCTTAGAGACTTTGAGCTTTTTTGGCTTCCGCATCGCCAATTCCACAACCATGGAAGTGTGCAGGAGCTAGGTCTTTCAGAACCCCGGGCCATGCTGGACTCTATACATGGCGTTGAGGCGCTTGCTCACAATGGGGACCGAAGCAGGTGTCTCCCACCTGCAGAGGAGCAGCCTTGACAATATGGGAGGAACCGGGAAAGTAAGAGACTCCCGAGGTGGGGACTCATACTGTAGAATATCGAGCTCCTCAGCTCGCGGCTCCTCTTCAGTTTGCATAGCCAGGTTGAGGGCCCGTGCTATGTCCCGCATGAATGAAAGGAATGAAGTGTCCTCGGGCAGCGAACACCTCTGATAAGAGGTCGGAGATGGGTCTGGGGAGATCCCTGTGGGCACGAGTCTCAGGGGAAGTATCCCCGTCTGACTCCTAGCCCGAGAGGTCAGAGGAGGAGCCCGACTTGGGAAGGTTGCCCTTTCCAGAGGCTGAGGTCCGCTTGGAGCCAGCGGCCTTGGAGGATCTCACTCCCGAGAACCAGGAAGGTGAACGAGACCGGAGCCGAGGACCCTTGCGAGGCCCATGGCTCTCGGGGGTTTCCAGGGTGGGTTTTGGTGTTTCTCTCGAGGGAACCTTGGTCTCGAGGCATGGGCCAGCCGTGCTGGGCATGAGTGCCTGCAGGGCAGCTAAGAAGGCAGAAACGCTGCCAGCATTCGGGACTCCAACGCGGGAGTGGGACCCTGCGATGCTGACACCGGGGTTACCAGGTCTGGCATGGAGGAAGAGAGGGGGTCCTCACCAGGACGACCCTCAGGAGACCAGGCTTCATCGCCAGAGGCCTCCGTGTCCATACGAAGTACCTTTCGAGGCTGCTCCCTGTCCGACTCTTGGGAACGCCGGGGGGGGGGGGGGGCTAAGCAACTGAGCGTGGGAGCGCTCGCACTTATCTGGAGCCCTCGACAGTGACTTTGAGGCTTTCTTCATCTTACGCCGCTCCAGTTCAGGAGACCTCTGGTCGGAGTGCCTCCGAGAGCGTGGAGCCAAAGTGGGGGATCCCACCAGCGGAGGGATGAGCGAGAGTGCCGCCGAGGATTCCGGGGCCACCTTCCGGAAAATGTCATTGGACTTCTGCTTATGACTGAGCAGGGCCTTGGAGGACATTTTCTTGCAAAGAGAGCAGCCATGGGTGTCCATAAGCGACATGTTCTTGAAGGCATCTGTCGCAATTTTTAAAACCGGTGGCCATTGGGACAAAAAGGGCCCCCGCTAGGTCGAAGACCTTTGTGGCCAGCGGTTGGGAGAGAAAAAAGGGCATGAAGCCTGCGAAAGAGAAAAAAGCTTTTACAGTAAGGATATCCCCTCGCTCGAGGGAAGAGAAGAGCAGGGGAGGACGTAAGAGGACCAGAGCTTCCAGAAAAAACACGGCCCAGAGGCCGAAAACTAAACACTTTTTCCGAGGGACGAGGACATGCGTCCGAAGGACTCCGCAGAAAAAGGGAGACTGAGCAAGATGGCACCTTTGGGCGGGAAGAGGACCCCGCATGCATGGCAGCAATCCCAAAGGCTTTCTTTGAAAGCTGGGGAATTGTTCCACGTGGGCTCCGTGGGTGCCGATGTCACCCATAAGTGAGGGCTGACTTCCTGCTTGTTCCTGGAGAAGTGAAATTACAGTGGGCTAAACTAAAGGAGGCAATAAAAGGAGCAACAGATACATATGTAAGGAAAGTAAATAAAAACAAGAGGAAAAGGAAACCTATTTGGTTCTCCAAAGAAGTGGCTGCACAAATAAAGGCAAAAAACACAGCTTTCACAAAATTCAGAAGTTCGCAGAGGAACACCAAAAAGAATACAGGATAAAGCTAAAAGAGACAAAAAGATAAATAAGGATAGCAAAATCAAAGGCAGAAGAAAAGATGGCTAAAGATCTAAAGCGTGGTGATAAAACCTTTTTCAGGTATATTCAGGAGAAGAGGAAGATCAGAGGTGGAATTGCAAGACTCAAAAGTGCTGAGAACAGATTTGTGGAAAGTAATGTTGAAAAAGTGAAAATGTTAAACAAATACTTCTGTTCTGTTTTTACTAAAGAAAGTCCTGGAAAATGACCACCTGTGATTGACAAATATACAAATGGAAATGGAGTAGATACTACACCATTCACAGAAGATGATGTGTTTGAACAGCTTGCAAAACTGAAAGTGGACAAAGCCATGGGACCTGATGGGATACATCCCAAGATACTGAAAGAGCTCAGAGAGGTTCTTGCAGGGCCTTTAAAGGATGTTTTTAATAGATCCTTGGAGACAGGAGAAGTTCCGCAGGACTGGAAAAGGGCAAATGTGGTACCTCTTTACAAAAGTGGTATTAGGGAAGAAGTGGCAAACTACAGGTCAGTAAGCAAGTCGGTGGCAGGAAAAGTAATGGAGGCGGTCCTGAAAGAGAGAATAGTGGACTTTCTCAAAACCAATAGGTTGCATGATCTGAGGCAACATGGTTTTACCAATGGACAATCATTCCAAAAAAATCAGATTGAATTATTTGACTGGGTGACCAGAGAACTAGATCAAGGACATGCGATGGATGTTATCTACCTAGATTTCAGAAAAGCTTTTGATACTGTTCCTCATAGAAGGCTTATCAATAAACTGAAAAGCTTGGGAATGGGTCCCAAGGTGGTGAACTGGATCAGAAATTGGTTGACTGACAGACAACAGAAGGTGATGGTAAACTGAACTCATTCGGATGGAAGTAAGGTGATTAGTGGCGTGCCCCAGGGATCAGTCCTGGGGTCAGTATTGTTCAATGTATATGTGAGTGATATTGCTGAAGGACTGAATGAAAAGTCTGTCTTTCTGCAGATGACACGAAAATTTGCAACAGCGTGGACTCCCTTGAGGGAGTGGATAACATGAGGAAAGATCTGCAAAAGCTGGAAGAATAAATCTTAACTGCCAAGCATTAGACCAATGTGAAGAAGAGCAGTGTCATGCATTTGGGATGCAGAAATCCAAGGGAATTTTATGAGATAGGGGGCAATAGGTTGCACGGACCAAGAGAAGGTCCTCAGAGTGATTGTTTCTGAGGATCTTAAGGTGGCAAAACAGTGTGAAAAGTTGGTGGCCAAAGACAGAAGGATGCTGGGCTGCATACAGAGAGGAATTACCAACAGAGAGGAGGTACTAATGCCACTGTACAAGTCGCTGGTGAGGCCTCACTTGGAATATTGTGTTCAGATTTGGAGACCGTATCTCACAAAGGATATAAAAGGACTGGAAACGGTTCAGAGGAATGTGACCAAAATGATTTGGAGCCTGCACCAGAAGACATATGAAAAGAGACTCCAGGACCTAAACATGTACACTCTGGAGCAGAGGGGGGACAAGGGAGATATGATACAGACCTTTAAATACTTAAGGAGTATTAATGATCAAATAAACCTTTTTCAAAGATGGGGAAGCTGTAATACTAGAGGGCATAACATGAAGCTGCAAGTGGGTGCAACGTCAGGAAATACTTTTTCATTGTAAGAGTGGAGGATGCTTGGAATGCTCTCTTGATGGAAGTGGTGGGGGCAAATACAATGACAGAAGTAAAAAAGGCATGGGACAAACACAGTGGATCTCTTTATAGAAACAGGATAAAATCAAAATAAACGTAATTGTCTCTGATATCTGAAGAAGTAGAGGTGACCTACACGGAGCAGTGGGTACACCCCTAAACAAAGGCATAGGGAGGGGTGGCCTGCATGGAGCAGCGGGCACACCTACTCTTGCCATCCTGCTGGGCAGACTAGATGGATCATGCTGGTCTTTATCTGCCATCTGCTATGTTACTATTAAATGGGATCATTGTTTATTGTAATGGCTTATTGTTGTTACACGTGTTGGGCATTTACAGGAAGGTGTGAAAGAAGAATTACTATTGAACGTCATTTGTGAAAATGTGGGATTGGAGTAGGGGTGCAGTATAAGAACACATATGCCTTACATTCCACTATGAACCAGGAAAAACTGGGAAAAAAATCTTCAATAAATACAAAAATCTTGATTTATTTTGCAACAAAATTTTAATAGCAAAAATCTGTGATTAATAAATGCCCTCTACAACTAGCAAGTTAGCGTAGTTACTCACCTGTAACAGGTGTTCTCCAGGAGCAGCAGGAATCAGTCCTCACTTATGGGTGACGTCGGCGCCGACGGAGCCCTCGCGGAGCAATTTTCCCCAGCTTTCAAAGAAAGCCTTTGGGAATTGCAGCGCGCATGCGCGGTAGTCTTCCCGCCCGAAGGTGCCATCTTAGCCAGTCAGATGACATAGCTAAAAAGACAGCATAAAAATTTGCAAAAAGAACATAAGCAGACGATTGCAACTCCAAGGGGAGGAGGGAGGGTAGTGAGGACTGATTCCTGCTGCTCCTGGAGAACACCTGTTACAGGTGAGTAACTACGCTTTCTCCAGGACCAAGCAGGAAGTCAGTCCTCACTTATGGGACTCCCAAGCTCAAGGCTACCGGAGACCCTAAGCACAAAAATGAGCTCCCTCTAGCTCAGCAGCACAGAAGGAAAGAATCTTCGCTGAATTATCACCCACCGGTAGCCCACATCCGGGATGGAGGGTAGGAGTTGCTCAGACCTCAAAGAGATTACGGAGGACTGCCTGTCCGAAAGCACTGTCCCTACGGGACTCCCTCTCGAGACAGTAATGGACCGCAAAAGTCTGGCTCGAAGACCAAGTAGCGGCCCGGCAGATGTCTGCCAGCGGAACAGAGCGGAGGTAAGCCACTGACGTGGCCTTTGCCCGAACGCAATGAGCCGTGACTCGACTTTCTAAGGCGAGTCCGGCTGCCCCATAAGCCCAAGAGATACAGTCCGCAACCCAGATGGACAGAGTACGCTTGGAGACCGGGAGCCCCAATTTATTGGGGTCAAAGGACACAAAAAGCTGCGCAGCTTTACGGTGCTCCCGCGTACGGTCAAGGTAGAAGTTCAACGCCCTTCTACAGTCCAGGGTATGGAGGACCGTCTCAGCTCGGCTGGAGTGTGGTCTGGGAAAGAAGGTTGGAAGTACCACCTCCTGATTCAAGTGAAAAGGGGAGACCACTTTAGGCAGAAACTTTGGGTGAGTCCGTAGGACTACCCTATTCTTGTAGAACCGAGTGTAGGGGGGATCAGACACGAGGGCCTGTAATTCACTTACGCGCCTAGCGGAAGTGAGGGCTATCAAGAACAGCGTTTTCCAAGACAGAAAACGGAGAGAGCAGGTAGCCATAGGTTCAAAAGGCGGACAGGTGATCCGCTGTAAAACCACATTCAGGTCCCAGCCAGGCGCTGGCGGGCGCAGAGGTGGTTTAAGTAGTAGGAGACCTCGGAGAAACCTCGCTACGAGAGGGTCGTTGGAGAGAGGTCTGCCGTCCACCGGCACATGATGTGCGGAAAGAGCACTGAGGTGAACTTTGACGGAGTTGGACTTAAGTCCCAGATTAGAGAGGTGTAGCAAGTACTGTAAGATCACCGACACCGGGCAGGAGAAGGGATCCTGAGACTGTTGGGTACACCAGACTGCAAAGCGACGCCATTTAAGGGCGTAGCATTTGCGGGTAGAAGGCCGTCGCGAAGCCAAGACGACCTCCTCCACCTCTGCCGGCAAGAGGAGAGGAGCAAGGACTACCCTCTCAGCAGCCAGGCCATGAGGTTGAGAGACCTGAGGTTGGGGTGCAGTAGGGACCCCTGATCCTGGGTGAGGAGATCCGGTTGCACCCCCAGAGGGATTGGATCCTCCACCGCCAGTTGCAGCAAGAGCGGAAACCACGGCTGCCTGGGCCAGCGAGGGGCCACCAGGATCACGAAAGCTTTGTCTCGGAGAACCTTGAAAAGGGTCCGAGAGACTAACGGGATGGGAGGGAAAGCGTACAGAAGGCTCCCCGACCATGAGATCAGAAAGGCGTCCGCCGCCACCCGAAGGGGGTGAGGCTGACGAGAGCAGAAGCGAGGAAGCTGCCGGTTGTGAGGACTGGCAAAGAGATCCACTGTGGGGAGGCCCCACCTGAGGAAGAGCTTCTGAACGATCAAGGGGTCCAGACGCCACTCGTGCGGCTGGAGGACCCTGCTGAGTTTGTCCGCCAGGCAATTTTCTTGGCCCGGGAGATAAACTGCCTTGAGGAGAATGCCGTGACTGACGGCCCAAGAGCAGAGCTTCTGTGCCTCCCGGCAGAGGAGGAAGGAGCCCGTGCCCCCCTGCTTGTTCACGTAGAACATGGCAACTTGATTGTCCGTCTGGACAAGGACGGACTGTTGGGAGGTCAGGTGGGAGAAGGCCTTGAGAGCTAGGCGGATCGCCCTGAGCTCCAGGAAGTTGATCTGTTGAGCAGACTCCCACTTGGTCCAGAGGCCCTGAGTACGTGCCTCTTGGCAATGGGCTCCCCAGCCCAGGAGGGATGCATCGGTGGTCAGCACCCGGGTCGGCTGAGGTGACTGGAAAGGCATTCCCAATACCAGGTTCGGCTGCCGGAGCCACCACCGGATAGACGAGACCAGCGGCTCGGAGACGCGCACCAGGTCTGCTAGGCCGCCCGTGGCCTGTCGCCACTGCTGGCGGAGACACCACTGAGCAGGCCGCATATTCAGGCGGGCATTGGGGGTCACATGGACGGTGGAAGCCATATGGCCGAGCAGTCTCAGGAAGCGCCTGGCGGAGACCAGGGGCTGGCTGCGAAAGCGGTCGGCTAGGTCCATGAGCCGCTGAGCCCTGTCGAGCGGTAGGTACGCTCGCGCCTGAGGGGTGTGCAGCCGTGCGCCGATGAACTCGAGATCCTGTGAGGGGAGCAAAGTGGACTTTGCGAAGTTGATGACAAAGCCCAAGTGCTGCAGCAGAGTCACCGTGCGGCACGTGGCGGTGGTGACCTCCCGAGCGGATGCTGCTCTGATGAGCCAGTCGTCGAGGTACGGAAAAACATAGAGGCCGTGAAGCCGGAGATGGGCCGCCACGACCGCGAGACATTTTGTGAAGACTCGCGGTGCGGAGGACAGGCCGAAGGGCAGTACTCTGTACTGGTAATGATTTCCTGCCACCACAAACCTTAGGTATTGGCGGTGGCTTGGGTGGATGAGGATGTGCGTGTAAGCATCCTTTAGATCCAAGGAGCATAGCCAATCTCCCTGCTGGAGGTAGGGCAGAAGGATTCCAAGGGTAAGCATTTTGAACTTCTCCCGCACAAGGAACTTGTTGAGGTTGCGCAAGTCCAGGATGGGTCGGAGGCCTCCTGTTCTCTTTGGTATCAGAAAATACCTTGAATAGAAGCCCTGACCTCTCAGGTGGTGTGGCACCGGTTCCACCGCCTGATCCTGCAGAAGACCTGCTAACTCCTGAAGGAGCAACTCCCTGTGCAGAGGGGGGCGCGGAGGCTCTCCCGGAAAATAGGAGGGAGGGACCTGATGGAAGTGGAGAAGGTAGCCCTCTCGCACGACCTGAAGCACCCAGGCATCTGCGGTGATGCTGGACCACCTGTCGGCGAAGTGAACCAGCCGGCCTCCGGTGCTGGGGGGAACCAGCGGGGGGGGAGAGGCTATGCTGAGCGAGTCAAAAACCCCCACCCTGCTGAGCAGGGGCTGGTGGCGCAGGCTTGGGGGCTTGCTGCCTACGGGACCCGTTACCCCGTCCCTTGGCCTGCTGGCCCTGTTGGGGAGCTGCAGGGGCCTGATAATGGGGGTATTGTTTGTAGGCAGCCGCCTTCCTCGGGTAAAAGGTCTTTTTTCCCGAGCCCTTCTTTTTCTGGGAAGGGGCGGAGGTCTTCCTAGAAAGCCTGGTCCTGGTGAGAGTCTCAGTCTCAATTTGTGCAGCCTTTTCCGCCATGGGCTTGCCAAAGAGGTTTTCGCCTCGGCAGGGGACATCGACCAACTTGTCCTGTACCCAGGGCTCAAGGTCGGACGACTGAAGCCAAGCCTGTCGGCGGGCACCGATGCCGGCTGCGGCTACTCGAGCCGAGGCTTCAAAGCCATCATAGGCTGCTCGGGACATGAACTTTGAGCATTCCCGAATACCTGTGGACAAGGCTAGGAACCTCCGCAAGGGTTCCTCGGACAAACCAGCGGAGAAGCCGGCTAGCTCTTTAGCCAGATCCCTGAGATACATGCCCATGTAGAGCTGGTAAGTCTGGACACGACAGGCGAGCATAGAGCCCTGGAAGCACTTTTTGCCAAGGCCATCCAGGTTACGGGCCTCCCTTCCAGGAGGCACCGAGGAGTGCATCTTCTGGCTCTTAAGACGATGCATGGCCGATTCCACTACCATGGAATGGTGTGGCAACTGCGCCTTTTGAAAGCCAGGGCTCTTGCGGACCCGATAGATAGAATCGACCCGCTTGCTCAGGACCGGCGAGGAGGCCGGACTCTCCCACATGCGGAAGAGTAGCCGTTCCAGCATAGGAGGAACCGGCACAGTAAAGTGCTCCCTCGCGGGAGAGTCATACTGGAGGGCGTCGAGCTCTTCGGCTCGAGGCTCCTCCTCGGGGTCCGCAGGGAAGGCCAAAGCCTTGGCCATATCCCTAACGAAATCCGAGAACCGGGCATCCTCCGGGGGGGACTGCTTCCGAGGCTCGGACTCCGGAGAGTCCGATGGGACACACCGAGTCCGGAAAGAATCAGGTGACTCTTCCTCCTCCGACTCCCAGACCGACTCCGACGAGGACTCGGTGGGGTCGGCTCGGGCAGGGTGCGGCGCCAGCCGCCCCGACGCCGAGGGAGTCGGCGTCGGCGACCTCGGTCCCGAACGGGAGGCCGAGGGCGACCTCGACCGAGGATCGACTCGAGGTCTCATCGACTCGAGGATCGGCTCGGTCTCCGGGGTCGACTTGGACGTCGACGTCCCGGCGGTCGGGGCAGCGACGCCAGCGAAGCCAGCGAGCAGTGCCCGCTGCTGGTCCATGAAGGCAGACAATCTGCTCTCCAAGGCCGTCAACCTGAGTCCGAGCTCAGGCGACCCAGCAGCCCCCGACTCGGGCCCCGACGGCGTCGGGCCCGACGTCGGCTGACGCGGAGGCGAGTCCAGAAGGACAACAGGACTTACCCGGGCAGGCATCTCCGACTCCAGGCGAGGTCGCTTCGGGAGGTGTTCCTTCTCCAAGGACCCGGGGCGGCTGTCGGGGCTATGCGACCTGGCCCTCGCGGAGCCAGGAGCGTCCACCGACGCCGCCCTCGCGGGTTTTTCCTTCCGTCGATGGTCCCCGGAGGGAGAACCCCGGTCGGAGGAGCTCCGTCGACGGTCCGAGCTGGAGCCTTTCGACAGTGAGGCCTCCGACGAGGTCCGGGTACGGCTGGGGTCAGCGAAGATTCTTTCGCGCTGATGCCGCCGACTTCTCAACGCCTTCGAGGACAGTTTGCTGCAGGGCCCACAGATCAGTTCCTCGTGATCTGGGCCCAGGCAGCGGAGGCAAAGGTCGTGTGAGTCGGTGAGTGACATATTTCGGTCACACCGACCACACCGCTTAAAGCCACTGGCAGCCATCGGGGGAAAAAGGGCCCCTGCGAGGTCAAAGGACCGGGCTGCCAGGGAAAAAAACGAAAACGAAAGCTGACTAAGTCAGAAAAACCGAAAAACCGTTAGAGGACTCGAGACCGGCGTCGCGAGTCCGGGCGGGAAAACGACCGGCGTCGAACCGAAAGAAAAAAGGATAAATACAGAGGAAAATCAACTTTTTCGCGGGGACAAGACGGGGACGTCTGTAGGGCTCCGCGGAAAAAAGAAGACTGGCTAAGATGGCACCTTCGGGCGGGAAGACTACCGCGCATGCGCGCTGCAATTCCCAAAGGCTTTCTTTGAAAGCTGGGGAAAATTGCTCCGCGAGGGCTCCGTCGGCGCCGACGTCACCCATAAGTGAGGACTGACTTCCTGCTTGGTCCTGGAGAAAAGTGTGTTATCCCTAACAGGCATCAAACTAGCAATTAGTCAGGACAGTAGTCACAGGCCACTGAAATGATTTGTTACCACAGCTTGACAACTGCAACCCCTCTGGCATTTCCCTGTTAGTACTGCGAGAAAGGAATAGTGGGAGGAGAGGAAAGCAAAAATTAGAAACTCAAATTATGCTCAAGTGCTACTTGCCCATTTGTCCCATGTAGCTGCAAGGAGCTAATCTCTCCTTGCTGAGACACTTAATTATCCAGACATCTGCCATCTCATCTCTCTCTTGCCCACTGAGGAAAAACCATCAGTTTAAATGAGAAGGTGGACCATCTGGGGGTGGGAGGGTGGTCAGGGGAGGGGGAAAGGTGCCCACTAACAGCGCTGCACTGTTTTTACTTACTGTTGACCGTTTCCGCAGGAATGCATCAGCTTCATCAACAAATAATAAAAGGCTGTAAAGAAGACACAGGAAATAGCATGGCAGATAAAACCTTCAACCAATGTACAGCTGAACATTAAACCTTGCCGGACTACACATCACCAATACTCTTGATTTTAATTTGTTTATGCAGGGTAACAGATTTCTCCTAAAATCTTGGTGTTGGAGACCGATTGGTCATGGAGTCTGAACACCCCCTACACAAATCCAAAGCTGTGCCAAGTAAAATTAAAGGAATATATGAAGGAAATTTGCACAGCTGCTACATGCGCTGGGGCTGTGTGTGTATGTGTTGGAGGAGCTGCCTGTGTTATATCTGTTCAGTGGTTAGTGCTTCTATAGGCCCCTTCATTTTCAGTTTAAAATGATTCCCGCCACCCAACACACAAAAAAATCCTGAACTTTTCAAAATTCATTGAACAGTATTTACCATTTTTCACCCTAAATATGAAAGCCCAACTTGTTTTCTTGCAACCTCATTGTACAATTCCTGTTTCTTGTTTAGCCATCCCCCACCTCCAATGCAAAAGGAAAGGCTAGTAGCATAGAACCATAATAAATGATGTCAGAGAAAGATCAAAAAGGCTCATTCAGTTTTGCACAGTTGAGATTCATTCTCTTTTGGTAGATGCACATATAAAATTTCCAAATACAACCTAATATCAACTCTCCTTTTGCTCATGTCTTCCACCCAGTCTCTCAACTCCTCCTCTCATATCTGCTCTCCCAACAAAATTAATCGCAGTGATGGCATCCCCATGCTTTCATGCTGTTCTGATGAAATCACATCTCTACTATTAAGGGTTGTAACTGCCATTTCAAGCAGATTATGCCAATATTTCCTTGGAGCCCAAAGCAATCATTTCCACTGCTACTCTATTCAGCCTACCTCAGTGCTTCATTTCCAGCCTCTCACCATTAAGGATCCTTTGTGTTTATCCCACACATTTTAAAATTCTGTGCCATCTTTTGTCATCACCTCCTCCATAAAGGAATCTGAAGCATCCACCACACTCTGTGAAAAAATATTTCTTGATATTGTTCCTGAGCATTCTCCCTTGAGTTTCGCATCATTCAACAATTTCCCTTCCACTGAAAGAAGGTTTGACTCTTGAAATGTCTCTATTCTATTCCCCTTGTCTCCCCTCACCTTTCGTCTAGAGGGTGTATGTATCTGGTTGCTTTTCTCTGAACCTACTCTAGCCTCTCTCTATCCTTTTTGAGCACAGTATTCCACTCAAGGCCTCATCCATGAACTATGCAGAGGCATTATTGCCTCCTTTCTTCTGCTGGTTATGTCTTGCCCTGTGCACACCGGCATCCTTCTGGCTCTGGCCACTGCCTTATTTATTTATTTATCAGGTTTTATATACCGCTTTATCATTTCAATCAAAGCGGTTGACATTGTAACTTAAACTTAGTAATGTACATTAAACAGGGACATTGATAACTTGGATTTTTCTGAGGCAATGAAGGGTTAAGTGACTTGCCCAAGGCCACAAGGAGTGCCAGTGGGAATCGAACCCTGGTCTCTGGGTTCCCAAGCCAGTGCTCTAACCATTAGGCCACTCCTCTCCACTGCCTTATGACACAGTATCTCATTTCAAGGTAATGAAACTATCACCCGGAGGTCTCTCTTTGTTATTGCATATCAGTTCTTCACTGCCTTCCCCCAAATCACAAACCCCTCCCTCAGGTTTCTGTACTTTCTTTGCATTCAATCTTAAATACCAACCATTTGACCCCTCATCAAGTTTTTCTAGATCGCTTCCCATTCTGGGTTGTTCATGCTATGAAAAGGCAAAACTTCCTTCTAACCTCTCCACTATGATACTGAACAGAACCAGCCCTAGAACCAGTCTTTGAGGCATATTCTCTTCTTACATTGAATTGTATTTACAACTAACTTCTGTTGTCTATCACTTACTCGTTTGTCTGAGCACCTATCCCCAGGCTGCCCAGTTTGTTCTACAGGACAGTAACAAAAGCTTTCTGAAAACCAAGTAAAACACATCCAGTGCCTGCCCTCCATCTAATTCTCTGGTCACCCAACTGATTTTTTTAAAGATTCTTTTGACACAACCTTCCTCTAGTAAAGCCATGTTGCCTTAGATCCTGGAACCCATTGGTTTGTAGATATTTCAATGTGATTTCCTTCAATAAAATTCTCCAATAATTTTCCCACCTCTGAGGTCAGACTGTAGTTTCCAATTTCTTCTTTGTTACCAATTCTATGAAGAGGATCATTTTCCCCTTTTCTCCTCCAGCAGTTCCAGCCATAGTATTGTGGAGTAGCAGCTTAGTAGTCAGAAAAGCAGGCTGCAAACAAGTGAAACCAAGGTTCAGATCCTACTTCTCCCACTGACATTCTTTGTGACCTTGGGCAAGTCACTTCACCCTCCAATGTGAGCCCTATGGGCAGGGGCACACCTCACATACCTAAGCATAACTGGCCTTGAGCTCAGATTTGGACAAAGCAAGTAAAACTCTAAAATCCAAATCCCAAATTCAACCGTAGAGAACTGGTAGCAGGTCCCAAGAGAAAAAAACCTCCACAAACTCGAGCTACAGAGCACTATGCAGTTTGATTTGCAGGTCTTTTGCCCTATGTCTGCCTGAAACAAATCTGGCCTCAGAATGCTAAAGTTTCTGTTTACATTCAGTATGTTCTTGTAGGGCATTTAACCTTGGTGAGAGACAGCTGGAAAGGAAACAACCCACGGGAGAGGAAGAGGCTTCTGGAACTGGCTATTCTTGTTTCAATGTAATGGGTAATAAAGCATGAGCAACTGACCTCAATGGCAACAGCCAAGAGCAGTACACATATTCTTTGTAGACAAAAATACATGCTTTTCTCTGCCCATTCACCAGGATGGGAGCGCATCAGAAATGCATTCTGTTATCCTTTTTGTCTAGATGACTGAGCAATGGTCATCTGGAACAATTTATATACAGTACAAGAGCACAGCTGTAACATCTTCTCATGATGGTGCCCTCCTGCAGCTGGCAGGCTTCCCAGGGAAAAAAAATCTGCCTATTTGCACCTGGCAAATCTATCAAGCCAGAAACATGAGCTAATCTGGGTAACGTTATCACAAATTCTTCCTTCTATAAAAAAAAATCCCAATACACACAAAACAAAATAAGCCTTCTGTTTCAACATCCCCATCCTGCAAAGAAAAATAAATCAATACAAATTCTCTCTCAGGTACTCAGTAACAGGCATGCACCTCCTTCAATGGCAAGTTTCAAATAATAATTTGAGCCACAAATATTGAAACATTACTGTGATGAATGCAGAAGTGGATTGTCTCGGACACTCGGAGAAAGAATATGTCTGAACCAATAAGGATGACTATAAATCAGCAATTAACCGTCTCCACACAATGCCCATGCACTGTCCAAATATAGTATCCCAGTAAAATCAGCTTCTTCCCAGTTTTGTCCAGGGAAGTTTGAGTGGTGAAGGAGAGCATGCATGCACAGGGAAAAAAATAATTCATCTACCTCTTTCTGGATTTGTGGCTCATGGTACAGTCATGAATGACCTCACAGCTCTGGAAATGTCAAGCCCCAGAGTGAAGCCAGATCAATGCCCCTGGAAGCTGACAAAGGCTACATCTGATATGTGCAGTGCTCTATGTATCAAGAAAGTCTCTTTATCAAGAGACATGATTTCTGGACTTAGATATAGCTTTTGTGTTAATTACCATATCCTTTTTAGTACCAAGTGTCCAATGATATTACTATCCCTTGTGCACAAGATCAAAAAAGCAGAAATATTCTGCAAATGGTACTCGGAGGACTTGGTCGGGCCATACAAATCCAAGTGCATGTCTTTAGATACTGGTATGACCTGCTTGCACGTGATCTGAGACCCCATTAAGAAAGCACCAGAGTAAAGTCATACAGAGTTACAGGATAAAGGGATTCACATTTTCCTGCAGTACCTCCAATAGCATTATATCACTTTGGGAGTGCACGGATTGGATATCTTCCCTCCAGAGTTAAAATCACCCTGCTATGCTGAAAATATCCAACTCTTATACATTTTGCTATCCTGCTGCTTATTTATTTATTTAAAAACATTTTTATACCGCTATATGCTAGAATGCATTCAAGGCCGTTCATAAAACATAAAAAGGTCCTAAGACCCTAACATGCATTACATATATGGAAGAGTAGCCCAATGGTTAGGGTAGCGAAGAGAACCAGGGAAACCAGGGTTCCAATCCCATTGCACTCCCTGTGAACTTGAACAAGTCATTTAATCCTCCATTGCCTCAGGTACAAACTTAGCATATAAAGCCCTTTGGGGACAAGAAAGCACAGTTACTTACCTGTAACAGGTGATCTCTGGGAACAGCAGGAATAAGTCTTCATCCATCACCGTAGCCGATGCCGGGGTGTCGGTACCGCTCGAAGCGCCACAACCACCGAGCATGGCCCAGGTATGTTCACCGAGGTGAGAACCCCGGGAACGACCTGAAGCCCCGTTAATGCTTTGGAGCCCGAAGACTCCCGCCGTGGCTTTATTGCCAAAATGTCCTCGAGGGCAAAGCCGGAGCAATCTCTATAATGGAAAGGAGATCTACCACTCGAGGATTGGCTAGTCTTTACAGACTTTTGTTTGGTTACCTGATTCTGTGGAGATATTCTAGCTGGTGACATCGAGTGCGATGTGAACCGGGTATCGAGCTGTGCTCGATTCTGAAGATTTCTTCTGTTTGAACTCCAACAGGAAAGACACTCCAGTGAGCAATGGTCAGGACCCAAACATTTTTGACACCAAGTATGGGTGTCTAAAAAAATATTTGTACCGCCACACTTAGAGCATTTCTTAAGGGTAGTGGCTGGCTTTTCCATAGCGGAAAATGGAGGCCTAGTGGCCTAGAAACTGTCAGACACTAACAGGAAAAAATTTCTGTTGAAAAGAAGAAATTATTTAGAAAAAACAAAATAAAAGCACCGGCGGTACCGGTGGCGTCGAGGGAAGGCAGACGCGACCACAAAAAAGTAAGAATAAAAAGAAGAATTTTCTGCGGTGACAGGAATACGTCCTGCCGGCTCCGCGGAAAACAGAAAACTGATGAGAGGGAAGTGTTTAGGCGGGAAGGCAGCGCGCATGTGTGTGGGATGCTCCCAAAGGCTTTCTTTTTGGATGCTGGGGAGCGTTCCCGCGCAGGCTCCGTCGGTACCGACGTACCCATATGTGAAGACTCATTCCTGCTTGTTCCTGGAGATAATACCTACTGTGCACTTGTATTTAACTTGTCATGAGCTGAAAAAGCATGAGCTAAATCCGAATTCAATGACATATCAAAATAAAAGTAAAATCAGTAACAAAAAGCAGAATAGAGACAGATGTGCTCCCAATGTCAACAGCACAAAGGAGGTAATTTTATAATAGATTATATGCTTATAGGAGGTCATTTTCTAAAGTTATTCCTGTTTGTATATGGCCAAGCATGCACACAAATGATATCTTATAAAATACCGACTGACGTAAAGGTATGTGCTTTGGGATGAAGATGCATACTTTGCCGGTAGGCATACCAGAGACGTGATCTGGATGGAGCATGGGTACAGTTCGAACAAAAGTGCATTGATTATAAAATACTTCAATCTATGTGTATATATGTATAAAGTACATGTGAAAATGTACACCTGCTTGTTGGTACTTACTTGTCTTATAAAACTGGATCCTACTCATGGCACCACATTAGAAAGCTATTTTCATAAAGCGTGATTTAGATGCAGGAAAAGGCTTTTATTTATTTATTTATTTACATTCTCTTATATACCGCGCTATTCTGCATCAGTGCGGTTTACATTGAACAGACTAAAATTACATTGAACAGGGCATTATAACTTGGAGATAACTATTTTACAGGGAACATGGGCTATGGAGGGTTAAGTGGCTTGCCCAAGACCACAAGGAGCACCTGTGGGACTAGAAACCGGCCCAAGGTTGCTGTCCTCTAGTGGGATTTGAACCCCCGACCTTCCGGCCTGAAGTACCTTGCCCCAACCACTAGGCCACTCCTCCACTCCAAAGCGCATGGCCATCTAGATGTGTGTAAGTACATGTGTAGACAAGATGGTGGAATTGCAATGCATGTGCATATTATGTGCATGGATAAGAGAGTATATGCACACATTTAGACCTTTAGGAGGAGGAGTAAGCTTGTGGATGAGAATGCGTGCATTACTGGGGCAGTATATGGGTGGTTCTTTTATAGATGCCTATGTTGGCTTATTAAACAAGCTTAAAAAGGGGTCTTTCTGGACTTCTCATATAGGTGTCTTATTATGAAATCAAGACCTAAAGTGAAACCTGGGCTATGACAATCATTTTCTTTGCCCAAGTTCGCTTCAAGGACCTGAGATTGCCACAACTGCAGCTGTTCGTCTCAGCCCCCAGCAGAGTAGCAGGAGAATCTACGAACACACAGGAAATCATCTTATAAACCTTTTTCTTAGTATAAAAAGTTCTTTTATAAAATTAAGTCATGCCTAAAAGTATGTATGGTGAACTCGGGGAAGGAGTGTGGGCAGAGTCATAATTCACGCACCTGCTTTACACATCAACATTTATGCCTGTTCCTGAGCAGACACAAATGTCAGCACCCACAATCTGGGCACTATTTCTGCAGGATTTGTGCTAGTATTTTATAAAGACACATAAGTGCTATTGTTTTTATAAAACAGACTAAAAAATAGGTGACTCTCCATATCTAAACCTAGGCATCCTGTTATAAAATTACCCTCCTGGACATTAAGTGCAACATTCTTCAGTCGAGGTAAAGCAGGTAACATCAACGAATAGTTCTTGGGTGGTCAGTTTAAATAGCCAGATTTCACTCTCTTTTAATACTGCTATAGAAGCAGCACAGTCAAATATATTTCTTAAATCTGGGTTTTCTGTTAACAGATAAGATCAGACACCATTACTGACAGATGTTAGTGGGACAACAAATTACATTTTTCACCACCTCCATTTAGTTTGTTGGGTAAAAATTCCAGAGTTGATGGAAGGTTTATTCAAAAATGGCATCTCCTTCTGTACAGCTGCCCAGACACAGGCACAGGCACATATTTAAACTCCTATCACAAACTTTGGATAAAGTAGTGTGATTGCTATGTTAGTTCATTTGAATGCACACAGCTAAACATTAACATATAAAAACAATAAATAGAAGGTAATACCTTTGTATTTGACTAACCTGATACATTTCTTAACTAACATTACGAAGTGAGCGCACACTCTGGTCAGAACAAAAAGCGTAGTTACTCATCTGTAACAGGTGTTCTCCAGGGACAGCAGGAATCAGTCCTCACATATGAGTGACATCAGCACCGACGGAGCCCTCATGGAAGCACCCCCCAGCTTTCAAAGAAAGTCTTTGGGAGATGCCACCATACATGCGTGGTCCCTCTCCCCGCCAAGGGTGCCATCTTGCTCAGTCAGATGACATAGCTAAAAGATGGCAAAAACAAGAAGGTAAAGGAGCAACTCCAAGGGGAGAAGGGAGGGTTGTGAGGACCAATTCCTGCTGTCCCCGGAGAGCACCTGTTACAGGTGAGTAACTACACTTTCTCCGGGAACAAGCAGGAAGTCAGCCCTCACATACGGGACTCCCCGGCTACAGGCTACCGAAAGCCCATAGGAAAAAATAGGGGCTCCCTCATGGGGAGCCACAAGCAGCAGCAAATTTTGAGTTTGTGTACACAGACCACAGTAGGATCCCTGTGGCCAATGAACCAGCACTCTGGTAGCCTGAACATAGAAGGGTCAGAGGGTAGGAATTGCCTAGACCCCGAAAAGTTACGGAGCACAGCCTGGCTGAAGGCACTGTCCCGTTGGGACTCTCTTTCCAGGCAATAATGAGCTGCAAAGGTATGGACTGAAGACCAGGTAGTGGGCCCGGCAAATGTACAACATTGGGACAGAGCGCAAGATTGCCACCGAGGCCACCATGGCCCTGACATGGTGCATCACGATGAGGTCTACCAGCGGGAACCTCGCCTGCTCATAAGCAAGGGCGATACAGTCCGCCATGCATGTGGACAGTGTACACTTGGTCACCGCCTCCCCCAGCCTGCTTGGGTCATAGGAGATGAAAAGCTGAGAAGCTTTGTGGTGGCCCTGAGTGCGTTGGATATAGAATGACAAAGCCCTCTTACAGTCCAAGGTGTGAAGGACCGTCTCCACTCAACTGGAATGAGGTCTTGGGAAGAAGGTAGGAAGCACCACTTCCTGGTTAAGATGGCAGGGCGACACTACCTTTGGCAGGAATTTGGGGTGCGTACAAAGCACCACTTTGTTCTTGTAGAATCTGGTATAAGGTGCCTCCGCCACAAGGGCTTGGAGCTCACTAACTCTGCGAGCAGAGGTGAGCGCAACCAAGAAAACCACCTTCCAAGAGAGGTAGTGAAGGTGGCAGGTAGCCAGAGGCTCGAAGGGGGGGGAGTGGGCAAGTGAGCTGCCCCAATACATCGTTGAGGTCCCATTTGGTGCCAGAGGGCAAACCGGGGGTTTCGATAAGAGCATACCCCAAAGGAAACGGGTCACCAATGGCTGGACTGAGGGGCTTACCATCCACCGGATGGTGGTGCGCCACCAGGGCACTCAGGTGCACTCGGACAGAGTTAGACATGAGCCTGGACTGAGAGAGATGGAGAAGGTACTGTAACACCAAAGTCAAAGGGCAGGAGAAGGGATCAGTCCTGTGTATGTCACACCAAGCAGAGAACCTGCGCCATTTGAGGATGTAAGCCTTCCTAGTAGAGGCCTTTATCTTATCTTTATTTACATTTGATATACCGCCCACGCCAAAGCATTAGGGCGATTTACAATAAAATATCCAAACATTACTGCAGAAAAAGAAAAGAACGCCATGTTAAGACAGGAAAGAGGCAGAGAAAACAGGAAAACATAGACAAACTAGACATTGTGGATACCATGTTAAAACCCTCGGCCCAGTGTGCAGCGGCGGCCAAGAGAGCAAATAGAATGCTAGGTATGATAAGGAAAGGAATGGAAAATAAAACAAAAGATATTATAATGCCTCTATATCGTTCCATGGTGAGACCGCACCTTGAATATTGTATGCAATTCTGGTCGCCGTATCTTAAAAAGGATATAGCGATTTTAGAAAAGGTTCAGAGAAGAGCCACCAAAATGGTAAAGGGGATGGAAGGATACTCCTATGAAGAAAGGCTAAAAAGGTTAGGGCTCTTTAACCTGGAAAAGAGACGGCTGAGGGGAGATATGATAGAAGTCTATAAATTAATGAACGGAGTGGAACGGGTAAACGTAGATCGATTGTTTACCTTATCAGAATATAGAAAGACTAGGGGACATGCAATGAAGTTACAGGGTAAACTATTTAAGACTAATAAAAGAAAATATTTTTTCACTCAACGTGTAATCAAACTCTGGAATTTGTTACCGGAGGATGTAGTAAAGGCTGTTAGTGTAGCTGGGTTTAAAAAAGATTTGGACAAGTTCCTGGAGGAAAGGTCCATAAACCATTATTAAGAAGGGACCCAGGATATCAATGCTTGAACCAATACAAGCATTGTGGAACCTGTGTCCCTTGGGGAAACTGCTAGGTACATATGACCTAGATTGGCCACTGTTGGAAACAGAATACTGGGCTTGATGGACCTTGGTCTGACCCAGTATGGCATATCTTATGTTCTTATGTTCTTAAACTAAGGGGAGTCGTTCTTTAATATCAAAAGCTTGTTGAAATAAGTTTTAAAAAAGTTTCTTGAAAGTTACATAAACAGATTCTAAATGGAGTGAAGGTGGTAGGGCATTCCAGAGTGCTGGGCTGAGGAAAAAGAATGCAGCATGTCGAGTCTGTTCCAGGTGTGCTTGAGAAGGAGATGGAAGAGTGAGGCGATTGGCATGAAAGGAGTGTAATTGGCGGTATGGGGTATGTAAAGAGATAAGATTAGAAAGGTAGAACAGAGTTGATGAATAGAGTGCCCGGTGGGTTAAAATTAATATTTTGTATTGGACCCGAAAACGGAGTGGCAACCAGTGAAGTTTAAACAGGAGAGGAGTGGAGTGGAGAGGCCTTGCGAAAGGCCAGCAAAATGTCCTCCACCTCAACCAGAAGGTTGAGAGGGGCTAGAGTCACCTTCTCAGCAGCCACGCTGTCAGCAAGAGGAACCACAGGTTGGGGTGCAGGAGAGAGCCCCCCCTTCTGAGATAGGAGTCCTGGGGCGGTCTCCAAGGGGATGGGGGCCTTCACTGTCAATTGCAGAAGCAGCGGGAACCACGGCTGCCTGGGCCACCGAGGAGCTATCATGATGAGCGAGGCACTGTCGCAGAGGGTTCTGAACAAGGTCTTGGCCATCAGTGGCATTGGAGGGAAGGTGTACATGAGGCCTTCCGACCATAAGATCAGGAACGTGTCTGCTGCCACCCTAGAGGAGTGGGCCAACCAGGAGCAGAAGTGGACTGGACTGGCGAACTGGCCATCACGGGTTCCCCCCCAGAGCCGGAAAAGCTGAATGGCTACCCTGAGGACCAGCTGCCACTCGTGCGGCTGGAGAACTCTGCTGAGTCTGTCGGCCAGCAGGTTGTCCTGGCCTGGTAGGTACACTGCCTGCAGGAGGATACCCTGTTGGATTGCATACGAGCAGAGGACCAGTGCCTCCTGACAAAGGGCACGAGACCCCGGCCCATGCCCCCCTTTTTGTTCACGTAGAACATCGCCACCTGGTTGTCCATCTGGACCAGTACTGGCTGGAGACGCAGGTGGTGACAGAAGACCCACAGGACAAAGTGTATGACTCGGAGCTCCAGAAGGTTGATCTGCTGGATGCTCTCGTCTGGCTAACAGTTGCCCTGAGTGCAGAGAACTCCGCAGTGTGCTCACCAGCCGAGCAGGGAGGCATCCGTGGTGAGGATCCTCGAGTGGCTTGGGGCATGAAAAGGCATGCCCGCTTTGAGATGCTGGGGCGACTGCCACCAGACCAGAGAGTCCGCCAACTGGCGGGTCACTGAAACTCTGTCTCGGAGGCAGCCTGTGGCCTGAGACCACTGGTCCCGAGGACACCACTGCACCGTCCTCATGTGGTGGCAAGCATCTGGGGTGACATGGACTGTGGAGGCCATGTGCCCAAGGATGCGCGGAAGAAGCCGGGCGGGCACCGAGGGATGGTGTTGTACATCCCGTGCTAGAGATCTGAGACAATCAGCTCGGTCCCTGGACAAGAAGGCCATCGACTGGAGAGAGTCAATCTTTGCACCAATGAACTCCAGGCACTGTGTCGGGAGGAGGTGAGACTTGGGGTAGTTTATGACGAAACCCAAGTGCTGCAGAACCTAGATGGTGTGTGCGGTGGCCTGCTGTGCCTCGCCTTATGAGCCAGTCGTCCAGGTAGGAAAAAACAAAGATCCCCTGGAGCCGGAGGAAGGTGACCACAACTGCCAGGCATTTTGTGAAGACCCTTGGGGCAGAGACTAGGCCGAAGGGGAGCACCCTGTATTAAAAGTGCCTACCCCTTACTACGAACCGCAGGTATTGCCTATGGTTGGGGTGGATGAGAATGTGAGTATATGCATCCTTGAGGTCTAAGGAGCATAGCTAGTCTCCCTGCAGGAGGTATGGCAGCAATGTTCCAAGGGACAGCATCTTGAACTTCTCCCTCACCAGGAATTTGTTGAGGTTGCGCAGGTCGAGGATGGGCCTTAGTTTCCCCCATCTGCTTTGGGACGAGGAAGTATCTGGAATAGAATCCCTTGCCCTTGAGGTAGTGCAGCACCAGTTCCACCGCCTTGTCCTCGAGATCTGCGAACCTTTTTAGAATAAGGTCCTGGTGGAGGGGAGACCTGAGGGGCTCTCCCGGGAAATAAGGGGTAGGTGTCTGAGCCACGTGGAGGAGACATCCCACCCTGACTATCCTTAGTGCCCAGGAATTGGTGGTGATGGCCACCCACCTCTGGGCATAGAGGGCCAGACATTCTCCTGTCGCCTGCTGAGCTCTTTGGGGTAGGGGAGGCTATGCTCAAGGAGTCAAAGCTCCCCCCTGGCTGGGCCGGGGCTGGTTCCTGGGGTTTTGGAGCCTTCTACTTACGCGGCCCATGCCCATGTCCTTTGGCCTGCTGACCCTGTTGGGGAGCCGGGGCAGCCTAATAAGGTGGGTATTTTCGGTAAGCAGCCCCCTTCCTCGGGTAAAAGGGCTTTTTACCCGAGCCCTTCCATCGAGGAGGGGCAGTGGTCTTTCTTAGAGAGCCTGGTCCCCGTCATGAACTCGGTCTCCAGCTCGGCAGCCTTATTGGTCATGGGTTTGCCAAAGAGGTTCACCCCTTGGCATGGGACTTTGACCAATTTGTCCTGAACCCACTGTTCGAGGTCGGACGACTGAAGCCAAGCTTGGCGATGTGCACTGAGGCCTGCCGCAGCTATCCAGGCCGCTGACTTGAACCTGTCATAGGCCGCTCGAGACATGAATTTGGAGCACTCACGGACAACCTTGGCCAGGCTCTTGAACCGCTGCAAAGGCTCCTTGGAGAGACCAGCCGAGAACACAGTGAGTTCCCTCGCCAGGTCTCTCAAGTACATGCCCATGCACAGCTGATAGGCCTGGATGCAGCAGATGAGCATCGAGCCCTGGTAGCACTTTCTGCTGAGGGCGTCCAGGGTGCGGGCTTCCCTGCCCGGGGCACCGAGGAGTGCATCTTCTAGCTTTTCAGCCAACGCATGGCTGACTCCACCACCATGGAGTTATGCGGCAGTTGTGACTTCTGGAAGTCCGAGCTCCGGCGGACCCAAAACATCGAGTCGAGCCATCTGCTCACCACTGGCACCGCCGCCGGTGTCTCCCACATGCGGAGCATGAGCCGTTTCAGGATGGGAGGAATGGGCACCGTGAGCGATTTCTATGGAGGGGTCTTGTATTGGAGGATCTCCAACTCATTTGCCCAAGGGTCCTCCTCCGACTTGGTCAGGAATGCCAGGGCCTTAGACATGTCCTTGACAAAAGGACAAGAAGCCCATGTCCTTGGGTGAGGACTGCCACCGAGGTTCTGAGATGGGAGAATCCAAAGGGATGTCGTGGTGGTGACAGGTATCGGGGGACTCCTCCGACTCCCACTCGGAGTAGTCTGTGGAGGACTCCAAGGAGGGCTGTTACGCGGGCATCGAGGGCTCCGATGCCCTATGGCCGGTGCCCGGTAGACTTGCCGGGGATGACCGCAGTCCCGTTGAGTGGGACTCAGAGTGCGACCTCAGCCGAGGACAGACTCTAGGCCGAAGGACCTCAGGATCGGTTTGGCCTCCGGGGACATCTTGGACATCGAGGGTCCGTTGATTGGGGCAGATGAACCGGTCATGCCGGTAGCAGCGCCTGCTGCTGGTCCATGAAGGCAGACAAACTGCGCTCCAGGGCCACCATTCTGGACAGACCAGAAGGCTCCGCAGCCTTCGGCATGGGCACTGAGGGACTCGGGCCCGATGCCGGCTCCCCTGAAGGGGAATCCTCAACGAGAATGGTGTCTGTGGACCAAGGCCAGTCCACGGCCGGATCCTTCCGGGGGTCTTCGTTAGTCGCTCCCTCTCAGACACCTCAGACAAGAGTCTCGGACTGTGGGACAGTGCCCGGGGAGCTCCCAGACAGTCAGAAACATCCAAGGACGCCTCCTTCAATGTTTTTTTCTTCTTCCTGGGTTCCCTCAATGGAGACCCCCTTTCTGAGGACCAACGATGAGGCTCAGGCTCAGAGAGTTCCGCCCGAGATGATGGGGCCTCAGACGAGGCCCTGGCTTTTGGAGACATTGGGGACTCAGGGAAAAACTTATCGTGCTGCTGCTGGCAGCTGTTGATGGCCTTGCTGGACACATCCTCTTGCAGAGACCACAGGCCACCGGGTCATGGTCTGACCCGAGGCAGCGAAGACAGCAGTCGTGTGTGTCAGTCAAAGACAATTTTAGAGCACCAATCACACTTCTTAAAACCACTGGTAGCCATGGGGGAAAAAAGTACCCCTGTGAGGTTGAAGACCCTCTGGGCTACCAGCAGGAGGGCACGAAGGCGCCTGAAAAAGAAAATAACAGACTACAAAAATTAAACTGAACCTGACGCCGAGGCACCGACGTCGGTAGGCGGGAAGAGTACCGGTGCAATACCGGAGGCGGGTTGGAAACTCGGGGAACAAAATAAGCAAGTTTTTCCAGGGACAAGCCAGACAACATCTGAAGGGCTCCACGGAAAAAAGGAGACTGAGCAAGATGGTACCCTTGGGCAGGAGGGGACCACGCATTTGTGATGGCATCTCCCAAAGGCTTTCTTTGAAAGCTGGGGGGATGCTTCCACGAGGGCTCCATCCGTGCTGACATTACCCATATGTGAGGGCTGACTTCCTGCTTGTTCCCGGAGAAAAAGCAAAATATGACATTACCAGAAATGATAACAAAGGGGAAAGGGGTGAGAGGTTGATGGCGTTGGAAAGCCCGCTTTTGATAACCATTGCTAGAGGATCAGTATTGGTAAAGTAATCATTTAATCTAATCAAAAATTAGTAAAAAGCAAGCTTCTAACAGAAACATAGAAAGAAGAGAATGACATAAGTGCTTGCAATATCCAACATTGCACACTATACTAGTACATGCAGCAGGATCTTACAGTCACCTAAATGGAAAAGACCAAGTATAAGGGGATCTTACTCAAGCTCCTCCTCTAATGTAAAGCGTAGTTACTCACCTGTAACAGATGTTCTCCGGGGACAGCAGGAATCAGTCCTCACATATGGGTGACGTCGGTGCCGACGAAGCCCTCGTGCGGAGCAAATCCTCAGCTTTCAGAGAAAGCCTTTGGGAATTGCATCACGCAGGTGCGGTCCCCTTCCCTCCCAAGGATGCCATCTTGCTCAGTCGAATGTCACAGCTAAAAAGACGGCAAAAGAATAAAAATAGTAATAATAGGACTGCAAATCCAAGGGGAGGAGGGAGGGTCGTGAGGACTGATTCCTGCTGTCTCAGGAGAACACCTGTTACAGGTGAATAACTACGCTTTCTCCGGAACAAGCAGGAAGTCAGTCCTCACATATGGGACTCCCCAGCTATAGGCTAACAAGAACCCACAGCTGAAAAATAGGCACCCTCTACGAGAGCCACAAGCAGCCACAATAGGAATCTAACTAAGAAAGTAGCACTCCGGTAGCCTGACACAGAAGAATCGAGGACAGGAGTTGCCTAGACCTCGAAAAGGTTTCGGAGTACCGCCTAGCCGAAAGCACTGTCCCGTCTGGACTCCCTGACCAGGCAGTAATGGGTTGCGAAAGTCTGACCCGAAGACCAGGTGGCAGCCCGGCAGATGTCTGCCAGCAGAACAGAGCGGAAGTGAGCCACTGATGCCGCCATGGCCCTGATCCGATGGGCCGTGACACGACCCTCCAAGGGAAGCTCAGCTGCCCTGTATGCCCAGGCGATATAGTCCGCTACCCAGGTGTACACTTGGAAACAGCCATCCCCAGCTTACTGGGGTCATAGGATACGAAGAGCTGAGAAGCCCTTCTATGGCCCTGCGTACGCTGAATGTAGAAGGCCAACGCCCTCTTACAGTCCAGGGTATGCAGTACTGTCTCTGCCTGACTGGCATACAGCCTGGGAAAAAAGGTAGGCAGCACCACCTCCTGCTGAGGTGGAACGAGGAGACCACTTTCGGAAGGAACTTAGGATGCGTGCGAAGCACCACCCTATCCCTACAGAACCTGGTGTAAGGCCTGACTGACACAAGGGCCTGAAGCTCACTCACCTGTCGAGTCGATGTGAGTGCCACCAAGAAAACCACCTTCCAAGAAAGGTAGCGGAGATGGCAGGTAGCCATCGGCTCAAAGGGCAGCCGAGTAAGCTGCCCTAAAACTACATTCAAATCCCACTCGGTCGCCGGAGGCTTCAGAAGAAGCAGGCCTCTCAATAACAGAGAGACCAAGGGATGGGCAGAGAGGGGCTTCTCCTCCACAGGAAAGTGGTTTGCCGCAAGGGCACTGAGGTGTACTCTGACGGAGTTGGACTTGAGGCCCAAATCCGAAAGGTGGAGAAGGTACTGCAAGACTACCCCAACCTGGCAGGAGAAAGGATTCACACCCTGCCCCTCGCACCAAGCCACAAACCTATGCCATTTCAAGGCATAGGTCCGTCTAGTCGACGGCCTCCGTGAGGCCAGCAAGACCTCTTCAACATTCTTTGGGAGGGGGAGGAGTGGAGCGAGTATTACCCTTTCAAGCAGCCATGCCATTAGGTTGAGGGAGCTGAGGTTGGGGTGCAGGAGAGTGCCACCCTCCTGGGACAGAAGAGTTGGAGAGGACTCCAGGGGAACGGGGGCCATCACCGCCAGCTGAAGTAGAAGCGGAAACCAGGGTTGCCTCGGCCACCTCAGGGCTACCAAGATGACCGAGGCCTTGTCCTGGAGGATCTTAAATAGAGTATTGGCCACCAGAGGCATCAGGGGAAACGCATACAGGAGGCCCACAGACCATGATATCAGAAAGGCATCGGTGGCCACCCTGTGTGGGTGCAGCTGCCTGGAGCAGAACCGGGGCAACTGGTGATTGACCAGACTTGCAAACAAATCCATCACTGGTCGTCCCCAGATATGAAAAAGCCAATGGACTACTCCCCGGTCCAGCTGCCACTTGTGGAGCTGGAGGATCATACTCAGTCTGTCGGCCAAGCAATTGTCCTGGCCCGGTAGGTAGACGGCCCGCAGATGAATACCATGACGGGCTGTGAACGAGCACAGATCCAGGGTTTCCTGACATAGGAGATGGGATCCCATGCCACCCTGCTTGTTGACATAGAACATGGCCACCTGGTTGTCTGTATGTACCAAGACAGGTTTGTGGGCCAGGGTCCGCCAGAAGACCCCTAGGGCCAGGCAGATGGCACAGAGCTCCAAGAAATTGATCTGGTGCTCTCTCTCGTTTGGGGACCACACTCCCTGAGTACAGAACCCCAGGCAATGGGCTCCCCAGCCCTGCAGGGACGTATCCGTTATCAGGATCCTTGTGTGCAGAGGAGCCAGGAAAGGCATGCCCGCCTCCAAGTGGAATGGCTGAAGCCACCAGTCCAGAGACCGTACTAGTCGCCTGGACACTGTGGCTTTGTCTCTGAGGCAACCTGTGGCCTCTGACCACTGGTCTCTGAGGCACCACTGAGCAGTTCGCATGTGGAGGCGGGCATCTGGTGTCACATGGACTGTGGACGCCATGTGCCTGAGAAGGCGCAGAAACTGTCTTGCTGACACTACGGATTTGCGACTCACCTGACGTGCCAGAGCTAGGAGCCTGCGTGCTCTGTCCACAGGCAGGTAGACCCTTGCCTGAAGGGTATCGAGTCTAGCCCCAATGAACTCTAGTTGAATGGGAACAAGACTGGACTTGGGGTAATTGATCACAAAACCCAGATGTTGGAGCACCTGAATGGTGCAAGATGTGGCCTGATGGACCTCGCTGGCTGAAGTGCTTTTTATGAGCCAGTCGTCGAGGTAGGGGAAGATAAAGACCCCCTGGAGTCTGAGAAAGGCGGCCACCACAGCCAGGCACTTTGTGAAAACCCTGGGGGCCGAGGCCAGGCCAAAGGGGAGCACCCTGTACTAGTAGCGATTGCCTCCCACCACAAAGCGCAGATACTGCCTGTGGCCTGGATGTATTAGGATGTGTGTGTACGCATCTTTTAGGTCTAAGGCGCATAGCTAGTCTCCCTGGCGGAGGTAAGGCAGCAATATTCCAAGGGAGAGCATCTTGAACTTCTCCCACACCAGGAATTTGTTTAAGTTGCGCAGGTCGAGGATGGGCCTGAGGCCTCCTGTTCTCTTTGGTACCAGAAAGTACCTGGAATAGAAGCCCTTGTCCTGCAGGTGGTGGAGCACCGGTTCTACCACCTGATCCTCGAGAAGACCTGCCAACTCCTTCAGAAGAAGGACTGGGTGAAGGGGAGACCTGAGGGGCTCTCCCAGGAAGTAAGGAGGGGGTACCTGGGCCAGGTGAAGAAGATAGCCCTCTTGGACTATCAGCAAGACCCAGGCATCGGTGGTAATGGCTGTCCACCTGTGGGCATACAGGGCAAGCCTGCTTCCTGTGCACTGCCTGTCTCCTGTGGGGAGTGGGGCCATGCTGTGAGAGTCAAAGGTCACTGTCAGGCTGGGCCAGAGCCGGTGCCTGGGGTTTGGGGGTTTTCTGCTTATGCAGGCCATGCCCCTGTCCCTTGGCCTGCTGCTCCTGTTGGGGATTGGGGGAGGCCTGAAAATGGGGGTAGCTTCGGTAAGTAGCACCCTTCCTCGGGTAAAAGGGCCTTTTACCTGAGCCCTTCTTACGAGAAGGGGCAGAGGTCTTCTTGGAGAGCCGTGTCCTTGTCATGTACTCAGTTCTCCAGTTCTGCAGCCTTGTTGGTCATGGGTTTGCCAAAGAGGTTCTCTCCCTGGCATGGGACATCGACCAACTTGTCCTGGACCCATTGCTCGAGGTTGGACGACTGCAGCCATGCCTGGCGGTGTGCACCGATGCCCGCCACGGCTACCCGGGCTGCCAACTCGAATCCGTCATAGGCCGCTCGAAACATAAACTTCGAACACTCACGGACGGCGGTGGACAGGCTCCTGAAGCACTGCAAAGGCCCCTTGGAGAGACCAGCTGAGAATCCGGTGAGTTCCTACGCCAGGTCTCTCACATACATACCCATGTACAGCTGGTAGGCCTGGATTCGACAAGTCAGCATAGATCTCTGGAAGCACTTTCTGCCGAGGGCATCCAAGTTGCGGGCCTCCCTGCCAGGAGGCACCGAGGATGGAACCAGGGATGGAACCAGGAGGCACCGGGATGAACCAGGCTGCTGGCATTAACCTTTAAAAAGGAGATAGAGCAGCTTTTAAACTAGATATTAGGGGAAAGCCGACAGTCCCCCAAGAGCGGATGGTTCGGAAGAATGTATCTTTGAAGGATACTACCAAAAGCAGAGAGGTTCCACAAAAGAGTAAAGTAGTCCAAATGCCCTCAAGTATGGAGCAGACAGAGCTTAAAGATCCCAAATTACCCATGTCTAACAATAGCCAAATTAATATGAATAAAATACATTCTCTAAAATGCTTGTATTCAAATGCTAGAAGTCTAAAAAATAAGATGGGAGAGTTAGAATATATAGCACTAAATGAAAGGTTAGATATGATTGGAATATCAGAGACATGGTGGAAGGAGGACAACCAGTGGGACACTGTGATACCTGGGTACAAACTGTATCGAAATGATAGAGCTGATCAAATTGGTGGAGGAGTTGCTCTCTATGTTAGAGAGGGCATTGAGTCAGAAAGGATTAAAGTTTTGCAGGAAACAAAATCTGCTGTAGAATCTATATGGATTGAAATTCCATGTAAAAGGGGGAAGGCAATGGCAGTGGGGGTGTACTATCGAGCGCCTGGCCAGAATGACCAAATAGATGATGAAATGCTCAAAGAAATCAAGGAAGCTAATAAAAGTCACAGCACAGTAATAATAATGGGTGATTTCAACTACCCCGGTATCGACTGGGTCAGTGTCACGTCAGGACATGCTAGGGAGATAAAGTTCCTAGATGAAATAAATGACTGCTTCTTGGAGCAGCTGGTTCATGAACCGACCAGAGGGGAAGCCATATTAGACCTAGTCCTTACTGGAACACCAGATCTAGTGCAAGAGATAAGGTTGTTGGGGCCACTTGGCAATAGTGATCATAGCATGATCGCCTTTGATTTAATTAGTGGAGGAGGGATAGTAAGGAAATCCACAGTACTACCTTTTAACTTTCGAAAGGGAGACTATGATAAAATGAGGAAAACAGTTAAGAAAAAACTAAAAGGAGCAGTTGCGAAGGTTAAAGACGTACATCAGGCTTGGCTGTTGCTGAAAAATACTATCTTGGAAGCCCAGACCAGCTGTATTCCACGCTTTAAGAAAAGTGGAAGGAAGTCCAAAAAACTGCCAGCATGGTTTAAAGGTGAGGTCAGAGAGGCTGTTGTTGCCAAAAAAGCATCTTTCAGGAAATGGAAAAAAGAGCCAAACGACGAAATCTGGAAACAACACAAGCACTGGCAAGTCAAATGCAAGGCATTGATAAGGCAGGCAAAGGGAGAATTTGAGAAGAAGCTTGCTGCGGAAGCAAAAACGCGTAGTAAAGACCTTTTCAAGTACATTCGTAGCAAAAAACCTGTGAGAGAGTCCGTTGGTCCATTAGATGATAAAGGGGTTAAAGGAGCACTAAGAGGCGACAAGGCGATAGCGGAGAGACTGAATGAATTCTTTGCTTCAGTCTTTACTGAGGAAGATGTAGGGATGTTACCAATGACTGAAGTGGTATTTAAAGGTGCGGAAGAATTGAAGGAAATATCGATACATCGGGAAGATGTATTACAACTATTAGATAAACTGAAGAGTAGCAAATCACCTGGGCCGGATGGTATACATCCAAGGGTGTTGAAAGAACTGAAATATGAGATTGCAGACCTGCTATTAGTAATCTGTGAACTATCATTAAAATCATCTCTCATACCTGAAGATTGGAGGATCGCCAATGTAACACCAATTTTTAAAAAGGGTTCCAGGGGTGATCCGGGAAACTACAGACCGGTGAGCCTGACATCAGTACCAGGAAAAATGGTAGAAACCATCATAAAGAATAAAATTACTCAGCATGTAGATAGTCATGACCTAATGGGAGACAGCCAACATGGCTTTAGACAAGGAAGATCTTGTCTTACTAATCTGTTATGTTTTTTTGAAGGAGTGAATAATCAGGTGGACAAAGGTGAGTCAGTTGATATTGTGTATCTGGACTTTCAGAAAGCTTTTGACAAGGTCCCTCATGAGAGACTTTTGGCAAAACTAAAGAGTCATGGGATAGGAGGCAGTGTACTATTATTGTGGATCAGGAACTGGTTAAAAGATAGAAAGCAGAGGGTAGGGCTAAATGGCCAATTTTCCCAATGGAGAAAGGTGAATAGTGGTGTACCCCAGGGATCTGTGCTGGGTCCGCTGCTTTTTGACATATTCATAAATGACCTGAAAAGTGGAATAACGAGTGAGGTTATCAAATTTGCAGATGACACAAAACTATTTAAAGTTGTTAAAACCCAAGAGGATTGTGGAAAACTGCAAGAGGATCTTGATAAATTGGAAGACTAGGCATCAAAATGGCAGATGAAATTTAATGTGGACAAGTGCAAGGTTATGCACTTAGGGAAGAACAACCCAAACTATGGTTATACGATGCAAGGTTCCACATTAGGAACCACCACCCAGGAAAAAGATTTAGGCGTCATTGTGGATACCATGTTAAAACCCTCGGCCCAGTGTGCAGCGGCGGCCAAGAGAGCAAATAGAATGCTAGGTATGATAAGGAAAGGAATGGAAAATAAAACAAAAGATACTATAATGCCTCTGTATCGTTCCATGGTGAGACCGCACCTTGAATATTGTGTGCAATTCTGGTCGCCGTATCTTAAAAAGGATATAGCGATTTTAGAAAAGGTTCAGAGAAGAGCCACCAAAATGGTAAAGGGGATGGAAGGATACTCCTATGAAGAAAGGCTTAAAAGGTTAGGGCTCTTTAACCTGGAAAAGAGACGGCTGAGGGGAGATATGATAGAAGTCTATAAATTAATGAACGGAGTGGAACGGGTAAACGTAGATCGATTGTTTACCTTATCAGAATATAGAAAGACTAGGGGACATGCAATGAAGCTACAGGGTAAACTATTTAAGACTAATAAAAGAAAATATTTTTTCACTCAACGTGTAATCAAACTCTGGAATTTGTTACCGGAGGATGTAGTAAAGGCTGTTAGTGTAGCTGGGTTTAAAAAAGGTTTGGACAAGTTCCTGGAGGAAAGGTCCATAAACCATTATTAAGAAGGGACCCAGGATATCAATGCTTGAACCAATACAAGCATTGTGGAACCTGTGTCCCTTGGGGAAACTGCTAGGTACATATTCCATCTGCATAGCTGAAGTAGCTAACAGCCATCAGACCTGCTGCCCAATCAGAGCTCCAGCTTGCTTTTTAAATAAGAAGCACCATCAGGCTCTGTGACAGAGACTCTCTCCAGCTCCTGTCCCCTCTGGGGATCTGTGATTCTATCTGCATAGCTGAAGTAGCTAACAGCCATCAGACCTGCTGCCCAATCAGAGCTCCAGCTTGCTTTTTAAATAAGAAGCACCATCAGGCTCTGTGACAGAGATTCTCTCCAGCTCCTGTCCCCTCTGGGGATCTGTGATTCCATCTGCATAGCTGAAGCAGCTAACAGCCATCAGACCTGCTGCCCAATCAGAGCTCCAGCTTGCTTTTTAAATAGGAAGCGCCATCGGGCGCACCCGCGCCTGAGGGCCTCGCCAGAGGGCCCTTTGGCGTGGCCCTTAGGCGGGGACCGGTAGCCGGAGCTGGCACTCAATCCTTGTGATCCTGAACCAGTGAACATCAACACAGCAAACATCGTGATCCTCCAAGCAGCAATGCTGATATTCTAATAACAAGAGCCTTCCTCTTCTCAAAACTGTAAGCTGTTTCAATTAATTGTATTAATCTATATCAATTTCCTTAACTCCTCCACAACGTTCAATTTGTTCATAACTATGTACAACTGTGTATAACTGTATCTACTGAATAACTATATTTACTAATAAGGCACTTGCTTTATTGCTCATCCACAACTTTCAATTTGTTTAAAACTGTGTACAGCTGTGTATAACTATATCCACTGTATAACTATATCTATTAATAAGCACTTTGCACCCTTACTCTTTTGTTTACTTAGAAACAACCCTTCAAACCACAAAATGACATCCTCATTATTTACTATTACCCTAATCTACATGCTAACCTGTACTTTTCATGTCTCTGCTACTTTTACAAATCACCCGATTCATCTAATCCACAATACAAGCAGGAAACATTCTACGAATCGAAACCACATACTCCCAAACACTTATCACAAGAGACAATCACATCTTCTTTATGTATCTCTTGATCTTACAAACTCCACCAAAGACAAAAACAAAAAAGCAAAACATCAACCAGACCTAAAATGTGCACTTGTTAATGCACGCTCTACACGCAATAAATGGCCTGTAATCACAGACCTAATAATCAAATACAATTTAGATATACTTTTGGTTACTGAAACTTGGCTCTCTAATACAGACAATGTAATATTAAACCACCTTACTCCACCCAACTTCACAATCTACACCTGCAACAGAGAACACAGAAGAGGCGGTGGTGGTGTCCTAATACTTGCAAAAACAGTGCTACAATATCGCATAAATTTAATCAAAAGTACACAACACTTAAACACACTAACTATTATCAACAAATCCAACTCCATTAACCTCATCTACAGAGCACCAAATGCTGTCTCTGATGAACTTTCAGATATCATTGACCTAGCCTGTAACCCAGAAGACCCCTCCAAACCAAACTGGTTATTAGGCGACTTTAATCTGGCTTCTACTCAACCTACCCTAGCCAAGTCTTTCTTAGAAGCAATGTCTGACCTCAACTACAAACAAGTAGTGGCTAATCCCACCCATCAAAGTGGGAATCTCTTGGACCTAATCTTTATCCCTCAACATGACATGATTATGATGAACAAAATTGATCTCTCTATTACCCCTGTCCCATGGTCTGACCATAACCTAATAACTTTTCAGATACCAGCATATCAATCCACAGACTACTGTCTAAACTCAACTGGATGCAAAAGATCTACAAGATTCAAGCAACTAGACAGTGATGACTTCAAAAACCATGCTCTCCCAAAGCTTGCCAAACTATCAGATAATCTCAATGATATTGTAAATAACTGGAAGAATACCCTCTCCTCATACTCGCAACTCCCAGCCTTGATCAAAAAGTCAACATCTGACAACCGAGTTACTAAAAAACAATCTGCCCCATGGTTCTCACATGAACTACATACCTCTCTCCTCCACCTCAGAAAGCTTGAGAGAAAATGGAGAAATACACGTAATTCCTCTGACCAAACCACCTACTTAGAACATCTTAAACAACATCGTGAATCAATTTGGGCTAAGAGAAAAGAATACCATGCTGATATCCTCAGCCGCTCTCTGAATAAACCAAGAGACTTATTTAATCTAGTAAAGTCCTTTATCAATCAACCATCTCCGCCACAACAAGAAGGGATTCATCCCCAAGCCTATGCGAACTACATCCAAAACAAATCAATAAAGCACAGTTACTTACCTGTAACAGGTGATCTCTGGGAACAGCAGGAATTAGTCCTCACATATGGGTACGTCGGAACCGACGGAGCCTGCGCGGGAAAGCTCCCCAGCTTCCCAGAAAGGAAGCTTTTGGGGCCTCCCACTTCACATGCGCGCTGCCTTCCCGCCTTCCTGACCAGCTCTCCTCAGTTCGAGTTTATAGCTGAGACAATAGAGAGAGGAAAGGAAGATAGATAGAAGATACAACTCCTAGGGGAGGTGGGTGGGTTGTGAGGACTAATTCCTGCTGTTCCCAGAGATCACCTGTTACAGGTAAGTAACTGTGCTATCTCCAGGAACAAGCAGGAATAAGTCCTCACATATGGGGACTCCCTAGCTAAGATGCCTGGGAGATCCCCTTCCAAGGGTTTGCCATCTTCGTATGGATCTCAGGCATCCATCCTGGGAAGGTGGGCAGGAGTTGTTCAAGTATGGAACAGGTGTTTGAGGACAGCCTGACCAAACAAGGCATCCCGGCGGGAGTCCTTGTCCAAACAGTAATGGGCTGTGAAGGTATGAACTGAGGCCCAGGTGGCGGCTCGACAGATCTGATCTATGGATACAGAGTGAAGATGAGCCATAGAAGTGGCCATGGCTCTCACATTGTGAGCTGTGACATGGCCTTCCAGAGAAATGTTTTTACTCTGGTAAGCAAAGGAAATACACTGAGCAATCCAATTGGAAAGTGTACGTTTGGAGACTGGAAGTCCCAAATGAGAAGGATCAAAAGCCACAAAAAGTTGGGAAGACTTTCGATGTGGCTGAGTCCTGTTGAGGTAAAAGGCAAGAGCTCTTTTACAATCTAGAGTATGAAGGTTCCTCTCTGCACTGGATGCATGAGGAGCCGGGAAAAAGACAGGTAGATATACCTCTTGATTAAGATGAAAAGGCGAGACCACTTTGGGCATAAAGTGGGGATTCGTCCTAAGGACCACCTTATCATGATGAAACATAGTATAAGGTGGATGAGCCACTAAGGCCTGTAGTTCACTGATGCGGCGAGCCGAAGTGACTGCAATAAGGAAAAGGACCTTCCAGGAAAGAAATTTCAAGGAGGTAGAAACCAACGGTTCAAAAGGTGGCTTCATAAGCTGACCTAGAACTAGGTTCAAATCCCATGCTACCGGAGGAGGTCGGATGGGAGGCTTAGTTAGAGTCAGGCCTCTCATGAACCTTGCAATAAGAGGATGAGAGGAGACAGGTTGTCCATTTAGAGGTTTTAAGGATGCTGCAATAGCGCTCAAATGGACTCTTACTGAATTCGTCTTAAGGCCTGCATTAGAAAGATGCAGGAGATAGTCTAGTAGAGAATTCAAAGGAAGTGCTAGAGGGTCAAGACCCTGTTGAGCACACCAAATGGAAAAGCGTTTCCATTTGAAAGCATAGGAACGCCTCGTGGAGGGTTTCCTAGAGGCATGAAGGATATCTTTCACTGGTTGAGAAAGATTGAAGTCATGAAGGCTTAGGCCTTCAGTAACCAAGCTCTGAGGTGTAGGGACTTGGGGTTTGGGTGCCACAAAGTCCCCTCCTCCTGAGACAGAAGGTCTGGCGCAGTTCCCAGGTCCAGGGAGGGTACCTGGGAGAGATGCAGAAGTAGAGGGAACCACACTTGGCGTGGCCAGCGTGGAGCTATGAGGATCATCGACCCGTGATCCCTCTGGAGTTTGAACAGAGTCTTGGGAATCAAAGGAATGGGTGGAAAGGCATATAGGAATTCCTGACCCCAATGTAGGAGAAAGGCGTCGCTGGCCTGAGCTCCCTGACACGGAGTCCTGGAACAGAACCGGGGAAGTTTGGCATTCCACGGACTTGCAAAGAGGTCTATGTCCGGGGTTCCCCATTCCTGAAAGATTTTGCGTATCTGGTCCAGATGTAGGGACCATTCGTGTGGAAGCAGAACTCGACTGAGTCTGTCTGCCCGAGAATTTTGAACCCCTGGAAGATACACTGCCAGAAGATGAATTTGATGCTCTCTGGCGAAGGCCCATAATCTGAGAGCTTCGTTGCAAAGCGACAGAGAGCCTGTCCCTCCTTGTTTGTCTACGTAGAACATGGCCACCTGATTGTCTGTATGAACTAGGACGGTCAGGTTGACAAGGAGGGTATGGAAGACTTTGAGGGCAAGGAAGATTGCTCGCAGTTCCAGGAGGTTGATGTGAAGGGTGGTCTCCTGTGGAGACCAAGTACCCTGAGTGGAGAGGTGTTGAAGATGGGCTCCCCACCCTGTTTGGGAGGCATCTGTTGTGAGGGTTGCTTGGGGCAACAAAGGTTGGAAGGGGGCCCCCAACGACAGATTCTTGGTGGATATCCACCATTGGAGGGACCAAAACAGACGTTTTGAGGTAAGTATTTGGTCGGAGAGCGCTCCTGATGCTTGAGTCCACTGGGTGGCCAAGGTCCATTGAGCTGCTCTCATATGAAGACGAGCGTAGGGCACCACGTGTACCGTGGAGGCCATGTGGCCCAGAAGTCGCAGCATTTCCCTGGCTGTCAAGTGAGTGCTGGACTGAGCTTGGGAGGCCAAGCACACCAGATGTTGGCCCCGGACCTGAGGAAGGTCGGCCCTTGCAGTGGTGGTGTCCAACTGGGCCCCTATGAATTCCAGAGACTGAGTAGGGATGAGTTGAGACTTGGGAAGATTTACCACCAGTCCCAGATACTGCAGAATGTGTCTCGTGCGGTCCAGGGAAATCTGGGCCTCTGACTGAGATGGAGCTCGGATGAGCCAGTCGTCCAGATATGGGAATACAAAAATTCCCAGACCTCTTAGAAATGCGGCTACAACTGCCATGCATTTGGTGAACACTCTTGGAGCAGAGGCTAGACCGAAGGGAAGTACTCTGTACTGGAAATGTTTTCCCTGGAACAGAAATCGTAGATATTTTCTGTGGGATGGGTGGATGAGTATATGTGTGTACGCATCCTTGAGATCTAGAGAACAAAGCCAATCCTGACTCTGAAGGTATGGAAGGAGAATGCCCAGAGAAAGCATTTTGAATTTCTCCTTGTATAGAAATTTGTTCAATTCTCTCAGATCTAGGATAGGTCTGAATCCCCGTCTTCTTTGGTATGAGAAAATAAGGGGAGTAGAAACCTGTCCCTTGTTGAAGAAGAGGAACCTCTTCTATTGCCCTTTGGGCAAGGAGGGAAGAGACTTCCTGACCCAACAGGGCCAGGAGAGATGGGGGAGGAATTGAAGTGCCTCACCATGGTATGTGGAGGAAGGTTGGAAAAATGAAGTTTGTAGCCCTCTCTGATGATAGAGGGGGTCCAGTGCTCTGATGTAATTTGCTCCCATCTGGGAGCAAAGTGAGCTAACCTTCCGGGAATGGTGAGGGGCTCTGGTTGTTCTAGAGCCAGAAAGGTTAAGTTCTCTAGGGGCAAGTCAAAACCCCTGAGGGGGTTGAGCCTGCTGAGGAGTGGCAGACGCTGCAGGCTTTGACCTTGCCTGTTTAAGTTGCTGACGCTTAGCAGCAAAGCGAGGCTGAGAAGATTGTTGGCCAGTATTCGTGGAAAATCTGGCCTTTTTGTAGTAAGGCCTCTTGAAAGACTTTTTCTTGGCAGGAGTAGAGGTAGACTTAGAAAGTCTATCTAAGGTAGCATTTTCTGCGTCCATTTGAGTGGCTTTAATTTGCCAGTCTTTAAGTTCTCACCTGTACAGGGCAGATTCCGTAAGCCATCCAGGACCCAGGGTTCTAGGTCAGAGGCCTGGAGCCAAGCAAGTCGTCGGGCTGCAATAGCAATGCCCGAAGCTCTACCGGCACCCTCAAAGGAATCAAAGGCTGCTCTGTTGGAGAACTTAGAAACATCTAGAAGCTGTTTCACCAGAGAAATGAACTCCTCCTTTCTATCCTCAGGGATAAAGGGGGCAAAATGCCGTACCTTTAGGGCAAGTTCCCTTAGAAACATGCCCATATACAGACTGTATGAATTAATCCTGGCTATAAGCATACTAGCCTGGAAGATTTTCCTACCAAAAGAGTCTAGGGTCTTACATTCTCGCCCTGGAGGGGTAGAAGAGTGCCTTTTGGTACTCTTAATCTTTTTCAGCGCAGACTTCACCACAATGGAATGGTGAGGCAGCTGAGTTTTTTGAAAACCAGGAGAAGGAGGGACCCGGTACATGGTGTCCAACCTACGGGAATGAGGAGACAACGTTAGAGGAGCCTCCCATAAGTCCATCAAGTGTTCTTGAAGGATTTCATGGATAGGCAGGGTGACTGCCTCTTTAGGAACCTTAGGGTATCCTAAAATATCCAATTTCTTTGATCTAGGTTCTTTTTCAGAGGATGTAGTAATAGAAAGTCCTTTAGCTACTTCTATAATGAAGTCTTGAAAGGACAAATCCTCTGGTGGAGACATTCTCCTCTTTGGGGAAGAAGGCTCTTCAGGAAGAACAAGAGACAGCTCATCAGAGTCATCAGAGGAGTCAAAATCCTCAGAAGAATCAGAGTATCCTCTATTTGCTTCCAACGCACGATACACATACCGTTCGGTATCGACATCAGGTGTACCGGGTATGGGATCGGTATCGGGCGAAAACCCGGATCCGGCATGCGGAACCGATCTGCGTTTGGAAGACGATGGTCTCGGTTCCGGTATGGGGGACGGTACCGGAACCGGACCCGGAACCGCTGGATGCGGTACCGAGGGCGTCGCAGCTTTTATAAAAGCCAGAATGGCCTGCTGCATGGTCTGAACAGTATTGTCCATAGACGCCACTGCTGCCTGGATGTCGGTACCGGCATGGGCCGGTACCCCAGAGCAGTCTAACAGGTGATCGGTCGAGGCCGTGCCATCGATGTCAACCTGTAACCCCATAGATGGAGCTTTGGAAGCCAGAGCTTCCCGCCGGGGTTGTTTGGCTGGGGCAGGGTCCTCCGACTCAAGATTGAGGGCCTCTCGATACTTTGAAGGAGATTTGCCTTTTGAGGACCTGCCCGAAGAAGGTTTGGTTACCTGAGATCCATCCGGAGAGGAAGACCTGGATGACTGTGATGCTGGATTATCTGAAGCAAACAGTACATGGAATTTGTTGGCCCGGTTCTGCAAACCACGTTTAGACATCTGGGAGCAGGACGGGCAGTCTGGAATGGAGTGGTCAGGCCCCAAACATTTAAGACACCAGTCATGGGTGTCTGTAACAGAAATAACAGCACTACACTTGGTACACTTTCTGAAACCAGGGGCTGGTTTCTCCATGAGGAGAATTTGTGTAGGCCTGAGGCCTAACCGAAGTTACCAAGTTGTGCTAAAATAAAGGGGTTTTTTTTTTTTTTTTTGAAAGAAAAGAAAAGAGAGACCGGCGGTACCGGTTTCGGTATGGGGAAGGCAGGTACGCGGTCTAAAGAAACAAACTAAAATAAGAATTTCTTCAGCGGTGACAGGAACACGACCTGCTGGCTCCGCGGAAAAAGAGAAACTGAGGAGAGCTGGTCAGGAAGGCGGGAAGGCAGCGCGCATGTGCAGTGGGAGGCCCCAAAAGCTTCCTTTCTGGGAAGCTGGGGAGCTTTCCCGCGCAGGCTCCGTCGGTTCCGACGTACCCATATGTGAGGACTTATTCCTGCTTGTTCCTGGAGATAAACAAATACTACATCATTACATGAACCTGTCCAAACTTCCCTTCCACAGTTTTCAATCACCAACCTCTCACCACCCTCTGTAAAAACCATAAATGAAGTTATTACCTCCATCAACACGACAACTTCACCATCTGACCCATGCCCAGCACACTGGATAAGATCTATGCGCACAGAACTCAGCCCTTTTATAGCTAACATAGCAAAGCTGTCATTTGAATCTGGTGTCTTCCCAGATGCTCTCAAACATACATACATCCGACCACTGCTGAAAAACAACCAGCTTGACCCAAAGAAGGAGGACTCATACTGTCCAATCTCTAGTATCCCATTTCTAGTCAAAATTCTTGAGAAATTAACTCTCAGGCAGATACAACAGCATATAGACTCATTTTCCCCTTTAAATCCATGTCAACATGGATTCAGGGAAGCCCACGGTGTAGAAACTCTCCTAACAGCATTAATCAATACACTTATCAATGGCATTGACAATCTGAAAAATGGCTTTGCTCTAATATTTCTTGATATAGCTGCTGCGTTCGATTCTGTGGACCACATACAACTACTAAAGCGACTTCATGAGAAGGGAATCAAGAACCCTGCTTGGGACTGGTGCAAATCCTACCTGGAAGGTAGATTACAACAAGTTCGTATTGGTAATGCTACTTCAAATCCCTTTCAGCAGAAACAAGGTGTACCACAAGACTCCTCCTTGTATGCGCTGCTGTTCAACATCTATATGCAGCCAATCTGTGACATCGCACGCTCTTTTGGTATATCCTGCCTTATGTATGCGGATGATGTGCTATTATTCTCACTGATATCTGTATCATACCCAAACTATACAGTGCTAATCAACTGTTTTAATTCAATAACTGATTGGCTTCTCTCTCAAAACCTCTGTATTAACTTTAAAAAAACAGAGGTTCTAATAATCACAAGGAATAAATCTTTCTCCCCTCCATCAATTCTAAAAGTCAGAGATGCTGATCTCCCAGTCAAATCAAATATTCGGTATCTAGGAGTAATTCTGGATCAAAGGTTAGACTTCAAGGAACATATAAAACGCACCGTAAAGGCCGTTTACTTCAAGATAAAAACCCTTCGTCATCTGAGACCTATGATGAAGTCTGATGACTTCCGCACCATCTTTCAAGCTCCAGTCACGCCGCACTTTGATTATGCTAACATAATACTCCATGGCTTACCAAATATAACTATTAATCCTCTACAATTAGCCATGAACGCAGCTGCTCGTGTCCTCAGTGGATCATCAAAGTGTGAGCATATTTCCCCCATTCTAGAGAAGCTTCATTGGTTACCAATAAACTGTAGAATCCAATATAAGGCCATCCTTACCACCTTTAGGGCCTTCAATAATATTTCTCCAGATTCCATCTCTGATCTCATCATACACACAACAAATAACAGGTCCAGGAGATCTCCAGCTGTTGACACACTACTTATATCAAAAGTTTCCTTAAAAGCTAATCAATCATCCATCAATAGGGCTTTTTCGAATTATGCTCCTAGATGTTGGAACAAACTCCCTCCCAATATCAGAGCAATTAAAGACATCAAACAATTCAAAAAAGCCCTTAAACACCACCTTTTCATCGCACACTTCAAACACCTAAACACCCCTTCCCCTCCCCCATCCTTTTAACCTCATACCTACCCTAACTAACTGTATAGATTTTATATATCTCCAACATGTATTTTCTAGAAATATAAATGATTTCCCTGTTTAAGTCCATGTTAATTTTCCTGTTACTTGTAATAGGTCTGTTATATCTGACCAATTGTGGTATTGTTTCAATGTAAACCGCACTGATGACAATAGTGCGGTATATAAGAAAATTAAATAAATAAATAAATATGACCTAGATTGGCCACTGTTGGAAACAGAATACTGGGCTTGATGGACCTTGGTCTGACCCAGTATGGCATATCTTATGTTCTTATGTTCTGGCTCTTCAGCCTGCGAATGGCTGATTCCACAACCATGGTGTTGTGCAGCAGCTGTGACTTTTGAAACCCAGGGCTTCAGCAGACTTGATACATTGAGTCGAGCCACATGCAGACCACCGGCATCGACGCCGGAGTCTCCCACATGTGGAGCATCAGTTGTTCCAGGATCGGAGGCACAGGTACAGTAAGGGCCTCCCGAGGGGGTGCCTCATACTGCAGGATCTCGAGCTTGTCGGCTCGAGGATCCTCCTCAGAGTCCGTGGGGAACGCCAAAGCCTTGGACATATCCCTCATGAAGTCCAAGAACCTCGGAGGGGACCTTCTCCAAGATTCAGACACCGGGGAATCGGACGGGATGACCCTGTGCCGATAAGTGTCCGGGGACAACTCTTCCTCCGTTTCCCATCCCGATGCCTCCAAAGAGGAATCGATGGGCTGAGGAATCTATGGGCTCTGGCATCGAGGGTCCCGGCACCGACCTCCCCGACACCGGAAGGCTCGGTGGTGACGACCTCGGTCCCGAACGGGAGGCCAAGTGGGACCTCGGCAAAGGATTGACTCGAGCCCGAAAGGTCTCAAGGATCGGCTCGGCCTCCAGGGCTGACTTCAACGTCGATAGCCCGGTGGTCAGGGCAGACAGACTGGCAATCAGCGCCCTCTGCTGCTCCATGAAGGCAGTAAAACTGCGCTCCAAGGCCGCCATTCTGGACTCGAGTCCAGAAGACTCCACAGCCACCGGATTGGGTCCCGATGCCAGTTCCCCCAGAGGGGAGTCCTTGACGAGGACAGTTATTACCTGCCTCAGTTGATCTGTCTCCCGGCAAGGAACCTTTGCCGGGCGCTCCGTCTCCGAAGATTCCGGCCAGAGCTCGGGGCTCCGCAACAGGTCCCGGGAGCGAACAGGCCGCTCAGAGTGCCCCCCCCCCGAGACGTAGAGGCCTCAGACGAGGTCCGGGCTCACAGAGGCACGGACTCAGGAAAAATCCTATCGTGCTGCTGCTGGCGGCTCTTCAGGGCCTTCGAGGGCATCTTCCTACACAGACCGCAGACTGTCGGGTCATGGTTGGGCCCGAGGCGCCAGAAACAGCAGTTATGCATATCTGTGAGGGACATAAGTTTTATGCACCGATCACACTTTTTGAGCCCACTGGCAGCCATCGGGGGAAAAAGGGCCCCTGCGAGGTCGAAGACCTGGGCTGCCAGTGAAAAAGAAAAAGGGCGCGAACGCCAGTCATGAAGGACAAAAAAACGAAAAGTGGAGACCGGACCCGATACCAGTGTATCGAGCCGAAGGCGGGAAGAGGAACCGATGTCGACTGGTGGAAGAAAAGAGAAAATCTTAACATTTTAAACTTTTTTCACGGGGGCACTGGGACAACGTCCGAAGGGCTCTGCAGAAAAAAGGAGACTGACAAGATGACACCCTTGGGCGGGAAGGGGACCGCGCATGCATGATGCAATTCCCAAAGGCTTTCTCTGAAAGCTGGGGATTTGCTCTGCACGAGGGCTTTGTCGGCGCCAACGTTACCCATATGTGAGGACTGACTTCCTGCTTGTTCCCGAAAAATATATATTATTCAGTGCAGAGAATGTGAAGAAGAATGCTACAGACTAGACGTTAAAAATAAGAACCAACTCACATAGATTTAAGAACAGATACCACAACGTAGACCAAGGCTCCAATGGTTGGGTGAAGGGGGGGCACTTTTCAGGACTACATCACTACATCCATGACCTTATTTATTTATTTATTTATTTAGTGTACATTTGTATACCGCTACTTCCAGCGATCAGCAGCGGTTTGATTACAGATTGGAAATTGTCAATCATGACAGGAAATTTTTGAGGTATAAACACATTGATTAGACAGGAAAGCACAGCACACAGAGAACTATTTTACAGGGAACATGGGCTATGGAGGGTTAAGTGGCTTGCCCAAGACCACAAGGAGCACCTGTGGGACTAGAAACCCCAGTCCTTCCGGCCCAAGGTTTCTGTCCTCTAGTGGGATTTGAACCCCCGACCTTCCGGCCCGAAGTACCTTGCCCCAACCACTAGGCCACTCCTCCACTCCTTATGATTAGGATACTCAAAAAGAAACTTTAACACAATACAGAAACATGATTTTTGAAGGTAAAATGATAAGACACTTTGGAACTGACAAGTAAGGAGTGAACAAAGGTTTGGACTTTTTAACTCATTATGAGCCAAAAAATTCTACCGCCTGTCACTTTTGATTATGCAAACAACTTTCCTTTTCAGACTACCATTGGAATGCTTTCTACAGTAAACTTATATTTTCTGATAAAGTTGTCTTTTGCTCATTCTATTTTGACCAGAAGAAGACAGTTGTCAGCTCTCAAAAGCTAGTCAAAAAATATATAGTTAGTCCAAAAAAGGGTAATACCTTAATTATTTACTTTGTAAAACTATTTCTGTATCAGAAACTCTGAAACAATCTAAGTATCAAGGAGTCTATGACTTACGACTACATTTTTATTACACTTCAGAATTCAAAAGCAAGTGGTGACATATAATTAATACTTTTTAAAACTCATTTCCCATTTATAATTTGTCTTCTTTCGCTCTGTATGGTGCATGCAGAATTGTTTTTTTTTCTTTTTTAAATTAATATTGTTTTATTTTTATTTATTTATTCATTTGTATTTGTATTTAGCTAACGCTTTCCCAGTAGTAGTTCAAGGCGAGTTACAAGCAGGTACTGTAGGTATTTCCCTGTCCCCAGAAGGAACACAATCTAAGGAGGTCTTTTACTAAAAGGCGCTAGCTGGCAGTGTGCTGAATGCGCGTTGGGACACGCGTTGCCAGCTAGCGTGGGGCCATGACAGTTAGGGCGGGATGACTGCCACGCTAACTACATAACCCATGGCAGGGTGGAGAGTGGACAGGTTAGAGGCGGAGAGTGAGTGTTGTAAGCTCAGCACAGTTAGCGCTTTGTTCACACTGCGTGCTAACTGCATTAGCACAGGATCACCCAACGCCACCTAACAGGTGGAGTTAAATGTCTCCGCGCTAAACTATAATTGTAAATAGTTGTTATTAAAATGTTACACGGTTCAAATTGTGATACACGCAATTGTAATGTTAGCTGTTCCATGTAAAATTGTTGTTGTGTTCAATGTAAACCACCTTGATAAACCTGAAAGGTGATATATAAGAAATGCTAAATAAATAAATAAATAAATATGGCGTGCACCAAGGGACAGGGCTCCGCGTTAACTATTGGGGAAATGCTTTCCATGCCCCCCCTGACAGTTAACGCAGAGGAGCTACACCTAATGTGCCATCATTTTATCACTTCTGCTGCATTAGGTGCAACATAAGAACATAAGATATGCCATACTGGGTCAGACCAAGGTCCATCAAGCCCAGTATTCTGTTTCCAACAGTGGCCAACCTAGGTCATATGTACCTAGCAGTTTCCCCAAGAGACACAAGTTCCACAATGCTTGTACTGGGTCCAGCATTGATATCTTCGGTCACTTCTTAATAATGGTTTATGGACCTTTCCTCCAGGAACTTGTCCAAACCTTTTTTAAACCCAGTTACACTAACAGCCTTTACTACATCCTCCGGTAACAAATTCCAGAGTTTGATTACACGTTGAGTGAAAAAATATTTTCTTTTATTAGTCTTAAATAGTTTACCCTGTAGCTTCATTGCATGTCCCCTAGTCTTTCTATATTCTGATAAGGTAAACAATCGATCTACGTTTACCCGTTCCACTCCGTTCATTAATTTATAGACTTCTATCATATCTCCCCTCAGGCGTCTCTTTTCCAGGTTAAAGAGCCCTAACCTTTTTAGCCTTTCTTCATAGGAGTATCCTTCCATCCCCTTTACCATTTTGGTGGCTCTTCTCTGTACCTTTTCTAAAATCGCTATATCCTTTTTAAGATACGGCGACCAGAATTGCACACAATATTCAAGGTGCGGTCTCACCATGGAACGATATATAGGCATTATAATATCTTTTGTTTTATTTTCCATTCCTTTCCTTATCATACCTAGCATTCTATTTGCTCTCTTGGTCGCCGCTGCACACTGGGCCGAGGGTTTTAACATGGTATCCACAATGACGCCTAAATCTTTTTCCTGGGTGGTGGTTCCTAATGTGGAACCTTGCATCGTGTAACCATAGTTTGGGTTGTTCTTCCCTAGGTGCATAACCTTGCACTTGTCCACATTAAATTTCATCTGCCATTTTGATGCCCAGTCTTCCAATTTATCAAGATTCTCTTGCAATTTTTCACAATCCTCTTGGGTTTTAACAACTTTAAATAGTTTTGTGTCATCTGCAAATTTGATAACCTCACTCGTTATTCCACTTTCCAGGTCATTTATGAATATGTCAAAAAGCAGCGGACCCAGCACAGATCCCTGGGGTACACCACTATTCACCTTTCTCCATTGGGAAAATTGGCCATTTAGCCCTACCCTCTGCTTTCTATCTTTTAACCAGTTCCCGATCCACAATAGTACACTGCCTCCTATCCCATGACTCTTTAGTTTTGCCAAAAGTCTCTGATGAGTAAAAGGGCTGCTGAGTCTGAACCTGATGCAATGGAAGATTATGTGACTTGCCAAAGTCACAAGGAATGCCAGTGGGATTTGAATCCTGGTCTTTCTGGTCTCAGGCTGCTGCCCTAACCACTAAGCTACTCCTCCATATTTTGATTTTGGGATCAGAAAAGAGGGAGCACAGAGGGCAATGTGCATGATTTGAAAATACCACAAAACCTGATGGAAACCTGTTTTATGAAGTTCTCTGTACACATTTTCCTCTAATGCACTGATTTAATCTTATTTTTTTTAAACCTGAAAGTACTACAAAATTTAGAAAATAAAAAAAAGTTTTTCTGAGCATCCACATACATGAAGTGCAGAAGCAACGAGACACTTACCCTCTCCTACTAGTGTTTGCCCAGTCAAAGGCCTTGTGCATGGCAGTAACACCTTCCCGCCCCATGGGGGCGACATCACCACCTGTCATGATGGCATAGTCCATACCAGAATGCATGGCAAGTTTCTGGGGAGAACAGTAAAACATAAGAAAACACATCCTGTTACTACTTCTTTTTCAGCAGACAACTCTCTAAGGGGCTTGTTTACAAAGCCACGGTAGCGGTTTCCGATCAACAAGCCCCTAAGTGTCTGTAATGAGACCACAGCTTAGTATAGGCAGCACTTTAGTAAGTCAAATGAGCAGGAGGAGATTTGGTAACCATCCTCCAAATGTTTTGATGTACCTTAGAATCTTTGTACAATAAAGACTACAAACAAGGATGTGACTTGATTTAGCATAATGGATCATTCCCTTTGATGCTCCTTAACATGTTTACAGTACAATTCCTCACTTTAGAGGGGCTTTCATCCAATCCTCAGAAAATATTTTTGAAGTTCAATCTCACATTTTATATATATTTCTCCAAGAAAACTGACATAAACACCTGGGAAGTATGAATGTGTTAGAAATCAGATCCTGAACTAAAGAGGATCCCTGGCACTTAATTTTATGGTATCTGAGAAAGATAAGAAAGTTCAAGATCAACTGGGGACTTGTATAGGTCACCCCTATTTGTTCAGATATTAGAGATAGCTATGCTTATTTTATCCTGTTGCTATAAAGAGATCCACTATGTCTGTCCCATGCCATTTTGAATTCCGTTACTGTGTTTGCCTCCACCACTTCCATCGGGAGGGCATTCCAAGCATCCACCACACTTTCAGTGAAAAAGTATTTCCTGACATTGCCTTTCAGTTTACCCCCTTGCAGTTTCATGTTATGCCCTCTAGTTTTACAGCTTCCCCGTCTTTAGAAGAGGTTTATTCGTCCTTACCTGCTGTCATATGCTATGACTCTCTGGATAAAGGGAAAACAAATATTTTAGGGTGCTCTGGAAGAAGGGTTTGCATTTCTAAGCTCATGAGGTAAAACTATGAACAAATTAGAGGTAATTTCATAAGAGGATACCTATGTGAAACTTCCAGCCAAGTGACTCTTTTAAAAAATGACAAAGGCACCTATGTGCCTTTACTGAATAGACTCTCAAAATTTTACGTAATATAAACAAATGCTCTGGCACAAATTGATACCTGCTGTAAAGGTATAAATGTGTGTACTCTATGCATGGGCACATGTGTTTTATAAGACCTGTGTATGTGGCAGCTATGCTCCTAGGATCATGTGCCCAGAGTGTGTGTAAAAGTACGTGTGATCATGTTGGTTTGCATGTATTCATCCACATAATTTTATTACAGCCAGGTTCAAGTATAAAACAGTGCTTTATAAAATTGCTCCCATTAACCATACACTCCTCTTAAGAGCAGAATTATTTTTAATCCTAGGAAAGAGCCGATGTTTTATTTGCAAACAAAAATCTTACTCAGGGAAGGACTTCCATGGAGTAGAAGACAGGACTTACAGAGCTTGCGTGCCTGGATGTCTCTTCAGTTAAATGTAAATGTTTGTACGTGATCCTCAGAATTATAGCAAATGAGAGCTTTGCCAAATATCCTGAAAACCTGACTGGTTAGGTGTGTTCCAAAGACTAGGTTGAGAACCCCGTGATCTAGAGGTGAATATATGTCGATATTTTTGGAGTACCCAAACCACACTCCCTTGAAATTTGGACTTGGTATAAATGAGCATTTTGCTTTTATTTGACAGCTTCATCCCTAGTGAAATACCATGAGACTACCATTAGGGGTCATGGACACCATTTTGAATCCAGAGTCGCAGGAGGAACTGGGAATTGTTCCTGCTCGCACTACACTATTACGATCCCCAGTAAGAGCCAGGGGTAGAACTAGGGAGTGCCAGGGCAGGGGGGGGGGGGGTATAATCAGGGAAGGTATGGATGTCGAGGGAGTGATCTAGGGAGGAATCCCGATAGAGAGGATTTTGATAGCAGGGGTAGGAATACTGTTGGGAGCAGCAATTTTAAAAAGATACTCCCATGCACATTTTGGGGGTGGGGGGCTGGATGCTGTTGGGAGCAGAGATTTTAAAATGCTGTTCCAAGCTGTTCCTATTCACAACTAGGGAAGAGCAGGGCACTCTTTCTTATATGGAGCTTTTAAAATGGCTGCTTCTGCAGCTATGGTGTGAAATCCACGTGCAAGCCTTAAAAGGTATTTTACAAAAGACTCTGCATTTGTAAAATACTGGGGTAATCATGCATGTTCAGGCCTGGATGTCTCAATTCCCCTCTGCACAACCTATCTAAAATGGCCCTTTAAGGATTTAATATCTACTGCACTCATTTGAGCAACCATGAAATACATCAGAAGGAAAAGGAGCAAAGAAAGCTTTTTCTACTAAAGCAGCCATGCATAAACTTGCTGCCAAAATTGCTGCTATCTTGGATAACAGAAACAGGCTGCCACACTGAATGTGCTCTTCCAAGGTACAAAGGTGTCAGTCAAGCGATGTCAGATGTAGCCTCACTCCTCTGGTCTCCATGGGTAAGTGGTTTTCTTACACAGACATGACCATATCCAGTATTTTTCTATTATGAAATTCACTCCAAAACGTCAAGATTTGCTACTAATGTTTATGATAAGTACTCAAAACTAGGTTTAAAGAGGTAGTCTGGCAGTTTAGTTGTGAGTACTGTGAGTTGCTATGTTGAGGGTCAGTCAATTTGATGCCTGCTACTCCAAGGATGCTGTGGCAGCGGTGTTCTTCTCAGCCCTGGGGAGGGGAGGGAGAGGATGGGCGGGGAAAGGGAAGAGGGAGTGTCTTACCAATGATTCACCAGTTATACCCAATGAACAAACTTAGGGAACTGCAATATGTGGCCAGTGATTGAAGGACTGTAGCTGTGAGGGCTGAGCCAAGTTGCGATACAGTAAATAGTAAAAAAGCCCAGGTAGCTGCAAATGAAGACTCATGGTGCTACAGACCATGAGAGGCCTATTTTTAACGTACACCACTTTGGATGATTATACAAGGAAGCGGTTTATAAATTTCATAAATAATTTCCAGTTGAGCTAGAAGCCCAAAAGGGTAGGAGAAAATTCCTAAGCAAAATCTCCCCAAAAAATGGTTTAATGAGCTAAGTTAAGTAGAGGTACATGATAAAAGAAACCTTTATGTACATACATTAAATGCTAAAATCCTTAATGTGACCCTATGTAATCGTATACTAAAAGATGAAATTTTATATGCCCAATAATTTTCTTTCCTGGGGTCCTGATAGATCAGTCCAGACCAGTGGGTAGTGTTCCCCTACCAATGGATGCTGGAGACAGAGAAAACTAGAAGTTTCCAGTGGCATCATCACTGGTAGTAATGCTGATGCAGTTAAGGGCATCCTTCAGTATTTTAGTAACTAAGCATATGGCAAATCCAACTGGCAATGCTCAGAATTAGAGAGGGAAGACCATGTTGCTGCCCGACAAATGTCGATTAGGGCGACAAAACTTGCCTCTGTCCAGGATGAAGCCTATGCTCGGAAGGAATATGCCCTTAATCTCTCTGACATTGGTTTATTCCTCAAAAGTGTAGGCTGAGGTCACTGCTTCCTTTATCCAGCATCCCAAGGTGGACTTGGAGGCTGCTTTACCCTTACGCAGCTCCACAAACAGAATGAAAAGTCTGTCAGACTTACAAGAAAGGGATAGTCACTTCAACTATCAAAGATGCATCCTCCAAACATCCACAAGGTGCCGATACTTATCTCTAGCACTGAACTGCTCAGAGGCAAAGGACAGAAGAGAAATCACCTTGAGCAAAAAGGAGGGAATTGGACGGAGGGAGACCACCTCTGCTGAGGACAGATAAGGGTCCCTACAAGGGAAGGCTTGTGATTCCGAGATGTGGCATGCCAAGCAAATAGTGACCAAAACGACGGTCTTGAGCGAGAGATCCTTCAGTGGCACAAAGGGTGCCATCATCAAGGCACGAAGAATCAGGCCCATGTCTCAAGGCAGAGCTATGGGCCACACAAGGAGTTGCAAATGCTGCACCCACCACAGGAACTGGGAAACATCCAGGTGAGAGACCACAGGATGGCCAGCCACCAGTCCCTGAAAACAAGTCAAGGCCATGAGGTGCACTCAAGGAGCCCAAGATGAGCCCTTTGTCAAACCCATCCTGAAGAAACAACAGTAAGCAGGGAAAATCCACCTCCAATGTGACGGATTCCACTGGTCATACCATACTTCAAAGAGACACTAGACACGAGCGCAAGCAAGACAGGTAGAATCTCATTTCATTTTCAAGAGCATAGAGATTACCGCAGAAGAGTAACTCTTACATCTGAGATGCCACCTCTCAAGGGCCCGACTGTAAGCAAGAAGGGAGTCAGGTCATCCATCAGGATGGGCCCCTTGCACAATAGTCCCCTCCCCTGTTAGAAGGGAAGGGGCCGACACATTAGAAGACTCGCTAGATGAGCAACCAGGGCCTCTGTGGTCAATCCAGAGCCACCAAAATGACCAGGTCCAGATAGTCCTCTAGCATGCAGATCATCCGCCCAATCAGAGACCATGGTGGAAAAATATACAGAGGGGGCTTTCGAGGCCAAGACTGTACCAGGGCATCAACATCCACAGAGCCAACTCTTTCCGATGGTTGAGAAACTTTGGCATTGGCTTGGTTTGCCATCAGGACCAAATACAGATGCCCCAGCGGTACAGAATGTGTTGAAATGCTGACAGTGCAAGTTCCCATTCCCTCAGATCGAGGGTGTGCCGACTGATATTATCTACTTCGATATTCTAGACACTCACAATGTGCCTGCAGGTGGCACTCTGCCCAAAGGAACAGACTCATCTCTGGTTACTAGGCTGCTGCTCTAACCACTAGGCTACTCCTCCACCGGAACAGATTCATCTGAAGAGCTACCCCAACACTCTTGGTATATGGCACCACTGTAGCGTTGTCTGAGAAAACCTGGACAGCTGGGTCCCAGAGCAGGTAGTGAACTGCAAGAGGACTAAACTGATGGTATGCACTTTGAGGCAATTGATTGGTTAAGACACCTTACATTGGGCCATTGATCCTGAGCCATCTGCCCCATGCAATGAGCAACCCAACCTGACAGTAACCACAGGGGACTCTCCAGGGGTATGCCCTTCATCAAGATGGAGGGATGGGATTATCAGAAAAGACTCTGCACCACCAAAGGACAAACGTGAAGTCAGATGATGTAGTAGTGCATTTGAAGGGACCACCAAGACAGCAGTGCCCTCTGGAGCGGCTGCATGTGGGCCCAAGCGCAAGGTACCAGCTCCATCATGTCTGCCATACTGTCCAGCAACTGAAGATAAACCCATGCCCTGGGCAATCGTTGGCATCAGAAGTCTGCTAGCTAAGACAACATCTTGGTCTGCTTCTCAACAATCAAAAAGATCTTGCCCGAGCGGGTACTGTAAAGTGTCCCAGGATACTCCAAAGACAAAGTGTATGAGGCAACTCTTGCTGTGGTTTACCATCCAGCTCAAGCTGTCCAGAAACTGTACCACTTGGATTGTTATTCTGGAGACCTCGGACTGTGACTTGGCCCAAAAGAACTAGTCATTGAGATATAGATGGATGTGGATGCCTTCCCTCTGGAGAGCTGCTGCAATGACCACCTTGGAAAGGTCCTGGGAGCCAATGCAAGACTGAAGGGCAGGGCACAGAACTGAAAGTGTGCAACCCGATTGGCTAAATGCAGGAACCATTGCTGATCCTCCCAAAGGGGAATATGAAAGTATGCTATGGCCAGGTCTATCGACATGAGAGACTCTCCCTTTCTGAATGCATAGATGACAGATCTTAGCACCTCTATCTGGAACAGAAACACCCACAGGCAAGCGTAGACTCCCCTTTAAGTTCAGAATCAGTCTGAAGGAACCGTTCTTCTTGGGCGGGAAGGCACAGGCACAATGGCCTGGAGGTAAAGAAGCCTGTCCAAGGCGTCCCTGACAGCAACTCTTTTGGCCATGGAACCACATGGAGAGACCTCGAATGTATACGCAATGTGCTCCATATATTTGAGGACGTAGCCATGTTGAATGATGTTGAGAACCAAACCATAGGTAATGATCCAGGCCCACTCCTAGTGAAAAAGGTGAGGCCAGCCTCCCACTGGAGGCAACATGTAATGGGTCTCCTTTCTGTCACTGGATGGGGCGGGAGGCAGTAGCTCTCAAGGAGGAGTCATGGGGCCTGGGGGACCATGAAAGGGCTGAGATTTGTCCAGAGATTTGGCAAATAGAGTTGACTGCTTATCTGAACAGTACCAACAAGAATCCCTAAATTGAGGATGAAAGAACAAGAAGAGGACTGCCTAGAGTAAGGCTTAGGTTTATCCTCTGGTAGTCGTTGGGGCTTGGACTTGCCAAAATCCATCATTAGCTTCTCCAGGTCTCCCCTGAACAAGAGCTTTCCTCTAAAGGGAAGTTTAAGCAACCAGGTCTTAAAGGCTGTGTCCGCAATCCAATGAAAGAGCCAGAGCCAGCACTGGGCCACCGTAGCTGTCAGAATGTTCTTTACTGCCAGACAGATAAGATCATACAGGGTGTCAGCCAGAAAGGCAGCAACTGATTCCAGTCTGGCAGAAGTGAAGACTTCCGACAGTGACTGTACCCAGCATAGCAGTGCATGGCTCACAAGACCCCCACAAACAGCTGCCCAGAGAGTAAGCGAGAAGGTTGAGAAGATAGTCTTCAAAAGAGCTTCCAACTTATAAACCCGCTGATCCCTGATGGTTGCACCGCCCTTCACTGGTATGGTTGAGCACTTAGTAACTGCATCCACCCTATGAAAAAACAGTCAGTTGTCAAGATCAGTATGTATGTATTTATTTAATGTTTTTTCTATATCGCTCTATCATGAGATTCAGAGTGGTTTACATATAACATGAACCAAACAAACAAGTAAAGGTTACACTGAATATGGGAGATAAACTTGGAGGATTACATGGGGTAACAGATAATGCAATTATGGCACTGTTGAGGGGGGTTTATTAAGGTGAGTACATGGTGGATGGTTGTGAAGGTATGTGTTTGTCTAATGAAGTGTTACAGTTAGTGTCCCCTGTTATGGGGTGTTCCCATAGTACTCTGCAAATAGGAATGTCTTTATTGCCTTTCTGAAGTCCGTTAAGTCTCTGATGGCTCGTATTGCGCTAGGTAGGTCATTCCATAAGGAGGGGGCATACAAGGAGAATGCTCTCATGCATGTTGTCTGTTTGGCTTTCATTTTGTAGATGGGGATGCTCAGGGTGTTATTGTTTATGGTTCTTCTTACTCTGTGTTTTGGGATCTTCTTTAGCAGTGGTTGAAGAGCTGGGGGGATAGGATGTGGATTATTTTGAAGATGATCAATAAGGCCTTATATTTGGAGCGTATAGGGAAAGGCACATAAGCTTGTTCATGATCTTGAACCCCTTAATCAGAGCCTGCAGAAATGAAAAGGACCTGGAAGGTCTATGGAGGCCCTGCAGAATCGGATCTCCTTCAGACTTCTCCTTTCCATCAGTGGGCACCTCTGCTATCTGAAGTTCAGATCTCCTAATCGCTACCAAGGCTGACAGCTCATCTCATCTGAAGACATGCATGATGATGAAATCATCCTGTTCCTCCTCTGGGGGGAGGGGCAGCTCACCCTCCTTGAGGCTAGATTCACTCCCTGAGCTTCTGAAGACCGTCTTGGTCATGAGGCAGGGACAGATGGTGATACCCCAAAGTCTCCACCAAGGACAAGCATGCACCGTCATGGCCCCCTGGGCACTCTGACGCATCCTTTACTGAGAGTGTTTCAGCAGCAGAACCCCTGGCAGCCAAGAAGCATGCCAACAGCTGAGTGGAGGACCTTAAGGGTTCCTTTGAGAGGCCCCCTTGCAAAAAGCACCAAACATAGTGCAAAAATCGGAAAAAATGAGGTGAAACCACCCAGAATGGAAAGTGGTGATACTGCACTAGCTCCTCTGCTGGCTGTTTGGGCATTTCCTCCTCCCTCCCACACATGAAGGGCGCTGCCTTAAGCAGAAGATGTTGGGGGGGGGGGGGGGGCGTCAGCCTGGAGCTACAGCTAGCATTGCTAATAAAATGACTACTGTTCCAGTCTTTGGCAGAGCCTCCAAGTGCTGAGGAGACATGTGCTGAGGCTGCAAAATGCTCCCCCAACAGCCCCCCTGTGATCCATGGTACATTCAGCATACAGCAACTCCGTGGATGCAGCATGATGTTTGCTGCAGGTGAGGCATCTATGCCTGCAGTCCAGCCTGTGCATTTCTGGCTGAGCTGCGAGTCAGGCTGGCACTGGCACTGGCTCTGGCTCAGCATGGAAGATCATGACTGAGAAAGCCACTAAATCACATTGACAGCCAACCATGAAAATGAAAGCATGGCTTTAGAAGCACCCCCTGAGCCACAGACTATGGACCTGGCGCAGCAGAGATAAAAACAAAAATACCATCTCAGATCCTGTGTTGAAGGCCCACGACTGTGCCAACACTAGGCATGGTGCAGAGGAGCCAACTTATCCCCAGAGAATCAGAGATTGGGCTCCAGGCTGAAGTAAAATTACAGCAGAAGGCCTGCAGAAACAAACAACCAGAACTCTCAGAAAATTCTTTCTGTCTTGTATTTTTTTAAAGAGATATACTGGATGGGGGTTGGATCACAGGAGGGAAAGGTAGGGGGCGGTGGGGAAGAGAAAAGGAAGAAGAAAGCATAGTTAATCACCTGTAGCGGGTGTTCTCGTGAACAGCAGGAATAAGTCCTCACGTATGGGTGACGTCACCGACGGAGCCCCACATGGTACGCTCCCCAGCTTCCAAAGGAAGCTTTTGGGAGGTACACCGCACATGTGCATCTGCCTTCCCACCCACCGCAGCGCCATATTCTCCAGTACAGTAACATAGCAGGAGCCAAAGACAACTCCCCGGGGAGGTGGGAGGGTTGTGAGAACTTATTACTGCTGTTCACAGAAAATACCTGCTACAGGTGAGTAACTACGCTTTCTCCATGAACAAGCAGGAAAAATAATCTCACGTATGGGACTCCCAAGCTACAAGCTACCAGAACACGAGGAGATAAGCAGCCCAATTGTGTAACTAGAACTGGAGAAGTCAGGTAGTCCTGCCGAGGGACTCATCTGATTCAGTATCCTCAGCAGACATCAACCTGAGGGGATTTTGAGCAGGTAGCCTGGATGGATAGAAGGGCCGGCGGGTAGGAGTTGACTCTAAGACCCAAAGAGATGACGAAGTACGGCCTAGCCAAAATTGCTGCCCCATCAGGAATCCCCATCCAGAAAATAGTGGGCTGTGAAGGTATGGACCGAAGACCATATCGCAGCACTGCAGATTTCCTCTGCAGTCACAGAGGTTGGCCACCAATGTAGCCATCGCATGGCTATTATGAGTCATGACCCTCAAGGCTCAACCCAGCCAGAGAATACGCATGAGCGATGCAGTCCGCTAGCCAGAGGGATAGCGTACGCTTCGAGACAGTGACACCAAGCCTATTGGGGTCGAAGGAGGCAAACAGCTGGTGGATCGATGGTGCGCCTTTGTGTGCTATAGATATAAGGCCAAAACATGTTTACAGTCCAGTGTGTGCAAGGCTGCCTCATCGCAGTTGCTTGAGGTCGGGGAAAGAATGTCGGAAGGACAATGGACTGGTTGAGGACATGCCAAAACCACCTTTGGCAGAATGTGGGGGTGTGTATGGAGCATCACCCAGTTCTGGTGAAACCTGGCATACAGAGCGTGAGCGACCAGAGCCTGGAGTTCACTGACACACTGCACCGGCATGATGGGCACCTGGAAGATGACCTTCCATTTAAGAATTTCAGCGGGCATATGTCCAGTAGCTCCAAAGGAGCCTGCATTAGCTGGCCGAGGACCACACTGAGACCCAAAGCAACCATACGGGGCTTGAGCAAGGGCTTTGAGAGGAGCAGGACCCTCATGAACCGGGCTACCAGAGATTGGGCCAACATGGGCTTCCCCCCACAGCCGTGATGGTACGCCCTAATCGTGCCAAGGTGAACTTGCACCAAGTTAGACTTCTGTCCAGAGACAGAGAGGTGCAAGACATACTCCAGAAGCTGGTTCATGGGGCAGGAGAAGGGGTCCAATGCCCTACCCGTGCACTAGATGGCAAACTGCCGCCATTTGATCACATAGGCCTTGCGCGTCCTTGCGGGACGCCAGCAGGATGTTGGTAATGTCCTCAGGGAGATCAAGCACTTTCAGCATTCACGCCATGAGCACCAGGGAGTGGATGTTGGGGTCCAGCAAGGAGCTGCCCTCCTACAAGATGAGGTCTGGCTTGAAGCCCAGGTTAAGAGGCTCCCTCAGTGAGAGCTGCAGCAGCAGGGGGAACCACAGCTGCTGAGGTCAGTAAGGAGCAACGAGAATCATGGAGCCCCTCTTGCTCTGGAGCTTCAGGAGAGTTTTTGCAAGTGGTATCGAGGGGTAGGCATACAGCAGGCCCACCTCCTCTCCCAGTGGAGAAGGAAGGCATCCGAGGCCAGGTGACCGCTAGCCGGCCTTCAAGAGCAGAACCAGGCTACCTGAGCATTTTGTGCCGTAGCAAAAAGATCCATCCTCACAGTGCCCCACTCTCAGAAGATCCAGTCCACCACCTCCCTCTTGAGGGTCCACTTGTGTGGTTTGAGCACCTGGCTGAGGCAATCTGCCAGGTCATTAAACTTGCCAGGCAGATAAGTAGCCTGAGGTCCATGCCGTTGAGCATGGTGAACTTTCAGAGGCAAACAACCTCCCAGCACAGGAGATACGATCCTGTGCCACCCTGCTTGTTCACACAGAATATCGCCACCTGGTTATCTGAATTAGGACCACCTGATTCTCCAGGTGAGCACGAAAGGCACGGAGGGCATTCGCTATGGCTCAAAGCTCGAGGAAGTTGATTTGATGGAGACTCTTCTGCTCGGACCACAAACCCTGGCTGCTCAGGGCATACAGGTGCGCCCCCTAGCTGAGCTTGGAAGTGTCCATCATAAGCGTCTTGCAGGGGACTGCCAGCTGGAACGGGAGGCCCCAAAGCAGGTTGTCCAGCTTGAGTCACCATGCCAGGGCCTGCACCAGTGGTACGGTGACCACTATCCTTTTCTGCAGACGGCCCGACGCCTGCTTCTGTTGTGTGCACAAGATCCACTGGGTCTGCCACAAGCAGAAGTGGACATGAGGAGTGACATGCAATGTGGAAGCCGTATGTCTGAGGGCTCTCAGCAGCCCATGGGCTGTGGTGTGGAATGGTGCTGCAACTCATCCATCTTGTCAAGGTACTGCAGGCGGTCCGCCGGCAGAAAGGCCTGTGCCTGAGTGGTATCAAGGAGGGCCCTGATGAACTCCAGCCACTACGTCGATTGGAAGTGTGACTTCGGGTAGTTGACCATGAAGTAGAGGTCCTTGAGCAACTGAATTGTGAGCGCAGTGTACTACTGAACGCTGGCGAGCATGGGACCCTTGATAAGCCAGTCATCCAGGTACAGGAAAACAAAGACCCCTGAGTATGGAGGAAGACAGCCATGGTCACCAGACACTTTGTGAAGACCCTGGGGACCACGGCCAACCTGAAGGGAAGCACTTGGTATTGATAATACTGGCCGCCCAGCATGAACCAAAGGTATTGCCTATGATGTGGGTGGATTGGAATATGCATATACGTATCTTTCAGATCCAAGGATCATAGTCAATCATGCTGTTTAAGGTATGTGGGCAGCATCCCCAATGAGATCATTTTGAACTTTTCACGAACAAGGAACTGGTTAAGGTTTCGCAGATCCAGAATTGGACGGAACCTAACGGTCTTTTTGGGGACCATGAAGTCCCTGGAGTAGAAGCCTTGCCCGATTTGAGCTGGGGGACCGGCACAATGGTGCGGTCAGACAGCAGGGCCTCAACCTTGTCTTCAGCAGGTTCCGGTGCACAGGGTCCATGGGATACTCCCCAGGGTTGTATGGAGATGGCAGCTGGGTAAAGTGCAGCCAATATCCACTTTGGACAATTTGCAGCACCCAGGTGTCCAAGGTGACAAGGGGTCACTGGTGGGCAAAGTGGACAAGCCACCCCCTGACCTGCAGGGGGGACCTCGACGGACAACAGTTGGCTGGCTATGCTCCTGAGGAACTTGTCAAAATCCCACACCCAGCTTGGGCTGGGGGGCGGGTTGTGCCTTCAGTGTCTTCTCTCTCTGCTGAGGGGTTGGGGGGGGGAGGCTGCTCCTTGGGCTGTGCCTATGGCTGGGCCGGGAAATACTGACACGGGCGCAGATAGAAGGCCTTCCTGGCCTCATGTTTCTTCCAAGTGGGGTCCGCGATCTTTCTGGAGAACCTGGTGAGGCTCACTTGTTCCTTCTCCAGCTCCACAGCTTGCTCCACAGTTTTCTCCTCCATGGGCTTGCAGAAGAGATTTTCACCCCGGCAGAGGATGCTGGCGATCCTGTCCTTGCCCTACTGCAGCAGGTCCGAAGACTGCAGCCACACCATGTGCGGGCAGTGATTTTTTATTTATTTATTTATTTATTTAAACGTTTTTATATACTGCCCCTTCCAGTGATCAGGGGCGGTTTACAATGAACAGAACTCGTTTACAAAGAACATATCAAACTATATTACAAGGTACTATTTACAAATCAGCTGTTCACATATAAAGCAGAATAGCGGATGCTGAGGCAGAGCTATTTACAGTGTAGGGTGGGGAAGGGAACGGGATAAGGGAGAAATATATTAAATGGAGTTTCATAAAGAGAAAGGTTTAGAAGGGGGGAGAAGAGTAATTACTTAATTAAGCTATATCAAGTGAGAAAGAGGTTCAGGAGAATATGTATTTATTGTATATGTATTACTCCAATATATAGCAGAGAGAAGTAGGGGGGTGGATCATGGTGTTCAAGGGGGAGTAATAGAAGTGTTGAGATTAAAGTGTTGAATGAAGAGGAATGTTTTAAGCTCTTTTCTAAAAATCTGTAGATCTTTTATTAGTCTTAGGTTATCTGGGAGAGCATTCCAGAGAGTAGGGGCTACAAACAAGAACACTCTTGAACTTGTAGTTTTGATTGTGTTACGAAAATGGGCTGGAATTGAGAGGGTATTCTGGGTGCACGTTCTTCTGGATCTAATGGGGCCACTAGGAGTAATGAGAGAGAAAAGGAATGAGGGGGCGATCTTATTGTATAGTTTGAAAGTTATCAATAGATGTTTGTATTTGATATGTGTTTCTATGGGTAGCCAGTGGAGGGTCTGGAGTAGTGGCGTGATGTGGTCGTATTGATGAGAGTTATGAATTATACGGGCAGCAAGGTTCCTTGCCATTTGAATTTGATGTGTGGTTTTTTTCGGTAGGCATGCCTATAGCCTTCACTCTGCCCGCGGATTCAAAGGCATCATAGCTGCCCCGCACCATGAACTTCGAACAATCCTTGCCATGAACCACTATGCCCCGAAAGGACTTGCAATGGTCCTCAGGAACAAGGGCAGCAAAGTCCTCCAGGTCCAACATGACATCCTTGAGGAACATGCTCATGCATGTCTGGTAAGCCAGAATCCTGGTGATCAGCATGGAACCCTGAAAGCACTTTCTCCTGAAGGAATCCAGGATATGACCCCTCCCAACTCAGCGGGACCGAGGAGTGCATCTTAGCACTCTTAGCGCACTTCAAAGCTGACTCCACCATGATGAAATTGTGGGGCAATCGAGGCTTCTTAAACCAAGAGGTCTTCTGGACCTGGTAAAGGGAATTGAGCTGGCGGCTGATGACTGCAAGCATGAGCAGCACCTTCCACAGCCGCAGTAGGACATGGTGGATGGGAACCATCACCACCTCCCAGGGGACCGAGGGGTACTGAAGGAGTTCCAGTTTCTCTGCCCTCATTTCCTCCTCCAATTCCAGAGAAAAGGGGATGGCTTTGGTCATGTCCCTCAGGAAGTCCTGGAAGGACATGTCCTCTGGGGGTGATGTGTCGGTCCAGAGGTCCGATACTGTCGGTTCCGCCTTGGTCTGGCATTCAGATTCCAAGAAGAAGTCAAAATAGTGACAAGTCTTCTCCTCCCGCTGGCTATGCGGCTTTGGAGACGGAGGATGCCAATGGCCCTTGTGCCACCCGGCATGCGATGTCCCTGGGCCTTGGACTCTAATACACTGGAGAGAGAGATGACTCCAGCAACTGGATTCGCTACTGATCTCCGACCCGATGTCCCTACCTTAGCAGGCAAGGCATCGATCTCCAGGATAGGCTGGAAAGAGTGCGGTGATGACACGTTCTGCAAGGCTTTCACCGCTGCCAATTGAGCTTCTAGGGCTTGAAGACGTTCCTCCAGAACCACCACCCATGAGGGGATCTGATGCCGCAGTCGTGGACTTCAAGGTCGACACCTTGGGCGGGGACTCCATGATGATAGGTGCATCAAGAGACATCTGGCTTCCCTTCTGGGCGGAGAAGCTTGGCCAGCCTCTCCCGGCCATCACTCTCTACATTGCATCGAGAAGGGCTGCGATGACGCTGCACCTGGAACTTCTCAAGGTTCTCACCCTTTGATGTTGATGGAGTCTCTTTATGGAGTCTCCCCTCACTTCTTGGGCCCCTCTGCTCCGACTGAGCAAGCTGCTCCTTTCCCTTGGTCGCCTCAGGACTTTTTGCAAGCATAATTGAGGAGGTTGGGACCAAGGATGCTGAATCAGATGAACCAAAGAGGGACTCCTTCTGCTTTTCTTGACCCTTCAGCCCTTGGCACATCATCTGCAAGCAGAGCTCACAGAACACTGGCTCGTGTTCGGGCCCAAAGTATTGTAAGTAGAAATGATCTTGCCATACTTGGTACATTTCTTAAAGCTACTAGCTGGCTGAAAAACTGCAGTAGGCAAGAAAACCACACCAAATGGGAAAAACTACGCTCAAAAACACGCAAAAAACTCCAAAAAAGGAAAAAAACAGTTAATCGATGATAGGTGTAAAAGAAATAAAGAGAAAAAAACCCGGTCACGAGGGCCAGATAGAAAACTTTTTTCCAGACTGCAGGAACAAGTCCTAGGGACTCCATGGAAAAAAGAAAACTGGAGAATATGATGCCACGGAGTGCAGAAAGGCAGGTGCGCATGCGCGATGTACCTCCCAAACGTTTCCTTTGGAGTTGGAGAGCATTCCGTGCGGAGCTCCATTGGTGACATTACCCATACGTGAGGACTTATTTCTTGTTTGTTCACGGAAAACAAGAATAAGAGAGAAAGAGAGGCTGTGTTAGGGAGCCAAGGGCAGCCCACCAGCAGGGTTCAACCAGCCAAATGGACTGAAGGGAAAGCCTGTCTCTCCCCCTTTCATGCGAGAAACTCCAGCGAGGTATGTGAGGATTCACGCTGGAGACATCCACTCCCAAGCTCCACTAGGAAGGCACCCCACAGGAAGACTGCCCAGCAGCCAATGATTCAGTCCCAGAAGCACAAGCTGCACCAGTTCAGCAACCACTATCTGCTGGAGACACCACCATTGTCTTGACTTTCTCTTCTCTCAAGCCCTTCTGGATCCATTGCAATCTGGCTTTTGTCCTCTACATTCTAATGAAATGACTCTTGCCAAAGTCTCCAGTGACTTGTCCCCATGCCAAATCCAAGGGTCCCTTCTTGATGTTTCTGCTGCTTTGGACACTGTTGACCACCACCTTCTCATCGATACCTTGTCCTCACTTGGTTTTAAGGGTACTGTTCTATCCTGGTTCTCTTATCTCTCCCACCGCACTTTAACTGTACGTTCTGGTGGATCCTCTTCTATATGTTTGTCTTATCTATATAGTCCCTGTTCCACAGAGTTTTCAGTCTCTTATGTATGTCTGTACAGTGCTGCGTATACCCAGTAGTGCTTTAGAAATAAGCAGTAGAGAAAGTGACATCATCTTCCGGGATGGTAGCAAGGGGCTAGAGCTCCATAACCCAGCAGGAAAATAATTGCGATTAAACCCCGAAGCAGCTTCTCTTGGCCATAGCAGGGATGAGCGCTGAGTCGGGAGAGCATAGAGAGACGGATGGTGGCATGCAAAAAGACCTCCAACCTACAAGAATTCACATGAGCGTGCACCCGGGCCTAAGAAGGAGCCCGCCAAAATAGTTTCAGCAGAGACCAACCGGCGCCACACTTTACCGGCACACCCCAATTCAGATAATGGAACGGACTCGGAAGGAGAGGAGAGAGTATCGCCAACGGAGCTCCGAGGTTGGTTTCGAAAAATCAAGCAGGAGCTGTGCTCTCTGAGGGGGGACTTTGCCACTATAGCGGTGGATCTCCGGAGTGAGTTACACAAGGTAGGGGCACATGTGGAAACACAAGTTAAATCTCAGGCTGAAGTAGTGGAACAGCTGGAGAAAAACTGAACGGGCTCAAGCAGAAACATACTGAACTGGCTGATAAAATAGAGGATATTGAGAACTGCAGCCGGTGCGATTTCGTGCCTAGCAGAGAATCCCCAATATGCAGACTGTACGGCAGTCATCAGTCAGATTTGGAAGGTGAGGGGGATTGTGCTCATTGCGCCCTAGGCCCTGCAAGGGGAAATCTTCCCAGGGACATAGTGGTTTGTTTTCACTCTTATACCACTAAGGCCCAAGTTTTGGCTAAAGCGCAGCAAAAAAGGAAGCTTCAGCGGGACTCCAATGTAGTGGAGATTTTTGAGGACCTTACCCCTACAACACTGAGAAACAGGCGAGAATTGAAGGACATTACTGGGCAACTGTGGTCCAAGGGAATTCAATATAGATGGCTCTTCCATTCGCTATCGCTCATGTCTGCAGGACCTGGGGGTCATGGATGCAGCAGACTGGGAGACAATGGGGACCACGGGACAGGCCCCTGTGGGACTCAAACCGTCAGATGCTAAATGGCAAAGTCAAGTGGAATTGATGCCTCTGGAGGCAGTCAGTGGATCAGAGTCCTGTGAAATCCATGGACTCAAATGACTGATGGGGAAAAGTTAGTTATGTATGCGGGATGGGGCTGGAGGGGGAGGGACAACTGGAACAGAAGGGTTGATGGGAGGTGGGAGCCGGCAAGGGACTTCAGGGTAAGGGGTAGAACAGGGTGAATGCTGCATGTTTGAAGGGGGGAGTCCGGGGACTGATTACTGGGGGGGGGGGAAGGGGGGGCTTGTTAAAGGCTCGGCTGGGACGAGCTGGTAAGGAGGGACATTCACTACCTCAAATGGTTGCTGCCTGGAGGGATAGGCAACTTGCTGAGGAGGGACTGTTGGGGGGAAGGGGAGGGGCAGGGGCAGTGGGATGGTAAGGGGAGGGGAGATGGGAGTGAAGTATGGAGTGGGTAGGCATCTTCTAGATGGCTATGTTGCGAATTGCGTCAATAAATGCCAAGGCTTAAATCTTCCGAGAAAGAGACAGCTATTGGTCAAAGAGGCTGTATACCTCAACTGGGACGTGGTAAGCGTTCAAGAGACCCATTTTCAGATGAGACATCCATGGGCTAATAAGGACCTTTGGGACATGCTATCACACATGCATGGTCCCCTTCCTGCCAAAGGGTGCCATCTTGCTCAGTCAGATGACAGTTAGAACGGTAGTAAAATAAATAAGGTAGAGAGGCAACTCCCAGGGGAGGAGGGAGGGTTGTGAGGACTGATCCCTGCTGTCCGTGGAGAACACCTCTACAAGTGAGTAACTACCCTTTCTCCGGAAACAAGCAGGAACTCCTTAGCTGCAGGCTACCGAGGACTGAACCACGACAGCATCAACTGTGACCAATCGGGTAGCCGTGAGTTGCAGAAGATGAGTCCCTGCTGAGAGAATCTGCAGGACCCTAGCGTCCAGCGGCACTATCACTCCGGTAGCTTGAATACAGAAGGGTCGGAGGGCAGAAATTGCCTACACCCTGAGAATAATATGGAGTACTGCCTGGCCAAACGCACTGTCCCTGTGAGACTCACTCTCCAGGCAGTAGTGAGCTGCGAACATACGAATTGAAGACCATGTGGCGGCCTTGCAGATCTCCATCACCGGCACTGAACACAGGTTGGACATTGACGTGACCATCACCCTTATGAGATGTGCTCAAGGAAGAAGCTAGCTTGCTCGTAGGCGAGGGCAATACAGTCCGCCACCCAAGTGGACAGAGTTCACTTAGTTACAGGGAGCCCCAGTCTGCTGTGGTCATAAGACAGAAAAAGCTGAGGAGCTTTCCAATGGCCCTGAGTCCACTGTAAGTAGAAGGACAGGGCCCATTAGTAGTGTGAGGCTGCAGGAAGAAGGTTGGGAGGACCACCTCTTGGTTGAGGTGGAAAAGGAGATACCACCTTCGGGAGGAATCTGGGATGCGTGCGGAACACTACCCTGTTTTTGTAGAACCTTGTATATGGTGGATCCAGCATCAGGGCCTGGAGTTCGCTCACTCTTCGAGTGGATGTGAGGGCCACAGGGAAGGCCACCTTCCAAGAAAGGTACTGCAGGTGGCAAGTGGCTAGGGGCTCGAATGGCAGTCTGATGAGCTTTGAGAGCACCACTTTGAGGTCCCACTCCGCTGCCGGAGAACGAAGAGGGGGTTTGGATAACAGAAGGCCCCGGAGGAACCAAGAGACCAGGAGCTGACCCGAGAGGGGTTTTCCCTCGATAGGGTAGTGGTGAGCAGCTATCATGCTCAGATGCACCCTCAAGGAGTTAGACTTCAGCCCAGTGTGTGACAGGTGCAGTAGGTACTGGAGTACTAGTTGCACATAGCAGGAGAAGGGGTTCTCCCTTTTTTCCACTCACCAGGCAGACCTTCTCCACTTAAAGGCATAAGTTTGTCTGGTGGAGGGCTTTCAGGAGGCCAGTAGGATCTCCGCAGCATCTCTCGGGAGATTGAAAGGGGCCAATACTACCCTTTCAGCAGCCATGCTATTAGCGTTAGGGACCCCAGATTGGGGTGCAGGAGGGAGTCCCCCCTCCGGAGACAGGAGGTCTGGGGCTCGGCTCAGTGGGACTCGGAGTGCCACCGACAGGGAGAGCAGCAGTGGACACCAATGCTGCCTGGGCCATCTGGGGCGACTTATATAACTGATGCCCTCTCGCTCTGGATCTTGAAGAGGGTTCTGGCGACCGGTGGTGGGGGGGGAGGGTACGCATAGAGTAGGCCTTCGGACTACGAGGTCAGGAAGGCATCTGCCGCCACTCTCTCCGGGTGCGGCTGGCGTGAGCAGAAGCGAGGTAGCTGCGTGTTGTCCAGAGAGGCAAACAGATTCATCATGGGCCTGCCCCAGAGGTAGAAGAGCCTCTTGGCTATCCTGGTGTTCAAGCGCCACTTGTGCAGCTGAAGGATTCTGCTCAGTCTGTTGGCTAGGCAGTTGTCCTGGCCTGGGAGATAAACTGCTCAGCAAGTTATTGTGAGCTGCAAAGGAGAGGAGGGCCACTGCCTCCTGGCAGAAGGAGTACAGACCCATGCCCCTCTGCTTGTTGATATAGAACATGACGACTTGATTGTCCATCTGGATCAGTACAGGCTGGTGTCGCAGGCGGTGGCAGAACATTCGTAGGGCTAGGAAGAGTGCTCTGAGCTCCAGGAGATTGATCTGTAGTTCCTCCTGGGACCAGCTGCCCTGTGTGCAGCGGTCCCCAGAATGTGTCTCCCAACCTAGAAGGGAGCCATCCGTGGTCAGGGTTCTCCGAGGTGCGGGTGCTTGGAAGGGCATTGTCACCAGTTGAGGGATTCCACCAGTTCACAGGTAAACCTGACCCTGTCCCGTAATCTGCCCGTGGCTTGAGTCCACTGTGAGCAGAGGCACCACTGGGCTATACGCATGTGCAAATGGGCTGAGGGCATTACGTGAACTGTAGAGGCCATGTAGCCCAGTAAGCAGAGGAGGAGATGAGCTGGCACTGACCGGCAATGTTGGACCTCTCCTGCCAGTTGTCTGAGGCATTCTGCCCTTTCTCTGGGGAGGACTGCCTTGACCTGCAGCGTGTCGAGCTGAGCACCTATGAACTCCAGATTTTGGACTGGAGAGAGATGGGATTTAAGGTAGTTGATGATAAACCTTAGATGCTGCAGAAGGTGAGACGCAAGCTCTGTCACCTGTCTGGCCTCTGAGGCTGTGCCGCCCCTGATTAGCCAGTTGTCTAGGTAGGGGAAGACGAAGGCCCCTTGCAGACACAGGTGGGCGGCAACCACAGCCAGGCATTTGGTAAAGACCCTTGGTGAGGAGGCCAGGCCGAAAGGTAACACCTTGTACTGGTAGTGCCCTCCTCCTACCACAAACCTCAGGTACTGCCTGTGGGAGGGGTGGATTAAGATGTGTGTGTACACATCCTTTAAATCCAAGGAGCACAGCCAATTTCCCAGGTGGAGGTAAGGCAGCAGTGTTCCAAGGGAGAGCATCTTGAACTTCTCCCTCACAGAAACTTGTTCAGGTTTTGCAGATCTAGTATGAGCCCGAAGCTCCCAGTTCTCTTTGGGACAAGGAAGTACCTGGAGTAGAAGCACTTTCCCCATAGGTGCTTGGGTACAGGCTCTACTGTGGTGTCCCTGATCAGACCTGCGAGCTCTGTGAGCAGAAGAGTCTGGTGAAGGAGGGGTCACGCTGGCTCTCCTGGGAGAACCTGGGTGGTATCTGCTGCAGGTGGAGGAGGTATCCCTCCCTTACCACTTGCAGTACCCATTGGTCCGAGGTGATATTGGCCTATCTGTGGGCAAAGAGTACCAGGCACCCCCCTGTGGACTGGTGAAGGTCTGCTGGAGGAGGGGAGGCCCTGCTCTGGGAGTCAAAAGCTCCCCCTGGGTTGGGTGGGAACTGGGGCCTCAGGCTTTGATGCTTTCGCCTTTTGGGCCCCATGCACCTCTTAGGGTGCGAATGTTGTTGTTGGCCTGAGAAGGGCTGGTAGTGGTAATTCTGTGGGAAAGGACAGTTTTTCCTCGGGAACAGGGGTCTTTTCCCCACTGGTTTCCTGCGGGAAAGGGATGAGGTCTTTTTAGAGAACCTCTGGTGGGTCACCACATCGGCCTCAATCTTGGCTACCTTGTAACATACATAGTAACATAGTATATGACGGCAGATAAAGACCAGTATGATCCATCTAGTCTAGTCAGCATGCAGGTAGATTAGATGGATCATACTCCGTGCAGGTTATACCTCCGCATGCCTTTGTTTAGGGGTGTACCAACCGCTCCGTGTAGGTCACCCCTTATTTGTTGAAATAGTTAATTATGTTTATTTTGATTTTATCCTGTTGCTATAAATTTTATCCTGTTGCTATAAAATTTTATTCGTGGGTTTGCTGAATGGGTTCTCCCCGGTGCAGGGGATGTTGAGCAGCTTGTCTTGGACCCATTGCTCAAGGTCGGAAGACTGCAGTCAGGCTTGGCACTGGGCGCTGATGCTGGCTGCTGTGACTTGAGCCGCTGACTCAAAGTCATCGTAGGCTGCTCGATAAAGGAACTTGTAACAGTCCTTAATCCCTGAGGTGAGAGACTGGAAACCATTGGAGGGGCTCCCTGACAAGACCAGTTGAAAACCCTGACAGCTCTTGGGTTAGAGCCTTCAGGTACATGACTATGTACAATTCATAGGCTTGGATCCGGCAACCCTGCATCAAGTCCTGGTAACACTTGCGCCCGAGGGCTCTGGCCTCTCTTCCGGGGGGAACGGAGGAGTGGGTCTTTTGACTTTTAAGTTTTTGCACAGTCGACTTGACGACTATGGAGTTATGTGGGAAATGGGGTTTGTGGAACCCTGAGCCCTTCCGGACACAGTACATGGTGTTGAGGCGCCGGCTCACCACATTCTGAGCAGTTGCAGCTCAAGGATCGGCTGCACGGGCACCATGAGGGTTTCCTTGGGTGGAGACTCATATTGGAGGATCTCCAGCTCCTTGGTACGCAGGTCTTCCTCCGCCTTGATCTGCACCGAAAGGGCTCTGGCCATGTCCTTGAAGAAGTTATGGAAGGCCACATCCTCCGGAGGAGAGTGGAACTGGGGGAGACGGGTCCAAGGGGTTATCTCGGAGCAGTTTAGTTTCCAGGGATGCCTCGTCGTCGGTCTCCCACTTGGAGTCAAGTGGTCATTTATTTATTTATTTATTTACTACACACTTATATACCGCTGCTTCCAGCGATCAGCAGCGGTTCGATTCGTCTTTGGGGTTTGTCAATCAAGACTTGTGGGGGGGGGGGGGTGGTATATACATGGATCTGGGGTCACAGCACACATGATTAGCGTCTTAGGGGATGAATAATACATTCTTACATCTATATATACATATTTACATTTTTATACATATAGCATTTTGTAGCTCTCTCGCAGTTGATGGTCATAATTGATTGTAATGACATCGGAATAGGTGAGTTTTTAGCTCCTTCCTGAATTTGGTGATGTCCTTGGTTAAACGCAGCTCACACGGGAGTTGATTCCAGATAGTTGGTGCAGAGAATGAGAAGGCTCTACGACTCGTACTTGCTTTCACTGTTCTGAAGTTGGTGGGGACTTGCAGGGTGCCCGAGTTGATGGTTCTTCTGTCCCTATTTGTAGTTTGCATGCTGATAAGTCATGATGAATTCGAGGCCCTGCGACTCATTGTCTCGAGGCCGGTGCCGAGGGGTCCGTGGCCTTTGGAGGACCTGGAGTCTGAGTCATGGAAACTAGCCAGGGAGGATTAAATGCTCAAGGAACGGGACCGGGACCTTGTTCAGCACTGAGGGTTTACCCGAGGCCAGTGGCACTCGGAGCTTGAATCAATGACCGGGGACTCCCCCGCAGTCGGGGGCCTGGTCGTTGGAACAGATGATGCAGACAAACCAGCCATCATTGCCTGCTGCAGGGCCAGGATAGCAGAGATAGTCTGCTCCAGGGCTGTCATTCTGGTTTCCAAGCCAGAATGCTCCGCAGCTTTCGGAGCAGGCACCGAGGATCTCGGGCCCGGCGCCAACACTCTCACGAGTGCGTCCTTGACAAGGACTACAGCGTCAAGGAATCCTTCTTGAAGACCTTGGTAGGGCGCTTCTCGGAGCCATGAGTCCCTCTGGGAGATTTTACCGGGTTTCTCCAGTGCAACATCGATGGACTTTGAGGACTTTTTCTTCTTTTTCTCAGGGTCTGAGGTCTTCTCGAAGGAACCGCTGCTGTGAGACTCCGAGGACACTTGGGCATCATGGAAATGCTGGACTTAGAGCTTGGCGTTGGGGAAGACCGCCTGGCCAAAGGCACTGTCCCTACTGGACTCCCTCTCTAGGCAGTAATGAGCTGCGAAGGTATGGACTGAGGACCAGGTGGCAGCCTGGCAGATTTCTGACAGAGGAATAGAACGCAGGTTTGCTACAGATGCCGCCATGGCCCTGATGCTGTGCGCCATGACCCAACACTCCAGCGAGAGCCCATCTGGCTCATTGGCCAGGGCAATGCAGTCCGCTACCCTGGGATCATAGGAGACAAAAAGCTGTGAGGCTTTGCGGTGGCCCTGGGTACAATGGAGGTAGAAGGACAGGGCTCTCTTACAGTCCACAGTGTGAAGGATGGTCTCCGCCCTGCTAGCATGAGGCCGCGGAAAGAAGGTGGGGATTGAGGTGGAAAGTAGACACTACCTTGGGAAGGACTTGGGGTGCATGAGGAGAATAACCCTGTTCTTATAGAGCCTCGTGTAGGGAGGATGCACCACCAAAGTTTGGAGCTCGCTGACCCTGAGAGCTGACGTGAGCGCCACCAAGAAGACGACCTTCCAGAAAACATACCACAGATGGCAGGTAGCCAGAGGCTCAAATGGTGGGCCAGTGAGTTGCGACAGAACAATGTTGAGGTCCCACTCCGCTGCTGGCAGGTGGACTAGAGGTTAGGACAATAGGAGATCCCTTGGGTCACGAGAGGTTGGGCGGAGAGGAGCTTACTCTGGATAAGATGGTGGTGCGTCACAAAAGCACTCAGGTGGACTTCAGGCCTGCCTGAGACAGGTGAAGCAAATGTTGCAGCACAAGCTGCACAGAGCATGTAAATGGGTTAACCTGTCGCTCAGCGCACCACACTGAGAACAGTCACCATTTGAAGGTGTACGCCCATCTTGTGGAGGTCCAATGGGAGGCCAGGAGGACCTCTTCCACCTCTGCTGAAAGAGGCCAAGGCTACCTTTTCATTAGCTAGGCTGTTAGCATCAGAGACCCCAAGTTGGGGTGTAGGAGGGAGCCCTCTTCCTGCGACAGCAGCCCTGGGGCACTCTCCAGGAGGGCTGGGGGCACCGAGGATAAGCGAAGGAGCAGTAGGAACCATGGTTGCCTGGGCCACCAAGAGGCTACTAGTATCAGAGACGCCCCATTGTGTTGAACCTTGAACAAGGTCTTGGCAATCAGCAGCGTGGGAGGGAAGGCATAGAGCAGGTCCTCCGTCCACAGGATGAGGAAGGCATCTGCTGCCACCCAGGATGAGTATGGCTGCCTTGAGCAGAAGTGGGGCAGCTGGATGTTGGCTGAACTGGCGAAAAGGTCCATCGTGGAATGCCCCAGACTGGAAGAGCCAACAGGCTACTTTAGTGTCTAGCTGCCACTCATGTGGCTGGAGGACCCTGCTCAGCCTGTCGCCAGGGCATTGTACTGGCCCGGTAGATACACCGCCCGCAGGAGCATCCCATGGCAGTTTGCATATGAACACAGAGCTATTGCCTCTTGGAAGAGGGTGTATGACCCTGTGCCCCCCTGATTGTTGATGTAGAACATCGCCACTTGATTGTTTGTCTGGACCTGTATGGAATGATGTTGCAGGTGGTGATGAAAGGCTCAGAGGGCTAAGGATATGGCTCAAAGCTCCAAGAGATTGATCTACTGCAGGCTGTCTGCCTGCGGCCACCTGCCCTGAGTGCAGAGAACGTCGCAGTGAACTCTCCGTCTAAGAGGGAGGCATCTGTGGTCAAGACCCAGGCCTGGAAGGGCATCTGGCCAGGAGGTGCTGGGGGGCTTGCCACCGAGAGAGCCGGCAAGTTGGTGGGTCACCACCAACCTGTCCCTCAGCCGTCCTGTGGCCTGGGTCCACTGGGAACGAAGGACCCATTGAGCCGCCCTCATGTGAAGGCGGACGTCTGGGGTTAACAAGAACTGTGGACACCATGTGGCCCAACAGAGAGCAGGAGGCAGGTGGGGATCGAGTGTTGGTGCTGCATGGCCACTGCCAGCATCCTGAGGTGGTCAGCCCTGTCCTGAGGGAGAAAGGCTTTTGCCCGAACAGTATCTAGCCTTGCCCCTATGAAATCCAGACACTGTGTTGTCAGGAGGAGATGGACTTTATTACGAATCCCAAGTGCTGCAGGATAAGGATGGTGCATGCCTTGTGTGTTGCACGTCTGCGGCTGTGTGGCCCCTTATGAGCCAGTTGTGCAGGTAGGGGAAGATGAAGACTCCCTGGAGACGAAGATAGGCCGCGACCACCATCAAGCACTTGGTGAACACTCTGGGTGCGGAGGCCAGCCCGAAGGGTAACACCCTTTACTGATAGTGGCTGCCTCCCAAAACCAACCTGAGGAATTTCCTGCGGTTGGGATGGATAAGGATGTTTGTGTGTACGCATTCTTTAGGTCGAAGAAGCATAGCCAGTCTCTCGGTTGGAGGTATGGCAGCAGTGTCCCAAGGGAGAGGATTGTGAACTTCTTCACCAGGAACCTGTTTAGGTCCCTCGAAGTGTGTGGGCACCGGTTCACCACCTTACCGCCTTGTCTTTGAGAAGGCTTGCGAGCTCTTGTACAGTAATTCTGGTAGGGGGGGGGGCTCTCTGGGAAAGAACTGAGGGGGTGCCTGTATTAGGTGGAAGAAGTAACCCTCCTTCACCACCTGCAGTGCCCAGGAGTCGGTGGTGATGAATGGGCACCGGTGGGCATAGAGAACCAGATGCCCCTTGTGGGCTACTGGGCTGGGGGGTCTACTGGGGAAGACAGGTCATGCCCAAGGAGTCAAAACTCCTGCCAGACTGGGCTGAGTCAATACCTGGGGTTTATGACCCTTAGGTTTACGAGTGCCATGCCTTTGTCCTCTGGCCTGCTGCCCCTATTGGGGCTGGGAAGGCCTGGTACTGAGGGCAGTTTCCATAAGCCTTTCTTTTCTTCAGGTAGAAGGGCTTTTTACCTGAAAACTTCCAGCAGGAAGAGTCAGCGGTCTTCTTGGAGAGCCTGGTCCTTGTCAGGAACTCTGACTAACTCTGCAGTCTTATCCATCATGGTTTGATGAACAGATTCTCTCCCTGGCAAGGGACATCGACCAGCATGTCCTGAACCCATTGCTCCAGGTCTGAGGACTGTAGTCAAGTCTGGCATCAGGTACCGATGCTTGCCACAGCTACTCTGTATGGTCTAGATAAAAGTGGAATGGGCTGAATTTCTTATCCTGGAATGTGTGTGGACTGGGTTCCCCGGTTAAACGCTTTAAGATTCTCCAGGCACTGAGACATCACTAATGTGATATTGCTTTCTTGCAAGAGATCCATCAATCTGCAATTGAGCACTCAAAGCTAAAGAGAGAATGGGTGGGCTAGGTGTTTGGGGCACCAGCAAAGGGTAGGAAAGGAGGGGTGGCAATCCTACTTCATAAGGCCCTTAGGTTTGAGAACTAGAAGACCACTGCTGACCCATCAGGGAGGTTCCTCATTCTTTATGGGCTTTTAGAAGGCTCACCAGTGATACGTTGTAACATATATGGCCCACACAAAAATAATGCCCCCTTTTTGCTAAAATGGTCTCGGAAGTAGAAAACCTACCAGAAGCAGGAATAATAGTGGGTGGAGATTTCAATGCAGTTCTGGACCCTCAGATCAATGCTTCAACAAGGTAGAATAGACTCCCGGTGTGGTTTGGCAAAGGCGTTGGGCAGATTCAGACGATGGTTGCGGGTGGTAGACCTCTGGTGAGTCTTACATCCTTCAGAGCGGAATTATAGTCACCTCTCCAGGGTACATGGGACAAGTGCCCATTTGGACATGATTTTGTTGTCAGAATCTCTTTTCGAAAGGGTAACAGAAGCAGTTATAGGACCCGGGGAAATCTCCGATTATGCCCCGGTGTGGGTGGACCTAATCTTGGGAAAAAAAGAAGCGAGAACACGCATCTGGTACTTCCCACTTGACTTATATAAAGATATTAACTTCCATACATTTTTACGTGAGCGGTGGGAAGATTTTGAGACCAATAACATACAACACAGACACCATCAAACTTATGTGGGAAACTGCTAAAGTTGTACTGTGAGGGGATATAATTGCATATTCGGCATGAAAGAAACAATTGATAAATGGTCAAATTTTACACCTAGAGAGGAAGGCGGTCAGGGCTTGCCACACACATGCACGAAATCCAACCCCTCTGAACAAAGGCGGTATTATTAGAAACGCAAATGTCTCTGAATGAATTGTTGCACCAATGGGAAAAAAAAATCGCTGCTTTATTATAAATTTCACCTATACAGAGCCAGGGATTGGGCAGGGCCTTTGCTGGCAAGATGTTTGAAAGGGGCCAGGGTTACTCATAAAATAACAGCATTGCGAGATGAATGGGGTGCCCTTCACTGGGACAATACTCACACTGCACAATTGTTTCAAACATTTTACTAAAATTTATACACTAGAGAACCAGTGACACTATCGGCAATTCTAACATACCTAGGTAACCTTAACGTACATAAGCTGTCAGAAGAACAAGCAGAAATAGAGTAGTTACTCACCTGTAACAGGTGTTCTCCAGGAGCAGCAGAAATCAGTCCTCACATATGGGTGACATCGACGTCGATGGAGCCCCCATGCGGAGCATTGACCCAGCTTTCTAAGAAAGCCTTTGGGAATACACCCACACATGCGCGGTCCCCTTCCTGCCCAAAGGTGCCATCTTGCTCAGTCAGATGACATAGCTAAAAGACAGCACAAAAATAAATGAACTATGTACAACTGCAACTCCCAGGGGAAGAGGGAGGGTTGTGAGGACTGATTCCTGCTGCTCCTGGAGAACACGTGTTACAGGTGAGTAACTACTCTTTCTCCAGGGCCAAGCAGGAAGTCAGCCCTCACATATGGGTGACTCCCTAGCTCTGGGCTACCAGGAACCCATGCTGAAAAACAGAGCTCCCTCTGTGAAGCCTCAGCATCAGGGAAAGAATTTTACTGAGAAAAGATCCCACCGGTAGCCCAACAAGAGGGCTGGAGGGCGGGAGTTGCCTAAACCTCGAAGAGATTCCAGAGTACTGCCTGACCAAAAGCACTGTCCCTACGGGACTCCCTCTCCAGGTAGTAATGGGCTGCAAAAGTCTGGCTTGAGGACCAAGTTGCAGCCCTGCAGATGTCTGCCAACGGTACAGAACGGAGATGAGCTACTGATGCAGCCATTGCCCGGACACGGTGAGCTGTGACTCGACCCTGAAAGGGAAGGTCTGCTGCCCTGTAAGCCCAGGTGATACAGTCCGCCACCCATATGGACAAGGTATGCTTGGAGACAGGCAACCCCAAGTTGTTTGGGTCAAAGGAGACGAAGAGCTGAGTAGCCCTTCTATGACCCTTAGTACGCTCAATGTAGAAAGACAAGGCCCTTCTACAGTCCAGGGTATGCAGGACTTCCTCAGCCCGGCTGGCATGGGGCCTAGGGAAGAATGTTGGAAGAACCACCTCCTGATTGAGGTGGAAAGAGGAGACTACCTTCGGGAGGAACTTAGGATGAGTCCTAAGGACTACCCTGTTCCTATAGAAGCGAGTGTATGGCCTGTCACAGACCAGGGCTTGAAGCTCACTCACTCGTCTGGCCAAGGTCAGTGCCACTAGGAAAAGAGCCTTCCAAGAAAGGAAGCGGAGAGGACACGTAGCCATCGGCTCAAAGGGAGGGCGAGTAAGCCACTGCAAGACTACATTCAACTCCCACTCAGGGGCTGGTGGACGGAGAGAAGGCTTTAGCAAGAGCAAGCCTCTGAGGAACCTGGACACCAAGGGGTGAACTGATAAAGAGTGCCCTTCCATCTGTGAGTGGTGGGCTGCCAGAGCAGAAAGGTGCACCTGAACAGAATTAGACTTAAGACCCTGATTAGACAAGTGTAGCAGGTACTGAAGCACCACTGGCACAGGACAGGAGAAAGGATTCTCCTGGCGGTTATCACACCACAAGGAGAACCGTTTCCACTTCAGGGCATAGGCCTTTCTGGTGGATTGCTTCCTAGAGGCCAAGACCACCTCTTCAACTTCCTGAGGCAGGCCCCAGGGAGCCAGCACTACCCTTGCAGCCTCCAGGCCATCAAATTGAGAGTTTTGAGATTGGGGTGCAGAAGAGAACCCTGATCCTGAGAAAGAAGATTGGGTTGCAACCCCAGAGGGAGTGGAGTGTGCACTGCCAGCTGTAACAGAAGCGGGAACCACGGCTGTCTCGGCCATCTGGGGGCTACCAATGTGACCGAGGCCCTGTCCCTTAGAATCCTGAACAAGGTTCTGGCCACCAGGGGCGTGGGAGGAAATGCATACAGGAGGCCCTTGGACCATGAAATCAGGAAGGCATCCGCTGCGAATCTCGTGGGATGCGGTTGCCTGGAGCAGAACTCAGGCAGTTGTTGGTTCAGGGGACTGGCAAAGAGGTCTATGGATGGAAGTTCCCACTTCAGGAAAATGTTCTGAACCACCAAAGGGTGCAGCCGCCATTCATGAGGCTGTAGAACCCTGCTCAATCTGTCCGACAGGAAATTTTCCTGGCCAGGCAGATAGACTGCCCTGAGCAGCATATTGTGTTGAAGTGCAAAAGAGCATAGGGCCTGTGTCTCCTGACACAGGAACCTGGACCCCGTGCCCCCTTGTTTGTTCACATAGAACATCGCCACCTGGTTGTCTGTCTGCACCACGACAGATTGGTGGGCCAGGGTGTGAGAGAAGGTCTTGAGGGCCAAGCGTATCGCCCTGAGTTCCAGGAGATTGATTTGTTGTGTGGCCTCCCAAGGAGACCACAGGCCCTGTGTGCACTTGTCCAGACAATGTGCTCCCCAGCCCTGCAAGGAGGCATCGGTTGTGAGTACCACAGTGGAAACAGGTACCTGAAAAGGAATTCCCTGTAGAAGGTGGGAGGGGGGGGGGGGTGTAGCCACCACTGCAGGGAGTTCAGGAAGGGTTTGGACACCCTTACTTTGTCTCTTAGGCTTCCTGTAGCCTGCTTCCACTGAGTCCTGAGACACCACTGTGCAGGCCTCATATGCAGGCGGGCATTGAGGGTCACATGCACTGTTGAAGCCATATGGCCCAGGAGCCTCAGACAAAATCTGGCGGATACCAGTGGGTTGTCTAGAAACCGGCTGGCCAAGTCCATCAGCCTTCCCGCTCTGTCTTCTGGCAAGTAAGCTTTTGCGTGCAGGGAGTCCAACCGTGCCCCTATGAACTCCAGGTTCTGGGAGGGGAGCAAAGTGGACTTTGCGAAGTTTATGACAAAGCCTAGTTGTTGAAGGAGAGAGACAGTACGGAGGGTGGCTTGCCTGGCCTCCTGGAGAGTCTGACCCCTGATGAGCCAGTCGTCCAGATAGGGGAAGACAAAGATACCCTGGTTTCTCAGGTAGGCCACCACCACCGCCAGGCACTTTGTGAAGACCCGTGGAGTGGAGGTTAGGCCAAAGGGCAGTACACGGTACTGAAAATGGTTTCCTCCTACCACGAACCTTAGGTACTTTCTGTGGTCTGGATGAATGAGGATGTGAGTGTACGCATCCTTCAGATCCAAGGAGCATAGCCAATCTCCCTGCTGGAGGTAGGGCAGCAGTGTTCCAAGAGTAAGCATCTTGAACTTTTCCTTTTCCAAGAATTTGTTGAGATTTCTCAAGTCCAAAATGGGCCGGAGACCTCCAGTTCGCTTTGGCACAAGTACCTGGAGTAGAAGCCCTGCCCCAGCTGGTGGGGAGGCACAGGCTCCACCGCCCTGTCTTGAAGAAGACCTTGCAGTTCCTGGAGAAGACCTTGCAGTTCCTGATGCAGAGTAGGCCTTGGAGGCTCCCCTGGGAAGTAGGAGGGGGGCACCTGATTGAAATGGAGCAGACAGTCCTTCTGGACTATGCTCAGTACCCAAGCATCTCCTGTGATGGGCGGCCACTGGTGGGCAAACAGGGCCAACCGACCTCCCGTGCTGAGGTGGGCCAGCAGAGGTGGAGAGGCTATGCAGTGGGAGTCAAAAACCCCCTCCCTGCTGAGTAGGAGCAGGAGCTGGAAGCTTGGGGGCTTTTTGCCTACAGGGCCCATGTCCCTGCCCCTTGGCTTGCTGACCCTGCTGGGGAGCTGGGGAGGCCTGATAATGAGGGAAAGGTTTGTAGGCAGATGCCTTCCTCGGGTAAAAGGTCTTTTTCCCCGAGCTCTTCTTCTTATGAGAAGGGGCAGAAGGTTTTCTGGACAACCTTGTCCTTGTCAGAGTCTCGGTCTCGAGCACAGCGGCCTTTTCGGCCATGGGCTTGCCGAAGAGGTTTTCACCCCGGCATGGGACATCGACCAACTTGTCCTTCACTCATGGCTCGAGGTCCGATGACTGTAGCCATGCCTGGCGTTGAGCACCAATGCCGGCCGCCGCTACGCGGGCCGAAGCCTCAAAGCCATCGTAGGCCGTCCGGGAGATGAATTTGGAGCATTCCCGGATCCCCGAAGACAAGGACTTGAACCTTGCAAAGGTTCCCCAGAGAGACCAGCCGAGAACCCAGCTATTTCCTTAGCCAGGTCCCGCAAGTACATGCCGATGTACAGCTGGTAGGACTGGACACGGCAAGCAAGCATCGAGCCCTGGAAGCACTTTCTGCCGATGGCATCTAGGCTTCGGGCCTCCCTAACGGGGGGCACTGCGGAGTGCATCTTCTGGCTCTTCAGACGATGCATGGCCGATTCCACAACCATAGAATGGTGTGGCAGCTGCGCCTTCTGGAACCCAGGGCTCTTCCGGACTCGATACATGGAATTGATCCGCTTGCTCAAAACCGACGCCGAGGCCGGTGCCTCCCACATTCGGAAGAGGAGCCGTTCCAGCATCGGAGAAACCGGCACAGTAAAGGCCTCCCTCGGGGGAGAGTCATACTGTAGGGCATCGAACTCTTTGGCTCGAGGCTCCTCCTCAGGATCCACAGGAACATTTAAAGCCTTGGCCATGTCCCTGACAAACTCCGAGAACCGGGTGTCCTCCGGTGGGGACCTACTCCGGGGCTCGGACTGCGGTGAGTCCGAAGGGACACACCGAGTCCGAAAGGTATCGGGGGACTCCTCGTCCTCCGTCTCCCACGCAGACTCATCCGAGGAAGAGTCGAGGGGCTCCGACCGTGCTGGTTCCGGCAACACCCGCCCCAACGCCGGGGCCACCGGTGTCGACGCCCTCGGTCCCGAACTGGAGGTCGAGGGAGACCGTGACCGAGTCCGGACTCGGGCCTTCATGGCTTCGAGAATCGGCTGGGTCTCCGGGGTTGACTTAGACGTCGACGTCCCGGTAGTCGGGGCAGATGCACCAGTCAGGCTGGCCATCAGCACCCGCTGCTGATCCATGAAGGCAGACAGTCTGCACTCCAAGGCTGTCAGCCTGAGTCCAAGCTCAGGAGATTCAGCAGCCACCGACTCGGGCCCCGGTGGTGCCCGGCCCGACGTCGGCTCCCTGGGAGGAGAGTCCTCGAGGACAACAGAACTTACGTGCTCGACGGAATCAAGCTCTACACGAGACACCTTAGATGGCTTCTCCATCTCCAAAGGCCCGGGGCGGCGGTCCGGGGTCCGAGACCTGGCCCTCGAGGAACCAGGGGCATCCTCCGATGCCGCCCTCACGAGCTTTCTCTTCCTCTTATGCTCCCGACTGGGGGACCCCCTTTCAGAGGAAACCCGACGAAGCTCGGGGTCCAATTCCCGAGACGTCAAGGCCTCTGACGAGGTCCGGGCCCGACTGGAGGCAGAGTCAGAAAAAATTCTCTCCTGATGCTGCCGGCTTCTGAGTGCCTTAGTGGACATCTTTCTACACGGGACACAGACCTTGGGATCATGGTCCAGCCCGAGGCAACGCAGGCAGCAGTCATGTGTGTCGGTAAGAGACATGAGCTTCTTACAACGATCACACTTTTTAAAACCACTGGAGGCCATCGGGGAAAAAAGGGCCCCCGCAAGGTCAAAAGACCGGCCCTCCAGGGAAAGAAAAAGAGTGCGAACGTGTGCCACGAAGGGCAAAAAACCGAAAAATAGAGATCGGGTCGATACCGGCGTATCGAACCCAGGCGGGAAGGGGAACCGGCGTCGAACCGGACAAAAAGAGAGCGAAAATCGCAGAAAAAAATCAAACTTTTCCGGGTGACGCGGACTCACATTCGTTGGGCTCCATGGAAAAAGAAAGACTGAGCAAGATGGCACCTTTGGGCGGGAAGGGGACCGCACATGCGTGGGTGCATTCCCAAAGGCTTTCTTAGAAAGCTGGGGAAATGCTCCGCATGGGGGCTCCATCGACGTCGATGTCACCCATATGTGAGGACTGACTTCCTGCTTGGTCCTGGAGAAATTAGGAGCGTCACTTTCTACGGAAGAAATTGAAAAAGATATCTAAAGAGCATCATGTTGTCAGGCTCTAGGCCCAGATGGTTTAGTGCAAAATTATACAAAATCCTACAAGGACAAATGACTGCCTTATTAGTTGAAATGTTCCAGGAATGTATTGATAAAGGTAAATTTGGATGGGGAGACAACCGAGCCCATATTACTCTTATCCCAAAACCTGGGAAGGATCCGCAATATGCGGTGGCATACCAACCCATCTCCCTGATTAATTACGATCTTAAATTGTTGGCGAAAATCCTAGTAGACCTTTTAGCCAATATGCTCCCAGAATTCCTACATGACTCTTAGGTGGGTTTTGTGCGGGGATGTTCAGTAACTAGTAATCTCCATAATATTCTAGCTTCCTTGGAATGGGTCCACAAGAAGGGTGATCATCAGCTTCGATGCCAAAAAGGCATTTAATAGGGTGAGCTGGGACTACTTGTTCGAAGTCCTCCTGCAATATGGACTGGGAGAGGCATTCCTTCATATGATTAGGTTGCTCTACTCACAGCCCATGGTGGCAGTTATAGTTAATTCAACAATATCAGAGGCCTTTGAATTAGAGAGAGGGACCAGGCAGGGATGTCCGCTATCACCTCTATTGTTTGTCCTTTTTCTGGACCCCCTGCTCTGAAAATTAGCAGTCCACCCTGGGATCAAGACTGGCCGTTCTAATTTAAAATTTCAGCTTTTGCCGATTACATACTGTTCACCTTACTCAGCCCTGGGAAACGCTGTCCATATTGCTTTTAGAATTCCAAAACTATGGGGTAGTAGCAGGGCTTAATGTGGATAAATCAGAGGCATTAGACATTTTGGGTCAGTTGAGGACTTCCTGGATCCTATTTACCCATTAAAATGGGCAAAAAAGGCCTTTATGTACCTAGGGATACAGTTACCTCAGGATCCTTGTAAGTTATACCAACTGAATTATGAGATGTTGCTAAAAAAGATCCAAACAAAATTGTGTGACTGGACCCCGTTGCCACTATCGCTGATCGGTAGGACAGAAGTCTATAGTATGTTTTTGTTACCTAAGATTCTTTATTACTTGCAAACCCTCCAGATTTCCTTTCATCAGTCCAACCTCAGAAGTTTTGAAAGAGAAATTCGTCAGTTTCTGTGTAGGGGAGGTCGAGCCAAAGTAGCAATGTCCAGGCTTTGTGGAGGGTGGAAACATGGGGGGATAGGACTGTCGGATATACAACAATATACAATGGCATGCCAGATGCGGCATCTTCAAGATTGGTTAGGGTTCACTAGTAATTATTCTCCACTTCAATTTGAAGAAGAGTTTGTTTCCTCCTATAGTCTGTTGAGAGTACTATAGATGGAACATCATTTGCTCCCCTCCCGACTTAATAAAAGTTGCTTGATTTGGCCGTCAGAGCAGCATTGTGCACCCTATGTGCTTGATGGCAGATTTCACCAGAGAAATCAGGTTTATTACCCCTCTGGGGCAATGCAGGCTTTCCTCCTGGCATGGCAACTATTTAGAAACACCAGGGCCTATGATCAAGGGAAAGTCTGATCGTTTGCAGAAAATTAGCTCAGAATATGATTTAGAACCCAACTATTACTTTGATTATTGTCACAATTGCATCACTACATTGCTTTGCTCCAGAGGCAAAGTATACCTCCAGAGGGGGTGGACAGTATGGTAGAATTGTTTAACCTAGTTGAGGACGAGGGAGGGGCCTTCACTATATCACAATTTAACCGGAAATTAAGGGACCTGGCAGAACCACAAAATTACACTTCAGTGGAGTTTGCCTGGGCCAGAGAGACGGGACACCCAGTGCCCACAGGAACAATATTACAAGCTATTAAAAGGGTCCCCTATCTTTTTCAGTTGAGCCGCTGGCGGGAGCTTCAGTTTCTCACCCTCAACCGGGCACAGTTCTCACCATCACGAGCCCAGTGGAGCGGGCTCTCAGAACAAGGGGCATGCCCATGGTGCGAACAAAGCCAGGCTACATTAGTGCAACATGTGGTGGCGATGCCCCATGATCTACTGTAATCCTATTGGAGGCGCAAACAGTGCTATCTGAAAGAGATACTTGACCAGGTGTTAGAACTCCAGATAGAAACAATTCTATTTGACATATTACGCCCTAATCAACCTAAGGGGCGCCCAGTACGATTGTTAGTTCTTAAAGCACGTATACTGGGGAAGCAGCCAATTCTCTGACACTGGAGGGATGAGAACCCACCAATGTTTTGGATTGCACCAGTTTATGGTAATGGAACGCCTGACCGTGAAAGGAAACCCACAAAAGCAGGAAGCCTTTTATTCTATATGGAGATGTTATCTAGATACACTAATCTCACGTGCTCGGAAAAAGATTCTTAGTATGGGCTAAGTACACTGATTTGACTGGAGAAAGAAAAGAAAAAGAAAAGAAAAAGAAAAGAAAAAAAAAAGGTGACGGGGGACCTGAATGCGAGGACACACAATATGACACTTGTCCATAGACATAGAACTGGAATCTATAGCAAGTACCATTGGGAATAAAGTTTGAAGACCATAGGTATATCTTGATTCGAATAAAACCCAAACTAATATGTAAGGGCATGAATTCAAACTGCATGGAATCCCAATTGAGGGGTGAGGGGTGGGGGGGGGGGGGTAGGGAAGATGGGGAATCAGTTTGGAGAGAAAACTGTAAAATATCAGATGACATTGTCTCTTGATTGTAATGTTGTTTATCCCAAACACCAAGTAAGTGTACCCATGGCCCTGAGATTTGTTGTAAGTCTGACGGTTTAATAAAAATCATTAAAAAAAAGTACTGACTGTACGAGTATAAATAACATGAATGAGGGATATAATTGGGATAAGCGAATCCTGGACTGTAAAAATACCACGAGTAATCAAAAGCTTCAGTTTTGGTTTGGTTTTCTTTACTAGGATATTGATGCTAACCCTGTATAAATACTGCAAGACTGAGAATTATTGACCTTCACGCTCACGTGGAGGCTTCTCACTGTGACTGATGCCAAGAACAGGTGGAGGAGTTAATGGACATATAATTTAACAGTGCTTCACCTTCTTCTGCCTTGAATTAGCTGCATGACAAACAAAATATAAGGGGACAGCAGGAGCAGTGCGAGACGAATGGTTAAAGGGGCCATCATTTCCCAGGGAAAGCCGGTGCAGATGCAAACAAAACACACACACAGGGGATTCTACAGACATGAAACAGCAGCAGTGAATCATGTGCAGTGTACAATGGCTTCCTTACAGTAATGTTTCCATTAATGTAACCTGCTGTCTGCGGATCATCCACTTGAGCTAGGAGGCTCTTCGCTTACTCTTGGGGTTTGCTCTCTTGAAATACAGTGAAAGGAAATGAGACTTAAACAATGTTCCTTGCGTTGGGGAATTCACTATAGTCAGACACCACGCAGGGCTGACGTCACCACTTCACACTAGATAATGAGCAGTAACAGGGACAGATGATCTCCTGCCACTTCCCACCAATACATGCAAATGTTATTAACAAGAAGAAATGAAAAGGGGGTGGGCTGCTCGTGAAAGTCTTAAGTTATTTCTGCCAAAGCAGCAGACGCAAGAGGATTCTCAAGCTGTGCAGTGATCTGGCAGGAAGCCTTGTTTTCCTCTGCTAAAGGGCTGCAACAGAAATGACTGACTTCCAGTATAGGTTATGCACAAGGGCACCTGGGTGGGCCAGGTGAACCTTGTTCACAGACACCTGCATTACTCTGCTAGAAACAGAGGTTAATAGAGAGTTAGGGGATGAAACCTGAGCAGTTGCTACTCAAATCCTGGCTGGGTTTTACCTTGGCAAAGAGTGTCTTTCCCGTGCCAGGAGGTCCATACATAAGGATATTCCTGTACAAGCCTTTGTTCTTTTTAGTGTTTCTTGTTGCGATTGCAATGTCTCTGACGCGCTCTTCCAATCTGGGCTACAATATAAATACCAACAATTATAAGTCAAAGAACTCACGCTGCAAGATACAATATTTAAAGCAGAAGTGCTACTCACTTTCCCCACACCAGCACCTTGCTTATTACTCTCAGATCTCCTTTCTGTTTTGTCTAAAGTCATTTTCGGGTCAATGCTCAGTTGTGGCAGTCAGCATGTTTAAAATATCTGCCCACCGTGGCTAAAACTGAAACTGGATATTCAGTGCTGGAAAGAGTAGTTACTCACCTGTAACAGGTGTTCTCCAGGAGCAGCAGGAATCAGTCCTCACTGAAGTCAGTCCTCACTGATGGGTGACGTCGGCGCCGACGGAGCCCTCGCGGAGCAATTTCCCCAGCTTTCGAAGAAAGCCTTTGGGAATTGCAGCGCGCATGCGCGGTCCCCTTCCCGCCCAAGGGTGCCATCTTGCTCAGTCTGATGACATAGCGAAAAGACAGCAAAAAAGTTAGAAAAACAATGGATAAGAATGACTGCAACTCTGAGGGGAGGACTGATTCCTGCTGCTCCTGGAGAACACCTGTTACAGGTGAGTAACTACTCTTTCTCCAGGACCAAGCAGGAAGTCAGTCCTCACTGATGGGACTCCCAAGCTTAAGGCTACCGGAGACCTCAAGCAGAAAAAATGAGCTCCCTCTAGCTCAGCAGTACAGAAGTAAGGAATCTTCTCTGAATACACTTCCGGCCGGTAGCCCAACACCAGGGCCGGAGGGTAGGAGTTGCCTAAACCTCAAAGAGATTGTGGAGGACTGCTTGTCCGAAAGCACTGTCCCTGCGGGACTCCCTCTCCAGGCAGTAATGAGCCGCAAAAGTCTGGCTTGAAGACCAAGTAGCGGCCCGGCAGATGTCTGCCAACGGAACAGAGCGGAGATGAGCCACTGACGCAGCCTTCGCCCTGACACGGTGAGCCGTGACTCGACTCTCTAAGGAGAGGCCGGCTGCCCCATAAGCCCAGGTGATACAGTCAGCTACCCAGATGGACAAAGAACGCTTGGAGACAGGCACACCCAACCTATTGGGGTCAAAAGAAACGAAAAGCTGAACAGCCTTTCTATGCTCCCGCGTACGGTCAAGGTAAAAGGATAAGGCCCTCCTACAGTCCAGGGTATGCAGAACTGTCTCAGCCCGGCTGGTATGCGGCCTGGGAAAGAAGGTTGGAAGAACCACCTCTTGGTTGAGATGAAAAGGGGAAACCACTTTTGGAAGAAACTTTGGGTGAGTCCGTAAGACCACCCTATTAGGGTAGAACCTAGTGTAAGGAGGCTCAGACACTAGGGCTTGCACAGTTCACTAACGCGCCTAGCGGAGGTAAGGGCTACCAAGAAGAGAGTTTTCCAAGAGAGGAAACGAAGAGGGCAGGTAGCCATAGGTTCAAAAGGCGGACAGGTAATCCGCAGCAAGACCACATTGAGATCCCAGTCAGGGGCTGGGGGGCGCAAGGGAGGCTTAAGCAGAAGGAGGCCTCTGAGAAAACGCGCCACCAAAGGGTGTGCGGAAAGAGGCCTGCCGTCCACCGGCGAATGATGTGCAGAGAGAGCACTGAGGTGGACTCTTACAGAGTTGGACTTGAGGCCGAGATTGGAAAGGTGAAGCAAGTATTGCAGAATCACCGGTACCAAGCAGGAGAAGGGGTTCTCAGATTGCTGAGAACACCACACAGAGAAGCGACGCCATTTAAGGGCGTAAGACGTCTGGATGGACGGACGCCTAGAGGCCAGGACGACATCTTCCACCTCCGGAGGGAGGAGCAGCGGAGCTAGGACTACCCTTTCAGCAGCCAGGCCATCAGGTGAAGGGCCCAGAGGTTGGGGTGCAGGAGAGTGCCTTGATCCTGAGTCAGGAGATCGGGCTGAAACCCCAGAAGAAGGGAAGTGTCCACTGCCAGTTGTAGCAGGAGTGGGAACCAGGGCTGTCTCGGCCACCTGGGCGCTACCAGGATTACCGAGGCCCTGTCCCGGAGAACCTTGAAAAGCGTCCTGGACACGAGTGGCGTGGGAGGAAAGGCATACAGTAGGCCCGTGGACCACGGAATGAGGAAAGCATCCGCCGCTACTCTGAGCGGGTGCGGGTGCCTGGAGCAGAACCTGGGAAGTTGCCGGTTCAGAGGACTGGCAAAAAGATCCATGGTGGGGAGGCCCCACCGGAGGAAGATTCGCTGAACAACCAACGGGTCTAATCTCCACTCGTGTGGCTGCAGAATCCTGCTTAGTTTGTCGGCCAGGTAGTTTTCCTGTCCGGGCAGGTAAACCGCTTTGAGCAGGATGCCATGGTCGACTGCCCAAGAGCACAGTCTCCGAGCCTCCTGACATAGGAGGAGGGAGCCGGTGCCCCCCTGTTTGTTGACATAGAACATGGCAACTTGATTGTCCGTCTGGACTAGTACAGACTGATGAGAGGTGAGGTGAGAGAAGGTCCGCAGAGCTAGGCGGATCGCCCTGAGCTCTAGGAAGTTTATCTGCTGAGTAGCTTCCAAAGGGGTCCAAAGGCCTTGAGTACATGTCCCCTGGCAATGTGCTCCCCATCCCAGGAGAGAGGCATCTGTCGTCAGCACTTGGGAAGGTGGAGGAGACTGAAAAGTCATGCCGAGAATCAGATTTGGCAGATGAAGCCACCATTGCAGAGAGGAGACTAGGCGGTCGGAGATCCGTACTAAGTCCGCAAGGCTCCCTGTGGCTTGATGCCATTGAGTGCGAAGGCTCCACTGAGCAGGCCTCATATGTAGACGGGCATTCGGAGTGACATGGACCATGGAAGCCATATGGCCGAGCAGCCGCAGGAATTGCCTGGCCGAGACAGGGAAGAGCTGTGAAACCTGCTGGCCAGAGCTGCGAGCCGGTTGGCCCGTTCCAGAGGCAAGAAGGCACGAGCCTGCAGAGTGTCCAACCGTGCTCCTATGAATTCTAGATCCTGAGAGGGGAGCAAAGTGGACTTTGCGAAGTTTATGACAAACCCCAAGTGCTGAAGCAGAGCTACAGTGCGACGAGTGGCCTGAGTGACCTCCAGGGAAGACTGTGCCCGGATGAGCCAGTCGTCCAGGTAGGGAAAGACAAACAGGCCTTGAAGCCTCAGGAAGGCTGCCACCACTGCCAGGCATTTGGTGAACACCCTGGGAGCGGAGGACAGGCCAAAGGGCAGTACCCTGTACTGATAATGATTTCCTTCCACAACAAATCGTAGATATTGTCTGTGGTCCGGATGGATAAGGATGTGAATATAAGCATCCTTTAGATCCAATGAGCATAGCCAATCTCCCTGCTGGAGGTAGGGCAGCAGGATTCCAAGGGTAAGCATCTTGAACTTTTCCCTTTGCAGGAACTTGTTGAGGTTGCGCAAGTCTAGGATGGGTCTGAGGCCTCCTGTTCTTTTTGGTATCAGAAAGTACCTGGAATAAAAGCTGTGACCTTTCAGGTGGTGGGGCACCGGTTCCACAGCCTGTTCCTGAAGAAGACTTGCTAACTCCTGAAGGAGTAAGTCCCTGTGCAGAGGGAGTCTTGGAGGCTCCCCTGGAAAGTAGGAGGGAGGTACCTGGTGAAAATGCAAAAGGTAGCCCTCTTGAACTACCTGAAGCACCCATGTATCTGATGTTACGGCTGACCACCTGTGGGCAAAGTGGGCCAGCCAGCCTCCCGTGCTGAGAGAAGGTCCTTTGCTAGCTTCTCCAAACAACCACTTACCCTTAAAAGCAAACTTGCTGAGGTGCATTTTGGAGGCCACATCCGCCATCTAGATTCCTCAACCTCAACAACTGATGGGTCTCTGTAACCAACACAGATAAATTCTAGCAACATAAGTTCTGCAGACAGCTGTCTGCAAGGCCAACGCAGAAGCCTCAAAAGACTGTTTCAACAGCAGCACTATGCACCCATATTGGGTGTCCTTGAAGGTCGCACCACATTCCACCAGAACAGTAGTCTTCTTAATTACCTTTGAGACCAGGACATCCACCTTGAGCAAGCACAACATTTCTTTCTTCTCAACCAGAATGAGATACAGTTTAGCCATAGATCTTCCGACTTTCACATTGGCGTCCAGAGTATTCCACTCTGCCTCAATCTTATCCTTTATCTTCTTATGGAGCAGAAAGGACTTCGGTGGTCTGTAGTTCACTGTATCTTCAGCTGTCTAGTGCTCCTCTACAATGTTCAAACTGCCAATAGCGGCATAATCAGGAACAGCAACTCGTCCCTAAGAAAAATTCTCTCTACCAAGAGGTGTTCTGCTGAAGGGATGTCCCCCTCCTCCAGAGTAGACTCTGGCTCCTCTTCCAGCAACAGAGAGTCCTTCCAGGAGATCAAAGGAATGCTCCAACTCCAGAGACCACATCCTCTGGGATTTCTCCAGACTTTCCAAGCTCTTAGCAGTTGGAGGACCCTCTTGAGGTTTAGCACTACCTGAGAAACCTGTCAGTGGCTTCACTGGCCACACCATCAGGCCCTTCTTTATACAGAGCTTCAGAGCTTAAATCCGGAGGGCCTTTCCTGAGGCTCACTGCCTGACCCGGAGCTGCCAAAATTGCAGAGTTTCCTGTCAAAATTGGGCCATTACATCATCATGGGAGACAGAGCTTGATGCTACCCTGTCAGTATGTTCCTCCTCGCTGAGCTCACTAGAGGGCACAGAATGCAACCCCAACATGAAAATCAATTCTCTTTGCAGCCACAGTACTGGCCGGTTACACTGAAGCGAGCTCTCCAACTGAAAAAGACCACACAGCACCAGCTGCAGTTAGACTGTGAGGCCATATGCCCCACAGAAAACAGTCCCCATTCACCACACACACACTTTGCCAAGAGGAATTTGTGCTGCTCAAACAGGACACTACTGCACCGGAACAATTCTGACATCCTGTATCTTTTCTTTAAAAAGATGCTGATATCTTTTTAAAACATTTATTCAGCCAATGGGCCAAACCCTTCTCTTGGCCCCCTCTGAAAGGTTGGAGAAGGAAAGGAGGGACTGCAGCAGCTACCACGCCTGCACAGCAGAAGGGCAGCAGGGAAGGAGGGACCCCACACTACCACGTTTTGTACCCCAAACACCTGTGCTGGCCAGAAAAAAAAAAGAGATCAACCCTGGCATTCTTGGCTAGAGTTCCCTAGCTGTGCCAACCAAACTCCACAAATTTGTGGGGGTCTTTTAATCCATACAGACCAATGTCAAACTATGCATGGTCATACAACCTCCATCTGGTGGAGAGTGAGAAATACTGGTTGGTAACTGGTTGCACAGGACCCCTTACAGGGTGACGTCATCAAACTAGAAGTTCAGTCTCCATCTGCTGGCTGGAGTGTCTAAACCCATGCGTTTGAACTGGAATGCAGGGATGATGAGGGAAAAACACTTTATGCAGTCGATGGTGCCGACAACTGCATGAGTACTTTTAGATAACAACTTGGCAATCCTAGAGTTGTCTTAACTGTGATAAAATCCACATAGCTAAGTGCTGGGAGCATCTATATGCAGGTTAAAGTCACCTAGTCACTAACTTAGGGCAGTTCAGAATTCTCTCAGTGCATGCAAAGACCCATATTGTTGCAAGGTGCATGTAAACCAGGAGACCCCCATCTTTTTTCATCCATGTTAGATGTGGTTTGCATTTAGTTCCTTCCCTGACATTTTCCATAATTTTAAAAAGTTAGCTTTATTCCACTATATTCTTTATTCCACTATATACTTGATTCCACTCCTGCTATAGTTTGGAGCTGCTCAGTTTCTTTCCATAGGCTGTTCAATTTTCCTACAGTGCTCTCTGTCATCTCACTGTTCAGTCAACAAAATCTGACAAACCATAAGGATGAAACAGCTGGAAAGATATGAGAGGTGCAGTCATATTTATACCACATCCTTAACATTTATAAGTGCATTTTTCTATCAAATTTGAGAAACATGGGAGGGAAAGAAGAGCCTAGAATCCATAGGCGAGGGATAGAAGACCACTTGATTTGTCAGAGATGAGTGCATTAATGTCTTTCATAAAACAATGCCAGAGCTTTTTACTATAGGCGCAGATTCTGAATTTTGAACCCCACCTCTTCAGCAAACTATCATATCCAACGTCTATCATAAGGAAGATTAAGCAGGCCATATGGGAGAAAAAATAGGAACCATGAAAAATGAATTAATCATCTCTGCAGATGTCATAAGTATATAACTTACTCACTTAACAAAGGTCAGATCAAAAATAAAGAGCTGAAGGTAAGGCTTTTTTGTTTTTTTTGAGCCTAGTCAATTGTTGGATTTTTTATTTATTTACATTCTCTTATATACCGCACTATTCTGCATCAGTGCGGTTTACATTGAACAAACTGAAATTACATTGAAGAGGGCATTATAACTTGGAGATAACTATTTTACAGGGAACATGGGCTATGGAGGGTTAAGTGGCTTGCCCAAGACCACAAGGAGCACCTGTGGGACTAGAAACCCCAGTCCTTCCGGCCCAAGGTTACTGTCCTCTAGTGGGATTTGAACCCCCGACCTTCCGGCCTGAAGTACCTTGCCCCAACCACTAGGCCACTCCTCCACTCCTGGTGGATAGGGAGAAGACTGGTTAGTATTGCATCCAATAAGCTAACGCATAAGATCTCATCTCTGCTATATGTTTTCTTTTCTTAGGGATATGACTCTCTTTTTTTGGCTATTTCCTGGGACCCCCTGAGATTTCCTATATTGTGGTCTAAATATGATGACTAGGATTATTGCATGCTTTTTTTTCCTTATTTGTTTAATGTATCATCTTGTTTCTGTCATTCTTGCTTGTACTGGAATGAGCTGTATAAAAATTATGAAAAAATAAAATTAAAAAAAAGAGCTGTATATGCTATAAATTAAATGTCAGAACGTTTGTTATGCAGACTAATAGCCCTCCAAAAAAACAAACATTATCTTTTTTACTCTTTAAAATTGTGTGTAAAGCCCATGAAAGCGCAAAACAGAAACTATGAAGCGAAATAAGGAAATAAATCCAAAAACGTAGCTTAAATTAAATAATCTTCACTGGTCAAAGTGAGCTTTTGTTGAAGGAATGTTGCAAAATTCAGTCCAGCAATCCAGCTGCAGTCCAACACTGACACGTCCAGTCCAGAGACACAGCACAGCTATGAGCTCTGTTTCAAGCATTGAATTATTTGACCACGAAGAACATGAGCTCACATAACTTCAGACGGCTATGAATTAGCTATAATGACACAAAATCCCAAAAGCTCTTTTAAAAGCCCAAGGGCTTGACCTTCGTTAAGTAGATATTTTTGTGGTTTAGATCTTTGGATTAACAAGTATATAACTGACTTGGGATTGGTTTTATCCTTCAGTGTTTATGTGTCTATTGCATGATTGCAGATCGAATTTGAGGGACAGATATCAGCTTTCTGGCTGCTACTATAACTTTCATGTTTCGTACTTACACTAAGGACAACTCCTTCCAGAGCATCTTCAGGCTTGCTAAGAAGTCGTTTGCTGACCTAGTAAACATGACAGAATGAAAAATTAGCTCTAGAGGCCTGGAAATTCCCACTATACACAGAGCTGTTACCTCAGCAGCAAAGCTCAACAAGTGACAGTTATGAGGAATGGAGGGTACAGAATAAAGGTGTTAAGATGACTTCTTCTGTTTCCATTCAGTCACTGGAGAAAATGATACAAAGGCTTACAAGATCATAGTAAATGACAGCACATCAAGACCACATGGTCCGTCTTGTCTGCCCAATGAGATGTATTTGCCAGTCTGTGCAGATAAGCAGTTGAATCCCTGAAAGGGTGCGGCCAATAATGCTGGAAGGCAGACTCAGAAGCTCTTGGCCACAGGAGGTTCTGCAACATAATGGCCAGCAAAAAGGAGGTGATAGCGCCTCTGTATAAATCGTCGGTGAAATCTAATTTAGAATATTATGTGCAATTCCGAAGACAACATCTTCAAAAGAATATAAACTGGATGGAGTGAATACAGAGGGTGGCTACCAAAATGGTCAGTGGACTTTGTCATAAGGCATATAGAGACAAACCTAAAGATCTTCCTTTTCCTTTACTGGCTTTGTGCCCTATTTTTAATGGATTTTATGCATTGTAAACCGCTCTGCTTTTATTGTGAAGGGCGGTCAATCAAGTTTTATTAAACATAAACATCTCAATATGTATACACTGGAAGAAAGATGGGAGATATGATAGAGACATTTTAATACCTTTGTGGCATAAATACACAAGAGGAGAGCCTCTTTCAATTGAAAGAAAACTCTGCTACGACGGGGCATAGGATAGAGGTGAAAGGAGATAGACTCAGAAGTAATTTGCAGAAATATTTCTTTATGGAAAGATTGGCAGATGTGTGGAATAGTCTCCCAATGGAGGTAGGAGAGACAAAGACAGTATCTGAATTCAAGAAAGCATGGGACAAACACTGAAGATCTCTAAAGGAAAAAAGGGATTGTAGTAGTTGGTATGGAAGAGCAGACTGGATAGACTGTATGGTCTTTCTGTGCCGTCATGTTTCTATAAGCCATGTGGGAAAAGAATACTGCAACTATGATGGTTGGCCTCTGACTCTTCAGAACTAAATTTTCTGAAATATACATTTTAATAGTTTCATAAATTTTCACTGGCCCATCAATATGAACACATTTGTATGCCAGGAAAAGAGTTTATGATATTGCAGTTTTCAAAGTTATTTCCAATAAAGTTCGAAACAAATCCCAGAATAAACAGCACAAGATATTTACCCTGATGGGATGCTTAAGGGCTTCGAGCGCTGTGAGGCGTGATGTCTCTCTAACCAAAGAGGGTTTTCCCAGTCGGGCTTCTATGTATCTTCCTGCAACACCTGTGGCATTCTTGGCAGTGTAGATGCCCACTGCTAGTAGTGTTAACCCTGCTACCTAGAAAGCAAAGAGACTCAAGGTCAGCGTGCCTTGTAGGGACAGCAGAGGTATTTCACAGTACATCCATCAGTACATTGCTTTCAGCATGGATGGCCACATTAACAGTTACAGATTATCCTCCAAGAGTCAGCATAGCTTGCTTGCAAATGCCTAGACATGAAGGAGTCAACGATGAGCAGATGCCATTCTTGTGGGACAATTCAGAGGACAAGATTCCAGCTGGGTAACGTCTACATTTATTCAACAGAGAGAATAATTATATATGAGACTCCTGTGCATCTACACAACTGCACCAGCCCTGCTGTACCAAAACTGAAGAAAATTCTTGCTGTTCCCTTAAGTAAGGATTTGTGGCATTATATACACCACAGAAACAGAAAACTCATTCGCCTGATAAATAAAGTCATGCTGCAAGAGTCAAACGCTGCAGCACTATAGAACTGAACATTTCTTTCATGCCTTCAATTTAGAAACTCAAGTAGGCTTGTCTGCCTCTGCATTTAAATAGTCAATCCAGCCGAGGACGCTCTGGCTGTGTCGTTTTCCTTCACCGTAAACATGCTTCCCATTTGAAATCTGTGTTTCCTCCAGTACATAAAGAAGACTGCAGCGGATGAGGATATTAAACAGAAGTAACCTAGAATTCATGGTGGGAACACATCTCTGTCACACTAATTATTTCCCAGACTCCAATCAACATTTACTGAGTGGATACGTTGGCTCTCCATGGCCAAAAAACTGCAGTACAGATAAACCATAGCCTTGGTTTCAGTTGAAGAAACAAAGATGGCCAAAAATAAGCTGCAAGCACTGTCAGAAGCAGGGACTAAAAATAATCTTATTTATGGTCATCGATTGAAGATCTAGAAAATTATTTCACAAGGACAATGTTGTTTTAGTCAGTCAGCTAATGCTGCCATCTCAAATGGTAATAGTATCATTAGCCGACTGTCATTAGCTGTTCTACATAGTCATTGTGGATATCTTAAAAAGCAAACTGATCAGCAGACCTCCGGAGAACTGGGGTGAGGATCACTAGCATAGAAGGCACCCCTCTAGGTGCCCAATTAGGGTCCCCGAGATGCCACTCCAGGCCATGCCTTGTGTTCCTCCCCTCCTCTTCATCACCGTGGATTTCAGCTTTTCTTTCTAATATAAATATGTTCTAATGGTATCATGGAACTTATTAGATCAGCTAAAACACTTTCTAAAACTATGACAATGCAAATATTTAAAAAAAAGTCTAAATGCTTACGGGAAAAGCATAAAATCTGATATAATGAAATGGCAGAAACATGGAGATTAAATATGAACAAAAGGTTCCAGAGTGTAGGAGCAATCACGAACTAAACACTGTAGCATTTCAGTGATGTAAGACCTTCCTGATGCTGGAGAATACACTACATATGTCAACATGGACTCCAGTGTGGTGCCCAAGTGTCTTGCAGAACCTCCACCCATGCCCCTGGCAGATAAAGGGAAAACTAAACTAAAAATCCATAAAGAGGTTCTTGCTGCAGAACATGATGAACAGGGGCATAGGAAACACGACGAGAAAGCCTAGCACATGGCAAATCTGATAATGCAGCCGCATTCTGAATTTTACCATTTTCTCTAATAACTGGGGAAGCTTCCTTCAAAAGATTTTCCAGACGCTGAAGAGATTTATATAAATACACAGACGAAAGATTGGTCTCCATATTCTCCTCGGAATATGCTGCACCATCAGTTCGGAAGCAGCTGGCATCCTTGCAGAATGAGGTTTCCTGGTCGGTCTGTCACTGACTAATGGGCTGTTCTGAGACTGCTGTAAACCCGCTGGTGTGTGTCAAGTGATATATATCACATACACGCAGCACTCCTAGGGCTTCCCTCAGATGCCCTTTAGCTGCACTATCTAGAATGTGGCAAACACCAAGAAAGGTAGAAGGGGGTCCCTCCCCACTCTTCCTGTCCAAAGCCTGCTAGATTTTATCTGTTCTGCATTAAAATGACTTCAGTTAGGGTTGTAACAAATTCATCTGTGAAACCTATCAGAGTACGATGGTATCTGGAAGGTGAGCAGGCCTTGGCACCTGTTTCTGCCAGCTGCCAGCAAAGAACAGGGCATCAATACTGTTTTTAGTAGCTGGTGGAACACACTCAAACCATTGTTACAGGAATTACATTTCAATATAATGGAGGGCAGAGAGACCTCTCCAAGGTCACAAAGCATGTTCACATGATTTGACCCTTGCTTTCCCGGTTCCCAGCCTGCTATTCCTCCAAATTAATGATAGACACTCAAGAAGCAGTGACCCAGGTGGTCTTAAAAATTCAGGTCCATCATTAGCTCTGGTTAAATCTTAAAGTCTTTACACTCATGTAAATATTTTACATTTTGCCGTCTAAAATATACAGTTCAAAACAGGAGTTTGTTTCACTGATTTACACCACATATTCTACACTTTCAATGTGAATGAACAATAATAGGACTATTCAAAATTAATAAACCAAAAAGTCTCAATTGCATAAGTCTTCACATCCTTTGACACAGCAAACCCAAATTAGTTCTGTTTCCAAAAATTGCCTATACAAAGACCCATAATAATTTAAAAAGGGCCTACCCGTATCCAGTCACAGTAGTTGAGCCAATCTGAATATCTTTGGATGAAGAATCAGGCTGTTTCTAGTATATCAAGCGATTCTGAAGCAAAAGGTCTAAACAGAGCTAATGAAAAACTCCAAAAAAAACCTAGTCAAAAAGGTACAGATTGGAGAAGGCTATGAGAATATAGCAGCGTGTCAGAATACTCCTTGGGACACTGTCAGGTCTATTATGGTAAAGTGAAAATAGTTTGGCACTACCAAGACTCTGACTCAATCATACCATTCTTCCAAAAGACAGTAACTTTGGCTTATTGAAACCTATTCCAGTCTACCAGAGACCTGGGACTGGGGAGAAGATTCACTTTTCAGCAGGACAATGATCCTAAGCACAAAGCAAAAGCAGCAATGGAGGGGCCTCGGCAAGAAGAAAGTGAATGTCCTTTAGTGGTCTAGTCAAAACCCAGACCTGCATCCAATAGAAAATCTACAGCAAGACTTGAGGACTACAGTCCACATATGATCCCCAGCTTCTTGAAAGATCTTGAGCTATTCTGCCAATAAAATGGGTAAGAGCTGCACCATCCCATTGTGTAAAGCTGATAGACACATATCATTAAAGGCTCAGGACTGTTAACGTTGCACAAGGGGCTTCCAGCAACTACTGAGTCAACGAAATGTGAAGACTTCTCTAATGAAAACTTTTTGACTTATAATTCTTAATTACTTTTGAAAATGTATATAATTGTTGTTCTTTCACATTGAACACGTAGAGTATGTTATATAGATCAGGGAAACAAACACCCTAGATAACAAGAGGGTGGAAACAGAGTACAAAGCATTTCTGCTCAAATCAAAACTCAAATGATTTTCATGCCCCACATAAGGCATTGAAGGGGAAAATCAGGGCCAGCCCATCCACTAGGTGGCTGCCTAGGGTGGCAGACTCTGTGAGAAGCAGGCTATATGCTTCAGCACACATGGCCTGCTGTCTGCCTGCCCACCCACCCACCCACCCATCCCTCGCGCATTGAGCCACGCTGCCCTTCTCCCTCCCATGTTGAGCTGAGCTGCACTGCCAATTCTGGAGGCAAGGGGATAAGCCCCCCTTGACCCCGCTGCCGGAATCGGTAGTAGTGTGGCTCAACACGGAGGGAGTGGGGGCGCGGCACGGCCAGGGCTCGTGCCTATGGAGGCAGAAATCCTTGGGCTGGCCCTTTGGAAAACCAGCAGTTATAAAGATAACCACTGGGCAGACTAGATAGCCCGTGCTGGCATTTCTATTCTGTCATTTACTATGTTATGTTTAATGAGGAGTAGCCTAGTGGTTAGAACACTGGCTTAGTAACCAAGCAACCAGGGTTCAATTCCCACTAGCACTCCTTGTGGCCTTGGGCAAGTCACTTAACCCTCCATTGCCTCGGAAGAAAGGCCTGGCAATCTACTTCCGGTGACACTGCCAAGAAACCCCAGGAGCTTCTGGGTCGCCAGGAGTCAGGACTGACTCAAAGGCACAAATTGCATTGTTTAATGTATTTTGAATTGCATTTTTAAATAGCAAAATGTTAAAAGGTACAAGAGTGTGAAGACTTTGCAAGGCACTATAGGCAGGCTAATAAAAAGATTCCCTAGCTTGTCAGGCATGTACATGCAAGTACACATCAGATCTGGCAAATGCAGGACACTTCTTATATAACTTAACTGCTTCACAAAAGAATGCCTTTTATATGTAAGGTTAAATAGAAATATGTTTGCTTGTTACAGTGGACCAATTCGATGATTCTTTATTTTCAAAAGGAACCAATGTACAGAAGGCAGGTGGTGAAAGTAAGCAAAAATTCTAATGCTGAAAGCTGCGTTATCCTAGACTCATCTCTGTCTTTTCATGAACACAAACTTGGTTGTAAAACACTCCTACTATGCACTGCATCAGATCAGATCTACTCTGTCTTTTCTCTCCCCTGCGACACTCACCACATTTCTCCTTAGTATACAGTGGTAGTCAACATTATTGGCACCCTTGTATTTTAGGTATGGTGTGTACAATATCTTGAGAAATAATTGGAAATATTTCAACTGTATGTCATCATAATGTTTGAATAGTATGTTCAAAGGTGCAACTTAGATAAAGTAATTTCTGAGAAAAAAAATATGACCTGGACAGGATTAATGGCACCCTTCACTAATATTTGGCTACACAACCCTTGGCAGGCATGACAGCCTCCAAATGTTTCTTGGAGCCATCTATGAGATTTGTACATCTGCCTGCTGGTAGCTCCTCCCACTCTTCAACTGCGATTTTTCCAGCTCATGAACGTTTCCAGGATTCCTTTTACCAATGGGAGATTTCAGCTCTTTCCAAAGGTTCTCGATTGGATTGAGATCAGGACTCATTGCTGGCCAGTTTAAAACAGTCATTTTTTTTCCTTTTTAACCCTTTTTTTGTACTTTTGGATATATGTTTTGGGTCACTGTCCTGCTGGAGGACTCATGACCTTCAACCCAGACCTAGCTTTCTGACACTAGGTAGCACATTTCGCTCCAAAATACCTCGGTAGTCCTCTGAATTCATGATTCCTTTAATATGTTCCAGGCCTCCAGTTCCAGAGGCAGCAAAACAGCTCCACAACATTATAGAATCTCCATCATATTTAACTGTAGGAAGGGTGTTTTCTTTTTATTCATTATAAGCTTCATTTCTTCGCCTGTAAATGTATCACTGGTCTGCTTTGCCAAAGAGGTCAAGTGTGGTTTCATCTGTCCACAGAACATTTTCCCAGAAGGACTGTGGTTTCTCAAGGCGGTTTTGGGTAAAGATCAGGCATGCCTTTTTATGTCTATCAATGAGCAATGGGGTCCTCCTTGGCCTTCGCACATGAAGTCCTTTTGTTTAGTGAGCGGCATATGGTACGGGTTGAAACCACCACTGCAGATTGCTCCGGGTCAGCCTTAAGCTCTTTGGATGTTATACGTGGTGTTTTTCCAAAGGTTTGCACTAACCTTCAAAGACGTCTTGGATTAATTTCCCTCTTCCCACCACATCCTGGGAGGTTCTTGACAGTTCCATGAACAGAAAAGCGTAGTTACTCATCTATAACAGGTGTTCTCCGTGGACAGCAGAAATCATTCCTCACATATGGGTGATGTAGGCGCCAGGGTGGAAGTATCTCCCCAGCTTTCAAAGAAAGCCTTTGGGAGATGCACCATACATGCGTTGTTCACTTCCTACCCAAGGGTGCCATCTTGCCTCAGTCAAATGACATAGCTAAGACGGCCAAGGAAAACATAAAATACGGTAAGGAAGCAACTCCAAGGGGAGGAGGGAGGGTTGTGAGGACCGATTCCTGGTGTCCCTAGAGAACACCTGTTACAGGTGAGTAACTACACTAAATGGCGGAAAAAAAATTCACAGGGTCACTGCAAATAAAAGCTGGATCTCAGCTTTAGTTCTGATTGAGCTAAATGTCTAAAGGAGCAAGAAGAAACTGACAGGTCAAAAATCATCCATTATTGATAGAACTATGACGATTTTACAGTTTACAATATAGAGCAGTGGTATTCAATCTGGTCTTTGGAGATCTCTCAACCTGTCTGATTTTTAAGATATTTTCAAAGAATATGGATGCTCAGGCTAACTGGTACTCTGGGAAGGTCCAGGAATGGGGAATCCTTTTCCAAACTTCCAACCAACCAGTCGGGGACTGGGAGAGCTGCTGATGACTAAACCAGAAGCATCCCCTTCTGATGACAAGAGGGGTCTTAAAGCTGTGGCACCACTGTAACGCCAGTGGCATGGCATCTTCATGCCCTGCTGCATGTCGATGTACACTGACGCTGCCCAGAGTGGTCACCTCCCTCATATGCTTTTCGGACGGCCTGGTACACGAGGCAAATTTGCACATCGTAGATGATCCATGCATACAAATTTCTCTCATGCATATTCACTGCGGATATCCTAAAAAGCAAAGTGATCAGGACACCGCCCCAAGAACTTGGGATAAGGATCACCAGCATAGAAGGCAATCCGAGTCCCACTGATCACCAGTTCATCTCCAAGCTCTAGTTCTGTATTTTTTTTTTAATATGATACTGAGCTGCTAGAAATAAAGAGGGAGGGAAGCCAACAAGATCTGCTAATTTCTGCCAACTAAAACATCAGGTCAGGTTTTAATGTGGGATATATGCCAGCATTAAATAATACGGCACAATATTAACAGCTATTGCAGAAACAAATTCATTAGCTCAGCTTGCAGCCAAATGTCTCCACCAACTCAGCCCAAACATTAGCAGAGGCACAAGAAAGAGAGAAGCAATAAAGAGGACTTTTAAACCAAGTAAACTGCAAGGCCAGCACCCAAAATCAAGCTGACATCTAAAATGTATTGCAATAAATAACAAATTAATTTATTAAAGCACACTCACTGCATTCGGCAACCTGGGCTGGACAGTCCCTACAACAGATAGCTCAAACTAAAAATTAATAGTTGCTTCCAAGCTTTTGAAATACTCAAAAAAGAGAGGAATGTAAATACCTGCATCTTTATATTTGTGATGCTGTAGCTCTTACTTTGGATAGATGCCCTGCTTATGCTGAAGTATGAAACCCTCTGTATTCTGGTCACATGAAATCATGTGCGTACTCTAAAATGTGAGCTAGAAGGCAGCCACAAGATTATTTCTACCTTCATGCCTACTGTCCCACCTTGATACCCCTGCAACAAGCTCCGACTGTTTTCATTCGCTATTCTACTTCTGTCACTCAGGCAGCAACCTGGAGGGTAATTATATACACCATTTCCACACCCAGAACTCTGTTTCAGGCACATAAATGAGTCTTATAAGATTAAAGATGAAAGACTGCATGAAAGTAGGTGAAATGCAGGCCCCAGGGCTGGCTGAAGGGTTTCTGCCGCACTAGGCAGAAGCCCTGGCTGTGCCACTCCATCGTGCTGAGCCGCGTTACTGCCAATTCCGGCAGTGGGGTTGAGGGGAGATGCTTCGGTACACATGGCCTGCCCCTTCTGACCCCACTCCGACATAACTTCAGGGGTTCAGAAGCGGCAGGCCATGTGTGCTAAAGGACATGGCCTGCTGCCCCGCCTAGCCGTCCCCCCCGGCTGTTGGTATCAGCGGCAGCATGGCACAGTACATGGGGGGGGGGACAGCAGGCCTTGTGTGCCAAAGAACAGGGCCTGCCACCCACAGATATGTGCTGCCCTAGGTGGCCGCCTAGCCCCCCTATTGGACGAGCCGGCCCTGGCAAGCCCACAAAAACTGTTACAGAAGGCATATACAAGGACGAGTCACGAAGTACATGCATATTTTCTAAAATGCACACAAAGCATGTGCTGTCATGTACACCTGCTCTGGAGCAGGTGTAATACCTTCCACATGCCTAGATTGCAGATGTGGATAATTTTTTAAAGTGGCGCCTAGTTAATGTGTATTGTCATGCGCCTATTTTATAAAGTTAAGCACCCATGCATTTGGCTTTATAAAATATAGTGTAAGTGGCAGAGAAGCCGCCTTAAATTAAGGTGTGATCACCTACCCCAGTCTTAGAGCTGGTGTAAATGATCACGCCTACGTTTTGCAAGTACACACTGTATTCTGTAAACAGTGATTGTACTTGCTTCTACCACCCACTCTCTGCCCAAAGTCCATCCATGTGCATGCCCACAGTGAACGTACCCGCAATGCTTCTAGATGCTCTAGCCAGTATTGTATAAGAGACCACTTACATGCATAAATGACTAAAATGGCAACTTCTACCTATGTTGTTGGCACCTAAAAATAGGCGCCTCCTTAGAAAATTACCCCCTACTTGTACAGAGATTTGTGTTAATATTTTATAACAAGTATATGCCTTGTCTTTATAAAACAGGTAGACACCTTCCTCTCATTTAACCTAGGCACCCTGTTTATAAAAACTACCTCCTATTTGTGTAGCTGAATGTAGCTTGCTTTTAGCTTGGGTTTGGAAAGAACATGTATTAAACCTAAAATCCAAATCCAAACCACATTCATCCATTTTTTTTAAAAATTACATTTCATCCTGCACAGTTGAAAAAAGTGTCGTGGCACACAAAAAGAATTCAAGGAGGGTCCTTGTGCCTGACAGCTCCACCTCACATAGCTGTCCAAAAATCTCTAGCTTCATTCCCTATTGCACTTCTGATATGCTCAGAGCACATGCGTCCTGATTCAGTTCCCTTAGACACCTCTTGGTATGATCTTAAGCAAGTTATCTACTTTCTCTATGCACGAACTGGCTGTAAGCTCTCCTGGCCCAGGGCATTGCAACTGTGTGAATTTTCTTCTAGTGCATTAAATGAACAGACATTACTATAACTATATAGGATGTTGCTAAAATGATATGCAGATAGGTACCTGAAGCAACACGACACTTAAGACACAAATCCGTATCCACCATACCCACCTTACAAACCCTCTGAGGGTGTAAATAAACCCTGTGCAAAAATTTTAAACTGCATCTCTCACCAAATTACACTTTCAACCAGCTCACGTGCCTCATACACACTCACACAAAAATTATCCTTATGAAATTCTAGCCCCAGTCATTCACCATTTTGACACTGTGGCTAAAATTGAACCCCCCTTCAACTCTGTAAGAGATTTTTTCAGCAAAATCCAATCTAAAACTCCCCTCTCTCAAAGACCGCAGCTGACCTTGTAAGTGGTTTAATACATGGTGTTGAATATGTAGATACCCATAAAAATCATGGGCTGTCAACCTAAACTCGGCATGCAAAGGAGCAAAGCTTCACAGGGTCAAACCCTCAGGTTCTATAACTGCTCTACATATCTTAGTCCACACGCTGCCCATCTATGAATAAGTACACTACCCATCCCAGCTCAAAATCTCCATTCCCACAAAGTAAAAAGAAATTGCAGAAGAGGACCCCATCTGTTTTCAAGCCCAAATCCAAGCCCATTGTATAGGCTGCACCAACAAGCTCTGCACACCCCCCTGAAAAAGTGCACAGACACATGGCATGCAGCACAAATCCAGAAAGAACGGATTGTGTGCTGACTTTCAGATCAACAAAACTAGAACCCCTTAGCAACCACCCCCTTGCAACTCGCAACAAACAACATACATTATAAAAGTGAAGGTCCAGTAACCCTAAACCCCTGTCAACACACCTAACAGAATCCTGCGTTTCCTCCCTTTGCATAAAAAAAATGAGAGATCAGCCAATCTCACTTAGTCATATCTACCTTAGGAATTACCAGTGGTAAACACTGCAAGAAGTAAAGCCACCATGGCAAAACCATCATTATGAACACCTGCACCAAACCCCATAAAGAAAGAGGCAAGTGGCACCAAATAGTAAGCTGTTTGTCCATTCCCCTCAACAATCTACACATATTCAAGCCTTCATTTAAATTCCTGGGTGTTAATCCCAAGTCAGTCAAAGTCCCGGGGGCCCATTTGAGTGGGAAGTCTCCCTCCCAAGTCTGACAAACCTTGCCACTAAGCTCCAATGCTGAAGCCTAGATAACTCACAAACTCGAAATCTCATCAAAGGTCTCTTTCAATTCCAAAACTTTACTTGGTGTAGTCTCCGGGTTCCACAACAACATCAAGAAGTCATCCTCAAACTGTTTTAAGCTTATATTCTCCAACCTTGATCCCTTTGATTTTCACTGCTTGACAATATGAGTTTGAAACTGAGGCAATGGAGAATTACCATAGTTACTCATCTGTAACAGGTATACTCCAGGGACAGCAGGAATCAGTCCTCACATATGGGTGATGACAACACTGACAGATCCCTGACAGAAACATCTCTCCAGCTTTCAAAGAAAACCTTGGGAGATGCCACCACGCATGCGTGGTCTCCTTCCCGCCCAAGGGGACATAGCTAAAAGATGGCAAAAATAAAAGATGGTAAAGGAGTAACTCTAAGGTGAGGAGGGAGGGCTGTGAGGACTGATTCGTGCTGTCCCTGGAGAACACCTGTTAGAGGTGAGTAACTACAGTTTCTCCAGAAACAAGCAAGAAACAAGCAGGAAGTCAGTCCTCACATATGGAACTCCCCAGCTACAAGCAACCGAAAGCCCATAGTGAAAATAGGGCTTCCCTATGCAAGCAGCAGCAAATGAGTAAGTGTCCACACACCACAGTAGGACCCCTATGTCAGATGAAACCAGCACTACGGTAGCCTGAACACAGAAGGATCGGAGGGTAGGAGCTGCCTAGACCCCGAAAAAGTTACGGAGCACAGCCTTTCTGAAGGCATTGTCCCGTCGGGACTCTCTTTCCAGGCAGTAAAGGGCTGCAAAGGTATGGTATGGACTGAAGACCAGGTGGCGGCCAGGCAGAGGTCCACCATCGTGACAGAGCGCACGTTTGCCACCAAACCATGGCCCTGACACGGTGTGCTGTGACGCGGCCTTCCAGCGGGAGCCTCGCCTGCTCATAAACAAGGGTAATACAGTCTGCCACCCATGTAGACAGTGTACACTTGGTCACCGCCTCCTGCAGCCTACTAGGGTCCCAGGAGAGGAAAAGCTGAGCAGCTTTGCGGTGGCCCTGAGTGCGTTGGATATAGAAGGACAAAGCCCTCTTACAGTCCAATGTATGAAGGACCATCTCCGCCCGACTGGAGTGAGGTCTTCGGAAGAAGGTAGGAAGCACTACTTCCTGGTTAAGATGGAAGGGCAACACTACCTTGAGCAGGAATTTGGGATGCGGGCGAAGTACCACTCTGTTCTTGTAGAAGCTGGTATAAGGCGTCTCTGCCACAAGGGCTTGGAGCTCACTAACTCTGCGAGTGGATGTGAGCGCAACCAGGAAAACCACCTTCCAAGAGAGGAAGTGAAGGTGGCAGGTAACCAGAGGCTTGAAGGGTGGACAAGTGAGCTGCCCCAAAACATTGTTGAGATACCATTCAATTGCCGGAGGGCGAACCAATGGTTTCGATAAGAGCAGGCCCCAAAGGAAACGGGTCACCAAAGGTTGGACTGAGAGGGGCTTATCATCCACCGGATGGTGGTACACCGCCAGGGCACTCAGGTGCACTCGGATGGAGTTAGACTTAAGCTCGGACTGAGAGAAGTGAAGAAGGTACACCAGAGTCACAGGGCAGGAGGAGGGATCAGCCCCATGTTAAGTGCATCAAGCAGAGAACCTGCACCATTTGAGGGTGCAAACCTTCCTAGTAGAGGCCTTGCAAGAGGCCAGCAGAATGTCCTCCACCTCAACTGGAAGGTTGAGAGGGGCAGAGTCACCCGCTCAGCAGCAACGCTGTCAGCGAGAGGGACCCGAGTTTGGGGTGCAGAAAGAGCCCACCTCCTGAGAAAGGAGTCCAGGGGCGGTCCCCAAGGGGATGGGGGCCTTCACCGTCAACTGCAGAAGCAGCAGGAACCATGGCTGCCAGGGCCATCGAGGAGCTATCAGGATGAGCGAAGCCCTGTCGCAGAGGCTTCTGAACAAGGTCTTGGCAATCAGCGGCATTGGAGGGAAGGCGTACATGAGGCCTTCCGACCATGAGACTAGGAACACCCCTGCTGCTACCCTGTAGGGGTGGGCCTGCCGGGAGCAGAAGCAGAGCAACTGAAAGTTGTCTGGACTGGCGAACAGGTGCATCATGGGTTTCCCCCAGAAGCGGAAAAGCTGACTGGTTACCCTGGGGGGTCCAGCAGGTTGTCCTGGCCTGGCAGGTACACTGCCCACAAGAGGATCCCCTGTTGGATTGTGTACGAGCAGAGGACCAGTGCCTCCTGACAAAGGGTACGAGACCCCATGCCCCCCTGTTTGTTCACACAGAACATCGCCACCTGGTTGTCCGTCTGAACCAGCACCAGCTGGTGACGCAGGTGATGTCAGAAGACCCTCAGGGCTAGGTGTATGGCTTGGAGCTCCAGGAAGTTGATCTGCTGGTTCTCTCGTTTGGCGACCAGTTGCCCTGTGGAGATCTCCACAGTGGACTCCCCAGCCGAGCAGGGAGGTGTCCGTGGTGAGGACTCTCAAATGGCCTGGGGCCTGAAAAGGCATGCCCGCTTCGAGATCCTGGGGCGACTGCCACCAGACCAGGAAGTCTGCCAACTGGCGGGTCACTGAAATTCTGTCTCAGAGGCAGCCTGTGGCCTCAGATCACTGGTCCCAGAGACACCACTGCGCCGTCCTCATGTGGAGGCGAGCGTCTGGGGTGACGGGCACATGGCCTCCACGGTCCACGAGGAGGTGCAGAAGAAAACCAGGCAGGTACTGAGGGACGGTGCTGCACAATCGACTTGTTCTTTGGGCAAGAAGGCCTTCGACTGGAGAGTGTCGATCTTTGCCCTGATGAACTCCAGGTACTGTGTCAGGAGGTGAGGGTAGCCCAAGTGTTGCAGAACCTGGATGGTGTGTGTGGTGGCCTGCTGTGTCTCCCTTTATGAACCAGTCGTCCAGGTAGGGAAAAATGAAGACCCCCCTGGAGCCAGAGGAAGGCAGCCATGACTGACAGGCATTTTGTGAGGACCCTTGGGGCAGAGGCCAGGCCGAATGGGAGAACCCAGTATTGAGAGTGCCTGCCCTCTACTACGAACTGCAGGTATGATACCGAGCACTCTATTAGCTCTCTGGGCCGCAATTGCACACTGGCCAGAGGGTTTTAACATGTTATCTGCGATGATGCCTAAATCTTTTTCCTGGGTGATGGTTCCTAATGTGGAACCTTGCATCGTGTAACCATAGTTTGGGTTGTTCTGTCCTAGGTGCATAACTTTGCACTTGTCCACATTAAATTTCATCTGCCATTTGGATGCCCAGTCTTCCAATTTATCAAGATCCTCTTGCAATTTTCCACAATCCTCAGGGATTTTAACAACTTTAAATAGTTTCATGTCATCTGCAAATTTGATAACCTGGTCATTTATGAATATGTCAAAAGCAGCGGACCCAGAACAGATCCCTGGGGTACTCCACTATTCACTTTTCTCCATTGGGAAAATTGGCCATTTAGCCCTACTCTCTGCTTTCTATCTTTTAACCAGTTCCTGATCCACAATGCCTCCTATCCCATTCTTTATGATGGTTTCTATTGTTTCTTTCTCTATAACATCAACAAAATCTGCCCATTCCTTTCTGAACACACTACTAAGACACTTATCCACTCCTTAGTCACCTCCCGTCTTGACTATTGGAATCTACTCCTTGCTGGCCTCCCGCTGAATCATCTCTCTCCCCTTCAACCTGTTCAACACTCTGCTGCGCAGCTAATCTTCCGCCAGCCTCGTCATGCTCATATTACCTCTCTTCTCAAGTCACTTCATTGGCTCCCTATCCATTTCTGCATCCAGTTCAAACTTCTCCAGCTGACCTATAAGTGCATTCACTCTGCAACTCCTCACTACCTTTCCTCTCTTATACCTCCCTACACCTCTCCCCGGAAACTCCGTTCTTCTGGCAAATTGCTTCTATCAGTGCCCTTTTCTTCTATTGCTAACTCCAGTCTTAGCTCCTTTCACCTTGCTGCTCCTTATGCCTGGAACAAACTACCTGAGTCTGTATGTCAGGCACCTTCTCTGACCCTTTTCAAATCCAGGCTAAAAACTCACCTCTCTGCTGCCGCTTTTGGATCTCGACTCACCTGATCTCCTTTGTGTTTCTTTACCATTCCCTCTAGATGTATCCCTTGTCTACACCTACTGTGTTGTCTGTCTTGACTAGATTTGTTAGCTCTGATGAGCAGGGACTGTCTCTCACATGTCTGTGCAGCACTGCGTATGTCTTGCAGTGCTATACAAATGCTCAGTGGTAGTAGTAGATAAACAGACATGCGTCTCAAACAAAATCTCTCTTTCTGGCAAAACAATAATCATTATGTTCAGTGGCAAAATACATAGAAATCAACCACAGACACACCCCCTCCAAAAAAAATATCCTCCAGGAGCCCACATAGTGACCTTCTGGGTCACAAAGCACTTTCTTCTCCACAAAAGGAACATCCTTGTGAATAAGAATAGCCACTCCAACTTTCCAAGATTTTGGTGCCAAAGCAAAACACCTCTACTTCACCCATCCATTTTTAGTGCCCCATGCTCTACTGCACTGAGGTGAGCTTCCTGAAGTAAGGCAATCTGCACCTCTTGCCTTCGCAGTAAGCCCAAACTCTTTCTACTTCATAGGAGGAAATGATCCCAGGTACAATCCAAGAAAGAAACAAACAATCACCTTATTGCCCATAGCTAGCCATTGGCCAGATCCATTGCTCTAATCATTCATCCAAGACCCACACTCAACTCCAAAAACATATACCCACTAACTACTCACCTAATCCTCCTGAGCTACTCGTGGCACTCACAGACACCCACTCATCAGTGCTCGAGCCTACACTATCCCCACCCTTTCCCCATGCCACCCCCCAAATCCCTCTAAAAATCCCAAACCCCCAGACCAATCAGGTCCATGCATGTTCAGAGGATATCACCGCCCCCCTCCCCCAAAGACAAAACCTCTTGAACAAACACACCCACACCAACTAGCAGCAGGCAACGATCACTTCCCAAATTTCCCAATCCTCATACACTCTCCAAGGTCACCCCTCTTCCTAGCATTCCCAAGCCCAAGACCCTCCATAATCTAGCCTCCCCTCTTCCCCAAAAATTAAACAAGCTTATAAACTTCTACCCAACCCCCCACTATGAAAAAGATATAAACAAGATAAAATGAAAACATCAGATCTGCAGCTCCATTTTCAAATAAACCCAGTTAAGCAATGAGCAATAAGAAAGTAAATAAATAAATAAAGTCAAGTCTCAGCAGCTTGACTGCCTTCAGACTGATTCTTCAGCTGTTTGTCTCAAACAGAGACAAGCTTTCATTCATGATGTTGCTGCTGCGAGGCAGTGAGTTTACCAGGTCATGGATCTGACCCTTGCATCAGGCTTGCCTCAATGAGTGCTGTTCAGGCATCCTCTAGTTTTGCACCGATAAGTAATTTCATTCTGGGTGAAGCCAAGCCAGCCAGGTGCACCAAATGATAATGCACTTCTTACTGGCACAAAGTTGCTAAAACCTCAAACTTGCATCACTTCTGCAAAGTTACCATGAACCAGCCTCAATAAATTTCAGATTTATAGACATCAATCTCAAGCTGTTGCATGGTCCGTGCTGCAGACAGAATCAGTTCTTTAACAGGGTACCAGTAAAGACATATAACCAAGTCCCGTGGTATATTATGCTGTGCAGAACCCAAAGTCCAGTGTGCATGTTCAATTTGAATGTCCTCCAGTCCGTGCTCTCCACTACCTCTGGCTTGTAACACTTGAAATATTTGCTGAACCACCACTGCAGCATTCTTGAATTTATCTGGGAGGATTGTTATGGTGGGCCCTCATTTTCCATATCTTCCATTTTATTCTGAGCTTCATGCCACAATGCCTCTAGGTGATGGGCGCACTGTGCCACTGCCAGGTGCTTCTTCCTATGCCTCTACTTGTTGCTCAGTCTCAACCACCCAAGTTCCTAGCTTGTCCACATCCTGCTTCAGCTCTCCAATCAAACACCTTCATTTCGTCCCTTCGAAGACCAAATTCTGCAGTAAGTTCTTTGTTTAAATCTTTAAGCAGCATATACAGTTTGGCAATGATCAGCACAAAACCAAAAAATGAGAATAAAGGTAGACCAGGCCACAATTGGTCAGAATGGATATACAGTGAAAAGCTTAGCAAACAAGGAAAAGGCTGCTCAAGGAATGAACCTTGAGTAAAACCCTTGTTAGCTAAGATTTTCACTGTATATCCATTCTGACCCGATGCAGGTGGGTTTGCAAAAACTCAGCTAAGTCTAGTCTTTTTATAAATACAAGCCATTTACATCTTCTCAGTTGTGGCCTGGTCTACCCTCCATTCTCTTTTTTGTTTTGGTTTGCCTTTTGATGGTTACCAGCACACCACATCGACAGAGTCACTTTTTCTGGAAGCATCAGATGCAGAGCCACCAATTTTGTTCAAGCTCACCATATGGTCCACTCCCCGACTTTTCCAACAAGACAAAAACAAAAGATTTCAAATTGCCTGACTTGTCTTTTGCCGTTTTGTTTGTTGGATAAAGCTTAATATAATAGGGGTGGAAAAATGAACTGTTACAATGCATTAAAAAAAAAACAGAAAAGGGTGATTTGTAGCTGCCTTCCCAAGATGATTATGAAAAACTGCAAGAGAACCTTGAGAAATCAAGAGACAGGTACTGCAAATGGCAGGAAAAATTTTAATGTGGATAAAGTGCAAAGTTATGCACTTAGGAAAGAACAACCCAAACTATAGTTACATGATACAATGTTCCACCTTAGTAGCCACCACCCAGGAAAAAAAATCTAGGCATCATCGTGGATAATACGTCGAAATCCTTTGCCTAGTGTGCAGCAGCAACCAAAGCTAATAGAATGCTAGGCATTGTAAGGATGGAGAATAAAACAAAGAATACCATAAGGCCTCTGTATAACTCCATGGTGCACCTGCATTTTCAGTATTTTGTGCAGTTCTGGTCGCATATCTAAAATAAAATAGTGGAATTAGAAAAGGAGCAGAGAAGGGCAACCAAAATAATAAAGGGGATGGAAGTATATTTATTTATTTAACATTTCTTATATACCGCGCTATTTGTCATCAGTGCGATTTACATTAGAACAATATAACACTTGGTCAGATACATTGACCGTCGTTTACATAGAACAGGGGTTTAACATGGAGATAAACTCTTTCCTCATATACCCTATGAGGAAAGATTTTAAAAAGTTAGGGCTCTTGAACCAGAAGAAGAGCTGGCTTAGGGCAGATATGCTAGAGTCTGTGAACTAATGAGCGGAGTAGAACGAGTAAAAGTGAATCAGTTGTTTTGTTGTTATTGTTAAATGCCACTGAATCGATGTTGATTCATGGAGGCCCTATGGATAGTTTTCCTAAACTGTGCTCAATCTTCAGTCAGTTGGCCGTTAGTAGAGTGGCATCCATAGCTGCTATTATTGTACCGACTCATCGCATTACTGGTCTTCCTCTTTATTTATTTATTCAACATTTCCAAGCATGATGTAAGAAGGAGGAAACCACTCATAGGGATACGCACTTCTCCGAGAAGAAGAGGTAGGAATCTCAGCACGAGAGAGCTTGCAACTCCGAGACCCTCTGGGCTGAGATTATCGCCACAAAGAATGTCATCTTGAGAGACAAGCCCCGCAGAGATATACTCTTAAGCGGCTCGAAGGGCTCTCCCATCAAGACTTTCAGGGCCAAGGAGAGATCCCAGGGCAGCACCACCAGACTGACCGATGGGTGCACCACCTTAGCACCTTTGAGAAACTGGGCCACATCCACGTAAGAAGCAATGGAGCAACCGCCGACCGGACCCCAGAAGAAAGTTAGAGCCCAGACGTGAACTCTGAGAGATCCAAGGGCTAGGCCCTTGTCTAGGCCCTCCTGTAGGAAGGTTAGAATCTCAGGGATCTGTGCTCACCACGGCGAGAGGTGGTGTCATGAACACCATGACTCAAAGATTCGCCCGGGAATATGCCAACGACGTCGATGAGCGTTGAGCCGTAAGCAGCGTAGCCACCACTCAACGAGAGTAACCTTTGTGGCTCAAACAGCAGCATTCAACAGCTAGTCCATAAGAGACTAGGGAGCAGGGTCATCCATGGCGATTGGCCCTTGATGTAGGAGACCCCTGCGAACCCCCAGATACAGGGGAGCTGTCCGGGCTAACCATACAATGGCCTCTGGGGCCATTTGGGCGCCACCAGAATCACTGCTCATGGGTGCACCTCGATCAGCCGGAGGACTTTCCCGATCAGTACCCATGGGGGAAAGACATACAGCAGTACTTACATCGGCCACAGCTTTGTCAAGGCATCCAGTCCCCGTGAGTCATGCTCCCGGCTTCAACTGAAAAAGGCCGGCACTTTGGCATTCTTTCCATCGCAGACTGACCTCACGCTTGGACAATCCACCAAAAAGCCCATGGGGCAAGTTCCCTCTCTTCGGGATCCAGAACATGATGGCTGAGAAAGTCTGCTTGTGTGTTGTCCGCACCTGCGATGTGTTAGGCCGAGAGGGCCTGCAGATGTCGCTCCACACAGGGGAAAAGAAGAGCCATCTACCTGGCCACTCCCGGACATTTTGTGCCATCTTGGTGGTTTAGATATTGCACAGTCATTGCGTTGTCAAAAAGTACACGGACTGCCTGGGCGTGGAGGAGAGGCAGGAATCGCAGCAAGCCAGGTGAACTGCCCGGGCCTCCAGACGGTCGATGGTCCAGCATGCTTCGCGAGCCAACCAGGTGCCCTGAGCAGAGCAATTCAGACAATGAGCACCTCAGCCCGAGAGACTCACATCGGTGGTCAACAGAATCCAACATGGGACCTCCAAGGGGACACCCTTGAGAAGATGGGATGGCAAAAGCCACCACCAAAGGCTGCGTCGTGTCAATGGAGGAAGGGGGAGATGACAGTCGTAATGCAATGCAAGAGCAGAGATTGCTGCAGACTCCGCATAAGTGCTCTGGCCCACGGGATGACATCAATGGTGGCCGCCGTGGAACCTAAAATATGAAGATAGTCCCAAACCTGTGGACAGCTCTGTAGAAGAAACATCTTGAGCTGACACGAGAACTTGAGGAAATGCTCATACATTAGGAAGACTTTGCCCTGGTGGATGTCTAACAGCACTCCCAGAAATTCCAACTGCTAGGACAACTGTAGACAACTCTTGGAATAGTTGACCAACCAGCCCAGGCTCTCTAGGAAGAAGACCACCTAGGAAACTGTCTTGCGGGCTTCCAAGAGGGAATCCGCCCGAATCAGCCAATCATCCAGGTAAGGGTGCACGTGAATTCCCCGTTTGCATAAGGCCGCTGCCACAACTACCATAACTTTGGAGAAAGTATGCGGAGCAGAAGCTAGGCCGAATGGCATAGTGCAAAACTGAACATGCTGCCCGAGGATGGCGAAGCGCAAAAAATGCTGCTGGTCATCTCGAATGGGGATACGGAAGTACGCTTCTGCCAGGTCGAGAGGAACTCCCCCTTTGCAGACCACTTGAATCACTGACCGAAGGGTTTCCATCTGGAAGTGTGGCACACAAAGTCTCCGGTTGACTCCTTTGAGGTCGGGGACTGAATGAAAGGATCCGTCTTTCTTAGGCATCACGAAATAGATGAAGTAATGACCAGAACCTCTTTCTGAAAGAGGAACTAATCGAATTGCACACATAAGAAGGAAGTGATAGATGGTGGAGCGAATGGCTGCCTCTCTCTGGGATGCCCCGCCGGGGGAACAAGGAAAGCCTCGTGAATGGGCCGTCGACATTCGAGAGCATAGCCACGGGAAACAAATGTCGAGGACCCATTGATCGGAGGTGATGAGAGCCCACTGCCGAGAAAATAGCGCCAACCGTCCTCCTACCTGTGGCAGCGTCTCAGGTGGGCTACCCGCCCCGTCAGTGGGAAGATCGTGCAGCACCGGAGAATTTGGCTGGGGCTGTGTAGAAACCATTTCCTTTCCGGGCACCTCGAAAGGATTGTGATTTCTGACCAAAATGGTCGGATGTAACTGAGGCAGACGGCTTACCAGGTCGGTATGGGAGTGATGGGAGTCGTGAAATCTGGAGCTACGCCACGTGGACGGGGAATAGTAGCGCTGCAACAAATGGCACATAGATGACTTAGTCTTATCTTCCTGCAGATGCTGGGATTTAACTTCACCCAGGTCTTTGACCAGCTTGTCAAGGTCCTCGCTGAAGAGAAAAACTTACCCTTAAAGGGAAGCTTGGAGAGGCACGTCTTAGAGGCGGCATCCGCCAACCATTGACTGAGCCAAAGCCATCGATGAGCCATGGTGACAGTCACCACTGACTAAGCCGAGAGATGCAGCAGATCATAGAAGTTATCCGCCAAGAAGACTGTGACTGATTCCAATCGAGCCAAAGCCAGATCCTCCGTGGTACTAAAAGAAACCAACGAGGAATCAGTGGAATCAGAGGTGCATCCTCATCTAAATGGAGGATACAATCAAAACATTTTACCTGTGAGTGTACTATTTATGCTCCAAACGTTGCCGTATACGAACAACCGGCAGCGGATGACAGTGCATTGAAGGACTGCTTCACTAAAACATAATCCAAAATGACAAAACATAATAAAAAAAGTTGTCATAAATTAAGAAAAATAAGAAAAAACTGCAGCTTCTTCAGAGTACATTCAATTGCTACCGCCATCACTGACCCCCTTCATTTTATTAAAAAAGGACACGGGGAACACTCAACTAATATCAAAATGATCACGCACTTTAAAAACCAGGATACAATCAGATCGTACCGATTTGCATACGGTGGGAATTGTTTTTAACCAGCGCGCAGCTGTGAGCGTCTTTACAATGTTAGAGTCGAAAGCTCCCTGCTATACTGCGGTTGCATTTTTAAGGTTTGTAGCTTGTTTTTATACAATTGCAATATGGGGTATATTCATTTAAATCAGGGGTCTCAAACACGCGGCCCGCGGGAGAAGGTTGTGCGGCCCGCGACGGCTTCTGCTGCTGCCGTTGTTGCCGTGGCAACGGCAGAATCGACGGTCAATTTTAAAAAAATAAAAAACTGGCTTCTGCTGCTCTGTCCTGCGGCCCGTTCCCCTCTGCACGAGAGCCCTGAATGTGCTTCCTCTGCGGCGTGCTTTTCAAGCCGCGAAGGGAGTATTTCCCTCTCGCGAGACTTGAAAAGTGAATAGGCTTAAGCCGCGCGAGAGGGAAATACTCTCTTTGCGGCTTAAAAAGCACGCCGCAGAGGAAGCACACTCAGGGCTCTCGCGCAGAGGGAAAGGGGCCGCGGGACAGCTGATTTTCTGCTGCAGCAGCAGCAGAAGCCAGGTTGTTTTTTTTATTTACCGGGGGGGGTGTATGACTGGAAATGGGCTATTGGCAGGGGGGGGTGGGTATGACTGGAAATGGGCTATTGGCAGGGGGGGGGGGGGTAAGACTGAAAATGGGGTGATGGGGGGTAAAACTGGAAGTGCGCTATGGGGAGGTTAGGACTGGTAATGGGCTATGGGGGGTCTAGGACTGGTAATGTGCTGGGGGGGTTGCTAGGACTGGAAATGGGCTGAGTGGAAGGGGGCTTGAACTGCAAATGGCTGATGGGGAGGGGGGCTTGGAATGGAAATGGGCTGTGAGGGGAGGGAGCTAGGATTGGAAATGGGCTGATGGTGAGGCTAGGATAGGACTGGAAATGGACTGATGCAGGGACTAGAAGGGAGCGGATGCTGGGTGGGGCTGGAACTAGAAGGGAGCTGATGTTGGGGGAGGATTAGAATGGGATGGAGCTGGGAAAGTGAAATGGAGAGGGGAAAATATTTTGTCTGGGAGAGAAGACAAATCTACAATTGGCCAGGTATTGTGAGAGTAAGTGGGGATTGAGGATGGAGGGGTAAAATTTGAGTGGATGAAATAGGAATGAGGAAAGAGAAAAAGGAGAAAGATTAGTATGTTAAAGCAGATGTAGAGAGAGAATGGAAAAAAAACTAGGAGAGAAGAAAGGGCAAATGGAAGCAGACGATGGAGAGTTAGCAGAAGACATGAAGAAACCAGAAGAAAGTGGCTGGAACAATTGCAACTGAAAAAAATGCACAAAAGGTAGAAAAATATCTCTTTATTTTGAATTTATTAACTGGAATATGTCAGCTCTGGGAAATGTGCATCATTAATGTTTGCGCTTTGTTTAGTACAAGAGGAAATTAATTTATAGTTTTATTTCTACAGTGTTGTTGTACATTCCAAGTTTGGCTTTTGGGGTTCCCAGTTTAATTATTGTCTTCTTGTTTCTAAATCTTTTAGTCTTTCTTTATCCATACTCATTAAAGAGGCATGTTTACTAAAAGTTAGTGTATGGTAACATTATGCAAATATTTATGCAAATGAGGCCCCTTATGCAAATGAGGCCCCGCGTCTTATGCGGCCCCCGGGTTACTTTACAAGTCCTCATTTGGCCCTCAAAGCAATTTGAGTTTGAGACCCCTGATTTAAATGCACTCTTAAGGATTGGATCCTGGTTTTTAAAAGTGCGTGATCATTTTGATATTAGTTGAGTGTTCGTGTCCTTTTTTAATAAAATGAAGGGGGTCAGTGATGGCGGTAGCAATTGAATGTACTCTGAAGAAGCTGCAGTTTTTTCTTATTATTTTTCTTAATTTATGACAACTTTTTTATTATACGGCAACGTTTGGAGCATAAATAATACACTCACAGGTAAAATGTTTTGATTGTATCCTCCGTTTAGATGAGGATGCACCTCTGATTCCACTGATTCCCCGTTGGTTTCTTTTAGTACCACGTGTGTTATTTACCCATTATATATAATATACATATGGCTCTTTATGTATGGATACACTTATCTTATTTATTTATTATTTATTTATTTAAATTCTCTTATATACCGCACTATTCAGCATCAGCGCGGTTCACATAGAACAAAAATCTCAGTACAGTCAACTTGCATGAGTTTACAGATAACAAGGGAAGGAACTTGGATAACATATGTCTTTTTCTGCCCTTGTTAGAGAACAGAGCATTTTGGATGCACTTTACAGTTTTAGAGGTATGTTTGGTTTTAAAGTTATTATTCCTTTTATTACTGTTATCTTTATGTTCATATTTATATTTTTATCATATGTATTTAGTTATTGTTTCTGTGCTGATAATGGTGGGCATCAATGTTATTTATGTATGGTCTTATATATATTTATAATTATTAATATTTACTATGATTTTAATATTTGAGTTATATTGTTCATTATTTATTCATTCTTAGGTGTTTTTAGTATTATGTTTATTATTGATATAATTGTTTTTATTGTATATTGTATAGCCTGCCCCTGAAGAAGGCAACGAAACACGGCCTGTGTCGGGCTTTAGGCTTATTTTATGAATAAAGAACATCCTTCCTTTGCTGTCCGCGACTCTGACTGGGTGGTTACATAGCACGTGGACAAGTGCTCTCTGGTGGTATCCGTAGGTATCCACCATAGCTGTGCCTGCATGGCTGGAAGGAGAAAAACGATGGTTGCCACACCGTTTACCGCCCAGGAAAGGGTCAGCAGACTATGTTACAAAAAAAACCACCTCATGCCCAAAATACGACCCCTGAAGAGAACACGCTGCAAGAGACGCCTCGATAGGAGGGAAAAGAGAGAAAAACTGTCTTGTTAGGAAGAGCGGCATCGGGGGGGGGGGGGGGGAGGTGAGAAACTCACTGCACTCCATCTATATACAGCAGCAGAACAGGGGAGCCAAGACAGATGCACTCAAAGGCTGAGATCCAAAAGATGGTACAGTAGGAGAGCTGCTGTAGAGTACTGAAGGCTTCCCCCTGCTACCAGACAATTAGGTTCTCGTGACCAGAAGCCGGACTCCCCTTCGTTGAAGGGAGCTCAACTGGTCCTGCTAATCAGGAGCTCAACCAAAGACAGCAAACAATGGGGATGGGAATTCCAGAGGGGCACCTCCTGCGCGTCCTGGAAGCATCCAGCTAGAAGAAAGAAAAGAAAGGAACCCTGAAGAGAAAAACAGAGAGACACCATCATCTGGAGACAGAGAAAATACTGAGGGTGACCCCTAGGGGTGCAGCTAAATGTCTACCAAGGATCAGCCAACCAAGCTTCTGGTATTTTTTCTCTGTCTCCATCATCTGCTGGCAGGGGGAGCTAAACCCACTTGTCTGTTCTGGTCGGCAGGAATTTGGGGTGTGTGCAAAGTGCCACTCTGTTCTTGTAGAACCTCGTATAGGGCTCCTCTGCCACCAGAGCCCGAAGCTCACTAACTCTGCGAGAGGAGGCAAGCGCAACCAGGAAAGACACCTTCCAAGAGAGGTAGCAAAGGTGGCAGGTAGCCAGAGGTTCGAAGGGCAGGCGAGCGAACTGCCCCAACACCACGTTGAGGTCCCATTCGGTTGACGGAGGATGAACCGGGGGCTTCAATAACAGCAGGCCCCGAAGGAAATGGGTCACTAACGGTTGGGCCGAGGGGGCTTGCCATCCACCGGATGGTGGTGCGCCACCAGGGCACTAAGGTGCACTCGGCCGGAGTTAGACTTGAGCCCAGACTGAGAGAGATGGAGAAGGTACTGTAACATCAGAGCCACTGGATAGGAGAAAGGGTCAACCCCATGTTCAGTGCACCAAACAGAGAACCTGTGCCATTTGAGGGCGTATGCCTTCCTAGTAGAGGCCTTGCGAGAGGCCAGCAGAATGTCTTCCATCTCAACCAGATGGTTGAAAGGGGCCAGAGTCACCTCTCAGAAGCCAGGCTGTCAGTGACAGGGACCCCAGGTTGGGGTGCAGAAGAGAGCCCACCTCCTGAGATGGGGAGTCCCAGGGCGGTCCCCAAGGGGATGGGGATCTCCACCATCAACTGTAGAAGCAGCAGGAACCACGGTTGTCGGGGCCACCGAGGAGCTATCAGGATGAGCGAGGCCCTGTCGCAGAGAGTCCTGAACAAGGTCATGGCGATCAACGGCGTAGGAGGGAAGGCGTACATGAGGCCTTCCGACCATGAGACCAGGAACGCGTCCGCTGCCACCCTGGAGGGGTGTGCCTGCAGGGAGCAGAAGTGGGGCAAATGAAAGTTCTCTGGGCTGGCGAACAGGTCCATCACGGGTTCCCCCCAGAGCCGGAAAAGCCGGCTGGCTACCCTGGGGTCCAGCTGCCACTCGTGTGGCTGGAGAACTCTGCTGAGCCTGTCGGTCAGCAGGATGTCCTGGCCTGGCAGGTACACTGCCCACAGGAGGATACCCTGTTGGACTGCGTACGAGTAGAGGACCAGTGCCCCCTGACAAAGGGGATGAGACCCTGTGCCCCCCTGTTTGCTCACGTAGAACATCGCCACCTGGTTGTCCATCTGGATCAGCACCGGCTGGTGACAGAAAACCCTCAGGGCTAGGAGTATGGCTCGGAGTTCCAGGAGGTTGATCTGCTGGGTGCTCTCGTCTGGTGACCAGTTGCCCTGAGTGCGGAGATCTCCGCAGTGGGCTCCCCAGCTGAGCAGGGAGGCATCCGTGGTGAGGACCCTTGAGGGGCTTGGAGCCTTAAAAGGCATGCCTGCCTTGAAATGCTAGGGGGGACTGCCACCAGACCAGAGAATCTGCCAGTTGGTGGGTCACAGAAACTCTGTCTCGGAGGCAGCCTGTGGCCTGAGACCACTGGTCCCGGAGACACCACTGCGTAGCCCTCATGAGGAGGCGAGCGTCGGGGTTAACAGGGATCATGGAGGCCATGTGCCCGAGGAGGCGCAGGAGAAGCCGGGTAGGCACCGAGGGACGGTACTATATGACCTGAGCCAGAGTCCTGAGACAATTGGCTCGGTCCCTGGGCAAGAAAGTCTTTGACTGGAGAGTGTCAATCTTTGCCCTGATGAACTCCAGACACTGTGTCGGGAGGAGGCGAGACTTCGGGTAATTTAGGACAAATCCCAAGTGCTGCAGAACCTGGATGGTGCATGCGGTGGCCTGCTGCACCTGAGGCCATACCACTCTTTATGAGCCAGTCGCCCAGGTAAGGAAAGACGAAGACCCCCTGGAGCCGGAGGAAGGTGGCCATGACTGCCAGGCATTTTGTGAAAACTCTTGGGGCAACATACAGAATTGTTGATATCCACATGTATTTCCCTTGCAGAATGGGGAATATATATCAAAATGTTATGCTGATGCAACGCCTTCCCAATTCACACCCTAACCATGCTTTCTTGCAATCTCTGCATGATGTGAATGGCCACATACAAACAGCGGCTTTCTATAATCACTATTTGCATGTGTAGGCAATCCACACATTTAAAAGCCACCATTTATATATGAGGATGCTTCTAAAATAAGGGCCTGTGTGTAAAGACTTGCATTAAGAGTCAGAATACCCGGTGTACCTCATTGTAACTTGCCTTGAACAATTACTGGAAAGGCATGGGCTAAAAACTAAAATACTAGGAGGGTTTAATTAATAAGTTCAGCATGCTGAGGCTCATCTTTCCCCATCCACAAGCATGTAGCATACAGTACATTTAAATCCCTGATACTGCCCCCCCCACAATTGCCTCCTAAGAAATACCCCCACCCCCACAGCTGCCCCCAGTACCCTGCAAACTACTGAGAAAACCAGTGACTAGTTTTCTTATTGGCTACTATGTGTACTGCCAAATAATATCTGTTGCCATGAGCAGCGCTAGATTAAAGCATTCCAAACTATGCATACAACTAGGGTCTAAAATTTGGGGAGGGGACTTTGTCAGATGTGATCAGGGGACTTGGGAGGTTAGGACTGTCAACTGTTCGGCTTTTTTCAGGATTGCACTGCAATTCTCTAATCCTCCCCCAATGTGAGATGAGTCTGTCCTTCCTGCTTCCACTGTAACTAGCAGCAGAAACTGTGAGTAGTATCCAACCAATGGGGAACAAATGGAGGCAGGACGGGTGGAAAGCAGTCCTAGTTAGAGATTGTAGGTAGAGTCCTGCCAATAAGAAGCTTGTGAGGGTGCAGCACTGGAATGGTGTTCTAGTAACAGAAAGGAAGTTAATGAACTGAGGGAACTTTCTGTATTGTACAACTGAACTTTCTGTACATGGTAGAAAATGAAAAAAAAGAGGTGAAGCCCTCTTCCTTCCAAAAACTACCTTAATGCATTTATTGAAAAGAAGTTCCAATAGCTGCAGCAAAGTAACGCTGATTCACACTAACACAGCAATCACAAAACTTCCCCTTTCAAACAGATGCACATGTAAGCATTCACACACACAGAAAAATAAGCACCAACACATGCACATACATATAAACACAGACACACCATCCCACAAAGATACACACATACACACACAAAATAAACATGCACACACAAAAAAACCAGACAAACATAAAAACCCCCAGAAATATACAGACAAAACATAGACACAAGACACACACACAGGCGATGTAGATACAAATTGACAGGTGTGTGAATGCAGAAACTCACATGCAGAGAAGTTTGAAAGAATTTGCTTTCCCCACTTGTTTATTCCTTGTACAGAGAGTGTGAAAGGAGGGAGATCTTGAAACTAATACAAGGCTGCTCCACACACTTAGACTGTAAGCCCGTTGGAGACAAGGAAATACCTACATACCCGAATGTAACTCGCCTAGAATTACTACTGGAAAGGCGTGAGCTAAATATATATATATAAATTCTGCTACGCTGACTTGTGTATCATTAGGAGGTCCAGAATTTAACAATTAGAAAACGAAAATCAATTCATGGTGCTAACATATTCCCCAGAGAGACCACTAAAAGGAATGCACAGGAATGAACAAAATACAAGGGCTAGTCTCCCCCCATCCTCTGCCTTTTCTTGCCAGAAAACACAGACTCATTAATGAAGTGTTACAGAGACTTTTCTCTGCTGTAACACTTCAGCATTCATCCACTTAAATGATGAGGAAAACCAAGACAGCTTCTGTGCTGCTTTAAATGCTGTGTGACTGTGAGCTGGTAATTCATTTAAATGTTTTTCCTTTAATTACATGCACTATCAACCTGGCAGATAAAATCAAGCCCAAAATGTCTAGAAAGTAACAGGACGTCTATGTGAAAAGTCCAAAAATATGCCTATTTTAAGCCTAGATTAAAAAGGCAACATAGACATCTATGTGTTTTATGAAATTGGCTCCCATATCCAACCTCAACAAAGCACAACTGCTGAAGCACAACTTTGCACCTGCTCCAAAAAAGGTGTAAATTTGTGCATTCATTCCACATACTATATAGATATCAGAGCACAACTCTGCCTCTCTTCTGCCAAAATTAAATTCTTAGGAATACCTTCTATACAATCTGTGTGAAGTAGGCACTCAGTGATGTCCGACCGGTGCTGGAGGGGATGTAAAAGTACAAGAGATGCTTTTTCCATATTTGGTGGACTTGTGAAAAAATAAACATAAGAACCTAAGATATGCCATACTGGGTCAGACCGAGGTCCATCAAGCCCAGTATCCTGTTTCCAACAGTGGCCAATCTAGGTCATACGTACCTAGCAGTTTCCCTAAAAGACACAGGTTCCGCAATGCTTGTACTGGGTCAAGCATTGATATCCTGGGTCCCTTCTTAATAATGGTTTATGGACCTTTCCTCCAGGAACTTGTCCAAACCTTTTTTAAACCCAGCTACACTAACAGCCTTTACTACATTCTCCGGTAACAAATTCCAGAGTTTGATTACACGTTGAGTGAAGAAATATTTTATTTTATTAGTCTTAAATAGTTTACCCTGTAGCTTCATTGCATGTCCCCTAGTCTTTCTATATTCTGATAACGTAAACAATCGATCTACGTTTACCCGTTCCACTCCATTCATTCATTTATAGACCTCTATCATATCTCCCCTCAGCCGTCTCTTTTCCAGGTTAAAGAGCCCTAACCCTTTTAGCCTTTCTTCATAGGAGTATCCTTCCATCCCCTTTATCATTTTGGTGGCTCTTCTCTGAACCTTTTCTAATAACGCTATATCCTTTTTAAGATACGGCAACCAGAATTGCACACAATATTCAAGGTGCGGTCTCACCATAGAACGATATAGAGGCATTATAATACCTTTTGTTTTATTTTCCATTCCTTTCCTTATGATACCTAGCATTCTATTTGCTCTCTTGGCTGCTGCTGCATACTGGGTCGAGGGTTTTAACATGCTATCCACAATGATGCCTAAATCTTTTTCCTGGGTGGTGGTTCCTAATGTGGAACCTTGCATCGGGTAACCATAGTTTGGGTTGTTCTTCCCTAGGTGCATAACTTTGCACTTGTCCACATTAAATTTCTTTTTTTTTATTTTTTATTTTATATTTATGAAAATTTTACAATATAAGTCATGAAAGCTTAACAATGCACTCTCTTGAAGAAATAGGTTGGTAAAAAGAAATTACAGAAAGAAAATCAATATACATGCATAGCCATTTAACACAAAATATCCAATCATACTAGTCCACAAAAGGAGGGGGGTATTCATGAAAATTATATATATGCAAACAAGCAAACCAAATATGTAAAGAAACAGGCAGCACAGCAGTTCAAACAATCACTATCTGAGCTACTTATAGAGGGGGAGTAGAAGACTCCAGACATCTAGCACTGATAAAGGCTAGCAGCTGGGAGGGCTCAAAAAATACATACGAAACATCAAGATATTTCACCAAACACTTACAAGGGTGTTTTAAGAAAAAGAGCCCCCCCAGCTGCACAACCCCAGGCCTTAACAAAAGAAATTCTCTACGTCGTTTTTGCGTTTCTCTACATAAATCAGGATAAATACGAACCGCAAAGCCCCGAAAGGGAATTTTCCTTTTCCAAAAGAAAAGCTTCAATAGCCACTCCCTGTCAGATAGCAAGGCAAAAGTGACTAGGAGGGTAGAAGACTCCAAAGATTCCCAAGAGTCCTCCAACAAATTAGTAACATTTAAGGTATCCCCTTGTACCAATCTCCCTTCTACAGGGCTACTAGAGGCAACACGCTTCACTTTAGGTAGATAATACAATTTAACTAAGGGAGGCATTAACTCCGGGGAAACCCCCAAAACTTCTAACAAATATTCTCTAAACATCTCTTTTGCCCCAATAGAAGGAGATCTAGGAAAATAGTTTGGGTTGTTCTTCCCTAGATGCATAACTTTGCACTTGTCCACATTAAATTTCATCTGCCATTTTGATGCCCAGTCTTCCAATTTATCAAGATCCTCTTGCAATTTTCTACAATCCTCTTGGGTTTTAACAACTTTAAATAGTTTTGTGTCATCTGCAAATTTGATAACCTCACTTGTTATTCCACTTTCCAGGTCATTTATGAATATGTCAAAAAGCAGCTGACCCAGCACAGATCCCTGGGGTACACCACTATTCACCTTTCTCCATTGGGAAAATTGGCCATTTAGCCCAACCCTCTGCTTTCTATCTTTTAACCAGTTCTTGATCCACAGTAGTACACTGCCTCCTATTCCATGACTCTTTAGTTTTGCCAAAAGTCTCTGATGAGGGACCTTGTCAAAGGCTTTCTGAAAGTCCAGATACACAATATCAACCGACTCACCTTTGTCCACCTGTTTATTCACACTTTCAAAAAAACATAATAGATTAGTAAGACAAGATCTTCCTTGTCTAAAGCCATGTTGGCTGTCTCCCATTAGGCCATGACTATCTACATGCTGAGTAATTTTATTCTTTATGATGGTTTCTACCATTTTTCCCAGTACTGACGTGAGGCTCACCGGTCTGTAGTTTCCCGGATCACCCCTGGAACCCTTTTTAAAAATTGGTGTTACATTGGCGATCCTCCAATCTTCAGCATCTTGAGGAAGGTAGGAAGAATATTGAAGGCTAAGGCTGGGGCCACACTGGAATGTGAGCTGAAGATGTGTCTGTTAAACTACTTTCCAGAAAGCACATTCAACTGGGGTGGCCCCAAGGCTCTATGCGCCTTGTCCAGCTTTCTGTTACTAGTGTATATTCTTTATAGATAGTTACCCCAGTTATGTCCAAGTTATAGTTCCTGTTCATTGTAAATACAATGCAGCCCGACTGACTTGTATAGGGTTCTGTTATATGTAAACGGCACCGATTTGATTAGCGCAGTATAGAAGAGAACATAAATAAATAAAATCTGTGCAGGCACCTCTCCATCCCCACCACAGCACAGTGCCTCTTTGCATACATTCTCAGCCACTTGCTTTATTCCAGGAATTCAGGCTGCTTGGGCACCCCTCTCAATCTCATATTATTCCGCTTGGACCTGTTCTCCAGGTCCTCAATTTTTAATAACAGGGTTTCTTTCCACTCCTCCATAACCTGCACTTGAGCTGCAAGCCCAATCTGGTCCTCCTGCTTCCCCACACGTCTGCCCAGATATAGCAATTCTGTCTCCAGCACCCCCACCAAGCCACTTAACCTCTGCTTGACCGCTGAGTGACTTTAATTCTCCAAACCAATCTTTTAGCTCCTCCCGCGTTACCTGCAGGAGTGTTCCAGCCTGTCTGCTCCAGTCTTGTGCGCCTCCTCCTCCACCTCCAAAAGAGCCATGTGTGTTTTTGGCGGCTATTTTGCTGTCTCCTTGAGCCTCAGTGCAATTCCTGGTAAACACGAATTCCTGGAGATCCACCATCCATTGGTGCATCGCCATTCAGTTTGCTGCCCTCTGCACCTTGAAAACTCTACACGGGGTGTTTTCAGCACCCAAGGGTGAGTAATTCTGCTATTGCTGTGGGAATTGGCATCAGATCTCTGAGCTCATGCTGCCATCGTGCTCAGTAATGTCACTTCCCTCCAGAATTTTCTTTCATGAATACAGAAGTATCTGTTTAGCATTTTCGCTTTTTCAATGTCACTTTCCGTAAATCTGTCCTCGGCACTTTTGAGTCTTGCAATTCCACCTCTGATCTTCTGAATATACCCTAAAAAGTTTTGTCTCCATGCTTCACATCTTTAGCCATCTTTTCTTCTACCTTTGCTTTTGCTATCCTTATTTCTTTTTTTGTTTCTTTCAGCTTTATCCCGTATTCTTTTCTATGTTCCTCATTTGAGATTATCTGAATTTTGTGAAAGCTGTGTTTTATGCCTTTATTTGTGCAGCCACTTCTTTGGAGAACCATATAGCTTTCCTTTTCCTCGTTTTTATTTACTTACACACACACACACACATATATATATCCGTTGCCCCTTTTATTCCATCTTTTAGTATAGCCCTCTGCAATTCCACTTCCCTTATCTCCTTCCACCCTGCCAACTTCTCCTTCAGGTACTTTCCCATTTTACTGAAGTAAGCGTTTTTGAAGTCCAGGACTTTGGGTCTGCTGTGATTGGACTCTGCTTAGCTTTTACCTCAAAATTACACTGTGTGATTATCACAGCCGCTCAAATGGGCACCACCCGGACATTCAATATGCTATCTTTATTGGCGAGTACTAAATCCAGCATCAAACTTTCCCTGGTCAGTTCTATCACAAATTATCTGAACAATGCTTCGTGGAAGACATCCACAATCTTTTTACTTCTTTCCAGATTTGCAGAAGGAATACTCCAAACCATATCTGGTAGATTAATGAGTCGACACCAACTCAACGGCACTTAAGAACAACAACAAAGTTACCCAATCTGATCATTTCTTCCTTCACAGCTACCTTTGCAATATCAATGATCAAGTCTCTATCCATTTCATTTGTTTGAGTTGGAGGCCTGTAGACTACACTAGTATGGATGATAGTGCCATCTCCTCTTTCTAACAATTCAGTGTTTTTTCTTTTCCCAATGTTCCCTGCATTTTAGTGGCTTTAATATTGCTTTTGACATCTAGGGCTACTCCTCCTTCTTTTCTGCCTTCTCCATCTCTTCCAAATATATTATAGCCAGCTATGGCTATATCCCATTCATGTGACTTGTTAAACCATGATTCTGTAATGGCGACAATGTCCAAGTTCATTTTCACCATCAGGACTTCCAGGTCAGGAACTCTGTTGGCTAGACTTCGAGCATTTGTGATCATTGCCTTCCAGGTATTGTTGGTTGGCTTGCTTGTATTTTGGACAGATTTTGTTCCAGACTCCTCTGTCCTCTTGTAATTGATCTATGGATTAATATGATGACTATTACCAATGTTATTATGTTCTTGCTGGGAGTGACGTCCTGAACTTGTTTTTCCCCATCCATCACCCTCTTTCCCTAGTAAAATGCTTGTCCACATATTGCCTGAATTTTTCGCTTAGGATCCTTCTTCCTGCCACAGAGATATGCAGTCCATCAACAAAGTATATAGCCTCTTGTTGTTCCATCTTTTGCCCTAGTTGCCTATATATCTAAATCCTTCTCATTTACACCAAGTTTGGAGGCACATAGTAAAGTTGGTTATGTGATACAGCCTTTCTTTCCCCTTATCATGAACAAGTAGAATCTCTGAGAATGCTATCGTGTTGACAATGGGTTTAAGTTTCCCTCCCAAAAGCTGAAAGTCCCTTTGTAATGTAGAAATACTGTTTCTGGCCACGTCATTTGTGCTCAAGTGGATAACATCAGTTTTGGAATGCTTCCTTTCCACACTGACTACGTCAGCATTTGGTTTGTATTCCTACTGGCTGAAGAGCCTGGGAGGCATTTGACCATCTTTTCTCCTTTGAACATTGTTGGTTCCTCTGATGATGGAATCTCCAAGTAGTAGTAGTTTCCTGTTTTGTGATTTTTTTTCTTCATATTTCGTGCATTATCAGTAGATTGGGCATTACTACCTTCTCATTTAAGGCCACTTCAGTTTCCACTAAGCGGGCACTCATTTTCCAAGGCAGAGAAGTCATTATGCAGGGATATCACTTGATGGAGAGGGTGTCTCTGTGTTACAGGTCGCAACCTACCAGAGTCCACTGTGATCCATTTGTTCCTGGGTTGTTTGATTCTTTGTGGGAGCGGTGGTGGATTGCTTTCAATTTGTACCCTAAGGGAGGTGCGTTTTATTGCAGTTAATTTTTCCCTTAATAGAACCAATTCGTTATGCACAGCAGATAGCTTGAGACATATAGGGAAAGCTCTAAGGCTCCAAATGATTCTTCTCAGAATGAAGGCACCACAGCAACGGCATTTAATACACAACATATTGATTAAGACTATTATAAAACAGTTTTAGCAGAAGTTGCTTGTTCCACCTAACTGGAGGACAGATGTCTGTCTATGATATAAAGACTATATAGGCAATGCTACTCTGGGGTGGGTGGGGTGAAGAGTAGGGCAGGTGAAAATTTAAGTGCACCAGGCCAGTAGACCTTATATCAGGGGTGGCCAACTCCAGTCCTAGTTCACCACAATCCAGCCTGGTTTTCAGGATGTCCTTAATGAATATTCATGAGATACATCTGCATCCACTGCCTCCTGTTGTATGCAAATATATCTAATGAATATTCATTAGGGACATCTTGAAAACCATGCTGGATCATGGTGCACTAGGATCGGAGTTGGCCCACCCTGCCTTATATGGATGGAGGGCACACTCAAATTTTTTGATTTAAAAGGCTAGGCAAGGAATATAGGCAAGCTAAATCTTCCTAAGCTTATAACCAAAATGTAGGTTGTTTGTCACTAGATTGTAGATCAAAGCAGCTGTGAACAGATAGAAATTTTCAAGAAAACATTTAAAAAAACCTTCTCCTTTGTAAAAGGAACTAAGAGGAAAAGCAAAGTAGGATTTTTAAAAAAAAATTTTGGTGCAGCTACCCTAACACACCACAGTGGCTAAGTAGTATTATAAGAGAATAAAACAGGTAATAAATAGGCAAGGAAAATCTATATCAAAAAACAGTGAAAAAGTTTAAAAAGTTAGAAAGCTTAGCTGGGTAGGTTCTCTTGAAGTTGTGCTGGAAGTTACTGGATCAAACTGCTTTCTCCAAGGACAAGCAGGATGAGTCAGCCACACCTGGTGACGTCATCCGACGGCGCCGAGACGGAAGTACTCTCCATAGCTCAGAAGGGCTTTCGCCCTTCTGAGCATGGGCCAACTGGCCCTGCCCCCTGGCCCACCCCTAGCTAGCCAGTTTCACTTCTTCCGCCTTGCCAGCAAGACGGACATTTTCTACTCTCCTTAAAACTTTCTGAATAATTATCTTCTACTGCATATTTATGTCTATCAATTGCAAAACTTGCCATTAATTCTTTGTCAAAGTTTCTCATTTCAGATCCAACATCGACTGCGGAGGACCAGGGGTTCATCCTCAAGTGAGGACATGGCCTAATGGCTGAGACAATTTCCTGTGCAACACAGCTAGAACTCAAACCTACCTCCAGCAGTCATCCCTGGTCCTGGACAGGTCATTCTCCGATGGGCTCCTGGTCCTGCCAGCGGCAAAGGACCCCTGTCGGGGCTCTTGGCTGCATGTGTCTCCGGGGGACTCCGCCGCCATTTTCCGACTCGGCTCAGGGTGTGCCTAAGGGCCTCCACCCCCAGCCGCAGGCTTAAGGATGGTCGCGGCAAGATGTGACGGCTCCTGCACCTACCAGCGGCAGAAGATCTCTGTCGGGGCTCTTGGCCGCATGTGTCTCCGGTGGAATCCGGATATTCGCTGCTTCTACAACCGCTGCCTCTCGGGATGTGCCTATAAGGCCTCCATCCCCAGTCGCAGGCAAAGGATCTCAGTGGAAGGGAAGCCCTCCCGCATTCGCAGTAGACAGCCCAGGAGGTCACTGATGAGACTTCAGCGACCCGGGATGCGTCTCGCCAGGCCTCTCCCCGATCGCGCTGCGGTAAAAACCCTCCCTCAACCTTACTCCCCTCCGGAGCATGTTTTTCATGGGGGCGGCCATCTTGGAAATCCAGCAAGTCCAGTATTGCTGCTACATGAGGGCTGCTGCTCTCCACGACATCGCCGCGGCCTCTGCCGTCCCCGGCGGCTCTGAGCGTGCCCTCACGGGCCTCCGCTCACAGCCCTGCGGCCTTGGACTCCCAGGTAATTGCTGCCTGCTCAGCCCCGACCAGCCTCGTGGCTTCCATGGCGGCGGCCATCTTGCAGGCTCGTCACAGCTCCCGGCTCCTCCCCTTCGGCGCTATTGGTCGGCGCCGACCAGTCATCCAGGACAGGAGGAGCCGCTTGTTAGACACGCCCCCTTTGCCGACGGCCCCGTTCGGCGCCGAAACATCACGGAGGACCGCGCCAACTTCTGGCCGGTGCGGTAGAGGCTGCGGCAGCAGTACTGTTAAGCCAACAGCAGCTGCAGCAGGTCCTTCCACCACCACGGACGCAGACAGCAGGAGCTCCGCCCTCCGTGCTGCAGCTACGCTTGACAGCGCCGTAGCAGCGCCTTGCCTTGCCGTGGAGGAGACTCGGAGTGGCGCGGTGTCATCTCGGGTGCAATTGGTGGGCGCTGACCTAGGCAGAGAAGAGCTCCAAGTTGGACCTTGTCTTGCTGCCAGCTGGAGCCAGCGTTCTGCATCGCAGTCTCGGCTCCTTGCCCCTTGCGATGCCACATCACCTACTCGGGCCTAGAAGGGGTTGCGAGTCAGTTAGACACTGGAAGCCCGAAACAGCGTGGTACAGCGCGGTGCCCATCCCGCTTCTTGGCTCCTCGCCCCTCGCGAAGCCATCGCCTCCGGTGCCTGCTCGGGCTTATAGGAGATCGGGGACCAATCGGCCACCAGCCGCCTGGGGCTGGGACTGCACCGCCCATGGCGATCGAAGCTGGGAGCTGTGATGGAGCCCGGCGGCTCCTGGGAGCCCCCCAGTGTGGGGAAGGATGCACAACTCCTGGATCGGGCTGCCTCCAATGTGGTTTTTGGCAGCCCCACCCTCCTCACACACACACACACACGTCCCCAGGAGAAGGGACCTCTGCTTCCGGAGTTCAACTTCACACCGGCTTTTGTGCTCATGCTTCGCCTGCTCCAAGTGCCGCAAGTTCAGGAGAAACAGCAGTGTAGGACAATGGTTAAGACACTGACTGATGGTGCAGGGGTCATGGGTTCAATCCCCACTGTGCCCTATGATGTAGGCTGGCTGAGGCACTACCATTAGCCAGCTTCTGGTGAGCGTTGCGCAACTGAACGCAGCACGACCTCGGCAGACGAGCTCATGAACCTGCCGGGCTGAGCCGCTCTGGCAATCCTCCGTGGGCGACATGCCATGTCATCACTAAGCGGAGGGACCCCCCCTCCTCGCTCGTCGAGGCCTCCCGGCCCTTGCTGCAATGATTACTTCAGGGTCAGTTGTCATGGGTCCGACCCCACAGTGGCTCAAGTCAAGAAGGCACTCCGAAGGCAGAGGCCTTGCTTATACCCCTTGTGTTCCTCTGTAAGAGTTTTCAACTTAATGGAGCGCATGTGACTCCATATCTGCTCGCTTTTGTATTTCCCCCGTATAGGGACATGATCTCAGACACTTGCTGTCCCCTACGGGGCATGGGAGAAGACTCCAGTCTTGAGGGGCAGAAAATGCACTTCCTGGAAATCTTACGGGACATGGGAGAAGACTCTTACCCAGTAGCCCCGGGGGCATGGAGTGAGACCAGTTCCTACTGTAAATCGGAACCAGCTCCGACTGTTAGTTGTCAGTTTGGTGGCCAGCAGGCGTTTTAAAATTCACCACACCTGCTACACTGCTTAATACACGGACTGATGGGACAAGGGTCATAGGTTTAATCCCAGCGCACCTATCAATAAGGCTGGTTGAGGCATTGCCACGTGCAAGATACAGCCCTCATTGTGAACCTATAGCAGTGACGACAGTGTGGTACAGTACACACAGCCTGTGTGTCAGAAGCAGAAGGCATGGTTCAAAGCCCACAGTCCTGAGGGGCAGAGAATGCACTTCCTGGAAATCCTGCGTTCCAGGGAAGTGGCAAGGGCGTAGTGCCAGAAGGCTTGCACGCTCCCGCCTTAGTTCGCTACCGCTCCTATTCGAGAATGGAATCACAGACGGCGGCAGAGGGTCTTCGTCTTCCCCTATCGGGATCACGGATAATGGCCAGCACTGCCACCAAAGCACAACAAGCGGCAGGATGCCATCCTTGGCCTGGAACGCTTTGGTTCTTAGTCAGCTACCCAAGTCTTTTCTCGAGCCCACCCAAAGCATGGAACTCGTAAGGGGCAACTGGACACCATCAAGGCCGTGGCATCTTACAGGGGGCAGGGCCCCTGCGCCTCCAGAGGCTTACAGAGTGCTCTCAAGGAGGAATGGCTCAGTGATTGGGACAGATTACCTCAGGCCAGAGGTTCAATTCCTACAGGGGGACAAGCAACCTCAGGCCAGAGGGACCGGGGTCTCTAGTCCCATGGCCACTCCTTGTGGCCTTGGGCAAGCCTCTTAATCCTCCATTGCCTCCGATACACTTAGATTGTGATTCCTTCAGGGAAAAAAAAAAAAAAAGTACCTGTTAGTATACGTGTAAGCACAGATTCTAGAGAGTGCAGTACAAATACATTAACATGCACTTGCAGAGGGCACTGTCGCCCACTTGCAGAGGGCACTGTCGCCCAACACATGCTTCTACTGGACATCAGAGTAAACATCACCCCGGACATCTGCCCACACGGGTAGTTCAGTGGGTTTTCTGCTCTCAGTGGTCCCGGACCATAAGGTCCCTGCGACGGGGTGATTATCAACAGTTCCCTGGCCAACACAATAATAACACAACACCACCACTCGGCTCGCACCGACTGGGACTCCCTTCCAGACCCCTACACAGTAGGGGATCCTTGCAATGGATAACTCCATTTTGGGTGGGGAGCCCATTGGGGTGACCCCTTGCGCTCAGGGCAGTTGGACACCAGCAAAAAAAAAAAAAAAGGACAATTTAATGATCATAATAATTTAACCTTCTAGAGCTCCGGGCTCTGGCGGAAGTCCTCCGGGCTTCTTGCCACCACCTCACCACCTGCTTCCCCTGCAGAAGGGAACCTGCACTACACAGACCCACCAGGGATCTGGGGCCCTGAGCACAAGAGTCCTACGGCACTGGACCCAGGTTGCTGTGACCATTAGTGCAAGACGACAGAGTCCTGCGGCACTAAACCCAGTTCTGTGGGCATGGGTGCAAGGTAGTGAGGTCGAGACCAGTCATGGGATCACCATTACATAAAAGATCACATTCCAATGCCGGACTGCAGGCCCGATTGGAATGCGAGCACACGGCCACAGCACAGCTATGACCTTGCACTCTAAGGCCACGCACACATAGCCCGCAAGGCAGCCATGGTCATGCTCCTTTACAGAAAGGGAACAGGTTCCCTCTCCCCTGCAAGAAGGACTCAAACCCCATCCATCCAGGCAGGCTCCCGACTCTACTGCAAGAGTGGAGGAGTAGCCTAGCCAAGAGACCAAGGTCCAATCCTACGAATGCTCCTTGGGGACTTGGAATGGTCACATACCATCCTTGCTAACCTGCAGGTACGAAAATGCAACCCTTGCAAATCACATCCCTTCTCCCACCGGTAGAATGACCAGTCCTGCAAGAGCAGAGGAGTAGCCTAGTGGTTAAGAGACCAAGGGCCAACTCCCATTGGCGGGCAGACCACCAAGCACCCCGCCCGCTTTGCAGGAAGGGCTACTGTTTCAAACAGTTAGAGCTGGGCCATCAGCACCAGTGCGCTTCTCCCTAACTTATGGCCCTAGGATCCCTAGATACCCCTTTTCCACCCCACTAAGTGCGGGTGGGCAAGAAGTAACTCCAGAAGCTGACATGGTTGACAACCACCAATTCAGACCTGGCCTGTCGTCTCCTTCTCTGATACGAATGGTATTCAATCCTGTGAGACTTACACAAGCCCCCAGGAACCAGACAGGGCAGTCGCGCTTACGCAAGCCTGGAACCAGACAAGGCGGTCGCGGCCCCCGATGACTGCACCAGCTTCCTCGATGACTGCATCCCCGACGACTGCGCCCAACATCCTTACGGCCACATACCTACCACTCGTAGGGCTGCAATTACCCCAGCCTGACGCATCATCACACCCTGCTCCCGCTCAGCTTGCCCAGGAACAGCAAGGGGACCAACCCGTCATCGCAGGTGACCTTAAATATCCTGTCAACCGGTCACGCCGTCCCCCACCTCTAATAATTCTGCAATGCCCCACCATCTGGTCCTATCGACCTCGCTGCCGTAGCTGCATCAAGGCATCAGTCTCGCGCCGCTCTTGCCGCACTCCCAGCATTGATACCATGACTTTCCCTGCTCACAGTGGTAATTCAGCTTCGGGGGCACCCTCTGCTTCTGCATCTCTGCCATCAAACCTTCTCGGCAGGTGCCCATTGACGACCATGGTCCCCCCAACCACTACTGCCGTGTAGGCGCGAATTTGGGACTGCACGTATACGTTCGGTACCACTAGTTCACTTTTCATGGGCGCACACCCATTAGCACTACACACTACACATTGTTCTGTGTACGCATTGCAGGTTGGCGCATGGCGCGCTGACGCCACCACCAAATAACCAGGGCACATCTTTAAAACATCCAGCCCTGATATCGTGTCTCAGAACCTAATCTCAGCCTCCCCCTTTCCACCGCATCGCATTACAGCTTGGGAGGCACCAGGTGTGGCTGACTCATCCTGCTTGTCCTTGGAGAAAACGGAGTTACTTACCTGTAACAGGAGTTCTCCGAGGACAGCAGGATAAGTCAGCCACACATACCCGCCCTCCTCCCCTGGAAAAGGTCTCGGCCTCTGTCCAGTACCCGCCTCCTAGCGGCTAAGGCTCAGCTAGTGACGAACTGGCTAGCTAGGGGCGGGCCAGTTGGCCCATGCTCAGAAGGGCGAAAGCCCTTCTGAGCTATGGAGAGTACTTCCGTCTCGGCGCCGTCGGATGACGTCACCAGGTGTGGCTGACTTATCCTGCTGTCCTCGGAGAACTCCTGTTACAGGTAAGTAACTCCGTTTTCTGCCTACTCAGGCAGCAGTTGCTGAGTGAATTAGCCACACCCTGAGGGAGAGGCAGGCTTGCAACAGAACAAAGAAAACTTTTTCTACAGCAGATAAAAGGAAGTGATAATGCCTCTGTATAAGTCTCTGGTGCGAACTCATTTGGAGTATTGTGTGCAATTCTGGAGACTGCATCTTCAAAAGAATATAAGTAGATTGGAGTTGGTGCAGAGGGTGGCTACTAAAATGGTTAATAGTCTTTGTTATGAAGCATCTGAGGACAGACTTAAAGATCTTAATATGTATACTTTAGAGGAAAGGCGGGATAAGGGCGATATAATAGAGACATTTAAATACCTCCGTAGCATAAATGCACAGGAGGGCCTCTTTCAATTGAAGGCAAGCTTTGCTATGAGGGGACATAGCATGAGGCTCAGGAGAAATATGTGGAAATATTTCTTTACAGAAAGAGTGGCAGATGCGTGGAATGGTCTCCTAGTGGAGGTGGTGGACAACAGGACAGTATCCGAATTCAAAAAAGCATGGGATGAACGCAGAGGATCTCTAAAGGTGAAAGGAGGATTATTGTAGTTGATATGGAAGGGCAGCCTAGAAAGGCCATGTGGTCTTTTTCTGCCGTCATGTTTCTATGTTTCTACTTCTATGTATTAGTTAGCCCACTATAGAAAGGACCCTAGAAATTTAAAATTGATACTTTTACTGCACAAGTAGGAAATCTAAAAGCAGATGTTCACTTAAAATCCAAGACTATCCTGCAGAAAGATGACTATGTTGCCTACAGACCCAAAAAGAATCCCCCTAGACCCCTTCACATCATCTTTCAAAGACCTTCCATAAAGAATTGGAATTTTGCCTGGCCCACAACAAAGTGGAGATAACTGCAGATGAGTACCCTCAACCCCACAATCTCTCTCTCAATAGCCAAGCCATAAGTAAGTAAAGAGCCATGTCGGGATATAAATAGGGTCCTAACGTAGAAGGCCCCTGATGGAGGGGCAGCGGCTTCTCCACGAAGAACTTTGAAGGTCCATGTACCAAGGACGATGTAGCCAATTCGGAGCGACAAGGATGACCAGACACTCTCCAAAGAGCTCTGTCCACTATGAGCCATGGGGGAAAAATGTAGAGGAGATTCTCCATCACCAATCACTGTACTAGTGCACTGACGCCACACGCCCCAGCCTCTTGTCACCTGCTGAAGAAAATCTCTCCCTTGGTATTTTATCTGCTCTGGCTTCTCCTTGAAGAGGCAGTCTCACTGCAAACCTCTGCATCTTAGGTAACCACTGAGACAGGAGCACCAGGCCCACAATACTACATCCAGAGTTGATGCTATCAGCCTCAACATGTGCAAGTACTGCCAAGACATAGGGGCACTGGTGATAACAAGGTCCAAACCAGCGACCGAAGATGGATAACCCTGCTCGCTGCAGACACACCTTGCTCTGTGCAGTGTTGAAAATGACTCCAAGCCTGTGATGGGTCCAACTGACTCCAGACTTGAATCACCACCTATCCAAGCCTCTACAAGACCTGGATCACTTGAGCTGTGGCCTCTAGATTCTGTGTGTGTGACTTGGCCCAGACTGAGATCATTAAATCTGTCTCCATATGCCTTATGACAAAGCCCACTTAACATTTTGGTAGCCAACCTCTGCACCGACTCCATCCTGTTTATATCTTTTGGAAGGTGTAGTCTCTAGAATTGCACACAATACTCCAAATGAGGTCTCACCAAAGACTTATACACAGGCACTATCACCCCCTTCTTTCTGCTGACCATTCCTTTTCCTGTGCACCCAAGCAGCATTCTGGCTTTCACTGTCACCTTTGCTATCTGTTTAGCCACCTTAAGATCATTAGAAACAATCATCCCTAGGTCCAGCTCTTCTTTCGTGGACAGAAGTACTTCACCCACTATACTGTACCCTGTATTTTTTTGCGTTAAAATCTCAGCTGCCAAATACTTGACCATTCTTCAAGCTTCGCTAGATCCTTCTTCTCATGTTATCTACACCTTCCTGAGATTCTACTCTATTGCAGATTTTGGTAGCATCCATTAAGAGGCAAACCGTACCCATTAGTCCTTCCGCAATATCACTTACAGAAATGTTAAAAAGAACAACCAACCAACGAGGTTGCATGATAAGCTTTTCCTATCTCTCCTGACAAATCTGTCACTTATCCAGCATGTAGATTCTGCCACCCATGTAGCAGGGCCCCCCCTTGACATGATAATTACCACAGCCGCTTTCCCCTTCCCACTTTCCATGATTACTACTTGCCCCATCTCATGGATAGGCCATCTTCTTGTCTTTTACTCATTTCAATTACCATTCCTCCTCTTCTGATGTTTCAGCAACTTCCTCCCTTCACCCCTATTCATCATATTACTCCAGAGACACCTTCTGCTTTTCTGGCCTCCAACACGCTCCTGCCAGCAAATTTTGACTTACTCCATGTTAATGACCAAGCTTTCATATGGTTTTCCTGCCTTCACTAAGCACTGGAGCAGGTTTATGTTTATTAAAACTTGATATACCACCCTTCATGGAGGTTGCTCCTCTACAGTCATGACATTCCAAGTACAGAAGTGGACATCCATGGTTCCATTCTGGATTGTACCTCCTTTGATCACAACTCCATAGAGAAGAAAGATGCTGGCAGAAGTCACAATCCCCAGTCTTTACCTATTTTCACTATCACCATCATTATAGATCAATGGTTACCATAGCTAAGAAGATTATGCCAATCTTATTGCTTCAGTCACTAATCATTCAAAGAAACTCTATTCCATAGTATCATGACTATTGCAGCCACAATGTACTGAGTCCTCATCAGAAGGAGCTCTGTCTGCTGACCAATTTGCCTCATTGTTTCATGGGAAGATCATTAAACTCCAACATAAACTATCAGGAGCTTTTCTCAGAGCAGATATTGGTGAGGTTCTCTCCATCTGCCCACTCGCCCTCTCCCCCTCCCCATTTGATTTTTTTTAAATCTACCCTCTCTCCTTCTCCATTGTGATAAGGAAGCTTATCATGACCCAGGAGACAGGGATAAAGAGAAGGAATTCACCCTTATCAAAGGACCTATTTTACAAGGTCAGAGACACAAAACTCCATTTACACCTAGAAAGCAGGTAATTCCTAGCTGCAATAGGTTGCAGATTGCCCCTAGTGGAGAAAAGGAGAGGGAATGCAGGCCCAGGGTAAGGAACCCTTACGTCACTGAATTCCCCAATTACTCAGCTGCCACGAGGCAGTTTGATCTCCAACACCTGAGAGGAGAAGGGGGGGGCTGGAGCCTGAGAGGTTTAAGTCTAGGTCAGATTATCCAGAGAGAGAGAGAGAGAGAGAGAGAGAAAGAAGTAGGAATGATTACTGGAAGAGGAAAGGAGCTGGAACAGCAAGAACAGCAGGAACAAGGAACACAAGTTGGAGGACAGGACGAGGAAGCTCAGGTGAATGGTGGCCAGAGCATGAGCGAGAAGCTGATACAAGCCTTGACCCAGGTATGAGCATTAGAAGCTTGTCTAATTTGGAGCACTACAGAGTTGCAAGAGACAGCTTTTGCCCTAACGGAAGGCAGTCAGCCAAGCCCTCTGAGCTAGAAACGAAGGTAGAGCCTATGCAACTGGGTGAACAGGACCTAGCTGTAGAAGAAGACGACTCATACATGGTTTGCTCTTTATGCCAATCTTCAAATACAGAGGGTTTGGAAGGGAGTCAACCGTAAGGAAAACCTCCAGAGTCCGGTAACCCTGAGAGCCTGTAGATAACTTGTGAAAGTCCTGTGTTAAAGGAGAAATACCTTTTGCTGAGCAAGCTGAGGCTGTCTAATTAAAACTTGTTAAACAGCTGCTAGCCAGTGCAGTGCACAGTCTGAAGCAGTGCTGACGGTGAAAGTAAGAAAAGCTTTGATTATGTTTTCACTATTCCTAAAAACTTTGCATAGAGAATTGTTTGCCTATGAAGAGTTTAACTTCTTGTTGGAAGTTGTCCTGTGCTTAAGGAGACAAACAGCCGGGAAGTGTTCTGGACTGAGAGAAAAGAAACCTACTTTAGGAAAAGCTGTTTCTGTTTGTTTTAAAACAGCACTGCTAGCCATATCTGATAGCATTGGCTGTTGAAAGGACTTTTCTTTATGCTGAAGAACATTATAAGCTGTTTTGTTTTGAGTTCAGTTATATCCTGATGTATTTTTGAAAGAATCCGGGAGAAACAATCCAAAGGTGTTATTTTGGGAACCTAGCGTTTTCCCCATAAATAAATTTCTGTCAAAAGCCTTACCACTCAAAGCCAACTACAAATGTGTTTTTTTACCTAAAGTCAAGTACCTTCTGACTGGACTACATTTCCCATGAGGCATTACAAGGCAGCCAGTCAGGTAAAGGCTAAATGGTGAATCTCTCCTATGACAAGCATGCCCCTCCATACTGTCTGTAAGGGGCTAAGGGCGTGACACCATCTACGCACCCCCAGGCTCGGATGCTTATGTGGAGTTCTTTCAGCCCGATATCATTAGCTCAGTTATCTAAACTTATTTCCTTCTCATGCAAAACAACCTGCCCACTTGATCCTATTCCTTACTCTTGGATCCCTAAGGAGTCCCTGGCCCTTCTCCCCCAAATTCTTTCCATTGTTAATAGTCTGGCATCTGGTATCTTTCCTTCCCCTTGGAAGAAAGTAGTAGTCCGTCCCATCCTAAAGAACCCTTCCATGGATACGACTATCCCTGCCCACTATATACCTGTCTCTAGCCTACCTTTCCTTTCCAAAACTCTGGAGGTTGGTTTTCTCAAAACTCATAACATCTGGAACACACCAATATCCTTCATACTTGACAATCTGGCTTCCATACTGGTCACAGGACTGAAACTATTCTTCTCTCCTTTCTTAGTGAAGTGCACCAAACATTTGATAAAGGTAATATCTCTCTTGCAGTGTCCCTAGATCTGTCATCAGCATTTGACTTGGTTAATCGTAGCACTCTTCATTTCTGTCTCCATAAAATTGACTTTTAGGGCATGGTCTTAGAATGGTTTCATTCTTATTTATCCGACTGCTCTCTTTCCATCACTATAGGCTAACTTTCTTCTGCCACTTATCCTATCACCTGCGATGTCCCTCAGGGTTCATTCTTGGTCCCACACCTTTGTAACATTTTTCTTTCCCCTCTAAAGCTTCTCATCCAGCAATCAGGAAACTCAGCATACTGTTATGCAGATGACATACTTCTATTCTTGTATTATCATCCGACTGCGTGCGATCTCACCTTGCTTAATTTCTCAGGTTTCTGCATGGCTAAGGTCAAACCATCTTATTCTCAGTGAAGACAAGACATCAGTCATCTGGCTAACCGGTTCTTCGAGTATGCAATCTCTCCGCCCTCTAATACTTGGTAACCCTATTCTCACAGTACCCTATTAAATATCTAGGGGTCACACTGGACCTCCAATTAACATTTCATGATCATATCAGTCTTGTAGTTCTACAGTCTTTTTTTTCTCTTTGTAGGATTAGGGCACTTAAGACCCTTTCTTCCCCATTTCACTGATGACTCTGTTTATATTGCTCATTATACCACGACTTCGCTACTGTAATGTCATCTTTGCAGTACTTCCAAACTATAAATGAAAATGACTCCAGACAATCCAAAACACCGCTCTGAGACTACCTGCTCATGTTACACGGTTCAACCACATCACACCCCTATTTATTCAGCATCACTGGCTACCAATAACTTTTTGCATATAGTTTAAAATTCTCATTTTAGTTCACAAGACCCTAAACATAGGCATACCTTTTTACCTTGCCACTCATATTATATCCCATCCTCTCCACCATGTCCTTCGTAATATACATGCTAATCATCTTCTTCTTCCTGTTGCATCATCGGCAAGGCTTGAATCTATCCATCATTCTGCTTTCTATTTTCTTGGACCCAGCTTATGTAATTCTCTCCCATCTGAAATTTTCCTGGAACCCTCCCTTCAGAAAGCCTGATCAACAAAGACCCCGACGAGAGTTTATAAGACACCGACAAGAGATTGTATATCGGCACAGGATCTAGCTCAAGCCCTATCTGGACAGTACCTTGTATTATAGAACATGCTGTATTATAGCGCACATTGTACATAGCTCACCCTAATCTAGAATCCCCTTCCTCACACACACTTCACACCACTGCCCCCACTGCACGAACTCCCCCCCCCCCGCACACTATTCCTCCTGCATTATCCCCCCCGCACTCTACTCCTCCTACACTGCATGACCCCCCCAGCACTACATCTGATTGTATTGTTGTGACACCGCCTTGATTTTTATGATAAGACGGTTTAGAAATACTTTTAAATAAAATAAAATAAATAAATAAATAAATAAATTCAAGGCATTAGTCAAAACCTACCTATTTCAAAGGGCCTTTGATCCCCCACCCTGAATACAATTTAGAGCAATCACATCCTACTGACCCCTCCTTTTTCGATCTTATGCCCCTATCTATCCTACTCTATCTTCTACTGTGGTATGATTATTGTTAACCATCCTATGCTAATTATAGTTCCTTTCATTATTTTCCTTTAATTTGTTTGTGAACAGCTTCGATGTGAAACTAAGAGGTGGAAAATCAAGTTTTAATAAACTATGGGTCCGATATTCGAAAGGCATTTACATGGTTTACAGCCCTGTAAATGCCTCTAACTGGGATATTCAATGGCACTAACAATGTCAGTTCCGCTGAATATCACTGATCTTCTCCCCTACATGCCCCAATGCTAACCGCTTAGCATCGGAGCATGTTGTGGGCATTCAGGGGAGGAACGGAGGCGGCAACAGTTGATAACCGGGCAACGGCGATATTGCATGCTTCCCAGTTAGCAACCCGCAGCTAGAAGATAGGTGAAGCAAAAGCTCACCTAATCTTTTAGCCACAGGAACTAACCAGGCAGCATGCAATATTGTTGCTGCCTAGTTAGCTACTGCAGCTGGGAGACTGTGCAGCAAACCCAGATATTCAATGCCAGGACCGCATATGACCCTAGCACTGAATATCCAAGCTTAAGAGTCGGTACATAACTGATCTAGATGAATATTGGGCCCTATAACTAACGGGACTGTGGTACAGCATGGTGTACGTTGGCAAGGGGGATTTTAAAATATCAGGCACACAACCGTTTGGAGTGGAGGAGTAGCCTAGTGATTAGAGCAACAACCTAGCACCCAAGAGATCTGGGTTCGATTCCCTCTGGCACTCCTTATGACCTTGGGCAAGTCACTTTACCCTCCACTGCCTCAGAAGAAAAGGCCTGGCAATTTACTTCCGGTCATACCTTGCCAAGAAAACTCAGGGGCTGCTAGGTCACCAGGAGTCAGCATTGACTTGACAGCACTTAAAAACTAAAAAAGAACAGTTCAGGGCCAAACAAAAAACACTTTTATTTCCCTTCAGGGGTCCAGCATTCACTCCCAGCTTGTTACCTTCACAAGGCTAGTTCTTAGTGTCCTTCCCCCGGCCCAAAGTTTAAAGCACAGAATTCAGTACAGCACAAAGTCCAGTCAGTCATTTGGGCTTCAGTGTCTGTAAATATGACTTCCACCTACTGAATCACCAACCTTACAGCCAGACTCCTCTCCCAGCCCTGCTTGGAAGGAGCTTTCTGTCTCCACCGGCCTCTCTCCTCCCTTGTGCACACAGCTTGCTTCTTAATCCCCCTGTCTAGGTTCTGAGCTATAGACCTTTTAAGGTGGACTGCTGATAATCTCTTTGGTCCATGTGATGGGGTATATAGGAAGCTACCTGTCCCTCTCCAAAGACAGATTCCTGCGGCACACCAATGGTAACATATTTTTCCTTAGAGTGAGCTCCATTTGCCTATACCCTTTGTTGACTCCCACTCAATCAATTTCTAACCCAGTCAGTCAGTCAGTCACTTTAGGGTCCACCCCTAGGGCACTCAATTTAGTAACATAATAACATAGTAAATGATGGCAGATAAAGACAAGCATAGTCCATCTAGTCTTCCCAACAAGGTGGCTAGAGTTGTAGAGTTGAATCTGCTGCCTTGTGCAGGTTACTCTCCCTTTATGCCTTTGCTTAAGGTTGTACTTGCCACTCCAGGCATGGTACTCCTCTCTGTTTATGAAGTTATATGTTTGCTTTGATTCCATCCTTTTGCTATATAGTGATCTTCTATGTCTGTCCAATGCCTTTTTTGAAATCCTTCACTGTTTTTGCTCTCACTATCTCCTTCGGGAGGGCATTCCAGGTATCCAGTCACCTTTGCAGAACAGTGTCAAAGGTTTTACCAAATTTATGACTCTCCCTCAGTCCAACTCTCTGGTCATTCAGTCAAAGAAGTTAATGAGATTTGTCCGACACAACCCGCCTCTGGTAAAACCATACCACCTCAGATCCTGCAATCTACTGGATTCCAGAAACCTCACTATCTTTTATTTCAGCAGAGTTTCCATTAATTTACTCACCACAGAGGTCAGACTAATCAGCCTGTAGTTCCCAACCTTATCCTTACTTTGACTTTTGTGTAAAGGGACCCCATATGCCCTTTTCCAGTCCTCCGAGACATCTCATGACTAAGGAAACACTGAAAGGGTCATACAATGGAGCCACTACAACTTTATTTAGCTGGATTTTTATACCGCCTTTTGCCGGGTCAAAGCAAAGTTCCTTCAATACTATCTGATGTATCCCATCTGGCCCCAGTGCTTCTGAAAATCATTCAATATCCATCTTGCTTATGTTCCTATTTTTCGGTGATTTCTAAGGACCACTATGGCTGCCAGCTCCTCCGACTTCTACTCATCCAAAGAGTACTTGCTGGATCAATTTATATATTTATTTAACATATTTTTTTATATCACTTTATCATTTTAGTCAAAGTGGTTTACATTGTAACTTAAACTTGATAATGTACATTGAACAGGGAAATTGATAACTTGGATTCTTCTGAGACAATGGAGGGTTAAGTGAATTGCCCAAGACCACAAGGACTGCTAGTGGGAATCAAACCCTGGTCGCTTGGTTCCTAAGCCAGTGCTCTAACCATCAGGCTACTCCTCTACTCTCAGCCAGCCCTCACCGGAATAAAGCCCAGACCCAGACCGGCCCTGGTACACCGAACATGTAAGGGCTTTGGACTCCTTTAAGGCTCTCATCAGTTTCTCCAACCTCACTGAACAGGAGTGTCCTTAAAAAGGTAACTTACACAAGCACGCCTTCGAGGCTGCATCTGCCATCCAGTGCCTCAGTCCTAGAGACCTCTGGCCCGCAACAACCAATATCATGGACTTGGCCAAAGTTCTTTCCAGGTCATATAGATTTATCTGCAAGAAAGTTCAACTCCTGATCCATGGGAGCAGAGTCTAAAGTCTACAGTTTTGAACACTTCTTGCCAGCATGCTCTGCCGTCTGCTGCAACAGACGCAAGAGGGACCTCACCACCAGGCTTCCACAGAGGCTGAGTCTGGCAGTCTTAAAGGTCTGATTCAATAGAGCCTCCATCCTATGGTCCTGAGGGTCTTTGAAGGTGGTCTCCTTTCCACCAGAATGGTGGGTTTGCAAGTCAAAGCAGTTACCTTGGCAACTTCAGCTCCGAGCACAACAGATCCTACACCTTGCCCCCATGCTGTAATTGCAGTGGAGGCTAATCAGGAGGAGGAGGGAAAAGCATTCACCTCAGTCCTTGTTGGTCTGGCCCAAAATGCAGTGCTGGCATCAAGTGCCTCTGCTGGCCTAATGCAGCCATTCCTGGAGCTGAAACAATGCCAGTCTTTCTTTTTTTATTTAAGAATTAACTTTTATGTAGCAACTGCTGAGAGAAAGAGAGCCTCTCCCTAGGCAGATTCCCCAGGTCAACCATTACTGAGATGAATCCCCCTTCCCCAAGGATCTCCCAGTGGTGATGGGAAAAGAAATCAACCCCACAGGACTGCTGCTCAGAGTTTTAGCCTCGAATTTAACATCCTCCGGGGAAGAAGCTCTAGGCCGTCTAACCCCTTAGCAGTCAATACCAGATCAGTGATATACATCTGTACTGTTAGAGACAGAGAAATACTCCCCGAGGAGCCTTCTGAGGGTGCTAATATAGCCTGGAGAGGGCTATGAGGCTCTTTTTCTGTCACCATCTGCTGGTAGGGGGACTTAAATCCACTCAGTTCTTGGTATAGACGTACAGGAAGCACAGAATTTTCTTAATGCCCAAATTAGTCATATGCGCTAATACTATTAACACTATTAACATTAATGGCCTGTGATTTCATGGTATTTACTTTATTGCAAGCTCAAGCATTTTTGGTATGCATTTCTTTCTGAATTCCAGACTCCCACTATTTTAATTGTGTATATAAAGAGTAGAGTGAATGGCATACACAGCAATGAAGATCAAAGAGAGTGGAAATGAAGGAGGAAAAACATAACATACATGGCCATTACATGCGTGGAGAGGATCAAGAAGCACAGAGAACAAAATGAGACGACCAAAACTACTTTTCCCACATAAGATTGGGAGAAACCATATGGTGTCTGAATATTATGTAAACCTTTAATCACAAAGGTAGAAAGCAGTACAGAAGGAATCCAATAACCAAACGAGGTGTGCAATTTCAGCCTGGAACTGCCACCGCCTGCAGCATGACCTGTGGATTTAGAATGGTAATGGAATCATGTGATTTGTTAGGGAGGGAGGAGACATTGTTAGACACAAGCCTGGACACACCAGGCTAGAATGTCCTTCTATCCCCTACAAATGTCCGTTGTCATGTTTGGCAAACAGGTTTCATCTACAAGGAAAAGTCAAAGTAAAATCTTCCACCTTTTCAAGCTGTCTTGATTCTCTTTGGTATTCAACTGGTATGAAATGCAGGTTAGAACTGTAAGCCAAAGCTAATGAAATTTAAAGGAATGCACATGTATTTTTCATGAATTCACAAGAATTTTTATACACAATTTGTATTTAGTAAATTCAAAATTAAATAATCTCGGAGGATGGGTAAATTTTACTCACCAATAATTTCCTTTCCTGGAGTTCTGCTAGATCAGTCAAGATCAAAGCGTTATCTCTCCCAACCAGCAGATGTGAGACAGAGAAAACACCAGACCAGTGCTGCGACATCTTCACTGGCACCTTACCCAGTACAGCTGGGGACACTCTTCAGTATAAACGTTAACAAGCAGAGGGACTCCAACTGAATCTGCCACAGGGGCCCCTGTCCCCAATTATAAGTAATCTGATCAGGGGAACTATATACATAATGGAGTTTGATCCAGCTGAGAGACGGGCTCCAGTGGAACACCAGACAGAAGCAGAATTCTCCAGGGCGGGTCCTGGACTGGTCTAGCATTGCTCCAGGAAAGAAAATTATCGGTGAATAAAATTTCCCCTTCCAGAGTGCTGCTGCTACCAGACCATAGGGTAATACCAAAGTTACTCCCCCATTCGGCAGATTGACAGTGCAGCAGACAGCACCTGTGTGCCAAAATGGGTAGCCCGCACATCTGCAAATCCAAGCCATAATGCCACACAAAGGTGGATAAGGAGGCCTTACAGATGTCCAATGGCGCCACCGCAGATAACTACACCCAGGATACTGCCTGAGCATGGGCCGTCAACCTGGGCAGCACCGCCTTGCCAGTAAGCAAATAGGCTGAGGAAATGGTTTCCTTAATCCAGCGGCCCAAAGTGGCCTTGGATGCCGCATGCCCTTTGCGGGGCCCTGCACATAGGACAAACAGATGAGCAGAGAGCCAAAAGGGATTCATAAGAACATAGGAACCTAAGATATGCCATACTGGGTCAGACCAAGGTCCATCAAGCCCAGTATCCTGTTTCCAACAGTGGCCAATCTAGGTCATACGTACCTAGCAGTTTCCCCAAAAGACACAGGTTCCACAATGCTTGTATTGGGTCAAGCATTGATATCCTGGACCCTTTTTAATAATGATTTATGGACCTTTCCTCCAGGAACTTGTCCAAACCTTTTTTAAACCCAGCTACACTAACAGCCTTTACTACATCCTCCGGTAACAAATTCCAGAGTTTGAATACACGTTGAGTGAAAAAATATTTTTTCTTATTAGTCTTAAATAGTTTACTCTGTAGCTTCATTGCATGTCCCCTAGTCTTTCTATATTCTGATAAGGTAAACAATCGATCTACGTTTACCCGTTCCACTCCGTTCATCAATTTGTAGACTTCTATCATATCTCCCCTCAGCAGTCTCTTTTCCAGGTTAAAGAGTCCCAACCTTTTTAGCCTTTCTTCATAGGGGTATCCTTCCATCCCCTTTACCATTTTAGTGGCTCTTCTCTGAATCTTTTCTAATAACACTATATCCTTTTTAATTCTTCCGCACTTTTAAATACCACTTCAGTTGTGGGTAACATCCCTACATCATCTTCAGTAAAGACCGAAGCAAAGAATTCATTCAGTCTCTCCGCTATAGCCTTGTCGCCTTTTAGTGCCCCTTTAACCCCTCTATCATCTAATGGACCAACTGACTCTCACATGTTTTTTGCTACAAATGTACTTGAAAAAGTCTTTATTACGTGTTTTTGCTTCTACAGCAAGCTTCTTCTCAAATTCTCCCTTTGCCTGCCTTATCAATGCCTTGTATTTAACTTGCCAGTGCTTGTGCTACTTCCAGTTTGTCATTTGGCTGTTTTTTCCATTTCTTGAAAGCTGCTTTCTTGGCAACAACAGCCTCTCTGACCTCACCTTTAAACCATGCTGGCAGTTTTTTGGACTTGCTTCCACTTTTCTTAAAGTGTGGAATACAGCTGGTCTGGGCTTCCAAGATAGTATTTTTGAACAACACCCAAGCTTGATGTAAGTCTTTAACCTTTGCAACTGCTCCTTTTAGTTTTTTCTTAACTGTTTTCCTCATTTTAGCATAGTCTCCCTTTTGAAAGTTAAAAGGTAGTACTGTGGATTTCCTTACCATCCCTCCTCCATTAATTAAATCAAACGCGATCATGCTATGATCACTTTTGCCAAGTGGCCCCAACACCCTTATCTCTTGCACCAGATCTGGTGTTCCACTAAGGACTAGGTCCAATATGGCTTCCCCTCTAGTCGGTTCATGAACCAGCTGCTCCAAGAAGCAGTCATTTATTTCATCTAGGAACTTTATCTCCCTATCATGTCCTGCCGTGACACTGACCCAGTCGATACCAGGGTAATTGAAATCACCCATTATTATTACTGTGCTGTAACTTTTGTTAGCTTCCTTGATTTCTTTGAGCATTTCATCATCCATTTGTTCATTCTGGCCAGGTGATCGATAGTACACCCTCACTGCCATCGCCTTCCCCTTTTTACATGGAATTTCAATCCATAGAAATTCTACAGCAAATTTTGTTTCCTGCAAAACATTAATCCTTTCTGACCCAATGCCCTCTCTAACATAGAGCACAACCCCTCCACCAATTTGATCAACTCTATCATTACAATATAGTTTGTACCCAGGCATCATAGTGTCCCACTGGTTGTCCTCCTTCCACCATGTCTCTGAGATTCCAATCATATCTAACCTCTCATTTAGTGCTATATAGTCTAACTCTCCCATCTTATTTTTTTAGACTTCTAGCATTTGCATACAAGCATCTTAGAGACTGTATTTTATTCAAATTCATCTGGCTATTGGTAGGCATGGGTAATTTGGAATCTTTAAGCTCTGTCTGCTCCATACTCAAGGGCATTTGGGCTACTTTACTCTTTTTTTGGAACCTCTCTGCTTTTGGTAGTATCCTTCAAGGATACATTCTTCCGAACCATGTGCTCTTGGGCGACTGTCGGCTTTCCCCCATTATCTAGTTTAAAAGCTGCTCTATCTCCTTTTTAAAGGTTAATGCCAGCAGCCTGGTTCCATCCCGGTTAAGGCGAAGCCCATCCCTTCGGAAGAGCCTCTCCTTTACCCAGAATGTTCCCCAGTTCCTAACAAATCCAAATAGTGCAGGAGAATCCTGTGCATATCTAACTTCCACAAGGACTCGTCCTTTCTGGTACACTGCTACAGGGAAAAAGTAGTCAAGAAATCTCTTGAGTCACATGAAATGGGGTCAGGACCTTCGGGAGGAAGGAAGGTACCGGTCATACCGATATGCCTTCCACCGAAAAGGTCAAGGATGAATCTCAACAAGAGAGAGCCTGAAGTTCTGAGATCCTCCGTGCTGAAGTAATGATGACGAGGAAGATAGTCTTCAAGATGACATCCTTGAGTGCACGTGCTTCAAGGGCGCAAACTGCGCTCCCACGAGTGCCTGCAACACCACTGGAGAGGCACCACACGGACACCACCGGCCGAAGCACACAAATGCCCTTCAGGAAACAGGCCACATCCCAATGAGAGTCCAAGGATTGGCCCTGAGCAGAACTGTGAAAAGCCGATAAGGCCGCAACCTATACTTGCAAGGAGTTACACGCCAGGTCCTCCTGAAACCCATTTTGCAGGAAAGACGGCACAGCTGAAAGACGCGTGCATCAGGGCAAGATGGATCACTGAGCACATCACTGCTCAAAGAGATGCCAGGCCCAGACACAAGCCATCGATGTGGACTGACACTAGGCCTGCAACAGTGTCAGTACAACTGCTGGCAAACAGCCCTTCCGTATCAATTGCCGCCTCTCAATAGCCAGGCCGTATGCAAGAAGGGACCCGGGTTGTCCATCAGGATAGAACATTGCCACAACAGCCCCTTCTGAGCCACCAAGGGAAGTCGCGGTCCAGCTTGGAGATCGACCAGGTCCGCATACCAAGGACAATGGGGCCAATTGGGAGCCATTAGAACAACCCGGTGTGGGTGCCACTCCACGTGCCTAAGTACCCTGGGGATCAGCAGCTATGGCGGGAAGATGTAGAGCAGTGTCATCGACGGCCATGGTTGAACCAATGCACACAGGAGAAACCACTACAGAGTATCTCAAACAGCCAGTCGCTTGGCCTCTGAGCCGCATGGCGAGATCATGAAGGCGTCCCAAATGGGATGGGCAAGATCAAGAGTGTAGCCATGATGGACATCCTTCAACACCCAGGCATCCAAAGTGATGTGAGCCCATTCCCGGAGAAAGAAGTAGGGCCGCCTTCCAAACTGGGCAACTGTGGCCCATCAGCGAGAGGGGTGAGAGGAAATGGCTCTGGATTTCTTAGAGTGTCCCGTGGAATTCTGTGACCACCGGGCTCCTTGAAATGATAGTCTCCGGCTTCTGGAGGGCTGGTATGAGGAAGACTGTCAGTGCGACCGATACCGATATGAATACCGGTACCTGGATCGCGAGGCGTGAGAATTGGAGGCCACTGAGCACCGAAATGAGGTTCTGGGTTTGTCCTTGGGCGGACACTGCAGTTTGACCTCGCCTACATCCTTCACCAATTTCTCCAGATCCTCCTCAAACAGTAGCCCGTCAAGTGTGCCTTAGAGGCAGGATCTGCTGACCAGCTGCGGAGCCATAGCCAATGCCGGGCCACAATGGCAGTCACTACCACCCGAGCAGCCAACCGGAGCAGGTCATAGAAGCCATCCACAAGGAAGGTAGCCACTGACTCTGGAAGAAGCTGTATCCAATGAAGTAAATTGTGGGCTGCTAGACATCTGCATGCAGAGGTCTGTAGGGCCAGGGCAGATGTGCAGAAGGCTGTCTTCAACAGGTTCTCCAGTTTGCAGTCTTGAGGTTCTCAAAGGGCCGCCCTGCCCTCCACCAGGATAGTAGTCTTCTTGGTCACTGCCATGACCAGAGAATACATCTTAGGAAAACACAGCCAATACTGGAGGTCTCCCTGGGACCAGGCATAAATCCTGCCAATGCGGCGAACCATTCATAGAGAAGCATTGTGTGTATCCCATTCCTCCGAGACCAGGTCCTGCAGCTCCAGGGAGAAGGGAAGGCCTTTGCTGGTGCCCTAACCCTGCGGAGGATAGGATCAGAGGTGGAATGGTCAGTGGATCCTGCGACCTCGGGAATTCGGAGCTTGGTCAAGACCTGACTGATGAACACTGCAAGTTCCTCCTTGCAGAATAGCCGAATCACCTGGGATGCAGTGTCATCCTCAGACTGTGATAATTTACCCTCCTCGAGGCTAGAGGCAGACAAGGCAGACAAAGCCATGTTGCTGCCCTGCTCCTCATAATCGGAAGAGTCCAGGTCCCTCAGTGTCCATACAAGAGACTTCTGTCGGTATTTGGTCCCCGGTGCATCCTTGCTGGGGAAAAGGCATTTCCCCAGAGAATCTGTGCTGTCAGCATCAGTCCAGATCTTGCGCTGCCCCGGGGAATTGTGCTGTCCGAAGCAACTCGCGATCTAGCTGAAGGATGGGAGCCCATGCTCCGGTTTCCTTTCCAGATCTCCCAGGTCTGCCAAAAAGCAAACTTTGCTGCATCATCAGAATTGCTGCAGGCGCCAGACAGCCCATTGCTGGAGAACCCCCTGGAAAGAGATTCGGTGGAGCTCTGTCCTCCCATTCAGCAGCCAGAGCAAGCAACTGGGGTGGTGGGGTGGCAGAAAGAGTCAAGAATGGGTGTCTGAAATCGGTAGCACAGGCAGCACACATTTGTCCAACCAACCCCCTGCGCTGCTTCCCACACCCTAGGCAACACAAGCCCTTGTTTGCCATTGCCTCAGAGGATGCGCACACATCTGTGCATCAGCCACAGGAAGAACAAATTAGGCGGGAAGGAGGACCAAGGCCTGCTCTGGTTCCCCAACGCCAATGGCATGGACAGAGGCAGCGTGGAGGAAGTACTCAAAGAGTCCACAATCGACGGGAATCAAGTGTTGCTGCAGTCCAGGAATCACGCTGCACTGCCGTTCAGAAACAAGTAGAAGGCCTGAGCACACCCCGGGTTCCGCAACTGTGGCGGCTTCAACAGGCATGGCGTTCAGGTGGGAAGGCAGCTTGAACCCTCCCCGGGATCCCCCACTTCGGCAGCGACAACAACTGCAAAGGAAACAGGTAACTTACAGATGATGAACGTTGGTAAGTGCTGCTATGCTGCTGCCCTGACCTCGAGCCCTTGGGGGTAGTGATGGGGGGGGGGAGGGGAGAATGAGAATCTCACAACCTGCCAACAGTAGAGAAACCCCAAAGTCTGCAGTCTCAAACCTGAGAGAAATAGTTTTTGAGGCTTTTTTTTGTTCTGAGAAAAATAAAAAAGGGACAAACAAAAACTTGGTCCAGGTTCCCCTTTGGCAGCACTTCCTAAGCAACTGAACTGGCTCACTCAGCCAGAGGTTGCCCCCCCCCCCCCCCCCAGGACGCCGTCCTGACTAGGGGTATCTCGTACAGACCCGTGAGTCTGCTTGGATATCTGGACTGTCCACCGCCCTCGAGACAGGGATAGCAGCCGAAGATCAGGAGCAATACCAGAAGTCAACCACCAATTGCTGAGACAGAGAAAATACTGAAGAGTGCCCCTAGCTGTACTGTGTAAGGTGCCAGTGATGATGTCATAGCTAGCATATCAAACCGTGTGTATTGCATGAAGAAGGACCAGGAGTTTCATGGTTTGAAACACGATATTGTGTACAACTTTTTTTGGTATACATCTCTAGCGGAAGATCCGCTGAGAACCTTGGATTGCTAAACCCGTAGGGGTGAAGAAGAAGAGAAAAGCAGTAATTGTGGAACTACATGAATGCTAGCTTGTATCCAGTAGAACTCCATATCTCATTTAATGGTTCTGATACAGCAGTTGCTGACTCGTGGATTCGAGATTGGATCACGTCAGATTTTGAGCTAAGTACTATTAATTCTATACATTCCAGGAGACTGAGGATGATTTTATAATTTTGCCTCGGTGTAGGATAAAAGGGTGAGTGCAGTCTTTATCTGAAGAAAAAAAGGAGGGTTTGCTACGAAAGAGGGAGAGTTCCCTCTCAAGGCAAACGATCCGACAAAAATAAATCTTTTCTCCTTTTTTAGGGTATATTTGAATGGACAGTATTTATCTCTTTGATATGCTAGTAATTAGGTGAGATAAATCACAGTTTAGAGTTTATATAGTTCTTCTAGTGATGATGTCATAGCACTGTTCTGGTGTTTTCTCTATCTCGCATTTGCTGGTTGGGGAAGATAACGCTACAGTCTGGACTAGTCTAGAAGCAGCGCTCTGGAAGCTACCATATTGTCTAAAAATGACCCCCCACCACCAAAAATGCAATTACAGCAACTGAGAAACATTAATATAAGGAATTTATTTACTGAAGTACGGTAAGATTTTGCAGTTAACATGTGGTAAATACAAAACCTCAGCGTTAACTGCTGGGGGTGTTCTCAGCAATTTGCCATTCATTCGATTAACGCCAAAACAATTTGGTTACCACTGCAGGTAACATGATCCACTTAGCTACGCCTATTAAGGTGGCGTGAACTGTGTCATATTATCTGCTGCATTAGCAGTTAACATGCGGTCACTACTTCCACATTACCTGTAAGGCGCAGTCTCTGCACTGTTCCGTGTTAACAGCTAACTGTTAATGCAAGGCAGCCATGCTGGTAGCCCATTAACATCTCATGTTGCATCGATGAGCTACAGGTTTTCAGATTTTCTGAAAATTTCTAAGACTTTGTATCAAGCATGACAATCCTGGAGTGGTGTAAATCAGTGAGGTTTTCATGAAAAGTATTTGCATTCACGGTATGCAATACATCTTGAGCATATTTACTAGGGATATCCTGAATAATGGACTGGCTTGTGGCCCTCCAGGGCTGCAGTTTGCAACAGCTTCAGATATGTATATTAAAACCTGCAAGAACTTGCTCCAAAATTTTGTTCCTTGTTCAGATTCCATATGGAGGCCTCCAACTCCATTTCCCACATTTTATCAACTCTCAGCAACCCCTAGTAAGTTCATTCTATATACACTGATAGAATCCCAAAGTTACTTTAAAAGTATCACACATTTTTTAAATCTTTGACACATGCTATAAGTTTTGAATTTCAATTTTCATTGCAAGTTTCATACAAAACCTCAAAAGAAGCCACTTAAATGTCTGAAAACTTGCTAAGTGAAATTTCATTTTTATATCTTGGAAGATCATATGTACTTTCTTCCAGCTCGGCTATATTCCACGCTTTAAGAAAAGTGGAAGGAAGTCCAAAAAACTGCCAGCATGGTTTAAAGGTGAGCTTAGAGAGGCAGTTGTTGCCAAAAAAGCATCTTTCAGGAAATGGAAAAAAGAGCCAAATGACGAAACCTGGAAACAGCACAAGCACTGGTAAGTTAAATGCAAGGCATTGATAAAGGCAGGCAAAGGGAGAATTTGAGAAGAAGCTTGCTGCAGAAGCAAAAACACGTAATAAAGACTTTTTCAAGTACATTCGTAGCAAAAAACCTGTGAGAGAGTCAGCTGGTCCATTAGATGATAGAGGGTTTAAAGGGGCACTAAGAGGTGACAAGGCAATAGCGGAGAGACTGAATGAATTCTTTGCTTCAGTTTTTACTGAGGAAGATGTAGGGATGTTACCCATGACTGAAGTGGTATTTAAAGGTGCGGAAGAATTGAAGGAAATATCAATACATCGGGAAGATGTATTACAACTATTAGATAAACTGAAGAGTAGCAAATCACCTGGGCCGGATGATATACATCCAAGGGTGTTGAAAGAACTGAAATACGAGATTGCAGACCTGCTATTAGTAATCTGTGAACTATCATTAAAATCATCTGTAATACCTGAAGATTGGAGGATGGCGAAAGTAACGCCAGTTTTTAAAAAAGGGTTCCAGGGGTGATCTGGGAAACTACAGACCGGTGAGTCTGACATCAGTACTGGGAAAAAATGGTAAAAACCATCATAAAGAACAAAATTGCTTAACATGTAGATAGTCATGGCTTAATGGGAGTCAGCCAACATGGCTTTAGACAAGGAAGATCTTGTCTTACTAATCTGTTATGTTTTTTTGAAGATGTGAATAAACAGGTAGACATAGGTGAGTCGGTTGATATAGTGTATTTAGACTTTCAGAAAGCCTTTGACAAGGTCCCTCATCAGAGACTTTTGGCAAAACTAAAAAAATCATGGGATAGGAGGCAGTGTACTACTGTGGATCAGGAACTGGTTAAAAGATAGAAAGCAGAGGGTAGGGCTAAATGGCCAATTTTCCCAATGGAGAAAGGTGAATAGTGGTGTACCCCAGGGATCTGTGCTGGGTCCGCTGCTTTTTGACATATTCATAAATGACCTGGAAAAGGGAACAACAAGTGAGGTTGTCAAATTTGCAGAGGACACAAAACTATTTAAAGTTGTAAAAACCCAAGAGGATTGTGGAAAATTGCAAGAGGATCTTGATAAATTGGAAGACTGGGCATCAAAATGGCAGATGAAATTTAATGTGGACAAGTGCAAAGTTATGCATCTAGGGAAGAACAACCCAAACTATGGTTACACAATGCAAGGTTCCACATTAGGAACCACCACCCAGGAAAAAGATTTAGGTGTCATTGTGGATGACATGTTAAAACCCTCCGCCCAGTGTGCAGCGGCAGCCAAGAGAGTAAACAGAATGCTAGGTATCATAAGGAAAGGAATGGAAAATAAAACAAAGAATATTATAATGCCTCTGTATCGTTCCACGGTGAGACCGCACCTTGAATATTGTGTGCAATTCTGGTCGCTGTATCTTAAAAAGGATATAGCGTTATTAGAAAAGGTTCAGAGAAGAGCCACCAAAATGGTAAAGGGGATGGAAGGATACTCCTATGAAGAAAGGCTAAAAAGGTTAGGGCTCTTTAACCTGGAAAAGAGACAGCTGAGGGGAGATATGATAGAAGTCCATAAATTAATGAATGGAGTGGAACGGGTAAACGTAGATCGATTGTTTACGTTATCAGAATATAGAAAGATTAGGGGCAATGAAGACTAATAAAAGAAAATATTTTTTTTCACTCAACATGTAATCAAACTCTGGAATTTGTTACCAGAGGATGTAGTAAAGGCCGTTAGTGTAGCTGGGTTTAAAAAAGGTTTGGACAAGTTCCTGGAGGAAAGGTCCATAAACCATTATTAAGAAGGGACCCAGGATATCAATGCTTGACCCAATACAAGCATTGTGGAACCTGTGTCTTTTGGGGAAACTGCTAGGTACGTATGACCTAGATTTGCCACTGTTGGAAACAGGATACTGGGCTTGATGGACCTTGATCTGACCCAGTATGGCATATCTTATGTTCTTAAAGACCTGTTCCAATGTCTGTATGCCTTCTCTTTTCCACCAGGACAATTAATGCAAGAATTGTTTATGGTAAACACTGAATTTATCCTAGGAACAATCTGGCAATATCAACTGACTTTATTTCAATGACTAATCACATTTCCAGAATTCTCTGAATGGTTGATACTCTTGCTAATTTTTTCCTAGCTTTCGTACAGAGAGCTGGCCTAGTGGTTAAAGCAACAGACTTGAAAACAGAGAAGCCAGAGTTCAGAGCTCACTGCCCACAATGACACTCCTTTTATTTTATTTATTTATTTACAGTTTCTTTTATACCACGCTATTGACCTTGGGCAAATCACTTTAGTTTCCACATATAAGCTCTTTGGGGAAGGAACTTATTCCACCTAAAGCCTTTTAAAACTTTATCTATAAATAATTATTTTTAACATCCACAACAAAGCAACCACATAAAACATCAGAGTTCATTCTGGTACAATAAAGTTTCTTTGCATTCAAACCCTCTTCCTTACTCCTAAGACCTCTCCCTCCCCCTCCCCCCAACATGTGTGATAAGCTATTCAGCATCTACACCTATATAAGAGCCCCATACTTTGTGAAACCTATTAACATGACCCCCTCCAATAGCTGTGAGCTTGTTGAGAAAATATATTCCACAGTCTAAATTTGGAATCTCACAACAAGCTACAACCAAGCACACACTCATCAAGGCCCAATGCCCCGAATCAGTACCTGGAGGTATAGATTGTACCTGAATTCTAAGAATGCTGTTAAGTCAGCTTGTGCATTATTTGGAAAGGCAGGCAAAGTAGCCAAACTTCTTTTATTGTGTATTAACCAATATGATACAGCAAAAAGCAAATTAATATATCATCCGCAAGATGGACAATGTAAATAGAAACACTGAAAGCAAGAAATTCTTTTAATTTGTCTAATAGCAATTAATAATGGTGTTGATATTCAGGGTTTAGCCAGTTAGCAGGACCTGGTCACTGGCTAAACCCTGCTCTGCCCAATATTACAGGGCACTAACTGATTAGTGGGCAGAGTTGAGGCAGTCCTGACAACTATACAGTTCGCGGTTGTATTCAGCTGCTAAACAGATAGGCAGGACAGGTCAAAGACTGTCCTAACATTATAAGAGTTTTGCTGAACATTTCTGCTAACTGGAAAGCTAAATTGTGGCTGGCAAAACCAGATATTCAGCACTATACACCGGATAGGCTCCAGTACTGAATAACTGGTTTCATTTTTGGCTGTGGCTGTCAGGCGCTTCAGCAGTGTAGTCCGCTGCATCTACCTCAAAGGGACTAGAACCAGCTTACAAGTCCAACTTTAATTTTACACAGATGTATTATTTTCATCTTACTATGTGCTGCCTGAAAAAGCATTCTGGAGTATACAGAGGCCACAGGAAAGCTCCTAAAATGCCAAAGTCCCAGGCTGTGCTGCTGTATGTTGCTGCAATACTTTGGCTATGTGCCTGCAGCACCATCTACTGTTTGACATACAGCATTACACCACCAATAGAGGACTGAAGACACTGCAGAGGAACCCTTTGATCTGCAGCAGTGTTCAGTGTGGAGCATCTTTCATGAGTCACATTTTTCCGTCTGCAGATTTTTACTCATTCATTAAAAAAAAACAAAAAAAACCCCTTCACATCCTAAAATCCCTCAGTGCACAAATCAATGGATGCCTTAGCACAATGCCAAAATCAATTTTTATGGAAACAGAATAGCATCAGAATTAGGATTCCTGCATGATGCAGCAGACTGCAATCAGATGGGAGGCAATGTGTGGGGCGGGGACTCGAATCGCATCAGCTGAGTTCTAGATTTCAGAGTGCAGAAGGAATGTACTGCATTTCAAAGCATCCATATATCATTAAGCAGTGGTGGAGCAACAATCACCTGGACCCTCTCCCCATCCAGTTTCTACCCTCGTAGTGCGCCGCCACCGCCAACCCCTCCCCCCCCCACCAGTGACCAGATCTCAGCTGACAACGGCAGGGTGCAGCCGGTAGCACAGCAGGCCAGGTATTCACTAACCCAGCATTTTCTGCACACTGGTGGTTTATAGCTCTGCTCAGCTGTTTGACCTGCATGATGCTCTATAGATTTCTGTGGTGCAAGGCGTGATTCAAACAGCTATGTACCAGGCAGCAGAGGCACCAGTGGGAGGCAAAGTGGGTTAGGGAAGCAGTGGGAATGCCACACTGCTAACTGTTCTCCTGTTGTGAGCTGGCATTGGGCCACAACGTGTTAAACAGGGAAATGGAGAGGTGGGAGACAGTGGTCACAGATGACGACATCTGCGAGTAGCTGACAGAGACACAGCTAAATAATTAAAGACTTGGGAATCAGGTCCACAGACCACCCCCCCCCATCAAAAATAACCATCCCTCTTCATTCAAGAACAATCCTGTCAAACATTAATAAGACGTCATGGGGTCGATATTCAGCAACAGCGCCATTTTAGTTAAAACCCGGCTATTCAATGCCGGGATCGTATCTGGTCACTGGCACCGAATATCTGGGTTGGCCAGACAGCCCTGCAGCTAACCGGCCTACATCAATGTTCAGCCGCTGCCCGGTTAGCTAACTCGTATGGCGGCTAAAGTTAGCAGAGTCTTTATTCTGCCCATTTTCAGTCGGTTTAAGATTATTCGGCCGCTGACTGGCTATCTTCGGTGCTGCACTCGGAATGCCCCAAAGCTACGCGGTTAGCATTGGCGCTTCTAGTGACATTAAAGGCTGATGTTCAGCAGCACAAAATATCCCACTCAACGCAATTAGCGCGGTTAGCAGCCTGCTAATTCCAGTAACCTGTTTAAATATTAAATGTTAAACTAATTCTGATATCACCTAACAGTACCATAGCTTCCCTCCACTGCCAGGCCTATTATGAATAGGGCTTCTGATTTTAAATAGGTATTTATCGGATAAACACTGGAAAAAAAAACCACTTCCCCCAAGTACTCTCACACCTCTCCCCTGGCTTGGCTTGTATCATAAGAACATAAGGTATGCCATACTAGGTCAGACCCAGGTCCGTCATGCTCAGTATCCTGTTTCCAACAGTGGCCAATCCAGGTTACAAGTATTTGTCAGGTTCTCAAAAAGGTGCACAGATTCCATGTACCATAGCCCGGGGTAAGCAGCGGATTTCCCTGGTCCTCTTTCCTTCAGGAACTTGTGCAATCCTTTTTTAAACCCAGCTATACCAATAGTTTTTACTACAGCCTCCTGTAACGAATTACAGAGTTTGATTAAACACTGAGTGAAAAAATATTTTCTCCGATTAGTCTTAAATAGGCTACATTGTAGCTTCATTATGTATCACCTATTCTTTCTACTTTTTGATGGACTAAACAATCTACGTTTACCCATTCCACTCCATTCATTAAATTTATAGACTGCTATCATATCTCCCCTCAGTTATCTTTTTTCCAAGTTGAAGCGCCCTAATCTTTTAAGCCTTTCCTCAAAGGGGTATCCTTCCATCCCCTTTACCATTTTAGTGGCTCTTCTCTGTACCTTTTCTAATTCTGCTACATCCTTTTTAAGATATGGTGACCAGAATTGCACACAATATTCAAGGTGCGGTTGCACCATGAAGTGATACAGAGGCATTTATAATATCCTTGGTTTTATTCTCCATTCCTTTCCTTATGATTCCTAGCTACTATTTGCTTTCTTGCTTGCTGCATCTGAGTAATGGTTCCTAATGTGGGTTGTTCTTCCCTAAGTACATAACTTTGCACTTGCCTACATTAAATTCCATCTGACATTTGGATATCTAGTCTTCCAATTTATCAAGGTCCTCTTGCAATTTTTCACAATTCTCTCGTGTTTTAACAACTTTGAATAATTTTGTGCTATCTACAGATTTGATCACCTCACTCTTTATTCCCATTTCCAAGTCATTTATGGCTCAGTTTTTGTACCTTTTTTGCACAGACTCCTCCTCCTACGTGATACAAATCTGCACATTTGACTCCACCAGAAAAGATACCAAGCAATAGCACCCTAGGCATGAAAACACTGATGAACACAAAGTTTTTGTATCCACACAGAACCCCCTAATTAGTTGAAAAATATGCACCTAAATTTACAAGTTATAAACTCCTAGAATAAAAGCCCTAATTATGAAGTTACTTTCCTGTAAACAAATGGAGTTCCTTTTTCCTTGTTATTTTTATATATATTTGTAACTACGTAAACCTTTCTGATGCAATCTATGAAAGGGCTGTATAGAAAGTCTCCATCATACAGATAAACCACGGAAAGCAGTCCGAGTCCCACGGCTTCTCACTGTCGTCCTGGGCAAGTCACTTAATCGTCCATTGCCTCAGCTACAATCTTATACTATAAGACCTTCAAGGGATAGGAAAACATCTACTGAACCTGAATGTAACTTGCCTGGGGCTACTCCTGAAAAAGACACAAGATAAATCCCTTGCCACATCTTGGCTTAGTAGTAAGGTTCATTACTGACATAGCTTGGGCTAAACTAACCCATTCAGATACACCGCCCCCAGGCGAAACCCAAGAACCCCAGTATACCACCTATAACTTAAAAACAGAACAAACTGGTCTCTACACAGAACCTACACACTCAGAACATACTACATACCTCAGGCACAAGCACGAAACAAGAATCAACCCTTAAACAGAAATATGCAGATAACAACAAATGGAAATCCGAGAAAGCCAGACTCTGTATAAAGTGCAACACTGGAGAAAGAGAAATACATTTCTTCTTGTGCTATGCAAAACATCGACATCGGAGATGCACATTCCCAAAGCCAATTTATTCCAGTCACTAAACTGAAAACAAAAGGCTTTCCTCCATCTTTGTTTCCTAGGCATTTTATTTTCCTAATTGGGTTGTCCCCAGTCTCTTTTCCACTTCCTGTGCCCTGGTCCTCTTAAATTCTTTTCAAGGCTCTTCTTTCCATTTCTTCTCTCCTCCTGTCTTCTTCACTTCCTCCTCTACATTTCTCTTATTTTTTTATTTGAACTGTTTTATATACCACCCCTTCCAGCGATCAGGAGCGGTTTACATCAAACAATTAGGTTACATAGAACAGTACAGAACAAAAACCTATATACATGGAACATATCACTTTCCAACGACCCCAGGATGGGTATTGTGTAGATACATAACTATATACATATAAGGATGCATAGCTTACCTAAAAGGATGCATTCCTTATGTCGTGAGCTGAAGGGGGGAGGGGGGTTCTACCTAGGAGGATGTGCTAGGAGAATGTTGATTTGCTGGGCAGCAAGTTTTTGTAGTTGGAGGGGGGGGGGGTTTCTTACTTGTCCCTTCAATTCTTTCCTCATTTGTCTTTTCTTCCATTCTGATTTCTTCTCCTCTTTTCACCCTCCACTCTCTTACTTATTTCCCAGCTTTCCATCTCCTTCTTTCTCCCCATTCTTACCCTCTCCCTAGCCCTCCCCAGCTCACATCTATCTTTCATCTCCCCCTAGCTGCCACCCCGTTTCTATTTCCACCACCCCTTTTTCACTCAACTGTCTCTCTCCCATCCTTTCCAGCGTCCCCACTGCCTCTCCAGCCCCTCTCCCTCTGCATCTCTCAACTTCCCTCCCCTTACATTTAGTTACCAACTCCATCCTTCAGACCTATGTCCTCTCTATCCTTTCCTCACATCTCTCTCCTATCCAACTCTTCTCTCTTCCCAGGATTTCCCCCTTCATTTTTCTTGGATTCCTCTCTCTTCACATTTACGCCAACCTTCTCAGCACCAGTGTGCGGCAGGCAGTCTGACAGGCAGAAGTAACAGTGATCTGTGCTGCTAGTTCTCTGGCCCACTCAGAAGCAATGACAATGGAGCAATTTTCTGCAATGAAAGCCAGGGGGAAATCAGAGCGTATGCTACAGATCCCCATAGCCCTCCTCTGCCTACACTTTGGTCTGAAACCAGCAGCAGGATGTTAGTACAGGGAGGCAGAGGACCCTGGGGCTGGCGGTGCTGTATATGCTCTGAGACCCCATAGCCTTCTGGGAGAGCAGGCAGTAGGGAGAGCTGCTGCTTTTGCTTCTCATGGGGTCATCTTCTAGCTGCTTCTCTAGCACCAAATGCACCATGGCATGTGTCACCTGTTTCTCAGACCATTGCAGAAATCAAACTCCTGCTTTCTGGAACCCCCTTCCCTCCAAAACAGGGGAGCTGTTTATATCATTCACTGTAGCAGTGTATCAGCTCTTACGTACCCAGCAGAGCTTGACTGCATAGCCTATTACATGCAATTCATTACATCTGCATCATTTATAACCAGCTAATAAGAAAGCTAAGTCAATGGCTAGATATAATCCCTGTCCTATGCAACTCCACTCAGCCTGCAAGTAGCAAGCTTTTGTTACTAGAAGAGTGCACTGTCCCAAGGACATATGTCTTTCAGCAGAGCACAGTTTCTGTACAAAATAATGAATTATAAAATAAGGTGGAGGGAAGCAGCAATTGGACTGAAAAAATATTCCCTTCCATCCCACCTACTACCCAGTTTCCCCCGAGCATGTGCTGAATAATGTGATCTGAGAACCTACTAACAAGCCAACCAGCTAGTTCAGACCCAAGTCAGTACTCATCTACTCTTGGTATCACATCAGTGCCCAGTGGACGCACAAGTGCCACACCAGAACTGCTTCCCTCTGCTAGAACTGTCAGTCAGCACAAGGGTTTGAAGGTAAAACCTCCCTCTCCCCCTCCAGGATGTGAGGCAGAGTTGATGCTGTGGCCACTGGGAGACACTTAATGCTGGTGGAAAATCACCGCTCCAAGTATCACCTCCATTTAAGCTCTAAAGTGTGCAAAAGGAAATCCTTCTGTGACGTTCAACTAGGACAGGCAGCATAATCTAATTTACTGCTCCCTTCACGGTTCACCTGGTCCACTGATAATCATGTTTTTGCTTTAGTTCTTTTTAACTGCCCCGAGTGTCAGCAGTTTACTTACCGTGGCTGTCACTTTGTCCCAGTCAGAAACAAAGGCACGAAATCCTTCCCCAAATACTGTGCCAGCAGTCCTGAGAGAGGAGAAAGGAAAAGCAGCCATGAGGAAAATACATTTAAAATGGTACTCTGAGAAAAGAGAGTCCTTGGGATTTAGAGGGCAACCTTGAAAGGCTATTTAGCCGGGTAAATAGGCTACGTGAAAATCAGTCAACGTGCATGCATAGTTCCACAGAATGCATACCTTTATCACCGTTGTGTTCCTGGCCAGAGGAGACTAAAGAATGCACAGTTCTGTATTTCCAAAACTGTGCGTGGTTTTTTTTTCCCAGGGAAAAAAATATTACCTAAAACTATCTCAGCAATATTCAAAGGGTAAGCATGCAAGCACTTTCTCCTTGAGGATTGATGCAAAGCCTATGGGTAAAATTACCTCTGGATATTACAATAAAGCACAGTTTAGAAACCCGCCCCAACAACATATATTACTGCGGTATGACTTTCAGTGACCGCATATTTTTTTGTAGTTAGAATAAATGGTTTTACCCTCTCACAGGGCAATAAGCAAACTTGCATTATGAAGTAAAACTGTTCCATGTAATGTTGAAGTTTTGTTCTCTCTAAACCACATTGATCCTCGGAAACTCAGTATATGAGAATAAATAAAGTTCAATACTGTTCTCTTTGCTCAGTCATTTAGCCTGATTATGTAACACTGCCATGACCAATGGGCAATATTTCAGACTTCCAGAAAGTTTGGCCCAGCAGCTTTCTGCTCCCTTATTGGTATTTCATTTCAATTGGATCAGCCTCTAGCAGGGCTTCAGTGCTATGAGCCTTCATTCACAGCCCCTCAGGGGTTCGCTCCTTGCCCTTTCCCTTCTAATTCAGTCACTGCAATCACGGTCCTCAGTTAAGGGACAGAGAATATGGCTCCCTCTAGAACCACTACAAGTGCACCATAAATCTGGCCAATAAATATCATCACTGTGTGATGACTGGGATTTCCTCCCCTCTCTGGAGAATGCAAAAGCTGCCTCTGCAGCAGCTTCAGCCCTGGCCAGCAGGAGAAGAAGTCAGGTACAGAACTTAAACCCAGGTCTCCTGCCTAGCAGTATGCAGTATTGCTATGGCCCTATATGGGACGCACTTGATGGATTCCAGGACAGTCTGTCGATGCTCAGCAGCCTTCAGGCGGATCTGCTCTCGAATGATATCAGCATTCTCCCGCTCGACCTTAGCCCGAGCACGGGCTTCTGCCTCAATGCGGAGCATCTCATTCTTGTGGCGCAGTTCCATTTCATGCTCGATCGTGGCTTAGAAGAGAAAAAGAGCAAGTCACAGATGCACCAGACATGCACCATCTATAAAACCCACTATTTTATATTACTGAACCGCAGGATCAGCCACAGCCTAGACCTCTGCCATGCATGGCTTGTTTCAACATACCTTAGAGGAGCGGGAAAGAAATGTCAGAAATGCCTTACAGCAAAGAGGTAAAGTGAACATTTCACAAGTAACCTATAGGGAACAATCCTCACTCACACATGTTACAAAACATCTCTTCTGTATCACTTTTACCATGACGTTCTTCTCCATTCCCCTCTCAGAGCACAGACGGGCACAAGCACAACATCATACTTTAAAAACATCCAATCATCACCGTGACTGAAGCAGCCTTGTGTTTCCTCCTTACATGAGACAGGAATCTTACCTCGCCTCATTGACTCCTGCTTTTGGACCGATTCCTCCTGCTTCCGCAAACTCTCCTCATTAAGAAGTTGCTGAAGAAGAAAGTTCACAAATGAGAGTCAATATGGCACAAGTGTGAGATTATTTCTATGGCAGTTTTCTCACAACTAATAACTCTAACAAACACCGCTACAAGGGCTTATCCACCAATAAATTAATGTACTTCAGGTACATCCTTGTTTTAGCCAAAGATGCCTCAGAATAGCATACTGTAGAGGTAAGAATTTAAGAGATTGTCTATGTCCAGCAGTTCTAAGGAGAACCATTGATAATTCAGGTGGTCACTTTAAGTGTAGGAAATGCCAATGTTGTGCAATCACTGAAGGAGGAAATCGGTTTACTGTCGGCGCTAAGACTGTGAAATTGCATCATGTAACATCATGTTTATCTACTTATGTAGTGTATATAATGAGATGTCCTTGTAAGACGATCTACATCAGGAAAGCCACTTGCCAACTGCACGTTAGATTGTCTGAACATAAATACAGCCTGTGCAAAAAGGAGGAGGATGCACCACTTGTCAGTCACTGTCAGCAGTTCAGCCATAATTTTTCCGAATTTAGATGTATGGCAATTGATCATATTCCACTGAATGTACGTGGTGGAGATAGGGGAAAATTGCTTTTACAGCATGAGCAGAAGTGGATCTTTAAGCTCTACTCCCTTGAGCCTTTTGGTCTGAATAATTCGATCAATAGGGGATCATTTTTTTGATCCCTTTTAAGTTTTTAAAGAATAGTGATGACCATGTGACTCCTCCTTCCACTTCTTTGGGCTGGCTCAGTTTTTGAATTTAAGTAAATGGGGTGACATCAGATGCTATGCTGGAGTTCACCGATTCACTAAAATTTCATGGTGACTCTTGGAGAAACTCTTTTAGCCCCTGACGAAGCGACTGCGAAACAAGGATCTTTGTAGGGCTCAACTGATGAAGATCTTTCTCCGAGGGATGTTGAAAACTAAAAAGATAAGTGAATGGTTATTGTCTTTGAATTGGTGTATAGTTCTGTATGCCAGTAGATTTTGTATGCTTTGTTTTCAGGAGCGGAGTTGTGTGGCCCAGTTGACCTAAGTAACGAACAACTAAGTTTGGAGTTGCTATTTGTAATTGAGCTATGCCTTAGAGTCTATGTTTGCTCTTTCAATATTTTTACAATTTAAAAATAATAAAAAATATTAAATACTGTATTACAACAAACTTGGCAAATTAGAATATTATTAGTGTTTGTGGAGTTTTTTTAAGACCTGTGATATCTGTGAAAGGCAATTCCCCTTTTAGCAAAGCGTTCTCTTGCTGCATAAAGGGATATTGATAATACACTGATGTCTTTTTCTCCTCATATCATAAAGTAATTATCACTTTGGTTTTTTGAGTTTTCAGCGTCCTAGGAAAGAAATTGAATGAGATTGTTTAGGTGAGTTATAGGTTAAATAATTAAATAATTATGAGCAAGGGTTTTGTATAATTTATTGGTGTTCTCACAACATCATCATTCCCAGCTGCCTTCTGAACACTGTTGGTTCTTCCACTGGATGTAAGCTTTTTTTAAAGCCCTCTGAGAATACTTTATTAGCATCAAGTATGCATAACAGCAGCAATAAAACCACTCCAGGGTTTAACATTTTTTGTGTGGCTCTGATCATAAAGGAGGCAATTTTATATTAAATGAGTATTCTGGCTTAGCCTTCTCCTAGTGAGGATAATGACACGAAGGTTGGCTTTTTCCTATCAAGCCCCAGCTCTTTGGAACTCCGCCTCTGCACCTTTTGGCTGAAGCATCAAAGATTAGGTTTAAGTCCAAGCTGAGTCCCTTTCTTTTTTCTCAAGCTTTTCTGCAAATACTATTGAGATGAAAATGGGCCCACCAGGACTGTGTGTCCTGCCAATTTAATTTTCTTTTTCTACAGTTTTTTGTTGTTTGATTGATTGATTTGTGTTTTGTTGATATTGTAAACCATCTTGGTGTTTTTATCCTCTAAAGGCAGTGTTATCAAGTAATTGAATAAACTAAAACTAAGTAGGACTGCTTTACGTAATATCTATTGATCAAAAGTCTGGAAGGCATAGGAGCTATTTTTATGCTAAAATAATGTTGAATTGATATATAAATGACTATCATATTATTTTTTTTAACCACTCTGGGCTGATCCTGGGTGTAAGGAAGGCAGTCTAGAAATATAAATTAAGAAGCTGTCTCACTTGTGCCGCAGATATGCATATGAATTTACACCAGTTTTCTAAGGGAAAGTATGTGTACACTCTCCCTCTGAAAATTACCCCAGAAAAGGTACTCACACTTGCACCCGATATTTAATATGCACAAATTTTCAACTTTGCTTTACTTGCATATGAAATACACACATAAATGTTAACCCCTCCCCAACACTGTCCCCAGGAACACCCCTATAAAAGATTCATGTTCAGGACTTAAGAGGCAGGCAGAGTTCCGGAATCTCAATGCATGGATGAAACAATGGTGCAGGGAAGAGGGTGCCTTTTCCAGAAAGATGAGCTCCACCTTAACCAGGTAGAACCATTACACTGCTTTGACCCGGTGAAAAGCGGGATATAAATGCAGTTAAATAAATAAATAAAATAAATAAATGTATCTTTGAAAGATACTACCAAAACAGGGAGGTTAGGGCATCCCCATAGAAAGGTTACAATAAAGGTAAAAGTAGTCCAAGTGCTCTTAAGTAAACAGCAGACAGAGTTGAAAGATTGCAAATTACCCCTGTCAACTGATGAGCAGGTTGTCACTATGAACAAGACATATTTTGAAATGCGTTTATACAGACGATAGGAATCAAAATCAAAATAAAATGGGATAGCTACAATATATAGCACTTAAAGAAGAAGTAAATATAATTGGTATCTCAGAGACTTGGTGGAAGGAGGACAATAGGACACTGTGATAGCAGAAAACTAATTATATAATTAGATCAAATTGGTGGAGGGGTGGCACTATATGTTAACAAGGGGATCAAGTCTAATAGGATAAACATTTTGCAGGAAACAAAATGCACTATAAAATCATTATGGATAGAAATTACATGTAAGAAGGGGAAGCGAACAACAGTGAGGGTGTGTTACTGTGCACCTAGCCTGAATGAATAGACAGATGATGAAATGCTAACAGAAATTAGAGAAGCTAACAAAATTGGCAACACTGTAATAAGACGACATTTTACTTCGCAGATAATGTCCTTTCCTCGAGTCCTGCTAGACCAGCCCTGATAAGTGGGCTATGTTTCCCTACCAGCAGATTGGTGGAGACAAAGAACCAATGAAAAGTCCAGGTTTCAATGACATCACTCATATACCTCCATCTGCCTCGTCCAGAGATCTCTTCAGTATTTGTGCCAAAGCATATGAGAGAACATAGCAAGCCTCACACAATCTCAACATGGGCAATCGTGAGTAATCAACAGTACAGAACTATGTACAGGAAAGCGGAAAAACAGAAGGCCATAAGTAAAAGATGAACTTGCAGAGTCAATTATAGAAATCATAGGGGACCCAAGGGGACCACAGCAGAAGAACAGAGCAAATAGAGTTCCAGGGACGAGCCCTGGACTTATCTAGCTGGACTCAAGGAAAGGACATTATCTGATAAGTAAAATGTCACCTTCCATATTTTCCTGCTAGACCAGTCCACAGAAGTGAAATGTACCAAAGCTATGATGCCACTGGGCAGGAAGACGACACAGCAGCTCACAAAACCTTGGAGCCAAAAGCCATATCCTCCCACGTGTAGACATCCAAGCGGTAATGCCTGACAAAAGTGGAAAGTGATGCCCACATTGTCACCCAACAAAGGTCAGCAAGGGCTACTGAGCTCCGCTCCACCCATGACACTTGCACTTGGGTAGAATGGATGCATAAACCCTTCAGAACCAGCCAGTTCCACAGCAGATAGGCCGGGGCAATGCCTCCTTAATCCAGTGCCCCAAAATAGACTTAGCCACCGCATCACCTTAGCATGGACAAGCAAAAAGAGCAAAAAAATGGTAGGATTTACGAAAAGAATTTGTAACCTCCAACTAATGGAGAAGCATCCTCCAGACATCCACAAAGTGAAGATCCTCATCTTTTCCCCAACACTGCTCCTTAGAGAAGGGAGGGCAGGCAAACCACCTGGCTCACATGAAAGGGAGAAATCACTTTAGGTAAGAAGGAAGGCACAGGCCGAATGGAAACAGCCTCCTCAGAAAAGGATATGCAAGGATTTTGGCAAGATAGATCCTGCAGCTCAGAAATCCACCTTGCGGAACAAACTGCGACCAAGAAGACCGTCTTGAGTGTCAAATCCTTCAGAGTAGCATGCTTCAACAGCTCAAAGGATGCTGACATCAAGGCCCTGAGCACTAGACACAGACCACAGGGAGGGACCACAGACATTGAACCCCATGAAGAAAGCGCAAAACATCTGGGTGTAAGGCTAGAGTCTTACCAGCCACCGGACCTCTGAAACAGGCCAAAGCTGCCATCTGAACCATCAGGGAGCTAAAAGAAAGGCCCTTCTCCAGAGTGTCCTGCAGAAAGACCAACAGAGACAGCACCTTGGTTGTCTCAGGAGCCAGCTGCCGTATGCTGCATCATCATTCAAAAAGGCACCAGACCCACATGTATTCTAGATTGGTAGACCTCCTCAGGGCTCCATGCAAAGTGGAAACCAATTCCAGAGAGTAGCCATTATGCGCTAGCCATCTCCTTTCAAGAGCCAAGCCATAAGCGAGAAGGGAACTGGGTTCTCCAGGACAAATCGATCCCTGACACAAGAAACCCCAAAACAGAGGCAAATGAAGAGGCAGTGTTTGCAGGAGCCACATCAGATCTCCAAACCATGCTCTCCTTGGCCAATCCAGCACCATCAGAATCACCCTTCCCGGGTGGTGCTCTATACGCCGAATCGCACACCTCACCAGGAAACACATACAGCAGGTGTTGACTTGGCCAAAGCTGGGCCGGGGCGTCAAAGCCTTCGGACCCCGTCTAAGTCTGGCAATTGAGGGCATGGCACATTTTGGCAATGGAGCTAATTTCCATCAGATCCATCTCGGGGGTAGCCCGGCAGCACAGAATTAGCTGAAACGCCCCCTAATTCAACTCCCACTCTCCTGGATCCACAGAATGCTGGCTGAGAAAGTCCGCTGCCACACTGTCCATCCCAGAAATGTGCTGAGCCGACAAGGCTAGGAGGTTCTTCTTCACTCAGGCGAATAGGAGAGCCATCTCCTGAACTACTTCTGCACTCCTCATGCTGCCTTGGCAATTGACATAAGCCTCTACTGTGGTGTTGTTTGAAAACACTTGAACCGCCTCGCTCTCGACCAGGGGCCGTAAACGCAGAAGAGCCAACATGATGGCTTTCACCTCAAGGCGGCTGATGGACCACACTGCTTCCCTGCGGTTCCAAAGGTTCTGGGCTGTGTGGTCTTGGCAATAGGCTCCTCGGCCCGAAAGACTGGCAGCCATCATCAGAAGGATCCATGAGAAACTGTCCAGCAGCAAGCCCTTTCTCAAATGACAGGGCTGCTGCCACCAATGCAGGCTGGCCTTCACCATTAGCGGGAGACTGAGCTTGAACTCCTGAGAACTCGGGGACCACAGAGTCAGCAAGGGCCATTGGAGTGGCCGGATGAGAGCATGCACCCAGGACACCGAATGTTGCCGCAATCAATCTGAGAAGCTGAACATAATCCCAAACTCTGGGAGCCTGCTGCCAACAGAACAGCGCCAGGCAATCCAACAGCCTTTTGACTTTCTCTACTGGTAGGAAAACTGCCCAATCAAGTATCGAAATGTGCTCCCAGGAACTCCAGGGGCTGTGAAGGCAACAACTGGCTCTTCCCCCGATTGATCACCCAGCCGAGGCTTTCCAAAAAAGACACCACTACCCGAGACACCTCAGAAAAGAGAACAGGCTCGGATGATCCAGTCATCTAGATATGGGTGCACACAAATCCCTTGGTGCCATTGCGCCGCAGTTACCACCACCATGACCTTGGAGCATGTCCGTGGGGCAGTGGAGAGTCCGAATGGGAGGGCGGCGAACTGAAAGCGAGAGCCAAGCACGGCAAAACACAGATACTTTTGCTGATCCTCCCATATCGAAATATGAAAATATGCCTCGGCCAAATCCAGAAATGCCAGGAACTCCCCTCAGAGGACCATCTGAATCATGGATTGCAAGGTTTCCATTCGGAAGCACCGGACATGCAAGTGCTCGACACCCTTGAGGTCCAGAATGGGCCAGAAGGATCCGTCCTTTTTTGGCACCATGAAATAGATGGAGTATCTGCCCCTGTTCCTGCCCCACTCATACAGGGGGATGTGCACCACTGCCTGCAGGAGCAGCAACTTGTACAAGGTGGTCCGTACAGTGGCCCGTTTGATTGCAGATCCACAATCAACTCTTTGCATTCAAGGACATAGATGTACTGAACGGTGTCTAGCAACAGCGATCCTTAGTGACCCAGGTCCATTCCTGAAAGAAGAGGTGAAGCCAGCTCCCAACTGGAGGAACAAGGGAATGGGCCCCCAAGAGCGGCACTGGAGGGTCCTCCTCTCTGGGCCCACATGCTTCACAAAAGGACTGAAAGTGAGCCAGAGATCTGGAAGCAGCAGAGAAGAAAGGCTTTCCAGGCCGGTAACAACAAAAGCCTTCAGACCCCCCAGGAGTCCAGCCAGTGTGCCTGCAGGGAACAGACAGAAACTGATGGGAAGGGGGCTGCTGCCCACTTCACAGGTCCCCTGGACCTGTCCTCCAGAAGACAGTAAGATTTTGTCTCACCCAGGTCCTTCAGCAGCTTCTCCAAACTGGCCCCAAAAAGCAGCTTTCCTTTAAAGGCCAGTCGGGCCAACCAGGCTTTGGAGGATGTGTCTACCACCCAGTGTTGAAACCAAATCCGGCACTGTGTCACCATTGACAGGGTCACTATCTCTGGCCGCTAAATGTACCAGGTCATACAAGGCATCAGAAAGGAAAGCCGTAGCAGATTCCAAAAGAGGGGTAATATTATCCAGCGGAAGAGACTGAATCCACCAGAGTAGGGCTCAATACGTCAGGCCTGTGCATATCACCAACTAAAGAATAGCAGCTGCCACAGTGAACTGGTTCTTCAACAACAAATCCATCTTTTGGTCCAGAAAATCCTTCAAGGCTGATTCGCCTTCCACAGGAAAGGTGGTCCATTTGGTAATAGCCGTGACCTGTGCAACTACCTTGGAAATATCAAACTACCTAATGCAGTTCTTCTCCAGAAAAGCATACATCTTATATGCCCTTAGATCTTCGCAGGAATCGGGGGAATTCCACTCTGACTAGATCATGTGCTCGATCACCTCAGAGAAAGGGAAAACAGTAGTGGACATCTGCACCCCATACAGGAGAACATAAGAAATGCCATACTGGGTCAGACCAAGTTCCATCATGCCCAGTATCCTATTTCCAATAGTGGCCAATCCAAGTCACATGTACTTGGCAGGTTCCCAAAGGCTACAGATTCCACAATGCTCATCCTGTGGTAAGCAGTGGATGTTCTGAGTCCTCTTTAATAATGGTTTATGGACATTTACTCCAGGAACTTGTCCAAACCTTTTTTAAACCCAGCTACACTAACAGCTTTCACTACATCCTCAGGTAATGAATTCTAGAGTTTGATTACGGGTTGAGTGAAAAAATATTTTCTCTCATTAGTCTTAATGGGTTACATTGTAGCTTCATTGCATGTCCTCTAGTCTTTTTAGTGGGTGCACTTTAAGCTCCTGCTCCATGGCTGGGGCATCTGTCAAGTTCAAGGAGGATCAGGCCCTGGCAATCAATGCCACCAGCTCCTCCTTCCGGAACCGGCGGATAACACTAGAGTCTTCACAATCCTCCGAAGGCGAGAGTAGTTCTTCGTCCACATCAGATCCCAGCTCCGAGACATCAGAATCCAAAGCTCAGGTAGATCCCAGGTGATTCCCATCTCCAAGGGATGACCTTTGCTGGGGATACTGGCATAGGCAACCAAACAGGGCTTCCACTTTCAGTCTGAATTTTGGGGAGGACAATCCAGAGTTTGGAAGCTCTCCTCTCTGAAATGACCCCCCCCAACCCCAGGGGACACAACCGCCACAGATCCCTTCGTGGATGGGGAGCAGACACCAACATGGTCGACAGACACTCCAGTTGGCTGGTTATTCTTACCCGCACACGATCCGCCACCTCCTGCCCTGAGGCAGGCAAGGCCGGACTAACTGCATCCCCCAGCTGAGAGAGGGGGAGCAAGCTCTCTAGGGATGACTCAGAAACTGCCATGCAGGAAGAACAGTCCATAAGCCAGAGATGGGGCACTTTGCTTGCCACAGGTCAAACAACATTTCCTGGAAGAAGACAGAGAGTTAAGACAAGTATCCCAACAGCATGCAATAAGGCCATGACAGCCAGGAAGGCACGCGTTAACAGCGCTATTACAGCAATGCGCATTACAGGCACAAAGGTAGAATACTTGTTGGAGCCACTTGAGTAGAACACATGCATGGACTGCGCAACCGCCAGGAGAACAATAAGAAAAAATAACAACCCGTGCAGAAAACGGTGGGAAACTGCTGCACCATGCCAACACTTTACCCTGAGTTGCACCTCAGATGGATGGAATTGGGAGCCCCTAACAAGGACAGGCCTTGGTACTCACCCCCCGAGAGCCCCAGGCAGAGAATCGATGCCGGACTCAGCTCTACTCTCCTGAAACTATCTTTCTGGCTTTGCAGATACTGCTTTTAAAGTGGCCAGCAGGCAGATCCCTCTGAGAGACTTCTGTAATCTTCAGGAGACAGTCCATATTTTCCAACCACTTTGCCTTCTTCTTTGTTGCCAACTTTTGCGTTCCATTCACCCATGACTATCAGGACATCCTGTTTGCATGTTCTGTCAATTTCAGCTTGTATTTGTTCATAGAACTCATCAACTCTTCTGAAGCTGTTGTTGAGGCATCTACCTGAATTACAGTTGTGTTGATGGGCATTCCTCATAGACGGATAGAAATTAAGCGTTCACTGATTGCACTGTATTTCATTACAGTTCTTGCAAGTTTCTTCTTGATTATAAACGCAACAGCATTTCTTTGTTGTCTTTCATTTCCAGCATAGTAGACCACGTGATCATCAGAAGCAAAGTGCCCAGTTCCAGTCTATTTCAGTTCGCTGACACCCAACAGATCAAGATATACACATTCCATTTCATTCTTGACCACCTCCAACTTCCCTTGGTTCATGTTTCGTACGTGCTATGACCCAATATGTAAGACATCTTTACAGTTTCTGACTCTCATTTCATGTGCGGCTACATCAGCAGTCAGATGTCCCGAAGGCTTTGATCCAACCACATCATAAATGCTGGCTTTCCTCTGAAAGGTCTTCAGCTTCCTCCCCAGTAGCCAGATGAGTGCCTTCTGACCTGGGGGTCTCATCTTCCAGCACTATAGTGCACTTGTTTTGTTGTGACTATCCACTGGGTTTTTGTGGCAAGATACGGAAGTAGATTGCCAGGCCTTTCTTCCACGTAGGTAATTCTAGTGTTGTTGCAGTTGTCACAGAAATGCAATCCTCCACCGCCAAAACCGTCCCATTCTGCTGCTGCCCAGGTGGGCAAATACCTGTGGAAAATACTTGTGTATTTTCCACAAATACACAGAGGGCGACAAAAATGATAAAGGGGATGGAAGGATACCACATGAGAAAAGGCTCAAAATGTTAGGGCTCTTCAGCTTGAAAAAGAGACAGCTGAGGACAGATATGATAAAGCTCTATAAAATAATGAGCAGAGTACAACATGTAAATGTGAATTGGTTGTTTACGTCTTCAAAAAGTATAAAGACTAGGGGACGCGCAATGAAGCTACAAAGTGATATATTTAAAACTAATCTAAGAAAATATTGTTTCACTCAATGCATAATTAAGCTCTGGAATTCGTTGCCAGATGATGCAGTAAATGGAAATTAGACTTACCTGCTAATTGGGTTTCCTTGAGGAACTCCAGTCCAGTCCTGCACCTCTGGGTAGTGCACCTCTCACAGCAGATTGGAGACTGAGCATGTCATCTTTTGATGACACTCTTGTACTTAAATAGCTGGCACTTCACACGAGCCCCAGTAACCTATTGACAAAGCAGACTCACAGGAGCAACAAATAAGTCATAAAATTCTCTTATTTAAAAAAACAAAACAATTCTTCCTCTACATAATCTAAATCAGCCCCCACCTGGAGAGAAATCCCCCATCCCCCCAGCATGAGGAGGCTTACCTATGGGACACCAAGTGATGCCGCGCATCCTGGAGTGTGAGATCAACAGCTCTCCTGGTCAGTCCCCCTCCAATGCTGACCCTCCCCTATTTCTCGGCACCCTCTGTCCACTTCTTCACGTGAACTAGCTTTAAGCCTGGGATGCTACAGCAAAATACCTAAGAACACTCATGGGAGGGATCCCGAATTGGACTGGAGTTCTTCAAGGAACCCCAATTAGCAGGTAAGTCTAATTTCCATTTCCTTAGTATTCCTCCAGTCCAGTCCCGCACCTCTGGGATGTAACAGAGCAGTCAAACTAATGGGAGGGACCTGCAGAACCAGCCTGAAGCACCACCAATCCAAAACAAGCATCCAGGCAATAATGCCTTGCAAACGTATGCAGCGAAGGCCAAGTTGCCGCCTTGCAAATCTCTACTGGTGGACTAAACTATATTCCACCCACAATCCCTCCGGCACCACTCTGCCTCTTAGGATGCAAGCCGACGCGATCGCTTCTCTGATCCAATTGGAAATGGAGGCTTTCGCCACCGCATCTCCTCTGCGCGGCCCTCCAAACAGCACAAATGATTAGATTTCCGCAATGGCGCTGTTCTCTTCAATTACCTCCAGAGAACCCTTTTAACATCCAAAAGGTATAACTTGCGGTCAACCACACCTCGATAAAGCTGGGTGGGAAACTGACTGGTTCAAATGAAAGACCAAAACCACTTTGGGCAGGAAGGAAGGTACCGGCCGAAGGACCACCTTCTCCCTGGAGAAGAAAAGGAAGAGCTTCTGACACGACAATGCCTGAAGCTCTGAAATCCTGCATGCCGAGCAGATCGCCTCCAGAAATATCATCTTCAAGGTCAAATCCTTTAGAGATGCCCGAACCAATGGCTCAAAAGGCTCCCCAGTAAATGCCATTAGCACCAAATTGAGGTCCCACAGCGGTACTACCTACCTCTGTGGCAACCTCAGGTGACTGACTGCCCTGAGAAATCTCAACACGTCAGGATGAGTACCTAATGGCACCCCTTGGACCTTTTCCCGATAACAGGAAATCGCCACCAGCTGAACCCTCAAGGAACTAGCGGCTAAACCCTTATCAAAGCCAGCCTGTAAGAACTCCAGGATGTCAGGCACAAAATGCCGTGGACGGTCAAGACTTCCTATCCGCACACGACGACTCAAAGATGCGCCATACCCGGATGTAGGCCAAACAGGTAGATCTCTTTTGGGCTGTCAGCAGGGTTGCAATCACTGAAGCCGCATACCCTTTCTTCTTTAGCCTCGCCCTTTCAAGAGCCATGCTGTCAGCAAGAATCGATCCACCTGAGGAATGTGTACCGGCCCCTGCGTCAGAAGATCCTCTCGAGCCGGGAGCCACCACAGTTGGTCCGCTTAAATCCTCACCAGATCTGCATACCACGAGCATCTTGCCAATCCGGGGCGATCAGAATGATGTATCCCAGTGAGCCTCTATTCATTGTATGACCCAGCCTATGAGTGCCCATGGAGGAAACACGTAGAGGTGATCCTCCTTGGGCCATCTTTGCACTAGAGCATCCAGGCTCTCTTACATACTCTCTCTTCTCCTGCTGAAGAAGCACTTGCCTTGGCTGACTCGAACGTTGCCATTAGGTCCATTACCGGAGTGCCCCACTGGTGTACCGCCTGCTTGAACACAATCTGGTTGAGACTCCACTCGCTGGGATCCACGTGTACTCGGCTTAGATAGTCTGCCATCACGTTGTCGACCCCTGCTACGTGGGCTGCTTAGAACGCCAGTAGCCAGCCTTCCGCCCAGCCGAACAGCAGTTCAGCCTCGTCCTCCAAGGCTAAACTGCCCGTGCCTCCCTGGCGGGTGATGTAGGCAACCATGATCGCATTGTCCGAGAACACCGTACTGCTTTCCCCTACAACCATGGTCTGAAGCTCTGTAGCATCAGGGCCACCACCCGCATTTCCAGGCTGTTTATCGACCAATGGGTCTCTTGTCCCTGTGCAAAGCGACCCTCGCAATGAACTCTCCAACCAGATAGGCTGGCGTCGGTCATCAGCGGGATCCAGCTCAGCGACTCAAGGGGCATGTCTCTCTCCAGGTTCCCTGGATGAAGCCAACACCAGAGAGCTCTCCTGGTCTTCTGTGGACAGGAGAGCACCTTGGACAAGGGCTGCGCCTGATGTGACCACCGGCGTAGCAGAGCTCTTTGTAACAGCTGCATGTGTATTCTTGCCCATGGGATGAGTTTGAGTATGGCTGCCATAGTCCCATGGATCTGCAAATAATGCCAGACTGATGGTGCGCCAGTTTCTGAAGATGACGGTGCCAAGTTCTGCAGCCTCCACGCTCGCTGTTCTGGAAGGAAAACCTTCCCTACATTGGTATCGAAGTGCACTCCCAAATACTCCAGCTTCTGGGATGGCACCAAATGGCTCTTGCTCTCGTTGACCACCCAACCGAGACTTTGAAGAAACTGCAACACCCGCTTCGTTGCCTTCTCGCTTTCGTCCCTGAACTTTGCTCTGATCAGCCAGTCATTGAGGTATGGGTTTACGAGAACTCCTTCCTTGTAGAGCGCTGCTGCCACCACCACGATGCCCTTGGTGAAGGTATGCGGAGCCGTTGCCAGTCCAAAGAGCAAGGCCCGGAAATGGAAACATAGAAACATAGAAATATGACGACAGAAAAAGACCACATGGCCTATCTAGTCTGTCCTTCCATATCAACAACTACAACAGTCCCCTTTTTTCCTTTAGAGATCCTCTGTGTTTGTCCCATGCTTTTTTGAATTCAGTTACTGTCCTCATCTCTACCACCTCCACTGGGAGACTATTCCATGGATCCACCACTCTTTCCATAAAGAAATATTTCCGCATATCACTCCTGAATCTATCCCCCTTCACCCTCATCCCATGTCCCCTCGTAGCAAAACTTGCTTTCAATTGAAAGAGGCTCTCCCCCCTGTGCATTTATGCCATGGAGGTATTTAAACATCTCAATCATATCACCTCTATCCCACCTTTCCTCTAAAGTGTACATATTAAGATCCTCAAGTCTATCCTCATATGCTTTATAATGAAGACCACTAACCATTTTAGTAGCCACCCTCTGCACCGACTCCATCCTGTTCACATCCTTTTGAAGGTGCGGTCTCCAGAATTGCACACTATACTCCAAATGAGGTTGCACCAAAGACTTATACAGAGGCACTATCGGCTCCTTTTTTCTGCTTGACATTCCTCTCCGTATGCACCCAAGCATTCTTCTAGCTTTTGCCGTCGCCTTTTCTACCTGTTTAGCTACTTTAATATCATCAGACACAACCACGCCTAGGTCCCGCTCTTCTTTAGTGGACAAAAGTACTTCACCCCCTATATTATATTGCTCCCTTGGAAATGTCCCATCGGCATGGCGAAGTAGAGAAACTGTTGATGTTCTGGTTGGTTGGGAATGTGTAGATACCCCTCCGTGAGATTGAGAGACATTAGAAATTCCCCGCTTCTTACTGCTACTATGACAGACTGCAACATTTCCATGTGAAAATGTGGTACCCACAGACAATAGTTCACACCCTTGAGATCGAGGAGCGGGCAAAAGGAACCCTCCTTTTTGGACACATCAAAATAAATGGAGTATCGACCACAACCACACCGGCACCATGGCTCTTAGCTGTAGAAGCCGTGTCAGAGTCCTTCACCACTCCCGCCTTGCCTGGCATCTTTCTGGGAGACTGAACGAAGGAATGGCTCACTGGCTGAACCCATTCGAGAGCACAGCCCTCCCAAATGAGCTCCAGGACCCACTGGTCCGACGTGATCTGTGCCCAGGCAGGGTAGAAATCCTGTAACCGACCCCCCACAGGTTGCACCCTCCACTGGGCTCCCCTCACTTTATTGTGGTTTTCTGGGTCCAGAGGTCGAGGCAGTGCAGAAACCCTGGACCGCTCCTGAAAACCACTGTTCCCTAGCAGAGAATCTGCCCCTCTGGTACGGCATGAAGCGGGATGCCCGGAAATGCTTAAATTCCCGTGGATGTCCTTTACCCGAAGACGGAGTACGGTTCTATTTTGGCTTATCCTCAGGCAAGCGACCTCCATTGGACTCACCCAAGTCCTTCACCAACTTATCCAGATCGTCTCCAAAGGGAACATAAGAACATAAGATATGCCATACTGGGTCAGACCAAGGTCCATCAAGCCCAGTATCCTGTTTCCAACAGTGGCCAATCTAGGGAATCTTGCTAAGGCGGGCTTTGGAGGAACTGTCTGCCACCCAGTTCCATAGCCAAAGGTAGCATCGCGCCGCTACTATGGAGACCATGCTTTTCGACAGTTCTCTGATGAGATCCTAGTGGTGTCGGCCAGGTAGGCCACCCCTAACTCCAATTTGGCTGCTTCCCCTGACAGGTCTGTTGCCGGCTCTCCCGGCTGTTGAGCCCGTTGCGCCCAGCGGAGGCAAGCCCTAGCCACCCAGGCCCCGCAGATGGAGGCCTGCAGGGAAAAAGCGTTGATATCAAATGCCTGTTGTTTCAATAAGGTGTCCAACTTTCGGTCCTGGCCATCCTTCAGAGCTGCCCCGCCTTCCATTGGAATAATTGTCTTTTTTGTGACTTTCGATGTAGCCGCATCCACCTTTGGCGATCGCAGTAGCTTCGGCTCTTGTTCCAGCAGCGGATACAGGTGCGCCATAGCGCCCCCTCTCCCCCCCAAGGCCTGCTTCCAGCAGATCCCATTCATCCTGGATCATCTACCTTACCACTCTATGCAACAGAAAAACATTTGGCGTCTTCTGTATCACCTGAAGCAGCGAGTCCTCCAGCTCCTCCTCTGCTGTCGGCTGGTTGGCGAGCATATTGAGGGCCTTCAAGGCTTCCCCAATGAGCGCCGGCAACTCTTCCCGATGGAATACCCGCACAATTCTAGATTGATCATCCTGTTACGGAATCTCACCTTTTCCAGTCCTTCACCTTGCCAATCCAGTTCCATATCCACGTCTTCACCATCCGGCCCCTCCAACAACGGAGGCTGACCGTGCCACTCCTCTGAGGCCCTAATCCTCTTAGGAGCCACCACTTATGCCTTGCTCTCTTTCCTGTCCGCTTTCCTCTTAGTGCTGCGCTCCTGCGCTGGGGCGCATTCCACCATCCTCTGCTGGCGTAGATAAAGCGTTTAGTGAAGAAGCTGTGATAGGCTTTTGCAGTTAACACGGCGGGTTAGTGCAAATAGCACCCTGTTAGCGACAAAAGCCGCATGTTATTTACCGTAGGTGTGCACAGCATTTCCCAAGCACATAACACTGCGAAAATGCAGAGCTGGCAACAGCAGCATAGTGGATGCAGTTAATGCCACTCATTGAGGTGGAATTAGTTGCACCAACAATGTCTGCAAAATGTGCGGTTACTGTACGCTGCCGACGCTCATGGTAACTGCTCATTGAAGACACACCCACTCTCCGCCCATCCCCCATCCACACAGCACAGCTAACATGCAGTATGCAGATAGCACAGAAAATCCATGTGTTATCTGCTTTGGCAGTTAAGATTTAATGTGAAGAAGTGCAGTGTCATGCACTTGGGATGCAGAAATCCAAGGGAACTGTATGCAATAGGGGGCGAAATGTTGGTATGCACAGACCAGGAGAAGGACCTAAGGGTGATTGTTTCTGAGGATCTCAAGGTGGCGAAACAGTGTGAAAGGCGGTGGCAAAAGCCAGAAGGATGCTGGGTTGCATACAGAGAGGAATTACCAGCAGAAAGGAAGAGGTACTGATGCCACTGTACAAGTCACTGGTAAGGCCTCACTTGGAATATTGTGTTCAGTTTTGGAGACCATATCTCGCAAAGGATATAAAAAAGACTGAAAATGGTTCAGAGAAAGGTGACCAAAATGATTTGGAGCCTGCGCCAGAAGACGTATGAGAAGAGACTTGAAGATCTAAATATGTATACGCTAGAGGAGAGGAGGGACAGGGGAAATATGATGCAGACCTTTAAATACTTAAAGAGTATTAATGAACAAACAAACCTTTCTCAAAGATGAGGAAGCTGTAAAATTAGAGGGCATAACATGAAACTGCGAGGGGGTAAACTGAAAGGCAATGTCAGGAAATACTTTTCACTGAAAGGATGGTGGATGCTTGGAATGCCCTGCCGATGAAGGTGGTGGGGGCAAATACAGTGACTTAATTCAAAATGGCATGGGACAGATACAGTGGATCCCTTTATAGAAAAAGTTAAGTTTATTTTGATTTTATCCTATCTCTTAAATCTCAACAAATAGGGGTGACCTGCACAGAGCGGTGGGTACATCCCTAAACAAAGGCATGTGGAGGAGTGACCTGCACGGAGCAGCAGGGGCACCTACTCTTGCCACTTTGCTGGGCAGACTAGATGGACCATGCTGGTCTTTATCTGCCGTCATATACTATATTACTATGGCCCACATTAGCCGTTACTGTGGCATGCTTATCCCTCTAACGTGCCTTGGTAAACATGCCCCTTAGTGTAGCTGAGTTTAAAAAATCTTTGGTCAAGTTTCTCGAAGAAAAGTCCATAAAGCATTATTAAAGTGGACTGGGAGAAGTCCACTGTTTTACCTGCGGAAAGGCCTTTGAAAGTTATCCTCTTACTCTTGTGACTCACAACAAACCAAAGACAACATATGTCTCATCAAGTACTGCTATTCTAGGATCATTCAAGATAAGGAAGTCAAAACTGGCCTGCCTTTATCAATCATAAGGCTCAGAAAGGTAACACTACCCACCTGCTGTCGCATTTGGTCTTCATAGCGCTGCCGTGCTAGCTTGTCCTGATACTGTGCTCTCTGTGAACATAAAAGCACAAAGAAGGAATAATAGGGAATTTGCTCATAATCATTCTGCTATACAGAAATGTAACAGCTTATTGAGGGTTTAATTTACTAAAGCTCTTTTCCCCATTATATTAATATGGGGAAGGGGGAAAGCTTAGCAAATCAGGTCATGAGGATGCTACTGCTTTTGCACAGATTTGCATTTGGTTTCCGTACACACATTTATTTTTAAGTCTCCATTTTCATTTAATTCATCTATAATCCTTATTTTTGATAACAGTGTGTTTATAAAATGCTATCAGTGCAGTCAGTTCTGGATTCCTGTTTCAACCGAAAAGAGTAGCTACTGAACGCACAAGCGAATAACAAATACCAACAACAGATCTCTCCTGAACGGGAAATGGACTGAAACGATGAGCGCTCTAATATATGAACACGTGGAGGCCAATTCTGATCGGGGGATGTTTGGCCCGACCAGATGTCCAAAATCTGGACAGGTTGGATTTCTACCCGATTCTGCACCCATGGGAGCTAGACGTTCCTACGGGTGCAGAATTGGGGCACTTGTACAGCGGGGCTGAATCAGGGCCCTTCCATCTAGCGGGATCCCTGGCTAGCTCAGCCAATGCAGCTGCTGGAGCCCCGGTGCTGTAGCATCCCGTTGCTATGGCACCGAGATGCCCAGCAGAAGCTCCGAAACCCCGCAAGCCTGTAAAAGTTTCCCTGCTGCCTAACCCCCGGAAGGGCCTGTCAGGGCCGGAATCCTCCTGCTTCTGCTCACATGGTTGGGTGGGTGGGGGGGGGGGGGGGGTCCTCCAACGCTGGACATCAACGTTGGGGAGACTTATTCAACCTCTGAGGTGGACTAAGTTCCCCATCAAACCTTGCCTCCCTGGACGTACAGGGCTGTGACCTGAATCGGCCCTGTACATTCGGGGTCATGGGCCCGCCTCCGTTCCACCCACCCTTCGCCCTGTTGCCGTCCTTCCCAGAGTTCCTCACACATCGTCCACACATTGTATGGTGGGAATACGGTCCCTGTATATAGCGGGGATTGAACGTCCAACTGGACGTTCAATCCCTACTATTGGCAGGGCAGAATGACCCCCAATGCAAATAAGTTGGGTAGAAAAAAAGTCATAAAATTGTTTTGGCACAAGACGATTTGCTTTTTGGAGCGAGCCATCTATCTTTCTAAGTCTCCTTACTGCCTGATGCTGTTTAGTCTCTTCATTCAGTGTCTTCCTCCTCTCATCTCCCTGCACACGAATCTGTTCGTTCTTCAGCTGTTCTATGGCAGCTTCATATTCCTAGAAGAGAAAATAATGTTTAATCAGTGGTCCAGACAGCCTAAACGGAGTGTCCATGCATTTAAGAACTACTATTGAATGCAGACACCACTCTGCATAGCCCAGTCAACTGACACTTGCTGCAGCTTCTATAAACTAGAGAGACTTGTCCTCAGAGCAGCTGCCACGCCGAGAACATTAAGTGACAGAACGTTCTGTATCCCATTAAATAAAGTCACAGGCTGACTGCAGTCATTACCATATAGCCAAGCGTTTATGAAAGTTGCCAATTAACCAGCTTTAGACAACTTGAAGAAAATACGACAGCATTCCAAGTTCTGTTGTCTCATCAAGCATACTAATGTCCTTCCTCCATTCAAAAAGATACATCTCCTACTCACAAAGCTCTTTCATAAACTGGACTCTCTCTTTAAAGTTCATGTTATTTGCATATAGTTAAAATTTTCTTTTTGGTAACACAGCCATAAAATAAAACCATTTTGAAATGAGCTCTAAATATATAAATATTCATAGGCAGACATCTTGTATTCAAGGATTTTACCCCAGTATCCATCACTTGGAGACTTCCAGCCCCAGTGATCACCTGCATGAGGGAAAAGACTAAGCAATGGAACACCTTGTGGTCTTGCAGCCTCAAGCCCTGAATCTTAGAGGAAGGTTAAGTTGGACACTTTACATTTACCTTCACTTTGCTCTGCTGCTCCAGCTGCAATGTCTCTTCTTGTAGTTTTGCAAGGTTAAGAGCTTCTTTGGCATGCCCTGCAACATAACAAATACGATTTAAGATAAAACTGCAATTGGGATCTGGTCTTATCTTCACATCACAACAGAACCAACCTTGCAGGATGCTTGTTGACTTTGCTTCTTCTTGGCTTCACTATGAATAATATGAAGCAGCAACTTGAGAACACAGATATTTTTGGCTGAGCTGATGAGAAAGTATTAAACTAACATCACTTGCCCGACTGAAAAATTTACTAATCCTGGCCAAAGAACCTGGATATTTCACAAACAAAATTATTCTCACCAATCTGGGGGGGGGGGGGGTTCCAATTGCACACAGTATTTTACCAGTTCGATGTTTGGCTTAATATGTAGATTGACCATGACCGTCATATCTCCTTCAGTAAGCTGCTATGAGCAACCCAAAATAAGATTTTTAAGGTAGAGTAGTTGTTATAGGCATTTCAAGGAGGTTTTTAGGATATGCTATACTCTCTTTCATAACTACTTCAGCTGCTGCACCTAACTGAAGGGTGAACAGTCACACATTCCTTTTTCTGCACAGCACTGAAAGACAGAATTAACAGAATGAAAACTATCTTTAAACAAACCGGAATCTGCAAGAAAACTTAGTAATTGAATCTATGCACAGGATGGCTGATCTGAGCACAACTGTTGATATGATGAAGCTATGATCAAAAGGTCACTTCAGAATCTGATGCAACCTTTGTCAAGAAAAAGTTGCTTTGTTGTAAAGGGCTGAGCCAGTCAAGTGCTCTGAGCTCGCAAGAGGTCGCCTTTATGCATACACACAAGTACCCTCAGATCCCCAGGGCTTTACAAGTAGAGAGCAATTTCTAAATGCAATTTACCCAGATAAAAGGAGCCATCTCAAAACTGCCAGTAAGTCAAGGGAAAAAAACAACATGGAAACTTTACCTCAATACTGCAAGTCAGTGAATTTTTTTGTGTTGCTGCAACCAGGAATATTACACAGTCCCAAATAACAGGCCTCAAGTTGGGGCCCACCATCTTTTAAAGGGCCAAGCCATAATGTAGCTATGATCCCTTTCTAAAACGTTTCTAGTCCTCCTGGACCCTTCTGCCACATACCTCGGCAGCATCCCTGATAATTAGGGGGGGGAGGAGGAGGGGTTAGTAGCCATTTCCAGTCGCTCCTGTCCCAGTGACTGCGGTTTTCAAAATGGCAGCCTTCCATCCCCTAGTGGTAGTATTGCAGTACTACTGATAGGGGCCAGGCTAACAAATAAACAAATGTTCCCTTTGAAAACGTATCCAAAGTGCCCACAAATGCGAAGAAGTGCAGTGTCATCACTTGGGAAACAGAAATCTAAGGGAAATGTACGCGATAGGGGGCAAGAGGTTGGTGTGCACGGACCAAGAGAAGGACCTTGGTGTGATTATTTCTGAGGATCTCAAGGTGGCAAAACAGTGCGACAAGGCAGTGGCAAAAGCCAGGAGGATGTTGGGTTGCATACAAAAAGGAATTTACAGCAGAAAGGAAGAGGGACTAATGCCACTGTATAAGTCACTGGTGAGGCCTCACTTGGAATACTGTGTTCAGTTTTGGAGACCATATCTCACAAAGGATGCAAAAAGACCGGAAACAGTTCAGAGGAAGGCGACCAAAATGATTTGGAGCCTGCATCAGAAGACTTATGAGAAGAGACTTGAAAACCTAAATATGTACATTCTGGAGGAGAGGAGGGATAGGGGAGATATGATTCAGACCTTTAAATACTTAAAGAGAAATAATGAACAAACAAACCTCTTCCAAAGACGGGGAAGCTGTAAAACTAGAGGGCACAACATGAAGCTGCAAGAGGGTAAATTGAAAGGCAATGTCAGGAAATACATTTTCACTGAAAGGGTGGTGGATGCTTGGAATGCCCTCCTGATGGAAGTAGTGGGGGCAAATACAGTGACAGAATTCAAAATGGCATGGGATGGACACAGTGGATCCCTTTACAGCAACAGGACAAAATCAAAATAAACTTAGGGTGTCCTACAAGAAGCAGTGGGCTCACCCCTAAACAAAGACATGGAGGGGGTGACCTGCACGGAGCGGCAGGTGCACCAACTCTTGCCATCTTACTGGACAGACTAGATAGACCATACTGGTCTTTATCTGCTGTCATTTACTATGTTATGTTAAACTGCACCTGTGAGAGCTATTTTGAAAAAATTGTCCCCGATATAGATATTTGCTAATACCAAACCTTCAACAATGCTTGCAGATTAATTTCAAAAGCTCCGGAACAATTCTCTTTACAAAAGTATAATAATGTGCTATGTAGCCCATGTTTAGAAATCAAATAATAATAACAGGTTGAGCAACTAAACTTTATTAGTTACTTAAGGCTCTAGTTATTAAAGTGACCTTATTAACATTGGATAACATGAAACCTGTGTTAAAATAACACATTAATGGTGAATTAACACACATTAACGTTAGTGCACTTTAATAACTATACCCCTTAGTGCCTCATGTATAGGAGATCCAAATGTGCTTTGCAATCATAGCATATCAAAAACACACATACTGTTACCTCACTGCTGAACAAAATGGCACCCTGGCCAAGAATTGCTTTAGCAACACCGAGGCCCACTTACTCAAAAGTATTAAGGTTTTGCATTTAATGCAATTTAACAGCCAAAGTTAGGGCGCATCAAATGCAAAATCTCAGTGGTAAATGAAGGGGGTATTCTAGGCACTATTTATTTATTTTATTTAACGTTTCTTATATACCGCCTTTCATGATATCAAGGCAGTTTACATTGAACAAACTGAAATTACATTGAACAGGGCATTATAACTTGGAGATAACTATTTACAGGGAACATGGGCAATGGAGGGTTAAGTGGCTTGCCCCACAAGGAGCACCTGTGGGACTAGAAACCCCAGTCCTTCCAGCCCAAGGTTGCTGTCCTCTAGTGGGATTTGAGCCCCCGACCTTCCGGCCTGAGGTAACTTGCCCCAACCACTAGGCCCCTCCTCCCTCCTCCCCCTAAAGGGAATGGAGCTGTGCCACTAAGATCATGCAATATCTGCACTGTAATTATCTGCTGTATTATCAGTTAATGCATGTTAATGATATCTGCATTAATGTCAAGGTGCACTCCCTGCCCCCTAAAATGACTTTCTCCATCATGGGGGTCATTCCAGAACCTGAATAGGCTGTTTACAAGTGCGCGGAAGATGTGCATCTCGCAAAATCGTCTACTTGTGTATTTTGGTACACAGTACATGGGTATGTCCATGGCGCTTGCACGGGGATCTCAGCTCATAGCCAAGAGGGGTGAACAGGGGGGTGTGGTTTGCCACAGAGACGTGTATAACGTATTCCGGAAAGGCCCGTGTATGCTTTTTTTACTTCCCTACAGATGTATCCGTTATTGCTGCCGGAGATATGGAATAAGGCCAGTACTTAGAAACTTTTCTGCTGTGTTCTACAATTCATTCCTGCGTGTGGGGTGTGGGGTGTGTGTGTGTCTCTGTCTGTGTGTGTGTGTGGTTTGAGGGTTGCACAGGTGGATCTGATGTGCTGATCTGCACTTCAGGGGGGGGGAGACATGAATGCCTAGCCAGTACCTGGACCTTAAGGATGACCACAGTGTCACCAGGTGCCAGTGTGATAGAGCAGCCATACATCAGCTGTGCAAGGCACTGAGAGACATGACTAATGTTGTGCCAAATTTCCCCAGATTATGCCACAAGGCCTACATCCTTCCCCAGTGTAGGATCTATGCACGCTGCAAGAATGGTGATATATCTGGAGGCTGGCTACTTGGTATGATGGCAAAGGGATCACCCCACCCATAACCACACTGGCCTGACCAGGGAAGCATTGCCATAAAGCAGGCTGTGGGAAGGCAGACAGGGTTGCAGATAGCAGATGTATACAGACCAAAATAAGCCATGAAAGAGAGTGGACACTGTATGGGACAGGTGTAGCTGCTGTGAGAAATGCCAGTATCCAGATATGTGGGAAAAAGATGTCATAACCAGGCCATAGCCACTAAAAGAGCACATTTTTGTAGCTCAGCAATATTATGCATTCTTTGGGGAATTGCAAAGTTAGTTAAGGTTTTTGTGAACTTGGTAAGGGTCCATACTTAGCATTTTAAAGAGTGTTTTTAGAGATGACCAATGCAAGAATGACTGAAGCATTTTATCCTGCCAAGTACCTTCTGATGCAAGGTATGTGATGACAAACATGCTAATATTTACTTTCTCTTATAATATGTTAGAGTGCAATGAGATTACTTAGCACTTTTCTGGGCATGACAAAGACCAGTATATGGTCTAGTTTGCATCAGCATTCATTTATCATTAGTATTTATGTCTAGTTTGCATCAGCAAAATATTGTCAGTGAGAACAGCAGTTTAGGAGATGCACATTTTAACCAAGGAGGCATGGCCATCAGAGTCGTCCATGGGTATATCGCGGAGACGGTAACAATCGAAAACGTGCTCCTGTCCAGAATACGGTGAGCGCAGGGACATCCAAAACCATTTCAACACCTACCCATGTCCAGTAATATTAGTGGGGACGGGATTCTCCGCTTCACTCTATGCCTATGCCCATGCCTGCACTCATGCATGGCTCTCGCTCTGAATATGTGCACGGGCCGGCTGAACAGCATGTTGGTCGTGCCGCACCGGACACGTCTATGTGCCGATTTCATAAAAGCAGGCGCATCTATACCTGCAGATGTGGAATTAAGTTTGAATTGTGCCCGTGCCCGATTTAAACGTGTCCACTAGAGATAACTGCCTCCATGTGTTTAATGCAACAACTAAAATGTGCTGATCGTGAGTTTAACTTTAAACACCTACTGTAGTTTTAGTAAATAGACTCAATAGTAAATAACAGTAGATAAACACCAAACTGACCTATCAAGTCTGCCCAGTTGAGATCTGTGCAGAGGCACATATGAGTTCCTGCATGCAGTCCAATCTAACTTCTCTACACATCTTTTATTCAGCTTTTCACCCCCTTTCCCACAACTCCAAATCTCCCAGCAATTTGCTTTTTAAGTGGTCTTCACCAACCCTGCTGGTAGGCCACCTCAGATCTTGCAATCTTCAACTTTGCTTCTGACAAGATCAACAATTAAGTCAACTCCACATCACTTTAAAACTCAGCCACCTTAGTGAAGTTTTGGACCTCTAAGCATTTTTGGTGATTTAATGTAAGCTTACCAGTGCTGTTAAGGACTGCAAGCCCAAAATTTAATTTTATTTAAATATATTAATTTATATTTCATCATACACAAACGAAGTTCTAGACAAATACCAAAGAACAAATGTAAACAAACTGAATATAGAAAACTAAACAAAAACACAATCACAAAAAATTAGAAAGAATTAAAAAGACTGAGATGCCATATTAATAGTACCTTGAAATCCAAAGCTGACTTAAAGAAGAATGCTTTAAGTTGTTTCCCAAAGTTGTAGGGCCCGATATTTAGCAGTAATTTCCTGATTATGCTGCTGAATATCACCATATCACTTGGCACTATCTGGGTTGTGCCTGGGTGGTTAGGGAGTGGAGTCAAGGTAGAGCAGAAACTTATCTAGATAATGATGATTTTCAGCACCACTATTTGGATAGCTATGCACATAACTTACAACAGCAAAAAACTGTCCTAAGTGCTATGCGGAGTAGCGAGCTGAAAACTGCCACTATCCCGACAGTGCGGGGCAGTCAGTGCTGAATCCAGATATTCAGTGCCAGTCACTATGGGGGTCATTCTGTCCCACGAATAGCGGGGATGGGACCTCCATTCTGCTATTCGCCCCCCTGCTGGACCTGTCAAAAGCCTCCCCATACGAAAACCACGTTTGTATGGGGAGGCTTACACGGGGGCGGGAGGGGGCATTCCAGAGGCAGAGCAAGGGTGGGGCATGGGCGGTCAATGATCCTGGATGTACAAGGCCGACTCCAAGGTCTGCCCTTTACGTCTGGGGCCATGAATGTAGACGGGGGACTTATTCTACCGTCGAGGTGGAATAAGTTCCCCTGGTCGTCGTGGGATCCTGCTGCCAGGCCCGGATAGGATGGTAGAGGGGTGCAGGAAGTTCCCGCAGCCGAACCCTGGCCATGGGAGGCCAGATTGAGGGCGCCATGGCTGTGCATGCAGGCCAATCGGAATCGGGGTCTGGCCTGCACGTTCAAGCCCATTCCAATCCCGTGGGCACATCTAGCCCCCACGGGATCAGAATCGGGTCTACCTCTGGGCGTCTCCACATAGATAACGGCACTGAATATCGGGATCTTATTTAAATGCCATAGTTTTTAAAACAGAATGTCAACTGTGAAGTTCAAAAACTACCCTGAAAGTAATTAACTTTAGTTTTAAACATGCTGCCAATATTGTTCTAGGGTGTAATTGCCATTCTATGTGTCCCATTCCCTTTTGTGCTCATATGCTCAAAGACTCTCAGACTGACTCAAGAAGATGGCATAGCATTCCCTTGAGAATGGCACTATGGGCAGTCACCATGCTAGACCACCTCTTGTGGATGCTAGATTTCAATTTTCAATCTAAATTCAATGGACATAGAAAGCAGCATAGGATAGACCCCCTAAAGCCAGAACTTGCATGAACTATAGTAATAAGCAAGGCTCTCCACTTACCATTGTGATTTATATTTCATTCATTCCAGTTTCTCCTCCTGCCTAGCAATACCAACTTAGATAAAATAAGATAGTGCTGTCCTAATCCTCCCTTTCCAAATTCCCTGTCACATGAACCCAATCTATCCCACCATTCATGGGTAAGGTGGTAGTGTGACAGGCCCCATAGTGACATTAAGACATTTCTCACAAGTCACATCAGCTTAAATTAGCCAGGTTGTCACTGACAGTGACATTGTGGGAACTTGAGTAAAGCTTCATACTTCCATGTGCCCCCCCCCCCTCCTCCCTCAGCTAAGGCACTTGCAACAGGGGTACAATAATGACATTAATACATGTACCAAAAAAAGGCAATCAACCTCACCGTTCCCTTTTCCACAAGATGACTGTGTATATTTACGTTTCCACATATGTAAAGAGTGTGCAGATCCTGTCTGAAGAGTAGGCCTCAGAAATGTGAAGCAAGAACTCCACCACCCACACTTATTCTGTGACCTTGAGTTGGACCCTTAACCTCCCCAAGCTGAAAGTGAGGCTGTCAGCTCTTTGGCGCATCCACCGTGACATCCACGTGCGCTGTCACTTCAGCAATCCCATCGCTGACAGCCTTCCCTGCCTCCCCTTTGCACTTACGAGACAGGTCAAGCTCCCGGGCCGCCTTGGCCGCCCTCTCCAGGCCGGTGGGGTCGAAGTTGCTCCATTTGTCCTTGGGTTTGTCACCGATGTCCCCGCCGCCACCCCCGTCAGGTGGAGGGGGCAGGGATGGGATGCCGCCCGGGACCGGCGGTCCTTTGTTCATGCCGAAGAGCCAGGACATGATGAAATAAAAAGACCGCCTAAGACAACTCCGTTCTAATCTCACACACACACACACGAGCACGCACGCGAGTAATGCGCCTGCGTACTCTTCCCAATTCCGCCGCCGGAAGTACCAGTCTCCGATATTCATTGGTTTAGCTACCTCTAGGGTTGTCAGAGAAGCCGGTGTTAGGACCGAAACCTGATTGGTCAAGAGCTGCAGACGGCTGAAGGCAGAGAGAGGTAGAGTAAGCAGAACAGCAGGACGGAAGCTGAGAATGGCCAAACAGGATAGGATCTGTCGTCATTTCCGCCTAGCAACGGGCGTTGTTGAGGTAGTTGCTAGGGAGCACCGAGCTCCTAGGCTGGACGCAACATGGCTCGGAACGCGGAACGCACATTTGTTCTGCACGGTTCCAAAGCGGCCATCAGGTAGCGGGGAACTGGGTGGGTTACGGATGGAGTAATATAACAGCATAGTAACATAGTATATGACGGCAGATAAAGACCAGTATGATCCATCTAATCTGCCCAGTAAGGTGGCTAGAATATTTGTAATCGCTGCAGATCACTCCATGTATTTGCTGAAGTGTAAACGATATTTTGCATTTTGATTTCATCCTCTTGCTATATAAAAGGATCCACTGTGTCTATCCCATTTCATTTTGAATTCCGTCACTGTATTTGCCACCACCACCTCCATCGGGAGGGCTTTCCAAGGATCCACCACCCTTTCAGTGAAAAAAGTATTTGTTGAAGTTGCTCATTTTATGTCCTCTTGTTTTACATCCTCCCCTTCTTTGAAAAAGGTTTGTTTACTTAAAGGGTATTAATGAACAAACAAACCTTTTTAAAAGAAGGTAGTCTATAAATTCTGGTGGTATATTTCTCAAGGTCACATTCATGAATGGCTTGCTCTTTTTCAGCTTTAGCTTGAGTTTGCATTCTAAGTTAGCTCCAGGTTTGTCTTTGTTGATGTTATTGATGGTTGACTTTCCCAGCTATTCTGAAGCAATTGGAAAATGCCCCCACCTCCCCAGGGCCTGGAGGAGAGCCTCTCTTCATCTTGCTTTCCTGCGATGAGGTGCTGTTGGGCATCATTCTTGGTCTGGAAAAGGCAGGGGAAGAGGTAGTTCTACATTCTTCCTCTCCCACTTCTCACCAGGAGTACTTTGGGTATCTCAAGATTCTAGAGACTTTATGATTTTTAGCTGGAGATCTGACAGAATTAGGGTTTCTGTTGTTAGGTATCCATGCATTGAAAATGTGGGGGTCTGTTTTTCAGCTAATTAGGGGTTCATTAAGGGTACTAGAAATCATTATGGTGTTTTGTTATTTTGAGTACTTTTTCTCATTATTTCTAAATATTCAGCTTACAATGTAACATTTTCTGTATTTTAGTTTACCTTGGAATAAACCATTCATTCATTGTTCTAACTTAAAAAATAGGTACACTATTGGTTTCTGCAATTCATTTATTTTTATATTATGCATATTTGATATACCGCCATTCAGGTCTCTAAATATTACCATCATGGTGTTTTACAAGATATTAGTAGTAGTAAACATTTCAAAACATAGCCATGAAATAAATAAATAAAAATACATATATGAAATAACTTGAAAAGAAACCAATCCTAAAGTGGGATTTTTAGAAAAGGGACAAAGGTAGGGATGAAAGGAACGACAGTGACTTGAGATTATGCAAATTGTACCAAGAACACAAAAGGTAAGGATGGGGGTGCGACTGTGCCAAGTAAAGGAATAAATTAGGTCAAAATGGAGTTTATAGATAGAGTAAGACTGGTGAAAAAGCCAGGTTTTTATAAGTGTCTTTAATTTTGGTAAAGACGATTCAGCTCGAATATCCAAGAAATATATATTAGAAAGAAATGCCATTACATTATAAAGAGAATAGTAGAGAAAGATAGAGGAGCTCAAGAATCCTGCTCAATTGGCCTCAGTCTTGCCCACTAAAGACGGAATAGAAAACTAGGTTTTTAAGTTATCATGAAAAGTTTTGTCGATTTCTGTGTGTATATAGAATGGAAGTGCATTCCATAGGATAGATGCGGTAAAGAAGGCTGATTCTGGGGTGGATTGTAATCTATCTAGAGATACTAAAGGGATACAAAATTGGTTTCCTGGGCTGAGCACAGGGCACTGGAAGGCACATAAGGAATAATAAGAGATGTCAAATACGGAGGTGCTTTGGGTAAACCATAAAACGCCTTATGAGCAAGTGTCAAAATCTTAAACTGAACATGGAATGGAATAGGAAGCCAGTCATATTGAATGAATTGAAGGGTGACATGGTCATATTTGGAGGTGTTCACAAGAAGACAGCTAGCAGTACTCTGTAATGTCTGTACTCTTTTTATTTTTGATGCATAGATTCCAGAATAAATGACATTGCAGTAATCCAACCTTGACGTACGTGGATCAGGGTGCTTTGTACAACATCTAGTTATGCATGAATGGCACAATACTAGTGAAGTGCTAAGAAAGTGGATTTGCCATAGCAGATATTTGATAATGAAAAGACAATTCAGAATCAATAAATATTTCCAAGTATTTAAATTGGTTAGTTGATAAGATCAGGTGGCTGCTGGAACTGGTACAATTATTGGACAATTGAGATGATCAGGTAGCAGTAGTTTTTACAGGATTCAATTTCAGGTGATTAGAATGAAGCCAGAATGAGACTTTTTCTAAATAATCATTGAGAAAAGATTAATTGGAAGTGAGGCTCTCTAAGAAGGTGACCAATAGGATGTCATAGACATAAAAGAAGAAGCTAATTCCAATTTCTTGAATCAAGGTGGCTAACAAGCTAAGTAAAGATGTTAAAAAGGATTGGAGCTAGAATGGCCCCTTGTAGTACCCTGCAGAGTAGATGGTAGAAATTGGATGTATTGGAACCAGCAGAAACAGTAAATACATGGGATGAAAGAAATGAGGAAAACCAGTGTAGTACTGTATCACATATATCAATGTCATGGAGTCAGGTGAGAAGAATATCATGATCTACAAGATCAAACGCTGCCAATAGATCAAGGAAGATAGCCAAGGGCATCTGTCCCCTGTCAAGAAAGCTGTGTATAATACTGAGCAAGGCTGTCATGATGGTTTCAGTTCCGTGACCCGGGTGAAAACCTTATTGTCTGGGATGTAATACATTTGTTTTCTCTACAAAATTGGTTAGTTGATCAAAGACAATTTCTTCGGCCAGCTTGGAAATAAATGGAAGATTTGAAACCAGACAATAGTTGACTGTTACTGATGGATATCAATTTGGCTTTTTAAGGATAGGTCATAGTAGTGCTTGTTTCCAAATAGTAAGGACCATGCCTGTGGTTAAACTATTATTAATGATTTGAAATGCTATAGGAAGTAAAGCAGTGGATGGCTCTCCCACCCCTTTTGAGGGGATGAGATGCAGAGAGCAGTTAGTTTTCTGTGTTTTGAGTGAAATATTTTCTAACGGAGAAATTGGACCAGAGATGTGCAAGTTATAGATTGAGATTAGACTCCGAAGGCTGAGTTTCTATTACAGAAGATGTAAGTTTATTAACATAATTAGATATAAAATATTGGTGAAGGCTCTGAACATCTGAGTCAAAGAAAGTCTTGAAGGACTACAAAAAGGGACTGCTACCTCTGGAGAGAGATCTGCAATTGTAAGTATTTACTTCTGGGAATTTTTCTAAATCTTAGTGAAAAAGGAATTCTTTAGATTAAAGCTGATTAATCTATGAATCCAGTGTATTTATTAAATCAGTCAGGGCCTAGTATCACCAAGAGCTTTTAGTTAAATTAAAAACTCAACAGATAGCTTTCACCCACCCCTCCGATGCTTTATAGGTGCTTAAACCTCTTAAAGGAAAGAAGGCATCATATTCACTCTCAGGTGCAGCTGTTTATCCTCATCAGGCATACATTAAGGACCTGAGATTAATTAAGTTTCAGGTGAACAAAGTACATTAAACATATTAGGTATAGTTTTATTAGTATAAGTATCTCCAGCAACCCTTAGTAAGTAAAGAACTTAAATACTTAAACACAACCTTAAAGCTAAGATTCAGACTGCAGTCCAGCAGTGAGATGGGGGTTTTCCAGTCTTTTGCATTGAGTGTCACATGTATGATTTTCTCCCAGTTGGTTAGGGATCTTATGTGTGCACTAGGTGCAAGGAGCTCTTTGCTCTCAGGGAAAGAGTCCGATCTCTGAAGGCTAGAGTAGCAGACTTGGAGGACAAAAGGAAGACAGAGAGGTACATAAACGAGACCTACAGGTATGTAGTACTGAAGTCCCACCTCCAGTCTGGCAGTATCCCTGTTGCCATGGAGGAGAGAGGTCACGTGTCTTTTGGGGAAACTGCTAGGTACTTGTGACCTAGATTGGCCACTGTTGGAAACAGGATACTGGGCTTGATGGACCTTGGTCTGATCCAGTATGGCATATCTTATGTTCTTATGAGAGCATCACCCTGGTTTGGCAGGAAGCGATCCTGTAGCTAGAACCTGTCTTCCAGGTCATATAAAACCCTATTGTACCGAGGAGGTTTCTCCAGGGCCATGTGCCCATGAGGGAAGGGTTAGGATAGCCATTATAGTTGGTGATTCGATCATTAGGCATGTAGATAGCTGGGTGACTGGTGGATGTGAGGATCGCCTGGTAACATACCTGCCTGGTGCGAAGGTAGCGGACCTCACGTGCCACCTAGACAAGGTCTTAAATAGTGCTGGGGAGGAGTCTGCTGTCTTGGTACATATTGGTACCAATGACATACGAAAGTGTGGTAGGGAGGTTCTGGAGGCTAAATTTGGACTTTTAGTTAGGAAGTTAAAATCCAGAAATTCCAGGATAACATTCTCCGAGAATGCTTCTCGTTCCACGCGCAAGACCCAAAAGGCAGGCAGAGTTCCGGAGTCTCAATGCGTGGATGAGACAATGGTGCAAGGATGAGGGTTTTGGATTTGTTAGGAACTGGGGAACATTCTGGGGAAAGGAGGGCCTCTTCCGAAGGGATGGGCTCCACCTTAGCCGGGACGGAATCAGGCTGCTGGCATTAACTTTTAAAAAGGAGATAGAGCAGCTTTTAAACTAGATAATAGGGGAAAGCTGGCAGTTTTCCCAAGAGCACATGGTTCGGAACAATGTATCCTTGAAGGATACTAGCAAAAGATTGAAGTTAGGGCATATCAGCAGAGAGGTTCCAATAAAGACAAAAGTAGCCCAAATGCCCTTGAGTACAGAGCAGATAGAGCTTAAAGATTCCATATTATCCCTGCCTACCGATAGCTAGATGAATATGAATAAAGTACAGCCTCTAAAATGCTTGCTTGCAAATGCTAGGTCTAAAAAATAAGATGGGAGAGTTAGAATATATAGCACTAAATGAGAGTTTAGATATGATTGGTATCTCAGAGATCTGCTGGAAGGAGGACAATTGGTGGGACACTGTAATACCTGGGTACAAACTATATCGTAATGATAGAGCAGATCAAATTGGTGGAGGGGTTGCACTCTACGTTACAGAGGGCATTGAGTCACAAAGGTTTAAAGTTTTGCAGGAAACAAAATTCACTGTAGAATTTCTATGAATTGAAATTCCATGTAAAAAAGGGAAGGGAAAGGCGATGGCAATGGGGGTGTACAATCGACTGACTGGCCAGAATGAACAAATGGATGATGAAATGCTCAAAGAAATCAGGGAAGCTAACAAAAGTTAAGCACAGTAATAATAATGGGTGATTTCAGTTACCCCGGTATCGACTGGGTCAGTGTCACGGCAGGACATGCTAGGGAGATAAAGTTTGTAGATGAAATAAATGACTGCTTTTTGGAGCAGCTGGTTCATGAACTGACCAGAGGGAAACCCATTTTGGATCTAGTTCTTAGTGGAACACAAGATCTGGTGCAAGAGATAAGGGTGTTGGGGCCACTTGGAAATAGTGATCATAGCATGATCGCATTTGATTTAATAAATAGAGGAGGAAGGGTAAGGAAATCCACAGTACTACCTTTTAACTTTGAAAAGGGAGACTATGATAAAATGAGGAAAATAGTTAAGAAAAAACTAAAAGGAGCAGTTGCAAAGGTTAAAGATTTACATCAAACTTGTGTGTTGTTTAAAAATACTAACTTGGAAGCCCAGACCAGCTGTATTCCACGCTTTAAGAAAAGTGGAAGGAAGTCCAAAAAACTGCGAGTGTGGTTTAAAGGTGAGGTCAGAGAGGCTGTTGTTGCCAAAAAAGCATCTTTCAGGAAATGGAAAACGGAGCCAAATGAGAAAAACTGGAAACAACACAAGCACTGGCAAGTTAGATGCAAGGCATTGATAAGGCAGGCAAAGAGAGAATTTGAGAAGAAGCTTGCTGTGGAAGCAAAAACGCATGATAAAGACTTTTTCAAGTACATTCGTAGCAAAAAACCTGTGAGAGAGTCAGTTGGACCATTAGATGATAGAGGGGTAAAAGAGGCACAAAGAGGGGACAAGGCCATATTAGAGAGACTGAATGAATTCTTTACTGAGGAAGATGTCGGGATGTTACCCATGACTGAAATGGCATTTAAAGGTGATGCGGTGGAAGAAGTAAAAGAAATTTATTTAATTATTTACAGTCTCTTTTATACCGCGCTATTTGACACCAGTGCGGTTTACAATGAACATTAAACTACACATCTCAGTTTAGTGATTTGTGCTTACAGTGAACAGGTATAATAACTTGGGTATACATTAAACAGGTTCCTTAACAGGGAAAACATGATAAATATATACAAGCCACTTTATGCAGCTATATATTGGATTATATGAAACTGCATAAGCTTCTCATGGTGGGTGGAGGGTAAAAGTGTGATTGCGAGTGTTCAGTCTAAGAATGTGAGATGCATGGGCTTGAGGTGCTGCCTTGAGGTGTGGAAGTAGGTGGGTGTGAGGGGGAGACTGAAACATCATAGTGAAGGAGGAAAAGGTGATGTTTCAGTGCCTTCTTGAATTGGGAGAGATCACTGATGGTTCTGATAGTCACTGGTAGAGCGTTCCAGCAGGATGGTGCAAAGAAGGCAAAGGCTCTAGATCTAGTGACTTGGGAACACTTCGTGATTGCCTTAGGTAGAATGAGGGTGTTTGAGGCATTCAATCTCCTTACTCGGTTAGGAGGTGTGATTGATATTAGGTCAGTAATGGCAGTAGCCGGGTATTTCTTGATGGCTTTATGGGTCATAGTTAGGATCTTGAAAGAGATCCTGGCTTGTATGGGCAGCCAATGCAACTGTTTTAGTATTGGAGTGATATGGGATCTTCTGGAGGCTCCATGAAGGATTCTTGCAGCTGAATTCATTGCAAGTTGTAAGGGGTTGGTCGTGCTCTTTGGAAGGCCATGCAATATCGCATTGGCGTAGTCAAGGTGAGGCATTATTAGGGCCTGAAAGACAGTTCGAAAGTCTTCAGGCTCTAACAGCTGACGAAGATGGCGGAGGGTCCGGATTTTATGATAGACCGATTTTGTTATGTTGTTGATATGAACCTTCATATTGAGCTGCTGATCAAGCGTAACTCCCAGGTATCTTACTGTAGTCTTGCATATGAGCTCTGCGTCGCAAACCTTGATGGACAGGGGTGGAATAAATGCCGGATTCCTGGTGACCAAGAGGGCTTCTGTCTTTTTGAAGTTTAGCTTAAGCCTTTGTGCGTTTATCCAGTCTGTGACTGCGTCGAAGCACTTGATTAGAGGGGAGAGGTCAAGATGTTCTGTCGAAAGTGGCATGTACATCAAGACGTCGTCAGCATAGACCAGGCAGTTGATGTTAAATGAGTGGATAAGGTCACAGATGGGTTGCATGTAGATGTTGAACAGCAAGGCAGATAAGGAGGAGCCTTGTGGAACACCTTTTGTTTGGGGGAAGGGGTCGGAAGTGGAAGGGCCAGAATGGACATGTTGCCAACGGTCCGTGAGGTATGACGCGCACCATGATAGAGCTGAACCGTGAACTCCCTTCTCTCTGAGGCGTCGAAGGAGAACTTCATGGTCTACGGTGTCGAAGGCAGTGGCAATGTCCATGAAGATTAGTGCAAAACCTTATCTGATGTTATCCAGACCTATGGATAGAGTGTTGAATAGGGTTGTCAGTAGCGTTTCGACACCATGCGCTTCACGAAATCCATGCTGGCAGGGATGCAGGGGTGCGTTGGTATCTATGTGATCTTGTAATTGACGTTGAGTAATCTTTTCAATGATTTTCGATAGGAGAGGTATGCTGGAGATAGGCCTGTAGGATTCCATCATAGAGGGGTCCAGCTTACTGTTTTTTAGGAGAGGTCTGATGGCAATCTGTTTCAGGCTTCGAGGGAATGTTCCAATAGAGAAAGATACATCTATAAGCTTGGATAAGAATGGGCGGAGCTCAGCACGTAGGGATTTTATCCAGGAAGCTGGACACGGATTAGAGGGTGCTGTAGTGGTGTTTATATTTAATATAGTGTCTTGAATGACTCTGTCAGTTGGGGTAGAGAAGGATGTGATGGTGTGTTGGGTCTCACTTGAGAAATGATCAAGTGGGGGTTGAGGGACGGGGAAGGGTGGGCTAGCTGGGATGAGGGGCTTAGCAGGTTGAACAAGCTGGTTACTTTTGAAATATCGATACACTGGGAAGACGTATTACAACTATTTGATGAACTGAAGAGTAGCAAATCACCTGGACCAGATGGTATACATCCGAGGGTGTTGAAAGAACTGAAATATGAGATTGCAAACCTACTATTAGTAATCTGTGAACTATCATTAAAATCATCTGTAATACCTGAAGATTGGAGGATGGCCAATGTAACGCCAATTTTTAAAAAGGGTTCCTGAGGTGATCCGGGAAACTACTGACCAGTGAGCCTGACGTCAGTACCGGGAAAAATGGTAGAAACCATCATAAAGAACAAAATTACTGAACATGTAGATAGTCATAGCTTAATGGCAGACAGCCAATATGGCTTTAACCAAGGAAGGTCTTGTCTTACTAATCTGTTATGTTTTTTTGAAGATGTGAATAAACAGGTAGACAAAGGTGAGTCGGTTGATAAAGTGTATCTGGACTTTCAAAAAGCCTTTGACAAGGTCCCTCATGAGAGACTTTTGGCAAAATTAAAAAGTCATGGGATACGAGGCAGCTTACTATTATGGATCAGAAACTGGTTAAAAGATAGAAAGCAGAGTGCAGGGCTAAATGGCCAATTTCCCAATCGAGAAAGGTGAATAGTGGAGTACCCCATGGATCTGTGCTGGATCCGCAGCTTTTTAACATATTCATAAATGACCTGGAAATGGGAATAATGAGTGAGGTTATCAAATTTGCAGATGACACAAAACTATTCAAAGTTGTTAAAACCCATGAGGATTGTGGAAAATTGCAAGAGTATCTTGATACATTGGAAGATTGGGCATCCAAATGGCAGATGAAATTGAATGTGGACAAGTGCAAATTTATGCACCTAGGAAAGAAAAACCCAAACTATGGTTACACAATGCAAGGTTCCACATTAGGAACCACCACCCAGGAAAAAGATTTAGGCGTCATTGTGGATAACATGTTAAAACCCTCCACGCAGTGTGCAGTGGCATCCAAGAGAGCAAATAGAATGCTAGGTATCATAATGAAAGGAATGGAGAATAAAACAAAGGATATTATAATGCCTCTGTATTGTTCCATGGTGCGACCTCACCTTGAATATTCTGTGCAATTCTGGTCGCCATATCTTAAAAAAGATATAGCGTTATTAGAAAAGGTACAGAGAAGAGCCACCAAAATGGTAAAGGGGATGGAAGGATACTCCTATGAAGAGAGGCTGAAAAGGTTAGGGTTCTTCAACCTGGAAAAGAGACGGTTAAGGGGAGATATGATAGAGATCTATAAATTAATGAATGGAGTGGAACGGGTAAACGTAGACTGATTGTTTACGACATCAAAATATAGAAAGACTAGGGGGCATGCAATGAAGCTACAGGGTAACCTATGTAAGACTAATAAGAGAAAATATTTTTTCACTCAATGTGTAATCAAACTCTGGAATTTGCTACCAGAGGATGTAGTAAAAGCTGTTAGTGTAGCCGGGTTTAAAAAAAGTTCGGACAAGTTCTTGGAGGAAAGGTCCATAAACCATTATTAAAGGGGACCCAGAATATCCATTGTTTGACTGAATACAAGCATTGTGGAACCTGTGACTTTTGGGGAAACTGCTAGGTACGTATGATCTAGATTGGCCACTGTTGGAAACAGGATACTGGGCTTGATGGACCTTGGTCTGACCCAGTATGGCATATCTTATCTTCTTATGTTCTTAGAGAACAAGTGAAAGGCCCTGAGCAGATGGGGCAAAGAGTAGAAATGGTTGAGAGTTGATGGATAATTCAAAACAATTTCTTAGGGCAATTTACAGATTTGTTAATAAGATTACTGAAATGCTGTTTCTTTGCAGCTGAGATCTGGGTGCAGTAATAGGAGTGACAATCCTTAAAACAAGCTAGATCCGATGGGGACTTAGCTTTGCACCAGCAGGGGTGTCAGAAGGGGAATCATAATAGATATTGATATCACCTAACACTATGAGGTTGGGATAAGAGTTTGCCGCTTCTGAGAGGGTTTGACAGAATCGATCCCAGGCTGTAGAATTCAGAGAAGGTGGGACAGTAAGCGAACAACAGATATAGATTGGAATCAGCAGTGATACGGACCGTAAAGTTTCATCTTAGAAGAGGGAGGTAGGGCTTACCTTGGAAAGAGGTAAAGAGTTTGAATAAATAATCCACACTGGGCCTGCTCTGGAGATCCTTGGGACGAAAGTGTCAAGAAACCTGGAGGACAACAATGCAAGATAGCATCATCTTGAGAGGATCTTATTTGGTGGGAGAGTAAATATAAGGTGGGAACCAAATAGGGAGGAAGATCTGTGTAAAATGTATGATGAGTGAGCATGAAATTTTTAAACTTGTAAGAGATGGGTAACCAAAGCTGGTCTATAAGTAGGAGAGTAACATGGTCTGAAAGTTTAGCATTGTGAATTAATTTAACAGCGGTGATCTTTGTAAGTTGTAAGCATTTTGACTGGTTTTGTTGCAACAGTAACTTACAGTAATCAAGATGACTTAGTATTAGAAGCCGAAGTATTTATTTCAAAACCTTTTGATTGAAAAAGTGTTTAGTAGATTGTATTAATCTAAGAAAAAAGAAGCATTTCTGAATCAGTGTTGAAATATGGAGACCAAAGGATTGCTGGTCTTAAAGAATGACTCGTAAACTTGTAATTATGTCCCTGACAGCCATTCTAGGGATGAATTTGCAAGGCATTTGACATTTGGATTGTCAAAAGGCTGAGGATTAATTTGAATTAAGAGTGAGGTCATGCTTAGAAATCCAGTTGGCTATCATGTCTAGATGATAAGAGAGGTTGGTTGTAAAAATTGAATCCCACAAGGAGAGTGAGATGAGAATTTTTATATTGTCAGCATACATGTGTATATTGAAATCCAGGCTCTGTACTAGGGTTGCAAGAGGAGTCATAAAAAGATTGAAGAGAATGGGTTCCTGAGGTACTCTGTGTACAAAAGGGTACTCAAAGGATACATAATGGCCATATTTTATGCAGGAAATTTGTCCAGAGAGGTAGGATTTGAACCAGGAAAGTGCAGTTCCTTGAATTCTGATCTCCTGAAGTCTTAGTAATAGTAACTGATAGTCAACCAAGTCAAAGTCATCTATCATGTTAAATTGGACAATAGAAATGACCTTCTTCTTATCCAAGGGTGTCATGATTTCATTGTGCAATGCTAATAGAAGTGTCTCTTTGCTATGGAGTGGCCTAAAGCTGAATTGTCAAAGATGGAGTGAATTGTTGGCTTCCATAAAGGAAGTAAACTGCTGAAAAAAAAAAGGTTTTTCTACTATTTTAGCTAAAATGGGAAGACTGGAAATCGGGCGGCAATGTTTTAGATCGCATAGATCAATCTTAGGGTCTTTGAGGCTAGGATGAACCTTCTTACAAGCTGTGGGAAAAAATCTCTGTTCAAAGCTTGAGCTGAATAGATCCAGGAGATAACTAGAAAAATAAAGGAGCAATCTTTGATTAGTTTAGCAGGAACTCGATCTGCATAGGAGGGGTTCAGATTCATAGAGGTAAAGGTCTTTTCCAATGAGAAGCTTGTAACATGAAAAAATGTAGTGAGTAAAGATGTGGATAAAGAGAAATCTGCTCAGGATATGATCGAAAAGACAGAGTGAGAAGTATTATTATTAAAGCCAAAGAGGTTCATTGTCTGGGTGGAAAAAGCAACTTTGGCAAAGATAAAGTTCCCAAACTGAACAGGAGAAATTCGCACTGAGGCAGAATTATATGTGTTATTTGTGGGAGCAAGGTCTTTAACTCTTCAAAACAATTCTTTAGAAATATTTGAGCTGGAAAGAATTTTCTTTGAACTTCCATATTTAATTTCTTATATTCCATGTATAGTGATTTGCAAAGATGAAGGGAGATAATACCATAGTACTTCCTCCAGTTTCTCTCAGCAATACGCATTTTCTTTATCATGTTTTCCAAGGAGTTATTGTACCATGAAGAACACTGGCCCAATTGGAAAATCTTAGGGGTATGTTTACTAAACAGTCTTAACGTAGCAGTGGCGATGTTATCGCATGATATGTAACGTTATCACATGATAATGTAACGTTATCACGTGATAATGTAACATCATCGTGCGATAATGTAACATCATCACGCAATAACATCAGATATCACGCGATAACATCTCCGGCGGTGGTGAGATGCGCAGAGGGAGGAGAGAGGCACCCCAGAGGGTGGAGTAGGGCTCCCCAGGGGCGGAGAGAAGGGGTCAATGGGAGGAGAGTGGGCGGGGAGTGGATCCATGCACACTAACGCCGTGAAATAAAGCTCTGAAAATTAGCGCCAGTGAAAACCTCGCACTAGGCACATTTGCAGGACAGAGAAACCATTTCAGTCAGCAATGTGCAACAAAGGCAGGGAAACCCAGAAAAGTGATAGTAGTGATACATGTGCAGGAACCAAAAAGGCAAATAAACATATAAAATGACCAGAACCACATCTGAAATCCCAATAACCAAGCTGGCCAATAGTGATATTAATGATAAACATAAAGCAACACTACTGACAAAGAGTAAAAAGGAAGATATCATGTTTTGAAGGGTCTATGCTCTGTCCCCCTACAAAGTGAACGATCCCACATTGAAATAGCTGTGATCAGGGTTGTTGTAGTTTATATTGGGCAGGTTTGTTATGGCGTGCACATGTGCAGCAACAGCAGAGTGGGCACATAGGCAAGGGCAACTGTACTGATGCTGTAAATGGGATACAGGGGGCTGCAGGAGGCACATACTGTGGTCCAGCTGGGGCACAGTGCGGACTAGACAGATGCCTAGGTGGCACATAGGAATGCCGAAACTGTAAAGCAGCAAGACAGCAACTGACGAGGGTCCAACATGGGCATGAGTGTGTGTCCCATAGTGTCACAGGGGATATTACCCAGCAGGTACCCCCAAGGGCACATAACATTGGCAGCGCGTATGTCTATGTAGGCACCCCTACCCGACAACACACACCATAGGCAGCTGCCTACCGGAACACTGGATGGCCTGGGACTGCGCACCACCAGCACCACCGGCATAAGGGCATGTCAGCATGGTGGCAGAGGGGGCAGTGGCCTCTGCCCACACCAGACCACGACCAAGCCCCGTTTAGGTGGGTGCCGTGCACTGCAACAGACAAGGTCTGCCTGACGAACAGTCATGGTATCCCCAGGGAATGACCTGCCCCTGTGCCAACAGTTTGGTGCAGTACACACAGCCAATGTGTTCAGGGGCAGAAGGTTACAGGTTCAAGTCCCAGCTGTGGCTCCTGCCAACCTTGTACCCATATTTTACCCAGTACTAAACCATGGTAATAAAGACGGAACCTTTACTGCAGATAAAATAAACATGCCTGAAATGCCTATATTTTACCCTACAGAGCACAGACACCATAAACATGTGCAATCCCTAGAGCAGAGTTTCCCAACTGCAGTCCTGGAGGGCCAAACATCATTCAGGTTTCATGCTGTCCCTAATAAATATGCCTGTGCTGCATTTGTATGCACCGCCCCCACTGTATGCAAATGTATCTCATGCATATTCATTAGGGACAGCATGAAAACCTGAACAGTGTTTGGCCCACCAGGACTGGAGTTGGGAGCCTCTGCCCTAGGGCAGCAGCCAACAGGGGCACAAACACCCACACCCACAAGCTCCACTATCCAAAGCCTCATGGAGAGTCAGGCTGTAAGGCCCTGCGCGCAGCAGCATCTCCCAGTATTGGCACCTGCATACCTTAGCAATGCCGTCCTAAACTTGGGAACACGTTCCACATATATCAAAAGGTTGCTATGATTAATGTCAGCTAACAAATCCTAAGTTAAACACGATTTGTTCATAGAGATTCATCATAGCAACCTTTCTGATATCTGTGGAGTGTGTTTCAGTTATTGCTTCTGACAGTGTTTACCACCCCGGGGAGTGGCCCCAACAGTATTGCGTACCATAGCAATGCCTGCACTGTGCCCAGGACTGGTGAGGCGGCCAGGGCTGCCACAATCCTCCATATTTGCACAATGCTGGCATAGATGTGGGAGTGTGTGTCTGTCTATCCAGTGTGTTGTGGCTGCCCACACCTTACTGAGCCCACACTGCTTGCACGGTTTCCGTGTTAGCCTGCCAATGTGCATAATGAGGAGCAAGGTACTGTGGGTATGGCCCGGACAGGGTGGCCTGGGCAGGATGCATCTGCAAAGGGTGTAGGACAATGGCTGTGACATTGTAGTGCCCGACCACCACCTGCACGGACAGGGTGGCCACAGCATGTCATGCTGGGAGGTCACTCTCACTCTGACTGAGCAGTGACCACGGCATGGCTAGGTTCCCCCATAGTGCTATGCAGCATTTCTCTCAAGTGATATTTATGGGTTCTCTTTTCTGGGGCCCAATCACTGACATACCTGCTTGGTGTGTGTGCTCACATCCCATTTTTGGGTGCACACAGTTCCTCCAGGAACATGCACTATGTACTAGCTAGCAGACTGTCTGCAGTTAGCATGTGTATGGCTGGAACACCGTGCAGTGGGTGGAGACTGACTGTGCCCTCTGCTGGTGAATCTCAGATAGTGGTGGGGGGCAGCTGAGCTTTTCCAGGCCTACTGCCTGTCTGCCATTGCCTTATATGATGCATACAGATCTGCAATGACTGCCCTTTAGGGTGCCCGTTCCCCAGCAGGACCGGGGTTGATGGTGCTCTCTATTGCCACCATTGCAGAGATGTACAATGTGGATCGGTTGGTGGGAGATCCTGTCCCCCCCCCCCACCCTGAAACCACAGAGGGCGGGTTGGGTGGTGCTACATAATCCGCTTTTGGGTCCAAACACCCCCCTTCACACAGTATATGCAGTATTCTGGGTGCATCATAGTTCACAAGGGCTAGACATGACTGGGAAATACAGATGGACACAGGTGCATCCTAGGTGTGGCTGCAAGGACTACCTATCACAAACTAGCACCAATGGGGACCTGCAGCATAGCCTATCTCAACCAAGCCAGGTGCTGCGGACCTGGTGCTGGGTGCCCCACCTCATCTTCAGGGTGAGCACAGGACCCGCACAATGTCACGGTCTGTAGCTACTCTGTGCCAGTAACACACACGGTCAGTTCCCCCTACCAGGCCTAGGTGCTCTGGGGGTGCATACCCCATTATGTGATCAGCTGCAGACTGCTGATCTGCATGTGCAGTGCATCATGGGTACGGGTGGGTTTACCCTATCCTGGTAACCACAGCAGACAGTTTGTGTGGTGACCTGCAGTCTTTCTGTAGTCAGCCAGCAGTGTGGTAGTAGCTATAAAGATGTAGCCCACTGGTTACTGCAGTGACTGTGGAGGCAGAGGTCATGGGTTTGATCCTGCAGTGGTGTAATCTAAAAAGGCTGTCTGAGGCATTTTCTTTTAATTTAAATCAGTGCTGCCAGCAAAAACACCCTCACAGTGCTGTAGCCTAAGGTGCCTCATAGGCACTCTGTAAGGCATCCTGTAAATGCCCTGTAAGGCACCCTATACAGCGCCCTATAGGGCACATTATAGAGGGCCTTGGCAGACAGGGCACTTTATAATGTGACCTATGGGGCGCCTTATGAGGCACCTTAGGTTATGGCACTGTGAGGGTGTTTTTGCTGGCAGCACGGATTTAAATTAAAAGAAAATGCCTCAGACAGCCACTTTAGATTACACCACAGCAAGATTGAACCCATGACCTCTGCCTCCACAGTCATTGCAGTAACCAGTGGGCTACATCTTTATTGCTTCTAGCACTGTGCTGGCATGTACTTAGGGTTAACGCGCGTTAACGTGCCACGGCACCTACTATCACGCGATACATAGTCTTGCTACCTTAGGATTGGAACGCCCACTACCTTATATGGCATTCTTCACATTATCGCTGCAACTAGCTCCGGTAACAATAGGACAGTTTAGTAAACGTACCCCTTAGTCTTACAAGGGACAAAATGATCCGAGAACATTTTTCTAGATAGCCTCCTATAGTGTCAAGAGAGGCCTTTGAGGAGACAATTTCAAATAAAATAAAGACAAGGCATGAGTAGCAAATGCCTCCCTGTTATGGGATTGTAGCTCATGTATTGCCTTTATTTAAATGGGATGGCCCATAGCGGAGATTTGTAGCAAGCATGAAAGCTGAATGAGAGCATGATCCATCCATGATAGCCGACTGGCATTCAGAAAGGTAAAATTGAATGGTTGGCATTTTACAAAAATAGGATCCAAGTAACCAGCAGCATTCATAGGAATTGTGGATAATAGAGAAAAAAACAAGTTGGGACATTTAAAGAAAGGGAGTGGAGGAGTGGCCTAGTGGTTGGGGCAAGGTACTTCAGGCCAGAAGGTCAGGGGTTCAAATCCCACTAGAGGACAGCAACCTTGGGCCGGAAGGACTGGGGTTTCTAGTCCCACAGGTGCTCCTTGTGGTCTTGGGCAAGCCACTTAACCCTCCATAGCCCATGTTCCCTGTAAATAGTTATCGCCAAGTTATAATGCCCTGTTCAATGTAATTTCAGTTTGTTCAATGTAAACCACACTGATGCAGAATAGCACGGTATATAAAAGAATGTAAATAAATGTATTTTCGTTGTGGAGGGGGAATCAAAGTACATCCCAGCACCTCCCTTTAACCTCATAGAGAAAGGCATTTTCAACTCCCTTCTTCCCCCCCCCCCTCTGCCGTAGTCGCAGAATGCTCCTTGTCCCCCATGGCTCTTGGTATAATTCCCTTCATCACCCCCACTCGATATCCTCCAGCAGGCAGGAGTCAGCAAACAACTTCTTACTGCTTGCTGCTGACTTTCCTCTGTATTCAGAACTTTTTGGGACTGGTGAGTCTCATGAAACTATAGGGTCCTGCAAGGTTTTAACTGCAGAAGAGGAGGTGGCCGCAGCAGCAAGTAAAATCACAGCTCACTGATGTCTTCTGCTGTCGGGAGCATAGGCAAATCTCTGTAGATGGCAATAGTTCTGGTTACTCCCATTCCTCTCTTCACTGGTTAGAAGCTGAATTACTGGATCAAAAATCTGCCCGCATACCTGATCACATTGGTTTGAGAACTGCTGAATTAAACTATCTGACGGAGCCCTTCTAAATGTTTGGGCCCTAGGCACATGCTTAGTATGCCTATGGCTTAATCCTTCCCTGACCCTAAAGGGGGATTGAAAAAGTCCCAGCCGTAATTTCTTCCCTGCAGCTCTCTCCTACCACAAGCCCAGCACTCATGTCCCCAGCCCTTCTCCAGTCTCCTGTTGCTGACTGGTCAGGAGAAAGAGGAAGGAGTGTCTGTGCCTCCTCTGTGGCTTTGGGACATAGTATTGCTAAGCAGGTGAAAGTGGCAGTCATTCCAGCACAGAGCACGTTTGCTCCCTTCCACGTTTGGCCAGTCAGTGAGCAGGAGTTAGAGATATCACAGGGCAACGAAGTCGGTTGGCAGGGAGGATGGCCCTGGTCTAAGATCTTTGGCTCCCATTGCTGGCAGAAGTGAAATTAGGGGTCTCTTTACTAAAGGATGTTCCCATTTTGTGTCTGTGGAGAAAATGCTTAGTAAATGGTGCCTGAAGCTTTTTTTTTTTTTGCAAATTTAAATCAATTAGTCAGTTTTCATATTATGGCATGGGAGTTGCTGTTTATCCATTTAAATCACAATCAGGAAGTCCTAGATATAATTTTATGTATGGTGAGTAATATAGGTTTTATATCATTTTGTGAAACACTAGCATAGAACTCCATGATGAGAATAAACCAGATTAAATGAATGATGTTCAACTAATCATCTTGCCAATTGTTTTATCAATTTGGGGGTTTTAGTTATATTTCAAATGTGTTTGCTTAAAACAATTCAAATTGTGCAGTAAAACACAATTGTTTAATTGTACACCCAGAATCTTGACTTGTTGCTCACCAAAGTCATTTTGCAAAGTTTGATCTCTGACCTGTGCTTGTTTCACTGTACCATGAATGGAAAGCTTGATGAGAAACTTGCTTAGTAACTGATTCACAATGAAGCACCGGATTAAACAAAGGATCCTATTAATGCTAGAATATGACAAAAAAAACCATACTCTTTTTTTTTTAAAGAGAGAAGCCAAATGAATTTTTGACGAACACAAAGAAAACCACCAGCACTCACAATCTCAGCTTTCAACAGCCAGCCAAGAGCCAGATTTTGTATAATAAAGCGGGAAGATCCTCAGTCCTTGACAAAGAACTTGGTATGTATGTGGTGAATTAATTGTCATGATAATAGAGGCAGGGATTAGCTGTGGTTCTCAATCCTGTCCTGGTGTATCCCCTAGCCAGTCTGGTTTTCAGGATATCCACAATAAAATATGCATGAGAGAGATTTGCATGCAATGGAGGCAACGCATGCACACCTGTCTCATGTGTAGTTATTATGGATATCCTGAAAACCTGACTGGCAAGTGGGTACACGGAGATAGGTTTGAGAACCACTGAACTAACAGAATAACTCTAGCGCTATATATAACATAGGCCAACTGGACAATACAATATCATTAACAGGTTAGAAGATGGCAAGAGATAATTTCAGTTTTGGAAGCATTAAACAGAAGTATGGAAGTCTGTAAAAATAAATGTAACTATTAAAGTACAAATGAGTAGAACACACCAAAGGTTTGAAATGACTTATAATAACTTACTTCCTGCCCCTTGGATCCCATTCCCACCTATCTACAAAACTCCATCTCCTCCACTGTTGTCCCTTCCATCTGCCATGTCCTCAGCTTATTGCTTTCTACTTCAACTGTTCCTGCACCCTTCAAGCATGCTGTGGTTAACATCTCAAGAAACCATCCCTAGATCCTAGCTGTCCCTCTAAGTATCGACCCATCTCTCTCCTCCCCTTTATTACTAAAAACTACTTGAACGTGCGGTTCACTGCCACTATCTTGACTTTCTCTCCTCTCATTCCCTCCTGGATCCACAGTAATCTGGCTTTCGCCCTCTACATTCTATTGAGATGGCTCTTGCCAAAGTCTCCAATGACTTGTTCCTTGCCAAATCCAAAGACCTTTACTTAATCCTCATCCTTCTTGACCTTTCTGCTGTTTTTGACACTGTTGATCACCACTTTTTCCTCAATCCCCTGTCCTCGCTTGGATTTAGGTGTTCTGTCTTACGTATCCTGGTTTTCTTCCTATCTCTCCCACCGCACCTCTAGTGTATGTTCCGGTGGATCCTGCTCTACTGCTATCCCCCTTTCAGTCAGTGTATCCCAGGGCTCTGTCTTGAGACCTCTCCTTTTCTCTCTCGACACTCGGTCCGTTGGTGTCCTCATCTCCTCCCATGGTTTTCAGTACCATCTCTATGCTGATGACTCTCAGATCTACCTCTCTGCACCTGAAATCTCTCTGGGAAACCAGGCCCGGATCTCTGCCTGCTTATCTAACATTAATGCCTGGATGTCTTACTGCCATCTGAAATTGAACACGGCCAAAACAGAGCTCCTTATCTTTCCCCCTAAGCCCACCTCCTCCCTTACTCCTTTATTTCTGTTGATAACACTCTACTCCTTCCCGTTTACTTGGCTTGCAACCTTGGGGTCATCTTTGACTCCTTCCTCTCCCTCTCCACATACATCCAACAGATAGCTAAAATCTGTCACTTCTTTCTTTCTAACATTGGAAAAATGTGTCCCTTCCTTTCTGAACAACTACAAAGACCCTTATCCATTTTCTAAACTCCCATCTAGACTAGTGCAACCTCTTCTTTGCTGGTCTTCCTTTAAAGCATCTCCCCACTTCAGTCTTTCAAAACTCAGCTGCATGGCTGGTCTTCTGCCAGTGTCGCTATGCTCGTTTCACCCCTCTTCTCATCACTTCATTGGCACCGTATCCATTTCTGCATCCAGTTCAAACTTCTACTACTGACCTATAAGTACTTTCATCTGGCTGCTCGTCCCTATCTCTCCCTACACCCCTCCTCGGGAACTCCTCTCTTCTGGCAGATCCCTTCTATCTGTGTCCTTCACTTCCACTGCCAGCTCCAGACTTCAGTCTTTCGATCTTGCTGCTCCTTATGCTTGTAATAAACTATTTGAGTCGGTACGCCAGGCTCCATTGCTGGCCCTGTTCAAATCCAGATTGCTTTTGGATCCTGATCCCCCTAGTCTCTTGTTCACCTCCTGTGTGTTTGCTTACCATCCTCTTAGATATGTCCTAGTCCCCAGTTGTGTTGCCTGACTGTTGTTTTGTTTGTCTTGACTAGACTGTAAGCTCTTATGAGCAGGGACTATCGACATCTTACATGTCTCTGTGCAGTGCTGCGTTCTCCTGGTAGCACTATAGAATGTAGTAATAGTATCATGGTACCATTCCAGTCTGCCACAGAAGTGTCCTCCCTCTTCTCCCTGCGGTGCTGCGTTCTCCTTGTAGCACTATAGAATGTAGTAATAGTATCTTGGTACCATTCCAGTGTGCCACAGAAGTGTCCTCCCTCTTCTCCCTGCGGTGCTGCGTTCTCCTTGTAGCACTATAGAATGTAGTAATAGTATCATGGTACCATTCCAGTGTGCCACAGAAGTGTCCTCCCTCTTCTCCCTGCGGTGCTGCGTTCTCCTTGTAGCACTATAGAATGTAGTAATAGTATCATGGTACCATTCCAGTGTGCCACAGAAGTGTCCTCCCTCTTCTCCCTGCGGTGCTGCGTTCTCCTTGTAGCACTATAGAATGTAGTAATAGTATCATGGTACCATTCCAGTGTGCCACAGAAGTGTCCTCCCTCTTCTCCCTGCGGTGCTGCGTTCTCCTTGTAGCACTATAGAATGTAGTAATAGTATCATGGTACCATTCCAGTGTGCCACAGAAGTGTCCTCCCTCTTCTCCCTGCGGTGCTGCGTTCTCCTTGTAGCACTATAGAATGTAGTAATAGTATCATGGTACCATTCCAGTCTGCCACAGAAGTGTCCTCCCTCTTCTCCCTGCGGTGCTGCGTTCTCCTTGTAGCACTATAGAATGTAGTAATAGTATCATGGTACCATTCCAGTGTGCCACAGAAGTGTCCTCCCTCTTCTCCCTGCGGTGCTGCGTTCTCCTTGTAGCACTATAGAATGTAGTAATAGTATCATGGTACCATTCCAGTGTGCCACAGAAGTGTCCTCCCTCTTCTCCCTGCGGTGCTTGCGTTCTCCTTGTAGCACTATAGAATGTAGTAATAGTATCATGGTACCATTCCAGTGTGCCACAGAAGTGTCCTCCCTCTTCTCCCTGCGGTGCTGCGTTCTCCTTGTAGCACTATAGAATGTAGTAATAGTATCATGGTACCATTCCAGTGTGCCACAGAAGTGTCCTCCCTCTTCTCCCTGCGGTGCTGCGTTCTCCTTGTAGCACTATAGAATGTAGTAATAGTATCATGGTACCATTCCAGTGTGCCACAGAAGTGTCCTCCCTCTTCTCCCTGCGGTGCTGCGTTCTCCTTGTAGCACTATAGAATGTAGTAATAGTATCATGGTACCATTCCAGTCTGCCACAGAAGTGTCCTCCCTCTTCTCCCTGCGGTGCTGCGTTCTCCTTGTAGCACTATAGAATGTAGTAATAGTATCATGGTACCATTCCAGTGTGCCACAGAAGTGTCCTCCCTCTTCTCCCTGCGGTGCTGCGTTCTCCTTGTAGCACTATAGAATGTAGTAATAGTATCATGGTACCATTCCAGTGTGCCACAGAAGTGTCCTCCCTCTTCTCCCTGCGGTGCTGCGTTCTCCTTGTAGCACTATAGAATGTAGTAATAGTATCATGGTACCATTCCAGTGTGCCACAGAAGTGTCCTCCCTCTTCTCCCTGAGGTGCTGCGTTATCCTTGTAGCACTATAGAATGTAGTAATAGTATCATGGTACCATTCCAGTGTGCCACAGAAGTGTCCTCCCTCTTCTCCCTGCGGTGCTGCGTTCTCCTTGTAGCACTATAGAATGTAGTAATAGTATCATGGTACCATTCCAGTGTGCCACAGAAGTGTCCTCCCTCTTCTCCCTGCGGTGCTGCGTTCTCCTTGTAGCACTATAGAATGTAGTAATAGTATCATGGTACCATTCCAGTGTGCCACAGAAGTGTCCTCCCTCTTCTCCCTGCGGTGCTGCGTTCTCCTTGTAGCACTATAGAATGTAGTAATAGTATCATGGTACCATTCCAGTGTGCCACAGAAGTGTCCTCCCTCTTCTCCCTGCGGTGCTGCGTTCTCCTTGTAGCACTATAGAATGTAGTAATAGTATCATGGTACCATTCCAGTGTGCCACAGAAGTGTCCTCCCTCTTCTCCCTGCGGTGCTGCGTTCTCCTTGTAGCACTATAGAATGTAGTAATAGTATCATGGTACCATTCCAGTGTGCCACAGAAGTGTCCTCCCTCTTCTCCCTGCGGTGCTGCGTTCTCCTTGTAGCACTATAGAATGTAGTAATAGTATCATGGTACCATTCCAGTGTGCCACAGAAGTGTCCTCCCTCTCTTCTCCCTGCGGTGCTGCGTTCTCCTTGTAGCACTATAGAATGTAGTAATAGTATCATGGTACCATTCCAGTGTGCCACAGAAGTGTCCTCCCTCTTCTCCCTGCGGTGCTGCGTTCTCCTTGTAGCACTATAGAATGTAGTAATAGTATCATGGTACCAATCCAGTGTGCCACAGAAGTGTCCTCCCTCTTCTCCCTGCGGTGCTGCGTTCTCCTTGTAGCACTATAGAATGTAGTAATAGTATCATGGTGCCACAGAAGTGTCCTCCCTCTTCTCCCTGCGGTGCTGCGTTCTCCTTGTAGCACTATAGAATGTAGTAATAGTATCATGGTACCATTCCAGTGTACCACAGAAGTGTCCTCCCTCTTCTCCCTGCGGTGCTGCGTTCTCCTTGTAGCACTATAGAATGTAGTAATAGTATCATGGTACCACAGAAGTGTCCTCCCTCTTCTCCCTGCGGTGCTGCGTTCTCCTTGTAGCACGATAGAATGTAGTAATAGTATCATGGTACCACAGAAGTGTCCTCCCTCTTCTCCCTGCGGTGCTGCGTTCTCCTTGTAGCACTATAGAATGTAGTAATAGTATCATGGTACCATTCCAGTCTGCCACAGAAGTGTCCTCCCTCTTCTCCCTGCGGTGCTGCGTTCTCCTTGTAGCACTATAGAATGTAGTAATAGTATCATGGTACCATTCCAGTGTGCCACAGAAGTGTCCTCCCTCTTCTCCCTGCGGTGCTGCGTTCTCCTTGTAGCACTATAGAATGTAGTAATAGTATCATGGTACCATTCCAGTCTGCCACAGAAGTGTCCTCCCTCTTCTCCCTGCGGTGCTGCGTTCTCCTTGTAGCACTATAGAATGTAGTAATAGTATCATGGTACCATTCCAGTGTGCCACAGAAGTGTCCTCCCTCTTCTCCCTGCGGTGCTGCGTTCTCCTTGTAGCACTATAGAATGTAGTAATAGTATCATGGTACCATTCCAGTGTGCCACAGAAGTGTCCTCCCTCTTCTCCCTGCGGTGCTGCGTTCTCCTTGTAGCACTATAGAATGTAGTAATAGTATCATGGTACCATTCCAGTGTGCCACAGAAGTGTCCTCCCTCTTCTCCCTGCGGTGCTGCGTTCTCCTTGTAGCACTATAGAATGTAGTAATAGTATCATGGTACCATTCCAGTGTGCCACAGAAGTGTCCTCCCTCTTCTCCCTGCGGTGCTGCGTTCTCCTTGTAGCACTATAGAATGTAGTAATAGTATCATGGTACCATTCCAGTGTGCCACAGAAGTGTCCTCCCTCTTCTCCCTGCGGTGCTGCGTTCTCCTTGTAGCACTATAGAATGTAGTAATAGTATCATGGTACCATTCCAGTGTGCCACAGAAGTGTCCTCCCTCTTCTCCCTGCGGTGCTGCGTTCTCCTTGTAGCACTATAGAATGTAGTAATAGTATCATGGTACCACAGAAGTGTCCTCCCTCTTCTCCCTGCGGTGCTGCGTTCTCCTTGTAGCACTATAGAATGTAGTAATAGTATCATGGTACCACAGAAGTGTCCTCCCTCTTCTCCCTGCGGTGCTGCGTTCTCTTTGTAGCACTATAGAATGTAGTAATAGTATCATGGTACCATTCCAGTCTGCCACAGAAGTGTCCTCCTCCCTCTTCTCCCTGCGGTGCTGCGTTCTCCTTGTAGCACTATAGAATGTAGTAATAGTATCATGGTACCATTCCAGTCTGCCACAGAAGTGTCCTCCCTCTTCTCCCTGCGGTGCTGCGTTCTCCTTGTAGCACTATAGAATGTAGTAATAGTATCATGGTACCATTCCAGTCTGCCACAGAAGTGTCCTCCCTCTTCTCCCTGCGGTGCTGCGTTCTCCTTGTAGCACTATAGAATGTAGTAATAGTATCATGGTACCATTCCAGTCTGCCACAGAAGTGTCCTCCCTCTTCTCCCTGCGGTGCTGCGTTCTCCTTGTAGCACTATAGAATGTAGTAATAGTATCATGGTACCATTCCAGTCTGCCACAGAAGTGTCCTCCCTCTTCTCCCTGCGGTGCTGCGTTCTCCTTGTAGCACTATAGAATGTAGTAATAGTATCATGGTACCATTCCAGTCTGCCACAGAAGTGTCCTCCCTCTTCTCCCTGCGGTGCTGCGTTCTCCTTGTAGCACTATAGAATGTAGTAATAGTATCATGGTACCATTCCAGTCTGCCACAGAAGTGTCCTCCCTCCCTCTTCTCCCTGCGGTGCTGCGTTCTCCTTGTAGCACTATAGAATGTAGTAATAGTATCATGGTACCATTCCAGTGTGCCACAGAAGTGTCCTCCCTCTTCTCCCTGCGGTGCTGCGTTCTCCTTGTAGCACTATAGAATGTAGTAATAGTATCATGGTACCATTCCAGTGTGCCACAGAAGTGTCCTCCCTCTTCTCCCTGCGGTGCTGCGTTCTCCTTGTAGCACTATAGAATGTAGTAATAGTATCATGGTACCATTCCAGTGTGCCACAGAAGTGTCCTCCCTCTTCTCCCTGCGGTGCTGCGTTCTCCTTGTAGCACTATAGAATGTAGTAATAGTATCATGGTACCATTCCAGTGTGCCACAGAAGTGTCCTCCCTCTTCTCCCTGCGGTGCTGCGTTCTCCTTGTAGCACTATAGAATGTAGTAATAGTATCATGGTACCATTCCAGTGTGCCACAGAAGTGTCCTCCCTCTTCTCCCTGCGGTGCTGCGTTCTCCTTGTAGCACTATAGAATGTAGTAATAGTATCATGGTACCATTCCAGTGTGCCACAGAAGTGTCCTCCCTCTTCTCCCTGCGGTGCTGCGTTCTCCTTGTAGCACTATACAATGTAGTAATAGTATCATGGTACCATTCCAGTCTGCCACAGAAGTGTCCTCCCTCTTCTCCCTGCGGTGCTGCGTTCTCCTTGTAGCACTATACAATGTAGTAATAGTATCATGGTACCATTCCAGTCTGCCACAGAAGTGTCCTCCCTCTTCTCCCTGCGGTGCTGCGTTCTCCTTGTAGCACTATAGAATGTAGTAATAGTATCATGGTACCATTCCAGTCTGCCACAGAAGTGTCCTCCCTCTTCTCCCTGCGGTGCTGCGTTCTCCTTGTAGCACTATAGAATGTAGTAATAGTATCATGGTACCATTCCAGTGTGCCACAGAAGTGTCCTCCCTCTTCTCCCTGCGGTGCTGCGTTCTCCTTGTAGCACTATAGAATGTAGTAATAGTATCATGGTACCATTCCAGTGTGCCACAGAAGTGTCCTCCCTCTTCTCCCTGCGGTGCTGCGTTCTCCTTGTAGCACTATAGAATGTAGTAATAGTATCATGGTACCATTCCAGTGTGCCACAGAAGTGTCCTCCCTCTTCTCCCTGCGGTGCTGCGTTCTCCTTGTAGCACTATAGAATGTAGTAATAGTATCATGGTACCATTCCAGTCTGCCACAGAAGTGTCCTCCCTCTTCTCCCTGCGGTGCTGCGTTCTCCTTGTAGCACTATAGAATGTAGTAATAGTATCATGGTGCCACAGAAGTGTCCTCCCTCTTCTCCCTGCGGTGCTGCGTTCTCCTTGTAGCACTATAGAATGTAGTAATAGTATCATGGTACCATTCCAGTCTGCCACAGAAGTGTCCTCCCTCTTCTCCCTGCGGTGCTGCGTTCTCCTTGTAGCACTATAGAATGTAGTAATAGTATCTTGGTACCATTCCAGTGTGCCACAGAAGTGTCCTCCCTCTTCTCCCTGCGGTGCTGCGTTCTCCTTGTAGCACTATAGAATGTAGTAATAGTATCATGGTACCATTCCAGTGTGCCACAGAAGTGTCCTCCCTCTTCTCCCTGCGGTGCTGCGTTCTCCTTGTAGCACTATAGAATGTAGTAATAGTATCATGGTACCATTCCAGTGTGCCACAGAAGTGTCCTCCCTCTTCTCCCTGCGGTGCTGCGTTCTCCTTGTAGCACTATAGAATGTAGTAATAGTATCATGGTACCATTCCAGTGTGCCACAGAAGTGTCCTCCCTCTTCTCCCTGCGGTGCTGCGTTCTCCTTGTAGCACTATAGAATGTAGTAATAGTATCATGGTACCATTCCAGTGTGCCACAGAAGTGTCCTCCCTCTTCTCCCTGCGGTGCTGCGTTCTCCTTGTAGCACTATAGAATGTAGTAATAGTATCATGGTACCATTCCAGTCTGCCACAGAAGTGTCCTCCCTCTTCTCCCTGCGGTGCTGCGTTCTCCTTGTAGCACTATAGAATGTAGTAATAGTATCATGGTACCATTCCAGTGTGCCACAGAAGTGTCCTCCCTCTTCTCCCTGCGGTGCTGCGTTCTCCTTGTAGCACTATAGAATGTAGTAATAGTATCATGGTACCATTCCAGTGTGCCACAGAAGTGTCCTCCCTCTTCTCCCTGCGGTGCTGCGTTCTCCTTGTAGCACTATAGAATGTAGTAATAGTATCATGGTACCATTCCAGTGTGCCACAGAAGTGTCCTCCCTCTTCTCCCTGCGGTGCTGCGTTCTCCTTGTAGCACTATAGAATGTAGTAATAGTATCATGGTACCATTCCAGTGTGCCACAGAAGTGTCCTCCCTCTTCTCCCTGCGGTGCTGCGTTCTCCTTGTAGCACTATAGAATGTAGTAATAGTATCATGGTACCATTCCAGTGTGCCACAGAAGTGTCCTCCCTCTTCTCCCTGCGGTGCTGCGTTCTCCTTGTAGCACTATAGAATGTAGTAATAGTATCATGGTACCATTCCAGTGTGCCACAGAAGTGTCCTCCCTCTTCTCCCTGCGGTGCTGCGTTCTCCTTGTAGCACTATAGAATGTAGTAATAGTATCATGGTACCATTCCAGTGTGCCACAGAAGTGTCCTCCCTCTTCTCCCTGCGGTGCTGCGTTCTCCTTGTAGCACTATAGAATGTAGTAATAGTATCATGGTACCATTCCAGTGTGCCACAGAAGTGTCCTCCCTCTTCTCCCTGCGGTGCTGCGTTCTCCTTGTAGCACTATAGAATGTAGTAATAGTATCATGGTACCATTCCAGTGTGCCACAGAAGTGTCCTCCCTCTTCTCCCTGCGGTGCTGCGTTCTCCTTGTAGCACTATAGAATGTAGTAATAGTATCATGGTACCATTCCAGTGTGCCACAGAAGTGTCCTCCCTCTTCTCCCTGCGGTGCTGCGTTCTCCTTGTAGCACTATAGAATGTAGTAATAGTATCATGGTACCATTCCAGTGTGCCACAGAAGTGTCCTCCCTCTTCTCCCTGCGGTGCTGCGTTCTCCTTGTAGCACTATAGAATGTAGTAATAGTATCATGGTACCCTTCCAGTGTGCCACAGAAGTGTCCTCCCTCTTCTCCCTGCGGTGCTGCGTTCTCCTTGTAGCACTATAGAATGTAGTAATAGTATCATGGTGCCACAGAAGTGTCCTCCCTCTTCTCCCTGCGGTGCTGCGTTCTCCTTGTAGCACTATAGAATGTAGTAATAGTATCATGGTACCATTCCAGTGTACCACAGAAGTGTCCTCCCTCTTCTCCCTGCGGTGCTGCGTTCTCCTTGTAGCACTATAGAATGTAGTAATAGTATCATGGTACCACAGAAGTGTCCTCCCTCTTCTCCCTGCGGTGCTGCGTTCTCCTTGTAGCACTATAGAATGTAGTAATAGTATCATGGTACCACCACAGAAGTGTCCTCCCTCTTCTCCCTGCGGTGCTGCGTTCTCCTTGTAGCACTATAGAATGTAGTAATAGTATCATGGTACCATTCCAGTCTGCCACAGAAGTGTCCTCCCTCTTCTCCCTGCGGTGCTGCGTTCTCCTTGTAGCACTATAGAATGTAGTAATAGTATCATGGTACCATTCCAGTGTGCCACAGAAGTGTCCTCCCTCTTCTCCCTGCGGTGCTGCGTTCTCCTTGTAGCACTATAGAATGTAGTAATAGTATCATGGTACCATTCCAGTGTGCCACAGAAGTGTCCTCCCTCTTCTCCCTGCGGTGCTGCGTTCTCCTTGTAGCACTATAGAATGTAGTAATAGTATCATGGTACCATTCCAGTGTGCCACAGAAGTGTCCTCCCTCTTCTCCCTGCGGTGCTGCGTTCTCCTTGTAGCACTATAGAATGTAGTAATAGTATCATGGTACCATTCCAGTGTGCCACAGAAGTGTCCTCCCTCTTCTCCCTGCGGTGCTGCGTTCTCCTTGTAGCACTATAGAATGTAGTAATAGTATCATGGTACCATTCCAGTGTGCCACAGAAGTGTCCTCCCTCTTCTCCCTGCGGTGCTGCGTTCTCCTTGTAGCACTATAGAATGTAGTAATAGTATCATGGTACCATTCCAGTGTGCCACAGAAGTGTCCTCCCTCTTCTCCCTGCGGTGCTGCGTTCTCCTTGTAGCACTATAGAATGTAGTAATAGTATCATGGTACCATTCCAGTGTGCCACAGAAGTGTCCTCCCTCTTCTCCCTGCGGTGCTGCGTTCTCCTTGTAGCACTATAGAATGTAGTAATAGTATCATGGTACCATTCCAGTGTGCCACAGAAGTGTCCTCCCTCTTCTCCCTGCGGTGCTGCGTTCTCCTTGTAGCACTATAGAATGTAGTAATAGTATCATGGTACCACAGAAGTGTCCTCCCTCTTCTCCCTGCGGTGCTGCGTTCTCCTTGTAGCACTATAGAATGTAGTAATAGTATCATGGTACCATGCCACAGAAGTGTCCTCCCTCTTCTCCCTGCGGTGCTGCGTTCTCTTTGTAGCACTATAGAATGTAGTAATAGTATCATGGTACCATTCCAGTCTGCCACAGAAGTGTCCTCCCTCTTCTCCCTGCGGTGCTGCGTTCTCCTTGTAGCACTATAGAATGTAGTAATAGTATCATGGTACCATTCCAGTCTGCCACAGAAGTGTCCTCCCTCTTCTCCCTGCGGTGCTGCGTTCTCCTTGTAGCACTATAGAATGTAGTAATAGTATCATGGTACCATTCCAGTCTGCCACAGAAGTGTCCTCCCTCTTCTCCCTGCGGTGCTGCGTTCTCCTTGTAGCACTATAGAATGTAGTAATAGTATCATGGTACCATTCCAGTCTGCCACAGAAGTGTCCTCCCTCTTCTCCCTGCGGTGCTGCGTTCTCCTTGTAGCACTATAGAATGTAGTAATAGTATCATGGTACCATTCCAGTCTGCCACAGAAGTGTCCTCCCTCTTCTCCCTGCGGTGCTGCGTTCTCCTTGTAGCACTATAGAATGTAGTAATAGTATCATGGTACCATTCCAGTGTGCCACAGAAGTGTCCTCCCTCTTCTCCCTGCGGTGCTGCGTTCTCCTTGTAGCACTATAGAATGTAGTAATAGTATCATGGTACCATTCCAGTCTGCCACAGAAGTGTCCTCCCTCTTCTCCCTGCGGTGCTGCGTTCTCCTTGTAGCACTATAGAATGTAGTAATAGTATCATGGTACCATTCCAGTGTGCCACAGAAGTGTCCTCCCTCTTCTCCCTGCGGTGCTGCGTTCTCCTTGTAGCACTATAGAATGTAGTAATAGTATCATGGTACCATTCCAGTGTGCCACAGAAGTGTCCTCCCTCTTCTCCCTGCGGTGCTGCGTTCTCCTTGTAGCACTATAGAATGTAGTAATAGTATCATGGTACCATTCCAGTGTGCCACAGAAGTGTCCTCCCTCTTCTCCCTGCGGTGCTGCGTTCTCCTTGTAGCACTATAGAATGTAGTAATAGTATCATGGTACCATTCCAGTGTGCCACAGAAGTGTCCTCCCTCTTCTCCCTGCGGTGCTGCGTTCTCCTTGTAGCACTATAGAATGTAGTAATAGTATCATGGTACCATTCCAGTCTGCCACAGAAGTGTCCTCCCTCTTCTCCCTGCGGTGCTGCGTTCTCCTTGTAGCACTATAGAATGTAGTAATAGTATCATGGTACCATTCCAGTCTGCCACAGAAGTGTCCTCCCTCTTCTCCCTGCGGTGCTGCGTTCTCCTTGTAGCACTATAGAATGTAGTAATAGTATCATGGTACCATTCCAGTCTGCCACAGAAGTGTCCTCCCTCTTCTCCCTGCGGTGCTGCGTTCTCCTTGTAGCACTATAGAATGTAGTAATAGTATCATGGTACCATTCCAGTGTGCCACAGAAGTGTCCTCCCTCTTCTCCCTGCGGTGCTGCGTTCTCCTTGTAGCACTATAGAATGTAGTAATAGTATCATGGTACCATTCCAGTGTGCCACAGAAGTGTCCTCCCTCTTCTCCCTGCGGTGCTGCGTTCTCCTTGTAGCACTATAGAATGTAGTAATAGTATCATGGTACCATTCCAGTGTGCCACAGAAGTGTCCTCCCTCTTCTCCCTGCGGTGCTGCGTTCTCCTTGTAGCACTATAGAATGTAGTAATAGTATCATGGTACCATTCCAGTGTGCCACAGAAGTGTCCTCCCTCTTCTCCCTGCGGTGCTGCGTTCTCCTTGTAGCACTATAGAATGTAGTAATAGTATCATGGTACCATTCCAGTGTGCCACAGAAGTGTCCTCCCTCTTCTCCCTGCGGTGCTGCGTTCTCCTTGTAGCACTATAGAATGTAGTAATAGTATCATGGTACCATTCCAGTGTGCCACAGAAGTGTCCTCCCTCTTCTCCCTGCGGTGCTGCGTTCTCCTTGTAGCACTATAGAATGTAGTAATAGTATCATGGTACCATTCCAGTCTGCCACAGAAGTGTCCTCCCTCTTCTCCCTGCGGTGCTGCGTTCTCCTTGTAGCACTATAGAATGTAGTAATAGTATCATGGTACCATTCCAGTCTGCCACAGAAGTGTCCTCCCTCTTCTCCCTGCGGTGCTGCGTTCTCCTTGTAGCACTATAGAATGTAGTAATAGTATCATGGTACCATTCCAGTGTGCCACAGAAGTGTCCTCCCTCTTCTCCCTGCGGTGCTGCGTTCTCCTTGTAGCACTATAGAATGTAGTAATAGTATCATGGTACCATTCCAGTGTGCCACAGAAGTGTCCTCCCTCTTCTCCCTGCGGTGCTGCGTTCTCCTTGTAGCACTATAGAATGTAGTAATAGTATCATGGTACCATTCCAGTGTGCCACAGAAGTGTCCTCCCTCTTCTCCCTGCGGTGCTGCGTTCTCCTTGTAGCACTATAGAATGTAGTAATAGTATCATGGTACCATTCCAGTGTGCCACAGAAGTGTCCTCCCTCTTCTCCCTGCGGTGCTGCGTTCTCCTTGTAGCACTATAGAATGTAGTAATAGTATCATGGTACCATTCCAGTGTGCCACAGAAGTGTCCTCCCTCTTCTCCCTGCGGTGCTGCGTTCTCCTTGTAGCACTATAGAATGTAGTAATAGTATCATGGTACCATTCCAGTGTGCCACAGAAGTGTCCTCCCTCTTCTCCCTGCGGTGCTGCGTTCTCCTTGTAGCACTATAGAATGTAGTAATAGTATCATGGTACCATTCCAGTGTGCCACAGAAGTGTCCTCCCTCTTCTCCCTGCGGTGCTGCGTTCTCCTTGTAGCACTATAGAATGTAGTAATAGTATCATGGTACCATTCCAGTGTGCCACAGAAGTGTCCTCCCTCTTCTCCCTGCGGTGCTGCGTTCTCCTTGTAGCACTATAGAATGTAGTAATAGTATCATGGTACCATTCCAGTGTGCCACAGAAGTGTCCTCCCTCTTCTCCCTGCGGTGCTGCGTTCTCCTTGTAGCACTATAGAATGTAGTAATAGTATCATGGTACCATTCCAGTCTGCCACAGAAGTGTCCTCCCTCTTCTCCCTGCGGTGCTGCGTTCTCCTTGTAGCACTATAGAATGTAGTAATAGTATCATGGTACCATTCCAGTCTGCCACAGAAGTGTCCTCCCTCTTCTCCCTGCGGTGCTGCGTTCTCCTTGTAGCACTATAGAATGTAGTAATAGTATCATGGTACCATTCCAGTGTGCCACAGAAGTGTCCTCCCTCTTCTCCCTGCGGTGCTGCGTTCTCCTTGTAGCACTATAGAATGTAGTAATAGTATCATGGTACCATTCCAGTGTGCCACAGAAGTGTCCTCCCTCTTCTCCCTGCGGTGCTGCGTTCTCCTTGTAGCACTATAGAATGTAGTAATAGTATCATGGTACCATTCCAGTGTGCCACAGAAGTGTCCTCCCTCTTCTCCCTGCGGTGCTGCGTTCTCCTTGTAGCACTATAGAATGTAGTAATAGTATCATGGTACCATTCCAGTGTGCCACAGAAGTGTCCTCCCTCTTCTCCCTGCGGTGCTGCGTTCTCCTTGTAGCACTATAGAATGTAGTAATAGTATCATGGTACCATTCCAGTGTGCCACAGAAGTGTCCTCCCTCTTCTCCCTGCGGTGCTGCGTTCTCCTTGTAGCACTATAGAATGTAGTAATAGTATCATGGTACCATTCCAGTGTGCCACAGAAGTGTCCTCCCTCTTCTCCCTGCGGTGCTGCGTTCTCCTTGTAGCACTATAGAATGTAGTAATAGTATCATGGTACCATTCCAGTGTGCCACAGAAGTGTCCTCCCTCTTCTCCCTGCGGTGCTGCCGTTCTCCTTGTAGCACTATAGAATGTAGTAATAGTATCATGGTACCATTCCAGTCTGCCACAGAAGTGTCCTCCCTCTTCTCCCTGCGGTGCTGCGTTCTCCTTGTAGCACTATAGAATGTAGTAATAGTATCATGGTACCATTCCAGTCTGCCACAGAAGTGTCCTCCCTCTTCTCCCTGCGGTGCTGCGTTCTCCTTGTAGCACTATAGAATGTAGTAAAGATCTCATGGTCCCATTCCAGTGTGCCACAGAAGTGTCCTCCCTCTTCTGCGGTGCTGCGTTCTCCTTGTAGCACTATAGAATGTAGTAATAGTATCATGGTACCATTCCAGTGTGCCACAGAAGTGTCCTCCCTCTTCTCCCTGCGGTGCTGCGTTCTCCTTGTAGCACTATAGAATGTAGTAATAGTATCATGGTACCATTCCAGTCTGCCACAGAAGTGTCCTCCCTCTTCTCCCTGCGGTGCTGCGTTCTCCTTGTAGCACTATAGAATGTAGTAATAGTATCATGGTACCATTCCAGTGTGCCACAGAAGTGTCCTCCCTCTTCTCCCTGCGGTGCTGCGTTCTCCTTGTAGCACTATAGAATGTAGTAATAGTATCATGGTACCATTCCAGTCTGCCACAGAAGTGTCCTCCCTCTTCTCCCTGCGGTGCTGCGTTCTCCTTGTAGCACTATAGAATGTAGTAATAGTATCATGGTACCATTCCAGTCTGCCACAGAAGTGTCCTCCCTCTTCTCCCTGCGGTGCTGCGTTCTCCTTGTAGCACTATAGAATGTAGTAATAGTATCATGGTACCATTCCAGTGTGCCACAGAAGTGTCCTCCCTCTTCTCCCTGCGGTGCTGCGTTCTCCTTGTAGCACTATAGAATGTAGTAATAGTATCATGGTACCATTCCAGTGTGCCACAGAAGTGTCCTCCCTCTTCTCCCTGCGGTGCTGCGTTCTCCTTGTAGCACTATAGAATGTAGTAATAGTATCATGGTACCATTCCAGTGTGCCACAGAAGTGTCCTCCCTCTTCTCCCTGCGGTGCTGCGTTCTCCTTGTAGCACTATAGAATGTAGTAATAGTATCATGGTACCATTCCAGTGTGCCACAGAAGTGTCCTCCCTCTTCTCCCTGCGGTGCTGCGTTCTCCTTGTAGCACTATAGAATGTAGTAATAGTATCATGGTACCATTCCAGTGTGCCACAGAAGTGTCCTCCCTCTTCTCCCTGCGGTGCTGCGTTCTCCTTGTAGCACTATAGAATGTAGTAATAGTATCATGGTACCATTCCAGTGTGCCACAGAAGTGTCCTCCCTCTTCTCCCTGCGGTGCTGCGTTCTCCTTGTAGCACTATAGAATGTAGTAATAGTATCATGGTACCATTCCAGTGTGCCACAGAAGTGTCCTCCCTCTTCTCCCTGCGGTGCTGCGTTCTCCTTGTAGCACTATAGAATGTAGTAATAGTATCATGGTACCATTCCAGTGTGCCACAGAAGTGTCCTCCCTCTTCTCCCTGCGGTGCTGCGTTCTCCTTGTAGCACTATAGAATGTAGTAATAGTATCATGGTACCATTCCAGTCTGCCACAGAAGTGTCCTCCCTCTTCTCCCTGCGGTGCTGCGTTCTCCTTGTAGCACTATAGAATGTAGTAATAGTATCATGGTACCATTCCAGTGTGCCACAGAAGTGTCCTCCCTCTTCTCCCTGCGGTGCTGCGTTCTCCTTGTAGCACTATAGAATGTAGTAATAGTATCATGGTACCATTCCAGTGTGCCACAGAAGTGTCCTCCCTCTTCTCCCTGCGGTGCTGCGTTCTCCTTGTAGCACTATAGAATGTAGTAATAGTATCATGGTACCATTCCAGTGTGCCACAGAAGTGTCCTCCCTCTTCTCCCTGCGGTGCTGCGTTCTCCTTGTAGCACTATAGAATGTAGTAATAGTATCATGGTACCATTCCAGTGTGCCACAGAAGTGTCCTCCCTCTTCTCCCTGCGGTGCTGCGTTCTCCTTGTAGCACTATAGAATGTAGTAATAGTATCATGGTACCATTCCAGTGTGCCACAGAAGTGTCCTCCCTCTTCTCCCTGCGGTGCTGCGTTCTCCTTGTAGCACTATAGAATGTAGTAATAGTATCATGGTACCATTCCAGTCTGCCACAGAAGTGTCCTCCCTCTTCTCCCTGCGGTGCTGCGTTCTCCTTGTAGCACTATAGAATGTAGTAATAGTATCATGGTACCATTCCAGTCTGCCACAGAAGTGTCCTCCCTCTTCTCCCTGCGGTGCTGCGTTCTCCTTGTAGCACTATAGAATGTAGTAATAGTATCATGGTACCATTCCAGTCTGCCACAGAAGTGTCCTCCCTCTTCTCCCTGCGGTGCTGCGTTCTCCTTGTAGCACTATAGAATGTAGTAATAGTATCATGGTGCCACAGAAGTGTCCTCCCTCTTCTCCCTGCGGTGCTGCGTTCTCCTTGTAGCACTATAGAATGTAGTAATAGTATCATGGTACCATTCCAGTGTGCCACAGAAGTGTCCTCCCTCTTCTCCCTGCGGTGCTGCGTTCTCCTTGTAGCACTATAGAATGTAGTAATAGTATCATGGTACCATTCCAGTGTGCCACAGAAGTGTCCTCCCTCTTCTCCCTGCGGTGCTGCGTTCTCCTTGTAGCACTATAGAATGTAGTAATAGTATCATGGTACCATTCCAGTGTGCCACAGAAGTGTCCTCCCTCTTCTCCCTGCGGTGCTGCGTTCTCCTTGTAGCACTATAGAATGTAGTAATAGTATCATGGTACCATTCCAGTGTGCCACAGAAGTGTCCTCCCTCTTCTCCCTGCGGTGCTGCGTTCTCCTTGTAGCACTATAGAATGTAGTAATAGTATCATGGTACCATTCCAGTGTGCCACAGAAGTGTCCTCCCTCTTCTCCCTGCGGTGCTGCGTTCTCCTTGTAGCACTATAGAATGTAGTAATAGTATCATGGTACCATTCCAGTGTGCCACAGAAGTGTCCTCCCTCTTCTCCCTGCGGTGCTGCGTTCTCCTTGTAGCACTATAGAATGTAGTAATAGTATCATGGTACCATTCCAGTGTGCCACAGAAGTGTCCTCCCTCTTCTCCCTGCGGTGCTGCGTTCTCCTTGTAGCACTATAGAATGTAGTAATAGTATCATGGTACCATTCCAGTGTGCCACAGAAGTGTCCTCCCTCTTCTCCCTGCGGTGCTGCGTTCTCCTTGTAGCACTATAGAATGTAGTAATAGTATCATGGTACCATTCCAGTGTGCCACAGAAGTGTCCTCCCTCTTCTCCTGCGGTGCTGCGTTCTCCTTGTAGCACTATAGAATGTAGTAATAGTATCATGGTACCATTCCAGTGTGCCACAGAAGTGTCCTCCCTCTTCTCCCTGCGGTGCTGCGTTCTCCTTGTAGCACTATAGAATGTAGTAATAGTATCATGGTACCATTCCAGTGTGCCACAGAAGTGTCCTCCCTCTTCTCCCTGCGGTGCTGCGTTCTCCTTGTAGCACTATAGAATGTAGTAATAGTATCATGGTACCATTCCAGTGTGCCACAGAAGTGTCCTCCCTCTTCTCCCTGCGGTGCTGCGTTCTCCTTGTAGCACTATAGAATGTAGTAATAGTATCATGGTACCATTCCAGTGTGCCACAGAAGTGTCCTCCCTCTTCTCCCTGCGGTGCTGCGTTCTCCTTGTAGCACTATAGAATGTAGTAATAGTATCATGGTACCATTCCAGTGTGCCACAGAAGTGTCCTCCCTCTTCTCCCTGCGGTGCTGCGTTCTCCTTGTAGCACTATAGAATGTAGTAATAGTATCATGGTACCATTCCAGTCTGCCACAGAAGTGTCCTCCCTCTTCTCCCTGCGGTGCTGCGTTCTCCTTGTAGCACTATAGAATGTAGTAATAGTATCATGGTACCATTCCAGTCTGCCACAGAAGTGTCCTCCCTCTTCTCCCTGCGGTGCTGCGTTCTCCTTGTAGCACTATAGAATGTAGTAATAGTATCATGGTACCATTCCAGTGTGCCACAGAAGTGTCCTCCCTCTTCTCCCTGCGGTGCTGCGTTCTCCTTGTAGCACTATAGAATGTAGTAATAGTATCATGGTACCATTCCAGTCTGCCACAGAAGTGTCCTCCCTCTTCTCCCTGCGGTGCTGCGTTCTCCTTGTAGCACTATAGAATGTAGTAATAGTATCATGGTACCATTCCAGTGTGCCACAGAAGTGTCCTCCCTCTTCTCCCTGCGGTGCTGCGTTCTCCTTGTAGCACTATAGAATGTAGTAATAGTATCATGGTACCATTCCAGTGTGCCACAGAAGTGTCCTCCCTCTTCTCCCTGCGGTGCTGCGTTCTCCTTGTAGCACTATAGAATGTAGTAATAGTATCATGGTGCCACAGAAGTGTCCTCCCTCTTCTCCCTGCGGTGCTGCGTTCTCCTTGTAGCACTATAGAATGTAGTAATAGTATCATGGTACCATTCCAGTGTGCCACAGAAGTGTCCTCCCTCTTCTCCCTGCGGTGCTGCGTTCTCCTTGTAGCACTATAGAATGTAGTAATAGTATCATGGTACCATACCAGTGTGCCACAGAAGTGTAATACCTAATCTCCCTGAGGAGATGAGTTCTCAATGTAGCACTATAGAATGTAGTAATAGTATCATGGTGCCACAGAAGTGTCCTCCCTCTTCTCCCTGCGGTGCTGCGTTCTCCTTGTAGCACTATAGAATGTAGTAATAGTATCATGGTACCATTCCAGTCTGCCACAGAAGTGTCCTCCCTCTTCTCCCTGCGGTGCTGCGTTCTCCTTGTAGCACTATAGAATGTAGTAATAGTATCATGGTACCATTCCAGTGTGCCACAGAAGTGTCCTCCCTCTTCTCCCTGCGGTGCTGCGTTCTCCTTGTAGCACTATAGAATGTAGTAATAGTATCATGGTACCATTCCAGTCTGCCACAGAAGTGTCCTCCCTCTTCTCCCTGCGGTGCTGCGTTCTCCTTGTAGCACTATAGAATGTAGTAATAGTATCATGGTACCATTCCAGTGTGCCACAGAAGTGTCCTCCCTCTTCTCCCTGCGGTGCTGCGTTCTCCTTGTAGCACTATAGAATGTAGTAATAGTATCATGGTACCATTCCAGTGTGCCACAGAAGTGTCCTCCCTCTTCTCCCTGCGGTGCTGCGTTCTCCTTGTAGCACTATAGAATGTAGTAATAGTATCATGGTACCATTCCAGTGTGCCACAGAAGTGTCCTCCCTCTTCTCCCTGCGGTGCTGCGTTCTCCTTGTAGCACTATAGAATGTAGTAATAGTATCATGGTACCATTCCAGTGTGCCACAGAAGTGTCCTCCCTCTTCTCCCTGCGGTGCTGCGTTCTCCTTGTAGCACTATAGAATGTAGTAATAGTATCATGGTACCATTCCAGTGTGCCACAGAAGTGTCCTCCCTCTTCTCCCTGCGGTGCTGCGTTCTCCTTGTAGCACTATAGAATGTAGTAATAGTATCATGGTACCATTCCAGTGTGCCACAGAAGTGTCCTCCCTCTTCTCCCTGCGGTGCTGCGTTCTCCTTGTAGCACTATAGAATGTAGTAATAGTATCATGGTACCATTCCAGTCTGCCACAGAAGTGTCCTCCCTCTTCTCCCTGCGGTGCTGCGTTCTCCTTGTAGCACTATAGAATGTAGTAATAGTATCATGGTACCATTCCAGTGTGCCACAGAAGTGTCCTCCCTCTTCTCCCTGCGGTGCTGCGTTCTCCTTGTAGCACTATAGAATGTAGTAATAGTATCATGGTACCATTCCAGTGTGCCACAGAAGTGTCCTCCCTCTTCTCCCTGCGGTGCTGCGTTCTCCTTGTAGCACTATAGAATGTAGTAATAGTATCATGGTACCATTCCAGTGTGCCACAGAAGTGTCCTCCCTCTTCTCCCTGCGGTGCTGCGTTCTCCTTGTAGCACTATAGAATGTAGTAATAGTATCATGGTACCATTCCAGTGTGCCACAGAAGTGTCCTCCCTCTTCTCCCTGCGGTGCTGCGTTCTCCTTGTAGCACTATAGAATGTAGTAATAGTATCATGGTACCATTCCAGTGTGCCACAGAAGTGTCCTCCCTCTTCTCCCTGCGGTGCTGCGTTCTCCTTGTAGCACTATAGAATGTAGTAATAGTATCATGGTACCATTCCAGTGTGCCACAGAAGTGTCCTCCCTCTTCTCCCTGCGGTGCTGCGTTCTCCTTGTAGCACTATAGAATGTAGTAATAGTATCATGGTACCATTCCAGTGTGCCACAGAAGTGTCCTCCCTCTTCTCCCTGCGGTGCTGCGTTCTCCTTGTAGCACTATAGAATGTAGTAATAGTATCATGGTACCATTCCAGTGTGCCACAGAAGTGTCCTCCCTCTTCTCCCTGCGGTGCTGCGTTCTCCATGAAGAACTAAAGACACACTAAATAGTATCATGGTACCATTCCAGTGTGCCACAGAAGTGTCCTCCCTCTTCTCCCTGCGGTGCTGCGTTCTCCTTGTAGCACTATAGAATGTAGTAATAGTATCATGGTACCATTCCAGTGTGCCACAGAAGTGTCCTCCCTCTTCTCCCTGCGGTGCTGCGTTCTCCTTGTAGCACTATAGAATATAGTAATAGTATCATGGTACCATTCCAGTGTGCCACAGAAGTGTCCTCCCTCTTCTCCCTGCGGTGCTGCGTTCTCCTTGTAGCACTATAGAATGTAGTAATAGTATCATGGTACCATTCCAGTGTGCCACAGAAGTGTCCTCCCTCTTCTCCCTGCGGTGCTGCGTTCTCCTTGTAGCACTATAGAATGTAGTAATAGTATCATGGTACCATTCCAGTGTGCCACAGAAGTGTCCTCCCTCTTCTCCCTGCGGTGCTGCGTTCTCCTTGTAGCACTATAGAATGTAGTAATAGTATCATGGTACCATTCCAGTGTGCCACAGAAGTGTCCTCCCTCTTCTCCCTGCGGTGCTGCGTTCTCCTTGTAGCACTATAGAATGTAGTAATAGTATCATGGTACCATTCCAGTGTGCCACAGAAGTGTCCTCCCTCTTCTCCCTGCGGTGCTGCGTTCTCCTTGTAGCACTATAGAATGTAGTAATAGTATCATGGTACCATTCCAGTGTGCCACAGAAGTGTCCTCCCTCTTCTCCCTGCGGTGCTGCGTTCTCCTTGTAGCACTATAGAATGTAGTAATAGTATCATGGTACCATTCCAGTGTGCCACAGAAGTGTCCTCCCTCTTCTCCCTGCGGTGCTGCGTTCTCCTTGTAGCACTATAGAATGTAGTAATAGTATCATGGTACCATTCCAGTGTGCCACAGAAGTGTCCTCCCTCTTCTCCCTGCGGTGCTGCGTTCTCCTTGTAGCACTATAGAATGTAGTAATAGTATCATGGTACCATTCCAGTGTGCCACAGAAGTGTCCTCCCTCTTCTCCCTGCGGTGCTGCGTTCTCCTTGTAGCACTATAGAATGTAGTAATAGTATCATGGTACCATTCCAGTGTGCCACAGAAGTGTCCTCCCTCTTCTCCCTGCGGTGCTGCGTTCTCCTTGTAGCACTATAGAATGTAGTAATAGTATCATGGTACCATTCCAGTGTGCCACAGAAGTGTCCTCCCTCTTCTCCCTGCGGTGCTGCGTTCTCCTTGTAGCACTATAGAATGTAGTAATAGTATCATGGTACCATTCCAGTGTGCCACAGAAGTGTCCTCCCTCTTCTCCCTGCGGTGCTGCGTTCTCCTTGTAGCACTATAGAATGTAGTAATAGTATCATGGTACCATTCCAGTGTGCCACAGAAGTGTCCTCCCTCTTCTCCCTGCGGTGCTGCGTTCTCCTTGTAGCACTATAGAATGTAGTAATAGTATCATGGTACCATTCCAGTGTGCCACAGAAGTGTCCTCCCTCTTCTCCCTGCGGTGCTGCGTTCTCCTTGTAGCACTATAGAATGTAGTAATAGTATCATGGTACCATTCCAGTCTGCCACAGAAGTGTCCTCCCTCTTCTCCCTGCGGTGCTGCGTTCTCCTTGTAGCACTATAGAATGTAGTAATAGTATCATGGTACCATTCCAGTGTGCCACAGAAGTGTCCTCCCTCTTCTCCCTGCGGTGCTGCGTTCTCCTTGTAGCACTATAGAATGTAGTAATAGTATCATGGTGCCACAGAAGTGTCCTCCCTCTTCTCCCTGCGGTGCTGCGTTCTCCTTGTAGCACTATAGAATGTAGTAATAGTATCATGGTACCATTCCAGTGTGCCACAGAAGTGTCCTCCCTCTTCTCCCTGCGGTGCTGCGTTCTCCTTGTAGCACTATAGAATGTAGTAATAGTATCATGGTGCCACAGAAGTGTCCTCCCTCTTCTCCCTGCGGTGCTGCGTTCTCCTTGTAGCACTATAGAATGTAGTAATAGTATCATGGTACCATTCCAGTGTGCCACAGAAGTGTCCTCCCTCTTCTCCCTGCGGTGCTGCGTTCTCCTTGTAGCACTATAGAATGTAGTAATAGTATCATGGTACCATTCCAGTGTGCCACAGAAGTGTCCTCCCTCTTCTCCCTGCGGTGCTGCGTTCTCCTTGTAGCACTATAGAATGTAGTAATAGTATCATGGTACCATTCCAGTGTGCCACAGAAGTGTCCTCCCTCTTCTCCCTGCGGTGCTGCGTTCTCCTTGTAGCACTATAGAATGTAGTAATAGTATCATGGTACCATTCCAGTGTGCCACAGAAGTGTCCTCCCTCTTCTCCCTGCGGTGCTGCGTTCTCCTTGTAGCACTATAGAATGTAGTAATAGTATCATGGTACCATTCCAGTGTGCCACAGAAGTGTCCTCCCTCTTCTCCCTGCGGTGCTGCGTTCTCCTTGTAGCACTATAGAATGTAGTAATAGTATCATGGTACCATTCCAGTCTGCCACAGAAGTGTCCTCCCTCTTCTCCCTGCGGTGCTGCGTTCTCCTTGTAGCACTATAGAATGTAGTAATAGTATCATGGTACCATTCCAGTGTGCCACAGAAGTGTCCTCCCTCGTCTTCTCCCTGCGGTGCTGCGTTCTCCTTGTAGCACTATAGAATGTAGTAATAGTATCATGGTACCATTCCAGTCTGCCACAGAAGTGTCCTCCCTCTTCTCCCTGCGGTGCTGCGTTCTCCTTGTAGCACTATAGAATGTAGTAATAGTATCATGGTACCATTCCAGTGTGCCACAGAAGTGTCCTCCCTCTTCTCCCTGCGGTGCTGCTGCGTTCTCCTTGTAGCACTATAGAATGTAGTAATAGTATCATGGTACCATTCCAGTGTGCCACAGAAGTGTCCTCCCTCTTCTCCCTGCGGTGCTGCGTTCTCCTTGTAGCACTATAGAATGTAGTAATAGTATCATGGTACCATTCCAGTGTGCCACAGAAGTGTCCTCCCTCTTCTCCCTGCGGTGCTGCGTTCTCCTTGTAGCACTATAGAATGTAGTAATAGTATCATGGTACCATTCCAGTGTGCCACAGAAGTGTCCTCCCTCTTCTCCCTGCGGTGCTGCGTTCTCCTTGTAGCACTATAGAATGTAGTAATAGTATCATGGTAGCATTCCAGTGTGCCACAGAAGTGTCCTCCCTCTTCTCCCTGCGGTGCTGCGTTCTCCTTGTAGCACTATAGAATGTAGTAATAGTATCATGGTACCATTCCAGTGTGCCACAGAAGTGTCCTCCCTCTTCTCCCTGCGGTGCTGCGTTCTCCTTGTAGCACTATAGAATGTAGTAATAGTATCATGGTACCATTCCAGTCTGCCACAGAAGTGTCCTCCCTCTTCTCCCTGCGGTGCTGCGTTCTCCTTGTAGCACTATAGAATGTAGTAATCTTATCATGGTACCATTCCAGTGTGCCACAGAAGTGTCCTCCCTCTTCTCCCTGCGGTGCTGCGTTCTCCTTGTAGCACTATAGAATATAGTAATAGTATCATGGTACCATTCCAGTGTGCCACAGAAGTGTCCTCCCTCTTCTCCCTGCGGTGCTGCGTTCTCCTTGTAGCACTATAGAATGTAGTAATAGTATCATGGTACCATTCCAGTGTGCCACAGAAGTGTCCTCCCTCTTCTCCCTGCGGTGCTGCGTTCTCCTTGTAGCACTATAGAATGTAGTAATAGTATCATGGTACCATTCCAGTGTGCCACAGAAGTGTCCTCCCTCTTCTCCCTGCGGTGCTGCGTTCTCCTTGTAGCACTATAGAATGTAGTAATAGTATCATGGTACCATTCCAGTGTGCCACAGAAGTGTCCTCCCTCTTCTCCCTGCGGTGCTGCGTTCTCCTTGTAGCACTATAGAATGTAGTAATAGTATCATGGTACCATTCCAGTGTGCCACAGAAGTGTCCTCCCTCTTCTCCCTGCGGTGCTGCGTTCTCCTTGTAGCACTATAGAATGTAGTAATAGTATCATGGTACCATTCCAGTCTGCCACAGAAGTGTCCTCCCTCTTCTCCCTGCGGTGCTGCGTTCTCCTTGTAGCACTATAGAATGTAGTAATAGTATCATGGTACCATTCCAGTGTGCCACAGAAGTGTCCTCCCTCTTCTCCCTGCGGTGCTGCGTTCTCCTTGTAGCACTATAGAATATAGTAATAGTATCATGGTACCATTCCAGTGTGCCACAGAAGTGTCCTCCCTCTTCTCCCTGCGGTGCTGCGTTCTCCTTGTAGCACTATAGAATGTAGTAATAGTATCATGGTACCATTCCAGTGTGCCACAGAAGTGTCCTCCCTCTTCTCCCTGCGGTGCTGCGTTCTCCTTGTAGCACTATAGAATATAGTAATAGTATCATGGTACCATTCCAGTCTGCCACAGAAGTGTCCTCCCTCTTCTCCCTGCGGTGCTGCGTTCTCCTTGTAGCACTATAGAATGTAGTAATAGTATCATGGTACCATTCCAGTTCTGCCACAGAAGTGTCCTCCCTCTTCTCCCTGCGGTGCTGTCAGACTGTAAGAAGCCTGCACTACATTTTGTTGATCAATGCTGCTTGGGCCCAGATTCTTCTGGATCTTCTGGGAATGAAAAGATTTGTCCTGATTTTGTTAATCTGATATTTTACGAATATAATCTGTTGCTATGGTTTTCTTTTCTATCGTTGCTTGTAGCACTGGTTATTTCTAACTGTTTTCACAGCTATGGAAATGCATATTTATTGTCCAGCTGGTTCCACATCACCAACAGTAAAACTCCATCCAGAGATTTCAGAATTTTTTAAACTGTATGGCAGATAGAAATGAAATATAAAATAAAGAATCAACATGTTAACAACTCCTGTATTTTGCTACTTAGAATCTAGAATGGTTCCTTATGCGAAGGAAGATCCAAGCATTGATGATCTAGAAGAAAACTTACGGGAACTGAAGGTTCAAGTGGATAACCTAGCTTCAAGTTTGACATTTGACCTTGAGAATTTCCAAGATACAAATTATTGTGCTACAGAAAATGGAAACATCTCTCATCCTTCACATCTGTCACCATGGCCAAATGTTGTCACTGGGACATTATCTGGGGAAAATATTGAAGGCTCATCAAAAATACCTAAGGAATCTGAATGGTTTCTAAATCCAGTCCATCTGGTGAAACCTTTGGGAAATTATTCTGCATTGAAGAGTTTGGGCCTTCCTACTATTCCAAGATTATCAGTGGATCGACTTACAGGGCTTCTTGGAAGTCAGATCTCCTGTCAGGACAGTATGTCATCTCCAGGGTCACCAGGTGACTTAGATCATAAGGAATCCTTTCCAATCAGGTTTGGGGCACCCCATGTGATAGGAGTCAAATCTTTATTGCCTCCCAAAATTCCAGTCAGGTCTCGCTCTCCTAATAAAACAAAGATCTCCATAGTCAGGGGCCGATCCCAGTCCCTTGATCGATCTAGGTCTTTTTCCCCAGCTTCCAAAAGAACCAGATGGTTGAGATCTCGATCACAGTCTCCTAAGCCCATCTGGAGACCAAATTCTGCAAAGGCCAATGCCTGTTCTGAGCCTCCACCACGGGTTGGGAGGTCCAGATCAGGAAGCAAAACGACAGCTTCTAACAGGCAGTCAAGGTCAAGGTCATACAAGCCAGGAGCTTTGCTTACCAGGTCATATACTCCACCCAAGACGAAGACAAGAGGGGAGCTTAGCTACTCATGGAGTCCATACAGTCTACCTTCAACTGCAGTATCAGCACCAACTGCTCAAGAAATTAGTGAAAGGTAATTAAAACATTTTTGGGGAGTGGAAGACTGAGTAGCTGATTCTATTTTAGACACAATGGCAATCAGTTAAATCTAGGGATAGCATAAGCAGACCTGTGCAGAGTTTTTCATTGCGTTCCATGGATGACTTCCCTAGTCCTTAAAACCCCAACATTGCCAGTCCTGCCAGTACAACTAAGTTCTGGTACATGCTCTGCTAATATATGCAAGTCTAAGATACCCCTTCGTTCATATGCTACCAACATACCCTAATCTTGGATAATCCTGTACACTCTAGCAACACACCTTGTATCATTCAATTCTGCCAAGATACCTTATATTTTGTGATTGTTGTGGAAGATGTTATGTAAGTTGCAATGGGCTGATTAACTCTAACACTATCTCTGCCAGGTTTTTGCAGACTCTTAGAGATGGAAACATTGAGCATTCACTAGTAGAAATATCTCCCTACCAAAAGGAGTTGGCTTGTCTCAGACTGGAGCGCCTTCGTGTTGAGGAGGAATTACTGTTAGAACTGAAAAGGCAACAAGAACTGGAAAGGACCAGGGGCCCAAAGCCTAAGTGGTACGAACAAACAAGTGGGAAAAGCATTCAGAGCATGGTCCATGGAATTCTTTTCATACCCCTCTGTGTGTGTGTATCTGTGCAGGTCTGCGCATCTGTGTTGCCTCTGCATATGACCTAGAAAGGGGGATTGAATGGGAAAATTAATAACATGAAACCAAATGTGCTAATATATCTAGCCATTAGATGTCACTGTCAAGAGATTTGAAAGGATGCATTATACATTTTAACTACAGGGTTCACTGTCCCTTAGCAATAGGTATTGCCATGCTTCATCACTACAAGGACCTGTAGATATAGCAACCATTCGCAAACTACTTGGCTCATTTGTTAGGAGTCACCATAAACAGCAACCATTAGGAAACCTGTACTGTTCATTTATTAGGTTTCACAGTATAATTTACAACTAAGAAAATTATATACGCATCGATCTATTGATATTTAACTCATGCCTTTTCAGTTCAAGGCAAGTTACATTCAGATACAGTAGGCACTTCCCTGTTCCCAGAGGGCTTGCAATATATGTTCATACTTAAGGTAATGGAGGCTTAAGTAACTTGCCCAAGGCCTCAAAGAACATCAGTAGGATTTGAGCCCTGGCTTCTCTGGTTGCAGCTCACTGCATTAACCACTAGGCTACTCTTCCACTCCACATTCAAATCACTAAAATCCAGACCAGCAGGGATAGGGATGTGGCAACGATGGGTGGGGGATGTTCCTGGTAGGGAAAACATACAGAGCATGTCTCATGGAAAAATTTCCAACCCCTTAGTATGCGTATATATATCTATGTATGTGTATCCATATGTGCATGTGTGTATATGGTGTCTATTTGTGCTTGTCTGTGTGTATCTATGCATTTATTTATTACAACTTAATATTCTACCTTTGAGCAGAAAGTCCAAAGGTGGACTACAATAACATTTAACCTTTAAAAAAACATCTAATACATACATATAGTTATCCATCATAAAAAGTCAAATAAATACTTTTTAAAATAAAATACATATTTTCACCTGTCTATTAGATTTGCCCTGTCTCCTTTGGAAGTTTGTTCCATAGAACAGGAGTGCAACAGCTGAAGGCACAGTACTATGTCGCTGCTACCTTGCTACTGGAATAAGCATGTCCCACAAGAATAGTGAGCTAAGAAGATCATAGCTAGCAGATAGGTCTGTAAAAGTTGAGGAGGTCTCTTAAATACTGAGGGCCCAAGTTATGCAGACATTTACATTTAAGCTATCCCAGTTTAAATTGGATGCTCTATTCCACAGCTAATCAATGAAGCTCTTTTAGGAAGGGGTTCACATGATTGAAGTTTTTCTTCATTAGGATCACTTTCAACTAATTGCATTTCATTTTTATTTCTGGGATGCATTAATATAACAAATTGCAGTAATTCATGTCAAAAGGAGCCAATGGGCCACAATGCCATAGATAAGGATTTTATAACAAGGGTTTTATGATTATGCCATAGTAAGCTGACTATCTAAACTTACTTCTAGGACATAACCACAGGTTTAGTCTAAAGAGGCCTTCCCCAAACCTCAAGAAGACAGAAAGCCATAGCAACTTGGTTTTATTTGGGTTTAATTTTAGCAAACGTTGCTTTAGCCTTGGTAGCTCCCTGGTGCTTCTAGACCTCTCCGCAGCATATAATACTATAGATCACAATATTTTGCCATGTAGATTGGGTAATATAGGGCTCAGAAACAGTGTGCTGTCATGGATAGAGGGCAGAAGATGATTTGGATTAATGAATATTTGAACCCCCCTCCTCCCAAATTCTACATTATGTATTACCCCAGGGCTTGATTTTATTCCTTCTATTATTTACCATCCAGCTAGCACTGATAGTAACTTTGATCTAGGGTTTTGCAAAAACGTGCCACTTGGCGCAGGTGATATTCCGCTATTTGCCCAACAGATGGCCATTTCTGTTCTGCTCATTCCTGGAACAGCCATTACATGGATTTTATCAACCACAGTGCTGTGACTGGCCCTACTGGACAAGCAGGTGTACAATATCTGCTCTTTTTCTTCAGAGCTATATAGCTGATCAAAAATAGTCTGAGACTGGAAAAGGAGAGGGGAGGAACATTTTGAAAGGAGCGATTCCCTAACCATTATATTTCAATGTATCAATGTTTCTAGCTGGAGCTGCTGAAACTCCCTCTCCCATAGACATGCATTGGACCATATTTTTGGGCTTTATTTCTCTGGAACCCTTCAACCCATCTGTCTCATTTTCAAACTTTTCCTCACTTCTCCATGCCACACCAAAGTTTATTCCATTGATTTCTTGAGAGATTTTTGGCTCTCAGATAGAAGGACAGATATTTTTGACCTGTTATGTATAATTTCTTCAAACATTCTGGGGCCAATGCAGTAAAGCGTGCAATGGTTATCGCAAAGGTTAGCATGACCTTTGCACATAATGTTCTGTGCCGTCTGGTGCATAATTCAGAAAGGGGTTTAGCATGAGCGTAGCTGCAAACGATAACGCTCTGCTTATAATTGCACAGTATTGTGCTCTGTGTGTTATAATACTCACATGGCAATGAGGTATTCAGCCATTTCATCCAGATGCATAGAAGTGTGCAGAAGTCCCAAAGGCTGAGCGCAAGGTTTTTTTTAAACTCTGGGGCTTTATTGCCAGATCTGAGGAGGAGTAAAAGGGGAGCTTGTTCTTCTGCGGTCATGCTTGTTTCTTCTCGTTACTGGGAGTATGAAGTAGCCACAACCTTTTTCTGGCTGTGTTGAAGGGTCAAAAAGAAAAAAAATAGCAGAGAATGAAGAGCTGAAGGGGAGATGCGCTGGAATAAACATTCACATGTGCTGGAATGCTATTTTACGCTAACCATCAATTTTATTGTGCACATAAATATCATTGAATTGTGTTATATTCGCTATACAAAGTGCTGGACCGCTGACATAATATAATACAATGATGTTTCTGCACAAAATAGCATTCCAGCTCATGCGCATAATATATGTACATTAAAACTCTTTTATACAGCCATCATTTTCCTGATACCAACAATATTGTGCGCATGGGCTGGAATGCTATTCAGTGCATAAGTACTAACAATTTTTTTGGTGCACAAGATAAAGCTGCTGCTTGCACAGACCTATATGCGTATATTTCCGGCATGCTCTTCCATGTTAGCGCAAACCTTTTGTGCACAATTTATTTGGATATTATCTGGATACTATCCTGGAAAATAACATTTTTTCTTTATTCTTGCATTAGGGTACTCTGCACTGCTGTTTAGCACACAGCTCTAACACAAGGTTATTGCATCAGCCCCGGTTAGGTTGAAAAGAATAACTATGATCTTCATATACAAATTAATCTGATGCCACCTGCTGGTGGTATTTTGTAGTACATTCTTTGTGCTCTTTTCTGTAGTCTTTGGCCTCGATGCAGAAAGCCTGTGCTAGAGCCAAGTGCCAAAACTCTAGGGCAGGGCTCCATAATGCAAATTCAGTGCAGACGTTTTGCTCAGCGGTGGTGAAAGCAAACAGCATACAGGTGAGCTGTGTGAAAAAAAGTTTGCATTTAAATAAAGAGAGCAAGCCAGATGTGTACAGGGGTCTGCGTTAGCAGCGACTCTATCTTGCGCACAAAAAAACCCCACACAGAAATTTGGTATAGAATAATATTGCTGTTATGTGTCACATAGCATTCTAGTACATGCGCTTAACACTGTCCCAGCACACTGCCCCTGCCATCTTTTTTGAGCGCTCTCTTCAGCAAAGCCAGAAAAAAATGATGGGTGCTGTACCCTCAAGAGACAGTCAAAATTTCCTCACCAGTACTGACCGCAGACCTGTGAGCTAACCCTTAATGTCTCCTCAGACCTTACATTAAAATCCTAGTGCTGAGCTCAACCTTCTGCTCTTCTGCTCATTCTCTGGGAACAAGCAGGAAGTCAGTCCTCACATATAGCTTTTGGGAGCTACACCGCGCATGCGTGGTCACTTTCCTGTTCAAAGCTGCCATCTTGTCTCAGTCTGTCTTTTTCCGTGGAGCCCTGCAGATGTCCCGTCTGTGCACCCCGGTAAAAGTAGATTTTTTTCGACCCTTTACTCATTTTTTTCCTTTTCCATCGAGTGCTCGAGTCCATCACCTTCCTCGCCCAAGTCTTCACCTCAGCATCTCGATTTTCACTCAGGTATTTTTTACTTCACTTTTTCATCTTTTGGCACGCAGAGATTTTTCTCTCGCAGCCTACCTGGTCGAGACGTCCGAGTTTGATCTCGTGGGCCTCGTTTTTCCTGCTATGTCCTCGACCAGCTGTTCTACGCAGTGTGCTAAGTGCAACTGCACTATGTCCTGTAAAGACTGCCACAGCACCTACATCAAGTGCCTCGAGGCAGACCACGATGGGTCTTCCTGCCCACTTTGCCTCCTCATGTCGGCCAAAACCTGGAAGGAATGCAAAAGGCGGTAGGGGGGGGGGGGGCTGTTTGGTAGGTCTGGCTCCAGTTCGGTATCAGGGGTGGAATCCCTTCCTTCGACGCCAGTGCCGGGTAACACAGTGTCATGTGCCTGGGCTCTTTCTGAGCACAGGGGTCATTAGGCATTGGCGTCGTCCTTGGAGACCTCCCGCATGCGTCGAAGTTGACACCAAGGACCAACCCGGCTCAAGTGGTAGGTCCACCTCGACTTGGCCTTGGAGCCCTCAGCACGACTCAGAGGACAATGGACAAGAGTGCCTGTCAAAGCAGCCCCGAAGAGACATGCCCATTTACAACTGGTAGGCCTGGATCCAGGCTGTAAGCATCGAGCCCTTGAAACACTTCCAAACGCATCCATCATACGGGCCTCTCTGCCAAGGAGCACCGAGGAATGCATCTTCTGGCTCTTGATTTGACGCATAGCCGACTCCACCACCATGGAATTGTGTGGAAGTTGTGCTTTTTGAAATCCTGGGCTCTTGCCAATTTGATACTGCAAATCGAGTCAACGCACTGGGGTCTCTCACATCCTGAACAACAGGCGTTCCAGGATGGGGAGTACGGGCATCGTCAGTGCCTCCCAAGGAGGAGCTTCATACTGGAGGATCTCAGGTCCTCAGCATGAGGCTCGCTCTCGCACCACCATGAAGGCGAGTGCTGGGACTTCTCCCTCACAGATTTGAAGAAGGCTAAGTCCTCTGGAGGGGACCTTCACCGATGATGCGGCAGAGAAAGGTCGGAGGGGACGTCTTGGTGGAGCACGGTGTTGGGGGGACTCCTCATCGGTTTCCCAGTCTGAGCCCAAGAAGTCGATGTCGCCTGTGGTGAGTCACCCCAACTCCATCACAATCCAGGACTTCCCGGCCAGGGATTTGGCTCCATCTCAGATGCCGTCAAGGTCAGGACCAGCTGCGGAGCCCTCTGGCATCGAGGCCCGCATGGCTGCCCTCAAACGTAGCTTTTTCACGTTCCTTGAGGTGCAGCAGGGCCCAACTCTTGGTCCCTCTGGGTCATCAGCGACCCATCCGGGGACCTCCTCGCTGAGGACGTCCCCAGAGGAGGCTCCACCCATCCTGGAGTGCCTCGCACGGTCAATGTCAAGACCATGGACTACCGATATTGGGCGTTATCGGTCCAGGGACCGAGGGGCCCTCGTCAACTCCTTGGGCTCAGTCAGACTGAGAAACTGACGAGGAGCCCCCTGACACCATGCTCTACCGAGATGTCCCTTCCAACCTTTCTCCGCCACATCATCAGTGAATGTCCCCTCCAGAGGACTTAGCCTTTCTTGAATTCGTGAGAGAGATGTCCCAGGCACTCGTCTTCGTGGCAGTGCCTGAGGACGAGCCTCGTGCTGAGGACCTCAAGATCCTCCAGTATGAGGCTCCTCCTTGGGAGGCACTGATGGTGCCCGTACCCCCCATCCTGGAACTCCTGCTGTTCAGGATGTGGGAGATCCCAGTGATGGTGCCAATTATGACCGTCGACTAGATTCGCAGTTTTGAGTCAGCAAGAGCTCAGGATTCCAAGAAGCACAACTTCCACACAATTCCATGATGGTGAGTCGGCTATGCGTCGAATCAATATGCACTCCTCGGTGCCCCCTGGCAGGGAGGCCCATACCATGGATGTGCTTGGCTGGAAGTGTTTAAAGGGCTCGATGCTTACAGCCCGGATCCAGGCCTACCAATTGTACATGGGCATGTACCTGAGAGACCTGGCGAAGGAGTTTGCCGGGTTCTCAGCTGGTCTATCAGGTGAGCCCCTTGAATGCTTTCGGACCCTGGTTTCCTCAGTCAAGGAGTGCTCCAAATTTCAGACTCGAGCAGCTTTTGATGGCTTTGAGTCGGTGGCTCATGTGGCCGCAGTGGACATTAGTGCCCACTGCCTTGCCTGACTGTAGTCCTCTGACTTGGAGCAATGGGTGCAAGATAAGCTAGCCGAAGTCCCATGCTGGGGAAAAAACCTCTTTGGCAAGCCCATGACCATGAAGGCTGACGAGTTGGAGAAGGAATTCATGACCAGAACCAAGCTGTCCAAGAAAGTGTCAAACCCTTCCCGCCGGAAGGCTTCGGGAAAAAGCTCTTCCATCCGAAGTCCAAGAAGGCTTACAGAAACTACCCCAAGTTCTAGGCCTACGCCGCTCCCCCTCAGGGGCAGCAGGCCAAGGGCAAGGGCACATCCCTTGTAAGCCTAAAGCTCCCAAGCCTCAAACAGCGGCTCAGCCACAGCCTGGGGGGAGTTTTTGACTCCTTGGACATAGCCTCCCTTCCTCAGGAGATAACGGGCCTAAGGTTCATGGGGGTTACAGCTGGTCAACTTCGCACACAGGTGGCTCTCTATCACTGCGGATGCCTTGGTGCTGCGAGTGGTCAAGGAAGACTGCCTTCTTCACTTTACTCAACTGCCTCCTCCCTCATTCACAGGGGAATTACCCATGGACCCCTTGCACAGGGAGCTGCTCTAGAAAGAGCTTGGGTCGCTACTCGATGAGCAGGCGGTCAAACCCATTCCTCCTCATCTGAAGAGACAAAGGTTCTACTCCTGCTACTTCCTGGTCCCCAGGAAGACAAAGGGCTTCAGGCCCATTCTGGATCTTTGGGACCCCAACGGCTTCCTGGTCAAGGAAAAATTCAAAATGGTATCCCTTGGGACCTTGTTGTCTTACCTCCTCCAGGGAGATTGGCTATGTTCCTTGGATCTCAAAGATTCTTACACCCACATCCTGATCCACCCAAGGCACCGTCAGTACTTCTGGTTCATAACAGGAGGCCATCACTATTAGTACAGGGTGCTTCTCTTTGGCCTCGCCTCTGCCCTGTGGGTATTCACAAAATGCTTGGCGGTCATAGTTGCTTGTCTCCGGGTCTTCGGAGTCTTTGTGTTCCCCTTCTTGAACAATTGGCTTATGCGGGCCGACACTCTGGGCAAAGTGCACAATGCGACTCAGCGCATGCTAGGGCTGCAGCAGCAACTAGGATTCATGGTGAACTTTCCGAAGTCTCACCTCGTCCCAATGCATGGAATTCATCGGGGTCCTGCTTGACTGCACTCGGGAAGAGACCTTCTTACCCCTAGGATGGGCTCAATGCCTCGCTGCCCTAGTGCAAGAGGTGCAGTGTGGCGCTCCAGTGATTGCCTGACAGATGCTTTGCCTCCTGGGGCACATGGCATCCATCATCCATGAGACCCCTTTTGCCTGCCTGCGCATGTGGCAGGCCCAATGGATGCTCAGCGCTCAGTAGGCACAGGTGAGGGGCCACCTGCAGGACCGTATCCAGGTCACACCCACCTTAGCAATCTTCTGACCTGGTGGCAAGACCACTGCAACCTGAGTGCTGCCCTGCCATTCCAGGCCCCACCAGTTCAGTATGTCCTTACCACAAACTCGTCCAAGACGGGCTGGGGGGCCCATTGCAATCACGTCCAGTTACAGGGACTGTGGTCGCCAGAGGAGAGTGCCTCGCAGATCAATCTGCTCGAATTCCGGGCGGTCTATTATGCCCTGCGAGTTTTCCAGGACCATCTAGAGGGACAGGTAGTCCAGGTTCAGACAGACAACCAGGTAGTGATGTTCTACATCAACAAACAAAGGGGCACGGGTTTGTACCATCTCTGTTGGGAGGTGATGCGCCTCTGGAACTTCGTGGCGGGGAAGAACATTTTTCTTAAGGCAGTGTACTTGCCAGGCTAGGACAATATACTGGCTGACCACCTGAGCCACGTCCTCCAACCCCACGAATGAAGGTTGAATCCAACCGTTCTGGAGGCGATCTTCCAGCGTTGGGGTATCTCGGAGATCGATCTCTTTGCCAGCCTGGAGAATGTGCAACTCCCGAGGTTCTGCTCCAGGAAACTGGCCCGTGGTTGGGAAGCAGTGGACGCCTTCTTCCTCCCATGGTCCAAGGACTTCCTGTATGCCTTCCCACCGATGCCCCTGGTGCCTCAGGCCCTCCTGAAAATTCAGGCAGAAACAGCCTACGTCCTCTTCATTGTGCCCTGGTAGCCGAGACAGTCCTGGTTCCCCCTGCTACTGCAGCTGTAGCGGGGGGACCCCTGGCCATTGGGGCATGCCCCGGACCTGCTCTCACAGGAGGATGGCATGCTGTGTCGCCCCAACCTCCAATCCCTGGCTCCAACAGCCTGGCTGCTGAGAGGATAGCTGTCACACACTACCGCCTAACTCGGTCAGTGGAGGATGTCCTGTTGGCCTCGCATAAGGACTCTATGTGCCAGGCTTATGTCTTTAAATGGTGCATGTTATCTCTTTGTTGTTTGGATCAGGGCCTTAACCTTTTCTCTTGCGCCTTAGCGGTGGTATTGCAGTACCTCCTGCACCTGACAGGCGCAGGCCTGAAGTCCAGTTCGTTCAGAGTGCATCTCTGCGCCTTCTTGGCTCATCACCATGAAGTAGAGGGCCAGGGCGTGTCCGCCCACCCCTTGATAGGCCAGTTCATGCGAGGACCTATGCTCTCGCAATCCCCAGTCTGCCTATCTCTGGTGGTGTGGGACCTCAATGTGGTCCTAGGGAAACTTAGGGGGGCCCTTTTCGAGCCTCTGGTGACCTTTTCTCTCAAGTACCTCTCCTGGAAGGTCGTCTTCCTGGTGATGCTCGTCTCCGCCAGGAGAGTGAGCAATCTGCAGGCGCTCATGGTGCATGAGCCCTACACCAGGTTCCATAGGAACAGAGTGGTCCTTCGAACACACCCGAAGTTCTTACGAAAAGTGGTCTCAGCTTTTCATCTGAAGCAGGACGTGGTGCTACCTATCTTTTTCCCCAGGCCTCATGCCTCCAGGGCAAGGCTTCCCTGTACACGCTGGACTGCAAGCATGCCTTGTCCTTCTACATCCAAAGGACTCAGCCTCATCGCCAATTGATGCAGCTCTTTGTGTCTTTAGATCCCGGTTGCCTGGGGGGCCGCAGTCTCCAAGTGTACTCTCTCTCGCTGGGTAAGCCGACTACATCACTTTTGCCTACCAGCAGGCAGGACTCTCCTTGGAGTGCCATGTGACAGCTCACAACATGCGGGCATGGCTGCCTCCGTGGCTAGCCTTTGGTCAGTGCCCTTGCTGGACATCTGCCGGTCAGCCACCTGGTCCTCTGTGCACTTTCACGGCGCACTACTGTCTAGAGGAGACCTTTCAGAGTGATAGTACCTTTGGTCAGGCTGTACTCTGTCACCTTTTCAGGGAATAATGCATCTCCTTCCCCCCAGCCCTCTGTGTCCAAGCTACCAGAGTGGAGATTGCATCTTCGATGCTGCTGCTGCAGTGTCAGACTTCCAGTCAACCAGCTGCCCTTTATGGTCCGCTTTTTGGGTCGTCCATGGTTTTTACAGTTTTTTCAGTAGCCTGTAGCTTGGGAGTCTCAAATATGAGGACTGACTTTGTGCTTGTTCCCAGAGAAAGCGTAGTTACTCACCTGTAACGTATTCTCCAGTGACAGCAGGAATCAGTCCTCACAATCTTTCCTCCTCCCCTTGGAGTTGTTTTTTTGTTTTTCGCCGTCTTGTGCTATGATATTATACTGAGGCAAAATAGCAGCTTTGAGTGGGAAGATGACCACACATGGACAGTGTAGCTCCCAAAAGCTTTCTTTGATAGTTGGGGAGTGGATCTGCTGTCCCTGGAGAACACCTGTTACAGGTGAGTAACTATGCTTTTCTCTGCATCTGCACTGCATAGCTAATTGATTCATTGCCTTCCATTAAGGTGGATTTAAATGCTCTGTGCATTGTCATTGGTATGGACATTTGTATGTTGAATTCTAGTTGCCTTAGATCCCTTTCTGAATTCTGCGGCCACACTAGTGCAGAACATTGTGCGCAGGCACTGCGCTATCACTTGTAATAATGACTGCCCTTTGCTGCATCGAGCCCTTAATAAGTATGTCAGAGAGTAAACTAGTTATTTGCAGCATTTGTTTACAAAGCATGAGAAAGGCGTGAACACTGCCTTATGGGGAAATAGCCTTATGGGGACATCGGTCTGTCTGTGATCTTGTTTCAGCAATTAAATCAGAGGACAGATTGACTTAATATTAGAGATTACAGGAGTGGGGGACTAGTATAATAGAATCTGACAGGTCTTAATGTTTGTTTTTTTATTAGGTCTGTTTAATTTCAGGTCCACTAATGCATTGTTGTGGATGGTAAATCACTTTCCTGTGCGCTAACATGTTTTAATGCATGCTACGTGGATATGCGTTGCAACACTTTTAGATACATGAATACCACTCCCACATATGTGCAACCGATGGTAGTAGATTCCTTAAATTTGTTTCATCTTTTTAGGAACACCTGGCAGATTAGCCACATAACTAAAGCACAGAGCCAGGAGACCTAGTAACCCAAAATGTAGTTCAGCTTATTGCACAAATCATGTAATCTGCATATTTTTAAACTTGCTGCCCTTGCTTTTTAAACTCTCCTTCCTTCTGTTTGGTGTGCTGTATGTTGCAGTCCTTCTATCCAAGAGATGACTACATTTGGGGGCCCTTTTGCTAAAATGTGTTAAAATGTTGCAGTTACTGGGCATTAATGGTCAGAATTAATGCACACTATATTTATGTTTATTATTCGATTTGATATATTGCCCTTCACGTATGCAGCAGGGTAACTGCCGAGTCTGTGCATGAACGGTTGAGGGCTTGCCCAGCACTGTGCGTTAACTGCATTGCAGATAATGCAGATGCATTTAATGCCACTTATTGATGGCTCCATGTTATCTACTGTGTTAACAATTAATGTGTCGCACCATCTCATACATTATGTGTAAAGCACAGTCCCCACCCATTCCACGTTTGTCACTTACCATAGGAATTAAGATAGAAAGCAGAGAATAGGGCTAAATGGCCAATTTTCACAATGGAGAAAGGTGAATAGTGGTGTACCCCAGGGATCTATGCTGGGTCCGCTGCTTTTTGACATATTCATAAATGACTTGGAAAAGGGAATAACGAGTAAGGTTATCAAATTTTTAGATGACACAAAACTGTTTAAAGTTGTTAAAACCCATGAGGATTGTGGAAATTTGCAAGAGGATCTTGATAAATTGGAAGACTGGGCATCGAAATGGCAGATGAAATTTAATGTGGACAAGTGCAAAGATGTGCATTTAGAGAAGAGCAACCCAAACTATGGTTACACGATTCAAGGTTCCACATTAGGAACTACCACCCAGGAAAAAGATTTAGGCGTCATTGTGGATAACATATTAAAACCCTCAGCCCAGTGTGCAGCGGTGGCCAAGAGAGCAAATAGAATGCTAGGTATCATAAGGAAAGGAATGGAAAATAAAACAAAGGATATTATAATGCCTCTGTATCGTTCCATGGTGCGACCGCACTTGAATATTGTGTGCAATTCTGGTCGCCATAGTGTTATTAGAAAAGGTTCAGAGAAGAGCCACCAAAATGGTGAAGGGGATGGAAGGATACCCCTATGAAGAAAGGCTAAAAAGGTTAGGGCTCTTTAACCTGGAAAAGAAACGGCTGAGGGGAGATATGATAGAAGTCTATAAATTAATGAACGGAGTGGAACGGGTAAACGTAGATCGATTGTTTACGTTATTAGAATATAGGAAGACTACGGGACATGCAGTGAAGCTACAGGGTAAACTAAGACAAGAGAAAATATTTTTTCACTCAACGTGTAATCAAACTCTGGAATTTGTTACCAGAGGATATAGTAAAAGCTGTTAGTGTAGCTGGGTTTAAAAAAGGTTTGGACAAGTTCCTGGAGGAAAGGTCCATAAACCATTATTAAGAAGGGACCCAGGATATCAATGCTGGACCCAGTACAAGCATTGTGGAACCTGTGTCTTTTGGGGAAACTGCTAGGTATGTATGACCTAGATTGGCCACTGTTGGAAACAGGATACTGAACTTGATGGACCTTGGTCTGACCCAGTATGGCATATCTTATGTTCTTATGTGCTAAGGGGGTCTTTTACTAAAGAGTGTTAACTGGCAAAACGTGCCCTGGCGCACTTAAGGCTTGCTGGGACACACTTTGCCAGCTAACCGTACAACCCGCGATAGGATCGTGAGTGGGCGGGTTAAGGGTGGAGAGTGGGCGTACTGTGCTCAGAGCAGTTAGTGCTGGGTTCACACTGCATATTAATTGCATTACTGCAGGTTCACCTAATGCCACCTGAATTGGTGGAGTTAAGTGCATGCACACTATTGCGGCCAGCGTTTGGGGAACGTACTCTGCATTAACTGCCAGAGAAATGCTTTTGACAGGTAATGTGGCACTGTTGCACTTACCATGCCATAGTTTTGCCACTTTTGGTGTGTTGAGTGCAACACCCTAGTGCCCTGTAGTAAAAGGCCTCCTAATGTCAAGCCTTTATATGCTAATTCCCACATTAAGGAGCTCATTCTATATAGGGCACACAGGGATTTATGTGCCTAAAACATTCTTCAGTCCTCGTTCTGAAGGACATATGTGTGTGAATGGGCACTTAAGCACGCTTTTGGCCGTCGCAATTCTGTAAGCACGTGTGAAAGTCCCATTGCATATATGTTCAGTTGGAGTGTGCACTGGGTGGAACATAGGTGGGGCCTAAATCTACACGTGTAAGTTATAGAATACTATGACCTTCGGCTGTCACTATGCCGATTCAGGCGTGGGTACTTACACTTGCTGCCCGTGCATGCTTTACTTTATAGAATGGGCCCCAAATACACACGCGGCAACTCACACGAGATTATAGAATTGCCCTCTATCTGCTTGACGCATGTTAGCAAAAGGGGCTCTTGACCTCTCTTGTGTTTGCAAAATGATCTGAAAGTTTGTATGAATACCTTTTTGGGTCAGAGCTAACTAACCTGTGGGCATCTTTTCTAAGCTGTATGGCCACAGGACCCCATGGGAGCTACTGCACAAGAGTGGCTCATGCTGCTCATTGATTTCTGGAACTGGGTCAGTGCTGATGGGCAAGTGTAGCGCATTAATGAGGGTTCTCCTTGCAGCTCAGAGATCTTCTTACAGAAAAGCAGAAATGAAGAGAAGGAAAGCAAGACAATGAGATGTAAATTGCTTTGATTCTAGCATCTCTTGATCCTGGAATGGATCCTCTGAGAAATGATGGAAAAGTTGAGGAATGGCTCGGTGGCAATGCAGTGCATTGTTATGCAGAGGTCATGGGCTCAGTTTCCAGGTTAGAGGTTACTTTGTAAACTCCTGCACAGGCAATGCAAGTCACCATGCTCAGGTATCCACCCTATTTTACAACATGTGTGCAGCGCTTTATAAAATAGCAGCATACCAATATGCCATACCATAGGCACAGCACTTATACCTGCCCTAGAGCACGTGTAGCTGGCTGTGCTTAGATTGGGTCAGGAACGCATTTACATCATCAAATTCTATAATGTACGCGTGTTCTTGAGGCTTATGCTCTCCTCACTCCCTGAACCCCATGAATGTCCCTGCCGAACATACATACGATGGGCACTTTTGTGCATGCCTACAGAATAGCGACCAGCCAAAGTGAATGTGGAAGTGTCCATTCATGCGCATAAGTCCGGTAAAATAGGGACTTGCATACCTAAGGGGTGTGTACCTTTTCCTGGCTCCCTTATACATTCACCCTCTTAATAACTGGATTCAGGGCTCATGACTGAAGGGTTATGAAAAGAGCTTTGGCCAATGCCCCCTGGCCTAGGCTCCTTGCTGCAATAACTAGATTACATATATTGAGGTGTGATGGGAAGAGCATTCAAATAGATAAAAACATTCTGCAAAGAAAGGTTCAAGGTGACAGATCCCACTCCTGATTTCTATTAGAAGCCCATAGAAGCAGGAGGAAATTGCCATGTGGAAAAAAAAGAGTAGAAAGCAAAGCTTGAGATCTCCCCTTGTATACAATCAAGTTCTTTTTGCTTTGCTCTACAGGTATGAGATGAAGGACTCTCAGTTTCATTATGAAGCTCGCAAGAATAACGAATTACTAAGGAACAGCAAAGATTCCCAGGCCCTGTATGACTACAGGCAGGAGCTGGCTGCAGGGTCCAGGGACTTCCAGAAACAAGTGAAGCCTACAGATATGGACTTACTTTAACAAGAGATGAAAACCCAAGTATAAGATGGTTACTTCAAAACTCTGAACGTAAAAACTGGCAAGGGTAGATCAATAGTAAGGAGAGTGATTCTCACAGATTCCCAGAGGATGTTTAATCATTTTTTCACTGAAAGAATTTTGTAAAATTATTTAACAAGACCAGCATTAAAAAAATGGAGTGGAAAGTGCTGAAGCCAGTGAAAAATCTAACTTGATCCAATAAATACAAATTAGAGGGTTGGAGAAAAGCAGAATCTCATTCCGTTTCTGTAACTTGTCATATTAGATCTTGCATGAGCTTTTACAGGTCCCATGTAAACATTTAAGCAGTCTGATCAAACTGTATGGTTCACTGAATCCATAAATGAGCAAAAGCTGACCTAATCTCTACATGCTATAGAGTTAAACTGAATATTTCTTTGGAAATTTTAATGCATAACTACCATATATTTAGTGATTTTAATTTAAAAGCACATTTATATTCCTCTACAACTTTCTTGCAGCTTGTCGTGCTGAGGGCTTGTGTGCATCAGTGATGCTGAGGGCTAAGCTATCGGTAGCTTAACTACTGGCAGAGTCTCCCAAGATGGACAGGTCTCAGCTGAGGTGCCAGACCAAGACAAATCATCCATATGGGCAGCAGCAGAATGGGACGATGTTGACGGCGGAGGATCTCATTTCTGTGACAACGGCAACAACACTAAAACTGTGCGGAAGAAAGGCCTGGCAATCTACTTCCGTATCTTGCCACGAAAACCCAGTGGATAGTCACAACAAAACAAATTGCACTACAGTGCTGGAAGATGAGACCCCCAGGTCAGAAGGCACTCAACTGGCTACAGGAGAGGAACTGAAGACTTTTCAGAGTAAAGCCAGAATTTATGATATGGTTGGACCTCGGGACGTCTAACTGCTGATGTAGCTGCGCATGAAATGAGAGTCAGAAGCTGCAGAGATGTCTTATATATTGGGATATAGAACGTACGAAGCATGAACCAGGGGAAGTTGGAGGTGGTCAAGAATGAAATGGAATGCATATAACTTGATCTGTTGGGTATCAGCGAACTGAAAAGGACTGGCATCGGGTACTTTACATCAGATGATCACATGGTCTACTATGGTGGAAATGAAAGACAAAGAAGAAATGGTGTGCATTTATAATTAAGAAGAAACTTGCAAGAACTGTAATGAAATACAGTTCAATCAGTGAACACCTAATTTATGTTCGTCTACGAGGAATGCCCATCAGCACAACTATAATTCAAGTATATGCCCCAACAACAGCTGCAGAAGAGGATGAGGTTGATGAGTTCTATGAACAAGTACAAGCTGAAATTGAAGAACAGGCAAACAGGATATCCTGATAGTCATGGGTAATCGGAACGCAAAAGTTTGCATCAAAGAAGAAGGCAGAGTGGTTGGAAAATATGGATTTAGCAATAGAAATGAAGCTGGAGAAAGACTAATAGAATTCTGCAAGACCAACTATCTATTCATCTCAAACATCTTCTTCCAGCAACACAAGCAGTGACTGTATACATGGACTTCACCAAGTGGATTGTACAAAATCAAATTGACTACATCTGTGGAAGTCAACGATGGAAATGTTCTATAACATTAATAAAGAAAAAACCTGAAGCTGACTGTGGTACAGATCACCAACTACTAGTATGCAAACTGAAGCTAAAGTTGTAAAAGAGCAAGCCACTCATGAATGTAGCAAAATATGACCTTGAGAATATACCATCGGAATTTAAAGACTGCCTGCAAAATCAATTTGCTGCTTAGATACAAATGACAGAGCCCCAGAACAGTTATGGGATGACATCAAGAAGGTTGTTTTGGAAGAAAGTGAGAAGTCTCTACAAAAGGTGAAAAAGCAAAATCAGCCAAAATGGATGACTGAAGAAATTCTGAAAATTGCCCAGAAACACAGAGAAGCTAAAGCAAGAGGAGAAAGAGAGGCAATCACAGAACTTGACAGAGATTTCGAACATGCAGCAAGACAAGACAAGAAGAAGTACTACAATGACGCATGCAAGGAAATAGAAGCAGAAACTATTAGAGGAAGAACAAGATCAGCTTTCCTAAACCTATGAGAGTTAAAGAAAAAAAATCTAGCCTCGAATTGGAATGTTACAAGATGCTCAATGATCCATGTTAAATGATGTTGAGAAGATCAAGAAAAGGTGGAAAGAATATACAGATTATATGATAAAGATCAAGTGAATCAACTGACGTTTCAACCTGCATCTTATGATCCAGAACCATTGGTGATGAAAGAAGATGTCAAAGCAGCATTGAAAGCTTTATCAAAGAACAAAGCACCAGGCATTGATGGCATTCCCATTGAAGTATTATAGCAATTTGATGCAGTTGTTACCATACTTACAAGGCTCTGCTGGGAAATTTGGAAGACAACTGACTAGAAAAGATCTGTGTTTATACCAATACTAAAGAAAGGTGATCCAACTGACTGTAGAAATTATTGCACAATCGTTCTGATCCCACATGCCAGCAAGATTCTACTGAAGATTATTCAGCAGACTACAACCATACCTGGAACGAGAACTGCCTGAAATGCCAAGAGGTTTCAGGAAAGGGTGAGGAACGAGAGACATCATTGCAGATGTGAGATGGATCCTTGAAAAGACTAAAGAATACTGAAAGGATATCTATATGTGCTTTATTGACTACAGCAAGGCTTTTAACTGTGTAAACCATGAAACTCTGGGCCACATGGGTATACCAGAACACCTGATAGTTCTCTTGCACAATCTTTACATTGATCATGAAGCAACAGTTCGAACACAATAAGGAGAAACAGACTGGTTTAAAATCAGCAAAGGTGTACGACAAGGCTGCATACTTTCCCCCTACCTGTTTAATTTATATGCAGAACAAATCATCAGAGAAGCAGGACTGTATGAAGACAACAGAGGTGTGAAAGCTCGTGGGAGACTCATCAACAAGCTTCACTATGCTGATGATACCACATTACTTGCTGAAAGTGAAGATGATCTGAAACATTTGCTTTTCAAGATCAAGGAACATAGTCTTAAAATGGACCTGCACCTTAATGTAAAGACCAAGATCTTGCAACTGGCAAAATCACTAAGTTCATCGTTGATGGAGAAGAAATTGAAATAGTGGACAACTTTAATCTACTTGGATCAACTATCAATAAAGAAACAACAAGCAGTCAAGAAATCAGACGATGCATTGCTCTTGGTGGAATGGCTATGAAGGACCTAGACAAGATTCTCAAGAGCAGAAATGTCTCTCTCTATACAAATATTCAACTTGTTCAAGCCATGGTATTTTCAGTAACGTCATATGGATGCAAATGTTGTACAGTGAGAAAGATAGGAAGAAAATTGATGCTTTTGAATTATGGTGCTGGTTACGAATACTGTGTATACCATGGACTGCCCGAAGAACAAACCAGTCAGTTCTAGAGGAGATCAAACCTAGGCTCAAAATATTTTATGACTTGTTATGTCTTTGATTAAGTGGAAACAAGTTGACACTTGAACAAATACCCTGACCCTTGTAACCTCTCAGCTTCTGATTGTTATTCTGTCCTGCTTTCAACAACAATGGTCTGAAGAGGCTGTCTAAACATTTGAAAATGAAGATAAGTTCACTCTTACAAAGCAGAGGAAGGCAATAAAAAAATCTCTAAAATATTTCAGCTGACAGAAATATTGTTAAGAAATGAAAGTTGCATGGAACTATTGAAGTCAAGACAAGATCTGGAAGACCCAGAAAACTCTGATAAAATTGCCTGGAAACTGGTCAGTGTTAAGAGCCTGCTGAAAAGTTTAGCTAAAACTGAAGTAGTTGTTCACAGCACAGCATTGCTTACAAAACAATGATTTGCATGGACTGGAAGAGATGTCCAAAGGAAATCTATGAGCTCATCATAAAAGTCATCATGTAAAGTATGCAGAAGAAAACCTTGACACGTTTGAAACCTTTTGAATAAAATGATTTGGTCTGAAGAAATGAAAATTCGGCCACAAACACACAAGATACATTTGGAGAAAAAGGTTGAAATATTTGAAGAAAAGAATGCTTTGCCAACTGCTTGTCACAGGGGTGGATCTGGTATGCTTTGGGTTGTGGTCGCCTTTGGCACAGGAAATATTGTGCTGGTGAAAGGAAACATGAATTTAACTAAATATATCCTGAAAAGGCGGTATATTAAATGGAATAAGGAATCCTTGAGTGCCCTACAATCAGTGTAAAAACAGAAGCAGAAAAGAGATGAGATGTTTCAGCAAAACAATGATACTAAACATACCTCAAAATTAAACACAGGAAAGAAAGATGAAGATTTGAAATGGGCTTTTACAGTCCCCAGACTTGAATATTGTTGAAAATCAGTTGGGAGATCTCAAATACGCAGTGAATACAAGAAGACCTAAAACTATGTCTGAGCTGAAAGAGTTTATACAAAGAAAAATAGGAAAACTTCCCAAAACAAGAATAGAAAAAGTCCTGGCTGGCTACAGAAATATTTGGAAATTGTTATTTTTACTAAAGATGGTGTTATAAAATACTGACTGTAAGAGTGCGCAAACTGTTGCACCTGCTGTATTCGTTCTGTTATTATTTTCAATCTGTTAAAAATCAGTAAATAGTAACTGCATTCAAATTTGCAGAAAGATATTGGGCCCGATATTCAGCAGCAGCTGCTAAAGTCACCACTGAATGAAAAGACCCAGATATTCAATGTCAGGGTCATATCTGCGTCTGCTAGCCACGTTAATTGCGTTGCATATCCCCCTCCTCCCCCCTCCCTCCATTGTATTTAACTTTATTAATCCAAAGAATGAAACCAGGGAAATTAGGAGACTTAAGAATTTATGAGGATGATTGCTTAAACTGTGTACTACAAAAAGTGGATCACTTTGCATAAAGAGAACTTCCCAAGTAGGCATTACCTCTTTGTCCTTCCAGACCAATCCAGACACAGGGGTTTTCATTCTCCTTTTAACAGATGGAGACTGAGGACCACTGGTTTTATGACATCACCTTGTAAGAGTCCTGTGAAGCCTCTATCAGCCACTATTTCTCAGTCTCCAGCAGATGGAGGTGAGCATCTCCTGTGCAGTCTGGATTGAAGTGGAGAGAAGTTGTGTTGCTCCTGAGACAAAGGCCCCTGGGCTGCAGAAACCAGTGAGGCCAGATCCCTCCCCACCTCTTCTCTTTCCTCCCCATTTTTCCAGAGCAGCCTTTGAATTTTGGCAGGCTCTGAAGCAGGGGCTGCGTATAGCAGTAGTAAAGTTACTACAACAAAAAGAAAAGTCAAACAGCAGACTTTTGAAGCAGTGAAGGGCCAGTGGAACAAGTCCTTTTTGGCAGCGTGGGATGGCTCAGCTCAGAACATAGTGATAGTGAATTTGCACTGGGAAGAGCAGGAGCATATGGCCTCGCAGAAGGAGTGCAGCCATTGGACCCACCTGTTGGGCTCCAATGGTCTGGCCATAGCAGTGTGGAGGAAAACACAGCGGCAGCCATTCAGGTGGAGGGTGGCAGAACAGAGACAGTACAGTTGAGGCTAATCACAGTGTGCAGCAGACGGAATGACTGCCAGTTTTGGCAGGAACCGCTGCCATTAGGCCTGCCATGGATATCTTATCAAGGGTGAGAGGGAGTCTTCGGTGCTTCATCAAGTGGGAGAATTCAGTCTGGAGGGCTCCCAAAAGGCAGCTGGAGGCATTGCTTTGATGGCAAGTACCTCTTTTTCCCTGGAATTTGTTATGTTGCTCCATCAGGCCTTTTGTTTAAAGCAAAGCCTGGTGGAGGGACCCAGCAAGCTGCCTGCTGCTGGTTTGACTGGATCCACATTTGGAGGCACCTCTCCTAGCATGAAGTGACCCTGCAAAAATTTGGATGAGGGCATGGAGGATGGGATTTCCTTGTCTGTAGGCTCAGTAGATCTTTTAGAGGGGCCCTCAAATCTCTTGAAGTCTACTCAGCAAGATAAGCTGGAGGAGGGTGAGCTTCTAGCAGGTGAGGACCCCACCGTGGTATGGATTTTTCATAGACTCAGACTTTGGCAGCCCTGAATATTTCAGAAGGTTGTCTAGCGAATTCAGGACCTGTAGCGGTCCCACTCTTGGAGGGCATCTGGAAGCCCCATAGTTCCTTTCCCCTGCATAGTGCAATAAGGAACATGATGGCAGCAGAGTTGGATACTACGGATGCTGTTCTGTACCTGGGCAGGAGTATAGCTAAACTGTATCCCCTTCCCACTGAAAGAGAGGGAAAAATGACACCTGACTTGGGTGAATGCTCTGATCTCAGCAATCATGAAAAAGATGACATTCCTATTGAGGGCAAAGTGGTCTTGAAAAACCCATAGGACTGGAGACTGGCGTTGTTGTTAGAAATATAGAAACATGAAGGCAGAAAAAGACCATACAGCCTATCTAGTCTGCACTTCCATATCAACTACTACAATAGTCCCCTATTTTCTTTTAGAGATCCTCTGTGTTTGTCCCATGCTTTTTAAAATTCAGATACTGTCCTTATTTCTACCACCTCCACTGGGAGACCATTCCATGCATCTACCTCTCTTTCCATAAAAAATATTTCCACGTATTACTCCTGAGTCCATCGCCTTTTACCCTCATCCTATGTCCCCTCGTAGCAGAGCTTACTTTCAATCAAAAGAGGCTCTCCTCCTGTGCATTTATGCCATGGAAGTATTTAAATGTCTCAATTATATCTCTTCTATCCCGTATTTTCTCTAAAGTATACATATTACGATCCTTAAGTCTGTCCTCATGTGCTTTATAACGAAGAACACTAACCATTTTTGTAGCCACCCTCTGCACTGACTCCAACCTGTTTATAACCTTTTGAAGGTGTGGTCTCCAGAATTGCACACAATACTCCAAATGAGGTCGCACCAAAGACTTACACAGAGACACTATCACCTTTTTTCTGCTAGCCATTCCTCTCCCTATCCACCCAAGCATCCTTCTTGCTTTTGCCATCATGTTTCTACCTGGTTAGCTACTTTAAGATCGTCAGGCACATCACGCCCAGGTCCTGCTCTTCTTTTGTGGACAGAAGTACTTCACCCCCTACACTGTACCACTCCCTTGAATTGTTGCAGCCCAAATGCATAACCCTACATTTTTTAGCATTAAATTTCAGCTGCCAAATTCTTGACCATTCTTCAAACTTAGCTAGATCCTTCCTCATATCTACTCCTTCCTGGGTGTCTACTCTATTGCAGATTTTGGTATCATCTGCAAAGAGACAAACCTTACATGACAGCTCTTCTGCAATATCACTAACAAAGATGTTAAAAATAATCATACCAAGGACAGATCCCTGGGGCACACCACTGGTAACCTCCTCCTCAGAGTGAGCTCCATTTTTCTGAACCCTTTGTCGCCTCCCACTCAACCAATTTCTAGCCCATTCAGTAACTTTAGGGTCCATCCCTAGGTTGCTCAGTTTGTTTATAAGTCACCTATGTGAAACGGTGTCAAAGGCTTTACTGAAATCTAAATACACCACATCTAGGGCTCTCCCTTGGTCCAACTCTCTGGTCAACCAGTCAATGAAATCAATCAGATTTGTCTGGCAAGACCTGCCTCTGGTGAATCCATGCTGCCTCAGATCCGGTAATCCATTGGACTCCAGAAACCTTACTATTTTCACTTTCAGCAGCGTTTCCAACAATTTACTCACCACAGCGGTTAAAGTAACCGGCCTGTAATTTTCAACCACATCCTTACTTCCGCTTTTGTGTAAAGGCACCACATGTGCCTCTCTCCAGTTCTCTGGCACCACTGCCGACTCCAAAGAAGCATTGAAAAGGTCAATCAGTGGAGCTGCTAGAATGTCCCCAAGTTCCTTCAGTATTCTCGGATGTATCCCATCTGGTTCCATTGCTTTGTCTTCTTTTAGTTTAGCTAGTTCCTCATGAACACAGTCTTCTGAAAATCATTCAAGATCCCTGCCGCTTCTGTTCCAGTTTGTGGACACAGAACAGAAATATTTGTTAAGCAATTCTGCTTTATCCTCATCACCTTCTACATATTCCTCCCTTTCACCCTTGAATGATAATACTACTTTTGCTCTTCCTCCTCTCACTAACATATCTGAAAAATGTCTTATCCCCCCCATTTTATTGCATTGGCTATTTCTTCTTTTTGTATCTTTGCTTTATTGACTACTTTGCTAGCCTCTCTAAGTTTTTCCAAGTATAGGTGCCTGTCTTCCTCTCTCTATGATCTCTTGTATTTCATAAAGACCTCCCTCTTTTTCTTCACCTTTTCAGCTACGTCTTTTGAGAACCATAGTGGCCTCCTTTTCCTTTTACCCTTTTTTACCATTCTAACAAAAAGATTGGTTGCCCTTAAAATATCCTCTTTCTCTGGGAACAAGCCAGAAGTCAATCCTCACATATGGGTGATGGCACCAACTGAAACCTCACGGAAGCATACTTCCAGCTTTGAAAGAAAGCCTTTGGGAGATGCCACCATGCATGCATGGTCCCCTTCCCACCCAAGGGTGCCATCTTGCTCAGTCTCCTTTTTTCTGCAGAGCCCTTCAGACGTTTGTCTGGCTGGTCCCCGGAAAAAGCTGATTTTTCTCTCTGAGTTTCATACTCACCTCCAGTATCGCACCGGTACTCTTCCAGCCACCCAATCTCGTTGCCTCGGTGTCGTTTGGATTTATTTTTTAATTTTTTATCTAACTGGCAGCCCGGAGAGTATTCAACTCGCAGGGCTACTTTTTTCCCCCATGGCTATCAGTGGCTTTAAGAAGTGTGATCAGTGCTCTAAAATTATGTCTTTGACCGACATACACGACTGCTGTCTCCGCTGCCTCAGGCCACACCACAACCCAGCAGCCTGCGGTCTCTGCAAAGGGATGTCTTCAAGAGCCACCAGCAGCAGCATGATAAGTTTTTCCCCCGAGTCCCCGGTGCCTCCAAAGTCCAGGGCCTTGTCTGAGGCCTTGACACCTCGGGCGGAACCTCCCGAACCCAAGCCCTGTAGTGGATCCTCAAAAAGGAGGTCTCCCTCGAGGGAACCCAGGAAGAAGAAGAAACCTTTGAAGGTACCTCAAAAGGATTTGACTGTGGACCGGCCTCAGTCCCCAGATGCCGTCCTTGTTGAGGATTCCCCTTCGGGGAGCAGGCATCGGGCCCGAGTCTCTCGGTGCCCGTGCTGAAGGCTGCAGAGCCTTCTGGTCTAGAGTCCAGAATGGCAGCCCTGGAGCGCAGTTTGTCTGTCTGCCTTCATGGACCAGCAGTGGGCGCTATTGTCCGGCATGACTGGTTCATCCGCCCCAACTACCAGGCCCTCGATGTCCAAGACCTCCTCGACGGGACCACGGTCATCCCTTGCAAGTATGCCAGGCACCAGAGCCCCGAGGCCCACAGAGCAGCCCTCCTACGAGTCCTTGATGGACCACTCTGAGTGGGAGATGGAGGATGAGGAGTCCCCTGATACCCATCGCCACCGCAATGTCCCATCCGACTCTCCCATCTCGGAGCCTCGACGGCAGTCCCCACAGGAGGATATGGGCAGATGAGTTGAAAATCCTCCAGTACAAGGCTCCTCCACAGGAATCGCTCACGATGCCCATCCCTCCCATCCTGGAACAGCTGATGCTCCGAATGTGGGAGACACTGACTTCGGTACCGCTGGTGAACAAAGTCTCACCTCCTCCCGGCATAGTGTCTGGAGTTCATCAGGGCAAAGCTCGACACTCTCCAGTTGAAGGCCTTCTTGCCCAGTGACCAAACCGACCGCATCAGGACTCTGGCACGGGACATACAGTACGGTCCCTCGGTACCTGCTCAGCTTTTTCTGCGCCTCCTCAGGCACATGGCCTCCATGGTCAACATCACCCCAGACGCTCGCCTCCACATGAGGGCGGTGCAATGGTGTCTCCGGAACCAGTGGTCTCAGGCCACGGGTCGCCTCCGAGACAGAGTCTCTGTAAGCCGCCAACTGGCGGACTCCCTGGTCTGGTGGCAATCTCTCCAGCATCTCGAGGCGGGCATGCCTTTTCAGGCCCCGAGCCCCTCAATGGTCCTCACCACAGATGCCTCTCTGCTCGGCTGGGGAGCCCACTGTGGGGAGCTCCGCACCCAAGGCAACTGGTCACCAGATGAGAGCACCCAGCAGATCAACCTCCTGGAGCTGCGGGCCATATATTTAGCCCTGCGAGTTTTCTGCCACCCCCTGTGTCACCAGCCAGTGCTGGTCCAGACAGACAACCAGGTGGCGATGTTCTCTGTGAACAAACAGGGGAGCACGGGGTCTCTTACCCTTTGTCAGGAGACACTGGTCCTCTGCTCATACACAATACAACAGGGTATCCTTTTGCAGGCAGTGTACCTACCAGGCCAGGACAACCTTCTGGCCAAAAGACTGAGCAGAATCCTCCAGCCACACGAGTGGCAGCTGGACCCCAGGGAAGCCAGTCGGCTTTTCCAGATCTGGGGGGAACCCGTGATGGACCTGTTTGCTAACCTGGACAACTTCCAGTTGCCCTGCTTCTTTTCCCAGCAGGCCCACACTTCCAGGGTGGCAGCGGACGCATTTCTTGTCTCATGGTCAGAAGACCTCATGTACACCTTTTCTCCCATGTCGCTGATTGTCAAGACCTTGTTCAGGACCCCAACCTGGGGTCCCTGTCGCTGACAGTGAGGCTTTTGAAAGGGTGACTCTGACCCCTTTCAACCTTTCAGTTGAGGTGGAGGAGATTCTGCTGGCCTCTCGCAGGGCCTCTACTAGGAAGGCTTGCACCCTAAAATGGCACAGGTTCTCGGCTTGGTGCGCCGAGCATGGGGCTAACCCATTCTCCTGCCCAGTGGGACTGGTGTTACAGTACCTTCTCCACCTCTCTCAATCTGGGCTCAAGTCTAACTCTATCCGGGTGCACCTTCGTGCCGTGGCGGTGCACCACTACCCGATGGATGGCAAGCCCCTCTAGGTACAGCCTTTGGTGACCTGTTTTCTTCGGGGCCTACCCTTATCGAAGTCCCCAGTTCGCCCTCTGGCAACCAAATAGGACCTCAACGTAGTGTTGGGGCAGCTTACTCGCCCATCCTTTGAGCCTCTGGCTACCTACCATCTTTGCTACCTCTCTTGGAAGGTGGTTTTCCTGGCTGTGCTCATTTCCGCTCGCAGAGTTAGCGAACTTCAGGCCCTAGTGGCAGAGGTGCCTTATATCAGGTTCTACAAGAACAGAGTGGTGCTTCGCATGCACCCCAAATTCCTTCTGAAGGTAGTATCGTCCTTCCATCTCAACCAGGAAGTGGTGCTCCCTACCTTCTTTCCAAGACCTCACTCCAGTCGGGCGGAGACAGTCTTTCACACCTTGGACTGTAAGAGGGCTTTGTTCTTCTATATCCAATGCACTTAGAGCCACTGCAAAGCTTCTCAGCTTTTCATCTCCCATGACCCCAGTAGGCTGGGGGAGGCGGTGACCAAGCATATGCTGTCCACCTGGGTGGCAGAATGTATCACCCTCACATATGAGCAGGCGGGGCTTCCACTGGAAGGCCGCATCACGGCATACCGCAAGCAGTAGCAAATGAGTCAGTGTCCACAGACGACAGTAGGGCCTCTGTGCCCGATGAAACTAGCACTCCAGTAGCCTGAACACAGAAAGGTCGGAGGGTAGGAGTTCCCTAAACCCCGAAAAGGTTACAGAGCACAGCCTGGCCGAAGGCACTGTCCTGTCGGGACTCTCTTTCCAGGCAGTAATGGGCTGCGAATGTATGGACTGAAGACCAGGTGGCAGCCTCAGTGGCAAACCTGTGCTCTGTCCTGATGGTGGACATCTGCTGGGCTGCCACCTGGTCTTCAGTCCATATCGCCACAGCCCATTACTGCCTGGAAAGAGAGTCCCGATGGGACAGTGCCTTTGGCCAGGCTGTGCTCCATAATCTTTTTGGGGTTTAGGCAACTCCTACCCTCCGACCCTTCTGTGTTCAGGCTACCGGAGTGCTGGTTTCATTGGACACAGGGGCCCTACTGTGGTCTGTGGACACGGACTTATTTGCTGCTGCTTGCAGCTCCCCGTGAGGGAGCCCTATTTTTGCTATGGGCTTTTGGTAGCCTGTAGCTGGGGAGTCCCATATGTGAGGACGGACTTCCTGCTTGCTCCCAGAGAAAGCGTAGTTACTTACCTTAACAGGTGTTCTCCAGGGACAGCAGGAATCAGTCTTCACAACCCTCCCTCCTCCCCCTTGGAGTTGCTCTTTTGCCATCTTCTATTTTTGCTCTTTTTTAGCTATGTCATCTGATTGAGCAAGATGGCACCCTTAGGTGGGAAGGGGACCACACATGCGTGGTGGCATCTCCCAAAGGCTTTCTTTGAAAGCTGGGGGGATGCTTCCATGAGGGCTCCATCGGTGCCGATGTCACCCATATGTGAGGACTGATCCCTGCTGTCCCCGGTGAGTAACTACGCCTTCAGTTCTGACCACTGTTTTTCTACATCTCCCAACTGTTCCCATCCCGCTAACCACTCCTTGAGATATTGGCCCTTCTTGGCAAAGTTAGTTTTCCTAAAGTCTAAGACCCTCACTTTTGAATGGATTTTATCAGCTGTATTCCTATTATTGAACCACACCATCTGGTGATCATTGGATGCGAGATGATCTCCCACTATGACATCAGAAACACTTTCACCATTGGTAATCACCAAGTCCAGTATGGCCCCTTCACATGTGGGTTCTGTTACCAGTTGCCTGAATAGTTCTCCCTGTAAAGAATCCAGGATTTCCTTACTTCTAAAAGACCCTGCAGCAGGGATGTGCCAATCCATATCTGGCATATTGAAATCACCTATCAGTAGCACTTACCTTTCCTGGCAATATTGCGTATGTCTTCTATTAAATCTCCATCCAATTTTTCTCCCTGTGAAATCTATTTGCATTGGTCTGTATATCACACCAATGCAAATAGATTTCTCTTTCCCTTTTTCTAGTTTAACCCACAGTGCCTCCTCTCTCCCTTTTAAGCCCTGTAATTTTATAGCTTTAATATTATTTTTTACATATAGCACTACGCCTCCTCCCCATCTTCCTACCCTCTCCTTTTTGAATAGGTTGTCCTTGAACCGCTACTAAATCCAAGTCAGCATCTTCCATTAAAGCCTCAACGTCTGGGATCTTATTTCCCATGCTACGGGCATTTATACACACTGCTTTCCAGAGGTTGCCCCTTTTACTCATTTCTATAGAGGTATTTAATGTTTTACTTACCTGGAGGCTTTCACTTACCTGGGGCCTTTCTTCACCCATTCCCAATGACTCTAGTGTAAAGCCCTCTTCAGTAGGCTAGCCAGTCTGCTATTGAAGACACATCAACCCTTCTTGGACAGATAAACATCATCTCTGCTCTGCAGCCCTTGGAACATCAACCCATGGTCCAGGAAACCAAAATGCTCTTGATGACACCATCCACGCAGTCATGTTAAAACAATTCTTTGAGGTGTCGGCCCTGGAGCTGCAGGCAACCATCTGTAGGGCCCAGACATGCCTGCAGTGGTCTCAAATGCTTCTGGAGAGTTTGCTTTTCACATCATAGGAGCTGATGGAGGCAGCTCATCTGGAGTCAGGTTTGACATTCTTGATGGATGCTCTATATTTATTTATTATTTCTTATATACTGCCTTTCATGATATCAAGTTGGTTTACATTGAGCAAACTGAAATTACATTGAACAGGGCATTATAACTTGGAGATAGCTATTTTACAGGGAACATGGGCAATGGAGGGTTAGGTGGCTTGCCCAAGACCACAAGGAGCACCTGTGGGATTAGAAATCCCAGCCCAAGGTTGCTGTCCTCTAGTGGGATTTGAACCCACAACCTTCCAGCCTGAGGTAATTTGCCCCAACCATTAGGCCACTCCTTCCTACTTGATTGACTTGATTCGAGCCTCAGCCAAGAATATGGCCATGGCAGTGAGCTCACTGCACTTTTGTAGTTGTGCAACTGGTTGGTGGATGTGGTCTACAATCTCCCCTTCAAGGATAAAGTTACTCATGGGGGAGGATCTGGAGAAGCTAGTAAAGAATCTTGGGGACACCAAGATACCTAGATTCCTTGAAGATTGGCTGAGGGGCGCAAGACATTTCTTTGCCTCTCAAAGCCATTTTTGTGAGTCTCGTCGATTTCATGCTTCCAAGTCAGGTTCTTCCCAGAGGTCAAGATTTCTCTATCAGGGCCAGTCCTTTTGAGGCAGCCATTGGAGAGGGGGGCAGACAGGGGACAGATTAAGCCACGGGGGCTCCCAAGGCTTCTCAATGAAGGTCTGGGGTTCTGGCGGAGGTGCAGTCTGTGGGCAGTCGTTTGCGGTCCTTTTACCCTGTGTGAACCTAGGCTACCTTGGACAAATGGGTACTAGAAGTTGTTTGGAAGACTATATCCTTGAGGTGATGCAGCCTCTCTTAGATGCTTTTATGGTGTTTCCTTGCCAGTTCTCCACTAAGGTGCAGATGGAGCAGGTCACCTTCACACATCTCCTGGATTTAAAAAAAGAACAAGATCCTGCAGGTACTGAGATTCCATATGGAAACATTGGGCCCGATTCTGTCCCACGAATAGTGGGGATGGACGTCCCATCCCCTCTATTCGTGCCCTTTCCGCCTGTGTCTAACTTCCCCGCTGGTTGTATGGGGAAGTTAGATGGGGGTGGGGAAGGGGCAGGGAAGGGGCGGAGTTAGGGTGGGTGATGGGCGGTTGCTGGCCCTGGACGTACAGGGCTGATTCTAATGACAGCCCTGTACGTCCAGGGCTGGTGACCTGGATGTTTTTTTCAGTGGGCTCAGGGTGTGGTAGGGGCAGGGGAGCCCGAGGACCTTCCCCACAGCCCAACCCTGGTCTTAAGAGGCCAGATCGGGAATTGGTCTGCGGGAAAAGCCTTTGTTAAGCTGGCAGCTGGAATCGTGGCTTTACAATGGAGCCGCGGTGCCATGGCAGCCAGATGCCATGGCACCGCAGCTTTATTTTAAAGCCCTGACTGAGTTAGCCGTGCTTTTCCTGTACGTGCAGGCCAAGCTGAATCGCCATCCTGGCCTGCACATACAGGACTGTTCGTGATTCTGGTCCTGCGAGGTTTGATGTGCCCCATTGGATCAGAATTGCGACCCCCCCCCCTGTACATCTGTTCAAACCGGACATTCAGAGGGGCTGTACATCTGGGATGGAATCGCGCTCACTGTGTTCTGTCATTGTCGTGGTTTGGAAGGGAAAATACTGGACGTCTTTAGATCTAATTGAAGTGTATCCCCGTTCAGCTATTGAGCACCAGCGATATCTAGTCTTATTTATTTAATTACATTTTTATACTGTACAATGGAAAACCTCTTAGCACGTGTACAACATAAGAATAAACACAACATCACAAAATATACATAAGAGTCAGACCACCCCAGTATCCAACTCAACCAGAACTTAAAACCCCAACAACAGTATCAAAAGCTTGCCTAAAAAGAAAAGTCTTAACAGCTTTTCCGAACAAGTGGAGATCATCTAACAAACAAAACTCCGATGGGAGGGAATTCCACAATAACGGGCCTTGGACAGAAAACAACTTTTCTATGTTTGCAGTTCCAATGGGTTATTTTCAGTTCCAGGCCATCCCTTTTGGTTTGGTAGTGGCTCCCTGAGCCTTCACCAAAGTGATGATGGTAGTGTCTGTGGCTTTACGAACAAAAGGGATACTGAAGTACCCATATCTCAACGATTGGTTGATCTAGGCAAAGTCCTACCAGGAAAGTCAGGAGGCTGCAAATCAAGTTATCTGGTTTCTCCAGTACTTAGGCTGGGTAGTCAACTTTGCAATTGTTGTAGTATTTGGGAGTCTGTTTCGATACTCAGAAGGGCAGGAATTTTCTGACAGAGGAGAGGATACAGAAATTGCAGGCACAGGTTCGAGACTTGTTGAGAATTCAATGCCCCAGAGCATGGGATTATCTCCAGGTTCTTGGGTTGATGACAGTGGCCTTGGACCTGGTGCCTTGGGCCAGGACTCATATGTGATCTCTTCAGAAAGCCGTTCTATCATGGTGGTCTCCACAAGCGCAGTCCCTGTGGATGAGATTCCTCTTGGGGGGAGGGAGTCCAAAGCAAATCTGTATTGGTGGCTGGAAGAGCAAAGATATCAGTGGCCATGAGTCTGGAGGCTCTGGAGTGGGTGTTGGTTACTAAGGACACCAACCTGAGTGGCATGAGAGCTCATTGCCTGTCCTAGGTAGCTCAGGGATTTTGAACTCAATAAATTGTCTGGTGGATTCTCCTCTACTTCTATCCTGCTCTCATTTGGTTTACCCCGAGGATCTGTCTTGGGTCCACCTCATTTCTCTCTCTCTACCCAGTCCCTTGGTGCACTCACCTCTTCCCATAGCTTTCAGTACCATCTTTATGTTGATGACTCCCAGATGACTCTACATCTGAAATCTCTCCGGCAATCCAGGCCTGTATCTCTTCATGCTTTTCTGATATTGCTGCTTGGATGTCTCACTGTCGCTTGAAAATGAACATGGTCAAAACTGAGCTGCTTATTTTTTCCCCTAAACCCTCGTTTCCCCTTCCTCCTTTCTCAGTCTCTGTGGATAACTCTCTACTCCTCCCTTTCTCCTCAACTCGCAATCTTGGGGTCATCTTTGACATCTCTCTCTCCTTCTCCACACACATTCAACTGATAGCTAAAACTTGCTGTTTCTTTCTCTACAGTATCAACAAAATTCCTTTCTGAACACATTACTAAGCCACTTATCCATTCCTTAGTCACTTCCTGTCTAGACTATTGTAACCTCCTCCTTGCCGGTCTCCCTCTGAATCTTCTCTCTCCCCTTCAATCTGTTCAGCACTCTGCTGCATGGCTAATCTTCCACCAGCCTCGTTATGCTCATATTACGCCTCTTCTCAAGTCACGTCATTGGCTCCCTATCCGTTTCTGTATCCAGTTCAAAGTTCTCCTGCTGATCTATAAGTGCATTTACTCTGCAGCTCCTCACCACCCTTCCTCTCTTATCTCTCCCTACACCCCTCCTCAGGAACTCTGCTCTGGCAAATCGCTTCTATTGCTAACTCCAGGCTTCGCTCCTTTCATTTTACTACTCCTTATGCCTGCAACAAACTATCTGAGTTTGTACGTCAGGCACATTCTCTGACCTTTTTCAAATCCATGCTGAAAACTCATCTCTTCACTGCCGCTTTTGGATCTTGACTCACCTGATCTCCTTTATGTTTCCTTACCATTCCCCCTAGCTGTATCCCATGTCTGCAGCTACTGTGTTGCCTGTCTTGACTAGATTGTAAGCTTTGGTGAGCAGGAACCGTCTTTTACATGTGTCTATGCAGCACTGCGTATGTCTTGAAGTGCTACACAAATGTTCAGTAGTAGTAGTAGTAGTAGTAGAGACTCAGGCAGCGCATCTGACCCTCAAAGCCTTTTGTTCCTCAGTCTACCACAAAGCTGTGTGAATACTGTCAGACAATGCGACTGCAATCGTGTACATGAATTGCCAAGGTGGTCTGAGGAGTTCCCTTGTGGCAACAAAGGTAGCACTTCTCTTGCGGTGGGCAGAGGCCCATCTCCTAGCCCTATCAAATGCTCATGCGACTGGGAAGGAGAATGTTCAGGCAGACAATCTAAATTGCAATAGGCACAATTTGGGGGGGGGGGGGGTGGTCTCTCACAGAGACAGTTTTCCAGTTGATTGTTCAATGTTGAGGAGTACCAGCAGTGGATCTGATAGTATCGGCCGAGGACTCTAAGCTGAGCAGGTTCTTCAGCCACTGGAAAGAGAGGATGTTGGAAAGAATAGATACACTAGTATAGAGCTGGCCCAATGATGGTCTGCTGTATGTGTTTTCTCCTTGACCACTGATAGGCAGGGTAGTTTAGTAAATAGAATCACATCTGGGATTAGTGGTTTTGGTGGCTCTGACTTGGCCCTGGGGATTTTGTTATGCAAATCTGATTCATCTGGTGGTGGAAGAGCCTTTCCCGCTGCCTGTGGTAGAAACATAGAAACATGACGGCAGATAAAGACCATTGCTGGAGGAGTAGCCTAGTGGTTAGAGCAACTGCCTAATACCCTGAAGACAAGGGTTTGATTCCCACTGGCACTCCTTGTGACCTTGGGCAAGTCACCTTACCCTCCATTGCCTCAGAAGAAAAGGCCTGGCAATCTACTTCCAGTGATGCATTGCCAAGAAAACTCCGAGGCAGCTGGGTTGCCAGGAGTCAGCACTGACTTGACTGCACTAAAAAAACCCAAAAGACCATACAGCTTATCCAGTCTGCCCTTCTATACCAACTATTACAGTCCTTTTTTTCTTTTAGAAATCTTCTGTGTTTGTCCCATGTTTTCTTGAATTCAGATACTGTTCTCGTCTCTACTACCTCTACTGGGAGACTATTCTATGCATCTACCACTCTTTCCATGAAAAATGTTTTACGCATATTCCTGAGTTTATTCCCGTTCACCTTCATCCTATGTTCCCTTGTTGCAGAGTTTTCTTTCAATTGAAAGATGTTCTCCCACTGTGCATTCATGCCATGGAGATATTTAAATGTCTCTATCATATCACCCCTCTCCTGTCTGAGGTCAAGAACCTCTTGACCCAGGTGCTGACTGCTATGCCAGACACGGCTCAATGCTTGCTTGCAGCATGGCTTTTGAGAGGGCAAGAACAAGGTGGAAAGGCTGTTTGTCATAGGCTATTGCTACATTGCTTCATGCTCAGAAATGTTCTACTTCTCTGACTTATGTGCATGTGTGGAAGATGTTTGAGAACTGGTGTGAAGAGCTTAGTTTCTGATCTTTGAGCGTTACTCTTTCAGAAATCCCAGCCTTTTTGCAGGATGTTCTGGAGAAGGGGCTGGCCTTAAATTCTTTGAAAGTGCAGATCATGGCTATTGCCTGTTTTCGGGTTGTATTCAGGGTCAATCTGTTTCTTCCCATACAGATGTGGTGTGTTTCCTTAAAGGAGTTAAACACCTAAAACTGCCCTGCTATCCAGTTGTTCCTCCATGGGATCTTAATTTGGTGCTGTTGGTATTGTCAGCACCTCCCTTTGAGCCTCTCCAGGTGATTTCTGTCAAGGAGTGACACTGAAAGCAGTTTTTCTGGTCATGATTTGTTCAGCTCGATGCAGAAAGGTGAGGCAGCATTCAAGGCTTCAATAGCCCGTTGGATAAAGAAGGCCATCACATCAGCTTATGTTGTCAGGGGCGGTCGGTTCTGCCCAGGTTGAGAGCCCATTTGATTAGGGCTCAGGTGTTTTCCTGGGCAGAAGTTAGTTTGGTTCTGCCTCAGGATGTTTGCAAAGCAGCAATGTAGTCATCTTTATATTCCTTTGAGCGCCATTATAAGCTTGACGTTCAGGCTAGGAAAATGTGGTCTTTGGAGCATGAGTGCTTCAGGCCAGTTTCTCTGTTTTCACCCATTGTTAGGGACTGTTTTGGTACTTCCCACGCATCTGGACTGGACTGCACTGGAGAGACAATGAGGAAAGTGAAATTAGTTCTTACATGCTAATTTTCTTTCCATGAGTACCTCCAGTTCTGTCCAGGTCTCGCCCAGGGAAGGTTTCAGTTGTAGCTCCATCTGCCTTGGTTTCTTGTTAGAGACAGGAGGTAGATGGGATGCTGGTGGATTCAGTGACTCATTTTCATTGTCCTTGGTGTGCTTGGACATCTGCTGTACTCCGGTTTGTCATTTTTGCATTTGGCTTTTTTAGCCTAGTAGTTGACTGTAACCGTTTGGTGTTCTTATTGGTTCTTTGTCTCCAGGTGCTCTTGCTTAGAAAAAAAACAGAAGTTCATTCTGCTTTCAAAAGTTCATACTGGCTGATAGAAGCTGCACAAGACCCTTTTAGGATAATGTCATCAAACCAGAGGTTCTCAGTCTGCCAGGTCAGAGTATAAACCCATGCTTCTGGACTGGAGTGAAGCGCTACAAGAAAAGAAAATTAGCAGGTAAGACCTAATTTCACCATTTGTGCCAAAACACTGGTGTCAGGCATGAGTACACACATTAGTATGTGCCAGATGGAATTGATGAATCACAGATAAGTGTTCGTTTATCCTTTTTATAAACCACTCCTGTATGATTTAGTAGTTTTGATAAGATACAGGTTTTCTGAAAAATGCACTGAAGGCAAATGGTGGATTATATCAAAGTGCATATCACTTTTCTGCCCATTGGTTATAGGCTGAGTGAAGATTTGCATTCAGTATGTGATTGAGAACCTTTTGATATGACATCTTCACTCATTACTTTGGAAACATATATATACAGGGTTGTTTCAGAATCTTTGCAATTTGCACATGGACATGTCATCCACGTGTAAATGCCGATTTTAGAAAGGACCCTTTTTACACTTGGATGTCCTTACTAGGTAGAAATCGCAAGGGTCTGTGGTTAGGGAGTGGCATGGGCATCTCAAAACTCTACACATGTATTCCCCATTTTATATAGGGAATACATGCATATGACTGCACTTGTCCATGTTGGGATTTACAATCGCTCCCTGTTCTGCCCAGCTCTTTACAGAAGGGATTAAGGGGATTATCCTCCTTAATCTCAGGTTGTTTACTTCCCTCTCAAAAGTTAATTTAGAGAGAGAGAGCAGCACTTGTTGTTAAGTAGCGTCATTTCTACATGTAGGCTTGCAAAATAGCTGCCACACACATGTAAGTATTGGCACGTTTACATGAAAGTTGTGAAATCCAGCATTTACGCGTTATGTCAGCTTTTTCTCACTTGTAGATTTACAAAACATCTCCTCTGGCTCCACTTATTGGCACATATGCATGTACTTCAGCACCTCTGTCTTCAGTATTTTAGAAAAGGCTATGGGTCCAATTCTGTAAGGTGACTAGCGGGGCTGTAAATCCCAGTGGGATCTGCAGCCCCATTATCCATCTGGCTCATATGCCGCAACACTGTCTCCCCACACACACAGAGCTGCTGTGCAGGGAGAGACGGATGGATGCGGAGTGCGGGTGGTGTGGTCTCCAGGAGGGCACCCAGCTTATTCCACTTTGGAGATGGAATAAACACAGGGTGCCCATGCAATCTAGCACCTGCAGCCCTTAGGGAGCAATGAAGGTGAGGCCCTGCCACCTGATCCTGGCCCTCGCTGCCCACCCTGAGGGTTGGGCAGTGGGGAAACGGTGTCCGACACTGCAGCGGGCTGTCTGTGCTGTGATGTGGACATCACCCACAGGGATCCAGGAGCACGCTGGGCCATCTTCATACCCGATCCTGCACCCTTGGGAACATTTGGCTACTGCGGTGCAGAATCAGGTACAATGGAGCCCATCCTGGTCTGCAATGTCTGGACAGCCCAGACTTGCCCTTTCCCGGATCGGGCTCCATGTGTTTTAGCACAGCCTTTTTATAAATACTGCCAGAATTGTGTACATTGCAATTGTGACATCTCAGTTCCGATCTCCACGTACTCGTACTTTCTAAACTGTGCATCATAATATTTTCATGCCAATAAAGTTGTCTGAATCTGAACCTTTAAAATAATTTCCTTTTAATGTGTGGTTTGTTTTTCCTACATTTTGATTTGGTTTTCTGTGTTTAAGTTTGTAACATGTAGAGGGTGTGTCAGCTTCTTCCACTTTTGCAACATACAGATTTGACCAGCATGCTTAAACATTGCAAACAACTCTATGAAAATTAAGTTGGATGACTCCTTAAAGGTTAATGGGGTTGCCAAGCATTCTAATTAGTTGAAGCCTTTAATTGACAGATGTTGATTCTGGGTTTTTCTCCTCTTTGTGCGTTTTTTGCCACATTACCTATTACATAAAGAACCTTAAACTTGGTGGACTAATACCATTATCATTTCTTAGCCACTGTTCTTAACACACTGGAATTCATCTGGTGCAACTCAGATGATAGAACATTTTTCTGCAAAACTCTTTTTCTGTGACAAATGCATGTTAGACTCAAACTTCATTTCCCAAAGTTAAACATTAAAGGGAAGCCAGAAGCTGTTTGAAAAGAAGCCAGAAAGAGAAGAGAAGAACGTATACTGCATCAGACCAATGGTCCATCAAGTCCAGGATCCTATTTCCAACAATGGCCAATCCAGGTCACAAGTACCTGGAAGGATTCCAAAAGGTAGACAGATTCCAAGCAGTGGATTTCCCCCAGTCGACTTTAATAATGGTTTTTGGACTTCTCCTCCAGGAACTTGTCTAAACCTTTTTTAAATCCAACTATGCTAATAACTTTTACTACATTTGCAAAGGATGTAAAAAGACTGGAAACTATTCAGAGGAAGGCGACAAAAATGATTTGGAGCCTGCGTCAGAAGCCTTATGAGAAGAGACTTGAAGACCTAAATATGTACACTTTGGAGGAGAGGAGGGATAGGGGAGATATGATTCAGATCTTTAAATACTTAAAGAGAAATAATGAACAAACAAACCTCTTCCAAAGACGGGGAAGCTGTAAAACTAGAGAGCATAACATAAAGATGCAAGGGGTAAATTGAAAGGCAATGTCAGGAAATACTTTTTCACTGAAAGGGTGGTGGATGCTTGGAATGCCCCCCTCCCCCCCCGATGGAAGTGGTGGGGGCAAATACAGTGACAGAATTCAAAATGGCATAGGACAGACACAGTGGATCCCTTTAAAGCAATAGGATAAAATCAAAATTAACTATCTAATGGGCAGACTAAATGGACCATACTGGTCTTTATCTGCCGTCATTTACTATGTTACATCTTCTGGTAACAAATTCTAGAGCTTAATTATACATTGAGTGGAAAAATATTTTTTCCGATTAATCTTTAATGTTTACTTTGAAGCTTCAGTACATGTCCCCTAGTCTTTATACTTTTTGAAGAAGTAAACAATTGATTCATGTTTGTTTGTTCTATTCCACTCATTATTTTGTAAACCTCTATCATATCTCCCCTCAGCTGTCTCTTCTCCAGAGTAAGGAATCCTAACATTTAAGCCTTTACTCACAGTGTTATCCCATCCCTTTTATCATTTTCGTTGCCCTTCTCTGTACCAACCAGAACAAAACAATAGCAAGAGATGCTCTAGCCCCCATCATGGGAGAGAAGCAGTAGAGAACAAATGTATTAATAACTAGAACTACCCCAGTCAAAAACAGGACAAGAGTCAATATACACAAATCCCCAAGTACCCATACCAACCCACTGATTTGTCCTAAATAACATTTTCCAAATGGAAAACATCTGTGAAAACAAACTTATTTCCAGCATAGGTAACCACATACTTACAGGGAAAACAGAGATACAGTAGAACGTGGCTCCGGTAGCCAAGACTTTAGACCACAACTATTGCGTAGGCCTGGCAACATCAGGAAAAATGTTTATCAGCTGGCCACAAAAGGGAAGAGACTTTAGAAAAGTATAATTTCAAGACAGCAATCTTACCAGCTTCTGAACCAAAAGTGACCAGCAGAGTCGCCCTCTCAGAGACAATGACCTGAGAGGATTCAAGAAAAGTGGTTAAATCAAGGCCTGTCCAGAGAGGCGCTAGAATCCAACCCCTCTCCTTCGGCGACCTACCCGAGTCCCCTTGGAAACATAAAATAACTTAGAAATAACTAGCGCTTCACATTCCTAACAAAAACATTTCTTTCAAATACTTTTTTAGCAGCTTGAGAGGGGACAGAAGCCACATCTCAGGAAAATTCAGGAATTGCAAAGTTCTTGCCCTTAATTGATTCTCCATTGCCTCTAGTTTGGTAGTATAAATAACCAAACTATCCTTAACTACTGCCCCCACTAGAGATTGCAATCAGGGTTGAGAGCCCTCAAGTTTCATTGCAAACAACTCTATGACAAATAAGTTGGATGACCTCTTAAAGGTTAATGGGGTTGCCAAAGCATTCTAATTAGTTGAACCCTTTAATTGACAGATGTTGATTCTGAGTTTTTCTCCTCTTTGTGTTTTTTTTTTTTTTGCCACTTTCCCTATTACATAAAGAACCTTAAACTTGGTGGACTAATAATACCAATAGAACCATGAATGGCTTTATCATTCCTTAGCCACTGTTCTTAACACACTGGAATTCATCTGGTGCAACTCAGATGACAGAACATTTTTCTGCAAAACTCTTTTCTGTGACAAATGCATGTTAGACTCAAAGTTCATTTCCCAAAGTTAAACATTAAAGGGAAGCCAGCAGCTGTTTGAAAAGAAGCCAGAAAGAGAAGATAACAACATATACTGCATCAGACCAATGGATCCTATTTCCAACAATGGCCAATCCAGGTCACAAGTACTGGTAAAAATGGTAGAAACCATTATACTGAACATGTAGATAGTCATGGTTTAATGAGAGACAGCCAACATGGCTTTAGCCATGGAAGGTCTTGCTTACTAATCTGTTATGTTTTTTTAAAGGTGTGAATAAACAGGTAGACAAAGGTGAGTTGGTTGATATAGTGTATCTGGATTTTCAGAAAGCCTTTGACAAGGTCCCTCATGAGTTACTTTTGGCAAAATTAAAAAGTCATGGGATAGGAGGCAGGGTACTATTGTGGATCAGGAACTAGTTAAAAGATAGAAAGCAGAGGGTAGGGCTAAATGGCCATTTTCCCCAATGGAGAAAGATGAATAGTGGAGTACCCCAGGGATCTGTGCTGGGTCCGCTGCTTTTTAACATATTAAAAAATGACCTGGAAATGGGAATAACGAGTGATCAAATTTGCAGATGACACAAAATTATTTAAAGTTGTTAAAATCCATGAGGATTGTGAAAAATTGCAAGAGGACCATGATAAACTGGAAGACTGGGCATCCAAATGGCAGATGAAATTTAATGTGGACAAGTGCAAAGTTATGCACCTAGGAAAGAACAACCCAAACTAAGGTTACACAGTGCAAGGTTCCACATTAGGAACCCCCATCCAGGAAAAAGATTTAGGCGTCATCATGGATAATATTTTGAAACTCTCCATCCAGTGTGCAGCGGCGTCCATGAGAGCAAATAGAATGCTAGGTATCACCGGGTACTCTAGACCCTGCTCCACCCGACTAATAGCATTTCCCCCACCCGAACTGACTGCAATTCCCAGATAGCCATCATGTAAATAGTTAACTTCTCCTCAACATAAGTTATGTGTAAAGTAGCTATTCTGTTAAAATTGTATATTCCTGTTATATTGTAAGTTAAAATTGTACATTTCTGTTATATTGTAAGTTCAGTGTAGATTGTCTTCACTGAACAGTTATTGTTACATGTAAACTGCGCTGATGCTGAATAGCGCGGTATATAAGAAATAAAAATAAATAAATAAATAAATAAGGAAAGGAATGGAGAATAAAACAAAGGATATTATAATGCCTCTGTATTGCTCCATGGTGTGACTGCACCTTGAATATTGTGTGAAATTCTGGTCGCTGTATCTTAAAAAGGATATAGCATTATTAGAAAAGGTACAGAGAAGAGCCACCAAAATGGTAAAGGGGATGGAAGGATGTCCCTATGAAGAAAAGTTAAAAAGGTTAGGGCTCTTTAACCTGGAGAAGAGATGGCTGAGGGGAGCTATGATAGAGGTCTATAAATTAATGAATGGAGTGGAACAGGTAAACGTATATTATTTACCCTTTCTACGTTTAATCAAGCTCTGGAATTTGTTACCGGAGGATGTAGTAAAAACTGTTAGTGTAGCCGGGTTTAAAAAAGGTTTGGACAAGTTCCTGGAGGAAAGGTCCATAAACCATTATTAAAGGGGACCTGGGATATTTTATTTATTTATTTAAGTAACTGTTTTTAATATACCATTTTTCTACTAGGCAGAACGGTTTACATAGAACAATTAAAAACGAGTGTTTAAACAGTCAACTTTAGCTATCCACTGCTTGCCCCAATATAAGCATTGTGGAACCTGTGTCTTTTGGGCAAACTGCTAGGTACTTGTGACCTGCATTGGCCACTGTTAGAAACAGGATACTGGGCTTGATGGATCTTGGTCTGAGCCAGTATGGCACATCTTATGTTCTTATTATACGAGACTCTAAAGAGGAAATTAAGAGTCCTGCTCTTTAAATTTGTCTACAGACTCCTCGGAAAACGTGCACAATTGACCCATAGTCCCAATCAATATCAATTCCACTCTCAACAAACTACCTCAAACATCCCTCAAGGAAACCTCAGTGAAGGGGTCCAATGGCAGAACCAAATTTGAAGATGATGACGCAAGGGAAACTGCCTTGGGGTACCCAAAACCAGCAACCAGAACTACATGCAATACTCAAGGTGCTATTACACCACAGAGTGATACAAAGACATTATTATATCCTTTGTTTTATTCTCTTTTCCTTTCCTTGTAATTCCAAGAATTTTATTAGCTTTCTTGGCTGCTATTTGAACACTGAGCAGAGGATTTCAATATATTATCCACAATGACACTTAGATGCTTTTCCTGGATGGTGGCGGATGGTGGCTCCTAATGTAGAATCTTGTAGCTATAGTTTGAGTTGTTTTTCCCTAGGTACATTGCTTTGCATTTGTCTACATTAACTTTCATCTGCCATTTAGATGCATTTTCTTCCAGTTTCTCAAGGTCCTCTTGCAATTTTTCATAATCTTCTTTTGAATGAACAACTTTGAATAATTTTGTGTTATCTGTAAATTTGATCACCTCACTCATCCTTGCCATTTTCAGGGCATTTATAAATGTTAAAAACGAGTGGACCCAGCACAGATCCATGAGGTACTCCACTATTAACCAGTTCCTAATCCACAATAGTACACTGCCTCTTTTCTCATGACTTTTTAATTTCCTCAAGAGCCTCTCAAGAGGGACCTTGTCAGAGGCTTTCTGAAAATCCAAATACACTATATTGACTGGCTCACCTTTATATACATGTTTCTTCACACTTACAAAAATTGTAGATCAGTGAGACAAGACTTCCCTTGGCTAAATCCATTTTTACTTTTCCCCCTTAAATCTTGACTATGTGTATGTTCAGTAATTTTGTTCTTCATAATGGTTTCTACCATTTGCTTGACATTGGCATCACTAACAATTGCATGCTTCCAAGTAGCTGGGAAAGAATCAGAGGAGAGGCTAGAGTTGATCATGCAGAGCAGATATGGAAGAAGAGCGAGAGAGGGTTCTGACAACCAGTGGGAGGGAATGGGGTCCGAAGGACAGGTGGTCTTGTGAGACGAGCTAAGAGCCTTGGAGAATTCAGTAGCAGTGACAGTGCAGAAAGAGCTCCAAGTGTGCACCAGGGAGGAGCCTGGAAGGGATTGTAAGCAGGGAGGAAAGGAAGGGGAGGAGGAAAGGGATGGAGAGCAGGGCAAGACGCAAGACGTGAACTTTCTCAGAGGAAAAAGTGGCAAGGGCGGTGGGGTCCAGATGCAGATGATGAGGAAGAATGAAGTGTAGAGAGGGAACGAAGAGTCAGATAGAGCTGGCGAGAAGAGTTTGAAGAAGAGGCGTTAAGGTTAGAGTAGTAGGATAGTTTGGCAGAATGGATCATATCTTGGTAAAGGCAGTAATTGAGACAAAAAGTAGCAAGTGATTCTGACGAAGGATGCCTACACCAATGACGCTCTGCACAACAGAGATAAGTTCGTTGAAGGTAAAGACCGGGGTGATATCAAGAATGGTGAAAGGAGGGGCGGGAGAGTGGAACCAAAACTTGTGGTGTCAGCTTTTCTAGTGTGGCAGATAATAAAATATTCCTGGTCTGGGCCTATGCAACTACTTGTAGGGAGGTAAAGTTGGAAGGAAAAAGAGCGTCAGCTGAGGGGAAATCCTGAAGTGGGGTCTGTGAAATCTGACGTGATAGCCAGGTGAGGAGGTGAACTGTGATGGGATCCGTATTAGGGGCAGGGGGAGGGTGTGGCAATGATAGAGAGAAAAACAGACGAGTGATCTTTCCAAGGAAGAGGGAGAGCCGAGATGTCAGAGGGGCATGTGGTGAGCTAAAGACTGGATCCATAGTATGACCTGCAGAGTGGGTAGTGCAGCTGACATGCTGATGGAGTGATAGATCATCAAGGAGGGCAAGAAGAGCGTGATCTCGCAGGCGAGAGGGGAGTCATAGTGGGAGTTAAAATCCCCAAGGATCAGTAGATGGGAGAAGGAGAGGGATGCCTCTGACAGTGATAGGAGAAGGGCATCCCATAAATACGGAAGGAGGGAAGGTGGGGCGTATAATAGTAAAAAGTGTATCAGCAGGGTAGACTGTAGATGGAGGAGGAGGGACACTGGTTAGCAAGGTGGAGCATGGATTTTAATAAGGGAAAGGGAGTATGTGGGTGGAGTGGGGATCCCCAGAGGGTGGGGAGGGCAGGAGGGAATGGAAGAGATTTCTTAGGCATCCAGAGAAGGCAAAGTGGGTAAAGGTGGAGGAGGGGAGAGGGAGGGGGTGGAGGTGGAGGTGGGGAAGGTGGCAGGGTGGAGACCGAACCACTTCTGATAGAATGGCCAGCGGCGGGGAGGAAGAGGGTAGGGGCGGCGTGCCACTGGAGGTGCAGTCCCTGCATGGCTTGTATGAAAATACTTGTCAGATTGCAGTGAAGATTCAGCAGGGCATTGGATAGGCTGAAGATTATTACATTAAATGTGGATGGTATCCAGTCGCTGGTTAAAAGAACACAATTGATGACCTTCTTCCGAAAAGGAGGTACAGATGTGGTGTTCATGCAAGAGACCCACATCAGTGCAAGTGAACACAGCAAACGTCTTAGGAGATGGGTGGGAGAAGTGAGCTCTGCCTCCTTCAATAGAAGGAAAAGGGGGTAGCCACGCTGACACACAAATGAGTACCCTTTGTAGCTCACAAAAGTATAGCTGACCTGGAAGGACGCTATCACATATTAGGAGGGGAGTTGTGGGGACAGAGGATAGCCTTCTGTAACGTCTATGTCCCCAATTTATACAGCCATGGGTTTTTTACCTCCCTGCTAGCCAAGCTGCTGGGTTTGGGCAACTATCAATGGGTTGTGGGTGGCGATTTCAACCTGCCCCACCGGTGGATTGTAAACCTCCGAGAGTAAGCTAGAGACTGCCAAGAAGTGGAGGATCAACTTCTTGATTGAGGAGCTTGGCCTTATACATTCTTGGAGAATGTTGCACTCAACGGAGGAAGATTTTGCATTCTGTTCAAACCTGCAAGATAGCTATTTGTGGCTCGACAACCTCCTGTTGTTGGAGAAGCTGTTCCCAGGGCCGGAAAGGGTGACCATAGGGGACATTGGTGTCTCAGATCATGTCCCAGTGTGGATAGAATTACATCTGCAAAATGGGGGATGTGCAAGGCTGGCCCAAGGCTTTCTGCTGCTCAAGGCTTTCTTCCGCCCTAGGAAGAAGCCCCAGCCGTGCCGCCACCCCGAGACATGACCCCACCCTGTGCCGAGCCACGCTACGACTGATTCCGGTGACGGGGACGAGGGGTGGTGTGGCTTGGCTCAGTGGCAGGCCATGTGCTTCAGCACACATGGCCTGCTGCTTATGTCAGAGGGGGGTCAGAAGCGGCAGGCCAAGTGTGTCAAAGCACATGGCCTACCGCCAGGCTGAATCATCCCACCCTTGCCACTGGGATCAGCGGCAGCAGGGGGGCAGCTCAGCACAGGTGAGGGGAAGGGCAGCGCAACACACAGAAGGGGTACCAGGTCATATGTGCTGAAGCACATGGCCTGCCACCCACAGAGATTTGCAGCCTTAGGCGGCTACCTAGCCTGTCTAATGGACGGGCTGGCTTTGGGGACGCAGGAGGACAGGGGGGCTGGTGCATGAACCCTACCCTCTAAAAGGACAAGGATTTCCATCAGCATACACAGAGGGCCTGGCGAACCTGTTGTTAAGTGCCGTCGAGTTGGAGTCGACTCATGGTGACCCTCTGGATAGCTATCCTAAATTGTGTTCGGTCTTCAGTCAGGCGGCTCATTGTTGACAGACTGGTACCTGTAGCTGCTGTTATTGTATCGATCCATCTCATTGCTGGCCTTCCTCTTTTGCATTGACCTTCTATCTTGCCAAGCATGATGTGTTTCTCTAATGATCTCTCTCTTCGCATGATGTGTCCAAAGTATGAAAGTCGAAGTCTTGTCATCTGAGCTTCTAAAGAAAGCTTAGGTTTGATCTCCTCTAGTACCGACTGTTTTTTTCTTCGGGCAGTCCATGGTATACACAGTATTCGCCGCCAGCACCATAATTCAAAGGCATCAATTTTCTTCCTGTCTATCTTTTTCACTGTCCAGCTTTCACATCCATATGATGTTATTGAAAATACATGGCTTGAACAAGTCAAATCTTTGTATGGAGAGAGACATCTCTGCTCTTGAGAATCTTATCTAGGTCTTTCATAGCCATTCTGCCAAGAGCAATGCGTCGTCTGATTTCTTGACTGCTTGCTGCTTCTTGATCCAAGTAGGTTAAAGTTGTTCACGATTTCAATTTCTTCTCCTTCAACAATGAACCTGTTGATTATGCCAGTTGTCATGATCTTTGTCTTCTTTACATTAAGGTGCAGGCCCATTTTGAGACTATGTTCTTTGATTGTGAGAAGCAAATGTTTCAGATCATCTTCACTTTCAGCCAGTAATGTGGTATCATCAGCATAGCGAAGGTTGTTGATGAGTCTTCCACCAATCTTCACACCTCTGTTGTCTTCATACAATCCTGCTTCTCTGATGATTTGTTCTGCATATAAATTAAACAGGTAGGGGAAAGTATGCAGCCTTGTCTTACACCTTTGCATATTTTAAACCATTCTGTTTCTCCTTGTTCCGTTTGAACTGTTGCTTCTTGATCAATGTTCAGATTTTGCAAGAGTACGATCAGGTGTTCTGGTATACCCATGCTTCTTAATGTGGCCCAGAGTTTCTTATGGTTTACACAGTCAAAAGCCTTGCTATAGTCGATAAAGCACAAATAGATATCCTTTTGGTATTCTTTAGTCTTTTCAAGGATCCATCTCACATCCGCAATGATGTCTCTCATTCCTCGCCCTTTCCTGAACCCTGCTTGCACTTCAGGTAGTTCTTGTTCCAGGTATGGTTGTAGTCTCTTTTGAATAATCTTCAGTAGAATCTTGCTGGCATGTGGGATCAGAGCGATTTGTGTGATAATTTCCACAGTCAGTTGGATCACCTTTCTTTAGTATTGGTATAAACACAGATCTTTTCCAGTCGGTTGGCCATGATGTTGTCTTCCATATTTCTTGGCAGAGCCTTGTAAGTATGGTAACAGCTGCATCAGATTGCTGTAATACTTCTATGGGAATGCTATCAATGCCTGGTGCTTTGTTCTTTGATAAGTCTTTCAATGCTGCTTCAACTTCTTCTTTCATCACCAATGGTTCCCGATCATAAGGTACATGTTGAAACAGCTGTTGGTCCACTTGATCTTTATCATATAAAAACTCTGTATATTCCTTCCACCTTTTCTTGATCTTCTCAGCATCATTCAACATAGAACCTTGAGCATCTTGTAACATTCCAATTCAAGGCTGGAACTTTTTCTTTAACTCTCGTAGCTTTAGGAAAGCCGATCTTGTTCTTCCTCTAATAGTTTCTGTTTCTATTTCCTTGCATGAGTCGTCATTGTAGTACTTTTCCTTGTCCTGTCTTGCTGCATGTTGGAAATCTCTATTGAGTTCTGTTATTGTCTTTCTTTCTCCTCTGGCTTTGGCTTCTCTGCATTTCTGGGCAATTTTCATAGTTTCTTCCGTCATCCATTTTGGCGTTTTTGCTTTTTCACCTTATGTAGAGACTTCTCGCTTTCTTCCAACACAACCTTCTTGATGTCATTCCATAACTCTTCTGGAGCTCTGTCATTTGTATCTAAAGCAGCAAATTGATTTTGAAGGCAGTCTTTAAATTCCAGTGGTATATTCTCAAGGTCATATTTTGCTGCATTCATGAGTGGTTTGCTCTTTTTCAACTTTAGCTTGAGTTTGCCTACTAGTAGTTGATGATCTGTACCACAGTCAGCTCCAGGTTTTGTCTTTGTTGATGTTATAGAACTTTTCCATCGTTGACTTCCACAGATGTAGTCAATTTGATTTTTATACAATCCATTGGGTGATGCCCATGTGTATAGTCGCCGCTTGTGTTGATGGAAGAAGGTGTTTGAGATGAATAGATAGTTGGTCTTGCAGAATTCTATCAGTCTTTCTCCAGTTTCATTTCTGTTGCCAAGTCCATATTTTCCAACTACTTTGCCTTCTTCTTTGTTGCCAACCTTTGCGTTCCAGTCACCCATGACTATCAGGATATCCTGTTTGCATGTTCTGTCAAGTTCAGCTTGTACTTGTTCATAGAACTCTTCAATTTCATTCTCTTCTGCAGCTATTGTTGGGGCATATACTTGAATTATAGTTGTGTTGATAGGCATTCCTCATAGACGAATAGAGATTAAGCGTTCGCTGACTGCGTTGTATTTCATTACAGTTCTTGCAAGTTTCTTCTTTATTATAAATGCAACACCATTTCTTCTTTGTCTTTCATTTCCAGCATAGTAGACCATGTGATCATCTGATGCAAAGTGCCCAATGCCAGTCCATTTCAGTTCGCTGACACCCAACAGATCAAGTTGTACACGTTCCATTTCATTCTTGACCACCTCCAACTTCCCTTGGTTCATGCTTCATATGTTCCATGTTCCAATGCGTAAGACATCTTTACAGCTTCTGCCTCTCCTTTCATGTGCAGCTACATCAGTAGTCAGACATCCCGAGGGCTGTGATCCAACCACATCATAAATGCTGGCTTTACTCTGAAAAGTCTTCAGCTCTTCCCCAGTAGCTAGTTGAGTACCTTCCGACCTGGGGGTCTCATCTTCCAGCACTATAGCACAATTTGTTTTGTTGTAACTATCCATTGGGTTTTCATGGGAAGATACAGAAGTAGATTGCCAGGCCTTTCTTCCACACAGTTTAAGTTTGGTGTTGTTGCCGTTGTCACAGAAATGTGATCCTCCGCTGTCAACACTATCCCATTCTGCTGCTGCCCAGATGGGTGGTTTGTCTTGGTCTGGCACCTCAGCTGAGACCTGTCCATCTTGGGAGACCCTGCCAGTAGTTAAACTACCGATAGTTTAGCTCTCAGCATCACTGATGCACACAAGCCCTCACACACGATAAGCTGCAAACCAAGTGAGGCGAACCTACTGGGTGGAAAATGCCACTGAAGGAATGTATAGTAGGGTCTTGTGGACAGTGACTAAAGTGACGATGAAGAGAGAGATCATAGAGTACTTAGCAAGGAAGAGGAACAGGGAGGATGAGCATCTTCTAGCCCTCTCAAGACAGCTCCAAACTCTCCAGAAACGGCATTTCCATTCTATGAGGGCAGAGGATAGGACCCAGTATGTTGAGGTGCGGCAAGCTCTGAATAACCTATTGAATCAGTGGGCAGAGGGGGACATTATTTATTTATTTTTATTTTATTTATTTATTTAACTTTCTTATATACTGCGCTCTTTACACCAGTGCGGTTTACATGTAACGCAATTATGCAGAGCAGGGGATTACACTGCATTTACATTATAACAGGGGGTTTTGTACAGGAAACAAACGAACAGGGTAACTATGTGCAAATAAACTATCAACATATGTACATGGATCATTCATCTATATATATTGGATCGGTTGTGTGCATGTTGTCAGTGTAATGAGCGCAGTGCTACTTATCAGGGGGGTTGGTGTTTGGTGGGCTACAGAGATTGTTTGCATGGACTCATAGGTGTGGCAGGGGGTGTGTGGTGACCTGGGTGTGAGTAGTATTGTAGGAACAGGTGATGTTTGAGTGCCTTCCTAAATTGGGCAAGATCACTTATGGCCCAGATAGCAGGGGGTAGGGCGTTCCAGCAGGTCGGTGCATAAAAGGCGAATGCTCTGTTCTTGGCTGATTGCGAGCGTTTTATGGTTTCCTTTGGGATGTTCAATGTGTTGACTGAGGCTGATCTCCTGACTCTGTTTAGGGGTGTCGTATGGATGAGATCTGTGAGTGAAGTGGAGGAGTTTTTATTAATGGCTTTGTGAGTCAGTGTCAGAACTTTGAAGGTGATCCTGGATTGAACTGGGAGCCAGTGCAGGTTTTTTAGGATTGGGGTTATGTGTTCCCTCCTTGATGCCCCGAGCAGCACTCTGGCGGCCGCGTTCATTGCTAGTTGAAGCAGGTTTAAAGTGTTTTTTGGAAGGCCATGTAGTATGGCATTCGCGTAGTCAAAGTGCGGGATTATTAACGCCTGATAAACTGTCCGATAATCTTCTGGTTCTAGTAGTTGTCTCAGGTGGCGGAGTGTCTTAATTTTGTTGTATATTGCCTTGATCATATTGTTTATCTGGGCCCTCATGTTGAGATGTTGGTCGATCGTGACTCCAAGGTACCGGATTGTGTGCTTGCTTAGGAGTTCCGCATCCCTGACCTTCAGGGAGCTGGGTGGTATGAATGTTGTGTTTCTTGTAAGGAAGAGGACTTCTGTTTTCTTAAAATTTATTCTTAGTTTCTGTGAGAGTAGCCAATCAGTAACAGCATCAAAACAGGCAGTCAGGGGTGATAGGTCTGGTTTGTTTAGTAGGAAAGGCATATATAGAAGAACATCATCGGCGTAGATCAGGCAGTTAATGTTGAACGAGCGGACAAGGTTGCGTAAGGGCTGCATGTAAATGTTAAATAGAAGGGCTGACAGCGATGATCCTTGCGGGACTCCTTTTTCTTGGAGGAAAGAAGAAGATGTTGTGGGGCCAGAGTGCACTTGTTGCCATCTATCGGTTAGGTACGAGGTGCACCATGATAAAGCGTTGCCCTGGATGCCCTTATTTATTTATTTACATTCTCTTATATACCATGCTATTCTGCATCAGTGCGGTTTACATTGAACAAACTGAAATTACATTGAGCAGGGCATTATAACTTGGAGATAACTATTTTACAGGGAACATGGGCTATGGAGGGTTAAGTGGCTTGCCCAAGACCACAAGGAGCACCTGTGGGACTAGAAACCCCAGTCCTTCCAGCCCAAGGTTGCTGTTCTCTAGTGGGATTTGAACCCCTGACCTTCTGGCCTGAAGTACCTTGCCTCAACCACTAGGCCACTCCTCCACTCCTGGTGGATAGGGAGAAGACTCATGGCCTGTTTGCAGTGTTGGCATTATACTGGCTGCAGGTTCATGGGAGGTGATGACAAAACGGGTTAAGAACTTAAGAACATCCTTGTATAGAATCTTCTTGCGGATACCCACCAAAGTGAACAAAGTTTCCCACTGGTATCTGGTAGGACGGGGCAGAGACCTGTAGTATTGGAGGCACCCCTGGCGGACGCATGGTCAGGGTAGCTGGGGGAAAGAGTGGAAGGACCTGACCTTAGGAGACTCTTTTGGCATTGATGCAAAATCGTCCCTAATGTAACCCTGCAGGATATGCAATACAAAATCCTGCATAGGGCATACTTCATCAGAGACAAGGAAGCAAAATTAAAGTTGTGGGAAAGCTCCGCAAAGGGGCATTGGTACATACCTTTTTGGAGTGTCATTGTGTGCGTGAATATTGGGGGGTGGTGCTGGAGCATTTACAGAGAGTGATTGGTGCCCGGGCGGAATGGACATATGCTGCCCTGCTGCTGGGAGAGAGTATGCCCTTGAGGGAGCGAGAGGTGGGACCAATGAAAAGAAGATTTGCATGGGTGGCTTTGATGGTTGCTCACAAAACAATTCTGATCCACTGGATAGAGGCACAGGCACCAGTGGAGGTGCAGTGGATAAATAGTATGCATGAGATAGCTGAATGGATGCAAATGGAGAGGGTACCAACAAGCTCTAGTGCCCAGCAGTGGTATTGGGAGCTGTGGGAAAACCTTACTGCTGGTCTGTAAGGCAAGAGAGACCGCAGAGGGATAGAGGAGTGGTTTGGGGAAGGAGGGAGGGGAAGGAGAAGGAGAAGAGGGGGGAAATGGGAAACAAACTACAGCGCTTCTTAGTTATTGTTGATTTGTTGTTGAAAGCCAGTTGCTATAGTTGACGAACGTAAGCAGTCTGTATGGTAATGCAATGTTGGCAAGCATAGTTGTTATAATGATGGATTGTTGGCTCTGTGGTCATAATAAATAGATTACAAAAAAAGGATGATTTAAATAATAGTTTACAAATTATCAATAGTAGGTCTGCAATTTCAATTTTGAGTTCTTTTAGCACCCTGTGATGTATACCATCCAGCCCAGGTGATTTGTGTAGGGGTTTAAGTACTTGTAGAGGTAGAGGTTAAGTATGATACATTTGGGATTTAGTATGATAGATTTGCTTTTAATTTTTAAGTGCTAAGGATTAATAACGTTCCTGATTCATAATCACTTACTGGCTGCCCTGAATCTCACAAAATAGTTAAAGCACAGTCATTCTGCTATAACATGTGAGCCAAGAATACAGGCCTTAGCAAGAAGAGATCCAGCACCGGAAAGAACCATATAAGGAGATATCATGAGCCTTGTGAGGTGCCAGTTTGGGCTGGAGAGTCTAGACTAGGACCTGCAAGGGGATATCAGATATAGGCCTGTAAGGTCTATGTGTCAAGAAATGCATACACAGGAAACCACAAAGCTACCAACATATATGCTGGGCCCGGCTCTGAAGAAAGCAGATTAGCTGGATCATGGTGAGTATGGGAAGAGGGGGGCCAGGGGGATTTTGCAACAGGAACTAAGGGGAGTAAAGGGTAATAATAGGAAATAAGGTAGGGGAGGGGGAGAGAACACAAAGGAATAGCTCTGGGGACTGGACTGTATGTAAAAATGCGGAAGAGAAAAAGGTATAAATTGTAATATGCTTTCTATATTCTAAGGGGGAGAGTTGCATTCTTGAGGTGCCTAGTGCCCGATAGAACTCTCTTCCCCACTTCGCTGCCTGTATTTGGTCATCAGTTATCTAATAAACAGAGACTCTGATTGCACCTGTACTGACTTTTCGGATCTGATCATTTCAGGTAATTATAATAATTAGGTGGTGGTCTATTTTTGTACGAAACAGGGCCGTACAAAATTTGTGCCGAAACCCGGGATTGGCCTACGGGTGGGTCTTTATGGCCAAGATATAAATTTAAAGATTTGGATTCCCCTCAAGAAAAAGAGGGAGGTACGTAAAGATTTGGATTCCCCTCAAAAGGTTGAGGGAGGTGTGTTCCCGGTGCTGAGTGAAGACCGGAGAAGAAGTGAGTGATTGATTCCCTAGGATGACGGCGGCCTGTAATGATGGCGTCGTGAGTATATTTTTAACCAAGCTTGGTATGTGTTGTTTAATTTTTGTTGTTGTTATATGCATAAAGTGTAAGAATAATTTGCTGTTATAAACTGGGACTGAATGATAAGTGATTGAGACAGTACGTGTCGTCTGACACGAAGCGTGTGTGTGTTCTTGCTCACGGTTCCATACCTCCGTGAGGAGATTGGCTGGGCTTGAACGAAGCGAATTCTTGTTTGAAAGGTGTCCTGGACATTTCGTGCACTTCCTTCCTCTGTAAATAAAGAGGGTGGGTATTGAGACCCTTAAATAAAAGGTTGCACGTAGGAATCATGTCTCTGTTTAGGAGAGAGAAAAATGACAATCAGGGAATAATGATAAATCAGGTTTCCCCAATGACTCCGGTCGAACGGATGATGAGAGATAATCCCTTATTAGGAAAGGAAATAGAGAAAGTTTTTGTCTATTTTCACCCCCACACAGTGAAAACAACAGGTTTACTGATTTATAGGCTGAGGGACAGTGAAGGAGAATAAAAGATTGTTCTAAAAGAAAACAATGGAAGAAATCTCCTTATCTGGGATCAGACCAGAGAGGGTGACAATTAGATCAATTGAAAGAATCAGTCTAGTTACATAACAATGTAAACAAGATACACATCAATTGTAATTATGGAGTTCTGAACTTTGAGGTTTATTCTTTGAACATTGCCAGTACCTGGCCAGTGCTTGGTTGTGTTTAATGAATAATTGCTCCTATATGTCGTCTGATGAAAGATAGCTAATTGCCTGCAGCAGGATAAGATGGTTGCCTGTTTTTAGCTAGAAAGAGGGAGGGGGACTGCTGGGGGATTTTCTTCTGGTGATGGACGCATTACCTAGGGGAAACTCTCGATTGAGCAGTCTTTCTTGTTTGTTTAAATAAAGGATTTATTCAGTGTGACAGGAGTTGAAGTTCAGAACTCGGTGAAGTATTTTTTCCTCTGTAATTAGCTTGCTAGCTTTCTAGGTACGGAAATGACACTGAAAAAAAACAAACAAACAAACTGTTTTTAGAAAAACTTAGGGACCTGATTCTGTTCTATGTGTGATAGTTATAATTGTTGTGAATGAATGGGAAGATCTTCCATGCTTTGATATATGATTATTGTTTTGTGGTATATTCTGGAAACAAAATTAGTAATAGAGGAACAATAACAGCTATGATATCTGCAGAGTGTGATTCAAAAGTTACTTTGCTTTTGAAGCAAAAATTACCAGTGCAGCCGTTTCCCTTCTGGAAGTTCTGTATAACACTCACGCAATCAACGCTTTCTTAATTAGATTTTATGATCTCTGAAATTAAACTGCTTAGAATTCTTTGCTACTGGTGCAACAGATGAAAACTGTTTCCTTTTTCCATTTGACCTTCAAAGTAGAGATTAAGATCCCTGCAGGATTATGTGGTATTCTGAGCAGATTGCAACTTGAGAATGATTTAAATCCTGAATGAATAAAATGTTAACCATGTTTGGATTTTGTTCTGATTGTATTAAGCAAAATTAAAAGTTAAACAGGGATTTTATATATTGTGGCAAGGTCGAGGTTAGCTGTAACTCTCAGTGATTGAAATAACTTAAAAAAAGGGAAGTGTTTGCATTCTAGATGTCCACCAGTCTTTTCATGAAAAGAGTATCAGTTTCGCTTCCCCGAACTGTAAGAATTACTGTGTAAGTCTTTTGAATTTCAGTTCCAGGAGTTCTGTCTTTAGTTGCGGTTTAGAATGAGCACATATATCCATTCAAAACTACACCAATTAAGTTAGTGGGACTGAGACACTCATCCAGTATAATTAGATATTTGTCTCGTTTACCTTCTGTAGATGCACTGTTGGAAACATGCAAGGACCAGTTTTGTGGTTATGGGGAAATCGCTTTTTCCATCAGAATTGGTGGAGCGAGTGACAGACATTCTGATAAGAAGTTATTTCAGATCTAATGCAGCACACCTGTGGACAACAGCGACCCCTACTGCAACTACATAATGCTGACTTTTGTGTGACCTTTTGAACTGGTTCAAGCTTGATTGAAATTTATATAGAATGGTATAATGGTATAAACAGTATGGTGTGTTCTCTCCTTCTGCTCTCTCTGAAGAATGGCAAGTGTTTGCTGCATTGTGTTTTAAATGCTGTCATGTATCAAAGTTTCACTGCTGTTGTACTTAATCCTTTTTATGCCTGGAAGCTAGTGTATCAGGCTGTATTTCTGCTCTTTTCTAAGCCATGCTTTAAGCTTACCTCTTTAGGGCTACTTTTGAATATGTGATCCAGCTCACCATTGTCACCGTTACTTCCCCCTTTGTTGCCCACTTGAATGATACTGACACTTGGACTCTTGAAGGTTTCTTCAACTGTCACCTCTGCTTGATCTACTTCCTTCCTGTATGAACTGTTGCTGACCAAGATAATTGCTGCCAAACCTGCTCCTTGGGACACCATCTGTTTCCTTCATCCTGATGGACAATTAGTCTTACTTCTGCGTGTTCACAGTACAACACACATCTCCAAAGAGGTTCTCAATCAAACCCTGCCTTGAACTGAATTCTTATCGGACCATTCTACTGAACCTTTTGATACCCTTGTGTCCTCCATTGCTATTACACGTAGGTTGGATGCTGGACTTCCTTGATATCTTTCTAGACCCCTGCCATAACTGCTGGACTTGGTATGGCTATATACCGTCTACAATGCTTACTGTATGTTCAAATGAAAGCTGTTATTGATTCTATAACTAAGTTGTCAGAGTCCCTAGAGCAGAATACACAAATGACTCTGCAAAATAGACAAGCCCTAGATTTGCTCCTTGCTTCTGAATGAGGCCTTTTGTTCTTTTATTAATGCCACTATCTGTTGTATAGTCATAGCGAATCATTCAGTGTTTGTGCTTAATGCTATGGATAAAATGCGTCACTTGTCAGAACTACATATTGATGATTTTAAGGGCGGTTTCCAGATTGGAGATTGGTTTTCATCTCTCTCCTCCTGGTTCCACTCCCTTGGCTCTGGCTTGAAAGGTTTATTGATTTCTGCTGGCTTTATTTTAATCATTGCTTTACTCTTCTGTTGTTTGTTTCTATGTTTATATCCTGCTGTAAGAAAAATTGCACCAAAGTATCTACCTCTTTTTTGCCTGTTCAGACTAGCCCTACTCTTGTCAATGTTTCTTATGCAGCCGTCCCCATGTCAGACTATTCAGACCTGGATTTCTCCCATTCCCCAGCCGAATAAAAAAAAAATAAATAAAAAATGGGGGAGTTGTAGGGGTTTAAGTACTTGTAGAGGTAGAGGTTAAGTATGATACATTTGGGATTTAGTATGATAGATTTGCTTTTAATTTTTAAGTGCTAAGGATTAATAATGTTCCTGATTCATAATCACTTACTGGCTGCCCTGAATCTCACAAAATAGTTAAAGCACAGTCATTCTGCTATAACATGTGAGCCAAGAATACAGGCCTTAGCAAGAAGAGATCCAGCACCGGAAAGAACCATATAAGGAGATATCATGAGCCTTGTGAGGTGCCAGTTTGGGCTGGAGAGTCTAGACTAGGACCTGCAAGGGGATATCAGATATAGGCCTGTAAGGTCTATGTGTCAAGAAATGCATACACAGGAAACCACAAAGCTACCAACATATATGCTGGGCCCGGCTCTGAAGAAAGCAGATTAGCTGGATCATGGTGAGTATGGGAAGAGGGGGGCCAGGGGGATTTTGCAACAGGAACTAAGGGGAGTAAAGGGTAATAATAGGAAATAAGGTAGGGGAGGGGGAGAGAACACAAAGGAATAGCTCTGGGGACTGGACTGTATGTAAAAATGCGGAAGAGAAAAAGGTATAAATTGTAATATGCTTTCTATATTCTAAGGGGGAGAGTTGCATTCTTGAGGTGCCTAGTGCCCGATAGAACTCTCTTCCCCACTTCGCTGCCTGTATTTGGTCATCAGTTATCTAATAAACAGAGACTCTGATTGCACCTGTACTGACTTTTCGGATCTGATCATTTCAGGTAATTATAATAATTAGGTGGTGGTCTATTTTTGTACGAAACAGGGCCGTACATTTGCTATTCTTTAGTTTGTCAAATTGCCCTATTACATCTTCCAGATTCACCAAGATGTGTTTCAATTCCTCTGATTTGTTTTCTTTAAATATTATTTCTGGCATGGGTATCTCCCCTTCAGTAAAAACCAGAGCAAAGAATTAATTTAGTCTCTCTGCTATGACCTTATCTCCTCCTAGTGCCCTTTTTTATTCCTCTATCATCTAACAGTCCAACTGACTCCCTTACAGGATTTTTGCTTTGAAAAAAGTTTTATTATTAGTTTTTGCTCCATAGCAAGCTTTTTTTTTCAAATTCTGTTTGCCTACCTTATCAATGCTCTGTGTCAAACTTCCCAGTGCTGATGCTGTTTCCTGTTTTCTTCATTTGGATCCTTTTTTATTTTTTCAAAGATGTTTTTAATTAATTAATTTATTTATTTTAACATTTTTATATACCTTCTTAGTGATTTACATTATTCAATATGGTTTACATAGCAACAAGCCAATCTAAGTTTGGTGTATAACAACTTAACACAGATGAAGGTACAGAAAATATCATCTCCATTACTGAGAACTAATCTCAGATATTTAATCAGTCAATCATACTCTTCTTCCAGAAATAATAATATTTTTACCCCTTCTTATAGCTCAATAAATTAGTTTAATCTCTTAAGTATGCTGGTTAGGGGGAGGAATATATTGAAGCTGATGAAGATAAAGCAGAATTGCTTAACAAATATTTCTGTTCTGTGTTCACAGATGAAGGGCCGTGAGCAGGACCTCAGATAACACCCATTAACAGAAACAAAAGTGAGAGGCATCTCCAATGATTTCCAGAGGACTGTGTTCATGAGGAACTAGCTAAACTAAAAGTGAACGGAGCCATGGGTCTGAATGGGATACATCCAAGAATACTGAGGGAACTTGGGGATGTTCTAGCGGCTCCACTGTCTGACCTTTTCAATGCCTCTTTGGAGTTGGGGGTGGTGCCAAAGGACTGGAGAGAGGCACATGTGGTCCTCTTACACAAAAGCAGATGTAAGGATGCAGTTGAAAATTACAAGCCGGTTAGTTTAACCTCTGTGGTGAGTAAATTATTGGAAATGCTGCTGAAAGAGAAAATAGTGAGGTTTCTGTAGTCCAACGGATTACCGGATCCAAGGCAGCATAGATTCACCAGCGGCAGGTCTTGTCAGACAAATTTGATAGATTTCTTTGACTGGGTGACCAGGGAGTTGGACCAAGGGAGAGCCCTAGATGTGGTGTATTTAGATTTCAGTAAAGCATTTGACACAGGCGACTTATAAACAAACTGAGCACCCTAGGGATGGACCCTAAAGTTACTGCTTGGGTTAGAAATTGGTTGAATGGGAGGCAACAAAGGGTTCAGGTAAATGGAGTTCACTCTGAGGAGAAAGAGGTTACCAGTGGAGTGCTGCAGGGATCTGTCCTTGGTCCGATTCTTTTTAACATCTTTGTTAGTGATATTGCAGAAGGGCTGTAGGGTAAAGTTTGCCTCTTTGCGGATGATACCAAAATCTGCAATAGAGCAGACACCCAGGAAGGTGTAGAAAACATGAGGAGGGATCTAGCTAAGCTTGAAGAATGGTTTAGAATTTGGCAGCTGAGATTTAATGCTAAAAAATGTAGGGTGATGCATTTGGGCTGCAACAATCCAAGGGAACAGTACAGCATAGAGGGTGATGTACGTCTGTCCACAAAAGAAGAAAGGGACCTAGGCGTGATTGTGTCTGATGAGCTCAAATTGGCTAAACAGGTAGAAAAGGCAACGGTGAAAGCTAGAAGGATGCTTGGGTGCAGAGAGAGAGGAATGGTCAGCAGAAGAAAGGAGGTGATAGTGCCTCTGTATAAGTCTTTGGTGCGACCTCATTTGGAATATTGTGTGAAATTCTGGAGACCGCACCTTCAAAAGGATATAAACAGGTTGGAGTCAGTGCAAGGATGGCTATTAAAATGGTTAATGGTCTTCATTATAAAGCATATGTGGACAGACTTAAGGATCTTAATATGTATACTTTAGAGGAAGGGCGGGAAAGAGGTGATATGATTGAGACGTTTAAATACTTCCATGGCATAAATGCACAGGAGAGCCTCTTTCAATTGAAAGAAAGTTCTGCTACAAGGGGACATAGGATGAGAGTGAAAGGGGATAGACTCAGGAGTAATATGCAGAAATATTTCTTTACGGAAAGAGTAGTGGATCCATGGAATAGTCTCCCAGTGGAGGTGGTAGAGATGTGGACAGTATCTAAATTCAAAAAAGCATGGGACAAACAGAGGCTCTGTAAAGGTAAAAAGGGGACTCCTGTAGTTGTTGATATGGAAGGGCAGACTAGATAGGTCATGTGGTCTATTTCTGTCGTCATGTTTCTATGTTTCTTAGGCATTCTGTTCTTCAGCGCCACTCACATTGAATCTCTTAGATCTCCTTGTTACATTATTGATAAACATCAGATCAGGGAGTTCTAAGAAATTGCCTCGGGAGGAGCATAGTTGTCTTTTTGAAATATAACTCCATGGTCTATTTCTTAAATACAAAGGTTTTCCATTGAATAATACTAATAATTTAAAACGACTCCTCTCCCTTACAGGAAGCCAATGTAACTTCCTCAATAATGGTCGAGCCCTTTTAGCTTTCTTTACTATAACAGCCTCTCTCCCCTCACTTTCAAACTATACCAGCAGTTGTTTGGTCTTCCTTCCAGCTTTTATAAAACGCATCTCCACTTTAGCAAAATGTTTTTCATTCGTAATGCACACATACTGCAACACCTCAAGAGGGCAGCAGAGGGGCAGTTTCACAGTATAATGCTACTATCTAACCTTACCTTCTGTAGCATTTTGGCATAGATAACGGTGAAGTGCTTCCTGTTGGACTACAATATAAATCCTCTCAAGACAGAATAATGTTTATTGTCTTCTTTGTTTGCATGGTCAATGTTTACCTACAGGAAGGGGCAGACAAGTAAACATTAACCGTGCATTCAAAGCACTTAGTCAGCTGGTTGGCCAAGGGCACTTACCGTGATATTCAGTGGTGCTATTTAGATAGTGCTGGTGAATATCTCCACAGATTGCCCCACACTGAGGCAGCCCGTGGGCAGGACCAGGGCGGCGGTGGCAGTATTAACTAGATAAATGGTGCCGTTAGTCAGCCAGCCCTAATCTGAGACCACTTGAAAAGCAAGCCTAAGTGGCAAGGCAGATATCAATGCTAACTGGAGAAATTCACCTTTTATCTGCCTGGCACCGCTCCAGATACTGCCGCTCAAGATTCTGTCAATATTCAAGTGCCGTGGCTGACTATCGTGGCGTTTTCATATGGGCCGCTTTGGAAATCGGCCCCCTAGATTTATGCATGCTGTCAGCAACTCTTGGAGATGTTTCAACAGGGATCAGAGCACAGTGCTGGGGGCTGATTTCTGAGCAAGGCTCACCAACTAGAAAAGAAATCAGGGTTTAACAAAAGGAAGGGCGCATAGCACACAAATACATTCCCAAGTGGTTGACGTTTGGCTAGCAACCACAAAATCTTGCAAGAGCCCAAATTATGCCAGGTGCTGGCATAAAAGAAAAAGGACTTCCCATTTGCACAGACTGACGTGAATCACTTAGGGCCCGATATTTTAAGCCTGTAACTGGCCAACCTATGGGAGACCCGCCGGCTAAGGGGGTAGAATGCACTTTAAGCAGCCCTGTCTGCACAGTCCCGGCATTATCTGGTTGGTGCAGCCAGGGGCGGTACACGGACGGAGCAAGGGGCTGCGTCAGTGCTAGCCAGATAAGTACTGATTTTCAAACCGCACTTATCTGGATAACTTAGGCCACATGTAAAGCTGGCCTAAGTCACTTTCTGCATAATGCCATGAAAAATTGCCGCTATCTGGATAAATCTGAACTTCTCTGGCTAGCACTGCTCAGCCTGGATATTGAGTGGCAGCTCTTAGCTGGGCTCCTGCTGATACCTAAGCTCCACAACTGACCGCTGTGGCATTTGAATATCAGCCGTTGTGAAAACCAGCCCCTAAATGTCACTCAGTGTGGCTAAACAGACATGCAAAAGAATTTGGTGATGAGAGAGAAGGTCTTTGCTTCCCCAGGCCATAGAGAGAGTCTTGGGCTTTTCTTTGGGCCTTTATTAGTCAGCAGAGTTGGTCTCAGCTCCAGGGATTAGGGACCATCTTCTATTTGTACAGTGCTGTGTGCAAATATGATTATAACTTTCCTAGCACCTAGGAGGTGATACTGAACAGGGCAACTTGACTGTTGGTCTTGCTGTGGTGCGGAAAGGTTGGGTTTCAGGAACAGGAGCAGCCTGAGCAAGAAATGTGTATTTCTCCCAGGGCAAGCAGGATGAAGTCAGCCACAAGTGGTGATGTCATCCGACGGAGCCAGGACGGAAGTACTCTCACTAGCCCAGAAGGCTTTAGCCTCCTGGGCTGGACCGGTAGCCCCACCTCCCGCTCCGCCCCTAGCTGGCCAGTTTATCGTCTTCCGCCTTGCCAGCAAGACGGACTTTTCTACTCTCCACCAAAAAAATTTAATTTAAGAACTATAATCCTTCTAATCGTATGTATTTAACAGTTTTTACTTGTCTTGATGTTTCCAATCTCCTTCAGAGCTGGCCCAGCGGAGCTCCCGCGGGCCATGTGCTATATTCTGTCTGCGCTCTCTGAGAAAATATTCTGTCTCCATTGACCAGTTTCAACTTGCGCCCTGTTCTATTTTCCCTGTTTTAAACGTACCTGCATGTATCCTGCCAGTTATGCTTACATAATGCTCTTCCAGGCTCTGTTTCAGATTACGGGTCTGCCTTGCGCTCCTGTTCGTGTGAGGCGCTCTCTCAGTTTCAAAGTTCAGCCACTTGCAGCTCTTCAGTTCTATTCCGTGCAGCAATCCCTTCTCGGATGGCCTGGTGCAGTTCTCTGCTCGCGGACCTTCATGGGACTTCCCCTACTCTCCGCCAGCTCCGCCGCCGCTCGGGGTGCGCCTTCGGGCCTTCACCCCAGCCGCAGGCTTGGTCCGCCAGCTCGGGTTGTGCCTGGAGGCCTCCAACCCGCAGCGAGCTTGGTTCGTCAAGCGCCCTTGAACCAGACTGCCGGAGACTCCTGTCGGGCCCTCTCGCACGTGGCCGTACTATGGGGGCGGCCATTTTCCTGCTCTCTTGCACGAAGCCACGCCCCCTCTGCCGGATTGGATCCGGCGCAGCTCCTGGCTCCTCCTCCTCCGCAACAGATTCACTGGCTGGTGTTGCTACGGGCGAGGCTCCTCCCCCCTTCGCGCCATTGGTCGGCGCAGATCCAGGCACAGAGGACTCTTCCAGCTTCTCGGACCCTCCTCTCTATCAGCGCCATGGGTTCTCATGCGGGGGATTCCCCAAAGGAGGGGCTCCCCTCCTTCGGCGCTGATGGTTACTCAGCGCAGGCTCCTATCTGGCCGGTGACTTCACGGCTCCGGGCTTCTTCCCCCTGCAGTGCCATTGGCCGACGCCAACCTGTCTGTGGCCTGACTTCCATGGTCAGTGTTCGGCACAGCTACAGGCAGTAGGGAGGCCCGATCACCCATCTTCGTCTCTGCACAGTGCAGGACATGGTTCTTGGTGCTGAGTCGCCCCAGGTCAGCCCACTGCCATCACGGCCCCTCCTCTGCAGCTCCGTTGGTCAGCGCAGATCAAAGTGCAGCGCAGATCGAAGTGAGTCCAGCCCCCCAGCGGACACCCCCGCCATTCGGCACCGAAGGCAAACAACACCGAATGGGCTGAGACGCAGGATGAAAAGGAGGACGGCGAAGCGGCTCTGAGCAGGGTATGTGTTGTGATTCCTGCTGAGAAGCGCTAGGAACCCTTTCCGCTTTCCCTGACAACTCAGGTCAGACGCTCTGAATAATAAATGGCTGCGCTGCACAATAACACTCCAAAAATTGCTACAGCCACCCCACATCTGCTCTCAGTTAACCGAGAGCCTAACCAGCTCTCAGACGCTGATTACAGTTGCAACACGGCAACGCAGTGCACACAGACTGGGTGTGCAAGAATCCTCAGGCTCCAGGGTAACGCAGGGGAATGGAGGCCTGCACTATCAATAAGCTCCTCCCCTGCAGTTGCCCTTAGGTCTGGTAACACTGCAGGTACATTGAGGTGAATGGCGGTGCACCCCCTCACCATGTTTGCCGTGAATGGCAGTCACCCCCTCCCCATTCAACTTTTCTTTTCCGGCATCTCCCTGACAGCAGATATGGACATGGCGCCAGGGAGTTCGATGACACTAAGGCAGAAGAGGATGCACAGGCAACCATCACTCATCAGTACCTGGAGAAAGGCTGCGCCTGATCGGACATCCCTTGAAATCAACAACTGCAAACCTGCCATTCTCCATGGCACCTTGCACAACCTCCTATGAAGGTGACCTTGCACTTAACCCTAGTGCCCATAATGGAGGGCCGGAAATTCACTTACAGTCCCTTAACCTTCGCCACTTCACTTCCACAGCCGCAACACTAAGGACAGTGGCAGCAGTGGGGAGCGGTACGTGCCGCACAGTGTATTCAAGGTCGGGAGTGCGCAGGTTCAACTTTAGCCACGCAGAAACAACGGCACACCCCATGTCTGACCTAAACTGATGGTATAGATCCCATATCATCACACAGTCCGAACTCCAGGTCTCCAGGAGTAGACACAGACCCGGATATCTCCAGGAGTATACACAGACCCGGAATCAGGCATGACACCCTCCAGCCGTGGACCAAAAAAAAAAAAAGGGGGGGGGGGGACCCAGGATATCAATGCTTGAATCTCTACAAGCATCGTGGATCCCTCTTGGGGGAAACTGCTGGATACTTGTGACCTGGATTGGCCACCTTGGAAGCAGGATACTGGGCTTCATGGACCTTGGTCTGACCCAGTATGCCATATCCTATATTCTCCTATATTCTCCGCATGCTCTGGTGGACGGAATACACGTCCCTCGTAAAGGTAATCTCCCAATCCCATGCAGCAATCCGCCAAATGTGGATGCAGCAATTGCCGATTCCCCAACCCGAAGAATTCAGTGGCCACTCACAGAGATAAATGTGATGCACTCCTCTCTACTTACGGGAAAATGTTGGGCAATCCCCTCTATTGCACAACCAGTAAACCAGGAGCCAAGGCTGGGATAAATCGCTCCAGAGCCACACACATCTACAGCAGGGTATGACCTGCACCTAAGAATGTGAAAGATGGCATTCTCAACTCTCAAGCACAGAGGATACCCTCAGGGCCCTGTTCAGTGCATCGGCATTCAGGTGAAGCCCCCCGAGGCCCCTCACCGCTCATTGCCTTTGGGCACGACTCTCTAACCAAGCGACCGTTTCATCATTTAAACCGCCGTGAAACCCTTGCAGGGCCTCCCGCCTAACGATGCCACTTATCGGTCACGAGACCGCCTTCCACCGGATCGTGGCGAGGAAATCACATCATCGACACCTGTTCTTCGTTGTGTACATGAGTGCAAGATGGCGAGTTCAATCCGCCATCGGAAGGCATTGCTACCGGCCGCAATGCTTCAATCCCCGGGAAACAAGGGTATAACACGCCTACATTACTCAGGTTCCTCCTGACTCTATATGCCTAAGACATCAGGGGTACGGTGCCGCATCGCAACTTCATAGCTTTGGCTGGCTCACTGTCCTACCCATTGTCTCTCGGCCCCATGGCCCTACGCCCAGGGACAGGGGGACTCAGTCATTAAGACGACATACAACGCTAAGGTAACACTCAGCTCTCAATACGGTTAAGATATGCAGACCGTATCAAGGGCACCACACAGCTATCTAAGCCCTTGAAAATGTCATCAGTCGGTCCTTGCACTGGTAAGTAACTTACGGCAAGCCCTACTCCCTCTACTGATCGCTGGTCACCAATAAGTGGCCACAGTGTGGTGCAGCTGACACAACCAGCACCTCTAAGACCAGAGGGTCACAGGTTCAAATCCCAGCTGGGGCTCATGCCAGGTCAGTCCACATATTTCCACGGTGACTCATTGAAGGATTCTGTTTGAGACCGACACCTCAGTCTCCCTTTGGGGATCCAGGCGACCTGTTCTCTGCAGGCCAGATTCTTCCAGATTCTCTCCATTCCTGAAGACTGAACCTCCATTTACGGGCCAGTCCAATAACATGGTACCACGCCAGTCTGCCTGCACATGTTACCATCCCAGTAAAGCCTTAGACCTCTCGTTACCAGAGATTATACTCTAGGCGGACTACGAGTGCTCAAGGATCTGCCTAGAATACATGTTTTCCAAACTTATCCATTACAGGCTAAGCCTTCTCAACCATCCTGCCTTGTTAACGCCATTGAACTATGTATTCAGTACCTTCTGTCTCAAATACTTGCCTATGGGCCCCATTCTCGAGACAAACACTCTCTTCCAGCTTCCTAAGAGCATGTCATAGGCTCCATGCCACCGATGACTACAACAGAAGCCCTACCAGTGGGGACTTCATGACCCTTGGTCAGCGAAGCAGTGACAGAACATATTCTACAGATGTTAGGCAACTATCACACCAATCCCTCACCTATGCATATACGGGCTCTCTCCTCCATCCATTCCCTACGACATAGGCGAAAGGTTCGTCTCCCCGAAGCGTGAAGCCAGGCCCACACACAATGTCTCGGCCAAGGTTCATCGTTCATGGTCTACTGCATGCCTTCTACCATTCTTGGTGACTTGCACGGTCCAGGGTAGATCTCTCCACCCTTCCCCCAAATAAGGCCACGTTGGGTCACATAGCAAACACACCGCACCACCTGCCCTGTGGGCACACCTGACCCTAGGGCATAAGGGCCCACCTGACCCTAGGGCATAACACAGATTCGCATGTTCTAGCTATCTCAAGGACACATCTGGCTAGTCATGAACTGACGCGTGGCCCAAGGCCCTTGCGATGAACTTGAGGGCATTCTGTACCCCTCCCTTGGTCATCCATCCAGACTTTCTGAGACATTACTGAAACCTAACTCTCAGCCTCAGCTGGGGAGAACTGGATGGTGGAGTAGCCTAGTGGTTAGTGCACTGGCTTAGTAACCAAAAGACCACCGGTCATCCATCCAGACTTCAGAGACATTACTTAGTAACCAAAAGACCACCGGTCATCCATCCAGACTTCAGAGACATTACTGTCTGGACGGTACTGACCACGACGGACCGGCCTTCCGCCTATCCGTTCTGTCCGTGTGCGCTGGGCCGAGTCGTGTAACCTCACTCTCAGCCCTCATCCAGGATTGTATGCCTTGTTACCATTGTTATCCTGTTAATCCACAGTTAGGCCTTGTTACTATTGTAACTCTGCTCAACCACAGTTATGACTAGTTACTATTGTAATCCTGCTAAGACACAGTTGTCTTGCTACTAAGACACAGTTGCCTTGTTACTTGAACACCTAGATAGGTGTACTTACTCTTGTTATTCGCGTTTTACACTAATTGCCTCTAGCTCTCTGCTGTTACTACGTTCCGTTGGACATGCTATTCCACTCGCTGTTTGCACAAGATTATCGCACAGTTCCTTTGCACAGGCCTACCCTGACCGTACTAAACCCTGTTGCACCTCCCAGCACTGTGTCTGTTCTTGGTTCCCCGCCGCTGCCTGTATAGCTAGGGAGGCACCACTTGTGGCTGACTTCATCCTGCTTGCCCTGGGAGAAATACGAGTTACTTACCTGTAACGTGAGTTCTCCAGGGACAGCAGGATAAGTCAGCCACACCTTCCCTCCCTCCTCCCCGGCGGGTACCTCTATGTCCGTTCCGCACCCTAGCTGCTGGAATGCCTCAGCTGGGGAAAAACTGGCCAGCTAGGGGCGGAGCGGGAGGTGGGGCTACCGGTCCAGCCCAGGAGGCTAAAGCCTTCTGGGCTAGTGAGAGTACTTCCGTCCTGGCTCCGTCGGATGACGTCACCACTTGTGGCTGACTTATCCTGCTGTCCCTGGAGAACTCACGTTACAGGTAAGTAACTCGTATATTTCAGAACATATCTGTGCACACACATAGAGTACATGCAAGCATTTGCACCTTGGAGCAGGAATGAATTTGTGTAGTAGGGAGAGTCATGAAACCCTGCTTTATAAAGGCATGTGGGCATATATAGCCTTTAATAAAATGGGCACCTTTTTAGGCATTTCACATAGGTGCCCTGTTAAAAAATGACTCCCATGTTGGCCATATAATACGATACACCCAAAAGGGATGAATTTGGACAAGCTGGCGTTGTCCTAGAAATGGCTGAATGGTTAAAAAAAAACAACAGGAATTATACAGTTCTGTAAAATAGAATATATCACTCCCCAGCAGCTAAGAAAATATTTTTGACCTGCTAATTAATCACTTTGAAACAGAGCCGCAGGAATCTGCACTGGTGAGAGGAAGACAGGCACTCTGCTAGGAAGCAGTAGACTGTAGGAGTCCATCAGAAAGACATTTCTGCTGCTTAGGAGTGTTTGAAGAGATTCCAAAGAACGGCAGGGTGCTGTTTTTGAACTGTCTTCTTTTTTAATTAGGACCTTTCAAGTGAAAATCAGCTGCAAATCAGATCTAAATTTGGTTTTGAAAGACATTAGCAGATATTTGCCAGACTAATTTGCTTCTGAAGAAGGTCAAATAAATTAACGTTGACAAAACTCAGAATGAGACGATTTGTTGGTGAGTTTGGGAATTTTCTTGCTATTTTAGGATCAGCCATCAGCAGAGTGGCAAGATGTGAGGGTTTAGGTGTGATGTGCATCAGAGAAGCAAATTTAGCTTTTAAAATGACTTTTGATGATGTTCGGTCAAGTAAGGAAAATAGCACCAAGGGACATTGACAACCAGTCATCATTTGAGCCCCAACAGACAAGACAATTTTAGGTGGCAATGGCAGATGATGTGCTATCTGCTTGTGCCCAGTTTGTTCTTAAGAATTAAATGAGCCCTCGTTAGTCTAAAATCCAACTGGGGGATTTTAGAAAGGACATCCAAGTTAAATTTGGCATGTCCTGGGCAGAACATGCAGAAAAACACCAGGGATGTCCATGTCCCCGACTGATGTCAGGAAGATAGACGTCCCCGACTTGGACATGCACGCGGAGGGCCACATAGGGATGCTTGGGTTGGGAACATCCATCTCAGGCAAGCTGGCATAAGGAGACAACCAGCAGCATCGCAAAGTGAAACTATGAGCCCCCATTCCTCGTTGCTGTTTGTTGACGTGGAGCCCGATTCTAAAAGGGGCATGTCCGGGCCGTCCAGATGGCCCCAGGTAAGGCGGGCCTGTTTGGACCCGATTCTGGTCCATGGGAACAAAATGTTCGTGTGGCAGCCAGAATCGGGCCCAAGAACATCTTGGCATGCCTGTGGACAGCCCAGTGTGCCCCTGCCGCTTGTGGGGATGTCCTCCCTGCAGATGCCCCCAACACCAGTGTTTCTGGCCTCCCATTTCCCTGCCGCCTGACCCACGGATGGCCTGCTGTGGCCTGGATTGGGTGGCCCCCCCATTTCCCCGCCACCTGACCCACGGATGGCCTGCTGTGGCCTGGATCGGGTGGCGGGGACCGCCCCGCATCTGACCCCAGTGGGGGGTCCCCAGGCCTGATCGGATATAAAATGCTGCTTATACCACCTTGGAGGTGGTATAAGCAGCACATCCCTACGGGCCCAGCAGCATGTACCGGACCATGACCTGAATCGGCCCTATATGTGCTGCCAGGTGGCTCATCCCCATTCCACCCCCTCCCGTCCCCCGCCAGCTCTCCCTGTCCTGAAGCTCAGGATGTATGGGGAGAGCTGGTAGGGGAATAGGGTCTAGGCGGATTGTAGAATGACCTCCATAGTGGAAAACACATAGGGGATTAGTGTAGCTCCTTCTGCACACCTTTCAGACGTTTGCCTGACAAACCGAGCACTTTTAGATGCTTGTTTGTGCCTGGAGCAGTTTTAACATAAGACACAATTCGGGATGTCCAGGACATTTCTAAGATCAGGCAGGGACATTCAGGATCTTAGGAATGTCCCAGCCACACTTCCATCATGCCTCCGTTCAGACTTGGACATCCTCGTGCTAGGGATGTCCACAGGCTTTTAAATTAGCTCTGGGAATGTCTCTGTGGTTTGGACATCTGCATGCCCATTTACAGATATCCAAATCACAAAGAGTGCTTCTAAAGTAACACCCATATGAATCAAAACTCTATTAGCAGGGACTTTTTTGTGTCTGACTATTTATTTTTTTGGGATCTCTCGGGCTGAAGAGAGGTGAATTAAATCATCTTGGTGAATGCTTGAGTGTGCAGAGGAAGATGTTGTGCCTTCATTCGGCTGTTCCTCCCTTATCTCTCTCTACACTCTTCTGGCAGATCCCTTCTATCTGTGTCCTTCCCTTCCACTGCCAGCTCCAGACTTCCACCTTGCTGCTCCTTATGCCTGGAACAAATGACCCGAGTCAGTGCGTCAGGCTCCATCTGTGGCTCTGCTCAAATCCAGGCTAAAAACTCACTTCTTGGAGACTGCTCTTGGATCCTGATCCCCCTAGTATCCTGTTCACTTCCTGTGTGTTTCCTTACCATTCCCCTAGATCAGGGCTGGCCCAACCACTAGGCAAGCTAGGCGGTCGCCTAGGACAGCAACCTCCGGAGGGCAGCAAAAGCAGGCCATTCAAAGCTAAATAATAGATTTTGACAGTCAGAGGGACTGTAAAGCTTGAGGGTTGCCTAGGGCTCCATCGCTTTGGACAACTCTAGGGCCGGCCCTGCCCTAGATACATCCTAGTCCCCACTTGTGTTGTCTGTCCTGACTAGACTGTGAGCTCTTATGAGCAGGGACTGTCTCTTACATGTCTCTGTGCAGTGCTACGTATGCTTTGTAGTGCTATACAGATGATAAGTATTAGTAGTAGCATCGTGTAATAAGATAGCTCCATGCATTAATTACCAAAGAACTAGAGAAAACACTCAAAAACTGAAGAGCTAGTCAGAAGCAAATTCTGCCGACAAATCATCATCAATCCGGGAATTTAACAGCTTTTCTGAGCCAATAATTGCTACATTCAAACTTTACTAAATGCTCGGTTGCCTTCCTAGCCCATCTGTGGCCAAACCATCTATCCAGATGTACAGTACCAGGTTCCAGATGTGCTGGCCAGAATTAGCCACTTCTTAAAGATCACGGGGGCAGTTTTCAAATGCCTGCAGGTAGTTGAAGAGTTTAGGGCTATTTGCATCAATTCTCAAAGGGAAAGGGCTCAGTTTTTTATTTCATGCTGGCTTGCTTGTATTTTTTTGTATCCTGCATACTGTGTCAAGCAGTATGTTGTAGACCCCAGGAAGTGATTTACAATTAATACATAAAGGACAGACATACTTTTCTGTTAAGACTTCCTATAGATACTTCTTCCTCTCTAAACTACAGGCACAGTTTTAAACATCTGCTGTTGCCGTCATTGGCCTGACTGTACCCTGAGAACACTTCTGATCAATGCAGGTGGGGAAATTTATCCAAGTCAATAGCTTTTGAAAATTCCTCTTCATATGTGCTTCTATTAACCACCCATTAAGGAACTCTCTTTGGAGCACGCTTTGTCTTACCATACGATGTGGTCCTTGCACAGGTTCGTTTGAGTGGTTCACGCACTCTCAGAACAGCCTCTGAACAGACACCAATTCAGCTGCATCATTCTACATCTGCAGGTCTTTTCAATTCCATCGCAGATACAAAATACTTAAAGTACCGCATCCGGAACACGCTCGGGAACTAAAAGTAAGTCGTCGGATGCAGCAAGGCTCTGTCCTTTGTTTAGTGTGGGTGAAGGATGCTTAACACGACCTGGGCGAAAGACCACATTAAAACCCTCCCTTTCTAACTCAAGTTCATGCAAAGCAAAAGTGAAAACGTGCAACGAACAATGAAAAGAATAAGGCTTTCTTTCCTCTTTATTCCTACTTTTGGAAAGAGCAGGTATGTTCACTGCCGTGGGAGCTAATACGCAGGAATCTACTTGGCAGTTCTCTCAATTAAAGCTAAATTATGCTGACTTCACCCAGAGGAATCTCACCACAGGCTTGTGTTAAAAGAGAAAGTACTCCCCAGTGCTGTTTCTTATTTGGGTTAATTATGCTTTAAATAGGTGTAGTGGTAAAATAATTCCGTTAGCCTGCAATTCTACTATACAAATGAAAGAAATTGGAATGTTCAGTTTGGAGTGATCACACAGGCCGAACAGCCTTAAGTGCTTTGTAATACTTCTCATGGCATTAAAAGTCACCGATTTCTCATTACTTGTTGACCCACTGTAGAAGTCACGCTATTGAGTTCATTTTATGAAGCTTTTTCCATATGTAAAGCCTCTTTTATAAGGGTTCTCATAAGATTGGGTGACTGCATATGTGCATAAAAAGTAGGCGTCCAAGTGTTCCCAAGGGGTGTTTGGGTAGAGCAGAGATGGAGTTGCATTGTGTGTGCGCATTTTATTAAATACGCAGGCACACGCATTGAGTACATTAAAACATTTACACTGGTTTTCAGAGCAGGTGTAAATTTGAATATGAGCATTTGTACGCTATTGGAGATGGTTCTGGGAGCCTACTTTAACAAGTTGAAAAGTGTACGCTAGCAGAGAAGAGCCATCAAAATGGTAAAGGGGATGGAAGGATACCCCTATGAAGAGAGGCTAAAAGGTTAGGATTCTTCAACCTTGAAAAGAGAAAGCTGAAGGGAGATATGATAGAGGTCTATAAATTAATGAATGGAGTGGAGCGGGTAAACGTAGATCGATTGTTTACATCAACTAGGGGGCATGCAATGAAGCTACAGTGTAACCTATTTAAAACTAATAAGAGAAAATATTTTTTCACTCAACGTGTAATCAGACTCTGGAATTTGTTACCGGAGGATGTAGTAAAAGCTGTTAGTGTAGCTGGGTTTTAAAAAAGGTTTGGACAAGTTCCTGGAGGAAAGGTCCATAAACAATTATTAAAAGAGACCCAGGATATCACTGCTTGACCCAATACAAGCATTGAGGAACCTGTGTCTTCTGGGGAAATTGCTAGGTACTTGTGACCTGAACTGGCCACTATTGGAAACAGGTTACTGGGCTTGATGGACCTTGTTCTGACCCAGTATGGCATATCTTATGTTCTTAAGTTCTTATGACACAATGCCACATTTCCCCCTTTCCAGAATCAGGCATGTGGGGGGGGGGGAGTGGTTCATGGGTTGTGTGTGTGTCTATGTGTCGAGTATGTGTGAGTTGAGGGCGTGTGCATGTCATTAGGAGCTTCAGAGGTTGTGTGTGTCTTGGGGAGTGTCAAGGGGCTTCATGCATGCATGTGTATTTGTGTGTGTCTCATGGTCAGTGTCATAGTGAGTGTCATTGCCTTTGTGTGTGTGTGTGTGTGTGTGTGTGCGTGCGCCATGAGGAGTATCTAGGGCTGCATGCATGTGTATGTGTCTCCCTCTTGACCTCCTTCCCAGGCTTCCTCTAGTGTCTGTCTCTCACAACCACCTCCCCCACCCTTCCCCCAATCTTTCTCTCTATGTCATGACCCTTCCAGGCTTCACCCAGTCTCTCTCAAGCCTCCTCCCTCAAGTCTTCACCCAATGCCTCTCTCTCTTATAACTCCCCTCCCCTGTTTCACCCAGCCTCTCTCTCCTTTTCTTTCTCTTATAACTCTTCCTGGCTTCACCCATTCTCTCTTTCTCTCATGCCCTCCCTCATCCATTCCCCCCCTTACCCTTTTTCTCCCTGGCTGCAGCTCCTCCGAAATGCAGCAGTTCATACTCCCTCACCGTGATCAGCTCTCTGCATGGTGGAGCCCCGCAGCGGAGAAAGTTTGGGTTGATCTCATTGTTTGTAGTCTCGCAAGACTTCAAACCACAAGATAAGCTGAACTTCCTCCATCATGCGACTTCACCATTCAAGAGAGCCGATTGTGATGGGGGGGGGGAGGGGGAAGCCTGAACTGTGGTGTTTTAGTAGCCTTGCATATTCATGTTTACTTGCATATGCTTAGGCAGGCACAAGTAGACATGTTTATCAGTGGTTCTCAACCCAGTCCTCGGGGACCCCTAGTCCAGTTGGCTTTTCAGGATATCCACAATGAATATGCATGAGATAAATCTTCATACAATGGAAGCAGTGCATGCAGATCTATCTCATGCATATTCATTGTGGATATCCTGAAAACCTGACTGGCCTGAGGGTCCCAGAGGACTGGGTCGAGAACCACCGATGTATATGGACAATTTCCCTGTTGTCGAATCCTTGACAATAGGCTCTAAAGCCTAGACAAACATGCCTCATAAATGCACATAGATGTCTATGTTGCCTTTATAAAATAGGCTGAAAATAGGTGCCTGTTTGGGCTTCTCACTTAGGCAGCCTGTTATAAACCTACCCACCACATGCACTTCAGCAATCTTTAGCAAAGACATGGACTGCATATACCAGGCGAGGACTCCAGTTTCCAAAGTAACTGCCTTCTGCCCTCACTGAAAACATCTTTTGTAGCAAGCAAATTATTCTGAATGTAAAAGATTTCTGTGAACCTGGCAAGGAAGAAAGGAACCTGTCTCAGCAACCCAGAAACAAATTTGCAGTTGGAAAAGGAGGCCGTCTGTCGTGGAACTAGAGAAAGGTGCTCCCTTGGATTACAACATCAACTTTTGTGTAATGATAGATCAGAGAAAGGCAAAATCATGAGCTGAAGCCAGGCACCATCTGGAACACCTAAAGGAAAAGTCAAGATGCAGCCTTCAAATTACATTCTGGGTTCTAGCAGCAGATGGAGATGGTGTTAAATCACTTTGAGGAGAAGTGTGGGCCATGAGCAAGCTAACGGTACAGTGAAGAATTCTAAAGTTTGTCAAGGTGTGCCCAACCCAGATTTTGCTCCGAGATTTACTATGCGCTCACAGAAATGCTACTGCTAGCCATCAGTCATCACTAAACATCCATGCTGGCAGGTCCTATGACAGAGAGAAGGAGCCCAGAGCAGTTAGATAGATACTCTGGAGTCCTCATTAGTGAACTTTCATACTGTTTGGTACGTTATTGTAGCGTTTCTTTGTTTCCATCCACCAGTGTTCCCATGAGCACTGCAGAAGGCGCAAAGCAAACTGAGAAACCCAAGTTCGCTCTCCAGTCCCACTGTGTCTCCTCCACTTCTGAATCCCAGCTGGTTAGCCCTCTGTCCTGGAAGCAGCTTACACTGATTGTGGAATTTCATAACCTTTGACGGAAGATGCTAGAAGTAAAAAGAGTTGACCCATCAGGTGACTGACCCGACATTACAAAAGAGTCTGCAAATACAAACAATATTCCTGAAAAGCTGTGCAGGAGTCCTCCGCCTGTGCTTCTGCCGGTAGGAGGAGGTGCTGTGATATTGCATTTTTAGGCATGAGGAGCAGACACAATATTGCAGCACCTCCCCCTACCAGCAACAGCGTGGGCAGAGGGACTGCCACACAGCTTTGCAAGAACATGTTTGAACATGAAATGCAAGAATGCAAAGCTCACAACAGATGACAAAATCATCATGATACACCTTCATACAACAAAAGATTATTTAATAGATAATGTTTCCTCTGTCTAGGGACCTCTTTTAACAATAGTTGCTTGCCACTTGTGGACAGAGGACTCTAGACCCACTTGGACTATGCATATGTTCTAGGTTCCCTTATGAGGTAAATTCTTATTGTCAATTGCCTGTGACCTACCTGTCTCAATATGCACCATCTGGCAGAGCCCCCTTCCCTCCGTGTTCCTGTACACAGGCTTCACGCAGATTCTGTTTGATGTCCCTGCTTTAAGATCTGTCAGCAACACATTGTGAACCTGAGCTGGCACACTCAACAGGGATGAAGACCCTGCCTGTCGCCGGCACCTCACTTGGTAACCCAAGACATTTCCATCGGCTGCATCCCATGAGGCTTTCAAGTTGTTTGGGCCCATGTCTTCAAACCGTAGGTGTCGAACTTTGGAATACTCTACAAAGAAAAAGGAGATAGCTACCCTAGTAGAAGAATCATTTGTTGAACAGAAGGCATCACTTAATTGATAATGTGCTCCTCAAGCTTACATCAGAATGTGCTGAAACACTTCATCAATGAATTAGGTGACATTTTAGTGCATGTGCAGAGATTGTTGTGCCACCAGGGCAGGATATGCCTTAATCCAGTCCTGCTGGCCCTGCACAAGAAACATGAAGTCATCAGTCATGGCTACTGTGTCAGCCCATATGGGATAAGAGATAATATCAGCAGTAGCCTATGTCATCAGCCAGCGGTATGCACTGGCACCTCCCTTCTTAAAGTCATAAGGCTGGCATCCAAGATGAAGGAGTGTCAATAGCTACTGCTGTATTTTGGCCTACCCAGAATCTTAAGCCTTCTGTTGGCTCACCAGAATCTTCAGCTACTGAAGGAAAGTCAAAGGAACCAAAGGTGTGAAAAGTAGTGAGCAGTCAAATCAATGGCAGCAGTTTTAGAGGCTGAGAGAGAACTTACTGGGGTTTGATGGGGTCTTGGGAGAGTGCAGATCTTTTTGAAGCTTGGGGACAGGGGAGGGGGTGATATTGTTTGCTCTGGCCTGGGGGTATTTATAAAGCATCAGGTGAATGTGATGTGATTAAACATTTTGTTGTGCGCCATTGTGATGGGGTCTATATCCCATCAAAGGTTTGAGAGAAAGGCAGGGGGGTCTGAGAGGGAGAACCAAGAATAGGATCCCACATAACACCGACCCTCTTAGATCTCATTTCCCAACCACACACTCCTAGTTTCCTGTCAGCAGAGAGGGAGGGAGGGAAGAATCCCAATAGCAGGGAGGAATTATCCACGGTAGGGAGGGAGGACTCCGACCAGGAGAGGGACGTAGAGGGCATAAATCCCCTTGGAAGGAGGATATGGAGACATGAAGCCAGAGGTAGCGCACCGAGCACAACCTGCCTATGGGGTGGAAGTAGCCAGAAGAGTTGCATGGGTGGTGGCGAGCTGACCAGGCAAATAAAACAATACCTGTGTCAAGTGCTTGGTAAGTGCTTTGAACTGTGTGATTTGCTTTGGAAAAGGGTATAGAACCTACTGAGTGTTGACTAAAGAGAGCCACCTGTAGGCCAAATAATGATATTACATGAAGGACCTCATTTGCATATAACTGGGACAATTGGCCAAGGATCAGGAGTTTTGTCGAGTTTGGAGAACCCAAAGGGGAGGAGGACGTTGGGGAACTAGTGTTTAGAGGTCACCAAGACTCAACCTGATGAAAAAGGCCACGACTGGACCTGACTATTGTGCCTAAACATCATGCCTTGCCTCCATTTCCCTTATTTCCAGAGGTAATGATGGGGAGATCTCTCCCTCTTCTCTGTCGGATATTCTGTCCTTTTCCTCTTTTAGTCTATCCTTTCCTGTCAATTAATGGTGTTCTCTTTCCTTTCCACCTCTCCTGGTATGCAACATTTATTGTGAACCGCCCAGATACTTTGATCCAGGGCAGTATATCAAAAACTTTAATAAAGGTAAAGATAAAGATCAATGCTTCCAAAACACGCCAGTTCTGTTGGCAAAACAGCTGTAAAGGTTTGCCTGTACTCCATTCTTTCTGCTCTTGTAAAATTCCCGGCTGCTCCCCAAGTCCCTGCACACATTTTTATTTTATTTATTTTATTTAACAGTATTTCTAAACCGCCTTATCTTAATAATCAAGGTGGTATCACAGCAAACAATCGGGTAAAGTGAGTGTGTTATACATGCAGTGAGGGTGAAATTGAGTGTGTGTTGTATTGTGTGCTAGATTGGTATGAGCTATGTACAGAGTGGGCTATATACAGTGGTGCAAAAACATATTCCATACATACATTGTTTAGGCGGTATCATGTGCTGTTATACATTCTCTGAGGTTATGTGATGTGTCCATAGTGTTCTATGAACAGCATGGTTTTTAGCTGTTTTCTAAAGTCTTTGAGGTCTGTAGTAGCCCTCAAATCGTCTGGGAGTTTGTTCCATATTGTTGGAGCAGCCATGGAGAGTGCTCTGTCCGTTGTGTCCTTGCGTGTGTGTTTGTATTCACTGGGGGTGCTGACTCGGTTGTGTGTTTGTTTTCTTCTGGGACGTGTGCTGGTGTCTGGTTGTATGAGGGAGTGCAGGCTGTTGGCTGATGTGTGCTGTTTTATCTTAAATAGGTTTATGATAGTTTTGTATCTGATGCGAGCACCGATTGGAAGCCAGTGTAGGTCCTTTAAGGTAGGTGTGATGTGCTCCTGTCTTGCAGTACCTGATATGATTCATGCTGCAGTGTTTTGTGCCAGTTGGAGTGGTTTGAGGGCTTGTTTCGGTAGTCCAAGGTATATCGGATTGCAGAAGTCCAGCAGTGGGGTTATCAGTGCTTGACAGACGGTACGGAAGTGTTCCGGGGCGAGTAGCGGTTTCAGTCTCCTGATGATTCGCATCTTGTAGTAGGCTTTTTGGATTGTTTTGTCTATGTGTGGCTTGAGATTGAGTTTATCGTCCAGAGTAACTCCGAGGTATCTCACTTCTGATCTTATTGGTATAGTAGTGCTTTGTATCTTTATATTTGGTGGGTGTATGAAGTTTTGGTTCCGAGTGATGATTAAAGCTTCGGTCTTGTTGTAGTTTATTGCGAGGTTGTTGTTTTGACACCAACTTGCCATTTGGGTAAGGCAGTCTGTTATCTTAGAGAAGTCCGGGTTGTTGATAAGTCCGGGTTGTTGAGAAGTCCGTGTCAAGTTGGGACACAACACCTCCCGGCCCATAAACGTCCGACAAGGAGTACCTCAAGGATCCGCACTCTCAGCACTCCTATTTAACATCTACATACAACCAATATGCAACATCATGAAAGAGAACAACATTCAATACACAATATATGCAGACGACATCATGATATACACCCCGATATCAATGATGTCGTCTGCATATATTGTGTATTGAATGTTGTTCTCTTTCATGATGTTGCATATTGGTTGTATGTAGATGTTAAATAGGAGTGCTGAGAGTGCGGATCCTTGAGGTACTCCTTGTCGGACGTTTATGGGCCGGGAGGTGTTGTGTCCCAACTTGACCTGTAGCTGTCTTTCTGTTAGGTACGAGTGGAACCATTTCAATGTGATACCGTGTATACCAGTGTTCTTTAGTCTTTCCAGGAGCGTGTTGTGGTCCACTGTGTCGAAGGCTGAGGAGATGTCGATGAAGATCATTATGATTCCATTCCTGGTGTTGTCAATTATTCTTAGGATGCTGTCGAAGAGGTAGATCAGTAGTGTTTCGACTCCATGGTTGGGACGAAATCCGTGTTGGTTGTCATCGAGTGTTTCGTGTTTGTCGATGTGTTCCTGAAGTTGAAGTTGAACCGTTTTTTCGATGATTTTTGCGAGGAAGGGTATGCTGGAGATTGGTCGGTATGCTGCTGGATCTTTTTTGTCGAGAGTTGTTTTCTTTGTGATTGGTCTTACTGAGGCAAGCTTTAGTTGCTTTGGCATGAGTCCTTGAGTGAGTGAGTTGTGTACCATTTTATGTATGGTGGGGATGAAGCTGGATTTGGTGGCTTTGACCCATGACACTGGGCACGGGTCTGTAGGAGCAGTGCTTGTATTGATTGTAGAGATGATGTGTGATATCTGTTCTGTTGAGGGTGAGTAGAATGTGCCCCAGGTTTTGGAGTGTACGTCCATCCTGGTGGTTTCACTAGGTGTTGTTCGCTCTGTGGAGTGAAATTTGTCTTTGATGTGGTCGACGAATTCCTGTGGATCAACTTGTACTTCCCCTTCTGCTGTTTGCTCTTTTGTGAGGATCTTTACTATTTCGAAGAGCTCTCTGGGTTTGTTGATGGAAGTGTTTATCATGTTTGTGTGAAATTCCCTCTTTGATTGGTTAATGTGTTCATTGTATTGTTTTTGCTTTGTTAGGTAAAGATGCTGGTCGGCAGTTGCTTTGTTTTTTCTCCATCTCCGTTCAATCTTCCTGAGCTCTCTCTTTTCCTGTCGTATTTTTGCTGAGTACCAAGGTTTGTTTTGTCTCTTGTTGTGGTGTTGTTTCTCGGTCCTGCGACCAGATGGTTTGGCAGCGTTAGCTAAAATGCTGTTCCAGCTTGAAACTTGTTCCTCCAGGTCGTCTGTAGTAATGTTCAGGTGATGTATTGTGTCCTGTATGAATTCGTCCCTGTCGAAATGCTTGAATCGTCTTTGTGTGTGTGAGATGTCAGCTCTTTCGTTTGTCTGGTCCTCTTGAGATCGTAGCTTTGTCTCGATTAGGTAATGGTCAGACCATGGCACTGGGGTAATGGTGGGTGGAGAAATTAGGTCTCTTGATGTTAGGTAATTGGATGCGAAGATGAGGTCTGGGGATGATCGATGTCTGTGCGTTGGTGCATTGATTATCTGTGTGAATTGAAGCGAGGTCATCGCTTGAAGGAAGGCCTCTGCGTCTTTGGCATTGGTGGACTTGAGGTTGAAGTCTCCAATCAGTAGAGCTGGTTTGTTGTTATGGCACAGGCTTCTTCGAGTGAGAGGGCTAGTTCGTCGGGTGGAGCTCTGGGTGCTCTGTAGGTTAGGCAGATTGCAATGTTCTTGTTCTTGATGCTAATTGAGTTACATTGCTGTGTATCGGTGAAGTTCTGTGTCTTGAACTTTAGTTTTGTTTTTGCTATTATCAGGACTCCTCCTCCACGCTTGTGGGTGCGTGGGCAGTTGTACGCTGAGTAGTTGTCCGGTACTAGTTGGTTGAGTAGTACGTTGTCGGTAGGGTTGAGCCATGTCTCTGTGATGCATATTATGTCGGGCTGTCGCTCTTCTATGTGGTCTACAATAGTGTGTATCTTGTTGCAGACGGATCTGGCGTTTATGAGCTCAATCGTTGTTGTCTTTGTTGATGAGGTTGCTGTTACATGTGCTTCCTTTGTGCAGGTGTGGGAGTTTGATTTGTGTCTGTTTGGTCGCTTTGCCTGGTAAGTTCTGAGTGTCTCTTTGTGTGTGTGCTGTGGTTCTAAATATGGCAACGCAGTTGGTGGGTGCCATGTTGTGTTTGCTTGTGGGTAGTGGAGGTGTGTGGTGGGTGGGAGGAGTTGTGTGACGAGTAGGTAGAGTGGTAGGAAGTATGTGGCGTGCATGTTGGTTTTTTGTGATGTTTCGTTGGGGTGATGCCTGTTTTCTTGAGTCTTCGTCTGTTGTCTGTTTGGAGAGAGCTGAACTTGGTGCGTGAGCTTGTCCCGTGGAGGGAGAGCCGGATCTGTGTTGGGCGTCTTGGTGCGGGAGCCTGTCCCGTGGAGGGAAAGCCGGATCTGTGTAGGTTGCCTTGGTGCGGGAGCCTGTCCCGTGGAGGGAGCCTGTCCCATGGAGGGAGAGCCGGATCTGTGTTGGGCGTCTTGGTGCGGGAGCCTGTCCCATGGAGGGAGAGCCGGATCTGTGTAGGGTGCCTTGGTGCGGGAGCCTGTCCCGTGGAGGGAGCCTGTCCCATGGAGGGAGAGCCGGATCTGTGTAGGGTGCCTTGGTGCGGGAGCCTGTCCCGTGGAGGGAGCCTGTCCCGTGGAGGGAGAGCCGGATCTGTGTTGGGCATCTTGGTGCGGGAGCCTGTCCCGTGGAGGGAGCCTGTCCCGTGGAGGGAGAGCCGGATCTGTGTAGGGTGCCTTGGTGCGGGAGCCTGTCCCGTGGAGGGAGAGCAGGATCTATTAGGGTGTGGGTAGTGGAAGTGAGAGTTTGGTGGTGGGGAATGTGTGATATTCTGTGGGAATTCTACTTGCGGTTCTGACGTCCTTCGCCTCGGTCTGCTCCTTGTTGGGTTCTGCGGTGATGTTGTCGGCACTGCTGTTTCTTTTGTTGTTTCCTTCTGCTCGCCTTCGTGCCGCGCCTAAGGGCCACGCCAAAGGGCCCTCTGGCGAGGCCCTCAGGCGCGGGCGCACCCTGCAGGGGCGCCACTTTTGTCCTCCTCGGCTGGTGGCTCCCACTGCCCCGATTGGGCAGGAGCTGGAACGGGCTCCCACTGCCACGATTGGGCAGGAGCAGAGGAGGGGAGGTGGTAATGTCCCGGCAGCAGCGCTCCTAGTGCAGGGGCGCCGCTTTTATCCTCCTCGGCTGGCGGCTCCCACTGCCCAGATTGGGCAGGAGCTGGAACGGGCTCCCACTGCCGCGATTGGGCAGGAGCAGAGGAGGGGAGGTGGTAATGTCCCGGCAGCAGCGCTCCTAGTGCAGGGGCGCCGCTTTTATCCTCCTCGGCTGGCGGCTCCCACTGCCCCAATTGGGCAGCAGCTGGAATGGGCTCCCACTGCCGCGATTGGGCAGGAGCAGAGGAGGGGAGGTGATTATGTCCCGGCAGCAGTGCTCCTAGTGCAGGGGCGCTGCTTTTATCCTCCTCGGCTGGCGGCTCCCACTGCCCTGATTGGGCAGGAGCTGGAACGGGCTCCCATTGCCGCGATTGGGCAGGAGCAGAGGAGGGGAGGTGGTAATGTCCCGGCAGCAGCGCTCCTAGTGCAGGGGCGCCGCTTTTATCCTCCTCGGCTGGCGGCTCCCACTGCCCCAATTGGGCAGCAGCTGGAACGGGCTCCCACTGCCGCGATTGGGCAGGAGCAGAGAAGGGGAGGTGGTAATGTCCCGGCAGCAGCGCTCCTAGTGCAGGGGCGCCGCTTTTATCCCCCTCGGCTGGCGGCTCCCACTGCCCTGATTGGGCAGGAGCTGGAACGGGCTCCCACTGCCACGATTGGGCAGGAGCAGAGGAGGGGAGGTGGTAATGTCCCGGCAGCAGTGCTCCTAGTGCAGGGGCGCCACTTTTATCCTCCTCGGCTGGCGGCTCCCACTGCCCCAATTGGGCAGGAGCTGGAACGGGCTCCCACTGCCGCGATTGGGCAGGAGCAGAGGAGGAGAGGTGGTAATGTCCCGGCAGCAGCACTCCTAGTTCAGGGGCGCCGCTTTTATCCTCCTCGGCTGGCGGCTCCCACTGCCCCGATTGGGCAGGAGCTGGAACGGGCTCCCACTGCCGCGATTGGGCAGGAGCAGAGGAGGGGAGGTGGTAATGTCCCGGCAGCAGCGCTCCTAGTGCAGGGGCGCCGCTTTTATCCTCCTCGGCTGGCGGCTCCCACTGCCCCGATTGGGCAGGAGCTGGAACGGGCTCCCACTGCCGCGATTGGGCAGGAGCAGAGGAGGGGAGGTGGTAATGTCCCGGCAGTGTCACCAAAGCTTTGAAAAATCTAAACAAGAAGAACATGCTTCTGTTTCTGAACATAACTGGGTAAGAAAATAGAAACCATGACAGCAGCATGAGAAGAAAAAAGTCTTTAATTATTCTCTTTCCAGCCGCTGGGGATTTGGAGCCGATGAGGTTGGGCTGCAGCTGGGATTGGAAGGGGCGCAGCTCACCTGCTCTCACCACCTGATCAGATGCCTTCTGCTGTTGACTCATGGAGAGCTCACATCTTGAGGGATGTGCACATTCTTTTTCTTTTTTGGTTTCTTTGGTGAGATTAAGGGAGGTTTCACTAATAAATAAATAATACAATTTCTTATGCCCCTCTCCCCCATCAGATTTTCTATGGTACCTCAGTGAGAAGGAAAAGGTCCCCTGAGGTTTTAGGGCCTGGGGACACTGGCCCAGTTGCTCAAACCCTACTCTAAATAGTTAGATCTTAGCATTCACGAATTCCTTTCCTCTCCTCCACCAGTGAATGCTGAGGTCATCTACCAGTTTGATCCAGACTGCTTTGTTTTCCCTGTTCAAACTACCTTTACTCACACAGTATGTGAACCCAATACCTGTGCTGCCATTTTTGCACGTCTCCATGGTTCAGCCATCTGAATCATTTCTCAGGCTACTGTCTTAAAAGACCTCCGTGAACATAAAAGGCACTTTCTAGTGACACTGCATTTCCACCCTCACTACCTTTCCTCTCTTATCGCTCCCTGCACCTCTCCTCGGCAACTCCGCTCTTCTGGCAGATCCCTTCGATCTGTGCCTCTCTCTACCACTGCCAGCTCCAGACTTCGCGCTTTCTACCTCGCTGCTCCTTATGCCTGGAACAAACTACCTGAGTCAGTACATCATGTGGTCCTGCTCAAATCCAGGCTAAAACCTCACTTCTTGGAGACCGCTTTTGGATCCTGATCCCCCCAGTCTCCTGTTCACCTCCTATGTGTCTCTCCTTATCAGTCCTCTAGATATATCCCAGTCCCCACTTGTGTTATGTGTCTTGACTAGATTGTAAGCTCTTAGAGAAGGGACCATCTCTTACATGTCTCTGTCCAGCACTGCATATGACTTGTAGCGCTATAGAAATGATACATAGTAGCAATAGCAGTAGTTCCCCTGAGGTTATCAGGACCTAGATTAGGGGTACCTGAGGGAACAGAGAGACCAGGTTGGAGTTCCCTGAAGCCTAGCTACACTTATGGAGTCAACAAGCGTAGCCGCAAGGACAACTGAGAGAGGACTCTACTGAAGGACATGTTGACCATGCTACTGGACCAAGGAAGAGCGGACCCGGATGTTTTTGGCTAAATGGTGCTGCAGTGACCAGAGTCTCACAGCCGTTGACTCGATGCCAACTCTTGGCAATCCTGTGGATAGTTATCCCTATTCATGGGTTTTCTTGGCAAGGTGTGACTGGAAGTAGGCCAGGCCTGACCCAGCTTAGTTTCTGTGATCACATGAGATCTAGCACGCTCAGGATGGCATGGCCATAGTGTCATTAGATACAGAGGCAAACATACTGATATTCACATGTTTGTGGGGGTTTAAAAACCTCTTTATGTTATGGTGGGGGGAGAGAAGCCAACATGCTTGTTTGCTAGGACCCACCAAAGGGTTAATTCTTCCCTGCCAACCACTTCCACCCTTAATATTGGCAACAGGAAACTTGTCACTTAGCAGTTTTCAAAGGCATCTGCCTGGGGAAAATGTCCTGACTGAAAATCACCCTTTTTAGCTTCTGGAAAAAGAGGCCTTCCTGTGGGCATGTTGTCAAGGGGGGTAAACAGCGTATGGACATGGGATTTCCAAAAGTGCGAGTGCTGTTTCACCTCTACTCAACCAGCCACAGGTGCAAAGTACACAGAGACTTTTAATGGTGGAGTTTGCATCTGTTCATTTCATTTCAGGCTCATTTCCCTTTGAGATCTGGAGCAATGTGCACCTGCTAAAATAGCCTGAGCACTTTGCACACAGCCTGGGTTATTGATAATTTCCCTTTAATTTTATTTTTAAATTATCATTACAAAACAACCTCTTCAGAAGCAGGGACTTATGAAATGACCTATGATATACCTTGCACTAATAACCAGTCAGTGCAGAAAAACGAGCCCCAAAATTGAGCTAAAATGTTGTTATACATAACAATTTGTAACATGAGTTAATCAGGTCCACTCTAGCCCATGTACAGTAAGATAAAAGAACAAAGAAGACTGTCATGGAATACATAAGAGTGGAGTAGCCTAGTGGTTAGTGCACTGGCTTAGGAACCAAGAGACCAGGGTTCAATTCCCACTAGCACTCCATGTGGCCTTGGGCAAGTTATTTAACCCTCCATTGCCTTGGGAAAAAGGCCTGATAATCTATAGTACTTCTGGTCACACTGGCTAGGAGTCAGCCTTGACATGAAGGCTTGCATTGCATAGAAAGCATTAGTATGTCTCACTGGTGATGGCTTTATCATTTGATCTTCCTGCTCCTTCCCAGTATTATGCTTTTCCTTAGACTTCACTGACGCTGCTCTCATTTTCCCCAAAACACACATACAGTAACTTAGAACATTGGATTTCACCACTGTCTCACCTAAAGGTGACTATGCTGTCTCCAAGAGGAAGACACTCTTCTTCAGTCATAAAATATATCATTTCCCTAAATTCCCCCTCAGGAAATGTTCTTATTCCTCTGGGATTTAAGGAAATTCCCACTTTTCTCCCTTAAGTATTGCAACATCCGCTCACCTTCCTGAGTACAAGCTTTAGCTGACAAAGCCTTCTCCTTGCCCGACTTATAGAGAGCTGCCACCGTCACCAGGTACGTGGTGTTGGGCTGTAGATGTTCCACAGTAGTGCTGTTCTGGTTCCCTTCCACTTCCAGCAGCTGGACAGAGTTCCCAGGCAGTGGGCCATAAAGCACATGATATCCAACCACATTGTCTGGCGTAGGTGACCAACTGACCTGAAAACTGTGTGCCCGTGAATCAGATATCAGAATCTGAGCAGGAGTGCTTATCTCTGGAGGACAAATATGGAACAAAGAAAAGAGAATGAAAGTTTATCATTGTAATTCTAATACTCAGATTCTTCGGCAATCTGCAATTAAAGTGCTTAAATATAGCAGTCGACATAGCAAAGATCCCAAGGTCCATGGGAGCTACCTTGCCATATGTTCATGAAATTTGTTGACGCACCAGGCCTACAGGAAATACAGGTTCATTTCTACTGCCTGAAAATGTTGGAGGGCCTAGCAAACTGTATGCAGAATGCTAAAGACGATCCCTCAAGCTCCTGTTCTGTGTGTATCAGATGTGGGGAAACTTAGGGGTCAATATTCAGCCATGTGATACGAGTTAAACCTTATCACCTCATCGGAACAAGGGATCATTGGTCGCAGGACAGGATATTTAAAAGTGAAGATCTGTCTGGTTAACTGTCAAATTAACTGGACAAAGTTTTTGTGTATAGGCCCTTCAAGGACCTATTCCTTTATTTCCAAGGGCAGCCCAAGGACCAAATGGAAACTTGGATCAATTCCCTTTCTGGAACCTCGCCCTTCAAATTAGCCATTGCAAATCTCTTTACGTTAGAAGGAATTACAATGAATGCGTTCATCTCTGCATTTGCCCTGACAATTAGGAGGCCCCTAGCATTTAAAAGCCACAAACCTATGAGTAGCTGGGTGGGCATCTAATCTCACCTAGACATGCTGCTACAGCTCCTGTGTTACAGGCTTCCCCTGGCAGTAATCACTTAATTATATCTTCATGAAATAATAATTGCAGCTGGCTGTGGGTTACGTATCTTTTTCAACAACATGTTTAAAATTTCACAGGTCTGCGACTAAAAAGCTGTTTGATTATTTTCATCTAATTTCCATGTATTTTGGTGTGCTGAAAACAAATAAAATATTGAAAAAACTCCTAGACGTCATGATTTTGCCACAACATGGAAAATTGTCTTCAAATTTATCACATTTTTTCAAATAACTATTAATTAATTAATTCAAATTACTATTAATTAATTCACATAAGTGCATTTAAGATATAAAATGCCAAAAAAACCTTAAAGGGGGTGTCCGAGTTATGTAAAAAAAAATATAGCACTGTAAATCTGATGGTCATCAATATATACATAAGCTAAGCAAGTTTTAAGTCCGTGCTTCTAATGGTAGAAGGGGTTAATCTTTCCTGAAGAATCCAGTGGGAGGGAGACACAGGGCAGATAGCAGCAGCTCCGGTCAGTGCAGGGGGCGTGGCCAGCACTGTGACGTCTGGTGTACAGACACAGAGCTGCTCTCTCCTGCATGCCACACTTGTGCACGAATCATCATCAGGTTCTTGGTTCTAGGCTGTTCACACTTTTTCATCGCAATTTGTGTTAGCTCGTCATTCTTCAACCGTTCTGTTATGGCTCCGCGAATGTGTATTAATTCGCCAGACAGTTTCTGTTTCATCTGTGGTGAATATACAGTGTTGAAGCAATAGCAGAATATTATAGACTTTGTGAAAAAAGTATACTTTGCATACTTTGGACTAAAAATTAGAGATCAAGATAAAGTCTGGGCGCCTAATAAAGTGTGCAAACGGTGTGTTGAGGACCTCCGAAACTGGTTCAAGGGTAAGAAAAAATCGTTCTGTTATGGGATTCCTATGGTATGGCGAGAGCAAAAGAACCATAGTGACGACTGTTACTTTTTTTCATGCGATGTGAAAGGGTTTAATTCCAAATGGAAGCATTCCATTTCATACCCCAATCTTCACTCGGCAATTCATCCCATCCCCCATGGCACAGATATACCAGTACCCAAGCCCCTTGCTACCTTGGAAGAGAAACCTAGCTCCAATGAAGGTGAAGTCAGACCTGAACCAGATGACAAATCAAGTTCTGACTTTGAAGATGATACAAGACCAAAATTGTTTTCTCAGGAGGAGATGAATGATTTGGTAAGAGACTTGAATCTTCCCAAAGATGCCGCTGAGTTACTCGGATCAAGGCTGAAAAGCAGGAATTTATTGTTGCCAGGAGTGTCATCTTCATGGTTCAGACATCGTGAAAAGGAGTTCGTTCCTTACTTTGCCCAGGAAGACAAGTTGGTTTATTGCATCGATGTCGAAGGTCTGATGGGTCAATTTAAAATCCAATATGATTCAGAGCAATGACGTCTTTTTATAGATTCTTCAAAAAGAAGTCTCAAAGCAGTTTTACTCCATAATGGTTTTTACGCTTCCATACCTGTAGGTCATTCCGTACACTTGAAGGAAACCTATGAGAACTTGGAATTGGTTCTTCTTAAACTTAAATATGAAGACCATGGTTGGCAAGTGTGTGGGGACTTGAAGGTCTTGTGCATGCTGCTCAGGCAACAAGCTGGGTATACCAAATATCCTTGTTTTCTGTGTCTATGGGACAGTCGAGACCGACAAAATCACTGGACCAAGAAGAGTTGGCAGCCGAGGGTGCTAACAGTTGGTGAAAAAAATGTCCTCCGAGAAACTTTGGTACCATAAAGTTCTTCTACCACCTCTCCACATAAAATTGGGATTGATGAAGCAATTCATAAGATCACTTCCAAGAGATGGAGAATGCTTCAAATACTTGGTCACCAAGTTTCCACGCCTGTCGGAGGCAAAATTGAAGGAAGGTGTGTTCATCGGACCAGACATTAGAAGGCTTATAGTTGATCAAGAGTTTGTCAATACCATGACGGATCCTCAAAAAAAAGGGTGGATTGCATTTAAAGAAGTCATACAGAAATTTTTAGGCAATAACAAAGATCCTCACTACAAAAAGATCGTCGGACGAATGCTGAAAGCATTTCAAGCTTTAGGTTGCCTGATGAGTTTGAAAGTGCATTTCCTCCAGTCCCACCTTGACTACTTTCCTGAAAATTTGGGAGCTGTGAGTGAGGAACAAGGTGAACGATTCCACCAAGACATTAAAGAGATGGAAAGGAGATACCAGGGAAAATGGAGCATTACAATGATGGCAGACTACTGTTGGATGCTTCAGAGAGACATTCCAGATGCTACTCACAAGCGTAAATGCACCAAGAGGAGCCTCACAAGGAAGAAGAATCGAGTTTAGTGTGTGTAGGTGAGCTCATTTCAGTTCAAAAAAGGATTTCATGAAAATATTGTAATAAAACTTTAATTTTATAAGTCTATTTCCATTTATTTTGAGGTATTGCCTTATTTAACATAGTTATCTAAATTGTCAGGAAACGTGATGTCCTATGACAAAATGGAGGTCATTTTCGGATTCAGCACACCAAAAAACATAAAGATTACGTGGAATAACCAAAACAGCTCTCGAAAAAAAAATTTTTTGCAGACCTGTGGGGTTTTTTTTATAATTATTTAGATGCTGCTGTGTTGAATGAACAAGAACATAAGATTTCCTATACTATGTCAGACCAAAGGTCCATCAAGGCCAGTATCCTCTTTCGAAACTGGTTCATCCAGACTACAAGTTCCTGACAGGATCCCAAAAAGTAAATAGTTTCCATACTACTCACCCTCTGGGATAAACAGTAACTTTCCCCAGGTTTCCCTTAAGAACAGTCTATTGACTTTTTCTCCAGAAACTTGTCCAAACCTTTTTTAAACCCAGCTATGCTTTTATCACATCCTCCCACAACAAGTTCCAAACTTAACAAGGTGTTGAGAGAGAAAAGATTTTCTCCTATTTGCTTTAAACGTGCTACTTGGTAACTTCAAGGCGTGTCCCCTAGTTTTGGTACCTTCTGAAAGAGTAAACAATCGATTCACATTTACCCAGGGCTGGTGCAAGGATTAGAGGTGCCCTAGACAGGCCTCCAATCCTGCCCCCACCGTTACAGCTGCTGCCTCTCTCCAGGACCTGTGGGAGGGGTAATGGCGTTGAAACCGCGACACAGCACTTACACTATGACCTGCTGCTTCTGCCACCCTCTAACACAGACTTCCGCTTTGCATAGCGGCATGGCTGGAGAGTTCAGGTAAGCACTGCATGGTGGTTTCAATGCCAATGCCAATGTCGCAGGTGCCTGAGAGGGATGGCAGCGGTGGCAATGGGCTGCCCAGTTCACCTAATGGAAGCATCAGCCCTGATTGACCTATTCCACTCTACTCAGGGTTTTATAGACCTCCAGATAATGTCTCCCCTCAGAAATTTTGGAAAGACACTAAACAAGTTGCCGTTTCATGTTTTAATAAGCGGTCATTCTGTACTGAATAACTCCAGGCCACAGCCACATGATATAAGGAGCATCTGAATTTGCTCCTCTCCAGCTTGCAATTTACTTCCTTTCAGTGTTCAGATTTAAATGCCGAAGACTGGAAAGAAGTCCGCAGAGAGCAGAACTCCCAGGCAAGCTGCAAAAGTGTGTGCCCTTGAGAATGGGCCTGTGATATGAGCAGGAGATGTCATTTCAAGCTCCATTCTTCTGTACATAGAAAGGTTGTTAAGAGAATGAAAAAAAGATATAATGGCTATCCATCTATCTATATCTATCGATCTTTCTATCTTGTAGATTCTATGGTAAAACAAATCAAATTAAATGACTCAGAAGTCATAGCAAACATTATAGTCCAAAATAAATTATTTCCTTCAGTCAAAACTATTGGTGAATAATAAAAGAAGGAAAGACGAAGACCTCAGGTAATAGTAAGCTACTGAGACAATGATTATGATGCCTTGGAAGGTTTTTGTCTGTCCATGATGCTGACAGCTGGCTATTACTTGAGGTATTTTCCCTTCCACCTTTAATTTATACTTTTTGTTGTGTTATATTATTGTTCTTTTATTATGAACCAGTAATTTTGATAGAAGGAAATAATATATTTAAACTATAGTTTCTATTGTGCCAACATTGATGACAATCGAGAGGCGCTTCACTATCGGTGGGACGTTCACTGGCGGTGTCCTGATAAGAGTTGCCACTGAATATCTGGGGTGAGCAGCACTAACTAGCTAAATGGTGACTTTCTGACATCACTTATGTGGCTTAAGGTGGCCAGATAGGGGTGGCTGAAAATCCTGTTAGCTGGATAAAGTCACCAGCCAACACTGCCCCCGGACTGCCCATGCACTAAGCAGATAGTGCCAGGGTGGTCTATGAACAGGTTTAGCAGCACTATATCTGTGAGCATCCTTAACCAGCTGGCCTCCTGTTGGCCACCTAGCTAAGGGCTTTGAATCTCAGCCCCTCTATCCTTTACCAAAGGCTATTCAAGACAAAAAGTATAAGAAACGCATCTTCGTCAGCTGGCCTGGCGACTCACTGGTAAGTGCTATACACTGCCATGTGGAAGGCCTGGAATCAGCTCCCTGGGTCAGCTGGAGCTATGGATGCAACAGAGGCGACATTAACAGCCCCTGGAGCAATGAGGTTGTCACTCAACAGCGCCACCTAATGACAGACTAGTCACACTCCTAGAAGGAGCTGTGACTTGAGGGAGCCAATCAACCAAGTCACTGCAATGGCCAGGCTAAGTAGGATGGGCGATATAAAAATAGGGTAAAAAGCCCAAGTAATTGTAAGGGAAGGTCCATGGTACTAGAGCTCAATAGAATGAAATGGTTGGGTCAAAAGAAGCCATTCATTATTGTAATCTCAGTAAGCTATTCCATATAGATCAACTCCATAGCTACTGCAGTGTCACAGAACCCTCCTCCCCCCCCTCATTTCTTCATAACCAGGAATTCTCTGTGCTTCTCAAAGGCTTTCTTGAATTCAGTATTTACCATCCTTCCGTCCTTTTTTGTTGTTCCTCTTCCCTGTGTTATGTTAAGTGGTGGAGTGATGTGTATGACAGTGCTCAAAAAAATGGGATCCAAAATTCTGGGGTTCCAGAAAGACTAGCAGTTAAATGAACTTTTGGATCAGCCTGCAGCATGCTTCAGTGTCTCTGTGATCTAACTCAGATAGTATATAGCTCCCGATGGCTGAACCTGGTGATGAAGCCCACTTCCTCCCTTCTAGGTCCTCTTTCCCCTTTCAAAGTATGAAGCTTTCCTCTTTCAACAGCTTCCAAATATGGTCTCATGTTAGGACTCTACATTATTTGTAAGTCCTGGGGCCTCTTTTGAAACTCTGCTTCCAGGATCAAATTCTCTTAATCCAGCAAAAGTGGCATCAGCTACATGTCAGATCTATAAACAATGACCTCAGCTAGCTTCATACATGTGAAAGAACTGGAAGGGATTTTCTATACCTTCTAAAGTGGTTGCCCTGGTAGACTGAGGGTGCACATAATGGACGTTGGATTCAGGGATGAGAGTGATCTCATAGGTGGTCTCTGGGACAAGGTTGCTCACTGTCACCCCTGTGCGATCTCCTGGCACTGTTGTCCGCAGTTTCTGGCTGGACTCAGATACTGGTGCATATTCCACCACATAATGCCCCTTGCCAGTGGAGAGGAGCTGTGGCCAGGTCAGCCGGAAGCTACTGCTGGTGATGTCCACAACTTTAAGCCTCTTTGCTCGGATAACCTCTGAAAAAGAAGAAAGTCAAAGATACTGGAGCAATCAGTCTGAAAATTTATGCAAGGAAAGCTCTGTTGTCTAATGGCACGGGCCTCTGTTCTGTGAATCTCAGAGGTGTACAAATAGCCTGCTTAGGATTGAATACAAAGCATAGAGTCAAATATTCTCTGAGCTTCCCTCAATATCTTTTCAGTAACTTGAGAACACTACGGCAGGTTAAATATCTCCCAAATAATAGCGTGCATCTGGTTCATTTGAATGTCTAATAAAGAAGTGTCCATCGCCGTATGTTTACTAAACCAAACTGATGGTTAACCTTGGGTATCTGCAACTAGGTCCCATGTTATTCAATGGGACTTAGGGGCATGTTTACTAAACAGCGGTAGCGGCTTCCATGTGATATTGGATCCGTGGCCCTACTGAATTCAATGGGGTCGCGGCTCCAGTATCACATGAAAGCCACTACCGCTGTTTAGTAAACATACCCCTCAGAGGCACAAACCCAACCACCATAGGCACAAATAACCAACCTGACAACCCTTGACCCCAACTATGTACAAGCGCTAAGTGCTCTACCTCGTAAATAGTTGAAAACCTCAAATACTGTTACTCTATCTTAACTAACTATATTGTAAATAGTTAAAACCTTGAATACAGTTACCCTGTTAAATGTTACAGTGTTCAGTTGTATGTACAGCAGAGGCCCACCAAAGCTCTGCCATACTCCTGTTAAATGTAAACATTGAATGGTAGAAAGGTGGTATGTAAATAAGTTTAAATAAATACATTTAAAACAACAGGAAAACCCTCCAAAATGTTGCTTTTTCTCATCATGAATAGTGTTCAAATCGGAGCACTATTACCCAAAAGCACATGCTATTGAGCAGTAGGGCACACTATTGAAGATATTGCCCCTGAAAATTAAAAAAAAAACCATGAAAAACAAAACATGGAAAACAAAACAAAATGAAAGATTTTTTGACCTGCACCCTCCTAGTATTAACTCCTAAAAACGAGTCAAGGAATGCATTTAGTCCTATAAAGGAGTAGCACCTTATTCGTTTTTTGTTTTTGGCTCTGGAAATTCAGGAAGATCATGAATTTTGTAGACCTGAAACCCATTTCAAAAATGTTATGCTTACCCAGTGCTCTTCATGAATCGTGATACTTCAAGGTCTTTACCCTGCTTCCTATGATTCCTCATATTTTTATCACAAATCTTCCTCACAATAACATGGATGAATAAAAGCCCCTGTGAGGCTCGCAAAGCTTCATTATGCTATTGTAGCTCTGCATTTATAGGCATCGCTCCCATTGTTATTCGCATACTCCAGAAAGGATGATGTGATTTTCTGACAATTTAATGCCCATGGGGAAAATCCTTTCATAAATATACATGTATGCAGATATTTAAAAACAGACACACACTTTTGTATCACTATCAATAATAAATTCTAGAACAAGCTATTAAAATTGACATATTTTACTACAAGGAGGAGGATACCAAGCGATAAAAAAACCCCTACTAAGCGAATATGATGTCTTCAGACAAAAGATGATGTTGCTGAAGAACTGCAGTGTGACAAAATAATCAGTAGATGGCACAATCCCATCTCAGTTTAATGTATTTGTTTATTTACAAATTTTTATAGACCGTCCTAATCTCATGCTGTTTCCCCTGATAATTCAGGTCCTAAGAAGCTCCACCATTGCCATCAGGAATGATTTGTTCTGATAAATAAATCAACTCCACCCAGTCCCTCTAGTGATATCACTGCCTGCAGCTAATTGTGGAAGGTCCTGCTGCCTGTCTCTAGCCATCGTTATCTGTGAACTTCTGAGAACAAGATCACAGCTCTGAATACAAGAAAGAACAGGCAGGGCTAGGTGGAAATGTTAAATGCACTGGCATTGACTACTGACCGGTGCGGATTTTTCTGCGGGGTCACTGAAATGGAACCTTTTTGAACTGTGGCATAGTGATAAATTTTTGCCACTGCAGCCTGCGAAAGTGGAGGCTGCCACACTGACCCCACCAGAAAATCACCATTGTCTCATGCACGATGAACTGTCACGGCAGGTGCGGAGGCTGAAAATCTAAGAGGAGGAAGGTTTAGCTCTGCTAGTGCTATACAGTACAAGTTCAGGCCTGGAGAGCTGTACGCAGGTCAGGCTTTCAGGATGTCCCTAAAGAGACTTGCAAACAGAAGGTAGTATTCATGCATGTCTCTTGTGTCAAGCATATTCATTAGGGATCTCTTGAAAACCTGACCTGTTTCGGCTGAACGAGGATTATCAGACAACTTCTGGTCATCAAGGACAGACTGAGCCAGTCCTGGTTTTACCCCCATTATATGTGCTGGAGGTAAAACCCTGATGACCTGGAGTCAGCCTTATGCCAACTCTTGCTTAGCATATGTCACAGTAGCTTTCCACTGCCTTGCTGCAAATAGTTTGGGGTATTCCCGAGAAGCAGAAGATGCTTATGTATCCTCAGCTGGGGAAATCCAGGTGTAGTACATAGAAGCACAGAAACATGATGGCAGAAAAAGACCATATGGCCTATCTAGTCTGCCCTTCCGTATCAACTACAATAATCCTCTTTTTCCCTTTAGAGTCCTTCTGTGATTGTCCCATGCTTTCTTGAATTCAGATACTGTCCTTGTCTCCACTATCTCCACTGGGAGACTATTCCATGCATCTACCACTCTTTCCGTAAAGAAATATTTCTGCATATTACTCCTGAGTCTATCCCCTTTCACCCTCATCCTATCCCCTCGTAGCAGAGCTTGCTTTCAATCGAAAGAGACCCTGCTCCTGTGTATTTATGCCATGGAGGTATTAAAACATATCTATCATATCTGCTCTATCCCACCTTTCTTCTAAAGTAGGCATATTGAGATCTTTAAGTCTGTCCCCATATGGCTTATAATGAAGACTATTGACCATTTTAGTAGCCACCCTCTGCACCAACTCCATCCTGTTTATATCCTTTTGTAGGTGCGGTCTCCAGACTTGCACAAAATAGTCCAAATGAGATCTCGCCAAAGACTTATACAGAGGCACTATAACCTCCTTTTTTTCTGCTGGCCATTCCTCTCCCTATGCACCCAAGCATCCTTCTAGCTTTCATCGTCGCTTTTTCTATCTGTTTAGCCACTTTAAGATCGAAACAATCCCGCTCTTCTTTTATAGACAGAAGTACTTTGCCCCCTACACTGTACCACTCTCTTGGATTTTTGCAGCCCAAGTGCATGACCCTGCATTTTTTAGTGTTAAATCTCAGCTGCCAAATTCCTGGGCTTGATGGACCTTGGTCTGGCTTAGTATGGCATTTCTTATGTTCTTAAGCTTAGCTACATCCCTCATCATGTTATCAACTCCTTTCTGGGTGTCTACTCTATTGCAGATTTGGACTCAGGAACTGTTAGATAGGCTGCACTAAACTAGAGTTCGGTCTGGTTTAATTTAAGGATGAAATTGAGAACGATGAAAAGTCAACATTTTTCCCCCCAGCACCCCAACTTGGAAACTGTGTTACCCATTCAACTAAGGCTTAAATGGCAGATGTATGAAAATGTTGCCTCCAGCAGAAAAATTGGAGCCCATGGTTACCCCCCCCCCCCCTCCCATTTCAGTGGAACATGCAGAGCTCCCAAATTATCCAATTCCAAGAGGGAGACATTTTGACTAGTCCTGGTTTTCGCCTCACATTCCCAAAGCAGTGGGCTATTAGTAATCCCTGATCCTACGCAGTTAAATCAAAGCTGTATCATGGTGGAGTTAGACATCCAGGACTGGTCTTCAATCTTCTTAGAAGTGGGTAAGGTGGCAGTTTTGAAAGATCCAATTTATATCTCCGTCCCTAAGAGTGGTACTGTCATTCTCCTCCAGGATCCCAGTTCAAGCAAACAGAAACAAAAATGGTTTCTGATTTCTTTTTTCTTGATATTTTTCTATCCTGCTGATAAAAAAGGAAGTGTTTCTGCGCAGGTTTGCTGGAGGAATACTGGGGGGTGAGAGTCAGGAGGAGGGTTGCCGTTCCTCCCTGCCCTAAGGTTACGAACATCGGTTATTAATGAACATTGCCTATCAATCTGGAAGAAAACAAAACAGTTTCACTCAATCACTGCCTGGCCACCACACACTTTACAAATCCCCCCGCAGAAGAAGGTTGCTTGGAGGATAACCTGATGCTGCCCTAGTGAACGGAAGTTTGCTTGCAGGAAATGTGCTCTGTGCTTGTTCATCTATAGGTGTGTATGACAACAGTATCTGCACGCTCTGCAGTTAAGATGTCCAAGCTGGGAAAACTTATCCCAGCCAAAGGGAGAAAGGGAGAAGATAGAGGCTGAGGTTTCACTCTCATTCTGTGCAAGGCTAGAGCCGGGGCCGGCTCAGCCATCCGGCAAGACTAGGTGGTCACGTAGGGCATCTGTAGTCAAAGCAAAGCAATAGATCCTGACAGCCAGACAGCAGGTACTTTCACCTGCAGGGAGAAGAGGCAAAGTTTAATATTTGAAAGTATGATGTCCAGTTATATGTTTTTGTGCAAGGGGTGGGTTGGGACGATCTTGATTGTTGAATTTAATTAGTAAAATCTGGGTGTGGAATAAGGCTGAAGCTTGCCTATGCACCCGAAATGCCCTGACCTTGCTACACTTCTTTTCAAGTACATTTGTTAAAGAAAGAGAGCACATAGATCAGGTGGAGGATTTTACCGTTGCAGCTGAGCTGCTGCGAGCCACAGTGGTTCTGGTATCCGGCACACCCTTCTCAGTCTCTGAGCCCAATGTAATAAGCAGCACCGTATTTCCTTCCACATTTAAGACAGGGTTTAGTGCTGAAAATATGTGCTCTAAAGAAGAGCTTTAGCACACTTTCCATATCCATGCACGGAGAAAACCCGCATGTGGAATTACTTCCAACACGGAAAAATACGCTACATGTAAAGCACTTTTTTTTTTATTTTTACTGTTTGCCACTGATTTTTAACGCCAGCCCTGGAGGCGGACTAAAGGTTTTAACTTCATTATACTTAAATGGACCATTTTAAAAAAGAACATCCGGAGGTTCCATCCAGATTGGTGATCACTTGTCAGGGATCCCTAATGAGGGACCTCAGATCCCAGGAAACTCAAGCCTGGGATTCTCGAACCAGAAAGCCCTGCCCCTTAACTCCTAAGTCAGAATGACATTGTCCCAGAAGTTCCGACATTTCCTCCAGGTCTCCCCCTTCCAACATTCTTGCCAAGTTGTGCGGGAGTCCTCCACCCACGCTGCTGCCGGTAGCGTATTCAGGAGGAGCAGGCGAGATATCAAGCAGCTACCCCTATCGGCAGCAGCATGGGCAGAGTTCTACTTGATGGTCACCCTATACTTTTCCTATTTATTTGAATATGTTCTCTTCTTCCTCCTCCTCGCTGCTGGTTGTTATTTTCAAGACTTTGAGGTTCAGCTGAAGTCAGTGACGTTAGCAGACCACACACCTTTTCGAAAATGTCAGACAGCAGTGCGGAAGAGAATAACAGCGGAAGGCAATGTCGGCATCTAAATGGATAGGGAAGCATAGGTGGGCTATCGAGGGGGTATGTAAGTCAGCAGATGGGGGTGGGGTAGGTAGGTGAGGAGGTGGGTCAAAGCGTAAGCGAGTAGATAGGGATGGGGGCTCTTTGATCCTAGTTGGGGGATCCAGGATCCAGGATGTCTGGTGAAGGAGTCCTGGGACTGACCAGAGAGCCTCCAGTTGTTTAAATTTAAAACCATAATGAAGTTAGTGCACTTTTTAACTTTACTACCTTCTTGAACTCATTGCCCTATGTAACCCTAGCATACATTTTTACTCAGGTTATAGACTTTTTTGTTTTTTGCAAAGATCTTTTAATGCCTGATGTATTCACGTATCATTAACTTACTGCATCGGACATTAATACATTTTTGAGTGCATTAAAACAGAATGCATTATTACAGCACTACCTCTGTCTATCATCCCTTTCACCACTGTTCCTTACAGGAAGTATCAGAGGAGGCAGGGCGCAGCTGCCCTAGAGCACGCATGGGTGCTGCAAAGCCTGCTACCACGCTTGAAGCCTCGGCCTGGAGGAAGGCTGTCTGTCCTGGGGCCTATGCTGGCTACCTGTAGGGTTGCCAACTGACTCCAGGTTCGCCCGACAGGTTAGATCCAGTCCTGGGTATACCCCATTGAATGCATGGATGGACTTGTAATTCTGTTTTTTCTACCGCACTCCATAAGAGAGGCAAGGCTACAAGTCCCTGCATGCAGTGGTGTAAACCCAGGACTGGATCCAACCTGTTGGGCAAATTTGGAGCCAGTTGGCATTCCTAGCTACCTAGCGCATGCTTACCATAGAAACCCAATGCAGAGCTTCCTTGTAGCAGCTTTCATGGTCCTGGCACATAGCGCGATCTCAGGAAACATTAAACAGCTTGCTGACATAACGTATACCTTGAACAAGACTAAGGCCTGATAAATGAATCAAACTGTCTACTCTGGCCTCTTTTGTTTTAAATTAAGATTTTAACCAAAATACACACACAATGTATATAAGAAAAGCATAACCTGCTACCATTAGAAATTAGGAAAGTATGCAAAAAAAAAAAAAAAAAAAAGCCAATAGCAGGAGATGCTCCAGCCCCCACCATGGGGGAGAAGCAGACACCAGTATTGCATCAACTACACTGGCTACCAATTCAATCATGTGCCAAATTCAAGACCATACTAAACATCTTTAAAATCATCCATCACCTCTTAGCAGATGTGCTCGACTCACTAATCACCAAAGAAGCCTCCACCTGCTCTAGAAGAGCCAGAAAGAAGCACATAATCAACATCCCTCCTGACTACAGAAAGAGCAAGCAATCAACCTCCAAAAGAGCATCCTCCCTAGCCGCATCACAGCTCTGGAACTCCCTTCCTGAAGATATACGTGCAACTGGAGACATTAAACTTAAAACCTTCCTGTTCACAGAACACTGTGGTCACATTACCTAATCCTATAGTTTCTCCGCCCCCCACCCAAAGACTCCTTGACTGACCCATACGGGCACAATTACCTATTGATATCCAACAAACACAACCACATGTTATTGTGTAAATAAGTTGATCAAGTTGTAAATAGTTCTCACCTGTTAATATCCCAAACCCATTACAATGTATCCTGTTCATGTTCTGAGTTTAATGTAAACTGCTTTGATTTCAGGATAAGGCGGTATAAAAAACAGGTTAAATAAATAAAAGTATTAGCTGGTCTCTTTTTAATAAACAGAACATGAAGCCTACATCGGGGCAGGCAACTCCTCTGTTTCTTAGCGCGAACTCTCCCTTTGCACGGCCTCATGGAAGGAAAGCCTGGGAGGATTAGCACATTAGAACTGGGTTACATAGTTCTTTATCTTTATCTTAGTCAGGAGCAGTACTCAGCCTAACCTTTGTCTGACTGCTTCCTGGAGGCACAATGCAATAAGGGACCTCCCGTATAAAGTGCATTGTGACTTCACAAATGTGCATTCATTCTATTGCTCCTCTCTCCTCACACCCCTCCTCGTGGACTCCGCTCTTCCTCTGGCTTGCTTCTCTCTATGCCCTTCTCTTCCACTACCAACTCCAGCCTTGGATCCTTTCACCCTGCTGCTCCTTATGCCTGGAACAAACTACCTGTAACTTTACGTCAGGTTTGATCTCTCTCCCTTTTCAAATCCATGCTAAAGGCTCGCCTCTTTCAGACCGCTTTTGGATCTTAATCCTTTGTTCTCCTTCTGTCTCATTACCCTTCCCTACTGTACCCTTGTTCTCATCCATTGTGCTGTCTGTCTTGATTAGATTGTAAGCTCTGATGAGCAGGGACCATCTTTGTATGTATCTGTACAGCAATGTGTGCTCCTTGTAGCGCTATATAAATGATTCATAGTAGTAGTAGTGCACACTATCCATGAAAAATAGTCCCTAGAAACATGCAAAGACACAAAATTTCAGGTGGTTTTCACTATTTTTTGCACTTTTATGAAGTCATTTCATAGTAATAAACGTTTGCACCAGGTCAACTTCTCACAAACATTTATTTAAATTCTATGTTAATGAACTACTGCAATGCAAATTCAGTCAAGGCAGGGCATTAATGCAAAATTCACAGACCCATTTTTCCAAAAAAAACAAAAACAAAAATAAACACCCCAAACAAACTGCATGTCTGGAGGTATATTTACACTGGCTACTGATCAACTGCAGGCTCACATACAAGGCACTACTCCTGACCTTCAAAGCCATCAATAAGATATCCTCCTCATCCCTCACGGCCCTCCTCACCCCTACCCCCAACAACAGATCAAGAAGGACAGTAGCCACCAACACACTGGTAATCCCCATGGAAACTACAAAATGTGCCAAGCAACTAGGAACAGAGCCTTCGCGTTCTATGCCCCAAAGTGCTGGAACAGCCTCCCACCCAATATCAGATCGATCAGGGACCTCACCCAATTCAGGAAAGCCCTCAAGCATCACCTATTCCTTCTACACTTCTCGCGATCTAACGGTACCTCCCCACCTCCCACACCCCAAACCACACCAGCAGCCCCCCTCACACATCACATGCAAACTAGGACAACTCTAGACCCCTACCTAACCACCGGATAGGTCAACGATGTCAATCAAATGTATATAGAACAAATCTGTGATACTAACTTATTTCGAATATGTACCAAGACCATAAACTGTAACAATGACATATGTAAATGTATATAGACTAAGAATTGTACTGTAAATAACCGATAAGATCCAGCCCTAACCATGCAGTTATACGGTGTGGCGCAATGGTCTAACATGTAAATAGTCACCCCAGTTACAACTTATAATGGTCTAACATGTATATAGTTGCTCCAGTTACAACTCCAAGTTACCGTTCCTGTTCAATGTAAGCACAAGGCAGATCTCCCCTGCCCTGTACAAGAATTGTTAACTGTGAACCGCACTGATATTAAAGAGCGCGGTATAGAAAAGCTTTAAATAAATAAATAAAATAAATAAATAAAACGTATTTTTCCAGAATTGCCGAAATAAAAGACCCAGTTTATAATGTGACAGCTGCAAATGAAAGGTCCGTCAAGGTCAAAAGGGTCCTTCCACACCCCCGTCAGAGGACCTTATGCTTCTGGTGGCCTAATATCACTCTCCCCAGCCCCAAGATGAGACATAACGAGAATATCGACCTGCCCTAGAAGCCCAGCCCCCCCCAGGACCCACCCTTAAAACAACAGAAATTGAGGGTCATCTCAGGATCTCAACTCACCCAAGGGGTTGAGAGGATGGGGGGGGGGGGGGGGACAGATACAATTCCCATTTGCGCCTGCTCCTGGGACCCCCTCTGTCAAAATGGCTGTAAACGTAAAAATCTTCAATCACAACCTCTGTTTAACAAACCAAAACTTCACGTTTGCTATCCCGTTCTCCTCCTTTCCTATCACAATATGCAGTTCCTTTCTTTTCTTTTTCTGACTCTTGTGCTTGTACTTTTATTGTAAACCACTCTGCTTGCTTGGCAAAGGGTGGTTAATCAAAACCTAATAAACGATAATGGTAAACATGTATAATGGGGGGAAAAGACCTCAGAATATGTCCTCTCCAAGGCTCTTAACCATGGAATAGCTTATTTGCAGCATCCAGCTGGTCACAGGGGCTGCTCCTCACGGATCAGAAACACTCCCCTCCCCCCATTTAGATTGTTTTTAAACTTTTCTGTGATTATAATAAAGGAGCACTCTCCACATTTCTAATGTAAATAGAAGTTGTGACTGAGAAGATTTTGCTGCAATTATTATTGGTCGATTATAATTTGAGATCTTGGAAGCCTTTATTTCCCTTTGGTTTTATAGTTGAAAGCAGCCTTTTTGACAGAGGTTGCTACTAACATAGAGATCAATTCCACTCTGCGTGTCCCTGGGCCGTCTGGATATCCAAATATCCGTATGGCCAGTGGATGCACCTGAGTCTGCTCCCACGGGGGCTAGACATTCCTGTGGGAGCAGAATCGCAGCACAGTGGCTGGACGTCAAGGGGGTGGCCCGATTCTGGCACCCTGGATGTCCAGCCACAAGCCGACTAACTCAGTCAGGCCCCTGAATGGAGCTGCAGTACCATGGTGTTCTGTCGCCATTTAGGAGCCGTGATCACCGGCCACTGCTGAAAAATTCCTTTTCCCGCAAACTGACCTACAATCTGGCCTCCCATGGCCAGGTCGGGCTACGGAATGCTCCTGCACCCCTCACCTGTCCTTCGCCGCCAGCTGCCACAGTCACCCTGCGTCCACTTCTGAGGTGGAATAAGTCCCCTGTCTAACAGGTCGAGCCCCAATGTACAGGGCCGATCTCAGAATCGGCCCTGTACATCCATGGTCGCAGCCCACCCATGCCCCGCCCTCTCTCTGCCTCCAGACCGCCCCTCTGTCCCCGTCACAGGCTCCCTATACAACACCACTGTACTGGTGTTTGACAAATGACCCACTTTCTACTCTGGCCATGAGATCCAAGGTGATTTGCCCAGTCACACAGTCAGTCCGTGACAAGTCTCAGTGCTTTCTCCTAGGTATGTGTTACGACTTCAGTGGAGCTTTATTTCTGCGATTCCTTTCTCCTTGTCAGATTCTGAAGGAGAGCGGGAAGCTTCCTCTCTATCCAGATCAACAGGGCTGGCTGCGGCCTTCACAGTTCAGCAATGCTTGCATGATCCTGCATGCTCTGTGACTAAGAGCTGAACAGAATGAGGTCAGCCATTGTACCTCCAGCTCTGGAAGGAGATCAGAAGCTGAACGCAGCCGCCACTGCAGGGCCCGACAGGCGAATTCTTATCCAAAAGGAATTCTTGCTCTATTTCTCTTCAACCAAGCCTTGCTGGAATGTCCTGAAAACCGCCTCATCCGCCCACCTTGTTCACCTTGGCTTATGTGCCTTTGCTAATTAATTATACAGAAATGTAATTTTACAGTTGGTAAAAAGTGCTGGATATGTGGATGGTAATTTTATATGGGTGGTGCCTATCTAAAGTGTGATTTAGAGTGTCCGTATTAAGCCTATTTTATAAAGACAAATAGATACCTGCTAAGTGGCGTAATGTGTGCCTACATTGTATATGCGGTCATTTACACCAGCCCGTGTCTGGGATACTCAGGAGCACTAACCCATTTAGTGCTCTTGAATATGCCTCCGACATGGTTTAAATGCCCTGCTGCTAACCAATTAGGGGCGGGGCATTTGGGGGTGGAGCAGAGGCTACGCCATGAGATAGCTCAGGGATGGACAAGTTCTGTCCTTGAGGGCTGCAAACAGGCCAGATTTTCAGGATATCCCTAACGAATATGCATAAGATAGAGCTTCACGCATACAACTCCCACTCTAAGCAGATTCATTTCATGCATATTCATTAGGGATATCCTGAAAGCCAAGCCTGTTCACGGCCCTTGAGAACTGAACGTGTGCAACTCTGAGCTAGCCGGTTTGTGATGATATGCATTTTTACGCCAGTCGGACGTTTATAAAAGGTCATTTAGTTAAGTAAGTGGTCACATTTGTGTCAAAATGACTTTCTAGAATTACCAGCAAAACAAGAAATAAATACATGCTCACATACTAATCAAATCAATATCACTAACAAATTATTACATTATATGGAGGAGAGACAAAGCCCATATACCATCCAGGTCATCAGTTAGATATTTAGTCAGCACATGCCCCCAAAAACTTCCAAATGAAGAATACCTCCCAATGAAAAATAAGCCCACATTCCAAAATGCTGAAAAAACACGTAGGAAATTTTAAAATGAAAACTTTCCTTTTCTGGCATGTCCCTCTTTACACTTCGCTTAAATCTTCTTAAACACATTCCTCCAGCATCCATTCACCACATTTCTGGAGTTTTTCACTATTTTTCACGCAGATCGCATGTTTGCGAAGTCACTTCGCAGTAATAAACTTTTGTGCCAGGTCAGCTTCACAAAAAAATATATTTCAATTCAAAATTAATGAGCGGTTGCAGTGCAAATTCAGACAAAGCAGGGCAATAATGCCCAAAGTTGCCACATCTAACTTCACAGGCCCATTTTTTTCTGTCTGGAGGTGTATTTATTTTTTTAGAACTTCTGAAAAAAGACCAAGTTCAGATTGAGGCAACTGCAAATTAAAAGACCGTCATGCCTTGAATAGGAAGCCCTCCTTAACTTACTGAAGCAGTGGCCCCCGTAACCCCCCTCTCCAACCCCAACATGGGGCATGTGTGGGATTAACAGAGCCTTCCCAGATCCCCATCAAGAGCAGCTTAAGCTGCGGTGGCCTAGTATCACCTCCCCCAGCCCCAGCATAGGGCATATTATGGATTAAAAGGGTCCTTCCAGATCCTCCGCCCTGCACGTGCCCAGCACTTATCACCAATTGCAAAATAACCTCCATATTGCCCTGGTGCACGCCTGTTAGCAGAGCACTGATTGCAAAGATAAACTGTTTGGTACATCTGCTCTGTGACCGCAGTCTGCCTTAAACACAGATCTGGGCCGTAGCTCCCTCTTCCTCCCTCCCTCCCTCCCTCCCGCCCACCTCTGGGCATTGCTCACTTTATTTAATTCAGATGATGCTCAAAGTGTAAGAAATGATCATAAACGGCACAGAAAAAAATCCACAGGTGACTCAAAAAAAATCCTGTAAATAGAAACCACTCACTCAAATGTTTCGTTTGTGTCAGATTAGCTGTTTGAAAAGCTGCTATAAATCAGCCGCTCTTACTATCATTAGTCCTTTTTATTCTTTATTATTGTGATCACATACTAACAATTCTGTGAGGACACAGTCTTTCAAATAGAAGTCTCAAGTTCACAGACTCAAATTCAAATTAAAGTTCAAAACAGGGTTCAAAATAAAGTCGACTATGATGGCCATGTTTTGAAAAGCTTCAACGCATTTCTGCATCAGGGCTACGATGATTCCAAAACTTTAGAAGATACTATGTAATCGCTTATCTTTAGAATTTGCTCATCAAAGACTTCTTGCAAAGGTCTAGAGCAGAATCAACTGTTCATTTTCATTTCTGGTGAGCTTCGTTGGCTATGAAAGAAGCAGGGTCACGGTGTTCTTTTAAACACTCAGCTGAGCCACCCGAATATGTTCCTATTGTCAAAAACAAATTAGAGTAATGTGTGCCAGTCAATTTGTTGATTGAGACCATTGGGATGCACAGTTTTTAAAGTAAAAATCAAATACTGCTCTTTATAACTCAGTCGGGCTACCCGATCGCCTCTTCTCCAGTTCTCAGGTACATAATCTATTATCCTCCATTGTAGATCCGAAAAAGAATGATTATATGTTAAACAATGATCCACTATGGGAGCAGCTTTATTCATAGTTTGCAACCTGGAATGATGCTCCCGTAACCTTTGAATCATAGTTCGCTTAGTCCTGCCCACATAAAGTTTGGCACAAGGACATTTCAAAATGTAAACTATATAAGATATTAAACATGTGGTAGCCCATTTTGCTAGTATAATACACCAAGATGAGGTAGGACTCCATTCTCTGCCTTCAATGGCAGATTGACAGAAATCACATTGGCCACAAGAACAGTGACCAGAGTCCCCAGTAGATTGCATTTCTGGAGTACGCCAAGCGATTGCCCGACTCACATAGTTAGCGATGTTCTTCTCTTGTCGTTTTTGGCGCAGTTTTTTAAGAAGAAATTCTTTACTGTTCCCATTGGATGCAATATATTTATGTTTGGAAATGTTATCTTGATGATGTTTTCTGTCTGTGGAGGGCCTTTTATTTGCACTGCATGAGTTTGTTGCATGTTCAGAAGCCTAATTTAAAATTTGAGTGTTCAATGGATTCTTACCAAATAGCATGTTTGGACCTCATGATTTTTAAATCTGGCTCTGCTTTACATACTACATTGCACCAGAAATTGATGACCCGTAACAACTTATTACATTTTTCCAGTCATCCTCCTTATAAATTCAAGAAAGGGTTAACTGTGAGTCAATTTCTTAGACTGTGTCACATTTGCCATTATTTATTTATTTATTTAACATTTCTTATATACCGCGCTATTTGTCATCAGCGCGGTTTACATCAAAACAATAGAACACTTGACCAGATACATTGGCCGTCGTTTACATAAAACGGGGAGTTAACATGGAGGAGAACTTGGGGAACTATTTACATTCAAGTTTATAGCAAACTTAGGAAACTATGTACAATGCCATGTACTATGCCATGAAAAGGAAGAATATAAGGTTCAAATAAAAGAATGTATTAAATGTTATTTGGATTGCAGTTACACTAGGGACATTATTATAAGAGCATATAAGTGGAGCATTTATGCTCATCGAGAACAGCTGCTTCGACTGGTGCAGAAATCTCCAGAAGAAACTTCCCCGATAGTTTGTGTGTTAGCATTTTCAGTTAAAGCGCCAATTATTGTATCTTTTATTTATAAACACAGGCGGGTGCTTCAGTCTCATGCTTGTCTTGCAGATACCCTTATTATAGCCTATCGATCAGGGAAAAACATCGCTAGCTATGTGAGTAGGGCAATCGCTTGGCGTACTCCAGAAATGCAATCTATTGGGGACCCTGGTCACTGTTCTTGTGGCCAATGTGATTTCTGTCAATCTGCCATTGAAGGCAGAGAATGGAGTCCTACCTCATCTTGGTGTATTATACTAGCAAAATGGGCTACCACATGTTTAATATCTTATATAGTTTACATTTTGAAATGTCCTTGTGCTAAACTTTATGTGGGCAGGACTAAGCGAACTATGATTCAAAGGTTACGGGAGCATCATTCCAGGTTGCAAACTATGAATAAAGCTGCTCCCATAGTGGACCATTGTTTAACATATAATCATTCTTTTTCCGATCTACAATGGAGGATAATAGATTATGTACCTGAGAATTGGAGAGGAGGCGATCGGGTAGCCCGACTGAGTTATAAAGAGCTGTATTAGATTTTTACTTTAAAAATCCCAATGGTCTCAATCAACAAATTGACTGGCACACATTACTCTAATTTGTTTTTGACAATAGGAACATATTGGGGTGGCTCAGTTGAGTGTTTAAAAGAACACCATGGCCCTGTTTCTTTCATAGCCAACGAAGCTCCCCAAAAGTGAAAGTGAACAGTTGATTCTGCTCTAGACCTTTGCAAGAAGTCTTTGATGAGCGAATTCTAAAGATAAGCGATTACATAGTATCTTCTAAAGTTTTGGAATCATCGTAGCCCTGATGCAGAAATGCGTTGAAGTTCTTCGAAACATGACTGTCGTAGTTGGTTTTATTTAGGTGATCCCTGTTTTGAACTTTAATTTGAATTTGAGTTTCTGAGCTTGACATTTCTATTTGAAAGACTGTATCTTCACAGAATTTTTAATTATGTGATCACAATAATAAAGAATAAAAAGGACTAATGATAGTAAGAACGGTTGATTTATAGTGGTTTTGAAACAGCTAGTCTGACAAAAAAAACCATTTGAGTGGTGGTTTCTATTTACAGGATTTTTTTGAGTCACCTGTGGAATGTGTTTTTCCTGTGAAGATCCAATTGGTATTGACAGAAAAAAAAATCAGCATTTGAAAAATTTCAGCTCAACCTATTTCATATAGAGAGCGCCCTAACCTGCTCTTGCCACTATGATTCATCAGCTGACAACATTTTAGTTTTTCCTGAACCTCGTTGTATTTCTGGAGGTCAAATGGTTCACCCAGGAGCAAGTGGGGCCGGAATAGAAAACTGTGGACAGGTTTCATTAAGGGATTCTTCTCACTTAGGAGCATGTTTACTAAAGTGTGCTAAGCTCACCACACTAAGGGGCTTGTTTACAAAGCTGCGGTAGCGGTTCGCGATCGTTATCGGAGCTGCGACCCCATTGATTTCAATGGGGCCGCGGCTCCGGTAACGACCGCGAACCACTACCGCGGCTTTGTAAACAAGCCCCTAAGAGTTGGCATGATGCCACATGGCAAAAATCATGCACTAACCAGTTAGTGTGTGATTGGGTGGGAAATGGGTGGGTTAGGGGCAAAACATGGGCATTGATGGCACAGTGCACCTAACGCAGGCATCTTGGGTGCACACTATCTGCAGCTGATGCCATTAGTTAGTATAGGTGCACTTAATGTCACCTCAGTGGGTGGCATTAGGTGCACCCGCATGCCAGTTAATGCACTGTGATTGCTTGGCACAGCACTAAGAACAGGGGGATGAATGCACACACTCCCTGAAGATAGCACTGGCCTCCCAATCACATTTCAGTAAACATGTCCCTTAGTGGTCATGAGGAAAACGTTTGAGAAGTTGTGGCCTATATCAATTCCAGATTCACTTCTAGGTCGGTAATGGCAGTCACTTGGGAGGTCATTCCAGAACGTGAATAAGCTGGTTAGACATATGGGTTAGCCATTTTTCTAGTGAAAACATCTAAGACCGTATTCTGAAACACCATGGCCATGTATGTCTACGGCGCTAGCACGGGGATCTCTGAAAATGGGTTGGGACTGGGCGGAATGGTGACATGGTCAGCTGCAGAGACGTATAAAGGTTATTCAGGAAAGGCCTGTGTACGTCTTCAGTGTTTCCCGCATTCGTCCACATTATTCCTGTGGAAATGTGGAATGAGGGCAGGATTTAGAAAATGTTCTGCTCTGCTTTTCAATGTATCCCATTTGAAGAAGACTGTGACAATTATGTTTTGCGCTGATGTGTCTGCAGTCTGGAAAAACACAAAATACAGTTTTAAAGAACAGAAAGAAGAGGTGGGGAAAGGTTGTAAGGTAAAGAAACAATAATAAACACCCCTACATGAATATTAAGAAGAGCAATAGTGTTTATTTTGGGTATGCTGACATTTGCTGTTTGTGCTAAAGGAGCTAATCTAGGGTTCCCTAACAATTCCTATGTCCTGACAAATGTCCTGTTGATGTAGTCCTGGGAATCCATGCTATAATGTTAACCAGCTGTTGTTGATTGGTGCAGGGTATATTTTTTTGTGACTGCAAATTAGAATGTGTGTGTGTGTGTGTGTGTGTGGTTTGAGTGTTGCATGGGAGGATCTGGTGTGCTCATCTGCAAATCTGGGTGAACATGAATGCCTGGCTGGTACCTGGACTGTAGGGATGGCCGCAGCATCACCAGGTGCCAGTGTGGTTGGGCAGAAAAAAGCAGAACAGGTTCTCCATAGCTAAATGTCAAAACATATCCCTGTCACTAATAAGGGACCCTCAGAATGAGAGCATTCAACAGTTCAAACAGCACTAATACATGCCCAAAAGCACCATCACTGGTCTCTAAAAATGTACAATTCTGAGGATCCCTTATTAGTGACAGAGATATGTTTTGACATTTAACTATGGAGAACGTGTTCTGATTTTTTCTGGTCCATACTTAGCATTGTATAGACTGTTTTCAGAGATGACCAATACAAGCATAACTAAGGAGTTCTTCTACTGTCATGTATGTTGTGATGCAAGGTATGTCATGACAAACATCACTTTCTACTTGTTTTTATACTATCTTAGAGTGCCATTGAGATTATTTTGCAGTGTTCTGGGCATGCAAGACTAGTATATGTGGAGGCCAATTCAGACAAGTGCATCCCTGGGCTGTTCAGACATCCAAACAGCCCGGGGGTGCACCCGATTCTGCTCCCCCAGGGGCTAGATAGCCCTGCGGGAGCAGAATCACAGCATAAGGCCAGGATGTCCAGGATGTGCCCTGATTCAGGCACCCTGAATGTCCCGACACTTACTCAGCTAGCCCAGCCAAACTCCTGAATGGAGCAGTAATGGTATGGCGTCCTGTTTTCATGCCACTGCGGTTCCATGCAGGAGCCGCGAACCCCGGCCGACTGTCAAAATCTTCTTTCTCTGCAGCCCAACCCCCGATTGGGCCTACCGTGGCCAGGGTCAGGCTGCAGGGAACCCCCTGCACCCCTCACCTTGCTTTCCATGCTCGGCGTCCTCCTACTGCGATGTCTAGGGGGGCTTATTCCACCTTTGAGGTGGAATAAGTCCCTCGTGCAAATGTCTGGCCCTGGATGTACAGGGCCGACCTCGGAATTGGCCCTGTATGTTTGGGATCAGGTTCTCACCAAGAGTTCACCATACAACTTGCAAGTACATGCAGGGAGCTTTGTCTGCAGGTTTGGCACCCTGGAGTTTAGCAGGGATGGACATCCGAACCAGATGTACATCCCCACTAAACGCCATCTAGAATCTACCCCATAGTTTACTTTGCATCAACATTTATGTATCATCAGTTTTCATGTGTAGTTTGCATCAGCACAACACTGTCGGTGAGCACAGCAGCTTAGGAGATGCACGTTTTACAGAGAAAGCATGGCCATACACAGGAGGAGAGGAGAGGAATCGAAAAGGTCCATCTTTTCAGATTATGGTGAGCACGGAGACATACATAGCTGTTGATTGCATATACCTGTCTCTTGTACTCCATAGTGCTTTGTTTATGCCTTACTGAAAACCTCTATGTCCCCGATTCTGGGACTGCGTGTGCGTCTAACCCTGTGGCTGCGGAATCACATTTAAATCAGACCTGTTTTCGATTTGGACGTGCCCGCTGGCCAGACATGCAGGTTATGGAATCAGGCTCCATGTGTTTGTTGGTGGGAACCGTCAAAACATAGACAGCATGAGTCCTTCTTTCATTCATTACTTGCAACACAAAGTAATGGACATTTGTAAATAACTTTCCTCTTTGGGACATGTTATGATTAAGAAAGATTTCTGGTCATTATAAGAATGTTGCAACCCATCAGCCAAGCACAACTGAGCAGTGCAGGGACTGAGAGCGCACCACCCTGAGCAGGAGGCAAAGCTGCCGCACACCCTCCCTCAAGTTCCCCATGACCACTACTTCTGCAAATCATTTTGCTTTTTCTGTGCTCAAATATAAGCTCTTGGGGACAGGGCCCTTGAATTTTATTTTCCTAGCTCTATCACTGCTACACTGTTCCATCAGCAGGAGAGGAGGGTGACCACATCTTTTCAAAGGAATGTGCAAATCAGAACATTAAAAAAGGAAAAGAAAAAGATGCAAATGAATTGCTCAAAAAACTACAATTGAATGTAGATACTTTTTTTTATAGGCATGCTAACAGCTCACTGATAGAAAAGTAAAGACGAGTCAAATATAATAAAGACCTGGAAAATATTATAAATAAGGCAGAAAATGTTTAGTCAAATAGTTTATCCTACCACAGTGGAAGAATTCCCAGCCAGGATGTTTTTCACATACTCCTGCAACTTGTTACATGTGTGTAAAACAAAGGGAAAGGTGCAAACGAGACTCCGGAAGCACAACAGTTGTATTAGGACCTGATCTACTAAAGTCTGAAGTGACTTGGCAGAAGTGGGGCCCATGTGAAAATAGCGCAAAATGTCTGGAAACTCACAAAAATGCAAAATTTCAGGAATTTTGTGATACTTTTTATGCGACGTGCCTTTCTGAGAAGTCATTTCATACAGGTACACTTTGTTAAACCTTTGCGCAAAGTTCGCTTCACGCAAAAGTTTATTTAAATTTGCCATTAATGAGCTGCTGTAATGCAAAATCATGCAAAGTAGTTCATCAATACAAAACTCATGAAAATGCAGCTTTATGAATCCATTTTCACAATAAAAATAACTACATCCCTGGAGATACAGTTATATTTCCGAAATGCTAAATGAGGGACTTTCTATGGTGGCAACTGCTAGTTAAAGGGTCCTTGTGGCCCAAATCAAGGTCCTCTGTATCCTGGTGGGCAAGTGGCCCTCACAGCTCCCATCCCTAGCCCTGATGCAGGGCTAAAATATAAGAAAGAGACTCCCCAAAGCCCCACCCCTTACATCAAGAAATCTGAGAGTTGGCCCCACTCCTTTCCCCAACTCCCCCTCTCCCCCAGACCCCAGCTCATTCAGGTGATTGGGGGAACATGCGATGCAGAAGCAACCCCCATGTGCTCCTAACTCAGTGGCTCTCGCTATCAAAATGGCCACTGGAATGATTGGGGATTGCTCCTGGCCCCTATGTCCTCGGATTCCTGGCGGAGTCGAGGTCTGGGAGAGTGCATAAAGGGTATGGGGCTGGACCAGCCATCAGCTATTTTTTCGTAAGGGATGGGTACTAAGCTGTGAAACTTTTCATGGGTTAGTACGCGAGGTCCTGGGAGAGGAGTGCAGATGCACCCCTGGCTGAACTTTGTATAAAAGAAAGCCATGCTTTTGAAAACCTTTGTTTCCAGGTCTCTTACTGTGCATCAAATTGCTGGTAAGGTGGAAATACCGATCAATGACTTCTTAGGGAAGAGCAGAGATTAAATGCCATCAAACTGGCTGGCCTCAGTCAAGAACTAGGTGTCAGTGTTTTCCTGTGGGGTGATCCTTCACCCAAGCCTTCAGTCTCCCCCTCCCCCACCCGACCTTTCCTCCTATTCTTGTATGTGTGATTTTATGACCTTTGGCTTTTAAAAGTATTCTGGAGAATAGACCCAATACAGGCACAATACTGAAGCATTGGCCACACTGAGTATCATTTTTCAAGTATATATATATCTGTATACTTTTTATGTCTGCTCTGTGACTGTGGATTTGAGCACTCTATAAGTATATCTTTGAGAATAAATTAAGATATTTTTGAATCCTTGGTTTTATCACACCTTGATCACTTCAACTTGTTTCTCCAACCTAATTCATTTGTTATTCACCATTGCTCCTTTGTCTTTCACTGCCATCGTGGGTGGTTCACCTCTCTTTGATTTAAATTTATAGGTAGCCAAGTCTTGACACGCCAATGGAATAATGAGGGTGATCTTCTGATTTGATTAGTAAAACTAGTTTTTGCAGGCTGTGTTAGGTTTTCTAGCAACAAAATAGGCATTAGCTAAATGAATTACGGATATGAGCTTTCAAGATATTTGCTGATGGAACCAATGTGGTCTCAAAAACTCATGTATAACATCTTTGTGTAATCTGATGGTGGCTGATAATGGGCACTAGCAAGGAATCCAGCTGACTCCAGGGCTGACACAACTGCTCAAGCTCCCCAGTGTGACACAGACATTCTGCTATTTATGCTGCAGAAGTCACAAAGGCTGAACGGTCCCAAGGCTCAGGGAAGGAAAGCGTATTTGCACATCCACTCCCCACCTTGAGCCTCACTCCGCTTTTCCTCTACTCCCTCCACTCAGATTACCAGTAATTTTTTGCTGTCTCCTTTATCTCTCCTCCCCCTCTCCCTCCCCCTTCCCCGATCAGATGGTAGGAGGAATATTACATTCTTACAACGTTTCATCCACTGTCAAGCCCTAAGTGCGTTTTTGTAATTTTTCTAACCCTAAAGAGCTTTGTGCCCTGGGTAGTTGCCCTCTCACTCATCTCTAGTTACAGCTCTTCATGGAGGTCGGCGGCAATGAAGGATGTGAGAAAGAAGAGTAGCTGCCCCAGAACTGAGGGTGTGGCCCTTGAGTCATGTGCATTAGTGTCTGCCTGCTGTCAAAGCCTCTCTGTGAATATAGTTAGGATGCTACGTTAGTATTATAAAAGGATGTACCTATGATAGATTCCCTCAAAGCTTTGGTGATAATGGGGAGATCATCCACATCCACAAAGTGCAGGTGATCCTCTGGAGGTTGACTGGCAGCTGCCGAGAGCTCCTTGTAATTCCCCCGTCCAGTGCTGACAACAAAAACAGTCACGCCCATGTCTTTCAAGAGCTTCATGGGTTCGGCGATGTCATCAGTGGAAATACCATCCGTTACCCAAACTAATACCTTAGGGACATTGGCCCTTGCCCCTGATTCTTCTGTGAAGAGTTTCTCCTTGGCAAAGGACAGAGCTTGACCTGTATTTGTGTCACCCATGTACTGTTTTGTGTCTTGAATGGCTTGTTGCACAGCAGGACTGGAGGTGTGCTGGTTAAAGGGGAACTCCAGGATTGGAGTGGTGCTGATGTGAATAATACTGGTCTGGACATCACTGGGGCCAAAGGTGAAGGGCTGCAGGAGCCCACCGATAAATCCTTTCACGTTGGCAAATTCATAATAAGAGACACTTCCTGAACTGTCCAGGAGGAAGAGGATATCACCTTCACAGTCTGGAATAAATGGCGGAGGATCTGTCAAAAGTGGGAGAAAAAAGAAAAACATTAAGATCCTGTTACACTAATGGACATGTTTACTAAACAATGCTAACCGTTAGCGTAGGGCTTACCACATCCCAAGAGTGCCAAGCTAATAGTTAATGAGGGTCCCCACTCTAAAATTCCCACCTAATCAGTTAGTGCACGATTGGGTGAGGACTGGATGGGTTCAGGGCAGAATGTGGGCATTGACGACGCATCGTGGTTAGAATTGGCATTATGGGTGCACACTAACCGCGAATGTTGCTGTTAGCATGGGTGCACATTATAATCATGCTATTGGCAAGCAGACGCACATGCCCCCAAATATTAGCATGGGACAACCATGTTAACCTGGCAGCACAATCACGCACTACTGGTGTGCCTGTTAGTAAACATGGCCTTTTGTCTCAGTGAGGACTTCCTAATCTGATCAAGAAGACTTTCCTAGAGTGATAGGCTCTGTATTCCTGTATCCATCCCTTGAACAGTGAAATTCTGGAGGTGACAGGCTCTGTGCTCCTGTGCCCATCCCCTGAACCATTATGGTATGGAAGTGACAGGCTCTGTGTCCATCCCCTCTGCATTCAGGTAGACAGGGAAAAGATTCTGTATCCCTGTGCTCATCCCTTGAGCCATAGAGGTTACAAGGTCTGTATTCCTGTGCCCATCCACCAGGTGTTCCAGTCCTAGAGGTGATGAGCTCTGTTCCTATGCAGGCACAAACTTACAGGCTTATGCGGAAAACTGGCGCTAGACAAGCACTAAAGATGACTTTAACGCGGCCTGACGAAGCATATTTTTTAACGCTGGAAGCAGCAAAGAGAAGGCATGCAAATGACCCCTGCATTAACCATGTGCATGCGAATGAGCCATCGCAGTGTTAAGCTGGGAGAGCAAGCCAAACACGTGCACAGAAGAAGTCTGCGCTAGTTTGGATTGCTCTCCGGGCACCGCATGGCTAATTTGTATAGCAGCCCCAACAGTATTTTGATGGCATCAGGGGACGATCATGACATTGTAAAAAGCCCCTGATGCCATCAAAATACTGTCGGGGGCCGTGCCTGACAATAAAATGATCCCTGGTGGTCCAGCAGCCCCGATCCCACCCCTGACAGTATTTTGATGGCATCGGGGGACTTTCTCAATGCCATCAAAATACTTTCGGGGGTGGGATTGGGCCACTGGACCACCAGGGATCATTTTGTTGTCGGTTACAGCCCCTGACAGTATTTTCATGGCTTTGGGGGCTTTTCCCGATGCCTGATTATCTGAGGAGGAGATGATCTAGGCATTGGGGAAAGCACCTGGTGCCATCAAAATACTGTCAGGGGCACGCGTTAAAGGTTTACTTCTACTCAGACCCTGAAGTAAAAGTTTTGGTGCTGTGGCTAGTTGTGAAATTCTCTACGCCTGTCTCTGCATCGGGCATAGCTATGATTTGCATAGCAGCCCGGCTAATTATAATAGATTTAAATAAGTAAATTTCATTTAAATCCGCGTGGCGTTTGTTGGATGCTAGTTTTTCCGTCGGCATTTATGTCTGTTTCCTGCATTTGCAGGATAGTTAAAAGTGTTTAAACGTGGTGTTAGGGGCTCGTAAAGCCTGCGCTAGCTTTCTGCATCGGCCTGTTATATTTAAGCCCTCCGAGAACAGGGAAATACCTACTGTGCCTGAATGCAACATACCTTGAACTTACAGGAAAATAATAATAATATACATATTCCCTAGTCCCTGAGCAGAAGGTCAAATTCAGGGCCTCCATAGTGGGGAAGTCCATCTCAGTAGAGATGGGAACAGCTGCAAGTAACTCCCCTTCTTCCTTGGGTTCCCCCGCATTAAGGGTGCTGCTTGGGTGGAATTTACGCCGCTGCCCTGAGTCATCAGGCCCTAAAATACAGTGAGCAATAGATATTGCACATAACTGCAGCACAGCCCATAAAACATGGAAGGAAAAAAACATTGTTAGTTTACTATATCCTTTTAAGGATTCTTAATTTGTGAAACTCCGTTATCAAACGTTTAAATCCAGCAGCTATCTCTTAAGTCAGAATGGCAAGAGTTTTAGAAACTCACTGTCCTGAATGCCAGTCTCTAAATGTTAGCTAAAGTCTCATTTGAGATAGCAGAAAAGAATAATGCTCCTGGAATTAAACATGAATGTTGGGGTTCTTTCCTGTCTCTGACCTGTAGTTCATTTTAATGTCATTTCATCGCCCAGGGTTAGAAAATGTATTAATTTGCCCTCTGCTAAACTGGCAGTATATCAGGATGCTTTATCTAGCGGCTCTTCTTTCTACAAACATTATACAATAATACAAATATCCTCAGCATTGCCCATCCCAGCTATGGAGGGATAAAATGATAGTAAATCTTAGTGAGACCCCACCTCCTCCCCAATTGACAACTTGTCCCCCCAGAAAACGATGCCACTGAGTGGGCTACAGAAACAAGTCACAGAAAATGTGCGTGTGAAGGGGAGGAGGGGGATATTCAGCGGTGGCAATTAGCCCTTATACAGTGGCTAGCCATCTCTGCTGAACTTTAGATCTAGATATTCAATGCGGGGCTATATCCAGCCACTGGCATTGATATCTGGGTTAACTATATAGCGGTGAAGCTAAGCGGACTGTAATGTGGATGCCAGTGTGCGTGACCTTGACATCTTCTTAGGGTCTGAATGTGTCATTCTCCCCTGAAGCGCAGAGGCCTCCACTACAGATTGCATTCTCAGTGACTCTACCAGAAGGCTTCACCGAGAAATCGTGAGACATTAGCAAGGAAATGCCAACTACCAGAGGGGAAGTCCTCAGCGGTAGAGCAGTGGTTGGGTGAGCTCAACAGGAGCGGTGTTTGAGGGGAGTTCGAGGCTTGGAGACTACAGGAGATGTATCACCCAAGGGCGCTTTTAGAACAAGCTTCTCCTGCTATAGTAATGAAACTTTCTTCATCTGCAAATCTGACTTTTTCTTCTCTTGAATCTGCCTTTGTTTTGCATCGTCCTAAGGAAATTTCTCTTCAGGCTATATGAGAGGCTATTTCCCAGCTAGGCAATGACTTATTCCCTTAGTTACAGATTTTCTCTATGAAAGTTCAAGAAAACATTTCAACACTGAGAATTCTGAAGAACCGATTTCTATTTCTAATGACCAAAATGTTAAAATTCAGACTTTGCAGATTTCTGTTACAGCAATTGTTAAGGATAATATTATCACAAAGAATCAGATGGACGTTCTGAAAAATAGATTTGGAGACCTGTGCTGATCTGTTTTCAGTAGGAGCGCTATGAATGTCATTGGGGACCAACTTCCTAAAACAGGAAGAATCTATAGAAAGAAAAACTCTGATTTTCTAAATTAGTACCTGAAAAGGTGCTGAATAAGTGGCAGATGACAAAGAGTAATGGTAAACAGAGATCACTCCAAGAAAAAGACATTACCAGTAATGTGCTTCAGTTATCAGTTCTTGGTCCGATTCTTTTCAACTTTTTGTAAGCAATATTGTGGAAGGGCTATTGGAAAGGTTTTGTCTTTTTGGGGATGGTACCAAAATCTGGAACAAAGTAGGCACTTTGGAAGACCTGGATAACATGAGGGGGATCTAGTGAAGCTTAAGTAATGGTCTAGAATTTGGCCGATAACACAGCTAGCATTTAGGAGTATGTTTACTAACACATGACACTTGCGCATATTTGGCTCCAAGAATTGGCCCACGCTAACTCCTGGGGGATGTCCACATGTCCCCCTGCTGTTAGCATTTTGGAGCTGTGGCTCACTGTGCTAAATGGCATGTGGGTGGCACTTAGTACCATCCCTTGACAAGGCGATAAGTACACCCGCGCTAAAAAAATCATGGTTAAGGCATGCCAATGACACCCATGCTGACCTTGACATACTGTCAGTGCCCACGCTTCACCTCTAACCTGTCCAGTTCCTCACCTATTGATTAGCATAGGATTTTACCATGGTGCCTCATGCTAACAGCATGGTGCAATTAGCGTGCAGTTAGCTCTATGCCAAGGGTTAACATGGTTTAGTAAGCATGCCCCTTAATGCAAAAAATGCAGAGCCATGCATTTGGGCTGACCCAAGGAACGGTACAGCATAGAGTGAAACGTTTTGTACACAAAAGATGAGTAGCACCTTGAGGGTGATCAAATCTGATGATCTTAAGATGGCTAATAGGTAGATAAGTTCACAGCCAAAGTCAGAAGGATGTTTGGGCGCATGGGGAGAAGAATGGTCAGCAGAAAAAAAGGAGGCAATAGTGCCTCTGTACAGGACTGTGCCCTGTGTGACTTATGAACCTAGTGCCTCCTTGTCTCCAGCGGCACACAGGGACTCGCTCTTCTATGACTTCCTGAAAGCCTACTGATGACATCAGCACCCCTTCTGTTCTTGCGCCCTGTGCAGCCGCACTGCTCGCCCAGCTCTTGGTACGGCCCTGCCTCTGCATTCATCTCTGGTGAGACCTCATTTGTAGCACTGTGTGCAATTCTGGAGTCCACACCTTCAAAAAGCTGTAAACAGGATGGAGTCAGTGAAGAGGGCGACTACCAAAATGATCAACTGCTTCCATTCTACTAAGCATATGGGGTCAGATTTAAAGGTCTAAATATGTTTGCCCTGGTGGAAAGGTTGGATAAGAGAGATATAATGGAGAGACTTAAATACCTTCAAAGTATAAATGCAAGGGAGGCAGGCTTCTTTCAATGAAAAGGAAGATTCATAGGATAAGAGAGAAAGGGGGCAGACTCGGAAATAATCTAAAGAAATATTTCTTTATGGAAAGGATGGTGGATGCTTGGAACAGTGGAGGTGGTGAAGACAAGGACAATATCTCATTAAAGAAAGCACGGGACAAGCGCAGAGCAACTCTGAGGGCGAGGAAGGGAATGTAAAACGGAATAGTTGGTATCGATGGGCGGCCTGGATAAGCCATGTACGGTTTTTCTCTGCCGTCATTTTCTCTGTTTCTATCACAAATCTGCTATCTAATAACAGCAGAACAGTTGATAACATCACAAAGCAATTATTCTCACTTAAATTAAACTAAAAATGAACGGCCATAAATCCTGTTTTTGAGCAGGCTTTAAACGGCAGGAACTGTTCAAGGTTACAAAGAGGAGCCTTGGAACTGTACCAACAAACCATCCAAAACAAAACCGAGAGCATTTCATTCGCTGTAAATCAGTTCTGTCAGTTACTTCTAAAAGTAGCTGTTAAAAACCCCCTCAGTCAGATGCAGGGCACACCCAGAAGTACCTTTTCTGTTCTGGAACCAGTCCAGAGCAAACACGGAAATGTCCTGCAGCAGCAGAGCTCAGAGGGAGACTGAAAATTACACTGTGATTCAGCTCCAGCCGCAGGGACCACAGCGTGGCATGTGCCGGGTGCTACAGAGATGTTCAAATGAACTACAAACAGATTCATCCTTCAATGCACTCGTTCTTTCAGTAGATACGTTATGTTATATGAGTAGGGAATTTTCAGATAGGGGTATGCTGCTTATAACACAAGACACACATCCGGATCACCACTAAGTCTGTTTACTTTAAACTCAGATCCCTACGGAACCTACATCCTCTCCTGACCAAGCCTCCATCACCCCCATCATTGACTGCTGCAACTCAATATACTAGGGGCTCCCCAAAACCACCATCCTTCCACTCCAGCTAGTCCAAAGCACCGCCACACGCTCCATATTCGGAGCCTTCAGAAAGAACCTGAAGACACACCTCTTTCTTGAACACTTCGGCACTGATCAGCCAATGGACCCACAGCAGGATAACCCCGCACCTAACACACATCACCCCTCCATCCCCACAGGAAATTCATGTAGCTCATGATGTTACATTCCCAGTATTGCTGTTTGATATTACCCAATTGCTAACCGCGATGCTACATGATGTGATATTCTCACTACTGCTGTCTGATACTAGCCGATTGCACTCTCGCTGTTAAAATGTTGATGTTATGATGTAACTTGTCTACATCGCCTCTGCTACCCCACCTTTTGCACCATGTTGATTGTACACCATTTTGACTGGTATAACAAAAATAAATAAATAAAAAGAAGAAAAAGACAGCCCACACCTGAATCCATTTTTCATATACTGCTACTATTTCCTTCACCACACTCTCTTCTCTAAGACTTTATGGTGAAGCAAAGCTCCCGTTACAGTGAAAAACCACTGGGCAATGGAGGTTAATAGAAGGCACTTTTACTAAACCCTTTGTCCTTTTCACAGCCTTACTAAACACAGAAGCAACATTATTCAGGTTTGGTGGGAAAGGAGGGAGATAAATACAGCTCTGGTTTCTGATAGATCGGCGAGGGGTCCCTGCTGCTATAGGGCAGCTTTTCAAGGAAAACTTGGCGATGCACTCGAAGCTGGGCTTTTATGAAAAGGCATCTTTTCCCCATCGCGCGGACATTAATAATTTGCATTACTCATGCCCATCTGGTAGCATATGCAGTGTTAGCAAAGCCCACGTTTTTTCCTCTCAGTCTATACTATAATAAATAACAAAATGCACAACAGAATAATACAAAGAAAATATCCCTAAAAAGGGGTTGGAACGATAATACAAAGAAGCAGCCCTCTATAATATATCAAAACCCAAATTACTAAGGGGTATGTTTACTAAACTGCGTTAGTGCAATTCGCGTTAGGAGCCGCGTTAGTGGAAGGAAAGCCAAAAAAGGACATGGGTGGTACATCGTAACCGATAACGCGCAGTTGTGCACGGTATTGCGCGCCGCGCAACGATCGCTACAGCACACGCGCTACTGCGCGCAAGCTTAAGACAGCGCGCAGACACCCAAATACAGAAACAGAGCTGTAGCACAATGGTTACTACACAGACTGATGGTACAAGGGTCATGGGTTCGATTCCCCAGTGTGCCTAATGAATAAGGCTGGCTGAGGCATCATGTGTAACCCTTTGAAGGCTGTCAGACGGCTGCCTGGGTGAGAATCTTCACACTCTTGGCAAGTGCATATTTCTATATGATTTGCAAGGTATTGTGGGCAATGTAGTTCATTCACACCAGACACAGCTGCTGACAATAATTTAGTTGTGCTCTTGGGTAAAGCCAATAAGATATTTATTTATGGGGTTATTTCTCCCAACACAGATATGCTTGGTAGCACATAAATTAGGTTACTTGCTTTCAGTGTTAACTTGGAAAAACAAAGTTAAAATCAGGAAAACAACAAATGAAAAGCCACAAAGCAAGAAACAAACTGTTCTTTTCAGGTTAACTTCTGATTACTTCCCACATAGATACAGAAGTGATTCTCTCCTAGCTCACAAGCAATTAGGTAAGGCTTAATTGCTAGCAGTTACCAGCTGAAACCCCTTAGCTGGCTTGCCTTCCACTGTGTGGGTCAAATCCTGCTTCAGGAGCTTTTCTGAGTAGATTAAAGAACAAATTTGTATTTCTTTGTGATGGTTGCTGTACTTTATAACAGAAAGTTACCAACGGAGTTTAGATAGAGAGCAGTCCATATAAACAGGATCCTCATCTGCTCTTATTCCCCCTTGTTCAACAAGCATGGGTTCAATATCATGGATTGGCACAGATGAATCTCTCAATGGAGCATTTTCAGGAGAATACTTGTTTCCCTGCTGTCTTTCAAGGTTATAGCTAGGGCATAGATCAGTGTTCATACCTGAGCTTCCATTGCTGCTAGAGTTCCTTTCTATATAGCCTGGCCAGTATGTAGTCCAGTTCTTATGTCCAGCCTTCCAATCCAGATCCCTGGACACTGGATCTCTCTTCACATACCTTCTGGCACAGGTCTTAGGGTCCCTTCCACGTGCAGCCGTCTCCCTCACAGGTAGCCTCTGGTGATTCCTAGCTCTGCAGCACCATTCCTCTGGCTTTCCCCAGTCCAATGGTGTATGCTGGCCCTTGAAATGCCTCCCAGTATACGTACTGCTTTGGACTCTTCTAGACCTCTCAAAGGCTTTTCTCTTCCTTCTTCAAAAAGGGTCTCTTTCCCTCTCTGTCCGTCCGGTTTGGCTTCTGCTTCTGATGATCCTTCAGATGAAACTGAGGATAATTCTCTGGATATCCAAGGTGATCATGAAGATGGTCATCTGTAGAATAAACTCTACTCTTATTCTGCTTAGATGAGTGATCCTCCCTAACACAGCGCAGCTGTGCTGAATCAGGCCCTGCCCTTTGAGATGAGTGCTTAGGGATTACCTCATAGCCCTCCTGATTGAACACACGTTTCCTCACTTCAGCTCCTCTAATGGCTGTTGGAAACCTGGTGCATTCTGGGACTGGTAGTCTTTTATGGCAAAATTCTGTTTTCATATTTCTACCAGAACTGACAGGTTGCTTGTTCAGAGTCACTTCACCTTTTCTATAGCTCCTTCCTGAGCTATGATAAGCTTCCTTATCACAAGGCCTACGATAATATTTTAATCCACATTCTGCAGCCAGGTTAATGTTTGCACATGTCAGGAAAATTGTACCCGTCGTACCCAATATGTTCTAATGGTGACGTTCCCTCTGGCATGGTCATGTATTATATACCATGTGATAGGAATATATAGGCAGAAGATGAGATCCCGAAAGTACTGGGCTTGGCCTGGAAAGGGTTAAGTAGTGGGCTGTGAGGAAGTTTAGCTGTACCTGAATAGTGCTGCCAGCAAACACACCCTCACAGTGGCGTAACCTAAGGTGCCACATAAGGAACCCTAGAGGGCACTCCATAGGGCACATTATAAAGTGCGCTGTCTGCCAAGGCACCCTATAATGTCCCCTATAGAACACCATATAAGGCACCTTATAAGGTGCTTTATAGGGCGCCGTATAAAGCGCCCTATAGGGCGCCCTATGAGCCACCCTAAGGGGACAGTACCCTGAGGGTGGTCCTGCTGGCAGAACTAATATACAGTAAAAATAGACAATGCCTAAGACAGCCCTATTGATGAACCCCACTGTGGGTTCTGAACCTATGTCCTCCGGCTCCACAGGCATTGAAGTAACCAGTGGGCTAGAGTTGCTAACAAACAACTGGCTGGCTACAGGAGGACTGCACGGCACCACACCCACATTCTGCTGTGGTTACCAGGATAGGGGTAACCCACCCGTACCCATGATGCACTGCACATGCAAATCAGTAGTCGAGAGATGGGCACAAGATCGGGTATGCACCCCCACAGCACCTCGGCCTTGTAGGGGGAACAGACTGTGTGTAGCACTGCCACAGAGTAGCCACAGACAGTCACATTGTGCGGGTACAGTGCCCACCCTGAGGTTGAGGTGGGGCGCCCAGCACCAGGTCCACAGCACCTTTCATGGCTGAAATACGCCATGCTGCAGGACCCCATCAGTGTGTGATAGGTAGGTCCGTTAGACACACCTAGGATACAGCTGTGTCCTGCTGTATGTCCTGGTCATGTCTAGTCCCTATGGGCGCTGTTGCACCCAGACCAGTGCATATCCTGTGTTGGTGCCATCGTTACCTGCTGTGGGGGAAGGGGGGGTTGGTGTATGGACCCATAGGCAGATTATGTACCATCACACAACCCACCCTCTGGGGCTCAGGGGGAAACAGGATCACCCACCAATAGATCCACAGTCTACCTCCCTGCAAGGGCAGCGGTAGAGGGGACCAGCAACAGCAGTCCTGCTGGGGAACAGACAGAGCGGCACACATCCATAACACAATAGCAGACAGACGGTAGGCCTGGAAATGCTCAGCTGCCCCCCACCATTATCTGACATTCTCCAGCAGCAAGCCGCTGCACCCTGCAAGGTGTTCCAGCAAGACAGCATACTAGCTGCAGACAGTCCGCCAGCTAGACCATAGTGCATGGTCCTGGAGAAGATGCATGTACCCTGAACGGGGATGTCAGCATACACACCAAGCAGATAAGTCAGTGATTGGGCCCCAAAAGGAAACCCATATATATCACATTAGAAAAATGCTATATAGCACTATGGGGGAACCTAGCCATGCCGTGGTCACTGCTCAGTCAGGGTGAGAGTGACCTCCCAGCAGGACATGCTGTGGCCACTCTGTCCGTGCAGGTGGTACCGGGCACTACAATGTCCAAGCTATTGCCCTATGCCCTGCGCAGATGCGGCAAGGCCAGGCCACCCTATCCAGGCTATTCCCACGGTACCTTGCTCCTCATTATGCACATTGGCAGGCCAATACTGGGAACAGTGCTAGCAGTGTGGGCTGTGGAGGGTGTTGGAAGCCACCACACACTGGATAGACAGACACACACTCCCCACACCTATGCCAGCATTGTGCAACTATAGAGGTGTTGGGCAGCCCAGGCCACCACACCAGTCCTGGGCACAGTGCAGGCATGGCTATGGTACGCAATACTGTAGGAGTCACTCCCCAGGTTGGTAAACACTGTCAGACACAGGACCTGTAGCACACTCCACAGACATCAGAGAGGTTGCTATGATGCAGCTCACTCAGGAACTTGTACTTAACCTAGGAATTGCTATCTGCCAGTAATCATAGCAACCTTTTGATAGATGTGTACCATATTCCCAGGTTTAGGGTGGCATTACTACGGTATGCATGTGCTAGTATTGGGAGATGCACGCAGAGCCCAAAGTCCTGCCTCTCCAGGAGGCTGTGGATAATGGGGCCTGTGGGTGCGGGTGTGTCTGCCCTGTTGGCTGCTGCTTTACGGCAGAGGTTCCCAACTCCATTCCTGTGGTGCCAAACACTGTTCGGGTTTTCATGCTGTCCCTCATGAATATGCATGAGATACATCTGCATACCATGGGGGTGGCGCATAGAAATGCAGCACAGGCATCTTCATCAGAGGCAGCATGGAACCGGAATGGTGTTTGGCCCTCCAGGACTGCATTTGGGAGACTCTGCTCTAGGTACTGTGCATGTTTATGGTGTCTGTGCTCTGTAGGGTAAAATGTGGGTGTTTTGGGCATGTTTACGTCATCTGCAAGAACGGTTCTGTCTGTATTAGCACGTTATAGTAGTGGGTAAAATATGAGGACTGGGTTGGTGGAAACCACAGCTGGGACTTGAACCTGTGACCTTCTGCTTCTGAATACACTGCTTCTGTGCACTGCACCACCATGTTCTCACAGAGATGGTGCATTCCCTGGTGCTACCATGACTGTTGGTCAGACAGGGCCTGTCTGCTGCAGTGCACGGCACCCACCTACACAGGGCTAGGCCACGGTCTGCTGTGGGCAGCTGTCACTGCCCCCTCCACCACCAGTATCCCTCAGCCACCATGCTGACATGCCCTTCTGCTGGTGGAGCTGGTGGTGCGCAGTCCCAGGCCATCCAGTGTGCAGGTAGACAGCTGCCTATGGTGCGGGTTCTGGGGTAGGGGTGCCTGCATAGCTGTCCACGCTTTCCCCCAGCACCACTTGCCAATGTTCCGTGCCATTGGGGGTACCTGCTGGGTACTATTCCCTGTGACACTGTGGGAAGCACACTCTTGCCCATGTTGGGCCCTCAGAAGTTGCTGTCTGGCTGCTCTACTGTTTCACTGTGGCCCAGCTGCACCACAGCATGTGCCGCCTGCAGCCTCCTGCAGCCCTCTGTATCCCCTTTTGCAGTATCTGCCCGGTTTCCTGTTCCAACATGCCCGCCCTGATGTTGTGGGACATGTGCATGCCATAGGAACCCTGTCCGATGGTGGGGAAATCCCTGAGCAGCGCTATTTCACTGTGGGCCCATGCACCTTGTATGGGGACGGAGTATGGACCCTTCCACGAATTATATCTGTTCTATGGAGCTTACTCGGGGGGGGGGGGGTTGATGTTTCTCATTGCTACCACTATTGGCCAGCTTGGTTGTTGTTTTTTTCCAGTTTGTTGGGGTCATTTTCGGTGTTTCTGTGCCCTTTTGTTCTTTGCACATGTATCACACTTATCACCTTGTTTTGGTTTCCCTGCCTAGGCTGTACATTGCTGACACGTAAATGGTTTCTCTCCCCTTTAATGTGCTTTTACCGGTAGGTTTTCATTCGCGTTGGAATTCAGCTCTGAAATTCAGCGCGTTGGTGTGAGGGGAGCCTCTCCCAGCCCACTCTCTGCCCATTGACCCCTTCTCTCCGCCCTCTCTCCACCTTCTGCGGTGTTTTACCGCGCCACAGAGCATTACGCTCGTTAGTGCGTGATAGCGCGCGCTATAGCGCGTTTATGATCATTAATGCACTATAGCGCATGCTGTAGCACGCTAATGATCATTAAAATTGTACAACATGCGTTATTCACGTTTACCGCAGTTTAGTAAACATACCCCTAAGTCAAAATAGGAGAAAAAAATACAAAGAGCAATCACCCCTTCCCCTGCAAAAAAGTCTCCAATTTGAGCTACTTGAACAAAAACATAATGATTACCCAAATAGGTAATTAAACCTTTACAAGAAACGTTTAACGCAATGGAAGCACCAAGAGCCAAGACTCGAGGTCTCAGCCCTAAAAATGCTTTCCGCTGCTTCCGTGTTAACCTAGAAATATCCGGAAAAACCTGAAGAGCCTGGCCACAAAACATTTCATGCCTCTTAGTAAAATATAAGCGCAAAATAGAACCTCTATCAGCTTCAGCCATAAATGAAATCACTAAAGTAGCACGCCCTAGAATCTCATCCATAGATGACTCAAGAAAACCTGAAGGATCTAGACTATCTGGAACTACCATATCTAAAGCAATCGTGGGCACATCTCCACTCTCTGCCGAAAGCTGATTACGAGAAGGAATATAATATATCTTTGAATACTGTACAGCTTCAGCACCAGGATAACACAATATCTCCTTCAAATACTTCACAAAACAAATTGAGGGAGAGAGGAAATGTGTGTGCGGGAAGTTCAAAAAACGCAAATTCTTACACCGTGATACATTTTCCAGGGCTTCAATCTGACATTGTAACAAAGAGAAATCCTGACTGGTAGTGGCTATTGAAGCCTGCGGAACAGGCACCAAAAACTCCAATTGTTGAAAACACTAGTCCAACAAACCTAATTTAGTGTCATGCTCTGCAAGCTTCATGCCCACCTCCTTTGAGAAATCAGATACTTTAAGGAATGATGACTGAAGGGAAAGTTCAGTATGCGTTACAACTTCCCATATATCCTGTATGGAAACTTCTTTAGGAGGAGTAAGTTTATCCGGAGTAGATACAATTGGCTCAATTGAGGATGGTAGGGGGTGTGACATATCCCAGATAAGGTCTAAAGTTGTCCGCAAACTGGAGGAGAACATTCACTCCCAACCAGGAAGGCATCCCCTCCTTCTAATTGACCACTCTGACTGGCGGGGTTACAGCACCCTGAGCTAAAGGAGATGAAGAGGACACGGTACTCACTGATAGAGAAGCTACATCCTGCTAGAAAGGACGTGCCTTAGACACTGGAATAACAAGTTTAATATGAGCGTCCATCGGGCCAACTACCTTTACTAGTCAGATTTAGAGATATTTGCTTTTTCCGCTTCCCCATAGGAGCACCATGACCCTCCTCACAAAGCCTACGTTTTCTGAAGGGTCTCCAAAGGGGCATCACGAGCCCCTTTGGACACACCCCTTTGGAGCACGCGCCCACAGGTCACATGGGTATAGAAGCCAATAGCAAGTGCAACCCTCACTTGGCTTGCAGCTTGTCGTGCTGTGAGGGCTTGTGTGCATCAGTGATGCTGAGAGCTAAACTATCGGTAGTTTAACTACTGGCAGGGTCTCCCAAGATGGACAGGTCTCAGCTGAGGTGCCAGACCAAGACAAACCACCCATCTGGGCAACAGCAGAATGGGATAGTGTTGACGGCGGAGGATCACATTTCTGTGACAACGGCAGCAACACCAAACTTAAACTGCGCGGAAGAAAGGCCCGGCAATTTACTTCTGTATCTTGCCATGAAAACCAAATAGATAGTTAAACAAAACAAACTGTGCTATAGTGCTGGAAGATGAGACCCGGAAGTCGGAAGGCACTCAACTAGCTACTGGGGAAGAGCTGAAGAGTAAAGCCAGCATTTATGATGTGGTTGGATCAAAGCCCTCGGGACATCTGACTGCTGATGTAGCTGCGCATGAAATGAGAGTCAGAAGCTGTAAAGATGTCTTACATCTTGGGATATGGAAAGTATGAAGCATGAACCAAGGGAAGTTGGAGGTGGTCAAGAATGAAATGGAACGTGTACAACTTGATCTGTTGGGTGTCAGCGAACTGAAATGGACTGGCATCGGGCACTTTGCATCAGATGATCACATGGTCTACTATGCTGGAAATGAAAGACAAAGAAGAAATGGTGTTGCATTTATAATAAAGGAGAAACTTGCAAGAACTGTAATGAAATACAATGCAGTCAGCGAACACTTAATCTCTATTCGTCTACGAGGAATGCCTATCAACACAACTATAATTCAAGTATATGCCCCAACAACAGCTGCAGTAGAGAATGAAATTGAAGAGTTCTATGAACAAGTACAAGCTGAAATTGACAGAACATGCAAACAGGATATCCAGATAGTCATGGAAGAAGGCAAAGTAGTTGGAAAATATGGACTTGGCAACAGAAATGAAGCTGGAGAAAGACTGATAGAATTCTGCAAGACCAACGATCTATTCATCTCAAACACCTTCTTCCAGCAACACAAGCGGTGACTGTACACATGGACTTCACCCAATGGATTGTTTAAAAATCAAATTGACTACATCTGTGGAAGTCAACGATGGAAAAGTTCTATAACATCAAGAAAGACAAAACCTGGAGCTGACTGTGGTACAGATCATCAACTACTAGTATGCAAGCTCAAGCTAAAGTTGAAAAAGAGCCAACCACTCATGAATGCAGCAAAATATGACCTTGAGAATATACCACTGGAATTTAAAGACTGCCTGCAAAATCGATTTGCTGCTTTAGATACAAATGACAGAGCTCCAGAAGAGTTATGGAATGACATCCAGAAGGTTGTGTTGGAAGAAAGCAAGAAGTCTCTACAAAAGGTGAAAAAGCAAAAATGGCCAAAATGGATGACGGAAGAAACTCTGAAAAATTGCCCAGAAACGCAGAGAAGCTAAAGTCAGAGGAGAAAGAAAGACAATAACAGAACTCAACAGAGATTTCCAATGTGCAGCAAGACAGGACAAGGAAAAGTACTACAACGACGCATGCAAGGAAATAGAAGCAGAAACTATTAGAGGAAGAACAAGATCGTCTTTCCTAATGCTACAAGAGTTAAAGAAAAAGTTACAGCCTTGAACTGGAATGTTACAAGATGCTCAAGGTTTTATGTTGAATGATGCTGAGAAGATCAAGAAAAGGTGGAAGGAATATACAGAGTTTTTATATGATAAAGATCAAGTAGACCAACAGTCGTTTCAACCTGTACCTTATGATCGGGAACCATTGGTGATGAAAGAAGAAGTTGAAGCAGCATTGAAAGCCTTATCAAAGAACAAAGCACCAGGCATTGATAGCATTGCCATAGAAGTATTACAGCAATCTGATGCAGCTGTTACCATACATACAAGGCTCTGCCAAGAAATATGGAAGACAACATCATGGCCAACTGACTGGAAAAGATCTGTGTTTATACCAATACTAAAGAAAGGTGATCCAACTGACTGTGGAAATTAGCGCACAATCGCTCTGATCCCACATGCCAGCAAGATTCTACTGAAGATTATTCAAAAGAGACTACAACCATACCTGGAACAAGAACTACCTGAAGTGCAAGCAGGGTTCAGGAAAGGGCGAGGAATGAGAGACATCATTGCGGATGTGAGATGGATCCTTGAAAAGACTAAAGAATACCAAAAGGATATCTATTTGTGCTTTATTGACTATAACAAGGCTCTTGACTGTGTAAACCATGAGAAACTCTGGGCCACATTAAGAAGCATGGGTATACCAGAACACCTGATCGTACTCTTGCACAATCTGTACATTGATCAAGAAGCAACAGTTCAAACGGAACAAGAAGAAACAGAATGGTTTAAAATAAGCAAAGGTGTAAGACAAGGCTGCATACTTTCCCCCTACCTGTTTAATTTATATGGAGAACAAATCATCAGAGAAGCAGGATTGTATGAAGACAACAGAGGTGTGAAGATTGGTGGAAGACTCATCAACAACCTTCGCTATGCTGATGATACCACATTACTGGCTGAAAGTAAAGATGATCTGAAACATTTGCTTCTCACAAGAAAAGAACATAGTCTCAAAATGGGCCTGCACCTTAATGTAAAGAAGACAAAGATCATGACAACTGGCATAATCAACAGGTTCATCATTGAAGGAGAAGAAATTGAAATTGAACATCTTTAACCTACTTGGTTGAACTATCAATAAAGAAGCAACAAGCAGTCAAGAAATCAAATGACGCATTGCTCTTGGCAGAATGGCTATGAAAGACCTAGATAAGATTCTCAAGAGCAGAGATGTCTCTCTCCATACAAAGATTCGACTTGTTCAAGCCATGGTATTTTCAATAACATCATATGGATGTGAAAGCTGGACAGTGAAAAAGATAGACAGGAAGAAAATTGATGCCTTTGAATTATGGTGCTGGTGGCGAATACTGTGTATACCATGGACTGCCCGAAGAACAAACCAGTCGGTACTAGAGGAGATCAAATCTAAGCTTTCTTTAGAAGCTCAGATGACAAGACTTCGACTTTCATACTTTGGACACATCATGCGAAGAGACAGATCATTAGAGAAAGACATCATGCTTGGCAAAATAGAAGGTCAACGCAAAAGAGTAAAGCCAGCAATGAGTTGGATCGAGACAATAACAGCAGCTACGGGTACCAGCCTGACTCAAGACCGAACACAATTTAGGATAGCTATCCAGAGGGTCGCCATGAGTCGACTCCGACTCGACGGCACTTAACAACGACAACAACAGCAAGTGCAAAAGAACAGTTGAGCAGGAAACAGGTGTCCACCTCCTTGAAGGCTTTCAATATTATATATAATTTACAGATAGAATACAGAGAGCTTGAATTGGGATCACATTTCTTCCTGTGCTAAGGTTCTCTTTCCCTGTATTCATGGCCTGAACGTGTCACTTCTGCTAGCAGTGATATTTGATGACAATAAGCGCAGCAGCATCAAGGGCAGAAAAGAAGGTGATGTCAGCAGAGTTACCAAGTGACTCCAGGTCATCTACACAGGCTGAGCCAGTCCTGGTCTTACTTCCATTGCGTAAACAGACTTGTAGTTTTATATGCAAGAGTACAAGTCCACAGATTCCAAGTGATAAAACCAGGACTGGCTCAGTCTCTCCTTCATGACATGGAGTCAGTTATTAACCAGAAGCAGGAGCACATCTCCCGCTGGGCATGAGAAGGATAGAGAAAAAGGAAAAAGCAGGGCACTGTGCTTCCACTGAGTTATTTTGCTTGCACAGTTGCTTAGCGTTCGGAAACTAATCGTCTCTCTTGCTGTTCCCTCACTGGCACATGCTTGCTGCCTAGGAAGCTCTAAAACCCTTGCCAGCAACACACTACTGTCTTGGCTCTGCCACCACAGGATACCGGCAGTCAAAAACAATTATCCATGGCAGCAAAGGGTGCGGTTCATCCCTCACTGGCAGGGAGAAGCCTTTTCCCTGTGCCAGGGCAGAGGAGGTAATAGATCCTGGGTGAAAATGTATTGAGTTGATTTGTCAGGGAGCCTTAAAGGTGGGGACTGAAAAATGTGTGATGGAAACATTGTTCTCCCTCATGAAGGTTTCTAAAGGAAATAAAAGGGACATAGAGTTGATATGGAAGGGCAGACTAGATTGGACCTTATGGTCTTTTTCTGCCGTCATGTTTCTATGACACTATCCTAGTGCATTCCAGAGGAGCCTGTGCTGAAAGTCTGACACCGTTTGCTTGCACTTAGAGCTATAAAAGAGATTTATTCTCTTACAGGGCCCTCTGCCATTCAGTAATCCTCAGTTACTGGATGCCCTTCATGGTTCTCTGGTTCCGGAAAGAGAGATTTGGGGCCAGTCCTGGATTACTGACAGCCCCCTCCTCTTGGGTTCAGTAGTATTGATTTCTAAATGTAAACTAGAAGAACTACAAATACCATAAAACACTGGGGATATGGTTTAAAAAAAAGGGCTGGTAAGAAAATAAGATCTTCCTTCAGCAGGGCAGGATTAACCCTTTAGTAGGCCCTAAGCAAGCAAGTGCAGTGGGTCTCCTATTGTAATAGAAACACATTTTGAAACTCCCACAATAAGGGTCTCGCTAGGTTCTGACATCAGAGGAGAATTAGAAGAGAAAGAAGTGGCAGGTAAAATGCTCTGGTTACCAATTCCTGCTGCCAACTGGAGGTCGCAAAGGAGAGGCTGATGGAGAATAGACAAGAGTTCTGTGGCCAGTGGTGGCCCTGGTCCCACCCTACTGTTCTTTCTGTCAGCAAATTTCTGCCTTGGGAGCCACTAACTTCAATTAGCCTCTCCTAAGCACTGGTGCACTGAACATGTACCTAGTTTGTCTATGCCTTAATTTTGCCCCATCCTTTAGAAAACTGTATCACTTGAAAACTGTGCCAGAGACGTCAGCTAATTTGGTCTCACTGGTTGACACAGGCAATGAAGAAGAAAAACCAGGCTGGGGCTGGATCCTTGTGATGTTAGTAGCTGAACAATGATAAGGTCAGGCTCCACACACTCTCTAATAAATTCCCTTGGAATAAGGAGAAAGTTCTCTCAGCAGCTTTTCTTTCCCAGTGGGCTGAAAAAAAAGTGAAGTTTCATAATAGCAAAGATGTGAGGCCATTCGTTAGTGAGATGCTTTTTAGAGGGTTTGGAGCTTTCCGTTCATACGCTGGCAGGTCTCATCCCGTACGAACACAGAACTTCTTTGTTAAAGAATGGGAAGACGTATGTGTTGGTTACCCAGCAACCACAGAACTAACAATGCACTCTTTCCACACCCATCCACTCTCATCTACCTCTTGTAATCAAATACCAATTGTATTGTGTAAGATTTTCAGAGCACAACAGAAGGATAAATGTTAATCTTGAACTCTCCAGTTACTTTTTGCAAACATGGAAATTTAAAGGGTAATGGTACCCTGCCCAACACCCGTGACTTCAGGAACATCATCACAGAATCTGACTGATCTATATCGACATTAGCTTTATCAATGACATTGAAGGATGGCTAGTGGTCCACGAGAGATAGGTGGAGCCAGTCCTAGTTTCATGCCATGCCTCTAGACTTGCTCCACCATGATATTGTATATACCCAGGATTACATGCCAGCAACCCTAAAGCAAGTGACCAAATGGCCAATCCTCAAACATGGATCACTTAACAGAGAAGACCCTACAGTGTATTGACCAGTCTCAAGCCTTCTATTCATTGCCAAAATCATAGAAAAAACAGTAGAAATACAGCTACAAGACCAGGTGGTCTCTCAGGCACCCCTAGACTCCCACTAACATGGATTTAAGCCAAACCACAGCATAGAGACTTTACTAACATCACTCCTTGACAGCATAATCAGAAGCATGGATAACATCAGAAGAGATTCCTTCTCATTTTCTTAGATGTCTCATCAGCATTCAACACTGTATCCCACAACATTCTACTGAAACAGCTACAGGAAACTGGCCTCCACAATTGTCACTAGCAAGTGGTTTAGATCATACTTGAATGACAGACAGCAGAAAGTAAAGTGCAAAGTGAAGAAATTTGCTCCATTCCTCATAAACCAGGGCATACCACAGGGGTCCTCCATATCTTCACTGCTCTTTAACCTGTACATACAACCTATCTGCAATGTCATCAAAAAGCACAGGATACAATACCAGCTATATGCCAATGACATAATGATCTACACCCCAATCGACCTAGATAGACCATACTACTCAATCATAACAGGCTGCCTGGAGGACAAGACCAAATGGCTCAACAACAACAACTTAAATTACAATAAAACTGAAGCTCTCTTCATCACAAGAAGCACATCATTTATGCCACCACACTCAAATGAGCTAACACATAGGATTTTATCTGTAAAAAACAAAGTCAAATACTTAGAAGTAACTTTGAAACTGCAGTCCCACATCAACAAGACTACCAATAATTTGAAAAGTGAAGCCACTGCTCAGCCAGGATCACTTCCACACAGTATGCCAAGCCATTGTCACACCAATCTTAAGACTATTGCAACTCGCTCTACCACGGCCTCCCAAAGAAGACCGTCCACCCACTGCAGCTGGCACAGAACACGCCAGCGCACATCATCACCGTGCAACAAAACAGGACCACCTTATTCCCATACTGAACCAGCTGCACTGGCTCCCAGTTCATTCCCGCTCCAAATTTAAGATGGTGCTCAACACCTTCAAAATCCTACAGAACACCTCAGCAGACATCCTGAAGAACCTAATCAAAAAAGAACCAGATATCCGACCTAGGAGGAGCAAGAAGACGAACCTGATCATTACTCCCAGCACTTATTCAAAGTCCAAGCAGTTCACATCCAAGAGGGCATTTTTACTCTCCACCTCAACCCTGTGGAACTCCCTCCCAGATTTATTTATTTATTTAACTGGTTTTATATACCGTGTTTCTGCAAGGCAAAACGGTTTACAATTGACAAGTAGTAACATTTACATGGAAGAGTTAGAACTATGTAACGTTAACTGGTAGAAATTTAAATTGAAACAAGTAATAACTTTTGTATGAAACATTTGGAACTATGTACAGATAACTGGTATAAAATTATATTGTTACAATTGAACAAGAGAACAAAGTGATTATTTACAAATGGCATAGCTACTATACGGTGAGGCATTGTGGTCGCCTGCTTATGGGGGTTGAGTGGTGAGGGGGGGGGGGCGCGGTGTGCTCTTGTGTGTGGTTTGTGGCAGTGGCTGTGTTGAAGTGTTCTTTGAAAAGTAGAGCCATTGTAGACATCAAGGACTTCAGGAAAAAGTTGAAAACTTTCCTATGTATGTAACACTTTGGAAGCATTACCTAGCATGCCATAGATGATCTCCACCCAGGGCCAGACCCCGGCCTCCACATGCCCATTAATTCCATGCTAACTAGTCACCCCCGGTAGCTTTTACCAGGCCCTGTATATAAATTTGGTGTCTTAAAATTCCCTGAATGTCTAGTGCCCCTCCCTATACTATTATTGAAATGTAAGCAGTTTTAAGTTACAATGTAAACCGCTTTGATCAAAGGATAAGGCGGTATAGAAAACCTGTTAAATAAATAAATAAATATAGACTGTTGCACACTTTGACCTTTTGTGACGAAGCAGGTTAGAAATTGGCTAAAATAAAAATAAATAAAATAAAGTATTTCTGGCATTTCTGACCACCGCAGATTACAAGTCATTAGAGGCGGTAGAGTGCAACCAAGGCTGGCTCACCCATTCCTTCTGGCCTTGAGGTCAATTTCTACATCATTGTCAATATTAGCTAAAATTTGGTGTTTATGACACACAGCTATCACTTTAGTGTCATCATACTGTGATGATTCAACTGATTCTAATGTGTTTGTTTGAGATGTCATTGCAGGACTTGTGCCAAGATGGCCAATCCTAGAGATGCCTTTTTAAATTCACAGAACTTGGAAACAACATTTTTGGTTTTGTGCAGGGTATTAGTACTGGCTGTACCACTTTTTAAATAAACAGTGGACGTGCCATGCTGGATCAGAGCAATAGTTCATTGAGCCCAGCATCCTGTCTTTGACAGTGGTCAGTTCAGGTCGCTTGGAGGCAACATTCTTACAAAACTGGGCAGGAGCCCTCCGCCTGCACTGTTGCCAATGGGAAGCGGTACTGCGATATCGCAGCAGAGAGGGCGGAGGAATCCTGTGCATTTTCACTGGAACATTGCTTGGGGGTTACCCATGAGATCTCAAAAAAAGAAAAACCTGTCCTACGGCCTTCTCTGGATTTCTGGTATGGGCCATGGGTAGTAGGTCAGAGTTCTTTCAATAAGCGCCAAGAAATCAGAGCTACGGCCAGCACCGTGCCGCTCACACAAGAAATGTAGAATTGCTTGGTACCAGCAGAATGGGAAGAAGATAAGGGAATTTGGTACACGGAGGAAAATAAAATCATTCATCCACTCTAAGTGAATAAAAAGTCACGAGGGATTCCCTGGGTTCTAACTTTCCGTATGACTGTAGGCACGTCATTTTATCAATCTGAGCATCAGATCCAATCTCTGGCTTTGCTGCAGATGCCGAGACCTTAGGTAACTCAACTCAATTAGAATACCGGAAATCCCCTCACAATCATAAATTTTTTTAATTTTTTCTTGTCGGGTATAAACCGCCAGAGGGAGAGAATTGCGCTCCCCCTCCCATGCAGTACATACCCCTTTTATTAATTTATTAATTTAATCCTTGTTGATGTAGCAATTCAACAGTCCAACAAAAATTAAAAAATTAGCTGATCAGCTAAGTGTGGTTTTAATTTTTGTTGGACTGTTGAATTGCTACATCAACAAGGATTAAATTAATAAATTAATAAAAGGGGTATGTACTGCATGGGAGGGGGAGCGCAATTCTCTCCCTCTGGCGGTTTATACCCGACAAGAAAAAATTAAAAAAATTAATGATTGTGAGGGGATTTCCGGTATTCTAATTGAGTTGAGATATTTGTGGATTGAATACCGCATTTCGGGGTTTACTGTTTTGATTGAGTCCTTAGGTAAGTCATTTCACTTCCCATCGACAAACTCTCTCCCAAGGAACAGCAAATTTGAAAGTGCTTTGCAGAGCAGGGGAGGATTCTCCTGACAAGAGAGCCACACAGCACCTGCCTGCAAAGCAGCGGGTATCCTTTCCATGCCTGTCATGTGCTCTGTGAAAAAATCTGGCAACTCATTAGAAGGCCTGTCACTGTCAAGGCTCATAGGCTGGGAGCTGCTTTGGAGCTGGCATCAATCACATCCTTTGCTGATGGGCCTGGACCCCTCCCAACAGTTTGCTTTGCAGCACGTGCAGACATTGCCGACTGCTGTCAGAAGCCCCCAGGAGAGGTACGGAGGGACTGATGAACTTCCATGGCTTATTCTCTGGAAATACAGAGGAGGTCTGTTCTGCTGTTCTAAATGTCAGACAAAGGGCTCTGGGACCCTGCTTTCCGAAGGGCTTCCCCCCATCACTGCCTACTGCAAACAGTTTGAAAATACAGCCTTTCTTCTCTAAAACAGACAAATTACTCACAGTTCCATCTGTGTTATCTACGCTGTGTGCGGCACTGGAAAAGGTTGAGGGGGCTCCGCTCTCCCTGCGTGACTGTTGCATGGCTGAATCGCTACTTTTTAGCGGACACAGGGACAGACACAGCAAGCAGACTCTCCTGGAGTGGACTAGGAGTCTAATGGTTAGAGCAGCAGGGAGAGAATCATGGAAGCCAGGGTTCCAATGCCACTGCCAGTCCTTGTAATCTTGGGCAAGTCACTTAATTCCTCCCTGCCTTAGGTACAAACGAGGGACTGACGTGTAAAGTCAAATATCCGTACAGCAGCTGCTGCTATAGGAATATCGGTACTGGTCAGCATTATCTGTGGATATCCAGCAGTACTATCTGGGAAGTATTGTTAAATATCCTTACAGTGCCTTGACACATTTGTGGTAATATCAGGGTGGAACAGATCCATCAAGCCCACTATCCTGTTTCCAACAGTGGCCAATCCAGCTCACGAGTACCTAGCAAGATCCCAAAAGACAGACAGATTCCATGCTGCTTATCCCGGGGGTAAGTAAGTTGGATTTCACCAGTCCACTTAAATAATGGTGTATGGACTTTTCCTCCAGGAACTTGTTCAAACCTCTTTTAAACCCAGGTACACTAACAGCTTTTACTACATCCTCCGGCAACAAATTCCAGAGTTTGATTACGTATTGAGTGAAAAAATAATTTCTACGATTAGTCTTAGATGTGCTTCATTGCATTTTCATTGCGAGTCTCTATGTCATTCTACTTTGTGAAGGAATAAACAATCAATCAATCTATGTTTATCCATTCCACACATTATTTTATAGACCTTTATCATATAGTTGTGGTCAACATTATTGGCACTCTTGCATTTTAGGTATGCTGTATACAATATTTTGAGAAATAATTGGAAATATTCCAACTGTATGTCATCATAATATTTTAATTGTATAATCAAAGACATCCAACACAAAAAAAGATGTCTGTGCAACTTAGACTTAGTAATTTCTGAGAAAAGAAAATATGACCAGGACAGGATTAATAGCACTCTTCGCTAATACTTGGTTGCATAACCCTTGACAGTGATGACAGCCTCCAAATATTTCTTGAAGTCATCTATAAGTTTCATACATCTGTCTGCTGGTAGTTTCTCCCACTTTTCAACTGAGATTTTTTTCCGGCTCATCAATGTTTCCAGGATTCCCTTTTACCAATGCCAGATTTCAGCTCTCTCCAAAGGTTCTCGATTGGACTGAGATCAGGACTCATTACTGGCCAGTTTAAAACAGTCCATTTGTTTTTTTTTAACTATTCTTTTGTACTTTTGGATGTATGTTTTGGGTCATTGTCCTGCTGGAGGACCTATGACCTTCAATCCAGACCTACCTAGCTTTCTGAACTAGGTACAATATTTTGCTCTAAAATACCTTGGTAATCCTCTGACATCATGATTCCATTACTACGTTCCAGGCCTCCAGTTCCTGAGGTAGCTAAACAGCCCCACAACATTATCAAACCTCCATGATATTTAACTGTAGGAAGGGTGGGGGGTTTTCCCCCCTTATAAGCTTAATTTCTTCACCTGTAAATGTATTGCTGGCCTGCATTGCCAAAGAGCTCAAGTTTGGTTTCATCTATCCACAGATCATTTTGCCAGAAGGATTGTGGTTTCTCAAAGTGGGTTTGGGCAAAGATCAGGTGTGCCTTTTTATGTCTGTCTTTGAGCAGTGGGGTCCTCCTTGGCCTTCACCCATGAAGTCCTTCTTTGTTTAGTGTGCAGCATATGGTGCGTTTTGAAACCACCACTCCAGATTCCTCCAGGTCAGACTTAAGCTCTTTGGATATTGTATGTGGTTTTTCTCCAATAGTTTACACTAACCTTCGAAGGCTTCTTAGATTAATTTTCCTCTTCCCATCACATCCTAAGAGGTTTTTGAAAGTTCCATGAGCACAAAACCTCTTAATAACATTGCATACTGTAGACACAGGAATCCCATGGTCTTTGGAGTTGGCCATGTACCCCTTTGAAGTTTGATGTAAGGTGATAATGGCTTTGACAGTCACAGGCAACTCTCTTGTCTTCACCATTGTGAAAATGGAACAGGAATTGAATGTGGCCATTTTAATAATCATTCATTGGCTGATTCAGGTCATGTGAGTACTGACAATTGATCACAGGTGCATCTAATTTTACTGTAAGGGGAATGTGGTTCTTCTGTTCAAAGTGATTTGAATTGTTTATAAGATGCCAATTATCATGTCCTGACAATGACCCAGTTTTTATACTATTTCCTACTATTTCCTTTTTAAAGTGGTCTTGTTTTATTTGATTCTTTTATGTGTCAAATATGTGTGCATATATAGCCTACAACCTTTACATTGATCAAGAAGCTACAGTTTGAACGGAACTAGGAGAACACAGTTTAGGACAACTCCAGAGGGCCATGAGTCAACACCAACTTGACGGCACTTAACAACAACAGGAGAAACAGAATGGTTTAAAATCAGCAAAGGTGTATAACAAGGCTGCATACTTTCCCCCTACCTCTTTAATTTATATGCAGAACAAATCATCAGAAAAGCAGGACTGTATGAAAACAACCGAGGTATGCTGATGATATCACATTACTGACTGAAAATGAAGATGATCTGAAACATTTGCTTCTCAAGATCAAGGAACATAGTCTTAAAATGGGTCTGCACCTTAATGTTAAGAAGACAAAGATCCTGACAACTGGCAAAATCAATAAGTTCGTCATTGATGGAGAAGAAATCGAAATAGTTGATAACTTTAACTTACTTGGATCAACATTCAATAAAGAAAGGACTAGCAGTCAAGAAATCAACTCTTGGTAGAATGGCTATGAAGGACCTAGACAAGCTTTTCAAGAGCAAAGATGTCTCTCTCCATACAAAGATTCAACTGGTCCAGGCCATGGTATTTTCAATAATGTCATATGGATGTGAAAGTTGTACAGTGAAAAAGATAGACAGGAAGAAAATTGATGCCTTTGAATTATGTTGCTAGCGATGAATACTGTGTATATCATGGACTGCCCGAAGAATGAACCAGTCAGTACCTGAGGAGATCAAACCTAAGCTTTCCTTAGAAGCTCAGATGACAAGACATTGATTTTCATACTTTGGACATATCATGTAAGAGAGAGATCATTGGAGAAAGGCATAATGCTTGGCAAGGCAGAAGGTCACCATAAAAGAGGAAGGCCAACATTGAGATGGATCGATGCAATAACAGCAGCTATGGATACCACTCTATCAACAATGAACTGCTTGGCTGAAGACCGAACAAAGTTTAGGTCAACTAACCAGAGGGTTGCCAGGAGAGACACCGACTCAATGGCACTTAACAACAACAATATACAGTCTAAAGCTATTTCACTGGCCACTTTTTTTAGGAGATATTGAAAATTAAGGGGCTGAACTGCAAAGGTGCCAATAATGTTGACCAGAACTGTATCTCCCCTCAGTCGTATCAGCCATAACCTTTTAAGTCTTTTCTAATAAAGGTATCCATCCATCCCTTTATCATTTTGGTTGTCCTTCTCTGTATCTTTTCCAGTTCTGCTATATCTTTTTTTAGATGGAGCAACCAGAACTGCACACAATACTCAAGGTGCAGTTGTACCATGGAATGATACAGAGGCATTATGACATCCTTAGTATAATTCTCCATTCTTTTCCTTATGATTCCTAGCATTCCATTAGCTTTCTTGGCTGCCACTGCACACCGAACAGAGGATTTCAATGTATTATCCTTGATGACACCTAGATTCTTTTCCCGGGTGGTGGCTCCTAATGTGGAACCTTGCATCATGTAACTAGACTGTGGGTTGTTCTTCCCTACTGTAAGTGCACAACTTTGCAGTCGTCCACATTAAATTTCATCTGCCATTTGGATGCCCATGTCCCACTTTCTCAAGGTCCTCTTGAAATTTTTCACAATCCTCTTGTGATTCAACAACTTTGAATAATTTTTGTCTCCTGCAAATTTGATCACCTCATTCGTTGATCCCACTTCCAAGCTATATATAAAAATGTTAAAAAGTAGTTGGCTCAGCACAGATCCCTGGGGTACTCCACTATTCACCTTTCTCCATTGTGAAAATTGATCATTTAGCCCCACTCTCTGGTTTTCTATCTAACTAGTTCCCAATCCACAAGAGGACATTGCCTCCTATCCCATAACTTTTTAATTTCCTCAAGAGTCTCTCATGAGGGATCTTGGCAAAGACTTTCTGAAAATACAGATATACTATATCCACAGGCTCACCTTTATCTAACTGTTTATTACTACTTTCAAAAAATATAGTAGATTGGTGAGGCAAGACTGCCCTTGGCTAAATTTATATTGGCTTTGTCCCATTAAATCGTGATTATATATGTTCAGTAATTTTGTTCTTTATAACAGTTTCTACCACTTGTCTGGCACTGATGTCAGGCTCACCAGTCTGTAGTTTTCTTAGCTTAACCCCGGAACCCTCTTTAAAAATTGGCATTACGCTGACCATTGTCTAATCTTCAGGTACTATAGATTTTAATGAATTTATAAATGACTAATAGGAGGTTTGTGATTTCATTTTTGAGTTGTTTCAGCACCTTGGGATGTACGCCACTACTACTGCTAATCATTTGTATAGCGTTACAAGGCATATGCAGCACTGCATATATAGATGTAAGACACAGTTCCTGCTCATCAGAGCTTACAATCTGATCAAAATGAAAAAACATCACAAAACTGGGGACTAGAGTATGGCAAGATACCCATAAGTAGTGGGCGAGAGAACGAGGAGCATCAAGATCCAAAAGAAGCCTCAAAGAGGTGGGTCTTCAACCTGGACTTGAATAGGGCCAGAGAAGGAGTCTGACACACTGACTCAGGTAGTTTATTCCAGGCATATGGAGCAGCAAGGTGGAATGGACAAAGTCTTGAGTTAGTAGTAGCAGAGAAGGGCATAGATAAAAGGGATCTGCCGAGGAGGAGTGTAGCGTGAGATAAGAGAGGAAAGCTAGTGAGAAGCTGCAGAATGAATGCACTTGTGGTAAGCAGGAGAACTTTGAACCAGATACGGAAATGCATAGGGAGCCAGTGAAGTGACTTGAGAAGAGGGGCTGCAAGAGCATAGTGACGCTGGCTGAAGGTAAGCTGTGCAGATGAATTTGAACAGATTGAAGGGGAGAAAGATGATTCAGAAGGAGACCAGTAGGGAGCAGGTTATTTATTTATTTATTTTTATTTATTATTTTTTTTTATTTCTTATATACCGCGCTCTTTTAATCAGTGCAGGTTGCAATAGTCAAGACGGGAGGTGACTAGAGAGTGGATGAGGGTTTTAGTAGTGTGAGTAGAAAGGAAGGGACAAATTTTGTCAATGTTATCTATCGGCTGGATGTGTGCAGAGAAAGAAAGAGTCAAAGAAGATGCCAAGGTTGCGAACTGAGGAAACAAGGAGGCATGTCGTGTTATCCACAGCAACAGAGAAGGAAGGAAGGAAGGGGGGAGATGGGTTTAGAGGGAAAGATAAGGAGCTCAGTTTTGGCCATGTTCATTTTCAGACGGTGGTGAGACATACAGGCAGCAATGTTGGATAAGCAGGCGGCAATCAGGGCCTGGATTCCTGGAGAGATTTCAGGTGCAGAAAGGTAGATCTGAGAGTTGTCAGTATAAAGATGGTACTGAAACCCATGGGAGCAAATAAGTGCACCAAGGGACTGAGTGTAGAGAGAGAAAAGGAGAGATTGCAAAACAAAGCCCTAAGGTACAACAACTGAAAGAGGGATGGTGGTAGAGGAGGATGCACCAGAACACACACTAAAAGTGCGATGGGAGAGATAAGAGGAAAAACAGGACAGAATAGAGCCCCTAAATCCAAGTGAGGACAGCGTATTGAGGAGAAGATGGCGATCAACAATGTCGAAGGCAGCAGAAAGGTCTAGAAGGATGAGAATAGAGTAGAGACCTTTAGATTTGGCAAAGAACAAGTCACTGGAGACGTTGGCAAGAGCAGTGTCTGTGGAATGTAGAGAATGAAAGCCAGATTGCAGTGGAGCCAGAAGGGCTTGAGAGGAAAGAAAGTCAAGACAGCGGCGATGAACCACTCATTCAAGTAGCTTTGAAGCAAACGGGAGGAGAGAAATAGTCTACTAATTGGAAGGACAGGTAGAATCTAGTGAAGGCTTTTTGAGGAGAGGTGTAACCACAGCATGTTTGAAGGCCATAGGAACAGTTGCAATGGAAAGCGCTAGGTTAAGGATATGACAGATTAAAGGGATGATGGCGGAAAAGATACAGACTTAAGGACAGACTTAAGGATCTTAATATGTATGCCTTAGGCAGGGGTCTCAAACTCCAGTCCTGGAGGGTCGCAAACCAGTCAGGTTTTCAGGGTATCCCTAATGAATATACATGAGATATATTTGCATGCACTGCCCCCATTGTATGCAAATATATCTCATGCATATTCATTAGGGATACCCTGAAAACCTGACTGGTTTGCGGCCCTCCAGGACTGGAGTTTGAGACCCCTGCCTTAGAGGAAAGTCAGATAGAGGTGATAAGACTGAGATGTTTAAATACCTTTGTGGCATGAATGCACAAGAGGAGAGCCTCTTTCGATTGAAAGCAAGCTCTGCTACAAGGGTACATAGGATAAGGGTGAAAGAGGATAAACTCGGGAGTAATATGTGGAAATATTTCTTTATGGAAAGAGTGGTAGATGTGTGGTATAGTCTCCCAGTGGAGGTGGTAGAGATGAGGACAGTAACTGAATTCAAAAAAGCATGGGACAAACACAGAGGATCTCTAAAGGGAAAAAGGGGACTATTGTAGTTGTTGATATGGAAGGGCAGACTAGATAGGCCATGTGGTCTTTCTCTGCCGTCATGTTTCTATGTTTCTAGCTTAGTAGACGGGTGGGGATGGGATCAAAAGAGCAGGTAGTCAGTTTGGAGGAGAGAAGATTTGCAGTTTCCTCATTAGTGATTTCAGAAAAGGAAGAAAGGGTGACTGAAGGTGAGGGAAGGATTTGGGAATGAAAAGAGGGAAGATGAATCAGAGGTGACTTTGCAGAGAATTCAAGGCTGATCTTCTGGTCCAGGTGATTTTCTACTCTTTGGTTCATCAAATTGCCCTTTTACATCTTTCAGATTACTGAGATTTAATTCAATTCCTCTGATTCATTACCTGTAAATATAATTTCTGGTATGGATTGTCTCCCCCATATCTTTTTCAGTAGAGACCAAAGCAAAGAATTCATGTAGTCTCACTGCTATAGCTTTGTCCTCCCTCAGTACCCGCTATTATCTAATGATCTAACTGACTCTCTCACAAGCTTTTTGCTTTAAATGTACCTGAAAAAAGCTTTAATTATGAGTTTTGCTTCCATGGCAAGCTTCTTTTAAAATTCTCTCTTTGCACCTAAGTTGCCAGTGCTTATGCTTTTTCCTGCTTTCTTCATTTGGATCCTTTTTCCGTATTTTTAAAGATGTTTTTGGCAATAGCAGCCTCTCTCACCTCATATTTATCCATGCTGGCAGTCATCTGGGCTTCCTTCTGCCTCTTTTAAAGTAAGGAATACATCTGTTCTGGGCTTCCAAGATGGTACTTTTAACAGGCCTGATGTATAACTCCTAACTTTTGCAGCTGTTCCTTTAAGTTTTTTTTAAACCATTTTCCTCATTTTTTATAGTCTCCCTTTTGAAAGTTAAATGCTAGCACAATAGAGTTCTTTGCTATTCTCCTTCCATTTCTTCTTAAATCAAATTTTATCATGTTATGATCATTATCACCAAGTGGTGCCAACATCACTCATACCAGATCGTGTTCTCCACTAAGGATTAGGTCCAAAATAGTTCTCTCTCGTGTTGGTCCCTGTACCAGCTGCTCCATGAAGCAGTCATTAATTTCATCTGGAAACTTTATCTCTGTATCACCCAGTCCATACTGGGGTAATTGAAATCACACATTATTAGTGTGTTACCAATTTTGTTAGCTTCTCTAATTTCTGTTAGAATTTCATAGTCTGTCTGTTCATTCAGGCCAGGCAGACGGTAGTACATCCTAACTGCCATTCCTTTCCCCATCTTACATGGAATTTCTATCCATAATGATTCTACAGTGTATTTTGTTTCCTGCAAAAGTTTTATCCCGTTTGACTTGATGCTCTCTTCAACACATAACACCCCTCCACCAATTTGATCTACCCTATCATTGCAATATAATTTGTGCCCTGATATCACAGTGTCTCATTGGTTATCCTCCTTCCACCAGGTCTCTGAGATACCAATTATATCTATCTCTTTCTTCAGTGTCATATATTCTAGCTCTCCCATCTTATTTTACAGACTCCTATCATATGTATAATGGCATTTCAAAGTATGTCTTTGTTAATAGTGACAACCTGTTCAATAGCTTTTGGGGTAATTTGGAATCTTTCAACTTTGTCTGCTATTTACTTAAGAGCACCTGGACTACTTTACCGTTATTGCAACCTCTCTATTAGGATGTTCTAACCTCCCTGTTTTGGTAATATCTTTCAAAGATACATTACTTGCAACCATGCATTCCTGGGTGACTGTCGACGTTCCCCCAATATCTAGTTTAAAAGCTGCTCTATCTCATTTGCAAAAGTTGGTGCCAGCAGTCTGTCTCTACCCTGCTTAAGATGCAGCCCATCCTTCCAGAAAACACCCCTTCTTCTTCAGAATTTTGCCCAGTTCCTGACCTATCTGGAGTGACAAATTATTCAGACTTCTATTTGGACAATTTTATGTCAGAAAAAAATCTGCCCTTAACTTATTTGGTAGCGGACTAAATATCATTGCTATCAGGATAACTGTTTTAGAAAAGAACTCAGGTCACTAGTAGAGTGTACAATAGCCAAAAAAATCCAATGGCACACACTCAAATATAACAAAAAATAATAATATCTAAATTTGTAAATTTTTGTGTGTCAGCTTCTACATCCAAATGCTGCTGTACTTCACATTTGGAAGTACAGCAGCATTTGGATATAGAAGTTGATACACAAAAAATTCAGACAGTGTGTTTCTCCTTATTACCTTTACTTTTGTCAAATGCTGCTTTATTTGGTTAGGTTGGTTGCTGTTTTGGTATGTGTGTTGAATGGTGGGGGGACAGGTGGGGGAGGAAACATTGGCTTATGTTGGGAGTTTTGGCATGTCTGTGTGTTAGCTGAGATATAGTAGGTGGGGGTGAGCACCATTCTTGTTCCTCATGTAGGGTCTAGTGGCGTTAAGGCACCCGAGTTCTGTGAGCTGTCTGTACGATGGGGGTGGCTGACTGGAAGAGTGTGGTGGTGATGCAGTGTCTGGCCTACTTTTCTGATGTGGATTTGGACCTTAGGGGTGTGTGAATGTGTGTGGGGATGGTGTTGGTTTTTTGTTTGGGATGGTTGAGATTGGTGGGGGGGGGGACGATTGTTTGGAGGGTGAGGTTGGGTTAGTTTTCTGCTTATGGTCCAAAGGTCCTGATTTGGTTCCCACCTGCGGATCCTGTGTGCAGGTTTGTTGAGCTGCATTGTAGTTTCCCCATATGTTTGCAGAGTTAGGGGAGACTGCTTGTGGCTGGGGTTTACTATGAGTAGTTGGGGGCCATGCAGGTGTATATTGGGGGGAGGGGTTGTGAGATTTTGGGGGATTGGTTGTTTTTTTCTGTGTTGACAGGTGTGCATTCCTTGATGAGATGTCACCTGTTCTATCATTATTTTTTTTTTAACCATCCCTGTTTCATCACCAATCTTTATGTTTGAGGTAGTCCATGTTTTGTGTCTACTTGGGTTTAACTTTGCTCTGAGCCATGTGGTTACTTGTTTGTTTATTTTCCTTCTTGGTTATTTGTGCATTGTCTCGCTTAACATCCGATGGATCTCAAACTCTGTCAAATGTATGAGACTTTAGCAGAGACCCATTTGCCTGAGAGTGAACATGATAAATGGCAAAGGAATTGGGTGGGCCAAGTCTTCTCTGCTTCAACTGGCTCCCAAAGTAGGAATGCGAGTGTGGTGATTCTCTGGAAATGGTGTGAACGGAAGAGGATTATGAGGGTCAATTCCTTATTTTACAGTATAAAATGACTTCTGCCGAGTTTGTGTTGGTCAATGTATATAGTCTCAGTAGGGACTCTGAAGAGTTTTACACTTGTCTCACCCATAGACTAGAAGTCTGGCCAGGCTTGCCCTTGATTATTGGGGGGAGGGGGGGGGGGCGGTGACTGGAATGTCTGTATGAATAACATTGTTGATTGATCCAGCTACTCTTCTGGCGGTGGGAGACATGTCTAGCTATGGTTGAGCTTTGGTTTGTAAGAATGTGGCAGATGGCTAAACCTGATTGTCAGGATTATACCTTTTTTTCGCCACATCACCAGTCTTATAATCATTTGAATTTTTTTTTTACACTCTTCTGGTTCTGGATTCCCTGTCCGGATAGCGACATTCTCACTTGCCAGTTATCTGATCACCATCCAGTTCTGTTGTCGCTATGGTGGAGAAAGGGTTCCCCCCACAGCAGCACGTGGAGAATGAATTCCTCTTTGTTGGGTAAGAAAGATTTTGGGGACCCAATCTGATGAGTGCTCAGTGATTTTCAGGCTGTTGTAATCCTTAGGTTTATGATTGAGTTTTGTGCTGAAAAACCTTCAAGGTTGGTACTTTGGGGGCGTATTATTTACACAAGTCACCTGGCTCGACACTCCCTTCACCCCCTTTCGTTCTTTAGCTTGATTTGGAAAACTGTGAGGTAATGAGTTTAAGAAGTGAAGGGCCCTGCACAGAAATGAAAAGATCTGGTTTTCTGGGTGGAACAAGGATTCAGGACTCCACTTGCTTCCTTAGCAAACAGGGAGGGAGGGGAAGTAGTTAGTAGCTATCTTTAAAGGGCCAAATCTTTGTATGATTGTTTTGTTTTTTGAAGAGTGATTTAAGGACCTTCTTCAGTTGTCTTATGGTACAGAAGAGGAAAACTTCCAAGGGAACAGCAGGAGGTCGCAGTCTCATTTCAGAAAGCACTCAAAAAGCTTGAGTTTGGGTTGTCGATAGTAATGTTTCTCAAGCATCTTGGAGGCACACCTCACCAGCTGGGTTTTTAGCATTATCAGCTGGGTAGGTGTCTCTCCAGGAGAGGCTTGAGAAGCACTGATCAGTGACTTTTTGTATTTTTGTCCTTCTTCAGTAGCAATTAGTCACTGAAGCTTTGAAATGGTGGGCAGATTGGAGGTTATTTTAGAAGCCTTATTCACAATTTGCACGTGTGAATACAACCATGTAAATTGTACTCACATGTTAACAGCCATTTTAGGACAGTTTACATGTGGATGCTCATATCATGTTGAAATTACATGGGGGGGGGGGAGGAATCAGAGGCATGGCCTGGGTGGGACAAATATCTACAAATGTATTCCCCACTTCATATAGAGAATGAACATGCCCAAAATTGTCCACATCCTTTACACCTGTTCCCTGACATGAATAGGTATTTAAAAAGTGGTCTTTTTTGGCCATCCCTTGACAGGAGGGATTAAGGGGGATATCCCCTTTAATCCACCAATGTTTATGTCCCCCTCCAAATTGAAATGAGGTAATGATAGTTACTAGCAGCATCTACACATCTTGGTTTGCAAAGTGACTTAGATATATGGTACTGTGAGCCCCAACATTTACATGTGCAGGTTATGAAATTCCGCCACTTACAAACGTAAGTTGTCAGGTTTCCTCTATCGATTTTTTCCCATGTGAACATTTGTGAAACGGCGCCTCCCACTGCACAGGAATGTCAATCCCTGTGCGTTCCTGCTCGTCCTTCTGTGTATTTTAGAATCGGTTCCATGTCTAGCAAGTAACATTGGTACGGAGTATGTCCCGACCTTGACGTCTCATTTCTGATCTCCATATACTATCTAAAATGTGCTTGCAAATGTTCTTTTATATCACCCTCAATTTTTCCTATTGCACTACTGTTTAATTTTATTTTTTAAAAATTTTAGCAGGAAACGTCTCTGATTTGGAACAAATATCAGGACATTACACTTTTTGAATAGAATTCGAAGGCCTTACAACTGTTGCTGGTCTTACCCCAAGAACCTCTTCCTGGACATGGTAGTTGGTAATTTTGGCTACAGTCTCTGAAGGAAAAACCTTTAACCTCCACCAGGAGCGATATCACCTAAAAAGGGATTATACTAATCATATACCAAAGCAAGACCACTGCAAGCTAGAAATATGCCCTGTGCGACTCATAAACCTGCTGCCCCACCCATCTGCTCTTTTCATGCTTCCTAGAAGCCCAATGATTACATTAGTGTCCTTTCTGTACTTGCGTCCTGTGCGGCCGCACTACTTGCACAGCCCTTGGTATGGCTCTGTACCAAAGGGTCCTGTTTACTAACGGTCTTCTCCCATTTTTTGTCTATGGGAAAAATGCTTAGTAAATAGAGCCCTAAGTGTTATATAAGTCAGAGATCAAGTTAGCAAGAAACTTCTTCAAGGCCCCTGGAATTGGATAAGAGCCCAATTCATAAAGGGGCACGTCCAGGCTGTTCGGACGGCCCTGAGCAAGATGGGCCCATTAGGATCTGATTCTGGACAGTGGGAACAAAACATTTTCGAGGTACACAGAATCAGGCCTGAAGATGGCCCAGCCTCCCAGCAGGTGCCACTGGCTCACAGGGCTACAACCCTCCCCCCTCTTCCCTGCTGTCTGACCCATGGCTGGCCAGCCGGGGCCTGGATCGGACAGTGGAACTCCCCCCGCACCAGGTTCCGGCCCCAGGGGGAGGATCCCCAGGCCCGATTGCCCTGTTGGTGCTGATTATTCCACTTTTGAGGTGGAATAATCAGCACATCCCCTCTGGCAGGACGTACAGAGCCGTGACCTGAATCAGCCTTGTACATCCTGCAGGTTTGCCCCCCCCCCACACCATCCAGATCCTGGCCCCCGCCAGCTCTCCTCGTCCTGCGGCTCTAGCTGTGTGGGGAGAGCAGGAGGGGGAATAGGGTCCAGATGGCTTGCTGGGCTGCACATCCCACTGGGACATGCAGCCCCGCAATCTGCATCTCTGAATTGGGCCCTAAGTGTAGATGTAATAGGTTGGTTTTATTTTTGGAACAAGCTAGGATTTTGGATCTGATTTTGTAGTGGCTAAGCAAGAAGGGTGCCCCATACAGACATTGTAAATGACCCTTCTTTAGGTAGTCAAATTCTAATTTAATTTTTCTATCCAGTTACTGTTAACTTTATTTGATATACCGCCAATTATACAGGATGTCTAGGTGGTTAACAATTAAAGTAATGATAGTATAAATAACTAAAAGAAAACAAAATTAAAAATAATCAAAAGACAAGACAACAAATGGAAAGAAAGGGAAGGAGGACCTAGGTTACAAACTCAGTATCATAACAATAAACAATATGCACAAAAGGAAGGAAAGGAAAAGTGAATGAACAAGAGAAAAGTGAGCGACGACAACTATAGAGTCGAGTTGCTGAGACGCGGCCAAGGGGGATGGGTGGGGAGGAGTCAATGATCACGTAGAAACTGCAGACGGGAAAGCTTGAAAAAATAATGAGTTTTGAGAAGGAATTGGATACAAATAAAAGAAAGATGAGAATGAAGATCAAAAGGAAGAGAACTCCACAGAACAGGAGCAATAACCCGGTAAGAGGAAGAGCGAGTTGAGGAGGAATGAACCTGACGAAAAGCAGGAACAATCAAGAGATGTAGCGTGGCTGATTGAAGAACACGCGAAGACACATAGGGAGTCAACAATTTATGTAAAAAAGGAGGATACTGGAGCGAAGGACCTGGAAGTTTAAACAGTACAACAAGCAATAGGAAGCCAAAGTTCCATGACGAAAAAGGGAGTGATACTAGTGAATCTTTTAGCACCATATAGAAGTTTAACAGCCATATTCTGATTTAACTAAGCATTGTAACTGATATTGGAGAAGTCCAAAAAGAAGAGAACTGGCGCACTCCAGGCGAGTTATTGCTAATGTATTAGCAGATGAGCATCCGGTGTCTTTATTTTAGCAGTATTCTTGGATGTAATCTATAAGAGATATTATGATACATCATGCCTCTCAGTTAAGACCTACCATCAGCAAGATTCCTGCCAAGCTGCATGGGTGTCCTCCAGCTGCGCTGCTGCTCGAAGGGGGATGTCCTGGAAGACACCCATGCAAGAACATCGACATCAGCATGTGTATTCAGCCTCTTTATTTATTTTATTTATTTATTTGAGGTTTTTCTATACTGCGCTTTTTTAAAATCAGCTAGGTTTACAGTTAAAACAAATTTGTACAGTGCAGGTGGCGTCCGCACTGTACTTACAAGGAACAGGGTTTACAACTTCGCTAACTGGGGGAACTATGTACAGGCTACTCAGTTAGGTAACTATACACAGGCAAAGCAGTCGGACCAGCGGAGTGGGTGGCGACATGGCTACTTGGTGGCTATTTACAAGATTGTGTGCTATATACAATTGCATATCAGGTGTCTGGATGTGTTAATGGACGGGACTGGGACGGCGTGTTGCTGTTGGATCGAGGGTGCTGTATTGGTGGTTGCGTGAGGCTGGATGTTGTGCATCTCCGTTATGGGAGTAATACTGGAGAAAGAGGTGGTGTTTCAGAGCCTTTCTGAATTGGGCGAGGTCGGTTATGGAACGGATGTTGGGCGGGAGGGTATTCCAGCATGTGGGTGCGTAGTACACGAAGGCCCTGTTTCGTGTTGCTTTCTTCAATGCTTTCTGACATCTGCCCTGTGGAATAATTCATAACTGCCTTCATGCCAGTCCCACACGATCATCTCCTCGATTCCTAAAAAGCTGCAGCAGTGAATGGAAGAAATCTAAAATGAGAATAAAATTGTCTAAGGTTACTTCAGACAGTGTCAGACTCTCATTCTCCTCAGCTGCAGTATTTTGGAGGCCTACACATCTCTTGAGCCAAGGGTGTATCAGGCAGATGGAGAAAGGTCCTCGCTATTTCTCAGCACCTACGAGATTTCTTCTCAAGGTTCAGGGATGGACAGGTGTCTTCCGGAGTTATCCTCTGTCCCACAGGATCAGTCTCCTCTCCTCTTTCAGAGTCTCTTCCTCTCTCTTCAAATACTCAATGATGCACATATCTGTACTGATACTGTGCTAAACCCAAGGGATGCTGGAGATCCCAAGCTTCTGTCCTCTTTCCCCTTAGTGGGGGACCAGTTCTCACAACATAGGTTATCTCCAGAAGGGTGAGAGCCAGTCCTATATTCTTTGCTACCCTGCTTGTCTCAGAAAGCAGTAACCCCATAACTATGGCTTTTTTAGCTGTGACTTACTGCCAGTATAAGCGCACCTACCTTCAAAAAATCAAAGCACACCACAGAAGTAAGAGCTCTCAGTACACACTTGATGATAGCCTGAAGGACTGGCAGTAGGACAGAGTCCAAGGATGGCTGTACAGCCAATACACTCCTTCTTAGTCTAGTATTGCTGGAATGAATTCCTCACTGAATCCACCTCATCTTTGTTTCTGGCCCTTAATTTGAGCCTAGCCCCTGGTCCTACTGGGCCTATCCTCTGTGGGTATAAAGCCTCACTCACAGGCACTTCACTGAGTAATTAGTTTGGTGGTCTAACCTGCTGGGCACAGCACCCTTTTCCAAAAGTCCCCTTGCCCCTGGCCAAAAGCACATAATGAAACATTTCAAAGACATGGCTGAGGTGGCATATATTAAACCTATGCAGGCCTATCCTTGAAAACAGGCTGCCTGAAGGGAATAAAGCAAATAGCAGGTGTGATTGGAATCAGCAGTCTCTCTCCAGGAGGAGATACTGAGCATTGCATGTGTGCCTCTCTTCCTGGAAATGAGAAAGACTTAGAAAAAGAACTTAGGGCCTTGTTCCTTCATTGAGTTATTTTGTACTGCTGCATTGTGCTTGGAGGCCAATCCTCTCTCCTGCCTTAAGGATAGATGCTTGCTGCCTGGGAAGCTTGAAACCTTTCAGCTCAATTGTCTAATGAGCAGGGCTGGTGCTACCCATTAGGTTAACAAGGCAATCATCCAGAGCGCCAGCATTTCCAGGGCAGTCCATTGCTGCTGCTGCTGCTGCTGCCACCCCTTTCTGGGACCTGCAGTGGCAGCAATGCCATTGAAAGAGCAGAGAAAGAGAGAAAGGCTTTGGATTAGTCCCAGCAGCAGGAAGTCTGCATCAGAGAGGGTGGAAGCAGCGAGCACCAATGGCAACGCAATGTCAGAGGCTTTGGGTAAGAGCTGCATTTATCTATTTATTTATTTATTTAGACAGATTTGTATGCCATCTTATCCTTCAATCAAGGTGGTCAGGTCACATCACAATTGGAGGGTTACATTTAACATTAGGGTACGTGTAGACATTTAGACAGTACAGTTACTTATCAGCATATAGACAGTACAATTGAAGGTAACATTTAACATGAGGGTATTTAATAACGCGATATGATAAACTTGTGTGTGTGGGGAGGATGGGTGCGTGCTTAGTTGGCAGCGGAAGTAGTGTTTCAGGATGGGTTTGGGATGTTGCCTGGATGCTCATATGTTTCTATAAATAAAAATATGATTTGAAGTCTTTGCGGAAGTCTGTGAGGTCATCTAATGCTGCCCTCAGGCTTGTCGGGAGGGAGTTCCATAGTGTGGATGCCAGTAGTGATGGTGCTCTTTTTGATGTTGTTTGTTTGGTTTTGTGACAGCCTGCAGGTGTGCCGATCATGCATTGCTGTTTTAATGGCTTTGCTACTGCTGCGGGTCCCAGAGAGGAGCAGCAATAACAGTGGACAGAAGTAGAGCGGCAGCCAGATTGTGGTTTGCCTAGGCCTGCAGGGGTGGGCAATTCCGGTCCTGGAGGGCTGCAGACCAGTCAGGTTTTCATGATGTCCCTAATGAATATTCATGAGATCTATTTGCATCCACTGCCTTCCATTGTATGGAAATAGGTCCATGAATATTCATTAGGGACATCATGAAAACCTGACTGGTCTGCGGCCCTCCAGGACCGGAACTGCCCACCCCTGGCCTAGGGCATCTCATATCTTTGCATCAGCCTTGCCAACGAGGAAAAGGCCTTTAACAAACTGTTCTTTAATATCAAAGCACAAGTGTAGTCAACATTATTGGCACCCTTGCAGTTCAGCCCCTTAATGTTCAATATCCTCTAAAAAAAAAAAGTGGCTAGTGAAATGGCTTTGGACTAGATATGCACACATATTTGACGCATAAAAGAATCAAATAAAACAAGATGAATTAAAAAAGGAAATAGCATAAAAATGAGACATTGTCAGGACATAATTATTAAAAATGGACTAGTGCTAAAGAATTCTTCCACAAAGTGACTTATACCCTCATAGTAGAGAGTACTGAATAGGTGTGAGTCACGTTGAGGACATGATTATCAGCACTCTTATAAACAATTCAAATCAGTTTGAACAGAAGAACCAAATTCCCACTGCAGTAAAATTAGACAACCCTTAATCAATTGTCAGCACTCACATGATTAGAATCAATCGATGAAATATCGCTCTGATCTTTAAAATGGTCACATACACTCCCTGTTCCATTTTCACAAGGGTGAAGACAAGAGAACTGCCTCAGACTGTCAGAAAAGCCATTATCAAACTTCAAAGGGGTACAAGGCCAGCTGCAAAGACCTTGGGATTCCTGTGTCTACAGTTCGCAATGTTGTTAAGAGGTTTTCTGCTCATGGAACCGTCAAGAATCTCCCAGGATGTGGTGGGAAGAGGAAAATTAATCCAAGTAGTATTTGAAAGCTAGTGCAAATTGTTGGAAAAACACCACGTACAACATCCAAAGATCTTAAGGCTCATCTAGAGCAATCTGGAATGATGGTTTCAACCCACACAATATGCCACGTGCTAAACAAAGAAGGACTTCATGGGTAAAGGCCAAGGAGGACCCCACTGCTCAAAGACAGACAGAAAAAGGTATGTCTGATCATTGTCCAAACCTACCTTGAGAAACCAAAATCCTTCTAGTAAAATGTTCTGTGGACAGATTAAACCAAACTTGAGTTCTTTGGCAATGCAAACCAGCGATACATTTATGGGTGAAGAAATGAAGCTTATAAGGAAAAATATGGTGGAGGTTTCATAATGTTGCAGGGCTGTTTTGCTGCCTCAGGAACTGGAGGTCTGAAACGTATAAAAGGAATCATGAAGTCAGAGGACTATCAAGGTGTTTTGGAGTGCTACCATGTGCCAGAAAGCTACATCTGGGTAGAAGGTCATGGTTACTCTAGCAGGACAATCAACCAAAACCTACATCCAAAAGTACAAAAGAATGGTTAAAAAGAAACAAATGGACTGTTTTAAACTGGCCAGCAATGAATCCTGATCACAATCCAATCAAGAACCTTTGGAAAGAGCTGAAATCTGCCATGGGTAAAAGGAATCCTGGAAACATTCATGAGCTGGAACAGATCACAGTTGAAGAGTCAGAGAAACTAACAGCAGACAGATGTAAGCAACTTATAGATTGCTACAAGAAACATTTGGAGGCTGTCATCACTGCCAAGGATTCTGCAACCAAATATTAGTGAAGGGTGCCACTAATTCTGTCCAGGTCATGTTGCTGTTGTTGTTAAGTGCCACTGAGTCGTGGCGACTCATAGCGACCCTCTGGATAGTTGTCCTAAATTGTGTTCAGTCTTCAGTCAGGCAGCTCATTGTTGACAGACTGGTACCAATAACTGCTCTTATTGTATCGATCCATCTCATTTCTGGCCTTCCTCTTTTGCGCTGACCTTCTATCTTGCCAAGCATGATGTCTTTCTCTAATGATCTCTCTCTTCGCATGATGTGTCCAAAGTATGAAAGTCGAAGTCTTGTCATCTGAGCTTCTAAAGAAAGCTTAGGTTTGATCTCCTCTAGTACTGACTGGTTTGTTCTTTGGGCAGTCCATGGTATATGCAGAATTTGCTGCCAGCACCATAATTCAAAGGCATCAATTTTCTTCCTATCTATCTTTTTCACTGTCCAGCTTTTGCATCCATATGATGGTATTGAAAATACCATGGCTTGAATGAGTCAAATTTTTGTATGAAGAGAGACATCTTTGCTGTTGAGAATCTTGTCTAGGTCTTCCATAGCCATTCTGCTAAGAGCAATACGTCATCGGATTTTTTGACTGCTTGTTGCTTCTTTATTGATAGCTGATCCAAGTAGGATAAAGTTGTCCACGATTTAAATTTCTTCTCCTTCAACAATGAACTTATTGATTTTGCCAGTCGTCGTGAACTTTGTCTTCTTTACATTAAGGTGCAGGCCCATTTTAAGACTATGTTCCTTTATCGCGAGACTATGTTCCTTTATCGTGATGCGCGGCGTTTTTTCAACAACTGTCAAAGGAATTTTACAAGGCATTACAGAGAGTCCGCATAGTTTGAGAAGTGCGATTAAATGTCCGGAGCTTCACCCCCCTTTATTTATTTTTATTTATTTATCTATTTCTTCTATACCGCCCCTTCCAGAGATCAGTGGCGGTTTACATGGAACAAGTAAACAAATTTGTATACTAATGTATACATTACATGGAACAGAGATTTTTAACTTTATACAGATAATAGTTATTAACAGAGATTTATAACATTGTAACTTTATACAAATAACTGTGCATTAATTGTCGAAACTATTTACATTTTATATACATTAATAAGTTTCTGTATCATAGTGTTGATCAGAATTTTTCTACCTTTTTACAGGTAGTCAGAGTTTTCTACCTTTCATATGTGTGTGTGTGTGTGGAGGAATTTATTTCCTTTTTTTTCATCTCTTGGGAGTATTTTGGGGTGTATGTGGTGGGAGTATGTGGTGAGTGTATGTGTGTGGGTAGTTGAGTGTGATTTTAGGGCTTTGTGTTTGAGTGTTTGGGGATGGTGTGTGGTTGGACTTGGGGGTATGGGATTTCATAGTGTTCGGAGAAAAGATATGTCTTGAGTTCCTTTCTAAATTGGGTGAGGTCTTTTATGATCCGAAGGTTTATTGGGAGATTATTCCAGAGCATGGGGGCAGTGAATGAGAAGGCTCTGGTGCTGGTGGATTTTTTAGTTTTTTTGAATGAATTTGGTATTTCAAGTGAGTGTGTTGCGTTTAGTCTGCGAGTTCTTGATTCTGATGGGGTATGTAATAGCATGGATAGATATGAGGGGGCGATGTTGTTTAGGAGCTTGAATGTGATTAGGAGGATTTTATATCTGATTCTGCTGTTTATAGGGAGCCAATGCAGTTCCAGCATTATTGGGGTTACATGGTCTACAAGGCGGGCTTTAGTGACTACTTTGGCACAGATGTTCTGGGCTCTTTGAAGTAGGTATGTACTTTTTTGTGGTAGGCCAATTAAGAGACTATTACAATAGTCAAAGTGTGGGGTGATGAGTGTGTTAACAACTGATCTAAAGTCATGGGTGTCAAGAAGGGGTCTTAGGTGTTGTATGGTTTTGAGTTTGTAGAATATGGTTATTTACGTCTGTTTTATATGTGGTAGCATGGTGAGTGTATGGTCTATTATTACCCCTAGGTATTTTACCTCTTTTTTGACGGGTATAGTTGTATTTATGATTGAGATTGATGTTGGATAGGTGTCCTCGGTCACTGGTGATCTTGTTACGAACATTGCCTCTGTTTTTTTGAGGTTGATGCTAAGGTAGTTAGATTCCATCCAGGAGGTGGTCTCCATCATGCATTTTGATAGGGCATCGTAGGTAGGATTTTTGGTGGATATGGGGAGAGCAAGCATGATGTCATCAGCATAGATAAAGTGACTAATTTTGTGTTTTCTGAATATTTTTGTAATGGGTTGGAGGTACAGGTTGAAAAGGAGGGCAGAAAGGGCGGATCCCTGGGGTATTCCTTGTCCTTGGGGGAAGGTTTCTGACACTTCCTGGTCTATTTGAACACGTATTAGTCTGTTTGTGATGTAAGACTTAAACCAATTGAGTACTGTCCCACCTATTCCTAGATTTTCTAGTCTATTGATCAAAGTGAGGTGGTTAATGTTGTCAAAGGCGGCAGAAATGTCTATGAAGAGGAGTAGGAAGCCTTGACTGCTATCATCTGTGCCTTTGATGAGGAAGTCTATCAGTGTAGTTAGAAGGGTTTCTACACCGTGATAGGGGCGGAAGCCAAACTGGTGAGAGTCTAAGGGTTTGTGTTCATCGATATGGTCTTGTAATTGTAATTGGACGTTTTTTTCTATTATTTTAGCTATAAATGGAATGCTGGCTATCGGTCGGTAAGAGTTTGGGTCTCTTGGGTCAAGTTTATTGTTTTTTATTATTGGTCGAAGCGTTGTGAGTTTTAGGGCATTGGGCATGATGCCCTGGACAAGGGATTGGTTCACCATTTGTTGGATGTTTTCAGCGAGTTCTTCCTTTGTGCATTTGATCCATGACACAGGACATGGGTCAAGTGGAGAAGTTGTGGTGTTGATAAGTGTTATGATCCTAAGAAGGTGTTTTTGATCTATCGTGTGGAAGGAGGTCCATGTGTTATTAGATTCAGTGTTTGTAGGTAGTGTCATTGGTATGGTGTTGGATTTGCACTTTAGTTTTTCTGCAAAGTGGATTGCTAAGGTCTGTGTGCTTATAGCCGACTGTTTTGGCTCTTGGTTTTTAGCTTTTGTCAAAGTTTTTACGATTGCGAATAGTTCTCTGGGGCGGTTGATAGCCATGTTTATTACTTTGGAGTGGTAATCCTTTTTTGACTTGTTAATTGCGTTTTTGTAATTGTTGAGGGTGGTCATATATTGGGATTTGTTTTCGTCAGATTTAGTTTTCCTCCATTTCTTTTCTTGTTTCCTCAATTGTTTTTTATATTTGCTAGTTCTCTCGTGAACCATTTTTCTGTCTTTTTTACTTGTTTTTGTATGGTATGTGTGGGGGTAGCTGCTTTCTGGACTGTTTGATTCCAGTGGTTTACAGCGGATTCGATGTCTGGGAGGTTTGTGTTGAGTATGGGTAATACTTTGTCAAGGAAATTAGCTTTGTCAAAGTGTGTAAAACGTGATATGTGGGGTGATGAGTTTGTTGTGTTTAGTGTTGCTTGGGCTGGGAGGTGGAGTGTGATAAGGTAGTGATCAGACCATGGTACCTCTGTTATTGTTGGAGGGGTATGTTGGTGTTGGTTATTAAGAAGGGAGGAGGGAAGGAAGATGAGATCTAAGGTGTTGCCTTTTATGTGGGTGGGAGCATGTATTATCTGAGTGTAACCCATTTGGGTCATAGCATCCATGAAATTGTCTGATTGAGAGTTATTCAGGGAAGGGAGATTCAAATCACCTAGGATTATGAGAGGTTTGTTTGGTGATGCTGTGCATGCAAGTTCTAAGATGGAGGAGAGGTTTTTTTGATCAGTTGAAGGGGGTCTATATATGAGAGTAAGTGCAAGGGTTCTATTTTCTATGTTGATGATGTCTATTCCATCTATATTGTTTAGGCATGTTAAGGTGAATTGTAGGTCTTTTTTAGCGAGTATGAGAGTGCCACCTCCTCTTTTTGCATCCCGATGGCAGCTGAATGTATCATATTGATGTGATGTTAACTGGTTTAGTAGTACGGTGTCTGTGGGAGTGAGCCATGTTTCAGTAATGCAGATGATTTCCGGGTTTGTGTCTTTTATCATGTCGTTGATGATTGGTATTTTATTTCGTATGGATCTAACGTTTATTAAGATGAGCTTTGTTTGGGTATCTATATTGGTTGTGTTGGCGCTTAAACCAGTGTGTGGCTGGTGTTTTATTTGGATAAGTCTGCGATGGTGTCTGTTTGAGTCATTGCTTGAGTCATTGCTTGAGTCATTGCTTGAGTAATTATTGTGGGTGTGTGTAAAGGTTGAACAGTGTGGTGTGTTTTGATGAGGATTGTGGGTAGTGATAATGTTGTTATTTGGGTTTCTGTATCGATTATGTATGATGGGGATATGATTGTAGGGGTTTTGATTGGTTTTGTATGAGTAGATGTGTTGAGTTAGGAGAGTTATTAGAATGAGAGTGAGTGGGAGGTTTACCTGTCTTGTGGGAGACATTGTGTATATATTTTGGTGGGCAAAGGAACTCTGAGAACGGGGTTCTGGGAATGGGGACTAGTGGATGTGTCTGTGTATTGATGGTATATAGCTGTCTGTGACAGTTTTCGATGAACTGGGTGACTACTGGCAATAGTAGATGACTAATAGGATACACTCTATAGTGTATTAGTGAAACGTTGAAGCGCTTTGGTTCGACGTCGGGATCATCATCTGTTCGGATGGGAACATCATTTGTTTGGAATATAACAATAGCACTGAAGACATATCATCAAGTGCCAGATAAGAGTTGTTTTTCTACACATAATTTTTAAAGTACATGATGGATTGAGATGAAGTAGGATTATCAGCGTACTTATCTCGTGCACTACATAATATTTATGGGACTGTTAAATAAGTTGAAGCACTGCAATGAATAAAAAAATTTGAAATAGAAGTTAAACTATTGAAAAAGAAAAAAAGAAAAAAACACTAAGATGACAACGGAATAAGGTCGATGATGCCAATTAAGGCAGTCCATTCCGGCAAGTCCGGTCTGAACAGTAGCCTGATGATAGTCTGAGACCTTGTTGCAACAATGTGTGTGTTTAGGTAATTGGATCATAAAAATCTGAACTCATAGTTGAAGGGTAGAGCTGTAAAAGTTTCTAGTTATTACTTGCGTTAACCTAGGCTCTAAAAAGTGACTACATACGTTATTGTTACCTTTATCGTGAGAAACAAATGTTTCAGATCATCTTCACTTTCAACCAGTAATGTGGTATCATCAGCTTAGGGAAGGTTGTTGATGAATCTTCCACCAATCTTCACACCTCTATTGTATTCATCTGCTTCTCTGATGATTTGTTCTGCATATAAATTAAACAGGTAGGAGGAAGTATGCAGTCTTGTCGTATACCTTTGCTTATTTGAAACCATTCTGTTTCTCCTTGTTCTGTTTGAACTGTTGCTACTTGATCAATGTACAGATTGTGCAAGAGAACGATCAGGTGTTCTGGTATACCCATGCTTCTTAATGTGGCCCAGAGTTTCTCATTGTTTACATAGTCAAAAACCTTGCTGTAGTCGATAAAGCACAAATAGATATCCTTTTGGTATTCTTTAGGTTTTTCAAGGATCCATCTTACGTCCACAATGATGCCTCTTGTTCCTCGCCCTTTCCGGAACCCTGCTTGCACTTCAGGTAGTTTTTGTTCCAGAAATGGTTGTAGTCTCTGTTGAATAATCTTTAGTAGAATCTTGCTGACATGTGGGATCAGAGCAATTGTGCAATAATTTCCACAGTCAGTTGGATCACCTTTCTTTAGTAGTGGTATAAATACAGATCATTTCCAGTTAGTTGGCCATGATGTTGTCTTCCAATTTTCCTGGCAGAGCCTTATAAGTATGGTAACAGCTGCATCTGATTGCTGTTATACTTCAATAGGAATGCCATCAATGCCAGGTGCTTTGTTCTTTGATAACGCTTTCAATGCTGCTTCGATTTCTTCTTTTAACACCAATGGTTCCTGATCATGAGTTACAGATTGAAATGGCTATTGGTCCACTTGATCTTTATCATATAACAACTCTGTATATTCTTTCTACCTTTTCTTGATCTTCTCAGCATCATTCAACATAGAACTTTGAGCATCTTGTAACATTCCAATTCGAGGCTGGAATTTTTTCTTTAAATTTCATAGCTTTAGGAAAGATTATCTTGTTCTTCCTCTAATATTTTCTGCTTCTATTTCCTTGCATGTGTCATAGTAGTACTTTTCCTTGTCATGTCTTGCTGCACATTGGAAATCTCTGTTGAGTTCTGCGATTGTTTTTCTTTCTCCTCTGGCTTTAGCTTCTCTGTGTTCCTGGGCAATTTTCAGAGTTTCTTCCGTCATCCATTTTGGCCGTTTATGCTTTTTCAACTTTTGTAGAGACTTCTCGCTTTCTTCCAACACAACCTTCTTGATGTCACCCCATAACTCTACTGAAGCTCTGTTATTTCTTTCTAAAGCAGCAAATCAATTTTGCAAGCAGTCTTTAAATTCCAGTGGTATATTCTCAAGGTCATATTTTGCTACATTTATGAGTGGCTTAATCTTTTTCAATTTTAGCTTGAGTTTGCATACTAATAGTTGGTGATCTGTACCACAGTCAGCTCCAGGTTTTGTCTTTGTTGATGTTATAGAGCTTTTCCATCGTTGACTTCCACAGATGCAGTCAATTTGATTTTTGTACAATCTATTGGGTGAAGTCCATGTGAACAGTCGCCGCTTGTGTTGCTGGAAGAAGGTGTTTGAGATGAATAGATCATTAGTCTTGTAGAATTCTCTCAGTCTTTCTCCAGTCTTATTTCTGTTGCCAAGTCCATATTTTCCAAACAGTTTGCCTTCTTCTTTGTTGCCAATTTTTGTGTTCCAGTTACCCATGACTATCAGGATATCCTGTTTGCATGTTCTGTCAATTTCAGCTTGTACTTGTTCATAGAACTCATCAATTTCATCCTCTTCTGCAGCTGTTGTTGGGGCATATACTTGAATTATAGTTGTGTTGATAGGCATTCCTCATAGACGAATAGAAATTAAGCGTTCACTGACTGCTAAATGGCCAATTTTCCCAATGGAGAAAGGTGAATAGTGGTGTACCCCAGGGATCTGTGCTGGGTCCACTGCTTTATGACATATTCATAAATGACCTGGAAAATGGAATAACGAGTGAGGTTATCAAATTTGCAGATGACACAAAACTATTTAAAGTTGTTAAAACCCAAGAGGATTGTGAAAAATTGCAAGAGGATCTTGATAAATTGGAAGACTGGGCATCAAAATGGCAGATGAAATTTAATGTGGACAAGTGCAAGGTTATGCACCTAGGGAAGAACAACCCAAACTATGGTTACACGATGCAAGGTTCCACATTAGGAACCACCACCCAGGAAAAAGATTTAGGCGTCATTGTGGATACCATGTTAAAACCTTCGGCCCAGTGTGCAGCAGCGGCCAAGAGAGCAAATACAATGCTAGGTATGATAAGGAAAGGAATGGAAAATAAAACAGAAGATATTAGAATGCCTCTATATCGTTCCATGGTGAGACCGCACCTTGAATATTGTGTGCAATTCTGGTCGCCGTATCTTAAAAAGGATATAGCGATTTTAGAAAAGGTACAGAGAAGAGCCACCAAAATGGTAAAGGGGATGGAAGGATACTCCTATGAAGAAAGGCTAAAAAGGTTAGGGCTCTTTAACCTGGAAAAGAGACGGCTGAGGGGAGATTTGATAGAAGTCTATAAATTAATGAACGGAGTGGAACGGGTAAACGTAGATCGATTGTTTACCTTATCAGAATATAGAAAGACTAGGGGACATGCAATGAAGCTACAGGGTAAACTATTTAAGACTAATAAAATAAAATATTTTTTCACTCAACGTGTAATCAAACTCTGGAATTTGTTACCGGAGGATGTAGTAAAGGCTGTTAGTGTAGCTGGGTTTAAAAAAGGTTTGGACAAGTTCCTGGAGGAAAGGTCCATAAACCATTATTAAGAAGTGACCGAAGATATCAATGCTTGACCCAGTACAAGCATTGTGGAACTTGTGTCTCTTGGGGAAACTGCTAGGTACATATGACCTAGATTGGCCACTGTTGGAAACAGAATACTGGGCTTGATGGACCTTGGTCTGACCCAGTATGGCATATCTTATGTTCTTATGCATTGTATTTCATTACAGTTCTTGCAAGTTTCTTCTTAATTATAAATGCAACACCATTTCTTCTTTGTCTTTCATTTCCAGCATAGTAAACCATGTGATCATCTGATGCAAAGTGCCCGATGCTAGTGCATTTCAGTTCGCTGACACCCAGCAGATCAAGTTGTACACTTTCTATTTCATTCTTGATCACCTCCAACTTCCCTTGGTTCATGCTTTGTACATTCCATGTCCCAATATGTAAGATATCTTTTCAGCTTTTGACTCTCATTTCATGTGCAGCTACATCAGCAGACAGATGTCTTGAGGGCTTTGATCCAACCACATCATAAATGCTGGCTTTACTCTGAAAAGTCTTCAGCTCTTCCCCAGTAGCTAGTTGAGTGCCTTCCGACCTAGGGGTCTCATCTTTCAGCACTATTGTGCAATTTGTTTTGTTGTGACTATCCACTGGGTTTTCATGGCAAGATACAGAAGTAGATTGCCAGGCCTTCCTTCCACACAGTTTAAGTTTAGTGTTGTTGCCATTATCACAGAAATATCATCCTCCGACGCCAACACTGTCCCATTCTGTTGCTGTCCAGATGAGTTGTTTGTCTTGGTCTGGCACCTCAGCTGAGACCTGTTCATCTTGGGAGATCCTGCCAGTAGTTAAACTACCGATAGCTTAGCCCTCAGCATTACTGATGCACATAAGCCCTCACAGCACGATAAGCTGCAAACCAAGTGAGGGGTCCAAGTCATATTTTGGGTTTTTTCTCAGAAATTACTACATCTAAATCACAGACATCTTTTTTTGTTGTATATCTTTGAACATATTATTTAAAGATTATGATGACATACAGTTGGAATATTTCCGATTATTTCTCAAGATACTGTATACAACATACCTAAAATGCAAGGGTGCCAGTAATGCTGACCACAACGACAGCAACACACATTGTGATTTCAAATCCTATTCCTAGCAGAGAACAACTTTTATTCCACAAAATAAGCCTGCCCCCCAGCATCAAGAAGCCACAAACAAATTACAAGTTGACCTTTTGTTCTCTTTGCTTAAGTAATAAAAGAGGAATTTTGTTGTTGAGTACTGTGGGCTTTTGGCTACATGCTCGAAGGAAGCGAGGGACATTCTGAAATGGTTTGAGGGCTAATTTCCAAAGTCAGCTGACTGGGCTACTAGTTCAGTAGGCATACCAAGCATGCTAGCATTTCCAGGCCTTGGGGAGCAGGCTTGCAAAGTATCTGCTTCATTTCCTTTTTTCAGGACCCATGGGGTTCTCCAAAGCCTGTCATGTACCGTGGGAAGAAAGAGAGGCAAATTTCTAGGTTGTTCTGCACCGTCATTCAAACTCTTTAGAACCGAGCAGTGCACGATGAGACCTGTGGGAACACTGTGCACTCTACTGCTACACCTACTACCACAACTACTTATTCGTATAGCACTACAAGGCGTATGCAGCGCTGTATACATACCTTAAGAGATAGTCCCTGCTGAATAGAGCTTACAATCTATTCAACAGAGAAAAACTGAACACATGGGGGACTAGGGTAGTTCTATGAGGGAAATGATTAAAACACACAGACAGTTCAAAAAGAGAATAAGAGGGATTGGGATCTAACAGCAGCCTCAAAGAGGTGTTTTTTGGCTTGGATTTGAATAGGACCAGAGATGGAGCCTGACCTACTGTCTCATGTAATCTATTCAAGACATAGGATGCAGTAAGGCAGAACGAACGGAGTCTGGAGTTGGTCGTAGAAGAGAAGGGCTCAAATAAAAGAGATTTGCCTAGTGAGCGGAGTTCCTGAGAAGGGGGCGTAGGGAGAGAAAAGAGGCGAAGTAATGAGGGGCCACAGAATGAATGCACTTGTAGGTCGGAAGAAGTCTGAACTGGAAGTGGGCAGGGAGCCAATGAAGGGACTTGAGAAGAGGGATTGCATGAGCCTAGTGACCCTGGCTGAAGATTAGCTGTGCAGCTGAGTTTTGAACGGATTGAAGGGGAGAGAGATAATTCTGGGAAAGAGCAGTAAGAGCAAGTTGCAATAGTCTAAATGGGAGGTAATGAGAAAGTGGATAGTCTTGGTAGTGTGGTCAGAAAGGTAGAGACGAATTTTGTTGATGCTATAGAGTAAGAAGCAACAGGTTTTAACTATCTGTTGGATAAGTGCAGAGAAAGAGAGAGGGGCATATACTCTCAGTGTATGCTTATATTAGCCCCGGCAGCAGAAAGGAAGATAGTTTAGAAAGCTCACGGGCATCATCCTCCTGTAACAATTCTCCAATGAAGATGCTACAACCTGCCATCAACCCTAAGACCTTCCCTTCTGGGTGCAATCTGAACGATGGAGCAGGTCTCTCAAGAGTATAACACCCAGGAAAAAAGCCAAAGTGGCTGAAAAGAGGGAGAAGAGAAAAAAGAAAGGGCGTTAAGCCAATAACAGAAAGCCCTTGCTGCCCATTACTACTTTTGTAACATTAAGAAAAAGTCTTTCCAGGTTGGCGCACCAATTTTCAGAAAGAGAAAAAAATGTGTATGCATTTACAACTGCTATTTCATTTCCTCATCTCTTAGATAAAAAATGGAAGAAAGGAAAAGAATCTTTCTGAAAAGTTAGAGAGAAAGGGAGAATTCTTGCCACTGATGGATCTACGTAGAGAACGCCTCTGGCCTTCCTAAGCCTTGACTTCTTCCATTAAGAACATATGCTGATTAATTTATTGTACTGGCATGTTCAAAGCTGTGCTATTCATTTCATTAAAGTATTTAAGTCATGCTTGTAAGCTCAGACAACTTCAGATAGGTCAGAAAGCACATAATCTCCCGTAAGTGAAGCTGGCAGAAAGACTGGGCAAATGGCAAGCCTAGTGGCTCAGTAGCTAAAGGTCCCCTTCTGAATCCCAGGAGATTTAAAGATCCAAATATGTAGATCTTCAAGGTGATACAAAAAAGACATTTACCTACCTGAAAGGCATTAATATTACCAGGGCTGGCTTTAAGATGGTGCCCATAGGCATGACTACAGAGTAACGGGGAAAAGAGATCTCTCTCCCATAAACCAGTAAGAATGGTACTAAAGCAAGTTGAATCAAGTTTATGTTTAGCCCAGGTATTTGGTGCTTTAAAAATCTGGTGCCCTTGGTAGTTGCCTGCATTGCCTACACCTAAATCCAGATCTAAATAGCACTATAAAGTAAAACTCTTACAATAGAAAGGAAGTTATAGAACTAGGGTCATGATATGAAGCTCCACAGGAGAAGACTCCTCACTCAGGAACAACATTGGACAATATTTTTTCATGAGAAAGGTGGTAAATGTTTGGAACGACCTCCTGGAGATGGTAGTGGAGAGAAAAATGTAATAGAATTCAAAAAAGCATGGAATAAACAAGAAAGGTCCTTACTGCTCAGGAGGCACCTACTTGAACACTAGGTATACTGCCTCCATTTATGACTATTAAATCCATTATCAGTCCTTCTCTTATGGGTTCTGCCCCTTAAAGGATATGTATAATTCCTCTGCTTTTTACCAATTTGCAAATGGGATAGTCCAATCCACAACTAGCAGGTTAAAATTTACTAGCAACACCACTTCCTCATTCATTCCCACCTTTTGGGAGAAGCAGCTTAGTGGTTAAAGCAATGGCCGAGAGACCAGGGTTCAATACCACTGGTACTCCTTGTGGCCTTGGGCAAGTCACTTAATCCTCCATTGCCTTGGAGGAAAGGCCAGGCAATCTGCTTCTGGTCATGTCTTGCCAAGAAAATCCAGGAGCTGTTTGGTTGCCAGGAGTCAGCACTGACTCCATGTAACACATTACTTTTAACAACTGAACTATGGCTAGGAAGAAACAACTGAACTATGGCTGGGAAGAATCATGCTGCCAAAGCTGTTGCCCCCATTACAGCTTCTGCCTCTGTCCAGACAGACAGCCCAATCCCAGTTGAGGGACGAGTTCCATGTGCATGATGCCTGCAAGCTGAAGCCCTCATGAAACAAGTGGAGGAGCTCAGAGAAGAGGTGGCAAGGCTGAGAAGCATCCATGACAGCAAGAAATATATTGATGAGATGGTTCTTGAAACTTCCAAGCACTCCAACAGAGGTGAAGATGGTATGCTACAGAATGAAGACAGTTGGACACAAGTCACCAGAGCCTGCAGAATCGACAATCCAACTCCTCCAGCCCTCGAACTGAAGAACTAGTATGCAGCCCTGGATGTGGACGAGGTGAAAACTTCCCAGGAACAGGAAGAACCAGAGCTCAAGCACCTCAAATTTGCAGAATCAGTGACTGCAAGGAAGCGAAGGGAAGTGGTGGTTGGTGACTCTTTTCTGAGGGGTAATGAGGTGTCCATCTGCCAACCAGACTTGATATCCAGGGAGGTGTGCTGTCTGCCAGGTGCCAAAAATCTGAGATGTTATGGAGAGTTTGCCGAGACTCATCAAGCCTACTGACTATTATCCGATGATGCTCATCCAGGTCGGCAAAACTGATGCTGCTAGGTATCCCTTCGAGCATATTAAGCATGACTTCATGGCTCTGGGAGAGAGGGTGAAGCAGATAGGTGTGCAGGTGGTGTTCTCTTCAATTCTATCTGTTGAGGGTAAAGGCTGAGGCAGAGAAGCTCGCATCCTGGAGATGAATGCATGGCTACATGGATGGTATCTTCGAGAGCATGTTGGTTTCCTGAACCATGGGATGATTTTCCAAGAGCTGCTGAGCAGAGATCGTAGTCATGTATCCAAGAAGTATCTAAGTGTCTTTCACAGCAGACTGGCTAACCTACTGAAGAGGGCTTTAAACTAGATTTGTTGGGGATGGAAGAAGAAAGTCCCAGGTAAGTAGAAGACCTCATGTAAGTAAAACATTTAATACCTCTGTAGAAATAGGTAAAAGAGACAATGTTTGGAAAGCAATGTGCCTTATCGCCCGTAGTATGGGAAATAAGATCCCAGATGTTGAGGCTTTAATGGAAGAGGCTGACATAGATTTAGCAACAGTTACAGGAATAGCCTAGTGCAGCGATGGCGAACCTATGGCACGCGTGCCAGCTGTGGCACGCGAAGGCCTTGCAGCTGGCACGCGGGAAGGTCCACAATCAAGATATGCGGCATTAAAAAAAAAGAAAAAAAAAGCTGCCGGGGCCGGGGCCGCCGCGGCAGAATCGAGTGTGCCGCGGGGCCCCCCCGCCCAGCAGAGCCTGCCCTCCGTCCCCGGTATCACCTCTCTCAGCTGCCTCCAGTCACAAGCGCCGGCTTTCAGAGCGCGAGGGGAGTTTCTCCCTCGCTGCTCTGTTAAGCCCGCGGGGGCTGATGGGAACTTCCCATCAGCCCCCGCGGGCTTAACAGAGCAGCGAGGGAGAAACTCTTCCCTCGCGCTCTGAAAGCCGGTGAGTGTGACTGGAGGCAGCTGAGAGAGGTGATACCGGGGACGGAGGGCAGGCTCTGCTGGGCGGGGGGGCCCGCGGCACACTCGATTCTGCCGCGGCGGCCCCGGCCCCGGCAGCGACAGCTTTCTTTGTAAAAAAAATTTCGCTGGGGGGGGGGGGTTAGGAGTGGTGATGGGCTGGGGGGTTAGGAGTGGTAATGGCTGGGGGGGGGGTAGGAGTGGTTATGGGCTGGGGGGGTTAGGAGTGGTAATGGCTGTGGGCTGTTGGGGGGTTAGGACTGGTGATGGGCTGGGGGGGGCTAGGACAGGAAATGGGCTGATGGGGGGGTTAGGAGTGGTGATGGGCTGGGGGGGGTTAGGAGTGGTAATGGGCTGGGGGGGTTAGGAGTGGTAATGGCTGTGGGCTGTTGGGTTAGGACTGGTGATGGGCTGGGGGGGTTAGGAGTGGTAATGGCTGTGGGCTGTTGGGGCTAGGACTGGTACTGGGCTATGGGGGGCTAGGACAGGAAATGGGCTGATGGGGGGGTTAGGAGTGGTGATGGGCTGGGGGAGGTTAGGAGAGGTGATGGGCTATGGGGGGCTATGGGCTATGGGGGAGCTAAGTCTATATGGGCTGATGGAATTAGGACTGGAAGTGGGTTGATGGGGGCTTAGGACTGGTAATGGGCTATGGGGGGCTAGGACAGGAAATGGGCTGATGGGGAGGGGTTAGGACTTGAGGTGGGCTGTTGGGTGGGGTTAGGACTGGTAATGGGCTATGGGGGGCTTGGACAGGAAATGGACTGATGGGGAGGGGTTAGGACTTGAGGTGTGCTGTTGGGTGCGGTCAGGCCTGGCAATCGGCTGTTGGGGGGTTAACACTGGAGGTGGTCTGATGGGGTTAGGACTGGTAATGGGCTATGGGGGGGGTTTAGGACTGATAATGGGCTATGGGGGGCTGGGACAAGAAATGGGCTGATGGGGAGGGGTTAGGACTTGAGGTGGGCTGATGGGGTTAGGACTGGTAATGGACTGTGGGCTGATGGGGGGGTTAGGACTGGCAATGGGCTATGGGGGGCTGACTGGAAATGGGTTGATGGGGGTTAGGACTGGAAGTGTGCTGATGGGGGGGTTAGGACTGGAAGTGGGCTGATGGGGGTTAGGACTGGTAATGGGTTATAGGGGGGGCTTAAACTGAAAATGGGGTGATGGGGGGTTAGGACTGGAAGTGGGTTGATGAGGGGGGGCTAGGACTGGTATTGGGTTGGGGGGTTGCTAGGACTGGAAATGGGTTGGGGGGCTGCTAGGACTGGAAATGGGCTGATGCAGGGACTAGAAGGGAATGGATGCTGGGTGAGGCTGGAACTAGAAAGGAGCTGGTGTTGGGGGAGGATTAGAATGGGATGGGGCTGGGAGAGTAAAATGGAGAGGGGAAAAATATTTTGTGTGGGAGGGATAAAAAATCTACAATTGGCCGGGTATTGGGAGAATAAGTGGGGATTGAGGATGGAGGGGTAAATTTTGAGTAGATGAAATAGGAATGAGGAAAGAGCAAAAGGAGAAAGATTAGTATGTTAAAGCAGATGTAGAGAGAGAATGGAAAAAAAAATCCAAGAAGACAGAAGAAAGGACAAATGGACAGCAGATGGAGAGTTAGCAGAAGACACGAAGAAACCAGAAGAAAGTGGCTGGAACAATTGCAACTGAAAAAAAATGCACAAAAGGTAGAAAAATATCTCTTTATTTTGAATTTATTAACTGGAATATGTCAGCTCTGGGAAATGTGCATCATTAATTTTTGCGCTTTGTTTAGTACAAGAGGAAATTAATTTATAGTTTTATTTCTACAGTGTTGTTGTATATTCCAAGTTTGGCTTTTGGGGTTCCCAGTTTAATTATTGTCTTCCTGTTTCTAAATTGTGATTCCTTGTTTGGTGATGGTCTGTTCTGCATGTGTAACTGAGCTGAGGTATTCTGTTTATATAATTCCTATTTGACATTGCCACTTGTTCTTTGCCCAGTAGGTCATGTATTGTTGTTCTCTGAAATGTATTGGTTTAATATTTGCAGTGTTGCCTTTTGATAGTTAGGGTATGGTGCTTTGTGAGTCCTGGTAGTGCTGTTAGGATACGGCGGGTTTGCTATGGGTTCTAAATGGGCAGCGTTTGTAGTAGTTCCTAATGTGCCTGGCGGTTGGTACTGGATTATAGTAATGTAGAAACCTTTTAGTCTTTCTTTATCCATATACTCATTAAGAGGCATGTTTACTAAAAGTTAGTGTATGGTAACATTATGCAAATATTTATGCAAATGAGGCACCTTATGCAAATGAGGCTTTAATTGACGTGCTGGCACTTTGAGGAAATTCTTTGGTTTTGTGCGGCAGTTTGGGCACTCGGGCTCAAAAAGGTTAGCCATCACTGGCCTAGTGGTTAGAACAACTGATAGAAGTCTATAAATTAATGAACGGAGTGGAACGGGTAAACGTACATCGATTGTTTACGTTATCAGAATATAGAAAGACTAGGGGACATGCAATGAAGCTACAGGGTAAACTATTTAAGACTAATAAAAGAAAATATTTTTTCACTCAACGTGTAATCAAACTCTGGAATTTGTTACCAGAGGATGTAGTAAAAGCTGTTAGTGTAGCTGGGTTTAAAAAAGGTTTGGACAAGTTCCTGGAGGAAAGGTCCATAAACCATTATTAAAAAGGGATCGGGATATCAATGCTTTGACCCAGTTCAAGCATTGTGGAACCTGTGTCTTTTGGGGAAACTGCTAGGTACATATGACCTAGATTGGCCACCAGGGGCAGCTCTATAATGAGGCCAAGTGAGGCAGTGGCCTCAGGCGGCAGCTTTTTGGGGGCGGCAAAATTGCCCCCAAAAAGACCGCCTCACTCGGCCTTCAAAATAAAAAAAACCTCCGGTGTAAGAAGCAGCTGCTGCTGCTGCTCCAGTGGTGGCAGCGGCAGAATGAGGAGCCCCACGGCCGCCCGCCCACCCCCCCCCCCCCCAGAGAGCCTGCTGGTTCCCCTGGTTTCACTGGCTTTGCTTTGCAGAGCCACGGCGAAGGGACAGTGTTTCCCTTTCATGTGGTTCTGTTAAAGCTGAGCCCATGGGGCTCCTCATTCTGCCTCTGCCGCCGCTGAAGCGGCAGCTGCAGTTGCTTCTTATGCCGGAGGTTTATTATTTTTTTCAACTTCCCTGGGTTGGGGGGAGGGGTCTAGGACTGGAACTTGGCTGATGGGGGGGAGGTAGGACAAGAACTTGGCTGATTGGGGGTTTTAGAACTGGAAATGGGCAGATGGGGGGTTAGGACTGATAATGGACTATGGGGGGGGGGTTAGAACTGGAAATGGGCTGATGGGGATTAGTACTGGAAATGGGCTGATCAGGAGAGGGGCTAGGACTGGTAATGGTCTATGGGTGGGGGTTAGAATTGGAAATGGGCTGATGGGGGGTTAGGACTGGAAATTGATTGATGGGGTTTAGAACTGGAAATGGACTGATCAGGAGGGGGGCTAGGACTGGTAATGGGCTATCGGGGGGGGGGGGGTTAGAACTGGAAATGGGCTGATGGGGGGTTAGGACTGGTAATGGGCTATGGGGGGAAACTAGGACAGGAAATGGGCTGATTGGGGTGCTAGGACTGGGGTAGGCTGATAAAGGGGATAGGACTAGAAATGGGCTGGGACAGGAAATGGGCTAATAGGGGAGGGGAGGAGAGTGCTGCTGGCCCTGGAAGAAAACTAGGTGCTAGGGCTACAAATGGGCTGATGTGGGGGGATGGTAGAATAGGACTGGAAGGGAGCGGATACTGAGAGGGTCTGCCAGGGGAAGGATGGGGCAGGAATGGAAGGAGGGGGCTGGAAAGGAGCTGACACCTGGAATGTACCGAAGGGGGACTGGAAGGGAGCTGACACTTTGGGATGGGAGTGGTAGGTGGCTGGGTAATAGGGAGGAGGCTGGAAGGGAGCTGACATGTGAATGGCACTGGAAGGGAGATGGACAGAGGGTAGGGTGGCTGGAAGGGAGCTCATTGGGGGGTGGCACTGAGAGTGAACCTGAGCTGATACCTGGGATGGTATCTGGACTAGAAGGGGCTGGACAGTGGGAAAGGAGGGGGACTGGAAGGGAATGGACACAAGTGGCAGTCATGGGAATGCAAGGTGGTTGATATTGGAAGGTACTGGGAGGGGAGGACTGGAAAGGGGACTGATACTGGGGAGGGTTACTGGAACTGGAAATGGGCTGATGGAAGGAAGTGAAGAAACAAAAGAAGAGATAAGAAATGGCAGATGGACCATAGACCACAGAAAGAGAACTAAGAGAAGACAGGAAAGCAGAAGCCTCAGATTGGGACCAGCATGATCAGAGAATAAAATGGTCAGACAACAAAGGCAGAAAAAATAATTTTATTTAATTTTGGTGATTGGACTTTATGCTATTTTTATATTTTACACAGTATTGGGGAACTGCACCTCTTATTTATCTGATATTGCACTGCATGTGGACGCTGGCTTCTTGGGGTTTCAGTTTAAATTTTGTCTACATATTTTTATTTTTACTTTAGATTGTGGTTACTTATTCTGTACTTGGTGAGGGTCGATGTTGAGCATGTGTGACTGAGGTCAGGTGTTCTGTTAACATGGCGTTTGTACATAAAGATCTATACTATACTGTAGTAATTTGACTTGTTCAGCTTTTCAAATAGGTGTATGGATGTTCCAGGGCCCACTGTAGTATTTACAGTGACGTTTTTTTTGGATGGGCTCCTTATGTGACTTTTGGAAATTTGTGCTGATATGGTATGGTATGGTAGGTTTGTTCTTTGTTTTAGGGTTTTTTATTAATTCACAATATGCCTGGTACTGGAGAATAGTGGTTGTTGTTGTTAGTGAGATGATCAGAATCTGATTTTTTTTTAAATATTGAGTTGTGTGGGTGAATGTCCTGGTTCTGCTCTGCACCTACTGTGGATGCAAAATATATGTTGAAAAAGAAAAAGGGAGAACCATAACGCAGTTTATAACAAAATAACAATGGGTTATAATTTAGTTTTATAAAATGTGCTATTGATTCTTGCTGTCTTTTAGTTCCTTGGTGTGCAAACAGGACCGTACCTAGCCCTGTGCAAGCAGTGCAGCCGCACAGGGCGCAAAGGCTTGGGGGGCACATTTCGGCTCTCTGCTGTTGCCCTGCTGCTGATTGCAGGACAATAGCAGGCAGTTAAAATGCGCCCCAAAGCCTTTTTGCAGCACTTTAAGCAGGTCTGGTCCCTCCCTCCTCCGACACGATGTCAGAGCAGTGAGGGACAGATCTGCTTAGAGTTCCGGCGCCTTTCAGATCAGGTGCATGCCCCCCCCATCCTCCTCCCCATACCTCCGTCCAGCGCTGCCTGCTCTTTCCCTGCTGCTGGCGCCGCTATGAAAAAAACAGAGGGCGGGCGTGCGCCCGAGTTGCAAGTCGCACAAGGCACAATTGCAATTCGATACGGCCCTGTGTTCAACATCTTGCATTTCCTCCATATAATCTAATTGGCTTTTTGATTTGGTTCAGTCTCTGATTGGATTTCTGAAAAAGCCCCGCTCCCCTCTATGGTGGTGGTGGGGGGCGTCATCTCATTCTTCGCCTCAGGCAGCAGACTGCCTTGAGTCGCCCCTGTTGGCCACTGTTGGAAACAGGATACTGGGCTTGATGGACCTTGGTCTGACCCAGTTTCGCCAAGTTATACTTCCTGTTAAATGTAATGACCAGACATATGTAAATTGTCGGATGTTTTTTGTTCAATGTAAACCGCGCTGATGTCTAATAGTGCGGTATATAAGAATTGTTAATAAATAAATAAATAAAAAATCTTATGTTCTTATGTTCTTATGCCTAGTACCCAGAAGATCAAGGGTTTGATTCCAACTGGCACTCCTTGTGACCTTGGACAAGTCACTTTGCCCTCCATTGCATTGGAAGAAAAGGCCTGGCAATCTACTTCTGGTGATACATTGCAAGAAAACCCCAGAGGCAGCTGGGTTGCCAGGAGTCAGCACTAACTTGATGGCACAACCCCCCCCCCCCACCCAAGAGACATGGTTCATAGACAGTCATTACTGGAATGTAATTATACCAGGCAATAGTTTATTCAGGGAGGAGGAGTGGCACAATATGTAAAAAAATCATATTAAAGCTACAGAATTACAGGACTTACAAAGGAAGGAGGAGACACTGTGGGCTAAACTAGAAAGAGGGAGTGGGGAATCCATTTGCATTGGTGCGATATACAGATCTCCTTCACATGCAGAAGAAGTGGACAGAAATTTACCTGAAAACATTTGCAGTATTGCCATGAAAGAAAAAGTGCTATTGATAGATGATTTCAATATGCAGGATGTTGATTGGCACATCCCTACTGTGGTGTCACCTAGAAGTAAGGAGATCCTGGATTCTCTACCGGGAGAATTATTCCAGCAACTGGTAACAGAGCCACTACTACTACTACTATTAAACATTTATAAAGCACTACAAGGCATACACAGCACTGTACAGACATATATAAAGACGGCCCCTGCTCGTTAGAGCTTACAATCGAATTAAGATAGATAAGACAAAAGATAAGAATAAGGGGAAAAGCAAAGGGTGAGGAGACATAAGGAATAAGGAGTTAGGATCCAAAAGCAGCTTCAAAGAGGTGATCCTTCAGCATGGACTTGAAAAAGGGGCAGGGATGAAGCCTGACGCACAGACTTAGAGAGCCTGTTCTAGGCATAAGGAGCAGCAAGATGAAAGGACCGAAGTCTGGAGTTGGCAGTGAAAGAAAAGGGCAAAGAAAGAAGCAAAACGGTAGAACAGTGGAGTTCACAAGAAGGGGTGTAGGGAGAGAGGAGAGAGGAAAGGTAGTGAGGAGCAGAAGAGTGCATGCATTTGCAAGTCAGAAGAAGCAGCTTGAATTGGATATGGAAACAGAAAGGAAGCCAGTGAAGTGATTTGAGAAGAGAGGTTATATGAGTACATTGAGGCTGGCGAAAGATTAGTCGTGCAGCAGAGTTCTGAACAGATTGAAATGGAGAGAGGAAGCTAAGAGGGAGACCAGCAAGAAGGATGTTGCAATAGTCGAGACAGGAAGTAATTAGAGAGTGGACAAGTGTTTTAATAGTGTGTTCAGAAAGGAAGGGGCAAATTTTGTTAATGTTATAGAAAAAGAAATGACAGGTCTTAGCTATCTGTTGGATATCTGAGGAGAAGGAAAGGGAGGTGTCAAAGATGACCCCAAGGTTGTGGACCAAGGAAACAGGAAGACTGGCTAACCTACTGAAGAGGGCTTTAAACTAGATTGGTTGGGGATAGATGAAGAAAGACCCCAGGTAAGTAGAAGCTCTCAGTACACCAAGAGAGAAATAACAGTAGAGGAGGAACCATCAGAAGAAACTCTAAAAGAGCAATGGAAGAGATAAGAAGAGAACAGGTCAGTAGAAGGTAGTGGTGGTCAACAATGTCAAAAGCAGCAGAAAGGTCAAGAAGGATGAGGATAGAGTAAAGACCCTTGGATTTAGCCAAAAATAAGTCACTGGAGACTTTGGCAAGTACCATCTCTACAGAATGCCAAAGTGTGGGTCACCCCACACTTTGAATACGCTAATATTGTGTTACAGGGCCTACCCAAGAGTATGCTTAATCCTCTACAATTGGCCATGAATACGGCTGCCAGAGTTCTACACAGAGCCCCAAGGAGTCATCATATCACTCCTATCCTATTCGAACTTCACTGGCTCCCGATATCATATAGGATTTTATACAAAGCCCTTCTCATCACATTCAAGGCAATTCACCAAATCTCATCATCATCATTATCTGACCTCCTGTATTACTCACAAAGTTCCAGATCCCGACGCTCCACAACAGAAAACACACTAGTGATCCCAAAATACCAATCAAAACTCAACCAGACAACTAACACAAGAGCATTCTCATCCTTTGCCCCTAGATGTTGGAACATGCTACCACCCAACATCAGATCACAAAAGGACCTCTCACAATTTAGAAAAGATCTAAAAACACACCTCTTCCTACAACACTTCCCTCAGAGTATGAACTCCCTAAGTCATTCCCTCCCAACACGAACCAATGATCATGGTTAGTCAAGTACACCCCCATATTCATTTCTCACCCATTTCAAATCCCCTTAGAGCCCCAAGCCTTTGAACTATAAACATGTGATTTCTTGCTGTAAATAGTTTGAATTCTTGTTATTTATTTAACCCCAGTTATCCAAGTTCATTCCCTGTTATCTGTAAACTTAACATATGTTCATGCTTAAGTACAATTTGTTAAAATGTAAACCGCGCTGATGACGAAGAGTGCGGTATATAAAAGATGTTAAATAAATAAATAAAATGTAAGGGATGAAAGCCAGATTAAAGTGGATCCTGCAGGTCTTGAGAGGAAAGACATTCAAGACAATGGTGGAGGATTGCATGCTCAAGAAGTTTAGAAATGAAGGGAAGATGGGTGATGGGTCAATAATTAGAACAACTAGGGTCAAAAGAAGGTTTCTTAAGGAAAGGTGTGACCACAGCATGCTCAAAGGCTGCGGGAACTTTGTCAGAACCCACACATGAATGTGCCATACTGGACCTGGTGGTTATCAATGGGGAAAGTGTTTCTGATGTTATAATGGGGGATCATCTCGCATCCAGTGATCACCAGATGGCGTGGTTCAGTATTAGGACTAGGGCTGATAAAATCCATTCTAAAGTAAAGGTCCTAGATTTTAGGAAAACTAACTTTGCCAAGATGGAACAATACCTCAAGGAGTCATTAGTCGGATGGGAACAGCTGGGGAATATAGAAAAGCAATGGGCAAAACTGAAAGGAGATATTTTAAAGGCAACAAACCTTTTTGTTAGTAAAGGAAATAAATGTAAAAGGAAAAGGAGGCCACTATGCTTCTCAAAAGAAGTAGCTGAAAAAGTGAAGAAAAAGAGGGTGGCCTTCATATAATACAAGAGATCACAGAAAGAGGAAGGTAAGCATCAATGTTTGAAAAACTTAGAGAAGCTAGGAAAGTAGTCAGGAAAGCAAATATACAGCTAGAAGAAAAATAGACAATGCAGTAAAATGGGGGGGGGGGGGGGAGAAGACCTTTTTAAGATATGTTAGTGAGAGGAGGAAGGACAAAAGTGGTATTATCAGACTCCACCAGGCGATCTTAGCTTTCAAGTGGCAAAGGTTTGCCCTCTGGTGCTCCCCAAAGGGCACTTACCCCTTTGCTTGCCCAGTGGCATCTCTTCTACAATATCTGCTCCACTTGTCCTTAGCAGGTCTTAAGAATAACTCGGTGAGAGTTCATCTTAGGCTGTCCACCCAATGGTTTGTGAGAGGCTGCAATGGCACCATCTCCTCACACCCCTTTATAGCATGCTTTATGTGGGGTCTCCTATTTCCAAACCACCCATTAAGCCACCTCCAGTGACCTGAGATCTCAACATGGTTCTCGCTCAACTTCTAAAGCCTCCTTTCAAGTCTTTAGCCACCACGTCACTAAAATTGCAATCACGGAAAGTGGCCTAGTGGTTAGGACAAGGTACCTCAGGCCAGAGAGCCAGGGGTTCAAGTCCCACCTGGGGACAGCAATGTCAGGCTGGAGGGACTGGGGTTTCTAGTCCTATTGGCACTCCTTGTGGCTTTGAGCAAGCCACTTAACCCTCCTTTGTCTCAGGTACATAGATTGTGAGTCCTTTGGGGTGGGACGAGGGAATGTATCCAGTACCTGCTTGTAGTAATTGTAAACTACTCTGATGCCCTTCAGCCTGGGCGGTATATCAAGAAACTGAATAAACATAAACATAAAGGGAAGGAATATGTAGAAGCTGAGGACAAAGCAGAATTGTTTAACAAATATTTTTGTTCTGTGTTCACAGATGAAGGGCCAGGCGCAGGACCTCAGAAAACACCCACAAATAGGAATAGTAGTGAAGGGGATCTTGAATGATTTTCAGAAGACTGTGTTCATGAGGAGCTAGCTAAACCAAAAGTGGACAAAACAATGGGACCTGATGGGATACATCATAGAGTACTGAAGGAACTTGGGGAAGTTCTAATAGCTTCACTGTCTAACCTTTTCAATGCTTCTTTAGAGTCGGAGATGGTCCCAGAGGACTGGAGAAATGCATATGTGGCCTCTTTACAAAAACGCCAAAGTAAAGATGAGGTTGAGAACTACAGGCTGGTTAGTCTGACCTCTGTGATGAGCAAATTAATGGAAATGGTGATAAAACAGAGGACAGTATAGTTTCTGGGGTCCACTGAATTGAAGGATCTGAGGCAGTGTGGTTTTACTAGGGAAGGTCTTCAGACAAATCTAATTAATTTCTTTGACTGAGCAACCAGACAGTTGGACTGAGGGAGAGCCCTAGATGTGGTGTACTTAGATTTCAGTAAAACCTTCGGCATTACTCCACACAGAAAACTTATAAATAAATTGAACATTCTTGGAATAGACCTTAAAGTGACTGACTGGGTTAGAAATTGGTTGAGTGGGAGGCGACAAAGGGTACAGGTAAATGGAGCTTACTCTGAGGAGGAGAATGTAACCAGTGGTGTGCCACAGGGATCTGCCCTTAGATTCTTTTTTAACATTTTTTTGTTTGCATTGCTGAAGGGCTGTTGGGTAAGGTTTGCCTCTTTACAGATGATACCAAAATCTGCAATAGAGTAGACACTTAGGAAGGGATAGACAACATGGGGAGGGATCTCGCTAAGCTTGAAGAATGGTCAAGAATTTGGCAGCTGAGATTTAATGCTAAACAAATGCAGGGTCATGCATTGGGCTGCAGAAATCCAAGGGAGTGGTACAGTATTGGGGGTGAAGTACTTCTGTCCACAAAAGAAGAGCTGGATCTAGGAGTGATTGTTTCTGTTGATCTTAAGGTGGCTAAACAGGTAGAAAAGGCAATGGCAAAAGCCAGAAGGATGCTTGGGTGCATACGGAGAGGAATGGCCAACAAAAAGGAAGTGATAATGCCTCTGTATAAGTCTTTGGTGAGCTGTCATTAGGAGTGTCATGTGCAATTCTGGAGACCACACCTTCAAAAGGATATAGACAGGATGGGGTCTGTCCAGAGGGTGGCTACCAAAATGGTCAGTGGTCTTTGTTATAAATCATAAGAGGAGAGACCCAAAGATCTCAATATGTATACTTTGGAGAAAAGGTGAGAGAGAGGAAATATAATAAGGATGTTTATATGCCTCCATGGCATAAATGAATATGAGGCAAACCTCTTTCAATTGAAAGAAAGCTCTGCAAAGAGGGGGCATAGGATGAAGGTGAAAGGGGATAGACTCAGGAGTAATATGAGGAAATATTTCTTTATAGAAAAAGTGGTAGATGCATGGAACAGTCTCCCAGTGGAGGTAATAGAGACCAGGATAGTATCCTTTGACCTTCCTGCTAGTACCCCCCCCCCCCCTTGATATTGCTGCTGGATTTTGGTTTTACTGCCTGTTTGTTGGTGTCCTGTCTTTCCCTGAGTGTTTTGTTTTTGGCCTTTTAAATATTCTTATTTTAGTTACTTGGTTTTACTTCTGTGTGCTGCTTTGTCTTGCTTTCCTATTATTTATGGCGTTCTTTTCTATAGTTTGCAGTGTGGACCTTTTTTTATTGTACACCGCTTTATGCTTTGGCCACAGCGGTCTATCAAATGTTTTAATAAAGATAAAGATAAAGAAAGATATCTGAATTCAAGAAAGCATGAGATCAACACAGAAGATCTCTAAAGGAAAAAAGGGACTACAGTAGATGGTATGGAAGGGCAGGCTAGATAGGCCATGTGGTATTTTTCTACTGTCATGTTTCTATGTTCTATTTGATGCAATCTCTGTCCAGTTCCTTTGTCTGAGTTGAAGGTCTGTAGACAGAAGTGTCATCCCCTCTCTGCAAGAAGGTCCACAGCACTCTCTCCTTTCCCCATGTCCCCTGCTTTTCCATTGCTTTAATACTTTTAACCAAGAGCTTTTCTGCCATTTCTAGCCCTCTTAAGCAGATTATAGCCTGGTATGGCTATATCCCATTCATGGAGTTCATTGAACCATGTCTCTGTAACAGCAACAATATCAAAATCCACCTCCATCATTAGGGTTTAGAGAACTGGAACTTTATTGCATAGACTGCAAACATTTGTGCCATAGTCTTCCAGCTATTTGTGTTGGCTTGCTTATATTCTCTTTATCCATATACAGGGGTCTCCTTTTCTACTTTGTTGTTAACAAGTGAATTATTAAGATGAGTTATCTTGTTATTTTTCCCAGCATCATCATGCTTTTGCTGGGGGTAACATCCCAAATACATCTGATTTTATCTGTCACCTCCATCCTCTAGTTTAAATGTCTGGCAACATAAGAACATAAGAACATAAGATATGCCATACTGGGTCAGACCAAGGTCCATCAAGCCCAGTATTCTGTTTCCAACAGTGGCCAATCTAGGTCATACGTACCTAGCAGTTTCCCCAAGGGACACAGGTTCCACAATGCTTGTATTGGTTCAAGCATTGATATCCTGGGTCCCTTCTTAATAATGGTTTATGGACCTTTCCTCCAGGAACTTGTCCAAACCTTTTTTAAACCCAGCTACACTAACAGCCTTTACTACATCCTCCGGTAACAAATTCCAGAGTTTGATTACACGTTGAGTGAAAAAATATTTTCTTTTATTAGTCTTAAATAGTTTACCCTGTAGCTTCATTGCATGTCCCCTAGTCTTTCTATATTCTGATAAGGTAAACAATCGATCTACGTTTACCCGTTCCACTCCGTTCATTAATTTATAGACTTCTATCATATCTCCCCTCAGCCGTCTCTTTTCCAGGTTAAAGAGCCCCAAACCTTTTTAGCCTTTCTTCATAGGAGTAGCCTTCCATCCCCTTTACCATTTTGGTGGCTCTTCTCTGAACCTTTTCTAAAATTGCTATATCCTTTTTAAGATATGGCGACCAGAATTGCACACAATATTCAAGGTGCGGTCTCACCATGGAACGATATAGAGGCATTATAATATCTTTTGTTTTATTTTCCATTCCTTTCCTTATCATACCTAGCATTCTATTTGCTCTCTTGGCCGCCGCTGCACACTGGGCCGAGGGTTTTAACATGGTATCCACAAGGACGCCTAAATCTTTTTCTTGGGTGGTGGTTCCTAATGTGGAACCTTGCATCGTGTAACCATAGTTTGGGTTGTTCTTCCCTAGGTGCATAACCTTGCACTTCTCCACATTAAATTTCATCTGCCATTTTGATGCCCAGTCTTCCAATTTATCAAGATCCTCTTGCAATTTTCCACAATCCTCCTGGGTTTTAACAACTTTAAATAGTTTTGTGTCATCAGCAAATTTGATAACCTCACTCGTTATTCCACTTTCCAGGTCATTTATGAATATGTCAAAAAGCAGCGGACCCAGCACAGATCCCTGGGGTACACCACTATTCACCTTTCTCCATTGGGAAAATTGGCCATTTAGCCCTACCCTCTGCTTTCTATCTTTTAACCAGTTCCTGATCCATATTGCCTGAATTTCTCACTTAAGATCCATGGAAATATGTAGGCCATCATTAGAGTATAGCTTTTTGTGTTTACATATATTACCCCAGCTGCTGATGTATCTCGGACCTTGTTTACCTCAGGTTTTGAGACATGGACTGAAGTTGCCTGTCTAAACCTAACCTTTTCTCTGCCTTTCCATGAACAGATGGTACTTTAGAAAATACTATAGTCTTTACCCTGGCTTATACCCAGGGCCGGTGGAAGCACTAGATGAACTAGATAGCCGCCAAGAAAGCCATATTTTGGAGAGGGGAGGGGGAAGCATCAGTATCAGCAGCCTTTTTAATTTTGAGCCCATTGCCAAACATGTTTGCAGAGCCAAACTCAACAATGAGACACAACGCTACAGTAGACAACAGATCACCAGCCTCTCCAGACCCAGAGGGAAAGCTGATGGCTTTGCCTTCAGTTGTTGGAGCTCCACCCCTCTTCTCCTGCGTGAGTGTGTCCTCCTACATCATTATGCTGTAAGGTGGATGAACAGCCAAAGGAGTCTAGGAGTTGCATGCTGCAGCTGCTGGAAATTATGGCTGGCTGTTGGCTACAGAAGCCTACAGACCTCCCCCTCACCGCAGCATCTTTACAGTATCTGATCGCACCCATACCATGCTGTGAACTGTGCCATGCAAAATTTGCAGAAAGTGGCACCAGCAGTGACAGCGAGCTCAGCTCAGCCCAGGTCCTGGTGGCATTGAAATTGAGAGAGCAGTCCCTGAGCCCTCACCTAGGGGAAGGCCAGCCACAGAAAGAAACAGGAGAACTCTGACTGTGTACTGTGCAGCCCCACTGACAAGGCCATAGATACGCAGGGGCCCAGGGCAGAAACTGGGAGGAGGCCCCAAAGCCCACCTTCAAGCTATTCTACCTTCAGATTGAGGTAGGCTTGGATTCCCCTGAGCCATAGGGGCCCCCGGCAATTGCCCTGATTGCTACACTTTAATGCTCGGCCTGCTTGCTGAGATGAGAGAGATGGGAGGAAGGGCGAGGACTCAGGCACTGGGCCAGGAGAGTTCATTTTTACAGCCCAGCTGCCTGCCTACAGTGTCCTTGGGGAGGAGTGTATGGTTGAAGGTACACCTAGGGTGTGAAATATCCTTGCAATGGTATTGCTTATGCCCTCCCCTAAATTCTAGAAATCTCTCCGCATTCCATAAGCGCTGCTTCCAGCCAGGTTATCTGAACCCAGATGGAATGTAAGAATCCATTTTAGAATCCTCACTCTCTTTTCTGATTGCTCTTAATATTTAGTTTGTGTTTCAGCTGGCTGAGGATCCAGAGAGGCATTAACCCTTCTGTGCCCCTCAAACCATGATCTAAAGTTAATGTCTGTATAATAATCTCCCAGGAGTAGGAGGGTTCTGTTTTGAGATCTTTTAACCAGGTCTGGGGGGACTTTGTGGACACTGAGGAGGTCATTTTATAATGAGTCGTATAAACCATCCCTGATCTTTTGGAAGGGGCGGTATAGAAAAAACATTCCAATAAATAAATGTAAAGTGGAACGCCGTCAACGGGTGTAAGACACCTATTTTCAATGACTTACACGCAGGAATGGGCACTTACGCACGTACTTAGTTGTTATTTTATAAGTTCCACGTGTAAGACCAGTGGCACATACTTGTTGGTATACGCATGGCCAGGGGAGGAGCATGTGCAGAGCGCAAATCTACATGTATAAATTATAAAATACAATAACTGATGCGTGTTTATTACAAATCTAGGCATGTGCACTTGCACTATAGTGGCCTAGAGCTGGTGTAAATGCTTGTGTCTAGATTTTATGCACCTTTACTACCATTGATGCCCCATTCTAAAAAGCAAGGTATGCGGGTACCTTATTTTATAAAATAGGTGCAAAATACACGTTAGAATGCACGTCAGCCTACGCGCAATTTATAAAATGACCCTTGAGTGCCTCCCTTCATCTCTGGAACCTCGTCTTCCATTTCTGGAGCAGCATAGCTTTCTGACGAAGGAAAAGCATGCATGTTATAGGGACACTGTCATTTATGGAAGGAGAGAGTGATTCTCTTTGCATTGCAAGTCATAACCTATATTCTCGAGTTGTGTTATTCTCTGTGGTTGCAGGGCAATTTGTCTGGATGCTGTATAGTGGCAAAGGCTCGTCAAATTGCAGCAAATCCACACAGCTCTGCCTATACACCTCACTCCGACCTGGAAGCAACTACTGATATTCCAGTTCTCCCCAGTGTCAGATAGCTTGAAGAGGATGGAATTCAACTGACAGCAGCTTCCTTTTCAAGGAGGACACTATGAACAGGAAGATTAATTTTGGGCATCAAATAATGACTGTTGGGAAATACTCCTGCCTGCTAACGTCTCTCTATTGTTCACTTTAGCATAAAAATCATTAGTCTTTTTAAAGTATGCCAGGCAGTGCTGGCTTCCTCCAAGGATTCACATGATATGCAGATATAGTGTATCTGGACTTTCAGAAAGCCTTTGACAAGGTCCCTCATCAGAGACTTTTGGCAAAACTAAAGAGTCATGGGATAGGAGGCAGTGTACTACTGTGGATCAGGAACTGGTTAAAAGACAGAAAGCAGAGGGTAGGGCTAAATGGCCAATTTTCCCAATGGAGAAAGGTGAATAGTGGTGTACCCCAGGGATCTGTGCTGTGTCCGCTGCTTTTTGACATATTCATAAATGACCTGGAAAAGGGAATAACGAGTGAGGTTATCAAATTTGCAGATGACACAAAACTATTTAAAGTTGTTAAAACCCAAGAGGATTGTGGAAAATTGCAAGAGGATCTTGATAAATTGGAAGACTGGGCATCAAAATGGCAGATGAAATTTAATGTGGACAAGTGCAAAGTTATGCACCTAGGGAAGAACAACCCAAACTATGGTTACAAGATGCAAGGTTCCACATTAGGAACCACCACCCAGAAAAAAGATTTAAAACCCTCGGCCCAGTATGCAGAGGTGGCCAAGAGAGCAAATAGAATACTAGGTATCATAAGGAAAGGAATGGAAAATAAAACAAAAGATATTATAATGCCTCTATATCGTTCCATGTGAGACTGCACCTTGAATATTGTGTGCAATTCTGGTCGCCGTATCTTAAAAAGGATATAACGTTATTAGAAAAGGTTCAGAGAAGAGCCACCAAAATGGTAAAGGGGATGGAAGGATACTCCTATGAAGAAAGACTAAAAAGGTTAGGGCTCTTTAACCTGGAAAAGAGACGGCTGAGGGGAGATATGATAGAAGTCTGTAAATTAATGAATGGAGTGGAACGGGTAAACGTAGATCGATTGTTTACGTTATCAGAATATAGAAAGACTAGGGGACATGTAATGAAGCTACAGGGTAAACTATTTAAGACTAATAAAAGAAAATATTTTTTCACTCAACGTGTAATCAAACTCTGGAATTTGTTACCAGAGGATGTAGTAAAGGCTGTTAGTGTAGCTGGGTTTAAAAAAGGTTTGGACAAGTTCCTGGAGGAAAGGTCCATAAACCATTATTAAGAAGGGACCCAGGATATCAATGCTTGAGCCAGTACAAGCATTGCGGAACCTGTGTCTTTTGGGTACGTATGACCTAGATTGTCCACTGTTGGAAACAGGATACTGGGCTTGATGGACCTTGGTCTGACCCAGTAGGGCATATCTTATGTTCACACCAGACCCTATGCGAAGCTACCACAGAACACACAAATTAATTTACTCTCTATGCACTGCCTCCATAACAAGACTTTATTCTGCCACAGCTACAGAGTAAATTACTCTTCCATCAAAAGCTATGTATGTTCTCATAAATCCTCCACATGGAAGCAGACCAATTAAGGGAGTTAAAAACAATGTAGCTTGGGACACTTTACCCAAGGTCACCGAGTCAGCGGCAGACAGCGAACTCACTTGGTCCCAAAATCGCTCAAAGCACTGTCCCTCTCTTTCTGTAAGGTTAGACGAAATCCGAAACATAAAAACGAGCCAGAGAAGCGAGATCCAAACGAGGGCTGGTGAAACACAGAGTGAGGAGGAGGCGCAGGGAAAAGTTCACCTTCCTTAACCTCTGCCAGAACCACCAGAGTTTGTAAGGTTTCCTGAACACGGTCCAGCACCTTCACGAATTTTAACCCAGGTATCATGAGGTACAAACCCTGCAAACATTATTACACTTTCTCATGCAGCTCTGTTATGATTCGGCTATAAAGCCGGTGGAATCCCCAAGCTAAGTTTAAATAGACCGAACCGGCTCGCTTTAACGCTTCCATACCCGGAGGGAGTATTTTAGTAAGAATGAGAAGGGGGTTGGTTGAACTACAGTATAGGGACCGCGCTGGTTATGCATTTTAGGGCATATACTGAAGTAGCAGTTTTGCAGACGAGAAAGGCATTATTTGGGTCCGTCAAGCTACTTTTCCTACCTGCTAAACGGGATTCACATTAACCATTTCCTCTCCATGTAGGGGCAGTAAGGCCTCTGCACTACCGTCCATCCATATTTCACACGGTATGAGCAGCTCTCGCACTAGCTGATAACGCATTTGAATGGGAGGCTACAGGGTCTATCCCCCTCTCTGCGGGTCCGAAAGCCGTCCGTGGCCAGCCTAGTGTTTTAGTGCCAGTAGATGGGGCTGGGACTTCAAACCTCCAGAGCACCCCCCACCCCCACCCCCTTAATTAGCAAAGTTCTGGGGGAAGCAGTCAGACGAACACGTGTCGCACAAGTCCCGATCGAGCGATCTGTCGCCGCTGTTTCTCTCGCCCGTGGAGAATGAATGAGCAGTAAGCAGACAGGCAAAAGGCAGCCGCGAAACGAAACTGCGAAACCGAAGACGCGCTCGGCCAAAGCCATCGCGCACCCGCGCGAAAACAAGCCCCGTTCGCTCCTAGCGGCACTTGCGACTCGCAGCTTGTTTACAGCCCGCTGCCAAGTTTCCCGAACATAGTGCTCTTCTGCTGCAAGGCGCACTAGAGGGAAGCGAGGCAGGTCCGAGGGGTCCCTCTTCCCGCAGCTCATACTCACCTGCTTCAGCGATGCGCTGTCCCAGAGCGATCCGGTGCAAGACGTGCAGATACAGCGCCAGCCGGGCAATCATAGCAACTCTAGCGCTCGCAGGCTAGCGTTAGCACCCGCGCGATCCCTTGTTCTCTGCCGGTGATTTGGCCGCTTACATGGCGGAGAGAGCTGCCGGCCGAGCTCCTGGGGGCTTTGGGACACCTGCTTGCACCCGCTGAAACTTTCCCACGTCTCCGGATCAGGGTGCAGCTGCAAGTCCCCCACTTCGGCTCCGCTCCCTTTGCCTGCCCTTGCCAACGACGGCGAGGAATGGAAAGTTTAGCGGTGCCCGATCCCCCCCCCCCCCCCACCTCCTTGAAACTCTCGGAGCCACCCGGGTCCTAACGCTCCCCTTCTCCAAAGAGGTTCAAAGCTCCCGGGAGACTGGGGATTCAAAAAGGGAGGAGATAGTTTAAATCGCAGGCACCGAGACACGAGGAAAGAAAACTTTTAGGCGGAAGAATTGTCATAATCACAGCCTGAAAAGAAAGAAGACAACGGGGCTTGTCCGGCCTCTTAAATATTAAGGGACCTTGCTCTTTTTGTAAAAGACCCAACACTAAAGAGCCTTCGGTTGATTCTGCAATAAGGCGACTACAGTGCGACCACGCTGCTTTCAGCTAGAATAGCTACAGAGAGAACTCAAACTCCAGCACTATATTCCCACCCCGACCATGCAGCAGAGAGGGTAGGAAGAAGCCCGATGCATATGTTAGGAGAATAACCTTGAATAGAAAGTCCCTGGGAGTGATGGCCTAAGGACAGGTCCATTATACACCTAAATCACCCTTTTGGGATTCAGGAGAGGACAATTCAGCAAACTGTGCAGAAGAACTAATAAATGGGGGACCCTGAGGCCGAGGGCACCTTGTATTTACAGAACAGCTGATTGAAGCATCTTATAGATAAGGGATCGTAATCAGGAAAGCAGAGGGCCCCTCTCCAAAAGTCGGGTTTTCTGGGGACAGTTTGGGATATGAATGAAGGGCAGGGCTAGCTCCAGAGTTGGCACCCTAGGCAAACCTTAAGCCTTATGCTACCCTTGCTGTCCGAATCTAGTGTTTAGCACTGAATGCCCCACTCTTTACTGACCCCCAGAAGCTGCCACTCTAGGTGACCCCTAGTTTGTCTATTGATTGCGACGGCCCTGGTGGAGAGAATTAGGGCAGGTTATAAAACAACATTTGAAATATCTTGCAACAGAAGAATTGTTTTAAGTACCATGATCATTTTTATGAAAAGTGTCGGATAGTATCTATATTCCAATTTGCTGTCATATACATAGCAGAGTTCAGTAATATGCTGTATCTTTACGTGCCCTTTTACAATGATTCAGCAAGGAATATTGGGGCTGCCGGAGTGAAGGGTAAATTCAGAAATATTATGGAACGCTAGAAGATCTAGAGAAAAAGAGACAATGGGGGCACTGTGATGAAAGAAATCCGTAAGTAGCAGCTGGGTCTGTCTGGCTGACTGCGCTACGGTTATAACTAGAAGTCCTGGAGGAAATCCAGGACCTCAGTTTTATGGAGTTGTCTAGCAAGCTCTTGGCTCCTCAAATTAACTGTTTTGGTGCAGCAGGTTCTTGCTGATGGTGCTATTCACTCTGGAAGGGCCATTGGAAGACCATGCTGTTTGGTCAATGGTCATCCTGGTATTGGCGGCCGCTTCTATTCTCCTGGGATCTTGTGGTTGAACCTGGGAGGGGTACAGGATCTGACTTACATATGGGATTTGCGTGTTCATCTACCCAGGAGAATGGAATACAAAGAAGGAAGACAACAAATACTTTCTTGGATAAGGAGGGAATCCCTACAAGCAGTCACACTCCAAGGCTGGCAGCTGTCTATACTATATTCTTACAGTGTAGACAGGAATAGATGTGTAGACTGGATGGGCTAATTGGTCTGTCTGACAGTGTTTCCAAAACAAGGCATTTCTAATCAGTCTGGCTTTCAGGATATTTATAATGAATATGCATGATGATATTTGCATACACTGGATCTCTAATGTATCACATGTATATTACCTGTGCCATCCTGAAAACCTGACTGGATAAGTTTGCCTCTAGCAGAAGTTGGGTGCCTTTTCATTGAGGCCACTGAAAACTGAGCTCTTCATGTCAGCATAAATTACCGCACATCAGCAGAGAAACTTCGCTTATAACGGTTTTTCTGCTAGGGAACTATTTTAGACCTAATTCCTTAGTGCAACACAGAATTTGATGTGAGAGGGAGTGGTGTTGGGGGCCAATGTAACGCCAATTTTTATTGTTCCCATGGGTTTTCTAGGAAACTACAGACTGGTAAGCCTGATGTCAGTGTCCGGCAAAATGGTAGAAAATATTATAAAAAGAAAAAATTACTGAACACATAGATAGACGTGATTTAATGGGACAGAGTCAACATAGATTTAGCCAAGGGAAATCCTGCCTCATTGATTTGCTACCCTTCTTTGAAGGTGTGAATAACTATGTACATAGATAAATGTGAACCAGTTGACCTAGTATATCTGGATTTTCAGAAAGCATTTGACATCGTATCTTATGAACAACCCCTGAGGAAATGAAAAAGTTATGAGATAAGAAGCAACATCCTATTGTGGTTAGGGAACTGATTAAAAGAAAACAGAGAGTAGGGACAAATGGACACATTTCTCGGTAAAAAAAGGTGAATAGTAGAGTCTGTACTGAGACCAGTGCTTTTTAATATATTTATAGATTATCTGGAAATGGGAACAAGTAAGGTCATCAAATCTGCAGACAACACCAAATTATTCAGGGTTGTTAAATTGCATGTGGATTGTGAACAATTACAAGGGGACCTTGCAAGACTGGGAGACTGGGCATCCAATAGTAGATGAAATATAATGTGGACAAATGCAAAGTAATGCACCTAAAAACGAATAACCCAAACTACAGATGCATATTAGGAATCACCACTCAGGGAAAAGATCTTATATACAATACGTTGAAATGTTCTGCTCAATATGTGGTGGTTGCCAAGAAAGAAACAAAATGTTAGAATTAGGATAAGTATAGAGAATAAAACTAGGGGTCATCTCTACCAAAGGGATTTAATGTGCGTTAATAAAGTTAACGTGTGTTCAGTGCCAGAACCATTTTATTACTATGGGTGCAGTGGCATCAACAGGCTCTCCCCCACCTCACTCACGGAGCTTATCCACACTACGCCCTCTAACAGATCCAGAAGATCCTGCAGCAGTCAACACACTGGTAATCCCAAAGGCAATAACCCAATGCACCCAGGCAACAGCAAACAGGGCATTCAGGTTCTGTGCGCCCAGATGCTGGAACGCTCTACCACCTAGCATCCGGGCAATCTCTGACCTAACCCAGTTTAGGAAGGCACTGAAGCACCACCTCTTCCTCAAACACTATTCGGATGACAGCGCACCAACAGCCACCCCCCTCCACCAGTACCGCCACACCAACACACCCAGCACACCATCCTTGACTATGCTTACTCTGTAAAATAGACTCGACGTGATTCCTACTTGTAAATAGTTACCCAAGTTTTAGCACCTGTTTCATTGTAAAGACAGAGCAGCTTTGTTGCACTGTATATTTCTGTTGCATGTAAACCGCACTGATGTTGAATAGCGCGGTATAAAAGAGACTTTAAATAAATAAAATAAATAAATGTTAATAAAGCGCATTAACCTTTTGTAGACTGCATTGCTCAATGGTCCTACTGCACCTTGAGTATTGTGTGCAATTCTGGTCTCCACCTGACCACATCTCAAAAACAAACATGACAGTATTAGAAAAGATGCAGAGGAGGGTGACCAAAATGATACAGGAGATGGAAGAACTCTGCTGAGGAAATGCTAAAGAGGTTCGAGTTCTTCAGCTTGGAGAAGAGAGGCTGATAGCAATCTATAGAATCGTGAGTAGAGTGCAACAATTAAATGTCAATCAATTTACTCTTTCCGAAATGACAAAGTAGCACGTTTAAAACACTGGAGAAAATATATTTTTCATACCATGCATAATTAAGCTTTGGAACGTCTTCCCAAGAATATGGTAAAACCAGTTAGCATAGCTGGGTTTAAAAAAGGTTTGGACAAGTTCCTGGAGATAAAGTCAGTAGATTGTTCTTAAGGGCGACCTGGGGAACGTAGCTGCTTATCCCTGAAGGTAAGTAGTAACAGAGTTTAGTCAGGTACTTGTGATCTGGATTCGCTACTACTGGCAACTTGATGGACCCTTTGGTCAGGCCCAGCATGATGACTGTGATGGTCTCTACTAAAATACTGTGTAGCAAAATGGGCCATGAAACCGTCTTTCCTTTTCATTCTCTGATGCATTTACCCTGCTGCTGTTCTCTAATATATTTGTAGACTTAAGTCAGAGAAAGAGAGCTGCATACAAGGGGCCTCGGACACATGCAAATTGAGCTCCTGCAGACTGGGTAGGTGTTCCTCCAGGAGCGGGTGGAGAAGCCCTGCTCTATAAACCCCCCAGAAAGAAAGAAACAGGCTTCTGAACCTGCCAGAATCTGATGTTATACTGCCTTAGTAATCCTTTTATGGGATATTTAACATCTAAACACAGCCATTTTTTTCCAGTGACATTAGCTCTGACATATTCCAGTGTCTGAAATGTATATATACAGGCAAACCATAAAAGGTTACTGGTATGATACGAGTCATTTTTTATGTTGAAGTTTTATGAGGTTTAACTGTTGGCACTAAGAATTTCTGATGTGAGCAATCAGTGTCACAAAGGAGGTGGAAGGTGCTAACGAGGTTCACTGGCAAATGCGGAAGAGCTGGCTGGTGAATTATGAAGTGTGAGCGCTGTTCAGCCGATTGGGTCCTTGCATTGGCTGACAATTATGACTTTGGGGGAGGGGAGAAAGGGGAATAGCAACTGGACATTCGTGAGGAACTCAGTGGAGATATGTCGCCTTGTTGTATACATTTAAGCAATTCTTACCTTCATGAAATCCAAAATTCGTAGGTGCTTCATAATAAATATGTCTTTGGTACAAATACTTCTTATTGTATGAGTGTACTATAACTTTCTTAAGTTTGGACAGGCAGAACCACTTGCCTACAGTAGCTGAGAATAATTCTAACAGTTTATTTTAAGGTGCTCTCAGTTCTAAGAATATATGTAGAAAAACATCCCTGCAGCACGATGCTGCCACCACCATGTTTCACTGTGGGAATGGTTTTCTCTGGCTGATGGGAAGTGTTGGGTTTGCACCACACATGGTGTTTCCCATGATGGCCAAAAAGTTCAATTTTCATCTCACCTGACCAGAGAACCTTCTTCCATGTGTTTGGGGTTCCGCCACATGCTGTTGTGCAAACTCCAAACACGTTTTCTTATTTCTTTCTTTGAGCAATGGCTGTTTTCTGGCCACTCTTCCATAAAGCCCCACTCCATGGAGTGTATGACTTAAAGTGATCCTATGGACAGATACTTCCATCTCTGCTGTGGCTCTTTGCAGCTCCTTCAGTGTTTTCCTTGGTGTCTTTGTAGCATCTCTGATTAATGCCCTCCTTCCCCGGTCTGTGAGTTTTGATGAGCAGCCTTCTCTTGTCAGGGTTGTAGTGGTGCCATATTCCTTCCATTTTCTTATAATGGATTTAATGGTGCTCTGTGGGATATTTTTTTTATAACCTGTCAGACAGCTGCCTAGGTGAGAATCTTCACAGTCTTGGCAAGTGCATATATCTATATGATTTGCAAGGGATTGTGGGCAATGCAGTTCATTCACACCAGACACAGCTGCTCACAATAATTAGTTGTGCTTTTGGGTAAAGCCAATTATGGGGTTAATTCTCCCAACACAGATATGCTTGGTAGCACATAAATCAGGTTACTTGCTTTCAGTGTTAAACTTGGAAAAACAAAATAAGAAAACAACATTTGAACTTGTCAGGCAATCAAAGCAAAAGAAATAAGACCTGGTTGGCAACAAACTGGTCTTTTCTGTAGGCATTAGCTAATGTTTCTTAGCATATATCAAACAACAAACCAAAAGCCACAAAGAAAGAAAAAAACTGTTCTTTTCAGGTAAACCTCTTATATCTTCCCACATAGATTCAGAAGTGATTCTCTCCTAGCTCACAAGCAATTAGGTAAGGCTCAATTGCTAGCAGTTATCCAGCTGAAACCCCTTAGCTGGCTTGCTTTCTACTGCGTGGCTAAAAATCTTACTCAGGAGCTTTTCTGAGTAGATTAAAGAACAAGTTTGTATTTCTTTGTGATGGTTGCTGTACTTTATAACAGAAAATCACCAAAGGGGTTTAGACAGAGAGCAGTCCATGTAAACAGATTCTTCATCTGCTATCACCCCCTCTTCTTCAACAAGCATGGGTTCAATATCATGGATTGGCACAGACGAATCTCCCAATGGAGCACTTTCAGGAGAATACTTGTTTCCCTGCTGTCTTTCAAGGTTATAGCTAGGGCATAGATCAGTGTTCATACCTGAGCTTCCATTGATGTTAGAGTTCCTCTCTATATAGCCTGGCCAGTATGTAGTCCAGTTCTTATGTCCAGCCTTCCAATCCAGATCCCTGGACACTGGATCTCTCTTCACATACCTTCTGGCACGGGTCTTAGGGTCCCTTCCACGTGCAGCCGTCTCCCTTACAGGTACCGTCTGGAGATTCCTAGCTCTGCAGCACCATTCCTCTGGCTTTCCCCAGTCCAATGGTGTATGCTGGCCCTTGGAATGCCTCCCAGTATACGTACTGCTCTGGACTCTTCTAGACCTCTCAAAGGCTTTTCTCCTCTTTCTTCCAAAGGGTTTCTTTCCCTCTCTGTCCGTCCGGTTTGGCTTCTGCTTCTGATGATCCTCCTGATGATGAAGATGATCAAGCTCAAGCTGATTCTCAGGATAAGGATAATTCTCTGTAGAATAAACTCTACCTTTATTCTGCTTAGATGAGTGCTCCTCCCTAACACAGCGCAGCTGTGCTGAATCAGGCCCTGCCCTTTGAGATGAGTGCTTAGGGATTACCTCATAGCCCTCCTGATTGAACAAACGTTTCCCCACTTCAGCTCCTCTAATGGCTGCTGGAAACCTGGTGCATTCTGGGACTGGTAGTCTTTTATGGGAAAATTCTGTTTTCTTATTTCTACCAGAACTGACAGGTTGCTTGTTCAGAGTCACTTCACCTTTTCTATAGCTCCTTCCTGAGCTATGATAAGCTTCCTTATCACAAACCCAACTCTGATCTATACTTCTCCACAATTTTGTCTCTGACCTGTTTGGAGTGCTCCTTGGTCTTCATATTGCTTGCTTAGTGATGTTCCAGAATCAAGGGCCTTTCAGAACAGGTATACAGGCATCCCTTGCCACTTTGCGCTTCGACTTTCGCAGCTTCACTCTATCGCGTTTTTTTCAAATACAAGTGTAATGGTAACTAAAGGGGTGTTATAGGTCGTAAACAGGTTTTCTATGCTCTAACTATGAATATATTTGATTTATAAATACAGAATCCTACTTCGCAGAAATTCACTTATCGCGGTAGAGTCTGGAATGGATTAACAGCGATAAATGAGGGATGACTGTATTTATAGAGGCATCATTTAACAGATCATGTGACACTGATTGCACACAAGGGGACCCTAATCAACTAATTATGTGACTTCTGAGATTAATTGGTTGGACCAGATCTTATTTAGGGGTTTCATAGTAAAAGGATGAATACAAAAACGGTGGGGTCGATCACACTCGATGGCAGACCAGTCAGCTTACAAACTACATCTGGCTACACACAGAGAGTCAGTCATGGCTAAAATGAAACAATACCATACTGATACACTTAGAAGATCACTAAATAAACCACGCGATCTCTTCAATCTAGTCAAGACATTCTCGAAGGAACCTTCGTCTGAACAACCTGAACTCATCACCCACAAGCTTTCGCTGACTATTTACAATCCAAGCTACTTCAAACTGACAGCATCGCAATAATCCCTGCTCAAGACACCATCTGCCTATCTAACTTATCCATGTTCTTCACACCATCTAAGAAGCTCGCCTCGAATCGACCCGGCACGCTGCTTTTTTCTTTCTAAGTCCCGCCCTGTGGAATTCTCTTCCCTGTCCTATTCGCACTGAAACATCCTTTCCCCAGTTTAAAGCTCTCCTAAAAACACATCTTTTTTGTCAGGCTTTTAACCTCCCTACTCCAACCAGCCAGTCATGATTTGCCTATTTCTTTTGTCATATCACGCTACAGGCTCCCCGCCTACCCATTCCCGTCCCTTTGTCTCCCCTGTGATGTCTGTCTGGTCCTTCTCCTCTGTCTCTTACTATCTTTCTCCCTGCTTTTTCTGTCACTCTCCTATCAATTTATTTATTTATTTATTTATTTTATTTATTAACAATTCTTATATACCGCACTATTAGACATCAGCGCGGTTTACATTGAACAAAAAACATCCGACAATTTACATATGTCTGGTCATTACATTTAACAGGAAGTATAACTTGGCGAAATAGGGGAAACTAAATACAATGAGGGTTATCTGATGAAGGATATCCTGGTTAACTATATACAATGGTGGTACAATAGTACATGGAACAATTTACTATTTACATTGTGAAGTTGGCCTGTTGCGAGGTTCTATCTGTTTGACCACTTCTGCTATTTGCCTGGGGGTTATGTTCGGAGCTGTCAATGAGATATTTAAGGAAGAGGAAATGTACTCTCCCTGTACTTTCCCGCAGCCCGTAAATTCTTTATGTACACCGCTTTAATGCATCTTGCCTAGGCGGTATATCAAGTATTGTAAATAAAGATAAAGATAAAGATAAAGCTACCCTAAATACCTCCACTTCATACTCAGATCCATGTCCAGCATTCTGGATAAAGGATCTGCGATCTGACCTTGCCCCAATCTTAGCTAAAATGATGAGACTATCATTTAGCACCGGATCGTTCCCATCCATGCTCAAACAGACCTCTGTTAGACCGCTGCTTAAGGACACCAAATTAGACCCTCTAAAGGTCGAGTCTTACAGACCCATATCCAGTATCCCGATGCTCTCTAAAATCATTGAAAAAATAGTATACAGGCAGCTACAAGATCATGTGGACACCTATGCACCTCTAGATCCATCACAACACGGGTTCAGAGAGTCACATGGAGTGGAAACACTACTTACCACTCTCTTCAACACCATAATCTCAGGCATTGACAACTCACATACAGGTTTCGCACTTATCTTTTTAGATATTGCGGCAGCCTTCGACTCTGTCTGCCACGAGATCCTCCTGATTCGGCTAAGAGAGAAAGGCATCACTGAAACAGCGCTGGAGTGGTGCAGGTCTTACCTGTCTGGAAGATGGCAACACGTACGAGCAAATGGAACCACATCTGAGCCATTCCTACAAAGTCAAGGAGTCCCTCAAGGATCCTCCCTATCGTCTCTTATGTTTAACATTTATATCCAACCCATATGTAACATCATTAGACACTTTAATGTGAGTTGCATGATTTACGCCGACGATGTCCTACTTTACCTGCCAATATCCCTGGATTGCCCAGACCTCACCCCACTAACTAAGTGTTTCAATGCAGTATCCGAATGGCTCCTCTCTCAAAATCTGCGCATCCAACATAAGAAAACAGAGGTCCTATTCATCTCTAGAAATCTTGAGTTTATTCCACCTAACCACTTGGAAGTAGACAACGCCAAGCTGCAAGTAAAATCAGCCATACGATACCTCGGAGTCACATTGGATCAGAACCTCAACATGAAGCAGCACATAGCAAAAACAGTAAGAGCGATCTACTTCAAGATCAGATCCCTCAGACACATACGCCCGCTACTCGAGCTGAGTGACTTCCGTACCATCTACCAAGCCCTCATCATCCCTCATTTTGATTATGCAAACGCCATCCTACAAGGTCTCCCTCAAGCAACCTTACATCCCTTACAACTCGCCATGAACAGCGCTGCGCGAATCCTTTTAGGAGCTCCAAGGAGAGAGCACATCACACCCCTCCTGATGCAGCTGCACTGGCTCCCCATCCAAGCCAGGATTAACTTCAAGATCTTAGTGATGACATTCAAGGCCATCAATGGGTTATACTCTTCTTCAATATGTGACCTCATACAACAACCCATGCCCAACAGGATAAGAAGAACTGCTGCAAACCAACATGCTAGCAATACCAAAAGCTATGACAAGATGTGCCATATCAACTTCAAATAGAGCCTACAGCCTGAGCGCACCAAGCCTCTGGAACTCCTTACCACCACACATCAGAGCTATCCCCAATTTGAGCCAGTTCAGGAAGGCCTTAAAACACCTCCTCTTTATTAAATACCTCACAGCCTCCCTCGAACCCCAGCCACCAGGTACGAACAACACACAATGACCCCATCTCACATATATACAGTTACCAATTTCAGTATCCCATTTGTGTACATAGTTTACCAATTACAGTATTCCATTTATGTACATAGTTTCCCCCGTTATCCAAGTTGATTGCTCCTGTTCATTGTAATGACCTGACTCTTGTTCATTGTCGGATTCTGTTTTGTTTTATGTAAACCGCGCTGATCGTAAATAGTGCGGTATATAAGAAATGTAAAATAAATAAATAAAATAAATAAAGCATGTCGAGAACACCATTGCGGCCCTCAACACAACTACTGCACAAACCGACCCCTGCCCAGCCTATTGGATCAAGGAACTACGCTGTGATCTCAGCCCTATCATCACTAAAATGATGAATCTATCCTTCACGTCTGGTTCCTTCCCATCAGCCCTCAAGAGGACCTCCATTAGACCCCTCCTGTGAAACCCCAAACTCAACCCACAAAAGGTTGAATCTTATAGACCCATAGCCAGTATTCCACTTCTAGCCAAAATAATTGAAAAGGAAGCTCAAAGGCAAATACAGGACCACATTGACACCGCCTCCCCTTTAGATCAATGCCAGCATGGCTTCAGAGAGTTTTACGGGGTAGAAACCCTCACCACCCTCTGCAACAACATTATCACAGGCATTGACAACATCCGCCAAGGCTTTGTTCTTATCTTCCTAGACATTGCCGCGGCCTTTGACTCTGTATATCACGATCTTTTAATAGGGCGGTTAAAAGAAAAGGGCATCAATGGCACTGCCCTCGATTGGTGCAGATCATACCTAGAGCAGAGATGGCAGTATGTAACCTCAGGAGCGACAACATCTACACCTTTCCATCAGAGTCAAGGCGTTCCACAAGGGTCCTCCCTATCATCGCTCTTTTTCAACATATACATGCAGCCCGTCTGCAATATCATCAGGTCTTTCAAGGTCGAATGCTTAATATACGCAGACGACATCCTCCTGTACATGCCTTTCTCCACAGTTCATATGGATCTGTCCCCGCTAACCAAGTGTTTCGATGCTGTGTCTGAATGGCTTCAATCCCAGAACCTCCGTATTCAGCATAAGAAAACTGAGGTTCTCTTCATCACTAGGGACCCACTTTTCACCCCCCCCCCCACCCCAGATAAAGGTGAAAGAAGCTGAGCTCCAAACAAAACCTTCAATTCGATACCTTGGGGTTACTCTGGACCAACGCCTTGATATGAAATTACACATAACCAACGTAGTCAGAGCGATCTACTTCAAGATCCGAACACTCCGTCATCTTCACTCCCTTCTCGATCCAGATGACATCCGGACTATATTCCAAGCCTTAACCTTACCGCACCTAGACTATGCGAACTCCATTCTTCAAGGCCTCCCTCAGTCCACCTTAAACCCTTTACAACTGGCCATGAACACCGCTGCCAGAGTCCTCTACGGAGCATAAAGAAGGGACCACATAACACCGATTCTAAAACAGCTTCATTGGCTCCCCATCCATGGAAGGCTGCTATTCAAGACCTTAGTACTCACATTCAAGGCCATCAAGTGCATCACCTCCTCATCACTAATAGACATCATTCAGACCGCCCCACCTAACAGATCCAGGAGAACTACATAGACAAACACTCTAATAATCCCTAAGACTGCAACAAAATGCAATCTAGCAACCTCTAACAGGGCTTTCAGCTTCTATGCCCCTAAATGCTGGAACTCCTTACCACCTGAGATCCGGGCTATCACCGATCTGACTCTATTCAGAAAAGCTCTTAAATCTCACCTGTTCCCACAATATTACCATATTATCCAGCCACCGATCTGACCGACCAACCCTTTTTGACATCCTGTTCTACAAGTCTCATATCAAAACTATAATAATTACGCTGTATACACATTTACATTCAGCATGTATATAGTTTCAGTTAGCAATATCCCCCATGTTTATCCAAGTTCTCATACCTGTTCTATGTAAAGCCTGTTCTATGTAAAACCAAACAGCTTGTTGCTCTGGTCTTTTGTTATATTGTAAACCGCGCTGATGCTAAATAGCGCGGTATATAAGAACCTGTAATAAATAAATAAATAAATACATATATACTCACAACATATACATTCAGGGGGTCATTGGGACATTCATCTTTGCTATTCATTCCCCTTCCCAACCCCATCTAACTTCTACGCTCATTGTATGGGGAAGTTAGATGGGAGTGGGGAAGGGGCGGATTGGGAGCAGTGTTAGGGCGGGCTGTGGGCAGTCGTCAGCCTCGGACGTACAGGGCCAATTCCAATGTCGACCCTGTACGTCCGGGGCCGATGACTTGGATGGAGAACTTATTCCACCTCGAAGGTGGAATAAATTCCCAGTTGGGTACATCTGGCAGGCCTGGGGCTGGGAACTGGCAGGAAGGGGTAGAGGAGCTTCTCTGCAGCCCGACCCTGGCCTTAGGAGGCCAGATCAAGGATGAAGGGAACACTAAATGTCCTTTATACTTATTAGGTATAATTGTATTGGTTTACTATCCCTATTGCTCTAGCAACTTTACATAAATTAACAACTTTAAATAGCTAAAAGAAATCTTTAAATCTAAGATGCAGATAGCAGTCCAGCAGCAACATGGGGGGCTATCTTTTGCACTGTTACATGTATGTTTTTCTCCCAGTTGGTGGGAAGTCTTACGGTATGTGTGTACTAAGTGCAAAGAGCTCTTTGCTCTCAGGGAACGAGTCTGATCTCTGGAGGCCAGGGCCAGCATTACCATTAGGCAAATGAGGCGGTCACCTAGAGTGCTGGCCCTCTGAGCACGCCCATTGCTACCACTGTCACCCTTCTCTGGAATCAACAGCGGTGGCAGTAGCCACAAACAGCCTTGGCGAGCTTATCTTCAAGGTAGGGCACTGCATGGCTGTTGGCTTCTGCCCCTTTCCGACTCTAGATGCCAACTTCCTGTTTGCGTGGGATGTCATAAGAATGTAAGAACATAAGAATATAAGAAATGCCATACTGGGTCAGACCAATGTCCCTCAAGCCCAGTATCTTGTTTCCAATGCAGGTCACAGGTACCTAGCAGGTTCCCAAAAAGGTACATAGGTTCCACAATGCTTATTCTGGGGCAAGCAGTGGATTTCTCAGATCCTCTTTAATAATGGTTTATGGACCTTTCCTCCAGGAACTTGTCCAAATCTTTTTTAAATCCAGCTACACCAATAGCTTGGACTACCATCCTCCGGTAACTAATTCCAGAGTTTGATTACACATTGAATGAAAAAATATTTTCTCTTATTACTCTTAAATGGGCTACATTGTAGCTTCATTGCATGTCCCCTAGTCTTTCTAATTTTTGATGGAGTAAACAACCTGTCTACATTCTACTCCATTCATTCACAAGGTTCCTCTCTTTCAGCCCTTCTATTTAACATATATATGCAACCTCTCTGCAACATCTCCCGCTCATTCGGAGTATCATGTCTTATCTACGCAGATGACGTGCTCTTATTCACTCCAATCAATGTATTAAAACCTGACTACACTACTCTAATCACCTGCTTCAACTCAATATCAGATTGGCTACTCACTCAAAACCTCAGAATCAATTTTAAAAAAACCGAAGTCCTGATTGTCACTAGGAACAAAGACTTCTCTCCCCCACCAACTCTAAAAACACGTGATGCTGATCTACCACTCAAAACCTCAATACGTTATCTGGGTGTTATACTTGACCAACGACTTGAATTCAAAGAACACATACACAAGACTGTAAAAGCCATTTACTATAAAATCAAGACCCTTCGACACCTCAGACCTATGCTTGAACCATCTGACTTTCTTACAACCTTCCAGGCATTAGTCACTCCTCATTTTGACTATGCAAATATCGTTCTTCATGGCCTACCCAAGAGCACTCTAAACCCGCTTCAATTGGCCATGAATACAGCGGCCAGAGTTCTTCATGGATCCCAAAAGAGTCAACATATTACTCCCATACTATTTGACCTCCACTGGCTCCCACTAGCTGGCAGAATCTTATACAAAGCTCTCATCCTTACCTTTAAAGCATTCCACCATATCTCATCATCCTCCTTATCTGATCTCCTCCAACACACACAGAACACCAGATCTAGACGTTCTGTAACAGAGAACTTGCTAACAATCCCAAAAGACAGCAAAAAACTCACTCAAACAACCACTTTAAGAGCATTCTCTTCCTTCGCCCCTAGATGCTGGAACACGCTACCACCTAGTATTAGAGCACAAAAGGACCTGTCCCAGTTCAGAAAATCCATAAAAACATATCTCTTCCTACAACACTTCTCTCAATATACTGACCCCCCTCCCACACAGACCATTGACCACGGCTAGCCAAATAAGCTCCTGAAATCTTACCACTTGATCTAGACCAGGCCTCACAAACCCTACCTTTAAAACTCAAGCATTTAAGAACCTATTGTAAATAATTGAAAATATCTGTTAATTGTTAATCCCTGTTATCCATGTTTTTATTCCCTGTTCTCTGTAAACTTAACATTTGTTTTTATGTTTAAGTACAAAACTTGTTAAAATGTAAACCGCGCTGATGTCAAAAGTGCGGTATATAAAAGCTGTTAAATAAATAAATAAATAAATTCATTGATAGACCTCTATCATATCTCGCATCAATCATTTGTTTTCAAGTTGAAGAGTCTTAATCTTTTAAGCCTTTTCTCATAGGAGTATCCTTCCATTCCATTTACCGTTTTGGTGGCTCTTCTCTATATCTTTTCTAATTCTGCTATATCCATTTTAAGATATGGTGACCAGAATTGCACACAATATTCAAGGTGCGGTCACACCATGGAACGATGCAGAGGTGTTATAATATCTTTGGTTTAATTTACATTGGGCATTGGAGAGTGGCAGAAGCAAGCAGCCTACAGTGCTGAAGCTTGAAGGTAAGCTCTGCAGGACTGTTTGCGGCTGTTGCCACTGCTGTTGGCCCCAGAGAGGAATAGCAACTGTGGCAATGGGCGTCGCGGGGGGAGTGGTGCAAGGAATGATCTTTGCCTTGAGCGCTTCGTATTCTTTCACCAGACCTGCTGGAGGCTAGAGTAGCACACTTGGAGGAGCCGAGGCAGACAAAGAGTTATATAGATGAGACCTACAGGGATATAATACCCACCTCCAGCCCAGCAGCCTCAGAAAGGAGAACATCAACCTGGTGTGGCAGGAAGTGATCCTGTAGATAGGACCTGTCTGCTAGGTCATGTAATACCCTCTCACACTGAGGATGTGTCTCCAGGGCCATGTGCTCATGAGGGAAGGGTTAGGACAATGTATAGTTGGTGATTGTATTATTAGACATGCAGATAGCTGGGTGGCTGGTGGATGTGAGGATCGTCTGGTAACATGCTTGCCTGGTGCGAAGGTAATGGACCTTACACACCATCTAGACAAGGTTTTAGATAGTGTTGGGGAGGAGCCTGCTGTCTTGGTACATGTTGGTGCCAATGACATAGGAATATATAGGAGGGGGGTTCTGGAAGCCAAATTTAGGCTTTTAGGTAGAAAGCTGAAATCCAGAATCTCCAGGGTAGCATTCTCAGAAATGCTTCCTGTTCCACTTGCAGGACTCAAGAGGCAGGCAGAGCTCTGGAGTCTTACTGCGTGGATGAGATGAGGTGCAAGGAAGAGGATTTAGAATTTGTTAGGAACTAGGTAACATTCTGGGGAAGGGGGGGGGGGCGGCTTTTCCAAAAGAACAGGCTCCACCTTAACCAAAGTGGAACCAGGCTGTTGACATTAACCTTTAAAAAGGAGATAGAGCAACTTTTAAACTAGATAATGGGGAAAGCCGACAGTTGCCCAAGAGAGCAAGGTTTGGAATAATGTATCCTTGAAAGATACTAACAAAACAGGGATGTCAGAGCATCCCGATAAAGAGGTTCCAAACAAGGTAAAAGTAACCTAGGTGCCTTTAAGTAAAAATCAGAGTGGAAAGATTCAAAAATAACCCTGTCATCAATTAGCCAGGCTTTTAGTATTAGCATAGAAACTCCAACATTGAAATGCCTGTATGCAAATTCTAGAAGTCTAAAAATTAGAGAGTTAGAATATAGAGCAATGAATGAAAGGTTAGATATTATTGGCATTGCAGAGACCTGGTGGAAGGAGGATAACGAATAGGACATTGTGATACCAGACTACAAACTGTATTGCAATGATAGGGTAGATCACATTGGTGGAGGGGTGGCTTTATATGTTAAAGAGGACATCAAGTCAAACAGGATAAAGGTTTTGCGGAAACAAAATATCTATGGATAGAAACTCTGTGTAAAAAAGGGAAGAGAATGGCAGTAGGGTTGTACTACTGTCCGCCTGGACAGAATGAACAGACAGATGATGAAATGCTAACAGAAATTAGGGAAGCTAGCAAAGTTTACAACACAGTAATATTGGGAGATTTCAATTACCCCAGTATTGACTGGGACAATGTCACATCAGGATATGCTAGGGAGATAAAGTTTCTAGATGAAGTACATGACTGCTTCATGGAGCAGCTGGCTCAGGAACCAGCTCACGGGGAAGCTATTTTAGACCTAGTCTTCAATGTAACGCAGGATCAAGTGCGAGATGTAAGTGTTTTGGGGCCGTTTGGCAATAGCAGTCATAACATGATCACATTTGATTTAATAAATGGAGGGAGTGTAGCAAGGACATTGACTGCACTAGCATTCAATTTTCAAAAAGGAGACTATAATAAAATGAGGAAAATGGTTAAGGAACAATAAAAGAAGCAACTGTGAAGGTTAAGGGCCATGTCTACTAAAGGGATTTAATGTGCGTTGATGAAGTTAATGTGCATTAAGTGCAACTGCACCCATAGAAATAAACGGGTCTGGCACTCAACGTGTGTTAACCTTATTAATGCCTATTAAATTCCTGTAGTAGATATACCCCTTATCTTTATCTTTATTTGCAAGGCTTGATATACTGTCCGTGCCCGAGCATCAGGGTGGTGTACAATAAAATGTAGGCTACCAGAAGAAAACAGGGGAGGAAAGGAACGCCATTAACATATAGGAAAGAGAGAGTGAAGAGCAAAGAGAAAGAAAAGTATAGAAAAGAGACAGAAGAAAACACTAAACATAACTTTCAAAATGAATGGGGGGGGGGGGGAGACGGGGGGGAGGGAGGAGGGGGGATGATCTTTGCAGAGTTTACATCAGGCCTGGGCATTATTTAAAAATACTATCTTGGAAGCCCAGATCAGATGCATTCCATGCTTTAAAAAAAACAGGTGTAATGAATGCCAAACGACAGCCAGCATGGCTTAAAGGTGAGGTCAGAGAGGCTGTTATAGCTGATAATTTACTTTGCCACACAGAGGGAGCACTGGTCATACTGAGGTATTTTTTCCCCCTTTAATGAGTATATTTAGTATTTGGCGTGGCCATTGGTTTCTGTGAATGTTTCCATATAATCTTCCCCTACCGGCAGTAGTGTCAGTGGAGGACTTCCTTGCCGCTTCACAGGAATGTTGCTTACAGGTGTGTCTCATTTCTATCCTAGTCCATGCAAATAGACTACGACAGATATCTCTGAAATAACACAGATATTATCCCCAAAAGCATTAATATGTTTACAATATTTCCTGCTCTGGCAGCCTAAGGCAGATGTGTTCAGCTGTTTGGCTTTTAATTCCCTTCAGGCTTCCTAATGTCTATAGCTCAGCTGCTGATCTTTGCTATTTTTTCTGAGGTAGGCAGAATTGTTTCTCATATCCAGAGGAGAAGAACCTGAGGTCTGATGCACCAGAAAAGAAACATCTTCCACTTCATACACACAGCCTATGATTAATAGATTCACCAACATTCTGCTTTCTAAAGCATGGCAAGGTGGCTTTTCAGTAAGCCTTAGTCGCATGTCCCAATCACCCCAGGAGGGCATGAGGCCTGCGTTCTCTAGGACACTATTTAGAAGTCCTGTAAAAGTAGGGGTTGCAATTTATATCACATGGCACAGATCCACTGCAGAAAATAATTATTGAATAGCTGGGATTCAGGGCACACATCTAAAGGAGTGGTGAATTGCGTAGCTCACATGAAACTCTAAATAGGACATTTTTGTGACCTTCTGGGAATTGGTGTGTTGAATGAGGAACTGGCTTTGCTGAATGTCAGCGACTGCGCAGAATGTGGATTGGCTGGAAGATCTAAGCACTATTATATGGTGGTAATGGTAGCTGGGAGGCAGAAAATGAAAGATTCCCCCTAATCTCCCTTTAAAATAATCAAGTTTCTATAAAAAATATTATTATAAAAGCTCTGCTTTTGAATGAATAAACTCTTCATTTGGGATCTATACAGAGCTTTCACCGCCCCCTCCTTCCCCAGGGTTACTGTTGTACCTATCTGCAAACTTGTTGTGTGTCAGGGACTACTACAGTTTACTTTTTCACACTGGCAAACTGAGCATTGAGTACTGTGATTAGTCTATATAATCTATACTAAAAATAAAATAAGGCCCAATATTCACTTGGGAAGGCTATGTGCCACTATGGCACATAGACATGCTGCTCGCTGACCCCTAACCTCAGATATTCAATGCTGGGGTCATATGTGGCCCCAACATTGAATATCCAGGGATCACCACACATGCTGGAAGCCGCAGTAGCTAACTAGGCAGCAGCGATAATGCACACTGCCTGGTTAGCTCCTTCACCTTAAAGACAGGCGAGGGGTTTCCACGCCTATCTTTTAGGTTCAGATTGCTAACCGGGCAGCATGCAATATCACTGCTGCCCAGTTATCAAGCGTCTCCACCTATGCTCCTCCCTGGAACACCCCCGATACACCCCGATGCTAAGTGGTTAGCATCGGGGCTCGTAAGGGCCATAATCGAGGATGTTTAGCGCACATTGAATATCCCTCTCAGCAGCTGTTACACGGTTTACAGCGCTGTAAACTGTGTAACTGCCCTTCAGATATTAGGCACGAACAGAGTCATTCTGGGCAACGTCGATCCCCACTATTCATGGACATTCCCAGCCCCATCCTACTTCCCTGCGCATTGTACAGGGTAATTAGAAGGGTGCGGGAAAGGGGAGGATCGAGGGCGGTGTTAGAGCAGGTAGTGGGCAGTTGCTGGCCCTGGACATACAGGACCGATTTTAATGTCAGCCCTGAACGTCCGGGGCTGGCGACTTGAACGGGGAAGTTATTCCACCTCTGAGATGGAATAACTTCCCTGATGCGGCGGAATTGGTGGGCCTGAGGCTGGGAAGGGGCGGCAGGGGGCAGAGAATATTTCCTGCAGCCCAACCATGGCCTTGAGAGGCCAGTTCGGGGGTCAGGCTGCTGGGAAAGCAATTTGTAGCTGGTGGCTGGGAATTGCGGCTTTTAAATGGAGCTGTTGTGCCATGGCAACCAGACGCCGAGCTCCATTTAAAAGCCCTGACTGAGTTAGTCGGGCAAGGCCTGTACGTGCAGGCCAGACTGAATCGCAGTCCCGGCCTGCACATACAGGCCTGATTGCGATTCTGATCCCATGGGGCTAGATGCGACTCTCGGGATCAGAATCGCGACATCTTCTGTTCATCCGGTTCAGACCGGGCATACAGAGGGCTTGTACGTCTGGGACGGAATCAGGCCTTAAGTGTTTAAGAAAGCTGCTGAATGAACATCATTGGGAAAGTGAAATTCTCCATATATCTGCCCAGAAAGTGCAGGAAGGGTGGTGGCAGTAGCAAGCCAGCTACCTCCAATGTGCCTTAGTCTTCAGGAACCTGGGCTTCTTTCTGGCTACTGCCCATCACGGGACCACCTGAGAGTTATTTTACTTGACTATCACTCTGATAGTTGTACCTTATCAGTTTCTGTTTCTTTATTTGGGAAAAAGAAAAAACTGGGTCATAATAGAATTTTTGATCCTCTGGTTCTTTCCTTTTTTTGGGTAGCCCTCTTCCCTTAATGTAGACTATGATAACACTACAGGAGTTATTTTAGAAGCATCCTTATGTACCGCTAGCAGAATTTGCATGTGTAGTTCACCTTTGTGTGCAAACAGCAATTTTAAAAAGCTGCTATTTACACGTGGAGGACTGCATCACCTCTAGGTTGTAAGGAAGTGTGCTTAGGGTGTGGAGAGGGAGTGGTTGAGGGACCTACAATTAATGCGTATTGCTCATTTTACAAAGGGAATCCATGTAGATAAAAATATCTAGATGTTGGCATTTATAGCTGCCCCGAGCCACAAATAATTGTCTGCTTGAAGGGACAGGTGTAAATATCATGACTGGCATCCCTGTCCCGATCCCTCCCTGATCAGCACCCTCCCCAGATCCCCCACCAGACAGCAACAACTCTTCTGATCTCCTCCAGATCTACCCCTGATTGCCCCCCCCAAGACAAGCACCCCTCCACCCCTTGATCCCCCTGGCTCTTACAAGGGTCCCTGGTGTCTCCTGGGGAGCAAGAGCAATCCTCAGTCATGCCTGATCCATCAGAGCCCCAGATTCAAATGGCAGCCAGGACCACTAGGGTGAATGATATTATTCTGCAGCTTGACCCCTAGTGGAAGATTCCAAGTTGCACCTGATCCCCGCTAAACACCAAAGACCCCCAGTAAAAGCCTGGAGAGGAATGGGGTGGGGGGAGCCAATCAAGTGTCTTTGCCAGGGAGGTGATGCTGATATCCTGGGCATGTCGCGAGGTGCTGATATTGGGGAGGGATGCTGTCAGAAGCAGCGATTTTAAAAAGCTGCATGATTCGTTTTCCTCACAAGCAGCCTTTTAAAATCACCGTTCCCATTGGAGATGTTGAGTCATCGATGTGTGCTTCTACACATCCTTATACATATTTAACAAGAAGCTTTGCATTTGGCAGAATATTAGTAAAATATGGTGGGGAGTTTCCATACCCTGACCTGGATGTCTTAATTCCCTTCTCCATCCTATTTAAAATTGATCAATCTGATAGAGGGAGGAGTGGTCTAGTGGTTAGGACAAGGTACTGCAGGCCAGGGGTTCAAGTCCCACCTGGGGACAGCAATCTCAGGCCAGAGGGTCTGGGATTTCTAGTCCTATAGGCACTCCTTGTGGTCTTGGGCAAGCCACTTAACCCTCCATTGCCCATGTTCCCTGTAAGTATTAGCGTATGTGTCTCATATCCCCTCGTGTTAAATGTATCCCCCAATTGACCGCTTTGACCCGGTGAAAAGCAGGATATAAATACAGCTAAATAAATTTCTACTTGTTTCTTGGCTTTTATGATCTTATGTTTAAGTTTTTATCTTATTGGTTTGCCTTTCTTTGATTTACATAAAAATGTGCATCAGAAGATTTATGAATATTAAAATTTAAAAAAAGTTGCTCTTCTCCAAGGCTGCATAGAGGAAGAGACCTTAAGGCATCACATGTGTTCCTGAGCCTCAGGGTGGCTATCAGTCCAAATGCCAAATGTGGCTCTATAGTTCTACACATTTTTGCTGTGTGCCATTTCTGAAGAGATTCTGGCACTGTTTCCTTAGCAGGCTGTGGGTAGTCTTATTCTGATCTGCTCCAGCTGTAAATGTGTGCTTCACTGGTGCTAAATGCCAATGGCTTATGATTTCATTGTGGGCTGGCAGAGTCCTGTTCCATGAAAACAGAGCCAGCAACTAAGTGCACTGGCATTCATGGAAGAGCTGAGCCCATCATCTCTAATGGAAATCCCAAATAAGCTTCCTACTCAGCCAAGCTAGCCACAGGGTCCAATAAATGGAGACAGGGATGGAAGTCATGATTTTTCTTTGGAAAAGTTATTTCCTTTCCTGACTCTAGATTGTAAGCATAGAGTTGGGATAAATTGAGCTATGGAGAAGTTTTCATCTTATTCCTGTGCAGATGCAACATGTAGAACAGAAATAGAAACAGAAACATAGAACATGATAGTAGAAAAAGATCATATTGTTGACCCAATCTACCCATCAACACAAACTGCTCATCTCTACACTCCTTCCTCATCCCGAGACAGTCTCTGTGTTTGTCCCATGCTTTCTTTAATTCAGATGCTATCTTTGTCTACCTACCTCCACTGGTAGACTGTTAGATTACTCCTATCACCTTCATCCTATGCCCCCTCCCCATGCCATAGCCTCCTTTCCATTGAAAGAGGGCTTTTTCCTTTGCATTTATACTTGGAGGTATTTAAATGTCTTTGTCATATCTCCTATATCTTCCCATTCCTCCAGGGATAGCATATTTACATCTCTAAGTCTGTCCTCATATGCTGTATGATGAAAGCATTGTTACTCACCTGTAAAAGATGATATCCGGGAACAGCAAGAATCAGTCTTCACATATGAGTATAGTAGGTTTTGTTGGAGTCTGCACTGGACTACTCCCCAGTGTCCAATTGGAAAGCTCTTGGGAGCACTCCTCTGCGCCTCGTATCTGCCTTCCCAAGTCCTCTCATCAGTTGAGTTTGTAGCTGAGAGATAGAGGAAAAAAGAATACCCTACAACTCCTAGAGGAGGAGGGTGGGTTGTGAAGACTGATTCCTGCTTCTATCTCCAGGAACAAGCAGGAATTCAGTCTACACATATGGGACTCACTAGCTCCCAGGTACCAGACTGAGATGGCAGCAGTGGTATCCCTGAGGCTAAAGGATGGAGCCAAGAAAGTGTGGATACAAAGTAGCCCCATTGGATGATTGCAGTTGGCAAGAGCATGGACAAGGAAGTCTGGTGCCTGAAAAAATCCGGGATGGAGTGTAGGAGTTGCAGTTAAGTCCCAAAAAGGTGCTGGAGGACAGTCTGACCAAAGACAGCATCCCAACGGGAGTCCCTGTCTAAGCAGTAGTGAGCAGCGAAGGTGTGAATGGAGGACCAGGTAGTGGCTCAACAGATTTCATCAATGAAGACGGAACAAAGGTTGGCAAATGAGGTTGCTATGGCTCGCACATTGTGAGCAGTGACATGGCTCTCGAGGGAGAGTCCCATTTGAGCAAAGGCAAAAGAAATGCAGTCCGCAATCCAGTTGGATAGAGTGCACTTTGACACTGGAAGTCCAAGGTGACTTGGATCAAAGGAAATGAATAATTGAGAGGATTTCTTGAGATTCTTGGTTCTGTCCAAGTAGAAAGCCAGTGCATGTTTCCAACTAGAGTGTATAGCGCTGCCTCAGTCCTAGAGGCATGCGGTCTGGGGAAGAAGACTGGTAGCATCACCGATTGGTTGAGATGGAAAACTGAGACCACTTTCAGAAGGAAATGTGGATGGTACAGAGAACCATCTTGTCATGGTGGAACCAGGTTGTACGGAAGATCTGACACTAAAGACTGCAGTTCACTGATGCAGCGAGCTGAAGTGAGGGCGATAAGGAAGATTACCTTCCAAGACAGGAATTTTAAATAAGTAGTAGCTAAAGGCTCAAAAGGATATCTTTAGAAGCTGCTCTAGGACCACGTTGAGGTCCCAAGCCACCAGAGGTGGTTTGATCAGTGGCTTGGACAGCAGGAGATCCCACATAAATTGTTGCACCAAGGGTTGTGAAGAAATAGGATGCCTGTGATAGGCTGAGATGGCACTAAGGTGAACTCTGACTGAGTTAGTCTTAAGATCTGTTGAGGCAAAGTAGAGGAAATAATGTAAAAGGAATTCCACTGGCAGGCAGAAGGCTGAATATGTTTCGGGATACATATGGTGAACCTTCACCATTTGAAGGGCTAAGAATGTCTGTTAGACAGCTTGCGTGATGCAAATAGGATGTTCTTGACCTGTTGAGGAAGGTCGAGGTCAGCAAAGAACATGCTTTCAGCAGCCATGCCGTGAGATGGAGGGCTTGTGGAATGGGATGGCCATGTATCCCAAAAGACATAGCACTTCTTGAGAGGTCAAAGCACTGTGGCTCTTTATAGTGTGGGCCAGCTTGATGAGATGGGCAGAGCGGTCCCATGGAAGGAAAGCTCAGGCCTGATAAGTGTCCAGAAGTGTCCCAATGAATTCAAGTCATTGGGATGGGACCAGGTGCTTTTTGGAAAGTTTAAGATGCATCCCAGATTTTGGAGCACAATAATAGTGTGAAGAAGAGATAATTTTACCTCTTCTGGGTATTCTCCCCTGACTAGCCAGCCATCTAAGTAGGAGAAGACAAAGATCCCCAAAGTATTAAGGTAGGCAGTGACCACTGCCATGTATTTTGTGAATACTGGGGTGTGGCGGCTAACCTGAAGGGGAGCACCAATATTGGTAATGGGTCTCTTGGACTCAAAAATGCAGATATTGTATGTGTTGAGGGTGGATCAGCAGATGTGTGTTTGCCTCCCTGAGGTCTAGAGAACATAGCCAATCGTTCCTCTGAAAGTATGGCAGAAGTGTACTGAGGGAAATCATTTTGAATTTTTCTCGAATGAGGAATTTGTTGAGATCCCTCAGATCTAGAATGGGCCTGAACCCTCCTGTCTTCTTGGGAATAAGAAAGTAGGGAGAGTAGAAGCCCCTGACTTCTTGGGTGGCTGGAACTCTTTCTACAGCCCCCTGAGCTAACAGGGTGGCCACCTCAACTGACAGGAGAATGGCCTGCAGAGTGTTGGCAGGATAATCCCTTGTGGAGGTGGTGGGAGGTAAGCTTTCAAAATGAAGCAGATAGCCCTTTTGGATGATGTTGAGAGTCCACTGCTCTGATGGGATGAACTGCTATCTGTGGGCATAGGAACAGAGTCTGCCTGCTATGTGAAAGAGCTGGGAATCCTGCAGAGGCAGAGTAGCTATGCTTTCTAGGAAGGAGTCAAAAAACAGGTGCTGGCTGTGGCTGTGCAGCTGGTTGTGGCTTAGGCGCCTTAGGCTGGCGAGGGCCCTGTTGTCTCTGCTGTTGCTGCTGAGGTTGGTAAGCAGTAGCAGGTGGATAAGAAGGATAATATCTCTTCTTCTTAGGATAGGAAGACTTCTTTGGATTGGTCTGTCTCCTAGAGGGGGGTTGGCGACTTTTGAGAGAGTCATTTGAGGGTGAGATCATCTGTCTCAATCTCTCCAGTCTTCTCTCTTCAACCTTTTCCAAAGAGGTTCTCTTCAGAGCAGGGGATATTGGCCAATTTATCTTGAACCCACTGCTCAAGGTCAGATGCCTATAACCAGGCCATTCTGCGAGCATTGATGCATACTGCTGAGCTCTGCTGGATGATTCAAAGGCATCAAAAGATGCTCTGATAAGAAACTTGGTTGTATTCTGATTTTACCTGATTAAGACTAGGAATGCATCACATTTTTCATCAGGAAGGATAGGAGCAAGGTTCTCCAGATCTCTGGAGATATCCTTGAGTGACATGCCCATGTAGAGCATGTAGGTAGTAATCCTAGAAGAGAGCATGCATGCTTGAAAGCAATGATGCCCAAAGGCATCGAGAGTTCTGGAGTCCTTGCTAGGAGGCATGGAAGAATGCTTTTTAGAACTCTTGGTGTGATGCATCACCGATTCCGCTACCGTGGAATGGTGTAGTAGTTGAGGCTTTTGAAAGCCAAGGCAAAGTGAAACTCGGTTCATGGTATCGAACCATTTGCTGATAGGCAGAACTATTAGCGGGACCTCCCACATGCGTAGCATTAGATCCTGCAGGATGCAATGCACTGGTAACATGGCCAGCTCTTTGGGCACTGAGGGGTATTGGAGAATTTCCAATTCCTCTGCCCTCGGTTCTGTTTCCAATGTCACAGTAATCTGCAGGCCTGCTACCATATCCCAAATGAAGTCCTGAAAAGACATGTCCTCTGGCGGGGACTGACGCCACTCATGAGGAGGGGAGTGATCGGAAGGGAGATCCTGGGTTCCCCTAGAATCCTCTGATACATCATCGGAATAGGAGGAGGTAGAGTCTGATTCGATAGAAAGTCAAAGCATCGACAGTCTTGTGCTGAGGCTCGATGCCGATACCGATGATCAGTCGGTGCGGCACTGGGAGTCTGTTATGTATTGACGATGCCTGTTGATTCCAAAGCAGGCATCAGAGGGAGAGGATTTCCTGATGCAGGTTCGAGGACTGGCATCAGCCCTAGAGGTATCGGCCTTGAGCTGGATGCTGATGCCTGTATCCCTGGAACTGTCAATACCATCAGTACCGAGGCTGCCAAAAGTGCTGCCAAGCTCCTCTCGATGCCTGGGTGGAATCACACTTGGGGCATTGAGCCACCGTCCCAGAGCATGGAACCAGTAGCTCTCCGGAGGTCAAGGCCTCAGGAGGATCCTGGAGCACCGGTGGTGCTTTGGAGGGCTGATCCTCCTGCTAGTGCTGTTTGGCAGGCCGGTCTGCATTGGATGCACCTTTCGGTGAATCCCGATGATGAACTTACCTCGAGCATCGGCATCAGTCTTTGATGACTTAGACTTAGTCTTGTGTTTGGACTTTGAGGAGAACTGAGAACCAAGAGAGGAGACAATATCCTCAATAATGCAGAAGCTACTGAAATCGAGTCCAAGGCAAATAGAGAATCATACTGTCTGGCTCTGTTCTTTAGACCTCTTTTTATCAATTATTTGCACAGAGGACAATCATTTGGTAAATGGTCTGGGCCCAAACATTTTAAACACCAGTCATGTTTATAGGTGACTGATATTGTACCAGAATACTTGGTACATTTTTTTGAAGCCACTGATGTGTTCTTCCATCATGATGGAAAGGATAGGCTGAGACCTAATTTGGTGGTAGAACCACCAAAACTAGAAAAAAGGAAAAAAGAAAAGAAAAAATATACTAAAACTAAAAGAAAATATCTGATACCGGCCCTGACAAGGTACCAGCGTTGACAGAAAGGCAGAGCACAGATTTAAACCAAAAAAATGACATTTTTTGGCAGTGACAGGAAGAAAACAACCTGCTGGCTCTGCGGAAAATGAAGAACTGAGGAGAGGACTTGGGAAGGTGGGATGATAGATGCGCAGGCACAGTGGAATGCTCCCAAGAGCTTTCCAATCAGACGCTGGGGAGCGTTCCCGCGCGGGCTCCATCTGTATATGTGAAGATCTCGTTCCTGCTTGCTCCTGGAGATAACAGTTGACCATCTTCATAGCTGCCCTCTGAACTGATTCCCTCCATTTATATACTTTTGAAGGTGGGGCTACAGAACTGCAGAAAGAACTCCAAATGAGGTTTCACCAGAGACTTCCAAGGAAGCACTGTCACCTCCTTTTCCTATCCCTGCGCACCCATACATCCTTCTGGCCTTTGTCATTGTCTTATCCACCTAATCGGCTACCTTAAGATCAGATACAATCGTCCACAGATCTAAATCTTCTTTCATGGACAGAAGAATTTCACCCCATATAATGTGATACTTCTTTGTTGTTGTTTTTACAGCACAAATGCATGACTTTGCATTTTTCAACATCAAATTATAACTGCCATACTCCAGACCATTCTTCAAGCTTTTCTACTTCCTTTGTCATGTTACCACACCTTCCAAGGTATCTACCCTGTTGCAGATTTTGATATCACCTCCAAAAAGGCAAACCTTTCTCAATAGCCCTTCCAAAATATTGAAGAGAACGGGCCCGGGAAACCAATCCCTTTCCTCAGAATGAGCTACATTTACCACTACCTTCTATCATCTCCCATTCAACCAGTTTCTAACACAGTCAATCACTTTATGATCCACATCCAGGGCACTCAGTTTATTCATAAGTCACTTATGCAGAGCTATATCAAAAACCTTGCTGAAGTCTAAGTACACCACATCTAGTGCTCTTCCCTGATCCAACTCTCTGGTCACCCAAAGAAATTGATCAGAATTATGTGACCAGATCTATCACTAGTGAAACCATGCTGCCTTGGACCCTGGAAGCCAGTGGGTTCCACAAGCTGCACTATCCTCTGTTTTAGCAGCTTTTCCATGAATTTACTCACTACCAACATCAGACTAATTGGCTTGTAATTCCCCACCTCCTTTTCACTTCCATTTTGTGAAGAGAAAGAAGAATAAATAGCAGCAATCAGGAATCCTCCATCCCTCTCTTCTTTCATCCTTCTCTACAATGTTTCAGAACTTGCTAGTTATAGTCAATCAGGCAAACTTACACTCATCTCATATACAACAGTTATGCTTAAACACTACAGAAACATTCTGGTAAACTGTATAGGTCCTGGAGAAAGTTGGAATAATTGCAGGTAGCACTGCCTCCCTTACGGACGTGGTTATGGAACTCAGGCATCAATGTCCTGAAAAACTATTCAGTCCCGAGCAGATACAGGTATGCCTGTTAGACATGTGATGGATGCGGGTCATGTTGGGATCCAACACAATGAGAGGTACTACGGAGATGTAAATTATAATTAACACAATCCAATAACTTTATGTTGGATGCAATGATCTGTAGACGTAAGTGTAGACTTTATAGAGAGGATGTTTCTTTATAGCTAATAACAAGCTGGAAGCGATGGAAACTTGAAGAGTCCAAGGTCAGCAGACAAACAGGAACCAAGGCCATCGTTGTCATTATAAGCCACAAATAAAAGAATTGCATTTGGAAATGATCCTGCTTTTTCCAGTAATGTTTTCCCACTAGGCAGTAGGAGTACAGAATTACAGGATGTTCATTTTGGGTTTCACTATTATATACTGAAGAAGAGGAAAAGGAGAAGTCATGATAGCTTAGTTGACATCACAGGAGGCGACAGGAAAGCTGGTGCCTTTGCTTCTTTGTCATTAAAGTTTAGAGCATAGCTATAAAAGGTTTGAACACGTTTTCATAGGTGTGTGTGTGTGTAGGCATGAGAATTCCACCTCCTACATTGTTAAGGATACTTCCTGGTGGCTGGTCTGGGCTGAAAGAACCAATGGTCGGATCCAGCATGGAAGCTCATGTTCTTATGCTGTGTGTTTCTCGCCCTGAGTGATAGTTGGGAAAGCTCCGGAGACAGGGGCTGTAGTAGACTGAATTCCCTGACACACTGCCAGCTACAGAATACTCACAAGGGTAATGGCTTCATTGTATCCTAGCTAATGACAGAAGCCTCCAGCTATCTGTGGGTAAACTGAATTCTTTTGAGTTCTGAGTGGCAGGCAAGAGAATGGCGTATTTGAGGAAAAATAAAGGAATCTCTGCATACATCAGCCTTGGAAAGTCCAGCTCCAGAGTCTGGATGGCAGGGAGCCTCAGAGCTGCTTGCGTTCTTTTCCAAAACTTTCCTCCTTGGTTGAGTTAATCTTTGTCTGTACTGGGGCTCTTTGTTTGCACTTCTGCAATTTTTTTTCAAAGACAGATACAAGATGGCTTTCATCTTGAGGGACTCGAAACTCAAGTGGTATGTTTGTCCTTTGCCATAGTGGGTCTGAATAGCATAGGCAAATGATCAGATTCTGGGTGCCAGTTTTTCGAAATGGGTTAATTTCCTGCATATATCAAAAAAGGCTACAACAGATGCAAATCAATATCAGTACAACAACAATCACCTATTAGCAATCTCCCAATATTAGTTATAATTTCAATACTTATGTATTATTTCAAAGATGACGTCTACCATGAAATTCAACATTGCTTATAAACAAATAACTTAGTATTAAATAAGAAGGGGAGAAGACCTCAGTTTGTCCCTATGGTCCAAGAACTGGATCCATTTTACAAAGCAAGGGACAGCTCAATGGTCAGAAAAACCCCTCCAAATATTATTTTATTTTTCATATTATTTTTAAATTGTTTTTAAACCTTATTTCATTTACATTTTTACTTGGAAAATATTGTCTAAAACTTCAGAAAACTTACTTTAGTCCAACCGGAATGAAGGTTATTAAGGTGAAAATGCTGAAGAAACGCTTAGCAGTACTGTTGATGACGTAGAGTTTATCATCATCTGGGTGAACTACCAGCTGCCAGCACGGCCGATAGCATAAAGTGTACTACTCACTGCCAGTACTACTAAGTGTTTCTTCAGCATTTTCACCTTAATAATCTTCATTCCGGTTGGACTAAAGTAAGTTTTCTGAAGTTTTAGACAATGCTCCTCCTATGCTCCGCCCCTGTGCATACCCTTACCGGAGGCGCATCAGATAGGAAGACATACACGTACACTTACAGAATAGTTACTGCCTAAAGCACATGCGAATGTGTCCATTCACATGCATAAGTCCTTTAGAACTGGGACTTTTCCACGTGCCCTTTATAGAATTATCACCTAGGTGTCCTTGGCCTTCTTAAGCGAGGAAGCCATGGCTACCTTAACAGGAGCAAGGCAGAGAGGCCAGCACAGGAGGAGCCTAAATGTATGCATGTAATTTATAGAATATTAGAACTCATGCACATTTTCTGCACATCTAGGTGCGGATATTTACACGGGCTCTAGAGCAGGCAAAACGGCTGAGCCTAGGGTACCCCTGCTCTATAAAGTTAAGCACGGGTGAACATTATAGAAAAGGCCCCACTTATGAGTGTGCCAACAGCATTACCTGCGTGAGAGGTTATAAATTTACTTGCGTGTAGTGTATACTGCTTTTACAGGGTCCTTTATCCTTTGTCAGTATTGTGCTAATGCTGGTGTTAATTATGTGACATGCCACTGTTGTACTGAGCAGCCTTCTGGATTTAGGGAGGCTCCATCACCGATATGCACAAATTCATTTTATTGGAACAGGGAAACCAGGTCTCTAAAATAATAGGTTGCACCACTGGGGAGAAACTAAGACTTTAGGAGAAGTTCATTCTAACAGGACTTTGCACTGTGTTATTCTGAACTTGGCTGTTTCAGTGAGAATGTATCAGATATACAGCCTGCAAATGAATTTGTTGGATATGGTCGGTCACATCCACAAACTTAGTTTATAGCAATGTCTTCAAGCTTTCAAAATGAGTGACATTTCATTGACTCCAAGACACTGAGACGCTAACCTTACCACTGCAGTGCAAACAAAGCCTTCCTCCAAATCAGAGACAATTGGACGGACTTATTTGCAGACTACCCCAAGATTTCCAAAAGCAGATGATGGCTCGTTGTGAGGGTGCTCGGGAGGATGTTCTAGCATTTCTGTGGTCTGGATAGCTGCCCTTTGCTCTGAAGCTAATTGGCTCTGTTTTTACAGAAACCATCCAAATACTACACATTAAATGTGTTTTCTTCCTGAATAACACAAAAGTTTGTTTCCGGGCATGTTGAGACACACTATTGTATCAGCCTCTTCTTAGGCTGCATTGTTCACTTTTTTCATATTTTGATGCCTTTTCAGTGAATAACTACATTTTAGAAGTATGGGGGGAAAGGTCCCTTGAATAATAAATTCAATACACTGACTAGTAATTTAATGTTCTGGTTTCCTTGTAACCCCCAAAATGCTTTGCAGCACGGCAAAGGCTAGGTTATTTCTTTCAAAGAAAGGAAGCCGATAAGATCAAGAAACTGAAGTAACTCCTTTTCATCAGATAAGAAGTTGGCCACCATGGACTATAGAATGGGGCTCTGGAACAGCATGACAGACAGATATTTTTAAATAGAGTTATGCATTGGCCACTGGGTAGCCAAAACATAACTACCATATCCATGCATTTAAAAAAATATATGGATAGTATCAGGCCATTTAACTCACTAAATGACTTCATACTAATCCTATAATAAAGGGGCTGAGATAGGGCAGCTGAAAACATTTATCTAGATAGCAATGATATTCAGCTACTACCTACCCAGATAAATTAGGGGTCAATAGTCAAAGGCATTTAGGCTGTTTATATCCTTTTGAAGGTGCAGTCTACAGACCTGTCCACAGTACTCTAAATGAGGTCTCACCAGAGACATACAAAGGCATTATCACTTCCTTTTTCCTGCTGGCCATTCCTCTCCCTATGCACCCAAGCATCCTTCTGGCTTTTGCTGTCACCATTTCTACCAATTCTTTGCTTCGGTCTTTACTGAGGAAGATGTAGGGATGTTACCCATGACTGAAGTGGTATTTAAAGGTGCAGAAGAATTGAAGGAAATATCAATACATAGGGAAGATGTATTACAACTATTAGATAAACTGAAGAGTAGCAAATCACCTGGGCCGGATGGTATACATCCAAGGCAGTTGAAAGAACTGAAATATGAGATTGTAGACCTGCTATTAGTAATCTGTGAACTATCATTAAAATCATCTCTAATACCTGAAGATTGGAGGATCACCAATGTAACACCAATTTTTAAAAAGGGTTCCAGGGGTGATCCGGGAAACTACAGACCAGTGAGCCTGACATCAGTACTGGGAAAAATGGTAGAAACCATCATAAAGAATAAAATTACTCAGCATGTAGATAGTCATGACCTAATGGGAGACAGCCAACATGGCTTTAGACAAGGAAGATCTTGTCTTACTAATCTGTTATGTTTTTTTGAAGGAGTGAATAAGCAGGTGGACAAAGGTGAGTCGGTTGATATTGTGTATCTGGACTTTCAGAAAGCCTTTGACAAGGTCCCTCATCAGAGACTTTTGGCAAAACTAAAGAGTCATGGGATAGGAGGCAGTGTACTATTGTGGATCAGGAACTGGCTAAAAGATAGAAAGCAGAGGGTAGGGCTAAATGGCCAATTTTCCCAATGGAGAAAGGTGAATAGTGGTGTACCCCAGGGATCTGTGCTTGGTCCGCTGCTTTTTGACATATTCATAAATGACCTGGAAAGTGGAATAACGAGTGAGGTTATCAAATTTGCAGATGACACAAAACTATTTAAAGTTGTTAAAACCCAAGAGGATTGTGGAAAATTGCAAGAGGATCTTGATAAATTGGAAGACTGGGCATCAAAATGGCAGATGAAATTTAATGTGGACAAGTTCAAGGTTATGCACCTAGGGAAGAACCACCCAAACTATGGTTACACGATGCAAGGTTCCACATTAGGAACAACCACCCAGGAAAAAGATTTAGGCGTCATTGTGGGTGTGCAGCGGCGGCCAAGAGAGCAAATAGAATGCTAGGTATGATAAGGAAAGGAATGGAAAATAAAACAAAAGATATTATAATGCCTCTATATCGTTCCATGGTGAGACCGCACCTTGAATATTGTGTGCAATTCTGGTCGCTGTATCTTAAAAAGGATATAGCGATTTTAGAAAAGGTTCAGAGAAGAGCCACCAAAATGGTAAAGGGGATGGAAGGATACTCCTATGAAGAAAGGCTAAAAAGGTTAGGGCTCTTTAACCTGGAAAAGAGACGGCTGAGGGGAGATATGATAGAAGTCTATAAATTAATGAACGGAGTGGAACGGGTAAACGTAGATCAATTGTTTACCTTATCAGAATATAGAAAGACTAGGGGACATGCAACGAAGCTACAGGGTAAACTATTTAAGACTAATAAAAGAAAATATTTTTTCACTCAACGTGTAATCAAACTCTGGAATTTGTTACCGGAGGATGTAGTAGTTAGTGTAGCTGGGTTTAAAAAAGGTTTGGACAAGTTCCTGGAGGAAAGGTCCATAAACCATTATTAAGAAGGGACCTAGGATATCAAAGCTTGACCCAGTACAAGCATTGCGGAACCTGTGTCTTTTGGGGAAACTGCTATGTACGTATGACCTAGATTGGCCACTGTTGGAAACAGGATAATGGGCTTGATGGACCTCGGTCTGACCCAGTATGGCATATCTTATGTTCTTATGTTCTTATGTTACCTCTTGGTCACTTAAAGATCATCCAATACAGTTACCCTAAGGTCCCGCTCTTCTTTCACATATTGAAGTACTCCATCTCTTATACTGTACAGCTCCTTTGGGGTTTGCAACCCAACTGCATGACCCTGCATTTTTTATCATTAAATCTTAGCTGCCGAATTCTCAACCATTCTTCAGGCTTTGCTAGACTCCTCCTCGTGTTATCCACACCTTCCAGTGTGACGACCCTATTGCAGATTTTGGTATCATGCACAAAGAGGCACACCTTTCCCAACAGACCTTCCGCAATATTGTTTACAACAATGTTGAAAAGAACAGATCCAAGAACTGATCCCTGCTTGCACATCGCTGGTAATGCCCCTATCTTCAGAGTGAACTCTGTTCACTACTACCCTCTGTCATCTTCCACTCAACCAGTTTTTTACCCATTTAGTCACTTTAGAGTCCATCCTAAGAGCACTCGGTTTATTCATAAGTCACCAATGCAGAATGGTGTCAAAGGTTTTGCTGAAATTTAAGTAGACCACATCTTGCCCTCTCTCCTGATCCAATCAAAATTGTCTGACAAGACTCACCTCTAATTTATTTATTTATTTATTTAACTGCATTTATATACCGCCTTTCACCGGGTCAAAGCGGTGTAACATATAACATAAGGGGGGGGGGCAATTTTTCAGGGTGGGGCCATCACCAAGGGCAACAATTATTGATTTGGGTAGACATAGACATGTATATTTCTGCTGAATCTAAGTATTAGATCATGTGGAAAGGATGGTATTTCCTTTCAGAGGTGTTCATGGAATAGGATTGTTTTCAGCTGTTTCTTGAATGATGTGATGTCAGCGTTGTTCCTGATGTGGTTTGGTAGAGAGTTCCAGAGGGATGGAGCATAAAGTTCGAAGGCTCTGTAGCAGGTCCGTTGTGTGGATTTGGTTTTTTTGTGGGGGACGGCGATGGAGTTATTGGAGGATTGTCTGGTTGATCTGTTGTGGGATGGGCGAGGCAGTAGGGGGTGGAGTGTGGTGTTCCGTGTTTGGTGGATAGTCTTGTGGATGAGTAGGATAGCTTTGTACTTGATCCTTGCTTGAATTGGAAGGAAGTGGAGGTCTCTTAGGATTGGGGTGATGTGATCCCGTTTTTTTGCATTCTGAATAATCCTTGCTGTAGTATTTAAGGCAGTTCGGAGGGGGTTGGTGTGTGAGGCGGGAAGTCCATGGTAGATTATGTTGCAGAAATCCAGATGAGGGAGTGTCACAGCTTGCATTACTGTCCTGAAGTCGTGAGGTTCTAGGAGGGGTCGGAGGCGTTGAACAGTTTTAGCTTTGTGGAATATTGTCCCGGCAGTTTTGTTGATTTGTTGTTTAAAGGTGAGAGCTTGGTCGATGATGACGCCTAGATATCTTATTTGGGGCTGGATTTGGATTTGCGTGGTTCCCATGTTGAGGTGGGTAGGTGGTTTGAAGTCAGGTTCTTTTGTCACTATAAGGGCTTCGGTTTTCTTTATATTGATGGATAGATTGTTCTCCTGTAGCCAGTTGGCCACGTTGGTGAAGCAGGCTGATAGCTGGTCATTTTTTGGGTTGGTGGTTGTAATCGGTGCGTAGAGCATTATGTCATCTGCGTATATGTGGAAGTTGATGTTGTGGGTGCGTATGATTGAGCATAGCGGACTGAGTTATATATTGAACAACATGGCTGATAGGGTGGATCCTTGGGGTACTCCTTGATGTTGTTGGTAGGGGGGCGAGGTCGTGGAGAAGGTGCGTATCCATTGCTGTCTGTTGGTTAAATAGGATCTGAACCATTGGAGTACAGTGTCTTTGATTCCAATTGATTGGAGTCTGCGTATGAGGATTTCGTGGGAGATTGTGTCAAATGCCGCTGATATATCTAGGAAGATCAGGATGTATCCTGATTGTTTCTCTTGGGTTCCAATGATGAGGGTGTTCATTAGAATGGTCATGAGGGTCTCGACTCCATGTAGTGGCCGGAATCCGTAATAAAGCCATGCTGTCTTTGATTCTGTAATCCCTAGGATAAGGGCATGATTGGCCCGTCCACTAGGCGAACTAGACGGCCGCCTAAGGCAGCTGGCCCACGTAAGGGCGGGAGTGGCACACATGACCAGCTGTGCTGCCTCCCCCCAGCTGCCACTGATTCCATCTTGGGAGGGAGAGGTGGGCAGCGGTAGCAGCAGTATTTCCAAAAGCAGCTGCTTTTTGCCGCTGCTTTTAGAAATACTGCCACCGCTGCTGCCTGCCTACCCTTCTCGAGATGGAATCAGTAGCAGCTAGGGAAGGGGTGGTGATGAAAGCAGCAGCAGCCGGGGGAATGGCGGTGCGGCCGAGATTTCTGCCGAGGGCAGCAGAAACCCTTGGGCTGGCCCTGGATAAGCGAATACAGGATAAAGGCACTAAGAGAGAGATTCAGTGGCACCATCCAGCGATTCAACAGCACTATCTCCACAGACCACCTTGGCACAGAGGTGGTCTATGGACGGAGCGAGGGTGATACCATCTATTATCTGGACAATCACTGCCATTATCTGGATAGTGATGATTTTCAGCCACTATTTGGCTAATTTATCCTGTTAACTTGTGCTTCTGAAAAAGCTGGCCTAAGTTGCTATCCTGATAAGTTATCTGGATAGCTGCTGAAGACTGCCATTATCTGGATCATAGCAGTTATTATATGGAGAGCAGCCGCACAGTCTGACTATTCAGCAACGGCCACTCTCCGGATCCTGCCACTGACTGCCATAGCATTTAAATATCCAGTGCTCTGAACAGTGGCCCCTTAGTGCCCACTCTTATGTGACATGTGCACAGGCTTTCTCCAGGGGACAGAATGCGTGGACCAGGATTGGGATTGGCACTAATGCATGCATTGTATAACATACACACATGCACCAATTTCTACTAGCATATACATGAAAAACGTTACTCCTGCATCGTAGAAGGTGCAATTTTCATGGGCATTTTTGTTAGGCTATTTTATAAAGCTACATAGGCACCTATGAACATTTGCAGCCTCAGTGCCCTGTTATGTTACCCTCTAATAGCAAGGGTTCTTAACCCAGTCCTTGGGACACACCTAGCCAATTAGACTTTCTGGATAACTACAATAAATGCATGCTTGAAAGGGATTTGCATACAATAGAGGCAGTGCATGCAAATGGTCTCTCATGCATATTCATTGTGGTTATCCTGAAAACCTGACTGGCTAAGTGTGTCCCAAGGACTGGGTTGAGATCCACTGCTCCAATAGTACAGTATGATAGTCTGATGGCTTCAGTAGTCTGATTCAGTCCAGCTTCCAAGCCTTAGGTTCCATGGACTTGTAGGAAAAGCAAGTTCACAAGTTCATAAACGCAATGGAGAAAAGCCAAGGTGGCTCAGTCTGCCCCTCAATATCAGATGAGTTCGCTACTGTTCCTGGCCCATATAAAAAAGAGCTATCTTTGTGCATTTAGTATGGAAACTCTCTCTTATTTTTCATTTAAAATGTTAGCAACCCATTTGATCATCTTACACTAGAGATAGGTGGGCTGATTGTGCTTTAGTGGGTAAATCAGGAACATCTCAGCAATGTTTAGCTGGTGGGGGAGGAGGGAATATGGATCTCTGAAATATTTTAGACACTGAACTTTGAAAGATTTCTCAAAATATTGTTAAGATTTAAAGCATACATAGATGAAAATGTAAGTTGGTGTTGGTGTATATGAAATACAATTTCCATTGTCAACAGGGTAGCCACTTTTCCCACTGCTCTTCAGCCTATAGCAAACCTTGCTAATGTGTTTACTAACGCCTAGCGCGCACTACGTATATTAGTGCATGCTAAGTGCTGCAGCGACCCATTTTATTTCTATGGATGTGGCAGCGCTTAGTGTATGTTAACACCTGTTAGGGCACACAAAGCATTAGTAAACATGGCCCTAGTGCACTGAGCGCACCTTCAACAAATTTCGTTAGGGTTACCAGATTTTTGGAGAGACAAATTCAGGGGTCAGGGGCCCTTCCTCCCCGAGCAACATTTCCCTATATACAGTATTTCAAAATGACCAGTTGAAGTACATTCAGTAATTTCAAAAGTTTAAAAAAGATAGTAGCGGCCCTTCTTGAGTTAGCAGTGTGGTCATCCATACATATATGCTTAAACTTTATTTTCTACATATAGATAAATAGTCTATATGTTTCTAAAATTCCTCCTTTTTTCAGAAAAGACGTTAATTTTACATCTTCTCCTATCAGGATTGAGAGGACTGCATTAGGAGGGTCTGTAGGAGAAACAATGTTCTTTGCCTCTGTCCCCACTGATATTGGGGCAGGAGGTGGTTATAATCCATGGAATCAGAGACACTACCTCAAAATCTGGGATAGTCCTTGAAAATTGGGGTCATCTTGCAACCATACAGTCAGTGGCTATGTAAGGGGATAGCTGGGAGAGATCTTCTAAAAGATTCACATTGTGACACGGATTGACATCAGCTAGAGGAGGAATCAGCACATCTAATATTGAGCAAACTCTTTCACTGTATTCAAGGAGGAGTAATTTGTCTCAAGGTCATGGTTTTTTTTTTTAATTTCTAGATTTTCACTTCAAAAAACCAAGCAAACGCTTGTACAGGAAAGATGCATACTTATACAATCCTTAACCCTTTCCAGGCCAAGCCAAAACTCTCGGGATCCACAATTCTGACTAAATATTCCTATCAAATGGTATATAATACATGACCATAGCAGAAGGAAAATCATTATTAGAACCTATTGAATAAAACGGGTACAATTTTCCTGAAATATGCAAAAATTAACCCGGTTGCAGAATGTGGATTAAAAATTTAAAGTAGGCCTTCAAAGGGTTAAGGAAACACACACTATAATAAAGTACAATCAGAAGCATCAATAGTCCCCAAATTAGGGGAGAAAGCATAAGAAACAAACCCTGAGGGTAGGAAGTCCCCACAGAGCAAAATGTTAAGGAAATATTTAAAGAATAAGACATGGTGGCAGAGAACGAAGTACATAATTAACAACGAGCGCAAGGCGCCTTATGAAGGTGAAGATGTTACAAAATGAGTACTAAGATAAGTAGATAAATCCCCTGGCTGAAAAAAGAAATTTACTTCTGAGAATTATGAACCACAATACATTTACACGGAAATCTCAGTAAAAAAGAAGCTCCTAACTGGAGGACCCCTACTCTTAACATACGAAAAGCTCTACGCCTTCTCTGGGCGTCCCTGGCAACATCCGGGAAAATAGAAATCTTTTTCCCCATAAACAAATTATTCCTCTTTTAATAATAGACTTTAAAAAGCCAATCTCTATCAGAGGACAATGCAAAAGTCACCAATAATGTGGAAACCACTACATCTTCTTCTTGAGGAGACTGAAGTAATGCTGACACATTAAGCGATTCCATCTCCAAAGAGCCAACTACTCGCTTCCCCTCTTTTCTCCCAGCAGGTAGATAGTATGCTTTTGAAATTAGAGGTATCAACTCAGAAGGAATCATTAGAGACTCTTGAAGATATTTCTTAAATAGTTCCAATGGAGCTACCGCCGGAACGACAGGAAAATTTAATAACCGAATATTTGAAGCTCTGGTAGCATTTTCTAACATCTCCAATTTTGCTTTCAATGCGATATTATCTTTCATAAGGGATTCAGATAAACCAGAGACTTGTACACGTTTCTGATCAGAAACAGCTACTTGCTCCTTCATTTCCACAAAGTCAATAGTTAATTTACTGATATTGCTCTCCATTTTAGACACATTAGAGAAAGATAAAGTCAATTGCTGATTTACAACCTGGGAAAGTTGATTAATGGCCTCCCAAATGTTCTCCAGAGTCACCTTAGAAGGCCGAGAAAGCACAATTAACAGAGGCCCTGCAACTTCAGACATTCCGGGTTCCATCTTCTTCCTACCAGCCTCATTCACCAAACAGGAGGCGCCAGCAACCTCTGCTTGATGTACCTCTCCGGGGATAGCCGCCCCGATCTCAATCCCGGGCAGCACACTATCGGTATCAGACTTCAGGATGCCCCACTCCAGATTCGCAGTGATAGCCTGAACAGGCGACGCCGCTAATAAGCGCACCGAGGCAGTAACCGATATACCCGGAACAGCAGGAGGAGTGCGTTCATCTGGGGAGAGGGAAATCTCTAGGGCGGAAGATGCCGAAAACTCCTCAGCCGGCACAACCAGGCCCTGCCGAATCTCCCCAATCTGTTCCTCTGAGAGCCTCACAAAACGGTCCATAGGTCCAGTAATGGCAGGTAGGGGCTCCGTGGGTAGAACCCGAGGTTCGCCTTTGTGTTTAGGCATATTGCTCAAACAAACTCCGCCGCCATCTTAGACTAGCCACTCCCCTCAAGGTCATTTTTTGTTGTCATATGGGCCTTGCATGCTTTTGAATTCATTTACTTTGGAGGTAATTTACTAACAATGCACACTTATGCCATTAAGATGGGCCATGCAACAAGCAACACATGTTAATGGAATTAGTGCATGCTAATGACCTCCTTTATGTTTTTTTTATTGTAAGATGCATTGGGTTCCTAGGAATTCTTCTTGCAGTGCATATAAATGAATGAAATAGATGAGTTTAGTAGCCCCAATAGTTTTGAATAGTTATCTTCAATGTGGACATTAAAACCATTACAAATGTTTTGCCAAAATTGAAACTCATCAAGTTTTATCAGCTCTGATTCTGGCTGAGTTTCTGCCATGTCTAGTGGAAGCCTTGCCCGGACATCACTGCTCAAGGGTTTCAGTTTATGTTAACTCTGCCTCGTCTCCAATGGGATGAATGCATTAAAGAGCACGGATCCTGAGTCAGCATTCAAGACTTGCTCAGCTCTCCTGCACTGGTGATCCCCCCTCCCCCTCCCTCGTGCCCCCCGCGACCCCCTGGGCTTGTGCAGTGTAGAATACTCAGCAGGCTTTGACAGGTTGGATCAAATTGCTTACAGTGACAGGTGAGGACAGAGATTCTTGGAAGGATCTTGATGCCAAATTTCTGGATTCTTTTTATGTACATGATTTCTTTTTTTACCAGAGGCAAAAATTGAGTTTTGGCCCCACTGCTGCCGAGTATGACGCCAAATCTAACGTTAATTTCAGGATACTAATTGAATGGCATTTCCTGACATTCCTCAACCATTTGCTCAAGCGCAGTCCAAGACAAAGAACAATAAAGCTTCTAAGAGCAGAAAATAGCTTGTACCTGTTTGACACTGACATTAGCTTCCTGTTTCCTGATGCTTCAAGTGTGTCGCCTAATACCTGGAAAGAGCCGGGCTGTGAGAGTGGATCTGGGTGAAAGGCAGGTCTTCCAAGTTCTTTAACTCAAAACTGAATCATTCCAGAAATTCCCGATGGTGGTGACTGAAAGGTCAGGCACCATATCCAGCGGTGGGGCAAGGATATGTGACACTCTAGACAATCCTCATTCCTGGCGCCTCTCTGCTCCTGCACCCACCAGCACCCCTCTCCGGGACCAGCAGCGGCAGCAATAGCTTTAACCAGCACCACGGCGCTTACCTAAACCTTTGGTGTCGAGGTGCTGTCCCTGCTCCCATCCCTCCTATGCTGATGTCTTGTTTGTATGGGGGCGGATGTGGTTATCAAGCATTCAGCTTTTGGAAATTGTTCTCTTTGTACGGAGATGCCTATTTTTAGGAGTTAACAATGCCGGTACATGTCCATGTTAGTCATTTACTTCAATAAGTGATGACATACGCATGTCAATGAGCTCCTATATAAGGCAGATTAGCGTAAAAGTGCACGCGTTGATTGCATAGCAGGACCTTCACTATCAGCGTGCACGTGGGTGGAATTTGAACAGAACATGGGCAGTACACGCAAGTCCATGCCTTGATCATGAAAAATGATCGTTTGCATGTGTACTTGCAAAATGTAGGCACAACCATTTACACTAGTATTTTATAAAGCCAAAGCAGCATCTACTAGTCTTTATAAAACAGGTTTAATTTAACAAGACTCCCTTTCATAAAATTACCCTTTTTATGTGTACACTGTACCTGTTCAACAAAATTTAATATTTAAAAGTATAATGCACAGTTATGTATTTTTACAGATTTTTTTGGGAGGGGTGTGTTGGGATGATCAGGACTATTAAGTTTATCAAAATCTCATTGGGGGTGTAGGAGGGCACAAGGCTGAATGCTGGGCTAGGGTGCCTCTTGTACCAATCCCGAGTTTAAGTAATCTGACCCCATTCTCACATCTCACTGTAATAGTCTCATCACTCCTCACTCACCTCAAATACTGCAACTGAGTCTCCATCCTGTCACCGCCTCACACACTACAGTGGAGTGTCCCTCATTCCTTCTGTTCTCAACCTCTCGTACTGTGATGGACTCTCATTTGTCCCTTTCCTGACCTAACATACTGTGATAGTCTTTCTCCTATAGCCAAGCTTTTAGACAACAATTTTCAAAGCCATTTATGCAAGTAAAGAATGTTTTGCCTGCTTAAATCAGCTGTCCGAAAAACTGCCCTTCCCTGATGTGACAAAAAGTAGACATGTTGTGAAACAGCGTAAATCAGTATGGCTACATTGAGAGAGGCATTTCCAGATGCATGTCTAGACTGGGGAAGGAAAACTACATTTTTAGAGTTCTGTGTGCACTTCTCCGGTAAAATTCTACCTGCACACAAAGCAGGTGGAAGTGCCTCTGTGGACTTTGTACCTGCTGCAAGTTTCAAAGTGACTTGGAGCAAAATCTGTCAGTATAAAGTACTTGCAGAATCATTCTCAGAATAGACAGTTTGAAAAATGTCCCCTTAATAAACCCTTCTGCTAAAGTTGACTACTGGTTAACGCACAGGGCCGTGCCAACCTAGAAATGCATCCTTTGTGGCTAACGAATCCGGTGCCCCTCTCTTCCCCAACCACATGTAGTAGCTCACTGTTTTAGAGCTTCCTGGAAGCCCAGAGGATTCAGAGCCTTTTCTGTACTTGCAACCTGCGTGGCTGCACCACTCGTACAGTCCTTGGTATGGCCCTGTTAACGCATATTTTAACGCATGCTGAGTGGTTAGCTCAGGGCTGCAGAAAGTATTGCCACACTGTCATGACAGTTACCATGCGTTAATTCCTGCCTTTTCATTGTACAATGGAGCAGAAACTGGGCAGGTTATGGGTGGAAGGTGGGTGTGGACTATACATTGCAATTAGCGCATGGTACTTACCACATGCTGCCAATTTTGCAGTTGCTGCCAGTGCATTTAAGGCACCTCAATAGGTGCTGTTAAGTGAACTTGCGCTTGTTAAGGAACTTTTCAGTGCGGTGGGCCGGAGAACATGCCCATTAGCTTTTACTCCTCAAACACCTAAGTGCAAAACCTTACTGTGCTGTAGTAAAGGGGCCCCTTAATTTTCATTGGAATGAGTTAAATATGGCTTAGACTGCTGCACTGAAAACCTTACCAATCAAAGGTGATGTCATATTATCTACCCACAGGAAACTGTAATAAATTGGATATGGTTCTCTCTTATGCCAGTCCCTGGCGGGTGTGTGTAGAGGGGTGGGGGCAGTGACGGCAGTGCAAAATATTAGTCTGTGTATTTTGCATTTTATATAGTTCTTAATGTACTCAGTATAGCTTTTTTACGTTCTTATCCACCTGTGATCTAAGACTTGTCACAGTCTGAAACTCGTTAATGTTCTGTCTGATAAGCTCATGAGATACTATACGCTACCCTGCTCTAAAATAGAGCAAAACAGAGAGTTCTTTTAATTTTCCTGACCAAATTAATCTCTTGAGAGCACTGAATGTCCATCTTGTTGATCCCTAAATAATCTTAATCTGAATAAGTGCCGAGGAATTCAATTCAGCGGCAAACACTCATTCCCTCCCCCCTCCACCCCCTCTGGCAACCAATTACACGGATTTACGGACTCTCTTCACTTAGTGCCAAAACATTACAACAGTAACTGGGTAACAAAAGACTATTCTCCGAGGAATAGAAGGAGTCTTGTTCTGCATTTCTCCCTTCGTACGCATACATGGAAGGGATGCACAGGATGCAAGAGGAGTTATAAGGTCTCAGGACAAAGTGGCGTCACTTTCCAGTGCTACTATTTATTGAAGACAGGCAAGAAAATCTGTGGTACCGGATGGCCATCCAAATCTCTACCTCTAATCTGAGTTTAATGGATTGCATTAAACTGTCAGATTGAAATCTGGTAAATTAAATAAATCGCTGATTGGAAGCATTGCTCTACTGTGATGGAAGGGGGACAGTCGGTGTCCTTTTTGGGGTTCTCAGAACATCTGGGAAAATTTTCTCTACAACAAGGTTACCTGTTCCTGTCTGGGTATGCTGGGCACTTTATAACATAAAGGAAAGGTCCCCCAGAGGGTGGGGTTGCTTATTGGCAATAAATTCATGGACAGTCAGTCAAAAAATAAAAAGAACAAAAAATGAAACACTGGTACGGCTTAAATTACTTTTGGAAGAATGAAAGATATCTTTGACCATCCTGGAATTTGACCCATCAGACTTGGAAATTACCCAGATGGCACAGGCTTCAAATTGTAGTATGGTCAAAATGTATTTTTTTATTCTTCCAAAGTAGCTGCAAGTTAGTGATAATGCCAAATGCATAATGTTACCTGCAGAGCACTCCCGGATCTCAATATATGAGGTGCTGGCAAGGATTGTTCTGTATTGGCAGCGCAATCAGTACAGAAAGGAAGAAATGGCTAGAGCAAAACTAGGGGACAATAAACATCCTCTGGGCACCATGACCAAGAGATGTGAGAACATTTCAGGCTGCACGCTGTCCTTCAATACAGAACTTTATATATTGTTATGACTGCTAGCAAGACAGCTTTCAAAATCCTCAGTGATATCACACTGTGCTTTGATCTCCCTGCGATTACTACGGAACTGGCCTGGCTTATTTTCCTACAGGAGATAAAAACAAACAGTGACTCTAAATGTGGAGCTTCTCTGTGTAAATGAAAAGCAAGACCTGTGGGTCACTGGGTGCTCTGTGGCACAAATTTAAAAGAAATTGGATGAACACTTCAGAAGTTATTGGGGTGTGACAGACAGATCCCCAGACATGGCGAATTTATAATGCCTTGTAGAAGGATAGGCTAAAACTATAAATATATGGGCTCCATTTACAAGAAAATATTACTATGAGAAATCATGTTGCTCTTCTCTCATTTACAAGCGCCCTTATAAAGGCCATGCTCTTTCCATGCCAGTGAAACACATCGTAGCCTCTGATTTATCAAACCTGACACAGGAGTGAGCTACAGCCGTTAACATTGGCTTTGTCATATTACTGTAAATACTTGACTGCTTTATAGTGCAGGTCGAGAAAAGAAGAGCATTCCCATCACAGAGTAATGCTTTTATAAATCTTATTCCATGGTGCCCACCGGCATTTGCATATCTCGATTTATTCTGCATGAATAATTCACTAGTGTTGTTATCATGATTCATGAATTCGGGTTCTGTCTCCTTCCTAAATGCCAAGAGACTGCAATGTCCAGAGACAATTCTTAGTGTAGTTCTGGGTTTTGAACTTGTATCCTGGAATACTGTAGGATTCGTAGTTTTGGAATCAGCATCCTGGTTACCTTTCATGTTGTAGATACAGAGAGGGATAAAAGATGCCCGTGGCCCCTGGTGGTGCCCTGACTATGAGACCATCTTCTCTCACTAGGCCCCCATGCCTCTCTCAAATGCAAGGGAGTATAGATGGGGTGAGTGTGTGACCAGGGCCAGATTTAAGATTTTGATACCATAGACAAGACTAGATGGCAGATCCCAGAGAATGATGTGGGGGTGAGTTGGCAGATCCCAAAGATTGGAGAGTTTAAATAGGAACAAAAAGAGACCCTAGTGCAACAATGGAACCCCTTAGAAGCAGCACATGCACATGGAGCTAAAGGAAGAGGGAACAGTCTCCTCTTTGGCCTGGTTATTTGGCATCTTAAAAATCTGGCACTTTAGGCAATTTGCCTATGTTGTTTATTTTATTGTATTTTAAAACATTGTTATACTGCCGTTTGCTAAAGCATTCACGGTGGGGTACAACAATTCATAAAAAAACATGTTGAATATGCTTAAATCTTGGCTTGTATGTGACTGAATAGATCTGTGACTGTGTGGTTGTGTGACCAAGTAGATAAGGGGTGTGTGTGTGTGTGTGAATCATGAATGACTAGGTGTGGTGTGAGGTACCAGGACCATACCAAGGGCTGTGTGAGTAGTGCGGCCATACAGGACACAAACACAGAAGGAGGCGCTGATATCATCACTGGGCTTCCAGGAAACTCAAAAAGAGTTAGTTACTGAATGTGACAGGGTGGAGGCGGTGGCATTCCTAACTTGTTGAGAGGAAATGGAAGGGGAAGGAGGTGACTCACAAGACGATACCATCTTCCCCTCCATTATCCTTTCCTTCTTTCAAGCTTGCACCTTTTCTCTTCCTTTCTCATCACAGGCTCATTCCCTCTTTTGCACACCCCAGGCTCAACTCCTCCCCCATACAGTAGTGGTCAACATTATTGGCACCCTTGCATTTTAGGAATGTTGTAAACATTATCTTGAAAAATAATTGGAAATATTCCAACTGTATGTCATCATAATATTTTAATAGTATGTTCAAAGATATGCTGTTGTTAAATACCGTCGAGTCGGTGTTGACTCATGGTGACCTTCTGGATAGTTGTCCTAAACTGTGTTCGGTTTTCAGTCAGGTGGCTCATTGTTGACAGAATGGCATCCATAGCTGCTGTTATTGTATCGATCCATCTCATTGCTGGCCTTCCTCATTTGCGTTGACCTTCTACCTTGCCAAGCATGACGTTTTTCTCTAATGATCTCTCTCTTCACATGATGTGTCCAAAGTATGAAATTCAAAGTCTTGTCATCTGAGTTTCTAAAGAAAGCTTAAGATTGATCTCCTCTAGTACTGACTGGTTTGTTCTTCAGGCAATCCATGTTATACGCAACACCATAATTCAAAGGCATCAATTTTCTTCCTGTCTATCTTTTTCACTGTCCAACATTTGCATCCATATGACTTTATTGAAAATACCATGGCTTGAATGAGTCAAATCTTTGTATGGAGAGAGACATCTCTGCTCGTGAGAATCTTGTCTAGGTCCTTCATTGCCATTCTACCAAAAGCAATACATCATCAGATTTCTTGACTGCTTTTTGTTTCTTTATTGATAGTTGATCCAAGTAGGTTAAAGTTGTCCACTATTTCAATTTCTTCTCCATCAACGATGAATTTATTGATTTTGCCAGTGGTCATGATCTTTGTCTTCTTTACATTAAGGTGCAGGCCCATTTTAAGACTATGTTCCTTGATCTTGAGAGGCAAATGTTTCAGATAATCTTCACTTTCAGCCAGTAAAGTGGTATCATCAGCATAGTGAAGGTTGTTGATGAGTCTTCCATCAAACTTCACAGCTCGGTTGTCTTCATACAGTCCTGCTTCTCTGATGAATTGTCCTGCATACAAATTAAACAGGTAGGGGGAAAGTATGCAGCCCTGTCATACCCCTTAGCTGATTTTAAAGCATTCTGTTTCTCCTTGTTTTGCATGAACTGTTGCTTCTTGATCAATGTAAAGGTTGTGCAAGAGAATGATCAGGTGTTCTCGTATACCCATGCTTCTTAATGTGGCCCAGAGTTTCTCATTGTTTACATAGTCAAAAGCCTTTCTGTAGTCAATAAAACACATATAGATATCCTTTTGGCATTCTTTAGTCTTTTCAAGGATCCATCTCACATCCGTGATGATGTCTGTCGTTCCTCGCCCTTTCCTGAACCCTGCTTGCACTTCAGGCAGTTCTCGTTCCAGGTATGGTTGTAGTCTCTGCTGAATAATCTTGAGTAGAACCTTGCTGGCATTTGGGATCAGAGCGATTGTGCGATAATTTCCACAGTCAGTTGGATCACCTTTCTTTAGTATTGGTATAAACACAGATTTTTCTGGTCAGTTTGTCATGATGTTGTCTTCCAAATTTTGTGGCAAAGCCTTGTAAGTATGGTAACAGCTGCATCTGATTGCTGTAATACTTCAATGGGAATGCCATCAATGCCTGGTGCTTTGTTCCTTGATAAGGCTTTCAATGCTGCTTCGATTTCTTCTTTTATCACCAGTAGTTCCTGATCATAAGGTACAGATTGAAATGGCTGTTGGTCCACTTGATCTTTATCGTATAATGACTCTGTATATTTTTCCACCTTTTCTTGATTTTCTCAGTATCATTCAACATGGATTCTTGAGCATCTTGTAACATTCCAGTTTGAGGCTGGAATTTTTTCTTTAACTCTTGCAGCTTTGGGAAAGCTGATGTTGTTCTTCCTCTTATAGTTTCTGCTTCTATTTCCTTGCATGTGTCATTGTAGTACTTCTTCTTGTCTTGTCTTGCTGCACGTAGGAAATCTGTTGAGTTCTGCGATTGCCTCTCTTTCTCCTCTGGCTTTAGGTTCTCTGCATTTCTGGGCAATTTTCAGAGTTTCTTCGGCCATCCATTTTGGCCACTTTTGCTTTTTTACCTTTTGTAGAGACTTCTCATTTTTCTTCCAATACAACCTTCTTGATGTCATCCCATAATTCTTCTGTAGCTCTGTCATTTTGTATCTGTTCTAAGGTATTGAATAACAAAAAAGATGTCTGTACAACTTAGACATAGTAATTTCTGAGAAAAAAAAATATGACCTGGACAGGATTAATGGCACTCTTCACTAATATTTGCTTGCATAACCCTTGGCAGTGATGACAGCTTCCAAACATTTTTGTAGCCATCTATAAGTTTCATACATCTGTCTGCTGGTAGTTTCTCCAACTGTGATTTGTTCCAGCTCTTGAATATTTCCAGGATTCCTTTTACCAATGGAAGATTTCAGCTCTTTTCAAAGGTGCTTGATTGGATTGAAATCAGGACTCACTGCTAGCCAGTTTAAAACAGCCCATTTGTTCCTTTTTAACCATTCTTTTGTACTTTTGGATGTATGTTTTGGGTCATTGTCCTGATGGAGGACCTATGACCTTCAACCCAGACTTAGCTTTCTGACACTAGGTAGCACACATTTTGTTCTAAAATACCTTGGTAGTCCTCCAACTTAACAATTCCTTTAATACATTCCAGGCCTATAGTTCCTGGGGCAGCAAATCAGCTTCACAACATTATGGAACCTCCACGATATTTAACTGTAGGAAGGTTGGTTTTTACCTTATAAGCTTCATTTCTTCGCCTGTAAATATATTGCTGGTCTGCATTGCCAAAGATCTAAAGTTTGGTTTTATCTGTCCATAGAACATTTTCCTAAAAGGATTGTGGTTTCTTAAGGTGGGTTTGAACAAATATTGTGTGCCTTTTTATGTTCTTTCTTTGAACAGTGGGGGCCTTTGCCCATGAAGTCCTTCTTTGTTTAGTGTGTGGCATATGTTGCGGGTTGAAACCACAGATTGCTCCAGGTCAGTTTCAAGCTCTGTGGATGTTGTATGTGGTATTTTTCCAACAGTTCACACTAACCTTCAAAGACTTCTTGGATTAATTTTCCTCTTCCCACATGTCCTGGGAGATTATTTACAGTTCCATGAGCAGAAAACTTCTTAATAACATTACAAACTGTAGATACAGGAATCCCAAAGTCTTTGGAGATGACCTTGTACCCTTTTGAAGTTTGATGATAATGGCAGCTCTCGTCTTCACCATTGTGAAAATGGGAGTGAATGTGGCCATTTTATTTAACAGGTTCTATATACTGCTTTATCATTTCAATCAAAGCAGGTTACATTGAAACTTAGTAATGTACATTAAACAGGGACATTGATAACTTGGATTTTTCTGAGCCAATGGAGGGTTAAGTGACTTGCCCAAGGCCACAAGGAGTGCTAGTGGGAATTGAACCCTGGTCACTGGGTTCCCAAGCCAGTGTTCTTAACCATTAGGCTACTCCTCCACTCTACTTTTAAATATTAGAGTCGTCATTCATTTGTTTACTCAAGTTATGTGATTACTGACAATTGATCACAAGTGCACCTAATTTTACTGCAATGGGAATGCAGTTCAGACTGATTTGAATTGTTTATAAGGGTGTCAATAATTATGTCCTGGCAATGTCCCAGTTTGTATACTATTTCTTACTATTTCCTTTTTTAATTGGTCTTGTTTTATTTGATTCTTTTATGTGTCAAATATGTGTGCATATATAGTCCAAAGCCATTTCACTGGCCACTTTTTTCTTAGGAGATATTGGACATTAAGAGGTTGAACTGCAAGGGTGCCAATGATGTTAACCACAACCGTACCTCCTTCCTTCCCTTCATTCCATCGGGTGACTTGAAGAAAGCACATTGGGGGAGGAAACAGCCATGGAGACCAACTGCCTCCTTACTCTACACCGTTTTCATGCACGGCCAAAAAGAAAGTGTGGGCTGGCTGTGTGCATCAGCTAGGCATATGATACTGGCTTTGCATGTTTTAATTTTTGCCATGTGGAAGGCATGTGACCCCCAAATTAGGATTTTGCAACCTCATTTGGGATGCTGAACCATAGTTGGGAATACCTGTGGAGCTAAGAAGCCAAGGAGCTCCTGATGGGTTGTAGCAGAAGACATCATGACCCATGTTGATCCTCTGATAATATAAGGCACTATAGTTGAATGCAGAGTATCAGGAGATCTCAGGCGCTGATATCAGCAAAGAATTGATTGATTACTGCTCTCCATTGTTATCCTGAACTTTTTCATTATCTTTTACTATGAACTAGGTTCATAGATACCAAAGAATTGCATCTAGCCAATGGAGCCAATATGAGCTAAATGTCAGAGAACAGTCCGGCAGGCAGAGTCTTCTTACTACTTAATGTAAGAGAGATACCAAATATGATCCCTGGTGTTCATAGAATGCTGAGCTCACAAAACAGTCTACAAAGGAGCAAAAGCAAAACCCAAGCAAAAATTGGTTTCACTACCAAGACTTATCAAGATTTCCCCATATATTTTGAGGAAATATTTACTTATGGAGTCATTCTGAGGCACAAATAGCGGGGATGTATGCCCTGCCTGAATGTACATCTCCACTGTTCATCCCCCTTGCCGTCCCTGTGCAAGGCTCCCTGTATGAACAATGGGGTTATACGGAGAACCTTAAACTGGGGGGCGGGAAGGGGTGGTGGGAGGCAGAGCAAGGGTGGTGCGTGGCTAGGCCGTTACTCCAGACATACAAGGCCAATTCTGAGGTTGGTCCTGTACATCCTGCGTTGGCCTTCTGGATGGGGGACTTATTCCACCTAGGAGGTGGAATAAGTCCCTCTGGACGTCGGGGGACAGCGGAGACCGGCGGCAGCAGGAAGGTGAGAGGGTGCAGTGGGTTCCCCACAGCCTGATCCTGGCCATGGTAGGCCGGATCATGGGTCATGTTGCGTGGAAAGGGGGACTCTGTCCCATGGCTGGTAATTGTGGTTCCTAAATGGAGACCTGGTGCCATGACATCGCGGTTCCATTCAAGAGCCCGAGTTAGCCAGGGATCTGCAAGTTGTGCAGCCTTTCAGAATGGACAGGCTGGTAGACCTGATTCTGATTTCGTGGGGGCTACACCCCCCCCCCCGGCCCGCCCGCAGGATCAGAATCGGGTTTACTGCTGTATGCCCTAATTCTGAGGGACCATCAGGGGCTGAATGTCCAGAAGGGAATTGGCCTCTGTAAGTCTGACTTTTCCCTTTATCCAATTCCTTTCCTCCACTTACTTTTCCCTTCCCTCCTCTTCTATTCATTTAGCCCTTAACATCTTTTCTCCTGCTTGTTTTTCCTTCTCCTTATTCCCTTTCCTCTTCCTCTCTCTCTCCTTCCCTTTCCCCTCACTCAGTACACAAAGTTTTCTATGTTCCATGCCGGGAGTAGCCCATCCCCCCTCCAGACTTGCCACGACACTCTACCTATTAGAAGGGGATATTTAGACTGAAACTATAGCTACTGGCCTCAACTTTGACCTTAAGATTGAGAGTGACCATAAGGCTCAGCATCACTGGGACTTCTGTTTTCTGTCTATCTTCAGTAAGATTTACTTTGTATCTCCACCTACTATATGTATTTTGTACTGCCTTCCCCTCAGCCTAAAGGGGCTGTAATAAAACAGCAGTAGGAGATTTTGTAACCAAGAGAGAAGCATCAGTGGGTGGCCGAAGTGTCTCTGCTCATAACTCTGCCTCTCCACTAAATTCTCATCTGAGGTCCCACCACAGTCTGTGCATAAACAGAGAATTATTGCTAGTTTCTGGAAGCATTAAATTACATTTCATGCATCTATATCACCTTTTATCCCAAAAAATGAGACCCGAGGCAATTTACATAAATTCAAATGAGCTACATCTAAATCAATTAATAATCCCTAATATAGATTGCCCCATCCCTTGCTCTCACTAAGGAGTGGATCAGACAGCATCATAAACCAACCAATAAATATGCTTCCTCCTCAAACCCTCATACCAATAGCATACATTCCCTACATGACCCAGACAGATCTCACATCAAATACCAAGACTCTTCTGGTAATGTTCTCCAAGGTGCATGGGATTCCATACCTGTGTTTCTGCTATTGGCGGTGTGCAGCAATATTATGGCTTCAATCACTTGGGGCAGGCAGGTCCCCTAGGAAGTCCATGAAACTTGCCTGCCATGCGTGATTGTAGCCATATTGCTGCAACACCCCTACAGTTGGAATGTGGCAGTGGGGGAGGGGGGCAGACTCCTGTGCATCTTAGAGGGAACCTTATGTCTTAGTTGCTTCCAAAGGGTGTCCCTCTTTAGTTTGCCTCTTCAGGAGTGACCCACTCCCACAGTGGCCTTCCTCTTGTGGATGGCCCACAAAGTCAATGAGAATGGAGAATCAGGGCTATGGCTCAGTCAGGAATAAGCAGAAGAAAATCCAAGGTTAAGGCCAGGCAATTCAACAATGTTATAGGAATGTTATAGGAATTTTTACCTCATGTATAGGAATTTTTTACCTCATGTATATAGCATATTCCATGTAAATAGTTCATGTATATAGTTCAGCCCCTGTTATCCAAGTTTATATTCCTGTTCGATGTAAAACCAAACAGAATGTGTGTATTGGTCACTTTGTTATACTGTAAACCGCGCTGATGCCGAATAGTGCGGTATATAAGCAACTGTAATAAATAATAAATAAATAATTCCATCACATGACAGGAGAGACCTGCAGAATGATGATCCGAGTATAGTTATGAGATAAATTGTCCTCAGACTGAGCGTCTTCCTTAGATACTATAGCTTACAAGGGAGTGGCAGGTCCAGAAGATACCAGAAAGCCAACTATAAGGCAGGAAGAAAGGAACGAAAGAACCAGAGATTTATCTGATCATCTCACTTGAGTTACTAGTTGTCTCAGCTGCTGATATGAGAGCTGGGAACCTTCTCCCATAATTTATTGATTTATATAAGCCCAGGCCAAAGTATTGAAATCTGCATGGTGTGACCCAATTGCCTGAATCATGGCCTCTGTGAACGCAGAAGCTGATATTTAAACATTGTGGTGGTCAGCTGTGGCGTTTAAATATGAACTAGATGTTCAATGGCAACGGCTGTCATTAAATATCCAGTTTGTGCAGCCATTGTCCGGATAAGTGCTGACCTTATTCGAATAGTGGTGATTTTCAGCCAGCACTTATCTGGATGGCAGTTTAGACCTGCTTTACAAGTGGCCTTAGATACCTGGAGAAGTGCACACTGAAAATTATTGCTATCTGGATAAGGTCAGCACTTATCCGGATAAATTGCTGTACCATCCTAGCTCTACCCACAGACCGTCCCTGCACAAACCATAGTGCTTATATGTTTTTCACCCCTTATCTCTCTGAGTGCCCTTATCACTCTCACTGCCCTTATCCGGATAGCCCTCCTTGGGCTATCTAGATAAGGGCTTGGAATATTGGGCTTGCCATATCTAATGAGGGATCACACAGAGCAATAACAAAGGGGTCTGGATGATCATCAACATACGACCGGTGAGCCAGTTTACTCATCAGTGAAGTAATGTTTTCACATGAACAAACTGTCTGTCGATATTGGCTGCTGTGCAAAGCTGAGCTCAGCAGGCTTGATCTGACTCTTTAGAGCTCTTCCTGATTGCACAGCTGCCCCCTTGGCTCACATAACACATTTTCTACTATTGGGGTTTCTATGTATCTCGCCTAGAGGCAGATGCAGAAGACATGGCATGATCCAACAGGGGATACTTGAGTAGATGTTAAGTATGGCAGAGAAGGAAACAGCTGTTGTTATCAGTTATCAAAGTGTTGGGCTGCTTCTTGCTCCACTTTGACCCTGGAACCTGGCAGCTGTCCTACTCTAATTGAGCTAATCACCGTTTGTATTCACAGCACACCTGAGAGTGAGATCTGCTTTTATCTCTTGGTGAGTGAGGTTTATAGTGGCATCAATGTTGAACTCAGCAGTAATAAGTTGTGCTCTGAAGCACTGGACAGCAGATTGGAACTCAATAGGAAATGACAGAAAGAAGGTTGTGTTGGAAGAGAGCAAGAAGTCTCTACAAAAGGTGAAAAAGGAAAAATGGCCAAAATGGATGATCGAAGAAACTCTGAAAATTGCTCAGAAACGCAGAAAAGCTAAAGCCAGAAGAAAAAGAGAGGCAATCACAGAAATCAGAGATTTCCGACATGCAGCAAAACACCACAAGGAGAAGTACTACAGTGATGTATGCAAGGAAATAGAAGCAGAAACTATTAGAGGGAGAACTAGATTGCCTTTCCTAAAGCTACGAGAGTTAAAGAAAAAATTCCAGCCTCGAGTTGGAATGTTATAAGATGCTCAAGGATCTCTGTTGAATGATGCTGAGAAGACCAAGAAAAGGTGGAAAGAATAAACAGAGTTTTTATATGATAAAGATCAAGTGAACCAACAGCCATTTCAACCTGTACCTTATGATATATATTTTATTTAACCAGTTTTCTATACTGCCTTGTTTCAATCAAAGTGGTTTACATTATGTAATCACTACAAACAGGTACTGGATACATTCCTTCCCCCCTCAAGGGCTCACAATCTATGTGCACCTGAGGCAATGGAGGGTTAAGTGGCTTGCCCAAGGCCATAAGGAGTGCCTATAGGATTAGAAACCCCAGTCCCTCCAACCTGAGATTGCTGTCCCCAGGTGGGACTTGAATCCCTGATCCTCTGGCCTGAGGTACTGTATTCTAACCACTAGGCCACTCGTCCCACTCCTTCCACTGATTGAACCTTTGGTGATGAAAGAAGAAATCGAAGCAGCATCGAAAGCCTTATCAAAGAACAAAGCACCAGGCATTGATGGCATTCCCATAGAAGTATTACAGCAATCAGATGCAGCTGTTACCATACTTGCAAGGCTCTGCCAGGAAATTTGGAAGACAACATCATGGCCAACTGACTAGAAAAGATCTGTGTTTATATCAATACTAAAGAAAGGTGATCCAGATGACTGTGGAAATTATTGCACAATCACTCTGATCCCACATGTCAGCAAAATTCTACTGAAGATTATTCAACAGAGACTACAACTATACCTGGAAGTGCAAACAGGGTTCAAGAAAGGGCGAAGAACGAGGGACTTCATCGCGGAAGTGAGATGGATCCTTGAAAAGACTAAAGAATGCTAAAAGAATATCTATTTGTGCTTTATTGACTACAGCAGGCTTTTGACTGAGTAAACCATGAGAAGCTCTGGGTCACATTAAGAAGCATGGGTATACCAGCATACCTGATTGTTCTTTTGCACAACCTTTACATTGATCAAGAAGCAACAGTTCAAACAGAACAAGGAGAAACAGAATGGTTTAAAATCAGCAAAAGGTGTACAACAAGGCTTCATACTTTCCCCCTACCTGTTTAATTTATACGAGTATGCAGAACAAATCATCAGAGAAGCAGGACTCTATGAAGACAACAGCAGTGTGAAGATTGGTGGAAGACTCAACAACCTTCGCTATGCTGATCATACCACATTACTGGCTGAAAGTGAACAAATGCCACAGTGAGACATTAGAGATGTAGCAATGGACAACTGATAAATGTAACTAAATCACCTCATTTGCAACAATGTTTCTGTACATAGCCTTTGTTAAATGTATCTAATACCCCATATACTCCTCCAAGTTTCTACTCCCTGTTCTATGTAAAAGCTTATTGCTATGTTTGTTCCATGTGAACTGCCTTGAATTGATAAGGTGGTATATAAAAACTGTTAAATAAATAAATAAATAAAGGTGACCTGAAACATTTGCTTCTCAAGATCAAGGAACATAGTCTTAAAATGGGCCTGCACCTTAATGTAAAGAAGACAAAGATCATGACAACTGGCAAAATCAATAAGTTCATCGCTGATGGAAAAGAAATTGAAATAGTGGAGAAGTTTAACTTACTTGGATCAACAATCAATAAAGAAGCAACAAGCAGTCAAGAAATCCAACAATGCATTGCTCTTGGCAGACTATGAAGGACCTAGACAAGATTCCCGAGAGCAGAGATGTCTCTCTCTATACATTCAAGCCATGGTATTTTCAATAACATCATATGGATGTGAAAGTTGGAAACTGAAAAAGATAGACAGGAAGAAAATTGATGCCTTTGAATTATGGTGCTCTCGACAAATCCTGTGTACACCATAGACTGCCCAAAGAACAAACCAGTCAGTACTAGAAGAGATCAATCCTAAGCTTTCTTTAGAAGCTCAGATGACAAGACTTTGACTTTCATACTTTGGACACACCATGCAAAGAGAGAAATCATTAGAGAAAGACATCATGCTTGGCAAGGTAGAAGTTAAGTGCAAAAGAGGAAGGCCAGCAATGAGATGAATCGATACAATAACAGAAGCTACAGGTGCCACTCTGTCAACAATGAGCAACTGACTGAAGACCGAACACAATTTAGGGCAACTATCCAGAGGGTCGCCATGAGTCGACACCGACTCGACAGCACTTAACAACAACAACAACAACAAATGCTGCATGTCAGGACTGAAGTGCTTGACAGAGCTGTATGTTTGAAAAAGAGAGGTCTTGGTGATGTAATAGCAAAGGGTACTGCAGGGCTGGAGTGAGCTGTATGGCTAACCGAAGTACCTGGCAAATTAAGTGATCATCTAGAGCCGTAGCTTTATTTGGTAGGGGGAGAAGCTGAGAACTGCCATGGGAAGGACCAGGACAAGAAACTGGGCTGAGGAGCCTAGGCTCACCCTACTGCTATGAGAAGAAGGAGGAGAGTGGGCTGATCATCGCCCGAGTGCTGAAGTGGAGCAGCTGCCTTCTGGAACAGCTGTTGCAGAGAGAAGAGGAAGGATTGGGCCAAAATTACCACCACTGTCTGCAGTAAAGTCTTTCCTCCCTGCCCCCAGGGCCACACCCTCTAGCCAGCCAGAAGAATCAATGAGCAGCAGCAGAAGGTTTGCCAAAGGTGTCAAATACCCTTCCATTGGCCCCGGCTTTGTATAGCAGTCAGGACCGGCATTAGTCGGTGGCAGACATGCAACAGGGGACCCCCAATCTACCTTAAACTAAAGGAGGCATAGCCTGCAGGAGGGCTACAGGACCTCCTCATCCATTTTTGCCTTTTGCCCCTGCATGTCTAACACTGGCCCTGATGGGAGTATCAATACAGAAATAGCAGGGAGTGCTGCAAAGCAGGACATTAGGCTGCCAATACTGGAAGAGCTGCAGGAGAGGAGATAAAAAATTAGTCTAATTTTCCTTTGCTTTAATGATTTCTGAGGTAACCTGGGGCCTTATTGCTTCTTCCTACATAAATATATCTCTGTAATAGAGAGAGTCTGAGACGACAAAAGAGAGAGAGAGAGAGAGACCTTGTGCATTTTAACATCTTGCTACTTCCTTAGAAGGTAAAGTCTGGCTACTGGAAGGAATCTTGCATTGTCATACTGTGGCTGCATCCGAAATATACATATTTAACTGGGTCTCTCAAGACATTATCTAAACACTGGAATTATTCCCAGGTTGTTGGATTAAGCATGTTACTGAAGGATGCTGAAATCTTCGCATGCAACGTGCTGGCTGTTCAGAGAGGGAAGCCTATCTTTTTTTCTGTTTTGAATTTCATGTTATTTCTCATTTTCTGAAAGCCATAATCAGCAAACTGCACACCCATACCTGATACTGAACATAGTTGCTCTTGAAGAGCCTTTAAGCCAGGCAGAGGCTGTGAAAAGGGAGATAGGCAGCAGGAATAGCTCTTGTGTAAGTCATAGACCATGGAAGGGCACAGAAGCAGCAATGAGAGCGCTTCTGTAGTCTAGGTCATAGGCTATGGAAGGGCACAGAGACAGCAATGAGAGCACTTCTGTAGTCTAGGTCATAGGCTATGGAAGGGCACAGAGACAGCAATGAGAGCGCTTCTGTAGTCTAGGTCATAGGCTATGGAAGGGCACAGAGGCAGCAATGAGAGCGCTTCTGTAGTCTAGGTCATAGGCTATGGAAGGGCACAGAGGCAGCAATGAGAGCGCTTCTGTAGTCTAGGTCATAGGCTATGGAAGGGCACAGAGAGCAATGAGAGTGCTTCTGTAGCCTAGGTCATAGGCTATAGAAGGGCACAGAGACAGCAATGAGAGCGCTTCTGTAGTCTAGGTCATAGGCTATGGAAGGGCACAGAGACAACAATGAGAGCGCTTCTGTAGTCTAGGTCATAGGCTATGGAAGGGCACAGAGGCAGCAATGAGAGCGCTTCTGTAATCTAGGTCATAGGCTATGGAAGGGCACAGAGGCAGCAATGAGAGCGCTTCTGTAGTCTAGGTCATAGGCTATGGAAGGGCACAGAGGCAGCAATGAGAGTGCTTCTGTAGTCTAGGTCATAGGCTATGGAAGGGCACAGAGGCAGCAATGAGAGCGCTTCTGTAGTCTAGGTCATAGGCTATGGAAAAAAGCACAGGTAACAGGGAGAACTTTTATTGGTTGATCATGTCCCAGTTTTTCTAGCAACTTGAAGTCCGAACATATTTGACATATTAAGGAGATGAATTTAGAAGCCTTTGGTGTCAGTTGACAGCTACTTGTATGCACTGTATATGCCAGTAGCAGAGGCAGATTTGAAGGAGGACCTGCTTTGGGTGGACCTCCAAGGAATACGTATATTCCATATTTTTGAACAGCAATACATATATATTCCAGAACATTTCCTCATCCGCATTTACACCTGCTTCGAATCACAGATGACTATGAGCTAATTTCTCATTTCGGCCTGACCTTGGGAGGAGAGCTTAGGATGGGGGTGAGGGGGGCACGTTTTCTTTTGTGCTCATGTGTGTCTCAGCAAATACACATAGTGCCGTGAGTTTTATGTTTATTTTATAAAAGGCCTAACATTCAGTGAGCCTTTAAAATGCTATCACAGTTTTGCAAACATGGATTTAAACGTCTCTTTTCTTGCCTATATGTCCTAAAAAAAAATTAGGCTACACACCGTCTGTATTCTGGCTGGCCTTGGTGCTCAGGCTGGTACTGTGCCCTGTCATGTGAAGTAAACCTGGGTTCAATTCCAGGCTAGTGTCTTCCTTTCTCAGGGTTGGCCAGGACTGGAGATTTTGCAGTGAGAGTCATTGACAAGGCACAATGATATCAGCTAGTAGCCAGTTTTAAGGTCCTTGATTGGAGGGTTATAGAAAGAGCCCTTGGGCATGGGCCAGGTCCAAGGACTGTCACAATGACTGAACTAAAATAAGTGGGAAGTGCCAAGGGGATATAAAATAGGCTCATGGTGCCCAATTGCAGCCCGTGTTCTGTTTGAGCTCAAAGAAGAATGGAGCAGAAAGAGACTGCTAGATCATAAGAACTGCCATACTGGGTCAGACCAAAGGTCCATCAAGTTTAGTATCCGGTTCCAACAGTGGCCAAGCCAGGACACAAGTATCTGACATATCCAAAAAGGTAGACAGATCCCATGCAGCCTATTCCAGGGATAAGCAATGGTTTTCTCCGGCTTCATCTTAATAACAATTTATGGATTTTTCTTCCAGAGGTTTATCCAACATTTTTTTAAACCCAGCTAAACTAAGTGCTTTTACCACATCTTCTAGCAGAGAGCTTAATTATGTTTTGAGAGAAAAATATTTTTCCTATTTGTTTTAAATGTACTAATTTATAATTTCGTGGTGTACCCCCCTAATCTTTATTTTTTTTTTGAAAGAGTAGAGGATCGATTTGCTTTTACCCATTCCACTCCACTTAGGATTTTATAGACCTCCATCATGTCTCCTCTCAGACATCTCTTCTCTAAGCTGAAGAGCCCTACCCTCCAAAAGAACATAAGATATGCCATACTGGGTCAGACCAAGGTCCATCAAGCCCAGTATTCTGTTTCCAACAGTGGCCAATCTAGGTCATACGTACCTAGCAGTTTCCCCAAAAGACACAGGTTCCGCAATGCTTGTATTGGCTCAAGCAGTGATATCCTGGGTAACCTTTAATAATGGTTTATGGACCTTTCCTCCAGGAACTTGTTGAAACATTTAGCCTCTCTTCATAGGGGTATCTTTCCATCCCCTTTGGTGGCTGTTCTCTGTACTTTTTCTAAACGCTATATCCTTTTTAAGATATGGTGACCAGAATTGCACACAATATTCAAGGTGTGGTCTCACCATGGAACAATACAGAGGCATTATATTATCCTTTGTTTTATTCTCCATTCCTTTCCTTATGATGCCTAGCATTCTATTTGCTGTCTTGGCTGCCACTGCACAGTGGGCGGAGAGTTTTAACAAATTATCCACGATGACATCTAAATCTCTTTCCTGGGTAGTGGTTCCTAATGTGGAACCTTGAATCGTGTAACCATAGTTATTCCCTTTTCCAGGTCATTTATGAATATGTCAAAAAGCAGCGGACCCAGCACAGATCCCTGGGATACACCACTATTCACCTTTCTCCATTGGGAAAATTGGCCATTTAGCCCTACCCTCTGCTTTCTATCTTTTAACCAGTTCCTGATCCACAGTAGTACACTGCCTCCTATCCCATGACTCTTTAATTTTGCCAAAAGTCTCTGATAAGGGACCTTGTCAAAGGCTTTCTGAAAGTCCAGATACACTATATCAACTGACTCACCTTTGTTTACCTGTTTATTCACACTTTCAAAAATACATAACAGATTAGTAAGACAAGATCTTCCTTGTCTAAAGCCATGTTGGTTGTCTCCCATTAAGCCATGACTATCTACATGTTCAGTAATTTTGTTCTTTATGATGGTTTCTACCATTTTTCCCAGTACTGATGTCAGGATCACTGGCCTGTAGTTTCCCTGATCACCCCTGGAGCCCTTTTTAAAAATTGGCGTTACATTGGCAATCCTCCAATCTTCAGGTATAACAGATGATTTTAATGATAGCTCACAGATTACCAATAGCAGGTCTGCCATCTCATATTTCAGTTCTTTCAACACCCTTGGATTTATACCATCCGGTCCAGGTGATTTGCTACTCTTCAGTTTATCAAATAGTTGTAATACATCTTCCCGGTGTGTGTATCGATATTTCCTTCAATTCTTCCACAGCATCTCCTTTAAATACCATTTCAGTCATGGGTAATATTCCTACATCTTCCTCAGTAAAGACCAAAGCAAAGAATTCATTCAATCTCTCTGCTATGGCCTTGTCCCCTCTTAGTGCCCTTTTTACCCCTTTGTCATCTAATGGTCCAGCTAACTCTCTCACAGGTTTTTTGCTATGAATGTATTGAAAAAGTCTTTATTACATATTTTTGCTTCCACGGCAAGCTTCTTCTCAAATTCTCCCTTTGCCTGCCTTACCAATGCCTTGCATTTAATTTAATTTTAATTTAATTTAATGATTATTTATATACCGCTCCTTCCATTGATCAGGTGCGGTTTCCATATAACAACAATAAACAGGGTGAACTGTTTTTACATATAACAATTTGTAGTTAGGTAATTACAGTTAACAAGTAACAATTAACAATTAACAATTAGAGAACTATGTACAGTTGAACAGAAGTAAACTATATACATATTTTTGTTTTTCATCTTTCTTAATCATTTTGTCTAAGGGTTACAGCGCTTCATTCTTTTGTTGAATAGTGTATTACCTTGGGTAGGATTATCCCTTATCTAGCTGGGGGGTGAGAGATGGGCTGATCATAGATCCAAAATGCTTTGTGAATAAAAATGTTTTGAGTTTTTTTCTGAACTCTATTATATCAGGTAATTGTCTTAATTCTATTGGGATTGTGTTCCACAAGATGGGGGCTGCATGGGAGAAGGCTTTCTTGTTAGTGGATTTATTGGCTCTAATGAATTCTTTTGGTGGTGTTAATTTATTTAGCTGGTCTCTCCTTTGGAGATTATGGGTGGGTTCTATTTTGATAAGGTTATTTATGGACAGGGGTGCTGTTTTTGTTATGGCTTTGTAGGTGGTTAGGATAGTTTTGTATTCTATTCGGCTTTGAATCGGGAGCCAGTGTAGATATTCTAAAATCGGGGTTATGTGTTGGAAAGGTGGGGCTTTTGTAATGGTTCTTGCTGCTGCGTTTTGTGCTAATTGGAGTTTCTTTAAGGCTTCTTTAGTTACGCCAAGTAGGGTCTGATTTGCGAAGTCAAAATGTGGGGTAATGATTGCTTGTATGATGCGTTGAAAATCCTGTAAGTGCATTAGTGGGCGGAGTTGCTTTAGCATTTTTAGTTTAAAGTAAACTTTTTTTGTTATATTCCTTACATGTGTGTCCATACTGAGGTGTTTATCCAGTATAACACCCAGGTAGCGTATTTCAGATTTTAGTATGATATTATTATTTTGTAATGTAATATGAGTGGGAGGAATGAATGTTGTGCATTTAGTTACTATTAGCGCTTCTGTTTTTGAGTGATTAATGTACAGATTGTTTTCATTTAGCCAGATGTTGATTTCTCGTGGCTCTGTTAATCCCGCCGGGGATTTCCCATCAGCCCCGGCGGGATTAACAGAGCCGCGAGAAAGGAAACTCTCGCGGCTCTGAAAGAAGCCCGCGTTCGGGGATTCAACGCTAGCCTACGATGCAGGGAGGCTCTGCCGGGAAGGGGGGGGGGGGCCCCGCGGCGGCACTCTTGATGCTGCCGCGGCAGAAGCAGCTGTTTTTTTTATTTTTTAATTTGGGATGATAGGGGGGGAAGGGGGTTTAGGACTGGTAATGGGCTATGGGGGGGGGAGGCTAAGACTGGAAGTGGGCTGATAGGGGAGGGTTAGGACTAGTAATGGGCCATGGGGGGGGGGTGCTAAGACTGGAAGTGGGCTGATGGGGGGGTAGGACTGGTAATGGGCTATGGGGGGGGGCTGACGGGAAATGGGCTGATGGGTGGCTAGGACTGGTAATTGGCTATGGGGGGGGCTAAGACTGGAAATGGGCTGATGGGGAGGTTAGGACTGGTAATGGGTTATGGGGGGGGCTAAGACTGGAAGTGGGCTGATGGGGGAGGGTTAGGACTAGTAATGGGCCATGGGGGGGGGGTGTGCTAAGACTGGAAGTGGGCTGATGGGGGGGGTAGGACTGGTAATGGGCCATGGGGGGTGCTAAGACTGGAAGTGGGCTGATGGGGAGGTTTAGGACTGGTAATGGGTTATGGGGGGGCTAAGACTGGAAATGGGCTGATGGGGGGGTTAGGACTGGTAATTGGCTATGGGGGGGCTGACTGGAAAAGGGCTGATGGGGGGTTAGTAAAGGTAATGGGTTATGGGGGGGGCTAAGACTGGAAGTGGGCTGATGGGGGAGGGTTAGGACTAGTAATGGGCCATGGGGGAGGGGCTAAGACTGGAAATGGGCTGATGGGGGGTTAGGACTGGTAATTGGCTATGGGGGGGCCTAAGACTGGAAATGGGCTGATGGGGAGGTTTAGGACTGGTAATGGGTTATGGGGGGGGGGCTAAGACTGGAAGTGGGCTGATGGGGGAGGGTTAGGACTAGTAATGGGCCATGGGGGGTGCTAAGACTGGAAGTGGGCTGATGGGGAGGTTTAGGACTGGTAATGGGTTATGGGGGGGGGGCTAAGACTGGAAATGGGCTGATGGGGGTTAGGACTGGTAATGGGCTATGGGAGGGGTTAGGACTGGTAATGGGCTGATGGGGGATTAGGACTGGTAATTGGCTATGGGGGGCTAAGACTGGAAATAGGCTGATGGGGGGGCTAGGCCTGGAAATAGGGTGATGGGGGGGTTAGGACTTAATGGGCGGATGGAGTTAGGACTAGTAATGGGCTATGGGGGGCTAGGACTGGAAATGGGCTGATGGGGGGTTAGGACTGGTAATGGGCTGGTGGCGGCTAAGACTGTTAATGGGCTGGGGGGGTTGCTAGGACTGGAAATGGGCTGAGTGGAAGAAGGGCTTGAACTGCAAATAGCTGATGGGGACGGGGGCTTGGAATGGAAATGGGTTGTGAGGGGGAGGGAGCTAGGACTGGAAATGGGTGAGTGGGGGAGGGCTAGGACAGGAAATGGGCTGATGGAGGGGCTAGAATAGGACTGGAAATTGGCTGTTGGGGGTGCTAAGATTGGAAATGGGCTGTGGTGGGGGTTTGGATTGAAATGGACTCATGAAGGGGCTAGAACTGGAAGTAGGCTCATGGGGGTTTGGATTGGAAATGGGCTGAGTGGAGGGGAGCTAGGATTTGACATGGGCTGATGGGCTCATGGGGGGCTGGGATTGGAAATGAGCTGATGGAGGGACTCGGATGGGACTGGAAATAGATGGGGGAGCTAGGACTGGAAATAGGCTGATGGTGGGTCTAGGATAGGACTGGAAATGGGCTTATGGGGGGCTAGGACTGGAAATGGGCTGATGCGGGGACTAGAAGGGAGCGGATGCTGGGTGGGACTGGAACTAGAATGGAGCTGATGTTGGGGGAGGATTAGAATGGGATGGAGCTGGGAGAGTGAAATGGAGAGGGAAAAAATATTTGTGTGTGGGTCGGACGACAAATCTAATATTGGCCGGATATTGGGAGAGTAAGTGGGGATTGAGAATGGAGGGGTAAAGTTTGAGTAGATGAAATAGGAATGAGGAAAGAGCAAAAGGAGAAAGATTAGTATGTTAAAGCAGATGTAGAGAGAGAGAATGGAAAAAAACTAGAAGAGAGAAGAAAAGACAAATGGACAGCAGACGATGGAGAGTTAGCGGAAGACACAAAGAAACCAGAAGAAAGTGACTGGAGCAATTGCAGCTGAAAAAAAATGCACAAAAGGTAGAAAATATCTCTTTATTTTGAATTTATTAATTGGAATATGTCAGCTCTGGGAAATGTGCATCATTAACGTCTGCGCTTTGTTTAGTACAAGAGCAAATTAATGTATAGTTTTATTTCTAGTGTTGTACATTCCAAGTTTGGCTTTTGGGATTCCCAGTTTAATTATTGTCTTCCTGTTTCTAAATTGTGATTCCTTGTTTGGTGATGGTCTATGTTCTGCATGTGTAACTGAGCTGAGGTGTTCTGTTTATATAATTCCTATTTGATATTGCCACTTGTTCTCTTTCCCCAGTAGGTCATATATTGTTGTTCTCTGAAATGTATTGGTTTAATATTTGCATGTTTCCTTTTGATAGGTAGGGTATGGTGCTTTATGAGTCCTGGTAGTGCTGTTAGGATACGGCGGGTTTGCTATGGGTTCTAAATGGGCAGTGTTTGTAGTAGTTCCTAATGTGTCTGGCTGTTGGCACTGGATTATAGTAATGTAGAAGTCTTTTAGTCTTTCTTTATTCATACACTCATTAAGAGGCATGTTTACTAAAAGTTAGTGTATGGTAACATTATGCAAATATTTATGCAAATGAGGCCCCACACCGAGTCTCCGCACATGGCCCCGCACCCCCCTTGGGCCGCCCCTGACTGTACACAATACTCAAGGTGCAGTCTCTATTTTAGTCACCATTCCTTTCCTTATAATTCATACCATTCTTTTAACTTTCTTGGCCACACTGAACATTGAACAGTGGATTTCAATGTATTATCCACAATGACACCTAGATTCTTTTACTTTGTGACGATTCCTAATGTGGAACCTTGCATTGTGCAGCTGTAGTAAAAAAAAAACATCAGTCTTCCGAAGTGAGTTCTAATTGAAGTGAAAGGAATTGTAATGCCCATGTGTAAAATGCTAACTGCATTTGAGATGACAGCTCCATTACCGTCACCAATTGGAAGAAAGAGTGGTGGTGTCACAGATAAGAAGTCCATAGTCTACTGCAGAGTCTATGCTAGTGTGCGCCTTGCTTCAGAGAGGTTTAAATGTGCTTCCAGGAAACCATAGCTATAGCAGATGGTGATGGAGGAGACCCGTAGCAGAAAATGTCGTTTGTTCTTGTGGTGAGCCAATGTAGATTCTTAAATGATGCTGGAATTACACTTGGCTGCTGTGTTGTGCAAGAGAAGCGTGGGTTTGTTATATGTCGTGTTTGTCTTTTAGCAGCTGTACAGTCTGACAGATGCGCCATTCCATCAAGCAGCACATGACGTAAACTCTTAAACAAGTAGTCAAGTGGGATTTGATTCCGCAAACAGCTCAAGTATTAGGTGTCAGTCTCTCTGGCATGAACATGCACTCAGCCCTCTCCCCTTTATCATTTGCTATTCCACTTTTTATTTCCAGGTCTGCATACCTTTACTCCTTCTTGGGAGGTTTGCATTGGCAATCTATGCATGCATGTCTTCCATTGCTTCCCTAAACGTCCCCCTTATCCCTCCCAAACCAAGGTTGAATGTTTGCCAGGTTTGCTTCTGGTGCTGGGCCAGCTGTCCCAGTAAGCCTAAAGCTTGGGCTCTTCCTTCTATTAGCAGACTCAGGTCTCACCAGCCTAAGGATCAAGGACCCAAACTGGGAATGGAGCCCAAATTGCCTGACTGGCATTACATCAGAATGCATGGGTTATGCCCTCAACAGGGCTGGTGCAAGGGTTTCTACCGCCCCAGGCAGAAACCCTGGCCACACGCTGCCAATTCTATTTTGTGTGTGTGGGGGGGTGGGGGGTGGGGGGGGGCGGGCAGTGGCAGTGGCCGTATTTTAAAGGCAATGGCTGTGTGCTGCCGCTTTGTTGCCCGCAGTAGGCCATGTGCTTCAGCACACATGGCCTGCTGCTTCTGACCCCATTCTGATAGTAAGTTGTGTTGGAGGGAGATCAGAAGTGGCAGGTCATTTGTGCCTAAGCACATGGTTTGCCACAGGCAACAAAAAGGGAACATAAAGCTGCCCACCCAGGTTGACTGCCCTTGGGACATCCCACAGGTCATAGTGTTTTTTACTAGATGTGTCAGAATTCCAAGAGACAAATAAGATCTGTTCTGAAGATTTAAACCAGTTAAGTACTATGCCAAAGATACCTAACAAGATCCAGGAACAGACTGAGAGCTGGGTATGTGGCTGGCAAAGAGAGAAATGCATCTTTGCCAGCCACATCTTTGTGCGAAGGTTTCAGGAACTATTTCAGTTTTATTTATTAAGCTCATGTCTTTCCCATAGTAAAAGTTCAAAGCAAGTTACATTCAGGAACAGGGGGCATTTCCCTGTGCCCAGAGGGATTACAATCTAAGTTTGCACCTGAGGCAATAGAGGGTTAAGTAGCTTGCCCAAGGTCACAAGGAGCATCAGTGGTATTTGAATTCTGGCGTCCCTTGGTCCAGGCTACTGCACTAACCACTAACTATGACAATACTCTGCTCTCCTACACACTTTTTCATCATCAAGTCTCATCAGGTTCACATTTCATTCTTGTGCTCTGACACTGCTTTCCTCCTGTTATGTCTTTCTCTGCTGACCCCTCCCAGGGCACACAAACAGGATTAGAATTCCAGAAAGGCTGGCATGGTGTAGACACACAAAACTCTTAGTGCGTGGGAAGTCAGCCTAAAGCTAGAGATCTGCAGGAAATGAGAAAACTGGAGGACTTAACTATCATAATGAACAGACTGGATAAGTTTGGCAGCACTTTATCAATGATAAGCAGTGGTAGATATAGATGTGGAGACCTTTCGGTGGTGATAAAGGAAAGGAATTTGGATAAATCCATAAAGGTAAATGCTGTAAGCTTGTCCAGCTTTCTTCACACTACCAGAATTTCCCTCTTCTCTCTGGAGCACTTGACTTGGTATCCTCTCTTCTGATTTTCCTTCCCTCCCTCCCTCCCTCCCACCCCATGGCGTAGCTGCCTCATATAGCCTTCTTAGGATCATTAGCACCATTACTCTCAAGTGTGTATCATCCCTCTACTACTATTCTTCTGCCTCTCTATATATCTCCTTTAGTTTATCTTCTCTCCTCCCCTCCTAGTCCCACATCTCCACATCATCTTCTAAATATTGACTCTCCCTAATTTTTTCTCCTCATTCCAACATCCCCGGATCTCTAGTCCTTATCACTCACTGCTTACTATCCTCACCTCTCCTGCCATTTTGTCTTCTTCTCTATCAGCCACTCTAGAGAGTCACCATTTTCTCCTCTCATTCAGCAATCTCCACTCTCTCTGAAAAAACCTCACTCTCGTCATCGTCGTGCTATCTGCTCTCTCCCACATACTCTCCTTCTCCTGCTCCTCCTCTCATCTGGGGATATCAATCCCAACCCTGCCCCCCCCCCCTAGATCTTCAATCTCAAGGCAGATCTATGCCCAACCCTTTAAATCTTATTTATATTCCTCTTTTTTCTCCCTCTTCTCTGCCTTTCTCATGTGCCTTGTGGAATGCATGTTCTGTCTCCAATGAGCTTGCCTTCATTCATGATCTCTTTATCTCTAATGCTCCGCATCTTCTTGCTCTCACAGAAACTTGGCTTCTCCTTGAAGTCTATGTTTCAGTTGCTGCCCTCTCTCATGGGGGCTACCTATTTTCTCATGCTCCTTGACCCACTGGCCATGGTGATGGTGTTTGGGCTTTTACTTGCTCATTCCTGCCAATTTCAACCCCTCACTCTGCCTCTGTCTCTCTCCTTTTCTTCTTTTGAAGTTCACTCCATCTGCCTATTCACTCCACTGCCTCTCTGAGTAGCTGCCATTTATCGATCCCCTGACAAGTCAGCCTCTACTTTTATCACTGACTTTGACTCCTGGCTCTCCTTCTTTCTGTGTTCATCTTCTCTCTTCCTTATTCTTGGAGACTTCAACATTCATGTTGAAGACCCCACTGACCCTTATACCTTAAAGCTCCTTTCCCTAACATCCTCTTTCAACCTCCACCTGGGCTCTACTGCCCCTACTCACCAACATGGCCACTGCTTTGACATCACTTTCTTTTCTAATTGCTTCCCCTCAAACCTCTGCACCTCAGTTCTTCCCTTATCTGACCATCACTTACTAACCTTCATTCTTAACTACTCCCCACCTCAATCTCACCCAATCTCTACAACATGTCTAGGAATCTTCACTCTATCGACTCTTCAGCGCTCTCCACTGCTGTCTCACTATAATTTTCCTCCATTATGTCATCTGAATCTGTCGATGAGGCCATATCTTCTTACAACACCATATTCTCCTCTGCTCTGGATGCACTTGCTCCTCCTGTTCCTTGCCCTATGGGGCGTACTGTATCTCAAGCCTGTCTATCCTCTAAAACCTGCTACCTTTGTTCCTGTGCCTGCTCAACTGAGTGCCTTGGGCTTAAATCCTGTACCCTTGCTGACTTCCTGCATTTCAAATTTATGCTAACCTTATTCCTGTCAGCCATAGCTCTCGCCAAGCAAGAGTACTATGTTCACTTGAATAATTTACTTTCATTTGACCCTCACCGCCTCCTTGTTACACTCAACTCTCTTCTCAAGGTACGTCCACCTCCAATCCCTCCTCTTTCCGCTCAGACTCTGGCTGACTGTTTCCATGGTAAAGTCCACAAGATTAGTCTTTAGGTCTCCACAAGGTCACCTCCATTCCCCCTTCCCCTTATGTACTCCTAAATCCTTCCCTCAGCCTCTGTTACTCTTTCTTACTTTTCTAAAATCACCGAGGAGGAAACCACTCATTTTTTCTCCTCCTCCAAACTTACTACCTGTTCCTCTGATCCCATTCCCACCCATCTACCCATCTCTTTCACTGTCATCCCTTCCATCTGTCATATCCTCAACCTATCGCTTTCTACGGCAACTGCTCTTGCAGCCTTTCAGACATGCTATGGTTACATCCCTCCTCAAAAAGCCTTCCCTAGATCTTATCTGTCCTTCTAATTATCGGCCTATATCCCTCCTCCCCTTTGCTTCTAAACTCCTCGAATGTGCAGTTCATCGCCATTGTATGGACTTTTTTTCTTCTCAAGGCCTCTGGATCCATTGTAATCTGGCTTTCATCCTTTACAGTCTACAGAAATTGCTCTTGCCAAAGTCTCTAATGACTTGTTCCTTGCTAAATCCAAGGGGCTTTACTTGATCCTCATCACATCTTGACCTTTCTGTTGCTTTTGACACAGATGACCACAACCTTCTTGATACCTTGTTCTCCCTTGGTTTTAGGGACTCCGTTCTGGCCCAGTTTTCTTCTTATCTCTCCCATTGCACTTTTAGTGTATGTTCTGATGAATCGTCCTCTACCCCCATCCTGCTCTCGGTTGGGGTACCTCGGTGCTCTGTCTTGGGACCTCTCCTCTTCTCTCTCTACACTCAGTTCCTTGGTGTACTCATCTCCTCCCATGGTTTTAGTATCATCTTTATACTGATGACTCTCACCTGAAATCTCTCCAGGAATCTAGGCCCATATCTCAGCCTACTTATCTGGTGTTGCTGCCTGGATGTCCCACCACCATCTGAAATTGAACATGGCTAAAACAGAGCTCCTTATCTTTCCCCATAAAGCTACATCCCCCTTCCTCCTTTCTCTATCTCTATGGATAACACTCTACTTCTCCCCGTTTCCTCAACTCGCAACCTTGTCATCATCTTTGACTCTTCTTTTTCCTTCTCTGAACACATCCAACAGATAGCTAAAACCTGTCATTTCTTCCTCTATAACATCAGTAAAATGCATTCCTTCCTTTCTGAACACACTACTAAGATCTTTATCCACTCTCTAGTCATTTCCTGTATAGGACTATTGCAACCTGCTGTTTTCCAGTCTCCATCAGAATCACCTCTTTCCCCTTCAGTTCATTCACAACTCAGCCGCACAGCTAATCTTCTGCCAGTCTCGTTATGCTCAAATAACCCCTCTTCTCAAGTCACTTCACTGTTTTCCTATCCATTTCCACATTCAGTTCAAACTTCTCCTACTGACTTATATGTGTATTCATTCTGCAGTTCCTCACTACCTTTCCTCTATTTTCACTCCTTGAACTCCGCTCCTCCGGCAGATCCCTTTAATCTGTGCCCTTCTCTGCCACTACCATCTCCAGACTTCGCTCATTCCATCTTGCTGCTCCGTAAGTTTTGAACAAACTACCCGAGTTAGTACGCCAGGCTCCTTCTCTGGCCCTATTCAAATCCAGGCTAAAAGTCCACTTCTTTGAGGTTGTGTTTGGATCCTGGTCTCCTTATTCTTCTACTTACCACCTATCTGTATCTTGTCATTCTCCCTTGAATGAGCCTGTTGTTGTTGTGTGTTCTGTCTTAATTAGATTGTAAGCTCTGGTGGGCAGGGACTGTTTCTTACTTGTACCTGTATAGTGCTGCATATGCCTTGTAGCGCTATACAAATGATAACTAATAATAGTAGTAGTAAGAAATGTTGCTTTTGACAAGGGTGATTTCAGGGTGTGCACCGGCAATGACATTACAGCAGCGGAAATGACTGATTGGCTCTAGTGTCTGCAATGTCTTTTCCAAAATCAGATTGAACAGGAGGTTTGTAATGGATGGTTACTGGCAGCAACAGAGGCGGGGGGAAGAAATAGTCTGTATATAGCACAGCAGTGAAGGGAGGGGGTGCTATCAGAGAGATCCTTTTCATTTCTCATTGTCTCACAAAAATACAGTGGCTAAATTTGATTATTATTATAATCTCAAACTCTTTCTAGTCCAACAGACAACTTATTGCTTCCTATTCCTTTGATTGTGTAGTTTTCCCCCTAAGTCGCTTCCCACTCTCTATGCCAGGATGCCTTCCATTCTCATACACCTCCAGACAGAAATCGGAGTTACTTACCTGTAACAGGAGTTCTCCATGGACAGCAGAATAAGTCATCCACACCAGGTGACGTCATCCGACGGCGCGGAGGACGGAAGTACTCACTCTCTAGCCCAGAAGGAGTTTCCCTTCTGGGCGTGCTCCACCTGGCCCTACCCCCAGGTCCGCCCCTAGATAGCCACTGTGTCCTGAGCTGAGCCAGATGCTAGGGGCGATGAGGCCAGGACCTGAAGCAGGGTCACTTGCAGGGGAGGAAGGGTGGGAAAGTGTGGATGACTTATCCTGCTGTCCACAGACAAGCAGGATGAAGTCATCCACACCAGGTGCCTCCCTAGCTGTGGGGGCTGAGGTGGAAGGGGCCCTGTCATGACATATCACAGAAGAGGCTCCAAACATACCACACATAGTGGATTAGGGCTAGGCTTTATTTCTGCCAGTCAACCCAAGCAGAACACAAAATCAAATAACATGTGCACATCAATAACATGTGCAAATCCAATAAGAACATAAGAACATACGATATGCCATACTGGGTCAGACCAAGGTCCATCAAGCCCAGTATCCTGTTTCCAATAGTGGTCAATCTAGGTCATACGTACCTAGCAGTTTCCCCAAAAGACACAGGTTCTGCAATGCTTGTACTGGGTCAAGCACTGATATCCTGGGTCCCTTCTTAATAATGGTTTATGGACCTTTCCTCCAGGAACTTGTCCAAACCTTTTTTAAACCCAGCTACACTAACAGCCTTTACTACATCCTCCGGTAACAAATTCCAGAGTTTGATTACACGTTGAGTGAAAAAATATTTTCTTTTATTAGTCTTAAATAGTTTACCCTGTAGCTTCATTGTATGTCCCCTAGTCTTTCTATATTCTGATAACATAAACAATCGATCTACGTTTACCCGTTCCACTCCGTTCATTAATTTATAGACTTCTATCATATCTCCCCTCAGCCGTCTTTTTTCCAGGTTAAAAAGCCCTAACCTTTTTAGCCTTTCTTCATAGGAGTATCCTTCCATCCCCTTTACCATTTTGGTGGCTCTTCTCTGTACCTTTTCTAAAATCGCTATATCCTTTTTAAGATACGGTGACCAGAATTGCACACAATATTCAAGGTGCGGTCTCACCATGGAACAGTATAGAGGCATTATAATATCTTTTGTTTTATTTTCCATTCCTTTCCTTATCATACCTAGCATTCTATTTGCTCTCTTGGCTGCCGCTGCACACTGGGCCGAGGGTTTTAACATGGTATCCACAATGACGCCTAAATCTTTTTCCTGGGTGGTGGTTCCTAATGTGGAACCTTGCATTGTGTAACCATAGTTTGGGTTGTTCTTCCCTAGGTGCATAACTTTGCACTTGTCCACATTAAATTTCATCTGCCATTTTGATGCCCAGTCTTCCAACTTATCAAGATCCTCTTGCAATTTTCCACAATCCTCTTGGGTTTTAACAACTTTAAACAGTTTTGTGTCATCTGCAAATTTGATAACCTCACTCGTTATTCCTCTTTCCAGGTCATTTATGAATATGTCAAAAAGCAGCGGACCCAGCACAGATCCCTGGGGTACACCACTATTCAACTTTCTCCATTGGGAAAATTGGCCATTTAGCCCAAGCCTCTGCTTTCTATCTCTTAACCAGTTCCTGATCCACAGTAGTACACTGCCTCCTATCCCATGACTCTTTAGTTTTGCCAAAAGTCTCTGATGAGGGACCTTGTCAAAGGCTTTCTGAAAGTCTAGATACACTATATCAACTGACTCACCTTTGTCCACCTGTTTATTCACACTTTCAAAAAAACATAACAGATTAGTAAGACAAGATCTTCCTTGTCTAAAGCCATGTTGGCTGTCTCCCATTAGGCCATGACTATCTACATGCTGAGTAATTTTATTCTTTATGATGGTTTCTATTATTTTTCCCGGTACTGACGAGAGGCTCACTGGTCTGTAGTTTCCCGGATCACCCCTGGAACCCTTTTTATAAATTGGTGTTACATAGGCGATCCTCCATTCTTCAGGTATTAGAGATGATTTTAATGATAGTTCACAGATTACTAATATAGCAGGTCTGCAATCTCATATTTCAGTTCTTTCAACACCCTTGGATGTATACCATCTGGCCCAGGTGATTTGCTACTCTTCAGTTTATCTAATAGTTGTAATACATGTTCCCGATGTATCGATATTTCCTTCAATTCTTCCACACCTTTAAATACCACTTCAGTCATGGGTAACATCCCTACATCTTCCTCAGTAAAGACTGAAGCAAAGAATTCATTCAGTCTCTCCGCTATCGCCTTGTCACCTCTTAGTGCCCCTTTAACTCCTCTATCATCTAATTTACCAACTGACTCTCTCACAGGTTTTTTGCTACGAATGTACTTGAAAAAATCTTTATTTCGCATTTTTGCTTCCGCAGCAAGCTTCTTCTCAAATTCTCCCTTTGCCTGCTTTATCACCTTACATGTTAATAACATGTACAATTAACATGTGCAGTTCAAGTAACATGTGCAACTAACATGTGCATACAGAGCGACAATTGTGCAATAAACCCTGAGCAAACAACATGTGCTAAGGGTGCATAGACAGGTTCAAGTGTCTTGTCGGCACTAGCACCAAATGGCCATAGCTCAAGGGGTGGGTGGTGCGCTGGCGGCCGCCAGGACTGCCCGCCTGAAGGAGCCTGTCTGCTAGTCAAGACAGTAGTGCCTTTGGAAGGTCTGGAGGGAGGACCAGGTAGCCGCTTTGCATATATCGGCTACCGGCACCGAGCATAGGTTGGCAATTGAAGTTGCGAGCGCCCTCAGCTGGTGCACATTTGCCGGTGGTGAGGGCCCGGTGGTGGCTTGGTCCAGACAGAAGGAGATGCAAGTGGAAATCCAGAGGGATAGGGTACGCTTGGTGACCGGGCGGCCCGGCTTGTTCTGGTCATAGGAGACAAAGAGTTGCGAGCCTCGCCTCTGGGTCACAGTCCTGAGAAGGTAGAAGCGCAAGGCCCTGACGCAGTTCAGTTTATGTAGCCGTTGTTCCTCAGGGGAAGCGTGGGCTCCAGGTGGAATGTAGGAAGTTCGATTGGTTGATGTGGAAGGTGGAAGCTACCTTCGGAACAAATCTCGGATGTGTCTGGAGGGAAGCGCGGTCCCCGGACAGCTGTGTGTATAGTGGGTGCGCCACCAGCGCCTGGAGTTCGCTGATTCGCCTTGCAGAAGTGATGGTGACCAGGAAAAGTGTCATCCAAGAGACGAGCTTGATGTCAGCCGACTGCATGGGCTCAAAGGGAGGTAGGATAAGCTGGTTGAGAACCACATTGAGATCCCAGTGCGGTACGGGCTTCCTGATAGGAGGGCGAAGGTTGGTGAGGCCCTTCATAAAGTGCGTGATGATGGGTAGTTGTGCGATGGAGTTGTCCCCTGGTTGCTAGGTAGACTCGAGCAGACTGTGTCTGCAGTCTTTATTGAGATAAGGAAGTCAGGTACTGTAGGATAGGTCGCATGGGGCAGGAGAAAGGATCCAGACCCTGAGAGGAGCACCAGGTCGTGAAGCGCGGCAACTTGAGGCTGTAAGATTTCCTGGTCGAGGGGCGGCGGGCTGCGAGGACCACTTGTTTGACCTAGTGTGGGAGGCGAAAAGGGGATAAGGCTATCCGCTCAGCTTCCAGGCGTTAGGGCAAGGGTTCATAGGTTGGGGTGGAGGGTATTCCTGTCATCCTGTGAGAGCAGGTCCGGCACCAGGGGGAGCCGGATTGGAGGGTGCACTGCCAGTCAGTGGAGAAGCGGGAACCACGCTTGGCGTGGCCAGTGTGGGGCTACCAGGATGGCCTGCGCTCTGTTGGAGATGATGCATTGGACGGTCATGGAGATCAGCAGGATGGGGGGAGAAGCATACACTAGAGACCACTCCCCCCAGGACACATCAAATGCATCCGCTGTGTGGCTCCGAGCAGAGGGGCATTTCGAGCAGAAGGTTTGGCATTTCGTGTTCCCTTCTGTGGCAAAGAGGTCGACTCCTGGGTGACCCTAGTCCTGGAAGAGAGAGTGGGCCATTTGGAGTTTGAAGGACCACTCGTGTGGATTGAGCTGCCGGCTGAGTCTGTCTGCTAGCTCATTCTGTAGTCTGAGGAGGTAGGAGGCCCAGAGGATGCAGTGTTGTGAAACTGCGAAGGCCCAGATCCAAAGGGCTTTTCTGCAGAGGGTCCGTGAACCTGTGCCGCCTTGTTTGTTGTTGTAAAACATGGCCACTTGGTTGTACGTTTGTAGTAGGACTGTTTTATCATTGATCATGCCTTGGAAGGTCTCCAGGGCGTACCTCATGGCTCTGAGTTCGAGGAAGTTTATGTGGCATTGTCGCTCCTGTGGCGACCAGGCTCCTTGAGTCCAGAGGTGAAGGCAGTGTGCCCCCCAACCCACTGGGGAGGCATCGGTGGTGAGTCAGTTGATGCACAGATTGGGAGAGGGGTCTCCCGCATGATAGGTTCCTTCCACAGGTCCACAAAAGGAGGGAGGAGATCACATGGTAGTCTCCAGGGGCTGGGAGTATTGGGACTAGTGAGCCCGCAAATGCTACTGGAGACAGCACATATGGAGCTTTGCTAGGGGTATTGTCTGGGTGGCCAACACCATGTGTCCCAGGAGGCGAAGGAGTACCCCTGCCATAGGGGACCGTTCTGCTCGCACGAGCTGTGCTAGGTCCCGGATGGTGCTTACTCTGTGTCAGGGAAGGAAGGCTTTTGAACAGGTAGTGTCTATTAGAGCTCCGATGAACTCCAGCTGCTGTGAGGGGTGGAGGTGCGATTTTGCATAGTTCACCAGAAACCCCAGGGATGGCAGCAGGGAGATGGTTGCTTGAGTTGTGCACGTGGCATCCCTCGAGGAGGGGGCAGAAATAAGCCAGTCGTCCAGGTAGGGGAAAACGCAAATCCTCTGCTTGCGGAGATGTGCCGCTGCTACCGCAGCACACTTTGTAAACACCCGTGGGGCGGGTGATAGGCCGAACAGGAGAACTTTGTACTGGAAGTGCTTCCCTGCGGCTTGGAAGTATAGGTACTGTCTGTGGTCCCTGTGTATGGGGACGTGTATGTATGCATCCAGGAGATCCAGGGATGTTAGCCACTCCTTGGGTTGGATGAGGGGCAGGATGGATCCGAGGGAGTGCATCCTGAAATTTTCCTTGGCGATGAATAAGTTGAGCTTGCGGAGGTCGAGGATGGGTCGCATGCCACCTGATTTGTTTTCGGAACTAGGAAGTATCTGGAGTAGAAGCCAGTGTTCCGTTCTGCCTCCGGGACGGGTTTGATGGCCTGGGAGCCTAGGAGGAACAATATCTCCATCTCCAAGGCGGAGGCAGATTCCTTGCAGGCTGGAATCACCCGCTGTAGCAGGCTGGAATTACCCGCTGTAGCGGGGGCGACAGGAATTTTAGCCGGTATCCGTTGGAGATGATTGCCAGGACCCACTTGTCCGTAGTGATGGATTTCCAGGCCGGTAAGAACATGGCCAATCATTCCCCCGTAGGGGTTTTCTGCTGCTGCTTCCTATCACGCTGGCGGGCTTCTGCCTGTAGGACGATTGTGAAGGTTGAGGCTGTGATTTGTAGCGGGGTTGTTGCCATCTTAGAAAGGACCCGTATTAGTGCTTGGACGACGAAAAGGAGTAGGACTTCTCCTGGTAGGAGTTCTTGCGGCTGGGCTGTTCTAGGCCCTCGTCGGCAAGGGTCTGCAGCGTCGTGCAGCGGTCCTTCAGAGCATTAACGGTGTCATTGACTTTTTTGCCGAACAGGGTGTCTCCAATTCAGGGGGCATCGGCAATGCGGTCGTGTGTGCCTTCCCGCAGGCCAGACGCTCTGAGCCAGGTTAGCCAGAGGGCCGAAATAGAGGTGGCCGCACTGCGAGCCGCTGCATCAAATGCATCAAAGCATGCTCGCACCTGGTGTTTGGTGCACTCTTGCAGGTTTGCGATGGTGGAGGAGGTGGCCATCTGTATTTCCGGGCTGGCAGTGGAGAGTGACGACGTTAGCTGTTCCACCAGGGTGTCCTGGTAAAGGGCCTGTTGCAACTGGTGGGCAGAGACCTGGAAGCTGAGCATTGCTCCTTGGAAGGTCTTTCTGCCGATATCATCAAGGAGTTTGAGGTCTTTACCAGGGGGTAATTAGTATGGGTCCGGCTGGACTTAGAACATTTGGGTGCAGATTCCACCACTATTGAGGTGTGAGGGAGCTGAAGAGGCTTGGACTTGGTATCCAGTTTCCGTGAGACGGCTGCCCCTGAGGTGGAATTCTTCCAGAGGGAGAGGAGATTCTCTCTCAGTAGAGGATGTACCGGGATTTGTGCTGAGGGCCGGGGGGCCTCCAGGAACTTTCTTGCCACTTGAGTCTCCGGGCACTGGTCGGACATGTTGCAAGTGCTGGAGAGGTTGAGGGCAGTGGCGACCTTCCTGAGGAACTTGGGGTAGGTTAAGTCCTCTGGGTTGCTGGGCAGGGCGTCTGCCGATGGTGCAGGTCTGTGGAGGATGGGGGGTGTCCCCCGTGGATTCAAGGGCCGTGTTTTATTTCCTTAGCATCATTGAGGGTTATGGAGGCCAGGGCAGGGACCTTAGGTAGTGCTGGGGAAGGAAGCTGGGAGCTGGAGCAGCGAGGGGTTCCTGAGGCAGGGATCTGTGCTGTAGAAGTCCATTGTGCAAACAGATCCAATAGAAAGGAGAAGAATTGTGTGTGTGGCTCAAGTGCTCCAGGGGGGCCAGGAGCAGGGCAGTCAGGCTTCATGGAGGTTAGAAGGTCTTCCGGTGGTCCCGGGATGCTTGGGCATGGAGCGGGAGCAAGAAGTGGAGAGAGATCGTGCTGGAGGCTGGGGGGAGAAGCGTACCTGCTGCTGGTGTCAAGTTGGCTGCTGCCAGCTGGGGAGTGTTCTATGCAGCTGTGAAAGCTGCTCCTGTCGTTCCGGCATTGCTTCCTGCGACAGTGGACTGAGCTGCTCCAGCTGCCACTGCTGCTGCTTATTCTTCTCCTCCTAGTGTGCCGGTGACTGGATCGTCAGCGTGGGTCGGAGCGATGCCTCCATGCCGAGCGCGATCATCAGCGGTGGGTGTGTCGGTGAGAGCGGCTCCTCCTCCCCTTGTGATGCTTGCTTCAGCACTGACCAATGGCGCTGTGGGGGGAGGAGCTTGGAGCGGTGACATCACCCAAAATGGCCATCGGCATGGAAGCCTCATGGCCGGTCAGGATGAGAGCAGTTTGGGGCTGCCGGACAGTGAAAGGGGGTCCCTCTGAAGGGGAGCCGGTGCCCGGGACAAAGTGGCTGTGGGTGGAGGCCCCAGAGAGCACACCCGGAGCCACTAGAGGCATTTGAAGAGTCAGCGATGCTGCCAGTGAGGTCCCAGGATCCCCGGGAGCTCCGGAACAGGAAGGCAGAGCCAGGGGAGCTGGAATCAGTTCCTTGAGGGCATTCTTATGTGATTTCCTCGCCAGAGGGGACATCCTGGCGCAGTGTGCACATTCCTCGACTTTATGGGAGATACCCAGGCATCGGAGACACCGATCATGCAGGTAGTTGGAGTTCATTTTTCTAGCACAGCCTGGGCATTTTTTGAAGGTCTTGATCTCGAAGTCTTGCAATTGTAGTCTTTAAAATCTTTGGAGAGAGGTAGTATCCGTCTTGCTAGCAAGGCGGAAGAGGTAAAAGTGGCTGGCTAGGGGCGGACCTGGGGGTAGGGCCAGGTGGAGCACGCCCAGAAGGGAAACTCCTTCTGGGCTAGAGAGAGAGTACTTCTGTCCTCGGCGCCCGCGGATGATGTCACCTGGTGTGGATGACTTCATCCTGCTTGTCCTAGGAGAATCTATGAACCTGGAGATCTTTAAGAGCTGCTGAGGGAACCTCATTGCAAATCATTTGCCTTCTGCTGATGTAAACAACTTTGGATAAACTTTCCTACTCCCTTCTCATCTCATCCTTGGAATGGGCTGGGCTGCTCTCTGCAGTTAACCGGCTGCTTGTTTACAGCCCCTGCATGGGATCTCCTTTTCCCTAGACTTCACACAGAAATAGAACAACAATGGACTATCTGTGCATAGGACGTAGGGACCTAGGAACCGATATTCAAAGCAATTAAGGTGGTTGGCAGATCTGCTGAACTGCATTAATTGCAGCAACCAGGATATTCAATGGTACTAACATGGTTGGTGTCACTGAATACCCCTGGGTGCTGCCACCAAATGTCACAATGCATTGGGGTGGAACAGAGGCAGCACACAATGATTTATTTAACTAGGCTTATATATTGCTTTTCTACCTGTCAAAGCAGTGTATGTTCAGGTATTATATATATATATATATATATTTCCCCCCCACCAAAGGGGCTCACAGTCTGTTTTAGTACCTGGGGCAATAGAGGGTTAAGTGGCTTGCCCAAGGTCACAAGGAGCACCTGTGGGACTAGAAACCCCAGTCCTTCCAGGCCAAGGTTGCTGTCCTCTATCAAGATTCAAACCCCTGGTCCTCCAGCCCAAGGTAACTTGCCCCAGCCACTAAGCCACTCCTCCCTCCTGCTAGCAGTGAAAGTCAGCTGCTAGCAGATTATCCCACAGCAGTGAAAGTTAGGCACCTGAAAGGCTCCCCTAACATCTGCCGACATAGCTAAGCAGACAGCACCTGAATATCACCACTGCCTGGTTAGCTGTGGCACCATCTGGATGTTCAATGCCAGTGGTCGGATCTGATCCCCAGCATTGAATATCTGGGTTTAAAGTTCAGGGATTACAGCTATCCACTTTACAAGGGCTAGCTGCCGCTGCTGACAATCCGACAATCCCCCCCCCCCCCAACTCTTCAAAATGAGGGGGTGCTAAACTCCACACAATATTGAGGCTGCTCAAGCACCCCCATCTATGCATGGGGAGGTCCCATAAAGCTGGGCACAAAGTACAATAATGCATGGAACCAGTCCATAGAGCTTTGAACTGAGTTGGTAGACCTCCTGGGATGTAAGTTCAAATCCCTCTAATACGTTGGGGCACTTCATCTGACAGTGACTCAGGTTTACTTTGTGCTATTTTAACAATAAATGACCTTGTTTCTTTTTGATTCAGGACTTTGGAGATGTTCCTGTAGGCCATGCACTAGGAAAGTGCTGCCAGGCTTGCACCCCAAAGATTACTGCACATATGTTTCTGAAGTATCACACAGTCAAAAGGGTTGGGGAGGTTAGCTGCTATATGCAAGAGTTCTCAACCCAGTCCTTGGGACGCATCCAGTCCGCTGGGTTTTCAGGAAATCCACAATGCACATGCATTAAACAGCTTTCCATGCACTGTATGCAAATCTATTTCTACGTATTCACTGAAGCTCAATGCCACAAAAGACATGTCCTAAAACCAGCACACCAGTTTCTCCTCTCTCCCTCCCACCCAGCAGCGCAGGAAGCGTCTTTAAGGCATGATAGCCATGACAGAGCCTCTGGTTCTCCTGTCCTAGATCCAGTTGTGTTGTGGATATCTTGAGAACTTGACTGGGTGGGTGTGTCCCGAGGACATTGGTCAAAAGTACAGTACATAAAGTTAAGCAACAGCGACACCTGGTGAGTGCCGTAGCTACTTGTACAGTGGCATTCCTGCAATTCTCTCTCGCTTTCTCACTTTGCCTTCTGGGCCGTGGGCTGTTTCCTGACATTCGTTTCATATTATGTAAAATCCAGGGCATTAGGCTGGTGTTACATGTTAATGCTAGCCCTTTTGGCGGTGCTGCTGGTGTAATAGACAGAATTAGAAGAAACATAATGTCCTGTCTGAACCCAGACACCGCTGCTGATCTTTGCACTGAATTTGTTACCTTGAAAATTAGCGTAGATCAGAAAGGTTGGTGACCTGAAGTTCTTGTTAATTTTCAATATCAGTTCCTGTCAGCCGTGGAAATTGCAATTAAAAACATTTTTTCAAATGAGGGAGTGCAGAGAGTAGGCGTGCTTATCATTGTAGGTCTGATCTTCGCCATGGACACCTTGCAGCTTCCCCTTCCTGGGTCCTGGCTTCTCAGAGAGCTACCAGAGGTGGAGAGGAGTCTGCAGACCATCAACCCTCAGCCAGGGAGAAAGTCCAAAGCCGTGCTGTGGTCCACTGCACCGGAAAGCGCATAATAGGAGAATGCAGCCTACCGTAAACTCGGATGCCTAACTATCTAATGTGACTTGCCAGCAATTTTTTACACACTGAAACTACTTCCGACCAGATGTTCACATTACTGATTTCAAAGTATGAAACACAACAGCAATGATAGTGAGAATGTGCTTCCAGCATCCTGTGATCATATCTGAAAGACACATCGCCAGGGAGGACTCCTCAAAATGGCAGCTTTCTGGGGGCTTTGGCTCTAATGCGTCTTCTATGTATCTTATTCAGACATCTTCTCTGTTTCCTTCTACTAGATTTTATTTCTTATCCTTTTGGTGTCATTTTAATCCAAAGGATTAGGACCATGCCTTTTGTTTTTAAGATGTCTACTTTGCAGCTATCTGTAATCTATCTATCTATACACATACATACAGTACATATATGTGCATGTGTGTTTGAACTAATGCAGATGGTTCCCACTGATGAGCTTCCTTCGGTGTTCAGGGGTCCTTTGCCTCAAAATTGCATATGACCTTTTGTGAATGCTTCTTGTGTTAGTCTAAGGAAAGGTACCACTGCCTGCAAATGATCCAGTCCCTGCAGCTTGGGATGCTGGTTACGGAGAAAGGGGGGAGGGGAGGGAATGATAAAGTGGAGGGGACAGATGAAAAGGAGAGAGAGGGAAGCATGAAAAGGGAGCTGTATGAGGAGGAAGAAGAAGAGACTGGGATGGTGAGAAGAGGGAGGGAGGCAAAATGGAGGGGAAAGAGAGGATGTTTGTACCCCGTTTCCTCCCTATCTGTCACAATCCAGGGCCCCCAGCTACCATTCTGACCTCCATTCTCTCTTCTTGTTCCCCCACCCCCTAAACTGAACAGGTAAATTAGCCCAGTGAGTACAACTCTCAATTTCAAAGGCCCAGGGAGATTTGCTGAAAGTATGCCTCTACTTTGACTGAAGGTCAATGAGAACAAAGATTTGCTAGAACTTTTCACCTACTAAGATTTACAGGAATGTTAATCCTGTAAATTGGCAATTTAAATTCTTTCAGCTTGCCAGTAAAGGCATAGCGTATGAAGGCAGTGATGTCAAAGTTTTAACTTGCTCTTGGGTGGATTTGATCAGGAAAAAGATGTCTTGGGACCCCACAGAATCTGGATTTCTGATCATTCCTTCCTCTCTGTTGCAGAGGTAGGTAGCCACAGGTGCTGTGACTGAAAAGTAGAATTCACCACACCATGGACTGTGCACTGTAGAGGGTGGTACCAGCTGGTAGCACTGCGCCAGCGAGTCAGTCAGAGGGTGGAATAGAATGTGTCAGTCATCACATGATAATAAAGGCACTCTCTCATTGGTTGATTCTATACAGCAGACCATACTATCAAGAAAGGTGTTTGTGACATTTTATTGTTAGAGCTAAAATACGACAAACTCAGATTCACCACACTATCAAGGCAAATTCACCACTTGCAGCAATTAGCGACAGGGTTTCCCACTCTGGCTCTATTGGGTTGTACTGAAACAAAATAATGGCCAATCAAAAAACAAAGAGATATCAACTATCTAAATTTACCGATGATTCCCCAGACTCTGGTTTTCTCTTTTATTCCTTCATCCATTGATCATCCCTCTATTGAAATGCCCCGACACAGATGCATGACAAGTCAATCCAAAAACAAAGAGATATGGGTTACCAAAATCGACTGGTGATTCCCCAACATCCCACACCAAATTCAAAAGCATGCTTCATGCTAATTTGTCTTGTGTGTCACTGTTCCCCCTCCAACTTGGCGTGTAAGCTCTATGGGAAAAGGACCTAACTCTTACTGGTCCTATCTATGTGATGTGCTAACCTCTTAATGTATTTCTTTCTCCTAGGACAAGCAGGATGTGTCAGCCACACTTGGTGTCGTCCCCCGACGGCGCCGTGACGGAAGTGCTCTATAGCTCAGAATCTTCTGAGCATGTGTGAGGTGGTCCCACCTCCCCAGCCCGCCCCTAGCCGGCCAGTTTTTTTCCTTCCGCCTTTGCCTCAAGACGGATTTTCAAGCTCTCCTACATTCTTCACTCAAATGCCTAAACCAGGTTTCAAAAAGTGCCTTACCTGCAGCAGAAAGATGAATATCTCCGACACCCACCAGCACTGCGTTAGATGCCTGGGGGCGTCTCACCAGGTGGAGAACTGTGATAGCTGCGGCCGGATGTCTCCCAGAGCTAAAAAGGCACCGCGAGCAATCATTGAGAGACCTGCTCTCCCCCGCTGCAGCCTCCACTTCCCGGGACCCGGAGCACACCAGAAACAACGAATCCAGGTCTGTTGCTCTTCACAACTCTTCCCGGGGCCCTGCTGAGCGTTCCAGTGCCCAGAAGCTTCCCAGCGCTGCCTCTGCTAAAGCGCCGCTCAAGAAGAACAGAGCTCCTCTGCCTGACGCCCACGCTGGAAATCCTGCCCCCAGAGAGGCCTCTGCCATCCTGGTAAGCCCCTCTCCGGCTCGCAGCAACTCCGGACCCTCCCCCCAACCATGCGGTCCTCCTGCCGGCCAAGATGGCGCTGCCCTCGTGGCCCCGCCAGGCCCCGCCTCCGGAAACGCCTCCTCCATGCCGATTGGCTGCACCAGCAGACAGCCCTCCCCCCTGCCCAGCACGTCACGACGCACTGAAGGGGAGCATCCCAGCACATCTGCAACAAACAGAGCCGTCTCTGCCTCTTCTTCTCCGGCGCGGGAGCTGCAAGCTCGGGCATCGCTTCGGCGCGGAGACTCTAAACACCGCTCCAAATCTGCAGACCGCGCTGATCCTCAGCGCCGACGAGGGAGACGCGATCTCCAAGCGGACAGCAGGGAATCCCCCTGTCAACGCCGCTCAGGCTCTACAGACCGCGCTGAATCCCAGCGCCGACGAGGGAGCTGCGATCACCGAGCTGATAGCAGGCAATCCCCCTATCAGCGCGCCGCCGGTGAAAGGGGCAGGAAGAAGTCTGCCAAGCGCAGACATCGATCCCCCTCTGAAGCAAGGGATTCCCATGGTGGGTCCTCCAGGGACAGCAGAAGATCCAACTCTAACCGTAGCAAGAGGCACAGAAGCAGCAGATCTGAATCCACCTCTTCTGCCATCCTAAATCTACTATCTCGCCTTGTGGAACAGACTGCCCCACCACGGCCAGACCAGCAACGCAGGGCAATCAGTCCACTAGAGACACTCTCAGAGCGGGCCCCCTCCCCGCTATACCCAAGACTCTCACCCAGAGCGCGGACTCCCTCCCCCGCTCCTTCCAGAGCACGCTCTCCCTCACCAGCACAGCTGGACTCTGGGGGGAGTGACGCAGAGGACTTGGAACCTTGCTCAGAGGTGGAGGAATCAGGTCCAGGCTCTGACAACCTCAAAAACATGGCAGACGAGGCAGACGAGCCCCCTCCATCAGTGCCAGAGGACCTCACCTACCCTAAATTCCTATGGAAGGTGGTCTCTAAACTGGGGCTGGCCACGGAGGAAACATCAGATGAGAAGGAACCGGAGGTCATGAAGTACCTGAACGGTCCTAAGCCAGCCATGGCTCTTCCCCTCCACCGCAGATTGAAGGACAAGCAGCTGACACTCTGGCAGTCCCCAGCATCCGGTCAAGCCTTCTCCAGACGCTTGGACAGCAAATACATTGCCCACACGGCACCTGGGTTCAACAGAGCGCAGTTACCCCACCAGTCTATCGTGGTGGCATCAGCTCTCAAGAGATCCAAGTCCGCGCGTACCCAGACAAACCATCCACCAGGTCGGGACCCCAAACGCCTAGATGACGTCGGGAGAAAAGTGTTTCAAGGGGCTATGCTCAACGCCAAAATAGCAGCCCACCAATTTCAGCACGTTCTCCTCCAGGACGCTATCCTGGCCGACCTTAAGAAGCAGCTACAGGACCTTCCCAAGGACTCACGGACAATTGCTTCAACCTCTATGCAGGAGTTAGCTGAATGCAGCAAGCATCTGATGAGCACTGCCTTCGATACCGCCGTCCGGACAGCGGGCACGGCCATCTCGGCCCGCCGCTGAGCATGGCTTCGGGCCTCAGGACTTTCCGACAACACCCATGACCGAATTGCGGATGCTCCTTGCTCAGGTGACTCCCTGTTCGGGGACAAGGTAGCCGACACCGTGAAAGACCTCAAAGAGGACTGCACCACCCTAAAGACTCTAGCAGCAGACGGGCTTGAACGCCCCTCTTGGACCCAGAAAGGGGGCTATTTCCAAAAGCCCTTCTCCACATCAAAACAATTCTATGGATCCAACCGTCAGTGGCAGGCGCCAAAGTTCAAGCAGACCTATCAGAAGGCGCCCTTTCAACGACAGTAACCGCGACAACGAAAGCAGAAGCAGTCCAACCCTTCCCACTCAGGGAAAGACTCCTCCTCCTTCTGACTATACCCCGGTTGGGGGTCGCCTGTCGCTGTTCCTCTCAGCCTGGCAAGAGATCACCACCGACAAGTGGGTCCTGCAGATAGTCCATTCGGGCTACCGCTTGCCCTTCTACTCCCCTCCACGTCAGCACAAGCGACCTACCAGCCAGCCTCCGCAGCACCTGGAACAGCCACTGCAGGAACTCATACAGCAGCTTCTCCAGGCCAGAGCGATAGAGTGAGTGCCCCTGGGAGAGGTCAACACTGGCTTCTACTCCCGGTACTTCCTTATTCCCAAGAGGTCAGGGGGCCTACGTCCTATCCTGGACCTCAGGAAACTGAACAACTTCATAATAAAAGAGAAGTTCAGGATGTATTCGCTCAACTCCATCCTTCCCCTCATCAGAGCGGGGGACTGGTTGGCGACGCTGGACCTTCAGGACGCCTACTCCCACATCCCAGTCCACGCTTCCCACAGGAAATTCCTCAGATTCACAGCACTGGGTTGCCATTACCAGTATCGAGTCCTGCCATTCGGCCTATCCCCAGCACCCAGAGTCTTCACAAAGTGTGTGGCGGTGGTCGCTGCGCACCTCCGCAAACAAGGAATCGCCATCTTTCCCTACCTGGACGACTGGCTCCTGTCAGCGAATTCGGCTTCCGGCCTCCGCAGGGCAGTACACCAGATGACAGACCTGCTGATCAGAGTGGGATTCCTTCTCAACAAAGAGAAGTCCAGATTGGAACCGGTCCAGCGCACAGAGTTCATCGGGGCGATAATAGATACCAAAGCCCGCAAGGCTTTTCTGCCCGAACTACGGATCAACACCATCATCCGCCTAGCCATGAAGATGTCGGCGGAGAGACATGCCTCGGCCCGCGCGATCCTCAGTCTGCTAGGCCACATGGCTGCAACAACTTCAGTCCTTCCGTTGGCGAGGCTGTATATGCGTACGCTGCAATGGCACCTACGGACGCACTGGAAGCAACTCTCCCAACCACTCAGCACTCGCATTCCGATATCTGCCTGTGTGGTCCAGGGCCTGCGCTGGTGGACACAACCTTCCAACCTCTCGGTGGGCAAGTGCCTTCACCCACGCATACACCAGCTCATCCTCACCACGGATGCCTCCTCCACGGGATGGGGGGCCCATCTACGGCATCTCAGCACACAAGGAGCATGGACCGCAACAGAACAAACCCTCCACATCAATCATCTCGAGCTCAGGGCTGTCAGGTATGCCCTACAGACATTCATGCCCAAACTGAAAGGGAAAGCAGTCTTGGTACAGACGGACAACCAGGTCGCCATGTTCTATATAAACAAGCAAGGGGGCACTCGCTCCCGCTCGCTATGCAAGAAAGCCCTCGACACGTGGGCTCTGGCGCTGCACAACAACTGCACACTCCAGGCGACCTACCTTCCCGGGGATCAGAACGCCTTAGCAGACGGGCTCAGCAGACAGCTTCAGCCTCACGAATGGATGCTCCACACGGAAGTGTCGCGCTACCTCTTCCAGCACTGGGGAAAACCCCAGATCGACCTCTTTGCGACCGAGGAGAACGCAAGATGTCCCTTGTTCTGCTCCAAGCACCCGTCACAACAGAGGGTAGCCTCGGATGCATTCGCCATCCCCTGGAGAAATTGGGAGCTGGCATATGCCTTCCCTCCGACACCTCTCTTGACAAACACGATACAACATATCATCGAGGAGAAAGCACACGTGATTCTGGTCGCCCTGTAGTGGCCACGACAGATGTGGTTCTACCTGCTGTTGCAGCTCACTCAAGAACCCCCAATCCGATTACCTCTGAGACCAGACCTCTTAACCCAGAACGGGGGCCTAACCTGGCACCCCAGTCTTCAGACGCTAGCTTTGACAGCCTGGAGGCTGAAAGGTTAACTTTCAACGGCTCACACCTTCCTCCGGATGTGCAACAAATTGTCCTGGCTTCCCGGAGGCCATCTACCAGAAAGGCATACGGTCTGAAATGGAGACGCTTCACTATCTGGTGCAAGAAGCAAGGAGTGGACCCAGCCTCTTGCCCGATACCCCAATCCTTCAGTATCTGGCTCTCCTCTGCAGATCGGGTTTAAAACCACAATCCATCAAGGTACACCTGGCGGCCATTGCCGCTCTACACGAGCGCACGGAGAACACATCTTCAGGCTCTATTGCCACCCTTCCCATTGTGACACGTTTCATGAGAGGGCTCCGAAATCTAAAACCCCCGGTACAGAAACCGGTACCCTCCTGGGACCTTAACATCGTTCTACAACAGCTTACGCAAGAGCCATTTGAACCATTGGCCACAGCCGAAGTAAAGTATCTCGCCTGGAAGATACTTTTCCTCGTCGCCATTACCTCTGCCCGGAGGGTTAGTGAGTTGCAGGCTCTGGTGGCGCACCCGCCATACACGCAACTCTATCACAACCGGGCATCCTTGCAGACTCACCCCAAATTTGTGCCAAAGGTCGCCTCCGCTTTTCACATCAACCAGACAGTAGAACTGCCATCCTTCTTTCCGGCACCACACTCATCCCCCGAAGAGCAACGTCTTCATTCTCTAGATTGCGTATGTGCTCTGCGCACCTACATCGACAGGACATCTGCCACTCGTCGGGGGACACAGCTGTTCGTCTCCTTCGACCCCAACAAACCAGGGAGACCTGTTACCAAACGTACACTATCCCTCTGGATTTCAACCTGCGTTGCCTATTGTCTGCAGAAGGCTGGCGCACTCCCAGCAAACAGGGCAAGTGCACACCAGCTCCGCGCAATAGCCGCTTCCTTGGCCTGTGCTCAGAAGATTCCAGTGAGCGATATCTGCAAAGCTGCCACATGGTCCTCCCACCTCACCTTCCAGAAACACTACTGCCTCGACATTCATTCTGAGACCGACGGATCGTTCGGCCGGGCAGTCCTATCCGCAGCCATGGCTCCCTTGAGTGCGAGCACTGCACAAGACTGAACTGAAGGGCTCTGGGACACTTGTATTCCTGTTACTTACCGCTATTGCTGAGTAGTTATTGCACTAGTTCCTGTTGATGCACTTTGTCCATTAACTATTGTTCTTGCACTGTTGTTATTTGCACGAGACTACACAGTTATGCCTTGTTCCTGCACTGTTGTTGTTTGCACTGTTCACCAGTTTGCACAGTTATGCCTGCCTCTCCCCTCTGCGGGGAGTTGGCTCTTGTTGTTCTTAACCTGTTTTGCACAATAAACGTTTGCATCTTACGCATGCCTCCCTCATTCCCCTCAGCGGGATTATTGCTTGGGAGACACCAGGTGTGGCTGACACATCCTGCTTGTCCTAGGAGAAAACAGAGTTACTTACCTGTAACGGAGTTCTCCGTGGACAGCAGGATAAGTCAGCCACACCATCCCACCCGCCTCCCCTTCATGAGGGTGGCCTGCGCACCGCACCTAGCCGTAACGGCATAGCTAATCACCAACTGGCCGGCTAGGGGCGGGCTGGGGAGGTGGGACCACCTCACACATGCTCAGAAGATTCTGAGCTATAGAGCACTTCCGTCACGGCGCCGTCGGGGGACGACACCAGGTGTGGCTGACTTATCCTGCTGTCCACGGAGAACTCCGTTACAGGTAAGTAACTCTGTTTTAGTGGCTTCTTCCTGGACCTCTGGAACCAGGCATTGATTTCCCATTGGATCCTTCACAAGGCCATTTCTTTCCCAGGAGTGTATTCACTTGTGGGCATCCCTGGGTAGCAGGTATAGGTTTACAGCTTCTGGTGCATGTGGTCTTCAGCTCTAGCTGTTAGATTTGGAAAGATTACATACTAGAAATGAAAGCAGGAGAAAACAGGAAAGCTCTGGTGAGAGCAGCCCCTGCAGGAGAGCTGCTGCCAGATCTCTTGTCTCTTTACTGCAGAACAGATTGCATCCTGCCTGTCACTAGAGGGCCTCATCTGCTGCTCCTCTTCATACATTTTTTCACCCCTAGGAGGGGCAGTGTGACATGAAAAAGAAAGTGTGGCCTGATGACTGCTAAAGGCTAAAAGCTGCACTTCATCCTTAGGGAAGGAGTTCATGCCTCGCCAGGCCACGCCCCCTGCAATCACAAGACGCTTCTGTTGTGAATAGAGAGACTACCAGCACTTTACCATGCCAATGTAAGCTCACACTACAGGAGACATAAAACCTAAGCAGAGTTGGTCCAAGGCAAGCATCAAGTTTTACTCCCCCTTTGGCTGTCAAAATCTATTATTTAGCTTTGAATGGCCTGCCTTTGCTGCCCTCCAGAGGTTGTTGCCCTAGGCGACCACCTAGTTTGCCTAGTGATTGGGCCGGCCCTGAACCTAACTCACTTGCTGGGAAAGGGATGTGGCACTCGCTCAGCAAACTGAGTGTCAGTGGTACATTTGCACTCTCTCTTCTCTTACTGAACAGTTTAAATGAAATGAAGGGGACCCCAAGCAAAATTTGCTGGATGGCCCCTCGTGATGATGATGGCAGTGGCCATGAAAAGGGTGGGGGGAAGACACTTTTGCCCTCTCGTCCCCTGCCCCCCCCCAAAAAAAACCCTTTTTAAAAAAGTGGCAGCCGGCAAACATCAGACTCACTGAAAAAGAAGTTTGTCATGTTACTTCCCACTGCCTCTCTACCTGTAAAGATCCTGCTGCCGGGCTGAAGTCTCAGGTTTCGCAAGACTTACAGTAGGAGATGCTGTTCCAGGCCTCTGGCCGCCACAGAACAGTGCTTTATAGGCAAATGTCTTTTAAAATGAGTATGATGTTTGCCATGCTCTGCCTCTGCAGAACAGGTGCCTCTGCAGACTTGAGTGGGGACTCTTCTAGCCCATGCTCCCCTGCATTTCTGGGGCTGCTTGGGCGGTATTTACAGCACTGATTTAATTGTTATATTTTAAGCTCCATTTTGCATAGAACTTTGAGGTAGGAATTGGGACATCCAGGTCGGGAGATTCAGAATTCCTCCAATATTTTACAAACGGCACTGCCAGCACTGACAATTATCCCCTCAGTCACTTGTTTCAAGTTCTGGTTTAAGTTTATGTACTTTTGGAAGTACACATATACTCGCATTATAAAATGGGAAATGCAGGTAGAATTTTTGTAATCGCTTTGAATCTGTGCACTCCAGCCCATCTCCACGTGTAAACAGCATTTTGAAATCACCTGGGGGGATATTCAAAGGCAGATATAGAAATCACATAAATTCCATTCACCCTGGGTTTGTGCCGCTAAATGCTCCGACAGTAAGCAACTAGCATCGCGGCGTACCGGGGCGGAACAGGCGTGGAACCACAAGCAGTGATATTCAGCCGCTGCCAGGTTAACCCTAACTAGCTAAAGTTAGGACAGTCCTAACTTTAGCCACTTTTGCAATCCAGCCAGCGGTTGAATATTGCTGCTGACCAGACTGCAAAAACATAATCCGGCCAACCTAGATATTCAGTGCCGGTGGCCAGATATGACCCTAGCATTGAAAGGTTAGGACTCTTTAACCTGGAAAAGAGACGGCTGAGGGGAGATATGATAGAAGTCTATAAATTAATGAATGGAGTGGAACGGTAAACGTAGATCGATTGTTTACCTTATCAGAATATAGAAAGACTAGGGGACATGCAATGAAGCTACAGGGTAAACTATTTAACACTAATAAAAGAAAATATTTTTTCACTCAACGTGTAATCAAACTCTGGAATTTGTTACCGGAGGATGTAGTAAAGGCTGTTAGTGTAGCTGGGTTTAAAAAAGGTTTGGACAAGTTCCTGGAGGAAAGGTCCATAAACCATTATTAAGAAGGGATCCAGGATATCAATGCTTGAACCAATACAAGCATTGTGGAACTTGTGTCTCTTGGGGAAACTGTTAGGTACTGTCACCAGCTCTCCTTAAACCCCCGTATATAAGTGTGTAGAGGTTAAGTGAGTGGGTCTTCCCCACTGAAGCAGCTACTTTACAAATCCTGAAGCTGGGCTTTTTGGGAAATGTAGTCCCTTCACCGACTCAATGAGGAGCAGTTGTGAAAAAGTGGTTTAAGCAACCAAAGGATTTTATTTCCCCTCCCGGGGTGGATTTCACCATGAACAAAGTAACACAAACCAGGTATTTACTGGCATAAGGACAAAACAAAGGTTCTTTAACAGAAAAGGCTTACTTCAGCAATAAACAGGTTGATATCTAGCATTCCAACATAACAATGCTGTTTCTTCACAGCTCTCTGCTTCCCAATGCTAGTAGTGCTGTACTTTCTCTTTCAAAACATGCCTTCAGCGTAATGAGATTATTTCATTAGCAAGCGATATTGTACAGTCCATGATATCTTCATCAATATTCACACACTCAGGTTCAAAGTCCATTAACTCTTCCTGGCTAGAAGGAAATGTTTGTAACGGCACTCCTGATGCCACGCCCTTTCTAACTGCTTCAGGTTTCACCTGATATTCCTGAGTTAAATACTGCCTTTTACAAACGTTATCAGCACAGGTATTCTCTTCCCAGCTCCAACCCTCTGGGTAAATACAGTTACTGTAACTATTTTTATACCAGCCTTTTGGCTTACCTTTTAGCCTAGCTGGTGGAGGTTTTCTTTGTGGCTTTGGACTGGCTGTAGGTTCCCAACCTAAGCCTTGCACAGAAGATTTCACTTGCCTTCCTGGCTTCCTTTCACTTCTGTGTTCCCCTGGATACTGCAGGTAATCCACTCTGCCCTTATTATATCTTTCCCTTGGGGTTTCTTTTCTTTTCCTGAAGAAAGACTCTGTCTCACCCTTCCACAGAGACTCTGGCTTTTTCCTGGCACTGCTGTCTTCACCGTAGCTCTCATTAGCTTCCTTATCCAGCACACATGCCTCAGCTCCTACTCCTTCTCCAAACCCTTCTTCCTCTTCTTCTAACTCCATAAGCTCAACTGAACTCTCTTTATCAGGGTGAATTCTAGGGCAGTGCTCAACTCCACCCCCTAGCAGGTGTCCTGCATTAGCTCGTGACTCATTCCCTGAATGGTAGCACAGGCCTTTCTCTTGCCTCTGTGTTTGGTTTCTAAGGTAACCAGGAGCCATGTGCTTTTGTTTACAACTCAGCCCTACTCCTGTTCCTGGCTTTTTAGCCTCATCTAACGGGCTGGAAGGACCCACTATGTCACAGTACATATGATCTAGATTGGCCACTGTTGGAAACAGAATACTGGGCTTGATGGACCTTGGTCTGACCCAGTATGGCATATCTTATGTTCTTATGTTCTTATCTGGTTTCATGTGTGTGTGTGTGTGTGTGTTTGTTTCCGGCCCCTTTTTCATTTTGGTCGCCCTGCTCTGTATCTTTTTTGAGATGCAGAGACCAGAACTGCACACAATGCTCAAAGCGCAGTTGCGCCATGGAGCGATACAGAGGCATTGTGATATCCTTTGTTTTATTCTCTTTTCTTTTCCTAATGAATCTTAACATTCTGTTTGCTTTTTTTGGCTGCAGCTGCACACGAACAGAGGGTTTCCCATCCAGCTCTTATCAGGAACCAGTTATGCAGAGCCTTATCCGAATTCCTTCCTAGTCATCTCCCATGGAGGAGTCATCATTTCATTTTTATTTCTTATAGCACCTTTTCCCCCAACCCCCCCCCCCCCCTCCAAAAAAAATGGGATCCAGGGCAGTTTACAGAATATAATAAAATACAATACAGAACTCCTAAACAGACTGACCCACCCTCTCTTTCCCTCTTGCCACCCTAAACTCTTCCCTGTGTACCTCCAACCCCTTCCTGCCCCCATCATCCCATCTCTCATCATTCCAAGATCCAACTTCACCCCACACTCATCTCTTTATGCTCAACATACACCAAGGAACGAAAAGAAAAAGCAAGAATCACAGTGCAGTTTATAACACCAAAATAAAATTAGAGCACGTTTAATTTTGGTGTTATAAACTGCACTGAGGTTCTCGTGTTTTCTTTTTGAAGATACAAATATATTCTACATCCACAGAAACCCCTCTTCCAACAATGAGTGCAGAGCAGAACTAAGACACTCAATGAACAAAAAATAAGCTGAATCTGGTGTCATCCTAACAGCAACATTAGCTTTCTCCAGTAAAGGCATATTGCGAATTAATACAAAACCTTATAAAAGTCACTCAGGATTTATAGAACAAATCTAGCAGTTCGTAACAGCACTGATTTCCAGGAGTCACACAAGGATCCTTCCTAGGAAAGGGTAGCACTATAGTGGGCAACTGAACAACAAATACACCTGTTGGAAATACTAAACAAGTCAGATTACTACTGTAGAGATCGCTATGAAGAGACTCAGTGCTCACAGAACATCTAGCCTCTGCCACACACTCAGAGCATAGACCCTCAGAATAAGTGACCATAAATGAAAGATAAAAATATGTGGACAAAAATTAAACTGAAACCCCAAGTAGAAAGAGATATAAATGTAAAGATAGCACATGTAAAGTACATGAAGTGGCATATTCCAATAATTAAATTGAAAATAAATGTTGTTTTTCTACTTTTGTGGTCTGGCTATTTTATTTTCTAATGATGATGGTCCCAGTCTCTGGTTTCTGCTTTCCTCTGTCAATAGTTAGCTGTCTTTCTAGAATCTCCATTTCTTCTCTCCCTTCCTATCTTCTTCACTTCCTTTCATATTAGATGTTGATCTTTTCCTTTCAGCTTTCTTTCATTTATTTTTCTTTCTCTCTCTCCATTCAGATTTCATTCCTCTTTCTTACTATCTAGTCCATAAAGCCGCTCTTTTTATTTCATCTACCCCTCAACCCTCCCATTCCCCACCTCTCTCCCTCTTTAGCCATTATGCTCCACTCTTTCAGTAATTCTCAACTTCTGGGCGGGCCCCAGAGTTAGTTCCACGTGTTGATGCCATAGGCAAACCTTAAGCCTTACACCCCTCCTAGCTGTCAATAGCTTTGAATGCCCTGTTCTTTGCCACCTGGCAGACGTTACTGCCCTAGGTGACCACCTAGTTTGCCTAGTGGTTGGACTGGCCCTACCGTTCTCTCTTCTGCTTGGCCATATCGCCCCATTCAGCATCCCCCCTCTCTCTCACCCCATCCAATGCCTGTCCTCTCTCATGCTCCTTCTCTCCATCCAGCATCATCCCCTCCATTCAGTATCTTTCCACCTCTACCCATCCAGCATCTCTCCCCTCCCTGCCTATCACCCCATATCCAGTATCTTCCCCCTTCTCTCTCCCTATCACCTCCATATCCAGTATCTTCCCCCTTCTCTCTCCCTATCAACCCTATATCCAGTATCTTTCCCCTCCCTGCCTATCACCCCATATCCAGTATCTTCCCCCTTCTCTCTCCCTATCACCTCCATATCCAGCATCTTTCCCCTTCTCTCTCCCTATCACCTCCATATCCAGAATCTTTCCCCTTCTCTCTCCCTATCACCTCCATATCCAGAATCTTTCCCCTTCTCTCTCCCTATCACCTCCATATCCAGCATCTTCCCCCTTCTCTCTCCCTATCACCTCCATATCCAGCATCTTCCCCCTTCTCTCTCCCTATCACCTCCTCCATATCCAGCATCTTCCCCCTTCTCTCTCCCTATCAACCCTATATCCAGTATCTTTCCCCTTCTCTCTCCCTATCACCTCCATATCCAGCATCGTCCCCCTTCTCTCTCCCTATCACCTCCATATCCAGTATCTTTCCCCTTCTCTCTCCCTATCACCTCCATATCCAGCATCTTCCCCCTTCTCTCTCCCTATCAACCCTATATCCAGTATCTTCCCCTTCTCTCTCCCTATCACCTCCATATCCAGCATCTTCCCCCTTATCTCTCTCTCCCTATCACATCCATATCCAGCATCTTCACCATTCTCTCTCCCTATCAACCCTATATCCAGTATCTTCCCCTTCTCTCTCCCTATCACCTCCATATCCAGTATCTTCCCCTTCTCTCTCCCTATCACCTCCATATCCAGCATCTTCCCCCTTCTCTCTCCCTATCACCTCCATATCCAGCATCTACCCCCTTCCCTTCTCTCCCTATCACCCTATATCCAGTATCTTCCCCTTCTCTCCCTATCACCCTATATCCAGCATCTTCCCCTTCTCTCTCCCTATCACCCTATATCCAGCATCTTCCCCTTCTCTCTCTCTCCCTATCACCTCCATATCCAGCATCTTCCCCATTCTCTCTCCCTATCAACCCTATATCCAGCATCTTCCCCCTTCTCTCTCCCTATCACCCTATATCCAGTATCTTCCCCTTCTCTCTCTCCCTATCACCTCCATATCCAGCATCTTCCCCCTTCTCTCTCCCTATCAACCCTATATCCAGTATCTTCCCCTTCTCTCTCCCTATCACCTCCATATCCAGCATCTTCCCCCTTCTCTCTCTCCCTATCACCTCCATATCCAGCATCTTCACCCTTCTCTCTCCCTATCAACCCTATATCCAGTATCTTCCCCTTCTCTCTCCCTATCACCTCCATATCCAGTATCTTCCCCTTCTCTCTCCCTATCACCTCCATATCCAGCATCTTCCCCCTTCTCTCTCCCTATCACCTCCATATCCAGCATCTTCCCCCTTCTCTCTCCCTATCACCCTATATCCAGTATCTTCCCCTTCTCTCTCCCTATCACCCTATATCCAGCATCTTCCCCCTTCTCTCTCCCTATCACCCTATATCCAGTATCTTCCCCTTCTCTCTCCCTATCACCTCCATATCCAGCATCTTCCCCCTTCTCTCTCCCTATCAACCCTATATCCAGCATCTTCCCCCTTCTCTCTCCCTATCACCCTATATCCAGTATCTTCCCCTTCTCTCTCCCTATCACCTCCATATCCAGCATCTTCCCCCTTCTCTCTCCCTATCACCCTATATCCAGTATCTTCCCCTTCTCTCTCCCTATCACCTCCATATCCAGCATCTTCCCCCTTCTCTCTCCCTATCAACCCTATATCCAGTATCTTCCCCTTCTCTCTCCCTATCACCTCCATATCCAGCATCTTCCCCTTCTCTCTCTCCCTATCACCTCCATATCCAGCATCTTCCCCCTTCTCTCTCCCTATCAACCCTATATCCAGTATCTTCCCCTTCTCTCTCCCTATCACCTCCATATCCAGCATCGTCCCCCTTCTCTCTCCCTATCACCTCCATATCCAGCATCTTCCCCTTCTCTCTCCCTATCACCTCCATATCCAGCATCTTCACCCTTCTCTCTCCCTATCAACCCTATATCCAGTATCTTCCCCTTCTCTCTCCCTATCACCTCCATATCCAGCATCTTCACCCTTCTCTCTCCCTATCACCCACATATTCAGCAGCCTTTCTTCATTTTCTCCCTATCATCCCCATGTCTGGCATCTTTCCCTTTTCTCCCCCCATCCCACTGTGCCCAGCATCTCCTCCTTTCTTCCCTATCACCACCATGTCCAACAGCTTCTCCCTTTACCTCCTTTCTATCTCCCTATGCCCACCCCCTCATATCCAGCATATCCCCTCTATGCCCTTATGCCCCATGTCCATCTTCCTTCTGTCTCTCTGTGCCCCGCCAGAGCCAGCACTTCTGCTCCATCTCCCACCGCCCCATATGTCCAGCATCTTCTCCATCTGCTTATTCCCTCCACATCCAGTATCTCCCTTCCATTTCCTTAGGGTCTTCTGTGTCCACCATCTTCCCTCTACATCTTTATGCCCTCCCTGTGCTTCCCTATGTCCTCTGTGTCCAGCATCTTCCCTCCGTTTTCCTATAACCCCTTCATGTCCAACATTTCCCTTCCATCTCCCTATTCCCCCCCCACCGATTATGTCCAGTATCTTCCCTCAGACTCCCTGATCCTTCCCTCCCCATGCCCAGCATCTCTCCTCCGTCTTCTTATGTCTCGTCCCTTCTCCCTGTGTTTAATTTCTCCCCTCCATTTCCCTATCTCTCTGGTCAATATCTTCCCTCTATTTTTCTAGGTTCCCCCCTTCCCCAATGTCCAGAAGCTCTCTTCAGTCTTTCTAGTCCTTCCCCACTCTGTATCCCACATCTCTTGTCTTTCTTCCCTCCCTCTCCCACATGTTCTCTGCATTGTCCCTCCGACCTCCCCTCCTCTTGTTCCCACATTTTCCTTGAATCCTTAACAACCCATTAGCCCCCCTCCTTGCTGCGACCACCACAGCAGCATCTCCAAAGGCCTGCAGACACAGAGGCAATAAATATATAATAAACATAGGGCCTGTGTGACTCAAGACACTCCTCGACAGTCCTGCTGATCCCGCCTCCAAGATGCAAAGGAGTATACATCAGAGGAGGCGGGGCCAGCAGGACTGAGTTACAGAGGCCCCTCATGTATTATATTTTTATTGCTGCTGTGGCCACAGCCTGTGGAGATGTGGCAGGAGGGGGGGGGGGGGGGAGAGAGGGAAGGCTGAGTGTCCCTTGCTGCTTTAAGAGACCGGTGGTCTCCTGAGGTTAGCTGCTGTAGTGACTGCAAACATTGGTTAAAAAAACACACACGGCAGGGCTGCAGATTCACTAAATCCCTGCTAAAATCAAAGTCACCTGACTTGCTACTGCTAACTTCCCCTAGGCCCCCATGATGAAATAAACACAGGTCTGCAGAGGTACAGCTAGAGAGACCTCTGCAACTTCAGAGTCCCCGTAAAAGAACAGTACCTGCCACCTCCATCAATTCATGAATATCAACAAAACTTTCAACCACTGATTATAGCATCGCTTAAATATTACTTATGCCTCTGTCATACTTAGAAAAACATTGGTGAGCATGCACAGATCTCCTGATATTTGCCGTGAGGTTTTACCCTTGCAGAGGTAGTAGAAATCGTTCATGTCAAGGGCTAAGAAATATATTGCAGCATGGTGCAATGTTACAGTGGCCCCGAGACGGTAGGGCCTTCTTTTTTTCATCCAGTCAACTGCTGTCTTCAGTCTACTGCCAAAAATGTGCACACCTGGCAAGAAGCTTGTCTCATTCCTGCCGAGTGCATCCTGCCTACAACCAACATTTCTAAGCCTGGGTCTTGTAAAGAGTCCATAGCCTAAACAGCAGGAGCTATGAGTAGAAGGCACTGCTGATTCAACTGGACATCTGGGAACATCTGTCTGGAATGCGAGAATTTCTGTAAGAGAAAGATAATGAGCTCTTGTTACAAAGCATGATGCCGGCATCGCTGCTGCCCAAGTGAAGAGAAGTCTGGGAGTTCTCCCAAGGCAGAGACGTGCCGTGGCAAAGACTGGAGAGGCCTGTGTGAAAACCCAGTAAATGTCAACTCATAAAACAGGAAACTGCCATAGAAATCTAGTAAGTTACTCGGAATGGGGACTGCTAAAGGCTAAATGTGATCAGAAGCACACACGCCAATGATTCTTACTCATTTATCGTCTTCAGTTTTGTTTTCTGAAATTGGCCAACACAGAATAGCTAAACCCTTTTTTAAAAAAGGACTTCTACCTGTGAATTTTACATATCTTCTTCTATACTAGTCATGGCCAAACTAGGTCCTTGAGTGCTGCAGATACAAGTTTTCAGTCAAACTGCAATGAATATTCGTATCTCTACATTTGACTTAACAGACCAACTTGCTATTGAGGGCTTTGGAGCTGGTCATTCTGAAACAGTTTCACTTGAATTTAAACCAAAAATCTGATAGTTTTCTCTAATGGCAATCAGGCAAATAAGGGAGAATTCACTCCTTCTGGGGAGCTGCTCATTTCCTGAATGTGTTGAGTTCAGATGCCCCCTAGTGCCAAAAAACGACATGACTTGGTGAGATTTGTTTACAGTATAAATCCCCTACCTATGCAGTCATAAGGAGTGAAGGAGTAGCCAGCCTAGTGGTTAGAGCACTGGCTTGCAGGGCCGGCCTGTCCACTAGGCAGCTGCCTGGGGGTGGCCAACCTAGGTAGGAGCTTTGTGCCACCGCTTTGTTGCCTGCAGCAGGCCATGTGCTTTGACACACCTGACCTGCTGCTTCTGATCCCCCCCATGCAACTTACTGTCGGAGGGGGGTCAGAAGCAGGAGGCCATGCGTGCTGAAGCACATGGCCTGCCATGGACAACAGAGTTGCTTCTTTTAAAATACTGCTGTTATCACTGCCCTCCTCCCCGTCAAGACGGAATCGGTGGCAGCAGGGGGACATGGGGGGTGGCTTGACGTGGCGGAGGGTGGGGGGTGGCACAGCTGGGGTTTCTGCCTGTTGGCTTGGTAACCAAGATACCAGGGTTCAAGTCCCACTAGCACTCCTTGTGACCTTGGGCAAGTCACTTAATTCTCCATTGCCTTAGAAGAAAGGCCTGGCAATCTACTTCCGGTCACACTGCCGAGAAAACCCAGGAGCTGCTGGGTCGCCAGGAGTCAGGACTGACTCGAAGGCACACATTGCATTGCATGCAATCATAAACTTATAATTCTGCTTTTTAGCAACAGGAGCTGAATATGATGCAGAGGAACTTAGCTGATGTATGTGTGAGGCCAGGAAGGACCAGATGGCGGGAACCCCCCCCCCCCCCCCAAACCTGTTGCATTGTGAAGATCTGCTATTAATGTGTTATCAGCCGTAGGCAGAGAAGGATTCAAGAGCAACTAAAGAGACATGCACAGAATTAATGAGTTCCTGGCAACAGCAGCTGTTTCTGTAAAAACATCCATTTATCAAGCAAAAGAAAAAAACTTCCTAGCCGTTGGTCCATTAGGAAAAGTAGTTTCTCCAGCTGGGCACATAAAGTGGAGCAAATGGAATTCCAAAGCCCTGACCTCAAGGCAATTGGATTCGCACTCGGTGCATTCCACCCTGCTTGCGGCAGGAACTGTTAAGGGACCCTCCTGCAGGTGCAAGGTGGACTACGGTTCCACACAGAGAACCTGCTGTTGAAGGAAGTATAGGAAGCAGGAGTGAGTGTTGCTATTCCTCTGTTCACACTCAGCATCACTGACTGTTCAAGCACCATAATATGAGGCAGCACAGTGGGAATGCAAAGGGTGAAATCTCGCCAGCTCCTGTTTATCTACCATATGCAGCAATGAGTCAGTTGGGCGCTGTAATTAGCATCATTTCTGTAAGTGTCAGCAGGTACTTTGAAGCTAATTGCAAGCACAATTAATGCCAGCACTGTCCTTACTCTTGGCTTCTCCTGTAAATGTTAAGAGCTTCTTTGTTCCAGTCCAAACATCTGTATTCTTTCAAGGTTTGATCAGACAATTACTAGCTGCAGTTCTCTCGGGGTTAAAAATAACATTAAATAAGGGGTTTGGAATTTCTGAAATAAAGAGAAGGAGGCAGAAAAGAAAGAAGTGACAGAAAGCCAAATCAAATGAAAATTGGCTCCAAGCCAAAAATAGCCAACAGCAAGAGCAGACCTGGGAGGACATTGTCTCTTCTTGGTTTCTCTCACCCCAGCTCCCAGCTTGGGGGAAACTCCAGCTGCTCATTGTTTTAAATATTGCATTACCCAATTCAGTGAAAATTGCCAGATATGATTAGCTTTCTGTCTAAAAACTGATGCACATAACATTAATCAAAACCTGTAACGCTTCTGTTAGCTTTTGCTCCAGGTAGTTTGAGTTGGCTGAAATAAATAACGTCGCTGAACAGTCTTTTCCACCATAGTGCCTGGAATCACTTTCTTACACTACGGGACATGTTGGAAAAGTGATGTCCAAGGTAGGGTGCTCATATTTTACAATGCATTTTACATAAAGTTTGTTGAATGCAGTCTTTTGGCGCACATACAGTAGGAAACAGCCATATATACAAAAAACATGTTCAATATAAGAGCAGCAACATGTGGGACTTTGCTGTGCAAGTGTGACTACGTACACGTGTAAGCAGCAGATTGTACTGTCTTCATGTGTAAGTACTGGATTTTACAAAACCTTATGTCCAGGTGGAGCCAGTCAAGGAGCCAAGCTGTAAATCTCCATTTTTTTTTTTTGCTTTTTTCAGGTGTTTTATTACTTCAGAGATGTAAACACAATTCATCCCCTCTGTCACTTCCAGGTCCATATGAGCTGTTTACTGCTGGCTGTATGTGACTCAGAACAAGTGTAATGACAACGTTTACATTTTTGGAAGTTATGTACATTTCCATTGCAAAACAGATAATAAACAGCCACTTCTAAGGCTGACCGAAGTCAATCCAGAACCTGCCCCCTTGGATCTGTGTGTGCCATGGGTATACATCAAAGTAGCAGCTTTCCCAAAAGCACTGCTTACAATAACATGCCCATTTACACATCTAAATGATACCTAACCCTTCGAAAAACGCATCCATACTCTGGGAGGTACAGGGGCAGACTGTCTTTTCATGTATTTATTATATGTATATTAAAGAGTGAAGGAGTAGCCTCATGGTTAGAACAGTGGGCTGAAAATCAAGGGAAACCGCAGGTTTCAAATCTCACTGCTGCCCCTTGTGACCATGGGCAAGTCACTTTATCCTCCATTGCCTCAAGTATAATCTTAGATTGTGCGCTCTCTAGGGACGGGAAATACCTACTGCACCTGAATGTAACTCACCGTGAGCTACTTCTGATAAAGGCACGAGCTAAAATCCATATTCAATATTTTAACTATCAGGCCGATGCAGAAAGCTAGCGTGGGTTTTACCGGTCCATAACATCATGTTTAAGCACATTTTTATGATCCTCCCCATACAGGAAATAGACATAAATGCCTGCGGAAAATCTAGCGCCCAATTAATGCCACATGTATTTAAATGAATACTAATTATTTAAATGTATTTTAATCTGCTGGGCTGGTATGCAAATCATGGATATGCCTGATGCAGAGACAGGTGTAGAGGATTTCGCAACCAGCCATAGCGCCAAAATTTTTACTGCAGGATCCGAGTAGAAGTAAACCTCTAACGCGTGCCCCAGACGGTATTTTGAGGACACTGGGTGCTTTCCCTCATGCCTTGATCATCTTCTCCCCAGATGATCAGGCATCGTGCAAAATCCCCAATGCCATCAAAACACTGTCGGATCCCTGACAGTAGGAGACAGAGAGCTTGTCTCCAGTAGCTCTGGAAATCGGCTGTTCCTGCTCCCTGCAGCCAGCAATAGGCCCGTATGAGGATTTTTGTAGCAGAACCTCTGTTTGGCAGTACAGTAAAAAAAAAAAATGCAAATTAGCCATCGATGCCTGGCGAGCAAGCTAAACTAGCGCAGACTTCTCGTGCGCATGCGTTGGCTTGCTCTCCCAGTTTAACACTGCGGTGGCTCATTTGCATGGCAGGGTTACCGCGGTGAGCATTTGCATACCCTAACCTTCCTGCATCACACGTTAAAATGTGTGCGTTGTCAGGAACGTTAAAAGATCGATCCAGCGCGGGTCTTTCTGCATCAGCCTGTATGAATTCACTATGGAAAGCAAATCGGACTTTTACCAGCATCCAGAGAACATACAGCTTGCTTATCTGCATAAAACTGGGTTGTACTAACTTGCTAAAGGAATAGATTTTGTTCATATAATAAAGAGGCTGATGACTATCCATTTCATGATGATATTTAGCTGCTGAACAGGTAAGTTATCTGTATGACAAGAGCGTTCACCACCCATACATTTATTCAATGGCACTCCTTAAATGGAGGGTATCGCTGGCATGGCCGGTGCAAGGATATTGGGCAGTGGCACCCTAAGTCAGTGCTTCTCAACTAGTGTGCTGTGGCACACTGCTGTGCCTTTGGAAAATCCTTGGTGTGCCTTGGGGTGACTGGCAGGGGCATGGGCTCATGAGGGTGTTGCCCCATTCCTACTGGACAGTCCCTCAAAGAAAAGCCCTGTACTTTCTAAACTGAACTGCCCACTTAGTACCAGCACAGGAGATCAGGTAGTCTTACTCCCCACCATACTTCCCCAAGCAGGAAAAGGATGGTGCTTCTGTCCTGTGCATGTCTTTGCCGACCTCACAGATACACACATCAGACTGAACCCAGCAGAATGAGACCCACACAGGATAAAAGCGCTGCTCCCCTTCTGCTAGTGGGAGAGATTGAGGATCAGGCAAAACTGGGCAAGGATTGAACAAACTCGAAAACTGTGCCATAAAATAAAAAAGGCCGAGGAGCGCTGCCCTAGGTGATCCTTTAGCCTTATGTGCCCCTCTTCTCATGATCATCCCAACACTACCCCCCCCCCCCCCACCTCCCATAAGAACATAAGATATGCCATGCTGGGTCAGACCAAGGTCCATCAAGCCCAGTATTCTGTTTCCAACAGTGGCCAATCTAGGTCATACGTACCTAGCAGTTTCCCCAAGGGACACAGGTTCCACAATGCTTGTATTGGTTCAAGCATTGATATCCTGGGTCCCTTCTTAATAATGGTTTATGGACCTTTCCTCCAGCAACTTGTCCAAACCTTTTTTAAACCCAGCTACACTAACAGCCTTTACTACATCCTCCGGTAACAAATTCCAGAGTTTGATTACACGTTGAGTGAAAAAATATTTTCTTTTATTAGTCTTAAATAGTTTACCCTGTAGCTTCATTGCATGTCCCCTAGTCTTTCTATATTCTGATAAGGTAAACAATCAATCTACGTTTACCCGTTCCACTCCGTTCATTAATTTATAGACTTCTATCATATCTCCCCTCAGCCGTCTCTTTTCCAGGTTAAAGAGCCCTAACCTTTTTAGCCTTTCTTCATAGGAGTATCCTTCCATCCCCTTTACCATTTTGGTGGCTCTTCTCTGAACCTTTTCTAAAATCGCTATATCCTTTTTAAGATACGGCGACCAGAATTGCACACAATATTCAAGGTGCGGTCTCACCATGGAACGATATAGAGGCATTATAATATCTTTTGTTTTATTTTCCATTCCTTTCCTTATCATACCTAGCATTCTATTTGCTCTCTTGGCCGCTGCTGCACACTGGGCCGAGGGTTTAACATGGTATCCACAATGACGCCTAAATCTTTTTCCTGGGTGGTGGTTCCTAATGTGGAACCTTGCATCGTGTAACCATAGTTTGGGTTGTTCTTCCCTAGGTGCATAACCTTGCACTTGTCCACATTAAATTTCATCTGCCATTTTGATGCCAAGTCTTCCAATTTATCAAGATCCTCTTGCAATTTTCCACAATCCTCTTGGGTTTTAACAACTTTAAATAGTTTTGTGTCATCTGCAAATTTGATAACCTCACTCGTTATTCCACTTTCCAGGTCATTTATGAATATGTCAAAAAGCAGCGGACCCAGCACAGATCCCTGGGGTACACCACTATTCACCTTTCTCCATTGGAAAAATTGGCCATTTAGCCCTACCCTCTGCTTTCTATCTTTTAACCAGTTCCTGATCCACAATAGTACACTGCCTCCTATCCCATGACTCTTTAGTTTTGCCAAAAGTCTCTGATGAGGGACCTGTCAAAGGCTTTCTGAAAGTCCAGATACACAATATCAACCGACTCACCTTTGTCCACCTGATTATTCACTCCTTCAAAAAAACATAACAGATTAGTAAGACAAGATCTTCCTTGTCTAAAGCCATGTTGGCTGTCTCCCATTAGGTCATGACTATCTACATGCTGAGTAATTTTATTCTTTATGATGGTTTCTACCATTTTTCCCGGTATTGATGTCAGGCTCACTGGTCTGTAGTTTCCCGGATCACCCCTGGAACCCTTTTTAAAAATTGGTGTTACATTGGCGATCCTCCAATCTTCAGGTATTAGAGATGATTTTAATGATAGTCCACAGATTACTAATAGCAGGTCTGCAATCTCGTATTTCAGTTCTTTCAACACCCTTGGATGTATACCATCCGTCCCAGGTGATTTGCTACTCTTCAGTTTATCTAATAGTTGTAAAACATCTTCCCGATGTATTGATATTTCCTTCAATTCTTCCGCACCATTAAATACCACTTCAGTCATGGGTAACATCCCTACATCTTCCTCAGTAAAGACAGAAGCAAAGAATTCATTCAATTTCTCCGCTATCGCCTTGTCGCCTCTTAGTGCTCCTTTAACCCCTTTATCATCTAATAGACCGACTCTCTCACAGGTTTTTTGCTACGAATGTACTTGAAAAGGTATTTACTTTGCGTTTTTGCTTCCGCAGCAAGCTTCTTCTCAAATTCTCCCTTTGCCTGACTTATCAATGCCTTGCATTTGACTTGCCAGTGCTTGTGCTGTTTCCAGGTTTCGTCGTTTGGCTCTTTTTTCCATTTCCTGAAAGATGCTTTTTTGGCAACAACAGCCTCTCTGACCTCACCTTTAAACCATGCTGGCAGTTTTTTGGACTTCCTTCCACTTTTCTTAAAGCGTGGAATACAGCTGGTCTGGGCTTCCAAGATATTATTTTTCAACAACAGCCAAGCCTGATGTACGTCTTTAACCTTTGCAACTGCTCCTTTTAGTTTTTTCTTAACTGTTTTCCTCATTTTATCATAGTTTCCCTTTCGAAAGTTAAAAGGTAGTACTGTGGATTTCTTTACTATCCCTCCTCCACTAATTAAATCAAAGGCGATCATGCTATGATCACTATTGCCAAGTGGCCCCAACAACCTTATCTCTTGCACTAGATCTGGTGTTTCACTAAGGACTAGGTCTAATATGGCTTCCCCTCTGGTCGGTTCATGAACCAGCTGCTCCAAGAAGCAGTCATTTATTTCATCTAGGATCTTTATCTCCCTAGCATGTCCTGACGTGACACTGACCCAGTCGATACCGGGGTAGTTGAAATCACCCATTATTATTACTGCACTGTAACGTTTGTTAGCTTCCTTGATTTCTTTGAGCATTTCATCATCCATTTGGTCATTCTGGCAAGGCGCTCGATAGTACACCCCCACTGCCATTGCCTTCCCCCTTTTACATGGAATTTCAATCCATATAGATTCTACAGCAGATTTTGTTTCCTGCAAAACTTTAATCCTTTCTGACTCAATGCCCTCTCTAACATAGAGAGCAACCCCTCCACCAATTTGATCAGCTCTATCATTACGATATAGTTTGTACCCAGGTATCACAGTGTCCCCACTGGTTGTCCTCCTTCCACCATGTCTCTGATATTCCAATCATATCTAACCTTTCATTTAGTGCTATATATTCTTACTCTCCCATCTTATTTTTTAGACTTCTAGCATTTGCATACAAGCATTTTAGAGAATGTATTTTACTCATATTAATTTGGCTATTGTTAGACATGGGTAATTTGGGATCTTTAAGCTCAGTCTGCTCCATACTTGAGGGCATTTGGGCTACTTTACTCTTTTGTGGAACCTCTCTGCTTTTGGTAGTATCCTTCAAAGATACATTCTTCCGAACCATCCGCTCTTGGGCGACTGTCGGCTTTCCCCTAATATCTAGTTTAAAAGCTGCTCTATCTCCTTTTTAAAGGTTAATGCCAGCAGCCTGGTTCCATCCCGGTTAAGGTGAAGCCCATCCCTTCGGAAGAGCCCCACCCACACCTATCTCTTAAAAATGCATAATTGGGCATCATACTTTTAAGTATCAATCTTTACTCTGTGTGTGTGTGAGCCCGCTCCCCCTGCAGGTAAAAGAATGCGCTTATGATTTTTGGAGTTTGTGGGGCTGTCAGGGTCTATTGGTTTGATTGACTTTTGTTGCTCTTTGCTGCCTCTCAGAAGCTGCTGCCCTAGATGACCAGGTTGGACCAGCCCTGGCTGCTGTGTAAATGCATAAAGTTAAGCTCTGAGGCCAGTACCTGCTTTGTACACTGACTGACCCAGACCTTATGCATATACTGATTCAATGGGAAAGTACCTTCTAACAGCTCGGACCTTGAGTCAATGGCTCAAAGGGAGGCGAATTCCCTGCTGGGTCACTCTCACTACTCTTCACAAGGGTCTGTGTTCCTTGCTGACCTCCCATCAAGTGCCAATCAGGCCTTATTTTATTTAGCTTCTGCAGTCTCCCAGAATCAGAAGTGCTGGTGCTGTGACTACAGCTCTCTTGGGAGTACTGTCCAATCCTGCCAAGATGCCACTTCCAGATTACCATCCCCTGCTGGGATTCCCTCTGAGTGAGGTGTAAGAGAAAGAGACTGGTAAACTCTCTTTCTCTCAGTCCCTGTAATCAGTGGTGGGATTTGACTGATTAGGACCAGTTCGCGCAAACTGGTTCCTGCCACGGCCAGCGTTTGCCAAACTGGGCCAAAAATGGCATCCCGATGCCAGCGCTGCACTGGCAGGAATCCCACCACCTGCCGGTAGTTTGACGGCATCGGAGGACCGCAGCATCGGGGGGAGCCCCTAATGCTTTCAAACCACTGGCGGGTGGTAGGATCGGACTGCTGGGCCACCAAGGAGTTACTGACCTGCAGTGGCCACCAGTGGCCCAAGTGTGCGGTGCCGGCAATGCAAACATGTGCCGTGCTGCCACCCGCTTGGTTCTGTCAGTGGCGGGATCGAACCGAACCAGTTCCTGTTCAGATAGAATCGCGCCACTGCCTGTAATCCAGACATACCAAGCGCCCATCTCTTATTAGAGTAGAATAGAAGCTATTATCTTGCTGCCAGAGATATTTACTCAGTGCAGACCTTGAAATTGTTTTGCTTTGTTTTTCCCCCTGTGATTCCTTAGTAAGCGGCAAAGTCACTTAGAAATGTCAGGGGTGCAGTGGGGTGTTGTTTATCCTGTATAACTAAGGAGCGGGGACTAAACTAAGCTGCAAACCCCTGTCAAGAGACGGATCTGAAACATGTCAGATGTACACTCATCTGTGGGAAGCTAAAAGCCTACAGGCAGACAAAACAAAGTCAGGTCCTGGTCCACAGAAGTGATCAACAAAGGAAAGTTACAGAATTCAACACAAGACACCCTAACCACAAACCATCCTATTCCTTCCTGAAACTCAAGAAGCCAAGTGATGGGTTTCCATGGTAACAATGTGATCCTATTAGAAGCCACATACAATTTGGCCTTTGAATAGTCTTGAGGACATAAGAAAATACATCCTAAAGTACAAAAAGCAGGGAAGTAGCCTATAAAAAGACAGTAGCACCGGGAAAGGAAAGGAGAAACAGAGTGAAAGAAAGCAGAATTAAGACCGAAAGGACCAGATATAATCTCTGGTAGGCCAAATGCATAAGCAAGAAAGACTGAGAGAGTTTACATAAAAAAATTAGATGAGAGAGTTAGAATATATAGCACTAAATGAAAGGTAAGATATAATTGTCATCTCAGAGACATGGTGGAAGGAGGACAAACAATGGGACATTGTGATACCAGGGTACAAACTATATCACCAGGGGCGGCTCTATAATGAGGCCGACTGAGGCGGTGGCCTCAGGAGGCAACTTTTTTGGGGCAGCAAAAATTGCCCCCCAAAATACCGCCTCACTCGGCCTTCAAAATCAAAAAAACAACAACAAAAAAAAACGGTCGCAGAACCTGCTGCTGCTACCGCAGTGGCAATAGTAGCAACTTGTGTGACCGGTTTTTTTCTTTTCAATTTCCCTTCAGAAGGTTGGGCTGGGCTGTGGCTGGGCTGGGGGGGGGGGAGGGTAGCACTGGAAATAGTAATGGACTGATGGGGGAGGGCTAGGACTGGATATGGGCTGATGGGGAGGTTAGAACTGGAAATGGACTGATGGGGGTTAAGAATGGAAATAGGCTGATCAGGAGGGGGGGCTAGGACTGGTAATGAGCTGATTGGTGGGGATAGGCCTGGAAATGGGCTGCTTAGGGGGGCTAGGACAGGAAATGGGATGATTGGGGGGGCTAGGACTGGAATTGGGGGGGTTAGGACTGGTAATGGGCTGATGGGGGGCTAGCATAGGAAATGAGCTATGACTGGTAATGGGCTGATTGGGGGGCTAGGACTGAAGTGGACTGATAAGGGGGATAGGACTGGAAATGGGCTAATGGGGGAGGGGAGGAAAGTGCTGCTGGCCCTGGAAGAAAACTAGGGGCTAGAGCTACAAATGGGCTGATGCGGGGGGGGGGAGAATAGGACTGGAATGGAGCAGATACTGAGAGGGTCTGCCAGTGGAAGGAGGGAACAGGACGGGAGCTGACATGGGGGAAGGAGGGGGCTGGAATGGAGCTGATACCTCAGATGTACTGAAGGGGGACTGGAAGGGAGCTGACACTTGGGGATGGGAGTAGTAGGTGGTTGGGTTATGGGGAGCAGGCTGGAAGTGAGCTGACGTGCAAATGGCACTGGAAGGGGGATGGACAGAGGGTAGGACAACTGGAAGGGAGCTAACTGGGGGGGGGGGGTGGTACAGAGTGGACGTGAGCTGATACCTGGGATGGTATCTGGACTAGAAGGGGCTGGTCAGTGGGAAAGGAGGGGGACTGGAAGGAAATGGACACCAGTGGCAGTCGTGGGAATGCAAGGCGATTGACATTGGAAGGTACTGGGAGGGGAGGACTGGAAAGGGGGCTGATACTGGGGAGGGTTACTGGAACTGGAAATGGGCTGATGGAAGGAAGTGAAGAAAACAAAGAGATAAGAAATGGCAGATGGACCATAGACCACAGAAAGAGAGCTAAGAGAAAACAGGAAAGCAGAAGCCTCAGATCGGGATAAGCATGATCAGAGAATAAAATGGTCAGACAACAAAGGTAGAAAAATAATTTTATTTAATTTTAGTGATTGGACTTTGTGCTATTTTTATATTTTACACAGTATTGGGGAACTGCATCTCTTATTTATCTGATGTTGCACTGCATGTGGAGTCTGGCTTCTTGTGGTTTCAGTTTAAATTTTGTCTACATATTTTTATTTTTACTTTAGATTGTGGTTACTTATTCTGTACTTGCTGAGGGTCTGTGTTCCGAGTGTGTGACTGAGGCCAGGTGTTCTCTTAAAATGGAGTTTGTACATAAAGATCTATACTATACTGTAGTAATTTGACTTTTTCAGCTTTTCAAATAGGTGTATGGATGTTCCAGGGTCCACTGTAGTATTTACAGTGATCTTTTTTTAGATGGGTTCCTTATGTGATTTTTGGAAGTTGGTGCTGATATGGTATGGTATGGTATGGTAGGTTTGCTCTTTGTTGTAGGGGTTTGTATTAGTTCACAATATGCTTGGTACTGGAGAATGGTTGTTGTTGTTGTTGTTAATGAGATGATCAGAATCAGATTTATTTTTTAAGATATTGAGTTCTGTGGGTGAATGTCCTGGTTCTGCTCTGCACCCACTGTGGGTGCAAAATATATGTTGAAAAAGAAAAAGCAAGAACCATAACGCAGTTTATAACAACAAAATAAAAATGAGTTATAATTTAGTTTTATAAAATGTGCTGTTGGTTCTCGCTCTCTTTTAGTTCCTTGGTGTGCAAACATCTTGCATTTCCTCAATATAATCTAATCGGTTTTTTGGTTTGGTTCAGTCCCTGATTGGAGTTCTGAAAAAGCCCCGCCCCCCTCTACGGTGGTGGGGGTGGGGGGGGGGGGTGCCATCTTATCCTTCGCCTCAGGCAGCAGATTGCCTTGAGCCGCCCCTGTATATCGCAATGATAGAATAGATCAAATGGGTTGCACTCTAGGTTAGAGAGGGCATTGAGTCACACAGGATTAAAGTTTTGCAGGAAACAAAATACACTGTAAAATCTCTATGGAGAGAAATTCTATGTAAAAAGGGGAAGGCAATGGCAGTGGGGGTGTACTATCGACCTCCTGGCCAGAATGAACAAATGGATGATGAAATGCTAAAAGAAATCAGGGAAGCTAACAAAAGTTACAACAAAGTAATAGTGGGTGATTTCAATTACCCTGGTATGGACTGGGTCAGTGTCACAGTAGGACATGCTAGGGAGATAAAGTTTCTAGATGAATAAATGTCTGCTTCTTGGAGCAGCTGATTTGTGAACTGACAAGAAGGGAAGCTATTTTGGACACTAGTCCTTAGTGGAACACAGGATTTAGTGCAAGACATAAGGTTGTTGGTGCCATTTGGCAACAGTGATGATAGCATGATTGCATTTGATTTAAAAAATGGATGGAGGACAGCAAGGAAATCCACAATACCACTTTTGAACTTTCAAAAGGGATATTATGATAAAATGAGGAAAACAGTTAAGAAAAAACTAAAAGGAGCAGCTGCAAAGGTTAAAGATTTGCATCAAGCATGGTGTTGTTTAAAAATGCTAGCTTGGAAGCGCAGACCAATTGTATTCCACGCTTTAAGAAAAGTGAAGGAAGGCCAAAAACCTGCCAGCATGGTTGAAAGGAGAGTTCAGAGAGGCTGTTATAGCTAAGAGAGAATATTTCAGGAAATGGAAAAAGGAGCCAAATGACAAAAATGGGAAACAACAGATGCACTGGCAAGTAAGATGCAAGTCATTGATAAGGTAGGCTAAGAAAAAACGTGAAAAAATGCTTGCCGTGGAATCCAAACTGCATAATAAAAACTTTTTCAAGTATATTTGTAGCAAAAAACGCATGAGAGAGTCAGGTGGACCATTAGATGATAGAGCGGTAAAGGGGTGCTAAGGGAGGGCAAGACCATAGTGGAGAGACTGAATATATTCTTTGCTTTAATCTTTACTGAAGATGTAGGGAAGTTACCCATGCTTGAAATGGTATTTAGAGGTGATGTATCAGAAGAATTGAAAGAAATATTGATAAACTGTGAAGATGTATTACAAGTATTTGATAAACTCAAGAGTAGCAAATCACCTGGAATGGATGGTATACATCCAAGGGTGTTAAAAGAACTGAAACATGGGGGGGGGGGGGCGCTAGTGAGCCCGAGAAGGAATGGCCGCAACTTAGATTCGCTCCATCCCGGGACTTCCCTATCTTTAGCCAACAATTGCAGAAAAATAACTTTTTCCCCCCGTGTCTATCTGCCCCCGGGAGGGGAAAGTGTGGGGAACCACTCCACTGCGAGAGAGAGTGATTGGTGGCGATACGCAGGCACGGGAGGAAGAAAAGCATACCTCCGAGGCCGGAGCCTCCTCGTAACACCGGCTCCCTCCTGCCGTAAACGCTGGTAGAAAGAACGCAGATCTCTGCGGTGTAACCCGCGACTTTAAGCCCGCTGCCACAACGACCCTGTCTGGATCGCCCGCCCCCTGAGGGAACGTGGTCAGTTGCCAGTAGGCCGTCCGGTGAGCAGCGATCTGCACAGAGTGAAGACCTGCGGGCAATATTGCTGGGGAGCGGACTGTGAAGAATACTTGGGCCTGCAGGGGCAGCAACTGCATTCTACCACCTCCCGGGGCTCCCAGCTTGACCGCAACGCTGCATAAAGAGGTGAGAACCCGCATCACCCCCCCCCCCCCCGAGCTAAAGCTTCCTGGTCCTTGCCTGAGGAAACTGGCGGCCATTACCACGTGACCTTGGACCACACAGGCGTCCCTGCGTTCCAGGCACTTTTGGCGGGAACAACCCCCACTAGGGCCTTTGAGCCGTGCTGAATCCTGTGTGTGCCTTTTTTCAGCCCTGTGACGAGCATTGACATGCCGACTGGAATCCCATTGCTGCCTCCTGATCTTTGACTCATCATTGCTGAGGGCTCCCTACTGTGCTGCAGAAAGCATAGCAACTGCATAGCTTGCAGGGCCATCTGGAGTACACTGAACATTGCTACCTGCCTTTTAGGTGCATTGCCACCTGCTGGTCACGAGCGGGACTTTACCTCTCTTTGCTTCCAATTGTCCCTAATACTAATTTTCCAGTGCTCTGAAGCCTCGTGGGGTAGACTTCATGGCTACTAAAGCCAAGGGCCTTGAGCCCCGAGACGGTGTGCGGGCCTCCCAACGCCTGCAGGGCAAGAATGGAACACAGACTACCCCGCCTAGAAAGGCGCTGTCCAGCGGATCTGGGGACAAAACAACAAGTGAGCTTGAACATGATTCCGCAGCGCCCTCCTCTCATGCCCTCTTGCAGAAGGAACTTTGAAGGGGCTTTGAAGAGCTAGCGAATGAATTCCGCTCCATGAGTGAGAAGGTGATGAGCTCAGTGGCAGAGCTCAAAGCGGATATAAAAGACTTAGGCACTCGTGTGGAAGAGGTTGAGACAAAAATTGGGGATCATGATGGTACCCTGGTGGACTTACAGTGTGCACTTGACAGACAGCGTGCGCAAGCATTGGAACTGACTTATAAAATTGATGATATCGAAAACAGATCTCGCCGCAACAATGTGCACTTCCGAGGCATCCCTGAAGTGGTGGGGGGCGCTGAAGATCTACAGGTGGTGCTCAATACCTTGATGGAGAAAATACTTACGCCCGAGGAATTTGCATCACAAGGTTCTGGGATGGAGATCGAGAGGGTACACCGTGCCTTGGGGAAGCCCCCAAACAACCAACCGCGCGATGTTATTGCCAGATTCCTGAGATACACAGACGCGGAGCTCCTTCTGCGACGGGGCCGAGAGAAAAAAGTGATCTACTTCCAGGACTCACCGGTCTCGGTGTACCAAGACCTTTCAGTCTTCACACTGGCCCGCCGGAGAGAGATGAAGCCAATCACAGCGGTGTTGAATAATAAAGGGATACGTTACTCCTGGCCTTTTCCCTTTCGGATGAACTTCCTTTTGGGTAACAAAAAAATTTCAGCCAAAGATTCTACGGAGGCCTGGAGAGCGCTGCGACAGGCGGGTTTGGTGGAAGATAATGCGCTGCCGGAACCTTCGGCCTCCACATCTCAGCGCTCTAAATGGACTCGGGTGGGAAGATCAACTTGAGACTCCTGGGACTGCTCGGGATAGTCTCCCAGCTATTGGAGGACTTCTCTCGGACTCTCTGGATATGGAGAAGCGTTGAGTATTGCATATTTGCATAAGGTAGCTTTGTATCACAATGGTTGTTAATATTCTAAAGGTTTAAGGTTCCCATGGGGCTTTAGAAACGTGTTCTGTGTTCAACTGGGGGGAGAAGAAATGGTCATTGGAATAGGGAATGGGGGATGAAAAACATCGTCAGCTGCTCTTAAACTGCAGACGGGGGGTATATTCTTACGGTAAACGTTAATATTTTACAGCATGGGGAACCGGGTGGAGCTGGATAAGGGGTTAGCTTTACCGTGACCTGTTACTCTGACAGGCAGATGGTACAGCTGGGAGGGAGGGATGGGTGGGATGGGAGAGAACTACACATAAGATTGCTTTGGGGAGAAGGGAAGGGGAGGAGGGCTTTCTGGATATCTACTGAAGATGGGAATTGGATATGGTGGGGGTGGGGAATATCTCCGAGTACTGCCAAAAGTTGGGGAAGTGAGAGAATATTTCTATTGTATCAGACTAGTGGCTCTGCGGGGTGGGGGACCTATAGCGGTAAAATAAGTTGATTACCTATGTTGAAAGTAATTTCTCTGAATGTAAAGGGTCTCAATTCCCCAGGAAAACGTTCCTTGCTGTTCGCAGAATTGAGATCCTTGAGAGCAGATATGGTATTTTTGCAGGAGACACACCTCTGTCCAAGCAAACAAGGGTGGTTAAAACACAAACCTTACCAAGAGGTATGGGTTGCTTCAGATGCAAATGGACGAAAGAAGTGTGGTGTAGCCGTGCTCTTCCATCAGAGCCTATCCCTCAAGGTTGAAGATGTTAAAAGGGATAATTTGGGGCGGTGGCTCTTCTTGAATGTGCGCCTGGAAGGCCATCTGTTAACGTTGGCCAATGTATATGCCCCCAATGCAGGCCAGGTGTCCTTCTTTGCGCAGCTTAAAGCTCATTTGGCCAAATTTGCAACCGGTCCTATCATACTCGGCGGGGACTGTAATACCCATCTGATCCCTCATTTGGATTCGACGGGTAAAGTAGAGCGGGAGACACGTGGGCCTAGTAAGGCGCTGCGGAACTTAATGCGTGATTTAGGCTTGCGCGACATTTGGAGAGACACACACGACGGGGAAAAAAGCTATACATATTATTCGCCGGTTCACCAGGTACACACCCGTATTGATTATTTTCTATTAGATCAGCGTTTGATGAACGAGAGGGTCGAGGCTGGGCATGGGACGCTGACGTGGTCGGACCATGCACCGTGCTGGATCATCCTACCTGCATATTTTTACGGCGAACAACATCGACTCTGGCGTCTAGATACTCGTTTTTTGCGGCGACAGCGTGCTGTTCAGGATCATGACCGTTTTCTCAAAGAATTTTTTGAACTAAACGACACCGGGGAGGTCCCCTTGCCAACGGTATGGGAAGCCTTTAAGGCTACCGCGCGGGGCCGTCTGATAGCAGAAGCAGCCCGTACTCGGCGGGCCTGAAAGCAGGAAAGCTGCCAATTAGAGGAAGAATCTCGACGTTTTCAACTGGAGCATGCTCGGACAGGCTCTAAGCGTGTCCTGCGCCAATGGCGGGCAGTCCAGGCTAAGCTGGAGGCATGTCGGCAACGTAACTTGGATAATATGCGACAGAAAATGCGCCAAACCTTTTACGAGCAGGGGAATAAGGCTGGTAGGTATCTCGCCCTACGGCTCCGCCAGGAACACACCTCGAGGGTAATTCATGACATTCGAGATTCTCGGGGGCATAAGCGGTTGATCTTCAAGGAGATACGCGAAGTCTTTGCCGAATTCTTGGAACGACTGTATAGAGCGGAGCCAGTCAACCTGCATCAGGTGCAGGAGTATTTGCAATCAGTTACGCTGCCGCGGTTGACCAACGCGGACGCCGCTCAACTAGATGCCGAACTTACCGTAGAGGAGGTGGAGACAGCAATCAAACGGTTGAAGTCCGTGGGGCGCCAGGCGCGGATGGCTTTCCCGCTGAATATTATAAAAAATTTAGAGTGCAGCTGGCACCGACTTTGATGGTGCTCTTCAATGAAGTGTTGAGGGGAGTGCCGCTGCCCCCCTCTCAGCGCGAAGCTCTTATAGCTATGATACCTAAGCCGGGTAAACCCCTACAAGAGGCAGCTTCTTATCGCCCAATCTCCTTGCTCAACACGGATGTAAAAATCCTAGCATCTGTGTTGGCAGCTCGACTGAACCGGATTTTGCCAACTTTAGTACACCCAGACCAAGTCGGGTTTGTGCCGGGCCGACAGGCAGCGGACAATATCCGGCGGATGCTTCAGGTTATCCATGCTGCGTGACAGGACCCCCAGCCGGCACTTTTGGTAGGAGTTGATGCTGAGAAAGCTTTTGATCGTGTTAGTTGGGGCTTTCTGTGGAGTGTCCTTGAAGTGATGGGGTTTGGCCCTAATTTCCGGCGTTGGGTTCATAGCCTGTATCATGAGCCTAGGGCACGTGTCCGCATTAATGGGGGTCAGTCTGCAAGTTTTGCCCTGGAAAGGGGCACCCGGCAGGGTGTCCTCTATCGCCATTGCTATTTGCGTTGGTGATGGAACCCTTAGCACAGCGTTTTCGTGATCACTCCGACATACTGGGTGTTCAGGTGGGCTCAGCGGAATATCGAATAGCACTTTTTGCGGATGATATCATATTATCCCTGGTGGATCCGATTGTATCTCTCCCTGCTGCTTTGCAACTTTTTGCCGCCTTCTCTCAGGTCTCGGGGTTCCAGATTAACTACACTAAATCTGAGATTCTAAATGTTGGGGTCCCAGACGTGGTCTGCTCGCAACTGAGGGCCACATATCCCTTTCGTTGGGTCACAGGTACCTTACGCTATTTGGGAGTAAATCTAACGGTTGACCGTGCGGCTCTTTATAAGGAAAACTATAACCCACTCCTACAGCAGGTTAGACAGGACCTTGAGTCTTGGGCTGGGTTGATGTTGTCCTGGTTTGGGCGCATTGCAGTGGTTAAGATGGTGGTTCTTCCGAAGTTCCTATACCTCTTTCAGGTACTCCCTATCCCGCTCCCGCAGGGAGTTTTGGCTACCTGGCAGGCAATGCTGATGAAGTTTATATGGCAATTCCGTCGACCCCGCATAGCACGTCGAACTCTATATATGCAGACCCGCCGTGGAGGTATGGGGATGCCTAACCTCCAGTGGTATTATGTGGCAGCGCAATGTCGTGCGGGAGTGGAGTGGATGGACGCTGACAGTCCCAAGCGCTGGGTTCAGTTGGAGCACTGTCTCTCGGGGGGAGCGGGACTGGGAGATAAACTGTGGCTCGGTTTTGGACTGCGAGGAGGCCCGCGCTCAAACAACCCCTATATCCTGCATGCTCTCCAATGCTGGGACAGGCCTTTTCGGTCTCAGAGGACAGAATTGACTCCCCTAGCGCCCATTGTGGATAACACTTTGTTTCCCCCAGGGATGAGTGATCAGGTATTTCGAGTGTGGGGGCATAGGGGACTTAGCCGAGCTGGACACCTGTTTGATGAGGGACAGCTGCACTCTTTTCGGGCCCTTCAGGAAGATTTTGAGCTGCCTGATTGTCATGTCTTCCAGTATACGCAAGCGGTTCATTGGGTGCGGGCCAGGGCTGTTCGCTCTCAGGTTGCTCGTGACTTGTCAGATGTTGAACGCTTGTGTGAAGGGAGCATCACTACGAAAGGTCTTATTGCTGCCTTGTACGCTCAGCTACAAGAGCGGCATTTGGGACTCGGGAAGCATAGAGAGCAGTGGAACCGCGACCTGACTCTTAATTATTCGGAGCAACGCTGGGAGCAGGTTGAGGGGAGATTGTGGAAAAGCTCGGTGGCGGTTAATGCTCGCGAAACTAATTATAAAATTCTCTACCGATGGTACATGACGCCTGAGCGGATTGCGCGTGCATATCCTGGGGCTTCCGCCTTGTGCTGGCGGAATTGCAGACTGAAGGGCACCTTGGCACATGTCTGGTGGTTCTGTCCTCGTATTCGCACCTTCTGGAGGGGGATCCAGTATCACTTAAAACAATTGGTTGGGCTGCACATCCCCTGGGATCCGGGTATCTTTCTTTTTGGTGTGAATGTCCCGGGAGCCAGAACCCCTCAGCTTGCCCTGATTCGACATGGTTTGAATGCGGCTCAGCTGGCGCTGGCGGCTGCTTGGAAGCAGACCTTGGCACCCTCCTTCTCTAATTGGTTGGAGCGGATGTGGGACACGTACGCCATGGAGCGTGGGGTGGCGGCTGGAAAACTACGCCTGCCTCAGTTTGAACGAGTGTGGGAAGCCTTTATTTTGAAGTACAGTTCTTGAATGCCCCAGGGCCGACTACACTCCCTGGCTATGCTGACTATACGCAATCATGAGAGGTGTTGTCTTTGGGCATTTTTCCCATTCCGCATGACCTAATATAGTAATGCTCTCTCACCAATCTTACTAAGCATGGAGAGTCTTAGAGGAAGGCAGGGGATGGAGGGGGGAGGGTGGGTAGGGGGTTTAGGGGGTTTGGGAGGGTAACTAGTGTAGGTGGGTAGGGTGGTTTGGGACTGCTACAGAGTAATAAGCGGGGAGTAGGGGATAAAAAAGAAAAGGCTCAGCGTTTTGCTTGTGAGTTCTCAATTGTCTTGTTTGTTCGTGTATTTTGCTTGCAACTCATGACCTTACTGTTTCCCTGTAACTTTGTGCTGCCTGTAAATAAAAAAAAAAAAAGAACTGAAACATGAGATTCCAGACCTACTATTAGTAATCCGTGAACTATTATTAAAATCATCTGTAGTATCTGAAGATTGGAGAATGGCCAACGTAACCCCAATTTTTAAAAAAGGATTCCAGGGGTAATCCAGGAAACTACTGACCAGTAAGCCTGATGGCAATACCGGGCAAAATAGTAGAAGCCATTATAAAGAAAAAAATGACTAAATATTTATTTATTTAGACAGTTTTGTATACCGCCTTATCCTTCAATCAAAGTGGTCACACACAATTGGGGGATACATTTAACACACAGGGATATGAGACACATACACTAATACTTACAGGGAACATGGGCTATGGAGGGTTAAGTGGCTTGCCCAAGACCACAAGGAGCATCTGTGGGACTAGAAACCCCAGTCCTTCCGGCCCAAGGTTGCTGTCCTCTAGTGGGATTTGAACCCCTGACCTTCCGGCCTGAAGTACCTTCCCCAACCACTAGGCTACTCCTCCCTAAAATATATTGTTAGGGATTAATGGGAGAAAGCCAACATGGATTTAGCCAAGGAAAGTCTTGTCTTAACTAATCTGCTTTATTTTTTTGAAGGTGTGAATAAAGAGGTAGACAACGATGAGCCAGTCGATATAGTGTATCTGGATTTTCAGAAAGCCTTTGACAAGGTCCCTAATGAGAAACTCTTGGCAAAATTAAAAGTCATGGGAGAGGAGGCAGTGTACTATTGTGGATCAGGAACTGGTTGAAAGATAGAAAGCAGAGAGTAGGGCTAAATGACCAATTTTTTCAATGGAGAAAGGTGAATGGTGGAGTACCCCAGAGATCTGTGCTTGGCCCGCTGCTTTTTAACATATTTATAAATGACCTGGAAATGGAAATAATGAGCGAGGTGATCAAATTTACAGATGACACAAAATTATTCAAAGTTATTAAAATGCAAGAGGATTGTGAAAAATTGCAAGAGGACCATGATAATTTGCAAGACTGGACATCCAAATGGTAGATGAAGTTTAATGTAGACAAATGCAAAGTTATGCACCTAGGAAACAACAACCCAAACTATGGTTACACGATGCAAGCTTCCACATTAGGAACCACCACCCAGGAAAAGGATTTAGGCATCATCGTGGATAATACATTGAAATCCTCCACCCAGTGTGCAGCTGTGGCCAAGAGAGCAAATAGAATGCTAGGTATCATAAGAAAAGGAATGGGGAATAAAACCAAGGATGTTATAATGCCTCTGTATTGTTCCATGGTGCGACTGTACCTTAAAAACTGTGTGCAATTCTGATCACCATATCTTAAAAAGAATATAGTAGAATTAGAAAAGCTATAGAGAAAAGCCATCAAAATGGTGAAGGGGATGGAAGGATACCCCTATGAGAAAAGGCTTAAAAGGTTAGGGCTCCTCAACTTGGAAAAGAGACAGCCGAGGGGAGATATGATAGAGGTCTATAAATTAATGAATGGAGTATAACGATCAAATGTAGATTGGTTGTTTACTCCATCAAAAAGTAGAAAGACTAGGAGGACATACAATGTGTTTATGTTTATGTTTATTGAGATTTGATATACCGCTCAGGCCAAAAGGCATTAGAGCGGTTTACAATACTATATCATTCAAGGAAAATAGGAAAAGAACACAATTTATATGATAGGACAGATTAAAGGACAGAGACAGTCATAAAGGCAAGATAAAGAGATATACACTGAACATTACCACAATAAGTAAGCATGGATAGTCCAGCCAAAGTTATCGATGTAATTTCCAGCAACAGACGCCACGGACCAACGCCTAAGGGCCACGCCAAAGGGCCCGCAAGGCGCGGGCGCGCCTCTGCAACAGCAGATTTTATGCCGTTCTTCATGGCTGCTGATTGGTGGCTGAAGGAGGAGGAATGGGGAGCTCCTGCTCTCACCCCCGATGTAATGGCTGTTCCCCTCGCGCCTCTGCAACGGCAGATTTTATGCCGTTCTTCATGGCTGCTGATTGGTGGCTGAAGGAGGAGGAAGGGGGAGCTCCTGCTCTCACCCCCGATGTAATGGCTGTTCCCCTCGCGCCTCTGCAACGGCAGATTTTATGCCGTTCTTCATGGCTGCTGATTGGTGGCTGAAGGAGGAGGAAGGGGGAGCTCCTGCTCTCACCCCCGATGTAATGGCTGTTCCCCTCGCGCCTCTGCAACGGCAGATTTTATGCCGTTCTTCATGGCTGCTGATTGGTGGCTGAAGGAGGAGGAAGGGGGAGCTCCTGCTCTCACCCCCGATGTAATGGCTGTTCCCCTCGCGCCTCTGAAACGGCAGATTTTATGCCGTTCTTCATGGCTGCTGATTGGTGGCTGAAGGAGGAGGAAGGGGGAGCTCCTGCTCTCACCCCCGATGTAATGGCTGTTCCCCTCGCGCCTCTGCAACGGCAGATTTTATGCCGTTCTTCATGGCTGCTGATTGGTGGCTGAAGGAGGAGGAAGGGGGAGCTCCTGCTCTCACCCCCGATGTAATGGCTGTTCCCCTCGCGCCTCTGCAACGGCAGATTTTATGCCGTTCTTCATGGCTGCTGATTGGTGGCTGAAGGAGGAGGAAGGGGGAGCTCCTGCTCTCACCCCCGATGTAATGGCTGTTCCCCTCGCGCCTCTGCAACGGCAGATTTTATGCCGTTCTTCATGGCTGCTGATTGGTGGCTGAAGGAGGAGGAAGGGGGAGCTCCTGCTCTCACCCCCGATGTAATGGCTGTTCCCCTCGCGCCTCTGCAACGGCAGATTTTATGCCGTTCTTCATGGCTGCTGATTGGTGGCTGAAGGAGGAGGAAGGGGGAGCTCCTGCTCTCACCCCCGATGTAATGGCTGTTCCCCTCGCGCCTCTGCAACGGCAGATTTTATGCCGTTCTTCATGGCTGCTGATTGGTGGCTGAAGGAGGAGGAAGGGGGAGCTCCTGCTCTCACCCCCGATGTAATGGCTGTTCCCCTCGCGCCTCTGCAACGGCAGATTTTATGCCGTTCTTCATGGCTGCTGATTGGTGGCTGAAGGAGGAGGAAGGGGGAGCTCCTGCTCTCACCCCCGATGTAATGGCTGTTCCCCTCGCGCCTCTGCAACGGCAGATTTTATGCCGTTCTTCATGGCTGCTGATTGGTGGCTGAAGGAGGAGGAAGGGGGAGCTCCTGCTCTCACCCCCGATGTAATGGCTGTTCCCCTCGCGCCTCTGCTACGGCAGATTTTATGCCGTTCTTCATGGCTGCTGATTGGTGGCTGAAGGAGGAGGAAGGGGGAGCTCCTGCTCTCACCCCCGATGTAATGGCTGTTCCCCTCGCGCCTCTGCAACGGCAGATTTTATGCCGTTCTTCATGGCTGCTGATTGGTGGCTGAAGGAGGAGGAAGGGGGAGCTCCTGCTCTCACCCCCGATGTAATGGCTGTTCCCCTCGCGCCTCTGCAATGGCAGATTTTATGCCGTTCTTCATGGCTGCTGATTGGTGGCTGAAGGAGGAGGAAGGGGGAGCTCCTGCTCTCACCCCCGATGTAATGGCTGTTCCCCTCGCGCCTCTGCAACGGCAGATTTTATGCCGTTCTTCATGGCTGCTGATTGGTGGCTGAAGGAGGAGGAAGGGGGAGCTCCTGCTCTCACCCCCGATGTAATGGCTGTTCCCCTCGCGCCTCTGCAACGGCAGATTTTATGCCGTTCTTCATGGCTGCTGATTGGTGGCTGAAGGAGGAGGAAGGGGGAGCTCCTGCTCTCACCCCCGATGTAATGGCTGTTCCCCTCGCGCCTCTGCAACGGCAGATTTTATGCCGTTCTTCATGGCTGCTGATTGGTGGCTGAAGGAGGAGGAAGGGGGAGCTCCTGCTCTCACCCCCGATGTAATGGCTGTTCCCCTCGCGCCTCTGCAACGGCAGATTTTATGCCGTTCTTCATGGCTGCTGATTGGTGGCTGAAGGAGGAGGAAGGGGGAGCTCCTGCTCTCACCCCCGATGTAATGTAATGAAGCAACAATGTAATCCATTTAAGACTAATAAGAGAAAATATTTTTTCACTTAACTCATAATCAAACTCTGGAATTTGTTACCGGAGGATGTAGTAAAAGCCGTTAGTGTAACTGGGTTTATAAAAGGTTTGGACAAGTTCTTGTAGGAAAGGTCCATAAACCATTATTAAAGAGGACCCAGGAAATATGACGGCAGATAAAGACCAGCATGGTCCATCTAGTCTGCCCAGCAAGGTGGCAAGAAATCCCCTGCTAACCCTGGGACAAGCATTGTGGAACCCATGTGCCTCTTTGGGAACCTGCCAGGTACTTGTGACCTGTATTGGCCACCGATGAAAACAGATACTGGGTTTGATGGGCCTTTATCTGACCCAGTACGACATTTCTTATGTTTTTTTCCATCTCACGGGTTCATCCTCATCCTTTGGACTTCTAACTCAATTGTAACTATATACCTGGGATATACCCAAGGATATTTACCTCATTTTCTATTCCCTCCCAGACTACTTCATTCTCGTCATAATAATGACAGTCCTCGGCTGGGGGCCATGCATTAGGAGTGTGCAGGAAAAAAATATTTTTGTTTAGTTTCCTGTGTTATTTTCAGGTTCTTTTTGTTTTTCTTTCATTTCATTTTTATGAATTTTTGTTTCAGGGCAAATTCATTAATTAAGAGGTGGCTGTGGCCCCTTCCCTAACAACCCACCCCAATCCCTCCCCCATCACAACCAAGACCCCCGATGACAACATGCACCTTCCTCCCAAGTGTATTATCAAACCCATCTCAAAACTCTCCAGCATTAGGCAATGAATCACCCTCCAACCTCCCTCCTCCCTGGTATTAGCATCACCCTTCCTCCCCCATCAATGAAGCATCAGAGTCCGTCCCTCCCCCCAGCACGTTCTGGGGTTGGTGGTGATGGTATATTTTCAGTCCAACCTTGCTGCTTGGGTTAAAAAATGCCGCTACTATTACTAGGAGTCAAGCTGCCAAATGAGGACTGTACCTGTCTCTGGTGTCAGCCTTGAGATTACAGAAAGTTGGATTCAGGCCTGGTTTGGAACCATGGAAATTGGAGTTTTAGGAGCTGGATTCTCTGGCGCAGAAGCAACCATAGAAACTGGAGTCTCTGGGGCTGGGCTCTATGATCAGAAGCAGGAACAACCATGGGAACTGGAGTATCTGGTGCTGGGTTCTCTAGAAAGGAAGCAGGAGCAGTCAGGGTTGAAGTCTCTGCAGCCAGACTGTCGGATTCGTTAACAGGAACAGCTGGAGTTGCAGTCTTGGAATTGGAGTCTGCAGTAAGAGAGCCTCTGAAACTAAGAGTGGAGGCATAGGTGTTGGAAGTAGGGGCACTGAAGCAAAGACAGCTGTAGCCTGTACTGGAATACCAGGAGCTGGAGCCTTGGAAGCAGGAAACAATGAAGGAAAGGGAGACATAACCTGAAATGGAATTCCAGAAGTTGGAGTCTGGAAAGTAAGAGCCTTTGATGACACATGACTTGAAGCTACAGACTTACAATTCTTTGGAGCAGGCGAGGGCACCCCAAAACTGAGGGTCATAGCAGTTACAAAGTTTTTCAGATTGCATAGAAGAGGGCTGTTCTCATCCAACAGGGGAGGCCAGAGTTGCCAAGTTTCCCATTTCCATGAGTGAGGTTTTAAGCCAGTCCTAGATTTCTGACAATCTCATCCTGATGCATTATGGGACCTGCAGTACTGATTCCATCTGGTAACATACCATACTGCATTGCAATGCAAATTTAAAAACAGAACTGGCAAAACTCACTCCTGGAATTGGGTAACTTGGCAACTCTGTCTTACACCACAAAGCAGTGGGGCATTTATAGTCTCTGATTCTCCCCATTTAAATCTGTGCTTCAAGTCCCTTAAATGCATCCCGAAGAGCTACGGGGTTCCCACCAGTGACATCACATTTCTTTTCTATCCAGTCTGAATAGGGACAGATTCCTTTCTACACATTCCTTCCTTATCACTTTGTGGGCAGAGGCAGAGAGTAATGACATGATCCTCCTTCCTCTCTGGGCATTCTGAAAGTGCAAGCAATGGTGCCACCCTAAGTTCCTGCCTGCTCTGCTCTCTGATTCTGGCCTCACCCACCAACGATGCTGAAATCGGGTTGCCAACTGGCTCTAGATGTGCCCACAGGTTCGATCCAGTCCTGGGTTTACCTCATTGCATGCAGGGATATGTAGTTCTGATTTCTCCATTGCACTCCATAAGAAAAGGAAAACTACAAGTAACTGCATGCAATGGGGTAAACCCAGGACTGGATCAAGCCTGTCGGGCGCATCTGGAGCCAGTTAGCAACCCTACGCTGAAAGCCTTCTGCCCGTGCTTGCCTGCTCTTTGCTCTGATTCTGGCCTCACCCACCAACGACGCTGAAAGCCTCCTGCCCACGCTTGCCTGCTCTGAGCTCTGATTCTGGCCCCACCCACTGACGATGCTGAAAGATGATGTCGGCAGCACTACTAGTTAAATTCAAGACACCAGCAGCGTCTATAGTTCTGTTTTACCTAGTTTTTGGTTTGCCTCTTTGCCTGTATCCCCAGTTTGTTTTTACTCTATATTTTGGTTATCTGTTGCAGCCTCCTGCCAGTGCTTGTCCGCTCTGTGCTCTGATTCTGGCCCCGCCCACTGACAATGCTGGAAGGTGACATTAGCAGCACTACCAGTTAAATTCAAAATGCCAGCGGCATCTGTGCTGTGGGTGCACACCAAAGGAATGTGCCCAAGGGGCATGCTCCTTGGGGTGATTCTAGAACGACAACTATGCTCTTCCTTATCCTTATAGCCTTTATGTTTATGTTTATTGAGTCACTTGCTGTACCACACCTTCATTACACCAGGACAGTTTACAAATATGTTTGCTTGCCTTCTGCTCCTCCTCACATTCTCAAGCTTGCCCTGCGGAGCTCAAAAAACACCCTAGACAATACCCATTGCAGCCTCTGGTGCCTTTGCCTCAGTCTTCGCCTTTACTCTTCCCCGTGGCAGCCATCCCCATCATCTGGAAGCCGCGCTCACCTCTTCTAGCGAGACCACTATCACATCAGCTTTTGCTATCGAAGGTAAGATTCCTCACTCCCTGTTTACCTCTGGCCCATTCAGCAACCCAGGTTCATTGGCTTAGTGATCTCAAATTTACCTTACTCAGCGGTAGATCTCTTAAAAGTAAACAGACCTCATCCTAGATATGCTTTTGTGACACAGCTTTGATGTGGCATGCCTGACAGAGACCTGGTTAAAAAACGGCGACAAACCCTATTTCCTGCACTGTGTCCCACCTGGCTTCATGGCCCTATCATCTCTGTGGCTTACTAGAACAGGTGGAGGAGTTGCTATCCTTTTTAAAGACTCCCTCCCCATCATGGAACTTTCAGGAGACCATTGGGTAGATCCAGAAAAACTAGTCATCAAACTTGGTACTTCCCACCCCTATCACATTCTCCTTTTTTACTGTGCACCTTCCCTTCAGAGTACACAATGGGACACCATTCATCAAACTCTTCTGGATATAGCGCTTGCTCTCCCCAACCTGCTCATCCTCGGAGACTTTAATATTCACTTTCACTCTCCAGCACAACTGCATGATTTCGCTTTCGTCAATTCCTGATCATAATTTTGTCCAATACATTTGCAGTTCAACACATTCAGCGGGACACACCCTGGACCCAATTCTGTCCCAGCACCGACATCTCCCTTCTCCCCCTTCCCTTGACTGATCACTCTCTGATTTGTTTCTCTCTCGGATCTGATAGTCCCCTCCAGCACTCCTTTGGCAACATCTCTTCCCCTTCCTACCTGAAGGCGCTTGACCCCTGAGTCCAAAGCCCAATTCCTGGCAGCCTCCGAGATCTTTCCACAAGACTTCCCTTGCTCTCTCTGGAAGAACAGACTGATCTCTAGGACTCCTCGCTGTCACACTAACTAGACCTTATCGCTCCTAAAATCCCATACCGGCCTACTGTCCATCGTGTGTCCCCCTGGTACCACTCTGGACTCTGCCTTCTAAAACAACAGCTAAGAGCAGTTGAACGAACATGACAGAAGTCAAAGGAGCCAATCCTACTACTTTCATTCAAAGCACACCACTGTCACTACAGATCTCAGGTTTTAGTTGTTAAAAGGGATTACTACTCATCCCTAGTTGCCACCTCCGCCCATGACCCCAAAACTCTTTTCGCTATCGCTGCCTGTCTTTCCAGACTACGAGCTTCCTCCTCCCCCCTTATGCCTCTAACAGAACCGTCCCCAGACATCCTTGCTGATGCCTTCAAGGCCAAAATCAATTCTGCTCGATCAGGCCTACCATCTTCTGACCCGTTCCTTCCTCCGCTATCCTCCAATTGGCCAGCCCCCTCTGCTACACACACTTGGCATAGCTTCAGCTCTCTTGATACCCCCCCCCCTCCCCCAGCTCTGTAGAGATTTCTCACGTCCTCTAGGAAATCCTCATGCTCCTTGGATCCCATTCCATCTGATTGGCTTGCGGAACCTTCCTTAGACTTTACTCCTTTCATCTGCTCCATGTGCTCAATTTGTGCTCCTCAACCGGCTCCCCCCCTCCCCTTGGAAGGGGTGCAGGGGGAGAGGAAAGGTAGTGAGGAGCAGAAGAATGAAGACATTTAAAGGTCAGAAGGAGGAGTTTCAATTGGATACGGAAACAGAAGGGAAGCCATGAGTACATTGAGGCTGGTGAAAGACTAATCATGCAGCAGAGTTCTGAATAGATTGAAGGGGAGAGAGATGACTCCGAGGGAGACCAGCAAAAAGGAGGTTGCAATAGTCAAGACAGGAAATAATTAGAGAGTGGACAAGTATTTTAGTAGGGTGTTCAGAGAGAAAGGGACATATTTTGTTAATGTTATAGAGAAAAATGACAGGTTTTAGCTATCTGTTGGATATGTGAGGAAAAGGAGAGGGAGATGACAGCAAGTTTATGGGCTGAGGAAATAGGAAGTAGAAGAGTGTTATCAACAGAGATAGAGAAAGGAGGAAGGGGAGAGGAAGGTTTAGGGGGAAAAATAAGAAGTTTGGTTTGGTCCATGTTTAGTTTCAAATGGTGTTGAGACATCCAGATGGCAATGTCAGAGAGACAGTCAGAAAAATATGAGGTGTAGAAGGATAGATCTGAGAATTGTTAGCATAAAAATGATACTGAAATCAATGGGAGAAGATGAGAGCACCAAGGGACTGGGTGTAGAGAGAGAAAAGGAGAGGCCCAGAATAGACCTTTGGGGTACACCAACTGAGAGAGGGATAGCAGTAGAAGAGGAACCACCAGAACAAACACTGAGAGAGTGATGGGAAAGAAGAAGAGAACCAGGACAACACAGAGCCCTTAAAACCAAGTGAGGATAATGTGTCAAGGAGAAGGTGGTGGTCAACAGTATCAAAAGCAGCAGAAAGGTCAAGAAGAATAAGGATAAAGTAGAGGCCCATAGATTTAGCCAGGAACAAGTCACCGAAGACTTTGGCAAGTGCTGTTTCAGTAGAATGTAAGGGGTGAAAGCCAGACTGAAAAGGATCCAGAAGGGCTTGAGAGGAAAGAAATTCAAGATAACGGTGGAGGACTGCACGCTCAAGAAGTTTGGAAACAAAGGGAAGAAGGGAGATGGGATGATAATTAGAAAGAGAGCTAGGATCAAGAGAAGGTTTATTGAGCAGGGATGTGACCACAGCATGCTTGAAGGCTGCAGGGACAGTAGCAGTGGAGAGCGAGAGGTTGAGAATATGTGAGATGGACAGGATGACAGAGGAGGAAATGGAGTTAAGGAAATGGATGGGGATAGGATCAGAAGAGCAAGTAGTCAGTTTGGAGGAGGAAAAAAGATAAGAGGTTTAATCTTCAGAGATCATGGAAAAGAATGAAAGGGTAATAGAGATAGATGGGAAAAGTTGGTATTGAAGTGGGGGAAGAGAGGATAAAGTTGTTCTAGCAGGGAACTGGAGAGTAATCCTGTGAATTTTGTTATGGAAAAGGTCGGCAAGGGTTTGGGCAGAAAGAGAAGGAGGGGGTCGAAGGGGGAGGTGCCTTGAGGAGAGAGTTAAGAGTAGAGAAAAGATGGCAGGGGTCAGTGGCAAGAGAATTAGTCAGATGGATATAGTAGTTTTGCTTGGCAAGTGCTAAGGCTGACTGTAAGGAGGAAAGTCAGAAAGAGAGCAAGATGTGAGCCAAATTTGCTCGGCTAAGCAGGCACAAGAGCAGAGATAGTGGGAAGTTGAGGACAACCAGGGCTGGGGTGTAATGCGTCTCACAGAATATGGGATGAGTGGATCAAGAGTATCTAGAGCAGAGGAGAGAGCAGTATTTAGGAAACTATAGCCTCATCAACAAATTTAGAAGACAAAGTGGAAGAAAGAGGTGATGAGACAATAGTGGAAAGAGCCAATGGATCAATAGCATGATGATTCCTAAAATGATAGGAGGAGACAGAGCAGATTGAGGAGGGGAGTTATTGAGGGTGCAGCTTAGGAGGTGATGATCAGAAAGGGAAGAACTGAGGTATGCAAAATTGGAGGGTAAACAGTTAGAGAAGAAAATCAAGTCAAGGCAGTGACCACACTGATGAGTAGGAGCGGACAAACAAAGTTGGAGATTGAAAGAGGAGGTAAAAGAAAGGAGTTTAGAAGTATAGTGGTCAGAAGGGTTATCAACATGAATATTGGAGTCACCAAGAATTAAGCGAGGGTGAAGAAGAATCTAAAAATAGGGAAAGCCAGCAATCAAAGTCAGAGAGAAAGGTAGAGATGGACTTATCAGGGGGTCTATAAATAGCAGCTATCTGGAGAGGTAATGGATTAAAAAGGTGGATGGAATGGACTTTAAAGGATTAAAATGAGTGAGACAGAGGTAGAAGAAGGGGTTGGAATTGGAAGGAAGGAGAAAGCAGAAACCTAACACCACCACCACGGCTAGTGGCATGAGGAGTGTGGGAAAATTGGTATCCACTGTGACAGAGGGCAGCAACGAAGCAGTGTCAAAGGGGAGGAGCCAGGTTTCAGTAGAAGCTAGAAGACTGACGGAGTTAGAAATGAAAAGGTCATGAGTAAAGGGGAGTTTATTAGAAATGGAATGTGCATTCCATAATGCACAAGAGAAAGGGAGAGATGAGGGGGAGAGGAGAGGAATATAGATGAGATTAGAATGGTTGAGAGAGATATGAGAGTGAGAGATTAGTCTAGGGGGGGCCAGGGTTAGGATTAATATCACCAGAAGAAAGAAGGAGAAGAGTACGAGGCAGAGAGGAGACGGAACAGTGGAAACGAGGGTGAGGTATTTTAAGAGAGGAGGGAGAGGGATGAATGAGAGGAAGAAAAGATGGAGTTCAAGAGCTGAGGAAAGGGAGAAAGACAAGATTGGGGAAGCGATAAGAAGAGAAGAGAGAGTAATAAGGAGGGGAGAATGAGGAAATTGGTATGAGGGAAGAAGGTTAGGGAGTGACCAAAATAAAAGCAAAAAATAATGTGGAGTCATGAGAAGAGAAGAGATGGAAGGGGAAGCAGCAGAATTAATATAAGAACTGTCTTAACAGTATTAATAGTGTTAAGTGGAAAGAATGATCAGTCGTACAGTGCAAAGGTATACACAGTGCTTCATGGACAAATGCAAGACCCTGTCCTCTCAATTGACTTAATGCAAATATCCACAGTAATTAGGTCCATGTATGGTACAGGCTGAGTCTTTAACTGATAGCACACAGTCACTGCTATAGTCCAGATCAATGGTAGTGTGATTTGCTTGTCATGCCAATGATCAATGAACTCAAGCACATCAAGTCCTGAACCATGCTTATCATCATCAGCTCAGTGCCTTGTTCTTAAGCCAAAGTATATGGAGTATGATCTCAGTCCTTCAGACTTACTGAAGTTCTCACCATAGTTTTTGCATCATGCCAAAAGACAGCTTTCTTCTGCAGTAAGAGGTAGGAAATTCTGCTTTAATTTTTGTAGAAATGCAGAACATTACCCCAGACTGCCACATGGCCAATTTTCTGTTTCCACTTCACTTTCCAGCAAATGGTTTGTAAATGCCGGTGGGACCAGATGTCATCTGGGTAAATGTGATGTAGTCTGGGTGCCACTTCTTCATTGCTCTAGGCCTTCAACTTGGAAAGGAGATGGCTGAAGGGAGACATGATAGAGGTCTATAAATTAATGAATGGGGTGGACAGGTAAACGTAGATCGGTCGTTTACTCAATCAAAAACTATAAAGACTAGGAGACATGCAATGAAGCTACAATGTAACCCATTTAAGATTAATAAGAGAAAATATTTTTTCACTCAACGCGTAATCAAACTCTGGAATTCGTTACTGGAGAATGTAGTAAAAACTGTTGGTGTAGCTGGGTTTAGAGAAGGTTTGGACAAGTTCTTGAAGGAAAGGAACATAAACCATTATTAAAGAAGACCCAGGAAATCCACTGCTTGCCCCAAGACCAGCATTGTGGAACCTGTGTGCCTTTTTGGGAACCTGCCAAGTACTTATGACCTAGATTGGCCACAATTGGAAACAGGATACTGGGCTTGATGGACCTTGGTCTAACCCAGTATGGCATATCTTATGTTCTTAAAACCAAAGGCATGAGGAAAATAACGTGCACTGTGCTGCAGACTCCACCCTAGCAACCCTCCTTTGCAGACTGTATGAACTATGTTGGTCATTAACTGCTATCCTCCACTATGTTACTATAAAATGACATCCTAGATTACACACACGCACACATACACATACAGACACAGTCCCACCACAAGAAAGACAGCAGCAGTACTAGCTTCCCTCACATATACACAGCCCTACCGCAGAACAGACACAGTATCGGCAGCTGCAATGTAACATAGATACACACACACACACACACACACACACATTTCTCTACAGCATAGGCAACAATAGTACAAAAGCAGAACAAGCTTCCTAGATATAATAAATCAACCATATGATTTAATCCTACTCTAGAGATAACATTAAGTTATGTACGGATCCGTACAGTTAACAAGCAGTATTCTCTGGGGGGGGGGGTTGCTGAAAATATTGGTTTGCACCAAACTTATTCAAAACCTTGATACAGGATACTGGGAATAGATCAAAATGAAAATAAAATTACCTAGAGCAGAACACGGCTGTGATTATTTGTTGTAATGCCTTTTGGTTTGTGCAGCATACCCGCCATCTTTTAATTCCTAATGGAGCACATTCGGCATCATTTATTGTAAGCTGTTTGCTTGTTGAACTGCAATTCGGTGACATTTTATTGCATGCCAGATCATCACAGCATGAACTGATCTAGCTGAAAACAGCTGAGTTGAGATTCAATCCTGAGAGATATGTTGTTTATAAAAAGATTTGATTTTCCAAGTTACTGGATCAATTCTCAAGGAGCTGGAGCTAATGACATGGAAATTGTTTCTGAGGTGAACTGCTCAACATTTATGATTTTAGTAGTTATCTTGTTCATATAGATGAGTAAAAACACCTGTCAGCTTTCTTACAGAAACACAGAAACATGATGGCAGATAAAGACCAGTCGACCTATCCAATCTGCCCTTCCATACCAACTACTGAGCTCTACAGTCCCTTTTCTCCTTTAGAAATATTCTGTGCTGGTCCCATGCTTTCTTGAATTCAGATTCAGTCTTTGTCTCTACTATCTCAACTGGGAGACTATTCCATGGATCTACCACTCTTTCCGTAAAGAAATATTCCTGCAACTTATTCCTGAGTCTACTTTCACCTTCATCCTATGCCCCATCATTGCAGAGCTTTCATTCAATTGAAACAGGCTCGCCTCCTGTACATTTATGACATGGAATTATTTAAATGCCTCTGTCATATCTCCCCTCTCCCTTCTTTCTTACAAAATATACATATTGAGATCTTTAAGTCTGTCTTATATGCCTTATGACGAAGCCCACTGGCCATTTTGGTAGCTAATCTCTGCACCGATTCCATCCTATTTATATTCTTTTGAAGGTGTGATCTCGAGAATAACACACAATACTTCCAGCCTTCAACCTTTATGCACCACCTCTCTGGAATTCCCTCCCCACCCCAATCTGCTCCATTTCTGACTTCTCTACATTCAGGAAAGCACTAAACACATCTTTTCCAACTTTATGAACAAGTAATATAGTCCCACCTGAGCAATCTCCGCCCTTAGATACATAAACCTACCCTGATCCAATCTCCTTACCTCAGCCAGATCCATTGGCTTATTACTGCCCATTGGCCACCTTGTAAATACTTCACCCCAATTACTATCCAAGTTGACCCCACTGTTCTAATCTAATTTGTTATCTTTAAAAACTGTTTTATGTTCGCTGTTCCTGTTCTTTAAATCTTGTTCTTCGTAATGAATGTTTCTGTTCCTTGTAAACCACACTGATTTCTAAATAGTACGGTATATAAAACAAAATAAATAAATAAAATAAAATGAGGTCTCACCAAAGACTTAAACAGAGGCACTATCACCTCCTTTTTCCTGCTGGCCATTCCTCTGCCTATGCACCGAAGCATCCTTCTGGCTTTTGCTGTAACCTTTAATACCTGTTTAACTATCATGCCCAGGTCCCACACTTTTTTTGTGGACAGAAATACTTCGCCCTCTATACTGTTCTGTTCACTTAAACTTTTGTAGCTCAAATGCACAATCCTGAATTTTTAAGCATTAAATCTCAGTTGTCAAATTCTTGACCATTCTTCAAGCTTTGCTAGAACCCTCCTCATGATAGCTACAACTTCCTGGATGTCAGCTCTATTGCAGATTTTGGTATCATCTGCAAAGAGGCAAACCTTACCCACTAGCCCTTCTGGGTTGTCCTTGTGTTATTGGTCTGTACCGGCCTAGTGGTTCCCTCCCCCCCCCCCTCACCCCCTCCCAACTTATCTTTTGTTTATTTCCTTAGTTTTTATTTTGTAATTTTTACTTTCTTTGTATTTTGTAGTTTTATCTTTCAACTTCATTATCAAGTTTTATGTTGTAAACAGCTTTGATGTACAACTAAAGACAGTATATAAAATGTTTTATAAACAAAAAACAATATCACCTCAAAAAGTGTTAAAAAGAATATAGTATGTAGATTACTGATCAAAAAACAGTTGTTACACTAATTAGGATAATTCAGGGCTTGCCTTAAATTACATTTTCAGAATCTATTTAAAATGTATGCTTTTATTTGGACTAAAACTTGATCAAGAGAAGATGAGGCAATATTTGCAGCATCTCATCCTCTTAAGATTTTGGAGAAAATAATGCAAGCATCATATTATCCACAGGCTAAACTATTTATCATAAAACAAAAATGTGCAATTGAGCGATAGCTGATTTGTGAGTTAAAGCCATGTAATTTTTGCTTTGCATTTCCACTGGTTTGACGTCACCATCCTCATCCAGAAAAGATTAGCAATCTGCAGAATAGAATTCAGACAAAGACAGAAAACAGTCTAAGAAAAATGTTGTTGTTGTTTTTTAATACCATCAACCCATAATAATAGTATGGCCCCTCAAAAGCAGGTGCTTAAATACAAAGCCTTAATTGAAGAAGTGAGCAGATTTACAAATAATCCAGGTCTGTTTTGATTTGCAATCTCTTATGGTTTGGATTCTTATCTGACACCGCTGCCAGCTCTGAAAGGGTTTGGATTTAATCCTAACAACTTCTCCCATTCTTCTTTCTAGCATTTCATCATATCTCAGACCACTGCCGCCTGTTCCTGCACTCTCAGGTATGGTAAGGGTGAGGGGTAGGCCTGATCATCAAGAGGTAGGCAGGGGAAAGCAGTAGGATCCAGTGGGTCTGAATTAGCAATGATTTTATCCCACGCAAGATCTATGGGGGGAAGAAAGCATTAATAAGATCAGACCCAGCACGCACAGATTCTGTACATTCCAGGCCTGATTTTATAACAGGATGCTGAAATCCAAAAGGGCACCTTTTTTAATCCTATGTTCTAAATGCAGCATAGGTGTATATATGCACATTTACAAAATATTTATTTAACTGTTTTTCTATACCGCCTTTCAGAATGTCAAAGCGGTTTACAAGCCACACTGGAGCAACTTAGTACATGAAACAGTCAGTGAGATAGTAACAGATAGTAGGCATCAAATATGGATTAATCATTACACATACACAATCAACCCCTGCAGCATTCAAATACCAATGAACATATTTTCATGTGCTCTAAAATTGGTGCAAGTGTGTGTGGGTACTCTCTGTATGCATACATATATGTTATATAATACAAATGTACATTGTAACTCTGCCTCAGCCCCACCCAAACTATGCTTCCAGATCATGCACAAGTAGGCGTACACATTTTTCATGCTCTTAGTAACAAAGTAAATGACGGCAGATAAAGACCAGCATGGTCCATCTAGTCTGCCCAGTAAGGAGGCCAGAATTGTAGAGCTGCACCTGCCGCTCTGAGCAGGTCACTCCCCCTCCATGCCTTTGCTTAAGATTGTACCTGCCTCTCCAGCAGTTACCCCTCTCTGTTTATGACGTATATACGTTTGCTTTGATTCCGTTGCCTTGCTATATAGGGTTCCTCTGTGTCTCAGGCCTTTTTCAGTTCCGTCACTGTTTTTGCTCCCACTGCCTCCTTTAGGAGGGCATTCCAGGCATCCACCACCCTTTCAATGAAGCATTTTCTGATGGTGCTTTTAGGTTTACCTCATTGCAACTTCATTTCATGTCCTCTAGCTCTACAGCTTGCCCGTCTTCGAAAAAGGTTTGTTTTCTCTTTAACACTCTTGAGGTATTTAAATGTCTGTATCATTCCTCCCCGTCCCTCCTCTCGTCTGGGGCATACATATTTAGGTCTTCAAGTCTTTTCTCATATGCCTTCTGGAGAAGGCCACATCTCATTCTGGTTGCTCAAACTTTTAACATGCATATGTGGTTGTGAAATAAAAGCCCTTTTCCATATGTAAGTCGGCCTGCACGTCCAGGCTGGTAGACTCTATTCTGATCCCGCGGACACATCTAGACCCCGCAGGATCAGAATCAGGTGCTACCACTGCACACCCTGATTTTGACCGGCCGTTCAGGGACAGGACATCTACAACTGAATTGGCCCCCACATGTAAATCTCTGCCATGTAAAGGGGGGGGGGCTACTCAGTTAACCGAGACAATGCTATACATTTTTAGGGGCTTGTTTACAAAGCCGCAGTAGCGGTTCGCGGTCGTTATCGGAGCCGCGGCCCCATTGAAATCATATGTTCTCATTGTAAAGTGGACTGTGTGTATTGGGGGTAAGCTAGCTTCCTTTCTAGATGATACTACATTTTTTTCTTTCACTTTTTAATTCTGAATGATTTATCTCTGCTATTTTCCAAGAAGATGGATTGCTTCATGTTGTAATTTTGATATTTATAAATCAATAATAATAATGAACTGCTTTTTGTTAGCAGTTTTGCCAGCAGCTTATGCTGAGAAGCGTGGAGCATACACTGGACTGGGCTGGTTCTGTACCATGCACAGCACCTTCTGATACTTTCTGAAGCACTCTTACAGTTCATATCCATGAAGGTTCTGTCTGCAATCTTTTCAGCTATAGGGACATTCACCCTCTTCCTCCCATGCACTGTGCACAGTGGAAGCCCAGGAGACCAGTCAAGGGTCACGTCAACATGTTGAATGATCTGATCGTCAAAACATTTCTCCCTGATGTTTTTCAGAGTATACTCACAAGGCATTTATTTCTGCAGAATTTGTGCTAGGAACACATAGGCGCCCATGTGCTTATCTCCATCTTGAAATTTAGGTGCCTGTTGAAAAATGACTCCAATAGGATAATTTTAGAAGTGGCCATTGAACTTGTATGACTGTTGAGCGCATACATTGCACCAGTTTCAAAGAGAAAGTATGGGCAGACCTTCCTTGGAAAATGACCCTCTCGAAAGTGCTTTTTCATTTACATCTGCTCTTTGACACACACAAATCAGATAGTTTATTGTGGGTATATGCATGCATATTTTAGAAAACAGATCTCAATATGTATACTTGGGAAGAAAGCTGGGAGAGGGAAGATATGCTAGAGATGTTTAAATACTGGCGTGAACGCACAGGAGGAGAGTCATTTTTAATTGAAAGAAAGCTCTGCGATGAGGGGGCATAGGATGAAGGTGAAAGGCGATAGACTCAGGAGTAATATGTGGAAATATTTCTTTACATAAAGAGCGGTAGCTGTATGGAATATCCCAGTGCAGGGGAAAAAGGGACTATAATAGTGATATGGAAGGGCAGACTGGATGGGCTGTACAGAGTGGAGGACTAGCCTACTGGTTAGGGCACTGGCTTGGGAACCAAGAGATCAGGGTTCAGTTCCCACTAGCACTCCTTGTTGCTTTGGGTAAGTCACTTAACTCTTCATTGCTCAGAAAAATCCAGTTTGTCAATGTCCCTTTGTAATGTACATTACCAAGTTTAAGTTACAATGCAACTGCTTTGACTGGTATAAAAAACCTGTTAAATAAATACATAAAATCTGCCATCAGGTTTCTGTGTTTCATAAGTCCAAATCCCACCCCAACAATGCCTCTGCTCAGAACTGAAAAACCTATGGCCCTCATTCTCAAATGCACCCTATTCCCCCACCGCTCTCTGTATACATCCTGTGAATCAGGATGGGGAGATTCAGTGGGTGGTGGGACTGGGGTGGAGCAAGGGCAGGTCAACCCAGCAGCACATACAGGGCCAATTCGGGTCGCAGCCCTGTACATGCCGCCAGGCCTGCTGGGATAATTTGCCAGATCATGACAGGGAAGCCACTGCAGGGAGGGGGGGGGGGATCACTGCCGCCACCCAATCCAGGCTGCAGGAGGCCAGCCATGGGTTAGGTGGTGGGGATTTGGGGGCCCAGAGTCACAGATGCCGGGGGAGCCTGCAGGGAGGACATCCACACAGGCAGAGGGGGAACACCGGGCCAACCTCGGGTGTGATTCTGGCTCCCACAGGAAAGTTTTGTTCCTGTGGACCAGAATCAGGTCCTAATGGCACTATCTTCAGCGGGGATGTCCAGAGGGCTGGACATCCCCCTTCCGGAAAGGGGCTCCACATGTCTAGGGGTGGTATGAACATAAGTTTAAATATATATACTCCAGGCAGGTTTAAAAAAAGTCATCTCCGCATATAAAATGTTGCATCACCTGCAGAAATGCCTTTTAAAATGACCCCCCTAACTGTGTAAGTAATTTTAAAGTAAGAATGATAGCAGATTTTATTTATTCTTAAAGTGCTCTCCTGGCAAATGGGATAGAGGAGGAAGGGTGAGAAAAGAGTCAGTGGTAGCACAGAATCTTAAAACTTCAGGAGATGGATGGAGTTATTTCTGTGATTACTTTGGAAACTACACAAAGTAAAGGATTCCCACTCTGGGGCCAATAACCTTGAACCTTCTTGAGAGAACAGAAAATGTATTAAACTAAGCCATGATAAATAAAATAAAACATTAGACAGCTGCACTAAACAAATCTGTTGCTGTTTCTGAACCACCTTTAATTTCTGGGCATTAGATCGGGAATCGGCACACAACCTATCTGTATTCTGCTGTATGCATGCCAGAGGTTGAGTGGATAAAATATACTAGTCTGGGGGAAATCGAGGCAGTTGTTTTTGTTAATTGAGCATAGAGATTCAATTAATTATACTTGGACTGCTAATTACAATCCTTTAGTTGTGTCATTCAGCTACAGTTGACATCTGTTGCAATCAGAGGCGCTGGGCGAAACATAGAAAGAGGACTAGAGGATGCAACTAATGGAAACTTTGGTGTCACTTATGGAAATGAAGAAATGATGCAGACTGAAGGTCGTGAGTAATCTAAGTTTTAGACGTAACTGTCAGCCATTATCAAATCACGATTAACAGTTCCTAGCCACTGTCAAATATCAAAGCCAAAGCCGTGCCAGATAATTTTCAGTTGGCAACCAACATCACCATAGCAAAAGTTGAGCATTCTAAGTCATGATCAGTAGTCTCAATTTTAGGACTGGAAAATCAAGGTTACTTTTGTCCAGTGATCACTTATTCATAATTTACATGTGCAGGTTTGCTGTTGGCTTTGTTCTTACTTAATTTGGATTCTTGTGCTATCGTGTGGGAGGAGGTTCCAGCTGACGTTATCAACCACCCCCCCCTCCCCCGGCCAGTATAAAAGCTCAGCCTGCTGTGGAACGTGGCCCGCAGCAGCGAGCCCAAAAGGGCATGTCCAAAGGGGCATGTCCCACCCTTTTGGAGCCCATTTGGAGCCCTGAGGTGCTATATTGGGAGTACGGATGGGCCAAAGAAGGAAGAAGGTGTTTCTATTGGTTGCAGTCAAGTCTGTAAAAATTTTGGGACCTATGGACCGTCACTTATTGGTGGTTGTGCCTGACTCATCGTTAAAAGATCATTCATTAGTATCCGTGAGTACTGTCTCAGATCACTCCTTGTTAAATATGTTCGGTGTTACCCTGCCTGGACAGGAAGTGGTAAATGAGGCTTTTGCCCCTTCTGGGGATATGGAACTAGAGGGGGGGAAGACCCAATGGTAACCGGATAGTTTCTCCATTACTGAATGTTAATTTGAGTAACATGGGGATTAAAATGCCTTCTATATTGAATTTGCCTGCTCCTACTTCAACATTGGTGTCTCCGAATGAGGTTTCCCTGCGGGATGTTTGGGAGGTAGTGGCCTGCATGGAAATTTCCCTGTGGTCCTCTCCCAGATATCTCAGTTTTCTAAGAAAGTTGTACAGAAGTTTTATGAGCATGATGACCGTATTGTTAATTGTAATTCGTCCTTGAATAAATTGGAGGGCAGGTCTCGGTTGCTCAGGCCGCTATTTCTTCTTCAATTTGGGATAGTGTAATTATTCACCATCAATTAGAGTCCTTGGAAAATGCAACTAGGGCAAAATTTTGCGGTTTATAAACTTCCCACGGACTCATTATTTAGTCCCGACTATTTTGATTTATAAATATTTCAAGGAGATTTTGTTAATTGAGTATCTATTAAATTTGAATCTATTACATTTTCTTTAGTTTATTATGCTCCTCAGTCGTCTAATATGGAGACCTCCTCTCCAATTAATAATAACGGGATTCCTTCTTGGGCGGAAACTTTGGATGTGCCTGCAGTCCTGGAATCGTCTTTATATGTAATTCCACAGAGGGCAACCTTAATAGCCTCTTTTCTAACTTTAGTGGATAAGAATTTGATTATGAAATTGTATTTTTCAGAAAATGATCAGTTTTTTTGTGGCAGCCCAATACAGAGTTTTCCTGATGTGTGTAGACTTACTCAAAAGCGTAGGAAGGCTTTCTTAGTTTTGAAGCCTAGGTTTTTGGCTACTGGGGCTCATTTTTCTTAAATACCCGTGCAAATGTGTGTTAATTTATCAAGGTGTTAAATATGTTTTCTTTGAGTCAGAACAGATGGAGGCTTTTCTATCTGGGAAAGAAAATGGTTGATGTTTTGTTGCTTCTTGTCGATGTTAAGGAGGGTAAATTCAGTTTGATCATGGGGAATCCATAATAGTTGCTTTTTTTCTCTCTGTTATTATTACTTGGATGAGATGTAATGGTTACTATTCTTTGTTGTTATCAGCTTTCAGCTTTCCTCTTGATGTGGAAATGATGTTGTATTCTTACTTCATTATTAATAAAGACTTTAGAAATGGAAAAAAATAATTTACATGTGCAAATACGACCACTTACATTTGTGTAAATGGCCGTTTTAGAAAAGGTCAGTTTACACATGGATGTCCATATGATGTCGACATTGCAAGGCAACGTGTAAGGGGCGTGGCCTGGCAGGACAAAAATCCACACATGTATTCCCCATTTCATATAGGGAATGCGCATGAAAGCCCAAAATTGTCTACATCTGGATTTACCCTGCTTCCTGATATTTATAAGTATTTAAAAAGTGCTCCTTTTGGCTGTCCCTTTACAGGAGGGATTAAGGGGGATATTTCTCTTAAACCTCTAATGTTTATTTCCCCCTCCAAACGGAAATGAGGTAAATATAGAATTAATTAAAAGCATCTGCATGTACAGGTTTACAAATTGGTTCAGATCCGTGTATAAATGCAGACATTTACACGGGCATGTTGTGAAATGCTGGCCTTTATACATATAAATTGCCAGACTTCCTTCATTAATTTTTCCCACGTGTTTGTGAAACGGATCCTCCCACTGCAGTGGATATAAATTCCCATGTGTTCCTGAACTTCCTTCTGTGTGTTTTAGAAACAGCTCCACCTTCAACAGAGCTGTTTTTAAAATACTGTCGGAACTGACCTTGATATCTCAATTCCAAACTCCGCGCTCTGTCTAAAATGTGCCTCCACATCACCATGGTCCAGAACTCACAGGACTGTACTGGAAGATGTAATTGACCAGAAAGAGCTTTCAGCATGTCTGTAGGCTTTGCCTTGTTCAGTAGGGTACATCTTATCTTCAATGCTGGAATTGCTATAGTTGGTGAAGTAATTTTGAAACCCTAGGCCCATGCAGGTCAGTCATATACCAATCATCTCCTGTCTGCATACAGTGAACATAGCAAGCTTAACAGCAATTTCTATGTGTTCCATTGCAGCAATAAAATTTCTCCAGCTGTGATTATTCACCAGCTCAAGTGACTGAAGGTACTTTTCTTCACCTTCATAACTTCACTCAAAGTGTGCAATAATCTGTCATAAACAAATATCCTATCGTGGCTGAATACTTAATTAAAGGGGAATCAAGCCCAGTAAATATCGAGAGAGGAAATCCATATATTATCTGATAAAGATATATAAACCGTTGCATGTCTGAGCGTCTGAAATTCATCTCATGAACGTGCTGCCTTGGTCAGAATTGATAATTAAAACCTTCTTTGGAATAGTTTTTAAGACAGTTAATAAATCAAAAGTATCACCGTGTTTCCTCCTGGGATAAACAGTATGATGCTAATAAATCAAGGGGCAGAAAGAGAAGCTTTTCGGAGGAGACAGTCCCCTGCATTCCAGTGGGAAACCTACATTACCTTTTGGAACTAAAATATGGTAACATGGGACATATCAAATGTTGAAACCTTTGCAAGAGTGTAAGATCTTATGTTACTGTTACACTCTCCCTTTGTTAATTGTATCATATGATAACGCTCCAGGTAAAGCTCTGTTGGCCATGTTATTGTTATGTAAACCGCTAAGACTTGCAGATTTAGCGGTCTAGCAAAATAGCTAAATAACCACCAAACTGAAGCAGCAAGTTTACGTTACACTAGCTGCAGGGTTACTGCAAATGCTCCTCCTTATCTCTCTTTTCTTACGTTCTCTGCTCATCCATGACCACAACTTCCGACTCCGTGCTTTCCACCTTGCTGTATTGTACTTCTGGAATAGCCTTCTTGAGCTGCTGTGTCATATCCAGGGTAACCAATTGCCCAGTTTTCAGCTGCCGTGACACTTTTTATATGGCCAGGCTGGCTACTGGCAGAGCCATAAAACTGATTACAGAAAAGCCTTTTTTTTTGTGATGGAGTGGCAGCTGGTCAGGAGTTGACTTAAAAAAACACCAGAGCAATAGCATTCAGTTGTTGTGAGTGATGCATCCTTCAGGGCTCTGGGTGGGAGGAAGGCACATGCACATACAGAATTGGCTCCACTAGGTGGCTCATATCACGGATGGTCATCATCACCTGACTTAATGTGGCAGCAGACACATGCACGGTGTGTGTGAGTGTGTGTGTGCAGCGTGCCATGTGGCAGACTTCTTCCTTGTACAGGTACTGCATTCAGCAGGTGTCTCAGAGCAGACCCAGTCACAACAGTGCCTGTCAGCCAGCCAGAGATGTGACCGTTCACCCATTGCTGTTGTGTACTGTTGGGCAAACAATGGAGTGAGACCGCGGCAGGCAAGTGTGGGTGAGCCGAGCCACCAGCACCAGCCAGCCAGCCCAGTCCAATCATTTACAGACAGGTAAGGATGCAAGGCAAGTTGCCGGGTCAAGCTGCCTGAGCGCTGACTGTATAGCCAACATTGTGGGTTGGTCCCAATGTCATCAAGTGCCATTTCCTGGCACCACCTAGTGAGGTGCCAAAACTGAGGAGGCTCCTCCCGCTCCTTTACCTTCTCGTATCTCTCCACACAGCTGTGCTGTTGTTGCACTGCCTTGTGGGAGTCCACAAGTGACTCACTAGTACTGTGGCCTGCCCGATGCTGTCAACTGTCTCAGCAAATGGCACAACTAAGGCCTCCTCTCCAACTCTTTCTTCCAATCTTGATTGTCTCTCTGGACACGACATCAAACAGTGCGAGTGAGTCAGCGGCCAAGATTGGAAGCTAAGGTGAGAGGAGGGAGGAATAGGGATACCAATGGGATGGAAGAGGTATTAGTTGGGCACAATAAGGTCTAGGTAAAGGAGGGATAGGGCCACATATTGGACATAATGAGGTCTGGAGAGAGGGGAACAGGGAAACAGCATGAAAGAGATGCTGGCTAAACGTGATGGAGAGGGAAGAACAGAGAGATAGATGGGGAAGAGAGAATAGGGAGATGGATGGGAAACATGTTGGACATGATGGGGAAAGGGGAATATGAAGATAGCGGGGTAGATGATGGAACACATAGGGAGGGGGTGATAGGGAGACAGAGAGAGGATGCTGGGTGTAAAACACTGGATGGGAGGGGGAGAGAGACAGTGAGAATGCTGGAGCCAGGGAGAAGGAAAGAGGGCAGATGCTAAGCCAGTGGTTCCCAAACTTGGGGTCAAGAACCCAAATGGAGTCACATCATCACTGGATGAGATCACAGAAACATGGCCATTTCCCCATCTCTTTGGATTTTCATTGTGACTAAGTCACCTGTCAGCATGTGGCGTGTGAGCCAGTGAACATTCATAAGCTCTTGCCCGCTCCTGGGTAAGCTTCCTGTTAGACTGGAAACCCGTGCTGAATACTAGGGTCTATAGCACACACTGCCCATGACACAAGGGATCCCTTGCTGCTGCTCTTGCCACTACTTCTGCTGCTGCCTTCCTTCTTTAGATGAGTGGAGGGAGGGGAAAGAGGCTGGAGATCTGCCAGTTTGATTTCAACATCACCTGGGGGTCACATGAAATTTTATTTGTTAAAGTGGGATCATGCGGGACAAAAGTTTGAAAAGCACTGTGCTAAGCACAGGAGAGGAGGAGAAGGGAGGGGAAAGACAGAGCAAATGGGGCACTGGATGATTGGGTTAAGAAAAAAGCTGGAAAACTGTAGGTAAATGCAGCAAAAAGAGAAAGATGGAAGACTGGTTGGTAAGAAGTAAAATCCAGATAGAGAAGGAAAATATTAATGAAAGAAAGCAGAAGGGAAGAGATCAATGATGGAGATGGTTGTAGGGGAGGAAGTGAAACAGGAGGAGAGAGAAATGGTGACCCTGGAATGAGTTAAGAGGAGACAGAGGAAAGCAGAAAGCAGAGTATGGGATCAACATAATAAAAAAAAGAATGTCCTGCCAACAAAGGTAGAAAAAAGTATTTTAATTTCTACTTAATGATTGGAATATATTTATTTTCGGAATGCATTATCTACCATGGCTGGTATAGACATAGCTGCGGCCAAGATCAGAAATTTGGGAAGGGACACTCAAAGCCTTCTAACAGGCTCTTCTTCAGTTTCAAGTAAGCTTGGGGTCCTCTCTGACCTGGAGGCCTGGGACAGTTGACCTGGTTGCACTCTTCCCCCCTCCCCCTAATGCTGGCCCTACCATCTGATGTCTTTAAATTTTGCATAATACAGGAAGAAGTGTATCTATTTCTCTGGAGTTACACTCGTGCAGCTAGGGTTTCGGTTTAAATTTTGGCTACGTATTTCTAATTTAAGTTAGTAAAAACCTATTCTGTACTTGGTGAAAGTCTATCAGTGTTCAGCATGTGTGACTGAGGCCAGGTATTCTGTTAGCTTCGATTTTATATCTCTGTATTAACTTTTGATTTATCGCTCTAAAATTAATACCCTTCAATTATTTATAAACTTCTCCCTACCAATCTGTTCATCAAGTATATGGCTAGGTCTCAGACTTCCCGGCACAAAAAGGCAGACTACCAATAACCAGATTAATATTAATAAAATACAGCCTCTAAAATGCTTGTATGCAAATGCTATAAGTCTAAAAAATAAGATGGGAGAGTTAGAATATGTAGCACTAAATGAGAGGTTAGATATGATTGGTATCTCAGAGACATAGTGAAGGAGGACAACCAGTGGGACATTGTGATACATGGGTACAAACTATATCGTAATGATAGAGCAGATCAAATTGGTGGAAGGTTTGTACTCTATGTTAGAGAGGGCATTGCGTCACGCAGGATTAAAGTTTTGCAGGAAACAAAATATACTGTAGAATATCTATAGACAGAAATTCCAGATAAAAAGGGGAAGGCAATGGCATGGGGGTGTACTACCAACTGCCTGGCCAGAATGAACAAATGGATGATGAAATGCTCAAGGAAATCAGGGAAGCTAACAAACGTTCCAGCACAGTAATAATAATGGGTGATTTTAATTACCCTGGTATCAACTGGGTCAGTATTACAGCAAAACATACTAGGGAGATTAAGTTTCTAGATGAAATAAATGACTGCTTCTTGGAGCAGCTGGTTCATGAACTGACAAGAAGGGCAGTCATTTTGGACCTAGTCCTTAGTGGAACACAAGATCTGGTGCAAGAGATAAGGATGTTGGGGCCACTTAGCAATAGTGGTCATAGCATGATCACATTTGATTTAATAAATGGAGGAAGGACAGCAAGGAAATCCACAGTACTACCTTTTAACTTTCAAAAGGGAGACTATGATAAAATGAAAAATATAGGTAAGAAAAAACTAAAAGGAGCAGCTGCAAAGGTTAAAGATTTACGTCAAGCATAGATGTTCTTTAAAAATACTATCTTGGAAGCCCAGACCAGCTGTATTCCATACTTTTAAAAAAATAGAAGAAAGTCCAAAAAATTGCCAGCATGGTTTAAAGGTGAGGTCAGAGGGATGTTGCCCACGCTGCCGAGCCCCTCTAGCCAATCTGTTGCACATGTGGTGGACGTGTCTGCACATCCAGCAGTATTGGAAGCGTATCGGGGCGTATGTTGGTGGCTTGCTTCAGCAGCGCCTGCGTTGGACAGGCGCCTTCGTGGTGCTGGATAGGATGGAGCCTCCCTACCCTGCCCGGCGCACTGATCGTTTGTTAATGCGGAAGGCCTGTCTGGTGGGTAAAGGTCCTATTTTGCGCCTCTGGCGGGAGCAGCGATCTCCCACGTTTATGGAATGGCGTAATTGTTTTCACCAACTTATGTTGATGGAGCGATGGCGAGCGCGGGGCAGTGTCAAGCACTGGACTTCCTTCCTGTTGGTCTGGAGCTCGTACATTGACACCTTGGGAGCCTGGTGCCGCAATGAGCTGCTACATATTGGCCCTTAGCGGAGTGGTAAAGTGGGGGTGAAGCGGTTATAGCGAGAGGATGATGGCTGCGGGGGGAGGGGTAGGGGGTTGGGATAGGGATGGGATCGGGGGGGAAAAGAGGGGGGGGAGAGGAGGGGGACGGCGCCTACCCTAAATACCACAAAAAATTGTAATCATCTCCTCTGTGTTTCCCGGGGGGGATGAGAGCCCACCCCCTCGGAGATATTGTATGCCTTGTTCTTGTTTTTGTTGGTGATGATTAAAATAAAGTTTACAAAAAAAAAAAGGTGAGGTCAGAGAGGCTGTTGTAGCCAAAAAAACATCTTTCAGGAAATGGAAAAAGGAGCCAAATAACGAAAACTGGAAACAACATAAGCACTGGCAAGTTAGATGCAAGGCATTGATAAGGCGAGCAAAGAAAGGATTTGAGAAAAAAACTTGCTGTGGAAGCAGAAATGCATAATAAAGATTTTTTCAAGTATATTCATAGCAAAAAACCTGTGAGAGAATCCGTTGGGGCCATTAGATGATAGAGGGGTAAAAGGGGCACTAAGAGGGGACAAGGCCATAGTGGAGAAATGAATGAATTCTTTGCTTCAGTCTTTAATGAAGAAGATGTAGGGAAGTTATCCATGACTGAAATGGTATATAAATGTGATGTATTGAAAGAACTGAAAGAAATATGGATAAGCTAAAGAGTAGCAAATCACCTAGACTGGGTGGTATACATCTGAGGGTGTTGAAAGAACTGATATATGAGATTGCAGATCAGTAATCTGTGAACTATCTTTAAAATCATCCGTAATACCTGAAGAATGGCGAATGGCCAATATAACGCCAATTTTTAAGAAGGGTTCCAGGGGTGATCCGGGAAACTACAGACTAGTGAGCCTGATGTCAGTACTGGGAAAATTGGTAGAAACCATTATAAAGAACAAAATTGCTGAACATGTAGATAATCATAGTTTAATGGGTGAAAGCCAATATGGCTTTAGCCAAGGAAGATCTTGTCTTAATAATCTGTTATATTTTTTTGAAGATGCGAATAACAGGTAGACAAAGGTCAGCCAGTCGATGTACTGTATCTGAATTTTCAGAAAGCCTTTAACAAGGTCCCTCATGAGAGACTGTTGGCAAAATTAAAAAGTCATAGAATAGGAGGTTGAGTGAGGTAGTCAAATTTGCGATGACACAAAATTATTCAAAGCTGTTAAAACCTAAGAGGATTGTGAAAAATTGCAAGAGGACCTTGATAAACTGGAAGACTGGACATTCAAATGGCAAATGAAATGTAATGTGGGCAAATGCAAAGTTATGTACCTAGGAAAGAACAAGCCAAACTATGGTTACACGATGTAAGGTTCCACATTAAGAACCATCACCCAGGAAAAAAGATTTAGGCATCATAGTGGATAACACATTGAAACCCTCCGTCCAGTTTGCAGCATGGGTCAAGAAGGCAAATAGAATGCTAGGTATCATAAGGAAAGGAATGGAGAATAAAACCAAGGATATTATAATGCCTCTGTATCATTCCATGATGCGACCGCACCTCGAATATTATGTGCAATTCTGTTTGCCATATCTTAAAAAGGATATATTGGAATTAGAAAAGGTAAAGAGAAGCGCCACCAAAATGGTAAAGGGAATGGAAGGATACCACTATGAGGAAAGGCTTAAAAGGTTAGGGCTTTTCAACTTGGAAAAGAGACGGCTGAGGGGTCTATAAATTAATGAATGTAGTTGGACGGGTAAATGTAGATCAACTATTTACAGCATCAAAAAGTGGAAAGACTAGGGGACATGCAATGAAGTTACGGTGTAACCTATTTAAGACTAATAAAATAAAATATTTTTTCACTCAACTTGTAATCAAACTCTGGAATTCGTTGCCAGAGGATGCAGGAATAGTGTAGCTGGGTTTAAAACAACTTTGGACAAGTTCCTAGAGGAAAGTTCCATAAACCATTATTAAAGACTCAACTCTTATACACATAGCACGTACCGATTATGACCTATACTTTATTCTCAGCTGACACCCTCTGTATATAGTAATCATAGCTACTTGCGTGTACTACTTGCAAACTTGTATGTCTCATTAGCTGTATATGTAGAATGTTCCAGTTCTCTGTAAAACAGCTGCACATGCACTGTTAATTTGTTTGTTCATGTAAACCGCCTTGAATAGCAGAAAGGCGGTATAAAAGCAACATTAAGTAAATAAATAAAGAGGACCCGGGAAATGCACTGCTTGCCCCAATACAAGTATTGTGAAACCTCTATGGGAAACTGACAGGTACTTATGACCTGGACTGGCCACTGTTGGAAACAGGACTCTGGGCTTGATGGACCTTGGTCTGACCCAGTACGGCATTTCTTATGTTCTTATATGGAAGGTATAAAAATAATTCAAAAACAAGCCATTGGGCTGATTCAGATCTTCTTGATTAACATACTGTGTTTCAAACTCTCTTCTTAATAAACAGTTCTGCATCAGGGCAAAACATATTTTCTTAACGTATGCACAGCTTTCCACAGGACGATATTATTTTTTTCTTGATGTTACGAAAAGATGCCGACCTTCCTTTCGTGTTCACTATATTGCTGCTACTGAGAGACTTCATGTTGCTGTTTCTCAGATGAAACTAAGGGGGAAATGTTCTGGCTCTGCTCTACGCCTGTTTTTGAAGCAGGTGCTGGGGGAGGGGTTCTGTGGATATAGAATATATGTTTGGATTTAATATAGTATAGGGGAGTGCTGGAGGACTGTGATTCAGTGGGGTTTGAATAGTGCAACCTCTTGTACTCCCCACCTTACCTCCCTCCCCCCCACCCCCCACAGAAGCGGCCACGCTGGCCAGTAGATGCTGAAGCCTGCATGGCTGCCATCACTGCAGTGGTTTTGGAGGGTGGGGCAGGGGGACAGAACACAGGCCCATCATGTGGCGGGTTTTTCTCTTTCAAAAAGTTGGCAACCCTGGTCACACCCCTTCTCTGTCAATATTCAAATCCCACTGTTTTGGAGTTGGTTTTAAATTTTAAACTCAGGCTCTCCCTGCTCAAAGCCTTGTTGGTTTTTTTAAACCATGTTCCTGAAGCTTTTGTTTGTTTTTGTCTGTGCATCCGTGTCAGATTATAAACTCCAGGGAGAAGGGACCGTTTCCTATAGGCATCAAACAATACTCAGGGCCGGCCCAACCATTAGGCACGATTAGGTGGTCACCTAGGGCAGCAGTTTATGAGGGGTGGAAAAAAGCAGCAGCAGTCCAAGCAAAACAATAGATCCTGACAGCGGCACAAACCCAAAGAGCCCTCAGCACATTCCCTTACCTGCAGGGAGAGTGGCACACACATACGTACAAAGCAACTTTTAATATTTAAAAGTATGATGTCCAGTTATGCATTTCTACAGGAATGGGAGCAGGGGCAAGTGTGTCAGTGATCACGATTGTCGAGTTCAATGATCAGGAACTCCGTGGAGGAGACCGCGTAAGGCTGAAAGTTTGCACAGGGCACCCGATACCTTTGCAATGGCCCTGACAGTACTGTGTACATCCAGCAGGAATAGCAAGCTAACTAGAGAAGCAACTGCTTGACCTCAACGGGAAAGTCACTGCTTTGGAGCCTTAGGTTAAACATTCGAATCCTGTGATCTCCTTATTAAAATGCAGGCTGCAACGCTGTGATGAATGTGGCTGTATGTGGGTTCCAGAACACTGTGTCTCCACAAAGACAGAGATAAACTAGAGACTAGCAAAATGGTGTAGGGTCTGCATGAAAAGCTATATTTATTTATTCAGATTTATCAACCGCCTTCATGGAGGGATTCATTGAAGGTGTTGAGATGAGATGAGACTTAAGATGTAAATACAGTGCATGTTTCCTAGCAACAATGGTCCAGTGCTCACATGCAGGGCTCTTTCATTAATACATGAGGATCGTGGGTCAATTTTAGCCGGCAATGAAAAAGGTGCCGGTACTCTGTACCACCATGTACCCCCTGAAAAATAGCCCTGCCTAAATATATATACCCTAGAAAAGAGGAGAGAGGGGGAGGGGGATATGATGGACATATTCAAATGCACAAGAAGCTGTACTTTTTCGGTGAAAGTGATGTTGTAGTATTAGAGGTCATTATATGATGCTCAATAGGGCCAGACTTCGAGGCAAGATCAGGAAATATTTTTTACAGAAAGGTTGATGGATGCCTGCATTGCCTTTCTGGAGCGGGTAGCGTAGATAAAATCTGTAAGCAAATTCTAAGAACATGGAATAAACATAAAAGATTCCCAGTGGCTAGCAATGATGGGTCAGCCAAGAAAGCAATAGTGTGCCTGCATTTTCAGGACTGGATTTACCCTGCAAGTATCCCTAGATGGCGATGCAGCATGAGATGGTAAAGAGAGTTCTTCCCTTATAAATCAGCAAAGGAATCACCACCTCCTCCCTCCTGGTAGCATTTTCCTGAGCAGTGAGTGCAGTGCTGGTGCCCCCTCCCCCTTGAAGGCATGAGGCTCTATGCCTTTAAATGGGGAGGCACTTGTCTGCCTCTGCTCAGCAAAGTGCCTCTGAGATACAGAGAAGGGGTTTCCTTTAGCCTGGCGCCTCTAGGCATATGCCTACATGGCTTACTGAGAAATCTTCCCAAAAGGCATTGGGATGACCTGCTTAGAACAGTGGTTACAACCCTGAACAGCAGTGGCATGATTGCTTGAACCATCCAAGAAAGCATTCAGGCAACCTGCATCAAGCCATGGGTACAACCCCAAGCAATATTGGTACAGCATCATTGAGCTTCCAAAAAGATGGGGGTTGACCTGCATGGAGGGACTATGTGTAAAATCTACTCTTCAATGCCTATGGAGAAGCCAGATATTTTACAACATTCTCGCTAACATTGGTGACTGTGGGATTATCACACAACTTAGTAATAACACATAAAAGGAGTTCTAGATGTTGGCTCAACTATTGGTTTTGTGAAAAGCAACATTAAAAATGCAATATCAAAGACTGTTTTCTGAGGTGGATCCGTCCTGCTCTGGGGGCCCTTTTTGATATTTTGCTGGAGGTCATTGATTTGAACTTCTGCCATTGCACCGCACAAATCATCAAGGAGTACTGACTGGGCAGATTGTCCCAACCAAAACATCAGGTGTGGGGTACCTCCTGCCTATATTATTCCTCTCTCCTTTGCCTCTTGAATCTTCCCCCCTTTATCTCTGACAATCATCTGGACCTACCTTGTCTTCTTCAGCAGCAGCTTGCCATAACTTGTTATGGTGTCCGGCAGAAGAAGAGAAGGAAGATCTGGATGAAGGCAAGGCAGGACAGCGCTGCTTTGGTGCCCATAAGAATTTGACACATGAAGTGATTATCTGCATTGCTTATGGGCCCATTTCTGAGACGTGCCTTGTGGGGCTGCACGTCCCATCCCGGTGGGTCAGTGGGCCACCAGGGTTATTTTTATTTGGGCAGGTGGGGGGGGGGATCAGGCCGCTGGGCCACCAGGGATTTGCTTTCTGTTGGGGACACTGGCCCCCCAACAGTATTTTGATGGCATTAGGGCTTTCCCGATGCCTGGATCATCTGAGGGGAAGTTTGATGCTTCACCTCAGATGATCCAAGCATCAGGGAAAGCCCCCAATGCCATCAAAATATGGTTGGGGCATGCATTAGATATTTAAGCCACTTCAAGATCAGGTGTAGAGATATTAGCGCTAAGGTTGGTTATGAGATCTTCAATGCGCTTCTCTGCATCAGGCACAGACAATATCAGCATGCCATTTTAATATGTGCAGCTGATTTGCTTATAGTTTAAATACTCTTGGCTTTAATTGTGCATTAGCTTTCCCTAGCTGTTTATGCACGCGTCTGTCTCTTTTCTGCATTTGACTATGGTTGTAATTGTGCCTAAAAGTGGCATTAAAAACCCTGCTAGTTTTCTGCATTCTAATGTCGGCCCTGTACGTCCAGGACCAGCGATATGGACGGAGAAGTTATTCCACCTCCAAGGTGGAATAACTTCCCTGGACATTGTTTTTTTTAAACGTCAGGGCGCGGAATGGGCTGGAGGGGCTAGGGTTTCTTCCCCGCAGCCCGACCCTGGCCTTACGATGCTGGATCAGGGGTCGGGCTGTGGGGAAAAAACCTTAATTGCTGGTGGCCGTCATCATGACATTTAAATGGAGCCACGGTACCATGGCAACAGGACACCATGGCGCCGCAGCTCGATTTAAATGCCTGACTGAGCTATCCTGGCAGTGCTTGTACATGCAGGCTGGGACTGAATCGCTGCGATGCCTGCCGCCTGCTACAAAAGTTAATTCCTCGCAGCCCAACCCCCAATCTGGCCTCCTAAGGCCAGGGTTGGACTGCAGGGAATTAACTTTGGCCCCCCCCCATCCCCTTCCATGCCCCGATGCCGACTAAAAGAAATGCAGACATTTCGCCAGCCCTGGACGTACAGGGCCGACATCAGAATCAACCCTGTACGTCCAGGGCCGGTGACTGCCCACTGCCCGCCCACTCTCTGCCCACTGCCCACCCACTCTCTGCCCACTGCCCGCCCACTCTCCGCCCCTGTGCTGCTCCTTCCCTGCCCCTGTATAACTTCCCCACATAACCGGCGGGAAAGTTATACAGGGGCAGGAACCGTGGGGACGTCCATCCCTGCTATTTGTGCCTCAGAATGACCCCCCATAATTTCTGGTCCTGCTTCCAGCCCACCCTAAGTCCTCCCCCACTTTACACATATAACGTTTAACCATATAGCAATGTATATGGACAAAAGTTACGTATTGCCCATGGCAGGAAATTTAAAAAAACCCACTTATGTATTGATGGCATAAGCAGTTCTGAATATTGCCCCTCATGTGTTCAAGTACCATATAGAAAGCAGGCCTTCCAATCAGACTTTTATCCAATGCAGATGATAAGGAACGTGGTTTTGGGTGTTAATACCTTGAGCTCTCTGCTTAGGATTGAAGTTCTACTGACTGGTGTTAATCCTTTAGATCAGTGGTTGCCAAACTATGAGTTGGGACCCCAAATGAGGTCACATCATCGGTGGATGGGATCACAGAAACAGGGCTGCTCCCCTTCCTTCCATTGTGATCTCTGCCCATTAGTGACATTCAGCACAGGTCCTGCAGATCAGTGGACACTGTCAAGCCCTGTCCCGTCCTCCTGTGTGGGATTCCTGTTACACTGGGAACCCCTGCAGAGTACTGGAGTCTGAGAGCAGACATTGACACACAAGGTCCTGCGCTGACTGCTGCTGTTGCAGATGTTTTCATGCTTAAGATCACTATGGGGGAGGGGGGGGAGTGGAGGTGGATGAGAGAGGAGAAGGGTGCACAGATCTGCCATTTTGTTTCCATTATCTGCGGTGTTGAAATGGGGTCATATTGGATAAAGGTTTGGGAGCTCTGCTTTAGATGGTATGAAATGAAACGTGACTGCTGAACAATGAAAAGGCTAAGTGACAGCAACACTCCACATCTACGACCCCAAGAAACAAGTGTCCATCCTCACTACTCCAGGAAATGAGCCACCTCCCACCACCTAGTACTCTAAGAAACAAGCCTTCCTTCACTGTGTACTACCTCAAGAAACAAGCATCCTTCTACTACATAGTACCCCAAGAAACAAGCTTCCCACACCATCTACTACTCCAAGAAACAAGCACCCTCCACCACCTACTATGCTAGGTAATAATGGTACATAGATATCATATGACTATGAAAATTTGGTTTCATAGTTTGCCCATCTGGAATCTTATGGTAAATAACATTGTGCAGTTCTGGAACCAAAAGTAATAGCAGATTGGCAACTCACTCCAGAAATGACTGTTATCCTCTGAAGGATCATGATATAAGAGCAGGTTTTTTCAATTGTCATTGAATGGAGCTGCAGGAGTTGGAGGAGGAGGGGTGAAGTGTTTTAAAATCTGGGTCTTTCAGCCCGCAGCAAGGATGTTATGAAGCCTGGCCTGCTGCTTTGCTACTGTGCTACAGCTGGCCCCGTGAAGGTTCACCTCGTCACCTGTGATGTAATCCAAGGGGATGCTGTTTAGGCGGCAACTGGAAATAACTGAGAGATAGCTATGGACCTTTTGGAGCTGGGTGTTTTATTATATGCTGAGTCTTGGCAGGGCTGGTGCTACACGGTAGCCTGGTAAGCGTAGCAGGGGGGCACCGATGGCAGGGAGGGTGCCGTCTTGCCCATCATCTACTCTAGACTCAAAGGTTTAAAAAATTTCTTATCACCGGGGATTGCTTGCCTCCGAAACCCCCCATCCCATATGGCCACAATCCTTTCTGTCTGCCAGCGGGGATCCTCGCAGGCAGAAAAGAACAGCACGGCCGATCTCTTCTTTCTGTCCACAGGGATCCCAATCTCCCATGCAAGAAGAGGATGAGGAACACTGCCTTGATCATAGCGAAGAGCTCTTCTGTCTGCCTGCGGGGGCCCCATTTCCCGCGAGCAGAAGAGGAGCACTGCGCAATGATCGCCTCTGCTGCGGGAGGTCAGATTCCTGCAGGCAGAACAGAAGAGCACTACCACAAAGGCTGCTGCCTGTGAGGACCCCATCTCCTGCAGACCAAAGAGAGGGTCGTGGAAAGATCTCTTCTGTCTGCCCGCGGGGACCCCATCTCCCGCAGACCGAAGAGAGGCTCGTGGGAAGATCTCCTCTGTCTGCCCGCGGGGACCCCATCTCCCGCAGATCGAAGAGATGGTCATGGAAAGATCTCCTGTCTGCCCGCGGGGACCTCATCTCCCGCAGACCAAAGAGAGGATCGTGGGAAGATCTCCTCTGTCTGCCCGCGGGGACCTCATCTCCCACAGACCAAAGAGAAGGTTGTGGGAAGATCTCCTCTGTCTGCCCATTGGGACCCCATCTCCTGCAGAACGAAGAGAGGGCTGTGGGAAGATCTTCTCTGTCTGCCTGCGAGCACCCCCGTCTTCTGAAGACTGAAGAGAGGATTGTGGTAAGATCTACTGTTTGCCCATGGGAAATTGGATTCCCATGTGCAAAAGAAAGGGGAAGGCCTGAGATCACCGCCTTTAGCTACAAAAAGGTTTATTGTGTGTGAGGGTGGGGGGAGGAAGAAAAGGCAGGGAAAATTTAAAGGAGCAGTGGGCTTGTAAAAAGGGAGGACGGGGCGGGGAGTCATTTTAGGGTAGGGGATGGAAGTGCTAAAGAGTTTGGTGAAAGGGGAAGAAACTGGAAAGGGAACAGAATAGGGAAGCCAGCAGGAGAGGGGTTGGAGGAGGGAGGGAAGAGTGCAGTGTGTTGCTGAAAGGTGCACTCCCCTCCCTATCAGAATACACCACGCATTCATGCACACAGGCACCCCACTTCCGCATCACTCACGCACGCACACACACGCACCCTATCTCTGCACCACTCACACAGGCACACCACTTCCGCATCACTCACGTACGCACACACACGCACCCTATCTCTGCACCACTCACGCACGCACGCACACGCACCCTATCTCTGCACCACTCACACAGGCACACCACTTCCGCATCACTCACGTACGCACACACACGCACCCTATCTCTGCACCACTCACACAGGCACACCACTTCCGCATCACTCACGCACGCACACACACGCACCCTATCTCTGCACCATTCACACAGGCACACCACTTCCGCATCACTCACGTACGCACACACACGCACCCTATCTCTGCACCACTCACACAGGCACACCACTTCCGCATCACTCACGTACGCACGCACACGCACCCTATCTCTGCACCACTCACACAGGCACACCACTTCTGCATCACTCACGCACGCACGCACACGCACCCTATCTCTGCACCACTCACACAGGCACACCACTTCTGCATTACTCACGTACGCACACACACGCACCCTATCTCTGCACCACTCACACAGGCACACCACTTCCGCATCACTCACGTACGCACACACACGCACCCTATCTCTGCACCACTCACACAGGCACACTACTTCCGCATCACTCACGCACGCACGCACACGCACCCTATCTCTGCACCACTCACACAGGCACACCACTTCCGCATCACTCACGCACGCACGCACACGCACCCTATCTCTGCACCACTCACACAGGCACACCACTTCCGCATCACTCACGCACGCACGCACACGCACCCTATCTCTGCACCACTCACACAGGCACACCACTTCCGCATCACTCACGCACCTTATCTCTGCACCACTCACACAGGCACCCCACTTCCGCATCACTCACGCACGCACACACACGCACCCTATCTCTGCACCACTCACACAGGCACACATAGACACTCCACTTCTGAACCACATAGACACACATATGCTCCACAGTCCCACATCCCACCCACACAAGGCATCCACCACCTTGCACAGACAGCCTTGCACAGACAGCCACCCCACTGTTACACCCCACACACTTACAGGCACTTTAATATTTGAATCTATAACTGTTATCTATATTTTTGTCTAAAGATGCTGTGTGGTGTAGGAACTCTGGCGCTGGTCTCATGAGATTTGAGAATAGGTGACCAGCGCAAGACACAGTGGGGGAGGGGTGGAACGAGGAGGTCACAGGCTCCTAAGATTTTGGCCTAGCTCCTGAATCCACACAAACTATCTCAAGACCTGTCTTATCAACCAGAAACGGGTCAGACCAAAACTATGAGCTGAATGCAAATTTTTGTCAGAACATTTGTTTTGAAAGGGGATAAGACCCCTTGAGGAACAAACACTTCCTTTTTAATCATTTTAAAGTGGTAAGCAAACCACAAAAACAGCATGTTATCACTTACTACCATTAACACTAAGCTTCACATCTCTCTTCCCCAGAGGAAGCTCCTTCAAGGAATACAAGAGGGGGAGTGAGGTGGGGGTAAGAGATAATATGAACTTCTTTTTGTGTGGAAAGAGTTTTAATATTTGTGCCCTTAGTGGTGGGAACATCAGGCTAGCTTAGATCATTTTTAAGGTAGTATTGTTATTAGCAGGGCCACTTTTACCTCTGGGCAAAAGGGGCAGCTGCCCTGGGCCTCTGCACAATAGGAATCCAGCTGCCCTGATGCCCACAGGTGAAAGCAGCCCTGTTCCTCCCTTCTACTCTGTTTGCAAGAGAAGTGGGCAGCACATTAGTGAACAGACCGACGACTTTCTGCTTCTGGTCTGTTCACTACAGCGCCGTTCGCTTCATTTGCAAGCAGCTTGAGGGAACAGAAGGGAGGAAGAGGGACACTAATTGTGCTACCCAGAGCCCCCATAAGGTGTTGGAGCAGTCCTGGTTATTAGTGTTAGGTTTTTTCTTTGTCCTTCAAAGTATATTGTGTGCAAGTTTTAAAGTAAAACCATGCTTTTAATCGGTTTTATAGCTTCCAGTCTGCTTTTAAGCCATGCACCCCATTTGTGTAAATGATGATTGCCACACAATTTGCTTGATATGTTTTTTTTATGACACTTTTGATTTTAGTGTTTTCTACTTGGCTGTTCTTTGACATTTTTAGAAGGCTTTACTTCTGTTAATGACATCTGTCTAATGTTTATTCTGCAGATGAGTTGTAGCCAGGAAAGAAAGGAATCTGAAGAACAATGGTGAAGAAATCAATAAATTGTTTTTTTTCAACATAGCTCTTTGCATCAAGTGCCACTATGCCCCATTGAAATAAAAGGCTATGGACACTTAATGCATATTAATTTCATTAACGTGCATTAAAACCTTTAGTAAACATACCCCTATGTTGCAGCTATCCTTTGCTTCAACATTATACCAATTTTGATTATAGATTTTGTTTGCTGCTCAGTACTCATTTTTATTCCAGCTATGCATTGGCCCCTCATTGCAATATTTTTATAGCTTGAAATTTGATAAGAGTTCACAAAATGTTTTTTTGAAAAAAGGGAGGTAGAGGGTAGTCATAATTAATAGTAATGAGGGAGGGGGCGCCATGCTATAGGTTGCAGGGGAGCACCAGAAACCCTAACACTGGCCATGAGTCTTGGTCAACTTTAGTTGAGAGAGTTTGGAATGATTTAGCCTTCTTCAATGTGGGTTGTTTTTTTGTTGTTATTGTTAATTGCAAAGGAGGGGCTGGGGCCGGATGGGAATTGTTTCATTTGTATTTCCGATGTCTAATTGCATTGTTATTGTATGAGTTTGGGACGACTGTAATTATATGCTACTGTTTTAATTTTGCTACAGTCAGTTCCAGCCCCCTGGTGAGAGTGGGCTGTCAGAGTACAGTAGAAATTGTAATAATGTATCGTGTATTTATGTGTTTTGTGATGTATTTTGATTCATTGGGTATTTTGCCTGCACAATGATGTGCGTAAACTGACTTCACGTAGCATCTGTGTTCATGACACTTCCTCTTTGAACCGTGACAGTAGATAAAATAAGCAACTCCTGGAAGCTGAGAAATGCTAGCCATTGCCCTATATCTTCCTTCCATTGCCTGTGGATGAAGACCTCTAGCAAAAGGTCCAGGAAGCTAATTTTAGACCACCAGCACAAAGCTTTTGTTTCCAGCTGTTGAGATGAAGTGAGGCACCTCAGCCATGTTAATTACTCCTAACTGAGACAAAGGCCATCTTATCAATAAGTGAATAATTACTTATCTTTCAGCTGGTTGGGGGTTTCTGGCAAGCTTCTGAACTCTTCAGGCTTGTGCCAACCACAGCCTGATTGTGGTTAGAACACAGAGCTGTGAAAATGTGGCTGTTAATGATCCGTTATTTTTAGGCCCTCATTGGAGAAGAAAAGTTCATAGAAGAAATCTATGTTCGTTTTTCTAACTGGAAAGGTCTGGAATGTCAGAGAGCACAAGGGAGCAGGGCAGAGAAAGTTACTCTTTGATCTTTCTCTTCATTCCTGCCTACTCCTGGAAGCCTGAAGAGTTCAGAAGCTTGCCAGAAACCCCCAACCAGCTGAAAGATAAGTAATTATTCACTTATTGATAAGATGGCCTTTGTCTCAGTTAGGAGTAATTAACATGGCTGAGGTGCCTCACTTCATCTCAACAGCTGGAAACAAAAGCTTTGTGCTGGTGGTCTAAAATTAGCTTCCTGGACCTTTTGCTAGAGGTCTTCATCCACAGGCAATGGAAGGAAGATATAGGGCAATGGCTAGCATTTCTCAGCTTCCAGGAGTTGCTTATTTTATCTACTGTCACGGTTCAAAGAGGAAGTAGAGTGCGCAGTGTCAAAGATAGACAATTAAAAGAGCGTAACTAGGACTGGCTTAGCTAAACTAGGCAGAAAGACTAGGGGACATGCAATGAAGCTACAGGGTAAACTATTTAAGACTAATAAAAGAAATATTTTTTCACTCAACGTGTAATCAAACTCTGGAATTTGTTACCGGAGGATGTAGTAAAGGCTGTTAGTGTAGCTGGGTTTAAAAAAGGTTTGGACAAGTTCCTGGAGGAAAGGTCCATAAACCATTATTAAAAAGGGATCCAGGATATCAATGCTTGAACCAATACAAGCATTGTGGAACCTGTGTCTTTTGGGGAAACTGCTAGGTACATATGACCTAGATTGGCCACTGCTGGAAACAGGATACTGGGCTTGATGGACCTTGGTCTGACCCAGTATGGCATCTCTTATGTGGCAATTTTTGAGGTGTGACATAGAGCAGCTGCAGTTAAACAATAAGTCCAGACTCAAAAGAACCATCATAATGCCATTCACCCACAGGGAGGATGGTGAGTTTTCAAACAGCATATTCCCCTAGGCAAACGGCTTTTGGAAGTTCCCCTCATTATGTGTATACAAAATAACGTTTAATATTTATACGTAGGATGTTCAGGATCATTCTGAGAGAGGTGACGTTGGGGTGAACATGATTGTTGAGTTTAATCATCAAAATCTCAAAGGGGGCCTAGGCAGGGCCGGTGAAAGGAGTGGAGATACTCTAGGTGGGCTTTCCATCCTGCTGCCCCCATCCCCACCACCGCTCTCCGGGGTCCAGGGCTGCGGTGGCTCACAAACAGTGACACGGCACGTACCTCACGGCTTTGGCACCGCATCGCAGTTTCTACCACCTTCTATCTGCTGCTTCTGCATAAACCGTAAGCCTGTGTCGGGGGAGTGGAGGGGGGTGGGGTGCGGAAACACTGGGTAGGAGGAGATGGAAATTGCAATGCAGCACAGAAGCCTTTAGGTAAGTACCACGTTGCAGTTTTTAAGCCATTGCCAACGCTGCATCGCTGAGGGCTGGCACTTAAGGCGGCCACATAGTTCGCCTAATGATTGCACAAGCTCTGAGCCTAGGCCCCAAAGTTAATTGAGCACAAGGCTGAAGGTTCACTTAGGGCAGCTAATACAGTACTCTTGTGTCAGCCATGTGGGTAACCTGCATGGAATGGCAAAGAACCAAAGTTGAACATGATAAGGTTTGAACTGACCTACCAGCGGAGGAGGTGCAGGCCATTATCTGCCATCATTTGCTATGTTACTGTGTCCAACGTGGCTAAACCAAAAGCAGAGCAAGTTGAAATGTTCTGCACAATGTTAACAAATAGTAAACCCTGCACTAAACAGCAATAACGCATGTTGACAAATCTATCCCTCAGGTAAAGCTGGCAGATCCTTGCCCAAAAGGCATATTGTGCTATTTTTTATGCAATGTCACTTCACATTTCAGTACATAGGACCTTGGCAAGGAGTGATATCTTGCAAATGGTCAGATTTGCATGGCTCACAGACGGGAGATATCCATAGAACACTGTAATTAGGAATAACTGAGCAGACTGGGGGCTAGATTTACTAAGGAGTGCTACTGTAGTAGTCTGCACTAACATGCATTAACCCGTCTTATCTACCTCAGGTCCCGTTTTATGCAATAGGACCTCTAGAATCTTTAGGTTACAAGCAAGTGATACAACAATCCACACATACTAAAGGTAACATCCTGGATCTCATATTTGCCCCACTATCAGCTCTCAATCAACTTCAAAATATTATACTATCAATTACAGATGTCCCATGGTCAGATCATAATCTCATTTTGTTCCAGATTCCCATTCAAAAGATTAAATATTCTGATGTCAAGAACCTAAACAAATATGCAAATACCACATCCAGAAGCTTCCAACCTTTTAACAGGGAACAGATCCTCGAGGAAACTGACGCAATCTTTAATGACTCCACCCTAAATCTGGATGAGATTATCACTTCTTGGAACAACAGACTCAACCGCATTTCATTTCGTCCACCCAGAATCAACCCCTCAAGAAGAAAAGTTACGGCACCTTGGTTTACATCAGATCTGAAAGAATCCCTAAAACTCTTGCGAAAACTCGAGAAGAAATGGAGGAGATCACGCACCAATACCAATCAGACCTCATACTTGCAACACCTTGACGCCCACCGTAAAGCCATTTCAGAAAAAATGAGACTATATCATACAGACTCCCTTAAACGTGCTATAAACAAACCCCATGATCTATTTACCCTTGTCAAGAAATTAGCCAAGGAACCATCACAGGAACAACAGTGCGAAATCAACCCACAAGAATATGCCCTTTACATACAATCTAAGATGTGCTGTACAAATAAAATTACAATACCCCCTATCCCGAATATTCATGGGCTCCCAGCTCCGTTAGTTTCATTCTCAACCCCCTCTCTGAAGCTAATTGAAGATACAATCTCATCTCTCAACTTATCCACAGCACATACTGATCCGTGTCCAGCCTTTTGGATTAAAGACCTTCGCAAAGAGCTTGCTCCAATAATATCCAAGATCATAAGCCTATCTTTTGACACCGGCTCATTCCCTGCTGCCCTCAAACAGACCTCCATCAGACCTCTACTAAAAAACCTCAAGTTAGACCCACAAAAAACAGACTCTTACCGACCTATCTCCAGTATACCCACTCTTGCTAAAATAATTGAAAAAATAGCTTACAGACAACTGCAAGATCATATCGACACTGAAGCGCCTTTGGATACCTGTCAACATGGATTTAGGGAATTCCACGGCGTCGAAACGCTCCTCACCTCTCTTCTCAACAGCTTAAACTCTGGTATCGACAACATCAAACAGGGCTTTGTTCTCATCTTCTTAGATATCGCGGCTGCTTTTGACTCGGTCTGTCACGATCTGCTCATTATCCGCTTAAGAGAGAAGGGCCTTTGTGGAAATGCCCTCGAATGGTGCATCTCATACCTCTCAGAAAGATGGCAGCAGGTCCGCTCAAATGGCGAAACATCAGATCCATTTCACCAAGGACAAGGAGTCCCGCAAGGTTCCTCTTTGTCATCACTATTATTCAACATCTACATGCAACCCTTATGCAACATTATCAAGTCTTTCAATGTCAACTACATGATATATGCTGACGATGTGTTACTATATATCCCTTTCTGCATAGATAAGATTAATCTCACCCCCATAACCAACTGTTTTAATGCCATCTCAGATTGGCTACTGACTCAAAATCTCAGAATCCAGAACAAAAAAACAGAGGTTCTTTTCATCTCAAGGAACCCTAAGTTTACACCACCCACATTTCTTGAAGTTCAAGATGCCAAGCTGCAAGTAAAATCCCACATCCGATACCTTGGAGTGACCTTGGATCAGAATCTAGATATGAAGACCCACATAGCCAACACCGTAAGGACAATTTATTTTAAGATTCTCTCCCTCAGACACCTCCGCCAACTGATTGATCCAGATGATTTCCGTACGGTCTACCAGGCTCTGGTTATACCGCACTTTGACTTCGCAAACTGTATATTACAGAGGCTCCCCCAATCTACCCTTAACCCACTTCAACTAGCATTAAACAGCGCAGCAAGAATACTCTTCGGGGTTCCAAAAAGAGAACATGTAACACCTCTCCTAAAACAATTACACTGGCTCCCTATCCAAGCGAGAATTACCTTCAAGACCTTGCTTCTAGCCTTCAAAGCTCAAAAAGGGCTTGCTCCTCCTTCACTTTCGGAGTTAATCCTACCAATTCCTTCCAACAGGAGTAGAAGAACCACTGAACTAAACATGCTAAGAGTTCCAAAAGAGTCCTTAAGATACAACTCCGCAACTGTAAACCGATCCTTCAGTTTATGTGCTCCAAAGCTATGGAACACCCTCCCACCACAAATTAGAACCATCACTGACCTCTTCCAGTTTAGAAAGGCCTTGAAGCATCACCTTTTCATCAAATATTTCCCAGAAAACACAATAACACAAGATCACTCAAATAGCACCATTCCCGTTCTTAACACGCCACCTCTGCTAACCCAATAACTTTTCACACCTCTCTCTCATACTATGAAAATTCTTTTAGGCTTTATTCCGTTCATATGTAAATAGCCAATGTGTTGTATTCATTGTAAATAATTTCCCCGGTTATCCAAGTTTTTGTTCCTTGTTCTATGTAAAAAACAGATAACATGTACCTTATCTGATGTTTTCTTGTTCTATGTAAACCGCGCTGATTATAAATAGAGCGGTATATAAAAGATGTTAAATAATAAATAAATAAATAATTTACTGATAATACACATGAACAGCATTGGCATGTGCTGTTGGTAGTGCACTTCAGTAAATCTAGCCCTGGGTAGATTAGCCTGAAATCTGTGGGGGGAGGGGGGTATTCAGCGGCAGCGGCTAGCCATTGTCGCTGACGTCTTACCCCAAATATTCAATGCCTGGCGATGCCTGGCCACCAGCCTTGAATATCTGGGTTCGTCACAGAACCCAGAAGCTAACGGGGCAGCAACGATATTGAGCCACTGCGCTGTTAGCTTCCGCAGGTAAAGTAAGACCAGCATTTGCTGTGCCTTACTTTACCCATGTGCCACTAACCGGGCAGCTGCTCGATATTGCTATTGCCCGGTTAGCAACGGGTGCCACCTGTGCACTGCCTAGGAATACTCCCGGGACACCCCGATGCCAGCCGCATATCATCGGGGCGTGTAACAGCAGCACCCACGGATATTCACTGGCACTAACCATGTGAATATCCCCCTATGTTCCTATTCAATAGTGACTCACTTTAATGCTGTAGCAAGAGCGTCGTTTATCCCCCTTCGCACTGCAGCATTATAGCTGTGTTCCTAGTAACTGTTACTACCCAGCTTAAATCAAATCTGTATACTGCTTCCATTTGATGGATCAACTTTTAAGTCCATTTTCTCTTGCCAAATGTGTTGGGCTTAGAGTAACATATTCATGACTTATCCATCAACTATGCTTTTCACCGAGTGTTTCATAGCAGTGCCCAGACACTACACATACATTACTGGAAAGTACCTTGCTAATTTGGCCTTCCTAAGAATTAACACCCACAAAATACTATCTTAATAAATGAAGCTGCATACTGACCGTGATGCTGTGTCACTTGCTAAAGGAGACTGTGAAGCTTGACTGTACAACAGCTTCTTTTATTTTGGTTATATACTATACCATTTCCTTTCCTTTCGTTGTCTCAGATTTCAAGTGGCAGCCAAGGAGCACAGATTGTATTTTTACAGAGGGAGTTGATGTTCATAATTGAAACTGTAAATTCTCTTTTCAACCAGCTTTCTGCGGGTTTTTCCTTTCGCCCTTGTGCTTGTTTGGCCCTCCTGCGGCATATCATCAAGCCGATGTTTCATCAGCAGGCTAGTCTCGGCTGAATTAATTGAGCGCTCTACAAGCAGAAGGGAGGCAGAGCTGGAAAAACTGCAATGATTGCAATAGTGCAGACCCATTTGGTAATGGTCTCCAAAGCCTACTGAAAGAAAACATGAAAGTGGGGTGCAAAGGATGCAGTTGTTGTTTAAGTTTATAAGCTGTCTGCTCTGTAACATGCTCCAAGCAATGTGCGAGAAAAAGGCAAAGCATGAAGAGCAAACCAAAACAAACCACTGTAATATAGCAACATCCTAGGGGATGGCAAATAACAGGGAATGGCCTTTCCAGCCTGCACAGTACAGTGCCCAGGGGTGTAACCACTGCTCCGTGAAGATTAACCCAACGCCTTCACTTAGGTTTGTTATGACAGCACCTTGCATGTTAGCTCCAGGGCTGATTTTAAGCAGATCCCAGGAAGCTGGAGGTAGGTGGGTAAAGGGTGAAGTATCAGAGATCCCAAGATTGAAGAGCCGGGAAAGGAGCAATCAAACGCTGTAGTGCTACAATGGCACTCCCTTGAAGCAACACATGCAACTGGCCTTAAGGTAAGCAGGAGTGGGCTCCTCTCTGGCCTTGGTATTTGGCACCTTCGAAATTTGGTGTCATAGGCAGTTGCCTATATTGCCTGTGCCTAAATTTGGACCTAGCAGATGCTTCTAAAATGACCTGCAATGTCAGTACAAAGGCGTGTTCAGGGTTCACACCTGAATGCTCGGCTGGGTTGAAAATTTTTATTTACTCTCCACCCAATTAACATTTATATTATGAATTACAGTACATTCTCCTATAACGCATGTTTCATCATGACAGATCTACTAGGGAGCGCTTACAGTATAGCGCAATGTACGTGTTTGTTTACGCATGGTTCCGCACAGAAAACACCCTGCGAGGTCAACCCGCAGGCACACATGCAGACACACACACCTGAAAACAAATGGTCTGGCTAGCCTTCCATACTCATTTAATGCCCCAAAAGATGCCCAAGTGTCCAGGTTCAAAAGAGCCAAGCAGAGAATGCAAAAGGAAAGCGTTAAGTATCAAGGAGAAGCGTTTCAAATGGAATGAGAGGACATGTGATGTCGTCAGAGCAACAGTCATAAAGGAATCTACCTTGAGCACCATCAGAGACAATGCTGCAAAAATTAAATAAAGTGCTCTCTCTGGAACAACTTCAAGTGTTGTGACGTCAATAAGAACGAGGTTCAGAGAAATGGAAGAGATGGAGAAATTGCTGAATGAATGGATGGAAGGCCAAATAAAGAAAAAATCGGAAACAACCTTTCTCACAATCAAACAGAAAGTACTTGATATATACAATGACCTTAAAAAGCAATCTCCAAATCCTTCAGAAGTTGTTCTCTTCAGCGCTAGAAGTGGCTGGTTTAGCAGATTAAAAAATCACCACTATTTCCATAACCTCCAGCTGACTAGCGAAGCCATGAGTGTAGATGAGCAAGCAGCAAAAGAATTTCAACCAGAGATACAGAAATTAATAGAAGAGGGTGGTTATACTTTGGATCAAATTTTCAATTTTGATGAAACAGGTGTCTAGCTTAAATACCTGCCTTCGAGAACCTATATCTCTAGGGCAGAAAAACATGCTACAAGATTTAAGACTGCTTATGATCGCATAAGTGTGATGCTCGGTGCCAACACCAGTGGTGACTTAAAGCTCAAGCCTTTGGTAATGTATCACTCTACCAACCCGCGCACTTTAAGACATTGTGAAAGCCAGCCTTGGTGTTTACTACAGACATAGCAAGAAAGGATGGATGACTGTTCAAATCTGCATTGATATTTTTGCTGAGTTATATCATCAATATTGAAAATTATTTCAAGAAGAAGAATTCGGCTTTCAGAGTTCTTATAATTATGGATCATGCACCGAGCCATCCCCTGATTATAGCTGAGATCAACCCAAATTGTCAGGATCATTTTTTTTTACCTCCAAATACTACATCTCTGATATGGCTGTTTGACCAAGGTGTGATAGCAACATTCAAAGCTATGATTTAAGGCAATCCTTCAAGATGCTAATTGATGCTACTGTGCAATTCTGGTCGCCGTATCTTAAAAAGGATATAATGTTATTAGAAAAGGTACAGAGAAGAGCCATCAAAATGGTAAAGAGGATGGAAGGATACTCCTATGAAGAGAGGCTAAAAAGGTTAGGGCTCTTCAACCTGGAAAAGAGACGGCTGAGGGGAGATATGATAGAAGTCTATAAATTAATGAACGGAGTGGAACGGGTAAATGTAGATCGATTGTTTACGTCATCAGAATATAAAAAGACTAGGGGACATGCAATGAAGCTACAGGGTAACCTATTTAAGACTAATAAGAGAAAATATTTTTTCACTCAACATGTGATCAAACTCTGGAATTTGTTACCGGAGGATGTATTAAAAGCTGTTAGTGTAGCTGGGTTTAAAAAAGGTTTGGACAAGTTCCTGGAGGAAAGGTCCATAAACCATTATTAAGAAGGGACCCAGGATATCAATGCTTGACCCAGTACAAGCATTGTGGAACCTGTGTCTTTTGGGGATACTGCTAGGTACATATGACCTAGATTGGCCACTGTTGGAAACAGGATACTGGGCTTGATGGACCTTGGTCTGACCCAGTATGGTATATCTTATGTTCTTATAAGGGGAAAATTCTGAAACTGTAATAGAATTCTGGAAGAAATATAACATAAAAGTGGCCATCAATAACCTTGTAGAACTTGGAGTGAGGTATCAAAACAGTGCTTGGATCGTGTGTGGCAGAAACTTATCCCAGATTTAATTCATGATTTTGAAGGTTTTGAAACTTCAGACCAAATAAAACTAGCAAACAGGTGGGATTTGAGAAAGTAAAACATCAGGATGTTGAAGAGTTTCTAGAGGCTCAGGCCTGATGATCTAACCATTGAAAAGTTGCAACAACTTGTTGCTGATGGGCAAGTCAGAGCAGAAGATGAAGATGATGATGACAAAAACCAGAAAGCTCCCCCATGACAGCTAAACACAGCGCAGCTATCTAGTGCTTTACGCGTGATAGAAAAGCAGTTGCAGGGGCCGGAAAATAACTACGATGATGCAAAACTTAACAGGATAGCCATTTGTAGCATCTGGGTGGATTTGGAACCATGCAAGCAGCTGCTGTGTCAAAGGAGGGCACTTGGAAAGCAGCAAGCTGGATTTATGATTAAGCCACCAAAGAAGACACATCAAGAGAACAATGAAATGCAGCCATCCACATCTGGTGCTACAACATTTCATCCAAAACCAAGAGCAGAAGAAGATGAAGAAGACAGTGATCCTTCTTCACCCACTTCCATGAGTAAAGTGCTGTAAATGGTGCTGGACAGTTAAATATTTGGTTGGTTAACTTCAAGCGATATGCATAGTATGACTGTATGCTGGAATGTTTATTTGTAACTAAAGGTAAGTATCATTATTTCTATAGCATGAATTTATTTAACACAAGGTTTTCCAGGAACGGAACTATTGCGTTATAGGAAAACATACTGTACCTGCAGTATGATCACAACCTTGCCATCTTGCCTTCCACATCATGGCTGTGTTGATGTCACTATGACTTGGAACATCCTAGTACCACCTTCCTGAATGATGCTAACAAGGGATATTCATGTATTCCCTCCTGGGGCATCATTAATGTAACCTCCATGATCTGTGGTCCCTCACCAGGTGTGCATTACTCTGCAGGGAGACCTAGGGTGCATAATTCATGGTAGGTAGCACTGTCTGTGTAGGTCTATTACTCTTGGTATTCAGGGATCTGGGACCTGACTAACTAGGGCTGGGAGGTGGTTGGCCTCTGAGATCACTCACTCTGCCACTTATTACCACTTCCAAAAACTCATAGTCCAGTCCAAGGTTTGCTCTGAATCAATAAAGTTTACTGGAAGAGTTTAAGTGGGCAAAATCATGAGAAACCATCCTCATGTAGAGCACACAAATAGTAGGAAGTACAGTTCACCTCTGCCTTTCTCCTTGCCCTCTGTGCTGCAGTATGGAACAGCTCAATGGTAAAATGGCAAGAGTAGCCTAATAGCTTGAACAGCAGGCTGAGAAGTTAGAAAATCAGGTTTGAATCCCACTGCTGCTCCTGTGCATGTCGCTTAAATCTCCACTGTCTCAGGTACAAAGCTAATTTGTAAGTCCTCTGTGGACAGGAGAGATACCTACTGTATTCACACTGGACTTCAGAGAACAGGCATGAGCTAAAAATCTTCTTCCCTTTCACAAGGGATTCTTCGCCTAAGCTGAGGCTTCCAGTACTCTCTACCTACTCTTCTTCCATCTCTCCTTCCTGGCTCATTTTTGGATTAAGCAGTGCACAGTTATTGGTTGAGCCAACCAAAGATTCCAAGTTCCTGTATGGGACAATGACTCTGCTATCCAAAGACACATAACACACTGGGGTGCAGTGCCTTATCCAGCCAAATTCAGGAAACAGCCTTTGAACTTGGTATTTATAATATTTTGTTTTCCCTCCATGAGGTCTGCTCCTACCATTATCTCGCTGGTAAGGAAACCCCTCCCGATTTTTGGAAAGTACTGAATGGCATATCAAGGCCACATATATAAGATTACTAGGATTTTTTTTTAGGCAAATCTGGGGCACTTATCTTAAGTGTGTGTGTGTGTGTGTGGCGGGGGGTGGGGTGGGGCGGAGGGAATAATGTTAGGAAGAGACACCTTAGTTCCAGGTTTGAGCAACAAAGCATGGAGGAGGGAAGAAGAGTCATTATCCTGCCCCCCCCCACCCCATCCATTCCATGACAGCAACAATATGATTTCCAAGTGGACAAATGGACAGAGAAATAGAAACAGTGATGCATTTAGATAGAAACATAAAAATATGACGACAGAAAAAGACCACATATCAAGACTTCCATATCAACCACTACAACAGTCCTCTCTTTTTCCTTTAGAGATCCTCTGTGTTTATCCCATGCTTCTTTGAATTCAGATACTGTCTTCATCTCTACCCCCTCCACTGGGAGACTATTCCACAGATCCACTACTCTTTCCGTAAAGAAATATTTCCGCATATCACTCCTGAATCAATCCCCTTTCACCATCATCCCATGTCCCCTCGTAACAGAGCTTGCTTTCAATCGAAAGAGGCTCTCTCCCTGAACATTTATGCCAAAGAAGTATTTAAACGTCTCAATTACATCACCTCTATCCCGCCTTTCCTCTAAGGTGTACATATTAAGATCCCTAAGTCTGTCCTCATATGCTTTATAATGAAGACCACTAACCATTTTAGTAGCCACCCTCTGTACTGACTCCAGCCTGTTTATATTCTTTTGAAGGTGCGGTCTCCAGAATTGCACACAATACTCCTAATGAGGTCACACCAAAGACTTACACAGAGGCACTATCGCCTCCTTTCTTCTGCTGGCCATCCCTCTCCCTATGCACCCAAGCTTCCTTCTAGCTTTTGCTGTCGCCTTTTCTACCTTGTTAGCTAATTTAAGATCATCAGACACAATCACGCCTAGGTCCCGCTCTTCTTTAGTGGACAAAAGTACTTCACCCCCTATACTATATTGCTCCTTTGGATTGCTGCAGCCCAAATGCATGACCTTGCATTTTTTAACATTAAATCTCAGCTAGATCTCTCCTCATGTTATCTACACCTTCCTGGGTGTCTACTCTATTACAGATTTTGGTGTCATCCGCAAAGAGGCAAACCTTACCCAACAACCCTTCTGCTATATCACTAACAAAGATGTTAAAAAGAATTGGACCAAGGACAGATCCCTGGGGCACACCACTGGTAACCTCCTTCTCCTCAGAGTGAGCTCCATTTACCTGTACCCTTTGTTGCCTCCCACTCAACCAATTTCTAACCCAAGCAGTAACTTTACGGTCCATCCCTAGGGTACTCAGTTTGTTTATAGGTCGCCTGTGAGGAACGGTTTCAAAGGCTTTAGTGAAATCTAAATATACCACATCTAGGGCTCTCCCTCAGTCCAACTCCCTGGTAATCCAGTCAAAGAAATCAATCAGATTTGTCTGACAAGACCTGCCACTGGTGAATCCACGCTGCCTCGGATCCTGTAATCTGCTGGAATCCAGAAACCCCACTATTTTCTCTTTCAGCAGCGTTTCCAATAATTTACTCACCACTGAAGTTAAACTAACCAGCCTTTAGCTTTCAACCACATCCTTACTTCCGCTTTTGTGTAAAGGGACCACATGAGCCTCTCTCCAGTCCTTTGGTACCACTCCTGATTCCAATGAGGCATTGAAAAGGTCAGTCAGTGAAGCTGCTAGAACATCCCCAAGTTCGATCAATATTCTAGTGTGTATCCAATCCGGTCCCATAGCTTTGCTTATTTTAAGTTTAGCTAGTTTCTCACGAACACAGTCTTTTGAAAATTGTTCAAAATGCCCCTTGTTTCTGTTCCTGTTTGTGGGTGTTATCTGAGGTCCTGCTCCTGGTTCTTCATCTGTGAACACAGAACAGAAATATTTGTTAAGCAATTCCGCTTTATCTTCATCAGCTTCTACATATACCTCCCCTTCACCCTTGAGTCTGACAATACCACTTTTGCCCTTCCTCTTCTCACTAACATATCTGAAAAATGTCATATCCCCCCATTTTATTGCATTGGCTATTTCCTCCTCTTTTTGAATCTTTGCTTTCCTGACTACTTAGCTAGCTTCTCTACGTTTTTCTAAATATAGATGCCTGTCTTCCTCTCTCTATGATCTCTTGTATTTCATGAAGACCTCCCTCTTTTTTTTCACTTTTCAGCTACTTCTTTTGAAAACCATAGGGGTTTCCATTTCCTTTTACCTTTATTTACCATTTTAACAAAAAGGTTGGTTGCCCTTAAAAATATCCCCTTTCAGTTTTGCCCACAGTTTTTCTACATGTCCCAGCTGTTCTTATCTCTCTAATGATTCCTTGAGGTATTGGCCTATCTTGGCAAAGTTAGTTTTCCTAAAGTCTAAGACCCTCACTTTTGAATGGATTTTATCAGCCCTAGTCCTAATACTGAACCGCACCATCTGGTGATCACCGGATGCAAAATGATCTCCCACTAGAACATCAGAAATACTTTCACCATTGGTAAGCCCTAAGTCCAGTATGGCCTCTTCATGTGTAAGTTCTTTTACCAATTGCCTGAATAGGTCTCCCTGTAGAGAATCCAGGCTCTCCTTAATTCTAGATGATACTTCAGCAGGGATGTTCCAATCAACATCTGGCTTATTGAAATCTCCTATCAGTAGCACTTCCCCTTTCCTATCAATGCTGCGTATGTCTTCAATTAACTCTCCATCCACCTCTTCAACCTGTGAGGGAGGTCTGTATATCACGCCAATGCAAATAGATTTCTCTTTCTCTCTTTCTAGTCAACTCACAGTGCCTCCTCTCTCCCTTTGAAGCCCTGTATTTCCATAGCTTTAATATTATTTTTTATATATAGTGACATTCCTCTTCCCCTTCTTCCTGCCCTGCCCTTTCTGAATAAAGTATAGAGCCTGGTATAGTTATATCCCAGTCATGTTTGCCCATGAACCATGTCTCTGTTACTGCCACTAAATCCAAGTCAGCCTCTCCCACTAAAGCCTCAACATCTGGGATCTTATTTCCCATGCTATAAGAATTTATAGATATTGACTTCCAGATCTTGCCCCTTTTATCTATTTCTATAAAGGTATTTAATTTTTCACTTACCTGGGGTCTTTCACTTATCTGTGGGCTTTCTTTACCCATCCCCAACGAATCTAGTTTAAAGCCCTCTTCAGTAGGTTAGCCAGTCTGCTACTGAAGACACGTTGACCCTTCTTGGACAGATGGATGCCGTCTCTGCTCTGCAACCCTTAAAACAGCATTCCATAGTCCAGGAAACCAAAACACTCTCGACACAATCCACGCAGCCATGCATTCATCTCCAGGATGCAAGCTTCTCTGCCTTGGCCTTTAACCTCAATGGAGAGAATTGAAGAGACACCACCTGCGCCCCTATCTGCTTCACCCTCTGTCCCAGAGCCATGAAGTCACTTTTGATACACTCAGAGGGATACCTGGCAGTATCATTTGTGCTGACATGGATTAGCAACATTGGGTAATAGTCAGTGGGCTTGATGAGTCGGCAAACTCTCCGTAACATCTCAGATTTTGGCATCTGGCAGACAGCATACCTCTCTGGACATCAAGTCTGGTTGGCAGATGGGTGCCTCAGTACTCCTCAGAAGAGAGTCACCAACCACCACTACCCTTTGCTTCCTTGTGGTCACTGATTCTGCAACTTTGGGGCACTTGAGTTCTGGTTCTTCCCTTTCCAGGGATGCTTTCACCTCCTCCACTTCCAGGACTGCATAATGGTTCTTCAATAATGCATGTAAATTTTAAAAGCAGACATATGCAAATCACTAAATTGTAAATAAATTTTGTTTTTTACCCCCTCTGTCCCCACTGCTGGAATCAGAGACAGGAGACTGCCAAACAGGTGGGAATCATGGACACAGCTCTAAAATCAGGGGCAATCCCTGAAAATCAGGGACATCTGGTAGCCTTACACATATACAATAATTTAGAAAACCATTGAAGATCTCTACCTACACATCTGGTCAAACCTTATGTGTCTCTACATTAAGATGACCAAATAGCCTTATATCAGAATGGACAAATTCAGCCCATTTTGGTTATTGTACCAATGCCTGGACAGACCAGTAGCCCTCTGTTTCTACTAGAATGGAAAATCTTTCGCTTTCTGCAGGCAATGACAAGTCAGCACTCTATCCAGGGCTTCCAAACCAGACCCCTATGGACAGTTTGGTTTTTAGGATAGCCACAATGAATATTCATGATGGGATCAATATGAAAGTATGGGGTCTCCCAGGTATGCCAATTTATTTCATGTATATTCATTGTGGATATCCTAAAATCCTGACTGTCCCTAGGGTCAGCAGGATGGGATCGGAAGCATCCGTTTGTGGTAGAGCATTGCTTATCAATTATACTGCACAAGACTCTGGATAAATTGCTACAGAGCTAAAGTACTGATAGAGCAAAGTTGAGTGGCTTTCTGTAACAATTCTTTTTTTTGACGGTCAGAGATTGAGTGGAGGCAAAAAAACACTTGTCTGAATCACCCTCCAAATATGTTTTCCAGCCAGAGCAGACTTATTAAACCAGAACTAAGTGCAGGAAAGTTGAGGCCTCTGAACAATTCTATCTTCTGCAATTTTACCTGGAAAGGCTTTACACGTTATTTTAGGGCAGAATCAGGCCTGGCTTATTTCAATGCAGTCTGCTGAACTATTCTGGGATTCAGAGCTGAAGTGGGCTGGAAGTTTCTTGGATTTGGCACCATCACTGTTTCATTGTGCATGATAAATATTTCCCTCTGTCTGCCAAAAAAAAAGTCTGTGCTTAGATAGCACTTCTTTACTGAGCAGGGACGTCAGCGGTTCTATAGACTAAAAATTGAAAATTCAAGTGGTGATGGAAGATGGTCTGTTTCAGATGCATACTATCAGAGTTCCCAGGTGACTCAGGTTTAGGAAAGAGAATTTTTTGGGGAGGACTGGTCCTATTTTTTTAAATTATCCAAGTGGATCATGGGATTTGTAATCCTGGATTTTCCATTTGCAACAAAAAAAAAAATCCCTCTCTTTGATAGTATGCTGAGATTACCAGTCCAATTAGCAGATGCACAGTTTCATTTGAAGATGCTGGTGGATCTGACACAGGAACTAAAAAGGGAGATTGATGAATATGTCATAGAAGCATTTGAACATAAAATTATCACAAAATTGGTGAAGACATTTCTTACAGTAACATATCCAGTGGCTCCCATGATTTACATAGATCTTTGGAATCTACTTGACAGGACAATTATTTCTGCTAAAGGGTCATTATTGGAGCCGTTGTCGTCATTTGTAGACTTACTTTTGTGGGCATTCATAATGATGAGTCATACTTGCTGTATGTTAGGGATTCATCACATATTATTCAGTTGGGGCCCCATTCTGATTGGGGCATGTCCGAGCTGTCAGGATGTCCAAAATCAGGACAGCACAAATTTGCACCCGATTCTGCACCCACAGGAGCTAGATGTTCCCACGGGAGCAGAATCAGGACAAAGGGCCTGGACGGTTCAGACACGCACTGATCCTGTGCCACCGGACGTACACCTCCCACCCCATCTAACCCTCCTAATGCTCCTATATGGCACCAGGACGCCATGCAGGAGTCCCAATTCCCCGACACTGAACTAACTTGCCGTTCCCTGCCGCCTGACCCCCAACAGGGTCTGCCAGTGCATGGATCGGGCTACAGGGAATCTCCTGGTGCTACTCACCAATACAAGAGGGTCCACAAGTGCCGATCTCCTTCATCAAGGAGACTTATTTTATCTCTGAGGTGGAATTAGTCCCCTATTCATCCTTGCAGCCTCGGACATACAGAGTCGTGACCAGAATCAGCCCTGTATGTCTGGGGGCATGAGCCCGCCTCCACTCTACCATGCTCCTCCTCTGGCCCACCCCCTCCTGCCCCCATCCAGAGCTTCCCGCACATCTCTACGTGTGGGGAGCTTTGGGTTTGGCATCGGGCATAAGCGTTTTTCAGGGGATGTAGTCCAGACCAGACGTACATCCCTGCTAAATGCTGCACGGAATGACCCCCTTGTTGTAAGAAAGGGGAGTGGAAGGTCCTTTGGTGTTGGTCACAGCAGATATAACTTCTTTATAATCAATGTGCTCCAAGAGCTAGCCTTAACCATCATTGGATCCATTCTGATGGAACACGAAGATCAAACTATTCCAACTAATTTCCTTGTTCAATTATCAAGGTTTGCTTTAACTAAGAACTTCTTTCAGTTTTGGAAGGAATTCATTTACAAAATTGCACCTGAACATGGATAAGCATGCATTTTTTAAGGATGTTCTGGCTTGGATGTCTCAGATTGCATTAGGATGTCCTTGGTAAAATGTGCTTTTAAGTGTTCAATATAAAAATTGAGTGGACTGTGATATATTAGGTGACATCACTGACTTAGGGGTATGTTTATTAAAGGGTGGTAAAGGAGCAAGTGTGCTGTTAGCACATTCTAACTGTGCATGTGCACACTTAGCATGAGCAAAAAGGCACTTTAGCGTGCGCTAATGGCACCAATAGCGTAAAGGCCCTGTGGGTGGACAGGTGGAGAGTAGGGGTCAATGGGTGGGGAGTGGGCGGGAACAAGGCTTGCTCCCTTAACACAGGCTCCTTAATGGCAGGAACTCTAATGCAATTCAAAACCTAGCGAAAGGGTGTTTTTTGAGGAGAGAGAACCTATTTTACATCTGCAATGTGATGCACAGACAGGGGAGCCCAAGTGAGTGATAGTAATACTCCATTAGCAGCAACAGCATAGTGCCCAAGTATGGAAGGGCACTATGTTGATGGTGCAAATGGGGGTAAAGGAGGTGTCACATGGGTCATGCACAGGAGGTACCAGGCAGCTGCCTAGATGGCACATAGGAACATAAGACTACAAAATATGCCAAACTGTGTCAGACCAAGGTCCATCATGCCCAGTATCCTATGTCCTGTGAGAAAGGAAGGAATGACCAAGGCCCCAGAACAAGGTTAGAGACTATAGCAGAGACTGATGAGTTTTTGTGTGATAAGGTAACTTACACTAATATAGATCATCCAGTTTATGGCAATCTGGACCTGGCTATGGATAGCGATGAACCGATTTATGGTACTCTGGATATAGATATGGACAGTGATGCAAGCACAGATACTGATGGAGAAACAGGACTGTGAAGGTGCTATAGCCATATACCTTTACTCGGGTAAAATGCTAGGCTTAACTGCAACATATACATTTTAGATAGAAGCGTCTGTCTTTCTGTGAAAATTGCTGACAGTTATTGTGAAAGAGATTAACTAACAAACTATGTACACAGTTACTGTGATCAAAGGTTAGCTTCTGCAAAATTTTGGGAACTCTCTGCAATCCCTCCGCCCATCTTGTGGTCAAATGATGGGTCATACTGATAACAACTAATGTCAGCATTATTGCATGAACTTTCCGAGAATCAGAGACCTTAGATCAACATATAACTGGAAATCAAATAAAGCTTGGGAAATTAGTAGAATTTAGACAGAAATTATAAGTGTAACTAATCAACTCCTGTTTGATGACAGAATTGTAGCGATACCTACTGTCGTTTGGTGATTATGGGCATGGCCTTGTAACTTCCGTTTTTAATGAATTTTTGCAACGCATCAGCAGAAAAATAACCCTGTAAGCAGATTTTATTCCAGACCTGCAATTTTGTAACATGAATATCATCCGATGTTAATCAAAAATTAACTATGTCAGCTGATACTTCTTAATAAAAGGCGGATCCCTGAAGGAAGATTTTTGAAGATAGTTAGGGAGGAGCCACGATTTGGACCCTCTGACGATCTTCCTTCTAGAGCTCTGGAATTAATATAATTGATTTTCTGTGTATGTGTCTTGTTTTTTTCCTTCCTGTTAGAAGGGCCAGGTAAAGCTTGAGAATCCAGGTGAGAGGGCCTGCCCCAAAGGGGTAAACATGTCCAATAGTGCACAATCTAGGTCACAAGTACCTAGCAGTTTCCCCAAAAGACGCACAGGATCCCCAGTAACTGTAAAGGGGCAAGCAGTGCATAACTCAAGTCTTCTGTAGCAATGGTTTATGTACCATTACCCAGGAACCCATCCACACTTTTTCAAACCCAACTACACTGACAGCTTTTACCACATCCTCCGGTAATGGATTGCAGAGTCTATGTGTTGACTGAAAAAATATTTTCACTTAGAAGACTCAAATGGGTTACACTGTAGCCGCATTGCAGGTCCTCTAGTCTATCCACAATCTGATGGCATAAAAAAGCGATCTATGTTTACCTGTTCCACTCTGGTCAATGCTGCAATGGTCAACAATCTATAGACCTCTATCATATCCCCCATCAGCCGTCTCTTCCCCAGTTTGATGAGCCCCAACCTTTTTAGCCTCTCCACAAAGGGGTATTCTGCCATCCGCAGAACCATCTATGATGTTCGTCATGATCCCACAATGACAGTGGCAGTACAAGTCTTGCTACTGCTGCAGAAAGGCAATGTGCCACATGGGGCAGTCCAAGGGTCCTGGCATCCCAGGCAGAGATCCAGGCTGCCTTCCCCCACTGCTGCCACAGAACCCAGCTGTGGGGGAAGAGGCCAATATTGAAAGATGCTGCAGCCCTCCAGGTAGCTGGAAAATGCAGGTGCCTGGGGAAATACCTCAGCAGTGGCTGCCATTCTCCCCCCGAGACATATCGGTGGCAAGTGGTGATGGGGCCCCTGCATGGGCAGCTGGTGGGGGGGGGGGCTACATGGCCGTCCATATGTGCCCCTGCCCCCCCATCCAGCCCTTGTACCCAAGCACCTGCCAAACCTGCATATTCAACATGCTGGGATTGTAACCACCACCACTGACAATGCATGGGCATGTCTGCATGGTGGGATGTTGGTGGTAGCGTGGGAAGTGGCACCAGCCTATAGCAAACAGAAGCCTTCTTCTGGTCATGTGTGCCATGTGCATTGCAGCATGTGCTAAAGGCTAGCTGAAGGGAAGCATGTCAGCAACAGGAGCTGTTATTCCCATAAGGCAGCACTGTGTTGCAACAAATATAGTAGGTGTGTATATGTGTGGAGGGCCACAGGTTCTGGGGTTTCTGTATTGCATCTTCCTGTGGACAAGGTTTAGCTGACAGTGTAAGTACAGCTCCTGCATATGCAACCCCCAAAGAGATGGCCAGCAAGGGTGGAAACACCCACCAGTAGCACTGACAGGCTCCACTATCCACCGCTGGTTGGAGGCTAATGGCACACAGTAACAATGTGTGGTGAGGCCAAGGCACGGTAATAGTATCTGCAAACAGAACACACATTATCAGTCCTTGAGCTGACATTGAGACAAGAGTGTCAAGCAGGAATGCCAACCATATCCACTTTTGCACAGTACGCCAATGAGAGTGTATGCGCATGTGTGTGTATAGCTCCCTTTTGTCCTGTGGCTTTCTGCACTGCACTTTGGCTCAAATTGTCTGAATTTTTCCCAGCCTATTTGGAAAATGTGAATAAGGTGATGCAGAGCATTGTGGGTATCACCTGAAACAGCACCGATTGACCTGGATGTGTCTGCCACAATGGTAGGGTTACTGACTGAGATGCCATTGTGCCCATCTGCCACATGCATTGCCTGGGTGGCCACTGTATGTCATGCTGAGATGGCACCCTCACTATGACCAGAAAGTGGCCATGGCACGGCTATGTATCCACATAGGGCTATTATAATGTCTGGCTCTGGTGATGTCGATGCATTCTCTGTCTGGAGATGCTAATCACTGAGCAAATAGCTGGGTGTAAATGCTGAGTATCTCAAGGCAGAGTGCTCGTGGTCACACTACGCACATGCCGTGCATGCTGACCAGCAGACCAACTGCAGTTGGCTTATGCTTGGCTGACACAGTCTAGTGAAGGGCAGTCTTACTGCCTGTGCTGTGGTCAACTGTTAGTCCTCAGTGGCTGGGGCAGCAGTGGTTCATGGCCTATTCACTGGGGTCCTGGCAGGACTGTAGCCCCACACCAGCCTATAAACCCCACACTGCAGTGACTGTCCATGGCAGCAGCATATTGACAATGGCCACTAATCTTCACTGTTATCAGAGGGTTAGTGTCCAACATGGGCAGAACACAGGGCCGAGCTGTTGCTGTCACTGTCGCCTACAGCATGCAGGAAAGAAGGAGAAAAGCATAACACACTAGCAGTGATGGAGATCTGCAGCAGAGACCATCTCTAACAGTGCAGGTTCAGTGGATCAGATGCTGGGTATCCTTCCTCACCCTCGGGGTGACATCTGAAACTGCACTGCAGCACAGCTTGCTGTTATTATATGCATGTAGCACATGCAGCCAGTGCGTCTTACTGAACTGATATGCTGTATCAATGCATTCTTCATTGGTTCTTTGACTGCAGACCACTGTTTTGCATGTGTAGTGCCTCATGGGTAGTAGAGGGTCCAACCTATACTGACACAGATAGCAGACAGTTTGATCAGAGATCTGCAGGCTTTACCCATCTATGCAGAGCTGTGTGGAGATGTAGCCTACTGGTTGGTGCAGTGTCGCCATGGTCAACAGTCCAGGGTTTGATTCCCACTTGTTCATTTTGTGCCTGGATATGCTTGCACAGTCCTGGCCCTGCTGTGACCTGCAGACAATCATTCTTCTACATTTTTATGAATTATGGCCACATGTTGGGTAGTCCAATATGGCATTCCCCATCATGGACATCTGTGATCATGGCTTTAGTGCAGGGGTGGGCAAACCTGGTCCTGGAGGGCCGCAGACCAGTCAGGTTTTCGGGATATCTCTAATGAATATGCATGAGATATATATGCATTAGAGATATCCTGCCAACCTGACTGGTTTGTGGCCCTCCAGGGCTGGATCTGGAGACCCTTGCCTTACACCTCTGTCATTTAAGATTGTGAGTGGACAAGGTGCAGATGTCCAAGACATCAAAAAGGTTAGATAGAATTTGTCACAGTCCTCCTCACTTCTCACCACCACCAAAAAATTGTCTATTAGACAACTTTTTGGTGGTGGTGAGAATCGAGGAGGAATGTGACACATTCTATATACCCTTTCGATGTCTAGGACATCTGTACCTTGCCCACTCACAATCTTAAATGACAGATGTGTAAGGCAGGGGTCTCCAAATCCAGCCCTGGAGGGCCACAAACCAGTCAGGTTGGCAGGATATCTCTAATGCATATATATCTCATGCATGTTCATTAGGGATATCCTGAAAACCTGACTGGTCTGCGGCCCTCCAGGACCGGAGGTGCCCACCCCTGCTTTAGTGGCTCTGCCGTGGCGCATTGCAGCAGGTCAGTGATGTACATGCAGCAAAAGTCTGGGTCAACTGATATGGATGTGTTTTCTGTTTTGCCATCATTGTGACCTCCCAGCTTTACATAAGGAGGATATATCGCGTACATTCAGGCACCTAACCCTCGTTGCATAGCCATCCCCTACACTGTTCTGTCATCATTACTTGCCCCATATGGGACAAATGGTCTCAACGTGTCCCTTTCTATCATGCCACTCTGAGGGGTGTATTGTCTTGCACAGGCTAGGCACCAGTTCTACCCGCACAAATGGTGTTTCATGTAGCCAATGGCACTGCTACGTTTGGTTCACACACACCAAATACTTTTGGCCTGTATGATCCCATACATCCACCCACCACACACAATGCAAATTCTCTGCTTGGATTATCCATGGCACAGCCCTGCACCCACCATTGACCATCACGGAGCTTCATGGTGGGGCAGCTTACTGGCAATAAGCTGCCCCACCATGGCCCTCCAGGGTCATTTGCAGCAGTTAGCCATATCATGCACACCTCTCTTGTAACTGATCTACATGCGCACTCATGGACAATCCTCCCTTTGTTGCCTACATCAGGTACATGCCCCCTCCACCCAGACACTATCCTGGCCTATGGCATGCCACACACTGAGTACATCTGGATATATGTCCACACCTCACAGACACTATAATGTAGCTTATGGTATGGTGTATGCTTTCAGGTGCATCTAGGACTGCATGTCTGTCACAGCGCCCCCCGCTGCTGCATCCCCTCCACTGACTCTGCTGCTGCCACCACCCACCCATGACGCAGCCAGCACCCACACTGACCTTCATCACTAGACAGCTGCCTATCTCGCCTAGTCAACAGCATAGGCCTGCTGTACAGTCAAACATGCTCATCACACATACTGCCACATTGCCAGGCATCAGGTGAGGCAACTCCATCAGCTACCAATTGTGCTTGAATCCATACCTTCTCCAATGACTTCCCTGCCCCCTTTCAGCATTTCAGTGGCTTTTCTGCATTAAGGTGCATACCAGACACCTTCCCGCAGCATGTCCTATTACCGCACGGTAAGTGTCCACTACCACCCCTTAACACAGAATGTGCTATTACCACATGGTAAGTGTCCACTAGCACTCCTTAATGGCAAAACATCTCTGACACGCCCAGCACACTTACCACACCGTAACCTCTCATCGCTTCCATTAACGCACGGAAAAGACTGCTTCTTTACCGCGGTTTAGTTAACATACCCCTTAGTCTATATTTTGAAGGAAATGACATCACACTTCCATTGTCAAATAGCAGGCGGTGTGGGTTTTTAAAAATGCCATCTTTAGAATCAGCACATGACAGCAGTTATGAGATGATAGCAGAGTCCAGGCTGTTCAGATATCCATATGCCCCAGACGTAGGCATATGCTAAAACATCAATGTCTGGCATTGGCGCAAAGATGCACTATTGTAAAGTTTGCTAAAGGTCAAATATTTTTATCAGGATAACTGAAGTTATTGCAAAGAGTATTCAGGACACCGAAAGGTGGCGTGACATGTTTGGTGTGTGCTCAACAGAGGGTGTTTTTGCACATAAACATAAGAAATTAGAAAACAAAATTGTTTGGGAGGCAAATGAAGAAAATTAACAGCATATGCTGCTGAAATATGTAACCTGGGCTCCAGTTGTTCCTGATGCCTCTTTTTTTAAATCTAAAATGTGTGGAATAGTGTAGGAGACACAAATGAGAAGTTGGAGCTAAATGGAAAGGTCACCTTTGAGAACAGATATTTGTTGAGATTACTAGTCCAAATTTATGTGACTGTAAAAGACACGATTACTGATTCCAGATCAGAATGTATGGTAATGGGATACAATACATTCCACCCTAGCTCAGAGCAAGTCCCCAGAGATAGAGTTCCAGCAGTGAATTGCCTGATTTTTTTTTTAAAGTTACTTTTTCTTAGAGAATAAGGAAAAGTTAGACGAAGCACAATGTTTGGCTAAAAACATTTAGAAATTTGTTGAAACCCTTTTGATTTTTGTGGACACTAAAGACAAGCAGTGATAATGTCCAGAGGCAGACCTCTCTTCCTCCACCAGTGCCCAGGGTGTTCCAGATGTGGCAAGGACAACCCTCTGCCCTCTCATCCCCTTACTTGCCTTTCCCCACTAATTCTGCTTGCATCTCGTAGGGCTGCACAGATGGCGGAAGACAAAAATGCCGCCACCTGCTGCTTATTGTTTATTTTGCTTTTACAATCAATTTTTATTGGCACTTTCTCAACCAGTTTCTTTTTTCATTTTGATGGAAAATAACAATTGTCAACAGCTGTGATTGTTCAGCGTCGGCACGGAATGATCTGGTGTCAAATTGATGCCAGAGATGACCTGGTTCCTGCAGGGAGGCTTTGGGCCAGTCCTGGTAGTTCATGACACTCCTGCATGGTGCATTCTGAGACCCGTAATGTTGATTTCAAAGGAAAGAGGCAGGGTTACAAAGACCAGAATATCCTGGGGCGTAAATTCTAAAACATAAGAAGGAATCTGTATTGATTGCTTATGATTGGATGATGGTTTTATTTACTAAACATCCTAACAGGAATCCTGTTCTCAACACAAGAGCAGAACACCTTCTTTTTTCTTAATTAGCACGAAACATCTAGGGCCCGATATTTAAAGGATTTTTGCTGGTAACTTTGAGAGTTATGGGTCCGGTTATCGCTGGTTGGTATTGCGATGCAGTTCCCCTACCCTTCTGCTCCTCCTCGCTAAGATACAGTTTCCCCACTCTCCTGCCCTCCCTCCCTCTTTACCCCCTCTTGTTTACCTTCCCTTGTCAACATACATTGTTTGTCCATCTGTCTACTACCCCTTTTATTATTATTTGTACTCTTTGCCTTTTTCTCCACTAATGCTATTTTCTGTCCCTTTTTTACTGATTTTATGGCGTTCCTTTCTTTTCCTTTTTTTCGCAGCCTTATTTTAATCTTGTTTGTAAACCGCCCAGATGCTATTGTTTATGGGCGGCATATAAAATTTTAAATAAACATAAACAAACATAAACATATCGGGGTGCTGCAGTGGCACCCATTGATACTCAGCGGCACTAACCGTGTTGTCAGCTCTTGCCGGATGACTGAACCAGCCCTGCACAGACTCCACACACCAGAGTGTTACAGATTTAAACGCCATTGCTCATCCAGTTTTTGGACTTCTGGTATACCAACTATTTATATCCCATAGCTCCTCCCCATCCATAAGTAAGCACGTGGCTGCCATGTTCTGTGCACATGCAGACTTGGCACCTTCCCTCCCAAGATGCCCTTACTATTCCAACCAGTCCAGCAGCAATTCCCGCTAACTCCATCTGCAGCCACTGGAAAAGATCAAGCAGTCCAGGACATGATGCAGCTCCTGAAGTAGAAATGTAAAGCCAGGCCTGAGTGGCCACTGAGCTCACCGTTTTGATTGGCCGCTTCTGATTACATTCCAGCAACAGCCGTTCTCAGCCACCCACTGAAACTACAATTATAATTTCATTTAAATGAATGTAATTCTAACATACCTTTCTATTCTTTCCAACCTAAGGGAAGTCAGAATGCGTTATGCAAAAGAAAAGAATGTCTGTTTATCTGTCTGTCTGTCTTTCTGTCTGGGGGCAAAATTAGTGTCCAAAAACTTAACAGAAATGGATGAAAATCGGCATGTGGGAAAACTGATAAAAAGATACAAAATTCAAAAATGGGCCAAGGAATTCCAGAGAAATAAGTCCCCCCTCTGGAATAAATGGCCAAATGCATTTCTGTGAGAGAAGGATTTCCAGTTTTTATAGCATAGAAACTTACGTACACTGAACTATAGCAGTTAGGGAATTGCTCCTTTCAAACTGTTACTCACAGTTCTCGATTTCCCCAACCCCTCACTTCCAAAATTGTTCCCTCCACAACTGCTCCATCTCTTCGTACCCTGTCCCAGCCTCAAAAAATATTCCCTCACAACTGCCCTACCACCCCACCAAACACCCTCACCCTGAAAAAATTACTCAGACATAACTGCTTCACCTTGAAAACTGCACCATCCCCCAAAACTATACTCTTCCAACTATCCAACCCCACAGCAAACTGCCCCATCCCAATAAACATCCTCTTGCAACTTTCCCACCAACCTGCAAATTGCCCCACCCCAAAACTATCACTGCAGCTCCCCACCACCCCACAAACTGCCCTCACTCCCCAAAAACACTCCCCAAACTGCCTCACTCCCCACCCCCTGCCAAATGGCCCATGTCCAGAAATTACCCCCAAATGCTCGACCCCCTGCTTACTTCCCCAACCCCCAAAACAATCCCCCGTAACTGCTTCACCAAGCTGCAAACTTCCCTCATTCCCAAACATTACCCTTTAACAACTGCCCCTATGTCTAAAAGGTGCAAGCTCTGCCACCCCACAAGCTGCTCTACCCTCAATAGCTATACCTGCAACTGTTCCACCACCTCGCCAACTGTATTTCCTCAGCATCCTGCAAAGTACCCCACTCCCAAAAACAATTGCCCCACTACCTTGGATGCAGTCCCATACCCAAAACCTACACCCCTACAACTGACCCACCACCCCTCAAACTGCCCCACCCCAAAATCTAACCCTCTCCAACTACCCACCCTCCAACATTGCCCTACAACCCCGGAAACTGCCCCTACCCCCAAAAATTACTGCTCCACATTTGTCTTATCACCCTGTAAACTACACCACCAGTCTCACCCTCTCCGACACAGACTTCCTGTTGCATTGGGGTGGGACCTGCTACAGTTTCAGCGCACAGGGGTTGAGGTTTCCATCCACATGGTGCTCTGGCTTGTCTACTGCTGGCTTCACTGGACCTGGGAAATATGACGTGGCAGTGGTGACAGTGGGGGGATCGGGAGCAGGAGCATGCCATACTCCATACCTTTGGTGCTCTAGGCAAATGCCGTAGGCCTGCAGACACAAACATGCAAGCATGCATAGACACATACACAAGCACACAAGTAGTGACACACAACACGTGCATATGCATAGAAACATGACGGCACAAAAAGACCACATGGCCTATCTAGTCTGTCCTTCCATATCAACAACTACAACAGTCCCCTTTTTTCCTTTAGAGATCCTCTGTGTTGGTCCCATGCTTTTTTGAATTCAGTTACTGTCCTCATCTCTACCACCTCCACTGGGAGACTATTCCACGCATCTACCACTCTGTCTGTAAAGAAATATTTCCGCATATCACTCCTGAATCTATCTCCCTTTCACCCTCATCCCATGTCCCCTCACAGCAGAACTTGCTTTCAATTGAAAGAGGCTCTCTCCCTGAACATTTATACCACGGAGATATTTAAACATCTCAATCATATCACCTCTATCCCGCCTTTCCTCTAAGGTGTACATATTAAGATCTTTAAGTCTGTCCTCATATGCTTCAAAACAAAGATCACAAACCATTTTAGTAGCCACCCTTTGCACCGGCTCCAACTGTCTATATCCTTTTGAAGGAGCGGTCTCCAGAATTGCACACAATACTCCAAATGAGGTCGCATCAGAGACTTATTCAGAAGCATTATTACCTCCATTTTTCTGCTGGCCATTCCTCTCCCTATACACCCAAGCATCCTTCTGGTTTTCTCAGTCACCTTTTCTACCTGTTTAGCTACTTTAAGATTGTCAGATACAATTACGCCCAAGTTCCACTCTTCTTTTGTGGACAGAAGTACCTCACCCCCTACACTGTACAGCTCCTTTGGATTTTTGCAGCCTAAATGCATGATCCTGCATTTTTTAGCATTAAATTTCAGTTGCCAAATTCTAGACCATTCTTCAAGCTTAGCTAGATCCCTCCTCATGTTATCGACTCCTTCCTGTGTGTCTACTCTATTGCAGATTTTGGTATCATCCGCAAACAAGCAAACCTTACTTGACAGCCCTTCCGCAATATCACTAACAAAGATGTTAAACAGAATTGGACCAAGGCCAGATCCCTGTGGCACACCACTGGTAACCTCCTTCTCCTGAGTAAGCTCCATTTACCTGTACCCTTTGTCGCCTCCCACTCACTCAATTTCTAACCCAATCAGTAACTTTAGAGTCCACCCCTAGGGTGCTCAGTTTGTTGATAAGTCGCCTGTGTGGAACAGCTTATAAACATATACAGATATACCAACCCAAAATGACACACACACATATACAAAACAGATAAAGATGCAAAACAGAGATATGCACACACACCCCAAAGACAAAATACATACAAATGACACATACACACACATGCAATATAGATACAGACGGACAGGTGTGCATGCATACAGACAGACACACGCACACATACAGGGGTTAGAAAGAATTCCATGAGCCATGCTCTGCATGCTTTCCATGTAATTTCAGTTTGTTCAATGTAAACCGCACTGATGCAGAATAGCGCGGTATATAAGAGAATGTAAATAAATAAATAATAAATAAATAATTCTTGTTTATTAGCTTCTATTTCTATGCATTAAAGGGGTCTAACACAGCAACCATACTACTTTACCTGTGTTTTGTCACCAGTGACAATAGCAAATCTTAAAGTCACGAGAACCATTTTTATGCTGATGACTCTCAAATCTACTTCTCTACACCTGAAATTTCTCCAGCAATCCAGGCCCAGATCTCTGCCTGCCTATCTGATATTGCTGCCTGGATGTCTTACTACTGCTTGAAACTGAAAATGGCCAAAACCAAGCTTCTTATTTTTCCCCCTAAACCCACCTCCCCCTTCCTCCTTTGTCAATCTCTGTGGATAACACTTTACTACTCCCTGTTTCCTCGACGCGCAACCTTGGGGTCATCTTTGACCCTTCCCTCTCCTTCTCCACACACATCCAATTGATAGCTAAAGCCTGTATTCTCTTTCTCTATAACATCAGCAAAAGTCACCCCTTCCTTTCTGAACACACTAATAAGACCCTCATCCACTCTTTAGTCACCTCCCGCTTAGACTATTGCAACCTCCTCCTTGCTGGTCTCCCTCTGAATCATCTCTTTCCCCTTCAATCTGTTCAAAACCCAGCTGCGCAGCTAATCTTCCGCCAGCCTCAATATGCTCATATTACCCCTGTTCTCAAGTCACTTCATTGGCTCCCTATCCCTTTCTGCATCCAGTTCAAACTTCTGCTGACCTATAAGTGCATTCATTCTGCAGCTCCACTCTTTTACCTCCCTACACGCTTCCCCGGAAACTCCGCTCTTCTGGAAAATCGCTTCTATCTGTGCCCTTCTCTTCTATTGCTAACTCCAGACTTCGCTCCTTTCACCTTGCTGCTTCTTAGGTCTGGAACAAACTACCTGAGTCTGTATGTCAGGCTTCATCTCTGGCCCTTTTCAAATCCAGGCTGAAAACTCACCTCTTCAAGGCTGCTTTTGGATCCTGATCAGATTGACTGATTAAAGCAAGGCTGCTTTTGGATCCTATGTGTTTCCTCACCAAACCCCTAGATATATCCCTGTCTTCAGCTGTTGTGTTGTCTGCCTTAACTAGATTGCAAGCTCTGATAAGCAGGGACTATATTTTTCATGTGCTTGTGCAGCTCTGTGTACACCTTGTAGCGCTATGCAAATGATAATTAGTAGTAGTAAGATCTTTGTTGAAATCGCTTAAGAGTCACCAGAGATGCCTAGTCACATATACTGAATATGAGGCACAGATATGAGAGAGGATCTCACACTATTACAAAGAGAGGCACCCCTCCTCCCCCTCCCACATACAATTCTTCATAGTTGATACTGTACTTTGAATAACGCTTAAGCCCCACATAATGTGTATTTGTACATAATGTGTATAGTTTACACTGTTCTATACTGTTCTGTATTAACACTAGTTGTTTATCTTATTGTTATTTGGTTATATGATGTTTTATGTAAAACAAACTCCGATTTGTTAACTGTTGTTTATTGTGAACCGCAACTGAACTATGGAAGATGCGGTATATAAATCATTGTTAAATAAATAAAAATAAATAAATTAAGGGCAGGAGCAGCAGCGGGGCTGGCATTGTTTCCCTCCTTCCACTGATGACAATGCGACTGGAGATCTGGGACCAGAGCAGAAGCAGAAACCTGGTACGTGAAATGAGGTGGGAGTAGCAGTTGGGGGTTATTGAAACAGTAGATGGTGGAGAGAATGATTGAGGCCAATGGGAGGATGCTGGAGGGGTTGATTGAGGCCAAAGGGAGAGATGTCAAGGATTGGGGAGGGATAGAAGGGGTGATTTAGGCTAAAGGAAGATGCTATTTAGGAGGGAAAGAAGATTGCAGTCAGAGGGAGAGTCACTGTGAGTGACACAGAGATACATACCTCAGATACACCACTAGAAAAATCTCACTCATGGTCTTTGATCTCACCCATTGGACTGGTAAATATCTCACTCTTTGGGATGTGTCATTTTTGGCATTTCTGGGACAGGTTCGGGACCAGGATCATATGCCGGAGCTGCAAATATTTGCATTTTCTATGACATTCCCACTTTTGTTTCTCTTGTCCAGTTTTTATTTCATAAGCCTCTTTGTGCAGGGTGTGTTGCAGGCACTGCACCATTGTAGTAACCTTTCTCTATTTACTTCTTTCCTATCAATGTCTTGAGTCAAGAACTAAAGACAGAATTCAAGGTGAGATCTCCCGAGTTACTTAATTAGGGCAATATGATCTTTAGTTTTTTGTGCTGGTGAGCAGACTTGCCAAGTCTCTGGCACTGGGCAGGAAGCTCTCACCTAATGTGAGTCTCATGAGATGGGTGGCAGCAGTTCTGGGGGAGCAGTGTCGGAAATATTGACGACTGGAGACACAGAGGTGGAGTGGTGGGAACCAGACATACAGGAACCCACCACTTTGTTTCTTCTCTGTCTGCATTTCGACCACAAGCAACTTCAAATCTCAAGACCAGCACCTCTGCTGATCATCTCGCGAGATTCACGGGCAGGAAGTGTCAGCCATGAGATTTGAAGTTGTTCACCGTGACAGTGCTGGCAGAGAAGAGCGCTACAGTGGGTAGGTGATGAATGCGGAGGAGTGGAGGTAGCGTGGCATGGGCAGAACGGGGAAGGGCATAAGCTGGGTTGGGATGGGGGGGGGGTAAAATCTGCTCCCCCTTGGCAACTTCTGATACACTGAACTATACCATTAGCTTTTCCTGCTGTTCTGTTACTGATTAAAGGACTCTCAGGAAGACCGGGGGCCTCCTGGTTCATCTTCTTTCGACCTCTGCTATTGTTCCCACATTGGTTAGTATGTGATTGTCTCCTGTTTTTGTCCTATTATTCTGACTAGTGAGGCAAACTTTAAGTCATCTGAGATAATTACGTCAATATCACTTTCAAGGGCTGATTTAGTTTATCTCTGATCTGAGCCATTTAGTAAGCCTCAGAGTTGGGGCAGAGTGTCATCCCGTGCTGGTATTTACATGCTGACTTGGTCTAACTTTAAGGGCTGATCTGTGAAACTTGAATAGAAGATCGTCTAGAAATAGGTTTTCTCCTAGGACAAGCAGGATGAGTCAGCCACACTTGGTGACGTCATCCGACGGCATGCACCATGGGATGCCTGATGAGTACGGTCATCAGATGTTCCCAATTTTCAGGGCTTGTTCCTCATTTTAAAGCTATGTCCTCGACTTCCACCTGTTTAACAGCCTTCTGTCCTTGATTCCAGCAATGGAAATGAAGGGGGCAGAAACAAAAATATTTTCAATTTACTGATTTGAATATGTCAGTTTTTAGAATTTACATCAATTATCTTTATATTTTGCACAGTATGGGGGAACGGCATCATTGTTTTTGTTGATTTGTTTACATAGAAATGATAATGTTACTGCCATGGGATGGATGGGGGGGAGGAGGTGCAAGATAATGACTCCTCTTACTTCCTCCACACCTTGGTGCCCCTTCCTCCTCCTCTCTCCTCTCCCTCCCTACTCCCCATAGTGCAGGTAACCTTCCAGATGAGCGACTTCCTTATAGAGCCAGGTGCTAAAGTATCACCACCTGACCTTTAGCTTGGAAACAGAAGGGAACTTGGCTAGTGCAGACATATGTACAGAAAGTATTATTAATGTTGCATCTGCTCTGGTTGTTTGGTATAAACTCTCTGATGTTTTCTGTGGAAAGCGTAGTTACTCACATGTAACAGGTGATCTCCGGGAACAGCAGCAATTTAGTCTTCACATATGGGTATCGTCTGTACCGACGGAGCCTGCGCAGGAACGCTCCCCAGCGTCCAATAGGAACACTTTTGGGAGCATCCCTCAGCACGAGTGAAAGGATAGAGGGAGAGAGAAAAGAGACAAAGAGATAGAGAGACAACTCCTAGGGGAGGTGGGTGGGTTGTGAAGACTAAATTCCTGCTGTTCCCAGAGATCACCTGTTACAGGTGAGTAACTACGCTATCTCCAGGAACAAGCAGGAATGTAGTCTTCACATATGAGGACTCCCTAACTGAAGATGCCAGGGACGTAGCCCCAGGAAGGTGCCACCCTAGAAAGGTGGGAATCCTTCCTCCCATGGATCTCTGGCATTCCACCAGGATTGGTGGGTAGGAGTTGAATTAGGTCTGAAAGAGATTTTGAAGAACAGCTTAGCCAAAGAAGGCATCCCGACGGGAGGCTTTATCCAGGCAGTAGTGGGCTGTGAAGGTGTGTACCGAAACCCAGGTGGCTGCTCGAAAATGTCATCAATAGACACAGAGTGGAGATTAGCCATGGAAGTTGCCATGGTTCTCACATTATGAGCTGTGACATGGTCCTGAAGAGGAAGACCCTTACTCTCATAAGTAAAGGATATGCATTGGGCAATCCATTTAGATAAAGTTCTTTTGGAGACCGGTTGTCCCAAATGACTAGGGTCAAAAGCTATAAAAAGTTGCGAGGACTTTCTATGTTGCTGTGTTCTCTGTAGGTAAAAGGCTAAGGCTCTTTTACAATCCAAAGTATGAAGGTTTCTTTCTGCATTAGAGGAGTGAGGCCTCGGAAAAAATGCAGGAAGATAAATTGATTGATTTAAATGAAAAGGCAAAACCACCTTTGGCATAAAGTGTGGATGAGTTCTAAGAACAACCTTATCATGGTGAAACCTAGTATAAGGAGGATTAGCCACTAAAGCTTGCAGTTCACTAATGCGACATGCAGAGGTGATTGCAATTAGGAAGATGACCTTCCAGGTCAAAAACGTAAGGGTTGTAGTGGCTAAAGGCTCAAAAGGCGGCTTCATGAGCTGCCCGAGAACTAGATTTAGATCCCATGCCACCGGTGGTGGCTTAATGGGAGGTTTGGTTAATAGAAAACCTCTCATAAATCTGGATATGAGTGGATGAGAGGAAATTGGTTGTCCATTCAGAGGCTTATAAGAAGCTGCAATTGCACTAAGATGGACTCTTACCGAATTGGTCTTTAGACCAGAATTCGATAAGTGAAGGAGATACTCTAGTATCGATTCTAAGGGTATGCCAAGGGGGTTTAATCCCTTCTTGGAGCACCATATAGTAAAACGTTTCCACTTGAAGGCATAAGATCTTCTTGTGGAAAGTTTCCTAGAAGCCTGAAGGATATCCTTTACCTGTTGGGACAGGTTGAAATCCTGGAGATCTAAGCCTTCAGCAACCAGGCCGTGAGATGCAGGGACTGAGGATTTGGGTGCCATAGCGTCCCGTTCTCTTGTGAAAGGAGATCTGGAGCATGCCCTAACTCCAGAGGTGCAGCTTGAGAGAGATGTAGAAGCAGGGGATACCATGCTTGGCATGGCCATTGTGGCGCTATGAGAATCACGTGACCCCTGTCTCTCTGAAGCTTGAAGAGTGTTTTGGGGATGAGGGGAATGGGTGGGAAGGCATAAAGGAAGCCCTGACCCCAGTGAAGGAGGAAGGCATCCCTTGTCTGACAATTGTGAGCCAGAATCCTGGAACAGAACCGGGGAAGTTTGGCATTCAGTGGACTTGCAAAGAGGTCTATGTCTGGAGTGCCCCAGAGATGAAATATCTTTGCCACCTGGTCCAGGTGGAGGGACCACTCGTGAGGCAGCAGTACTCGACTGAGTTTGTCTGCCCAAAGGTTTTGAATGCCTGGAAGATATACCACTAGAAGGTGAATTTGATACTCTCTGGCGAGAGCCCACAGTCGTAAAGCTTCATTGCATAACGAAAGAGAGCCTGTCCAGCCTTGCTTGTTCACATAGAACATTGCTACTTGATTGTCCGTCTGGACTAGGACTGTCTTGTAGCTGAGCTGGGCGTGGAATACTCAAAGAGCTAAATAGATTGCTCTTAATTCCAGGAGGTTTATGTGCAGACCAGCCTCCTGTGGAGTCCAGGTTCCCTGGGTAGAGAGATGATTCAGGTGTGCTCCCCAACCCACCTGCGATGCATCTGTTGTTAGGGTGGCCTAAAAAGGGGGTTGATGAAAAGGAGACCCCAGTGTCAGATTTTCTAGGGATTGCCACCATTGGAGGGACAAAATTAGTCATTGAGAGTTTATTATTTTGTCCGATAAATGACCTGTGGCCTGTGTCCACTGTGTGGAAAGAGTCCACTGAGCTGCTCGCATGTGGAGGCGAGCATATGGGACTACATGAACCGTGGATGCCATATGTCCCAGCAAATGTAGTAGCTCTCAAGCAGTTAGGGAGGATTTCCCTGCTGCTTGAGAAGCTAGTTGCATTATGCGAAGACACTGGGCCTGTGGAAGGAAAGCCCTTGCCTGCCTGGTATCTAGGCAGGCTCCTATAAATTCCAGGCATTGGGAAGGAACAAGTTGGGATTTTGGGAAGTTTATTACCAACCCCAAGTATTGGAGGATTCGCATTGTGCGAGACAGTGCAGTGCTGGCCTCTGCAACTGTAGGGGCTCGAATGAGCCAGTCGCCTAAGTAAGGGAAGATGAATATCCCCAGGGTTCATAGAAATGCAGCTACTACTGCCATGCATTTCGTGAATACCCTTGGTGCTGAAGCTAGACCAAAGGGAAGAACCCTGTACTGGAAATGTTTTCCCCTGAAAAGGAATCGTAAGAATTTCCTGTGATCTGGATGGATCAGAATGTGAGTGTATGCATCCTTTAAGTCTAGAGAGCAAAGCCAATCCTGGCTTTGAAGGTATGGCAGAAGAGTTCCTAGAGAAATCATTTTGAACTTCTCTCGAAACAGGTATTTGTTCAATTCTCTGAGGTCTAAAATGGGTCTGTGTCCTCCTGTTTTCTTTGGAATAAGAAAATAGGGGGAGTAGAACCCTGCACCCTGTTGAAGAATGGGTACCTCCTCTATTGCCCCTTGGGCAAGAAGTGTTGAGACCTCGTGATCTAACAGATTGTTTGCGGAGGTTTGAGAATTGAATTGCTTTAGAATTGTAGGAAGGGGCATGCTGTGAAAATGAAGCTTGTACCCTTCTCCTACAATGAACAAAGTCCAATCTTCTGCTGTTATCTGATGCCATCTGTTGGCAAAGTGGCATAATCTGCCTGGGATATTGGGGGGGGGGACCCCTCAGAGGCAGGAAGGCTAAGCTCTCTAGGAAGGAGTCAAAGCCCTTGAGGACGCTGAACCTGCAGAGCTGGTTGGGCTCTGGGGCCTTTTGGTTTCTTTTGCTGTCTAGTTTGTCCCTTTTGGGCAACCTGACCCTGAGATTGACTCTGCTGGGTATAGGAAGGATAAAATTTCCTCTTTTTGCTGAAAGAGGGTTTTTTATAAGACTTCTTTTTGGCTGGAGTGGCTGTAGATTTCGACAATCTATCAAGAGTAGTATTGTCAGCATCTAACTCATTAGTCTTTTCCTGCCAGTTCTTGCCAAAGAGATTCTCTCCCATGCAAGGAATGTTGCCTAACTTGTCCTGTACCCAAGTCTCCAAGTCTGATACCTGAAGCCAGGCAATCCGTTGTGCGCCAATGGCAATAGCAGAGGTTCTGCTGATGCATTCAAAGCAGTCAAAGGCTGCATGATTTACAAACTTGGAGACATCTTGAGCATGCTTAACTAGAGCAAGAAAGTCTTGTCTCTGGTCATCTGGGAGAAATGGGCTCATAAGCTCCAAATCTCCTGTAACTTCCTTGAGGAACATTCCCATATACAGTATATATGAACTGATCCTAGCTGAAAGCATGGAAGCCTGAAAGGTTCGGCGCCCAAAAGCATCCAGAGTCCTGCATTCACGACCTGGAAGATTGGATGCATGCCTCTTTGCACTTTTCATCCTACGCATGACTGACTCCACCACCATTGAATGGTGTGGCAGCTGAGTCTTTTGGAATCCAGGACATGGCGGAACTTGATACATAGTATCACGTCTCCTAGAGTGAGGAGATGTAGTCAGAGGTGTCTCCCACATTCTGAGCATCAAGTTATGCAGAATTTCATGGATGGGAAGAGTGGCTGCCTCCTTTGGAGCTTTAGGATATTGGAGAATTTCCAATTCCTTTGCTCTGGGTTCCTCTTCAGGAGCCACCGTGATTGAAAGGCCCTTGGCCATATCACGAATAAAATCCTGAAAAGACATGTCCTCTGGAGGTGACATTCTGCATTGGGGAGAAGAGGGATCCTCTGGGAGAAACCCTCTAGTACAAGCAGAATTGTCAGAGTCTTCGGAATCGGAGGATTCAAAGTATTCCTGACCACGATGCTCATGCAAAGCACGGTCCTGGTTTCGATCGAAGTCGGTACCGAGTTGATCCGGTACAGATCTGTTGATTCCAGTCAAAGATGGCATGGGAAGAATTCCCACCGGGGCCAGTACCGTCAGTACTGGTATCGTCGGTACCAATACCGGTGTCTGTACTGGTGTAGGTACCAGCATCGGTGTTGATGTCGGTACCAGTGCCCGGTGGACCAATGGTACCGCAGCTGAGAGAAGAGCTGCGATGCTGCGTTTGATAGCGAGGAACCTCTGGTCTATCGACGCTGCCGATGCCTGGGTATTGGTACCGGTGAAAATGGCCGGAACCCCTGAGCATGGAACAGGTAGTTCTTGCAAGGTCGGGGCCTTGAGAACATCCTGAAGCCCCAGCCTCCTGCTGGGGCTGCTTTGCCGGTGTGGTTCCCTCAAGGTCAATGCCAATGGCCTCTCGATGCTTAGCAGGAGAGCTACCCTTTGAGGACCGGCTTTTATGTTTAGTTACCTGAGATCCATGGGAGGAAGAGGAGGCCCTTGAAGATGTTGATGCAATGGATCTGGCATCCGAAGAAAAGAGGGTACCAAGCTTTGCAGCCCGGTTCTGTCTTCCTCTTTTAGTCATCCCCATACAGGAGAGACATTCAGATGGAGAATGTTCAGGCCCTAAACATTTAAGACACCAATCATGGGTGTCAGTGACAGAAATAGTACTGGCACACTTAGTACATTTTTTAAAACCACTAGTTGCTTTTTCCATGTTTTAGGAATATGGGGCCTAGTGCCCAAAATGGTGCCTAGCACCAAAAAAGAAATATTTCTGACAAGAAACAGCTTAAAGTATAAGTTGTTTGGTTTTTTTTGGAAAAGAAAAGAACCAGCAGTACCGGTAAGCATCGTGCGGCAGGCAAACGTGACCACAAGAAAACAATTTTAAAGACGGAATTTTCTGCGGTGACAGGGTATGGATCCTGTCGGCTCTGCGGAAAACGAAGAACTGAAGAGGGACAGATGGAAAGGCGGGAAGGCAGCGCGCTTGTGCTGAGGGATGCTCCCAAAAGCGTTCCTATTGGACGCTGGGGAGCGTTCCTGCGCAGGCTCTCTCTGTACCGACGATACCCATATGTGAAGACTACATTCCTGCTTGTTCCTGGAGATACATTTTTACTCTGCAGGGGGCACCTTACTGTCTCTTTGTTTAATCTTATTTTTCTGCTACGTGCCATGCATCCACGGCCTGAAACTTTATGTACTAGTTCTTTCAGAGTTGCTCGAAAAGAGGTCTGTGGGCAGACGTCCAAATATACAAGACCTGATCAGTGGTTAAAGCCTAAAAAGTCCCCCCAGAGGCGGGAAGTGCTTGTTTACTTGTGATCCCCGAGCTCTTATCTTTCAGCTTCAGGACCCAGTCCCTGATTCTGTTCCCAGCTGCAAACTATAAAATGCATCATACCATGTCGTTGAAGTTCAACTCGTCCCGCTGTATTCTCCAGGTGGAGGGGAAGGTGGGGGATCAGCTTGGCTGAAGCTTCAGTTTGAGTTTTTTTCATTTTGGCAATGTGCCGTTACTGGAAACCACTGGAAAAAAAATAAAGCAAACCCACCTTCAAGTGCTGCAGCTTCTATATTGCATGATGTCTGTGGAAACAGAACTCCTTATTAATCAGCAAGCAAACGTGTAGGAGAAGCTATTTTGCCTTAACTAAACATTTATGAATACTTTACTGATCTCATGTATGTATAAACTCATTGCTTGACCTACTGCCAGGCTCTGCAAACAGGAGCAAAGTGGGTGCTGAAATTCCTGGGGGAGGGGGAGGAGGGGGTAGCTGATGGATTCGGTCTTGTGTACTGACCGGGATTCCCCTAACATACCACTTGAAATTATGGGACTACCAGTCATCAGAAACTCAAGGAATGTAAGGGAAGAGGTATTCAGTAGCTTTAGGGCTATCGATGACTAATCTGTAACCCTAAGGTTTCTAGATGTCCCCAAATTTTGGGAATTCTAAGAGCTATGTCACCAACTCTAACCTGTTTGGCAGCTTCCTGTCCCCAATTCCAGCAATGGAGATGGAGAGGGTAGAAAAAACCCCAATTTATTTTCAGTTTAGTGATTGAAATAAGTCGGTTTTTAGAATTTATATCTATTATCTTTATATTTTACACAGTACAGGGGAAATGCATCCCTGTTTCTATTTCTCTGTCGATCTGTCTACTTGGAAGTGTTATTGTTTGCTACCATGGGATGGATGGGAGGGAGGAGCAGGGTAGTGACTCCCCTTCCCTCCTCCAAGCCCTTGTTGCCTAAACGTCCAAACCTGAAACTAAGGTTTCTCGTATGCTTTGTAACAAACAACTGCAAGTTTCTTTTCAAGCCCATCCTTGATATGAGCTGTACTCAGTAAGGGAAAGGGAATTGGATTTAGCTCATGCCTTCCAAGAACTGAGATAAGTTCTTGTCCCTTGCTCCCTCTTTAGTCTCTTACCCTGGTGGTGGATTCTCTGTTGGGGGGCACCCTTGGTTAACAAAATGTCTTAACAAACTTATATTCTATGTGATAAGTGACAGGCTGACTCATAAGTGATGTTGCAACATAACTTTACCGGTCCACTTGTGCAGTCAGTAGTAGTAATGATCTCACATGGCGTACACGTTCTTCTGGAAATACCCATATGAGCAACAATAAACTTAATTCATTATCTATGTTTGTGATCTCCTGACATTTTTTTCTCTAAGTCCCAATGTCCCTTTTTAGTTCTTGAATTTCCCTGGATTCTGTGACTGAATTCTGGTCACCGTATCTTAAAAAGGATATAGCGTTATTAGAAAAGATACAGAGAAGAGTTACCAAAATGGTAAAGGGGATGGAAGGATACCCCTATGAAGAGAGGCTAAGAAGGTTAGGGCTCTTCAACTTGGAAAAGAGACAGCTGAGGGGAGATATGATAGAAGTCTATAAATTAATGAACGGAGTGGAACGGGTAAACGTAGATCGATTGTTTACACCATCAAAATATAGAAAGACTAGGGGACATGCAATGAAGCTACAGTGTAACCTATTTAAGACTAATAAAAGAAAACATTTTTTCATGCATAATCAAACTCTGGAATTCGTTACCGGAGGATGTCGTAAAAGCTGTTAGTGCAGCTGGGTTTAAAAAAGGTTTGGACAAATTTCTGGAGAAAAGGTCCATAAACCGTTATTAAAGGGCACCCAGGAAATCCACTGCTTGCCCCAGTACAAGCATTGTGGAACCTGTGTCTTTGGGGAAACTGATAGGTACTTGTGACCTACATTGGCCACTGTTGGAAACAGGATATTGGCCTTGATGGAGCTTGGTCTGACCCAGTATGGCATATCTTGTTCTTATCCCTTGGCCCATTCTTTCACTTTACTCCCACTCTCTCCTCAGTTGTATCAGGTCAATATCTCCTTTACCTTCCTTTTCTAGGTGAACGCCTGAGATGGTATTTCTTTGACTCCTTTATCCTCCTGTGTAGGGTACCAGATGGCCAGTATCCAAATCTCCTTGTCTCCTATAATCTTAGAAGTTGTTGGGCCTCTCGCAAGCTTCCAAATGATGAATCTTTCTCCTTTCGTTGGACAGGAAGGGTGGAACAAATTTCCTAAGAGAGCTAAAATTTCTATATTTATTTATTTATTTATTAACAATTCTTATATACCGCACTATTAGGCATCAGCGCGGTTTACATTGAACAAAAAACATCCGACAATTTACATATGTCTGGTCATTACATTTAACAGGAAGTATAACTTGGCGAAATAGGGGAAACTAAATACAATGAGGGTTATCTGATAAAGGATATATATATAAAAGAAACACTGTTCTCTAGCCAAAGCTATGACTCTTAATTCAAACTTTAGCAGCAGTAATCACCTTAAACTTCTATTCTGTACAATAATTAACTAAAAGTCCACACAGTCACTAGGGCTTTCTCAGTAATATGGACCTAAGGATCAACCATTGTAGTAACCTCCCAAGGGAGAGCTGTAGCATAGATAACACTGGTCAACATTGAAATCGTTACTGACTTTAAAAGGCCCTAATCTGTAGTATCTTGGTGAGCTGAACACGAATATAACATTAAAAAAAAATTATTGGCTCTCGTTTTGAAGATATTGCATGTAGTTCATTTTTGATGTTTCACTGTGTAAATTTATCCAGTAGGACATGCCAAATAAGCCTTGAATGATGTAATATTGCATCACTTTGTATGATACCAGCATGCACACATCATCCAGAGTTGATTGCATTATTTTCTGATGCAATACAATACTACTGCCAGACGGCTGCTGAAGCCATCTGACGTCAGCAGTGTACTATACGCAGTCGGAAAGGAAAGTAATCTGGTATTCTGTTCCGATATTGAAAGCCTCATGAATGCCTTAAAAATCACTCATGACCCACAAGACTGGAGACTATTTATAGACTCTTTGAAACCGAGTCTGAAGGCTGTGCTTTTGAACAATGGAAACCGTCTTCCATCTATTCCAGTAGCGCATGCCGTCCACATGAAAGAGACATACAATAACTTAAAGCATCTACTGACTTCCACTCCTTTCACACTCAGTTTAAGTTACTTACTCTAGTTCACAGGGCTCTTCATACTAGTACTCCACAATACCTGGCAGACCTTATTACATTCCACAGCCCCAGACACACTCCCCGCTCCTTCCACCTTAACCGCCTTAATCTCCCTTCCCCCTCCCTCGCTCACCTTCAATCCACCCGCTCCTCTGCTTTCTTTTTCCTCGGCCCCGCATTCTGGAATTCACTCCCCACCTCCCTCTGGTTAGAACCCCATCACGCCACCTTCAAACGAGACCTAAAAACCCACCTCTTTTCCTTGGCCTATGACCTTCCCTCCCGTCTTGTCTGATCCTGTCCCCTATGTATAATCCTGTATCCTTTCTCTCGTTCTATTATATCAACAATTGTAACTTCCTTTCCTCCTTTCTGGCCCTGTGCCTGTTTCTAATTGTTTGTGAATTGTAAACTGCTCTAATTGATAAAGTAGGGAGGTATATCAAATACATAAACATAAACATACAGCTGGCACCTCTGTGGTGACTTGAAGGTAGTTGCCCTTTTAATGGAACTGCAGCAGGGATATATAAAATACATGTGTTTCTTATGTGAGTGGGATAGCCGAGCAAGGGATTGGCACTACTTGCGGAAGGAATGGAATCACCAGCAAAATGTAACAGTTGAAGAGAAGAATATCCAGCACCCAGCTCTGGTTGAGGCTCACAAAATCCTGCTACCACCCCTTCACATCAAACTAGGTTTGATGAAAAACTTTGTGAAAGCCATGGACCGCACTTCGCCAGCTTTACGGTACCTGCATGAAAAATTCCCTCGACTCAGCGAAGCAAAGATTAAAGAGGGAGTTTTTGTGGGTCCTCAGATTCGAAAGCTCTTCAAAGATGACCGGTTCAACAACTTGCTGCAGGGTGATGCGAAACAAGCATGGAATGCTTTTCGCCTAGTGTCAACAAACTTTCTCGGGAATGCTAGGGCAGAAAACTACAAGGAACTGGTAGAAGACATGTTGATGCAGTATCAGAAACTTGGCTGCAATATGTCTCTAAAGATCCATTTCCTTGAGTCCCATCTCGATTTCTTTCCTGACAACTGTGGTATGGTTAGTGATGAACAGGGCGAACGTTTTCACCAGGATATCGCAACGATGGAGCAAAGATACCAGGGAAAATGGTCCACTACAATGCTGGCTGACTACTGCTAGACACTCCACAGAGAAGCTCCCGAACAGCTGTACAAGAGACGGGCGAAAAAATCTAAGAAGTAGTCTATGACTTGGTTTTTTACAGGTATTAACTGAAGGCCTGTTATATTTACTATTGACATGCGTTTCGTGATGTAAACATTAATTCTTGTAGATTACAAAAAAACTAGAGCCAACTCTGCAATTTCACTGTCATATTCGTGTTCAGCATATAAAAATGAATAAGAAATGACTATATTTATTCTAGTAACATGACTTTTGTAAAAATTTGTTGACCAGTGGAATAGCATCCTTTAACATACTCTACCTAATATGACCCCTCTACGCTGTCATACTCTAGAAGGGAAAAGAATATGTGAAGGGATAAGAATATGAGACTTATAAAGAGAAAATAGTCTATTGCATTGTATAAATCTTTTATCATATCTTTTAAGGTGACCTCTTGTTACATTTGCTCTTGTGGTACAGTAAAAGCAGAGCATTGTACCTTGGGTTGTATCATAGCTTATATTCTTTGTATTCTTAACTTCAAACTGTATAGATACTGTTCGGTAATACTCCTTGCTCTTCCACTTCTGAGATACAGTACCTGCACACAGATTGGTCAATATATCTCACTCCTGCCCTGCAGCTCCCCCCGCCTCACTATTACAGCACTGAGACCCCCCACAAATAGCACTGCCAATGTACATCACTCTGCACTTCAGCCCCCCCTCCCCCCGCAGGCTGTCCCGATAATGAATTGATACAGAACTTGTTTATGACTGAGACTGGACTTTTGCTTTCGATACTACAGGCATGGATGATGGACATGGTGTTTATTTTAGCTTATCCGATGTCCATTATCCCTGCATTTAGAACATCATTTGTTAGAAGAGCTATGGGAGACCAATTCTTTTATCTTCTGGCACTGGGGAGTAGTCCTACCTATTGCCTGACTCTATTAATGCCTCCATATTATACGCTGGTAAGAAGGACACGGCATATTATATGCTGTGTCATATAATATGGAGACATTCATATCCATTGCACATGGCTAAGATAGCACCCCTTGGAAAAGCAGTGCCTGCCCCTACCATGTCACTCATGACTGGCCAACTATGAAACAAAAGTGAATCTCTTATTATTTGCTGAATTAAAATGGCCAATGAAATTCATTTTCTTTGACAGACTAAAACAACAAGGAAGAACAAGCTCGTTTATCAGCGCTCTGCAGTGCCAGGAGATAGACTGCAAAGTGTTTTGTTTCATTGTCCTCTGAATGGTCTTGCTTTAAAAACGAGTCAGGCAAGCCAGTAGCAATCTACAATGCTTCCTTTGGTGTCAGATGCTTACCAGCCCAATTATGAGGACATGGTGCTTGAGCCATAGACTAAAACTAACAACACAAAGGCCACAATAAATGCCAACAGGATAAACAGGGAAAGCTGTCTTGTTCTCAACTCTCACCACCAGATGGGGCACATCCCCTTTTCCACCCTCTTCATCTGGTGTGCACTGTGTACACAACCTCTTCCCTCAGGGCTCCCCCCTCAGCACACACTTTGTGAAGATATTCATCTAACCTGGATTAAAACATTAAAAGAGTGGGATGAAAACTTCCTTTACTTCAAAATGGTTTCTATTGCCCTATAATAAAATAGAAACATGACGGCAGAAAAAAAACATATGACTTATCCAGTCTGCCCTTCCATATCAACTACTATAGTCCCTTTTTTTCCTTTAGAGACTTTCTGTGTTTATCCCATGCTTTCTTAAATTTAGATACTGTCCTTGTCTCTACTGTCTCCACTGGGAGACTATTCCACGCATCTACCACTCTTTCCTTAAAGAAATATTTCCGCAAATTACTCCTGAGTCTATCCTCTTTCACCTTCATCCTATGTCCCCTCATTGCAGAGATTTTATTTCAATTGAAAGAGGCTCTCCTCCTGTGCAGTTATACAATAATATCTCTCCCCCCTCTTTTTTTCTAAAGTATACATATTGAGATCTTTAAGTCTGTCCCCATATGGCTTATAATGAAGACCACTGACCATTTTGGTAGTCACCCTCTGCACCAACTCCATCCTGTTTATATCCTTTTGAAGGTGTGGTCTCCAGAATTGCACACAATATTCCAAATGAGGGTCCTCTTCTCCATATACCCAAGCATCCTTTTGACTTTTGCCATCGCCTTTTCTACTGTACCTTTTTAGCCACTTTAAGATCAGCCAGGACAGAGTAAGCCTGCTAGTGTTTTACTTAAGATAGCCATAATGAATATGCAAATATGTCACTCTACACTTTGCCCTCCCCCCCCAAATGAAGTAGTCAAACTACGCCCATGACGAGAGAGATTTGCATGTACTTCCTCCATTGTCTGCAAAGCTCTCTCATGCATATTCATTGTGGCTATTCTAAATACCTAATTGGCTAGATGTGTCGCCAGAACTGAGTTGAGAGCCCTTGCTTTAGCAAAATGCCGCAGTAAAGCATTGCGCAGTTTGCTGCACCAAGCTGAAAGTATTTCATATTACAAAAGCATAAATCAACTCTGCAAAAGGCTCATGTAAATCATATATGAAGGTCTTTTTGTATTGCTGTCTTGCCAGTTTGAAGAACATTTCTATTTCCTATTTTTATTTTATTTCTTATGTTATTACGTTCTTATGAGCTTTGTGAGCTGAGGAAAAAGAAGACTCATCATGAGAGGTTGATGAGCAACTTCCCCTGGCCTAGGTTTAAGGCTGAAGGACCAGAGAGGCCCATTAGTTCAACTTTCTTTTAATTGTGAAAAGAAGGGGGGAAAAATCACCCTCTGTTCATCTGTATGTTTCTGCAGCAAGATAGATATAAATTTCTTTATAACCCCAAATTGACAATTTCCATAAATTCATGGATCAACCCATTGGACAGTCTTTTAGTCAGCATCTTTGTTTGTCTCCTTTTAATTGTTTTGGGATTTCTAGGGTTTTTTCCCCAGAATCAAAAGCAAGGCTAGGCCTTTGATGCCTTAGAGATGAAAAGGAAGCTGACCAGTTCAATGTTTCGAAGAACTACTGTTAGCCCAATATATGGAACCCTTGACCTGCAGGGTGGCCAGGCAATTCATTAGGGCAGACACTGAGCCTGACTGGCTTCAGATTTTTATCTTGTTGTAGCTCATAGAACAACAGTCTTGCTCTGCTTAGGAAATTCGTAGTTATAAGATGCTGCATCCATAGGCTCGGCTCAGCTCAATGTCTTTTCTTTGATCTTGAGTCAACTGATGTATCCCTATAGCACACCACAGCTCAGCTAAGGGAAATAGGAGGACCAGGAAAACAGCACTTATGGATAACACAGATATCAAAGGGCAAGCTCATCAATACATTTCCAATTTATATTGGAAAAGAATAAGATATTTTTTTGTTATATGAAAGATCTGAAATATATTTCCTAAAGAACCTTATTCACTAAAGAATTTTTCCACAGGCACAGAGTAGAAAAACGTTCTTTGTGAATGAGGCACGAAAGTATTAAAACTATTTCAAAGAGCTTCTGAAACACTACTTTTCTTTCAATGAGAGCGTGATTTTGTAACGTGCACGTCCGGCCTATGGACACGTCTAAATCGAAAACGGGCCTTCTTTGAACCAAATTCTGCATCCGCAGGTCCAGAATCGGGGAGATAGATGTGTTCGGTGCAGCACAGGCAAAGCGCTATTCAGCTGGCCCATGCATACATCCGGGGGTGTGGCCCATACACGGGCACAGGCATGGGCCAAGCATTAGAATGGAGAAAACCATCCTCATCAATATTATCGGACGCCGAAAAGCGTTTTGGACGTCCCCACGCCCACTGTATTCTGAAATGTTACACATTTTGGATTCTGCCTGTCCCCACAGATGCCATACCCTTCAGGAAAAATGTTCATCTCCTAAGCTGCTCATCACAGACAGTAGTTTGCTGATGCAACCTAGACATACATACCAATGAGAAATGACTGCTGCTGCAACCTAGACCATATACCAGTCCTCCTCATGCCCTGAAAAGTGCTAGGTAAGCCCAGTACACCCCAATATGGTATACAAGAATATAAATATGAACATGTATGTCAGGACATCCTTGCATGACCCATTTGGAAATGGCCCAGTGATTCCTGCCTTGGTCATCTCTACAAACATGCTTTAAACTGCTAGGGATGGACCCTTAACCAGTGCCCCAAACCTAAAACTAACATTGCAGTTCCCCAAGGGATGCATAATATTGCTGAGCAACAAATGTATACCCAGTTCGTGCTTATGGCCTATAGGTTTACTCATTCTGCTGCTCCGCACTACCATTCCCCTCTTATCTCTCGCCACACTCCTCCCCGGGAACTCTGCTCTTCAGTCAGATCACTTATATCTGTGCCATCCTCTTATACTGCCAAATCCAGACATCGCTTCTTTCACCTTACTGCTCCTTATGGTTGGAACAAATTACCTGAGTCTGTTGTCAGGATTCATCTCTGGCCCCTCTCAAATCCAGGCTGGGCACTCACCTCTTCGTTGCCGCTTTTGGATATGATCTGCCTAAGCTCCTTTGCGTTTCCTTACCATTCCCTCTAAATGTATCCTGTCCACAGTTTCTGCGTTGTCTGTCTTGACTAGATTGTAAGCTCTGCTAAGCAGGGACCATCTCTCACGTCTGTTTGTGCAGCGCTGTGTACGCCTTGTAGCACTATACAAATGATCAGTAGCAGTGGTAAGAGCCCTCTGGCTATGCCAGCTGATTCCCACATATTTGAGTATTGGCATTTCTCACAGCAGCTGGTCAGGCCTGTATGGGCATGGGAGGGGGATCCCTGTGCCATCATATCCAGGTAACCAGCCTCCAGACACATCATCACTCTCACAGCTTGCATAGATCCAGGACTGGGGAAGGATGTAGGCCTCCTGGCACAATTTGGGGGATGTGGACAGTCATCAGCCTAGCACGGCGGACGTATGGCTGCCCTTTGAAGGAGAAGCTACAAACCATTAACATACAATCTAATTCTGAATTTTAAATCTCAAAATCTTAAAATGTAAACAAAAGAGGAGAAAAGATCTCAGAAGTAAGATCATCCCTAAGCAGATAGTTTATTCACCAATGCAATAAACAAAAGTATGCAACCACTTCAGACCCTGGCCCCGTCCTCACAGGTCACTTCCGGCCCCGCCACCAGTTCCACTTCTTTTTTTGCCTACAAATTAAGCCCTGAGAAGCATCATAAATCTGAAACAAAATGATGACCCAAAATGAAACCTTTTTGTATGCTCACGCCTAGTTGTTGGCATTGCTTGATTTGAAGAATGGGAGAAACTATCAGCAGATATGTACGAAACTTAAAGATGGCTACAAGAAACGTTTGGAGGCTGTCATCACTGCCAAGGGTTGTGCAGCCAAATATTAGTGAAGGGTGCCATTATTCCTGTCCAGGTCATATTTGTTTTTTTTCTCAGACATTACTAAGTCTAAGTTGCACAAACATCTTTTTTTTTTGGGTTGTATACCTTTGAGCCTACTATTAAACTATTATGATGACAGACATTTGGAATATTTCCAATTATTTCTAAAAATAATTGTATACAACATACAATGGTAGTTTCTCCCACTCTAGGACTGCGATTTACTCCAGCTCATGAATGTTTCCAGAATTCCTTTTACCATGACAGATTTTAGCTCTTTCCAGATTGGATTGAGATCAGGACTGAGTGCTGGCCAGTTTATAACAGTCCATTTGTTCCTTTTTAACCATTCTTTTGTACTTTTGGATAAATGTTTTGTGCCATTGTCCTGCTGGAGGACCCATGACCTTCGACCCAGACCTAGATTTCTGACACTAGGTAGCACATTTCGTTTCAAAATACCTTTGTAGTCCTCTGACTCCATGATTCCTTTAATATGTTCAGGCCTCCAGTTCCTGAGGCAGCAAGACAGCCCCACAATATTATGGAATCTCCATCATATTTAACTGTAGGAAGGGTGTATTCTTCCTTATAGGCTTCATTTCTTTGCCTGTAAATTTATCGCTAGTCTGCATTGCCAAAGAGCTCAAGTTTGGTTTCATCTGTCCACAGAACAGTTTCCCAGAAAGATTGTGGTTTTTCAAGGTAGGTTTGGGCAAAGACCAGGCGTGCCTTTTTATGTCTGTCTTTTAGCAGTGGGGTCCTCGGCCTTAGTGTGCAGTGTATGGTGTGGATTGAAACCACCAGTCCAGATTGCTCCAGGTCAGCCTTAAGCTCTTTGGATGTTGTACGTGGTGTTTTTCCAACAGTTCGCACTAACCTTCGAAGACTTCTTGGATTAATTTTCCTCTTCCCACAATGTCCTGGGAGGTTCTTGACAGTTCCATGAGCAGAAAACAACATTGTGAACTGTAGACACAGGAATCCCAAGGTCTTTGGAGATGGTCTTGTACTTCCTTTGAAGTTTGATGATAATGGCTTTTCTGACAGTTTCAGGCAGGTCTCTTGTTTTCACCATTGTGAAAATGGAAAAGGGAGTGAGTATGGCCATTTTAAACATTAGAGCCATCATTCATTGTTTGATTCAAGTCATGTGAGTACTGACAATTAATCAGAGGTGCGTCTAATTTTACTGTAATGGGAATGTGATTCTCCTGATCAGACTTATTTGAATTATTTATAAGGGTGCCAATAATCATGTCCTGGGAATGACCCAGTTTTTGTATTATTTCCTACTATTTCCTTTTTTAATTGGTCTTGTTTTTTTTATTCTTTTATGTGTCAAATATGTGTGCATCTATAGTCCAAAGCCATTTCACTGGTCACTTTTTTTTAGGAGATATTGGACATTAAGGGATTGAACCATCAAGACACTTCCCTGAAATCCTTTAAAAAAAACCTCGAAGCCTACTTCTTTGAGCAAGCCTACGGCGGTCTATAAGCACATGGGCCAGAGGTATACTGGTCTGTACCAAACAACAATCCTTCTCCTTGCCTATTCTCTCCCTAACATGAGTTAACCTCTTGTCTCTTTGACTATAATGCAATGTTTTTTGTTTTTAAATAGTTTGTAAATTGTTTTTCTGCCACCTGCTAAAGGCGGGATGTGAAGTGTACAATAAATCATAAACCATGTGTTCAGCTTAGTAAATAATTCCCTAAGCTTCTATTTCTCTCTGGTACAAATATGATTCCTTGAGCCTGCTCTGCATTACCATTGGTAGGTCGGCCCCTGCTGTGGGGGCACACCTACCACGGCTCCTTTACCGGGAAGGGATTCCCCCATTTTCCTTAAAATAGATGATTTTATTCCATTGAAACATTTCCTTCTTCTAGTACATTTCAGTGAGATACTAAAGGGATGATGCCACTGAAGGTCTCTGGAGAGAAACAAGGCATAAGAGCCGTGACAGAAGTTCAACTTAAAGAGTCCCCAAGCAGTGACATGAATTCAAATGATGGGCCACCAAGCAACAATTTTTAAAGGGCTCCCAGAGCAGGGAAATCCATTTCAGAAGCAACTGTAAATAGGCCTCTTCTTCTTAGGGTCCCCAATTTATGCTGCTGCCCCTAAGCAAAATATTGGAAAGAGCCCCTGGAGCAGAAGGGTCCATCTCAGAAGCAGCCGTAAGTGGGGCCCCTCCTTCCCTGGGCTCCTCAGCACCACAGGGCTGCTTTGGTGACATTTATACCACTGCATGATGTCTGGATGACCCAGGGATTTGATTTGAAAGAGGAGGAACCACCAGACCAGACGATGATTTCATCTGGCATCTCACCTTTCCTTCCATGAGAGCTGCATCCACTCCCAGCCCCTAATTCTTTCTGCTGGAAATGCAGGCCAGTATCTGCAAGCTGTTAAATTATTACAGCAATCTCAATTTGTTCCGAAAAGGAGAATTTGTAGAGAAATTTACCATCACTCGCCTGTCACCGAGTAAGATAAAAATCAAATGAAATTCATAGGCCAGTACTATTTAATCTATTTCTAGCATAAGAAATCTAATACTCACTTTTCCATTAGCCAGAGAAACATATTAAAAGCCATTCGTGAAGTGGTGAGTTAATAAAAATGACAAGGTTAATTTATAGGGGATTTTTCTTAATAGCTCTGGAGTCATTAATGGTGAAATTTATCTTGGCAAGGACATTAATCAGGCCCTATAGCATTGTGCCATAAGCCTTGCATCCAAGCTAAATAAACATTTGTTTATTTTTTATTTTTTGTATGTGAACAGAGCACAGAGGCTCACTAGTACCCAAAGGGCTGTACAGCAATGAATCAGAATCCGCTTTTTATCTATTTGTTCAAGAATCTTTCAGATAGCACAAACTTTGATGAATACATGCCCTTATCCATGATAGTTATTACCCAAAGCACAATGCCAATGGGCATTGGTTATGGAAGGATTGATGACAATAGAAGCTATGGGTCAAGAGGCGGGTACAGGGCTGGTGGAAGAACTAGGCAAGCTAGGCATTCACCTGCAGTCCGATAATTTTGGGGGCGGTAAGCTGGCAAGGACAGTAGAGATTGCTTTCATTGGCAATTCAACTCTACTGCAATCACCATTCATTTGGCCCCACCAGCCAGAACAGATAGAAATTTTACTGTCAAAGGAGTCGGGCCAGTAATGTGAAGGAACAAGGAAGCTACTGCCTCTCTTTACCCCTTGCTCATGTCACACATACACTGCGAAAGGTGGTGGGATGCAGGTATAGCATGCATGCAATGCTGATGTCTTCTGGGAGTGCTGCGTTAGAGAGAAATTGAGGCATGGTCACAGGAAGGATTTCCCAACTGGTGTGGTGGCTCAAATCTATCTATCTACGCCTGACATCTCTCCTTCACTCCAAACGCGTATCTCTATTTGCTTATCTGACATCCCGGCCTGGATGTCTCACCGCCGCCTAAAATTGAATATGGCTAAAACTGAACTTCTATTTTTACCCCTAAACGCTCTTTCTCCCTTCCTTATTTTTCTATCACTATTGACAACACTCTTCTTTTTAGTTTCCTTGGCACACAACCTTGGGGTCATCTTTGACTCCTCGCTTTTCTTCTCTACACTTATTCAACATTTAGCTAAAACCTGTCATTTCTTTCTTTACAACATTAACAAATTTTGTCCCTTCCTCTCTGAACACACTACTAAGGCTCTTGTCCACTCTGGTCACCTCCCGTCTTGACTATTGCAACTTCCTCCTTGCTAATCTCTCTCCTCCTCAATCTATTCAGAATTCTGCTGCACGGCTAATCTTTTGCCAGCCCTGATACACTCTTCTAAAATCACTTCACAGGCTCCCCTTCCATTTCTGTATCCAATTCAAATTTCTCCTTCTAACGTATAAATGCATTCACTCTACTGCCTCTCATTATCATTCCTCCCTTCTCTCTCCCTACATCCCTCCTCGTGAACTCCGCTCCTCCTCTGGCTTTCTTCCCTCTATGCCCTTTTCTTCTTCAGCAAACTCCAAACATTTCACCTGGCTGCTCCTTATGCATGGAACAAACTTCCTCTAACTTTACATCAAGTCTCTTCTTTCCCCCTCTTCAAATCCATATTATTTTTATTTATATTTATATATTATATATATTAAAGTGGAGTGGAGGAGTGGCCTAGTGGTTGGGGCAAGGTACTTCAGGCCGGAAGGTCGGGGGTTCAAATCCCACTAGAGGACAGCAACCTTGGGCCGGAAGGACTGGGGTTTCTAGTCCCACAGGTGCTCCTTGTGGTCTTGGGCAAGCCACTTAACCCTCCATAGCCCATGTTCCCTGTAAAATAGTTATCTCCAAGTTATAATGCCCTGTTCAATGTAATTTTAGTTTGTTCAATGTAAACCGCACTGATGCAGAATAGCACGGTATATAAGAGAATGTAAATAAATAAAAAAAATAAAAAAATAAATTAAAGGCTTACCTCTTTGAGGCCGTGTTTGGATCCTAATCCCTTGTTCTCCTTGTGTTTCCTTCCCTATTTGAAACCCCCCCCCCCCTTGTTTCTCTTGTATTGTTCTGTCTGTCTTGATTAGATTATAAACTCTATGAGCAGGACTGTCTTCTTTATATGTTTGTGCAGTGCTGCATACGCCTTGTAGGGCTGTATAATAGTAGCAGTAGTGGCTGACCTTGAGGCAGCCACAGGCATTGGTGGCTGCTGGTGTCCAGTCTAAAGAGCCAGCCCTAGGCTTTGAAGAGAGAGCTGTGCGTGGAGAAACCTAGAGGCAGAGCATGAATGTAGGGATCTATTGCAGTCCAGCTTGCTCTGTTTTCCCAATAGGAGTAGTGATGTTCAAGGTCTTGTAATAATAGTTGCAGTGTTGCCTTTTCCTAGATAGGGATGTTACTGTCTGAGTGCTGGTAATTAGTCCTGTTTTGGTATGGCAGTTTGTTATATGGTTCCGAGTGTGTATGTGTTCAGCTTTTAGTCATTGTTCAGACTGGCTTCACAGTAGTGTGGGAAAATATAATGTACATGGGGTGGGATTTTTGAAGCTCTAATCATGAATTGGACATCTAGAATTCCTAGCATAAAAATAGTTTTAGGGATGGTGGGTAGGGTTGAGGTTGTTTTATGATAATTATATTCTTTGATTGTATTTTATGATATTTTATTGTACCATGCTCTGAGTTCTCATAAAGATGTGTAATCAAATGCAACTAAAATAGATCTTTACTTGCAAAGACTATACTTGGAATATCTCTTTTCATCTATATGCTAGTTTGTTTTAGAAAAAAAACCCTTCTTAGGCATAATATTTTAATTTGTTATAATAAATGCAGAATTTATATATACTAATGCTCAATATTCATTTCAGAATTTGTGTGTGTGTCTGGAGGGGGGTTAGACACATGGCTGAAAGTTCACGTAGGATGCCGAATATGTTTGTCTTGACGCTATAGCCCTTTAGTAAAAGGTCTGAGTTTGTAAGATCCAGAAAATGAGCCGTAAGTATATCTACATTTAATTGATGCTTAGCACTCAAGTGCTCAGGGCAAGGTATCTACTTAATTTTGGGGAGCCCTTTACTGACCTGCAGCAAGCAGTTATTGCAAGAATCAGCACACACTAACTCTTAGGGGCCCTTTTACTAAAGATTAACTAACACACGTTAATGAAGTTAACACACATTGTGCCATTGTGCCCATGGAAATAAAAGGGCCCCTTAGTGTTTGGCCACAGTGATCATTGCTCCATTGTCATGATGGTACGCATAGATTCATGCGGTAACTGTACATTGTGGCATGCAGTGGAAAAAGAGCAGGTTATGAGCAGGAAATTGGCATGGACTGCGCCTTGCGATTAGAGCTCAGTAACTTGCATGTTGTCACCGCTCCCATTTAGGAGGCTGTAAGTGCATCGCTGCCATCTTTCAAGGCACTGAACATGGAAATAATTTTTCCCTGTGGTAACTTTATGGGAAGATGCTGGTACGTCCCCAACGATTACTGCAGAAGCTTTGCAGTTACCACACGGTAACTTGGGCACTTGCCGAGAGGGAACTGTAATATTTTACTGCACTTTAGTGTCATAATGTGATTCAGTTCTGTTTTTCTATTTTATTTTCTCGAGGTGACGTGAGGTAGATCTGAACTTTGGCTAGCACTGTACACCTACATTGTGCATTTCAGTCTTTTAGATGCCCTTTAGTTGAAATACTGCCTTAATATCTCATGGTTTGTTTGTTTTTTTAATTAAACCAATCAGTGAGTGACTCAGTAACTATTTCCCCTCATCCTCATGCCTGCATAGAAAGAATGAACCAAGAAGCCAGGGAGGCATCTAAGACCTGGCCTATAAGTCCTGTACACCTTCATGCCAACAACTGGAGACAACAGCGACCATTATCCCCATCAGAAACATCAGCACATTGAAATTTAATTGGCCCACTGTGATGGAGTGTATAGGAAACTCCCCATCGCCCACAGAGCCACCCCCAGCCAAGCTTAGAACTGGTGAGGCATTTTCCCTGTAAGAGTCAAATCCCTGCCCCTTCAAGAAACTAGGCTGGGAAATGCCTGGGGAGGGTGTGGCCAGGCCCCAGAGTTTAAACCAGGAAGCACAGGACCTAGAACGGGAGAGAGAAGCCCAGATTTCTTTGATGACTTATGTGTGAGAAAGTAGGAACAGTACCTGCTGAAAGCTGCTGTTTTCTGATTTATACATATGTTGCCTTGCTACTGAGAAACTGACAAGTGTATGAACTGAGTTGTGCTGGCCAGAGTGAGGAAACTGTGGGGCACCAGCTTTTATTTTGTGCCTTTGAAATACTGGGCGTAGCTGCAAGAAGGGACCAGGCAGCCTGCCTGACCCTGCACAACTGCATTCTAAAGTTTTTGTGTTTCTCTATCAACCTCCAATTGGCTGTGGATCCTTGGGTCACTGCCCTTCGCTTGCACGCTTATACCACACCCACGGACTTCCATTCCTCCTTTTGCGCTCCTTCATTCTTGCTTAGTCTTCTTTCTCTGAGAAGCATGTGGCCATCCTGGTCTCTCAGAGTTGCCCTCATACTTCCTCCTCAGCACAGCCTGGCGCACAGGACAGAGCGGGCTGAAGGATTCTTGGAGCATGCAAGTGAACGACTAGTAAAAGACAGTGGGGAAGTTCCTTCTATAAGCAAGGGCTCTGCCTACAACATTTTCCACTTCACAGTGAGAGAACAACGAGCTCTGACTTAAGATATGTCATTTTATATTATACACATTATAGCTTGATGCAGAAACCCTGCGCTAGAGCCCAGTGCTATAGCTCTACACAGGGTTTCTTAACATAAGTTTAATGCAGTTTTTTTACATAGCAATACTGTAAGCAAATAGCATACAAAGAAGCTGGGTGCGAAACGTCAGTGCCAAACAAGGAGAGCAAGCCAGACGCATGTGCACAGGGATCTGAGTTAAGTCTGGTACCTGTATACCTGGACTGGATTGCTTTAAAAAAAAGGCTAGCTGAGGTAAAGTTTGATAGTTCACTTCAGATACGATCAAGGCAGCTTGATCGTGGTTCCCTCCTCAACCCCAACACCACCACACCCCCCTCCCCTGAATTTGACAAGAAACTACTAAACTACCATGGTGGTCCAATGTCCCCTCCCCTCCAAACCCCCAGAAGCAATCCCACCCCCTGGGTGCCTTAACAGTTGGGGAACAGGAGTAATGCCCATATGTTTCTGTCCCCATGCCACCATCTTGGAAAATAATGGCATCTGACTCCATACGGTACATCCTACGATGCACCGGACAGAGTTGATTTGCCATATAAGGCAAAAATTGCCTTATATGCCAAACTGCTTCCCAGGGTGCATCCTGGGATGCACAATGTGGAGTCAGTCATCTGACTTCACGCTGTTCGTCCCAGGATGCACCCTGGGGTTCAGTCTTCTATATAAGGCAATTTTTGCCTTATATGGCAGACCAACCCAGCCTGGTACATCCCAAGATGTACCAAATGAGGTCAGGTCCTGCCATTTTCCAAGATAGAGGCATGGGGATGGGAACATGTACGCATTGCTCCTACCCCAACTGTAAAGATTCCAGGGGAAATTGGAGTACTTTTGGAGGTTTGGAGGTGGAGGGTAGGGTAGTTTCTTGTCAGGTTTCGGAGATGGGGGGTAGGGGCCACTGGGCCACCAGGGACGCTTCTTGAAAGGTTTGTAAGTATCATGATCAGGGGGGAGGGAGGGACTGTGATTGGAGGGTCTGGTTTGCCATGGTCATCTGATAGACTTCACTTTAGATGATCTTTGTGCTCCCCACAGCATCAATATGATAATTACACTTACCTGGTAATTGTAGTTCCTTTAGTGACGACAGTTCAGTCCTCTACCTCTGGGTTGTCAATCTCTTCCTGCAGCTAGGAGACTGGTTTGTCAGAATGATGACATCACGGGATATAGCCTGCTGCACTTCCATCTGCATCCCAGTGTGAACTATAACAAAGCAGACTTAAAGGAGCAATCAATAAGTAGCCAAACAGAAACACAATTGTACTAGCATGGAGTTCCCCCCCCCCACGGGCAGGCCTTCTTACCTCCTGCTCTGTCACAGGGAGAGCACCCGAATAAGAGCTAGTAATGAAGACAGACTCACCTGAAACTCTCTTCTGCTCGGCACGAGGCCCGAAACCTGCGAAAAATATCCGGGCGGGAAGGAGGACTGAACTGTCGTCACTAAAGGAACTACAATTACCAGGTAAGTGTAATTATCATTTCCTTAGCGTTCCTCCAGTTCAGTCCTCTACCTCTGGGAAGTACCAGAGCAGTAATCAATGGGAGGGACCCTTCCAGCCGGCCGACAACACGGCCGATCCGAAACGAGCATTCGAAGCCGCAGCTACATCCAACCGGTAGTGCTTACTGAACGTATGCAGAGACGACCAAGTCGCCGCCCTACAAATGTCCCCCGGAGGGACCAAACAGTGCTCCGCCCAAGAGGACGCTTGCGCGCGAGTGGAATGCGCTCGCAAACCCACCGGAACCACGCGCCCCTGAGCAAATACGCGGAAGCAATGACTTCCTTAAGCCAGCGGGCGATAGACGCCTTAGCCGCCGCCTCGCCCCGACGAATACCTCCGAAAAGAACAAACAGGCGCTCCGACTTGCGGAACGACTCTGTAGCCTTCAAATACTGATGTAGAGTCCTCTTCACATCGAGCTGATTCAGATGAAAAGGGGACACAACCTTAGGCAGAAAGGACGGAACCGGACGCAAAATCACCCGTTCCCTGGAAAAGGAAAGGAAAGGTTCACGGCAAGACAGCGCCTGCAGTTCCGAAATCCGCCGCGCGGAACAAATAGCCACCAGAAACACCGTCTTGAGCGTGAGATCTTTCAGAGACGCCCGACGCAAGGGCTCAAAGGGCGCCTCGGTCAGTGCCGTGAGCACCAGATTCAGATCCCACGGGGGAACAGCCACCCTGCACACCGGTCGCAGTCGGACCACCGCCGTGAGAAAACGACGCATGTCTGGATGAGAACCTAACGGACGGCCATTGACCTTGCCCCGATAACAGGACAAAGCTGCCAACTGAACCCGCAAGGAACTGGCAGCAAGACCCTTGTCAAAACCGTCCTGGAGAAACTGCAAGATGGAAGGAATGGAGGCTGAGTTCGGCCGAACCCGACGCTGGGAACACCAATCCTCAAACACACGCCATACCCTAACATACGCCAAGGACGTGGATTGCTTATGCGCCCGCAGCAGGGTGGAGACCACCGCCGACGAATAGCCCTTCTTCAGGAGCTTAGCCCTTTCAATGGCCAAACCGTAAGCGAGAACCGATCCACCTGCGGCATGAACAGGGGCCCTTGAAGCAACAGGTCCGACCTGGCTGGCAGCCGCCACGGCACCCCGTCCAGCAGGCGGAGCATGTCCGCGTACCAGGGACGCCTGGGCCAATCGGGAGCCACCAGCAGCACCCGTCCCGCATGTGCCCCGATCTTCTGAACCACCCGGCCGATCAGGGCCCAGGGCGGGAAGACATAGAGGAGACCCTCCTCCGGCCACCGGCGAAGGAGGGCGTCGATGCCCTCCGACATCCGTTCGCGTCTTCTGCTGAAAAAACGACCGACCTTTGCCGACTGAAAGGTCGCCATGAGATCCATAACCGGCATTCCCCAGCGCCTGACTATCTGCCGAAAGACCGCGGGATGCAGCTCCCACTCCCCGGCATCCACGTGGACTCTGCTGAGGAAGTCCGCGGTGACATTGTCCTTGCCGGCGATGTGCGCCACTGAAAGCGCAGTCAAGCGGAGCTCGACCCACGCGAAGAGCCGGTCGGCCTCCGCCTCCATCGCTGCACTTCCGGTGCCGCCCTGCCGATTTATATATGCCACCGTTGCCGAGTTGTCGGAGAGCACTCGTACGGCATGGTCGCGCACCAAATCCTCGAACGCCTGGAGGGCCCGAAACACTGCGCGAAGTTCCAAACGATTGATCGTCCACGAGGCCTCCAGAGGGGACCAAACCCCCTGCGCAAAGTGGCCCTCGCAGTGAGCCCCCCAGCCCGCAAGGCTGGCGTCCGTCAGCAGTGGCAGCCACTCCGGCTGGTCCAGCGACAAGCCCCTCGCTAGCGACGAGGGACAAAGCCACCACTGAAGGGACCTCCGAACCAGTTCCGGACAAGGAAGCTGGGTACTCAGTGAATGCTTTTGATGCGACCAACGACGAAGAAGCGCTCGTTGCAGAGGCCGCATATGAAACCGGGCCCAAGGTACCGCCTCCAGCGTCGCCGCCATTGTGCCCAGCACTCGGAGATAATCCCATGCCGAGGGAGCCGACCCCGAGAGGAACTGCAGTACCAGGGACCGCAACCCCTCGGCTCGGTGGTCCGGCAGAAACACTTGACCCTTGAACGTATCGAAGCGGACCCCCAGATATTCGAGAACCTGAGTGGGCACTAACCGACTCTTGGCCGGGTTGACCACCCAACCCAGATCCTGTAAGAAACGCACCACCCTGTCCGTCACCCGGAGACTTTCCCCCGCTGACTTGGCGCGAATCAGCCAATCGTCCAGATATGGGTGGACCAGAATGCCTTCCTTGCGCAATGCTGCCGCGACCACAACCATTATTTTGGTGAAAGTCCGAGGCGCCGTCGCCAAGCCGAACGGCAGGGCCCGAAACTGGTAGTGGCCCCAGGGCAGGGCAAACCGCAGAAAGCGCTGGTGAGCCTCTCGGATGGGAATGTGCAAGTACGCTTCCGAGAGGTCTAGCGACGTCAGAAACTCCCCTCGGCGTACAGCCACGATGACGGACCGCAAAGTTTCCATCCGAAAGTGCGGCACCCTCAAGCACCGGTTGACCCCTTTCAGGTCGAGGATAGGTCGCAATTGGCCGCCCTTTTGGGCACCACGAAATAGATGGAATAGCGACCCAATCCGTAATCGGCCTTGGGAACCTCCACGACGGCTCCCAGGTGAAGGAGCCTGTCCAGGGTCTCGCGAACTGCTGCCACCTTCGTGGGACCCCGGCAAGGCGACATGACAAAGGCGTCCCGCACGGGCCGGGCCAACTCCAAGGCATAACCGTGCTGGATGATTTCCAAGACCCACTGATCTGAGGTGATGAGGGTCCAGGCAGGCAGAAACTCCCGCAGCCAACCTCCAATGGGAGTCTCCACCGCCGGGACCCGCCTCACTTCATTGGGGCTTTCGGGCCGCGGGCGCCGGGAGGGAGGAGAATCCGCAACTCGCTCCCCGGAAGCCTCGAAACCCCTGGCCCCTCGAGGGAAACCTTCCCCTCTGGGAACCAACCGGTCGCGGGGAACGGAACCTCCTGAAGTCCCGAAAGGAGCCCCGACCGCTCGCAGCAGACTTAGGTTGCTTGGGCTTGTCCTCGGGTAGACGGCCCCTTTAGACTCACCGAGGTCCTTCACCAACTTTTCCAAATCTTCCCCAAAAAGTAAACCCCCCTTAAAGGGAAGCTTACTGAGCCGGGATTTAGAAGGGCCGTCCGCTGCCCAATTACGTAGCCACAACGAGCGACGGGCAGCCACTACGGAACCCGTGCTGTTGGCCAGCGCCCGAATCAAGTCATAATGTACATCAGCCAGGTAGGCCGCACCTGACTCCATACGATCCAGCTCTTTCACCTCCTCGAGGTCAACATGCGGGGATTGGCGCAGCCGTTGGGCCCAGCGCAAACACGCCCTGGCCACCCAGGCCCCGCAAATAGAGGCTTGGAGTGAAAGAGAATCCGCTTCAAACACCTGCTTGAGCAGACCGTCAACTTTACGGTCTTGGGGATCTTTTAAGGCTGCACTCCCCTCCACCGGGATGGTGGTCCGTTTAGTGACAGCCGCTACCAGGGCGTCTAGGCGCGGCGCCCGAAAACGATCCTTAGCCGAGTCCGCCAGAGGGTATAACCTGCTCATGGCACGGACGCCCCGGAGACCCGCCTCCGGCTTGTCCCACTCGTCCTGAATCATCCGCTCGACTACCCGGTGTAGGGGAAACACCACCTGAGTCTGTCGGACCGCCTGGATGACCGGATCCTCCAATTCGTCCTCCACAGCTGGAGGGGGAGCCAAATGCAACATCTGTAAAGCCTCCGAAATCAAGGCAGGCAATTTCTCTCTGCGAAATACCCGGACAACCTTGGCTTGCTCTTCGGGCTCCAGAATCTCGCCTTCTTCCAGGTCATGAGAACCCTCCTCAGGATCCCAGTCCGGATCCGCGGAGTCCAGTCAGGTACTGTCCGTCGGTTCCGTGAGTCGTGCACGCTTCGGAACCGACGGCTCCGCGGCCGTCGCCCCTTCCGCTAACAACTGCGGAGGCTGAGACACAGGGGAAACTGAGCGCGTCTGCTTGCCCCGCTGGCGCAGACAAAAGGCTTGATGGAGAAGAAGTACAAACTCGGGACTGAAACCAGAGACGTCGGAGGACGGCGGAGCTGTGGAAACCCCGGAGGGCCCCGGCAGCGGCTCTGAATAGGGCTCCTGCTCCAAATTCTGCAGGGGCTCGGCCGCCGCCCCCGTTGTCGCCCCTTGCGCCTCCTGAGACTCAGGGGTCGCCATCTGAAGTTCCACCTCTGAGGAAAGAGCTACGCAGCCCGGGCACACTCCAGGGTCAGTGACCGGGCCCCTGCGGGCCCCACACACCAGGCACAGAGGCCGGGTAGCCATACGAAACCTCCTAGTATCCCCAAGAACTGGGGTAGGCAGCTCTCTTTATCGGAGGTTACCCCCTGTTTCCTTTTTTTTTTTTTTTTTGTAAACTTTAAAGAGGCTGGAGATCTAACTGCTCAGGAGGAAGGGAAAACCCCCGCCCCCCGGGAACCCAGAGGCCCGCCTGCAGAGGGCTAAAAGAAAACAAAGAAATTAAAACAAAGAAATTAAAACAAGAAATTAACTAAAATAACCAAATTAAAACAGGGCAGCAGCCCCCCGTTGCGCAAAACGGGAGGGGATGCTCTGCCACGCGGCTGCCGCGCGGCCCACAAAATGGCCGCCGCGAATGACAGCCGCGAAGAAAAGGGCGCCAAAGCACTGCGACGAATATGTCCTGTCGCAAAAGCTTGGCGAGACTGGAAAAAAGCAGCCTGATACCGGCGAAACACTTACCGGTCAGGTCTGCTCAGCACTACTTGGAACGCGGCGATCCGCCCCGGGCGCTACAATAGCGGAAGCAGCTAATAAGCAGAGACTGCCCGATTGCAGCACCGGGAGACCGGCAGACAAGAAAGGCTCACCCCCGTAGCGTCTGGGGGGTGAGACCCCTGTGCCAAGCAGAGGAAGGAGGTACACGGCGATCTGAGTCAAAGACCCCCCCCCCAGAAAGAAAATTGCAGTAGTGCCACAGGCAGGAAGCAAGAAGACTGTAACCCAATGCTGTCCCACCGAGAAATGTTTTTTTTAATTTTTATATTTTTAAAGTGGTACCTACTAACTAATCAACCCCTTAACTACACTCAAATAATTCCTGCTCCTTATCCACTACTCCTCAAAGAGCCTCTCCTTAAGGCTCGTCAAACTCCTCCTGCTGCAAGGAGACTGGTTACACTGGGATGCAGATGGAAGTGCAGCAGGCTATATCCCGTGATGTCATCATTCTGACAAACCAGTCTCCTAGCTGCAGGAAGAGATTGACAACCCAGAGGTAGAGGACTGAACTGGAGGAACGCTAAGGAAATATCAGGAGCAATTAAAAATTCCTTCTTTTGCATGCGATCTGGTCTAGACCTAACCTGCAGAGGGTATCACAACGTCTGTTCTAGTGAGGCCAGGGTTTTCATTTCTTGTTTTTCAGCTTTGCTGGTGGGTAAGACTCTTTCCGGTCATTTTTGTCTCTCTTCCTCCAAAGTTGCAGTGAACAGCTCCTGATGACATTTTAAACTTTTTTAATCCTCTCCCCAACAATTCCAGTGAGCTACTAGAAGTTATCATGTATAATACTGTGTCACAGACTACATCACACAGAATGCCATATGATCCATTCAATTATAACAGTAGGTGTGGCTTTGAGGTCATTTTTTGCCCCTGCTACCGGGCATTCATGGCAGTTTAAGTACTGTATATTAGAAGCTCAGATGACAAGACTTTGACTTTCATACTTTGGACACATCATGCAAAGACAGAGATCATTAGAGAAAGACATCATGCTTGACAAAATAGAAGGTCAATGCAAAAGAGGAAGGCCAGCAATGAGATGGATCGATACAATAACAGCAGCTACGGGTGCCAGTCTGTCAACAATGAGCTGGCTGACTGAAGACCGAACACAATTTAGGACAACTGTCCAGAGGGTCGCCATGAGTCGACACCGACTCAACGGCATTTAACAACAACAACAATTAGATCAAGGGGGTAAACTGAAAGGCAATGTCAGGAAATACTTTTTCACTGAAAAGGTGGTGGATGCCTGGAATGCCCTCCTGATGGATGGTGGTGGCAAATACAGTGACAGAATTCAAAATGACATGGGACAGACACAGTGGATCCCTTTATAGCAACAGGATAAAATCAAAATAAACATAACTATCTCTTATATTTCAACAGGTGAGCTACATGGAGTGGTAGGTACACCCCTAAACAAAGGCGTGGAGAGAGATGACCTGTACAGAGCAGCAGGTGCACCTACTCTTGCTGCCTTGCTGGGCAGACTAGATGGATCATACTGGCCTTTATCTGCCATCATATACTATGTTACTATATATGTTATATATGTTGTTTCAGGGAATGGGTTGGGTTCAGGCTTTTCTTGAGGGCACATCTGCAATGATTGTAATCTATTCCCACCTATAGCACAACACAGAATACTGCTCCCACTGCAGCCCATAGTCTTTCAGTGCTTTTGCTTATAGCGGCCTGCCTTGTAAGAATCATTCTGTTGGCACAGAGGGATGTGTTTATTGTTTGCTATACAGAGGCCTCTTTGTTGGATATTCTTATTTTCAAGCAGGTTGTGCTTTGGCCCAGACAAAACACATCGTCTGGCCTTTTCATAAGACAGACTAGAGGTAAGCTTTTACAATGAACTCCTTGTTAACTGATCATTAGAAGCCAGAGCCTTATCTATGTCAAGAGCCCCTTTTCCCCCTGTAGACTGTCTGGAAGCCAGCAAATGGTTTATAGTTATGGTTTATTTATTGCTTGAAATACCACTTTTAGCTAATTGCTGCAAAACAGTTTACAAAAAAACTAAACTAATAACATACTGTAAGTAAATCAGATAGATAGAAAGAAAAACAATAGAGGAAGAGAAGGATGCAGAGCAGATCATTTAGGTAGCTTAGGGACCTGCCCTCCTATAAATAGGCTTGCTTGAAAAGGTAAGACCCTTTTAAAATGATTTTAATGCATTATCTTGCCGAATATAGAGAAGGATTGAGTTCCATAGGGCTGAGGCCAAGAAGTAAAAGGCCGACTGCCGTGTGGATTCTAGGCAGGCAACATTATTAGCTGGAACTACCAGGTAATTATGATTTTGAGAATGCAAGGTTCCAGAAGGCATGTAGGGAATGAGAGAATTAGAGAGGTAAAGTGGGAAACCTGTATAAAAGGCTTTATAGGCCAACAACAGAATTTTAAACATAACTCAATATGAAACAGAAAGCCAATGATGGGATCTTATTAGGGGAGGGGGTAAAATGGTCGGACACAACATTTTGGACTCTTTGGAGGCTTTTGATGGAATAAAGGGGAAAGAGTAGCTACTCACCTGTAACAGGTGTTCTCCAGGAGCAGCAGGAATCAGTCCTCACATATGGGTGACGTCGGCGCCGATGAAGCCCACGTGCAGAGCATTTCCCCAGCTTTCAAGGAAAGCCTTTGGGAATGCAGCGTGCATGCGCGATCCCCTTCCCGTCCAAGGGTGCCATCTTGCTCAGTCTGATGACATAACTAAAAAACAGCAGAAAACAAAAAGAAGTATATGACTGCAACTCCAGGGGAGGAGGGAGGGTCATGAGGCCTGATTGCTGCTGCTTCTGGAGAACATCTGTTACAGGTGAGTAACTACTCTTTCTCCAGGACCAAGCAGGAAGTCAGTCCTCATATATAGGACTCCCCAGCTCTAGGCTACCGGGAACCCTAAGCTGAAAAATTGCTCCCTCTGAAGAGTCTCAGCATTTGTGAGAAGAATATCCTCTGAAAACGCCCCCATACAGTAGCCCAACACAAGGGCTGGAGGGTAGGAGTTGCCGAAACGTCAAAGAGATTACGGAGTACCACCTGTCCAAAAGCACTGTCCCTTCAGGGCTCTCTCTCGAGGCAGTAGTGGGCTGCAAAAGTCTGGCTTGAAGACCAAGTGGCGGCTCGGCAGATGTCTGCCAACGGAACAGAGCAGAGATGAGCTACTGACGCGGCTTTCGCCCTGATATGGTGGGCTGTGACGTATGCTTCGAGACATGTAACCCTAGTTTATCAGGGTCAAAGGAGATGAAGAGCTGAGTAGCCCTTCGATGCCACCGCGTACGTTCTATGTAAAAAGACAACGCCCTCTTACAGTCCAGGGTATGCAAGACTGTTTCAGCCCGGCTGGTATGTGGCCTGGGAAAGAAGGTCGGAAGAACCACCTCCTGGTTGAGGTGGAAAGAGGAGACCACTTTTGGAAGGAACTTTGGGTGGGTCCATAGGACCACCCTGTTCTTATAGAACCGTATGTACGGTCTATCAGAAACCAGAGCTTGTAGTTCACTCATACGTCTGGCCGAGGTAAGAGCTACCAGAAAGAGTGCTTTCCAAGAAAGGAAGCGCAAATGGCAAGTAGCCATCAGCTCAAATGGTGGGCGAGTAAGTTGCTACAAGACCACGTTCAAATCCCACTCAGTCGCCGGTGGACGAACCGGAGGCTTGAGAAGAAGCAGACCTCTGAGGAAGCGGGACACCAAGGGATGAACTGACAGAGACTGTCCCTCCACTGGTGAGTGGTGCACTGATAGAGCACTGAGGTGGACCCGAACAGAGTTAGCCTTAAGGCCTAGGTCTGACAGGTGAAGTAGATACTGCAGTACTACTGGCACAAGGCAGGAGAAAGGATCTTCATTGCGCTGAGCACACCATATTGTGAACCTACGGCACTTGAGGGCATAGGACTTTCTAGTGGACTGCCTCCTAGAGGCCAAAACCACCTCTTCAACCTCCTTAGTTAGAAGCAAGGGAGCTAGCACTATCCTTTCAGCAGCCAGGCCATCAGACTGAGGGACCTGAGATTGGGGTGCAGAAGGGAACCCTGATCTTGAGACAGGAGATCCTGTTGTAACCCCAGAGGGAAAGGAGTTTCCACCGCCAACTATAGCAGAAGTGGAAACCACAGTTGCCTCGGCCATCTGGGACTACCAGAATCACTGAGGCCTTGTCCCGGAGAATCTTGAACAGAGTTCGGGCCACCAGGGGCGTGGGAGGAGACACATACAGGAGGCCCGTAGACCAAGAGATCAGAAAACATCTGCTGCCACTCTCAGGGGATGCGGCTGTCTGGAGCAAAACCTGGGCAGCTGATGGTTCAGTGGACTTGCAAAGAGATCGATGGATGGAAGTCCCCATCGTAGGAAGATCTGCTGGACCACCAATGGATTCAACTGCCATTCGTGGGGCTGGAGAATCCTGCTTAGCTTGTCTGCTAAGAAGTTCTCCTGACCAGGTAGATAAACTGCTTTGAGAAACATGCCTTATTTGACTGCAAAGGAGCAAAGGGCCTGCGCCTCCTGACATAGGCGCCTGGACTCTGTGCCCCCTTGCTTGTTCACACAGAACATTGCTACCTGATTGTCTGAACTAAGACAGACTGCTGAGAGAGGGCATAAGAAAAGTCTGTAGAGCCAAGTGGATTGCTCGCAGCTCCAAAAGACTGATCTGCTGTGTGGCCTCCCGAGGAGACCAGAGGCCTTGAGTGCACGTGCCCTGGCAATGTGCACCCCAGCTCTTTAAGGAAGCATCGGTCGTCAGCACCCTTGTGTGTGCTGGGGCCTGAAAAGGTACCCCCCCCCCCCCTGAGAAGGTTTGGGAGATGTAGCCACCACTGCAAGGAGTACAAAAGTGGTTTGGACACCTTTACTCTGTCTCGGAGGTTGCCTATGGCCTGCGCCCACTGAGCTCTGAGGCACCACTGAGCAGCCCGCATGTGCAGACGGGCATTCGGAGTCACATCTATCGTGGATGCCATGTGGCCCAGGAGCCGCAGGAAGTGCCTGGTGGAGACCTGAGAATTGCTTTGGAACTTGTTGGCCAAGTCCATCAGTCTGTGGGCCCTGTCCTCGGGCAGGTAAGCTCTTGCCTGCAGGGTGTCTAATCTTGCCCCTATAAACTCTAGGTTCTGTGAGGGGAGCAAAGTGGACTTTGCGTAGTTTATGACAAAGCCCAGATGCTGGCGAAGGGTGGCTTATCTGGCCTCTTGGAGAGACTGGCCCCTGATGAGCCAGTCGTCCAGGTATGGGAAGACAAAAATTCCCGGATTCCTGAGAAAGGCCGCCACCACCGCCAGGCATTTGGTGAAAACCCTGGGGGTGGAAGTTAGGCCAAAGGGAAGTACCCTGTATTGAAAATGGTTTCCTCCCACCACAAATCTGAGATATTGTCTGTGGTCTGGGTGAATGAGGATGTGATTATAAGCATCCTTTAGGTCTAAGGAGGATAGACAGTCTGCCTGCTGGAGGTAGAGCAGCAGTATCCCAAGAGTAAGCATCTTGAACTTTTCCCTCTCCAGAAACTTGTTTAGGTTTCCCCAGAAGGGTGGTATATCAAGTGAAATAAACATAAACATAAGTCTAGGATAGGCCAGAGGCCTCCTTTCCTTTTTGGTACCAAGAAGTACCTGGAGTATAAGCCTTGCCCTTCCACTGCCTGTTCCTTTAGAAGACTTGCCAACTCCTGAAGGAGGAGGTTTCTGTGCAGAGGGAGTCTTGGAAGCTCCCCTGGAAAGTAGGAGGGGGTAGCTGATGAAAGTGGAGCATGTAGCCCTTTTGGACAGGTATCCCCTGTGATGGCTGGCCACCTGTAGGCGTACAGGGTCAGCCGACCTCCTGTGCTGAGTGGAGCCAGCTGTGGAGAAGAGGCTATGCTGTGGGAGTCAAAACCCCACTCCCTGCTGTGCAGGACTGGAGCTGGTGGCTTGGGAGTCTTCTGCCTACGGGGCCCATGCCCCTGCCCCTTGGCCTGCTGGCCCTGTTGGGGAGCTGGAGAGGCCTGATATTGAGGGTAGGATTTGTAGGCAGCACCCTTCCTCGGGAAAAAGGGCTTCTTTCCGGAGTCCTTCTTTTTCTGAGAAGGGGCAGAAGTCTTCCTGGACAGCCTTGTCCTGGTGAGAGTCTCAGTCTCGATTTCTGCAGCCTTTTCAGTCATGGGCTTACCGAAAAGGTTTTCACCTCGGCAGGGGACATCGACCAACTTGTCCTGCACCCATGATTTCAGGTCTGATGACTGTATTCATGCCTGACGGCGTGCACTGATGCCGGCTGCGGCTACCTGGACCGAAGCCTCAAAGCCATCATAGGCTGCTCGAGAGATAAACTTTGAGCACTCTCGGATCCCTGTTAACAAAACCTTGAACCTCTGCAAAGGTTCCTCAGAGAGGCCAGCTGAGAACCCGGCAGTCTCCTTTGCCAGGTCTCGTAGGTACATGCCCATGTACAACTGGTAAGTCTGGACACGGCAAGATAGCATAAAGCCCTGGAAGCACTTTCTACTGAGGGCATCCAGGTTCCAGGCCTCCCGGCCGGGGGCACCAAGAAGTGCATCTTCTGACTCTTCAGGCAGTGCATGGCCGATTCCACAACCATGGAGTTGTGCTGTAGCTGCGCCTTTTGGAACCCAGGGCTCTTACGGACTCGATAAATGGAATCGACCCATTTGCTAAGAACCGGCACCAAGGCCAGTGCCTCCCACATACAGAAGAGCAGCTGTTCCAGCATCAGAGGAACTGGTACAGTAAAGGCTTCCTTCGGAGGAAAGTCATACTGGAGGGCATCAAGCTCCTCAGCTTGAGGCTCAAGGCTCCTCCTTGGCGTCTGCAGGGAAGGCCACGGCTTTGGCTATGTCCCTCACAAAGTCCGAGAAGTGGGTATTCTCCGGGGTGGAACTTCTCCGAGGCTCGGACTCCGGTGAGTCCGAAGGGACACACCAGGTCCGGAAGGTGTCTGGGGACTCCTCGTCCTCTGTCTCCCACGCCGACTCCTCTGAGGAGGAATCGAGCGGCTCCATCCGTGTTGGCCTCGGTGCCACCCACCCCAACACTGAGGGTATCGGCGTCAACGACCTTCGCCCCGCACGGGAGGTCGAGGGGGACCTTGACCGAGGATTGACTCAAGACTTCATTGACTTGAGGATCGGCTCGATCTCCGGGGTCGACTTGGATGTCGAGGTCCCAGTGGTCAGGGCAGATGCACCAGTCAGACCAGCGATCAGCACCTGCTGCTGTTCCATGAAGGCAGCCAAGCTGCTCTCCAAGATCGTCAACCTGAATCCAAGCTCAGGAGACTCAGCAGCCCCCGACTTGAGCCCCGATGGCATCGGGCCCAACGTCGGCTCCCTCGGAGGAGAATCCACGAGGACAACAGCACTTACGTGACTCGGGGACTCCGGCTCCACACGAGGTAACTTGGACAGCCTCTCCGACTCCAAGAGCCTGGGCCGGCAGTCAGGGCTACGTGACCTGGCCCTCGAGGATCCAGGAGCCTCCACCGACGCCACCCTTGCGAGCTTCTTCTTCCTTCTGTGCTCCCGGGTGGGAGACTCCCTCTCAGAGGAACTCCGACGGCGCTCGGGGTCAGACTCCCAAGATGTCAAGGCCTCTGATGAAGTCTGGGCCCGGCCGGACATGGACTCTGAGAAAATTCTCTCACGTTGATGCTGATGGCTCCGAAGCGCCTTTGACGACATTTTGCCGCACGAGCCACAGGCCAGCGGGTCATGGTCAGGCCCGAGGCAACGGAGGCAGCAGTCATGTGTGTCGGTGAGAGACATAAGTTTCTTGCACCGATCACACTTTTTGAACCCGCTGGCAGCCATCGGGGGAAAAAGGGTCCCTGCAAGGTCAAAAGACCGGGCTGCAAGTGAAAACACAAAAAGAGCGCGAACGCTAGTCACGAAGGACAAAAAACGAAAATCAAAACTCCGGACTCGATTCCGGTGTACCGAGCCCAGGCGAGAAGGGGAACCGGCATCGAACCGGATCAAAAAAAGACAAAATAGCCGAAAAAAATCTACTTTTCCCAGGTGACATGAACTCATGTCCATTGGGCTCTGCGGAAAAAGAAAGACTGAGCAAGATGGCACCCTTGGGCGGGAAGGGGACCACGCATGTGCGCTGCATTCCCAAAGGCTTTCCTTGAAAGCTGGGGAAATGCTCCACATGGGGGCTCCATCAGCGCCGACGTCACCCATATGTGAGGACTGACTTCCTGCTTGGTCCTGGAGAAGACTATTATAGAGAGAGTTGCCATAATCTAGCTTACTGATTACTAGAGAGAGTATTAACCCAATGAAAGGAGGCTTGCCTAGACAAAGACAGAGAGATCTGATGGTACGAAGAGTTTAAAAGCAAGATTGTACCGTTTCTGAAATTTGATGGGTAAATGTTAGCCAGGTATCAAAAATGAAACCTAAGATATTTAGCATGGAATTCACTGATAAGAAAAGACCATTAAAGGTACTATGAGGTCAGCCCTATTGGTAACATGCACAGCTTTGCACTTGTCTGGGTTTAACTTTTTTTTTTTAAATGCCATCAAGTGTGATACAGCAGAGGATACACAGCCCATGGAAGTGCAGGTAAAAGAAAGGCTTACCTCAGATTCAGCATTGGAAAGGAGCACTAGGCACACTGAAACAGTTGAGCAAAGGAAATTGTTACTGCGTAACAAACAGAAAGCTCGTCAGGAACACCTGATTGCAAATCCCCACGTCACGTGCAGGGCTGGGGATTACATAAGACAGGGTTCCAGTCAGTGGAAGGAAGGCAGAGGGAGAGAGAGGCACGATACAACTCAGGAGCACGGCAGAAGCCAGAGAGAGTAGCAAGAGGTGTGGCTACAATCAGCTGAGCAGAAACCCCAGAGGAGTGCTGGGAGAAAACTTTTCTCACGGAGAACCAGGAAGTGACGGTAGCTCCAGCACTCAGGAACAGAGGTTTAAGGCAAGCTGTACAGGGAGAAGACCTGCTACCCGAGTTAGCCTTCAAGAGGAGCCAGGAGTGTCCCACTACACAGGAGACCGGTATGTGCCAGCTCTAAGCACAGGTCAGTTTAAAAGGAAAGTGTTGGGGGATGGGAACTCCAAGCATATGTGCACCATAAGAAATAGCTGCAAAGCTAAGACCAATTTCACTTCTGTACAACCAGCCTGGGAGGCTAGAGTCAAAAGATACAGGAAGCCAAGTACCAAGGCAATCCCTACAGATAGAAAGAAACCTCCATACGCTTACAGCGAGAGGTTTAAAACCTATAAGTGCCAAGGGCGAGGTCCTGACTATAATTACACGAAGCAAGGAGATTCAGAGCTGTTGTTCTGGGAGGAAAGCCCAGGTAGAAGCTACTACAAGCCATGGAGGTATAAACCCGAAGGGAGAAGAGCCTCCATTGAATGCCATAGTGAGTTGTCACAAGACGCCGTGTCTGAATGCTGTATACAAGAGGAGTCTGACACAGGGAGTTTGGGAAGTGCTGGAGAAAGCATGGTATGGGAAGATGGCAGCAGCCTTCAAGATCCCTCTCCCATGGATTGTAGTATCTGTTATAAATACAGCCCTGCTGTTTGATTAAATGACAAAGAGAACTTTGTGCATGTAAACAAAAGAATATAAGTTTGCCACTATTTTGTTTCTTCGCTTACACCTGAAGTTTCTGTTCTTGTTGATAGTCAGAGCGGGACGGGGAATAAAACCCATCTTATTTTTCATTCAATTTGCTCTGAGAGACTCTTTCATTTACACAGCCAGAGCAGTTTACTTGTTTTATAGACCCTAGGCAACCGCCTATACAGGGTTAAAGGGCTCTAACCACGGGCCCCATCACACAAGTCAGTGCTGACTCCTGGCAAACCAGCTGCCTCTGGGTTTTCTTCGCAATGTATCACTGGAAGTAGATTGCCAGGCCTTTTCTTCCAAGGCAAAGGAGGGTAAAGTGACTTGCTGAAGGTCACAAGTAGTGCCAGTGGGAATTGAACCCGTGATCTTCTGGGTACTAGGCTACTCCTCCACTCAGGGTTTAGCTTTAATCGATAGGATTTAAGCCACTGGGAGATGGCTGAAAGACAGCGATTGAGTGGTTGCAAATCCAGAGCAAGGGGATCCAAATATGCTATGAGCTGGATGTGGCAAAGAAGTGGCCAGAGATACCGAGTAACTGTACAATCAGAGCCAAGGGGGACAAAAAGATATTGGAAAGAATAGGTGATAGAATGGACCTCTGAGGTACTCCACATGCGAGGTCCCTTACTGAAAAGGACTGCAATCTATTGTAGACTGCAAAGGTGCACTTAGTCAGAATTTATGAGAACCAAGTGAAAAGTGTTGGTGACAGTGATTTCTGTCAATCACCGAAGTAGAAGGCCATGATTGACCAAATCGAAAGCCACTGATGAGTCCAATGAGACTATAAGCACAACATGACCAGAGTCAAGAGACTTGTGAAGTTTGCTAATCTATAATCAAATCCTTTTTCTTTTTGTTAGTGTGTGTAAAAGTGTGACATGATGGCTTGCATTTCATTTGCAGATGACTATGGTGCCTTCATCAGGTTAGGCATATGATGGTTTACATGAGTTGCTCAAATAGCTGAAAGAAGGTGTTTTCAGTGAAACAAAGTGACCTCAGGTGTGAATGGAGGAAAATGGCCATGTGACCATCCAACAAGATCACTTTGCGATGTCACACCTGTCTTGTAATGAGACACTAAAAGCACTGGTATGACATCACAAATCTTCAAAATCAAATGCAGCCAAGAACAGCTAAAGTAGCAGCCAAGTGGCATATGAAACCATCTTAAAATTATTGTAGAATGCAAGAAATTGTAAAAACGTTTAAAACGTGCTTCTTGCTGAAGGGACAAGAAGACTGATATATCTTTGTTCCATCACTATAAATATCTGAATGGCTCAAAGGAGCTAGAAAGATTTGACTTCCAGATAATGATGACAGATTCTGTAAGGCATAGACTGAAACAATCAAGGACAATATGACTTTGAAATCAAGGTAAGTGTTCTTCTCCTGGAATATTTTGCCATTAGGAGTAAAACTGAGAGAGGTCTTGAAAGGGTTTCACCATTTGATAAAAATGACACTTTTTAAATTGCCCCAAGTTAGGCTGATAAATCAAAAAGCACTGAACACTGTGGCAAGGAGGCCTATCTGGAGTCTGGGGGAGAACAAAGAGACAGGGAATTCACCCTAGTAAAGGGCCCCCTTTCACCAAGTCACGGTAGGAAAGCCACAACCACCTCCAGGAATCAGAAAACCTCCACGTTGCCCACGTTTCATGTGCCCCCTGGTGGAATGAGGGAGAGAGGATATAGGGCCCAGAACCCCTATGGCCCTGAATTCTCCAAGCACTCAGGTAGCCGAGGTCAGGCTGATTACCGTCACCTGGGAAGGGAGGAGTTGGAGCTAGAGCCCTGGAAATATAAACCTATGCCAGACTATGAGGAAGGGGGAAGAGAAGCAGGAAGCCAGGCTGACACGAACAGAGGCACAGATACAAGCGAGGGAAGCTTGACTAGTGCTGAGCAGAGCAGAGGAACTGAGCTTCCAGGAGAAGAAAGTGCTAATTGGCATACAGCACGTCTGCAAGCAAGATTGGGGCCAGAACCAAGAGGGACTCCAGGATCCCCTGGGAGGCTGTTAGCTGAGCACTGTGAGCAAGACGGGGACTCAGAATCCATGCAGCTGGGAGAGCCCGAGGTGGAGCTGAATGAGGAGGACACTCCCATGGATTGTTCCTTTTGCCAAGCTTTAAACCTGGGAATGTAGAGAAAAAGCCAGTCTTGAAAGAAAGTCTTCAAGGAAAGAAGGTACCCATAGTCAACCAGCAGGGTGGCCATGATTCCCATGTGTTTGTAAAAGGGGAAGCTTACGGGGACTAAGGAGCAAGCCAGGAACTGTGATATAAGCTTGTTAACCACCTGCTGCCTGAAGTATGACACTGGGGTAAGCTAAAGTAGCTAGTAGAACAACGCTTTCTTTTGCCCCTGGGTTCTACCTTTTTGCCTGGAAGATAGCCAAGAAAGTTTTGAAGCTGAATAGAAGCTAAACTACCACAGACATTAAGTTTGATTTGTTTTTGTGCTTTAGACAGCAAGGCTAAGAAAGGAATTTGATATCCTTGCTGTTAAAGACTGTATATCCTGAACTATAGAGAACCTTTGAACAGCCATTCTTGTGTTTGGGTTTGTTTTCTGGACAATGCTCTACCTCAAAGAATCCTGAACAGATAATCCTGTTGGTGGAATGTTCAAACCATTGTGTGCAAAATAAATTTCTGTCATTTGCCTTACCTCGTTGAGCCTGACTACAACTTTCTGCCTGACGCACCCATACAGCTTAACAAAACAAAACTACATTTCCCAGAGGACGCTGCAGGGAAATAATTTGTTAAGGCAGATAGCGGGAAGTTCCTCTAATAACCACGCCCCTCTAAGCTAGAGGCGGGTGGTGAGGCCATGACAACACATGAAAATAAAAGTCACATTTATTTTACCAGTTCACTTGCTCCATGATATCAGTGGGATTTTCAATGGCAGCAACCCTATTAGAGCTACCATTGAACAGCCATGCTCAGCAGCGGCGACTGGTGCTGTCTGGTTAGTATATGGGTGGTCCAGTACCAGCCAACATTTGCCCAGTTATTGTGATCTTCAGCCAGCTCTTCTCCAGATTGCAACTTAGGCTAGCTTTTCATGTGGCCTACGTCGTCTGGACTGGGCTTACTAAAAATGGCGCTAACCGGGCAAATGTTGGCACTTGTCTGGTTGGCGCCATTACCCTCCGCATTGCCCACACACTACTCCTGCACTAACCAGACCGTGCCAGGGCATTCTATGGGCATATCCAGCACACTGCACTATCCGGATAATACCACTGAATATCGCAGTCGATGCTCTTAGCTGGCCAGCTGAGGGCTTGAATGTCAACTTGGGAATTTTGTAAAGACTAGAATATGTGCATAAGTGGCTATTAAGAGTATAAACAGTTTGGGCCTGATTATTCAAAAAGCATTTACACGGTTCACAGCCCTTTAAACCGTGTAAATGCCTCTAACCGGGATATTCAACAGCACTAACAAGGTCAGTTCTGCTGAATATCCCCGATCTTCTCCCCTACATGGCCTGATGCTAACTGCTTAACATCGGGGTGTGACGTGGGCGTACCGAGGAGGAGCGGAGGCAGCAACAGTTGATAACTGGGCAGCAGCAATATTGCAACTTGTGGCTAAAAGATAGGTGAAGCAAAAGCTCGCCTAACTTTTCACTACAGGAGCTAACCAGGCAGCATGCAATATTGCCGCTGCCCAGTGAGCTACTGCGGCTGGGAGGCAAACCTGGATATTTAATGCTGGGGTCGCATATGACTCAACACTGAATATCCAGGGTTAAGGGTTGGCGCAGACAGCTATGCGCCGTAGCAGCGCATAGTTGACCTAGATGAATAGCAGGCCCTTTGTATTTTGATGTGTAGAGTTCAGGATCTCGGTTTCATGCATTGAACATAGATCAAGCAAACAAAGGTTGAACAAAATGGACAAACTATCTCTGCAGTTGAAACACTGTATTAAAGCTGAATCGCTGAATGTTAAACTTTTATTTCACAGGCACACGCAACCCCCACACAACACATTGGGAATGAGTGCATTATGTTACACCGAGGCATTTAGGAGTCCATAAGAAATCACATTACAAAGGGCTGAGCCAATTGTTTTGCACAATGACACTTTGTAACAATACTTTCAACAATACAGATTCTTCATACAGATACAGAGATAACATCAACGCCACAAACACTCCAGAGAGAGAGAGAGAGAGAGGGAGGGAGAGAGAGCAGCACCTAGCACCATATCAGGACCACAACAGGATCTTTCAATTTTTGCTTTAATGACCAGAAGTGTCATAATTTGTTAGCTGTATAACCTGGGTTGCCACCTGTCAATAAAATTACTGACAGTAAAAAAAGAAAAGCACAAAAAGTGACATGTTGATAAAATAATTTCATATCAGTAAAAATGTGCTGAGCAAATCAGCGTTTAGTGGGGATGTACGTCCGGTCTGGAAGTACATCCTCCGCCAAACGTTAGGGTCCGATACTGATCCCAAAGCTACCTGCATTTACAGGAGGAGATGCGCGGGGAGCTCTGGATGGAGGTGGGTGGGGGAGGGCCGGAGGAGGACTATGGGCAGGGCAGAGGCGGGAACCTGACCCCAGACATACAAGGCCGATTCTGGTCGTGGCCCTGTACATCCGGGCCTGAGGAGGTAGATGGGGGACTTATTCCATCACGGGAGTGGAATAAGTCCCCCCAACATCAGTGGCCATAGTGGCGGGACCCCCCAAGACCAGGTGAGAAGGGCAGGAGGTTCCCCGCAGCCCGATCCCGGCCTTGGCAGGCCCTATGGGGGGTGGATGGCGGGGAACAGGACCTTTAAACCGGTGCGGGGAATCAGGGCTCCTGCATGGTGTCCCAGTGCCATGGCGACGGGACCCCATGGCACAGAGGCTCCATGCATGAGCACTGGGAGGATTTTACGGTGAGGGAGCTGGACGTGCAGTGGGACTGAATCGGGGCACATCCTGCCTGTCCAGGCTCTTTGCACCCGATTCTGTTCCTGCGGGAACATCTAGCTCCCGCAGATGCAGAATCAGGTGTAAACAGCCTGTCCAGCTTTTGGAAGTCCGAACTGGCCCTGATCAGAATGGGGCCCAGGGTGTGTGTCTCCACTGCCAGGAGCTCAGGATCTGTGAAGCTGCCGTACTCAGGAGTTGGGGATTATGTCTAGGGCATCTAGTTTTCGGCTTTAACTGATAAAACACCCTAAATGCAAACAAATTGAAATAGGTGTATTTTGGACAAGTACTTTTTCACCCCTCTCCTGGCTTGTCTTGTAGTCTCCACTCAGTTTTTGTGTCTTTTCTGTGTTAATGACTCCCAGGTGACACAAACAGACCTGTTTGATTCCACTGTAAAAGTTACTAATGGCATGCAAACACCAATAAATACTGATTTTTTTGTACCCTCGAAACACCCCTATTTCCCTAGAAAATAAACACCTAAATTTACAATTGCTAAACACCTAGGAATAGAAACCCTAATTACGTCTCAATGAACAAAAGGGTGGATCTCAAAATAGTGAGGGTTATTTTAGAAGTGTTATTTGCCATTTGAATGTTTGCAAATGAATATGCAGACATCCGAATCACAGAGACGTCCCCAGAGCCATTTTAGCAGCCGGGTTTGTGGACCTCCCCAGAGCAGAGACATCCATGGCAAAGGTGTTCCCGGGTCATTCCTAAGAACCTGTACATCCCTGCCTGATCTCAGAGATGCCCTAGATGTCCCAAATCACATTTAAAGTTAAACCTGCCCCAGGCATGAACAGGCATCTGAAAAGTGTTGTTTTGTCAGGCAAACATTTGGAAGGTGTGCAGAAGGAGCTACAGAATAGCCCCTGCATTATACACTATGTCAGGGACAGGGAATGGGGACTAGTGTTCTCACTTTACTATGCCACTATGCTAGCTTGACTGAGATGGATACCCCTGACCCAAGTGTCCCCCCCTACTGCGGACATCTACAGTATGTGCCTGCCCGCATGCATGCCCATATTGGGGACATCTTTGTTCTTGAAATCAGCCAGAGACATAGACATCCCTGGCATTTTTGTGCACGTTCTGCCCTTGATGTCTCCAATTTCACGTGGACGTCTTTTCTAAAATCCCCCCTCAGTATGTCCAACTGTTCACAAAATAGCAACAATAAGATGTGTATCATTAAAATTCTGAAAGACTGTCAGTAAAAATATTTTCATGCATTGGCAACCCTGTGTCTAACCAAGGAAAGGCAAACCATACAGCATCTTCTATTCCAATTATCATATTTTCACTTTTGTACATAATTTGCTTAACAGATGCTGGTCACTATGCTTTTATCCTAAGATACTGCTATATAAGCATGACAAATATATGTAGCAAACAGCATGACACAGGCTAACTCCAAATTCCTAACCTCCTTTGCAGTGTGATGCATCTGATCATGTGGTTAAAATTGGTTACATGTTGTTGATGGGGCCCAGGGAATGTCCATCATTTATTCTATAGACGAGCAGCTACACCCTCCATTTCACTCAACTGGGCAGCTGTTCTCTACGTTCTAAGTGTCCACTGCTGAAGAGTGAAGCGATAGCCTTGGGCAGTGCCATGCCCGCTCATACCCAGGCCTTCACATGATTGTTCCACAGCTGGGAACACCCGCACAGACCACCATCCTCGTACCACCTCCATTTGACACCCTTGTAGATGGCCCTTGCATAAGGCTGAAAGCACAGGAAGAGGCGGAAGCGGCGGGCAAGACTGCAGTAGATGGCCATGGCAAGCACAATAAGTGGGGACATGATAACAAAGCCCAAGATGATCAGTGCAGATGAGCTGCTGTCGTCCAGGATAGTTTTGCAGTAGTAAGCATTGGAGTGGAACACCTGGGAAAGAAGAAACAATTTGATCACAAATGCAAGGGTAAAGAGAAGACCCCCGGTAATACCTGTCCAGAAGGCCTACCATTGGATCAGGCATTTCAGGACACATCAAGGGGCTTCTAAACGTATACCACATAAATGTAATTATGATATCTGACACATTATTTTCACTGGTTTCTCAGAGTAGATATTAGGTTGGTTTTTGACCAGTCTTGGTTAGTGTTAAAAATAAAATTATTACTCTCCATTCCAGAAGCAACCGTCTGCAATGTGTTGAGGTTTCAGCACTGCGAAAATTCTGATTTGCACAGAGGAGCAACAGGACCAGTCATCTCATAAGACTTTCCCACTACGCTATAGAGAGGCATAGTTCTGGCCACCATAAAGTAGAAATATCTCATGGTTATGACTCATGACCTCTTGTGGAGCACAGGCCACAGTAAACCACAGTAAAAGACACGATTCTTGGAAGGTGTGAATCTACAGATTTTTTTAGGCCTCTCTGGCCATCTGATCTATAGTAGACTGGTAGAACATATAGAGATCTAGCTTACTTTCTCTAGATAAAGTAGTGCAGTTGCTGTGTTAGTCCACTTTACTGGTTGATAAGTAAAAAGAAAAACAAAAAAGGAATACCTGATTACATTTTTTGATTAGCTTTCAAAGTTTAAAGCCTTTTTCCTCCGGTCAGGACATGCAGAAAAAGTGTATATTCTGGTACTATCATCTTTTTCTCATGCTGTTCTGACCTAAGGAAGAAGGTTTTAACCTTCAAAACCTAGCTCAACAAGCAGGGGCGGCCCAAGGGTGTTGCGGGGCCTCATTTGCATATCCACTGGGCCTCATTTCTATACATCTATTTATTTTATTTTAAAATGTATATGCTGCACATCTAAAATTTTAAGTGGCTTTCAAAGGAGTCCTTCACAAGCCTCTCTTTTGTACTTAGGGGCAACGACTTAGGGGCATGTTTACTAAACACTAATGTGTGTTAAGTTCCACTGTGCCAATAGAAATAAATGGGTGTTGCTGCACTTGGCACACATTCAGATCTGTGAATGTACATTAAACTTTAGTAAACGTGCCTCTTAATGAGTATCTGAAAACCATTTGCATGTACAATGAGCATAAAGAAAGGGTACCATATTTCTGCATGATTATCCTCCATTGCCAATTGCCAGGTGCATTACTACAAAACCCTTCTCATTTAGAACCCATAGCAAACCTTCCATATCATAACAGCACTACCAGGACTTAGACAGCACTAAACCCTACTTATCAAAAGGTAGCACTACAAATATTAAACCAATACATCTCTTACAAGGAAAAGAGAACAAGTGGGTCTGCTACACAGAAATACACGAACAGAATAGCACAGTTCTGTCATACACGCAAAACAGCACCAGATACAGAAGAATCACAATTTAGAAATATGAAAGCATTAATTGAACTGGGAACCCCAAAAGTCAGTCTTTGAATGCACCACAACACTGGAAAAATAAAACTATGAAATTAATTTCCTATTGTACTGAACAAAGCACAAAGACATCAGTGATGCACATTTCCTAGAGCTGACATATTCCAGGTAGTAAGTTCAAAATAAAATACTTGTTTTTTTACCTTTTGTTGTTGGGCATTTTATTTTCAGTCACAATTGCCCCAGTCTTTCTCTTCTGCATTCTTCATGTCTTCTGCTAACTCTCTATTGCCTGCTGTACATTTGTCCTGTCTTCTCTCTTCTACTTTTTTTCCATTTTCTACATCCACCTCTGACATACTTATCCTTCACCTTTTGTTCTCTTCTCCATTTCTTTCTTTACTCATTCATCCACTCAAATTTCAGCCCTCTGTCCTCAATCCCTTTTTGACGTTTCACCTAGCAACTTTCCACCTGCTCTTCTAACCACCATCTCAGCTCCCCCATTTCTCATCTCTCTCCTTCACTAGCCTCTTATTCCCCTCTGTCTTTCACCTACTCCCCATTAACACATTTCCACCCTCTGTAATCACCTTCCTCCTCTCACATCTCCTCGCCAGCTTCCCATGGCCTCTCTCACATAGTTCCATCATGCCCACCATTTCCCCCCTCTCTCTCACCATCCCAAATCAGCATCTCCCAATCCCCTCATCCTGCTGCTTTACCCCCGAAGTCTAGCATCTCGTGCTTTCTCATTCACCTCCCCAGCCCTTTCCCCCCCAACCCATAGACCACCCTCTCATAGACCATCAGCTTTCAATCCCCTTCCCTTTCTCCATTCCTAACAGGAGCGCTGCATTTCAAGCTAAGGTAAGAGTGTGTGGCTTTTAAATTACTAGCTTTTAAATTACTAGCTCTCTGCTTGAGAGCTCTTAAAAGGGTTTTGGTACATTTTTAAAACAAAATATATTCATTTTGGTGCTTTAGTTCAAAAGGGGAAATATAGTCTTTAGTGGTGTAGGTTTAAAACACCACTCTTCTCAGCTCTTTGAAGCTACTGACACCCAATTAGCTACACAAAGGGACTTGGAACAGCACATTTAGAACACATTTAAAAGAGGTTGATTGCTTTTTCCCTGAAAGGACAGCTGGAAAACAGGCCAGTACATTTGTAGGTCTCGCTCTCTTTTGCTTCAACAGGTACCTAAGCTCCACAAACTTAACAATGGCTGGGAAAAATCATATCGCCAAAGCCGTTGCCACCATTACAGCTTCTGCCTCTGCCAGACAGAGATCCCAATGCCAGTAGAAGGACCAGTTCAATGTGCAGGATGCCTGCATACTGAAGCTCTCAGGAAACAAGTAGAGGAGCTCAGAGAAGAGATGGCAAGGCTGAGGAGCATTCAAGACAGTGAGAAATACATTGATGAGATGCTTCTTGTAACATCCAAGCTCTCCAGCAGAGGAGATGATGGAAGCCTACAGAATGATGAAGGTTGGACACACGTCACCAGAGCCTGAGAATTACCAAACCAACTCCTCTAGCCCTTAAATTGGAGCCCTGGAAGTGGAGGAGGTGAAAGTATCCCTGGAAAGGGAAGAACCAGAGCTCAAGCACCCCAAAGTTGCAGAATCAGTGACCACAGGGAAGCAAAGGGTAGTGGTGGTTGGTCACTCTCTTCTGAGGGGTACTGAGACATCCATCTGCCGACCAGACTTGATGTCCAGAGAGGTATGCTGTCTGCCAGGTGCCAAAATCCGAGATGTTACAGAGAGTTTGCTGAGACTCATCAAGCCCACTGACTTGAAAGGCGGGATAGAGGTGATATGATTGAGATGTTTAAATACCTCCGTGGCATAAATGTTCAGGGAGAGAGCCTCTTTCAATTGAAAGCAAGTTCTGCTACGAGGGGACATGGGATGAGGGTGAAGGGAGATAGATTCAGGAGTGATATGCGGAAATATTTCTTTACGGAAAGAGTAGTGGACCCGTGGAATAGTCTCCCAGTGGAGGTGGTAGAGATGAGGACAGTAACTGAATTCAAGAAAGCATGGGACCAACACAGAGGATCTCTAAAGGCAAAAAGTGGACTGTTGTAGTTGTTATGGAAGGACAGACTAGATAGGCCATGTGGTCTTTTTCTGTCGTCATATTTCTATATTTCTATATTTCTATATTTCTGACTATTACCCGATGTTGCTCATCCATGTTGGCACAAATGATACTGCCAGGTATCCCTCTGAATATATCAAAAGGTAACTTCATCGCTCTGGGACAGAGGGTGAAGCAGTATGGGCACAGGTGGTGTTCTCTTCAGTTCTCCCCGTTGAGGATAAAGGCCAAGGCAGAGAAGCTTGCATCCTGGAGATGAATGCATGGTTGTATGCATTGTGTCATTGAGAGTGTTTTGGTTTCCTGGACCATGGAATGCTGTTTCAAGGGTTGCAGAGCAGAGACGGCATCCATTTGTCAATGTGTCTTCAGTAGCAGACTGTCTAACCTACTGAAGAGGGCTTTAAACTAGATTTATTGGGGATGGATGAAGAAAGCCCACAGGTAAGTGAAAGCCCCCAGATAAGTGAAAAATTAAATACCTTTATAGAAATAGATAAAAGGGGCAAGATCTGGAAGGCAATGTCTATAAATGCTCGTAGTATGGGAAATAAGATCCCAGATGTTGAGGCTTTAGTGGGAGAGGCTGACTTGGATTTAGTGGCAGTAACAGAGACATGGTTCACGGACAACCATGACTGGGATGTAACTACACCAGGCTCTATACTCTGGATACTCTTGCTCCGCCCACCTCACGTCCTGTGAAGCGTTCTACACCCCAGCCCTGGCTCACACCCACTGCCCGTTATCTACGCTCCTGTGCCCGCACTGCCGAGCGTGTTTGGCTTAAATCCCGCTTACGTGCTGACCTTCTTCACTTCAAATTCATGCTTGTCTCCTTCCAATCAGCCATAACTCTTGCTAAGCAAGACTATTACGTCCATCTGACTAACTTTCTTGCCTCTGATCCTCAACATCTCTTTAATACTCTCAGTTCTCAAGGTGCCTCCACCTCTGATCCCTCCCACCCTTCCTACCCAAACCCTGGCTGACTACTTCCATGACAAAATCCATAAGATCACCCTCCAATTCCCCAATACCCCTATTGCCCCTCCTCACTCCCAACTCCCCCCCCCCACCTCTGCTACCCTCTTTTTCTTCCCTGTGGTCTCTGAGGAAGAAACCGCACTCTTTCTTTCTTCCTCCAAACCCACTACCTGCTCCTCTGATCCTATCCCCACCCATCCTATGCCCCACTTCCTCCACCGTTGTCCCTTCCATCTCTCATATTCTCAACCTATCGCTCTCCACTGCAACCTTCCCTGCAGACTTCAAGCATGCTGTGGTCACACCCCTCCTCAAGAAACCCTCACTTGATCCCACCTGTCCTTCTGACTATCATCCCATCTCTCTCCTTCCCTTCATCTTGAAACTACTTGAGCATGTGGTCCATTGCCGCTGCCTCAACTTGCTCTTCTCTCATGTCCTCCTGGATCCTTTACAGTCTGGCTTTCGTTCCTTACACTCCACTGAAATGGCTCTTAACAAAGTCTCCAGTGACTTATTCCTGGCAAAATCCAAGGGCCTCACTCTGTCCTCATCCTTCTTGACCTCTCTGCTGCTTTTGACACTGTTGACCACAACCTTCTCCTTGATACCTTGTCCTCACTTGGTTTTGGGGGCTCTGTACTGTCCTGGTTCTCCTCCTACCTCTCCCATCGCTCTTTCAGTGTGTATTCTGGTGGCTCCTCCTCCTCTGCCACCCCGCTCCCAGTTGGTGTACCCCAGGGTTCCGTCCTGGGACCGCTCCTTTTCTCCCCTTGAGCATATTCACTGGCTCTCCTATCAGATCCAGATGTAGCTCAGTGCACTTGTGCAATGCCAACAAGGGAGGCCCAGATTACAATCTTTCATTACTAAAAGCCCTCGATACAGGGTCTTCCCCTCTGAAGCCCTGTTCTAACCAGCTGTTACCAAGCTTCTTTTCTATATTCAACTCCTACCCTCCATCCCCAGGATGCCTGAGGTCCTGAGGAATAGCATGGCTCGTTCTAGACTTGCCACAGGCTAAGACTCCCTCCGGGCATCTGAGCTTGGGAGTCCCCATATGTGAAGACTCATTCCTGCTTGTTCCTGGAGATAGCACAGTTACTTACCTGTAACAGGTGACCTCTGGGAACAGCAGGAATAAGTCTTCACAACCCACCCACCTCCCCTAGGAGTTGCATTTCTCTATCTCTATCTTTCCCTTCCTTGCTCTCTCTCTTTGTCTCAGCTTTAAAACTTAACTGAGGAGAGGCAGTTGGGAAGGCGGGAAGGCAGCACGCAGGCGTGTTGGGATGCTTCCAAAAGCTTTCTGATTGGACCTCTTTGCAGCTTCATGTTATGCCCCTTTACAGCTTCCCCATCTTTCGAAGAGGTTTGTTTGCTCATTAATACTCTTTAAGTATTTAAAGGTCTGAATCATATCTCCCCTGTCCCTCCTCTCCTCCAGAATGTACATATTTAGGTCTTCAAGTCTCTTCTCATAAGGCTTCTGATGCAAGTTCCAAATCATTTTGGTTGCCTTCCTCTGAACTGTTTCCAGTCTTTTTGCATCCTTTGCAAGATATGGTCTCCAAAACTGAACACAGTATTCCAAGTGAGTCCTCACCAGTGACTTATACAGTGGCACTAGTACTTCTTCCTTTCTGCTGGTAATTCCTCTTTGTATGCAACCCAACATCCTCCTGGCTTTTGCCACTGCCTTGTCCCACTGTTTTGCCACCTTGAGAACCTCAGAAATAATCACACCAAGGTCCTTCTCCTGGTCTGTGCACACCAACCTCTCACCCCCAGTATAAAGCCTTTGGAATTCTCTACCATGAAATGTCCAGCCAGTCTGCATCAGAGGGGGATGGAAGCTGCAGGACATAGAGGGCAGAACCGGGGACACAGCACTGGAGAGTTCAGGCAAGCTCTGCTTCATGGTTTCAATACCATCACCGCCACTACAGATCCCAGAGAGGTGTGGCAGCAGTGGCAATGGGGACAAGGATGCAGAGGGTGGAGGGGGTGCGGCAGGATTGGTACCTCTGATCCTTACACTGGCCTTGGGTATAATATATAGAAAACTGCTCTTAGTCGATTTAATTTAATGGATCACCATGCCTGTTTCCCCTGTATTGTTGCCTAATATGTCTTATTTTAGGTGTTATGCCTAGTCACTTTAAATACTAATGTTGATATTCAAAAGGAATTATGCAATTAACTTCAGAATTAACTGCATAATTTTTTTTTCAAAATTTAGGGCCAGTCAATGTGTATGTACCGTTTGGCCAGGTGTCTCAATGTCCAGGTAAAAGTTATACATTTAGAAGGAGGATATCTATGAAACTTTCTAAGGTAGGATCAACAGTTATGTGGATAGCACCAATATTCAGCACTATCCAAATAAATTTATCCACACAAATAGCTGTCCTAACTTAAATGGATAAGGCTAGGACCACTTATTTGGCAGTTCTAATTAAATGGATAGACCCATTGCAAATCCACCTTAAAGAAAAAGGAATTTTTATGTGGTGATTAATCTTACATGGTGACCTCTGTGCTGAATATTGAGTACTATGTTCCTTCTATGTATATTGTTATCCATGATGCTTATTTGCTAATGTTATTCCCAGTTGTAGGTTTCAAATATATATACTTTGATGTAGACCTGTGTGTTTTAAGTATATGTACCTTGATGAAGTCCACAGGAACAGAGAAAACGCTGGCAGAAAAGGCTCATTTTGGTTGATCTTCTCACCCTGCCCATTTGTACCTCCTGATGTTTTGTCACAGATTTTACTTATTTTGTTGCTACCCCTTCACTCTGTATATGTGTCCATTCCATATACATTCAAACTCTACCAATGTTTTGGATCTTATAGTCAATGTTCCTGCGAAGCTGCACAGGAGTCCTCCTCCCATGCTGTTGCCAGCAGGGGAAGGTGCTGAGATATAATGCTTTAAGTCACGAGTTGCCTGCTTCACAGAACTAAAAACGCAATGGCAACAGCATGGGTGGAGGACCCCTATGCAGCTTTGCGGGGATGTTGCTTACTGTATAATCTCTGCTGGAAGCAGCTCCGGCCCTAGAGTTCGTCCAAAGGATTGGAGCCCTAGGTGAACCTCAAGCTTTACATCCCCTCTGGCTGTCAAAATCTATTATTTAGCTTTGAATGGTCTGCTTTTGCTACCTGCTAGAGGTTGCTGCCCTCGCCGACCGCCTAATTTGCCTAGTGATTGGGCCAGCACTGGCTAGAAGCATGTTCCAGATCCAAACCTTTGCTAGCAAACGTTGAGCTCTACTGGTTTCAAAAGCATGCAAGAAAGAAATGATGCTGATGATTATTTGACAAACTCTGATACACCCGAGTCCTTGCATCCAGAAGGGGGCGGGGTTCTGTGTGCTCTTTACTTCAGGGATCACTTGTCTTTCAAGTTTACTTCTCCTCTGCCAGCAGAACAATATAAACTGAATGATGGACAAGCACATTAATGCCAGGGCTGAAAAATGCCCATCTTATGTTACTCAGTAGATCACTGAACATAATATTGTCTGAGCTACTTTATGGTCAAACTACCAATTTACAGGTAGCATCCATCCATAATGTGGCTTCTTCTATCATTAAAACAATAGGTAGTACTCTCCTACTGAATTCTTCCATTGCTGCCCCTTGTGCTCCTGGGTTGCCTTTTCTCGGTTAACATGACTTGTTTATTGAAATATCTGGATTCTGTTCATGCTATTTCATAGTTACTCAAGACAAGACCATACCTAGGACTGTGCGAGTGGTGCAACTGCAAAGGGCGCAAGTACAAAAGGGACGCTGATATCACCGCTGTGCTTCCAGGAAGCTCAAAAATAGTGGAGCAGGGCACTAGATTGGCTAGTTGCACAAGCAGGGACGGCCCAACCACTAGGCAAACTAGGCAATTGTCTAGGGCAGCAAGCTCTGGAGGGCAGCAAAAACAGGCCATTCAAGCTAACAACCCAAACTATGGTTACACGATGCAAGGTTCCACATTAGGAACCACCACCCAGGAAAAAGATTTAGGCGTCATTGTGGATAACATGTTAAAACCCTCAGCCCAGTGTGCAGCAGCGGCCAAGAGAGCAAATAGAATGCTAGGTATCATAAGGAAAGGAATGAAAAATAAAACAAAGGATATTATAATGCCTCTGTATCGTTCCATGGTGAGACCGCACCTTGAATATTGTGTGCAATTCTGGTCGCCGTATCTTAAAAAGGATATAGCGATTTTAGAAAAGGTTCAGAGAAGAGCCACCAAAATGGTAAAGGGGATGGAAGGATACTCCTATGAAGAAAGGCTAAAAAGGTTAGGGCTCTTTAACCTGGAAAAGAGACGGCTGAGGGGAGATATGATAGAAGTCTATAAATTAATGAACGGAGTGGAACGGGTAAACGTAGATCGATTGTTTACCTTATCAGAATATAGAAAGACTAGGGGACATGCAATGAAGCTACAGGGTAAACTATTTAAGACTAATAAAAGAAAATATTTTTTCACTCAATGTGTAATCAAACTCTGGAATTTGTTACCGGAGGATGTAGTAAAGGCTGTTAGTGTAGCTGGATTTAAAAAAGGTTTGGACAAGTTCCTGGAGGAAAGGTCCATAAACCATTATTAAGAAGTGACCCAGGATATCAATGCTTGAACCAAGACAAGCATTGTGGAACCTGTGTCTTTTGGGGAAACTGCTAGGTACGTATGACCTAGATTGGCCACTGTTGGAAACAGGATACTGGGCTTGATGGACCTTGGTCTGACCCAGTATGGCATATCTTATGTTCTTATGTTCTAACTAATAGATTTTGACAGCCAGAGGTGGTATAAAGCTTGAGGTTCGCCTAGGACTCCAACACTTTCGACCAGCTCCAGGGCTGACCCTGTGCACAGGGTGCAGTTTTAGCTTGGTACGATCCTGGTTCAAGGCATCTTCCTATCTCCTGAGGGCTGACAGCCTATGGGCTAGTTTTACTATAGTGCGCTACCATAAATGCTGCAGGGACAGATATTCAGCAGCACTATTGGGACGGCGTCACTGAATATCCTTACAGATCGCCTTGGCACTGGAGCAGTCTGGGGAAAGAGCCAGAGTTTATCCAGCTAGTGGCAACTGTCAGCGCCATCATCAAAGTAACTCTCCAGATAATTTAGGACAGCAAAGAAGCTATCCTACCTGCTATCTGGCTAAGTTATCCAGATAGTGGCTGAATGTCACGCTATCTGGATAATTCCTGCATCATTCAGATACTGAGTGGCAGCCACGGTGGGCTGAATATATATACCCTGCACGGCCTATTTTATGCCATAAAACCTATTTACCAACAAGCCACGTTAACAGTATCAGCATTGCTAATTTAGTAAATCTAGCACTAAGTCTGACACACAGGCAACAGAGGGTGAAGTCACAAGATGCATCAGCAGGACCCGAACTCTGGCATCCCTAGTACTCAGCTGACTGCTACTCCTCCACTCACTTGTGAAATGTCATCTTTTCTGCCATTGGAAGAAAAAGGCAGAGTTAAGCGGAGAGAGAGGAGTAAGCCTGGCACAGTGAAAAGCTCCTTTTATTTCCTGGACAGTGGAGCACAGTGTAACAAAGTCAAAGTTCCGATGGGATTTCACATATGACCTCAGCTGGTTTAGTCAGATGAAATGTTAGGTTCTGATCTTTATTTTTTTATGGAATATGCTTTACAAGTTCATGTGGGTGGATTGGTCAATGCCTCTAACCACAGAATGAATTCATGCCTGAATCCCCATGACCTTTTCTTGAATTTCCCTTAGTTCCAGTGGAACAGTCCCTTTGGATAGTGTTACACATACATCCTATATCCAATTATGAGTGCCCATGCTGGCACAGATGTCTCACGTGCATATATATACAAAAGACCTATATGTATAATATAATATAACTTCTCAACCCTCTCTTGGAGGCACATCTAGCTAGTCTGGTTTTCAGGATTATCTCAATGAATATACATGAGATAGATTTGCATATATTAGTGATCTATTGTATGCAAATCTATCTCACGTATATCTGTAGTCCTGAAAAGCCAGCTGCCTAGGTGTGCCTCCGAAAGAGGGCTAGGAAATACTGACATACGCAAACACGTGCTGTCTGGTTGGTTCACACTAACATAAGTATCACACACAATTACCCAAGTTATGTAAATATAAAAGTACCATACACACAGTCAACCGCAGCAGGTAGAGGAATGAGAAACAAAAGTGGTCTGAAGAAATTACCTCCATAATATTGGATGGAAAATATTGGATTTTCAGCATACAATACCTCAGCCACTGCTTTATTCATCTTCTCTTCCCTTACTCAATGGTGAATTTAACCATCAAGCTGCCTCCCCCTCAATAACTGCAACTGGCTCAGTAGGGTGCCCCTCTAGAATTGCACATTGGAACCTAATGTGGTCCTCTTCTCCCCCCCCCCCCCCCCAGTGCAGTCAACTTGACCAACTATCACAAAATAATGATGGGGCCATGCAGGAAGACCAGTTACAGTGCCAGAGCCGACTTTGACTGGTAAGGTTGCCCATAGATAGCTGTCCACTTTGCAATAATATCAGAAGAAACCATGATTAGAGCCAGAAAAAAAAAATCTACCTTCATAGCAAATCAGTCTGCCTTTGCTTAGTCTAACCTTGGGAGGGAATGAGCGTGAGTAGGAGCAGTGGAGGGAAGAAAGTAGTAAGAGGGGGAGAAAATTTCCTCTGAGGGAGTGGAGAACATGAAGAAAGATTTACAAAAGCTGGAAGAATGGTCTAATGCTTGGCAGTTAAGATTTAATGTGAAGAAGTACAGTGTCATGCACTTGGGATGCAGAAATCCAAGGGAATTGTATGCGATAGGGGGCAAGAGTTTGGTGTGCACAGACTAGGAGAAGGACCTCAGAGTGATTGTTTCTGAGGATCTTAAGGTGGCGAAACAGTGTGACAAGGTGGTGGCAAAAGCCAGAAGGATTCTGGGTTGCATACAAAAAGGAATTACCAGCAGAAAGGAAGAGGTACTAATGCCACTGTACAAGTCACTGATGAGGCCTCACTTAGAATATTGTGTTCAGTTTTGGAGACCATATCTCGCAAAGAATATAAAAAAACTGGAAATGGTTCAGAGGAAGGTGACCAAAATGATTTGGAGCCTGCATCAGAAGAATTATGAGAAGAGACTTGAAAACCTAAATATATACACTCTGGAGGAGAGGAGGGACAGGGGAGATATGATACAGACCTTCAAATACTTAAAGATTATTAATGAACAAACAAACCTCTTCCAAAGACGAGGAAGCTGTAAAACTAGAGGGCATAACATGAAGCTGCAAGGAGGTAAAATGAAAAGCACTGTGAGGAAATACTTCTTCACTGAAAGGGTGGTGGATGCTTGGAATGCCCTCCCAATGGAAGTGGTGGGGGCAAATACAGTGACAGAATTCAAAATGGCATGGAACAGACACAGTGGACCCCTTTATAGCAACAGGATAAAATCAAAATAAACATAACTATGTCTTATATCTCAACAAATAGGGATGACCTACATAGAGTGGTGGGTACACCCCCTAAACAAAGGCATGGGGAGGGGTGACTTGCATGGAGCAGCAAGTACACCTACTCTTGCCGCCTTGCTGGGCAGACTAGATGGACCATACTAGTCTTTATCTGCCGTGATATACAGAGTAGTTACTCACCTGTAACAGGTGTTCTCCAGGAGCAGCAGGAATCAGTCCTCACTTATGGGTGACATCGGCGCCGATGGAGCCCCCGTGCGGAGCATTTCCCCAGCTTTCTAAGAAAGCCTTTGGGAATACTGCACGCATGCGCGGTCCCCTTCCCGCCTAAAGGTGCCATCTTGCTCAGTCAAATGACATAGCTAAAAAAACAGCACACAAAAATGTAAAAATGAACTATGTACAACTGCAACTCCCAGGGGAGGAGGGAGGGTTGTGAGGATCGATTCCTGCTGCTCCTGGAGAACACCTGTTACAGGTGAGTAACTACTCTTTCTCCAGGACCAAGCAGGAAGTCAGTCCTCACTTATGGGACTCCCCAGCTTCAGGCTACCGGGGACCCAGAGCTGAAAAATGATCTCCTTCTAGCCTCAGCATCAGAGAAAGGATTTCACTGAAACATACCTCTACCTGTAGCCCAACCAGAGGGCTGGAGGGTAGGAGTTGCCTAAACCTCAAAGAGATTCCGGAGCACTGCCTGACCAAAAGCACTGTCCCTACGGGACTCCCTCTCCAGGCAGTAATGGGCCGCAAAAGTCTCTGGCTTGAGGACCAACGTGCAGCCCTGCAGATGTCTGCCAATGGTACAGAGCGGAGATGAGCTACTGAGGCAGCCATTGCCCTGACACGGTGGGCCGTGACCCGACCTTGCAAAGGAAGGTCAGCTGCCCTGTAAGCCCAGGTGATACAGTCAGCCACCCAGATGGACAAGGTATGCTTGGAGACAGGTATCCCCAAATTATTGTGGCCAAAAGATACGAAGAGCTGAGTAGCCCTCCTATGCCCCTGCATATGCTCAAGGTAAAAGGATAAGGCCCTCCTACAGTCCAGGGTATGCAGGACTGTCTCAGCCCGGCTGGCATGGGGCCTAAGGAAGAACGTTGGAAGAACCACCTCCTGGTTGAGATGGAAAGAGGAGACAACCTTTGGGAGGAACTTAGGATGAGGCCTAAGGACTACCCTGTTCCTATAGAAGCGAGTGTAGGGTCTGTCACAGACCAGGGCTTGAAGTTCACTCACTCGCCTGGCCGAGGTCAAGGCCACTAGGAATAGAGTCTTCCAAGAAAGGAAGCGCAGAGGACATGTAGCCATTGGCTCAAAAGGTGGGCGAGTCAGTTGCTGCAAGACCACATTCAACTCCCACTCAGGAGCCGGTGGATGGAGAGGAGGCTTGAGCAATAGTAAGCCACTGAGAAACCTGGACACCAAGGGATGAACCGACAAAGAGTGTCCTTCCACCATGGAGTGGTGAGCTGCCAGAGCAGAGAGGTGGACCCAAACAGAATTGGACTTAAGGCCCTGATTGGACAAGTGCAGAAGGTACTGGAGCACCACTGGCACAGTGCAGCCGAAAGGATCCTCCTTGCGTTGCTGACACCACAAGGAGAACCTCCTCCACTTCAGGGCATACATTTTCCTGGTGGATTGCTTTCTAGAGGCCAAGACCACCTCTTCTACTTCCTGAGGCAGGCCCCAGGGAACCAAGACTAGCCTTGCAGCCTCCAGGCCATCAGATTGAGAGATTTGAGATTGGGGTGCAGAAGGGAACCCTGATCCTGAGAGAGAAGGTCGGGTTGGAACCCCAGAGGCAGTGGTGTCTCCACTGCTAGTTGAAGCAGGAGTGGGAACCAGGGCTGCCTCGGCCACCTGGAAACAACCAGAAGTACCGAGGCCTTGTCCCTTATAATCTTGAACAAGGTTCGGGCCACCAGAGGCGTGGGAGGAAATGCATACAGTAGGCCCCGGGACCAGGACATCAGGAAAGCATCCGCCGCTACCCTTAGGGGATGCGGTTGCCTGGAACAAAACCTGGGCAGTTGGTGATTCAGGGGACTGGCAAAGAGATCCATGGATGGGAGTCCCCATTTCAGGAAAATCTTTTGAACCACTAACGGGTGCAGCTGCCACTCGTGGGGCTGCAGAATTCTGCTTAATCTGTCTGCCAGAAAGTTCTCCTAGCCAGGAAGATAAACAGCCCTCAGTAACATCTGGTGCCTGAGGGCAAAGGAGCAAAGGGCCTGTGCTTCTAGGCATAGGGGCTTGGACCCAGTGCCGCCCTGTTTGTTCACATAGAACATGGCTACTTGATTGTCTGTCTGAACTAGAACAGACTGGTGAGCCAAAGTGTGAGAAAAAGCCTTGAGGGCTAAGCGAATAGCCCGAAGTTCTAGTAGGTTGATCTGTTGCGTGGTTTCCCATGGAGACCATAGGCCCTGAGTGCACCTCTCCTGACAGTGTGCACCCCAGCCCTGTAAGGAGGCATCTGTCGTCAACACCACTGTGAGGACAGGCACCTGAAAAGGCACCCCCTGAAGCAAGTTGGGGGGGGGGGGGTGTAGCCACCACTGAAGGGAAGTCAGGAATGGTTTTGACAACCGGACTTTGTCTGCTAGATTCCCAGTAGCTTGCTTCCACCGAGTTCAGAGGCACCACTGTGCAGGCCTCATGTGGAGGTGGGCATTGGGGGTCACATGTACAGTCGATGCCATGTGTCCTAGGAGCTGTAGACAGAACCTGGCAGGAACCCCCTAGACATGCATCAATATGGGTTCCGTCAGCATCACGGAGTAGAAACCCTGCTACTAGCACTCCTCGACAACCTCCTCAGGGGTCTGGAGAACAAAAATGACATGTTCATACTTGTATTTATAGACATCTCAGCAGCATTTGATACAGTACATCACAGCACCCTCTTAAACCGCCTATCATCAATATTTATAACAGGGACCACCATAAATTGGTTTACCTCATATATATCCAATAGGATGCAACAAGTCCTATTCAACAATGACAAAGCTGTTGCCTTCCCCCAGACGCAGGGGATCCCGCAGGGATCTGCCTTGTCATCTCTACTATTCAACCTGTATATAAAACCAATCTGTCAGATCTTTCAGAAGTGCAACATCAACTACCACATCTATGCTGACGATGTGATGCTGTACACACGCCTAAACACAACGCAGCCAGATTTCACTCCGTTGGAAAAATGCCTTGACATGTTACAAACATGGCTTCAACAAAACAACATGTCAATAAACCACAAAAAAACAGAGGTCATGTTCATCTCCAAAAAAACCAACTTCTCCCCACCCACCACAGTCACCCTCAACAAAAACATATACCATGCGAAGCCTGCAATAAAGTACCTAGGAGTCCTACTAGACAACAACCTTAAGATGAATAACCATCTCCGAACAGTCAACCGAGCCATCTTCTACAAATTAAAAGTCCTCCAACCACTTCGCAGTATCCTGGAAAAATCTGACTTCAGGACTGTCGCACAAGCGCTAATCATTCCACACCTGGACTACTGCAACGCCATTCTCCAAGGGCTGCCAAAGAACACCCTAAATATCTTACAAATGGCTCAAAATGTTGCTGCAAGAATCATCATGGAAAAAAAGGTCACAGATCACATAACACCAGTACTTATGGAACTACATTGGCTCCCTGTAGACGCTCGTATCATCTACAAACTACTCATAACAACGTTTAAACTCATTCACAATATTGCGCCCTCATACATTGGCAACCTAATCACTAAGCAAGCACACAACAGGAACAGAAGAACCATACATCTCAACACTCTCTGTGTCCCAACCAGCATAAGATACGTTAAAACAGAAACAAGCAACAGAGCTTTCACCTATGCAGCGCCGATCCACTGGAACCAGCTCCCCTCTGAACTCCGAATGTCAAATAACCTGAATGAATTCAGAAGGAACCTCAAAACCCATTTATTCCAGGCATATTACAACCCAAACTAATTACAGCACCTTACCACAACAAGTTCCCTTCTGCCCACCATAATGACACTCGGAATACACGCAGCATATTGACGACTGATATGTAATCCTGTATATATGTATATTATATCCCCCTCCCACGCACCTTTTAATCTAATGTATATTTAAAGTTGTGAAAAGTATCTAATCTCTAATCCGTATGCTATGTAATCATTGCTCTAATCAAAATTGTATTCTTAAAAATTCATTGTATTGTACGATACATGATGATTCTGTAAAGTAAACCGCAGCTGATCGTAGGAAGCAGCGGTATATAAGTGTTTGCTAAATAAATAAATAAATAAATAAACCCTTGGTATGCTGAGAAACCGGGATGCCAACTCCATGATCCTTTGAGCTCTGTCCACTGGCAAGTAAGCCCTTGCTTGCATAGAGTCCAGCCATGCACCTATGAACTCTAGGTTCTGGGAGGGGAGCAAAGTGGACTTTGCAAAGTTTATGACAAAGCCTAGGTCTTGAAGGAGTGATACAGTTCTGAAGGTGGCTTGCCTGGCCTCCTGGTAAGTCTGACCCCCGATGAGCCAGTCATCCAGATAGGAATAGGAGAAGACAAAAACACCTTGAGTCCTCAAGTAGGCCGCCACCACCGCAAGGCACTTTGTAAAGACTCGTGGGGCGGAGGTTAGGCCAAAAGCACTCTGTACTGGTAATGGTTTCCTCCCACCATGACCCTGAGGTACTTTCTGTGGTCTGGATGAATGAGGATGTGAGTGTACGCATCCTTTAGATCTAAGGAGCATAGCCAATCTCCCTGCTGGAGGTAGGGCAGAAATGTTCCAAGAGTAAGCATCTTGAACTTTTCTTTCTCCAAGAACTTGTTGAGGTTCCTGAGGTCGAGGATAGGCCTGAGGCCTCCGGTTCTCTTTGGCACCAGAAAGTACCTGGAGTAGAAACCGTGCCCCTGTAGGCGAGGAGATACAGGCTCCACCGCCTTGTCCAGAAACAGACCTTGAAGTTCTTGGAGGAGGAGGTTTGTGTACAGGAGAGGCTGTAGAGGCTCTCCTGGGAAGTAGACAGGAGGTAACTGCTGGAAATGAAGCATATAGCCCTTGTGGACTATGCTTAATACCCAAACATCTCCTGTAATGGGTGGCCACCTGTGGGCAAACAGGGCTAGGCGACCTCCTGTGCAGGAATGGGGCAGCAGAGGTGGATAGGCTATGCTGTGGGAGTCAAAAACCCCCTCCCTGCTGGGTAGGAGCAGGAGCCGGAGGCTTGGGGGTCTTCTGCCTATGGGGCCCATGTCCCTGCCCCTTGGCCTGCTGCCCCTGTTGGGGAGCTGGGGAGGCCTGGTACTGAGGGAAAGGTTTATAGGCAGCCGCCTTTCTCGGGTAAAAGGGCTTTTTACCCGAGCCGTTTTTTTTGTGAGAAGGGGCAGAAGTCTTTCTGGACAGCCTTGTCCTAGTCAGATGTTCGATTTCGAGCTCAGCCGCCTTCCCGGCCATGGGCTTGCCAAAAAGGTTTTCACCTCGGCAAGGGACATCGACCAACTTGTCCTGCACCCAGGGCTCGAGGTCCAATGACTGCAGCCACACCTGGCATTGGGCTCCAATGCCGGCTGCCACCACATGAGCTGAAGCCTCGAAGCCATCGTAGGCTGCTCGGGACATGAACTTGGAACAGTCCCTGATTCCTGAGGACAAAGTCTGGAACCTCTGCAAAGGTTCCCCGGAGAGGCCAGCAGAGAACCCGGCAATCTCTTTCGCCAGGTCTCGTAAGTACATGCCCATGTACAGCTGGTAGGACTGGACACGGCAAGCAAGCATCGAGCCCTGGAAGCACTTTCTGCCGAAGGCATCCAGGTTCCGGGCCTCCCTGCCAGGGGGCACCGCAGAGTGCATCTTCTGGCTCTTCAGACGATGCATGGCCGATTCCACCACCATGGAATGGTGCGGCAGCTGCGCCTTCTGGAAGCCAGGGCTCCTACAGAGTCGATAGATGGAATTGACCCGCTTGCTCAAGGCCGGTGCCTCCCACATCCAGAAGAAGAGCCGTTCCAGCATCGGAGGAACCGGCACAGTAAAGGCCTCCTTCAGAGGAGAGTCATACTGGAGGGCCTCAAGCTCCTCGGCTCGAGGCTCCTCTTCGGGTTCCACGGGAATCGCCAATGCCTTGGCCATGTCCCGCATGAACTCCGAGAACCGGGTGTCCTCCGGGGGGGACCTACTCCGGGGCTCAGACTGCGGTGAGTCCAAAAGGACGCACCGAGTCCAGAAGGTGTCGGGGGACTCCTCGTCCTCCGTCTCCCACACTGACTCATCTGAAGAGGAGTCGAGGGGCTCCGACCGCGCGGTTCTAGGTGGCACCTGCCCCGACGCCGAAGGCACTGGCGTCAACGCCCTCGGTTCCGAGCGGGAGGTCGAGGGGGACCGTGACCGAGCCTTCATGGTCTCGAGTATCGGCTCGGTCTCCGGGGTCGACTTTGACGTCGATGTCCCGGCGGTCGGGGCAGATGCACCAACGAGGCTGGCCATCAGTACCCGCTGCTGATCCATGAAGGCAGACAATCTGCACTCCAAGGCTGTCAGCCTGAGTCCAAGCTCAGGAGACTCAGCAGCCACCGACTCGGGCCCCGGCAGCGCCGGGCCCGATGTCGGCTCCCTCAGAGGAGAGTCCATGAGGGCTACAGGACTTACGTGTCCGACGGTCTCCGGCTCCACCCGAGGTACTTTGGATAGCTTCTCCTGTTCCAAAGGCCCGGGATGGCGTTGGGGGTCTTAGATCTGGCCCTCGAGGAACCAGGGACCTCTTCCGATGCCGCCCTCACGAGCCGCTTCTTCCTCTTGCTTTCCCGGTCGGGGGACCCCGTGTCCGAGGAATCCCGGTGATGCTCGGGATTAGACTCCCGAGACGTCGAGGCCTCAGACGAGGTCCGGGCCCGGGTCCGGAGGCAGAATCTGAGAAAATCCTTTCTTTCTGGTGCTGATGGCTTCGAAGTGCCTTGGTGGACATTTTGCCACACGGGCCACAGATCATTGGGTCATGATCTGGGCCGAGGCACCGAAGGCAGCAGTCGTGTGTGTCGGTGAGAGACATTAGTTTCTTGCACCGATCACACTTCTTGAAACCACTGGAAGCCATCGGGGAAAAAAGGGCCCCCGCGAGGTCAAAGGACTGGCCTTCCAGGGAAAAACAGAAAAAAGGGTGCTAACGCCAGCCACGAAGGGCAAAAACCGAAAAATAGAAGACGGGCTCGATACCGGTGTACCGAACCTGGCGGGAAGGGGAACCGGCGTCAAACTCGGAGAAAAAGACGAAGTAATCGCTGAAAAAAACGTCAACTTTTCCGGGTGACTCAGACAGACGTCTGATGGGCTCCATGGAAAAAGAAAGACTGAGCAAGATGGCACCTTTAGGCGGGAAGGGGACCGCGCATTTGTGCAGTATTCCCAAAGGCTTTCTTAGAAAGCTGGGGAAATGCTCCGCACGGGGGCTCCATCGGCGCCGATGTCACCCATAAGTGAGGACTGACTTCCTGCTTGGTCCTGGAGAATATATGTTACTATATTTCATTGATGTACGCAATACTGGGTTCCACATTACATCTTGAACTTCTGGTGGTCTGGGAAACCCTGCTAGCCTTTCTGCCATTACTACCATGTGTGACAAAAATTAATAAAAAGGATAACACAGGTACACTACCAAAAAACTGCCTCCAGTTTTGCAACTGATTCCTATAGATTTTGGGGTGCTGAATCCAGGAAAAATAGCCAAAATGTTCCATCACGTTACGTTTTCTTGCAAAATTAGATTTCTTACCCATATAAGGAATGTTCACATAATTTCTTTTTAGCCGACTGCAGTTTATTTTCTTGGCCCAAAATAGAGGTTGTAATGGTTAACTAACTAGAAACACTCCCTCATGATATTTTAGAGTGTTTTGTATTCATTTTATACATTAACAGGACAATTGGGAGGCAGGGGGCTAAATCCAGTACTCGCGCTGGCGCATGTTCTTTCCTGTTCGCCTCGCCTCGTTCGCTCGCTCGCTCAGACACGGTGGTTGCGACATGAACGTTCCTGTAAAATTTCAGTTTCTTGCAAGTTCATTATTACCTTTTGTTTGCTCAGTCGTAATCCAGCTTTATTCCGAAGTGGTTCACTACAGTTGTAGTTTGCAGTGCTGTGTATTTGTGATGGCTCACAGAGCCAGAGGTTGCGTCAACTCTCCGGACAGTTTTTGTTTTATTTGTGGGGAATATACCGTGAAAAAGCGGCAGAGGAACATTTCTGCATTTATTAAAAAAGTATATTTCGCCTATTTCGGTTTGAAGTTAGGCGATCAAGACAAACCGTGGGCTCCTCACTAAGTGTGCAAGACATGTGAGGAAGATCTACGCTTATGGATGAAAGGTAAAAAACAAGCATTTCATTTCGGAATACCTATGATGTGGCGTGAACAAAGAGACCACAGCAGTGACTGCTATTTTTGCTCTTGCATTGTGAAGGGATACAACTTAAAAAATAAGAACATAATAAGTTACCCCAACCTTCCCTCAGCAATTAGGCCTATGCCTCATAGCAACGAAGTACCTGTGCCTGAACCACCAAAATCTTTGGATCATATTTGTGTGGACGGTTCTGATCATGATGAGACTCATCAGATGGCTTTTCCCGATGAGTCCAGTACTTCCGAGTTTGAAACTGAACCAGATCCGAAACCTGAACTTTTCTCTCAAGCTGAATTGAATGATTTAGTCCGGGATTTAGGACTCCCAAAAGATGCTGCCCAACTGCTAGGTTCTCGGCTTAAACAGAAAAATCTATTGTCACCAGGAACAACTTTTTATTGGTACCGCAACCGCAAGACACAATTTTTGAAGTATTTCAGCAAAGAGGAAGATTTGGTATTTTGCAACGATATATACGGAGTGATGGAAAAGTTTAAACTCAAGTATGATCCTGCTGAATGGCGGCTGTTCATTGATTCGTCAAAAGACAGCATAAAAGGTGTTCTTCTTCATAATGGCAACACATTCGCTTCAGTTCCTATTGCTCACTCTGTTATTCTCCAAGAAAAATACGAGAATTTGGCCCTGATTCTTCAGAAGATTCGTTATGATGAGCATAAGTGGATGATTTGTGGAGACTTTAAAATTCTATCCATGCTATTAGGGCAGCAATCCGGTTTCACCAAATATCCCTGCTTCCTTTGCTTGTGGGATAGCCGGGCCCGTGACCTACACTGGGGGAAAAAAGCCTGGCCAATTTGGGAGTATTTGAGACCCGGTGAGAAAAATGTTCTTCATGAGAGCTTGGTACCTCGTGATAAAATTCTATTACCACCTCTCCACATTAAGTTGGGTCTCATTAAGCAATTCATCAAGTCCCTTCCAAAAGATGGTGAGTGCTTTCGGTACCTTTGCTCAAAGTTCCCCCGACTTTCTGAAGCAAAGCTAAAGGAAGGAGTGTTTGTTGGCCCTGATATAAGGAAACTCATTTCAGATGGAGCATTCGCTGAAACGATGTCTGAGAAGGAAAAAGAAGCCTGGGATTCCTTCAAGGATGTTGTTCTCAAATTCTTGGGGAACAGGCGGGATGAGAACTATAAGGATATTGTTGCCAGGATGCTCAATGCCTTCAAAGAACAAGGCTGTAACATGAGCCTGAAAGTCCATTTCTTGCACTCCCATGTGAACTACTTTCCCGAAAACTTGGGGGCGTACAGTGAAGAACAAGGTGAAAGGTTTCACCAGGACATCAAGGACGCAGAGAGAAGGTACCAAGGAAGATGGAACACCACTATGATGGCTGATTTCTGCTGGCTGCTGCTGCGGGAAACCCCAGATGAAAAATACGCCAAGCAGCGCACCAAGAGAAGCATTCGGGGGAAGAAGAAACGGGCCCACCAGGAGACTGATTGACCCAAGAATGACTTTAAAATCTAAACTATGTTGACAAATATCGTGTTTTTACTAAACTTTGAAATAAAAATTTGCTAGTTGTTACCACAGTGTCGGATCTCATTTATTAGAATTTTATTTTCACACCATCGGGTGTTTGTCTTCATGTATTGCAATGGTGTGGTTTGCGTTTTCTATTCTTACATACATACCTGTACAACATTTTTTGCACATTTCTTTGCTTTGCTTTGTGTCTAACCTCGCTCTTATATGCTCAATGTCTGTGCACATGTATGTGGCTGTTTTAAGTGCAGACAATTTTGCTACCATCACAGTGTGTTTTGTTGACATTACTCTATTCTTATGTGCTGCCTTGTTACAATTTTCTTTATTCTTATTTGAATAACTACTAATCAATTAGTATAAAGAATTCATCCAAGAAACTTTTATCTCGATCGCACTCAATCTGAAACGTTCACCTCAAACTGCTAACCCAATGTAGCAAAAAATCTGTACGTGATGGAGCAAATTGGTTACCAGATTTGGATTCAGTGCACCAAAAAACGTAAAAATCAATCGAAACATTAGAGGCAGTTTAAAAAAATTTTTTTTTAGTGTACCTGTGTAATCAGCAAGAAACATCAGTTTGACTCTAGCCTGTGGGCCGTAGTTTGTAAATGCTTGCTCCAAGACTTCTATCATGACAATGCTAATGAGGAATCTTGGGTCAGCTCTCATGTAGAGCCTGAAAAGTCTCAGACAAACAGAGCTGAAGTAGAACGAGTCTCAGAAAGTGAAAATACAAATTGCCTGACTTTAAATTATTTTTCTCAATGAACACTCCTTTAAATTATTTTATTTATTTATTTAGAAATATTTATTTCACACCATCTAATATCCAGCTGTGTGATTTATTTAAAAAAATGTATTGATGTATGTGGATGGTAGGCTAGGTTTTTCCCCAGGTAATTTCTGTGTTTTGTTGTTGCATCTGGCACTTTTGTCGTATTAATCATGCTGATAATATCCAAAGGAGAGAGAAATGATTCTGCAGCTAGACTGATTCATACTGACAGAAAAGAATTAAAGTGTAAATGATGGGTTTTCTCTCTCATTTCTCTGCCTTGAAGGGAGGTGCTGAAGTCCCTGAGATAATCCAGAGTCCAGCCATGCAAGAAATTAGAAATCAGCAGAAAGCCCATCATGGAAGCACAGACACTTTCTTTAAAAAGGCCAGGGACTGTCAAACATCTCATGAACAGATGGGACCCTTGATTCTCTCTCCCACCTCCCTGTGCATCTCCCATCCCTTGACCATATATGCTCAAAGAGAGCAGGAACTCAGCAGAACTCAGTCTCCAGGGACCTAGTCCCCACACTTATTATACAGCAGAAACCCCACATGTGCATTCCCTGCCCTTATTCCTGTATCTCTTCCTAAAACTGCTTATCTACTCTAAGAGCCAGCACAAATTTGAATTCCTTGTGTATAAGGCATTGCTGGGCTGTTTGCTTCTGCCTCCTCTCTGATGCCCAATACCAACTTCCTGTTTGCAGCAGGAAGTTGGCACTGGGCGTTGGAGGAGCAGAAGCAAACAGCCCCATGGCACCAAGGTTTAAAGGTAGGCGCCATGGGGCTAATTGTGCCCATTACTGCTGCTGCACATGCTGGAAAGGGGCAACAACAGTGGCAATGGGTGCCCACGGAAGGCTGGCACTCTAGATAATCACTTAGTGCTGCTGAATATCCCCACAGATTTTATTGTTGTTTTGTATTCCAATTAGCATTTATACTTTTAATTATTTATTTATTTAACTTTTTATATAATTCATATATTTGTATGTATATAAATTTATATGTCTTCTCATCTATAGAGCAGTTGGTTTAATACATCAGGATTATTTTTTAAGTGATTGTATAAGTTTTTTTTATGATTTTAATTGATTATTTTTGATTGTCTTTTAAATTTTATTATGTTTTTTTGAGACCTAAGTTATCTGATATAGTCCGATTTTGCCTTTATTTTATATGTATTGCATATTTACGTTACATTTCTTATTTTAATCCCACTTTTCTGTGTGTTTATTGTTTTTAGGTTTAATTATATTAATGTGGTTTTATAATTTTATTTTTTAGTGTGTCCTGATAGCCCCTGATGAAGTGACATACGAAACACGGCCTGTGTTGGGCTCAGGCCACTTATTTGGTTATAATAAAATCATTGGGTGTTGAATCTGCCGCTTCTTGTTTTTGTTTCTGCTCGTTTGAGTGGCCAGCGCTGTTTTTTTGTGGACCCCTATCTACTTTTTGATGGCATAAACCACCAATCTACATTTACCTGTTCTATTCCATTCGTTAATTTATAGACCTCTATCATATCTCCCCTCAGCCATCTCTTTTCCAGGTTGAAGAGCCCTGACCTTTTTAGCCTCTCCTCATAGGGGTATCCTTCCATCCCTTTTACCATTTTGGTGGTTCTTCTCTGTACCTTTTCTAATTCCGCTATATCCTTTTTAAGATATGGCGACCAGAAATGCACACAATATTCAAGGTATGGTTGCACCATGGAATGATACAGAGGCATTATAATATCCTTAATTTTAAACTCCATTTCTTTCCTTATGATTCCTAGCATTCTATTTGCTTTCTTGGCCGCCGCTGCACACAGGGCAGAGTGTTTCAACGTATTATCTATGATGACACCTACATCTTTTTCATCGATGGTGGTTCCTAATGTGGAATCTTGCATCATGTAGCCGTAGTTTGGGTTGTTCTTTCCTAGATACATAACTTTGCACTAGTCCACATTAGATTTCATCTACCATTTAGACGTCCAGTCTTCCAATTTATCACAACCCTATTGCTATTTTTCACAATCCTCTTGTGTTTTAGCAACTTTTAATAATTTTGTGTCATCTACAGATCTGATCACCTTACTCGTTATTCCCATTTCCAGGTCATTTATGAATGTGTTAAAAAGCAGCAGGCCCAGCACAGATCCCTCGGGTATTACACTATTCATCTTTCTCCATTGAGAAAATTGGCCATTTAGCCCTACTCTCTGCTTTCTATCTTTTAACCAGCTCCTGATCCACAATAGTGCACTGCCTCCATAGTAGACTAGTACATAGAAGTGGGATTTTATTGGGAAGTTTAAAGTTCCATTGCTCAGTAAGAAGCCCATGTCACAGGGTGTGATTATGTCACTGTTAATTACTTCATTCAGCTTCTTTTGCCTGAGAGTTAATTCAATCAGTCTCTCTGCTACCTGAGCAAGGGTTCTGATCCAGCACTGCAAAGATAAGTTTCTACAGTTACTATTTTGGCTGTTTTTTGGTAAATTTTCCTTGCCTAGTTATTGCCTGTTTATATTCTCTTAGATTTGAGTGTGTCCTCCCTTCATAGAAGGTCTACTGACCAGGGACACTTAAATTCCCACCCATCCTACCCCTCACCCCACCCACCCCAGGATTGAATTGCCTATATAGTCAATCATATAAATTGACATCTGTCCTTCAATTCAGTGTAACACCCACCTTTTCCACACAGTCAGAGAACGTGATGAAATACCAAGGACACAAAAATATGTCAATGAAACTTTATTAATGATACAGGCACAAATTTGCCAACCCCACACAGGCTGTGTTTCGTGAATACTTCTTCAGGGGTAAAGGCAAACTGAAAACAGTAAAAACAATCAAGTAAATAAATAAATAAAAAGTAAAATGTAGACATAAATATCATACACTTATATAAACAATTACATCTAATATGCATAAAACAATATAATACAATAATACATGTTAAAACAAAAATGTTGAAATGCTATTTAAAAACATACAATGACAATATAAGAAACATAGATATAAAAACATCATCGATAATAATTAAAACCATAATCAGATGATTGTTCAAAAAGAGAGACGCAAATATACACAAGGAAACATGTAAAATATAAACATCAGAACCTTACCAATATACCTCAAATGCTCTTCACTATCTGTAAAAACAAGGAATAGAAAAGGGACAAAGGAAAAGGAGTGAGTCCAAATCGAGGAAGAACATTTTATATAAACCCAAGACATCCATAAAATCATCGGGCATGTGTATTTTAAAGCTATAATGTAAAAGGTTAGCAAACACGATGCTGTTAAAAAGAGGAGGAAACATGTGAACCAAGAAACCATGTGTGAGATAAAATGCATTTTAAAGAAAGAGGAAAGCAACCGCGTTGTAAAAAGTATCACAATGAAAATTGTGTCATGTCCAAGTAACCATATTGAATAACTTAAAACCACTCGATTATCTCTATACTGATAAATCGATCAAGTGAAACAGAAAAAACAAGCCCATATAAAATTTCACATGTAAGATCTCCTGAAACCATCCATGAGTAACTGTAACCGTCACAAGAAATGAAGGAAATATAAACCGCTACAAAATGTATTACTTACTAACAGCAATCTCATTGGTATACCTCGTGCTAAGATAAATTAAAATACGTCAGATCAAGGACTTACAGGTCTTCAGAAAAGAGCTTAAAACACACCTATTCCAAATACACCACGGCATCACATAGACGGTTCCAACTATCCCCCCCATGCTGCCCACCTACCTCAAAAGCCTAAGCCTCATATGAACCTAATGCTCATTTGATGTCCACTTCCATGATGATCAAATTGTCGATATGTATATAATTTTTCTCCTATTATGCCTTTATATATTGCGACTCTGTTGTATATTTACACTGGTGTTCAAACTGTAATTTATGCCAATGATATGTATAACTGTAATTGTGCCGTTCTTAATCAACCGCCTTATCTTGTCCCCTCTCCCGTGTCCCCTCTCCCGTGTCTTGTACAATAATTTGTAATTCATACTGGTGTTTAAACAGTAATTTATTTGCCAATCAATTGTATAACTGTAATCTTCTCGTTGTTTATCCTCCCCTTGTCTATTCCCTTCTCCCTGTGTTGCACAACTATTGACCGCTTCTGATCGCTGGAAGGAGCGGTGTATAAATGTATGCCAAATAAATAAATAAATCAATAAATAAAATAGACACACATTATTCCGACTCAAAGGAAAAAGAGAAAAGAGGACTGATCCAGGATTGCAAAGATTAATAAACTTACCTAATTGAATTATCTAAAGGTACCGCTGTTCAAAAAGAATTCCAAAATTGAAAAGGGGCTGCTACAGAATAGCGAGTAGAGCAGATTCCGTGAAAAATCAGCTGTTCAATGAAAACGCTGGCGCATGTGCAATGACTAAATAGCAATTGAACTAGTGATGTCACGAACTGGTGAAATAAAGACTTAACCCATTGGATAAAAACACATCGTACAGAATAACCATACCTTTGAAGAATGTATACTGCAGAAGGGACTAAAAGTATATCTTAAAAGATAAATCATAATGTAAAATCCATACGAACTATATATAGCTACACTGGCATTAATCTAAAAAACATGCTTAAAAGACAAGCCATAAGGAACCTTAGACTCTAAAAAACAAGGAAGTTAATACAATAAATATGTCTCAAAAGAAAGCGCACCTCAAAGAAAAAAGAAGACGCAGTGATGGCGTTTCTGGCATAGTTGCTTGTCTTTGATGTGGATTATAAGCACTTGACACAGGGCGTTTGCCCGAAACATGCACGTCGTGCGGAGTTGTCTTCTTGGGAGCGATGTATGCAACAAAAATCCATGGACAGTTGACGATATGAAATATTGAAAGATAAGTGGAAAGCATGTTAAATGGTGATGAACCATTATTTATTTATTTATTTATTTTATTTACATTCTCTTATATACCGCACTATTCAGCATCAGCGCGGTTTACATGGAACAAAAATGCTCAGTACAGTTAACACGTATGAGTTTACAGATAACAAGGCAAAAAACTTGGATAACAGGGGTAAACTATTTACAAAACTTGCTACATAGAGTCATATGAACAGGAGTTTCATAGAACATATGCACCACTAAGGGTTAGCGTATCTGTCTTGGCGTGTTGTTAAGATACCGTATATTTGCTTAGCGAATTGTATCATTGGACTCTAAGGGGTGTTGTTGGGCTCTATGAGGTACTTGTTGAAAAGGTGGAATTTGAGGGCTTTCCTAAACTGTGTTAGGCTCTTAATAGCCCGGATACCTGGGGGTAATGCATTCCAGCATCTTGGCGCACTGAGACTAAAGGCCCTATTGGCTGTAGATGTAGTGCAATCTGTTAGTGCTTTCGGGACTTTTAGAGAGTTTATAGCCGTGGATCTTCTTGCTCTATTTGGAGATGTGGTATGGATGAGGGCAGTTAAGGATGCAGAGGAGAGCTTGTTAACAGCTTTAAAAGTGAGTAACAAGGTCTTGAAAACGATTCTAGCCTGGATGGGTAGCCATTGTAACTGTATCAGCAGAGGCGTCACGTGGTCACTCCTGGAGGCTCCATGGAGGAACCTTGCTGCTGCGTTCATGGCAAGCTGCAGCGGGTTCAAGGTGGATTGGGGAAGACCCTGTAGGATGGCATTGGCATAGTCAAAATGAGGAATGATCAACGCCTGGTAGATTGTCCTGAAATCATTTGGTTCCAGCATGGATCGTAAATGCCTAAGTGAGCGGATCTTGTAATATACTGCTCTGACTGTGTTTCCTATGTGGGCCTTCATGTCCAGGCGTTGATCCAAAGTGACTCCCAGGTAACGTATCGAAGGTTTAGATTGTAACTCAGCTTCTTTTACTTTAAGATATTGTGGTGGGGTAAAGTTAGGGTTCCTCGTAATGAAGAGTACTTCCGTTTTCTTATGTTGTATTCGGAGGTTTTGGGAGAGAAGCCAGTCAGATATTGCATTGAAACAGCTCGTCAGTGGGGAGAGGTCCAGATGTTCAGTAGAGAAGGGTATGTAAAGCAGGACATCGTCAGCGTATAACATGCAATAAACATTGAAGGACCGGATGATCTTACAAATTGGCTGCATGTAAATGTTGAACAATAGGGCAGAAAGGGAGGATCCTTGTGGGACTCCCTGGCTTTGGTGGAAGGGTTCTGAAGTTATCCCTCCAGAACAAACATGCTGCCATCTTGCGGACAGGTAAGATCTGCACCATTCAAGCGCTCTTCCATTAATGCCTTTCTCAATTAGTCATCCTAAGAGAAGCTCATGACTTACTGAATCAAAAGCTGCAGCGATGTCCAGAAAGATGAGAGCAAATCCTTTACGGATGTCGTCAATGCTGGTGATTATCTTGCAGAAGAGAATTGTAAGAAGAGTTTCCACTCCATGGAATTCCCTAAAACCATGTTGGCAGGGGTCTAGCGGTGAAGCGGTGTCAATGTGATCCTGTAATTGTCATTGAACCTCTTTTTCAATGATCTTTGCGAGTAATGGTATGCTGGATATAGGTCTGTATGATTCTACCTGTTGGGGATCGAGCTTGCAGTTTTTTAGCAGAGGTCTGATAGAGGTATGCTTAAGGGCTGAAGGGAAAGAGCCGGTTGAGAAGGAGAGGTTCATTATTTTGGATAGTACTGGGCTGAAGTGACTGCGGAGCTCCTTAATCCAGAAGGCTGGGCATGGATCGGACTGGGATGTGGTGGTGTTAAGGGCCATAATAGTGTCTTCAATTCCTTTCTTGGTGGGGGTAGAGAATACGGTTAGGGATGTTGGGCAATCTTGCTCTGGGGTGGTGGTCGTAGTAGAGGTTTTGTTGGTCTGGCATATCTTGGATTGTACGTAAGTTGCAAAATCTTGTGGGTGTATCTCAAATTGAGGCCCAGAGGTTGGTTCCTTTGATAGAGTCTTAACCAGGTCAAAAAGGTCGTTTGGTTTATTAAGTGATCTCTTTAAGGTATCCGAGTAGTACTGTTTCATTGTTTCAGTGATTGCCTTGCGGTGTGCAGCCAGGTGACAGTTGTATGCTGTCTGGTCACTTAAAGAATGAGATCGGCGCCAGCGTTTCTCGAGTTTCCGTAATTGGGTAAGAGATACTCTAAGATCAGCTGTGTACCATGGAGCACTCGCTCTTTTTCCTGGGGGCTTGTTGGATGGTGTGCGTAGGGCGATTGCATTGAGACAATTGTTCCAGTGAGAAATTAGGTCGTCAAGGTTCAGGGTGGTTTCATTGATGAGTTGTTGAGTTTCCGCAAGGATAAGATCTCTGTTGTAAGGCTTGAAACATCGAGAGGGCGGTCTTGCGGTGTTGCTTGGTAACTTGTTGCTCTTTGAATGGGCTTTGTGTGAGGGAAACTGGAGGATGATCAGTTTGTGATCTGACCAAGGAACAGGAGTTATGGATGTTATGGGATCCTGAGATGAGTTAAGAGATATCTGCGGGGCGAATACTAAGTCCAGGATATTTCCCTTAATATGAGTAGGTTCCCTAACTAATTGCTTGAAGCCGAGATTTGCAAGGGCATTGAGGAAGGATGACGCTTGATTATCTTGTAGCGTAGGCAGGTTAAAGTCGCCTAGGATCCAATTGGGATGCTTGGGTTATGAGTGTTGGAGGCGAGATCAATGATATCAGCGAGATCATCCGGAGAAGCTGAGGGTGCTCTGTAAAGCAGGTTGAATGAGCAGCGTTTGTTGGAAATGGTGACGGTCTCCAGGTGATTTGTACTGGTGGAGTCCACCGTCTGGAAATGGAGGTCTGTCCTGGTGAGGATGAGCACACCTCCTCCTCTTTTGTCTTGTCTATGACTTGTATTTACCATGAAATTCAGGGGGAGGAGCTGGTTGAGTATGACGTTGTCTTCGGCGGATAGCCACGTCTCTGTGACCATGAGTATATCAAGGTCGTGGAGGGAAATTATGTCAGTGACAACTGGTCACTTCTTTCGGATTGAACGGGCATTGATGAGGGCACATTTTAGGCTATGAGGGTAGGGGTTTTTGACCTGTTTGGATTTCATAGAGTGTTGAAGTGCAATGTGTAACAGATGGGGGTGGTGTGAGCGGGTGTCCCAATTTATGTTGTTACGGGATGCACCAGTCCATCTCCTTCCATGGCTCTGTAATATTGGGATCTGGTTGGAGGATGGGGTTAAGGCAAGAGAGCTGGAAAACCAACTTGAAAGGATGATATAACATCCAACTATGGTGGTAATGGGGGAACCCATCTTGGTAGGGTGCTATGTAATTGTGAACGGGTAGCTAAGGGCAGACCACCAGGAAATTATTAACGGGACTCTTGGTCTGTTACCTGACGGCAGGCACAGAGGAGGAGATAAAGGACAGATGCTAGTCAGCAGTCCTAAGTTATAATGAGTACACAATTCAATTGCTGAGTGGTGGATACAATGTAGCAGATTCCTATGGTAAATTTAGCAGAGGTCAAAACAGGTACTTTGAAATAGATACTGTGTAACATCTACTTAGATACATCTGCTTTGTGGTATCTATTTTGTAACAGCAATTTGTACATCTGATACTTTGTAACGGATACTTAGTGCAGTAGGCTAGGTCACAACAGACAATGAAGGGTTATGCCGCCTTCATTGTCTGTTGTGACCTAGCCTACTGCACTAATCATGATTGAATAAAAGAAGCTTGCCGTCTGGTGTGGGGCGTGTTTCAATACCGACCCTCCTTCGGCCTGCTCCGACAAAAATAGAAGTTTTTGCTGAGGTATTTTACTGGTGAATCTTGTTTATTTGGAGGTATTTTATTTTGCCTAGCTGTTGCTGCTTAATATGCTCCCTGAACTTTTAAGGGTTTGTTTAAATTTTATTATTGTCCTTCTGAAATGGATCTTAATTTGGTACTTGGAATGACACTTATTACATCTATTTCAGGAAGAGGTTAAGCCATATATTCTCATTTGTGCTCTAAGTCTTTGTATGTAGACTGTCATTCTAGCTTGTGCACATTGCTGTAGATGTTTATGTTTATGCAATAGCCATCTTTCTGTTACCCATGCCTCCCCATCCCTATTTTAACAGGTATGAGTAGAGATAGAGAGGGTAGATATATTGTTTACCCAATCTCTTCATCCTATCGATTTTGTTTTGCCTGGTATTTAGGAGCAATTAGTGAGCGAGAAAACATTTTTTTTCATCTTTATTTTATTACGATTACAAAGCACTCATTACACATACATCCATAATTCTTTGTGTTTAAATGCCCCCTTGTTAGCAAGGCCTTATTCTTTGCTGTCTTTCTCAGATCAGAACATGGATTTATCTGGTGGAAAGAAAAGGGCCCATCCTTTCACAAATGCCTGCTGGTTACAAAATAGTTCATTGATTGTACATAGGTAAGCCTGGGGTTTGGAGGAATGCTATTATTTTTAAAGCTAGTCTAAGCCTGTCTAAACTTGCTATTAAAAGTCCAGTCAACTGTGAATGTTTATTGGCAAAAGCCACTACAGCTTCTCTTCCATTGGTTTTATTGATGTGCTGTCCTCCTTCTTAGATATTGCAGTCTGGTTTTGATGTGGGAGTTTTTCATTGAATTGGTATGGAAGACACCTTATCTTTTGGTCCTTAACATATAGGAACATAAGATATGCCATACTGGGTCAGACCAATGTCCATCAAGCCCAGTATCCTGTTTCCAACAGTGGCCAATCTAGGTCATACGTACCTAGCGGTTTCCCCAAAAGACACAGGTTCCACAATGCTTGTACTGGGTCAAGCATTGATATCCTGGGTCCCTTCTTAATAATGGTTTATGGACCTTTCCTCCAGGAACTTGTCCAAACCTTTTTTAAACCATATCTCCCCTCAGCCGTCTCTTTTCCAGGTTAAAGAGCCCTAACCTTTTTAGCCTTTCTTCATAGAAGTATCCTTTACCATTTTGGTGGCTCTTCTCTGAACCTTTTCTAATAACGCTATATCCTTTTTAAGATACGGAGACCAGAAATGCACACAATATTCAAGGTGCGGTCTCACCATGAAACGATATACCTTATCCATATGAAAACTGAAATACCTAAGGATGGTATATATCCAAGGGTGTTGAAAGAACTGAAATATGAGATTGCAGACCTTCTATTAGTAATCTGTGAATTTTCATTAAAATCATCTGTACTACCTGAAGATTGGAGGATCGCCAATGTAATGCCAATTTTTAAAAAGGGTTCCAGGAGTGATCCAGGAAACTACAGACCGGTGAGCCTGACGTCAGTATCGGGAAAAATGGTAGAAACCATCATAAAGAATAAAATTACTCAGCATGTAGATAGTCATGGCCTAATGGGAGACAGCCAACATTGCTTTAGACAAGGAAGATCTTGTCTTACTAATCTGTTATGTTTTTTTGAAGGTGTGAATAAACAGGTAGGACAAAGGTGAGTCGGTTGATATAGTGTATCTGGACTTTCAGAAAGCCTTTGACAAGGTCCCTCATCAGAGACTTTTGGCAAAACTAAAGAGTCATGGGATAGGAGGCAGTGTACTATTGTGGATCAGGAACTGGTTAAAAGATAGAAAGCAGAGGGTAGGGCTAAATAGTCAATTTTCCCAATGGAGAAAGGTGAATAGTGGTGTACCCCAGTGATCTGTGCTGGGTCTGCTGCTTTTTGACATATTCATAAATGACCTGGAAAGGGGAATAACGAGTGAGGTTATCAGATTTGCAGATGACACAAAACTATTTAAAGTTGTTAAAACCCAAGAGGATTGTGGAAAAATGCAAGAGGATCTTGATAAATTGGAAGACTGGGCATCAAAATGGCAGATGAAATTTAATGTGGACAAGTGCAAGGTTATGCACCTAGGGAAGAACAACCCAAACTATGGTTACACGATGCAAGGTTCCACATTAGGAACCACCACCCAGGAAAAAGATTTAAGCGTCATTGTGGATAACATGTTAAAACCCTCGGCCCAGTGTGCAGCAGCGGCCAAGAGAGCAAATAGAATGCTAGGTATCATAAGGAAAGGAATGGAAAATAAAACAAAAGATATTATAATGCTTCTTTTTCATCCATGATACTTTTTAATAGTATGCTTAACCAAGAGACCAGGATTTGATTTCCACTAACAGTCCTTGTAGCCTTGGGCAAGTCACTTAACCCTCCATTGCCTCGGAAGAAAGACCTGGCAAACTATTTCTTGTCACACTGCCAAGAAAACCCAGGAGCTGCTGGGTCGCCAGGAGTCAGCACTGACTCGAAGGCACACATTGCATTACAGCTTTAGATAAGGCAAAATTGGATTTAAGCTCTAAGGCAAATGAAGGAACATTCATTGGATTTATTGTTGATGTCTAAAGGATCTGATTTTTTGGCAAATAGCAATTTAAAAGCCGTGGCTGTTATTTGGTTGGATTATTTTTTAATGTCATTTTCTGTAACAAAGTTACCCAGAAGAGAGGACATCTCAGCGGGTCTATAATTCTGTTTTGAACAGGGATCATATAGACTGACAAATTCCAAATGGAGGTACTCTCTTGGAGTCAGGATGATGCATCCTTGAAATCTATGATATCTCACTGGAATTTGCCTCTGTCAACTATTTTAGATGTAGATGCTCCTTTGAAATAAATTTTTTACTCTAATAAGAATTTTCCAGGGTGGTTCTCTCATGAGCTATGCATTATAAAAAGGGAGTGTCATAAGCTGGAATGTTCCCAGTTGAATCAAGGAGATCCTGAGCCCAGACCACGTTGGTATAAATGTTCTCCAGTTATAGGCATGCTGTGGCTGTAGGAAAGCAGGATTCTTTCACCACTTGTACCCCTTTCCTCTCTCTAGTTACACAGTCTAATATGCCCTCTTGTCATGTATATGATAAAATCAGGAAGATTTGGCCTTATTTATTTATACACATTTCTAAACCATATATCTGACATAAATTAAGGGAGCCATGATGGAAAGCTCTGCCAGCTGAGTCTGGCCCCCTCGCTCTGTATGTCGCACTCTGAACATGAAGATCCTCTACTCTCTGAGTATGCAGATGAGTGACAGTCAAGTAATGATCAAACCAGGGGATGTGATGACAGCTAACCAAAGTAAATATCACTTCTCCCTCAGATATAGGGACAAACCACAAATCCAGGAGTGGCCCAGATATAAACTACTTAAAGCCAAGATAACCACGGCCTCTAAAGAAGACTCTGCACAAGGATAGAGTAGTTACTCACCTGTAACAGGTGTTCTCCAGGAGCAGCAGGAATCAGTCCTCACATATGGGTGTCATTGGCACCGATGAAGCCCCAACGGAGCATTTCCCCAGCTTTCCATGAAAGCCTTTGGGAATGCAGGCACGCATGCGCAGTTCCCTTCCCGCCTAAAGCTGCCATCTTACCTCAGTCAAATGACATAGCTAAGAACAGCACACAAAAATGAAAAATAAACTATGTACAACTGCAACTCCAAGGGGAGGAGGGAGGGTTGTGAGGACTGATTCCTGCTGCTCCTGGAGAAGACCTGTTACAGGTGAGTAACTACTCTTTCTCCAGGACCAAGCAGGAAGTCAGTCCTCACATATGGGTGACTCCCCAGCTCTGGGCCACCGAGGAACCCAAGCTGAACAAGAGAACTCCCTCTAGTCCCAGCAGCAAAGAAAGGCTTTTCAAGGACACAACCTACACCGGTAGCCCAACAGAGGGCAGGAGGGCAGGAGTTTCCTAAACCTCAAAGAGATTCCAGAGTACTGCTTGGATAAAAGCACTGTCCCTACGGGACTCCCTCTCCAGGCAGTAATGGGCCGTAAAAGTCTGGCTTGAAGGCCAAGTTGCAGCCCTGCAGATGTCTACCAAGGGCACAGAGCGGAGATGAGCCACTGAGGCAGCCATTGCCCTGACTCGGTGGGCCATAACCCGACCCTGCAAAGGAAGGTCAGCCGCCTTATAAGCCCAGGTGATACAGTCAGCTACCCAGATGGACAAGGTACGCTTGGACACAGGCAACCCCAACTTATTGGGGTCAAAGGAGACGAAGAGCTGGGTAGCCCTTCTATGCCTCTGCGTACGGTCAAGGTAGAAGGATAAGGCCCTCCTACAGTCCAGGGTATGCAGGACTGCTTCAGCCTGGCTTGCATGAGGCCTAGGGAGGAATGTTGGAAGAACCACCTCCTGGCTGAGGTGGAAAGAGGAGACAACCTTAGGGAGGAACTTTGGATGAGTCCTAAGGACTACCCTGTTCCTATAAATCCTGGTGTAAGGCCTATCACAGACCAGAGCCTGAAACTCACTTACACGCCTAGCCGAGGTAAGGGCTATCAGGAAGAGTGTCTTCCAGGAGAGGAAGCTTAGTGGACAAGTAGCCATCGGCTCAAAAGGTGGGCGAGTCAGTTGCTGCAAGACCACATTCAGCTCCCACTCAGGGGCAGGAGGACGGATAGGAGGCTTGAGCAAAAGCAAGCCCCTAAGAAAGTGAGACACCAAGGGGTGACCAGACAGAGAATGTCCCTCCACCAGAGAGTGGTGAGCTGCTAGAGCTGAGAGGTGGACCCGAACAGAATTGGATTTAAGACCTTGATTTGACAAGTGCAGTAAGTACTGAAGGACTACTGGCACAGTACAGGAGAAAGGATCTTCTGTACGTAGCTGACACCACACAGAAAACCGCTTCCATTTGAGAGCATAGGTTTTCCTAGTGGACTGTTTCCTAGAGGCTAGGACAACCTCCTCAACATCCTGAGGCAGGCCCCAGGGAGCCAAGACTACCCTTGCAGCCTCCAGGCCATCAAATTGAGAGCTTTGAGATTGGGGTGCAGAAGGGAACCCTGCTCCTGTGAGAGAAGGTCAGGTTGCAACCCCAGAGGTAGTGGAGGATCCACCGCCAGTTGAAGCAGAAGAGGAAACCAGGGATGTCTCGGCCACCTGGGAACCACCAGCAGGACTGAGGCCTTGTCCTGAAGAATCTTGAAGAGAGTTTGGGCCACCAAGGGCGTGGGAGGAAACGCATAGAGGAGGCCCTGAGACCAGGATATCAGAAAAGCATCCGCTGCTCTCCGCAGAAGATGCGGTTGCCTGGAGCAGAACTTTGGCAGTTGCTTGTTCATTGGGCTGGCAAAGAGATCTATCAAAGGGAGACCCCATTTTAGGAAGATCTTCTGAACTACTGAAGGATGCAGCTGCCACTCGTGGGGCTGTAGTATTCTGCTTAATCTGTCTGCCAGGTAGTTGTCCTGGCCTGGAAGGTACACAGCCTTGAGGAGCATGTTGTGCTTGAGGGCAAAAGAACAAAGGTCCTGAGCCTCCCGACAAAGGATCCTGGACCCAGTTCCGCCCTGTTTGTTCACATAAAACATGGCAACTTGGTTGTCTGTCTGAATCAGGACAGACTGGTGAGCCAGGGTAGGAGTGAAAGCTTTGAGTGCTAACCGAATAGCTCGGAGTTCGAGAAAATTGATCTGCTGTGCAGCTTCCAAGGGAGACCACAGGCCCTGGGTGCACTTGCCCAGACAATGAGCTCCCCAGCCTTGTAGGGAGGCGTCCGTGGTCACCACTACTGTGTACCCTGGAATCTGAAAAGGCACCCCTTGCAGAAGATTGGGTGGGTGCAGCCACCAGTTGAGGGAGTTCAGAAATTGTCTGGACACCCTTATCCTGTCTTTGAGGCTGCTTGTGACCTGTGACCACTGAGACCGAAGGCACCACTGTGCAGGCCTCATATGGAGCCTGGCATTGGGGGTCACATGTACTGTCGAAGCCATGTGGCCTAGAAGCCTCAGGCAGAGTCTGGCGGAGACCAGGGACCTGCTGAGAAACTGATTTGCCAAGGCCATCAACCTTTGGGCCCTGTCTATGGGCAAGAAAGCCTTTGCCAGCAGAGAGTCCAGCCTTGCCCCTATGAACTCCAAGTTTTGGGAGGGGAGCAAAGTGGATTTTGCGAAGTTTATGACAAACCCCAGACTTTGTAGAAGAGCAATAGTCCTGAGGGTGGCTTGTTTGGCCTCCTGGCACGTCTGACCCCTGATGAGCCAGTCGTCCAGATAGGGGAAGACAAAGATTCCCTGATTTCTCAGGTAGGCCGCCACCACCGCTAGGCACTTTGTAAAGACTCTGGGGGCGGAGGTGAGGCCGAAAGGCAGCACTCTGTACTGATAATGGTTTCCTCCCACAATGAACCTGAGGTACTTTCTGTGGTCTGGATGAATGAGGATGTGAGTGTATGCATCCTTTAGATCTAAGGAGCATAGCCAATCTCCCTGCTGGAGGTAGGGCAGAAGTGTCCCAAGAGTAAGCATCTTGAACTTCTCCTTCACTAGGAACTTGTTGAGGTTCCTGAGGTCCAGAATGGGTCGAAGGCCACCGGTTCTATTGGGCACCAGGAAATACCTGGAGTAGAAACCGTGACCTTGCAAGTGGGGAGGCACAGGCTCCACCGCCCCGTCCACCAACAGACCATGAAGCTCTTGTAGAAGAAGGTCTGTGTGCAGGGGAGGCCTTGGAGGCTCCCCTGGAAAATATGGTGGAGGCAGTTGGTGAAAATGGAGGGCATAGCCCTTGTGGAATATCTCCAGCACCCAACTGTCCCCGGTGATAAGGGGCCACTGGTGGGCAAAGAGGGAAAGGCGACCTCCTGTGCAGGGTTGGGAGAGCAGTGGAGGAGAGGCTATGCTCAAGGAGTCAAAACCCCCCACCCTGCTGAGTGGTAGCAGGGGCCTGAGGCTTGGGGGTCCTCTGCCTATGGGGCCCATTACCCTGGCCCTTGGCTTGTTGACTCTGGGGGGCAGCTTGGGCAGCCTGATATTGCGGGTACTGTTTGTAGGCAGTGCCCTTCCTCGGGTTAAAGGGCTTTTTACCCGAGCCCTTCTTTTTATGAGAAGGGGCAGAGGTCTTCCTCAACAGCCTTGTCCGTGTGAGGTGCTCAGTTTCGAGCTGAGCGGCCTTCTCGGTCATGGGCTTGCCAAAAAGGTTTTCACCTCGGTAAGGGACATCGACCAACTTGTCCTGAACCCATGGCTCGAGGTCCAATGACTGCAGCCATGCCTGGCGTCGAGCCATGATGCCAGCTGCCACAACTCGGGCCGAAGCCTCAAAGCCATCGTAGGCGGCACGGGACATGAACTTCGAGCAGTCCCGAATCCCCGAGGACAAGGACTTAAATCTCTGTAAGGGTTCCCCGGAGAGACCAGCAGAGAACCCGGCCAATTCCTTGGCCAGATCCCGCAAGTACATGCCCATGTACAGCTGGTAGGACTGGACACAGCAAGCAAGCATCGAGCCCTGGAAGCACTTTCTACCGACGCCATTGAGGTTCCGGGCCTCCCTGCCAGGGGGCACTACGGAGTGCATCTTCTGGCACTTCAGACGATGCATGGCCGATTCCACAACCATAGAATGGTGTGGTAGCTGTGCCTTTTGAAAACCAGGGCTCTTCTGGAGTCGATAGATCGAATCGACTTGCTTGCTTAGAACCGGCGCCGAGGCCGGTGCCTCCCACATACGGAAGAGGAGCCGTTCCAGCATCGGAGGAACTGGAACAGTAAAGGCCTCCTTTGGGGGAGAGTCATACTGTAGGGCCTCGAGCTCTTCAGCTCGAGGCTCCTCCTCGGGGTCCGCCGGAATAACCAAGGCAGCGGCCATATCCCGGACGAACTCCGAGAACCGAGTGTCCTCCGGGGGGGGGACCTACTCCGGGGCTCAGACTGTGGTGAGTCCAAAGGGACGCACCGAGTCTTGAAGGTATCAGGAGACTCCTCATCCTCTGTCTCCCAAGCTGACTCGTCCGAGGAGGAGTCAGGGTCTGACCCTGCGGGGCCCTGGAGCACCCACCCCGACGCTGGAGGCACCAGCGTCAACGCCCTCGGTCCCGAATGGGGAGGTCGAGGGAGACCGCGACCGAGGTCGACTCCGAGCCACGATGGACTCGAGTATCGGTTCGGTCTCCGGGGTCGACTTCGAAGTCTATGTCCCAGTGGTCGGGGCAGATGTGCCAGACAGGCTGGCCATCAGTGCCCGCTGCTGCTCCATGAAGGCAGACAATCTGCTCTCCAAGGCTGTCATCCTGAGACTCAGCTCAGGAGATGCAGCAGCCACCGACTCGGGCCCCGGCGGTGCCAGGCCCGATGTCGGCTCCCTGGTAGGAGAGTCCTCGAGGACTACGGGGCTTACGTGTCCAGCAGACTCCGGCTCCACGCGAGGAACATTTGTAGGCTTCTCGTGTTCCACGGGCCCGGGGCGACGGTCGGGGGTCTTAGACCTGGCCCTCGAGGAGCCAGGGACCTCCTCAGACGATGCCCTCGCGAGCCGCTTCTGCCTCTTACGTTCCCGGTCAGGGGACCCCCTGTTCGAGGAGCTTCGACGGCGCTCTGGATCGGAATCCCGAGATGTCGAGGCTTCAGACGAGGTCCAGGCCCGACCGGAGGCTGAGTCCGAGAAAAGCCTTTCTTTTTGCTGCTAGCGACTTCGAAGTGCCTTGGAAGACATCTTTCCACATGGCCCGCACGACTTAGGGTCGTGGTCGGGGCCGAGGCACCGAAGGCAGCAGTCGTGTGTGTCGGTGAGAGACATCAGCTTCTTACACCGATCACACTTTTTAAAACCGCTGGAAGCCATCGGGGAAAAAAGAGTCCCCGCGAGGTCAAAGGACCAGCCTTCCAGGGAAAAATGGAAAAAAGGGCACGAACACCAGCCAGGAAGGGCAAAAACTGAAAAAGAAGAATCGGGCTCGATACCGGTGTACCGAACCCGGCAGGAGGGGAACCGGCGTCGAACCAGGAGAAAAAAATAGCGAAAATCGTCGAAAAAACTAATTTTAACCGGGAGAACAGGACACATGTCCAGTGGGCTTCACGGAAAAAAAGAGACTGAGGTAAGATGGCACCTTTAGGCAGGAAGGGAACCGCGCATGCGTGCCTGCATTCCCAAAGGCTTTTATGGAAAGCTGGGGAAATGCTCCGCTGGGGCTTCATCGGCGCCAATGACACCCATATGTGAGGACTGACTTCCTGCTTGGTCCTGGAGAATCACGCTATCCTCAACATGAAGATTAAAATCCACTAGGATCACTATAACCCCTAAATTAAATAAGACTGATGCTAGATATTCAGAAAGAGAAAATGGGTGTGTAGCATGGGAATCCACAAAGTCATTAGAACCTGAAAACAAACAAGCAAACCCCCACATCCAGCAACAAATCATGCAAGGACCTCATCCTTTCCTAAACTGACTTTAAAAATCAAAAGCACTCACCCACCTTATTTTACCAACCTTTGGCTGATGTTCATATAAATATAATTTCCTCAACAAAAGACTATCGGCATGAGAGTTCCAAGACTCAGTAATACAGCAGTTATCAGCCAAAGTATCAGAAATTAATGCAGCAGTGGCAGTTGTCTTGTTATGTAGAGACTGGGCATTAATATATACAAGCTGCAGCAAATCAGATTCATTGACATCAGGGGACAGGTCACCAATGAACGGAGGATAAACCAACACACTAGACTACCCCTCCCTTGACTTCAACATCCCCTCATTGAAATCCTACCCTGTGCATAATTCCCATGCCTCAAACAGCAGAGATTCACTCACCATCCTGGTCCTCGCCCTTAAAGACACATAATACAGGACAAGGAGCACACAAGCAATGCTGCCAGAGTAGCTGCTTTTCAGTTCACTTCCAAACACTATCACTGGACTCTTCTGAGGTCTGTATGAGTAATTCTGTTTTTCCAGTGAGTGAAAACAATTATCTTCCAGCAGAGCCAGCAGATGCTCTTTCTAAATTCCAGACTGAGACTTTGGATACTTTTGCATTATTAAATTGAGATTAAACTAAGAACGTGTTTCTAGGTTGGAAAAGAAAACTTCTAAATTGACTGCATGGCTCTTAAAGCATCACCTTAATTCAGCAATTGGACAGTACAACAGGGAACACTGGAGTGTTCCCTGATGTACTGAAGTAAGTGCAAGTCATAAGAACATAAGATATGCCATACCAGGTCAGACCAAGGTCCATCAAGCCAAGTATCCTGTTTCCAACAGTGACCAATCTAGTTCACAAGCACCCAAACGTTTCCCCAAAGGCTCAGGTTCCACAATGCTTCTACTGGGTCAAGCAGTGGATATTCTGGGTCCCCTTTAATAATGGTTTCTGGACCTTTCCTCCAGGAACTTGTCCAAACCTTTTTTAAACCCGGCTACACTAACAACTTTTACTACATCCTCTGGTAGCAAATTCAAGAGTTAGATAAGTGAAAAAATATTTTCTCTTATTAGTCTTAAATAGGTTACCCTGTAGCTTCATTGCATGCCCCCTCAATTTACGTTTACCCGTTCCATTCCATTCATTAATTTATAGACCTCTATCATATCTCCCCTCAGTCGTCTCTTTTCTAGGTTGAAGAGCCCTAAACATTTTAGCCTCTCTTCATAGGGGTATCTTTCCATCCCCTTTACCATTTTGGTGGCTCTTCTCTTTACCCTTTTCTAATAACACTATATCCTTTTTAAGATACGGCGACCAGAATTGCACACAATATTCAAGGTGCGGTCACACCATGGAACGATACAGAGGCATTATAATATCCTTTGTTTTATTCTCCATTCCTTTTCTTATGATACCTAGCATTCTATTTGCCCTCTTGGCCGTCGCTGCGGAGGGTTTAACATGTTATCCACGATGATGCTGAAATCTTTTTCCTGGTTGGTGGTTCCTAATGTGGAACCCTGCATCGTATAACCATAGTTTGGATTTTTCTTTCCTAGCTGCATAACTTTGCACTTGTCCACATTAAATTTCATCTGCCATTTGGATGCCCAGTCTTCCAATTTATCAAGATCCTCTTGCAATTTTCCACAATCCTCATGGTTTTTAACAACTTTGAATACCTTTGTGTCATCTGCAAATTTGATAACTTCACTCATTATTCCCATTTCTAGGTCATTTATTAATATGTTAAAAAACAGCAGACCCAGCACAGATCCCTGGGGTACACCACTATTCACCTTTCTCCATTGGGAAAATTTGCCATTTAGCCCTATCCTCTGCTTTCTATCTTTTAACCAGTTTCTGAGCCACAATAGTACACTGCCTCCTATCCCATGACTTTTTAATTTTGCCAAAAGTCTCTCATGAGGGACTTGTCAAAGGCTTTCTGAAAATCCAGATACACTATATCAACCGATTCACTCTTGTCTACCTGTTTATTCACACCATCAAAAAACATAACAGATTAGTAAGACAAGACCTTCCTTAGCTAAAGCCATGTTGGCTGTGTCCCATTAAGCAATGACTATTGTCAGACGGCTGCCTGGGTGAGAATCTTCACACTCTTGGCAAGTGCATATATCTATATGATTTGCAAGGTATTGTGGGCAATGTAGTTCATTCACACCAGACACAGCTGCTGACAATAATTTAGTTGTGCTCTTGGGTAAAGCCAATAAGATATTTATTTATGGGGTTATTTCTCCCAACACAGATATGCTTGGTAGCACATAAATTAGGTTACTTGCTTTCAGTGTTAACTTGGAAAAACAAAGTCAAAATCAGGAAAACAACAAATGAAAAGCCACAAAGCAAGAAAATAAACTTCTCTTTTCAGGTTAACTTCTGATTACTTCCCACATAGATACAGAAGTGATTCTCTCCTAGCTCACAAGCAATTAGGTGAGGCTTAATTGCTAGCAGTTATCCAGCTGAAACCCCTTAGCTGGCTTGCTTTCTACTGTGTGGGTCAAATGCTGCTTCAGGAGCTTTTCTGAGTAGATTAAAGAACAAATTTGTATTTCTTTGTGATGGTTGCTGTACTTTATAACAGAAAGTTACCAACGGAGTTTAGATAGAGAGCAGTCCATATAAACAGGATCCTCATCTGCTATTATTCCCCCTTGTTCAACAAGCATGGGTTCAATATCATGGATTGGCACAGATGAATCTCTCAATGGAGCATTTTCAGGAGAATACTTGTTTCCCTGCTGTCTTTCAAGGTTATAGCTAGGGCATAGATCAGTGTTCATACCTGAGCTTCCATTGCTGCTAGAGTTCCTCTCTATATAGCCTGGCCAGTATGTAGTCCAGTTCTTATGTCCAGCCTTCCAATCCAGATCCCTGGACACTGGATCTCTCTTCACATACCTTCTGGCACGGGTCTTAGGGCCCCTTCCATGTGCAGCCGTCTCCCTCACAGGTAGCGTCTGGAGATTCCTAGCTCTGCAGCACCATTCCTTTGGCTTTCCCCAGTCCAATGGTGTATGCTGGCCATTGGAATACCTCCCAGTATACGTACTGCTTTGGACTCTTCTAGACCTCTCAAAGGCTTTTCTCCTCTTTCTTCCAGAGGGTTTCTTTCCCTCTCTGTCCGTCCAGTTTGGCTTCTGCTTCTGATGATCCTTCAGATGAAACTGATGATCCTTCTCTGGATATCCAAGGTGATCATGAAGCTGGTCATCTGTAGAATAAACTTTACTCTTATTCTGCTTGGATGAGTGCTCCTCCCTAAAACAGCGCAGCTGTGCTGAATCAGGCCCTGCCCTTTGAGATGAGTGCTTAGGGATTACCTCATAGCCCTCCTGATTGAACACACGTTTCCCCACTTCAGCTCCTCTAATGGCTGTTGGAAACCTGGTGCATTCTGGGACTGGTAGTCTTTTATGGGAAAATTCTGTTTTCTTATTTCTACCAGAACTGACAGGTTGCTTGTTCAGAGTCACTTCACCTTTTCTATAGCTCCTTCCTGAGCTATGATAAGCTTCCTTATCACACTATCTACCTATTCAGTAATTTTGTTCTTTATGATGGTTCTATCATTTTTCCCGGTACTGACATCAGATTCACCGGTCTGTAGTTTCCCGGATCACTCCTGGGGCCCTTTTTAAAAATTGGCATTACATTGGCCATCCTCCAATCTTCAGGTATTACAGATGATTTTAATTATAGTTCACAGATTACTAATAGTAGGTCTGCAATCTCATATTTCAGTTCTTTCAATACCCTTGGAAGTATACCAGGCGATTTGCTACTATTCAGTTTATCAAAAGGTTGTAATACATCTTACAAGTGTATTGATATTTCTTTTAATTCTTCCGTAGCATCACCTTTAAATACCATTTCAGTCATGGATAACATTCCCTACATCTTCCTCAATAAAGACCGAAGCAAAGAATTCATTCAGTCTCTCTACTATGGCCTTGTCCCCATTTAGTGCACCTTTTACCCCTGAATCATCTAATGGACCAACTGACTCTCTCACAGTTTTTTTGCTCTGAATGTACTTGAAAAAGTCTTTATTATGCGTTTTTGCTTCCACAGCAAGCTTCTTCTCAAAATCTCTCTTTGCCTGCCTTATCAATGCCTTGCATCTAACTTGCCAGTGCTTGTGTTTTTTCCAGTTTTCGTCATTTGGCTCCTTTTTCCATTTCCTGAAAGATGCTTTTTTGGCAAAAACAACCTCTCTGACCTCACCTTTATACCATGCTGGCAGTTTTTTGGACTTCCTTCCACTTTTCTTAAAGCGTGGAATACAGCTTGCCTGGGCTTCCAAGATAGTATTTTTAAACAACACCCAAGCTTGATTTACATCTTTAACCTTTGCAACTGCTCCTTTTATTTTTTTCTTAACTATTTTCCTCATTGTATCATAGTTTCCCTTTTGAAAGTTAAAAGGTAGTACTATGGATTTCCTTACCCTCCCTCCTCCATTTATTAAATCAAACGTGATCATGCTATGATCACTATTGCCAAATGGCCACAACACCCTTATCTCTTGCACCAGATCTGGTGTTCCACTAAGGATTAAGTCCAAAATGGCTTCCCCTCTGGTCGGTTCATGAACCAGCTGCTCCAAGAAGCAGTCATTTATTTCATCTAGAAACTTTATTTCCCTAGCATGTCCTGCCGTGACACTGACCCAGTCGATACCAGGGTAATTGAAATCACCCATTATTGTGCTGTAACGTTTGTTAGCTTCCCTGATTTCTTTGAGCATATCATCATCCATTTGTTCATTCTGGCCAGGCGGTCAATAGTACACCCCCACTACCATCGCCTTCCCTTCCCCTTTTTACATAGAATTTCAATCCATAGAGATTCCACAGTGAATTTTGTTTCCTGCAAAAATGTAATCCTTTGTGACTCAATGCCTTCTCTAACATAGAGTGCAACCCATCCACCAATTTTATCTGCTCTATCATTATGATATAGTTTGTACCCAGGTATCACAGTGTCCCACTGGTTGTCCTCCTTCTACCATGTCCCTGAGATACCAATCATATCTAACCTCTCATTTAGTGCTATATATTCTAACTGTCCCATCTTATTTTTTAAACTTCTAGCATTTGCATACAAGCATTTTAGAGGCTATATTTTATTCATATTAATCTGACTATCAGTATGCAGAGATAATTTGGAATCTTTAAGCTTTATCTGCTCTGTACTCAAGGGCATTTGGGCTACTTTTGTCTTTATTGGAACCTCTATGATATTTATTTATTTATTTAATCAGTTTTATATACCACCTTATCCTTCAATCAAAGTGGTCAACAAGGCAACAGAGGGACTACATCGAGGGAGGGGGGAGACAACAAGATAGTACATTACAGTAAACTACAGTACATTACATTAAATTATACATAAACAATTATGCAAAATTACATTTCATAATTCATTACAATTACATTAAACAAATAACTGCAATCTTACAAAATGTTAAAATAATTTAAACATTATAGGAAAATTGAAATTCAAAGGGTTAAAACATTTTATTCCATTGGAATTAGATTAATTGCCATATGCTTCAATAAATAGGTACGTTTTAAGGGACTTTGAAAAATCTTTGATATCATACTCATTTCTTAAATCACTAGGAATAGAATTCCATAGTTCTGGTGCCATAAAGGAGAAAACCCTATTAGATGTCATTTGCTTGGATCTATTTAACTTCAAGTGGGAATTAAGTCTGTTAGTAGACTGTGAGCGTCTGGGCCTTGAGCCTATGTCCTTAGAAATAATAGTTGTTAGAACGTTCGCTGATGACTCATGTAAAATTTTGAAAATATTCATGAGGTTCTTGTATTTCGATCTCATAATGATTGGAAGCCAATGCAATTCTTGAAGCAAGGGAGTTATATGATCAAATTTTGGAGAATTCCTTATAGTTCTTGCGGTTGTATTTTGTGCCAATTGGAGGGTATGGGTAGTATATTTTGGAAGACCTTGATAAAGGATATTTCCAAAGTCGAGGAGTGGCATTATAACTGCTTGACATACCGTTCGAAAGTGATTTAGTTGTAAAATTGGCTTGAGGTTCCTAATGATCTTTAAACGATGGTATACTCTAGCTGTAATTTTATTTATATGGGATTTTAAGTTAATATGTTTGTCTATGATTATACCAAGGTATTTTACTTCCTCGCTGACCTTTATGGGTTTGTTTAGTATATTGATTTCTTTAGGAGTTATTAAGTTCTGATTATTAAAAATGAACAACGCTTCTCTTTTATCTGGGTTTATTTTAAAGTTGTTAGCTGTGAGCCAATTGTTCATATCAGTCAAACAGTTATTAATTATTTCTATGTCAAATGTATTCTGGTTAACTGCAGTGTAGATCATAATATCATCAGCATATAGATGGTAATTTATTCCATATTGTTGAATAATTTTACATATAGGTTGAATATAGATGTTAAAAAGGATTGATGATAATGCTGACCCTTGTGGTACGCCTTGTGTAATTGGGATTTGAGATGATTTTTTGTCTCCACATTTTACTATTTGCGTACGATTATTCAGGTAGGATGTAAACCATTTAAGTGTGTTGTCGCATAATCCAATATCTTCTAAACGTTGAAACATTAAAGGATGAGAGATTGTGTCAAAAGCTGCTGAAATGTCAATAAATATTAAAAGAAAAACACTATTTTTCTTATCTAGACCCGTTAAGAGGTTATTAAATAAAGAAATAAGAAGAGTTTCTACATTATGAAATGGTTTGAAACCATGTCGGTGTAGATCCAGTGGAGCATATGAGTCTATATGATCTTGTAATTGCCCCTGTACTACTTTCTCTATAACCTTGGAGATAAAAGGTAAACTAGAAATTGGACGGTATGATTTAGGTTCAGAGGTGCTTAATGAATTTCCTTTATAGAGTGGTCTAATTGAGGCTCTTTTGAGGACAGGAGGTAAATAACCTTGTTTTAGTGAAAGTTCTACAAATTTGACTAGATGGCAACTTAATTGACTCTTTGCACTTTTAATCCATTCTACTGGGCATGGATCAGTTGGGGAGGTTGTTGTATTAATTGTACTTATTATATTTTCAATTATTTTTTTGTTGGCATTGAAAAATTAGACCAAAGGTGTCTGGAATCGGAGAGTATCTTTGTCGTTAATTGATTAGGCTGTGAAGAAATTATAGAGGTTAATTGATTTCCGTTTTTATTTATTAAGTAGTTTGCATATTCTTGAGGATCTATCTGGTGATTTTGACAAGGAGAGTTGTTTTTGGTAAGCTGTTTCACAATATAAAATAATTCCCTTGGTTTATTAGCAGATTTCAAAATTAAGAATTGTATGGTATTATTGTTTGCGATTATTTATCAAATTGTTATATTCAATTAGCTTCACCTTATATAAAAACTCTGTATGCTGAGATTTGTTGTCTCCATTTACGTTCCAAATTTCTTAGTATACGTTTTGCCTCTCTGATATCATTTGAGTACCATGGTGCGTTATTCTTTCTATGAACTTGTGCCTTGCCTCTGTTGAGATTTACTGAGGCATCAGAAATGACTTTATTCCAGTTGTCTATTGCAGCATCTAAATTACTACAATCCTGGTGCAAGTGAGGAATAACATCTGCTATGAAATTTTCTTTATGAAAGGCTCTAAATTTTCTTGTTTTACAATTAGTTTCTAATTGGTGAGAAGGAGGTTTTAAATGTAAAATAATAGATATCACATAATGATCTGACCATGGCACAGGAGATATTTTTGGAATTGGTATTTGGTATAGAGCAGTAAGAAGCTTTGGGTGGAAAATCATATCTGGAATAGTACCATGTTGATGTGTTGGTAGAGTAATTGCCTGTTTGTAATCTAAAGAGTCCAAAGCTTTTAGGAAGGCTTTAGATTCCTTAGGCGGTAAGGAACTTAAATTGAAGTCACCCAAAGCAATTAATGGTTTACAGGGCAAGCTGTGTGAACAAATTAATTCAAGGATTGCTGACAGTTGATCTTTTGTGGCATTGGGTGGTCTGTAAGAAAGACAAATACTGAGATGGTGATTAGATATCACCATTGAATTTGTATCAGATGAATTATTGATTATAACAGTTTTAAATTTGAAAGTTTTACGTGCAATGATTATAATTCCACCATCTCTTTTGTGCTCTCTATGACAAGTAAATGCTTCAAAGTCATGAGGAGTAATTTGATTGATAATAACCTGGGGGCATGTTTACTAAAATCCGCAAAATAGCGCGCCGCAAAATAGCGCACGGCAACGCGGCACTGAAATGCGCAGAAACACGTTTAAACGCCCCGCACACGTGCGTGTCACCCCCGCACAGGTACGCGGCTCACTAACGGGCCCCGTACAAGTGCGGGCCCGCAAATGTCCGATAGAGGCGTGGAACGGCGAAAGGAGGGCGGAGGAAGGCTCCGGAGGGGCGGAGGGACGGGGTCAATGGGTGGAGAGTGGGAGGGGAGAGGCTCCCCGCACAGTACCGGGCCCGAATTTGCATGTAAAAAGCATTTAGAAAGCATTTAAAGGGAAGAGAAACCATTTCCGTCAGCAATGTACAGGAAAACCGGGGAAACCAGCAAAACGTGAGCAGTGTGATATATGTGCACAGCACAAAAGTGAAAATAAAAATAGAAAATGACCACAACAGAACCATTAAAAAGAGTAATTCAGCTGGGGAACAGTTATAGTGATGGGCAAATACAGAAATCACACCCAGCAAAGCTCCAGAAAAAAGAAATGAATTTTGGAAGGGTCTACTGAGAGGAGACTCTTCCAAAAAACATTTCCACGTTTTGGAGCTTTCCTGGGAGTGTTTGCTATGGTTACCCATTAATATCACTGTTGCCCAGCGTGGTGCTATTTTGTCCCACATTTCCCGTGGTCATTTCCGGGGTTTATGTGCACGTTTGTCACCAGACAGGGTGCATATGCCCACAGTAGAATTGCGTAGAGCAGGGTTTGTGACTCCATCCTGCCAGGCTTACTGCCTCCAGGGGCTGCACTGTCTCTGTGGCCAAAGTGTGGTACAGCGGACAGAGTCATTACCTCTAGGACCAGAGGGCAGAGGTTCAAAACCCAGCTGGGGCACCTGCCAGCCCAGTCCCTATATTTTACCCACCACTAAATAAAGATAGCGCAGACACCCCTGTATGCATGGGGAAAACACCCATATTTTACCCAACACCGCACACACACCACAACAATGGGCATTACCTACAGCCAAGTCCCCCAAATGCAGTCCCATACTGCCACATTGCAATCAGGTCAACTGCTTTTTCTGAGAGAAGTTCATGCCAGCATGTTGGCGGACAAGTACATGTGGTGCAGGGGGCAGTGGCTGCTAACCACAGAAGACAGAGGCCTAGCCATGTGCAGGCTGGCACAGTCCACTGCAACAGACAGGTCCTGCCGGATCCACAGTCATGGACAGTCCAGGGAATCCAACCAATCTGTGGCTACACAGTGGTGCAGTGCACACAGACAGTGCATACAAGAACAGAAGGTCACAGGTTCAAAGCCCAGCTGGGGCTACTGCCAATCCTGCTCACATATTTTTCCCACAACTAAACAGTGATAGTAAGGACACACCTTTCATGGCGGGGACATATGCAATGGTAAGACATCTATCTTTTACCCCACTGAGCACAGACACCATGAACAGGGGCAGTACCCAGAGCAGAATCACCCAAATGCAGTCCTGGTGGGCCACACACCAGTCAGGTTCCATGCTGACACTCATACAAATGCCTGTGCTGTATATCTATGCACCACCCCCATGGCATGTAGATGTAGCCCATGCATATTCATGAGGGATAGCAGGAAAACCCGAACAGTGTGATGCAAACCTGGACTGGAGTTGGGAATCTGTGCCGTAAAGCAGCAGCCATCAAGGGCAGACACACCCACACCCACAGGCCCCATTGGCCAATGTCTCCTGGAAAGGCAGAACATTGGACCGTGCATGCAGCACCCAAAACGAGCACTTGCATAACTTACCAATGGCACCCTACACCTGAGGTATACGGTACACAGCTCGGAGACGTTTGCTAGGAGCACAGGCAGGCAGTTATCCATACGTTACGTACATACTGCTAGTTGACCCCATCCAAACAATCTGTTAGGTGTTTGCGGGGCATGCTCCAGGCCTGGCCTCTGACGGTGCTTACCACCCTGGGGAGTGACCACCAGCTGTAATGCGTACCATATCCATGCCTTGCCGTGCTCAGGACCGGTTTGGTGGGCAAGGCTACTTACCCCCTCAATCGTAGCACCATGATGGCAGAGGTGTGGAAGTGTGTGTCTGTCTATACAGTGGGTGTTGGCTGCAAGCCCCTTCAACAGCCCGCACTGCCAGCACTGTTGCCAGTATTGGCCAGTCAATGTGCATAATGAGGTGCAAGGTACCATGGGTATAGCCAGGGCAGGGTGGCGTGGCCAGGATGCATCTGCACTGGGCATAGGGCCCTGGCAGGGACATTGGCTGGGATATTGTAGTGTCCGGCCACCACCTACACAGACAGGGTGGCCAAAGCATGTCCTTCTGGGGGATCACGCTCACCCTGACTGTGCAGTGCCCACAGCATGGCTAGGCCCCCCCATAGTGCTGTATAGTGGTTCTCTCATGTGATAGATATGGGTTTCTCTTTGGGGCCCAGTCACTGATCTATCTGCTTGCTGTGTATGCAGACAGCCCAGTTCTGGGTGCATGCATCTCCATTGGGTACATGCACTATGGACTAACCAGCAGACTGTTTGTAGCTGGTAAATGTCTTGCTATAATGGCTTGCAGGGTGCAGTGGCTGTTGGTGTGCTGCAGGGGAATATCTGGTGGTGGAGTGCAGCTTACCATACCCTGGGCTTATGTCTGTCTGCTATTGTGTTATGGCTGTGTATGGAGCTGCCTGCCTGGTGGTGGTGGTGTTGTTCCTCAGCAGGACTGGGGTTGATGTTGCCCTCTACTGCCACCTTTGCAGGGAGGTAGAGTGTGGATCCCTTGATGGGGACCATGTTTGCCACGGGGGGGGGGGGGGGGTGTGCGCGTGCCTGATGGCGGCAGACAGGGATATCCATGGTGTTTGTGCAGAAACTAGCTATCTTACACATTAACACTGCTTTGGAACGCCCGCTTGGCCTCCATCAGCCATGGCAGGTGTTGTTGACCTGGTCCTGGCCACCTCATTGCACACTCAGGGTGAGCACAGTACCCGCACGATGTAACGGTGTGTGGCTACTCTGTGCCAGTAAAACACCCGGTCAGTGCCCCCTACTAGGCCAAGGTGCTGTGTGGGTGCACCCGGTCACTTCCCCCAACAGGGCCGAGGTGCTGTGGGGGTGCATTCCCCATCTTGTGTCCATCTGCGGACAGCTACTTTGCATGTGCAGTGCATCATGGGTACGGGTGGCCTAACCCTATCCTGTTGACACCAGCAGACTGTCTGTGAGGTGACGTGTAGGCTATCTGCAGCCAGCCAGGGGCCTGCTTACAGCTATGGAGCTGTAGCGCAATGGTTACATCACTGCCTGTGCAGCCAGAGGTCATGGGTTCAAACCCACAGTGGGGCCCTTTGGTAGGGCTGTCCACAGCTTTATTTTTATTTACTGTACATATGTCTATGCCGGCAAGACCACCCTCAGCATACTATACCCATTAGGTGCCTCTGAGGGTGCTTCATAGGGCGCCCTGTAGGCCACCTTATGGTTGCCATCCCTATAGGGTGCACTATACATTATCCTGTGTCGCAACATACATGCTGCCCTATAGGGGTCATTCAAGGGTGCCTTGGCGAACAGTGCACTGTAACATGTGCCTTATGGGCCGCCGTATGTTATCATGCTGGGAGAGTGCGTTTGCTAGTAGTGATAACAACATAAAATTATACAGCCTCCTACAGCACTCCACAACATAATACATACTGCCTCAGCAGGCATTTTTCACTGGGCATTGTGAGGAGTTGAACCCCTGATCCCTGCACCATTGGTCAGTGTTTTAACCATTGTGCTGTGGCTCTGTTCCTGTGCTTGTGCATCAGCGCGCCGCCTTGTGCCTATCAGCGCGCCGCCTTCTGCCGCCCAAGGGGACCAGTGCGCCGCCTTCTGCTGCCCAAAAATAACTGTGCGCCGCCTTATGCCGTTCCAAATTAATTTGCCTCCTAAAACAATGTTAATCATTACAGTTACTGCCTCAGCTGACCTTTGTCTTTGCGCACACTGGGGGATTGAACCCATGGCCCCTGCACCATTGGTCGGTGTCTTCACCTTTGTACCACGGCTCTGTTGTTTTGTATACTCAGCAGCGCGCCACTTTGCCTTTCCACGCGCTAATGTCGACCCCCGCACATTAGCGCGACGCACACACATCCGGTTGCTTACTACCGTTTTTTTTCTATTTTCTGCCTGAACCGCCCACTCCTTATATGGCACAGGCACACTAGCGCGGCCCCGCACGTTAGGAATGTTTAGTAAACATGCCCCCTGGTCTGTATCTTTTAACCAAGTCTCCGTTATGCACATAATATCAATTTTTTGGTTTAGCTTGTTTTTTACAGATCTTGCATTAATTAGTACAAAACAAATGGGGGAATTAAGAGTTGGATTATTTTTGGTAGGTTTGGATGGGGGAAAGAAATCTTGGTTGGTCTTTTGTTTTTATTTCTATAGAGTTTCTATTTATTGAGGTTATTATTAGTCGCGTGCATAGGCATTAAAGGGTTTGGAATGAAATTGTTGGGTAGAGTCTGTTGGGTGAGGAATATCATACTAAAATATAGAAGAATGAATTGGTAAATTGTATGCATGTTTGCAGCTATTAAATCTATTTAAAGTACAAAGTTATCAAGACAGATTATTTTCTGTAGATTATTTGTTAGTAACTATTAAGACTTTGAGCGGAGGATATTATTGTGGTTTATATTCTTACTGTGGGTTCTTTAGATCCAAGAGATTCTGGATTATTTAAGTTCCAGTACAAAGGAAAGCCGAATATGTTATGTAAGAGATATTATCTTAATGGCTTACCCTGAGGTTTCCAGAGGGTTATTCAAGTCAGTTAGAGCTTCCGATATCACGCCAAATCGTCCCGTGCCTAAGGACCACGCCAAAGGGCCCTCTAGCGAGGCCCTCAGGCGCGGGCCCGCAAGGCGCGGGTGCGCCCGATGTTTCTTACTTTTAAAAACAGTCACCAGCTGTGTGTAGTGGAGCAATCAGTCTTGCCCTGCTCAATCAGCACAGATAACAGCTGATTCTAAAGGCAGTAGTGATATGCCCTAACTTCAATCTTTTGCTAGTATCCTTCAAGGATACATTGTTCCAAACCATGCACTCTTGGGCGACTGTTGGCTTTCCCCTATTATCTAGTTTAAAAACTGCTCTATCTCCTTTTTAAAGGTTAATGCCAGAAGCCTGGTTCCGTCCCAGTTAAGGTGGAGCCCATCCCTTCGTAAGAGCCCCTCCTTTCCCCAGAATGTTCCCCAGTTCCTAACAAATCCAAAACCCTCATCCGTGCACCATCGTCTCACCCACGCATTGAGACTCCGGAGCTCTGCCTGCCTTCGGAGAATACTACCCTGGAAGTTCTGGATTTCAACTTCCTACCTAAAAGCCTGTCCACTATTAATGAAACACAGGAACACAGAAAATGATGGCAGATAAAAACCATACATTCTATTCAGTCTGCCATTCATACCAACTATTAACCTCTATATCTCTTCCTTTCCCTCAGAAATCCTCTGTACTTGTCCTATGCTTTCTTGAATTCATACAGTTCTCATCTCTACCACTTCCATTGGGAGGCTGTTCCACTAATTCACCATCCTTTCTATAAAGAAGTAATTTCTTAGCTTACATCTGAGATTATCCCCTTTCACCTTCGTCCTTTGTCCCACATTGCAGAGCTTCCTTTCAATTGAAAGAGGCCCGCATCCTTTGCATTTGTACCACAGAGGTATTTAAATATCTCTATCATATCACCTCTCTCCCACATTTGTTCTAAAGTATACATATTGAGGTTTTTAGGTATGTCCCACATGCCTTATGATGAAGACCCTTGACTTCACTGCACTGACCCCCTCCTGTTTACATCCTTTTGAAGATGTGGTATTGAGCATTGCACACAGTACTCCAAATGAGGTCTCACCAGAGACTTATACAGAGGCACCATCACCTCCTGTTTCCTGCTGGCCATTCCTCTCCACATGAACCCAAGCATCCTTCTGGCTTTTGCTGAAGTGGTTCAGATTCTTACATAACTAACAATTTTTGATTCATAAGGATACTACCTCTTCTCATTTATTCCACCTCCTGCATAGGAGGCAGTGTACTATTGTGGATCAGGAACTGGTTAAAAGATAGAAAGCAGAGGGTAGAGCTAAATGGCCAATTTTCCCAATGGAGAAAGGTGAATAGTGGTGTACCCCAGGGATCTGTGCTGGGTCCGCTGCTTTTTGACATATTCATAAATGACCTGGAAAGTGGAATAACGAGTGAGGTTATCAAATTTGCAGACGACACAAAACTATTTAAAGTTGTTAAAACCCAACAGGATTGTGAAAAATTGCAAGAGGATCTTGATAAATTGGAAGACTGGGCATCAAAATAGCAGATGAAATTTAATGTGGACAAGTGCAAGGTTATGCACCTAGAGAAGAACAACCCAAACTATGGTTACACGATGCAAGGTTCCACATTAGGAACCACCACCCAGGAAAAAGATTTAGGCATCATTGTGGATACCATGTTAAAACCCTCGGCTTAGTGTGCAGCGGCGGCCAAGAGAGCAAATAGAATGCTAGATATGATAAGGAAAGGAATGGAAAATAAAACAAAAGATATTATAATGCCTCTATATCGTTCCATGGTGAGACCGCACCTTGAATATTGTGTGCAATTCTGGTCGCCGTATCTTAAAAAGGATATAGCGATTTTAGAAAAGGTTCAGAGAAGAGCCACCAAAATGGTAAAGGGGATGGAAAGATACTCCTATGAAGAAAGGCTAAAAAGGTTAGGGCTCTTTACTGGAAAAGAGACGGCTGAGGGGAGATATGATAGAAGTCTATAAATTAATGAACGGAGTGGAACGGGTAAACGTAGATCGATTGTTTACCTTATCAGAATATAGAAAGACTAGGGGACATGCAATGAAGCTACAGGGTAAACTATTTAAGACTAATAAAAGAAAATATTTTTTCACTCAACGTGTAATCAAACTCTGGAATTTGTTACCGGAGGATGTAGTAAAGGCTGTTAGTGTAGCTGGGTTTAAAAAAGGTTTGGACAAGTTCCTGGAGGAAAGGTCCATAAACCATTATTAAGAAGTGACCGAAGATATCAATGCTTGACCCAGTACAAGCATTGTGGAACTTGTGTCTCTTGGGGAAACTGATAGGTACATATGACCTAGATTGGCCACTGTTGGAAACAGAATACTGGGCTTGATGGACCTTGGTCTGACCCAGTATGGCATATCTTATGTTCTTATGCGTCATCTCACTGATCCTCCTCAAACTTTCAATGATAACTTGACTCTTCAGGATTCCAGTTTTGCTTATTAGCAGAAGATCCTCGACATCCAATTCACTCTGTTCTTCCCCACCTTTTGATCCCACTTTCTCTTCTCCTTCCTGTTCTTCCTTTCCCAAACTCTCTACCCTTAAGGTTCCTACTTACAGTGAACTCTTACGTACAATTGCAAAATCTAGATTTACTGCAGTTTCAATAGATCCAATGCCATCCCATCTTTTCAAGTTAGTCAGTGACTGTTTTCTGCCTCAGTTGTATTCCATTATATCAGCATCCTTTTCATCGGCACATGGAAACAGGCTACTATTCTTCCCATTCTTAATCCTGGCAGTTCTTATCCACTTAACTCCTTCAACTACAGGCCCATCTCTTTACTACCTTTTTTTCTAAGGAGGTGGAGAGATTAGTAGCTCAGCAGCTTCAGGACTCCAAATGTGTTTCTTATTTTCTTTCTTTGAGCAATGGGTTTTTTTCTGGCCACTCTTCCATAAAGCCCCACTCTGTGCAGTGTACGGCTTAAAGTGGTCCTATGGACAGATACTCCCATCTCCCTTGTGGATCTTTGCAGCTCATTCAGTGTTATCCTTGGTGTCTTTGTGGCATCTCTGATTAATGCCCTCATTGCCCAGTCTGTGAGTTTTAGTGGGCAGCCTTCTCTTGTCAGGTTTGTAGTGGTGCCATATTCTTTCCATTTTGTTATAATGAATTTAATGGTGCTCCGTGGTATATTCAGAAATTGTGATATTTTTTTATGATCCAACCTTGATCTATACTTCTCTAACTTTGTCTCTGGAGTGTTCATAGTAACATAGTAAATGACGGCAGATAAAGACCAGTATGGTCCATCTAGTCTGCCCAGTACGATGTCAAGAGTAGATACACCTGCCGCTCTGTGCAGGCCACCCCTCCCCATGTCTTTGTTTAGGAGTGAACCCACCACTCCATGTAGGACACCCCTATTTGTTGAGGAATTAGATGGTTCCATTTATTTTGATATTTTCTTGTTGCTGTAAAGGGATCCACTGTGTCTGTCCCATGCCCTTTTGAACTCTGCCACTGTGTTTGCCCCCACCACTTCCATTGGGAGGGCATTCCAAACATCCACCACCCTTTCAGTGAAAAAGTATTTCCTGACATTGCCTTTCAATTTACCACCTTGTAGCTTCATGTTATGCCCTCTAGTTTTGCAGCTTCTCTGTCTTTGGAAGAGGTTTGTTTGTTCATTATTTCTCTTTAAGTATTTAAAGGTCTGAATCACATCTCCCCTTTCCCTCCTCTCCTCCAAAGTGTACATGTTTAGGTCTTCAAGTCTCTTCTCATAAGGCTTCTGTCGCAGGCTCCAAATCATTTTAGTCGCCTTCCTCTGAACAGTTTCCAGTCTTTTTACATCCTTTGCAAGATATGGTCTCCAAAACTGACCACAGTATTCCAAGTGAGGCCTCACCAGTGACTTCTACAGTGGCATAATTTCCTCTCCCTTTCTGCTGTTATTTCCTCTTTGTATGTAGCCCAACATCCTTCTGGCTTTTGCCACTGCCTTGTCGCACTCTTTTGCCACCTTGAGATCTTCAGAAAATAATCACTCCAAGGTCTTTCTCCTGATCTGTGCACACCAATCTCTCGCCCCCTATCACGTATCGCCCTTGGATTTCTGCTACCCAAGTGCATGACTCTGCACTTCTTTGCATTAAATCTTAATTGCCAAGGATTAGACAATTCTTCCAGCTTTTGTAGATCATTCCTCATGTTAACTACTCCCTCGGGAGTCCACTCTGTTGCAAATTTTCGGGTCATCTGCCAAAGACAGACTTTTCCATGCAGTCCTTCAGCAATATCACTCACAAATACATTGAACAGTGCCGGGCCGAGGACCTTGGTCTTCATGTTGTTTGCTTAGTGGTGTTGCAGTATCAGGGGCCTTTCAGAACAGGTATATTTATACAGGCATCATGTGACACTGATTGCACACAGGTGAAGGGCCGGATTTACCTTGAGTGAGGCCCTACGCCAACAAAAATTGTGGGCCCCCAGCAGGGGCGGCCCAAGGGGGGTGCGGGGCCTCATTTGCATAAGGGGCCTCATTGCATAAATATTTGCATAATGTTACCATATACTAACTTTTAGTAAACGTGCCTCTTAATGAGTGTATGGATAAAGAAAGACTAAAAGATTTCTACATTACTATAATCCAGTGCCAACTGCCAGACACATTAGGAACTACTACAAACACTGCCCATTTAGAACCCATAGTAAACCCGCCGTATCCTAACAGCACTACCAAGACTCACAAAGCACCATACTCTACCAATCAAAAGGCAACACTGCAAATATTAAACCAATACATTTCAGAGAACAACAATACATGACCTACTGGGGAAAGAGAACAAGTGGCAATGTCAAATAGGAATTATATAAACAGAACACCTCAGCTCAGTTACACATGCAGAACATAGACCATCACCAAACAAGTAATCACAATTTAGAAACAGGAAGACAATAATTAAACTGGGAATCCCAAAAGTCAAACTTGGAATGTACAACACTGTAGAAATAAAACTATACATTAATTTGCTCTTGTACTAAACAAAGCGCAGACGTTAATGATGCACATTTACCAGAGCTGACATATTCCAATTAATAAATTCAAAATAAAGAGATATTTTTCTACCTTTTGTGCATTTTTTTCAGCTGCAATTGCTCAAGCCACTTTCTTCTGGTTTCTTCGTGTCTTCTGCTAACTCTCCATCGTCTGCTGTCCATTTGTCCTTTCTTCTCTCTTCTAGATTTTTTTCCATTCTCTCTCTACATCTGCTTTAACATACTATCTTTCTCCTTTTGCTCTTTCCTCATTCCTATTTCATCCACTCAAATTTTACCCCTCCATCCTCAATCCCCACTTACTCTCCCAATACCCGGCCAATTGTAGATTTTTTATCCCTCCCACACAAAATATTTTTCCCTTCTCCATTTTACTCTTCCAGCCCCATCCCATTCTAATCCTCCCCCAACATCAGCTCACTTCTAGTTCCAGCCTCACCCAGCATCCATTCCCTTCTAGTCCCTGCATCAGCCCATTTCCAGTCCTAGCCACCCATCAGCCCATTTCCAGTCCTAGCAACCCCCCAACCCAATACCAGTCCTAGCCCCCCATCAACCCACTTACAGTCCTTAACCCCCCATCACCCCATTTTCAGTTTAAGCCCCCCCTATAACCCATTACCAGTCCTAACCCCCCATCAGCCCACTTCCTGTCCTAACCCCATCAACCCATTTCCAGTCAGCCCCCCATAGCCCATTGCCAGTCCTACCCCCCCCCATCAGCCCACAGCCCATTACCAGTCCTAACCCCATCAGCCCACCTCCAGTTTTAACCCCCAGCCCATTTCCAGTCCTAGCCCCCCCATAGCCCATTACCAGACAACCCCCATCAGCCCACAGCCCATTACCAGTCTTAACCCCCCCAAAGCCCATTACCAGTTCTAAACCCCCCCAACAGCCCATTACCAGTCCTAACCCCATCAGCCCACCTCCAGTCTTAACCCCCCAGCCCATTTCCAGTCCTAGCCCCCCCATAGCCCATTACGACAGCCCCATCAGCCCACAGCCCATTACCAGTCTTAACCCCCCCAAAGCCCATTGCCAGTTCTAAGCCCCCCCAACAGCCCACAGTCCATTACCAGTCCTAACCCCATCAGCCCACCTCTAGCCTTAACCCCCCAGCCCATTTCCAGCCCCAGCCCCCCCAATAGCCCATTACCAGTCCTACCCCCCCATAGCCCATTACCAGTCCTACCCCCCCCAGCCCATTTCCAGCCTCAGCCCCCCCAATAGCCCATTACCAGTCCTACCCCCCCATAGCCCATAACCAGTCCCACCCCCCCCCCCCCCGTCGGCCTAAAGTAAAATTTAATTTAAAAAAAAACCTGCTGGCTGCCGCCGCGGGGCCCCCTCTGCTGCCGCGGCAGCACGGACTGACCCGCGGGGGCCCCCTCTGCAAGCTGACTCCGTCGGTCCATCGATCCCTCCCTCCCTCCGTGCACGCTGTGAGAGGCGCGAAGGGAGAGTGTCTCCTCGCGTCTCTGTTAAGCCCGCAGGGGCTGATGGGAAATTTCCCATCAGTCCCTGCGGGCTTAACAGAGACGCGAGGAGACACTCTCCTTTCGCGTCTCTCACAGCCTGCAGCCTGCACCCTGCACGGAGGGAGGGAGGGAGGAACGAACCGACGGCTTCAGCTTATAGAGGGGGCCCCCGCGGGTCAGTCGGTGCTGCCGCGGCAGCAGAGGGAGCCCCGCGGCGGCAGCCACCAGGTTTTTTTTAAAATTGTATTAAAAAAAATTAACTTGTTCTTTTTTTGTGGGCCCCTGCCGGCTGTGGGCCCTACGCCATGGCGTACATGGCGTATAGGTAAATCCGGCCCTGGGTGAACCCTAATCAACTAATTATGTGCCTTTTGAGAGGTTAATTGGTTGGACCAGATCTTACTTAAGGATTTCATAGCAAAAGGGATTGATAAATATGCACTCACAATTTTTCAGTTTTTACTTGTTTTTTTATATACACAAGGTATTTTATTGTCATTCCACTTCACCAATTTGGACTATATTGTTGTGTCCATTACCTAACATCCAAATGAACTTCCATTTTCATTCCAGGTTATACGTAATGCAAGAACATAGGACAAAAACTGAGGGGATGAATACTTTCACAAGGCACTGTACAAGACACATACATCTCTACTTATGACACACAAACCCGTTATACTCCTCACACCCACCCACACAGTCCTTGGCACCCTTCTGAGACACACTTTGGGGGTTATTTTAGCAGCCTTATTTGCCATTTCCATGAGGAAATTCCAGCATTTACATATGGAAAGGGCATCCATGTGTCAATGGTGTGCTTAGAAAGGGCTAAATTTACACATGGATGCCCATAAAGTATAAAAATTACAAGGGGCTAGGTTGGGGCATAATTAGGGCATGGCCTGGGCAGGCCAAAAATCTACTCGTGTATTCCCTATTTCATAAAGGGAATGCATTCATATAACCGAAATTGTTCCCACTGAGATTTACAGCTACTCCCTGACATGTATACTTTTTTTTAAAGTGCTCATTTTGGCCAGCCTTTTATAGGAGGGATTATTTATTTATTTACAATATTTATATATCACAATTTTGTAATGATTCAAAGCAGTTAACTATAACCATAAATCAATAAATAAAAATATAAACCACACAAGAAAGCATAAAATACAATAAAGTAACACACAATGGGCCTGATGCAGAGACACTCAATCCTGAGTCCAGCCCTCCCTACACGTACTGAGGGGTAGTGCAGGGAGCGCTGGATAGGGGCGGGAGGGAAAGGGCAGAGCAGGGGCAGGTCAAAGCACCCGGATGTACAGGACCTATTCAGGTCAAGGCCCTGTACGTCCAACAGGGGAGAGATAGACCTGTGACTTATTCCATCTCGGAGGTGGAATAAGTTCCACCGACTGCGGGGTTCAAGCCAGACAGCCCCACCAAACCAGCCGGGCAGATGCTGTGTCGGGCGGCGGGGAAACGAGGGTTTCCTCCGTTGCGGCACTTCAAACCTTCTGCTGGGTGTCCTGATGCCACGGTGACAGGATGCTATGGCACCAGCACACCAGCAGGACCATAGAGCAGGCTGGACGAGCCTTAGGGAGAACATCCTGCACCGCTGAATCGGGGCTAGGCCGGGCCATCTATGTGCCTGATCCTGCAACCACAGAATTGTCTAGCTCCTGTAGTTGCAGAATCAGGTGCAATTTGGGGCCGTCCATTTTTTAGATGTCTGGACGGCCCGGATGTGCCCCTGTTAGAATCAGGTTCAATAAAACATAAAATACAATAAAATAATATACACGTGGCAATAATAATAGTAATGAAACAATACATTAAACAACAACCCAGGAAATTCTAATCTAACAAAATGTGCCTTCAATTGCCTGCAAAATATCAATACATCATCCTCTTGTTTAAGTGCAGGCAGCAAACCATTCCATAAATTAAGATCTGCCACAGAAAAAATTCTATGGCAAGTTGCCTTCAAATGTAATGGACAGTTGAGGAATTTAAAGTCTTAGCATGCTGCGATTGAACTGTGTATTGAAAGGTGTGCCATTTCAACAAAGACCGTGACTGACAATTTCTCTTAGTTCTATGCCTTAAAGACTCACACAACCATCTTGAATCTAACACGATACAATATGGGTAACCAGTTCAGGTCATCCTGCAATGGGGTACATGGTCATGAGATCTAGCATTAAAAAAACACCTTGCAATAGAGTTTTGAAGAATCTGCAGTGGTTTCAATATAACCATAGGCAAACCTACATAGAGCAAATTATAATAGTCTAAAAAACCAGACATCATAAACTGTATTGTCGTTTGAAAGTTAGACTACTCTAAAAAAGGCTGTTTACCAAATCTACCTGGGACTTGCTCTTTAGAATTCATACCACACCTGCCAAGGCTGGTCAGATATCCAGATATGGAATTATCCAATGCCAGGAGCGAGACTTTTTGACCAGCCCTGTTTTTGAACTCACACACCAAACCACCATAGTATCTGTAATCCCCGATTCTACCCATCAAAATCTGTGCTGCAGGTCCCATCATGCATCAGGATGAAGTTTTCAGAAATCCCAGGACTTACCCAGAATCTCCCCCTGCAACTGCTTTACTTGACTGCTCTGGATATCCTCAAATTCATGTCCTTAGTACCTCTGAATATCGCAATATTCTTACCCAGTAATATTTGGTTCCATTTTCCATCAGATATGCTTTGTATCTAAAATCTGGCAGCAAGTTCAAAACAGGGGTTAATTTTTATTTTATAATGTAATAGAAAGCAATAATTCTAATTTCTGTGCAGCGTGCAGCATGATCCCTCTCACCAAGAGCTTTATTCCTGCTTTACAGGAGCTCTAATGTGGATAGCTCACTCAGACGTATGCTGAGATTTTGTAGGGACTGTTGCTGAATTGCTGACTCTGCTGGGCACTCAAATCCATGAGACAGACTCTTGGGTGCTAACATGGCTGGTGCAAGGATATTAGATCCTCTAGGTGACCTTCAGTCCTGTGCCTCCTCCCGATTATCTTTCATGTCCCTGAGTTTTTCATAATTAAACTCAATAATCATGATTATCCCACATCACCCATCCCAGAAATATCCTATAAAAATGCATAAATGGGCATTACACTCTAAATATCAAACTTTGTTTTGCATGTACACATTAATGAGTGCAATTTCCAAAAGCCATTGACCTGGGTATTTCTTCAGCACTAAAAATCTATCAGCTATTTTGTGCCCTTCATTCTCAGAATGCTATGGGGCATGTTTGCTAAAGGTTAACACACATTAAGGAAGTTAACATGCATTAAGTGCCACTGCACCTATAGAAATAAAAGGGCTCTGGGCACATAATGCCCGTTAATTCAATAATATGCACTTAATCCTTTAGCATACATTCCCCTATGTTACTCGACACTCCATCTTATAAACTTATATGTTTAAAGAATTACGAGATCGCATGTTTTCTGTAGCAGAACTCTCCCTCTGGAATGCGCTGCTATTGGAATCACACAATATATCACATATTGCTGAATTCTGAAAGAACTTAAGGTGCACTTATTCCAGTAGGCTTTTCTGGATTCATTTTTAATATTACTGTATTTGCATAGGTGACTCAAGCATCACTGTTGCAAGTGATCAGGTTGTTTTCTTGATCATTATGTTTCATCGATGTATGTTGTATTTTATGTTATAGTTTCATGTCATAGTTTTAGTTGATGAATGTAATTAATGTTAGTTTTATTGGATTCTGCTTAAATTTATTTGATTTTATGGGGACAACATTCAAAAGGGTTTAGCTGATTAGCAAGTCCTAGCTGATATTCAGCAGCACTAACCAGTTAGTGTCACTGAACATCATCATAAACTGCCTTAGAAATGTGCAGTTTGTGTTGAGGCAATCAGTGGGCAGAGCTGGGGTCGTCCCAGTGCTTATTCGGTTAATGGTGATAGTCAGCCATTCGCCAGATAGGTAAATGACATAAAGTTAGGCCAAGTCAATTGCTGTTCTAACCTTATGCGGTTAAGTGCACTCATGCCAGGCCCGTACCGCCATAAATATGCCCAGTGCGGCTTGAACATCTGGTGCTTCCCCCCCCCCCCCCCGATTTGTCCTTTGCCTCATGCCCATCATCTCCCCATCTTATCTCCATGTCTCCAGCCAGTTCACCACCGCTGCCACTTTTAGGGTTCCCATGTGGCAGCAGCGAGACCTCCAAAAAAGGAAAACACACACGTCTCTGATTCCGCGCTTGCATGCTGGCCTGATCCCCCTCCTCTGACGTATGCTCGCCTTAAAGGACAGAGACCAGACCAGCCATTCAAGTGCGCAGCTGCAAAGATCTGGTCTGGTCCCGCCACCGCCAAAGGAACCCTAAAAGCAGCAGCGAGGCAAGGGCAGCGTGGGGGGGAGCCAAGGCCGGCATCACCAAATGTGCCCCTATTTTTTTTGTGCTCTGTGCGGCTGCACCACTTGCACAGGGCTAGGCATGGTGCTGACCCATGCTGACTGCAGCAATCGCAGATAGCATGAGCCACAAAGTCCTGTGCTAAACATGAAGTGCTGTTGTTACCTACATTCCACCCCTGACCTTCCTGGTCCTTGCCCATGGTGCCCTACGAGTTAGCACAGAAACATAGAAACATGAGGACAGAAAAAGACCACATGGCCTATCTAGTCTGCCCTTCCATATCAACCACTACAACAGCCTCCTTTTTTCCTTTAGAGATCCTCTGTGCTTGTCCCATGCTTCTTTGAATTCAGATACTGTCCTCATCTCTACCACCTCCACTGGGAGACTATTCCGTGGATCCATCACTCTTTCTGTAAAGAAATATTTCCGCATATCACTTCTGAATCTATCCCCCTTCACCCTCATCCCATGTCCCCTCATAGCAGAACTTGCTTTCAATTGAAAGAGGCTCTCCCCCTGAACATTTATGCCACAGAGGTATTTAAACATCTCAATCATATCACTTCTATCCCGCCTTTCCTCTAAGGTGTACATATTAAGATCCTTAAGTCTGTCCTCATATGCTTTATAACTATTTTAGTAGCCACCCTCTGTACTGACTCCAGCCTGTTTATATCCTTTTGAAGGTGCGGTCTCTAATACTACAATCCTTTCACCTGCTGCTCCCTATGCCTGGAACAAACTACCTGTATCTATGTGTCACGTTTCTTCTCTCCCCCTTTTTAAATCCAGGTTAAAGGCTCATCTCTTTGAGGTTGCGTTTGACTCCTAATCCCTTGTTCTTTTTACCTTTCCCTATTTTCACCTTTGTTCTCTTCTATTGTACTGTCTGTCTTTATTAGATTGTAATCTCTGATGAGCAGGGACTGTCTTTTATATGTATCTGTACAGCGCTGCATACGCCTTGTAGCACTATATAAATCTTTAATAGTAGTAGTAGTAATTTTATGCTCTTTGACCCTGTGGTACTGTGGCGTTTGATGGGAAGGGGTTTTCTTTTAAAACACGGAACAGGCAACAGTTCAGGGAAAAAATAATTATCTTTGTTCTGTCCCAACTTGTTAAACCTTCACAAAGTGAAAGCACAAGACAGACAGCAGTTCAGGGAAAACAAAAGTAGCTTTTTTCTGCCCCAGCTTGTTAAATCTCCACAAGCTGGTTCTCCTGGCTCTTCCTCCAGCCCCAGTTAAAGCTCCTACCTCAGAATTCCTTTGCACGGCTTGCCTTGGAAGGACTTCTGTCTCTACAGGCCTCTCTCCCTCCTGCAGCCTGCTGGGTTCTTAACCTCTCCCTGAACTCTGGGCTGCAGATTCTCTTAAAGGGGCCTGTTGATAATCCCTCGGAGAAGGACAGGTAACATTCTATAGACCTCACCACCTTCATAAAACACCTGAAGACACACCTATTCATAGAGCACTTCAACCCCATCACATAACCTTTCCTCAGATGAAAAATACCAGAAGATGACCTCTGTTCATAGTCCACATTTGTATATAATTATGACCTCAAGAGTGATCAATTGCATGTTGTATATAGTGTAATTCCTACATTCCTCCTTTACTCATTGTTATAATGTAAATTTAATTAATGTTCTCTGTAAACCGCCTTGACCCGGTGAAAGGCGTATATAAATAAATAGACCCCCCCCTCCCTTTCACTATCCATTTTACAACAGAACACAGCTGAACAGTGTAGAGCAAGCTCTCTTCTCTGCTGCTTTCCACATAATTACTCCATCACAAGCAATTTATTTGTGTGGTTTGCTCTTCAATTTGATCTTTTATTTATTGTGTTGAGTCATCACCCTCAGTAAAAGCTTCCCGTTCAGTGTTATTTAGATGAAAATCAGTCACATCTCACAATGTCAGTATCAACTTCACCTCTGAGTACTAAGGCAAAAAAGCAGGAAATTGTACTTACTCTGTCTCTAGGGTCATAAATGTTTCAAAACTACTCTTTTCAGAAATAGCTTCCTGTTTAAGATATATCTAGAGGAGAATTATCAAACGAAAAATTGAGTGAACAGCTAATTAATCCCAATAAATGTCACATCTAGGTATGGCAGAGAACTGGGGATCACAGAAGAAAGGGTTTCTATTTCTCAATCTCATGCTTTGTGGCGGTGACCTTAATCTTCTCAAACCAAGCAAGGGAAAAATGGCACAACTGAAATTCTAGGTGTGGCAGAATTGAAGCTTACAGGGAAATTAAGGCTGCTAAGTTAGCAGTGGAAAGAAGGTGTCCATCATCAACATCCTTTCTGCACAGGGACTCATAGCAGCACTGAGGGCTATGCATAAGATTCCTCAGACAGGGGTGTATTGCCTCGCCACAATATTAAATTCAAGATCAAAGGCTAACACACTGTGTAATAAAGACAAGCAGTTTATTTATAAAACAAAGGAAAGATAACTTAAAAGCATGTAATTCACTTATTTACCTATAATTAGTTAGAAAAGATAACTAGAAAGCAAGTAATTACAGGAGAATGATACATCACCGATAGAGTTATGAAGTTCATCTCATGCCACACTTCGACTAAATTGATCCTTGATTCAGCCAGGCAAGAGAGACTTCTCAATCGGGAGATTTTCCAGGCAACACCCTTGTTTGCTCCATGGAAGAATACAAGAGGTTATGCACCCAGCGTCCCTGAGTGAAAGTATACACATGGATAAGGACTAGAGGAAGGGAAAATTCTGGGATGGGATCCAGAAAGAGCATGGAGAGAAAGAAAGGATCCCACAGAATCTTTTTACTTCACTTTTGTTGCCTGAGGAGTCATGTGCAGGGATCTTCTGCTAGTTTCCAGATGAGTAAGGACCCAGACTCAAATAGATATAGCGAACAGTGGTACAAATTCTTCTCATGTAATTCTTGCAATATAGGAAGGTCCAAAAAAGAAGGGGACCACTTGCAGTTGCTCCCAGGTCTTCCATAGTGGAGCCTTTATAGCTCAGGGCCTTTTCCAAAATCATTATTTGGGGGCCCTTAATTTAAACTTATGCCACTGATAGCAAAGCTAGAAAAGGACCCCAGGAAATGGAGGAGTAGCCCAGTCGTTAGAGTAACAAGCTGAGAACTAGAGAAGTCAGGATTCAAATCTCACGGATGTTCCTTGTGACCTTGGGCAAATCACTTCACCCCCTCAAACACAAGGTTCTGTTTACTAATGTATGTTAAACAGTTAACACATGTAAGACCTTATGTACAACTCATGGAAATGTTCCTGGGTTAGTACTCATTTCTGCAAAATTTAGCTAGAGATGCAAAAGAGCTCTTAGCTGCTCTCTGGATAAGATGTATAGTTAGGTTAGGCCTTCAGAATAGCAGGCCTAAATTAAATGGATAGCAGCGGGAGTGGCAACCAGCACTGACCACCTATATTTAGGGCTGCTGACTATAGGTATTCATTTATATACTATGGAGCTAATTTTATTTAAAAAAATCAATTTCTGTGTATAAAGTCTGTCCTAATGTAGAATAGAGCTTTTATAAAGCCACACGACTGCACAAACTTATAAAAAAGTAGGCATCCGGAAAGTGTTTTTGCAAGTTGTGCACAGATGTCCGTGGGGCAAGTTTGGGTTGAGTGGAGACGGAGTTGCAATATATATGCATATTTCATAAGATACGCATAGATCTGCAGAGAGTACACATACCAAATGATAATTACACTTACCTGGTAATTGTAGTTCCTTGAGTGACGACAGTTCAGTCCTCTACCTCTGGGTTGTCACCCTCCTCCTGCAGCTTGGAGACTGGCACATCAGAATTCTGACATCACTGGATATAGCCTGCTGTACACTCCCATCAGCCTCAGTGTGAACTATTAACAAAGCAGACTCAAAGGAGCAAGAAAACCGGCATCACTCGCAGCTGCCAAGTCAAGCCGGTAATGCTTGCTGAAGGTATGTAGCGACGACCAAGTAGCCACCCTGAAAATGTCCCCTGGCGGAACCAAGCTGTGTTCCGCCCATGACGACGCCTGTGCTCTGGTGGAATGCGCCCGCAACCCAGTCGGTACCACCCGACCGTGAAGTAGATAGGCTGAAGCAATCACTTCTCGAATCCATCTGGCAATGGACGCCTTCGCCACCGCCTCTCCCTTGCGAACTCCTCCAAACAACACAAACAACCGATCAGATTTGCGAATAGGCTGAGAAACCTTCAAGTACTGCTGCAAAGCCCTCTTTACATCCAAAAGTTGCAAACCGCTCTCCTGATCGCCGTTGTTCAAAGAACCCAGGACTGGCAGGGAAACCTGGCTGAGGTGAAAGGGAGAAACCACTTTCGGCAAAAAAGACGGAACTGGACGCAACACCACCTTTCCTCTAGAAAAAAACAGAAACGGTTCTCTACAAGACAACGCCTGAAGTTCCGAAATACGCCTCGCTGAACAGACGGCCACTAGAAAAACCGTCTTCAAGGTCACATCCTTCACCAACACCCGACACAATGGTTCAAAGGGCGGCTTGGACAAAGCTGTTAATACTAAATTAAGATCCCAAGGCGGAACCGTCACCCTATGCGACGGACGCAATCTCGAAATTGCTTTGAGAAAACGCAAGACGTCCGCATGGTCCCCAAGCGCCACGCCCTGCACCTTCCCACGATAACAAGAGAGGGCCGCCAATTGTACCCACAGAGAACTGGCCGCCAGACCCTTATCAAAACCATCCTGTAGAAAACTTAATATTGAGGGAACGGAGACCGTAGCCGCCCGGATCTGCCTCCTCGAACACCAATCCTCAAATATCTGCCAGATACGAATATCCGCCAGTGACGTGGACTGTTTCCTAGCTCTAAGCATCATTGCAATGACAGCGGGGGAATAACCCTTCTTCCTCAACCTGGACCTTTCAATGGCCATACCGTAAGCGAGAACTGATCCACTTGCGGTGAAGAGAGGCCCCTGGCGCAAAAGATCCGCCCTTACGGGTAACCGCCAAGGATCTCCGTTCATTAGACACACCAGATCCGCGTACCACGGTCTCTGCGGCCAGTCTGGTGCCACCAGGAGAACCTGTCCCAGATGAGCTCTGATCCTCTGAACTACTCTGCCGATCAAGGCCCACGGAGGGAAAACATACAGAAGACCTGTGGTTGGCCACCGCTGCAACGACGCGTCTATACCTTCCGATATCCTTTCTCTCCTTCTGCTGAAGAAATGGGTGGCCTTTGTTGACTGGAAGATCGCCATTAGATCCATTACTGGGCTCTCCCAATGATCCACTATCTGAGCAAACACGTCCGGGTGTAGTTCCCACTCTCCCGCATCCACTCGAACTCTGCTTAGAAAGTCGGCCATCACTTTGTCCTTTCCGGCAATGTGCGCTGCCAAAATTGCTGTCAACCAACTTCCTACCCAAGCGAATAAGAGATCTGCTTCCTCTTCCATGGCCGCACTCCCCGTGCTGCCCTGCCGATTGATGTAGGCGACCGCCGCCGAATTGACAGACAGAACTCTCACCGCCCAACCTACCATGGCAGCCTCGAAGGCCTGAAGTGCCTGCCACACTGCTCGAAGCTCCAGGCGATTGATCGACCATGAATTCGCCAGAGGCGACCAAAACCCCTGTGCGAACCTGCCTTCGCAGTGGGCTCCCCAACCCGCGAGGCTGGCATCCGTCAATACTGGCAGCCAGTCCGGCTGCTCCAGAGGCATCCCGGTCGCCAGAGAAGCTGGAAGCAACCACCACCGTAGCGACTGTCTGACCTTGAACGGACATGGGAGGCGCTTGCTCAACGAATCCACTTGATGTGACCACCGGCGAAGGAGTGATCTCTGTAGAGGGCGCATATGTACTTTGGCCCAAGGCACTGCTTCTAGAGTCGCTGCCAAGGTCCCCAGCACTCTGAGGTAAGACCACACCGAAGGGGCCGGAGATGTTCTGAACTTGAGAACCAAACCCCTGAGACCTTGGGCCCTGCGTTCCGGCAGGAAGACCAGCCCTTTCTTCATGTCGAACTGCACCCCCAGATACTCCAGGTCCTGTGAGGGCTCCAACCGACTCTTGCCCGGGTTGACCACCCAACCGAGACTCTGTAGAAATTCCACTACTCTGCCTGTCACCTGAACGCTCTCCGCCTCGGACTTGGCCCGGATCAACCAATCGTCGAGATAAGGATGCACCAGGATTCCTTCCTTGCGCAACGCCGCCGCCACTACCACCATTATCTTGGTGAAAGTGCACGGCGCTGTTGCCAGACCGAAGGGCAACGCCTGGAACTGATAGTGTACCCAAGGAAAGGCAAAGCGCAGAAACGTTTGATGAGTCGACCAAATGGGAATGTGTAAGTACGCTTCCTTGAGGTCTAAAGACGTCAAATACTCCCCTTGCCTCTCTGCCACAATGACCGACCGGAGGGTCTCCATCCGAAAATGTGGAACCCGTTAACAACGGTTTACGCCCTTCAGATCCAAAATAGGCCGCAATGTCCCGCACTTCTTTGGCACCACGAAATAAATGGAGTACTGACCCACGCCGTACTCTGCTTTTGGCACATCCACGATGGCACCCAATTGCAGAAGCCACTGTAAAGTACTTTGAATTGCCAAGATTTTCTTCTGACCTCTGCAGGGAGACATGACAAAGGAGTCCTGCACCGGACGCGCGAATTTCAGCGCGTAACCCTGACGAATGACTTCTAACACCCACTGATCGGATGTGATGTGGGTCCAAGCAGAAAGAAACTCTCGCAGCCGCCAGCCTAACGGAGGCCCTTCCGCTGGGACCCGCCTCAATTCATTGCGGCTTCCGAGCTGCCGAGGCGGCATTTGAGGAGAAGCCCCTATGTGCTCCTTGAAAACCTCGGAATCCCTGACCTCGCGATGAAAAGCGACCCCTCTGCGAGTTCCCAAAATGCGGTGACCGAAATCTCCAGAAATCTCGTAACTGACCCCGAAAGCTCTGACTGGACTTTCCCTGCTTCGGCTTATCCTCCGGCAACCTACCAGTCTTGGACTCCCCGAGGTCCTTTACCGACTTATCCAAATCTTCCCCAAACAGCAACCTACCCTTAAAGGGTAACTTGCCGAGATGAGACTTGGAGGAGCCATCAGCTGACCAATTTCGCAACCACACAGACCTGCGTGCGGCCACCACCGAAGCCGTGCTATTCGCGAGAGCCCTAATGAGGTCGTAATGAACATCCGCTAGATATGCCACTCCGGACTCCAAACGGCCCAGCTCCTTAAGCTCTTCCAGGTCTAGGTGCGGAGAAAGACAGAGCTTTTGGACCCAGCGTAGACAGGCCCATGCAACCCAAGCCCCACAGATTGAGGCCTGCAAGGATAGCGCGTCCGCATCGAAAACCTATTTCAGCAGACTATCAACCTTACGGTCTTGCGCATCTTTTAAGGCTGCACCACCTTCCACCGGTATAGTGGTCTTCTTAGTTACTGCTGCCACTGCCGCATCCACCCTAAGCGAGCGGAATCTCTCTTTATCCTCATCGGCTAAGGGGTAAAGCCTATTCGTCATGTGTATACCCCTGAGCCCCGCTTCTGGATGGTCCCATTCCTCCTGGATCATCTTGTCAACCACACGGTGAACCAGAAACACCACCCTGCTTGAATAACCGGATCCTCAACCTCTTCCTCACTAGTTGACTGTGCCGCGAGATTCAACATCTGCATAGACTCTGTGATGAGAGCTGCCAGCTCCTCCCTACGGAAGACCCTTATGATCTTTGCCTGATCCTCAGGTTCTTGGATCTTGCCCTCTTACAGATCCTCCAACCCATCCTCACGCTCCCATTCAGAGTCCTCTACCTCCGGCCAATCGCTCTCCGTGGAAGATAGAGCTCGGGTCCGCGCTTTCTTAGGAGCCAACGGTCCGCAGCCCTTACCTTCCGCGTCTGCTTGCTGAGATGAGCCAACAAGCAGCCACGTCGCTGCAAGCAAAAGGCCTGATGCATCATTAATATAAAATCTGGACAAAAGTCCCCTATATCTGCCAACCCTGAAGCTGGGATAGCTCCGGACGATCCTGTGGCCCCTTCCAGAGCGTATCCTTGCACTGCCGACAGCACTGAATTCGACTCTGGCCCAGCTGGCGTCCCCTGCACCTCCAGGGACTCTTTGATCTCCATCTGAGAATTCCACCGCGGAGGATAGGGAAGTACAGCCGCAGCAGATGCCAGACTCAGCCACCGTGCCTCTCCGGGTGCCGCAAACCACGCACTGCGGCCTTGAAGCCATAAGGCTGCACATGCCTGCCCAGAAATAAAGCTGTCTTTTTTTTTTTTTTTCAAACGTGAAAGAACGGACCGTACCCCTACCGCTATGCACCTGAAGGACAAGGGACCGTGAACTACCTGCCGACCCGGCATGAAACTCCCCCCTCCCTCTAGGGAATTTCCCGCCCAAAACAACGATCAAACTATAAGAAAAATAAAAAACAAACAAAAGGGCAAACTAAAAGGGAAAAAGCCTCCTTCTCCAACCGAAAGAAGCCACCGGGCTGGGGAAAATAAAAACCGCTAAAGCACGGCTGCCCTCGTTCCCCTCCTGTGCGGCAGCCACGCGATCCCGCTTAAAATGGCCGCCGCTCGCTGCAGAGCGGAAAGGAAGAAAAGGGCGCCAAAATAGCTTACCCTCTGTTATCACTCCCCAGCCCCGCTGAAAGAATGAGGCTCCGCAGCTCCGACAGCCTGAACCCGGTGCACTGCCTACTGGTCAGGACCGCCTTGCTTGACGATTGTCCCCCAGCGATCCGGCATTCACAAAGAGGCAGGGCCACCGGCGTTCCTAGCACCTTAACCACGGTGCGCCGGTCACTCACCGGCTCACCACAGCTGCAATTCCCTCTAGCAGTGCTGAGCCGGAGAGATGGGATCGCAAACCGAAGACTCTCCCCCGGAATGTCTGGGAGGAGAGATCTCCCGGTTTCAGCAAGCGCTGTAATAGATGGCAGGGAGCAGGTAATAAAGATTTATTTATTTAAAATTTTTCTTCTTCTTTTTTTTTTTAAAGGCACATCACCACCTTTTTAGCCTTTGAGATCCAATTAGCCAAATTAAAGCCCCAATTCACCTAATCTAGCCTACAGATTCCTTATCTGTTCCTCTAGTGAGCCTCAGCCCAGGCTCACGACATCCTCCTGCTGCATGGAGACTGGTCACACTGGGGCTGATGGGAGTGTACAGCAGGCTATATCCAGTGATGTCAGAATTCTGATGTGCCAGTCTCCAAGCTGCAGGAGGAGGTTGACAACCCAGAGGTAGAGGACTGAACTGGAGGAACGATAAGGAATTTACACCTTTTTCAGAGCAGGTGTACAGTTGTGCTAAGGCATTTGCACGCTATTGGGGCTCGTTGTGGGAGCCTATTTTATAAAGGCCCATAGGTGCCTATATGGTTTTAATAATCAGATTAAAAAAGACAACTGTTTCCAACTGTGACATAGGTACTATACTATAGAATTATTCTTTATGTGTGCTAGTAACTGCCTCATATATAAATATGTGTTGTATTTAGTATATATTATGTAAGCTGCTGTTACAGCCATTGGTTTGCTGGAGGTATACAGAATCAAGCTCTCAAAATAAATAAATACAATAAATATGCCATATGTCCTCCATTCAGATGATGCTTTCTAGCTTTATAGCACTGTCTGTCTTGTCTGTTCATCCCTGGAGAAGACTTGCTAACTATGTGATAGTGCACTTTAACCCTTTACCCCTTTACAGAGCAGTAGCAGCCTCAAACCTTTTACTGAACGGCGTGAATATGAACTGTATGCAGTCTGTCCCCTGGTGTCCAGCATTGCTTGGCTGGATGATGAGTACGTCACCCATCTTTCTAACAAAAACAATTGTACCTTGCATAATGTTCTTCTACTGGACCGACTCCTTAGCAGCATAGCCAGCTGATTAAATTGTCTCTCTTCGTGTTCATGCTAAATGCCACCCATTAAATAACCATCTCTTTAACTGGGCTAATTAGGGGGAGAGCTGTACCAGGTGTAATCATTACAGCACTACAGTGGGCATTAGAAGCATGAGAATGATAAGTATGCTCTTCTTGAAAATCTCATGAACATATTCACGGTTTAGGCTCTTCCAGCAAAATACAAATTGCTTTTTCTTAATACCTTTAATTAATTGCATCTGCAGAAAAAGCTCTGTTTGAAGTGAAACTCTGTTTATGCTGTCCATTAATGCTCCTAATTTCATTCATAGCTCACCAATTACCTAATTTGATGAGTTAGACCTTATCCTAGTGCTGAGCTTCTGATCTCTGGGAGTGGAGGAGTGGCCTAGTGGTTGGGGCAAGGTACTTCAGGCCAGAAGGTCAGGGGTTCAAATCCCACTAGAGGACAGCAACCTTGGGCTGGAAGGACTGGGGTTTCTAGTCCCACAGGTGCTCCTTGTGGTCTTGGGCAAGCCACTTAACCCTCCATAGCCCATGTTCCCTGTAAAATAGTTATCTCCAAGTTATCATGCCCTGTTCAATGTAAACTGCACTGATGCAGAATAGCATGGTATATAAGAGAATATAAATAATAAATAAAATCTCCTAATTCAATGCATTTTGGGACATCCGAATAAAAGGTTAGCAGTACTTTACAGCACTTCTCAGTTCTGGTCCCCGAGGACACTCCCACTTCTGATTATTGCCACATACGTGCGATATCTGCATACACGTGAACAAAGACCCTGGTAGATATGCATGTTTTGGTTACTTCTGAAGACAAGCCTGGGGACTACGATCTAGAAACCCTTACTGCGGAGGATTTAATAGCCTAGGAATAGCCAAAAGACTGGCCCATTAAATGTGAGACCTGTTTTATGCTGTTTAAAATCAACAACATTGGACTGGCCTACGACAGCCTCATACACAGTGACTGGTTGAATTTCTTTCTTTTTTTTATTTTATTTTTAATTTTGCAATACAAATAATTACAAAGAAATAACAAACTAAGGATAAATTTAAAAAACAAGCAGCACAATACAGGAGAGGCCAAGAATAAGAAAAGAGAGTACTACTATTACTACTACTATACCTCACCCTATCAGGAAATTTGAAAAGAGTTATAAAAAAAAAGCTGGTTTCTATTCCATTGCCTTTAGTAGCATGGGACATAATAGAAGAGGATAGAGCAATAGAAATTGAAGTAGTCCTAGCATCCAAAACATATTTGCAGCCACAAGGAATCAATAAAACATAACTTTTACCCCACATTTTAATTAAACATGTGCAAGGAACCTGTAGAAAGAAAATGGCACCAGTACAATCACCACTTTGCGTTTGGTCCAAAAAGGCCTTATGCTTTGCTTGTGTGGGCCTAGATAAGTCAGGAAAAACTATAACTTTACAGCCAAGAAAACTAGCTTGTTTAAAGCAGAAATATAAATGTAGAACCTAGTTCCTATCAGATTCTACAGCAAATGGGTGGCCTTCATTGACAAAATGGACTGGAAAACCATTCACATCCAAACTATAAGGCTCCATCCTTCTATCAACATTAACACCTAAGCCACCTACAGTGTCCAAATACAAGGCCATAATCAAGAGAGACATAGGATCTTTAGATATTTGCAAAACATCTTCAAAATACTTCTTAAGCATGTCCATTGCAGTCAGTAGCAGAGACTTAGAGAAATTAACAAATTACAGATTTAAGTGCCAATTAAAGATCTCAATAAATTCCAATTTCTCATGAAAAAATATCTTATCCTTAATTAAAGCAGATTGACATTCTTACAGCTCACCCAGCTATTTCTCCATAATATCCATTCTTTTCCCATATCCTCCCAAGGTTTCCTTCTGTTTCATTTGAGTATTAAGGAAGCTAGAATTTTCAACCATGTTATCCAAACATGTCACCAAGGACCTCTCCAGGACATCAATCGCTCTCCAAACCTTGCCCAGTATTACCTCTTCAGTGTGTCCCCTGCAGCAGATCGCTCTTGTTCACCAAAGATGAGGAGCCCCTATTCCCCTCCACTGACTCCCCAGCAGAAACAGAGGTCAAAGGCATTGTGGGTCAAACTAGGTCTAGAACCGGAAACTACTCAGCAACACAAGGAACTAGTAAAGTGCATTTCAGCATTATAGCATCTTGCCAAGAACCCAGCACACATTTGCTTCCAGATCGAAGAGGAATTTCGTGAGTCTCAGGGCATAGTGAGATCTCACAATTGCTGAGAGGAGGCCCTCCAATGCCAGCCTCTCACACCAGAGGCACAACATCAGTCACAGGAACCACGTACCAAGCAATCGATCACTAGACTATGATGGGTGAAGAAACTTGCTCTGTCAGGTAAGGTTATTTATTTTATTTATTTATTCAGTGTACATTTGTAGCCCGCTGCTTCCAGCAATCAGCAGCGGTTGCTATACATGGTAAGGGTGGCTGTACCGGCCAGGAATTAGAAGGATATACATTGTGATTGGGAGAGAGAGATGGTACACAGCAAACATAGGGTTACAGATTACAGTTGATCGATGGGAAACACTTCACACAGGATATATTATGTACATATTTACACATAACCTGAATGCATTTCTCGTTGTGAAGTTACATGGGGTACAGTAGCTTTCCCACGCATGGTAGACAATTGGTGGTGGGATACAGTGGTAGTGGGGTACAGTGTCTAGGTTACATTGTAATGCGATTGGAAGAGGTGCGTCTTAAGTTTTTTTCTGAAGTCTTTCAAGTCACAGTTTGCACGTAGTTCGCATGGCAGCCGGTTCCAGAGTAGTGGAGCTATAAGTGAGAATGCTCTTTTACTTGTACATGCATTAACATTTCTGATGCACTTTGGGGGACAGAGGGTATTGAGGTTTACTGTTCTTCTGCTCCTGTTGTTGGGTAGATTGGAGATTAGGCTGTTGAGGTGTGAGGGTGCTAAGTTATGAATGAGTTTGAATGTAGTGACTAACATTTTGTATTGAATGTGGGCCACAATGGGGAGCCAATGTAGCTCAATTAGTACAGGTGTAATGTGCTCAGAGAGGCCTTTTTGCATAATGATTCTGGCAGCAACATTTTGTGCCAATTGCAGAATATTTATAGTTTTCTTTGGCAAGCCTTGCAGTATGGCATTGCAATAGTCTAGATGTAGAATGATGAGTGCTTGTGCGACTGACCTGAAGTCGGCATGATCGAGGATGTTACGTAAGGGCTGCAAGACTCTTAATTTGTGGAAGATGGCCCGATTGGTATTTCGAAGGTGTTTGTCCATATATAGGTTGTTGTCAAGCATCACTCCTAGATATTTTATCTCAGTCTTGATGTTGTAAATGTTATTGTTCATGGTGACCGTTGCTGGGGGCTTGAAGCCCGGTTTCCTGGAGATACACATTGCTTCTGTTTTTTTTGTGATTTATGGACATGTTATTTCGTTGCAGCCAGGTTTGTAGCTCAAGTAGGCATTTTTCAAGTTTGTTGAGGTTTGGGTTATTTACGTCGAGTTGTGTATATAGCATTAGGTCATCTGCGTATATATGGTAGTTGATCTCGTGTTCCTGGAAAATCTTGCATACAGGTTGTAGGTATAAGTTGAATAGGAGGGAGGAGAGGACAGAGCCTTGCGGAATGCCTTGAGTTTGTGGGAAGGTGGCTGCCTTGTCATTGTTGAATTGGACCTGCTGCATTCTGTTGGTTATGTAGGAGGAGAACCATTTTAGCGGGGTACCTGAAATGCCTATGGACGCGAGTCGCTCCAGAAGTGTGGGGTGATGCACGGAGTCAAAGGCAGCTGATATATCTATGAATATAAGCATATACATCTTGCACTTGTTTTCTAGACCTTTGAGTAGGTTGTCCATTAGGGCTAGCAGGAGAGTTTCTACACCGTGATGTTGACGAAACCCGTATTGATGGACATCAAGGGCGTTTGCGTCGTCAATGTGGTCCTGCAGCTGCTGTTGAACTGCCTTTTCAATAATCTTGGCGAGGAAGGATATACTTGATATTGGGGCGGTAGGAGGTTGGGTCGTCCTTATTGAGTGCTTTGTTTTTCAGAATGGGTCGTATGAGTGACTTTTTAAGAAGTGATGGCATGAGACCTTGCAGTAGTGAAAGGTTCACTATTTGAGAGATGTGCTGTGCCATTTCTTGCTTGGTTGGTTCTGTGCCATTTCTTGCTTGGTTGGTTCTTTGCTTTACATTTGTCCATGATGAGTCGGAAAAAAATGCCAATCCAGCAGAGAGCTAGTGTGGAGCTCTTATCCTGCATGTCTTTCTACCACCATCTTGGCCCTTAAGTTTATTTCAGTGATCAGAGTAAATTGATATTTTATTTATCAATCAAAATTGAGATGGAAACTAAACCTCTATTGAGCCCACAACTCCATTAGCTTATTTTTCTATTGGTCCAATAAAATTTATCCAAACCTACAGAGAGAACAGTTTTCTGCAAATCTGGTGCAAGGGTATTAAGTACTTCAGGCAAATCTTCAGCTTTGTGACCCTCACTCCTTTCCCCAATTAACTTTCAGGCTTCTACTACCCCCCCCCCCCCTTCCTCATATTTTGATAATAGAACTCAGCAGTCATGATAGGATCACTCCATCACCCCTCTCAGACTATCAACGGGTACCTAGACTTCAATACCCGAGAAACAAACAATCCCACCTCTAAAATTCACGCATGGATAAACCATGAGACCTGTCTTACCTTTCTCAGCTTTCTCAATGGGTCTTTCCACCAAAACCTAGTTGGCAGTGACTGAACATTTCCCCAGCTACCCCCGGACCTAGTTTCAGGGCTTCCTACAGGAGTCTGCTTGCAGGGTACTGGAGGCTTCTACTCTCTTTTTCCCAGGGCCTCTCTGACTCTCTGCCACTGAGAATATTTAAGCTGTCTGCCAGGACTGCACCCTCCTCACAAGGCTTTTCCTCTCCAATTTCCTTAAGGTGGTTCCAGGAAGATAAGCCCTTAAGAAGAAATGGACGCTTCTTAGGACTGTTCTTGGAGCTTCCGTTAGCATCTGGAGAACCAAAATCCTACTATATATATATATGAGGTCAATATTCAATAAAAAATCTTGGGAATAATTTGAGGTGTCTAATCTAGATGTTTCAAATTATTCATATATTCAGCAGCACTATGGGGTTACTTGAGCAGCCTTATTTGGGTTTTCACATGTGTGGATGCCAGCACATACACTTGTAAATGGAAGCCAGTTTAAGAAGGGCTCGATTTACATGTGGATTATACAGGAGCATGTCAGGGGCATGGTTAGGGTGTGGGGTGTATTCCCCATTTCAGATAGGCAGGGTTGATGCTACAATTAAGTAAACTAGGCAGTCGCTTAGAGTGCTGGTCCTCAGGGGCGTCCATTCCTACCACTACCACCCCTCTCCAGGGCCTCCAGTAGCGGCAATGGCTCAAAAAATGCAGGGCAGTGCTTACTGCAACTCGCTGGCGCTGCCCCGTGAATTCTGCTCTCTAGTATGTCTCTTCCTTCCCCCTCTGACACAGACTTACGGTTTTGAAGTCTACGCTGGAGAGGAGCAGAAGAGACATAACAGAGGGCAGAAACCACAGGGCAGTACGAGAGGTGGGTAAATCTACATAAAAATGTCAATAGTCTTTGTCACAAGGCATATGAGGACAGACTTAACAATCTCAATATGTATGCTTTGGAAGAAAGGTGTGAGAGAGGAGAAATGATAGAGATGTTTAAATACCTCTATGATGTAAATGCACAAGAGGAGAGACTCTTTGAATTGAAAGCAAAGTCTGCATCAAGGGGGAACAGGATGAAGGTGAAAGGGGATAGGCTCAGGAGGGAATATTTCTTTACAGAAGAGCGGTAGATGCATGGGATAGTCTCCTAGTGGAGGTGGTAGGGATGAGGACTGCATCTTAATTCAAGAAAGCATAGGACAAACATAAAAGATCTCTAAAGGGAATAAAGGGACTATGGAAGGACAGGCTGGATAGGTCATATGATCTTTTTCTGACGCCATTTTTTCTGTTTCTATGGGTGTGGGGAGGATCCAGAGTATAGAGAAGGCATTGAAAAGTGCAGGACATGATGTGAAAAGGAAGTAATAATAGCAGAATAGTTCAGCGAACTGACATTTATGGAGAGATCTGAGAATAGTTAAGTTCATTTACACCTGTAGTGAGCCATGAAGCTATTATCGTTATTTATGCCTAGGATGATGGCGGTAAGCGTTTTGATTAGCTCCAGTTCAGCAGTTTCATGCTGTAGTGTCCCTTTGGAGTATGGAAACCATAAAGTTAGACAGAGAGGGCCCTGGAAGGTTGAAATGTTCTCATACTGGTTTTGAAATGTTGCTATTTCTAATGTCAGAATGAACTTTGGACAGTATAGGTAAGCACTGATGAAAAGGGGATTAACACAGTAGGCAGACCTGCTATCTGCGTTAATGCTGCTGAGCGGGATATTCAGCGGCACATACCCGATTTGTGCCGCTGAATATCCTCTCTTAAACCTTCTGAATGCCTCAACACTAACTGCTTAGCATCAGACTATTCTGGGGGACAGAATGAGGAGAGCATCTAAGATTAGCCAGTCAGTAGCGATATTCAGCCACTAAGAGGCCCATTCTGAAGGTGCATGTCCGGGCCGTCCAGACGTCCAGAAATCTGGACGGCCCAGAGATGCACCTGATTCTGCTCCCATGGGGCTAGATGCCCCTGCAGGAGCAGAATTGCAGCACAGTGGCTGGACATCCGGGGGATGCCCTGATTCTGGCACCCCAGACATCCAGTCACTTGCCCAGCTAACTCAGCCAGGCTCCTTAATGGAGCTGTGATGCCGTGGCACCGCAGCTCCATTAAAGAGCCCCCATCCAGAGCTACCTCCACATCTCCTATGTATGTGCGGGGAGCTTTGGGCAGGGGATACGGTCCCGGTGCTTAGCAGGGATGGACGTCCGACCTGGACATCCATCCCCACTAAACGCGGCTCGGAATGACCCCCTAACTGATTAACTTAAACCAGCTAAAGTTAGGCCAAAAAAACCTGATCTAACTTCAGCTAGTTTAGCTATCTAACCAGTGGCTGAATATCACCACTGACCGGATAACTAAATCACTATCTGTGCATACCAGATATTTAGTGCTGCTGGCTAGATATGGCCCTGGCACTGAATAGCTGGCTATTATTTAGTGCGGTGATGTGCGACTGCTTTAATCTTGCTGACTGCTCCTGCTGAATATGCCCCCTTAGAATTGCAAAATGCAATGTGTGCCTTTGAGTCAGTCCTGACTCCTGGTGACCCAGAAGCTCCTGGGTTTTCTTGGCAGTGTCACTGGAAGTAGATTGCCAGGCCTTTCTTCTGAGGCAATGGAGGGTTAAGTGACTTGCCCAAGGCCACAAGGAGTGCTAGTGGGAATTGAACCCTGGTTGCTTGGTTACCAAGCCAGTGCTCTAACCACTAGGCTACTCCTCCCTTAGAATTAAGAGTAGATTATTATCAAATTAAGAGTGGGATAGTAGTATATATTTTAAAAAGAGCAGTTTTGACATATAGATGATTACACAGTAAAATCTGGTTCTAGTTATAAGATTCATAAAGTGAAGCATCCTACATTTGCTCTCCACCCTTGCTGGGGGAGTTTCATTAGTTGGTCTGGGAATATCACATGTGAATGAATAATTACGTACATCCACTCTATATGATTTACATAAAAAGATGTATGTAAGAATGACATTAAAAGCCTGATTTTACACCAGAATGTCTGTGTGACAAGTCCAAATATGTATCTGTTTTAAGCTTATTTTATACAGGCAACACTGGGGCCTATGCAGGCCCATGCCAAGCTAGAAATGTGCCCTGTGCAACTTTCGAAGCTGATGCCCCCCTCCCCACACCCATCTGCACTCAGAAACGTATTCTTATTGGGTTTTTTGGAAGCCTGGTCATGACGGTGGCGCCCTTTCCATACTTGCACCATGTCCGACCGCACTACTCGCACAGCCCTTGGTACAGCCTTGCACCTATGTGCCTTTATAAAATAGGCTACCAGAATCAGCCCCAGTAGCACACAAATACTGATAGACACATCTATATCTGCTCCTGAGCTGATACAATGTGTGTACGTACTCTAAGCATGTACTCACATATTTCATAAACTAAGCATATATATCAGCACTTTATCCCGTTCCATCAAAACGACTTTCCTGCGAATGCGTACACAGAGCACACAGGTAAGTACAGGCCATCTTGTTGCTGAATATACTTACACACACGTACGCTGCTGCACAGTTTTATAAAAGGCTTTTTCTGGGCGTATAATAGGCTTTATACATGGAACAGTTTTATACAATTACACCTTCAGTATAAATGTAAAGTGAGAAATCAGGGTTGAAGCTAGAGGTGAAGTTGGGAGAAGAGACTTCCCCGTTCCCTCAACCAAAGAGCTTTCCCACTTCCCTGGTAGTGGAGCAGGACAAAGGCAGAATTCCTGGATAAGAGTTGGACAGTGCCAACTGGGAGGCATGATGGAACCCAGATGCCTCAAAGGAGACAGAACAGCTCTGCACTATTGTTAACAGTTCAAGGTTTTATTTTCCTAGCTGTATTTTTTGGGGGGCTGAGAAGCTATTTGGGGGCCTGCTGATGCTTATTGTCTCTCTTCCATTGTAGTCTAGTTTTCAGCATGGTAACCTGCAGGAGCAATTAGCTGAAAGGACTGTAACAACCAATGCAGGTGTTTTTATCTAGGGCATTGCCCGAGAAGTAATGGCCGTTTTGTCTGAGAGCAGTCTGCAGGTTAGAATTCAGCTTTCAAGGGAACAGATGAAGCACAAAAGCCTTCTTGTACAATGTAACAAAACCTTATGGATTTCATTTTAAAAGGTTTTCAGAGCAGTTTGGCATCCAAAATTGTAATACAAAGCTGTAAAGTGACCAGCTGGACATCTAACACATTTGTATAGGAGCACATTGAATGTGTAAAGGTAGTTAGAAGACTTTGTAGGTGTCCAAAAACGTGGGTGATCTATAGGCTTGGTTTTATAATAAGACACAGCCAACTAATTTTCAGCGCACTGGAAATCTGAATCACTTTTTTTGTTGCATTGGCTAATACAGTTATTTAACCAGGTACCTTATTCATTTTTCCATTCTAATATTTAATGAGAATTCTAATACTCATTGAAAAGTATCTGCCCAAATGTATATGAAGTGCGATCAAAAAGTATCAAGACTTGAACAATTACACAAGAAGTATAACACTGAAAATTATTGCGCTCGGTCTCCTTCAAAATAGTCCCCTTCCAATAAAACACACTTCTTCCAGCGTTCCTGCCACTGCTAGAAACAACTTTAAAATGCCTCCAACAATTTCCTGGCTTCACACAGTCAATATTCTTTTTGGTCAGGGGACAGGAGTTTCAGCACAAATTTTGCAGACACGCATCGCATGCCCATATTGACAGTAAGAATGGACTGTATCAAGCCAAAACTAATGTCCATGTCCTCAGCAAGCTCCCTGATAGTCAATCGACGATTTAAGCGTATTGCAGCACGCACTGCTTCAACCTTGTCTTCATTCCTGCTCATGGATGGCCTTTGTCACTCTCAATACGTTGGCGGCCCTCTTGGAAACATTTGTACCAGGATAAACTCGAGCATGACTCATGCATTCATTGCCGTACACTTGCTGTAACTTGTCATAAATCTATTTGCACAAATCTCCAAGTTTCTGGCAGAATTTAATGCAAATTCGCTGTTCAATTTTTTCACTCATTGTAAATCTGATGAACTGCATTTACATGATACCAAACATCATGTGATTAAAAAAAGTACAGGTGTGCCGCAGCCACACTACACTGTGCACATGCAGAGCACATAACTAGGTCACTGCATGCTTAATAGCATCATTGTGCGACATATTGTTATGTAGCTACACAACAAGTCTCGATACATTTTGATCACACCTCATAGAATCTTTGGATTAACGTATTAACATCCAAATGTACAGAGCTGGTGTTAAGGAGATATAAACAGGGCAATTTCCCTGGGTCCCCATACTATAGGGATCCCAAGCCTGCCAGAGACTTAAAAAGGCACAGCCTACCAATGGATTCTGGGCCCTTCTCCCACATTTCTGCCCTAAGCCTCAGCATGTCTAATGCCAGTCCTGAAAACATCTTACTTTGGAAGAACTTGTACAAAACCAAAGGGCAAAGAAATAGAATTCAAACTAAGGAACTTCTCCATCCCAAAATAAGGAGATAAAGTCTTTTAACTGCCTTTTCTTCAGGATAATAATGGTAGATTGTCATGAATTTACTGGAGGGAGATAGCATGTGAAGTTAATAAAAATGACTAAGAGTGATTCTCTCAGCAATTCAAGCAGATAATAGCAGTAATAAACTGTGCTGGTGAAAAGAGGACTGGAAAATACTTGATGACATCCAAGTCAGGTCAATATTAGAATGCATACTTTTCACAAACTACCTTTTATTATTTCTTTTTCCATCATTACAAATTATTCTTCTGTATGACATGTTTTTTCCTGACCCATTGATTCCTCTTCTTTGAATTCCTTCATCGTTGCCTGAGTATTAACAGTATTTTAAAAAGCCCATAAAAATGGGGGGCGGAGTCAGCCACGATCTAAATGAATATGGATGCTTAAGGAAGAAGCTCCGTCACTGATAGAAAGACTCTTATCATTTCTCCCTCTGTTCCCTGTTATTATTGTCCCGTCCCCCCCCCCCCCCGCCTTCTTTTACCTCCAGCTATGTCGGTGTTAAAACCGGTATGATTGGATTATCCAAATAATCAAGTGCAGGGAGTGAAGATGTTCAAAATCTGTTCTCTCGTCTCTGGGGAAAATGGTGGCCGGCAAAGAAACTGAAGATGAGATGAAGGAACTTCTTTATGAAATTCATCAGGTCAAGGACCTTGTTGCCAATAATGGTGAGTCCTTTACTAATATGCTGTTGAAATTCCTCAAATTAAAGAAGGTTTAAATTCGGTAACTTTGTGGCTGAGGGAGGTGGATGCCAGACTTGAAAACCATGAGGCCCGACTGTTACATACACAATAGAACACACATGGCGTGTCTCCAATTGAGCAGCAGTTAGAAGACTATAATAATCATACCAGAAGGAACAATCTTCAAATTGGTTTGCCTGAGGGCTCTGAAGGGTCTGATGCTATACAATATTTAGAGGACCTTCTTCCTAAGTTACTTCAAGTTATTTTTCCAGACCATTTGAAACTGAGCGTGCACATCGGGCTTCCTCTCATAGGGCTGCACATACGAGGTTTCCTTGGCCTAAAGTGCTGAATTATCTGCATGTTCTTCAGATTTTACTAGCTGCACAACTCCATGCTTCACTGTAGCATGATGGGCATAAGATTCAATTTTTTCCTGATTTAAATAAGTCCACTGTGATGTGCAGAAAGCAGCTTTTGGCATTTCATCCACAACTGCAGCAATTAAAGGCACAGTATGGGCTCTTCTATCCAGCCCGCATGCAAGTCACAGTCTACAACAAGACCTGGTTGTTTGAGGATCCAGAGCAGCTTCACATGTTTCTGGAAAGCTGTGGTGGCAGTCATGGAAACGCAAGCAGCACCCTGAGGAACCCACTTCTTTTCTGGGTACTTCAAGGGAAATATTCTTGACCTCATTTTTGCCCCTCAATCAGAATCAAGCCACAACCTCAGCCTTCAATCAGCTTCCAAATCCCTTCTCCACAACTTCAATCTCCATCCAGCCACACAAATACAACCTCCTCAGGAAAGACACACCGCTTCAAATCCCTTGACATGGACGAGTTCATCAACAGTGCCCTCCCAGCACTCCGTCATCCTGCTCAAAACCTTGAAGATATGATCAACAGATGGAACACCACTCTGAAATCTTGTTCACAGCTACCCTCCTCAAATAAAGCACCAGCTTCCAACAGTCCACCAAAAAACAGAAAACCAGCCCCATGGTACTCTGCTGAGTTGCGGTCATCTCTTCAGCTTCTAAGGAAGCATGAAAGAAAATGGCATCGTTCTCGTTGCACAACAGACCAAACAACCTACAACAACCTCCTAAAGCATCACCGTGAGACAATATCTGAAAAGATGAGAGAATACCATACTGAGCTTCTTCTCCGCTCGATAAACAAACCACGTGACCTTTTTAGCATTGCCAAATCCTTGACCAAGGCACCCTCCCCCCCCCCCTCAGACAGAAGCAATTCAACCTCAAATCTATGCGGTATACCTCCAATCTAAAATCCTCAAAACAAATGCGGCACCGAGTCCCACACCCAGCTACATCCCTCACGCACAGCCTCCGCTAACAGAGTTCTACCCTCCAGCAGAGAAATACATCTCGGACCTTATTGCTTCTATCAACACCACTACAGCTCCAAATGATCCATGTCCAGCTTATTGGATCAGAACGATGCGTGCAGAACTCAGCCCAACTCTATCTTACATCATGAAGCTCTCCTTCTCATCTGGATCATTCCCATCAACTCTTAACCAAACGTCCATACACCCTCTCCTGAAAAACAACAAACTTGACCCAACAAGGACAGACTCATATTGCCCAATCTCAAGCATACCCCTTTTAGCCAAACTTATCGAGAAGGTGGTCCAAATTCAGATGCAGCAACACATTGATATATCAGCCCCTCTCGATTCCTCCCAGCACGGGTTCCGAGAATTCCATGGCATAGAGACCTTACTCACCATACTTACCAATGCATTATCCAGTGGTATCGACAAAATAGAAAATGGGTTTGTACTTATCTTCCTCGATATAGCTGCTGCATTCGACTCCGTTAATCATGAGCTGCTCTTTTCCCGCCTCCAGGAAAAGGGAATTCAGGGCTTGGCCTGGGAATGGTGTAAATCCTATCTAGCTGACCAATGGCAACATGTTCGGATAGGTTCCTCTACATCTGAATCATTCCAACAACAGCAGGGAGTACCCCAAGGCTCCTCCCTGTCGGCTTTACTTTTCAACATATATATGCAACCTATATGTGATATCATCCGCTCATTCAATATTTCCAGCCTTATCTACGCAGATGACGTCTTGCTCTTCACCCCAATCAAAATTATGCATCCTGACCTCTCCCCACTAGCAGAGTGTTTCAACGCAATAACTGACTGGCTTCTAACTCAGAATTTACGGATAAACTTTAAGAAAACCGAGGTCTTATTCATCACTAGGAACAAGAGTTTCTCTCCCCCCACTACCTTGAACGTTCGAGATGCAGAGCTCCCATGCAAATCTGTGATACGTTACCTGGGTGTCACACTTGACCATCAACTCAACTTCAAAGAACACATAAAGAACACCACCAAGTCCATCTACAATAAAATCATGATGTTAAGGCACCTAAGACCTTTACTAGCCCCAGATGATTTCAGAACCATATTCCAGATGCTTGTAACCCCACATTTTGATTACGCAAACATTATTCTGCACGGTCTCCCCAAGAGCACCCTCAATCCACTACAAATGGCAATGAATGCAGCAGCTCGTATTCTCTGCGGCATATCCAGAAGAGATCACATCACGCCCATACTTATGGAATTACATTGGTTACCATTACACAGCAGACTTACCTACAAGACACTTCTCCTAACCTTTAAAGCAATTAACCGGCTATCTCCCTCATCCCTCACTGCACTCCTCATCATCACCCCCAACAACAGGCCGAGAAGGTCAGCAGCTGCCAACACGCTAACTATACCACTTGAATCTACAAAATGCACTCAAAAAACCAGGAATAGGTCCTTTGCATTTTATGCCCCGAGGTGCCGGAATAACCTCCCACCACATATCCGAGCAATCAGAGACCTCTCGCAATTCAGAAAAGCCCTTAAGCATCATTTATTCCTCCTTCACTTCACCCACCCTAACCTAACACAACCACCTCCTACTACTCATCTCATACACCCAAACCTTGCCACTTCCACAACCTGACTTATGATAAAGCACACAACAGTTCCGCCCATTAGGTATATTCACAACGCTTATAAACTTATGACTAATGACTAATGCATTCTGAATTCCAGCTTGTAAGATAATTTGTAAATAGGCCCACAATAACCACTGTTATTGTCTTGTATATAGTTTTACCCTTGTTTTCAATCCCAAGTTACCTATCCTGTTACAATGTAAGCATAAGATCACTTGTTCTGATGCAAAAGTTTTTGTTATTTATAAACCGCACTGATACTGAAAAGTGTGGTATATAAGAGCCTGTAAATGAATAAATAAATTAGTATAAGGGCTGGAGAAGATCCCTTTTAAATACTTTCTTCTGGTTCAAGAGAGCTGTTTGTTTCTTCTGAGGTCCTGTTTCCAGATGAAGCCATTTACCTGGTATGCTACCTGGTTCAAGGTTTCCAGATGAAGCCATTTACCTGGTATGCTACCTGGTTCAAGGTTTCCAGATGAAGCCATTTACCTGGTATGCTACCTGGTTCAAGGTTTCTCAGGAATGAGGATCCGGTGTGTTTTTTCCAACTCGTTTATCTTCATTTTAGATAGTTTGTCTGCATCTTCCAATGCTTGTTATGGGCTCTGATCTTGACTGCACTGGAGGAGTGGATGTGACCTATTAATTTATTTTCTGTTTCTTGTTACTATTCTAGACAGGTTTTTGGGCTGATGGTGGGGTTGGGGCAGGGGGCAATTGGGATAATTAAAAGTGTTTCTCTGATATGCTGGGATTGGGGGGAGGGGGATGTTTGATATTCAATGTATTTTTTCCTGGTGTGGCTCGCACTGACTATCTCACGTATAGCCTTGTTGTTTAGTTTGATTTTGTTACATCACCTGGCTCCTTCTGTTCTGTTTTTCATTTTCTTATGCTCCAATAAACTGTAATTCTCATTCAGAATTCTTTAATGGCCTATATTGACAATGTGCATACTTTGTTGGGTTGTCAAAGCTCTTCTTGTCTTTATTTATGTTTTTCTCCCCTTATTTATTGTTATCTTTTGTTACTTTATATTGCCATTCTTCTATTAAGTGTTCCAGGATAAGATGTATGTCTAAATTGTTATAGCTACAACTCTGAATTTATTATCGCTTAATGCAAAGGGAATCAATAACCCTATTAAGTGGAAGAACATTCTTGCTTATTGTCAAACGATGGGGGCTGACATCATATATCTTCAGGAAACTCACCTTAGTTCGGTGGAGGCTGAAAAATTAAATACTGCCCCCTTTGTCTTGCTTGCTTGTGCAAGTGCACTGCGGAAGAAAAATGGGTTAGTTATTCTGGCTTACAAATCTTTTCCCTTACAAGTACTTGACAAGAAATTTGATCCTGATGGGTGTTGGGTCAAAGTGGTATGCCATATAGATAACCCAAGGGTGTTTTTTTCACGATCTAGGCTCCCAATATTGATGACCCTGATTTTTTTCACACCCTTACTCAAGAGTTAGTAATGGATGCTCTTGCACCAAGTATAATAGGAGGTGATTTCAATCTGGTCTTGGACCCCCCCCCCCCAATTGATCACCAATCACATCATTTTGTCTGACCTTCGAGGGTTGCGCAGGCAGTACATGATATGATGGAATCGCTTGGTCTTGTTGACCCATGGAGCTTGCAACACCCAGCAGGCAGGGATTATATGTTCTTCTCAGCTCCACATCTTATGCGCTCTAGAACTGATTAATTTTTATTGTCCAAGTCCCTTGTGCCAAGTCTTTTAACTACTGATATCAAGGCCATAACTATCTCCGACCATGTGGTTATTCTATTGTCGGTTCAATTGTCACAGCACCAGGATAGCATTCCTCCATGGAGGTTAAATAATGCCTTCCTAGGGGATGAAGACTTTATACAGATGGTCAAGAAGGCTAGAATAGTGACCCTACTATCATACTGCATCTTCAATGCCTGAGATATGAATGTAATAAAATTTTGGGAGATCAAGCTTCACAGGATATATTTACATAACAGAGTTACTATTTTGAAGGTGCTAACAAATCAAGTTGCTTGCTTGCTAATATACTAACATCTCAACAAGTTTCTGCTAGGATCTCAGCAATTAAAGATAGCCAAAATCATCTTCATATGCAGACTTCAGACATCCTTGATCAATTTTGTTCCTTTTATACCCACCTTTAATCCTCTGAGGTAAACGGGGACCGGCAAGAGTTTGCAGCTCTTGTAGGGGGTATAGAGCAAGCAAATTTTCTTGATTCAGACATTCAACGAGGAAATTGTACAAGTTATTAAACAGCTTCTGGTTGGGAAGACCCCAGTTCCGGATGGCCGCCCTCCGGAATTCTATAGAGTTTTTCAAGTAGTCCTGGCTCCCCATCTCTTTAAATACTTTCAGCTCTTTGTTTCTCAAACTCCAGCAATTGGGGGATTTGCTGAAGCCACCATTGTAGTTCATGAAAAACCAGGTAGAAATCCTCAATTAGTTGGTAATTATAGACTGATCTCTTTACTTAATAATGACTATAAATTTTTCACTAAAATACTTACAAATTGACTGTCTAAATTTATTCCCACCTTCATTCACCCCAGTCAGTGTGGCTTTGTTGTGGGTAGAGCCACATCAGATAATGCTCGTCTCCTTTGTATTGTTTTAGCTGCAGCTTCACAACTTCAAGATCCTCTTGAGGGGCTTTCATTAGACACAGAAAAAGTGTTTGATTTCCTTGAGTGGTTCTTCCTATTTCAGATGCTTAAGTGGTTTGGGGTAACAGAGAGATTTCTTCAGATTCTTCATACTATATACGCCCATCCTAAGGCTCGTATCATGGCTAATGCGACCCTCTCTAGATCTTTTGATCTTAAAAGGGGTACAAGACAAGATTGCCTCCTTTCTCCCCTTTTATTTAATCTTGCCTTAGAGCCGCTAGCACTTCTTCTCAGACAAAACCCACAGATCAATGGTCTGCATGTTAATGATGTGCATATCAAATTATTGGCATATGCAGATGATCTTTTTCTATTTGTCACCCCGTCATCTATGTCTGAGGTCTTGATGTCTATTAAGCGATATCTGGCCCTTTCTGGATATAAAATTAATTAGACTAAGTCAATTCTCTTCCCTCTGAATAAATTTACATTTAAGGCAGATTTTAACCAGTTCTCTTTTCAATGGGACGATTCTAAGTTTAAGTATTTAGGAGTAACATAAAGGAGTACAACTCAAGATTCCCTCAAATTCAATTCAGATTATTTATTACAGTTAACAAATATTCTTCTATTAAAATGGTCCCCACTTCACCTTTGCTGGTTGAGGCAGTTAGAAACTATAAAAAAGGTTTTGACTTCTAAGATCAACTATACCCTCAGTATGCTTCCAGTATTCTTCCCTGATCATTTTTATAAGAAAATGGAAGCTCGTTTATTTACTTTCCTTTGGAGAAATAAGACACCTCATATAGTGGGATGGAAATTGAAATTATCTACGATAAAAGGTGGGGTTAATTTCCCTGATTTTAAGAAATATCATCAGGCGTTTATCCTTTGGCAGGGATCGCTGTAGATGAAACAACTTCGGGGTTATGCCTGCCCGGCATGTATCTTCCTTGAATGGAGTATTACCTCTCCCATACCCACTCATCTTTTAATTGATGTGACCTTTCAGGGTATGAATAGTAAGCTGACTATAGTTCAGGCTACATAAGAAGTTTTTTGTATATTTGCCTTGCTCTTTCTGAAGACTACAAGCTTTTCAGTTCTCAGACACTGTGATATAATGCTAGATTAAAAATTTCAAAGAGACCCATTGGTTGGAAGACTTGGCAATCCCATGGGATTTGGATGATAGGTCAGTTGGTCTCTTCAGAGGGTTTTAAGAATTTTGAAGAGTTACAGCAAGAGTTTCACCTTCCATCTACTGCCAAATATCAATGGCTTCAATTGCATTCCTGCTTGACGAAGGCCAATATTACAATGTCCGAACTCTCCATGGAGTGGAAATTTTTGACTTTTGTTTGGAGTATAGCTGACTCTTCCCATATGGCATCTAAATTATATGTGATGTGTCAAGATGTGTTGAAACCTAGATGTACTGGAGCTGAGAGTTCGTGGGATCATGATTTAAACATCTTCCTAACTTTGTATCACTGGAAGACCTTTTGGGGTTCATACATGTGCATCTCTAGATCGGCCTCAGTAATGCAATCCTTCCTAGCATACGAAGCCTTCATCACACCTGTTCTATCAAAATGGCAGGAAGGACATATTAACCGCTGTTAGACTGATCAAGCTTCCCCAGGCATCTTTCGTTATATTTTTTTTGATTGTTCCAACATTCAAACCTTTTGGCAACCTATATGGTGGAAAATCCCCCATATTTTCCATTTACAGAATGATCTAACTTAAAAGATTATCATACTTTGCTCCTTTGCGGACGTTCCTGAACTTCAGCCCAAAGATGCCTTTCTTTTTGATTTATTGCTTAGTTTGGCAATTATCAGTCATTGGAAAGATACTTCATCTTTAGAATTTCACCACTGGTGGAATATATGTCTTTATTGTCGATATGAAACGATATACTAGGTGCGACAACCTCAGTAGATCCAATGGAAATGTCGCTTGAAAACGTTGGATGATTATTATTTATCAGAATTGGGAGACACTTGTCGTCTTTCTTTTCCTTTTAGTTGCATTCGTCTTTTGGGCCTTGAATTTTGGAGCTATTCATCTGATTTTGGAGCTGGGGAGGGAGAAGGGGTCTAGGATTGTTGCACATATAATTTGCATGTTTGGTGGTTTGTTGTAATTTTGTTAAAATATAAATAAAGATGGGAAAGTTATTTGTGGTCCGATGATTCTAAATCTTTAGCGACTTGCAGCATACATACATTGAAACAAAAGACATAAGACATTACAGCATTTGGAAATTGATTTTAGATATTTAAGTCTCAGCTCATTCTCTTTACTTAAAACCTTTGAGTTATATCTTGTGTTTGATGTACGAGGTATGTATGTTCTAATCAGCTGAGGATTTAGAATAAGTGGACTCTAAATATTTTTAAATAAACCCCCAAAAAAGCCTATAAAATACATTCTTTTTAACTCTTCTCTTTTGTGTCTGGTTCATTTGGTGATATCATAAGGAGATGTTTGTGATGTAACATGAGGAAAGATCTACAAAAGCTGGAAGAATGGTCTAATGCTTGGCAGTTAAGATTTAATGTGAAGAAGTGCAGTGTCATGCACTTGGGAAGCAGAAATCCAAGGGAATTGTATGCGATAGGGGGCGAGAGGTTGGTGTGTATGGACAAGGAGCAGGACCTCGGAGTGATTGTTTCTGATGGTCTCAAGGTGGCGAAACAGTGTGACAAGGTGATGGCAAAAGCCAGAAGGATGCTGGGTTGCATACAGAGAGGAATTACCAGGAGAAAGGAAGAGGTACTAATGCCACTGTAGAAGTCGCTGGTGAGGCCTCACTTGGAATATTGTGTTCAGTTTTGGAGACCATATATCGCAAAGAATATAAAAAGGCTGGAAGTGGTTCAGAGGAAGGCGATTAAAATGATTTGGAGCCTGTGTTAGAAGACTTATGAGAAGAGACTTCAAGACCTAAATATATACACTCTGGAGGAGAGGAGGGACAGGGGAGATATGATTCAGACCTTTAAATACTTAAAGAATATTAATGGACAAACAAACCTCTTCCAAAGACGGGGAAGATGTAAAACTAGAGGGCATAACATGAAGCTGTAAGCTGAAAGGCAATGTCAGGAAATACTTTTTCACTGAAAAGGTGGTGGATGTTTGGAATGCTGTCCCGATGGAAGTGGTGGGGGCAAATACAGTGACAGAATTCAAAATGGTGTGGGATAGACACAGTGGATCCCTTTATAGTAACAGGATAAAATCAAAATAAACATAACTATCTCTTATGTCTGAACAAATAGGGGTGGCCTACACGGAGCGGTGGATACACCCCTAAACAAAGGCATGGGGAAGAGCAACCTATAGCTGCAGGTGCACCTACTTTTGCCATCTTGCTGGGCAGACTAGATGGACCAAACTGGTCTTTATCTGCCGTCATGTACTATGTTACTATGTAACAATCACTAGCATTGAGCTGTCATGCCATGACAGTTTTCACTCCCATGCTGGGTTCTCATAATTTCTGAGAGAGTTACAGTTGGAACTTCAGTGCTCTTAAAAACAACAATTTCGAATCTATATTTAAAAAGTGGAAATGTTATATCAACAGAATGCTAGTGAGTGCAATGTTAAGGTAGCCTTATCTAGTGTCTCTTTCATAGACAAAGCCAGGACAAGTCAGAAAAGCAACTGAAATTCCAGAGATAAATGCTCCAATTTGCCATAAGGCAGAAAAATATTAAAGGTTCTATTTCATGCAGCCTTGAACATTTTAGTGAGCTGGTAAAACTGCGCCTCCAGCACTTCTGCTCTCTATTACTAGCACTGAAATGTTCTATGTAGATGTCAAAGAGCTTTTTATATCATTAGACAGAGCATCATATTATGAAAGGTGCATTGTTTTGCATGTTTCAGTAGCAACTGAAGGAGTGTGTGTGAAGCTGGAATCTGACATCAAAGCAAAATTAGGTCTTATTTCCTTAGTTCATGGATTGCATAGCCACGGCCAGCATGGCTAATAATTGCACCTGCTAAATTTGTACCATATTTTGCAACAGGCATCATATGGCATTATCACAGACTCTACAGACAGAGTGACTGTATTTAATGCAAGGATTCACTATTATCAAGAATGTTTTTCTTAAACCTCTTTCCTGGAATCTAACTCTCAACAGTTAATCAACAGTCAGCAATACAATTTACCAACATTTTCTTTCATTTATGCCAAAATCTGATATACATCGGAGTTATGAAGAGCTAAATAGACCATACTGAGATGGATGAAGTTTACAACTGGGGGAAATAAGTAACTAGCTCCCTGATGCAGAAAAGATAAGTAGTGAAACGCTTTTGAAACATGGCACTATGTCGGAGGGGAAAGATGTTAAAGGACATATGTATACATAAAAATATAGCAAAGCAATACGAAAATGTAGTCCAAACTTTTCAATCAAAAGATTAAGGGTCCGATATTCAAAAGGCATTTACATGGTTAACAGCCAGTTAACCATGTAAATGCCTGCTAACTGGATATTCGACGGCACATACACAGGTAGTGCTGTCGGATATCCCCGACTAAGTCCTCTATGCGCTCTGATGCTAGCCGGCTAGCATCAGGGTGTGCCGGGGCAACTCTGGGGGCGGAGCGGAGGCGGGAACTGGCACTAACCGTGCAGCACCAATATTGGAAGCTGCACGGTTAGCGCTCGGTGCCTATAAAATAGGCAAGGAAAACCCTCACTTATCTTATAGGCACTAAGGCTAACAATGAAGCATCCAATATTGATGCTGCACGGTTAGCCTCGGTGGCTTCCGGGCAGCGCTGCCAGACCCAGATATTCACTTCTGTTGCCACGGAAGTGAATATCTGGGGTTTGGGGGTCGGTGGGAATGGCTAAGCAGCTACAACACTTAGCCCTGCCCAGTTGAATATTGGGTCCTAAATATCCATTTGCAATATGCAATGTGTGCCTTCGAGTCAGTCCTGACTCCTGGCAACCCAGAAGCTCCTGGGTTTTCTTGGCAGTGTCACTGGAAGTAGATTGCCAGGCCTTTCTTCTGAGCAATGGCAGGTTAAGTGACTTGCCCAAGGCCACAAGGAGTGCTAGTGGGAATCAAACCCTAGCTGCTTGGTTACCAAGCCAGTGTTCTAACCACTAGGCTACTCCTCCACTCCAAATATCCATTTAATGCTTATCAAAATTGCCTATAAATTTCAGTTACAAAGTCAATATTCATTCATATCTTACAAAATACATACCCACAATACCCCCAGACATGAGAATCAGTATGCCAAATTTATAAACACACTAGCCAGATGCCCCCCAGAAAAGCATGTATACACTAATAAATAATGCTAGTATGTACATAAAAAACTGAATAAAAGGACCAATGATGGCATTTAAGAAAGCATGTTAATGGTTTATGATACCATAAAAGTGCTAAAAGAAATTTTGAAGGTCCTCAAAAATCTTGAAATTTTTCTAAAATTATATTGGTGAGCCTGATATTGTTGATTGGGCTAATGTCTGATTTAATGCATTTAGGGACACTTTTACTAAAGAGTAGTGTGTGCTAATGAGAATTAGCATACACTATCTGCCACCTTGCCCAAAGGAATAAAATGGGCCATGTAGGGCAGGATTAAGGCAAAGGCAAATGCCTAGGGCCCAAATGTTTAGAAGGGGCCCTCTGAGATGTGTTAATTCATTTGCTCACAAGCCATATTTTGGCCTGGTAAGTCAGCTGTTGAGAGAAAAAATGGGGATTGCAGTAGGGAGAGGGGGGGGGGGGTTCTAGAGCCACCACTGCCTGTAGGGGTCTATCTATTCTCCCCACCTCCAGTTGGCAGAAGGGTTCGGTGAGCAGTGCGTCTTACTGGCTGCTTGCCCTTCTGCTGCTTTTCATTTCCAGTAAGAACTATACGTGAGTTTTAAAATGTTTTTACTTTTATGACTGGGGGCCCAATGTACTTATTTGCCTAGGACCCACCAACGGATAATCCTACCCTGGGGCCATGGCAGCAGATAGCACATGCTAACATCATTAACATGTGCTAAGTGTTAGTAAAAATGGCCCTTAGTTTCAGAGGGAGGGAGTAAGGCAGGCCTTGACAAATTTTCTTGGAATCTAGGAGCTAGCCTAAAAACTTGGGAGACAGCTGCCGAGACATAAGTCACAGTGCATGCCCCTCCACCCCCAAATATGTGCATTGTAGTATCGCAGCTCCTTTGTTAGGGCCTGACTTACTAAGGCTGTTTTCCCATTTTCTATGGGAAAAGAATGTTTAATAAATCAGGCTCTTAACGTGCCACTGCACAGAGTCAACAGGATGCATTGGCCCCTCTTCTCCTCATCCTGCCACCACCCCCCAATGACCCTTTATAACTAGTTGCACCAGAGGCAAATGCCATTTTTGCTTCATATATCACCATGGCCTGGCCTGGCAAAAAAGGTTTCTCTCTTATACTCTCACAGTGGAGGAGTAGCCTAGTGGTTAGAGCACTGGCTTGGTAAGCAAGAGACCATTTGATTCCCATTAGCACTCCTTGTAGCCTTGGGCAAGTCACTTTACCTTTCATTGCCTGAGAAGAAAGACCTGACAATCTATTTCCCATCACATAACCAAGAAACTCCAGGAGCTGCTGGGCCACCAGGAGTCAGTACTGACTCAAAGGCACATGTTGCATTTTGCTTATATTCTCACACTTTCCCCTCACTCAGTCTTTCTCTCTCTTTGCCATAATCCCTCCCCCCCATCTCTCTCTCATGCCTCCTCCCCATGCTTCCCCCAGTCTCTCTCTCTTTTATACCCCCCTCCAGCTTCACATAGTCCCCCTCTTTCTCTCTTTTTTCATGTCCTACTCCCTTTCATCCAGTCTCTCTCTCATTCATTGCTTCCTACGCCTGGTTGCAGCTGCTGAAAATGGTGGTGTTTCAAATTTCCCCACCATGTTCGGCTCTCTGCATGGTTGAGCTGCTTAGTGGAGAAATTTAGACTGATCTCATGGTTTTAAATCTTTATTTCTTTTATCTTACACATTTCAGTTGGATCTGGATTTTAGATTTATTACTCGCCTTTTCCAAATCTGAGCTCAAGGTGAATAACATTCAGGTACATGAGTTATTTTGCTGCCCAAATGGGCTCACAATCTAAGTTGCACCTGAGGCAATAGAGGGTGAACTATTTGCCCAAGGTCACAAAAAGCATCAGTGGGAGAAGCGGAAACGCTGACCTCCCTGATTCATTACTGCTTCTCTGTCAACCAGGTAAATTGTGAGAAATCTTACAAAACAGCAACAGAAAAGTGAATTAATTAAAAGAAAACTAGAATGTTGATTTGACTCCGCTAAGTGCCCACATGCAAAAGACATGGAGGACATTCTGTGTCTCTGAGCTTCTCTAAGCTACTTCTTCACTCCAGTTCAGTTCCTTTCTGTTTTCATCAGATTGTTAAAAAAGGAAGGATTCCACCAGTTGATCTTCCATGAGATGTAATCAGTGATATCTGGAACTCAGAGGTAATGTGAAATCTGCTTTTTTAAACTATTGTTAATAATAATAATAAAGTATTGACCATTTTCTATGAAGGCTAGTTCCATTGGTGTTGGGCTCAGTCAAAGAGATAATTAACTTCACCTTTTCATTAGATGATCTTACCTTCAGCTTGAGCTTCTATCTCTTGACAGAGCAACCATTTTAGGAGCTGCTTAAGACGAGAATGGAATGTGTCATATAATGCTAGATCAAACAAAAGTAAGTAACTGCAATAATACAGTAGGCATCCTTTATTATTTTATCTCTGATCACCTCTGCAAAGTCATCTGATCTCACCATATCATTCTATTTATTTCTGAACTTCAGCTTCGTCAAGTGGAGCGGTTATGGCTTAAACACCCATCCTCATTTCAGACAGTTGTACTCCTGCTATCGTTCATCAGTTAAGTCCGCTAAACGTTCCTATTACTCCTCCGAAATCTCCGAGGCTGCCAACTCCTCTAGACAGCTTTATTCTATCCTTCGCAAGCTTTCTTCTACCACCGCGAGCTCTTCCTCTCGGACTCTAGTACCAGCTCCGACATTACTTGCCACCGTTTTCTATGAGAAGATTCATATAACCTTTGTTCATCTTTCTCTAGTACTCCGCCTCCATCTTTGTCGCCTTCCCGCCCACTACTTTCTTCCTCCCCTCCCCGGCTAAAACGGATTCTTCCCATGACACTTCCCGTTCGTCTCAGTGGGCTCATCTTCCTCTTCTCTGAACCAGACATTGGCTTATACCTGATCTTCATTTCATTCTATCACTCCCACTGAAGTACTTGAGACAATTTCTGGTTCTAGGAAGACTACCTGCCCTCTGGACCCCTTCCTCTCTAACTGGTTATCTGAACCCTCTCTTCAGTTGTTACCCACAATTCTGACTATTCTGAATTTCAGTTTATCTGCAGGTATATTCCCTAGTCCGTGGAAGTCCGCCATTGTTCACCCACTTCTCAAAGAGCCCTCTCTGGATCCATCTATCCTATCACACTGGCGTCCAGTCTCAAATCTTCCCTTTCTGGCTAAAAATTTGGAATGACTCGTGTTCTAGCAATTGCCATCCCATGTTGAAGCCACTAGCACATTGCAACGTCGACAGTCTGGATTCCGCTGAGGCCATAGTACAGAGACGGTACTGCTTGCCCTTCAAAATGAATTACACACTGCACATGACCATGTGGATATCACCTTGATTGTGTCCTTGGACCTTTCCTCGGCATTTGACTTAGTAGATCACCGAATCTTGCTTTCTCATCTTCATGATTCTGGGCTTCGGGGCATTGTACTACATTGGTTCCACTCTTTTCTTACATCTTGTACTTTTTCCATTCATTCCACTGGTCAGTCATCACCTTCATTTCCTGTGATTTGTGGGGTCCCTCAAGGCTCTGTCCTTTCTCCCCTGCTCTTTAACATCTTTCTTGCTCCTCTCCCTCTTTTAATCCAACAGTACCCAGTCTCCACTTATCTCTATGCAGATGACATTGTCCTTCTTTTTCATACTTCACCTATAGATGTGGATATCACACCACTTAATGACTGTCTTACCCATGTTGCTTCCTGGCTTTCTTCCAGTTTCCTTCACTTGAATCCTGCCAAATCTTCTGCCATGTGGGTATCTTTGAGTATTCCCTGTCCCACTATTGCTCCCCAGCTTGCTTCTGTTGCTATCCCCTTAGTTTCTTCTTTCTGTTATTTGGGTGTAACATTGGATTCGTCCCTCTCTTTTCACAAGCATGTGTCTTTCCTCACTCGTTGCTCCTTTTATGCACTTAGGCAAATTAGGGCAGTCCGTTCTCTGCTACCTCCGGCCTCGCTTATCACCCTACTCCTGGCCCTAGTTATAAGTAGATTAGATTACTGTAATGTGGCATTGGTGAACCTATCATTCTATCAAATTCAGCGCTTACAACTATTGCAAAACACGGCAGTCCAACTCGTTTACCATGCCGGACGGTATGACCGTGTCACTCCTCTTTTACTCCATCTCCATTGGTTATCTCCCCATTATAGATTTAAGTACACATTCTTAATTCTGACCCATAGAGCAATCCATACTTCGACTCCGCTGTATCTTGCTAATCTCATCTCTCTGCATACTCCCCAATGGCAACTTTGTTCCATTCATGCAAATCATCTTGCCCTCCCTTCTCCTTCACAAGCCCATTTGGAACAGACCCGTTGTGCTGCTTTTTACTTTGTCAGCCCTGCACTCTGGAACACTTTACCATCCTCCCTCCGTTTAGAACCATCATATCAGAATGTCAAGACATTGCTCAAAACCCACCTATTCCAACAAGCATTTGAGCTTCCTGACTGTTAGCACCACTTAAGTATTTTTCCTTTTGTACTTTCTGTCTTTGTTTGACCTATACTGTTTTCTCTACCTATTATACAATGGCGTTCTTTTCCTCTTTTCTGCAGCATTTTGCTTTTATTGTAAACCGCCCTAATGTCTTGACGTGGGCGGTATATCAAGTGTATCAATAAAGATAAAGATAAATGTGAGGCAGTAAATGATGGCAGTTCTATTGTACACACACACAAGTTCACTCACAGTTTCATAACATGGCAGCGGTGTGTTTTATATGATGTCCGTACAAGTTAACAGATTTCCCATCAAACAGCAGTTGCTTTCTGAAATCTTTAATCCTAAACCTTCTTTCATTCCACTGAGATCTGGTCCCCAAGGAAGGTCTTTATCTTCCCAGTTCTGTCCATTACACACCTTCCTTTTTGTCAGGCAATGAGAATGAACTTAGAGGATTTTAAGAGTAGATGTCATGTATTCCCGTAACTGCTAAGCCTACTGATGGTTCTAGCTGTGTGCAAGCAGTAAAATGTAGAGAATATGAAAAAAGTGCCTTAATTCATTGGATCATCTTGCTTTCTACTCTTAATTTTTGTGTTCCTAATAGGAACAATATATCCTGTGGACTTTCCTGTTCAGCTCTGTAATAATTTAAATCAGTGGTTCTCAACCCAGTCCTTTGGGACCCCTAATCCAGTTACGTTTTCAGAGTATCCACAATGAATATGCATGAGATAGATCTGCATGCACCGCTTCCATTATTACTACTACTACTACTGAGCATTTGTATAGCACTACAAGTCATATGCAGCGCTCCACAGACATGTAACAGACAGTCCCTGCTCATCAGAGCTTACAATCTAGTCAAGACAGACAACACATAAGGTGCAGACAGGGATAAAACAAGGGGGAGTGGTAAACAAGCAGAGATCAGGTCAGTCATGAACCAAAAACAGCAGCGAAGAGATGAGTTTTTAGCCTGGATTTGAAAAGGGTCAGAGAAGGTGCCTGGCATACAGACATACGTAGTTTGTTCCAGGCGTGAGATGCAGCAAGATGAAAGGAGCAAAGTCTGGAGTTAACAATAGAAGAGAAGGGCACAGATAGAAGCAGTTTGCCAGAAGAACGGAGTTCCAAAGGGGGGTGTAAGGAGAGATAAGAGAAGAAAGGTAGTGAGGAGCTGCAGAGCGAATGCATTTATAGGTCAGCAAGAGAAGTTTGAATTGAATGCATATTCATTATGGATATCCTGAAAACCTGACAGGCCTGGGGGTCCCAGGAGAACTGGGTTGAGAACCTCTTATTTAAATACTGAGGACCTGATGCTCAGCAGCATTTACACAGTTTACAAACCGTGTAAATGCCGCTCTGTGGGATATTCAGCCACACTAACATGGTTAGTGCGGCTGAATATCCATGGCTGCTGGCTCCCTGATGCAAACCGCTTAGGATCGGGGCATGTCAGGGGGGTTCCGCTATTGAGCTGCTACCTGGTTAGCAATATGTGGCGAAAGTTCAAGGTTTACCTGGCATATCACTAACCAGGTTGCGGCTCAATAGTTAGTGATGGGCCTATGTGGAAAACCCAGATATTCAATGCCAGGGCCGCATATGACCCCAGCATTGAATATCCGGGTTTAATGTTCAGCACCAGCTGCTAGCCACATTAGCAGTGCTAGCCACCGGCACCGAATATTGGGCTCTGAAATTATTAGCATGAAAGAATTAGCTTACCTCAGCAGCACAGGACAGGGTACTGTGTAGCAGCCTTCTTTTAATACATATTATTTCCCTCCCTCCCTCCCTCCCCAACACCCACCCACCCCTGGGATAATCATAGCTTTATAGGTACTTACACATCTTAAAGGAAAGGAGGTGCTCTCAGGTGAAGCTCGTTATCCAAATCAGTCATACACTAAGGACCTGAGATTAATTAAGCTTCAGGTGAACAAGGTATATTAAACGTATTAGGTACAGTTTTATTAGTATAAATATCCACAGCAACCCTTAGTAAGTAAAGAACTTAAAGATCTAAACACAAGCTTAAAACTATGATGCAGACAGCAGTCCAGCAGCAAGATGGGGGCTTTCCAGTCTTTTGCATTGAGTGTCACATGTATGATTTTCTCCCAGTTGGTGAGAGGTCTTACGTTTGCACTAGGTGCAAGGAGCTCTTTGCTCTCAGGGAACAAGTCCATTCTCTAAAGGCTAGAGAAGCAGACTTGGAAGACATAAGAAAGATAGACACGTACATAGACGAGAACTACAGGGATATAGTCCTGAAGTCCCACCTCCAGTCTGGCAGCATCTCTATTACCATGGAGGAGAGAGGTCACGTGACAGGAGAGCATCATCCTGGAGTGGCAGGAAGTGATCCTGTAACTAGGACCTGTCCTCCAGGTGATGCAAAGTCCTCTCGCACCGAGGAAGCTCCTCCAGGGCCATATGCCCAGAAGGGAAGGGTTAGGACAGCTGTTATAGTTGGTGATTCGATCATTAGGCATGTAGATAGCTGGGTGGCTGGTGGACATGAGGATCGCCTGGTAACATGCCTGCCTGGTGTGAAGGTAGGGGACCTCACGCACCACCTAGATAAGGTCTTAGATAGTGCTGGGCAGCAGTCTGCTGTCTTGGTACATGTCGGTACCATGACATAGGAAAATGTGGTAGGGAGGTTCTGGAGGCTAAATTTAGGCTTTTAGGTAGGAAGTTGAAATCCAGAACTTCCAGGGTAGTGTCCTCCGAAATGCTTCCCGTTCCACGCCCAGGACCCAAAAGGCAGGCAGAGCTCCGGAGTCTCAATGCACGGATGAGACAATGGTGCAGAGATGAGGGTTTTGGATTTGTTAGGAACTGGGGAACATTCTGGGGAAAGGAGGGGCTCTTCCGAAGGGATGGGCTTCACCTTAACCGGGATGAAACCAGGCTGCTGGCATTAACCTTTAAAAAGGAGATAGAGCAGCTTTAAAACTAGATAATAGGGGAAAGCCAACAGTCGCCCAAGAATGCATGGTTCGGAAGAAAGCATCCTTGAAAGATACTACCAAAAGCAGAGAGGTTCCAAAAAAGAGTAAAGTAGCCCAAATGCCCTCGAGTACGGAGCAGACAGAGCATAAAGATCCGAAATTACCTATGCCTACCAATAGCCAGATTAATATGAATACAATATAGTCTCTAAAATGCTTGTATGCAAATGCTAGAAGTCTAAAAAATAAGATGGGAGAGTTAGAATATATAGCACTAAATGAGAGGATAGATATGATTGGCATATCAGAGAAATGGTGGAAGGAGGACAACCAGTGGGACACTGTGATACCTGGGTACAAACTATATCGTAATGATAGAGCTGATCAAATTGGTGGAGGGGTTGCGCTCTACATAAGAGAGGGCATTGAGTCAAAAAGGATTAAAGTTTTGCAGGAAACAGTATTTGCTGTAGAATCTCTATGGATTGAAATTCCATGTAAAAAGGGGAAGGCGATGGCAGTGGGGGTGTACTATCGACCGCCTGGCCAGAATGAACAAATGGATGATGAAATGCTCAAAGAAATCAAGGAAGCTAACAAAGGTTACAGCGCAGTAATAATAATGGGTGATTTCAATTACCCCGGTATCAACTGGGTCAGTGTCATGGCAGGACATGCTAGGGAGATAAAGTTCCTAGATGAAATGAATGACTGCTTCTTGGAGCAGCTGGTTCATGAACCGACCAGAGGGGAAGCCATATTAGACCTAGTCCTTAGTGGAACACCAGATCTAGTGCAAGAGATAAGGGTGTTGGGGCCACTTGGCAATAGTGATCATAGCATGATCGCATTTGATTTAATTAGTGAAGGAGGGATAGTAAGGAAATCCACCATACTATCTTTTAGCTTTCGAAAGGGAGACTATGATAAAATGAGGAAAATAGTTAAGAAAAAACTAAAAGGAGCAGTTGCAAAGGTTAAAGACTTAACATCACGATTGGGTGTTGTTGAAAAATACCATCTTGGAAGCCCAGACCAGCGGTATTCCATGCTTTAAGAAAAGTGGAAGGAAGTCAAAAAAACTGCCAGCATGGTTTAAAGGTGAGGTCAGAGAGGCTGTTGTTGCCAAAAAAGCATCTTTCAGGAAATGGAAAAAAGAGCCAATCAACGAAACCTGGAAACAGCACAAGCACTGGCAAGTCAAATGCAAGGCATTGATAAGGCAGGCAAAGGGAGAATTTGAGAAGAAGCTTGCTGCGGAAGCAAAAACATGAAATAAAGACTTTTTCAAGTACATTCGTAGCAAAAAACCTGTGAGAGAGTCAGTTGGTCCATTAGATGATAGAGGGGTTAAAGGGGCACTAAGAGGCGACAAGGCGATAGCTGAGAGACTGAATGAATTCTTTGCTTCGGTCTTTACTGAGGAAGATGTAGAGATGTTACCCATGACTGAAGTGGTATTTAAAGGTGCGGAAGAATTGAAGGAAATATCGATACATCAGGAAGATGTATTACAACTATTAGATAAACTGAAGAGTAGCAAATCACCTGGGCCAGATGGTATACATCCAAGGGTGTTGAAAGAACTTAAATATGAGATTGCAGACCTGCTATTAGTAATCTGTGAACTTCCATTAAAATCATCTGTAATACCTGAAGATTGGAGGATCACCAATGTAACGCCAATTTTTAAAAAGGGTTCCAGGGGTGATCCGGGAAACTACAGACCAGTGAGCCTGACCTCAATACCGGGAAAAATGGTAGAAACCACCATAAAGAACAAAATTACTCAAAACTTATTACTAAAGACACATCCCAAACTGCGCTACGGAGGGTTCATACAAATAAAATTAGGATCCCAAAAGATTTCACAATCACCAAAAAAACAACTAATAAAAAAGCGTTTTCGCATGCAGCTCCCACCCTATGGAACTCCCTCCCTGAAGAAATAAGAGCTTTAAATGATGCAAAGGAGCTCCACAAGAAATTAAAAACATATTTGTTCATTTCCCATTTCGGCACACTAGAAAATACCCTACCACTAAGAGGAAATGGTTAATAGATATCTCAGGGAATACCTAATTTAATTTCTTCAATCTAGTTACAATTAATAGATGATTTAACAACTATGTGGATATCCTGTATAGAGAAATATGTAAATAGTTTGAAATATGTAAATAGTTTGATTGTTATATAACAAATTATTTACCATACATAGTTCAATCTTGTTCAATGTATTAGCAAATTGTACTTAGTTATCTAATGTTTCATGTAAAACAGACCTTTTATTCTGTTCATTTTTCGTTCATTGTATACCGCACCTGATCTGTGGAAGGTAGCGGTATATAAGCAACTGTTAAATAAAATAAATAAATAGTCATGGCCTAATGGGAGACAGCCAACATGGCTTTAGACAAGGAAGATCTTGTCTTACTAATCTGTTATGTTTTTTTGAAGGTGTGAATAAACAGGTGGACAAAGGTGAGTCTGTTGAAATAGTGTATCTGGACTTTCAGAAAGCCTTTGACAAGTTCCCTCATCAGAGACTTTTGGCAAAACTAAAGAGTCATGGGATAGGAGGCAGTGTACTATTGTGGATCAGGAACTGGTTAAAAGATAGAAAGCAGAGGATAGGGCTAAATGGCCAATTTTCCCAATGGAGAAAGGTGAGTAGTGGTGTACCCCAGAGATCTGTGCTGGGTCCGCTGCTTTTTGACATATTGATAAATGACCTGGAAAAGGGAATAACAAGTGAGGTTATCAAATTTGCAGATGACACAAAACTATTTAAAGTTGTTAAAACCCAAGAGGATTGTATAAAATTGCAAGAGGATCTTGATAAATTGGAAGACTGGGCATCAAAATCGCAGATGAAATTTAATGTGGACGAGTGCAAAGTTATGCACCTAGGGAAGAACAACCCAAACTATGGTTACACGATGCAAGGTTCCACATTAGGAACCACCACCCAGGAAAAAGATTTAGGCGTCATTGTGGATAACATGTTAAAACCCTCGGCCCAGTGTGCAGCGGTGGCCAAGAGAGCAAATAGAATGCTAGGTATCATAAGGAAAGGAATGGAAAATAAAACAAAAGATATTATAATGCCTCTATATTGTTCCATGGTGAGACTGCACCTTGAATATTGTGTGCAATTCTGGTTGTCGTACCTTAAAATAGCGTTATTAGAAAAGGTTCAGAGGAGAGCCACCAAAATGGTAAAGGGGATGGAAGGATAATCCTACGAAGAAAAGCTAAAAAAGTTAGGGCTCTTCAACCTGGAAAAGAGACGGCCGAGGGGAGATATGATAGAGGTCTATAAATTAATGAATGGAATGGAATGGGTAAACGTAGATCGATTGTTTACATCATCAGAATATAGAAAGACTAGGGGACATGCAATGAAGCTACAGGGTAAACTATTTAAGACTAATAAAAGAAAATATTTTTTCACTCAACGTGTAATCAAACTCTGGAATTTGTTACCGGAGGATGTAGTAAAAGTTGTTAGTGTAGCCGGGTTTAAAAAAGGTTTGGACAAGTTCCTGGAGGAAAGGTCCATAAACCATTATTAAGAAGGGACCCAGGATATCAATGCTTGACCCAGTACAAGCATTGTGGAACCTGTGTCTTTTGGGGAAACTGCTAGGTACATATGACCTAGATTGGCCACTGTTGGAAACAGAATACTGGGCTTGATGGACCTTGGTCTGACCCAGTATGGCATATCTTATGCTCTTATGTAGAATGTTTTTTATCTGCAAGGATTTAGAAGATAATGCTGATATGTTCCTACGTTGGTACTATCCGTCTCAATGTCATAATTCTTTATAATGCTTTGTGGTATTCTTCAAAGGAAAGAGTGAAACTTTTCCACATCCGTCCCTACAAGTCAGTACTACTGCTTTTTATCATTTCTTTAGCTTTGCAAGACATACACAAGACTGTATACACCCATATCAAAGGTGGTTTCTTCTAGGTAGACCTTATAATTTACCCCGAAATTCATGGAAGCCAAACTGAGAATTTAATTAATTATGAAAATGGTTAAAAGCAACAAAGCTTTGATCAGAAGATTTAAAAGCAGCCTCAGAAATCTGGGGCTTTAGACTGCATTTCACTAAGGCCAGAGAGGGAGGATTACACACAAAATCAGGAAGACACATGTGCAGCAGGATAGAAAATGCAGAGCTGAGAGTTGGCAGTGAAGGAGAAAGGCACAGATGAGAGTGAGGTGCTTAATGAGCAGTGTTCATGGGGAAGTAAGAGAGGAGGGCTAGTGAGGAGCTGCAGAATGTTTATGTTTATGTTTTATTCATTTTTAATATACCGCCCTTTGTAGGCTCTACAGAATGCTTTACAAAATAAAAAGTAACATACATAAAACTAGAGAAAGGAGCTACAATATTAGATAGGGCAACGAACAGAAAAGACACCAGATAACAGAAAAGTGTAGTTACTCACCTGTAACAGGTGTTCTCCAGGGACAGCAGGAATCAGTCCTCACATAAGGGTGATGTTGGCACCGACGGAGCCCTCGCGGAAGCATCCCCCAGCTTTCAAAGAAAGCCTTTGGGAGATGCTATCATGCATGCTTGGTCCCCTTCCCGCTCAAGGTTGCCATCTTGCTCAATCAGATGACATAGCTAAAAGACGGCAAAAAAAAGTGAAAAAAATGGCCTGCTTTAGCAGTATTTTGGGTGTAGATAGAGAAGGAGAGAGAATCATAGATGACTTCAAATTACGAATGGATGGGACTGGGAAGATGACAATGTCATCCACAAGAGTTAGAAAAAGGAGGAGAAAGTTTGTGGTGATGGATAAGAAGTTCTTTCTTAGCCATGGTAAGGGCCCTTTTACTAAAGCCCGCTAAGCAGTTAGCATTTTAGCATGAGATAAAGGCCTGTGGTAACTGTTACTGAATGGGTATGATACATGCTAATTCTTGTGGTATCTGCACATCGGGCGATGGAATGGGAAAGAGGCAGCTTAGGGGAGAAGTGTGGGAGTGAAGAGAACATTGCAGTTAGTATGGGTGCAATTGCTATGTGCTGTCAATGTGGCAATTAGCACAGCTGCACAATGATACCTCTACGGGTGGCATTAGGGTACCCATGTTAACTGTGCAACATGCTAGGGTATGCTTCTCTGCTATAATTGTCAGGGACATGCTGGCCACAACCAGGGCTGGCCAGTCCACTAGGCAAGCTTGGTGGCAGCCTAGGGTGGCCGGCCCAGGTGGGCGGCGGTGGCGGCACAGATGGGCAGTGGAGGCAGCAGCACACATAAGAACATAAGATATGCCATACTGGATCAGACCAAGGTCCATCAAGCCCAGTATCCTGTTTCCAATAGTGGCCAATCTAGGTCACAAGTACCTAGCAGTCTCCCCAAAAGACACAGATTCCTCAATGCTTGTATTGGGTCAAGCAGTGATATCCTGGGTCCCTTTTAATAATGGTTTATAGACCTTTCCTCCAGGAACTTTTCCAAACCATTTTTAAACCCAGCTACACTAACAGCTTTTACTACATCCTCCGGTAACAAATTCCAGAGTTTGATTAAACGTTGAGTGAAAAAAATATTTTCTCTTCTTAGTCTTAAATAGGTTACCCTGTAGCTTCATTGAATGTTCCCTAGTCTTTTTATATTCTGATGATGTAAACAATCGATTTACATTTACCCGTTCCACTCCATTCATTAATTTATAGACTTCTATCATATCTCCCCTCGGTCGTCTCTTTTCCAGGTTGAAGAGCCCTAACCTTTTTAGCTTTTCTTCATAGGAGTATCCTTCCATCCCCTTTACCATTTTGGTGGCTCTTCTCTGTACCTTTTCTAATAATGCTATATCCTTTTTAAGATACAGCGACCAGAATTGCACACAATATTGAAGGTGCGGTCGCACCATGGAACGATACAGAGGCATCATAATATCCTTTGTTTTATTTTCCATTCCTTTCCTTATGATACCTAGCATTCTATTTGCTCTCTTGGCTGCCACTGCACACTGGGCCGAGGGTTTTAACATGTTATCTACGATGACGCCTAAATCTTTTTCCTGGGTGGTAGTTCCCAATGTGGAACCTTGCATCGTGTAACCATAGTCTGGGTTGTTCTTTCCTAGGTGCATAACTTTGCTCTTGTCCACATTAAATTTCATCTGCCATTTGGATGCCCAGTCTTCCAATTTATCAAGATCCTCTTGCAATTTTCCACAATCCTCTTGGGTTTTAACAACTTTAATTAGTTTTGTGTCATCTGCAAATTTGATAACATCAGTCGTTATTCCCTTTTTCAGGTCATTTCTGATTATGTCAAAAAGCAGCGGACCTAGCACAGATCCCACCCTCCAACTGCAACCGATTCTGTTTGGGGGGGTCAGTCAGCGGCAGTATTTCCAAAAGCAGCAGCAAAAAGCAACTGCTTTTGGAAATGCTGCTGCTGTCTGCCTCCCCCTCCCGCAATGGAATTGGCAGCTGCTGGGGGGAGGCGGTGGCATCGGCAGCAACAGCTGAGGGGGCATCGGCTGCAGGTGTGGCAGCGAGGCTGGGGTATCTGCCTAGGGCGGCAGAAATCCTTGGGCAGCTCTGGCTACACACACAACACTGCAGAGGCTTTGCACTTAACTACACATTAGCTTTTGTGCTAAATGTGAAACCTTAACAGGCTTTATTAAAAGGAGCTCTTAGTTTAAGGTGGTGTTGAGATATCCAGATGGCAATAGGAAATGAGTAGATTGAGATTTGGGACTGGATTCCTGATTAAATTTCTGGTGTCGTGAGGTGGATGTGGGAAGAGAAGGGAAAGGATTTAGCTCATGCCTTTTTCAGTACAATAGGCATTTTCCTGTCCGCAGAGGGATTACAATCTAACAGGCCGATGCAGAAAGACGGTGCTGAAGTCATGTGCTATTAGCTGTGTAGGTGTTTTTGCAGTGCGCCGATAGCGCAAAACCTCAGAATCGGTATTCAGCAAAGGGCATGCATGCAAATGAGCTGTATGCAAAACTTTGGCATAAAGTTGAAAGGAGGGGGGCCAGCACATGTGCAAACAATAGACATGCTACAAGTGGCCATGTGCACATGCGCATAAATGTCAAATGCTCACGTTATGCACATAGGATGTGCAGGTTCTTTTGGTGCTCATCCCATAACAATCAGTACTATTTCACCCAAAAACATGTTTTATGAAATCACAACAAAGAGACAAACAGTAAATGGAGAATGATATAAGTGAGTCCAAAGAACACACAAGGATAAGAAGCAAAAGACATTTCTTCTTGAACGTCGAACTTTCACTTATACGCTGAAAGATACACGCAGAAACTTTTCATGTCGAAGGTAACTGTTCACCAGCACATACCCTGAATCAGTCTTTCCTTTTACGTGCAAGATGTTTAAGTCACCTCAGACCAGGCATAAAGATACCAGCGCTCCTGCTGGTTACGTAACCCTCTACGTTTTCTCTGCATTGGGTGCAGACCTTATTAGCATTTCAGTTTAATATGTGCAGCTCATTTGTGTATTATTTAAATACACTTGGCGTTGCTGTGTGCGCACACTTTTATTTTGCTGTTTACGCACTCGTTAATCTCTTCTCTACATTTGGTATAGCGATACTTCTGTGTATATGTTGTGTTATCTGCGCACAAAGAGCGTGCTAGTCTTTCTGCATTGGCCCATAAGTTTATATCTGAGACAATGGAAGGTTAAGTGACTCACACAAGGAGCAGTAGTGGGATTTGAACTTGGCTTTCCTGGCACTCACCCAACTGCTGGACACATTAGGCTTCTCCTCAACAACAGGCAGTTTCAGGATAAATGTGGTATTAAAAGCCATGGGAGGAAATCACGGCATCAAGAAAATGAGCATAGAGAGATGAGAACAGGCACCAGGACAGAACCTGGAGACTGACCACATGATAGTGGGACAGTGGTAGAGGAGGATCTATGAGAGGACACACTAAACAGGTCATTTTTTAGACTATTGCGTTTTTTACATGTGTCAATCACACTTATTTTATAAAGCTGAGTTTGCATCTACTTTACTTTATGAAACAGGGGCATAAGTAGTGGGAAACAAGCAATGAATCCAGGCATAACAACTTACACCAACTCTGTGACTAGCATAAATGATCACGCATATCTTTTGCCCATATTTTATAGTACATGCTGAAATGCTTGCCCCACCCACACTCTGCCTTTATGAACGCGCATAGTAAAAGTACATACCACCAGCCTAACGTGCGTATTTACAGAATAACAAGCAACTAAAATATGTTCATAAAGGCATATCGATGCATGTGAATAATTGAAATTGCATGATTTACATGCGTTGATATCACATATCTTTACGCAGCTCCTTCTAAAATTACTCCCTAAAAGTGCAATGGGAGAGGTAAGAAGAGAGAGCCAAGACAGAACAGAACCTCAAAATTCAAGTCACCAAGAAATGTTGAAATCAAAACAGACATATACATACAAAAAGATCTCTGAGAGATGTAACTCCTTCACGATTGATTGAACATAGATAAACAACAGCCTGGGTTGACTAGTTTATGCTAATACTATAGACCAGGACTTTTTCTGAGGGGGTATTCGGTGGTATTGAGTACCAGCATATTTTTCATTGCCTGCTAAAACTGACCCATGGTCCTCCTTTATTAATGAAAGAGCCCTGCATAGGAGTACCAGCACATTTTTTGCTAGGAAAAATGCACTGCTGTAGACCATTTCTTGTCCCGCAGGTTTCTCACTGATTTTAATTGGCTAAATGCATTTTATAGTCTCATCTGTTTAGATCAGTAAAGCCAACCTCCAGGATCATTACATGGACCTGCATATTTCCAGTTATGTTAACTGAAGAAAATGCTACATTAAAATAAGCCGTACGCTTGGCTGCAGTGGTATGAAAAGGTTAATGGGTTTTCTTTCTCCCACCTAGAGCTCCATAAACAGAGAATTGATTCAGAATCTATACATACAACTTTATAAGACACAGCAATAGAGAAGGGAGGAGTGGCTCAGTGGTTGGGACAGGTTACCTCAGGCTGGGGGTTCAATTCCCACATGGGGGACAAGCAACCTCAGACCAGAGGGACTGGGGTCTCTAGTCCCATGGCCACTCCTTGTGGCCTTGGGCAAGCCACTTAACCCTCCATTGCCTCAGGTACACTTAGATTGTGAGCCCTTTGGGGACAAGAGAATAAAAAGTACCTGTTAGTATACATGTAAAACCACACTGATTCTAAAGAGCATGGTATAAGAAAAAAATAAAAAGAACAGAAAAATATTTACTGATATGGTGAAATATGTACTATATTTGTTTCTTATGTTTTCGGTGGCATTCACACTTTTCTTTAAACTTTCTCTAGCTTCCATCAACAGCATTAATTGTGATTGTGAAGGTTTACTTAAAAAGGATAAAAAAAGGTCTGTTGGCAAGCTAAACCCAGTACTGGCTTTCTGCATCTCAGCATTTTTGGAATTGGAAGAAGCTGAAAGTAAAGAGTTTCCAAGCAAGGAGTTGTAAGTCTGGGCTTTCTATAGTCTTCGCCACCCACCGTCCTCTGAGCAGGTCAGTGCAAATTGGCCCATGCACCAGTCACTGGTGCTGCCTTGTTTTGCAGCCATTTTTCTCCGCATGGCTTTAAATCATCCCTTGGCTTGGCAGATGAATTTTCAGATGTAATCTTGGTTGATAAACAGCTAATTTTTGTTGGGTTATGCCTGCTGCCCATCACTTTTCGTTTTTTTTAATAGCTAATTTTGTCAGCAGTCAATGCCGTTGTAGACCTTTACTTGAGACTCTTAGGTAAGTTTGGATCAGATCTCTATTCGGTTCCACTTCCTGAAGGCTTCTATAGAGTGCAAAAGTTAGACAGCTTGTTAAATCTCAGAACCTGCAGGAAGATATGATTATCCAGCTTCTGCTATAATTCAAGAGAACCTATAGGTAAGACCTTAAAATCTGTCTATAGTGTAATAAGGAAAATATATACTTGGATGTTCAAAAAAGGTTTATTTTAAAATCCCCAAGTCCTTAGACAAATGTTAATAATTCCACAATTTAGCTTATAATAAATCTGCTGCTTTGATTTCAATAAATGTACATTTTTGCAAACTGCTAATGGGACGACATTCAGTTTTAAATATATTTGTCTACTCACTCCGAGGTACTTATAAAATCATATCTTTTTTTTAGTGCCATCAAGTCAGTACTGACTCCTGGCAACCCAGCTGCCTCTGGGTTTTCTTGGCAATGTATCACTGGAGGTAGATTGCCAGCCTTTTCTTCCAAGGCACTGGAGGGTAAAGTGACTTGCCCAAGGTCACAAGGAGTGCCAGCAGGAATTGAACTCTTGATGATCGGGGTATTAGGCAGCAGCTCTAACCACGGCTGCTCCTCCACTCTATCATATCTTAGCAATGGAATATTGATGGTGTGTCTCCCTCAAAAGCAACACTGCAGAAACAGTTTCTCTCCTACACCCCTGCAGGCAGATCTGTTGTTAGATACATTGGGCTCCATGGCAGAAAACCAGAAATGGGCTCAGCCAATGCTAGGCATCCTGAAATACTGTCTCCATGACACCACTCAGCTTTGCCAAAGGGCCCCTTGCAGGGCTACGACTCTTTGCAACACCCTGCTTGAAAGCCTTTAAAACAGTCCTAAGGCCCAAACAGGCCAGGTTTTCAGGATATCTCTATTGAATATGCATATTAAATCAAATAACCACACTGAGAGTGGAATATCACAATAACAGTATTAATACACTCCCACAATCATTCAGCATCTCAAACTATCCACATTAATACATCAACAGGACTAGAATTTCCCAAAAAGAGTCCAGTCTTAAAAAGAAAGAAACATCAGCCAGTCATACAAATCTCAACATTTTACCAAACTGGGAATTGAAAGCAAGCTCTGCTACGAGGGGACATAGGATGAGGGTGAAAGGGGACAGACTCAGGAGTAATATACAGAAATATTTCTTTAAGGAAAGAGCAGTAGATGTGTGGAATAGTCTCCCAGTAGAGGAGGTAGAGATGAGGACAATATCTGAATTCAAAAAAGCATGGGACAAACACAGAGGATCTCTAAAGGGAAAAAGGGGACTCTTGTAGTGGTTGATATGGAAGGGTAGACTAGATAAGCCATATGATATTTTTCTGCTGTCATGGTTCTATGTTTCTATACTTCTAGAATAAGCCTCAGGATATTATCACATCCCTCTATGCAGCAAATCACAGCTGTAAGGGAAATAGACCACTCAACATCATTGGCTTTAAAAAAAACTCCCCCTTTTTTTTATTCACATTTTTATTTGTATTTAAAATGAAAGACTTAAAAACTTCTTTTTCAGTCTCCAATATTTCTTTAATCAATTTTTATCTATGCAATTTCTATCCATGCAGTATTCAACAGTCACTGGTACCCTGTTTAATCACAATCTTTAAGAGGTAAAACCAGATCAAATATAGTGATCACCCGGGGAATGCACAGGGAACCTGTTTCACACACCAGCTCAAAGGCATACTCCTGTAAACAAAATGGAGCACAGCAGTTAAAGACTTTCACAAACGCTTCCACATAGTCCCCACCAACGTACTTAGCTTAAGAATTGCTGACAGCTAATCCATCTAGCTTCTGCTGCACAACAAAGATCTTCGTTTCATCCATACGGGCTTCCTCAGGGGCAAAGAAAGTAGACCCAGGAAAAATCCCATGAATAAATTCAGTGTCTAAAACCACCATTTTTAAAGAGAATCACCACGAATTAGAGAAAGAACCACCTAACTATAGGAGGAGCTACTCAGAGGCAACCAATACAGCACAAAGAGGGGACACAGAATCTTAATAAAGGGACTATTGTAGTTGATATGGAAGGGCAGACTAGACAGAGGTTCCCACCTCCAGTGCTGGAGGGCCAAACACCATTCAGGTTTTCAGGCTGTCCCTAATGAATATGCACGAGATACATTTGAATACAATGGGGGCAAGATGTTATGGAGAGTTTACTGAGACTCATCAAGTCTACTGACCATTACGCAATGTTGCTCATCCATGTCAGCACAAATGATACTATATCAAAAAACACCCACTGAAGTACCTAACAAATCCTACCAAAAAAAAAACAAAAAGCCTACAGCCACTGAGGTCTTTTCTCCTCTATGTATAAGGTTGTTGGTTTTTTTGGGTGTCTTTCAGGAATTTGTATTATAATTATATTTATCAGGGAGGAGTGGCTCAGTGGTTGGGACAGGTTACCTCAGGCTGGAGGGCCAGGGGTTCAATTCCCATGTAGGGACAAGCAACCTCAGGCTGGAGGGACTGGGGTCTCTAGTCCCATGGCCACTTCTTGTGGCCTTGGGCAAGCCACTTAACCCTCCATTGCCTCAGGTATGCTTAGATTGTGAGCCCTTGAGGGACTAAAAAGGTGCCTGTTAGCATATATCTGTAAACCACTTTGACCCGGTGAAAAGCAGTATATAAGCACAGCTAAATAAATATAATTGTCTTATGGTATGAATGAGATTTTTGGTGGCTGGAGTATTCTTTTTTGGTAGGATTTGGCACAAATGATACTGCCAGGTATCCCTCTGAGCATATCAAGAGTGACTTCATTGCTCTGGGACAGAGGGTAAAGCAGATAGGGGCGCAGGAGGTGTTCTCTTCAATCTTCCCTGTTGAGGGTAAAGGTCAGGGCAGAGAAGCTTGTATCCTGGAGATAAATGCATGGTTGCGTGGATGGTGTCATCAAGAGCGTTTTGGTTTCCTGGACCATGGGATGAAGTTCCAAGGACTGCAGAGTAGAGATGGTGTCCATCTGTCTAAGAAGGGTCACATGTGTTCAGAAGTAGACTGGCTAACCTATTGAAGAGGGCTTTAAACCACATTTATTGGGGATGAGTAAAGAAAGCCCCCAGGTAAGTGAAACATTAAATACCTTTATAGAAATAGGTAAAAGGGACAACATCTGGAAAGCAGTGTCTATAAATGCCCGTAGCATGGGATATAAGATCCCAGATGTTGAGGCTTTAATGGGAGAGGCTGACTTGGATTTAGTTGCAGTTACAAGACATGGTTCAAGGACAACCATGACTGGGATATAACTATACCAGGCTATACATTATTCAGAAAGGACAGGGTAAGAAGAAGGGGAGGAGGAGTGGCACTATATGTTAAAAATAATATTAAAGCTATGGAAATACAGGGCTTAAAAGGGAGAGAGGAGACGCTATGGGTTAAACTAGAAAGAGGGAAAGAGAAATCCATTTGCATTGGCATGATAGACATTTTTCAGATATGTTAGTGAGAGAAGAAAGGGCAAAAGTAGTATTGTCAGACTCAAGGGTGAAGGGGAGGAATATGTAGAAGATGATGAGGATAAAGCAGAATTGCATAACAAATATTTCTGTTCTGTGTTCACAGATGAAAGGCCAGGAGCAGGACATCAGACAACACCCACAAGCAGGAACAAAAGTGATGGGCATCTTAAACGATTTTCAGAGGACTGTGTTTGTGAGGAACTAGCTAAACTAAAAGTGGACAAAGCGATGGGATCAGATGGGATACATTCGAGAATACTGAAAGAACTTGGGGTCATTCTAGCAGCTCCACTGACTGACCTTTTCAAGCCTCTTTGGAGTCGGGGGTGGTGCCAGAGGACTGGACAGAGGCACATGTGGTCCTTTTACACAAAAGCAGAAGTAAGGATGTGGTTGAAAACTACAGGCCGGTTAGTTTAACCTCGGTGGTGAGTAAATTATTGGAAACACTGCTGAAAGAGAAAATAGTGAGGTTTCTTGTGTCCAACGGATTGCAGGATCCAAGGCAGCAAGGATTCACTAGTGGCAGGTCTTGTCAGACAAATTTGATTGATTTCTTTGACTGGGTGACCAGGTAGTTGGACCAAGGTAGAACCCTAGATGTGGTGTATTTAGATTTCAGTAAAGCAGTTGACACTGTTCCGCACAGGCGACATATAAACAAACTAAGCACCCTTGGGATGGACCCTAAAGTTACTGCTTGGGTTAGAAATTGGTTGAGTGGGAGGCACCAGAGGGTACAGGTAAATGGAGTTCACTCTGAAGAGAAGGAAGTTACCAGTGGAGTGCCACAGGGATCTGTCCTTGGTCCGATTCTTTTTAATATCTTTATTAGTGATATTGCGGAAAGGCTGTTGGGTAAGGTTTGCCTCTTTGCGGATGATACCGAAATCTGCAACAGAGTAAACAGGTGTAGATAACACGAGGAGAGATCTAGCTAAGCTTGAAGAATGGTCTAGAATTTGGTAGCTGTGATTTAATGCTAGAAAAATGTAGAGTTATGCATTTGGGCTGCAACAATACAAGTGAGTCAGTATAGGGGGTGACATACTTCTGTCCATGAAAGAAGAACGGGACCTAGGCATGATTATGTCTGACGATCAAAGTAGTAAACAGATATAAAAGGCAACAGCGAAAGCTAGAGGGATGCTTGGGTGTATAGGGAGAAGAATGGCCAGCAGAAGACAGTGGTGATTGTGCCTCTGTGTAAGTCTTTGGTGCGACCTCATTTGGAGTATAGTGTGCAATTCTGGAGATCATACCTTCAAAAGATATAAATAGGTTGGAGTCGGTGCAGAGGGTGGCTACTAAAATGGTTAATGGTCTTCCTTATAAAGTATATGAGGACAGACTTAAGGACCTTAATATGTATACTTTAGAGGAAAAGTGGGAAAGATGTGATATGATTGAGACATTTAAATACCTCCGTGGCATAAATGCATAGGAGGACAGCCTCTTTTAATTGAAAGCAGGCTCTGCTACAAGGGGACATAGGATGAGGGTGAGAGGGGATAGATTCAGGAGTAATATGTGGAAATATTTCTTTACAGAAAGAGTAGTAGATGTGTGGAATAGTATCCCTGTGGAGATGGTAGATATGAGGACAGTATCTAAATTCAAAAAAGCATGGGACAAACACAGAGGCTCTCTAAAGGAAAAAAGGGGACTCTTGTAGTAGGTGATATGGAAGGTTAGGCTAGATAGGCCATGTGGTCTTTTTCTGCTGTCATGTTTCTATGTTTCTGCATTTTGTTGGTCAAACCGTAATATTAAGCCTTGTTGCCTATGTTTTAAGAAACCAATGTTATTTGGTTTCAGTCAGAATAAACAGTTAATAAAAAAAGAAATACAATGGATAATAAGGTGATACCGTTTTATTAGACTAACTTGTAGACTAGCTTTCAAAGATTGAAACTTTTTTTCTCAAGTCGAGTTGGGCAGGAGCAGTGGAATGCCTTTTTGTTTGGGAGGAACCCTAGGTTCTGCCCCAACTCTGCCTTAACTCCGTCCCAGGCTCCACCTTAACTGTGCTCTAACTCCACGCCTAGACCCCCCCCCCCCCCCCCCCATGAGCAGACAACATGCTTGGAGGCTGCTATAGTGGCCTTCCCCTCCTGTTCTGCTCACAGGGATCCAATCTCCCACAGGCAGACAGGAGTCTTTGTGATCATGACTGCGCTCTTCTCTTCTGCCCGCAGAGACAGCTAGCTTCCCAGCAGGGAAATTCTGGTAGGGCCAGGGCCCGTGTGGCCCACTCACTTCCAACTTCTATGAGATTAGGTCAGGACTGTCCTGACCTGAAGAAAAAGACGTCAACCTTTGAAAGCTAGTTTACAAGTGTATTAAATTAATCCAATAAGTATGTATCACCTTATTTTCCTTTGGGTTTCTCTTTCTATTTAATTACAATTAAAGTAGACTAACACTGCTTTAATCGAATAAGAATGAAGTGTAGTAAACCACCTTATTTTTTTATTAACTGCTGTCAAGTCAATGCTGACTTCTCATGACCCAAGCACCCCCTGGGCTTTCTTAGCAAGGGATGACTGGAAGTAGATTGCAAGGCCTTTTCTTCCAAGGCAATGGAGGGTAAAGGTTACAAAGAGTGCTAATGGGAATCCAATGCTGATCTTTTGGGTACTAGGCTGTTGCTCTAACCACTAAGCTACTCCTCCACTCCAACAAAAAGAGTCATTGAAAATAGAACGTTGAGTCCCAAACACAAAACTCCACCATTTACTTATTAAATCCTTTTAAATCGCGTTGATTCATCTATTTTTTTATGTCGGGCCCCCCCGGCAAGAGAGAGAAGGAGAAGGCCTTTCCCCTCCACTCCGGGAAGTCCCTTTTTTTGAAAGAAAAGTTCATGTTAACCAAACCATCAAATAGTGAAACACCACTTATCTCAAGGAGCGGCGATGTATAACTTTCCGTGAGGGAATACAGCTTGCACAGCTTGACCAAATGGATTTCAGAAGCAATCATCTCAAGGCTTTTACAACCAGGTGGTGAGCTTTGAAAAATCTTAGCAACAGAAAAATGGATTGATTAAAAAAAAAGACAAAAATGTTGATTTGATTGTACTCAATGCTAGCATGCAAAGAGACATAAAGGACATTCTGTGTCTCTCAGCCTTCTACAAGTCCCGCACGACAGAGGTAACTAAGCAAGCTAACAGCAGTTCTTTGCTGGCATCTTCACAACAATGAGATTGGGTGCACACTGAAAAAACAGAGGCCCCATTTTACTGCCATGAAAGCATTTCAGAAAGGACCATTGATAGTGCCATCCACTGTTGACATTTCCACAGTTTTCCTACCCAACTGGGTGACTTTTTTGCCCAGCCCATGGTAAAAATTTGTAGGTTGCTGGTTGTCATTTTTTGGGTGATTTGCCCTTCCGCTTTGGGTGAGAAAACTGTGGACAATAAAGGAAAAAAGTGGGAAAAAAATTGAGTCACATCCCTTAGCTGCATTTCATTGGTCAGGACCCAGAGCTGCTGATCAATAAGATATGACAGGATGGGAATGATTGGCTGCAAATTCTAGCAAATCAGGGGAGGGAAAGACGTGGCCATGTGGCAGAGTGGGCATGACCACATCCGAATGACTGTCAGACCAGCCAATCACAGAAGGTGAGGGTGGGGCAAATGAAAGGGGATGGGGCCAAGGGCGAGTCACACTTTTAGACTAGTTTTCAACCCGGTCTGGGTCCAAAGAATTACAGCGATTATCTGGCAACCCTGGTGCCATCCTGTATTATCATCTTTTGTTCTTACTGTCCTAACTTGAGGAAGGAGGTTCTGGCCTCCAAAACCTAGTCAAAAAACTGCATTAAATTAGTCCAATAAAAAGGTATCACCTTATTTTCACTTTTTTTGTTTTAGTCTTATTTATTTACTTTTAAAGTGGATTAACACAGCAACTACACTTCTTTATCCTGGGTAAGAATTCTAGAGCTAACTTGATATTTTCCACGATGTAGAGTTTCCCTCTGCCATTGCATCTGTAAATGTATTTGTTTGTATGTTTGCAGAGGAGAGAGAGGAAATCATTCATCCTATTTTAACTGTAGTGGAGCAGAACAGTGTGCCTGAGTTTGGCAGATAGAAAGGGCACACAATTTTAAATTCAGAAATACATGGAACTTAGCCACATAACCATGTCAAATTTGTGATGCCACCCGCCTCTAGTCTTATTGACTATATTATTATATGCTGTGGTTGGTTGGACATTGTCCTTGTCCTCAGACCTTTCTCCTCATTTCTTCTGCTATAGGAGATTTACTGCTGTAACCCAGCAGCATAGGAAACAGCAGCAGATAAGACCAAACTGTCCCAAATAGTCTGCCCAGTTCACATTCTTTCTGTTTGGGCAGATAAGACTGACAACCAAATTAACTATTTGTATGTTTTATGTGAATGCAGATTGGTGATACCACATATTTTTGGTGCCATAAATGATAAAGGCACCAGCAGAATGCAGGGGCTGAAAATACTAGGTAGTTCTGCAAAGTGGTGTTAATGGGGTGGGGGATACTAGGAGTCTGTAGGTGCTGCAAATACCATAGATCACAGCAAATTGCAAAATGCAAGCAGGGCCATAGCTAAGGGTCTGCAAGAAGGGAAACCATCCTGAGTGCCAAAGTGAGGGAAGGAGGGGATGTGCCAAGAGAATGAGGACACTAAAAACAATCCTTGCCTGGGACACTGATCAGTGACTGCCCTGATTGTAGGACCTTTAGCTGAGCACATTTTCAGAAAGCGCAGAGTGAGGATGACAAAGAGACTTGGATGATCACAGAAAAAACAAAAGAGGCTTATGGAATATTATAAATTCTGGCCCAATGGCTCAAGTAGTACAGTACATTCAAATCTTGTCTTTCCAGTTCTCAATAGTTTGTTCTCTTGGCTTCCATTGCATTTTCTTTGAAAGACTACTGGAAGGCCTGACAATATTCTGAAAATGCTTTTGCAAATATTATGTGAGGGTAGACTTCCCCAATAGACAGAGTAGTCACCTGGCATGGGATCAATCACTCCACCACTGGAAGTCCCGTTTCATTTTAGGATGGCTGGCTGACATGACATTGAGGGGGCTCCCTCTGGACCTACCACGACTCACAATTTCAAAGGGGAAATCACCCCAGCTAGAGACAGGCAATCTGCTTTCCCAATGTGTAGGGGCAGCTGGAAAGTTAAATCTGCATTTGACTATGGCCGGCATTCCGTCCCATGAACAGTGGGGGATGTCCATGCCCAACCCGCGCTCAACCCTGGAACATGATTCTGTTGCCAGTGCTCCCTGCATGTACACAGCTTTTGTGCGGGGAGTGCTGGACGTAGGCAGGATGTACAGAGGCTATTCAGGTCAGGCCTCTGTACGTCCTCTGGTGTAGAGATGGATGCCCACCCTATTCCTCCCCAATGGGGGAATAAGTGCCAAGTACTGCAGCGATTGCTTCCTGTAGTCCCCAAATCCTATCGCCCCATCATGGGAGAGCTCATGCCACCCGATCCTGGCCTTTGGGGCCCCTACTGAGGGTTGGACAGAGATGTGCTGGGGCCGCATCAGGACTGGGCATTCAGAGCCTCCGGCTGGACATCTTGGTGCCATGGTGACAGGACACCAATGCACCAGCATGCCAGTCGAAGCACTGTGGGATGTGAACGGGCAGCCCATGGGACATCCCCCGCACAGAAATAGGGTGCCCGCCCAGAAGTCTATATCCCTGATTCTGCCATCATGGCTACGTCTGGGCCCCGCAGTGGCAGAATCGTATACATCTCTGGCACGTCCAGGTTTTGGCCGGGCATTGCAACTGGACATGGCAGAAGCAGAATCGGCCTCCATGTGTATTTAACTTTGGTCATTGCAGGTCATTGATTTACAACTTTTAGGTTCTGTATCACTGGAACTCATTTTCTATTTTACCCTTTCTATTAATGACATACTGTCCTTCAAGTCCTCAATATCTTTTATGCACTCTCAAAGCCACTGCAGGCAACATCTGCTGAACCATTTGGATGGGAAAAGCAGAGAATCATATTTGTAACAGAGATAAAAAAGTTGGACCCTAGCAGAACGTTTTTCAAGCAAAAAAACGTGTCAGTATTCATACGCAGGGCTCTTTCATTAATACATAAAATACAGTGTGCATGTGTCTGTATGTGAGTTTGTATACTATGAGGGTCTGTATTGGGGGTATGAGTGTTGGCAGCATGTGTTGGGGCCTATGTACTGAGTGTGTATCATGAGTGTGCGTGTCGGAGAGGAAGTATGAGTGTTGACAGTGTGTGCTGGGGGACAGTTTCTGCAAATGGATTAGTTTTGTGCATCCATATACAAAAAAATTCTTTTCACCAAAATAATCACAGAAAAATTCTCCTGAGGGCACTTAAAAAGAAACAATCACTATTATGAGGAGAAAAAGACCTCAGTGTTACTTTACTTTGTATCTAGTCCCTCAATACAGCACCAGTGGAAATCCTTTGCCAGAGGGGACTGAACAGTCACATCAACATGAAAACGTTCACATCAACAGAAAAAGTTCCTCATAAAAAAGTGTCCACAATGGGTGTACAAAAATAAGCAATCTTCTTTTATCTATCTTGTTCCACTGTGTATTTTCTCAACAAATCTTTTTTTGGTATTTTAATTATTAGTCATCAAACCTACAAAGACAGAACAGAATCCCACATTATGTTAAAGCAGAATCTTGACAAACAAAGAGCATTAGTATCACTTATCTGTAGAAAAGCTGAAATCGTCTTGTCCTCAGTGAGAGCTTTTTGTTCATCCAAACAGCCCAACAAAGTTCTTTGTTTCGCTACATAGCTTCATCGAGGGCTTCTGCATTTCCAACTCCTATCCTATCCTACCCCTGTCCTCCTGCAGTCCTTGCCCCTTTACAACCTTTTACACTATTCCCCCTTCCTATTCTCTTCCCTCTTTTTCTTCCACCCACTCATGCCCAGCCCCTCCCCCTACCCCTGCTGCCCAACTTTTTATACTCTCTACATTCCACCAACTTTTAATTATCTCCCTCTCTTCTCCCTTAATGCATTCACTGTCAATTTTTCATTGAACTCCTCCCTTCTTATATTCTGCCCCTATTCTCTTTTCTTCCTCTAATCCCTCCCCTTGCCTTATGCTCTGCCCTTTCTTTACTCCTAAGCCTGCCCCTTCCCTTAAGCTCCACCCCCTCACGTGCCCCTTCCTTTCTCACACTACTCCTGTCACAATGATGGCAGGTCCTGGAGACTCCCACCATCTCTTTAGTGCTCCTCTTACATTCTTCTTGCCGGCGGGATCCAGGGATTTCTGTCAGCTCTTTAACGCCACTCCTCCTTTCTTGCCAACAGGACCTGGAAACTCCCACCAGCCCTTCAATGCTCCTCCTTCTTTCTTCTTATTAGTGGGACCCGGAGACACCCGTCGACTCTTCAGCGCTTCTCCTCCTTCTTCTTGCTGATGGGACCCAGGGACTCCCGTCAGCTCTTTAGTGACCCTCCTCTGCCTGTGTTTCTCTGTATGTACACAAAGACATGTGTACATACAGAGAAACACAGATGGAGGTTCCATAATAGGTGCTATCGCTTAAGCGAAGTGCGCCAAACCGGCAACCTCCTCCCATCTAAATAATCAATCCCCGGAACTAGACACTTCATCATGAAAATAAATGAAGCTCAATTTACTGAAACATTTTTACAGAAAAGCCATGTTTTTAAATCTTTCCAGAAAGTAAAATAACTATCAATATTTTTTATATTATCAAGAAGCTCGTTCTGGTGCTGGGGGCCCTATAGTAACAATCTTGCCATAGGCACTTCTCTGAAAAATGTTCCTCAAAGCGTAAGTTTCTAGAATCTGACAGTCTACCCAATCTATGAAGAACACAGAGTGGTGGGCAAATGCATATGAGCAGACAAACACAAAGGTAGACCAGACCCTTGACAACAGGCACTTTCGCTTAAGCAAAACGTTCCTAAAAAAATAAATCCTTGATTTTTGCTCTTGAATCAAAAAGGAACATAAGAGGCCCAGTATTTAGAAGGACTTATCTGGTTAGCAGCACCTGCTACCAGCAGATGCAGAAACTTTGTGTTAGAGCCCTGAGCTATCCGCAGGGTTTCCTAACGCAAGTTTTTACAAGAATAACCAAAAGCAGGGGAGAGGGAGAGAAAGAATCATTATTCACAGGGTCGGATAGCTCAGGTAATGAGGATGCCGAAGGCCTCATGAAATAAGAGGGTTTTGAGCTGGTAAGGGAAGGCTCTAGTTGAAGGGCAAGGAAAGACTGTTCTACAGATAGGGGCCAAGAAAACAGAAAGCAGAGTGCCGTGTCAGTTCGTACCTGGCATGAGAAGCAGGGGAAAGATGGAGACAATCTGAGTGGGGTGAGCAGAGGGAACGGTGTGGAGCATGAAGAATGATGCTGGAGGAGAGATAAGAAGGAATACCTGTGTGAAGAACTTATGTACCAGAACAAGAATCTGGAAACGGGTGCAAAATGGATCGGGGAGCCAGTGAAAGCATGCCAGGAAGGGGGGTGACGTGATAACAGTGGTATTCTGGATGAGCTGGAGGTGATGGAGTTGATATTGTAGGTGACCTGCATAGATTACATTGCAGTAGTCCAAGAGTCATGCTCATATTACCCCTCTTCTCAAGTCACTTCATCGGCTCCCTATCCATTTCTGCATCCAGTTCAAACTTCTCCTGCTGACCTATAAGTGCATTTACTCTGCAGCTAGCTCCTCACTACCTTTCCATCACCGCAGAAACAAACGAGGAGCAGACCAAAACGAAGGACTTCAGAACCGCAAGTAAAACTCGCACAAAACCTCACACACTCCACACCTACAGGACTCCCACTTACACCACACCCGCCTTTGCAATCACACCCCTACCTCCACGGGACAGGCTCCCGCACCAAGGCACCCTACGCAGACCCGGCTCTACACCCACGGGACAGGCTCCCTTCACGGGACAGGCTCCCGCACCAAGGCACCCTACGCAGACCCGGCTCTACACCCACGGGACAGGCTCCCTTCACGGGACAGGCTCCCGCACCAAGGCACCCTACGCAGACCCAGCTCTACACCCACGGGACAGGCTCCCGCACCAAGGCACCCTACGCAGACCCGGCTCTACACCCACGGGACAGGCTCCCTTCACGGGACAGGCTCCCGCACCAAGGCACCCTACGCAGACCCGGCTCTACACCCACGGGACAGGCTCCCTTCACGGGACAGGCTCCCGCACCAAGGCACCCTACGCAGACTCGGCTCTACACCCACGGGACAGGCTCCCTTCACGGGACAGGCTCCCGCACCAAGGCACCCTACGCAGATCCGGCGCACCCGCCAAGGAACAAGCTCACGCACCAAGTGCAACTCTCCCCAAACAGACAACAGACAAAATCTCAAGAAAGCAGGCGTCACCCTAACAGAACATCAGAAGGGAAAACATGCACCCCACATACTTCCTACCACTCTACCTACTAGTCACACAACTCCTCCCACCAACCACACACCTCCACTACCCACAAGCAAACACAATATGGCATCTACCAACTGCATTACCATACTCAGAACCACAGCACACACACAAAGAGACACTCAGGGCTTACCAGGCAAAGCGACTGAACAGACACAAATCAAACTCCCACGCAAGCACAAAGGAAACTCATGGAACACCAACCTCAGCAACGAAAACAACAACGATTGAGCTCATAAATGCCAGATCCGTCTGCAACAAGATACACACTATTGTAGACCACATAGAAGAGCGACAGCCCGACATAATATGCATCACAGAGACATGGCTCAACCCTACCGACAACGTACTACTCAACCAACTGGTACCGGACAACTACTCAGCATACAACTGCCCACGCACCCACAAGCGTGGAGGAGGAGTCCTGATAATAGCGAAAACAAAGCTAAAATTCAAGACACAGAACTTCACAGACACACAGCAATGTAACACAATTAGCATCAAAAACAAGAACATCGCAATCTGCCTAACCTACAGAGCACCCAGAGCTCCACCCGATGAACTAGCCCTCACTCTCGAAGAAGCCTGTGCCATAACAACAAACAACAAACCAGCGCTAATGATCGGAGACTTCAACCTCAAGTCCACCAATGCCAAAGACGCAGAGGCCTTCCTCCAAGCAATGACCTCACTCCAATTCACACAAATAATCAATGCACCAACACACAGACATGGATCATCCCCAGACCTCATCTTTGCATCCAACTACCTAACATCAAGAGAACTAATTTCTCCACCTACCATTACCCCAGTGCCATGGTCCGACCATTACTTAATCGAGACCAAACTACGATATCAAGAGGACCAGACGAACGAAAGAGCTAACATCTCTCACACGCAAAGACGATTCAAACGTTTCGACAGGGACGAATTCATACAGGACACAACACAACACTTGAACGTTACCACAGACGACCTAGAAGAACAAGTCTCCAGCTGGAACAGCATTCTAGCGAACGCCGCCAAACCATCTGACGGTGGGATCAAGAAACAACACCACAACAGGAGACAAAACAAGCCATGGTACTCAGAAAAAATACGAAAGGAAAAGAGAGAGCTCAGGAAGATTGAACGGAGATGGAGAAAAAACAAATCAACCGCTGACCAGCATCTCTATCTAACAAAGCAAAAACACTACAATGAACTCATCAACCAATCAAAGAGGGAATTCCACACAAACATGATAAATACTTCTATCAACAAACCCAGAGAGCTTTTTGAAATAGTAAAGATCCTCACAAAAGAACAAACAACAGAAGGCGAAGTACAGGTTGACCCACAGGATTTCGCAGATCACATCAAAGACAAATTTCACTCCACGGAGCGCGAACAACATCTAGTGGGACCACCAGGTCGGACGTACACCCCAAAACCTGGGGCACATTCTACTCACCCTCAACTGAACAGATATCCCACATCATCTCTACAATCAATACAAGCACTGCCCCTACAGACCCATGCCCAGTGTCATGGGTCAAAGCCACCAAATCCTGCTTCATCCCCACCATACATAAAATAATACACAACTCACTCACTCAAGGACTCATGCCAAAACAACTAAAGCTTGCTTCAGTAAGACCAATCATAAAGAAAACAAATCTCGACAAAAAGGATCCAGCAGCATATCGACCAATCTCCAGCATACCCTTCCTTGCAAAAATCATTGAAAAAACGGTCCAACTACAACTTCAGGAGCACATCGACAAACAGGAAACACTCGATGACAACCAACACGGATTTCGTCCCAACCATGGAGTCGAAACGCTACTGATCTACCTCTTCGACAGCATCCTAAGAATAATCGACAACACCATGAATGGAATCATAATGATCTTCATCGACATCTCCTCAGCCTTCGACACAGTGGACCACAACACCCTCCTAGAAAGACTAAAGAACACTGGTATACACGGTATCACATTGAAGTGGTTCCACTCGTACCTAACCGAAAGACAGCTACAGGTCAAGTCAGGACACAACACCTCCCGACCCATAAACGTCCAACAAGGAGTACCTCAAGGATCCGCACTCTCAGCTCTCCTATTTAACATCTACATACAACCAATTTGCAATATCATGAAAAAGAACAACATTCAATACACAATTTATGCAGACGACATAATGATTTACACCCCGATATCAATCAACAACCCGGACTTCTCTAAGATAACAGACTGCCTCACCCAAATGGAGAGTTGGTGTCAAAACAACAACCTAGCAATAAACTACAACAAGACCGAAGCCCTAATCATCACCCGGAACCAAGGCTTCAAACACCCACCAAATCTAAAGATACAAAGCACCACTATACCAATAAGATCAGAAGTGAGATACCTCGGAGTTACTCTGGACAATAAACTCAATCTCAAACCACACATAGACAAAACAACCCAAAAAGCCTACTACAAGATGCGAATCATCAGGAGACTAAAGCCGCTCCTTGCCCCGGAACACTTCCGTACCGTCTGTCAAGCACTGATAACCCCACTACTGGACTTCTGCAATCCGATATACCTCGGCCTACCGAAACAAGCCCTCAAACCTCTACAACTAGCACAAAACACTGCTGCACGAATCATAACAGGAACGGCAAGACAGGAGCACATCACACCCACCTTAAAAGACTTACACTGGCTTCCAATCGGTGCACGCATCAAATACAAAACTATCATAAACATATTCAAGATCAAACACCACACATCAGCCAACAGCCTACACACACTCATACAATCAGACACCAGTACGCGTCCCAGAAGAAAACAAACCCACAACAGAGTCAGCACCCCCAGTGAATACAAACACACGCAAGGACACAACAGACAGAGCACTCTCAATGGCCGCTCCAACAATATGGAACAAACTCCCGGACGACTTGAGGGCCGCTACAGACCTAAAAGACTTCAGAAAACAGCTAAAAACCATACTGTTCATAGAACACTATGGACACATCACATAACTTCAGAGAATGAACAACAGCGCATGATCCCGCCTAACCAATGTATGCATGGAATTTGTTTTTGCACTTCTGTATATAGCCCACTCTGTAAATAGCTCATACCAATCTAACACACAACACGACACACACTCAATTTCCCCCCACTGCATGTATAACACACTCACCTGACCTGATTGTTTGCCGTGATACCACCTTGATTATTAAGATAAGGCGGTTTAGAAATACTGTTAAATAAATAAATAAAATAAATAAATTTCTCCCTACACTACTCCTCGGGAACTCCGCTCTTCTGGCAAATTGCTTCTATCTGTGCCCTTCTCTTCTATTGTGAACTCCAGACTTTGCTCCTTATGCCTGGAACAAACTACCTGAGTCTGTACATCAGGCGCCTTCTCTGGCCCTTTTTAAATCCAGGCTTAAAACTCAACTCTTCCCTGCTGCTTTTGGATCTTCTCACCTGATCTCGTTTATGTTTCCTCACCATTCCCCCTAGACGTATCCTGTGTCTACAGCTACTGTGTTGTCTGTCTTGACAAGACTGTAAGCTCTGATGAGCAGGGACTGTCTCTTACATGTGTCTGTGCAAAGCTGCATACGTCTTGTAGCGCTATACAAATGCTCAGTAGTAGAAGTAACAGTACAGGAAATCACAAGGGAGAGCAGCAAGGTGGTCAAGGCAGAGAACGAAAGGAGAGGGCAAAGAGCTCTGATCTGACAAAGGGTGAAGAGGGCTTTACAGAGGAAGGAAGAGATTGGATCATGGAAGGTTGTCGGGTCCAGAATTACAGTAAGATACTGGACGGAGGAAACCAAGGAGATAGGGGTACCAAGAAGAAGGAGTATGCAGGTGGGCAAAGAGACAGTACCAGTTAGCCAGGTGGCCAAAGTTTTGCCTGGGTTAAGGGCAAGGCATTTAGAATGAAGGCAATCGTCTATGTGGGATAGAAAAGAAACAGGCATAAATTCCTCAGCAGCACTGACCACAGACCTATGAGCAAGCCCTTTACGTCTCCTCAGAGCTTGCATTAAAATCCCAGTATTGAACTCAGCCTTCTGGTCTTCTGCGCACATCTCTGCATAGCTAATTGCTTCATTACCATCCATTCAAATAGATTTAAATGCGCTGGGCACTGCTGTCTGCTTGAAGCTTTGCACATAGTTAGCTTATGCGCAAAACTTGTTCCTGCTTTGGTAGCACATAAAATTGTACAGTAAAACCAAGCTAACCTATGCACAAAGCCTAGCGCACTTTTCTGCGTTGGCGTGGAAATGACCAAGTCCTGCCGAGGGAGATGTTCAGTGGCACTATGCAGATAATGCCGCTGAATATCTTCACAGACCACCTTGGAGAGGACTGAAACTATCCAGAGAGTGCTGTTTGGATAAGTTATCGGGATAGCAGCTAAATATCGCTACTGGCTGGAGGGCGCTGGCACCTCACCACTATTCGGATCTTCAGCAGCAGATACCGCCACTGATTATTTGGATTTCTTTTTTACCCACGGCAGCCAGTATTTAAAAAATATACTGATTACTGTGAGCTCAATATTACCCCAAAATTATTTCTTACAAATACTTGGAAGAAGATAACAGAGAAATGCAGCACCTGGGTTGAATACTGCACACTAAGGAGGTTTCCAGGCAAAGGACAGGAATGTAGACAGAGAGACCAGGAATCCGACATCAGCTAAGGGTGCTAAGGTCTGCCTAATTTACTTCCTGGCACAGTATCTGATCTCTGCCTTTCCCTTCATTTCTTTGTAATGAGGGGGCTATCTGGTCTTACCATCTGGTTTGTTAAATTTTGCTTGTGTCTTCACCACCTCCATTGGGAAGCCATTGCATACAGGGGCAGCAGAATATCTTTTTGCCTGGGAAGCCAAACTAACTCAGGGGCAGTAGAACACCTTTGTAGTTAGAAGGGCCAAACAAACCAATTTCCGGCTTGGCCCTAAAACTCTCTAGTTACTGATGCTGTGTTGGGCGAAATACTAGTAGGGCCATGGTGCCCATGGCCTATCCCATTCCACTGCCTATATAACCTTCACCCCCTACTCCACAAGCAGTCTAGAATGGAGGAGAAGCCTAGTGCAGTAAGCTCAGATCCATGGAAGCCACGGTTCAAATCCCACTGACATTCACAGTGACTTTTGGCAAGTCACTTAGTCTTTTATTACCTCAAGTACAAGTTTAAATTGAAAACTCTCCAGGGAGAAAGAAATACCTACTATTCCTAAATGTTACTTGCTTTGAAGTACTACTGAAAAGGCTTGAGCTAAATCCAAATTAAAAAATTAAAAAACAGTGTACTTTGTGGTATCCCGCCCCATTCTGCTGCCTGCAGTTCCATACATCTGTCATCCTTTCCAAGCAAAATTATTTCCTGATATTAGCCCTGAGTAGTCTTGTATTGTGACCTCTTGTTTCAGAACTTCTTGGGATGATATTGGAAAGGCCACCAGGGACAAAAATAACTCACAACCTTGAAGAGACAGTTGGAATAGGATGTTTTTAAAGGAAAGAACTGCATGCTTGCTTAAATGGTGCTTTTCTCTGAAACTGAAGAACTACAGTGAAATCCAAGGTCTTTTTTCTAGGCATGGCACTGACAGCAAAGCTTTACTCAGTCAGAATTATAACACTTAGAAAATAAAATTTATTTGTTTTAGAGCTTTTATAGGATTGTATTTTATCATGATGAATGCATAATTTTTCCAAAACAGAAGAAAGGGGCATTCAACACCAGTTTGTGCATCAGAGAATTTCCAGAAGACTAATACAAAATTTAAAATCAGTCAGATTGCTTGATACTAACCTAAATAATCCATGGGGAATGTTTACTAATGGACGCGCCAGTGGCGTGCAAATGTGCCACCAAATTAGTGGGGTGGACCACGCTAATTTTTGGAAATATGTGCTTCCACCCCCCTGCTGATAGCGTGATGCTAACACGCAGCACCATGCTAACTGGCACGTGGGTGCGCTTGATGCCTCCCAATGAAGTGGTGTTAAGTGCACGTGAAGTTTGGCAACATCGCAGATAGTGTGTGACCAAAACAGCCATGCTAACCGCGATGCACCATCATCACCCACATTTTGCCCCAAATACACCCAGTCCCTGCCCAATCACACGCTAACCGGATTTTTAGCGCAATTCCCTTAGCATGTGGAAAATCTTATTCTAAGGTTAGCTACTTTAACAAACATGTGCCCATGTGTCTTATAATTATCAATGAGAGACAACAGATTAAACTGAAAAAAAAAATGAATGAACGATTCAGCAGATGAAAACATGAATTAATGAGATTTAACAATTCAAGCACTCGCAGTTACCCAATCAGTGGTGGGGAAACTAGATAGGATTAGGATACTGGGTCTCCAGACATCATTGCCCTATACCAAAATGACTCTACTACACTGGGAGCCCAGTCTTCTTGCTTAAATAAAATCAGAATTTATTAGCCCATGCAAGATTTGATTTATCAAAAGACTGCTTGCATTCTGTGACAATGAAAAATCTCTGGATAAATTGCAGTGCAGATTAATCTTTGATCTTTCAGTAACCTTGACATCCTTGCCACTTTTCACTGGTGGTCCTGCTCTGCTTAATGGTGCAAACTGATTGTGTTACAGGGGATGGAAGGGAAATTACTTTCTCCAGCAATCCTTTTGGGGGATTTTCAGAAAGACCTCCTACCTGCACAATTGTTATTCTGCTAAACTTTATCTCATTTGGCCAATTCATTAGGATGATAACTCTAAAAAAAAAATACAAGTATAGACACTGAAGCTAGTGGGGAAAAAAGAAAAGAATGTGAAGCATTTGATCTGAGGCTAAAAATAGAAAAGAGCACATTAAATCTACACTTTTTAGAAACCGTTATCTCAGTCTTCACAGTTTAGGTACGTGTTGTTTTCAAGTAATTCAAGAGCTGCTTCATTTTCTAATTAAACCTATTTTTCAGTCACATCCATTTATAATCCTCAAGTCATAAAAGTCCTCAAAAGGTGTAACAATGTTTTGGGAAGTGAGGGGTGAAGATACATATACTGCTATCATCTCTTGGATTTTCTGGCGCATTCCACTGTAGAAATTGCATTCCTTGACGTCAATGCAGACTTCCTGCTCAGTTTCTTAATTGCTAAAGTCAGTCACTCTTTCCTTGTAGGATCTTGGATCAATATATACAACAAACAATATCCCCTCTGCTGCACTGACTGATAAACATGGTATGGTTTCTGTTGTCTTACCACCCTCCTCAAGCATGGGCAGCAGAATGGGATGGGCCACTGAACCTGCCAACTTTGTTTCCTGCATGACAGGGAGTTTTGGGGGCAGAGCAAAGATTAGGCGTTCTGCTGCTCCTGTCAGGAGTCACGGAAGAGATGTACTGGGGTATATTTACAATGGATTTGTTACATGTAAAAGGCCTCTTATAAAATTATCCCAGGGGTTGCATGAATAAAAGTATGCACCATGCCCAGAAGGCATGTATTCTTTACGCTTCCCACCGTAGGTATGTTCTGGGGTAGAGTCTGGGTAGAGGGTAGGTGAAGTCACAGGTTTTATGCTTTGTTTATAAAATATATGTGTATGTACATGCTTTCCTACAGCTTTGCCTCCCTGCATGAGCCTGTTCTCAGAAGCTACGCAGGGTTGAGGCTGGCTGGTACTTGGATGCAGGACCGTACCTAGCCCTGTGCGAACAAGTGTGGCTGCAAATGGCGCAAAAGCTTAAGTGGCACATTTCAGCTGTCTGCCATTGTCTGCCACTGCCACTTTTTCTTCACTCAACAACAGCAGGCAACGGCAGACAGCTGAAATGCGCCCCTTAAACCTTCTTGCGGCACGCTAAGCAGATCTGTCTCTCCCTCCTCTGATGCGGCGTCAGAGCAGGGAGGGACAGATCTGCTTAGCATGCCGGTGACTTGCACATCGGGCGCGCCTCTTCTCTCCCACCGCCCTCCAGAAAGTGGCTAGATGGCGGGAGGTGGGGGCGTGGGGGCGTACCTGATGTGCAAGTCTCACAGGGCGCGATTCACTGTCAGTACGGCCCTGCTTGGATGGGAAACCACCTTGAAATACCAGGTGCTGTAGCTTTACTGTGTGGAAGAAAGGCCTGGCAATCTACTTCCAGTTGCACCTTACCAAGAAAACCCAGGGGCTGTGTTGCCAGGAGTCAGCATTGACTTGATGGCACTCATTTTCACTTTTCATGTACATACTGTACACATGAATGTCATGGGTTCAATCTAGGTATGACTTCTTCCACTCTTGCCTTAGTATTTTATAAAGACAAAGGTGTCTATATAGCCTTATAAAATAGGCTTAAGATAAGCACCTACTTGTCCTTCATATATTGTCAGCCTGCTATAAAATTACCTTCCACATGTTTTCCAGGTAGTTCAGCATAATATTTTCCATATCTCTCTACCTCTTTCTTTCTTTTATTCTATTTTCTTCTTCCTTCTTGGAAGAGCTCTTAATCCCTTCAGACAACTTCCAAGACCTCTCTCTACTGTAAAGTGATCTGTTCCTAAAATTCTAAATTCTCCTCATTCCTAATCCTGGAAAGGTCTGTAGAAAATACTCTAGAGGACAGTTCTTTTCCTTGACTCTCTTCTTTGCCTTCTACCACATTCTCTACTATTGGACTTTTCAATGCTCATATGGAGAAATTCATATAGAGCCCAATTCCAAACTGTGCATGTCTGGCCCGTCCGGACGTCCAAAATATAGACGGGGCACAGTTGCTACAGATTCTGCAACCGTGGGAGCTATACATTTCTGCGGTTGCAGTATCTGGGAACATGGACAGGCTGGTGTGCACAGTATTCTGAGCAGGGAGATGAACAGCATGCTGCCCGTCTCCACCGCACAGTGCTCCTGCCATGGCACCAGGACGCTCAGCAAGAGCAAGTAAGGTCTGACAACGATCAAAGTCCCTTTTCCCCGTTGCCCAACCCTCAGAGGGGGCAGCCAGGGCTGGGATTGGGCGGTGGGGGCTCACCCATGGCAGCCCCGTTGTCATGGGCGGGTGGAAGGCCCCGATCGCAATGGCGCCTGGCTCTTATTCCAAAGTGCAGCCGTCGGATATACAGAGCCCGACTGGAATAGGCCTTGTACATCCGGGTGCTGCAGCCTGCCCCTGCTCTGCCCACTCTCTGCCTCTGGCCCTCCCTCTCCTGCCCCCATCCAGTGCTCCCTGCACTAACCCTCTGTACGTGTGGAGAGGGCTGGACTCGCAATAGCGTGCCAGACCAAAACGGAGGTCAGACGTCCAAACAGGATGTCCAACCCCACAATTCACATCTTTGCATCAAGCCCATAATGTCTTCAAGGCAACTTACAACCTACAGGCTCTCGCCTGACTCTTAAATTTGCCTTATCTCAATAACTCTAATTTGAACCTTTCAAGACCAAAGACTATTAACAACTTCTCCAAAAACAGCTAAACTCCATTTACACCCAGCTTTTTGCAAATGCCACACATTCCTCTCCATGCAGTTCTCTGATTCCTGAATGATACTTTTTCACTTTGGCAGACATAATACCTTGTTTCTTTTAGCCGTAAGACTCCAGTTATTTCATGCTGGGCTACAGTTTGCAACTACACTTGTTGTTCAGCATGTAATAAAGCCAGAATACAAACTCCAATTGATCCCAAACTCAGCAAAATGTTGTTTCCTGCCACTTTCATCTCTTACCGTCCTCCACATCACAGGGCCCGGTAATGCATGGCCCTTGACCTTATTTAATTTTCCTAATCAATGAATTTTGAAATTAGCTTTCTATCTTGAGCCATACTGAAATACATTTAAAACTCATTCCAAATCAGTTTCAAATGTATTGCAGGGAACTTAATGACTACCAGGCCCTGATTTTCCATTAAGGAAAGTAGGCAGCTGCCCTGGGCACTCATCTGAATGGGGTACTGCTTTCTATATCCTGATGAGCAGTTGCACTTTCTTACAAGCGCTGCTCGGCTTGAAGAGCAGCAGTCTTTCAGACATTAAAGATTTCGAGACTTGCAGAACGCAGGAATTGAAGGCACTCTAATCGCCACCAGTCCACTTCTGCACCTTTAAGATAGCAGGGCTGTGAGGAAGTGTCACCAGGACAGAGAAGGGGGTGCCATTTGCCCCCTCCTCCTCCTCCATGCCTGCATCCTTGGAGGTGAACCTACTTTCCCGCATGGGCATTTTGCACATAGGGGCACCTAAGAAATAAATCCAGACCTAAAGACTGCCCGACCTTTCAGCAGAGCAATGTGACATCGAAGTACAGCTCGTTCTGAGATCCTTCATGATTTCTTAATTAAAGCAGATTTGTTTTCCTCCACCATTATATTAAATATTTTTTGTTCCCAAGGGTTCTTCTACCATTATGGTTATGGTTATTTATTGACTTTCTATACTGCCTTTCAAACTTATGGCAAAGGGGTTTACAATAATAAGAATAAAGAAAGGAACAAGAAATATTATAGAACAGAATACCAAGGAGAGAAAGTCAAGTGAGGAAGGTCTGGGACAAGATTAAGGAACAGCGAGGAGTAACAGGATGTGCAGTATCAAGCCCACCGTTCTGAGCCCAGTGCCCACTTTAAAGGAACCTGTCTAGGAGTCCCTCAAGTATCAAAGGCCGTGGCAAATAGATGTGGTTTTAATTCAGCTTTAAATTTCTTAAGTGAGGTTTCTGGTCAATGGGGGACTGGCAGTGAGTTCCAAAGGTAAGGTGCAATGATGCAATGAAAAAGAATGCTAAACGCCTCATGTATTCCAGTCCGGCACAAGAAACAGGGGGAAGACATAATGTACCTTGTCTGCAATGACCGCTGAAAGGCACGTGGGATGAGCAAAGAGTCTAAGTAGGAAAGGGTTCTTGATTTCAAGGCTTTCTAAGTCAGGAGCAAGTATTTTATAATGAATGTAATAAAGGAATGGCAACTGGTGATCCTTGTGTAGCAGAGGGGCGATGTTATCATATTTCTTAGCATTCTTTAAGAGCCAAATCGCTTTATTTTGGACTGTTTGTAGTTGTTTAATGTCTGAGACTCTTAGACCAGAATGCATGATGTTGCAGTAGTCTAATCTTGATGTGACAATGGTTTGGATCAGTGTGTGTTGATCTGGAAGATGTAGATTTGGGCAGAGTGTACAAAAGTGTCAAAGAACGTAGAAGGATGATTTCACAGTTGGCAAAATTGAGGCCTTGAAGGACACTTCAAAGTCTATAATAACATCTAGATACATGAAAGATTCCACAAGGGCGATAGGAATGCCCTCAATTAGTGGAGAGTCAGAGGGGTGAAAGGATCTCCTGGTGATCCAGGTGGCAAATCATTTATTGGTGTTCAATTTGAGATGGTGATGAAACAACCAAGAGTGTACTGCATCAAGTCTTCGATTTATTTTAGAAAGGTCTGGGTGATATGGGCCAATAGAGTGAACCAGAAGAATGTTGTCAGCATAGTAAAACCCACTGATACCATGGTCCTGCAAGATGGAAACAAGACTAAGAAAGATGTTGAATGGTAGTGGGTCCAGTACTGAACCTGTGGTACAACACAGGGAATGGGAATCAGAAGAGGTAATACTGGTAACAACATGGAAAGAGTGATTATGCAAAAATGAGATGAATCCTTGAAGGACAGTTCCTTCATGGCCAATTTCATTAAGTCGTTATTAAGAGTTTATGGTCTACTGTCGAATGCAAAGTGAGGTCAAGAAGATATTCTTCTTCTCTCAGTGGTTCTCAGTTCTAGTCCTTGAGGATTGTCCATGATGAATATTCATCAAATAATTTTCTAAACATTTGGTCTTAAAACAAGTTAGATTTGCAGTTTGGTTGCCCTGAAGACCAGACTTACTTGTCGTAGTCTTACCTCACTGCACCTATAGACTTTAAGAGGGTAAATTTGTAAACTCCCGAGCAGTTTCCATGCATTGCCACATGCGCATTTGGGACCTATTCTATAAAGTGAAGTACACGGGTACTTTGCTTTATAAAATAGGGGCATGAAGACACACCTAGATTAATCAGCAATGTGTATTTGTTCTAATATTTTATAACCTATGTGCTTAAATTGAGGCCCCACCTATGCTCTGTCAAAACTCCACTCCTATGCATGCCCATATTGAAAATACATGTGATGAGACATACCCACATGCAAACAGTATAGCAGCTGTCTAAAGCATGCATGTACATCCCCATTCTTGCATGTAAGTCCTTTAGAATAGGGGTGTATGCATATTTTTAGTGTGTAACTTCCCGTATATACTTAATAGAATCAGCCCCATAATGTTTTTTTTTTTAAGAACAAGTGGAGAAAGCATGCAGAGCATGACTCATGGAATTCCAAACCCTCTACATATGTGTATGTGTCGGTGTGTTTATATCTGTGTTGCCCATGTGTATATGTATATGCAGTATACAGTGTTGCCTCTGTGAATGTCTATTATCTGAAGGGGAGAAGGGAGGGGTTTGTTTGAATGGAGTGGTTTCCAAACATTATGGGGGTTATTCTGAGACACAAATAGCAGGGATGGATGTCCATCCCGGCTATTCGTGCCGGCAGCAGCCCCCAACTAACTTCCCCACCGGTTGTGCGGGGAAGTTAGTCGGGGGCAGGGAATGGGCGGCCGGGGAGCAGAGAGTGGGCGGGCAGTGGGAGGTCGCCAGTCCTGGACATTAAAGGGCCAAATCTAATGTCAGCCCTGTACATCCAGGGCCAGCAAAATGGCTGGGGAAGTTATTTCACCTCTGAAATTTCCCATCAGCGCCAGCAGGCTTAATAGAGCCGCGAGAGAGAAACTCTCTCTTCACGGCTCTGAAAGCCGGCACGGAGAGGGACTGATGCAGGGAGGGAGGACTCTGCAGGGCAGAGGAGGACCCCGCGGGACACTTGATTCTGCCACTGCCACTGCGGCAGCAGCAGCAGCCAGCTTTTTTTTTCAATTTTAAATTTTCCCTGGGCTAATGGGGGTGGGGGTTTAGGACTGGTAATGGGCTGTGGGCTGATGGGGGGTTAGGACTGGTAATTGGCTATGGGGGGAGCTAGGACTGGAAATGGGCTGATGGGGGGTGTGGGTGGGGGTTAGGACTTGAGGTGGGCTGATGGGGTTAGGACTGGTAATGTGCTGTGGGCTGATGGGGGGGGGAGGTTAGGACTGGTATGGGCTATGGGGGGGGGGCTAAAACTGGAAATGGGCTGATGGGGTTAGGATGAAGTGGGCTGATGGGGGGTTAGGACTGGTAATGAGTTATGGGGGGCTAGGACTGGTAATGGGTTGGGGGGATTGCTAGGACTGGAAATGAGCTGAGTGGAAGGGGAGGCTTGAACTGCAAATAGCTGATGGGGACGGGGGCTTGGAATGGAAATGGGCTGTGAGGGGAGGGAGCTAGGACTGGAAATGGGCTGAGTGGGGGGGGGAGCTAGGACAGGAAATGGGCTGATGGAGGGGCTAGGATAGGACGGAAATAGGCTGTTGGGGGGAGCTAAGATTGGAAATGGGCTGTGGTGGGGGCTTGGATTGAAATGGATTCATGGAGGGGCTAGAACTGGAAGTAGGCTCATGGGGGGTTTGGATTGGAAATGGGCTGAGTGGAGGGGAGCTAGGATATGACATAGGCTGATGGTGGGGCTAGGAAAGGACTAGAAATGGGCTGATGCGGGGCTGAGATTGGAAATGAGCTGATGGAGGGACTTGGATAGGACTGGAAATAGATGGGGGAGCTAGGACTGGAAATGGGCTGATGGGGGGCTAGGACTGGAAATGGGCTGATGCGGGGACTAGAAGGGAATGGATGCTGGGTGGGGCTGGAACTAGAAGGGAGCTGATGTTGGGGGAGGATTAGAATGGGATGGGGCTGTGAGAGTGAAATGGAGAGGGGAAAAATATTTTGTGTGGGAGGGAAGAAAAATCTACAATTTTCCAGATATTGGGAGAGTAAGTGGGGATTGAGGATGGAGCGGTAAAATTTGAGTGGATGAAATAGGTATGAGGAAAGCAAAAGGAGAAAGATTACTATGTTAAAGCAGATGTAGAGAGAGAATGGAAAAAAACTAGAAGAGAGAAGAAAGGACAAATGGACAGTAGACGATGGAGAGTTAGCAGAAGACACAAAGAAACCAGAAGAAAGTGGCTGGAGCAATTGTAACTGAAAAAAAATGCACAAAAGGTAGAAAGATATCTCTTTATTTTAAATTTATTTACTGGAATATGTCAGCTCTGGGAAATGTGCATCATTAACATCTGTGCTTTGTTTAGTACAAAAGGAAAATAATTTATAGTTTTATTTCTACAGTGTTGTACATTCCAAGTTTGGCTTTTGGGGTTCCAAGTTTAATTATTGTCTTCCTGTTTCTAAATTGTGATTCCTTGTTTGGTGATGGTCTATGTTCTGCATGTGTAACTGAGCTGAGGTATTCTGTTTATGTAATTCCTATTTAACATTGCCACTTGTTCTCTTTCCCCAGTAGGTCATGTATTGTTATTCTCTGAAATGTATTGGTTTAATATTTGCAGTGTTGCCTTTTGATAGGTAGGGTCTGGAGCTTTGTGAGTCCTGGTAGTGTTGTTACAATACAGCAGGTTTGCTATGGGTTCTAAATGCCAAAATACCAAAACCCTATCCAATGAATGCTGTGACAATAAATAAAATAATTCACTGTAAACCTAAAGTCCTCAAATATCAAACAATTTTTGTCGGAGCATACCAATCCAACTTCTCCAGCCCTTGAATTGAAGAACCATTATGCAGCCCTGGATGTGGAGGAGGTGAAAGCATCCCTGGAAAGGTAAGAACCAGAGCTCAAGTACCCCAAAGTTGCAGAATCAGTGACCAGAAGGAAACAAAGGGTAGTGGTGGTTGGAGACTCTTCTGAGGGGTACTGAGGTGTCCATCTGCCAACCAGACTTGAGGTCCAGAGAGGTATGCTGTCTACCTGGTGCCAAAATCCAAGATGTTACGGAGAGTTTGCCGAGACTCATCAAGCCTACTGACTATTACCCAATGTTGCTAATCCATGTTGGAACAAATGATACTGCCAGGTATACCTCGGAACGTATCAAAAGTGACTTCATGGCTCTGGGACAGAGGGTGAAGCAGTTAGGTGCACAGGTGGTGTTCTCTTCAATCCTCCCTTTTGAGGGTAAAGGCCAAGGCAGAGAGGCTCGCATCCTGGAGATGAATGCATGGCTGCGTGGATGGTGTCATTGAGAGTGTTTTGGTTTCCTAGACCATGGGATGCTGTTCCAAGGGTTGCAGAGCAGAGATGGCATCCATCTGTCCAAGAAAGGTCAACGCATCTTCGGTAGTAGACTGGCTAATCTATTGAAGAGGGCTTTAAATTAGATTCGTTGGGGATGGGTGAAGAAAGCCCCCAGGTAAGTGAAAGCCCCCAGGTAGGTGATACATTAAATACTTTATGGAAATGGGTAATAGGGGTAACATATGGAAAGCAGTGTGTATAAATGTCCGTAGCATGGGAAATAAGATCCCTGATGTTGAAGCTTTGGTGGGAGTGGCTGACTTGGATTTAGTGGCAGTTACAGAAACATGGTTCACAGAAAACCATGATTGGGATGTAACTATACCTGGCTATACTTTATTCAGAAAGGACAGGGTAGGAAGAAGGGGAGGAGGAGGGGCACTATATGTAAAAACTACTATTAAAGCTTTGGAATTACAGAGCTTAAAAGGGAGAGAGGAGGCATTGTGGGTTAAACTAGAAAGAGGGAAAGAGAAATCTGTTTGCATTGGTGTGATATACAGACCTCCCTCACAAGAGGAAGAGGTGGACAGAGAGTTAATTGAAGACATACGCAGCATTGCTAGGAAAGGGGAAGTGCTACTGATAGGAGATTACAATATGCCAGATGTTGAATGGCACATTCCTGCTGCAGTATCATCTAGAAGTAAGGAGATCCTGGATTCTCTACAGGGAGAACTATTCAGGCAATTGGTAACAGACCCCACACGTGAAGGGGCCATACTGGACTTGGTGCTTACCAATGGTGAAAGTGTTTCTGATATTGTAGTGGGAGATCATTTTGCATCCAGTGATCACCAGATGGTGTGGTTCAGTATTAGGACTAGGGCTGTTAGAATCCATTCAAAGGTGAGGATCTTAGACTTTAGGAAGACTAACTTTGCGAAGATGGGCCAATACCTCAGGGAGTCGTTAGTGGATGGGAACAGCTGGGGGATGTAGAAAAACAGTGGGCAAAACTGAAAGGGGATATTTTAAGGGCAACCAACCTTTTTGTTAAAATGGTAAAAAAAGGTAAAAGGAAAAGGAGACCGCTATGGTTTTTGAAAGAAGTAGCTGAAAAAGTGAAGAAAAAGAGGGAGGCCTTCATGAAATACAAGAGATCACAGAGAGAGGAAGAGAGGCATCTGTATTTGGAAAAACTTAGAGAAGCTAGTAAAGTAGTCAAGAAGGCAAAGATTCAAAAGGAGGAGGAAATAGCCAATGCAATACAATGGGGGGATAAGACATTTTTCAGATATATTAGTGAGAACAGGAAGGGCAAAAGTGGTATTGTCAGACTCAAGGGTGCAGGGGAGGAATATGTAGAAGCTGATGAGGATAAAGCAGAATTGCTTAACAAACATTTTTGTTCTGTGTTCACAGATGAAGAACCAAGAGCAGGACCTCAGAAAACACCCACAAATAGGAACAGAAGCGAGGGACATCTTGAACAATTTTCAGAAGACTGTGTTCGTGAGAAACTAGCTCAACTTAAAGTAGACAAAGCGATGGGACCGGATGGGATACACCTTAGAATACTGAGGGAACTTGGGGACGTTCTAGCAACTCCACTGACTGACCTTTTCAATGCCTCGTTGGAGTCGGGAGTGGTGCCAAAGGACGAGAGAGGCTCATGTGGTGCCTTTACACAAAAGCGGAAGTAAGGATGTGGTTGAAAACTACAGGCCGGTTAGTTTAACTTCGGTGGTGAGTAAATTATTGGAAACGCTGCTGAAAGAGAAAATAGTGAGGTTTCTGGAGTCCAGCAGATTACAGGATCCGAGGCAGCATGGATTCACCAGAGGCAGGTCTTGTCAGACAAATCTGATTGATTTCTTTGACTGGGTGACCAGAGAGTTGGACCGAGGGAGAGCTCTAGATATGGTGTATTTAGATTTCAGTAAAGCCTTTGACACTGTTCCTCACAGGCGACTTATAAACAAACTGAGCACCCTAGGGATGGACCCTAAAGTTACTGCTTGGGCTAGAAATTGGTTGGGTGGGAGGTGACAAAGAGTACAAGTAAATGGAGCTCACTCTGAGGAGAAGGATGTTACCAGTGGTGTGCCCCAGGGATCTGTCCTTAGTCCGATTCTTTTTAACATCTTTGTTAGTGATATAGCGGAAGGGCTGTCGGGTAAGGTTTGCCTCTTTGTGGATGATGCCAAAATCTGCAATAGAGTAGACACCCAGGAAGGTGTAGATAACATGAGGAGGGATCTAGCTAAACTTGAAGAATGGTCTAGAATTTGGCAGCTGGGATTTAATGTTAAAAAATGTAAGGTCATGCATTTGGGCAGCAGCAATCCAAGGGAGCAATATAGTATAGGGGGTGAAGTACTTTTGTCCACTAAAGAAGAGCAGGACCTAGGTGTGGTTGTGTCTGATGATCTTAAAGTAGCTAAATAGGTAGAAAAGGCGACGGCAAAAGCTAGAAGGATGCTTGGGTGCATATAGAGAGGAATGGCTAGCAGAAAAAAGGAGATTATAATGCCTCTGTATAAGTCTTTGGTGCGACCTCATTTGGAGTATAGTGTGCAATTCTGGAGACTGTACCTTGAAAAGGATGTGAACAGGATGGATTCGGTGCAGAGGGTGGCTACTAAAATGATTAGTGGGCTTCATTATAAAGCATATGAGGACAGACTGAAGGATCTTAATATGTACACCATAGAGGAAAGGCGGGATAGAGGTGATATGATTGAGATGTTTAAATACATCCGTGGCATAAATGTTCAGGGAGAGAGCCTCTTTCAATTGAAAGCAAGTTCTGCTACGAGGGGACATGGGATGAGGTTGAAGAGAGATAGATTCAGGAGTGATATGTGGAAATTTTTCTTTACGAAAAGAGTGGTGGATCCGTGGAATAGTCTCCCAGTGGAGGTGGTAGAGATGAGGACAGTAACTGAATTCAAAAAAGCATGGGACAAACACAGAGGATCTCTAAAGGTAAAAAGGGGACTGTTGTAGTTGTTGATATGGAAGGACAGACTAGATAGGCCATGTGGTCTTTTTCTGTCATCATATTTCTATGTTTCTATGAAGGAGGAAAGGCACTGAACTCTGTCCACACCAGCCGGTAAGCTTCTTTTATTCAGAGTAGGTTCTCTCACCTTATACAATTTTCAAAAATACGTTACTTATCTGAAAGCCCCATACTTCAAGTGAAATTTTAAGGCACACCGCTGTCATTCGCCAAAACTTTCTGGTCACTCCACATCCAAAAGTACCGGTTATTTATATGGTTCCGAAGATTCACAAGTCTTTGGATTCTCCTCCAGGTAGGCCAATTGTTTCCTGTCGAGGGTCAGTGCTGGAGCCCCTGTCTATTTTTTGTGACATGTTCCTAAAACAAGAGGCGTCTCTAGTTACTTCTTACCTTTGCGATTCCACTCATTTTATACAACCTTTGTCCTCTATTAGATTACCTTCTAGAGTTCTTTTGGTAACTTTGGACGTTGTCTCTTTATACACTAACATTGATCAAGTGGAGGCTATGGAATTGTTGAAGGGTTTGTTTCATTTTGCTCCTGCTCGGCTTCCTAAACCATTTCTATTACAACTTATGGATCTTGTATTAACAAGAAATCATTTTTTATTGGAAGGCTTTTTTTTCCAACAAATCATGAGGATAGCCATGGGTGCAACTGTGGCGCCTTCAATAGCTACGCTCTATATGGGTGACATGGAAGAAAAACTTCTAATGAGGTCTTCTGAATTCACTAATGTGCTTCTGTGGAGGAGATTCCTGGATGACATATTTTTCATCTGGACATCTGATTTGTCATTGCTTCGACAGTTTATTATCTGGTTGAACTCTTTAAAACCCAATATCCATTTTACAGAGCATATTAATGCGCAAAGTGTTGAATTTTTGGACATGTTGGTTTACATTGATGATGCTGAATTGAAGGCCACTTTATTTCCTAAATCGGTGCAGCGAAATAGTTTGCTCAACTTTCGCAGCTTTCATCCAGGTCCCCTATGCAGAGGGTTACCCTTTGGCCAATTTCTTCGGCTGCGTAGATTATGTCACTCATTGTCGGAATTTAAAAGGCATGCTCTAGATTTGAGTTATCGCCTTCTGTGTAGGGGTTATCCCACTCGAATAGTTGATCGGGCTTTTCGACGAGCCTACCATGTACAACGGGAGTGGCTTATTGACCCACAATATTTGACAACTACAACTCAATCTTCGGATGCGATAGTGGGTGTTCTTCCATTCACGGATCGTAGCTCGGAGATTATTCGTATTCTCCATAAGCATTGGTTTATGTTGCGATTGCACCCTTGCTTTCATAAGCCACTAATGATAGCTTTTTCTAGGGGCCCGAATTTGGGGGATCTTTTAGTGAAAACTACCTCTTCAGTGGATAGGCCGCTGGCCATACGATCGGCCTTTCGGGGACATGCCCCCTGTAACGATTGTATTTATTGCACATATACCATTTCAGGGGAAGTCTGGATACACCCTAGCAGTGAACGTGAATACACTCGGCGGTGGGCCACTGATTGTAATTCATCCTATGTGGTGTATATACTGCAATGCCCATGCGCTTTACTTTATGTGGGTAGGGCTATTCGCCCTATAAGGAAAAGGCTTGCAGAACATGCTTCTCGCATTCACCAAAAAATAATTTCAGCTCCTGTGGTGGACCATTGTTTGACCTGTCATCCACTCATTTGAAGAACTGCGTTGGACAGTAATTGATCATGTTCCTTATGATCCTCGGGGTGATGATAGGACCTTTAAAATTAAGTGGCTTGAACAGCGCTGGATTTTTACTTTGAACACCATGCACCCTCACAGTTTGAACCGCGAAATTGATTGGACCAGTCTTTTATGACTACGTGTCAAGATTAACCAATGATATCAGGGATTCCCCTTTCAGTGAGGCATTCCCTGTTTCTATTGGTTGGTTCCCCTTATAAGCAGGACCTTTCAGCCTGAGTTCAAAATGGAGAAGTCCTTAGCTGGTTGATGGCGTTTTTTGGCACAGTTGCCCACAAATTTCGTGATGGAAGCACTTGAAACAGGGATTTTATCTCGAAACGTGCACGTCGTGTGAAAGTTTTGGCGAATGACAGCAGTGTGCCTTAAAATTTCACTTGAAGTATGGGGCTTTCAGATAAGTAACGTATTTTTGAAAATTGTATAAGGTGAGAGAACCTACTCTGAATAAAAGAAGCTTACCGGCTGGTGTGGACGGAGTTCAGTTCCTTTCCTCCCTCGGTACGCTCCGACAAAAATTGTTTGATATTTGAGGACTTTAGGTTTACAGTGAATTATTTTATTTATGGGTTCTAAATGGGCAGTGTTTATAGTAGTTCCTAATGTGCCTGGCGGTTGGCACTAGATTATAGTAATGTAGAAATCTTTTAGTCTTTCTTTATCCATACACTCATTAAGAGGCATGTTTACTAAAAGTTAGTGTATGGTAACATTATGCAAATATTTATGCAAAAGAGGCCCCACACCAGGTCTCCGGACATGGCCCCGCACCCCCCTTGGGCCGCCCCTGGTGACCATTAGGAAAAACTATACAGTTCAGTTTTTAGGTTTCAGTGTAGAAATTACAACTAAGAAAATGAAATACCAATCTGAATCACTAAGAGCCAGGCAAGCAGAAATAGGGGTGTGGCAAAAAGGGAAAACAGGAAAAGCATGTGGAGCAAACTTCATGGAATAATTTCTAAACCCTCTCTGTGTTTCGGTGTGTGTATGTGTATATGTGTTTTTCTATATTTGCGTGTGTATCTATGTGTATGTATGTGTGAGTATATGTATGTATCTGTGTGTAAGCTCTGTCTATGACTGGGAGAGTAGAGGAAAGAAGGGTAATTCCTTAACCACTGTGTTTCAATATATCAAATGTGTCTATGTTGCAGTTGTTAAGCTGCCTCTCCCATAGAAATGCATTGGGCATTTTTGGGGGAGGAGGGCATGGCTAAATTTTGACATAGGAAACATAGGTATGAGCCTAGGGCTCCGGATTCTGAAGGCACCAAAAACTGGGGGTTGGGACTACTCATTCTCCAATATCTGGGAAATCTTCCTCCCCTGCTGCTCTCTGCCTATGAGTGCTTTAATCTTAAATCCAGTCGAGGGGGGGGGGCTTCATTTCTCTGGAATCCCCAATCTAATCTGGCCCATTTTTGAACTTTATGTGCCTTTATGTGTTTTTCTCCCATGCCAAATTTGGCCCCATTCCATTAAGTTTTCAGAGAATTATTTAGCCCCCAGACAGACAGACTCCTTATGAGTCATTCCAAGGCACGAATAGCGGGGATGGATGTCCTGGATATTCCTGATCCTGTCTACTTTACCCACGCATTGTACAGGGAAGGTAGACAGGGGCGGTAAAGGGGCGGATCAGGGGTGACGTTAGGGTGAGCAGTGGGCGGTCGTCGGCCCCGGACATACAGGGCCAATTTCAATTTCAGCCCTGTATGTCTGGGGCCAGCAGCTTGAACGGGGAATTTATTCCACCTCGAAGGTGAAATAAGTTCACCTAGTTGGCGGGGGACGGCGGTCCCAGGGCGCAGAAAGGGCACGGGGGCAGAGGACATTTCCTGCAGCCTGACCTTGGCCTTAGGAAGCCAGATTGGGAGTCAGGCTGCAAGGAAAGCACCTTTGGAGCCAGCGGCCGGGGATCGCAGCTTTTCAATGGAGCCATGGTGCTGCAGCTCCATTCAACAGCCCTGACTGAGCTATCCGGGCAAGGCCTGTACATGCAGGCCAGACTGAATTGGGGTCTTGGCCTGCATGTACAGGCATGGTCGCGATTCTGATCCCGTGGAGCTAGACATGCCCCACGGGATCAGAATCATAGCTCCCTCTGTGTGTCCGGTTCTGACCGGGCACACAGAGGGCCAACACGTCCATGTCGGAATCGGGCCCCTTATGTATAATATCTTTCTAACATTCTATTGCATTCGAAAGAATAAAACAAAACTTCAAGTCCACCAATATTTTGGAGTAAAATCCAACCCAGGACTAGCTCAAGTTGTCCTAGATCACATTTCATTTATTAAAAAATGTATATACTGTTATTTGACCAAGATCAATTACATGGGGTCACTTCCACTATCTCCACTATGATACAAGTTCCAGTCACAAAGCTCTGTGGTCATTCAATGGCCTGTTAAAAATAAAATTCAGACCATGATATTGTTGGTGTAATAGTGAACTTCAGACACTCATGTTCCTGTTATGGGTAATCATCGGATTGTTCCTTTGTTGTTTATGCTATTTATAACAATGTCTGGATTTACGTTTACTCTGCAGTTGTTTTTGTACATTTGCTCTTTGTTTCTTTGTAAAGTCATTTCCTCCAATTGATGTATTAAATAATGCTGAGCGTGTCCTTCCTGCCTTCTGCATGTAAACTCATCCGCAGGTGTCATAATCCATGGATATGGCCTCCTGTAAAAAGCTTGGCGAGAAATAAGCAAATCCAAGATCCCAAGGTCAGCGGGGTTCCACTTGCTCCATGTTACCTGATCACACTGAGGAAATCCTGGTGGTACCTCACTGCAGCTATGAACTTCTTTGTTTGCAGGAAGTATACGTCAATCATTGTGGGGCAGGAGAGGCAGGGGGAGTGTGGAAGGGTTAAAACCAGGACTTGCTCAGCTTGTCCAGCTGATACAAAGCCAGACTGATGATACCTCGACTGCAATTCAGTACATAGCAGGGAACTGACCCAATTCCAGTCACGGAAAAATGATGGATGATAGCAGATAAGGATCTGCCAGCCTCTCCAGTCATTTACAAAGCAGGACATCAGAATGCATAGCTTACTGAATGGAGGACTAGCCTAATGGTTAGATTGGTGGGCTAACAACCAGGGAGCCAGGACTGAATCTCCTGCTGCTCCTTATTATCTTAAGAAAGTCGCTTAACCCTCCATTGTATCAGGTATAAAGATTAAAAACTCTCTAGAGGCAGTTCAAAGCAAGATTATAAACCCTCTAAGGAAGTTCAAGGCAAGGTATATTGCTTGAACTTCTGAAAAAGGTGTAAGCTAAATCCAGTTCCCTTTCCTTTCTATAACACAAAATATCACCAAGGTTAGTATCCAGCAGGAGCTCCGTTTATTTTTATTATGAGGAAGGGAAGGAAAAATCCAAGAATTCCTTATACCCTAAACATCAGAGCATTTTCATTTGTTCAAATAGCAATAGGAAAAGAACCCCGTTTTATCATAGTATGTTAGAAAAGACAGGGTGAAAACCCTAAATAGATAAATGAAAGAATGACAATTTGTAGACAACACATGCTTCCAGCCTTTCTGCCTTAGTGGTTCTTGCATGCTATAGAAGCCTTAAGCCCAGTGATTTCCCACAAGATGCCTTTGCTGTAGCTCAGATTCGAAGCTGCCTTGGGAGTCTCTTTGGTGCTTTGAACAGCTGGGCTGCTTTCTCAAATATTGTTTCATTTCAAAAACACAAAGACACCCTAGCTTCTAATATTTGCTGTGAAAAACAACAATCAGGACAATAATTTAAGGCCCTGAGGCACTAAGGCTTTCTTTCCATATATACAGAATGAGAGAAAATCCTTCATGAGTGAGACTCTAAAAGCATCTTGTCTTGCTGGCTGATAGCTTCTTAATAGTACAGATCCTAAGGAATCAATTTTTGTCACTACCCAGTAAGCATATTTTGAATGAATGCAAAACAAATTATAGGCAGAGAGCTGAAAATGATCAAATGCCTTTAGAGGATTGATTCTATCATCGAACTGCAAGAGTAATGTTAAACAGTCAGCACTTGAGTTCAGCAGAGCTACAAAGCAGTGTTTAAGGCCTAGCGTGAAACATCTGTGGCAATCCTTCTTCCCGCCTTTCAGCTCTCTGCCTCGCTCTCTGAAACTACAGGTGAAAGCGGCACTCAAAGGACCAATGTGCCACTAATTATTTAGATTTCTGTTCTGGGTTTATTACTTCCCGTTTCCAAATCTGCGTTCGGGTTATTTCTCTAGTTAATCCCATCTCTCATCAACCACACTCAAAGAGATGTAGCATTAGAGGACTCCTGCCCTGCACAGCCTCAGAGTCTCAGATCTCCCAGTGTGGGTTCCATTGGTGTCAGTAGGAGCTAAAGCCTGCACCACAATACAGTTACTGCACACTGCGATCCTCTTACAAGATCGACTTCCAACATTTTCATCAAGACACAAACAGGAAGAAATTCAAAGCCTTTCATACTCTCCAGGAAAGAAAAGATGACAAACAGAAGAGACAACGATGGCTACTTATTGAATGGATCAACTGAAAATACACTGCACTAAGGGATACTATAAAAACATAAGAACATAAGATATGCCATACTGGGTCAGACCAAGGTCCATCAAGCCCAGTATTCTGTTTCCAACAGTGGCCAATCTAGGTCATATGTACCTAGCAGTTTCCCCAAGAGACACAAGTTCCACAATGCTTGTACTGGGTCAAGCATTGATATCTTCAGTCACTTCTTAATAATGGTTTATGGACCATTCCTCCAGGAACTTGTCCAAACCTTTTTTAAACCCAGCTACACTAACAGCCTTTACTACATCCTCCGGTAACAAATTCCAGAGTTTGATTACACGTTGAGTGAAAAAATATTTTCTTTTATTAGTCTTAAATAGTTTACCCTGTAGCTTCATTGCATGTCCCCTAGTCTTTCTATATTCTGATAACGTAAACAATCGATCTACGTTTACCCGTTCCACTCCGTTCATTAATTTATAGACTTCTATCATATCTCCCCTAGCCAAACAAAACAAACAAACCCTCAGATAAACCACATACGACTCCCACATTTAACTAATAAGAATTCCAGCACAAAAGTGGACTTTCTATGCACAAAATACTATACAATTAAAAGGGAGAAAAAGACTTCAGGATGACCAGTATTCCTCTATGTGGCAAACTGAAATGCCATAGAGGAACTCGTATCTCTCACATCAGAGGGAGGAGTGGCCTAGTTGTTGGGACACAGTACCGAGGGCCAGGGGTTCAATTCCCACCTGGGGACAGCAATCTCAAGCCAGATGGACTGGCGTTTTTAGTCCTATAGGCACTACCTGTGGCCTTGGGCAAGCCACTTAACCCTCCATTGCCTCAGGTACACATACATTATGAGCCCTTCAGGACAAGGGAATTTATCCAGTACCTGTTTGTAGTGAATACATAATGTAAACCATTTTGATTGAAGGATAAGGTGGCATGGAAAACTGGTTAAATAAATCACTGGTCTTGAAAAAACTCCTTTAAATCTCCAAAGCCAATCTCAATTCTATTTACTTTATTATTTTATATTATCAGAAAAAGTACTTTTCTATATATTTCTATAATAATAAAAAATCATTATAGGTCTTGTGTATCCAACTTTCATATATTGGAGAACCACTCTCTTATATTGGTACGACAACCCAACACTCTCATTTGGTCAACTGACCTTAACAAACAGCCCCTGTAACAGAACAAAAAAACAGGTGACTGTGCAGAATTACGGACCAAACTTTAAGCAAACTGTCACACTTATCTGATCAAAGTCCACCAAAATTCAAACGCTCATTGGCCATAATCGCTCAACAAAGATCTTCGTTTCTCTCACGCAGGGCTTCCTCAGGGGCGTGATAATTTACTTCGTACAGAAGCTCAAAGAGTCAATTTTAGCGTTTGACATAATGATGTTTTAAAGACTAGATTATCGATCAGAAAGCTATGCTCATAATTACATCACTTTAAGGGGAGTAGCTCTCATTCATATACCATGACGTATCTTACTGTCAATGAGAGAACAGCTAACCCATTTCAAATTTAAAAAAAAGAATTACTTAAAATAGAGCAGTGCAACTGAGCTTCACGATCAACCCACCAGTTCTGCCGATATATACCTTAATCTTCAAAAAAGGTGTACAGAAATAGAACCCAATTCCGCACATGCAAGGATAGATGCAGCTGCATGCACAAAATGGCCCACATAGACGGGAAAGCTGAAAATGCCTGCTATAAAAACAAACACAAACACATAAAAACTGACTCTTCACAAAATACCCAAGACTATAGCCTAACTCTACCCAAATAAACATGTAAGAACATTATCGCTTACCACGTTAGAGTCAGACAAGTAAACCTTCAACATTGATGGTTCAAACGCCACCGCGCTACTCACAAGATATACCGCGCATGCGATCTAATGCAAATCTTTCACTTATATGCAACAAACCGAAACTCCACCTCCCTCCAGGATCCTAAAGGCAAGCCCCCCAATCGATCTGTGCATTTAAACCGCCTGGAGTAACAGTCCCCAGGCGGAAAATCCAACGCTGTTCGCAAAAATGCAATGCTTGTTCACGCGAACGGCCATCAAAACCTCTTTCAACTGTCTCAATACAAAAGCACCGCATATCTTCAAAAACATGCCCTGCCATGTTTTTATGTGTTTGTGTTGGTTTTTATGGCAGGCATTTTCAGCTTTCCCTTTGAAGAAGCATTGACTGCGAAACGCGTATTTGGTGCCGAAGAGTACGGCGTTGGGATCATTATGAAAGGGATCATTATGAAAGAGAAATTATTCATATATTTTTGATAAGCTGAATTTTACTTTTTGATATGTTTCTTTTTTTGTGAAGCTGTGTTTAATACAACTTGCCATGAAGTGTGTTTAATTCAATGGTGAGGTGGTTGGGCCGGTCCTTGATGTAACAGGGCCTATAGAGTGAGGTTTTCCTCAGTCTCTGGTTGATGCCCGTTGTTCTGAGACCTTCCCTCCGTCTTTGTTGTATTTGAGTGCTTTGGGCATCCCTTACTTTTTTGCTTTTTGGTATGAATGGAGTGATTTTTTGGTTTTGATAAGTGCTTTCACTAAGTGACCTTTTGCTTTTTGGAAATTTTATTATATATGGCATCTGATACCATTTCATATATTTAGCTGTTACTTGCCTAGATCTTGGAAGGAGGTTTGCATTTAATGTGCATTTAGCGCTACTGTGACTGTTGGGGGTGTGGCCAGCATGTTCCTAGCAGTAACTGGGTGGGTGCACCTAACATGGCACATGGCACAATTACCATGAGTGCACCTAACTCCGCCTATTGAGGTGGCATTAGTTACATCTGTGCTAATTGCAACATTGACAGCGCGCAATATGTCACTTTGCACTAACTGAAATGTGCCCTCCACTACCCCAATGCATGACTGACAGTTTGTGTGTGAATCAGTGCATGGTAACTGTCACACCCTTGCAGTGACACAGGCCTTTGTGCACAGTTACCACACACAAAAATGTGCATTAAGTGCTTAGCGCACTTTAGTAATAGGACCCCCTTATGTGATCGGTGGGATATAAATGCTTTTTAAATAAATAAACTGACTAACTAATGCTGCATTTCAGTATTTGTTGCATAGAATACATTCTTATTTTCTGTCCTATAGGACCTATGGCATACAGAGCCAGCATTACTGTGAGAAACTCTGCAAGCATCCAAATGTATTTATCGCCACGTATTAATATTATTGCTAATGCATTGGATGCTAGCTCTTAGCACACGCATAGAACTAACACATTTTTATTCTTGCCTAGCCTGTATTTTACATTTTATTCATTGAGTGCCTTTTATTCCTAATTTTGCTTCATTTCATAGCTTATTGCATGAAGCTATAGATCACAAGTTTCAAACCGGTGTTAACTGAACTATATGGGCAATATACGTTTGTGTATTTTTTTCCATAATTACCCACCTAAACGTCTTATGAGCTTCACTATTCTAGTGCCCCGGTTTGGGAACACCCTTCGTTGCCCCCCTCCCTACAACCCTCTGCTCCACTTTAAGGGATTATACTCTCTGAGTTTCCATCTTCTTAATACACTGGTGAGTTGAACCTTGCTATCCTAAATGCATAAGACAGAATAGAAATAGGAAAAAGTACAGAAGGGAGCAGAGCCACGCAGAATGGGGACATCTCAGCGTACCAGAGGCCAGATTTCTCAGTCTTCCACCACATTGTCCCTTCCCAGATGATTGATCTTCAGCATGAAAATCTGATCTTTTTTTTGGGTCATGTCAGGTAAGAGGGTCAAGCAAAGATCTAACACCCATGATAGGCAAGCATCAAGGGTGTCCCTCTGGTATTGACCTATGCCATTTATAAGACCTGGAAATGAATATACCATTACATGAATTATATAACCTCTAAAAGAATGGGAACAAAACAATTTGATGGCTCAAAGGATATGAAAATGGGGATGATAATCAGATCAAACCTGGAGTGAGATTATTGATCACTAGTGTCCAATGAAATTGGCATCACTAGTAGGTCACCTAGAGAGATATTGAAGTTGACGGCCATGATGAAGGTGTAATAAATCATTTATCCTAATGAATAGCTACTAATTACAGGCTGACACTTCATTTTCTCACTTATGGTGCCTTTTGGTGAGGAAGCAGCATTTATTTTCATTTTAAATGTGACATTTGCAGTTCCCCAGCAGCTAAGTCAAATAGCATCTCGGTTCTTCCTACCAGTGCTGTCAAATATCTCTCAGCAGCATTTTTGGATCAGAAACAGGACTGCAGTGGACACTTCCCTCAACAAAGTTTGTTGTACTGAAAGGTCCAGAAAGCACCAGGAAGATCTGATGGTGGGTTTGAAGAATCCAACAAAGGTATCACATTAGGGGGACCTGTGTAAATGGGATAGCTAGACATGGAGACATAATGCTGAAACTGAGTTAACTGGATGCTCTGGTAATAAACCACGTTGGATAAGTGGGGTGTCGTGTTAAAAGGGTTATTTTCTCTACACAGGCTGACTCTGCATCAGAGATAGTAAACCTCCAGCCTCTGGATCAGATCTAGCCCATGTGGCTTTTCTGTCTGGTCACAGCAACCTCCCTTCTCCCCCCTTCTAACCACTGAGAACAAGAAGGGAAAGAGTCAATTCCCATGCTGCTGAGACTCCCGAAGACAATACTGTCCTTGCCCTCGCATCTCCTAAACCTGCAAAGTGAATGCCCTCCTCATCCCCAAGATTGCTCTAATCCCTTCTTGCCCCATCAGTGGGTTTAAATGGAGCAGACACAATCCCCAGTTGCTCTGCCCCTCCATTGTTTCTGCTTTTCAGAATGCCGCTAACTTACAGACAGTATAATCAAATGATTCTTTCCTCAGGTTAGCTAGTCACATTTTGAAAAACAGAAATCATGGGGAGAGCAGGAGTGACTAAAGATTGCTCCTTCTCCATTCATACCCACAGATGAGATAGGAAGGGATCAAACGTGTCTGGAGAAATCAAGGGATCATTCACTTTCACTGGTTCAGGAAGAGTGATGCTTCTGGGGTCACAGAATTAGAACATAAGAACATAAGATATGCCATACTGGGTCAGACCAAGGTCCATGAAGCCCAGTATTCTGTTTCCAACAGTGGCCAATCTAGGTCATATGTACCTAGCAGTTTCCCCAAGGGACACAGGTTCCACAATGCTTGTATTGGTTCAAGCATTGATATCCTGGGTCCCTTCTTAATAATGGTTTATGGACCTTTCCTCCAGGAACTTGTCCAAACCCCTTTTAAACCCAGCTACACTAACAGCCCTTACCACATCCTCCGGTAACAAATTCCAGAGTTTGATTACACGTTGAGTGAAAAAATATTTTCTTTTATTAGTCTTAAATAGTTTACCCTGTAGCTTCATTGCATGTCCCCTAGTCTTTCTATATTCTAAGGTAAACAATCGATCTACGTTTACCCGTTCCACTCCGTTCATTAATTTATAGACTTCTATCATATCTCCCCTCAGCCATCTCTTTTCCAGGTTAAAGAGCCCCAACCTTTTTAGCCTTTCTTCCTAGGAGTATCCTTCCATCCCCTTTACCATTTTGGTGGCTCTTCTCTGAACCTTTTGGTGGTGGCAGCAATAGAGCTGTGAGTGGTACCAATAAGTGGGGAAGGGGGCGGAGTGCTCTGGTAGAGAAGGAGGTTGTTAGGATGGCGATGGAAAGAGAGAGATAGTGGTGCCCTGATGGCAGTGCTGGTATAAGGGTATTGGTACCCTAGATGAACCTTCAACCTTGCACCCGCCTTCAATTTACATTCAGGCTCCTAGCCAACCTCCTGAATATGATATGTAGCTCAACAATCATGATCAACTCAACGCCATCCTCCCAGAACCATCCTGAAAAAGCCATACTTTGACAGCATACTTTTAAATGTTATTTGTATATGAGGGCAATTTCAGAAAGCCATTTGCCTGTGTAAATGACTAATGGGCTATTTGAAAACTGCCCACCCTCATTCAGGTAAAAGTACACCCCGATGGTTCTTTAAAGATCTATTGTTTTGCTTTGACAGCAGCTGTTCTTTGTGGCTACCACGCTAGGCGTCTGCCTGAGCTGCATAATGTTTAAGCTTGCCCTGCCTAATGGTGAGAGGGTGATAACATTGCCTGTAGCTTGGAAAAGGGAGGACTGTGTTGCAGTGGGTTGGGGTGTTTCAGTGGAGAGAGGTCAATGGGGTTCAGAAGGGACCTTTCCCAGTCATTTGACTTAGAGAGTGACCTTTCTGGTAACAGTTAATGTGGGCCAGTGCTTCTCAGTCCTCTCCTGGAGGTACACCTAGCCAGTAAGGTTTTCAAGATTAGCACAATGAATATGCATGAAGTAGATTCTCCAATATATGCAAATCCATCTCATGCATATTTATGGTCATAATCTTGAAAAGAGGACTGGCTAGGTGTGCCTCCAGCAGCAGGTTGAGAAGCACTGTTGTAGCTCTTCATAACAAAAGGTTTCCCCATCCCTGTTCTGCATATATTCCAAAAAGAAAAGGTTTGACAAGCTCAAAGGTATATTGCAGGGTATAAGGCTCTTTGTCTATTATAAACCAGTGATTTTGAGCAGTGTGGATGTAGACAGTTAATGTTTTATGAGCCACTGCTATCCTGAGGCAATACTTCTTTCCCTTTATGAAAGGAATTCACACTTTTCTGGTGCGTTATCACTTTCTGTACCAACTGGGGAAGACTTGCACGCTTTTTTATTATTCACATGCCACCTGCTTCCTCTCACTTCTGAAAATACTCAGCCCTGGTGAAATCTTCAGAGTAACCCATGACAGCATTTTAGATAAACTCACTGAACTGAAGTATTAAATTTCCAAATCCCAGCAGAGCTTAATGTCCTCTCTTTCTCCCAATAAGGACTGTCAGGACCTTTGACTATGTTCTTGAGTTCTTCTTAATAGAGCATTTGGCACATCTACATGGCAGATCATTCAGACGAGCACAGACCTTCTACAAAGTCGCTGGTATTTCATGGCGGAATAACATATGCTTTCCTAATTTATGATGCAGTTATTTTTCTGATAAAGTGGATGCTTCTGAGACTCACTGTTACCTGCACTTGGAAGAATTACATTTCAAGAACCATTCTATGTAGGAAAATCAACATTATCACCCTTCTCTATTTCAAAAAAGACTAAATGACAAACAAATTCTACCCATGCAACATTTCCAACGTTTGAAGCAGGGGAACAGAAAATCACGCTGCTTGAGTGCTTTGCTTTGGAAAGGTTATTCCAGATAGGAAATATGCTTTCCACATTAATAGGCTCTTGTTGGATAAGCAACGGAAGCAGTCCATTTGAATAAATCTCATTACTAAAAGTTATCATTAATCTGCAGCTTCAGCCCCTGATGGGCCCTGCTTAAACTAGGATCCAGACAGAATCTATAATCAGATTTCAATGGAAAAACAGCAGAGATAGAATAAAGCCACAGAATATAATGAGTTAATCGGGCAAAACTCCCAGATGTTGACAAAGATTCATCCTGCAGGTGCCCTGACCTTTGTGCCATTGGGACTGTCCCATTCACGGTGTCTCCAGACTCCAGATATTTTTTGCTTCTTCTCTGCAGTGTCTGTTCTGGAAAGAGATTTACAAAAACACCCAGCCAACAAGAACAGGGAAGGGCTGTTGGAAGAAATGCAGGCAAAAAAATCTTGTGTGATAATTGGAAAGACATTGGGACTGATGCAGAAACCCTGCACTAGAGCCTAGAACTAAAGCTCTATCTCAGGGTTTCCTAACGCAAGTTTAACACTGACTTTCTGCGCACTGTTGCTGTAAGTAAACAGCGTGCAGATCAGTTGTGTGAAAAATGTCAGGGCTAAAAAAAGAGAGCAAGCCAAACACATGCTCACAGGGGTCTGCGTTAGCAGCCCTTGTATTTTGTGCAAGTTTGGCATGTTGTCCTGAAAAATAAATGTCTTTTGAGGAGAAGTTTGACACTTCACCTCAGATAAACTAGAAACATACTCCCTGATTTTTGGCCCAACAAAGGATTGGGAGGGCTCATGCCCCCCAGGACACCAAAACCCCCAACCAGTACAAAAATCATTGGTGGCCCTAGTGGCCCCTAGACTTCAATCCCCCTACACTCCTGAACCTCAAAAATACAATCATTGGTGGCCTTGTGGGACCTGACACCCTTCAACCTCGCCAAAAACTCATCAGTGGCCCTGTGGCAGACTGACTGACCCTGAATGGTGTGTCTCATGATACCCCCAGGCAGGGCATCCTCGGGTTGCACCAGGTGGGGTCAAGCGCTGCTATTTTGAAAGATGGTGGCGGGGAGGCAGGAGCATATGGGCATCACTCCTGCCTCCCAACTTTCTAAAGGGGGTGGGGGGTTGGGGGATCTGGGAGGGACTCTAGGGTACAAGGAGGCCCAGGGGCCACCAATGATTTTATTTTTGAGATTCAGAAGCGGGGAGTTGGGGTCTAGCGGCCACTAGGGTTACCAATGATTTCTGTGCCAGTCAGGAGTCAGTTTCAAGGTGGAGCACCAACCCCAGGGGATCTGTGCCAGTGCCTGGATTATCTGAGGTCAAGTGTCAAACGTCACCTCAGAGGATCCTTTTGCTCCCTGTTGCATCTTTATGCCTGCCCGAAGCTGGTGTAAAGATCCAGTTTTAAAAAGAAAGTAAAAGACTTTGCTAATTTTCGGCACCATGTTTTACATCAGGAATAATTAAATATTCATTATATTTGCATGTGATTAGCATCCCACTTCGCTATGCTTTAGCACAATGGTTACAGTTGCGATTTTCCCACTTTAGCTTGCTTTCTGCATCGCAGAAAAAAGACTAACACGGGAAAATCTGTGGCAAAATACTGCGACAGATCACTTCAATCTGTGCCCTTCTCTTCTACTGCCAACTCCAGACTTTGATCCTTTCACCCTGCTGCTTCTTATGCCTGGAACAAACTACCTGAAGTCTGTATGTCAGGCTTCATCTTTGGCCCTTTTCAAATCCAGGCTGAAAAGTCACCTCTTCAAGGCCGCTTTTGTATCCTGATCCGCTTAGTCTCCCGTGTGTTTTCTTACCATTCTCCTAGATATATCCTGGTCCTCAGCTGTTGTGCTGTCTGTTTTGACTAGATTGTAAGCTCTGATGAGCAGGGACCGTCTCTTACATGTGTCTGTACAGCGCTGCGTATGCCTTGTAGCGCTATACAAATGATCAATAGTAGTAACAGTGCAGTTTGATGCATTAAGCCTGTTATGAGGACCAGATGTATTAACTAGACATGAAAGGGGAGGCAACCCTTCAGCACATGCAACCCAAAAATGTCACTGTATCTCAGCGTCTCTAATGTGATAGTACGATCAGAGGAGCTGCGTTCTCATCTCATTCTGCATTCTCTTCGTAGCAGTGGCATAAATGCTGCCAAAGCAGTTCAGGCAGGAAGAGGGCCCACAAGGCCCAGCAAGCACTCACTGCACTGGCGAAGGCAGTGGAAGGTGCTGGCTGCTGGGCCACAAATCCTTTTAGCAGAAAACAGCAGGAGACAGTACAGCAAACATTTTAAAGTAAGTTTTCCAGTTGCATGGACAGGGGAGGAGCCCACTCCCCTAAGGCCTCGTGGGACCCTCAGCAAAGGTTTGCTGAGAAGCCCTCATTAGAACGTCTACATATTTAATTGGCTGTTTTTCCAATTGAAAACGTTCATGCAATTCTAACAAAAACGAGTTAAGAATGGAAAACTGAAGAGCCAGACAAAACAGAAAAGACTGCAAGGCATAAAAATTCAGAAAGATATTCTTTAGAAGACTCAGCTCCAGGAACAATAAGCAGAAAATAAGAGATATGTAAATCTGTGCATATGATGTGGTTTCTGCTCTGCAGTACCGGATTGTGAGTGTGTCTCAAAACTTAAAAAAAAAAAATGTAATAATAGAAAAACAACCAACAAGGGTGCTGAGAGTTCTTGAATATGTCTCAAGAGACATTGCTCAGAAAGCAATGATAGAGAAGCTCTTTAATTAGCACATTTGTAGGATCCTTCATTATCAATTTAAATTGATTTTCATCAATAAATACCTGGGTCTTTGCACAGATGAAAATCAGGCAGAACTGATTTTCACTCTAATTCAGAAAAGATTCGGATGGAAAAAAATAATCCTAACTATAGGCACACAATGCTGAGTTCCATGTTAGGCAAAGGTGATCTGTCCACTAGGCGAACTTGATGTCTGCCTAAAGCAACAGACCTCGGAGGAGGGCGGTGCAGCAGCGCAGCACAGACTGCAGTAGAAGTAAAAGCAACGTGGCAGTGGGTCTTTGAGCACCCATGCATACACACTAATGGCCTGCCGCCCCCGCCCTCTCCACCTGGAAGTCTGTGCCAGAGAAGGTAGGACTGGCAGCTCTTGTGCGCATGGTGCTTGAAGGCCTTCTGCCATGCTCTGCAGGCTTGGCTGAGGCCGGGGATGAAGGTACACCTCCCGTCTTGATTATTGTAACCTGCTCCTTGCTGGTCTCCCTCAGTCTCATCTCTTCCCTTTTCAGTCTATCCAGCACTCCGCTGCCCGTTTGATTTTCCGTCAGCCTCGTTTTGCCCACATCACTCCTCTCCTCAGATCTCTTCACTGGCTCCCTATCTGTTTCCGTAATCACTTTAAGCTTCTCCTTCTGACCTATAAGTGCATTCACTCTGTGGCTTCTCAGTACCTTTCTTCTCTCATTTCTCCCTATTTCCCCCCTCGTGTACTCCGTTCTTCTACCCAGCTGCTTCTTGCTATGCCCTTCTCCTCTATTGCCAACTCCAGATTCCGCTCTTTTCACCTTGCTGCTCCTTACGCTTGGAATAAACTTCCTCTGTCTATACGTCAGGCATCTTCTTTGTCCCTCTTCAAACTTAAGTTAAAAGCTCATCTTTTCGCTTCTGCCTTTGGCTCTTGATTTTGCTGTTCTCCTTCCTTCCCTCTTTTATTTCACCTTTCCTACTTCCTCTTACACTTGTTCTTACCTCTTTCCTTTGTCCTGTCTCTTCTGCTCTTGTCTCTTTGCTTTTGTTCTTATCTTATTCTTCTCCTTTTCTTGTTTTGTCTTTTTAGATTGCAAGCTCTTTTGAGCAGGGACTGTCTTTTTGTGTTTTCATTGTACAGCGCTGCGTGCGCCTGGTAGTGCTTTATAAATGCTTAGTAGTAGTAGTAGAAGGGAAGATACTGGATACTTGGGGGAAGGGAAGGGGAGATGCCAGGGATCCTGGGGCAAGGGGAAGGGAAGAAAAGAGAAGGGGAGATGCTGGACACCTCGGTGGGTGGGTAGGTAAGGGAAGAGGAGGTACCAGACTGCAGAAAGGGGGAAGAAGGAAAGATTTTGTACCACCCCTGGAGGAGGGGGGGGGGGGAGGGTAATGTGTGGTTGAAATGTCACCTAGGACAGCAGCTACTCTTGGGGCAGCCCTGATGTTAGGACTCACTGCCCAGGAAACAGATCTTGAAGTCACCGTGAACAATACTGTGAAATAGTCAGCTCAGTGTGCAGCAGCAGCCTAAAAAGCAATAGAAGATTTGGACTTTTTCAGAACGTAATGGACAATAAAATGGAAAATATCATAATGCTTGTATTTCAATCTAGGGTGTGATCTCAAAAAGGATATAGCAAAACTAGAAAATATAGAGAAAAGCAACCAAGATGATAAAGGGGATGGAATAGCTCTCCTTGGAAGAAAGGCTAAATGGTTAGGACTCCTAAGCTTGGAGAAGACCAAGAAGGATATGATAGAGGTTTCTAAAATTATGTGCAATATAGAATGGCTAAATAGGGAACAATTATTTACCCTTTCAAATAGTATTAAGACATCCCATGGATCTCAGCCTAACAGGCAGGACCGTACCTAGCCCTGTGCGAGCGGTGTGGCCGCACAGGGCGCAAAGACTTAAGGGGCGCAATTTAGCTGTCTTCCGTTGCCTGCCGCCGCCACTTTTTCTTCTCTCAGCAGCGGCAGGCAAAGGCAGGACAGCTAAAATGTGCCCCTTAAGCCTTCTCGCTGGCATGCTAAGCAGATCTTTCTCTCCCTGCAGGGAGGGACAGATCTGCTTAGCATGCCGGCGACTTGCACATCGGGCGCGCCTCTTCTCTCCTGCCGCGGGGGGGGGGGGGGGGTGGGGTGCGCCTGATGTGCAAGTCGCACAGGGCGCAATCTTCACTCGGTATGGGCCTTGCTAACAGGTCCCATGAATCAAAAAAGAAGGCTGGCTGAACCATTATGCAAGACTAGACAATTGCCAAGGTGACACCTTTTGAGGGGCAGCAAAGAACAGCAGCAGTCAAAGCAAAACAATAGATCCTGACAGCCCTCCAAATTCAAAGAACCATCAACGCATTCTTTTACTTGCAGGGAGAGCAAGCGCACATGCATACTTACAAAGTAAAGTTTATTATTTTAAAAGTATGATGTCCAATTGGGCATTTTTACAGGATTTTTGTGGAAGGGGTGGTGTTGGATGATCGTGATTGATGAGTTAAATTATCAGCATCTCAGGGGAAGGGGAAAGCATAAGGTCAAAGGTTCGCTTACAGTACCCGATATCCTTGCATCGGGTAAAAAGAAATCAGAAAGAGGAATTTTTCCACTCAACATATGTGCAGATAAAGATCACGAACAAGGTGTAGGTGATACCTATTTATTGGACTAACAATACATTTTTGACAAGCTGGACTAACACGGCAACTACAATTTTCCATTCAATGTACAAACGGTGGAATTTCTTGCCAGAGGATGTGGTCAAGACATCTACTATTGCTAGGTTTTTAAAGTACATAGACATGTTCTTAAGAAGAAAAGTCCATAATCAATTAGCCAGGTAGGGTTATCCCTGGGAGTGAGCAACAAAAAATGGATTGACTCTTTTGATCCTGGTGGGTTCTTGTGATCTGGACGCTGGGCTTAATGGACCTTCTGAGAGCATATATGCTGGTGTGGTGCATCTTATTTTCTTATGATCCTGTTCTGATTTTACTTTACTGACACCTGGACTTATAAACCAATAATAGAAACTCATGCATACCTTGGAGTTATCTTGGGCTACAGCTGAAGTCACTTTGCAAACTGCAGATGCTACAGAATGTTGAAACTCACCTCCTCATGCGAGCAAAATATCATGAGCACATCACACCAGTCCTTGGGAAATTGCACTGGCTCCCACTTTATTGCAGAAGAAGATTTAAAGGGATTTGGATTTGGAAGGCAGGGATGGTGCTAGGCTTTCTGGCACCCCCCCCCCCCCGCCCCCGCAACCTATAAATCAATGTTCATCTTCCTCATTAGCCAAAGACCGTGGCTACATGCACAATGCTGTTTTTGATAACACCTTAGGGTTTAATGTTTCTTTCACTTTTTGCCATTTTATTTTTCTCATATATTTATTTTTCATTTTCTCACTTTTAAGTTTTCAGTATCTTGGCACCCCCCCCCCCTGCCATATTTACTTTGCTGTGTTGCACTGGCCCTGAGGGAAGGGATTTGGATTTATCTTGCGCCTTTTTCAGTGGACGTTCAAGGTGACTGTTTTTAGTTATTGGGGCCATGGTATTCACAGGAAGTTGTTACTAGAAAGGCTGGCGCTACCACTAGATGAATTAGACAGTTTCCTAGAGTGCCAGACTTTGGAGGACAACAGAAAGGGTCACTGATCTCCCTTCCCTAGTATTATCATGACTGGGTTACTACCACATCTCCCCGGGGCAGGCAATGGCAACAGCAATAGAACAAGAAGTAGTGTGGCACTTTGAAAGGCCAGCTAGTCCTGCTCCCACACAAGCAGGATGTCTGCCTCGCAGGGAATGGGACCAGCTGGGCATTCAGAGCACAGCACACAGGAATTCAGAGGCTCTGCACAATGCTTCATGTTATATTGCCATTTCTAATGCTGCTGGTCCCAAGGAGATGTTACTCATAGGAGGCTTATCAATAAACTGAAAAGCCTGGGGATGGGTCCCGAGGTGGTGAACTGGGTCAGAAATTGGTTGACTGACAGACGACAGAAGGTGATGGTAAACAGAACTCACTCGGATGAAAGGAAGGTGATTAGTAGCGTGCCTCAGGGATCGGTCCTGGAACCGGTACTGTTCAACGTATTTGTGAGTGATATTGCTGAAGGACTGAATGGAAAAGTCTGCCTTTTTGCAGATGACACAAAAATTTGCAACAGCGTGGACTCTCCTGAGGGAGTGGATAACATGAGGAAAGATCTGCAAAAGCTGGAAGAATGGTCTAATGCTTGGCAGTTAAGATTTAATGTAAAAAAGTGCAGTGTCATGCACTTGGGATGCAGAAATCCAAGGGAATTGTATGAGATAGGTGGCACTAGGTTAGTATGCACGGACCAGGAGAAGGAACTCAGAGTGATTGTTTCTAAGGATCTCAAAGTGGCAAAACAGTATGACAAGGCAGTGGCCAAATTCAGGAGGATGCTAGGTTGCATACAAAGAGGAATTACAAGCAGAAAGGGGGAGGTACTAATGCCACTGTACAAGTCACTGGTGAGGCCTCACTTGGAATATTGTGTTCAGTTTTGGAGACCATATCTCACAAAGGATATAAAAAGACTGGAAACGGTTCAGAGGAAGGTGACAAAAATGATTTGGAGTCTGTGCCAGAAGATGTATGAGAAGAAACTTGAAGACCTAAATATGTATACGCTAGAGGAGAGGAGGGACAGGGGAAATATGATACAGACCTTTAAATACTTAGAGTATTAATGAACAAACAAACCTTTTTCAAAGACGGGGAAGCTGTAAAACTAGCGGGCATAACATGAAGTTGCAAGGGGGTAAACTCAGAGGCAACATCACGAAATACTTTTTCATTGAAAGGGTGGTGGATGCTTGGAATGCCTTCCCGATGGAAGTGGTGGGGGCAAACACAGTGACAGAATTCAAAATGGCATGGGACAGACACAGGATAAAATCAAAATAAACGTAACTATCTCTTATATCTCACAAATAGGGGTGACCTGCACGGAGCGGTGGGACACCCCAAAACAAAAGCATAGGGAGGGATGGTCTGCACGGAGCGGTAGGTGCACCTACTCATGTCACCTTGCTGGGCAGACTAAATGGACCATACTGGTCTTTATCTGCCGTCATATACTATGTTAGTATGTGGCAGTGCCAATGGCAGCGACGGTAAGAGCAGGGATGTGGGCTTGAGTTGGGGGAGATGCAAGAATGAGGGTTTGTCTAGGGCACCCACCAGCCCTGCACTGGCCGTGCTTGCTTAATATGCTCCAGGACAAGATCTGCTCTGCTGCTGCTGCTGTCACCAGCTGTAAAACAAGTTAGACTTGAAAGAACAAGACATAAGGCTTTCTCTTGTGCAGCATTATCCCTCTGGAACTTCACACAGAGATGAATTATGAATTATCTGACCTTCCAACAGAAATTAGAAACTTGGCCTTTTGTTCAAGCTTTCACGGGAAATGAGTGAACCCCTATTCCGACATACACTTTATAAAATTAGGTAATAGATCTTGTCTGCTGGGAATGTATTATGTATTTTAAATGTAATAAGGGTTTTAGCAATGTTGCAGACTAATGAAGGGTAATGTAATTATTAGGATGTACAACAAACTGGCAAATGATATTGACTACTTTGTTACCCAAACTTGCTTAGGCCATTTTGGTTTTACTTTATATTTATTTATTTATTTATTTTATTTAACGTTCTTATATACCGCACTTTTATCATCAGCGCGGTTTACAGTAAACATAAAATACTCACCGATAGCAACAGGCTGTCGTGAGTTTACATATAACAGGAAATCTAATTGGATACAACATAGGGGAGAACTTTGTACATATAAGTTATATAACTATATACAATTCTATTCTTCTTGTTGTACAGGGAGTGATAGCTCGTTACATTGGATTGTAATGTGGTGTTGGCTATGTTGGAGTGGGGTATTGAGAGAAGTATGCAAGGAATAGGTGGTGTTTTATGGCTTTTCTAAATTGTTTTAGGTCTTTGATATCTCTTATGGTGGGTGGAAGATCATTCCAACATTTGGGAGCGAAGTAAACGAATGCTCTTGCAGTTGTTGAGTGTGAACATTTTGTAAAGTCCAACGGGATGATTAGAGTATTAGCTGCGACTGATCTTCTAGATCTGGTGTGGGGGGTGTGAGTGATGAGAGTGGAGATTGCTAGGGGAGCTAAGCTGTTAATGGCTTTGAATGTGATGAGTAGTGCTTTATATGTAGTCCTACAGGATATTGGGAGCCAGTGTAATTCCTTTAAGATGGGAGTTATGTGATCGTTCCTTGATGCACCGTTGAGGATGCGGGCAGCAGCGTTATTATTATTCTATCCTCATGTTTAATTTATTTTATTACTTTTGTTGTGCTATTTATGAGATTATAGAGATCATGTTATGGATGTATAATGTTTTTTTATATAAACCGCTTTGAATAAATAAATACAAATTCTGGAAGACTTGCACGGCATATCCACGTGTAACTAGCACCATTTACAATAGATTGCATATATGTGTAAATGGTGATTTCCAAAAGCTATTAAGTTTGTGTGGAGATGTCCTGGAATACACAGAGTGAAAGCGGGCAAGTCATGGGAATCATTTGAGTGGATCAAACATTATACATGTATTTCCAATTTTACAATGGGAATACAAGTATACTTGTATATTTGTTTCTGATCCATGGATCAGACGTGCATGCAAGCCTCAGGTGCCAGCCATCTGGAGCATTGTCGGTGGAAAGAAGATCTGAGGCCTCCTTGGCCCTCAATGCTACCATAAGCCCCAAGTCAGAAGGCAGCCTCTAGACCTGGTTATGAGGACAACTGGAGGTGAGATGAAATGGTCATTTAGAGCTGCGGATCTAACTTCTTTAGAGTGGGGGAGGATGAAAAGAATGCCTTTATTCTACTATGGTTCCACAGGATGCGCTCTCAACCGTACCAAGTGAATTGGCTGTGGACAGACAGGGAGGACAGATGCTTCCAGCAACATTCTTTGCACCTTTGCCTTTTTTGCTGGAAAAACCTGAAGTTTTCATTTTAGAGGCCATATGGAAGGTGATCATCAGTTTGAGAAAGGCCCTCAGTAATTTCGCAACTTTTTGATCAGATTTTTGGCTTATCAGCTGAAGTAATTACTGGTGTTCTTAAATGTATTTTAGAAAGGGCTCCACGTTCAGTAGAGCCTTTTGTAAAATTCTAGGAGAAATGTGAATGTCCCAACTTGGATATCACAATTTCTGCCCCTATGTCCTATGCAAAACCGGGTTTCATATGTTTTATCTATTTATCTATCTATTTAGCACTTATAGAGCGCCACGCATGCAGCGCTGTACAGCTAACCTACAAGAGGCAGCCCACATACAAAAGAGAGTCCCTACCCATCAGAGTCATGCTCATCGGAGCTTACAATCTAATCAGAGTATTACAGAGCATAAGTCAGTTCAATGCAAGGCATAAGATAAGGAAAGAAGTCAAGATCTGAAAGCAATGGTGAAGAGGTGGGTCTTCAATCTGGATCTGAAAAGGGCCAGGGAGGGTGCCTGGCGTACAGACACAGGTAGGCTGTTCCAGGCGTATGGTGCAGCGAGGTGGAAGGAGCGGAGTCGTGAGTTGGCGGTGCGGGTGAAAGGCATAGATAGAAGTAATTTGCTAGCGGAGCGCAGGTTCCGAGAGGGGACGTAGGGAGAGACAAGAGATAAGAGGTATTGAGGGGCTGTAGAGTGAATGCATTTATAGGTCAGTAGGAGAAGCTTGAATTGGATGCGGAACTGGACAAGGAGTTTTACTACATTCCTTGTTAGTGTTCTGCATGATGCTCTAAAACTGAGGATTTTTTTAGTGTTACACTTTGCCTTGAGCCTTTTTAAACTGGTAGATGTAAAACAAAAATAAATTTACTATTATGAAAAGAGAAGTGGATTAGTCAATTCTGGAAAATGGAACTAGCAGATCACATAACTTGAGAGGCTCAATCAGTGTTGGATTTCTTCAACATTCTTCCTGCTTTGCATAATAAGAGACACCTCGGAGTGTAGGGAAATGAGTTTTAAGTCTTTTCTTCCAATCTTCAGAGGCAGGACCGCCAAAGACAGTACACCTCACTGATGGTCCAGACTCTTCAGTCTTCAGATTCTTAGTGAGCGCCTGCTCTTAAACACTGATGGTCCCTGGGATGGGGAACTCCTTGGACTGGTGGGTACTGTGGATTGGAATCCAGTGTGCCTGCTAGGAAAGACTCTCAATAAAGGATGGACACCTAGCTCAGCCCTGCTGCTGTCTGCTCTGTGCCCTTTTCAGCTCCTCCTTGGAAGGGGAAGGAGGCAAGAAGGATAGAAAACAAAGGGGGCCATAACCCTGGAAAAGGTAGGGGATTAAAAGATTATTTGTATTGCCTGATGCACAAACCCAAGGCTCACAGTACTGGAGGCAGGGGTGTGCCTCACTTTCCCCAGGTAGGCCCATCAGGTCTGTTTGCTGCCCCAAATGGAGTTTAAGCAAACCAGGAGTAGAGCAACCTGTGGGTCATGGGCTGAATCAGATGACAGGCTTCCTGTTCTCTCCAGAGGACTATGATTTCCCAGACATGAGCAATTTCAAAGTGTTCTGCAGGCTAACGACCGTAAACTCTTCCAGCAAATTAATGCTTCATAGCAATCTGCCTGCACTCTGTTGGTTTGCAGATCTAAATCAATCTCACTAATTTCAGTGATGATCATTAATAAGCTGTCAATGAGAAAAAAGGATGAATTATATACAATTTCTCATCACACACATACACAGCAGTATATGCACACATATACACACCTGGTTTATTCAAAATATAAACATCTTGTGTCAAGGTCTCCCTCTGTCATCGGTCAGGATATATGAGAGCTGGAATTAGTGCAGGTGCTGGCTTAAGGAACTAGAGCAGTTACCCTGGGCTCCCATGCCATGGCAGAGCCCCATACCAAGGCAGAAGGCAGCATAGCCCGTTGGCTGATTTTGGGACCCCTTCCCCCCTTCCCAGATTTCTGCCCCAGACCCCAGCATGTCTCACACCAGCACACACAATGAAGCTACAATATAGCACATTTCAGACTAATCAGAGGAAATATTTTATCACTCAATGCGTAATCCAACTCTGGAATTCGTTACCGGAAGATATAGTGTAGCTGAGTTTAAAAGAGGTTTGGACAAATTCCTGGAGGAAAAGTCCAAAAACTATTATTAAAGAAGACCATGGAAATTGGCTGCTTACTCCTGAGATAAGCAGCATGGAATCTGTGTACCTTTTTGGGAACCTGACAGGTACTTGTGACCTGGATTGGTCGCTGTTGGAAACAGGATACTGGGCTTGATGTTCTTATATCTTATGGAGGCAAAAAAACAATAACAGATTAATTCCAGTAGGTATGGGACAAACACAAGCGGCAAGGATACAGCTGGAGGTTAAGTAAGGCAGTAGGAAACGAGACAGGGTACATGAGATGAGCCTTATGGTAATTATCTACTCTTTGGTAACAGGTTCTCTGCTTCTAAACTGCAGTAGTTCCTGGAACAGGAATATTGGCAGCCACACAAACAGCTGCTGAGTCTGACTGCCCCGCACTGCGAGGTTCGTTCCTCTGTCCAAGAAGTTACACACTACATTTTGTGTTCCATCTTCCCAACAAATGTACTGCCTGCATCGGATTTGAGATGCAGGTTAAGGGGTGACTCATTCACTCTCTGTTTGAGCCTTTAATGTCAGAAGGGGTAAACAGAGGGATTGGGTGTGTTCCCGCTGTGTTGGAAAGAGTGAAGGGGAAATGCTGAGCTCTGCAAAGTGAATCCTGCATCCACCAGAATGAGGTCACTACGAGGGAAATTTGGCTTCCAGCTCCAAACAGTCATAAATAATTAAAAGGGTCACAGCTGTGAGAAAAACACATTCAGCAGACATTGAGTAGACAAGCCAAAGACTGTTCAAAGTTTTCCTACATATTAGAACTGCCATTAAAAGGGGCAAATCTGTGTCCCCTCTTGAACGGAGAGGGGGTCATTAGTGGTGCTTGTGGAGGGAGATGGAAAGGAAGCATCTGCTCATTAATTTCTGGGTTAAGCCAGCAGTTGATGCTTCAGCCCAGTACTTAATGGCATAAAGAGCAATCTGCACTAGGAGAGGCAGCGAGGAGCAAACTGCTCTCACTCTCTTTCACTCCCTCCTGCATTGCAGTGAAGGTTATAAATTAGACCAAGCTAAGGACTTTACATAGTAAACATATTCCCTATACATACAAACTGGGAGAAAAACGTCATACATCTGGCCCAAAATGTCTCGAATGGAACAGATGTCATGGTCAGAATTAAAATGAATATATTGCAAAACAGTCACCATGGGACGCGGGCTGGGAAGAACTGGGAACTGCTGCTGATGTTCAGCTTTAAGCTTTCTCTGATGTGCTTTTAAAGAAACGCCTATGTACTGTGGTATCACAGCTGAAATAACAAGGACAATCATTTGTCCATCAAGCAGAACGGGCGAGAGCATGGAACTGGGCAGCTGCATTCAGGGTCAGATCAGCCTTTAGGGAAACTAGGTGGTCGCCTGGGGCAACAGCTTCTGAGGGATGGCAAAAAAGCAGCTGCAGTCAAAGCAATACGATAGATCCTGACAGCCAAACTCAAAGAGCCATCAGCACATTCTCTTGCCTACAGGGAGGGCGGGCACACACACACATATATATATAAAGCAAACTTCAGTATATAAAAGCATGATATTCGGTTATGCATTTTTACACCATTGCTGTGGGGGGATGGTTTTGGGATGATCATGATTATTGAGTTTAATTATCAATTTTTTTTTCGGGGGGGGGGAGCATAATTCTGAAGGTTCACCTAGGGCACCTAATGCCCTTACATCTGTTTCTGCTATATCAGTTTGGAAGTTCCTGGAGAGAAATACACTCTCTTCAGGCAGATGAAGGTGTCTGACCTGTGGGCAAAATACAATGGGTGAGCCTGAGGTCCAAGAGCCACAAGGGACTTACCAGGATCCTCCTCCATTCTTTTACAGAACTGCATGGACAGCAACACTATTTCTGTGCTGTACACAGAGCCCCTGTGTTAGAACAGCAATTCTCAAAGTGTCTGTATTTGAACAAAGTTTGTGGCTACACTTTATTCTTTCCATCCTAACCAAAGTTGGAAAATTGGCCATTTAGCCCTACCCTCTGCTTTCTATCTTTTAACCAGTTCCTGATCCACAATAGTACACTGCCTCCTATCCCATGACTTTTTAGTTTTGCCAAAAGTCTCTCATGAGGGACCTTGTCAAAGGCTTTCTGAAAGTCCAGATACACAATATCAACTGACTCACCTTTGTCTATCTGTTTATTCACACCTTCAAAAAAACATAACAGATTAGTAAGACAAGATCTTCCTTGTCTAAAGCCATGTTGGCTGTCTCCCATTAAGCCATGACTATCTACATGTTGAGTAATTTTGTTCTTTATGATGGTTTCTACCATTTTTCCCGGTACTGACGTCAGGCTCACCGATCTGTAGTTTCCCAGATTGCCCCGGAACCTTTTTTAAAAATTGGCATTACATTGGCGATCCTCCAATCTTCAGGTATTGCAGATTATTAAAATGGACTGGGGAAATCCACTGCTTACCCCTGGGATAAGCAGTATGGAATATGTCTACCTTCTGGTTATCTGACAGGTACTTATGACCTGGTTCGGCAATTGTTGGAAACAGGATACTGGACTTGATGGACCCTTGATCTGATCTGGTATGGCATCTCTTATATTCTTATGTTCTTACAACATCTGTTGTGTGTTGTGTGTGCACCTGTGCATATATTATGTCTGTGGGGCAGTAGCTGGAGGAGGTAATTACAGGGCAGTTTTGAGGGGTGAGGCACTTTGGGGTGGTGAAGAATTTACAAGGGGTAGTACTAGAAAGACGGGAACATGTGGGGCAAAGATTTTGGGGGTGGTGAAGCAACTGTAGTTAGTTTTAGGATTGGGATCATTTGGAAATTGGTGGGGCTGTAGCAGAGGTGTAGTTTTGGAGTTGAGGAAGTTTAGAGATGGGGAGGCAGTTGTGAGCAGTTATTTTTGAGGGGGGTTGGAACAGTTCATAGGATGAGAAGAGTAGAATAGGGGAGAGGCTATTTGAAAGAAAAAATTTCCTAACTGCTATGTTTCATCACAAGTAAATTTTATTGCTGCAGAAGCTGAAACTGCTTCTTCCATAATAATGCATTGGGACATTTTTGGAGGGGACTTATTTCTCCGGAACCGTTGCTGCCTCCCCTTTGAAATTTGCTGTATGTTTAATGCAGCCACAAATTTTTGCCCTTGGTTTTTATATGAGTATTTTTTTCCAGGGAAAATAACACACAGAGTTAAAATGCAATCCATGTGTGTTGTTTCCCAAAACTGTCCAAAACACATCCCAGAAACATTTCCCATGAATGTGATTTAAAGTGTGCATGCGAATACTGTGCATGCATGCTTTTAGGACTGTTCTCAGACTGCCAGTTTATGCAGGTAAAGCCTATTCATCTGCTCAAATGGCTTCAAAAATAGCCCCCTGTGGCAGGGATGGAATAACACGGTCTTCGAGGGCCTAAATCCAATCAGGTTTTCAGGTTTTCCACAATGAATATGCATGAGATCAATTTGCACACAACAGATGCAGTGCATGCCAGCAGATCTCTTGCATAGTTATTGTGGACATCCTGAAAACCTGACTGGCTTGTGACCCTAGAGAGACGGATTTGCTCGCCACTGCTCTAAAGTCTTGGCACTAGCATAGTCTTCATTGAAACAGGAATGTTTTTATTGATAAATCTGGAGTAAATTTGTGCATCAGGACAAAACTGGGATAAGCATTTAATAAATGAGTCATCAGGCAGATTTGGTTTAGTCAGCAAATCTAATGTTCCTCCAGGTCCAGGGTTAGAAATTGGTTGGGTGGGAGGCGACAAAGGGTACAGGTAAATGGAGCTCACTCTGAGGAGAAGGAGGTTACCAGTGGTGTGCCCCAGGGATCTGTCCTTGGTCTGATTCTTTTTAACATCTTTGTTAGTGATATAGCGGAAGGGCTGTCGGGTAAGGTTTGCCTCTTTGCAGATGATACCAAAATCTACAATAGAGTAGATACCCAGGAAGGTGTAGATAACATGAGGAGGGATCTAGCTAAGCTTGAAGAATAGTCTAGAATTTGGCAACTGGGATTTAATGTTAAAAAATGTAAGGTCATGCATTTGGGCTGCAGCAATCCAAGGGAGCAATATAGTATAGGTGGTGAAGTACTTTTGTCCACTAAAGAAGAGCGGGACCTGGATGTGGTTGTGTCTGATGATCTTAAAGTAGCTAAACAGGTAGAAAAGGCGATGGCAAAAGCTAGAAAGATGCTTGGGTGCATACAGAGAGGAATGGCTAGCAGAAAAAAGGAGGTGATAATGCCTCTGTATAAGTCCTTGGTGCGACCTCTTTTGGAGTATAGTGTGCAATTCTGGAGACCGCACCTTGAAAAGGATGTGAACAGGATGGAGTCGGTGCAGAGGGTGGCTACTAAAATGATTAGTGGTCTTCATTATAAAGCATATGAGGACAGACTGAAGGATCTTAATATGTACACCTTAGAGGAAAGGCGGGATAGAGGTGATATGATTGAGATGTTTAAATACCTCCGTGGCATAAATGCACAGGGGGAGCCTCTTTCAATTGAAAGCAAGTTCTGCTACGAGGGGACATACGATGAGGGTGAAGGGGGATAGATTCAGGAGTAATATGCGGAAAACGTCTTTAAAGAAAGAGTAGTAGATGCATAGAATAGTCTCCCAGTGGAGGTGGTAGAGATGAGGTCAGTATCTGAATTCAAAGAAGCATGGGACAAACACAGAGGATCTCTAAAGGAAAAAAGGGGACTGTTGTAGTTGTTGATATGGAAGGACAGACTAGATAGGCCATGTGGTCTTTTTCTGTCGTCATGTTTCTATGTTTTTATGACTTGGCCATAGCACTAAATTTTGTCTGGGTTCTCATTTATACTCATATGAACAAAAATGTATTCCTCCTGGGACAATACTTCTAATCTACTAATCATTCTTTCTATAGTGCAAGGATATGAGGCACCCTAGGTGAACCCTCATTCCTGCCACCCCTCCTGATCCCACTCCCACCACCCCCACTGCCACCCCGACCTGCAGCAGTGGCAATAACAAAACATCAAAACAGCACTTACCAGAGTTTCTGAATCTCTGCATGCTGCTTCTGCACTCTGAAAAACCAGCCAGTCCCACTCTCATTGACGCAGACTTCCTGTTTACAAGGGAGCAGAACCGGATGATCAGAGTGCAGCACCACTAGCACACAGCAGTTCAGAGGCTCTGGTACCCGCTGCTTTGCTATCCTATTGTCTTTGCTGCCACAGCAAGTTACAGAGAGGTGTAGCAGTGATAGATTGGCAGGAATGAGACACCCTCTAAAGTCTGCAGCTGCAGGCAAATGCCTAGTTCACCTAATGGTAGTGCTGGCCCTACAGGCATTGAAAGGATATTAGATGCTCTAAGTGAGCTTCCAGACTTGCATCCCCTCAGCTATCTTTCATACTCCTAATGCCTCCTCCCGCTGAGATTTTCAAAATTAAACTTAGCAATAATGATTACTTCAGTATCACCCATCCCAGAACAATCCTGTAAAAATGCAAAGACAGACACCACACTTTTAAATATTAAACTTTGCTTTGTATGTACATACATTAATGAGGGCAATTTCCAAAAGCCATTTACCTGGGTAAATAACCCATTTACTTGGATAAATAGCTATTAGAACCTTGCCCACTTCCCTGTAGGTAAAAATATGCGTGATGGTTCTTTGAGTTTGTGTGGCCGTCAGGACCTATTGTTTCGCTTTTATTGAAGCTGTTCTTTGCTGCCCCCCAACAGCTGCCACCCAAGATGACCTCCTAGTTTGCCTAATGGTTAAGTCAGCCCTGTTCATATGCAGCTACTTATTGAAGCTAGGGTTATTGGACATTTGCAAAAAAAGAGCAACCTAAATCCCCTACTCTTTCCAGATTAGACTGCTTCTTCTGGAATTCAATGTCCATCTGAATGGGCACGGAATGTTCTGCACCATTCTCCAGCTACCAATGGATAGAGGCTTCTGTGTGTAACCAGAGGGGTAGAGGGCTTCACTCCCAGGACGCAGAGAGTGCACTGGAGCTTTAGATAAATTAAAAGAACTATAATCCTGGATTTGCAGGCTTTAAAAAGCCTATTTTAATGATAATCAAATTTGCAGATGACATAAAATTATTCAAATGTGTTAAAACCCAAGAGGATTGTGAAAAATAGAAAGAGGACCTTGATAAATTGGAAGACTGGACATTCAAATGGCAGATGAAATTTAATGTGGCTAAGTGCAAAATTATGCAACTAGGAAAGAGCAACCTAAACTATGGTTGCACGATGCAAGGTTCCAAATTAGGAACCACCACCCAGGAAAAAGATTTAGATGTCATAGTGGATAGCACGATGAAACCCTCCGCCCAGTGTGCAACGGTGGCCACGAAGGCAAATAGAATGCTAAGAATCATAAGGAAAACATTGGAGAATAAAACAAAGGATATTATAATGCCTCTGTATCACTCCATGGTGCGACTTCACCTTGAATATTGTGTTCATTTCTGGTCACCATATCTTAAAAAGGATATAGTGGAATTAGAAAAGAGCCACTAAAATGGTAAAGGAGATGGAAGGATATCCCTATGAGAAGAGGCTTAAAAGGTTAGGCTCTTCAACCTGGAAATATAAAGGTCTAAAAAATAATGAATGGAGTGGAACAGGTAAACAGAGATCGATTGTTTACACCATCAAAAAGTAGAAAGACTTGCAATAAAGCTACAGTGTAACCCTTTTATGACTAATAAGAGAAAATATTTTTTTCACTCAACACGTATCCAAACTCTGGAATTTGTTACCGAAGGATGTAGTAAAAGCTGTTAGCGTAGCTGGGTTTAAAAAGTTTTGGACAAGTTCCTGGAGGAAAGGTCCATAAACCATTATTAAAGAGGATTCGGGAAATCTACTGCTTGCCCCAATATAAGCATTGTGGAACCTATGAGGCTGATTCCGTACTGGCTATCCAGCTCCTGTACAGTCGATCAGAATCGGAGCGTACAGAGGTAGACCCAATTCTGGTGCCGGGGGGGGGGGGGGGCTAGACATGCCCATGGGATCAGAATCGGGTCTAAGGCCTGGACGTGGAGGCCGGGCCCAGATTCTGATCAACCTCTTGAAGGACTAGAAAGGGGGACTGTTACTTCTGGAGAGAAATCTGCAACTGTGAGTATATACTTCTGGTAATTTTCTAAAAAGAATTCTTTGTATTAAAGCTACTTAATCTGTGAACCCACTGTTTTTTGTTGGATCAGTTAGGGCCTAGTAGCAGCAATTAAAGTTTGAATTTAAAACACAGAGGAGAGCTTTCTGGTTACATTTCATACCCAGCAGAGAGCTTGTAGTTTAAATTTAATAGTCACTCAGGGCCAAGTAACAGCAAAGTACTTTTAGTTTAAATTTAACACACAGAAGAGAGCTTTCTGGTTAAATTTAGTACCCAGCAGAGAGCTTGTAGTTTAAATTTCATAAGAAGTTAGAGCCTAGCAGCAGCTAAGAGCTATAATTTAAATCAAATCAGAATTTAGCTTACCTCAGCAGCACAAGACAGGGTACTGTGTAGCAACCCTCTTTTAATAAGTGTTATTTCCCTCCCTCCCCACACCCACCCTCCCCTGGGATAATCATAGCTTTATAGGTACTTACACATCTTAAAAGACAGGAGGTGCTTTCAGGTGAAGCTCATTACCCAAATCAGTCATACACTAAGGACCTGAGATTAATTAAGCTTCAGGTGAACAAGGTATATTAAACATATTAGGTACAGTTTTATTGGTATAAATACCCATAGCAACCCCTAGTAAGTAAGAACTTAAAGATCTAGACACAAACTTAAAACTAAGATGCAGACAGCAGTCCAGCAGCGGGATGGGGGCTTTCCAGTCTTTTGCATTGAGTGTCACATGTATGATTTTCTCCCAGTTGGTGAGAGGTCTTACGTGTGCACTAGGTGCAAGGAGCTCTGTTCTCTGAGGGAACAAGTCCGTTCTCTAGAGGCTAAAGTAGCAGACTTGGAAAACATAAGACAGATGGAGAGGTACATAGATGAGACCTACAGGGATATAGTCCTGAAGTCCCACCTCCAGTCTGGCAGCACCCCTGTTGCATTGGAGGAGAGAGGTCACGTGACAGGAGAGCATCACCCTGGTGTGGCAGGAAGTGATCCTGTAACTAGGACCTGTCCTCCAGGTGATGTAAAACCCTCTCGCACCGAGGAAGTTTCTCCAGGGCCATGTGCCCATGAGGGAAGGGTTAGGACAGCCGTTATAGTTGGAGATTCGATCATTAGGCATGTAGATAGCTGGGTGGCTGGTGGACGTGAGGATCGCCTGGTAACATGCCTGACTGGTGCGAAGGTAGCGGACCTCACGCGCCACCTAGATAAGATCTTAGATAGTGCTGGGGAGGAGTCTGCTGTCTTGGTACATGTCGGTACCAATGACATAGGAAAATGTGGTAGGGAGGTTCTGGAGGCAAAATTTAGGCTTTTAGGTAGGAAGTTGAAATCCAGAACTTCCAGGGTAGCATTCTCTGAAATGCTTCCTGTTCCACGCGCAGGACCCAAAAGGCAGGCAGAGCTCTGGAGTCTCAATGCGTGGATGAGACAATGGTGCAGAGATGAGGGTTTTGGATTTGTTAGGAACTGGGGAACATTCTGGGGAAAGGAGGGGCTCTTCCGAAGGGATGGGCTTCACCTTAACCGGGATGGAACCAGGCTGCTGGCATTAACCTTTAAAAAGGAGATAGAGCAGCTTTTAAACTAGATATTAGGGGAAAGCCGACAGTCGCCCAAGAGCGGATGGTTCGGAAGAATGTATCCTTGAAGGATACTACCAAAAGCAGAGAGGTTCCACAAAAGAGTAAAGTAGCCCAAATGCCCTCAAGTATGGAGCAGACAGAGCTTAAAGATCCCAATTTACCCATGTCTAACAATAGCCAAATTAACATGAATAAAATACATTCTCTAAAATGCTTGTATGCAAATGCTAGAAGTCTAAAGAATAAGATGGGAGAGTTAGAATATATAGCACTAAATGAAAGGTTAGATATGATTGGAATATCAGAGACATGGTGGAAGGAGGACAACCAGTGGGACACTGTGATACCTGGGTACAAACTATATTGTAATGATAGAGCTGATCAAATTGGTGGAGGGGTTGCGCTCTATGTTAGAGAGGGCATTGACTCAGAAAGGATTAAAGTTTTGCAGGAAACAAAATCTGCTGTAGAATCTATATGGATTGAAATTCCATATAAAAGGGGGAAGGCGATGGCAGTGGGGGTGTACTATCGAGCACCTGGCCAGAATGACCAAATGGATGATGAAATGCTCAAAGAAATCAAGGAAGCTAACAAAAGTTACAGCGCAGTAATAATAATGGGTGATTTCAATTACCCCGGTATTGACTGGGTCAGTGTCACGTCAGGACATGCTAGGGAGATAAAGTTCCTAGATGAAATAAATGACTGCTTCTTGGAGCAGCTGGTTCATGAACCGACCAGAGGGGAAGCCATATTAGACCTAGTCCTTAGTGGAACACCAGATCTAGTGCAAGAGATTTAGGGTGTTGGGGCCACTTGGCAATAGTGATTATAGCATGATCCCCTTTGATTTAATTAGTGGAGGAGGGATAGTAAGGAAATCCACAGTACTACCTTTTAACTTTCGAAAGGGAGACTATGATAAAATGAGGAAAACAGTTAAGAAAAAACTAAAAGGAGCAGTTGCGAAGGTTAAAAACGTACATCAAACTTAGGTGTTGTTGAAAAATACTATCTTGGAAGCCCAGACCAGCTGTATTCCACGCTTTAAGAAAAGTGGAAGGAAGTCCAAAAAACTGCCGGCATGGTTTAAAGGTGAGGTCAGAGAGGCTGTTGTTGCCAAAAAAGCATCTTTCAGGAAATGGAAAAAAGAGCCAAACGACGAAACCTGGAAACAGCACAAGCACTGGCAAGTCAAATGCAAGGCATTGATAAGGCAGTCAAAGAGAGAATTTGAGAAGAAGCTTGCTGCGGAAGCAAAAACGAGAAATAAAGACCTTTTCAAGTACATTCGTAGCAAAAAACCTGTGAGAGAGTCAGTTGGTCCATTAGATGATAAAGGGGTTAAAGGAGCACTAAGAGGCGACAAGGCAATAGCGGAGAGACTGAATGAATTCTTTGCTTCGGTCTTTACTGAGGAAGATGTAGGGATGTTACCCATGACTGAAGAGGTATTTAAAGGTGCGGAAGAATTGAAGGAAATATTGATACATCAGGAAGATGTCTTACAACTATTAGATAAACTGAAGAGTAGCAAATCACCTGGGCCGGATGGTATACATCCAAGGGTGTTGAAAGAACTGAAATATGAGATTGCAGACCTGCTATCAGTAATCTGTGGACTATCATTAAAATCATCTCTAATACCTGAAGATTGGAGGATCGCCAATGTAACACCAGTTTTTAAAAAGGGTTCCAGGGGTGATCCGGGAAACTACAGACCGGTGAGCCTGACGTCAGTACCGGGAAAAATGGTAGAAACCATCATAAAGAATAAAATTACTCAGCATGTAGATAGTCACAACCTAATGGGAGACAGCCAACATGGCTTTAGACAAGGAAGATCTTGTCTTACTAATCTGTTATGTTTTTTGAAGGAGTGAATAAACAGGTGGACAAAGGTGAGTCGGTTGATATTGTGTATCTGGACTTTCAGAAAGCCTTTGACAAGGTCCCTCATCAGAGACTTTTGGCAAAACTAAAGAGTCATGGGATAGGAGGCAGTGTACTATTGTGGATCAGGAACTGGTTAAAAGATAGAAAGCAGAGGGTAGGGCTAAATGGCCAATTTTCCCAATGGAGAAAGGTGAATAGTGGTGTACCCCAGGGATCAGTGCTGGGTCCGCTGCTTTTTGACATATTCATAAATGACCTGGAAAATGGAATAACGAGTGAGGTTATCAAATTTGCAGATGACACAAAACTATTTAAAGTTGTTAAAACCCAAGAGGATTGTGAAAAATTGCAAGAGGATCTTGATAAATTGGAAGACTGGGCATCAAAATGGCAGATGAAATTTAATGTGGACAAGTGCAAGGTTATGCACCTAGGGAAGAACAACCCAAACTATGGTTACACGATGCAAGATTCCACATTAGGAACCACCACCCAGGAAAAAGATTTAGGCATCATTGTGGATACCATGTTAAAACCCTCGGCCCAGTGTGCAGCGGCGGCCAAGAGAGCAAATAGAATGCTAGGTATGATAAGGAAAGGAATGGAAAATAAAACAAAAGATATTATAATGCCTCTATATCGTTCCATGGTGAGACCGCACCTTGAATATTGTGTGCAATTCTGGTCACCGTATCTTAAAAAGGATATAGTGATTTTAGAAAAGGTAGAGAGAAGAGCCACCAAAATGGTAAAGGGGATGGAAGGATACTCCTATGAAGAAAGGCTAAAAAGGTTAGGCTCTTTAACCTGGAAAAGAGACGGCTGAGGGGAGATATGATAGAAGTCTATAAATTAATGAACGGAGTGGAACGGGTAAACGTAGATCGATTGTTTACCTTATCAGAATATAGAAAGACTAGGGGACATGCAATGAAGCTACAGGGTAAACTATTTAAGACTAATAAAAGAAAATATTTTTTCACTCAACGTGTAATCAAACTCTGGAATTTGTTACCGGAGGATGTAGTAAAGGCTGTTAGTGTAGCTGGGTTTAAAAAAGGTTTGGACAAGTTCCTGGAGGAAAGGTCCATAAACCATTATTAAGAAGTGACCGAAGATATCAATGCTTGACCCAGTACAAGCATTGTGGAACTTGTGTCTCTTGGGGAAACTGCTAGGTACATATGACCTAGATTGGCCACTGTTGGAAACAGAATACTGGGCTTGATGGACCTTGGTCTGACCCAGTATGGCATATCTTATGTTCTTATTTCTTATAACCTCACACCATCCACATACCCGGCTAACTCAGCCTGGCTCCGTAATGGAGCTGCAGAGACATGGCGTCTCGTTGCCATGGCATTGGGGCTCCATTACGGAGCCGCGATCCCCAGCCGTTGACCCAAAATGCCCTTTCCCCGCAGCCTGACCCCTGATCTGGCCTCCCATGGCCAGGGTTGGGCTTGGGGAACCCCTTTCACCCCCTACCTGTCTGTCCCCACCATCCGCTGCCATCCCCCGATGTCCAGAGGGACTTATTCCACCTCAGAGATGGAATAAGTCCCCCATCTACCCGGCCAACCCCAGACGAACAGAGCTGACTTCTGAATCGGCCCTGTATGTCCGGGGTCTTGCCCCATCCATGCCCCGCCCTCACCCCACCTCCAGTCCACCCCCTCCTGCCCCCGTCTATGGCTCCCCATGCAACACAGCTGTACATACAGGGAGCCGTTGCACTGGGGCGTTAGAGGGATGAATAACGTGGATGTAAGTCCCGACGGAACATACATCCCCGCTATTTGTGGCACAGACTGACCCCCTATGTGTCTTTTTGGGAAACTGCTAGTTACTTGTGACCTGGATTGGCCACTGTTGGAAACAGGATACTGGGCTTGATGGACCTTGGTCTGATCCAGTATGACATATCTTATGTTCTTATGTTAACAAGTTCCGATTCCATAGGAAAGAATTGAGTGTGCTGGGGGAAGTGCAGGGATCTCTTTAGTGAGCAGTCTTTCAGGAGAGAAACTGCAGATGCAGGGAGGCAATATTTAAATTTGCTGGTTCAGAGGCTTACAGAAACAGCACAGAAACCTAAGATATATTCTATTTGGATGTGGAAAAATACTTTTAAATTGAGATGGGGGGGTTGCCCTTTTCCAGAGCAATGCTGGGGTACTATTTGCAGGGCCGGCTCACACATTGTGCGATAATGTTGTTCGCACAAGGCCCCGCGCTTCAGGGGGCCCCGCGCGAACTACATTCTTGCACAATGGACGGCTCCAGAGAGAGCCTTTTACCTTTCCCGGGACTTGCAGCTTCACAGAAACAGCCGCCAGCGTGAGGGAAAAGACTCTTCATGCTGGTGGCTGTGCAGAGGGAGCCAGGGCCTCGCACGGGCTTCATTGACTCCCTCTGAAGTCCCTTAAATGGCCGCGGGGCTGTTCGGAGGGGGGGGGCTAGGACTGGATGGGCTGTGATCAGGGGGGGGGAAACCTGGACTGGAAATGTGCTGTGATGGGGGGGGGGCTAGGACTGCAAATGGACTGTGATGGTGGGGGGGGGAGAACTTGGACTGGAAATAGGCTGTGATGGTGGGGGGGGGGCTAGGACTGGAAATAGGCTGTGATGGGGGGAACTTAGACTGGAAATAGGCTGTGATGGTGGGGGTGCTAGGACTGCAGATGGCCTGTGATTGGGGGGGGCTTGAATTGGACATGGGCTGTGATTGGGGGGGGGGGCTAGGACTGGAAATGGGCTGTGATGGGACATTGGAAATGGGCTGATGAGGAGCTGGAATAGGACTGGAAATGGCCTGATGGGGGGAGCTTGGACTGCAAATGGGCTGGAATAGGACTGGAAATGGCTGATGGGGGAAAAGGACTGGAAATGGGCTGATGGGGGCTGGAATAGGACTGGAAGTGGGCTGATGGGAGCTTGAATAGGACTGAAAATGGGCTGATGGGGGGGCTAGGATTGGAAATTGGCTGATGCGGGTGCTTGGAGGGAAATGGGCTGATGGGGGTCGGAATGGAACTGGAAAGGAGCATATGGGGGCTAGGACTGGAAATGGGCTGATGTGGGAGAATGGGACTAGAAAGGAGCAGATGCTGGGTAGGTCTATAACTACAAGGGAGCTAATTTTGAGGGAGGACTAGAAGGGGATGGGGATGGGGAATGAGAATGGAGAGGGGACTGGAAATGAGTGATGGGGGAAGCTTGGACTGCAAATGGATGATGGGCTGGAATAGGACTGGAAATGAGCTGATGGGGGAATAGGACTGGAAATGGGCTGATGGGGGCTGGAATAGGACTGGAAGTGGGCTGATGGGAGTTGGAATAGGGCTAGAAATGGGCTGATGGGGGGCTAGGATTGGAAATTGGCTGATGGGGGAGTGGAAATGGGCTGATGGGGGGCTGGAATGGAACTGGAAAAGGGCATATGGGGGGCTATGACTGGAAATGGGCTGATGTGGGAGAATGGGACTAGAAAGGAGCAGATGCTGGGTAGGTCTAGAACTACAAGGGAGCTGATTTTGGGGGAGGACTAGAAGGGGATGGGGATGGGGAATGAGAATGGAGAGGGGAAAAGATATTTTGTGTGGGAGGGAAGAAAAGTCTACAATGGGCCAGGTATTGGGAGAATAAGTTGGGATTGAGAATGGAAGGGTGAAATTTGAGTGGATGATAAAGGAATAAGGAAAGAAATGGGGGAAAGAACAAAAGGGAAAAGATCAACATGTTAAAGCAGATATAGAGAGAGAATGGAAAAAATCTAAGAGAAGAAAGGATAAATGGATAGCTCGCAGAAGACACGAAGAAACCAGAAGAAAGTGACTGGCGCAATTGCAACTGAAAAATAAAATGCCTAAACAAAAGGTAGAAAAATACTTTTTATTCTGAATTTATTAACTGGAATATGTCAGGTCTGGGAAATGTGTATCGCTAACATCTTTGGGTTTTTGTTTAGTGCAAGAGGAAATTAATTTATAGTTTTATTTCTTCAGTGTTGTTATACATTTCCTGTTTGGCTTTTGGGGTTCCCAATTTAACTATTATCTTCCTATTTCTAAATTGTGATCCCTTGTTCTTTGTGTGTGACGGTCTATGTTCTGCATGTGTAACCGGGCTGAGGTATTCTGTTCATATAGTTTCTATTTCACAGTGTCACTTGTTCTCTTGGTATTCTCTGAGATGTACTGGTTTAATATATGCAATGTTAATGAGGCCCCACAATTAATCTCCGCACATGGCCCGCACCCTCCCCCCTTGGGCCGCCCCTGACTATTTGCAGTTCTAGCAGTGGCAGTTGATCTTGGGAGGACTGAAGTGAAACTGAAAGAAGCAGTTGGAGGCTGGAAAAGAAGAGGGAAGGAGGTTTGTGTGTGCTTTGAAAGTTTAAGGTAACTGGAAATTGGGTTAAAAAGGTTTAACTTTGTTCAATTATTGGTTTGCTTATTGTTTGATGCCTTAGAGAGAGACTTGGAAGACAGAGAGTTAACAGACTCTGAGTTTTATTAATTGTGCCCTTTATTTACTGGGTACAAGCTGAATTGGAGGGAAAGGATCTGCTGAACCATCTGACTGAATTTTCATTTTAAAAGTTCTGGTTTAGGACAGAACTTGGAGAGAGTGTATACGGAAGGAACAGAAGGGAGCTTCTTTCAGTAGTGAAAAGCTTCTGAGCATAAGGAATTGGCTCAGCTTTTGTCTGTTGAGAAATACAATCAAAACCCTAAAAAAGGATGCCTTGGAGCTGGATTTGAGAAGAAACAGGGAAATTTTTCCTGCTTTATAAATTGGAAAATTTCTAAGGAATATTGGATTAAGCTTCTTGAAGGAACTAAATGTTTTGAAAGCTAAGAAAGTAGCAAAGCTTCTTCGTGGGAAGGAATATTTTAAATCATGTGCAGAGGAGCTGGTAATTCTGCTAGGCACGGCAGTTTGGAGTCCTCTGAGCAAGGGGGAAAGGGGATACTGCCTTTCTTTAAAACAGCTTGAGAAACTGGAAAGGAAAGCTGTACTGAGCTCCTCTAAGATTACTGGAAGTAGAAACTATAGAGAAGTTATTTGGAAAATATATGTTTAATCCTGTGAAGGAATACAGATAGCTCTGCTGAGTCTGGGCAGTTTAGAATCCTAAGGGTAGTGACACTGCTACATGCTATTGGAAGCCGTGCAGAGGGAGAGAGAGGCACTGGTTTTAGACTTCTGGCAGAAGGACACTGCCTAATTAAGGTTTAAACGGGAAAATCCTGAGCTCTTAAAAACGTTTTATGACTATGAAAGGTGTGACTGGACAGTATTTGTGTGGGCTTAGATAGGGACATTCAATTATCTTTTATTTTAGGATAGGAATAGGGACAGTATTCCACATAAGAACCCAGTCAACATATTAACCCCCAAGTGACTGTGGACGCAGCTTCAATTTAGATTAGTTTTATTTATTGATTTATTAAAGTTAGGGAGTAGGTACAGTCCAGATCATCGCTGGACTAGAAGAATCCTGAGTTCCTATGACATCGGATCTCCTGGAAGAGGTCACCGCGGGACTTCTGGACAAGAGACTGGGCCCCTTCACAAGAAGGTTTCTGGGAAGAAAGGTACCAGTACACAAACACCCTGAGAGACAAAAAGAACTACATTTCTGAGCTCATACTTTACATTACCAATTGAAATACATACACTCTGGATAATAAGAGAACTCACCTGTTAAAAGGTGGAAGTTCCTGTAAAAAGAAGTATACTCATAGTAAGAGAGAAACTGTGAAGAGCATCTTAAAGAGAAAAACTGAAACACTTGAGTATTTTTTATTAGAAGATTACTGTGAACAAAAAAGAAACACTGAATGTGTTATTTCTGAGTTCTAAGATGCAACCGTGTATATTGCAAATACCTTATTGATTTAACATTTAACTATTAAAATGTCTGAATCCATCTTTAAGCTTGTTCAACAAGTTTATATGAGCTTAATAAATGTATCTGAAAATTCTATTTATAGACACTAAAGTGTTCTGTGTTCCATTCCTTGCAAAATCTACCCTATCACAATAATTCCAAAATCACCTTGGTAGGGGCTTATCCAAATTAGTTTATTTTTCCTCTCAACCTTTTTTCCACCTAACAGTGGAGCTGGATGCACTTCTGTAAGCCTTTACCAGAGGGGGATCTCAAACTCTGAAGTACCTACTTGGCCCACTGGACTACATTATAAAGTCCCAAGTATTGTTGTAAGAGTCTGGCCACATCCTTCTCTGGGAGTGGGGGGCTACATGTGTTATGCATTTATTTTTACAAGAATTGTGTTCAAAATCATTGCATAAAAATAGCTATTATTTTAAGAACTTAACAGTGGACTGGATTCTTTGTTTTCTGTACAGTATAGTACATGATAAAATGAAACAAACCCTAAAAAATCATAGAGCTACGTGCTGAATTTCAATGGAATGAATCGATCCACCAGAAAAAAAAATTAAAAGGGAGCTATGCAAGACACAGAACAGCCAAAGCGCACAAAGCCAGGAATGAAATGGTCTGTGTAATCTTCAGTCCTGTGGCATCGCCTGCATTTTTTGCTGGCTGTTTCCTACCATACTTAGTCATAAGACTTGCTGCTCAACCATTAATGAAGATGAGTTTTTCCACCAGGCATTGCACATTTGGCGGATTTTCACACCATACATTTAGCACTGATTTTGGTTTCCCAATTATCTTCAGGCTGGGTCCTCCCACCACATATTGGGCTAAGCTTGGATCAACAGTCGAAAGCTATAGACAATATGGGAATTATTCTATGCTACAAATAGCGGGATGGACAGCCTGACTGGACGTCCATCCCCACTATTTGTACCGGCTCCTGCCCCCGACTAACTTCCCTGCCGGTTGTGCGGGGAAGTTAGATGGGGGTGGGGAAGGGGCGGCCTGCGGTGGAGTCTGAAAGGGCAGTGGGCAGTTGCAGGCCCTGGACGTACAGGGCCGATTCTAATGTTGGCCGTGTACGTCCAGGGCCAGAGAAATGTCCAGGGAAGTTATTCCACCTCTGTGATTTTTTTGAACAGCCCGGGGCATGGATGGGGCAGGGGGGGCCAGAGTTTATTCCCCACAGCCCGACCCTGGCCTTAAGAGGCCAGATTGGGGGTCGGGCTGCGGGGAATAAACACTTCTATTTGGCGGCCGGCCACGGCTCCATTTAAAAGCCATATCTCCTCTGTGCGTCCGGTTCAGAACGGATGCACAGAGGGGATCTACGTGTGGGACGGAATCGGGCCCTAAGAGGATAATTTTGAAACAGGGTGTCACTGTCTTGATAAAACAGCACATTGGGAAGCTGCCACACGGTGTTATGCCTGCTTCAAGGCAAGTATTACTTTGGCCATTCTTGTGTGTGTATTTTATAAGATATATGCATAATAGGGGTGTGAAGGCTAAAAAGAAGAAATTAGACCTTACCTGCTGTCTTTCCTTGAGTATTCTCCGGGCCAGTCCAGGAACAGTGGGGTAGTCAACCTCCTCCAGCAGCTGAGGACTGAATTTTCAAAGACTTGCTGACAGCCTGCTCCGCTCCCTCTGGTGTCAGAGAGTCAGTCTCCCAATGTCAAAGCAGCCTAAGCCCTATTACACGCTCCCTGCATAAACTTTAACGTAAAACACTTCACCGACTAGCTAAGCAAACCACCACTCCACCACTATTCCTCCGATGGACTTTTCTTCCCCTTTTTTATTTTTATTTATTTATTTTTTTAATGACCTCAAAGCGGCTGCTAGTGCTCCTTCCGCTGACCACCTTAAGGGAGCCCCATAGCCAGCTCCCCTCCGCCAGAGCTCGCACCCACTCGAGGCCCACCTACTTACTCTTACAGCAATGCGCCTCTTAGAAAGCCCGCACATCGAAGGGTCCCATGAAACTGAAATGTCGTAATACTGATTCCGCTCTGAAAACCGGCTATGTCCTGGGTGGGTCCTGGACTGGCCTGGAGAATACTCAAGGAAAGACAATTAGCAGGTAAGGTCTAATTTCTTCTTCCTCTTCGTCTCTCCGGGCCAGTCCAGGAACAGTAGGGCAGTACCAAAGCAGTACCTACTCTCGGGAGGGTCCCGCTAGCCCCGCCAGAATGGCTGAAGCCCCAACCTTTGCGTCTCCCATTGCCTGAACATCCAAACGATAATGTTTCACAAACGTATGCAAAGACGACCAAGTAGCCGCTCTACAAATATCCACCGGCGGAATCAAGGCCATCTCGGCCCAGGACATCGCCTGCCCCCGAGTCGAATGAGCGCACAGCCCCTCATGCGGGACCTTTCCACTCGCCTGATACGACACTGCTATTGCCTGTTTCACCCAGCGTGCAATGGAGGCCTTGGAAGCCACCTCCCCTTTACGTGCTCCTCCAAAGAGAACAAACAACCTATCCGACTTCCTAAAGGACTTTGTCCTCTTGAGGTACCGATGAAGTACTCTACCTACATCCAATTTGTGTAGTGAACTGTGCCTATCAACTCCCCCAACGTTCCAAAAGGTAGGCAGCGAAATTGGTTGATTAACATGAAACACCAATATCACCTTCGGCAGAAACGAGGGAACCGGCCTCAATATCACTTTCTCCTCCAAAAACTGCAGGTATGGTTCCCTACAGGAAAGCGCCTGTAGATCCGAGATCCATCTAGCCGAGCACAACGCCACTAAGCAGCCGGTCTTCCAAGACAGCTCCTTTATCGCAACTGCCACACCGGGCTCAAAGGGAGCCCGCGTCAACACCTCTAGGACCAAATTAAAATCCCAAGCCAGCACTATCGGTCTCACTGGCGGTCTTATATTTTTAACCGCACGCAGAAATCTCAACACATCCGGATGTAGAGACAACCTACTGCCCTGTACCTTGCCTCGATAACAAGCCAGGGCTGCCAGATGCACCTTTAAAGTGCTGAACGCTAGACCTTTATCTAGGCCCCCTTGCAGGAACGACAAGATATCTGATATTGACGCCAAAAATGGGCGAACCCCCCGCTTTTCACACCAACCTTCAAATATGCGCCAAATATGGATATACGCCAGAGATGTAGATCCTCTTTTTGCCTGCAACATGGTAGCTACTACCACCACGGAATAGCCTCTATGCCTCAGGCGTTCCCTTTCAAGAGCCAAGCCATAAGCAAGAAGCGATCTACCTGCGGCATGAGAATTGGACCCTGGTATAACAGATTGACCTGACTCGGAAGCCTCCAAGGCCGGTCCACCAGCAGCCTCACAAGGTCCGCATACCACGCTCTCCTCGGCTAATCTGGTGCTATGAGAATTACCTTTCCATTGTGCCCTGCTATCCTCCGAATGACTCGACTGAGCATTGGCCATGGAGGAAACACATAAAGAAGACCTACTGATGCCCAAGGCTGAACCAGCCCATCGAGCCCCTCTGACATGCGTTCCCTGCACCTGCTGAAAAACCACGATGCCTTGGCATTGCCGAATGTGGCCATCAGATCCATCACCGGCTGTCCCCAGCGCACCATAATGTTGTGGAAAACCGCCTCGTTCAGTTCCCATTCACTTGGGTCTAAGACATGTCGGCTGAGAAAATCGGCATGCACGTTGTCCTTTCCTGCCACATGAGCCGCCGATAGAGCTACCAGATGGTTCTCTGCCCACTGCAGTAGCCCTTGGCTCTCCTCCAACAAGACTGCACTGCCTGTGCCCCCTTGCCGATTGATATAGGACACTGTCACCGCATTGTCAGAGAAAACTCGCACTGCTCTCCCTTCCAGAAGAGTCTCGAACTCTTGCAGTGCCAGCCGCATTGCTCTCATCTCCAGCTTATTGATCGAGCAACTGGACATCTCTGCTGCCCAGTGGCCCTGAGCTAACTGGGCTATACAATGCACTCCCCAACTGGAGAGACTGGCATCCGTGGTGACGAGCACCCACTCTGGCGCATCCAGCGGCACTCCTGCCGAAGATGTGAGGGATCCAGCCACCACTGCAGACTGTCGCTGACCCCCGAAGGACATTCCAACTTTCGATGCAGCGGGTGCTCCTGCGGAGACCAACGGGACAGCAAGGATCACTGGAGAGGCCGCATATGAGCCCCGGGCCCACGCCGCCTTGGAGCCTAGGAGTTGCAAGTATCTCCACGCCATCGGGGCCTTGATGCGCAAAAACGCTGACACCTAACTTAAAATCTTTTGCACTCTGTCTTCTGGAAGAAACACCGCTCCGACCCTAGTGTCGAACAAGGCCCCCAGATATACGAGATGCTGACTCTTGGACTGATTGACCACCCAACCTAGGCTTCCCAGAAACTCTACCACCCGAGTGGTCACTGCCACCGACTCTGCCACTGACTGGGCTCGGATCAGCCAATCGTCCAGGTAGGGATGCACTAGAATGTCTTCCTTTCGCAGCGCCGCCACCGCCACCACCACCATCACCTATGTGAAAGTGCGCAGCACCATAGCCAGTCCGAATGGCAACGCCCGGAACTGAAAATGCCCCATTGGCACAGCGAAGCGCAAAAATTTCTGATGTTCTGGTCTGATGGGAATGTGTAGATACGCTTCTGACAAATCTATGGATGACAGCACTTCGCCCGGCCTCACGGACCGGATCACCGACTGCAGAGTCTCCATACAAAAATGTGGCACCCTCAAGCAGTGATTCACATGCTTGAGATCTAGAATTGGCCGAAAGGACCCCTCTTTTTTGGGTACCACGAAATAAATCGAATATTGACCTAACCCATATTGTTCTCGAGGAATCAGAATGACCGCTTGAAGGTGCAGCAACCTTTGAAGCGTGTCGTTTATCGCTTTTGCTTTTGCCGGAGAACTGCATGGAGACACCACGAAGGCTCCCACCAGGGGCTTTGCGAACTCCAACGCATACCCCTCGTGAATGATCTCCAGGACCCACCGGTCCATTGTCACTGTGGTCCAGACGGAGTGGAATTCCGTCTGACCTCCTATTGGCACCTCCACCTGGACCACCCTCCTTTCACTGTGGCTTCTTAGAGGAGCTCGGCTGTGGACTGCCATACCCCCTTCCAAAACCCCTAGCTCCTCAAAAGGGCTGCCCTCTGGCCAAAAATCGGCCTCTCTGATAAGGAGCAAAACGAGTCCCCCTGAATCTGCAAAATTCTCTGCCTTGACCTCTCTGCACAGATTCAGGCTTTGGACCTTTCGGCCAGTCCTCCGGTAGCCGGCCACCTTTGGAGTCTCCCAAATCCTTTACAATCTTTTCTAACGCCTCCCCAAAGAGCAGCTTGCCCGTATAAGGGAGCTTACTAAGACGTGCTTTAGAAGAAGCGTCCGCCGCCCAGTTCCTCAGCCAGAGGAACCTCCGTGCGGCTACCACCGATGCCATCGACTTAGCAGAAATCCTTACCAAATCATAGAAGGTGTCAGCGAGATACGCTGACACCGATTCTAATTTTGCTCCCTCCGGAGCCGAGGCCGTCTCCCTTTCTGGCAAAGGTTTGGCTTACAACCATCTAATCAAAGCTCTGGACACATACGCTCCACAGATGGAAGCCTGCAATGCAAGAGCACTGGTATCAAAAGCTTGTTTGAGCAAGAACTCCAACTTTCTATCCTGCAGATCCTTAAGAGCTGCTCCTCCCTCTACTGGAATGGTAGTTTTCTTTGTCACTGCCGACACTAACACATCTACCTTTGGCATCCACAGTAACTCCCTCTCTTCCTGCGGAACCGGATAGAGGCGGCCCATGGTCCGACCGCCTATCAAGGTGGCTTCTGGACATTCCCATTCTGACTCCACCATCTGCTTAATCACCCAGTGGACTGGGAAACACCTCAGTTCCGCTCTAAAGCCCTGAAGCAGCAGGTCTTTCAGGGGTTCCGTCTGCACTGCTGGCAAGGAAATATTCAAAGCCGAAAGAGAATGGGTAATAAGGGCTCCAAGCTCCTCCTTACGAAACACCCTGAAAACATTTGGGTCGTCTCCTGCCCCCAGATCCCCCTCTTTAAGCTCTCCTGGCCACAGATCCATACCTGACTCTGAAGGGAGTTCTTCCTCCTCCGTCATCTGAGAGTCAAGACCCTGACCTAGACCGTCGGCCGTTTCCCCTACCGGCAGACCACACTTTGAAGGACCCTCTCCTGGGTCCCCTGCTGTGCCATCTGTCTGCGCCAAATCAGCCAGGATAGGGGAGCTACTCTTGCTCTGCACCTGTTCCAACTTCAAACATTATGCCCTATGGAGGGAGAGAATAAAATCCGCAGAAAACAAGGATGGAAAACTCCCTTGTACCTTTGAAACTGGGGCCTGGCTCAAAACCATTGCTGGGGCTGCCTTCCTGGACTTAGCTTTCTTTTTTAGCAGTTTCTCCTGCAGTGTGGTAACAATGTCAGCGCCCCCTAAAATGGCGGCCGTTCCCGCTTTTTCTAATGCGGCCAGACGTTTGGGAGAAGAACCCTGCGCTGATGACTTCTCCTCCATTCTGCCGCCGAACAATCGTTCTAACTTGCTGCCCCTTCTAACGCAGAAGCTACACAGACCCGGACCGGACAAGCCCCGGCGGCTCCCGCACTGCGCGCATGCCGCCGAGCCCGGCAGCATGCGCATGCTCTAACATCGCCGCTCACACTCGCTCCCGCCGGTCGCAGCTCTCCCCACAATGGAAACCCCAAACTGAAAAGTACCTGCTCAACTCGTTGTTTTCCCCCGAACTCTCTGCCACCGCTGCTAGCGGGTGAGTAGTCTCGGGCTCCGGAGGCAGAGAACTGGACTCTGGGGTTCCCAGCTCCTAGCTCAGTGCTCCTCAACGGCTCTGGTCAGCGAGGCAGGCTCTGCCTCTGCTGCCTCTGCATCGGGAAGAATCGGCAGCTGACCCCCATTCCAATTTTTTTTTTTTTACCACTTTAGGTCCAGCAGTTCCCCTGGCTTTACACCCTGCTAGGGCCACTCAGGGAAACTCCTTCTAATTTCAACCCCTTCTCTTTCTTCTTCGCCTGACCGGGAGCCTGTCAGCAAAACATCTCCTCTAGCTGCTGAGGACTGAAAGACTGACTCTGACACCAGGGGGAGCGGAGCAGGCTGTCAGCAAGTCTTTGAAAATTCAGTCCTCAGCTGCTGGAGGAGGTTGACTACCCTACTGTTCCTGGACTGGCCCAGAGAGACGAAGAGGAATGTTTTGTTTGTGGAATTTTCAGTTTAGTTTTGTTTTGTTTTTAATTTTGGCACTTCCTGTTTATTGTAAATAGTGCACACTATCATTCAATAGTGCACTCTATGGGAAATAGTGTACACTATTGAGCAGTAATGAACACTATTAAGCAACAGTGCATGCTATAGTACACAATATTAAGTGTGCACTATTAACGACAGAAAGGAAGTGACAAATTTTCAGGGGTTTTTTCTTCCATGTTCATTCAAAAATTACAAATGTTGTTCGATCCCTCAACCCCTGAGATACCTATGCTACATCACATAAAAGTATGCGGCAACAGCATGTACTTTTATGTATGGATATTCTCTGGTAATTTTATAAGCACCTATTTAAGCAAACTAGGCATTCACCTAGGGTATGGCTCAACTCCAGTGCAGCTTGAGCACAAGTCCATGTTCAAGTCCTGCTGTATCATGCCCTCCAACAGGAAGTTTGCATTGGGGAGGAGTACAGGACAAGCAGTGCTTGAATGCAGATCTATGCTCAAGGCCCCATACCATGCTGAGTTTCTGCAGTTTTGTCATGGGGGAGGTAAGGTAGTGGCAACAGCAAAAGCATGGTAGTGGAAAAGGAAAAGGAGGTAGATGCTGGACATGGGAGGGGAGCTGCTTGAGAAGGGGAGCTGCTTGACTATGAGGTGGTGAGCAAGGGAAGGGGAAATGAGATGTTGGACACCTTGGGATGGGGAGACAAGGGAAGGAGAGATGCTGGACACCTTGGGGCCAATTCTGTTGTAGAATCCTGCTCCTGTACAGCAGGTCAAAATCAGGGCATGCAGCGGTAGCACCTAATTCTGATCCTGTGGGGGCAAGACATGCCCGCGGGATCAGAATCGGGTCTACTGGCCTGGACATCCAGGCTGGGCTCCAATTGTGATCAGCTGCACATCCGGCACCTACCCAGCTAACTTAGCTGAATGGAGCCACAGGCCAGCTGGGTAGGTGCCAAATCACCAGCAATCACCAGCTGCCCCCAAAAACCTCCTTTCCCCGCACCCCTCCCATGGCCAGCTCCTGCACCCCTCACCTGTCCATCGCCGCCAGCCGCCGCTGTCACCCTGTATCCAGGGGGACTTATTCCACCTCTGAGGTGGAATAAGACCCCCATCAAACAGGCCAAACCCCGACGTACATGGCCGACCTCGTGATCAGCCCTGTACATCCGGAATCACAGACTGCCCTCGCTCTACCTCCAGACTGCCCCCTCCCGACCCTGTCACAGGCTCCCCGTACAACACCGCTGTATGTACAGGGAGTCTTTGCACTGGGATCGGCAGGTAGACGAATAGCGGGGATGTACCTTCAGACAAGACGTACATCTCACTATTCATGACGCAGAATGACCTCCCTTTGGGATTAGGAAAGAGGAAATGCTGGAATATGGAAGGTGGTAAGCAAGGGAAAGAGAGATGCTGGACTACAGGTGGGGAGGCAGTAGGACCTTCAGTCACCTACTACTACTACTACTACTAAACATTTGCATTAGTGCTACAAGGCGTATGCAGCACTGCACAGACACATGTAAAAGACGATCCCTGCTCATCGGAGCTTACAATCTAATCAAGACAGACAACACAGTAGTTGTAGACATAGGATATAGCTAAGGGGAATGGAAGGAAACACAAAGGACATCAGATGAGTCAAAATCTGAAAGCAGCAGCGAAAAGGTGCTTTTTCAGCCTGGATTTGAAAAGGTAAAACCTAAAAACCCCAAAACTCAGTGAAATAAACCAGAAAATATCTTTGAAATCTTTTTGTTGGAATGGCCAGCCAAGTAGAAAGGGGAATCACCTTCTACCGCTGTGGCCCGTCCTTTTTAATCGTTTTTTTAAACATTTAAAACAGCTCTTCAAAAAATGGCTGGTACTTAGCTTTAACAGCATAGGCTATACACAGCAGGTCCGATTCTTCGACGTGCCACGTTTTGGGGGTATATCCATAAACCCCCTGCTTCAGGTCAAACCGCTGTTAGCAGAAGCATAAGCCTTGGATTTGAAAAGGGTCAGAGAAGGCGCTTGACGTATAGACAGGTGGTTTGTTCCAGGCATAAGGAGCAGCAAGGTGAAAGGAGCAAAGTCTGGAGTTGGCAACAGAAGAGAAGGGCACAAATAGGAGTGATTTGTCAGAAGAGCAGAGTTCCCGAGGAAGGGTGTAGGGAGAGATAAGAGAGGAAAAGTATTGAGGAACTGTAGAGTGAATGCACTTATAGGTCAGCAGGAGAAGTTTGAACTGGCTGCGGAAACGGATAGGAAGCCAATGAAGAGACTTGAGAAGAGGGGCAAAGTTGCCTTAGATGGGAAAAGGCTGAAGGTTCATTTATGGTGTCTAATACCCTTGACCTGCTCTGCATTAAGCCCTGTTTTATTCAAAGAAAAAACTTACAACATGATCTTCTATCAACAGTACTAACAAAAATGACCACGATCATGCATGAGGCTAGGGAGCAAGAACAAGGGTACCGAGCCCTCCTGGACAGTTCCTAATGGGGATCAGGAGCTGTCTGGAGGTGTTAGGTGCTGAAGGGGGTGGAGGCCCCATTTTTTGGTATTGTCTGTGCCATGGATCTGTACTGATCGGGCACTGGGGAACCGCTTGGCTCCAGGGCAGATAGCTGTGGCTGCAATGCCTCATACACAAGATTGCCGGCAGATTATTGGAGTGGAGGAGTGGCCTAGTGGTTGGGGCAAGGTACTTCAGGCTGGAAGGTCAGGGGTTCAAATCCCATTAGAGGACAGCAACCTTGGGCCGGAAGGACTGGGGTTTCTAGTCCCACAGGTGCTCCTTGTGGTCTTGGGCAAGCCACTTAACCCTCCATAGCCCATGTTCCCTGTAAAATAGCTGTCTCCAAGTTATAATGCCCTGTTCAATGTAATTTCAGTTTGTTTAATGTAAACTGCACTGATGCAGAATAGCACGGTATATAAATAAATAAATTATGCATCTCTTGAGGTGGGGGAGGGCAAAAACATTTTGCACGATGGCTGCCAACATTCAGAATGCCTACTCCCCACCCAATCTTGCCCCCCACCCCCTCAATGTGTGAAAGGCAGATATAGCAGAAAAGTGCTTGTGATATCTGTGTTAATCTTTAGTAAACACACCCGTAAGGATAAGGTCTCCCTGCACTTAGTCTGCAAAGTCTTTGCTCCTCCAAGAAAAAATCATGAGCTAACTTTAGCAGCCTCAGTTTTGCAACTTTAGCAGCCTCAGTTTCTACCTAGGTATGATAGCAGGGGATTATAAGGATTGTGAGAGGATGGCCCTTAAAAGCCTTTTTGTTTTAAGAAAACAAGCATAGAGTTGATTTTCAATGAACTATAGTACTAAGTCAAACTAAAATGGCACGCATAAAGCATGAAAATGCAGAGCCTTGGGAAAATTATGCAATAAATACTTTTGTTTCTAAAGAACCTTTTGCCTTAATAATCTTGAAGCCTCAGGCATGATGAGGAGTTAGCTACACATTATTAACTGTAGAAGGCAGAGGCATTGTGCATGCACAGGTAGGGAAGATTGTATAATATACACCTTAGATGAACAACATATTTTCCCCTAGCCAAAATCAACTGCAAATTGAGTTGACGGGGATTGCTATACTCCTGCTTAGACACTTCCTTCTTATGTTGATGGCTCTCTCTTGGGTGCTGTTAAGCCTTGTTTTCTGGAGGCTTATGAAGAGACAGCTGCACACTAAAAGTGAGCCATCTGTTCATTGCTTTGCAAGTGAAATACGCCAGTTCTGCCTTTTTCTGCCCTGTGCAATTTGTTTTACAGATGTAACCCTAAACTACTGACATATGATTGTATTAGGGCTCCAAAAGAGCATGCAAAGGCCAGCAATTGATGCATTTTGGTCATTCTTCTGACAGAAATGAGTAGAGGGTTGAGAAGTTGGTGGATGACATGGGCAAGAGAGGAACTAGTGTTGAGTTGTATTTCAAATTTGGTCTTTATCTGCTCTCATTTCTATGATGGCACCAGCAGAACAATAATAGTTGCAGTCTTATATAAGTAGTGTAGTGATAGTTTGCTTTATGGATTTTGTGTATGTTTTATTGTGATCCACCCAGTAGATAGAACGGAATATAAATTATTTTAAATACAGCAAATATATTAGTAAAATGATCTTAACTACAGGAACCACTGATGAGACTTCAAATGCAACATTCTCCAGAAAATGCAATCACAAATGTATAAAATGCTGATAAAGCTTGTGGACCTTCAGAACTCAAAGGGCCCGATTCTGTCCCAGACGTAGATCCCCTCTGTATGTCTGGTCTGAACCGGACGTACAGAGGGGATTGCGATTCTGATCCCGCAGGGTACGTCTAGCCCCGCGGGATCAGAATCGCAATCAGACATGTACGTGCAGGCCAGAACTGCGATTCGCTCCGGCCTGCATGTACAAGCTCAGTCCGGCTAACTCAGTCGGGCTTTTAAATGGAGCCATGGTGATTACGTGATGCAGTGGGTTCGGTGGCTGCAGATCACTAGGCTCCAGGAAATTCCACCACAGATGAATAGTAAATAGTGGAAAACTCGAGATGGAGAGTTGAAGTGAGGCTACGATGGCGGAGGTGAGCGCTGACCCATTTGCCCCCGATGGCAGCTAAGGTGGGGAGAAAGGAAAAGTCTTGTGTTATAAAGCCCAAAACGGTGCTGTCTTCCCCAGCCAGTCCACATCTCGAGCAGCAACCTGGCATAGTAGAGGAAGTTACAAACGCGGTGATGGCGGCACTGGAGGGGCTATTTCAAGCCCTCTCGGAGCAGCTTACGCAGGGGGGGCAGGCAGTGGCAGAGTTTAAACCCAGATTGAGCCAGTTGGAACAACGGGTGGAGGAGATGGAGGGAAGGCAACAGACCCAGGCCCACGTTATGCAGCAAATGGTAGTGCAATTGAAGGCCTACATGGAAAAACTAGATGACCTGGAGAACAGGGGAAGACGGAAAATCTTCAATTTGTCGGTATTCCTGAATCTGTAAAAGACTCTGAATTGAGGGGCTACTTGGAAATGTGGCTACCTGCTCATTTGTCTTTGGGAGCACTAACAGGACCCCTTATAGTTCAAAGAGCACATCGGCTGGGACAGAGACGGGAGGGGTCAGGCCGACCACGAGTGGTCATCGCGCGCTTCCAAAACTATGCCCAAAAGAAGGTGATATTGCGAGCAGCTCAGAACCAGCAAAGTCAAACACCGTGGCCACAAAAAGTACTAGTGTTCCAAGACTACTCGGCTCAAGTTAGTCAGTGATGCCGAGAATTTGGCGGGGTATGTGGTACATTAATAAATAAAAGCATACGTTTCGCGCTCATGTACCCTGCAAGGCTCAAGGGCAGCAGCATATCTTCACAACTGCAGCAGCGGTGCAGACTTTTCTCAATGGGCTGCTGAAAGGTGAGGGCTCTGAAAAGGAAGCTGGAGGCCACAGCAAACACGTTTTCTTTTTTGGATAGACATTTGCACTGGAAGAGGCGGGCAAAGGACGAGTAGCAGGGCAACAGGACTTTGGATGAGCTTGAAGATGAACTGGTAATGAGCCAATGAAGATAATAATCTGGGCCTCGGGGCTGGATCTGCCTTGGAAGATCTCGCCTGGCATTTTCTTGCTGGCATTTGACTGCCAGACCCGAAGAGGACAAGATCAGGCCCACTGATGGAGTATTGTTGATTAACTGAAACACTGTTTTAGCTGGGACCAGGTGGACATAACAACTTTGAGCATCATGCTTATTATTGCCTTCGGGCCGTGGCTGTGCTTTGTCCCTTCTTTGTCTCTCCCCTCTCTTCCCCTCCCCCCTTTTCCCTTTTTTTTTTGCCTGCCTTTTTTGAGTATGACTGGCAGAGGGAACATGATCCATTGTGGTAGCAATGAGTAACCAATCAAAATGGTGAATAAGATGGTAACGATGGAATTGTTAATATTAATGGCACCATAAGTGGTAGTGCATTATGATTGGTCACCTAAGGATGGGAGGGGGGGATAATTGGTTTCTAATTGGTTTTAGTATGGTTCAACTGAATACTGTTCATCTTTGGGGAGGGCAAGATAAAGGTGTGGGTTTCCCTATGTTAAAAGAGGCTAAGAATTAATCCCTCCTTAACCTAATTTGGGCATTAATGAATGGCAGTGACAGTTTGGGGGGGGTTGGTACGGGGGGGGGGGGAAGAGGCTGGGGAGGAACCCGAGATTGCAGAGGATGGAGCGAGGAATGCTGATGGTGAAGCACTGTGAATAAATAAACACATTGGTACTGGGGTGTGGAATCTCCCATTCCCCCCCATTGTGAATCTAAAACATGATAACAGTAAATGACAGCCTACGAGCCATCTCGTTCCCGGGTGGCGTGAGGATCATTGACGATAGGGGGTGGGGAGGCATGGGAATGGATAGTGGCGAGGGTGGGATAGGGAGGGGAGGGGATGGGGAAGTGCTTAAAGGGGGTAGGCGAGAAACACTTTGAGATAAAGTAGTGGGTAAATATGTAGTTTGCATAGGTGCATCCCAAATGCATCACTAATGGTCTGGGTGGAGGGCTCCCAGGAAGGGGGGGGAGCAGGATGAAGAAGGAGACAGGGAGGGACAGGGGAGTGCTAGTAAGTGGCAGAAGGAGGGAGGGAAGTGAAGGAGGTGGGAGGGAGCAAGGAGTGGGTGGTAAGAGGGAGGACAAGGGAGGGGAATAGGAAACGGGGAATCTTTTGAGGATATTGGGAGGGAGGGAAGGGTCCGCTTCTGGAGTCCGCTGGGGAAGGGCTTGATGGCAAGACAGAGAGATAGTTGGAAGGGGAATTTTGAAGGTCTGAACGTGTGGCAAGTTTGGAAGAGCAAGGGGAAGCCCTGGGCTGGGGGGGGGGGCCTGCCCCATAGATGGGTTGGTAAGCACAAAAGCAAAAGTAAATATAACCATGGGTTAATTGACAATGGATAGAAGACTGCGATAGGTTTCATGGAATGTCTGTGGAATGGGAAGCCCTATAAAGCGACATAAGATCTTGAGGGTGCTTCGTGATAAGCAGGCGGACATAGTCTTTTGACAAGAAACTCACCACACGGAAGTGCAGCACCATAAGCTTCGGCGCTGGTGGGTGGGTGGGGTCTATGGGGCATCGTTGGGAGGGAAGAAGGCAGGGGTGGCCATATTAACACACAAAAAGATGGGCTTTGCCATGACTAAAACTATTGGGGATCCAGAGGGAAGATATATTCTCGTTATAGGGGAACTGTATGGACAACGCATAGCACTGATAAACGAAGAAATATATGCACCTAATGTATATGAGGCACAATTTTGTGCCAAGGTCAATAAATGCTTGGACGAAGTGGGGAAGATTCCATTAATCATTGGAGGAGACTTTAATTGTGTTATGGAGGGAAGTATAGATAGGTCATGACAGAGTGGTAAAGTTAGAGACCGCAGCGCGTGATGGGTGCGAGGGATATGTGAGGGATATGATCTAATTGACTATTGGAGGGCCTTGCACCCACTAGAGAGAGATTATACACATATATCGAGTGTGCATGACACAGGCTCTAGGATAGATTACTTTCTGGGATCCTCTACACTTTTCACAAGTGTGTTGCAGGCAGCGGTGGGACCCATAACGATCTCAGATCATGCCCTGATTTGGGTAGATATACAATGGGGAACCCGGACTAGGAGTGCACTTTGGGTTTAAGCTTGGACACAGTTTGGTGACTTCCTCAAGGTGCAATGGGAGGATTATGTCAAAAATAATGCGGTGCATAAGGAGAATCCAACACTGTTTTGGGATGCCGCCAAAGCGGTACTGAAAGGCCACGTTATAGGGTATATGGGATGTCAGAAGGCACAGGAAAGCTGGCGTTTGCCGAAGCTGGAAAGGGAACTCTGTACAGCAAGAAAGCAGTTTCTTGCATGCCCTAGTCCGAACAATAAAGAAAAGATGCTGCACTTGCAGAAAGAGGTGGCCTCAGTGCTCCAGGAGAGGGTCATAGAATCACAATTGTATTAACAGTATAAGTTATACAAACACAGGACTAAAACAGGGAAGCTACTGGCAGGGCTAATAAAGGCTAATAGGGAACAGTGTTATGTGGATGCAATGTGGGACGGAGGCAGCCAAATCAGAAATGCACAACAGCATAAAGAAAAAGTATTCCGAAGTCATCATGCCTCTTTGTACAAAACGGATGTAGAAGACAAGGCAGTGGAACAAGTTTTTTGAGTCGAATTCAGTTACCATGCCTAACAGTGGACCAGCAAGAGGTATTAAATGCCCCATTCACCCCGATGGAAGTGGCTAAGGCCATCAAAACACTGCAGAGGGGCTGAGCCCCTGGACTAGATGGATTCCAAGGAGAGTTTTATAAACTGATGGTACAGTAGGTGGCGGGATCATTAACTGCCTATTTCATGGATTTAGTGAGTAGGCAGACATTTCCATATGAACCTAATAGAGCAGTTTTTACTGACCTTCCAAAAGCAGGAAGGGATCCCTTGAGACCAGAGTCCTATCGACCCATATCTCTATTGAATATAGATATTAAGATACTAGCTAAAGTTATGGCGGAGCACTTAGCTCCGATAGTACTCCATCTAGTCCATAAAGATCAGGTAGGACTCGTGCGAAATCAAGAATATGAGGAAGATCCTTTCTGCCCTATACATGATGGAAGTAGCAGATGTACCCGCATTACTGATCAGCTTTGATGCCAAAAAAAGCGTTTGATCGCATAGCATGGCCCTATATGTTTAGGGTGTTGGAGTATATGGGGCTAGGTGTTTTTTTTTTAGAAGTTGTACGTTTGCTGTACTCAGACCCACGAGGACAAATATTGGTGAATGAATCCCTAATGTCAGATTTCCCTATACAGAGAGGGACTAGGCAGGGGTGCCCCATATCCCTGTTTCTTTTTGTTTTGACGTTGGAGCCTCTGCTGGAGCATATACAGACGTACCCTGGGCTCGTGGGAGCACGTACGGAGAAGATGGAATTTCACATTTTGGCATTTGTTGATTGAATTTAGAAAAGTCAGAAGCTATGCCCCTACACCACAGGATTCAGGCAAGTTGGAGAGGAGACTTCCCACTAAAATGGAGCATGACGGCAATTAGGTACTTGGGTATATTTCTGACTACAGAAATTAGGAAACTGCACAATTTAAATGTGCAAGTGCTTTTGGCAGACACCAAGGACCGCTTGGTGGGATGGTAGGATCTCCCCCTCTCGTTGGGTGGGCAGATGGCATTGTACAAGATGGTTATATTTCCTAAATGGCTATATGTATTGCAGGTGCTACCCATCCTGATGTCACGGAAAGGCATGCGCGGCATTTTTGAGACATTTGATCTGGGTTGAAGCAGTTGAGATTGCTGATATCATAAGTCGGTCTATATACCCCTGAAGAAACGAATTTAATGTGAAACGCAGTGGCGCCAAGTCTGGCGTTGGGATACCAATGAAAAGATAAGCCTGACTTTTACAATATCTTACTGGTTATCTGGAAAAGTTACTAAAACGTTTTGTGAAACCAACTGAATCAAAAATATACCAAAAAAGAAAGGGTCGTTGATGCAAACAAGGAGCAATAAGTGATTTTTATCACAAGCAGCTCCCCAATAGTCTGAGACCCGGTTTGAAAAAATACTCTGCATAAGATCACTAATGTGAATTTGTATATGGGAAATATTTATTTATTGGAGTAATTGAATTTGTATTGGCTTAACAGTTATATTACTCTGAAGTTACTGACCTATTAAGATTGTTCATCACGGAAAGAGCTTAAACAATTAACTATAATACTTAACACATTTTTATGGAGAGGCAAGAGACCGCTAATTTGTTTGGGATTAATACAACAGCTATGGGAACGGGGAGGTATGGGGATGCCAGATATTCTAAGATATAATATAGCGTGTCAATTGCGAAACTTAAGGGATTGGCTCAGCGCAACCACAGATTATACCCCATTGCCGATGGAACAAGAACTGGCCTCTCCATTGGCATTGTGTTATGTTTTGCATGCGACAGTGAGTGCTATCCCTAGGGTACTTAGTCAGCATATGGTGTTTCGAATAATGCGACGGGTATGGAGGGTAATGTGCCGCCGATGTCAAGGGAACCAAAGCTCTACCCCAATGTTACCTTTGTATGGTAATGGTGCCTTTAAGCCTGGGGTGGATGGAGCGGCTTTTGGGAAGTGGGAGTCTAAGGGAATAATGGCCACTGAGCAGGTGATCAGCACAGAGGGCAGGATACTCCCCTTTAGTGAGTTGAAGGCGCAGTATGGGCTAACGGGAGCTGACATATTTAGATATATGCAGGTTAGCTGCTATATATGCAGTATACCGGTTTCGGACCTGCAGGGGGACCTATGCTCCCGCCTAGAGGAGCTAATGTTCTTGGGGATGGCACAATAGGCATGCATCACAACACTCCAGAAGGAGTACTTGGCATTAGAGGACAAACAAGCCGAAACATCATTTGCGGAGCTGTGGTCGTGGGATCTGCACGTAGACTTAACGGAAGAGAATGTGGTGGAGGCTCTCAAGCAGATCCCGCAGGTTGTTATCAGTTCAGAGTGCAGAGAAATGCAGTACAGAATAATACAGCGAAGCCACTATGCCCCAAATAGAGCGCATAAGGCAGGAAGTGCAGACACGGCAGACTGTCCCAGGTGTGGGCAAGGAGGAGCAAACCTAGGACATATGTGGTGGACATGTCCTAAGGTAATCCAGTACTGGAGGAAAGTATACAGATATGTCAGCAATCTGTTAAAAGTGGGTATAATAGCTGAACCAAAAGCAGCGATACTGGGATTAATGAATAGCGCAGGAAAGGTCCCAAGGAAATATCGATAGTGAATAGGCCATGCCCTTCTAGTTGCTTGTCATCTTATTCTCCGGGATTGGGTGGTAGGGAATGGACTTAACTTGGAGGGATGGAAAAAGAGATATAGGAGCTTATGCTGATAGAACATGCCGGAGTGCAGAAAAACGAGTCCTTGAGAGAAAAATTTCTAAAAGAGTGGGAGCCATATGTTCAGACCTTAACCCCAAGAGAGAGAAGTTGAATTATTAATATTTTGCATTAAATATCCTGAGTCTAGAGAGAGAGGTAGGGTCTGCAGGTGACTCGAGGGGCGGACACTAGAGAATAGGGGGGGGGGGTGAGGGTTAGTGAGCACACCAGGGGAAGGGAATATAGTAGGCTTTTAAGAGATATGGGAAGGAGGGGTGAAGGGGGAGGGGAGGTCGTGGGGAATAAGATTGTATCAAAATGTTAAGTTCTTAATTGTTTTGTTCTAATGTTCACATTCCCCGATGGAGTGTAAGAGTCACCAGCCATCGGGGGTAGCATAAAGGTACTGCTACTATCAACAAGATACATTAGTCAGTGTTGGTTGGGGGAGGGGGAGAGGGCGAGGAGGGTAAAAATATAATAACCAAAAACGGAAGATGACATAAGTATATTGTTAACATTGTACTGTTACAATAAGGAATGATATGTTGGAATTGTTGGAATTTTGTTTGGTAATACAAACAGAGTTAAACATAAATGGAGCAGCGGCGCCATGGCATCCTGTTTCCATGGCACCGCAGCTCCATTTAAAAGCCGTGATGCCGGCCACCTGCAACTAATGATAATTCCTCACAGCCCAACCCCCGATCTGGCCTCCTAAGGCCAGGGTCGGACTGCGGGGAATGTCCCCTGGACCCCGTGCCCCACTCACACCCCGGCAGCCGCAAAACGAAACATCCCGAGCATATCGCCGGCCCTGGACATACAGGGCTGACATTAGAATCGGCCCTGTACATCCAGGGCCGGCGACTGCCCACTGCCCTCCCAGACTCTGGCCCTGGGCCGCCCATTCCCTGCCCCTATCTAACATCCCCGCATAACCGGCAGGGAAGTTATTCGGGGGCAGGAGAAGCAACGAATAGCGGGGATAGACCATCCCCGCTATTCGTAGCTCAGAAGAACCCCCAAACTGTCAAGTTTCAGGGCCTCTGCTTCTGTCCCCTTTCAATTCCCGGCACTTGGTTAGGTGTTTCCACAGAATATCCATAAAAAGAAATATTCATAATTTAATGTCCCTCCTCCCCGCAAAACAAACAAAGTGAGTAATAATTTCTCTCTTTTCCTTAAACTGTGGCCTCTAATCTGCACATGAGATGTTTGTCTGGTTGTAAGCGGTATTCCTGCAAAATCTTCAGCTGATGTACCAAAATTTCTACAGACCGAATCTGCAAGTATTTGTGTATGGCGGAAGTTATTGTTTAAAAATTGTAAACATAATGGTGGTTATTTTAGATTTGGACGTCTGAAAAGGGCATGCAGATATCCAGATCACGGAGAACATGCTGCGACATTATCATTATTAAATTTTAACAATCCATGTTTAATACTATAGCGCCATTCTATGGAAGGGACCTGAACAGCCAAGTGAGCACAACACTAATTTAAGCAAAGTAATTGTGTTCAGTTGTTAAGATCAGACAGATGCGAACAGTTTGATTTCTCTGTGCTGCTTTAGAACAGCTAATTATAATATTTCCATGTTATATTGTTTTGTGCACACTATGGTTTGCCATAGTGTTCACAATTTGTGTGTACGCTCACAGCTTGGGGAAACATTGGTTGTTAAGATTTCCTCTCATACCGACTACTGGGATTTGATTGATTCCTGGTTCTGTTTGGATTTATGGTAAAAATATGAAGTTTGAAGCATGCCAAATCTATTGAAATTGCTTCTTCTCAACTCGAATTAAACATTCAAAATTAGCTTCTGAGTCTAAATTTCCACATAGTCTTCCCAGGACATTGATTTTAAAGTGCATCGAGCTCTCATTAAAGACTGCATACAATTTATTTAAAAAATTACCACTTGACAAAAAAAGAGGAAAAACATTGATGGCTTAAAAGTAACAGAATGGAAAAGTTCAATCTACAAATACATAGAAAAAATAAAATACCCATTGCTTGTTAGCCTTTCATATTTTCAGTGCTGTAAGGTTAACAGCTGGAAATTAAACCCTTTTTCTCTTAGGTCAGGGCATGCGGGCCTCTCGTCTCCTCTGTGTTATCAAGCACTTCAGATTCCAGAAGGAAACTGGAGAGCTACAATGATGACATCACCATCTTCTGCATAGCCTGGGTCTTAGTGAGGATGCTAGTGGGCATATGCAATGATTTTGAAAGAGCTTCAGGATAAAGCATGAAATGTGGAAAGTCAGTAACTACGTTGTTCAGAGAATGGGATAAGCATTATCAAAATATTGGATTCTGATTTGGTGAGATACAGCAGCCCAGAACTGTCGAGGGAAAGGTGGTGATGCTCACAGTGAGGCTTTCTCCAGCAATAGAATCAGTACCTTCAACTGGAAATCCAAGGTGGATTGTGTGCACACAGAGGCACATACCCTCCAACACACATACACACAGGCACACACCCTCCAACCAACAGGCATGCACTCCCCAACACCCATCTTGCCTGTTACTGTGAATAGGGCTGCCTTTGGATCCTGGCCCACTCGTTCTCCTCTTTACCACCTATGTGTGTTATAAGCATTTCTCCTTAGTTTTGCTCTAGTCCCCTGTTGGTTGAGGTTATATGCTCCGTAGAGCAGGGACTGCCTCTGGCCTGTATATGTACAGAGTTGCATATGCCTTATAGCATTCTGCAAGTGATAGTAGTAGTAGTAGTAGTAGTAGTAATAGTACTGCAATGTGCATTTAATGTCAAAGACCACCAAATGAGAAGAGAGTGCCCAACCTCACCACCATACTTTGGAGCTTCTTTTTATGCATCTGCATCAGAATCACCTGTAGGACTAATAAAAAAAATCACTAGGGCACCTCATGGCCTAGTTCTGTTTCCTCCCAGCTTGGGAAAAACTGAGTTAGGACAAGTGGGAAAGCTCACTGCCCTGGAAATGCACTCAACCTCTGTACTACAAGAAGGTGGAATAGTTATAAAAGAGAATGGACTGGAACATGTTATACTGAGCTTTTGGATAATAAGCACTATACAAGCTGATTGGTCAAAGGACACTAAGGAGCAACCTATCAGTAGCCACTGGCAGCATGGTGTGACAGAACGTCATATCTATGAGACTACAGGGCAGCTCCAGGGCTGGGCTTCTTCTGGGAAAGACTACAACGCATTCAGGTATGCGAGGTATGAGGTGTGAGCAAAATGTATCGAGACTTGTGTAGCTATATAACAATACATTGCACCATGATGCTGTTAAGCATGCAGTGACCTAGTTATGTGCTCTGCATGTGCACAGTGTAGCGTGGCTGCAGCACACCTGTACTTTTTTAATCACATGATGTTTGGTATTGTGTAAAAGCAGTTCATCAGATTTACAATGAGTGAAAAAACTGAACAGCCACTTTGCATTAAATTCTGCCAAAAACTTAGAAATTCGTGCAGACTTATGACAACTTACAGCAAATATATGGTGATGAATGCCTGAGTCATACTCGAGTTTATGACTGGTACAAATGTTTCCAAGAGGGCCACCAAAGTGTTGACAGTGACAAATGTTCTGGAAGGGCATCTACGAGCAGGAATGAAGACAGAGTTGAAGCAATGCGTGCCACAATATGTCAAATCGTCAATCGACTATCAAGGAGCTTGCTGAGGACATGGACATCAGTTTCAGGTCAGTACAGACCATTCTTACTGTCAATTTGGGGATGAGATGTGTGTCTACAAAATTCATGCCGAAACTCCTGTGCCCTGACCAAACAGATTGACTATCTGCAGCAGGGAGTTGTTGGAATACATTGAAAATTACTCATATTTCATCAAAAAGATTATTACTGGTGATAAAACATGGGTTTATGGTTATGACCCAGAAACTAAGGCTCAGTCTTCACAATGGAAAACTCCAAACTCTCTCAGACCCAAGAAAGCCGTCAGGTGAGGAGCAATGTCAAGGTCATGGTCATAGGTTTCTGATTATCAGGGTATTGTTCATCATGATTATGCTTCAAAAGACCAAACCATCAATAAGGAATACTACATCCAAGTTCTGAATCATTTGAAAGATCTAGTTCATCATAAGAGGCCAGAATTGCACAGGAATGGTGAATGGTTGCTTCATCACGATAACGCCCCAGCTCATGCTTTACATCTTGTCCAGCAGTTCTTGGCCAAACACCAAATCTAGCAAGTCCGTCAGCCTCCATACTCACCTGACCTTGCACCCTGTGACTTTTGCTTGTTTCCAAAAATGAAATTACCACTGAAAGGAAAGAGATTTGACGACTTGGAGACCATTAAGCAAAATTTGACACAGCAGCTTCACAGCATAACGAAAGAGGCATTTCAAAATTGTTTCCAGTAGTGGTAGGAACGCTGGAGGAAGTATGTTTTATTGGAAGGGGACTACTTTGAAGGAGACTGAGCGCAATAACTGTGGGCAGGGCCGGATTTACCTATACGCCATGTACGCCATGGCGTAGGGCCCACAGCCGGCAGGGGCCCACAAAAAAAGAACAAGTAAATTTTTTTTAAATACAATTTAAAAAATAAACCTGGTGGCTGCCGCCGCGGGGCCCCCTCTGCTGCCGCGGCAGCACCGACTGACCCGCGGGGGCCCCGTCTACAAGCTGAAGCCGTCGGGTCGGGTCGGGTCGTTCCTCCCTCCGTGCAGGCTGCAGGCTGTGAGAGACGCGAAAGGAGAGTGTCTCCTCGGGGAGACGCTCTCTCTTCGCGTCTCTCACAGCCTGCAGCCTGCACGGAGGGAGGGAGGAACGAACCGAACCGACGGCTTCAGCTTGTAGACGGGGCCCCCGCGGGTCCGTCCGTGCTGCCGCGGCAGCAGAGGGGGCCCCGCGGCGGCAGCCACCAGGTTTTTTTTTTAAATTAAATTTTACTTTAGGCCGACGGGGGGGAGGGGTAGGACTGGTAATGGGCTATGGGGGGCTGGGGCTGGAAATGGGCTGGGGGGGTAGGGCTGGTAATGGGCTATGGGGGGGTAGGACTGGTAATGGGCTATTGGGGGGGCTGGGGCTGGAAATGGGCTGGGGGGATAAGGCTAGAGGTGGCTGATGGGGTTAGGACTGGTAATGGACTGTGGGCTGTTGGGGGGGCTTAGAACTGGCAATGGGCTTTGGGGGGGTTAAGAATGGTAATGGGCTGTGGGCTGATGGGGGCTGTCTGGTAATGGGCTATGGGGGGGCTAGGACTGGAAATGGGCTGGGGGGATAAGACTGGAGGTGGGCTGATGGGGTTAGGACTGTTAATGGGCTGTTGGGGGGGTGTAGAACGGGTAATGGGCTTTGGGTGGGGTTAAGACTGGTACTGGGCTGTGGGCTGATGGGGGTTGGCTGGTAATGGGCTATGGGGGGCTAGGACTGGAAATGGGCTGGGGGTTAAAACTGGAGGTGGGATGATGGGGTTAGGACTGGTAATGGGCTGTGGGCTGATGGGGGGGGGTAGGACTGGCAATGGGCTATGGGGGGCTGACTGGAAATGGGTTGATGGGGTTAGGACTGGAAGTGGGCTGATGGGGGGTTAGGACTGGTAATGGGTTATAGGGGGGCTTAAACTGAAAATGGGGTGATGGGTTAAGGACTGTAAGTGGGTTGATGGGGGGCTAGGACTGGTATTGGGTTGGGGGGTTGCTAGGACTGGAAATGGGCTGATGGATGGCTAGGACTGGAAATGGGCTGATGCAGGGACTAGAAGGGAATGGATGCTGGGTGAGGCTGGAACTAGAAGGGAGCTGATGTTGGGGGAGGATTAGAATGGGATGGGGCTGGAAGAGTAAAATGGAGAAGGGAAAAATATTTTGTGTGGGAGGGATAAAAATCTACAATTGGCCGGGTATTGGGAGAGTAAGTGGGGATTGAGGATGGAGGGGTAAAATTTGAGTGGATGAAATAGGAATGAGGAAAGAGCAAAAGGAGAAAGATTAGTATGTTAAAGCAGATGTAGAGAGAGAATGGAAAAAAATCTAGAAGAGAGAAGAAAGGACAAATGGACAGCAGACGATGGAGAGTTAGCAGAAGACACGAAGAAACCAGAAGAAAGTGGCTGGAGCAATTGCAGCTGAAAAAAATGCACAAAAGGTAGAAAAATATCTCTTTATTTTGAATTTATTAATTGGAATATGTCAGCTCTGGTAAGGAGTGGAGGAGTAGCCTAGTGGTTAGAGCACTGGCTTGGTAACCAAGCAACCAGGGTTCAATTCCCACTAGCACTCCTTGTGGCCTTGGGCAAGTCACTTAACCCTCCATTGCCTCGGAAGAAAGGCCTGGCAATCTACTTCCGGTGACACTGCCAAGAAAGCCCAGGAGCTTCTGGGTCACCAGGAGTCAGGACTGACTCGAAGGCACACATTGCATTGCATTGCAGCTCTGGTAAATGTGCATCATTAACGTCTGCGCTTTGTTTAGTACAAGAGCAAATTAATGTATAGTTTTATTTCTACAGTGTTGTACATTCCAAGTTTGGCTTTTGGGATTCCCAGTTTAATTATTGTCTTCCTGTTTCTAAATTGTGATTACTTGTTTGGTGATGGTCTATGTTCTGCATGTGTAACTGAGCTGAGGTGTTCTGTTTATATAATTCCTATTTGACATTGCCACTTGTTCTCTTTCCCCAGTAGGTCATGTATTGTTGTTCTCTGAAATGTATTGGTTTAATATTTGCAGTGTTGCCTTTTGATTGGTAGAGTATGGTGCTTTGTGAGTCCTGGTAGTGCTGTTAGGATACGGCGGGTTTACTATGGGTTCTAAATGGGCAGTGTTTGTAGTAGTTCCTAATGTGTCTGGCAGTTGGCACTGGATTATAGTAATGTAGAAATCTTTTAGTCTTTCTTTATCCATACACTCATTAAGAGGCACCTTTACTAAAAGTTAGTATATGGTAACATTATGCAAATATTTAAGCAAATGAGGCCCCTTATGCAAATGAGGCCCCGCACCCCCCTTGGGCCGCCCCTGCTGGGGGCCCACAATTTTTGTTGGCGTAGGGCCTCACTCAAGGTAAATCCGGCCCTGACTGTGGGTGTTATACTTCTTGTGTTATTGTACAAGTCTCGATATTTTTTGATCGCACCTCGTACAGGCCCTATCTGAGGGGCTGCACAGTTTAAGACACAACCCTTTATCTGTTCTGAGGGCGCCTTTTTATACAGAACTTACTGAAGGCTATATACAGAACTTACTGAAGGCTATGGTCAAAAAATTCTGAGATTGCACCCCAGGTAAATACATAACCTGCCAATCAATGTTCTATGGACTATTTGCAAAGACACACAGATGGAAGCAATCAAAGATGGTTGGAAACTCTGCCGCTGCATCAAGGGGCATCCTGTGTTCATCCAGGCCTTCAACAAACTGATCCACAGTTTGCTCTATGACTACACTATCCTCAAGGAGCCCCAGAAGGAAGATGAAGACAGATGTAAACAAGTATTTTAATCTAGTGACTTTGCAGACCATGCTATATAGTTGGGTTGTTACCAAGAATCTGTAACTCCCCAGAAGCTAGCTTGGTCAGTCCCAGCAGGCCAATGGTGGTTTGTCTTACGAGGTTGCCATATTAATCTACACTGCATGAATACTTTCTTTACTGTGCCATACAAAACAGATATGTAATTTGTTTTTCTCTGCCTGCAATACTATAAAACTGAGTGATAATAGCTACTTAACATTTTAATTTAACTAAAAGTGCTTTATTTAATCTGCCAGTTATAACAGTTATGTTTTAGATTTATTTTTAATTGCAATGTATCTATGCTGTGTTTCATTGTTGTAAAATCTGTCAGGCCAATCCTGAGCCCCTGACTGTCAGGATTTTTTTAAATGCCAGTCGTCATGGATAAAAAAATTAGAATGTTCAGAAGTAGCATCCGGAAAGTGGCTGTCACTGAATGTCCAGAGAGTGTGGTGAGCGGCTGACAATATCCAGATAGCTCTTAAGACAGCTTTTTTTTGCTGCCCTTGGTTATCTGAATAGCAGCACTGAAAATCATCGCTATCCCGATAACTCAAGTCTGCATCCCAACTGTGCCCTTGGAACACACTGGCGCCCTCCAGAAAGCGCAAAGGCGATCTGTGAAGACGTTCAGCAGCGCTGTCCAGATAATGCCGCTGAATATCTCTTTCAGCTTAGCAGGTGCTGCTAGCCGGATAACTCTTTCTAAATATTGACCTCTTTATTTTCTTATCAATAATGTTTATTTTGTTTAAAAATATCCTATTCTTTTTAACTAAGATGAAATGCAAGGTCTGAATCATGGCCTAAGAATGGTCCATTATTGGCCTTTAGGCTGAAACTCAAAACCTATACAGTTTTGGGAAGGAGGGATAATGTCTTACCTTCCAACCCCACTGGGGGCAGAAAAATTAACTTTTGATTTTATATATACCGGTATGTATATTATATTGTATGTAGTTAATTTAGGAAAATGCTGATTCAGGGTCCTGGTGATAGCCTTCTGCCCCTTACTTGCATATTAGCAACAGAACACATGCATGATCACATTCTCCCAGCACAGATGACTTTGTATCTGCTGGTCCGGATACATGCAAAGTCATATGACACTGACTGATAAGCTACTACGCACAGGTATGCCAGCTTGTCTTTCCTCCCTCATTAAGCTGTACACCTCAGCCTGGGTATTCTGATCTATTCACGAGACTCAACGGCATATCCCGCCCCCCTTCTACAGCCAGACTAGAATGTACCATAAAATCCGCATTCTTCTTCAGAGTCCCAGCTTACCCTCTCACCTGCGCTTTGAGCTCTTATACAAACAATTCAAAACTGGCCTAAAAACACATGCCTCTTTGAACTGGCTTTTGGGATGGGATCAGGAATGCACTTGCTGCTCCTGGAGAAGTTTTTCCTTTTTACTTCTTTGCTATCTTAAGTATTGAAGTTCTTTTCTGCCTTCTTTGATAGTATACGGCAAACTGCTTTGCTTTCATTGTTTTGCAGAAAGGCGGAACACAAATACCAATAACCATAAACCACAGATATTCTTACATTCATGGAATAAGCCTGATTAAAATACTGGCGTTCTAATTTGGGGAGACGGAGCAGCCCAGAATGTAAGTTAAGGCTTTGGAGAATGCAGAAGCTGTTCATCAAGAGCAAGGTCATGCTGCTCACAAATGAGTCTTTCTCCAGCAAGAGGATCATTACCAGGGCTATCATCTCCTTCATCTGGAAATCCAAGATGGATTGTGTGAAATGTGCATTTCTTGTCAAAGAGCATTCACGTAAAGTCATCATTTCCCAGCAATCATGTCCTCTTTCTCTTTCTCCCTCACTGCCTTATTATACAAATTATTCGTTTTAGTCAAAAAGTCAAGAAGCGCAGACTCCACATTGGAATCCCAGCTAAAGAGAGGCCAAGAGGATATGCTAGTGCCAAATGCATCCCTGGTGGAATGAATCGAGCAAGTTGGGAGGAGAATAGCTTGCACAGGTCATGAGGGATATACAGTGGTCACTTGTTCGAAAAAAACCTGTGGAGGTTCTGGACTGTAAAATTGAAAACCTTTTGTCAAGAAGTTGGGTCTAATTATGACCTGGTGTTTATGGTATGGGGCAAGTACTATATTAAAATATTTGATATACTGCATTTTGTGAGTTATCAGAACAGTTTACAATAAAAACAAGGATTAGATTAAAGGAAGCAGAAGGAGAGAACCAGATATATAGATATGCAAACAGGGCTGGACAGAGGTAGAGAGGGGGACAATAGGGAAATTTACTGGTAAAAACTCAGTGGAACCCAGTGCAACCGGAACACCAAACTGGTAGGTTAATTAATAGAATGAAGGCAGTTTGGAAATAAAAAGCTATTCACATTTCTTTGCATTACAGAGAAGTTTGATAACTGTGTTTTGTACCAATTGTAGTTTGGCATTGATCCTCTTTCTCTTTTTGCATATAGAAGTTCATGATATAGAAGATGAAAGATTCATTAAATAACTTGTCTATTAATAGTACCCCTGTGGTTCTCTTCTCTACTACAGGCTTTCTATTGCACTGAAATGCACTGGAAGGCTCTGGGACTTCAACTAATTCATCACAATAGGACCAAACATTACATCAATTATTTAAAAAAAAGAATGGGGCATTTGTTGCTCATCCCTCGCCTGTCTTTCTCCAATTGAGTTTTAGTACCCAAGAGAGAAGATGATGCCTGTTATTATAAGTCATTATTTCTAATTTGAGTCTTGCTCAGATGGAAATTACTGCCAGGAGTGTTTCATATAGAAGGGAAGAGGATTTATGTTTTACCTTCAAAGATGTCGGACTCAGGAGCTGTGCTCTATAGAGTTGGGCAGTAAGAGAAGATGTCCCCTGAAATGCTAAACCCTGGGGTGGAATGTGTGCGGTGGAAAGTGCCTTTTCCCAAAGACAGCTCAGCCTGACGCTCTCCACGGATTAATCAAACTACATACTGGGATATGTTTACTAAAGGGCAAATAATGCCGGGCATTCATGCAAACAGCGCTGCAGGAACTGCAAGGGTCACGCATTTCTAGTGGAGATGTGCACAGCATTTCCCCAGCAGATAGCATGGTGAAAATAGAGGCGGTGTTAGCTGCATCTACGATGTGCCCACTCTGCCCACATCCCACCCACTCTTGCCACAAATGCACAGCAATGCAGCTATCATGGAAAATTACCTGTGGTTGCTACATTTGTTCTGTGTTAGCTGTCTCCACAATGTGATTTTGCCACGTTAGTGCCACAACGACAGCTAATGTCCTTTTGTAGACATAGCCCATGGCGCTACTCAGCACTGTACCTAGCCCTGTGCGAGCAGTGCAGTCGCACAGGGTGCAAAGGATTAGAGGCGCATTTTGGGCTGCTGGCCTCGGCTCCCTCCCACGCTGCCTGCTGTTGTCTTGCCGTTGCCACTTTTTGTTTTCTCATTAGCTGCGGCGGCACCGGCAGCAGCGGAGCAACCCGACTTAAAATAAAAAACAACAAGTGGGTCTTTCCGCGGGTCTGGTCCCTCCCTCCTTTCTCTGATGAAGGTCGCATCGGAGAAGGGAGGGGCCGGACCAGCTATTCAAGCACGGAGTTGCAAAGACCTGCGTTTGAATGGCTGGTCTGGTCCCACCCTCCTCTGATGTGACCTACATCAGAGAAAGGAGGGATGAAATCCGGCTAAAACGCGGAGTCGAAAGGCCCATGTGGTTTTTGGTTTTCTTTTTTAAATTTGAAGCCAGGTCTGCTCCGCTGCTTCCGGTGTTTCTGCGGAGACAACAAAATGTGCTAGCAGCAGGACAAGAGCAAACAGCTGACTGGATGGATGTATGGGTGAGGGGGGCACCCAATGTGCAAGTCACACAGAGTGCAATTATGGCTTGGTATGGCCCTGGCGCTACTATGTGACCTAGCAAAGTATTCTGCCTACATCGACATTTCATGTCTTGGAGCACAGTTTCATTGTATTTTTTCTTTATTGAGTAATTCCAAAGACAGAAGACTTGGATAAAAGGGGAGGGAAGCTGCAGGAATCTCAAAACCGAACCAACATAGAATTATAGAAAGATAATGCCAGAGAGGCCCTCCAGAGGTCATCTGATCCATCCTCCTCCTCTCAGACAGGAATCACTGCACTTAGACCATCACAGACAGATGTTTGCTTACAGTTGCAAACTTACATAATCGGGAAACTCTAGGAAGCAACTAAAGTTATTCATTCATTTCACATATGCTCTGTCACATCGACATACACAAATACAAAGGGGCTCTTTTACTAAAGTGTGTTAAGAGTTCTGCACCCAACACACGCTTCCCACAAAAAATAATATGCATGTCAACTGCATAATGTATTTTAGTAAAAGGACTCTATACTGACATGCCACAAAATCTCCATGAAATAAAAATATATGTACAACCCTGCGCCAGTACAAGTCTTGACACACATACATACATGTTGGCACACATTTGTACTCTTTGACACTTGCTAGTATGTTAATGAAGATATTCCACTTACTCTCACTACAGATCATTTTGCTATTCTAAGTTCCATAGTGCACTCATGACCAAAGATAGCATGACCTTCAGTTCAGGTGAGGTGTGCAGGGGGAAAGAAGGATTATTTCATGCTATAGGGATGATTCGATGACCTTCACTCCACATGGCACCTTGGAGACATCTCTCTTCTAATCTTCAGTCATCAAGAGGACCTCAAGGGGACATGTAAGGAATGTGACGCCAGTGAAAATAATGCAGCATTACTGATGGAAATCAAAACTGCTGAAAGGAACCTAGCAAGGACTATCGTTCCAAAGCACACACACCTGTCGGATCTGTTATAGTTCTAGTGACCTAAAACATCCAGTCTTTCCTGTTCATAATTTCAGGACATATATACTCCTGCAGCCTCAAGAAACCGTCATTGTATCTCTGTCCTAATTAAAACAATTATTGACCTTTCAGCATCCATGCCTCCCCACCCCCTCTTCCATGCCTCTTCTACTTACCCTGGAGTGGCATTTAAAACCAAAGTACACCACCACCACCGTGGGCAGCAGCACCACAGCAAAGATGGTGGCCATGAAGACAAAGTTCATCAGAAAGACCAGGATGTTCATGGTGGTGACCAGCAGAGTCCAGGCCCAGCAGCTGCACATGCTGCGGCGCTCCATAGGGAGCAGCTGGTTCTCCATGTTGTAGGGTGGCAGCCCGGGGATCATCCGAGAAGTGTCCGAGAAACTGTCCACCTCAAAGTCTTCAATTTCTTGGTCAGACATGTTCAGGGAATTTCAGGATTTATTATTTTAGTTTACAGGTCTCTCTTTTCTGCTTTCTTTGTCTCTTGCTTTCTTTCCTAAATTCTTTGCTTGTTTATCTTTTCTCTCCTCTTCTTTTGTTTCCTATCTGCCTTACTTATAAAAAGAAAGAAAGTGGCTACCGGTTAGGAAAGCCCAGGAATGGATCAAGAAAGCTGCTTTTTTCTGGTCTGGCTCCCGAAGAGGAGTGGGTCTTTTTTTTTTTCTGCAGTAGGTGGCAACACACTTGAGAGAGGAGTTCCGCTGATGCTGTCAGAGTTGCTCTAACCTTGGTGCCTTGCACAAGGCTTGCAGGCTAGGTGGCTGTATAAGGGTGTCATAGGAACAGCGGGGTGGGGTCCTTCACTTCACACTTCATGGCTGTGATGGATCCCAAGGATATCCGAGGTGACCAACTTCCCTGGTCCTAAAGCATCCTTCATCCCCCCGTCTCCGAGTCCTATTCGTGCAACTTTCTTCCAATGAGCAGGGTCCAGCAAGGATTCTTTCCCATTTCCGCAGAGCTCCTCAGATCTCCCGCGATAAACCCGATTGCTCCCGGGGGTAGACAAGAAGCTTCACCGAGCTAGGAGGAGGTCTCGGTCCAGTACCGGGCAACAGCGTTGTCAGCGTCAGGCAGGTTGTGCGCTTCTGCTCTTTCTCCCAGCGCTGGATGTGCGAGGCTGCCTCGAAGATCTCCCTCTCCCCCCTCCTCCTCGGCTGCTGCCGCTTCTGCAACTGCGTCTGCTCCTTACTTAGCATGCACCCAGCTCAGCCGTACCTGGGCCCCACTCCCAGCCCAGGAGGGCTCTGGACTGCAGTTACGGTAACTCTCCAGAGCCACTTCCACATCCAAGACGCAGGGCTGCAGAGCTTCTGCGTTTTCTAACTGGAAGGGAAGAACGGACAAATACTTCCTAACCGCAGTGATTCTTCGAAAACAGCCATGGTTTATTATTCGCATTGCTGGGATTATGGGCTAATTGTGCTCTGCCTGTCTGTAATAATCCTGCAGTATTGAGAAGAACAACATAATATGCCTTGGGGGTTATACAGAGGCTCTTATCCAAAACAAAAGTTTGCAAAACTGTAGAGGGCGATACGATTGAGGGATGATGTGAAGGGTGCCGAAGGCTGAACTTCCAGCAACTGCCTCTCATGTTCTTCCCCGGGTGAAGCCCACCCCGGGTTTTGATGTGGTGCTGAGAGCCCGCACGGTCTCTGCTGCATTCCCAGCGCTTCGCTTGTATCTTAGCCTGTGAGTGCGGCGATTTTACAGGACTAGAAGCCCGAGGGCAGCAGTTTATGGGGTAGAAAGCCATATAGACGAGAAACAGATTGGATTAGCTGGACTGACTGACTTAAAGCTGTCAAGATCAACTGTAAACAGAGTCCTCTGGTTTTTAACGATAAATTGAAGGAGGCGATGGGAAAATTGAATTTAATGTCAGATTTATAGTCCACCCTTGCGAGGTAAAACCACAGTCGAAGCATATTAAAATCTTTCCCCCTCCCCCCCAGCTACAAACCAAATAATTTATCAAACAAAGGCATTAAAACTAATAAAAGGCGAATTAAATCATCATAATAGGTGATGATAATACGTACCATCCCAACCACTGCAATAATAATCATTGTGCAGCCTCCCAACAAAATATATTTTTACAAAACTGAGAAAACATAATTCAGAACCGATGACCCTGCAGCACGTTACGCTCCACGGGCAGGACTGTTCCTTGACCCCCGAGCTCTGCCTGTCAAATCTGCACGTTCAGCTTTCAAGGAGACTGCATTCCAATACTTGAAAGCAGCTAAGTTTTATCGGGCAGCCGGGCTTGGTCTTTGTCATAAACGTCTACTGAGAGATGAAAGAGACAGTTAGAAGTGAACAAATCTATATTCATCGTCTGCCCCTTTGTTTCACTTTCTCCCTCACCTTTGGTAACACACATTTTCCTTCTCCTGATGTCTGGCTCAATGTAATAATGTTCCTAAGACCTGCGTCATGGATTTCTAGATGGATTGCATCTCTTCCTGGCCTTCTTTACCTCGTCACCGAAATGCATTTTTTAAGTGTTGATGACAGAAAGCAAGGACTGACGAGAAGGATGAGCGCTAAGACAGACGATGCCAAATATCAGAACGTGATCCTACTATAGACCAGCCAAAGAATAATGAACTTGCCCAAATGCTGTGCCTTGGAGCTAAATTTTTATATTATCAATGGGGCCAGAGATGTCTCTTTGGATAGGCAAGGGCTAATACAAAGGTACTGACCTTCCTAAGTCAAACTTCAGTCTTGAGCCCCCTTCCCAATTAACTTTGGGGACCCTGGAACCCTCTCTGCCCCAGATTTTGACACTTAAACTCAATAGCCCTGATCACCTTAACAGTTCCCTTCCAAGAACAGTCCTGTAAAAAAAACACATAATTGGGCTTCATATTTGTAATTATTAAATTTTGTTTATTGTAAATATAGATATGGCTTATTTCCAGAAGTAAATATGCTGTAGCTCTTAAGACCTAGTGCTTTGTTTGGACTATAGATGTTCTTTGCTGCTACCCTAGTCTGCCTGCTGGTTGCACCAGGCCTGGGGATAGGAGATGTCCTCTGCTAGGGAAGTGACTATGAAGTGCAGTTCTGCAATCTGGTCTGCCCCACGCTATGGTGTGGTGCATTGCATGTGTATGCATGATAAGAAACATTATCACTATTAGTTTACCAGAAACCTAGACAAACTTTAAGTCTTATGCTTCCCCTGGCTGTCAGAATCTAGCTTTGAAAACCCTGCTCATTGTCACCCCCTAGAAGCCACCACCCTAGGCAGCCACCTAGTTTGCCTAATGGTTGGGGTCATCCTGGCTTCCTTCATTTCATTGATTTATAGTAAGCTGTTAGCAAAATATCCTTAAAACAGTTCTCCCAGGGCCCCATTACATTATAACTAAGGGGGGGGGGGGTCTGAAGTAAAGAGAATGAATGTCTTTCTCTCTGATAAACCACCACTCTGTTCCCCGTCCCAGGATCTTTATGACTACAGGTAGATATCCAAGTGCAACCAAGATTTTATTTCTTCACCCTGACTGGATAGAGGACGCAAGCTAATTTTATTGCTATGTCCCATCCAGGACCACACCAAGCTAGAAATGAGCCCTGTGCAACTAATGAATCTGGTGCCCCTCTCCCACTAAGCCACATGCAGTAACTCACTATTTTTGTGATGAAATCAGCACACCTTCTGTACTTGTGCCCTAAGCAGCCGCACTGCTCACATAGCCCTAGGTGCGGCCCAGATCCCACCCTCTGTAGTGTCTGGGTGTGGATGGGTGTCCCCCTTAGACATCTATATACCATCCACACAAAATGTTGAGGATATGAGGATTCTGACCAAGTGGGTTTTTATCCCAGATCCAGGCAGATATGTACGCGTGTCCTGGAAATTATGATGCATTAGTTGTGGGTAGAACTCTTTGTTTGAAGATGGGTATGAATTATTCCAGTATGTGTGTTTGGGGGGGGAGGGTTTTATACATTTGATCATGTTTTATGATGGCCATGCACCTTCAGAGCACCAGATTAACTGGGGAAAATGCCAACAAACTTCCCCAACCAGCTTAAAGTAAATTGAAAACTGGATCCAAGCTGAAGTTCACCAGGTTTGAGTTGGACTTCCAAGTCTGCAACATGTGTTTCTCACTGCTCAGCAGCTGATGCTGGATAGAGGAGGCTGCCAGTGCTGGCATATCCTTCCTGCCTAAACAGGGCACCCGCTAATGTAATCACCAAGGATATAAAAATTCATGCCACAGCAAATAACTCCCTGAGTTAATATGAAGTGAATTATATTTAGGACTTCTGATTTTAGGTTTTAATTGATAATCATCAATTTTTAAAAAACACTGCAAAAACATTAAAATACATTTTATTGAAAAAAACATCACTTCCAGTGACACTCTTTCACTGATCTCCTGGCTTGTCTTGTATCCTCTACTCAGTTTTTATGTGTTTTCCTGTGTTAATGAATCCTAAGTGACACAAATGTACATTTTTGATTCTACCAAAAAAGGTATCAAGCAATAGTACCTGTGGCTCAAAAACATCGATAAACGCAGCTTGTTTCTGTGCCCTCAAAAAACACCTCATTAGCTGGAAAATAAATTCCTAAGAATAGAAGTCCTAAATATACCTTTAAAAAAATAAAAGAATCATCATTAAATGCCACAGGAGAACTTGTCTCCTGCAGGGAGAGAAATACATTGTCAGATGTACAGCAGATAACATACACCGATCCTGTGTACTTATTGTTCCCCCTATTAATTACCTACAGTTGATTTAAGCTTTCATGGAAGGCTGCACAGCTTGCTTTGCAGTGAAAATGCTAAATCACCCAATTCGACTGCGTAGTTTGGAGTTGTCAGCTATGGAAAGTGCAGCATAGAGTCAAACACTTCTACAGTATTACAGAATCATTAGAATGAGTTTGGAATCATTAACATCTGTTGAAAGTCACAAACACTGCCATAATACGGAAAGTCATCCCCGTAAAACACAACTGTATTTGAAATTTCCCAAGTGTAACATGAAAGGGATGCTATCAGAGCCAGTACATTTAGAGAATGGCTGCCTTTACCGCCCTAGTGCATCCTAAGTAGAAATATGCAAATTAACAATGGGAGTGGCCAATTCTGCTCTGCTCCTGCACAGATGCTAAAACTGTGAACAAACCGGTCACTGCAGTGTGTCGCTGTCAGGCACTAACTCCTGTTAGGGAAATCAGAATCCTATATATATGTCCTTTGTAATAATAATGCTTAGTTTAAGTGCATATACAAGAGGCCTGCACAAGAGAAATTAGAATCTTATAGAAATCAGAATCCTATGTGTGTGCCCTTTGTACATTCTGGTGGGTTGGAAAAAGGAATGTGCTGTGTAAGCTAAACTGATTGTTCTACTCAAGGATGACTTGTTTTTGTATTAGTTACTGATAGACTATAGTGGGCCCCCAGAAGATGGGTGAATGACGTATGACTATGTCTCTGATAATGTATAAAATACGGACAATCCCTCCACCCTTTGGAATAAACTGCATACCACTTATGTGCAGGTGTGTGTGTGTTTGTTCCCCTGGATTCCAGACATAGAAGGTAAGGTGATTCCTCCACCCAGACGGACGTCCCAAGGGTTAGTGATAAGAAGTGCTGGGAAAGGAATAATGAACCCTTTACATTTGGTGTCAGAAGTTTGGATTTCCCCGATGCACTTTCTAAATTGAAGCAGCTTTGGTAGCTGCACAAAGATTTTTTAATTGACGTTGCTTTGGTAGCTCGTCTTGGAAAAATGCGCTTCAGTAGCGCTGGGAATATGCGCTCGGGTAGCGCTGGGAATATGCGCTTGGGTAGCGCTGGGAATAACAGGGACGTCCTGCTGGGTCTGTGGTAATATCCTTCTCCTTCTCTGTGTGCTTGTGTGCCTGTGTGAGTTTGGCAAAACGCCCCTGCCGTACTCTGAAGCGATATAGCGCTAGTGACGGGTACTGTGCAGACAGCAAGTGGCCAGACGTGCATTTGTTGTGAATTAATTAGAGGATGGGGGGGTCCCAAGGTGAGGGGACCACTCCAGAATCCGCGTGAATGTATGTTCTGCTATATGTTGTGATAAGTTTTAAAACTGCAGCTAAAAAACAGCCATTCTACATAAATTGTCAGTGTAAGTTACAGGATTCTGCTGAATCAGTCTGTTAGCAAGTTTACTGTGCTTAGTTTATCTCTGTGCCTATACGACACCCCTCTCCCCCTCCCCCTCTCTAGCAAAGGTAAAACTGATGATTCAGAGTCCCTGGACTGTAAGTGACAAGTAGTGTTTGTTTATTCTTCCATTGCTCCGCTTTTCCCCTCCCTCCCCCTCCCTCCCCCTCCCTTTCTGTTCTTTGTGTTCAAAGGCTAAGGACAGGCAGACAGAATAGAAACTTAAAGTTAACCGGCATACTAAAACGTAAATTATTATTTGTTTGCAGAGTGTCTATTTATTGCCATATTATAAGAAGATAAGCTAAATAGAAAGAAAATTACTTTTGTACTTAACAACGGTATAACTGTCACTGAAATATGTAAAAGGGTGTGTCTGTATTTAGACACCCATTGCTATAGCAATGTACTGAATAATGAAATACTAAAAGAGCTCTTAATCTGCTTCACAATATCCCTCTTCGAGTCCCATTGCCCAGGTTGGCTAAAGGTGAATTGGCCACAGGTAAAGGTGTAAATAACAGCTGGGGCTCACTGGGATTTTCCCACAGTGGAGTGACTCCTGCTGAGTGGGGGTGCGAAGACGCGTCCTGTTGATTTCAACAGTCTCACCTCTTCCTCTGCAGAGAGGTCTCTTTACTAGCTGGTAATGATCCTAGCTGACTAGAGATATTGTGAATCGGATTGTGACAGACAGTGAATTAAAATCAGGCACTGCAGTACATTCTGTGCACAGACTGAGGTAAGGAAAAGTGGGACTTTGGTATCTACCTTGGTGGTTTGTACATTCTCTTGGGAACTGAGACTGATTGTGTGTGAGTTAGATGTATAATGTGAATAGTGCAGAAATCCCAGGGTGGGGTGCGCTCCAAATACCCCGAGGGTCTAGTTCATTATGCAAGGCGAAATTTCTTAAGAAAGCACTTGTAAGCTTTGATTTGTCTCTTGTTTAAATAAGAACTGAAACAGAAGTTTCCCAAATAAGTAACTCCTTAGTGTCCTTCCCAACAAGCTGAAAAAAAAATGTTTTGTTTACAGTAAATATTGTTTTTCTTTTATTTGCTGGTTGGCGTAGGATTTAAGGAATCTGAATAAGATTGTCCAGACCTAGCAACGGATACTTTCCTTTGAAAACCTTATTTCAAAAGAAACCCCTTGATTTGTATATTTATGCTTTTGGTTAAAAATATTGAGCTAAATTTTGCATGAACGCAAATGGTTTAGTATTGTAGTTTTGATTTATATGTTTGAGGCTGCTCTCTAGGCACTATGTAGATGATCTTTAAAGTTGGGGCAGGAGAAACCAGTTGTGATAGAAGCCATTCATAATCTGCTGCATTTCTTGGGAATGAAAGGATTTAGGGTGTCCTGGAAAAAAAAATTAGGTTGGGGCTATCTCTTCCCCCTACAACATAAGAAACGAAACCAGAAACTTAACAAAGAGAACAAAGAAGAGAGAGGGAAAGGGGGCAGCCCCTCCCGTGGGCTACAGAAGGCACAAATGGTTTTGGATTGTTTTTCTTTAACCTTCAAAGTAGGGGTTGAGAACCCTGTCAGGACAATGGGGCATCCTGAGCCAGTAATTAAAAGACTGCAACTTGAAAAAATGATTTGAATCCTGAGTGAATAAGGTTATGTTATGTGTTTGGTCTTTGTTTGTGTATGCTATTGAGTAAACTTAAAGAGTTTTAAAAAAAACAATGATTTTTATATTTTGTGGCAAGCACCTCAGAGGTCATAATTATTGTTCATATATTACAAAACACATAGAGTTGTAACTATAGGAATTTAATAGCAATCACAATTAGTGACAATTCTCAAGCAACTTTTTCTTTTTAAACTCAGTATTTAGGACTTTTTTCTCTCTTGTTCAGCTATTTGCATTTGCCTGAAGGAATTTGGACTCAAGACCTGTTGTTTACTTTGTTATTTGTCTTTGAGATAACATCAAGGTTGAACTGTTACTCTAAGCAAATTGCTTTAACATAATTTCATTGTTTCAGATCAGTTTGATACTAGTCTCCAGTATTATGTATAAGGTTTTAATTTAAATGTGAAAAGTACATTTTGGTTATTAACTGTAAAGATGTTCTGTCTGAGAGCAGTAATTAGTACCGACAAAATAAAAACATTGACAGTTGTCAGAACTACTCAGTAAGGGTTTATTAGTGCCATGCTAGAGAGAGGCAGATAAAAGGAAGAGAATACCTGATTGCTTATACACTAACAAAACTGCTTCATTGAAGTCACTTAAATAGATGTTGTTTAATGTATTTTGGCTCATTCTTTTAAAATATTTAGTGTTTTCTGCACAAATGTTTTCTGTTTTGCAAACAAATCTTTTTCTGAACTTGCAAATACAAGTAATACTTCTGCATGATATGCCATCTTTTACATTTTAATCTGCAGACAGTATATGCTGTTTTGACATTAACTGCCTTGATCAACTGTATTCACTTTTCTGATACTACAATGATACCTTAAAATGATTTTAGTAAGACTTGTCTATTCCATGTTACTGTATTACTTTAAACATATTAAAAAAAAGAGTATTTGCATTCCAGATATCCATCAACCTTTTTATGACAAAGTATCAGTTTCATGCTTGTTTTTGAACTGTAAGATTCAAGGTAATTACTTTACCCTGTTAAGCTCTGTGTTGATGACTGATGAACAGGACAGTAACATCACAGTTTTATTTATTACAATATTGGATTTTAGGATAAATTCACCTGTTTTTCTGTATTTTAATTTTACGTGTTAGTGTCCAGTGAAAAAGTGTACTTTGTTCTGAAAGTTTTATTTCAGTTTCAATACAGTTCCTGAGAAAATAGATATATGTTGCAGAGAAAACAGATATATGTTGCAGCACTGTGAGATATTAATTTTTCTTTAGTTTACACACTTGCACTTTATGTTACCAAAATACTTGTTCTAGCAGTACATTATGTAGAGGTTCAGTACACATAGAAATTATAGAATTTTGGAAAGAGGCTGATCTGAAATTGCTCTGTTCCCAAGCATATAGATCTTATTTAGTGGAAAGATGGAGCTTAGTTACCAGGAAATATGAGAATATTTGTAAAGTTAGTAGACAAATAAAACAATAACATTAACTTGAGTTGATTGGATAAACAAAATTTTAATTGTTAGCAACGATCTAGGAGAGGTTTGAAAAAAAAAAAAAACCAACAAAAAAAAACAAATAAAAAAGATAAGAGAGAGAGAGAGAGACAGAAGGTGAGGCTACAGCCTTGGGAAAAGGCAATAAACGTGCTACTCTGAGTGTGATGATCTGGGCCACCAGAATTCTGACTGCTTTAAGACTTCTCGAGGACCCACAAGGCCTTAAGAACATGAACCTTGCATATTTATGCCTCTGAAGAGACATGACTAGGCAAGGGGGGAATAGGCCAAGAAGAACCCGAGGAACCATCGCCCTGAGGCCCAACCACAAATGCCTTGAACCTTCTTAGGCCTCTCATCTCAAAAGGATCTCTTAAACACCATGATTAGTGAGTAACCTCCACAGATCCTTGTGGGCACTGCGATTATAAGATCAGTCCTCAAATATTTTTAAGTTTCCACAGCACTCTCACTGAGAACCAGGTATAAGATAGACTTTAGTCACACCTGAGAGATTATGTGGCTGTTCTGTTAGAAGCCATACTCCTTCCTATTGGGATTGATGTTATAAAATGCCGTGAAGCACTAGTCTATATTGTAAGGACTTTATCTATATTTTGTTTAGGCAGTTGCTAATTAGAATGAGCACTATTTGCTCATATTGTTAAAAGGATCTACATTTATATTTTATATATACCTTTTGTTTACAAAAATACTAAGTTTCTAACAATTGTTTGATGTTCTTAGCAGCCTTGCCAAATAAGGATACACTAGTATGGTATAAAAAAGACAGAAGGACCTATGCATGTAGTTTGATGGAATGATGTAAGTGGAAAAAAAGTGGTGTTGAGAGGAGTGTGATGGAATATTCATGTTGGAAAAGAGAACTTAGATTAACATTATAAAATGGTGAGGGTAAATTGAAGTGTGAAATGATGTATCCGATGTATCCACCTAGAAAGAAAACTGACAATGAATACTTTACAATATTTGATTATGCCATCCCCATTAACTCCAATTTTGAAAGTCATCTAGCTCAGAGATATACCCAATAATTGGAAATAGATACTTGGAGATAGGCTGAGTGCACTTTTCATCCTAATGAGCTTTGGGGAGACCCACACTGGCCACGTGGTGCTTTTCAGATGTTTTTATCGCTTTTTGCCTCTATGTGTCCTGGCCTGACACATGAAGCTAAAGGAGGAAAGTTACTTACACAAATTTTTACAAATTGGTATAATTCTAAAAATTGTGAAAAAAAAAAAATTTTGAGGAAGTGTGGGCATCTTGTCAAAAATGTAGTAGTTAAATTGAGTTGCTTAGGATTGGCTGTTGTGTGCAAACAGCAACCCACGAAGGGGGGAACCTCCGAAATCTTTAAAAAAAACTTTGTAAAGACACTAAACTGTCTTGCCTTTGACTCTGTTCAACAAACAACCAACCAAACAAATTGCCCTAAGGGAGTAGACTGAACTTTTTCTCCCTCTGAACTGTTATATGGAAGACTGCTTACCTTTTATACTCCTGAGCCTCACATTTGATCTCTTGTATTTCCTAGCAGCAGAGGCAACTCTCTTCCCTCCATAGGTATGCTCAGCAGGTCCAGTCCTTTCTGCTGGATGACTCAGCTCTTTTCTTTCAATCCGGAGACTGGATTTTGGTAAAGACATACCACCAGCACATAGTACAAGCTCCTTTTACAGTATGGGACCGTTCCAAGTTCTTCTGATAACATCGATTGCAGTGAAGGTGGCGGCTAAAAGATCCTGAAGCTATTGCCCTCGCTGGAAACATTTTCCATATAGAGATCAGGCTTCAGGACCAGGATGAGAAGTAGCTGACGCCGGGGCAGCCAAGGCCCTAGCAACTGGAGAGGAGAGGAGAAGACTCCTGAAGAAAGGCAGCTTTCGGCCTAGAGGTACCGAACCAATATATCCCTTCAAGGTTGGTGACAGGTCAGAGCACCTCAAAAGTACGGTACCTTAGACCCGCTCTACGGACCTCCAAACTACAGTGATCGCCATCACATGGATAACCATCCTGTGAGACTCCTCCCCTTCGTGGATCCATGCGTCAAGAATCAAGCGTGTATCGTCTCCACTGACATCTTCGGTTCCAGCCTCCTGACCATCACGCACAAGACTGTGTTGACTCCTCCTACCACTCATGTGGTGCCTCCTTCAGCCCATTTCGGGAACTGTTAATACGGCAATACTACTTGCCCAGACTGCCTTACTTTTTTGTGTGCGCAGCTCGCTACAAATTGAAGCTTTTCTCTCAACATGTTTCATTACTGTACCTTCTAATCTGTGTGAAATGCAGAAGTTTACTGTACTTGACAATTTAAACTGCACCCAGCCCCATGTTTCTTTTTCTACCTTTTTGTATAACATTGGTGTTATTCGCCTCTCTTTGGGATATGACTAGGTCCCTTGTTCATTGTAAACTGTCTCTAGTTTTAATGCTATGGATTGTTTTATTGTTTCTGCTTTTAGCCTGTCTAATACTGCTCTATACTGTTCTTCAACTACAGGGAAGTTTCTCATGATTACTTTCTGATGTATTTTTCTTTGGGGTGGTCTCAAAGGGCTGCTTATTGCCCTATTTATTCTTGGCTGTTGTTGAAAGGCCCTACAAAGCTCTACCACTTTTATGTATTTCTATACTGCTTTTATGGTGGCTGATGTACCTGAGCTGCCGCATTCAGATGTTCCATTAATAATGTCTGTTTAGTTATTTTGTAGTAAATTGTTAGGCTGTTCTTATAGTGGGCCTATGCAGGCCCAAAGGGGGGATTGTTAGGGAAATCAGAATCCTATATATATGTCCTTTGTAATAATAATGCTTAGTTTAAGTGCATATACAAGAGGCCTGCACAAGAGAAATTAGAATCTTATAGAAATCAGAATCCTATGTGTGTGCCCTTTGTACATTCTGGTGGGTTGGAAAAAGGAATGTGCTGTGTAAGCTAAACTGATTGTTCTACTCAAGGATGACTTGTTTTTGTATTAGTTACTGATAAACTATAGTGGGCCCCCAGAAGATGGGTGAATGACGTATGACTATGTCTCTGATAATGTATAAAATACGGACAATCCCTCCACCCTTTGGAATAAACTGCATACCACTTATGTGCAGGTGTGTGTGTGTTTGTTCCCCTGGATTCCAGACAGAGAAGGTAAGGTGATTCCTCCACCCAGACGGACGTCCCAAGGGTTAGTGATAAGAAGTGCTGGGAAAGGAATAATGAACCCTTTACAACTCCTTCATGCATGCTGATACACTGTGGGGCCGGTTTACTAAACTGCGTTAGCTGCTAACGCAGCAAATAGCACACATTATCTGGACACGGTAGCAGTTAACACAGGACAACTGCAGATAATGCAAGAATTTTCTGCACTTTTGCAGAAAGCATATTAATTGCAGGAATGTATAGGATTAGGGCAGCAAAGCGTGGTTACCATGGACCTCAACCGCATGTGGTAACCATTGGATATGCAGCCAGTGCAGGTGCAAGTAATATCATCTTGAATGGGTGACGTTAGCTGCATCCACGATTTTGCCCGACCATGTTCTCTGCATTTTCGGTGCATAATCTGCGAGGAAACTGCTGTGCATGCCCCCAACAGATAACACACAGCTTTTGCAGCTAACACGGTGCTATGCACATTTTTGGCAAAAAGGCTAATACAATCCTTTTACATGCCATTCTCTTACAGTTGGAACATGCACTTTTCTGTGTAAATCGCTTGAGTCCCAAAGGAGAAGGCCAAAGGCAGTGGAACGGGGTGGACCATTGGGCCCATGGCTCAACCAACCTTTTGCCCTATACAGCATCAGGAATTAGGGAGCCTGGAAGGACAGGAGAAGAAGTTGTTTTTTTTACCCCTCCAACTAAAATTCTTAGAGAAGAAGAACCCAAACTGTGGTTACAGGATGCAAAGTTCCACATTAGGAACCACCATCCAGGAAAAGGATTTAGGCACTATTGTGGATAATACGTTGAAACCCTCTGCCCAATGTGCAGCGGCGGCCAAGAAAGTAAATAGAATGCTATGAATCATAAAGAAAGGAATGGAGAGTACAATGAAGAATATTATAATGTCTCTGTATCGTTCTATGGTGCGACCACACCTTGAATACTGAGTCCAATTCTGATATAGCAGAATTAGAAAAGGTACAGAGAGGAGTGACAAAAATGGTAAAGAGGATAGAAGGAGATCCCTACGAGGAAAGGCTTAAAAGGTTAGTGCTCTTCAGCTTGAAAAAGGGACGGCTGAGGGGAGATATGATTGAGATCTATAAAATAATAAGAATGGGTAAATGTAGATCAGTTGTTTACTCTTTCAAAAAGTAGATAGACTACGGGACACACAATGAAGCTACAATTTGCACATTAAGACTAAGGAAATATTTTTTCACTCAATGTGTAATCAACTCGAATTCATTATCAGAGGATGCAGTAAAAGCTGTTAGTGAGCTGGGTCTAAAAGAGGTTTGGATGAGTGAGGAAAAGTCCATAAATCATTATTAAAGTGGACCAGGGAAATCCATTGCCTACCCCTGGGACAAGCAGCATGGAATCTGAATACCTTCTGGGAACCTGACTGGTACTTGTGACCAGGATTGGCCATTGTTGGACACAGGATTGTGGGATTGATGGACCCTTGGTCCTACCCAGTATGGCATATCTAGGGCCGGCCCGTCCACTAGGCGAGCTAAGCAGTCGTCTAGGGCGGCTGCCGCTGATTCTGTTTGGGGGGAGGCGGGCAACGGCAGCAGCAGTATTTCCAAAAGCAGCTGCTTTTTGCTGCTGCTTTCTTGCCTATGGCAGGCCATGTCCTTCAGTACACATGGCCTGCTACTTCTGACCCCCCTCTGACAGTAGGTTGCATCAGAAGGAAATCAGAAGCGGCAGGCCATGTGTACTGAAGGACATGGCCTCTTGAGAGCAAGAAAGCGGCGGCAAAAAGTCACTACTTTTGAAATACTGCCACTGCCCACCTCCCCCTCCTGAGATGGAACTGGCGGCAGCTAGGGGGGGGCAGCACGGTGGCAGCTGGGAGGGGATGGTGAGGCTAGGGTTTATGCCTAGGGCGGCAGAAACCCTTGGGCCAGCCTTGGGCATATCTTATGTTCTTATATGCTTATGGCCTCTAATGTCTTTGCACTGCCCCTGCTTACACCTCAAAAACAATTTTAGAAAATACAGCAAAAAAAAAAATAGAAAAAGTGGAAATAAATATCAAACATGACAGATAAACACTGTTCCCCTCAGGAAATAAATACCAGGCATTACTAAGATGCTGCAAGCCATATTATCAGAAGCATCAATCTTCCCACACAACAATGTGTTCATGTGTCTTTTAGGCAAAACAAAATCCTAAATACAAGCAATGTGACTTGAACTGCTGTCCTCTTTGCCAGAGGAGGATGGAAACTCTTGACAGAAAACATCTTGGGCCCGAAATTCAGCGCTGGCGGCTAGGTGCGAGTACAGTGATTAACCGTTGGCGCTGAACTTTTAAGCCCAGATATTCAATGCTGGGATCATATGTGGCCCCGGCATTGAATATTCGGGTTTGCCGCAAATTGCTGCAATGGCACAGAAGCTAATCATGCAGCGGTGATATTGAGCTGCTTCCCGGTTAGCTCCCATGGATAAAAGACAGGTCAGCTTTTGCTGCACCTATCTTTTACCCAAAGAAGTGGTTAATATTGGGGCATTCTTCAAGGAAAAGTACATAAATCATTATTAAAGTGGACAGGGGAAATCCATAGCCTACCCCTGAGACAAGCAACATGGAATCTGCATACCTTCTGGGAACCTGACAGTTACTTGTGACATGGATTGGCCATTGTTGGAAACAGGATACTGAAATTGATGGACCCTTGGTCTGACCTAGTATGGTATATCCAGGACTGGCCAGTCCACTAGGCGAGCTAGGTGGTCACCTTGGGTGGCTGGCCTGGGTGGCGGTGGCAGTGGCACACAGGACTGGCTGCCCACAGGACGGTCTGTAAACCGTGTAAATGCCTTTGAATATCAGACCCTTGTTTATGGCTGTAAATATTTTGTGTGTCCTGACCAGTGAAAAGGGAGTTGGAGGCAAAGCTGAGCTGAGCCAGAGCACAGCAGAGACCTTCCACCCTGTCCATGAAACATCTCTTTTATAGTGCTTTAGTCTTTTGCATTGAGTGCCACATGCATGATTTTCTCCCACTTGGTGAGGGGTTTTATGTGTGCACTAGGTGCAAGGAGCTCTTTGCTCTCAGGGTACAATTCCGATCTCTGGAGGTTAGAGTAGCAGACTTGGAGGACCTAAGGAAGACAGAGAGGTATATAGATGAGACCTACAGGGGCATAGTACTGAAGAACCACCTCCAGTCTGGCAGCCTCTCTGTTGGCATGGAGGAGAGAGGTCACGTGAAAGGAGAGCATCACCTAGTTGTGGCAGGAAGTGATCCTGTAGGTAAGACCTGTTCTTCAGGTGATGTAAAACCATCTCACACTGTGGAGGTTTCTTCAGGATCATGTACCCATGAGGGAATGGTTAGGATGGCTGTTATAGTTGGTGATTCAAGCTAGGCATGTAGATAGCTAGTGGATGTGAGGATCATCTGGTAACATGTCTGCCTGGTGAGAAGGTAGCAGACCTCACACACCACCTAGACAAGGTTTTAGATAGTGCTGGGGAGGAGCCGGCTGTCTTGGTACAAGTTGGTACCAATGACATGGAAAAATGTGGGAGGGAGGTTCTGGAGGCCAAATTTAGTTTTTTAGGTAGGAAGTTGAAATCCAGAACTTCCAGGGTAGCATTCTCTGAAGTCCTTCCCATTCTATGTGCAGGACCCAAAAGGCAGACAGACCTCACCTTTAAGGAGTCCAAAGGAGGCACACACACTTGGTAAAGCCAAACAGACAAACAGAAGAGCAAAGCAAAAGATGACTCAACCCTTCGTTTGCAGATCCTGCTTTTATTGAATACCTCAAGTTTGGTTCCATCTGTCCACAGATTATTTTCCCAGAAGGACTGTGGGTTCTCAAGGTGGGTTTGGGCAAAGATCAGGTGTGCCTTTTTATGTCTGGCTTTGAGCAGTGGGGTCCTCCTTGGCCTTCCCCCATGAAGTCCTTCTTTGTTTAGTGCGCAGCGTATGGTGCGAGTTGAAACCACCACTCCAGATTGCTCCAGGTCAGTCAAGCTCTTTTGATGTTATATGTGGTATTTTCCAACAATTTGCCCTCTTGAATTAATTTTCCTCTTCCCACCATGTCCTGGGAGGTTCTTGACAATTCCAAGAGAAGAAAACTTTTTTTTTAAATTTAATTATATTGCAATCTAAATACATCAAACCCTTGAATCAGAAATACACACTCAATCATAAATCACAAAGATAGAAAGAAAAAGAAAACAAAAATTATAAAGCATCATTAAGGGGATTGTTTACTAAGCGGCGCTAGCAGCTTCCATGCAATATCGGAGCCACGGCCCCATTGAATAAAACAGGGCCGCGGCTCCTATTTCACATGAAAGCCGCTAGTACTGCTTAGTAAACAGACCCCTAAGTGTAGAAGTTTACAATACTGATAAAGAGGATCCAGAATGCCACAACCATGGGAAGATGGAAAAAGGGAATGAGCAGAAAACCTCTTAATAAGATTGCAAACTGTAGATACAGGAATCCCAAGATCTTTGAAGATGGCCTTGTACCCCTTTAAAGTTTGTTGTTTGATAATGGCTTTTCTGATGGTCTCAGGCAGTTTTCTTGTCTTCACAATTGTGAAAATGGAACAAGGAGTGAATGTGCCCATTTTAAACATTCGAGTCATCATTCATTGGTTGATTTAAATCAGATACTGTGTTCTACTAAGGACTAAGTCCAAAATAGCTTCCTCTCTTGTCAGTTCATGAACCAGTTGCTCCAAGAAGCAGTCATTTATTTTATCTAGAAACTTTATCTCCCTAGCATGTCCTGCTGTGACACTGACCACGTCGATACCAAAGTAATTGAAATCAGCCATTATTACTGTGTTGTAACTTTTGTTAGCTTCCCTGATTTCTTTTAACATTACATCATCAATCTGTCATTCTAGCCAGGCGGTCGGTAGTAAACCACACTGCCATCGCCTTCCCCTTTTTACATGAAATTTCTATCTATAGAAATTCTACAGTTTATTTCCAGCAGTGGCAGGAATGCTGGAGGAAGTGTGTTTTATCAGAAGGGGACTACTTTGATAGAGAATGAGCGCAATAACTGTCAGTGTTATACTTCTGGTGCTATTGTACAAGTCTCGATATGTTTTGATCACACTTTGAATACCAATCAGAGCCGACCCATCCATTAGGTGGCCTAGGCAGCTGCCTAGGGCTGCATACCTCTGTGGGTGGCATGGCACACATGGCCTGCTGTCCTCCCCTCCAGCACACCGAACCGCAACACCCTCCCCTCCTGTGCTGAGCCACAATGCTGCCCCTCGCTGCCACTGATTCTGGCCACAGGTTTGAGAGGTGGCTAGGGTCAGTGGTAGCAGCAGGCCATGTGCTTTGGCACACATGGCCTGCCACTTCTGACTCTCTGAAATTGTGTCAGAGGCAGGTCAGAAGCGACAAGCCATGTGTGTCGAAGCACATGGTCTGCCGCTGCCGGCAAGCCGCTTCTCCAACCTCAATGCCAAAATCAGAGACAGCAGGGGGCAGCGGCACAGCTCAGCATGGGGGGGAGGATGGCACGGCATGGCACAGCACAGAGGGAGTGGCATAGCTGGGGCTTCTGCCTGGGGCAGCAGAAAACCTTGGGACAATCCTGATACCAATGCCACCTAAACTACGCACTTGAACCTATGATGACATTTTTCAACTTCCATCAACCCATTTTGTCCTAGTAATTAAGATGTGGTGGCTTCACTTTCTAACAAAATAACTCTCTAACTGTTTAGGATCAACAAGAACATATCTGCTAAAAACAGCATCCTTATTTTTGAAGAAAGACTTCATACTCAATCTTTTGTCTGCCTCAGGTGCAATTAGAGTGCAATGCGAGGGCATATTATCTTGAGAATCCTTAAGGAATGCAGAACGATTAAATTCTGGATTAACAACTAGAACATCGGCACCCCCGGGAATATCAGACTCAAGCTTAATCTTTTCAGAAATATAATAACATTTAGAAATAAAAAATACTTTCTGCATTTGGTAACTTCAAAACTTCTCTAAAATACTTTTGCAACAAAATCTCTAGAGACAGTAAATGTATGATTGGGAAATTCAAAAATCTTAAGTTTTTATTCAGAACTGCATATTCAAGAGCCTCTATTTCATGATGTAAAACTAAATTATCTTTAATAGCAGAGGCGCCAGCGGACTGAAGTGAAACCACCTGAGAGTCAACAGTAGAGACTTTCTTCACTAAAAATTCTACTTGAACTTCAAGGTTTTTAAACATAGCAGCTGACTTCTGTGTACATAACTGTGAAACCGTGGAAGCAAGAAATTTCTCTTTACAAGTGTCTGTCAAAGAAACCCGAGATGCAGACTTCTGTAAAGTAACAATATCAAACTAACATAACACAGGTTTAGGACAATAACAGTAGAGGATTCAAAAGGTAATAACTAGTCTCCTTTTTTTTCTATGTTCCTTTTTGTCTATTTTCTCTTAATTTCTCTAGGCTTTCTATGTTATTTTACTTCTGTCGTCACCTGTCTTCATAGCGTAGTTACTGACCTGTAACATGTGATCTCCGGAAACAGCAGGAATTTAGTCTTTACATATGGGTGACATCGGTACTGACGGAGCCTGCACAGGAGCACTCCCCAGCGTCCAATAGGAAAGTCTTTGGGAGTATCCCATTGTGCCTGTGTAGCTGCCTTCACGCCTTTCCAGCTCTCCCTCCTCAGCTGAGCTTGTAGCTGAGATAAAAGGAGAGAAAGAAAAAGAAGACCTACAACTCCTAGGGGAGGTGGGTGGGTTGTGAGGACTAAATTCTTGCTGTTCCCGGAGATCACCTGTTACAGGTCAGTAACTATGCTATCTCCAGGAACAAGCAGGTATGTAGTCTTCACATATGGGACTCCCTAGCTAGAAGATATCAGAGAGATTACCTCAGAATCGGCAGTGGTTTGCCTCAGGTATGCCTAAAGAAATCATGTATCCTCCATGGATGTCTGGTATCGAAGTCCAGGATGGAGGGTAGGAGTTACTCTAAGTCTGAAAGAGATGCTGGAGAACAGCATGGCCAAACATGGCATCCTGGCGGGAGTCCTTGTCCAGACAGTAGTGAGCAGCAAAAGTATGTACCAAAGACCAAGTTGCTGCTTTGCAGATCTTGTCAATAGCTATAGATTGTAGATTTGCCATCGAGGTAGCCATGGGGGAGAGTCCTGCCTTCTCATAAGCAAAAGTGATGCAGTCTGCTATCAACTTATAGAGAGTACGTTTGGAGAGTGGCAACCTGAGGTGACTAGAGTCAAAGGAAATGAACAGCTGAGATGCCTTTCGGTGCTCTCGAGTCTTTTGAAGATAAAAAGCTAAGGCATGTTTACAGTCCAGAGTGTGGAGGTTTGCTTCTGCCCTAGATGAATGTGGGCTAGGGAAAAACAGAGGAAGGTAGACCGACTGGTTCAAATGGAAGGGATGAAGTGAAGATGAGTCCTAACAACTATCTTATCATGGTGGAGCTGTGTGTAAGGTGGGTCGGCCACAAAGGCCTGGAGCACATTAATGCACCTTGCTGAAGTGAGGGCATTGAGGAAGATGACCTTCCATGTGAGAAACTTAAGTGACAAGGTGGCTAGAGTTTCAAAGAGCGGCTTGAGAAGCTGTCCTAGAACAATACTGAGGTCCCATGCCACTGGTTAATAGGAGACCCCTCATGAAGCATGCTATGAGCAGCTGAGAGGAGATGGGTTGGCCATCTAGGGGCACTTGAGAGGCAGCAATTGCACTTAGGTGTACTCTTACCAAATTTGTTTTGAGTCCAGAAGAAGATAGGTGGAGGAGATACTTAAGCAGTGCCTCCACCGGAGCTGAGAAGGGATTAAGATTCTTCTGAGAACACCAGATAGAAAATCGACACAACTTAAAAGCGTAGGACTGTCTGGTGGATGGCTTTCTAGAAGCTAAGACGATGTCCTTAACCTCCTAGAAAAGGTTAATACCTTGGAAGGCTATGCCTTCAGCAGCCATGCTGTGAGATGGCGAGACTGCAGATTGGGATGGAGCAGCATCCCCTCCTCCTATTTGGACAGACACCAGATCTATGGGTTGAGTCTAAGATAGACGTAGCAGGACAGGGTACCATGGCTAACATGGCCAGCGTAAGTCTATAAGAATCATAAAGCCCCTGTCCACTTGGAGTTTGAAAAGAGTCTTGGGAATTAGGGGAATGGGAGGGAAGGCAAACAGGAAGCCATGTCCCCAGTGGAGATGAAAAGCATCCACCTTTTGGTTGTCCGACACAGGGACCTTGATACAGAAGCAAGGGAGCTTGGCATTCTGAGGACTTGCAAAAAGGTCTATCTCTAGAGTCCCCAGATCTGAAAAGTGTAGGAGACTGTGTCTACATGAAGAGACCATTTGTGGGGGAGAAGGATTCAACTTAAAATGTCCGCTAAGACATTGTGTTTGCCCGGGAGATATACCGCTTGGAGGTAAATGTGATGATGTATGGCAGAGGACTAGAGATGTAGAGCCTTGCTGCAGAGAGTCCAAGAACCTGTTCCACCCTGCTTGTTCACATAGAACATGGCCACTTTGTTGTCAGTTTGGACTAAGACTTTGTGGCAACAAAGATGGTCCTGGAACACATTGAGAGTATTGAGAATGGCTCTGAGCGCCAGCAGATTTATGTGGAGTTGTGACTCCTGCTGAGACCAGTGGTCCTGAGTGGAGAGAGATCCCAGATGGGCTCCCCAGCGTAGTTTGGATGCATCTGTTGTCAGGGTAGATTGATGCACATGCATCTGAAAAGGTGACCCTATAAGGAGATTTTCTGGGGAACACCACCACTGGAGAGACGAGACCAGAAGGGTAGAGACTTTTATCTTGTCCCCAAGCGACCTAAGGCTTGAGACCATTGGGATGCCAATGTCCATTGGGCTGTGCGCATGTGTAGAAAGGCATATGGAACTACATGCACCATTGACACCATATGACCCAGAAGTTGCAGCATTTCTTGAGCAGTAAGATAGTTCTTGAGACATGCCTGAGATGCTAACTGATTGAGCCAAGCAGTGCAGTTGGGGCAGAAATGCCCTTGACTGCTGAGTATTTAAGAGGCCCCCTATGAACTCTAGAGTTTGAGAGGGGACGAGTTGGAAGATTTATGACAAATCCCAAGTGTTGTAAGACCTGCATGATGTGTGAGAGGGATAGACTGGCATCTTGAAGAGGTGCTTGTTCTTATGAGCCAGTCGTCTAAGGGAAGACAAATATCCCTAGAGTCCTTAGAAATGCAGCTACCACCATGCATTTTGTGAAGACTCTTGGGGCAGAGGTGAGGCCGAAAGGTAGGACTCTGTATTGATACTGTCTTCCCTGAAACATGAAGCACAGGACTTTTCTGTGTATGCTTCCTTTAGATCTAGAGAATGGAGCCAGTCCTGACTCTGGAGGTAGGGAAGAGGGATTCCGAGGGAGACCATGTTGCACTTCTCCTGTACGAAATACTTGTTTAGGTGTGTGGGTGTGTGTGGGTGTCTCTCTTTCTCTCAAACCTTTCTCCTCTCTCAGTCACCACTTCTGCCTCTCTCTCAGCTCTATAATCCTTCCTTCATCACTTCTGGTTACTCTCCTTAACTTTACTATCTCTGGTTCTCTGCCATCCTCTCTCCATCTTCATTGGTTCTCTCTCAGACACACTCCAATCACCATTTTTGCCCCACTCCAATGCTATCTTCAGCTTTCTTTTATACTTTCCCTTCCAGCTCTCAAATCCCCTGGCTCTCTCATGTCCTTTTGCCCCATTTTCACCGGCTCTCTAGCCCCTCTACATTCGCGCCACACTCCTTCACATAAAACCACTGGGTTGCTCCTCCATCAGTCTCCTGCTCTTTTCTTTCCCAACAGAGATGTTTAAATACCTCTGTGGCATAAATGCACAGAAGAAGAGCCTCTATCCATTGACAGAAAGTTCTTCAATGAGGGGGCATAAGATGAAAGTGAAAGGGGATAGACTCAGGAGTAATATGTGAAAATATGGTAGATGCATGGAACAGCCTCCTAGTGGAGGAAGTAGAGACTAGGACAGTATCGGAATTCAAGGAAGCATGGGACAAACACAGAAGATCTGTAAAGGAAAAAAAAGGACTGTAACAGTTGGTATGGAAGGGTAGATTGGATAGGTCATAACAGACTTTATGTGCAGTCATATTTCTATGTAACCTACCCCTCAATATGGTTCTCATGCATCCACTACCATAGTTCTCTCTCACCCTATATATTTCTGGACCCCTATTCCCAGTCCTCTCGCATCACTGCAAAATGCATGGCAGCGTGCTTGTTAGAGAGGAAAGTGTTGCCAGCCCACGTGTGCACTGCTGACTTCATGGAGATGGAGAGGAGATGCATTTACTTGGAATCTAACCCCTCCACCCCCTTCCCATATACCCACGCATACACATTCCCTTTTCAGCATTTACATCACTCGTGGGCAGGGCCGGCCCATTCAATAGGCATGGTAGGCAGCCTCCTAGGGTGGCAAATCTCTGTGGGTGACAGGCCATTCACTTTGGCAAACATGACCTGCTGCCCCCCCCAATGTGCCGAGCTGAGTTGCCCTCCCCCCTCTATGCTGAGCCACACCATGCTGCTACTGGTTCTGGTGGCGGGGGGGGGACAGCTAGGCTCAGCAGCAGGCCATGCACTTTAGCACACATGGCCTGCCTCTTCTGAATCCCCAAAGTTATGTCAGAGGGGGGTCCGAAGCCGCAGGCCATGTGTGCCGAAGCACATGGCCTGCCGCCGAGCTGAGCCACGTCCTCCCTTGATCCCACTGCCGGAATCAGTGGTGGCAGAGCTCAGCACGGGAGATGTGTGGCTTGGCGCGTAGGGGGTGGCACAGCTCAGGGACGGCACAGCTTGGGGGGGGTTGGCATGGCTGGGGCTTCTGCCTACGGTGACAGAAACCCTTGGGTCAGCTCTGCTCGCGGGAGTCATAGCTATAGCCTGGGCAGGGGCAGCCCAAGGGGGGTGCGGGGCCATGTGCAGAGACTCGGTGCGGGGCCTCATTTGCATAAAGGGTCTCATTTGCATAAATATTTGCATAATGTTACCATACACTAACTTTTAGTAAACATGCCTCTTACTGAGTGTATGGATAAAGAAAGACTAAAAGATTTCTACATTACTATAATCCAGTGCCAACCACCAGGCACATTAGGAACTACTACAAACACTGCCCATTTAGAACCCATACCAAACCCGCCATATCCTAACAGCACTACCAGGACTCACAAAGCACCATACCCTACCTATCAAAAGGCAATACTGCAAATATTAAACCAATACATTTCAGACAATAACAATACATGACTTACTGGGGAAAGGGAACAAGTGGCAATGTAGCCATAAAACACCACCTGTTCCTTGCATACTTCTCTCAATACCCTACTCCAACATAGCCAACACCACATTACAAACCAATGTAACGATCTATCACTCCCTGTACAACAAGAAGAATACAATTGTATATAGTTATATAACTTATATGTACAAAGTTCTCCCCTATGTTGTATCCAATTAGATTTCCTGTTATATGTAAACTCACGACAGCCTGTTGCTATCGGTGAGTATTTTATGTTTACTGTAAACCACGCTGATGATAAAAGTGCGGTATATAAGAACGTTAAATAAATAAATAAATAATAAAATAAATGTCAAATAGGAATTATATAAACAGAACACCTCAGCTCAGTTACACATGCAGAACACAGACCATCACCAAACAAGGAATCACAATTTAGAAACAGGAAGACAATTAAACTGGGAACCCCAAAAGCCAAACTTGGAATGTACAACAACACTGTAGAAATAAAACTATAAATTAATTTCCTCTTGTACTAAACAAAGCGCAGACGTTAATGATGCACATTTCCCAGAGCTGACATATTCCAGTTAATAAATTCAAAATAAAGAGATATCTTTCTACCTTTTGTGCATTTTTTTCAGTTGCAATTGCTTCAGCCACTTTCTTCTGGTTTCTTTGTGTCTTCTGCTAACTCTCCATCGTCTGCTGTCCATTTGTCCTTTCTTCTCTCTTCTAATTTTTTTCCATTCTCTACATCTGCTTTAACATACTAATCTTTCTCCCTTTACTCTTTCCTCATTCCTCTTTCATCCACTCAAATTTTACCCCTCCATCCTCAATCCCCACTTACTCTCCCAATACCCAGCCAATTGTAGATTTTTCTTCCGTCCCACACAAAATATTTTTCCCCTCTCCATTTCACTCTCCCAGCTCCATCCCATTCTAATCTCCCCCAACATCAGCTCCCTTCTAGTTCCAGCCCCACCCAATATCCGCTCCCTTCTAGTCCCCGCATCAGCCAATTTCCAGTCCTAGCCCCCCCCCCATCAGCTCATTTCCAGCCCTAGCTCCCCCATCCAGTCCTATCCAAGTCCCTCCATCAGCTCATTTCCAATACCAGCCTTCCATCAGCCCATTTCTAGTCCTTTCCTAGCCCCACCATCAGCCCATGTCAAATCCTAGCTCCCCTCCACTCAGCCCATTTCCAGTCCAAGCCCCCCATGAGCCTACTTCCAGTTCTAGCCCCTCCATAAGTCCATTTCAATCCAAGCCCCCACCACAGCCCATTTCCAATCTTAGCTCCCCCCAACACCCAATTCCCAGTCCTATCCTAGCCCCCTCCATCAACCCATTTCCTGTCCTAGCTCCCTCCCCTCACAACCCATTTCCATTCCAAGCCCCCCTCCCCATCAGCTATTTGCAGTTCAAGCCCCCCTTCCACTCAGCCCATTTCCATTCCAAGCCCCCGTCCCCATCAGCTATTTGCTGTTCAAGCCTTCCCTTTCACTCGGCCCATTTCCAGTCCTAGGAACCCCCCAACCCATTACCAGTCCTAGCCCCCCCCCCATAGCCTATTACCAGTCCTAAGTCCCCATCAGCCCACTCTCAGTCCTAATCCCATCAGCCCATTTCCAGTCCTAACCCCTATCACCCAATTTTCAGTTTAAGCCTGCCTCATAGCCCATTACCAGTCCTAACCCCCCATCAGCCCACTCCCAGTCCTAACCCCATCAGCCCATTTCCAGTCCTAACCCCCAATTTTCAGTTTAACCCCCCCCCCATAGCCCATTACCAGTCCTAACCCCCCATCAGCTCACTTCCAGTCCTAACCTCATCAGCCCATTTCCAGTCTTAGCCCCCCCCATAGCCCATTACCAGTCCTAACCCCCCATCACCCCATTTCCAGACTTAGCTCCCCATAGCCCATTACCAGTCCTAATCCCCTAACAGTCCTCTTCCAGTCCTAACCCCATTAGCCCATTTCCAGACCTAACCCCCACCCCAACAGCCCAGGGACAATTTAAAATTTTAAAAAAGCTGTCTGCTGCCGCTGCCGCCGCCGCCGCAGCAGCAACGGCAGAATCGAATATCCCGCAGGGCCCCCCACTGCCCGACAGAGCCTGCCCTCCCTGCATCAGCTCCGTCTCCGCAGTCGCACCGGCTTTCAGCGCGCAAAAGGAGAGTTTCTCCCTCGTGGCTCTGTTAAGCACGCGGGGGCTGATGGGAAAGTCCCATCAGCCCCTGCGGGCTTAACAGAGCCACGAAAGGGAAAGTAGTCTACCTTTGCGCTCTCAAAGCCGGTGCGACTGCGGAGACAGAGCTGATGCAGGGAGGGCAGGCTCTGTCGGGCAGTGGGGAGCCCCGCGGGATATTCGATTCTGCCGTTGCCGTTGCCGCTGCGGCAGCAGCAGCAGCGGCAGCAGCTTTTTATTTTTTAATTTACTTTTAAAGCAGAATGTTCTTTGCGTGGGACCCCCTGAAACGCGTGGCCCTGTGCAAAAAACATTCTTGCTCAATGGACGGGCCGGCCCTGAGCCTGGGGATGTTACTACTAAGGCCTGAACCTCCTCCTGTCCTTGAGGGAGAAGAGGGACTGGACCTGACATAGCAAGTCAAAGAGTCCCCTTGCTCTCTGTTCTAACCCATCTCTCCTGTTCTCTCTGATACCTCAGCCCCCCACCCTTCCCCACCCGATAGCTGCATTTTTATTTAGGACGGAGAGAAGGTGCTCCTCTTTATTTGCAGTTACCTGTTCGAGTCCAACCTATTCCCTCCTATTTATTTACTTAGAAACATAGAAACATGTCAGCAGAAAAAGACCATATGGCCTATCTAGTCCGTCCTTGCATATCAAATACAATAGTCTCTTTTTTTCTATTAGAGATCTTCTGTGTTTGCCCTATGCTTTCTTGAATTCAGATACTGTCCTCATCTTTACTAACTCCACTGGGAGACTATTCCAGACATCTACCACTCTTTCCATAAAGAAATGCAAATCTATCCCCTTTCACCCTCATCCATGCCCCCTCATTAAAGAGCTTACTTTCAATTGAAAAAGGTTCTTCTCTTGTGCATTTATGCCATGGAGGTATTTAATCATCTCTATCATATTTCCTCTATCAAGCCTTTCCTCTAATGTATACATATTAAGATCTTTAAGTGTGTCTCCATATGATTTATAACAAAACCCACTGACCATTTTAGTCGCCACCCTCTGCACCGACCCCATCCTATTTATATCCTTTTGAAGGTATGGTCTCCAGAATTGCACACAATACTGCAAATGAGGTTGCACCAGACACTTATACAGAGGCACTATCACTTTCTTTTTACTGTTGGCCATTCCTCTACCTGTGAACCCAAGCATCCTTCTGGCTTTTGCCGTCACCTTTTGTGCCTGTTTAGCCACTTTAAGATCATCAGAAACAATCACGCCAAGATCCCGCTCTTCTTTTGTGGACAGAAGTACTTCGCCCCCTACACTGCACCACTCCCTTGGATTTTGGCAGTCCAAACGCATGACCCTGTATTTTTAGCATTAAATCTCAACTACCAAATTCTTGATCATTCTTCAAGCTTAGATAGATCCCTCCTCATGAATGTCTATTCTATTGCAGATTTTGGTTCATTCACAAAGAGGCAAACCTTACCCGACAACCCTTCCGCAATATCACTAACAAAGATGTTAAAAAGAATCAGATCAAGGACAGATCCCTGCAGCACACCACTGATAACATCCTTCTCCTCAGAGTGAGCTCCATTTACCTTTACCTTTTGCCACCTCCCACTCAACCAATTTGTAACCCATTCAGTCACTTTAGGGTCCATCCCTAGGGTGCTCAATTTATTTATAAGTCACTTGTGCGGAACAATGTCAAAGGCTTTACTGAGATCTACATACACCATATCTAGGGCTTTCCCTCAGTCCAAGTCTCTGGTAACCAATGTTCCCTCTAATTTTCTGTAGGCTGTGTGCGCATAAATGTCAGCTGTGTGCAGCTTTTGAAGGAAGGTTAAATTTTTGTGCGCCACATAACGACACTCAGAGTTATATACTTTAAAATTTGACTACACGTCAGAATACAGTATGTACACCACATTGATTTTAATCAAATTAAATGAAAATAGACAATTACTAAATGAAGTGGGAAATTTCTAGTAATTACAATCATAACTTTTAAATTTTAAGACGTCTGTGTTGTTTTCTATTAGAATCAGAGGCGTAATTTTTGTGCGCTCTGTTGTAAAGTATGTGTGCTCGCTCGGCGAGGTGTGTGCGTGCACACATGCGCACAGCTTAGAGGGAACAGTGCTGGTAACCCAGTCAAAAAATCAATCAGATTTGTCTGACAAGATCTACCTCTGGTAAACTCCTGCTGCCTCGGATCCTACAGTCCATTGGTCTCCAGAAACCTCATTATCCTCTGTTTTAACAGCATTTCCATTAATTTACTCATGACAGAGGTCAGCCTAACTGGCCTGTAGTTGTCAACCTCATCCTTACTTCTGCTTTTGTGTAAAAGGACTACATGTGCTTTTCTCCAGTTCCAACCCTAAAGAAGCATTGAAAAGGTCAGTCTGTGGAGCCACTAGAACGTCCCCAAGTTCCTTCAATATTCTTGGATGTATCCCATTCGGCCCCATTGCTTTGTCTACTTTTAGTTTAGCTAGTTCCTCACAAACATAGTCTTCTGAAAATCGTTCAAGATCCCCTTCACTTCTGCTCCTATTTGTGGGTGTTATATGAGGTCCTGCTCCAGTCGCTTCCTCTGTGAACACAGAATAAAAATATTTGTTAAGCAATTCTGCTTTATCCTCATCAATCTCTACATATTCTTTCCCCTTGAGTCTGATAATACCATTTTTGCCCTTCCTTCGCTCACTAACATATCTGAAAAATGTCTCTCCCACTCTCCCCCCATTTTATTGCATTGGCTATCTCTTCTTCATTTTGTATCTTTGCTTTCCTGACTACTTACATAGCTTCTCTGAGTTTTTCAAATATTGATGCTTGTCTTCCTCTCTGTGATCTCTTGTATTTTATGAAGGCCATCCTCTTTTTCTTCACCTTTTCTGCTACTTCATTTGAGAACCTCCTTTTCTTTTTACATTTATTTATCTTTCTAACAAAAAGGTTTGTTGCCCTTAAAATATCCCCTTTCAATTTTGCCTGTTGCTTTTCTACATCCCCCAGCTGTTCCCATCCCTCTAATGATTCCTTGAGATATTGTCTGATCTTGGCAAAGTTAGTTTTCCTAAAGTATAAGACCCTCGCTTTTGAATGGACTTTATCAGCCCTAGTCCTAATACTGAACCACACCATCTGGTGATCACTGAAAGCAAGATGATCTCCCACTATAACATAAGAAATGCTTTCCCCATTGGTAAGCACCAAGTCCAGTATGGCCTCTTCACGTATGAGTTCTGTTACCAGCTGCCAGAATAATTCTCCTGTAGAGAATCCAGGATCTCCTTACTTCTAGATGACACTGCAGCAGGGCTGTGCCAATCAACATCTAGCATATTGAAACCACCTATCAGTAGCACTTCTCCTTTCATGACAATACTGCATACGAAGTGTGACAAAAAAGAAACGAGACTGTGGCAGCCACGCCCATGACTCAATGCCAATTGGCTAACCGCTTATGTCACTGTGTTGTGCAATATCTCACCACTATTCTGCTATAATATTTTTCATCTCTCTCACTCTGTTTTTCTTTTACAGGTTTTTTTGTAGCACATTGCTCCATCACTTTGTCACGCAACTGGAGGTGGCAGATATATGGAGCAAAGAATCAACTTGAAATTTCTGGCTAAGTTGGAGAAGGGCCCAACTGAGTGTCTCCAACTTCTCCAAAAGGCTTATGGAGAAGATGCAATGTCAAGGCCGTGAGTCTCCGAGTGGCACAAACGCTTCAAGACTGGCCGCGAGAAAGTGCAGGATGACTCTGTCAGGATGGCCTTCCACGACAAAGATGGCTGAGAACACTGACAGAGTGAACCAGCTGGTATGGAGTGATCGCAGATTGATGGTGCAGATGATAGCTGAGGAGCTCAGCCTGAACAGGGAGTCAGTGCGGACCATCTTGGTGCAGGAGCTGGGGATGCGGAAGGTGTGTGCCTAGATGGTGCCTAAGCTTTTATCGGATGACCAGAAGGAGCACCGGGTCAATGTTTGTCGAGACTTGCTAGAGAAGATAGGAGAAGATCCAGAATTCGTTGGCTGAGTCATCACAGCAGACAAGACTTGGGTCTTCCAGTACGACTCTGAAAGCAAGAGACAGAGCCCGCAGTCTCGACTGTCATCCAGACCCAAGAAGGCGCGCATGTCCAAATCAAGGATCAAGGTCATGCTGATCGCATTCTTCGACCTGAAGGGAGTAGTCCATCATGAGTTTGTGCCTGAGGGTCAGTCAGTCAACCAGCACTTCTACCAGCAGGTCCTCAATTGCCTCCATGACCGGGTTTGGCACAGCAGGTGGACTCTGTGGAGAGACAAGTCGTGGCTGTTCCACCACGACAACACACATCGCGCTAAGTGTGAGGCAGTTCTTGGCCATCAAACAGATCACAGCTCTCGATCACCCTCCATATTCTCCAGATCTCGCGCCGTGCGACTTCTGGCTCTTCCCCAGGCTAAAGACTGTGCTCAAAGGAACTCATTTTGCCTCTGTAGAAGAGATCAAGGCCACTGTGACGAGGGAGCTGAGGGACCTCAAGGAGGAGGACTTTACCGAGTGCTTCCGTACGTGGTAGAAGCGAATGCAGAAGTGCATTTACTCTGGGGGGGATTACTTTGAAGGGGACAATGCGTAATTTCTCTGTAGATTTTGTAATAAAACATTTATGGGACAGTCTTGTTTCTTTTTTGTCATACCTCGTATGTCTTCTATTAAATGTCCTTCCACTTCTTCTCCCTATGAAGGAGATCTGTATATCACACCAATGCTCATTCATTGACTGCTACACAAATAATTGCTCAAAGCGTGTGCAAATAAAACATGAAAAAAAACTCAACAAGATAACAAGTTAAGAATAAAAAGTATACAAGGTGGCAAGATGGCGGCTGCACACAGGCGTGTGGGAGAATTGTTTCCCTGAGTATGGGCAAATGGAAGGCAAAAACCTGGGCTGCCCCAGCTAAGGTTTTAGGCCTGGGGCATGGTAGAACATCTATGCTGACCCAACCTCCCATTACCTCCTTTTTCGCACTGGAGACTCCCTTGCTGGAAAATACCTCCGGTGGTGCCTTGCTTGAGCCTGCAGTTATAGCTGAGAACTCCTCAGGCTCTCTAGAGGCGATTTCACTATCTCCTGGAAGGAGAGTAGTTACTGGGACTGGCAGTGAGCTTCGGGCTGGCTGTGGCATCTGGCTCTGGAGTAATCAGCTCCGACGCTGCAACTCCAGAAGGGATTGAAAGAGCAGTGGGAGAAGTGGGTGGTGGAGCCATGGCGGCAATCCTAACAGTGCAAGACCCCTCAGGACAGCATTTGGGAGGAGCAGAGAGTTCTGTGGTTATTTCCCCTGTAACTGTGAGTATGTCTTCATCTATAGTTCCGTCTGGGGTTTCTTCTGCTCATCCATTTAAAGTTAGCCTACAGACTGTGTGGGAAGCCATTCAAGGTCTCCAGGCTTCGGTTAATTTGCTATCCCAGAGTTTGGCACAGCATACAACACAGTTTTCTGCAGATTTGGTGCGTTGCCGCTCAGATCTCAATTCTTTGGAAACAAGGACTGGTGCTCAGGATTTAAAAATTAAGGCTTTGGAGTCTCAGAATGTGGCTCTTGTGAAGGATAATTTGGCAATGCAATTGAAAATGGAAAGCCTGGAGAACACTGATCAACTTAGGAATCTTTGGTTATGGAATTTTTCAAAATCTGCTGCTTTTTTCCCCCCTATGAAATGTTCAAGAAGCATTTGTCTGAGTGTTTAAGAGTTCCTGAGCAGTCTGTCCCACGACTACTAGTGTATATTATACTGTATTCCGCATGGGAAAGTTCCCTCTGATGGGTTGCAGGCTTCTAGAATGGACCTTTAACATTATGGACATTCTTGAGCATTCGGTGGAGGAAGAGGGGCAGAAAGCTACTTTGTTACTGCAGTTGGCCCTGGATATTGATCGTGACTATCTTTTGAAGTTGTTTTTCAAGTATAGAGATGTTTTGTTTATGAACTGTAAAATACGCATGTTTCCGGATGTTGCTATGAACACCCAGTGGCACAGGAGACTATTTCTATTGCTCCAACCACAAGTACTTCAGCTTGGGGCTAGCTTTAGGTTACGTTATCCTTGTAAATGTTTAGCTGTTTTTCAGGGCATAGATTTATGTTTTTTGAACCTACACTCTAAACAGCTTTCATTTCCTCTAGATAGAACCATAGTCAACTCTTCTCCTCCCTTGGATTTGAGATCAATACTCTTATGAAGAAAGGGGCTGGGGGGGGGGGGGGGCTGTTGCTGCTGTCCTTTTTTCTTATGTTTCTTTTTTCCTATAATGTATCTCTGATTTGTATTCACATCCCCAGTTATTGTGGACTATTATGAGCTGTTAACTTGTTTATATTTCCTGATGTTTGTGCACTTTATGTTTCCTTTGGCTCACTTCTGTAAGCAGTTTTTCCTGCTGTATTTGAAAATAAATATAAATTTTTTAGAAAGTATACAATACATCAATCCCCCCCTACCCACTCTCCCACAGTCATGGCAATCTCACAACCTGAATATTTCTAACATACCAAAAGCCTGACAAAAAAGATATGTTTTCAGACCCCCAAAGATATTTTCTCACGTCTGAAATATGCCGCAAATGTACTGCAAGTGAGTTCCACAACAATGGAGCCTGTACAAAAAAACGCATGCTGGAATAAACCCTCCTTATGCATAACCCAAACAGAAGGTAGCCATTTTTGAAATGAAGGGAATGCCGTGGGACATACCACTGAATAGACAGATTCAAATAGAAGGAGCAAGATTATACAGTTTGAAGTGTGGTGAGACTTGAAACCTGCTGCTCTACCTTAGGATTCCTGTGTCTACAGTTCACAATGTTATTAAGAAGTTTTCTGCTCATGGAACTGTCAAGAACCTCCCAAGATGTTGTGGGAAGAGGAAAATTAATCCAAGAAGTCTTTGAAGACCAGTGCGAACTGTTCGAAAAACACCACATACAACATCCAAAGAGCTTAAGGCCAATCTGGAGCAATCTGGAGTGGTGGTTTCAACTTTCACCATACGCTGCGCACAAAACAAAGAAGGATTTCATGAGCAAAAGATAAGGAGGACCTCACTGCTCAAAGCCAGACATAAAAAAGCACGCCTGACCTTTGCCCAAACCCACCTTAAGAAACCACAATCTTTCTGGGAAAACATTCTGTGGACAGATGAAATCAAACTTGAGCTCTTTGGCAGTGCAGACCAGCGATACATTTACAGGCGAAGAAATTAAGCTTATAAGGAAAAAAAAAACACCCTTCCTACAGTTAAATCTGGTGGAGGTTCCATAATGTTGTGGGTCTGTTTTGCTGCCTCAGGAATTGGAGGCCTGGAATGTATTAAAGGAATCATGAAGTCAGAGGCTACCAAAGTATGTTGGAGTGAAATGTGCTACCTAGTTTCAGAAAGCTAGGTCTGGGTCAAAGGTCATGGGTCCTCCAGCACGACAATGGCTCAAAACATACATCACAAAAGTATAAAAGAATGGTTAAAAAGAAAGAAATGGACTGTTTTAAACTGGCCAGCAATGAATCTTGATCTTAATCCAATTAAGAAATGATAATTACACTTACCTGGTAATTGTAGTTCCTTTAGTGACGACAGTTCAGTCCTCTACCTCTGGGTTGTCAATCTCTTCCTGCAGCTAGGAGACTGGTTTGTCAGAATGATGACATCACGGGATATAGCCTGCTACACTTCCATCTGCATCCCAGTGTAAACTATAACAAAGCAGACTCAAAGGAGCAATCAATAAGTAGCAAAAAACAGAAACACAATTGTACTAGCATGGAGTTCCCCCCCCCCACGGGCAGGCTTTCTTACCTCCTGCCCTATCATAGGGAGAGCACCCGAAGAAGAGCTAGTAACGAAAACAGACTCACCTGTAACTCTCTACTGCTCGGCACGAGGCCCGAAACCTGCGACAAATATCCGGGCGGGATGGAGGACTGAACTGTCGTCACTAAAGGAACTACAATTACCAGGTAAGTGTAATTATCATTTCCTTAGCGTTCCTCCAGTTCAGTCCTCTACCTCTGGGAAGTACCAGAGCAGTAATCAATGGGAGGGACCCTTCCAGCCGGCCGACAAGACGGCCGAGCCGAAACGAGCATCCGAAGCCGCAGCTACATCCAACCGGTAGTGCTTACTGAACGTATGCAGAGACGACCAAGTCGCCGCCCTACAAATGTCCCCCGGAGGGACCAAACAGTGCTCCGCCCAAGAGGACGCTTGCGCTCTACTGGAATGCGCTCTCAAACCCACCGGCACCACGCGCCCCCGGAGCAAATACGCGGAAGCAATTGCTTCCTTAATCCAGCGGGCGATAGACGCCTTAGCCGCCGCCTCGCCCCGACGAACACCTCCGAAGAGAACAAACAGGCGCTCCGACTTGCGGAACGACTCCGTGGCCTTCAAATACTGACGTAGAGCCCTCTTCACATCGAGCCGCCGAAGACCCCGATCCGCGGAACCGCCCCCCAACTCCCCTAGAACAGGCAAGCAAACCACCTGATTCAGATGAAAAGGGGACACGACCTTAGGCAGAAAGGACGGAACCGGACGCAAAATCACCCGTTCCTTAGAAAAGGAAAGGAAAGGTTCACGGCAAGACAACGCCTGCAGTTCCGAAATTTGACGAGCGGAACAAATAGCCACCAGAAACACCGTCTTGAGCGTGAGATCTTTCAGAGACGCCCGACTCAAGGGTTCAAAGGGCGACTCGGCCAGTGCCGTGAGCACCAGATTCAGATCCCACGGGGGAACAGCCACCCTGCGCACCGGCCGCAGTCGGACCACCGCCGTGAGAAAACGACGCATGTCAGGATGAGAACCTAACGGACGGCCATTGACCTTGCCCCGATAACAGGACAAAGCTGCCAACTGAACCCGCAAGGAACTGGCAGCAAGACCCTTGTCAAAACCGTCCTGCAGAAACTCCAAGATGGCAGGAATGGAGGCCGAGTTCGGCCGAACCCGATGCTGGGAACACCAATCCTCAAACACACGCCATACCCGAACATACGCCAAGGACGTGGACTGCTTACGCGCCCGTAGCAGGGTAGACACCACCGCCGACGAATAGCCCTTCTTCAGGAGCTTAGCCCTTTCAATGGCCAAACCGTAAGCGAGAACCGATCCACCTGCGGCATGAACAGGGGCCCTTGAAGCAACAGGTCCGACCAGGCTGGCAGCCGCCACGGCACCCCGTCCAGCAGACGGAGCATGTCCGCGTACCAGGGACGCCTGGGCCAATCGGGAGCCACCAACAGCACCCTCCCCGCATGTGCCCCGATCTTTTGAACCACCCGGCCGATCAGGGCCCAGGGCGGGAAGACATAGAGGAGGCCCCCCTCCGGCCACCGGCGAAGGAGGGCGTCGATGCCCTCCGACATCCGTTCGCGCCTTCTGCTGAAGAAACGACCGACTTTTGCCGACTGAAAGGTCGCCATGAGATCCATGACCGGCATTCCCCAGCGTCTGACTATTTGCCGAAAGACCGCGGGATGCAACTCCCACTCCCCGGCATCCACGTGGACTCTGCTGAGGAAGTCCGCGGTGACATTGTCCTTGCCGGCGATGTGTGCCGCTGAAAGCGCAGTCAAGCGGAGCTCGACCCACGCGAAGAGCCTGTCGGCCTCCGCCTCCATCGCCGCACTTCCTGTGCCGCCCTGCCGATTTATATACGCCACCGTCGCCGAGTTGTCGGAGAGCACCCGTACGGCATGGTCGCGCACCAAATCCTCGAACGCCTGGAGGGCCCGAAACACTGCTCGAAGTTCCAAACGATTGATCGTCCACGAGGCCTCCAGAGGAGACCAAACCCCCTGCGCAAAGTGGCTCTCGCAGTGAGCCCCCCAGCCCGCAAGGCTGGCGTCCGTCAGCAATGGAAGCCACTCTGGCTGGTCCAGCGACAAACCCCTCGCTAGCGACGAGGGACAAAGCCACCACTGAAGGGACCTCCGAACCGGCTCCGGACAAGGTAGCTGTGTACTCAGCGAATGCTGTTGATGCGACCAACGACGAAGAAGCGCTCGTTGCAGAGGCCTCATATGAAACCGGGCCCAAGGCACCGCCTCCAGCGTCGCCGCCATTGTGCCCAGCACTCGGAGATAATCCCATGCCGAGGGAGCCGACCCCGAGAGAAACTGCCGCACCAGGGACCGCAACCCCTCGGCTCGGTGGTCCGGCAGGAACACTTGACCCTTGAACGTATCGAACCGGACCCCCAGATATTCGAGAACCTGAGTGGGTACTAACCGACTCTTGGTCGGGTTGACCACCCAACACAGATCCTGTAAGAAACGCACCACCCTGTCCGTCACCCGGAGACTTTCCTCCGCAGACTTGGCGCGAATCAGCCAATCGTCCAGGTATGGGTGGACCAGAATGCCTTCCTTGCGCAATGCCGCCGCGACCACGACCATTATTTTGGTGAACGTCCGGGGCGCCGTCGCCAAGCCGAACGGCAGGGCCTGAAACTGGTAGTGGCCCCAGGGTAGGGCAAACCGCAGAAAACGCTGGTGAGCCTCTCGAATGGGAATGTGCAAGTACGCTTCCGAGAGGTCTAGCGACGTCAGGAATTCCCCTCGGCGTACGGCCACTATGACGGACCGCACAGTTTCCATCCGAAAGTGCGGCACCCTCAAGCACCGGTTGACCCCTTTCAGGTCGAGGATAGGCCGCAATTGGCCGCCCTTTTTGGGCACCACGAAATAGATGGAATAGCGACCCAAGCCGTAATCGGCCTTGGGAACCTCCACGACGGCTCCCAGACGAAGAAGCCGGTCCAGGGTCTCGCGAACCGCTGCCACCTTCGCGGGACCCCGGCAAGGCGACATGACAAAGGCTTCTCGCACGGGCCGGGCCAGCTCCAAGGCATAACCGTGCTGGATGATTTCCAACACCCACTGATCTGAGGTGATGAGGGTCCAGGCCGGCAGAAACTCCCGCAACCGACCTCCAATGGGAGGCTCCACCGCCGGGACCCGCCTCGCTTCATTGGGGCTTACGGGACGCGGGTGCTGGGAGAGAGGAGAATCCGCGACTCGCTCCCCGGAAGCCTCGAAACCCCTGGCCCCTCGAGGGAAACCTCCCCCTTTGGGAACCAACCGGTCGCGGGGAACGGAACTTCCTAAAGTCCCGAAAGGACCCCCGACCACTCGGAGTGGACTTAGCCTGCTTGGGCTTGTCCTCGGGCAGACGGCCCCCTTTAGACTCACCGAGGTCCTTCACCAACTTTTCCAAATCGTCCCCAAACAGCAAACCCCCCTTAAAGGGAAGCTTACTGAGTCGGGACTTAGAAGGGCCGTCCGCTGCCCAATTACGCAGCCACAACGAGCGACGGGCAGCCACCACGGAACCCGTGCTATTGGCCAGCGCTCGAATCAGGTCATAATGTACATCAGCCAGGTAGGCCGCACCCGACTCCATACGATCCAGCTCTTTCACCTCCTCGAGGTCAACATGCGGGGATTGACGCAGCCGTTGGGCCCAGCGCAAACAAGCCCTGGCCACCCAGGCCCCGCAAATAGAGGCTTGGAGCGAAAGAGAGTTTGCCTCAAACACCTGCTTGAGCAGACCGTCAACTTTATGGTCTTGGGGATCCTTCAAGGCTGCACTCCCCTCCACCGGGATGGTGGTCCGTTTAGTTACAGCCGCCACCAGGGCGTCTAGGCGCGGCGCCCGAAAACGATCCTTAGCCGAGTCCGCCAGAGGGTATAACCTGCTCATAGCACGAACGCCCCGGAGACCCGCCTCCGGCTTGTCCCACTCATCCTGAATCATCCGCTCGACCACCCGGTGTAGTGGAAACACCACCTGAGTCTGTCGCACCGCCTGGATGACTGGATCCTCCAATTCGTCCTCCACGGCTGGAGGGGGAGCCAAATGCAACATCTGCAAAGCCTCCGAAATCAAGGCAGGCAACTCCTCTCTGCGGAACACCCGGACAACCTTGGCTTGCTCTTCGGGCTCCAGTATTTCGCCTTCTTCCAGGTCCTGTGAACCCTCCTCAGGATCCCAGTCCGGGTCCGCGGATTCCAGCCAGGCACCGTCCGACGGGTCCGCGAGCCGTGCGCGCTTCGGAACCGACGGCTCCGCGACCGCCGTCCCTTCCGCTAGCAACTGCGGAGGCTGAGACGCAGGGGAAACTGAGCGCGTCCGCTTGCCTTGCTGGCGCAGACAAAAGGCTTGATGTAGAAGAAGGACAAACTCGGGAGTGAAACCAGAGACGTCGGAGGACGGCGGAGCTGCGGATACCCCGGAGGGTCCCGGCAGCGGCTCTAAATCGTGCTCCTGCTCCAAAATCTGCAGGGGCTCAGCCGCCGCCCCCGTTGTCTCCCCTTGCGCCTCCTGAGACTCAGGAGCCGCCATCTGAAGTTCCACCTCTGAGGAAAGGGCCACGCAGCCCCGGCACACTCCGGTGTCAGTGACCGGGCCTCTGCGGGCTCCACACACCAGGCACAGAGGTCGGGTAGCCATGCGAGACCCCGTGGGATCCCTAAGAACTGGGGCAGGCAGACTCCCTTTATCCGCGGTTTCTCCCTTGTGGTGTTTTTTTTTTTTTTTTTTTTAACTTTGAAAAAGCTGGAGTTGCCTGCTAAGGAGGAAGGAAAAACCCCCGCAGCCCCCCCGCTCCCCGGGAACCCAGAGGACCGTTTGTAGAGGGCTGAAGACCAAAAGGCAACAAATCAATAAATTAAAAAAAAAGAAACAAAATTAACTAATTAAAATAATTAAAATAATCAAACTCAAACAGTGCCGCAGAGCCCCGATAGCCAAAAGGGGAGGGGATGCTCCGCCACGCGGCTGCCGCGCGGCCCACAAAATGGCCGCCGCAAATGACAGCCGCGAAGAAAAAGGGCGCCAACACACAGCGACGAAGTTATCCTGTCGCAAAAAACGTGGCGTGCCCCGAGAAAAGCAGCCTGATACCGGCGAAACACTTACCGGTCAGGTCTGCTCTGCAATGTGTGGAACGCGGGGATCCTTCCGGGCTCTACAGCCGCGACAGCAGCCAATGAGGCAGAGACAGCCCGACTGCAGCACCGGGATACCGGCAGTCAAGTAAGGCTCACCCCCGTAGCGTCTGGAGGGTGAGACTCCTGAGCCAAGTCAAGCAGAGGAAGGAGGTGCAAAGCGATCTGAGCCCGCAGACCCCCCCCCCCCAGACAGAAAACTGTAGTAGTGCTACAGGCAGGAATCAAGAAGGCTATAGAGTCCTTTTTTTTTTTTTTTTTTTTTAAAGTGGCACCCACTAACTAATCAATCCCTTAACTACTCTCAAAAAAATCTACGCTCCTTATCCACTACTCCTTAAAGAGCCTCTCCTCAAGGCTCGCCAAACTCCTCCTGCTGCAAGGAGACTGGTTACACTGGGATGCAGATGGAAGTGTAGCAGGCTATATCCCGTGAAGTCATCATTCTGACAAACCAGTCTCCTAGCTGCAGGAAGAGATTGACAACCCAGAGGTAGAGGACTGAACTGGAGGAACGCTAAGGAACCTTTGGAAAGAGCTGAAACCTGCCATTGGTATAAGGAATCCTGGAAACATTCCTGAGGTGGAACAAATCACAGCTGAAGAGTGGGAGAAACTACCAGCAGATAGATGTATGAAACATAGATGGCTACAAGAAACGCTTGGAGGCTGTCATTACTGCCAAGGGTTATATATATATATATATATTTTCCCTCAGAAATGACTACATCTAAGTTGCACAGACATCTTTTTTTTGTATACCTTTGAACATACTAATAAAATATTATGATGATATACAGTTGGAATATTTCCAATTATTTCTCAAGATATTGAACACAACATACCTAAAATGCAAGGGTGCCATTGCCAATAATATTGACTACAACTGTATGCTTGTGTTTTAAACTCAGAATCCCCCTGGGAAATAAGTGATTTTACTGAGGCATAAATCTTTCTTGGAGTTTGTCAAGCACAGACACTCTGGAAATCTTTACCTGCAAAAGCTACGGAGGCATCAAAAGAGGTCATCAAAAATTAGGGCATTAGTAGCTGTCAGCAATAATTAACAGTGAGTATATATATAGGAGAAGAAGCAGATGTTTCTAGACATGCATAGACAAAGAGAGAAATCTGATGGATGTAACGAAGTACAGCAGGGCTTCCCAAGCATGTCCTAGGGGCCCAACATCTCAGGTTTTCAGGCTATCCACAATGAATATGCAGGTGATAATGCATATGATTGATACCACAGAGGCAGTGCTTGCAGATCTATCTCATGCATATTCATTGTGGATAGCCTGAAAACAAAGTTGTCTATGGGGTTCCCAGGACAGGTGTGGGAAGCCCTGGAGTACAGCATGATAGAGAAATGGCTTATGTACAATATTTCTAAGCTCCTATACCATAGTCAGTACAAGTGTTCCTGGAGTTCCAAGTAACTGCAGGGGCTAAAATGTATGAAAAACTGTGAAGAGGTTAATGTATACAGTAAAAGGTGAGAGGAAGGCACAGATAAGAAAGAATGTCAGGATTTAATTACTGAGCAGAGATCTGCTTTAATACTCAGGAGAGGTATGACATGGACTTAATCTTTCTTTTTCCAAAGTCCAGCCTTAATAACAGTGCAGGAGAGTTGATAATAAAATGTATGTGGAAAAGAAATATAGGCTAGTGCAACAGAAATTAGGAGATGACGGGACTTGGGTTAGTTTGGGCTTTTCATCTTTCAGTTATCTGAAAATCACACTTACTCGGGAGATTAAAGACTGGATTTGGGAATGATTCTAAGAAATCAATTTACATGGAACCTATGCTTGTGCCCCTTCTGAAATACTAAAAGCCCCCTGTGTGTACTCATCTAATGTGCACACATCCTTCTTTGCTTTCCTTCCTGCTTGGACCTAGCCTTTATTGGCAACATTGCTCATGGTTCCAGCTGCTGGGCCACAAGTCTTCTCTGGCCGGAAGCGCCACTCAGTCATCATAGAATAATGCTGGTCTGTTCTGATTTTGAACACTGTCAAGGGGGTAATTTTATAACAGGGCACCTAAGTGAAAAGTCAAAAAAATACCAACTTTAAGCCTGTTTTATAAAACAGGCATCCAGGACCAGACCCAAGAGCACACAGATTCACACCTGCTCCAAAGATGGTGTAAATTTTGTTAATATATTCTCTGTGTGTACCTGCAGATTTTATAAAATGCACACTGCAACTCTGCCTTTGCTCTGCCAAACCATGCTTTTGGGAACACTTGCCCACAGTCCACAAAAAAAGACCTGCAATCTGCTGGCGCGTGGATGTGGCCACACAATTTTATAAAAGGTCTTTTCTGCATGTAAAACAGGAAAGCCTTTATACAGTTACCCCCCCCCCCTCCCTAATACTAGGAGTGCAGGAGCTAATTCAGATGGAGCATGCCATCCCCCAGACAGTACACAAGAGGGCATGATGCTGTTTATCTTTGGGGGGGGTACAATGCTGGAAAAGAAATATATGCTATTTATTTATCAATAGCACTTCTGATAACAGAAATAAACTAAGGGGTATGTTTACTAAAGTGTGTTAGTGCGATTCGCGTTAGGAGCCGCGGTAAAGACAGAAACACCAAATAAGGACATGGGCGGTACATCGTTACCGCTAACGCGCGTTCCAAAAACTAACGAGCGTTACAGGGCGCCGTGGCGCGTTACCGCGCGTTAAGCCTAAGAAGGCGTACAGACACAAATCACTGAAACAGAGCTGTAGCACAATGGTTCCATCACAGACCGCTGATACAGGCCGCATGGGTTTGAGTCCCCAGTGTGCCTAATGCAGAAGGCTGGCCCAGGCATCACCCTGTACAGTACGTAGTGAATGAGAAGGCAAGTTTTTTGTTTATTTCCAGTAGTGTTGCCAGCAAACACACCCTCACAGTGGCGTAACCAAAGGTGCTGCAGAAGGCACCCTACAATGCACCACACAGACTACATTATAAAGTGCACTGTCCGCTGAGGCACACCAAAAGCTGGCTTCCTCGACATGGCTGCCATTTGCTCTGACTGTATCAGTGCTGCGTAGCCACGTGCGTTGGTGGGGGCGTATCCACGTGCATTGGTGAGGGCGTAGCCACGTGCGTTGGTGGGGGCGTATCCACGTGCGTTGGTGAGGGCATAGCCACGTGCATACCCACATGTTGTTATGGGCGTGTCACCGCACGTGGATACGTGCGTTGGTTCCGGCGTGGGCGAGCGTTACTACGTGCGTTGGTTCAGGTGTGGGCACTGTAGATTACATATCCTTGAGGGTGTATTGCACCTAACATTAATTCTACCATCTCTGATTGTGCTGGCCTATTGCCTATCAGAGCCTGTGAGCAGGAGCTGGACTTTACAAACCCCACTTCTTAGTACTGCTGCTACATTTTGCAGCATCGGCATCATGTTTTATACCACCTTCTGCTGCACACATCTCACATTAGGGTGCATTCACATTCCTTTGGCTAGATATGTCCTCAATGTGGAGATGTATCACACAATTTTAATGCCCCTTTTGTTTAGAGGGATTGCGGAGGGTGTGTGGTGGGAACGGCACAGGGGGAGTCCCTGATTAGTTATATGTCGGGGTGGCATTGGAAGCAATGGAGAGCTTGTGTGTATTTAACAGAGGGGCTTCATTTCACCACGCAGTCCATCTGCAGGGGTTCACAGGGTTGGATTGGAGCAGTCACACCCATGATGCACTGCACATGCAAATCAGCAGTGTACAGATGGTCATATGTTGCGGTTCCCCCCCCCCATCACCTAGGGCTAATGGGGGTCCTGACCATGTGCAGCCCCACAGCACCTCTGCATAGTAGGGGGAACAATGTGTGGCACTGGTACAGAGTAACCACAGACAGACACATTGTGCGGTTACTGTGACCACCCTGAGTTTGAGGTGGGGTGGCCAGCAACAGGTCCACAGCACCTTTCAGGAATGTCATACCCCCTGCTGCAGGTCCCCATCAGTGTGTTGTCTGTAGTTCCATTGGACACACCGTGGTTACATCGGTGTCCTGCTGTATGTCTCGCTCATGTCTAGTCTATATGGGCAATTATGCACCCAAAATAGTGCATATCCGGTGTTGGTGGCATGGTTACCTGCTGTTGGGGGGGGTGTTTATGATCCACCACACAACCCACCCTCCGGGGCTCAGGGTGCAGAACAGGTTCAACCACCAATAGATCCACAGTCTACCTCACTGCAATGGTAGCAGTAGAGGGGTCTATCATCCCCAGTCCTGTTGGGGGACAGACAGAGCGCTACACATCCTTAGGTCATTAGTCGACAAATGGCAGGCTTGGAAATGCACAGCTGCCCCCCAACATTATCTGACATTCTCCAGCAGCACGCCTCCAGCCGCTGCACCCTGCGAGGTGTTACAGCAAGACACATACTAGCTGCAGACAGTCTCCCAGCTAGTCCAGAGTGCATGGTCCTGGATGAGATGCAGGCACCCAGAACAGGGGTGTCAGCATACCCACCAAGCAGATAAGTCACTGATTGGGCCCCAAAAGGGAACCCATATATATCACATGAGAGAAATGCCATAGAGCACTATGGGGGAACCTAGCCATGCAGTGGTCACTGCTCAGTCAGGGTGAGAGTGACCTCCCAGCAGGACATGCTATGGCCACCCTGTTTGTGCAGGTGGAGGCCGGGCACTACAATGTCCGAACCATTGCCCTATGCCTTGAGATGATGCAGCCAGGTCAGGCCACCCTATTCAGCCTATTCCCACAGTACCTTGCTCCTCATTATGCACATTGGCAGGCCAATACTGGCAACAGTGCTAGCACTGCGGGCTGGGGGGGGGGGGGGGGGTTTGCCGACACCGCCCACTTGATAGACAGACACACACTCCCCACACCTATGCCACCATTGTGCAGCTATGGTGGTGTTGGCCAGCCCTGCCCCCCCCCCCCCAACGATCCGGGGCACAGGGCAGGAATGGCTGTGGTACGCAAACCTGTAGGTGTCACTGCACAGGTTGGTAAACACTGTCAGACACAGGACCTGTAGCACACTCCACAGACATCAGAAAGGTTGCTATGCTGCAGCTCACTCAGAGAAAACTTGTACTTGAGCTAGGGATTGCTATCTGCCAGTAATCATAGCAACCTTTTTTAAGATGTGTACCCTATTCTGAGGTTTATGGTGGCATTACTATGGTATGCAGGTGCTCGTATTGGAAGATGCACGCAAAGCCCAAAGTCCTGCCTCTCCAGGTGGCTTTGGATGATGGGGCCTGTGGGTGCGGGTGTGTCTGCCCCTGTTGGCTGCTGCTTTACGGCAGTGTTTCCCAACTCCAGTCCTGGTGTGCCAAACACTGTTCAGGTTTTCATGCTGTCCCTCATGGCTATGCAAGAGATACATCTGCATACCATGGGGGTGGTGCATAGATATGCAGCACAGGCATCTTTATTAGAGGCAGCATGGAACCTGAATGGTGTTTGGCCCTCCAGAACTGCATTTGGGAGACTCTGCTGTAGGTAATGCGCCTGTTTATGGAGTCTGTGGTCTGTAGGGTAAAATGTAGGTGTTTTGGGCATGTTTAAGTCATCTGCAAATAAGGTTCTGTCTGTATTAGGACTTTATAGTAGTGGGTAAAATATGCGGAGTGGGTTGGCGGAATCCACAGCTGGGACTTGAACCTGTGACCTTCTGCTTCTGATTACAGTGGTTTTGTGCACTGCACCACCATGTTATCACAGAGATGGTGCATTCCCTGGTGGTACCTTGACATGTGCCGCCTGCGGCCCTCTGTATCCCCTTCTCCAGCATCTGTCCAGTTGCCATTCCAACATGCACGCCCTGCTGTTGCGGGACATGTGCATGCCATAGGCACCCTGTCTGGTGGTGGAGGAGACCCTGAGCAGCGCTATTTCACTGTGGGTCTATTCACCTTGTCTGGGGACGGATTATAGACCCTTCCACGGTTTCCATCTGTTCTATGGAGCTTACTCGGGGGGGGGGGGGGTGTTTCTCATTGATTCCACTGTTGACCAACTTGGTTAATGTTTTTATCCAGTTTGTTGGGGTCATTTTCAGTGTTTCTGTGCCCTTTTGTTCTGTGCACATGTATCACACTTATCACTTTCTTTGGGTTTTCCTGCCTGGGCTGTACATTGCTGACACCTAAATAGTTTCTCTCCCCTTTAATGTGCCTTTAACGGCAGGTTTTCATTCGCGTTGGATTTGAGCTCTGAAATTCAGCGCGTTGGTGTGAGGGAGGCCTCTCCCCGCCCATTCTCCGCCCATTGACCCCTTCTCTCCGCCCTCTCTCCACCTTCTGCGTTGTTTTACCGCGCCGCGGGGCTTTACGATCGTTAACTACAGTTAACGCTCGTAGTATGACATTAACGCTCGTTGGCGCGTGATTACGCACGTTATACTGCACTTACGATCGTTAACGTCGTACAACGCGCGTTATTCACGTTTACCGCACTTTAGTAAACATACCCCTAAGTCTGGTATCAAAAGAAACTACAGTCGGGAGTAATGGAGCATCATGAGAGGTACGTAAACACCTCCCAGAACGGAGGTCAGGAATCTAAGGGGTTGATACATATTCAGTGGGGGCAGCAGCGCTTTTAAAGCGTCCGACTGCTGCCACTGAAAATAAAACCAGATATTCCGTGCTGGAGCCTATGTGCCATCCAGCGCTGAATATCCAGTTTCGCCAGTGATTGCGGTAGCTATCTGGTCAGCGGCAATATTGAGCCCCTAACTGGATATCTAAACCTCATAAAGTTCGAACAGCCCTTGACCTGTCTTAACTTTATGCAGTTTAGCAATCCAGTTAGCGGTTCTATATCACTACTGACCAGACAGCTGCCGCAATCATCTCCATTCTGCCCACAGACTATCCCAGATTTAACCAGGCATCTCTCCTGAAGTCTGTGAGGCTATTCAATGCCGCTGAATATCAGGATTGTCAGGGTTTAGTCGGTGAGCAAGTCTTGCTTTGAACAGGGCCAGCCCCAGAATTAGTTCAAGGTGTTGGCGCCCTAAGCAAATATTAAGCTTTACGCACACACATCGGCCTTGTTTGCTGAATGGTTGGGCGAGCTCTGCTTTTGAATATCACCCCCTGGAGTTCTAATACTGACTCTGCCACTATTAACTCAGACTCAGAGAAATGCTAAGATTTCCAGACAAGCATTTATGGTACCCCCCCCCCCCCCCTGCTTATTTTTAAAGGCCCTGAAGCAATAGCTGGATTTACAATACATACTGGAGAGTTAAGATTTACACATCAGTGCAGCCATGGTGTAAACACCATCTGCCCCTACCTGAAGAAAATAATATACACAATAACAGAAAATCATGAAAAGAATGTCAAAGTGATGAATGAATCAGGAACATTCTGGAAAGAACTGAGAGTTTCATTTGGAGAACTGTAAAGGGAATGTCGGTTATGATCAAGAAATCTAATACATTATTGCCACAGGACATTGTGGAAGCCAACGGTTAGGAAGGTGTATCAGTCAGAGATGTGGCATGAATTAGGAGGGAAGGCCAAACCTCAGAGGCATGGCCTGGAGGGAGAAGTCTAAGAATCAAGCATGGTGTGAAGTCAGAGCAAGACCATGAGTCAGAGGCATGGTGAAAGGACAGAGTAAGAGGTATATTGTGACATTAGAAAGAAGACAAGTCTTCCTGAAAATGGGACTAGCTCTGAACCATAACAAAGTAATTAAAAAATATATTTAGCTCACGCCTTCAAAATGAAAGACCAGGATATATGAAGGCAAAGTAATACCGAGTCTCTGGTTGATTCATCTTGATGTCTGGCATCAGCTCTCTTGGCTGTGGACAGTGGAATGTATAGGAACTTGATGAACTTCTAAAACTGTTTTGAGCAGAGGCGTGGAGGACTGAAAGATGACATTATTTAGCTGATTTACCACTCCCAAGGGTAATTTGTAAGATGAATTTCCAACAATTATTTTGTGCTTTACTTACTAGACATGGAAATAACTGAGCTCCTGCTCCCTAAATAGTGGGTAATATCTTTTTCAGGATATTTGAGCATTGAGCAAATGGCATATCAAGAATTCAGTTCTACACAGTGACAGAAGAATTGTCAGCAAATAAGAGCGTCTTGGGCCACTCTGTCTACCCAATTACCCTGTTTGTCATCACAGAAACTGCTTAATCCTCAAACAGTAATTTCCTTCCTTTGCCCTTAATACCACTCCATGTGTGCTTGAATTCTGTCAATGGTATGGCTGTAATCACCCCCAACATCCACTCAGCAAAAAAAAATTTCTTCAGATTTCCTCCAACTCTCCCTCCTCAACACTAGTGTATCACAATCCCTTACTCTATAGAAAATGCTACCTGCCAATACTCTACTGAAGCCTGCTGGATAGTTACTTAAATATTTGTATCATAACTTTGCTGTTTCCCATGTACAATAATAAATTGTACTATGACATATGTTGACTGCAGACAACCTGTAGTAGTCTTTATCAGTGTAAGTCATACAGTTTTACATTAAATATTATGACAATTTTTCCCTTCCATCTGTCTGTTTTTAAATAAATTCCACGTTGGAGAATACCACCCTGGCTGCACATCAGGAGACGCTCTTTGGGGCTTAGAGACACTTCAGTTGCTGCACTCTTTCTCTCATTGTCTCTCTGTGAGTCTACTACTAGGCACTGTACTGGAGACCACCAGACCATTGTACCATAGTTCTGAAGAACTTGGAGATAGTCAGAGGCAGACAAACAAGATTCTTATTCATTTAGTATTAGTATTAGCTCACACTTTTCCAATGGTAGTTCAAGGCAAGTTACACTCAGCTATATAGGCATTTCCCTGTCTATATAGACCTTCCAACCTAAGTTTGTAACTGAGGCAATGGAGGGTTAAGTGACTTGCCCAAGGCCACAAGGAGTGCCTGTGGGATTGCTGGTTAGCAGGCTGCTGCCCTAAGCACTAGGCTTCTCCCCCACGCCATGGAAATTTATGAATAGAATATGAATATAGATATGGCAAAGTAGGACAAACTTTACAATGACCTGAAGCCTTTTATCACTGAAGTGAATATGATTTCACTCGTGGTGATTTTAATGCTACAACTGTTGCAGACCACTAAATACGGCTGGACATTATTGGGAAAAAATGTCCTGGGAACATGGACTCTTTCGCTGTGAAAGTGCACCAAGCACAAAGAGCTCATTACTCATAGGGATGTGCATTCATTCTGAAATGACAGGAATTATAAAATAAAACAAAAAAAAACTCTTAATCAAATTCATTTCTATTTCATTTTCTGTCATTTCATTTTTAGTGGGCGCTATTTGTGCATAGAGACCAATTCCCATCGGGGCATGTCCGGCCCATCCAGTTGTCTAAAACAGGATGGGCCAGTCCTGCACCTGATTCTGATCTCGCGGGGGCTAGACATCCCCATGGGATCAGAATTGGGTGCAACCGGCCTGGACGGGCAGGCCGTGCCCCAATTCCCAGCTGCTGTACACTCTGTTTTCACTCCATCCAACCAAGCTGGAGCACCTGCATAGAGCCCCAGTGACATGGTGTCCCGTCGCCATGGCACCAGGATGCCATGCAGGTGTTCTGATCCCCCGCTGTACCTCAATGTTGGATTCCCCACTGCCTGAACCCCAAATGGGCCTGTCGAAGCTAGGATCGGGCTGCCGGGAACTGCTGGAAGTGTCCGACTTGGCCGGGGAGGTCTGCTGGTGCCACTATCCAGCAACGCCGGGACTTATTCCACCACCAAAGTGGAATAAATCCCCCGTCCATCTCTGCCAGCCCAGACATATAGAGCCGTGACTAGAATCAGCCCTGTATGTCCGGGTCAGGGTCCCACCTCCGCCCTGCCCTCGCTCCTCCAACAGCCCTCCCCCTCTCACCCCCGTCCGGAGCTCTCCGCACATCTCCTGTGTACGTGCGGGGAGCTCCTACACCAGCATCGGGTATAGGTGAATAGCGGCGGCTGGACGTCCATGTCGGATGTCCAGCACCCAATATTTGGGATCAGAATGACCCACATTGCACCTGCTAAAACTGAAAATGAAAAGAAAAATGAAATTAAGCCATGAAAAAGAAAAACCTAGAGTACCCCAGGAAATGAAACACCCCTTTTGTGCACACCTCTAATAAAAGCAAACTAATCACAGCAAACTAGCAACAGTCTTGAGTCAGCCAGTGCGACTGTGAGATGCTGACCCTGTGGGACAGAGGCAACTGTGGATCGCTCCGGTCCTGTGATCATCCACAGATGGGGTAAAATGGCCCTGGGGAGTTTTGGAAAAAAAGAAGAAATGACCCAGGGAACTTTCTAAAATGTAAGAATGATTTTCTTTTCTTTTCTTTTTCTTTTTTTTTTTTGTTGCGTGTGGAAGGCCCTCAGTGCTGGCTGCTTGTGTGAAAGCATAGCAACAAAATTCTATTTATTTCACTTTTATTTCATTTTCAAACAAAGTAACATGAAAAAGAAATTTTGTCGTAAGTGCCTTGTTTTATTTTAAGAGAAAACATATTGCTGCTCAGTATTTGCATGAGTTTTCAGTTGAAATCAATGGGGCCGCGGCTCCGATATCGCATGGAGTCCGCTACTGCGGTTTAGTAAACATGTCCCCATGTGTGTTAAACAGATTTCAATGTCAAACAAGTAGGTTACAAGCTGTAGCACTGTGAAGAATAACTAGCAAAATAGGCCAACAGTATACAAGCATGTCATGAGACTGCTGTAAAATAAAAAATATACACTCTATATATTTGGACTGAAGAAGTAGCCTAGTGGAGACCAAGAGACCAGTGTTTGATTCCCACTGGTACTCCTTGTGGCCTTGAGCAAGTCACTTTACTCTCCATTGCCTGGTAATCTGCTTCCGGTCACACCTTGCCACGAAACCCCAAGAGCCAGCACTGACTCAATGGCTTGTATTACTGTGCCCAGGCAATTCACGTTTAATGAACTGGACCAGGAAACCCAAACATTAGTGTCCATAAGATATGTTAAAGCAATCTGATTACTATTTTTCCCTAATATGATTTTCTGTACCATGCTTTGATAAGGCAAACAGCCTTCTGCAGACTCCCAAGCGTAAAAGTCACATCCCTAAACAGCCAACTGGTATTGCAAAAGATTATCATTTAGGATCATTTAGGGTCATCCTGATCCTGCATTGCAAAAACAGCTCTCAGTGCTGCAATGGGGTCGCAAAATCGTTTGCCTTGCCTCCCCAATAAATCCATGCCTTCCATGCTGAATTACAGGATATGTTTTCATTTCTTGACTGAGCCTGTGTTATCCTGGCTTTCTCTGGCTCTAGCTTCACTTCCTACTGGTAGTCATGGAATCAATATACTGGTAGTAGCTGCAGTGAGAAAAGCGTGAAAATAACACGGTCACGCCCGGACCAGGGAGTAAGATCCATGCTGTTTCCATTATTCCTAGGTTTTCAGGATTTCTTTCTCAAAATTATACTTTCCTCCATAGTGAGACGAAATAAAGAACTCTCACACACAGGCAACTGCATTATCAGCAGAAACTAGCATAATGGCTCAGCACAAATAGCATGGGTACAACTAATGCCATCTCAAGCACGGTAATTGCAGGGGGGTGTAACTGCCCCTTTCTGCAGTTAACCTATAGCCTCTCGCTGGTAACGTAGCTCACACACGTTACCAGCGCAGAGCTTAGTAAACATGCCACTAAATGTGCCAAAGAGGGGCTTGGCAACTCCAACATAACTCCTCTGAAACTAGAACTGGACCAGCAGAGTGTTAATGTAAATATATTTTGTGCAAAAAACAAAGGAAATGTAAAATGCTCGCACACTAAGGAACTAAAAGAACATACGAGAACCACAGCACAGCTTTTAACCCCAAATTATAAAATTATAACTTATTTTATTTTATTGATATAAACTGCATTATGTTTCTTGCTTTTTTTTTTTGAACGTATATTCTGCATCCACAAAAATCCCTCCCTTGACAATGTGTGCAGTGCAGAACAAGGACATTCACCTATAGAATTCAATATATATTTTAAAAAATCTGATTCTGGTCATCTCAGTAACAACAATATAAACTTTCTCCAGAACCAGGCATATTCAAACTAATACAAAGTCTTAAAAAAATCAGTGAGGATCTACAGAGCAAATCTATCATACTATACCAGCACCAGCTTCCAAAATTCACACATTAAGGTATCTACCCAGAAAAAAGCAGCACTGTAAATATTACAGCGGACTCTAGAACATCCATACACCTAATTTAAAAGCTGAACAAGTCAGATTACTACATTGCAGATCTTTATATATAAACTCCATGTTAACAGAACATCTGGCCTTGGTCACATACTCGGAACACAACCCTCACCAAGGATAGAATAGGTGACAAAATTAAACCAAAACCCTAAGAAGCCAGTACAGCACTACAGAAATAGAAAGAGATGCATTTTCTTGTACTGTGCAAAATATAAAGATAGTGCAAAGTCCAATCGCTAAATTGAAAATAAAATTAATTTTTCTCTCTTTTTGTTGTCTGACCATTTTATTCTCTGATCATTCTGGTCCCAATCTGAGGTTTCTGCTTTCCTTCGGCTTCTCTTAGCTCTCCTATGGTCTCTAGTTCATCTACCATTCCTTGTCTCCCCTTTTGTTCTTTTTACTTCTTCTATCTTGGATATTGATCTTTTCCTTCCAAATTTCTCCCATTCATTTTTCTATCTCTCCATCCACTCAGATTTCACTACTCCTTACTGTCCAGTCCTCAATCCCCTCCCCTACCACTTTTCAATCCTCATCCCAGCCCTCCTATTCCCTACCTCTTCTTCACTGGTCCATTATTCCCCAATCTTTCATTCATTCTCTCTTCCCCCAACCCATCCAGTGTCTCTCCCCTCTCACTCTCTTGCACTCCTTTGCTCTTCATCCAGCATCTCCGCTCTCTCTCTCTCTCCCCATCCTTACATGTCCCTCCGTTTCTATCCTCCTGTGTCCAGCATTTCTTCTGTCTCATACATCCCCTCCCTATTACTCCCATGTCCAGCATCTCTCCATTTCTTTCTCATCCTATTTACTCTCGTGTCCATCTTTACCCCTTTCTCTCCCTGTTACCCCCATGTCCTGCATTTCCCCCTATTATCCCCATGTCCAGCATCTCCCTTCTATTTCCCTCTGTTCCACTCCACCATGTCCAACATCTTCCTATAGCCTCCCTATAACTCCCCATGTCCAGCATCACCACTCCATCTCAAAAATCTCCACTCCTTGATTCTCCCTGTGCCTGTTTTCCCTATGCTTACTTCCCATGTCCAGTATCTCTCCTTCATATTCCTAGCACTGCCCCCGTCTAGCATGTTCCCTCCGCTGTCCTATTCCACCCCTGCATACAACATCTCCCCCTGTCTTCCTGTGCCCCTCCATGTCCAGCAACATCCTTCACCTCCCAATGCCCCCCCCATGTCCAGCATCTCCTGTGTTTTCCTATGACACCCCATGTCCATCTTCTCACATTTCCATTTTCCCTCCACCTCCCTATGCCTCCTCTTTGTCCAGTATCTCTGTCTCTCTAATTTATCTAATTTATCCTATTTACAGCTTGACAGTGAGCCAATATCTTTGAGCACATAGGATATGCTCCTCTGAGGCTAGCTTCTGTGAGAAGGCCCATGCTTTGACAGCTAGATTTCAATCTCGGGGTTACCCTCCTTCTATTACAGCTAGAAACTATAAGCTGGCTAGATATGCACAACACAACTTATTGTTGAACTATCAAAATCATTCTGATTGCCCTGACTGAGTGGTTTGTGTATTGCCCTTTTCGAGTGCTTCCTGTCAGATTGTTCAGATTTTGAAATCTCACTGGGGGGTTTTGTGTCTTCACCCCATTCTTTCTGATTTTCCAATGATAGCCTATATGCGAGACCTAATATAGGAGAAATGGTTATTCGCTTTGTGCCTAGGTCAGAGAACATTGATCTGCCCACTAATCAATGTGGGCACTGTTCATGGTGTCAGCTCACTATAGTGGGTTCATCTTGGTTTGCCCCAAGTGGAAAAACTATGTCAGTAGATCTGTTACTACTTGTGGCTCTTTGTGGATGATATGTACTATCGTATGCCCTTGTTCTTTATTGTGTCAGGCGCACCAAGCGTAAAGTGCATCTGTGGCTTACTGAACATGAAAGTTGTATAGTTAACCAAAGGGCCTGTCAGCACAGAGTTAACTATTGGGTAGCAAGGGGTCACACTCTTGGCGACCTCCGTTGGCGGGTCGTTGATAGTGTGCCTCTAACTTGGAAGCAGGGTGATAGATGGTCTATGCTCAACAAAAGGGAGGCTGAGTGGATGTTCTGTTTATGTTCAATCCAGACTGTGGATCTCAATCAAGACACTGAGTGTCTGTCCTTTGCATCATTCTGTTTGTTTTTGCATAGATAGGATTGTGATAGCTAGGACTGACTAACTTTACTGGTTGTGGATTTTGATTTGCTGAAGGATGTATGAATAGTAAGGATGAATGTTGGTGTACTTTGGTTCCTTTATAGGCTCTGAGTTTTCAACCTTTCAATTCTGCCTGTGGGTCCTAATAAAGATATTGCATGTCTCTCTTTTGCATAATTTTGTCTGTTTTTGTATAGGTAGGCTTGTGATAACTAGGATTGGCTAACTTTACTGATTGTGGATTCTAATTGGTTGGTAGATATATGAATGGTAGCCTGAATGTTTGTATATTTTGTTCCCTTATGAGCTCTATTTGAGTTTTTCATCTTTGATTGGCTTATCAGATTGGCTGTCTTGGTTGGAAGAGATTTTGATTGGTTGGGTCCTGTGATTGTTAATTTGCTGATGAGTGTTCGAGTGATGGTGCAATATTTGAATGGATTGATTGGTTGGTTTTGAAAGTGGGATGTGGTTTTTATTGGTTGGCTATGTGAATGAGATGATGTTGAGTGGTTTTGAGTATGGAAAGTGGGTCTTTTATTGGCCTATTGTGTGAATGTGATGACGCTGATGATTGGTCTTGTTTTATAGATGGGATGGCCTTGCTATCTTTATAAGGTTCGTTCTCTATGTTTTGGATGAGATGTGCCTGGCAGAGAGGCCTTGATACTATGGTTGCTCCCTGATGCAGACGAGTATTATTACCATCAAAACGCAATATTGCATTGGGTTATTTGTACTTTTCCAACATATAAACTATCAAACGCCAAATTACAGCTCAGGATATCTTTAGATCTTTAATGAGACTTTGTGTGTATTGTTGTTATAGAACCCAATCCCTTGGACTGATGATGATTTAATACCGTGCTGGCCCAATAGTCTATAATTACTTTGGCTTGATTGCCAGATATTACCGATTTGAGGTCCTTTAGTGATTTGTATTTATTTATATATATATGTATTTTTGCTACTAAAGCTGGAAAGATTTTACTTTGTGAACTTGAATTTTACACCAGAAGCTATTTTTCTTTCATTATTTCTTTGTTTTTGTTACACTATATTAAGCCATAATGTGACATACATTTTCCTTTTTGTATGCTTATGATGTATAGGAGTACTCTTTAATAAATACAAAGTTAAAAAAATTGAAACAAGTGAATGTGAGACCAGCCTTGACTGAAGAATTGCACTATAAACTTGCAGCATTTGATGTAAACTCCAATATTGAGCAAAACTGGGCATTCCTCAGAGACCATGTGTACTCAGCTGCATCCATACCTTTGCCTTTACTACTCATAAGCATCAAGACTAGTTCAATGAAAACAATAATGACACAGCGAGGCTACTGGATGAAAAAATATTGCTGTTACAAAGCCTATTTGGAAGCTAATACTTCGATTTCTAAGAAAGTAAACCTTTAATCTCAAGGGAGCTCTTCAGCACAAGCTCCGTGAGATGGAGAAACAGTGGATGAGCAGCAAAGCAGATATTTCTGGTTATGTAGATTTGAGAAGGATAGTTTCTTCTTATATATATTTTTTTAATGCTGTGCGCTGCTTTGGTCTTGTGACAGAGGAAGCAATTTATAAATCAGTTCATTAAAAGAAATGAGATCCAGGCTTATGCAAAGAGGAACCTTTCTGAGGCTCTGCGTAAAATCGGTGCCCCACAGTCGTCAGGAACAATGGCGATGTCACAGACTGATATGTCCCTCCTTTACTTTGTGTCTATTTTATTTTGCCTTTTAATCCTTATTGGATCTAACTTAGATTGTCTTATTTCATTTGTAAACCATTTTGAAAGACCTATGTCACAAAGATAGTATATAAGGACTTTTAAATAAATATCTCTTGCTGATTCTGTAGGACCGATTGAGACTATGAATGCTATCAAATGGTAAAGCAGTTGGCACAGATGCTGTCCCAACAGAGATCTATATGGCTGGAAGCTCACACGTGACTTGAAACTTACCAAACTAGTACATTGGAGGTGATGAAGATGAGAACAATATCAGAATTCAGAAAAGCGAGGGACAAGCACCCAGAATCTCTGAGGGAGAAGAAGGCATTGTAGAGACTGGGCTGCTGCTTTGGGTGGGCAGACTGGATAGGCCATCTGTTGTTTTGCTGTGGTTCTATGTGGACTCAGTGAAAGATACCTTACCAATATAAAGATCAATCCGTTATTCACTAGTATAAGTCAGACAATACTGCAAAAATCATTGGAGTATCTCCCTTGCTATCAATAGCTGATAAAATGTTTACCAGAATTCTGCTGAATCACTTTGTGAAACAAACTTACCAAGCTGTCCTGCCCGAGAGTCAGTGAGGCCTCAGAAAAGAATGCAGGGCTATAGATATGGTGTTTGCTGATTGTCAACTTAAGGGGATTGCCAAGAGTTGAATTCCAACCTGTATGTGACTTTTGTTGGCTTGTCAAAAGTATTTAATACAGTAAGTTATGAAGGCCTTTGGAAGATCATGACAAAATTGGGTTGCCAAGGGAAATTTATTATAGTAGTTTTAGCAATTTCATGACAGCATTCTTGCTCACAGTGTGGATTGTGGAGCATTATCTGATCTATTTCCAGTCACCAGTCCAGTCAAGCAAGGCCGTTTGTTGACTCCAGCCCTCTTTAATATGATGTTCTCTGTCATGCTTACAGATGTCTTTTACGGCTATGAGACTGGGATTGACATCATATATTAAACAAAGGGTAAGGTCTTTAATCTATGGTAAAACTAGTTCAACTGTTCCCCAAACATCAAAACTCTTTCCAACATGAAGCAGGGTATGGATCAATTCTCTTTAGTTTGTGGCAAATTTGGTCTCACAATTAACATCAAGAGGACAGAAGTGTTACATACTGTCCCAACGCCGCCCTAGTGGCGAAGAAGCGTCACGGTAGAGTGGGTGGACACAAAAATATTTGTAATTGAGTTTTGGCTTAAAGACAGGGCCCAGGTTTTCTTTGTAGTCCTAGTAGCCTTCTGGTAACCAAAAGCTCAAAGAAACATAATAGTCCGAGTGAAGGGAGAATAAAGGCTTTTATTTCCCCTATTGCAAAAAGGTTTCAAAAGCTCAGATCTTTACAGCAACAGAAATTGTCCTTATTTCAGGTTGAAAGAAAACAAACAAGAACTGTATTTAACCTGTTAACTTCACAGTGATAACATGAGAAAATAAAGATTCACACATTCCCCCGGCTACAGCTCTATTCCCTGTCTAAAGGCTCAAAGCCTTCCGCCTGACAGTAGCTGCAATCCATTTCAGGGTCCGAAAGGTCGTCAGCGACGTCCACCTGCATTGGTTCGAGGTCAGCGATATCTGGTAGCTTGCATTCAGGCTTTTTATACAACGTTTGCACGATGTCCCAATGTTCTGTGTTCAAAGGTAGGCCCTGGTTTTGTATACCTCTAGACTGAGAACAGTCTCTCTTGCACACAGCTCTTTTACTGGAAAGTCTCTTACTTGTTATAGGTTTGTATCCTGAAGTATAAACAGTTCTAGTAGGACAACATTCCTCTATTCCCTGTTCCTCCTGCGTCACAGCGTTCAGGAAATTATAATCAGAAAAACCGTGATTACCTTTCTTTCTTGGCTTATCCCGGCAAGGTGAGGATTGAGGCCACTTCCTGCTGGGGTTTGGCCTTACTTGCACAAGGGTAGGCTTTCGGTTCTCCCGGAGGCCTTCTGCTGGTGTTAAACCACATTCGCACCAGAGCTTCCCTCTGTCTGAGCCAAGAATGTTACCTTTTAAAGAAGTTCTTTCATCTTCTTCCTGGTTACTCCATGTTATGTCCTTCAGTGGGTGCTGGCCTCTGCCAAACTCAGGTCCCGGACTTTCTAGCACAGTCCTTCTGCTTCCAGGGGTAGCTCCCTTTCTGTATCTCTCCCTCTTGGAAGGCGTGTCCTCTCCACTCCTGGGATACTCGGGGCGAACTCCTTCACCTGGCTCTGCTGAGTCTACTGGGTCTGTTCCTTTCCCCAGGACTCCTATTTTCTGGTCCTTCTCTCCTTCTTGGAAAGCCTCTCTTCTCCAGTCATCTGGGCTTTTTTTAAGAGGAACTCTTCCCTCCTCGGATTGGGTGCAGGCCGGTATTGCATCACTGGCCCTGGGGCGTGGCTCCTCAGTCCTCCGGAGGTCCCACTTGCTCCCCCTATATGGCTCCTTGTAATGCTGCAGCCGGTGTCTTCCTCTTTTTTCTAAGCTTAAAGCATTTTCTCCTGTCTGCAGAGGGTCTGCAGTACCACAATACTCACCTGCACCTGGCAAACTTTACTTAAAGCCTATGATCATGGTGAATGACCAAATCCTCGAGAGTGTGCATAAATTCAACTACCTCAGCAATACACTGTCACATTCAGTCCATATTATGAATAAATCAATGCTAGACTTGCTAAGGCAAGTGTGGCCTTTGGCAGAATATGTACAAAGTCATCAGTCAACTACAAAAATCTGAAGTCTACAAAGCTGTTGTATTGAAACTGCATGCTATGAAGTTCGATAATAACAGTAATAATAATAACTTAATTTGTATTTTTAGGCAATATTTCCAAATGATGCTCAAATCAGCACTGAACCACTTTCATATGGGTTGTCTGAGGAACCTGATAAGAATGTGATGGCAATATGAGGTCCCAGATTAGAGATTCTTTCTTACAGACTGGCATTCCAAGCTTCCACACTCTGCTGCTAAAATCACTCTGATACTGCAAGCCATGTCAGCAGGATATTAAATGAATAATTTCCCCAAAAAAATCTTCTATAGGGAGCTTAAGACAGGAAAGCTCTCACCCGTGAAAGTATTCAGCACCACAAGGGAGACCTTTTGGCCAGTTCTGGTTCTGAACTTGCATCTCAAAATGTGGTATTTGCAGCCCCTGCATCCCACTGAAATCAGAACTACAGGTCCCACAGTACATCAGGACAAGATTGTTGTAAATCCAGGCCTGGCCTAAAATCCTCCAGTTGGAACTAGGTAACTTGGCAGCTCTGCCAGAAGAATGTTTAAATGAGTTCCTCGGATCATCTCAGAAACACGCAAGACCGGCTTAACCATTAAATAATGGGGGGAGGGGGGGGGGTAGTGAAGTGCAGCTGCAGCCAAAGCAAAACCTGACAACCACACAAGCTCAAGAACCATCAGCACATTTTTCTACCCACAGGGTGGATACGCAGTTTTCAGATAGCCCATTTTCCCAGATAAATAGCTGACTACCTGGGTATATGACTCTTGAAAATTGCCTTCCTGACACGTTTTTAGACAAGAGGGAGAAGAAGAACTCGTGCCATCACTGTCCATTTTCAGAGGCAGGTATCCTCTTTACCAAGCAGTAGTGGAGGGACAGAAGGAGAAGATCAGGGCACAGTGTGTGTTTGTGTGTGGGAGGTATCCTTTCAATCTGTAAACAGAAGGGAAGAAGAGAATGTTCATTGCCTTTTCAATTTATCTTCAGGGGAGGGAGGACATCCTCTGAGGCAATAGCTTTGTGCATACCATGACAGTCATGAACCTCGCTCATAAACCAGGTTATATAGAGTATGATCTCAATCTCTCAAATTTACAGCTAATGCTCAGCGTATTTACATCGTGCCAAAGAGCACCTCCTTCTGGAGTTCATAAGATGTAACATGTATGTGTAATTTAGCAAGATGTGCTTGGAAATGATTTTTAATCAAGCCTGTGGCACCCAACATGATGGGAAATAATTGGCATCTTTCTGCCACATTTTCTTGATCTCTGACTGCATGAGCTGGTTAGTGCTCATTTGCAGCACTAACAGGCTAAATTTAGGCAGGGAGAACCCAGCCCAGCTGTACTAATTTCTGCACATTGTCAGCTAGAAACCTAGCCCATAGGTGAAGTTTTACCTATCCCCCCCCCCAATCAGCTGATCTTGGACTACTAACCTCAGAATGTCCAATTCGAGGTGCCAGCTCCATGATGCAATGCATACCTGAGCATCCCCATATTAAACACACTCACTGTGTCTAGGGAGGAGGAATATATGTTGAACTTTGTGCCCCCAATCATTTTGAAAAATTTGCTCCTATGTATCCTATTATTTGTTTTCACAGGATCATTCTGGGAGCAGTGGTGTTGGAATGATTATGATTGTTAAATTTAATTACCCAAATCTCGAGACATGTTCTGAAAGATAATTGGAGGAGGGGGTAGGCACAAAGCTGAAGATTCACTTAGGGTCTCGGGAAATCTGGGGAAACATTCTATCTCCGCTGTGGGAGCAAGCAAACCAAGGTTGCATCTCCATGCCACAGACAGTTCATGGCATAAATCAGTCCGATCAGCAGCTCATGAGCTCACAGATCAAATAAATTTTGTGACACCATGATCATCTTCGTACTAGAAGGACAAGCAAGAATAGCAAACGGATGGGACAGAGAGGGAGAGAGTGTGTATTGATGTCTGTGCCTCTTGTGGGAAGGGTTTATTTAAATTTGCTTTGCTTAGTTGCATCCTCTGTTATGGAAGTGAACTGTAGAGAGGAAATATCAATGCAGAGAGGCAGGATACCACCTTTGCTATTCTCAATGTCATGCAACAATCAGCAAGCAAAGCACTTAAGAAATACAATAGGCTCTTCATATTCAGAGGCCCTTAGGGAGCAATTTTATAAGGAGCTGTGTAAAGTTACGCACGTCAACGCATGTTAAGTCATGCTTTTTCAATGAGTTCCATGCGTGGATGTGCCGTTACACGTATATTTTAGACTGTTACTATTTTGTAAGTATGCACATCAGGCCGATGGCATGCAAGGGGACAGAGCATTGGCAGAGCACAAATCTATGCATCTTCTTTAAAAATCTAGGCACCGGCATTTCCACCACCCCTAGGGTCGTTGTGCAGTAAATCAAGGCAAGAGCACTTACATTTTCAGATATTCCTCTCCTATTTACAGTAAACTAAACAAGTAGGTACCTGCTTTTCTTTATAAAATACAATTAGGATATCTATGCACTTGGTTATAAAATCACCCTCTTAGTACCAGACGTTTACAGGGATTATCGCTCTGCCTAGGTGATCATCCCTATCAAAAAAAAAATTCACTGCTGCTCCACTTATCAGAAAGTGAAGGTTGTATCCAAGGTCACTGATGAGCTGTGAAACAGTATAATACTGGAGAGGGGGGAAAGGATTTTACTGGGAAAAAGCCAAGGGAAAGCCACTTCGTATTAACAGTGATTTTGCTGCCTTTCAACAAACATCTTACGATCAGAAATATTCTGTAAAATGCTGGTAATAAGAAGATAGAACACAGCATACAAAATCCATCACTGGCACAAGTACCGTAAGTATATGCTTCCTTAGTGCACAGGGGAGTTTTGCATCACATGCACACCTTTACTACATTTATGTCCTAATCATTTGCAGAATAAAACACATTTTGACTAGTACAGCGCTTTCATGACTGGACAAAAGCTCCAGTTGTGTAGAATAGATAATTTACATCAGTGGATTTCACTTCTCCACCTTTTGAATCAGGGAGACAGAATCACGGTGCTTCTATTTACCGCAGAGCAAGAATTCAGGCTCTGTCCTGCTCTAGGTGGAGATTGTTAGCCTTGATAAGTCAGCTTGATGCCCCATTTATCTGGGCCTTGCAGACTCTGTGTTTGCTCTATAGAGTCTGCATAGTTTTTCAGATAATGACAAGATGTAAGGGGGATGCCACCAGTGGTGTAGCCAGCACTAATTGTCAGAGTTTCCAAATTACCCAGTTCCAGGAGTGAAACGTTAAGCTAGTCCTGGATTTCTGACAATCTCATTCTGATGTATTATGGGACATGCAGCACTGATTCCAATGGGTAAAATCAGGGACTACAAATACCACACTGCACTGCAATGCAAATTTAAAACCAGAACTGGCAAAAAATCTCACTCCTGGAATTTGGTAACTTGGCAACTCTGACGTTTTTGGCAGGGCCTGGGTGGGCCCAAGGCAGTGCAAATGTTGACATCATCTGCAGTTCTTTCATTTAACTGTTCTATAGCCACTGACTGGGTAGGTTTGATGCCAAGGCCCTCTCTTGGCTATGCCACAGCCACAGTTTCCCCAAAGCCTGTAAAGAGTAATTGCTTTCCTGGCTATCTGAGCCTGAAACTCTTGCCTATTTCCATCTACACAGATATGTAAGTAACATTGACTTTTAGCACTTTAAAGCTGCTTAGACAGCACGAGAGTACCTAGTAAAAAAGAATTTTATTTCTTTTTTAGTTTCCCTCCTACACATTTTCCAATGAATAGAGCAAATTAATTTGCCGTGTAAACTGCTTTTGTCCATTACTCAGAGGACAGGTATGGCATAGGCGGCAACAGTGCAAGCTTCCCACAAGTCTACTGCACACACTCGGCCACCATAGAACAGTCAGTAAACAAAAGAAGGCCCAACATTTAAAGGGACTTACAATAAGGAGAAGTCCTGCTGAAAAAATCAATTCGGCAGATAGTGCTACTGAATATCTTTACAGACCACCTCGACACTATGCAGATAATGTTGGAGTGGCCCAGGGGTGAGGCCAGAGCAGGGACATGAGTTACCTGGATAGAGGCAATTTCAGTGCCACTATCCAAATAACTATCTGGACAATGTAGGCAGGGTCGGTCCTACCATTAGGCCAGTGTCCCAGGGGTATCCCACTGCTGTTGCTGCCACCCCTCTCCAGGCCTGGAGCAGCGACAATAGGTTTGAAATCACAACACAGCGCCTACCTAAACTCACTGGTGATGCGTCGCGTTCCCTGGGTTATATGAGCTGCCACTTCCATACCCTCTGGCGTGTTAGGTAAGTGTTGAATTGCAGTTTCAAACCCATTGCTTGTACTGCAGGCCCTGGAAAGGTAGTGGTAGGGGGGAGCGGCAGGATGGAGGTCTCGCCTAGGGTGCCTCTCATCCATGCACCGCCCCTCAATATACACAGCATAAAAGCTGCTCTAAGTGCTATCTGGATAGAGGCTGAATATTGCCATGATCTGGGTAGTGCTGGCCATTCACTCCAGTATCCAGATATTTAGTGCCAGCCACCAGCCACATACTGGCCATTAATATCCAGATATTTTTGCCCGCCGCAGTCATTTAAAAACATTGCTGACCACCTCAGATTTAATTAGGCTTGCCAACTGGCTCCAGATGCGCCCGACAGGTTTGATCCATTCCTGGGTTTACCTCATTGCATGCAGGGATATGTAGTTCTGATTTCTCCATTGCACTCCGTAAGAAAAGGAAAACTACAAATAACTGTATGCAATGGGGTAAACCCAGGACTGGAACAAGCCTGTCGGGCGCATCTGGAGCCAGTTGACAACCCTAGGTTTAATATGGGCCCCCAAAAAGCTGACATGTCTATCTAAGCAATTTTATTTCGATAAAAACATCACAAGAGATATGGTTTGTGCCTTTGATACCGGAGGCTCGGGCTCTGCAGGGCTACAGAAGTTGGGAGCTGGAAACTATGTCTCACTGCATAAAGGAATGAACCTCATCAGAGCAAGTGTAACTGTGTACAAGGGCGTAACTATCATTGAGCGAGCCTGACGAAAAGCCAGGGGCCACTGGCTGGTGGGGGCCACCTGCTGCTGGGAGGACTGCAGAATTCAAGGCAATATACCTGGGAGGTCAGCACAGCAGACACTACACTTACCTTCAGCAGTATTACCACGCTGCCCCCAATCCCTTCCTTTACTCCCCTGTGCGGCCAATAGGTGAGAGAAGCACTTAAACACTTCTCCTCCTGCTCCCGGTGAGCCCAGTCTCACAGTATGAGCTCACACCACTTCTCCTGCTGACCAACCATATGGGGGATTAAAGAAAGGTATCAGACAAAGGTAAGTTAGCATCTGTCATGCTGACCTCCCACTGCCCCAGGCTGAAAGGATTTATTTGCCATGAGGGATGTGGGGACTGTTCCTCCAAAGCCTCCACTGCACTCCTGACTCCTTTCTTGGATGCCTCCCCTCCTGCACCACTGACCTACATGCCCTCCCTCCCCACTCACTTCCTGCTGTGCACCTGACACCACTCTCCTTGGTCCCTGACACACATAGTCATCCTGCCTCAGACACCTCTGCTGCACCACCGCCCCAACTGCCCCACTTCTTCTCTGCACCCCCACTTCAGAATCTTACCCATAGAAGACACTCCATCCCCACACACACATGCCCCTTACTGTCTCAGATACCCCCTACATACCCCACGTCTCCCCCTGTCCCCTCTACACACCATATCCCTACTCCCCACATGAATACTCATGCTCTAGACATCCCCCCCCCACATACAATCCCCACCCTCAATATGCACCCGCACATCAATTTCCATACATATACCCATACCCATTTCCCCATTCCTTGACTGGAGCTTTGAGGAGACCCCTCCCAATCCCCACTATCTTGGACAATATGGTGTTATAGAGACCCATCTTCATTTCTTTACTAGGGGCTCATTCGATCCCAGGTACACCACCGGATGAGCACAAAAAAAGCAATAGTAGAATGTTTGTCAGTAAGAAAGGTTTGTAGGTAAAAATCTGGAAGCCCGTCAGCAAAAAATATTTGCATGAGTTGGCAACCTTGTGTAGCATGGATAGCAACAGTGCTGGCATCACACACACTGCTCGATCACAGATTCAATACAGGCAACAGAAGTGTCAGCTTCCCTCACAGACATATTACACTGCTGCACAATTAGTTGGTGGATGACAGGAACCAGGGAAAAGCACAATGTGGAAGGCAGATAATCTGTATGGGTTGTTTACATTGCCAGCCCCGATGGCATATTACTGTTTGGAATCATAATTAGCAAAACAAATAGTGTGCATCTGCTGACAGGGCCCTGGAAACTGTCACATTATACTGACAATATTTCTGAGAGGCAGTCTTTGAATCGATTCTTCCCCACATCCCAAGACAGCTTCAGCACCTCAGACAGCCTGAACATTTCTCATGGTGAACCAAATTAGTGAAGGGAACAGAAGAGAATCTGATTCACCATCAAAATCTCTTAAACTCAGGCTAGGAATACAACATCCTGCTTTAGAGCAGGAGAATCCCAGCACTGCTCCACTTAAACATAGCCTGCAGGGAATAAGGCCTCTGAAGGGAAAGAAGGCTTTTGAGATCACCAGGATGTTCCATCAACACAGAATTTTGGAAGGTATGTCAGGCAGGACATGAGAATTCTGGCCAGAATGGTTTCTTTCAGTCATTCAAATGCGCCAACCACAGATTATGGCCATGTGTGTTCTGCAATGTAGGATGGATTAATTCTAGGAGGAACTTCTTGTTCTGTATTGTAGAAACCAGAAAATGAACTTTATGTCTCCATTGGTTGCAAAAAACACTCCCTCAAAATCCAAAGAAAGAAATGAATCCTGAGACCCCTTCCCCCCAACCATCCTTTTTGCTTTTAACATGGAAATCTGTTACTTGACTGCGAGATGAGTTATACTTCAACTTCTTGAGCAATGATTAAACCAGAGAATGCACTGAAATTATCCAGAGAGGAACCAAATTGAATATTTCTATTTCCATTCAGGATTTTAAAAAATAGGTGGGAGGTCAAGATACTAACAGAACTCAAGAAAACCTCGATAAGCATAGAAGATCCGAAGCTGTGAAGAAGTGAGGCAAAAGTCAGCTATTAAGTGGGGGCACTTACCAGGAATGAAACTGGGAAGATTGGATTTCCATTTCTTGGGTTTCAAGATCCTTGCCTACTATCATGGGCTCCTATTTACTGAAATGTTGCAGCATAGCTGCTGAAAAAGCTCTAATTCTCTCATTCACCCACAGAAGGAAAACTCACAGACAGGCTGGTATGCAAACAGGATCTTTAATGTGCACACAGGTTCAGACAGAGAGCCGGTACCCTCCACAAAAATCTGAGCCCCGAGGGACGTCTTACAATGCCTTATATACAGTACAATTTTAAACTCATTCTATAATCTCATTCGCCTCAGGTATTTTCTGTCCACCAATCAGTAGCCCCTGGGGAAGGTACCTGGGTGACCTGTCCAAACCGGTATGCTCTGGTCTGCTAATTTCTGGGCAAGGGGATATTGTGCTCAGACCTGGAGTGGGGGAAGGGTGCCTACTGAAATCTTAATGTCTTCTCTTAGCAGGCTGATCACTTATGTAAGAGCCTCATGGCTTGGGGGAAGGGTCAGGCTGATCACTTGTGTAAGAGCCTCATGGCTTGGGGGAAGGGTCAGGCTGATCACTTGTGTAAGAGCCTCATGGCTGCCTCACTCCCCCCTTTTTAAGTGAGACCTCAACCGCTGGGGGCGGTAGAGGGCAGTATTACTGGAGGCAAGCCGCAGAGGAGTGTATTGGGTCAGGGCCATGACAGTGGTAGCAGCCTTGCGTTCTACCAGGGTGTCAAGGGTGGTGGTAATGGAGCGGTGAAGAATGGGGATACAACATGGTATGAGGGCACATACTAGGAAGAGAAGGAAAACTCCTATAGCTAGGGTTTTAAGGCCCCCCAACCAACCAAACAATTTGACGAACCACCCCGTCCCCAGTCCCATGGACGGGTCCGAGATTTGCTTCGCTAAGTCACGTAGGTCTTGGATTGAGCGTTCAATGGACACACTTTCATCAGTGAGGTTAAAACAACACATTCCTATACCCTCTGTAGCAATTCCTGCACAAACGTTTTGTTCCATGTGCAAAGGTTGCTGTACTGTCTGTAAAAGGTTGTAGGGCCTGCAGAGGCCTCTTTCCTTTGGGACAAAGGAGGGCCATGTGCAAAAAAATCTGCAGAGGCCTCTTTCCTTTGGGGCAAAGGTTCTTTCCCTGGGATCCACCCTTATTAGCATATTAATGACTTTTATTCTTGCTAGTGTTGAGTCATTCTGGCTACATCCTGCCATTTCCTTTGTTTCATTAATCACTGGCACTGTAGTCTTCAGGGCTCATGAGCACTTTGTATCACCAGCTTTGTTTGGCCTGTTTAACTTGTCCAGGCTTGCCCAACTTGCTCAGGTCTGTTCAATCTGTTCAGGCCTGGGCTGTCTTTTCTTAGCTGGGTCCATTTTCCGTGCACTTCTGCTCAGAGTATGGTTCCCTGGCTTTACTCTTGTTGTGCTGGGCTCTGGGTACTCATTTTCTTAGCCCACATGCTTTTTTTTCCCCCTGCCATCATAATGTATTACAGCCTCAGGCAAGGATGCAGCCATACTAGACATACCTATCAGCCAATTTCCCTTCATACCCCAATTTTTCTTTTTCTTTTCTTGTGAATGGGGCAAAGGTAATCCCACTAAGGGCAATGGACAACAACCATTTGAGACAGATAGGGGGCATCAGAAAAGCAGCTTCTGGTACTGTTCCCTAGAGACAATATACATTGTAACATCATTTTCTTGCAGCAACTCAATAATATTGAAAACACATAACATGAAAGTATATCAAAAGCAGCTGTGCTTAATAATGTGATAAAGAAAGTTCTGAGAATAGTGCAGCAAAACTTGAGCTGGTGTGGGTATTGCAATTGCTGAAGCCGAAATGGCTTGCAGATTTCAGCTACCCTCCAAGAAAACAACATCAAAAGGACAATACAATCATTCACAAAAGCCCCCCAAAACCCCCAATCAGTCCAATAGTCCTCTTCCCATTCCCAGACAATGTGGTCCTGCCTCTCAGCAGTTCCCCAGGACCTCACAGTGTGCTCCACCCCTCTCCGAAGTTCAAGTTCTGCTTCTCTCAAAATTTGAACCTCTCATTCTCATAGGCAGACATCTTGGCCCCTTTTCAATGTGACACACCGATCCAGATAGGGACTCCTTCACACATTCCAGCGGTGTGCAGTTCTGAGTTCTTGGTATGGTCCGCTCCATCTGCTGGACTCTCTGGACTGCAATTGGTGACATGGTTCCAGGCCTCATTCAGAAAAGCAGCACCAATATTGAATAAAAAGACTAAACATTCTAGATTAGATTTTGCAATGAAATAAACTTAACTTCCTCCACATTTACCAAGATCACATCCTACAAATATTGCTGTTTAAACTTTCAATGGTCTATCAGTAACTATCTCGTATGGTGTCAATTTTTATCTGGCAGTTTGATTAACTCCTTGTCTCTCTGTCACTGGAGATTCACTTGCTGGTAGTGAACATTCCATTATGCCCTTTACTGACGTTTACATGCTCCCCCTTTGCCCATGCATGCCTGGCCAGGACATACAGAGGCAAAAAGGAGGCAAAAAAGCATCTGGAAGTACCACATGGCCAGTGTAGGTCCTCCAAAACCCATCAGGGTGCACCTAGCCTGTCTCCAGGTGTCCATTTCCAATTATTGAGTATGTGTTGGGGCCTAGATGAATTCCTAAATTGAATATTCTGGAGACGGCATAGTTGAATAAAGTGCTCATCATTTTTTTTGTTTACATATTCATTAGCCAGATACATCACTTCACATCATTAAATTACCTTCATCAGTTTACTGTCTATCAGAGTCCTTCCTCTTAATATCCCACTTCATCCCTCAGAACACTCCCCCATCACCTGCATCATTCCACCAACCACATACTCCCCCATTACATGCATCATTCCACCAACCACATACATAGGTCCCTTTCATGTTTTTATACCATACTAATGTATCCTTATTTGGCAAGGCTGCTAAGAACATTAAACAATTGTTTAAAAACTTAGTATTGTTTCTTTTCTCTCATTCTTTTTCTTAAACCTCTCCTGGATCATTGCTGACAAGCAAGATTTGGTTTTGTCCAATCAACTCATGTTAATGTTATTGTTATATTTGTAAATAACTTTACAAATATTTCCATATTTTCTGGGAACTCAGTTCCATCTTCCCAATAAATTTGAAAATTGGAAAGGGCAGTGTAATTGGCACCCATGGTGCCACTGTCCTGTTCAGCAATCATCAGCACTGAGCTTAACAATGCAAAGTAATTACCTTAAATCTTACAGTTCAGAAAATAGGCATTCAAATGATGAAACTGATACTTTTGCATGAAAAGGTTGGTGGATATCTGGAATGCAAACACTTCCCTTTTATATTTTTTTTAACCAAAATGTACTTTTCACATTTAATTTAAAACCTAATAATACCTGAGACTGGCATCAAACTGATCTGAAAACCCTCTATGAGGTGCTTGCCACAGGATATAAAATCCCTTTTAATTTTTAATTTTGTATATGCAAATATATGTACCAGAGATAAAAATTCAAGCTGGATTACCTTTTTTATTCACTCATGATTTAAATCACTCTCAAATTGCAATCTGGTAACTACTGGCCCAGAATGCCCATTGTCCTGTCAGAGCTCTTAACCTCTACTTTGAAGGTCAAAGGAAAACAGAAACAGTTTCCTTAGTTTCATGCCTTGTTTGTTTCATCTAGCATCCAGGGGCACTTGGCAATGAACAGCCAGCAATGAAAGAAAACCAATATTTACTGTAGATTAAAACATTTAAACACAAGACTATTAGTCTTTTAAGTATAGCAGCTAGCAGCCTATCTGATTGGAATAAGCTTACACATGAGCTTTGCCTTACAGATATTCCCCACCCCATACATCTTTGCTAATAGTAATTTGACCAGCCTTTGTTTGATCCCACCCTTACACAATCAAGATGCTGGTCAGACATCTGAGGATGCTCAAAGGAGGCACCCCCCATGGTTCTAGAAGCTTAAATTCTACAATTAAAATTGATGACAAGAGGATTGTTTGGAGGCTAGGTGAATGGGGGGGGGGGAGTTGTCCTCTTTAATGGGTTTCCATTTGTTTGCTAGGAGAAAGACTCCTAGGTGATTTGTCCTTTTGTCCTCTCTAATGGGCCTCCATTCATCTGCTAGAAGAAGAAACTCCTCCCTGATCTTCCAGTATCTTTCTATAGCTATGCAAACAATTTCAATGGTTTTATTCCTAGTATCTTTCTGTAGTTATGCTAACCATCTCAGCAGTTCCAACCATCCCCCACTCACCGCTGAGAGGCATGACCAAAAAACCTGGTTCCCTGACCACTGATCATGCATGAAACATAGCAATGAAACTGGATATGCATTATACAAAGCAATTGTCTTCCTTCACTGCTACACCAGTACAACAGTCTACATACTGTTCCCTTTTATTTACAGGGAACAGTCCCTTTCCTGCAATCAGTAGACCTGGTGTTTTTCACTGTTTGGGGACACAGGGGCGATTTGTTAATAACTTCACCTTTTACTGATAGAGTATCAAAATCAATCCTGAAATATAAAGACCTAATGTCTGGATAAAAACTTTCTTTCCCTAATCTTTCCCTAATGTCACAACTAAACACAGAGACACTAACAGTTTCTACATAAAAGCACATTAACTATATGGGCCAGCCAGGAATCTATATAGGGAAACTGGTCCGGATGCTCCTTCACTACAATTTAGCCTCCGGACCCCATGCTCTAATCACAATTTACAAATCACAATTTACAGTGTAAATCTTCTAATCTCAATTCAAGGAATGCAATGTTCAGTGTAAATTTTCTAATCTCACTTCTGGGAATACAATATACAATATAATCCAGGTAACAGGCAGAGTTTGGTTGCACAAAACACACAGGACCACAAAGGGAAAAAGAAAGAGGGAAAACAGAAAACAGAGACGTCTCAGCAGCGAATACTCATACACTCTTTCCTCAGTAGCAGCTGTTACAAATACACATTACACACACTCTCTCTAGCTGTATCATAGGATTTAACTTTTACCATGAGGATATTAGTAATATGAGAAATATAGCTAGCTATTTTTCTAATGTCCACTAGATGGAGCTCCAGGATCACTAGCACAAAATAAGCCCCCAATGCCACAAGCACATGGCAGCACAAGAGAAGCCCCCATGCCACAAGCACATGGCAGCACAAGTACATGGCAACACAAAAGAAGCCCCCAACACTAGAAGCACATTTAAGGGGGTCAAGTGCTAATGTTTTGGTCATTTTAAGAAGTTTTGGCAGCGCTTTAAATACTTTTAAGGGACCCGAGGTGGCAGAGTTTAATTTATACTGCAGTTTATTTACCGGCACTCACAAGCGCGCCCCCCCCCCCCTATTCCTACCAGATTTACCAGATACCAGATACAGACAGGACGAGCAATGGTTTCAGGGCCACTAGGACCCCTATTCGGACTGCTCGTTGCGGGTGATCGGGCCGCTACAGGTTTACAGAAATCCAGATACAGAGTACAGAACTAGCCAAAACAGTAAAACAGTAAGGTAGCAGTACTCACCAGAACTCTGATCAGACAGAGAGTTTGGATGCCAGTCTATCCAGCCGGTTTTCAATCGGGGGTCAGCCGCAGGGACCAACTGACCAGACAAATCAAGGTGTCCTTCCGGAGCACAAAGTGGCCCGGGGCGCCAAGGACCGTTAATCACCTGGAGGAGCCGGTCCCTGACTGGTGGAGGCCCGATCCTGCAAAAAGCAGTAGTCTTCCTACCGTGGGTGTGATGAAAGAAGCTTTTCTTTTAATTTAATTTAATTTCATCCCACCTGGGGGTGCCAGAAATGTTGCAGCATAGCTGCTGAAAAAGCTCTAATTCTCTCACTCACCCACAGAAGGAAAACTCACAGACAGGCTGGTATGCAAACAGGATCTTTAATGTGCACACAGGTTCAGACAGAGAGCCGGTACCCTCCACAAAAATCTGAGCCCTGAGGGACGTCCTACAATGCCTTATATACAGTACAATTTTAAACTCATTCTATAATCTCATTCGCCTCAGGTATTTTCTGTCCACCAATCAGTAGCCCCTGGGGAAGGTACCTGGGTGACCTGTCCAAACCGGTATGCTCTGGGTGACCTGTCCAAACCTCTTAATAACATTCTTACCGCAACTGAATTGAAAACCCTTTCAGCAAACCGGATTCCTCTAGATACCTCTTACACCCACTACCCTCCCAACACATCACATTCTACCCCAATTCTTCTATCGTCGTACTCCCTCCCAACGGAAAATCATTCATAATCATACTCTATGTTCTCCTACTATCCTTTCAGATAACTAACGCTCTCCAGTGCAACCAAAATAACCCTATTCCCATAATATATAACCCACTTAGAAACAACATTAACACACAACCAATCTACTTGCCTCACACTCATAATCTACACCAGAGGTACAATAAAAATAAAAGCAGATTAATAAGTATCCACCCTCATCAGATACATCAGACACCTAATAAATGCAATTCCCCCACCCCTCTGAAATGCATTCTTATCAATGCAAGATCCATAAGAAATAAAATACCAATAATTAATTGTTGATCTTACAAAAGATGAGAAACCTGACATCCTATGCGTCACCGAGACATGGCTTTCCCCAGCTGACAGCATCCTAATAAACCAACTTTAAATTCAGGGATATGACCTATTCAATTGCCACTGTGACTCAAAAAGAGGTAGGGGAGTACTCATAAAGTGTAAAAAGGAACTTAAAATTATTCCCGCAATCTCGAGCAGCCTAGATGGAATGGACATACTAAAGGTACAAAACAAAACTATATCAATATGTCTTATATATAGATCACCAACACCTGACCCCAATAACCTTACTACCATCCTTAAAACAGCATGCTCAGCCTCCCACAAGAAACCAGTCATCATACTAGCAGATATCAATCTCCCATCCCTCCACCCATCTCCTACATCCATCTTCCTTGACTCAATGACAGACATGGGTTTCAAAAAAAATATAGGCACACCCACACACATAAAGGGAAACTCTCTTGATCTAGTTTTCCTCCCAACCCTAACTACCAATCATCATATGTACATTCCCCCCACAATTACTGAGGTCCCTCGGTCAGACCATCATCTATTGACCTTCTATATGCCCCTGCATCACTCAGTTTCTACAAAGACAGATACAACATCACAGAATAGGAGATTTTCACATTTCAATAAAGATACCTTCTTAGACAGTATACTCCCTCAACTCACTACAGACTCCTTAGACATCAACACAATGATAAACACATGGAACAACTCTATACAAAGGGCCGCAGCACATCCCATAAAACTCCCTAGGCATCCCCCCAAAAAATCTGAAAAATGGTTTACAAATGAGCTTGACAAACTAAAAAGGCAGTTAAGAAAACAAGAAAAGAAGTGGAGATTAACCAAATCGCAAGGAAACAAACAACTCTACCTTAACATACTCACTACCTACAAAGAAACAATAAATGCAACAAAAAGGGACTACTACACAAAGAGTCTAAACTCCTCTCTGAATCGCCCAAGGGAGCTGTTTGCCATCGTTAGATCCTTAACTAAGACAAGGCAAGCTGAAACAGAAACATGTAATTTAAACCCTCAGGCTCTCGCTGCACATTTTGCAGACAAACTAAAAAATAAAAACCCTAGCCATAATGCCCTATTGCTTCACCACCCAACAAATCCCAACATGTGGGAAAACATCCACCCAGTCAATCAAAAACACCTGTTGAAAATCATAACAAACATCAACACCACAACCTCCCCACTTGATCCTTGTCTGATATCATGGATTAAAACTTCAAAGACTGAACTGGCACCATATCTCCTACACATTATCAACCAGTCACGCCTTCAAGGCATTATGCCAAATGAACTCAAATTTACATCCATCAGACCAATTCTTAAGAATAAGACCCTTGACAGAAATGACCCAAACGCATACAGACCCATAGCTAGCATATCATTTATCGCTAAAATAATAGAAAAAGTCATAAAATTAAAACTACAAGACTACATTGACCTCAGTGCCCCTCTAGATACCCACCAATTTGGTTTTAGACCATTTCATGGAGTTGAAACTTTGCTGCTTACGCTAATGGACCACCTTATCAGAGGCATCGATGACCCTAAACAAGCATTCATTCTACTCTTTATTGATATTGCGTCCGCATTTGATAACATTAACCATGACACCCTCATTGAAAGATTACCACAAATTGGAAAACGAGGTAATGGAGCGGAGGAGTGGCCTAGTGGTTGGGGCAAGGTACTTCAGGCCGGAAGGTCGGGGGTTCAAATCCCACTAGAGGACAGCAACCTTGGGCCGGAAGGACTGGGGTTTCTAGTCCCACAGGTGCTCCTTGTGGTCTTGGGCAAGCCACTTAACCCTCCATAGCCCATGTTCCCTGTAAATAGTTATCTCCATGTTATAATGCCCTGTTCAATGTAATTTCAGTTTGTTCAATGTAAACCGCACTGATGCAGAATAGCACGGTATATAAGAGAATATAAATAAAATAAATAATGTACTCCTTTGGTTCAAGTCATACATCACAAACAGAACAGTAAAAATCAGATACTTTCCCCCAAGAAAAAGGTATACCCCAAGGTTCTGCGCTCTCGGCCCTATTCTTCAATTTATACCTACAACCAATCACTAACATCTTCCGAAAATTCAACATTAGATACTACATATATGCTGACGACATCATGTTGTCCTTCCCCATTGACTTAAACAATACCACCTACAGTAATCTATCAGAGTGTATCAGTGAAACAGAATCATGGTTAAAGGACAACAACCTTCATATAAACTACAAAAAATCAGAAACCTTAATTATAGCAAGAAATCACAATGCCATCCCCCCGCAAACCATCACAATTAACAATGTCATCCTCCCTGTTAAACAAGAGGTGAAATATCTAGGAATAATACTGGATCAATCTCTCACCATGCTTCCTCATCTAAAACAAACAGCAAGGACCATCTTCTTTAAGCTAAAAACCGTGCAACACCTAAGACCCCTTCTAGATGTTAATGACTTCAGGTCAGTAGTCAAAGCCACCATCACTCCCCACTTTGACTACTGCAATAGTCTGCTACAGTGTTTACCAGCCAAAAACATTAACATTCTCACAAGAGCCAAAATATCACCGCCAGAATCGTATGCATGGCCCGACTAACCGAACACATAACTCCTATACTATACGACCTTCACTGGCTCCCAGTAACAAGCCGAATAAAATAGAAGATATTGATAATAACCTTTAAAATGATCAATAACATCTCACCATCATATCTATCTACCCTTATCCAAACACAACCAGATAACAGAGCACTTAGGCAAATTGCTAACCATTCTCTCATAACCCCTCAATCAATTCGCAAAACAAAACAGACGAGTACCAGAGCCTTCACATTTACTGCCCCAGGTCTCTGGAACTCACTGCCATTACCAATCCGTGAGATCAAGGACCTCCAGATGTTCAGAAGAGAACTCAAAACATTCCTATTCACTTCCCACTATGGAGATATAAATAAAAACCCCATCGCAGAAACACCCAATCAACATAAGCAATAGCTGGCATTTACACAACACATCTAACAATACCCCATCCACATCAAATCTCTATGACCTAATATTACCCAATGCACCTTGTATATAGCTGATTATGTTAAGACTACCAGTCTTATGTATGATCTTATGTAGCAATTCACCCTACCTATTTTATGTAACTTGAAATGTGGTTTCTTGTTAAATATCCCATTTTACTATGTAAATAGTTTTACTACTGTTCTATGTAACTTGTTATGTTATTTGTAAACCGCCCCTGATCTCTGGAAGGGGCGGTATAGAAGCATTAAATAAATAAATAAAATTAATTAATTAAAAGAGTTCAGCAAGAAGCTCAAAACACTCATCTTCCAGGAATACTATGGGAAAGTCACATAACATCTTATCGCACAGCCAAGCAGCTTCAATTACACACAGAACTAGCCCCTCTGTTGATTCGCACTGTAAATAAGTTACCTGTATTCAGTATAACCTACTCCCTGCCCTTCCTATTATATGGATAGTTAAAATAACCTCTGTTATCTTGTATCTGTTATACTGTTCCTCTAAATGTTCTATGTAACTTAAGTTCTGTTGTGTTCAATGTAAACTGCCTTGATACCCTCGAAAGGTGGTATATAAGAAATGTTAAATAAATAAATAAACTGTGGATTGCTCCTGTCCCTACTAGATCCCAGAGATGTTAAGAGGGGATTAGGGTCTCAGGGAGTTTCTTTGTGTCACCTCTTTTTAAAAAAGTAACGAGACAGGGCTTCAAAGCAACTTTCTTTAACTGCAAGTTTAAGGCCAGAGTTGATGTGCCAGGAGGCAATATGCAGTCTTTATTACATAGACTGGGGTGGGTGGGGCGTATGGAGTTGGAGCACTTTTGAATACTATCTACCACCATGTGGGGGTGCTGTGAGGATAGAAGAACCTTTTCACCCATAGATCACCAGGGATTTGGTATACTGGAGTGGGGGTAGGAGGAATTTTTCTATGGGGGGGGGATGTTTAAAGGCATTTACATGGTTTGCAGATGTGCAAATCGTATAAATGCCAGAAAACCATGTAAATGCCAGTTAGCGGGATATTCAGTGGCCCTAACATGATTAGTCCAACGATGAAGCACTATTACCACGTATTGATAAATGTGTGTCTTTGAAATTATCGCGCTTTGGACTGGTTTACTAACACGGCCAGTGCCGCTGGATATCTGCGGGTGCCGCCAATGCCCCAATGCTACGCAGTTAGCATCAAGGCATTGCGGGGCAGAGCACAGATGGCACCCATCGCTAACCAGGCAGTGGCTCAATATCACCACTGCCCAATTAGCAACCCGTGGGTAAAGTTAGGTGTGGCAAAGGCTGGTCCCTACTTTATTCATGGGAGCTAACCGGGCAGCAGCAGCAGTATCGCTGCTGCCCAGTTAGCTTCCAGGCTCTGCGGCCATCCAGATATTCAGGGCCGGTGGCCGGATATGGCCCCAGCCTTGAATATCCGGGGTTGGTTTTCAGCAGCAATGGCTAGCCACTGTCACTGAATATCAGGCCCTATGTGTTTTGAGGTGTAGTTAAGTTTTCGGTGGCTCCAGTGTTCTGTTTCTGGCCAAAGCCAATGGCCTTACTCGTTTTTCGTTCTTGATCTATCCACTGCTTTTGTCACTATGGATTACCACCTACTACTTGATATCCTCTCCTCACTTGGATTTCAAGGCTTTGTTCTGTCTTGGTTTCTTCTTATGTCTCCCATTACACTTCTAGTGTATGCTGTGGTGGATCCTCCTCCACTGCTATCTTACTATCAGTCAGTGTATCTCAGGGTTCCATCTGGATATCTTTTCTCTTTTTTCTCTATATTACTTTTCTGATCTCTTCTCATGGCTTTCAGTACCATTTTTTATGCTAATGACTCTCAGATTTACTTCTCTATGCCAGACATTTCACCAGAAAACCAGGTCCATATCCAAGCCTGCTTGTTTGACATTGTTGCCTAGATGTTCCACCATCATCTTAAATGGAGCATGGCCAAGAGAGAGCTTCTTATCTTTCACCAAAACCTACCTCTTCCCCCTTTCTCTGTTTCTGTGGATAACACAGTCATCCTCCTCGTTTCCTCAGCTCACAACCTTGGGATCATCTTTGATTCTTCTCTCTCTCTTTCTCTGCATATATCCAACAGATCAAAACCTTTATCCACACTCTCATCTCCTCCCTCTTAGACTAATGCAACCTGCTCCTCACAGGTCTCCCACTGAGCTCTCTTTCTCCCTTTCAATCAATGGCAAAGGTTCTAGTGGGGGCCCCCTCACTCTCCGACGGCAGTAACAACACACACACCCCTCTCTGGCAGCAGCAGCACACACACACACACACACACTGTTCTCTAGTGGCAGTAACAGCAGCAGAGGCCCTGCGCAGCAAACCTATTACATGTGTTTGTTACGGTGTCTCCATTCCAAGCCCAGAAGTGTTCCTCCTAGGCCGAAGTCTCATGGTAAGGCTGTTATTGCCAGACTTTGGCCCATGAGCTAACAGCCGAGCCCAGAACAGAGGCACTGTGGCAAACAAATGAAAGTTTGCCACGCTGCCGTGTGGACCCTCATCTTGCCTGGAACTCCCCTCCCCTGGTATTGTGGGGGCTGCTTTCAGTCTATGCAGAATTCTGCTGCACGACTAATCTTTTGCCAGTGTCACTACTCACATGACCCCTCTTCTCAAGTCGCTTCATTATCTTCATATACAGTTCAAGATTCTCTTACTGACCTATGAGTGCATTCATTCTGCAGCTCGTTACCTCTCTTCTCCTATCTCTCCCTACACTCATCACTTAGGTCCCTTTTATCTGAGCTTTTCTCCAACTCCAGACTCAGTTCCTTCCACCTTGCTGGAATAGACTTCCTGAGGTGGCAGCTCATGCTCCTTCTCTGGTCATGTTCAAATCCAGACTAAAAGCCTGTCTTTTGGTGGCTGATGTTAAATACTAATCCCTTATTCTCCTGGTTTACCCACGTTGGTTTTAATTATTTCCCATAATAACAGAAGCTCCCTAATCTCTTATTTATCCTGAATAGATAACTGCAGGAGAAATAACAGGACTCAGGATATGAATCTTTAGAAGAATTAACGAAATAAAAGAAACAGTAACACAAAATATATAAAAATAACCAATTATAAAGTTGTATTATATAAAAATATATGGCTACAAAGAAATCCTACTGACGTAAAACCCGTTTATATTTGCATAAACCCCAACATAAACATGTTTCAGCATTATACCTCTATTGGGGTAAAATACAATATTATTATTTCTAATATATTAATAAACAAGATAACATTTTATCATTGGTGATCAAATAATAGTCACCAATATCCCTGCACCCGTCCTCTGAATTCTCCATTCCTAAAGGAGACAGGTTCTCAGGGCAAATGTTGGAAACAGAAATGTAGGCAGGAGTCTAACAGCCCAGCAAAAGGCTAAATCTCCTTTAGCTTCAGCAGCCTTGGAATCCCCTGTGGTATGGGAGCCCAGGGCAATTGCTCTAGTTTAACTTCCCTAATGCCAGCCCTGTAGGTTCTGTAGCCCTGTGCCCATCCTCTTAACCCTAGACTAGTCCTAAAGATGCTAAACTCTATATTCCTGTGCCCTTCCTCAAGTCACTCATTCTAGAGATAACAGGCTCTGTATCCCTGTATCCATCTCCCAAGCCATCCAGTTCTAGAGGTGACAGGCTCTGTATCCCTGTATCCATCTCCCAAGCCATCCAGTTCTAGAGGTGACAGGCTCTCAGTCCTTTACCTATCTTTTGAGCCTTTCAAACATAGAGATGACAGACTCTGTATCCTTGGGCACATCTCCTAAGCAAGCAAGCAGATCCCCAGACACCATAATATCTACTTACCCCAATGCACAGAAGAGATTAACAAACCTACTAAATTATTTTGGGTTCAATTAAACTCCTGCCTGCAAAAAAAAAATCACATGAAGATGTAAAAAAAAAAACAAAATAGCCCCTTAATCTCCCACAGCTGATGCAGGAGTGGAGTCTAGCAGAATATGACCAAAAAGGCAACATTAGCTCCGTAGGAGCTTAGGCATCTAGAGGGTTGCGGTGGCTGAAAAGTCACTGTTTAGATCTTAATTAGGGTAAAACTGAACTGTTGTTTCTTTATGGTGACTTGGCTTATAGCCTTGAAGGATTGCACGGGATGGGGGGTAGGGAGGGAAGGTGATATTGAAATTATGAGTGAGGCACATTAACTTGAGGTGATCCTTGACTCTAAGCTAACTTTCTATACTCAGTTGAGGTCTGTTCCTAGAAATGCCTTCATGAATCTAAGAAGTTTAAAAGGGCTAAAACATGATCTTGGTTCTGATGATTTAGGATACCTGGTACTAATCCCAGTGGATGATTGTAATGTCTTGTTTCCGGGATTGCATGCATCTCATCATATGTAAGTACTGCAATCAGTGCAAAAAGTGGCGGCTGCAGCTTGTTTCTGGTACTAAATGTTCTGCTCACATCTCACCGGTCCTACAGCTGCTTCATTGGCTGCCAATAACATACCGGATACAGTTTAGAGTATTGTGGATGATTTTTAGGTATTTACACTTGAATGTACCACTACTAGTGACCATTCCATAGTCATTTTATCAGCAAGAGTGGTATTTACGTTCTCAAACTCAGCATATGTTAGATGTTCCTTCTCTTCATATTGCTAAACTTGCCAGAACAAGAATTTGCACGCTCTCTTGTATACAGGCCCTAAGCATGAACCATCCTTGAAGCAGGTAGTGTCAATAGTCCCGCTAACGAAGAGGCCTTGTTGGAAGAGCATGGCGGATCACTCAGACAACCATGAAAAATTGGCGCACACTCTGTCATCTAGCTGCTGGGATACGACAGGTGACAAGGTAGAAATAGAAATGGACTCCTCCTTGGCTCTGGCTGTTGTTTGTATCACCCTATCTTCTCCTTGTGTTGAAGAATGAAAAAGCTGCGGGCCATTTAACTCCCTGCATTTACCGTTAGTGAAGAGCGAGAGACAGTGTTACCTACCGATGTTAGACTCTAGAGTAGTCACATGATACCGTCAGTCTCACCAAATTTCAGTGCCTGATTGCTTTTCATCAGTGCATAGAACACACATCTTGCCCGGGAGGCGTGTTTTCATCTCTTTAAAACTGGAGATGCTCTTCTACAATCACATATGAGACTTTATACAAACCAGGATGAGTAAGTCCAGTTCTTTATTTTTTTCTTCAACTATATTTTTCTTGTAGCATTAAAGAGTTTAAATAAATAACAACAGAATAGGGCTGGCTCTGCTTGCCTTTAATTTCTTGGTGTCATAAGGAATAATTATAATGAGAATAACCAAGGGTAATGAGCAGATGTGGCCTATGTAAAAAGCCATTGCCTTTTTCTTTGATCCCAGGGAGGGAAGCAAGAATCACTGAGGTTGCTGCAAACACCAGCAGTCCAGAAAGCTTCAGGAAGGCAGACAGACCTCCTGCTTTCTGAAACACGGACAGAAAGCTTTATTTATTTATCAGTAGCTACCAGCTGCCCTCAGCTGTAGTTTCATTGCTTCCCAGGAAAAATGCCTCTACCATTGCAAAACGTGGGCATCAAACCAGCCAATATATTAATGAAAGTAATTTGTCTTCTAAGCATTCGTCATCTGTTCATTTACAGCAACTTACTGTGTCATTAACATTCACTGCAGGGATTCCTTGTTTGGGTTAATTGATGTTTCCATTCAATCACCAGAGTCAGGACTTGCGCAGTACACCATTTGCAGCCCCGGTTCTAGATTTCCAGACCAAACCTAATTCCATGCCCTGACGAAATATAGATCCATTCCTGGTGTTTCTGACTTTCAGTACAATTCATTCTGGTCCTTGAAGGTTTATAGCTGACAGACACCAAAAACATCACTAAGACACAATAAACACAATCACTACCGTCCTGGATTAGCAGTCTCTTGCCTTGCCCAGGCTGGGAATAGTAGAAGGCTATATCTGAAGAGATTTATGGAATGTTGTCAACCCAATGCTTCCATTTTGAACATTGAATAAAAATCATAAAACATCCTCCCATCCTAAAGCATGACTTAGTGCCTCTTGCACAAAGCAGGTAGGGCCATTGTGAGAAGCACATCCTGGACAGCAGCAGAAGCAGTAGGGCCAATTTGACCATTAGGCAGACTAGGTGAATGTGCAGGGTGGTAGCTTTGATGGTGGGGGGGGGGGGACGGGGTGGAGGCCAGGGAAGAGGACAAAGAGCAACTGCGGTCAAAGCAAAACAATAGATCCTGACAGCCACACAAACACAGTTTTCAAATAACCCATTTACCCAGGTAAATAACTTTTCTAAATTTCCCTCATTGGAGGTAATTTTATAACAAGATGCCTACAACAGTTCTTAAAAACAAACTTATTTTTTGCCTTTTTTATAAAGACTTGTGTGCCTTTATAAAATAGGCTCCTCTGGTCATTCCCAAAAATGCACTAATTCTCTCATATTCAATTTGCATCTGCTCTGATGAAGGTGTAAATGTGTGTTTATACGTCATGCATGTAACCGCACCTCTGCTCCACCCAAACAATACCCCTGAGAATGCCTACGTGCAAACTGCATAAAAATAAGCCCGTTCTTGTTAGTCCACATGCTTGAATTATTATTATTATTATTAAACACTTATATAGCGCCGCAACATACGAAGCGCTGTACAAACATACAAGAGAGACAGTCCCTGCTCATCAGAGCTCACCATCTAATAAGACAGAATACAAAATAAGTTACAAAATACAAATAACAAAATTTACAGGACAAAGTAAACAAAAGTTGATGGAGAAATCAAGATAGGGCAAGACAGGAATGAAAAGCAGTAGTGAAGAGGTGGGATTTGAGTCCGGACTTGAAAATGGGCAGGGAGGACGCCTGGCGCACAGAGATAGGAAGACTATTCCAAGCAAAGGGTGCTGCCAGTTGGAAGGAGCGAAGTCTGGAATTGGCAGTACGAGTAAAGGGCACAGATAAAGTTCCTTTATATAGTTGATACTTGTTCTCCAAATCCCATTCCCTGTTCAATGTAATGACCAGACATATGCATTTTGTCGGATGTTTTTTTGTTACATGTAAACCGCGCTGATTGCAAATAGTGCGGTATATAAGAATTGTAAAATAAATAAATAAATAAAAATAAACGAAGACTATTCGAAGAGCGAAGTAACCAAGAGGGGGTGTAAGGAGAGATAAGAGACGAAAGGTGATGGGGGGCAGAAGAGTGAATACATTTATAGGTTAGGAGGAGAAGTTTAAATTGGATACGGAGATGGATGGGAAGCCAATGAAGCGAGATGAGGAGAGGAGTGATGTGGGAAAAGCGAGACTGGCGGAAAATAAGTTGAGCAGCGGAGTGTTGAATTGACAGAAGAGGAAAGAGGTGAATGGGCATATACATCCATGCCATGTCATAAGAGCCACTCTCAGCATGTGACACATGATTTATATATGGAAAATGCTTTATAAGATTAGCCCCAAGATGTATACACATGCATACAATAAATTTCAATATTCAAAAGTATATGGGCCAATATGCAAAGGGGTTTATCTGGTCCTGCTGACTGGATAAGCCCCGCTGAGAAGAATATTCGGTGGCACTAACTAGAGAGTGCTGCTAAATATCCCCTCTGACCGTCGGGACAGTACCAGGGAGGTCTGTGGGCGGGGCGATGGCAGTTCTGGCATTAATCCGGTTAGTGTTAATTTTCAGTCCGCAAACCAGGCCTGGCAATTTACTTCCGATCATACCTTGCCAAGAAAATCCAGTGGCTTCTGGGTCACCAGGAGTCAGCATTGACTTGACAGCACTTAAAAATAACGACAGATGTAAAAGTTAGGAAAGATGAATAGCTATCCTAACTTTATTAGCATTTGCTATCTGATTAGTGACTGAATATCAGCTGCTAATGGAACAGCAAAGAAGGTGGGTGGCAAAATGGGATATTCAGTGTCAGATACAGGATAGGCTATGGTGCTGGCTATCTGCTTTCACTTTCAGCCATGGTGGTCAGGTGCTTTAAAACACGCTTACTGCCACAATGGAATATCGGGTCCATGATGTCCAGTTGTGAGTTTATACAGGATCTTTCTGGAAGAGGTGGTGTTAGGATGAACGTGATTGTTGGGTTTAATTGACCAAATCTCAGGCGGTGTAAGGGGCCTGAAAGTTAACTGAGGGATGTGCAAAGCTGAAGCTTCACTTAAGGTACTTAATATACTTACACTAACCCTGAGAAGCAGCAGTAAATAAGTATTGTCAAAACCGCAGCTGATCTCAACATCAAGGTCAGAATCCAAGTTCTCGTCTCACTGCAGCTCCTACTCTCTCCAGTAAAAGAAAATGACCCATAATCTTGAGTGTCTTTGAGAGACTCATTTCAAAAAATAAACCATCTCCTTCTTTCCCCAAATCTATGTAATAAAAATGAAAAACAAAAACCAGCATCATAAACAAATGGAAATAGTTTAGCGTTTTAATAGATAAGAGCACAAGTTAAATCAAAGCAGTGCCAGTTTGCCTTCTCTCATTTACCTAAAACGATTATTAGCTCTTCCAATGCCACAGTTTCATTTCCATGAAATAATCATTAAGAGACAATTTTATGATGCCCCTAGGACTGAAAAATAAGGTGTTTTTTTAAATGAGCAGAGTTTGCATTCATTATTCATGCAGCCTGGAATATTACCGACAGTCTGAACTCCAGTTCGGCTCTTTGACATGGCCCCATATAAGAAGTACGTGAGCAAATTTCAGATGCTGCTAACTCTGAACAGTAAGTGCAGCCCTATTTAAAATGGCGCAGTGGATAAGATGTCCACTGAAGTGTCAGATCATGATGAGCGATTGATGGATCTTATTGTGCACTCTGAGAGCTGTGGAAAGGAGATCTCACTTCAGACTGAAATTTCTCCAGCTCATCTATTTATAAGACAGATATTTGCTCTTCATGATTCTTCCTTCTCCTGCCATAGCTTAAATTTGTATGGGCATCTAGGTCTGTGCGTGCAACACTGTGATGTCATTTTATCAAAGACTTGCTGTACACAGAACCCTTTATAAACTATGTCCAGCACCATGGAAAACATATATATATATAGCATAGTTACTCACCTGTAACAGGTGATCTCCGGGAACAGCAGGAATTTAGTCTTCACATATGGGTATCGTCGGTACCGACGGAGCCTGCGTGGGAACGCTCCCCAGCGTCCAATAGGAAAGCTTTTGGGAGCATCCCACAGCACCTGCGTGCTGCCTTCCCACCTTTCCCAACTGTCCCTCTCCAGTTGAGTTTAAAGCTGAGACAAAAGAGAGAGGGAAAGAGAGAAAGCGAGAGAGAGAGAGAAAGATACAACTCCTAGGGGAGGCGGGTGGGTTGTGAAGACTAAAGTCCTGCTGTTCCCGGAGATCACCTGTTACAGGTGAGTAACTATGCTATCTCCAGGAACAAACAGGAATGTAGTCTTCACATATGGGGACTCCCTAGCTGCAGATGCCAGGGAGATGGCCCCAGAAAGTTGTGTGCCCTTGTGAAAGGGCTCCGCTTCCCCCCATGGATCTCTGGCATCCTACCAGGGATGGTGAGTAGGAGTTGATTAAGTCTGGAACAGGTGTTGAAGAACAGCCTGACCAAACAAGGCATCCTGGCGGGAGTCCTTGTCTAAGCAGTAATGGGCTGTGAAGGTATGTACCGAAGCCCAAGTAGCTGCTCAACAGATGTCGTCGATAGACACAGAGTGAAGATGAGCCATTGAGGCTGCCATGGCTCTCACATTGTGAGCTGTGACATGGCCTTCAAGAGGAAGGTTCCTACTCTCATAGGCAAAAGATATACACTGTGCAATCTAGATGAACAGTGTCCTTTTGGAGACTGGAAGTCTCAAATGACTAGGATCAAAAGCAACAAAGAGTTGAGAGGATTTTCTATGTTGCTGCGTCCTTTGCAAGTAAAAGGCCAAAGCTCTTTTACAGTCCAAAGTATGAAGGTTCCTTTCTGCATTTGAGGGCGAGGCCTTGGAAAGAATACAGGAAGGTAAACCACTTGGTTTAAATGAAATGGAGAAACCACCTTTGGCATAAAGTATGGATGAGTCCTAAGGACTACCTTATCATGATGGAACCTTGTATAAGGAGGATCAGCCACCAACGCTTGCAATTCACTGATGCGATGTGATTGAAATGAGAAATATAACCTTCCAGGAAAGGAATTTCAAAGAGGTAGTGGCTAATGGTTCAAAGGGCAGTTTCATGAGCTGCCCAAGAACCAGATTCAAGTGGTGGCTTAATGGGAGGCTTCGTTAAAAGGAGGCTTCTCATAAATCTCACTATGAGAGGATGAGAGGAAATAGGTTGTCCATTTAGAGGCTTGAAAGAAGCTGCAATAGCACTCAAATGGACTCTTACTGAATTGGTCTTAAGCCCTGCATTTGATAAATGAAGGAGGTACTCCAGTAATGATTCCAGAGGTATCGCAAGAGGGTTAAGAACCTTCTGCGAGCACCATATGGTAAACCTTTTCCACTTGAATGCATAAGAGCATCTTGTGGAAGGTTTCCTGGAAGCATGAAGGATATCCTTTACCTGCTGGGAAAGGTTAAGACCGTGAAGTTCTAGGCTTTCAGCAACCAGGCCCTGAGATGCAGAGACTGGGAATTGGGATGCCACAGCATCCCGTCCTCTTGAGAAAGAAGATCTGGAGCAGATCCTAACTCCAGAGGCGGAGCTTGAGAGATTTAGGAGCAGAGGGTACCACGGTTGCCGTGGCCAACGTGGAGCTATGAGGATCATATGACTTCTGTCTCTCTGAAGCTTGAACAGGGTTTTGGGAATTAGGGGAATGGGTGGAAAGGCATACAGGAAGTCCTGACCCCAATGAAGGAGGAAAGCATCCCTGGCCTGACAACCTCGAGCTGGAACTCTGGAACAGAACCGGGGAAGTTTGGCATTCAGCGGACTTGCAAAGAGGTCTATGTCCGGGGTTCCCCAAATTTGAAAAATTTGGGCTACCTGGTCTGCATGGAGAGACCATTTGTGTGGAAGCAGAACTCGACTGAGTCTGTCTGCCCAAGAGTTTTGAATGCCTGGAAGATACACCGCAAGGAGATGAATCTGATGCTCTCTGGCGAGGGCCCATAGTCGCAAAGCTTCATTGCACAGCGACAGAGATCCGGTTCCACCCTGCTTGTTCACATAGAACATGGCTACCTGATTGTCTGTTTGAACTAGGACTGTCTTGTAGCTGAGCTGGGTGTGAAATACTCGAAGAGCAAGGAAGATTGCTCTGAGCTCCAGGAGGTTGATATGGAGATAGGCCTCCTGTGAAGTCCGGGTACCCTGGGTAGAGAGGCCGTGCAAGTGGGCTCCCCAACCCACCTGTGAAGAATCTATTTTTAGAGTGGCTTGGGGTGGGGGTTGCTGAAAAGGTTTTTGGGTGACTGCCACCATTGGAGGGACAAAATAAGGTGATCTGAGTTTGCTATTTTGTCTGACAGGCAACCTGACGCCGGAGTCCACTAAGTGGATAGGGTCCACTGGGCTGCCCTCATATGGAGGCAAGCAGAAGGAACCACATGCACGGTGGATGCCATGTGGCCTAGCAACTGTAACATTTCCCGAGCAGTGAGATGAGGTTTTAGCACTGCTTGGGAAGCTAACTGCACAATACGAAGGCAGCGGGGCTGTGGAAGGAAGGCCCTTGTCTGTCTGGCATCCAGAAGAGCTCCTATAAACTCTAGGGATTGAGTGGGAGCAAGGTTGGACCTTGGGAAGTTTATGACAAGTCCCAAATACTGAAGGATGCACATTGTGCGAGACAGAGCAACTCTAGCCTCTGGCTCTGAAGGGACTCGAATGAGCCAGTCGTCTAAGTAGGGGAAGACGAATATTCCCAGGGTGCGGAGAAATGCTGCTGCCACAGCCATGCATTTTGTGAACACCCTTGGTGCAGAGGCCAGGCCAAAAGAAAGAATCCTGTATTGATAGTGCTTTCCTTGAAACAGGAATCAACAGAACTTTCGGTGAGTTGGATGGATGAGAACATGAGTGTACGCATCCTTGAGATCTAGAGAACAATGCCAATCCTGACTCTGAAGGTATGGCAGCAGAGTTCCTAGAGAAATCATTTTGAACTTCTCTCTGAACAGGAATTTGTTCAATTCTCTGAGGTCTAGAATGGGTCTGTGTCCTCCTGTTTTCTTTGGAATAAGGAAATAGGGGGAGTAAAACCCTGTACGACCGGTCGTTGAGAGAGGTCTGAGAATTGAACTGTCTTACTATTGTAGGAGGGGTCATGCTGAGGAAATGAAGCTTGTACCCCTCTCTTACAATAGACAGAGTCCAATTTTCTGCTGTTATCTGACCCCATCTGGGGGCAAAATGACATAACCTTCCTGGGATGGTGGAGGGTTCTGGGCCGTTCAGGGCCAGGAAGGCAAAGTTCTCTAGACAGGAGTCAAAGTCCCTAAGGAGGCTGAGTCTGCTGAGCCAGTTAAGGCTTAGCTGCTTTTGGCTTCCTTTGTTGCCTAGGTTGTTGCTGCTGTCCCTTTTGGGCAGACTGACCTGAACGATGTCCCTGCTGGGTATAGGACGGATAAAACTTTTTCTTCTTGCTGAAGAATGCTTTCTTAGAGGATCTTTTCCTCGCAGGATCAGTTGTAGATTTGGACAATCTATCCAAAGTGATGTTGTTAGCATCAATCTCATTAGCTTTTTCCTGCCAATTCTTGCTAAAGAGATTCTCTCCTGTGCAAGGTATATTCCCCAGTTTGTCCTGTACCTAGAAGTCAGATGCCTGGAGCCAGGCAATTCTACGTGCACCTATGGTAATAGCAGAGGTTCTGCTTATGCATTCAAAGCAGTCAAAGGCTGCACGACTGACAAACTTGGAAACATCCTGAGCATGTTTAACAAGAGCAAGATAATCAGGAAGGAGAGGGCTCATCAGCTCTAAATCTCCTGTGACTTCCTTAAGGAACATTCCCATATACAAGATATAGGAACTGATCCTAGCAGAGAGCATGGAAGCCTGGAAGGATCGACGTCCAAAGGCGTCAAGAGTCCAGCACTCACATCCTGGAGGATTAGATGCATGCCTTTTTGCACTCTTTATCCGTCTCATGGCTGATTCCACCACCATGGAATGGTGTGGTAATTGAGTCTTCTGAATCCCAGGACAAGGAGGAACTCGATACATGGTGTCGAGTCTTCGAGAGTGAGGAGAGGTGGTTAGAGGTGTTTCCCACATCCTTAACATAAGATCATGCAAGATCTCATGAATAGGTAAGGTAGCTGCCTCCTTGGGAGCTTTAGGTTATTATAAGATTTCTAATTCCTTTGCCCTAGGCTCTTTTTCAGGAGCCACTGTGATGGAAAGATCTCGGGCCACATCTTGGATAAAATCCTGAAAGGACATATCCTCTGGTGGAGACATCCTACGCTGAGGAGAAGCGGAATCCTCGGGAAGAAGTACTCTGGTATCGGCAAAGCTTTCAGAGTCTTCAGACTCATCCGAGGATTTGAAGTATCTCCGATCCGGGTGATCGTGCAAGGCACAGTACCGGTATCGGTACTGGTACCGATCGAAGTCGGCATTGGAGCGGTCCGGTACCGACTTGTCGATGCCGGATAGAGACGCATGACTCGGTCCCGGTAGAACACCTGCCGATGTCGATGCAGTCGGTGCCGGTACTGGAGTCGGTGCCGGTACCAGTTGAATTGTCTGAAGCGGTTTCAGGGGCATCGAGGCCGTGAGAAGAGCCGCCAGACTGCGTTCAATAGCCAAGAATCTCTGGTCTATCGACGCTGCCGATGCTTGGGTATCGGTGCCGGATAAAGTGGCCAGAACCCCAGAGCATGGCACCAGTAGTTCTGCCGAGGTTGAAGCCTCGAACATCCTGGAGCCCCGTTAGTGCTTTGGAAGCCGAAGCCTCCCTCCGGGGCAATTTTGCCGGTGAAAGCCCCTCAAGGGCAATGCCAGAGGCATCTCGATGTTTAGAAGGAGATCTACCCTTTGAGGACCAGCTAGATTTATGTTTAGTTACCTGAGATCCATGGGAGGAAGATGAAGCCCTGGAGGACATCGATGCCTCTGAGGCTGCATCGGAGGGAAAAAGGGTGCTAAGCTTAGCAGCTCGGTTTTGCCGGCCCCTTTTTGACATCATCCCACAGGCAACACACTCTGAAATAGAGTGGTCAGGACCTAAACATTTGAGGCACCACTCATGGGTGTCGGTGACGGAGATGGTACCGCCACATTTAGAACACTTTTTAAAACCCGAGCGGGTTTTTCCATCTTGAGGAAAAAAAACTGGGCCTAGTGCCCAAAATGGCGCGTGGCACCTGAGAAGAAAATTACTGGAGAAAGACTCCAGAAACAAAGGTTTGTTTGTTTTTTTAGAAAAAAAGAAAAGAAGTACTGGCGGTACCGGTATAGCGTCGAGAGAAGGCAGACTCAACCACAAAAAAGAAGTATAAGAAGGGAATTTTCTGCAGTGACAGGATGCGCAACCTGTTGGCTCCGCGGAAAATGAAGAACTGGAGAGGGACAGTTGGGAAAGGCAGCACGCAGGCACTGTGGGATGCTCCCAAAAGCTTTCCTATTGGACGCTGGGGAGCTTTCCCGCGCAGGCTCCGTCGGTACCGACGATACCCATATGTGAAGACTACATTCCTGTTTGTTCCTGGAGATATATATATATATATATACATATACACATACATATTTGGTAATACACACCTGAGCAGAAGCCATTTTATGAAAGGACATGTTCAAAAAGAGCTGTACCACTATGGGCTTTGTACATGTGAGCAATGCCACTTGCAATAGAGGTAGTGGATTTTGCAAAGTTCTCTGAGGGGAACCAAGGTCGGCATGACCATTAGGCCTACTAGATGTCCTGGGAGTGCCCCATTGCAACAAAAGCAATGAATTTAAAACTGTGACGCAGTGCTTAGTGAACCTCACCGGAGCTTTGCATAAACTGTAAGTCTTCACTGGAGAGGGCAGAAGTGACAGCTCATACAAGCCGGGAACCATGACGCAGAGCTGGCAAGGTTAGGTAAGTGCTATGTCACTGTTTTAAACCCATCGCCACTGCTGCTGATTTCAAAGAGAGGCATTAGAGGCAAAGTGGGGGGTGGCAGGATGGAGGACTCGCGTAGGGCACCTCTCATCCTTGCACTGTCCCTGAGGAGGACCAATTAAGGAGTTGAGCTCCAGTATTCATTTTTTGGATTTCAAGGTGTTTTTTTTAAGCACCGAAAATGTAAACACAATTTCTCCCTGGGGCAAACAAGCAATTACCTAAAGATTATGTGTGGCTTGGAACAGGTGTATTTTTATTGCAAAATATAAATAAGGTCTGCCCAATTATACTCAGAACATGCCCCCCCCCCTTTTTTTTATTTAACTTTTTATTGAATTTAAAATAGAAACCAAGGAGAACCTTTGAACAGGAAAAATACATTCTGTCATGCGTCACAAAATTGTAACAATCCAAGAAATCAAAAGTATCACCAAATGTTAAGAAGTCCACAATATGAGGAGAAACATAGAAACATAGAAATATGATGACAGAAAATGACCACAAGGCCTATCTAGTCTGTCCTTCCATAACAACAACTGCAACAGTCCCCTTTTTTCCTTTAGAGATCCTCTGGGTTTATCCCATGCTTTTTTGAATTCAGTTACTGTCCTCATCTCTACCACCTCCACTGGGAGACTATTCCACGGATCCACCACTCTTTCCGTAAAGAAATATTTCCGCATATCACTCCTGAATCTGTCTCCCTTCACCCTCATCCCATGTCCCCTCATAGCAGAACTTGCTTTCAATTGAAAGAGGCTCTCTCCCTGAACATTTATGCCACGGAGGTATTTAAACGTCTCAATCATATCACCTCTATCCCGCCTTTCCTCTAAGGTGTACATATTAAGATCCTTCAGTCTGTCCTCATATGCTTTATAATGAAGACCACTAATCATTTTAGTAGCCACACTCTGCACCGACTCCATCCTGTTCACATCCTTTTGAAGGTGCGGTTTCCAGAATTTCACACTATACTCCAAATGAGGTCGCACCAAAGACTTATACAGAGGCATTATCACCTCCTTTTTCTCTGCTAGCCATTCCCCTCCGTATGCACCCAAGCATCCCTCTAGCTTTTGCCGTCGCCTTTTCTACCTGTTTAGCTACTTTAAGATCAGACACAACCACGCCTAGGTCCCGCTCTTCTTTAGTGGACAAAAGTACTTAACCCCTTATACTATATTGCTCCCTTGGATTGCTGCAGGGATCCAAGATTACACAACCAAGTGAAGATGGCTAAGAAAAGTAAAATACAACAAGCAATTGAATAGGTAACAAAGCACAAACATGAGGCTCTAACAATTCCACATTTAGCATCTAAAAGCAAGTGTAGCTGAGAAGGTTCAAAGAAATGATAGTTCTTACTTTTGATAGGAGAGCACACATTTACAAGGAAACCTCAGCTGGAAGGCCAAAGCCTCAGCTTGAAATTCCAGAAAACTCTTCTTCCTAGTCTGCATCTACTTGGACACAGCTGGGAAAATCTGTATCCTACTGCCCACAAGGGAAATATTAGACTTTTTGAAATAAAAACGTCACAACACTTCCTTATCTTGAAGAAATGCAAATGAAACCAATAAAGTAGCCTTAGCTTCCACCACCTCAGTGGACTGTTCCAAGACGTCAGACAAGTTAGACAAGTCTAAGGAATCAGACGAAACATCCACCAGATAGGTTTCTGCTTCCTGCAAAGTATCTTTTGAAACCAAGGGAGGAAGATAATAGATTTTCTGAAAAGGAGGCACACCAGATTCAGGATAAATAGGCCCTTAGGTGAAACCAAGTCATTCGTGGAAAGTTCAGAATACAAAGATTTAAATTCCTCTGCTGGTTTTCCAAGTTCTCAATTTTCCACTGAACCACCAGTCTATCCTGAACCAAAACTCCATGTGTATCTTGATGCAGCTGATCAGTTGCTTCAAACCCGTCAGTCACAAATGCCCCTTTTAATCGGCATGTGTCATAGAAGTAGTACCTTATTTAAAATCACGACATACATGTATGTGCTGATTTACATATATAAAATCAGCTTTTTATACATATAAATGGCTCCTAGCCCTTACAAAACCACCTCCATGATCATTCCTGAACCTGTACAGAATTTTCAGTTTAAAGAAAAATGCATAAAGATATATTGGAGGTATGGTAGCAGACATATGTAAGGGTTGAATTAGCACTCGTGTCAGACTTGTGAGCCATAGTGCCAATTGTCAAGGCTTCAAGATCAACCCTGGCTACTGTCCATTAAAGCATCTCTCATATGTATTAATAATTAAGTCATCTATGAAAGTTCTGTTTAAAGAGGAGAGTAATCTCACATTTATTCATCTTGGGCCTGATAGTCACTAAAAGCTGAGCATTAGGCTCCTGTATTTGTGCACTATTTTCATCCAAACTTAGGAACTTGAATTTTCAGTTAAAAATTAATCTTAATTGAGGTGATTAAAAGTTATGCCACTCAGTTGCCTAGATTTATGAGTCTAACGTATGCGCAAGGTGCTGTAAATTTCCTTCTCTAAATCTGTCCCTGTTGCTACCCACTTTTTATGCTCCGAAATTTAGGAGTTCAGTGAAAATTTTGAGTATAAATTCAGGCACTCAGCTCTAATAAATTTTCAAAGACGCTAAAAAAGACAGACAGGAAGAAAATTGATGCCTTTGAATTATGATGCTGGCCGTGAATACTGCATATACCATGGACTGCCCGAAGAACAAACCAGTCAGTACTAGAAGAGATCAAACCTAAGCTTTCTTTAGAAGCTCAGATGACAAGACTTCAACTTTCATATTTTGGACACATCATGCGAAGAGAGAGATCATTAGAGAAATATCATGCTTGGCAAGGTAGAAGGTCAACGCAAAAGAGGAAGGCCAGCAATGAGATGGATCGATACAATAACAGCAGCTTTTGATGCCAGTTTGTCAACAATGAGCCGCCTGACTGAAGACTGAACACAATTTAGGACAACTGTCCAGAGGGTCGCCATGAGTCGACACTGACTCAATGACATTTAACAACAACAACTCTCAAGGATAGGAGCATAAATCCTTTGGATATCAGTCCCCTCATGCTTAGATCAAAAAGGGCTAAGCACTGTGACTACAAACTAAAACCTAAGAGCATAAAAAATGCCATTCTGGATCAGACCAAAGGCCCATCAAGCCCAGTATCTTGTTTCCAATAGTGGTCAATCCAGTTCACAGGTAGCTAACAGGATAAAGCAGTGGCTTTCCCCAAGTTTCCATAATAATGCCTTATGGACCTTTCCTTCAGGTACGCTTAAAATGGGTGCTTCCCAACTGTGATCTCATTCTAGTATGAAAAACAAGCACGCAACTGCCTCCCCTGCTGCTGCTCCAAGTCCACAGATAGCATCAGCTGTGTTACTGCCTAGTCCTCTATCTCTTGTTATAGAGTCCGAGGCCAATTCTACTCAGTTCATGTCCAGGCTATCTGGCCATCCAAAAGTGAACGTGACCCAATTACACCCGGTTCTGCAACCACAGGAGCTAGACATTCCCGTGACTGCAGAATCAGGCACTTAGATGGCCTGTGCGTGCCCTGATTCTGAAGCGTGGGACATCCATTGCCCTGCACATCCAGGAGGCCCTGTGCTCCTGCTGGACTCCCAGAGTTATAGCGTCCCATCGCCATGGCACCGGAATGTCCAGCAGGAGTGCTGAAGGCCCAATGCCACTCTCAGTCACATTTCCCCTCTGTCTGACCCTTGGCATGGTCTGCCAGGATCAGGCAGAAGGATACCACTTACAGCTGCTCACCTTGGTGTAGGGGTCTGCCGGGCCCGATTGCCATCTTCGGGGGTACTTAGTCCACCTCTGAGGTGGAATAAGTCCCCCAATCATCCTAGCCTCGCCGGATGTTCAGGGCCATGAGCAGAAGAGGCCCTGTACATCCGGGATCGTGGGCCTGCCTCTGCTCTGCCCCCAGCCCCCCGCCCCCATCCAGCATTCCCCGCACAAGCCCACTGTGCATGCGAGGAGCCTGGGGTTTGCAATTTGCTCCCTGCGAATAGTGGGGGTTGGACGTCCAAGCCGGACATCCATCCCCACTATTTGCATTTCATAATGACCCTCTCCCTGTGTAGACTCCCTGTAAACTAATGATGCTGGGGGAGGGGGTGTTGCCACCATGGTTGTGACCCCCGAACATTGATTTTAGACCCCATTTGTGGTCACAGGCAACAGTTTGGAAGCACTGCCTTAAGCATTCTTCCTGGTAAATTTAAATATCATTTGGGGATTAGATTTGGAGTGGAACATGATTGTTCAGGGAATGTCCTTGGATAATTACTTTCCCCTACAAACCTGTTCCCCGAGTGATATTTAAATCGGCCACTGTTGGAAACAGGGTACTGGGTTTTAAGAAGGTTCCCCATTGATATTTACATTTCCCAAGGAAACTATTTAAGAGTTTGTAGCCAGAATGCTCAGCCTTTTCTGATCCAAACATAAGATTATTTTTTGTTGTTTTTAAGTGTGTTTCGCATCAGGTGACATCTTCTACTGTCAAGCAGTTGTAAACTGCTTTGTATGCCTAGAAAAGGCGGTATATCAAATAAAACAAACCATAGACCATAAGGCTTAGTCTGCTTGTCTATCCATTCATATGCATAGTTTTGTTTGTGCATACACAAAGCTGTTTGTATTTGTATGGTACATATTCAGGAGTGTAGGAGCCAGCATAGAAAGGAGAAATGAAATGGGGCTGAAACCCTGACAGAAAGCGACCAAGGTGGCAGCCAAGGTAGCAGGGTACCAGCAGGAAGCCAGCCCTCACAGCCTAGAAGAGGGGGAGGAGGGAGGGTTTTGGATTTAGCTCATGCCTTTTTCAGGAGTAGCTCAAGCGAGTTACATTCAGGCACAGTAGATATTTTTCCTATCCCTTGGAGGGCTTATAATAAGTTTGTACCTGAGGCAATGGAGGGTTAAGGAAGCAACTTAGGCTGCAGCCAAGGCAGGAGTGTGCCGGTGTACCCAATCCCATGACACAGAAAAAGAAGGGATATGGCTGAGGAAGAAATGTGCCCATGAGGATTCAGCCCTTATGACACAGAAGAAGGAGGGACTGGATAATAGTGTACTAGTGGGAACCCAACCTTCAAGGCATGGAAGATGAAGGCACTTTGTCTAATTAGTGGTTTGTGAGATGGGTTGGGAAGAAAAATAAGAAGCGAAAAAAGGAAAGTAAGAAGAGGCAAGGTGAAGGAGGGACAAAAAAGAAAGTGAGATAGAGTAGCTTTTAAACTAGATAATGGGGGAAAGCCGATAGTCACGGAGTGGGGGGATGTGGCAGGCGTTCAGCACATGGGCACAGGCGTGCAGATGCTCAAAGGCCTGCTGATGAGAGTAGCTTTAAGGGGCTTTCCTGGTACTGTGTGAGGATGTGCCAGCACTATGCTACCACCCACAAAGCCCAATTTTTTGGCCTCTTTTGGAGACAAGATGGTGAGGATGGCAGCAGCAGTGGTAGAAGGAAGGGAAAAGGGAGAGATGCTGGACACCTTGTGGGAGGGGTAAGGAAAGAGGGAGGAAATGCTCGATACTTTGGTAGGAGAGAGATGCTGGCAATGTGGGGGGCTGGATTAGAGAAGGGGAGATGCTGGAGACCTGGGGAGATTGGGAATGGGAGATGCTGGACTGCGGGTGGGGTGGGGCGGGGCAGGAGTGCATGGCCGATGGTTTACCTAGAGCATCAGATACCCTGAGCTGGCCCTGAATACATTTAGTCTGGGCTTCCAAGATGATATTTTTAAACAATGTCCAGACCTGATGTAAACTCATCCTTTGCAATTGTCCCTTTTAGATCTTGACTAACCATTTTCCTCATTTTATCATAGTCTCCCTTTTGAAAGTTAAATGCTAGTGCATTCGATTATCTTATTACTATTACTTTTCATGTTTACTGTCCTCCTTCCAAGCTGTAAAGTATATGGTAGTGGAAAGGAATGGTGAGTTTCCCCAATTTCCAAAATCAGGTATGTGGAGTGTTCATATGTATGCCTCATAGGAAGTGTCAGGGGGTATTAAGGGCTAGGTGGCTGCATGAAAGTCAGAGTGCTGATGGGGCTGTGTGTGTGCGTATCATGGATAGTCAAGGGGGCTGCATGAGTGTATACCTTGCCCTGGTTGACTCCCTCATCAAGGGCATGGACAACATCAAACAAGCCTTCATATTGGTGTTCCTTGACATATCTGCAGCCTTTGACAGCGTAAATCATAACATCCTCATCTCTAGACTCAGTCAATTAGGTATAAAGGAAGTAGCTCTTGATTGGTTTAAATCATACATATCTGACCGCACCAATATGTGCAAATCGATCAAGTTGCATCATCACCTTTCCCACAGGAACAAGGAATACCACAGGGATCCGCACTTTCTGCCCTCCTTTTTAACCTATACCTGCAACCAATATGCACCATATTTAAAAGACACAATATAAACTACCATATTTATGCGGACGACATCATGTTGTTCTCCCCAATTAACATATCTGACCCTAATTATGACAACCTAGCAGCCTGCCTCTCCGAGGCGGAACTATGGCTCCGCTCAAAGAATATGTACATCAATTTCAAAAAGACTGAAGTACTATTTACTTCAAGAAACCCCAACTTCACCCCTCTATCAGACATCAAGCTCCAGAACTTCACCCTCCCAGTGAAGCATGAGATAAAATACTTAGGAGTCACCCTTGACAGGACTCTTAGCTTCATTTCCTCAAGCTTAGGACCATCCAACAACTAAGACCACTTATACACAAAGATGATTTCAGAACTGTCACCCAGCTCTAATAACCCCTCACCTGGATTATTGCAATGGGATACTCCAAGGCATAACAAAGAAAAACCAAAACATACTCCAAATGGCTCAGAATGTTACCGCCCGAATAATTTCCAAGGCCAGGCTATCTGACCACATTTCTCCCATACTATACGCTCTTCATTGGCTTCCTGTCGCCAGCAGGATCCAATATAAAACCATACTGACTACCTTTAAGTTAATTAATAAGATTGCCCCATCATATCTATCTACATTGATATATAGCCCCCATGAGAATAGAATGAGAAGAAGAAGGAACCTCAATACCATTCTAGTACCAGAATCAATAAGAAAGACAAAACAAATAATTAGCAACAGTGCTTTTTCCTATGTAGCACCTATTCAATGGAATAATCTCCCAGTCCAATAAGAGAGATAAAAGACCTCCAAACGTTCCGAAAGGAACTGAAAACATATTTATTCACGCAGCACTATTATAACTTAGACCATAGCTCAAATCTAGCCCCCCCAGCACGAGTTGACAAGCCCACCCAAATACCCTTCCCATACAATAACAGTCTCATCTCCACTGTATCGCTGACAAACATTGTCTCACCTCATACAAAAAGTATTTAACCATGCCCAATCCTGAACCCTAAAGTTATGATGAAAGTTGTAAATAGTTACTAAGTTTATGACTATACTGTTTTTTGTAAATAGTTGCAATGTTGTATAATGTTCTATGTTCTATGTATGGTTCCATTGTTCTATGTAAACCGCCCATGATCATGGGAAGGGGCGGTATATAAAAGTTTTCAAATAAATAAATAAAAATAAAATCATGGAATGTCGGGGGCTGCATGTGTATGTATGTGTGTCTTGGGTGTGACGGAGCTGCATGTATGTGTATGTATGAGTCATGTAGTGTTGGAGGCCAGGTGTGTATGTGTATGACACGGAGTGTCAATGGCTGTCTGTATGTATGTTTCTCTCTGAGTGTTGGGATCTGAGTGCGTGTCTCTCTATCATTCTGTCTCATGACCCCCCCAGGCTTAATCCAGTCTGTTTCTCTTTTTCTTTCATAACCCTCTAGCCTCCCCCTAGTGTTTTTCTCTCTCTCTCTCTCTCTTTCTCTCTCTCTCTCATCCCCCTCCTCCAACCAGCCTTCCTTCAGTCTCTGGGTGTCTCTCTCTCTTAAGGCCTCCCAGGCTTCACCCAGTGTCTCTCTCTCATAACCCTGATCTCCGAGGCTTCATCCACTCTCTCTCACATCGCCCTCTCCCCGACATCCAGTCCCTCTTTCGCTTACCCATTTTACTGCAGTTCCTTCAGAATGCCGTAATTCAGGTTTCCTGCACTGCGATCGGCTTTCTGAATGGTGCAGCCACCTGGGGCAGGAAGTTCAGGCTGATCTCTCAAACCATGAGATTAGTGTGAACTTCTGCCAAGCGTGGCTCAGCATTCATAGAGCCAGCATTGACTCCATACATGTGTTCGCTTGCGCATGTTATGATAATACAGTATATAGGGGCCCTTTTACTAAAGCCCATTGTTGCATTTAGCTCACATTTAGCATGAAAACTAATGTGTGTTAAGTGCAAAACCTCCATGGTAACTGTCAGGGGCATCATCAGCATGTTCCTGGAAGTTATTGCATGGACGCATTCCCTAATCTGAAGCGCAATTAAGCTACACATAGAGGTACTGTTATGTGCACCCAAACTAATTGCCACATTGACAGTTAGAGCATGATGTGCACTCCTGTGCTAACTGCAATGTGCTCTCCATGCCCACACTCTGCCCACTCCCCGCCCCTTCATGCAACGGGAAATTAGCTGTCATGCCCACACACTACCTGTCACTGTGGCCTTTAGCGACCTCTAAAATGTGCATTCTCCAATAGTGGGATTGGGCCACATCGTGCTTCAAAATTCATATATATTTAAGACAGTGACATAAGTTACCAAGAGGGGTCCTCGAGCAAACCTTTGCTGATGGCCCCCCATTGCCATGGTAGTAGCATGCCCCCTCATCGTGCAGCAGGCTGCCCATGTGGCGGCAGCGGCAGCAGCACAGTAAACTTACTTTATTATATTTGCTGCGCTGCCCATTCTTGTAAGTGCGCTGCGGGGAATGCAGGCCCGACAGCTATTCCCCTCCGGGCTGGTTTCATGGTGTGGATGTTATCGTGAGACTTCAGCCTGGCAAGGAACAGCTGCAGGGCTTGCAGCAGACTTAAAAGAGCAGAGTAGTGTAGCAAACATGATAAAGTAAGCTTGCCATGTTGCTGCAGCTGCCGTTGTGTAGGCCCCCTTTGTAGGGGCTGCTTGGATGGAATTTACGCCAGGGGTTTAAGAAATAATATCACACTTATCTTTATAGTGCTGAGCTCATTTCTCATGCATTTATGGAAGTGCTCCAGCAATAACATTTCGGTAATAATTTGCTATTGTAAAGGGGTAGCTCCTCTCATGGTAAAAACTGTCAGAACCTGAGAACACACCAACAAATGTATTAAATATTATCATATCCGTATTTATGAAGGACATCATTCTTTTTCAGAAGCGGATTCACATATTCTATAGCAACATACTCTTTCTCAATTCAGTGTCAACAAAGAAGCTGGAGCAGGCATATTAAAAATAGGTCTTCAGCCAATCAAATAATGCCAGGGACTCAGGGCCAGTGTAAGGATATTAGACACCCTAAGTGAACCCTCATTTCTCCCACCCCTTCTGTCACCACTGCTGCCCCTGCAATGGTGGAAAATACATGAAAACAGCAACAAACACTTACTCAAAGCATCCAGTGCTGTGTGCTGTTGGACTCACTTTGACCAGCTGCCTCTGCCCCCTGCAATGCATACTTCTTGCTTGCATGGGGCAAGTTTGTGTTGGAGGGAGTGGAAATGTTTAGTCGAAGCAAGCAGCAACAGCGCGCGATGCTGGAGGCTTTGGGTAAGCGTTGCATTGCTGCTTTAATGTCATTGCCACCGTTGCAGATCCCAAAAAGGGGTGGCAGCAATGGGCCACCCATGAAACATTAGCACTCTCGGTACTTGCCTAATTTGACTAATGGGTAGCACCAGCCCTGCAGGAACTAAACAGCCACATGCAGCATCTAAATTAGAAACCAAAAAACTAATTATGTCCAATATAAACCGCTACACTGTAAATGCTACACACTGAAAACAATGTTTAAAATGTTCTTCTTGTTACAGTATCAGCACCAAGCGTGCGCATAGAAAGTAAAACAGCCAGTCAGATGGTATATAACCATGAAAATTAAAAGACTGCTTATGTCTGACAGAGTCTGCTGTAGTTTTCATTCAAACAGATACAAATAAAATTGCTCCAAGCTTTCTTTTTGCTTTATACTACCACTAGGGCATACACATTAAAGCAGCCTTATCTGTCCTATCAAACAGGCCGATGCAGAAAACTATTGCTGAACGCATGTGTTACTGATTTTTTATGCGTACACGTACCGTACCTACAATGCACAAGTCCAAATGCACAATGACGAAAGAAGTGCCCATGCAAATGAAGGGCATGCAAAACCAACCGTGATACGCGTAAAACCTCAGTGCTAACAAAAAACGCGTCATAAAATGCTCGCGTTAGCAATCAAGTAACGTATGCGCATGAGAATGAAACACAAGAACTGGATGATAGCGCATGCTTATGCTTTCACAGCGTGTATATTCGTGCGACCACTTCAGCGCATAAATATAAACGCTAGAGTCCCAGGCATTCTTATACTGAGGCACATGCTGATGTACGGTGCGTTTGTTTCAGGTTTCCTTCTGGTGTTGTAGACGCAGGGATGTCTGGTGCAAGCAGCAGAAAAGCAAATGGATAAGCAGCAGAAATCTCCCTGACCAAAAAGACGTCCACTGTCAAACGCTCAGAACTGTGCGCTCAGAATATTCATGTGCTGCCTTCAAAATGCTCAGAATTGTGTTCTCGAGAATGCGTTGGATGTTAACTTCTACTCCTGACCAGGCATAAAAAGAACGACGCTTTTCTCCTTAACGCAGGATTGCATAATTTCTAATGTACTTCATTGCATTGGGCATCAATCTCATTACCATGTTATATGAGTACACCGCACTCATTTCCATTTCATTTCAAAACATCTAAATAAATTTTAGTACGTACTGCATTATGCCCGTGGAAACTTTTTACGTCCTTCTACTGCGCGTGCCTATCTCTTTTTTGCATTCGGCAGCGCGTTGTGCATGCATTCTGTGCGCGTTAGTGCACGTACAAGCTCACGTTAGCTCTCAAATCGGCCTGAAACACAGAGATTTTTGAACCGGCTAAGGCTGAATCATTCCTACAACCCTTGATACGAACACACGGTCACCTAGTGAGCACAGATAATCTGGAGTGTTCCTTGTTATTACAACATAGATCTGTGCTGTTAAAAAAAATATAGGGTTCCCACTGCTCTCTCCCTAAAAGTTCTCTCGTTTTGAAGCAAAAGGATGGAACATTAAGATATTGCCAACATTTGTCCCTAACATATCCATCGTTAAGCACTGCTTTGATCATTCAGTCTGCTCAGTTGGACCTGCCTGCTGTGCTGCTGCAGAGATTGACTGGCAGCCTGACTCCTTCATGTGTCCCAGATTTTTTGCAGGCAAATCTTGGATACTTATCCAAAGTGTGTGGGGAGCAAGGGGGGAGGAAGGGGCACCTTAGTTCCAAATATGACCATCAGCCACCCCAATCCATCCCTTGACAGCACTAATATCACTTTCAAGCAGACAAATCACCAGAGAAATAGAAACAGTGATTAATTTCCTCCCTACTGTGCAAAATATAAAGCTATGGATGCATGTACTTATTCTAAAAGCTGACATATGCAAATCATTAAATTGAAAATAAATTTTTTTTTCAATCTTCTCTGACCCTATTGCTGGAATCAGAGACAGGAGGTTGCCAAACAGGTGGGATTCAGGGACACAGCTCTGAAATTGGGGACAATCCCTGAAAATTGGGGACCTCTGGTCACTTTAGCCCAGGAGAGGGTGATCTGTGTCAATTTAACACCCCTTAATCCTTTTAAAAAGTTGGCTTCTCTGCTGCGGGCTGTCATACCGTGGGACATGTTCACTAATTGCCCAGCTGCATTACAATTGCAAAAATCTTCATTTCTACTGGGAACAAACCAGCACGGCAGAGCAAACACCAACGAGATTCTACGACCATGCAGCAGTGTTTGCAATCCTCCGCTCTCTTGGGATCAGAAAAGGCCAGGACTATTTTTCTAAATTATAAATCAAAGGCAGTTTCATCATTCTCCATATAGTGACTAAACTATCAACTTCATTATATTTGCAGTATTAATTACTGTAAAAAAAAAAAACCCTAACAGTGCAGATGGCTTTTCTGTCTCCTCTGGCACTCAGCTCTTTGCACACTGCAGAAATATTTTCAGCAGGAAGTTGCTTGCTGACTTCAAAAGCAATTGCAGCTCACCCTAAGGAACCAATAAGTAAGGTTACCAGATGTCCCCTATTTTAGAGTGGTCCCACCTGTTTGACAGCCTCCTGTCACCAATTCCAGCAATGGAGACAGAGGGGGTAGAAAAAAAAATGTTTTCAAGGTTTTCCGGTTCCAGTCTGATATGAGTAGGAAGCTCTGGGCACAGCTCCGGCTTCTGATATTATAAAACTGATATTCCCCAAGCTCGGAGGACTGATCGAGAACCAGTACCTCTTCACGCTATGCCTAAGCTACTACAGACCCGCTCCGATAAGAAGGGCAAGAACAACTGGCAAAATTATCAAGAGCGGGGGTCAGCTCCTGGCCCAAGATGGCATCGGCAATAGTTCTCGCACTGAAGAACAACCCAAGAGATGAACCCCCAGGCGGTATGGCAGAACTGCTCCAGGAGATCCGGGCATCAAAAACAGAAATTACTGAAACCATTTCAGCAAGGTTTGATGAGCGGTTTGATACACTGGTGGCATGGGTCTCAGAGATGGAGAGAGTGAGTCAGCTGGAGTACCGGGACACCCAGACTACCAAAGAACTTACACGAATGTGGAAAGTGATTTGCTGGCTGGAAGAAAAGTCAGAAGATCGCGAAAATCATGACCACAGACAGAACCTGCACATATTAGGAATTCCAGAAGGAACAGAACTGCCTGATCCCCAAGCATTTGTTCAACAGCTGTTAAGGGTGTGTTTTCCCGCTCAAATTGCTGAGCCCCCATATGAGATAGAGCGGGCACACGATGAGACGCGACCCAAGCCGGGCCCGAACAAGATACCTCGGGCGCCCATCGTCCGGCTTCTCCAGTGTAGTGAAAAAGGGCATGTGATCGTAGAAGCACGAAAGACCACATCAGTAAACTACAAGGGCTGGCAAGTGGTCATTTACGTGGATGTTAGCGTGGAGACAGCCCGAAAAAGGAAAACTCTTTTGCTATATCAGGATGCTTTAGTCAAGGCTGGACTCCGAGCCGCAATTTGGTTCCCCGCTCGCCTGATTGCATTCTATAAAGGAGAGCATTTGTTCTTGCGCTCCCCAAATGATGTTAATAAACTGTTGCAGCGTGTTGGGAATCATGGTGCTTCCATCAGGAGCCCTCTAAAAGATATGCTGCACAGAGGACCCCGGAGAGGCCCCCCAGACTTTGCGGGGCCAACAACATCATCCATGTTCTCACACTCTGCAATGCTGGAGGGACTTCAGCCCTCAATGAAACAAGTGGAAACTGGGGATGGAGAAGCCTCTCTGATAACAGATGTGCTGCCAAACTACTGCTTGAAACCGGACAATGAGGACAACTTTATAATGTTTGCTCTGTCCCTTAACTGATAGTGCACTCCGGCCAGACTCTTCGGGTGATGTCTGGTGGGCTGCAGGCCCCGAAACCATTTTATGTGCCTATTACAGATGCTTCCTTTAACCTCTGTGACCTGCAAATGATTCTGCAATGCTAACAGTGGTATGCCTCATTGATAGAACCTGCTGCGGGGTGGTCTCAGGGAGAAAACTGTTTTTCTCTTTTTTACTATGCTATGTGGCTCCCCCTTCATATATGTGCAAAACTCAGGGGTGCTTTACCTAAAATTCTGAGATGCATTGGGGGAGGGAAGATGCAACATTGGTGGACTTGAGAGGGCAATCTGAACCTGCTGAGCTCTTTAAGATCAGGAAATATAAAATTTATTAGCCTAAAAATGGGGGGCTTTTTTATTTGATTGGAAGATTTGCTTGCTTTATGTTAAGGTTTGGGAAAGTGTGTGCAGTGTGTCCAGAAGCTGGGATGTGGGATGTGACAGTAAGGTGTGCATGGGGTTCAGTGGGGTGGAACTGGAGTGGGGAACAATGTACTTTTGATCAGACTGTGATGGCTATTTTCTACGTTTGTCTGTTATATCCTCATTGTATTTTACCTAACATTACATGACTCTTAAGATAGTTACTTTAAATGCAGGGGGACTTAACAGTCCAATTAAGCAGAAGAAGATCCTCTCCTATTTACATAAGGAGCGAGCGGATATCGCCCCCCTACAGGATATCCGCTGATCCCCTCCAAGATGGAAAAATTACAAGGTGGGCAGTGGGAAAAGGTTTATTACTCTGCATACAACTCAAAAAAGCATGGGTTTGCCATTTTGAATAGTAGGCATCTCCCTTTTGTCTTGACAGCACCGGGTGAGGACTCCATGGGACGGGTAGTGTGGATAGTCGGACGAATCAAGAATCATGACATTTCCCTGTTAAATCTTTATGCTCCCAATGGTCATAAAGGGGGGGGGGTTCCAACAGTCCTTCTCCACCTTTATGTAACATGTTTGTGGCTCCATCTGGGTGGGTGGAGATATGAATTGTGCTTTTCAGCACATAGATCGCTCCGGTCCAGTACAAGAAGTGAGGACATTACCAGAAGGAGTCTCACTTAGGAAAGCTCTAATGAAAATGGGATGGATAGATCTTTGGCGTGCGACCCACCTGAATGAACAGGATTACATGCATTGCTCAGTCAGAACTGGAGGGTACTCCCATATAGACCACTTCTTGGGAGGGGCGGGAGGGCAACATTGAGTGGAAGACATCCATATCCTGATTCACACAATTAGTGACCATGCCATGGTTTGGTTATGGCTGGATGTTAATAAGAGGTCTGATGACTCGAAGCCATGCGTTTGAAGAGCAAATGTGTGGCTGTTGAAAGAGCCAGCTATTCAGGACAGCATGTGGGCTTGGTGGACAGAATACTTGAACTACAATGATCAAGCAGGAGTGTCAGCGAGTCGCCTCTGGGATGCTGGAAAAGCGGTCATGCAAGGATGCCTTTTGCAGTTAGCTTTGCTATGTAAGCAGCAGAAAGAGACCGAACTTATCGACCTCCAAGGCAAGCTAACTTACAGAAAGAATATAAAACCACAGGGAACAAGAAAACTTATTTACAGCCGGTTGAAGTGGGATGCTGGATTGAATCCATTGAGGTGGAGCGGATCGAGTTCTTACTGTGGTTAATGCACCGCAATTTCCTGGAATATGGTGGCCACGCAGGGAAGTTACTGGCTTGGCAGCTGTGTAAGAAGCAGGCTAGTTGGATGATTAATGAAGTATATGATCAACACCAATGGGTACAATGTGAACACAAAGGGATTAGTAAGGCTTTCCAGTTCTTTTATACATCCCTATACTCTTCGGAGTGTCAATCTAGTCCAGAGGAGTTAGCGGCCTTTCTTGACAAAATTGCGCTACCCCACTTAGCCTGCAGCTAATGAGAATTTCTGGCTTGTGAGATCTCTGTTCCTGAAATTGAAGCTGCAATAAAGTCACTGGCTTCCAGGAAGGCCATGGGTTCAGATGGTTTTCCAATTGAATAGTACAAAGGGATTCCAGATGCCCTCGCACTAATTCTGCAGCTAGTCTTTAATGAAGTGCTTGGAACCAGGTTGCTACCACCGGCTATGTATGAGGCTGAAATATCTTTGATACCTAAGGAAGGTAGGACTCCCTTAGAATGTGGCAACTACCATCCTATTTCCCTGCTCGATAGCGATGTTAAAATCTTTGCCAAAATCCTTGCTAATTGACTGGATAATGTAATCACTACCCTGGTACATCCAGACCAGATGGGCTTTATTAGGGGTTGTCAAATTTATGACAATGTACGCCGTCTTCTGAATATCATTCTCAATGTGAATCGAAAAGGCACGAATACATGGTGTGTCTCCCTTGATGCTGAAAAAGCATTCGATCGAGATGAATGGGAATACTTGTTTGCTGTCATGGCACGTGTCGGTTTGGGGGATCACTTTGTCGCATGGGTGAGAGCACTATATGCAGCTCCTGTAGCCCGAGTATTGGTGAATGACATTAGATCGCAGGCATTCCAGTTGTATCATGGGAAATGACAGGGCTGCCCCTATCCCTGCTACTCTTCACCTTGGCGATTGAACCTCTCACTTCTCTATTCTGTACAGCTCCAGACATACAGCCCATAATTGTGGGAGGTGTCCCTCACCACGTTTCGATGTATGTGGATGATAGTCTGTTTTTTTTTGACAAACCCTATGTTATTGATGCTGGGCCTACTCAGGATGATTCAGAACTTCACGAGAGTGCCAGGCTTTAAAGTTAATTTAGATAAATCAGAAGTCCTGCCCTTGGGGTTGGCGGGAGGACCCCTTTCTCCAAGCTGCCCCTTTCGGATAGGGAACACCTAGATCAAATACTTGGGAATACGGATTTCCTCTAATACTGCTGATTTGTTTAAAAATAACTATGAGCCATTGGCTACCACTATTAACAAAGAACTTGCTCATTGGGAAGGCCTCACTATGGGGTGGATGAGCTGGATTATGGCTCTAAAGATGACAATAGTTCCAAAATTAATTTACCTGTTTACACTGTTGCCCATCTATATCCCTGCTCCCTTTCTGAGGAAACTGGAGAAAAAATTTAGTCATTTTGTTTGGGGGAAGCCCAAGGCAAAACTCTGATGGCAGCGCATGGTACCCTCAGGCACAGATGAAGGAGTAGGCTGCCCCAGTATATCACTATATTATAAAGCAGCAGTTTTGCAGGGACTGAGATATCATTATGTTAGATCTCCCAATGCCCATTGGGTGGCTATGGAGTTGGCTTGGCTAAAACCGTATTCTGTATTTGAAGACGTAAAGGTGAAGCCAGAGAGGGTGGCGGGTCATACCTTGTTAGCAGCATTAGTTCGGAAATGAGCCCACATCTATAAGAAAGAGGGATTGCCAAGTTACATTTTTCCCAAGGCCCTGTTTGTTGACTGCCACCCATTTAGTAGTTCATCCTTTGCGAAATTGTGACAGACTTGAAGCTCTAAGGGCATCATTACCTTCTCAGACTTACTTGACCGGAACACATGTATGAGTCTCGCCCAACTAATTCAAAAGGGAGAGAGATGGCAGTCCCCTTTATTCAGTACTTTCAGTTGCGGCATTATATGGATCTTTGAAACAACTGACCCGGCATTCTACCGGGTTAGAACAGGTACCCTTTCATAAAGTAACTGGAAAGGTCTGCTGTCCCACCTATACTGGACTCTTATTGAACTTTATTTTACAAAGCCCAACCCCCCATTATTAGATGTGGAACCATCTATTAGATAGATCATTTACACCTGTAGAATGGCATTTTTTTTGTGTGCTGGCAAGTCAGTACTGATTCCTAGTGACCCAGCTGCCTCTGGGATTTCTTGGCAATATATCACTAGAAGTAGATTGCCAGGTCTTTTCTTCCCAGGCAGTGGAGGGTAAAGTGACTTGCCTAAGGTCACAAGGAGTGCTAGTGGGAATTGAACCCTTGATCTTCTGGGTACTAGGCAGTTGCTCTAACCACTAGGCTACTCCTCCACTCAGAATGGTGTAGCATACACACAAACGGCTACCGATGCGTATTTTAATAGGCCTTTCTCTCTTTTGCTTCAACATATATCTAAGCTCCACCAACTGAACAATGGCTGGGAAAAATCGTATCGCCAAAGCTGTTGCCCTGTTACAGCTTCTGCCTCTGTCCAGACAGAGATCCCAAAGTCAGCTGAAGGACCGGTCCCATGAGCAGGATGCCTGCATGCTGAAGCTCTTAGGAAACAAGTGGAGGAACTCAGAAAGGAGGTGGCGAGGTTGAGAAGCTTTGAAGACGGTGAGAAGTACATTGATGAGATGCTTCTTGCAACATCCAAGCTATCCAACAGAGAAGGAGAAGAAGGGAGCCTAAAGAATGATGAAGGTTGGACACAAATCTCCAGGGCCTGCAGAATCACCAATCCAACTTCTCCAGCCTTTGAACTGAAGAACCATTATCCAGCCCTTAAGGTGAAGGAGGTGAAAACATCCCTGGAAAGGGAAGAACCAGAGCTCAAGCACCCCAAAGTTGCAGAATCAGTGAAGGGTAGTGGTGGTTGGTTACTCTCTTCTGAGGGGTACTGAGGTGACCATCTGCTGACTAGACTTGATGTCCAGAGAGGTATGCTGTCTGTCAGGTGCCAAAATCCGAGATGTTACGGAGAGTTTGCCAAAACTCATCAAGCCCACTGACTACTACCCAATATTGCTAATCCATGTCGGCACAAATGATACTGACAGGTATCCCTCTAAGCATATCAAAAGTGACTTCATGGCTCTGGGACAGAGGGTGAAGAAGATAGCGGTGCAGGTGGTGTTCTCTTCAATCCTCCCTGTTGAGGGTAAAGGCCAAGACAGAGAAGCTTACATCCTGGAGATGAATGCATGGCTGCGTGGATGGTGGTCATCAAGAGCGTTTTGGTTTCCTGGACCATGGGATGCTGTTCCAAGGGTTGCAGAGCAAAGATGACATCCATCTGTCCAAGAAAGGTCGATGTGCCTTCGATAGTAGACTGGCCAATCTACTGAAGAAGGCTTTAAACTAGATTCGTTGGGGATAGGTGAAGAAAGCCCCCAGGTAAGTGAAAGCCTCCAGGTAAGTGAAACATTAAATACCTTTATGGAAATGGATAAAAGGGGCAACATATGGAAAGCGGTGTATATAAATGCCCGTAGCATGGAAAATAAGATCCCAGATGTTGAAGCTTTAATGGGAGAGGCTGACTTGGATTTAGTGGCAGCTACAGAAACATGGTCCACAGAAAACCATGACTGGGATATAACTATACCAGGCTATACTTTATTCAGAAAGGACAGGGTAGGAAGAAGGGGAGGAGGAGTGGCACTATATGTAAAAAATAATATTAAAATTTTGGAACTACAGAGCCTAAAAGGGAGAGAGGAGGCACTGTGGGTTAAACTAGAAAGAGGGAAAGAGAAAGCTATTTGCATTGGCGTGAAATACAGACTACCCTCAAAGGAGGAAGAGATGGACAGAGAGTTATACGCAGCATTTCCAGGAAAGGGGAAGTGCTACTGATAGGGGATTTCAATATACCAGATGTTGATTGGCACATTCCTGCTGCAGTATCATCTAGAAGTAAGGAGATCCTGGATTCTCTACAGGGAGAATTATTCAGGCAACTGGTAACAGAACCTACATGTGAAGGGGCCATACTGGATTTGGTGCTTACCAATGGTGAAAGAGTTTCTGATGTTATAGTGGAGGATCATTTTGCATCCAGTAATCATCAGATGGTGTGGTTCAGTATTAGGACTAGTGATGTTAAAATCCATTCAAAAGCGAGGGTCTCAGACTTTAGAAAAACTAACTTTGCCAAGAAGGGCCAACACCTCAGGGAGTCATTAGCGGGATGGCAATAGCTGGGGGATGTAGAAAAACAGTGGGCAAAACTGAAAGGGGATATTTTAATGGCAACCAACCTTTTTGTTAAAATGGTAAATAAAGGTAAAAGGAAAAAGAGACCGCTATCATTTTCAAAAGTAGCTGAAAAGGTGAAGAAAAAGAGGGAGGCCTTCATGAAATACAAAAGATCACACAGAGAGGAAGACGGGCATCTATATTTGAAAAAACTTAGAGAAGCTAGCAAGGTAGTCAGGAAAGCAAAGATTCAAAAAGAGGAGGAAATAGCCAATGCAATAAAATGGGGGGATAAGACATTTTTCAGATATGTTAGTGAGGAGAAGAAGAAGGGCAAAAGTGGTATTGTCAGACTTAAGGGTGAAGGGGAGGAATATGTAGAAGCTGATGAGGATAAAGCGGGATTTCAGTAAAGCTTTTGACACCGTTCCTCACAGGTGACTTATAAACAAACTGAGCACCCTAAAGGGATGGGCCCTAAAGTTACTGCTTGGGTTAGAAATTGGTTGAGTGGGAGGTGACAAAGGGTACAGGTAAATGGAGCTCACTCTGAGAAGAAGGAGGTTAACAGTGGTGTGCCCCAGGGATCTGTCCTTGGTCCGCTTCTTTTTAGCATCTTTGTTAGTGATATAGTGGAAGGGCTGTTGGGTAAGGTTTGCCTCTTTGCAGATGATACCAAAATCTTTAATAGAGTAGACACCCAGGAAGGTGTAGATAACATGAGGAGGGATCTAGCTAAGCTTGAAGTATGGTCTAGAATTTGGCAGCTGAGATTTAATGTTAAAAAATGCAAGGTCACTCTCGCGAGTGCATCCTCAATGAGGACTATGGCCTTGAGAAACCTCGCATGGTCTCGGCTGGCCAAGGAATCCTTCTTGAGGACCTTGGTAGGGTGCTTTTCAGAGCTGCCCGAGTCTCTCCGGACAGTTTTACCAGGTTTTTCCGGTGCAACCTTGGGTGACTTCGAGGACTTTTTCTTCTTTTTCTCCTGGTCCAAGGTCTTCTTGGAGGTTCCGCCGCAGCGGGACTCTGCTCAGCCTCACAGGAAGTACTGGGCTTGGAGCTCGGTGTCGGGGAAACAGGGGACCAAGTCGGACCTGGGGAACAGTTTTTTCTGCAACTCCGACCTCTTTTGTTGGTCTTAAGCATCATGGCCTGGTACAGGTGTGCTCTCATGGTCCGGTCCCAGGCAGCGCAGGCAGCAGTCATGGGTGTCGGTCACTGACATGGTTTGACTGCAGCGGTCACATTTTTTGAACCCGTTGTGGGACATGGTGGGGAGCACCTGGACAGGGTCAATGACCTCCGGATGAAAAAAAGCACGAACGCCGGTCGAGGCAGGCCTTGATCAAAAAATGAAAAGGGGCCGAGAACAGCACCGAGCTCGGCGTTGGCTCAAGGTGGGAAGAGGAACCGGTATGCAAGCCATGAAAGCTAACTTTTAATGATTTTTTCCAAACAGGACAGACATCCGTTAGGCTCCGCGGGTAAAATGAGACTGAGCAAGATGGCACCCTTGGGCGGGATGGGGAACACGCATGCGTGGTAGCATGTCCCAAAGGCTTTCTTTGAAAGTTGGGGAAATGCTCCATGCGAGCTCCGTCGGTGCCGTCATCTATATGTGAGGACTGACTTTGTGCTTGTTTCTGGAGAACGGGTGCTTCCAGCCCTACTTCACGTCCTCCCTAGACTTCCACTCATTCTCAGGTTTTCTAATTCCTATTTTAGTCCTTAAAACCCATCTTTCTGTATACATAATCAATGTTACTCTAAGGTCATGGCCCAACATAAACAAATACTGAGGGCACAAATAGCACAGGTTCATTTAATTCAGGAGCTCAAGGCTGCACATGTTCCTTCCACAGACATAGAGACCTGCAGCAGATGCAGCCAGACACAGGGTGCTCTCAGGTACAACACAGGAGGCTGTCACCTAGTGACTGGAGCTAACAGTTACATGCTAGACTGAATATGGCACAGCTATAAGGACTAGTCAGGATAAAATAGTGGGACTTATACAAAGTGTTCTATATATACTGGAACATCCAAAAAATGCTCAAAATATACATCATACAATATTACTAACAAAAAAAATTTTTACAAGCAGCTTTTAGCTCTTGACAATTTTTAACCATATTTATTGGCAGGTGGGAACTCAAACTGTGGATTTTACTGGTACAACACTCTGTAACCAAACCACTTGGTCACCTTCATCATCGTTCCCACAGCCTTAAGAAAAAGACCAATATTAACAAAATTCACAACAAAAATAAATAGTTAGAATCAAACACCATACATTCTTAAAAAACATTAAGCAATTAAATGCTAAACATTCAAAAGGACTTCAATATAGACAGGGGAATAGAAAAGCCAAAACTGTGACTGCACCATATAATACACAGATTCCAATATGTAGGTTCACTCCAACAGTTTTTCCAACAGCTTTACCACTGCTGTCCCTGCTGCATACTACTGCTACTCAGATTTCACTGACCACAGCCAATGGTTTCACCGCTACTGCGGCTTTTTCAAAAGTAATTCAAAAACACTCCATAAACAATGCAATATGGACCCCAATTAGTCCTTGCACAAATGATGCTACCACTTGCAATGCAATGTGTATCCATAACATATGCCACTTTTTTCTTTTGAAACAAAACGCCAAAACCACAGCTGACTTCTTAAAAAAAAATTTTGTTAGAAATTTGTTAGTAATATTTATATGATGTGTATTTTGAGAATTTTTTTTAGATGTTTCAGTATATAGAGAACAATTTGTATAAGTCCTACTATTTATCCTGACTAGTTGTTTTTGTGGCACTTTTTTGGATGTATTTTTGAGAAAGAGCTATAAAGACTAACATGCAGGAAAGCAAACAGGATATCATATTTATTACTTATCAGACTCCATGGGTTTAAATAAGCAGGAATTATGACTGTGCTTCTCAGTTTAAAGAAGTTAATATCAATCCCTGTTTTCTCCATACCAGGATGAAAAATGTACCTTTGTGACTGAGTTACAGGAGGATAAGACAGAGATGAGTAATTGTATTAGATGCCCTAAGCAAACTTTCAGTCTTGGGTCTCCATCAATTAATTTTCAGATTCCTAGGCACCCCCCTCCGATTTGGATGATTAAATTGAAAGAGAAATTAGACTTACCTGCTAATTGTTGTTCCTTGAGGTACTCCAGTCCAGTCCCGTACGTCTGGGTAGAGCACCTCCTCCAGAAGTTTGGAGAGTGAGCATGTCATCTTTTTAATGACACTAGTGTACATATGCAGCTGGCACCGCCCACCAGCCCCAGAACCTATTGACAAAGCAGACTCAGAGGAGCAACAAATAAGTAGTTAAACATGCAACAAACATTTCTACATCTAAATGAACTAGTACCCCTCCATCCCCTGGAAAGGATACCCCGTCCCCCCCTCCAGGATGGGGAGGCCTACCTGTTGAGCGCTTGAGCAATTCCAACCAGAGGGAAAGCGAGCAACCGACAGCTCTTCTGGTCCGCCCCTCCCCCAAACACTGATTACACACCCCTTCCTGGCTCCCCCTGGCCACTTCCTCCACCAAGGGAACCAGCTTCAGGACCAGGGTGTGCATAGATTATCACAGAAAGCACTCAGGGAGGGTTCCGGGACTGGACTGAAGTTCCTCAAGGAACAATAAATAGCAGGTAAATCTAATTTCTCTTTCCTTATCGTCACTCCAGTCCAGTCCCACACCTCTGGGATGTATACCCAGAACCCGCATGAAGCACTGCCAATCCGAAACGAGCATCCCCCGCCACCTGGACATCCAGGCAAAAATGTTCAGATAAAGTATGCCACCCTACAGATCTCCACTGGCGGAACGAAACTATACTCTGCTCACAAGGCTGCCTGAGCCCTTGTGGAATGCGTCTGCAACCCCGCCAGAACTGCTCTACCCTTCAAGATGAATGCAGGCGTGATTGCCTCACTGATCCATCTGGAAATGGAGGCTTAGCTGCCACTTCACTTTTGCGTGACCCGCCAAACAGAACCAACAGACGGTCCAATCTCCAAAAGGACGAAGCCCTTTTCACATACCTTCGCATCCAAGTGGTACAGCTGTGGAGTGGCAGAGCCCATATCTGATCTAGCCCACATCCGAGCTCGCCAGAGCCGGTAAGGAAACGGCCTGATTTACATGAAATGCTCACACCACACTGGGTAAAAATGAAGGTACCGGTCACAGGACCACTTTCTCCTTGGAGAAGGAAAGGAATGGCTCCTGGCATGACAGGGTCCGAAGCTCCGAAATACTGCGTGCCGAGCAAATTGCCACCAGGAATACTATTTTCAGAGTCAAATCCTTCAGGAAAGCTTGACTCAAAGGGTTCCCTAGACAGCACAGTCAGCACCAGATTGAGATTCCAAGGCGGTACCACTGCCGTCTTTGGCAGACGGAGGTGGGTCACCACCCTTAGAAAACTCAGCCCGTCTGGGTGTGTACCCAATGGCACCCTTTGGACTTTCCCACGATAACCGGAAATCGCCGCCAGTTGCACCCTCAAGGAACTGGCAGCTAGACCTTTATCAAAACCGGATTGCAAGAACGCCAAGATGTCCAGGACGGAGGCAGTGGAAGGGCGCGCCTGCCTCTCTCCACACCATGATTCAAAGATGCGTCCTACGCAGATGCACGCCAGGTTCACAGACCACCTCTGGGCCTGTAGCAAGGTTGCTATGCCCGAGCCTGATTATCCATTCTTCTTCAACTTCACCCTTTCAAGAGCCATGCCGTAAGCGATAATTGATCCACCTGGGGCATACGAAGCGGCTCCTGTGTCAAGAGGCCCTTCCAACCGGAAGTCACCACAGTCAATCCGTCAGTATCTGAATCAGGTCAGCATACCACTGGCACCTTGGCCAGTCTGGTACCATCAGAATTACAAATCCCCGGTGCACCTCTAGCCATTGCACTAACCGGCCTATGAGCGCCCAAGGGGAAAACAGAGAAGAACCTCTTCGAGCCACTGCTGAATTAGAGTATCCAAGCCCTTGGACATCTTCTGCTGAAAAACCGGTAGGCCTTGGCCGACTCGAACATTACCATTAGGTCCATGACCGGTGTGCCCCATCAGCAGACCACCTGCTCGAACACCTCCTGATTGAGCGGCCACTCTCCAGGGTTTATGCACACTCAGCTGAGGTAGGCTCCTGTCACACTGTCAACTCCTGCTATGTGCGTCGCCGATAACGCCTGGGGATGAATTGCTGCCCATCCGAACAGCTTTTTGGCCTCCTCCTCCAGGGCTGCACTGCCTGTGCCTCCTTGCCGGTTGATGTAAGCCACCATGGTCACATTGTCCAAGAGGACTTGGACAACCTTCCCCTGCAACCATTGCTCAAAACTTTCTAGCACCAAGGTCACCGCTCGTATCTCGAGCCTGTTATCGACCACAGGGCCTCCTGCAGACTCTTGTCCCTGAACAAAGCGTCCTTTGCAATGGGCTGTCCAACCTGACAGGCTGGCATCGGTCATCAGAGGAACCCACACCGGGGACTCCTTCCAGGCTCTCCACTTGCAGCCATCAACTGAGGGCTCTCCTGGCACTCCATGGGCAGGAGAGTACTTGGGACCATCGACTGAGCAGAGCCCTCTGCAGCGGTTGAATGTGCGTCCTTGCCCATGGGACTAGCTCAAGAGTAGTCTCCAAAACCTGCAGATACCGCCACTCTGATGGTCTTGCCATCTTTAGGACCTGCTGTATCCACTGTTGTAGCTCCTGCGCCCGGTGAACCAGCAGGAAAATCCTGCCCATGCAGGAATCAAAGCACGCTTTCAAATACTCTAGCTCCTGGGCCGGCCGTAACTGACTCTTGGCCAGGTTAACCCCAACCGAGACTTTGAAGGAACTCTCCCACCCGCACTGTTGCTCTTTTCGCTATCGTCCCTGGACTTCGCCTGCACCAGCCAATCGTCTAGGTATGGGTGGACAAGAACCCCTTCCTTGTGGAGAGCTGCCGCCACCACCACCACCATGACCTTGGTGAAGGTATGGGGGGTGGTCGCCAGACCGAAGGGCAACACTCGAAACTTGAAATGGCCCCTTGGCACCACAAAGCGGAGAAACTGCCGATGTTCTGGATGGATGGGAATGTGTAGATATGCCTCTGCGAGATCGAGAGTCACCCAAAATCTCCGCTTCTTACCACCATTATTACTGTGAAAATGTGGTACACGGAGACCGCAGTTCATGCCCTCAAAGTCGAGAATTGGGCAAAAGGAACCTTCCATTTGGGCACCATGAAATACATGAAGCATTGACCACAGACATACTGGTTTCGCGGAACCAGTTCCACGGCTCTCAGCTGCAGGAGACAAGTCAAGGTCTCTTCAACTGCTGCCAACACCGCTGCGCCCACTTTGGGTGATCAAAGGAGCTCGCTCTTGCTCCAGCAGTGGGTTTAGGCGCGTCACGGATTGCACCCCTTTAAGGCCAACCTCCAGCAGATCCCACTCATCCTGGATCATCTGTCCTACTACTCCATGTACTGGTAAGACTTTCTGCGATTTCCATACCGCCTGGAACAGTGTATCCTACAGTGCCTCTTCCTCTGCTGGGAGGTTAATAGGCATATTCAGGGCCTTGAGGGTCTCCAAGGTACACATAGAATGTGAGCCCTTTGGGGACAAGGAATTGTATCAGTACCCACTTATAGTGATTGTAAACCGCCCTAATGGCCTTTGGCCTGGGCAGTATATCGAGAAATTGCATAAACATAAACATAAGTATAAAGATGAGCACTGATAGCTCCTCCTGGCGGAAAACCCGAACAATCCGTGCCTGATCCTCCTGTTCTAGGCTCTCTCCTTCTTCCAACTCCTCCTGCAGATATAGTTCCGTGTCAAGGTCTTCCCCATCCAGCCGCTCTGACAACGGCGCTTGCTACCACTCCTCTAAGCCTCTAGCCCGCTTAGACGCCACAGCTCCTGACTCGTGCTCTTTTGCATCTGACATCCTCTTAGCCCTGTGTTCTGGGGCTGAGGAGCCAATTGGTAGGCAAAACGCCTTCTGCAAAAGTAAGAAAAACTCCGGTGAGAACTCCCCCAGGAGCCCTACTGATCCCTGGGCTCAAGGGGTGGATGGTCCGGGCATCGTGCAGGGACCGGGGGCCGGATCCGTTGAAGGTAACATGGCGCCCCCTGCCCTCAGGGTCTCTTGCAACCAGGAGGGACTCTCCTGCCTCATCTCATCCTGCAGGTCCTGCTCCCATGACAGCCTCTTGCGTGAAGTTTAGGCAGACGCCTGTCTCTGAAACCATACCACATCGGGGACTGCATATCTTGAGAATTTTTAGATTGTGCTGCAGTGTTGTATCTCAAAGATATGAAATGGACCTTGCCCTGATCCAATCAAACTGACACGTTCTCTGAGTAAAGTTTACGTTTTTCTTCTAATACTACAAATGGCTATAAGGGAGTACAGTTTCCCTTACAAGCAATATTACAGATTTAATAGGTACATAATCTGTGCTAAGCGACAAGAGATGATCATGTCAGGTTACTCACTGACCATAGACAGATGGAAGGATTTCATTTGAAACCAATCCACTGACTGATTATCTTTCAAATCACATACATTTCTCGTATGCAGGTACTTCCTGTTTTCCACAGAGCTGTAGCTGCTACAAACCTATATGTAGCACTTTTTTTTTACACTTATCTTTATTTCTGTCTCTGACTTTTTATCTAACCCTTCTCAGGTGAAAGCAACAATGTTTCAACCAAGTGCCAATTACATCACCTGACTTAGCACAACAGCCCTCTGAAAACACTGGTCAACAAATTTTTACAAAAGTCATGTTACTGAAATAAAAATAGTCATTTCTTATCAATTTTTATATGCTGAACACGAATATGACAGTGAAATTGCAAAATTGGCTCTAGTTTGTTTGTAATCTACAAGAATTAATGTTTACATCACAAAATGCATGTCAATAGTAAATATAATAGGCCTTCGGTTAATACCTGTAAAAAAACTACTTCTAAGATTTTTTCACCTGTCTCTTGTACAGCTGTTCGGGAGCTTCTCTGGGGAGTTTCCAGCAGTAGTCAGCCAGCATTGTAGTGGATCATTTTCCCTGGTATCTTTGCTCCATCGTTGCGATATCCTGGTGAAAACGTTCGCCCTGTTCATCACTAACCATACCACAGTTGTCAGGAAAGAAATCGAGATGGGAATCAAGAAAATGGATCTTTAGAGACATATTGCAGTCAAGTTTCTGATATTGCATCAGCATGTCTTCTACTAGTTCCTTGTAGTTTTCTGCCCTAACATTCCCGAGAAAGTTTGTTGACACTAGGCGAAAAGCATTCCATGCTTGTTTTGCATCACCCTGCAGCAAGTTGTTGAACCGGTCATCTTTGAAGAGCTCTCGAATCTGAGGACCCACAAAAACTCCCTCTTTAATCTTTGCTTCGCTGAGTCGAGGGAATTTTTCATGCAGGTATCGGAAAGCTGCCGAAGTGCGGTCCATGGCTTTCACAAAGTTTTTCATCAAACCTAGTTTGGTGTGAAGGGATGGTAGCATGATTTTGTGAGCCTCAACCAGAGCTGGGTGCTGGATATTCTTCTCTCCAGCTGTTACATTTTGTCTGCAATTCCATTCCTTCCGCAAGTAGTGCCAATCCCTCGCTCGGCTATCCCACTCACATAAGAAACACATGTTTTTATATATTCCTGCTGCAGTCCCATTAAAAGGGCAACTACCTTCAAGTCACCACAGAGGTGCCAGCTGTACTTGCTATAGTTAATGGAAGTCAGTAGATGCTTTAAGTTATTGTATGTCTCTTTCATGTGGACAGCATGCGCTACTGGAATAGATGGAAGACGGTTTCCATTGTTCAGAAGCACAGCCTTCAGACTCAGTTTCGAAGACTCTATAAATAGTCTCCAGTCTTGTGGGTCATGAGTGGTTTTTAAGGCATTCATGAGGCTTTCAATATCGGAACAGAATACCAGATTACTTTCCTTTCTGAAGAAAGGCTCCAACTGCTGGTGGCGCTTTCGATATGAAGTAATGTTGACATCTTCTAGAAGATTCCATTTTTGGAGTCTTGATCCTAGTAATTCTGCCTTGTTCTTGGATAAGTCCAAATCACGAACCAGGTCATTTAGTTCTTCCTGTGTTATTCTGTGTGGAATTGATATGCATCCCAGTGAAAATCTGGGTCACTGCATGCTGACGGACCAGGAGAAGAACAGGTCGGCTCACCCTTGTCCTCATCAGATGAATCAAGAGAATATTCTGATGGAGGTTCTGGAATAGGAAGTACCTCACCATGTGGAACTGGTCTCAATGCCAGACGGAATGTTTGGGTAGACTATGCTCGACTTCTTTTGCTTCGTTATTCTGCTGGAAAGAGGAGGAACCAAGCAGAAGTAACAGTCATTTATGTGGTTGCTTGGCTCTCTCCACACCATGGGGACTGCAAACGGCATTGATGATCTTTTGCAATTCAACCATTGTGAAAGCTGTGTTGTACATGTAGCGCAGCATATATGCGGGGCCCAATGCTTGTCTTGGTCACCAATCTTGCATCCGAAGTAAAGATGATATGCCTTCTTCAGTTGAGAAGTGATACTTTTCTTCTGGTTGGCAAATGTCACTTCCCCACAAATGTAGCAGAAATTGTCAACGGTATTAATGCACTTTCGCGGCATTACTGTTCTGTATTGTACCTAAATGGCTAAAATTATATGATTAAGAAAAGTCACATGTAACAGTAGCTTAAACTGTCGCACACACAGTCTGAAATATTTTAAATGCTCAACCTTTCCGACTGCGTATAGTACACTGCTGACGTCAGATGGCTTCAGCAGCCGTCTGGCAGTAGTATTGCATTGCATCAGAAAATGATGCAATCAACTCTGGATGATGTGTGCATGCTGGTATTATGCAATGTGATGCAATATTACATCATTCAAGGCTTATTTGGGATGTTATTGATGTCCTACTGGATAAATTTACACGGTGAAACGTCAAAAATGAACTACATGCAATATCTTCAAAATGAGAGCCAATAAAACAATTTTAATGTTATATTTGTGTTCAGCTTACCAAGATACTACAGATTAGGGCCTTTTAAAGTCAGTAACAATTTCAATGTTGACCAGTGAAATCTGCCCAGCAACAACAATGGCCTGTCTGATTAGGCCTTTCCCACATGTCTGCATGAAGTCATTGTGCACTGAATCAGTTTTGAACTGTATAACACAAGGAATGCTTAAGAATTAAGTGGGGTTCATGCCCCTTGATACCATCCTACACCAGGCACTGCGGTCTGGCCGGCAAGGTGGGAAGGGCTGGGAGCACTCCCCAGGAATGCCCTCAATCTGTACCCAGGTAGGTAAAAGGATCCCCAGCATAGTGCACCTCCACAGGCTCAGGCACAGAGCTCTAGAGTACTTAAACTAAACTAAAATAAAACCAAACCAAAATCTAATTAACTGAAACTGAAATTAAAAAGAAACTGCAAATGGTTCCTAGGAAGAGGCTGTTCTGTCCTGCTTTATTCTCCGGTGGCTGCCTCTCCTAGGCACCCAAAACACAGCAGGGGGTTAAACACATGCGGGCCCGAATAAGAAGAAATTGCACCTAAATGCAGCAGGGGGAGTTTCCCACACCACTGCAGGCTCCCAAACATGCGGCTACAGGTTGCTCTCTGTCTCCTCATGTTCTGGCAGTTGCTAGGGGTTCCTGCTGTCCTCCACCCCCCCCCCCACCACTCTTACCTTGGAGCTTCTTTGCCGAACGACTTTTCTACCCCACGCGCTCAGCCTTCCTTCCTGGCTTCTGCAATGAGGGGGGTGACTCGGGGCTGCCAGCTTTCACTCCTGTCAAGCAACTGCAGTCCCAGCAGCAGCTCCTCACCTGATAACGGATTCAGGAGCAACCAGAAGTCTCGGACTGAGGAAGGCCCCCACAGAACTCCCCCCCCCCCAAATCCTGGGGGGAGAGGGGGAAGAAGGAATATCCTCACCTCAGCCCTGTTGTCCCCCGGGTTCTCTCTGTTCCTTCTGATTTTGTTTTTACACTTCTGCCTTTAAAAACAAAGAAACCTGCACTTTAACAGGGGAAATAAAAGCAAACTCTAATTAAATCTATCTCCTTAGTTGTCTCTTCAGTGAGTCCAGCACCCTGGCTCACAACCTCCTCCAGCTGCTTGGAGACTGAGCTTACTGGGGCTGGTGGGCGGTGTCAGCTACATATTGTGGTGGCGAAGACAGCCAGGTCCCTATGGAGATAGAAAAAGTACAAGCAGTTTCCCCTAGTCAGAGGGAAAGGGAAAGAAATGGTCATTTTAAAAGTGCAGCTAAGGTTGAGAAAAACCTGTCAAAAGTTGTTGTCCAAAAGCCACGCCCCAGCTCCATGGCAACTGAGGGTGGTAATGCAGGACAGCTGGGGGCGGGGTGGAAAGATACCGGCCAGTCCCACGCATATAAGCCCCAGAGAACAGGGAGAGATAGATTCCCAGGAGAGGCAAGGAGATTGCCAGGACCAGCAAGAATGCCAGGACACAAGAGGAAGAGAGCTGACTCTGATTCAGAGGCGGAGTCTGAGAGGGAACCTCATTCGGAGCAAGAGTTTCACACTTGCAGGAGGAAGAGAGACGAGAGGGCTAACGTAACCAGGAAACAGCATGGCCAGGGAAGTGGCAGTGAAGCATGGCTGAAGAAACTCCCAAAAGGTATTGCTGCTAAGGTTACTAGCCAAAGGTCTCAGGAAAAGTTCCCAGACAGCAAGTGGAGAGAAGGATATCCCCAAAGCCAGCTCCAGCAGTTTAACCAGCACCAGGGTTATAGGAAGCCTGCAGGTGGTTCAAGAACCCAGGAAGGGCTGGTAAGGAAGCCTCTCAGTAAAGAAAGTTTGAATGTTTTAAAACTGGTAAAACGTATGCTAAAAGACCAGGAAGTAACCTGGGGAGAGAACAGTTCTGTGTACCGAGGGAAGGCTCGAGGGGAACAGCTGTTTTCTAACGACGTCACAGAACAATCGTGTTCAGAATGTGAGTCAATGGACATCGGGGAAAATGATCTTTTGAGTGAGCCTGAACAGGCTATGGAATGTGAGTTGTCCCTGGTAGTGAAGTAAGAATGTTTGGAAATATAAGTTTGAAGAAAATTCCATTTCTGTGATATGCATGGTGTTTCAAAGAGCAAAGAAGTTTTAATTAGTATGGCTGCTGCTCTAAATGAGACTTGCTCAGGAGGACTGCCTGGAGTCTCTGGATAACTAATTGAAACCCTTAAAGCTTTTGAAACAAAGAAGAAAAGTTTGTTTGCTAGAATTTTGCTGCATTGAAGTTTCAATGAACATTTTGAGTTTAGTTAAAGCACTGTGAAGTGAAGCTTTATTTTTGGAGAAATAACATTTGTTTGCTGAAGTAAGCAGGAGCAATTCTTACCTTTAGTTTCTTGTGGATGTCTGTACACGTAATATACCAAGCTTCATTTGAAGTTCCCGCTATTAAGGGAGGCGAATAAAAATATTCCTGCGTTTGCTTTCAACTCTCGGCTCAGCATTTTATTACAACTACATTTGCTCAAAGTACTACAACTCCCAGAGGCCTTTGCCCCGGAGTTTTATTGAAAGGAACATTCGCATTCCCTTTCCTCATCAGGCAGCCGCCTAGGCAGGGGAAGGGCGCGACAATATGTACACTAATGTCATCAAAAAGATGACATGCTTAGTCTCCAAGCTTCTGGAGGAGGTGCACTACCCAGAAGTGCGGGACTCAACTGGAGGGACGATAAGGAAGCATTATTATCTTTGCAACACCACCTCTCTCAGGACAATCTTGTAAAAACATAATTGGACCATATTAAATATTGGACTTTGATATATATCGGACTGATATTCCAAAGCATTTATCTGGACAGCAGCCCCTGTTCTCTGGAAAAGTGCCGGTAGCTGGTCCATCCAGTGCTTTTCAATAATGCTATCCAGATAGGGTCCCTGAACATCATTAATGACTGCCTTGGCACTATGAATATACTGCTGGAGCAGAACATGGGTGGGACCAGCATTTATCCTAATAGCAGCAACAGTCAGTCTGCTATCCGTGTAACTATCCAGATAACTGTCCTAAAGCTGTCCATATAATTATCTGGATAGCAGACTATCACCATTATCCAGATAATTCTGGTTCTTATCACATTATGCAGACAACAGAAAACAGTGTTGAATGAATCTATTTTATTTAAATAACAGCTGCTATATTTATGTGAATATATATATCAGTCCAAGATACATACATAAAGCAATGAGGTCAATTGCCAGTTACCTGGGCAAATAGCTATTTGAGAATATTGGCATGCCTTCAGATCAGGCATAGGCAATTGCCTAAGATGCCAACTTTCAAAGACACAAAATACCAGCAGCCAAAATACCAAAAAGGAGCCCACTCCTGCTTACTTTAAGACAAAGTGCTATGCAGCTTCAAAGGGCCACCACAGTAGCACCTTGGCCTTCCTCTGCTCTTCTTCTAGCTCATCAATCTTTGGGATCTCTGACATATCTCCCCTCTCCCCCTCTCTTGGATCTGCTGTGTGGACTTGCCTAAATCTCGTCCTGATTACTGCCCAGCCTCCCTCAGGGTAAATGTGTGTGCTGTTGGTTCACTGAGTTTGTGTGGCCATCAGGACCTATTGTTTTGCTTTGGCTACCACTGCTCTTTGCTGCTGCACAGAAGCTGCTGTCCTAGGGAACCACTTAGTCTTTCCAAATGGTTAAGCTGATCCTGGGAGAAAATTAACTGATTGAGTAGATTTTTCTTTCTAACATGCCCTTCACGCAATCACGATAGGGTGCCAATGCAAATTCATGTTAACGGTGTAATGCACCTCTCGCTTTTAGAACTAGGAAGTCACCAAAAAGTTTGAAGCCTCAGTTGTAAGTATTCAGAAGCTCATAAGATGTTATGATTGGTTCTGGACCTTAGAATATTCTGGAATTGTTCTCTCCGTTCCACTTGAGCGGGTGTAAACATCTAGGCCTAGATTTTTTTAAGTGTGTGTGTAAATTAGCAGATTCTATAATCTGTGCATGAACTTGCCAACTCTGCCCACACTTTATCCAACTCTGTCTCTATACACGCCTGTAGGTAAAGAATACAGCGTCATGCCAACATGTATACTTTTATGCCGGTCAGAATTTTATAACAGGCTAGTTATGCACGTATAAAATAACTTTACAAAAGTACCACACAAGTGTTATAAAAAAAATGTGTATATCAAAGATCACAAACCAAAACAATATTACAAATACTAGATCTTTGAACTTTTCTAATGAATAGTATTTTAATTCCTTATCGTTCCTCCAGTTTAGTCCTCAACCTCTGGGTAGTGAACCTCCTCCTGCAGCTTGGAGACTGGGCATGTCAAAAACTCATGACATGATGCTGGTCTCTCCCATCAGCCCCCAGTGTGTCCAGTCTCCATGCAGCAGGAGGACGTAGTGAGCCTAGCTTCTGGGCTCACTTGGGGGAACAGATAAGGAGCATTTAGTGTGACAAATTCTATTCTGATTTTACTTTAGATTTTTACCTTTAATTTTACTTTTAATTCAGTTACCTTTGGTTAATTGGCAATCAGGGATTAGTTCCCTTTAGTTGTTATGAGCAAATTTCCTTATATTTACAGTAATTTTAAATTTGAGCCTGGCTCTTTAAATTAGTAGCAGCTCCCGCCTTCCCTCCTTGTCAGTTATTTTCACTTACTGCAGGCATTCGCCGGTGCGGATCTCTCTCCCTTGATGGTATGGGAGAGAGCTCCGGGACCACTGTTCCCTCTAAGCTGTGCGCGTGTGCGCGCGTACACACCTCGCTGAGCGAGCGCACATACTTTACAACAGAGCGCACAAAAATTACAGCTCTGATTCTGATTGAAAACAACACAGACGTCTTAAAATTTAAGTTATGATTGTAATTACTAGAAATTTCCCGCTTCATTTAGTAATCGTCTATTTTCATTTAATTTGATTAAAATCAATGTGGTGTACATACTGTATTCTGACATGTAGTCAAATTTTAAAGTATATAACTCTGAGTGTCGTTATGTGGCGCACAAAAATTTAACCTTCCCTTCAAAAGCTGCACACAGCTGATATTTTATGCGCACACAGCCTACAGAAAATTAGAGGGAACATTGTCCGGGACCCGTACAGCCACACTTAAACTGTGTGAGACGGAGCCTCTCCGTTGCTGCGGGATTTTAATTTTACTCTGTGGAACCGGCTGAGTGGTCCTCGCTGCGGCTGCTGGGCGCAGCAGCGCGGTTTGAGGAATGGATGAATTCAAAGCGGTAGGAGCAGGCTCCCTGGCTTTCGGCCCTGCAGATAAGGCCTTTGAGCTCTGTCGGTCTGCTGAGGCCTCCTTTTTGCAGCGGCTGTTCTTGGCGCCAAAATTCGTTGGCAAAGGGGCGGCCATTTTCTCTCTAGGTATTTGGACCTCATGGCGAGAGTTGCAGTGAGCTGCCTGTGTGAGGAAGACAACAGGCAGAATAGCTAGATTTTTAGGTCTAGTGTTTCTTTCTTTTGTTTGTAGGTTTTTTGAGGCTCGGGGAGTTCCTCAGCCTTAAGGGGGCTTTTGTCAGTCCTCTTTATTTTTAAGTTTATTCTTAGTTTTATAGGACAGCAGTTTTGGCATTGATCTCTGATGCCACATGTTCTTTCCCTCCTAATCATGTCTCTGAGGAGCATCTGTTAAGTCCCGGGATATTAGGCAAATTGCCAGCTTTTAGGTTCTTCAAGAGCAGAGCCCTAACTTGTAGGTGGAAGGAGGGACAGGCTGGAAGTGTGCTTTTGTGTATTCTATAGTGAAAGTTGCCCAAACGCCTGTGGTTTCACAGGGACAGGTTTAGGAAACCTTAGGATATAAAAATATATAATAATAATGACAGTTAAACTGTCAACCAAGAAGTGCCTGTGCTACGGTCTATGGCCACCAGAGGGCAGCTGGTACACTCAATAGTGCCTTTCTGTGACCGTGTGTATGCAGCCATCAGATTGATCTCTGCAAGTCAGGGAAGAAATAACCACAGGGCCACCTCATGGGCACTCAGGGGTTAGTGACTAAACAAGCAACTGTAATGTTCTGCAAATCAAGATTATATGACCAAGATTTAAAGCTCTTAACTTCTGTATCATTTGTCGGGCTCTGGTGCCCTAAAGGCCACCGGATGGCAGCACTGCTCATGAATCGCATATAGTATTCAGTGCCCCCATCCCTGTGGGGGGGGGAGGTGGTAAAATACGAAATTGTATTCCTCATCAGGTTCACACAGGCAGCAACCTCTAAGACCTCCACTTGCAAGGTTGTCGGTGTATCCCACTGCTATTTCTCTGACTGCAGGAAGGCTGGGGGGGGGGGGGGTGCCTGTGTGTTTCATAGCTCCACTTAGCATGCCCTTCCCAGGAAATTCTCATCTATTTCTAGAACCTGTGCTGTCAGAGCAGGGCTTTAAGCACTTAGCAGGGGCACTGACCCATCTGTGCCATCTTGTTAAAGGGACCGTGCTGAGGGTGAAGAGAAGGACGTCTAGGTAGCACAGTCTAGGGCTTAGTGCTCCAGGGCACTGGAAGGTTTCATAAAGGAAGTCAATACTCTGTGTATGCTCCATGCATTCAGCCTATGTTCAAGCATGCTCACTGCACTGTGTTTGGGAGACAGCTGCTGGGTCACCCGTATATGTAGATGTGCATTTTGTACGTGCTCACAATTGCTTAGGTGCACTCTTTGCAGATGTGCATTTTGTACGTGCTCACAATTTTTGGGTGCACTCTTTGCAGAGTGAGACTGCATTTCTTTGCTCAGACTGTATTATCAGACTAAGGTAATTTCTCCAGTAATGGGGGGATGTTGATTGTAATAAAGTGCGTGAGGTCCTCATGGTGTTACATGGGGTTGGAGATGCAGTCGTGGGATCTGCTGTGGAGTGAGCCACCCGGAGGAGCTACGGTGTCACAGTCACCAGTTTCCCTTTCTCTTTGGGCTTTGCTCCCATATCCTAGCCCCTCTTTCTCTCTGATGTCCAGGACGCAAGGTCCCCAGCCCACTGGACAATCTATTCTCAGCCTTTTCTCAATGCTGGCAGAAGGACTGGGAGAGTGAGAAAGAAAGACCAGGAACCAGCACCAGCTCTGATGTCTCTCCACTGCCAGTGTTTGCTACGGTCACATATTCCCAGTCAGTTATTTGAGTATACTGATTGCCTACAGGTCAGGGTGGCATACAGTCGATTATGGTATTTCTATTTCCCTTGTCCCTGAAGGGCTCACAATTTATGTTTTTGTACCTGAGGCAGAGGGTTAAGTCGCTTAATGGAGGCCAGAAGGACCACCTGTGGGACCAGAAACCCCAGTTTTTATGGCCCAAGGTTGGTGGTCTCGATTGGAATTCAAACCCTTGGTCCTCTGGCAACTTGCCTCAATCACTAGGCCGCACTGCTCCGTGTGAGCTAGCCACAGGGCCATAGGGCCAGGCGCAGCCTGTTACTTCCAAGGCAGACCTTGGGGAGGTTCTGTTCATAAGGATATGAGAAATGCCATACTGAGTCAGACCAAGCTCTTTCAGGTCCAGTATCCTGTTTCTTAGGGTAGCCAATCCAGGTCTTAAGGACCTGGCTGGTTTCCAAAAAGACGAATAGGCTACTCAATGCTTGTATCGGGGCAAGCGGTGGATTCATGTATGTTCATATTTTAAGGGTTTCGTTGCGTGTACAACAGATGTGACGCTCTGTTGGGTTGTGTGCTTTGTAGAACATCTTGAATTGGTGAAAGTTGGTATAAAAAAAATTATTATTTTCCAGCTTCTCTCTAATAAAAGGTTATAGACCTTTCCTCTGGGAGCTTGGCCAAAAACTTTGTTAAACTCCGCTACGTTCGGAGATCATTTCGCACAAGGCTCTTGGAGTACACAGGAGACCCAGTGGTCAATCAACCGACTGGAAATGCGAGTGATACGCCGGGCATTGCAGGCGTTCGAAGCTACGGTGACAGGTCGAGCGGTGCGAGTACTGTCCGACAACTCCGCGGTGGTGGCCTACATCAATCGATTGGCAGGGCAGAACCGGAAGTATGGCCATAGAGACTGTGGCAGAGGGTCTGTGTGCGTGGATAGAGCTTTGGTTGCCAGCATTTTTGGTGGCAGATGTTGCAGGTAAGGACATTGTGACGGCGGATTTCCTCAGCTGGGTCTGAGTAAATGCCAGAGAATGGGAGTGGCATCCGGAGGTGTTCGCACAGATCGGTCGCATATGGGGACAGCCAGTAATGGACCTCATGGTGGCGTTTCACTCTGCGTAAATGGGTCGCTTCTTCAGCAGACGACGCGAAAGGAGGTCGGAAGGCATCGGCACACTGTTTCAACGGCGGCCGTCGTCCGGTCTTCTCTATGTCTTTCCACCGGGGGCACTCATAGGTCGAGTGGTTCTGCATATCGAAGCGCTTCGGGGAAATGTGTGGTTGGGGGCCTCGGGCTGGCCGAGGCGCCCGTGGTATGCCTGCCTCATACGGCTGCTCGACGGGAATCTATGGAGGTTTCAGACATTGGAGATTCTGTTGCTATGGAGTTCCCTTCGAATGCCTCAGGTGCATCGGTTTTTGCTTACGGGTTGGCCATTGAAAGGACAAGCTTAAGGAAATAAGACCTATTAAAAGAGGGCTGTTACAAGGTACCCTGTCCTGTACCCTCAGCAGGGGGGAGGGGGTTAGCCCCTCAGGTAGGCTAGAGCAGGAAAAAAAAGTTTAAAACGCAGCACGTTCTGGGGACAGAGCAGGGAGAGATATTTAATTTAAAGTAACAGTTAACCTGGCTACCACACAAAGGCCAGTTAGTTGAAAGAGGCAGGGTAAGTTATACAGCTGAGAAAGCTGAAGAGCAAAACTAAAGGGAACAGGGAGGTGAAGTAGCACACCAATAAAGACAACAAATAAATAAAGAAATAGACAGCTAGAACTCACAGCAAAGTCGTCACAGGAGTTAAATATCCACCTCTCTAGCAGAGCACTGTGAGGGCACTGCTCTTCCCAGAGCAGAGAAAGGCAAACAGAACAGACTATGCACACATGGGAGGAGGAGACAGGAAGAAGGGCTACACAATACCTCAGCAGGGGGGGAGGTTGTAGTTTCTCAGGTAGGCTAGAGCAGGAAAAAAAGTTTAAAACGCAGCACGTTCTGGGGACAGAGCAGGGAGAGATACTTTAAATTAAATAACAGTTTACCTGGCTACCACACAAAGGCCAGTTAGTTGAGAGAGGCAGGGTAAGTTATACAGCTGAGAAAGCTGAAGTGCAAAACTAAAGGGAACAGGGAGGTGAAGTAGCACACCAATAAAGACAACAAATAAATAAAGAAATAGACAGCTAGAACTCACAGCAAAGTCATCACATGAGTTAAATATCCACCTCTCTAGCAGAGCACTGTGAGGGCACTGCTCTTCCCAGAGCAGAGAGAGGCAAACAGAACAGACTATGCACATGTGGGAGGAGGAGACAGGAAGAAGGGCTACACAATACCTCAGCAGGGGGGGAGGGAGGTAGTCCCTCAGGAAGGCTACAGCAGGAAAAAAAGTTTAAAATGCAGCATGTTCTGGGGACAGAGCAGGGAGAGGTGATCAGCTGGAAGCAGCAGAACAACATCAAGTCAATGGACTGGCCTGCCCAGTCTCCAGATCTGAATCCAGTCGAGAACCTGTGACACAAGGTGGCCTTGCAAATATCCAAGAGGCATCCGACATCAAAATGTGAGCTGATTGAGTCACTCATTGCAGCTTGGAACCGCGTTGGCACCAACGATCACCTTGTCAGACTGGTTCATTCAATGCTGACAAGATGCAGTCAGGTGATCAACAACAAAGGATGGCCCGTCAAATACTGAGCCATCACTGACACATGAAAACGGCCTTTTTCAAGGCCACATACATTAATTTGAAGGAAACCTGGTGTTCGTCCATAATATTTTAAAGCATACTTACAATAATATATCGTTGGCCAACGATATACATTACGCAATTTTCACAGAAAATCTATCAACAGGACAACTATGGGGAATAAACTCAGAAAATAAGGGCCAAACCAATACTAAAAGTTGGCCCTAATAGCCAAATCTATCACTTATCATGAGATACACAGAAAAAGCCACTGGGAGGAAAAATAAATTAAGATATAAGGTCAAGAAGTTGAAAAACGTCAAATTTACAAGTGATTCCAGACTTTTGCACACCACTGTATCTCTAGAGATCCCTGCTCTGCATAATCTATTTTTCCTCTCCCTCTGGGTCAAAGATCTCCATATTAGACTCAGAAATCCTAAACTGGCTGTCTGCTGCCACTATGCTTATACCCTATATTCAATTGAAATAATGATGGAATAACTCATCACACTTTGTATTGACTCAGAATCAATGCAACACTCTTGACTTCCACTTAACAACAACACCAGTAAATTCCTGTTCATATCTATATGTTTGTTTATGTTTATTTTACATGGTAGGGCCAGTTCTACCATTAGGCAAACTAGGTAGTTGCCTAGAGTACCAATGGTCTGCGGGCGCTCATTGACGCAGCTGCCGCCCCTCTCTGGGACATGCAGCAGCAGCAATACTTTTAAAATGACAACGCAACATCAGAGTTACCTTCACCTCCAATGCTGTGGTGCCATTAATGTTTCTGCCCCCTTCCGATTCTACTTCCTTTTGCATGGGGACAGACGTGGCTGCTCCACAAGAGTAGAGCTAATATAAAGAAAACTGTTCTTCCTGTGCATTCAAACTGTGCACACATAGGAGGAGGAATGGCTAACAGCCTGTCCTCTTAAGAGCATTATACTCAAGTAGAAGTATAAGGAATGAGACAATTTGCTGAGCATTCTGGCCAACCTGTAGTCAAGACCTTAAAAGTCAATCTAAGAATTTTGAATTTTGACCTAAATGCTATAGGACGCTAATGATTTGTTTGCATATTTGTGATAAGCCTGTTGGAAATTAAGAAAGTGAATCTTCTTATCAGGGCTGGCTTACGAGGTGAGCCAGTGAGGCACCACAATAGGGGCGCAGGAAGCCTGACTCACTTCCAGTCTGCCCTCTACCTGCCCAGCCACTTTTGCTTTTGCTCCACAGCTGTATTAATGCTCAGCACAACTGTGGGAGCATTTATTTTTGCTCATCATGGCTGTACTATACTCAAGCTGCAGAGCCAGTGGCTTCAGTATAGCACAGCCACGGGAGCAAAAGCAAATGCTCCTGCAGCTGCATTACTGTTCAATACAGCCAGGGGAGCATTTTCTTTTGCTCCTGCGGCTGCATTAATGTTTAATACAGTTGCGGGAGCAAAAGCAAATGCTCCCACGGCTATGCTGAGCATTAATACAGCCATGGAAAAGCAAATGCTTCTGCGGCTGTATTAATGTTCAATACAGCTGGAGGAGCATTGGCTTTTGCTCCTGTTGTTGTATTAATGTCTACTACAGCCACAGGAGCATTTGCATTTGCTCCTGCGGCTATGTTGCTGCAGGGGGCCAGAAATGGGCTGATATTGGAAATAGGGGAATTGGGCTTGGGACTGACAATGGGCTCATGTTGGGGCTGGGGGGGGGGACTGGAAATGGACTGATATAGGGACTGGGGGGCTGACTGATTCTGGCAATGGGCCGATACTGGGAATGGGGGGTTGGGATGGGAATTGGGTTGCCACTAGGGCTCGAGGGCTGGCTGATACTGGGGCTGGATACTGGGCATGGAAATAGGCTGATATTGGGGCTGGGGGACTGGAAATTGGCTGATACAGGGGCTGGGGGACTGACTGGTACTGGCAATATGTTGATACTGAGAATGGGAGCCGGGGCTGGAAATGGGCTGATATTGGGGCTGGGAGGACTGGAAATGGACTGATACAGGGCTAGGGCCTAGAACTGGAAATGGACTAATATAGGAGCTGGAGAAAATGGAAATGGGCTGATACTAGGTCTGGGGAATGGGACTGGAAAAGGGCTGGGACTGGAAGGGAGCTAGTTCTAGGGCTGGGATTGAAATGGGCTGATGCTGGCAAATGCTAGGGTCGGATTAGGAAAAAGAGGGAGATGCTGGGGGAGTGAGAAGGGAAAAGAGAACAGATATTGTGAGGAGTGGGGAAGAAGCAAATTCAACCAAGGGAAGGTTGAGAGGAAGGAGTATAAGAACACATGCTGGGGTAAGAAGGAGGAGAGACAAGGTTAATGAATATTGGAGAAGGAAGTAAATGTGTGCATGCTGGAGAAGGGGAGTAGGAGGCAGGAGGGAAGATAATAGGGACATAGGATGTGCGAAAGCAGGAGCACTGACAAGTGGAGACTCTAAAGGGCATGTTTAAATGGGGCCGCAGCTCCAATATCGTACGGAGTCCGCTACCGCCGTTTAGTAAACATACTCTTAATACTGGGTGAGAAAGCAGAAGAAAGACTCTAAGATAGGTTAGGTATTGAAATTTTAAGTGGGGACTCGGGCTTGGGTGGGATTATAAGTGGGAACTTGGAGTTCCTTGGGGAGAAGAGTAGGAACTAAGAAATTGACCAAAGATTAAGAGGATAGTGGGGACAAGGCAATTGGATGAAGGTTATGAGTAAGACTGTGAGGCCAAGTGCAGAAATATGGAGAAGGGAGAAGGTTTGAAAGACCTGGAGGGTTTGGAGGCAGTTGAAAAAGACAGAGTACTATGGAGTGGATGAGAGCCACAGGAAGGGACAGATATTCCTTGAAGCAAGTGAAAGAGGGTAGAAATGGGAGAAGTAAAAAGGGAAATGGAAGCCTGGATAGGAGTAAGACATAAAGGGCCGGGAGCTGGATAGATAAGTTTTAGGGAATGAGATGGAGCTGGTAAAGAGATGAGAAGGTGGTAAATGAGACTGGGAAGGAGATGAGTACAGAGGGAGGAAATGGCGGACTAGGAATGACCAAATGGATGATGAAATGTTCAAAGAAATCAAGGAAGCTAACAAAAGTTACAGCGCAGTAATAATAATGGGTGATTTCAACTACCCCGGTATCGACTGGGTCAGTATCACGTCAGGACATGCTAGGGAGATAAAGTTCCTAGATGAAATAAATGACTGCTTCTTGGAGCAGCTGGTTCATGAACCGACCAGAGGGGAAGCCATATTAGACCTAGTCCTTAGTGGAACACCAGATCTAGTGCAAGAGATAAGGGTGTTGGGGCCACTTGGCAATAGTGATCATAGCATGATCGCCTTTGATTTAATTAGTGGAGGAGGGATAGTAAGGAAATCCACAGTACTACCTTTTAACTTTCGAAAGGGAGACTATGATAAAATGAGGAAAACAGTTAAGAAAAAACTAAAAGGAGCAGTTGCGAAGGTTAAAGACGTACATCAAGCTTGGGTGTTGTTGAAAAATACTATATTGGAAGCCCAGACCAGCTGTATTCCACGCTTTAAGAAAAGTGGAAGGAAGTCCAAAAAACTGCCAGCATGGTTTAAAGTGAGGTCAGAGAGGCTGTTGTTGCCAAAAAAGCATCTTTCAGGAAATGGAAAAAAGAGCCAAACGACGAAACCTGGAAACAGCACAAGCACTGGCAAGTCAAATGCAAGGCATTGATAAGGCAGGCAAAGAGAGAATTTGAGAAGAAGCTTGCTGTGGAAGCAAAAACGCGAAATAAAGACCTTTTCAAGTACATTCGTGGCAAAAAACCTGTGAGAGAGTCAGTTGGTCCATTAGATGATAAAGGGGTTAAAGGAGCACTAAGAGGCGACAAGGCAATAGCGGAGAGACTGAATGAATTCTTTGCTTCGGTCTTTACTGAGGAAGATGTAGGGATGTTACCCATGACTGAAGTGCTATTTAAAGGTGCGGAAGAATTGAAGGAAATATCGATACATCAGGAAGATGTCTTACAACTATTAGATAAACTGAAGAGTAGCAAATCACCTGGGCCGGATGGTATACATCCAAGGGTGTTGAAAGAACTGAAATATGAGATTGCAGACCTGCTATCAGTAATCTGTGAACTATCATTAAAATCATCTCTAATACCTGAAGATTGGAGGATCGCCAATGTAACACCAATTTTTAAAAAGGGTTCCAGGGGTGATCCGGGAAACTACAGACCGATGAGCCTGACGTCAGTACCGGGAAAAATGGTAGAAACCATCATAAAGAATAAAATTACTCAGCATGTAGATAGTCACAACCTAATGGGAGACAGCCAACATGGCTTTAGACAAGGAAGATCTTGTCTTACTAATCTGTTATGTTTTTTTGAAGGAGTGAATAAACAGGTGGACAAAGGTGAGTCGGTTGATATTGTGTATCTGGACTTTCAGAAAGCCTTTGACAAGGTCCCTCATCTGAGACTTTTGGCAAAACTAAAGAGTCATGGGATAGGAGGCAGTGTACTATTGTGGATCAGGAACTGGTTAAAAGATAGAAAGCAGAGGGTAGGGCTAAATGGCCAATTTTCCCAATGGAGAAAGGTGAATAGTGGTGTACCCCAGGGATCTGTGCTGGGTCCACTGCTTTTTGACATATTCATAAATGACCTGGAAAATGGAATAACAGTGAGGTTATCAAATTTGCAGATGACACAAAACTATTTAAAGTTGTTAAAACCCAAGAGGATTGTGAAAAATTGCAAGAGGATCTTGATAAATTGGAAGACTGGGCATCAAAATGGCAGATGAAATTTAATGTGGACAAGTGCAAGGTTATGCACCTAGGGAAGAACAACCCAAACTATGGTTACACGATGCAAGGTTCCACATAAGGAACCACCACCCAGGAAAAAGATTTAGGCGTCATTGTGGATACCATGTTAAAACCCTCGGACCAGTGTGCAGCGGCGGCCAAGAGAGCAAATAGAATGCTAGGTATGATAAGGAAAGGAATGGAAAATAAAACAAAAGATATTATAATGCCTCTATATCGTTCCATGGTGAGACCGCACCTTGAATATTGTGTGCAATTCTGGTCACCGTATCTTAAAAAGGATATAGCGATTTTAGAAAAGGTACAGAGAAGAGCCACCAAAATGGTAAAGGGGATGGAAGGATACTCCTATGAAGAAAGGCTAAAAAGGTTAGGGCTCTTTAACCTGGAAAAGAGACGGTTGAGGGGAGATATGATAGAAGTCTATAAATTAATGAACGGAGTGGAATGGGTAAACGTAGATCGATTGTTTACCTTATCAGAATATAGAAAGACTAGGGGACATGCAATGAAGCTACAGGGTAAACTATTTAAGACTAATAAAAGAAAATATTTTTTCACTCAACGTGTAATCAAACTCTGGAATTTGTTACCGGAGGATGTAGTAAAGGCTGTTAGTGTAGCTGGGTTTAAAAAAGGTTTGGACAAGTTCCTGGAGGAAAGGTCCATAAACCATTATTAAGAAGTGACCGAAGATATCAATGCTGGACCCAGTACAAGCATTGTGGAACTTGTGTCTCTTGGGGAAACTGCTAGGTACATATGACCTAGATTGGCCACTGTTGGAAACAGAATACTGGGCTTGATGGACCTTGGTCTGACCCAGTATGGCATATCTTATGTTCTTATGTTATGTTCTTATGGAAGTGGGTGAAAGATTTGGGGGGGGGGGGGGGGTTGGTAAAGGATGCTGCAAAGGAATGAGACAGATGTGGAATGAAAGGACTAGGGAAGTAAGATTAGGAAATAGAAACTGGTAAGCAGATGAACAGTGAAAAGAGGGAGACTAAAGATCATAGTAAGGAGAAAAAGGAATGAAATGAAGCTATAGTTAGGTAAAAGGCAGATGAGAGAAATAGAAGAAGCAATGTCAGAGAGAGATGTAGTGAAGGAAAGGATGTAGAAGACAGGGAATGTGAAGAAACAGAAAATGGAAATGGGATCTTAGAAAAGGACTTCAAAGAAAACTAGCAAGCAGAAGTAGAAAAGAGAGACTGGGACCAATCCAACTGGAAAAATAAGATAATCAGAAAAAAAAGTTACAAAGGAGTGCCAGTTTTCTGAGAATAAAATATATCAGCTTTGAAAATGTGTATTTTTTATAGTTCATTACAGGAAGAAATGCATTTCTGTTTCTCTTTCTTCCATATTTCACAGTTTGGTGTCTGATTTGGGGGTTTTCCATTTCAATTTTTGTCTTTTGTGGTTTCTTAATCTTTAATTGGTGATGGTGTGTTTTCCATGTGCAGGGATTCTGTTAATATGTAGGTTCTCTTTGGGAAACTTTAGTAGTTCAGCATGTTCTCTTTCCCAACTAGGGGTTATGGGTGTTCTAGAATATTTGCAGTGATGATTTTCCATAGGTAGGGATGTGCAATTTGAGTTCTTGATGCTAGTGTTGAGTAACCATTTGCAGGGCTTGGGTAATGTTGCACAATGTCCAGCTCTGGAGGGAGTTGGTGGCATTGTGACTGATATGATAAAAGCATTTGAATTGATTTTTTTTGTATGTTGAGATGTAACGTGACACATTCTACTTCTGCTCTGCATCTGTTGCTGGGAATGTTTTCTTAGCGAGTCCGGGAGTGTTCTATATGGACAAATATCCTATCAGACTCATATTCAAAGGCAATTAGGTATTCGCTGGCAAATGTATAATTAACCTAACCATGTACTTTCAAAAAATATACAAATATCAGGCTTTTAAATTGCAGAATAGCCAGATATTATCTGTATTCTTGTGGGACATGTTAGGGAAGTAGCAAGGGTAGGGCAGAAAATTATCCAGATAGTGACAATATTTAGCCACTATGTTACACGTTTAGTTTAGGTCTGCCAAATATCAGGCCTACTTCATCTAAACAAATTTTCAGCTCTATCCTCTAACTATATCATGGTATTATTCATTTAGAAATTAAACGCTGTGGCGTTGTGAATGGAGTAGTCATGATGAATGGAAGGAGGTCTAAGTATTCCGGTGAGGTGGTATAAGATATGAGGTTTAAGGACGTTGGATTGCTGAGACTAATCTGTTTTTAGACATTTAAAGATGGTGGTCTTTGGAGTCATGGTATGTATTTTAAGCAAAGGTTGTGTTTTGATTTTTATTATTTTCTAGTTCTAGTCCCCTGAAGCAGCTGGATGCAAAATGCTGCAGGGATGTCCAAGTGGGCGTCGGGGTTGACCTACTTGCTTTGAGTGGTGGAAACGTTGTGCCAGAGAAGAAATAAATATTGGATAACACAGAGGATATACTAAAGCATTAGAACATAAGTGAATGTTTGTTTGATGAAATGTGTTATCATGGGATGATGTATATGTTGGCTATTGAATCCACTTTTTGATTAAGGAAAGGTTTGAGCGGACCGTTGATGTGCTAAACTTAAGAAAGTACCCTAGCCCACTTTTGTGGTCAGCTGGTACTTTCGAAGTTTTCTGAGGTTTGCCTTTTCCATTTCTTCTTTGCTAAATGAATAATACCATGATATAGTTAGTGGATAGAGCTGAAAATTTGTTTAGATGAAGTATCATGTGTAAGCTCTGGTAAGGATCCAAGTTTTTGAAATATCAGGCCTAGCCTAAAAAGATAATAGAATGACCATGCCATCACTTGCTGTATATTCGGCACAACTATCTATATGGATAGTGACATAGAATACATAGATTAAGTTAAGTTGGAGGGTGGCATTCAACAAATCAGTGGGCTAAAAATTTACCCTTGTTTGTGCAGCTTGCACTGCAAGATCAGACCCAAGTGCAGGCGGGGAGGGGGGCAAAAGCAAAAGTTGGCTCAGAGTGCTACAACTCCTTAAGCGGGCTCTGCTTCTTGTATAGATGTTGATTGGGTTTAACTTGCTGTCTAGCAGCTCCTTCAGCATATGTTAGGACAATGCAGAGAGAAGAAAATATCCTAGCAGAACCAGGACTGGATAATATGTCACAGCATTTATGGAGTCTTCATTTTCTACAGCAGAAATCTGACCCCTTTAAATACACTGCAGACATTGCCATTATCTCTGTTGGTTCTTTTATGAGGAGAATAAAGAAAGGAAACAAGCAAAGAGCAGAAAGCAAAGCAGCTCCATAAATCAAGAGACAGCTGCAGTCAGTGGCAGCACCACACATAGAAAACAAACTGCATCTCCTCTTTCTGTCTGCAGCTTGTCATTCCCTTCTTGCAAAGTTCTAAATACGCCACTTGACTTCCATCCCTGGAGAGGCACTGGATGGATTTCTTTCCAGTTAGGCACCGAGAAAGTATAAATGGTTACTGGAAAATGAGTGATATGAAATTGGAGGGATGCTGGAATCAGTTATTGAGAGGCATTTTGCTTTCAATGATGATAAAGACCCAAACACAATGCAGGCATGGTCTGCTCAAAGGTGATGTGGAGTAACAGCGCTATAAAACAAGATGTGACAGGTGCCATCATCAGATCTTTCTTTGTTTCCGCCTTATTAGTTCTTGAATTTTTTATGCTACAAGTTGATGCATTTTACCACTGCAAAGGCGAGAATTAGCAGTCGTATGTGTTCAAGAGACACTGAGGATGGATCTGGCTATTAAAAACTGCACCAGGACTTTGATTAGCAGAAACTCTTCCAGAGATACAATAGCAGGGGAGTAATGAGCAGGCCCAAAAATTGTATTTCTTGTCATTTCGTTGGTGGGTTTAGTTTGTTTTCATCTTCGTGTTGGTTTAAAAGAGTGTGCCCTGTTGCCATCAATAGTGCGGCAAACAGGAAATAATGATTTGATCATCATTTCCTGTTTCACCAGGATGCCTGCTTTTCTTTCAAATGAAAGCACATCTCTACAGCAGTGAAAAGGCCAAACTTGGGATTAGTAAATTTCTGTTTACAGAAAGTGATGCGGGGGGAGGGGGGTTAACCCAGAGATTTATACATCTGTTAATGGTCACAAAAATCCATAAAATAATAGCAAAGGAAAGGATGGAGCCAAGGACAGAAAGAAAAGAGAAGTGAGTAAACAAATTAGACTTTCCAGAAAGTGACTGCTCAGTGAGAAAACAGAAAAGGTTGCCAGTGACAAAAGGACTAAGAGAAGAAAATGAAATAATATTCTGAGTTACTTCAGCATGCCTAAAGAAATGAATAAACCAACTGAGAGGATATGGATAGATGCACTGAGGACTCAAGAAAAGAGCCTTGCAGGCAGTGATGTACTGGAGAGGTCTCCTGGGTGCTCTTCGGAGCCGCTTGCTAGAGATTATTTTATGAAAACAGAAAGGACCACCAAGAACAGCATGGTTGACAAGATTCACCTCATAAAACAAATAAATTAGCAGCCCTTCACTGCTTATGGGACACTTTATAGCAGTACAGAAGATGGAGAGATACCTGGAAAGCAAAAGAGAATAGAAGACGAAGAAGTAAAACCAAAGCAGAAGAGTAAGGTGGGAGAGAAAAGAGGCCAGGGAGGTGGTTAACAGAATAAAATGCTGTAGGCCAGATAAACAGAATTAGAATAAGCACTAGACTGCAGTAAGAGGGAAGAGAAAAGAATATTTCACATTTGAGGTGGAAAGTTATTGGTGGCAATACATTATAGATCCCATATAATGCTAACATTGTGGTCCAAGATTATATCAGATCTAAGGTGTAACTGGCCATTTTATAAGTGATTCCACATTATATTAAGTTGCATTATAGGGAGTCTATAGTGTAGTTTCAGATTGTTGTTATATTAGGATGTAGAAAGAGTAAAATCATACTTTACATTTCTCTTAAATAAAATGGAAATACCTTTGGGTTGATGGATTTGAAACCTGTAAAGTGGAAATTGTTCTCATTTTATTTGAGGGAAGTGATTAATTGATTAAGGACAGCTGTGAGTATGTTCTTACAGACTGGAAGTTGTGTGGTTAGCAACTTCCAGTTTGTAAGAATGCACACACAGCTGTCAGCATATCTAGGTCAAGACAGTCCAATAGGAAGTTCTCACCTATGGCTTAGCTCTTAATACATTTGTGAGTAGCTCTTGAGAAGAACTATACCTCTTCATCATGTGTAGGCAGGGTTCACCTACAAAGCATCCCTAATTATCACCAATATTACCTAGGCACATGGGAGCCATACACCAGGAAAATAAAAACTCACATCACAGTCACTTGTCAGCAAAACTCTTTTATTTGGTACAAGCAAAAGCTGCAAGCACAGATATACAAGTGTCTGTCTGAGTGCAGGCAACGTTCTCTACCTCCACAACGGTGGGGGAGAGAAGGCTGCCCCCACCACCATCTGACATTCTCCAGCAGCACGCACAGTGAGTCACCAGCCATTGCACCCTGCAAGGTGTTCCATCCATACACATACTAACTACGGACAGTCTGTTAGCTAGTCCATAGTGCATGCTCCGGGAGGGGATGTGAGCACACCCACCAAGCAGCTAAGTCAGTGATTGGGCCCCAGAAAAAAGAACCCATAAATATCACTTGAGAGAAATACTATATAGCACTATGGGGGAACCTGGCCATGCCATGGTCACTGCTCAGTCAGGGTGAGAGTGACCTCCCAGCAGGACATGCTGTGGCCACCCTGTCCGTGCAGGTTGTGGCCGGGCACTACAATGTCCGAGCCATTGCCCTATGCCCCTGTCCAGGCTATACCCACGGTATCTTGCTCCTCATTATGCACACTAGCAGGCTTACACTGGCAACAGTGCAAGCAGTGTAGGCTGAGGAAGGTGTTGGCAGACACCACACACTGGATAGACAGACACACTCCCACACCTATGCCAGCATTGTGCAAATATAGAGGCTCTTGGCAGCCCTGGCCACTGCACCAGTCCTGGGCACAGTGCAGGCATGGCTATGGTACGCAATACTGTTGGGGTCAATCCCCATGGTGGTGAACACTGTCAGACACCAGACCTGAAACACACTCCACAGACATCAGAGAGGTTGGTATGATACAGCTCAATGAGCAGATTGTGCTTAACGTAGGAATTGCTATCTGCCAGTGCTATAGCAACCCTTTGATATATGTGTACCATATTCCCAGGTTTAGGGTGGCATTGCTAAGGTATGCAAGTGCTAGTATTGGGCGATGCACGCAGGGCCCAACATCCTGCCTCTCCAGGTGGCTTTGGATAATGAAGCCTGTGGGTGCGGGTGTGTCTGCCCCTGCTGGCCGCTGCTCTAGGGCAGAGGTTCCCATCTCCGGCCCTGGAGGTCCAAACACTGCTCGGGTTTTCATGCTGTCCGCAATGAATATGCTTGAGATACATCTGCATACCATGGGGGCGGTGCATAGAAATGCAGCACAACCATATTTATTGGAGACAGCATGGAGCCCGAATGGTGTTTGGCCCTCCAGGACTGCTTTTGGGAGACTCTGCTCTAGGTAATGTGCATGTTTATGGTGTCTGTGCTCTGTAGGGTAAAATGTAGGCGTTTTGGGCATGTTTACGTTATCTGCACTAAAGGTTCTGTCTGTATTACCACGTTTTAGTAGTGGGCAAAATATGGGGACTGGGTTGTCAGGAACCACAGCTGGGACTTGAACCTGTGACCTTCTGCTCCTGAACACATTGGCTGTGTGCACTGCACCACCATGTTGCCACAGAGACAGTGCATTCCCTGGAGATACCATGACTGTTTGTCAGACAGGGCCTGGCCATGGTCTGCTGTGGGCAGCAGCCACTGGCCCCTCCACCACCAGTACCCCTCTGCCACCATGCTGACATGCCCTTCTGCTGGTGGTGCTGGTGCTGCGCGATCTCAGGCCATCCAGTGTGCGGGTAGGTGGCTGCCTATGGTGCAGGTTCTGGGGTAGGGGTGCCTGCATAGCTGTCCACGCTTCCCCCCAGCGCCACCTGCCAATGTTCTGTGCCCTTGGGGGGTACCTGCTGGGTACTATCCCCTGTGACACTGTGGGAGACACATTCGTGCCCATGCTGGGCCCTCATCAGTTTCTGTCTGGCTGCTCTACTGTTTCAGCATTCCCATGGGCCACCTAGGCATCTCCCTAGTCCGTACTGTGGCCCAGCTGCACCACAGCATGTGCCACCTGAAGCCCTCTGTGTCCCCTTTTCCAGCATCTGTCCAGTTGCCCATTCCGACATGCCCGCCCTGCTGTTCCGGAACATGTGCACGCCATAGGAATCCTGTCCAATGGAAAGGGAAAACCCTGATCAGTGCTATTTCACTGAACATAAGAACATAAGATATGCCATACTGGGTCAGACCAAGGTCCATCAAGCCCAGTATTCTGTTTCCAACAGTGGCAAATCTAGGCCATATGTACCTAGAAGTTTCCCCAAGAGACACAAGTTCCACAATGCTTGTACTGGGTAAAGCATTGATATCTTCGGTCACTTCTTAATAATGGTTTATGGACCTTTCCTCCAGGAACTTGTCCAAACCTTTTTTAAACCAAGTTACACTAACAGCCTTTACTACATCCTCCGGTAACAAATTCCAGAGTTTGATTACACGTTGAGTGAAAAAATATTTTCTTTTATTAGTCTTAAATAGTTTACCCTGTAGCTTCATTGCATGTCCCCTAGTCTTTCTATATTCTGATAACGTAAACAATCGATCTACGTTTACCCGTTCCACTCCGTTCATTAATTTATAGACTTCTATCATATCTCCCCTCAGCTGTCTCTTTTTCAGGTTAAAAAGCCCTAACCTTTTTAGCCTTTCTTCATAGGAGTATCCTTCCATCCCCTTTACCATTTTGGTGGCTCTTCTCTGAACCTTTTCTAAAATCGCTATATCCTTTTTAAGATACGGCGACCAGAACTGCACACAATATTCAAGGTGCGGTCTCACCATGGAATGATATAGAGGCATTATAATATCTTTTGTTTTATTTTCCATTCCTTTCCTTATCATACCTAGCATTCTATTTGCTCTCTTGGCCGCCGCTGCACACTGGGCCGAGGGTTTTAACATGGTATCCACAATGACGCCTAAATCTTTTTCCTGGGTGGTGGTTCCTAATGTGGAACCTTGCATCGTGTAACCATAGTTTGGGTTGTTCTTCCCTAGGTGCATAACCCTGCACTTGTCCACATTAAATTTCATCTGCCATTTTGATGCCCAGTCTTCCAATTTATCAAGATCCTCTTGCAATTTTTCACAATCCTCTTGGGTTTTAACAACTTTAAATAGTTTTGTGTCATCTGCAAATTTGATAACCTCACTCGTTATTCCACTTTCCAGGTCATTTATGAATATGTCAAAAAGCAGCGGACCCAGCACAGATCCCTGGGGTACACCACTATTCACCTTTCTCCATTGGGAAAATTGACCATTTAGCCCTACCCTCTGCTTTCTATCTTTTAACCAGTTCCTGATCCACAATAGTACACTGCCTCCTATCCCATGACTCTTTAGTTTTGCCAAAAGTCTCTGATGAGGGACCTTGCCAAAGGCTTTCTGAAAGTCCAGATACACAATATCAACCGACTCACCTTTGTCCACCTGTTTATTCACTCCTTCAAAAAAACATAACAGATTAGTAAGACAAGATCTTCCTTGTCTAAAGCCATGTTGGCTGTCTCCCATTAGGTTGTGACTATCTACATGATGAGTAATTTTATTCTTTATGATGGTTTCTACCATTTTTCCTGGTACTGACGTCAGGCTCACCGGTCTGTAGTTTCCCGGACCACCCCTGGAACCCTTTTTAAAAATTGGTGTTACATTGGCGATCCTCAAATCTTCAGGTATTAGAGATGATTTTAATGATAGTTCACAGATTACTGCAATCTCATATTTCAGTTCTTTCAACACCCTTGGATGTATCCCATCCGGCCCAGGTGATTTGCTACTCTTCAGTTTATCTAATTGTTGTAAGACATCTTCCCGATGTATCGATATTTCCTTCAATTCTTCCGCACCTTTAAATACCACTTCAGTCATGGGTAACATCCCTACATCTTCCTCAGTAAAGACCGAAGCAAAGAATTCATTCAGTCTCTCTGCTATCGCCTTGTCGCCTCTTAGTGCTCCTTTAACCCCTATATCATCTAATGGACCAACTGACTCTCTCACAGGTTTTTTGCTACGAATGTACTTGAAAAGATCTTTATTTCGCGTTTTTGCTTCCGCAGCAAGCTTCTTCTCAAATTCTCTCTTTGCCTGCCTTATCAATGCCTTGCATTTGACTTGCCAGTGCTTGTGCTGTTTCCAGGTTTCGTCGTTTGGCTCTTTTTTCCATTTCCTGAAAGATGCTTTTTTGGCAACAACAGCCTCTCTGACCTCACCTTTAAACCATGCTGGCAGTTTTTTGGACTTACTTCCACTTTTCTTAAAGCGTGGAATACAGCTGGTCTGGGCTTCCAAGATAGTATTTTTCAACAACACCCAAGCTTGATGTACGTCTTTAACCTTTGCAAGTGCTCCTTTTAGTTTTTTCTTAACTGTTTTCCTCATTTTATCATAGTCTCCCTTTCGAAAGTTAAAAGGTAGTACTGTGGATTTCCTTACTATCCCTCCTCCACTAATTAAATCAAAGGCGATCATGCTATGATCACTATTGCCAAGTGGCCCCAACACCCTTATCTCTTGCACTAGATCTAGTGTTCCACTAAGGACTAGGTCTAATATGGCTTCCCCTCTGGTCGGTTCATGAACCAGCTGCTCCAAGAAGCAGTCATTTATTTCATCTAGGAACTTTATCTCCCTAGCATGTCCTGACGTGACACTGACCCAGTCGATACCGGGGTAATTGAAATCACCCATTATTATTACTGCGCTGTAACTTTTGTTAGCTTCCTTGATTTCACTGTGGGATCATTCACCTTGTATGGGGACAGAGCATAGACCCTTCCAAAATTAATATTATTTTTTGGAGCTTTCTTGGGAGTGTTTTTGATGTTTCCCATTAATATCACTATTGGCCAGCTTGGTTATGTTTTTTTTACATTTTCTTCTGGTCATTTTCAATGTTTATTTGCCCTTTTGTTCCATGCACATGTATTACACTTATCACTTTTTGTAGGTTTCCCTGGTTTTGCTGACCATTGCTGACGGAAATGGTTTCTTTTCCCTTTAAATCAGCTCTAACGCCAGGGTTTCACTGGCATTAGTTTTCAGCCCCGGATTTCACAGCGATAGTGTGCGGGGAGCCTCTCCCCTCCCAATCTCCACCCATTGACCCTCTCTCTCCACCCCTGGGGAGCCTTCCTCCGCCCTCCGGGAGCCTTTCTCCACCCTCAGCGCTCATTTGCGCCACTGCGCACGTTATCGCGTGCTAAGGTACCTCTGCGCCCGATAAAGTGCCATTATTGCGCAATAAGGTACCTTATCGCGCGATAATGTTGCCTGGCGCACATTAAGACGGTTTAGTAAACATACCCCTTCGTATTGTTTCTTTCATTCTTTTTCTCAAACCTCTCCTGGATCATTGCTGACAAGCAAGATTTGGTTTTGTCCAATCAACTCAAGTTAATGTTATCGTTATATTTGTAAATAATTTTACAAATATTTCCATATTTTCTGGGAACTCAGTTCCATCTTTCCACTAAATTTGAAAACTGGAAAGATCAGTGTAATTAGCACCTATGGTGTTACTGTCCTGTTCAGCAGTCATCAGCACTGAGCTTAACAATGCAAAGTAATTACCTTAAATCTTACAGTTCAGCAAAAAGGTATTCAAATGATGAAACTGATACTTTTGCATGAAAAGGTTGGTGGATATCTGGAATGCAAACACTCCTCTTTTATATTTTTAACCAAAATGTACCTTTCACATTTAATTTAAAACCTAATAATACCTGAGACTGGCATCAAACTAATCTGAAAACCCTCTATGAGGTGCTTGCCACAGTATATAAAATCCCTTTTAACTTTTAATTTTGCATATGCAGTCAAAACCAAATATATGTATAAGGAGGTTTTCTTGATAAATTTCACTAACAGGTCACTGCAATATCACAGCAGCATAGGCGGAGGGCTCCCATGCAGCTTCACAGGAATGTTATATCCTATATTCCTGTTACAAGCTAGAATTATGCCATTTCTGAAAGCATATGACTAAGCTGCAGAACAGGGTGAAGAGGTAAAGAGTAGTTACTCACCTGTAACAGGTGTTCTCCAGGAGCAGCAGGAATCAGTCCTCACATATGGGTGACGTCGGCGCCAACGGAGCCCCCGTGCGGAGCTTTTCCCCAGCTTTCAAAGAAAGCCTTTGGGAATGCAGTGCGCCTGCGCGGTCCCCTTCCCGCCCAAGGGTGCCATCTTGCTCAGTCTGATGACATAGCTAAAAGACAGCAAAAATCAAAATAAAGGATATGACTGCAACTCCAGGGGAGGAGGGAGGGTCATGAGGACTGATTCCTGATGCTCCTGGAGAACACCTGTTACAGGTGAGTAACTACTCTTTCTCCAGGACCAAGCAGGAAGTCAGTCCTCACATATGGGACTCCCCAGCTCTAGGCTACCGGGAACCCAAAGCTGAAAAAATGGCTCCCTCTCAAGAGCCTCAGCATCTGTGATAAGAATATCCTCTGAGAACGCCCCCGTACGGTAGCCCAACACAAGGGCTGGAGGGTAGGAGCTGCCTAAACCTCAAAGAGATTACGGAGTATCGCCTGTCCGAAAGCACTGTCCCTTCGGGACTCTCTCTCGAAGCAATAGTGGGCTGCAAAAGTCTGGCTTGAAGACCAAGTAGCGGCCCGGCAGATGTCTGCCAACGGAACAGAGCGGAGATGAGCTACTGACATGGCTTTTGCCCTGACACGGTGGGCTGTGACTCGACCCTGCAAGGCCCTGCACGGTGGGCCTGGGCAGCTGCAAGGGGAGGTCGGCTGCCTTGTACGCCCAGGCGATACAATATGCTACCCAAGTGGACAACGTACGCTTGGAGACAGGTAACCCCAATTTATTAGGGTCAAAGGTGACGAAGAGCTGAGTAGCCCTTCGATGCCCCCGCGTATGTTCAATGTAAAAGGACAACGCCCTCTTACAGTCCAGAGTATGCAAGACTGTCTCAGTCCAGCTGGTATGCGGCCTAGGAAAGGTCAGAAGAACCACCTCCTGGTTGAGGTGCAAAGAGGAGACCACTTTTGGAAGGAACTTCGGATGAGTCCGAAGGACCACCCTGTTCCTATAGAACCGTGTATACGGTGTATCAGAAACCAGAGCTTGTAGTTCACTCACACGTCTGGCCGAGGTAAGAGCTACCAGGAAGAGCGTCTTCCAAGAAAGGAAGCGTAAATGGCAAGTAGCCATCAGCCCAAATGGTGGGTAAGTTGTTGCAAGACCACGTTCAAGTCCCACTCAGTGGCAGGTGGATGAATCAGAGGCTTGAGCAAAAGCAGGCCTCTGAGGAAGCGGGACACCAAGGGGTGAACCGACAGCGACTGTCCCTCTACCGGTGAGTGGTGTGCTCAAAGAGCACTAAGGTGGACCCGAACAGAGTTGGACTTAAGGCCTAGGTCTGACAGGTGAAGTAGGTATTGTAGCACTACTGGCACCAGGCAGGAGAAAGGATCTTCATTGTGCTGAGCACACCACACTGAGAACCTGCGCCACTTGAGTGCATAGGACTTTCTGGTGGATTGCCTCCTTGAGGCCAAGACCACCTCTTCAACTTCCCTAGGTAGAAGCAAGGGAGCTAGCACTATCCTTTCAGCAGCCAGGCCATCAGATTGAGGGATCTGAGATTGGGGTACAGAAGGGAGCCCTGATCCTGAGGCAGGAGATCAATTTGCAACCCCAGAGGTAATGGCGTTTCCACTGCCAACTGAAGAAGAAGTGGAAACCACGGTTGCTTCGGCCATCTGGGGGCTACCAGAATCACCGAGGCCTTGTCCCGTAGAATCTTTGTTCGGGCCACCAGGGGCATGGGAGGAAATGCATACAGGAGGCCCGTAGACCAAGAGATCAGAAACGCACCTGCTGCCATTCTCAGGAGATGCGACTGTCTGGAGCAAAACCTGGGCAGCTGACGGTTCAGTGGACATGCAAAGAGATTGATGGATGGTAGTCCTCATCATAGAAAGATCTGATGAACCACCAGTGGATTCAACTGCCATTCGTGAGGCTGGAGAATCCTGCTTAGTTTGTCTGCCAAAATGCTCTCCTGACCAGGCAGATAAACTGCTTTGAGAAATATGCCTTGTTTGACTACAAAGGAGCAAAGGGCCTGCGCCTCCTGACATAGGAGTCTCGACCCTGTGCCCCCTTGCTTGTTCACATAGAACATTGCTACCTGATTGTCTGTCTGAACTAAGACAGACTGGTGAGAGAGGGAATGAGAAAAAGTCTGTAGAGCCAAGCGGATTGCTTGCAGCTCCAAAAGATTGATCTGCTGTGTGGCCTCCCGAGGAGACCAGAGGCCTTGAGTGCACATGCCCTGGCAGTGTGCACCCCAGCCCATTAAGGAAGCATCAGTCGTCAGCATCCTGGTGTGTGCTGGGGCCTGAAAGGGTACCCCCCTGAGAAGGTTTGGGAGATGTAGCCACCACTGCAAGGAGTCCAAGAGTGGTTTGGACACCTTTACTCTGTCTTGGAGGTCGCCTGTTGCTTGTGCCCACTGAGCTCTGAGGCACCACTGAGCCCCCCGCATGTGCAGACGGGTATTCGGGGTCACATGTACCGTGGATGTCATGTGGCCCAGGAGCCACAGGAAGTGTCTGGCGGAGACCTGAGAATTGCTTTGGAACTGGTTGGCCAAGTCCATCAGCCTGTGGGCCCTGTCCTCGGGCAAGTAAGCTCTTGCCTGCAGGGTGTATAATCTTGCCCCTATAAACTCTAGGTTCTGTGAGGGGAGTGTAGGCGGGTTCTTACCTACAAAAGCATCCTTATCATTTACCAAGATTGCCTAGGTACATGGGACCCGTGCACCAGGGGAAAAACCAAAGAGAACTCAGATCACAGTTACTTGTCAGCAAAAATCTTTTATTAGCACAAGCAGAAAAAACCATAAACACAGAAAAAGGTCTGTCTCAGGGAATCTGAGTTTGGGCAGACGTTCTTCCCCTGAATAAAGAGAGAAAGTCACGCCCCTGAGCTCTGTAGCTTACTCTCTTATATATCCTATACCCTCCATAGCAATTCCTGCACAAAGCCTTAGTTCCGTGTGCAAAAATCTGCTATACTTCCTACAAAAAGTTGTAGAGCCGTCTGCACAATTTTGAACCTTCTGCAAAAATCTGTTAGCACTGCTTGCAAAAATTAGAGTACTGCTTGCAGAAGTTTGCAAAAGCTCTCCAGGTAGGATCCCCTCCCTCATGATTATGTCTTAGGGTCTGCAGCTGTATTCCAAGGTCTTCATTATCTGTGCTGTGGAGCGTATCTCTCCTGCATTCCTTGGGGCCCACTTATGGTCTTCTATTTCCCGGCACTGATTGCATTCATTCTTCAGGGCTAGAGAATTTTCTTTTAATTATTTTTCTGTTAATTATTTTCTGGCCTGGCCTGTATTTGCTTTCTGCGCCTAACCGCATATTCCTATGCAGAGTGAGGTTTCTTCCAGACTGTACTAGGCCACAGACACCTTCTTGTTCCTGGATAGCCCACTTGCTCTGTCTTCTTGTGCCATTCATGCAGGGTGCTCGTGCAAGCCACAGGCGTCAGGATTAAAGTCACCAACAGCACATAAGGCAAAACCTAAGCAGACCTATTCCTAAGCCAGAATATCCCAACAGGAGCAAAGTGGACTTTGCGTAGTTTATGACAAAGCCCAGATGCTGAAGAAGAGAGACAGTGCGAAGAGTGGCTTGTCTGGCCTCCTGGAGAGACTGACCTCTGATGAGCCAGTCGTCCAGGTATGGGAAGACAAAAATTCCCTGATTTCTGAGATAGGCCGCCACCACTGCCAGGCATTTGGTGAAAACCTTGGGGGCGGAAGTTAGGCCAAAGGGAAGTACTTTGTACTGGAAATGGTTTCCTCCCACCACAAATCTGAGATATTGTCTGTGGTCTGGATGGATGAGAATGTGAGTATAAGCATCCTTTAGGTCTAAGGAGCATAGCCAATCTCCCTGCTGGAGGTAGGGCAGCAGTATCCCAAGGATAAGCATCTTGAACTTTTCCCTCTCCAGAAACTTGTTTAGGTTTCGCAAGTCTAGGTTAGGCCAGAGGCCTCCTGTCCTTTTTAGTACCAAAAAGTACCTGGAGTAGAAGCCTTGCCCTTTCAGGTGGTGAGGCACCGGTTCCACCGCCTGTTCCTTTAGAAGACTTGCCAACTCCTGAAGGAGGAGGTTTCTGTGCAGAGGGAGTCTTGGAGGCTCCCCTGGAAAGTAGGAGGTGGGTATCTGGTGGAAGTGGAGCAGGTAGCCCTTTTGGACATTGCTGAGGACCCAGGTATCCCCTGTGATGGCTGGCCACCTGTAGGCATTAAGGGTCAGCCGACCTCCTGTGCTGAGTGGAGCCAGCTATGGAGAGAAGAGGCTATGCTGTGGGAGTCAAAACCCCACTCCCTGCTGTGCAGGAGCTGGAGCTGGTGGCTTGGGGGGCTTCTGCCTATGGGGCCCATGCCCCTGCCCCTTGGCCTGCTGGCCCCATTGGGAAGCTGGAGAGGCCTGATATTGAGGGTAGGATTTGTAGGCAGCACCCTTCCTCGAGAAAAAGGGTTTCTTCCCCAGCCCTTCTTTTTCTGAGAAGGGGCAGAAGTCTTCCTGGACAGTCTTGTCCTGGTGAGAGTCTCAGTCTCGATTTCCGCAGCCTTTTCAGTCATGGGCTTACCATCGACCAACTTGTCCTGCACCCATGGTTCCAGGTCTGATGACTGTAGCCAGGCCTGACGGCGTGCACCGATGCTGGCCGCGGCTACCCAGGCCGAAGCCTCGAAGCCATCATAGGCTGCTCGAGAGATAAACTTCGAGCACTCTCGAATCCCTGTTGACAAAGCTTTGAACCTCTGCAAAGGTTCCTCGGAGAGGCCAGCTGAGAACCCGGTAATCTCCTTTGCCAGGTCTCGTAGGTACATGCCCATGTACAGCTGGTAGGTCTGGACACGGCAAGATAGCATAGAGCCCTGGAAGCACTTTCTACCAAGGGCATCCAGGTTCCGGGCCTCCAGGCCGGGGGGCACCAAGGAGTGCATCTTCTGACTCTTCAGACGGTGCATGGCCGATTCCACAACCATGGAGTGGTGCGGTAGCTGCGCCTTTTGGAAACCAGGGCTCTTATGGACTCGATAAATGGAATCGACCCGTTTGCTAAGAACTGGCGTCGAGGCCGGTGCCTCCCACATATGGAAGAGCAGCCGTTCTAGCATCGGAGGAACCGGTAGAGTAAAGGCTTCCTTCGGAGGCAAATCATACTGGAGGACATCGAGCTCCTCGGCTCGAGGCTGCTCCTCGGCATCCGCAGGGAAGGCCAAGGCCTTAGCCATGTCCCTCATGAAGTCCAAGAACCGGGTATCCTCTGGGGGGACCGTCTCCGAGGCTCGGACTCCGGTGAGTCCGAAGAGATGCTCCAGGTCCCGCACGGGAGGTTGAGGGGGATCTTGACCGAGGATCGACTCGAGACTTCATCGACTCGAGGATCGGCTCGGTCTCCGGGGTCGACTTAGACGTTGAGGTCCCGGTAGTCGTGGTAGATGCACCAGTCAGACCGGCGATCAGCACCTGCTGCTGTTCCATGAAGGCAGCCAAGCTGCTCTCCAAGGCCGTCAACCTGAGTCCAAGCTCAGGAGACCTAGCAGCCCCCAACTCGGGCCCCGATGGCGTTGGGCCCGACGTCGGCTCCCCCGGAGGAGCGTCTATGAGGACAACTGCACTTACGTGACTCGGGGAATCCAGCTCCACACGAGGTAGCTTGGAAGGCATCTCTGACTCCAAGAGCCCGGGGTGGCGGTCAGGGCTACGCGACCTGGCCCTCGAGGAACCAGGAGCCTCCACCGACGCCGCCCTCGCGAGCTTCTTCTTCCTTCAGTGCTCCCGGGAGGGAGACTCCCTTTCAGAGGAACCCCGACGGCGCTCGGGGTTGGACTCCCGAGATGTCAAGGCCTCTGACGAAGTCCGGGCCCAGCCGGACGCGGAGTCAGAGAAAATTCTCTCACGTTGATGCTGACGGCTCCAAAGCGCTTTCGACGACATTTTGCTGCATGGGCCACAGGCCAGCGGGTCATGGTCGGGCCTGAGACATCGGAGGCAGCAGTCATGTGTGTCGGTGAGAGCCATCAGTTTCTTGCACCGATCACACTTTTTGAACCTGCTGGCAGCCATCGCGGGAAAAAGGGCCCTTGCAAGGTGAAAAGACCGGGCTGCCAGTGAAAACACAAAAAGAGCACGAATGCTAGTCACGAAGGACAAAAACCGAAAACCACAAGTCCGGACTCGATACCAGTGTACCGAGCCCAGGCAGGAAGGGGAACCGGCGTCGAACTGGATAATACAGTGTGAAAATCACAGAAAAAAATCAACTTTTTCCAGGTGACATGAACTCACGTCCGTCGGGCTCTGCGGAAAAAGAAAGACTGAGCAAGACGGCACCCTTGGGCGGAAAGGGGACTGCGCAGGCGCGCTGCATTCCCAAAGGCTTTCTTTGAAAGCTGGGGAAATGCTCCGCACGGGGGCTCCGTCGGCGCCGACGTCACCCATATGTGAGGACTGACTTCCTGCTTGGTCCTGGAGAAAGAAAATATACAAAATACTGCTGTCTGATATGGTATATCATGCAGCACCTGGGACTCCATACTTCTGCCCTAATTCTACAGCTGATCAAGAATTTGCTTTCTTGAAATTGGGATTTTCTCTGATGCTACTCTCTTTAATTGTCAAGGGACCAGTTCAGTGAGGTATCTGTTCATACACATATTGGAACTTGTAAAATACAGCATGGCTTTTTAACAAAATTTGGCATGGAGGAGCAAGACTAAAAGTCACCACTGAACTGTGATTTTGGTTCGAGTCAATGCAAATTACAAATTTATAACAACTTTTAGTTTTGATAAACTATGCTGACTTTTATTTACTCAGAGCGAAAAAAACACACCTTTGTGTCATGCTTCTAGCATGCACTTTCCAATCTGTCAGTTATTAATTTAATACTGCTTGAGAACTAAGTGTTAACTAGTGGCACAAAATGTAACTCATGAAAACCATCCTAGGCCTGTCCCGCAGCTGGAGGACTTCTACTTAGCCCATGACTCACTCTCACAATGGTGTGGATTGTCTTCTGGGGGCGGGGGGGCAGAGGAGGTTTAACCTCCAGGGTCAAAGGCATCAAGGGAATTTTCTCTTTAAAAAAGTCTGAACTCAAGAATAGAGCTCAAACCACCAAACTGTGTAACCTGAGTGGCGATAATGTTTTATAAGCTCATTGTATTACAAGTTTTAATGTTCATCCCATTCCCCCTACTCTCTTGTTCATTGTAACCTGCTTTGATATCATGAAAAACAGTATAGAAGAGATGTTTACTAAAGAATCTAAAATCCAGTTATAAGCAAAGCATGAATAATATGGCACTTGGTACAGCATTATTTTAAGGCATCCATAATGAAAACTCTGTTTAGTAAATTTCTTAGTCGGAGTTTTGTGGCTTTTTCCCTTAGAGGTTTCTCTTCTACAAGAAGACTCTCTTGTGCCTTTTTAAAATTTGGGGCAGAATAAACAAACAGTTTCTTCTTAATTTAGTGGTTCCCAAATCTGTCCATGGGGCTCTCCAACCAATTGGGTTTTCAGGATATCCACAATGCATATACATAAGAGACATTTGCAAACACTGCCTCCATTGTATGCAAATCTCTGTCATGCATATTCATTGTGGATATCCTGAAAACCCAACTGGCTAGGGAGCCACTGTCCTAATACATTCCACTTGATACCTGTGATCAACTGCTTGATCTTCTCTCCATGTGTCTTCTGTTGTACCTCTAAGCATCTCCTGAGCTATCTCTGCTGGGTGAGCACCAGGTAGGTGGCTCTGTTCTCTTCCTCTCTCCTTCCTGATTGGGTATCTACTCCTTTAGATTTCTGCCATGTTAGCACTGAGATTGAGAGACACAAGAGAGACTGAAAGGATTCCAGGGAGCTCAGAGCAACCGCCAGTCATAAAAATAAAACTCCTTGCTACCAAAACCAAAATGCTAACAGGCTTTCTCAAAAGAGACAAATCCCTTTAGGAACTAAGGCCTTCTCACAGGGCTTGTTGCTCTCAACGTTCTTGTGGAAAGAAAGGACAGTTAGAACTTCCTTCCAAACAACGAAAGGACAGTTAGAACTTCCTTTCAAACAAAAATATTCTAAGATAAATGACTCCTAGCCACTGGCTGTGAACAAGCAGTAAATTCTTCACACATAACCAGATTCAGAATTGCCAAGTTACTCAGTTCCAGGAGTTAGATTTTAAGCCAGACCTGGATTTCTGACAATCTCATTCTGACGCATTATGGGACCTGCAGCACTGATTCCAGTGGGTAAAATCAGGGACTACAAAGACCATACTGCAACACTTCTATCTGTGCCCTTCCCTTTTGCTGCCAACTCCAGACTTCGATCCTTCCACCTTACTGCTTCTTATGCCTGGAACAAACCTAAGTCTGTACGTCAGGCTTCATCTCTGGCCCTTTTCAAATCCAGGCTGAAAACTCACCTCTTCGAGGCTGCTTTTGGATCCTGATCTGCTTAGTCTCCTGTGTGTTTCCTTACCATTCCCCTAGATGTATCCTTGTCCTCAGCTGTTGTGTTGTAAGCTCTAATGACAGCATGGTTCCTCACCTGTAAAAGGTGTTCTCCGGGAGCAGCAGGATCAGTCCTCACTTATGGGTGACGTCACTGAAGGATCCCATGCGAGAACGCTTCCTAGCTTCCAAAGGAAGCCTTTGGAAGTGCACCACACATGCATGCCGGTCTTCCCACCCGAAGGAGGCATTTTTACCTCAGTGTGATGACACAGCTTAATGAAGACCAAAAAGAACAATTCCACGGGGAGGCGGGAGGGTAGTGAGGACTGATTCCTGCTGTTCCTGGAGAACACCTGTTACAGGTGACTAACCACACTTTCTCCAGGACCAAGCAGGAAGTCAGTCCTCACTTATGGGACTCCCATAGCTACAGGCTACCGAAAAAAACTATAAAAAGCCCAACGGGGCAACCAGAAAAAACAAACTGAGAAAACAGCATGAGCAATCGCTGAAGGTTCTGAGAATCAGCAGTCAACAGGGACATCAACATCAGCACGACTCTACGGTAGCCTGGACGGAAAGAAGGGCCAGTAGGAAGAAGTTGCTCTAATTCCCAAAAAGGTGCCAGAGTACAGCCTAGCCAAAGTGGCTGTCACAGCGGGAATCTCCATCCAGACAGTAATGGGCTGCAAAGGTGTTGACAGAAGACCACGTAGCAGCCCTACAGATCTCCACTGTGGAGACTGAACCAAGATTGGCTACATAGCCATAGCTCGCACTCAGTGCGCCATGACATGGCGTTCTAAGAGACCAGCTTGAGCATACACAAAGGAGATGCAGTCTGCCACCCAGATCGAGAGGGTGCATTTTGTCACCACCATGCCCAGGTTGTTAGGATCGAAAGAGATGAATAACTAGAGAGAATGGCGGTGGGCTTTCATCCTCTCCAGGTAGAAAGTGAGCGCTCACTTACAATCCAAGGTTTGCAAAGAGGCCTCAGCTCTGTTGGTGTAAAGCTTGGAAAAAAAGGTGGGCAGCACCACCGATTGGTTGAGATGAAAAGCAGAAATTACCTTAGGCAAGAATTTAGGATGAGTTCAGAGGAGAAATCTGTTCTTATGAAATCTGGTATAAGGCGGATGCGCCACTGGCGCTTGCAGTTCACTAACCCTGTGCGCAGAAGTGAGTGCTACCAGGAAAATGACCTTCCAATTTGAGTGGGCAAGAGCTGAATGGCTCAGAGAGAAGCCAACCCAGTACCACATTAAGATCCCATGTCACCGGCAGTGGTTTAATAGGGGGACCGGAAAGAAGCAGCCCCCTCATGAAATGACTCACCAACAGATGAACAGAGAGGGGCTTAACAGCCACTGAAGAATGGTAAGCGGCCACTGCACTGAGGTACACCCTGACCAAGTTGGATTTTAGGCCAGTCTAAAAAAAGTAAGAGGTATGACAAAACTGAATTGATTGGACAAGAGGTCCAGGGCCCTGCTCGTACATCATATGGAGAATCTGAACCACTTGAAAGTGTAGGCTCGTCTTGTGGAGTCCTTGTATGAAGCAAGAAAGAATTTCTCTATCTCCAGCAGTAGCTGGTGGGCAGCAAGTGCTACCCATTCAGCATCCATGCCATGAGAGCCATGGATTGAATGTTGGGATGTAGCAACGTATCTCCATCGTAAGAAATGAGATCCGGGGCCAAGCCCAACTGGAGAGGTGGTTGCTGTTACAGTTGTAGCAGAAGGGGGAACCAGGGCTGTCTGGGCCAATACTGCGCAATCAGAATCACGGAGGCACCATCCACCCGAAATCTGAAAAGGGTCTTGACCACTAGAGGAGTCAGTGGGTATGCATAGACGATCCTTGCTCTAGTTGAGGAGGAAGGCATTGGAAGCCACCCGATGTTGGTAGGGCACCCGAGAGCAAAACCGCGGCAGCTGGGCATTGTGAGGACTAGCAAAAAGGTCTATCCACAGTGTGACTCACGCCTGGAAGATCCGGTTGGCCACCTGGCTGTTGAAAGTCCACTCATGCAGTTGGAGGGCTCTGTTGCAGCAGTCGGCAAGAACGTTGAGGTCCCCCAGGAGGTATACTGCTCTGAGGGACATGCCCTGGGAGATGGCAAATTTCCAGAAGCGCACCGCTTCCCAACAGAGAAGGTAGGACCCTATGCCGCTCTGCTTGTTGATGTAGAACATAGTCACTTGGTTTTCCATCTGGATGAGGACTTCCAGGTGGGTGACTTGGCTTCAGAAAACTTGGAGTGCATTGGCAATGGCTCATAGTTCAAGGAAGTTTATCTGATGGAGGCTCTCCTGGGATATGCAAAGTCCTTGCATGCACAGACCATCCAGGTGAGCTCCCCAGACCAACTTGGAGGCATCCATCATCAGGGGTGGAGCCTGGAAGGGAAGGCCTGTCAGAAGGTTTGTCAATTGCTGCCACCAGGATAAAGCCTTCTTGAGTGGAGAGGTGATGCAGACTATGTCTCTGAGCCAGCCCATCATCTGACGCCACTGAGTAGAAAGTGTCCACTGTGCCTGGCGCATGTGAAGGTGTGCCATTGGGGTGACATGGACTGTGGAAGCCATGTGGCCAAGGTGGCATAGCATATGATAAGCGGTGATGAGAGGAGCAGCTTGGACTGCCTTCACCACGATGACCCTGTCCCTCGGCAAGTACACACGTGTCAGGGTAGTATCAAGGAGAGCCCAATGAACTCTAGCTTTTGAGTGTGCTCTAGGTGAGATTTGGGGTAATTGATGAGAAACCCCAGGTTTTACAGAACCTGAACGGTTAAGCTGGTCAAACTCCAGACGTCTTTTGGGGTCATGCCCCTGATCAGCCAGACGTCCAGATAAGAAAAGACCAATATTCCCTTTGTTTGAAGAAAAACAGCCACCATTGCTAGACACTTTGTGAAGACTCTGGGAGCAGAGGCAAGGCCAAAGGGTAGAACCCTGTATTGGTAGTGCCTACCATTAAGCATGAAGTGAAGATATTGCCAATGAAGGAGGTGAAATAGAATGTGTGCGTAGGCATCTTTCAGATCCAAGGAACATAGCCAATCCTCCTGCTGGAGGTAGGGTAAGAGGATACGCAGTGACACCATTTTGAATTTTCCTCTCATGGGGTACCGGTTAAGGTTCTGGAAGTCCAGGATGGGACAAAAATACTGTCTTTTTGGGGACCAGGAAGTACCGGGAGTAGAACCCCTGCTCCATCTGAGATGGTGGGACCAACTCCACCGCCTGGTCTGACAAGAGGTTTTGGATCGCGAGCTGGAGGAGACATCGATGGTGAGAGTCTAGGGGGTACTCCCCTAGGCAGAAAGTGGGAGGAAGCTGATCTAAGTGGAGGAGATAGCCCTCTGGGACTATCGAGAACCCAGGAGTCCGGTGTGCTGGTGGGCCATCGGTGGGCAAAGTGGACCAGCCTTCCTCCCACTTGCGGAGAAACGGCATCTGGAAGAGAAAGACAGGCTATGTCCTTGAATAAAAAGTCAAAATCCCCCACCAGGTTGTGGTTGTGGGGCTGGTTGGGATTTCTGTTGCTTGGGGCAGCGCTGTTGGCACTGGCCTTGACCCTTTTGTTGTGGAACCTCCTGAAGGGACTGATGGTACGGGGTATATATACTATAGAATTTCTTCTTCTTTTGGGAGAAAGGCTTCTTCCTAGCAGATTTCCTTTTAGAGGGATCAGATTCATGGTGAGCTGGTCTTGCTCCAGTTCACCTGCCATCTCCCTCATAGATGCTCCAAAAGGTTTTCACCCTTGCAGAGAACATCCACCAACTTATCATGGACCCAATGTTCCAGGTCTGACGTCTGAAGCCAGGCTAGGCGGCGTGTCCTGATGCCTACCACAGAGACTCGAGCCACAGACTCAAAACCATCATGCTTCGAGCACTCCTTGACCTTAGAGACAAGGGAGCAATACTTCTGCCATTGTTCCTCTGACAACTCCGAGAACCCGGTGAGGTCTCCAGCCAGATCCCGCAAAAACATGTCCATGTAAAGTTGGTATGTCTGAATATGTGCAACCAACATGGAGCCCTGATAGCATTTGTGGCAAAAGGCATCCATAGTACGGGCCTCCTGGCCTGGAGTCACAGAGGAATGATTCTTCTGACTCTTGATATGGAGCATAGCTGACTGGACCACCATAGAATTATGTGGGAGCTGTGGTTTTTCAAAACCGGGGCTCTTGCTAACTCAATACTTTGAGTCCAGGTGCAGGTTCATGATGGGCACTGAGAAGGGGGCCTCCCAGATTCGAAAGCGGAGTCTCTCCAGGATGCAATACACCGATGCCTTGATGGCTTCTTTTGGAGGCAAAGGATACTAGAGGATTTCCAATTCCTCCAATCGAGGCTCCTCTTCAGCCTCGATAATAAAGGGGAGAGCTTCCCCCATGTCCTTCACAAAGTCCAGGAAGAACAAATCCTCTGGAGGGGACTTCTGATGCTCGTGCAGTAGATCTGAAGGAATGCCCCAATGCCACTCAGTCTCGGGCAATTCCGCCTAAGTTTCCCAATCATCAAACTCTGACAGGAACTCAAAATAGCAGCACGATTCCTCTCTTTGCCACTGGCAGTCCAGTGGAGTGGAGGGAATCTGAGAGTGTCAATAATTCGACCCTGAAGCACTCGGGGGTGAAAGCCAGTGTGATGAGAGAGATCTTGAGCACCTCTTGGAGGCACTGTTCACCTGAGGGAGGGCATGTGTCTCAAGGATGGGCTGCATCTCCTCCAGTGAGGCTGCTGCTGTGGATGAGGCCTTCGCTTGGACTAAGGAACCCGAGGTCATTGGGTCCTTGAATGCCTGCTAGGCAAAGAACACTGAAAGGCTTCACTCAAGCACCTCCATGAGCAGAGCCAGGAGCTTGATCTTCCACGGTGTCAGAGCTGGTGCCACAACTACCAGTATCAATGCCAGCTCCTTCAGCAGGGACTCCATGTTTATGACTGGTTCGGGAGTCACCCGCCAGCCCTACTGGGCCTCAGGAGCCTCTCCTCCCACTGTGGTAGCTTGGGAGGCCGCTCCCGGCACTCGCCCTCCGAGTCACGTGGGGGGCTCTGATGCCAATGAGAGTGGGCCTTTGCCTGGAACTCAGCTTCACCCTTCAATTCTGACTGGGTGCGAAGCTGGTCTTTCTGGGAGCGCTCCTTGCCAAAGGAGATCCCTGGTCCAATGCTCCATGACCCCTTGGCTCTAAATGAGCATAGTCCCTGTTCGAAACTAAAACCTCAGTGGAGGCCTTCGAGTGCATCGATGCTGAAGTTGATGGCAGAGTCGATGCCGAATACTTAGAGGAACCAAATAGTGATTCTTGTTGCTTTTCCAGTTATGAAGTTCTTTGTGAATCATCTGAAAGCAGAGAGCACAGGATAAGGGCTGGTGGTAAGGCCCGAGGCACTGCAAACACCAGTTGTGGGGGCTGGTCACCGATATCATCCAACCACATTGGGTGCATTTTGGGGAAGACGGCTTCCGCCAATCAAATGACTCCAATGTCTGGGCCGACCAGGAGCAGAAAAAAAGAAACCTGAAGAAAATGCAAAACCAAGGCACCAACGCTCCTGGGAACAGGCAGGAAGATGGTAACGAAAGAACACGACGGAAAAAGACAAAAAGACAAAATAAATCATACTGAAAGCATCAGACTACATCCAAAGGGCTCCGCAGAGAAAAGAAGACTGAGGTAAAGATGGCTCCTTCGGGTGGGAAGACCAGTATGCATGCGTGGTTCACTTCCAAAGGCTTCCGAAGTCTCGCGATTCACAAAACTTCGGCTAGGAGAGAAAAGCAGCCAGGCCCCTGGAACATGAGGCACTGCAGGAAATCAGCTTTTTGGTAAGTTTGCCGTGCTGCCTCTGTGGACCCAGTGGGGATGCACCCTCCTCCCGACCGGCACCCAGGGTGGGCCACAACCACCGCCCTGCCCTTGGTATGCCACCGGGCCTACTATATGTAAATCAAAAGGAAAAAGTCTCCTACTCCCTCAACTTGAATTTAAAAAATCCAAGTTACAAGGGATCTCTCACTCATAGGAAAGCAGGAATAAACCATTGCAGCATCCTCCTATGAGGGTGCCGTGGCAGAGATGGTACATTCCTGTATCCTACACGGCATAATATGACCCTTCTAGAGAGACACCCTGCTTAGTAGAGATCCCAGTAGAGTCTTTTGCCCATAATTAGAGACTTTAGTTCATATCCATCCTTTTGCTTTCCCACACCATCACAGCTCCTCCCTGGAAACTCCCTAGTAGGAAATACGGTCCCATTCAATGAGGTTACCAACCGCTGGATTCAAAGAGGAGAGTACACTTAGTCAAACATATTTGTGGAAAAGGGAAGGAAGGGAAACAGGTCTAGAAGTCCAGCAAACAATTGTGCTCCGTGCACTCATGGTTTAAACCAAGTTGTTGCACAGCTGCAATGAGATAACACATCGTACTGCTTTATATAACTTTACTGTGGGCATGTTCATCGAGAGCGTAGAAGGGCTTGAATTGTTCTATGACTCATGAACTACCATGTACTTTGTAAATAGTAGCACATTCCATCTACGTCTAACAAAGCACTGCTGGCTGTGTAACAGAGGGGTTAGACCCAATCATGTGATTTTTATGTAGTAACCTTCTCTTGGAGGGCTCTTGGTGGGATGAGGGTTTACCTAAAAGGATACAGAAAAAGAGAGGAAAAATGCAATTTAAGGGTTCTGGTGGACAGGGGAGGCAGAATGCTCCAAGGTCTACACTGGTTGACTACATAAAAAGTCAAACACTCTCACACTCCAAAAGAAATTGTAGTCCACATCAGGGGATTTATTTTAATAACAATGCCTTTATTAGTTGAAAGTCTCCAAATGTAAGTATGGAAAAAACATAACTGGAAAGAGTAAGTAAAAGAATATCCCCAAGTCTGTCTCTTTCTCACAGCTTTGTCCTAGGCAGGTCCCTTCTCACTGCTCTCTTTAATCTTCTGCTGGGGTCCTGGGAGTGGACTCTCTCTTCTGCTTCTTTTTCTTTCAGGACTCTGGACAGGGTACCCCTGATTCCCTTATAACAAAAAGACTCCATAAATCACAAAACCACAATATCTTCCCTAACTCATATTCAATGGCAATGTTCTTGGGCTCTCAATAAGGAAGACACAAAGCACTCCTGAAAATGACCTTGTGTGGGGAGGTACACAGTTGGGAAAAAAACTACTGGTCCTCTCCAAAAGATAAAATCCTTAGTAATCTTTAAAACACTTCTCAACACTCCTGCTCTCAATGCTAGGGATACACCAGGTCCCTCACACACAAACTGGGTTCCCCAGAGATCAAGATGGGAGGCGCTGTGTTGGCCCCTTGCACCTCCTGAGGTACATTCCAACAGTGATTCTGGTTCTTCACTCCAGAGGTCTAGGGATACCAGATTTTTGGAGAGCAAATCTGGGACACCCAGGCAAGGCCGAGAAGGGCTGGGAAGGGCAGGAGTCCTCCCTCCTCGGACATCTTTTCACCATATATTTTCAAATGACCATTCTAAATAGCATTCAGTAATTTCAAAGGTTTAAAAAAAGGCAGTAGCAGCCGTTCTCAGGTTATGAATGTGCATACATATATGCTTAAACTTTTCTTTATACATATAGATAAATATTCTATATATTTCTCAAATTCCTCCTCTTTTTCATATCATCTCCTACCAGGATTGAGAAGACTGCATTAGAGGGGGTGCAGGAGAAACAATATTCTTTGCCTCTGTTCCAATGAAATCAAGGATAGGAGGTGGTTATAATCTGGGACTCTACCTAAAAATTGGGGACATCTGGTAACCTTAGCAGCAGTTCATACCTATCAACCTTACATGTCCCCCAACTAAACTATGAGCCAAAGTTGCAACCCACTACTTAGCTAAAATGTAAATAGTGACACTGCAACTTACCCCTTCCCAGAATGCTATTCCCCTATTAAGAATTATTGTTACATTATGTTACACTGTAAAACAGAGTGTATTTCCATGCCCTGCTCATGTTATATGTAAACCTCTTTGAAATGTAGAAAGGCGGTATAGAAAAAAAATGTTAAAATAAAATAAAAAAAATAAATAAATAACCTTAGGCCCGCACTTCTTTAGATCTTCTATTAAGCTAAACCAGCCTAAGGCTGCTCCTCTTCTTATACATGACCTAGTCAGTCATGAACAGAGGCAACTCCCTGTTTCTCCTCTGGAGTCCCTGGGCTCCCTCCCAACACACGCTGTGCTAGGACCAACCGCAACAACCTCCCAGTACACCCTATGCTAGGACTGACACCAGCAACCTCCCATCAGGAACACCCAGACCAATATACAGAAATAATTCTTTCAAAACTCACAAGGAAATATCCACTGTCCAGTGATGGACATGTCAGCCCTTCCTCCATGACATCACCTTAAGCACAAATCACATAGAAGCTAGGATTCCAGAAATTTCCTCCTTTAAAAGATGGAGGAAGATTTTGGTGCCCTGCTGCACTTAATAAGTTTGCTGTAGCTATAACATTTTCTTAATAACAGTGAATGATTTTTTAAAATTATTCTTTCCCCTCCCCTCTGATTTGTCAATAAATCTAAATAAATAATTTGGGAGCCTGGAGAGGAAAATTCACTTTCACGGCACATTTCTGACATTCAGAAAAGATTAAATAAAATTGCATCCCAGCTGACAAACTGCAGAAGTTAATATGATAAATATCTTCTCAGAAATGTTGTAATGTAACAAGAGGGCTAGAAATAAGCAAAGGTCCTGCTACATCTGGAGCAGGATTAATGCTAAAGGTCCACATGTGCCAGTCTTGAAAACAACATGACATTAAACTGGATCTCAGTTACTGTAATAGCTAAAGGTCCAACACAGCCCAACCTAATCACTATCATTTTTTTTGTTTCTTTGTCTGGCATTTCTCACTCCCCCTTCTTTCAGTGCTCTGTTCTGATCATATAAATCCATCTCCCAAGAACAGCTTCTACTTTTCCTCTAAGACAGTGGTTCCCAAACTAGGAGTCGTGACCCCAAATGGAATCGCAAAATCCTCATTTGGGGACATGATCACACATTGTGCTCGGGAGAGGGGGGCTGCTCTATTGGGTGTTCAGGCAGAGCAGAGCCAGGCAGCAAAAAGTAAGGTTGCATTTGAACATAAATTTCTGAAACGCATGTTGGGGGGGGGGGGGGGTTGCATGGATCAATGCAGGGCAAGGGGAAGAAAGAGAAATGGGAAATTAGAGATATGGGAGTGGAGGGAGACCGAAGAGATGCTGGATGGGGGGGAGGAGAGACATTGGATGACAGAGTGGTGATTCTGGGCATAGGGAGGGATATAAGGAGACAGAGAGGTAATGCTGGACATTAGGGACACAGAGGAGTGATGTCAGATGTGGGGAGGAAGGCCAAAAGAGATAGATGATGAGGTTAGGGAGAGAGAGAAGGGAGATGCTAGATGTGGGGGAATAGGGAGAGTAAGGGAGATAGAGAAGGCAAAAGATGGGCAGAGAAGGGGAAAGAAGGTAAGGGGGAAAAAGGGGGAATACGTTGGTCAACAGTTAGGAAAGATTGGGGAATAAGAGACTGGGGAACGAGAAATGGAGAATGGGAGGATACGATGAGAGTTAGAGAGCTATGATGGATACAGTAAAATGTGAGGAATTAGGGACTGGGCAGTAAGGAGGAATTAGAATGAAATGTGATGAGAAATTATAAATGGAAGAAAGCTGAAAGGAAAAGATCAATGTCCAGAGATGGATGTAGGAAAGCAAGTGAAGAAGACAGGAGGGGAGAGAAGTGGCAGGTGGACTGCAGACTCTGTAAAAGAGGGTTAACAGAAGACAGAGGATGCAGAAACCAAACACCAGGACCAAGGCAATTTAAAAATTAAAATATCCAGCCATAAAGTTAAAGAACTTATTTTCAGTTTAATGGCTGGAATATATATCAATTTTTGGATTTATGTGTCATCTTTATATTTTACACAGTACAGGGGGGACAGCATTAGTTTATTTCTCTGGTGTTGCACAGCATACAGAGCCTGGCTTTTTGAGGTTTCAATTTCATTTTTGTCTATGAGATGACACAGGACTGGGGGAAGATGTTGTGTCAACGAGAAGGGGGAAGCTCTTGACCAACCTTAAATGTAAGGGGGGTTTTTTTGTTTGGTTTTCGGTTTGCAAACAAACCAAGAAGCTCACAGCAGTGCAACACGGCAGGACCCTGGCAAGCCAGGCCAGCCCCCTGGAGCAGGGTAGCCATAAGTCACCCCAATGTCTTATCGTTCAAGTCGACGTGAACATATACCCCAGGAAACACTGCAAAATCCCAGGTAGATTCTAGGCTGGACTGGAGGGACTCCAGGAAAGAAAATTAGCAGGTAAGGTCTATTTTCATTTACCTAATTGTCCCTCCAGTCCAGTCCAGTCCAGATGCGTGGGATGCAACAGAGCAGTACTAATGACAGGTGAGAGCAGAAACACCGGCCTGCAAAACCCGAGCACCAGAAGCCACATCTTGCCTGGCCTGCACATCCTGACAATACTGGCACGCAAAGGACTGAAGAGAGGACCAAGTCATGACCCTACAAATATCCTGAGGCAGAACAAGGCTAAACTTCACACAGGAAAAAGCTTGAGCTCAAATAGAGTAAGCATGCAAAACAGCTGGGATCGAGTGGCCCTTCTCTAAGTACGCCAATACAATGGCCTCCTGAATCCATCACAAAATGGAAGCCTTGGAGGCCACCTCACCTTTCCTTGGGCAACCAAACAATACCAAGAGCTGGTCAGTCTTTCTGAACTCCTGCATAAACCCCAAGTAGCATCTGAGGGCTCTACGCATGTCCAGCAAATGCAAGACCTGCAAGTCAGCTGAGGCCTGCGCCCCAGAGAAACCCAGCAGAGTAACCACCTGATTAAGACAGAAAACCAAGACCACCTTAGGGAGGAAGGAGGGGATCAGACAAAGCAAAACCTTCTCCCTAGACATCACCAAGTAAGGTTCCCTGCAGGATAAAGCCTGCAATTCAGAAATCCAGCACGCTGAACAAATCGTGACCAAAAACACTACTTTCATTGTCAAATCCTTGAGAGAGGCAGACCGAAGGGGCTCAATTGGAGCATCCTCCTAGACCAAAAGGACTAAATTCAGATCCCAGGATAGAACAGCTGAGCAGCAAAGAAGCCAAACATACTTGACCCCCTTGTGCGAGAATCAATCCACCACCAGCATCAGGATAGGCCCCTGAGCCAGAAGATCCCCTTCCGTACTAAGGCCGGGGCCAATTTGGAGCCACTAATATCACCAATCCAGGATGTGCTCGCTCCCTCTGAAGCACTTGGCCGATCAATGGCCAGGGTGGAAACACAGAGAGGAGCCCGGCGGTGGGCCAGGGCTGGACTAGGGCATCGAGGCCTTCTTTGCTCCATCTGAAGAACCGAGAGGCCTTGGCATTGGCCACTGTCTCCATCAGGTCCAGTATGGGCCTTCCCCAATCAGCTGGAACACTGACTCCAAGAGAAACCACTCTCCTGGGTCCAACAGAGTCTGCTCAGGAAATTTGCCTGTACATTCTCCTTCCCCCCCCCCCATATGGGTTGCCGAGAGTGTGAAAAGGTGACATTTCACCCACTGAAGAAGCAGGAGCGTCTCCACTGCCACCAACGAGCTCCTTGTACCCCCTTGGCGAGTGATATAAGCAACCGCCATCACATTGTCAGTCAGGACTCTCACAGTTCTGCCCCAAACAAGGGGAAGAAAAATTTGCAGGGTCAAGAACACTGCTCTGGTCTCCAACTAGTCCATAGACCATTGTCTCTCCACTGGGGACCACTGTCCCTGAGCCACCTGCAATTGACAGTGGCCTCCCCAGCCCATTAGACTGGCATCCATGGTCATCACCATCCAGTCCAGCAGCTTGAGTGGCATACCCGCTGTGAATTAGGCTAGGTCCAGTCACCAATGGAGGCTCACCTGGATTGCTCCCCGCAAAACCATCCACATCTCCATGGACTGAGTTTGTGAAGACCAACGCAACAGGAGCACAGATTGCAAGGGATACATGTGCAGCCGAGATAAAGGGACAAGCTCCAAGGTCATGGCCATCAATCCCAGTACCTAAAGATAATCCCATACTGGCGGGCACGGATCCCTTAACAAGGTCTGGATTTGAGCCTGCAGCTTCACGATCCTGCCCTCTGGCAAGAATACCATGCCACTCAGCATGTTGAAGCCGGCCCCCAGATACTCCAAGGACTGCAAAGGGACCATTCTGCTCTTCACAAAATTGGCCACCCAGTCCAGCTCCTGTAGGAGCTGGACAACATGCTTGGTGGCCTCCCAACTCTCCTGCACGACTTTGCACAAATCAACAAGTTGTCCAGATAGGGATGGACAAGGACCTTTTGCTTCCAAAGGGCTGCCACCACAACCTTGGTAAACACCTGGGAGATAGTAGCCAGGCCGAATGGGAGGGCCTAGAACTGTAAATGCCCCATTAGGACCACAAAATGCAAGAAATGCTAATGGTTGGGATGAATGGGAATATGCGAGGTCTAAGGAAGTAAGATATTCCTCCATTTGCACCACCACAATCACCGAATGCAGGGTCTCCATATGGAAACAAGCAACCTTCAATGTCCTGTTGTCCCCCTTGAGGTCCAGGATGGGCTGCCAGATTCCCTCTTTCTTGGGAACCACAAAATAAACAGAGTACCAGCCGGAGCCCCAGTCAAACTTTGGGACTGGTACGACAGCCTCGAGCTGCAGGAGCCACTCCAAAGTGTCCCAAACCACCCGAGCCTTGTTGGGCACTCAATAGGGGGAACGCATAAAGGCATCTGCAAGGGGATGTTCAAACCTGAGCGCATAACTTTCCAGAATGTTCTCCAACATCCAAGTGCTGAAAGTAATTTGGGCCCAGGCAGGGTGAAAATGCTGCAACCGGCCACCCCCCGGGAACACCCTCACTGGAGGCCCCAAACTTTCATTGGACGGGCTTGGGGGCCCCTGAATCACCACCAGGCCCATCTCAGCCATCCCAGTGACTCCCTTGAAAGGGCTGGCCCCAAAGTAAAAACCTTGACCGCTGCGAATTACCACCTCTAGCTGCCTGGAATCTCCAATATTCCTGATCCTTACCCCAGGAGGGATCCCCCTTCCTAGAAGCCTTGGGTCGATCCTCAGGCAGTCAAGGGACCTTTGACACACCAAGGTCCTTGACCAGCTTCTCCAAGTCTACATCAAACAGCAACTGCCCCACAAAGGGGAGTTTGCTGAGCTGTCTCTTAGAGGCAACATCAGCCAACCAATTATGAAGCCACAGGAGGCGTTGCGTGGCCACCACTGTGGCCATGTTCTTCACAGAGGCTTGGATTAAATAATAGAGCAGGTCCGCCAAGAAGGCAGTACTTAACTCTAACCAAGCCACCTTGGCAAGGCCAGCTGACTCCACTAAGGAACCCTCCGGAACTCTTTGCAACCATCGGAGACAGGCTTGTGCATACCAAAGCCTGTAGTGTCAGGGCAGAATTTCAAAGGACTGCTTAAGCAGAATTTCAATGAGGCAATCCTGTGGCTGCTTCAAAATGGCCCCACCTTCCACCAGAATGGTGGTCTTCCTAGTGACCGCTGCCACCAGGGCATCGACCTTTGACAGACACAATGTCTCCTCTTCAGAGACAATAGAATAGATTCTCATTAAAGTTCTACCAATGCTTAACCCAGCATCAGGAACCTTCCACTCTGTCTTAATGAGTTCTTTCACGGCACTGTGAAAAGGGAAGGCCCTAGGGGACTTCTGAACCCCCTGCAAGATTGGGTCTCCCGCCATCTCAGAAGGAGTCAACTGAGACTCCTCGGAGATTCTCAGCTTCACCAAGGTATGGGAAATGAGAAAGGGCAACTCATCCCTGTGGAGAAGTCCGAACCACCATCGGATCCTCCCCCACAGGGAGTTCTCCCTCCTCCAAATCCTCATGTGGGAACTTCTCCAGAAGATCAGAGGGACCCTCCAAGGCCCCTAAGGAGTCCAGCGACCCCCACAGAGGCCGCATCCTCCTCTTCATCCAGCACTTTCCTCTGAGGCCTTTTTACTGCTATGGAGTAGGGCCTTCCCCGGGTCACCCCTCCTAGCCAAGGGCCCCTCCTTCGCCCTGCCAAAGGCAAAAAGAGTAATGCAGTAAAAGCACAAATTCAGGTGAAAAGGGGGGTCACTTGCTCCAGGAGCACCTCCCGACCCCCCTCCCCACCACAGCAATTGACACTTTTTGCAAAACTGGGGGATCTCTGCACACTGTTGGGCCCACAGCCACATCCAAAATGGCATCTATTCGCCACCAAAGCAGCACGATTGTGGTCATCGGGAGTGCTGCTCAACATCCCTTGCACAATCAGAGTCACGGACAAAAGATCCATGGCCATGGCACTTTCTTTGACGTAGCCGAGGCACAACCCCTTGACCCCTCCCAAGAGTTGGGGAGGAGGACCAGGGAAGCTGTGCAGCTAGGAGAACATAAGAACATAAAATATGCCATACTGGGTCAGACCAAGGTCCATCAAACCCAGTATCCTGTTTCCAACAGTGGCCAATCTAGATCACAAGTACCTAGCAGTTTCCCCAAAAGACACAGGTTCCGTAATGCTTTCAGTGTTGACATGCACAAGAGTGAAGTTTGAGAGGAGCAAAAATGTACATATCTAAGTTTACAAAATAATATAACTTACATACATTCTTGAAAAATCTAGGCACGGTCATTTACCTCTGCCATAGGGCAGGCGTAATGTTTTCACACTCCTATTTTATAAAGTAAAGTACACGTGTACTTAATTTCATACAACAGGCCTCCAATACACGCATACTAACATGCATTAACTCTGCAGAAGTCTATAAAATTACCCTCCAAATGCATTGGATGCAAGGTTGAACAAAGACATTGGCAAACCAGGGGCATGTCCAGGGCCAAAAATGTTTGGGAAACCCTGTGTAATGTGCCGTAAGTCAGTCTTTTTTACTGCTATTTCCTAAAAAAATGTCACCAACTGATCTAAAGCCAGTAATTGATGAGTCAAGCATCTTCTGGTGATTGTCTGCAACCCACAGGTGAGCAGATGGACAGGGCAATGGCAGCACTTGATTTCTCCTGCTCCTGATACTGGCATCCAGCATGGTTATCTCACGCAGAACAGGCTGTGCACATAATTTTGACATCACATCATGTCAACACCAAAGGCACCATACTGCATCAGACTGTCAGCATCACCACAATGTGATGTTATAAATTATGGGGTTGTTAGTCAGCGGTGATGTCCAAGCATATTTAAAGCATCTATCTGACATCACTTTAAGGAAAACCAGATATTCAGCACTGGAACTTATCCGGCATCCGGTGCTGAGTATCCTGTTTTGCCACATACTGCAGTGAATATCGGGATTGCCATGGTTTAGCCAGTTTTGCAGGTCTTGTTAGCTGGTTAAACCATAGGCATCAGAAAGGGGTGGGCCAAATGGGCCCTGGCCCCACCAACAATCGCAGCCAACAGGCAGCAGGCTGCCTGTGGGTATCCCAACCCCAACAGGCAGAAGAGGGCTAGAAGCTGTGATCACGGCAAAGACCCTTTCTGTCTGCCTGCGGGAGATCAGATCCCTGCAGGAAGGACAGAAAGAGTCTTTGCCATGATCGTGGCTTCTCTTCTTCTTTTGCACAAGGGGAATGGGATCCTCATGAGAGGCCTGCAGCCTGCCGTTCACAATCACAGCAACGACCCTTCCTGTCTGCCCACAGGAGATCAGATCCCAGCAAGCAGAACAGGAAGTATCCTTGCCCATGGGGCGGAGCTTGGGATGATGCTTGGGCCCCCTCAAATAAAAAGGCCTTCTGCCACCCCTGGGCTGAACTGCTTTAAATATGCCCCCGATGTGCGTAAGCCAAATATAAGGTTATTCCAGCACTGCTTAGAAGAATTAAGTGAAGCAAATGATAATTACACTTACCTGGTAATTGTAATTCCTTGAGTGACGACAGTTCAGTCCTCTACCTCTGGGTTGTCAATCTCCTCCTGCAGCTTGGAGACTGGTATGTCAGAATGATGACATCACTGGATATAGCACAGTTACTTACCTGTAACAGGTGATCTCTGGGAACAGCAGGAATAAGTCTTCACATATGGGTATCGTCGGTACCGACTGAGCCTGTGCGGGAACGCTCCCCAGCGTCCTGAAAGAAAGCTTTTGGGAGCATCCCACAGCGCCTGCGTGCTGCCTTCCCGCCTTTCCCAACTGCCTCTCTCCAGTTCGAGTTTTAAAGCTGAGACAAAGAGAGAGAGAGAGGGAAGGAAAGATAGATAGAGAGATACAACTCCTAGGGGAGGTGGGTGGGTTGTGAAGACTTATTCCTGCTGTTCCCAGAGATCACCTGTTACAGGTAAGTAACTGTGCTATCTCCAGGAACAAGCAGGAATGAGTCTTCACATATGGGGACTCCCCAGTTAGAGATGCCTGGGAGATCACCCAGATTGTGAGTCCCTGGGAAGGGCTCCACCTGCACCCATGAATCTCAGGCATCCAGACAGGGATGGAGGGTAGGAGTTGATTAGGTATGGAACAGGTGTTTGAGAACAGCCTGACCAAACAAGGCATCCCGGCGGGAGTCCTTGTCCAAGCAGTAATGGGCTGTGAAGGTATGAACCAATGCCCAGGTGGCTGCTCGACAGATTTGGTCAATGGACACAGAGTTAAGATGAGCCATAGAGGCTGCCATGGCCCTCACATTGTGAGCTGTGACATGGCCCTCCAGAGAAAGATTCTTGCTCTGGTAGGCGAAGGAAATACACTGAGCAATCCAATTAGACAGAGTTCTCTTGGAGACTGGAAGTCCTAAATGAGAAGGATCAAAAGCAACAAAAAGTTCAGAGGACTTTCTATGTAGCTGTGTCCTTTGTAAGTAGAAAGCAAGTGCTCTTTTACAATCCAGGGTATGAAGATTCCTCTCTGCACTTGATGCATGAGGTCCTGGAAAAAAGACAGGTAAATACACCTCCTGGTACAGATGAAAAGGCGAGACCACTTTAGGCATAAAGTGTGGATTAGTTCTGAGGACTACCTTGTCATGATGGAACCTTGTATAAGGAGGATTAGCCACTAAAGCTTGCAATTCACTGATACGGCGAGCTGAAGTGACTGCAATGAGAAAAATAACCTTCCAGGAAAGGAATTTCAAGGAGGTAGTGGCTAAGGGTTCAAAGGGTGGCTTCATAAGCTGGCCCAGAACCAGATTCAAGTCCCATGCCACTGGAGGTGGTCTAATGGGAGGTTTAGGCAAAAGAAGGCCTCTCATGAATCTTGCTATAAGAGGATGAGAGAAAATAGGTTGTCCATTGAGAGGCTTAAGGGATGTTGCAATAGCACTCAAATGGACTCTGATTGAATTTGTTTTAAGGCCTGCATGGGATAAATGCAGCAAATAGTCGAGTAAAGAATGCAAAGGTATTGCAAGAGGGTTGAGACCCTTCTCTGCACACCAAATGGAAAACATTTTCCATTTAAAAGCATATGAACGTCTGGTGGAAGGCTTTCTGGAAGCATGAAGGATATCCTTCACTTGCTGAGAAAGTTGTAAATCTTGAAGGTCTAGGCCTTCAGCAACCAGGCCCTGAGATGAAGAGACTGAGGATTTGGGTGCCACAAGGTTCCCTCCTCCTGGGAGAGGAGATCTGGAGCAGACCCCAGGTCTAGGGAGGGAGCTTGAGAGAGATGCAGAAGTAGAGGGTACCACACTTGGCGTGGCCAAAGTGGTGCTATGAGGATCATAGTCCCTTTGTCTCTCTGAAGCTTGAACAGAGTCTTGGGGATTAGGGGAATAGGTGGAAAGGCATAAAGGAAGTCTTGCCCCCAATGAAGGAGGAAGGCATCCCTGGCCTGAACTCCTTGACATGGAATCCTGGAACAGAACCGGGGAAGTTTGGCATTCCACGGACTTGCAAACAGGTCTATGTCTGGGGTACCCCAAATTCGAAAAATTCTGGCTATCTGGTCCCCATGGAGGGACCATTCGTGCGGAAGCAGAACTCGACTGAGTCTGTCTGCCCAAGAGTTTTGAACTCCTGGAAGATATACTGCCATGAGATGGATTTGATGCTCTCTGGCGAAGGCCCACAATCTCAGAGCTTCATTGCAAAGTGACAGAGAGCCAGTTCCCCCCTGCTTGTTCACGTAGAACATAGCTATTTGGTTGCCGTGTGGATGAGGACTGTCTTGTAGCTGAGCAGGGTGTGGAAGACTCTGAGAGCCAGAAAGATTGCTCTGAGCTCTAAGAGGTTGATATGAAGATATGTCTCCTGTGGAGACCAGATGCCCTGGGTCGAGAGATCTTGTAGATGAGCCCCCCAACCCTTTGGAGAGGCATCTGTTGTAAGGGTTGCTAGGGGTAACACCTGTTGGAAGGGGGCCCCCAGCAATAGATTCTGAGTGGACTTCCACCAGTGGAGGGACGAAAATAGGCGACTGGAGGTTGCTATTTTGTCTGACAGGCAACCTGATGCCTGGGTCCATTGTGTGGATAGGGTCTACTGAGCTGCTCTCATGTGAAGGCGAGCATAGGGAACCACATGCACTGTGGATGCCATGTGGCCTAAAAGTTGCAACATCTCTCGAGCAGTTAAATGGGATTTTAACTGAATCTGGGAGGCTAACTGCACCAAGTGTAGGCAACGGGCCTGGGGAAGATAGGCCCTTGCAGTTGTGGTATCCAGTAAGGCCCCTATGAACTCTAGAGACTGAGTAGGGGTAAGATGGGATTTTGGAATGTTGATTACCAGTCCCAGGTACTGAAGAACACGCCTTGTGCAGGCTAGAGAAGTCTGGGCCTCTGACTGGGATGGAGCTCGGAAGAGCCAGTCATCCAGATATGGGAATACGAATATTCCTAGAGTGCGTAGGAATGCAGCTACTACTGCCATGCATTTTGTGAACACTCTTGGAGCAGAGGCCAGACCGAAAGGAAGTACTTTGTATTGGTAGTGCTTTCCCTGGTACAGGAAGCGAAGGAATCTTCTGTGTGTTGGATGGATGAGAACATGGGTGTACGCATCCTTGAGATCTAGAGAACAAAGCCAGTCCTGACTCTGGAGGTATGGAAGGAGAGTTCCGAGAGAAGTCATCTTGAATTTCTCCTTGCATAGAAACTTGTTCAATTCTCTGAGATCTAATATGGGTCTGTAGCCCCCTGTTTTCTTTGGGATGAGAAAATAGGGGGAGTAGAACCCTGAGCCCTGTTGAAGAAGGGGTACTTCTTCTATTGCCCCTTGGGCAAGAAGGGTAGCAATCTCCTGACCTAGAAGGGTGAGGAGAGATGTTGGAGAATTGAACTGTTTTACCATGGTGTGAGGAGGAAGGTTTAAGAAATGAAGTTTGTACCCTTCCCTTATGATGGAGAGGGTCCACTGCTCTGCTGTGTTTTGTTCCCATCTGGGAGCAAAGTGAGCTAACCTTCCTGGGATGGTGAGGGGCTCTGGATGTTCTAGAGCCAGAAAGGCTAAGTTCTCTAGTAGAAAGTCAAAGGCCCTGAGGAGGCTGAGGCTGTTGGGCCGTAGCAGTCCTCGTAGCCTGGGTTTTGGCCTGTTTTGGTTGTTGCTGTCTCTTTGTAGCAAAACGACCTTGAGAAGAGGCCTGACCATAAGAAGAAAATTTCCCTTTCTTTGGGAAAGATCCCTTTTTGAACAACCTCTTTTTGAAAGGAGCAGTAGTAGACTTTGAAAGTCTATCAAAAGCAGAATTTTCAGCATCCATCTGGTTGGCCTTTGCTTGCCAATCTTTGCCAAACAGGTTTTCGCCTGTACAGGGAAGGATACCTAGACCATCCTGTACCCAGGATTCCAAATCAGAGGCTTGCAACCAAGCAACTCTGCGTGCACCTATAGCAATAGCCGAGGCTCTACTGACCCCCTCAAAAGAGTCAAAGGCTGCACGGTTGGAAAACTTGGATACATCCTGTGCATGTTTAAGCCAGGTGATATATTCTTCTCTCTTATCTTCTGACATAAAAGGAGATAAGGTTTGCAGATGATCTGTAACTTCTTTTAGAAACATCCCCATATAGAGACTATAGGAGTTGATTCTGGCTACAAGCATACTAGCCTGGAAGATTTTCCTTCCAAAGGCATCTAGGGTTCTGCATTCTCTTCCTGGAGGAGCAGAGGAGTGCCTTTTTGTACTCTTGATCTTTTTCATAGCAGACTCTACCACAATAGAGTGGTGAGGAAGCTGAGTCTTATGAAACCCAGGACAAGGAGGAACACGATACATGGTGTCCAACCTTCTGGAATGAGGGGAGGTGGAAAGAGGAGTCTCCCATATGCCCAACATGTGTTCATAAAGAATCTCATGTATTGGTAAGGTGGCTGCCTCTTTAGGAGCCTTAGGATATTGTAGGATATCTAATTTTTTGGCTCTAGGTTCAGTCTCAGAGGTCACTGAGATGGACAGGCCTTTGGCCACCTCCCTAATAAAGTCCTGAAAAGACAAGTCTTCAGGAGGAGACAGTCTCCTTTTTGGAGAAGAGGGTTCCTGAGGAAGGATCCCCGATGCTTTAATTGAGGCCTCTTGAAGAGTCAGAGTCTTCAGAAGAATCGAAGTATTGACTGTCTGGATGCTCTCGTAGAGCCCGATATGCGTACCGGGAGGTATCGACATCGGGAGTAATCGGTACCAGGCCGGTACTGATAGGCATCACTGGATAGCATACCGCTGCCGTCGATGCTGATGTCGATGCAAGCGGTACTGGTATCGGAACTGAAATCGGATCCTGTACCGGAATCGGTATGGGTACCGACAACGGGGTTTGTTGCAGTACCGTAGGCGTTGCAGCTTGAATGAATGCCGTGATGGCACGCTGCATGGCCAGAATATTCTGATCCATTGACGCCACCAATGTCTGGATATCGGTACCGGTAGAAACTTCCGGTACCTCAGAACATTGTAACAGGTGATCGGTTGAGGCCGAGCCATCGATGTCAACCTGTGACCCCATAGGTAGTGCTTTGGAAGCCGGAGCCTCCCGCCGGGGTAATTTTGCCGGTGTGGTATCCTCAAGAGTAAGCCCGGGGGCATCTCGATACTTAGAGGGAGATGAACTCTTTGAGGACCGGCCAGATTTAAGTTTGGTTACCTGAGATCCATGGGATAAAGAAGAAGCCCTGGAAGACGTCGATGCCACGGAAGCTGCATTGGAGGGAAACAGGGTACTGAGCTTAGCTGCCCGATTCTGTAACCCTCTTTTGGACATCATGGAACAGGACTCACAATCCGCAATGGAGTGGTCAGGACCTAAACATTTTAGACACCAGTCATGGTGTCGGTGACAGAAATAGTGCTACTGCACTTTGTGCATTTTTTAAACCCGGAGGCGGGTTTTTCCATGAAGGAAAAATATCTCTGTAGGCCTAAGGCCCCAGAAGAAAAATGCACTGAAAAAAGTAGAAGTTTTTTTTTTTTAAAGAAAGAAAAAGAACCGGTAGTACCGATGCGGAATCGAGAAGGCAGACACGCGACTAAAGAAAAATAAAAGAAAATAAGAAATTCTTCAGCGGTGACAGGAAACACGACCTGCTGGCTCCGCGGAAAAGAAGAACTGGAGAGGCAGTTGGGAAAGGCAGGAAGGCAGTGCGCAGGCGCTGTGGGATGCTCCCAAAAGCTTTCTTTCAGGACGCTGGGGAGCGTTCCCGCGCAGGCTCCGTCGGTACCGACGATACCCATATGTGAAGACTCATTCCTGCTTGTTCCTGGAGATAGCCTGCTGCACTCACTCCTCCATCCCAGTGTGAACTATTAACAAAGCAGACTCAAAGGAGCAACAAATAAGTAGCTAATCATAAATACTTAAGAAAACGTAAACTAAGTGTAGAACCTGCCACCCCCTCTAGCAAGGCTTTCTTATACCCTGCCCTGCCACAGAGAAAGTGAACCACAGCAGAAATTGAACCAAAACAGACCTACCTGTAACACCCACCTGCTCTCCAGCAATTCTGGTGCCCCTCGAAACATCTGGGTGGGAAGGAGGATTGAACTGTCGCCACTCAAGGAACTACAATTACCAGGTAATTGTAATTATCATTTCCTTATCATTCCTCCAGTTCAGTCCTCTACCTCTGGGATGTACCAGAGCAGTAGTCATTGGGAGGGACCTTTGCAGATGGCAGACAGCACCACCGACCCAAAACGAGCATCAGCAGATGCTGCGACGTCCAGCCTGTAATGCTTGCTGAAAGTATGTAGGGACGACCAAGTCGCCGCCCTACAAATTTCTCCTGGCGGAACCAAAATGTGTTCCACCCAGGAACACGCCTGCGCTCTGGTGGAATGCGCTCGCAATCCCGCGGGCACAACTCAACTGTGAAGCAGATAAGCAGAAGCAATCGCCTCCCTAATCCACCGGGCGACCGAAGCCTTAGCCGCCGCCTCACCCTTTCGCATTCCTCCGAACAATACAAACAACCGATCAGACTTACGGAAGGACTCCGTCACCTTCAAATACTGATGCAATGCTCTCTTCATGTCGAGATGACGGAGACGACGATCCGACTCGCTTCCATCCAAAGAACCAAGAACGGGCAAGCACACCGCCTGATTCAAATGAAAAGGAGACACCACTTTAGGCAAAAAGGACGGAACCAGCTATAAGACCACCTTTTCCCTGGAAAAAGATAAGAATGGTTCCCTACATGACAACGCTTGCAACTCCCAGATTCTCCTAGCCGAACAAATCGCCACCAGAAACACCGTTTTTAACGTCAAATCCTTCAGCGATGCATGACGCAAGGGTTCGAAGGGAGGCTTCGATAGCACCCCCAGAACGAGATTAAGATCCCACGGCGGGACGCACACCCTATGCGCTGGACGCAACCTAGAAACCACCTTCAGAAAGCGAGCCACATCTGGGTGAGCCCCTAAAGGCGCTCCGTTGACCTTGCCGCGATAACAAGAAAGGGCCGCCAATTGGACACGCAGGGAACTGGCAGCCAGCCCTTTATCAAAACCATCCTGCAGAAAGTCCAAGACCGGTGAGCTGCTACATTGCGTCTTTTTCCTGCATTACCTGACTGACTGGCTCCCGCGTTCCTGTGTGTTCCAGCACCCGATTGGTCTGTGTGCTTGGAGGAGGGCCATAAAGACCAGGGCTCAGCCGCGGGTTCTGTGAGCTGCTACATTGTGTCTTTTTCCTGCATTACCTGACTGACTGGCTCCCGAGTTCCTGTGTGTTCCAGCACCCGATTGGTCTGTGTGCTTGGAGGAGGGCCATAAAGACCAGGGCTCAGCCGCGGGTTCTGTGAGCTGCTACATTGTGTCTTTTTCCTGCATTACCTGACTGACTGGCTCCCGAGTTCCTGTGTGTTCCAGCACCCGATTGGTCTGTGTGCTTGGAGGAGGGCCATAAAGACCAGGGCTCAGCCGCGGGTTCTGTGAGCTGCTACATTGTGTCTTTTTCCTGCATTACCTGACTGACTGGCTCCCGAGTTCCTGTGTGTTCCAGCACCCGATTGGTCTGTGTGCTTGGAGGAGGGCCATAAAGACCAGGGCTCAGCCGCGGGTTCTGTGAGCTGCTACATTGTGTTTTTTTTCCTGCATTACCTGACTGACTGGCTCCCGAGTTCCTGTGTGTTCCAGCACCCGATTGGTCTGTGTGCTTGGAGGAGGGCCATAAAGACCAGGGCTCAGCCGCGGGTTCTGTGAGCTGCTACATTGCGTCTTTTTCCTGCATTACCTGACTGACTGGCTCCCGAGTTCCTGTGTGTTCCAGCACCCGATTGGTCTGTGTGCTTGGAGGAGGGCCATAAAGACCAGGGCTCAGCCGCGGGTTCTGTGAGCTGCTACATTGCGTCTTTTTCCTGCATTACCTGACTGACTGGCTCCCGAGTTCCTGTGTGTTCCAGCACCCGATTGGTCTGTGTGCTTGGAGGAGGGCCATAAAGACCAGGGCTCAGCCGCGGGTTCTGTGAGCTGCTACATTGTGTCTTTTTCCTGCATTACCTGACTGACTGGCTCCCGAGTTCCTGTGTGTTCCAGCACCCGATTGGTCTGTGTGCTTGGAGGAGGGCCATAAAGACCAGGGCTCAGCCGCGGGTTCTGTGAGCTGCTACATTGTGTCTTTTTCCTGCATTACCTGACTGACTGGCTCCCGAGTTCCTGTGTGTTCCAGCACCCGATTGGTCTGTGTGCTTGGAGGAGGGCCATAAAGACCAGGGCTCAGCCGCGGGTTCTGTGAGCTGCTACATTGTGTCTTTTTCCTGCATTACCTGACTGACTGGCTCCCGAGTTCCTGTGTGTTCCAGCACCCGATTGGTCTGTGTGCTTGGAGGAGGGCCATAAAGACCAGGGCTCAACCGCGGGACGCGGTGCGGGCGCGCGTCATCGGCGCGCGTCCAAAGGGGCGTGTCCAAAGGGGCAGACACGCCCCTTTGGTGCCCCTTCGGTGCACGGGGTGTATGAAGGTGGCTCCTTGTGATGGGGAAAAGGAGGAAGCACTACGTACAGCCGGTGCAGACGAAAGCAGTTAAGGTGGTGGGCCCTATGGATGCCCATATTCGAGTGGAAACTGCCGTTATGTCTGCGGAGGGTCCTTTACCATCGACCCCGAGTAACATCTCAAGTGTAAGTACTGCCTCCTCTACTCCTTCGCCCATTCTGGGGTTAGCTCAGCCCTGTCGGGAGTTGGAAATGCCTGCCAGCAATGCCCCTCTGTTAGAAGGTTTACAGAGGGAAGCGGCCGGTTCTGTATTGCTTCCGGATTCCTTTTTACAACTGGAATCCGCCTCGGGGACTCTTTCACCCCCACTCCCTTCTGTAGTTTCTTTTTCCATTCTGGGGCCATCTTTATCTCCTCCATCTGAAGTTTCCCTTAAAGATGTGTGGGTTCAGCTTTCTCGAATGGAGGTAGCTTTGGGTGCTTCTTTACAGAAGGTGGCTACGTTTACGAAAGAAACGGTGGTTAAACTTTCTGATCATGAAGATCGTTTATCTGGATTGGAAAAAGTCTCTGCTTTGCATGTGGATCAACTAGCATCTCACCAATCTATTTCTGCTAAATTTGTTCAAGATTTTGCTTCTCTACACCGACAGGATGAACTGTTAGAAAATTTGCTTCGTTCTAAAAATTTACGTTTGTTAAATTTCCCTAAAACCCATTATTTGTCTCCCTTAATTTTATTTCAGAAATACCTCAAGGATATTTTATTGTTTAAAGATGGGAATGATATTTTGCTTTCTCAAATTTATTATGTCCCTAAGGGGAAAGTGGTAAGGTCCTTTCCGGGTGTGGAGCAAGGGCGAGATGATCAGTATAAACAAGTTGTGTCCTCTTCATTAGATATTTCAGATTTTTTGGAATCTTCTATTTTAATTTAATTTAATTTAATTAGCAGGTTTTTATATACCGCAACTTCCATAGATCAGTTGCGGTTTACAATGAACAACAATGAACAAGCAAGGCTGTTTTACAAGGAACGGCAGTAAACATCAATGCTGTTTTTACATATAACAGTGTAAACAGTAATGGGCTCAAATCTAACAGTAACAGATTGGTAGAATTGAGAACTATATACAGTGAACATGTTTGGAACTATAATACAATTTTAATTAGAAATCTCTGGATATCTTACAAGGTTTTAGTACATATTCCAGTTCGAGGGTCACTTATTGCTGGTGCGGCTATCCCTTTTCTTGTTGTATTTGAGAGTTTGATACGGATGCATAATGTGTTGAGAATAAGTATGTTTTGAGTTTTTTCCTAAACTCCGTGATTTGGGGTGATGATCTTAATTCCGCTGGGATGTTGTTCCACAGTATGGGGGCAGCATGGGAGAAAGCTTTCTTGTTCGTTGATTTTTTGGCTCTTATAAATTCTTTTGGTGTTATTAACTTATTTAATTGGTCTCGTCTTTGTAGGTTATGACTGGGTTCCTTGATGATTAGGTTATTTAATGTACAGGGTGCTGTGTTATTTAGGGCCTTGTATGTGGTTAACAGAGTTTTATACTGTATGCGGCATTGGATTGGGAGCCAGTGTAGGGACTCTAAGATAGGTGTAATATGTTGGAAGGGAACTGTTTTTATGATTGTCTTGGCTGCTGCATTTTGTGCTAGTTGTAGTCTTTTTAAGTTTTGATTTGTTACGCCTAGTAAGGTTAAGTTTGCAAAGTCAAAGTGGGGTGTTATGATAGCTTGTATTATGCGTTGGAAATCCTGTAGGTGCAGTAGGGGGCGGAGTTGCTTTAATATTTTAAGTTTGTAATAAACTTTCTTTGTTATATTTCTTATCTGTGGGTCCATACTGAGGTGTTTGTCTAGTATTACTCCTAGGTACCGTATTTCAGTTTTTATTGTGATATCATTGTTTTGCAGTGAGATCTGTGGTGGTGGGGTGAATGATGTGTTTTTGGTTACTATTAGGGCTTCCGTTTTTGCATGGTTAATGTATAAGTTATTTTCATTTAGCCAATTGTTTATTTCGCTGAGGCATGTATTGATAAGTAATGTAGGGATGTTTGGTATTGTGAAAGGTACATATAACATTATGTCGTCTGCGTAAATGTGATATAATACTTTGTGTTTTTTGAATATTTGGCAAATGTGTTTTTATGTATATTAAATAGAAGCGCTGACAGGGCAGAGCCTTGGGGGAGGCCTAGTTCCTGATTGTATGTTTTTGATGTAAGGTTACCGATGCGGACTGTTTGGGTTCGGTTGCTTAAGTATGAGGAAAACCATTTTAGAACAGTGGATGTTATTCCTACTTGTCGCAATTTGCTTATCATCGTTGTATGGTGAACACTATCAAAAGCTGCCGATATGTCAATGAAAATGAGTAGGAATGCCTGTTTTGAATTATCAATGCCTCTTACGAGCGTATCAATTAGAACTGTTAGCAGTGTCTCCACCCCATGTCGGGGGCGGAATCCATACTGCTGATTGTCAAGGGGGGCTGAGCTGTCGATGTATTCTTGTGTCTGGATTTGAACTGCTTTTTCGATCAGTTTAGCCAAAAATGGGATACTTGATATGGGTCTGTAGGACTTAGGTGATAATTTGTCAAGAGCGGAGTTTTTTAAGATAGGGCGGATTTGGGCATGCTTTAGTGATGGGGGTAAGTACCCATTTTTTAGTGAGAGATTTATTATGGGGAGTATGAATTGGGATAGTATAGATATTGAGTTTTTTATCCAATTTACTGGGCATGGGTCATGGATGAAATTTCCTTAAGGGATACATTGTTAGTAACTTTTGTCTTACAGGCTGACAAAGAGAGAGTTTTGAGATCCTATTTTAAGCAAAAATCCCTAAAGTTTTGTGGACAACCTATCCAAATTTTTCCGGATGTTTCCAGGGCCACACAAGTACGACGCAAAGCTTTTTTGCAGTTGCGTCCACGAGTGTTGGCCCTGGGAGCCTCATTTTACCTTAAGTTTCCATGTAAATGTCAGCTGGTATTTCAGAATAATCATTATGTGTTCTTGGAGGTGGAGCAATTACAGAGTTTTCTTCAGGATAAATAGCTTGATATTTTCTTTTTCTCCTGACAAAGTATTTGAGCTTGAGAATGTAAGCCAGGCTTTCTTGGTTATTATTGTTATATTGTTTCTAGGTAGCTCTCCTTAATGTGGGCTTATTTTAGTTTTTCTTCTCTTTAATGATATTAGTTTTATATTGTTGAAGTAATGAGAATTTACTTTTTGTAAACTTGTTAAATTTATAAATAAAAAATTAAAAAAAAAAAGAAAGTCCAAGACCAACGGGATGGAAACAGCGGCCGCACGAACCTGACGTCGCGAACACCACTCCTCAAAAATACGCCAGACCCACACATATGCCAAGGAAGTCGACTGCTTCCGTGCCCTAAGCAAGGTTGCCACGACCGCCGACGAATATCCTTTCTTGCTCAACTTAGCCCTCTCAAGGGCCATACCGTAAGCGAGAACCGATCCACCTGGGGCATGAACAGCGGACCCTGAAGCAACAGATCCACCCTCACCGGGAGCCGCCAGGGATCGCCGTCCAGGAGGCGCACCAGGTCTGCATACCAAGGACGTCTCGGCCAGTCGGGCGCTACCAAAAGGACTCTTCCCGAGTGAGCACCGATTTTCTGAACCACCCGGCCGATCAACGCCCATGGGGGAAAAACATAGAAAAGACCTTCGGAAGGCCACTGCTGTAACAGCGCGTCTATGCCCTCCGACATCCTTTCCCGTCTTCTGCTGAAGAAGCGGCTGACCTTCGCCGACCGAAATGTCGCCATGAGATCCATTAGTGGAGTTCCCCATCGCACTATGATCTGCTCGAGAATGTCGGGATGCAACTCCCACTCTCCTGCATCCACTTGAACTCTGCTTAGAAAGTCCGCTTTGACATTGTCCTTTCCCGCAATGTGCGCTGCCGAGATTGCAGACAAGTGAAGCTCCACCCAAGCGAACAGCTCGTCCGCCTCTTCCTCCATCGCGGCACTCCCCGTGCCGCCCTGACGGTTGATGTATGCGACAGTCGCTGAGTTGTCGGAGAGCAACCGCACAGACCAACCGCGCACCACATCCTCGAATGCCTGCAGGGCCCGGAATACCGCTCGAAGCTCCAGACGGTTTATCGACCAGGAAGTCTCCTGGGGAGACCAAGTCCCCTGCGCAAAGTGGCTCCCGCAGTGAGCACCCCAACCTAGGAGGCTGGCATCCGTCAACAACGGAAGCCACTCCGGCTGCTCCAGTGGCATGCCGGCTGCTAGCGACGACCGGAGGAGCCACCAACGAAGAGATCATCTGACATTGCACGGACAGGGAAGCCGCTTGCTCAAGGGATCCGACTGATGCGACCAGCGGCGGAGAAGTGCTCTTTGCAGAGGCCGCATATATACCTTGGCCCAAGGCACCGCTTCCAACGTTGCCGCCATGGTCCTCAACAACCGGAGATAATCCCAGGCCAACGGCGCTGACACCGACAGGAACTGTCGGACTAGAGATCGCAAGTTCTCGGCCCGTTTGTGCGGCAGAAACACAAGCCCGCTCCTCGTGTCAAACCAAACTCCGAGATATTCGAGGACCTGGGTGGGCTGCAACTGACTCTTTGTCGGGTTTACCACCCAACCCAGACTCTGCAAAAACTGCACTACCCTGTCTGTCACTCGGACACTCTCCTCCTCGGCAATGTTCCCTCTAATTTTCTGTAGGCTGTGTGCGCATAAAATATCAGCTGTGTGCAGCTTTTGAAGGAAGGTTAAATTTTTGTGCGCCACATAACGACACTCGGAGTTATATACTTTAAAATTTGACTACACATCAGAATACAGTATGTACACCACATTGATTACTAAATGAAGCGGGAAATTTCTAGTAATTACAATCATAACTTTTAAATTTTAAGACATCTGTGTTGTTTTCTATTAGAATCAGAGCCATAATTTTTGTGCGCTCTGTTGTAAAGTATGTGCGCTCTCTGGGCGAGGTGTGTGCGCGCGCACATGCGCACAGCTTAGAGGGAACAGTGCTCCTCGGACTTGGCTCGAATCAACCAATCGTCGAGATAAGGGTGGACCAGAATCCCTTCTTTGCGCAATGCCGCCGCCACCACCACCATAACTTTGGTGAAGGTCTGCGGCGCCGTCGCCAGACCGAAGGGCAATGCCTGGAATTGGTAGTGACCCCACGGAAGAGCGAAACGTAGGAACTTCTGATGAGCTGCCCAAATGGGGATGTGCAAATATGTCTCCGTAAGATCCAGAGACGTCAAGAACTCCCCCCGATGCACCGCTACAATGACCGATCTCACAGTTTCCATCCGGAAATGCGGCACCCATAAACAACGGTTCACGGCCTTGAGGTCCAAGATGGGTCGCAACGTTCCACCCTTCTTCGGCACCATGAAATAGATCGAGTACCGACCCATGCCGCATTCAGCGCTGGGCACTTCTACCACCGCTCCCAAGTGAAGCAGTCTGTCCAAAGTGGCGCGAACGTCTGCAGCCCTCTTGGACCCCTTGCAAGGGGACATGACAAAGGAATCCCTCACGGGTCGGGCAAACTCTAGCGCATAGCCATGTTGAATTATCTCTAACACCCACCGATCGGACGTGATGTGGGTCCAAGCGGAAAGGAACTCCCGGAGCCGACCGCCGATGGGAGGCCCCTCCGCCGGGACCCACCTCACTTCATTGTGGCTTACATGACGTGGACAAAGGGTTGGAGGAGAACCCCCTGTTCGCTCCTCGAAACCCCCAAAATCCCTGGGCCCGAGTCTGATACCGGCCCCTCTGGAAACTACTGAAGCGCGTCGAACGAAATATGCGAAAATCTCGAAACTGGCCTTGAAAGCTTTGGCCGGACTTCCCTGGCTTCGGCTTATCCTCCGGTAGCCTACCCACCTTGGATTCACCAAGATCCTTCACCAACTTCTCCAAATCTTCTCCAAACAGCAAACCCCCCTTAAAGGGTAGCTTGCTGAGGCGGGATTTAGAAGGTCTGTCCGCCGCCCAATTCTGCAACCAAACCGACCTACGGGCGGCCACCACAGACGCCGTGCTGTTGGCCAGCGCCCTGATCAAGTCATAATGCACATCCGCTAAGTAAGCCGCCCCGGACTCCAGGCGATCGAGCTCTTTCACTTCCTCGCTATCCAAGTGCGGAGACTGACGCAGTCGCTGGGCCCAGCGCAAACACGCTCTGGCCACCCAAGCCCCACAGATAGAGGCCTGCAGCGAAAGGGAATCCGCCTCAAAGGTCTGCTTCAGCAAACCGTCATCCTTACGGTCCTGAGCATCCTTCAACGCCGCACTACCTTCCACCGGAATGGTGGTCTTCTTAGTAACCGCCGATACCACCGCGTCCACCCGCGGTGCCCGGAACCATTCTTTATCCTTCTCGGCCAGAGGATACAGCCTATTCAGAGTCCGTATGCCCCGTAGCCTGCTTCAGGCTTATCCCACTCTTCTTGAATCATTTTGTCGACTACTCTGTGTACGGGAAACACCACCTGCGTCTGCCGAACTGCCTGAATGACAGGGTCCTCGACCTCCTCCTCGACCACAGCTTGCGTAGAAAGATTTAACATCTGCAATGTCTCCTGTGATGGTGCAGAGGGGTTAAGCACTAGAAACAGGAGGTTGAAACAGGTTTTTTCCCCTGAAGCAAACAGCAGTACAGGCAAGGAAAGGGTTAAACCTCCAACTCAGAGAAACTCTATGCTTAGAAAGATAGAGAGAGAGCCACACCTCAGCTCCATGACAACCAAGGGAGCTGACGTGAGAGGCAAGGGGGCGGAGTCAAAGCCCATAGGACAGCCCCAAACACTTAAGCAGGAAGTAACAGTTCCAAAGGAGGAGGTGCTGGGGAACAGCAGAGAGACTGAGAGAGAGTCCGAGAACAGGAACAGGAAGGAGAAGTTCCAGGAGAGGTGCTTGGATAAATCTCTGGGAAAGCATCTTGAGAGAGAGAGGAATTATCATGGGACAAGCAGCAGAGAGAAGGAGGAGAAAAGGACCTTTAAACCTCAAAGGGAAAGGTTGGAAACCTTATCCAGGAGAGAGAGAAGTTCTTCTGAGGACTCTTCCGTTGAAGCTGTGCACACAGGTGGGAGCTTAGGCAGAAACAGAGTTCCGTTTAAAAAGCTGTCCAAACCTTCCCAAGGCAGGCAATGTATCTGTAGCTCAAGTTATGAAAGGAGCACAGGTACTTTGAAGCAGTCAGCTGATTGTGTGCTGCAGAGACAGGAGTTGGAAACAAACCCTGCTGAGCAGTTTGCCACGAGGGAATCCGTGAAGCAGTCTGGGAACAAATGTGTGCCTTATGCCCAGCCAGTGAAAGCTAGAAGTACCAGGAAAAAGGTGAGCCCTTTAGATTCCCTTAAAGCTGTGTTAAAGGAGTCTGGTATTTTAAATTTCTCCACCCTACCTCCAAGTAAGAAGAACTTTAGCTGGAAACAGCTAAGCACTTTATTAGAGCAATGGAAGCCTGTTGATCTGGAAGCCCCTGTAAATAAGCAGGATATATCAGAGTCAGACGAGGAACCTATGCAAACTGAGGAAGCTTTGATAGGATCTGAATACTCTGACATGGAAACAGATTGCGCTTATTGCCATAAAGAGTGAGAGCTGTGTAATGTTGTGCTGTTGAGAAGTACTGAACAAAGCCCGACTAATTGCAAGGGAGCTTTTACACTGAGAGAGGCTGAGAGCGGCCAAAGTGTAAAACTCAGTCTATTAAGCAGCTGTGAAAGAGGAGTACACTACGGTTGTGTTATCTGTTATATGAAGCTGTTTATGAAGACACTCTTGATAATAGGAAAAGCATTTAATGTTTGAAGCTGAAAGAAGTTTGGTTATTCTGTTGGAACGGACTTGCCTGAGAGTTATCAGGAGGACTGTTATACCACGTAACTTCATTTTGGTTTGGAGAAGCATCCATTTATTTCTGTTTAAAGGGGTAGTAGATATAAATTCCTGTGCAACAATAAACTTATTGTTACCCCAAAACCTTGGCTGTATTCGTCTTGGCTCACAACTACAAGGAACATAGACAACAGCACACACAAGGGATATAAATTTGTGGTCACGTCCACTTCTACCAGGCGACCGCCTACACCTACAAGAAGAGGGCGTGACACTCCGTAATCAAGGCCGCCAGTTCCTCTCTATGGAAGACCCTAACTATCTTAGCCTGATCCTCGGGTTCAGGGATCTCCCCTTCTTCCAAGTCCTGCATACCCAGGTCCTGATCCCATTCTGGGTCTTGGGCTTCCGGCCACTCATCCTCCGCCGACGCCGGACCTGTTGTTTGTGCTCTTTTAGGCGCTGGTGGATCGTGGGCCATCGTAACTACTGCCTCCAGCTGCGGAGCTTGAGATGCCAGCGCCCCGGAGTCAGACCCCTTGCCTTGGCGACGCAGGCAAAAGGCCTGATGCATGAGCAGAATAAACTCAGGGCTGAACTCCCTGAGACCCGACACCGGAGCATCTGGAAACGTGCTTGAAGTGCCCGCCAGCTCGTCCGATGCTGTTCCATGCGCCTGGGGCCGCGGGGAATCCGCCCCCGTGGGAGCCATATGCGCTTCCTGAGATTCCTTGGACTCCATCTGCTGCTCCACAGCGGATGAAAGGGACGCACAGCCCCGACACACCCCAGTTTCGGCTACTGTGCCCCTTCTGGTGCCCCAGACAATACACTGAGGTCTGGCAGCCATAAAAACAGCCTAGAACTGAGCACTTTGAGACACTTTTTTTTTTTTCTTAAATACAGGAAAACAGCCTGCTATCCCCTACTGCAATCTATAAGAAAACAGTAGCGCTAGTCGCACTGGCTCTGTACTCATGGGAACAGAGTCCCCCTCAGCCCCCCCCTTTCTGAGGAGCTGCTGAGAAGGGCCGAAATTAATGAAAGAAACACAGAAAATAAAGAAAATACGGAAAACAAAGAAGGCAAACCAAAGAATGATAACAGGACCCCGCACCTAGCCTAGCTGAGAATCGGGAGCCCTGCGCGGCAAGCACGCGGCTTTTCCGGGGCACCTAAAATGGCCGCTGTGCAATTAAGCCAAAGAAAAGGGCGCCAAAGCAAACCACTGCCGGATCTGGACCGGACAGCGAAGTTTCGCCGCTTGCCGGAGCAGCCTGAAACCGGGAAACAGCTTACTGGCCAGGACTGCTGCACCACCGCTGAAAGGACCGTCCGGCTCCACGAATCAAGGCCCTGAGCACAGCGGGACTGTCGCGCCGGCACCTCCGAGGGCACGAAAAACAGCCGCCGGTGCAGAGAAAGCACGGAGGCCGAAAGAAGGGCTCTCCCCCATAGTGTCCGGATGGAGAGAACCTCTTGGCTTCAGCGGGGCTCCAAATTCGCTTTTTTTTTTTTTTTTTTACTGAGCAAGTATCCCCATAGAAGGAACAGAGTGAGGGAGTAAGAAAGCCGGAGCTAAGCACTTGTCTGATCCTAACCTTTCTGTCTTTTTTTTTTTTTTTTTTTTTAAGGAGACAGAGCTCCAATTAAAATTGAATCCATACAAACAAATTAGCTACCTAACTAACCCCCTAGCTCCTTATTAATTCCTCCAGAGAGCCCTTCCTCAAGGATCGTCAAGTCCTCCTGCTGCATGGAGACTAGTTACACTGGGATGGAGGAGTGAGTGCAGCAGGCTATATCCAGTGATGTCATCATTCTGACATACCAGTCTCCAAGCTGCAGGAGGAGATTGACAACCCAGAAGTAGAGGACTGAACTGGAGGAACGATAAGGAACATGCTGTTAGTCAGGACAAATTAGCAGAAGGCAAAATCATTATTACATTTAATGAAATGATTCTTCAGCAGAGAGACTTTCTAAAGAGTCCACTGCATGTTCCAGAACAGTCTGGAAACAGCTGAAGTTGTTATACAGAAAAATAAGAGCAAGTTGCCTTGAGATGATTACTTTTGGAAAAAATGAAACTCAGTTATTCAAAAGTATTCTGCAGTTTTGTTGTACCTGATGAAACACCTGGGCCCAGTTCCTCAAGGATTTGATTGCATTCTTTACCAACTGGAAAATCTGACCCTCTGTTTCTCTGTTCCTTCTTCAACTAATCCAGTTATTAAAAATAAAAGGCCCAACATTCTTCTGGGATGGCTATGCGCTGCTATGATACATAGCCATTGCCGCCGACCTTTAACCCCGGATATTCAATGCCAAGGTCATATGCATCCCCAGCATTGAAGATTCAGGGTCACTGCACAGCCCACAAGCCTACAGAAGCTAACCGGGCAGCAGTTCAATATTACTGTTGCCCAGTTAGCTCCAACAAGTAAAAATAGGCCAGCTTTTACTGCGCCTATCTTTTACCCACGAGTGCTAATTGGGAAGCAGTGCAATATCACCACTGCCTGGTTAGCGACAGGTGCCTCCCCCAGACCATCTGAGAATGCCCAAGACATGTCCCAGTGCTAAGTAGTTAGCATCGGGGCGTGCAACGGAGACCATCGGGGATATTCAACGGCACTAACTGTGTTAGTGCTGCTGAATATCCCTCTAAGCAGCCCAAGATCTCTTGCTCAAAGTAACTGCTCACTGAGGGGGGGTCATTTTTTAACAGGCTGTCTAAGTTGGGAGGGCAAGTAGGTGCCTATTTAGAAAATACTAGCACACAGGGCCAGCTCAAGGAGTTGTGACACCCTGAGCCAACTTTTGCTTTTGTGTTCCCCCCCCTTTAGCAGGGCTGGTCCAACCACCAAGGCAGCAGCTTCTTGGGGATAGGGTGGGAGGCAGCAAAGAGCATCTGCAGTCCAAGCAATGGGTCCTGGCAGACGCACAAACTTAGAGCGATCATTGTGTACTTTTACCTTCAGGAAAAATGGGCAATATGGGGGTTATTCTGAGGCACGAATAGCGGGGATGGATGTCCCAACGGGAAAGTAATACAGGGATGGGGAAGGGGCGGCACGGGGGCGGAGGGTGGGTGGGCAGTGGGCTGTCACCGGCCCTGGATGTACAGGACCGATTCTGATGTCGGCCCTGTACATCCAGGGTCGGCAAAATGTCCGGGGAACTTTCCTGGACGTGTTCTTTCAGCAGCTCCGGGGCGCGGAAGAGGCTGGGGGGGGGTAAAAGTTAATTCCCCGCAGCCCGATCCTGGCCTTAGGAGGCCGGATCAGGGGTCGGGCTGTAGGGAATTAACTTTTTAGCAGGTGGCTGGCATCACAGCATTTAAATGGAGCCACGGCACCATGGCAACATGACGCCACGGCACCGCGGCGCTATTTAAATGCCCTGATTGAGCTTGTCGGACTTTGCTATACGTGGCCAGAACTGAATCGCTAGAAGTGTCAGGTGGGATCAGAATTGCGATCTCCTTTGTTCGTCTGGGTCAGCCCAGACGTACAAAGGAGATCTACGTCGGGATCAGAATTGGGCCCTATGTAAATAGTCCATTTACCCTTGTAAGAAGCTTTTTGAAATCTCTCTCATTATGTATATTTTAGAGACGAATGTTTAAACTTGTGGGGGGCATATTCAGTGGTGGCGACTAGGCTATTTAAAGCACCTAGCCATTACTACTTTAATTAAACCTAGATATTCAGCACTGGGGGAGTGGAGAAGTAGCTTAATGGTTACAGCACTGGCTTGGTAACTAAGAGACCAGGGTTCAATTCGCACTAGTCCACTCCTTGTCATTTAATCATTTCCTCGGAAGAAAGAGCTGGCAATCTACTTCTAGTCACACTACCAAGAAAACCCAGGAGCTATTGGGTCACCCAGAGTCAGAACACCTTGCATTTGCAATCAGCACTGGAACTTATCCAGGTTTGCCAGACAGCGTCATTGCTATTTGGTTAGCGGGAATATTCATCCACTAACCAGACTGCAAAATTAGCGTAGTTACTCACCTGTAACAGGTGTTCTCCAGGAGCAGCAGGAATCAGTCCTCACATATGGGTGACGTCGGCGCCGACGGAGCCCTCGCGGAGCAATTTTCCCCAGCTTTCAAAGAAAGCCTTTGGGAATTGCAGCGCGCATGCGCGGTCCTCCTCCCGCCCAAGGGTGCCATCTTGCTCAGTCAGATGACATAGCTAAAAGACAGCAAAAAATTAGCAAAAAAGAAAGCATAGAACTGCAACTCCAAGGGGAGGAGGGAGGGTTGTGAGGACTGATTCCTGCTGCTCCTGGAGAACACCTGTTACAGGTGAGTAACTACGCTTTCTCCAGGACCAAGCAGGAAGTCAGTCCTCACATATGGGACTCCCCAGCTTAAGGCTACCGGAGACCCTAAGCTTCTTACAGAGCAGCTGCTGCAATAAAGCTAATTTAAAAACAAAAGAAAACCTGTGCGGAGCCTCTGTCCCTATGAAACTCCTTCTGCAGCGCCCGCGCTCAAAAGGAAGTGACATTACAGGGCGTGACACTACAGCAGGGGTTTCATAGGGCCAGAGGACTCCACACAGGATTTCTTTTGTTTTTAAATTAGCTTTACTGCAGCCACTGCTCTGTAAGAAGCAGGAGCAGCAGCTACACAGGGGGCCAAGAACACAGATGAAAAGTCGTTTTTCTGCTCTGGTCGCTCCCGGTCTCACAGCCAGAGCAAAAAAACGGCTTTTCAAGGGCCGGTTTTTAATTTCTGCTAGCAGCCTGCCTGGCAATGGAAAAACCAGCCAGGCCGGCTGAAAACCAGCCAATTGGCAACCCTATATAATATATGCATATGTATATGTTTTGAAAATTACACTAAGGCTAATCGTGTGTTTTCCGGTGAAAGCATAATTACCTTTGAATATCAGTCTGATAGACTACTACTACTACTGAGCATTTATATAGCGTTAAAAGTTGTACGCAGCGCTGCACAGACATGTAAGAGACAGTCCCTGCTCATCAGAGGTTACAATCTAGTCAAGACAAACACAGAAGGTGTAGGCAGGGATAAAGCAAGGGGAAAGAAAAAGGAGATCAGGTGGGTCAAGATCCAAAAGCAGCAGCGAAGAGACTCGCCAAAAAGCATAGTTACTCACCTGTAACAGGTGTTCTCTGGTGAAAGCAGGAATCAGTCCTCACATATGGGTGACCTTGGCACCGATGGAGCCCTCGTGGAAGCATCCCCTCAGCTTTCAAAGAAAGCCTTTGGAAGATGCCACCACGCATGCATGGTCCCCTTCCCGCCTAAGGGTGCCATCTTGCTCAGTCAGATGACATAGCTAAAAGACGGCAAAAAACCAGAGGATGATAAAGAAGCAACTCCAAGGAGAGGAGGGAGGGTTGTGAGGACTGATTCCTGCAGTCCCCGGAGAACACCTCTTGCAGGTGAGTAATTACGCTTTCTCCGGGAACAAGCAGGAAGTCAGTCCTCACATATGGGACTCTCCAGCTACAGGCTACCGAAATCCCACAGCAAGAATTGGACTCCCCCAAGGGGAGCCGCAAACAGCAGCAATTTGGTCCGTGTCCACAGACCACAGTAGGACCCCTGTGTCCGATGAACTAGCACTCCGGTAGCCTGAACATAGAAGGGTCAGAGGGTAGGAGTTGCCTAGACCCCAAAAAGGTTACGAAGCACAGCCTGGCCAAAGGCACTGTCCCATCAGGACTCTCTTTCCAGGCAATAATAGGCTCTGAAGGTATGCACTGAAGACCATGTGGCGGCCCGGCATCGGGACAGAGCGTAAGTTTGCCACCAAAGCTGCCATGGCCCTGATACGGTGCACCGTGACATGGCTCTCCAGTGGGAGCCCTGCCTGCTCATAAGTGAGGGTGATACAGTCCGCTACCCAGGTGGACAGCGTACACTTAGTCACTGCCTCCCCCAGCCTACTGGGGTCATAGGAGATAAACTAATGAGAAGCCTTGTGGTGGCCCTGAGTGTGTTGGATATAGAAGGACAAAACCCTCTTGCAGTCCAAGGTATGAAGGACCGTCTCCGCCCAACTGGAGTGAGGTCTCAGAAAGAAGGTAGGGAGCACCACTTCCTGGTTAAGCTGGAAGGGCAACACTACCTTCAGCAGGAATTTGGGGTGCGTGTGAAGCACCACACTGTTATTGTAGAACCGGGTATAAGGCGCCTCCACAACAACGGCTTGGAGCTTGCTAACTCTGCGAGCAGAGGTGAGCATAACCAGGAAAACCACCTTCCAAGAGAGGTAGTGAATGTGGCAGGTAGCCAGAGGCTTAAAGGGTGAGCGAGTGAGCTGCCCCAACACCACGTTGAGGTCCCATTCGGTTGTCTGAGCGCAAACCAGGGGATTTGATAGGAGAAGGCCCCTAAGGAAATGGGTCACCAATGGTTAGTGCGCCGCCAGGGCACTAAGGTGTACCCGAATGGAGTAAGACTTGAGTCCGGACTGGGAAAGATGGAGAAGGTACTGTAACACCAAAGGCATGGGCAGAAGAATGGTGCGCTCAACAAGGGGCTGATCATAACAGAGAACCTGTGCCATTTAAGTGCGTAAACCTTCCTAGTAGAGGCCTTGAGAAAGGCCAGCATAATGTTCTCCACATCAGTCAGAAGGTTGAGAGGGGCCAGAGTTACCTTCTCAGCTGCCATGCTGTCAGCGAGAGGGACCCGAGGTTGGGGTGCAAGAGAGAGCCCACCTCCTGGGAAAGAAGACCAGGTTGCTACCCAGGGGGATGAGGACCTCCACCGCCAACTTCAGAAGCAGCGGAAACCATGGCTGCCTGAGCCACCGAGGAGCTATCAGGATGAGCGAGGTCCTGTTGCGGAGCATCCTGAACAGGGTCTTGGCGATCAGCGGCGTCAGAGGGAAGGCATACATGAGGCCCTACAACCATGAGACCAGGAACGCGTCTGCTGCCACCTTGGAAGGGTGGGCCTGCTGGGAGCAGAAGCGGGGCAACTAAAGGTTGTCCAGACTGGAAAACAGCTCCATCACAGGTTTCCCCCAGAGACGGAAAAGCCGACTGGCTACCATGGGGTCCAACTGTCACTCGTGCGGCTGGAGAACCCTGCTGAGCCTGTCGGCCAGCAGGTTGTCCTGGCCTGGCAGGTACACTGCCCGCAGGAGGATACCCTGATGGATTGCATACGAGCAGAGGACCAGTGCCTCCTGACAAAGGGCATGAGACCCTGTACCCCCCTGTTTGTTCACGTAGCCACCTGGTTGTCTGGACCAGCACTGGCTGGTGACGTAGGTGGTGACAGAAGACCCTCAGGGCAAGGTGTATGGCCCGGAGCTCCAGGAGGTTGATCTGCTGGGTGCTCTCGTCTGGCGACCAGTTGCCCTGAGTGCAGAGATCTCCATGGTGGGTTCCCCAGCCAAGCAGGGAGGCATCCGTGGTGAGGGCCCTCGAGTGACTTGGGGCCTGAAACAGCATGCCCACTTCAAGATGCTGGAGTGACTGCCACCGGTCCAGAGAGTCTGCCAACTGGCGGATCACTGAGACTTGGTCCCGGAAATGGCCCGTGGTCTGAGATGACTGGTCCTGGAGACACCACTGCGCCGTCCTCATTTGGAGGCGAGCGTCCGGGGTGACGTGAACCGTGGAGGCCATGTTCCCGAGGATGCGCAGGAGAAGCCGGGCAGGCACCGAGGGACGGTGCTGTATGTCCCGAGCAAGGGACCGGAGCCAATCGGCTCGGTCCTTGGGCAGGAAAGCTCTGACTGGAGGGTGTTGAGCTTTGCTCCGATGAACTCCAGGCACTGAGTGGGGAGGAGGTGAGACTTAGGGTAGTTTATGACAAAGCCCAAGTATTGCAGAACCTGGATGGTGCGAGCGGTGGCCTGTGCACCTCTGAGGCTGTGCCTCCCCTTATGAGACAGTCGTCCAGGTAGAGAAAAACAAAGACCCCCTGGAGCCAGAGGAAGGCATTTCGCCAGGCATTTTGTGACTGCCAGGCATTTTGTGAAGACCCTTGGGGCAGAGGCTAGGCCGAAGGGGAACAACCTGTATTGAAAGTGTGTGCCCCCTATTACGAACCACAGGTACTGCCTGTGGTTGGGGTGGATTAGGATGTGAGTATAAGCATCCTTGAGGTCTAAGGAGCATAGCCAGTCTCCCTGCTGGAGGTATGGCAGCAAGGTTCCAAGGGAGAGCATCTTGAACTTCTCCCTCACCAGGAATTTGTTGAGGTTGCACAGGTCGAAGATGGCCTTAGGCCCCCTGTCCTCTTTTGGACAAGGAAGTATCTGGAGTATAAACCCTTGCCCCTGAGGTGGTGGGGCACCGGTTCCACAGCCTTGTCCTCTAGAAGACCTGCCAATTCCTTCAAGAGAAGGTCCTGGTGTAGGGGAGACCTGAGGGGCTCTCCCAGAAAATAAGAGGGAGGTGTCTGAGCCAGATGGAGGAGATAACCCTCCCTGACTACCCTCAGTGCCCAGGAATCAGTGGTGATAGCCATCCATCTCTGGGCACAGAGGGCCAGGCGTTCCTCTGGGGACTGCTGACCTCCTTGGGGTAGAGATGCTATGCTCAAGGAGTCAAAAGCTCCCCCCTGGCTGGGTCGGGGCTAGTGCCTGGGGTTTTTGAGCTTTCTGCTTACGTGGGCCATGCCCATGTCCCTTGGCCTGCTGACTCTGTTGGGGAGCAGGGGAGGCCTGATAGGGTGGGTAGTTTCAATAAGCAGCTCCCTTCCTCGGGTAAAAGAGCTTTTTACCTGAGCCCTTCCGTCGGGGAGGGGTAGTGGTCTTCTTAGAGAGCCTGGTCCTTGTCATAAACTTGGTCTCCAGCTCAGCAACCTTGTCAGTCATGGGTTTGCCAAAGAGGTTCTCCCCTTGGCATGGGACATCGACCAGTTTGTCGTGAACCCACTGCTCGAGATCGGATGACTGAAGCAAGCTTGGTGGCATGCACCGATGCCTGCCGCGGCTACTCGAGTCACCGATTTGAACCCATCATAAGCTGCTCGAGACATAAATTTGGAGCACTCACAGATGGCCTTGACCAGGCTCTTGAAGTGCTGCAAGGGCTCCTCAGAGAGACTAGCTAAGAACTCAGCGAGTTCCTTCACCAAGTCTCTCAGATACATGCCCATGTACAGCTGGTAGGCCTGGATGCGGCAGAGGAGCATCGAGCCCTGGTAGCACTTTCTGCTGAGGGTGTCCAAGGTGCGGGCCTCCCTGCCGGGGGAGCACCAAGGAGTGAGTCTTCTGGCTTTTCAACTGACGCATGGCCGACTCCACCATCATGGAGTTATGCGGCAGTTGTGACTTCAGGAAGCCCGGGCTCCAGCGGACCCGATACATCAAGTCGAGCCATCTGCTCACCACCGGTACTGAGGCCAGTGTCTTCCACATGAGGAGCATGAGCCGTTCCAGGATGGGAGGGATAGGTAGCGATTCCCACGGAGGGGCCTCGTACTGGAGGATCTCAAATTCATCCGCCAGAGGGTCCTCCTCCAACTCGATCAGGAATGCGAGGGCCTTGGACACGTCCTTGACAAAGTCCAAGAAACCCATGTCCTCCGGTGGGGATCGCTGCCGAGGTTCCGACACGGGGGAATCGGAAGGGACGTTGCGGTGGCGACAGGTATCAGGGGACTCCTCGTCCTCCGTCTCCCACTCGGAATAGTCCGTGGAGGACTCGACTGAGGGCTGCTCTGTGTGCCTTGAGGGCCCCAATGCTCCACAGCCGGCAAACGGTAGACTTGCTGGGGATGACCGCGGTCCCAACAAGCGGGACTCAGAGCATGACCTCGGCCGAGGATCGGCTCGACCTCCGGGGGCATGTTCCATAGTTCAGTCTCTATTTTTTTGGGTTGTCCATTTCATTTTTTTTCTCTTGTTTTTCATCTAAGTCCTTTTCCAACATCCCAAGAGAAAAGAATGAAATGGACAACCCAAAAAACAGACTCTGAACTATGGAACATTGAAGAAAGAGAAAGAGAAATGCATTTCCTTCTGAATTATAAGAAACACACATTTCCAAAGACAACATATTTCATTCTTTTAAAACTGGCATTCTTTGGTACCTTTGTTGTCTGATCATTTTATTTTTCCAGTTGGGTTGGTCCTGGTCTCTTCTACTTCCTCTTTTTTGGTTTGCATCTAAGTATTTTTCCATGATCTCATTTCTATTTTCTATTTCTTCACTCTCGCTATCTTCTACTTCCCTATACCTCTCTCTGATGTTGATCATTCTGGTTCAACTTTTCCTCCAAGTATTTGTTTATGTCTTGCGGCTCTCAAACATCTGAAGTTTATCATATGTGGCTCTTACGTTAAGCAAGTTTGCCTACCCCTGTAATATCATTTCATATCAAGAGGTGACCGAACCGTATTTCAGGGAAGAATGCCTCCTCCTGTGTGTTGCACAGCACATCCAGAGTTTCTGTAGATTTAGTGCATGTATGATAGCTACTGTAACAGGCTAACAAGAGACACCAGCCACACTCCTAACACAAACACCATTGAACACAAGCATTTGCTGAATACCTACAATCAAAATACCAAATACCATCAAGCAACATGCCTTCTTCTCCAACCTCCAGCAATTCCAAAGACCTACACTGTGACAGCACACGTCTGCATTCCTTCAGCCCAATATCCACAGCCCGGTTGAAGAACATAATCCACAGTGTTAACGCCACAACATCTCCTATTCACCCATGTCCTGCCTCTTGGTTTAGGATCACGAAAGTAGAGCTTGTCCCAATCGTTCTCAAACTAATCTCAACATCCTTCATCCAAGGATACTTCCCAAAATACCTAAAAACAGCTTCCATCTGCCCAACACTAAAAAACACTATATTCGACCCAAATGACCCTAGCTCCTTCAGACCCATCTCCAGCTTGCCATTCATTGCAAAAATAATTTAAAAGGTAGTCCTCCTCCAACTTCAAAATCACATCAATATAAATGCTCCCCTGGATTGGCAGCTACATGGTTTCCACAATCACCACAAAGTGGAAATCTTACTAATATCCTTCATAGACAGGCTATATAAAACATTCAGCAAGGCTTTATCCTCATCTTTTTGGACATTGCCTCGGCATTCGACACTATATGCCATGAAATCCTCCTAAAGCGTCTCTTCAAGATAGGAATTCATGGCACTACCCTCGAATGGCTTCGCTCCTATCTCACAAATCACAATCAATATGTACAAATTGGTCAAAACACCTCCAACCCATTCTTCCAGACACAAGGAGTCTCTCAGGGCTCAGCCCTCTCCGCACTACTATTTAACATCTATATACAGCCAGTCTGCAACATCATAAGCACCTTTGTCTACTATCACCTGTATGCAGACAATATTATGATTTATGCTCCATTTAACACCACAAGCGAAAACTACTCAACTATTATAAACTGCTTCAACACCATAGACCAATGGCTATCAGAACATAAACTAAACATCAAAAGAAAGCAGAGGTCCTATTCCTCACCAGAAATATACGAGGGTTGCTCAGAAAGTAATGCCCCACATGTTTTTTCTCAGTCCAGAATGAAGATAGAGGTATGAAATTGAAAGGGTAGTAACCTGGAACTTCAAAGGACACATTTGTGTAATTTTACAGTCGTCCGACAAATGGCGGGGCAGTAGTGATCCTTCAAATGGCGTCTGTGAGTGACACACGGTACAAACAACGAGCTGTAATTGAATTCTTGGTGGAGAGAAAGAAAGTGTGAGAAACATTCACAAACGGTTGTGTGCTGTGTATGGAAGTTCTGCGGTAGATAGGAACACCGTTGGACGATGGGTGAAGAGAGTAAAGGCTTCAGGAAGTGGTAAAATGGAACTGGAAGATCGGCCGCGGTCTGGGCGTCCTGCCTCAGTCACCAGTCCAGACAAGTTGCAGCACGCTGATGACATTATTCGTGCAGATCGGTGCATCACGAGTCGGGAATTATCCATACAGCTTTCTGTCAGTAGAGGTAGTGCAATGGCAATTATTGACTCTTTGGGATATTCAAAGGTGTGTGCAAGATGGGTTCCGCGAAGTCTCACAACCGAACACAAACACCAAAGGAAAGACATCTGCTCTGATTTGTTGGAGCATTTTGAAGCTGAGGGGGAGGCCTTTTTGTCCCGGATCGTCACAGGTGACGAAACCTGGGCTCACCACTATGAACCAGAGACTAAATGGCAGTCCATTCCATACAAAGCACACAACCGTTTGTGAATGTTTCTCACACTTTCTTTCTCCTCCACCAAGAATTCAATTACAGCTCGTTGTTTGTACCGTGTGTCACTCACAGACGCCATTTGAAGGATCACTACTACCTCGCTCTTTGTCGGACGACTGTAAAAATTACACACGTGTCCTCTGAAGTTCCAAGTTACTACCCTTTCAATGTCACACCTCTATCTTCATTCTGGACTGAGGAAAAACATGCGGAGCATTACTTTCTGAGCAACCCTCATATATATATAAATGTCTCTCATCTGTCTTTTTACTTAACTATAGCTAGATTTCATTCCTCTTTGCCTCCTCCCTCTGTTCTCTAGTCTTCCTATTTTCATCTTGCACCTACTTACTAGCTTTCCATTTCAAACTTTTATCTTCCTAGTTCTTACATTCCCAACTGTCATATTCTTTCCCCAGTTTCCTATTTCTCCGTCTTTCACCCACTTTCTAGCCCCCCCAACCTCTCTACTCAATACCTCTCCACCCTCATTTACCACCTTCTGCTTCTCATCCCTAATCAGCCCCAATTCCTTCCCTAGCACTCATCCACAGTCCACCCCCAGTCCTCCCTATCCAGTCTTCCATTTCCTCTTTCACGCCCCCCATTTCTATTCTCTCTTACCTCCTTTTCACTCACCAACTCCACAGCTGTGCATCCTTTCAACTGCCTCACAAACCTCCAGGTCCTTCAAACCCTCTTCCCTCCCCATATTTCTGCACTTGGTCTACGCATACCCTTCATCCAATCACCTAGTCCCCATCGTCCTTCTAATCTCTGGTAAATTTCTTAGCCCCAAATATCTGCATTAGCTGATCTCCAAGTCCTCACTCTTCTATATTGCCCAATCCCCAAATCCCCACTTACTCTCCCAGTCCCCAGGCAATATTAGAGTGTCTTCTTCTTTTCTCCTACCCAATTTTGGAGTCTCCACTTAAGTACGAATCCCTGCTCTTCATCCCCTTGTCTTCAGTATCTGCCCTCCTGCCTCCCACTTCTCATACCCAGCAACTTCCTTCTCTAATATTCACTTACCCTTAATTTCCGCCTCTTTACCCCAGCATGCATTCTTATGCCCTTCCCTTTCATCCTTTCCCTTTATATGATCTTGTTTCTTCCCTGCCACATACGATTTCTGTCCTCCTCTCCACTCACTCCCCTAGCTTCTGCCTCTTTTCCCTACTCTGACCCAAGCATCTGCCACCTTTTACCCCCTCCAGCCCCAGCATCACCCCCTTTCAGTCTCAGTCTCCCACCTTCAGCCCATTTCCACTCTCAGTCCCCCACCATCAGCCCATTTCCAGTCCCAGCCCCCTCTAGCAACAGCCCATTTTCAGTCCCAGCCCCCTCTAGCAACAGCCCATTTTCAGTCCCACTCCTCCCAACATTAGCCGCCTTCCAGTCCCAGACATCAGTTCATTTCCAGTCCCAGTCCCTCCCAGTATCCTCTTCCAGTCCCAGCCATCCTCTCAGCCTCCAGTGTCAGTCCTAGCTAATCATCTCCCCCTCCTCCCCATTTCCACCACCATTGCAGCTGCATTAAAGATTTGAATGGCCACAGGAGCATTTTTCTTCACTTGTGTGGCTCTGTTAGGCTGCAAGTGCTGGCGCAGCTGCATTTCTAAAATCAAAACAGAGGCACCTCTTGTCTTGCACAAGAATTGGAAGTGCCTATGTAACTTTTAGAGCAGCTTCAGTGCCAGCGACTGCATTTAAGTGCAGCCACAGAAGCAAAGGAAAATGCTCTCGCAGCTGTGAAGAGGTAAGTCGGTAAGGCAGGCTTCCAGTGCCTTTATGCTCATACACCCTGTACCAGTGTCTCACTGGCTCACCTCTTAAAGTGGTCCTGCTTGCACAGATCCTACAGAAATCACAGCTAGAATGCATCCATGTACATTTATATCTGCACAGGAGCAGGGGTAAATGTACATGGGCAAAGTAAGCATGAAGGTATGTATTTTATAACTTATGTGCATGCTTCACAACTCCACCCATGCTCGGCCCAAATTCCATCCTTGAACACACCTTGCTGAGGGTCCCATACAAGTACGCACATTCTTGTCACCATGTGTACCTGTGTGCACATACCACAAGGGGCAATTTTATAAAAGCCCTTTTATGCATGTAAAACTGAGTTTTACACTCAGGAAAGGTTTATAAATTTACCCCCTGCATGGGGATTGTAAAGCTAAGGCTGTTTTCCCTATTGTACACACTTTTACCCTGAACAATTCTAAGCATTCCCAGGGGTGGAGCTATTGCTTGTGTGCATAGGTTATGAAACACACACAAATGCAAATAAAATAAATCGAAACATTTGCACAAGCCTGAGAACTGATAGAAGTGTGAGCACCTACTTTCTGAGATGTTATAGTTTATTTATTAGACATACTAGAAATCAAATCAGAGAAATATCTAAGTGGCTTACAAAATATAGTAACGGGAGGGGGAAATTAAAACAAGACAAACACATACTTTACCTTCATAAAACAGGTGTAACTTATGCCCGTATCTGCCACACAAAGTAGGTGCCTTGTTATAAAATTACCCTTTACAGGGGCAGTAGGAAAGATTGGATGGGCCAAAGGTCCTTACAGCTGACATATGCTACTAACATCACACTGCATACCTACATTTGAACCAGTTATTGCTCAAGTCTTGCTCTTTAAGCCTGATCTATCACTGCAGCTCGCACAACAGCATAGTCAATAAGAGGACACAACACCCAGTGTCTCTGACTCCTGTTTGGATACTATGACGGGTTTTGATGAACCAACCCCAAACCCCAGCCGCTCCCAACAGAACTACACCTCCCACCTCTGGCAGAAGCAATGTGTCTATGCTGGCCAGTCTTTGTTACTGCAGTGCCATCATGTGGGGCCTGGCAGGTTCTGCATCAGGCATTACTCAGCAGACACCCTTCTACAGAGCACTGTTTCTGATTCTACCAGATTAATTTGGAAATGAATTTGGTCTGAGTAGGGCAGAGCTGAAAAGTCCTATGAAAGATAACACACAGTCAGAAAGATAATGACAACAGCAGGTCTTTTTATATAAACAGATAATTGAAGGGTTTTTTATAATGTTTTGGAAATTAGGATCAGGTGGAATCCTACCTGGGAGAAACAGTTTTGTATATGTTACCTAGTCTAGACTCCAAGGAGGGCCGGTGCAAGGGTACTCCATACCCTAGGGAAATCAGCCTTGTGCCCACCTGCCCTGCCAACCTCAACTCATCTTTGCCTTTTGTCCTGTATATGGCCAGCCCCAATGCAACAGCAGCGGCAGTAGCAGCAACTCCTATAGCAAAATTCATCATGGTGGCTGTGAGCCTCTTCCTCATCTTCCTTAAGGCTGGCACCACAAGCACCTTCAAAACATGTGGTCACGGAGCCAGCACTTCCTGATGCTGATCTCACACGGCAAGAGCACACAGTTTGAATGTGCTCACAGTGCAAGCTGAAAGGGTGATAAGAAGCTGCAGCACAGACTCCTTCCCCCTGCCTGGCTGACCAGTTCTAGATTGAAGCATAGGCAAGATAGGCTGCTGCATTTGGTGCCAAATTTTGATAAGTGCCGAAGTATTGCTGACACTGCCATGCCTCAATCCAGGTCTGACACTGCAGCGTCACTGCCTTGTACAAGAGTCAATCCCTGAGCAGCAGCAGCAACTCCAGTAGCTAAACTCAGCACTCAGCCTGGTCTCCTCCAACTTGCATGAGTTTCCAGAGTTAACAGAAAGCCCTGCACTACCTTTCGTATTAGACACATCAAAATGGAATCACCAAAATAAGCACAAAGACTTCATAGCCAGGGTGATCACAGTGAAGAAAATCATGCTAGCTGACTTGCAGTCATTGACAGGCAATCTGAACTTTGTCGAGTAATCATGATGGGGAAGGTATTCCTGCAAAGGTTAGCAGCCCCACGGCTGGCATTCACAAACCATCCCATTTCATTAGAATCACACAACCCATTCATGAAGATTTACAGGTGTGAGGGGCTTTCTTAAGAGAGTAAAACAAACTATCGGTGTGGCGACAGTAGCTGGTATCCAGTAATGACCTTGAATTGTACTCCAATGCTTTAGGAAGGAAAGGTTTTGGAGTCTACTTCCAAAAATCATGCTACGTGGGCTCACTTGCCAAAGAATTGGAGAGAGGTAAGGACTAACAGGAATATCATGTTTCTAGAGCTGTTTCCAATTGTGGTGGCCTTCTCTGTCTGGGATGCCTGACTCTAGGATAGAAAAGTTGTGTTTATTTATTTATTACAATTTTTTATATACCGCACTATTCGGTATCAGCGCGGTTTACATTATAACACAATGACCATAACAACAAGCTGTTTGGTTTTACATAGAACAGGGGTACAAACTTGGATAACAGGGGCAAACTATATACATGAGATATTTACACGAAACATGATTGAAGTGCCAGTAACATAATGAACGTAATGATCATTTCTTAAGTGGGGGTACCTAGGTTCCGTTGTTCACTGAGTAGTATTGGAGGAAAAGGTGGTATTTGAGTGCCTTCCTGAACTGAGATAGGTCAACAATGGTCCGAATGTCGGCAGGTAGAGCGTTCCAGCATTTGGGGACATAGAAACTGAACGCCCTGTTTGCAGTTGTCATGTTGCATTTTGTCAATGCCTTTGGGGTTATTAGTAGGTTTACGGCTGTTGCTCTTCTGGATCTGTTGGGGGGCACCATGTGAATAAGTTCTGTGAGTGAGGAGGCTGAGATACCTTTGATTGCCTTGAAAGAGAGGAGTAGGGTTTTAAAGATAATCCTCACATGGATGGGGAGCCAGTGAAGCTGTTTGAAAATGGGAGTCACGTGGTCACTTCTGGAGGCTCCGTAGAGGACCCTTGCTGCAGCATTCATGGCTAGCTTTAAAGGGCTCAGTGTGGATTGAGGGAGACCTTGTAAGATGGCATTTGCAAAGTCGAAGTGTGGCAGGATTAGCGCTTGGTATATGGTCCGGAAATCGTCTGGGTCCAACAGGGAGCGCAGATGCCTGAGCGTGCGGATTTTGAAGTATACAGCTTTGACTATGTTGTTTATGTGGTGTTTCATATCCAGACGTTGGTCCAAAGTGACTCCAAGGTATCTTATTGTTTCTTTAGTTTGTAAGTCAGCTTCCTTGACACTGACATGGGATGGGGGAATAAAGTTGGGGTCTCTGGCGATGAAAAGCACCTCAGTTTTCTTATGTTGAATGCGGAGGTTCTGTGTTATGGTCCAATAATAAATGAATGGTGAAAATGGTAAACAACCAGTCTGCGCTCTGTGAGCTAGTGAGCAACTTGCTTATGGAGTTTGTGCTACACCGTTTATTGCTCAATATCACAGTGCAAACGAGGCAATTCCCTGTTTCCAAAACAAAATTGCTGACTCGTTCTTTCTTGTTCCAAGTGGGCTCTGTTCAAGAAGTTAGCCCCTGAGGCAGACCCAATAGGAGTGCCCGTCCCAGACAACCTGTGGCTCTTTGGAAACCAGCAGCATGGAAGCTGCTTCACTTGTCCAATGCTCCACCACTTGGAGATCTTACATGCAAAGGTACCAGCAAGTTAAGTGCTTCACTAGGAGCAGAGGATGATCACAGGGATCAATACCAGAGCAGCTGATAGTTGATTATATCATATACGCTAAGGAATCAAGGTCATCCAGGGGGGCTATGGCGGTCCAGCTGGCCATGGTAGACTTCTTTGCCAAAGCAGAGGGCTATGATGACCCGACAACAGGATATGCTTCTTCTGAATGGCTTTTTTGGTGGCATTCTTCGCAGCTTTGAGAGTTAGGGAACTATTGACAGTGTCCAAGAAGGGAGGGTGAGACAACAGTTTATTACTCAAGAACATAAACCTAGAGGAGGATAAAATGCACTTGCGTATTCTTAGATCCAAGGTGGATCAGCTAGGAAGGGGTTCAGAGTTGTCCTCCATTGAGTGATGGCCATACATACCTGCCCGGTCCAGAAAATTCATGTCTACTTTGCCATCGAGCCACAGATTGGCAATCATTTCCTAGTATATAAATGTAGTGCCCCGCTGATCCGATTTCAGTTCACTGCAGCGCTAAGGAAATGCCTAGTAGCAGCAGACTATGACCCCACCTTATATGGTAAACATTCTATTAGGATAGGAACAGCCACTTCAGGCACTGACAGTGGGCTTCCCTTTTCAGCCACTAAGCAAAGTGGTAGATGAAAATCTGCTGCATATAAGTTGTAAGAATGGACAATCAGCACTTTTAGCAACACCCAAAGTTAACCAATTTGCATTTATCTTTTCACAGGGAGGGAGCCATAGGGGTGGATGGTGTGGATTGTCAGACATTCATTTGTATTATCGGCCTCCAAGCAAGTAGATGCAAGACCTTATGGTAGCCATCTGGGCCTCACCCTCTTTGATTTACAAATATGCTGGATGGGCAAAGGCAGTATGTGTCAGCCACAGCTCATACCACTCCTTGGAGACTGCAAGGAGGAGATGGAGAGGCCCACAACTATTGTCACGCACCTAGTGGGCAACAATCTGGATGCTTGATCCTGCATCCAGCTTGTAAAGGTTGCCAATACGGACCTCTCTGATATTATATCCTTATTTGGAGGTACTTTCCTATTTTGATCTGACATCAATTCTCACCATCGCTGTAGGTTCCTGAAGCAATGGACAGAAATCTTTGCATACAAATTATTTACATACAATTCCTTTATTGCACTGGGCATAATTTTGTTTTTATACTTACATTAGGAAACTATGCACTGGACCTTGGGAGAGAAAATGGCTTGCAAATGTTCACAAGTTCACTGGGGTGAGATTTAAACCTTGATTTTCCTGGTTCTCAGAATCCAGTGCTATAATCATTTTGTTTCTGTTCAGAGAGAATAAGCCAGAATGAGAAAAAGCTGGGTGGCTGGTCTGTCCAGCTGAAATTAACATGGTTGTGAGGGATCCCAGAATATCATTTCCAAGCAGACAAATCGCTAGAGAAATAGAAACAATGATGCATTTCTCTGTAATGTGCAAAATATAAAGATAATAGATGTAAATTCTAAAACCTGACATTTTCAAATCACTAAATTGAAAATGCTCCAGGAACAAGCAGGAAGTCAGTCCTCACTTATGGGTGACGTCGGCACTGACGGAGCCCGCGCGGAGCAATTCCCCAGCTTTCAAAGAAAGCCTTTGGGATTGCTGCCACGCATAAGTGAGGACTGATTCCTGCTGTCCCTGGAGAACACCTGTTACAGGTAAGTAACTATGCTTAATTTTTTCCAACCCCTTCTAGAACAGGTGGGAATCAGGGCCACAACTCTAAAACTGGGGACAATATTCGAAAATCAGGGACATCTGGTAACCTTATACTAGGCCTTACTCACAGTTGCAACTGGGAGGGGAGGAATCAGGTGAGGCAAGCAATCAGGCAGCTTTCAAACTCTGCTTTATTGACTGGTCCTGGGGTTCGGGAGGGGGGAGCATCCCGGGCATGGAGAGTGTGTGGGACAGGGAGACCTTCCTTTCCTTCTCTTCGGCCTCCTGTTGCATTCTGCATTCACCCTTCCCTTTTTGTCAAAAAAAGTTGTACATTTTCTTGGGTTTTTTCGGGTTGTTCGAAATTTATAATATTGTTGCAGCTGGGGGGGGGGGGGGCAGAAAACATGAACCATACAAGACAGAATGTAGCAAAACCATAAATGAAGTTCGACTGGGAATGCTGTTGGTGTTATGGGGATTCAAACGCTAGATGATGACAGGTGAATAGTGAGTACACCTTGGACTCCTCTTTGAAGTGGAGGAATTCAGAGAAGGGGTTTTGGGTGGTGACTTATAGCACAGAGGAAGTGAGGTTCTGGTGGAGTTAAGGGCAACTGCACAGGGGGTTATGGCCAGTTGATTCCTCTCCCTCATATAAAGGGACTTTACAATGGGGGGGAGGGCTAATGACCCATGTAGTGGGTTTGTATTGTATGAATGACTCGGGTACTGAGGGCCCAATTTTCTGCTAGGTGGCTATGTGCCACGTCGGTGCATAGCCCTGCTTGCTCACCCTTAACCACGGATATTCAATACTGCAGCGATGGTATTGAATATCCAGGTTGTGCGCCAAGGGGTCAACGCTGCAGAACCTAACCATGTAGCGGCGAAATTGGACCGCTATACGATAGTATAAAGCTGGCCTAGTTTTAGCCACGGACCACTAATCATGTAGTGGTCCAATACTGCCGCTGCACAGTTAGCGGCAGTCACCGCCTCCATTCTGCTCCGCCCCCAACATGCCCCGATGCTAACCGGATAGCATCAGGGCGCTTAGGGGACATAGTCGTGGATATTCAACGGCACTAAACGTGTAGGTGCCGTTGAATATCCCTGTTTACAGCATTTACACGGTTTACTTTGCTGTAAACCATGTAAATGTCTTTCAAATATTGGCCCTGTATGTTTTTCCAAAAATAACACGGCAGCTTTTTTTATCCCAATGGCTGAGATTCTGGTAGCTTATTTAATACCAGTTACCTTGGGAAGGGGCAGGGGGCTTACAATCTAACAAGCCGATGCAGAAAGCTGGTGCTGAAGTTGCTTTCTACCAGCCTTTTATGCCTGTTTGCCTGCGCATGATTTCAACACTGGCATGCAGAAAGGGGCTTACATGCAAATTAGCCACGTGTTAAACTGGGCACAAAATGGCAACGTTAAACTGGGAGAGCAAGCCAAACACATGCGCACAAGAAGTCGGCACTAGTTTGGCATGATCTCCCAAAGAAACGGTCAATGCATGGCTCTAATTTGCATATCAGCCCTGACAGTATTTTGATGACATTGGGGGTGACTGTGGCTTCGGGAAAAGCCCTCAGTGCCATCAAAATACTGTTGGAGGATGATGCCCTTACAGAAAGTGACTCCCTGGCCTAGAGGCCCGATCCCCCCCATGTGATAGTATTTTGATGATAGCAGGAGCGATCGCATTGGTAAAAGCCCCCAGTGCTGTCAAAATACTTTTTGTCGGGGCACCGGCCCCTGACAGTAACTTCTAATCTAGCGGCCACTTCCCACTTGACTTAAAAAGAAAATTTAACCTAGTGGTCTAGCAGCTCCTGAACCCCCACTCCTCACCAGGTACCTTTCAAAGCTGGAGCGCTGCCTACACGCTCCCTCTCTCAGTCCACCATCTTGAAAATGGTGGTGTCTGGCCCCATGTGGTGCATTCTGGAATGCACTGGGCGAGGTCAGACTGTCATTTTGTTGTTAAGTGCCGTCAAATCGGTGTCACCTCATGGCGACCCTCTGGATAGTAATGTTCGGTCTTCAGTTAGACGGCTCATTGTTGACAGACTGGCACCCATAGCAGCTGTTATTGTATTGATCCATCTAATTTTAAACCATTCTGTTTCTCCTTGTTCCATTCGAGCGGTTGCTTCTTGATCAATGCAAAGGTTGTGCAAGAGAATGATCAGGTGTTCTGGTATACCCATGCTTCTTAATATGGCCCAGAGTTTCTCATGGTTTACACAGTCGAAAGCTTTGCTGTAGTCAATAAAACACATATAAATATCCTTTTGGAATTCTTTAGTCTTTTCAAGGATCCATCTCACATCTGCGATGATGTCTCTCGTTCCTCATGCTTTCCTGAACTCTGCTTGCACTTCTCGTTCTAGGTATGGTTGTAATCTCTACTGAATAATCTCCAGTAGAATCTTGCTGGCATATGGGATCAGAGCAATTGTGCAATAATTTCCACAGTCAGTTGGATCACCTTTGTTTAGTATTAGTATAAACAAAGATCTTTTCTAGTTAGTTGGCCATGATGCTGTCTTCCAAATTTCCTGGTAGAGCCTTAGAAGTATAGTAACAGCTGCATCAGATTGCTGTAATACTTCCATGGGAATGCCATCAATGCCTGGTGTTTTGTTCTTTGATAAAGCTTTCAGTGCTGCTTCAACTTCTTTCATCACCAATGGTTCTGGATCATAAGGTAGAGGATGAAATGGCTGTTGGTACACTTGATCTTTATCATATAATAACTCTGTATATTCTTTCCACCTTTTCTTGATCTTCTCAGAATCATTCAACATGGATCTTTGAGCATTTTGTAATATTCCAATTCAAGGCTGGAATTTTTTCTTTAATTCTCGTAGCTTTAGGAAAGCCAGTCTTGTTCTTCCTCTAATAGTTCCTGCTTCTATTTCCTTGCATGCATCATTGTAGTACTTCTCTTTGTCTTGTCTTACTGCACGTTGGAAATCTCTGTTGAGTTCTGCGATTGCCTCTCTTTCTCCTCTAGCTTTAGCTTCTCTGCATTTCTGGGCAATTTTCAGAGTTTCTTTGGTCATCCATTTTGGCCATTTTGCTTTTTCACCTTTAGTAGAGATTTCTCACTTTCTTCCAACAAAACCTTCTTAATGCCATCCCATAACTCTTCTGGAGCTCTGGATGCCACCATTTTTCAAGATGGTGGACCGAGAGAAGGAGTACATAGGCAGCACTCCCACTTTGAAGGGTACTAGGAGCGTTCAGGGGCCACTAGACCACCAGGTTAACTTTTTTCTTAAAGTCGGATGGAGGATTCAGGGGCCACTAGAACACCAGTGAGTCACTTACTATGGGGGCACTGGCCCCCAACAGTATTTTAATAGCATTGAGGGCTTTTCCCGATGCCACAATCACCTTGGATACCATCAAAATACTGTTGGGTAGGGAACTGGGCTGCTAGGCCACCAGGGAGTCACTTTCTGTTGGGGCAACGGCCCCCAACAGTATTTTGATGGCATCAGGGGCTTTTCCCAATGCTGTGATCACCCCCGATGCCATCAAAATACTGTTGGGTGAGGGGATCGGGGCCGCTGGGCCACCAGGCATTTGCTTTCCATATTTTGATGGCCCAATGCTGTGATCATCTAATGGAAAGCACCCAATGCCATCAAAATACTGTCAGGGCTATGTGCTAGAGGTATAAGCCAGAGATATTAGCACTAAAGCTGATTGCAAAATCCTCTATGCCTGCATCGGCACAGACATTATTTGCATACAATTTAGTACATGCAGCTCATCTGCCTACACTTAAATACTCTTGGCATTGTGTATGCTAGTTTTTCTGTCACTTTTTATGTATGTGGCAATCTCTTTTCTGCATTTGCCATTAGCTTAAACGTGCCGTTTTCTGTGCTTAAAGGCCGCACTAGTTTTCTGCATCGGCCTGTAAGGTTGTGCCTATGGCAGTGGAGGGTTAAGTAAATTGCCCAAGGCTATACAAATTATTAATAGTAGTAGTAGTAGTAGCAGTAGATTAAGAACCTGGGAAAAAGGGTGGGATTAATGCCTCACTGAGGACATCATAATGTAAAGCTAATTGCCAAAAGAGGAGGCTTAAATCCTCCCCTTCCCACAAAGTCAGTTGTAAACAAGTTCCAGCAAATACCTCCTTCCTTTCCCCAAAACAATTAAAGCATCAAATTACCTGCTGAATTAGAAGAGGGAAAGGAAAGGCGCAGCAGCAAGAGCAGTACAGCCGCAAGCACCTCCGTGGCAGGTTTTTCTTTTCTTGATAACAAATTATTTAGACAGCAGGACTGGGGGACTTTTGTCATTTTATTACTCGATTCAATGTTTGTTGGATCATGAAAAACAGAAGATTACATAGAGACGTCTCTCCTCTCTCTCTGTCACAGGTTGAAGTGCATCTATCCCAGCAACTTCAATTGATGAACACAAAGGCACCATGTCAGAGCCCTTTCTCTTCCTAATAGGAGAGAATGCTCAGGCCACCCATTGCTGGTTATCATTTAACAGAAGGAGGCTGACCAGCTGAACATGTCTGTGCTTGTCAGTGACATTGCACAAGCAGCCATTGTTTAATTCCGCTTCACCAACAGGGATATTAAAGAAGGGCAACCTGGGCAAGCTCACCTCCACTTCCTCCTGGCACCAGGTAGCAGAGAGCCTCTCTCCTTGTCTCCCTTAAGAGAGAACAGAGCAAGGCAAGAACACCGCAGAAGGATATGGTATGATATGGCATTAACTACTTCATTTATCCTAAGAATGTGCTCAGCACTCAAATGTTAAGTGAGCAGGACTTCCTGTAAGAAAAAGGTCTGCATTTATTATTATCACAGCAACCCAGAGTGGGATTTAAGAAGCTGGTGCTCAGAGGCAGGACCGGAGAGCAGTACGGAAGGGAAAGTTTAGCCCCAGAGGTCATGGTCCTAAAGCTTCTATTGGTGCCTTCAAAATTTGGCACCCTAGACAGTTTTCTTTTGTTGCCTATGACTAAGGTTGTGCGTGCAGGAGCCAAGTCCCTGTGCTTCTGGCACAGTTGGAGGCCCCAAAGACATGGTTTGGGGCACTCTTTGTAGAGTGAGAGGTCCAAAAAGTCGAGTCTCTTTGGAATACAAGTTCCCGCGCTCTCTTCACTACTGCTCTCTCAGGGTTATTCTACCACTTATTAATTCTGTAGAGCTATTAAATATACACGGCACTGTACAGATACACATAAGAAACAATCCTTGTTTTGTGGATCTTACTGTCTAGTCAAGAAAAACATACAAGACAAATAAGAGCCTTAGGGAAACTTGTTTATTATAGAAAACTGGTTCAAATAAATAAAGTTTTAGTTTCTCTTTTCTTATGTCAGTTTGAAAATATGAAAGGAATGAATCCAGCTGCTGAACAGATGAGACAATGGATAGAGTTAAGCGATGAGACAGACTGGAGCTTCAATGGAGAAAAGACAGACATTATCAGACCCTGGGAATGGCTGGCCATCCACCAAGCAGCCTGGAGTGGGGATGTGCGCTTGGTGAAACAGCTGCTGCAGCAGGGGGAAGCAGTGGACAGCAGGCAAGACATCCCTTTTCTGCAGCTATCTCTTGTTCTCTTTGCAACCATCTACTTCTGTTTGGCTTTTGTCTGCTTCTCTGATCGCTTTATAATCTAATGAAGGACCTGTCACAGATTTCGGACAATTCATATAACAGACTGTGGGACACGTTTAATGAGCTCCACACCATTAACACCATGTGGGCCACATTACCATAGGGCTTCACGTTAAATGCAGGGGGAAGGTACATCCATCCCTCTGCATTTACCACACTGCACCATGGTATAAAGGCCATGGGAGCAACTAACGCCACCCACTGAGGTGACATTAGTTGCACCTGCCAGTACATGAGTCAAGCATAGGTAGCATGAACTACAAACCCTGATAGCGTGCTTTAGTAAACATGTCCCCTTGTCTCTCTGCTGGGCCAAAAATTAGAGGCTTGCTCAGAGCAAACTTTCTCTGTATCGTGATCTGTTCCCATTGCTAGCCAGAAAAGGTGAGCATGTGAGGCTCGGTGTTCTTTAAGAGCTGCTGATAAATTCAGTTCAATTACGCACAATTTGGCCCTTCTTACAAAACATTACAGACCTGTCCATATCCTGGATTAATCAGCATGCTGGATACATTTCACAACGTCATCATTTCAAGTGCTGATGTGCCCAAGCAGGTCACAGAGTTCCTAAAGCACTATAAAATTACAGTCACATTACAGGAGGTTTGGATTGCGATGAAAGGCAGAAGGAAGAAAATAATTATTGTTCAGAAAAGTGCTCAAGGACCTGTGAGCCAAATAAACGAGAAGGCCAGGAAATGATTGCAAATAAAGAAAGCAGCTTCCAGAGTCAGGAGTAAGGCTTCTGCTAGTAATTAGTCCCAATATTACTTCTTCCAGGTCTTTCTCACTTTTTCTATTGTTTTTCTATTTTGTTCTTTGTAAACCTCCTTGATGTTCTGAAGGAAAGACAGTATATCAAAGGTGGCATTTTACTTACCAGATAATCTCCTTTCCAAGAGTCCTTCTAGACCAGTCCAGACAAGTGGGTTGTGTTCCCCCACCAGCAGATGCGTGGATGCAGAAACAATAAAATGTTCAGGTTTCAATGATATCATCCTCATGCCTCTATCAGCCTGAGCCACTAGGGGCCAATCAGTATTCGTACCCAAGCATATGGTAAGTAATCACAAACCTCACAAAATTTCAATGAAGGCAACAACATTTAACCAAACAGCAGGAAACTATGTACAGAATTAGGAAGAACAGAAGACTCATCAAAGGTTATGAATCCGCAGGGCCAACCACTCAGATTATAGTAGACCCAAAGGTAGTAGTATAACAGACCAACCAAGTTCCAGGGGCAGGTCCTAGCCTGATCTAGAAGTACTCAAGGAAAGGACATTATCTGGTAAGTAAAATGTCACCTTCTGTATTGTCCTGCTAGACCAATCCAGACAAGTGGAACATACCAAAACTATACCTCCACTGGGCAAGAAGTAGACACAGCAGCTCGCAAAACCTTTGAGCCAAAGGCCGTGTCTGCCTGAACGTGGACATCCAAGTGGTAATGTTTGACAAAAGTGGAAAAAGATGCCCATGCTACCACCCGACGAATGTCTGAGGGGGCTTCTGAGCTACGTTCCTCCCACAAGGACACTTGTGCTCAAGTAGAATGCGCGCGCAAGCCTTCTGGAAACGGCCGGTTCCACAACAAGTACACCAAGGCAATAGCCTTCATGATCCAGCACCCCAGGCCTTGAATGGCCAGATTCGGGGTCGGGCTGCGGGGAACAGGCATCCGAGTTCAGCGGGTCAGGATCGCAGCTTGTGAATGAAGCCACAGAGCGATGGCGACAGGACACCGCGGCTCCATTCACGGGACCGGTTGAGTTAGCCAGGTAGTTGCTGGGACGTATGGCTGGACAGAATCGGGTCCAGACCTGCATGTCCAGGCGCTAGACCCAATTCTGATCCCGGGGAGGCTGCAGGATCAGAATCAGGTCTAACTTTGCACGCCCGATTCTGCCCGGCCATACAGGGGGCTGGACGTGCATGAATGGAATTGGCCTCATAATATATAGCACTGAATAAAGAAATAGATATAATTGTAATCTCAGAGACATGGTGGAAGGAGAATAACCAATGGGACACTGTCATATGTGATACCAGGGTACAAATGATCAAAATGATAAGGTTGATCAAGTTGATGGAGGGGTGGTGCTATATGTTAAAAAGGGTATTGAGTCAAATAGGATAAAAGTTTTGCAGGAAACAAAATGCACTGTAGAATCTTTATGGATAGAAATTCCATGTGAGAAGGGAAGGGAATAGCAGTGGGGGGTGTACACCTGGCTAGAATGAAGAGACAGATGATGAAATGCTAACAGAAATTAGGGAAGCTTACAAAATTGGCAACAACGTAATAATGGGTGATTTCAATTACCTCAGTATTGATTGGGTAAATGTCACATCGGGACATGCTAAGGAGCTAAAGTTTCTGGGTGAAATAAATGACTGCTTCATGGAGCAGTTGTTTTAGAAACTGACATAAGGGGGGAGGGGGTATTTTTGACCCTGGTCTTAGTGGAACATAGGATCTTGTATGAGTGGTTATGGTATTGAGGCCATTTGGCAATAATGATCATAAGATGATTAAATTTAACTTAATAAAAGGAGGGTGGACAGCAAGGAAATCTGCTGCGCTAGTACTTAACTTTCAAATGGGAGACTATGATAAAACAAAGCAAAAGGCTAGGAAAAAAACAAAAAGAAGCAATTGCAAAAATTAAGAGTTTACAGCAGGCCTGGACATTGTTTAAAAATACCATCTTGGAAGCCCATAACAGATGCATTCCATGCTTTAAAGAAAATGGAAAGAAGACCAAATGACTGCCTGTAAGGTTTAAAGGTCAGGTGAGAGACTGTTATAGCCAAAAAACCAAATTTTTAAAACATGGCTTAAAGGATCCTAATGAAGAAAAAAGGAAACAGCATAAACACTAGCAAGTTATATGCAAAGCACTGATAAGGCAGACAAAGAGAGAATTTGAAAAGAAGCTTGCGAAGGAAGCAAAAACTCATAATTGAAGCTTTTTCAGGCATATTTAAAGCAAAAAGCATCTGAGGAAGTAATTTTGATCATTAGATGATAAAAGGGATACTTAAGGGAGGGCAAGGCCATAGCAAAGAAACTAAGGGGCATGTTTACTAATGGCTAACACATGTTAACATGCGTTAAATGCTGCAATGGCCCATAGAAATGATGGGCAATGGCAACACTTAACATGTGTTAACCTTTAGAGGCCAATTCCATACTGGCCATCCAGCCCCTATACGGCTGATCCGAATTGGGGCATACAGAGGTCGACCCGATTCTGATCCCGCGGGGTTTAGACGTGTCCATGTGATCAGAATCGGGTCTATGGCCTGGACACGATTCTGATTGGTTGCATGCCCAGCCACATACCCGGCTAGCTCAGGCTGGCTCCATAATGGAGCCGCAGTGCCACAGCGTCTCATTGCCATGGCACCGCAGCTCCATTACAGAGCTGCAATCCCCAGCCGCTGACCTAAAATGCCATTTCCCCACAACCCGACCCCATCTGGCCTCCCATGACCAGGGTCGGGCTACGGGGAACCCCCTTCATCCTTTACCTGTCTGTCCCCGCCATCCACTGCCATCCCCCAACATCCAGATGGACTTATTCCACCTCAGAGGTGGAATAAGTCCCCTATCTACCCGGACATACAGGGTTGAACTCCAAATTGGTCCTGTACATCCGGGGTCTCACCCTGCCCATACCCCACCTACAACTCCCCGCACAACACAGCTGTACGTATGGGGAGTCTTTGCACTGGGGCCGCAGGGGGATGACTAGCGGGAACGTACGCCCTGATGGAACGTACATCCCCACTATTCATGGCACAGAATGACCCCCTTAGTAAAACATGCCCCTAAATAAATTCTTTGCTTTATTTTTTATTGAAGAAGACGAAAGGGAGATACCCATGATAGAAATGATATTTAAAGGTAATGAACTGGAGGAATTCAAACAAATCTTGGTGAACCTGGAAGATGTAATAGGGCAATTTGACAAACTCAAGAGAAGCAAATCACCTGGACCAGCTGGTATACTCAAGAAAAGACTCAAAAAAGAACTCAAAATGAAATTGAAGACCTACTATTAGTAATCTCTAAACTATCTTTAAAATCATCTATAGTACCTGAAGATTGGAGGATGGACAATATAATGGCAATTTTTAAAAACGGTCCCAGTGGTGATCCGAGAAACCTCTGAATGGTAAGCTTAATGTCAATGCTGGACAAAATAGTAGAAACCATTATAAAGAACAAAATTACTGAACATATAGATAGTCATGGTCTAATGGGACAAAACCAACATGGATTTAGCCAAGAGAAGTCCTGCCTCACCAATCTGCTACATTTTTTTGAAAGTGTAAATAAACAAGTAGATAAAGGTGAACCGGTTATGCATCTAGGAAAGAAAAACCCAATCTATGGTTACTAGATGCAAGGTTCCACATTACGAACCACCACTCAGGAAAAAGATTTAGACATTATCGTAAATAACACGTTGAAACCCACCACCCAGTGTGTAGCAGTGGCAGCGGCAGCCAAGAAAGCAAACAGAATGTTAGGAATCATAAGGAAAGGAATGGAGAATAAAACAAAGGATATTATAATGCCTCTGTATTGCTCCATGGTGCAACCGCATCTTGAATATTGTGTGCAATTCTGGTCGCCATATCTTAAAAAGGATATAGCAGAATTAGAAAAGGTACAGAGAAGAACCACCAAAATAGTAAAGAGGATGGAAGGCTACACCTACGAGGAGAGGCTTAACAGGTTAGGACTCGTCAACCTGGAAAAGAGACAGCTGAGGGGAGATATCATGTTGTTGTTGTTAAGTGCCGTCGAGTCGGAGTCGACTCATGGCGACCCTCTGGATAGCTATCCTAAATTGTGTTCGGTCTTCAGTCAGGCGGCTCATTATTGACAGACTGGTACCCGTAGCTGCTGTTATTGTATCGATCCATCTCATTGCTGGCCTTCCTCTTTTGCGTTGACCTTCTATCTTGCCAAGCATGATGTCTTTCTCTAATGATCTCTCTCTTCGCATGTGTCCAAAGTATGAAAGTCGAAGTCTTGTCATTTGAGCTTCATAGATATAGCGTAGTTACTCACCTGTAACAGGTGTTCTCCATGAGCAGCAGGAATCAGTCCTCACATATGGGTGACGTCGGCGCCGACGGAGCCCTCGCGGAGCAATTTTCCCCAGCTTTCAAAGAAAGCCTTTGGGAATTGCAGCGCGCATGCGCGGTCCCCTTCCCGCCCAAGGGTGCCATCTTAGCCAGTCAGATGACATAGCTAAAAGACAGCATAAAAATTTGCAAAAACTAAAGCAGATGATTGCAACTCCAAGGGGAGGAGGGAGGGTTGTGAGGACTGATTCCTGCTGCTCCTGGAGAAAACGGAGTTACTTACCTGTAACTGAGTTCTCCGGGGACAGCAGGATAAGTCAGCCACAATTGGTGACGTCATCCGACGGCGCCGAGACGGAAGTACTCTCCATAGCTCAGAAGGGCTTTTGCCCTTCTGAGCATGAGCCAACTGGCCCCACCCCCGGCCCGCCCCTAGCTGACCAGTTCGTCACTAGCTGAGCCTTAGCCGCTAGGAGGCGGGCACCAGTTCCAGAGGACTAGTCCTTCCCCCTACCAGGGGAGGAGGGTGGGATGTGTGGCTGACTTATCCTGCTGTCCCCGGAGAACTCAGTTACAGGTAAGTAACTCCGTTTTCTCCTAGGACAAGCAGGATGAGTCAGCCACAATTGGTGTCTCCCAAGCAGCCATGCGCTGTGGTGGATGGGGGAAGGACGAGGCTGAGGTAACCTCATCAGGGCCAGCGCGCCTTCCTGCGTGCCACAGCAAGAGCATGTGGGTTTGCAGTTGGCATGTCTTAAGAAGAGCCTGTGGGCTTGCAGTCGGGCAGCATGCAATGAAACAGCTGCGGTTGTGAATTATGCCGATGCTGGGCGACCTCCAGATAATGAAGCACGCGAAGCACGCATATGCAACAGCTGCGATGCGAAGTATGCGGATCATAGGTGGTCAAGTACAGCGGGGCTTCAGTCCAGTAGCCACAAGGGTAGTGTGGATGAGAGCCTCACTACGGCGTGAAGGAGCATTGAGACGATGTAAGGGCATTGCTTGGATCCATAGGTGGGTCTACTGGAGCTAGGGCCCACAGCCTGTACCATGCCATGTGGTAATCCCTAGGAGATGAGGACTACGTAATGCTCATAGGTGATGACGGCTACATCATGCTCTTATGTGGTAACTCTTAGATGATGGTGACCTAGACTTGCCACTGTAGAAGAACAGACTGGCTTAGGTGGGCTCATTAGGCCACGGTATATCCTATGTTGATATAATAGCAGCGAGTAGCAAGCTCTGTGCTACGAGATATGCAAGAGATGCCCTTCAAGCCTGCGGTAGGTTTGCATATGTAGTAGAGGATCATAATCTGTCGACAGGGTCAGGCTATGCCTGGTGTGAGTGTGTGCGTGCAGTTATCAGGGAGTGAAGCACGCTAGTGCCTGAGGGAGGGCAGGTAGTGCCCCTCGCAACCGTTGCACTTCGTGTTCGCCACGTGGCGAGTGATCGATTTTTTTTTTTTTTTTGAGGCCGTGGTCGCGACTGACTGGGGTATCATATCGTCACATACCACCAAGGGCCTTAGTGTAGGGCATTAGGCACCGCTATACGGAGTGGGGGGGCGATGGTTTGCATCTCCCGGCCTAGGTCAGAACAAGTGATCGTGGCGCACTTTCCATGGTGCGAGTAGGTGGCTGAAATCAGATTTTTGCACGCAATTAAGCGCTGCCCTTGGGCTGATCATAACGTAAGAAGTCAATCTAGCGTTCACAAGGCTGGCCTTGAGTCTGCCTCCCTGCCCTTACACGCTCCTTGATAGGGCTTGGATGCTTAGCAGGGTCCATTGATACGGGGACTGTATTGGCAGTAGCCTGACTGGGCGTTCTGTGACATTCTGTGGTCGTACGCAGCGTCTGCGTGTATTGCACCCTCGTGTCACCACTGTTAGGGGCCCAATTCATGTACTGCACCCTCGTGTTGCCGCTGTTAGGGGAATAGGAGCTCCTTGACAGCAATGAAGCGATGCGGAGACCGGGACGTGGAAGGTGTTTCCCCCCATGCTGGTGGGCAGCAATCTGTTAGGCACCTCAACATTGAGGGAGCCGGAGGCAGGTCTCTGCGGGTAATTGCACCAAGCTCTGGCCCTTATCTGCGGATATCGTCACATACAACCAAGGGCCTTAGTGTAGATGAATAGAAGGTGCGAGGTCCGCAATGAGCCTCCTGTTAATAACACCTCAGCTGGCCCTGTTAATCGGGTCCTGAGGGGGGGGTTAACCCCTGATCCCTGCCCCATCGGTCCGGGTTTAAGTGCTGAGGTTCTGCTCTGTCCGATAGCTGCCGGCCTTATTGCATATATGGGAGCGCTGGGATTTGAACCTGTGACCTTCTGGTCTTAGAAGTACTGGCCCTGTCCACTGCACCACCCTGTGGTAGCTCACAGAGTCATTGAACAGGGATGGGGTTGCGGCGACAACAGTTGAGTTGGGGCTTGAACCCGCGTCCTTCAGTTTCTGAACACACTGGCGGCTCCTGTCCCAGCTGGGGCTGAGCCCACGACCTTTAGCTTATGAACCCACTGTGAGTGGTGCATCACCGTGCTGCCACAGAGATGAGGGTTGTCTTCTGCATGCTCTCTGTATGCTGTGACTGTTGTTTCCGATAGACCCCGATGCGGTATGAGCTTAAGAGTGGCTGGTCATGCCCTGCAGTTATTCGAGCTTCCTGATCTTCTAGGAAGTGTAGCTGTAGGTGGACCCGCAAGCATTCTTTAGGAGTGACAGGAAGGGCATCTCACCGTAGCTGGTTGGGATGACAAGCCTTTCTCTGGGTGCCACAGCAAGTTTGATTCGTAGGGCAGGCAAGCAAGCATAGCTGTCCTGCATGTGACGGTCTGCCTAAGGGTAAGACATCAACTCACTATCCCTGGCAGGAGGGAGCTCACTTGCTTCTCTACTTCGGGCAGGCACTCGGAAACTTTCCCTTTGGACGCCGGGGCGCGCTTCCGTGCAGGCTCCGTCGGAGCGACGATAGTCGCCTGTGAAGACTCACTCCTGCTTGTTCCTGGGGAAGAGGCTCGCCCAGGGGCACAAGCAGAGGCTCGGGTGAATCGTGTGCCGAGAGGGGTGCAGCAGGCGTGTCCTGATTGGGGATCTGATAGAGCCTGTAGTCGGGACCTCTTTTGGGAGGAGATGCAGAAGGAGTCCCAGAGTGCGATCCACTGGGGCAGTATCTAGGTCCCTTAATTGCCTGGTAGGTGGTCACGTATTTTCATGTCATTTTGAAAGTATCAGCCCCTCCTTGAAGGGGATCCGCAAGCCGGGGAACCATGGTGGTGTAGCAGGTAGGATGGTGGTAGGTACTGCCACCAGGGCTGGCAGTTAGGCTGCTGGTCCCAATTGTGACGTGACTGGAATCTGGCTGCCATGGTTCCATTTGCGACGTGGCTGGGATCTGGTTGCCCCATACTGGCTGAGATGCTCGGGGCGTCCCGAGCAGCCGACGGTATCGGGTGGCACGGCATTGATGGAATCCCTGGGGATACGGGGCCAATTACCAGTAGGGTTTCAGGTGGCCCAGCTGGGATTTGGAACTGCTCACTTTTGGATCCCATAATACACGCTGCCTCGGTGAGCCTTCTTCATTTTGCACGGAGGGGATTGGAACCCTGATTCTTGCACCATTGGTCAGTGTCTTAATCATGTGCTGTAGCTCCGTTTGGGCTGACGTAGTGTCTTTGCATCCTTTGAGAGCCTCGATGAAGTGAGAGGGAGGCTAACGCAGGTTGACAGGTACTGCCTCAGCCCGCCTTCTGACCTTCTGTTCTTGCACTCACTGTCTGTGTGCACTGCACCACCTTGTAGCCACTGCAGCAGGCAACGTGGGGGACTGAACTCATGTCCCCTGCACCATCTGTCAGTGACTTAACCTATGTACACTGTTGTTTCGGGAGACCTGCTTGTCGTAGGGGAGAGCAGGCCCCATGGATAGCGAGAGCACTATCACGGGCCACTGACGATCCCTGCTAGCCTGAGGATGTGGTAAGGCTGTTAGTGTAGGTTAGGACAAGTTCCTGGAGGGGGTCCCTAAGCCATTATTAAGAAGGGACCCAGGATATCAATGCTTGAGCCCATACAAGCATTGAGGAGCCTGTTTCCCTTGGGGAAACAGCTAGATGCATATGACCTGGATGGGCCACTGTTGGGACGGAATGACGGGCCTGATGGACCTTGGTCCGACCAGTATGGCAAGCATGGAGATGCTGACATACCACTCAGGGTTTAGTATGATACAAATGGGCCCACTCGGGGGCGAAGTCCTGGCCCCTGAGCGTCAAAGGTGCAGAGACAGAGTGCTCCTGATTTCCTTGTGTTAGATCCCGCAGACCAATACTGGGCCTTCAAGGCTAGTGTTACTATTTATTCAATAGAATAAGGTTGCACTACATGTGACAGCTGTAGTGCACAGACCAGCGCTGGCACTGGAGCGGGTGATTGAACCGGCGTGGAGGCGTCTGCCGGGCTTACAGAAGAGACAGCACGCTCTGACCTTCGATGAGAGCATCTGCTCCGAGGTGTGGAGGCACAGCGTGGAGAGGCGTCTGCCGGGCTTACAGCAGCGACAGCAACACTCTCTGACTCTTCGATGAGTGCATCTGCCCCGAGGTGTGGAGGCACGGTGTGCAGAGGCGTCTGCCGGCTTACAGCAGCGACAGCAACACTCTGACCCCTCGATGAGAGCATCTGCTCCGAGGTATGGAGGCACAGTGTGACCGCTATTTCAGCCTCCTCATGAGACTGCAGAGACGTCTGTCGGGCTTACAGCAGGGACAGCAAACACAATATATATATATCTTACAGGGAGTCCCTGTAGCGCAGAGGCGTCGTCGGCAGCAATGCTCTGGGCGCGGGCGCTGGACAAACTCCTTTACCGTTGTTCCTGCTCGGAGAGGCAGAAGAGGCGGAGTCAGAGGTAGCCAATGGCGCCGAGGAGTCAGTAGAACCTTTGCGCTGGAGAAGAAACATCTCCGCGCCAAAGAAGATTATCTCTGCGGCCAAAGGGGGCATCTCCGTGGCGAAGAAGGACATCTTCGCGCCGGAGAAGACAATCACTGCGCCGAAGGCGGCCTCTCCGAGCCGGAGTGTAGTGCTGCTGCTGCCATTGCACGTCCGGAGGTAAGGGTCCCGTGCAATCAGTGAAGACGTCCAACCTGAAGGCGCCAGGCCACGGCGCTGAGCGGAGCTGAGAGGGCCGGCCTGAGGAGACGCCTGCCAAGGGACTGGATGAGTCATCAAAGCTTATGCGGCCAATCCGTGAAGAAGGGGCGTGGCTCAGAGAGCAGTACCCAGTCGCGGGAAGATGGCCGCCCCCATGGTAACCACGTGTGAAGAGGGCAACTGCTGCCGCAAGGGTTTTTTCACCCGGAGGATCCTGTAGGCTTGAATGCGTTCGACATCAGGCTCGCTGTTGGGGTTGGAGGCCCTTGGGCACAACCTGAGCGGCGGCAAGCTGGCGGCTTAGGCCTGCGGCTGGGGTGGAGGCCCTTAGGCACACCCTGAGCGGCGGCAGAGCTGGCAGGATCTCAAAGTGTCCCCGAAGGTCCGTGGGTAGTCGCAGGGAACTGGTAATTGTACTGTTATTATTAATGATTAATCACTATACTATCGCCAGTAAAAATTAATCATTATACTGTCACAATTAATGATCACCCCCCAGCTGAATCAGCAATATACTGTCGTCAGTAAAATTAATCATTATACTGATCAATCCCCAGTGGAATCAGCAATAATTAACCACTGTACTATTATCAGTAATAACTAACCATAGTACTGCTGATATTAATAATTAACGTTGATTACCAGTCGAGTTTATTGTTGTTTGTAACAAAATACACACTATACCACTGTCAATATCCACCCAGTTAATGATTAATGTCTGATCTCCAGCTGAACTGAAACTATCATACTGTTGTTTGTAACTTCACACTGTTGTTTGTAACACATTACACACTATACTGTTGTTAGTAACACATTACACACTATACTGTTGTCAGTAACCACTCAGTTCTCCCGGAACTGCTATCAGCAGATTCGCTATCAATCTGATAACTTCAACCAATAGCTGTTGCATCTGTATCTCAAAATCTAATAATACATTATTACTATCACGTACTATACATTTCAGTACTAACGTGCTTCTATTATCCACAGCAAAACTTTTCTGACCCTTATTCCTACCTATATAACTAACAATGGATCTAAAAAGATTTCTTACACTCACCTTAAATATTCTAATGCTCACACTAGGGGTACTACTCTCCCACACCCCTCCCATTCACTCTTTAACTCCAACCTCAAACATTTTCAAGCCTGCACACATTCATATCATCCCATACAAACCCAGACACAACACACAAAGATATATTATCAGTAATCCATCCATAAACAAACCACGCACAAACCAACATATTCATGTTCAAAGACTAATCCAATTGAACCCTTCACCAATTAATAACCCCATACAAATCACTACACAATCAACACAACTAAATTGCATACTTATCAACGCCAGATCAATTAGGAACAAAATCCCCATCATAACCGATCTTATTATAGATGAAAATCCTCACCTACTCTGCATAACTGAAACTTGGCTAAACGAATCTGACTCAGTTCTCCTTAACCAACTAGGAGTACATGGTTATACCATACTCAACAATAATAGAGACAGAAAAAGAGGTGGCGGAGTTCTTATAATAGCAAAATCTCATCTCAATCTTTCGCCTACCCTACTAGATAAACATGATGGTATTGATATACTCAGAATTGAAAATAACAATATAGCCATCTGCCTTATCTACAGACCCCCCACACCTGACATACATAATCTAGACATAATACTTGAGGTTGCATGTAACTCTTCACTGAGAAAGCCCTCTGTTATTTTAGGAGATCTTAACCTTGCCTCATTACCAGATAGCCATGCACTATCTTTCATTGAAGCAATGGAGGAAATGGATTTTAAACAAATAATGACCCACCCCACTCATTGCAAAGGTAATACCCTTGATCTAATATTCTTTCCATCTCACCTCACACTCTCATCTTTTTCTACTTCGCCCACCACAACTCAAGTACCATGGTCAGATCACTTCCTGATACATTTCTCTCTTCCATTCCAACCCACCAACTCTACTCACAATAACGCCAAATGCACAAAACAAAGTTTTCGCCAGTTCAACAAAGAAAGTTTTTTAGAATCTATTTCTCCAAAATTAGACAGTACGTCAAATAATCTTAACGAATTTGTTTCTACCTGGAACTCTATTATTGAATCAGAAGCTAAATATTCAACCTCTAATAAAAGAAAATCTAGATCTAGCTTGTCCGAGAAATGGTACACCTCTGAACTTGCTACACTAAAGAAAAACCTTCGGAAATTAGAGACTAAATGGAGAGAGAAAAAAACATCTGAACTCAGGGTTCAATATTTCTCAAGCCTTAAAACATACAAGGAAGCCATTAACAACACAAAAAGGCTATTCTACACCAAAACATTATCTAAGTCCATCAATAGACCTAGGGAACTTTTTGAGATTATTAAATCTCTAACTAAGGTTCCCGATAACACCCCTAATAAAACACCAATAGATCCACAACTCCTTGCAAACCATTTTGCCAATAAGCTCAAACTAAGCGCCCGTCCAAGCATTATCCTAACCTCTCCCACACCAAATTCCATCACTGAGTGGAGCTCATTCCATACAATCTCCAACAAACAACTGCTTGAGATTATATCAAACCTCAATACTACCACTTCACTACTGGACCCATGCCCGGTATCTTGGGTTAAAGCAACAAAATCCGAACTAGCTCCATACATCTTGAAACTGGTAAATCAATCCCTACTTCAAGGTTACATGCCAGATGATCTGAAATACTCGGCGATTCGCCCTTTACTAAAAAATAAAACCCTTAACAGTTCAGACCCATCCTCATACCGCCCCATTGCCAGCATACCTTTTTTTAGCCAAAATCATTGAAAAGGTAGCCCAGATACAACTCCAAGATCATATTGATACCAACTTCCCTTTGGATGAGTACCAGTATGGTTTCCGCTCTTATCACGGAGTAGAAACCTTACTCATATCCCTTCTTGATTCACTTATCCGAGGTATTGATAACACAAAGCAGACCTTCTTACTCATATTCCTTGACATTTCCTCAGCTTTTGACAGTGTTGACCATAATACCCTCTTATCTAGGCTATCACAACTAGGTTTGAAAGATACCACTTTGAACTGGTTTAAGTCCTACATTTCTAATCGCTTCCAATATGTCCATTTAGACCATTCCCCCTCACTACCATTCCCACAAGAACGTGGTATCCCACAAGGATCCTCACTCTCTGCATTACTTTTTAACCTCTATATACAACCTATTTGTGCAATCTTTCAACGTCACAATCTAAGATATTTTATCTATGCGGACGACATCATGCTGTTCGCTCCTTTAGACATAACTAACCTTAATTTCCTCAATATCGCCTCCTGCCTCTCTGAAGCTGAAAAATGGCTCCACTCTATCCATATGGATATTAATTACAAAAAGACTGAAGCACTCTTCGTAACAAGAAATACCACCTTCACCCCCCCAACTTCCATCAACATTCTGAACATTACTCTACCAGTCAAATCTGAAATTAAATACCTTGGAGTGACACTAGACAAAACCCTAAGCATGACTAATCACATAAAACAGACTGCCAAAACTATATTTTTCAAACTGAGAACCATACAGCAACTCCGACCCCTCATTGACATCAACGATTTCAGAACAGTTGTCCAGGCTCTCATTATGCCACACTTAGACTTCTGCAATGGCATCCTCCAAGGAACATCCAAAAAGAATTTACACATCCTTCAAAGAGCTCAGAATGTCACTGCTCGAATCATTGTTAAAGCTAAAATATTCGATCACATTTCTCCTATCCTATACGCTCTTCACTGGCTACCCATTTATAGTAGGATTCAATATAAAACACTTGTCACAACTTTTAAACTCATTAATGACCTAGCCCCATCACAGTTGGCAACTCTACTTCAAACCCCACAAGAAAACAGAACTAGAAGAAAAACTAACCTCAACATGCTACTAATTCCCATTGCCGTGACAAAATCAAAACAAATAACCTCCAACACTGCCTTTTCATTTTATGCTCCCAGCCAATGGAATAAACTGCCCCTAAACCTAAGAGAGATTAAGGATCTCACATCTTTCAGGAAGGAACTAAAAACCTACCTCTTTACTCAACACTATAGCAACCTACAACCTGAAATCAAATTTACTACACAAGAACATACAAATAACCAAACACAAGTTTACCCCACCTAAATCCAGACTTCATTTGAATATCCCCTCAAGTCAGCATCCTCCCAATATTGTACTTATGACTGCAAATAACTCTTGCTAACCATGTAAATAACTTGCCATTTTTGGTTCCTTGTAACATAGTTATGTTCCTTTTATTAATAGCTTACACACTGTTTTCCATGTATCATAGTTCTTATGTAATACTTAATGTTTAATGTAATGCAATATTGCACTGTTCTGCTGTATTGTTGTTTTAAGTTCCTTGTAAACCGCCCTTGATCTCTGGAAGGGGCGGTATAGAAAAGCACACAAATAAATAATAAATAATAATAAATAATAAAATCTGTGGTGCCGTCTGCAGGGAACGCCTGGCTGGTAAGGAGTTTAAGCGCGGCCCTAGCGCTTCGACAGAATATTGATGCAAATTAAACTGCAGCATGCATACTGATAAGGGAGAATGTAAGTCGAGACTGGTTTAACGTGATATACATATGAGAGGGGAGAACAAAGTTCAGAATCCAGAGAGCTTAGAAAACATTGTTAAGCAATATTACCTGAACCGGTAAAGTCAAGAACTGTTATATACATACGATTAGGAGAATTTCTTAAAACTTGATGGAGAGTAGAAAAGTCCGTCTTGCTGGCAAGGCGGAAGAAGTGAAACTGGTCAGCTAGGGGCGGGCCGGGGGTGGGGCCAGTTGGCTCATGCTCAGAAGGGCAAAAGCCCTTCTGAGCTATGGAGAGTACTTCCGTCTCGGCGCCGTCGGATGACGTCACCAATTGTGGCTGACTCATCCTGCTTGTCCTAGGAGAACACCTGTTACAGGTGAGTAACTACGCTTTCTCCAGGACCAAGCAGGAAGTCAGTCCTCACATATGGGACTCCCAAGCTTAAGGCTACCGGAGACCCTAAGCACAAAAATGAGCTCCCTCTAGCTCAGCAGCACAGAAGGAAGGAATCTTCACTGAATTATTACCCACCGGTAGCCCAACATCCAGGATGGAGGGTAGGAGTTGCTCAAACCTCGAAGAGATTTCGGAGGACTGCCTGTCCGAAAGCACTGTCCCTGCGGGACTCCCTCTCGAGGCAGTAATGGACCGCAAAAGTCTGGCTCGAAGACTAAGTAGCGGCCCGGCAGATGTCTGCCAATGGAACATAGCGGAGGTAAGCCACTGACGTAGCCTTCGCCCGAACACAATGAGCCGTGACCCGACTTTCTAACGAGAGTCCGGCTGCTCCATAAGCCCAAGCGATACAGTCAGCAACCCAGATGGACAGAGTATGCTTGGAGACAGGGAGCCCCAATTTATTGGGGTCAAAAGACACGAAGAGCTGAGCAGCTTTGCGGTGCTCCCGCGTACGGTCAAGGTAGAAGTTCAACGCCCTTCTACAGTCCAGGGTATGCAGGACCATTTCAGCTCGGTTGGAGTGTGGCCTGGGAAAGAAGGTCGGAAGTACCACCTCCTGATTGATGTGAAAAGGGGAGACCACTTTTGGAAGAAATTTAGGGTGAGTCTATAGGACTGCCCTATTTTTGTAGAACCGAGTGTAAGGGGGATCAGACACGAGGGCCTGTAGTTCACTTACGCGTCTAGCGGAAGTGAGGGCTATCAAGAATAAGGTTTTCCAAGAAAGAAAACGGAGAGGACAGGTAGCCATAGGTTCAAAAGGCAGACAGGTGATCCGCTGCAAAACCACATTCAGATCCCAGTCAGGCGCTGGCGGGCGCAGAGGTGGTTTAAGGAGAAGGAGACCTCGGAGAAACCTTGCCATGAGAGGGTCGTTGGAAAGAGGTCTGCCGTCCACTGGCACATGATGTGCTGAAAGAGCACTGAGGTGAACCTTGACGGAGTTGGACTTAAGTCCAAGATTAGAGAGGTAGAGCAAGTACTGCAAGACCACCGACACTGAGCAGGAGAAGGGATCCAGAGACTGCTGGGTACACCAAACGGAAAAACGACGCCATTTAAGGGCGTAGCATTTGCGGGTAGAAAGTCGCCGGGAAGCTAGGACGACCTCTTCCACCTCTGCCGGCAGTAGAAGGGGAGCAAGGACTACCCTTTCAGCAGCCAGGCCATCAGATGTAGAGATCTGAGGTTGGGGTGTAGCAGGGACCCTTGATCCTGTGTTAGGAGATCTGGTTGAAACCCCAGAGGGAACGGAGCCTCCACCGCCAGTTGCAGCAGGAGTGGAAACCACGGCTGTCTGGGCCACCGAGGAGCTATCAGGATCAAGGAAGCTTTGTCTCGGAGAACCTTGAAAAGAGTTCGAGAGATTAGCGGTATGGGAGGAAAGGCATACAGAAGGCTTTTCGACCACGAGAGCAGAAAAGCATCCGCCGCTATTCAGAGGGGGTGCGGCTGCCGAGAGCAGAAACGAGGAAGTTGCCGGTTGAGAGGACTGGCAAAAAGATCCAGCGTGGGGAGGCCCCACTTCAGAAAAAGTTTCTGAACTACCAAGGGATCCAGGCGCCACTCGTGCGGCTGGAGGATTCTGCTGAGTTTGTCCGCCAGGCAATTTTCTTGGCCTGGGAGATAAACTGCCTTGAGAAGAATGCCGCGGCTGACGGCCCAAGAGCAGAGCCTCTGCGCTTCCCGACAGAGAAGGAAGGAGCCCGTGCCCCCCTGTTTGTTCACATAGAACATGGCAACTTGATTGTCCGTCTGGACAAGGACGGACCGGCGAGAAGTCAGGTGGGAGAAAGCCTTGAGAGCCAGACGGACTGCTCTGAGCTCCAGGAAGTTGATCTGCTGCGCAGACTCCCACGAGGTCCAGAGACCTTGAGTACATGCCCCTTGGCAATGCGCTCCCCATCCCAGGAGAGAAGCATCGGTCATCAGTACTTGAGCAGGCGGAGGAGATTGAAAAGGCATTCCGAGTACCAGGTTCGGCTGATGAAGCCACCACTGCAGAGAAGAGGCCAGCGGGCCGGAGATCTGCACTAAGTCGGCGAGGCCGCCCGTGGCCTGTTGCCACTGCTTGCGAAGGCACCACTGAGCAGGCCGCATATTCAGGCGGGCGTTGGGGGTCACGTGGACGGTGGAAGCCATATGGCCGAGTAGTCTCAGAAAGCGCCTGGCCGAGACCAGAGACTGGCTGCGAAAACGGCTGGCTAGGTCCATGAGCCGCTGAGCTCTGTCGAGAGGCAGGAAAGCTCGCGCCTGAAGAGTGTGCAATCTTGCGCCGATGAACTCGAGATCTTGCGAGGGGAGCAAAGTGGACTTTGCGAAGTTTACGACAAAGCCCAAGTACTGGAGAAGAGTCACAGTGCGGTGCATGGCTTGTGTGACCTCTTGAGAGGACGATGCTCTGATGAGCCAGTCGTCTAGGTAAGGAAAGACATAGAGGCCCTGAAGCCGGAGATAAGCCGCCACCACCGCGAGACATTTTGTGAAGACTCGTGGTGCGGAGGATAGGCCAAAGGGCAGTACTCTGTACTGGTAATGATTTCCTGCCACCACAAACCTTAGGTATTGGCGGTGGCTTGGGTGGATGAGGATGTGCGTGTAGGCATCCTTTAGATCCAAGGAGCATAGCCAATCTCCCTGCTGGAGGTAGGGCAGAAGGATTCCAAGGGTAAGCATCTTGAACTTCTCCCTCACGAGGAACTTGTTGAGGTTGCGCAAGTCCAGGATGGGTCTGAGGCCTCCTGTTCTTTTTGGTATTAGGAAATACCTGGAATAAAAGCCTTGACCTCTCAGGTGGTGGGGCACCAGTTCCACAGCCTGTTCCTGAAGAAGACTTGCTAACTCCTGAAGGAGTAAGTCCCTGTGCAGAGGGAGTCGTGGAGGCTCTCCCGGAAAATAGGAGGGAGGGACCTGGTGGAAGTGGAGAAGATAGCCTTCTCGCACAACATGAAGCACCCAGGCATCTGATGTGATGTTGGACCACCTGTGGGCAAAGTGGACCAGCAGGCCTCCTGTGAGGGGGAGAGGCTGGACCAGCCGGCCTCCAGCTGAGGGGGAGAGGCTATGTCGATGAAGTCAAAAACCCCCACCCTGCTGAGCAGGGGCCGGTGGTGCAGGCTTGGGGGCTTGCTGCCTACGGGACCCGTTACCCCGTCCCTTGGCCTGCTGACCATGTTGGGGAGCTGAGGAGGCCTGATACTGAGGGTAGTGTTTATAGGCAGCCGCCTTCCTCGGGTAAAAGGACTTTTTTCCCGAGCCCTTCTTCTTTTGGGAAGGGGCAGAGGTCTTTCTAGAGAGCCTTGTTCTGGTGAGAGTTTCCGTCTCGATTTGCGCAGCCTTCTCAGCCATGGGCTTGCCAAATAGGTTCTCACCTCGGCAGGGGACATCGACCAACTTGTCCTGCACCCAGGGTTCAAGGTCAGACGACTGAAGCCAAGCCTGTCGGCGGGCACCGATGCCGGCTGCGGCCACTCGAGCCGATGCTTCAAAGCCATCATAGGCTGCTCGAGAAATGAACTTGGAGCATTCTCGAATTCCAGTGGACAAGGCTAGGAACCTCCGCAAAGGTTCCTCAGAAAGTCCAGCAGAGAATCCGGCTATCTCCTTAGCCAGGTCTCTAAGGTACATGCCCATGTAGAGCTGGTAGGTCTGGACCCGACAAGCAAGCATAGAGCCTTGGAAACACTTCTTACCGAGGCCATCCAGGTTGCGGGCCTCCCTGCCGGGAGGCACCGAGGAGTGCATCTTCTGGCTCTTGAGCCTATGCATGGCCGATTCCACCACCATGGAATGGTGCGGTAGCTGTGCTTTCTGGAAGCCAGGGCTCTTGCGGACTCGATAGATGGAATCGACCCGCTTGCTTAATACCGGCGACGATGCCGGACTCTCCCACATGCGGAAGAGTAGTCGTTCCAGCATGGGAGGAACCGGTACAGTAAAGTGCTCCTTCGCTGGAGAGTCATACTGGAGGGCGTCGAGCTCTTCGGCTCGAGGCTCCTCCTCGGGATTCGCAGGGAAGGCCAAGGCCTTGGCCATATCCCTGACGAAGTCCGAGAACCGGGCATCCTCTGGGGGGGACTGCTTCCGAGGTTCGGACTCAGGGGAGTCCGAGGGGACACACCGAGTCCAAAAGGAATCAGGTGACTCTTCCACTTCAGATTCCCAGGCCGACTCCGAGGAGGAATCGGTGGGGTCGGGTCGGGCGGGCGTAGGCGTCGGCGTCGACGACCTCGGTCCCGAACGGGAGGCCGAGGGAGACCTCGACCGAGGATCGACTCGAGCCCGCATGGACTCGAGGATCGGCTCGGTCTCCGGGGTCGACTTAGACGTCGACGTCCCGGTGGTCAGGGCAGAGGCGCCAGCGAGGCTAGCGATCAGTGCCCGCTGCTGGTCCATGAAGGCAGACAGTCTGCTCTCCAAGGCCGTCAACCTGAGTCCGACCTCAGGTGACCCAGCAGCCCCCGACGTCGGACCCCTCGGAGGCGAGTCCACGAGGACTACAGGACTTACCCGAGCAGGCGATTCCGATTCCAGACGAGGTCGCTTCGTGAGACGATCCTGCTCCAAAGACCCGGGACGGCTATCGGGGCTATGCGACCTGGCCCTCGCGGAACCAGGAGCGTCCACCGACGCCGTCCTCGCGGGTTTCGTCTTCTGATGATGATCCCCCGAGGGAGAACCTCTGTCGGAGGAACTCCGGCGATGCTCAGAGCTGGAGCCTCTGGACGCCGAGGCCTCCGACGAGGTCCGGGTACGAGTGGGATCTGTGAAGATTCTTTCCCGCTGATGCCGCCAACTCCGTAAGGCTTTGGAGGACATTTTGCTGCAGGCCCCACAGATCAGTTCCTCGTGATCTGGGCCAAGGCAGCGGAGGCAATGATCATGTGTGTCAGTGAGAGACATGTTTTTGTCACACTGAACACACCTTTTGAAGCCACTGGCAGCCATCGGGGGAAAAAGGGCCCCTGCAAGGTCAAAAGACCGGGCTGCCAGCGAAAAACCGAAAACGAAACTGACAAGAAAAATCAGAAAAACCGAAAAATAAGAGAAGGACTCGCAACGGCGTCGCGAGTCCGGGCAGGAAAGAGACCGGCGTCAAACCGAAGAAAAAATAGAAAATAAATGAAGAAAATCAACTTTTCTGCGGGGACTGGAAGACAACGTCTGTAGGGCTCCGCGGAAAAAAGAAGACTGGCTAAGATGGCACCCTTGGGCGGGAAGGGGACCGCGCATGCGCGCTGCAATTCCCAAAGGCTTTCTTTGAAAGCTGGGGAAAATTGCTCCGTGAGGGCTCTGTCGGCGCCGACGTCACCCATATGTGAGGACTGACTTCCTGCTTGGTCCTGGAGAACATAGAGCTCTTTAAATTAATGAATGGAGTGGAACGGTAAATGTAGATCGATTTTTTACACCATCAAAAAGTAGAAAAAGAGTAGGGGTCATGTAATGAAGCTACAATGTAACCTATTTAAGACTAATAAGAGAAAATATTTTTTCACTCAATGCGTATTCAAACTCTGGAATTCGTTACCGGAGGATGTAGTAAAAGCTGTTAGTGTAGCTGGGTTTAAAAAAAGGTTTGGACAAGTTCCTGGAGGAAAGGTCCATAAATCATTATTAAAGAGGACCCGAGAAATCCACTGTTTGCCCCAATACACCTTAGAGGAAAGGCAGAATAGAGGTGATATTATTAAGATGTTTAAATATCTCCGTGGCATAAATGTTCAGGGGGAGAGCCTCTTTCAATTGAAAGCAAGTTCTGCTACGAGGGGACATGGGATGAGGGTGACGGGGGATTTTATTTATTTTATTTATTTATTTAACAATTCTTTTATACCGCGCTATTACAATCAGTGCGGTGTACATTGAACAAGAACATACTACAATGCATACAAGTAACATTGAGTTTTACATTGAACAGGGAACTTCAACAATAGGACAACCGGGGGAACTATGTACAGATTAACTTAATGTTATATACAGTAATATGAAAATGGGATAGATTCAGGAGTGATTTGTGGAAATATTTCTTTACGGAAAGAGTGGTGGATCCGTGGAATAGTCTCCCAGTGGAGGTGGTTGAGATGAGGACAGTAACTGAATTCAAAAAAGCATGGGACAAACACAGAGGATCTCTAAAGGAAAAAAGGGGACTGTCGTAGTTGTTGATATGGAAGGACAGACTAGATAGGCCATGTGGTCTTTTTCTGTCGTCATATTTCTATGTTTCTATTGTGGAACCTGTGTTTCTTTTTGTGAACCTGCTACGTACTTGTGACCTGGATTGGCCACTGTTGTAAACAGGATACTGGGCTTGATGGACCTTGGTAAAGACCCAATATGGCAAATCATATGTTCTTATGTTCTTTTGGTTGATGTGAATGCACATTTTAAAAAGGCCGTTTATGTGGTTGCAAGGACATCCAAGTGAAAATGCTGAAAATCTATGTTAATATTAGAAGAGAGGGTGGGCACATGTAAGTCTGATGCAAAATCAAAATATCAACGTCCCCCTCACCATGGATGTTTGTTTTAAATCAAAGGCAGTGCAGGAATGCATGGGGATGGATATCCACGTGCAGTGTGAGTACTATTTCACAAATGTATACGTGGAAAAAGTAGACATGGGAAGCCCAGCAACCAGGGCGAGGCCATCCATAAAACAAACTAGGTAGTTGCCTAGGGTGTCAGCTTTGGGGGGGGCAGCAAGAGCATGGCATCCATATCTAAACAATAGACTCTGACAGCCAGGGAGGCATAAGGCTTAAGGTTTGCCTAGGGTGCCAATGTCTTGAACTAGCTCTGGGGCCAGCCCTGCCAGAAACTTACACATGTAAATGTCAGCAGTTACATGTGTAGCCTGGCCGTTTTGCAAACCTAGACATGCAGCTGCTCTAAACCAATCACAGAGGACTCACTGTTTGCCTCATTTCAATTTGGAGTGGGAAATAAGAAATGGGGGATTAAGGGGACTATCCTTCTTAATCCCTCCTATAAAGGAATGGCTGAAACAAGCACTTTTCAAAAACCTATTTGTGCCAGGGAGCAGGTATAAATCTAGAGATGGACAATTTCTGTCTTTCATGTGCATCCCCTAAATGAAATGGGGGATTCATATATTGTTTTTTGTTCCTTCAAAACCATGCCCCCATGTAACGTAGAGGCATGTTTGCTAAAGATTAACGTTCATTAATGAACGTTAACGTGTGTTAAGTGCTATAACAGCCCCTAGAAATGAATGGGCAAGAAAGCTAACAGAATGCTAAGAATAATAAGGAAAGGAATGGAGAATAAAACAAAGGATATCATAATGTCTCTGTATCACTCCATGATGCGACCATACCTTGAGTGCTGCATGCAGTTCTGTTCAACTCATCTACAAAAAGATATAGCTGAATTAGAAAAGGTATAGAGAAGGGTGACCAAAATGCTAAAGGGAATGGAAGGATATTCCTATGAGGAAAGGCTTAAAAGGTTAGGACTCAAGTTTGAAGCGGAGGGGAGATGATAGAGGTCTATAAAATAATGAGCGGGGTGGAATGACTAAATGTGAATTGGTTGTTTACTCCTTCAAATGTACAAAAATTAGGGGGCACGCAAAGAAGCTATTAAGTAGTCTAAGACTAAACGGAGAAAATATGTTTTCACTCGGCATGTAATTAAACTCTGTTACCAGAGAATTTGGTAAAAGCTGTTAATGTAGATGGGTTTAAAAAAGATTTGGACAAGTTTCTGGAGGAAAAGTCCATAAATCATTAATTATTAACATTTGTTATACCACCATGGGCACAGGAACTAGTATCATAGTGGTTTACAATAGAGTCAAAGGGCAATGATGGTCTGGGGAAAATTCCTTTCTCATCCCTGGTATAAGCAACAGGGAATATCTCTACCTTTTTGGATCCTGCCTGGTTCTTATGACGTGGATTGGCCACTGTTGAAAAAAGGATACTAGGTTGATGAACCTTTGGTCTGACCTGGTATAGCACATCTTATGTTCTTATGGCAGTTTGCCTCTGGCCAGTAGTTTTCATAATCTCCTTAACCCCATCCATGGACCAATCCCAGGATTATGGGAAGGTTTTCCGATTGCCCTTTTCCAGTCCATTCCCATTCTGTCAGAGCCCTTGTTGGACAATGAAAAAGAAAAGTACCTTCCTGGCCCTAAACACAGCAATTATTTCAAGTTGTGGGAGCAAACTCTTATTGTAGGGTCGGCCTTCAGAGCCACAGTGGGAAGGCCCAGAAGTTTTGTTTACCAGTTTGGGATGATGGTTTACAGCCAGGTTTGATAACTTATATAATAGAGTCATTTAGATGTAGAACCTATGCTGGACCTTTAATGCTGCCAGATAAACACTACAAACTTTCAAGAGTAAACAATTAGCACAAAAGGTACTTTATGAACCTGAATTCCTTATCTTCTTAACTCTGAGCTATTAAAATCTCAGTTTGGTCACTTGTTTCATGCTTATTCTCTTCTTTGCTGTTTGACAAAGCTGAGGACTACACTTAATCAGGATTTTCTCCATGTTTTTACCATTGCATTTTCAGAGATGCCAGTGAGTGGACCCCTCTCCACTGGGCTGCATTCAGAGGTCATATTGCACTGGTTAAGCTTCTAGTTCAGCGTGGGGCACAGGTGGATATACTGGATAAGTACAGTTGCACTCCTCTTCATCGAGCGGCCTGGAGTGGACACACGCAAGTAGCTGAGTTTCTCCTGCATCGAGGAGCCTTGGCAACAGCTGTCACTAAGGAAGGACTCAGCCCGCTTCACTGTGCTGCCGCCAGTGGGCACCTGCTTATTGTACAGGTCCTGCTGAAATGGGGTGCAAGGCTGGACAACTGCTGTGACAATAATGGGTGGAGCCCACTGCACTGGTCCGCCATCAACAACCAACTGCATATTATGGACCTGCTGATTCATGAGGGTGCCTGCCCAGACCTCAGCTGTGGTGGAAACATGACTCCACTACACATGGCAGCAGAGGCTAGAAAGAAGGAGGTGATGAAGTTCTTACTGGCAAAAGGGGCTTGTATAAATAGGAAAGATGGACTTGGAAGAACAGCACTCGCAATAGCATCCAGCACTGGAAATGAAGAGGTGCGACACATGTGGCTCGTTCTAAATGTTTTAGGGTGTAATTTTTATAGGCATGTTTCCTCCTTTGTGTGCCCCCTATGTTCAGTTCCATACATAAAATGTCCCAGATAGCATCAAATTAAGCTTGATCTCAGGTGATAAGTCACTAGCTGCTCCATGGTTCAGTTTATTTATTTGTTTTTTTGTATTACTTCCTTTCAACCAATCCAAAGTGATTTACATAAAGCTACCACCCACACTCTCGCTTCCTCTCAATAGGACAATTCCCTTCTGACAGATATCATTCCTGCATGCCACCCCACCATACCAACCAGCCTATCAGTCAAGAAAATGACCCAGTGTCCCCAAACACTTGATGGAACAGTTCATATCTTCCCAGCCTACTCACTGACTGGTTTAACAGCAGAAGCAAAGATAAAACTGAAGATGAAGTAGGGGTCTATGTTATTATAAGAAGGATAAAATAGACAGACTAGATAGTTCCTGGGGTCTTTGCAGTCATATTCTTTATTTCTCTGAAAGTACAAACATTTTATGTGGTTTAAAGCATTTTATTTATTCCTTCTCTTTAACAGATTGTCCAAATGCTGCTGGACATGAAAGCTGATGTATCACTAGCGGATAACCACAAGTGCACTGCCCTACACCGAGCAGCAGCTGCTGGTCATATGACTGTAGTGCAAGCACTGGTGGAGGGAGGGGCCTCCGTTGATGGCACTGATGGTACCAATCTGACTGCACTTCACAAAGCCATGAGAAATGGGCATGGGGATGTTGCAAATTATCTCCTAGACAAAGGAGCAAACATCAAAGCTTCAGGCTGGTTTAAGAAAACTCCCCTTCATCTGGCTATGGAAGAGGGCCACATCATTTTAATAGAGTCATTACTGCAAAAGGGAACATCCCTCCCCAAATGCTCATACTACTGTGAAATAGTCAAAGAATTAGCCTCCAAAGGGGTACCTAAAGAAGGGATGATTTCACTGTGTGCTACTGATATTGGAAAATTGCAATGTGACCTGAAGTTGGATTCTATTATTGTAAAGATCTAAATTCCCCAAAGAGGCATGGTGTACTGACAGAATAGGACGCCTGAGCTACACTGGGGATAGTTAGATATTTGCATGACAACAAGTGTTACCATTTACTCCATTAATATCTGAACTGCTGTAATACCTAAAACAGATTCCTCTCAGAGCAGATTAAGGGTCCCTTTTACTAAAGGACAGCAAAAATGAGCAGTTACCACAAGTTTGTTGCAAAACGTAACACATGATAACTGCAAAGCTACTGCAATAACTGTTGGGAGTGTGCCCACCATCTTTCTATATACAATATACTTACCGCAGGTTAACTGTATTGCAGATAACATAGATACACCCACAGAGGTGAAGTTAAGTGATCTGAGTTATCTGCTGCAGTAACAGTTATATGTTAACTGCATGGTGAAATTCATACCTCTTTCCCACCAAGTATATTGGGCTTTGCATTGTTAAGTTTAAGATATTTGTTTGCCATTATTTGTTCCCTACTGTTAAAATAGTTTAACCTACTCTCCAACTTATTGCATGTTTATTTAACCTGTTCCTTATCGTCCCTCCAGTCCAGTCCCAAACCTCTGGGTAATGAACCTCTTCCAGCAGCTTGGAGACTGAGCATGTCATCCTTTGATGACAGAAGTACTAAAAGAGCGAGCACCGCCCCTTCTCTCCAGTACACTCAGGGGTCTGTTTACTAAATGGCGGTAGTGGACTCCATGCGATTTCTCAATGGGGCCGCGGCTCCGATATCGCACGGAGTCCACTACTGCCAGTTAGTAAACAGACCCCTCAGTCTCCAAGCAGCTGGAGGTGGTGAGCCAGAGGTCTGGACTCACTGAGAACAACTAAGGAGTCTTTAGTTAGCTAGGTTTTGGGATTTTCTTTGTTTCTTGCAGTCTCTGGTTAGAGCGCTTTGATTTTTTTAGTGCAAGATAAGAAAAAAATGAAATAAGGACAACAAAAAAGAACAGAGGAGAATTTTGAATGGAAAAGGCCCCCCTCTCCCCTCCCCCCTTGAATCTAGTTGGTGGGGTGGTGAGCAAGAAGTGGGTTGTCCGGGGACGTGGAGCTCCCGATCCCTCGGAGGGGAAAGGAGCCGTTGACCACATTTGGTTGACAAGCAAGCACTTCTTCCACCCGGAGTCCCCCACAGTGCCGAAGCATTTCCAGCTGAGCACAAGTGAAGCAGCTCTCAGGCCGACAGTCGCCCAAGAGCGCATGGTTCAGAACAATGTATCCTTGAAGGATACTACCAAAAGAATGAAGTTAGGGCATATCAGCAGAGAGGTTCCAATAAAGACCAAAGTAGTCCAAATGCCCTTGAGTACAGAGCAGACAGAGCTTAAAGATTCCAAATTACCCCTGCCTACCGATAGCCAGATTAATATGAATAAAATACAGTCTCTAAAATGCTTGTATGCAAATGCTAGAAGTCTAAAAAATAAGATGGGAGAGTTAGACTATATAGCACTAAATGAGAGGTTAGATATGACTGGAATCTCAGAGACATGGTGGAAGGAGGACAACCAGTCGGACACTGTGATACCTGGGTACAAACTATATCGCAATGATAGAGCTGATCAAATTGGTGGAGGGGTTGCGCTCTATGTTAAAGAGGGCATGGAGTCACAAAGGATTAAAGTTTTGCAGGAAACAAAATTTGTTGTAGAATCTGTATGGATTGAAATTCCATGTAAAAAGAAGACGGCATTGGCAGTGGGGGTGTACTATCGACCGCCTGGCCAGAATTTACAAATGGATGATGAAATGCTCAAAAGGGAAGCTAACAAAAGTTACAGCACAGTAATAATAATGGGTGATTTCAATTACCCTGGTATTGACTGGGTCAGTGTCACGGCAGAACATGCTAGGGAGATAAAGTTTCTAGATGAAATAAATGACTGCTTCTTGGAGCAGCTGGTTCATGAACCGACCAGAGGGGAAGCCATTTTGGACCTAGTCCTTAGTGGAACACCAGATCTGGTGCAAGAGATAAGTGTGTTGGGGCCACATGGCAATAGTGATCATAGCATGATTGCATTTGACTTAATTAATGGAGGAGGGATGGTAAGGAAATCCACAGTACTACCTTTTAATTTTTGAAAGGGAGACTATGATAAAATGAGGAAAATAGTTAAGAAAAAACTAAAAGGAGCAGTTGCAAAGGTTAAAGACTTACATCAAGCTTGGGTGTTGTTTAAAAATACTATCTTGGAAGCCCAGACCAGTTGTATTCCACACCTTAAGAAAAGTGGAAGGAAGTCCAAAAAACTGCCAGCATGGTTTAAAGGTGAGGCCAGAGAGGCTGTTGTTGCCAAAAAAGCATCTTTCAGGAAATGGAAAAAAAAGCCAAATGACGAAAACTGGAAACAGCACAAGCACTGGCCAGTTAAATGCAAGGCATTGATAAGGCAGGCAAGGAGAGAATTTGAGCCTTTGGTTCGGGCTTCTCTTAAGGATTTGACCTTTAAGGTTGTATTCGTGGTGGCCATCTGCTTGGCATGCCGGATTTCTGAGCTACAAGTCTTGTCGTGCCAGGAGCCATTCCTTTCCTTTTCCAAGGAGAAAGTGGTACTACATCCTGTTCCTTCTTTCTTGCCTAAGTTGGTTTTGGAATTTCAGTGAATCAGGCAGTCTCTCTGCCGGTGTGGATGGATCTGGGAGGGGATCTCGTCGGCGTATATCCTCAAAGGGAAGGCTGGTGCCGATGGGATTGCGGGTGCATTCTACAAGAGTGCAAACAGCTTCTTGGGTGGAGTACAGCCGGTGGAGATTTGTAGGATGGCCACCTGGCCTCACTGCATACCTTCATGAAGCATTATCGTCTGGATGTTCAGGCCGCCGAGGATGCTTGTTTCGGTTCACTGGTGCTCTGGGCCGGTCAGCAGGTCCCTCCCATTATGCTTAACTGCTCTGTTACATCCCAGAAGTTGGGAACAGGACTGGACTGGAGGAACGATAGGAAGATGAAATTAGACTTACTTGCTAATTCTTATTCCTTGAGGAACTCCAGTCCAGTCCCGCATCCCACCCATTTCGCACTTGTCAGGATATTGGTCTGCGGCAGGTTGATAAGATGTGCTGTCTCACTGCAGTGTCTGAATTCGGGGCCCAGTTGGGTTACAGTAAGTTCTCTCACCCTGGGGGTGGGAGAGGAGGATCCTCTTCTCCGAGGCAGTGGGGGGGGGGGGGGGGACATTGTCTATAGCTCTAGTGAGAATGTTAGGTATTGTTATTCTTAACTACTTATTTGTCGCTCCTGTGAGTCTGCTTTGTCAATAGGGTACAGGAGAGAAGGGGTAGTGCTCGTTCTATTAGTACTTCTGTCAAAGGATGACATGCTGAGTCTCCAAGCTGCTGGAAGAGGTGCATTACCCAGAGGTTCGGGACTGGACTGGAGTTCCTCAAGGAACAACAGTTAGCAGGTAAGTCTAATTTTGTCTTATCAACTATGTTTCATGAAAAGTTCATAACGTTCTTGTTCTTTGTACACTGCTGTGACTTGTAGATACAGCGGTATAGAAATCTTGCTAAATAAATAAACCTTCAAATCTTACCTCTCCTCCACCAAGATTTTCATAATTAAACTCAACAAGCATGATCATCCCAACAACACTCCTCCCGTAACAAACCTTAAAACAGGTGTAATTGAGAAACATACATTTAAATATTAACTTCTGGACAGTTTCTCCAAATGGATTAGTTTTGCGCATACCATTTCAGACATGAACCTCATTTCTAAGCCAGGGTATGTGGAGTATGATCTCAGTCTCTCACATTTACTGCTAATTCTTGCATTATGCCAAAGAGAGCTTCCTTCTAGAGTTTGTAAGATGTAACATGTATGGGTAGTTTGTCAAGATGTGCTTGGAAATTCTTCTTTATCAAGCCTGCAGTTCCCAATATGATGGGAAAGATTTCTGTATCGTTATGTCACATTTTCTTGGTCTCTGGCTGCATTTCTTGGTACTTCAGGATCTTCTGCCTCTTCACATGATTCACAGAATAATCACTTGGAATGGACACCTCTATTATAAATGCCTTTCTGGCATTTTTCTACTTTACACTATGTTGGGTTTCCTTGCATCCAATTTCTTATCTGTCAGGTGATCATAACCTCTTCATTCTCTGTAGTTCTCTTAGAGTTGTGATCCCAGTGCTTTTCAGGGACAGTGATGTTGCAGTGTTTACAGAGTTTCCAATGGATGAGCTGTGCTACTTTGTCGTGCCGTAAATGAGTAGGGAGCGGGAATGTCCTGTGATATCAGCCCTTGCTGGAGGAGGCCTTTACATGCTCCGAGCCACAGAAGAGTCGCTCGGGCTAACCGAACGAGGTCGGCATACCATGGACTTCGAAGCCAAACTGGCGCCACCAGAATCACTGCGCTCGAATGCGTTCTGATCCGCTGGATAACCTTCCCAAGTAAAGGCCACAGAGGAAACACGGATAATAGGGCTCTGTCCAGCCACGGCTGTGCTAAGGCATCCATTCCCAGTGATCCGTGTTCTCTTTGGCGACTGAAAATGCATGCAGCTTTGGTGTTGGCCGATGACGCCCTCAGGTCCATTATCAGTTGACTCCATTTTTGTACAATCTTTAGGAAAACCCAAGGCGCTAACCCCCATTCACCGGGAGCCAGAGTATGATGCCTGAGAAAATCCACCCTCACAATGGACGTGCCCGCACTGTGCTGTGCTGACAGGGCTAGAAGATGCTTTTCTGCCTAGTGAAAGACGATGGCTACTTCTTTGGCTACTCCCCAGCATGTTGTTCCCCCTTGACGGTTGAGATAAGTCCCTGTCGTGGCATTGTCAGAGAGGACGTGAACTGCTTGGTGACTAAGTAGTGGGACAAATTTCCCCAAGGGAAGACAAACTGCTCTGGCCTCCAACCGCGCTTCGCGCGACGACCACGTGCCCTGAGCAGTGCAACTTACCCCATGAGCTCCCCACCTGGAAAGCCTCGCATCGGTTGCTGAACCCAGTGACCAATGGGACAGAAGCGCTCATTGTAAGCTTCGCAGGTGTGCTCTGGCCCACGGAACCATGTCAATGGTAGCCGCCATGGATCTTAGCACTTGCAGATAATCCCAAGCGTTCGGACAATTCTGCTGGAGAAATCCGCGGATCTGAGCTGAGAGCTTGAGGAATCTCTCGCAAGTCAAAAAGACTCTGCCTTGAACTGCATCGAACCGCGCCCCGAGAAACTCCAGGACTTGGGAGGGTTACAGGGTGCTTTGTTCTAGATTGACAATCCATCCGAGACTTTCGAAGAAAGAGACTACCTGGATCACTGTGTCGTAAGCCTCCAAGAGGGAGCCTGCCCGCATGAGCCAATCGTCAAACTACGGATGTACTCTATTCCCGCGGCTGCGCAGAGCTGCTGCTACTACCACCATGACCTTGGAAAACATGTGAGGCGCCGTGGCGAGACTGACTGGCATGGCACAAAACTGAGGTTGAGAATTGGTCGACACGGGCCTCCTTTTTGGGTACCACAAACTAAATGGAAGAATGTTCCGTCCCTCGTTCGGCAGGAGGAACAAGGAATATTGCATGCAGGAGAAGAAGACGACGCACCGTAGTTATGATAGCGGCTCTTCTCCGGGGAGCCCCACCCGGAGAAATGATGACGTCCCCTCCCCTGAGGCGGAGTAGGGTTCCCTGTTCTTCCGGGCTCCTGGAAAGGACCGAGGTCTTTGAGCAGACTGAATTGATGACGGTAGGAGTGCCAACCTCCCTGGTCGATACCAGCAAGGGTCCCGGAATCTAGGAGTATGGCGAAAAGATGGAGCAAATGCTCTGAAGGAGCGCTGTCCCGAGGACTTTGGTTTATCTTCCAGAAGGCGCTGATGCTTGACTGCACCCAAATCCTTGACCAGCTTGTCCCGGTCCTCGCCAAAAAGAAGCCTTCCCTTAAAGGGAAGCTTGTATAGCCGCGCTTTGGAGGCAACATCAGCCGATCACTGGCACAACCATAGCCAACGCCGGGCTACGAGAACTGCTGCAATTGAGCGGGCAGAAAGATGTAGCCAGTCGTAAAAAGCATCCACCAGGTAAGCTGTGAGATATTCTAAGTGGTCCAATGCCGGATCCTCTGGCAAACACTAAATCCAACGGAGCAAAGCTTGGGCCCCTAGACCGCCACAGATTGCGGCTTGGAGAGACAGCGTAGAGGCCGAAAAGGCGGTCTTGAGGAGACTTTCTATCTTGCTGATCTCGCAGAGCTGCTCCCCCTTCCACCGGAATGGCGGTATGCTTGGTGACTCCAGCTACGAGCGCATCCCCCTTTGGATATGCAAGCCATCTTTCTCTATCTGTGGGAGACCAAGATAGAGCTGCCCGAGATGGCGAGCTGAAGGCAAAGAAATGTCCGGCAACTCCCATTTCTGAGACACCATTTGCTGTAGCTATGTTGGAAAAAGCAACGATCGAGAAGGCTTACGAATGCCCTTCAGAATGGGATCAGGTTGTGACTGTAAGTGAGAATGAAGCGTAACCAGAGGGTCAGCCAATCAAAGTGCCTCCACCACCTGAATAATCAAGGCTGGCAAATCATCTTTGCAAAAGAGATGAATATCGTGCGCCTCACCTTGACCGTCAGCAGAGGCCGCGGATGTCAAGTATTCTCCATCCTCCCGCCCAGAACTTTCCAGATCAGAGGGTAAATTCTTCTGTGGGACCCCTGGCCATGTCTCCGAGTTGGCTACAGTGCCTTTGTCTTTAGGTGGTAAAGCACTGCGAGGTCACTTCCACAAAGATGTGACCGCGTTTCCTATGGTAGGAGGCGTGAAATGATCCCCTGATCCCAGTCCTGACGCTTCCGAGTGCCAGACGGACCAAGTCTGCCTAAAGAGTGAAAGAAAAATGGGTATCTGAGCATGGAGAAGACACTTCACTGCAGAGGCCGTAGGTTGAGGGTAAAGCCAAGGAAGCTCTGTGAGGCCTTCCACCAGCGGCGCTGCACACGGGCTTGCTAAGATAGCAGAGGCCGCAGGAGTAGGATCCCTAGCAGAGGGCCCGGATGCGGATGATGATTCCTTCTGGTGAGAGGAACAGGCTGTAGATACCCTGTCTTTGAGGTCCTTTTGCTTCTTGCTGCAAACTATGCAGCGCTGTGATGACGCAGGCACTTGCGTTGCTTAAAATTGCCTCATGCAGCAAAAGAGTTCAAAATTCAGCATGAAAGGCTTGTAAGGAGTTCACAATTAAAATGGAGCTTTGGAAACGCAAAAAGAAAATACAGCTGAGAAAAAAAAAGGATCGCGATGTCAGCCATGCGGGAGGAAAATGGCCGCCGCTGAGGAGAAAAAACCCCACAAAAACTTGCCCCCGTAAAAGCACAGAGAAGGAACACAAGCTCTGCTAAAGAGAACGTGCTGAACTCCAAAAAGCTACCCCAGGGTCCATTGAAGGCGAATCTACGATCCAGCGAGCAAAAATTGAAACGGACGCATGGAGTTCAAAAAGCTGTGCGATCTCCCGATGCGCCACTCAAAATGAGGACCTGTGCCCTTCCGTTTCACTGGTAAGCTGCGGCGAATGCGATGACACTAAAAATAGGTGTCTGAGCAATCCCCCGATGTCGTGTCCCCTGCCATGCAACTAGACCCAGGTAAGAAGCTGGTGAGACAGTGGAGGCGGGGTGGGGGGGGGGGGCTCTTAAACCGGCTGAAGAGCACAAACTCACAGTTAGACGATTTCAGTGCTGCACGAAGGATTAGGTCAGGCAGAGAACTGCAGAGTGCAATAATGGCAATCCTTTACTCTGGGTAAGGCAGGCCCTCCTGGCCAGGAGCCCAAATCACCCCCTTTAGTGACGGGAGCTCCACTGATCTTCTAGACCAGGAGCTCACCGGTAGTGCAGCCTGACTGGGAAATCCAGGGGATCACCTCAAGTGTGCCCTGGAACCTCCAGTTTCCAAAAATGACCTCTTGATTAAGAAAAAACTCAGAGAGCTAAGGAAAAAACACCATCATCTGCTGGAGACAGAGAAATACTGGCTAGAACTACTAGGGGGACACCTATACCAACCAGAGCCTGACCAATCACAGCTCTGGAGTTTTTCTCTGTCTCCAACATCTGCTGGCAGGGGGACATAACCCGTTTGTCTGGACTGGTCTAGCAGTATGAACTGGAAATCTGTTTTGCCAGTTTTTTCAGTGCTCGCTGTAAATCATCTTGTCCATAATCGTTCTGGACTGCAACTATCAATCTTTGCTTTATATGTATATAAGTGCCTGCTCGCTTTGCAGGTGAAAGAATGTACTTTTTATTTATTTATTTATTTATTTAGGCTTGATATACCACCCAAGACCGAGGTATCAGGGCGGTGTACAATAAAAGGCAGCTGTGGAAAAGCAAAGAGAGAAAGGAACGCCATTGGATAATAGGAAAGAGTAAGAGAGAGAAAGAGAGAAAAATAGAGTAGAGTCTACAGAGCTAAACACAGGGACATGGGGAGGGAAGGGAGACAGGGTGTGGGAGTTGAATGTGATGTGGGAGTCAGGAGTTGAGTGGCAGTTGGATGTAACGTGAGGGGCATGAATTGGTATGTTGATGATTCTTTGAGTTTTTAAGGCCATCAGGATCTATGTTTTGATCTGACTGCTGCTTCTCTTTGCTGACCCTCAGAAACTGCTGCCCTAGGTAATCACTTGGTCTTACCGAAAGGTTCGGACAGCCCTGTTTCTGACCCCTTTCTATGCTATGCAGTTAACATGGGAATTAGCACATGCTAAGCTGTCACATTAATTGTTAGCATGGCCATGTGCTAACAGCACACTCTAATTCCCAGGTTAACTGCTTAATGCACTTCAGTAATATGGCCCCTAAGAGACAATAAAGATTTGTTCCTCCAGTACCTATCAGAACAGAATTTTCTCAATGAACCAAGTAAGCTATCAAGAGACAAATGATTCACTTCTTCATAGGTTGAACAGTATCCAGACACCTGTTTCATCATCTCCTAGAACAGAGGTACTCAAATCCAGTCCTGGAGGGCCGCAAACCAGTCAGGGTTTTGGGATATCCCTAATGAATACGCATGAGATAGATTCAAATACAATGGAGGCAGTGCATGCAAATATATCTCATGCATATTCATTAGGGACATCCCAAAAACCTGACTGGTTTGCGGCCCTCCAGGACTGGATTTGAGTACCTCTGTCCTGGCAGATCAAAGTCTATAGGAATAATAAAATACTTATCTCCTAGCAGATAAAATAAAAATTAAATAATATAATTAGATAAATTAGATAAATGTGTCCATATATAAGGGATTTGTCTCTAAATTGATTAGTCTGCAAGTATAAAGGAGTCAATATTCAGCGGCACTGTTATACATATACAGTCAAACCTCGGTTTTCGTATGCCCTGGTTTTCGTACGATTCGGTTTTCGTTGATTTTTTTCATCAAGATTGTGTTTCGGTTTTCGTACGTTGTCTCGGTTTTCGTACAGCATTTTACCCCCCCCCCCGTACCTGCCATGGATTAGCGTGAGCCAGCGATCTCCCACGGAGCTTGAGCCAGCGATTCTGGCGGGACCTCTGGGGAGCCGAGGAGTTCAACGCTCCAGCGTGGCCTGCCCGAAACTGCTTCCTGCCCCGGACTCTCCCCCGATTGACGTCTGCCTGCTGCCTCTTCCCCTGCACATCCTTGAACCGGGACAGGAGCTGGTGACCGAATCTGCTTCTCCTTGGCGGCCCAGTCTCCCGCCGGGGCCCCTGCCCTCCCGATTGGATTCTGGGTGTCCTGCAGGCCTGCACACGCGGCCTCTCCTTGAAACCTTGCAGTCTGCAGCTGCAGGCTCCTGCTGGCACAGCCCCACGCTGTTCTCTGTCTCTCACCTGTGTCAGGCTGCTACCTTAGGGGGGCCGGAGGCAGCCTAAGACTCTCTGTCCCACTGGTTTCTCAAACTGCCTGCTGCTTGGCTGACACTGCCTCTCCACCTCTCCCGACACTGTGTGTATGCCAACAAAAGTCTTCAATAAAGGTAAAAGTGATGTTACATGCTCATTTATCCATTTCATTAGCATTTATATGTATTTCTCATTGTTTTCTGTATGTAAAAAGATAGTTATTCTCTATAAAATGTATTTTTTTTTGTCAATAATTTTTTGGGTGTCTGGGAACGGATTAATTGAATTTACATTATTTCTTATGGGAAATCTTGCTTCGGTTTTAGTCCGTTTCGGTTATAGTCAGACTTTTTTGAACGGATTAATCATGAAAACCGAGGTTTGACTGTAAGTGCCATTGAAAGGACTATTCAGCAGCACTATCCAGATAGTACCATTTAGGATTTGATCTGAACACCTCGGCACTATCCAAATAGTGCTGGGGCAGTCTGGGGACTGAGTGAGAAATATTCAGCGCCACAGTATGGATAGCTTAGGACAACAAAAAACTGTCCAAAGTGGCTATCTATAGCATAGCACTAAAAATCACCACCATATAGATAGCCGCTGGCACTCACTGTACTATCTGGATATTCAGCACTAACCACTGTCTAGATACAGGCACTGAATATCCTGTTTCTACTTAGCCAGGGCAGCCACTGTTTAAAAAACATTGAAGGCTGCTGCTAAATATTGACCCAAAAGGGTTAACCAAGATTATATGAAAAGCAAATTATCCATTATTATATTATTATACTGTTTTATATTATATGATTATGCTGTATTAGTTTTACTAAAGAAATAAGGTGAAATTTTACTTACCGTTAATTTCCTTTCCTAGAATACTGCTAGACCAGTCCAGCCAAACGGGTTGTGTACCCCTGCCAGCAGATCCTGGAGACAGAGAACTCTACCAGAGCTCTAATAGGCTGAACCCTCGTGATGCTGCTGAGGTGATGAGACTGTACCCCAAGGGGTCTCCCTCAGTATTGTATACAAGCTGAACTTCATTATAACTGAACAACTAAATACAGCCAGTCAAGCCGAACCGGCTTCAACTATATACAAGGTGCTAAAAGCATTCCCAGAAACTGAACGCTGCCCAGAAGGAGGAAGGGACCAGAGGCTCACTTGTCAGGCCTCCGGAATGAAATCAAAAAGGCAGGAAATAACGGCGGCTCCGCTGCACCAGCAGGACTGTGACTAACAGCAGGGTGGGTCCTGGACTGGTCTAGCAGTATTCTAGGAAAGGAAATTAACGGTAAGTGAAATTTCACCTTCCAATTCATACTGCTAGACCAGTCCAGACAAACGGGCAATACCCAAGCTACCGACCTCTAGGGTGGGTCCAAAGCCGCCGAAAGCACTGCCGTGCCAAAACTCATTTCCTGTCGAGCCTGGACATCCAATCGATAGTGACGGACAAAAGTCGATAAAGATGACCAAGTCGCCGCCCCGCAGATGTCCAGAAGCGCCACATGGGAACGCTCGGCCCAAGACGTTGCCTGAGCCCGCGTGGAGTGTGCTCGGAGCCCTACAGGCACCGACTTTCGCTGAAGAATATAGGCTGCCTCAATAGCTCCTCTTAACCACCTGGCGATAGTAGCCTTAGAGGCTGCGAACCCCTGACGGGAGCCCGCAAAGAGGACAAAGAGATGATTCGTCTGCCGCAAAGAATTGGTGACTTTAAGATACCGACAGAGGACTCGTTTGAGGTCTAACGCACGTAGGTGATGCTGACGACCCGCACACTGCTCTTGAGAGAATGACGGCAAGAAGAGAGGCTGATTGACATGAAACGGAGTAACCACTTTGGGCAAAAAGGATGGAACTGTCCGAAGAGTTACACCCTCCGACGAGAAAGAAAGATAGGGATCTCAACAAGAGAGCGCTTGGAGCTCGGAAATGCGCCGTGCCGAGGTTATGGCCACCAGGAACACCGTCTTTAAGGTTAAGTCTTTGAGCGAAGAGGCCCGTAAGGGCTCAAACGGCGAAGCCACTAAGGCCCGGAGGACAAGGGCGAGGTCCCAGGACGGCAATACTGGATGGCACGGAGGCCGCACGGACTTAACCCCTCTGAGAAAACGCGAGACATCAGCATGCGAGGCGATAGAACGCCCCAAAACCGGACCATGGAAACATGTGATAGCCGCCACCTGAACCCGAAGAGTTCCGAGAGCCAGGCCCTTGTCAAGGCCGGCCTGGAGAAATGCCAGAATGTCCGGAACGCCGCTACGCCAGGGAGACACCCTGCGCTGTGAACACCATGATTCGAAAAGACGCCACACCCGAGCATAGGCTAAGGAGGTGGAAGAACGCCGCGCCCTAAGCAAGGTGGACACCACGCTAGTCGAATATCCCTTGCGAACTAGCCTGCGGCGTTCAAGAACCAAGCCGTAAGCGAGTAAGGAGCCGTGTCTTCCATGGCAATTGCAGAAGCACCGGAAAGCCCTGCAGCAGCAGAGGCGCTGCTCGCGAAAGTCGGACGAGATCCGCATACCACGGCCTGCGAGGCCAATCCAGAGCTACCAGAATCACCGGCCCGTGATGCTCCCTGATCCGTTGAAGAATCTTGCCGACCATGGACCACGGAGGAAAGACATACAGAAGGAGTCGAGTCAGCCACGGCTGCGACAATGCATCTATCCCGTGCAACCCGCTGTCCTTCCATCGGCTGAAGATCGGTGCTTTGGCATTCTCCCACATCGCCATGAGATCCACCGCCGGCTGACCCCATTGTTGAACAATCAGCCGAAAAGGAGCCGACGCCAGAGCCCATTCTCCGGGATCCAGCGTATGGCGGCTGAGGAAGTCCACTTCGATGTTGCTTTTCCCCGCAATGTGTTGCGCTGAAATGGCAAGTAGATGCTGCTCCGCCCACGGGAGGAGGAGCCTCATTTCTCTTGAGAACCCCGGACTTTCCGTGCCCCCTTGGCGGTTGAGATATGCCACCATCGTGGCATTGTCGGAGAGAACGCGAACTGCCTGACGGTGTAGGACAGGTAGGAATCTCCATAAGGCTAAGCGAACCGCTCTCGCCTCGAGGCGATTGATGGACCAGCGGGCCTCCTGAGGTGACCAGACCCCCTGTGCTGCGTGCGTGCGTGCCACAAAACGCTCCCCACCAGGAGAGACTGGCGTCCATCTTGAGAAGCAGCCAGCGCGGAGACTCCAAGGGAACCCCCTGGAGAAGGTTGCGTGCCCGGAGCCACCAACGAAGGTCTAGCCGTACCACCGGCGGCAGTGGAAGTCAAACCTGATAGTCCTCCGACACTGGCGACCATCGCGATAGGAGCGCCCTCTGCAACTCGCGCATATGCGCCCTTGCCCAGGGCACAACATCGATGGTCGCCGCCATGGACCCCAGAAGCTGGAGGTAGTCCCAAGCTCGAGGCGCCTCTCGCCGCAGGAATCGCTGGAACTGATCCACAATCTTTCTGAAGCAACCTTGTGTAAGCATCACCCGCCCGCGGCGAGTGTCAAACCGAGCACCCAGAAATTCGAGGTCCTGAGACGGCTGGAGGCAGCTCTTGGAGTGATTGATCACCCACCCCAGGCTCTCCAGGAAAGCCACTACGCGGGCTACCGTCTCGTGAGCCTCTGACAGAGAGTCTGCCCGAATTAGCCAATCGTCCAAGTAAGGATGCACTCGGACCCCCTGTTTGCGTAAGGCCGCTGCCACAACCACCATTATCTTGGAGAACGTCCCTGGCACTGAGGCTAACCCGAAAGGCATGGCTTGGAACTGAAAATGTCGGCCTAGAACTGCAAATCTGAGGAATCGCTTATGCTCCATCCGGATGGGAATATGAAAATAGGCTTCTGCGAGATCGAGCGACGCCAGAAATTTGCCCCTGCGCACCACCTGGATTACAGAACGTAACGTCTCCATCCGAAAATGAGGAACCCGAAGGTTGCGGTTTACTCCCTTGAGGTCTAGAATAGGACGAAAAGAGCCATTTTTCTTGGGCACCACGAAATAAATGGAGTACCGACCTGTCCCTGCTTCATGTGGCGGGACGGGACAAATGGCGTTCAAGAGAAGCAGGTGCTCGAGAGTGGCCTGGATGACCCGGCGCTTCTCGGGAGAACCTGCCGGAGAGACTAGAAAGGCCTCGGGGATCGGGCGAGAGCACTCGAGGGAATAACCCCGAGAGATGCTGTCGAGAACCCAAAGATCGGAGGTAATTCGCGCCCACTCCTGAGAAAACAATGCCAGCCGACCTCCTACTGGTGGCACAGACCGGAGTGGACCTAGCGCCCCGTCAGCGGGAGGACCTCGCAGTCCCTGAGAACTTTCCCCCCGCAGAGTAGGAGTCGGAACCTTTCCGGGCCCCCCGAAAGGACTGGTTTCCTCTTCCAGAGAGATTAGGCTGAGCAGGCGGCAAGGAAGGTTTGAAGGAACGATACCTCCTGAAGTCCCTACTTCTGGAGAAACGGCGAAAAGATTGTGCTCGAGAAGACCTGCGAGATGAAGCCCGCGGCCTATCCTCCGGTAACCGTTGGGGCTTAACCTCCCCAAGATCCTTCACAAGCTTGTCCAGCTCCTCGCCGAACAGAAGCTTACCCTTGAAAGGCAACTTAGAGAGTCTGGACTTGGAGCTGACATCCGCCGCCCATTGACGAAGCCACAGCCAACGCCTTGCTACTGTCACGGCTGTCACTGATCGAGCTGAGAGGCGCAACAGATCATAAAAGGTATCGGCCAAGAAGACTCCAGCCGACCAAGAGAGGAATCCTCTGGCAAACGCTGGATCCAGCGCAACAGCGCTCGGGCTGTGAGCCCCCCGCATACTGTCGCCTGCAGAGCCATGGAGGACGCGGAGAAAGCCGTTTTCAATAGGTTTTCCACCTTCCGGTCCTGCGGATCCTTGAGTGCCGCTCCTCCCTCCACAGGGATGGTGGTATGCTTAGTAACTCCGGAAACCAAGGCATCTACCCTAGGATACATGAGCCACTGCTCCAGAAGCTCCGGCGGCCAAATATATAGCTGCCCTAGGCGACGAGCGTTTCGCAATGGCTTGTCCGGAGAATCCCATTCCCGGGACACCATTTGCCGCAATTCGGTAGGGAAAGGAAAAGCCTTAGAGGGCTTTCGAATGCCCTGCAAGATGGGGTCCGCCTGAGACTGAGCTTGAGAGGCTTGAGGTTCCGCTGGTGCGGAAAGATGAAGTGCTTCCGACACCTGACTGATGAGGGTGGACAACTCCTCTTTTTGGAACAGCCGGATATCCTGTGACTCCTCCGGCCCGGGAACAGAAGAATCTGATGCAGAATACTCCCCATCTTCGCGCCCAGAGAGATCCTCGGACTCTTCCTCGGAAAACCCATCCTCGCCAGGGTCGCGATCATCCTCCATAAGCAAGTGCAATGACTGAGACGTACGTTTGCGAGCTACCGTACTCTTAGAACGCTTACGGCCAGAGGAAGCAGCCAAGCGCTCAGGTGCCGCTGGCTGCTGTCCCACCGAAGGAGCCGAGGATTCAGCTCACCATAAGGCCCATGCCTGGCGGAAAAGCAGGAGAAGTTGGTCCTCGGAGGGTGAGCCAGGTGCCAAGGAGCTCCTGGCAGCCGGAAAGACCCCCGTAGGGGCTCCCTGCAATGTGGGCACCGAAAAAGAAGTTAGCGGACCCTCCAACGCAGGCAATTCAGGAGCCGTGGCTTCCTGAGCTGACAAAAACGCTGAAGACTCCCCTGGGTGCGCCAGACAGGATGCGCATTGTTGATTTTTCAGCTCCTTCTGCTTCCTGTTGCACACAATGCACCTAGGACCAGAAGAAGGCATTGTGTGTTCAAAACAGTGAATTTAATTTTTTTTTTTTGTTCTTTTCCTGATCACTCCTCTTTATAGGTCTCAATCCCAGGGAAAATCCCCTTTAAGGAGGTGGAAGAGACAGAAGCAAACACAGCAGAGCAGAGCTGGGTTTCCCTCCAAAAATCGGAGCTCCGGGGAAAAACAAAATGGCCGCCGGAAAAATAAAAGTTAAATAAACACTCAAAAAAGCAGCAACTTTGCTAAAAAAAAAAAAGGGCAGAATCCAGCCCCCCAGACAAGGATTGACCCCTCTGCCAAAAATGGGGCAATTCTGAGACCATAAAAATTCGGCGGATTTGGACCCCTCAGGAGCTTCAGCATGCATAGACAAACAAAAGCTGTACTCACAGATGCCAGCCAGTGCAGGGATTCCAAGGGCAGGATCAGGAAAATAACATCTGATGCCAAAAGAACACTAACTCAGAGGGAATCCCAGAGTGTTAGTGAGCCCTTCTTCCAGCCAAGGCTGCCCTCATGGCTAGCTGCTGGGAATGCCTTCAGTCAGCGAGCGTCACTGTTTCTGTACAGGAGCTCAGCTGAAACACCCTACCAATAGAGGGAATCACTCCCACAGGAGAGGAGCCCCCGAGCCTTGCCCCGAAATAGGGATATTAATACTTCTTCCAAAAGGAGCAAAACAAAAAAGCTACCAGATCTGCTGGAGACAGAGAAATACTGAGGGAGACCCCTTGGGGTACAGTCTCATCACCTCAGCAGCATCACCAGGGTTCAGCCTATTAGAGCTCTGGTAGAGTTCTCTGTCTCCAGGATCTGCTGGCAGGGGTACACAACCCGTTTGTCTGGACTGGTCTAGCAGTATGAATTGGAAAGGCTGTTTCTTTTTTTCATTTAAATCTTCCTCTTGAGAATAATTGAAAATTACAATCTCAGAAATTCAAGGAGAGTATATTCTCCATAAAATATAATAGGAAAATGCGAAACTTCGTAGAACCCAACTTCTTAAGGCCCATCTGCTTATTTCATATTTGCACACCCCAAATTATCCTCACAAATGGTTTTATTCAGCATTAATCTTCCCAGACACTAGCATATAAGACTAATTTAACATGGGACTAAGCCACCTTTCCCTATACCAGTTAAGAAATGGTCTCCACACTCATTAAACCCTGATATTTGTCATTAGCACGGATGGCGATAAGTTCCATTGACAACATTTTCCACTTGAAAAGACAGCTTATCCAGTGACTGCCATTACAAAGCCACATTTCTTCTAGGTGCACTGTTGGTGGTGTGCATCCTTTCCTTTTGGGAAAAATACCCAGAACAGACAAACCTAACAACATTTTAAGCGAATCATAGTGGAAAAAAAGCCCTGTATAGTTACGTACTCCAAATATTACATCCTTTAATATATTAATGTATTATCATCAGGCAAGTCCAGCACACATGGTAGAAAGAATCCAACCCTCTGCATCCCTTCTAGCACCTATCAGATGATCTTAATCACATTATTTGTAGTCCAACCGATGGCATAAGATATTGTATCATTTTCTTTCATGGTTATACGAAAACTTGTTCTAATAGATCTCGGTCATCTTTAGTTATTTCCCAGCCAGTATCAATTACCTACACTTGTTTGAACTTTTTGGTAAGATCTCTTTCCTCTTCCATTATTATTTGATAATGCTCTGGAAGAAAAACATCTAACCATAAAGACTCTACAGCTGCAATTATCTGAATATAGGCAACATAATTTAGGTCAAATGTATTTATTGAATGGAGAAAAAATTACTCCACAGAATAGCTGACTCGCATATGCGAAGTGGCATTTTAGAAACAGCGTCCAATTACAATCTGGAACATCCAGGGTAGAGTGTAAGAGGAAGTTATTCAGGATTACCCATCCCAGAGGACGAGACCCAAACCTGTCAGGTTTATTGTCAGTAGCAAACAAATAAATAAATATATTTATATAAATACTTGATAGGTCTAGGAGTAATTGCTATGTCCCACTTTTCCCAAGATTCTATTGGTCCATCTGGCAAATAAACCACGTGATATAAAGGAACCAACCCTGTGTTGTATATAAATTAAGACTTTAATGCGGATAGAGAAATAGTGCAGATATAGGATAAATTTGTTTTCTGAGGTAGTAAAGCTAGGTAGCCCTATGATTACAATTACCAAGATAATTAATCACCTTTTTATCAACCAATGTCATTGGTTTGCTCTGCACTCAGACGTACAGTACATATCTGTCTATCTAAGCTAGACCCAACCTCGGGGGAGAAATGAAGGACCAGTACCTTAGCTCTTGCCAGAACACTTGTGGCTGGGTCCAAGAAGTCGTCTCAGGAATGGCACGAAGTCCAAAGTATGGCAAAGATCCATCAGCTACAGGCAGTAGAACCAAGCCACGTGATAACACCAAGCTTCAGGTCTGTGGGAAAGATTCATTCCTTCCCAAAGTTTGTTCTTGTTCTTAGCACACTATCTTTTAGAAAGAGACAGACTGGCAAGCAAAGCACTTGCAGGGTAGAAAAAATGGCAGAGCTGAAAGGTATCTAAAAGTGTGTAGTCCTCTCGTCCCTCCAAGCACTGTGTAAAATTCTTTATCCTGACCTCCTCGTCATGGCACGATGATTGGCTGGTCTCAGATACTGTATGTCATCTTCAGCAAATCCTGTAACAGTGGTCAGGTGCTGGTATGTAGGTGCATACATTGTTGCAAATCCTAGGCCCAGTGGCACAGTCTCTGGATGAGAGTGAGTTCTTTAGCACATAGTCATAAACAATAGCTCTGCTGTCTAGTACATAACTTGCGGAATTGCTTGATTTGCTGGTTTCAAGCTGAGTTAGAGCAGAAAAGGATTCCATCTTGTTTGGTTCAGAACAGCCCCATCTTGAAACAGGAAGCCATTCTGTTTGGGTCAGGTTTTAGTTTCTGAACAGGCACCAGCCCTACAAGATCATGCAGAAAAACACTTGGGATGTCTGTGTTTCGGCCCAATTTTAAAAACATAGATGCCCCCAACATGGATGACCGTGCCAGTATCCATATAGACGTCCCTGCTATGAAACCATGAATGGGGATGACCATCACAAGCAATGTTGCATATGGGACATCCAGAGGCATGGTAAAATGAAAATATGAGCCCTCTTTCCCCATCAGTGTTCGTTGTCAAAATGTAAAATAAAGGGCATATGAGTGCACCTCCTTCTCCACACCCTCCAGATGTTTGCCCAACAAAACAAGCACTTTTCATATGTCTATTAGTGCCTGGAGCAGGTATATAACTTTTGACGTGGCTTGGGACATCCAGGATGTTTCTCAAATCAGGCGAGAACATCCAAGCTCTTGGGAGCATCTGGTCACGCCTACAGCACGCTCCCATTCCAACTTGGACGTCCTTGCACTGGGAACAGCCACAGATCCTGCTTCTAAAATGGCTCTGGATAAGTCTCCATGCTTTGGATGTCTTTATGCCCATTTTCAGATATTCAAAGCTTAAATAGGGCTTCTAAAATACCCCCCTTAATGTTACAAGTAGTGGAGGAGTAGCCCAGTGCTTAGAGCAACTGCCTAGTACCCAGACGATCAATGGTTCGATTTCCACTGGCACTCCTTGTGACTTTGGGCAAGTCACTATACCCTCCATTATCTTGGAAGAAAAGGCCTGGCAATCTATTTCCGGTGATACATTGCCAAGAAAACCCAGAGGCAGCTGGGTCGCTGACTTGAAGGCACTAAAAAAGAAAAAAATGTTACAAGTGTATAACAATTCAAAATGTATTTATTGAATCAATTATGAAAATAATAAATAAAAGTATAAAAATAAAAAAAATAGAAAACTGATGACATAGAAACACCGTGGGGTTCAGTTACTAAGGTGCACTAAAGTTAATGCAAGTTAATTCACCATTAACGTGCATTATTAGTAACTAGATTGCACTGTATAACATGGGACCTGTGTTAAAATAATGTGCTTTAACAACAAATTAACACGTGTTAACATTAGTGCACCTTAGTAACTAGACCACCATATGGCCTATCCAGTCTGTCCTTATACCACCTACTAAGCTCTATAATTTCTTCTTATCCCTTAGAGATGTTCTGTGTATGTCCCTTGCTTTCTTGACTTCAGATACAGTCCTCATCTCAACCATCTCTACTGGGAAACTATTCCATGCATCCACCACTTTCTTCATAAAGAAATATTTCCTCAGATTATTCCTGAGTATATCCCATTTTACCTTCAACCTATGTCCCCTCATTTCATAGGATAAAGGTGAAAAGGAGAGAGGTGCGTAGAAGGCTTCCATTTGAAATAGTACCTTGATAAGATATTGTGGTAAGGAGAGTGCAGCCCAGCCAGGAAAAAGTGAAGAGAAGAATAATTTTTCCTCTTTGCGGGGGATGGGTACACAGGATCACATAGTCCACAGCAGAAGCCTGGAGAGAAACCTAGAGGGCAGACCTAGCTGTAAGCCACGCCCACACTCCAGGTCAGCCACAGATAGGAGTGGGAGGTACAGAAGGGCGGAGCCAGGAAGGGAGTTGCCCTGCTCAGTGTTTGAAAGGGAGCAAACAAACACTAGAGATAGAGCTGGTGGGAAGCATGGTTGGAGAGCTGGTGGGAAGCATGGTTGGGAGAATGGTGAGAAGCATGATTGGAGACGCAGTTGCTGTCGGAGTTGCAGTCCAGGCCTAAGTGGGAGTTGCAGCTCAGGTTCCAGAAGGTACAGAGGGGACAGCCCTGTAGCCAAAAGGAGCAGCAGAGAAAGGAACCGCTATAAAGACAACCAGAGAAGGTACAAAGGAAGCCACCATACTCAGCACAGTAGCCACAGAGGACCTAGGGAAGGTTCTGGGGAGAGAACCACCTACCCTAGCAAGAGAGTGGTAAAGTTCTACCACAAGTCTCTGCCCTACGCTGAGGCAGAGGGAGTCCTGACTGGCCAAAGCTCTAACCAGAAGAATATTGCACCGAAAGCCCAAGGTAGGAGAAGGGAGGCAATAAGGCCTTCCAAGTATATTTTCTCTTCTGACTCTGATGAAACTGTTATACCCCAGAGAACACAGTGCAGAAAGGAATGTTTCACCAGGAAGGTTAAGCAAGAGCACCCCATAAGAGACCTGCCCAGAGAAGGGAAGGCAAGAAAGTGGGAGAGGTTGTTTGACCTGTTAAAAACTCTAAAGCAGAAAGTCCCTGAGCGCTACCAAGCAGAACCCTGCTACAGCTCAGCTGAGAGTATGGAGATTGAAGCCGGAGAGGCTGATGTAAATTCCAAGGTTTCAGAGATGGAATGTGATGCGTGCACTAAGGTAAATTAGTGTGAGCCAGAAACAGTTGATATTTGAATTCGCTGTTGTTTTGTTTTGGACATTGTCACCCACCTACTTACCCCGCTAGGAGGCAGCCTAGGGGACTTTCAGTGGGGCCTCTTCTTTAATGTAGCTGGGGCTCTTTTAAGGCCCCCTGGGAATTATCTCCCACTAGCCGTTCTAAAGGTTGTAGTTGTGACGAGCAGCCAGGCTTTTTAGTAAGAGGTATTTTTATTATCCCTTTCCGGGTGGATTCTTGCACGTGAGAAATTAACAGAAACAGACCATGTTTTCTGGTACAAATAAAAATACTACTGGAACCAAAAGCGCTTCATTTCAGCTTAACTCAAAATATAACAGCTACTAAATTTATACAGGTAGTTTTCAGAAATCCTTTTTCTTTAAAAGGTTATCTTCTTAGCACAGCTTAACATAAGGAAGACACATCATTAGCCAGGGTCAAAGCACATTCCATTTGAGATACCTCTGTATTATCTTCAGCTAATTCAAAGTCCATTGCCTCGTAGCTTCCCTGGTTGCTACTCTCTGAACAACTGTGTCTCCTTTCTTGGCTGTGCAAGCTTCCGTCTTCTGCAAGACTTCCCTTCCCCCCTTCACCAAGGTAGGATGGGAAGTTACCGTATTTCTCCCAGTCTGCCCCTAGGGGACCCAACCTTCCTAGTTGTGTATAGGGAAAGCTTATGCTTCTAAGGCCCTCTCTATTACAGGCTTTCAGCCAGTCCTCAGGGAGGATTTCTCTCGAGCTTTTACAGCATGGAAAGTCAGCGTTGATACTTCTAAAAGCAGGCTTCTTACTGCCTCTAGCCACTGGCTAGTTCTTAAACAGGTAAGTGTCCCTTCTAAACCCCTTACTGTTAGCAGAAGGACCGTTTCTCAAGGGTTTCTCTTTCCTGCTGGATTGAATTCCTCTGTGATTCTTTTCACTGGCCTCTTGCTCCGTGCTTCCTAGCACCCTGCAATTGCCCTTGGATATTCTTTCCTTAGGAACTTTATTCAAACTCCAATGAGAAGTATTCTCCTTTTCTGCCCCAGCTGTTGTAGTATCCTTAATGTCTCTCTCCTCTGAGAAATCCCAGTTAGCTCCTCTCTCTGAGAAATCTTGCTTAGTTCTGCTCTCTGAGAAATCCTGCTTAGTTCTGCTCTCTGAGAAATCCTGCTTAGTTCTGCCGGTAAGTGACTCTGTATGCATTTTAACTGCGTCACTACCTGCATTCTGTTGACCTTGCCCTGCTCTCAGCTGCCTTTCATTAACTGATTGAGGATGAGGTAATCCTTTGCAGGAGCACGTTCTACCTCTGGTTACCTTTGTTTTCCATGGTTGCTTATAGCAACCCTGCAGCATGTGCTTGGATCTGTCAGTTTCAGATCTACCTAGCCCTGCCCTTTCTGTTTCCATAAGTAATTCCTGCTCTACCCCGTGACAACATTTGTTACTGGAGAAGTTATCCATTATTTTCTTTTGTCTGGAGAATGAATGCGCTTGAAGAAATTGTATCCACTTACCTGCAAGGAAGCTGAATAAATTCCTGTGCGCTTTTATAAACCACTCGGCTCATTATTCCTTACACAACTACAATCCCAGGAAAATATAAGAGGTGGTCACCCGTCCCTACTAGGCAGCCGCCTGGTAGGGGCGCGAGCGCCACAATATTAAAATTCCTGTTACAAAGGATTGATATCTTCACATCTTCTCTTGATAGAAACATAAACATAGAAACATGATGACAGAAAAAGACCACATGGCCTATCTAGTCTGTCCTTCCATATCAACAACTACAACAGTCCACTTTTTACCTTTAGAGATCCTCTGTGTTGGTCCCATGCTTTTTTGAATTCAGTTACTGTCCTCATCTCCACCACCTCCACTGGGAGACTATTCCACAGATCCACTACTCTTTCCGTAAAATATTTCCGCATATCACTCCTGAATCTATCTCCCTTCACCCTCATCCCATGTCCCCTCGTAGCAGAACTTGCTTTCAATTGAAAGAGGCTCTCTCCCTGAACATTTATGCCACAGAGGTATTTAAACATCTCAATCATATCACCTCTATCCCGCCTTTACTCTAAGGTGTACATATTAAGATCCTTAAGTCTGTCTTCATATGCTTTATAATGAAGCCCACTAATCATTTTAGTAGCCACCCTCTGCACCGACTCCATCCTGTTCACATCCTTTTGAAAGTGCGGTCTCCAGAATTGCACACTACACTCCAAATGAGGTCGCACCAAAGACTTATACAGAGGCATTATCACCTCCTTTTTTCTGCTAGCCATTCCTCTCCGTATGCACCCAAGCATCCTTCTAGCTTTTGCCGTTGCCTTTTCTACCTGTTTAGCTACTTTAAGATCATCAGACACAACTACGCCTAGGTCCCGCTCTTCTTTAGTGGACAAAAGTACTTCACCTCCTATACTGTATTGCTCCCTTGGATTGCTGCAGCCCAAATGCATGACCTTACATTTTTTAACATTAAATCCCAGCTGCCAAATTCTAGACCATTCTTCAAGCTTAGCTAGATCCCTCCTCATGTTATCTACACCTTCCTGGGTGTCTACTCTATTGCAGATTTTGGTATCATCTGCAAAGAGGCAAACCTTACCCGACAGACAGCCCTTCCGCTATGTCACTAACAAAGATGTTAAAAAGAATCGGACCAAGGACAGATCCCTGGGGCACACCACTGGTGACATCCTTCTCCTCAGAGTGAGCTCCATTTACTTGTACTCTTTGTCGCCTCCCACCCAACCAATTTCTAACCCAAGCAGTAACTTTAGGGTCCATCCATAGGGTGCTCAGTTTGTTTATAAGTCGCCTGTGAGGAACAGTGTCAAAGGCTTTACTGAAATCTAAATACACCACATCTAGAGCTCTCCCTCGGTCCAACTCCCTGGTCACCCAGTCAAAGAAATCAATCAGATTTGTCTGACAAGACCTGCCTCTGGTGAATCCATGCTGCCTCGGATCCTGTAATCCGCTGGACTCCAGAAACCTCACTATTTTCTCTTTCAGCAGCGTTTCCAATAATTTACTCACCACCGAAGTTAAACTAACTGGCCTGTAGTTTTCAACCACATCCTTACTTCCGCTTTTGTGTAAAGGCACCACATGAGCCTCTCTCCAGTCCTTTGGCACCACTCCCGACTCCAACGAGGCATTGAAAAGGTCAGTCAGTGGAACTGCTAGAACATCCCCAAGTTCCCTCAGTATTCTAGGGTGTATCCCATCCGGTCCCATCGCTTTGTCTACTTTAAGTTGAGCTAGTTTCTCACGAACACAGTCTTCTGAAAATTGTTCAAGATGTTCCTCGCTTCTGTTCCTATTTGTGGGTGTTTTCTGAGGTCCTGCTCCTGGTTCTTCATCTGTGAACACAGAACAAAAATATTTGTTAAGCAATTCTGCTTTATCCTTATCAGCTTCTACATATTCCCCCCCTACACCCTTGAGTCTGACAATACCACTTTTGCCCTTCCTCTTCTCACTAATATATCTGAAAAATGTCTTATCCCCCCATTTTATTGCATTGGCTATTTCCTCCTCCTTTTGAATCTTTGCCTTCTTGACTACTTTGCTAGCTTCTCTAAGTTTTTCCAAATACAGATGCCTGTCTTCCTCTCTCTGTGATCTCTTGTATTTCATCATGTAGGCCTCCCTCTTTTTCTACACTTTTTCAGCTACTTCCTTAGAAAACCATAGCGGTCTCCTTTTCCTTTTGCCTTTATTTACCATTTTAACAAAAAGGTTGGTTGCCCTTAAAATATCCCCTTTCAGTTTTGCACACTTTTTTTCTACATCCCCCAGCTGTTCCCATCCCACTAACGACTCCCTGAGGTATTGGCCCATCTTCGCAAAGTTAGTCTTCCTAAAGTCTAAGATCCTCACCTTGGAATGGATTCTAACAGCCCTAGTCCTAATACTGAACCACACCATCTGGTGATCACTGGATGCAAAATGATCTCCCACTACAACATCAGAAACACTTTCACCATTGGTAAGCACCAAGTCCAGTATGGTCTCTTCACGTGTGGGGTCTGTTACCAATTGCCTGAATAGTTCTCCCTGTAGAGAATCCAGGATCTCTTTACTTCTAGATGATACTGCAGCAGGAATGTGCCAATCAACATCTGGCATATTGAAATCTCCTATCAGTAGCACTTCCCCTTTCCTAGCAATGCTGCATATGTCTTCAATTAACTCTCTGTCCACCTCTTCCTCTTGTGAGGGAGGTCTGTATATCACACCAATGCAAATAGATTTCTCTTTCCCTCTTTCTAGTTTAACCCACAATGCCTCCTCTCTCCCTTTTAAGCTCTGTAATTCCAAAGCTTTAATAGTAGTTTTTACATATAGTGCCACTCCTCCTCCCCTTCTTCCTACCCTGTCCTTTCTGAATAAAGTATAGCCAGGTATAGTTACATCCCAGTCATGGTTTTCTGTGAACCATGTTTCTGTAACTGCTACTTAATCCAAGTCAGCCACTCCCACCAAAGCTTCAACATCAGGGATCTTATTTCCCATGCTACGGGCATTTATACACACTGCTTTCCATATGTTACCCCTGTTACCCATTTCCATAAAGGTATTTAATGTATCACCTACCTGGGGGCTTTCACTTACCTGGGGGCTTTCTTCACCTATCCCCAACGAATCTAGTTTAAAGCCCTCTTCAGTAGATTAGCCAGTCTACTACCGAAGATGCGTTGACCTTTCTTGGACAGATGGATGCCATCTCTGCTCTGCAACCCTTGGAACAGCATCCCATGGTCTAGGAAACCAAAATGCTCTCGATGACACCATCCACGCAGCCATGCATTCATCTCCAGGATGCGAGCCTCTCTGCCTTGGCCTTTACCCTCAACAGGGAGGATTGAAGAGAACACCACCTGTGCACCTAACTGCTTCACCCTCTGTCCCAGAGCCATGAAGTCACTTTTGATACGTTCCGAGGTATACCTGGCAGTATCATTTGTTCCAACATGGATTAGCAACATTGGGTAATAGTCAGTGGGCTTGATGAGTCCCGGCAAACTCTCCGTAACATCTTGGATTTTGGCAACAGGCAGACAGCATACCTCTCTGGACATCAAGTCTGGTCGGCAGATGGACGCCTCAGTACCCCTCAGAAGAGAGTCTCCAACCACCACTACCCTTCGTTTCCTTCTGGTCACTGATTCTGCAACTTTGGGGTACTTTAACTCTGGTTCTTCCCTTTCCAGGGATGCTTTCACCTCCTCCACTTCCAGGGCTGCATAATGGTTCTTCAATTCAAGGGCTGGAGAAGTTGGACTGGTGATTTTGCAGGCCCTGGTGACTTGTGTCCAACCATCGACATTCTGTTGGCACCCATCTTCTCCTGTGCTGGAAAGCTTGGTTGCTGCAAGAAGCATCTCATCAATGTACTTCTCACTGTCTTGAATGCTCCTCAGCCTCGCCACCTCCTCTCTGAGTTCCTCCACTTGTTTCCTCAGAGCTTCAGCATGCAGGCACCCTGCACATGAAACTGGTCCTTCAACTGGCATTAGGACTTCTGTCTGGACCGAGGCAGAAGCTGTAACGGGGGCAACAGCTTTAGCAATACGATTTTTCCCAGCCATTGTTCTGTTCGTGGAGCTTAGGTATCTGTTAAAGCAAAAGAGAGAGATCTACCAAGTACCAGCTGGTTTCGCAGCTGTCCTTTCAGAGAAAAAGCAGTTAAATCTCTTTAATTATATTCAAAATGTGCTGGTCCAATTCTCTGATTTGTTAAAGGGGGAGGTGCCCTATAAAGCAAGACTGCTCATTAGGGGTGGGTGGGAGTCGGGGTGGGTAGGGAGGGAACTAACACCTGATTTGGTGTTAGCAGTTTCTAAACCTGAGGAGGTTGATATTTATAAGGAAATCATAGGAGTCCTGGAGCTCAGCCTTTTTGAGGATAGATCTCTTTTTCCAAAGATACCAAGGGGGGGGGGGATATTCAAAGGCATTTACACAGTTTGCAGACCTATTATTTATTTATTTATTTAACAGTATTTCTATACCGCCTTATCTTACAATCAAAGCGGTATAACAGCAAAACAATCAAAAGAGGTGATGGTATAATCATGCAGTGAGGGTTAAATCGTAGTTTGAGATTATGATGTGTTGTGTGTTAGAATAAATTGAGCTATGTACATTGTGCGCTATTATACAACATTTGCTATACTACAATCTTCTATATGTTTAGTGTTAAGAAACAACAAGTGCCGATATACATTCTTTGTCCGTGTGTTTATACTGCCCCAGGTAGGCAGGCCCTACTCTACTGCCCCCTCCCCCGGCATCAATCTTCTCATTTCAGGAGGGGGGTCTGCCTTAAGCAGCAGCACAGCCACCACATCAGTGCCACAGTGAGTCTTGACCTGCCACTCCTGCCCTCCTCTGATGCAACTTCCTGTCAGCAGGGGGCAAGTGCAGCAAACCATGACTGTGCGCACATAAATGGGGTTTTTAAAGCCTGCTGTTTAAAAATCAGCCAAAGGGTTATTTAAATATAATTTATTTTAAAAGTTAGTATGAAACAAAAAGCAAGAAATGACTATGTATGCATCAGTATTCATTTCAGACCTTATTCAGTGTCTACTTGACATTTCTTGGCTTATCTCTTGTATTCTGTAAATGGAGTATCTCTTGTCATTGTCCAGCAACAGTCTGCAAGCATTGACGGGCTCCATTTGCCTTGATATTTTTTCTACATCGCCGCAATGTCCTGATGAAATCACTCGCCATGCTCATCACTCACTGCTCTGCAGTTCGGTGGAAAAAAATCAAGATGAGAGTGCAAAAAATGTATCTTTAGTGACATGTTGCAACAAAGACTTTTCTATGTACAGTCAAACCTCGGTTTTCATTTGCCCCGGTTTTCATACGCTTCGGTTTTCAACGTCTTTTCTGACTGAGATTTTGTCCCGGTTTTCATGTATTGCCTCGGTTTTCAACATCTTTTGACTGAGATTTTGTCCCGGTAGCAGGGAAGAAAAGCTGTCAACGTAAGCAGGAGATGTTGCATGAATGTGGGAGGCAGTTCTTTCTCTTGCAGGGTACGTCTGAAGCTATATCATTTTCTGCCATTCTGAAGCATTGAGCAGATAATGTAAAGGTATTTTAATGGACTGAATTCAATGTGATTCCGAAGAGAGCTGGGCACAGCAGCTTGTCAGGGGTGGCTAAGGCCAGATGTTAACATACTGTACTGTACAGTACTGTACTTAGCTTGCTTTCAGTGATGTTAAATGTTCATTTATCCATTTCATTAGTCATTTATATTTATTTCTCATTGTTTTCTGTATGTAAAAATATAGTTATTCTCTATAAAATGTATTTTTTGTGAATATTTTTGGGTGTCTGGAACGGATTAATTGGATTTACATTATTTCTTATGGGAAATATTGCTTCAGTTTTCATACGTTTCGGTTTTAGTCAGACTTTTTCGAACGGATTAATCATGAAAACCGAGGTTTGACTGTATTGAGTTTTTCCACCAACTCCCTGTAGTTGTCTGCCTTGTTTTTTCAGAAAAAACTTGTTGGCACTAACTGGAAGGCTTTCCATGTTGTCCTTTCTTTACCACGCAGTGCAGTTAAATGTAGCATTTTGAAGAGGTTCACGAATGTGAGGACCAACAAAGACACCTTCCTTTATCTTAGCTTCGACTTAGTCTTGGAAATTTCCCGCTGAGATGCTTGAAAGCTGGTTTTGTTTTGTCCATGGCCTTGACAAAATTTTTCATTAGACCCAGCTTAATGTGCAAAGGTTGAAACAAAATCTTTCTTGATTCAGCAAGTGGTGGATGCTGCACACATTTCTTTCCAGGCTCTGGCATATGTAGCTGGACCTATGGCGGAGATCAGTTTTCCTCTTGGATATTAGAAAGTCCTGAAGGTTGTGGTACTGCAGACCCTCTGCAGACAGGAGAAAATGCTTTAAGCTTAGAAAAAAGAGGCAGACACCGGCTGCAGCATTACAAGGAGCCATATAGGGGGAGCAAGTGGGACCTCCGGAGGACTGAGGAGCCACACCCCAGAGCCAGTGATGCAATACCGGCCTGCACCCAATCAGAGGAGGGAAGAGTTCCTCTTAAAAAAAGCCCAGATGACTGGAGAAGAGAGGCTTTCCAAGAGGGAGAGAAGGACCAGGAAATAGGAGTCCTGGGGAAAGGAACAGGCCCAGCAGACTCAGCAGAGCCAGGTGAAGGAGTTCACCCCGAGTATCCCAGGAGTGGAGAGGACACGCCTTCCAAGAGGGAGAGATACAGAAAGGGAGCTACCCCTGGAAGCAGAAGGACTGTGCTAGAAAGTCCTGGACCTGAGTTTGGCAGAGGCCAGCAACCATTGAAGGACATAACATGGAGTAAACAAGAAGAAGATGAAAGAACTTCTTTAAAAGGTAACATTCTGGGCTCAGACAGAAGGAAGCTTTGGTGTGAATGTGGTTTAACACCAGCAGAAGGCCTCCGGGAGAACCGAAAGCCTACCATTGTGCAAGTAAGGCCAAACCCCAGCAGGAACTGGCCTCAATCCTTACCTTGCCGGGATAAGCCAAGAAAGAAAGGTACTCACTGTTTTTCTGATTATAATTTCCCCGAACGCTGTGACGCAGGAGGAACAGGGAATAGAGGAATGTTGTCCTACTAGAACTGTTTATACTTCAGGATACAAACCTATATCAAGTAAGAGACTCTCCAGTAAAAGAGCCGTGTGCAAGAGAGACTGTTCTCAGTCTAGAGGTATACAAAACCAGGGCTTACCTTTGAACACAGAACATTGGGACATCGTGCAAACGTTGTATAAAAAGCCTGAATGCAAGCTATCAGATATCGCTGACCTTGAACCAATGCAGGTGGACGTCGCTGACGCCCTTTCGGACCCTGAAATGGATTGCAGCTACTGTCAGGCGGAAGGCTTTGAGCCTTTAGGCAAGGAATAGAGCTGTAGCCGGGGGAATGTGTGAATCTTTGTTTTCTCATGTTATTACTGTGAAGTTAACAGGTTAAATACAGTTCTTGTTTGTTTTCTTTCAACCTGAAATAAGGACAATTTCTGTTGCTGTAAAGATCTGAGCTTTTGAACCTTTTGTGCAATAGGGGAAATAAAAGCCTTTATTCTCCCTTCACTCGGACTATTATGTTCCTTTGAGCTTTTGGTTACCAGAAGGCTACTAGGACTACAAAGAAAACCTGGGCCCTGTCTTTAAGCCAAACTCAATTACAAATATTTTTGTGTCCACCCTCTCTACCGTGACGCTTCTTCGCCACTGGGGCGGCGTTGGGACAAGGTGCAGGACCAAGTGTTATTCCTCTTCCTTTGCCATTTACATTATCCTGTCCGTCTGCTTCAGTTTCCCCACAGGCGGACGTTACTTTAAATGACATCTGGCAGATTGTTTCACATATTGACTTATCTTTGTCAAATGCGTTCTGCCAGATCGCAAAGTTTTCTGGAGATACAGCAGCCAAGCTGGGGGAACATGAGTGCAAAATTAAGGAACCAAGTAAACATGGTTCAGCAGATTAAGCAGACTGCCGCCCTACAAACCGCGTCTGCTTCTTCTGCTACCTCTTTTACTAATTGCTTTCTTTCCCTCCAGCAGCAGCTTGAAGCTCAAAAGAATACTTTACGGTCTGCTAATCTTAGATTTTTAAATTTCTCTTATATAAGATTGTTATCACCAATTGCTTTACTTCATAAATATTTAAAGGACGTCTTGGCATTTCCTGATCCCTCCTCTATTCCCATTGCAAATATTTACTATTTACCAAAAGCAGTTTGTGTTGAGAATAAGAAGGTAAATAGAACTGCAAGGTCTTGACCAACTCTCACCAGATGAGTCACTTGACCTTACTGCATTCTTAGAGTCATCGATTAACGAGATTCCTACCCGCGCCACATTGTTAGTAACTTTTGTGTCCTTATTTAGATAAGTCAAATCTTTTGAAGCACTTTTTGCAGTGTAAAATTTTCTTTTGTGGTAAAAAAATTAACGTTTTTTCGGATGCTTCCAGGGCCACGCAGATCCATCGTAAGAGTTTTTTAACTCTTCGGAAGAGAATGTTGGCCCTGGGGGCTACATTTTATTTAAAGTTGCCCTGCAAACGTTGTCTTATCTATCAGGGTATTCATTATACTTTTACTGATCCAGCTTTATTGGAAAGTTTTTTGCAAGGGACAGAGTTCTAGTTACGTCATCTATATTTTCATTTTTTTCTTTAAACACCTCAGTTAAAGTATGCTGTTTCTTTTTGTAATCTTGAATTTTGAGAAGTGAACCCCCATAAGAACATAAGATATGCCATACTGGGTGAGACCAAGATCCATCAAGCCCAGTATCCTGTTTCCAACAGTGGCCAATCTAGGTCATACATACCTAGCAGTTTCCCCAAAAGACGCAGGTTCCACAATGCTTGTATTGGGTCAAGCATTGATATCCTGGGTCCCTTCTTAATAATGGTTTATGGACCTTTCCTCCAGGAACTTGTCCAAACCTTTTTTAAACCCAGCTACACTAACAGCCTTTACTACATTCCCCGGTAACAAATTCCAGAATCTGATTACACGTTGAGTGAAAAAATATTTTCTTTTATTAGTCTTAAATAGCTTACCCTGTAGCTTCATTGCATGTCCCCTAGCCTTTCTATATTCTGATAATATAAACAATCGATCTACGTTTACCCGTTCCACTCCGTTCATTAATTTATAGACTTCTATCATATCTCCCCTCAGCCGTCTCTTTTCCAGGTTAAAGAGCCCTAACCTTTTTAGCCTTTCTTCATAGGGGTATCCTTCCATCCCCTTTACCATTTTGGTGGCTCTTCTCTGAACCTTTTCTAATAACACTATATCCTTTTTAAGATACAGTGACCAGAATTGGACACAATATTCAAGGTGCGATCTCACCATGGAACGATATAGAGGCATTATAATATCCTTTGTTTTATTTTCCATTCATTTCCTTATGATACCTAGCATTCTATTTGCTCTCTTGGCTGCCGCTGCACACTGGGCCGAGGGTTTTAACATGTTATCCACGATGACGCCTAAATCTTTTTCCTGGGTGGTGGTTCCTAATGTGGAACCTTGCATCGTGTAACCATAGTTTGGGTTGTTCTTTCCTAGGTGCATAACTTTGCAATTGTCCACATTAAATTTCATCTGCCATTTTGATGCCCAGTCTTCCAATTTATCAAGATCCTTTTGCAATTTTCCACAATCCTCTTGGGTTTTAACAACTTTAAATAGTTTTGTGTCATCTGCAAATTTGATAACCTCACTCGTTATTCCCTTTTCCAGTTCATTTACGAATATGTCAAAACGTAGCAGACCCAGCACAGATCCCTGGGGTACACCACTATTCATCTTTCTCCATTGGAAAAATTGGCCATTTATCCCTACCCTCTGCTTTCTATTTTTTTAACCAGTTCCTGATCCACAATAGTACACTGCCTCCTATCCCATGACTCTTTAGTTTTGCCAAAAGTCTCTAATGCGGGAACTTGTCAAAGGCTTTCTGAAAGTCCAAATACACTATATCAACAGACTCACCTTTGTCTACCTGTTTATACACACCTTCAAAAAAACATAACAGGTTAGTAAGACAAGATCTTCCTTGTCTAAAGCCATGTTGGCTGTCTCCCATTAAGCCGTGACTATCTACATGTTCAGCAATTTTGTTCTTTATGATGGTTTCTACCATTTTTCCCGGTACTGACGTCAGGCTCTCCGGTCTGTAGTTTCCTGGATCACCCCTGGAACCCTTTTTAAAAATTGGTGTTACGTTCGCCATCCTCCAATCTTCAGGTATTACAGATGATTTTAATGATAGTTCACTGATTACTAATAGCAGGTCTGCAATCTCATATTTCAGTTCTTTCAAAACCCTTGGATGTATATCATCCGGCCCAGGTGATTTGCTACTCTTCAGTTTATCTAATAGTTGTAATAATCTTCTTGATGTATCGATATTGCCTTCAATTCTTCCACACCTTTAAATACTTCAGTCAAGGGTAACATCCCTACATCTTCCTCAGTAAAGACCGAAGCAAAGAATTCATTCAGTCTCTCAGCTATCGCCTTGTCGCCTCTTAGTGCCCCTTTAACCCCTCTATCATCTAATGGACCAACTGACTCTCTCACAGGTTTTTTGCTACGAATGTACTTGAAAAAGTCTTTATTACGCGTTTTTGCTTCTGCAGAAAGCTTCTTCTCAAATTCTCCCTTTGCCTGCCTTATCAATGCCTTGCATTTAACTTGCCAGTGCTTGTGCTGTTTCCAGATTTCGTCGTTTGGCTCTTTTTTCCATTTCCTGAAAGATGCTTTTTTGGCAACAGCAGCCTCTCTGACCTTACCTTTAAACCATGCTGGCAGTTTTTTGGACTTCCTTCCACTTTTTTTAAAGCGTGGAATACAGCTGGTCTGGGCTTCCAAGATAGTAGTTTTCAACAACACCCAAGCTTGATGTAAGTCTTTAACCTTTGCAACTGCTCCTTTTAGTTTTTTCTTAACTATTTTCCTCATTTTATCATAGTCTCCCTTTCGAAAGTTAAAAGGTAGTACTGTGGATTTCCTTACCATCCCTCCTCCACTAATTAAATCAAACGCGATCATGCTATGATCACTATTGCCAAGTGGCCCCAACACCGTTATCTCTTGCACCAGATCTGGTGTTCCACTGAGGACTAGGTCCAATATGGCTTCCCCTCTGGTTGGTTCATGAACCAGCTGCTCCAAGAAGCAGTCATTTATTTCATCTAGGAATTTTATCTCCCTAGCATGTCCTGCCGTGACACTGACCCAGTCGATACTGGGGTAATTGAAATCACCCAGTATTATTACTGTGCTGTAACTTTTGTTAGCTTCCTTGATTTCTTTGAGTATTTCATTATCCATTTGTTCATTCTGGCCAGGTGGTCGATAGTACACCCCCACTGCCATCGCCTTCCCCTTTTTACATGGAATTTCAATCCATAGAGATTCTACAGCAAATTTTGTTCTACTCCCAAACTTTAATCCTTTCTTACTCAATGTCCTCTCTAACATAGAGTGCAACCTTCCACCAATTTGATCAGCTCTATCATTACCATATAGTTTGTACCCAGGTATCAGTGTCCGACTGGTTGTCCTCCTTCCACCATTTCTCTGAGATTCCAATCATATCTAACCTCTCATTTAGTGCTATATATTCTAACTCTCCCATCTTATTTTTTAGACTTCTAGCATTTGCATACAAGCATTTTAGAGACTGTATTTTATTCATATTAATTTGGCTATTGGTAGGCATGGGTAATTTGGAATCTTTAAGCTCTGTCTGCTCCATACTCGAGGGCTTTTGGGCTACTTTACTCTTTTTTGGAACCTCTGTTTTTGGTAGTATCCTTTAAGGATACATTCTTCCGAACCATGCGGTCTTGCGCGACTGTCGGCTTTCCCCTATTATCTAGTTTAAAAGCTGCTCTATCTCCTTTTTAAAGGTTAATGCCAGCAGCCTGGTTCCATCCCTGTTAAGGTGAAGCCCATCCCATGATGTGGGCTTGAGGTTTGGGGGTTATTTTAGTATATTTATGAAGTAATATTATACTTTTGTTAATGTAAAAACTTCTATTTTGTATGTTTTACAAAATTCAAAAATACATAAGATATAAATCAAAGCCTGCTGTGGCGCTGAAGCAAGTGGCAGGGATGGCCAAGCTGCCCTGGGTGACCACCTAGTTCAGCGATGGCGAAGGCCGCTGGCACGCGTGAAGGTTCTCTGCAAGGGCTTTCAGATTCGCGCCCATTAGCCCCTGCGGGCTTAACGCGAGGGAGACGCTGTCTCCCTCGCGAATCTGAAAGAGGGGCTTAGCGCGGAGGGGGCCCCGCGGGACACTGCATGCTGCCGCGTCTGCGGCAGCAGCCAGAGCCCGCTTTTCTGTTTTTAAATTTGCCGGGGGGGGGGGGTGTTAGGACTGCTAATGGGCTGGGGGGGGGTGCTAGGGCTAGGGGGGCTGACCTAGTTGATGGGCCAGCCCTCAGAAGCTCAAGGCCTTCTGCTTCAGCCACCTCCCAGTCCCATAGGAAGTTTGCATCAGAAGCGGCAGGACCCAGCAGCAAGCCATGAGTTCATGTACATGTGGGAGCATAAAGGCCTGCTGTTGCTCCGAGGATGATTTTCTCAGCAGCAATCTTTAAGGGGGGGGGGAGGGCTGTAGTGCTACGCTATCCCTCTCCTCGTCTTCCCACCCAGACACCTGGGTGAAGGGAAAAGGTAGATGTTGAACACCTGGTGGGGGGAGGGGAGGGAAGGGGAGATTCTGAGCTACAGGGTTTAAGGTACGGTAGAGCAGGGTGGGGGCCTTTAATATCAGTTTACCATCTGGTGCAGGAGAAACAGCACCTTCCGCTCGTGTAAACCTTTATTTTAGAAATAATAAAAAGGGCCGCACCTTGTCAATAAGGAGGCTTAAGGCCTGGCGGAGAAGCGTTTAACAGCAGTGTGACTACTCGACCTGAGTACACGTCGTGCTCCTCCGTCTTTCGGCTGTTCACACTTATTATTTCTCATGGAAATGATTACAAAAAAAACACACTTCTGTGTGCTTGCAATTAATATAGTGTATGTACAGTGGCAATAAGGAATAGTACAAAAAAACCCCAAACAAAACAACAACAAACAATCACATACGTCTGTTGCTTCTAACCCGGAAATAGTTCTGTACTCGTGGGCAAAATGGCGGCGTTCTAGCATTGCGGGGAGGTGAGATCGTGGAGAGGAGCTTAGAGGATGGTATTTCTGAGTTTGTCTCGTTGGGTTCGCAGTCGTGGCCCGGACCGATACTGGCGGAGGCAGGAGGTTCTTAAACATGCGCGGGTGAGTAGCGAGACTTTAGATCCCGTAGGGTTGCACGGAAAAACCATCTCGTTTCTTATCCGTAGGGGCAGGCAGCCGGACCGTGTTCAGTCCCATGCATTGATCTTCATAGTTCTGCTTTTCGGAGAGAGACTAGAGAGTCGAAGGTGTTCGTAAAAGTATTCTTAAAAACAAAAGTCATCTACTGGCGTATGCATATTTAACACCCCCAGGGTAAAAGTAATGCATATATTTTGTCCTAGTAGCTGTAGCCCATGTTGTAACCCATCAATTCTTATCTTATTTCATAAGGGAAAGGATGGGATTTTTGGATTTAACTCGCATCCTTTTTCATTAGTAGCTGAAGATGAATTACATTCAGTTTTAGTAGTAGTTTTCCTTTGCTTGGAGGGCTTACAATCTAAGGAGCTAATGCAGAAAAGGGTGCTGCCATTAGCCTGACATTTAAACGCAATTTTTCTGTACTAGCATGCCTGCAGAATGCAGGAAGGGAATTTTCACAAACCTAATGGCTGCACAGATGCCTGTACTAACTGCAGTGCACGGCACATTTAAAAGTAGGTGGTAATGAAGCAATTAGGTCTGCTCACTTCTCTGCATCTGGGCAGCCTAAGATTGAGTTTACCGTCAGGTTGAAGGATATGTAATGGGTCTGTGGTCAGTGCTGAGTGAGAATGAATACCCACTTTTTAAGGGAACAGCTCCTGCAGCTTTTTGGGGGTATTGCTGTAGTGGGGTGGGGTTTTTTTTTTGTTTTTGTTTTCAGGCTTCACTCACATCAGGGAAAGCATGGTGGAACACTATGTGGCACATACCAGCAGTCATTCTGCTCAGAATGATTGCTGGAATGCTGTGTGGTGCATAACAGCTATCATTCTGAGCAGCATGGCTGCTCTTGTGCACATTGCTGGAATGCTGTGTGGTGCATAAGTGCCTTTTCCATATCATCCTGCTAGACCAGCCCAGACAAGTGGGTTGTGTTCCCCTACTAGCAGATTGGCGACATAGAACCAATGAAAAGTCCAGGTTTCAGTGGTATCACTTCCATTCCTCTATTTGCCGCACCACCAGAGGTCCCTTTAGTGTTTGTCTCCAGCAGATGGTGGATGGATTTTCTCTTCTCTGAAGAAAATTGATTAAAAAAAAACACGCTTATGACAGATCACTATGGGGGTGTGTCTCTCACTTGAGTGTGATTTAGGCTGCGGTCTTTTCGGTAGCCATAAGAGGAGGAAAAACTGGTTCTGCTCCACGCTCTTACTCTGGATAAGGGCCTGTTGAGCAGCCAGAAAATTGGAAGAATTAAGCAGCCTCACACAACATCAGTGCCCCTCCCTCCCTCCTCCTCCTCTGTTCCCCCTCTTCCCCTCCCTCCCCCCCTCGGCTTCCTCCTGAAGATTGCAGAAGGCTCCTGCCAGCCACCTTAAACGTAGTGCTGCCAAGCCAGAGAAACAATTTCAGTGGAGTAGAGCTGAGCCTGGCACGGATCCTCTGCCTGGTGTTCTCAGAGGTTGGGTACCAATGCTTGACATTGTCATTGTTGGGGGCTCTTGATTCTGTCTGTGTGGAATGCAATTCAGGGTGGACTGCTGGCGACCATTGGCGCTATGAGGGTTTCCTGCTGTTTTTTTGCACATGCTAGTAGAGTTTTTAATATGGGGGGGGGGGGGGGGGTTGCATGGTCTTTGCATGCGTTCTGCCTGAGCAATTTCAACATGCATTATAGGCACTAGGGAAGGAATGCATGTTGCAATAAAAGGTCAGTTAACTAACGCACGCCTTTCGGACTGTTGCAGCTTTAGCATCCACTGTTGTGATATGTGCCTTAACTCTGTCTTCCAGGAAATGTTGTTTGGCCTGTGGCAAGTGAAGCACCTCGTTTCTGGACTTTGCCCTTCTTGCATGGCTGCTTCTGAGTTATCCCTGGAGGGCCTACTCCCTCTCTTTCAGCCGGGGGATGCTGTTAGTCCGATCGTGCCTGCCTCAGGGCAGGAGATGGCAGATGGCGTTACGGGAAAGGATATTCAACCAACCGGAAGCTCCAGCGACCGTGCTGTGGGTCTCTCCCTGTTCTCTAGGGAATCGACAATGACTTTGCCCCCTAGTATGGGGGATCATTTCTGCAAGGAGATCTTCTGGAGTCCAGATTGTCCTCTCTGGGATTCCTTTCCTTTTATAGCAGGCCTGGTCATTCTAGTGTGGAAATGGAGACCCTGCGGCCTCTGATCATCCCTCCCTCCCACCCCCCCTCCCCGAGCGCAGTCTTGTGAGGGGCAGGCTGAGAATGGAAGTTCTGTTTGATTGAGGGCTAAGTATCCCTAGAGATGGGGATCTGTTTGAGATTTGGATTGAGATGTTTGATGTGGATGAAGTATTCTCGTCTTCAGAGGCATGTGAGGAGGCCGATGTTTTCTGCCTGTTTGAAAGGAGACGGCTAGCATGTAAGGGCTACTCTCCAGTGGTGGTCTCCATTCTGCTTGGAGCCTGGAGGAGGACTACTGAGCTAGCGTGCGCTTGGCAGTTGGCTAAGGTGCCATCTCTGTTGACTTTTCTACAGGATGGACTGGATAAGGGCCTTTCCCTTAGCTCCCTGAAGGTTCAAATAGCAGCTTTGGCCTGTTTCTGAAATCCAGTGTCTGGTAGTCTCTAGCCTTGCACCTAGATGTCTCGCGCTTTCTCCAGGGGGTTCGGGTTTGGCATCTGGGTCCTGCCCTCTGGTCTGCGATCCCTTCATAGGGTCTGTGTCTAGTGCTCAGGGCCCTGATGGTGGTGCCCTTTAAAGCCATTGAAGTGTGCTACTTTGAGGGATTTGATGCTCAAGACTGTTTTCTGGGTCACGATTTGTTCTGCAAGGTGGATTTCCAAGCTGCAGGCTCTGTCTTGCCGAGATCCTTATCTGTCCTTTCCAAAGGAGGTCATTTCCATTTGTCCTCTGCCTGCCTTCTTTCCTAAGGTGCTTTCTCCCTTTCATGTGAACCAGGTGGGGTGCCTATCCTTTCTAAGAAGCAATGTCGGGGGAAGGATAAGGATCTTCACCTTGTGGATGTCCTTAGGATGCTTCTCCAGTACTTGGAGGTTACAAATTCCTTTCATAAGTTCTTCCATCTGTTTGTGCTGTGTGCTGGCCCATGCAAGGGTGATACGGCTAAGTCAACTTTGGGGTGCAGGATTAAGGAGGCCTTTGCCTCTGCGTATCTGTTACGGAGCCAACTGGTTCCGGAGAGTTCGCACCCATTCTACCCAAGTTCTGGCATCCTTATGGGCAGAGCGGAGCTCAGTAGCTCCTGCAGATATCTGTCAGGCAGCAACATGGGCTTCACTTTCCACTTTGGTCAAGCCTTACTGCTTGGATGTCCACACTAAGATGAATAAGGCCTTTGGCTCAATGGTTTTGCCAACTGCTGTGTCTTCCCTCCCAGCGGAGTTCTAGCTTTGGTACATCCCACTTGTCTGGACTGGTCTAGCAGGACGATATGGAAGATGACGTTTTACTTACCAGTTAATGTACTTTCCGTAAGTCCTGCTAGACCGGCCCATGGCCCACCCCTGGAACTGTATTGCTGTGTTCTTCTGCGGCAGTACCCTTGGGTCTGCTCTGATTTTTATACTTGGCTCTGCAGGTTCATCATCTACTGACAGCCTTATGTTCATGCTTTCCTGTACATTGTTCTCTACTGTTGATCACTCATTGTTGCTCATGATTGAAGGGCTTTTTCTCCAAATAAGTTAGTTTTGCGCATACCATGACAGTCATGAACCTCGCTTATAAGCAGGGTATGTGGAATATGATCTCAGTCTCTCAAATTTGCTGCTAATGCTTGGCATAATACTTGCATCGTGCCAAAGAGAGCTTCTTCCTGGAGTTTGTAAGATGTAACTGTATGGGTAGTTTGTAAATATGTGCTTGGAAATTCTTCTTGAGGTTGTGTGAGCCTTGCCATATTTCTCCCATATGCTTTGTGATGAATACTGAAGGGACCTTTGGTGACTGAGGTGAAGAGGCATAGGAGTGATGTTATTGAAACTTGGGCTTTTCATTGATTCTTTGTCTCACCAATTTGCTCATAGGGGAACACAAACCACTTGTGTTTACTGGTCTAGCAGGACTCAAGTAAAAGACATTAACTAGTAAGTAAAATGTCACCTTTGTGCACAGGCTCTGTGTGCTACTAACATAGACACCTGTGTGCATGTGCCTGGCTTGCTGTCTTGGTTTAGCATGAACTTTTTGCATGTAGCTCACTTGCATTCTGTTTGCTTGCAGCATGGCTGCACAAAACGTAAGTGCTAGACAAGTGTTTGGAAAGCCTGCACTAAAGCTCTAGTGCAGGGTTTCTGCAATGACCTACAAGTTTGTACCAGAAGCAATGGAAGGTTAAGTGATTTGCCCAAGATCACAAGGAGCAGCAGTGGGATTTGAACTCTGTTTTTCCCTGTTTCTAAGGCCCATGCTCTAAACCAGAGGTCTCCAAATCCAGTCCTGGAGGGCCACAAACCAGTTGGGTTTTCAGGATATCCCTAATGAATATGCATGAGAGAACTTCAAATACAATGGGGATAGTGCATGCAAATATCTCATGCATATTCATTACAAAGCAAAAACCACATACAGAGTTAAAACAATAACACCACCACAATACTCCCAGACCCTAATCACTCCAAACAAACAGCATATTAAGGACTCACCCATAGTAACCACAAAAGGTCTTAAATTCAAAAGCCTTTAAAGGAAACTAATCACAGAGACAATGGGTATCTCGTCAAGCTGGGGAGAAAAAGCCTCAGGACAGTGTCTCATCCCGCTGTGCGACAAATCAAAGCAATATTTCCCCTACGGCTTTGATTTGCCGCATAGCAGAATGAGACACTGTCCTGAGGGGGGGGGGGGGTTTCCCTCCCTTTAAAGGCTTTTGAAGTTAAGACCTTTTGTGGTTACTATGGGTGAGTCCTTAATGTGCTGTTTGTTTGAAGTGATTAGGGTCTGGAAATATTGTGGTGGTGTTAATGCATATTCATTAGGGATATCCCAAAAACCTGGAGGATTGCGGCCCTCCAGGATTGGTTTGGAGACCCCTACTCTAAACCATCAGGCTACTCCTCTACTCACGTTTCTTGGAATCGCTATTTTCAACTGCTAATTTTCTTCCTCTTTCTTCCTTTAAAGCATTTTCGTGGGAGGAAGAATCGCTGCTTCAGATTGGCCATCAGAGTTGTTCACAGAGCTTTTGTGTATGCCACAAAAGCCAGGAAGGCTAAGATACGACATATGAGAAAGGTAAAGTAGCCACTAAAGCAGAAGGTTTGGTTTGAGTGCCATCCAATTGGATCAAAAATACTGAAAGAGAAATGTTCTTGTTTTAACGTGTAGTTGTAGCACCTTTAACAGAATCCAGCCAAACTGTAGTGATTAGCAGTTAGTATGTGTAATTGCACAGTCTTAATTTAACAACAAAGCTCATTCAGCCGTCAAATGTAGTCAAACCCTCGAAATATAAAATACATTATTCCTAAAATGATTGTAAATACTCATGCTACATGTGCATTAATGGATAGTCCCTGATACTTGAATGATATTTTGAAAATAAACATCATTCCATTAATTTCTGCTGCTATGCTGGAACTTTGTTTCTTTACTTCAATTAATGTCTCCAAATGAATTTTGTTTTGCGTAGTCTATGACAGGAATAAACTTCGCTCCTGTGCCAGGGTATGTTGAATATGATCTCACGCTCTCATATTTTGTGCTTGTGCATATCTCAATACTTGCATTTTTCAAAAAAACCCTCCTAGATTTTATAGCAAGTAATGTATACAGGCAAAATATCAGCACATTTCCAGTATATGAGACATGTTACCTTATTGTGCCTTTCTGCGTACATGTCCCATCTACCAACAAGATACGTGACCATTTCCAGTTTTGTTACAGAATCTGCATGTGTCTGTTTTTACCATTTTTTTCCCCTGAAAATCGATGCCCCATCTGCATCTGTAGATATCGCTGAAATAATATTGTGCAGCAGAACTCATGACTGAGAAATTCTATTAACAAGGACAAAAGATCAGACGAAAAGGAGAAAGATAATACCACCATCTAGGACAACTTAATGTAAAGCGAGAATGAAGAAAATGCCCCAGGTTGCAGTGGTCACTCATACATTAGTACCTTAAAGGGATCAAAATCAAAGATAATGAGTAAGATCAAAACAGCAAGCTGAAACATGCTGCACTAACAGGAGACCTTCAAATTCTATGCACCAATTACAAATTAAACATAGCAGCAGAGGCAGAAACCTTAATGGTATGAAGTAAATAAGGAAAAAAAGAACAAAATTTAAAAATATTTTAGAGAGAATACAAACCAAACCAGTTTACAGGCAACTGGGGAAGAACATTAGTGCAGGTAAAATATCACCACTAAAGCTGAAACAGAGAAACCCTATAAGGTTCTTGTATACATTTCTCTAGAGCAGGGGTCACCAACCTGCGGGCCCGCGGGAGGTCCCTTCGTGCGGCCCGCGAGGCTCTACCCCGGTTAACATTACGTGCGGCCCGCCAAGGATTCCCGCCATTGTATCCACGCGCTCGCAGCTCACCGACGACCACCTGCAAGCGTCCCTTCTCCTGTCAGTGTCATCTGTGAAGCCGGACTTTAAGCGTTTGTCTGCTAGCATGAATCATCAGCCATCTCATTAAATTCAATAAAGGTGATCAGCCATTGTTTTCATAATTTTGCGTTTGTGTTTTTTTTTCGGGGGGGCGGGGAGAAGGGGGGTGCGGCCCGCGAGGCTCCCGGTAGTCGGCTGTGCGGCCCGCGGCCCCCTGGAGGTTGGTGACCCCAGCTCTAGAGCATAAAAAGGGGGTGGAAAGGATTCTTGGTATAAAGAATATTTTGAAAAAGATACACATCAAACAAAAGAAATTTTGTCTGAAGTAGTAACAAAAGAGCCAGACACCAGTTTATAAAGAGTCCCAAACTGGAAAATCCTGGATGAAATATCCAACTTCCTTATCGTCCCTTCAGTCCAGTCCCGAACCTCTGGAGTTGTGCACCTCTCACAGCAGCTTGGAGACTGAGAAACTTCACTTTTGTGATGTCACTGGTATATATCCACAGGCAGCTCCTCTTCACACCAGTTATCTCAGTCTCCAAGCAGCTGGAGGACTGGTGGGCCCAGAGGTTCAGGGCTCACTTGAGGAACCATTAAGGAAGAGATAGAATAGGGAGAAGGATTAGTTTATTTTGTCTGTTTTAAAGAGGGAATCCAAATTTAAAAAAAAAAATAAAGGAGGGAACAGATTCTCTCCTGCCCCCCCCCTCTCTTTTTTTTTTATTTTCTCCAGCCTCTGAGCTCACCTTCAGTTCGGGGCTTCGCAACCCAGCTGAGGGAGCAGCAGTTGAGCTCCGGTGGCAGCAGGGAGCTTCCGGTGAAAGTCCCAGGTCTGCGGGGCAAGGACTGGCTGCATCTGCACTCAGACGCATGCAGAGGGTTTGCCTGCGATCGTGCTGAGGCTGAGGGCAGGTAAATAGAGGGAGAGAGCAGTTTTTGTGACGGCGGTAGTACCAGGGGCGTGAACTCCCGCGCAGGCACAGCAGAGCGAAAAGGCTCGCCCGACGGTAAGAGGCACTACGGTCAGCCGGAGGTGGGGGGAGGAAGCTGCAGAGGCGTCGCATAGAGCGGGCAGGCCATGCGGGAAACAGCCCGTGCAGCTGTTGGGTTTTCCTAAGGGGCTGTAGCCGGCGCAAAGCTTTGTTTTCGGGTCCTTCACAGGGGGCAGGGGGACCTCGTAGAGAAGCTTATTGGCTGGTTTGTTTGTTTTTGGGTGAAGGGAAAAAAAAAAAGTAAACCAGAGGGGCCTGCAGTGAGGGGCTCGGACCATTGGTGTTTAGTGGAACTGACCTGGCTGGAGTTCAGTAGGGGACGCCAGCAGAATGCCTGCCAAGCAACTTTGCTTAGTCTGCGGTGTTCGGAGGGGGTCAGTCTCAGAGGCAGGGGTCTGCAAGGGCTGCATGCAGGAAGCTGCAACAACGGAGCAGATCTTAGAGGCAGGCGGGGAAGGTCAGGTCGGGGGACAGAGGTCTTCAGCGGAGCTGTTTTCGCCCAGGGGGACGACTCAGGAGCCGGTGGCAGGGACTTCGTCCTCTCAGGATACTCCGCTCTCCCAGTCGGCGTTACCCGGTGGGCTGGCAGTGATTTTCTCCCCAGAATTTGTGTCCCTTATTCAACAGGCATTTGGGGGTCCTCAGGGACATGTTTGTGGGCTGGCGGTGGAACTGGGGATGAAGAGGCCAGGTACTCCATTGGGCACGGGGATGCCAAGTGTAGTGGCTAAGAAGCTCAGAGCGGATAAAGAGTTTTCGGAGCAGTCGGCCTCAGAAGGTTCTCTCTCAGAGGGGGGAGATCTGGACTTGGACGTTGACGAGGAGTTAGAGGAAGGCGAGATAGCGGAGCAGGAAGACCAAGCAAGGGTGGTTCGTGTGTTTCACAGGGAAAAGTTGCCGGCCCTGATATCAGAGACCCTTAAAGCCCTAAATTTGCCAGCGGTGGGGCCGGCAGAGGATTCTTCCTTGGAGGATCCTTTGTTACAAGCGTTTAGAAAGATGGAGAGCTTTTCCTGTTCACAGGGTCTTCCAAGAAATGATTCAACAGGAATGGGATATTGCCAGAGGCGGTTCTAAAGGGGGCCAGAGTTATAAACCGGCTTTATCCTTTTAATAGATCAGGATCAGGAGTTTAAGTCTCTGAGGGTGGATGCGGCCGTTTCGGCAGTGACTAAGAAGACCACCATTCTGGTTGAGGGAAGTGCGGCCCTCAAGGATGCCCAGGATCGGACGTTAGATGCCTTGTTGAAACAGGTATTTGAGGTGAATGTGCTCTCATTGCAAGCTTCAGTTTGTGGCGCGTTGGTGGCGAGAGCCTTCCTTCGCTGGTCGCAGTGGCTCCAGGGTGATCTGGGGGAGGGGGCGACCGATGAAGCCTTGAGATTGGAGTTGAGTTTAGCGTATTTGGCCGATATTCATTATGATCTTATCCGAGGCTTGACGAAGAGCATGGACTCGGTCATAGCGGCCAGGCGCTACCTGTGGCTGCGCAATTGGGCGGCGAATGGGCCGTCCAAGGCCCGGCTAAGTAAACTCCCATTCAGAGGGAAGTTTCTGTTTGGAGAAGCTGGTAAAGGATTTGGGAGAGTCCAAGGGTGGTAGGCTGCCAGAAGATAAGCAGAGGCAGAGTTGAACGGCGCCCCTGCCTAAGGATCAGCAGAGAGATTTTTGTCGTTTTTCGTTCCCCTCGGTTTGGTCAGGGCCGGAGAGGGCGGTTTCCCTACAGAGGACAGAGCTTTCGTGGATTTCGGGGAGCAGGAAGAGGTTTTCAGGCCTCTTCCGCGGCGCTCGCAAAGAAGTCCCAATGAAGTCAGGAGGACCCAAGTTGGGCTGGTGCCTGTAGGAGGCTAGTTGTGGGAGTTTTACCCGGCTTGGGTCCAAATTACTTCAGATCAGTGGATTCTGGAGGTAATTCAGGAAGGATATGCTCTGGAGTTCCAACGGCCCATGCGGGATACCTTTGTGCAGTCTCCATGCCGAGTGCGCGCCAAGTACGCGGCAGTACGGGAGACCATACAATGATTGTTGGACCTCAGGGCTATAGTCCTGGTCCCAGAAGACCAGTACGGCTCCGGTCGATACTCCATATCTTTATCTTTATTTGTCACATTTGATATACCGCCCCTTACCAGGGTATTAGGGCGGTGCACAATACAAAATATCATGGCTGCAGAAAAGAAAGGTAGAAAGGAACGGCATTGAGTGGATAGGAAAGCAGTTAAGAGAACAGAAAGAAAAGAGCAGCAAAAGCGGTAAACAGCATTATAAACGACGGGCAACGCAACAACGGACGAGCAACATAAGACAATGGACAGCATAACAAACGACGGGCAACATAACAAACGACGAACGATATGACATATGGTGAACAACATAGCAAAGAAACAGTGGACAACTTAATGGAAACACCGGGAGTAGAGGGCACGGGAGGGCATGGGAGAAAGTATGTAATTCGGGGAGGAATGGGTGACCCGGGTAGATATAGGGATGTTTAGACCTTTTGAGAGAATGTTAGGAGGGAGTACATTTGACTGATTGGGGGGGTGGACGAAGGGAGAGGAAGATCGAAGGCCTGGCAGAAAAGAGAGGTTTTGAGAAGAACTTTGAAACGAGGAAAGGATAGCTCAGTACGGATGAGATGTGTGAGGCAGTTCCACAGGGCAGGGCTGGCGAAGAAAAAAGCAGCGTGACGAGTGGATTCGAGGTGAGCCTGAGTGGGGGATGGTAGAAAGGCGGTTACCATGTGCAGAACGCAGTAAGCGGGGAGAGGGTTGGAGGAAGATAAGATCAGCTAGGTACTGGGGGGTATTGGTGTAGAGTACCTTGTGAGTGATGGTGAGAAGCTTATATTTCATTGTTCCAAAGAAGGAAGGCACCTTTCAACCGATTCTGGATCTCAAACGAGTAAATCGCTGTCTCAGAGTGTGTCACTTTCGGATGGAGACGCTGAGGTCGGTCATCGTGGCGGTAAGAGCGGGAAAGTGTCTTACGTCCCTAGATCTGTCCAAGGCATATCTACACATTCCAATTCAAAAGGAGCATGAGAAGTTCCTCAGGTTTGCAGTGCCGATAGGTCATTTCCAGTTTCAGGCGTTGCCTTTTGGGCTTGCAACAGCGCCTCGGACGTTCACCAAGGTGATGATGGTGTTTGCGGCGGCCTTGCGCAGCGAAGGAGTTCTGGTGCATCCGTATCTAGACTATTAGTTAATCAGAGCAAAGTCGAGGCAAGAGAGCGAGGCGGCTATGGCTCGGGTGGTCGAGGTCCTCCAAAGTCTCGGTTGGGTAGTCAATTGGGAGAAAGGTCACTTGCTTCCATCGCAGTGCCTGGATTATCTGGGGGCCTGTTTCGATACAAAGGTGGGAAGGATTTTTCTTCCAAAACACAGAGCAGAGGGATTGCGGGCATTAGAGCTTGAATTCCTCGACAGGTCCCACCCGAGGGCATGGTATTACCTACAGTTACTCAGGTCCATGGCAGCGACTATCGAACTAGTTCCGTGGGCAAGGGCCCATATGCGACCATTGCAGAGGGCCTTCCTCAGATGCTGGTCCCATCAAAGGGATCAGTTGTCACAGAGGCTGCCTTGTCCGCCAGAGGCGCTGCGCTGGTGGTTGCGCCCGGAATGCCTAGAGAAGGGGATACCACTGGAATCTCCAGCTTGGATTTCATTAACGACAGATGCCAGTCTTCGCGGCTGAGGGGGGCCCATTGTCAGGGGCGGTTTGCGCAGGGACAGTGGACGGTGATGGAAAGAGGTTGGTCGATCAACCGGCTGGAGCTCCAGGCGGTGACGTTAGCGCTCCAAGTATTTCAGCTGCATCTTCAAGGGGAGGCGATTTTGAGTGTTCTCCGACAATGCGATGGCAGTGGCTTACATCAACCGACAGGAGGTACCAGTAGTGTCGGATTGGAAGAAGAGGCCGAGCAGTTGCTAAACTGGGCCGAGATGCATCTATGGGCGCTGTCGGCTGCACATGTAGCAGGAGTGGACAGTGTGGAAGCCGATTTTCTTGAGTCGCACAAAGGTAGATCCGGGGGAGTGGATGCTTCATCCGAAAGTGTTCGAGCAGTTGGTGCAACGCTGGGGGACTCCAGTGATGGATCTGATGGCGACTTTTCAGTCCGCAAAGGTCGAACGCTTCTTCAGCAGAAGGGGGGAACGAATGTCGGAAGGTCTAGATGCCCTCCGTGTTTCCGCCGTGGGTGTTGATAGGTTTATTTATTTACATTCTCTTATATACCGCGCTGTTCTGCATCAGTGCGGTTTACATTGAACAAACTGAAATTACATTGAACAGGGCATTATAACTTGGAGATAACTATTTTACAGGGAACAGGGGCTATGGAGGGTTAAGTGACTTGCCCAAGACCACAAGGAGCACCTGTGGGACTAGAAACCCCAGTCCTTCCGGCCCAAGGTTGCTGTCCTCTAGTGGGATTTGAACCCCCGACCTTCCGGCCTGAAGTACCTTGCCCAAACCACTAAGCCACTCCTCCACTCAGTTGAGTAGTGCAGCGAATAGAAGGTCACAAGGGTCTGGTAATATTGATCACCCCGGATTGGCCAAGAAGGCCATGGTACGTGGATTTGATGAGGCTTGTGGTGGAGAAGCCTTGGCGTCTGCCCGATCGGGGGGATCTGTTATCTCAGGGTCCTCTGTGGATGCCGCAGGTGGCTCGATTCTCGCTTACGGCTTGGCTATTGAAAGGGCAAGGTTGAGAGCTCGAGGGTTATTCGACGGAGGTGATTTCGACGACGTTGAAGGCGCGGCGGCGATCTACCTCCTTAGCATATGTCAGAGTGTGGCGGATATTTAAGGCTTGATGTCGAGACAGAGATTTGGAGGCATTAAGAACTTCGGTGCCTCAAATTTTGGCATTCTTGCAGGATGGTTTTCAGAAGGGCCTGGCGGCAGCATCCCTGAAGGTTCAGTTGGCAGCAATCTCCTGCTACAGGGGTAAGGTAAAAGGGGAGACGCTGGGGAGCCATGTGGATACTAAGCGTTTACGGTCCGTAACACACTCTTGAGGCCTCCTAGCAGGCGGCTAGTTATGGCGTGGGATCTCTCCATGGTGTTGGAGGTGCTGAGTCTCGAGCCCTTTGAGCCTTTGTCTAGGGCAACGCTAAAGGATCTCACTCTTAAAGTTGTGTTCCGGGTGGCTATCTGTTCGGCCCGGAGGATTTCAGAATTGCAAGTGCTTTCCTGTAGGGAGCTTTTTCTATCTTTTCAGGACTCAAAAGTAGTTTTACAAACGGTGCCGTCCTTTTTGCCCAAGGTGGTATCAAAATTTCATATGAGTCAAGTAGTCTCCTTGCCGGTTTTCCGGGAGGGCAAGGAGGGAGCTTCGTTGGACCGTTTTACGTTGGTTGGATGTCCGTCGAGCCTTAAAGAAATAAATATATGGGTCGGACAGGTTGTTCGTGGTGTTTGGTGGAATGCGGACGGGTGAGATGGCGTCAAGTATCCATTGCCAGGTGGATTAGAGAGGCAATAGCGTCAGCTTATCTGTTGAAGGACAGGACGGTGCCAGATGGTCTACGAGCGCATTCCACTAGAGCACAAGCAGCATCTTCGGCGGAACACGGACGGGTGTCAGTGAAAGACATTTTGTAGAGCGGCGACCTGGTCGTCTCTGAATTTGTTTGTCAAGCATTACCGGCTGGATGTCCAGGCGTGAAGGGATACCTGTTTTGGATCGGCAGTGCTTCAGGCTGCTCTAGCGGGTCCCGCCCAGCGAATTCGTGGGTACTGCTCTGTTATATCTCCAGAGGTTTGGGAGTCCAGAGTCCAGTTCTGTATCCTGCCCGGGTTTCTGTCTTATGGAGGCCGGCCTGAAGCAGAAGCATGTCAAACAGGTAAGAGAACAGATTGGTGTAGGTTCGGATCCACATGGGTGGGATATCGATGGGGAAGATAGTTGTAAAGGCCACATTCTCCATACAGAGGGGAGGTAGGACCTGTGCCTTTCTGGGTTGGTTTTGTGAGAACAGTGACACTACACTGTTCTGAATTTTCTCTTTGGTTATTTGTTTAGACAGTTACAATAGGTATTTAATTATGTAGAGAGAGTTTTTACTTAATTGTTGCTCCGGTGAGTCTGCTTTGTCATTAGGTTACTGGTGTGAAGAGGAGCTGCCTGTGGATATATACCAGTGACATCACAAAAGTGAAGTTTCTCAGTCTCCAAGCTGCTGTGAGAAGTGCACAACTCCAGAGGTTCGGGACTGGACTGGAGTTCCTCCAGGAACTACAATTAGCAGGTAAGATTAATTTAACTTTGTTACAAACGGCATTTCTTCACCAGGACATAGCAGATTGGCTGACTGATTAATTGATTTCTGCAAACTTAACATTTCAGTGATTTAATATTAGGAAGAACATGCTTTCTAAAGGGAAACCCAAGTAATATTCCTAGAATCTACTGACCAATAACTTGTTTAGCTAGGATTTACATGCTGTTCACTGTTTATATATGCTAATAGAATATGCAATCGTGCCAATAACGGCAGTGGAATAAAAGCTCCTCCTAATTGTGGTATATCATTTTTGGGCATGTTCAGTAGCACGAAATGCCTGTCCATATGCATTTTTGCACATGCATAAGTGTGCACAACCAAAAATGTGTATGCAAGCTTAGTCAAAATGCCTCTGTTCGTGCTTTCCCCACTGTGATCAGCTCTCTGCATGGTGGAGCAGAACGGTGCAGGGAATTAGGGCTGATCTTTCTGTTTCATGTCTCACTAGACTTACAGACTTACAGACTATGAGATCAACCTGAACCTCCTCTACCATGTGGCTCTATCATTCAGACATCTGATCGCAGTGGGGGACGCATTAATGCTGCGTTTTTGAACAGCTGCAGCCAGAGATGACATTAAGTGAGTGAAAGAGGACTGGAAGAAAAGGCATCTGAGAGAGAGATTGGGTGAAGGCTGGTGGGGGGGAAGGGGTTATGAAAGAGAGAGAGACTAGGGGGGGCTAGGAGAGAAACTGAAGGAAGGCTGGTGTGGTGTGGGGTGGGGAATGGGGTTAGGAAAGAACAACTCAAAGTTTGGTTATACAGTGCAAGGTGCCACCTTAGAAACTACCACCCAGGAAAAAGATGTAGGTGTCATTATGGATATGATGTTGAACTCCTCCGCTCAGTGTGCAGCGGCGGCCAAGTAAGCAAATAGAATGCTAGGAATCATAATAAAAGGGATGGAAAATAAAACCAAGGATATTATAATGCCTCTGTATCATTCCACAGTGGGACCGCACCTTGACTATTGTGTGCAATTCTGGTTGCCATATCTTAAAAAGTATATAGCAGAATTAGGGAAAGGTACAGAGAAGAGCAACAAAAATGATGAAGGGGATGAAAGGATATCCTTATAAGGAGAGGCTGAAAGGTTAGAGATGGTTAAGAGGGGGATATGATAGAGGTCTATAAATTAGTGAATGTAGTGGAATGGGTAAACGTAGATCGATTGTTTACGCCATCAAAAAAATAGAAAACTAGAGGACACGCAATGAAACTACAATGTAACCCAGTTAAGACTAATAGAAAATATTTTTTTAATTGACGCCTAATCAAACTCTGGAATTCGCTACCGGAAGATGTAGTAAAAGTTGTTAGAGTAGCTGGGTTTAAAAAAAGATTGGATAAATTTATGGAGGAAAAGTCCATAAATCTTTATTGAAGAGGACCCAGAAAATCCACTGCTTACTCCGGGATGAGCATTGTTGAACCTGTGTGCCTTTTTGGGAAACTGCCAGGTACTTGTGACCTGGATTGGCTACAACAGGATATGGGGCTTGATGGACCTTGGTCTGACCCAGTATGGCATTTCTTATGTTATGAAAGAGGGACTGGGGGAAGACTGGTGAGGAAAGGAGGTTATGAGGGAGAGATATTGGGGGAAGGTGATTATTATATAGGGAGAGAGACAGGGGAAAGGTGATTATGAAGGGGGGAAGAAGGTTATGAAAGAGAGACTGGTGGGGGAAAGGGGTTATGAAAGACTGAGGGAAGAGGGTTAGAAACATAGGCTATGTGGTCTTTTTCTGTCGTCATATTTCTATCTAGTCTGTCCTTCCATATCAAACAACTGCAACAGTCCCCTTATTTTTCCTTTAGAGATCCTCTGTGTTTGTCCCATGCTTTTTTGAATTCAGTTACTGTCCTCATCTCTACCACCTCCACTGGGAGACTATTCCACGGATCCACCACTCTTTTTCCGTAAAGAAATATTTCCACATATCACTCCTGAATCTATCCCCCTTCACCCTCATCCCATGTCCCCTCGTAGAACTTGCTTTCAATTGAAAGAGGCTCCCCCTGAACATTTATGCCACGGAGGTGTTTAAACATCTCAATCATATCACCTCTATCCTGCCTTTCCTCTAAGGTGTACATATTAAGATCCCTAAGTCTGTCCTCATATGCTTTATAATGAAGACCACTAACCATTTTAGTAGCCACCCTCTGCACGACTCCATCCTGTTCACATACTTTTGAAGATGCGGTCTCCAGAATTGCACACTATACTCCAAATAAGGTCACACCAAAGACTTATACAGAGGCATTATCACCTCCTTTTTTTCTGCTAGCCATTCCTCTCTGTATGCACCCAAGCATACTTCTAGCTTTTGCCGTCGCCTTTTCTACCTGTTTAGCTACTTTAAGATCATCAGACACAACCATACCTAGGGTCCCGCTCTTCTTTAGTGGACAAAAGTACTTCACCCCCTATACTGTATTGCTCCCTTGGATTGCTGCAGCCCAAATGCATGACCTTACATTTTTTAACATTAAATTCCAGCTGCCAAATTCTAGACCATTCTTCAAGCTTAGCTAGATCCCTCCTCATGTTATCTACACCTTCCTGGGTGTCTACTCTATTGCAGATTTTGGTATCTGCAAAGAGGCAAACCTTACCCGACAGCCCTTCCGCTATATCACTAACAAAGATGTTAAAAAGAATCGGACCAAGGACAGATCCCTGGGGCACACCACTGGTAACATCCTTCTCCTCAGAGTGGGCTCCATTTACCTGTATTCTTTGTTGCCTCCCACCCAACTAATTTCTAACCCAAGCAGTAACTTTAAGGTCCATCCCTAGGGTGCTCAGTTTGTTTATAAGTCACCTGTGAGGAACAGTGTCAGACTTTACTGAAATCTAAATACACCACATCTAGGGCTCTCCCTCGGTCCAACTCCCTGGTCACCCAGTCAAAAAAATCAATCAGATTTGTCTGACAAGACCTGCCTCTGGTGAATACATGCTGCCTCGGATCCTGTAATCCACTGGATTCCAGAAACCTCACTATTTTCTCTTTCAGCAGCGTTTCCAATAATTTACTCACCACCGAAGTTAAACTAACCGGCCTGTAGTTTTCAACCACATCCTTATTTCCGCTTTTGTGTAAAGGCACCACATGAGCCTCTCTCCAGTCCTTTGGCACCACTCCCGACTCCAACGAGGCATTGAAAAGGTCAGTCAGTGGAGCTGCTAGAACGTCCCCAAATTCCCTCAGTATTCTAGGGTGTATCCCATCCAGTCCCATCGCTTTGTCTACTTTAAGTTGAGCTAGTTTCTCACGAACACGGTCTAATGAAAATTGTTCAAGATGTCCCTCACTTCTGTTCCTGCTTGGGTGTTTTTTGAGGTCCTGCTCCTGGTTCTTCATCTGTGAACACAGAACAGAAATATTTGTGAAGCAATTCCAGTTTATCCTCATCAGCTTCTACATATTCCTCCCCTTCTGATGCCGTATAGAAACACGGTGACAGAAAAAGACCACATGGCCTATCTTGTCTGTCCTTCCATATCAACCACTAGAACGGTCCCCTTTTTTACCTTTTAGAGATCCTCTGTGTTTGTGACATGCTTCTTTGAATTCAGATACTGACCTCATCTCTACCACCTCCACTATGAGACTATTCCACGGATCCACCTCTTTACATAGAGAAATATTTCTGCATATGCACTCTCGAATGAAAGAGGGAGACCGGGGGGGGGGGGGGGAGGTGCTGGTGTGGGTGAGGATTATGAAAAAAACTTGGGAAGACTAATGGAGGAGGGGGTTATGATAGTGTGACTGGGGGGGAGGCTGGTGGGGGAGGGATCTAGAGAGATGAGAGAATGAGCACCCTGAGACAATAGTGGAAAGTGTACTTGTTCCCTAAGGACTCTGTGCCACATGTTGAGCTTCAAACTCTGGTGTCCTGATTATCTGGTTTTTAGTATTGACAGGACAGTGGCTCATGACTGTTCTTCTCTAGAACTGAGTCTATGTAAAAAGGAATAGAAATTAATGCAATTGTTAGAGGGAAAATTCTTGCGGAATCTAGATCAGCAACAGAGGGTTTTGTTTCTCCTCTAGTTTGCTAAATGTAAAGCATGTATGAATTGTTAATGAGATAAGGCTCTGATCTCTTGCTGCTAGACACATGGAAAACAATAGTCAGGATGTGTCTGGACCTCCTAACGGAAGATATCCTTTGACTAAGAGGAAGGGACCATGGTAGAGAAGAGAGAACCTAGGATCATTTGTATTTTGTTTTTGTTTGATTTTGCTGTTTTGTTTTTTTTTGTTTTTTGGGTTTTTTTTTAAGATGTACAAGAGCAGGTAATACACCTTTGTTGCTGATTTAATGCTGTGAATGTGTATAAGGTAGACACTGACTGAAAAATGTGAAATGGAAGAGAGAAGGCAGTGTTCCGTCCAGCGAAGGATATAGTGCTGAAAAAAAAAACATATAGCAGCTGGAGAGGAAGCTACTCATTCATCCCAGAGAGGTCACAGAACTGAGTCTAGTGAAGACTTAATGTATTTAATTCTGGCAGGAAGGAATGGCTGTCCCATTGAGTAGAATGAACCAGTGAAGCTGCCCTAGCAGTCTGAGCACCCAGAGTATCCATGCTATTTCTGCTTGTGCCCTGGCTAATGGAGGGCAAGCCGGTAACAGAAGATGAAAATTGTGGCACACTATAGCCTATCATTAGGGCAAAGTGTGCCCCCCCCCCCCTGAACTCGGTATTGAAAGATTACTGCTTAAGAAGACCAGAGTTAGTTAAGTTGTAATGGTTTAAGCTGATATAGGACCTGATACAGGGTCTGGAATTTGGGAACACCTCAAGAGAGGGCTAGGGCTTATTGGGAGCTGCTAGCTTCATCTGTGGGCCTTCCAGTTTGAAGTGGCGAGCTTCCATGGGTAGTATCTGCATGAGAGCTGGCAACAAATTAAACACAATGCAAGAGATCCCTAGACAGACACATCTGGGGATGTAGAGTTGGTCTTCCATGAATTACATTCCTTCAGTCTTCATGATGTTATCTGGGTGTGATTGCTAAACTGCATAATGCCATGACTGCTTTCTAAACGTATTTTCTGGACCTTATTTATTTATTTAGACAGATTTGTATGCCACCTTTTCCTTCAATCAAGGTGGTCACGTCACAACACAATTGGAGGGTTACATTTAACATTAGGGTACGTGTAAACATTTAGACAGTACAGTTATGTGACAGTATTTAGACAGTACAGTTGAGATAACATATAACATAAAGGTGTTTACTAACGTATGATAGATTTGTGTGTGTGGATAGGATGGGGGTGTGTTTAGTTGGCGGTGATGTTAGTATTGCTGTTTGGGTAAAGGATGTTGCTTGAATGCTCATAGGTTTCTATAAGTAACCATGTTATGAGGTCTTTGCGGAAGTCTGTGAGGTCTTCTAAAGCTCTCAGGCTCATTGGTAGGGAGTTCCATATTGAGGATGCCAGTAGTGATGGTGCTCTTTTTAGGTGGTTTGGTTTTGTGATAGCCTGCAGGGGTGCTAATCATGTTATTGGTTCTTCTTGGTCTATTGCTGATGTCTCTCTTGTTATAATGCTTTAGAGTACGTCCGCTGAGAGATGGTGAATGACTTTGAAGATGATCATGATTGTTTTGTATTTAGCTCTTGCCACCATTGGGAGCCAGTGTAGTTGTTGTAGGACAGGAGTGATGTGCTCGGTCCTTGGGGTGTCTGTAATGATGCGTGCTGTGGTGGTTTGTACCATCTGTAGTGGGTGTAGTGTCTGGTGAGGAAGGCCTTGATATAGTGAGTTTCCATAATCAAGCAGTGGTGTGATGAGTGCTTGACATACTGTGTGGAACTGGTCTTGACGGAGCATTGGTTTGATTTGTCTGACTGTTTTCAATATGCCTTGTTTGTAGTTTTGTTGATGTGAGATTTTAAGTTCAGAGCTCTATCTAGTGTTATGCCCAGATATTTAACTTCTTTGAGTACTATGTGTTTGTCTAGGATGCTTTTGGTTTGTGGGGGTGTGAATGTGGGGTTCCTGGTGATGAACATTGCCTCAGTTTTGTTGTAATTGACTGTTAAGTTGTTGGCTATGAGCCAGTCATTCATGTCTTCGAGGCATTTTGTTATCGGTGTAGTGTTTAGTGCCAGTAAGTTGACTGGAGCGTACACCATGACGTCAGCATAAATGTGGTAGCATAGATTATGGTTCTTGATGATGTTGCATATGGGCTGTATGTAGATGTTAAAGAGCATTGATGATAGGGCTGAGCCTTGAGGTATTCCCTGCGTGACGGGTAATTGTAGGGATTTCTTTTGATCGCATTTGACTTGTTGCATTCGCCCTTCCAGGTATGATGTAAGCCACTTTAGGGTATTCTTGCATAGTCCTATCTGTTGTAAGCGTTGCAGTAGCTTAGGGTGTGACACGGTATCGAAGGCCGCCGAGATGTCCATGAACACTAGTAGGAAGCTGTTTTTTATGACGTCTATGCCTCTTAAGAGATTGTCAAAGAGGGAGGTGAGTAGTGTTTCCACGCCGTGTTGGGGTTTGAATCCGTGCTGATGTATGTCCAGAGGGGCATTAATATGTATATGGTCCTGAAGTTGCCTTTGGACTGCTTTATCCATGACTTTAGCAAGGAATGGCAGGCTAGAGATGGGATGGTATGATTTTGGTTCGGTTGGGCTTAGATTGTAATTTTTAAGTATTGGTCGTATCATTGCATGCTTTAGGGATTGCGGCATGTATCCTTGTTGGAGTGAATCCTTGACAAGTTTTTGAATGTGATGAGAGAGCTGGCTTTTTGTGACTTTGATCCATGACACTGGGCATGGGTCTGATGGTGAAGTTGTTGTGTTTAGACCAGATATTATGTCTTCTATTTGCTGTTTTGTTATGTTGAAGCTCTCCCATGTTTGTTTCTTTTTTATTGTGTGATCATTTGTTTGTTGTGAGGCAGAGTTTGTTTGGCTTGTGTTTTTTGACTTCATGTAGTCTGCATATTTTTGTGGATCAAGATGGTTGGTGCTTTGTGTGTCATCCTTAGTGAGCTTTTGGATATTGCTAAAAAGTTCTTTTGGTCTATTGGTAGATTTCATGATTAGGTTGGTATGGTGGTGGTGTTTGCGTTCATTTATTAGATTGTTGAAGTTGTGTGACTTGTTCCATCTCCATTTTCGTTCTAGTCTTCTTAGTGTGCGCTTTGCAAGTCTTATTTCTTGTGAATATCATGGGGCGTTGGATCTTTTGCAAGTTTGTGGTTCATTGTTGGCTGGGGCAGATGCTGCGTTGGTTATTATTGTGTTTCAATCTTCTGTATTAAGATCTAGGGTGTCTTGTTCCTGTTGAAGAATAGTTGCCACCATGGCGAAACTGGCTCCTCACCATGAATCCATTTAAGGTTGTGGATTGATTTCATTGATGAATGAGTGTCAAATGTTTTGAAACGTCTGATTTATTCTTTCATCTTCTTTGCGTTGGGTGGGGTTATTCAGTGTCATGGTGAATTCAATTACATGGTCTGACCAGGGGACTGGGTCGTGATTGTTTGTTGGTTTTGTAGTTTTGTTCTGTTCCACCAGTTGTGTGGGCATGAATATCATGTCCGGAGTTCTACCATGTTTGTGTGTTGGGGCGTTAATTGTCTGGCAGTATTTTAGTGACTCCATGGCTTTTAAGAACATTGCAGTTTCTCTGGTGGGTGCGGATGTTAGGTTGTAGTCTCCTAGTACAACTAGAGGTTTGTGTCTTCTGTTGTGTGCGCATATCGTTTTCAATTACTGTGGATAGATGTTCAGTTGTGGTTCCAGGTGGCCTGTATGTGAGGGAGATGGTTAGGTGTGTGTTGGCTATAGTGAGTGTGTTCGATTAGATTGTATTATTGGAGGCGATTGTTTTGAATCTGAAATCCTTTCTGGTGAGTATTAGTACTCCTCCACTCTTTTGTGCTCTGATGCAGTTGAATGCTGAGTATCCTGTTGGGGTTACTTGATTTAATATGACCTGATCTGAGTCGTCTAGCCAGGTCTCAGTGATGCATGTTATATCAAGCTTCTTGTCGTGGATTAGGTCAAGGATAGTATTTGGTTTGTTCCTGATAGATCTGGCGTTTAGTAGAGCACATCTGATGGATGTTGATATGATTGGGTTTGTATGTCTATTATTTGTGAGTTGAGAGGGTGTGTTACGTGTGTCCCTCTATGGTTTATGGGCTGTATTCTTTGCTTGTTGGCGTTCTTTGGGTATGTGTGATGGTGGTGTGCATCTAGATTGGGTGGTATGTGGGTTTATCAGGGGTATTTGTTCGTTTAGTCTGATGCTGTATGTGCAGAGTGCAAACATGTGGAGGAATGTGAGGTAGGCCATAAAGTAGTGGGTAGTGGAGTGCATTTTATAACGTGTATTTGCTGACCTGGGTTGTAGTTTGTTTGAATGGGTTAGTAGACTTGTGTAGCATGAGTTCTTTACGAACCAGGCTATGCAAATTGGATAGAAAGTTCTATGCAATTAATCTACAAACAGTTGATTGTCCAGACAAGGTATCAGCATTAAAACCTCACCATGAATCCACAACCTTAAATGGATTCATGGTGAGGAGCCAGTTTTGCCATGGTGGCGACTATTCTGCAGCTGTCAGTATGTACCAACCTGATGTCTCGAGCCCTGCTGCAGTGGATTCAGTATCTTCCGCCGGGTGATACTACTTCTCTTTTGGAGTCTGCTACGAGGTGTAGCCTTCCTTTCTGATGCCATGTATGACCTGGTAGGTTTGGAGGCAAAAGATGGTGCCCTGATGACTGTCTCATGGTGTTGAGGTTTTAAAGAGGTCTGGGAACACTGTGCCTTGCTGGGGTTTGAATCCATACTCAAACTGTAGAGATTATAGAATTATGTATTTGTTAAATATATATTCTGTAAGCAATTAATCTGCTAAAAGGCTGAACTGAGGGCTCTTTCTCCTTGGGCATAGTAAATACTGCTCTGAAGGGTTCATTTTCAGCACCGGGGGATCTTCCTGGCACCGGATGATTTTATATATTTTTTTTTCTTCCTGTTTTCAGCTCTTTGCATTGGTGCTGTGAAAGACAGTGTTAAGTACTTAATGGGAACTGACTGCACTATACTCGGGTGGGACCTGAGTGTAACAGCAGGATCTGAGTGGCAGTGGCTGCCTTCAGTACACGTCACATCCCCTAATCTGCAGCACTCGCTGGAGTACGCTCATGAGCAGTGCCTGAGAGAACTTGTTCTGGCATTGTGGTTCATCCCACATGTGGGTGTGCCCAGAGTAGTTTGTGGTGCTTATTGTTTTACGTTTAGCACAACTATCAAACACACGGCTTTTCCAATAAACGGATACCTTTCAGAAACTATTTTATTTTACTTTTTAAACTATTTTCAATTAACACAAGAATTCTGATGATGATATTCCTCAAATTAGTGGTGTTAGATATTACTTTGACCTAGCACCCTCCTCATGAGAGCTCACTGTGAAGCTAGCCTCGAAGGGACATAATTCCTCACAGAAAAAGTCCCTTGTAGGCGCCCCACTCGCCTGAATGGGGAAACGAACTGCAGTGAGAGCATTTCGCTAGGTTCTGTCGAAGCAGCCCATTTTTTTCTCTGTGTCTGTGTGTGTGTGTCGCTGCTAAGGTGAAATAGTTATGGTAAGTGACGTTGAGAGCAGCTGACTTGAAGGAACTGATCATCAGCGCCACCATCAGAAGGCAACAAACAGCTCAGCATTGCTGTGTAGGGCACCACAGAGACTCCGTTGGCTCACCCGCCACCAGAGGGAGCCTTCCAGTTGGCGTTGCAGGAGGAGGATGTTGAGTACTTTTTAACTGAGCCAGTAGGAACATACAATTATTGCAATTTTAGAAGATCACATATGCCACCGGAGAAAAGCTGGCCCAGCCTTCGCGAGTGATCCATTACGTCTGAGGGATCACAGGCACTGCTGGTGGGAAATCTGTCACCACCATGAGGGAACCTCCTCCTATTTGCGTTTGATGTTACTGCATGCTTTTTAAAGTATGTATCTCCACAGCCACTGTCAGAGAGGTAACCGCTGGGAGAGGTGGATCAAGATAACAGAGAGAGGCTACTCTCCCAGCTCTATTGCCATAGCTACCACCATAGAAAACTGCTGCGGATAGGGCTAGAGGGTAATCACAATTTCTCACAGTATTGAATTGTCGCAGCCACTGCGGGACCGAAGCTGCTTTGGTTGGGACTGGGTGTCGAGTGCTGAAGCAGCAGCTGGCCATTCATGTCTAAGAGAAGGTTACATCAGTCCCTAGGGACTTAGGGGGGTTTTAATGTTTTTATTTTATAGGAAACCAACAACTTATGGAAAATAGCATTAAATTAAAGCACAGAATGGGAAGAGCTACATCCGCACTTGGCTGTGGATAAAAACGACTGAGAGGGAGGAGTAGTGGTCACTCAGACTCCGCTTGCATGTGCCCAAAGAGTTTAGAAAAACTTTTCTAGGTTTTGGGAGAACAAGTCTGGCCAGGTGCCATGAGGGATAACATGTGTGGCTGATTATGTACTGCATGTCTATAAGAGAGCTATCAGTCATCTTGCAGTTTTATGCAGATCTGAACTTGTAGACTGGCCCCATAAAGATCATTAAAAACTGGATGTAAAAAAAAAAAAACTCCTCTATATAGAATCGATGTATGCTAGGACTCTACATAGCAAGAGCTGAAGGAGTGAGTTTTACAGACGGAGCAACCATCATAGGCTTCCAGGCATATTATTACTGTTGCCACTACTACTGACTTGTCTAGTGCTACAAGGCGGACCCAGTGCAATACGTGTGGTTTGAAGACACAGTCCCTGCTCATCAGAGCTTACAATCCTAATCAAGGCTGAGAACATCACAAAACCAGGGACTAGAGTAAGGTAAAATTACACATAAGTAGAGAACAAGAGAGGAAGGAACATCAGAATCCAAAAGCAGCCTCAAAGAGATGGGATTTTAGCTTGGATTTGAATAGAGCTAGAGAAGGAGCCCAATGTACTAACTCGGGTAGTTTGTTCCTGGCATATGGAGCAGCAAGGTGGAATGAATGTAGTCTGGAGTTGGCGGTGGAAAAGAAGGGCACAGATAAAAGGGATCTGCTAGAGGAATGGAGTTCCCAAGGAGGGATGTGGAGTGATATAAGAAAGGAAAAGCTAATGAGGAGCTGCAGAATGAATACACCTGTAGATCAGTAGAGTTTGAACTGTACATGGAAATGGATAGGGAGCCAGTGAAGCAACTTGAGAAGAGGGGTGACATGAGCATAGCAACACTGGCAGAAGATAAGCCGTGAAGCTGAATTTTGACCATAAACAGATCAAATATATAAAGTGTGCAGAAGCGTAAAGGTAAAACATCTACAGTCGGTCTGCATTCGTAAAACTTGGATAAGCATTCCAATAAATAGAAGGAATGAGTGAAAATCCAACAAACATGGGGAAAGAAGCAACAAATTGCAAAACAAGAGAGAAAATTCTTCAAAGAATCTGATCAGCACATGAGGAAACAAGTAGCAAATCACAAATACAATGAGAATTATAGAGTTTTTCTTTAGAAATTTCAAGTAGATCTAAACCGGACAGGAATGGTTAAAGACTTCGCCTTTCTAACATAAATGTGAAAAAGAGATTGATAATTGCAACACAGGATAATGGATTGCCGACAATTGCAACATGGGATAATAGCTGTGAACTCTCTTGTCGGTAAGCTAACCTAGGAAAAATAATGGCAAAACGGATAAATGCAGATACAGTAAGACAGAACTAGAAATGATTACGTATCTGGTGATGGATTGTGACATGCATAATGACAAAGCAAAGCACATATGCTGGAAAATTGCATAACTGTTGTATCACTGTACCAGAAAAATATTGAGATCATGACACCCTAAAAATTGTAGAGAATGAAAAAATTATGATCACCTGGGATATGCCCCAGAAACTCCCACATACAGATTGTGTAAAAGTAGGCCTACTCCTTCCATCCATCTGCTTTGTATATGGTGTGCAATTGCAGAGTTATCAAAGCCTGTTTCCACATGCAGAAGCTGTTCTATGAAATCATGTCCCCCTAAGTATTACATTTTGTCTTGTATTATAGAATAACATTTTTATAAAGCGTGTGGTGTTCTGTTTTGTTTTTTTGGTTGAATATAGAGTTTGTTTTGGATGTTATAGTCCAGCACAGCTTATATCATGCATATAAAGTAGGTGCACTGAAAGAATACTCCTACTTTTTAACGTGATCTGCACATAAGCATTTCCAAGCACAGTTGTGATATACGTGTGTATTTATTATATAAATGCATGTGTAAACGCTTGGATTTTATGCCTTTTGGAGCGGGTGTAAAGTTGTGCATCACTGGGGATCATTGTAGGCACTTGGGTGCCTTTTATAAAATTTCCTATTGTGCCTGCATAAAGTATGCTTTATCTATTTATTTTGGAAAATTTTACATATGTGCCCTGTTATGAAATGATTCCCAAAGAGGAAAATTTCCAAAATCCACTTACACGGGTACATTGATATTCTCCTTGGCTGTTTTGACATGTGAGAATGGACAAAATACATGCAGATGGTTAAGTCTGTGCAGCTGTCGGGACGTTTTACTTTGTTTTGACAGCAGCTACTCTTTGCAGCCTCCAGTAGCTGCCATGATATCCCCTCCAAGAAATGACCCAATCTAGAAATGCCCTCACACTGCAGTGTAGATAGATTATGTATATAGTTAACCCAGTTATCCAAGTTTGTACTCCTGTTCAATGTAAAACCTGACAGTTTGTCGTTATGGTCGTTGTTGTTATGATGTAAACCGTGCTGATTCTAAATAGCGCGGTATATAAGAAACTGTAATAAATAAATAAATAAATAAATGTAGTTTGCCTAATTGTTTGAGCAAAGCCAATTTAACTTATGTTGATAAGTTGCCTATCCACAATCCATTCCATGAACTCTGCCTTAGTACTTGCTTTCTGCCTAATATTAGCAATAAATTTGAGAGACTGATAATATACCACAAGCAGTCTGGCTCATACATGATGTTCATGACATGGTATGCGCAAAATTAACATTTGTTTTATTTCGGCATGTCATTTTCTTAATAATATAAATGTGTCTTAAACCTGAGATTTTTTTTCTTTTTCTTTAGCTTTGGATTAGCAGAATTGCAGGAGCTTGTCGAGAACATGGTTTGAAATATCCCATACTCATGTGTAATTTAGTTAAAGTAAGTATGTGATTTTAACAGCCCCCTATATTAAACATTTATAAGGAGTAAGTATAATAGTAAATATAAAATATGGTGGACTCCTCAACTGAATAGAGGCACATTTTAGGAAGCATGCAACCTACTTATCGTAAAGTACGTTAAATTTATAGAGTTGAATTGCATGCATGAATTATATTTTTTTCACATTCTCTGAAGGACCCCTACCAATGGTGCTCGGTTATAAGCAGTATATGTAGAACTATGCAATGTTTCACCTCAATTCCACCTTTAAAACACTGTGTAATTCAGCATATATTAGTAAAATTATTTGAACGGATAGCTGAAGATTTTAAATGCAGAGAGCATTTAACAAAAAGCTTCATCTACCTCTGCTTTTCTGTGTTAGACTCGGGTGGCTTTAAACAGAAAAGTGATCTCGGACTTAGCCATTTATGAGCCAAAAACATTCAAGTCACTGGCTGCTCTGGCCCAGAGGAGGAGAGAGGAAGGTTTTCTAGCAGCGCTGGGAGATGGCAAAGAACCAGAAGGAATATTTTCCCGTGTGGTAAAGCATCACTAGAAGAACAGACTTGTTGCTTTCCCCTATGTTCTGTCACTAGAAACAGTGCCTGTATTTCAGGAAATACAAGCAGGAGTTTGCCACTGATTTGATCTTTGAAAGAACATCCTCAGAACAAAGAGTTTGTGCATTAGATTGTCTGAATATGTTTAGGCTGACAAAGACTTCAAAACCTGTGTACTTCATTTCAATCAAGACTTGAAAAGAAGGTAGGTCATCTTGGGACTGAACCGCAGATTGTGTCGCCATTATTTTGTTGTTTTCAAAAATTGTTACATAAACATAAGATCACATTTTGATTTATAAATAAAGAAACAGGTTAAAGATATCAAGAAGTACGCATTATAAGTTGTAATTACAATGTCTTTTATATCATCTTAGAGATGGAGCTTCATCATAGCTAAAAGTAAACAATATTCTCTGTACTAATTTAAAAATTCAGAATAAAAACATCCATGTTGCTGGTGAAATCGCTCTTTTATAAGCAAGGCCTAGCTTATGAAATTGTAAGAATTTTTCAAGGAGCTGGAGTTCTATCTATCTAGCATCTTTGTACACGAATGGCACTTAGCAGGATATATATATCACAAGGAAAAAGCAGAACCAGATTAATACAATTTGAGTACATACCAAAACTTTTTTTTTCCTTTCTAGGCTGTGAAAACAACTGTACAGATAAAGTTAGAAGCACTTTGTCTTTGCATTTCCAGCTTGTTTTAATATCTTGCTTGGCATTGAAACTTGGCTGCTACGGTAGCCTTGGCAGAGGGTAAAAGAGTAACCTAGATATTCTGTTTGTATCAGTTTTCTTAACAGATTGCTGCTGTATGATGAAACAAAACAAAAATCACTGAAGAATTAAACCACTGCCATGATTTCACAAGCAAACAGTGTTTCAGTTGCTGCACTTTCAATCAGCTTTTGTAATCTGGACACACACACACACACACACACACACACATGACGGCAGAACAATTACCAGGCCTATCTGATCTCTGCCAATCATTTCTTGTGCAATAGTCCAGAGCTTTCTTGCATCATTTCCAGCTGTTATCAAGAGATGTGTGGAAATGAATATAATCGCTGAAATGCAGAAGCAGTATATACAGGCTAGGGCTGGGATAGCAAACTCCAGTCCTGGAGTGACACAATCCAGCCTGGTTTTCAGGGTGTCCCTAATGAATGGGAGTGGATGCAAATACATCTCATGAATATTCATTAGGGACATCCTGAAAAACAGGCTGGATTGTGGCACTTCAGGACTGGAGTTCCTCAGGAAGAACAGCTCTCTGTATGGAAGGAATACCATGTTAACCATAGGGAATGATTTGGATTTAGCTTCATACATTTTTCAGTAGGAATTCCAAGGCGAGTTGTGTTCAGATACACTAGGTATTAGCTCAAGCAGAGCTATGTTCAGGTACACTACGCTTTTTCCTGCCTATATAGACTTTTCAATCTAAGTTTGTACCTGTGGCTATGGAGGGTTAAGTGACTTGTGCAAGATAACAATGAACATCAGTGGAATTGAATCCTGGCTTTATGGTCTCAGCCTGCTGCTGTAATCATTAGGACAAGACCTGACCAATGCTGTGTCACCATTTGCGATTAGAAATTTGCCTCAAGCACCTGGGAATTTTATGCCCTGTTACCACTGCCAGAAATGCTGCTGCCAGAATTAAAGCTTCCTGTTCTCTGGCTTGCACATCTCTGAGTGAACTTGAGCCAAACCATGCAGTGCAGGAACTTGTGTGTTTGGTCTCCGATATCTCAAAGAGACTAGTGCAAGACTTCCTGCACAATGTGTCTCAAGTTTGCTCTGTTGCACAGGTTGGAGAACAGGAAGCTTTCATTCCAGCAGCAGCATTTCCAGTTGTGATGGCAGTGGTAATAGTCTCCAAAGTACAGAGAAAAAACACCACTATCCTGGCAGCCACCCCTAGCAGTAAATTGAGGAATACAGTTGGAGAGAGGGGCATAGTTAACTGGCTTGCTAAGATAGGGATAAGGGGGGGGGGGGCTCACTGGCTTGCTAGATAGGGAGGGCTGTACAAAAATCTAGTGAATATCTCCCTCCAATTAAATAAGCTTCAATCCAGTGTTCTATAATATGGTAATATGTTCTCAAACGTATTTCACATTTTTCACTTCATTTCACTGTTTTCCCAAATATACTATAATGCTCTTATAATAAGAACCTATGGTCTCAGACAAAAGTTGGCGCGGCGTTTTTTGAGAGAGCTGACAAGCCATGGATAACACGCTGTTGATCGCATAAGCCTATTTTCATAAATAATCCAGTCTAGTTAAGTGCTGATTCACAGATTGCATACTCCCTGAAGAAGAATTGAAACGTGGAATAAATATCGGTGAGGTGGCATTGGGGCAATTGCAATATTGGCACAATTCACAAAACTGGATCAAAACTTAAGATAAGTCTGATTTTTGAGAAATTGTAACGTGTGGTATTCAATTACAGGAACCTTGTTTATATAGTCGTTGATGCTATTGGAGCACATAGCTCAAGGGAGATTCACCTGGAGCAGCGCCAACTTTTGTCTGAGACCATAGGTTCTTATTATAAGAGCATTATAGTATATTTGGGAAAAAAGTGAAAAATGTGAAATATGTTTGAGAACATATTACCATATTATAGAACATCGGATTGAAGCTTATTTAATTAGAGGGCGATTATTCACTAGATTTTTGTACAGTCAACACCCTCTGTAAGCAGACCGCCTTAGTCTTTAGTGTTGTTACAGATAGTGAGGGCTGGCAGAGGGTTGGATGACCAGTTTCTTAGGCGGAGAGGTGTACTGGGGGGGAGAGTGTACTGGCTGCCTAGGTTGCGGGGTGGCAAGGGCCAACTGGGCTGGGGTGCCTGCTTTTATGGGAGGTGGCGAAGGGGAGAGAGTTCGAGGGTGGGGGAGGGAAGAGTGCAAAACTGGCTCTGTATTTCTGCTAGTGGTCTGCAGTGTTGCATTAAGGGCCTGATTTACTATTTTTTCTCTCTTGTAGACATGCAGCGGTAAAAGTGCCAAGTTCAGCCCCCCCCCCCCCCCCCCTGCTCCTTCTCACCTCTCAACTTTGGAGACTGGAGACAATAGGATGGGGTAGTGTCTTGGCCCCTGGTTCTTAAGCATTTGATCTGGCTCATAAATACAGAGAAACTTTTGTCAAGGTCTGCATTCCAGATAACCAGTAGAAGCAAAACATTTTTCTTATTTGGGGATTTTAAAATTCTTTGAAGACTGACTTGACAGCTTTTTTTGGTGCGGGGGGTGGGGGGGGCGGGGCAGAGAGAGTCACAGAAGTACATAGCATGTTTGTTCCCTGGCAAGTGCAAAATGTCCCCAACCCTTCCGAGTCCAAAGCCATCAGGTTTCCTTTCAGTAGCCCTTCCCCAACATTGGTCCCTACCCTCTTTGGTTCTTTGATCCTTCTAGCTGATTCAGTACATTATCTGGATGTCATTCTGGACTCTTCTCTATCCTTTCATGCTCGCCTTGCTTTCCTGGTCTGCTGGGTTTTCTTTTCACACTGCATCGTATTCATGACATTCGTAATTTTCTTTCTTTCGCCTCACTGGCCACCCTTCTGCTTCCACTAGTAATGTCAAGGCTCGACTATTGTAGCATTGTTTTCCTAGGCCTTTCCCAGTATCAACTCCACCGGCTCCAACTCATTCAAAATATTGCCATCCGCATCCTTTCACACGCCTCTCACTTCAAACACGTCACCCCTCTCCTAATCCGTCATTACTGGTTTCCCATCGAATACTGGTTCCAATACAAACGTCTTACACGGATTCATCAAGCACTGCACACGGGTTTCCCTGCTACCGCTATCTCTCTGACAATTCTGCTCCTTCATTCCCCACACCATGTCCTCCGAAACATCCACGTGAATGGCTTACCACCCCCCCCCCCCCCTGCTTCTCAGACCCATCTAGAAACCACCCATTCCTCAGCTTTTTACTTTCTCGCACCTGCCTCCTGGAATGCACACCTCCTACCCCAGATTTAAAGCTCTTTTAAAGACCCATCTCTTTCATATTTCTGACATGACTATAGCCACTTGCTTCTCTTTCTATGTTCTGCTCCCTGCCCCTCTCCCCTATCCCTCCCTCTTTGGTATGAATGCTCTACTCTTTCCTGTCTGAAAATTAGCGTTCTTTTCTGTCTGATTTTTAACTTGGTTTTTATATTGTACCCCACTCTGCTGCATTCTTCTCCTCTCACTCCTGGGCTCTGATCTGGACTGTGAAGACGTTTTTCCTAACCCCCCAATCCTGGGGAGGACAGAACATCGGTGGTGAGAGTAGCATGGATTAGATTGCATATAGTGTAGCAGATTAGCACAATTCTAAGACTACAGGATTTTTGAACGGTAATTCAAGTGGTATTGTTTAACCACCTGGACTGCTGTTATGCTATAAATATATTGACATACCAAGGAGTGTTTGACTAGGTTACAGAGGATTCAAAATTTGGCAGCAAAAGTAGTGACCCATTGGGCACCTTGGAATAAAGTGCCCCCCCAATTACTACTGCTTTCACTAGCTTCCTGGGGAGTTATGAATTCATTTTAAAATGTTGCGCCTGGCTTTTTGTGCTTATACTATGGGCCTTTTGTATATAGAGAAAATATAGAAATATGAACCATGTTATAACTTGGGATCTATTCAGCACATAATACGGTAATTGTCGGTCCACGATCTTTCAGATTGAAAAAAATCTTAGAAGGGAGCTTTTCTGGAGGAATTTATTTGTATTGAAATAGTCTATTGCAAAAATTAGAGGAGCTGACAAATCACTTGTCATTTTGTTAGAATTTAACTTGGCTTTTTGAGACATGTTGAAGTGGTATAGAGATTGGCCAGTAGGATGAACTGTCCAATTGATATCTGGTGGTGTATTTTACTTGATTTTGATCACACCCTTTCAGTAGTAGTTAAAGGCAAGTTACATTCAGTTACAGTAAGTATTTCCTTGTCCCCAGAGGGCTTCCCATTTAACCCTTTCAAGGCCTACTTTAATTTATTAATCCATATTCTGCAGCCGGGTTAATTTTTGCATATTTCAGGAAAATTGTACCCGTCTTATTCAATATGTTCTAATAGTGATTTTCCTTCTGCTATGGTCATGTATTATATTTTATTTATTTATTTTATTTATTTATTTAACTTTCTTATATACCGCGTTCTTCTGCATCAACGCGGTTTACATTAAAACATAACCGTCCAGCACAGATGGTCTGTACTGGCTTCACAATATAACAAGGGGTATATGTACAGGTAATAACAACAGGGTAACTATGTACACATATATACAGGTAAATTGCAATATACGTTTGGAGATGAATCAAATGTGTTCCATTAGCTCAAGTGTGTAATAGTTGATGACAGGGTGATAAGAGATGCTATTTGGGATATACCATTTGATAGAAATATTTAGTCAGAATTTTGGATCCCAAGAGTTTTGGGCTTGGCCTGGAAAGGGTTAAGTTGGTACCTAAAGCAATGGAGAATGTAAGTGATTTGCCAAGGTCATGAGGGATATCAGTTTGACTTTGACCCTGGCTTCCCTGATTCTCAGCTTGCTGCTGTAATTACCAGACTAATCTGCTTTGGGTGCTTGCAACAAAAATGTGGGAAATATCTTTTTAAAATTTAAAATCCAGCTTAAAAGAGCAATTCAGGGTGGTGAGGAACTTCGCTTCATTTCATTTCATTTTATTTTATTCATTTATACCTGCCTATTGGAATTATTTCGGTATCACGGCTCCATCTCCCACTGGATTACCTGTTTTATGTATTTTACAGCTTTGTTGCTTAGGTTCCAATTCTAAATAAGAATGAACTATGGTATTACCTAAATTACCAAGTTGGCCTAACAATGTCTTTCTCACCAAGGGTGGGGTCCTCTGGCCTGCATACAGTTTGCTTTATAGCACACTTCCTTTAGTTATGAAACCATTGACTATATTAAAATGAGAACATGTGGTAATAAATAAACATAAGGAGTATGTTTACTAAGCTGGGTTAATGATTAACTCATTCTGTTTGCAACTAGGTCCCATGTTATTCAATGGGATCTAGTTGCAAATACAACAGGTTTGCCTTTAGCCCAACTTGGTAAACATATCCCTAAGAATTATCTAGTCTGCCCATTTACCTTTCCTCCCCATCTTTTGTTTTCTGTGTATAGGGCCTGGCATGCCCTTCACTGTGAAAAATGTATATAATAAAATGTTTCTTTTACTCTGGGAGTAAGCAAGAAGTCAGCCATCATATATGGGGGACAGCGCCAATGGAGCCCACGCGGAAGCATCTCCCCAGCTTTCAAAGAAAGCCTTTGGGAGATGCACCACACATGCGTGATCCACTTCCCACCTAAGGGTGCCATCTTGCCTCAGTCTCTTTCTCCAGAAACAAGCAGGAAGTCAGCCCTCGCATATGGGTGACATCAGCACCGACGGAGCCTGCGTGGAGCATTTCCTCAACTTTCAAAGAAAGCGTTTGGGAATGCCACCATGTATGCGTGGTCCTTTTCCTGCCCAAGGGTGCCATCTTACTCGGTCTCCCTTTTTCCGCGGAGCCCTTCAGACGTGTGTCTCATCCCCAGAAAAAGGTTTTTCTTCCTACTAATACAATTTTGTCTTTTCCGGCTAGCGCTGGTTCCCTTCCCACCATCTCGAGCCCACTGCCTCAGCTGTCAGTCTTGGGATACTGCCTCAGCTGTCAGTTTTTCCCCTTCTATGCCCTTTTTAACCGCTGGCCATGTTGAGTCTTCAACCTTGCAGAGGTTCTTTTTGCCCCGATGGCCTCCGGTTTCAAAAAATGCAATCGGTGTTCTAAGAACATATCTCACAGACACCCATGACTGCTGTCTCCGGTGTCTGGGAGCTGATCACGATCCAGAGCAATGCTCCTTCTGCAAAAAGATGTCTTCTAAAGCCATCTAGAGTAGCTGGCAGAAGCTAGATGATAACTTCCATAAGGCAGACTCGACTCTTGTAGCCTTGTGCTCTGCAGCCCCGCAAACCTTGGAGTCTCCCAAGGCCCCTCCAGGGGCCTGCAAGCACTCTGATCAAAGATCCCATGAGTGTGAGTGAAAGAAAAAGGAGGACACAGTCCAGGGGGGAGGGTGTCAGACAAGCGTGAGAAGTCACGCATAAGGTCTCTTGGCTGCCTGTGGCATTCAGACAGAGAGGGAGCGGTCAAGAACGGTACCTTTAACCAATGCAGAGGCCTCTGGCGATGGCACATGGTCTCCTGAGGGTCATGGTGACGAGGACCCCCTCTCCTCCTTGATGCCCAACCTGGTCACCCCAGCATTGCAGGGCCCCATTCCCGAGTGGGAGGCCTGAATGCTTTCCTTGGAATGCAGCATTTCTGCTTTCCTCGCTGCCCAGTAGGCACAGATGCTTGGCTCCACCACCATGTGCTGTGAGGGCACAGGGAACTCGACTTAGAGGATTCTCCTAGCTGCTGAGGTGATCCTCAAGAGCCAGATGCTCGTGAGGGTCCTTGGCAAGGGTTTCTATCTCCATCCAGTTTGTTCTTCGGGTGTGAGATCATCTCAGGCACGTGCCTCCGGCTCCGGCCTCGGCAGCCCAGCACAGGTCGCTGACCCTCTCTGGAACTGCCTGACCCAGAGTCCTCCATGGACTATTCAGACTGGAAATCTGATGAGAAAACCTTACCAGAGACGCGGTCTCACCGAGACTTTCCTCGCATCCATCCCCGCCGACCCAGAAGCAATGGTCCCCTCCCGAGGACACTTCTTTTCTTGAGTTTGCCCGGGATATGGCACGGGCTCTTGCACTCACCGCCGAATCGGAGGAGCAGCCCGACCAGAGGCACTTGATTATCCTTCAATATGAGACACCACCACCAAGAAAACACTTACAGTTCCGGTCCCTTTCATCCTTAACTGGCTCCTTCTCGATATGTAGGAGACCCCAGCTTCTGTCCCCATAGTCAGCAAATGCCTGGACTCTATGTATAGGGTCCAGCGGGGACCGGGGTTCAGGAAAGCACAGCTTCCTCATGCTTTCATGGTTGTCATGCATAAACAGAAGAGCCTGAAGACTTACTCTTTGGTCCACCCCCCCCCCCCCCCCCCGGCAGAGAGTCCTGCACTCTAGATGCCCTCGGGTGGAAAGCTTACTAAGGTTCCAGGTCTACCAACTGTATATTGGTATGTTCCTCAGAGACTTCACTAAGGAGCTTGGAGGATTCATGGCAGGTCTCTATGGAGACTACCTCTGGTCCTTCCATGCACACTCAGTCTGCCAGAGAGTGCTCTAAATACCTCTCACAAGTGGCTTACGACTGCTTCAAGTCCTCTGCCTGAGTAGCGGTGCCTGGCATCGGTGCCCACCAGCAAGCTTTGTTCTGGTCATCCGACATGGAGCAGTGGGTCCAGGTGAAGCTTCTCAATGTCCCTTGCCCCATGGAAGATAAAGTGGCTGAGATTGAGACCGTTTGTGTCACCCATACTTGACTGTCTCGGAAGACCACCTCCCTCCCCAGGAAGAAACCACAGGGCAAGAATTCATTTTTCACCATACAGGGGCTACCCTCTGTACCTGTCTACACCGACCACAACCCAGGGCAGTCAGGGTAAGAGTGCGACCCATGCACCCTGCAAACCTAAGGGACGGAAGACCCAGCCTGGCTGATGTCAAGGTTTTGATGCCACCGGCATAGACTCTTGACCGCTGGATGACCAGCTGCCAGTAAAGGGGAGGGGGGGGGAGAGACTGATCCACTTAGCCCTCCTGGACGACCTGGATCACCCAGGCATTAGTGGTGATGGATTCCCACCTGAGGGCAAGGTATGTTGTGACATACATGTTCATATTTACATTCTCTTATACCATATTATGGTGCACTGGGATTACCTAGCACTTTTCAGGGAATGATGAGGACTGGTATATGATCTAGGTTGCAGCAGCAGTCTGTTATCATTGGTATTTATGTCAAGTTTGCATCAGTGAACTACTGTTATAGTAACATAGTAAATGATGGCAGATAAAGACCAGTATGATGTCAATGCAAAGAGCAACTTAGGAGATGTACATTTTTACTGAGGAGGCGTGGTGTCCACGAGTACATCACAGAGAAGGGTAGGATCCAAAATGTACAACTCTTATCCACAATGTTTACCTGTATCCAATAATATTGATGGGGGGTGGACGTGTTTCTCCATTATATTGCATGGCCCGTGCAAAGGCCACCTGAATAATGTGTGCACTTTGCCCTTTCCTCCCCGATTCCAGACCCACAAGCACGTCTAGAACCATGGATGCAGAACTAGGTTCAAACAAGGCCCGTTTTCAATTTAGACATACAGTATCTGTGGGCCTGTAGGCATGTTATAGGATCTGCCTCATTTTGAACAGGAGGGGAGCTGCAGTGACAGTGTAAGAGAGCAAAAGCGATTAACCTTTTGTGGAAAAATAACATAGGAAGGGGAAGGCGGTAGTGGGGACAGGGGAAAACATATATGAACAAAGTAAAAAAAAACCATACTTAATCTACAGTGGAAAGTTTGTAGAATAAGACTGAATCTATGGGTACCTAGAGTACTATATATAATCTGCTCACATTAAATAAATAAGAAACAAAAAAACAAACCTAGAATGGGGGGCACCTTGTATAATACAAGTTCACCAATAAGGAAAGTGTGACCATGAAGGCTGGCAAAAAAACAAGCCATAAGAGGTAAAGCAAATAGAACTGACTCTATAGAGAGCCAGCCCATGATAGAGTTTAACCTCAATGACTGCTCCTCATTACCTTGCTATTTTGTCCCGGTGCAGCAATCTTAAGGCGGTCTACACTACCATCCAGTGCAATGAGATCCTTGTGTTGAAACACAAGTGATAAATGTAAAGGAAATACTAATCATATTGAAGATGGTCAAAAAGACTGCTCAAAGAACCTCTACTGGTCCAGGGAATGGTAATAAATAATGTGTGATGCATAAATGTGAAATTGCAAACTATGAATATTGTAGCATGAATGAATAATGACCTCATTAAGAAACATGTATAGTAGGCACACTTCCAATGACTTGCTCACCAGTGGAATCAAAAATAGCCATATAATTGGACATTGGAAAGCAAGTGCTGACATTCTCTAAACCTTCAGTGAAAAGCCAACAATCTAGACAAGCACAACTGTCACATTGCTATACAATACTACTGGGCCATAACAGCATGCTATTTAAATTGAAAGTCAGAGGTTAAAAATGGATATCAATTAACAAAAATAAGGCATAAACCAGGTTAAAAGATGCCACATTGTACTTGCTATGGAAAACACATGTCCATAGGGAATAGGGGTGTTTTCCCTGAAGGTGTTTTATGGGGAAAGGAAAGAGGTCTTCCTTGAGATCCTCTGGTGGGTCACCACTTCGGCTTCTATCTCTGCCGCCTTGTTGGCCATTGGTTTGCTGAACAAGTTCTCACCGGTGCAGGAGAGGTTGAGCAGCTTGTCCTGGACCCACTGCTCAAGGTCCAAGGACTATAGCAAGGCTTGGCATCAAGCCCCAATGCCGGCTGCTGCTACTCAGGCTGCGGTCTCAGATCCATCGTAGGCCGCCTGGGAGAGGAACTTTGAATAGTCCTTGATCCCGGAGGTCAGTCTGAAACCGATTGAGAGAGGTTGCCTGGCCAGCCCCACCAAGAACCCAGACAATTCCTGGGTTAGGGCCTTCAAATACATGCCTATGTATAGCTCATAAGCCTGGATTTGGCACTTCAGCATCGAGCCCTGGTAGCACTTGAGCCCCATGGTGGTAAGGGCTCTGGCATCCCTGCCAGGGGGACAGAAGAATGAGTCTTCTGGCTTTTGAGTTTTTGCATGGTTGACTTGACAACCATGGAGTTGTGTGGGAGTTGGGGCTTGTGAAACCCGGTCCCTTCCTGATGTGGTATATGGCATCAAGGTGTTGATTGACCACCAGCACTGATGTCTCCCACATTCTCAGTAGCAGCCACTCGAGGATCAGCTGTACTGGCACTGTAAGAGTCTCTTTGGGTGAAAACTCGAACTGGAGGATCTCTAGCCCCTCAGTGCGCGGGTCCTCCTCCGCCTTGATTTGCATCAAGAGACCCCTGGCAAAGTCGCGGAAGGCCATGTCCTCTGGAAGAGAATGGCGCAGGGTGGAGACAGGTCTGAGGGGACATTTCAATGCCGTCTTGTTTCCAGGGAGGCCTTGTCATTGGTCTTCCACTTGGCGTCAAAGGGGGGGGGGATGAGACTGAGGCCCAGTGACTCCTTGGCTCAAGGCCCTCCCCCCACTCCGGACCTGGGGTTGGAGTCTCTAACACTGGCTGGGGAGGACCGGGGCCAAGGGCTTACCTGAGGCCTGTGGAGCTCGGCTCGATGACCGGGAACTCCCCTGCAGTCAGGGGCCCAGTCATCAGGGCAGATGATGCGGACAAACCTGCCATCATTGCTAGGATAGCAATGATGTTCCGCTCCATGGCAGCCATTCTGGATTCCAGGACAGAAGGTTCCTCAGCTTTCAGCGTGGGCATCGAGGATCTTGTGCCCCGTGCCAGCACTCTTGCAAGTGCATCTTCAAGGACTACAGCCCTGAGAATCCTCACACTGTCTCTGCCAGCTGCAGTATTCTTCTTGAGGACTTTAGTGGGATGTTTTTCGGAGTCGACAGAGTCCCTCCAGGCAGTCTTACTGGGTTCCTTTGGCATGGCCTTGACAGACTGAGGACTTTTTCTTTTTCTGCTCGGGGTCTGAGATCTTTCTAGAAGAGCGGTCGCCACTGCGAGACTCCAGAGACGCTCTGCCCTCTCTGGAAGTGCTGGGCTTGGAGCACAGCTTTGGGGATGCTGGTGCCGAGTCGGATATGGGGAATAGTTTCTCTTGCAATGCTGACCTCTTTTTATTGCTTTTAGGTGTCATTGCCTGGCACAGGAGGTGCTGTCATGGTCCAGTCCCAGACAGCAGAGGCAGCAGTAATGGGTGGCGGTGACAGAAATGGTTTGACTGCAGTGGTCACTTTTTTTTTTTTATTTTTTTTTAATTAACTCACCGGGAGACATGATGGGGGGGGACATGGCCAGGTTTGACGACCCCCCACGTGAAAAAGGGTGCGAACACCGGTCAAGAACGGTGCCAGGAAGAGGAACCAGTATGCAAACTGGAAACAGCTCATTTTTAAAGGATTATAGCAAGGATTTTTTTCTGGGGAAATTGGACCCGACGTCCGTTGGGCTCCGTGGGGGGAAAAAAAGGAGTCTGAGCAAGATGGCACTGTTGGGGCAGGAAGGGGACCACACATGCGTGGTAGCATTCCCAAAGGTTTTCTTTGAAAGCTGGGGAAATGCTCTGTGTGGGCTTTGTCAGTGCTGACATCTCCCATATGTGAGGACTGACTTCCTGCTTGTTCCTGGAGAATAAAAGAATCACAGAAACAAAACATAGTAAAAACAAGGTGCACATGTTAAAAATTGCCAAAAAATCTCCAAGGATGCATCCATTGAGTCAGGAGGAGAAGGAGGAGGGGGGAGATGCAGGGGAGGAAAAAGAGGGGAAGGGAAAAAGGAGGATGGGAGGGGAGAAAAGAAATGAGAATAAAGTAAAAAGAATAAAACCAAAATCAAGAATATAAAAGGATAGATAAAAGCCACGATGGGTCACTGGTATTAAAAACAGAAAAGGGGTCATTATTTATTTATCCAACCAGTTTTCTATACCGCATTATCCTTCAATCAAAGTGGTTTACATTATGTAATCACTATGAACAGGTACTGGATACATTCCCTTGTCCCCAAAGGGCTCACAATCTGTGTACCTGAGGCAACGGAGGGTTAAGTGGCTTGCCCAAGGCCACAGCAAGTGCCTATAGGACTAGAAACCCCAGTCCCTCTGGCCTGAGATTGCTGTCCCCATGTAGGACTTGAACCTCCGGCCTGAGGTATCATGTCCAGGAACACTGGACCCAGTAGCCCAACTGATAAGGACATCAAGAACACACAAGAAACAGAAGACCCTTAAAATAGAAACATACTAGGTATAAAAACTAGATCACAAAAGCACAATGAAAAGTCCTGGTCTAAATTAAGACCTGAGGGTGCTGAATTGCCCAAGTTTAAGATTCTTTTACAGTTCAAACAAATTCATTTTTATCAATATCACCACCCTTCCAATGTGGTCTCACAACCTTGATTAGAAGAAACTTCAAGTCCGAAACAACATGCTGCACTGCTGTCCAATGGGCAACAAGTGGTTTGCCTTCAACCTTTCTTTTAAGGCAGGGGTGTTAAACTCAAATACACAGTGGGCCAAAATGTAAAACTTGAACAAAGTCGCGGGCCAGCATTGAACAAATGAACCTTTTAATATGGACCCAAACAAGATTTGCTTTAACATTGACTATGAAGCAACACTTATTACTATACAATTTATAACTTAATAGTTCAGATATGCAAAAACCAATTTCAAATAAAAAAAAACATCAATGACATTCATTTATTAAATAAGATTTAAATAATAAATAATAATTTTTAAAATAACAATAATAAAATTAATCAACCATTCAAGCCCATGTCTTGGAGTAGCAAGAAAAAGTGCATAAAGAAAACGTTAATTATTGCTCAGTTTGCTGCACACTGATCTAATCTGATGTGCCCAAGCCAGATACCTGGCATCTCTTCTTGGATGATAGTTCATCAATGTCTGGGCTCAGGCTTTGAGCTGAGGAAATCCTCAGTATCGAGCGAAGGTGTTCATCAGTCAGACGTCTCCTGTGAGATGTTTTGGTCATCTTCATCAAGGAGAAAAGTTGCTCACATAGATAAGTGCTGCCAAACATGGAGAGCATCTGAGCAGCTTGGGTGCGGAGCTGAGGCATTGTGTCAGGGATGAACTGTGGAAACTGGGCGGCGCCCACAGCATCATACTTTGACTTCAGCGTGTCATTACACTGGAGTTCAATTAGCTCCATTTGGAGGTTGGTGGTTGGTGTGTTTTCCACATTAACTGCAAAGGGATTACTGAGCAGTTCAAACCTACATTTCTGGACATCAAAGTCGGCAAATCGCCGGCTAAACTCAGCGCCGAGTACACTGAGTTTTTCAGCAAACTGTGCGCATGGGAACAAGTTGGTAAAGAACTGCGTTTTCATGGTTTGGCAGCAGGGAAAATGGCCAAGGTTTCCTTGCAGCATCTGATTCTCCCACAGGCACAGTTTTAGTTTTAAAAGCCCTCACTGCAGCGTACATGTCTGTGATGATGCGCCCCCGCCCCTGAAGCTGCAGGTTCAGCGCATCGAGATGGCTCGTGATGTCACACAGAAAGGCCAGCTCACACAGAAACTTTTTCTCCCGAAGCTCTGCTGTGTCCTTCCCTTTGCTTTCCAGAAACTGACATATTTCCTCATGCAGCTCAAAACATCTATTCAGTACTTTTCCTCGGCTTAACCATCTCACCTCTGTGTGATACGGCACGTCTGCGTATTCCGAACCACACTCCTCCAGAAAAGACTTAAACTGGCGGTGATTCAGACCTTTGGCTCTTATAAAGTTAACTACTTGTGTTACTGTGGTCATAACATGTTCCATCTTTAGGGCTTTGCCACACAATGATTCCTGATGTATGATGCAGTGATAAACAGTTCACCTGCACAGTTCTCTTCCTGCATCTTCTCCCGGACCCTGCCCACCAGTCCACTTGTTTTACCGCACATCGCTGGCGCACCATCTGTCGTTAATCCCACGAGTTTATCCCACGGCAGCTTTATTTCAGTTACGCATTTGGAAACCTCAAAAATTTCCTTTCCTGTGGTTGTGCCATGCATTGATTTGAATCCCAATAGCTCCTCCGTAACACACATATTTGAGTCCACTCCACGGATGAAGACTGACAGCTGAGCAGTATCAGATGCGTCGCTGCTCTCATCCACAGCAAGGGAGAATGCAATGAAATCTTTTCCCTTTTCCAAAAGCTGGTCATACAGATTGGTGGCAAGATCACATGTGCGATCAGCTACTGTGTTTCTTCTCAGGCTAAAGTTTTAAAAGCATGCTTTTTTCTATGGGCACACGATTTCAGATACTTTCAACAATCAATTTTACACAAACTCTCCCTAATTAAATGGACGGGCTGATTTTGCGATCTCTGCTGCCACAATATAAATAGCCTTTACAGCAGCCTCACTTTGTGATGTGGCTTTTTTGAACATATTCTGTTGTGAAACCAAACTTCTTTTCATCTCCTCCACTTTCTGGCTCCTTTGAGTCATGTCCAGGTCCTTGTACTTGTCATGGTGTTGGTTTCATAGTGTCGTCGAATGTTATACTCCTTAGTTATAGCCACGTTGACTCCACAAATCAGACAAACAGGTCTGTCTTTTACATATGTAAACAAATATTCTGTCTCCCACCTGTCCAGAAAGTTCCTGTTGTCTGCCTTTCTTTTTGCCATTTTTGGGAAGGGGTTCCACAGTGACAGTTGTAGCTTGAGATCGCTATGACTTCTGTCACACAGGAGAGGGCGTTTCTGGGACCTGTCCTGATTGATGCGCCAAAACAGCAAGGCATTATGGGATTTGTAGTATTAGCGATGAATGAATGCGCTGTATAATACCGGCGGGCTAGCTCTAGTAGTCATTTGGTATAGCCTCGCGGGCCAAATATAATTACACTACGGGCCAAATTTGGCCCGTGGGCCAGAGTTTGACACCTATGTTTTAAGGCAACAGTTGTGCTCAATTATCCTAGTATGCAAGTTTGGTTTTACCCACATAGAGGAGATTGCAAGGGCAAACCACTATATAAATCACATGATGGGACTTACAATTTGAAAAATAAATTAAAAATATATTTTGGTTAGTGACTGGATGAATGAAAAGTTTATTTGTAACCAAGGTATGATTGCAAACTGAACATTGTCCACACCTAGAATGACCTATCACCTTGGGATTGGGCTTAGGGACAGATAGAGCCGAAGGAACAAGAAGATTAGCAAGGTTCGTGTTCCTCTTGTGTGCTACATGAACTGACTTGCTGAGAAAAGAGACGATGGAAAGGATTTGCCATTCTTCCCTTTTAAAAATATTTTGGATATCTCTTTGACAAGTTGGAAAATGTCAGAGGGCAAATATGTTAATCACTTTTCGATCAACTTTTTCTAGGAGCATTGAATGTTCAGAGTTTTATGTGGTCTTTCTTGTATATGCCCAAGTGACACACTGAGGGATATCTTCTTTCTTGAAAACGTTCATACATCTCCATAGTATGAAACTCAGCGTGTGAGGAGCAAATCCTTTTTAGCCTGAAACTAACTGACTGGGTAAGTTGTTTTTAAGGGACCTTGTGTGAAAGCTCTCAAAATGAAGCAAATTGTTCCGATCCATCTAGTTCCTTTATAGGTCTGGATGGTTTTATCACAGACCTTTCTTAACGGATATCCAGGTAAGAGACCTGAGTGTGACTGTATGAAGTTTGAAATTGCAAATTTGGATCTAGTGCATTAGACTATTTTTAAAGAAAGCATTGAGATCACTTTCTCCACTGTTCCACGCCATAAAAACATCATCAATATATTTCTTCCATAGTCTAATTCTGTTAGTAAATGAATGACAAACTAGAAATTTCCATTCAAAATCAGCACTATAGAGATTGGCAACCCCCTTAATCTGGTTTTAAAACTGGCCCCTAGAACAAAAATTTAGGATTTGTTTTGTTTTTTAGTGCTAGAGAGGCCAATTGTATCAAACAGTGGGCATGTGAACCGAATGAGGCCTCTCCAAAAGAACATGGGTTAAAATGTAGAGAGCTGCCTTTTGTGGAACATCTGTATATAGTGAAACAATGTCCAAAGTCACCAAAATGAGCTGATCATGGTAGGTAGTGAAACATTCAAAGTAATAATATGTGATGAATCTCTGACATACGATGGTGCCTTGGCCACAAAGGGCTTAAGGAATATGTCTAAAACCTTTGAGCCCAGTTTGAACAGAGATCCAATTGCAAATATGGGCAACCAGGAGGATCCACCAATGATTTATGTGTTTTTGGTAGAACACAAATGGTCTGTATGATTGGATGAGCAACTGACAGAAAATCAAACTCGTTAGGTAACCTGCAGCTCTCAATGAGTGTGACTGCATACCTATGCTGTCGATGGAGAACCCCTGTTACAGGTAAGCAACTGTACTTTCTAGGAGGTAGTTTGTGGGGTGGTACAGAAGATGGAAGAATAGCCTGGTGACTAAAGAGACATAGTTTTAATCCCACCAACACTCCTTGTGGCCTTAGATTGTAAGCCCTCCAGGGACAGGAAAATATCTACTGTACCTAAAAGTAACTCACACTGATCACTTACAGGAAAGGTGTATGCTAAATAAAAAGAGACAGTTTTGAGGATGGGGTAGTTTGTGGGGTGGTGGGGGATTTTTTTTAGAGATAAGAGGGTTTTTTTGCAGGAAGGTGGCCAGTATTTTTTGGGGTGGGGGGAATTTGGAGGCAGTGAGGTGGTTAGAATACCACTCAAAAATATACCACCCTAATTGTAAATTGTTTTGTATGACCAGAAAAGTTAGTATAACAAAATAAATGTAAACTGATTGCTGGTTGGAGGGGTAGTTGCAAGGGGTAATTTTTTGGGATGGGATGGGATGGGATGGGGTGGTTTGCAGAGTGATGGCCTGCTGAGGGGGGGGGGCACAGTTGCAGGGGTAGTATTCTTTTTGCAGGTGAAGTAGTTGGCAGGGCGACGGGGCATATTTGTAGTGGGGCTAGTTTGCAGGGCGGTGGGGCAGTTGGTGATGGCAGTTTTGGGTTTTTTTAAGTAGTTTGTGGGGTGGTGAGGCAGTTGGGGTGGTATAGTTTTTGGAGGGGATAGTTTACAGTGGGACATTTTGGGATAGGGTAGGTTTTGGGGGTGGGGTATGTGGGACGGTTGTGGAATAGTTTACGAGGTGGTGGGGCAGTTGGGGTGGAATACATTTGGGGAGTGGGGCATTTTGTAAGTGATAGAATAGTTGGGGTAGTTTGAGGGGTGGGGTATTTGACAGGGTGGTGAGGCAATTGCAATGGAGATTAGTTTTTCAGTGGGGCAATTTGTGGAATGGAGGGCAATTGTGTGTGGGGGGGGTAGTTTACAGAATTGTGAGGCAGTTGGAGGAGAATTATTTTTTTGGGGGGCACATTTGTAGGGTGTATTTTTTGCAGGGGTGAGGTAATTGATAGGAAGGTGGTGGTGGGGTAGTTGCAGGAGGGATTTGTTTTTCCCAATGTGTCATTTTTGCTGGATGAGAGCATTTGTGGGGGTGAGTGGTTTTTGGGGATAAAGTAGTTGACGGGATGGTGGATCAGTTGTAGGAGAGGTTAGGTTTTCCTGGTGCGGTAGTGTTTGGGGTGAGAAGCAGTTGTAAATTAAATATATGAGGGGGTACCCAAAAAAAAGTATTATTTTTTAAAAGCTATTTATTTCAAATTCTTTACAAAACAACCTTATCCCCTTCAAAATACTCTCCATCACTACTGATACATTTGTCCCACCGGTGCTTCCACTGTTCGAAACATTTTTTGTAGTCATCTTTAGAAACGGCTGACAGCTCCTCCCTCTTTTTTTTTTCCTTGACTTCTTCAATGTTGTCAAATCGGTGTCCTTTCATGCCCCTTTTCATGCGTGGAAATAAGAAAAAGTTGCACGGAACCAGGTCAGGCGAGTAAGGTGTGTGGGGCAGTGGAACCATGCCATTTTTAGCCAAAAACTGTCTAACGGAGATGGCTGTCTGTGTAGGTGCGTTGTCGTGGTGGAAGAACCAGTCTCCTGTCTGTCACAAATCGGGTCTTTTTTGACGAACACTGTTGCGCAATCTTCTTAAAACTTCCAAATAAAAAGTTTGATTGACGGTCTGACCTGGGGGAACAAACTCTGAATGAACTACCCCTTTGGCATCAAAAAAGCAAATCAGCATTGTTTTGATGTTTGATTTGACTTGACGACATTTTTTTTGGACGGGGTGACGATGACATCTTCCATTGGCTTGACTGTTGCTTTGTTTCTGGGTCGTAACCATAGCACCATGACTCATCACCTGTAATGACCTTTGACAGAAAATCTGGATCAGTTTCAAGCTGTTGTTTCAAAACACGACATGTTTCAACTCGATGTTCCTTTTGATTGTCAGTCAGAACCCGAGGAACAAACTTGGCAGCAACCCTTTTCATTCCCAAATCTTCCATTAAAATTCGCTGAACCGAGCTCCAAGATAACCCACTAATCTCTGACAGTTGATCAATTGTCTGTCGACGGTCTGTGAGCACAAGCTCTCTAATTTTTTCAATATTTTCGTCGATTCGGGCAGTTGATGGATGCCCAGAATGAGGTTTGTCATCAATCGACATGTCGCCATTTTTAAACAGAGCAAACCACTGGTACACTTGACTTTTTCCCATAGCGTCATCTTGATAAGCTGTTTTCAACATTAAAACAGTTTCAGCAGCATTTTTACCGAGTAGAAAACAAAATTTCACAGCTGCACGTTGTTCACTTAAACTTGTCATCATAAAAAAAGAAAGAAACAAGAACAAAACAGCGCTAGCAAAAACAATCACTGCAGATGAACAGAACAAGCAAGGTTGACAACACCAGGCGGCACTGAACTGACAATGAGTTGCACTATACACGCCTAGCAGCAGAAGTGTGTACTACACAAGCTCCGCCCATGGCAATGTTATTCCTGTTTTTTTTGGGTACCCCCTCGTATATGTGGTTACTTTTATACCTGTGTATGGTGTTCGTGTGTATTTGTATCTCTGTTTTATGTTCTGTGTGTGCTGTCCATGAATTGCATCGGGGTGGGGTAATGGAGGGTGATGAAGCATTTATGGAGAATGTACTTTTGGAGTTAGTGACAGTTGTGGAGGAATAATTTAGTAATGGGCTAATTTGCAGGGTGTTGGGGCAGTTACAGGGATATTTTTGGTGGATGGGGCAGTTTGCAGGGTGGTGGGAGGTTTGCAGGTTGGGGTAATTAGGGCAGTTTTTGGGAATGGAGGCAGTTTGTAGGGTGGTAGTGTATATGCAAGGGCACTTGGTGAGATGGGGCAGTGTGTAGGTTGATGGGGCAGTTGTGGTATGGTAGTTTTAGGGAAGGGCAGTTCTGGGGGGTGTGATAATGGGTGGATCAGTTGTGGGAATTTTTAGGGATGGGGCAGTTGGAGGTGGTAGGGCAGAGTAGGTATTTTTGTTGGGTAATTTGTAAGGTGGGCAGTTATGGGAGTTTGTTGGGGTGGAGCAGTTGCAGGGATGTAGTTTTTGGGGGGTGGGACAGTTTGACTGGTGGTGAAGTAGTTGCAAGGGAGATTTTTTTGTGGTGTCAGTATTTGGCAGGGTGATAGGACAGTCACAAGGGAGTATTTGTTGGGAGTGAGGGTGGTATATGGGATGGTGAGGGTATTTCTGGTTTTGGGGGATGTTGGGGGGGGGGGGTAGGAGAGTAGAGCACAAAGAGAGGGCATAGTTCCCTAACTGCTACATCTTCGTATATGCAAGTTTCTGTGAAACATAAGCTGGAACCCCTTCTCCCATAGAAATATATTTGAGTTAGTTTTTTGGGAGGACTTATTTCTCTGGAACCCTTGGTCCAATTTAACCCATTTTTGAACTCTGGTTCTTTTTACCAGTTTTTTTCTACATGACAAGTTTTATCCTGCCCCATTACATTTTCAGAGTTATTTTGCCCCTAGACATACAAATACACTATTGGGCTGGAAAGAATAAAACCAATTAACAGGGTGGCAAATATTGGCCTATGCAGTCTTGACTATTGACGCACTTGCGACTGATTGCAGGTTTGCCTCTTGCATCACAGGACCCCAATGCATCTGCATTATTGTGTAACTGTACACAGTGTCTGAATTATTGCATTCATATGTACTTGGCAGCTACTTATTGCCAAAAGAGAAACACAAGTATTGCTGAACTGCTTAGTACAAGTCACTAGGAACGAACAAGTCCTTGATTTTCAGTTCAGTGTTGTTCCCAATAAGGCTTTTGACCTGAAATCAGAAGCATAATTACAAGTGAGATAGTGAATAGAAGAGTCTCCCAGGGAAGGTAATGGGAGCAAAGTCATATGGATAATCAGGAGAGCATAGGAAGAGAGAACCAATGGGGACTTTGCAGGGCTGGCTGCCATGCAGGTGGTGCCCTGGACAAGAATGTTAATCATAGTACCCCATCTCTTTGAAGGGGTTTGTGTGATGGCAGGAGCTAACATATCAGGTTCAACCCCACACCCTCTCCCCTCCCGCATTTCTCTTTCAGGCAGTAGCTATACCATCCACCTTCCTCACCAAAGAAATCAAGGGATTCTACTCATGCTGTTTCCTCATCTCGTCTCCACTCTTTCTTGGTCTCCAGAAACTCAAAAGGTTCATCCACAAGGAAGTTTTTAAGATTCATACACTGGAGACCATTCTCCTACTCCAAACCCAACCACTGGTTGGCTTCCCTGGCTATGCCCACATAGTACAGATGTATCCCTTATGGCTCTGACTGATACTACCAGTAATGAATGCTCCCCCTTTGGCTTATCCAGGGCACTGTGCTTGCAACTGCACACCTCTGCAAGAGGAGGAGTTGGTATCTTCCTCTACCTGTACAACTGGCTCATAATGGGATCCAAGCATCAGAAAACTGAAGCTGCCATTCTCCATATAGTAACAGTCCTACAAATACTCTGCTTTTTTCATTAACATCAAGAAAATCACATCACATCACATCACTAACCCATGCAATCATAAGGTCATTCAAATGTTTGCCCCTATGAATTCCTCTTGAAAGTGCTTTTTTTCCTAGCCACTATGTGAACACGCTAACCTTGCTGGTCCATCACATTGCATCCTCCAAAGATTTATGGCCAAAACTTTCTATGGCTCCTGGGTCAACTGGCAGTAGCTATACACGTTTCCACTAACCCGACTGCATATGTGCCATTTGCAGAAGCTGTGGAATCAACCCACACACACACACACCTTTTGTCCTATAAGATTTGACCTTTCCACCCGAGAAGCTCTGAGCTGGTGATAGGACTGGTGCAAGGATAATGGGGCCCTAGACAAACTTTCAGCTTATGCCCTTCTTCCCACTGTCAACCCTTCAGGCTCCTAGCCACCCTTCCCACAACAATCCTGTAAAAAATGCACTTCTTGAAGTCCTTTATCCAGATAAACGAGCTATTTGAAAATTGCCCATCCTCCCTGTGGGCAAAAGAATGTGCTGATGGTACTTTGAGTTTTCTTACCTTTTAATAGGTAAGCAAACTCTGTGCCCCCCCCCCCCCACTCCTACCTCCCCTTCTAGGATGAACCTGTCTGCAGTTAGCAAACATGCTGAAGGGCATGTCTGCTAAGCCATGCTAGCTGTTAATGTGGGAAAGTACCACATGCTCAAGCTTGTATTAACAGTGTGTGCACTTAACAGACAGGTTGGGGTTAATTCTGCACTATCTAGATAGCACGTGCTGGGGAGGGAAAAGGGCAGGGTGGATGTGGAGCGTGAGCATTGACTATCCCATTGACCTTGCTGTCTCCTACCACTTCCTCTGTATAATTGAACTTTTTCTGTCCTATCCAATATTGTAGTTCCTTTCTATCTCGGCATTAGCCATTTTTGTATACTTTATGAATTGTATACCACTCTGGTGTAATGAAGGAGTGATATATCAAGTATTCAATACATAAACATAGACATTGACAGTGTGCGTTCACCATCAATGGTGCAGGTAGTGCAGCTATAGTTACTGCCAACACATTGGATGTTATCTGCATATGCAAAGCTGCCAGCACACATTGAAGTCCAAATCAGTGTGCTATCCACTGGGGCCATGCTGGAACCATGACCACATGCTACCTGCAAAATGCTAGCACAGCTTAGTAAACATCACCCTGAGTGGAATTTGGTTAGCACATTGGTGAGAATGGCTGACATACTCTTAGAAAGGCTTTCTTTCAGACTTTGCTGAGGTCTAGGAGAATTAATACAACCAGGGAACTGTCTGATGATGTCATCAGTAGGTAGCAGAGCAACCCTATTACAGGTGAGCAATGCAATACATAAATGTAATACATAAAGGGGCCAAAGCAGACAGCCAGTGTTAAAGTTGTGTGCTAAAAGCTGGGTGCAGATTCCTAGCACAAGAGGTTGTGTGCCTGTATGAAGCAAGCAAGTAGCATGCCAATGAGGTAGGCACAGAAAGTCTGCGTTAAACTGACAGGCACGTGCAAAGTGTCTGCGTTAGCAGCACTTAGATCCTGCATACAAAAAGGCACTTGTGTGCATGTGCTGGAATTCCATGTGGTGCATATCTCTGCTCAGAGTTTTTTTTTATTCTGAATATTGGTATCTTTTGATATTGATATTATTCTGAGCAGAATGGTTGCTGTCATGTGCCACATATGATTCCATCATATGCACATACATTGGTTCCAGTATGATTTCCCTGCCTTTTTGTAAGAATTCATTTCAGCAAAGATCAGAAAATGCTACGGGGGGGGGGGGGGGTGTCTGCTCACGAAACAGACAAAAACTCCTCCTCTGCACTGAGCACAGACCCCTTATGTCTCCCTCCAGTATGCGTTAAAGTTCCAACATTAAGTTCAGTCTACTACACTCTTGTGCTTTTCTCTGCATATCGGCGGACTAGCTAATTGCTTGATTTATCATGTAATTTGAATGGATTACATGGGCTATGCACTAACATCCGTGCAGTGATTACACTCGTGCCAATCCCTTTTCTGCATTGCAGTGTGACATCTATACACAAAAAAATATGCACAAATTGCATAGGTAATATTACCTGTGCATGGACTTGCACTAATGTTTCTACGTCAGCCCCAACGTGATTAAAGATAGTAAAATATAATTACAGGATATAAAGTGGAATAGCAGCCTGGCTGAGAACCAGAGAAACCAGGATTCTGCTTCTGCTTCTCTCACTTACTTGCCTTGTAACCTTGGGCAAGTCACTTCCCTCTCCATTGCCTCAGGTACAATGTAAAAGGCCAATGCAGAGAAGCGTGCTCAGCTTTGCACACAATTTTAGCACCTAGTGCCAGAGGTTTGCACACAAGATGTGTGCAAAGCCTCAAGCAGACAGCAACACACTTTAATCCATTTAAATTAATGGTAATGAAGCACAGATGCAGAAGGCTAAGCACAACACCAGTGTTCTAATGTAAAGTCTGAGGAGGGATAAAGGGTAACTCACTGTTCTGCGGTTTGCGCCAGTGAGGAGTTTATGCCTACTTCTTCTGCATACACATAATGAGGTTATTGTCCATGGACAAGCAGGAATGAAGTCCTCACATATGGGTGACATCATCCAGCAGAGCCCACGCAGGAACACTCTCCAGTTACTAGTGGAAGCTTTTGGGAGATTCCATCATGCATATGCACAATTTTAAATAGGTTTTTTTTTCTGCAAGCCCAATGGATGCATTTTAACATAGCATCTGCCTTTTGGGAAATAGTTTCTCCTCTCCGGGGAACCTGCCATCAGAGTCTGTTTTCTTTTTTCCTTGTGGTTAGTCAGTTTTTGTTCGTTCTAAATTTCCTTTTCTGCAGTACCTCTGCCCTCTTAGGTGCCAATGCTCTGGCCATGGTCCTGCTCTTTTCAAGATCAAGCTGTTTGATTTTTCCTTAGCAATTCTTCTGAATGACATGCCCAAAAACTGGCCAGCAAGTTTAAAAAGTGTTCCCGGTGCTCAAGGACCATATCCACCATAGACACCCACAGCTGGTGCTTTCAGTGCTTGGGACCCGATCATCAGCCCTCTTCTTGTAATTTGTATTTGCAGATGACAAAACGAGGACTCAATGGTCAAAAGAAGCAGCACAAATCACTTTCTGGTGCTCCACAAGTCCAATCCATGGACACTGGTCTCAATGGCTTTAAAGGCTGCATTGACATTGAGAAGTTATCAAACCCACTTGGAGCTGAGCACCCATAGTGCCCCAGAGCATCAATCATCGATTTGATCTCCACCTGTGGATGAGGAAGGATTCAGCTTCATCACTGCTGAAGGGAGATTGCACCAAGTGAAGGCTCTGATGCACTGGCTCCAAGCTGCCCCAAAGAGAGGACAGCTCATCCTCCAGGACCTAAGAGGGGCAGTGACGGCCTGCCAAGAGCTGAGGCCAAGCTGCTGATAACCCTGTGCAGATTCCAGATACATCAGTCAAAGTTGCTGAGGCCCTACAGCCTTCGGAGTTGGCAGCCATGGAAAAACACCTTCTGCAGGCTCTCAAGGAATAGATCGTGGTGCTCTTAGCCATGCAGCAGGCAGGGGCATCGACATTGGCAACCATCCTTGAGATGCACAGATTGTCTGCAGGAGAGGTATCAACATCAGAGTACCAAAGGACCCAGAAACCGGTGCCTGCCCAGTCGATATCGCTCTCTAGCATTTCAAGGTCTGATGCAACTTCAAAGACTAGACGAGCATCAGTGCATCATTGCTTCTCAAGAAGTTCCTGATCCCCTCTGGTCAAGAAAGAGATTCAGGCAGAAACTCAGAACTACTTTGATTTTCTCTCTGAGTCTGACTCAGAAGTTTGGGTCTCCGATGTTGAGTCTGAAGACTTGTTGGAGGACAGTCTCCAGGCCTCTTTTCAGACCTTTCTTTTCCTCATGAGTGGCACAAGTCCCCCCTTGAGGACCTAAAATCTTGGAAGGTTGTCAGGGACATGGCCAAGTCCATACTATTTTTTTTTGGAGACTGAGGATGAGCCCAAGGCAGAAGAACTGGAGATACTTCAGTACTCCTCAGACCCTAATGAAGCAGAGACAGTGCCCATGCACCGTATCCTTCAGAGTACAGATGAGAATGTGGGAGAACCCCTTCACTGTACCTCCAGTCAGTAGAAGGCTTGAATCTATGTATAGAGTTCAGAAGGCTCCCAGATTCAAGAAACCCCAGCTTCTGTACCATTCCTTGTTGGTCAAGTCTGCCCTTAAGAGATCCAGAAGTTCCAAGACTCATTCCTTGCCACCCCCAGAGTTGGAGGCTCGAACACTGGACTCTTTGGGAAGAAGGTATTTTCAGAGTTCTCCGGGAACAAGCAGGAAGTCAGTCCTCACATATGGGTGACATCAGTGCCATCAGAGCCTGCGCGGAAGCATCTACCCAGCTTTCAAAGAAAGCCTTTGGGAGATGCATCACGCATGCGTCATCTCCTTACCGCCCAAGGGTGCCATCTTGCCTCAGTCTCCTCTTTTCCATGGAGCCCTTTGGACTTCTTTCCCGTTTCCCCCAGAAAAAGTGTGGGGGTTTTTTTTAATACTGTTTTATCCGGTCTGCACACTGGTTCCTTTCCCGCCCATGAGCCAGCTCACCTCGGCGTCACTCCTCAGGTTCATTCCCTTGTTTTAGTTTTTATCTTCGAGGTATCCCTTGACCGGCATTTGTGCCCTTTTTCAGCCGAAGGCCTTGAACCCTCTGCCAGGCGGCAGGGCCCCCTTTTTCCCAATGGCCTCCAGCGGCTTCAAGAAGTGCGATCAGTGCGGTAAGATGATGTCCCTCACCGATCCGCATGATTGCTGCCTCCAATGCCTTGGCCCAGAAAATAATGATTTGGACTGCAAGCTTTGCAGGACCATAACTATAAAGGCCCTTAAAATCAATCAGGGCAGCAGGAAAAAAATTTTCACAAGTCCGACTCTACACTGAAGTCTCCGGCAACACCCTGCTCCAGGGCCCCATCCGGTACCTCAGTGCCCTGCGAAGCCTGGGCTGCCTTGGAGTCTCACAGCCATAGTTCTTCCGAGAGGAAATGCCCAGAGGTGTAACGCAAGAAGTCTTAAGTTCTCAAAGACCACTTTGGAGAGTGGTTCCGGGAAGATGGGAAAATCCCATTCTAGGCCCCACAGTCCCTGGCATGAGTCGGAAGGATTGGAGAGGCCTCACAAGCCGCCCCGGAAGGAGTCAGCACCCACTGGCTGGTCTTGACACCCAAAGCCATCCTCGTTGAGGACTCCCCCTTGACGTAACAGACACTGGATCTGAAACCCTCAGTGTCTGCATCGAAGGCTGCGGAGCCAATTGGCATGGAGACCAGGATGGTGCCTTACAGCGCAGTATCTCTGCCCTCGTGGCCCAGCAGCAGGCATTCATGTCTGGTTTGTCCGGTTCATCCACCCCAATGATGGGACCCTGAACATCGAGGGCCTCCCCGGACGTCAAGCCAATCCTCGAGCACCACCAGCCTTGAGAGAGCCATCGGCATCTGATGAGATCCTGGTCCCATTCCTCTGGTCACCAGTCCTCGGCAAATGCGCACGGTACAGACCATAGGTCCTCCAGAGGCCCCAGACCCCTGGGCTCGGACCTTGACTATGAAGCCTCTGAATTGACCTCAGACTTCCAGACCGAGGACCAGGAGTCCCTGGACCCATCTCCCTTGGTGTCCAGATGCCGTTCCCTGCCCAAGGATGTAACCTCAGTGTGCACAACATGGCTAAGGTGCTCACCATCGAGACTGAGGCGGAGGAAGACTCTCACACGGAAGAACTGGAGATCCTCCAGTATGAGGCCCCTCAAAAGAAGGCCCTCGCAGTGCCTGTTCTTTCGATCCTCAAATGCCTCCTTCTCCATATGTGGGAGTCACCAGCGTTGGTGCCCATTGTAAGCAGGCAACTCGACTCCATGTACCAAGTCTGCCGAGACCCCGGGTTCCAGAAGACCCAACTTCCCCATAACTTGATGGTCTTTGAGTCTGCCATGCTCAAGATACAAAAGGCCCTCAGCTGGAAGGCCTTCCAGGGCTCTATGCTCACATGCTGAGTTCAGTCCTATCAATTGTACATTAGCATGTACCTCAAAGAACTAGCAAGGGAGCCTCAATGGAGAAACCCCTCCAGAGATTCAAGGCTCTGGCCTCTGCAGTCGAAGAGTGCTCAAAGTTTTTATCATGAGCAGCCTATGATGGCTTCAAGTCCTCAGCCAGAATGGCCACTGCAGGCATCGGGGCTCAATGCCAGGCATGGTTGCAGTCACCTGACCTCGAACCATGGGTTCAGGACAAATTTATTGATGCCCCCTGTATCGTAATCTCTTCGGGAAACCCATGGCAGACAAAGCTACAGAGATAAAGACTGAATTCCTGATGAGGACCAGATTCTCTATAAAAAGACCTTGATCCAGCCCCAAAAGAAGGCACCAGGGAAAAAGCCCTTCTTCCCGAGGAAAAAGGGAGGCTTTGGTAATGTTTCAGAATTCCATGGCTTCTGGGCCCTTCAGCAAGGGGTGGTGATGTGGCCCTGTAAACAGAAGGCCCCCACGTCCCAGGCACCAGCCCTGGCTCAGCCTGGGGGGAACTTTTGACTCCCTGGACTTGACCTTCTCTTCTCCCAGGAGGTCTTCAACACCCCACAGGGGGCCTTGGTCCTGTTTGCCCACAGGTGGTCCACCGTCACCACCGATTCCTGGGTGCTACAAGTGGTCCAAGAGGGCTACCTTCTCCACCTGCAAAGGACACCACCCTCATACTTCCCAGGAGAGCCAGTAAGGCCTCTCCTTCACCAGATTTCACCATGCTTGGAGGTTTCCTCAAGGACAAGGTGGTAGAGCCAGTCCCCAGCATCTATGGGGCAAGGGCTTCTACTCCAGATATTTCCTCATTCCCAAGCAAACAGAAGGCCTTAGGCCCATCCTGGACCTGCAAGACCTGAACAGATTCCTGGTGAGGGAGAGGTTCAAGATGCTCTCCCTTGGAACATTGCTGCCCTACCTCCAGCAGGGAGACTGGCTATGCTCCTTAGACCTGAAGGATGCTTATACGCACAATCTGATCCATCCCAACCATCAAAGGTACCTCTGCTTTGTGGTGGGAGGAGGCCACTACCATTACAGGGTGCTACCGTTTGGGCTGGCTTCATCGTCAAGGGTCTTCACCAAGTGCCTAGCAGTGGTAGTGGTCCACAATCCTCTCCAAGAGGTTTCATCTTTTCCTACCTAGTCAACTGGCTCATAAGGGGGGGTGGGCACGGCTGCAGACGTGCACCATGCCACCAGGCACACCATCCACACCCTGCAGTACCTGGGGTTTGTCATCAACTACCCCAAGTCACACCTCGCCCTGACTCGGTGCCTAGAGTTTATAGGGGCTCAGCTAGACACTCTCCAAGCCTCTGGAGGCTAACCGTAGAGTTACCCACCTGTTCTCCTCCACCTGCTGGGCCATGTGGCCTCCATGGTCCTTGTGACCCCATATCCTTTACATATGAGGGCGGCTCAGTGGTGCCTCTGCTCTCAGTGGACACAAGCCATGGGCAAGCTTCGGGACAGGGTGGGAGTGACCTGCCAGCTGGCAGACTCCTTCGACTAGTGGCAGAATCCCCGCCACCTCCAGGCAGGGATGCCCTTCCAGGCACCCACCCTCCAGAGGGTCTTTACTACAGACACCTCCCTGATGGGTTGGGGAGCTCACTGCGGGGACCTCTGCACAAAAGGCAGCTGATCTCAGATGGGATGCCAGCTGCAGATCAACCTTCTGGAGCTCCGGGCAATATTTCTGGCTCTGCAAACCTTCCGCTACTGGTTGCAACACTAGTTGGTGCTGGTCCAGACTGACAACCAAGTCGCAATGTTCTGTGTCAACAAGCAAAGGGGCACGGGGTTGTACTTCTTCTGCCAGGAGGTGGTAGCCCTTTGCTCATAAGCAACGTGCAACGAGATGCTCCTAAGGACGGTCTACCTCCTGGGCCAGGACAATGCCCTGGCAGACAAGCTGAGCAGAGTCCTTCAGCCACACGAGTGGCGCCTGGATCCCAGAGTGACCTCACGGCTGTTTCGACTCTGGGGCATCCCCCTAGTGGACCTGTTCACCAGTACAGACAACATATAGTTGCCCCACTTCTGCTCCCATCCCGGGTGGCTGCAGATGCATTCCTCATTCAGTAGACGGAAGGCCTACTCTACGCCTTCCCACTAATACCACTGGTCACCAAGACCCCTCTTCAAGGCATCACTGATACTGATAGCCCCGTGGTGGCCCAGGCAACCTTGGTTCCCTCTGCTTCTCTCCCTGGTGACAGAGTCGCCGATTCCCCCAGGCCGTGCTCCAGACCTACTCTCACAGGAGGAGGGCTCTCTCCTGCACCCCAACCTGGGGTCCCTCTCACTCATGGCTTAGCTGCTGAAAGGGTAGTGTTAGCTCCCTTAAACCTCCCACAGGATGTGGAAGAGGTCCTTCTGGCCTCCTGAAAGGCCTCCACAAGGAGGGTGACTGCCTTCAAGTGACACCGGTTCTTGGTCTGGTGTGCTGAGAGGCAGGCAAACCCATTCTCCTTCTCAGTACAAATGGTGCTCCAATACCTACTCCACCCGTCACAGGTGGGACTAAAGTCCAACTTTGTCAGGGTGCACGAATGCTATCGAAGCGCACCACCATTCTGTTAAGGGAAAACCCCTCTCGGCTTAGCCCCTGGTATCTTGGTTCCTGTGGGGCCTGGTGCTATCGAAACCCCCCCCCCGTCTGCCCACCGACGGCAGCGTGGGATCTCAATGTGGTGCTCTCAGAGCTCACTAAGTCGCTCTTTGAGCCTCTGGCTACTTGCCACTTGCGGTACCTCTCCTGGAAGGTCATTTTTCTTGTGGTACTTACATCAGCTCACAGGGTCAGCGAGCTCCAAGCTCTGATGGCAGAGGTTCTACAAGAACAGGGTGGTGCTCTGCACACACACCGTTTTTCTGCTGAAGGTGGTTCTCCCTTCCACCTCAATCAAGAGGTGGTGCTCCTCACCTTCCTTCCAAGGCCTCATGCCAGCAAGGTGGAGACTGTCCTCTGGACTGTAAAGGGGCCCTGTCCTCCTCCTATCTGCAACAGATTCAGGGCAATGCAAGGTGCCTCAGCTTTTTGTATCATATGACTTCAGTCAACTGGGGCTCCCAGTGACTCTGTCCACTTGGGTGGTGGATTGCATTGCTTTTGCTTAAGAGCAGGCTAGGATCCCACTAGACCAGCAAGTCGTGGCACACCACGTCAGGGCCATGACATCTTCAGTAGCGAATCTGCATTCTGTACCTGTGATGGAAATATGCCAGGCTGCCACCTGGTTTTTGGTCCATACCTTCGCAGAGGGAGTCCCAATGGGACAGCAATTTTTGGCCAGACTGTACTCCATAATCTCTTTGGGGTGTAGGCAACTCATGCCCTCCGACCCTTCTGTGTTCAGGCTACTGGAGTGCTGGTGCCCTGCCGGACACTTGGGTCTTGCGAAAGTCAGTTGAGACAACTGTTGTAGCTCACGGGTCACCATTTACTGGTCACCGTGGCATTTTTACAGTTTCTCAGTAGCCTGTAGCTGGGGAGTCCTATATGTAAGGACTGACTTCCTGCTTGTTCCCAGAGAAAGCGTAGTTACTCACCTGTAACAGATGTTCTCCGGGGACAGCAGGAATCAATCCTCACAACCCTTCCTCCTCCCCTTGGAGTTGTTTCTCTACCGCATTTTAATTTTTTTTTTTTTTTTTTGCCATCTTAACTTTGTCATTAGACTGCGGCAAGATGGCACCCTTTTGTGGGAAGGGGACCACGCATGAGTGGTGCATCTTCCAAAGGCTTTCTTTGAATGCTGGGGAGATGCTTATGTGTGGACTCCATTTGCACCGACATCACCCATATGTGAGAACTGATTCCTGTTTCCCCAGAGAACACCTGTTACAGGTGAGTAACTATGCTTTCCATACTTGTAGCCTGCATGGCCTCTTATCAGCTCTACATTGGAATGTTGTTTTTTTTAAGAACATCATGTGTGACCTCGCTGATCGGTGCCAGTATCTCCCTCCAAAGAAAATGAAACAGTATCATTCCCTAGTGGCTCATGGCAAGGACTTCCCGAAGTTCATAGTCTGTGAGACTTATAATACCTTTGAAATGGCATTGAGAGCTTCTGCCTTGGGTATTGATACCTGGAGACTCAGACCTGGAACAATCAGTGCAGGACAAGCTTGCTGACGTCCCGTACTGTGCCATGGAGAGAATCTCTTCGGAGAACAGGTCGCAGAGAAGGCTGACTTCATCGAAAAGCAGCATTTTGCCCTTCGTAATCTCTCAAGGCGCATGTCCGATCTGGCCTTCTATCACAGGAGATATCAAGGAGGGGGCCAGAAAAGACCTATTACTCCCGGAGGCGTAGGTATGTTCCTGGGTCCCAAACCTCCCAACCCAAGCAAGCACCTCAACCACAACTTCGGTGGGAGAAGCCTCAGAAAGCCCAGCCTGCTCCTCAGCCAAAGCCTAGGCAGGGTTTTGACTGGTTCCTTCAGAACATAGCCACTCTACCGGTAACTACTGTGGAAGTCTCTCCAGCCGGGAGAAGGCTTACTCCTTTTGCCCAAAAGAGGCCCCCATAACCTCAGACACTTGGATTCTGCAGATCATCCAAATTGCTTCTATTCGACCTACTTCCAAATTGCCCCCATGAGTTCATCACCTTGACCCTCTGCATCAGGAACTGCTTCAGAGGGAAACCACTGCCCTTATGGCAGATCTTGTGATAGAGCTTGTTCCACCAGAGCAAAGAGGGTGGAGATTTTATTCCAGATTTTTCCTGATTCCCCAAGAAAACAGGAGCATACCATCCCATCCTAGACGTAAGAGATCTGAACATATACCTAGTCAGAGAAAAGTTCAGAATGATTTCTCTAGGCACCCTGCTTCCTTATCTTCAAAAAGGAGATTGGCTATGCTCCCTAGATCTGAAGGCTGCATATACCCACATACAGATATATCCCACTCACAGGAAGTATCTCAGATTCATCCCGGGGGGACTACACTTCTAGTACTGGATGTTGCTCTTTGGTCTAGCCTCAGAACTTCGTGTTTTCACAAAATGTCTCGTGGTAGTAGCTGCTTACCTCTGGACACTGGGAATATTTATCTTCCACTATCTGGACAATTGGCTGATAAAAAGCACCACCCCAGAAGGGGTTCAAGAATCAGTTGACCATTCTGGTGCTGGAACTACTAGGGTTTGTCATAAATTATCTAAAATCCCACCTGCAGCCCACCCAACAATTGGAAACAACTCAGGTGAGAGCCTTTCTTGGCACAGCAGACTTCTCAGATTGACAGCGTTGGTGCAAGAGGCTCAAGTGAGTCAGCTAGTCATGGCTCACAAGATGTTGTACTGTAGAGGCCATATGCCCTAGTACAGTCATGTAACACCCTTGGCATGCCTCAATGGTGGTCCTAAGCCACAGGTCGACTCTGGGATCATCTGTCTGTCACCAATCCACTCATTCAATATTTGCAATGGTGGACAATCCATCACAATTTTCTCAAAGGTCTCCCTTTCCAAATTCCTCCACCACAAAAAGTTTTGATGATGGATGCATCCAAACTGGGTTGAGAAGCTCATCTCCATCAGATCAACTCCTTGGAGTTAAGAGCTGTAGCAAATTTTCTAAAGGCTTTCTGGGATTGACTGGCCATATTGTTCTGATTCAGGCTGACAATCAAGTTGCAATGTTCTACATCAACAAGCAGGGAGGAATGGGTTTGTACCTCTTGTGTTGGAAAGCAGTCAGGTTGTGGAAGTTTGCCATTGCACATGGGATGGCCTTGAGAGCCACATACCTACCAGGCGAACAGAACACTCTGGCAGATAGACTGTGTCGAGTCCTCCAACCACATGAATGAACACTGGACAGGGAAGTGGCAACCCACATTTTTTTGGGATTGAGGCACCCCCTCGATACATCTCTTTGCCACTCCGCAGATTTCCCAGGAGGATCAGATCTGTTCCAGGGTAAGATCATACAACAGATTAGCCTCAGATGCTTTCCTCCTTCATTGGTGGGAGAGTCTTATGCATATCTTCCAATACCTCTTTGCAAAGACCCTCCTGAAGCTCAAAACAGATGGAGGCATGATGATTCTCATCACTCCTTACTGGCCAAGACAGTCTTCATTTCCTCTCCTGCTACAGCTCTTCAATCAGGAGCCACTCCGACTGGGCCAGGCTCCACATTTTATTTTGCAGAATGGAAGGATGTTGAACCCCAATAGCCAGTGCTTGGCCCACACTGCATGGATGTTGAGAAGCTAATGTTGTCAGAGTTCAACCTGCTGGCTGGTGTGACTGATTGTCCAGGAGAGCCTCAGTGAAGAAATTGTATGCAAATGGAGGAGGTTTGCTCTCTGGTGTGAGGGCCATGCCCTAGATGCTTTCATCTGTCCTACACAAAAACTGCTTGAGTATCTTCTAAACCTCTCTGAGTCTGGACTTATGTCTAACTCCATCAGGATCCACCTCAGTGCAATTGGAGCTTATCATCAAGTGTGGAAGGGAAGTCCATCTCGGTACAGCCTTTAGTTGTTTACTTTAGGCGAGGGCTGCTTCTCTTGAAGCCTTCCTGCAAACTTCCAGCAATGTCATGGGACCTCAATGTGTTTCTTGCACAGCTCATTAAAGCTCCTTTTGAGTCACTTAGTTTCTGCCCTCTGAAGTTCTTCACCTGGAAGATTTTGTTTTTGGTGAAAGTCACTTAAGCACACACAGTGAGCGAGCTTCAGGCTCTCATAGTTCATCTGCCTTATATCAAATTCCATCATAATAGAGTGGACCTCCCAGGGCTGGCTTAAGGCTTTCTGCTACCCTAGGCAGAAACTCTGGCCAAGCCACATCACCTCCCGCTGCTGCCAATTTTGTCTTGGGGGAGGCGAGTGTCAGTATTTTAAAAGCAGTAGCTTTGTGCTGCTGCTTTGTTGCCGTAGCATGCCTTGTGCTTCAGCACACATGGCCTGCTGCTTCTGATTTCCCTCTGACAGTACGTTAGGGCAGTAAGAAGCAGCAGGTCATGTGTGCCGAAGCATATGGCCTCTCGCACAGAGGAAGTTTCTCCAGGGCCATGTGCCCATGAGGGAAGGGTTAGGACAGCCGTTATAGTTGGTGATTCGATCATTAGGCATGTAGATAGCTGGGTGGCTGGAGGACGTGAGGATCGCCTGGTAACATGCCTGCCTAGTGCGAAGGTAGCAGACCTCACGCGCCATCTAGATAAGGTCTTAGATAGTGCTGGGGAGGAGTCTGCTGTCTTGGTACATGTCGGTACCAATGACATAGGAAAATGTGGTAGGGAGGTTCTGGAGGCAAAATTTAGGCTTTTAGGTAGGAAGTTGAAATCCAGAACTTCCATGGTAGCATTCTCCGAAATGCTTCCTGTTCCACGCGCAGGACCCAAAAGGCAGGCAGAGCTCCGGAGTCTCAATGCGTGGATGAGACAATGGTGCAGAGATGAGGGTTTTGGATTTGTTAGGAACTGGGGAACATTCTGGGGAAAGGAGGGGCTCTTCCGAAGGGAAGGGCTTCACCTTAACCGGGATGGAACCAGGCTGCTGGCATTAACCTTTAAAAATGAGATAGAGCAGCTTTTAAACTAGATATTAGGAGAAAGCCGACAGTTGCCCAAGAGTGGATGGTTTGGAAGAATGTATCCTTGAAGGATACTACCAAAAGCAGAGAGGTTCCACAAAAGAGTAAAGTAGCCCAAATGCCCTCAAGTATGGAGCAGACAGAGCTTAAAGATCCCAATTTACCCATGTCTAACAATAGCCAAATTAACATGAATAAAATACATTCTCTAAAATGCTTGTATGCAAATGCTAGAAGTCTAAAGAATAAGATGGGAGAGTTAGAATATATAGCACTAAATGAAAAGTTAGATATGATTGGAATATCAGAGACATGGTGGAAGGAGGACAACCAGTGGGATACTGTGATACCTGGGTACAAACTATATCATAATGATAGAGCTGATCAAATTGGTGGAGGGGTTGCGCTCTATGTTAGAGAGGGCATTGACACAGAAAGGATTAAAGTTTTGCAGGAAAGAAAATCTGCTGTAGAATCTATATGGATTGAAATTCCATATAAAAGGGGGAAGGCAATGGCAGTGGGGGTGTACTATCGAGCACCTGGCCAGAATGACCAAATGGATGATGAAATGCTCAAAGAAATCAAGGAAGCTAACAAACGTTACAGCGCAGTAATAATAATGGGTGATTTCAATTACTCCGGTATCGACTGGGTCAGTGTCACGTCAGGACATGCTAGGGAGAAAAAGTTCCTAGATGAAATAAACGACTGCTTCTTGGAGCAGCTGGTTCATGAACCGACCAGAGGGGAAGCCATATTAGACCTAGTCCTTAGTGGAACACCAGATCTAGTGCAAGAGATAAGGGTGTTGGGGCCACTTGGCAATAGTGATCATAGCATGATCGCCTTTGATTTAATTAGTGGAGGAGGGATAGTAAGGAAATCCACAGTACTACCTTTTAACTTTCGAAAGGGAGACTATGATAAAATGAGGAAAACAGTTAAGAAAAAACTAAAAGGAGCAGTTGCAAAGGTTAAAGACGTACATCAAGCTTGGGTGTTGTTGAAAAATACTATCTTGGAAGCCCAGACCAGCTGAATTCCACGCTTTAAAAAAAAGTGGAAGGAAGTCCAAAAAACTGCCAGCATGGTTTAAAGGTGAGGTCAGAGAGGCTGTTGCCAAAAAAGCATCTTTCAGGAAATGGAAAAAAGAGCCAAACGACGAAACCTGGAAACAGCACAAGCACTGGCAAGTCAAATGCAAGGCATTGATAAGGCAGGCAAAGAGAGAATTTGAGAAGAAGCTTGCTGCGGAAGCAAAAACGCGAAATAAAGACCTTTTCAAGTACATTTGTAGCAAAAAACCTGTGAGAGAGTCAGTTGGTCCATTAGATGATAAAGGGGTTAAAGGAGCACTAAGAGGCGACAAGGCGATAGCGGAGAGACTGAATGAATTCTTTGCTTCGGTCTTTACTGAGGAAGATGTAGGGATGTTACCCATGACTGAAGTGGTATTTAAAGGTGCGGAAGAATTGAAGGAAATATCGATACATCGGGAAGATGTCTTACAACTATTAGATAAACGGAAGAGTAGCAAATCACCTGGGCCGGATGGTATACATCCAAGGGTGTTGAAAGAACTGAAATATGAGATTGCAGACCTGCTATCAGTAATCTGTGAACTATCATTAAAATCATCTCTAATACCTGAAGATTGGAGGATCGCCAATGCAACACCAATTTTTAAAAAGGGTTCCAGGGGTGATCCGGGAAACTACAGACCGGTGAGCCTGACGTCAGTACCAGGAAAAATGGTAGAAACCATCATAAAGAATAAAATTACTCAGCATGTAGATAGTCACAACCTAATGGGAGACAGCCAACATGGCTTTAGACAAGGAAGATCTTGTCTTACTAATCTGTTATGTTTTTTTGAAGAAGTGAATAAACAGGTGGACAAAGGTGAGTCGGTTGATATTGTGTATCTGGACTTTCAGAAAGCCTTTGACAAGGTCCCTCATCAGAGACTTTTGGCAAAACTAAAGAGTCATGGGATAGGAGGCAGTGTACTATTGTGGATCAGGAACTGGTTAAAAGATAGAAAGCAGAGGGTAGGGCTAAATGGCCAATTTTCCCAATGGAGAAAGGTGAATAGTGGTGTACCCCAGGGATCTGTGCTGGGTCCGCTGCTTTTTGACATATTCATAAATGACCTGGAAAGTGGAATAACGAGTGAGGTTATCAAATTTGCAGATGATACAAAACTATTTAAAGTTGTTAAAACCCAAGAGGATTGTGAAAAATTGCAAGAGGATCTTGATAAATTGGAAGACTGGGCATCAAAATGGCAGATGAAATTTAATGTGGACAAGTGCAAGGTTATGCACCTAGGGAAGAACAACCCAAACTATGGTTACACGATGCAAGGTTCCACATTAGGAACCACCACCCAGGAAAAAGATTTAGGCGTCATTGTGGATACCATGTTAAAACCCTCGGCCCAGTGTGCAGCGGCGGCCAAGAGAGCAAATAGAATGCTAGGTATGATAAGGAAAGGAATGGAAAATAAAACAAAAGATATTATAATGCCTCTATATCGTTCCATGGTGAGACCACACCTTGAATATTGTGTGCAATTCTGGTCGCCGTATCTTAAAAAGGATATAGCGATTTTAGAAAAGGTTCAGAGAAGAGCCACCAAAATGGTAAAGGGGATGGAAGGATACTCCTATGAAGAAAGGCTAAAAAGGTTAGGGCTCTTTAACCTGGAAAAGAGACGGCTGAGGGGAGATATGATAGAAGTCTATAAATTAATGAACGGAGTGGAACGGGTAAACGTAGATCGATTGTTTACGTTATCAGAATATAGAAAGACTAGGGGACATGCAATGAAGCTACAGGGTAAACTATTTAAGACTAATAAAAGAAAATATTTTTTCACTCAACGTGTAATCAAACTCTGAAATTTGTTACCGGAGGATGTAATAAAGGCTGTTAGTGTAGCTGGGTTTAAAAAAGGTTTGGACAAGTTCCTGGAGGAAAGGTCCATAAACCATTATTAAGAAGTGACTGAAGATATCAATGCTTGACTCAGTACAAGCATTGTGGAACTTGTGTCTCTTGGGGAAACTGCTAGGTACATATGACCTAGATTGGCCATTGTTGGAAACAGGATACTGGGCTTGATGGACCATGGTCTGACCCAGTATGGCATATCTTATGTTCTTATGTTCAAAATGGTGGCATAAAGCTGCCCACCTGGGCCAGCCACCTGGTGTACAGGCTGGCCCTGGGTCTTCCATACTCATCCTAAATTCCTTCCAAAAGTGGTATCAGATTTCCTTTCTAATCAGTCAATTGTTCTACCAACATTTTTCCCAAAACCTCATGCCTGCAAAGGGGAAACTGTGTTGCACATGTTGCACTGCAAAGGAGCCTTAGCCTGCTACTTGGAGCAGACAAAAGCCCATAGAAAGTCCATCCAACATTTTGTTTCTATTTCCAAATGTTCTCTTTCAATCTGGTTAGCAGACTGAATCTCTTTTGCTTATGCCCAGGCAGGCTAAGCTTTGATAGTCATGTCCACAGCTCACAATGTTAGAGCCCTGCCTCATCCGTGGCCAACTTGTGCTCGGTCTCCATGGAAGAGATCTGCAGGGCTGCAACATGGTCATCTGTCCACACGTTCACATCTCATTACTGTCTCTAGATGGGGATTCCCGACAGCACAGTAACTTCAGCCAATCCATACTTTAAAGTCTGTTTGGTGATTAGAATCCAACTCCATCCCCCCAGCCCCATTCTTTTATGTTCAGGCTACAAAAAAAAAAAGGAAATTATAATGTACAATAGAATTTGTCATAGTTATGTGTCTTGAATTACTAAGGCCTGTTGCCATTCAGCAGATGGACTTGTTGCCCCTGCTGGGTTTGTGTGTGTCCTCATTGGCTTTTGGTAGCCTGTATCCTATACCTGAGGACTTCATTCTTGCTTGTCCACAAAGAAAAGATAGTTTCTCACCTGTAGCAAGTGTTCTCCGTGGACAGCAGGAATAAGTCCTCACAACCCTTCCACTTCCCCTGAGAGTTGTATTCTACTCTAGCTAGACTGTCCAAAAATAGCACAGCAGCAGCAGCAGCAGCAGGCAGGAGCATGGTGCACATGTGTGGTGGAACCTCCCAAAAGCTTCCACTAGTAGCTGGGGAGCGTGGGCTGCGTAGGATGTCACGTATACATGAGGACCTATTCCTGCTGTCCACAAAAAAACATCTGCTATAGGTGCGTAACTACCTTTTCTCTGCATATCAATTTTGCAATATTATTTATGTGCAGAATAACATGCTTTGTGAAAATGTGTTTCCTACCTAAGTATAGTCTATACGTCAACTAATAGTTTTTGTCTGTTTTATGTATTTCAATGTATATTATGAGTGTTATTTATGTAAACCTCAAAAATTGTTTGAAATCAGTACTGTTTATTTTAAGCTATTTTATGTACAAGTGCTGACTAGTGTATGGTGCTTTGGGGTTGCATATATATAACATCTGTGCATGTGGAATGCTATGCAAACATGGTCGGCCCATCCACTAGGCGTTTGATTAGGGCAACAGATTGGGGGGGGGGCAGGCAGCACCATGAACCCTCAGCATACTTCAAATCAGTAGCAGCACAAGCCACAAGTATATCAATGGGCCTTGAAGTACTCATGCGCACAAATATGGTCTGCTGCTTCTGCCCCCTCTAACCAGACGTTCTCCAGGAACAAGCAGGAAGTCAGTCCTCACTTATGGGTGATGTCGGCACCAACTGAGCCCACGCAGAACAATTTCCCAGCTTTCAAACAAAGCCTTTGGGATTGCTGCCTAGCATGCGTGATCCTCTTCCCACCCAAGGGTGCCATCTTGCTCAATCTCCCTATTTCCGCGGAGCCCTTCGGATGCACGTCCTTGTCCCTCGGAAAATGTTTTGTTTTCCGGCCTCTGGCCTACTCTTTTCCAGTTGCACCAGTCCTCTACCCATCCTCCCCCTTGCTCCTATCTCTTTTGAGCAAAGGGGACATTTTTTCCTAATTTTTGTTGTTGACGGGCTTCGCGCCCTTGTTTCTCCTAACCACTGGCCGCACGGGTCTTCGACCTTGCGGGGCCCTTTTTGCCCCAGTGGCTACCAGTTTCAAAAAATGCAATAGATGTTCCAAGAACATGTTGCATACGGACACCCATGACTGTTGTCTACAGTGTCTCAGAGCCGACCATGATCGAGAGCTCTGTTTGCTTTCTAAGAAAATGTCCTCCAAAGCCCTGCTCAGTCATAAGCAGAAGTCTGTGGACATTTTCCGAAAGGCTGCCTCAGAATCCCTGGTGGCACCCTTGGTCATCTCTCTGCCAGTGGGGACCCCCACCTCGGCTCCGTGCTCAAGATGGCACTCCGACAAGGGGTCCCCTGAAGTGGAGTGGCGTAAGAAGAAGAAGACCTCGCAGTCACTGTTGGGGGCTCCTGACAAGCGCGAGTGCTCCTGCACTCGGTCGCTTAGCCCCCCTTGGCGTTCCCGAGAGTCGGACAAGGAGCGGCCTTGTAAGGTACCTTGAACAGACTCTGAGGCCCCAGGTCTCCTGAGGGTCGTCCTAGCGAGGACCCCCTCTCCTTCTCGACGCCTGACCCGGTGACCCTGGTGTCTGCATCGCAGGGCCTCATGCCTACATGGGAGTCTCATATGCTGCCATTAGAACGTAGCATTTCTGTGTTCATAGCTTCCCAGCAGGCGCTCGTATCCAGCTTCGCTGGTCCGCACCTAGAGATCAAGGTTCCCTCGGGAGGGACACCAGAATCCGCCCTGGAAACCCCCGAGAGCCATGGGCCTTGTGAGGGTCCTCAGCATCGGTCTCACTCGCCTTCCTGTCCCTTGGGGACGAGATCCTCCAGGGCCTCCGGCTCCAAACGGGCCTCGTCCTCTGGGCGAGGCAACCAGCCGGAATCTGACTCCTCTTCCGAATTTTTGGGCTGGGAGTCGGATGGGGATACTTCCCCTGAGACCTGTACCCATCGGGACCCCCTGTCGGACCCGTCCCCACCCACCTTTCAGCGGTGCTCGCCACCCGAGGATTCCTCCTTCTCGGTATTTGTCCGGGATATGGCATGGGCTCTCAACCTGGCTACCCAGGCGGAGGAAGAACCTCGAGCTGAAGAGCTCGATATTTTGCAGTACGAGTCCCTCCTCAGGAATCACTTGCTGTCCCGGTTCCTCCCATTTTGTCTAGGCTGCTACTGCACATGCGGGAGATCCCTGCGTCAGTCCCTATTGTGAGCAAGCGCCTCGATGCAATGTACAGGGTCCAGTGCGGTCCTGAGTTCAGGAAAACCCAACTCCCCCACACCTCCATGGTGGTGGAATCAGCCTTGAGAAAACAAAAGAGCCTGAAGTCACATTCTTCAGTTCCATGCTCTCATGCCGTATTCAGGTATACCAATTGTACACGGGCATGTTTTACATGACCTAGCCAAGGAACTTGGGGGCTTCTCTGCGGGCCTCGCAGGCAAACCCCTCAACAGGTTCTGGACCCTCCAAGTCCGTTGCGGAGTGCGCAAAATACCTTTCCTGCGCCGCCTATGACATTTGAGTCTTCGGCTAGAGCCGCGGCCCAGCGCCAGGCATGGCTCCAGTCCTTGGAGCAGTGGGTCCAGGAAAAGCTTCTAGACGTACCCTGCCTTGGTGAACAGCTATTCGGTAAACCAATGGCGGATAAGGCTGCCGAGATTGAGACGGAATTCGTCACCCGTACCCACCTCTCGTGCAAGACCTCCTCCCTTCCTCAAACGAAACAGCAAACTAAGAAGCCATTCTTTCCACAGAAGGGCCTAGCCTACCGAGGCTACCCACCATACCCACTCACTCTCGCACCGACCACCGCGACACAGGGAAAGCCTGGGCCATATGATCATCGCAAACCGGAAGGGCCCAAGGCCCAAACCCCGGCTCTGCCTCAGCCCACCCAGGGGTTTTGATGCCAGCAGCGAAGCCTTTCGCCCCCTGGCAGCACTACAGCCGGTGGGGGGGGGACGCCTGTCCTCCTTCGCCTCTCAGTGGGTGTCCATCACGTCGGACACTTGGGTCCTCAGAGTAGTCCGGGGCGGCTACCGTTTGGACAGGCTTCCCCCTCCCTTCTCCCCAGCGGAGCCTTCTCGACTAGCTGCACACCAGACCTTGCGACAGCGGGAGTTAAACAACCTCCTCGCCCAGCGAGCAGTCTAGAGGGTACCGACACAACTCCGAAGTCGGGGCTTCTATTCCCGGTACTTCCTCATCCCGAAGAAGACAGGGGGCCTATGGCCCATCATCAACCTCCGAAAACTAAACAAGTTTCTGGTGCAGGAGAAGTTCAAAATGCTATCACTTGGCATCCTGCTGCCCTTCCTCTAGCAGGGTGACTGGTTATGCTTCTTGGATCTCAGGGACGCTTACGCCCATATTCTGATTCACCCCCAGCACAGGCAGTTCCTGCGCTTCAGGGTGCAAGGGGAACATTACCAATACAGGGTGCTCCACTTCGGACTCACATCTGCTCCGTGAGTCTTCACAAAGTGCCTCTCCACAGCTGCCGCCTCCCTCAGACGGCAGGGTATACCTGTTTTCCCTTACCTTGATGACTGGCTTGTCGCAGGGCCCTCGGCCGGGGAAGCCCACCTTGCGGCATCACACACAATTCTCCTCCTTGAGCGCCTGGGTCAACTACCCCAAGTCCCATCTCGAGCAGGCACAGGCCTTTGGGTTTATCGGTGCACACTCGACACTCAGCGGGCGATCACTTTTCTGCTGGCAGACCGTGTGGCTCGCCTCCGAGCATTGGCAGCCCAGGTCCAGAGCAACACTCGGGTCATGGTGTGGACTATGTGGCGCCTCCTGGGGCACATGGCCTCCACCGTCCATGTGGTCCTGCATGCGGATGGCCCAGTGGTGCCTCAGCATTCAGTGGAGCCCTGCCTCCGGTCACCTCAGGGACCTCATTCAGGTCTCCCTCAACCTTTGCAGGGCCTTAGCCTGGTGGCAGGACCCCCACAACCACCTTCAGGGACTGCCCTTCCAAGCCCCGCAGCCCAAACTAGGGCTGACAATGGACGCATCCCTGTTGGGATGGGGAGCCCACTGCGGTGCACTGGTCACCCAAAGAGTCTCAACAGCGGATCAACTTGCTTGAGCTTAGAGCGGTCCGATGGGCCTTCGAGGACCATCTCCAGGGAAAGTCGGTACTCGTGCAGACGGACAATCGAGTAGCGATGTTCTATATCAACAAGGAAGGGGGCACGGGATCACATCTCCTCTGCCGGGAAGCGGTCCTCCTCTACTCCTTCACTTTCTGTTGAGGGATGACCCTATGAGCGGTCTACCTCCCGGGCCACGAGAACATCCTCGCGGACACACTCAGTAGGATCCTCCACCCTCACGAATGGCGGCTGGATCGGGAGGTGACCAGCTGGCTGTTCCATTGGTGGAGACCCCACCATGGACCTGTTCGCCAGCCCGGCGAACACTCAGCTCCCCCGCTTTTGCGGCCCAGTCCTGCACCCAAGCAGGGAGGCGCGGGATGAGTTCCTCTTGAGCTGGACCTCAGGGCTTCTCTACGCGTTCCCTCCCACTCCTCTAATTGCGAGGACCCTCCAAAAAACCCAGTGGGAACAAGCGTTTATGATACTCATCGCTCCCTCATGGCCTGGGCAACCATGGTTCCCACTCCTGCTCCGGCAGACATCCAAGCCTCCGATTTCCCCTGGGCTGTGATGCAGGACGAGGGGCAGGTGCTACACCTGAACCTGGCCTCATTGTCCCTCACAGTCTGGGGGCTGAACAGGTCACCCTAGCCACACTAGACCTCCCGGAGGAGGTCGAGGAAGGATTCAATGAGATGAGCCTATGCCTTCAAGTGGCGATGCTTCTCGGTCTGGTGCTCCGAGCTCCAGATCAACCCTTTCTCATGTCCCACTCATTGGGTCCTCCAGTACCTTCTCCGTCTCTCGAAGGAGGGGCTGAAGTCAAACTCTGTCAGGGTACACCTGAGCACATCTCGGCGCATCACTTCCCCATAGAGGACAAACCCCTCTTGAAGCAGTCCTTGGTCTCCCGCTTCAGGCGGGGCCTCTGACTGTCCAAACCTTCCATACGGCCTCCTCCAGCGGAATGGGATCTGAATTTAGTGCTCATGCAGCTGACGCATTCACCCTTTGAGCTGATGGCGATGTGCTCGATTCGGCGCCTTTCCTGGAAGGTAGTCTTCCTGGTGGCTTTGACCTCGGCCCGCCGAGTCAGTGAATTCCGGGTTCTCATAGCTGAAGCCCCTTATACCAGGTTCTAAAGGAACAGGGTGGTCCTCCGTACCCACCCCATGTTCCTGCTGAAGGTTGTCTCAGATTTTCATCTCAATCAGGAGGTCTCTTTCTGAGACCTTCTTTCTGGCCAGGCGTAAGCGGTTTTTCATACACGCGAATGCAAGAGGGCTCTTGTCTTCTATCTGCAGCACACCCAGCCTCATCCCAAGTCTGGCCGGTTTTTTGTGACCTACGATCCCAATCACCTGGGGCAGGCAGTCACAAAGCGCACCCTCTATTTGGGTGGCAGACTGCATAGCCTTTACTTATGCGAAGGCAGATACCCCGCTGGATCGGCGGGTCACTGCACACAGCATCCAAGCCAAGGTGGCTTCAGTGGCTTTGTTGCGCTCAGTGCCGCTATCGGACATCTGCTGGGCTGCGGAAAACACTTTTGCCTCGCACTACTGCCTGGAGAGGGAGTCCTGCCAGGACAGCACCTTTGGCCAGGCTGTACTCTGTAATCTGTTTGGGGTGTAAGCAACTCCTGCCCTTCAATCCTTCTCGATGGCTACCGAGGGTTTCTACCTGAAGACTCGGGCTCCTTCGGGCATTGGCTTCTGCTCACGGTGGCATTTTTTGGCTACAGGTTTGGTAGCCTGTAGCTGGGGAGTCCCATAAGTAAGGACTAACTTCCTGCTTGTTCCTGGAGAAAGCGTAGTTACTCACCTGTAACAGGTGTTCTTCAGGGACAGCGGGAATCAATCCTCACTACCCTCCTGCCTCCCCTGATGAACTGCTGGCTTTTTATCCTTCCCTTGCCATCTGTTTGGAAGGGCATGAGCTAAGGGATCTGACTGAGCAAGATGGCACCCTTGGGCCGGAAGAGGACCATACATGCATGGCAGCAATCCCAAAGGCTTTCTTTGAAAGCTGGGGAATTGCTCCGTGCGGGCTCTTTTGGTGCCAATGTCACCCATAAGTGAGGACTGATTCCTGCTGTCCCTGGAGAACACCTGTTACAGGTGAGTAACTACACTTTTGGGTCGGAGAGGGCAGATGCAGCAGGCCATGAGTATACGCACACCCAAGTGCTTTAAGGCCAGTCGTAGTACAAAGCAGCTTGTACTGCTGCTGCTTTGATGGTGATAAGCCAGCCTCTCTCTTTTTTCATTCAAGGGCTCACTGGCCCAGCCAGACTACAGCTCTACAGCTTAGAAGGAACAAACAGAGGATGGCAGCTTCAGCAGTAGAGTTGGTACTGCAGTGTAGGGATGAGACCCAGGAGAGGAGCAGCGATGAACTTGGGACTCTAGGCTGTTTGGTCCTGTCCCAAACATCAATATAATCTAACTATAAAATGAGCAGGATTCTATACTTGACTCCATAATCATCATTGCACTAGCACTGCACTACCACAAGAGCAAGCATCAGAAAAGGTGCACAACTTGATGTAGTGGACATGGGCAGGCAAAGAAGTTGCAGCTCCTAGTCATGTGCAGTCAAAGAGGCTGCTTATAGATCCTGATCCCTTTATTCTCCTCTTAGCCACCCTACTACTACTATTAATCATTTTATATAATGCTACAAGGTATACGCAGTGCTGTACACACATAACAAGATGGTCCCTGCTCATCAAAGCTTACGATCTAATCAAAACAGCCAGTACAATATATGAAAACAGGGTACAAAAGGAAAGGGTGAGGAGAAAGAAGAGAACGAAGGATTAAGATCCAAAAGTGGCCCAACAGGTGATCCTTTCGCATAGATTTGAAAAGGGGGAGAGATGAAACCTGACATTAAGATACAGGTAGTTTGTTCCAGGCATATGGAGTAGCAAGGTGAAAGGAACAAAATCTGGAGTTGGCAGTGGAAGATGTGTAATAATAACTATTTCCCCTTGTTTTAATATGTTATGTATATGTTTTAATTTACATATGTTTTATTGGAGGTCTAAATAAGAATACCCCTGATGAAGGCCTCCTGTGATGAAACACTGTCAGTGTAGGTTATTTTTTTTTTATTTTTTAATAAAAACTGGTTTTACATGGAGGGTTTTGTCTTTGCTTCACCCTGCTCTCTAGTATCTTGGTTCTCTTCTGTCTCTTACATGTACAGTACTGCATATGCCTTATGTTGTTGTCGTTAAGTGCCAATGAGTCTGTGTCAACTCATGGTGTGGTAGGCTATAGCCTCAACCTAGGCCTGGATTTCAACCCCCACCTGGGATTAGTGCTGAAAAGAACCAGAGTTTAAGAATCTGCTTTAAACTCCTTTTGAAAGTCCCCTTTCTCCCCCTATGAAGTTTGTACAAGTTCATTATGCTTGAATTGTCCTTGCATTCTCTGAGCTAGAAATGTCCTTAAAGTAGAAATGTAACCATGTCTAAGACTATGCCTTTGCTAGAACAGTTTGAGAAGGGGGAACGGGGAATGGGGCCCAGAGAGGGTCACCGATTGGATAGGTGTGAGGGGCGTTGGGACCAATAGAAAGTTTGCCTCTATCAAATTGTAAAATTGTATATAAGAAATTTGCTCATGTACTTCGTTGCTCAGTCCCTTTTGGTCACGATCCTGTCTGGGCCTGTGCACATTAAATTTGCTTGGACCCTGCAATTGACTCCTGGTATTATTTATTGCATGCACTTCGCTGCTACATTTCCTGGTGCGTTGGCCGGGAAGTGCGAGTAGTGGATGGTATTCAAGTGAATATACCACGTTTTACCGCCTCAAGGTTTGGTCCGGCTGGAACTGTGTCTGGCCAACCGCAGGGGAAATCTCAGGCGCCACCGGTCCTCTTGCATCGGAGAGGATTCCTCCTTGCCTCGGCGGATTACTGAATCCGGCCGGCCAACACCTCCGAACCCGAGGGGAGTCCGGGATTCAACTCATGCCCTGTTTCTGTACCTGGGACCGGATCCGGTGAGTAGAAATTTCTTTGCTACTCAGTCAGTTGGTCTGGAAATTTGTTTGGAATTTTGAAATGAGAGCCTGATCACCTCACCGGGCGGTCCTAGTACATCTTGCATGGGTATGCGCGAGACCGAAGCTACTGCCCCTCAGTCAGTCAGGCCTGGGAATTTTGGAATGTTGCCGGCATACCTGTCTGTGTTTGAGTGAGAGGTCTTGAAAAAGCGTCTGGTGTTTGTGTCTCCCTCTTTTCTAGGGCTGCCCAGACCCCTTACCGGCAGTCCGATCACCCGCACCCTCTGTCTGTTGTCTAACCGCAGGTTTCCCTTCTGGTATAATGTAAGATTATTCTGTTGGGTAATTCATGAAACAGTTTACCGATTAAGGAACAGTACTGGAAAAAAAACCCTCAGGAGTCACTTTAAGGAATCGAGTCTAAGCACAACACAGCACAGCGATGACGAGCTGTTTCAGTGATTTTATTTTTCAGCACAGCGTGAGAGACGGTTTCTCTAGCAAGCAGAGGGAGAAGGGGTGTGTCTTTCACACAGCCTGCAGAAAGGAATGTCTCCATCCCGATTAGAAATGCTCTGGGATAGGGAGTGGCCAGTACTGGTCACCTCGTGGCCCCCTGGGGGTACCTTTGATGTTAGTATCATATCCTTAGTTCACCAGATTGTACGAAAAGAACACCCTGACCAGTTCCCCTATATAGATTCCTGGTTAAGTATTTGTGAAAAAGAGCCCTCCTGGATGACGCGTTGTTATGAGGAACAGTGTAGGATATTTGTAGCAACCACACGAGGGGCCCGAAAGCCTGGGGAAAAGAAACTGCCTGTCTATTCTACCCCAGAATCTCCAGACATTCTGTCCCATCCGCCCCAGTTCTTCTATAGGCCAGTCCCCTCGGCTCCACCACCATCCCAGGCAGAGCCTGCCCCGGAGGGACCCAGCCCTGCAGTTTTACCCCAAGTAGCTGAAGCCTATAGACTATACACCCCATACGATCCAGCAGCCCCGGAAAATTTGCGCATGGTAAATGTGGCTTTTGTGGGTCAGTCCCAGGGAGACATCAAACGGAAACTGCAGAAGCTTGAAGGATTTGCGGGCATGAATGCGGCCCAGTTAATGGAAGTTGCACAGAAAGTGTTTGTGAATCGTGACCAAGAGCGTCAGAAGGAAAGTGAACGTAAGATGAAGACAGCTGATTTCCTTGCTGCAGCTTTAGTTGAACTACGAGGAAGAGGTTTTCCTAATAGAAGGACCCGAGGACGTGGAAGGGGCCGAGGGAATGGCCGGCCCCCGGTAGGCATGAATCAGTGTGCCTACTGCAAGGAAGGACATTGGAGAAACGAATGCCCGCACCTCGACCCCACCTCCCGGAGGGGAGGTGGGAGCACTGGGAGAAGCAGGGGGACAATTCCAGAGTCATGGAGAGATGTGTCGTGCACAGTTCCAACGAGAAGAAGCTATAGAGGGAGTGGCAACCGAAGGGGGCTACAATTCGGATGAGTACTAGGCCAGACCGGGCTCCAAGTTTCCTCTAGGCCCCCAGGCTTGGACCCTGCAACTGACTCCTGGTATTTATTGCATGCACTTCGCTGCTACAATGGTGACCCTCTGGATAGTTGATCTAAACTGTATTTGGTCGTCAGTCAGGTGGCACATTATTGATGGATCGAGTAACTGTTATTGCATTGATCTCATTACCGGCCTTTCTCTTTTGCATTAACTTTCTACCTTTGCAAGTATTATGTCTTTCTCTAATGATCTCTCTCTTTGCATGATGTGTCTAAAGTATGAAAGTCAAAGGGGTATGTTTACTAAATGGCGGTAGTAGCTTCTGTGTGAATATTGGAAGCTGATACAGCCATTTAGTAAACATACCCCAAAGTCTTGTCATCTGAGCTTAGATTTGATCTCCTCTTGTGCTGACTGGTTTGTTCTTTGGGATCGTCCCTGTTATACACAGTATTCATTGCTAGCACCATAATTCAAAGGCATCAGTTTTATTCCTGTCTATCTTTCTCATTGTCCAACTTTTTGTATCCACGATATTATTAAAAATACAATGGCTTGGACAATTTGAATCTTTGTATGCAGACAGCTCTGTTCTTGAGAATCTTGTCTAGGTCCTTCATAGCCAAATACCTCATTGGATTTCTCGCATGCTTGTCCTTTATTTATTTTTTATTTAGCAAGCATTTGTATACCGCTTCTTCCAGCGATCAGAAGCGGGTATGATTACATAGAATAAGCTGTCAAATCAAGACAGAAAATTTGTGGTGTTACATATTGATTCGGAAGATAAGCACGGCACACAGAAAATTTCTTTATTGATCCAAGTAGGTTAAAGTTGTCAACTATTTCAATTTATTTTCCGTTACTGATGAACTTATTGATTTTGCCAGTTGTCAGGATTTTATTTATTTAGCTGTATTTATATCCCGCTTTTCACCGGGTCAAAGCGGTCAATTGGGGGATACATTTAACACGAGGGAATATGAGACACATACGCTAAAGGCCAAGGCAGAGAGGCTCGCATCCTGGAGATGAATGCATGGCTGCGTGGATGGTGTCTTCGAGAGCGTTTTGGTTTCCTAGACCATGGGATGCTGTTCCAAGGGTTGCAGAGCAGAGATGGCATCCATCTGTCCAAGAAAGGTCAATGCATCTTTGGTAGTAGGCTGGCTAATCTACTGAAGAGGGCTTTAAACTAGATTCGTTCGGGATGGGTGAAGAAAGCCCCCAGGTAAGTGAAAGCCCCCAGGTAGGTGATACCCCTGTTACATTAAATACCTTTATGGAAATGGGTAACATATGGAAAGCAGTGTGTATTAATGCCTGTAGCATGGGAAATAAGATCCCTGAAGTTGAAGCTTAGGTGGGAGTGGCTGACTTGGATTTAGTGGCAGTTACAGAAACATGGTTCACAGAAAACCATGACTGGGATGTAACTATACCTGGCTATACTTTATTCAGAAAGGACAGGGTAGGAAGAAGGGGAGGAGGAGTGGCACTATATGTAAAAACTACTATTAAAGCTTTGGAATTACAGAGCTTAAAAGGGAGAGAGGAGGCATTGTGGGTTAAACTAGAAAGAGGGAAAGAGAAATCTATTTGCATTGGTGTGATATACAGACCTCCCTCACAAGAGGAAGAGGTGGACAGAGAGTTAATTGAAGACATACGCAGCATTGCTAGGAAAGGGGAAGTGCTACTGCTAGGAGATTTCAATATGCCAGATGTTGATTGGCACATTCCTGCTGCAATATCATCTAGAAGTAAGGAGATCCTGGATTCTCTACAGGGAGAACTATTCAGGCAATTGGTAACAGACCCCACACGTGAAGGGGCCATACTGGACTTGGTGCTTACCAATGGTGAAAGTGTTTCTGATGTTGTAGTGGAAGATCATTTTGCATCCAGTGATCACCAGATGGTGTGGTTCAGTATTAGGACTAGGGCTGTTAGAATCCATTCCAAGGTGAAGATCTTAGATTTTAGGAAGACTAACTTTGCGAAGATGGGCCAATACCTCAGGGAGTCGTTAGTGGGATGGGAACAGCTGGGGGATGTAGAAAAACAGTGGGCAAAACTGAAAGGGGGTATTTTAAAGGCAACCAACCTTTTTGTTAAAATCGTAAATAAAGGCAAAAGGAACAGGAGACCGCTATGGTTTTCGAAGGAAGTAGCTGAAAAAGTGAAGAAAAAGAGGGAGGCCTTCATGAAATACAAGAGATCACAGAGAGAGGAAGACAGGCATCTGTATTTGGAAAAACTTAGAGAAGCTAGCAAAGTAGTCAAGAAGGCAAAGATTCAAATGGAGGAGGAAATAGCCAATGCAATAAAATGGGGGGATAAGACATTTTTCAGATATATTAGTGAGAAGAGGAAGGGCAAAAGTGGTATTGTCAGACTCAAGGGTGCAGGGGGGGAATATGTAGAAGCTGATAAGGATAAAGCGGAATTGCTTAACAAATATTTTTGTTCTGTGTTCACAGATGAAGAACCAGGAGCAGGACCTCAGAAAACACCCACAAATAAGAACAGAAGCGAGGGACATCTTGAACAATTTTCAGAAGACTGTGTTCGTGAGAAACTAGCTCATCTTAAAGTAGACAAAGCGATGGGACCGGATGGGATACACCCTAGAATACTGAGGGAACTTGGGGACGTTCTAGCAACTCCACTGACTGACCTTTTCAATGCCTCGTTGGAGTCGGGAGTGGTGCCAAAGGACTGGAGAGAGGCTCATGTGGTGCCTTTACACAAAAGCGGAAGTAAGGATGTGGTTGAAAACTACAGGCCGGTTAGTTTAACTTCAGTGGTGAGTAAATTATTGGAAACGCTGCTGAAAGAGAAAATAGTGAGGTTTCTGGAGTCCGGCGGATTACAGGATCCGAAGCAGCATGGATTCACCAGAGGCAGGTCTTGTCAGACAAATCTGATTGATTTCTTTGACTGGGTGACCAGGGAGTTGGACCGAGGGAGAGCTCTAGATGTGGTGTATTTAGATTTCAGTAAAGCCTTTGACACTGTTCCGCACAGGCGACTTATAAACAAACTGAGCACCCTAGGGATGGACCCTAAAGTTACTACTTGGGTTAGAAATTGGTTGGGTGGGAGGCGACAAAGAGTACAAGTAAATGGAGCTCACTCTGAGGAGAAGGATGTTACCAGTGGTGTGCCCCAGGGATCTGTCCTTGGTCCGATTCTTTTTAACATTTTTGTTAGTGATATAGCGGAAGGGCTGTCGGGTAAGGTTTGCCTCTTTGCGGATGATACCAAAATCTGCAATAGAGTAGACACCCAGGAAGGTGTAGATAACATGAGGAGGGATCTAGCTAAGCTTGAAGAATGGTCTAGAATTTGGCAGCTGGGATTTAATGTTAAAAAATGTAAGGTCATGCATTTGGGCTGCAGCAATCCAAGGGAGCAATACAGTATAGGAGGTGAAGTACTTTCGTCCACTAAAGAAGAGCGGGACCTAGGCGTGGTTGTGTCTGATGATCTTAAAGTAGCTAAACAGGTAGAAAAGGCGAAGGCAAAAGCTAGAAGGATGCTTGGGTGCATACGGAGAGGAATGGCTAGCAGAAAAAAGGAGGTGATAATGCCTCTGTATAAGTCTTTGGTGCGACCTCATTTGGAGTATGGTGTGCAATTCTGGAGACCGCACCTTCAAAAGGATGTGAACAGGATGGAGTCGGTGCAGAGGGTTGCTACTAAAATGATTAATGGGCTTCATTATAAAGCATATGAGGACAGACTTAAGGATCTTAATATGTACACCTTAGAGGAAAGGCGGGATGGAGGTGATATGATTGAGATGTTTAAATACTTCCGTAGCATAAATGTTCAGGGAGAGAGCCTCTTTCAATTGAAAGCAAGTTCTGCTACGAGGGGACATGGGATGAGGTTGAAGGGAGATAGATTCAGGAGTGATATGTGGAAATATTTCTTTACGGAAAGAGTAGTGGATCCGTGGAATAGTCTCCCAATGGAGGTGGTAGAACATAAGATATGCCATACTGGGTCAGACCAAGGTCCATCAAGCCCAGTATTCTGTTTCCAACAGTGGCCAATCTAGGTCATATGTACCTAGCAGTTTCCCCAAGAGACACAAGTTCCACAATGCTTGTACTGGGTCAAGCATTGATATCTTCGGTCACTTCTTAATAATGGTTTATGGACCTTTCCTCCAGGAACTTGTCCAAACCTTTTTTAAACCCAGCTACACTAACAGCCTTTACTACATCCTCCGGTAACAAATTCCAGAGTTTGATTACACGTTGAGTGAAAAAATATTTTCTTTTATTAGTCTTAAGTAGTTTACCCTGCAGCTTCATTGCATGTCCCCTAGTCTTTCTATATTCTGATAAGATAAACAATCGATCTACGTTTACCCGTTCCACTCCATTCATTAATTTATAGACTCTATCATATCTCCCCTTTTCCAGGTTAAAGAACCCTAATCTTTTTAGCCTTTCTTCATAGGAGTATCCTTCCATCCTCTTTACCATTTTGGTGGCTTTTCTCTGTACCTTTTCTAGAGATGAGGACAGTAACAGAATTCAAAAAAGCATGGGACCAACACAGAGGATCTCTAAAGGTAAAAAGTGGACTGTTGTAGTTGTTGTTATGGAAGGACAGACTAGATGGGCCTTGTGGTCTTTTTCTGTCATCATGTTTCTTTGTTTCTAATACTTACAGGGAACATGGGCAATGGAGGGTTAAGTGGCTTGCCCAAGACCACAAGGAGTGTCTGTAGGACTAGAAATCCCAGTCCCTCCGACCTGAGATTGCTATCCCCAGGTGGGACTTGAACCCCCGGCCTGAAGTACCTTGTCCTAACCACTCGACCACTCCTCCCTTCTTTGTCTTCTTAACGTTAAGGTGCAGGCCCATTTTAAGATTATGTTCCTTGATCTTGAGAAGCAAATGTTTCAGATTGTCTTCACTTTCAGCAGTACTGTGGCATCATCAGCATCACGGAGGTTGTTGACGAGTATTTCACCAAGCTTCATATCTTGCAAAAGATGTAAAAAGACTGGAAACTGTTCAGAGGAAGGCGACCAAAATGATTTGGAGCCTGCATCAGAAGCCTTATGAGAAGAGAGTAGAAGACCTAAATATGTACACTTCGGAGGAGAGGAGGGACAGGGGAGATATGATTCAGACCTTTAAATACTTAAAGATAAATGATGAACAAACTCTTCCAAAGACGGGGAAGCTGTAAAACAAGGAAACAAGTTGTGTTTCAGTGGAGTGAGTCTTTTTGATTGATTGGTCTTTATCTGCCGTCATTTACTATACCATCATCCTGCTTCTTTAATGGATTTATTCTGCATATAAATTAAGAGGCAGGGTGAAAATTGCAGTCTTGTCGTATATCTTTGATTTAAAATCAGCAATCTGTTTCTCCTAGTTCGTTATGCCTTATAGCACTATGCAAACGCTAAATAAGACTAGTAGGCTTGCAGTGCCACCCCCTCCTAAGATGGAAGCCTAGACCAGGAGGGTAGGATATGGTCCCGTTTACAAAATTGCTACGTATAGAATAACATCCTATGATATTTATTTATTTACATTCTCTTATATACCGCACTATTCAGCATCAGCGCGGTTTACATGGAACAGAAACGCTCAGTACAGTTAACATGTATGAGTTTACAGATAACAGGGCAAGTAACTTAGATATGGTGCCTATACAGCGTCTACCGCAGATTCATGTGCGCATGCGCATATCTTTTGCTTGCAGGCATTCAAGAAAGCGGAAGTATGTCTTCAATACAAATAGCTTTCAAGATCAAGTAAACTGCTTCGCAATTAGGGTTTAAGCTAACACCTCACTCCCCAAGCCGGCGACAGAAGGCTGGGCGTAAGCTGTGAAACCCCTGTCCGCTTTCTGTTTTCCTCCCTACAAAACAGACACAAATTATCAGAAAAAGATGACTAAGCCCCCGACCGGGTACTTCCCGACTTACGTAACGTTGACGTTCCCCCGAAACTCCTACTTTCGAAAAGGTGATGTATACGGACGTGAGCCAATCCGTGAGCGGCACGAGAACAAAGACGGTAACTTTCAATCCAATCAGAGTGCGCCAAGAAGGCGGGATTAGCTGGAGCAGTAACCGTCGTCGACGCCTGGGAAGGAGGACGCGAACGGAAAATGGCGGCGGTCGGGTCCACTGCAGGGCCCAGTTCGGGCTCTAGCTCTCAGGGGATTCTCATTGGAGATAAGATGTACTCGGGAGTCCTAATCACGCTAGAGAACTGCCTTATATCGGAGGAATGCTGCGCTCTAACGCCGTCGCAAATGGACGGGCTGGATGTGGTCACGGAGCGGGGCCTACGCTGCGCGGGCTGTGAGCTCATCCAGGCGGCGGGTATCCTGCTTCGGCTTCCACAGGTGAGATGTAAAGGCTGGGTTGGACCAGATCTCTAGAGTAATATGAATAATGTTACCTTGGTGTTTCTCCTTCTCTCTCTTAATTTTGGCGACTCTTGGCCCGTTCTGCTCTCGCCCTCCCTGCATTGCCTCTTTCTTCCTTTGGGCTCTCTTTGCAACTTTTTTTTTTTGTTAATGATGGGAAGTCACGCGTATGGCCTTTTGTTTTCTAATTTGAGGCTCATTTTATCCTATAGAGTCCGTCCAAAGCAGCTATTTGTGTGGATGTTAAGCAGTTTTATTTTTAACCTTATATTTGGATTATGGTCGAATACAATTTCGCTACGCAAAGATATTTGTGTAACACTATCCTAGTGCCCTTTCTGTTTCAATTCTGCCGTTGGATTGAGCTGAGTTGGCAGCGCACTTCTTGCGCTTTCAGACTTTGGGGAGGTGGAGAATTACGCAAAGTGATTGCTCTCGATCTTCTAGGCATAACAACTTTAAACGGCTATTTAGGTTATGCTTAGAAATAGGCAGTTGACTTGATTATAATTATTTAGAGAAAACAGTAGGAACAATATGTGTCTACTAAACTAGTTCCTTCATTTTCATTACACGAAGAAAAGTCCTTTTAATAGACTTTCATGAGTTTCTTGCCACCCTGCTTAAAGAACAACTTATTTTCAAATTTGCTGTTTGAGACATGGAGTTTGGAAAGAGAAAAAATAACATATATATTAATCATGATTAACAAATTTTCATGCTTAATATATCTTTAACTACAGTAACAGGATATTAATCCCATTAGCTTATTTTAAGGGATAGTTGAGTTAGAGTTGGAGTGTTGGAGGAATTGCAGTCTTGGCCTAAAGTCCTTTACCCTTATGGTACAACTGAAAGGAGCTATAAAAATGACAACTGATCTCTATGTAAGGAACGTTAATAAAAGCAAGTGGGGAAGGAAACGGATATGGCTCTTCAAGTAAGTGGATTAAAGTATAAAGATGAAAAAATACAGCCTTCACAAACCAGACTATCACAAGAAGAGGACCACAAAAAAGAATGTTAGGTAAAGCTCAGAGAGGCAAAGAGAAATCAGAATGGCAAAAGCGCCTGCAGAAGAAAAAATGGCTGAAGATGTAAAGTGGGCCTTGACACATCCTAGGCACCAGGTTGTCTTGGTGGAGTAGACATTTGCCCCTGGCCCTGGGATTTTCTTCATGCCCTCCCCCTTTTCACTTTTGGTGCGATCACAGCCAAAACACTGCCTGCCTGTGTGGCTCAGATATCCTGCAGGGAAAGCAGGAGAGGAAGGTCACAATTGCTTTGATTGCAGCAGGCTGCCTGCAGAGACCCCCAACTCCAGTGGGCAGAAGGAAAGAGGATTGCTGTAGACACCCATTCTGTTGGCTTGTAGTGATCTGATCTTTCACAAGCAGAAAAGAGAAGTCAGAGCTCGAATTGCAGCTGGCCTACAACCTAGACAGCACATATTGCATTTGCTAAACAATGGTAAGGCTGGGGAGGAGTGGTGAGGCAGCAAAAATTTTAAGAGATGGTGTAGCTTTTTAAATAAAGATGGAGATGCAACTAAAGGAAATGATAGGGAACCTTCTACACCCCAGTGGGTCACAAGATCTCAAGCAGTATAGCTTTTCCAAAGGCAAATCATGCCAGACAAATCAGATTGATTTTTTTTCCTTTGACTGGCTGACTAGAGAACTTGAGCAAGGGTGTGCACTTGATGTGGTCTAATTGGATTTCAGAAAAACCTTTGCTGCTGTTCATGAATAAACTGAGCAGCCTACAGTGGTGTGCAAAAGTCTGGAATCACTTGTGAGTTTTGCGTTTTTCGTACTTTCTAATGTGTTTTTTTTTGTTTGTTTTTTTTAAAATTTTGCATTAGCCCAGCCTATTCATCTTTACCACGTTAAAAGGGCTACATTTGGCTAGAGTTGACTTTTTTGCATTTCTTGCTTCCAATTTAAATACTTTACAGACACTGGGAGATAGCTACTGTGATTTTTGTGGATCCTGTGTCAAAACTGGATCAAGATTATCCAATATGCACACGTTATTTCTGACCAATCAGGAGGCTGGTTTCACTAACCAATCACAATGCAGATATCTAGCCAACAGTGCAACTATAAAAACGCGCAGAAGTTTTGAATTTCATACACTTTCTGGATTGACCATGAAGATGACTCGGACCCTGACGTTGGAGGAGCATGTTCGTGTGTCCTTTATGAGCAAGGAAGGATTTTCAAGCCATCAGATAGCCAGGACAGTCGGCTGCAGTCAGAGCGCTATTGTTAATATTGTACAGAAGAAGAAAGAAATGGGTTCAGTGGTGGACAAGCTCGTTCAGGTCGTCCACGTGCATCAACATCATGCCAGGACTGTGCACTATGATGCATTTCACTGACTAATCGTAAGTTGATCTCTCAGCTACTTCGAGAGTGGTCAGACAAGAGTGAGGTCAGTGTCAGCTCATCAACAGCTCATCGCCGGTGCCTGCAGTTTGGTCTCCGGGCTGCAAAGCACGGAATAAGCCACTGATGACTGACATATAAAGGCGCAACTGGATCGCGTGGGTGAGAAAGCACTCAACCTGGTCGACTGAAATGTGGGAAAAGGTGCCATTCAGCAATGAAGGCACCTTCTGCTTGTTTGGTAACCAGGCCCATACCTATGTGAGGAGATTTCCTGGAGAGGAATTCAAGCCTGAGTGTCTCACCTCACTGTGAAGCATCCTTTGAAGGTCATGGTCTGGGGCTGCCAGTGGCGTTGGACGTCTTCACATCGTTGATGGAATGGTCAACGGGGCCAAGTACATCACCATACTGCAAAAATGCATGGTGCCATCAGCACACCAGCTGTTTCCTGGCCAGTTCCTTTTCCAAGATGACAATGCACCCTGCCATCACTCCAGACAGGTGATCAGCTGGAAGCAGCAGAACAACATCAAGTCAATGGACTGGCCTGCCCAGTCTCCAGTTCTGAATCCAATCGAGAACCTGTGGCACAAGGAAATATCCAAGAGGCATCCGACATCAAAGCGTGAGCTGATTGAGTCACTCATTGCAGCTTGGAACTGCATTGTCACCAACGATCACCTTGTCAGACTGGTTCATTCAATGCCAACAAGGTGCAGTCAAGTGATCAAGAACAAAGGGTGGCCCATCAAATACTGAGCCATCACTGACACGCAAACGGCTCTTTTCAAGGCCACATACATTAATTTGAAGGAAACCTGGTGTGTGCGTCCATAATATTTTAAAGCATACTTACAATAATATATCGTTGGCCAACGATGTACATTACGCGATTTTCACAGAAAATCTATCAACAGGACAACTATGGGGAACAAACTCAGAAAATAAGGGCCAAACCAATACTAAAAGTTGGCCCTAATAGCCAAATCTATCACTTATCATGAGATACACAGAAAAAAAAGCCACTGGGAGGAAAAATAAATTGATACAAGGTCACGAAGTTGAAAAACGTCAAATTTTACAAGTGATTCCAGACTTTTGCACACCACTGTAAAACGGACCCAAGGTGCTGAGTTGGATTAGAAGCTGGTAATTGACAGAGGGCAGTGATAAATGGAACTCTCTTGGAAGCCAGAAAGGTGAGTGGTGGAGTGCTTTAAGGATTTGTACTGGAACCTGTTCTCATCTTTGTAAGTAGCATTGCTGAAAGGTTAGAAGGAAACATGGGTGATGTGAAGATTTGCAACAGAGTAGACACTCCACAGGGAGTTGGCAACATGAGAAATAATCTACAAAGGTTAGAAGAATGGTCTAAATGTTTGACAGTTAAGATTTAGTGTGATGAAATGCAATGTGATGCATTTAGGGTGCAGAAATCCATGAGAACAGTATGTGAGGTGATGTGCATGGACCAGGAGAGAGATCTTTGGGATGACCGTGTCTAAAGAGCTCAAGGTTGTGAAACAGTGTGATAGGGTGGTGGCCAAAGCCAAAAAGATGCTAGGCTGCATTCAGAGGGGCATAACCAGCTTGAAAGGAGGGGGTGATAATACCCCTGTATAGGTCATTGGTGAGGCAGAATACTGTGCTCAGTTTTGTGGTCAGTATCTCACTATGAATATAAAGTCTTGAAGTAGTTCAGAGGAGTGTGCCCAAAATGGTTTGGGATTTGCACCAGAAGGTGTGCGAGAGAAGACTTGACCTGAATATGTATATCCTTGGGGGATAGAGGTGAGAGATGATACAGGCCTTTCAAGTATTTATTGGTATGAGCAAACTTTTTTTTTGTTTTTCAAAGATCAGGAAGCTATAAAACTAGATAACATGAAACAGTTAAAAGGAGAAAAAAATCAGAACGGCATTGATTATAGAGGTGTCATTTTCAAGTGACTAATGTGAATCATGCTGAGAGGGAGAAAATCTTCAAGTACCAAGAAATGCAGTCAGACTAAGAAAAAGTGGCAGAAAAATATTTATTTCACATCATGTAGGGTGCCACAGGCCTAATTAAGAGGAATTTCCAAGCACACCTGGATAAATTACCCATACGTGTAACATCTTACGGACTCTAGAAGGAGGCTCTCTTTGGCACGATGCAAGTACTACACTGAGTATTAGCAGTAAATTTGAGAAACTGAGATCATACGCCACATATCCTGGCTTAGAAGTGAGGTTCATGACTGTCATGGTATGCACAAAACTCAACAATACAAAAACTGCTCTCAATTACAAGTTCAAAATAGAGTAGCTATTGCAGAGAGATTTCATTTGTATGATATAGCCCCTGATGAAGCCGCTTAATGGCGAAACGAAAGCTTTTGTAGGGCTTGGTATGATTTGGTAATGAAATGTAGTAGTGATTGTAGATGACATCAGCATTCCCCGCGTAGGAGGTCGAGCGGACCTATTGTACTGTGAATCAACTTCGAGGGCCGAGGACCCAGCTGGTTGCAAGACTTTTGTGTGAAGATAAGTTTTTAAAAGCACCATGCTAGTGTTGCTAAGTTAGATGTTTCACTTTTTGTTATTCGTTTACAGGTGCCATTTTGGTTGCTCCGGCTGTGTTCAGCCCCGCTTTGATGAGCTGACTTAATTTTAGACGCTTTATTCACGATTGGAATGATTGCGTGTGAATGTTAGTGTGGATGTATAGTTATAGGTTGGTGGTTTAAAGACTATTAATTGTTTTTCCCAAAGGTGAAGTTGTGGTTTTTATAAAGAAATTTTTGGTTAACCTTAAATAAAGTTGGTGAGTGTGTGGGAGGCTTTTGACTGGTGATGTGAGCGTCTGCCAAAACCCTATAGTGATTTTTCACTAAATGTGGGGTTGAGCCATCTGAGGTCATATTGCCTGGAAATAATTGTTTGAAGTAGATATTGTTGTTGGAATATTTGTGTATTTTGAACTTGTAATTGAGAGCAGTTTTTGTATTGTTGGGTATCCTCTTCTGCTCTTTACAGCTGTTTGTGTGTGGATGCACAAAACTCACCCATTTTGAGAAATTGCCCCCGAGGGAAATTTTGAAAGCAACATCAAATACTTTTTTTCACAGAATGGGTAAGTGGATGCCTGGAATACCCTCCTATGGAGGTGGTGGGGGAAAAAAGTCATGGAATAAGTACAAGGGATCCCCCCTGCCTGTTAAAAGCAAAACTTAAATTATTTTCACATTCCAAAAAAAAAGCAAGACTGAGGCGGCAGTTGCAAAGAGACTTATGACAAGTTACAGCGAGTATATCTTATTTTCTTATATACCGCCTTTCATGATATCAAGGCGGTTTACATTGAACAAACAAATTACATTGAACAGGGCATTATAACTTGGAGAACTATTTTACAGGGAACATGGGCAATGGAGGGTTAAGTGGCTTGCCCAAGACCACAAGGAACACCTGTGGGACTAGAAACCCCAGTCCTCTGGCCCAAGGTTGCTGTCCTCTAGTGGGATTTGAACCCCTGACCTTCCGGCCTGAGGAAACTTACCCCAACCACTAGGCCCCTCCTCCCTCAAGCTGGTTATGCCCCTCTGAATATGGTGATGAATGCATGAGTTGGAAACGTTTGTACCAGTCAAACTCAAGCACAAGAGGGCAACCAAAGTGTTGTTGGTGACAAACGTTCTGGAAGACCATCCACAAGCAGGATTGAAGACAAAGTTGAAGCAGTGTGTGCCGCAATACACTCAAATCATCGATTGACTATCGGGGGACTTGCTGGACATCAGTTTCGGGTCAGTACAGTCCATTCTTACTGTCAACTTGGGGATGAGATGTGGGTCTGCAAAATTTGTGCCAAAACTCCCGTCCTCTGACCAAAACAAAGATGGACTGTCTGCAGCCAGGGAGTTGTTGGAATGTGTTGAAAATGACTCAGATTTCATCCAAAAGATTATTATTGGTGATGAATCATGGGTTTATAGTTGTGACCTGGGAGCTAAAGCTCAATCCTCGCAGTGGGAGAACTCCAGACTCTCCCAGACCCAAGAATGCTCCTCACCTGATGGGCTATGTCAAAGTCATGCTCACAGTTTTCATTGATTACCACTATGCTCCAAAAGGCCGAACCATCAATAAAGGGGTACTATGTCCAAGTTCTGACTCATTTGAGTGATGCAGCTCATCATAAGAGGCCAGAGTTGCACAGGAATGGTGAATGATTGATTGCTTCATCATGATAACGCCCTAGCTCGGGCATCACATCTTATCTAGCAGTTCTTGGCCAAACATCAAATTGAGCAAGTCTGTCAGCCTCTGTACTCGCCTGACCTCGCATCCTGTAACTTTTTTCTTGTTTCCAAAACTGAAATTACCACTGAAAAGGAAGGAGATTTGACAACTTGGAGACCATTAAGCAAAATTCAACACAGCAGCTTCATAGCATAACGAAAGAGGCATTTCAAAATTGTTTCAATCAGTGGCAGGAACAATGGAGGAAGTGTGCTTTATTGGAAGGGGACTACTTTAAAGGAGACTGAGTGTAGTGAATGTCAGTGTTATACTTCTTGTGGTGGTGTTGTATAAGTCTTAATACGTTTTGATTGCACCTTGTATAAATTAGTAGTATAGGTAAAAGTACAAATTCAGGCACTAAAATGCACTGATTGCTTGTCACCAGTAATTAGCTTCCATTCTGGATGTTTAATGTATTGATTTACCTTGTGAATCATAACTTGGTTAATATGTATTGATTTACCTTTTGAATAAATTGGCAGTAATAGGGTACACAATTGAACTATTTAAGTTCAGAGAGATCCTTATGGGACACAACTGCCCTAGTGACAGACTACTAAAAGAAATAACAGTTCTAAAGCATGTACATAACTGAAAAGCAGTCTTAAGGAATGCAAAATGTTAACGTTTGAAATTTAATGCACACTTTTATAAAGCTGTTTCCTGTTATCCTTTTCTTTGTACTCTAGGTGGCCATGGCTACTGGGCAAGTTTTGTTTCAGCGCTTCTTTTATACAAAATCTTTTGTAAAACATTCTATGGAGGTGAGAGAAGCTTTATTTTTGGTAACAGTATCCTCATTTAAACATTTTAAAATAATGGTATGTAAGCTTCAGCTGGTGCAGTAACTTATAAATGGCAGGGCATTACTAAAAACAATTCACACTTCAGCATTTTAAAGATAATGCACCTCCTCTCAACAGATCAAAGCAGTAAAGGAAAGAGTGGGTAAACTCTTTTTCAGGATCAGAGCTATCTGTATTCTTAGCCTACAAAAGTGTGTGGGTTTGGGTGTTTTGTTTTGTTTTTTCAGAATACCTTTTCAAGTGTAGAGTGGTACTTAAGAAGTTTTTCTTTTCACATTTTAGTTTGTACTGATTTCATAAAATTGAACAGTAAAATATAATTACATTTAAATAAAGCTTTTTTGCTGCACAGACGTTAGGTGTATTAAGTGCTTAACCTTGACATTCACAGGTTTTCTGACTGGCATCAGGTTGCCAAGTCAATCTGTTCTTCCTATTATATGTTAGGACTGAAGGTGCTGTTTGATCTGATATTGATCTGACTTTTTTCCATTGTTCACTATCCTTTTGTTTTTGTGATTTCATACTCAAATTTAGTTTTTTTTTCCTCTGCTTTTCCTGCCATTCGTTGCAAAAACATATTGCTTCACTCTTGATCCTTCAGTGATGACAGAGGCAGGTAGAACCTTTTTACAGACTGACCAGTTTGATGCATGAGCTTTTGAGGACTTTTCAGGGGAAAAGATAGATGGGAGGGGAAGAATAGAGTATAGAGATGGCATTGAAAAATGCAGTGCAGGATGTGGAAAGGGAATCCATAATAGCAGATCATTCTTGGATCGTCCTGTCCTTATCACGCTGCCTTCCAAATCATCCTGCTAGACCAGTCCAGGCAAATGGGTTGTGTCCCCATACCAGCAGATTTGGAGACAGAGAATAAAATATTCCAGTGACTTCATGACTGCAGCTAGGAGCACACTTCAGTATTTCTGTTTCCAGCAGATGGTGGATGCTGTTCTGATGCAGTTCAACTTGAAACTTTTAGCTTCTATGCAGCTGATTTAAGGGTTTCCTTCCTAGTAGATTTTGACTGTGGATGTTTCCAGTGGGTAATTGAGGCCGATGTGGCCATCAGTGCATTGATTTTCAACAAACCAAGCAGTACACTCCAAACATGGACATACAAATAGCCATTATCAGCAAGTTTCCATTATTATAACAAATACATAAAATTAAATACATATATGGCATATAATCCCACCGAAACCATGGTCCAAAGAGCTAAAAAGCTCACATGATTTTCATTCCTGCCCACCCCCTTCTCCATTTCCAATACTCCCCCTCCCCAGTAACATGGTTTCCTAACTTTCTGTCCAGACACGTGGGTTATGCTCATCCATCAGCAGATGGAGACTGAGAAACTCTGAGTTGAAATACTCCTTAAATAACCTGTGTCCCTATGTCAAGTCAGTATTTCTCATTCTCTGTGAACAAGCAGGAAATAAGTCCTCATGTATGGGTGACATCACCGACGGAATGCTCCCAACTTCCAAAAGAATCTTTTTGGGAGGTACACTGCACATGCATACTTGCCTTCCTGCCTGCTACGGTGCTATGTTCTCCCATCTATTCACCCCCCACCCCCCCTGCAGAGCCCCTAGGATGTGTTCATGCAGTCTGGAAAAAAAGTTAGATTTTTTTTTTCTGGCCCTTTGGGCTGGATATTCTTGGCCTTGTCTTTTTTTTTGTTTTTGTTTTTTTCTTGCTGCCTGTCTTTGGCTTAGTCTTTACAGCAACAGGATAAAATCAAAATAAACTTAACTAATTAATTTCTCAACATACAGAGGTGTCCTACACGGAGCGGTAGGTTCACCCCTAAAAGACACAGGGAGGGGTGGCCTGCATGGAGTGGCAGGTGCACTTACGCTTGCCATCTTACTGGGCAGACTAGATGGACCATACTGGTCTCTATCTGCCGTCATTGACTGTTACTATGTGAGTGTTTCTTTTTTTTTCTCTTGCTTTTCAGCATTTTTTTCCTCCCAGTTTAACTTTGCCGAGGTGGTATTTTTCGGCATGTCTAAGCCAGCTAGTGGCTTAAAAAAAAAAAAATGAACCAAGTGTGGCAAGACTCTCTGCCACCGACTGCCACAACTGGTGCTTACAGTGCTTTGGACCCAATCACCAGCCGGCAACCTGCGAGCTTTGCCTGTACTTGATGTACCAAGGACTGAAATATTGGGAAAAGCGGGAGTCGTCCCTCTTTGGATTCAGTATCCTCTGCCCCATCCAAGGCTCCCAAGATGCCTAAGGGGAAGGTGCTTCATGTCCAGCAGAGCCCAAGGGCCTGAGTGGGGAGAGAAAGTCGGATCTCCCGCCAATGTCTGAGAGCGAGCACCGGGAGAAAATCCAGATGCATCGTCATCACAGCCCTCCTCAACATGACACAGAAAGCGATGGCTGGGAGTGGCCAGCCAAGCTTGACCAATAGGAGGACTCAACCCAGACAGGGGAGTTGACAGTCCCTTGCCCAGGAGGGCAGGCAGATGCCTCCCAATGCACCAGTTGTTATGGAGTCCCTGTCCAAGGTGTTGATACTGGTGTCCATGGATGCAGCATCTGCCCCCTCGCAGGTTGCGGTTCTGGAGGGGAATGCCTTAGAGCCGTCAAAGCTAATTTGGCAACAATTAAAGTCTTAAGCAATGCAGACTCTGTGGTGCCAAGCACGTCATCACCGACCACCAAGGCCAATATCTCAGCCTCCAGCAACTGATGAGGAATGCCCACCCCTGAGGGCTGGCTCTGATAGGCCTTAGGCAGTAGACTAGAATCAGTCAGGAATGGTGGTTCAGCCAGACAGAAAATATACTTATTCTGGCAGCACTTACATGGTAAGTTAGCAGGCAGATCCAGGCTGATCCCTTGAATGGGAGGCCTTTGGAATGGGCTGTGCTGAGAGCCTACCAGGAAGGCCGGGGCAGGCTTCTTGAGGGGCTGGGGCAGTTGAATCAGTCAGGCCCTGCTTTCAGGGGATCTCGCTGGGTGTGGGAGAATCCCTTGATGCAAGCACATGTTTGGTGGTGTCCAGCACTACCTGTTTGACTGCCAGATCTTCCTTTTTCTGGTGGTGTTGGATTTGCACTGACTTTCGGGTCAACAACTGAGAGGCGTCGGGGGGGGGGGGGTGAAGAAGGGCCACAGCATGGTTATCGATCCTTTAAGTGTGCATTGCAGGCTGGTGGTGTGATCTGGAGGTTTAGCTTCAGTTTCTCTTGAGTACAGGATGCCATTGGAGGAAAATGCCTTGTGCTGCCTGTGGTATGTGCTGCAGCAGTTTCTCTCTGCGGCTGGGATCTGCTGTCCTTGTGAGAGGGAGACCCAATCGGCAGAGGAGGCGCTAGAGGAGTTGGGCAGTGAGCGGCTCAGTGCGATGGGACGTGTTGAACACATGTGGCCAGCTTCAGGTCTCTCTCTAGTTCTCTCACACCAGGAGTTTTGGCAGCAAAGGAGGCCATTTTAGGATGAGAGCGCCTAATTGGAGAGCAGCGATGCTCCAGAGAAGGCTCACAGCCATCAGGTCTCGCAGGTGGGGGTGCGGAAGAAGGGCAGGAGAGCCCTTCCCTCCTGGCCTGCTCTCCAGAATTTCTTGCTTCTGTATCAGGCTTACTGCCTGAGGCAGAATAAAGATGGGCAGGGGTCCACCAGGCAACAAGCAGTGTGGGGCAGAAGGCCATTGGTACACAGCTGGGGGAACCTGCAGTGAAACGCCCTTGCCTTGACTTGAACTCCTGGGAGGACCCAATGGCTGATTTATCAGAGGAGGATCCTCTGAGGGGACCTCAGATATGGTGGAGGAGGGTCCTCTGGTAGACCCTGGGGAGGGGGATGCCCTCCCGGTAGAAGACCCTACATTGATGAGCCTTTCGTAGGGAGGATCGGCCACTCCCTTGCAGCTTTGAAGAGCATGCAAGGGGCCCCAGTGGCCAAGGAGCTGCTGGAGGACATGATTCTTCAGTCCTGTAGGAAGAAGCAGACCATATTTCTGGGGAATAGGGTCATTCAACAGATGATTGATGCTGAATGGGAAGCGCTGGAGGCAGGGTTCAGGGGCAACAGGGCCATGACACTGTTGTATCTGCTGCCTGACCAGAATAAGGAGAGGTTCTGGTTGCCTTGGGTGGATGCGGCCATGACCACGGTAACTAAGACCACCATCTTGGTGGAAGGTGGAGCAGCCCTGAAGGATCCTCATAAGATGGAAACCCTGCTTAAACAAGCCTTTGACATTAATACCGTGGGGCTTATGTCTCTCAGGCGTGCTTCTGCTGGGCTCAGGTGCTATCAGGGTCCGAAGGACTGGTTCTGCTGGAGGCAATGTGCCTGGAGTCGGGCACGGCCTTCTTGGCAGACATCTTTTATGATCTGATCTGGTCAATGGCTAAAGGCATGGCCTTAATGATTGCGGCTAGGCATCTGTTATGGTCCACAGTTGGGTGGCGGATGCATCCTCCAAGATGTGACTGAGCCGCCTGTCCCTTTAAGGTTAAACTGCTCTTTGGGGAGGCACTGGATAAGCTGGTCAAGGAACTGGGTGACTCAAAAGGGGGAAAACTTCCAGAGGACAAGCCAAAGACAGTTAAAGGTGTAGTGCCAGCCAGAGGACAGCTGAGGGATTTTCATCATTTCTGGGCTGCTCTGTCCCCTTTCAGATGGCACTGTACTTGAGTAGAGGGGGACCCCCTTTCACAGAGGTAGAGGGGTCGGCAGAGGCTATTTCTCTGTGGCCTCTTCCGTCTCCAAGAAGACACAATGATGTGGGGGGGGGATCAGGGTCAGGTGGAACCAGTGGGGATATGTCTCTGACAGTTCCTGCGCATCTGGGCCCAGATCACCTCCGACAAGTGGGTTCTGGAGGTGATATGCGAGGGGTATGTGCTGGAATTGCCATGCGTGTCATCCAGAAAGGCAGGAGTGGTCTAAGACACACTCAGACCGCTGGAGCCCATATCCGTGGCCAAGAGTCATCTAGAGTCCTTGCAGGACCTAGTTCATTTGGGGGCAAGGTTTCAGACAGAGGTGGGGTATGTGTCTGCTTCTAGAGCAGGTCCAGAAGATTCAAATGCAGGTCCGTCACCACCTTCAAATAGCAGTGCATGCTGAGGGAGCCATCTTCAACTCTTGGGGTCCATGGCGGCCACTCTGGAATTGGTGCCCTATGCACAAGTGCATATGCTGCCTTTGCAGAGGGCTGTCCTTGGGAGATGGTCTCCGCAACACTGTGTTCTCGTGAAGACTGGTCTGTCCCCTTGGCACCAGGGTAGCTCTGAGAATGGTGGCTGGTGAAGGATCACTTTCGTGCAGGGATGCCTTTTGAAACTGCCCGACTGGATCTCTCTGACCACAGATGCCAGTCTGTCATATGGGAGGGTGCACTGCGGGGGTCAGGTCACACAGGGGAATTCCCCTGCGAACAGAGTACCTGGCCCATAAACAGGTTGGAGATAGAGCTGTGTTCTGACTCTACAGTTTTTCCGCCCGCTGGTGCAGGGAAGGCTATTCAGATGTTCTTTGACAACGCCATGAGGGTGGCGTAGCTCAACTGGTAGGGAGGCACTGGCAGTGTGACCCTGGAGGACAAGGTCGCTCCACTTTTAACATTGGCGGAAGCAAATTTGTCGTCTCTCTCGGCAGTGCATGTGGCCAGCCAGGAAAACGTACAGGCAGACTTCCTCAGCCGAAAATCGCTTGGATCCAAGCAAGTGGCCACTCGATCCTGTTCGAGAGGGTGCACAGCCTTGGGGTCAGCCCATCATGGACCTTATGGCAGCATTCAACAATGTACAGGTGCCACGACTTTTCAGTCGAAGGCAAAAGAGAATGTCGGAAGGGCTGGGTGCGTTGACCCAGCCTTGGCCACAGAACGAGTTGCTGTATGTGTTCTCTCTGCGGGCCCTAATCAGGTGGCGGCTGCAGCACATTGAGGCTCATGTGGGTTTGGTGATAGCGCTAGACTCGCTGCGTCGGCCATGGTACGCAGATATGATGCAGCTCCTGGCAGACAAGCTGTGGAGATTAATGGAGGGTCCCTCTCTGCTGACGCAGGGTCCGATACTTATGTTGCACACAGATCGATTCTTGCTCTTGAGAGGACTCATTTGAAAAAGCGGTGTTATTCATCACAGGTGAACGCCACAAGATTGCGGGCTCGGAGGCACTCCACCTTACTCAAGTATGTTAGGGTGTGGTGCATTTTTGAAGCTTGATGTGCGGAACAGGAGATTATGCCATTATGGGCTCCCTTGAGGGATTTTGGCCTGCTTTCAGGTGGGGCTCAATAAGGGATTGGCGCCAAGGTCACCGCGAGTGCAAGTGGTGGTGGTTGTCTTGATGTGCCACAGGGGTAAGTTCCCAGAGGCGTCTGACGTCCCACCCCGATGTGGTTTGGTTCCTGCAAGTGGTGAGACAAATGAGACCACTGCATTGGGCAGTGGTGCTGTTGTGAGATCTGAATTTAGTCTTTTCTGCCCCAACAGAGCCGTCCTTTGAACCCTTAAGGGGGGTGACTCTTAAAGATTTGATATTTGAAGGTAGTCTTTTTGGTGGTGATCTGTTCCACCCGGTGGATTTCAGAGCTTCAGGCATTTCCTGTCCATTTCTAAGGAGAAAGTGGTTCTCGGGCCGGTACTGTCATTCTTGCCCAAGGTGGTTTCAGCATGCCATGTCAATCAGCCAGTTACGCTGTCGGTTTTTCCTGGTAGAGGCGACGAGGTGGAGAGTCAGCAGTTACACCTTCTTAGACGTGTGTTGGGCTCTCCGTATATGCTTGAAGCGTATGGCGAGCTTTTGAAAGTCCGATCATCTTTTTGTCTTGTTTGATGGGGCTCAGCAGGGGGAGGCAGCCTTTAAAGTATCAGTGGCACGCTGGATCAGGAAGGCAATTGCTTCAGCTTAATCTATTATGTAAAATACTGGTGCTGCAGGGTTTGCGGGCCAATTCCATACAAGCTCAGTCGGCATCGTGGACTGAGTGTACTCTGCCTCCCATGGATATTTGCCGAGCCATGATGTGGTGTCTTTGCATACATTTGTGTGTCGTCATTGGTTGGATGTGTAGTCCAACAGCCAATCCGTCACGTTCTGAATCCAGGCTGCCCTCTGACACCACCATCCTCAGAGTCCCCAACCAGAGGAGAGCCGCCTTTGACAGCGCCCCTGGATTTGCTTGGGCTTAGTGGCTGAGTAAAGAGCACTTGGGAGACACCCCTCTCTCCCCCCCCTTCCCCCCACCATTCTTAAAAAGCATACCTGCTGCTAATAAAAGCTAATACAGGATATAAGGATGACGGCAGGAGCTCCTTTGGTTCATGTCTACACAGTTCAGCTGCCTCGTGCCCCTCCCTTAACCCTTGCTTTTGGTGCATAAATTTGAAGGCGGGCCATGTCTTCCAGCCTGGTAGGAGTAGTAACTTTGTCCTGCTAGACTAGTGGAAAATGCCAATCTGGAAGGTGACGCTTTTTACTTAACAGATAATTTCCTTTCCTTGGGTCCTGCTAGGACAGTCCAAGATCTGCCCTCAGTCTTCCTGACTGTCTTGCAGGCTTTGACTTTCCTGACAGATATTTTGTGTGGTGGCTGTCTTGTACATAGTTCTCAATGTGCCTTTTCTTGTTACTCAATGAGATTGGATGAGTTTGGATGCTTGACAATATGCTTCGGTACAAATACTGAAGTATGTCCCTATCGGCATTAGTAGCAGTGGTGATGTCTCTGGAAGTTTCTAATTCTTTCTCTGTCTCCACATTTGCTGATAAGGAGTGGGAACAACCCACTTGTCTGGACTGGTCTAGCAGGACTCCAGGGTTTCAAATCCAGGCTGAAAACTCATTTTTTGCTGCCACTTTCGGATCTTGACTCACCTGATCTCTTTTGTGTTTCCTTACCATTCCCCCTACTGTGTTGTCTGTCTTGACTAGATTGTAAACTCTGATGAGCAGGGACTCTTACATGTCTGTGCAGTGCTGCATCTATCTTGTAGTGCCATACAAATGTGAGTTTTGCTTATCACTACTGCTACTACCTTTCCATACCCTGCCCTGTATTTTTTCAATGCTTTCTCTATACTCTGTATTCTCCCATCATTCATCTTCATATATGTTTCCCTACCTCCTGATCAACACTATGCTTCTGAGGAAATGGACTCTTGTCCTCAATCTCATGCCTCAAATTCTTTAGCCTATAAGATGCCACCTGCCTCTATCATTTTTGCTATTTTAGATTGACAGCTCTCCTTCTAGAGAAATTCTTAATCCTTTAGTTTCATGTCAAGACCCCTTGTTCTGGAAAATGTTATGCCTGCCAGAAAAGGGATAGGCCAATGGCAGCCTGGATCCAGAGTTATAAAAACAGCTTAAAGCAATAAAGATTCCTTCTGCATTGCTTCCCTATGCCTACACATTTGTATGCGCCTAAATTTTCCTCTCGCTTCTTGTGTTTATAGTTTTTAAATGATGGAAACTCTTTTTTTAAATTATACTAATTAAAAAAATAAACTCCTTTGTGTTCTCATGTTTTTATTACTCCTGCTGAAGCTTTTGAAGGTTATTTTAGTCTATTCTAGAACGGATATCAATATGTTACATTGTGTTTCAGCATGTTTCAATGGCCTGTGTTCATCTGGCATCCAAGATTGAAGAAGCTCCAAGACGTATAAGGGATGTAATTAATGTATTTCATCGTCTTCGACAGTTAAGGGAAAAGAAGTAAGTGTTCAGTTCTTAGCAGTACTTGGCCAATTTCTGCATTTTTTTATATGATTAGTTCAGAGTTTTTTGTTTTATTTACAGTCGAATGGAAGGTACCTTAAGGGATAGAACTAGGGCTGTATGTAGCATGGAGCTGGCATGCATGTGTGTCTGTTCTGGTGGCGGGGTGTCCCTTGTGTCCATGTATTCATTCCTTTAACCTCCAACAACTTTCACTCTTCTTCCCACCCTCCATTGTGTATTTTCTAGCTACTGACCCTTTAAGCCTTCTGCAAGTGCAGTCGCCGCATTTCCCCCTGTTCTGCCCATGGGTATCTTATCTACCACAGGCAGATAAAAGGGCCTTTCCTTATCGTTCCTCCAGTTCAGTCCTCTACCTCTGGGTTGTCAACCTCCTCCTGCAGCTTGGAGACTGGTATGTGAGAATCATGACATCACTGGATATAGCCTGCTGATCTCTCTCCTCAGTCCCAGTGTGACCAGTCTCCATGCAGCAGGAGGACGTGGTGAGCCTTGTATGAGGCTCCCTGGAGAAATGGATAAGGAGCTTGTAGGATAGTGTAGATTGGGGTGATTTAGTTTGAGTTTGCATTTGGGTACTGTCCTTTTTTAAAAAAAAAAAAAACTCAGGAAGTCGTTTTTATTCTTCTCTGGACCAAATGTTCTCTCTCCCCGGACTCTTCGGGGGAGAGCCCTCTCTCCAGCGTGATTACCTTTCCGGACTGCGGTGGCTGCATACACACGGCTCCGGGGGGCTTTGGCTAGATTGCTCTGCAGCGCAGTGGGGAGTTGGTAGCAGGGCGGCACAGCTCAAAAAAGACATCGGAGAATGCCGCAGACATGACCGGTAAGCAATTCACCGGTTACAGGCTGTGTTTGAAGGCGGGGAGTTCGGCTAAAGGTCACAGCGCTGCCCGGTACTCAATTTGGCGCCTTTTTGTCTCTGGGACTCTCGGCGGCCATTTTCTACAGCGCGGAGAAGCCGCATGGCTGCCGGGCGGGTTGCAAGCCTGGGGCTGTGAAGCACAAAGGATTTTTTTTTTTTTTTTTAGCGTGTTGGCTCATTAATTGCCTTTCTTTTCTTTTATTTCTTTAAAGATACTCCATTTGTTTTCTTTGCAAAACGGCCTCTTTTAAGGGGGGGGGTCCTTCTCTTGGGGGCAGAGCGTGGGAAATGCTTGCCTTTATAGTTTTTAAGGGGTGCTAGGCTGAAGTTTAATTTGGTGTTACACGGGGTCTGGAAAAAAAAATAGGATTAAGCCAGCCAGCCAGTCAGTCAGTTGCTTAGCTGCTCTATGGTTGCACGACCACAATGTATTGTGAGGGGCACGGTGGCCGATTCAGGAGTGTGCCGTGGCTGTGCAACCCTTTCTTCCACGGTGGAGCAGCAGATGGACATTAAAGAGTCCCCAGAGGCGCAGGGGGTGCCGACTGGGGCGGTGGCTGCATCTCCGCAGCCTCCTGTGCAAGGGCCGGCCTTGGAGGAATTGTCGGGGCCCTCAGGAGATCTGGCGGCGCAGGCGACAGACCTTGGGGATTTTAGCCCTGATTTCATTTTAATGATGCATCATTCTTTTTGTTTACGACGTCAGGGTAAGTTGCCAGGGTCCTTGCCGCTTTCTGGTCCTTCACAGCAAATGGAGGCGATCGACGTAGGTTGAGGAACCGCCGGCGCCTAAAAGAGCGAGAGCACGAGCTTCTGCATCTGTGGAAGGCGATTGGCCGGAAGTCGAGGATACTGACTGGGAGCATGATGAGGGTACGCAGGATCTGGAAGAAGGGGAGATCCCAGAGCCCAAGGATCAAGCTAAGATCATTAGGGTCTTCCGTAGAGAAGAGCTTATGGCGTTGATCATGGAATCTATGCAGATGTTGAATCTCGCTACACAGACACCCGCAGAGGAGGAGGTTGAAGATCCGGTTATTCAGGCGGTTCGGCTAACGCAGGTGGTATTTCCGGTGCACAGAGTAGTCAGCAGAATGATCCAAGAAGAATGGGATTGGCCAGAAGCAGGGCTTCGAGGCATACGGACTATGAATAGGCTCTATCCTTTGGCCGATAAGGAAAGGTTCTGGGCGCCGCGGGTAGACGCATTTGTGTCGGCAGTTACCAAGAAGACCACCATACTGGTGGAAGGCAGTGCAGCCTTGAGGGATGCCCAAGACCGTAAGGTTGACGGATTACTGAAGCAGACCTTTGAGGCGGATTCGCTGTCGTTGCAGGCCTCTATCTGTGGAGCTTGGGTAGCTAGGGCGTGTTTGCGATGGGTTCAGCGACTGTGACAGTCTTTGCACATGGATCTTGAGGAGCTCAAGGAGTTGGGTTGCCTGGATTCTGGAGCAGCATATTTAGCAGACGTACATTGATATGATCAGAGTGCTTGCCAATAGCACGGCGTCCGTGTTGGCCGCCCGCAGGTCAGTATGGTCGTGAAATTGGGCGGCGGACAGTCCTTCCAAATCTCGACTCAGTAAGCTGCCGTTTTAAAGGCGGCTTGCTATTTGGAGAAGAATTTGGATAAGTTGGTAAACGACCTCGGGGAGTCCAAGTCGGGTAGACTCCCGGAGGGTAAGCCGAAACAGGGGAAGTCCAGTCAAGGCTATCGGGGCCAGTTTCGGGATTTCCGGAGATTTTGTATGATGTGGTTTGGAAGTTTCCAGAGGGGCCGCTTTCCGTCTCGGGCCCAAGGAATCCGCGGGTTTTGGGGAGCTAATAGAGGTTTCTTCTCAAGCCCCGCTTCCGCAGCTCACAAGTCACAATGAAATGAGGTGGGTCCTGGCGGAAGGGCCTCCCATAGGCGAGTGGCTCCGGGAGTTTCTTTCTGCTTGGACCCACATCACATCCGACCAGTGGGTGTTGGAGATAATCCGGCAGGGCTATGCGCTGGAGTTGGCATGGCCCATGCGGGATTCCTTCGTCATGTCTCCCTGCAGGGGCCCCAAGAAAATCCTAGCGATTCGCAGTACCTTGGAGCGGCTTATCCAGTTAGGTGCGGTCGTGGAAGTACTGAAGGCAGAGTACGGCGTGGGTTGGTACTCCATTTATTTCGTGGTGCCAAAGATGGGCGGAACGTTGCGGCCCATTTTAGATCTGAAAGGCGTAAATCGTTACCTGCGGGTTCCGCATTTCCGGATGGAAATTTTGCGATCAGTCATTGTGGCGGTGCGTCGGGGAGAGTATCTGACGTCTCTGGATCTTACGGAGGCGTATTTGCACATTCCTATCCGGTCAGCTCATCAGAAGTTCCTAAGGTTCGCTCTTCCTTGGGGCCACTATCAGTTTCAGACATTGCCCTTCGGTCTGGCAACGGCTCCGCGAACCTTCACCAAAATTATGATGGTGGTGGTGGCGGCGGCATTGCGCAAAGAAGGAATTCTAGTGCACCCTTACCTCAACGATTGGTTAATTCATGCCAAGTCCGAAGCAGAGTGCTGGAGTTCTTGCAGAGTCTTGGTTGGGTGGTCAATCCGACCAAGAGTCGTCTGGAGCCCTCCCAGGACCTCGAGTACCTGGGGGTTTGGTTTGACACGGAGAGGGGACAAGTGTTTTTGCCGCACAAGAGAGCTCAGGCTCTGAGGAGTCTGGTTCGCCAGTTGAAATCCGTTCCAGCGCTGTCGGCATGGACCTATCTTCGAGTGCTGGGAACAATGGCGGCGACTCTGGAAGCGGTGCCGTGGGCCAAAGTTCATATCCGGCCCCTGCAAAGGGTGCTACTTCGCCGCTGGTCGCATCAGTCCGATCCTTTTGAGCAAGCGGCTTCCGTGTCCAATCAAAGTCAGGCAGTCTCTTCAGTGGTGGCTGCTCCGGTCTTTGCTATCAGCCGGCATGCCACTGGAACAACCGGAATGGATTCCGTTATTAACGGATGCCAGCCTGGCAGGTTGGGGAGCCCACTGTGAGAGCAGGTTCGCGCAGGGTCTTTGGTCTCCCCTGGAGGCTTCCTGGTCGATAAATCGTCTGGAACTTTGAGCCGTCACCAGGGCGCTTCAGGCGTTGGAGGAATTGGTGCTAGGTCGCCCAGTTCGAGTTCTCTACGACAACTCTGCGACAGTCACGTACATCAACTGTCAGGGCGGCACGGGGAGTGCAGTAATGGAAGAAGAGGCGACGTGTTGTTCGCATGGGTAGAGAGTCGGTTGACTGCGATTTCGGCAGCGCACATTGCATAAGAACATAAGATATGCCATACTGGGTCAGACCAAGGTCCATCAAGCCCAGTATTCTGTTTCCAACAGTGGCCAATATAGGTCATATGTACCTAGCAGTTTCCCCAAGAGACACAAGTTCCACAATGCTTGTACTGGGTCAAGCATTGATATCTTCGGTCACTTCTTAAAAATGGTTTATGGACCTTTCCTCCAGGAACTTGTCCAAACCTTTTTTAAACCCAGCTACACTAACAGCCTTTACTACATCCTCCGGTAACAAATTCCAGAGTTTGATTACACGTTGAGTGAAAAAATATTTTCTTTTATTAGTCTTAAATAGCTTACCCTGCAGCTTCATTGCATGTCCCCTAGTCTTTCTATATTCTGATAACGTAAACAATCGATCTACGTTTACCCGTTCCACTCCGTTCATTAATTTATAGACTTCTATCATATCTCCCCTCATCCGTCTCTTTTCCATGTTAAAGAGCCCTAATCTTTTTAGCCTTTCTTCATAGGAGTATCCTTCCATCCCCTTTACCATTTTGGTGGCTCTTCTCTGTATCTTTTCTAAAATCGCTATATCCTTTTTAAGATACGGCGACCAGAATTGCACACAGTATTCAAGGTGCGGTCTCACCATGGAACGAGATAGAGGCATTATAATATCTTTTGTTTTATTTTCCATTCCTTTCCTTATCATACCTAGCATTCTATTTGCTCTCTTGGCCGCCCCTGCACACTGGGCCGAGGGTTTTAACATGGTATCCACAATGACGCCTAAATCTTTTTCCTGGGTGGTGGTTCCTAATGTGGAACCTTGCATCGTGTAACCATAGTTTGGGTTGTTCTTCCCTAGGTGCATAACCTTGCACTTGTCCACATTAAATTTCATCTGCCATTTTGATGCCCAGTCTTCCAATTTATCAAGATCCTCTTGCAATTTTTCACAATCCTCTTGGGTTTTAACAACTTTAAATAGTTTTGTGTCATCTGCAAATCTGATAACCTCACTCGTTGTTCCACTTTCCAGGTCATTTATGAATATGTCAAAAAGCAGCGGACCCAGCACAGATCCCTGGGGTACACCACTATTCACCTTTCTCCATTGGGAAAAGGACAGGAAAGGACAATGTCGAGGTGGACTTTCTCAGCAGAATTCGGGTAGATGCAGGGGACTGGGAGCTCCATCCCGACATCTTTGCACAGATAGTAGTTCGCTGGGGGACACCAATAATGGATTTAATGGTGACCTGCCAGCCGGTTCTTCAGCAGGAGATGAGAGAGAATGTCGGAGGGCATCAACGTGCTGTTGCATTGGTGGCCGTCTGCAGGTCTTCTGTATGTCTTTTCTCCGTGGGCGTTGATAGGCCGGGTGATTCAAAAGATCGGAGCTCATCCGGGGAGAGTGCTTCTGGTGGTGTCCGACTGGCCGAGACGCCCATGGTACGCAGACCTTGTGCGTCTCCTAGACAGAGAGCCCTGGTGGCTGCCAACGAGGGCGGATCTGTTGCTACAAGGGCCTCTCTTCATGCCCCAAGTGGATCGGTTCTCGCTTATGGTATGGCCATTGAAAGGGCCAGGCTAAGGAAGAAAGGCTATTCGGTGGTGGTTGTTGCTATGCTGCTTAGAGCACGGAAACAGTCCACATCCTTGGCGTATGTGTGTGTCTGGCGTATATTTGAGGATTGGTGTTCGAGGCATCAGATTCAAGCTTCCATGGTTTCTGTTCCTTCTATATTAGGGTTTCTGCAGGACGGCTTTGATAAAGGTCTTGCAGCCAGTTCCTGTTATCGCGGCAGAGTTAAGGGAGTGCCTCTGGGAGCTCACCCTGATGTGGTTTGCTTTCTGAAGGCAGTCTCTAGGTTACAGCCGCCGCATAGTGTTGATTCCGCCTTGGGATCTCAATCTGGTGTTGGCAGTGTTATCCAAGCCTCCCTTTGAGCTGTTTCGGGCTTTGGTGAAGGACTTGACGTTAAAAACAGTATTCCTGGTGGCAATCTGTTCAGCTAGGCGCATTTCGGAGTTGCAAGTGTTGTCGTGTAGAGAACCGTTTTTTCATTCTCGAAGGAGAAGGTAGTGCTGCGTCTGGTTCCATCCTTTTTGTCTAAGGTGGTGTCTCCCTTTCATTTGAATCAGGCAGTGTGCTTGCCAGTTCTGGGTTCTCTAGAAGGCGGCGAACTCTATCGCAGTTTTACGTCATTTGGATGTAAAGAGGGTGTTGCGACAGTATTTGAAGGTAACGAAGTGTTTTCGCAAATCGGACCGGCTATTTGTGGTGGTCAGAGATGTGTGCAAAGGGGAGGCGGTGGCTAAGGCTTCCATTGCCCGGTGGATTCGGGAGGCGATTGCTTCCGCCTATCTGCTTCAAGGTTGATCCGTGCCCGCAGGGTTGCGGGCGCATTCCACCAGAGCGCAAGCGTGTTCCTGGGTGGAGCACAGTTTGGTCCCGCCAGGGGAAATTTATAGGGCGGTGACTTGGTCGTCTCTGCATGCGTTCAGTAAGCATTACCGTCTTGACGTCGCAGCAGCTGGTGATGCCCGTTTCTGTTCGGCAGTGTTGTGTGCTGGCTGGAAGGGTCCCTCCCAATGATTACTGCTCTGGCACGTCCCCGAGGTAGAGGACTGAACTGGAGGAACAATAAGGAAATGATGATTACGTACCTGGTAATTGTAGTTCCTTGAGTGACGACAGTTCAGTCCTCCATTCCACCCAGAGTTCTTTCAGGAGGGGTCCAGCGTTCGTGGCGAGAAGAGAAGTATTACAGGTAGGTCTCTCTTCGTTTGGTTCATGTTCACTCTGTTTTAGCTTTGATTTTCTTTGGCAGTGAAGGGCGTAAAAGTCTTGCCGGAGGGGTTAAAAGGTTCTATGGGTAGTTTAGACTAGGTTCCATTAATTGGTTTTAGCTACTTATTTGTTGCTCCTTTTGAGTCTGCTTTGTTACTAGTTCACACTGGGACTGCGGAGAGAGATCAGCAGACTATATCCAGTGATGTCATGATTCTGACATACCAGTCTCCAAGCTACGGGAGGAGGTTGACAACCCAGAGGTAGAGGACTGAACTGTCATCACTCAAGGAACTACAATTACCAGGTAAGTGTAATTATCATTTCTTATGATGGTGGTTCTTTTCTTTGGAGACAAGCAGGGGTGATTGCAGGCACTCTCTGAAGTCTGAGTCAACTTGCCCGGCTCTCCCCTAGCTCAGAAGTCCAAAGACTTCTCTGAGCATGCGTGGACCACCTCTGTCAGTGAGCCTGTGCTTTCTACCATCAGTCTTGTCTAAATGCAGCCGTATCAGCCATGGTTCTCTCCTCCCCCGATCATCAGATCTCCACAAAAAGAGAGAGAAAATGCCAACTTCTCTTTCCTGCAGTACCTCCTGGCACTAGCATCAGGGGTAAGTGTGTAAGGCCTGCAGGATCTGGCTAGCGCCTTCACTACTCCTCTCCCGGACCCTGCCTCCTTCACGCTACCGCACAGCAGCCTCCAAATACAGGGGGAAGTAAGACACTGACAGCTTCCAGGGAGGAGATGACAAAAAAGAAATCCCCTTCCGGTGGCTGAAGATAGCGTATTTCCCCTGCTCTTTGGGGACGCATTCAACACTTCAAGTTTGATTCCACTTGAGGCACTCTCTTCAGAGCTGGAGCCCCCAAACAAGGACTCTAGATTCACTGCTAATGTGCCATCTCTGTCACCAGCCATGACTGAAGCCTCCAGTCTGAACTCTGTGCCGCTGCTGCTCCTCCTCAAGAGATTCATTCAGGATAATGCCAGCATACTCCAAACCTTCCCTGGGGAAGGGACCCCATCCTTCTACATTATGCCCCCTCTGTCAGCAAGATGTACCTTGAATTCCCACTACCGCTGGAGCATGACACTTGCTCCTTACCAAGTATCCTGCAGCGTTGGGATGAAGCATCCATCACATAGAGATCATTCAGCGCCACCACTGGAGTCGGACCAGCTGGACTCTTTGGAGGACTACTACTATCCTAAATTCCTACAAAAGATTTCCTGGGCTCTAGCACGGTGCCTTCCAGATTGCTGGCCAAAGATAGATTTTCAATCCATCTTTAAATGCCTGCAGTGCTCCCAAAGAGATGATCACCCTATCACCCTGTGGTCCTCCATCTTGAAGATTCCGTCATTGGTATATGCTGCATCTTGGTCCTGCAAGCACCCAAAAATAGGGTCCTGCAGTAGCTTCCACATCAATCGGCAGTCTCTGAACTGGCAATGAAAAAGGCCAAACTCTCCAAAATTTGGCTCCATACACCTCCAGGTAAGGAACATCAAGCCCTGGTTGCTATTGGCATGAAATCCTATCAAAGTAAACTAACCATGCAGATCCTGGCGCACACATTCCAGATTCTGCACTATCACCATGACCTCCTTTCACAGCTCAGTGACCTTTTTCTGTCCGCAGAAGCTCCTTTACCATATCATCCATGCCACCAGTGGTGCCTTTGACTCAGCTGTTACTATTGCCATGAGGCACTTTGCCTTGCTCAGTGTGTCGGGCTTAAGGGATGACTTGTATGATCACTTACTTGATGCACCTTGTTTGGGAGACAGCCTCTTTGGACCAAACTGTGTCCAAAGTGAAGGACCATTCTTTCACAGCCCAGGATCTGGCAGCCCAGTCTGCAGAGTCCTATTCACAGCACAGACAACCACAATATCCATAATGCAAGCAAGCAAACGGCTACCAATATTTCCAGCAGTTCTACCGGTATCGCAGATATCAGCCTTATGCTAGACCCCTTCGACAGCGATCCCAAGGACCTGCCTATAGAAAATGGCGATCATGTGAAAGGAAACAACAGTCTTCAGTGCCTGGGCCCACTCCCAAGCAGACCCCCACCTTTTGACTACTTGCCTGTTGGGGGCAGGGTCAGTCTCTCTTCAGGGAGGCTTGGCAGTCTTAACAATGGATCACTGGGTTCTCAACTTTGTGCCAGAGGATTATCACGTCAACTGTATTGTGCCCCTGCCTGTCTGTCAATGGACATCACTGCAGCCCTTGCCCATCCTATCGCAGGCGATAGACAGCCTCCTTTTGCAGCAGAGCCATCAAGCTGGTATCCCTCAACCAGCAGGGGCAAAGGTTCTGCTCAAGGTTCTTCCTCATCCAGAAAAACAGTGGGAGACTGTTTGTTTGTCTGATTCTTAATCTCTGCGACCTCAATATCCACATAAAACGAGACGTTCAAGATGAACTCTCGCTGCTCCACTGCAACATCTGGCTGCCCTCCCTGGATCTGAATAATGCCTAAACCTACATTCCCATCTATTTGCAACATTGGAAATATCTTTGATTCACCTTTGAAGACCACCATTGCCAGTACTGGATGCTTCCCTTTGGCCTCTTGTCCACACAATGGGTTTATATCAAGTGCATGGCAGTGGTCACTGTCCATTTGCATTGCCAAGACACTGTGTCTATCCATATCTCGATGACTGACTATTTCTACTCCCTCTAGGGATGGAGCTGCATAGACTGTGCACTTTGCTCTCCATGTTCTGCAGATCCTAGGATTCATCTTAAATCTTGAGGTCTAAGCCCATTCCCCAGCAGTGTCTCGATTTCATCGGGGCCCACATACACATAGGCAGCTGCAGCATTCTACTGCAGGAGAGGGGTGAGACCCTTCAGAATCTGCCTTTGCCTAGCCCACTCACCCTAAGATATTGCAGCTACTGGGTCACATGGCAACAGTGGTCCATGTTGGCCCACTAGCATGACTATTCATGCGCTCCCTACAATGGCTTCTCAAGCTGAACTGGCATCAATATTTGCAAATGCTGCAAGCCCAGATCCCTCTGCCTGGGAACCCAGTAGGACACCTGCGCTGGTCCCTCCTGTAGTGGGCCATGTCAACCAACTTGAAAGAAGGGCCTTTCAGGCATCCCACATGGCATCGATTGTCATAACGAGGCATCTTCCTACAACTGGGGGGGGGGGGGGCACCTTCACCTTCACCTTCACCTTTTGCACTTATCAATACAGGGAATGTGGTCCCCTCAAGAAAGCGAACTGCACATCAGTGAACTAAGGGCAGTCTACTATGCCCTCTGTCTTCAAGACATGGGTCACTCGCAAAATAATACTGGTGCAGACTGATAGCCAAGTCACATATTCTAGATCAACAAGCAGGGAGAGTCGGGATCCCTCCAGCTGTGCAAGGAAGCAGTGCATCTGTGACGCTTGGATCTTGCTGCAGGCACTATATTCTGGACCACCTATCTACCAGGAATACAGAACGACTTAGTGGACTCCCTCAGCTGGCATCTGGATCCGCACAAAGGTCCCTCGACCTGTTCACAACCCAAGAAATCTTCCACAATCTGGCATTCCAGAGATGGATCTCTTTGCCTCAGGGAATGCAAAGTGTCCTCCTTTTCTGCTCCATTCAGCCCAGCCATCGTAGACTAGCGCACGACACCTTCACCATCTTCTGGAGGCACAGATTGCCGTATACATTTCCTCTCCTCCCCTCCTCATCAAGATATGAGGCAAAGCTTAAGTATTCTTTGTTGCCTCTCCCATGGACACGACAGTTGTTCCCATGCCACCTCACCCTGACAACAGAGCTGCTGGTACCATTGTTACTTCACCTGTTTCTCCTCACTCAGAACGGTAGTCCCCTGCTACTCCATCTTGGCAGCCTCCCCCTTACTGTCTGGAATTTGAACGCTGCCTAGCACCAAATGCTTCCATCCTAACTGAGGTATGAAACATCCTCTTAGCTTCCAGGAAACCATCCACTCTCTGTTCCTACCAATGGAAATGGACACTCTTCACGCAATGGGTATTAGCAAGAGGACAAGAGCCTGTATCGAGCCCATTCAGTCTTTGTTCTTTCTTATCTTCTATACCTGTCTTACTCTGGTGTTCAAACTACATCTGTCCTCTATCATCTCTCAGCTATTGCAGCATGCCGCAGCCTGATTTGCAATAAATCCATCTCTACATCCTCTTGTACTCCCAGTTCATTAAGGGGCCACATGAACATAAAACCGCCCCTCAGGCCACCTACTCTGATTTAAGACCTCCAATGTCATCTTTGCTGAACTCATGAAGCTTCCTTTTTGAGCCTAGGATCAGCTTCATTCAAGTACCTCATCTAGAAAACGCTTTTTCGTGGCCATCACCTCTGTGCGTCATATTAGTGAGCTTTAAGCACTTGTGCACGCTCCTCCCTACACCCAGTTCCTGCATAAGAGTTGTCCTACGGACTTGCCCCAAGTTCTTCCCAAAGTTGTCTTGTCTTTTTTTATCTTTTTCCCAGCACCACACGCTGGAGTTTGGAGAGAACCCTCTACACTCAATTGCAGAAGAGCCCTGCTATAATCACCTCACAGCAACCCCAAATCCTTGTATCTCCTCGCAGCTCTTCGTTGCCTTCAATCCCACCAATCCAAATTACCCTTGCTGCCTGGATGGCAGATTGCATCTCCTTCTGCTATGACCAGGCAAAACTACCATGCACAGGATGCATCTGTCCTCATCACCTACGAGCAAAAGTGACTTCTGTTAGCAGGTTATTTTGCATTCGTGTCAGCCATGGACATTTCAGAGCAGCCAAGTGGTCAACTATTCATACCTTCGCTAAGCACTACTATCTAGATTTGGCTTCAGGGCAGGACCTTGCCTTCAGGCAGAACATTCTCTGCATCCTCTTCACCTCTTAATATCCCTTCCGCCTTCCACCGCCCACAGTGGTGGTGTTGGGGTGTTAGGCTGCACGCGCACAGCCTTACAGGGTTGCCTTCTGCTCTGGAGTAACCAACAGAGTATGCCTGCATCGCTCCTGCTTGTTTCTGGAGAAAGTGTATTTGCTTAGCTGTAATGGGGGGGTTCTCTGTAGATGACGGGTATGCAGTCACCCACTTTCCCCATGGAAGGAAGGATCAGAGAAAAAACCAACGTACTCACTTTTGCTATGGACTGTGCTGACTTCCTTTAGCTAGGGGAAAGCTGTGCATGTTGGCTCATTCAGAGACTTCACCAACAGAATGTGGCTGCATATCCCTGCTTGCTACGGAGAATCCCCATCACTGCTAAGAAGTTATGCTTTCTTTTTATGCCTGCAAGCTACAGTCACAGCATTTCCCCTCTGTTCTGCTTGTGGGGATCCAGTCTCCCGTGGGCAGACAGAAGGAGCCTTTGCTGCAATGGCCATCCTTTTCTCTTCTACATGCGGGGCATGGGATACCATGGGCAGACAACATGATTCCTGGTGCTAGATTCAAATTTCTGGTCACCATGGTGATATGCTGCATCAGGTTTGTCGAGCCTTGGTCTAAATTAGGCAAAATTGTGTATGCTTTGTCAAAAACAACAAAGCATATTGTACATAAGAACATAAGAAATACCATACTGGGTCAGATCAAGGTCCACCAAACACAGTATCCTGTTTCCAAAAGTGGCCAATCCAGTTCACAAGTACCTGGCAGGTTTCCAAAGGCCATATTTTCCACAATGTTCATCTGCTGGCAAGCAATGGATTTATCAAATAGTTGTAATACATATTCCCAGTTTGTTGATATTTCTTTCAATTCTTCTTGTATATCACCTTTATGTACCATGTCAGGCATGGTAAATTTCCCTTGATCTTCTCCAGTAAAGATGGAAGCAAAGAATTCATTCAGTCTCTCCGCTATGGCCTTGTCGTCCTTTACGCCCCTTTTACTACTCTATCGTCCAATGGTCCAACTGACTCTCATGGGGTTTTTTTGCTACAAATGTACTTGAAGAAAATTTTATTATGTATTTTTGCTTCCATGGCTGGCTAGCTTTTTTTGAAATTCTTTGTCTGCCTTATCAATGCATTGCATCTAAGTTGGAAATGCTTCTGTTTCCCATTTTGCATCATTTGGTTGCTTTTTTCCATTTATCTATTTATTTATTTACATTCTCTTATATACCGCACTATTCTGCATCAGTGCGGTTTACATTGAACAAACTGAAATTACATTGAACAGGGCATTATAACTTGAAGATAACTATTCTACAGGGAACATGGGCTATGGAGGGTTAAGTGGTTTGCCCAAGACCACAAGGAGCACCTGTGGGACTAGAAACCCAAGTCCTTCCGGCCCATTGCTGAAAGATGCTCTTTTGGTAGCAACAGCCTCTCTGATCTCACCTTTAAACCATGCTGGCAGTTTTTTGGCCGCCTTCCACTTTTCTTAACGCGTGGAAAACATCTATTCTAGGCTTCCAAGATAGTACTTTTAAACAATGCAACTCCCTGAGGGTTGATGCCACGGTGTCGATGGTGACTAAGAAAACGATCCCCATAGAGGGCAGTGCGGCGCACAAGGATGTCCAGGATAGAAAGCTCAGTACCCTTTTGAAGCAGGCCTTTGATGCGAGTGCTTTGTCCCTACAGGCCTCTGTGTGTGGAGGCGTTGATTTCATGCTCCTGAGGCAGCTGGGGAGTTCCAGGAGCAGGGAGGTGCAGCGCGACTGGGAGTCAGGCATGGCTTATTTAGCAGGCGCCTTCTATGATTTGGTGAGAGGACTTTCCAACAGTGTGGCCTCAATGGTAGCAGCATGCTGTTACCTCTGGCTTTGCAATTGGTCAGCGAATGTGTTCTTGAAGACTTGCCTAAGTAAGCTGCCTTTTAGGGGAAAGCTGTTAGTGGAGGATCTGGAGAAGTTGGGAGAGGACATGCAGAAGCAAGGCCGTGGCTCTGGCAGGGAGTAGCCTCGGAAGTTTAAGAGTTTTAGGATGATACGCTTTACTCCGTACCAGAGAGGACTAGGGGACACCCTTTTGGGGATTTCGAGGAGCAGGCAGGGGCTGCTATTCTGCCTCAGCATCCTCTTCTTCCCAAAAGAAGCCACAATGAAGCAAGGGGGGCCCAGGCGGGGGTGCAACCCGTGGGAGGTCTATTACGGGACTTCTACCCTGCCTGGGCTCAAATTACCTCAGACCAGTGGGTCCTGGGGGTCGTACAGGACGGCAATGCGCTTAGGTTTGCCAGACCGCTCATGCCAGTCTTCATTCGCTCCCCGGCAAGTCATGCCGGAAGGCTCAAGGGGTACGGGAGACACTCAAAAGGCTTCTGAAGTTAGAGGTGGTAGTGCCAGTGCCCGTGGATCTGTGCGCGCAGGTTGATACTCCAATTTACTTCATAGTCCCGAAGAAAGAAGGTTCCTTTTTACCTGTTCTCAACCTCGTCAGCAGGTGCCTGCGAGTTCCAGGATTTCATAGGGAGATCCTCCACTCAGTGATCATGGCCGTAAGAGGGAGAGTTCCTAACCTCTCTGGACCTTACGGAAGCGTACCTGCATGTTCCGATCCATCCAGAGCATTATCATTTTCTACGTTTTGTGGTACCCATGGGCCACTTCCAATTTCAAGCATTGCCTCAGTCTAGCTACAGTGCCCTGGACTTCACCAAGGTGATGGTCGTGGTGGCAGCGGCGCAAAGGAATTCTAGTTCATCCGTACCTCAATGATTGGCTCATTTGAGTGAAGTCCAGGCAGGAGAGTGAGCAGGCCACAGCTCCGGGTCCTCTAATTCCTGAAAAGTCTCAGCTGGGTCGTCAACATCTCCAAGAGCAAATTGTCTCCTTTGCAAGACCTAGAGTATTTCAACACCCGCGGCACCAAGGCTTTCCTGCCGCAGATAAGGCAGCGGGCTCTGCAGCTGCTCATCCGTCACTTTCTCCGCATGGTGGAACCGACTGAATGGCATTATCTCCAGTTATTGGGGACCATGGCTGCAGCGATTTAAAGCTGGTTCCTTGGGCGTGGACCCACATGAGGCTACTACAGAGAGCTCTATATTGCACTGATGGTCGCATCAGCAACATCCCTTATCTCGCATTGCAGGAGTTTCAACCTTTGCTGCACGGGAAGGAGGTACAGGTCGTCTTTGACAACGTTACTACAGTAGGGTACATCAATTGGCAAGGGGGCACAGGCAGTGCTTGGGTGGAATACGAAGCGGAGATTTTGCTGGAATGGGCAGACACGCAGCTATGGGCGATTTTGGCAGGGCACATAGCCGGAGTGGAGAACGTGATAGCTGACTTCCTCAGTCAGGTGCACTTAGACCAGGGAGAATGGCAACTGCACCAGGATGTCTTCGAACAAATCGTGGGCCAGTGGGGAAAGTCGGTCATGGATTTGATGGTGATGTTCACATCGGCCAAGGCGAGCAGGTTCTTCAGTTGGTGAAGAGAGCGAATGTTAGAAGGCCTGGATGCACTCTGGTAGCGGTGGCCCAGTCAGGGGCTGCTCTGTCTTTTCTCTCTGTGGGCATTGATAAGGGTGTGTGATCAAGAGAGTAGAAGCACACCGTTGCCAGAGTAGTCTGGTAGCCCTGGATTGGCCAAGGCGACCCTGGTACGTGGATCTGATTCGACTGAAAGCAGCCCAACCGTGGAGGCTCCCCAACTGGCCATATCTGCTGATACAGGGATCAATGTGGATGCCCCAGGTGGATCGATTCTCACTTACAGCATGGCTTTTGAGAGGGCTCCATTAAGGAAAAGAGGGTATTCGGCTCCGGTTATCTCCACTCTGCTTGGAGCCAGGAAGAGGTCCACATTGCTGTCCTACATTAGAGTGTGGAGAATTTTTGAAGCTTGGTGCTCTGGGGGCGCTTATAAGACCGTTGGTGGTGAAGAAAACCCCGTGATCTGGCCACAATACCACGGCTCTTTTGGTCTCTGGTCCCTCAAGCAGTGAGAAACAGGCAGAGAGTAATATAGAACACAATCACACACAAAGTGCTACTTTCTTTGAGCTCAGAGGGAAAACCACAGATGGTCTATGGACACGCATAGTTCCACGTCTGCCGAATTCAAATTCTTCCTCCTGAAAAGCTCCTTTTATTAAAGAAAAAAGGGAAGTAATAGTCATTTATTATAAACGTGAAATAACACAAGGTGTCGCTAAAGTTCTTTTTACAGAGTAAGAACTGATTTACAGGGTATTAGATGAAACTTACTTGATTATGACAAAATTATTTATACTTGCAAAGTTGCAAAAATTATGTTGTCAGCATTGCCTGTACAATGATGAACTATGGTTGTGCAGTTCATAGCCTATATTTACTCTTTATGCTTGCGTTAACAATGTTCCAATCTATTTTAAAGACGGTTACACAGAACTCATGATCATGACATCCTATTCTATTCAAGAGGAAGTAGGTGAAAAGCCAAACTTCTAAACACATTCTGTATCAAGAAATTCATCCATCTTCAATTACATATTGGGGATTCTAGTATCCCCTTTATCTGTCCATTTCTACAGGTGGCATCTGTGCCGGAGGTTCTAGCGCTCCTTCAGGTGGGGCTGGATAAGGGGCTCGCTTGTGGTTCTCGGAGAGTGCAGATAGTGGTGCTGGCCTGGTACCATGGCAGGATTCAAGGGGTCTCCTTGGGAGGGGGGGGCACCCAGCTATAGCTCATTTTCTGAGGAAAGTGAGACAGCTCCAGCTACCTGTGATGTCGGTGGTGCCTCCTTGGGACCTCAGTTTAGTGCTTTCTGCTCTGACATGTCTGCTGTTCAAGCCGTTAGCGGCCTGTACCTTGAAAGACTTGACTTTGAAGGTGGTGTTTCTGGTGGCAATTTGCTCTGCCTGGAGGATCTTGGAGCTCCAGGCATTGTTGTGTCGAGAGCCTTTTCTATCTCTTTCCAGTGAGACATTGGTGCTGTAGGCGGTACCTTCTTTTCTGCCGAAGGTCGTGTTGTGCCATTTGAATCCAACCAGTCACTCTCCTGGTATTGTTGGGTGAAGTGGAGGGCATTGCGGATCCTCAGTTCTGCCTCCTAGATGTCAGATGGTCTTTAAAGAAGTACCTGAAGAGAATTGTCTTTTTGTAAATCAGATCGGCTCGTGCTGTTTGGAGTGCCGCGCAGGCTGGAAGCTGCAGTGAAAGCCTCCATTTCCAGATGGATCAAAGAGGCAATTGCATCAGCCTACATGATACATGGTAAGGTAGTCCCACAGGGCCTGCAGATGCATTCGACCAGGGCACAGTGGGATCTGGTGCTGCCAGGGGATATTTGTCAGGTGGCTACGTGGTCATCTCTGCATATCTGGATGTACAGGCAGCAGGGGGGTGCGAAATTCAGATCAGTGATACTCCAGTCCAGGCTCACAGGTCCCTCCCACGGTTAAGTGGCTCTCTTATATCCTTGAGGTGCAGGACTGGACTGGAGGGACTATACAGAAGGTGAAATAAAGCCTTACCTGCTAGTTGGCTTTCCTTGAGGAACTCCAGTCCAGTCCCGAAATCCCTCCCATCTGCAGTTCTGAAGGCGGTGCTCGCAACCCGAAGCCTGAAGAATCTCACCTTAGTCGGAGGCCTTGGGGCATTAGGGTGGCATGACGAGGACATGCTGTTCCTGTGTGTGTTGTACCCTTGTGATGTGGGGGGGGGGGGGCAAATGGTGTGTTTTGGACAGGTAAATTGATCTCCTTTCGAGGACTGTCCTTTTTGGAAAGGAGCCAAAGAGGGGGTTGCCTGGCGGGGTTTTTTTTTTTGGGGGGGGGACCCAATACAGTTTTTTCATTATGTTTCTGAGGTTAGCTTCTTATTTGTTGCTCCTATGAGTCTACTTTGTCAGTAGGTTACTGGAGCTGGAGGGTGGTGCCAGCTGCCTATGTATTCTGATGTCATCCAAAACATGATATGCTTAGTCTCCAAAGCTGCTGGTGGGGGTTGACTAACCTGAGGTGCAGGATTGGACTGGAGTTCAAGGAAAGCCAATTAGCAAGTAAGGCCTAATTTCACATTGTTCCTTTTTAACCATTCTTTTGTACCTTTTGGTTGAAACATTCCATACAGTATGTAGTGACAGACAAGAAAGCAAATAGAATGCTAGGAATCATAAGGAAACGAATGGAGAATCAAACAAACGATACAGAGGCATTATAATATCATTCCATGGTGTGACCACACCTTGAATATTGTGTGTAATTCTGGTTACCATATTTTAAAAAGGATATAGCATAATTAGAAAAGGTTCAGAGAACAGACACCAAAATGGTAAAGGGGATGGATGGATACCCCTATGAGGAAAGGCTTAAAAGGTTGGGGCTCTTCAATTTGGGAAAAAGACAACTGAGGGAAGATATGTCTATAAATTAATGAATGGAGTGGAATGGGTAAACTTACATCTTTGTTCGATCAAAAAGTAGTAAGACCAGAGGACACACAATGAAGCTACTATGTAACCCATTTAAGACAAATAAGAGGAAATATTCATAACTAGTGGATGTAGTAAAAGCTATTAATGTAGCTGGGTTTAAAAAAAAAAGTTTGGACAGTTTTCTGGAGGAAAGATCCATAAACTACTATTAGAGGACCAGGGAAATACACTGCTTACCCCTAAGATAAGTGACATGGAATCGGGATCCTGCCAGGTACATGTGACCTGGATTGGCCACTGCTAGAAATAGGATTCTGGGTTTGATGGATCTTGATCTGACGCAATATGGCATTTCTTATATTTTGGGTCATTGCCTGCTGGAGGACCCATGACCTAGGCCTAGCTTTCTGACACTAGCACATATTGCTCCAAAATATCTTTGTAGTCCCCTGAATTCATGATTCCTTTAATATGTCCCAGGCTTTCAGTGCCTGAGACGGCAAAATAGCCTGGCAACATTTCGGCACCTCCACCATATTTAGCTGTAGGAAGAGTGTGTGGGGTTTTTTTTCCCCCGCTTATAAACTTCATTTTTTTGCCTGTAAATGTATTGCTAGTCTGTCAAAGAGCTCAAGTTTTGGTTTCGTCTGTCCATAGAACATTTTCCCAGAAGAATTGTGATTTCCCAAGGTGGTTTTGGGCAAAGATCAGGCATGCCTTTGAGCAGTGGGGTCCTCCTTGGCATTTGCCCATAAAGTCCTTCTTTTAGTGCGTGGCATATGATGCGGGTTGAAACCTTCACTCAAGATTGCTCCAGGTCAGCCTTAAGCTCTTTGGACGTTGTGTGTGTTTAAAGACAACGTGACCGCTGCGGATGTGCTTAGGAGTGGCCAGAGGCTTGCGGGTCAGGTGCCTGGGAGTAAAATCACACTCCTGGAGACAGTAGCAGGCCTGCAGTTTTGGTGGGAGCAGTCACCATTTTGAATGCCACGAGTCCTTCAGTTTTGGGGGGGAGCTGTGCCCCAGTGCTTCAGCCTGTGGTCAATGCCCCCCCCCCCCCCCCAAAAAAAAAAAAATTGGAGCTATGGCTGAGCTGCCTGGGGGGGGGGGGGGGAGTTTAGAAGGGGGCGGTTCTCCCTTTTCTCCCAATTTTGTCTTCCTCCTTCACAAGGCCTTTGTTTTGAAGCAGGGCTTGCGTGAAGGGTCCCCTGCCTTAAGCAGGCCTTCAAGGTGTTTGGCACTGCAGGAGGCCATCTACAGGGCTTACATGGCCAGGGCCTGTCTCTGGTGGTCTCAGAGGATTCCCAAGGAGATGCTGATGGATTCCACAGGCAGAGGCAGCTAGGTTGGAGTGTGATCCGGCTTTCCTGGCAGACTTGCTTTACGATCTGCTTCGGGCATCAGCTGCTTTTGTGACACTACAACTGGTTTGCCGATGTGGCTTCCAAGATGTGCTTGAGCAAGCTTTTTGCAGGGAAGCTGTTTGGAAAGGATTTGGAAAAGTTGGCCAAGGATTTGGGGGACTCCAAACTACCTAACCTGCTGTAGGGTAAGCCCAGAGGAGCTCCCTTAAGGCGATGGGACTCTCGTAAGTTTGTTGTCCCTCTTGGCAGGGCTGAACCCGCAGAGATCCTGTGTGTATGTGTGTTTTTTGTTTCCCCCCCCCCCACCCCCCCCTGCAGTGGTACCCTTCCTTCTGGAGTGGCAGTTGAGGGGGGGGGATCCTCCACAGCTGCCACGTCTTGCCAGTGAAGATTTGGGGGCCCTGCTGGGGATTCAGCCTGTAGGTGGCCATCTGCATAGGTGTTTTCCCACTTGGGCCCTGATTACGTCAGATGCCTGGGTTTTGAAGATGATCAAGGACAGTTACCCCCTTGAGTTGGCAAGACCTCTCTCGGGTGCCTTCATGGTTTCTCTGTGTCAGGCGCGGGCAGTGGAGGAGACTGTTATGGCTAGAGGCAGCCATACTGGTACCCTGAGATGACTGGGGCTCGGGCCAGTATTCATTCTACTTTGTGGTTCCCAAGGTGTCCCATTCCTTTTCGTCCCTCTAGTCCAGTCCCGGAACCATAGAGTTGTGAACCTCCACCAGCAGCTTTGGAGACTGAAAGATGTCATCGCTTTGATGTCACTGGTATATCTTGGCAAGCACCGCCCCTCTTCCACCAGTACTTTCAGTCTCCAAGCAGCTTGGAGGTTCTGAGCCCGGGACTGGGCTCAGTAGGAACAAAATAAGCAGAGTTTTCTTTTTGGCATATTTATTTTTGGTTTGGGTAATTTTACCTTTTGGGTTTATTTTAGGTGCAGACCTGCTGCTGCTGAAAGGGTTCCTGCTTGCTGTGGACCTGTTTCTTTGCCCTCTTCCTCTCTCTCTCTTTTTTTCTTTTTCTCTCTATTAATAGCCCCAGCGTGTAAACGAGCATTGTAGCGTTGCTCAGTGCCTCCCTGCTCCCGAACCCGCTTTGAAGGGGTGAGGAGCAGGTGGCAGGCTGAACGGCAGTGCAGCAGCAGGACAGGGACTACTAGGCCGGTGGGGGCCTTTTCCCTGCACCTTAGACCGGCAGATCAGCGTTGCTCCATTGCCTCCCTGCTCCCGAACCCACTTTCAAGGGGTGAGGAGCAGGTGGAAGGTTGATCGGCACAGCAGCAGCTGTGTAGAGTCTGCAAGCCGGTGAGGCCTTTCCCTGCACTATTGGGAGCAGAACCGCCGAGGCTGAAGCAGAGTTTGGCGGTGCTCCGAGGCTGGTGGTACTCTTCTGTGCCCCCCTTCTCCTTCCTCTTCACGGCAGCGGTGAGTGACTCAGGAGTTTTTTCCTGCGGCCCCCATCTGTCGGGCAGTTGGCCTTGCCGCGTGAATTTCGTTTGCGGCTGGATTTTTTGAGCGGGAAGCTGTTGCCGGCAGCCATTTTCAGTGCAGCATTTTTAGAGGGAAGGGGCCATCGCGGAGCTTCGTTTTAGCAATCTTCGTTCAGGCTCCAGCTAGTTGGGCAATTCTTCATCAAGTGTGACTTAAATTTAAAAAAAAAAAAAAAAGGGGGGGCTCTTTTCTGTGAGGGGACTCTGTCTTGCTGGGACATCGTCCTACTCCTATCCTTCTTGTATTCAGCACAGGAACCTGTCACAAATTGAGTGGGGGAGTCCTGCTGAAGATGCCAGCTAAGCCCCGCTGTCTCGTCTGTGGGGTGAGGCGTAGCGAGGTTTTGGAGTCTGGGGTGTGCAGGGGCTGTTCTTTAGAGGCGGCAGGGATGGAAAAGGCGCTCGGGGGACCGGCTGAGGAGCCCGCAGCAGTCCCTTCGGAGGTAGGTGTCTCCCAGCCGCCTACTTTGGATCTCCCGGAGCCGACGGCGGTCCATCCTCAATGGCAGGCGCTTCGGCAGCAGGCAGCCAGAGCGGAGGAGTGCCCGGTATTCCCCCGGATTTTTTCTCGCTTATGCAGAAAGCGTTGGCCTTGCAGCCCGGTCTGGATGCTCAGTCCCCGAGAGCAAAGGTTCAGAAAAGGCCGGGGGGCCTTCTAGAGGGGGTGGCAGGTCCGGCCAAGAGATGTAGGGAACTGGTGGAGGAGGGCCCGTCTTCGGTGGTGGAAGACGAGGGACAGCTCTCAGATGTGGAGGTGGAAGGCGTTTCAGAGGGGGAACTGGAAGAGAGTGAGTTGCTAGACGCGGAGGAGCAGAGTAGGGTAGTCCGGGTGTTCCGGCGCGAGGAGCTGCCGGCGCTAATTACGAAACCCTAAAGACACTCAATATGCCCGCAGTGGTGCCGTCGGCAGAGGAAGCGTTAGAGGATCCTCTGTTGCAAGCCGTTCGGAAGTCCCAACGAGTGTTCCCAGTTCATAGGGTGTTTCGAGACATGATTCAAGAGGAGTGGGACGCTCCGGAATCGGCGCTCAGGGGCACCAGAGCTTTAGCCCGGTTATATCCTCTTTCTGACCAAGATAGGGAGATTTTTCGTTCACCGAAGGTGGATGCGGCAGTGTTGGCGGTTACTAAAAAGACCACAATCCCAGTTGAGGGCGCCGCGGCGTTAAAGGATGTACAAGACTGCAAATTAGAGACTCTGTTGAAGCAGGTGTTTGATATGTGTGCCCTTTCCTTGCAGGCCTCGATAGCGGGGGCGTGGGTAGCCAGAGGCTGCTTACGGTGGGGCGGAAGAATTAGCACGGTTGGAGTCGGGCACAGCATATTTGTCCGATATCCACTACGATCTGATTCGAGGTCTGGCCAAGAGTATGGCCTCCGTGGTAGCGGCGCGTCGGTATCTCTGGCTGTGTAACTGGTTGGCGGACGGGTCTTCCAAAGTGCGGCTTAGCAAGCTCCCCTTTCGCGGAAAACTTTTGTTTGGTACAGATTTGGAGAAGCTGGTCAAGGACCTTGGGGAGTCCAAGGGCGGTCGGCTCCCAGAGGATAGACTAAAGCAGGGCCACGGGACGACTGGCTCCAGGGGCCTCCCGAGGGATTTTCGTAGGTTTCGGCCCTCGCGTTTTGGCCAATCTCAGAGGGGGCGTTTTTCCTCCGCGAGGTCAGGCGTTTCGGGGTTTCCGAGGGGCGGGTAGGGGTTTTACACCCTTCCACTTCTCTAGTGGTAAGAAATCACAATGAGATAAGGCGGACCCAGGTGGTGGACATTCCCATAGGTGGGAGGTTGCGGGAGTTTTACCCTGCCTGGGTCCAAATTACCACGGATCAGTGGGTGTTGGAGGTCATTCGAGAGGGTTATGCTCTGGAGCTCCATCGACCCATCTTAGATTCCTTTGTCCTTTCCCTTTGCAGAGCTCCGCGGAAGTTGCGGGCGGTCTCGGACACGCTTCGGCGACTACGGCGGCTCGGGGTGGTGGTGCCGGTGCCGCGGGATCAATACGGGTTCGGTCGATACTCCATCTATTTTGTCGTTCCAAAGAAAGAAGGCACTTTTCGGCCAATTCTGGATTTAAAAAGTGAATAGTTGCCTTCGAGTGTCCCATTTTCGGATGGAAACCTTACGCTCGGTCATTGCGGCGTCCGGAAGGGAGAATTCTTAACGTCATTGGACCTCACGGAGGCGTATCTACATATTCCCGTGCGCCCCGAGCATCAAAGGTTCCTGCGCTTTGCAGTGCCCATGGGCCATTTTCAGTTCCGGGCGATGCCCTTCGGACTGGCGACGGCGCCTCGGACATTCACAAAGGTCATGGTGGTTGTGGCGGCAGCGCTCCGCAAGGAAGGGATTCTGGTGCATCCTTATTTGGACGATTGGCTGATTCGAGCAAAGTCCAGGGAGGAGAGTGCTGCGGCCACCGGTCGCGTGGTGGAGTTCTTAGAAAGCCTAGGCTGGGTGGTCAATTTTGCAAAGAGCAAGCTGCTTTCCTGCTCAATCTCTGGAATACTTGGGAGCGCTCTTCGAGACAGAACTAGGAGTGGTGTTTCTCCCGAGCAAGAGGGCACAAGCCTTAAGGGAGCTCGTGCAAAGGTTTTTAGCGTGCAGGGCTCCGACGGCGTGGCAGTATTTGCAGTTGCTTGGAACAATGGCGGCCACGATCGAAGTGGTACGCTGGGCCCGGTTTCATATGCAACCATTGCAGAGCGCTCTTCTCCGGTGTTGGTCTCATCAACGGGACGCCTTGTCTCAACGACTGGTGTGCCCTCCGAAGGTGCGGCAGGAGCTTTGGTGGTGGTTGCGGCCCGGAAACCTGGAAAGGGGCGTGGCGCTGGAGGCTCCATCCTGGCGGCTGGTGACAACGGATGCCAGTCTCGCAGGCTGGGGGCGCATTGCGAGAGACGGTTTGCCCAGGGGTACTTGTCGAGTCCGGAGCAGAGTTGGTCTATCAACCGGCTGGAGATGCGCGCGGTGAAGCAGTTAGGTGCACAGGTGGTGGTCTCTTCAATCCTCCCTGTTGAGGGTAAAGGCCAAGGCAGAGAGGCTCGCATCCTGGAGACAAATGCATGGCTGCGTGGATGGTGTCATCGAGAGCGTTTTGGTTTCCTAGACCATGGGATGCTTTTCCAAGGGTTGCAAAGCAGAGATGGCATCCATCTGTCCCAAGAGAGGTCAACGCATCTTTGGTAGTAGACTGGCTAATCTACTGAAGAGGGCTTTAAACTAGATTCCTTGGGGATGGGTGAAGAAAGCCCCCAGGTAAGTGAAAGCCCCCAGGTAGGTGATACATTAAATACCTTTATGGAAATGGGTAACAGGGGTAACATATGGAAAGCAGTATGTATTAATGCCCGTAGCATGGGAAATAAGATCCCTGAGGTTGAAGCTTTGGTGGGAGTGGCTGACTTGGATTTAGTGGCAGTTACAGAAACATGGTTCACAGAAAACCATGACTGGGATGTAACTATACCTGGCTATACTTTATTCAGGAAGGACAGGGTAGGAAGAAGAGGAGGAGGAGTGGCACTATATGTAAAAACTACTATTAAAGCTTTGGAATTACAGAACTTAAAAGGGAGAGAGGAGGCATTGTGGGTTAAACTAGAAAGAGGGAAAGAGAAATCTATTTGCATTGGAGTGATATACAGACCTCCCTCACAAGAGGAAGAGGTGGACAGAGTTAATTGAAGACATACGCAGCATTGCTAGGAAAGGGGAAGTGCTACTGATAGGAGATTTCAATATGCCAGATGTTGATTGGCACATTCCTGCTGCAGTATCATCTAGAAGTAAGGAGATCCTGGATTCTCTACAGGGAGAACTATTCAGGCAATTGGTAACAGACCCCACACGTGAAGGGGCCATACTGGACTTGGTGCTTACCAATGGTGAAAAGTGTTTTCTGATGTTGTAGTGGGAGATCATTTTGCATCCAGTGATCACCAGATGGTGTGGTTCAGTATTAGGACTAGGGCTGTTAGAATCCATTCCAAGGTGAGGATCTTAGACTTTAGGAAGACTAACTTTGCGAAGATGGGCCAATACCTCAGGGAGTCGTTAGTGGGATGGGAACAGCTGGGGGATGTAGAAAAACAGTGGGCAAAACTGAAAGGGGGTATTTTAAGGGCAACCAACCTTTTTGTTAAAATGGTAAATAAAGGCAAAAGGAACAGGAGACCGCTATGGTTTTCGAAGGAAGTAGCTGAAAAAGTGAAGAAAAAGAGGGAGGCCTTCATGAAATACAAGAGATCACAGAGAGCAGAAGACAGGCATCTGTATTTGGAAAAACTTAGAGAAGCTAGCAAAGTAGTCAAGAAGGCAAAGATTCAAAAGGAGGAGGAAATAGCCAATGCAATAAAATGGGGGGATAAGACATTTTTCAGATATATTAGTGAGAAGAGGAAGAGCAAAAGTGGTATTGTCAGACTCAAGGGTGCAGGGGGGGAATATGTAGAAGCTGATAAGGATAAAGCGGAATTGCTTAACAAATATTTTTGTTCTGTGTTCACAGATGAAGAACCAGGAGCAGGACCTCAGAAAACACCCACAAATAAGAACAGAAGCGAGGGACATCTTGAACTATTTTCAGAAGACTGTGTTCGTGAGAAACTAGCTCAACTTAAAGTAGACAAAGCGATGGGACCGGATGGGATACACCCTAGAATACTGAGGGAACTTGGGGACGTTCTAGCAGCTCCACTGACTGACCTTTTCAATGCCTCGTTGGAGTCAGGAGTGGTGCCAAAGGACTGGAGAGAGGCTCATGTGGTGCCTTTACACAAAAGCGGAAGTAAGGATGTGGTTGAAAACTACAGGCCGGTTAGTTTAACTTCGGTGGTGAGTAAATTATTGGAAACGCTGCTGAAAGAGAAAATAGTGAGGTTTCTGGAGTCCAGCGGATTACAGGATCCGAGGCAGCATGGATTCACCAGAGGCAGGTCTTGTCAGACAAATCTGATTGATTTTTTTGACTGGGTGACCAGGGAGTTGGACCGAGGGAGAGCTCTAGATGTGGTGTATTTAGATTTCCGTAAAGCCTTTGACACTGTTCCTCACAGGCGACTTATAAACAAACTGAGCACCCTATGGATGGACCCTAAAGTTACTGCATGGGTTAGAAATTGGTTGGGTGGGAGGCGACAAAGAGTACAAGTAAATGGAGCTCACTCTGAGGAGAAGGATGTTACCAGTGGTGTGCCCCAGGGATCTGTCCTTGGTCCGATTCTTTTTAACATCTTTGTTAGTGATATAGCGGAAGGGCTGTCGGGTAAGGTTTGCCTCTTTGCGGATGATACCAAAATCTGCAATAGAGTAGACACCCAGGAAGGGGTAGATAACATGAGGAGGGATCTAGCTAAGCTTGAAGAATGGTCTAGAATTTGGCAGCTGGGATTTAATGTTAAAAAATGTAAGGTCATGCATTTGGGCTGCAGCAATCCAAGGGAGCAATACAGTATAGGAGGTGAAGTACTTTGTCCACTAAAGAAGAGCGGGACCTAGGCGTGGTTGTGTCTGATGATCTTAAAGTAGCTAAACAGGTGGAAAAGGCGACAGCAAAAGCTAGAAGGATGCTTGGGTGCATACGGAGAGGAATGGCTAGCAGAAAAAAGGAGGTGATAATGCCTCTGTATAAGTCTTTGGTGCGACCTCATTTGGAGTATGGTGTGCAATTCTGGAGACCGCACCTTCAAAAGGATGTGAACAGGATGGAGTCGGTGCAGAGGGTTGCTACCAAAATGATTAATGGGCTTCATTATAAAGCATATGAGGACAGACTTAAGGATCTTAATATGTACACCTTAGAGGAAAGGCGGGATAGAGGTGATATGATTGAGATGTTTAAATACCTCCGTGGCATAAATGTTCAGGGAGAGAGCCTCTTTCAATTGAAAGCAAGTTCTGCTACGAGGGGACATGGGATGAGGGTGAAGGGAGATAGATTCAGGAGTGATATGCGGAAATATTTCTTTACGGAAAGAGTAGTGGATCCGTGGAATAGTCTCCCAGTGGAGGTTGTAGAGATGAGGACAGTAACTGAATTCAAGAAAGCATGGGACCAACACAGAGGATCTCTAAAGGCAAAAAGTGGACTGTTGTAGTTATGGAAGGACAGACTAGATAGGCCATGTGGTCTTTTTCTGTCGTCATATTTCTATGTTTCTAATCAACAATACAACTATACCTGTTAAAGAGGTAAAATACCTAGGTGTAATAATTGATCATACACTCACCATGCTACCACACATAAAGCAGACAGTAAAAACCATATTCTACAAACTCAAAACCATACAACACCTAAGGCCACTTCTTGACACACATGACTTTAGATCAGTTGTTAATACACTCATCACCCCCCACTTTGACTATTGTAATAGTCTCCTAATTGGCCTACCACAAAAAAATACATACCTACTACAAAGAACCCAGAACATCTGTGCAAAAGTAGTTACTAAAGCCCGCCTAGTAGACCATGTAACCCCTATAATGCTAGAACCCCATTGGCTTCCTGTAAACAGCCGAATCAGATATAAAATCCTCCTAACCACCTTCAAGCTCCTAAACGACATCGCTCCCTCACATCTATCCACACTACTACACGCCCCATCTGAATCAAGAGCTCGCAGACTAAACGCAGCCCACTCACTTGAAATACCAAAAGCATTCATGAAAACTAAAAAATCCACAAGCACCAGGGCCTTCACATTCACTGCCCCCATGCTCTGGAATGATCTCCCAATAGACCTTCGTATCATAAAAGACCTCTCCCAATTTAGGAAAGAGCTCAAAACATACCTCTTCTCCGAACACTTTGAAATCCCCTACCCCCCAAGTCCAACCCCACAGCATCCACAGACACACAAGCACAAAGCCCTTAAAATCACAATCAACTAACCTTACACAGACCTACCACAGACACACCAAAAACTCACGATAAAAAAATGGAAATAAATTCCACCACTCACACATGACTAATGAATGCTTCACCCTGTAATTCATTGTATATAACCTTTCGTATATAACCATTGTAATTAGTTTTGGCAGTTCCTCGCCTCACTACCTGTAAAAAGTTAGAAAATTTTTGTTTAATATTATTTATTTATTTTATTAACATTTTTTATATACCGCACTATTTGATATCAGCGCGGTTTACATGGAACAAGAAACTTCAGACAAGTTACATTATAATACAGAAGTATACAAAAGTGTACAAAATGTAAATAGTTCCGACAGTTTACTGCACTATTATCTGTAAAAAGTTAGAAATTTCTGTTCTATGTAATGTATACAGAAGTATACAAAACTGTTAACTTGTTCCATGTAAACCGCCCCCTGATCTTTGGAAGGGGCGGTATAGAAGAAATAGATAAATAAATAAAATAAATCTAGCGCTGCGACAGTTTGAAGGGACATTGGGTCGAGTGGCGGTACGGGTTCTCTCCGACAATGTGACAACGGTGGCTTATATCAATCGCCAGGGAGGCACAGGGAGTGCGTCGCTGGAGGAGTTGGCCGGTCAGCTGTTGCGCTGGGCCGAGCGCAATTTGGCGGCATTGGCGCAGCACGTGGCCGGTGTGGAGAATGTCGAGGCAGATTTCCTAAGCTGCCGCAGAGTGGATCCGGGGGAGTGGAGTCTTCACCCGGAGGTCTTTGCGATGCTAGTGCAGCGCTGGGGGACTCCGATAATGGATCTCATGGCGAGCTTCGAATCGGCAAAAGTGGACAGGTTCTTCAGCAGGCGGAGAGAGCGGATGTCAAAAGGCCTCGATGCGTTGGCACAGCGGTGGCCGGTGGAAGGGCTTCTCTGTGTTTCCACCTTGTGCGCTTATAGGAAAGGTGGTCCAGCGCATAGAAACATAGAAACATGATGACAGAAAAAGACCACATGGCCTATCTAGTCTGTCCTTCCATAACTACAACAGTCCACTTTTTACCTTTAGAGATCCTCTGTGTTGGTCCCATGCTTTTTTGAATTCAGTTACTGTCCTCATCTCTACCACCTCCACTGGGAGACTATTCCATGGATCCACTACTCTTTCAGTAAAGAAATATTTCCACATATCACTCCTGAATCTATCTCCCTTCACCCTCATCCCATGTCCCTTCGTAGCAGAACTTGCTTTCAATTGAAAGAGGCGCTCTCCCTGAACATTTATGCCACAGAGGTATTTAAACATCTCAATCATATCACCTCTATCCTGCCTTTCCTCTAAGGTGTACATATTAAGATCCTTAAGTCTGTCCTCATATGTTTTATAATGAAGCCCAGTAATCATTTTAGTAGCAACCCTCTGCACCGACTCCATCCTGTTCACATCCTTTTGAAGGTGCGGTCTCCAGAATTGCACACCATACTCCAAATGAGGTCGCACCAAAGATTTATACAGAGGCATTATCACCCCCTTTTTTCTGCTAGCCATTCCTCCTTATGCACCCAAGCATACTTCTAGCTTTTGCCGTCGCCTTTTCTACCTGTTTAACTACTTTAAGATCATCAGACACAACCATGCCTAGGTCCCGCTCTTCTTTAGTGGACAAAAGTACTTCACCTCCAATACTGTATTGCTCCCTTGGATTGCTGCAGCCCAAATGCATGACCTTACATTTTTTAACATTAAATCCCAGCTGCCAAATTCTAGACCATTCTTCAAGCTTAGCTAGATCCCTCCTCATGTTATCTACACCTTCCTGGGTGTCTACTCTATTGCAGATTTTGGTATCATCTGCAAAGAGGCAAACCTTACCCGACAGCCCTTCCGCTATATCACTAACAAAGATGTTAAAAAGAATCAGACCAAGGACAGATCCCTGGGGCACACTGATTAACAGCATTTCCTGTGGTGTGCCATCCTTGACAAGCTTTTGAGTTTTGTGCCCTGCCCTTCGGGTTAGCGACCACTCCAGGACATTTCATCAGTCATGATGGTTGTAACAGCATTCATCCATACTTGGACAACTGACTCATTTTGGTGGAAGTCTCATGCCAGAGCTCTCAAGTCAGTGCATTAGGCTGTCTGGATCTCACCCAGTCCTTGGAATTTCTGGGAGTGAGATTAGACACCCAAGTGGGGAAAGTATGTGTTTGTTTGTTTCTCACTGAAGACAGATGGAATAAGTTTCACTGTAGGGTCAGGAGCTTTCAGCTTTAGCGTTCCCCCATGGCTTGGGATTATTTGTAGCTCTATGGTGGCTATGCTGGACCTGGTCTCATGTGCACGTTTGATCCTTCCACCTTGCTGCTCCTTATGCCCAGAACAAATTACCTGAGTCTGTGCATCAGACTTCTTCTCTGGCCCTTTTCAAATTCAGACTAAAAACTCACCAAGGCTGCTTTTGGATCTTAATTTGCTAGTCTCCTGTGTTTCCTTACCACTCTAGATATATCCATGTCCTCAGCTCTTGTGTTTGCCTTGACTAGATGTAAGCTATGATGGCCAGGGACCGTCCTTTACATGTCTGTACAGCGCTGCGTATGCCTTGTAGCGCTATTGCAAATGTTCAGTAGTAGTACACAGAGACAACAATGCCCACTGGTCCCCTTGTTCCCAGGATTACATCATCTGCCGCCGCCTTCCATTGTGGGTTTGGACCAATGTCTTTAAGGGGATTCAACTTAAAACCGCTCTTGGATAGTTGTGATGACCTACATCTGATAAGCTGGAGGAGAGCCCCACTGTCTCCACCACACAGTGCAGGGTCAATAGTCCAGACTGGAAGCTGGGTGGGCACATGTGATTTGGTTTGCACTGAAGTCCTTTCGTTTCAACAACTTCTATTTCGGCAAGCCATGCAAATGTTATTGGACAATGCCACAGTCATGAAATATGTCAGTTGACAGGGAGAAACTAGGAGCACAGAGGTTGCGCTGAAGATGAGTCTTCTGTTTCCCTGGACTATGAGTCATCTGCGAGTGCTTTCAACACAGCACATTGCAGGAGTGCAGAATGTCAAGGCAGACTCTCTCGGCCATCATGTGTATAATCTGGGCTAATGGGAGCTTGCCCTCTAGGCATTCTGGCAAGTTCTTAACAAGTGGTGTTGTCCTGCCTTGGATCTCATGGCAGCGAGGTCCAGTGCTGAACTGCTGCGGTTCTTCAGCCATCAGGAAGAGCTAGTCTGAGTGGATGCTTTTCTGCAGCCATTGCCATAGCCTGGCCGCCTGCACATCTTTCCTACCTGGCCCCTAATCGGCCGAGTCTTTCGTTGTATGGAGACTCCGGGTTAGTGTTTCTGGTGGCTCTGAATTGCACACATTGGGCATTTACCTAATGGAGCTGGCTCTGGGCAATCAGTGGGGCTGCCTTTGGCAGGGACCCATCCTGCTGGATGACCCCCTGCTCCCTTCTTGCTTATGGCCTGATTCTTAAGAGGCAGCATCTAGGGCAGAAGCATCACTCCTCGGCAGTAATCTCCACCTTGTTAATGGCCAGGAGACAGTCCACCTCAGTGGCATGTATGTGCATCTGGTGTAATAAAACCTGCTGGCAGACAGATGTGCTGCCTTTGCTGGCCTTCCTCCAAGATGGTTTGAGAAGGGCCTTGCACTAAATTCCTTGAGTGTTCACATTGCAGCATTTTCCTGTCTTTGAAATCCAGTGCCAGGCTGCTCTTTGACCTCTCATGCCAATGTTTCTCATTTCCTGCATGAGGTGTGTCATGTCTGCCAGTACACCTGATAGTTCTGCCTTGATCTGGGGCTCATTCTACGGGCTCTTGTTCGGCTGCCCTTTGAGCCCCTCCAGCGCTCTGTCCTCGAGGATCTGTCATTGAAGGCCATCTTTTTGGTGGCTATATCTGCAGCGCATCGCATTTGAGTTGCAGGCTCTTTCATACCATGACCCGTATTTTGTCTTTTTCTCCCGGAGCAGTGATGATACAGCCATTGCCGTCATTTTTTCCCAAGGTGGTTTCATCCTTCCATGTTAATCAGGTTTCGTTTTCTCTCTCTTTGTGGCACAGTGTGTTGGCAAGGATATGAATCTGTCTTCTGGATGTCAGTAAAGCTCTGAGAGAGTAGAGTCACTAATGTGTTTTGGCCCTCCAACTGGCTTCTCAACCCCACACAGAATGAAAAGAGGTGGTGCTGTATCCAAGGGATTGGGGAGGCGGTGGCCTCTGCTTATTTGTTGAGCAGTAAATCTGTTCCAGAGGATTCCCAGGCTCATTCCACCCAGGTGCAGGCATCTTGATGGGCAGAGTCATCTCTGGCTTCTCCTATTGACATTTGTCATAGCGACACAGAGAGATGATTATCTCTTCAAGCATTATCTCGCCTGACGATCTAGGCGGGTGGATTGTGCCTTTGGCTCTAGAGTTTTGGCAGCAGTGGTTTTGTTCCGCCCGAGTGAGGAGTAGTTTTGACTGGTCTAGCAGGATGGAAGACAAAATTTTACTCACTAATAATTTCCTTTCCTGGAATCCTGCTAGACCAGTCCAGGACACACCCTATCTCAGATGCTATGGTGTCCTCTAACAGACTGTTTATCACAGAATCAGTATTTCTTTTTACTTGCAGGCTGTGTTTTCAAGGTGGCTCTACCTAGTGTGTGGTGGGTTTTTTTTTTGTTTGTTTTTGGTTATGCTGTTCTGACTCTGAGTTCTTGCATGTTTGGCTTAGGGAGAGGATTTGCTACTTTATTATTGGGGCATCATCCACTTTAACAAAATACTTTTAGGTGCTCCTAGCAGCACCAGCAGTAATACTAATTATGCCATTAAAATGTTCTGGTTTTGTGTTTGTGGGTTTCTTGGGTCCCCTCCCCCTGTCTCCATCATCTGCTGGCAGGGTGATATTACCTACTTGTCTGGACTGGTCTAGGAGGATTCCAGGAAAAGGAAATTATTGGTAAGTACAATTTCGCCTTGTTTAATTATAAGCTGTCAAGGGTGTGAATCAGCAGGATATAAATAAATAAACTAGAGTCAACAAGAAAACATAGTTACAAATTAATTAGCAAGGAAAGAGAGACAAATGATAAAATGTAAGAAAAACAAATCAGAATGTTCACTGCTGGATAAATTTGAAAAACAAATATTGTGCCTAGATTAGGCTTAGCCATTATAAACAAAGGCAGGTGAGATTTGGAAAAGGAGCTAACAAAAGATGGATGAAAAACCATATTTTCAACTCTGCCCCAAAATTGGAAAAATTTGTGTTTAGGTCAAGGTAAGAAGCATGGAATTTAATAAGAATGGAACCAGATATCTGAAAGCAAAAGTGGATCCATTTTGAGTGGATTTTAGATGGAGGTGAAGTTATTCCCGTTAACAGATTAAACTGAGAAGACTGAAGGGATTTAAGATACTAATACGTTCAATAAGTCGGACCTTGTCAAATTTTCTCACATCTTTAGGGTCTGGTTTACTAAGGGAAAGAATGCTTAATAAATCACTCTTAATACACTGTTGTAGCAAAAGCTCATGGCCATCACGGTGGTCTCTCTCCCCCCCCCCCCTGGTATTTTTTTCTTTGTCTCCAACATCTGCTGGTGGGGGGACTAAACCCACTTGACTGGATTGGTCTAGCAGGATTCCAGGAAAGGAAATTAACGGTAAGTGAAAATTTCTCCTTGTATGCCATTAGCTCATGGCCATCATGGTCTCCCCCCCCCCCCCTTTGTCATTTCCCAATCTCTCATATCCCTCCAGTCTTCTGTGACTTATTCAGGCACATGGAACCGGTATGCTCAAGCAGTCCTAAAGTCCCAAGTATTGATATCCTTTGTCGTGCCAATATGGCTTTAGCTATTTTCTGCACAGTCCTGGAACTCTGTAGATCCATTGGGTTCCAGTAGTGGCTGATTGATCCTCCTTGAGCTGTTCTCTAAATCCTCCAGCTTTCCAGCAATCTCTTCCTTTAGCTGTTCTAATTTGACCACTTTTTGTTACAGGGCCCCCACCATTGCAGCTTGCTCTTCAACCTGGCCTTCCATGTCCTCCACTCTCTAGCCCAGCTCACAAACATCACGATGAATCTCATCAATTCTTTCCTGGAGCTCCTCTTTACCTTGAAAGATCTCTGCCTTTATATCTTTAAACCAGGCTTGCACTTCAGTCTGGAATGCTTGTTCATAGCCATCCTTCTGCTGCAGCCAGTCTTCATCAGTAGTAATTGTGGCTTGGGAATACTTGTTTCCTGTCTCACAGGCCATCACCGCCTTCATCTTATCAGGGAGCTGCCACAAGTTTGCTTAGCTGGTGTATACACATTCTTTAAAGTCCATTTATTTTATTTATTTAGCTGTATTTATATACCGCTTTTCACCGGGTCAAAGCGGTGTTACATAGGGGGTGGGGGAATTAAGTACAAGGAGGGGCCATCACCGGGGAGGCAACATTGATGACGGACATAGGACAGACGTTGGACATAGGACAGACGTTGGACATAGGACAGACGTTGGACATAGACAGGTTAGAGTAGCTTTGAGTTAGATGTTCATTGTGGGTGAGATCAGGGGTTTGTGGGTTTTTCGGTGGGATTCGAGTTGAAGTATTTATTTATTTTATTTATTTATTTATTTATTACAGGCTCTTATATACCGCTCTATTCAGCATCAGCGCGGTTCACAATATAACAATAGACCAGAACAACAAACTGTTTGGTTTTACAGAGAACAAGGTCAGAGAACTTGGATAAAACATGGGAAAGGATGGTTTTTAGCTGTTTTCTGAAAGATAATAGGTCGGCATTGTTTCTGAGATAGCTCGGTAGAGAGTTCCATAAGGATGGAGCATAAAGTTCGAAGGCTCGATTGCAGGTCCGTTGCGAGCATTTGGTTCTTTTGTGAGGGATGGTGAGGGAAATGCTGGAGGCTTGTCTAGTAGATCTGCTGTGGGCTGGACGAGCCAGTAGGGTGCGAAGCTGGGTGTCCTGTGTTTGATGGATAGCTTTGTGGGTGAGTAGGATAGCTTTGTATTTTGTCCGTGCTTCAAGGGGGAGAATGTGTAGTTCTTTCAGAATTGGGGTGATATGGTCGGTTTTCTTTGCGCTCTGAATGATTCTCGCAGTGGTGTTTAATGCAGTTCGGAGGGGGTTGGTGTGTGTGGCTGGAAGGCCATGGTAGATTATGTTGCAATAGTCCAGATGTGGGAGTGTCATGGCTTGCATCACTGTTCGGAAGTCTTGATGTTCCAGGAGGGGTCTGAGACGTTGCACTGTTCTTGCCTTATGAAATATAGTTCCGGAGGTTTTAGTGATTTGTTGCTTTAAGGTGAGGGCTTGGTCAATAATAATGCCCAGGTATCTTATCTGTGGTTGTATTTGGATGCTTGTAGTTCCTATGTTGAGGTGTGTGGGTGGTGTTGAAGTCTGGGTCCTTTGTCACTATGAGGGCTTCAGTTTTCTTTGTTGATGGATAGGTTGTTTGTAACCAGTCAGATACTGCGGTGAAGCATGCTGATAGGTGGGTGTTTGTTGGGTTTGTGGTTGTAATGGGGGCGTAGAGCATGATATCGTCAGCATAGATGTGGAAGCTGACGTTGTGGGAGCGTATGACTGTGCAAAGTGGCTGGAGGTAAATATTGAAGAGCATGGTTGATAGTGTGGATCCTTGGGGTACTCCCTGGTGGTGTTGGAATGGGGGGGAGGTTGAGGCGCTGGTGCGGATTAGTTGTTGTCTGTTAGTTAGGTAGGATTGAAACCACTTCAACACGGTGTCCTTGATCCCATGGCTTTTTTTTCCTTAGCTATCATATCTTGCACCTTAAACAGCAACATCACCTCTTTCTATTACACTATTCACAACCTAATTTAGCAGCATCACATCCAGCTAAGCAAGGATAAGCCACAAGACAACTCATGGTATTAATGTACAGAATTGTAGATACTGTAAATAGTTACCCTAGTTGAAATCCAAGTTTTCGCCCCTGTTCGATGTAAAGGCATAACAGGTTTACTTGTAAACCGTGCTGATTTTAAAGAGCGCGGTATATAAAAATAAATAAATAAATAAAAAATAAATTTGGGGCAAAAGGCCGTTCCTGAGCGGTCCTCCGGTTTAGTCCTCCACAGCTGGGTAGTGCACCTCCTCCTGCAGCATGGAGACTGGACCAATCGGAATCTTATCCTCACCGACTGTACGCTGCTGGAACTCCCATCAGCCCCCCAGTGTGTCCAGTCTCCATTCAGCAGGATGACATGTGAGCCCTGGGCTGGGCTCACTTGGGGACTAAATAGACAACACTTAGTTAGTTTGCATCTTTAATTTTGGCTTACTTTGGCTTCTTTTACTTACTTTTTTCAGGTACTGGGCCTTTTTAAAAAAAAAAAAAAAAAAGGAGCACGCTGACAAGGGAGCCAGGCTTAACACTGCCCTTCTGCCACTTTACTGTTCTGTCTCCTTTGATTTCTGCAGCCCGCAGTTCAGATCTCTCCTCCTTGATGGTACAGGGGAGAGATCTGTCAGGCATAGAAACATGCTTGGTGGTGCGAGCCTTGTTCGGTGTCCATCACGCCGGAGCGGAGTGCAGCGGGCAAGTGAGCTTGCAACTTGGAGCGCCGGCGGCATGCTGGCAGAGTGACCTGATCGTCGGGGGTAAGTCTCCAGTTGTGTGAAGGGAGCACTAACCGCCCGACGGGCAGAGAGCAAGAGCATAGCGGCTTAGTCATCCTCTCCGCTGGTGTTTTCGTGCCATTTTTTAATTAGCAGCGGCGGCCATTTTGTTCCCACGCTGTGAATGCTGACTCGGGGGCCTCGCGGTGCGGTTTTTTGCTCAGCGATAAACAGGCAGGGGTCTGGCGAGCAGTTTTTTTTCTCAGTCAACTCTGTGCTAGTTTGGATTTAATTGTTGGAGTTCTGTTGGCAATAAAAAAAAAAAAAAAAGATTGTATGATACATGAGGGGAAAACAGTTATTTCTGAACTCAGTCAGCCAGATTCCACTTCTCTCGTTATTCATGTCTACCCGTCCACGGCTCACGCAGGGGGACGGTGTCGGATACAGGCATTTGCAGAGGCTGCGCTACTGTTTCTTCCAACGTGGAACAACAAATGGAAGACAGAGCAGTTCAAGGCTCCCTAGATTCTGCGGTAAGTGCGGGGGTGGAGCCAGCTTCAGAGACCCCGGTGGCATCTCCCCCGGCTGCGCCTGTGGCATCGGTGGGAGTAATGCCGGGAGGGAGGGCTGAAGCATCCTTGGGGGATTTTTCCCCAGACTTTGTCCTTATTATGCATCAGACCTTTCACTTAGGATGTCTTGGGAAGCTGCCCTTCTCGCTGCCGGCACCTCTGCAGTCCCCCAAAAGGGAGGATGTGAGAGAAGATAACCCTAAGCCTGCCAGGCGACCTCGGGGTGCGGATATGGAGCAGGCGATCCCGGAGTGGCAAGATATGGACGAGACTGAGGTAGATCCTGAAGACCGTGGTGACTAATTAGAAGAGGGGGAGATCCCTGAGCCCAAAGATCAGGCAAGGATCATTCGGGTATTTCGCAAGGATGAACTCTTACCACTCATTACAGAGGCGCTCCAGACGCTCAATCTGGCTACAGCTCGACCGCCGGAGGAAGGAGGGTCTAGAGGATCCCCTCATTCAGGCGGTGCGAGACTCTCAAACGGTGTTCCCGGTTCACAGAGTTGTAGATCAGATGATTCAGACGGAGTGGGATCAACCTGAAGCTGGATTGAAGGGAATCTGGACAATGAACTGGCTATATCCTTTGGCGGATAAAGACAAAGAAGTTTCGGTCACTGTGAGTGGACGTGGCGGTGTCAACAGTGACCAAGAGGACAACTATACCGGTGGAAGGAAGTGCTGCCTTGAAAGACATGCAGGACAGAAAGGTGGATGGTTTATTGAAGCAGGCATTTGAAGCCGATGCTCTATCTTTACAGGCCTCTATTTGTGGTGCCTGGGTGGCAAGAGCCTGCCTGCGGTGGGCCCAGCACTTAAGGCAGGATCCTCGTCTAGATCAGCAAGGTTTGCTGGAGGTGACCCGGTTGGAGTCTGGCTCGGCATATTTGGCGGATGTACACTATGATTTGATCCATGTTTTGGCAAATAGCATGTCATCCTTGGTAGCCGCTTGTAGGTCCATTTGGCTACGGAATTGGGCGGCCGATGGTGCCTCTAAGTCAAGACTGATCAAGCTGCCCTTTAAGGGCAAGTTGTTTGGAGAAGACCTAGATAAGCTGGTGAAGGACTTGGGAGAGTCCAAAGGCGGCAGGCTGCCAGAGGATAAACCTAAGCTGGGCAGATCTTTGCCGGCGGCTCAGTCAATTTCGAGACTTTAGAAGATTTCGTTCTTCCTGCCTCGGAGGATTCCAGCTACAAGATCCCAAGATTTCCAGGGGTTTCGAGGAGCAGGCAGAGGTTTCGTGGCAGCCTCTTCCTCCTCCTCCTCCTCCTCCTCTTCCTTTAGCCGAAAGCCACAATGAAACGCGGCAGACCCAGGAAGGAAGTCAATTGATAGGAGGTCGGCTTCGGGGTTTTCTTCCTGCCTGGGTCCAAATAACGTCAGATCAGTGGGTGTTGGAGATAATTCAAGAAGGTTATGCGCTAGAGATGGCTTGTCCGATCCAAGACTCCTTTGTCCTATCGCCCAGCAAAGGACAGCAAAAAGCTCTGGCGATCCGTATGACGTTGGCTCGGTTTTTGAGCTTGGGAGCTATAGTTCCAGTCCCTATGTCTGACCTCGGCGGATGTCGTTACTCCATTTATTTCGTGGTCCCAAAGAAAGACAGGTCTCTCCGTCCTATTCTCGATCTCAAAGGAGTGAATCGTTGTCTATGGGTGCCTCATTTCCACATGGAAACCCTGAAATCCGTCATAGTGGTGGTTCAAAGGGAGTTTAACGCGTCTCAATCTCACGGAAGCCTACTTGCACATTCCGATCAGAGCGGCCCATCTAAAGTTCCTCAGGTTTGCGTTCCCATGGGATCATTATCGGTTCCAAGCATTACCGTTCGGGTTCACTACGGCCCCAAGCACCTTCACCAAGGTCATGGTGGTGGTAGCGGTGGCGTTGCGAAAGGAGGGTGTTCTAGTCCACCCTTATCTCGATGATTGATTGGTTAATCCGGGCGAAGTCCAAGGTCGAGAGTTTGCAAGCCACAGACAGAGTTGTTCAGCTTCTGCAGAGTCTCGGCTGGGTAATCAACGCAAAGAAGTGTCAATTGATTCCATCTCAGACGCTCGACTATCTAGGAGTACGTTTCGACACTTTGACAGGCTTGGTATTCTTGCCAAATTGCCGTGCGCAGGCCTTGCGTCAGCTCATATGCAGGTTCTTGGACATCCCGGCGCCATCTGCATGGTGGTACCTTCGGCTGCTGGGAACCATGGCAGCAACTCTGGAAGTGATTCCGTGGGCCAGATATCATATGAGACCGTTGCAAAGGATGCTGCTGTGGCGCTGGTCGAACCAATTGGATTCACTGAACAAGCGTCTTCCCTGCCCGATGAGAGTCCGTCAATCTCTACAGTGGTGGCTGGCCACAAAGTCCTTGCAGGCGGGCATGCCCCTGGAACAACCAGTTTTTGGCTACCTTTAATGACGGATGCGAGCCTGGCAGGGTGGGGAACCCATTGTGAGGGTCGATTCGCTCAAGGGACCTGGTCTGCCCAGGAAGCCTCTTGGTCGATCAACAGCCTCAAACTCCTGGCGGTGTTTCGAGCGCTTCAGGCGTTCGAGAGTTCAGTGAAGGGTCGAGCGGTGCGAGTGCTATCAGACAAATCAGCAGTGGTGGCGTACCTCAACTGGCAGGGCGGAACGGGGAGTGTAGCCATGGAGGAGGAAGCAGACAGGTTGTTTGAGTGGTTAGAACCTCACCTGCTGGCCATCTCGGCAGCGCACATTGTGGGGAAGGACAACATGATGGCAGATTTTCTCAGCAGAGTGTGGGTGGACGCCAGAGAAGGGGAGCTTCATCCGCAGCTATTCGTGCAAATTGTCCGCAGATGGGGGGCCGCCTGTCATGGACCTCATGGCGACCTTTCAGTCGGCAAAAACAAGTCGGTTTTTCAGCAGGCGGAGGGAAAGGATGTCCGAAGGCATCGACGCGCTCATTCAGCCCTGGCCGGAGTCCGGGCTTCTTTGTGTTCCCTCCATGGGCTCTTATTGGGCGAGTGGTGCAACGCATCGAAGTGCACCGTGGAGTAGTTCTATTATTGGCCCCGGATTGGCCCAGATGCCTGTGGTATGCGGATCTAGTTCGGAGAGCCGTGGAGGCTCCCGCCTTCAGTGGATCTGTTGATTCAGGGGCCCCTGCGATGCCCCAAGTGGATTGGTTCTCCCTTATGGTATGGCCATTGAAAGGGCACGGTTGAAAAAGAAGGGTTACTCGTCAGCGGTCATTGCTACGCTCCTTTGGGCAAGGAAACCATCTACTTCTCTTGCATACGTGTGCATGTGGCGAATATTTGAGGACTGGTGCTCCAGGTGACCTATTCGAGCATCAACTGCTTCTGTTCCAGTGATACTTAGTTTCTTGCAGGACAGTTTTGACAAAGGGTTAGCTGCCAGTTGATTGAAGGTTCAGCTGGCAGCTCTCGCGTGTTACCGGGACAAGATTTAGGGGATTCCTCTGGGTTCGCACACGGATGTGCAGCGTTTCCTTAAGGCGGTTTTCCGACTTCGGCCTTCGAAGTGTGTCGATGCCTCCGTAGGACTTGAATCTAGTTTTACAAGCATTGGTTAAAAAACCGTTTGAGCCCCTCAACCAGGCGTCCGCTAAGGATTTGACGTTGAAGACAGTGTTCCTAGTGGCCATCTGTTTGGCGAGGCGAATTTCGGAGTTACAGGCGCTGTCATGCAGGGAGCCGTTATCTTTTTCTGGAGACAGGGTGATCTTACGGACGGTACCATCATTTTTGCCTAAAGTGGTCTCTCCGTTTCACGTGAATCAATCTGTCTTTCTTCCAATATTTAACTCTAGGTCGGAACAGGCCGGGGGCCGGAGCTTGCATCGTCTGGATGTTCGACAGGTGTTGCGCCGGGACCTAAATGTTTTGGAAGCCTACCGCAAATCATACTGCCTATTCGTGCTCTTTGGCGGTGTGCGGAAGGGAGAAGCGACGGCGAAGGCTTCCATTTTCAGATGGGTCAAGGAAGCAATTACGTCAGCATATATTTTGTAAGGGCGTCCAGTTCCGGTAGGATTGCGGGCGCACTCTACTAGAGCACAGGCGATGTCATGGGCGGAGCATAGCTTAGTTCCGCCAGCGGAAATTTGCAGGGCGGCTACCTGGTCGTCTCTGCATGCGTTCAGCAAACACTACCGGCTTGATGTTTTAGCAGCTCGGGATTCCAGGTTTGGATCAGCGGTTTTGCTCACCGGTTGGAAAGGTCTCTCCCAGTGATAACTGCTGTTACATCCCACCTGTGGAGGACTAAACTGGAGGACCGCTCAGGAAATGGAAATTACACTTACCTGGTAATTGTGGTTTCTGAAGGGACTACAGTTTTTAGTCCTCATTCCCACCCGGGAGAAATGTCTGTCTGGAGGGCGTGGCGACTACTGAAAGAGAGGGTTCCAATAAACAAAACACTTTGATTCAAGATGGAACCTCTGACTAGAGCCATTCCTACTTTCATTTTCTGTTTTCTCTCTTTGTTCTTCTGTCACTACCACTTTGAGGTTCTGGGGCAGACGCAATGTGTAGAATTCTGGCTTCCTCGTTGGGTGGGAGGGGGTCAGATACATTGTTCAGGTTCAGGAGTTACGTTTATAGTTAATTAGTTTTTCTTTCTCATGTGTTGCTGCTTTAAGTCTGCTTTGTCAATAGTTCACTGGGGGGCTGATGGGAGCTCCAGCAGCATACAGTCGGTGAGGATAAGATTCTGATTGGTCCAGTCTCCATGCTGCAGGAGGAGGTGCACTACCCAGCTGTGGAGGACTAAACTGTAGTCTCTTCAGGAACCACAATTACCAGGTAAGTGTAATTTCCATTTACTTTTGCTTCCTACTGTGGCCGGGTGTAAGCTTAATTTATTCCAGTCCTCGCTTAAGTAGTGGGTTCAGGCAGCCATATTGGATTGTGATGTCTGTCTCCTTTCTCCTATCTTTCCATCACCCACTCCCTGTTCATATCTTCTGTTCCCAACAGTGGTCACCTCTCAATCCCTCTACTCTTGAATCTCTCAACCCTCCCCCCTTCCATTCCTAGCAATTTTAAACCCCACCATTTGCTGCTGCTGCTGCTCCCCCCCCCCTCCCCCCATGCCTTTACCTACTGGAGCTCCCTAGGTCTCCCTCATCCCTCCCTCACCTTGCAGTTTTTCTTCCCTGATTGCATAGCTGTCTGTGAAATTGAGCTGTGTGGTGCAGGAACTCCCCACTGGTTTCAGGTATGAGTTTTCTTGAGACAAGCACAGGAATCTTGCACCATGTGGTTTAAATTGGCCAAGAGCTGCATGATGCAGATTAAAGGCCTTATGTACTAAAGTGTAAAGTGACCTTTCAAAAGTGCGCTATGTTTGAAAAATAACACAACTAGAAATACACAAGTGTCAGTTCAGTAATGGCGTGCTGTTTTTCATGCAAAGTGCAGGTTTTTTATAGTGTCGCTTATTGTCATAAACTTAAACACAGTCTGCTTCACTTAAACATTTGCATTAACTTTACATTAATGGGCTACTGTGGTGCACTGAGCTCCTTTGGATGATTATGCAAGAATAACTACAGCTCTTGGCAGGGACTTTTAATTGAACTTGTAAACTGCCTTTAGTTAAAATTGGAAAGTGATCAAGAGAAAAAAATACTTTTAAGGGTATGATTTTTAATAGTGCCTAGTGTGTGGGCTGTCATGTTTCTGAAAATGTTCAATGTGTTAAAAATGATGGTCCTTTTATTCAACAAGGCCAATTGGTCATACAGGTGGCATTCCTAGGTCCAGGGAAAGAGTGAAGACTGGTACCTTCTATCCAAAAGCCACATGAACTGATCACTATGAAGGAATCAGCATCTGCGTTCTTCCTTCCCTTTCCCTACTGGGGTAAAAGGTTACCTTTGCCACCCAAGATTGTCTAGGGAGGGGATGGGTGTGGCAGTGGGGGTATGGGCAGAGGAGATTAAGTACAACTCTCAAGTAATGGCTGGAAGCTGGCTAATTCTGTGAAGAAATACATTTTGTGTGTTGTGCAGCATTCACTTTTTTCCATGCACTACATTTATTTGATTCTGTTTATCTTGCAGAAAGCCTGTGCCTTTAATACTGGATCAAGATTATGTTAATTTGAAAAATCAAATTATAAAAGCAGAAAGGAGAGTTCTAAAGGAGCTGGGTTTCTGTGTCCATGTAAAGCACCCTCACAAGGTAGGTATGCACAACAGTGTATTGGCAGTTACTTCAGCAAATGGCTACACTTGGCGGAAGCTAATGAAGTTAACTTTCATGCAGCTGTTAGCAGAACATTTTGTATCCCTTTTTCTTTGTGTGAGAATTTCAGCAGTTGATATATGTAAAATTCCCTCACATGCATGTTCAAATTTTGCTTTAAAAAAAAAGCAGTGTAGGAAATTGCAGGATGACTTTGCAAGACTTAGAAACCTGGGCATCTAAATTGCAGATGAAATTTGTGTAGAACTATAAAATGAGGCACAGTGGAATAAAAATAATCCCAACAATGGTGGTCATTTTTCAAAGGACTTTTGCATGTAAAAATGATTTACTGCAGAAATGGCCTTTTTTGAAAATTACCTTTCTGTTAAGTGTGTACAATGCATGTATAATGGTGTGCTAGGACGAGGGAGTCTGGGTAGGTAAGATTTTGTATGCATACATATCAGTTTTGAAAAGTGTGCTTGTAAATTTAATTTTTCAAATCAAACTTAAATGTGTAAGTTAGGCACTGTATGGGGTATTAATTCCCTCTTCGATGGACACAATTCTGGGTTACCTCTAGGCAAGAAATGTGGTAAAGAAATGGAGAATAACAGCTATATAGATATTTGTAGTTTTGTCATCTCATCTAAAAAAAAAAAAGAGCAGAACAAGTGAGATACAAAGAAAAGCAAAAAAATATGGAATAGCTCCTTTTTATTTGTAAAGATTAAACATGCTAGTATTCATCTTGAAGAAGCAAGCATATAAAAGGTTTATCAAATTCTGGGTGGTGTGAAATAGAGAGCAGTTATGTATGCTCTCAAATAGGAGTAGACAAGTTTTCCTGGAGTATAAACTAGTAGCAGGTTTATGAAAGTGTTACATTTGTTATGCTGCTGTGTTTTAAAGGAAGTTTGGACAAGTTTTCTGGAGGACAGATCTGTTAGCAGTTAATAGCCAGGTAGATTTAAGAATCATAAGCTCTGCTTGGAATAGGTTTCCTCCTTTAGGATAGCTGAGTACTACCTAGAGACTGAGGTTTGCACTGGGCTGTGTGAGACAGTGGTCTCGCAGGATAATGAACTTGGTGAGACAGTGATCTGCTGATACTTAAAGTAGGTAATGCCCTGTTGAGCAAATAGGCATTTTAAACCAAAGAGCTATATGCATTTTTTTATATTGTTAGAATATTTTTAAGCTAATTTCCCTTTGCATGGTATTTGAATAGTTGGTGTGGGGGGTTATTGGTTTTGGCTGATCTCACATCCGGGGTAGGGAAGTATGCTAGTCTTTTAATAATATAAATAGTTTATGGATTTTAGTGTTAATTTTCAAAAAGGGTTGGTTCCTGAAGGGCAGTCCCTATCTGCCAGGGGGATACTGTGTTCCATTCTTTGTTTAAATCTCAATTCAGTCAGCCAGCTGTGACACATTCTCTGGATCTTAAAGGCTGAAATGTCTAAAAGGTCATGATTGCACTCTGCAAAACAGTAATGGTTTTATATTTCAGCAGGTGTGCCATGGTTGCCCAGTTTACATACCCACATCTAGAAATTCTTGACAATAACCATCTAACTCATATTTTCCAGATAATCGTTATGTACCTTCAGGTGTTAGAATGTGAACGTAATCAACACCTGGTCCAGACTGCATGGTAAGTTGATTGTTCTCTTGTTTTTAGAAACCAGCAAGGGCAGTGGCAGAGAGGTTGGCAGGCCCTCCAGTCATCAGTGGCACCAATGGCATGGACTCCACTGGTGCCTGGAGCTCTGCCTCCTGCACGGTATTTCTCATCTGTTGAAACGTGTGTGTTCAATTAAGATGGTAAGAAAACAAGACTTTGTGTAAGGTGCTGGACCCTCACAATAAACTGTTCCATTCTTGTGGGGGTTGCAATCAATGATGTACATGGTTAATAACATGGATTGTATTCCATTGTGTGTTCTCTCCATTTGCTCAGCCTACAGGAGGGACTTAGTTGCATCAAGACCCTCTGTAGATGCTGGCACAGTTGCAATATGTTAGTAATGCTTCATTCCTTGCCTCGTCTGCATGGTTATGTTCATCTTGGCACAAGGCTACATTTCACATCTTTTACTCCTATTGCTGTTTATGGGGCTCGTCTGTATGACTGTACTTTAAACTGTTTTATGTATGGGGGATGTAAAAGTATGGAGGGTGTTTTCTGCTGACTAAATTGTCTGGATCTGTTACATAAATGATGGAGAACCAATTTTAACTTTTTCTTTTCTGTACTCTTTTGATCAAAGGGTAGCCTGTGATGGTAAGTGACTAAGCCATCTCCTCTGCTGTCCAAGCGCTTTGGTGCAGGGATAGCGGCCGTCTTCTGTCAATCCAATGCAGGCTCTCCAGAGAGAAGGCTGACTCTCTAGACAGGTGGTATATACTGTATGTGATAGAGTAACTGGCCTACTTCTGGTTAACTTAATAACTTGCTTATTTTGTCAATTTCTATCTAATTGTACTTTTTTAAAATTCATAAACTGAAAATATGGATCTGTAGAAATTGTAGACTTAAGATGCAGTATTGATTATTGTAAAGCCACTCTTAAGATGCAAAGATTTGTATTAGTTGTAAAAGTTATGTATATCCCTGGCTGTCTAGGTCATGTGTAAGCGTTTAGCATGTTTTATTTGTTACATAGGTATAAATTACATAATGCTGGTAGGTGCACAATAATGTGATGGTGCAAGTTTTATAACAGTTTGACATTTTACAGTATTTTGCTATATTTATACAGTTGTGGTCACCATTATTGGTAGCTTTTGCAGTTCAACCCTTTAATGTCCATTCCAATTCATCGTGCTAGACCAGTCCAGGCAAGTGGGTTATATCCCCTTGCCAGCAGATGTTGGAGACAGAAGTACCAGAAGCTTTATAGACCACACTCCGGTACATACAGTGATTTCCCTAAGGGTCGCCTTCAGTATTTCTCTCCAGCAGATGATGGTTGCATCTTTCAGGCTCCTGGCTATTCATCTTCTGTGAGGGCTGCCAGGGTACGTTAGCCTGTAGGATAGACTTTTAGGCACACTCAGGGTTGCATTCCCACAGCTCCCAAAGTTTTCACGCATCCATTGGGTTGAGCACCTGATTAAGAGAATCAGACTTGCTGCCTATTCTGACAGGAGGACAGGCTTCTGATAAGGAGGATCAGTGTAGCCTGCACGGACAGGGGGCACAGCCTTTGTCTCCTGAATTGGCAGGCTGATTTAGACCACTTTTTAAACTTTCTTTAAATAAAAAAAAAAATTATTTTGATTACATTACATTGCATTCAACCTGTTGCACTGCTCAGCATTTGGATGTCACAGTGAGTAATTGGCTCCTTCGCGCCCCTGCCCTGCGTATCGGGACTGCTCCGCTTTACCGTCTAGTAGCAAATTTAGTACCGGGACACTTCTGCTTCTTCACACTTTTTTTTTTTTTTTTCCCTGCCTGCCAGGAAAGCTGCGCTTGTTGTGGTGGCCATTTTCTCTTCCTTCATGCCACATCGGCTGTTCTCCTCACCAGCTCTCTTCAGCTCAGCCTCTACAGTATCATTTTGGGGGGGGGGGGCTTCCTGGGGCTATCATGGCCTAACGTCCATTGCCACACAGAGGGAGCGGAGATAGACAGTTTGGCAGATATTTTACATCCTTGGCAGCCATTTTATAGCCACATGGTGTTCACAGGCTTTTTAAAGGGATGCCTTCCTTACTCCTGCTGGCTTGCTTGTGGCTGCAAGTGGAGATATTTGGTTGAGTGCAGCCTGTGCCTCACATCCGGGAGAAACCTTGGCTGTTCCTTTAATCACAATGGCGGCTTCTGCTCCCTCAAGCACCATGGCTCTGCAGGAGGTCTCAAAAGGTCCATCGTCGCCTTCCCTTACTCCTGCTCCTGTTCTCGCCTTAGTGGCAGTCCCGAATCTCTCTTCTCCACCTAGATTTCTGCCACAACTCTCTGGGATGGATGACTCGCTTACCCATACCTTCAGCATCCGACTCGAATCAGTTCATGGCCCTTTTTAAAAAGGCCTGGGAGCTTTGGAGGACTAACCCAGTTTCACCTCAGGTGTCTGCATCCAGGACGCCGTCCTCCCGTAAACGTCCTAAACAAGCTCAGCGGGTCACGGATAAGGAGCGGCTCCCAGGGCCAGCCATTCTGCCCTTCAGGATGACCCTGACCAACACTTGGGGGATGACTGCCTTGATTTTCCGACCGCAAGGATTTGCTCCGATTCCCTGGACCAACAAACAGAAACCAACAAATCTAAGGTGGACCCTATCCTGGTGGGGATATGTCAGTCCTCACAGGCATTTCCCTTTCCCTTGGAACTCCAACAGATGGTTCTGCTGGAATGGGATGCTCCAAAGGCCATGTGGTGATCGGCAAGGCATCTGGGCCGTCGCTATGCCTGGTCCCCCCGCAGATCTTGAAAAGTGGCTACGCTACCCTACAGTTGATGTGCTCGTCATGGGCCGTGACGAAGCATACCACAATCCTAGTAGAAGGTGGAGTGGTGCTAAGGGATCAGCATGACTAAGGTGGGAGGGTGTTTTTGAAGACTGCCTTTTCCACCTCTTCCCTTGCCTTGCAGGCTTTGGCATGCGTGGGCTTATCTGCTTGAGCTCTGCTCCATTGGATACCGCTTTTGCACGACACCCAGGTCTCAGTGCATTTTGGAGTCTGTGCCTGACTTCCTTGCTGATGCTCTTTATGACCTGTTGTGGTTGGCAGCACGTTCCATAGCAGCTGCCATTGTGGTGTGGCTGTGGCTCTGACTCTGGTACCGGTCTGCCTATATGGCGTCTAAGGGTCATCTTGTAAAGCTTCCTTTCAAAGGTAAACTTCTCTTTGGTGAGGATCTGGAATACCTAGTAAAGAATCTGGATGAAGTTAAGCCTCAGTGTCTCCCAGAGGACAAACTGAGGTCTACCTCGCGGCACTCTGGCTCTTCCACATTCCCCCTCCTCAGTCTGGTCCCATTTTCGTAACTTTAAGTGTTTTTGTCCACAAAAGTCCACTGCCTTGAGCTACAACAGATTACACTTCAAAGGCACAACCCTTTTGCAGACTGCGCAGAAATAAGGACAGTTACTCATCCAGCAAATTCACTGGTTCTGCCCGTGTTTTGCACGGATGCCATCGAGCCCCATTCTGGAATGCCGCCGATAGGCAGGTGCCTGACCCTTTTTTTCCCCCAAGAGTGGGCTTGCATCACTTTCAATCGCTGGGTCTTAAATATCATTCAACATGTCTGTGCCCTTGAATGCGCTATTCCAATTGCAGACGTCTTTCTGGTTTCCCCTTGCAGCTCCTGCCAGAAATGGTCAGCCGTGCAAAACACTCTCCTGCGCCTGCCCTAACTGCAAGCCATTTGTCCTGTATCTCAAGCAGAAAAGGGCTCGGGCCGCTATTCCATCTATTTTGTAGTGCCCAAAAAGGATGTCTCCTGGCGCCCCATTTTGGATCTCCAAGGAGTCAATTGGTCGCCCCGGTTCCCTTGGTTTTGCATGGAAACGCTCTGCTCTGTTATCCCAAGCTGTACATCAAGGAGAGTTGCTGACCACCTCAGATCTAGCCAAGGCCTACGATGTGCCTATTTATGTGGAGCATCTGCGTTAACTGCATTTTGCTGTGCTAGGCCAACATTTCCAGTTCTGCACACTACCCTTCAGATTGGCCACTGCACCTTGCACCTTCTCTGAGTTATGGTTGTCATGGCAGCCGCTCTACTACCACCAAGGAATTCGCGTCCACCCCTACCTGCGCGATCAGCTTATTTGGGCCAATGCACTTGCTGCAGTCTCCATGGTAGTCAACTTCTTTGAGAGGCTGGGGTGGGTCATCAATCCTGCAGAGAGTTGTTGACTCTCCTCTCAATCCTTGGGAGTTTCTCAGGGCATGGATCTACACCAGGCTGGGAAGGATCTTCCTCAGTCAGGGATTGCTTTCACAAGTTCTCCAGTCTGCTCAGTGCCTTCCTTATGTGGATCCGCTCTCGAGTGTGGAACTATCTCCAGATCCTTGGAAACATGGCAGCCACATTTGAAATAGTCCCGTGGGCGCAGGCACACATGTCCTCTACAGCACTCACTCCTCTCACGCTGGTTCCTAGTGTCGCGGGAGTTTCAGGTTCAGCTCTCACAATCGCTTTGTCACAGCCTTCGACGGTGACTGGCTCCAGCCACTTTTCTCAAGGGTCTCCCCTTAGAGCACCCACCCTGGGTCGTGATGACAACTGACACCAGCCTCTCCTTTTGGTGGGCCCCACTGCTTAGACCACAACACGCAAGGTTCCTGGACACCTCGAGAGGTCAAGTGGAGCATCAACAGACTCTAAGCATAGGTTGTGTGCCTAGCTCTCCTAACCTTTTCATTGCTTCTCCATATACTCTGCGACAATTCATCATAGAAACATAGAAACATGATGACAGAAAAAGACCACATGGCCTATCTAGTCTGTCCTTCCATAACAACAACTACAACAGTCCACTTTTTACCTTTAGAGATCCTCATCAACTGTGTCCTACCTCAACAGGCAAGGGGGAACCAAATCGTCAGGGGTGGCGAAGGAGATGACTCTCCTCTTTTGCTTGGGTGGAAAAACACCTACTCGTGATCTCAGCTCAGCACATTGCAGACTTCAGTGTCAAGGCTGATTTCCTCAGTCGCCATGCCCTTGGCCCCCGGCGAGTGGGAACTCGCGCCTTGGGCTTTTCAGCAGATACTACTCCAGTGGGGACTTCTGCCCATCGACCTGATGGCAACTTCTGCCCTTGCCAAAGATCCCTTCAGTCGCAAAGTGCTTCTCCGTCTCTCCCCCCCCCCCCCCCATCCCCTTGGAAATGGTCTGCTGCGCATCGACGCACATCTGGGCCCAATGATTCTGATAGCTCCTGATTGGCCTCATTGCCCGTGATATGCCAACCAAGTGTGCCTCCTATTGGACTTTCCTCTGACCCTCGATTGTGCAGGGGCCTTCTCCACCAGAGTCCGGTCTGCATGGATGATCTGACTCCCTACTCGCTTTTGGCTTGGCTCTTGAGAGGCAGTGGCTAGTATGTAAGGGCTACTCCACAATGGTTGTCAAGATCCTCCTTAAAGCATGGCAGCTATTCACCACCTTAGCAGTCTGGTGCCTTTGAGGCCTGGTGTTCACAACACGATTTATTGCTATGGCACGTGTAGGTCCACGATCTCTTGGCCTTTTTGCAAGATGGCTATGACAGAGGTCTTGCCGTGAACTCCCTGCAGGTACAGGTGACTGCGCTCCCCTGCTTTCGGGGGCGGGTTGCTCAATTGTCTCTCATTCTGATGTTAGCCGTTTTCTCCAGGGAGTATGCTCCTTACGCTCCCCCCTACTTCTCATTGTGCCACCTTGGGACCTTTCTCTTGTCCTGACACCTCATGAAGCCTCCCTTTGAGCCTCTCAAAGGACATTACTCTTCAGGATCTGTCTCTGAAGATAGCATGCCTCGTTGCAATCACGTTTGCACGGTGGGTTTCTGAGCTCCAAGCTCTTTTCTGCCAGGACTCATTTCCATCCTCCTTGCCCGAAGAAGTCTCCATTTGTGCACTACCATCCTTTCTGCTGAAAGTACTTTCAGCCTTCCATCTCAGTCAGGCCATTTTGCTCCATCCTCTTCTAAAGAGCAAAGTTCAGGGAGCGATTGAGGCCTCAGAGCAGCAGACGTCAGCAGTCTCCTTTGGCGTTACCTCAAGATGACTAATTCATTCCGAAAGTCGGACAATCTTTGCCCTCTATGCAGGGACTCACCAGGGTCTTGCAGCGTCCAAATCTACTATTGCGAGATGGATTAGGCGCACTATAGATTCTGCTTACATTCTGCGCAACAAGCCCATCCCTCTTGGGCTATACGGGTTCATTCTACCCATGCACAGGCTACGTCCTGGGCAGAGCAATCGCATAATGAGCAGCTATCTGGTCCCCCATTTCCACCTTTACATGCCATTACCACCTTAATCTTCAGGCGAGAGATGCAGTGTGGTTTGGAGCATGGGTTGTAACGCTGCTGACATTTCCCACCTTAGGGTGGGATAGCTATGGCACTGCCCACTTGTCTGGACTGGTCTAGCAGGATGAATTGGAAGAAGTTTTACTTACCGTTTCCTTTCCTGGAATCCTGCTAGACTAATCCACGACCCATCGTTAGCTGTTTCTTAAGAGTCTTACTATTCGGCTGCAGACTGGTTATGCTAGTTCGCATGGCAGACTGTTTGGCAGCAGAACTTACGAGCTTTGTATATTGTATTATTGCACTTGTTTATCATTAATCAGGTTCAGGTCTATCTGCTCCTTTTCCAGGAGTATACTGAAGACAGCCCCTAGGGTAATCACTATATGTACTGGGGCAGGGTCTGTAAAGCTTTTGGTACTTGTGTCTCCAACATCTGCTGGAAGGGGATGTTGGAGAGACAACACTTGTCTAGACTGGTCTAGCAGGATTCTAGGAAAGGAAATTAATGGTAAGTGACATTTTTCCATATCTTTAAAAAAAAAAAAAAAAAAAAAAAAGTGGCCAGTAAAATGGCTTTGGACTATATATGCGCACACATTTGACACACAAAAGAATCAAACAAGAGCAATTAAAGGAAATGGTATAAAAACTGGGACGTTGCCAGGACATGAGTATTTATTACAGAAAAAAGGTGAACCTCCCAAAAATCAGGCAGTAAAAAGTGCAAAATTGTCTGAGATCCTGTCAAGAGAGGGGGAAACCCACTCCAGAAACAGAACCTCCTTTTTAATTACTTTTCTATCAAGGAACACTCTCTCTCTAAAAATCACTTATCTTGTGAAGCGCATAACAGAGCAGACCGTTTGCAGTCTTCGCACATGACGTGTTAAGTTTTGAGCTACAATCAAAGGACTGCGGACGGTCTGCTCTGTTATGTGCTTCACAAGATAAGTGATTTTTAGAGAGTGCTCCTTGATAAAGTAATTTAAAAAGGAGGCTCTGTTCCTTTACGTCCCTCTAGTCCAGTCCCGGTACCATAGAGTTGTCAACCTCCACCAGCAGCTTTGAAGACTGAAAAAAGACATCACCTTGATGTCACTGGTATAAATGGGCAAAGACCGCCCCCTTCCACCAGTATTTCAGTCTCCAAGCAGCTAGAGAGAGGCTGAGCCTGGGACTGGGCTCAGTTTAGGCAAATGGGCAGAGCTAGTTGATTATTTTAGTTTAATTTGGTTTAATTTCATTTACTGGATTTGATTTAATTTGGTTTGTTCTCTGCTTACCTTTCTAGCTGGAGAGCTGCTGCAGGATGGAGTCCTACTTGTTGGCTGTTGGACTCTCGGTGCCTGTTTCCCCGTTGTACAAACGAGCAGCAGCCGGCAGAATTTTGGGGCCTCCCTGTTCCCGAACCCGCAGAGAAGGGTGAGGAACAGGTTGAAGGCAGCACCAGTCCCGCTGAGGCGGTAAGAGCAGTGCCGGAGCCGAAGCTGTGGCAAGGCTGAGCTCCGGCGCCGGGGTTTCCCTTCCCAGGTTCGGGGTTAATTTCCCCTTGGTTTGAGGAGTGCGAGGTAGGCCGGGGGGGCTGGGTTAGGCTTCTCCTCGGTTTGCCGGCCCGTTTCGCGGGGGATTAGAGGCGCCACGTGTCTCAGGGCGGGAAGCTCGGGGACGGCGGCCATTTTGTGAGCCGCGGTGTTTTTATTTTCAGTTTTGGTTCCTTATTTCTTTGTGGCGGTTTCTGCTCCTTTATTCTTTTCCTGGGCAGTTAGAGGCCGGGTTGCCTCGGGGGCCTTAGATTTATAAAAAAAAAAAAATAAACGGGAAGGGTCATATCGCAACAGATAACTGTAAGTGGGACTGAGGTAGCAGCTCCAGGTGCTACTTCCAGCTGCGGAGATGCCTACCAGGCCGCGTTGCTTGGTGTGTGGTATCAGGCGCGGTGAGATGTTACCTGAGGGAGTGTGTAGCACCTGTACCATGGGGGCAGCGCTCCAGGATAATCTGCGGGAAGGGTCCTCTCGGGATCCAGTGGAAACTCCTCCAGAGGTGGGGGAGGTCCTGCCTCCAGTCCGGTCCTCGGTCTTGGCTCCCGCGGAACCGGTAGCTGGGCCGTCCTCTGCTGCAGACCCTGGCCGGCAGCTAGAGGGGGGGCCAGGGAACCAGCACTCCAGGAATTCCGCAGGATTTCTTTGCCCTTTTTGCAGCAGGCCTTGGCCTTGCTGCAGCCGTTGGCTGCTCCTCACCAAGGGTCGCGGGGGCAAAAACGGCCACGGCCGGAGGAGGAGTCGGCTCCAGTGAAAAGGGGCAAGGTAATGTTAGAAGACAGTCCCCCTTCAGGGGGGGACGAGGATGGCAGGGAGTTGGGGGGGACGAGGATGGCAGGGAGTTGGAAGCGGAGGACTCGGAGGAGGAATTAGAGTTAGGAGAGTTGCCGGACACTGAGCAAGAAAGTAGAGTGGTCCGGGTGTTCAGGCAGGAGGAGCTCCCAGAGCTGATTTCTGAGACGCTAAAGACACTAAATATGCCCTCCGTGGAGCCTCAAGCGGACGAAGCGTTGGAGGATCCGCTGTTGCAGGCAGTGCGGACGTCCCAGAAGGTGTTTCCTGTGCATAGGGTATTTAGGAATATGATTTAGGAGGAATGGGACTTGCCGGAAGCGGCCCTTCGTGGGGCCAGGTCTTTGGCTCGGCTTTATCCGCTTTCGGACCAGGACAGGGAGCTCTTTCGATCTCCGAAGGTGGATGCGGCGGCATCGGCTGTCACTAAGAAGACGATGATCCCGACTGAGGGTGCCGCGGCATTGAAGGATATGCAAGACAAAGTTGGATTCTTTGCTGAAGCAGGTGTTCGATGTTTCGGCCCTCTCCTTACAGGCCTCCATAGCGGGGGCTTGGGTGGCAAGGGGCTGTTTGTGCTGGTCTCAGATTGCAAGTGGAGCAGGGGGAGGAGGTTGCGCGGCTGGAGTCGGGCACCGCTTATCTAGCGGATATTCATTACGATCTCATCCGGGGCTTGGCTAAGAGCATGGCTTCGGTGGTGACTGCGCGACGGTACCTTTGGTTGCGTAACTGGTCGGCGGACGGGTCCTCTAAGGCCCACCTCAGCAAACTTCCCTTCCTTAGCGTCCCTCTAGTCCAGTCCCGGAACCATAGAGTTGTCAACCTCCTCCAGCAGCCTTGGAGACTGAAATACATCATCGCTTTGCTGGCACCAGTATAAGTAGGCAAGGACCGCCCCCTCTCACCAGTACTTTCAGTCTCCAAGCAGCTTGGAGGTTCTGAGCCCAGGGCTGCGCTCAGTGAGAACAAATAAGCAGAGCTTGGATTTTTGAAATTTACTCCTTTTGGTTTATTTTCCCTGTTTGATTTGGTTACTTCGTTTTCTTTTATGTCAGATCTGCTGCTGCTGTTAGGGTTCCTGTGTCTGTGGACCTTCATTTTTTGTTTCTAAAAGATCAGGGAGTTCTTCCCCCTCCCTCTCTGCATTGCCCCAGCGTCTAAACGAGCACAGGGGAGACAGTGCTGATCCGTGGGCTCCCTGCTCCCGAACCCGCGTTGAAGGGGTGAGGAGCAGGTGGAAGGCGGGCAGTTGCAGCAGCAGCAGCGATACAGGGGCTGAAATGCCTGAGAAGGTTGTGCCCAGATCAATCTGAGCTGAAGCCGTTAAAAAGACTGTGCTCCGGTGTCCTGTTGGCTCCTTTCCCTCACTCCCTTCCCCCTCCCCTTCCCCCCCGGGATCGGCGGCGGTAGTAAGTAACCAAGCAGATCTGCTTTGGGGAGCTGGTTTAAAATGGGAGGGGAAGCGGCTTCGTGGCGGCTCCCGGGGTTGCAGGGTGCTCGGGGCCTTGCCGCGGGGGGGTGAGAGAGTGTGCTTTTTTGAGCGGGAATGCTGGCAGTGGCCATTTTGAGGGCCGTGTTTTCACCGGCAGGATTTATTTGTTTTGGTAGACAGCCTTGCTCCTGGGCTCCCTTGGGGGGAGCAGATAAGGAGCATTTAGTGTGCAAATTCTAGTCTGATTTTGATTTTTGCCTTTAATTTACTTTAACTTTATTTTTGATTCAGTTGCCTTGGATTAATTGGCAACCGGGGATTAGTTCCTTTGGTTAGGAGCAAATATCCTTATTTACAGTGGTTTTAAATTTGAGCCGGCCTCTTTAAGTTTGTAGCAGCTCTCACCTTCCCCCCTCAATTATTTTTTGCTTGATGCAGGCCTTTGCTGGTGCAGATCTCTCTCCCTTGACTACGGGAGAAAGCTCCGGGACCCGTACATCCACACTGCAGCTGTGTGAGACGGAGCCTCTCCGTTGCGGGATTTAATTTACACGGTGGAACCGGCTGAGCGATCCTCTCGGAGCACTTTAAGGTGGTAGGAGCTGGCAGGGTGGCTTTCTGCCCTGCAGGTAAGGCCTTCGGGCTCTGTCTGCTGAGGCCTCCTTTTTTGGGGCCCTTTTCTTTCTAGGTGTTTGGACCACATGGTGGGAGTTGCAGTGAGAGGCCTGTGTGAGGAAGACAACAAGCTGAATAGCTAGTTTTTTGGGCCTAGTGTTTTAGACCTCTTTATTTTTGAGTTTGTTCTTAGTTTATAGGACAGCAGTTGTGGCATTGATTCCACATGTTCTTTCCCTTCTAATCATGTCTCTGAGGAGCATCTGTTAAGTCCCAGGATGTTAGGCAAATTGCCAGTTTTAGGTTCCAGAGCAGGTATTTGTAAGGGTCAGGCTGGAAATGGGCCTTTGTGTATTCTATACTGGCAGTTGCCCAAAGGCCTGTCTCTCACAGGGACAGGTTTAGGAATCCTTAGGATATACAGAAGTATATAGCAGTTACCTGTCAATCAAGGAGTGCCTGGGCTAAGGTCTATGGCCTCCAGAGGGCAGCGGATGCACTCAATGGGGCCTTTCTCTGTCTGTGTATGCAGCAGTTGATTGCTTATTCTCTCTAATGCTGCAGCTCCTGTTTATATAACCAAGATTGCAGCTCTTAAATTCTGTATGGTTTGTTGGTCTCTGTTGTCCTAACAGCCACAGCTGCTCATGACTCACATGTGGTATTCAGGGCCCCCATCCCTGGGGGAGGGGGGTGGTAAAATAAGAAATTGTGTTACTCCTTAGGTTCACACAGGCAGCCACCTCTTTGCAAGGTGCCTGGGTGTTTCCTAGCTTAAGGGGGGATCACTTATCGTGCCCTTCCCCGGCAGTTCTCATCTATTTCTAGAGCAGGATTTCAAAAGGAACAAGAAACTCTTTAATGAGAGAGAGCCTTGTTCATTTTGAGCGACCACGGTTGATTTATTCGGGGGCTTTTGGTGCCCTGAACCCCACGAGCTGGACGCTATTTGTTTACTTACAGGAGTTCTGCTCTCTATTTCGCTCTTCAGCTCCCTGGCAGACGTAGCAGGCTGGCAGGGGGGGAGCAACGCCTCCGGCAACTGTGAATCCCTCAGGATAAGGGGGGAAGGAAAGCAAGGTGCAGTGGGACCTGGTAGCTTTTGCAAGACTATAACAGCAGTTCGGGTAATTTTAGCTGATCTGCTTTGATTTCATTGGAGGTGGCCGGAGCTTGATTTTTGGAGTCCTATACACCCTTTCTCAGCTGTGCCCAAAATTCTCGGGATCCCAACTTCTGACTACATATTCCTCTCCAATGGTAGTTAGTAAGTGAACATGGCAGATGGAAAATCACTATTAGAACAGAGTGCATAGGATGGGTGCAATTTCCTGAAATGTGCTAAAATAAAATACAATACATAAATAAATTAACCCAGCTGCAGAGTATGGATTACACTTTTTCAGTAGGCCTTCAAAGGTGGTTAAAAAAAAAAAAAGAGGAGCCTAGCTATGTTGGTTTACAAGAATTTCCTTCCGCTGTCCATAGCAGGTCCTATAAGGCGTTAGTCGGTTGCTATGGCAGGGTAATATTTGAGGTTAGCTGTTGTGATATAGCGCTATGATCCGCTGTTCACATATTCAAGTCAAAAGGAATTATGGTGGTAGCTCTCTTGGACAGTTCTAAAAGGTGCTTGGCTGAGTGCCTTGGCCAGGCCCCAGGTGTGGAATGCTCTGCCATACGCATTATGTTCTGAGAGGGATTTTATAGTTCTGTGGTTTCTTGATGGACAATATTCCCGTTTAGTTTGGCTTTGTCCGATTTATAAGGTTTGGTGGTAGATTTGTAATGTCTTCATTTTGGCTATATGTGGTTCCTTTTCCTTCTGTAAAAGGCGGCTCAGCGAGAGGTCGCTGAATAGGACTCTGGCCTTTGAGGCTATTTTGGCTCCAGTACGGAGAGTATCTGCTAGTGTTCAGCGCCTGTCTTACTGGGGGCCAGAAGCGCGCAGCCCGGCTCGTTCTCTCACAGCACTAGCAGCAGCTCAGATTTTGGAAGGCATACATCATATGCTGTGTTTGCGGAATGGCTTGCACGCTGCTTGGCATCAGCCTTGGAGCTCCATCGGCCTGTATTAGATTCCTTTGTCCAGTCCTCCAGCAGAGCTCCGCAAAAGTTTCAGGCGGTCGCAGGAACGCTCCAGCGGCTGCTTCCTTAAAGCGGTGGTGCCGGTGCCGGCAGCCCAATACGGTTGATACTCCCTCTACTTTGTGGTTCCAAAGAAGGAAGGCTCGTTTCGCCCGATTCTGAATTTTCAGAGGGTGAATCAGTGTCTGCCCAAAGAATTCTCCCGGAGCATTCCTTCAATCCCGAAAGAAACCGTAGTGACACACATGATAAGTTCGATCAGCTACTGGCAGGACACAATGCACTCTTGCATGCTTTTTGCTTCATGGGTCTAGAAGTGTAGTCTTTACCAGGTGGTATAATGGGAACTTCGCTGCGGGTTCTTGGCTTCTTCTTTGCTGACTCAATTGCCACTGTGGAATGGGAAAGCTATATTTTCTAACACCAGGAAAAAGGAAAAAAAAAAAATGGAATGTCCAGCTTGGTGCAGGCAGACGGAATGGGGCGTTCCTCTAGCGGGAAGGCTGTGGATTTCTATGCCTGTCACAGGGAGTTCTTTCTGCTGCATTGTGTTGGCGCGGAAATAGCTTCTCCACATCGGCTGAAGGAATTTTTGGTTAAGAGATGTCTTTGTACAAAAAAAAACCAAAAAAACACAACGTATTCAGCTGTCCTGAATTGGCCTGTTCTTGATTGACATTTTGAGACTAGGCAGGCGCAGGCCTCGGTACTACGTTTGTGGGTGCACACCTTGCACTTCCAGGAGGTGTGGACTCACTGTCTGGAAGAGAGCCCTAGCGATCTTCTTTAGCGCGCGATAGGAGCGTAGGTGGTTCACTGAATCGATCGTTGGGGGCACTGCTCTGTCCTTGCAGGCTCCCATTGGGGGTGTCTGGGGGAACAAGAGCATGCTTCCGGTGGTCGCAGTATTTACGGCAGTCTACTCGCCTGGAACAGGAAAGGTTCAGGGAGTTGACGTGACTAGAGTCTGATTTGCCTTATGTGGCAAAGGTGTGATTCGAGTGCCGGCGGAAGTGCAGGGTCAGCCTCTCGGGGCCCACGCGGGTGTCCACCGGTTTTGGAGGGCGGTGTTGCTCATGCGGCCGCCTCGGTGCTGTGCTGTTCCTCCGTGGGATTTGAATTTGGTGTTGGAGGCCTTGCTGGCTCCTCCGTTTGAGCTGTTGTCCACTGCTTTGCTAAAAGATCTCACATTGAAGACAGTTTTCTTGGTGGCGATTTGTTCGGCTAGGAGGATCTCGGAGCTACAGGCCTTGTCTTGTAGGGAGCCCTATCTCTCTTTTACCGACCACAAGGTGGTTCCCCGTACCGTTCCGGTGTTCTTACCCAAGGTGGTGTCCGCTTTTCATGTTAACCAAGTGGTCTCTCTTCCGGTGTTCTCCGACCACGATGGGGCCGGATCTGGGGGTCAGTTGCGGCTGTTGGACGCCTGCAGGGTTCTCCAAGAATTATCTCTCCCGGACGGCGTCCTTTAGGCGGTTGGATCGACTTTTTGTGGCGTTCGGGGGACCGCGTAAGGGAGAAGCGGCGGCGAAGTCGTCTATTTCCCGCTGGTATTGCATCGGCCTACATCTTGAAAGGTAAGGTGGTTCCGCAGAGTCTTCGGGCTCATTCCACTCGGGCGCAGGCGGCGTCTTGGGCAGAGTTCAGTCTGGTCCCAGTGGGCGACATCTGTAGGGCGGCGACTTGGTCATCCTTGCATTCCTTTGCCAAGCAATACCGCTTGGATGTTTTGTCTGCGGAGGATGGGCATTTCGGCTCAGCGGTGCTTCAGGCTGGGCTTGCTTGTCCCTCCCGTTGATGTTCACTGCTCTGTTACATCCTCTATGGTTCCGGGACTGGACTAGAGGGACGCTAAGGAAGGGTAAATTAGACTTACCTGCTAATTGTTGTTCCTTGCGGAACTCTAGTCCAGTCCCGGGTCCCTCCCTTGGTTTGAAGAGTTGCCAGCCTGATTGTTTCGGCTCCCGCGGGTGCTCTGCGTTGTCTTTGCTCCCAGGTGGCGCGGGATGAAGCCATTGGAGGACCCTCTCGCGTAGCGCTCTTGCCTGTCCATCCTCTTAGGAGGTGGTGTGGTACGGCGCTTCTGTATTGTCAGACGATATTCTTATTCAGACACAGTCGATGAATGCAATAAATTTGTTAAAGAAACAAAAAATAAAAAAAAATAATGAAAAATAAAAAATAATAATTACTTGAAGTGGAACATGAAATATTCTGTTCCGTATATATATATTGCTATGTTGAATGTGTTCTGGTTAATTCTCCTTATTTGTTGTTCTGCTTAGTGTGCTTTGTCAATAGGTACTGGTGAGACGGGGCGGTCCTTGCCTACTTATACTGGTGCCAGCAAAGCGATGATGTATTTCAGTCTCCAAGACTGCTGGAGGAGGTTGACAACTCTATGGTTCCGGGACTTGACTAGAGTTCCGCAAGGAACAACAATTAGCAGGTAAGTCTAATTTACCCTTTCAGGGGAAGCTGTTTGGGGAAGATTTCGAGAAATTAGTCAAGGACCTTGGAGTCCAAGGGGGGTCGTCTGCCGGAGGATAAACCAAAGCAGGGCCGAGGAGCCCCTTCTTCCAGGGGGGCTCCTAGGGAGTTTCGTCGATTTCAGTCCTCTCGTTTTGGCCAACCCCAGCAGGGGAGGTTCCCAACGCGGGGCCAGGGGTTTCGGAGTTTCAATGGGGCGGGCAGAGGCTTTTCCCCGTTCCAGTCCTCTAACGTCAAGAAGCCCCAATGAGATACGGCGGGCCCAGGTAGCGGTGGTGCCCGTGGGAGGACGATTGCGGGACTTTTACCCTGCCTGGGTCCAAATTTCCTCAGACAAGTGGGTGTTGGAGGTCGTGCGAGAGGGTTATGCTTTAGAGCTCCATCGGCCCGTGTTGGACTCCTTTGTCCAGTCGCCATGCCGGTCTCCACTAAAGCGGCGGGCGGTCTCGAAAACCTTGCAGCGTCTACTGTATCTCGGGGCAGTGGTGCCCGTTCCGTCGGAAGAGTGCGGGTGCTGTCGATACTCGATTTATTTTGTAGTGACAAAAAAGGAAGGTTCCTTTCGCCCCATTCTGGATTTAAAGAGGGTAAATCGGTGTCTTCGCATAACCCACTTCCAGATGGAGACGTTGCGATCGGTGATTGCGGCGGTCAGGGCAGGGGAGTTCCTGACATCGTTGGACCTCACGGAAGCTTACCTCCATATCCCCGTTCGGGAGCATCAGCGGTTTCTGCGCTTTGCAGTGCCCATGGGGCATTTTCAGTTTCAGGCGATGCCTTTCGATTTGGCAACAGCGCCCCAAACGTTCACCAAGATCATGGTGGTCGTGGCGGCTGCTCTCCGCAAGGAGGGCGTGCTGGTGCATCCGTACTTGGACGATTGGTTGATTCAAGCAAAGTCGAGGGAGGAGAGTGCCGCGGCCATGGCTCGAGTAGTGCAAGTGTTGGAGAGCCTGGGTTGGGTAAGCAACTTTGCAAAGAGCCGGTTAGTGCCCTCGCAGTCCCTGGAGTACTTAGGGGCGTGTTTCGAGACAGATCGAGCAGCGGTATTTCTTCCAGTCCTCCGGGCGCAAAAGTTGCGGACGTTGGTGAGAATTTCTGTCATGGCCGGCCCCGACAGCGTGGCAGTACCTGCAGGTGCTCGGAACAATGGTGGCAACGATCGATGTGGTGCTGTGGGCCTGGTTTTATATGCGGGCACTGCAGAGCTCCCTGCTCCGGCGCTGGTCTCATCAGAGGGATGCGTTGTCTCAGCGCCTTGTTTGCCCCCCGGAGGTGTGTCAGGACCTGCTCTGGTGGTTGCGAGCGGAGAATTTGGAAGCGGGGGTTCCGCTGGAGCCTCCTTCCTGGCCGCTGGTGACGACGGATGCCAGTCTTCTAGGCTGGGGAGCGCATTGCGAGGGGGGCTTTGCTCAGGGGCTCTGGTCGCTGGAGGAGAAAGGATGGTCGATCAACCGGTTAGAAATGAGAGCGGTGTTGCTGGCCCTGCAGACGTTTTGGATAAGCCTGTGGCAGGTGGCTGTGCAGGTGTTATCCGACAATGCGACAACCGTGGCATACATCAATCGGCAAGGCAGCACAGGCAGTGTGGCGCTGGAAGCAGAGGCCAGTCTTCTTTTAGGTTGGGCCGAACGGAACCTTTTGGGTCTGTCGGCGCAGCATGTGGCCGGAGTGGACAATGTTGAGGCGGATTTCCTCAGTCGACGCAGAGTGGATCCGGGAGAGTGGGTGCTTCATCCAGACGTCTTCGCGCTTTTAGTGAGGTGTTGGGGAGTACCTCTCATGGATCTGATGGCGACCTTCGAGTCGGCCCAAGTGGAACGTTGTTTCAGCAGACGAAGAGAGTGCATGTCGGAGGGTCTCGATGCGTTGGCTCAGAGATGGCCGGAAAAGGGTCTCCTTTATGTGTTCCCGCCTTGGTCTCTCGTAGGGCGGGTGATTCAGCGTATAGAGAGGCATCGGGGCCTAGTGGTTCTGATAGCGCCCGATTGGCCCAGGAGACCGTGGTACGTGGATTTAATACGACCGTTGGTGGACAGTCCGTGGCGGCTCCCGTGTCGAGAGGACGTTTTGCGGCAGGGTCCGTTGCGCATGCCCCAGGTACATCGATTCTCGCTTACGGCATGGCTCTTGAAAGGGCTAGGATGACAGCTAAAGGGTACTCCTCAGCGGTGATTTCTACCTTGCTGAAGGCGCGGCGAAGCTCTACTTCCTTGGCGTACATTCGAGTTTGGCGCATTTTTGAAGCCTGGTGCGTTGAGCGCAACCTGCGACCATTGGGAGCGTCTGTGTCGCAGGTTCTTTCCTTCTTGCAAGCCGGAGTGGATAATGGTCTCTCGGCTAGTTCCTTACGGGTGCAGTTGGCAGCGATCTCTTGTTATCGCGGAAAGGTACAGGGGCAGTCGTTAGGGGCGCATGGCGATGTACGGAGGTTTCTGCGTGTGGTGCTCCTTATGCGACTGCCGAGACGGGCCTCGGTTCCTGCGTGGGATTTGAACGTGGTGTTGGAGGCCTTAACCGGAGCACCCTTTGAGCCGCTAGGCAGGGCGTCGCTCAAGGATCTGCCGTTGAAGACGGTTTTTCTGGTGACCATTTGCTCTGCGAGGCGGATTTTCGAGTTGCAGGCGTTATCCTGTAAGGAACCTTATTTGTCCTCCTCCTTTAATCACAAGGTGGTTTTGCGAACGGTGCATGCGTTCTTGCCAAAGGTAGTCTCCATGTTTCATCTTAACCAGGTGGTTTCGTTACCGGTGTTTTCCAAAGCACAGAAGGATGGATCGGGGGCAGGCTGCACCTCCTGGATGTTCGTCGCACGCTGAAAAGATACCTCCGCGGGACGGCTCCCTTCCGGAAGTCGGATAGGCTGTGTCCTTTGGGGGGCTTTGGAAGGTGGAGGCAGCGGCTAAGGCGTCCATTTCGTGGTGGTTGAAGGAGGCCATAGCATCGGCGTACTTGCTTAGGGGTAAACCGATTCCGGAGGGTCTCTGAGCTCATTCGACTAGGGCGCAAGCGGCTTCATGAGCGGAGTTTAGTTTGGTGCCGGTTGCGGACATTTGCAGAGCGGCGACTTGGTCATCGTTGCATTCCTTTGCGAGGCACTATAGGCTGGATGTACAGGAAGCGGAAGATGGGCGCTTTGGCTCAGCGGTACTTCAGGCTGGGCTGGCTGGTCCCTCCCGTTGAGATTCACTGCTCTGTTACATCCTGTATGGTACCGGGACTGGACTAGAGGGACATAAAGGAAGGTGAAATTAGACTTACCTGCTAATTGTTGTTCCTTTAGGAACTCTAGTCCAGTCCCGGATCCCTCCCAGGTTAGTAGGGGGGTGTTCAGCCTGAAGGTTAGGGAGGATGGTTTTGGTTGCAGGGTTCCTGTGTGGTGGCGACATAGTGGGAGTCCTTTCGCAGCAGAACTTTGGTTACTCGGGGGGTAGGAATCCCCGGGGACAGTGTCGTCTTTCCATATAGATGAAGAACAAACAAAAAAAAAGGCAGGATAACGGAAACAGATGGAGAAGATACGTGTTTCTTTATTCACTGGTTTGGTTAATTGTTTCACTACTTCTTTGTTGTTCTGCTCAGTCTGCTTTGTCAATAGATACTGGTGGAAGGGGGCGGTCTTTGCCCATTTATACCAGTGACATCAAGGCGATGTCTTTTTTCAGTCTCCAAAGTTGCTGGTGGAGGTTGACAACTCTATGGTACCGGGACTGGACTAGAGTTCCTAAAGGAACAACAATTAGCAGGTAAGTCTAATTTCACCTTTCTGGCGTGGGTTGCCACCTCTCTTGACAAGATATCTGACACAATAATTTTGCTCTTTCTACTGCCTGATTTTTGGGAAGTTCACCTTTTTTCTGTATTAAGTTTGTGGTGGGTGACCTGGTTCTGGGCTCTTTTTGATATAGAACATGATTATTGACACCCTTTATAACCAATTCAAATCGGTTTGAACAAAAGAACCACATTCCCATTGCAGTAAAAATTAGATGCCTGTGATCTGTTGTCAGTATTCACATGACTTGAAGTCAACCAGTGAATGATGGCTCTAATGTTTAAAATGGCCACATTCACTTCCTGTTCCATTTTCACAATGGTGAAGACGAGAGCTACCTGAGACTGTTTGAAAAGTCATTACCATCGTACTTCAAATGGGTACAAGGCCATGTCCAGACTTAGGGATTCCTGTGTCTACAGTTTGCAGTGTTAAGAGGATTTCTGCTCATGAAAGCATCAAGAACCTCCCAGGACGTGGTGGGAAGAGGAAGCTTTAACCCAAAATCTTCGAAGGTTAGTGTGAACTGTTGGAAAAACACCCCTTACAATATCCAAAGAGCTTAAGGCTGACCTGGAGCACTCTGGAGTGGTGATTTCAAACGGCACCATAAGCCACACTAAAAGGTCCTAGAACTTCATGAGGAAAGGCCAAGGAGGATTCCACTGCTTAAAGACTGACATAAGAAGGCACGCCTGATCTTTGCCCAAACTTACTTTGAGAAACCACAGTCCTTTGAAAATGTTCTGTGGACAGATGAAACCAAACTTGAGCTCTTTGGCAATGCAGACCAGCGATACATTTATAGACAAAGAAATGAAGCTTATAAGGGAAAAAACACCCCCTTCCTACAGTTATATATGGTGGAGGCTCCATAATGTTGTGGGTCTGTTTTGCTTCCTCAGGAACTAGAGGCCTGGAATGTATTAAAGGAATCATGAAGTCAGGACTACCAAGTTATTTTGGAGCAAAATGTGCTACTGTCAGAAAGATAGGCCTGGGTCGAAGGTCATGGGTCTTCAAGCAGGACTATGACCCAAAAAATACATTCAAAAGTACAAAAGAATGGTTATAAAATAACAAATGGACTGTTTTTTAAACTGGCCAGCAAGAAGTCCTGATCTCAATCCAATTGAGAACCTTTGGAAAGAGCTGTAATCTGCCATTGGTAAAAGGCATCCTGGAAACATTCATGAGCTGGAATAAATTGCAGTTGAAGAGTGGGAGAAATTACCAGCAGATAGATCTGTGAAACAGATAGCTACAAGAAATGTTTGGAGGCTGTCAACATTGCCAAGGGTTGTGCAACCAAATATTAGTGAAGGGTGCCATTAATCCTGTCGGGTCATATTTTTTTTTTCTCAGAAATTACTATGTCAAGTTGCACAGATGTGTGGGTATTTTTTTTTGTATAACTTTGAACATACTATTAAAATATTTTGACATATAGTTGGAATATTCCCAATTATTTTTCAAGATATTGTATATAATGTACCTAAAAAAGCAAGGGTGTCCATGTTGACCACAACTGTATGTTCAGTTAAAAAAAATGAATAAAGTCTGCATCTTAATATGTTAAATGTGTATATAGGAAAATTTTGTGGTGTTTGTGTTGTGTTTTTTTTTTAATTATACATGAATATTTACACATGACTCTGCCCACCTTCTTTACTGAGTTGCTTAGTGTACCATTTGGAGCCCTCCCAGTTGTGGTGGTGAGAGAACAATCATTGCTCTTCAGGGCTTCTCATCACATCCCCCTCCCCTGGTTAAGTGAGCTGCTTTTAATAATAAGGCTTTCATCACTGTCTTGTTCCCTGTTTCCCTCAACATCAGAATGATAAGCTCCACATGCTGAGTGCACCACCTAAAAACCAGTCAAGGCCTTTTGCATGCACACTTAGTCTTAGCCACTCCTTGCTGAGCCTAGCCAGGATCTGTAAACCCCTGTAGTTACTACCAAGCCTTGCTCCATCACACCTCCCCTTTTGAGCTGAACTGCTGCCCTTATGAAGTTTTTGCTTTTTGTCCTGCTGAAACATGATTATGGAATGCATAAAATGCCTAATGACTTATGGAACCTATGCAGTGTTTTACAGTTACAGCATTCTGTGAATTTACAAAGACTGGTTTTCAAGCTTTCCTGTTTAACAATTTTCACTTGGACTTCACGTATCACAGAAGAGGAAGCCAACTTCAGAACACCACTGGCTGGAGTCTTTTTCATAATGAGCCCGAGCCTCAGTCTCGTCGAATACTTTTGCCTTTTTCACAATGGCGGTTGTACTTGACTCTCAGCTTGCCTATGGAAGAGCCTGTTGGACCAGTCATGGATGTATTTGAAAGGAACTTCATATATGGTGCATGTTGGTGTGGAGAACTGGGAGAAGAAATGACAGCTCTGATCACTGACATTTTAACGTTTGCATGCTACTTCTTCCCTAAAGAAAGATTTGAGAATAGATCCCTGTGGGAAAGCATTGATAAATGTAGTACCTTCTCTAAGTACAAGATCAGGCCAGTACATGTGGGCGAGTGGGCATAGCACTGTTAAAATGGGTTCTCCATCATTGTGTTTGCTGCAAGTTCTCTTCCTCCGGCTCTTCAACCTGATCTCTGCAGATTTAAAAGCTTGCCTAGTACTGGAATCTATTAGAAATACCAGACAATGCACATATTGACACTTCACAGTGCTAAGGGACTTCTAGGATCTGCAATTCTTTGGTCTTTTCTTTCAGGAATTATATGAATGACAGCCTGCGCACAGATGTCTTTGTGAGATTCCAGCCAGAAACTATCGCCTGTGCTTGTATTTACCTTGCTGCTAGAACATTAGAGGTCAGATAATATGCCTTAATTTTCAAATCACTAGGTGGTAATTTTGTAGATTGGGGCGGGCGGTGTGCATCAAGGAAAATGTTAGAGGTACTAGGGAAACTACTTCTTTTTTCAGGGGGCTTGTATGGTTGTAAATATTACAAATAGTATGTATATGCAGCAGGTGAGTTTCGGAGCCAATATGTTCTAAGAGCGTGACAAATAGGTGATTATAGAACTAATAAGTCCTGCTTTGGTTTGTTTTATCATAGATTCCATTACCCAATCGACCACATTGGTTCCTCCTGTTTGGAGCATCAGAGGAGAAAATTAAAGAGATTTGTTATCAAATCCTGCGACTTTACTCTCAGAAAAAGGTTGGTTTTTATCCCTTGGAAGATAGGGAAAGAAATTTAGATAAGTGGCATACTAAATGAGAAATGCTGCTTAGATTTTTGGTCATCTGAATTTTTTGATTTAAAAATCGGTTGCCCATTTATCCATTCGAAAATAAACGAGTTAAAACTGGTGGTAGAAAGGTTTCTCTTATCACTAAGCTCTTGTAGTACTGCTGCTGCTGTTTATAGAGGGGCATATACACGGTGTTATGCAAGCTCTGTTACATGGTTGCAAGGCCTGGTATGGTAAGTGTTAAGGCCAGGGATTACTGAGCTATGTGCTGTATGGTCGTCATGCTGTCTTACTGCTTATTTGTATAGTGCTACAAGGCATATGCAGCACTGTGCATATAGATGTAAAAGACATTCTCTGCTCTATAGAGCTTAGTCTAATCAAGACAGCACAACTAGGGATTAGGGTAGATCTAGGGGAATGATTCAAGATACACATAGGTGGTGAGCAGGAGAATAAGGTTCACCCTTCTGGATTAGAATAGAGCTGATAGGCCACTTCAGGAAACTGATCTTCCCTTATCTGTTGAATTACAGACTGATCTGACATACCTGGAAAGCAAAGTAGAGCAAAGAAAATTTGCACTTGAAGAAGCAAAAGCAAGGGCGAAAGGGCTGTTGCCTGATGGGACACCTTGCTTGGAAAATGCACCTGAATTCTCACCTGTTTCAAAAAATGGTGAGTCTCAGCAAAGTCTGACTTTGAGCTGCTACTGGTTTCTATATATTTTTCAAGTCTACTTAGCTGGGAAAGCGTGCTCCATATCTGCTAGAACAGTTCTGCTGGCTTTTCCATGGGCAAGCAGGATCCAATCATCCACACAGATGAGTGATGTCGTCCCTGATTGCACCAGGTTGGACTGCTCTTCCAGAGCTTGGTAGAAAAACTGGGCATGTATATGCTACTTCCCCTTCTTCCTCAACCATGGCTAAGCATGGGACATAGCTTTCTCCACTCTGTGGTTCTTCTTTTTCTCCTTTTCTTTTTACCTTTTTAAAGGTTTTTCTTTTTTTTTCTCCCAAAATCCCATGCATCTTTTGCCTGAGACGATTTGTTCTCTTCAGAATTGGCGAGCTCAGTCTGCATTGCTAGCCTGGATCATAGCAGTTCTCTCTTGCAGTGGCAGCATAAATGCATATGCGGACCACCTCTTGTCAGCCTTGTCCAGAGAAAACTTCTCTGGCAGTGGTAGCATTGGTGTAGGAAGAAGCCATTTTTTTTTCTCCTCATTTTGACTGTGGAACGAAACCTTGCCCTGCCTGCCCCATCCAGAGCAGTCTTCTCTGGCAGTGGCTGCTTTAGTGTGAAAGCAAAGCAAGTTTTCCTGTCAGCCCCATCCAATTGGAACACAAATATTTTTCTCATCTCTTCACCTGTACCAGAACAGATCTTCGGGCAATGGGCACATTGTAAGTTTCTTTGCTAAAGTCGTACTTGGCTGTGCAAACCAAGGCAGCTCTCCATTTATGGCACCATTCAAAGGAGCTCTCGGTCTGCTGCTCTGCGCCAAGATTTGGAAGTGCTTTTATGCCTTTCCTTATAGTTACAGAATTCCTCTGCATGGCAGGAAAGAAACGGTCCCCTCGAGTCCATGTGCATGACTTTATGCCTCTCCACCAGCAGATGTCACCTTATCAAGGGTCTTATGCTACTCCTCACACCCATATTTCTCAGTCTCCAGCAGATGATGGCTGGCTCATGTGTAGTCTGGAGTCCTGTAGATGGACTTAAAAAAACAAAGCAAAACAACAACAACAAAAAAACCCCACACACACACATAAAGGAACTTTGCCTTTAACTTAGCTCCACAGATTGCCCAGTACCAGGAGGGCCCTGGGGTGCAGCACCCAGCAAACCTGGTCCCCCTGTCTTGATTTCTTCTCCTCCCCCCCCCCCCCCCCCCGCCGCCCTCAGCAACTGAACAGCGTAACCCTTGTCAGGACCACTTGAAGTTCTCAATTCTTCCTCCCCAACTTTTGGGAGGGGACCTGGTTAAGAGTACTGTGGCAGGAGTTGGCCCTTTAAATTTAAAAAAAAAAAAAAGCTTAGTCATGGCAATTAAGGAGCAGCACTGCTGAGCAGAGGACTGCCGATTTACAGCACAGTTGCCAAGGCAGTCAGGCCTGTCAGTGCTATGGCAGATGAGCAATGCCTGGCTGTCCATTGGCGTTGTGGCAGGGAGGGGAGGGGCACTGTTGTTGAGGAAAGGCTGCGTTGAAATAGTCCTTTGAAGTTTCTCCATTGATCATGTAGGTTGGTAGTTTGCAGTGCATATATAGCTTGGGCCTATTTGAGATGGTCCCAGAAGTTGTCAGAGAGCACCCAGGAGCCTTCTGGGTCTCTTTCGGAAGAGAAGTCTAGAGTCTGGCTCTGTCCTTTTGGCAGGTGCACTTTATGATTTGGTTAGAGCTGTGGCTAAGAATATGGCCTCTGTAGTGATGGCTTGGTGCCTCTTATAGCTGTGCAGTTGGTCAGTGGAAGTGTCATCCAAGGCCAGACTTCATAAGTTTCCTTTTAAGAAGAAGCTTCTTTCTAGGGAGGCTCTGGGAAACTGGTGGAGGATTTGGGGGACTCTAAGGATCTAGGGTTGTCAGAGGACAAGCTGTGAGATTCTGAGGTCATGTCTGCTTTTGTAGGGTCACTTTTGCAACACATGGAAATTGCAGCTGGTGGAATATGGATCTTCCCAATGGTCACGGTATCTCCCTTGAGGCCAGCCCTTTTAGGAGAGGGTGGAGGGACATTAGCCAGCAGATTGGAGGTGACAAAGAACTAATGAAAAACTGAGGTTTCAATGACATCACTCTCATGTGTCTATATGCGTCAGCCACTGGAGGTTTCATGGTCTCCAGTGGATGGTGGATGGATTTTCTCCTCTCGAAGAAAAAAAATATAAATTCTGAAGAATTGAGGCAAAGCTAGATTTAAATGCACGTCAACAACCACCTTGAAGGTGACACACTAGAGCACAATGTGGGGAGCTCCACTAGACTGTGGTCTTTTCCGTAGCCATAGGAGGAGGGAAAATTGGTTCAGCTCCATGCTCTTACTCTGATAAAAGTCTGAGCAGCCAAAAAAATTGGAAGAGTTCAGCAGCCTCGCACAACATCAATGCTCCCTCCCTCCCGCTTTCTCACAAAGATTGCAGAAGGCTCTTGGACTCTGCTTTCCAGCCACCTTAAATGAGGGGCCTGCAAAGCCTGAAAAACAATTGCAATGGCAATTTGAGTTGTCTCTGGAGGGCTTGCTCCTCTCAGCTGTCTGTCCTTTTTATTTAGTAGTCTTCAAACCGGATTGGTGGGATTGCAGTGGGACATTTTTGAATTTTGGCGGGAAAGACCTTTGGAGAAAGGCTGAAGACATCTTTCCTTTGCGTCCCTCTAGTCCAGTCCTGGAACCATAGAGTTTTGAACCTCCACCAGCAGCTTTGGAGACTGAAAGATGTCATCGCTTTGATGTCACTGGTATATCTAGGCAAACACCGCCCCTTTCCACCAGTACTTTCAGTCTCCAAGCAGCTTGGAGGTTCTGAGCCCAGGGCTGGGCTCAGTGAGAACAAATAAGCAGAGCTTGGGTTTTTGAAATTTACTCCTTTTGGTTTATTTTCCCTGTTTGATTTGGTTACTTCGTTTTCTTTTATGTCAGATCTGCTGCTGCTGTAAGGGTTCCTGTGTCTGTGGACCTTTATTTTTTGTTTCTAAAGGATCAGGGAGTTCTTCCCCCTCCCTCTCTGCATTGCCCCAGCGTCTAAACGAGCACAGGGGAGACAGTGCTGATCCGTGGCCTCCCTGCTCCCGAACCCGCGTTGAAGGGGTGAGGAGCAGGTGGAAGGCGGGCAGTTGAGCAGCAGCGATGCAGGGGCTGAGAAGCCTGTGAAGGTTGTGCCCAGATCAATCAGAGCAGAGAGCCGCCGGAGCTGAAGCCGTTAAAAAGGCTGTGCTCCGGTGTCCTGATGGCTCCTTTCCCTCACTCCCCCCCCCCCCCCCCCCGGGATTGGCGGCGGTGGTAAGTACCTACGCAGATCTGCTTTGGGGAGCTGGTTTAAACTGGGAGGGGAGGCTTTGCGGCGGCTCCCGGGGTTGCAGGGTGCTCGGGGCCTTGCCGCGGGGGGTGTGAGAGTGCTTTTTTGAGCGGGAATGCTGGCAGCGGCCATTTTGAGGGCCGCGTTTTCAACGGCAGAATTTATTGGGTTTGGTAGACAGCCTTGCTCCTGGGCTCACTTGGGGGGAGCAGATAAGGAGCATTTAGGGTGCAAATTCTAGTCTGATTTTGATTTTTGCCTTTAATTTACCTTAACTATATTTTTGATTCAGTTGCCTTTGATTAATTGGCAACCGGGGATTAGTTCCTTTTAGTTAGGAGCAAATATCCTTATTTACAGTGATTTTAAATTTGAGCCGGCCTCTTTAAGTTTGTAGCAGCTCTCGCCTTCCCTCCTCAATTATTTTTGTTTGCTGCAGGCATTTGCCGGTGCAGATCTCTCTCCCTTGACTACAGGAGAGAGCTCCGGGACCCGTGCATCCACACTGCAGCTGTGTGAGACAGAGTTTCTCCGTTGCTGCGGGATTTAATTTTACACTGTGGGACCGGCTGAGCGGTCCTCGCCACAGCTGCCAGGCGCATCAGCGCGGTTTGAGGATCGGAGCACTTCAAGGTGGTAGGAGCAGGCAGTGTGGCTTTCTGCCCTGCAGGTAAGGCCATCGGGCTCTGTCGGTCTGCTGAGGCCTCCTTTTTTGGGGCCATTTTCTCTCTGGGAGTTTGGACCGCATGGCGAGTTGCAGTGAGATGCCTGTGTGAGGAAGACAACAGGCAGAATAGCTACTTTTTTGGGCCTAGTGTTTCTTTCTTTTGTTGGTAGGTTTTTTGAGGCTTGTGGGGATTCCTCAGCTTTCAGGGGACTGTTGTCAGACCTCTTTATTTTTGAGTTTGTTCTTAGTTTATAGGACAGCAGTTGTGGCATTGATTCCACATGTTCTTTCCCTTCTAATCATGTCTCTGAGGAGCATCTGTTAAGTCCCAGGATGTTAGGCCAATTGCCAGTTTTAGGTTCCAGAGCAGAGCCCTAACTGGTATTTGTTAGGAAGGACAGGCCCAAAGGCCTGTGTTTCACAGGGACAGGTTTAGGAATCCTTAGGATATAAAGAAGTATATAGCAGTTACCTGTCAATCAAGGAGTGCCTGGGCTAAGGTCTATGGCCACCAGAGGGCAGCGGATGCACTCAATGGGGCCTTTCTCTGACTCTGTGTATGCAGCAGTTTGATTGCTTATTCTCTAATGCTGCACCTCCTGTTTATATAACCAAGATTGCAGCTCTTAACTTCTGTATCGTTTGTTGGTCTCTGTTGCCCTAACAGCCACAGCTGCTCGTGCTTCACATATAGTATTCAGGGCCCCCATCCCCGGGGGGGGGGGGTGGTAAAATACGAAATTGTGTTACTCCTTAGATTCACACAGGCAGCAACCTCTAAGACCTCCATTTGCAAGGTGCCTGGGTGTTTCCCAGCTTAAGGGGGGGGGATCGCTTATCGTGCCCTTCCCAGGAAGTTCTCATCTATTTCTAGAGCAGGATTTCAAAAGGAAAAAGAAACTCTCTAGTGAGAGAGAGCCTTGTTCATTTTGAGCGAACACGGTTGATTTATTCGGGGGCTTTTGGTGCCCTGAACCCCACGAGCTGGACGCTATTTGTTTACTTCCAGGAGTTCTCTCTATTTCGCTATTCAGCTCCCTGGCAGACGTAGCAGGCTGGCAGGGGGTGAGCAACGCCTCCTGCAACGGTGAATCCCTCAGGATAAGGGGGGAAGGAAAGCGGGGCCTGATAGCTTTTGCAAAGCTATAACAGCAGTTTGGGTAATTTTAGCTGATCTGCTTTGATTTCATTGGAGGTGGCCGGAGCTTGATTTTTGGAGTCCTATACATCCTTTCCCGGCCGTGCCCAAAACTCTCGGGATCCCAACTTCTGACTACATATTCCTATCAAATGGTAGTTAGTAAGTGAACATAGCAGACGGAACATCACTATTATAACAGAGTGTATAGGCTGGGTGCAATTTCCTGAAATGTGCAAAACTTTAACCCAGCTGCAGAGTATGGATTAAACTTTTTCAGTAGGCCTTCAAAGGTTGTTTAAAAAAAAAAAAAAGGGCCTAGCTATGTTGGTATATAAGAATTTCCTTCCGCTGTCCATAGGTCCTATAAGGCGTTAGTCGGTTGATATGGCAGGGTAATATTTGGGCTTAGCTGCTGTGATATAGCGCTATGATCCGCTGTACACATATTCAAGTCAAAAGGAATTATGGTGGTAGCTCTCTTGGACAGTTCTAAAAGGCGCTTGGGTGAGCGCCTTGGCCAGGCCCCAGGTGTGGAATGCTCTGCCATACGCATTATGTTCTGAGAGGGGTTTTATAGTTCTGTGGTTTCTTGAGGGGGACAATATTCCCGTTTTAGTTTGGCTTTGTCTGATTTCTAAGGTTTGGCGGTAGATTTGTAATGTCTTCATTTTGGCTATATGTGGTTTCTTTTCCTTTTGTAAAAGGCGGCTCAGCGGAGAGAGGTCACTGAATAGGACTCTGGCCTTTGAGGCTATTTTGTCTCCCATTCCATGTATCAGAGGTTCTCCAGTACGGAGAGTATCTGCTAGTGTTCAGTGCCTGTCTTAATGGGGGCCAGAAGCGCGCAGCCAGGCTAGTTCTCTCGCAGCACTAGCAGCAGCTCAGATTCTGGAAGGCATACATCATATGCTGTTTGCGGAATGGCTTGCACGCTGCTTGGCATCAGCCTTGGAGCTCCATCGGCCTGTATTAGATTCCTTTGTCCAGTCCTCCTGCAGAGCTCCGCAAAAGTTTCAGGTGGTCGCAGGAACGCTCCAGCGGCTGCTTCAACTTAAAGCGGTGGTGCCGCTGCCGGCAGCCCAATACGGCTGATACTCCCTCTACTTTGTGGTTCCAAAGAAGGAAGGCTCGTTTCGCCCGATTCTGAATTTTAAAAGGGTGAATCGGTGTCTGCCCAAAGATTTCTCCCGGAGCATTCCTTAAATCCCAAAAGAAACCGTACTGACATACATGATAAGTTCGATCAGCTACTGGCAGGACACAATGCACTCTTGCATGCTATTTTGCTTCATTGGTCTAGAAGTGTAGTCTTTACCAGGTGGTATAATGGGAACTTCGCTGCAGGTTCTCGGCTTCTTCTTTGCTGACTCAGTTGCCACTGCGGAATGGGAAAGCTGTATTTTCTAACACCAGGGGCTAGTTGACCTTTAAAAAAAAAAAAAATGGAATGTCCAGCTTGGTGCAGGCAGACGGAATGGGGCGTTCCTCTAGTGGGAAGGCTGTGGATTTCTATGCCTGTCATAGGGAGTTCTTTCTGCTGCATTGTGTTGGCGCGGAAATAGCTTCTCAACATCGGCTGAAGGAATTTTTGATTAAGAGATGTCTTTGTAAAAAACACAAACAAACAAAAAAAAAAACCAAATTCAGCTGTCCTGAATTGGCCTGTTCTTGATTGGCATTTTGAGACTAGGCAGGCACAGGCCTCGGTACTACGTGGGTGGGTGCACACCTTCACTTCCAGGAGGTGTGGACTCACTGTCTGGAAGAGAGCCCTAGGGATCTTTAGCGCGCGATAGGAGAGTAGGTGGTTCACTGAGTCGATCGTTGGGGGCACTGCTCTGTCCTTACAGGCTCCCATTGGGGGAGTCTGGGGGGCCGAGAGCATGCTTCCGGTGGTCGCAGTATTTACGGCAGTCTACTCGCCTGGAACAGGAAGGGATCAGGGAGTTGAAGTGACTAGAGTCTGTTTTGCTTTATGTGGCAAATGTGCATAATGGTGTGATCCGAGTGCTGGCGAATATAATTGGCTTCTTTGGGGTTCTCCCGGAGGTCTCTGGTGGGGGAATGGGGCGGCTGACGGTTCGTCCAAGTCAAGGCTCAGTAAGCTCCCAGTTAGTAGTCTTTGTCTTGTCCTTTCCCCCGCTGGTAGCCTTTTGCTCCGCTTGGAGGCGTTCAGAGTTGCAGGCGCTATCTGGTAAGGAGCCGTATTTGTCCTTTTTCAGTCGCAAGGTAGTGTTGCGCACGATCCCAGCTTTTTGGGCAAAGGTGGTTTGGGTTTTTCACGTCTCCAGATGGTGTCTCTTCCGGGGTTTTCGGTTACATCTTTTGGACGTTCGACGGGTGCTTAAGAAGTATCTCTGTAGAACGGCGTCTTTCAGGAAGTCCGACAGGTTGTTTGTCGCCTTTGGAGGCCCGCGGCAGGGAGAGGCGGCGACGAAGCCCTCGTTTTTGCGGTGGCTAAAGGAGTCTATTGCATCGGCCTATCGGTAGAAGGGTGAGGTGGTTCCGGTTCGTTTGGGTGCGCATTCCACCAGGGTGCAGGCAGTGTCTTGGGCGGAGTTCCTTTTAGTGCCGGTCAAGGAGATTTGTAGGTTGTTGGGTGGCGACTTGGTACTCGCTGCATTCCTTTGCGCGGCACTTTCAGTTTGATGTGCAGGCGCGAGTGGATGGACGTTTTGGGTTCAGCAGTACTTCAGGCTGGGCTTCAAGGTCCCTCCCGTTGATATTCACTGCTCTGTTACATCCTCTATGGTTCCAGGACTGCACTAGAGTTCCTTAAGGAACAACAATTAGCAGGTAAGTCTAATTTTCCCTTCCCATAGATCTGAAAGTTCTGAGTTTAAAGAAGCTCTCCCCATAGTTTCTTTAAATGTTCTTAGGTTTATGCAGCTACCGTAGTATGATCTTCAGGAGTGGCTGCCGAGGGAAGCGGTGAGAAATTTTGAGGATCCTGGTGGAAGTGTAAGCAGTTATTTGCAGTGGTTTAACCATGTGTTGTCCCACATCATGTTGGACAAATGGGTACAGGAAGTGATTTGTGAGGGCTATGCCTTGAGCTGGCATGTTAGACTCCTTTATGGTGTTGCTCTGCTGGGCATTGGCTAAGATGCAAGTGGTGTGGGACATGCTCAAGTGTGGGCTGAAGCCTGAGCCTGTGGTGCCAATCACTGTATAGGAATGGGGATAGGATGGTACTTTATCTAATCTATCTTTGTTCTGTCATAGTGGTGGTAAGGAAAAGGAAGGGCTTGACACAGTTGTATCTTAGAGGCATATCTTCATGTCCTCATTCACTCACTAATGCTATTTGCGTTTTGTGATACCAGTGGGTCATTCCAGAGCGCCCTCTGCTAGAGCAAACCAGAGGGATTAACTGCCATCCAGTAGAAGTTAGACAGAAAAAACAAAACAGTGCTGTGAGGACATCCTTGCACCTTGCCTAGCACAGCTTAGGGGCACTCTTCAGTATTTTCTCTGTATCAGCAGATGTTGGTTGGTTTTCCCTCAGCTCCTGCCTATTCTCTAGGTCCATGGCAGCGGCACTTCTCAGAGGTCCTTTTCCTCCAGGACTTGGGATGAGGTGCTAAACTTTGCAAACAGAAAGCTGGACCCTCCCCAGTCGTTAGAATAGTTGGGAGCCAAGTTCGATACCAGAGAAGGTAAAAATTTTTGACAGAGGATGCAGAGTTCAGCACTCCAGGGCATGGGATTGTCTCCAGGTTCTGGGGTCCATGACTGTGGCTTTGGAGCTGGTGCCATGGGCCAGAGCTCACAGGTACCTTCTGCAGAAAGATCTTCTGTTTCATTAGTTAGCCCAGTCTGCAACACCTCTAGGTTGAGTTTCCCCTTGCAGAGTGAGTCTATTATGGTGACCGGACTTCACAAAGGTATCTGGGCATGAGTTCATTCTGAGCAGCTGGGGGTGTTCATTGTCCCGTGTAGCTCAGGGATTGTGGTCTCATGAGGAGATGTTTTGAAAAATCGCCTGGAGAGACAGGCAACATTTCTAACCCTCAAGGCCTGCCTTCCCTGTATCCAGCACAGAGCAGTGAGGATTGTCTGACAGATCGCCTACATCAATTTTCAGGGTGATGCGGACAGTTTTATAGTGGCAATAGAGATGGTGCTTCTCCAAAGGTAGGTAGAGGACTCTTGCTCTCGTCTTGTCTGCTATTTGCGTAGCCAGGAAAAAGAATGTGCAGGCAGACTACCTAAGTCAAAATTTGCAAGATCTGGGGCAGTGATTTCTAGTGGAGACTGCATTCTAAGCCATTGTTTTGGCATTGGGGAGTGCCGGTGATGGGTATGATAGCATTAGCTGCAAATTTAAAGATTGAAAGTTTCCATAGCTGATGAGAGGATCCAGTGTCAGAAGTTAGATGCATTGGCACAAAGGTGGCTTCTGTATGTGTTCCCTCCATGGCCACTAATAGGCTGGGTGATGTGGAAGGTGGAGGTGCATCTGGGGCTGGTGTCATTGGTTTCTCTGAAATTAGCCAAGGAGGCTTTGGTACACAGATTTGGTGCAGTTAGCAGCAGAGGTGCCCTTTCTTCTGTCATGGGGGAAGGATCTATTAAGTTTGGAGGCCAGATGTGGCTCAGTTAATGCTTATGGCCTGGCTCAAGAGGGCGACCCTAAGGCAGTGTGGCAGTTTGCACTAGGTTATTGCTACATTCCTGAGCGGTCCTCCAGTTTAGTCCTCCACAGTCGGGTAGTGCACCACCTCCTGCAGCCTGGAGACTGGACCAATCACAAACTTTCTGTATAATGTATGCAGACGGAGCTCCCAGAAGCCCCCAGTGTGTCCAGTCTCCTTGCAGCTTGGGGACGTGTGTGCCTGCTCTAGGCACACTAAGTGACTACTGGAGGAGCAACACTAGATTCTTTTTCCTTTGGGGGTTTATTTCCTTTTATTTAATTAAGTACCTGTTCCTTTAAATTTAAACTTTAAAAAAAAAAAAAAAGGGCTGAGCTGATCCAGCCTTGTTTCCGGTTTGAGAAGCCAGTCCTGCATTGGGCTCCTGCCTTCCCTGCCGAGGTTTGCTAACTTACCAGTTAGGTTTGCACTCTCCCCTAGACTGCACGGGGAAGAGTGCTGCCTTCACGGACAGCTCCTTTGCTGCTGATATTTTCAGACGTTCTGTCAGTCTTTCATACTCACTTTGTCCTGACAGCGCGCTCCCGCTTTTCCTTCCCGCGGTGAGTTGACTGCCGACGTTTTTGGCCTCGGGGGTGAGTACCTCTTTTTGGGGGCTTCTGCTCTTGCCTGCGTTCATTCTTTTATTTAATTTCTTTTTATTTCTAGGTTTTCACTTTTCGCGCCGTTTTTTTTCAGCGCGGGGGCATTCTGCAGGCGGCCATTTTGTGCTTCTCGGTGCCGGTTTTTTCCTGCTGGCTTCAACAGTAGTGCACGGCTTCCCTTTGCATTTTTTCCGCTTCTGACCCTTGCGATTTTACTCGGGACACCCTTAGGGTTCTAGGCAGTGTTTTATTTATTGCAAAAAAAAAAAAAACGTTTTGGCTGTCAGTTCTATCACAGGACTCCTTGCTTCAGCGTTTCCTTTGTGTATAAGGTTCTGCGCTGGGCGTCTCTCTGACACAGATTGCAGGTGGCCATGGCTACTAAACCGCAGTGTGTAATCTGTGGTTCACGCAAGACCGTGGTGGCGGAGTCTGGTCTCTGTCGGGGCTGTGCCTCCGTCTCTGTTAACTTAGATCCTGAAATGGACTTGAAGGAGCCTCCTGGAACGGAAGGACCTTCGGTTCTGGCGGAGGGAGATCTTTCACCAAGCTCTCGGCCGCCTGGTCCTACGCCTCATGCCACTGGTCATACTGGTGTCTTATCTGCTACGGCTGTTGAATCTCCTATGGATTTTTCCCCAGACTTTGTGCTTCTGATGCATCAGGCCTTTCGCTTAAGCCGCTCCGGTCAACTTCCGGAGGCCTGGCCAGCGTCTCTTCCCTCCGTTGCGTCGGGGGAGCCCCGGCGTGTTTCTCAACCTGCTTCCAAACGTTTTAGGTCCGTGGACCCTGAGCAGGACGCCCTCAGTTGCACAGATTTGGAGGCGGATGCTGATCAGGAGGTTGAGGCGGAGGAATTGGAAGACGGGGAAATCCCTGAGCCGGAGGATCAGGCTCGGATTATTCGTGTGTTTCGCAGGGAAGAGTTGGTGCCCTTGATCACAGAGTCTCTTCAGACCCTTAATCTAGCGGTAGCGCGTCCAGCGGAGGAGGACGCCTTGGAGGATCCTCTCATACAGGCGGTGCGGGAATCCCAGGTGGTATTTCCCATGCACCGCGTGGTCGAGCAAATGATTCACACTGAGTGGGATCAACCGGATTCAGGTTTGAAGGGAATTCGAACTATGAACTGCCTCTATCCTTTAGCCGATAAAGACAAGGAGCTGTTCAAATCGCCGCGGGTGGATGCGGTGGTGTCTGCTGTGACTAAGAAGACCACCATACCCGTTGAAGGCGGGGTGGCTTTGAAGGACGCGCAAGACAAGAAAGTGGACAATTTGTTGAAGCAAGCTTTTGACACCAATGCTTTGTCTCGGCAAGCCTCTATTTGTGGCGCTTGGGTAGCTCGGGCCTGCTTGCGTTGGGCTCAGCACCTCCGTTCGGCTTCTGGATTGGATGCGCAGGGTCTCTTAGAGGTGACCCGTCTGGAATCGGGCTCGGCGTACTTGGCGGATGCTCATTATGATTTGATTAGATCCTTGACTAATAGTATGGCTTCCTTGGTGTCAGCGCGCCGATCCATCTGGTTGCGTAACTGGGCGGCCGATGGTTCGTCTAAGTCTCGACTCAGTAGGTTGCCCTTCAAGGGCAAGTTATTGTTCGGTGATGCGCTAGATAAGTTGGTGAAAGACCTTGGGGAATCTAAAGGTGGTTGGCTTCCGGAAGATAAGCCTAAGCTGAATCGACCCTTGCCTCCGTCCCGCGGGCCATTTCGGGATTTTCGCAGATTTCGTTCCTCCCGTCTGTGGGGGGCCCAGCGTGGTCGCTTTAGCTCCCGTTCCCAAGGCTTTCGTGGTTTCAGAGGCGCCGGCCGAGGTTTTTCAGGAACCTCCTCTTCCTCGGCTTCCTACTTTAGTCGCAAGCCGCAATGAAGTGAGGCGGGCCCCAGAGGGACTTATTGTCATCGGGGGTCGCTTACGCAATTTTCTTCCTTCTTGGGCCCAAATCACGTCAGATCAGTGGGTGCTAGAGATTATCGAGAAGGGTTATGCCCTGGAGTTCGCCTTCCCTCTCCAAGATTCCTTTGTTCTGTCTCCAAGCAAGGGCGACCAAAGGACTCAGGCCGTCCACTTGACCTTGCACCGCCTCTTGTCTCTGGGGGCAGTGATTCCCGTCCCTCCTTCCGAGCGCGGCGTCGGTCGCTACTCCATCTATTTTGTCGTGCCAAAGAAAGACGGGTCCCTTCGCCCAATCTTGGATCTCAAGGGCGTGAACAGAGCCCTCTCGGTTCCGCACTTTCGGATGGAAACTTTAAAATTAGTCATTGTGGCGGTGCGTCAAGGAGAATTTCTCACCTCTCTCGACCTCTCGGAGGCGTATTTGCACATTCCCATCCGGGAGTCTCACCAAAAGTTCCTCCGGTTCGCATTCCCATGGGGTCACTTTCAATTTCAGGCCCTGCCGTTTGGTCTCGCCACGGCGCCTCGGACCTTCACAAAAGTCATGGTGGTGGTTGCGGCGGCCTTACGGAAGGAAGGCATTCTCGTTCACCCTTATCTCGACGATTGGTTGATTCGGGCAAAGTCCAACGACGAGAGTGTGCAAGTCACGGCCAGAGTGGTTTCTCTATTGCGTTCCCTCGGCTGGGTGGTCAACGATCAGGAGAGCCGTCTGGTGCCGTCTCAAGACCTCGAATATCTGGGGGTACGGTTCAACACGGCGAGCGGACTGGTGTGCTTGCCGGAACGCCGTATTCTGGCCTTGAGGGGTCTCGTTCGTCTGTTCTTGAGGATGCCTGCGCCCTCAGATTGGTGGTACCTCCGGCTTCTAGGCACGATGGCGGCGACCCTGGAGGTGGTACCTTGGGCGCGGTTCCATATGCGTCCGCTCCAGAGTGCTCTGTTACGTCGCTGGTCGAACCAGTTCGACTCGTTAAACATGCGCTTGCCTTGCCCGCAACCGGTTCGTCGGTCTCTTCGTTGGTGGCTGTGTTCCAGAAACCTGCGGAGGGGTCTTCCCCTGGAACCGCCCCGTTGGGTACCTCTCACGACAGATGCCGGGCTGGGGGGCTCACTGCGAAGACCGGTTCACTCAGGGAACCTGGTCTCCCCTGGAAGCTTCTTGGTCGATCAACCGACTCGAACTGCGAGCGGTACGGTTAGCTCTCTTGGCCCTCGAGGGGTTGGTGATAGGGCAGCCGGTTCGCGTTCTCTCGGACAATGCGACGACGGTAGCCTACATCAATAGGCAGGGGGGCTCCGGCAGTGTGGCCTTAGAAGCGGAGGCGACGGCCTTGTTCACTTGGGTACAGACCCGTCTCCCGGCAATCTCGGCAGTGCATATAGCGGGAAAGGAAAACGTCATGGCAGACTTTCTCAGCAGAGTACGGGTAGACCCCGGGGAGTGGGAGCTGAACCCGCAGGTTTACGCACAGATTGTTCGTCGATGGGGCCCGCCTGTCATGGATCTCATGGCGACCTTCCAATCAGCAAAAACGGGACGTTTCTTCAGCAGGAGGAGGGAGCACATGTCCGAGGGACTCGACGCTCTCATCCAGCCGTGGCCGGAGTCGCAACTCCTTTATGTCTTTCCTCCGTGGGCGCTCATCGGTCGGGTCGTCCAGCGCATCGAGGGTCACCTAGGACGGGTATTGTTGATTGCTCCGGATTGGCCCAGGCGTCCGTGGTATGCCAACCTGGTTCGGTTGCGCGACGGCGATCCTTGGCTTCTGCCCTCGCTACCAGACCTGCTACTTCAGGGTCCGCTGCGGATGCCCCAGGTGGGTCGGTTCTCGCTTACGGTATGGCCATTGAAAGGGCTCGGTTAAGGAAGAGGGGTTATTCCCCTGCGGTGGTTGCTACTCTTTTCAGGGCGCGGAAAACTTCCACCTCCCTCACGTACGTTCGGGTATGGAGAATCTTTGAGGACTGGTGTTCACGGCGGGGTGTTCGAGCGGCGACGGTATCCGTGCCAGTGGTTTTGAGTTTTCTACAAGATGGTTTTGACAAGGGCCTGGCGGCCAGTTCTCTGAAGGTTCAGCTGGCGGCTCTCTCCTGTTACAGAGGTAAAGTGCTGGGTTGTCCACTGGGGTCTCATCCGGACGTGCAGCGTTTTCTCAAGGCAGTTTTCCGCTTGCGGCCTTCACGGAGGGTGGCCGTTCCTTTGTGGGATTTGAATCTTGTACTGCGTGCTTTGGCTCGCAAACCTTTTGAGCCCCTTCGTCGAGCGACTCTTAAGGATCTCACGCTAAAGATGTTTTTTCTTGTTGCTATTTGCTCTGCGCGGCGCATTTCAGAGCTCCAGGCCCTATCATGCCGAGAACCGTTTTTGTCTTTTACTCCGGATCGCGTAGTCCTTCGGCCAGTTCCTTCCTTTTTGCCCAAAGTGGTTTCACCTTTTCATTTAAATCAGGCGGTTTTTCTTCCGGTTCTGCCTAGCGTTCCAGAGAACCCGGCCGGCGAGGGGCTTCACTGCCTCGATGTGCGTCGCGTGCTTCGGCGTTACGTGAAGGTGTCGGCGGAGTTCCGTAAGACCGACCGCTTGTTCGTCCTGTTTGGCGGTGTTAGAAAAGGGGAGGCGGCAGCTAAGGCCTCTATCGCTCGGTGGATCAAGGAAGCGATAGCGTCCGCATATTTGTTGCACCATCGTCCCGTTCCGGAGGGGCTGCGAGCCCACTCCACTAGGGCACAAGCTACGTCCTGGGCGGAGCATTGCCTGGTGCCGCCCGTAGAGATTTGTAAGGCGGCCACTTGGTCAACATTACATGCCTTCAGTAAGCACTATCGCTTGGATGTGTTGGCCGCTCGGTGTTAACTGCTCTGTTACATCCCGACTGTGGAGGACTAAACTGGAGGACCGCTCAGGAAATAGAAATTACACATACCTGGTAATTGTAGTTCCTGGAGGGTCCAGTTTAGTCCTCCTTCCCTCCCGAGTATCAGGTTTTCTACTACGGCGCACTGTTCCGGACGACTCGCTCTGGGAGCGGCCTACTCTTCTCTTTTCTCTTTGGTCTACTCTCCAGTCTCTCCCCTAGAGCTTTGGGTCTTTTTCTCTGACAATGCGTCGGTAGCGGCGCTGTGCAGCATTCTGGCTTCCTCGTTTGGGGAGGGGGTCCATATTTTTATAAGGGACATCGTTTTTACATTTTATTCTGCATTTGTATTTCTAACAATCTCATGTGTTGCTTCTTTAAGTCTACTTTGTTACTAGTTCACTGGGGGCTTCTGGGAGCTCCGTCTGCATACATTATACAGAAAGTTCGTGATTGGTCCAGTCTCCAGGCTGCAGGAGGAGGTGCACTACCCGACTGTTGAGGACTAAACTGGACCCTCCAGGAACTACAATTACCAGGTATGTGTAATTTCTATTTGCTTCAAATGAGGAAGCATTCTACTCCTCTTGCATGTGTGCATGTATGGCATATTGCTTCAAATGAGGAAGCATTCTACTCCTCATGCGTTCATGTATGGCATATATTTGAGAACTGATGCAAAGAACAATGTCTTGGATCTTTTATGTTGCCCTTTTGGCAGGATGGGGTGGAGAAGAGGCTGGCTATGAACTCTTTAAAGGTGCAAGTGGCAGCTATTGCCTGCTTCAGGGGTATGATTCAAGGTCAGCCTCTTCTCGCATTTGGGTGATTGCTACTTGATAGGGGTCAAACACTTGAGACCTCCTTTGTCGCTTGTAATTCCTCCGTGGTATCTCAATTTAGTGCTGTCTACATATAGGGGGTGCCTTCCCTTTGAGCGTCTCCAGAAGATTTGGATTTGATGATGGAAGGATGCCATTTGCTCAGCGTGTAGGATGACAGAGTAGCAGAGAATCATTTCTGGTTATCTTCATGGGTTAAAGTAGTGATCGGGCCAGTACTCTTTTCTTCAAAAGTGGTATCGATTGTTTCATCTCAGTCTGTTACTCTTCCAGTTTTTGCAGAGACAGAATAGAAGCATCGCAGGTCTTGCATAAATTGGATGGCCTCAGCATTCTGTGTAGGTACTTCATGAGGACAAAGGCCTTCTGGTCAGATCATTTATTTGTGGAGATTGGTAGCCCATGAAAGGGCAAAATGGCATCTCCAGGAACAAGCAGGAATGAGTCTTCACATATGGGTACGTCTGTACCGACGGAGCCTGCGCGGGAACGCTCCCCCGCTTCCCAGAAAGGAAAGCTTTTGGGAGCATCCCACAGCGCCTGCGCGCTGCCTTCCCGCCTTTCCTAACCATCTCTCCTCAGTTCTTCTTTGCCGCGGAGCCAGCAGGTCGAGCCCTGTCACCGCTGAAGAAGTTCTTTATTTTATTTCTTTGGTCGCGTGTCTGCCTTCCCCGACTCCGGACCGGTACCGCCGGTCTTTTTCTCTTTCTTTCTTTAAAAAAAAAAATCTATTTTCTCTTCACTTAGTGTATTCTCTTCTTAGGCCTCAGGGCCTACAAGAAAATTTCCCTCATGGAAAAACCAGCCTCCGAGTTTAAAAAATGTACTAAGTGTAACGGTACTATTTCTGTTACAGATACCCATGAATGGTGTCTTAAATGTTTGGGTCCTGAACACTCCATTCCGCATTGTCCGTCCTGCTCTCTAATGTCTAAACGGAGGTTACAGAACCGAGCAGCCAAGCTCCATGTGCTGTTTCCCGCTGATGCACCGTCGGTAGCATCGACATCTTCCAGGTCTTCTTCTCCTGATGGATCTCAGGTAACCAAACATAAACCTAGCAGGTCCTCGAAGGGTAGATCTCCCTCTAAGCAGCGAGATGCCTCTGGGCTTGCCCTCGAGGATTCTGCGCCAGCAAAACAACCCCGGCGGGAAGCTCCGGCTTCCAAAGCTCCTCCTATGGGGTTACAGGTTGACATCGATGGCACGGCCTTGACCGATCACCTGTTAGATTGCTCTGGGGTACCGGCACAATCTCCCGGTACCGACTTCCAGGCATTCATGGCATTGATGGATCACAATGTTCTGTCCATGCAGCAGGCTATTACGGCCTTCATTCAAGCTGCGACGCCGCTGGTACCGAAACAAACTCCGTTCTCAGTATTGGCTCCGGTACCGGCACCAGCATCGATACCGGTACCGACTGCATCGACATCGACCAGGATACTGGCTGCAGCGGTTCCTTGTCCAGGGCTGCTCACCGGTACCGATCCGGTACCGGGGACGCCCGATGTCGATACTGCTCGATACGCGTATCGAGCATTGGAAGAGCACCCTGACAGGCAATACTTCGATTCCTCTGATTCTGATACATCAGACGAGTCTCCTGAAGTATCCATAGCCCTTCCTGAAGAGCCTTCTTCTCCAAAAAGAAGAATGTCTCCTCCAGAGGATTTGTCCTTTCAAGACTTCATAAGAGAAGTAGCTAAAGGACTTTCTATTTCAGTAACTTCTGAATCAGAGCCTTGAGCTAAAAAATTGGATATTTTAGGCTATTCTAGAGCTCCTAAAGAGGCAGTCACCTTACCAATTCATGAGATTCTTTATGAACACATGATTGATCTATGGGAGACTCCTCTCACTCTCTCTCCTCATTCTCGTAGATTGGACACTATGTATCGTGTCCCTCCTTGTCCTGGATTTCAGAAAACTCATCTTCCTCACCATTCCATTTTGGTGCAGTCAGCTATGAAGAGGATAAAGAGTACAAAGACACTCTTCTGCTCCTCCAGGAAGAGAATGCAGGACCTTGGATGCCTTTGGTAGGAAAATCTTCCAAGCCAGTATGCTTATTGCCAGAATCAACTCATATAGCCTTTACATGGGTATGTTTCTAAAGGAAGTTGCACAAAAACTGCACACTTTCCTCCCTTTTCTTCCAGAGGATAAAAGGGAGGAATTCCTCATTTGGCTTAAGCATACCCAAGACATTTCAAAGTTTTCCAACAGGGCAGCCTTTGACTCCTTTGAAGGTGCCAGCAGAGCCTCAGGCATTGCCATAGCTGCTCGCAGAATTGCTTGGCTCCAGGCTTCTGATTTAGAGCCCTGGGTTCAAGATGGCTTAGGAAATCTTCCCTGTACAGGTGAAAACCTATTTGGCAAAGAATGGCAAATAAAAGCCACTCAAATGGATGCAGAAAACTCTGCTCTGGATAGACTTTCAAGGTCAACCTCCATTCCTGCCAAGAAAAAGCCTTTTTAAAAGCCTTTCTTTAAAAAGGGCAGATTTCCTTCTACTTCTGGCCAACAATCTTCTACAGGTCGCTTTGCCACTAAGCGTCAGCAACCTAAACAGGCCAGGCCTAAGCCTACAGGGGCTGCTGCAACTCAGCAGGCCCAACCTCCTCAGGGTTTTTGACTTGATGCTAGAGAACTTAGCCTTTCTGGCTCTAAAGCAGCCAGAGCCTCTCACCATTCCAGGAAGGTTGGCTCATTTTGCTCCCAGATGGGAGCAAATAACATCAGAGCAGTGGACCCTCTCCATCATAGGAGAGGGCTACAAACTTCATTTCTCAGACCTTCCTCCCCACACCATGGTGAGACACTTCAATTCTCCCACATCTCTTCTCGACCTTCTAGGTCAAGAGGTAACTACCTTTCTTGCCCAAGGGGCAATAGAAGTTCCTCCTCTTCATCAAGGGTCAGGGTTCTACTCCCCCCTATTTTCTCATTCCAAAGAAGACAGGGGGATACAGACCCATCTTAGATCTCAGAGAATTGAACAAATTTCTATGCAAGGAGAAGTTCAAGATGCTTTCTCTGGGCACTCTCCTTCCATACCTTCAAAGTCAGGATTGGCTTTGTTCTCTAGATCTCAAGGATGCGTACACCCATGTCCTCATCCATCCCTCTCACAGAAGATTCCTACGGTTTCTTTTCCAAGGAAAACATTACCAATACAGAGTTCTTCCTTTCGGTCTGGCCTCTGCCCCAAGAGTGTTCACCAAATGCATGGCAATAGTTGCTGCATTTCTACGAACTCTGGGAATATTTGTCTTCCCATACCTGGACGACTGGCTCATTCGAGCTCCATCTCAGTCAGAGGCCCAGAATTCCTTGGACCGCACAAGGCGCATTCTGCAGTATCTGGGACTTGTGATAAACCTCCCAAAGTCTCAGCTCACCCCTACTCAGTCCCTAGAATTCATAGGGGCCTGGTTGGATACCACTACTGCAAGGGCTTACCTTCCTCAGGCCCGTTGCCAACGTCTAGTGCAGTTAGCCTCCCAGATTCAGTCAAAAAGCCACTTAACTGCTCGGGAGATGCTACAACTGCTAGGCCACATGGCTTCCACAGTGCATGTGGTTCCCTATGCTCGCCTACACATGAGAGCAGCTCAATGGACTTTGTCCACCCAGTGGACTCAAGCTTCAGGTGCTCTCTCGGACCAAATAGCAACCACCAAACGTCTCTCTTGGTCTCTCCAATGGTGGATGTCCACTCAAAATTTGTTGCTGGGGTCCCCCTTCCAACAGTTGTTGCCCCAAGCAACCCTCACAACAGAAGCCTCCCAAACAGGTTGGGGAGCCCATCTACAGGACCTCTCCACTCAAGGCACTTGGTCCCCACAGGAGACCTCCCTTCATATCAACCACTTGGAGCTTCGAGTAGTTTTTCTAGCTCTCAAGGTCTTTCATACCCTCCTCAGCTACAAGACAGTCCTCATTCATACGGACAATCAAGTAGCCATGTTTTACATAAACAAGCAAGGAGGAACTGCCTCTCTGTCGCTTTGCAATGAAGCTTTAAGATTGTGGGCCTTCGCCAGAGAGCATCAAATCCATCTCCTGGCAGTATACCTCCCAGGAGTCCAAAACTCTTGGGCAGACAGACTCAGTCGAGTCCTGCTTCCACACGAATGGTCCCTGCACATGGATCAGGTACTCAGAATCTTCCAAGAATGGGGAACCCCGGACATAGACCTCTTTGCAAGTCTGTGGAATGCCAAACTTCCCAGGTTCTGTTCTAGAATTCCGTGTCAGGGAGTTCAGGCCAAGGATGCCTTCCTCCTCCATTGGGGTCGGCTTCCTGTATGCATTTCCACCCATTCCCTTGATTCCCAACACTCTGTTCAAACTCCAGAGGGATCAAGGATCTATGATCGTCATAGCTCCATGCTGGCCACGCCAAGTGTGGTACCCTCTATTTCTACATCTCTCCCAAGCCCCCTCTGTGGACTTGGGAGCTGCTCCAGACCACCTGTCCCAGGAGGAAGGGACTTTGTGGCACCCAAACCCCAAGTCCCTACACCTCAGAGCTTGGTTACTGAAGGCCTAGACCTTCAAGACTGGAATCTTTCTCAACAAGTGAAGGATATCCTCCATGCTTCCAGAAAACCTTCCACCAGGCGTTCTTATGCTTTTAAATGGAAACGGTTTTCCATTTGGTGTGCTGAAAAGGGTCTTGACCCTCTAGCACTACCTTTAAATTCTCTGTTAGACTATCTCCTGCATCTTTCCAATGCAGGCCTTAAAACAAATTCAGTAAGAGTCCATTTGAGTGCTATTGCAGCATCCCTTAAGCCCATCAATGGACAACCTATTTCCTCTCATCCTCTCATTGCAAGATTCATGAGAGGCCTCACTTTAACTAAACCTCCCATTAGGCCTCCTCCGGCATGGGACTTAAATTTGGTTCTTGGTCAGCTCATGAAGCCACCTTTTGAACCCTTAGCCACTACCTCCTTGAAGTTCCTTTCATGGAAGGTTATTTTCCTCATTGCAGTTACTTCAGCTCGCCGCATCAGTGAACTGCAGGCATTAGTGGCTAATCCACCTTATACAAGGTTCCATCATGATAAGGTAGTCCTTAGGACAAATCCACACTTTATGCCTAAAGTGGTCTCACTTTTTCATCTTAATCAAGAAGTATATTTACCTGTCTTTTTTCCAGCTCCTCATGCATCCAGTGCAGAGAGGAATCTTCATACTCTGGATTGTAAAAGAGCTCTTGCTTTTTACTTACATAGGACACAGCAACATAGAAAGTCTTCCCAGCTTTTTGTTGCTTTTGATCCTTCTCATTTAGGACTTCCAGTCTCTAAGAGAACACTGTCCAATTGGATTGCTCAGTGTATTTCTTTTGCCTACCAGAGTAAGAACCTTTCTCTGGAGAGCCATGTCACAGCTCATAATGTGAGGGCCATGGCCACCTCTATGGCTCATCTAAATTCTGTGTCCATCGACCAGATCTGTCGAGCAGCCACCTGGGCCTCAGTTCATACCTTCACAGCCCATTACTGCTTGGACAAGGACTCCCGCCGGGATGCCTTGTTTGGTCAGGCTGTCCTCAAACACCTGTTCCATTCTTAAACAACTCCTACCCTCCTTCCCTGGATGGATGCCTGAGATCCATAGGAGGAAGTAGACCCCTCTCCAGGGTATCATATCCTTGGAGATCTCCCAGGCATCTTAGCTAGGGAGTCCCCATATGTGAAGACTCATTCCTGCTTGTTCCTGGAGATAGCACAGTTACTTACCTGTAACAGGTGATCTCTGGGCACAGCAGGAATAAGTCTTCACAACCCTCCCTCCTCCCCTAGGAGTTGTATCTCTTTTTCTATCTTTCCTTTCCTCTCTCTCTCTATTGTCTCAGCTTTAAACTCGAACTGGGGAGAGATGGTTAGGGAAGGCAGCGCGCAGGCGCTGTGGGGTGCTCCCAAAAGCTTTCCTTTTTGGGAAGCTGGGGAGCGTTCCCTCGCAGGCTCCGTCGATACCGACGTACCCATATGTGAAGACTTATTCCTGCTGTTCCCAGAGATCACCTGTTACAGGTAAGTAACTGTGCTTTCTAAGGCAGGGCTTGACATATTCCAGGCGCCAAGTTGTCATAACACATAGAAATTGCAGCCCAGTGCCCAGGATTTTGTGCTCCTAACCCTTAGTCTTTGATGCTGCTTCCCTTCTCCAGTGTGATTGGCTCTCTTTATATAGGTTGAGCCGCATGGTGGAGAAAGTTTATTGATCTCAGAAACCATGAGATCAAACTTATTCCACCACATGGCTCAACCTGCATGCAGAGTACTCATCATGGCAGAGGAGATAGACAGCAGTGGCGAGAAGACACCAGGTGATTGCCTGCCATCACCCAATTACACTTTCTCTCATTATGCACCCCTCCCCAAGCCGTTTGAGAGAGACACTGGGTGAATAGTGAATGCTTGGTGGGGAGGAGGGGAGAAAATTGAGAGACACCGCTGGGGGGGGGGGGGGGGGCTTTGTGGGTTTTTGCTTTACTTAACAGGCCATGATATGTGAAGTAAAAATAGAAAGTTGCCTCAGGTGCAGTTAGTGTCACCAATATGTTGCTAACATACTCGTTGGGGTTATCGGAGGGGGGGGGAGCAGATAAGGGTTACTGCCTTCTGTAATGGCATGTTTTCTATGGGAAAACATTTAAGTCATGCCCTTAAAGGAGCTGCGATACCACTTTTGGGGATGGGGGGGGGTTACTCTGAGACAGGTCTTGGTGGCTGGTTTCAAAATGTTTAAACTGGCCCCCAGATGGAAAGAAACTTATCAAGTCCTGGTCTAAAGCCATAGTAGCCCATTGGTTAACAGGTTGTCAAGTCAGCCTATATGGTCAAGGGACAGGTGATTTTTGCCTGAGTTGAGAGTATATTCAACAAGAGCCCAGGTAGTGTCCTTGGCAAAGCATGGGCTGGTTCCACCTCTGAATATTTTACAAGATGGTGACCTGGTTGTCCCTGTGTTCTTTTGTACACTGTTGTAGGCTTGATGTACAAGCAAGACAAGGTATGGCATTTGAGGCACGGGTGCTCCAGGCTCACCTCTCGTTGCCCTTCCAGCATTAGGACAGCTTTGGTACTTCCCATGCACCTGGACTGGATTAGAGGAATGATGAGGAAGGTGAAATTTAAATCTTACTGCAAATTTTTTTTTTCTAAAGTCTTGTCTAGGACCTGCCCAGGTAAGGTTAAGATGATCATTTTGTTTTTTGGGTGCGATGTATTGGGCAAGGAGTAAGAAGGCGAATTATTAGGAGGATTAGTTCTGCCACCTTGTAGTCACTTGGTGTTCTGCTGCAATAGTATATTTATTATTTTGGTGTTCTGTGTGTTATGGGGTTTGTCGCTTTTGGGCATAGTTCCAGTTCATTGTCTCCAGGTGCTCTTACTCTCAAAACCCCCCCCCAAAAAAACAGGAGGGAATATACTAACTAGTTGAAGGCTGCAAGGGGACTCTTCTAGGCTGACAATATCAAGTCTATGTTCTCAGTCTCCATCTGCTGGTTAGAGAGCATAAACCCATGTGTCTGGACTGGACTGGAGGAACTCGAGGAAAGAAAATTAGAAGGTTAGTCATCAAGGCATATGGGGATAGGCTTAACCCTTTTCACTCGGAAAAATTTTCTTTTGTCGCTTATGCCAGATCGAAGTAATCACATTTGCTGATTTCGGCAACTGTGAAACGTTTTATCTCCAGGAACAAGCCGGAATGCAGTCTTCACATATGGGTGACATCCCTGATGGAGCCTGCGCAGGAACACTTCCCAGCATCCAATAGGAAAGTGTTTGGGAACATTCCTCTGCGCCTGCATGCCTGCTTTCCCAACTTCTTTCCTCAGTTCTTCATTTTCCATGGAGCCAGTAGGACTCGCCATCCTTTCACTGCTGGAAATTTTTTTGGGTGCCCTTTGGGGTACATCGTGCTCTTTTTGCCTTCCTGTCGATGCCGTTACAGTCAAGTCAGACACCAGTCACGATATTTCTTTTTATTTTCTTTCATATCGATTCTCACTGAGGTTCTCACTGCCAGTCTAGGCTTCTAGGCTTCCATAGCCAATTTTTTCAGGCATGGAAAAACTAGTCAGTGTGCTTTTTATTAAAAATAAATAAATAGTAACATGTGCTAGTACCATTTTAGCCACTGATAAACATGACTGGTGGTTTAAAATGTTTGGGTCCTGACTGTGAACCCACTTCTTGTCCTTTGTGCCAACAAATAACAGAGAGGCCCTTTGGATTGTTTGCCTTGGACTCTGTTTCAGTGGCTTCCACTTCATCAAGGGCATCAACTTCTTCTCATAGGTCTCAGGCTTCTTCAGTCCAAACACAGTAGTATGTATAATTCTGGCTATTTCCAAATCTTCGGCATCAAAGGCCGATTCAGATGCCAGGAAAAAGTCCTATCCTAAGCATCATGATTCCCCTGGAGGTGCTTCTGATGCAGATCGGCCAGCCAAACAGCCCCAGTACGAGTATCTGCCCTCCAAAGCACAAGTGAGGCTCTAGAACACTACTGAGGCATCGACCTCCAGAGAGCTACTGGTTCCTTGTTCTGGGGCGGTGGCTCAGAGCCCCATATGTGATTCCATCCAGACATCTGCCATCTTCCTGGACCCCATTGCATGCTGGCTCTTGAGAGGAGTTTGGCAGCACTCCTGGCAGCTTCAGTACTGGTAACATCGAGAGCTTCATAAGGTTCAGGCTTCGGTACCAAGCCTACAACCCAGCACTGTATCGGCCCAGATATTGGCCCTTGAGATGGCATCATCTGAAACTGAGGCTGATTTACTCATTTGGAATCAGTTGATACCCCCAGTATCCAACAGACTCTGGCTCCCATGCCTTTCTGTTCCGATAACCTCAGAGTATTGGCATTGACCATCAACTTCAACGAAGCATTGAGGGTGGAACCCATGATAGCTGATATTTTGATTTCTTGCCCATACTTTGATTCAGGTTTTTCAGAATCTGATGTAGGGTCACTTGATTCCCGGGAACTTCCTGACATCCTTTCAGACCCTTCACAGTTTCAGGAACAGCGTTGGTCCCCAACAAAAGATATGTCCTTTCAGGACTTCATCCGTGACATGGCAGTGGGGCTGTCCATCACAGTAGCCTCAGAAAAGGAATAGAGGGCCAAGGAATTGGAGATAATCCAATACCCTTCAGCGCCCAAAGAGGCTACTACCTTACCGGTGCATCAGATCCTTCAAGATCTTATGCTCTGCATTTGGGAAGCCTGCTCACGGTTCCTCCTGTTAGCAAGATACAGAGTACCAGAAAGCCTAGGTTTCCAAAACCCTCAGCTTCCCCATCACTCGGTGGTGGAATCGGCAGTGTGCTGAACAGAGAGCTCCAAAATCAATTCACCCATACCTCCTGGCAGGATCAATTTACATGCTTTATATGGGTAGGTACCTGAAGGAGGTCACCAGGGATTTGGAGACTTTCTCCCCCCTGCTTCCAGAGGATAAACAACCTGCACCTGATTTTTGACTCCTTTCTAGAGAGCATTGCCAGTCTGCCCTTGGAAGGCCCCCAGCCCCTCCACATTGCAGGCATACTTCACTATGCTTACAACATCAGAGCAGCAGACATTTCAGATTGTCCAAAGGGGGTTATTGGCTTCACTTGGAAACCTTATTCCCCACCTGCTTCACAGAGGAGTATCCCATACAACCTCTTTACAGCATTTTCTTACAACAAGAGGTGGCCACCCTGTTGTCCCAAGGTGCTATAGAAAGTGTTCCTCCTCCACAAGAAAAGTTGGTCTTCTACTCCCCATACTTTCTCATTCCAAAGAAAACAGGAGGTTTTATGCCCATTCTAGATCTCAGAGACATAAACAAGTTCTTGGTCCGAGAAAAAATTCAAAATGATCTCTCTAGGAACTCTTCTGCCATACTTCCTGAGATACGATTGGCTCTCTTCTGTAGACTTAAGAGGCATACACGCATGCATTGATACATCCCTTGCACAGACAGTATCTGTGCTTCATGTTTCAAGGAAGCCATTACCAATACAGGTTTCTCCCTTTGTCTAATCTCTGCCCTAAGAGTCTTCATAAAATGCACGGCAGTTGTTGCTGCCTACCTACGCACCCTGGGGATATTTGTCTTTCCTTACTTGGACGACTGGCTGATCAGGGCAGACTTCCCCAAAGAGGTAACTTTCTCCCTTCATTGAACCATCACGGTGCTCCAACTCCTGGGTTTTGTCGTAAACTTCCCAAAGTGCCACCTCGCTCCGACCCAACGACTGGAGTTCATCGTAGGCTCCTGGACACTTGACAGGCTTGAACTTTCCTCCCAAAGGATCGCTCTGCCCACCTCATCGAGCTGGCAAAAAAGGTAGAACAGTTTAACAGCTTGGGAGATGCTACAGCTATTGGGACACATGGCCTCAACAGTCCATGTCCCCTACGTGCGATTACATGTGGGCCAGGCACGGTGGACTCTGTCTTCCCAATGGACATAAGCGAAGGGTTGCCTCGGGGACAAGATCCACATCACACGTCAACTTATCACATCCCTTCAGTGGTGTCTCCCAGAAAACCTACTCGTTGGGTCACCTTTTCAGGTGTTTCCACTTCTATGCACCCTGACAACAGATGCTTCCAAACTGAGTTGGCGGGGCTCTTTTGAACGACCTGATCGCACAGACTGGACATAACTAGAATCTGCCCTACAGATCAACCTGCTAGAGCTACGGGCACTGACAAATGATTTTGGGGGTTTTCAACCCCAGCTATCGGGGCAACCTGTTCTAGTTCGAACGGATAACCAGGTTGCCATGTTTTACATAAACGGGGGGAATGGGATCTCTTCCCCTCTACAAAGAGGTAGTTTGCCTATGGTCCTTCGCCATCTCTCACCACATCCACCTGAAGCGGTGTACCTCCCAGGCACACTGTGTCCTAGCAGACAAATTAAGCCATATCCTTCATCATCATGAATGGACTTTGCATCAAGAGATGGCTGCTTGGATCTTTCAAACATAGGGAACCCCACTCATAGATCTCTTTACCACTCCACAAAACATGCAGCTTCCTTGCTTCTGCTCCAGAGTTCTGTCTAGACTGGCAGGCCCTGGACACTTTCCTTCTCCATTGGGTCCAAAGGCTGCTGTATGCATACCTACCCATCCCCTTGATACTCAAGATGCTATTCAAACTACAGGCCTACAAAGGCTCTGATTCTTATAGCTCCCTTTTTGTCCTGTCAACCTTGGTTTCCTCTGCTTCTTTGCCTTGCACAGACTCTGCCTCTCAGACTGAAATGTGTGCCCAAGCTCCTCTCCCAGGACCACAGGATACTCCTCCATCCCAGTCTTCACTCCCTACACCTGAGAGCATGGCTGCTGAAAGGCTAGTGCTCGCTGACCTCGACCCACTGCAGGCTGTCAAAGATGTCATCCTTGCATCATGTAAAGATTCTACCAGGCGATCTTATGCATTCAAATAACAGGTTTGCCATTTAGTGTTCCCCAAAAGATCTTGACCTTTTTTTTGCCCAATAGTCTCTCCTATAATATCTCCTCCACTTATCCTTGACAGGTCTTAATACTAACTTGGTGAGAGTTTCTTAGGCTGCCCATCCACTGGTCTGTAAGAAGCCACAATAGCACTATTTCCTTACATCCCTTAGTAGCACACTTCATGCTGTCCAAGCCACCCTTTAAGCCACCTTGGTTACCTGGGATCTGAACGTGGTTCTGTCTCAATTTCTAAAGCCACCTTTTGAACCTTCCATCACGTCACTGAAGTTTCTGTCTTGGAAGGTCATCTTCCTTATTGCCCTCATTTCAGCTTGCTGCAAGCTCTAGTGTCAGATCTGCCCTATACTCTGTTCCACCATGACAAAGTGGTTCTGCGAACCCATCTGCATTTCCTCCCAAAGGTGGTTTCGTCCCATCTAAATCGGTCTGTAATTCTCCTGATTTTCTTCTCTAGACATGTGTCTCGGGCTGAAGCAATGCTACACACCTTAGACTGCTGCAACTAAAGATCACAGAAGATTCTCTGTTCGGGAGCTAGTGAGTCCTATATGTGAAGACTGCATTCCTGCTTCTTCTTGGAGAATAGCGTAGTTATTCACCTATAACGGGTGATCTCTGGGAACAGCAGGAATCAGTCTTCACAACCTGCCCTCCTCGCCTAGGAGTTGTAGAGTTCTTTTTTGTCTGTCTTCTCAGCTACACACTCAACTGAGAAGAGAAGGTGGAAAAGCAGGCACAGAGAAGTGCTCCCAAAGGCTTTCCAATTGGATGCTGGGGAGCAATCCTGCGTGGGTTCAGTTGGTGACGTTACCCATATGTGAAGACTAATTCCTGCTGTTCCCAGAAATCACCTGTTATAGGTGAGTATCTATGCCTTCTTACTCGCCATCATGAAGTGCTTATGGCCACAGGGTGGAACTTGGAACCATAAACTAGCATGTTGTTCATATGTCCCACGGGGTGGGACAGATGAGTGGAAAGGGTTAAAGATATCAATATGTATAGTTTGAAGGAAAGATAGGAAAGGAATGATATGAGACATCTAAATCTCTGGACTAAATGCACAGATTGACCCTCTTTCAGTTGAAAGGAATCTCTACAATGAGGATCATGATGAAGGTGAAAGGGGATAGACTTTATCTTTATTTTTACATTTGATAATTGGGAGTAATCTGAGGCAATATTTCTCTATAGAAAGGATGGTGGATGCGTGAAACAGCCTTTCAGTTGGTAGAGATGAGGCCTGTATCTGAAGTCAAACATAGGATAAATACAGAGGCTCTCCAAGGGAAAGGATAGGATTGTAGAACTTTTTCTTATGGATGACCAGAATGGATAGGTTATGTGGTCTTTACCGTAATTTTCTGTGTTTCACCTTGGTTGAAAACCTGTTCTATAAAATATTCAATTTCAGACTCTCCAAAAGAAGGGAAGGCAAACAAGCTTTCTCCCCTGTCTGTCCAAGTCGTGAAAAATACGAAAAGAAAACTTGATCTTTCCAAAAGAGCTAGATCCTCCAGCCCTATGAATGGGTAAGATGGTTACGAGCTTGCATTTCTGTGTGGAGTTAGGGTACTCAAAGATGAGTGCACTCAATTTGGTGGTTTCTTTATAGCTTACAAAAGGAGAGGGGCAGTAGGAGCCGAAGCCGGGATCGCAGCTACTCAAGATCTCATTCCAGATCACAGTCTCCCAAAAGAAGGTAAGTACCCCTTCTAAAGAGATGGAGTGTCAAGGTTCAAAACTTGCATGCTATAGATTTGAAGTTTTGCTGGGCTGTGCTTTTCTTTGGATTCCCTTGACAGGTTGCAGAAGCTTCTTGATGGCACTGTCTGAATGAAGCACTTTGGTAATGCAGTAATAGTTGTTGCTCTCTGAGCTCTATTTAAAGGTTGTTGGAAGGCATGTGAACTTCTGAATTCTGATGTTTGTTTTATTTATTTAAATAGTTTTTATACCGCGCTCTTTAGAATCAGTGCGGTTTACACAGAACATCAGTTTGTACAATGCAGGCTGAAACATACATTGAACTTTACAAGGAACAGGTAATACAACTTGGGTTTCAACAGGGATAACTGTATACAAGTTGAGTAATTGTATCAATGGATATGGTTATGTCAGCATGACAGGGAGGGTGTGCTGGGTTATGTCATGTCACCTGTATATGAGTAATGCTGAAGGAAAAGGTGGTGCTTTAGAGTCTTCCTAAATTGTAATAACACCATTCTCTGGGAACAAGCAGGAAGTCAGTCCTCGCATATGGGTGATGTCGACACAGACTGAGCCTACATGGTGAACACTCCCCAGCTTTCACAGATAACCTTTGGGAGTTAGACAGAGCATGCACGGTCACCTTCCCATCCAAGGGTGCCATCTTATCTCAGATGTTTTGTCTGCATGCTTGAAAAAGTTGCTGTGGGGTTTTTTTTTTTGTCTTTTTTCCTGTATTGCTTTCTCTGGTTGCGTACCATCACATCTCTGTTCCTGGAACCACTGCCGCCTCGGCATTGTTTTATTTTTCAGGTTTTTTTTTTGGGGGGGGGTTTTCCCTGTCCATTCAGTGCATAGGATTTTCTCATGCCCTCCCTAACCAGGATCTTGGAGTTTGATCTTGCGGGTACGGTTTTCCCCGCTATGTCTTCAGTTAGTGGTTTTAAGCAGTGCATCTGTTGCAGGCACACCATGTCCTGCATGGATCCACATGACTGTTGCCTGCAGTGCCTTGGAGCCGATCATGATAACTTTACCTGTTTGCTCTGTCTTCAGATGATGAGCAAGGGTCGCAGGAATCATGAAAGGCAGCGGGAGACGCTGTTTGTTTTTCAAGATCTCCTCTTCAGCCCCGGCTTCTTGCGCAGAATTGACATCCTTAAGGGCTGCCGTGGAGGTCTTGGCCTTGCCCTGCGGCCACGCCCAATCAGAGCTCCAAGGTCGTGAAGCATCAGAAGGGATCATCTGTAGAGGGCCATCCCTGGAAGGACTGGGCCCCGCCTGTGGAGGTGGAAAGGACGATGACAGAACCCCGTAAGATTCAGATCAATGACATCGAAGTCCTTGGCGTGATGCTGAGGGCAATGGCTGGGAGCGGCTTTCAAAGCTGCCCCGGCGGGAGGAGACTTCAGCAGCATCAGGGGATCAGCATCGCTCTTCCAAAGCCATCATCAAGGAAACCCCTTCGGAGCAGGCATCAGATCAGATACCCTCTGTGGTGAGTCTTCTGGCCTTGAGGTCAGGATGGCAGCCTTGGAATGCAGCTTTGCTGCCACCTTGACCCAGTAGTGGGGGCCAATACTAGTTTCTTCCAGGTCTTCGGGCCCAGTGAACCGGTGCCTCCACCGTGAGGGTGTCACCTGAGGAGATCCAGCCAGTGCTGGAGCAGCATCAGCTTCGGGCCAATTTCCAGCAATGCTCTTTGCCTGCTCGAGACTTCAGGTATCTCCCATGAGTGGTTTGGAGCACCAGGGCCCTGGGACACCATCGGCAGCTGGGCACGGATGCAATGTCTGGCGGGTTCTCAGTGTCGTCCAATTCATACTCTTGAGTGGGAGACAGATAACAAGTCCCCAGACACCCAGTGACATTGGGACATGCCTTCAGACCCCTCTCCTGTGCTGGAGGTCTCTGAGGATTTCTCCTTCCTTGACTTTGTCCAGGACATAGCAAAGGCCCTGGCCTTCACCATGGAGTTTGAAGAGCCTTGGGCAAAGGACCGCGATCCTGCAGTATGAGGCTCCTCCCATGGAGGTGCTCATGGTGCAGCTCACCCCATTTTGGAATCCTGTTCAGGATATGGGAGTCACCTGTTAGTTTCCATTGTGAGCAAGCAGCTTGATTCCATGTATAGAGTCCACAAGTGCCCTGGATTCCAGAAGACACAGCTTCCACACAGTTCCATGGTGGTGGAGTCAGCCATGTGCAGGATCAAAAGCCAGAAGATGCACTCCTCAGTGCCCCCTGGCAGGGAGGCCCGCACCATGGATGGCTTTGATAACTGTTAACAGGGCTCGATTCTCATGGCCCGTATCCAGGCTTACCAGCTGTACATGGGCCATGTACCTGAGGGACCTGGATTGGCTGAGGAGCCTCTTCAGTGATTCTGGACCCTGGTATAGACTGTCAAGGAGTGCTTCAAATAGGCCGCTCGAGTAACATGACTGCTTAGAGTCTGTAGCTAGAATAGCTGCGGTGGGCATTAGTGCCCACTGCCTGGCATAGCTACAGTCCATAGATCTGGAACAATGGGTTCAGGACAAATTGGGTGATGTCCTGTGTTAAGGGGAGAACCTCCTTGGCAAGCCCATGATGGACAACGCTGCAGAGCTAGAGTCTGAGTATATGAACAGAACCAGGCTCTCTTGAAAGATGCTGACTCCTCCCAACAGAAGGCTTCAGAGGGGTGGGGTCCTTCTACCTAAAGAAGGCTTATGGAACTTGCCCCCAGTATCCAGCCTACCCAGCTCCTCTATAGGTTCACAGAAGGGCACGGCCCTCATAAGCCTAAGGCCTCCAAACCACAGCCTGTGCCACAGCTGCAACCCTGGGAGGGCTTCTGACTCCTTGGGCATGGCCTCTCTTCCCCTGCAGGATCAAGGACCACAACATATGGGGGTGTCTGACATTCTTCGCCGACCAGTTGACCACCGTAACCACCGATGCCTGGGCCCCCTGTGCTTCAAGCAGACTCACCCTCTGTTCTTCCCTAGAGAACGTCCTATGACTCCTCCTTCACTGAGACCACCTGCAGCTAGAGCTCACAGGCCTCCTCTCGGCCAAAGCGTTAGAGCCTGTCCCACCACCTCTAAGGGGCGAGAGATTCTACTCCCTCTACTTCCTGATTCCCAAAAAGATGTTCTTGCCTGTTGAAGTTCAAAATGCTCTCCCTTGGAATGTTGTTGCTCTTCCTTCAGTAGGGAGATTGGCTATGCTCCTTGTATCTCAAAGATGCTTATACCCATATTCTGATCCATTCTTCCCAGTACAGGGTCCTATCCTTCAGACAGACTTCCACCCCAAGAGTGTTCATAGAATGCTTGGCAGTGATCACCACCTATCTCTGGTTGCAGGGTGTGTTTGTCTCTTCCTCTATCTGGATGACTGGCTCATCAAGGGCGGTTCCACTAACGAAATCAGTCAGGGAGGATATCACACCATTCTCATTCTCGAGCACTTGGGATTTGTCTTCAACTACCCCAAGTCTCATCTGCATCCGACTCAGTGTCTGGCTTTCATAGGGGACCTTCTGAAAATGCCAAAGCCTTCCTCCTGGACAGGGCTCAGCACCTAGCAGCCCTTGCCAAAGAGGTGCAAGGTTGCTCGATGGCATTGGCCTTCCTCATGTTGTGCCTTAACAAATGGCCTTAACAGTGCATGTCATGCCCAACGCTTGTCTCTGCATACGTCAGGTTCGGTGGACTCTCTGCACTCGGAGGACTCGGGTGACGGGTAGCCTGGAGGACAGGATCCACATGATCATGTCTGAGTCCCTCAACTGGTTGGTAGCAGCCACAGCACTTCATGGCAGGGATGCCTTTCAGGCTCCAATGCCTCAGAAGATCCTCACCACTGACACCTCCAAACTGGGCTGTGGGGCCCACTACAATGGTCTGCAGACCTAGGGCATCTGGTCGACAGAGGAAAATCTCTCTCCATCAAATCAACTTACTCCAGCTCTGAGCAGTTGCGAATGCCCTATAAGTGTTCATACAGCACTTGGAGAACCAGGTTGTTCCGGTCCAGAGAAATAACCAAGTGGCAGTGTTTGTTTTATGTCAGCAAACAAGGGGGTACTGGGCCATACCTGTGCTGGGAAGCAGTTCACTTCTGCACCTTCACGAGCTACAGTGAGATGCCCTTTCAAGCAGTTTACCTCCCCGGTCAGGATATTCTATTGACAGACTGGCTCAGCAGGATCCTTCAGCGTCATGAATGGTGGCTGGACATAAGAAAATAAGAGATGCCATACTGGGTCAGACCAGGGTCCATCAAGCCCAGTATCCTGTTTCCAACAGTGGCCAATCTAGGTCACAAGTACCTAGCAGTTTCCCTAAAAGACACAGGATCCACAATGCTTGTATTGGGGCAAGCATTGGATATTCTGGGTCCACTTTAATAATGGTTTATAGACCTTTCCTCAAGGAACTTGTCCAAACAATTTTTAAACCCGGCTACACTAAGCTTTTACTACATCCTCCAGTAACAAATTCCAGAGTTTGATTACACGTTGTGTGAAAAAATATTTTCTCTTATTAGCCTTAAGTAGGTTACCCTGTAGCTTCATTGCATGCCCCCTAGTCTTTTTCTATATTTTGATGGCATAAACAGTCGATCTAAGTTTATCCATTCCACTCCATTCATTAATTTATAAACCTCTATCATATCTCCCCTTATCTGCCTCTTTTCAAGGTTGAAGAGCCCTAACCTTTTTAGCCTCTCTTCATTGGGGTATCCTTCCATCCATCCCCTTTTACCATTTTGGTGGCTCTTCTCTGTACATTTTCTAACACGCTCAGGGTACACATCGGCACACCATCATCTGATTTGAGGAGCAACCCTTGTCTCTCCATCCTCTTGTGATCCACTTCATGAGGGGTCTCTTGCTCACTCGGCCTCCCATTTGCCTGCCTGCGGCAGCATGAGATTTGAATGTGGTTCTTGAGAAGCTTATGGCTCCACCCTTCGAACCGCTTGCTTCTTGCCACCTCAAGTACTTTTCCTGGAAAGTGATCTTCCTTGTGGTGTACATATCTGCGTGCAGAGTTAATGAGCTCCAGGAGTTGGTGGCTCATGCACCAGGTTTCATAGGAACAGGTTCTTTCTTACTCACCCTAAGTTTCTCCCTAAGGTGGTGGTCTCATGCTTTCATCTCAATCAGGTGGCAGTTCTCCTCACCTTTTCTTGGCCTCATGTGAGCAGGGCGGAGGCTGCTCGCCACACCTTGGATTGTAAGAGGGTGCTGGCCGCCTACCTAGAGCGGACTAAGGCTCCTTCGCAGTTGTTCATCTCCTATGACTTGAACCGGCTTGGCGTTGCAGTCTCTATGTGCATCCTGTTTACCTGGGTGGCAGACTGCATCTCCTTTGTCTGTGAGCAGACTTGTCTCAAGCACCATGTTACAGTCCATAATGTGTGGACTGTGGCAACCTCCATGGCAAATCTGTACTCAGTCTCCCTGCTGGGCTGCCACCTGGTCCTCTGTTCACACCTTTGCAGCTCATGACTGCCTGCAGGAGGATTCCTGGCATAACAGCGCCTTTGGCCTGGTAGTACTCGTCATCTGTTTGGGAATAATGCAGCTCCTACCTGCCAGCCCTTCTGTGGGTCCAGGCTACTGGAGAATTGATTCCCTGGTTGAAGCAGTGGTCGTCCCTGGGGTCTTGTGGCCACTTGGTGCTCACTGCTGTCTTTCACTGTTTGATTTTTCTGTCACCTGTGGCCTTTATAGGTTTTTCTTCGGTAGCTTGTGAGTCCCATATGTGAGAACTGACTTCCAGCTTGTTCCTGAAGAAAGCATAATTGTCTCTTACAGGTGTTCTCCAGGGACAGCAAAAATTGGTCCTCACAACTCTCCCTCCTCCCCTTGGCGTTGTTTTTCCTTAAGAACATCATACCATAAGAACATAAGAAATGCCATACTGAGTCAGACCAAGGTCCATCAAGCCCAGTATCCTGTTTCGAACAGTGGCCAATCTAGAACACACGTATCTAGCAGTTTCCCCAAAAGACGCAGGTCCCCAATGCTTGTATTGGGGCAAGCAATGTATTTCCCGGGTCCCCTTTAATAATGGTTTATGGACTTTTCCTCCAGGAACTTGTCCAAACTTTTTTTTTTTTTTAAACTCAGCTAACAGCTTTTACTACATCCTCCAGAGCTTGATTACACGTTGAGTGAAAAATATTTTCTCTTATTGGTCTTAAATAGGTTACACTGTAGCTTCATTGCATGTCCCTTAGTCTTTCTATATTTGGATGGTGTAAACAATCGATCTACGTTTACCCGTTCCACTCCATTCATTAATTTATAAACCTCTATCATATCTCCCCTTAGCTGTGTCTTTTCCAGGTTGAAGAGTCCCTAACCTTTTTAGCCTCTCTTCATAGGGGTGTCCCTCCATCCCCTTTACCATTTTGGTGGTGGTTCTCTGTACGTTTTCTAATAACGCTGTATCCTTTTTAAGATATGGTGACCAGAATTGCACACAATATTCAAGATGCGGTCGCACCATGGAATGATACCAGAGGCCTTATAGCCTTAGTTCAAACGAGAAGAAAAAGGAATGGAGAATAAAACAATGTCATACTGAGGTAAGATGGCACCCTTGGGCAGGAAGGTCACCGCGCATGCGCGTTTAACTCCCAAAGGCTTTCTGTGAAAGCTGGAGTGTTCACCGCATAGGCTCCTTCCAGATCATACTGCTAGACCAATCCAGACAAGCGGGTTATGCCCCCCCCCCTCCAGCAGATATTGGGAGACAGAGAAAACATTCCAGAGCTCTGATTGGCCAGGCTCTGGTTGATAGGCATACCCCTAGGGGACCTATTCAGTATGTTTCTCTGTCTCCAGCAGATAGGGTTACTAGCTTTTTCTGTGATTTAAGTTTCTTTCTAATTGTTCTGCTTCTTCCTGGAGGTACTCGGGGCACATTCGAGGTGTCCCTCTGTTTTCCCAGGACCCCGCAATTTTCTGTGCTGAAGAAATTGCCTACAGGTCAAAGTTTAGGTTGAGCTTCTGCCCTGTGGGGTTAGTAGAGCTCCCTATTTGCTCCTGAGGTGCCCCAGCCGCGGGCCGCGAGGGTCTCTGCTGCTGCGGGGTCTTTCTGACAACTGGAGAGCCTTCATGCGGGCTCCGGCCTTAATCTGAAGTATTTAAGTCTTTCCTGCATACCTTTTGCCCTCCGTAGAGCCTCAGCCCCGCTGACACGGCAAACTGTGAGTACTCTCCCTTCACAAACGGCTTTTAGCAGGGCTTGGAGGGGCTGCTGTCAGTACCTGTCTCCGTAGCTGTCCACGGTCTCGGATCGCCACGGCCGCATGGTTTTTGAACCGCTCATTTTCTAGTCGGGGCTCAAAGAATTCTTCCGGCGGCCATTTTGAGAACTGCACTCCTGCTCCGTGTCACGTTTGAGCGGGAAACAAGTTACAGAGCCTCACTGCCTTTTTTCTCCCGGGTACTGTCCCTTGATTGCTGGCTTCGGGAAAAGAGTTTTTTCTCATCTTAATTACTGCTTGATGTCAATTTAGACAGGCAAAAAAAGAAAAAAAGAGTGGATGTTAAAAGGTGGACAACAGCAAGTAGAGACATGCCTTCTGTTCAGAGATGTTTAGCATGTAATAAGAAGCACAAGGATTTGCAAAACCACCTCTGCCCCTCCTGTGCGGTGCATCCAGGAGAGTCCTCTCACTCAGCTATCTCCCCTTCCGGTCTTAGACCTTGTGGTATCAGGACCTCTGGTTACAGACCTTCCTCGGAGTTCTGACCTCATGGAGGGGGTCGCAGTCTGTGCCCATCACAAGCTCTCAATTTTCTGGCACTGCTCCGCCGCTGGCCAATGACGGAGCAGCTGATAGCCAGTTTTTGTCCCTGTTTCGTCAAGCATGGGCTTTGTGGCGCTCCGAGTCATCTATGGCGCCACTTCCAGCCTTGCCAGACCTCAGTGCCAGCACTGCGGCGACTCCTTCCCAAAAAAGGGATCATGGGATACCGGAGTCAAAGGGAACACGGCCACCCAAGATCGTCTCATGGTTGGCGGATCAGTCCACAGAGCCGGTGACTGGTAGATCCCCTGCAGAGGCCAGCTTAGCTTCCTCTGATCGTGAGGACAGGAAGTATTCTCCCTCAGAATCTTCCCTTACAGCCCAAGAGGATTCCCAAGATCTCTGCCTTTTTCGAAAGGAGGAATTGCCCGCCTTGATAGCGCAGGTGGTGGAGGCGTTGCGAATTACCGATACACCGGAGCCACAAGCTTCTCAGCCTCAGCCGGACCTGATATTGCAAGGTATATGGAAGCCTCTAAGGCATTTCCTTTCCCGGTTGAGCTTCAGCAGATGGTATCCAAGGAATGGGATTTGCCGGATACATCCCTAAGGTCGGCACGCTGTCTAGGGCAGTTATATCTTTGGTCTCCATCGGAGCTGGACCGTTGGCTTGCCTATCCAATGGTAGATGCTTTGGTAAGAACATAAGATATGCCATACTGGGTCAGACCAAGGTCCATCAAGCCCAGTATTCTGTTTCCAACAGTGGCCAATCTAGGTCATATGTACCTAGCAGTTTCCGCAAGAGACACAGGTTCCACAATGCTTTGATATCCTGGGTCCCTTCCTGGTTTATGGACCTTTCATCCAGGAACTTGTCCAAACCTTTTTTGAACCCAGCTACACTAACAGCCTTTACTACATCCTCCGGTAACAAATTCCAGAGTTTGATTACACGTTAAGAGAAAAATATTTTCTTTTATTAGTCTTAAATAGTCTACCCTGTAGCTTCATTGCATGTTCTCTAGTCTTTCTATATTCTGATAAGGTAAACAATCGATCTGCGTGTTTACCCGTTCCACTCCGTTCATTAATTTATAGACTTCTATCATATCTCCCCTCAGCCGTGTCTTTTCCAGGTTAAAGAGCCCTAACCTTTTTAGCCTTTCTTCATAGGAGTATCCTTCCATCCCCTTTACCATTTTGGTGGCTCTTCTCTGAACCTTTTCTAAAATCGCTATATCCTTTTTAAGATACGGCGACCAGAATTGCACACAATATTCAAGGTGCGGTCTCACCATGGAACGATAGAGGCATTATAATATCTTTTGTCTTATTTTCCATTCCTTTCCTTATCATACCTAGCATTCTATTTGCTCTCTTGGCCGCCGCTGCACACTGGGCCGAGGGTTTTAACATGGTATCCACAATAATGCTTAAATCTTTTTCCTGGGTGGTGGTTCCTAATGTGGAACCTTGCATCGTGTAACCATAGTTTGGGTTGTTCTTCCCTAGGTGCATAACCTTGCACTTGTCCACATTAAATTTCATCTGCCATTTTGATGCCCGGTCTTCCAATTTATCAAGATCCTCTTGCAATTTTCCACAATCCTCTTGGGGTTTAACAACTTTAAATAGTTTTGTCTCATCTGCAAATTTGATAACCTCACTCGTTATTCCACTTTCCACGTCATTTATGAATATGTCAAAAAGCAGCGGACCCAGTACAGATCCCTGGGGTACTCCACTATTCACCTTTTTCCATTGGGAAAATTGGCCATTTAGCCTTACCCTCTGCTTCCTATCTTTTAACCAGTACCCGATCCACAATAGTACACTGCCTCCTGTCCCATGACTTTTTAGTTTTGCCAAAAGTCTCTGATGAGGGACCTTGTCAAAGGCTTTCTGAAAGGCCAGATACACTATATCAACTGACTCACCTTTGTCTACCTGTTTATTCACACCTTCAAAAAAACATAACAGATTAGTAAGACAAGATCTTCCTTGTCTAAAGCCATGTTGGCTGTCTCCCATAGGCCATGAATATCTATATGCTGAGTAATTTTGTTTTTTATGATGGTTTCTACCATTTTTCCCGGTACTGATGTCAGGCTCACCGGTCTAGTTTCCCGGATCACCCCTGGAACCCTTTTAAAAAATTGGTGTTACATTGGCGATCCTCCAATCTTCAGGTATTAGAGATGATTTTAATGATAATGGTAACCAGAGTCACTAAGCGTACTACCATTCCGGTTGAAGGCGGAGCTGCTTTACGGGATCAGCAAGACCGTAAGGTAGAAGGTCTCCTCAAGACAGCTTTCTCAGCTTCCACTCTGTCGCTCCAGGCGACTGTCTGCTGAGGGTTAGCAGCCCGAACTTCGCTGCGTTGGATCCAACAGCTTCCAGAAGATCCTGCAGTGGATTGCTTGGAATCCGTGGCGGTTTTCCTGGCAGATGCCTTCTATGACCACCTGCGGCTCTCCGCTCGCTCTCTGGCGGCGGTTACCGATGCACGAAGGTGGCTTTGGTTGCGTCAATGAGCTGCGGATGTCGCCTCTAAAACGCCTCTTTCCAAATAACCCTTCCGGGGAAGGCTCCTTTTTGGGGAGGATTTGGATAAGCTGGTAAAGGACCTTGGGGAAGTCCATCCGCAACGTTTACCGGCAGATAAGCCGAGGTTCTCGACGCGCCGTACCTCTCAGTTGCAGTCCTTTCGACGATTCCCTAGATACCGGGACTCTCAAATTCCATTCCTTTCGACAGGCCTCCTCGACAGGGTCCAGTAATCGTTTTGGCCAAAAAACTCAGTCCTTTCGTGGGGCCCGTAAAGGTTCCGTGTCGTACTCAGGCTCGGGGAAATTCTCCGGAACCAGGCGTGCTTCCCGCCACTGTTCCCTCTAAGCTGTGTGCGTGTGCGCGCGCACACACCTCGCCGAGCGAGCGCACATACTTTACAACAGAGCGCACAAGAATTACAGCTCTGATTCTGATAGAAAACAACACAGACGTCTTAAAATTTAAAAGTTATGATTGTAATTACTAGAAATTTCCCGCTTCATTTAGTAATCGTCTATTTTCATTTAATTTGATTAAAATCAATGTGGTGTACATACTGTATTCTGACGTGTAGTCAAATTTTAAAGTATATAACTCCGAGTGTCATTATGTGGCGCACAAAAATTTAACCTTCCTTCAAAAGCTGCACAGCTGATATATTATGCGCACACAGCCTACAGAAAATTAGAGGGAACATTGCTTCCCGCTGACGGGACGTGCGTCCCATGTGAGAAAATTCCACCAGTGGGAGGCCGTATGGCCCTTTTCTTGGCAGTGGGCGCGAATAACAGCCGATCGCTGGGTTCTAAACATTATTGTGCATGGCTATTCTCTCGAGTGTTGCAGGCCGATTCCTGATGCCTTCCTAAACTCTCTCCAGGGCGCTCGCCTCAGAAGTTCGCCATACAGGCTACAATTCAGCGGCTGCTCGCTCTACAAGCCATTTGCCCAGTGCCAGCCGCCGAAAGGCGTCAAGGCGCTATTCCATCTATTTTGTGGTGCCCAAAAAGGACTGTTCCGTGCGCCCAGTCTTCGATCTCATGGGGGTGAACTGCAGTCTCCGCGTACCTCACTTCAGGATGGAAACTCTTTGGTTATTCAAGCAGTTTGCACGGGAGAGTTCCTAGCTCTCTAGATCTTGCAGAGGCTTACTTGCACATTCCCATTCGAACAGAGCACCAGCGTTTCCTGCGCTTTGCAGTTCTCGGACAGCATTTTCAATTTCGGGCGATGCCATTCGGACTGGCTTCGGCTCCTCGCACGTTTTCCAAAGTGATGGTAGTAGTGGCAGCAGCCTTGCGCCAACAGGGCATTCGAGTCCATCCCTACTTAGACGACTGGCTGATTCGCGCAGATTCCTGTCAAGAGGCCAGCAGCATCGTCTCCACAGTGGTTGCCTTCGAGCGTCTGGGCTGGGTGATCAATTACTCCAAGAGTTTTCTTCAACCGACTCAACATCTGGAGTTTCTGGGAGCGCTATTCGACACTCGTCTTGGGTGGGTCTTCCTCACTCAGGATCGCTTCCTCAAGTTCACGGCTCAAATTCGGCTCTTCCAGTCGCAGAGCGCTCCGTGAGCCTGGGACTACCTCCAGATCCTGGGGTCTATGGTGGCCACTATCGAGGTCGTTCCTTGGGCCAGAGCACATATGCGCTGTCTTCAGAATTTCCTTCTTTCCCGATGGTCTCCGGTCTCAGCGGACTGCCAGCGTCTCCCGCTTCCCCAGTGAGTCAAACTCAGCCTGCAGTGGTGGCTCTCTCCCCGCCATCTCCTCAAGGGAATTCATCTTGAGAATCCCCGCTGGATCTTGCTGACGACCGGCGCCAGTTTGTCTGGCTGGGGGGCTCACTGTCAATCTCAGACGGCTCAAGGAAGATGGTCTCTACACGAGTCTCGGTGGACCATCAACCGTCTCGAAGCCAGGGCGGTCCGTCTAGCGATGCTTCACTTTTGGCACCACCTTCAGGATCAGGCAGTTTGAGTGCTATCCGACAATGCAACGACGGTGGCTTACCTCAAACGTCAAGGAGGCACAAAGTGTCCGGGTGTGTCGTTAGAAATGGGGCTTCTTTTCCCCTGGGCAGAGAAGCATTTACGAGCAATCTTGGCTCAACATATGGCTGGGACAAGCAATGTGCAAACCGACTTCCTCAGCCGCCACACCCTAGATCCCGGAGAGTGGGCTCTGGCTCCCGAAGCGTTCCAGGTGATAGTGCAAAGGTGAGGGCTACCCGAAATGGATTTAATGGCCTCGACGTTCAACACCAAGGTTCCTCTCTTCTTCAGTCAGTGGAGGGGAGGCCGCGTCCCAAGAAATCGATGCTCTAGCACAACCGTGGCCAGAGCGTCTTCTGCTATATATTTTCCCTCCCTGGCCGTTAATCGGGAAGTTCCTCCATCGGATATGGGAACGCGTAGGGCCGGTGATTCTGGTAGCTCCAAATTGGCCCAGGATGCCCTGGTTTGACGATCTGATGTGGTTATTGCGGGGGGCTCCTCTTCCGCTGTCCGCTCCATGGGGGTTGTTGAGACAGGGGCCAGTTTCCATGGCCGACCCCCGCCCCTTACGGCTTGGCTCTTGAACGCCGGAAGTTGATCCGAAAGGGATATTCTTCCAAGGTGGTTGCTACGCTTCTCAGCGCCCGGCAGTCCTCAACGTCCCTAGCTTACGCACGGGTGTGGCGCACTTTTGAGTCCTGGTGTGCGCGGTATCACTTTTCACCTTGGTGAGCCTCGGTCCCTGAGGTTATTGCCTTCCTCCAAGACGGTCTAGATAAGGGCTTAGCACTTGGATCGCTTCGGGTGCACGTTTCAGCTTTAACCTGCTACCGAGGGCCTGTCAACGGTAGATCCCTATCCTCACACGCAGATGTCTCCTGGTTTCTTAAGGGGGGTTCGGCTCCTCCGTCCTCCAATCAGGCCACTGATTCCTCCATGGGATCTCGGCTTAGTCCTTAAAGCGTGTTCATGAGTCGACCCTATGAGCCTCTTAAAGAGGCTTCTCTTTCAGATTTGACACTCAAAGCAGTGTTCTTGGTGGCGATCACTTCAGCCCGCAGGATTTCCGAGCTGCAGGCGCTCTCATGTAGAGACCCCTATCTCTCCTTCTCCGTGGAGGGCGTTTCGTTGCGAACGGTTCCTTCCTTCCTACCTAAGGTGGTAATGCTGTTTCATGTGAATCAACCTTTGCTGTTACCCACTTTCTCGCAGGAACAATGTTCGGGTAAGCAGAAGGGTCTTAGTTCTCTGGATGTTAAGAGGGTTCTCATGCATTATTTGGAGATGACCAATTCCTTCCGGATGTCTGATCATCTGTCCTTTTTGCAGGTCCGTGATGTGGTTGCGCGGCCTCCAAGGTCACCATTTCTCGATGGCTTCGGCAAGCCATTGAGACGGCTTACATTGGCGCAGGCAAGTCGGTGCCGGTCGGCATCCGAGCTCATTCAACGCGAGCCCAGGCAGCCTCTTGGGCCGAATGGTCTCAGGTGGCCCCTCTCGAGATTTTCCGAGCGGCAACGTGGTCTTCTCTGTCCACCTTTGTCAGGCATCACCGTCTGGATGTTCAGGTTCGAGAGGACAGTCGTTTTGGAGCTGGGGTGCTGTCAGCGGCTCTTGGCCCACCCTGAGGGTCGTTAGCTTGGGTACTTCCCGCTTGTCTGGACTGGTCTAGCAGTATGATCTGGAAGGCGACATTTCACTTACCGTTAATTTCCTTTCCTGGAATACTGCTAGACCAGTCCAGAACCCACCCAGGTGTCGCTGTCAGTGGTGCAGATGCAGCGGAGCCGATATTCAGGGCTACAGCACTTCCTAAACTTAGAGCAATTTGTTCAGTCAAGAAGCAAAGCCTTTTGTTCAGATTTCTGAACTGCGTAGACAATTGCTCCTGTTTCACTTGTACATAGTTGACCATTTGGTCGGTTGGTAACAGTGTTAGCTTTTCACAATATACTGAAAAGGTCCCCTAGGGGTATGCCTATATCAACCAGAGCCTGGCCAGTCAGAGCTCTGGAATGTTTCCTTTGTCTCCCAATATCTGCTGGAGGGGGGCATAACCCGCTTGTCTGGACTGGTCTAGCAGTATTCCAGGAAAGGAAATTAACGGTAAGTGAAATTTTGCCATCAGTGCCAATGTTACCCATATGTAAGGACTGATTCATGCTGTCCCTGGGGAGCACCTGTTACAGGTGAGTAACTATGCTTTGCTTGATAAATGTTCTTGTACAAGGAGCATTAATTAAAGAATATAATTTTTTTTCTTGTTTTGTAACAGAAAAAGTGAAAGTTATTCTCCCTCCAGTGATTCCAGATCACGCAGTCGTTCCAGAAGTCGGAGTGACTCACCTCCCAGGCAGTCAAATCATGGTTCTTACAAAAGCTCCAAACCCTGGACTTATGAAACATCAAAGGACTACAAATACTCCAGTCAGAAACACCGGCATTCACGCAGCAGGAGTTCTTCCCGGGAGCGCTCATCTGAGAACTCTAGCAAATACAAAAAGAGACATCACTATTACCGGGATCCAAGACATGAGCGGTCACGGTCTTATGAGAGAATGGGCCATCGCTATGAACGAGATCATTCGGGGCATGGCAGGCATCGGAGGTGAGCCAGATGTGAAGACAGAACTTCAGGCTTGTTTTCTTAAGTGACCAATCGGGTGCTGAAACTGCAACTTATATTGCACAGCTCTGTCCTGAGAAATTCCAGAGAGACCCCTTCTGCCATCAGATGTTGGATGCTGTTAATGCAACAATTGGTGCTAAACATGAGTATTTTCACATTGTACGGGAATGACTATTGCTATTAATGCATCATTTTTATTGACAAGAGATTGAGAACTCACGTCATCCCCATCACAAAATTAATTTAGAAACTCTGTTTACAGCAGTTCAGGATTTAGGATCTTTTGTATGAAATCCTAGTTACATAATACAAATCTAGACATCTGTCTTTTTAAATAGAATATATGCCTATATTAGGTTTATATTTATCTTTTTGTGTTTTGAGACAGTTTGCTTTGGGAGTGTGGCCTTAGCCCCTAATCCTGTGAACAATGTATATATCTGTATTATATGTTTTGAGAGATATACTGCTGAAGATTCACTACTCAGACTGGGACTTGTATAGTGAATTGCCATAAAAATATATCATCTGGATTAATTTCTGGAAAGAGTAATTTGTATCTGTAAGGTGCTGAGTGCAGGACACCAGCATACACAATGTATAGAAATAGAGAGAGGTTCCAGAGAATACCACTTTCTATAGTAAGTTAACAAATGCCACTCTCTGCACTCAGGAGGATTGAAGCTTTAAAGAATGGTTACTTTTGTCATTCTGCTTGTTAATAGAATTTAAAAAATGCCCAGTTAGATATACCAGTAAAGTCAAGATCCTGACCTGTACCTTCCTTGATTCTATTAAAGTATTGTGTTTTCTATTTAAGATTTTGTCTTTTAAACTCTTTTTGGCTTGAGAAAAGATGTTTCTCCAGGACCAAGCAGGAAGTCAGTCCTCACATATGGGTGACGTCGATGGAGCCCTTGCGGAGCATTTCCCCAGCTTTCTATGAAAGCCTTTGGGAATGCAGGCACGCATGCGCGGTCCCCTTCCCGCCTAAAGGTGCCATCTTGCTCAGTCCCTCTTTCCGTGAAGCCCGTCTGACGTGTGTCCTAGTCCTCCCGGAAAATAGTTGGATTTTTTCGCGATTCCTTTGCTATTTTTCTCCGGTTCGACGCCGGTTCCCCTCCCGCTGGGTTCGGTACACCGGTATCGAGCCTGATCTAACTTTTTCGGTTTTTGCCCTTAGTGGCTGGCGTTCGCGCCCTTTTTTCTTTTTCCCTGGAAGGCTGGTCCTTTGACCTCGCGGGGACTCTTTTTTTCCCCCGATGGCTTCCAGTGGTTTCAAAAAGTGTGATCGGTGCAAGAAGCTGATGTCTAACCGACACACACGACTGCTGCCTTGGGTGCCTGGGTCCTGATCACGATCCTAAGATCTGTGGACCATGTGGAAAGATGTCTTCCAAGGCGCTTCGAAGTTGTCGGCACCACAAGGAAAGGCTTTTCTCCGACTCGGCCTCCGGCCGGGCCCGGACCTCATCTAAGACCTCGACATCTCGGGAATCAGATCCCAAGCACCGTCGGGGCTCCTCGGACAGGGGTTCCCCCGACTGGGAACGAAAGAGGAAGAAGTGGCTCGCGAGGGCGCCGTCAGAGGAGGTCCCGGGCTCCTCGAGAGCTAGGTCTCAGACCCCCGACAGCCGCCCTGGGCCCGTGGAACAGGAGAAGCCGCCAAAAGTACCTCGTGTGGAGCCGGAGTCTGCTGGACACGTAAGCCCTGTAGTCTTTGTGGACTCTCCTCCCAGAGAGCCGATGTCGGGCCCGGCGCTGCCGGGGCCTGAGTCGGTGGCTGCTGAGTCTCCTGAACTGGGTCTCAGGCTGACAGCCTTGGCGTGCAGATTGTCTGTCTGCCTTCATGGAACAGCAGCGGGCGCTGATGGCCAGCCTGGTCTGGCGCATCTGCCCCAACCACCGGGACATCGACATCGAAGTCGACCCCGGAGACCGAGCCGATACTCGAGACCATGAAGGCTCGAGGTCGACCTCGGTCGCGGTCTCCCTCGACCTCCCGTTCGGGACCGAGGGCGTCGACGCCGGTGCCTTCGGCGTCGGGGTGGGTGCTCACAGGCCCTGCGCGGTCGGACCCCGATTCCTCCTCGGACGAGTCCGTCTGGGAGATGGAGGACGAGGAGTCCTCCGACACCTTCCGGACTCACTGCAGTCTGAGCCCCGGAGTAGATCCCCTCCGGAGGATACCCAGTTCTCGGAGTTCATCCGGGATATGGCCACTGCGTTGGCTATCCCTGCGGACCCCGAGGAGGAGCCTCGAGCCAAGGAGCTTGAGGCCCTACAGTATGACTCTCCTCCGAAGGAGGCCTTTACTGTTCCGGTTCCTCCGATGCTGGAACGGCTCCTCTTCTGGATGTGGGAGGCACCGGCCTCAGCGCAGGTTCTAAGCAAGCAGGTTGATTCCATCTATTGACTACGAAAGAGCCCTGGGTTTCAGAAAGCGCAGCTACCACACCATTCCATGGTGGTGGAATCGACCATGCATCGCCTGAAAAGTCAGAAGATGCACTCCGCGGTGCCCCCTGGCAGGGAGGCCCGGAACCTGGATGGTTTTGGTAGAAAATGCTTTCAGGGCTCGATGCTTGCTTGCCATGTCCAGTCTTACCAGCTGTACATGGGCATGTACTTGCGGGACCTGGCCAAGGAGCTGGCTGGGTTCTCTGCTGGTCTCTCCGGGAAACCCTTGCAGAGGTTCAAGTCTTTGTCCTCGGGGATACGGGAATGCTCCAAGTTTGTCCCGCGCTGCCTACAATGGCTTCGAGGCTTCGGCCCGTGTTGTGGCAGCCGGCATCGCGGCCTGACGCCAGGCGTGGTTGCAGTCATCGGACCTCGAGCCATGGGTTCAGGACAAGTTGTTCGATGTCCCTTGCCGAGGTGAAAACCTTTCTGCCAAATCCATGACAGAGAAGGCCGCACAGCTCGAAACCGAGCTCCTCACGAGGACAAGGCTGTCTAGAAAGACTTCTGCCCCTTCTCACAAGAAGAAGGGCTCGGGTAAAAAGCCCTTTTACCCGAGGAAGGGCACTGCCTACAAACAGTACCCACAGTACCAGGCCTCCCAAGCTCCCCCACAGGGTCAGCAGGCCAAGGGGCAGGGTAATGGGCCCTGTAGGCAGAGAAGCCCCCAAGCCTCCGGCCCCTGCTCCCACTCAGCAGGGTGGGGGTTTTTGACTCCTTAGGCATAGCCTCTCCATCCCTGCTCTCCCAACCCTGCACAGGAGGTAGACTTACTTACCCTGTTTGCCCACAGGTGGCCACTCATCACTGGAGACAGTTGGGTGCTAAGCATCGTCCACTAGGGCTATATGCTACATTTCCAACAGCTGCCTCCTCCATACTTTCCAGGGAGCCTCAAAGGCCTCCTCTGCACACAGATCTTCTCCTTCAGGAGCTCCAAGGTCTGTTGCGGGACAAGGCAGTGGAGCCTGTGCCTCCCCACCTCCAAGGTCAAGGCTTCTACTCCAGGTACTTTCTCATACCCAAAAGAACTGGTGGCCTCCGGCCTATTCTCGACCTCAGAAATCTCAGCAAGTTCCTAGAGAGAGAGAAATTCAAGATGCTTACTCTTGGAACACTTCTGCCCTACCTCCAGCAGGGAGATTGGCTATGCTCCTTAGATTTAAAGGATGCGTACACTCACATCCTCATTCATCCACACCACAGAAAATACCTCAGGTTCATGGTGGGAGGAAATCATTATCGGTACAGAGTACTGCCTTTTGGCCTCACCTCCGCTCCCAGGGTCTTTACCAAATGCCTGGCAGTGGTGGTGGCCTACCTGAGAAATCAGGGCATCTTTGTCTTCCCCTATCTGGACGACTGGCTCATCAGGGGTCAGACGTGCCAGGAGGCCCGACAGGCCACCCTCAGAACCATTGCTCTTCTTCAAAGATTGGGGTTTGTAATAAACTTCGCAAAGTCCACTTTGCTCCCCTCCCAGAACTTGGAGTTCATAGGGGCAAGATTGGACTCTCTGCTGGCGTAGGCATTCTTGCCAGAAGACAGGGCCTGAAGACTGATAAACTTGGCAAACCATTTTCTCAACAGGTCACTGGTCTCCGCCAGGCTCTACCTGAGGCTGCTTGGCCACATGGCTTCGACAGTACATGTGTCCCCCAATGCCCGGCTCCATATGAGGCCTGCACAGTGGTGCCTCCGAACTCAGTGGACACAAGCCACAGGCAGCCTCAAAGTAAGGGTGTCCAGACAATTTCTGAACTCCCTCTGCTGGTGGCTGCACCCACCCAATCTACTGCAAGGGGTGCCTTTTCAGATTCCTGGGTTCACAGTGGTGTTGACCACGGATGCCTCCCTGCAAGGCTGGGGGGCTCATTGTCGAGACAAGTGCACCCAGGGCCTGTGGTCTCCCTGGGCTGCCACACAGCAGATCAATCTACTGGAACTCAGGGCTATTCGGTTAGCCCTCCAGACTTTCTCTCAGACACTGACTCATCAGTCTGTCCTAGTTCAAACAGACAACCAAGTAGCCATGTTCTATGTGAACAAGCAGGGCGGAACTGGGTCCAGGCTCCTTTGTCAGGAGGCACAGGACCTTTGCTTGTTTGCTCTCAAGCACAACATGCTCCTCAAGGCAGTGTATCTACCTGGCCAGGACAACTACCTGGCAGACCGGTTGAGAAGGATTCTGCAGCCCCATGAATGGCAGCTCCATCCCTTAGTGGTTCAGAAGATTTTCCTGAAATGGGGACTTCCAACCATAGATCTGTTTGCCAGTCCATCGAACAAACTGACAAGGTTCTGCTCCAGGCTACCGCATCCTCTGCGGCTGGCAGCAGATGCTTTTCTGATTTCCTGGTCCCAGGGTCTCCTGTATGCGTTTCCTCCCACGCCCCTGGTGGCCCGAACCCTGTTCAAAATTCTTCAGGACAAGGCCTTGATTCTGCTGGTAGCTCCCAGATGGCTGAGACAGCCTTGGTTTCCACTTCTACTTCAGCTGGCAGTGGATCAGCCACTACCTCTGGGGTTGCAACCCGACCTCCTCTCTCAGGATCAGGGTTCCCTTCTGCACCCAAATCTCGGAGCTCTCAATTTGATGGCATGGAGGCTACAAGGGTAGTTTTGGCTCCCTGGGGCCTACCTCAGGAAGTTGAGGAGGTTGTCCTAGCCTCTAGGAAGCAGTCCACTAGAAAAACCTATGCCCTGAAATGGAAAAGGTTTTCTGTGTGGTGTCAGCTACGTACAGAGAATCCTTTCTCCTGTGCTGTACCAGTAGTGCTTCAGTACCTGCTGCACTTAACCAATCAGGGACTTAAGTCCAATTCTGTTCGGGTCCACCTCTCAGCTCTAGCAGTTCACCACTCACTGGTGGAGGGACATTCTCTGTCGGTTCACCCCTTGGTGTCCAGATTTCTTAGAGGCTTGCTCCTACTAAAGCCTCCAATCCGTCCTCCAGCTCCTGAGTGGAAATTGAATGTGGTCTTGCAGCAACTGGCTCGCCCACCTTTTGAGCCGATGGCTACTTGTCCTCTCCGCTTCCTTTCTTGGATGACACTCTTCTTGGTAGCCTTAACCTCGGCCAGGCGGGTGAGTGAGCTTCAGGCCCTAGTCTGTGACAGTCCTTACACCCGCTTCTGTGGGAACAGGGTAGTCCTTAGGACTCATCCAAAGTTCCTCCCAAAGGTTGTCTCCTCTTTCCATCTCAACCAGGAGGTGGTTCTTCCGACCTTCTTCCCTAGGCCTCATGCAAGCCAGGCTGAAGCAGTCCTGCATACCCTGGACTGTAGGAGGGCCTTATCCTTCTACCTTGACCGTACGCAGGGGCATAGAAGGGCTACTCAGCTCTTCATATCTTTTGACCCTAATAATTTGGGCTTAGCTGTGTCCAAGCGTACCTTGTCCATCTGGGTGGCTGACTGTATCACCTGGGCTTACAGGGCGGCTGACCTTCCTTTGCAGGGTCAGGTCACGGCCCATCGTGTCAGGCTGCCTCCGTGGCTCACCTCTGCTCTGTACCGCTGGTAGACATCTGCAGGGCTGCAACATGGTCTTCAAGCCAGACCTCTGCGGCCCATTACTGTCTGGAGAGGGGAGTCCCGTAGGGACAATGCTTTTGGCCAGGCAGTACTCCGCAATCTCTTTGAGGTTTAGGCAACTCCAGCCCTCCGTTGGGCTACCGGTGGAGGTTCTTTCAGTGAAAAGCCTTTCTTTGATGCTGGGACTAGAGGGAGTTCTCTTGTTCAGCCTGGGTTCCTGGTAGCTCAGAGCTAGGGAGTCACCCATATGTGAGGACTGACTTCCTGCTTGGTCCTGGAGAAAGAGTAGTTACTCACCTGTAACAGGTGTTCTCCAGGAGCAGCAGGGATCAGTCCTCACAACCCTCCCTCCTCACCTGGGAGTTGCAGTTGTACATAGTTTATTTTTACATTTTTGTGTGCTATTTTTAGCTATGTCATTTGACTGAGCAAGATGGCACCTTTTAGGCGGGAAGGGGACCGCGCATGCGTGCCTGCATTCCCAAAGGCTTTCGTAGAAAGCTGGGGAAATGCTCCGCAAGGGCTCCGTCGATGTCGATGTCACCCATATGTGAGGATTGATTCCTGCTGCTCCTGGAGAACACCTGTTACAGGTGAGTAACTACTCTGTGTTCTCTTCTGTAGTGCTTGACAGCCATTGGAAGGCTTAATATTGGCCAGGAACAAATTACATACCCAGGCCCTAATTTTGAAATTTATTTTTAATTGGTGTTTTCCTTTCCTTCTAAAACTTCTTGCTTCCTAAAGTCTGGGAGAGTGACAGTTGTTCTTTCCATCCTTTTTAAGTAGTTTCCAGATTGTCCTGCTAGACCAGTCCAGACAAGTGGGTTGTGTTCCTCTACCGGCGTGTGGAGACAGAACTAGAAATTTTCAGTGACATCACTGCTACTAATGCTGATGCAGCTCCCAGTGTTTGTCTCCAGCAGATGCTTGATTCTGAGGCTGTTTCAAACTGTTAGCTCCTGGGCAGGCATTTTCAAAAGGATCTCCCCTGTAGAGCTCAATGGTAGATGTTTCGAAAGGTACCTTAGTTAACCTGTTGAAGTTCCCTGTTATGAGGGGGGTGACAACGATCAGCTCCCACTCAGAAATTTTAGACCAGTTGAGCAGTCCAGAATTCAGCGGATCAAGGCCTTGTCTTAACACTGTTTTTAAGTGCTTCAGCCCCCAGTGCACCCCTCCCCCACCGACAACTACATTTTTTTTCCAGAGAGGTTTGTGATGGGAAAACCTGATCACAAGAGGAGGGTTGGAGCCTCACTGTCAGTGTTGCTTGGGCGTCCCAGGGGTGAATACAGCTTCAACTTGTTAATTCTGTCGGGGGAGAGGGGGGCAGGAGACTGTACATGATCTGAGGCCAGGGTAACTCATCAGGTTTGATGGGCGTGTCAAGTTTCAACTTGCAGCACTTCTTTGCAGCTGCCAAGTGTTTGGCTGCCTCATCCAGTGCACAAGCTAGCTATGCGTGTGGATTGACAGTAGAAAAAGACCATATGGTCTATCCAATGTGCATTTTCATACCAACTACTATAGTCCCTTTTTTCCATTTAGAGATCATCTGTGTTTGTCCTATGCTTTCTTGAATTTAGATAAATCCTTCATCTATACTACCTCCACTGGGAGACTATTCTATGCAGCTACCACTCTTTCCATAAAGGAATATTCCTATCTCCAGGAACCAGCAGGAATGAGTCCTCACATATGGGTACGTCGGAACCGACGGAGCCTGTGCGGGAAAGCTCCCCAGCTTCCCAGAAAGGAAGCTTTTGGGGCCTCCCACAGCGCATGCGCGCTGCCTTCCCGCCTTCCTGACCAACTCTCTTCAGTTCTTCTTTTTCCGCAGAGCCAGCAGGTCGTGTTCCTGTCACCGCTGAAGAAATTGTTATTTTAATTTGTTTCTTTGACCACGTGTCTGCCTTCCCCGATTCCAGACCGGTACTGCCGGTCCTTTTTTCGTTTATTTAAAAAAATAAAAATAATTACTTTTTCTACACTCGGTGTACTTTTTCTGTGAGGCCTCTAGGCCTTCTCAGGTCTCCCTCATGGAAAAACCAGCTTCTGGTTTTAAAAAATGCACTAAGTGTACCGGTACTATTTCAGTTACAGACACCCATGAGTGGTGTCTTAAATGTTTGGGGCCTGACCATTCCATTCCGGATTGTCCATCCTGCTCTCTGATGTCCAAAAGGGGCTTACAGAACAGAGCAGCTAAATTTCATATGCTGTTTTCTACCGATACTCCAGCATCAACATCCTCCAGGTCTTCTTCTCCTGATGGATCTCAGGTAACCAAACATTCTTCGGGCAAGTCCTCAAAAGGCAAATCTCCCTCTAAGCAGCGAGAGGCCCTTGCAATTGATCCTGAGGACTCTGCCCCAGCCAAACAACCCCGGCGGGAAGCTCCGGCTTCCAAAGCTGCTCCTATGGGGTTACAGGTAGACATCGATGGCACGGCCTCGACCGATCTCCTGTTAGACTGCTCTGGGGTACCGGCTAACACCGGTACCGACTTTCAGGCAGTTGTGGTGGCTATGGGTACTACGGTACAATCCATGCAGCAGGCCTTACTGACTTTCATTAATGCTGCACCGCCATCGGTACCGCGACAATCGGTTCCGACTCAGATTCCGGTACCGCAACCGATACCGGTACCCCGAGCATCTACTTCCAGTAGCATTGCGGTTCCGGTCTCCGGTTCCGGAGCTTTCTTCGATACCGCTCCGATACCCGGTACGCCAGATGTCGGTACCGATCGGTACACGTATCGATCTCTGGAAGCAAATAGACGATACTTTGAATCCTCTGAAGATTCTGATACATCAGATGATTCTGCTGACGTCTCTTTTACTCTTCCTGAGGAGCCCTCTTCTCCAAAAAGGAGAATGTCTCCTCTAGAGGATTTGTCCTTTCAAAACTTCATTATTGAAGTAGCTAAATGACTCTCCATATCTGTATCCTCTGAAAAGGAACCTAGAGCAAAAAAATTAGATATTTTAGGATACTCTAAGGTTCCCAAAGAGGCAGCCACCTTACCCATACATGAAATTCTTCAAGAACACATGATGGATTTGTGGGAGGCTCCTCTCACCCTATCTCCACATTCTCGACGTTTGGACACCATGTATCGGGTTCCCCCTTCTGGTTTTCAAAAAACTCAGCTTCCTCACCACTCTATTGTGGTGAAGTCTGCTATGAAAAAGATAGAGTACCAAAAGACACTCTTCTACCCCTCCAGGAAGAGAATGTAGGACTCTGGATGCTTTTGGGAGAAGAATCTTCCAAGCTAGCATGCTTATTGCCAGAATCAATTCATACAGCCTCTATATGGGCATGTTTTTGAAAAAGATTGCATTAAAGATACGTCAGTTTCTCCCCTTTATCCCAGAGGATAAACAAGAGGAATTCCTTCTTTTGCTAAAGCACACTCAAGATGTTTCAAAGTTCTCCAACAGAGCAGCCTTTGACTCTTTTGAGGGGGCAAGCAGAGCCTCTGGCATAGCCATAGCTGCTCGCAGACTGGCTTGGCTCCAGGCCTCTGATTTGGAACCCTGGGTACAAGAAGGCTTGGGCAATCTGCCCTGTACAGGTGAAAATCTGTTTGGCAAAGAGTGGCAAATCAAAGCCACTCAAATGGATGCAGAGAATGCTGCTTTAGATAGACTTTCTAAGTCTACCTCTACCCCTGCCAAGAAAAAACCTTTTAAGAAAACTTTCTATAAAAAGACCAGATTTTCCACAAATACTGGCCAGCAATCTTCCCAAGTTCGCTTTGCTCCTAAGCGTCAGCAAACTAAACAGGCCAGAACAAAGGCTACAGGGGCTGCTACAGTCCAGCAGTCCCAACCTCCTCAGGGTTTTTGACTTGATTCTAGAGAACTTAACCTTTCTGGCTCTGCAACAGCCAGAACCTCTCACTATTCCAGGAAGGTTGGCTCATTTTGCTCCCAGATGGGAACAAATCACATCAGAACCGTGGACCCTCTCTATTATCAGAGAGAGCTACAAACTACATTTCTCCAGCCTTCCTCCCAATACCATGGTGAGACAATTCAATTCTCCCCCATCTCTCCTGTACCTGTTGGGCCAAGAGGTGACCACTCTTCTCGCCCAAAAAGCAATAGAAGAGGTTCCTCTTCCTCAACAAGGGTCAGGTTTCTACTCCCCTTATTTTCTCATTCCCAAGAAAACAGGGGGGTACAGACCCATTCTGGATCTGAGAATTGAACAAATTCCTATACAAAGAGAAATTCAAAATGCTTTCTCTAGGTACTCTCCTTCCATACCTACAGAGTCAGGACTGGCTTTGTTCTCTAGATCTCAAGGATGCGTACACACATATACTCATCCATCCATCCCACAGAAAATTCCTACGGTTTCTGTTCCAGGGACAACATTTCCAATACAGAGTACTCCCCTTCGGTCTAGCCTCTGCTCCAAGGGTATTTACCAAATGCATGGCAATAGTAGCTGCATTTCTATGCACTCTGGGGATCTTTGTCTTCCCGTACCTGGACGACTGGCTCATCCGAGCTCCATCTCAGTCCGAGGCTCAGACTTCCCTGGACCACACCAGACGCATACTGCAGTATCTGGGACTTGTCATCAATCTGCCAAAGTCTCAACTCACCCCTACTCAATCCCTAGAATTCATAGGGGCCTGGCTAGATACTACCACTGCAAGGGCCTATCTTCCTCAGACCCGTTGCCACCGTCTAGTGCACTTGGCCTCTCAAATTCAGTCCAGAAGCCACTTGACTGCCAGAGAGATGCTACAACTGCTAGGCCACATGGCATCCACAGTTCATGTGGTGCCCTATGCTCGCCTACATATGAGAGCAGCTCAATGGACCTTGTCCACCCAGTAGACCCAAGCATCAGGAGCTCTCTCAGACCAAATAGCAACCTCAAAACGTCTTTTTTGGTCTCTCTAATGGTGGATATCCACTCAAAATCTGTTGTTGGGGGCCCCCTTCCAACCTTTGTTACCCCAAGCAACTCTCACTACAGATGCCTCCCAAACAGGTTGGGGAGCTCATCTCCAAGACCTCTCCACTCAGGGCATTTGGTCTCCACAGGAGACCACCCTTCATATCAACCTTTTGGAGCTGCGAGCAATTTTCCTTGCTCTCAAGGTCTTTCATACCCTCCTCATCAACATGACAGTCCTTGTTCATACCGACAATCAAGTAGCCATGTTCTACATAAACAAACAAGGAGGGACTGGCTCTCTGTCGCTTTGCAACGAAGCTCTAAAACTGTGGGCCTTCGCCAGAGAGCATCGGATCCATCTCCTGGCAGTGTACCTCCCAGGAATCCAAAACTCTTGGGCAGACAGACTCAGTCGAGTTCTGCTTCCACACGAATGGTCCCTGCACATGGATCAGGTACTCAGAATCTTTCAGGAATGGGGGACCCCGGACATAGACCTCTTTGCAAGTCCGTACACTGCCAAACTTCCCCGGTTCTGTTCCAGAATTCCGTGTCAGGGAGCTCAGGCCAAGGATGCCTTCCTCCTTCATTGGGGTCAGGCCTTCCTATATGCCTTTCCACCCATTCCCTTGATTCCCAAAACTCTATTCAAACTTCAGAGGGATCAAGGATCCATGATCCTCATAGCTCCACGCTGGCCACGCCAAGTGTGGTACCCTCTACTTCTGCATCTCTCCCAGACACCCTCCCTGGATCTGGGAGCTGCTCCAGACCTTCTGTCTCAAGAGGAGGGGACTTTGTGGCACCCAAACCCAAGTCCCTTCACCTCAGAGCTTGGTTACTGAAGGCCTAGACCTTCAACACTTGGATCTTTCTCAACAGGTGAAGGATGTCCTCCATGCATCGAGGAAACCTTCCACCAGGCATTCTTATGCTTGTTAATGGAAAAGATTTTCACTTTGGTGTGCTGACAAAGGTCTTAACCCTCTAGCACTACCTTTGACTTCTTTACTCGAATATCTCCTGCATCTTTCCAATGCAGGACTTAAAACCAGTTCTGTAAGGGTCCATTTGAGTGCTATTGCAGCATCTCTTCAGCCTATCAATGGACAATCTGTTTCCTCTCATCCTCTTATTGCAAGATTCATGAGAGGTCTAACTTTAACTAAACCTCCCATTCGGCCTCCTCCGGTGGCATGGGACTTAAACGTAGTTCTTGGTCAGCTTATGAAGCCACCCTTTGAACCCTTAGCCACTACCTCCTTAAAATTCCTTTCCTGGAAAGTCATTTTCCTTATTGCAATCACTTCTGCTCGCCGCATCAGTGAACTGCAGGCTTTAGTGGCTAATCCACCTTATGCAAGGTTCCATCATGATAAGGTAGTCCTTAGGACAAATCCCCACTTTATGCCTAAAGTGGTCTCACCTTTTCATCTTAATCAAGAGGTATATCTAAATGTCTTTTTTCCAGCTCCTCATGCATCAAATGCAGAGAGGAACCTTCATACTCTAGACTGTAAAAGAGCTCTTGCCTTTTACCTCCACAGGACACAGCAACATCGAAAGTCTTCTCAACTTTTTGTTGCCTTTGATCCTTCTCATTTAGGACTTCCAGTCTCAAAAAGAACACTGTCCAATTGGATTGCTCAGTGTATTTCTTTTTCTTATCAGAGTAAGAACCTTTCTCTGGAAGGCCATGTCACAGCTCACAATGTCGGAGCCATGGCCACGTCTATGGCTCATCTTCATTCTGTATCCATTGATCAGATCTGTCGAGCAGCCACCTGGGCCTCGGTTCATACCTTCACAGCCCATTACTGCTTGGACAAGGACTCCCGCCGGGATGCCTTGTTTGGTCAGGCTGTCCTCAGACACCTGTTCCATTCTTAAACAACTCCTGCCCTCCGTCCCTTAATGGATGCCTGAGATCCATAGGAAGACGAGGAACCTTTCAGGGTCTCATACCCTTGGGGATCTCCCAGGCATCTTAGCTGGGGAGTCCCCATATGTGAGGACTCATTCCTGCTTGTTCCTGGAGATAGCACAGTTACTTACCTGTAACAGGTGATCTCTGGGAACAGCAGGAATTAGTCCTCACAACCCACCCACCTCCCCTAGGAGTTGTATCTCTCTCTCTCTCTCTCTCTCTCTCTCTCTCTCTCTCTCTCTCTCTCTTTCCTCTCTCTTGTCTCAGCTTTAAACTCGAACTGAAGAGAGTTGGTCAGGAAGGCGGGAAGGCAGCGCGCATGCGCTGTGGGAAGCTGGGGAGCTTTCCCGCGCAGGCTCCGTCGGTTCCGACGTACCCATATGTGAGGACTAATTCCTGCTGTTCCCAGAGATCACCTGTTACAGGTAAGTAACTGTGCTTTATCATCCCTTGTCCAGTCCCCACACCTCTAGGGGTAGTGCCCTCTTCTAGCAGCTTGGAGAACTGAGTATGTCATCTTTTGATACCCGGTACACCAGCCCCAGTATGCTCAGTCTCCAAGCAGCTGGAGGAGGTAGTGAGCCAGGGTGCTGGACTCACTGAAGGAACAAATAAGGAGTTCCTTATCGTCCCTCCAGTCTAGTCCTGAACATCTGGGTCTTGCATCTCTTCTAGCAGCCTTGGAGATGTTGTACGTCATCTTTTTGATGACCCTGGCATAAATAGCAGAGGGACCGCCTCCTTGCTCCAGTATCTCGGTCTCCAAGCAGCTAGGAGTAGTGAGCCCAGAGGTTCAGGACTCACTTCAGGGACAATTAAGGAGATTGTTTAAATTTATTACATTTTTTGTTTTTACTTGGTCAAATTAGAACTATCCTCAGATCCACTGATTTCTTGGGGCTTTGAGGAGCATTGGAAAGGCTCTCCCTTCCCCCTCATCTACCTGCTGTTGCTTCTGTCCGGCGGTAGTAGAGCGCTTTGCAGGGGAAGGCTCCGGCTCTCAAACCCACGATTTTGGGTGAGGAGCTTGGCAGCAAGGAGCAGATGATAACAGCGTTGATGGAAGTAGGGAAATCGCTGCAGCAGCTCCTTTTCAGTTCTTCGCTCCTCCACGGCGCAGAAGCCGCAGTTCCTTATCGTCCCTCAAGTCCAGTCCTGAACATCTGGGGTTGTGATCCTCCTCCAGCAGCTTGGAGACTAAGAAACGTCATTCTTATGATGACACTGGTATATAACCACAGGATCCGCCTCCTCACTCCAGTTATCTCAGTCTCCAAGCAGCTGGAGGATTGTGAGCCTGGAGGTTCTGGGCTCACTTGAGGAACAATTAAGGAGAGCTAGAGTAGGGAATTTGGATAAGTTCTGTTAAATTTTTAGAAGTTGGTATAGGAATTTATTGTTTTGAGAGAATAGGTAGTTTCTCTTTAAATTTTGAGCTGCAATGCTCCTTCCCCCCCCCCCCCCCCTTGTTTCCTCCCCTTCTTCGGGAGAGGGTAGCTGTGAGGCCTAGGAAGCAGGCAGAGGCAATCTTGACAAGCTGGTCCCCCAATCCCGAGGGCAGCTGGACAACACCGGTATCGCCGGCACTCCAACGCATGCAGAGGTTTTTGCCTGTTAGCGTTTGGAGGTGGGAGAGAGCAGCTGGGCTTGCCAGCGGTTGTGTCCATGTGGTGGTTAGCCCAGCGCGGAAGCAGCCCGCGGAAGATCAGGCAGCTCTGGGGGGGGGGGGGGGCAGAGAACTCCTGAAACATGCAAAGGTAATGGAGATCTGTTTTAGCGGAAAAGGACTCGGCGGTGCTGAACTCGGCGGCGAGAGCAGTGGCAGGAAAGGGCTGCCTGCGCCACGTGTTTAACCCTGGAATTACCTAGATTTTTTGCACGCACTGAATACCATTGGTCATAAATGACCCCACAACGAATTTTAATTGTTAACCGTGAAAAATTTAAACTAAACAGACAAAATATTATTCTGAGTTATTTATCATATGAAGGTTAAATGTTTTGAAATTTAATGCTTTATCATAAAATTACATGAAGAGTTGCCATGAAAGCAGTTTTTGCATGCACTTGATGAACATAGTAAAGTACTACAGTCATTTGCATGAGACAGACAATTTCTGAATGTTCTTTGCAAACATTGCGCTTGCAGGAGGTGCAAACTATGTTGCTTTTCTTGTCTTTTTCTCTGGAACAGCAGTAACACCTTGCCCTTTTCTTTGGGATCCCGACATTGCAAACAGCATCAGTGGCTTCTTCAGTGCTGGAAGAAGTCTCACTGCAATTACTCTGAAGCAGCTGCTTTCCTAATTCCAAGAGGAATAGACGATGTCTTTGCTTTTGACTTGGACTGCCATTCTGGATTTAGTGACATCCAAACAATGAAGGCATTCAAAGCACCGTTCCTGACCGTATCTACAGGCTAGTCCCGGACCTCTGGGTTGTCAATCTCAATCAGCAGCTTGAAGACTGAGGAACCTCCTTCTTTTGTGATGTCAGCAGTATATCCACTTCCACCTGCCAGTTACCTCAGTCTTCAAGCAGCTGGTGAGACAGTGAGCCTGGGTGGTCCGGGCTCACAGGAGGAACAATTAAGACATTTTAGTGTTGGAGAGTGTAGGTTGTTTTAGTGAAGAAGATAAAGCAGCGAGGTTAGGAAACAGCTGGGTTAGATAGCAATTCCTTCACAACGCTATCCCTTTAAGCGGGGCTCAAGGCTCTCCCCCCCCCCCCCGCCTGTGGAATTCTGCCTGCTCACGGTGGTTGGAGTTCTCTCACCGGAGCAGGGGTCCACAGCAGTGCAGTTACCTTTTTAGCTCGTTGTTAGCAGGGCTGCTGCCTCCGATTCCAGCTGGCGTGACACAGAGGGGTTACCTGTCACCGCGCCGTGGCTGAGGACTCCCCGTGCACCCTCCCCCTCCCCCCTCCACGGAGATGCTGGCGTGAGGTGGGGTAAATTCTCGGTGCCTCAGTGAGTTGGCGGTGCAGGGGCAGGAAGTTTTGGACGGGCGGTAAGTGTTTCCGTGCTTGCTTCTCCTCTGCTCATTCTATTTTGAGCGCGAAGGACTCCTTGGGCCTAGCCGCGTGTTGCTGCCACGAGCGCGTTCGCGGCAGTTCCGGTTTTTCTCTCAGGCCTCGGGGTCTCTCCATTAGCTGCTGCCTCGTTTTCTTTGCAGATTTTCGGCTCGGTTTTCTTTTCTCTGGGGTTTTCTTCAGTGCCGATTTTCCTCGCGGTAGGTTTTGAGCTCCGGAATCCGGTTTTGGCGGGAAAAGGTTGTTTTTCATTGCAATGCCCGCTAGGCCCCAGTGCTTCGTGTGTGGAGCTAAAAGAGGGTCGGCAGCTGAATCGGGGGTTTGTAGGAGTTGTTCTAAGGAAGCTGCTACTATGGACACTGTTCCTAGGGCCACGGAGGAGCGCCTGGAGGCAGAGGCAGGGCCTTCTTCAGAACAAACAGGCTCTTCAGCACTGGGGGAACCGGTACCAGGTCCTTCCTCCGCACCGGATTTTTCCCCTCCCCTGGTGCCGTGGCAAAAGGGCCTCGAGTCCATTTTTTCTCAGAATTTTGTGGAGCTTCTACAGCAGGCTATGGGAGGCTTGGCCAGTGGTCACTCCCCGCCTGACCGCACAGCTCTAGGGGGTAAGAGGCCCCCCATGTCTCCGGTGGCGGAACCTTTCCAGCTTGAGGCTAAGAGGCAGCGCTTAGCGGAAGATCTTAAGGTCCCTTCTGTTGCCTCCGAGGCACCGCTGTCAGATGAGGAAGGCCGTAGCCTCGATATGGATGAGGAGTTAGAAGGCGAACTCGCAGAAAAAGAGGACCAAGCCCGAGTAGTTTGGGTTTTTCGAAGGGAGGAGTTACCCGCTCTCATTACGGAGACGCTGAAAGCTTTGAACATGCCTGTCCCTGGTTCGGGGGCGGATGAGACCTTGGAAGACCCATTATTGCAGGTGTTTTGGCGGAATCAGAGGGCGTTCCCGGTGCATAGGGTTTTCCAGGAATTGATTCAGGAAGAGTGGAATGTGCCAGAGGCGCTCCTTAGAGGTTCTAGAGTTATGGGCCGCCTCTATCCGCTTGTGGACCAGGATAGGGAGGTGTTTAAAGCCCCCAAAGTTGATGCTGCAGTAGCGGCAGTTACCAAGAAGACCACCATACTGGTTGAGGGTAGCGCGGCCCTCAAGGATTCTCAGGGCAGGAAGTTGGACGTCTTGTTAAGACAGATTTTTGATGTGAATGCTGTGTCGCTTCAAGCGGCTATCTGTGGTGCCTGGGTGGCCAGGGCCTGCCTACGCTGGGCACAAAAAGTACCAGGGGGGCAGGAGAGTGCAGGTGCCGAGGAGGCCTCTCGACTGGAGTCGGGGGCGGCCTACCTGGCTGATAGTCACTATGACCTAATGCGGGCGCTGTCAAAGAGCATGGCTTCAGCGGTTGCAGCGCGACGGTACTTGTGGCTTTGCAATTGGGCGGCCGATAGTTCGTCTAAGGCCAGGTTGGGCAAGCTCCCCTTTAAAGGGAGGCTTCTGTTTTGGCGAGGATTTAGAGAAACTAGTCAAGGACCTAGGAGAGTCGAAGATTGCCGGAGGACAAGCCCAAGCCTGGCAGGGCGGCTCCCGTAGGCAGAGGGCAGCAGAGGGAGTTTCGTCGTTTTCGCTCGCAAAGGTTTAGTCCTACCCAGCGAGGCCGGTTTTTCGGCAGGACTCAGCCGTTTTGGGGTGCAGGGAGAGGTTTCGGGGTCTCCTCCGCCTCCTCCCTCACCAATGCTAGGAAGATCCAATGAAGTGTTGGGGGCCGGGGCGTCACTGGTTCCCGTAGGGGGGTGCCTGCAGCGATTTTTCGACGCCTAGGTCCGGGTAACCTCAGATCGGTGGGTCCTGGAGGTCATTCGCGAAGGGTACGCCCTGGAGCTTCAATCTCCGGTGCGGGAGTTCTTTGTGCAGTCCCCCTGCAAGTCTCCAGAAAAGTGCGTAGCGGTGCAGGGGACCGTGCAAAGGCTCCTGGACCTCGAGGTGATAGTGCCGGTGCCGGCAGACCAACTCGGCTGCGGTCGGTTCTCCATTTATTTCGTGGTCCCCAAAAAGGACGGAGGAATTCGGCCGATTTTAGATCTCAAAGGGGTAAATCGCTGTCTTCGGGTTTCCCATTTCCACATGGAGACCCTCCTTTCGGTCATAGTTGCGGTTCGAGAGGGGGAGTTTCTTACCTCCCTGGACTTATCGGAGGCTTATCTTCACATTCCCATTCGGCCGGATCATCAGAAGTACCTCCGGTTTGCGGTTCCTTTCAGCCATTTTCAGTTCCGGGTGTTACCGTTTGGGCTGGCGACGGCTCCTCGCACGTTCACCAAGATCATGGTGGTGGTCGCAGCGGCGCTGCGGAAGGAAGGAGTTCTAGTGCACCCCTACCTGGACGATTGGCTGATTTGGGCGAAGTCGAGAGAGGAGAGCGTGCGGGCGATGGCGAGAGTGGTCGCTTTTTTGGAGGGCCTAAGTTGGATAGTCAATATGTCCAAAAGCCACTTGACTCCATCTCAATGCCTGGAGTACCTGGGGGCCCGGTTCGACACCAAGAAGGGTTGGGTGTTTCTCCCTCGCCTACGGGCACAGGGGTTGCGCACCATGGTCCGCCGTTTTTTGCGTATGACGGCCCCCTCCGCATGGCAATACCTTCAGTTGTTGGGCAACATGGCGTCGACGATCGAGTTAGTGCCCTGGGCGAGAGCGCACATGCGGCCCCTGCAGAGGGCGTTGCTCCGGCGATGGTCGCATCAGCGGGACCCGTTGTCGTGGAGGCTCCCTTGTCCGAGGGATACACGAGAGGCCCTACGTTGGTGGCTGCTCCCCGACTCCTTGCGGAAGGGATGGCCGCTGGAAGCTCCAGATTGGGTTCCGGTGATGATGGACGCGAGCCTCTGGGGTTGGGGAGCTCACTTTCAAGGCCAGTTTGCCCAGGGGCAGTGGAGTCCGATGGAGAGCTCGTGGTCGATCAACAGGTTGGAGCTGCGGGCAGTGTCCTTGGCCCTAAGGCATTTTCAGGTATTTCTCGCCGGGCGAGCGGTTCGCGTATTCTCCGACAATGCGACAGCGGTGGCTTACGTAAACCGGCAAGGGGGGACCAACAGCGCAGCCCTGGAGGCAGAGGCCGGCGACTTGTGTGCTTGGGCTGAGGAGAATCTACTCGCGCTGTCGGCGGCGCATGTCGCAGGAGTGGACAACGTGCAGGCGGATTTCCTCAGTCGGGTGAGGGTCGATCCCGGGGAGTGGGTCCTTCACCAGGAGGTCTTTCTCATGATTACCCGTCGCTGGGGCACTCCAGTTTTGGACCTCAAGGCGACGTTTCAGTCAGCGAAGGTCAGTCTGTTTTACAGCCGGAGAAGGGAAAGAATGTCCGAGGGTCTCGATGTGCTCGTTCAGCATTGGCCGGGAGGTCAGCTACTGTACATTTTTCCGCCATGGGCCCTGATAGGCAGGGTGGTGCAGCGCATCGAGGAGTACAGCGGACAAGTCATTCTGATTGCGCCGGACTGGCCACGGAGGCCTTGGTACGCGGACTTGATGAGGCTCCTCATGGCACCGCCCTGGCGTCTTCCGGCCAGGAGGGACCTGTTGTCTCAAGGGCCCCTATCAATGCCGCACGTGGATCGCTGCTTGCTTACGGCTTGGCTGTTGAAAGGGCTAGGCTAGCGGCTAGGGGATATTCCTCTTTGGTAATCTCGACCTTGTTGAGGGCTCGGAGGAGCTCGACGTCCTTGGCGTACGTTCGGGTCTGGAGAGTGTTCGAAGGCTGGTGTAGTGGCAGGGCGCTGGAGGCCCTGAGGGCGACCGTCTCTCAAATTTTGGAATTTCTGCAGGATGGGTTCGCCAAAGGATTGGCGGCTGCGTCGCTCCGGGTGCAAGTCGCGGCTCTTGCATGTTACCGGGGTAAGTTGGGCGGCCGGTCGCTTGGAGAGCACTTGGATATCAAATGCTTCCTGCGGGCGGTAGCGTTGTTGCGGCCCCCGGTTAGGCCAACTGTTCCTAAGTGGAACCTGCCGTTTGTGCTCGATGCTTTGGAGCGGAGTCCTTTTGAGCCCTTGGCTCAGGCGTCGTTGAAGGATCTCACGTTAAAGGTTGTCTTCTTAGTAGCCATCTGTTCTGCACGGCGAGTGTCGGAATTACAGGCTTTGTCCTGTAAGGGGCCCTATCTATCGTTCTTTGAGTCCCGGGTGGTTCTTCGGCCGGTCCCGGTGTTTTTGCCCAAGGTCGCGTCGGCGTTTCATCTGAATCAGGAGATTTCGTTACCGGTGTTTAGCAAAGGTCCGGGAGGCTCGGGCCCTCATAGGTTGCACACGCTGGATGTTCGGGCGTTGAAGTACCTGCGCCGTACTTCGGCATTTCGCAGGTCTGATAGACGTTTTGTTCTCTTTGCGGGGGCACGGAAAGGGGAATCGGCATCTAAGGCTTCTATTGCCTGTTGGATCAAGGAGGCTGTAGCGTCGGCGTACGTCTTAAAGGGGAAACCGGTACCCGAGGGGCTTCGGGCTCACTCTACTAGGGCGCAGGCAGCGTCCTGGGCGGAGACTAGGTTGGTTCCGCCGATTGAAATCTGCAAAGCGGCGACTTGGTCGACTTTACATTCTTTTGTCAAGCATTACAGACTGGACGTCCAGGCTCAGCAAGATGCTTGTTTTGGGGCGGCTGTTCTTCAGGCTGGTAAAGACATGCCCACCCATTGATTACTGCTCTGGTACGTACCCAGAGGTCCGGGACTAGCCTGTAGATACGATCAGGAAGGTTAAATTAGACTTACCTGCTAATTGTTGTTCCTGGAGTAGATACAGGCTAGTCCCGGTGCCCTTCCCGCTGTAGTCGATGCGATGACAGCCTGAAGAGTGTTTGTCTGAGACTGTTTGGGACCCTTACAGGTAAGCGGTTTTTTTCGTGGGGGTTTCCCATGGCCCGGTTGGGCAGGTCAGAGGGTTTTTTCGGGAGGTCCTCCGAACAGGTGAGGGGAGGGCCTCAGCGGGGCTTGAAGGTTCCGTATAGCGTTATTGGCAGTTTGGGTGGTTTTCCCGTTATGGTTTGCAGTAGTTCAGTTCAGTTTCAGATGCAGTTATTTCTCCAGGACCAAGCAGGAAGGTCAGTCCTCACATATGGGTGACGTCGGCGCCGACGGAGCCCTCGCGGAGCAATTTTCCCCAGCTTTCAAAAAAAGCCTTTGGGAATTGCAGCACGCATGCGCGGTCTCCTTCCCGCCCAAGGGTGCCATCTTAGCCAATCTTCTTTTTTCCGCGGAGCCCTACAGACGTACCTGTCGTGTCCCCGCTGAAAAAGTTGATTTTCGTGATTTATTTCTCTTTTTTCCTTCGGTTCGACGCCGGTCTTTTTCCTGCCCGGACTCGCGACGCCGTTGCGAGTCCTTCTCTTATTTTTCGGTTTTTCTGATTTTGGTCAGTTTCGTTTTCGGTTTTTCGCTGGCAGCCCGGTCCTTTGACCTTGCAGGGGCCCTTTTTCCCCCGATGGCTGCCAGTGGTTTCAAGCGGTATGTTCAGTGTGACAGAAATATGTCACTCACTGACACACACGATAATTGCCTCCGCTGCCTGGGCCCGGATCACGAAGAACTGATCTGTGGGGCCTGTGGCAAAATGTCCTCCAAAGCGTTAAGGAGTCGGCGGCACCAGCGGGAAAGAATCTTCGCTGACCCCGGCCGTACCCGGACCTCGTCGGAGGCCTCGGCATCCAGAGGTTCCAGTTCTGACCATCGCCGAAGCTCCTCCGACAGGGGTTCTCCCTCCGGGGACCATCGACGGAAGGTAAAACCCGCGAGGGCGGCGTCGGTGGACGCTCCTGGCTCAGCGAGGGCCAGGTCGCATAGCCCCGATAGCCGTCCCGGGTCTTTGGAGAAGGAGCACCTCCCGAAGCGATCTCGCCTGGAGTCGGAGTTGCCTGCTCGGGTAAGTCCTGTAGTCCTCCTGGACTCGCCTCCGAGAGTTCCGACGTCGTCGGGGCCCGAGTCGGGGGCTGCTGGGTCACCTGAGGTCGGACTCAGGTTGACGGCCTTGGAGAGCAGACTATCTGCCTTCATGGACCAGCAGTGGGCACTGATCGCTAGCCTTGCTGGCGCCACTGCCCCGACCGCCGGGACGTCGACGTCTAAGTCGACCCCGGAGACCGAGCCGATCCTCGAGTCCATGCGAACTCGAGTCGATCCTCGGTCGAGGTCACCCTCGGCCTCCCGTTCGGGACCGAGGTCGTCGACGCCAACTCCCTCGGTGTCGGGGCGGCCGACGCCTCCGCCTGCCCGAGCCGACCCCACCGATTCCTCCTCGGAGTCGGCCTGGGAGTCTGAAGAGGAAGAGTCACCTGATTCATTTCGGACTCGGTGTGTCCCCTCGGACTCACCTGAGTCCGAACCTCGGAAGCAGTCCCCTCCGGAGGATGCCCGGTTCTCGGACTTCGTCAGGGATATGGCCAAGGCTATGGCCTTCCCTGCGGATCCCGAGGAGGAGCCTCGAGCCGAAGAGCTTGACGCCCTTCAGTACGACTCTCCCGCCAGGGAGCACTTTACTGTACCGGTTCCTCCCATGCTGGAACGACTACTCTTCCGCATGTGGGAGAGTCCGGCCTCGTCGCCGGTATTGAGCAAGCGGGTCGATTCCATCTATCGAGTCCGCAAGAGTCCTGGCTTCCAAAAAGCACAGCTGCCACACCATTCCATGGTAGTGGAATCGGCCATGCATAGGCTTAAGAGCCAAAAGATGCACTCCTCGGTGCCTCCTGGCAGGGAGGCCCGTAACCTGGATGGCCTTGGTAAGAAGTGTTTCCAGGGCTCTATGCTTGCTTGTCGTGTCCAGACCTACCAGCTATACATGGGCATGTATCTCCGAGACCTGGCTAAAGAGATAGCCGGATTCTCCGCTGGACTGTCCGAGGAACCTTTGCGGAGGTTCCTGGCCTTGACTACTGGTATTCGGGAATGCTCCAAATTCATGTCCCGAGCAGCCTATGATGGCTTTGAAGCATCGGCTCGTGTGGCCGCAGCTGGCATCGGTGCCCGCCGACAAGCTTGGCTTCAGTCGTCTGACCTTGAACCCTGGGTGCCGGACAAGTTGGTCGATGTCCCCTGCCGAGGTGAGAACCTCTTTGGCAAGCCCATGGCTGAAAAGGCTGCACAAATCGAGACGGAGACTCTCACCAGGACTAGGCTTTCTAGGAAGACCTCCGCCCCTTCCCAGAAAAAGAAGGGCTCGGGAAAGAAGTCCTTTTACCCGAGAAAGGCGGCTGCCTATAAATACTACCCACAATATCAGGCCTCCGCAGCTCCCCAACAGGGCCAACAGGCCAAGGGACGGGGTAACGGGTCCCGTAGGCAGCAAGCCCCCAAGCCTGCACCACCTGCCCCTGCTCAGCAGGGTGGGGGTTTTTGACTTCCTCAGCATAGCCTCTCCCCCTCCGCTGGCTCCTCCCAGCACCGGAGGCCGGCTGGTTCACTTCGCACACAGGTGGTCCACAATCACTTCAGATGCCTGGGTGCTTCAAGTCGTCAGAGAAGGATATCTTCTCCACTTCCAACAGGTCCCTCCCTCTTATTTCCCGGGAGAACCTCCACGACTCCCTCTGCACAGGGACTTACTCCTTCAGGAGTTAGCAAGTCTTCTTCAGGAACAGGCTGTGGAACCGGTGCCCCACCACCTGAGAGGTCAAGGCTTTTATTCCAGGTATTTCCTGATACCAAAACGGACAGGAGGCTCAGACCCATCCTGGACTTGCGCAACCTCAACAAGTTCCTCGTGAGGGAAAAGTTCAAGATGCTTACCCTTGGAATCCTTCTGCCCTACCTCCAGCAGGGAGATTGGCTATGCTCCTTGGATCTAAAGGATGCCTACACGCACATCCTCATCCACCCAAGCCACCGCCAATACCTACGGTTTGTGGTGGCAGGAAATCATTACCAGTACAGAGTACTGCCCTTTGGCCTATCCTCTGCACCGCGAGTCTTCACAAAATGTCTCGCGGTGGTGGCGGCCTATCTCCGGCTTCACGGCCTCTGTCTTTCTGTACCTCGATGACTGGCTCATCAGAGCATCGTCCTCTCCGGCAGTCACCAATGCCACACACCGCACGGTGACTCTTCTGCAGTACTTGGGCTTTGTCATAAACTTCGCAAAGTCCACTTTGCTCCCTTCACAGGATCTCGAATTCATCGGCGTAAGACTGCACACTCCTCAGGCACGAGCTTTCCTGCCTCTCGACAGGGCTCAATGGCTCATGGACCTAGCCGGCCGTTTTCGCAGCCAGTCCCTGGTCTCCGCCAGGCGCTTCCTGAGACTACTCGGCCATATGGCTTCCACCGTCCACGTGACCCCCAATGCCTGCCTGAATATGCGGCCTGCTCAATGGTGCCTTCGCAAGCAGTGGCAACAAGCCACCGGCGGTCTAGCCGACTTAGTGCGCATCTCCGGGCCGCTGGCCTCTTCTCTACAGTGGTGGCTTCATCGGCTGAACCTGGTGCTCGGAATGCCTTTTCAGTCTCCTCAGCCGGCTCAAGTGCTGACGACCGATGCTTCCCTCCTAGGTTGGGGAGCACATTGCCAAGGGGCATGTACTCAAGGTCTCTGGACCGCATGGGAGTCTGCTCAGCAGATCAACTTCCTGGAGCTCAGAGCAATCCGTCTGGCGCTCAAGGCTTTCTCCCACCTGACTTCTCACCAGTCCGTCCTTGTCCAGACGGACAATCAAGTTGCCATGTTCTACGTGAACAAACAGGGGGGCACGGGCTCCTTCCTTCTCTGCCGAGAAGCTCAGAGGCTCTGCTCTTGGGCCGTCAGTCACGGCATTCTTCTCAAGGCAGTTTATCTCCCAGGCCAAGAAAATTGCCTGGCGGACAAACTCAGCAGGATACTCCAGCCGCACGAGTGGCGTCTGGATCCCTTGGTAGTTCAGAAACTTTTTCTGAAGTGGGGCCTCCCCACGATGGATCTCTTTGCCAGTCCTCTCAACCGGCAACTTCCTCGCTTCTGCTCTCGTCAGCCACATCCCCTTCGAGTAGCGGCAGATGCTTTTCTACTCTCATGGTCGGAGAGCCTTCTCTATGCCTTTCCTCCCATCCCGCTAGTCTCTCGAACTCTTTTCAAGGTTCTCCGAGACAAAGCTTCCATGATCCTGGTGGCTCCTCGCTGGCCCAGGCAGCCGTGGTTTCCACTCCTGTTGCAATTAGCGGTAGAGGATCCGTTCCTTCTGGGGTTTCAACCGGATCTCCTAACCCAGGATCAGGGGTCCCTGCTACACCCCAACCTCAGATCTCTCAATCTAATGGCCTGGCGGCTGAAAGGGTAGTCCTTGCTCCCCTTCTCCTGCCGGCAGAGGTGGAAGAGGTCGTCCTAGCTTCTCGGCGACCTTCTACCCGCAAATGCTACGCCCTTAAATGGTGTCGCTTTTCCGTTTGGTGTGCCCAGCAGTCTCAGGATCCCTTCTCCTGCTCGGTGTCGGTGATCTTGTAGTACTTGCTCTACCTCTCTAATATGGGACTTAAGTCCAACTCCGTCAAAGTTCACCTCAGTGCTCTTTCAGCGCATCATGTGCCGGTGAACGGCAGACCTCTTTCCAGCGACCCTCTCGTGGCAAGGTTTCTCCGAGGTCTCCTTCTACTTAAACCACCTCTGCGCCCGCCAGCACCTGACTGGGATCTGAATGTGGTTTTACAGCGGATCACCTGTCCGCCTTTTGAACCTATGGCTACCTGTTCTCTCCGTTTTCTGTCTTGGAAAAACTTATTCCTGATAGCCCTCACTTCCGCTAGACGCGTAAGTGAATTGCAGGTCCTCGTGTCTGATCCCCCTTACACTCGGTTCTACAAAAATAGGGTAGTCCTACGGACTCACCCTAAATTTCTTCCAAAGGTGGTCTCCCCTTTTCACATCAATCAGGAGGTGGTACTTCCGACCTTCTTTCCCAGGCCACACTCCAGCCGAGCTGAAATGGTCCTGCAGACCTGGATTGTAGAAGGGCGTTGAACTTCTACCTTGACCGTACGCGGGAGCACCGCAAAGCTGCTCAGCTCTTTGTGTCTTTTGACCCCAATAAATTGGGGCTCCCTGTCTCCAAGCGTACTCTGTCCATCTGGGTTGCTGACTGTATCGCTTGGGCTTATGGGGCAGCCGGACTCTCGTTAGAAACTCGAGTCACGGCTCATTGTGTTCGGGCGAAGGCTACGTCAGTGGCTTACCTCCGCTCTGTTCTGCTGGCAGACATCTGCCGGGCCGCTACTTGGTCTTCGAGCCAGACTTTTGCGGTCCATTACTGTCTCGAGAGGGAGTCCCGCAGGGACAGTGCTTTCGGACAGGCAGTCCTCCGAAATCTCTTCGAGGTTTAAGCAGCTCCTACCCTCCATCCCGGATGAGAGCTACCGGTGGGTAATAATTCAGTGAAGATTCCTTCCTTCTGTGCCGCTGAGCTAGAGGGAGCTCATTTTTGTGCTTAGGGTCGCCGGTAGCCTTAAGCTTGGGAGTCCCATATGTGAGGACTGACTTCCTGCTTTGTCCTGGAGAAAGCGTAGTTACTCACCTGTAACAGGTGTTCTCCAGGAGGAGCAGGAATCAGTCCTCACAACCCTCCCTCCTCCCCTTGGAGTTGCGATTATCTGCTTTAGTTTTTTTGCATATTTTTACGCTGTCTTTTAGCTATGTCATCTGACTGGCTAAGATGGCACCCTTGGGCGGGAAGGAGACCGCGCATGCGCGCTGCAATTCCCAAAGGCTTTCTTTGAAAGCTGGGGAAAATTGCTCCGCGAGGGCTCCGTCGGCGCCGACGTCACCTATATGTGAGGACTGATTCCTGCTGCTCCTCGAACACCTGTTACAGGTGAGTAACTACGCTTTCTATTTTTCATGCTTACTTGTTGCTCCGGTGAGTCTGCTTTGTCAATAGGTTACTGGCAGGTGGAAGTGGATACCGGGAGGATATACTGCTGACATCACAAAAGAAGGAGGTTCCTCAGTCTTCAAGCTGCTGATTGAGATTGACAACCCAGAGGTCCGGGACTAGCCTGTATCTACTCCAGGAACAACAATTAGCAGGTAAGTCTAATTTAACCATGTCCAACATGTTCTAGAAGATTGTCACTGGCCAGCGTCTTGTCATTTGTTTTGTGGTATACGTGCACAACATTTGATCTGCCGTATCTACTCCACCTTTACTAGAATTATAGTCCAAGATCATGCGTGTTTTTTGTCTGGATGTGTGTGATCTACTTCTTCTTGATCATGCAAACTGCTCAGAATAACAACCACTTTGCCTTTTGCGATGACGCCACTCTGGTTTCCTATTGCCCGAAGAAAGGAAAATAGTAAAGTGAATACCTCTCGGCCCTTTGCTGTTACAAATTCTGGAGGTAATTCTTTTCTGTTCTTTCGAATTGTCCCCAAAAGTGTCATTTGTTTTTCTAGCAATTTCCGTGACAGGGATAAACTGCAAAATAAATTGTCAACAGTAACATTTCTGCCAGATCGCGTCAATCCTTCATTGAGTTGCAGCACAACCCTTTCACCCTGATTCTGTTCCCTGTTTTGTCAGAGTTCCCTTTCTGTATATACTTGAAGATGCAGAACATATGACGCACTGTCACACAACATCCATGGCTTTATGCCATATTTCCCAGGTTTGCTGGGACTAAATTGTCTGAACGGAACATGGCCACGAAATGTAAGCAGTTGCTCATCCACGGTAACATTTTCACCAGGAACAAAGGCGTCACTTAGAGTTGCTTCCCAGGTATCAAACGTATCTGATTGGAGCAAGCTTATCCATGCCTCGTTAACGTCTGTTTGTTGCATCATCAAATCTAAGAGCACAAGAAATTTGCGGAAAACAGAACGACCATCTTCAAGGTTCCACAACTGAACTATGGTTTCATTTCGTGACTTGTACATGCCTGAGAGGATCAAAAGTCCAAGAAAACGTTGAAATTCTCCGTTTGTCAAATCTTTCCAGGTGTCGTCATAAATGTGTCTTCCTTGTTTGCTCATCCACATCATGATTTCATTCAATAAGTTCTTCCTCATGAACAAGTGGAATACTGCGAGAGGGCCATCAACATTTCGTACAGCATACCTTGTAGGACCTTGTACGGGCATGACATTAGCTCTGGTGTATCTTCCAGCAGCTTGCTTTATAGGTTTCCTGTTCCATGATGTGGCATCCTTAGATACGTAGGCTTCAGTGGCAACACTTGTGCTTATAGTTGACCTCTTAGCTCCTCTACGACCACAACTAAGATTCCTCACAGATGATACTGACACCGAGGACTCCTGCCTTCTTCCCCGTCCAGTACAGCCTCGACTTTTGCCTCGACCTGTAATTTGACTCTTTGCTGCAGGCGATGTTACCGGCTCAACATTCACATTTACTTGGTGACCAACTGCTGTTGCCATCTGAATCATGACTGTCATCAGATTTAGCGCCCGAACTTGGCTGATATGCTTCTTCGCTTGCTGAATATGCTGCATCATCAGACGACTCTGAGCTGTCACTGTCAGCATCTCGTTGCAATATTTCTCTTACTTGGGCAGCTGAATACTTTTGTTTTGACATCATAAACAATAACCTAAAATAAACAAAGATAAAGTTGAATAAAACACAAAGCAGTTTTACTATAGGTGTACAATAATCGTGATGAATGAGCTGAAAGCCTTTAGATTTCATCAGAAATAATGAGAGAACGTATATCAATTACAGAAAATGTATAATTTTCATAAAATAAGAGTACAAAAAATAAATGATACATAATTAATGATAAATACCTTTGTCAGATCAAAAAATTCACAAAACTGCAAATTGTATCACGATCCAAACCGGACGTAAGCAACTGGGGTCAAAAATGACCCCACTGGTACTTTGTGCTGCAATTCATCACTAGCATCACCTAGCGGATGAAAATTATTCCTCTCATGGCGCAATATAAAGAATATTGACATGTGAAAGGTCATAAAAAGATTGCATTCTTGAACAACTAGTTTCCGAGATACATGTGAAACTTGCATGGGGTCACTTTTGACCCCATCGGTACTCCCAAAGCGCAGGAAACTCCACTCTGCTGAGGAGACCTACTGGGGCTGTTGCCCGGGTCAGAGAGCTTTGTTTTGGCTGCTAAAGGGCTTCATTGAGTTGGGGCACCATTCGCTGTGGTGGCCAAGTCAGTTAAAAAAAATAAAAATTTGCGAGTCAGAGCACTACAGTGATTTCTCAATCGACAGTGGTGGGGATTCACTGAGACTAGGCTGCAATACGGCACCCGTTTGACTGCATAAAGTACACATTTAGGCGGGATATCTTCCAGACTGCACTGCTTGCTTTGCGGTACTAGAAAGGGTGCAATTTCGGAGATGGGGGTGTGTAAGGACTGCACTCAAGAGGCAGCATCAATGGAGAAAGCCTTAGAAGCAGCTGGTGAGAGGGGCAAGAGTGTACTGGGAATCCTGACGGAACAGGTTCCATCCGATGCGCTCCCTCAGGAGTCGGTGGCGGGGACTTCTTCCTCTCCAGATGTTCCAATCTCTCAGCCATCTTTGTCGGTGGGCGTAGTGGCCATTTTTTCACCGGAATTTGTCGCCCTTATACAGCAGGCGTTGTCCCTTCCGCAGCAGTCGACCGGGGAGGCAAGGGGCCTGGCACGCCTTTGGGCGCTGGAGCAACAGGGGTCCGGGTGAAGAAGCTTAGGGTTGATAAGGATTAGTCAGAGCCTTCCGTAGCGTCGGAGGGTATTCACTCAGCGGAGAGCCAGATTTGGAGTTGGGCGAGGAGTTGGAGGAAGGAGAAATAGCAGAACAGGAAGATCAGGCGAGAGTTATGCGCCTCAAGACACTGAATATGCCAGCGATGGAGCCAGCGGAGGATTCGACCCTGGAGGATTCGCTATTACAGGCGTTTAGAAAGACTAAAAGAGCCTTTCCATTCCACAGGGTAGTGAGAGAGAGAATTCAGGGGGAGTGGGATATGCCCGAGGCAGCCCTTAAAGGTTCCAGAGTTATGGCCCATCTTTATCCACTGGTTGATCAGGAGGAGTTTAAAGCTCCCCGAGTCAATGCAGCAGTCACCAAGAAGACTACCATTCCAGTGGAGGGGAGTGCGGCCCTCAAGGATGCTCAGGACCAGAAGCTCGAGGTCTTATTGAAGCAGGTGTTTGAAGTGAATGCGCTGTCCTTACAAGCTTCTATTTGTGGAGCATGGGTGGCGAGAGCTTGTCTTTGTTGGTCGCAGAGAGTTCAAGGAGACCTGATAGAAGAGGCGACCGGTGAAGCGGCCTGGTTGGAGTCTGGGACAGCTTATTTGGCAGATATTCACTATGACCTGATACGGGATTTAGTTAAGAGCATGGCCTCGTGATTGTGGCTCGGCGTTCTGTGGCTGCGCAATTGGGCGGCGGATGGATCATCCAAAGCCAGGCTCGGTAAACTCCCCTTTAGAGGGAAGCTGCTCTTTGGGGAAGAGTTGGGTAAGCTGATGAAGGATTTGGGAGAGTCCAAAGGAGGTAGGCTTATGGAGGACAAGCAGAAGCAGGGGCGGCCCTCTCCTGAGCTGAAGGGGCAGCAGAGAGTGTTTCATAGTTTTCATTCCCCGAGGTTCAGCCAAGGTCAGAGAGGACGTTTTCCCTATCGGGCACAAGGATTTCGAGGGTTTCGGGGAGTGGGTAGAGGTTTTGCAGCCTCTTCCTCCTCGAATCTTAGAAAGTCACAATGAAGTCAAGGGGACCCAGGTGGGGTTGGTACCCGTAGGGGGTCGGCTGTGGGATTTTTATCCTGCCTGGGTCCAAATTATGTCTGATCAGTGGGTGCTGGAGGTCATTCGCGAAGGTTATGCCTTGGAGTTTTGCCGACCGGTGACCGATTTTTTTTTTTTTTTTTTTGTTCTTGTGCGCTCGCTGTGCAGAGCACGTCTCAAGTGTACTGCGGTGCAGCAGACGGTGCTAAGGCTTCTGGCTCTTGAGGCCATAGTTCCGGTGCCAACGAACCAATGCGGTGGCAGTCGATACTCCATATACTTCGTTGTCCCAAAGAAGGAAGGAGCCTATCGGCCCATTTTGGATCTCAAGAGTAAATCGATGTCTCCGCGTGTCTCACTTTTGTATGGAGACTCTCTAAGGTCGGTCATAGTGGCAGTAAGAGTGGGCGAGTTTCTCATGTCCTTGGACCTATCAGAGGCATACCTGCACATTCCGATCCGTCAGGAACATCAGAAATACCTCAGGTTTACGGTTCCGATGGGGCATTTCCAGTTTCGGGCATTGTCGTTTGGGCTGGAAACGGCTCCTCGAACATTTACCAAGGGTAATGGTGGTAGTGGCGGCGTTGCGGAAGGAAGGGGTGCTGGTGCATCCTTATATAGACGATTGGTTAATCAGGGCAAAGTCCAGGGCAGAGAGCAAGATGGCTACAGCCAAGGTGGTGGCGTTTCTGCAGAGTCTTGGTTGGGTGGTCAACCAGGAGAAGAGCCGGTTGGTACCATCGCAGTGCCTGGAATATCTGGGAGCAGGAGCAAGCTTCGATACGAGCGTGGGGAGGATCTTTCTGCCTCAACATCACGCACAAGTATTGCAGAATCTGGTCCGGGAGTTTCTAAAAAGGCCAAAGCCGATGTCGTGGCATTATCTTCAGTTGTTCGGGACTATGGCGGCTACTCTCAGCTGGTTCCGTGGGCACGAGCACATACGAGGGGGTACCCAGAAAAACCAGGAATTATTTTTTAAAAGCTATTTATTTCAAATTCTTTACAAAACAACCTTATCCCCTTCAAAATACTCTCCATTACAACTGATACATTTGTCCACCGGTACTGATACATTTGTCCCACCGGTGCTGCCACTGTTCAAAACATTTTTTGTAGTCATCTTTAGAAACGGCTGACAGCTCCTCCCTCCTTTTTTTCTTGACTTCTTCAATGTTGTCAAATCGGTGTCCTTTCATGCCCCTTTTCATGCGTGGAAATAAGAAAAAGTCGCACGGAGCCAGGTCAGGCGAGTAAGGTGCGTGGGGCAGCGGAACCATGCCATTTTTAGCCAAAAACTGTCTAACAGAGATGGCTGTGTGTGCAGGTGCGTTGTCGTGGTGGAAGAACCAGTCTCCTGTCTGCCACAAATCGGGTCTTTTTTGACTAACACTGTTGCGCAATCTTCTTAAAACTTCCAAATAAAAGGTTTGATTGACGGTCTGACCTGGGGGAACAAACTCTGAATGAACTACCCCCTTGGCATCAAAAAAGCAAATCAGCATTGTTTTGATGTTTGATTTGACTTGACAACATTTTTTTGGGCGGGGTGACAATGACGTCTTCCATTGGCTTGACTGTTGCTTTGTTTCTGGGTTGTAACCATAGCACCACGACTCATCACCTGTAATGACCTTTGACAGAAAATCTGGATCAGTTTCAAGCTGTTTCAAAACATGACATGTTTCAACTCTATGTTCCTTTTGATTGTCAGAACCCGAGGAACAAACTTGGCAGCAACCCTTTTCATTCCCAAATCTTCCGTTAAAATTCGCTGAACCGAGCTCCAAGATAACCCACTAATCTCTTGACAGTTGATCAATTGTCTGTCGATGGTCTGTGAGCACAAGCTCTCTAATTTTTTCAATATTTTCGTCGATTCGGGCAGTTGATGGACGCCCAGAACGAGGTTTGTCATCAATTGACATGTCGCCATTTTTAAACCGAGCAAACGACTGGTACACTTGACTTTCTCCAGGACCAAGCAGGAAGTCAGTCCTCACATATGGGTGACGTCGGCGCCGACGGAGCCCTCGCGGAGCAATTTTCCCCAGCTTTCAAAGAAAGCCTTTGGGAATTGCAGCACGCATGCGCGGTCCCCTTCCCGCCCAAAGGTGCCATCTTGGCCAGTCTTCTTTTTTCCGCGGAGCCCTACAGACGTTGTCTCACAGTCACCGCTGAAAAGTTGATTTTTCTTTCTTATTTTAAGTATTTCTTCGGTTCGAGAAGTGATCTGTGGGGCCTGTAGCAAGATGTCTGCGAAATCTTTGCGGAGTCGGCAGCATCAGCGGGAGAGAATCTTCTCTGACCCCAGCCGTACCCGGACCTCGTCAGAAGCTTCGGTGTCCAGAGAATCTGGCTCTGAACACCGTCGGAGCTCCTCTGAGAGGGGGTCCCCTACCCGGGAACATCACCGGAAGACCAAACTCGCGAGGGCGGCGTCGGTGGACGCTCCTGGCTCCTCGAGGGCCAGGTCGCATAGCCCCGACAGCCGTCCCAGGTCTTTGGAGCTGGAGCGGCCGTCCAAACAGCCTTGTCTGGAGATGGACTCCTCTGCTCACGTAACTGCTGTTGTCTTCGTGGACTCGCCTCCGAGGGGCCCGACGCCGTCGGGGCCTGAGTCGGGGGCTGCTGGGTCTCCTGAGTTCAGACTCAGGTTGACGGCCTTGGAGAGCAGCCTTGCTGCCTTCATGGACCAGCAGCGGGCATTGATCGCTGGCCTCGCCGGCGCTTCTGCCCTGACCGCCGGGTCGTCGACGTCTAAGTCGACCCCGGAGACAGAGCCGATCCTCGAGTCCATGCGGGCTCGAGTCGATCCTCGGTCGCGGTCGCCTTCGGCCTCCCGTTCGGGGCCGAGGTCGTCAACGCCGACCCCCTCGGCGTCGGGGCGGATGGCGTCTGTACCCGCCCGGCCGGAGCCGCTCGACTCCTCCTCCGAGGAGTCCGCCTGGGAATCCGAGGTGGATGAGTCGCCTGGTTCTTTTCGGACTCGGTGTGTCCCTTCGGACTCCCCCGAGTCCGAACCTCGGAGACAGTCCCCTCCGGAGGATGCCCGGTTCTCAGACTTCGTGAGGGATATGGCCAAGGCCTTGGCCTTCCCTGCGGATCCCGAGGAGGAGCCTCGAGCCGAAGAGCTCGATGCCCTCCAGTATGACTCTCCTGCAAAGGAGCATTTTACTGTACCGGTTCCTCCGATGCTGGAACGACTTCTCTTCCGCATGTGGGAGAGCCCAGCGTCGTCGCCGGTGTTGAGCAAGCGGGTCGATGCCATCTATCGAGTCCGCAAGAGCCCTGGCTTCCAAAAAGCACAGCTGCCGCACCATTCCATGGTGGTGGAATCGGCCATGCATCGGCTCAAGAGCCAGAAGATGCACTCCTCGGTGCCTCCCGGCAGGGAAGCCCGCAGCCTGGATGGCATCGGTAAGAAGTGTTTTCAGGGCTCTATGCTTGCTTGTCGAGTCCAGACTTACCAGCTCTACATGGGCATGTATCTCCGAGACCTGGCTAAAGAATTAGCCGGATTCTCTGCTGGTCTCTCCGAGGAACCTTTGCGGAGGTTCCTGGCCTTGTCCACCGGTATTCGGGAGTGCTCCAAGTTTATCTCTCGAGCAGCCTATGATGGCTTTGAGGCATCGGCCCGGGTAGCCGCAGCCGGCATCGGGGCCCGCCGACAGGCTTGGCTTCAGTCATCCGACCTCGAGCCCTGGGTGCAGGACAAGTTGGTCGATGTCCCCTGCAGAGGTGAAAACCTCTTTGGCAAACCTATGGACGAGAAGGCTGCACAGCTCGAGACAGAGACTCTCACCAGGACTCTGCTCTCCAGGAAAACCTCTGCCCCCCAGGAAAACCTCTGCCCCTTCCCAGAAGAAGAAGGGCTCGGGGAAAAAGCCCTTTTACCCGAGGAAGGCGGCTGCCTATAAACACTACCCTCATTATCAGGCCTCGGCAGCTCCCCAACAGGGTCAGCAGGCCAAGGGACGGGGTAACGGGTCCCGTAGGCAGCAAGCCCCCAAGCCTGCGCCACCGGCCCCTGCTCCGCAGGGTGGGGGTTTTTGACTCTTTCAGCATAGCCTCTCCCCCTCCGCTGGTGTCTCTCAGCACAGGAGGCCGGCTGGTTCACTTTGCCCACAGGTGGTCCAACATCACGTCAGATACCTGGGTGCTCCACATAGTCCGAGAGGGCTATCTTCTACACTTCCACCAGGTACCTCCCCCCTACTTTCCAGGGGAGCCTCTGCGACCCCCTCTTCACCGGGACTTACTCCTTCAAGAGTTGGCAAGTCTTCTTCGGGAACAGGCGGTGGAACCAGTGCCCCACCACCTGAGAGGTCAAGGCTTTTATTCCAGGTACTTCCTGGTACCAAAGCGAACTGGGGGCCTCAGACCCATCCTGGACTTGCGGAACCTCAACAAGTTCCTGGAAAGGGAAAAGTTCAAGATGCTTACCCTTGGAATCCTGCTGCCCTACCTCCGGCAGGGAGATTGGCTATGCTCCTTGGATCTAAAGGATGCCTACACTCACATCCTCATCCACCCAAGCCACCGACAATACCTGAGGTTTGTGGTGGCAGGCAATCATTACCAGTACAGAGTACTGCCCTTTGGCCTATCCTCCGCACCACGAGTCTTCACAAAATGTCTCGCAGTGGTAGCGGCTTATCTCCGGCTTCAAGGCCTCTTTGTCTTCCCTTACCTAGACGACTAGCTCATCAGAGCACCGTCCTCCACGGAGGCCACTCACGCCACACAACGTACTGTGACTCTACTCCAGTACTTGGGCTTTGTCATAAACCTCAAAGTCCACTTTGCTCCCCTCTCAGGATCTCGAGTTCATCGGCGCCAGGTTAAACACACTTCAAGCGTGAGCCTTTCTGCCGCTCGACAGGGCACAACGGCTCATGGCTCTCGCCAGCCGCTTTCGCAGCCATTCCAGGGTCTCGGCCAGGCACTTTCTGCAACTGCTCAGCCATATGGCTTCCACGGTTCATGTGACCCCCAATGCCCGCCTGAATATGCGGCCTGCTCAATGGTGTCTTCGCTCACAATGGCGTCAGGCCTCGGGGAGACTAGCAGACTCAGTACGAATCTCCAGCCCGCTGGTCTCTTCTCTGCGGTGGTGGCTTCATCTGCCCAACCTAGTGCTCGGAATGCCTTTTCAGTCTCCTCCGCCGGTTCAAGTACTGACGACCGACGCTTCTCTCCTGGGTTGGGGAGCACATTGCCAAGGGACATGTACTCAGGGTCTCTGGACCCCGTGGGAATCTGCCCAGCAGATCAACTTCCTGGAGCTCAGAGCGATCCGCCTGGCTCTCCGGGCCTTCTCCCACCTTACCACTCGCCAGTCCGTCCTCGTCCAGACGGACAATCAAGTGGCCATGTTCTACGTGAACAAACAGGGGGGCACAGGCTCCTTCCTTCTCTGTCGGGAAGCACAAAAGCTCTGCGCTTGGGCCGTCAGCCGAGGGATCCTCCTCAAAGCTGTCTACCTCCCAGGTCAAGAAAATTACCTGGCAGACAAACTGAGCAGAATCCTCCAACCACACGAGTGGCGATTGGACCCGTTGGTGGTTCAAAGGATCTTTCTCCAGTGGGGCTCCCCACGCTGGATCTATTTGCCAGTCCTCTGAACAGGCAACTTCCTCGATTCTGCTCTCGGGAACCGCATCCCCTCCGAGTAGCGGCGGATGCTTTTCTGCTCTCATGGTCCACGGGCCTTCTGTATGCCTTTCCTCCCATGCCGCTGGTGTCTCGAACACTTTTCAAGGTTCTCCAGGACAAGGCTTCGATGATCCTGATAGCGCCCCGGTGGCCCAGGCAACCGTGGTTCCCGCTTCTGATGCAACTGGCGGTAGATACGCCATTGCCTCTGGGGTTCCAACCAGATCTCCTGACCCAGGATCAGGGGTCTCTCCTACACCCCAACCTCAGATCTCTTCATCTGATGGCCTGGCTGCTGAAAGGGTAGTCCTTGCTCCCCTCCTGCTGCCTCCGGAGGTGGAAGAGGTCGTGCTGGCTTCCAGGCGACCCTCTACCCGGAAATCCTACGCCCTTAAATGGCGTCGCTTCTCCACCTGGTGTACTCAGCAGTCTCAAGACCCCTTCTCCTGCTCGGTGTCTGTGGTCTTGCAGTACTTGCTTTCCCTCTCCAATCTTGGACTTAAGTCCAACTCGGTCAAGGTTCACCTCAGTGCTATTTCTGCACATCATGTGCCGGTGGAAGGCAGGCCTCTTTCCGGCCACCCTCTTGTGGCACGGTTCTCCCGAGGTCTCCTTCTCCTTAAACCACCTTTGTGCCCCCCAGCCCCAGACTGGGACCTTAACGTGGTTTTACAGCGGATCACCTGTCCTCTCCGTTTTCTTTCTTGGAAAACCTTGTTCCTAGTAGCCCTCACTTCCGCTAGACGCGTTAGTGAACTGCAGGCCCTAGTGTCTGATCCCCCTTACACTAGGTTCTACAAGAACAGGGTAGTCCTGCGGACTCACCCTAAGTTTCTTCCAAAAGTGGTCTCCCCTTTTCACATCAATCAGGAGGTGGTGCTTCCGACCTTCTTTCCCAGGACACACTCCAGCCGAGCTGAGATGGTCTTGCATACCCTGGACTGTAGAAGGGTGCTGAACTTCTACCTTGATCGTACGCGGGAGCACCGTAAGACTGTCCAGCTCTTCCTGTCTTACGACCCTAATAAATTAGGGCTCCCTGTCTCCAAGCGTACTCTGTCCATCTGGGTAGCTGACTGTATCGCTTGGACTTATGGGGCGGCAGGCCTCTCGTTGGAGAGTCGAGTCACGGCTCATCAGGTTCGGGCGAAGGCTGCGTCAGTGGCTTACCTCCGCTCTGTTCCATTGGCAGACATCTGCCGGGCCGCTACTTGGTCTTCGAGCCAGACTTTTGCAACCCATTACTGCCTCGAGAGGGAGTCCCGCAGGGACAGTGCTTTCGGACAGGCAGTCCTCCGTAATCTCTTCGAGGTTTAAGCAACTCCTACCCTCCATCCCGGATGTTGGGCTTCCGGTTGGAGAATAGTCAGAGAAGATTCCTTCCTTCTGTACTGCTGAGCTAGAGGGAGCTCATCTTTATGCTTGGGGTCTCCGGTAGCCTTGAGCTTGGGAGTCCCATATGTGAGGACTGACTTCCTGCTTGGTCCTGGAGAAAGCGTAGTTACTCACCTGTAACAGGTGTTCTCCAGGAGCAGCAGGAATCAGTCCTCACAACCCTCCCTCCTCCCCGTGGCGTTGCAATCATATGATTTAGTTTTTGCAAATTTTTTTGCTGTCTCTTTGCTATGTCATCAGACTGGCCAAGATGGCACCTTTGGGCGGGAAGGGGACCGCGCATGTGCGCTGCAATTCCCAAAGGCTTTCTTTGAAAGCTGGGGAAAATTGCTCCGCGAGGGCTCCGTCGGCGCCGACGTCACCTATATGTGAGGACTGATTCCTGCTGCTCCTGGAGAACACCTGTTACAGGTGAGTAACTACGCTTTCTCCCATAGCGTCATCTTGATAAGCTGTTTTCAACATTAAAACAGTTTCAGCAGCATTTTTACCGAGTAGAAAACAATTTCAAAGCTGCACGTTGTTCACTTAAACTTGTCGTCATAAAAAAAGAAACAAGAACAAAACAGCGCTAGCAAAAACAATCACTGCAGTTGAACAGAACAAGCCAGGTCGACAACACAGGCGGCACTGAACTGACAATGAGTTGCACTATACACGCCTAGCATCAGAAGTGCGTACTACACAAGCTCTGCCCACAGCAATGTTATTCCTGTTTTTTTTGGGTACCCCCTCGTATGAGGCTGTTACAGAGGGCTTTGCTCCGGCGGTGGTCGCACCAAAAGGATCAGTTGTCGCAGAGGTTGCCCTGTCTACTGGAGACACGTCAGGCGCTGGAGTGGTGGCTGCATTCAGAAAATCTAGAAAAAGGAATGCCCTTGGAAGCTCCAGCATGGATTCCCCTGACAACGGGTGCCAGTCTTCTAGGCTGGGGAGCCCACTGTGAACATTGCTTTGTCCAGGGGCAGTGGACCACACGAACAAGGTTGGTCAATCAACAGATTGGAGCTCCACGCAGTAACATTGTCACTTAGAGAGTTTCAGCCCTTGATCCGAGGAAAGGTCATTCGGGTGTTTTCAGACAATGCGACGGCAGTGGCTTACATCAACCGTCAGCAGTGCCGCGTTGGAGAGCGAGACCGAGGGGCTGCTCGACTGGGCCGAGGCTCATCTAGTAGCCCTGTCGGCAGCGCATGTAGCAGAAGTAGACAATGTGGAGGCCGACTTCTTGAGTCAAGTAAAGGTGGATCCAGGAGAGTGGATCCTTCATCAGGAGGTGTTCGAAATGCTGGTGCAAAGGTGGGGCACGCCAGTAATGGATCTCATGGCCACGTTCCAAACGGCGAAGTTAGAATTGGTTCTTCAGCAGAAGGCGAGAAAGGATGTCGGAAGGGCTGGATGCGCTGATACAACCTTGGCCCGAGCATCAACTCCTCTACGTGTTTCTGCCGTGGGTGTTGATAGGGCAAGTGTTGCAGCGCATAGTGTGTCACAGAGGACTGGTGCTGTTGATAGCGCCGGACTGGCCAAGAAGGCCATGGTAAGCATATCTGATGAGACTGTTAGTAGAGCGACCATGGCGTCTGCCCTGTCAAAGGGATCTGTTAGCTCAGGGACCATTGGTTATGCCTCAGGTGGATCGGTTCTCGCTTACGGCTTGGCTCTTGACAGGGCAAGGCTGAAAGCGAAGGGATACTCCGCGGCAGTCATTAAAACCTTGTTGAAGGCGTGGCGGACGTCTACCTCGGTAGCGTATATCCGGGTATGGTGTATATTCGAGGCTTGGTGTGTGGACAGAGGTGGTGCCGTTACGGGCCTCCGTACCGCAAGTTTTAGCGTTCTTACAAGATGGTTTTCAGAAGGGTCTGGCAGCCGCGTCCCTCCGGGTGCAGTTAGCTGCGTTGTCCTGTTAGAGGGGGAAAGTAAAAGGAGAGGTGCTGGGAAGTCATCCGGATATAAAGCATTTCCTGAGAGTGGTGGTTCTGTTGAGGCCACCATGTAGACAAGTAGTTCCAGCATGGGCCCTACAGATAGTGCTGGAGGCGTTGGTGCGTGAGCCCTTTGAGCCATTATCACGAGCGACAATGAAGGATCTCACACTCAAGGTGGTATTTCTAGTGACTATGTTCGGCGCGCAGAATATCGGAGTTACAGGCTTTATCCTATAGGGAACCTTTTCTGTCCTTTTATGATTCGAAGGTGGTATTTCATCCAGTGCCAGCCTTTTTACCCAAAGTAGTTTCGGCTTTTCATGTAATTCAGGTAGTTTCCTTGCCGGTTTTCAGTGCCAATAAAGGGGACGCTTTGGCAGGGAAGTTGCGTCTGTTGGATGTCCGGGCATTAAAGAGGTATATAGGTAGGACGGCAGGTTTCTGAAAGTCTGATAGACTGTGGTGTTTGGAGGAGCTAGGAAAGGTGACATGGCGTCGAAGGCTTCCATAGCTAGGTGGCTCAAGGAAGTGATAGGGTCGGCGTATCTCTTAAAAGGTAAGACGGTTCCTGAAGGACTAAGAGCTCATTCCACTAGAGCGCAAGCGGCGTCTTGGGTGGAGTACGGTTTAGTACCAGTTGTGGAAATTTGTAGGGCGGCGACCTGGTCGTTGGTAAGTTCGTTTGTCAAGCATTATCGTCTGGATATTCAGGCGCAGAGGGATGCCTGTTTTGGCTCCACAGTGCTTCAGGCAGGGTTGGCAGGTCCCTCCCGTTGATTTCTTTGTACTGCTCTGTTACATCCCCAGATATTCGGGACTGGACTTGAGGGACGATAAGGTTAAATTAGACTTACCTGCTAATTGTTGTTCCTTAAGGAACTCAAGTCCAGTCCCGTATCCTGCCTGATTATCCTTGGACTGTGGCCTAAAGCAGGAGATCTATTAAAGGTAAGCATTTTTCCTGAGGGGTCTGGTTCAGAGGGGCGTAAGATCTGGAGGGGAATTCTAATTGGGGTCAACATCCTTCATAAGGGGGAGGAAGGACCTCAGCATTTCTAAAGCATTCTTAATCTGATAAGGGATAACAATAAAAGACTGTTGGGTTCCTTAGTTAACTACAGGTTCAGTTTGTTCATAGTATTTTGGTAGTGGTTACTACTTGTTACTCCGGGGAGTTTGCTTTATCAATAGGTTACTGGAGTGAGGAGGCGGATCCTGTGGTTATATACCAGTGTAATCATAAGAATGACGTTTCTCAGTCTCCAAGCTGCTGGAGGAGGATCACAACCCCAGATGTTCGGGACTGGACTTGAGTTCCTCAAGGAACAACAATTAGCAGGTAAGTCTAATTTAACCTTATCGGCTAAGCGTGGGTGGAGAGATCAGGTCTGGATCACAAGAAGGGGGGGGGGTCTGGCACCGGGGGGGGGGGGAGGATAACGCAGTGTGTTTTGGGCAGGTCTGGTGCTCAGCGTGAGTACCCGATCGCGGAGGGCGGCGGGCGGCAGGCCCGGCCGCGTGTTTCTCGCTTGGGAAAAACACTTGAACCAGTTTTTAGTCACAGTAAGAACGGGGGTATCCCTCCCATAGTTTAGATATATATCTATATCTCTAAATATATATATTAAAAAAAATAGTTTTCATGGATACACTTGAATTTTGGTTAATTGGTTTAGGTACAGGTGGTTTACAGCAGTTCTTGAACATAGAGATAGTGATTTGGCTCAGGATGCCTTCTAAGCTGCTCTGCATGGTATGCGGGGCAAAGAGGGGATCAGTGTCAGAGGCAGGGCTCTGTAGGGACTGCGTCGAGGAAGCATCTCCTCTGGATCAGTAGTTGGAGGCTAATGCTGGGAGTCAGAGGAGCCTCTGCAGCTGGGCAAGAACCTGTTTCGCCCATAATGAACCCACTAGAGCCCGTAGCAGGGCCATCCTCGGTGCCCGATCTGCCTCCATCTCAGGGACCTATACTTGGAGGTTTGGCAGCGATATTTTCTCCAGAGTTTATGCTATTGCTACAGCAGTCCTTCGCAAAGGGGGCGGGGGACAGTGCGGTGGAACCAACGCTACCGGGTAAGTGTCCGGGCAGTCTCTTGGAGCGGGGGGGGGGCTACCGGCCAAGAGGTCTAAGCTCGTCCGGGACCAGCAGGAACATTCGGTTGCTTCCGAGACTCCGTGATCCGAGGATTTGCTTCCGGATGTAGGGAGCGAAGAGGAACTCGAAGGAGAACTCGCGGACTATGAGGATCAGGCTCGGGTAGTTCGAGTTTTTAGGCGGGAAGAGTTACCAGCGCTCATTACAGAAACACTTAGGGCTCTTAATATGCCGGTCACGGGTCCAGAGGAGGCGGCTTCCTTGGAGGATCCGTTGTTGCAGGCGGTGCGGAAAACTCAGAGGGTTTTTCCGGTACATAGAGTATTTCGAGAAATGATTCAGGATGAATGGGACATGCCAGAGGCAGGTCTGAAAGGGGGCAGAGTGATGAGTCGCCTTTGTCAGATCAGGATCGAGATTTATTCAAATCCCCAAAGGTAGATACAGCAGTTTCGGCGGTTACCAAGAAGACAGCCATTCCGGTTGAAGGTAGTACTGCTCTCAAAGATGCCCAGGATCGAAAGCTGGACACTTTGTTGAAACAGGTCTTTGAAATTAATGCCCTCTCCATGCAAGCATCTGTTTGTGGCGCATGGGTAGCGAGAGCCTGTCTGTGGTGGTCTGAGACTACAAGGGGAACAGGTGGAGGAGTCGGGCGGTGAGGCAGCCAGATTGGAGACCGGTGTGGCCTATCTAGCTGATATTCATTATGATCTTATTCGTGGTTTAGCAAAGAGTATGGCCTCAGTGGTAGCGGAACGGCGGTACCTGTGGCTTTGTAATTGGGCAGCAGATGGTTCGTCCAAAGCCAGATTAAGTAAGATTCCCTTTAGGGACAGGTTGCTCTTTGGAGAGGATTTGGACAAGTTGGTAAAGGACCTAGATGAGTCCAAGGGTGGACGTCTTCCGGAGGACAAGCCGAAACAGAATAAGCAAAATGTCCAGTCCAAGGGACCACAAAGAGATTTTTGATGGTTCCGATCTCAGAGGTTCGGCCAGTTTCAAATAGGACGTTTTCAATATAGGAATCGGGGGGGTTCGTGGATTTCGAGGAGCGAACAGAGGGTTTGGGGGCTTTTCCTCCCCGAACATTAGGAAATCGCAGTGAAGTCAGGCGGGCCCAGGTAGGGCTAGTGCCCGTGGGAGGTTGGCTGCGGGAGGTTTTTCCTGCCTGGGTCCAAATTACCTCGGATCAGTGGGTGTTGGAGGTGATTCGAGAAGGATATGCTCTGGAGTTTCAAGGCCCGCTCTGTGATTCTTTCGTTCAATCTCCCTGCAAGGCGACTTTCAAGTTAAAGGCAGTGCAAGAAACCTTAGAGAGGCTGATAGACCTGAAGGCGGTGCTTCCGGTTCCACGAAGCCAGTACGGTTGCGGTCGGTACTCCATATATTTTGTGGTGCTAAAAAAGGAGGGCTCGTATCGGCCGATTTTGGATCTCGGGTGAATCGGTGCCCCTGAGTGTCTCACTTTCATATGGAAACTCTAAGATCGGTTATCGTAGCGGTAAGGGCAGGGGAGTTTCTTACCTCCCTGGATCTGTCGGAAGTCTATTTGCATGTGCTGATCCCCACAGAACATCGGTTTGCGGTTCTTATGGGCCATTTTCAGTTCCAGGCTCTGCCGTTTGGCTTGACAACGGCACCGCGGACATTCACCAAAGTGATGGTGGTAGTAGCGGCAGCGTTGCAAAAGGAAGGAATACTAGTGTGCCCTTATCTGGACGACTGGTTGATTCGAGCAAAGTCAAGGAGCAAGAGCGAGGCAGCTACAGCTCGGGTGGTGGACTCCTACAGAGTCTGGATTGGGTAGTCAATATGGCAAAGAGCAGGTTGACTCCATCGCAGACCCTGGAATACCTGGGGGTTCAATTTGACACGAGCGTAGCAAAGGTTTTTCTTCCACAGCTGGAAGGCACAGAGGTTGAGGAGGCTAGCCCACAATTTCTTGGGGAAAAGGATGCCTACAGCATGGCATTACCTGCAGGTGCTGGGTACCATGGCAGCCATGCTTGACATGGTGACATGGGCGAGAGCTCACATGAGGCCGTTGCAGAGATGGTCACACCAGTCGGATCCGCTGACTCAGAAGCTTCCCTGCCCTCTGGAAACCCGCAGTGCGTTGAGGTGGTGGTTGCGCCCAGGAAATCTGGAAAAAAGGGTGCCTTTAGAACCTCCGCTCTGGCTTCTGCTGACATGCCACTCTCTCAGGCTGGGGAGCGCACTTTGAGAGTCATGTCGCCCAGGGAGCTTGGACTCTGGTAGAGCAGAAGTGGGCCATCAACATGGAATTGAGTGGTTACTCTAGCGTTGAGAGCTTTTTGTCCTTACCTGCGCGGACAAGCGGTTTGAATGTTTTCCGACAACACGACAGCGGTGACTTACATCAACCGTCAAGGGGGCACCAGCAGTGTGGCGCTGGAAGCAGAGGCAGATCAACTGTTGTGGGCCGAAATGAATCTGGTAGCCTTGTCGGCAGTGCATGTGGCAGGAGTAGACAATGTGGAAGCCAATTTTTTGTCGGGTCAAAGTAGACCCCAGAGAATGGGTGCTCCATCCCAAAGTGTTCGAAATGGTAGTTCGCCGATGGGGGACTCCGGTGATGGATTTGATGACGACGTACAAGTCGGCAAAAAGCAGCCGTTTCTTCAGCAGACGGCACGAGAGAATGTCGGAAGGTCTCGAAGCTCTAATTCAAAGATGGCCAGAGGATCAACTGCTATATGTGTTTCCACCTTGAGCGTTGATAGGGTGCGTGCTTCAAAGAATAGAGGTTCACAAGGGCCAAGTAATCTTGATAGCGCCAGACTGGGCACAGACCATGGTACGCAGATCTAGTGAGACTGTTGATAGACCGGCCGTGGCAGCTACCAACGGAAAGGACCTATTGGTGCAGGGGCCTCTGCGCATGCCGCAGGTAGATCAGTTCTCGCTTACGGCTTTGCTCTTGGGAAGGCGCGTCTGAGGGCGAGAGGTTATTCTTCAGAGGTGATTTCTACTCTGCTGCAGGCTAGGAGAAGGTCTACCACCTCACTGGCGTATATTCGAATATGGCGTATTTTTGAGGCATGCTGCGAAGACCGACAGCTGCGGGAGTTGCAGACATCGGTGCCTCAAATTTTGTCTTTCCTGCAAGTAGGTTTTGAGAAGGTGTTGCTTCCTTGAGTACTGGTGCCAGAGCTTTCCTGTTACAGAGCTAAGGTTCAAGGGGAGACGCTGAGCTCTTCCGAATATTTAAACGTTTTTTGAAGGCAGTGTCTTTGTTGCGGCCGCCCTGTAGAGTGGCAGTGCCGACGTGGAAGCTTCAGGTAGTGTTGGAAGCGATGGTAGGTGCTTCTTTTAAGCCCTTATCTTCAGCTTCCATGAAGGATATTACCCTTAAAGTGGTGTTTCTAGTGGCCATTTGTTCGGCTCGCAGGATCTGAGTTGCAGGCTTTATCTTGTCGGCCATTTCTGTCATTTTTCGAGAAGTTGGTATTGAAGACAGTTCCTTTTTTTTTGCCTAAGGTGGTATCGCCTTTTCATGTCAATCAGGAGATTTCTTTGCCGGGGTTTGCAGCAGATAGCGGTACTGCGGCTTCCAAGAGCTTGCATCTTTTAGATGTGCGCCAAGCTAAGTATCTGCGGGTTACTGTGGATTTCCGCAAGTCAGATAGGTTGTTCGTTTTGTTTGGAGGGCCACGAAAAGGAGAGGCAGCGTCCAAAACCTCTATTGCCAGGTAGCTCATAGAGGTGATGCATCAGCGTATCTATTAAAAGGTAGGCCCATTCCAGAAGGTCTGAAGGCTTACTCGACTAGGGCGCAAGCGTCGTCGTGGGCAGAATACAGTTTGGTGCCAGCAGCGGAGATTTGTAAGGCGGCTACATGGTCGTCACTGAATTATTTCGTCAAGCATTACCGTCTGGATGTTTTCGCGGAGAGTGACTCTCGTTTCGGGTCAGCAGTGCTTCAGGCTGGTCTGGCAGGTCCCTCCCGTTCAAATTTTAACTGCTCTGTTACTTCCCCAGATGTTCGGGACTAGACTGGAGGGACGATAAGGAAGGTGAAATTACTTATCTGCTAATTGTAGTTCCTGGAGGAACTCCAGTCTAGTCCCGCTTCCCTACCTGGTTTTCTTCCTGTGATCTGCAGCATGAAGCGAGGTGGTATGTCCGGGTGCAGGTGAGTGGAGCAGCTGCAGAGATTGCATTTCCGAAGGGGATAGGAATGTAATAAAATTACAGCGCTGGTTCAGGATTCCTGTGAAGGGGAGGGTAGACCTGGGCAATGCCAAGATTTTGCTGTAATCCCGGTAAAGGGGTGCAAAACGGGGGATTTCCTCTTTGTTCATTTACTTACTAGTTATCATAGTTTTATGGTTATTTGTGCTATTGACTACTTACTTGTTGCTCTGGTGAGTCTGCTTTGTTAATAGGTTCTCCAGGACCAAGCAGGAAGTCAGCCCTCACATATGGGTGACGTCGATGGAGCCCTTGCGGAGCATTTCCCCAGCTTTCCAGGAAAGCCTTTGGGAATGCAGGCACGCATGCGCGGTTCCCTTCCCGCCTAAAGGTGCCATCTTGCTCAGTCTCAATTTTTCCGTTAAGCCCACCAGACATGAGTCCTAGTCCTCCCGGAAAACAGTTAGATTTTTTGGCGATCCTTCGCTTTTTTTTCTCCGGTTCGACGCCGGTTCCCCTCCCGCCGGGTTTGGTACACCGGTATCGAGCCCGATCTTTTTTCGGTTTTTGCCCTTTGTGGCTGGCGTTCGCGCCCTTTTTTTCTTTTTCCCTGGAAGGCCGGTCCTTTGACCTTGCAGGGACTTTTTTTTTTTTTTTCCCCCGATGGCTTCCAGTGGGTTTAAAAAGTGTGATCGGTGCAAGAAGCTGATGTCTCTCACTGACACACACGACTGCTGCCTTCGGTGCCTCGGTCCTGACCACGATCCTAAGACGTGTGGACCATGTGGAAAAATGTCTTCCAAGGCACTGCGAAGTTGTCAGCACCAAAAGGAAAGGCTTTTTTCTGACTCGGCCTCCGGCTGGGCCCAGACCTCATCTGAGGCCTCGACATCTCGGGAGTCTGATCCTGAGCACCGTCGGGGCTCCTCGGACAGGGGGTACCCCGACCAGGAACGAAAGAGGAAGAAGCGGCTCGCAAGGGCATCGTTGGAAGAGGTCCCTGGCTCCTCGAGAGCTAGGTCTCAGACCCCCGACCGTCGCCCCAGGTCCGTGGAACAGGAGAAGCCTTCCAAAGTACCTCGAGTGGAGCCGGAGTCTGCTGGACACGTAAATCCGGTAGTCCTCGTGGACTCTCCTCCCAGAGAGCTGACGTCGGGCCCGGCGCCGCCGGGGCCAGAGTTGGGGGCTGCTGAGTCTCCTGAGGTGGGTCTCAGGCTGACAGCCTTGGAGAGCAGACTGTCTGCCTTCATGGAACAGCAGCGGGCACTGATGGCCAGCCTGTCTGGTGCATCTGCCCCGACCACCAGGACATCGACATCGAAGTCGACCCCGGAGACCGAGACGATACTCGAAACCATAAAGGCTCGAGGTCGATCTCAGTCGCGGTCTCCCTCGACCTCCCGTTCGGGACCGAGGGTGTCGACGCCGGTGCCTTCGGCGTCGGGGCGGGTGCTCACAGGCCGCGCGCGGTCGGACCCCGATTCCTCATCGGATGAGTCCGCCTGGGAGACGGAGGACGAGGAGTCCCCCGACACCTTCCGGACTCGGTGCATCTCGTCGGACTCACCGCAGTCTGAGCCCCGGAGTAGATCCCCTCCGGAGGATACCCAGTTCTCGGAGTTCGTCTGGGATATGGCCACTGCGTTGGCTATCCCTGCGGACCCCGAGGAGGAGCCTCGAGCCAAGTACTTCTCTCCTCCGAAGGAGGCCTTTACTGTTCCGGTTCCTCCGATGCTGGAACGGCTCCTCTTCCAGATGTGGGAGGCACTGGCCTCGGCGCCGGTTCTAAGCAAGCGGGTCGATTCTATCTATCACCTCCGGAAGAGTCCTGGCTTTCAAAAGGCGCAGCTACCACACCATTCCATGGTGGTGGAATCGACCATGCATCGCCTGAAAAATCAGAAGATGCACTCCACGGTGCCCCCTGGCAGGGAGGCCCGGAACCTCGATGGTTTTGGTAGAAAGTATTTCCAGGGCTCGATGCTTGCTTGCCGTGTCCAGTCTTACCAGCTGTACATGGGCATGTACTTGCGAGACCTGGCCAAGGAGCTGGCCGAGTTCTCTGCTGATCTCTCCGGGGAACCCTTGCAGAGGTTCAAGTCCTTGTCCTCGGGGATCCGGGAATGCTCGAAGTTTGTCCCGCGCTGCCTACAATGGCTTCGAGGCTTCGGCCCGTGTTGCGGCAGCCGGCATCGTGGCTCGACGCCAGACATGGCTGCAGTTATCTGACCTCGAGCCATGGGTTCAGGACAAGTTGGTCGATGTCCCTTGCCGAAGTGAGAACCTTTTTTGGCAAGCCCATGACCGAGAAGGCCGCACAGCTAGAGACCGAGCACCTCACAAGGACAAAGGCTGTCTAGGAAGACTTCTGCCCCTTCTCACAAAAAGAAGAGCTCGGGTAAAAAGCCCTTTTACCCAAGGAAGGGCACTGCCTACAAACAGTACCCACAGTACCAGGCTGCCCAAGCTGCCCCTCAGGGTCAGCAAGCCAAGGGGCAGGGTAATGGGCCCCGTAGGCAGAGGACCCCCAAGCCTCTGGCCCCTGCTCCCACTCAGCAGGGTGGGCTTTTTGACTCCTTAGGTATAGCTTCTCCGTTCCTGCTCTCCCAACCCTGCACAGGAGGTCGCCTCGCCTTGTTTGCCCACCAGTGGCCACTCATCACTGGAGACAGTTGGGTGTTAAGCATAGTCCACAAGGGCTATCTACTACACTTCCAACAACTGCCTCCTCCATACTTTCCAGGGGAGCCTCCAAGGCCTCCCCTGCACACATCTTCTCCTTCAGGAGCTCCAAGGTCTGTTGGTGGACAGGGCAGTGGAGCCTGTGCCCTCCCCACTTGCAAGGTCAAGGGTTCCACTCCAGGTATTTCCTGGTACCCAAAAGAACCGGTGGCCTTCAACCTATTCTAGACCTCAGAAACCTCAAGTTCCTGGAGAAGGAAAAGTTCAAGATGCTTATTCTTGGAACACTTCTGCCCTACCTCCAGCAGGGAGATTGGCTATGCTCATTAGGTCTAAAGGATGCGTACACTCACATCCTCGTTCATCCAGACCACAAAGTACCTCAGGTTCTTTGTGGGAGGAAACCATTATCAGTACAGAGTACTGCCTTTTGGCCTCACCTCCACTCCCAGGGTCTTTACCAAATGCCTGGCAGTGGTGGCGGCCTACCTGAGAAATCAGGGAGTCTTTGTCTTCCCCTATATGGACGACTGGCTCATCAGAGGTCAGACGTGCCAGGAGGCCCGACAGGCCACCCTCAGAACCATTGCTCTTCTTCAAAGATTGGGGTTTGTAATAAACTTTGCAAAGTCCACTTTGCTCCCCTCCCAGAACTTGGAGTTCATAGGGGCGAGGTTGGACTCTGCTGGCAAAGGCATTCTTGCCAGAAGACAGAGCCCAAAGGCTGATAAACTTAGCAAACCAGTTTCTCAGCAGGTCACTGGTCTCTGCCAGGCTCTGCCTGAGGCTCCTTGGCCACATGGCTTCAACAGTGCATGTGACCCCCAATGCCAGGTTACATATGAGGCTTGCACAGTGGTGCCTTCGGACTCAGTGGTCACAGGCCACAGGCAGCCTCAGACAGGATAAGTGTGTCCAGACCATTTTTGAACTCCCTCAGCTGGTGGCTGCACCCACCCAATCTACTGCAAGGGGTACCTTTTCAGATTCCTGGGTTCACAGTGGTGTTGACCACGGATGCCTCCCTGCAGGGCTGGGGAGCTCATTGTCTAGGCAAGTGCACCCAGGGTCTGTGGTCTCCCTGGGAAGCCGCACAGCAAATCAATCTCCTGGAACTCAGGACTATTCGGTTAGCCCTCAAGACTTTTTTTCTCAAAGCCTAGCTCATCAGTCTGTCCTAGTTCAAACAGACAACCAGGTAGCCATGTTTTATGTGAACAAGCAGGGTGGAACTGAGTCCAGGCTCCTTTGTCAGGAGGCACAGAACCTTTGCTTGTTTGCTTTCAGACACAACATGCTCCTCAAGGCAGTGTATCTACCTGGCCAGGAGAACTACCTGGCAGACAGGTTGAGCAGGATTCTGCAGCCCCACGAGTGGCAGCTCCATCCTTTGGTAGTTCAGAAGGTTTTCCTGAAATGGGGACTTCCATCCATAGACCTGTTTGCCAGTCCTCTGAACAAACAGCTGCCAAAGTTCTGCTCCAGGCAACCGCATCCTCTGCGGATAGAAGCAGATGCTTTTCTGATTCCCTGGTCTCAGGGCCTCCTGTATGCATTCCCTCCCACGCCCTTGGTGGCCCAGACTCTGTTCAAGATTCTTCAGGACAAGGCCTCAGTCCTGCTGGTGGCTCCCAGGTGGCCCAGACAGCCTTGGTTTCCACTTCTGCTTCAGTTGGCAGTGGATCCCCCACTGCCTCTGGGGTTGCAACCCGACCTCTCTCAGGATCAGGGTACCCTTCTGCACCCCAATCTCAAAGCTCTCAATTTGATGGCATGGAGGCTGCAAGGGTAGTTTTGGCTCCCTGGGGCCTACCTCAGGAAGTTGAGGAGGTTGTCCTAGCCTCTAGGAAACAGTCCACTAGAAAAACCTATGCTCTTAAATGGAAACGGTTTTCCGTGTGGTGTCAGCTACGTACAGAGGATCCTTTCTCCTGTACTGTACCAGTAGTGCTTCAGTATTTACTGCACTTATCAAATCAAGGACTTAAGTCCAATTCTGTTCGGGCCCACCTCTCAGCTCTAGCAGCTCACCACTCACTGGTGGAAGGACATTTTCTGTCGGTTCACCCCTTGGTGTCCTGGTTTCTCAGAGGCTTGCTCTTGCTCAAGCCTCCAATCCGTCGTCCTGCTCCTGAGTGGGAGTTGAATGTGGTCTTGCAGCAACTGACTCGCCCACCTTTTGAGCCGATGGCTACTTGTCCACTACGCTTCCTGTCCTGGAAGGCACTCTTCTTGGTAGCCCTTACCTCGGCTAGGCGAGTGAGTGAGCTTCAGGCCCTGGTCTGTGACAGGCCTTACACCAGATTTTATAGGAACAGGGTAGTCCTCAGGACGCATCCAAAGTTCCTCCCAAAGGTTGTCTCCTCTTTCCACCTCAACCAGGAGGTAGTTCTTCCAACATTCTTCTCTAGGTCTCATGCAAGCCAGGCTGAAGCAGTTCTGCATAACCTGGACTGTAGGAGGGTCTTATCCTTCTACCTTTTGACCCTAATAATTTGGGGTTGGCTGTGTCCAAGCGTACCTTGTCCAGCTGGGTAGCTGACTGTATCACCTGGGCTTACAGGGCGGCTGACCTTCCTTTGCAGGGTTGGGTCACACGGCCCATCGTGTCAGGGCAATGGCTGCCTCAGTGGCTCACCTCCGCTCGGTACCGTTGGCGGACATCTGCATGGCTGCAACTTGGTCCTCAAGCCAGACGTTTGCGGCCCATTACTGTCTGGAGAGGGAGTCCCGTAGTGACAGTGCTTTTGGCCAGGCAATACTCCGGAATCTCTTTGAGGTTTAGGCAACTCCTGCCCTCTGTTGGGCTACCGGTGGAGGTTCTGTCAGTGAAAAGCCTTTCTTTGATGCTGGGACTAGAGGGAGTTCTCTTGCTCAGCCTGGGTACCTTGGTAGCCCAGAGCTAGGGAGTCACCCATATGTGAGGACTGACTTCCTGCTTGGTCCTGGAGAAAGAGTAGTTACCCGTAACAGGTGTTCTCCAGGAGCAGCAGGAATCAGTCCTCACAACCCTCCCTCCTCCCCTGGGAGTTGCAGTTGTACATAGTTTATTTTTACATTTTTGTGTGCTGTTTTTAGCTATGTCATTTGACTGAGCAAGATGGCACCTTTAGGCGGGAAGGGAACTGTGCATGCGTGCCTGCATTCCCAAAGGCTTTCATGGAAAGCTGGGGAAATGCTCCGCAAGGGCTCTATAGACGTCGATGTCACCCATATGTGAGGACTGATTCCTGCAGCTCCTGGAGAACACCTGTTACAGGTGAGTACTCTTTACTAATTCAAGGAGGCGGTCCCTCTGCTATTTATGCCAGGGTCATCAAAAAGATGACACACTCAGTCTCCAAGGCTGCTAGAAGAGATGCAAGACCCAGATGTTTGTGACTAGACTGGAGTTTCTCCAAGAACTATAATTAGCAGGTAAGTCTAATTTCACCTTAAGTTTTTAGGTTTGTTTTGGGGTTATTGATTCCCTGTCCTTACAGGTGCAGGTCAGCTACCAGAGGACAAGCAAAAGCAGCGTCATAGTACCTCCTCGGCTTGGAGTCAGCCAAGGGAGTTCAAGCGTTTTTGTACCCCTTGCTTCATCCAGGCTCAGAGGGGTGGGTTCCCTGTCAGAGAGTAGGGCTTTTGTGGTTTCCGAGGAGTAGACAAGGGTTTGGAGCACACCTTTACCTTGGGACTCAAAAAAGGACAATGAAGCGAGGGTGGGCTCAGGAGGGGTGTTGCCAGTGGGAGGTTGGTTGTGGGAGTTTTACCCTGCCTGGGCCCAGATCACATCCGACCAATGGGTCCTGGAGGTGGTTAGAGGGCTACACCCTGGAGTGGATCCGCCCAATAAGGGAATTTTTCATCCAGTCCCCCTGCAAGTCTCAGGGCAAGGTGGCAGTGGTAAGGGAGACCCTGTCGCGCCTTCTGCAGCTGCGAGCCGTCAAACCGGTGCTTCCAGATCAGTATTGGTGCGGTTCAGTGGCACATGTAGCGGGAGTCCACGAGGTGGAGGTGGAGGCGGACTATCTCAGCTGGGTTCGTGTGGACCCTGGAGAGTGGTGCCTCAACCAGGAGGTGTTCAAGCAGCTAGTGCAACACTGGTGCGAGCTGGTCATGGACCTGATGGCTGCGTTCGACTCTGTCAAGGCCGGATGGTTTTTCAGCAGGGGAAGAGAACGAATGTCTGAGGGCCTCTATGCCCTAATTCAGAGATGGCTCGAGGGGGGCTTCTCTGTGTGTTCCCCACCCCTTCCCCCCTCGTGGGCACTCATAGGCAGAGTGCTGCAATGGATAGAGGTGCACTGGGGGTTAGTAGTGCTGGTTGCCCCCGATTGGCCTCGACTCCTGGCGGCCCGGCCATGGTGACTCCCGATGCGCAAGGACCTACTAATGCAGGGCCCCCAATAAGCATGCCCCAGGTGGTTAGGTTCTCGCTTACGGCCTGGCTCTTGAGCAGGCAAGCTTGAGCAAAAAAAAGATACTCGGGCAGTGATAAGCGACCCTGCTGCAAGCCCGAAGGAGGTCTACCTGTCTGGCGTATATTTGCGTTTGACATATCTTTGAGTCTTGGTGTGAGGACAGGCAGACATGTCTGTCCGCAGCTTTAGTCCCGGACGTCCTGGCGTTTCTGCAGACCGGTTTTGATAAGGGTCTTGCGGCTAGCTCCTTGCGCGTACAACTAGCAGTGATTACCTGTTATTGGGGGAAGATCCATGGGGTGCCTTTGGGTTCGAACCCCGATGTGCTTAGATTTTTTAGGGCAGTGACACATCTGTGGCCACCACGGAGAGTGGTGGGTACCACCTTGGGATCTAAACCTTGTACTTAATGCCCTGGCAGGGGGGGAGCCTTTGAGCCTCTGGGCTGGGCTTCCCTGAAGGACCTGACACTGAAGACTGTTTTCCTGGTGGCGATTTTGTTTGGCGCGTAGGATTTCGGAGCTTCAAGCCTTATCCTGCCAGGAGCCTTTTCTTTCCTTTTCTAAGGAGAAATTCGGTCATTTTGCGGCTGGTACCTTCCTTTTTACCTAAGGTAGTGTTCGTTTTTCATGTGAACCAAGCAGTCTCCTTGCCGGCGCTAACTACAGGGAAGGATAGGCTGGCCTCGCGGCAGTTGTGCTGTCTGGATGTGAAAAGGGTCCTCAGGAAGTATTTGAGGAGGACTGAGCCTTTTCGGAAGACGGATCAGCTGTTCTGTTTTGCCGCTTCACTTCTGCGTGGGCCTCCAGCGAAGGCCTCCATTTTTAGGTGGATCCAGGAGGCGATTGTGTCGACACACATCCTGAAGGGCAAGCCGGTGCCATCGGTTTGAGGGTGAGAGCACAAGCGTTTTCATGGGCAGATTATAGTTCCACCAGTGGATATCTGTAGAGCGGCAACTTGGTCGTCACTTCACACCTTCACTAAGCATTACCACCTGGATCTTCAGGCGGCAGGGGATGCTCGCTTTGGATCGGCAGTGCTTCAGACCGGTTGTGCGGGTCCCTCCTATTAATGAACTGCTCTGATACATCCCAGAGGTGTGGGACGGGACTGGAGGGGACGATAAGGAAAGAGAAATTAGACTTACTTACTTAATTGTGGTTCCTCGAACTCCAGTCCAGTCCCGAATCCCTACTTACTGCCGTGTTGATTGGACGTGGTGCTTCCCAGGCTTGAAGCTGGTTTCCTTGGGGTAAGGAGTTAACCAGGTGGAGCAGGGTTCTGAAGTGTAGTCTGTTCATTTGGGGGGGGATGGTCTTTGGAAACTGTCTGTTGCTAGCCTCTTGGGGTGAGCGGTAGTTCAGACGAATGGCAGCTGTGTCTCCTTTCCTGGTGGGGAGGGATCGGGGTTCCCTTCCGGGGGGGGGGGGGGGAGAGGGGGCGGTCGTGTAAGCATTGTTCTGTTTTTTGTCTTTCCATTTGGTTCTAGTTAATTGTTGCTCCTGTAAGTCTGCTTTGTCAGGTTACTGGGGCTGGTAGGCAGTGCCAGCTATATATGTACTGAAGAAAACCCCATGATCTGGCCACAATACCACGGCTCTTTCGGTCTCTGGTCCCTCAAGCAGTGAGAAACAGGCAGGGAGTAACACAGAACACAATCACACACAAAGTGCTACTTTCTTTGAGCTCAGAGGGAAAACAGACGGACTGTGGATGCTGCACAGTTCCAAGTCTGTCGGATTCAAATTCTTCCTCCTGAAAAGCTCTTTTTATTAAAGAAAAAGGGGAAGTAACAGTCATTTATTATAAACGTGAAATAACACAAGGTGTCGCCAAAGTTCTTTTTACAGAGTAAGAGCTGATTACAGTGTATTACATGAAATTTACTTGATTATGACAAAATTATTTATAATTGCAAAGTTGCAAAAATTATCAGCATTGACTGTACAATGAACTATGGTTGCACAGTTCATAGCCTATGTTTACTCTTTATGCTTGCGTTAACACTTTTAAAAGACCGTTACACAGAACATATGATCATGGCATTCTATTCTATTTAAGAGGAAGTAGGTGAAAAGCCAAACTTCTAAACACATTCTGAATCAAGAAATTAATCCATCTTCAATTACATATTGGGGATTCTGGTATCCCTTTACCTGTCCATTTCTACATGTACCAGGTTTCAAAAGATGACATGCTCAGTCTCCAAGCTGCTGGAAGAGGGGCACTACCTCCAGAGCTACTGGACTGGAGTTCCTCAAGGAAACACAATTAGCAGTTAAGTCTAATTTCTCTCTTCTGCAAATTTACTCCCAAGTCTGTCCACTTTCACTTTCACCCCATGCCCTCTAGTTGCAGACTCCATGATGTTTCTATCCTTTTGAAGGTATGATCTCCAGAGTTGTGCACAGTACTCCAAATGAGGTCTCGCCAAAGACGTACAGAGGCACTACTACCATCTTCCTGCTAGCAATTCCACTTCCTGTGCACCCAAGCATACTTCTGACTTTCTCCATTGCCTTTTCTATCTGTTTTAGCCACCTTAAAATCATCAAATGATCATCCCCAGGTCTTGCTTTTCTTTTGTGGACAGAAGTATTTCACTCCCTATACTGTACCGCTTCCTTAGATTTTTGCAGCCCAAGTGCATGACCCAGCATTAGTTCTTAGTTGCCAAATTGCCAGCCATTCTTCAAGCTTAGCTAGATCCCCCCTCATATCTGCTCTTTCCTGGGTATTTATTGTAGATTTTGCTATCATCTGCAAAGAGGCAAACATTACCAGACAGCCCTTTTGGAATATCACTAACAAAAATAGAAACATGACAACAGAAAAAAACCACATGGCTTATCTAGTCTGTCCTTCCATATCAACCACAACAGTAGTCCCCTTTTTTCCTTTAGAAATCCTGTTTGTCCCATGCTGCTTTGAATTCAGATACTGTCCTCATCTCTACCACCTCCACTGGGAGACTATTCCACAGATCCACCACTCTTTACATAAAGAAATATTCTGCATATCACTCCTAAATCCTACCCCCTTTCACCCTCATCCCATGTCCCCTCATAGCAGAGCTTTCAATCGAAAGAGAATCTCCTCCAGTGTCCCAGAGGTATTTAAACATCTCAATCATATTGCCTCTATCCCGCCTTTCCTCTAAGGTGTACATATTAATATCCTTACGTCTGTTCTCATGTGCTTTATATCAGACCACTAACCATTTTAATAGCCAACCTCTGTACTGACTTTAGCTTGTTTATATTCTTTTGAAGGTGTGGTCTCCATAATTGCACACAATACTCCAAATTAGGTCATACCAAAGACTTGATATAGAGGTACTATTGCCTCCTTTCTTCTGCTGCCATTCTCCCTATGCACCCAAACATCCTCCTAGCTTTTGGTGTCTCCTTTTATATCTGTTTAGCTACTTTAAGATCTTCAGACAGTCACGCTTAGGTCCTGCTCTTCTTTAGTGGACAAGTACTTCATCCCCTATACTGTATTGCTCCCTTGGATTGCTGCAGCCCAAATGCATGACCTTGCATTTTTTTAACATTAAATCTTAGCTGCCAAATTCTAGACCATTCTTCAAGCTTAGCTAGCTCCCTCCTCATGTTATCTACACCTTCCTGGGTATAAACTCTATTGCAGATTTTGGTATCCGCAAAGAGGCAAACCTTACCCAATAGCCCTTCTGCTATATCACTAACAAAGATGTTAAAAAGAATCGGACCAAGGACAGAGCCCTAGGACACACTACTGGTAACCACCTCCTCCTCAGAGCATGCTCCACTTACCTGTACTCTGTTGCCTCCCACTCAGTGTTACAGAATTGGACCAAGGACGATCCCTGCAGCACACCACTGGTAACAACCTTATCCGAATGAGCTCCATTTACCTGTACCCTCTGCCACCTTCCACTCAACCAATTTCTAACAGCCTGTCATGTTAGGACAGAGGACTGGCTTGCAAAAAGGAGGTGATAGTGCTTCTATAGAAGTCTTTGGTTGGACCTCATTTGTAGTAGTGTGCAATTCTAGAGACCACACCATCAAAAGAATATAATAAACAGGATGGAGTTGGGGCAGAGGGTAGCTACCAAAATGGCCAGTTGACTTTCATAAGGCATATGGGTACAGACTTAAAGATCTCAATATAGAAACAGAAATATGACAGACCACATGGCCTATCTAGTCCATCCTTCCATATCAACAACAGTCCCCTTTTTTCCTTTAGAGATCCTCTGTGTCCCATGCTCTTTTGAATTCAATTACTGTCCTCATCTCCACCACCTCCACTCGGAGACTATTCCACAGATCCACCACTCTGTAAAGAAATATTTCTGCATATCACTCCTGAATCTATCCCCCTTCACCCTCATCCCATGTCCCCTCATAGAAATATGAATACTTTAGAGGAAAAGCAGGGGAGAGGAGATATGATAGAATTAAATCTCCAGGAACAAGCAGGAATGTAGTCTTCACATATGGGTATTGTCGGTTCCGACGGAGCCTGCGAGGGAATGCTCCCCAGCGTCCAATTAGAAAGCTTTGGGGAGCATCCCACAGCGCCTGCGTGCTGCCTTCTCGCCTTTCCCAACTGCCTCTCTCCAGTTCTTCATTTTCCGCGGAGCCAGCAGGTCGTCGTTCCTGTCACCGCAGAAATGTTTTCCATTCTCCTTTTTTGTGGTCGCATCTGCCTTCCTCGACGCTATACCGGTACCACCGGTTCTTTCTTTAAAAATAAAAAAAAAAAGTATTTTTTTCCAAACTTTTCTTCCTCAGGTGCACGAGCCATTTTGGGCCTTGGGCCCAAAATTTCCTTTACCATGAAAACCCTGCTTCGGGTTTCAAGAAGTGCATCAAGTGTGGCGGTACCATCTCCGTCACTGACACCCATGAGTGGTGTCTTAAATGTTTAGGTCCTGACCACTCCATCTCGGAGTGTATGGCCTGTGCCATGATGTCCAAAAGGGGTCGACAAAACCGAGCTGCTAAGCTCAGCACCCTTTTTCCCTCCGATGCAGCCTCTGTGGCATCGACGTCGTCCTGGGCTTCGTCTTCCTCCCATGGATCTCAGGTAACTAAACATAAGTCTGGCCGGTCCTCAAAGGGTAGATCTCCTTCCAAGCATTGAGATGCCTCTGATGTTGCCCTTGAGGGTTCTGTACCGGCAAAATTGCCCCGTCAGGAGGCTTTGGCTTCCAAAGCATTATCGGGGCTCCAGGATGTTCTTGAGGCCTCGACCTCGGCAGAACTACTGGTGCCATGCTCTGGGGTACCGGCTGCTTTCTCTGATACCGATACCCAGGCATCGGCAGTGTCGATAGACCAGAGGTTCCTGGCTATTGAACACAGTCTGGCGGCTCTCCTTGCAGCATTGACACCCTCGGAACCGCGTCAGACAATTCAACCGGTACCGGCACCAACTCTGGCACCGGTACCGTCAACATCGGCATCGACATCAGTGTCTGCATTGCTGGCACCCAGTCATGCTATGCCTCCCGGTACTGATTCCCCCGGCACCAACTTCGGTCGGTACGGGTATCATGCTCTACAAGAGCATCCGGACAGAAGGTACTTTGAGTCCTCGGAGGAGTTTGAGTATTCTGACAGCTCCATCGGTACCGGAGTGCTTCTCCCGGAGGAGCCTTCCTCTCCTAAATGCAGGATGTCTCTTCCAGAAGATACCTCCTTTCAGGACTTTATCAGGGAGGTGGCTCAAGGTTAAATTTAGAACCCAGCAGAGAGCTTGTAGTTTAAATTTCATAATAAGTTAGAGCCTAGCAGCAGCAAAGAGCTATAATTTAAATCAAATAAGAATATAGATTAGCACAAAAGGCAAAACGGGGTCACTACTCTTTGAGCAGCAAATAAAGTCTTCTAGAGACCTTTACAAAGAGGCCTTCTACCTAGGGGGCAAGAGATCTGTGAAACCTTTTCAATAGGTGTTAACACCAGGTGGCAGTTCAAAAGGCCATTTTGAAAGACTCCTTCTATCCAAGCAAGGACTGTTAATCATCCAGGAAGTTGGTCACAGCTTACCTCAGTAGCACAGGCATAAATAGCTCAACCAGAGCTCTGTGATCCTCAGTCTTGAAGAACTAGAAAAAGGGACTGTTACTTCTGGAGAGAGATCTGCAATTGTGAGTATATACTTCTGGGAATTTTCTGAAAGGAATTCTTTCTATTAAAGCTATTTAATCTGTGAACCCACTATTTTTTGTTAAATCAGTCAGGGCCTAGTAGTAGCAGTTTAAATTTAAAACACCGAAGAGAACTTTCTGGTTACATTTCATACCCAGCAGAGAGCTTATAGTTTTAATTTAATAGTCACTCAGGGCCTAGTATCAGCAAAATATTTTTAGTTTAAATTTAAAACACAGAAGAGAGCTTTCTGGTTAAATTTGGAACCCAGCAGAGAGCTTGTAGTTTAAATTTCATAATAAGTTAGAGCCTAGCAGCAGCAAAGAGCTATAATTTAAATCAAATAAGAATATAGCTTACCTCAGCAGCACAGGACAGGGTACTGTGTAGCAGCCCTCTTTTAATAAATGTTATTTCCCTCCCTCCCCACATCCACCCACCCCTGGGATAATCTTAGCTTTATAGGTACTTACACATCTTAAAAGACAGGAGGTGCTCTCAGGTGAAGCTTGTTACCCAAATCAGACATACACTAAGGACCTGAGATTAAGCTTCAGGTGAACAAGGTATATTAAATGTATTAGGTACGGTTTTATTGGTATAAATATCCATAGCAGCCCTTAGTAAGTAAAGAACTTAAAGATCTAAACAAAAACTTAAAACTAAGATGCAGACAGCAGTCCAGCAGCGGGATGGGGGCTTTCCAGTCTTTTGCATTGAGTGTCACATGTATGATTTTCTCCCAGTTGGTGAGAGGTCTTATGTGTGCACTAGGTGCAAGGAGCTCTTTGCTCTCAGGGAACGAGTCCGTTCTCTAGAGGCTAGAGTAGCAGACTTGGAAAACATAAGAAAGACAGAGAGGTACGTAGACAAGACCTACAGGGATATAGTCCTGAAGTCCCACCTCCAGTCTGGCTGCATCCCTGTTGCCATGGAGGAGAGAGGTCACGTGACAGGAGAGCATCACCCTAGTGTGGCAGGAAGTGATCCTGTAACTAGGACCTGTCCTCCAGGTGATGTAAAACCCTCTCGCACCAAGGAGGTTTCTCCAGGGCCATGTGCCCATGAGGGAAGGGTTAGGACAGCCGTTATAGTTGGTGATTCGATCATTAGGCATGTACATAGCTGGGTGGCTGGTGGACGTGAGGATCGCCTGGTAACATGCCTGCCTAGCCTGAACACGGAAGGGTCAGAGGGTAGGAGTAGCCTAAACCTTAAAATGGTTACAGAGCACAGCCTGGCCAAAGGCACTGTCCCATCAGGACTCTCTTTCCAGGCAGTAATGGGCTGCAAAAGGTATGCACTGAAGATCAGGTGGTGGCCTGGCAGATGTCCACCATCAGGACAGAGCGCAAGTTTGCCACCGAAGCCACCATGACCCTGACACGATGTGCTGTGATGCAGCCTTCCAGCGGGAGCCTCGCTTGTTCATAAGAGAGGGTGATACAGTCCACCACCCATGTGGACAGCGTACGCTTGGTCGCCGCCTCTCCCAGCTTACTGGGGTCATAGGAGATGAAAATGTGAGAAGCTTTGCAGTGGCCCCGAGTGCATTGGATATAGAAGCACAGGGCCCTCTTACAGTCCAAGGTGTGAAGGACCGTCTCCGCCCAACTGGAGTAAGGTCTTCGAAAGAAGGTAGGGAGGACCACTTCCTGGTTGAGATTGAAGGGCGACACTACCTTTGGCAAGAATTTGGGGTGCGTGCGAAGAACCACTCTGTTCTTGTAGAACCTGGTATAAGGCGCCTCCACCACAAGTGCCTGAAGCTTGCTAACTCTGCAAGTGGAGGTAAGTGCAACCAGGAAAGCCACCTTCCAAGAGAGTGAAGGTGGCAAGTAGCCAGAGGCTCAAAGGGTGGGCGAGTGAGCTGCCCCAACACCACGTTGAGGTCTCATTCAGTTGCCAGAGGGCGAACCAGGGGCTTCAATAGGAGCAGGTCCTGCAGGAAATGGTTGGACAGAGGGGCTTACCATCCACTGGATGGTGGTGCGCCACCAGGGTAACTAAGGTGCACTCAGACGGGAGTTAGACTTGAGCCCAGAGAGGTGGAGAAGGTACTGTAACACCAGAGGCACCGGGCAGGAGAGAGGATCAACCCCATGTCCGGCACACCAGAGAACCTACGCCATTTGAGGGCATAAACCTTCCTAGTTAGACGCCTTGCGAGAAGCCAGCAGAATGTCCTCCAGCTCAACCAGAAGGTTGAAAGGGGCCAGAGTCACCCTCTCAGCAGCCATGCTGTCAGCGACGGGGACCCCAGGGTTGGGGTGCAGATGAGAGCCCCCCTCCTGGGATAGGAGTCCCAGGGCAGTGTCCAAGGGGATAGGGACCTCCACCGTCAACTGTAGAAGCAGCGGGAACCACGGTAGCCTGGGCCACCGAGGAGCTATCAGGATGAGTGAGGCCCTGTTGCGGAGGATCCTGAACAAAGTCTTGGCGATCAGTGGCATCGGAGAGAAGGCGTACATGAGGCCTTCTGACCATGAGACCAGGAATGCGTCTGCTGCCACCTTGGATGGGTGGGCCTGCAGGGAGCAGAAGCGGGGCAACTGAAAGTTTCTGGGCTGGCAAACAGGTCCATCACAGGTTCCCCCCAGAGCCGGAAAAGCCGACTGGCTATCTTGGGGTCCAGCTGCCACTTGTGTGGCTGGAGGACTTTGCTGAGTCTGTCGGCCAACAGGTTGTTTTGGCCTGGCAGATGCACTGTCCGCAGGAGGATACCTTGTTGGATTGCGTACGAGCAGAGGACCAATGCCTCCTGACAAAGGGTACGAGACCCCATGCCCCCCTGTTTGTTGACGTAGAACATTGCCACCTGGCTGTCCGTCTGGACCAGCACTGGCTGGTGACACAGGTGGTGACAGAAGACCTTCAGGGCTAGGTGTATGGCTCGGAGCTCCAAGAGATTGATCTGCATGGTGCTCTTGTTCGGTGACCAGTTGCCAAGTGTGGAGATCTCCGCAGTGGGCTCCCCAGTTGAGCAAGGAGAGGTCTGTGGTGAGGACTCTTGAGGAGCTTGTGGCCCGAAAAGACATGCCCACCTCTAGATGCTGGGGAGACTGACACCAGGCTAAGGAGTCCGCCAATTGGTGGTTCACTGAAACTATCTTGGAGGCAGCCTGTGGCCTGAGACCACTGGTCCCGGAGACACCACTGCAGCAACCTCATATGGACCATGGAAACCATATGCCCAAGGAGGTGTAGGAGAAGCCAGATGGGCACCAAAGGACGCTACTGTACGTCCCGAGCTAGAGACCTGAGACAATCAGCACGGTCCCCGGGCAAGAAAACCTTCGACTGGAGTGTGTCGATCTTTGCCCCAATGAACTCCAGGCACTGCATCGGGAGGAGGCGAGACATGGGGTAGTTTATGACAAAACCCGTGTTGCAGAGCCTGGATGGTGCATGAGGTGGCCTGCTGCACCTCTGAGGCTGTGCCTCCCTTTATGAGCCAGTCGTCCAAATAGGGAAAGATGAAGACTCCCGGACAGGAGAAAGGGTCAGCCTCATGTTCGGCGCACCAGAGAACCTGCACCATTTGAGGGCGTAAGCCTTCCTAGTAGAGGCCTTGCGAGAGGCCAGCAGAATGTCTTCCACCTCAACTGGGAGGTTGAAAGGGGCCAGAGTCACCCTCTCAGCAGCCAGGCTGTCAGTGACAGGGGCCCCATGTTATGTTGGGGTGCAGGAGAGAGCCCTGGCTGCTGAGATAGGAGTCCCGGGGCAGTCCCCAAGGGGATGGGGGTCTCCACAAACAACTGTAGAAGCAGTGTGAACTACAGTTGCCTAGGCCACTGAAGAGCTTTTCAGGATGAGCGAGGCCTTGTCACTGAGGGTCCTGAACAAGGTCTTGGTGATCAGCGGCATAAGAGGGAAGGTGTACATAAGGCCTTCCAACCATGAGACCAGGAACGCATCCACTGTCACCCTGGAGGGGGTGGGCCTGTCAGGAGCAGAAGCGGGGCAACTGGAAGTTGTCTGGGCTGGCGAACAGGCCCATCATGGGTTCCACCCCAGAGCTGGTAAAGCCAACTGGCTACCAGGGGGGCCAGCTGCCACTCATGCAGTTGGAGAACTCTGCATTTTCTTGGTTTACCTGCAGGGCCAGCATGCAAAGTGTGGAGAGTGAATTTAAGCTCCCTGAAGGAGCCTGTCAGCCAGCAGGTTGTCCTGGCCTGGCAGGTACACTGCCCACAGGAGGATACCTTGTTGGACTGCATACGAGCAGAGGACCAGTGCTTCCTGACAAACGATACAAGACTCCATGCCCCCGTTTGTTCATGTAGAATATCACCATCTGATTGTCTGTCTGGACTAGCACTGGCTGGAGACACAGGCAGTGACAGAAAACCTTAAGGGCTTGGAGCTCCAGAAGGTTGATCTGCTGGGTGCTCTTATCTTGTAACCAGCTGCCCTGGGTGCAGATATCTCTGCAGTGGGCTCCCCAGCTGAACAGGGAGGTGTCTGTTGTGAAGACCCCTGAGAGGGTTGGGGTGACTGCCACTGGACTAGGGAGTCCGCCAATTGGCATGTCACAGAAACATGTCTCTGAGGCGGCCCGTGGCCTGAGATCACTGGTCCTGGAGACACCACTGCACCACCCTCATGTGGAGACGAGTGACTGGGGCGACATGGGCCTTGGAGGCCATGAGCCTGAGGAGGAGCAGGAGAAGCCAAGCGGGCACAGAGGGATGGTACTGTACGTCCCGAGCCAGTGTCCTGAGATGATCAGCTTGGTTCCTGGGCACAAAAGCCCTTGACTGGAGACTGTTGATCCTTGCCCCCAATGAATTCCAGACACTGAGTCGGGAGGTGGTGAGACTTGGGGTAGTTTATTACAAAGCCCAAGTGTTGCAGAACCTGGATGGTGCATGTGGTGGCCTATTGCACCTCTGAGGCCATGCCTCCCTTTATGAGCCAGTCATCCAGGTGGGTAAAGACGAAGACCCCCTGGAGCCTGAGGAAGGCAGCCACGACCGCCAGGCATTTTGTAAAAACTCTTTGGGCAGAGGCTAGGCCGAAGGGGAGCACCCTGTATTGAAAGTGCCTACCCCCCCACTACGAACCACAGGTACTGCCTGTGGTTGGGGTGGATGAGGATGAGGGTATAAGCATCCTTGAGGTCTAAGGAGCATAGCCAGTCTCCCTGCTGGAGGTATGGCAGCAATGTTCCAAGGTAGAGCATCTTGAACTTCTCCCTCACCAGGAATTTGTTGAGGTTGCGCAGGTTGAGGATGGGCCTTAGGCCCCCTGTCCTTTTTGGCACAAGGAACTACCTGGAGGTGGTGGGGCACCGATTCCACCGCTTTGTCCTGGAGACGACCTGCCAACTCCTTCAGAAGGTGGTCCTGGTGGAGGGGAGACCTGAGGGGCTCTCCCAGGAAATAAGGGGGAGGTGTCTGAGTCAGGTGGAAGAGGTAACCCTGACTACCTTTAGTGCCCAGGAATTGGTGGTGATGGTCACCCACCTTTGAGCATAGAGGGCCAGATGCCTCCTGTGGGCTGCTGATCTCCTTGGGGTAGAGAGGCTATGCTCAAGGAGCCAAAAACTCCCCCCTGGCTGGGCCAGAGCCGGTGCCTGGGGTTTTGGAGCCTTCTGCTTACATAGGCCCTGCCCATGTCCCTTGACCTGCTGACCCTGTTGGGGAGCTGGGGAGGCCTGATAAGGTAAGTAGTTTCTGTAAGCAGCCCCCTTCCTCAGGTAGAAGGACGTCTTGCCTGAGCCCTTCTGTCAGGGAGGGGCAGCGGTCTTTTTAGAGAGCCTGGTCCTCGTCATGAACTCTGTCTCCAGCTCGGCAGTCTTGTATGTCATGGGCTTGCCAAAGAGATTCTCTCCCTGGCAAGGGACATCGACCAACTTGCCCTGAACCTACTGCTCGAGGTCGGATAACTGTAGCCAAGTTTGGCAGCGTGCACCGATGTCAGCCACCGCTACTTGAGACGCTGATTCAAACCCGTCATAGGCTGCTCAAGACATGAATTTGGAACATTCACTGACTGCTTTGGCCAGGTTCTTTAACCGCTGTAAAGGTTCCTCAGAGAGACCAGCCAAGAACCTGGCGAGTTCCTTCACCAGGTTTCTCAAATACATGCCCATGTACAGCTGGTAGGCCTGGATGCGACTGATGAGCATTGAGCCCTGGTAGCACTTTCTGCCAAGGGCATCCAGGGTGCGGGCCTCCCTGCCGGGGGGCACAGAGGAGTGCATATTCTGGCTTTTCAGTCAACGCATGGCCGAGTCCACCACCATGGAGTTATACAGCAGCTGTGACTTTTGGAAGCCTGTGCTCTGGCAGACTCAATACATCGAGTCGAGCTGTTTGCTCACCACTGGCACCGAAGCCGGTGTCTCCCACATTCGGAGCATCAGCCGTTCGAGGATGGGAGGGATGGGCACCGTGAGCGATTCCCACGGAGGGGTCTTGTTTTGTAGGATTTCCAACTCATCTGCCCGAGGGTCCTCCTCCAATTCGGTCCAGAATGCCAGGGCCTTAGGCTCCAAGATGGGAGAGTCAGATGGGATGTTGCAGTGGCGACAGATATCGGAGGACTCCTCGTCCTCCGTCTCCCACTCATAATAGTCTGTTGAGGACTCGTAAGAGGGCTGCTCTGCAGGCTTCAGGGCCCCCAATGCTCTGCAACCGGTGCCTGGCAAACTTGCTGGTGATGACCGTGGTCCTGTCGAGCGGGACTCTGATCGCAACACAGGCCGAGGATCAACTCTAGGCCGAAGGACCTCGAGGATCGACTCGACCTCTGGGGATGTCTTGGACATTGAGGGCCCGGTGGTTGGGGCAGATGAACTTGTTGTGCTGGACAACAGCGCCCACTGCTGGTCCAAGGCATCGGACAAACTGTGCTCCAGACCAGAAGGCTCTGCAGCCTTCACCATGGGCACGGAGGGACTCGGCCCGCACTGGTTCCCCTGAAGGGGAATCCTCGACAAGGATAGTATCTGGGGACAGAAGCCGGTCCACGATCAGATCTTTCCGGGGGACCTTTGCAGGCCGCTCCTTCTCCGATGCCTCGGACGAATGTCTCAGACTGCAGGACCGGGCCTGAGCTCAGGGAGCACCCAGCCGGTCAAAACCATCCAAGGACGCTGCCTTCAAGGGTTGTTTCTTCTACCTGGGTTCCCTCAAGAGAGGCCCCTTTCTGAGGACCCACGATGAGGCTCGGGTTCGGAAGGTTCTGCTCGTAATGTCGGGGCCTCAGACAAGGCCCCAGCCTTCGGAGGCACCGGGGACTCAGGGGGAACCCCCCCACACACACACACACAATCATGCTGCTGCTGGTGGCTCTTGAGGGCCTTACTGGACATCCTCTTGCAGAGGCCGCAGGCTGCCGGGTTGTGGTCTGGCCAGAGGCAGCGTAGATAGCAGTCGTGTGTGTCAGTCAAAGACATAATTTTGGAGCATTGATCACACTTCTTAAAGCCACTGGGCCATGGGGAAAAGAGTACTCCTGCAAGGTCAAAGACTCTCTGGGCTGCCAGTGGGAGAAAAAAGGAATTTAGGTGCCAGGAAAAGAAAGGCAGTAAAACTACAAAAACAGACCGAACTGTACAACGAGGCAACGAGGTCGGTAGGCGGGAAGAGTACTGGTGCGATACCGGAGATAAAACTCAGAGAAAAATCAACTTTTCCTGGGGACAAGCCAGATAAATGTGTGAAGGACTCCACGGAAAAAGGGAGACTGAGCAAGATGGCACCCTTGGGTGGGAAGGGGACCACACATGCGTGGTGGCATCTCCCAAAGGGTTTCTTTGAAAGCTGGGGGGATGCTTCCGCAAGGGTTCTGTTGGTGCTGACGTCACCCATATGTGAGGGCTTTCTGCTTGTTCCCGGAGAAAAAATGATTTACCAACGGGAGGACAACCAGAATGCATTAGTTGAGCTCTGCAGAAAAACTGGTTTTAAGATGGTGCTGCGTCAGCAGGAGGGAAGGAGGTGCATAGGTGTGGTAGAGCTTCCGAAAAGCTTCCAATAGGAGCTGGGGAGCATTCCCACGTGGGCTCCATTGGAGGATGCCACCCCATACACAAGGACTCATTCCTTGTTATCCACGGAGAACAGAAGTTTCCCGTTTTTATGTTAATAGGTATCTATATTTCTGTCTCTTATAGGATTTGATCTCTTTTGCCGTTATTTATTTTGTAAACATTTTGAATCACTTCTGTTACAAAGATGGTATATAAAAAACCCCTTTTAAATAAAACTGAGGAAGCTCTCAATACTATAATCGAAAATGTCATAAGTTGCCCGGACTTTGTACTTTTAGCAGTCCTTCCCATGGTTCACTAGGGAACAATACTATTTGAGCTTCTCTTGCAAGAGAAAAATTGACATATCTAGGCTGTGCATGCTGCTTATTTACTGATCAGAAGCAACGCAGGAAGTGAACATAGCCTGCTGAAACATTTTTCTCCTAAAATGTGTCCAAAGATTGAGCCTCCCTCCCTCATGGGATCCGAGGAGTGCAACTTGGAGCTCTTGGCTCTTTTGAGAAAGCATAGTTACTCACCTGTAACAGGTGATCTCCGGGAACAGCAGGAATATAGTCCTCACATATGGGTATCGTCGGTACCAACGGAGCCTGCACGGGAACACTCCCCAGCGTCCAATTAGAAAGCTTTTGGGAGCATCCCACAGAGCCTGCGTGCTGCCTTCCCGCCTTTCCCAACTGCCTCTCTCCAGTTGAGTTTTAAAGCTGAGAGAGAGAGAGAGAAATACAACTCCTAGGGGAGGTGGGTGGGTTGTGAGGACTATATTCCTGGTGTTCCCGGAGATCACCTGTTACAGGTGAGTAACTATGCTATCTCCAGGAACAAGCAGGAATGTAGTCCTCACATATGGGGACTCCCTAGCTTTAGATGCCAGGGAGAGACCCCAGAAGTTGTGTCCCTGTGGAAGGGCTCCACTTCCCCCATGGATCTCTGGGTAGGAGTTGATTAGGTATGGAACAGGTGTTGGAGAACAGCCTGACCAAACAAAGCATCCCGGCGGGAGTCCTTGTCCAAGCAGTAATGGGCTGTGAAGGTATGAACCGAGGCCCAGGTAGCTGCCTGACAGATGTCGTCAATAGACACAGAGTGTAGATGAGCCATTGAAGATGCCATGGCTCTCACATTGTGAGCTGTGACATGGCCCTCCAGAGGAAGATTCTTACTCTGATAGGTAAAGGAAATACACTGTGCAATCCAGTTGGACAGTGTTCTCTTGGAGACTGGAAGCCCCAAATGAGAAGGATCAAAAGCAACAGAGCTGAGAGCACTTTCTATGTTGCTGTGTTCTTTGTAAGTAAAAGGCTAAAGCTCTTTTACAGTCCAAAGTATGCAGATTCCTTTCTGCATTTGATGCATGAGGCCTTGGAAAGACAACAGGCAGGTAGACTGCTTGGTTAAGATGAAAAGGCAAGACCACCTTTGGCATAAAGTGTGGATGAGTCCTAAGGACTACCTTGTCATGATGGAACCTTGTATAAGGTGGATTAGCTACTAGTGCCTGCAACTCACTGATGCGACGTGCTGATGTGATTGCAATGAGAAAGATAACTTTCCAAGACAGGAATTTCAATGAGGTAGTAGCTAAGGGTTTGAAAGGTGGCTTCATGAGCTGACCAAGAACCAGGTTTAAGTCCCATGCCACCGGTGGTGGCCTAATGGGAGGCTTAGTAAGGCGGCTTCTCATAAATCTTGCTATAAGAGGATGGGAGGAAATAGGTTGTCCATTTAGAGGCTTGAAAGAAGCTGCAATAGCACTCAAATGGACTCTTACTGAGTTAGTCAAGTCCTGCATTGGATAAATGAAGGAGATTCCAGAGGTATCGCAAGGGGGTTAAGACCCTTCTGCGAGCACCATATGGTAAACCTCTTCCACTTAAAAGCATAAGAGCGTCTTGTGGAAGGCTTCCTAGAAGCATAAAGGACATCACTTACTTGCTGAGAGAGGTTAAGATCATGAAGATCTAGGCCTTCAGCAACCAAGCTCTGAGATGCAGAGACTGGGGATTGGGATGCCATAACATTCCGTCCTCCTGTGACAGGAGATCTGGAGCAGATCCTAACTGCAGGGAGGGGGCTTGAGAGAGATGTAGAAGCAGAGGGTACCACACTTGCCGTGGCCAATGTGGAGCTATGAGAATCATACGCCCTCTGTCTCTCTGAAGCTTGAACAGGGTTCTGGGAATTAGGGGAATGGGTGGAAAGGCATAAAGGAAGTCTTGCCCCCAGTAAAGGAGGAAAGCATCCCTGGCCTGAGAGCCCTGAGCCAGAATTCTGGAACAGAACCGGGGAAGTTTGGCATTCAATGGACTTGCAAAGAGGTCTATGTCCGGGGTTCCCCAAATTTGAAAGATCTTGGCCACCTGGTCTGCATGTAGAGACCATTCGTGTGGAAGCAGAAAGCGACTGAGTCTGTCTACCCAAGAGTTTTGTATGCCTGGAAGATACACTGCCAGGAGATGAATCTGATGCTCTCTGGCGAGGGCCCATAGTCGCAAAGCTTCGTTGCAAAGCGACAGAGCCTGTTCCCCCCCCCTGCTTGCTCATGTAGAACATGGCTACTTGATTGTCCGTATGAATGAGGACTGTCTTGTAGCTGAGCAGGGTGTGGAACACTCAAAGAGCAAGGAAGATTGCTCTGAGCTCTGAGATTGATATGAAGATGAGTCTCCTGTGGAGTCCAAGTGCCTTGGGTGGAGAGGTATTGCAGGTGAGCTCCCCAACCCATTGGTGAAGCATCTGTTGTGAGAGTTGCCTGGGGTAAAGGTTGTTGAAATGGGGACCCCAGCAACAGGTTCTGAGTGGACTGCCACCATTGGAGACACAAAATAAGTCGATATGTGTTTGCTACTTTGTCTGACAGGCACCCTGATGTCTGGGTCCATTGAGTGGATAAAGTCCACTGGGCTGCTCTCATATGGAGGCGAGCATAAGGAACCACATGCACTGTAGATGCCATGTGGCCTAATAGCTGTAACATTTCTCGAGCAGTGAGATGGGTTTTTAGCACTGCTTGAGAAGCTAACTGCACTATGCGAAGGCAACAGGCCTGGGGAAGATAGGCCCTTGCTTTTTTGGTATCCAGCAAAGCTCCTATGAATTCTAGAGACTGAGTGGGAGTTAGACTGGATTTTGAGATGTTTATAACCAGACCCAAATACTGAAAGATACGCATTGTGCAAGATAGGGAAGTCCTGGCCTCTGACTCTGAAAGGGCTCGAATGAGCCAGTCGTCTAAGTAGGGGAAGAAGAATATCCCTAGAGTGCGGAGAAATGCTGCTACCACAGCCATGCATTTCGTGAACACTCTTGGTGCTGAGGCCAGGTCAAAAGGAAGCACACTGTATTGGTAGTGCTTTCCTTGAAAAAGGAACCCAAGGAACTTTCTGTGAGTTGGATGGATGAGAACATGTGTGTACGCATCCTTGAGATCTAGAGAACAGCCAATCCTGACTCTCAAGGTATGGCAGCAGAGTCCCCAGAGAAATCATCTTGAATTTCTCTTTGAACAGAAATTTGTTCAATTCTCTGAGGTCTAAAATAGGTCTGTATCCCCCTGTTTTCTTTGGGATAAGGAAATAGGGGGAGTAAAACCCCGTACCCTGTTGACAAATGGGTACTTCTTCTATTGCCCCTTGGGCAAGAAGCATAGTAACCTCTTGACTTAACAGGTTGATGAGAGAGGTTTGAGAATTGAACTGTCTTACCATTGTGGGAGGGGGCATGCACAGAAAGTGAAGTTTGTACCCCTCTTTTATAATGGAGTGTCCAATGCTCTGCTGTTATTTGCTCCCACCGAGGGGCAAAGTGACACAACATTCCTGGAATGGTGGAAGGCTCTGGTCCATTGAGGGCCAGGAAGGCTAAGTTTTCCAGATGAAAGTCAAAGGCCTTGTGGAGGCTGAGACGGTTGAGGCTTAGCAGTCTTTGCTTTCCTTTGTTTAGGTGGTTGCTGACTTTTCCGGGCAGGCTAACCTGCAGAACGTCCCTGCTGGGAATAAGAGGAATAAAACCTTTTTTGAGAAGAGAAATCTTTCAAGAAACCTTTCTTGCAGGATCAGCTGTGGCTTTGGATAACCTTTCCAAAGTGGAGTTGTAAGCATCCAACTCATTGGCTTTTTCTTGCCAATTTATGCCAAATAGGTTCTCACCTGTACAAGGGATATTACCTAGTCTGTCCTGGACCCACAGCTCCAAATCAGATGCCTGGAGCCAGGCAATTCTACGTGCACCTATGGCAATGGCAGAGGCTCTGCTTATGCACTCAAAACAGTCAAAAGCTGCACGATTGACAAACTTAGAAACATCCTGAGCATGTTTAACCAGTGTGAGAAAGTCCTGCCTCTTGTCATCAGGAAGGAGAGGGCTTAAAATCTCCAAGTCTCCTGTGACTTCTTTAAGGAACATTCCCATATATAAAATATAGGAACCGATCCTGGCAGAAAGCATGGAAGCCTGGAAAGTACGACGTCCAAAGGCATCCAAGGTTCTACACTCATGTCCTGGAGGATTAGAGGCATGCCTCTTTGCACTCCTGATCCTTCTCATAGCTGATTCCACTACAATAGAGTGGCGAGGAAGCTGAGTTTTCTGGAAATCAGGACAAGCAGGAATTCGATACATGGTATCCAGTCTGCAAGAGTGAGGAGAGGTGGTGAGAGGTGTCTCCCACATTCTCAACATGAGATCATGCAAGATCTCATGGATAGGCAGGGTAGTTGCCTCCTTAGGAGCTTTGGGATATTGTAAAATCTCCTTAGCTCTGGGCTCCGTTTCAGGAGCCACAGTGATACAGACCTCGAGCCACCTCTCTGATAAAATCCTGAAAGGAGATATCTTCTGGAGGAGACATCCTAAGCTTAGGGGAGGAAGGCTCCCTCCAGTAAAAGTATTCCAGTACCGGCAGAGCTGTCAGAATCCTCGGAGTCCTCTGAGGATTCGAAGTACCTTCTGTCCGGATGCTCTTGAAGAGCCTGATACCCGTACAGACCGAAGTCAGTACTGGAGGGAAACGGTACCGGTGTATCGGCAGCGGAGGGCATCGCATGACTGGGTGCCGGCAAAGCAGACACCGATGTCGATGCTATCGGTACTGGTACCGATACCGGCATCGGTACCAGTTGAACTGTCTGACGCGGTTCCGAGGGTGTCGATGCCACAAGGAGAGCCGCCAGACTGTGTTCAATAGCCAGGAACTCTGGTCTATCGACGCTGCCGATGCCTGGGTATCGGTACCGGAAGCAGCCGGTACCCCAGAGCATGGCACCAGTAGTTCTGCTGAGGTTGAGGCCTCGAGAACATCCTAGAGCCCCAATAATGCTTTGGAAGCCGAAGCCTCCCACGGGGCAATTTTGCCAGTACAGAACCATCAAGGGCAACGCCAGAGGCATCTCGATGCTTGGAAGGAGATCTACCTCTTGAGGACCGGCTGGACTTTTATGTTTAGTTACCTGAGATCCATTGGAGGAAGACGAAGCCCTGGAAGATGTCGATGCCACAGAGGCTGCATCGGAGGGAAAAAGGACGCTGAGCTTAGCAGCTCTGTTTTGTCGACCTCTCTTGGACATCATGGCACAAGCCTTACACTCGGTGATGGAGTGGTCAGGACCTAAACATTTAAGACACCAGTCATGGGTGTCGGTGACGGAGATGGTACCGCCACACTTGGTGCACTTTTTGAAACCCGAAGCAGGCTTTTCCATAGTGGAGGAAATTTTGGGCCTAAGGCCCAAACTGGCGTGTGCACCTGGGAAAAACCTTTGGAAAACAATAGAGTGTGTATATATATGTGTATGTATATGTATGTATATGTATATGTATGTATATGTATATGTGTATATATGTATGTATATGTATATGTGTATATATGTATGTATGTATATGTGTATATGTGTATATGTATATGTGTATATATGTATGTATGTATATGTATGTATATGTGTATATGTATATGTGTATATATGTATGTATGTATATGTATGTATATATGTGTGTATGTATATGTGTATATATGTATGTGTATATGTGTATATACACATATATATACATATACACATACATATATACACATACATATATACACCTTCCTACTGGACACGTTAAATCAACTGTCAACAGAAACAGACAACCTGGAGTCTCAAATTATCAACTGGAACACAATATCCAACGCCGCCAACAACACAAACCCTGGTACTCCTCAACCATACGACAAAGAAAAGAGAACTCAGAAGGATGGAACGGAGATGGAGAAATCCAAGACACCAGAAAACCAGCAAACATACCTAACAAACCAAAGACTATACACCGAACACATCAACCAATCCAAGAAAGAATACCACACAAACATGATAAACACATCCATAAACAAACCCAGGAGCTCTTCGATATAGTGAAAATCCTCACAAGGAGCAGAAAACTGAGGAGAAATACAAATAGACCCGCAAAAATTTGCTGATCACATCAAAGACAAATTTCACTCCACAGAACACGGACCCCTGCCCGGTATCATGGATAAAGGCCACCAAATCAAGCCTCACCACATCATACACGACATTGTGCTCAATTCACTCACCCAGGGTCTCCTGCCAGCTCAACTAAAACTGGCTACAGTACGCCCAATACCGAAGAAAACAACCCTCGACAAGAGCAACCCCGCAGCATACAGACCAATATCCAGTATACCTTTCCTGGCAAAATCATAGAAAAAGCAGTGCAACAACAACTTCAGAACATATTGACAACCATGCTCCTCTAGACGACAACCAGCACGGCTTCCGCCCCCAACATGGAGTCGAACACTGCTGATATACCTCATAGACAACATCATCAGAGTCATAGACAACAACACTAAAGGCATCCTAATGATCTTCGTCGACATCTCCTCCGCCTTCGACACAGTTGACCACCCAACCCTCCTGGAAAGACTAAAGAAAATTGGGCTTCACGGTACCACGTTAAAATGGTTCCAATCCTACCTCACCGACAGGCAGCTACAAGTCAAGATAGGCCACAACACCTCTATATGTATGTGTGTATATGTATGTATAATTTTTTTTTTTTTTTTTAGAAAGAAAGAAGAACCGGCGGTACCGGTGTAGCGTCGAGGAAGGGAGACATGACCACAAAAAAGAAAGAATAAGGAAAAGATTTTCTGCAGTGACAGGAACAACCACCTGCTGGCTCCGCGGAAAACGAAGAACTGGAGAGAGGCAATTGGGAAAGGCGGGAAGGCAGCACACAGGTGCTGTGGGATGCTCACAAAAGCTTTCTAATTGGATACTGGGGAGCGTTCCTGCGCAGGCTCCGTTGGTACCGATGATACCCATATGTGAGGACTACATTCATGCTTGTTCCTGGAGATCAGATTTGACTTCAGAGTGATGTGGCAGCTAGAACACCAGGTGGCTTCGTTACTCTATACATGGAGTTGACCTTCCTAACTGCAGGTACAGAGGGTGATGGTAGGGGGTTGTCTCTTTTTTCTATCTTTCAACCAGTTTTTATTTCAAGTCCTGAACATGTGGGACAAAGTGGAGACTCCTCTTTATATTAACTGCATTTGTATCCCGCTTTTCACCGGGTCAAAGCGGTTTAACATAAAAGGGGAGGGGGACAATAATCAAGTTGACAGAAAGAGGGAGGGGGCCCATCATCAGGGGGATAACATTGTTGATCTTCACAGAAAGTAACAGTACTTAGACAGTAGATCCTACACCACCACCCAACATGATGTCCATTCAGTGTCCCTGGACTAACCTCAAAATGGGAGCGTGTGAGGTGATCAAATCTGCAGATGACACCAGATTATTCAAAGTTGTCAAAACACAAGAGGATTGTGAAAAATTGCAAGAGGACCTTGATAAATTGGGAGGCTAGGCATCCAAATGGCAGATGACAATGTGGACAAGTGCAAAAATTATGCGCACAGTGAAGAATAACCCAAACTACAGCTACATGATGCAAAGTTCCACATTAGAAACCACAACCCCGGAAAAGGATTTTGGCATCATCGTGGATAATACATTGAAACCCTGTCCAGTGTGCAGCGGCGGCCAAGAAAACAAATAGAATGCTAGGAATTATAAGGAAAGGCATGGAGAATAAAAGTTAAATTAGGCCTTACCTGCTAATTGGTGTTCCTTGAGTAACTCCAGTCTAGTCCTGCACCTCTGGGTAGTCAAGCTCCTCCAGCAGCTTAGAGACTGAACATATCTTTGACGACATCAGTATACTTAGGCAGCTGGCCCCATCTACCATCCCCAGTAACCTACTGACAAAACAGACTCACAGGAGCAACAAATTAGTTGTCAAACATTCCAAACTTCTTTATAAAACTATGGGCCCCTAACCCTAGTAGGCCCTTATGCTCCTCCCCGGAATCTGTGGGCTGCGTAGTTCAGCAGACCTGGAAGTCCTATAAAATGATCCCGATACCTATGTGGCAACCAAACATCTTAAAGCGCAAGGCAAAAAATAACAGACAGCACTCCTGTTCAGCCCCCTTCACTTCAACGCCATCTCCAAGCTGTAGCAATTTCCCATGGTACACTTCTTTAAGCCCAGGATCGCCTAGTTGAATATTGTAATTGAGCAGGGAGGGTTCCAGGACTGGAGTGAAGTTACTCAAGGAATGCCAATTAGTAGGTAAGGCCTAATTTAACTTCTGGGATGTAACAAATGAGTTCTAACTACAGGAGAGGCCCGCGATTCCAGCCTGAAGCACTGCCACACCGAATTTGGTGATGTCCCCTGCTGCCTGCACATCCAGACAATAATGCTTTGCAAAAGTGTGAAGGGAGGACCAAGTGACCACTCTACAAATCTCGTCCGGCAGAACTATACTATACTATGCCGACGAAGCCACCAGCGCCCTAGTCAAATGCGCCTGCAGCCCTGATGGCACCAACCATCCCTTCAAGACATAAGCCGATTGCGATAGCTTTTCAAATCTACCTGGAAATGGAAGCCTTGGCCGCTGCTTCCCCCTTGCGCAGTACCCCAAACAGCACAAACGATCAAATTTATGAAACGGAACCATTCTCCAAGTATCTCTGCAATGCTCTCTGTACATCCAATCAAGGCAACTGTGGATCTGTGACTCCCCCGGCTCCTCCGAGAGCACCAGCAGGGAAATCAGGTGATTCAAGTGAAAAGGCGACACTACCTTGGGCAAAAAGGAAGGCACCAGATGGAGAACCACCTTTTCCTTCAAGATGGAAAGGAAAGGCTCCCTGCATGAGAGCCTAAAGTTCCAAAATCCTCTGGGCTGAGCAAATCGCCACCAAAAACAGTGTCTTAAGAGTCAAATCCTTTAGCAAAGTACTGTTCAAAGGCTCCTTTGTCAACGCTGCCAATACCAAATTGAGATCCCACGGGAGAACAATGGATTGTAACAGAGGATGGAGCTGCTTTACCACCTTCAGGAACCATACCACATCTGGGTGCATCACTAGCGATACTCCTTGGATCCTGCCCCGATAACAGGAAATGGCCACCACTTGCACTCTCAATGAGCTAGTAGCTAAACCCTTCTCAAACCTCGCCTGCAGAAAAGCCAACACGCCTGGTACTGTAGCTAGAAATGGCCAACCTCGGCGTTCTTCACACCAAGCCTCAAAGACACACCAGAAGCAAATATAAGACAGAAGTGGACTTCTTCTGAGCCTTCAGTAAGGTCATGATCACTGGGCCTCAATAGCCATGCCTCCTCAACTGCACCTGGGTAAAGAGGTACACCCTGGTTGGCAAGGTTGGTCTGCCTTCAGCCGCACCAGGTCTGCATGCCAAGGGTGTCTCGGTCAATCAGGGGCAATGACCATGACCATTCCCCGGTAAGCCTCAATCCGCTGTACGACACGGCTTATGAGTGCACCAGGGCATCCAGACCTTTTAACATTCTCTCGTCTTCTGCTGAAAAAACAGCTTGCTTTGACTGTTGCAATCACCATCTCTCGAGCAGTGAGATGAGGCTTTAGCACTGCTTGAGAAGCTAACTGCACCATGCGAAGGCAACGGGTCTGGGGAAGAAAGGCCCTTGCTTTTCTGGTATCCAACAAAGCTCCTATAAACTCTAGAGACTGAGTGGGAGTTAGGCTGGATTTTGGGATGTCTATGACCAGACCCAAATACTGAAGGACACGCATTGTGCAAGATAGAGAAAACCTGGACTCTGACTCTGATGGGGCTCGAATGAACCAGTCGTCTAAGTAGGGAAAGACGAATATTCCTAGAGTGCGAAGAAATGCTGCTACCACAGCCATGCATTCCGTAAACACCCTTGGTGCTGAGGCCAGGCCAAAAGGAAGCACAGTGTACTGGCATTGCTTTTCTTGAAAAAGGAACCGAAGGAACTTTCTGTGAGTTGGATGGATGAGAACATGAGTGTACGCATCCTTGAGATCTAGAGAACAAAGCCAATCCTGACTCTGAAGGTATGGCAGCAGAGTTCCCAAAGAAATCATCTTGAAGTATTCTTTGAACAGGAATTTGTTCAATTCTCTGAGGTCTAAAATAGGTCTGCCCCCCCCCCTGTTTTCTTTGGGATAAGGAAATGGGGGGAGTAAAACCCTGTACCCTGTTGAGGAATGGGTACCTCTTCTATTGCCCCTTGGGCAAGAAGCATAATGACCTCTTGATCTAACAGGTTGATGAGAGAGGTCTGAGAATTGAACTGTCTTACCATTGTGGGAGGGGGCATGCACAGAAAGTGAAGCTTGTACCCCTCCTTTATAATGGAGAGAGTCCAATTTTCTGCTGTTATCTGCCCCCATCTGGGGGCAAAGTGACAACCTTCCTGGAATGGTGGAAGGCTCTGGACCATTGAGAGCCAGGAAGGCTAAATTCTGTAGATGGAAGTCAAAGGCCTTGTGGAGGCTTGAGACGGTTGAGGCTTAGCAGTCTTTGCTTTCCTTTGTTTAGGTGGTTGCTGACTCTTCCGGGCAGGTTGACCTGCAGAACGTCTCTGCTGGGAATAAGAGGGATAAAACCTCTTCTTTCTGGAGAAGAATGGTTTCTTGAAAGATTTCTTCCTTGCAGGATCAGCTGTGGCTTTGGACAATAGGACTGAAGTAGATACCACACCATTCACAGAAGATGAGGTGTTAGAACAACTTGCTAAACTGAAAGTGGACAAAGCCATGGGACCGGATGGGATACATCCCAGGATACTGAAAGAGCTCAGAGAGGTTCTTGCAGGACCGTTAAAGGATGTCTTCAACAGATCCTTGGAAACAGGAGTGGTTCCTCAGGACTGGAGAATGGCTAATGTTGTACCTCTACACAAAAGTGGTGAGAGGGAGGAAGTGTCAAATTACAGGCCCGTGAGCCTTACCTCGGTGGCAGGAAAAGTAATGGAGGCGCTCCTGAAAGAGCGAATAGTGAACTTTCTCAAAACCAACAGGTTGCAAGATCCCAGGCAACATGGTTTTACCGAAGGACAGTCTTGCCAAACAAATCTGATTGAGTTCTTTGATTGGGTGACCAAGGAACTAGATCTGGGGCATGCAATGGATGTCATCTATCTGGATTTCAGCAAAGCCTTTGATACTGTTCCTCATAGGAGGCTTGTCAATAAACTCAGTAGCTTGGGGATGGGTCCCAAGATAGTAAACTGGATTAGAAATTGGTTGACTGACAGACAACAGAGGGTGATGGTACATGGAGCTCACTCGGATGAGAGGAAGGTGATTAGCGGGGTGCCTCAGGGTTCGGTCCTGGGCCCGGCACTGTTCAATATATTTGTGAGTGATATTGCTGAAGGACTGAATGGAAAGGTCTGTCTTTTTGCAGATGACACAAAAATTTGCAACAGAGTGGACTCCCCAGAGGGAGTGGATAACATGAGGAAAGATCTACAAAAGCTGGAAGACTGGTCTAATGCTTGGCAACTACGATTTAATGTGAAAAAGTGCAGTGTCATGCACTTGGGTAGCAGAAATCCAAGGGAAAAGTACACAATAGGGGGTGAGAGGTTGGTATGCACGGTTCAGGAGAAAGACCTTGGTGTGATTATCTCTGATGATCTCAAGGTGGCAAAACAGTGCGACAAGGCGGTGGCAAAAGCCAGGAGGATGTTGGGCTGCATTCAAAGAGGGATTACCAGCAGAAAGGAAGAGGTACTTATGCCACTGTATAAGTCACTGGTGAGGCCTCACTTGGAATACTGTGTTCAGTTTTGGAGGCCATATCTTGCAAAAGATGTAAAAAGACTGGAAACTGTTCAGAGAAAGGCGACCAAAATGATTTGGAGCCTGCGTCAGAAGCCTTATGAGGAGAGACTTGAAGAACTAAATATGTACACTTTGGAGGAGAGGAGGGACAGGGGAGATATGATTCAGACCTTTAAATACTTAAAGAGAAATGATGAACAAACAAACCTCTTCCAAAGACGGGGAAGCTGTAAAACTAGAGGCATAACATGAAGCTGCAAGGTGGTAAATTGAAAGGCAATGTCAGGAAATATTTCTTCACTGAAAGGGTGGTGGATGCTTGGAATGCCCTCCCGATGGAAGTGGTGAGGGCAAACACGGTGATGGAATTCAAAACGGCATGGGACAAACACAGTGGATCCCTTTACAGCAACAGGATAAAAGCAAAATAAACAGTACCATCTAACTTCTGAACTATCTAGCATCTGAACAAATAAGGGTGTCCTACATGGAGTGGTGGGTTCACCCCTAAACAGAAACAAAAACATGGGGAGGGGTGGCCTGCACAGAGCGACAGGTGCACCTACCCTTGCCATCTTGCTGGGCAGACTAGATGGACCATGCTGGTCTTTATCTGCCGTCACTTACTATGTTACTATGTTACTATATAATCTATCCAAAGTGGCGTTGGCAGCATCCAATTCATTGGCTTTCTCTTGCCAATTCTTGCTGAATAGATTCTCACCTATACAAGGGATATTGCCCAGTTTGTCCTGCACACAGAGCTCCAAATCGGATGCCTGGAGCCAGGCAATTCTACGTGCACCTATGGCACTTGCAGAGTTCTGCTTATGCACCCAAAACAGTCAAAAGCTGCACGATTGACAAACTTAGAAACATCCTGGGCAGGTTTAAACAGTGTGAGAAAATCCTGCTTCTTATCAGAAAGAAGAGGGCTCAAAACCTCTAAATCTCCTGTGACTTCCTTGAGGAACATTCCCATATATAAAATATAGGAACTGATCCTGGCAGAAAGCATGGAAGCCTGGAAAGTACGACGTCCAAAGGCATCCAAAGTTCGACACTCACGTCCTGGAGGATTAGAGGCATGCCTCTTTGCACTTCTGATCCTTCTCATAGCTGATCCCACTACAATATAGAGTGGTGAGGAAGCTGAGTTTTCTGGAAGCCAGGACACGGAGGTACTCGATACATGGTATGCAGTCTACGAGAGTGAGGAGAGGTGGTAAGAGGTGTTTCCCACATTCTCAACATGAGATCATGTAAGATCTCATGGATAGGAAATGTAGCTGCCTCCTTAGGAGCCTTGGGATATTGCAGAATCTCCAACTCCTTTGCCCTGGGCTCTGTTTCAGGGGCCACAGTAATGGAAAGACCTACATAAGATATGCCATACTGGGTCAGACCAAATTCCGTCAAGCCCAGTATCCTGTTTCCAAAAGTGGCCAATCTAGGTCATACTTACCTAACAGTTTCCCCAAGAGACACAGGTTCTGCAATGCTTGTACTAGGTCAAGCATTGATATCCTGGGTCCCTTCTTAATAATGGCTTATAGACCTTTCCTCCAGGAACTTGTCCAAATCTTTTTTAAACCCAGCTACACTAACAGCCTTTACTACGTCCTCCGGTAACAAATTCCAGTGTTTGATTACACCTTGAGTGAAAAAATATTTTCTTTTATTAGTCTTAAATCATTTACCCTGTAGCTTCATTGCATGTCCCCTAGTCTTCCTATATTCTGATAACGTAAACAGTCGATCTACGTTTACCCGTTCCACTCCGTTCATTAATTTATAGACTTCTATCATATCTCCCTTCAGCCGTCTCTTTTCCAGGTTAAAGAGCCCTAACCTTTTTAGCCTTTCTTCATAGGAGTATCCTTCCATCCCCTTTACCATTTTGGTGGCTCTTCTCTGTACCTTTTCTAATAACGCTATATCCTTTTTAAGATACGGCGACCAGAATTGCACACAATATTCAAGGTGCGGTCTCACCATGGAACGATAGAGGCATTATAATATCTTTTGTTTTAATTTTCCATTCCTTTCCTTATGATACCTAGCATTCTATTTGCTCTCTTGGCTGCCGCTACACACTGGGGCGAGGGTTTTTACATGTTATCCACAATGACGCCTAAATCTTTTTCCTGGGTGGTGGTTCCTAATGTGGAACCTTGCATCGTGTAACCATAGTTTGGGTTGTTCTTCCCTAGGTGCATAACCTTGCACTTGCCCACATTAAATTTCATCTGCCATTTTGATGCCCAGTCTTCCAATTTATCAAGATCCTCTTGCAATTTTCCACAATCCTCTTGGGTTTTAACAACTTTAAATAGTTTTGTGTCATCTGCAAATTTGATAACCTCACACGTTAATCCACTTTCCAGGTCATTTATGAATATATCAAAAAGCAGCGGACCCAGCACAGAACCCTGGGGTACACCACTATTCACTTTTCTCCATTGGGAAAATTGGCCATTTAGCCCTACCCTCTGCTTTCTATCTTTTAACCAGTTGCTGATCCACAGTAGTACACTGCCTCCTATCCCATGACTCTTTAGTTTTGCCAAAAGTCTCTGAGGGACCTTGTCAAAGGCTTTCTGAAAGTCCAGATACACTATATCAACCGACTCACCTTTGTCTACCTGTTTATTCACACTTTCAAAAAAATATAACAGATTAGTAAGACGAGATCTTCCTTGTCTAAAGCCATGTTGGCTGTCTCCCATTAGGCCATGACTATCTACATGCTGAGTAATTTTATTCTTTATGATGGTTTCTACCATTTTTCCCGGTACTGACGTGAGGCTCACCGGTCTGTAGTTTCCCGGATCACCCCTCGAACCCTTTTTAAAAATTGGTGTTACATTGGCGATCCGCCAATCTTCAGATATTAGAGATAATTTTAATGATAGTTCGTTCACAGATTACTAATAGCAGGTCTGCAATCTCATATTTCAGTTCTTTCAACACCCTTGGATGTATACCATCCGGCCCAGGTGATTTGCTACTCTTCCGTTTATCTAATAGTTGTAATACATCTTCCCGATGTATCGATATTTCCTTCAATTCTTGCGCACCTTTAAATACCACTTCAGTCATGGGTAACATCCCTACATCTTCCTCAGTAAAGACCGAAGCATTCATTCAGTCTCTCCGCTATTGCCTTGTCGCCTCTTAGTGCGCCTTTAACTCCTCTATCATCTAATGGTCCAACTGACTCTCACAGGTTTTTTGCTACGAATGTACTTGAAAAAAATCTATCTTTCGCGTTTTTGCTTCCGCAGCAAGCTTCTTCTCAAATTCTCTCTTTGCCTTCTTTATCACTGCCTTGCATTTGACCTGCCAGTGCTTATGCTGTTTCCAGGTTTCATCGTTTGGATCTTTTTTCCATTTCCTGAAAGATGCTTTCTTGGCAACAACAGCCTCTCTGACCTCACCTTTAAACCATGCTGGCAGTTTTTTGGACTTCCTTCCACTTTTCTTAAAGCATGGAATACAGTCTGGGCTTCCAAGATAGTATTTTTCAACACCACCCAAGCTTGATGTAAGTCTTTAACCTTTGCAACTGCTCCTTTTATTTTTTCTTAACTATTTTCCGCATTTTATCACAGTCTCCCTTTCGAAAGTTAAAAGGTAGTACTGTGGATTTCCTTACTATCCCTCCTCCACTAATTAAATCAAAGGAGATCATGCTATGATCACTATTGCCAAGTGGCCCCAACACCCTTATCTCTTGCACTAGATCTGGTGTTCCACTAAGGACTAGGTCTAATATGGCTTCCCCTCTCGTCGGTTCATGGACCAGCTGCTCCAAGAAGCAGTCATTTGTCATCTAGGAACTTTATCTCCCTAGCATGTACTGCCGTGACACTGACCCAGTCGATACCGGGGTAATTGAAATCGCCCATTATTATTATCGCGCTGTAACGTTTGTTAGCTTCCTTGATTTCTTTGAGCATTTCATCATCCATTTGTTCATTCTGGCCAGGCGGTCGATAGTACACCCCCACCGCCATCGCCTTCCCCTTTTTACATGGAATTTCAATCCATAGAGATTCTACAGCAAATTTTGTTTCCTGCAAAACTTTAATCCTTTCTGATTCAATGCCCTCTCTAACACAGAGCGCAACCCCTCCACCAATTTGATCAGCTCTATCATTACGATATAGTTTGTACCGAGGTATGTGTCCCATTGGTTGTCCTCCTTTCACCATGTCTCTGATATTCCAATCACATCTAACCTCTCATTTAGTGCTATATATTCTAACTCTCCCATCTTATTTTTTAGACTTCTAGCATTTGCATACAAGCATTTTAGAGACTGTATTTTATTCATATTAGTTTGGCTTTTGGTAGACATGGGTAATTTGGGATCTTTAAGCTCTGTCTACTCCATACTTGAGGGCATTTGGGCTACTTTACTCTTTTTTGGAACCTCTCTGCTTTTGTTAGTATCCTTCAAGGATACATTCTTCTGAACCATCTGCTCTTGGGCGACTGTTGGCTTTCCCATATTATCTAGTTTAAAAGCTGCTCTCCTTTTTAAAGGTTAATGCCAGCAGCCTGGTACCATCCCGGTTAAGGTGAAGCCCATCCCTTCGGAAGAGTCCCTCCTTTCCCCAGAATGTACCCCAGTTCCTAACAAATCCAAACCCCTCATCTCTGCACCATTGTCTCATCCACGCATTGAGACTCCGGAGCTCTGCCTGCCTTTTGGGTCCTGCACGTGGAACGGGAAGCATTTCGGAGAACGCTACCCTGGAAGTTCTGGATTTCAACTTCCTACCTAAAAGCCTAAATTTAGCCTTCAGAACCTCCCTAACACATTTTCCTATGTCATTGGTACCGACATGTACTAAGACAGCAGACTCCTCCCCAGCACTATCTAAGACCTTATCTAGGTGGCGCGTGAGGTCTGCTACCTTCGCACCCGGAGTGCTGGTTTCATCAGAGACAGGGATCCTGCTGTGGTCTGTGGGCAAAGACTCAATTGCTGCTGCTTGCGGCTCCCCATGAGTGAGCCCTGTTTTGCTATGGGCTTTCTGTAGCCTGTAGCTAGGGAGTCTCATATGTGAGGACTGACTTCCTGCTTGTTCCCAGAGAAAGCATAGTTACTCACCTGTAACAGGTGTTCTCTGGGGACAGCAGGAATCAATCCTCACAACCCTCCCTCCTCCCCTTGGAGTTGCTTCTTTACCATTTTTTATTTTTGCTATCTTTTAACTGTCATCTGACTGAGCAAGATGGCACCCTTGGGCAGGAAGGGGACCACGCATGGTGGTGGCATCTCCCAAAAGCTTTCTTTGAAAGCTGGAGGGATGCTTCCGCAAGGGCTCTGTTGGTGCCGACCTCGCCTATATGAGGACTGATTCCTGCTGTCCTCAGAACACCTGTTACAGGTGAGTAACTACACTATCTCAACAGATTCCTGTTGAAGTTCAAAATGCTCTCCCTTGGAATGCTGCTGCCCTACCTCCAGCAGGGAGATTAGCTATGTTTCTTAGATGTCAAAGATGCATACATGCACATTCTCATCCATCCGCGCCACTGGCAGTACTTCCACTTTATCAGCAGAGGATGCCATTACCAGTACAGGGTCCTGACCTTTAGCCTGGCTTCAGCCCCAAGAGTGTTCACCAAGTTCCTGGAGGTTGTCTCCGCCCACCTGTGACTGCAGGGGATATTCTTTTCTGCTACTTGGATGATTGGCTTATCAGAGGCGGCACAACTGTCAAAGTCCAGCAAGTAGCATAACACACCATTCTCACTCTGGAGCACCTGGGGTGTGTCAACTACCCCAAGTCTCACTTGCAGCCAACCCAACATCTAAAGTTCATAGGGGTGTTGCTAGACACAGTCCAGGCCAGAGCCTTCCTCTCAACAGGGCCCAGCGCCTAGCGGCCCTCGCAAGGGAGGTTCAAGGCCAGAATTTGGCCTCTGCCCACTCATGCTGCACCTCCTGCTGGGAGGTGACAAAAGGTACAAGTAAATGGAGCTCACTCTGAAGAGAAGATGGTTACCAGTGGTGTGCCGCAGGGATCTGTCCTTGGTCTGGTTTTTTTTTTTTTTTTTTTTTAACATTTTTGTTAGTGATATTGCGGAAGGGCTGTCGGGTAAGGTTTACTTGTTTGCAGATGATACCAAAATCTGCAATAGAGTAGACACCCAGGAAGGAATAGATAACATGAGGAGGGATCTAGCTAAGCTTGAAGAATGGTCTGCAATTTGGCAGCTGAAATTTAATGCTAAAAAATGCAGGGTCATGCATTTGGGCTGCAAGAATCCAAAGGAGTGGTACAGTGTAGGGGATGAGGTACTTCTGTCCACAAAAGAAGAGCAGGACCTTGGCATAATTGTATGACTATCTTAAAGTAGCTAAGCAGGTAGAAAAGGCGACTGTGAAAGCCAGACGGATGCTTGTGTGTATAGGGAGAGGAATGACTAGCTGAAAAAAGGAGGTGATAGTGCCTCTGTATAAGTCTCTGGTGTGACCTCATTTGGCATACGTCATATTGTGTGCAATTCTGGAGATCGCACCTTCAAAAGGATATAAGCAGGTTGGAGTCTGCGCAGAGTGTGGCTACTAAAATGATTAGTGGTCTTCGTTATGTAGCATATGAGGACAGACTTAAAGATCTTAATATGTATATTTTAGAGGAAAAATGGGATGGGGCGATATGAGATGTTTAAATATCAAGCTCTGCTACAAGGGGACATAGGATGAGAGTGAAAGGGGATAGACTCAGGAGTAATATGCAGAAATATTTTTTCATGGAAAAAGTGGTAGGTGAGTGGAATAATCTCCCAGTGGAGTTGGTGGATACCAGGACGGAATATGAATTCAAAAAAGCAAGGGACAAACACAGAGGATCTCTAAAGGTAAAAAGAGGACTTATTATAGTTGATATGGAAGGGCAGACTAGACAGGCCATGTGGTCCTTTTCTGCTGTCATGTTTCTGTGGCCTCGACTGTACATGTCTCAACCAATGCTGTCTCCACATGCATCTGGCCCAATAGGCCCTCTGCTCCTAGTGGTCCCAAGCAACGGGCTGCTTGCAGGACAGGGTGACCATCACCCGTCCCCTCATAGAGTCCCTCAGCTGGTGCCAACAACCATGGAGCCTGCTAGCAGGAATGCCCTTCCAGGCCCCGGCCCCTCAGAGGGTCCTCACCACGGATACCTCCCAGTTGGGCCGGGGGCCCACTGTGGTAACCTCTGCATTCCAGGGCCTATGGTCGGCATCAGAGGGCCTCCAGCAGATCAACTTCCTAGAGCTCCGAGCCATTGCTTATGTTCTCTGAGCTTTTCAGCACCACCTGTGGAACCAGTCAATTCTGATTCAGACAGACAACCAGGTGGCGATGTTCTATGTCAACAAGCAAGTGGGCATGGGGTCGTCCCTCCTGTGCTGGGAAGCTGTCTGCCTCTGCACTTCCACCTGCAAGAGTGTAATGCGTCTCAGGGCCATGTACCTCCCCGGCCAGGACAATGCTCTGGCAGACCGACTGAGCTAGGACTCCAGCCTCACAAGTGGTGTCTCTACCTGCGGGTGGCCAACCAACTGTTCTGTCATTGGGGCCTTCCTGTGATGGATCTCTTTACCAGCCTGGCCAATGCCCAGCTACCCCACTTCTGCTCCAGGGCGCTGCGCCGCACCCCTCCCCGGTGGCAGCTTATGCATTTCTCATCTTGTGAATGGAAGGCCTTCTCTATGCCTATCCTCCCACATCACTCATTGCCAAGACTCTCTTCAAAGTCCAGCTCAACCAGGCCACCCTGATCCTCATAGCCCCCCGATGGCCCCGGAAGCCATAAGAACATAAGATATGCCATACTGGGTCAGACCAAGGTCCATCAAGCCCAGTATCCTGTTTCCAACAGTGGCCAATCTAGGTCATATGTACCTAGCAGTTTCCCCAAAAGACACAGGTTCCACAATGTTTGTACTGGGTCAAGCATTGATATCCTGGGACCCTTTTTAATAATGGTTTATGGACCTTTCCTCCAGGAACTTGTCCAAACCTTTTTTAAACCCAGCTACACTAACAGCCTTTACTACATCCTCCGGTAATAAATTCCAGAGTTTGATTACATGTTGAGTGAAAAAAATATTTTCTTTTATTAGTCTTAAATAGTTTACCCTGTAGCTTCATTGCATGTCCCCTAGTCTTTCTGTTTTCTGATAACGTAAACAATTGGTCTACGTTTACCCATTCCACTCCATTTATTAATTTATAGACTTCTATCATATCTCTTCTCAGCCGTGTCTCTTCCAGGTTAAAGAGCCCTAACCTTTTTAGCCTTTCTTCATAGGAGTATCCTTCCATCCCCTTTACCATTTTGGTGGCTCTCCTCTGAACCTTTTCTAATAATGCTATATCCTTTTTAAGATAAAAGATGTTAAATAAGATACGGCGACCAGAATTGCACACAATATTCAAGGTGCGGTCTCACCATGGAATGATATAGAGGCATTATAATATCTTTTGTTTAATTTTCCATCCCTTTCCTTATGATACCTAGCATTCTATTTGCTCTCTTGGCCGCCACTGCACACTGGGCCAAGGGTTTTAACATGTTATCCACAATGACACCTAAATCTTTTTTCCTGGGTGGTGGTTCCTAATGTGGAACCTTGCATCGTGTAACCATAGTTTGGGTTTTTCTTCCCTAGGTGCATAACTTTGCACTTGTCCACATTAAATTTCATCTGCCATTTTATTGCCCAGTCTTCCAATTTATCAAGATCCTCTTGCAAGTTTCCACAATCCTCTTGGATTATAACAACTTTAAATAGTTTTGTGTCATCTGCAAATTTGATAACCTCACTTGTTCCCTTTTCCAGGTCATTTATGAATATGTCAAAAAGTAGCGGACCCAGCACAGATCCCTGGGGTACACCACTATTCACCTTTCTCCATTGGGAAAATTGGCCATTTAGCCCTACCCTCTGTTTTCTATCTTTAAACCAGTTCCTGATCCACAATAGTACACTGCCTCCTATCCCATTACTTTTTAGTTTTGTCAAAAGTCTCTGATGAGGGACCTTGTCAAAGGCTTTCTGAAAGTCCAGATACACTATATCAAGACTCACCTTTGTCCACCTGTTTATTCACACCTTCAAAAAAGCATAACAGATTAGTAAAACAAGATCTTCCTTGTCTAAAGCCATGTTGGCTGTCTCCCATTAGGCCATGACTATTTATTTACATGCTTAGTAATTTTGTTCTTTATAATGGCTTCTACCATTTTTCCCGGTACTGACGTCAGGCTCACCGGTCTGTAATTTCCCGGATCACCCCTGGAGCCCTTTTTATAAATTGGCGTTACACTGGCGATCCTCCAATCTTCAGGTATTACAGATAATTTTAATGAAAGTTCACAGATTACTAATAGCAGGTCTGCAGTCTCATATTTCAGTTCTTCCAACACCCTTGCATGTATACCATCCGGCCCAAGTGATTTGCTACTCTTCAGTTTATCTAATAGTTGTAATACAACTTCCCGATGTATCGATATTTCCTTCAATTCTTCTGCACCTTTAAATACCACTTCAGTCATGGGTAACATCCCTACATCTTCCTCAGTAAAGACCGAAGCAAAGAATTCATTCAGTCTCTCAGCTATCGCCTTGTCGCCTCTTAGTGCCCCTTTAACCCCTCTATCATCTAATGGACCAACTGACACTCTCACTGTTTTTTTGCTACGAATATACTTGAAAAAGTCTTTATTTTGCGTTCTTGCTTCCTCCACATGATTCTCCCTTTGCCTGCCTTATCAATGCCTTGCATTTGACTTGCCAGTGCTTGTGCTGTTTCCAGGTTTTGTCATTTGGCTCTTTTTTCCATTTCCTGAAAGATGCTTTTTTGGCAACAGCCTCTCTGACCTCACCTTTAAACCATGCTGGCAGTTTTTTGGACTTCCTTCCACTTTTCTTAAAGCATGTAATACAGCTGGTCTGGGCTTCCAAGATAGTATTTTTCAACAACACCCAAGCTTGATGTTAGTCTTTAACCTTGCAACTGCTCCTTTTAGTTTTTTTGTAACTATTTTCCTCCTCTTATCATAGTCTCCCTTTCGAAAGTTAAAAGGTAGTACTGTGGATTTCCTTACTATCCCTCCTCCACTAATTAAATCAGTTGCACTAGATGGTTTCACCTGCTTCTCAGCCTGTCTCTGGCAGCCCCAGTACCCCTGGGGAGTGGCCCGGACCTGTTTCCACAGGAGGATGGCTCTCCTGCACTCCAACCTGGGGTCCCTGGCCCTGATGGCCTGGCTGCTGAAAGGGTGGCCCAAGGAGGTGGTAAATCTCCTGTTGGCATCACCCAAGGATTCCACTTGGCAGGCGTATGCTTTCAAGTGGTATCACTTCTTGGTTTGGTGTGTGGAGAGCGGTGCCAACCCCTTCTCCTGTTCAGTCCAACTGGTACTGCAATACCTGCTGCACCTGTCCAATGCTGGTCTGAAGTCTAAATCCATAAGGATTCACCTCAGTGTGCTGTCGGTGCACCATCACCTCATCAAGGTGAGGCCCTATCCACCCAGCCTCTAGTGGCTTGCTTCCAGAGGGGCCTCTTACTCTCTCGACCACCTGTGGCAGCATGGGATCTCAATGAGGTCCCCTCAAAGCTCATTGCTTCACCCTTTGAATCGCTGGCTTCTTGCCACCTCAAATATCTGTCCTGGAAGGTGGTCTTCCTTGTGGCACTTACATCTGCATGCAGGGTCATGGTGGCTCATGCCCCCTACTCCAGGTTCCACAGGAATAGGGTCGTGCTCTGGACACACCCTAAGTTCCTTCCTAAGGTGGTTTCCCCATTCCACCTCAACCAGGAGGTGGTGCTTCCCACCTTTTTTTTTTCCATGACCTATTGCCAACAAGGCAGAGGCTGCTCTCCATATATAGACTGTGCGAGGAATAGCCTAATGGTTAGAGCATTGACTTGGGAACCAAGAGATCAGGGTTCGATTCCCACTAGCACTCCTTGTGGCGTTGGGCAAGTCACTTAACCCTCCATTGCCTCAACTGATTATTTTTTTTTATCAATGTCCCTGTTTAATGTACATTACCAAATTTAAGTTACAATGTAAAACGCTTTGACTGAAATAAATAAAGCGGTATAAAAAAAACCCTGTTAAATAAAAATAAGCGGGCCTTGATGTATTTGGAGCAGATCAAGCCACTTCTTTTATCTGTTTGATATGATATTGTTTTTAAACAAATATTTTTTAGTGGCCAATACCCCTGAAGAAGGTTGTGCCGAAACACGGCCTTCTGGGTTTTGTGGCCCTCAGTGGTTCCCTCAATAAAGGATATTGTGGTTTACAGCTCACTCTGGACTGGTTGCTGGTAGCTTGTGCAAGTGGTGTTTCTTCTTAGTTGGTCCCCTGGTATTGGGGGGTCATTTCTGAAAGGGGAACTTCCAGAGTCCGGTTTGTCCTCCCTGGAATTCGTTTTCCTTTTTACAGCAGTCCTGGTCATTCTGGTATGGAAATTCAGACCCTGTGGCCTCTGGGTGTCCCCAAGCGCAGTCTTGTGAGGGACAGGATGAGAGTGGAAGCCCTGTTTGGTTGCCTATGGCTAATCATACTTTGCGAAGGCCGCCCCTTGGAGATGGGGATCAGCTGGGATCTGTCTGAGATTTGGACTGTGACTTGTATTCAGACGTTTCAGTTCTGGGCTCTGATGTGGATGAAGTACTCTTGCCTTTGGAGGATTGTGAAGGGTCTGGGGTTATCCACCTGTTCCAGAAATAGGAACCGGTGTCATTAGTTGCCAGGTTCTCATCCACCTTAAACTTGGCGGATGCTCCATGCATGGAGTAGGAGCCGAAGGTGCATCCACTTCTGCTTGGAGTGTAGAAATCCACTACTGTCTTCCTGTTCTTAAAGGTGATTGAGGAAATGATTTGGTCGGAGTGGAATTCCCCCGACTCCCTGCCTAAGAGGCTAAGGATGTATAAGATGATGTATGCTGTCCTGGAGGAGGATTGCATTGTGGGCTTTGATATTTCCAAGGTGGATTTGCAGTCATGGTGGTTACCAGAAGGCCCACCAGTCCTGTGGAAGGCGGATTGGCCTTAAAGGATTCTCTAGACCAAAAGGTGGATTTGTTAAAAGAACCAATTCACCGCGGCGGCTGCTGTTCTTCAGTTGGTGGTATATGCAGGCTTGATGTCTTGAATGCTGCTCCAGTGGATTCAATCTCTTCCGCTAGATGATAATACCTTTCTTTTGGAGTCAGCTCCATAGAAACATAGAAACATGATGACAGAAAAAGACCACAAGGCCCATCTAGTCTGTCCTTCCATAACAACTACAACAGTCCACTTTTTACCTTTTAGAGATCCTCTGTGTTGGTCCCATGCTTTTTTGAATTCAGTTACTGTCCTCATCTCTACCACCTCCACTGGGAGACTATTCCACGGATCCACTACTCTTTCCGTAAAGAAATATTTCCGCATATCACTCCTGAATCTATCTCCCTTCACCCTCATCCCATGTCCCCTCGTAGCAGAACTTGCTTTCAATTGAAAGAGGCTCTCTCCCTGAACATTTATGCCACGGAGGTATTTAAACATCTCAATCATAACACCTCTATCCCGCCTTTCCTCTAAGGTGTACATATTAAGATCCTTAAGTCTGTCCTCATATGCTTTATAATGAAGCCCATTAATCATTTTAGTAGCAACCCTCTGCACCGACTCCATCCTGTTCACATCCTTTTGAAGGTGCGGTCTCCAGAATTGCACACCATACTCCAAATGAGGTCGCACCAAAGACTTATACAGAGGCATTATCACCACCTTTTTTCTGCTAGCCATTCCTCTCCGTATGCACCCAAGCATCCTTCTAGCTTTTGCCGTCGCCTTTTCTACCTGTTTAGCTACTTTAAGATCATCAGACACAACCACGCCTAGGTCCCGCTCTTCTTTAGTGGACAAAAGTACTTCACCTCCTATACTGTATTGCTCCCTTGGATTGCTGCAGCCCAAATGCATGACCTTACATTTTTTAACATTAAATCCCAGCTGCCAAATTCTAGACCATTCTTCAAGCTTAGCTAGATCCCTTCATGTTATCTACACCTTCCTGGGTGTCTACTCTATTGCAGATTTTGGTATCATCCGCAAAGAGGCAAACCTTACCCGACAGCCCTTCTGCTATATCACTAACAAAGATGTTAAAAAGAATCGGACCAAGGACAGATCCCTGGGGCACACCACTGGTAACATCCTTCTCCTCAGAGTGAGCTCCATTTACTTGTACTCTTTGTCGCCTCCCACCCAACCAATTTCTAACCCAAGCAGTAACTTTAGGGTCCATCCCTAGGGTGCTCAGTTTGTTTATAAGTCGCCTGTGAGGAACAGTGTCAAAGGCTTTACTGAAATCTAAATACACCACATCTAGGGCTCTCCCTCGGTCCAACTCCCTGGTCACCCAGTCAAAGAAATCAATCAGATTTGTCTGACAAGACCTGCCTCTGGTGAATCCATGCTGCCTCGGATCCTGTAATCCGCCGGACTCCAGAAACCTCACTATTTTCTCTTTCAGCAGCATTTCCAATAATTTACTCACCACTGAAGTTAAACTAACCGGCCTTCCTAACTGATGCCATGTATGACTTGTTATGTTTAGCGGCCAGGGATAGTGCCCTATAAATGGTGACACGGCATTGGATTTGACTCTGACAGTGTGCAGCGGACACATCTTCCAAAGCTCATCTGGCCTTTAAAGGGAAGCTTCCTTCTGGGGCTAATTTGGAGAAACTGGTGAAGGACCTGGGCAAAATGACATCACCTTCCAGAGGACAGGTCCAGGGGGCCTGTGAAGTAGGTAGGAGTCCCTTTCCCATCAGCCTTCTCACGGGCACGCTGGTTAGACTCCTGGTAGTCTCAGGATTCCAATTGCTGCCGGCCTGGAAAGCCCTTCTTGCCCTCTGCTTCCGGACTCTGGGCTCGTTCTTAGTCCTTTTAATTTTTTTTCTTAACAAAAAAAATAAAAAATAAGCAAATAGGAAATTGAACAAAGGCAATAAAGACAAAATATAAATAAATTAAACAAGCCCACATCTAGGGTGGCTACAGCTATATATTACATCAGATAGACAAATCAGGAGGTAAAATATTAGTCACAATCTTGAAGGACTAGAAAGGGGGACTGTTACTTCTGAAGAGAAATCTGCAACTGTGAGTATATACTTCTGGTAATTTTCTAAAAAGAATTCTTTGTATTAAAGCTACTTAATCTGTGAACCCACTGTTTTTTGTTGGATCAGTTAGGGCCTAGTAGCAGCAATTAAAGTTTGAATTTAAAACACAGAGGAGAGCTTTCTGGTTACATTTCATACCCAGCAGAGAGCTTGTAGTTTAAATTTAATAGTCACTCAGGGCCAAGTAACAGCAAAGTACTTTTAGTTTAAATTTAACACACAGAAGAGAGCTTTCTGGTTAAATTTAGTACCCAGCAGAGAGCTTGTAGTTTAAATTTCAGAAGAAGTTAGAGCCTAGCAGCAGCTAAGAGCTATAATTTAAATCAAATCAGAATTTAGCTTACCTCAGCAGCACAAGACAGGGTACTGTGTAGCAGCCCTCTTTTAATAAGTGTTATTTCCCTCCCTCCCCTGGGATAATCGTAGCTTATAGGTACTTACACATCTTAAAAGACAGGAGGTGCTTTCAGGTGAAGCTCATTACCCAAATCAGTCATACACTAAGGACCTGAGATTAATTAAGCTTCAGGTGAACAAGGTATATTAAACGTATTAGGTACAGTTTTATTGGTATAAATACCCATAGCAACCCCTAGTAAGTAAGAACTTAAAGATCTAGACACAAACTTAAAACTAAGATGCAGACAGCAGTCCAGCAGCGGGATGGGGGCTTTCCAGTCTTTTGCATTGAGTGTCACATGTATGATTTTCTCCCAGTTGGTGAGAGGACTTACGTGTGCACTAGGTGCAAGGAGCTCTTTTCTCTCAGGGAACAAGTCCGTTCTCTAGAGGCTAAAGTAGCAGACTTGGAAAACATAAGACAGACAGAGAGGTACATAGACGAGACCTACAGGGATATAGTCCTGAAGTCCCACCTCCAGTCTGGCAGCACCCCTGTTGCCATGGAGGAGAGAGGTCACGTGACAGGAGAGCATCACCCTGGTGTGGCAGGAAGTGATCCTGTAACTAGGACCTGTCCTCCAGGTGATGTAAAACCCTCTCGCACCGAGGAAGTTTCTCCAGGGCCATGTGCCCATGAGGGAAGGGTTAGGACAGCCGTTATAGTTGGTGATTCGATCATTAGGCATGTAGATAGCTGGGTGGCTGGTGGACGTGAGGATAGCCTGGTAACATGCCTGCTTGGTGCGAAGGTAGCAGACCTCACGCGCCACCTAGATAAGGTCTTAGATAGTGCTGGGGAGGAGTCTGCTGTCTTGGTACATGTCGGTACCAATGACATAGGAAAATGTGGTAGGGAGGTTCTGGAGGCAAAATTTAGGCTTTTAGGTAGGAAGTTGAAATCCAGAACTTCCAGGGTAGCATTCTCTGAAATGCTTCTTGTTCCACGCGCAGGACCCAAAAGGCAGGCAGAGCTCCGGAGTCTCAATGCGTGGATGGAGACAATGGTGCAGAGATGAGGGTTTTGGATTTGTTAGGAACTGGGGAACATTCTGGGGAAAGGAGGGGCTCTTCCGAAGGGATGGGCTTCACCTTAACCGGGATGGAACCAGGCTGCTGGCATTAACATTTAAAAAGGAGATAGAGCAGCTTTCAAACTAGATATTAGGGGAAAGCCGACAGTCACCCAAGAGCGGATGGTTCGGAAGAAAGTATCCTTGAAGGATACTACCAAAAGCAGAGAGGTTCCACAAAAGAGTAAAGTAGCCCAAATGCCCTCAAGTATGGAGCAGACAGAGCTTAAAGATCCCAATTTACCCTTGTCTAACAATAGCCAAATTAACATGAATAAAATACATTCTCTAAAATGCTTGTATGCAAATGCTAGAAGTCTAAAGAATAAGATGGGAGAGTTAGAATATATAGCACTAAATGAAAGGTTAGATATGATTGGAATATCAGAGACATGGTGGAAGGAGGACAACCAGTGGGACACTGATACCTGGGTACAAACTATATCGTAATGATAGAGCTGATCAAATTGGTGGAGGGGTTGCGCTCTGTTAGAGAGGGCATTGACTCAGAAAGGATTAAAGTTTTGCAGGAAACAAAATCTGCTGTAGAATCTATATGGATTGAAATTCCATATAAAAGGGGGAAGGTGATGGCAGTGGGGGGGTGTACTATGGAGCACCTGGCCAGAATGACCAAATGGATGATGAAATGCTCAAAGAAATCAAGGAAGCTAACAAAAGTTACAGCGCAGTAATAATAATGGGTGCTTTCAATTACCCCGGTATCGACTGGGTCAGTGTCACGTCAGGACATGCTAGGGAGATAAAGTTCCTAGATGAAATAAATGACTGCTTCTTGGAGCAGCTGGTTCATGAACCGACCAGAGGGAAAGCCATATTAGACCTAGTCTTTAGTGGAACACCAGATCTAGTGCAAGAGATAAGGATGTTGGGGTCACTTGGCAATAGTGATCATAGAATTATCGTCTTTGATTTAATTAGTGGAGGAGGGATAGTAAGGAAATCCACAGTACTACCTTTTAACTTTCGAAAGGGAGACTATGATAAAATGAGGAAAACAGTTAAGAAAAAACTAAAAGGAGCAGTTGCAAAGGTTAAAGACGTACATCAAGCTTGGGTGTTGTTGAAAAATACTATCTTGGAAGCCCAGACCAGCTGTATTCCACGCTTTAAGAAAAGTGGAAGGACGTCCAAAAAACTGCCAGCATGGTTTAAAGGTGAGGTCAGAGAGGCTGTTGCCAAAAAAGCATCTTTCAGGAAATGGATAAAAGAGCCAAACGATGAAACCTGGAAACAGCACAAGCACTGGCAAGTCAAATGCAAGGCATTGATAAGGCAGGCAAAGAGAGAATTTGAGAAGAAGCTTGCTGCGGAAGCAAAAACGCGAAATAAAGACCTTTTCAAGTACATTCGTAGCAAAAAACCTGTGAGAGAGTCAGTTGGCCCATTAGATGATAAAGGGGTTAAAGGAGCACTAAGAGGCGACAAGGCGATAGCGGAGAGACTGAATGAATTCTTTGCTTTGGTCTTTACTGAGGAAGATGTAGGGATGTTACCCATGACTGAAGTGGTATTTAAAGGTGCGGAAGAATTGAAGGAAATATCGATACATTGGGAAGATGTCTTACAACTATTAGATAAACTGAAGAGTAGCAAATCACCTGGGCCGGATGGTATACATCCAAGGGTGTTGAAAGAACTGAAATATGAGATTGCAGAACTGCTATCAGTAATCTGTGAACTATCATTAAAATCATCTCTAATACCTTAAGATTGGAGGATCGCCAATGTAACACCAATTTTTAAAAAGGGTTCCAGGGGTGATCCGGGAAACTACAGACCGGTGAGCCTGACATCAGTACCGGGAAAAATGGTAGAAACCATCATAAAGAATACAATTACTCGGCATGTAGATAGTCACAACCTAATGGGAGACAGCCAACATGGCTTTAGACAAGGAAGATCTTGTCTTACTAATCTGTTATGTTTTTTTGAAGGAGTGAATAAACAGGTGGACAAAGGTGAGTCGGTTGATATTGTGTATCTGGACTTTCAGAAAGCCTTTGACAAGGTCCCTCATCAGAGACTTTTGGCAAAACTAAAGAGTCATGGGATAGGAGGCAGTGTACTATTGTGGATCAGGAACTGGTTAAAAGATAGAAAGCAGAGGGTAGGGCTAAATGGCCAATTTTCCCAATGGAGAAAGGTGAATAGTGGTGTACCCCAGGGATCTGTGCTGGGTCCGCTGCTTTTTGACATATTCATAAATGACCTGGAAAATGGAATAACGAGTGAGGTTATCAAATTTGCAGATGACACAAAACTATTTAAAGTTGTTAAAACCCAAGAGGATTGTGAAAAATTGCAAGAGGATCTTGATAAATTGGAAGACTGAGCATCAAAATGGCAGATGAAATTTAATGTGGACAAGTGCAAGGTTATGCACCTAGGGAAGAACAACCCAAGCTATGGTTACACGATGCAAGGTTCCACATTAGGAACCACCACCCAGGAAAAAGATTTAGGCGTCATTGTGGATACCATGTTAAAACCCTCGGCCCAGTGTGCAGCGGCGGCCAAGAGAGCAAATAGAATGCTAGGTATGATAAGGAAAGGAATGGAAAATAAAACTAAAGATATTATAATGCCTCTGTATCGTTCCATGGTGAGACCGCACCTTGAATATTGTGTGCAATTCTGGTCGCCGTATCTTAAAAAGGATATAGCGATTTTAGAAAAGGTACAGAGAAGAGCCACCAAAATGGTAAAGGGGATGGAAGGATACTCCTATGAAGAAAGGCTAAAAAGGTTAGGGCTCTTTAACCTGGAAAAGAAACGGCTGAGGGGAGATATGATAGAAGTCTATAAATTAATGAATGGAGTGGAACGGGTAAACGTAGATCGATTGTTTACCTTTTCAGAATATAGAAAGACTAGGGGACATGTAATGAAGCTACAGGGTAAACTATTTAAGACTAATAAAAGAAAATATTTTTTCACTCAACGTGTAATCAGCCTCTGGAATTTGTTACCGGAGGATGTAGTAAAGGCTGTTAGTGTAGCTGGGTTTAAAAATGGTTTGGACAAGTTCCTGGAAGAAAGGTCCATAAACCATTATTAAGAAGTGACCGAAGATATCAATGCTTGACCCAATACAAGCATTGTGGAACTTGTGTCTCTTGGGGAAACTGCTAGGTACATATGACCTAGATTGGCCACTGTTGGAAACAGAATACTGGGCTTGATGGACCTTGGTCTGACCCAGTATGGCAAATCTTATGTTCTTATTATAGATATACAGACCAACAAAACCATAACTACTAAGTACAGACTGAACAACCATGCGTGCATTCAAAAAATCTTCCAATTGGGGTACCTAAAAAACAACCACCCATAATTAATTCCCTCAAATGAAACCAGGCACTTACTGTACAAGGAAATTTAAGAAAGAAAGTAGCACCCACAGAAAGAACATGCGGCTTTAAACCCAAAAAAGCCTTGTGTCTTAACTGGGTAGGTCTGGAGACATCTGGGAAAATACTAAATTTTGACCACAAAATAGCTCATTCTTGTTTTGTTAATAAGAACACAATTTTTCGGCTTTATCAAGTACAGAATTAAATGATACCAACAAAGTAGATTGAGTAGGGATCTCATCTTTAGAAGATTCCAAAAAAACTGATAAATCCAAACTATCTATGGATTGAGCCAAAGGCTGCATGTCACCGCTCTCAGAGGAAACCCTGATGCCCCTAGGTAAATATTAGGTATTCTTTACAGATAAAGTAGCATAATCCTGGAACCCCAAGATTTCCTTAAGGTATTTCTGAAATAAAATCAGAGGAGAAAGAAATCTGGTTACAGGAAAATGTGAACATCTAAGATTATTAGACCTAGAGGCATTTTCAAGATTCTCCATTTGGCGGTGAAGTAATAAAAGAAGATGTAGCTCCTTGGACAGTGGATCCCTGCAATTCAAGTTTCTGCAAACGAGATTCAAACACTTCTAGCTGAGAATCATGCTGAGCTAGCTTAAGCACAGATTCTTTGGTAAACGAAGCAAACTGAGAACTAGTACCCCTTAAGGAAACATCCATGCAAGAAACTAAAGACCATATTTCACTTAAGGTAATGTCTTTACTCTGGGTCATAGCAGATGAAGCAGTGGAAACACCCTCTGTGGACTCATCTAAAGGCTGCACCTGTGCAACCCAGGGGAGAGGAACCCTCAACACCGGATCTAAACAAGCACCGGCCGACAAGACCTCAGAATAGAGAGACACTTGAGCTCGTTGAGTCTCCCCACTCTCCACGGAGAGGCTTTCAGAGTTCACAGTTCCATTGTAAGTTTGTGTGGAGACATACAGTAGCAGGAGAACTCGGCGCAGACTCCAAACTTCCAAAGGAGCGTGGAGACTGATCTTCCAGCACCCTGTTGGGTTTAATCACATGACTGTCCATTGGGCCCACAACCTTAACAGTTTTAGGTGGATGAGATGTGCTTACAGACAACACCTTCTTCCACTTTCCCATACCAAGACAGGAAACTCGCCATGCTCCTTCAAGCTCCAAAGGGGCAGAACATGCTGCTTTGGACACGCCCCTTAGGAAACACCCATGGTCGTGTCCTTTGGAGGAAAGTACTGCTTTAAGGGCTCCCAGCTGACAAAGCAGCACCCTGATTGGCTGTCCCGGGTGGCGGCGGTAGCAGAGCTCGCTCCCTCAGACACCGATCACACCAGCGTGGAACACCTCCGATGAAAGGCAGGTAACTGAGCCACCACTTCTTTCCTCAAAGCACCGCTTTAAGGGCCCCCAGCTGACAAAGCGGCACGCTGATTGACTGTCCCGGGTGGCAGTGGTAGCAGAACTCTCTCCCTCTGACACCAATCACACCAGCGTGGAACACCTCCAACGAAAGGGCAGGTAAGGTGAGCTACTTTCTCAGCCCTTTTGTGGAGCATGTGGGCCCAGGGACTCGGTCCACTCCAGGGGAGGTCTCTCCCAGGCTGTGCAATGAATGTTTGGGGCTCCATTCCCTGGTTCCTCTGGTTGGGGGCAGGCTTTGCCTCTTCTTCTTTCAGGAATGGGCCTAGGTCAACAAGGATTGCTGGGTGCTAGATACCATTCATAAGAACATAAGATATGTCATGCTGGGTCAGACCAAGGTCTATCAAGCCCAGTATCCTGTTTCCAACACTGGCCAATTCAGGTCACAAATACCTAGCAGGTTCCTAAAAAGATACACAGGTTCCATAATGCTTGTCCCAGGGCCAGCAGTGGTTTTCCCAGGTCCTCTTTAATAATGGTTTATGGACTTTTCCTTCAGGAACTTGTCCAAACCTTTTTTAAACCCAGCTACACTAACCGCTTTTACTACATCCTCCAGTAATGAATTCCAGAGTTTAATAACGCGTTGAGTGAAAAACATATTTTCTCTTATTAGTCTTAAATGAGCTACATTGTAACTTTATTGCATGTCTCCTAGTCTTTCTGCTTTTTGATGACGTAAACAACCGATCAATGTTTACCAGTTCCACTCCATTCATTAATTTATAGACCTCTATCATATCTCCCTTCAGCCATCTCTTTTTGAGGTTGAAGAGTCCTAACTTTTTTAACCTCTCCTCATAGGGGTATCCTTCCATCTGCTTTACCATTTTGGTGGCTCTTCTCTGTACCCTTTCTCTGCTATATCCTATTTAAGATACAGTGATTCAGTACGGCTATGTCCTGGCATGCAGAGAGTCGTCCCAGACACCTTTGTCATCTCTCCTTGTGGGTCTGCTATCAAAAGGGCTTCTGTATGGATGACCTTGGACAAGTTGCTGCTCCTAGAGGAAGTGATACTCATTCCCCCATACAGTCTGACTAAGGGCAGTTATTCCATCTACTTTGTGGTGCTGAAAATGGATGGATCCTTCTGGCACATTCTGGCCCTCAAAGGTGTCAATGAACACTTGTGCATCCTGTGCAAAACCTTGCGATCTGTGATTCAAGCGGTGTGCTGAGGGGAGTTCCTGGCAACTCTGGATTTGGCCGATGTGTATTTTCATATCTCAATCCAGAAGGGTCAACAAAAGTATCTACGTTTTGCCGTGCTTGGCTCTTACTTTCAGTTCACAGCCCTCCCATTTGAACTCTCCACTGCCCCACAAATGTTCTCTGTCATGGTGGTGGTAGCTTCAATACTGTGGTGCCAAGGGATTTGTGTGCACCCATATCTGGAGTGGAGGAGTAGCCTAGTGGTTAGAGCAACTGTCTCATACCCAGAAGATCAAGGGTTCAATTCCCACTGGCACCCCTTGTGACCTTGGGCAAGTCACTTTACCCTCTATTGCCTTGGAAGAAAAGGCTGGCAATCTACTTCCGGTGATACATTGCCAAGAAAACCCAGAAGTAGCTGGGTCGCTATGAGTGAACACTGACTCGATGGCACTAAAAAAAAAATTAAAAAAAAATCTGGACGACTGGCTCATCCGAGCTCATTTTCCTTCAGAGGCATCTTGGGTAGCTTTTTGGAAAGCCTCGGCTGGGTGATCAATCGGGGAAAAAGAGCCAGTTAATGCCTTCCCAGTCCCTGGAGTTCCTGGGGGCATGTTTCAATACTCAAGTGGGCAGAGTCTTCCTGCCAGAGGAGAAAGTCAAGACTGTTGGATTGCCTGGCTCTGTTCTGTTCACAGCAGGCTTCCAGAGTCCGGGATTATCTTCAGCTCCGCAGACTGATGGCAGCGGCAATTGAGAGAGTGCCATGGGCACATGCTCACATGCAGCCGCTCCAACGATATTTGCTGAATCTGTGATCCTCAAGTTCTCAGGAGTGATGGTGAAGGCCAGCCTGCAGTGGTGGCAGCAGTCCTGTCATTTGAGGAAGGGAGTGCCACTGGAAATTTCTCATGGAGCTTTCTGATGATGGATACAACTCTCTTGTGCTGGGGACCCATTGCTAAGATTGAATGGCCCAGTACCTTTGGAACTGCAAAGAAATGCTGTAGTCCAACTGCCTCAAAGCGAGGGCCATTGGGTTGGCTGTTCTGCGCGTCTGGCCCCTGATCGAGACACAGGCGGTTCAAATGTTTTCAGACAACACCACAGTGGTGGCTTATGCCAATCAGCAAAGCGGCACGAGGAGAGCTGGGGTAGCCCTGGAGATGGTTCTCCTGATTGCCTGGGTGGAGAAGAACCTCCTAGCTTTGTCTATCAGCACATTGTTGGAGTGGACAATGTGGCAGCGGACTTTCTCAGCTGGCACTGTCTGGATCCAGAAGAATGGTAGTTGATTCAGGAGGCATTTCAGTTGATTCTGCGCCGCTGTGTCGCCCTAAGATGGATCTGGTGGTGACCCACTCTAATGTCAAAGTGTGCACTTTGACAGTCGCCGCATGAAGACAATGTCCCAGGGCATCAAGGCACTGGCTAAGCTTTTGCTGCTATATGTTTTCTCCGTGGCCCCTGGTGGGGTATGTGTTTCAGCGTATAGAGCTGCACCTGGGAAGGATTATTCAATTGGTACTGGATTGGCCGAGGAAAAAGTGGTTCGGAGATCTGATGTAGCTCCTACAAGTGCCACCTGTTTGTTTGCCTCCATCTCAAGTCCTATTGCATCAGGGATCGATCATGCTGGAAGACCGGTTCCCTTCTTGCTTATGGCTTGACTCATGAAAGGAAACGGCTAGCATGTAAGGCCTACTGTCCAGCAGTGGTTTTCACTCTGCTCGGAGCCCAGAGGGAGGTCTAGCAACCTTTCATACTTGCGGGTCTGGTGCTTCTTTGAGTGATGGTGTGGCACACGGCAGCTGGCTCCTGAGGCAGCTAAGGTGCCATCTCTGGCTTTTCTGCAGGATGGTCTGGAGAAGGGCTTTTCTCAGCTCCTTGAATGTTCAGGTAGCAAAATAACATAAGATATATCATACTGGGTCAGACCAAGATCTATTAAGCCCAGTATCCTGTTTCCATCAATGGCCAATCCAGGTCACAAGTACCTGGCAGGTTTCCAAAAAGGCACACAGGTTTCACAATGCTGGTTCTGGGGCAAGCATTGGTTTTCCTGGGTCCTCTTTAATAATGTCAAACCTTTTTTAAACCCAGTTAAAATAAACAATACTGGGCAGTCTGGATGGACCATGCTGGTCTTTATCTGCAGTCATTTACTATGTTACTATGTTACCCTAACAGTTTTTACTACATCCTCCGGTAATGAATTCCAGAATTTGATTATGTGTTGAATGAGAAAATATTTTCTCTTATTAGTCTTAAATGGTTACGTTGTAGCTTCATAGCATGTCCCTAGTCTTTCTACTTTTTGATGGCATAAACAACTGATCTACGTTTGCCCATTCCATTCATTAATTTACTTTATAGACCTCTATCATATCTCCCCTCAGACATCTCTTTTTCCAAGTTGAAAAGCCCTAACCTTTTAAGCCTTTCCTTATAGAGGTATCTTTCCATTCCCTTTACCATTTTGGTGATTCTTCTCTACCTTTTCTAATTCTACTATATCCTTTTTAAGATATGGCGACTAGTTGCACACAATATATTTTTTTTCCATTTAACTTTTATTGAATATTTAAATATAATATACAACCATTTCTATATATATAATATACATATTTCCAAATCACCCCTTTTACACATATGTATTATCCCCTTCTGTCTAATACAACATTCTGTTTCCTAAACTTTTCCCCAGCCCCCTCTCCCCTCCCCCCATCTCTTTATCCCATCCTTTAATTGACCAATTGCTTATGTCCCTTATTAACCTACTTATTTATCAGAAACATATACAAGGTTTCACCATTTTGCTACCCAGTCTTGCTTCTTAATGGTACTATTCCTCTCTGTGCCGAGACTGTCCCTTAATCCATATCCATAAACCTACTGAACAGCCCAACGACTAACTCCTTCCTCCCCTCTTCCCCTCTTTCCACTTCTCCATCCAATCAAAGACAGTTTTCCATTGTGACATGATCTTTTCCCCTTTCCCTTTCCTAAGCCCTGTCAGTCTATGCATCAAACACAGGTCTGCGACCCTTTGTATGAAATCCCCGCTCCTTGGTTGGTGTGCCCCTGTCCAGAGTTTTGCAATTTCACTATGTGTTGCCACAATGCAGTGATGCAACACTTCCTTGTCCCTCTCTGGAATATCTTCCTCCAGACAATGCAGCAAGCACACCTCAGGCTTGCTATCCAATCTATATCCTGTCATCTCTTGTATTATATCCAGAACCTCTTCCCAATATTGGCGGATTTTCCCACAATTCCACCACATATGTAGCAAAGTGCCCCTCTCTTGACATCCCCGCCAGCATTTATCCGTCTGTCCCAACCCCTCCCGCCACTTACGTATCGGTGTCCAGTACCACTGGAACAATACTTTATATGCATTCTCTCTTATTTGGGTAGTGATCTAGATGCCTGCTATGGTCTGTATTACTTTGTCCCAAGCCTGCTCCTCCCATTCCAATTCTAACTCTTCCTCCCACTTCATATACTCCAATTTGCCTTCCCCTCCCTCCATTAATACTTTATATATTTTAGACAATGCTCCTTTTTGACCCACTTGCCCTGTGCAAAGGACCTCAAACCATCCCCTGTTGCTCCATAAATCTTGCCATACCTTCTGCTGTTTTAAAAAAATGACTCATCTGAAGATAACTGTACTGATCATGTGTTGATAGTCCGTGTAGGTCCTTCATTCCTTCAAAGTCCCTAACCCTCTCTTTATATACACTACTTGGGAAATATGAGTAATTCCTAACCTCGCCCACCTACGCAATACACTCCCCTCTGGCCCTCGTCCCTCCTCAAAGCACGCGTCCAGTGTCATCCCCTGCATATACCCTTTGTCCTGTATTAATGTCTTCCTATTTTGTTTCCATATATTCAATATATGTTCAATGATGAGATTTTTTCCCCCTGGTCTTGCCTCCCCTCTCCTCCACACTAACCTTTCTAATCCCACCCCCTGTACTGAATCTTCTTCCATTTGAACCCAGTGTTTCTGTTTTCCCCTATGCCACTCATATATCATTTTAAGCTGCACTGCAACATAATACGAGTATTTCCTAAAATTTGGGACCCCCAATCTTCCCTCCTCCCTAGCCCTTTGCAACGTGAACTCTTATTTTGCCATACAAATCTATGAACTACCCTTTGTAACTGCCCTAGTCTTTTTGGAGGTACCAATATTGGCAGCACTTGGAATAGGAATAAAAACCTGGGTAACAGCATCATCTTTACTGTAGCAATGTGTCCAAACCATGATAGATATCCTTGGGCCCATGTATCACATAATATTCAAGGTGCAGTCGCACCATGGAACGATCCAGAGACATAATATCCTTTGTTTTATTCTCTATTCCTTTCCTTATGATTCCTAGCATTCTGTTTGCTTTATTTGCTGCCGCTGCACACTGGGAAGAGTGTTTCAAAAATATTATCCAGGATGATGCCCAGTTGCTTTTTCTGGGTAGTGATTCCTTATGTGGGACCTTGCATCGTGGCACCGTATTTTGGGTTGTTCTCCCCTAACTAAGTGCATAACTTTACACTTGTCCACATTAAATTTTATCTGCCATTTGAATGCCTAGTCTCCCAATTTCTCAAGGTGGTCCTTGCAATTTTTCACAATCCTCTAGTGTTTTAACAACTTTGAACAGGGCCAGCCCCAACCACTGGGCAAACTAGATGGCAATTTTTGGGAGGCATCAAAGTGTAGGGCATTAAGAGTTAAATAATAGATTTTGACAGCCAGTTGTGCAGAATTCCCCCAGTAGTATTAACTATGTTCTGTATTTGGTGGAGGAGTAGTCTAGTGGTTAGAGCACTGGCTTGATAACCTAGAGACCAGCATTCAGTTTCCACTAGCACTCTTTGTGGCCTTGGGGCGAGTCACTTAACCCTCCATTGCCTCAGAAGAAAGACCTGGCAATCTACTTCTGGTCACACTGCCAAGAAACCCAGGAGCTGCTAGGTCACAAGGAGTCCAAACAGTTCTTTGGTCACGTAGAGTGTAAATATCAATATATCATAAAACTCACTCCAATGAAACAGAACTTGTTTCCTGATTTCAAAGACAAAAATGATTGTTTCCAAAAGTGTATTAACATCAATAGTGGAACAGTGTTTTTGTTGGTTGGGTCTGGGCGTCCTCTTTGTTTTGGCATTTTAGTAAATGTTAGCTTGATTTTGAATGTTTGTTTCTTGTCTTTTATAGCATTTTCCCCTGATGCAGCGAGATCACTCGCGAAACGTATGAGAGCTCTATAGTGACGTCGGGGCAGCAGCCTGTCATCAACTCCCGCTATCATCACATTTTAAAGCTAAGTTTTCTTGGGGGTTGATGCGGTTGCTTGTTTATTTTGTTGAAGAATTTCTGTAAATGTGAAGGGTGATGGCAGCAGGTCCTTGATGTTATCGGGCTCAAGTTATATATGGCAGGATCTGGACTCACGTCTCGTTTATATTTGCCATTGCCCATGGAAGCTGAGACCTTGCTGACTACGGTTTTGTTTTCACTGTTCCACTATTGATAATACACTTTTGGAAACAATCATTTTTGTCTTTGAAATCAGGAAACAAGTTCTGTTTCATTGAGGTCACAAGGAGTCAGCATTGACTTGAAGGTACACATTGCTTTGTATTTGGTGAAGGTCTGCCTTTGTTCTATGTGTAAGTGAAGTGAGGTATTCTGCAAGGGCAGGGTTTGGGGAACCTTCAGCCCTCCATCTCTCCCCCTCTGCACTCCACCTGCCCTTAGAAGCTCATGCGAGTTCTCCACTCATTGCCGTTTTTCCCCAGAATTATACGGGGACTGGGGGGTGGGTGAGAGAGGCTCTCCTGCTCATTTTTTTGTGTGACATTTTTGATTTTTCTTTCTCAGGTTTTGAAAATATGTATCTGATCTTTTGGATTCTCTACAGTATAAGAGGACGTAAATTTCTATTTTTCTTTCTTTTGGATGCACTTGGGGTTTCCAGTTTAACATTTGTCTACATCTTTCTATCTTTAATCTGTATTCCCTTTTTCTGTATTTGGTGAACGTGTGAGACCTAGGTGTTGTAGTGGGTAGTTTGAGAGGATCTGCTGAATTTCAGCTTATGTTTTCCCAGTAGAAAGTATATTAGTAGTATAGAGCCTGGTGTAATATTTATATTTGTACATCTTGCTAGGTAGAGTTGTTGCTTGAGAGTCCTGGGAGTTGGTACTATTTTGCAATGGCAGGGTTACCTCACAGGAGCTGAGTGGGTTTTTTTTTAGAGTTGTTACTTCAAGGTGAGGAGTTTGTCATTCAACTGAGAAGCATCTTCACAGCACACGATGATATGAAAGTAAAATGTGCCATGCTGGGTCAGACCGAAGGTCTATCAAGCCCAGCCAACAGACAGGTGTGTTATAACTTGACATTTTTCCCTTTATTTTGTAAATTATAATGTGTATATTGTGGATGATGATTTCTAAACATTAGCATGTGCTGTCTGCTTCAGTTCCCATGTTATTCTATCAGCACAGTGGCAGACAGCATGCAGTACTATATATATTTATATATTCATCAGTTGATTTAATGTTGCAGACTGTTCACCTGAAAATCCGTCGTCAGGTGCATTCTAAAACAGAGTGTAACTAGCATGACTCAAATTCATGTATGCCTAGTTGCCTGCCCATGTTACCGCTGAGCCCCCTCAAAAACTGATGTCTGGCTATGCCACTGGTCCATATTAAATTTCATAGTGACAGTCTGTGGTTGTACACCAGGATTTCCTCCTGAGTCCTGAATCTACAGCTTCCTTCACTCCGACCCACCTGGTGATTGAGCTAGAGCCCTTCTGCAAGGAGATTATGCTATACTGCACTGCCACTGAGCCACAAGGCTACCTCCTCTTACTTTTATATCCCTTCTCAACTTAGTTAACAAATGCAAGGGCAGCTCTTGATTAGGGGGTCACTCACTATGGCTCTTTTCAGACCATGGTAAGGTAGACCCTAAGTCTGGTCACTGGGTGTTTGCCAATGAGTGACGACTGGGGTGCTCACTGGGGACTCTGAATGCTGCCTGATCAGCATCACAGCTATGGTTGGTCTTGGGAGCTCAGCCCTGCTTGGGAATTATTCCCACTTTTTTTTGATGGATTGTCCTTAGAAGCCTTGTGGAACAGAGTCAAAGGCTTCACTAAAATATGAGGGAGAGCCCTGGATGTGATGTACTTAGATTTCAGTGAAGCTATTGGCTCCGTTCTGCACAGGCGACTTGCAAATAAACTGAGCACCCTAGGGAGAGACCCTAAGTGACTGACTAGAATAGAAATTGGTTGAGTGGGAAGTGACAAAGGGTACAGGTAAATGGGCTCTGTCCTTAGTCCGATTTGCTTTAACATTTTGTTAATGATATTGCAGAAGGGCTGGAGGGTAAGATTTGCCTCTTTGCAGATGATACCAAATTCTGCAATAGAGTAGACACCCAGGAAGGTGTATGAGGAGTGATCTAGCTAAGCTTGAAGAATGGTCGGCAACTAAGATTTAACACTAAAATAATGCTTTGTCATGCATATGGGCTGCAAAAATCCAGGTGAGAGGTACAGTATAGAGTGTGAAGTACTTCTGCCCACGAAAGATGAGTGTGACCTGGGGGTGATTGTTTCTGATGATCTTAAGGTGGCTAAACAGGTAGAAAAGGCAATGGTGAAAGCCAGAAGGATGCTTTTGAGTGCACAGGGAGAGAAATGGCTAGCAGGAAGAAGGGGGTGATGGTGATTCTGTATAAGTTTTTTTGGTGAGACCTCATTTGGAGTATTGTATGCAATTCTGGAGACTACACCTTCACAAGGATATAAACAGGATGGAGTCTCTGCAGAGTGTGAGTGGGCCTCCTAAGATATATGGGGACAGACGTAAAGATCTCAATATGTGTACTTTGCAGGAGAGGGGAGATATGATAGACATTTAAATACCTCTGTGGCATAAATGCAAAGGAGGAGAGCTGCTTTCAATTGAAAGAGAACTCTGCAACGAGAGGACATAGGATGAGGGTGAAAGGGGATAGACTCAGGAGTAATATGCAGAAAAGTGTAGTTACTCACCTGTAACAGGTGATCTCTGGGAACAGCCTTTCCAGCTCACCCTCCTCAGTTGAGTTTGTAGCTGAAGCTGAGATAAAAGAAGAGAGAGGAAAGATGACCTACAACTCCTAGAGGAGAAAGGTGGGTTGTGAAGACTAAATTCCTGCTGTTCCCGGAGATCACCTGTTACAGGTGAGTAACTATGCTATCTCCGGGAACAAGCAGGAATGTAGTCTTCAAATATGGGGCTCCCTAGCTAGAAGGTGCCAGAGAGATGACCTCAGAATCAGCTGTGGAGTTTCACAGGTATGTCTAAAGAGGTCATGTATCCTGAGTGGATGTCTGGTATCGAAACCCAGGACAGAGGGTAGGAGTTGCTCTAAGTCTGAAAGAGATGTTGGAGAACAGCTTGGTCAAACATGGCATCCTGGCGTGAGTCCTTGTCTGGGCAGTAGTGAGCAGCAAAAGTATGGATGGAAGATCAAGTTGCTGCTTTGCAGATCTCATCAATAGCTACAGAACGTAGATTTGCCATTGAGGTAGCCATGGCTTGAACATTATGTGCAGTGACATGACCCTCGAGGGAGAGTTCTGCCTTTTCATAAGCAAACTTGATGCAGCTATCCACTTGGAGAGAGTATGCTTAGATACTGGCAACCCAAGGTGACTAGAGTCAAAGGAGATGAATAGCTGAGAAGCTTTCTGGTGCTCTTGAGTCCTCTGAAGATAAAAAAGCTAAGGCACGTTTACAATCCAGAGTATAAGAACATAAAAACATAAGATATGCCATACTGGGTCAGACCAAGGTCCATCAAGCCCAGTATTCTGTTTCCAACAGTGGCCAATCTAGGTCATATGTACCTAGCAGTTTCCCCAAGAGACACAAGTTCCACAATGCTTGTACTGGGTCAAGCATTGATATCTTCGGAGGGTTGCTTCTGCCTTAGATGAGTGCGGTTTAGGGAAAAATTCAGGAAGGTAGACAGACTGATTCAAATGGAAGAGACCACCTTCGGCATGAAGTGAGGGTGAGTCTCTTCCCTACTCTTTAATATCTACATACAGCCTATCCGTGCTATCATCCAATCATTCAACATACTCTACCACATCTGTGCCGATGATGTGTTGCTATACACTCCATTCACCATTGACAAGATGGACTACTCGTCCATAGTTGAATGCTTCAACTCGGTCTCAGACTGGCTCATGACACACAACCTGAAAGTCAACACCAATAAGACTGAGGTCTTATTCATATACAGATACCCCACATTTACCCAACCGCCTTCCCAAAGACTTTGACCTCATAACCAAGCAAGAGGTCTGCTATCTGGGAGTAACAATCGACCAACACCTGTCATGGGAGACCCACACTCAAAATATCTCCAAGACAATCTACTATAAACTAAGAGCCCTCCGGTACTTACGTCCTCTACTTGAGACCTCGGACTTCTGCTCAGTTGCTCAAGCCCCCCTCATCTAGACTACTCCAACATCATCCTTCATGTTATGCCGAAGCACACCCTCCAGCCACTACAGCTCGCCATGAACACAGCTGCCTGCACAATCCTAGCTGCATCCATATATGACCACATCACTCCCATTCTAATTCAGCTTCATTGGCTCCCCATAGCAAGTCGCCTGACCTACAAAGCAATGCTACTCACTTTCAAGGCCCTGCATACAATGTCGGCAACTTTGCTCTCAGAACTGATTCAGAGAATGCCAGAGACTAGAACCAGGAGAACATGCATGGTAAACTCCCTCATGACTCCAACAGTAAGGACCTGCACCCAGCCAACCAAGATCCGTGCCTTTTCTCTATATGCGCCAACCAATGTTCCCTCTAATTTTCTGTAGGCTGTGTGCGCATAAAATATCAGCTGTGTGCAGCTTTTGAAGGAAGGTTAAATTTTTGTGCGCCACATAACGACACTTGGAGTTATATACTTTAAAATTTGACTACACGTCAGAATACAGTATGTACACCACATTGATTTTAATCAAATTAAATGAAAATAGACTATTACTAAATGAAGCGGGAAATTTCTAGTAATTACAATCATAACTTTTAAATTTTAAGACGTCTGCTATTTTCTATCAGAATCAGAGCTGTAATTTTTGTGCGCTCTGTTGTAAAGTATGTGCGCTCGCTCGGCGAGGTGTGTGCGCGCGCACACGCGCACAGCTTAGAGGGAACAGTGGCGCCAACCCAATGGAATGCCCTACCCCCAATGATACGTGCTATCCCGGATCTCACAACCTTTAGGAAGGCATTGAAGACTTCTCTTCCAACTAACGTACAACCAACACCCTAGACTAGCCACACAAATGGAAACAGCCCATCACTGCGAATATGCTCCAGTAATTGTTTATATGTTCCTAATTACAACTCCTGTAATGTAAATATGTCCCTAGTTTGACCTCGGATGTAAACTCTTGTAATGTAAATATGTCCCTAGTTCAATGTTCCCTCTAATTTTCTGTAGGCTGTGTACGCATAAAATATCAGCTGTGTGCAGCTTTTGAAGAAAGGTTAAATTTTTGTGCGCCACATAACAACACTCGGAGTTATATACAGAATACAGTATGTACACCACATTGATTTTAATCAAATTAAATGAAAATAGACGACTACTAAATGAAGTGGGAAATTTCTAGTAATTACAATCATAACTTTTAAATTTTAAGACGTCTGTGGTATTTTCTATCAGAATCAGAGCTGTAATTTTTGTGCGCTCTGTTGTAAAGTATGTGCGCTCGCTTGGCAAGGTGTGTGCGCGCGCACACACGCACAGCTTAGAGGGAACAGTACCCTAGTTATACCTCAGAGGGAAAACTCCTGCAATGTAAATTTGTTCCTAGTTATACCCCAGATGTAAATGCCTGTAATGTAAATGTTACTTAGTTTCACTTCAGATGTAAACCATGTTAGATTGTAAACCATATAATCTAATTACTATGTTATCTGTAAGTGTTATTTGTAACACACATTCATATGTTTCATATAAACTGCACTGATCTGTAATAGCACAGCATATAAAAACAAATAAATAAAATAAATACTTTATCATGGTGGAACTGTGTGTAAGGAGGGTCAGCCATCAAGACCTGGAGCTCACTAATGCACCTTGCTGAAGTGACAGCAATGAGGAAGATGAACTTCCATGTGAGAAACTTAAGTGAGGTAGTGGCTAGAGGTTCAAAGGGCGGCTTGAAAAGCTACCCTAGAACAACATTGAGATCCCATGCCACTGGAGGTGGCTTAATGGGAGGTTGGGTTGAAAGAAGACACCTCATGAAGCGTGCTATGAGTGGCTGAGAAGAGATGGGTTGACCATCTAAGGGCATGTGAGAGACCGCAATTACACTTAGGTGTACTCTTACCGAATTGGTTTTGAGACCAGAAGGAGAGGTGGAGGAGATACTCAAGCAGCACCTCCACTGGAGCTGAGAAGGGATTAAGATTCTTCTGAACACCAGAAAGAAAACCTATGCCACTTGAAAGGGTAGGACTGCCTGGTGGATGGCTTCCTAGAAACTAAGAGGATGTCCCTAACTTCCTGGGGAAGGTTAATGCCTTGGAAGGCTTTGCCTTCAGCAGCCATGCTGTGAGATGGAGAGACTGCTGATTGGGATGGAGCAGTGTCCCCTCCTCCTGAGAGAGATCTGGAGCAGACCCCATATCTATAGGTTGAGCCTGAGACAGACGTAGAAGGAGAGGGTACCACAGTTGACGTGGCCAGCATGGGGGCTATGAGTATCATGAAGGCCCTGTCCCTCTGGGGTTTGAAAAGAGTCTTCGGAATTAGGGGAATGGGAGGGAAGGCATATAGGAAGCCTTGACCCCAGTGGAGGTGAAAAGCATCCACTTGCTGGCTGGTGCAAGAGTCCTGGTTTAGAAGCGAGGGAGCTTGGTATTCTGAGGACTTACGAACAGGTCTATCTCTAGTGTCCCCCAGATCTGAAAAATGTAGGGACTGTCTACATGACCACTTGTGAGGGAGAAAGATTCAACTTAGTCTGTCTGCTAAAGACATTGTGCTTGCCTGGGAGATAAACCGCATGGAGGTGAATGCGATGATCTATGGCAAAGGACCAGAGATATAGCAGAGGGTCCAAGAACCTGTTCTGCCTTGCTTGTTCATGTAGAACATGGCTACTTGATGGTTTGGACTAGGACTCTGCAGCAACGAAGATGGTCTTTGAAGACTTTGAAAGCATTGAGAATGGCCGAGTTCCAACAGATTATGTGGAGTTGTGACTCCTGCTGAGACCAGAGTCCTTGAGTGGAGAGAGATCCGAGATGGGCTCCCCAGCCTAGTCTGGATGCATCCTTTGTCAGGGTACATTGATGTGCTGGCATCTGAAAAGGTGACCCTACAAGGAGATTTTCTGGGGATCTCCACCACTGGAGAGACAAGATCAGAAGGGTAGAGACTGTTGTCTTGTCTCCCAGGCGACCTGATGCTTGAGACCACTGGGATGCCAGTGTCCATTGGGCTGTGCACATGTGTAGATGGGCATATGGAACTATATGCGCCGTTGATGCCATATGACCCAGAAGTTGTAGTATTTCTCGAGCAGTAAGATAGTTCTTGAGGCATGCTTGAGATGCTAACTGAGTCGAGCACAGCAGTGCTGGAGTTAAAATGCTCTTGAGTGCTGAGTATTTCAGAGGGCCCCTATGACCTCTAGAGTTTGAGAGGGGGCGAGTTGGGACTTTGGAAGATTTATGACAAATCCCAAGTATTGTAACACCTGCATGGTGCATGAGAGGGACAGACTGGCCTCCTGAGAGGTGCTTGCCCTTATGAGCCAGTCGTCTAAGTAAGAGAGGACAAATATCCCTAGAGTCCTTAGGAATGTGGCTACTACCGCCATGCATTTTGTGAAGACACTTGGGGCAGAGGCGAGGCTGAAGACAAGACTCTGTATTGATAGTGTCTTTCCCTGGAACATGAAGCTCAGGAATTTTCTGTGCTCTGGATGGATAAGAATGGGAGTTTACGCTTCTTTTAGATCTAGAGAACGGAGCCAATCATGACTCTGGAGATGGGGAAGAAGGGTCCCCAGGGAGATCATCTTGAATTTCTTCCGCAGGAGATGCTTGTTTAGTTCCCTGAGATCCAGAATGGGCCTGTATCTTCCCCCCCCCCCCCCCCATTTTCTTTGGAATAAGAAAGTAGGGAGAATAGATGCCCATTCACTGCTGGAATGTTGGAACCTCCTCTATTGCACCCTGTAGTAGAAGGGAGGTGACCTTGTAGTAAAAGAGCAGTGAGGAGGGGGCTGAGAACGGAACTCTCTTGGTGAAGTTGGGAGTGGGGGGTAGGTAGACTTCGTAAATGAAGTTTGTATCCCTCCGCACTATGGATAATGTCCACTGTAACACCGTCTTAGCAGGCCTTCCAAAATATCAACTCTGGCACCTCCAATTGGTTCAGAACACAGCTGCACGTTTGCTCACTCACTCTTCCGCCCGGGACCACATCACCCCCCCTCCTTTCCCATTTGCACTGGCTCCCTCTCGACTTTTGCTTCCTCTATAAGATTCTTATTCTTACCCATAAAGCACTACACACCGGCTCCCCCCAAATCTGGCTGACTCTATCCATCTGCAGCCTTCTCCCCGTCTCCTACGATCAGCACACGGATACCGTCTTTCTTCCTTCCCCCTCCTCAGCTCACTTGGAATCTACACGTCACTCTGCTTTCTTCTTCCTGGCCCCTGCCCTCGAACTCCCTCCCCCTTACTCTCCGTACTGAACTGTCCTGCTTCAAAAGCTCGCTCAAAACTCACCTCTTTCATCAGGCATTCAACCTCCCTGATCCCTAAGGTTATCTCGCTCCATCAGGCTATTTCTTCTCTCTCCCCTTCCCTGTCTAACTGTCCTTTTCTGTCTCTTCCTATCTCTTCCTATCCCCCTCTTTCCTATCCAAATGGCGTTCTTTTCTTTTTCTAATTGATTTTATTGTACACCGCCCTGACGCATACGCTTGGGCAGTATATCAAGCACTAAATAAAGATAGACTGCTCTTAGGTGATGAGATGCCACCTGTGGACATACGTTTGTTAACTTTATATACCACTAAACGATAACATCAAAGCGGTTTACATAGCATATACAAAAAAAAAAAAGCATGAGGCAGAGGAGAGGAAAGGAAGTTACAATACTGGGTAGGAAAGCAAACCAGCAGAGTCATACAACGAGACAAGGGGGAGGAGAGAGAGAGAGAGGGAGAGTAAGATTACACAGAGGGATCAGGGAGGTCAAAGGCAAGGGCAAACAGGTGGGTTTTGAGACTGTTCTTGAAGGTGGTATGCTGTTGCTCAAGATGGATGGAGGAGGGTAGGGAGTTCCAAAGGGTGGGACCAATGTAGAAGAAAGCAGAAGATCGAGTAGACTGGAGGTGAGCACAAATGGGGGAAGGGAGATGTAGGCGATTGAGATGCAAGGATTGTAAGGAGCGTGCTGGGGTATGAAAGTGAACGAGATCAGCCAAATACTGGGGGGAGCGGGTATAGAGGACACGATGGACCAGTACAAGGATTTTGAAGCGGTTGCGGAATTTGACAGGGAGCCAGTGAAGATGAATAAGTAGGGGCGTGATGTGAAGAGTGGAGAAGAGTGGAAGATGAGACGGGCGGCAGTGTTTTGAATGTGTTGGAGGCGGGAAGTTGCGTGGAAGGGAGACCAGCTAGGACGGAATTACAGAAGTCGATACGGAACAAAACCAGGGATAAGAGAAGGGTAGTAAGTGCCTGAGCGGTAAGGAAGGGCCGGATAGCGTGGATTTGACGGAGGAAGAAAAAATAAGTTTTGGAGGTGTGAGAGATGTGATCTCGAAAAGATAGGTTAAAGTCAAAGAAGACACCCAAGTAGCAAAATGAGGAAACTAGGGGGGGATGGGAGAGCCAGAAAAGGAAGGGGACACCTGGGGGGGAATATTACCACAAGAGAACCAGATGCCAAGGGTTTTTGTGAGGTTAAGGTGCAAACAATGAGTGGGGAGCCAGTTGGCAATGGCTGTGAGGCAGGAGTCTAGAGGGGAGAGATCAGGATGAAGAGGGGAGGTATGGTGCAGGAGAACCAGATCGTCAGCATAGTAGAAAGCAGAGACCCCATGTTGCTGAACCAGTAAAGCAAGAGGTGTGAGGAAGATATTGAAGAGAAGGGGGGCCAAGACTGAGCCTTGAGGGACACCGCAGGGGAGGGGAAAAGGTTCGGAGGAGGATAGAGTGGTAGAAGAGGAAAGAACGGAGTAAGATCTGGAGGAGAGAAAGGAGTGGAACCAGTGAAGGACTGTGCTGCAAAGACCCGCCTCCCGTAGGCGGGCCAGAAGAAGGGAGTGGTCGACGAGATCAAAGGCAGCAGAAAGATCCAAGGAAACTGTCACCGAAAGATCACCATGGCCGTGAGCTGTGTGGAGTTCGTTCATTCAAAAAGCCCAAAAGAACCGTTTCAACACTGTGACCAGGCTGGAAGCCAGACTGGCGGGGGTGGAGGAAGCGAGTAGAGTCGGGATAAGAAGATAATTGAGAGAATACAACCTTTTCCAAGATTTTAGAGAGGAAGGGGGAGGTTGGAGACTGGGCGATAGTGAGCGGGGATAGTGAGGGCTTTTTAAGAATGGGATGAACCAGTGCATGTTTCCAGGATTGAGGAAAAACACCCGTAGAAAGACTAGAGTTGATTATAGCAAGAGAAGGAGGAATGAGAGCTAGGGAGGGGGAGAGCAACCAGGAGGAGGGAATGGGATCCAGGGTGCAAAATGTTTTCTTGGAGGAGGAGATTGTTGCAATGAGTTCGGAAGAAGTGATTGAGTGACAGTCTGCTGGCAATGTGGACAGGGTCGGGATTCTCCAAAGGCAGGACCGCTATGTTCTCTAGAAAGGAGTAAAAAACCTGGAGCAGTTTGGGCCTGCTGAAGTCGCTGAGACTTGGGAGTCTCAGCCTTCTGCTGTTTTGGATGTCCTCCTGAGGAGCATGATGCTGACACTTAACAGCAGAGGTATAAGAAGGATAGTACTACTTCTTTTTATTGAAAATAAGCTTTCTTTGCTGCTTTATTCTTAGCTGGGTTGGCAATAGATCTAGAGAGCCTATTTAGGGAAGTGTTCTCAGACACTAACTGAGAGGCCTTGTCTTGCCAATCCTTGCCAAAGATGTTTTCACCGGTGCAAGGGATGTTACCCAGCTTATGTTGAACCCATTGTTCAAGATCTGATGCTTGAAGCCAAGAAATCCTGCGTGCACCAATTGTAGATGAAGTCCTGTTGATGCATGCAAAGCAATCAAAAGTTGCTCTATTAACAAACTTTGAAACATTCTGAGCATGCTTCACAAGGTTGAGATAATCGACCCTCTTGTCATCGGGGAGAAGAGGAGCCATTAACTCTAAATCTTTAGCCACCTCTCTAAGGAACTCACCCATATCTAGAGTAGCCTAGTGGTTGGGGTAAGGTACTTCAGGCCGGAAGGTCGGGGGTTCAAATCTCACTAGAGGACAGCAACCTTGGACCGGAAGGACTGGGGTTTCTAGTCCCACAGATGCTCCTTGTGGTCTTGGGCAAGCCACTTAACCCTCCATTGCCCATGTTCCCTGTAAGTATGTCTCTCATATCCCTGCGTGTTAAATGTATCCCCCAATTGTGTTGTGACCGCTTTGATTGAAGGATAAGGTGGTATACAAAACTGTCCTAAATAAAATAAATGTAAGAACTAATTCTGGCCGATGGCTGTTGTTTTCAGGCCTCCATGCTAAAAGTGTCGAGGGTTCTCAATTCCCTACCCGGAGGGTGTAAGGAATGTGTCTTCGCTCTTGATCCAACGCATTGCCAATTCCACTACCATGGAATGGTGCAGCAATTATGTCTTTTGAAAGCCAGGGCACTCCGGTATCTGGTACATGGTATTGAGCCATCTAGTATGGGGAGAAATAGTTAGAGGTGTCTCCCACATATGAAGCATGAGGCCGTGAAGTATCCGATGGATAGGGAGCATAGCCGCCTCTTTTGGAGCTGTCGGGTATTGAAGAATTTCTAATTCCTCGGCCCTAGGCTCTTTCTCCTATGTCATTGTTATAGACAGGCTCCTAGCAACATTGCAAATAAAGTATTGAAAAGACATGACCTTTGTTGGGGACATGTGGTGTTGTGGGGATGGAGATGGGTCCTCTGGAAGGGTTCACATGTCTCAAATCGGCCGATACTCATCATCCAATGAATCAGAATCTGAAGACTCGAAGTATCATCAGGCAGGGTGTTCCCACTCCATACAAACTCTGTACCGGTCAAAGCTGGTGCCTGGAATCTGTGTGGTCGGAACCTCGGTACCAGAAACTGATTCGAGGGCCGGCATGGGCGGTAGCATGGAAAGCGGCAAAAATGTGAATGCAGGTTGTATCGGTACCAAAGTTGGTACAGATGCCTGTGGAACTGACTGTAATGGCTTGACTGGAACAGAGGTTGGCAGTAAGGCTGCTAAACTTCAAGGATTCAAGGATAAAGCGGGCTATAAATCCTTTTAAATAAAATAAACTAACTCTGCTTGATGGCAAGGATACATTGATCCATGGAGCTTGCTGATGCTTGTGTATCGGTACCGGAATTGCAGGCCATGATCCCTGAGCCATGTCACTGGGAGCTCTCCAGAGGTGGAGGCCTCGGGAGCATCCTGGGACCCCACTAAGGCTTTGGAGAGAAGGTCCTTCCGCCGGGGTTGTTTGGCTGGTGTGTCCCCCTCCAGGGCAACACCCGAGGCATCTTCATGCTTAGGAGATCTACCCTTGGGGGGACGGCCAGCCTTCAATGAAGACTTAGGTTTCGGTACCTGAGATCCTTGCAAGGAAGATGAAGCTCTCAATGATGTCGATGCTAAAGAGACTGCGTCAGAGGCAAAGAGGATGCCCAGCTTTGCAGTTTTTCTGTAGGCCTCTCTTCGTCATCTTTCTACAGAGAGCACATTCTGATGGCTGTTGATCAGGCCCTAAGCATTTTAGACACCAGTCATGGGTGTCTGTGGCCAAGATGATACCGCCACACTTAGAACACTTCTTAAAACCACTAGATGGTTTTTCCGTTGTATCTGTGACAAAATGGAAGGCCTAGGCCTAAGATGGCATCTGCACCTGAAGAAAAGAAGAAATTCTTTTCTTCACAGATCTTTTTTTTATTTTTAAGAGAAAGAAGAAAGAAAGAAAGAGAACCGACAGAGGTCGGTAGCAGCATCGACAGGAAGGCAGACGTGAACCATAAAAATATGAAAAACAGGAATTGTTCCCTGTCGGCTCTGCGGAAAATGAACTGAGGAGGGAGAGCTGGAAAGGTGGGAAGGCAGCTACGCAGGTGCAGTGGGATGCTCCCAAAAGCTTTCCTATTGGACGCTGGGGAGCGTTCCTGCGTGGGCTCTGTTGGTACCGACGTTACCCCTATGTGAAGACTACATTTCTGCTTGTTCCTGGAGATTATTTCTTTACAGAAAGAGTGGTAGATGCATGGAATAGTCTCCCAGTGGAGGTGGTAGAGACGAAAACAGTATCTGAATTCAAGGAAGAATGTGACAAATCCAGAAGATCTCTAAAGGGAAAGAAGGGACCATAATACAGCAGTTGATATGGAAGGGCAGACTGGATAGACATATGGTCTTTTTCTGCCATCATGTTTGTGTTTCTATGTTTCTTAATATTATGAGCTCTCCCATGTGCTATGTTAAATTCCATTTTGTGTATTTATTTTGCTGTATCACTCTATCTTCCAAGACTGTTTAAAATAGCTTAAATTAATGAAAATAAAAGTATAGATAAAAACACTCCCCCTCATCTCCACTACACCTTTACATCAATTCAGGTGACTAAGGAGGGTAAAAACTGAAAACCCAGCTAAAGACCAACCGATTCTGCTCCATCCTCCAGACTCCACAGCAGAAAATGACGAAACTCATACCAAATACCAAGTATAAGTTTAGATTGGCCATTGATATTTCCAATAGTCAATCCTGTTTCAGAAATGTTGGTTAGCTATTTCAAAGTGTTGGGGCCAGCCTCAAAGAAAGAATCTCTCCTTGTATCGGCATACTGAAAGCCCTTTCTCTTTGGCCTTGCAAACTTTTTCACCTGACTCAAATGCAGAGCTCCTCCAAATGAGTACAATCCTGCCTTTCTCTGCAAGTACTTAGGGCCTTTGCCTTTCAGAGCTCAAAAACTAAGAAACAACCATTTAAACCCAACCCTATGGTAAGTTAATGAAACACTAACAAAAGTGGAGCAGATACCTGCCCACTGCCACGCCCACTTGCATCAGAAGTAATGTCCCCACACCAAATTATAAGAAGCAGTTGAACCATAGTGTCACAAATTGTATTTAGAAAGCTTTGTACCTATGAATAGTTAGTCTTTATTTTAGGTGAGAGCCGCTCCAGGAACACTACCTGGTATTCCACCCATTACCATGCCCCCTTGCCATGTCAGTGTCGAAGACCCCACATTGAATAATAAGAAGCAACTGAACCATACCATCATGAATGTATCTAGAAAGCTTCCTAGCAGTGAATAGTTGGTATGTTCTACACTTTTATTTCTGTTGCAAAAAGGGGGCTTTAGTTGAGATCTGCCTTGGGAATGCTACCAGTTACTCCGCCTGTTATCATGCCCCGTGCAGCATCAGGTAACATCCGCACACTGTATTATAAGAAACAGTTGCACTATGGCAAAGAGCATGATGTGCTGCTTTGGGTGCTCTTTGGGCAAGGCTTGACTCCTTTAAGCCTGGTTTGTTTTGTGTTCTATTTCATAGGTAGCGGAAAGGGTTGGGCCATGACTCCACCAATAATTTTCTCAACCCAGCATCAGCAATAGAGAGCTTGGAGGCAGGGCTGGGGATTGGTTTGTTTGGCCCCTCCAACCAAAAAGGTGTTCCCGCTGCCCCTGTTTTATTTCATATGCTCCTTTTATTGTAAGAATTTTGTGCTAAAGATGTTTGCATGTATCAGGTTATGAGCACAGCAATTCTGGTTATTTATGGAAGAAGGTCTTATTCTGAGGCTGATGCAGCAATGTGCGCTGCAGTTAGTGCAGGCAATAGTGCAGCGTTTGTGCACAATTTTCTGCTCTAGCGTAAGCGCAGAACGTGGCAAGGCATTTAATGCGAGCATAATCAATGTGCTATTGCCTGTGGTGATGGCAGTACATGGTACATTCAAATATATTTAAATGGATGCTAATGAGGCAATTAGCTGTCCAGTGCCGAAGACTGAATTCAATGCTGGGGACTTTAACGCCAGGTCAGAGGAGATAGAAGGGTTCGTCCATAGGTCTGTGGTCCGTGCTAAGGAGGAATTTTATGCCTGTTTATGATCATACAGCCCCCGCAAATTGTTTTCTGGCTTTGCTGAAACAAGTGATAAACCAGCAGGGGAAGTGTGCTGGAATGCTATGCGGTGCATAAGAGCAATATCATTCTGCTCAGAATAACACCGGTATCTACAAGTATCAATATTATTCTAAGCAGAATGATATTGCTCTTAGGCGCTGCACAGTATTCCAGCACATGCGCCTTTTCTGTGCAGGATATAGGTGGTGCTAACGTAGATATCTGCACGTATGTGCCTGGCCTGCTCTCCTTGTTTAGCACAAACCTTTTGTACACAGCTCACTTGCATGCTGTTTGCTTACAGCGTCGCTGTGCAAAACATCTGCTCTAAACTTGTATTAGGCAGCCATGCTGGGATCCAATGCAGGGTTTCTGCACTGAGCCCTCTGTGTGGTAATTTAGGGTCCTTTACACTTGTACAGACGTGGTAACTCTGGATGTTAATTTGAAATTTTGGTTTATTACGTAGTGGATTGTTACATGCTAATTCTTGTCGAGAAAGATAACCATTTGGCTATTTGTGAAACATGGTTAAAGAATGGAGAATTGGCATTCATGGGGTTTAGAATTTGTGGCAGTAAAATAGATGGGGGAGTTACTGTTCTTTACAACTCTTAATACGTTCATTAACCAAGCTGAAATTGTGTACAGCTATGTAAATTGAGGCTTAGCTGGTACACTTTATACACAACCCTCCAATTTATATTTTATTATATTGTCCACCAGATTTGCTCGTAGCATATTGGGATAATTTGTTCTTTAATTTTAGAGCTTGCTACTCAATATTCTTGCATTTAGATTTTTTTGTTACTTTAACACATGTGCACATCATCTTGTAACATCGAGGGATAGATCCCATAGAAATAAGAAATCCCCTATCTGTTTACAATGAGGGGCATTCTGTGCTGGCCATCTCTCCCTTGTATGTCCGATCAGAATCGGGCTGTACAGAGAGAGACACTATTCAGATTGCGCAGGGGCTAGACGTGCCCGCGGGATCAGAATCGGGTCTATGGCCTGGACGTGCAAGCCATAGCCCGATTCTGATCGGTCACATGTCCAGCCCACATACCCGGCTAACTCATCCAGGCTCCTGAATGGAGCCACAGTGCCCATGGCATCCTGTCGGCCCGGATTGGATGTCCAGACCATTAAACTGAGTTCATCATGACCCTGAATATGTTCATTTGGAAACTCACACTGCAGGTCGTACAATAAGCCTAATGTTTGCTGTGGAGCCCGATTCCAAGAGGGACACATCCAGGCCGTCCGGATGTCTCCATGCTAATAGTCCCAATTCTGTACTGAGGGAGCAAAACATTCCTGCAGCATGCAGAATTGGGCCCGAGGGCGGCCCAGCATGCCCCTGCCTGCCTGTGGGGACATCTTCCCTGCAGGCTCCCCTGGCTGCCACGGCTCGGCCCCCCATCTTCCCTGCCACCTGACCCACAGCTAGCCATTCAGGACCTGGATGGGGCAGTGGGGACCCCCTCCCCGGCCCCAGCCCTGGGCGAGAATCCCCAGGCTCGATTGATGGGTCAGTGCTGCTTATTCAACCTTTGAGGTAGAATAAGCAGCATGTCCCCACAAATCTCGCAGGACTTACAGGACCACAATCTGAATCAGCCCTGTACATCCTGCCAGGCTGGCCTGCCCCACCCCGCCCCCTACTGGCTGCCCCCTGCTCAGGATGTGCAGGGAGAGCAGGAGGGGGGAATAGGGTCTGGACAGCTTGCAGGGCTGCACGTCTCGGCCCACAACACACGTTTCTGAATCGGGCCCTTAGTATCTTTAGAATTGAAGATTGCTGACGTCAACACAGTAATGCTACCATGGTCAGATCTCCATTTGCTTGCATTTAATATAGGTGTATCTTATATCATGAGATGTTTGACCTTCTATTGTTTGGTCTAAGGCTATATCATGTTGATATTAATTCATCAGTAGAACATTGAAGAATTTTCCCCTCAAAGTTTGCTGAATGATCCCTAGTAAAACAAGGAATTCAACACTTAATCAAGTTTTTGATAAGCTAGCTCCCCTTTGCTTTTGCAATCATCTAGCTAAGCATAAACATTCCTGGTATCATGGCAGGTTGTATCTTCTTAAATAATAGGTCCAAGGCTGCTCCACCCACTAGGCCTAGGGCAGCAGCTTCTGGTGGGGTTCAACAGAGCAGCTACAGTCAAAGCAAAGCAACGGCAGCCACACAAACTAAGAGTAATTAGTATATGCTTTTATGCTGCAGGAAGAATGGGCAATATGCAAATAGTCCATTTACCCTTCTAGTTGGCTTTTGGCTTTATAAAATCTCCCTTATTACAGCATACATATCTTTACAAAACAAAATTTAATATTTAACAGCATGATGCCGAAATATGCTTTTTTTATAGGATTGTTCTAGGATGGATAGTGTTGAAATAATTGAATTTAATAATCAAAATCTTGGGGTGTAGGGTGGGAGTACTAGGGGGTCTGAAAGCTAACTGTGAGGAGGTACAAAGCTGAAGTTTCACCTAGGGCACCTACTGTAATGCCCTTGTATCAGCCCTGGACAGGCCCTTAGGGCAGAAAGGATTTGGGTGTAAAAATAAGAATGAAAGGAATTCAGCAATTATGTAAGGAGCAACAATGTTAAGCCTTTTTTGCTGTGTTAATACTCTATCACTTTTCTAAGATCCATTCAAGTGATGATAGAGCAAGAACACTTCATTATTTATTTATTTATTTTTCTTATATACCACGCTCTTCGATATCAGTGTGGTTTACATGGAACAAAGGAGAGTTTACAGTGGGGGGGGGTTACACCGTAATTACATAGAACAGGTAACATAACTTGGATAACAGTATTAACTATTTACATCTGAATGGCTAACAGAAAAAGTATTTATGTGAAAGCGTTGACAAGGACAGAGCTTAAGACTGAGCTGAACTTGGATGCATCGCCTGTTGAAGAATTTGCTTGATTATTTCTTTTTTCTAAGATTAAAATAATACAAACTCTGGAAGAACTTGAGTTGGAAAATGGCTTTAAATATGTAAATTTGCAGCCTATATCTTTGGACTAGACGATAGAAGAGGTGGCTAATACTGCCATGAACTTTGGGGCAAGTGATTGGTAGAACATCATAGTCTCAATGTAATTCAGTTATGTCATTTAGTTATAGAAATATTTTATTTTCTGAGAGCTATTACTTCAGTACTGGATCCCTTGTCATCTGTTTGTTAAAAATACTGTGCCCTTGGATTATATCCAATTATGGAAACTATAATTAATGGCAGCTTAGTTGCAGGACAGGTACATATCGTCCTGTGTCAAACTTACTGTTTATCTCTAAGGTGGTAGAAAAGGTAGTACATGAACAACTTGTGAATTTCTAAAATAAGACCAACATGCTGCATCCTAGACAGTTCAAGTTCCAGGCTGGACATAGCAGCAGCACAGTTATTAGCAGATTTCTTGATGAGATTCACAGTGTTCTTGATAGGGGAAGAATAGCTAAGTATCCTTAGACCTGACTTCAGCATTTGCTTTAATAGATCATGATTTATTGTTGAGACATCTTGCTTGAGGTTGGGATTGAGAGTAAGGTTTGGAGCAGTTTACTTCCTACCTTAGTGAAAGAACTTTTTATGGGATCTGAAGGAGCAAAATACTATGATAACTATTCAGGATGTATCTGGAATTGCGGAGTATGTATTATGTAATGTGTTTGTCCACTAGCATTATTGATAGAGTATGCGGGATCAGTGACTATTCTTAAACTGACTGTTCAGCAGGAGGTATGAACTGACCCCCTGAATCCTGATGTTGTGGCAAAATGGCTTATGGAAAATCATTTCATTCCAAACTTAATTTGTCATACACAGCTGTGTGGATAATAGGTAAATCAATTAGGCCTACTATGACACCACCAATATTGGACAATCCTATAAATCTTGTGAATACTCTTACTTTGAATCGTGTTTTTTGAATTATCAACCTTTTTGAAGAGGAAGTTGCTAGGGTTGTAAAAACCTGTTTCCTGCATTAAGATGGATCTGGTCAATCTTGTCTTATTTGACTCGGGAAACAGTGCAGGTACTTTTATGTTTGCAAGTACTGAGTCACTTGCATACAATCTAGAAAAATCCAAATTATGCTAAGTGTGCCATGCCCTAGAGGCATGCCTGGCTCATCTTCTCCTTGATCCAGCATTCTCTGAGCCCCTGTCTAAGATTAAGAGAGAGAACAGGCTTTTGTATTTGAAGGAGCAGCCGTGGATATTTATTATATTGAGTAAAAGTTGGGAAATGCATTCTGGAATCTAGATACAGGGTAGGCCCTAATGGTTTGGAGGAGGATAATCCGGTGACAAAAGCTTGGAGGTGAGGGATAGTAAGCCACTGAGCTGGCGAGCAGGGCTAGACACTGATGGCAGTCAGACTCGGTTACTAATACAGCACCCCTTCAGGCACAGAGTCAGTGCTAAGAAAAGTAGAAATCTCAGTATAGCATGGACTGATTATAAGAAAGCTTTTGATAAAATCATCTGGACTGGATGGTATACATCCAAGAGTGTTGAAAGAACTGAAATACGAGATTGCAAACCTGCTATTACTAATCTGTAGACTATCATTAAAATCATCAGCAATACCTGAAGATTTGAGGATGGCCAATGTAATGCCAATTTTGAAAAGGATTCCAGGTTTGATCTGGGGAAACTACAGACTATAGTGAGCCTGACATCTGTACTGGGCAAAATGGTAGAAACCATTATTAAGAACACAATTTCTGAACATGTAGATAGTCATGGTTTAATGGGAGATGGCCAAAATGGCTTCTTCCAGGGAAGGTCTTGTCTTACTAATCTGTTATATTTTTTTGAAGATATAAATAAACAGACAAAGGTGGGTCAGTCGATGTAGTGTATCTGGATTTTCAGAAAGTCTTTGACAAGGTCCCTTATGAGAGACTCTTGGTGAAATTAAAAAAATAATGGAATAGGATGCAGTCTACAACTGTGGATCAGGAACTGGTTAAAAGATAGAAAGCAAGAGGGTAGGGTTAAATTCCCAATTTTCCCATTGGAGAAAGGTGAATAGTGGAGTACCATAGGGATCTGTGCTGGATCCGTTGCTTTTTAACATATTCATAAATGACCAGGAAATGGTGGTAATGAATGAGGTAATCAAATTTTCAGATGAGACAAAATTATTCAAAGTTGTTAAAACCCAAGAGGATTGTGAAAAATTGCAAGAGGACCTTAATAAATTGGAAGACTGGACATTCAAATGGCAGATTAAATTTAATGTGGACAAGTGCAAAGTTATGCACCTAGGAAAGAGCAACACCCCCCCCCCCCCCCCGGTCACATGATGCAAGGTTCGACATTAGGAACCATCACCCAGGAAAAAGATTTAGGCATCATTGTGGATAACATGTTAACACCCTCGGCCCAGTGTGCAGTGGCAGCCAAGAAAGCAAATAGAATGCTAGGAATCATAAGGAAAGGAATGGAAAATAAAACAAAGGATATTCAAATGCCTCTGTATTGTTCCATGGTGCGACCGCTCCTTGAATATTGTGTGCAATTCTTGTCACTGTATCTTAAAAAGGAATAGCAGAATTAGAAAAGGTACAGAGAAGGGCCACCAAAATGTTAAAGGAGATGGAAGGGATGCCCCTATGTAGAGGGGTTAAAGTTAGGGCTCTTCAAATTCGAAAAGAGGTGGCTGAGGGGGGAGATATGATAGAGGTCTAAATTAATGAATGGAGTGGAACGGGTAAACATTGATTGTTTATACCATCAAAATGTAGAAAGACTAGGACATGCAGTGAAGCTACAGTGTAACCCATATAAGACTAATAAGAGAGAATGTTTTTTTCACTCAACGTGTAATTAAACTTTGGAATTTGTTACCAGAGGAAGTAGTAAAAGCTGTTAGTGTAGCTGGGTTTAAAAAAGGTTTGGACAAGTTCCTGGAGGAAAGGTCCATAAACCATTATTAAAGGAGACCTGGGAAATTCACTGCTTGTCCCAATGCAAGCATTGTGGAACCTGTGTCTTCTGGAGAAACTGCTAGGTATTTGTGACCTAGATTGGCCACTGTTGGAAACAGGATACTGGACTTGATGGACCTTGGTCTGAGCCAGTATGGAATATCTTATGTTCTTATGACAGTGTCCCAGGTCCTTGGATAATAAATTGCCTTGAAATGTATAAAATAAATCCTGGTTTGATAGAGTACATTAAGTTCACCATGGCAATGTGGCAAATCACACTCTTTTTGAAGCATGACTATGCTCATTTCTAACATCAAGGTCCAGTGAAAAATATTTCATGGAGATTGCCTGTTGCCACATCTGTTTTGTATGGCATTCAATCCAATGAGTACTTTCATCAACTCTTTGGGATACAAATTTAAAGGCACGTTTTACAATGGATGTCCAAGTGCAATCTGGAATGTCAGTTAGAATGTCTGGGGGGTGGGAGGGGGGAAAGCAAGCACATGCCAGTTCAGACACAATTTCAGAAACGTAGATGTGCCAGATATGGACATCCTATAGAGATGTCTACATAGACATCCTCAGCAGAACATCTCAGAACATAGATATCTAATAGCATAATTGTTAAAGTAGGGGGTTAGGAGTAGGATGGCCAGGGTTCAAATCCTAATGTGGGCCTTTGTGATCTTAGGCTAGTCACTTAATTCTCCATCTTCTCTGCATCCTTTGGAAGTTTTAATATCACAACAAGCACTTTGCTGTGCCTGGAGCAGTTCTAAATGTGGATGTATCTGCAGATGTCCCTAATGTTCCTGTTCATTGCACCTCCCCAGACATGCCTCCACCATGCCTGCTGCCTAATTGGATATCCCCACACCGGAGATGCCTCTAAACATCATTTGCAAAATGGCTCCGGAGATGTCTCCAAGATTTTGAGGTCCACAGGCATGTCTTCAGGCATTCAAATCCCAACTAACATTTTTAAAATAAACCCCTTAGCCTGAATCCTAAATAAGATAACAACCCAGAGGTAATATCCCTTTTACTATTTATAGACAACCTGAAGCTTTACAGTGCCAGCGACCAACAATTAGCAGAGCAACTCTGTGTCGTGGAAAGCTTTTCTGATGACAGGATGACTTTTGACCTTGACAAATATGCTAAGGCAACTTTCTTTAGAGGAAAATTTAAGCAGGATGGAAAATCTCTCCCTGGCTGAGGGCAAGGAACTTAAACAGGATGGCGTACAGAAATATCTGGAATAGATGAAGGAATGACACACAAGCAGAAATTACTGAGGAAGGATCAGTAAAGAATATTACAGGAGATTAAAATAGTTATTGAAAAGTGCTTTAACATCATGGACTAAGATACAAGTCATCAATCAGCTGGCAATTCCTGTACTTTGGCATTATAGACTGGCCTCTTAAAAACTGGATGTGTGAACAAGAAAACGCCTCCAAGCCCATGAGGTAATTTACAAAAGTCAGTGTATGCCAAGGCTGTACACCCCTAGAGCAGAAGGAGGGCTAGACCTCATAGAGAGTGATTACAAATACAGAGTTACTATCATTTGTCTCTACACCTATCTAACAGCATAATTGGATCCAGATATGCAAAAAGTGCTGAAATATGAAAGTAAACATCCAGAATCTGTCTCCAACATAAAACTTGGACAAGCATTCAGACAACTCTAAGAAGTGAGTGAGAATCCACAACCACACATAGGGAAGGAAGCAACAGAATTTTCAAAACAAGAGACAAAACTCTTAAACATAGAAACATGGCAGAAAAAGACCATACAGCCTATCTAGTCTGCCCTTACATACCAACTACTATGTTGTTGTTAAGTGCTGTCAAGTCTGTGTGGACTCATGGTGACCCTCTGGATAGTTGTCCTAAATTGTGTTCGGTCTTCAGTCAGGCAGCTCATTGTTGACAGACTGGCACCCGTAGCTGCTGTTATTGTATCAATCCATCTCATTGCTGGCCTTCCTCTTTTGCTACTACTATAGTACCTATTTTTTCCTTTAGAGATCTTTTGTGCTTGCCCATGCTTTCTTGAATTCAGATAGTCTCTTGTCTCTACCACCTCCACTGGGAAGACTATTCCATGCATCTACCACTCTTTCCATAAAGAGAGATTTCTGCATATGACTCCTAAGTATATTTCCTTTCACATTCATCCTATGCCCCCTCATTGCAGAACTTTCTTTCAATTGAAAGAGGCTCTGGTGTGTATTTGTCACTGAGGTGTTTAAATGTCTCTATCAGATCTCCTTTCTCCCACATTTCTTCTAAAGCATGCATATAGAGATCTTTAAGTCTGTCCCCATATGCCTTGTGACAAAGCCCACAGACCATTTTGATTGCCACCCTCTGTACAGACTCTATCCTGTTTATATCCTTTTGAAGATGCAGTCTCCAGAATTGCACACAATACTCCAGATGAGATCTCACCAAAGACTTATACAGAAGTACTATCACCTCCTCCTTCCTGCTGGCCATTCCTGTCGCTGTGCACCCTAGTATCCTTCTGGCTTTCACCATTGCCTTTTCTACCTTTTTAGCCACCTTAAGATTATCAGAAACAGAGGTTACATTCTTCTTTTGTGGACAGAAGTACTTTGCCCCCTATACTATACTACTCCCTTAGATTTTTGTAGCCCAAATGCATAACTCTGCATTTTTTAGCGTTAAATTGCAGTTGCCAAATTCTCAACCATTCTTCAAGCTTTACTAGATCTGCAAACGAGGAAAAATAAGTGGCAAATACACAATACAGTGGGAAAATTAGTGTTACTCCAGGAACCCTTTGTCGATCATGAACAAACACATGAATGGTTAAGGAGAGGTGAATTGAAACATAAGAATGAGAGATTGATAACTGCTGTCCAGGACAGCAGATTACGGATGAGATGGTTTACAGCGAACATTGAAAAAAATGGTAAAACAGACATGTCGATTCTGTAAGAAAAAGCTGGAAACAGTGACTCACTTCACAGCTGGCTGTGAAATTCTGATGGCAGAAAATTCCTATACAGAAAGGCACAATAAAGTAGCATGCCTGATCCATTGGAAACTGTAAATGCTACAGCATCACTGCCTGAGAAGCATTTGAATCATGACCCTCAGAGAATTACAGAGAATGAAAATAATATAATCACCTGGGATACTTCCATTCTGACCAATAAAAAGCTGGCTGCAAAGAAGTCTGACATAGTGGTAAAGGAGAACACCAGAACAGCATTGATGAGGTATCGGGCCAAATTCACTATTCGGGGAATTGAGTTGAGAGGGAGAACATCTTTAAATATCAAGAAACACAGTCAGAGACCACGAAAATATGGCAGAAAGATACCAAGGTATTTACCATCGTGTTGGATGCCATAAGCTTAATTAAGAAGAATTTCCAAGCAGACCTTGATAAATTACCCTTACATTTTACATCTCATGAACTCCAGAAGGAGGCTCTCTTTGGCATGATGCAAGTGCTATGCCGAGCATTAACAGTAAATATGAGAGGTTGCGATCACACTCCACATACTCTGCCTTAGAAAGGAGGTTTATGACTGTCATGGTATATTTATTTATTTTATTTAATGGTATTTCTATCCCACCTTTTCCTTTAATCAAGGCGGTTACACAGCAAACAATCAATTGAATTGTATTTGGGTTCAAGGTGTGCATAAATGTACAGTGGTGTGTGTGTGTGTGTGTGTGGGCATGATGATTAGAGTGTGCTATTTACATCATGAGCTTTATGCAGAGGTTGTGCAAAGAGCGTGCGGGGAAGTTGTTAGTCCATGGTTGAGGTCTCGAAATGTGTTTGGGCCGTAGTGCTCCAGGAATAGTAGAGTCTTTAGTAGTTTCCTAAAGTCTTTGGTGTCTTCTGTGGCTCGCAGTTCATCCGGGAGGGCATTCCACATTCCAGGTGCTGCCATTGACAGCGCTCTTCGTGCGGTGGACTTGCATGTCTTTGTGTAGTCTTTTGGTGTGTTGATTGTATCTGCTGTGGCTCTTCTTCTGGGTCTTGTGCTGGCATCCGGTTGTATGAGGGGTATGAGGCTGAGTGCGGAGTTCTTGTGTTTGATCCTGAATATGTTTAGGATTGTCTTGTATCTGATTCGTGAGCTGATTGGGAGCCAGTGCAGTTCTTTTAGTACGGGGGTGATGTGGTCTTGTTTGGATGCACCGGCTATTATTCGTGCTGCCGTGTTTTGGGCCATTTGTAGTGGTCTGAGCGATTGTTTTGACATGCCAGTATAGATTGGGTTGCAGAAGTCAAGTATGGGGGTGGTTAGAGCTTGACAGACTGTGCGGAAGTGTTAGTGTGTGAGGAGTGGTTTGAGGCGTCTAACTATTCTCATTTTGAAGTAAGTGTTTTTGGTGGTTCTGCTGATGTGTGATTGGAAGTTTAGCCCTCTATCGAGTGTTACTCCGAGATATTTCACCTTATCTTTTAACGGTATGGTTGCGTTGTTGACTTTGATGGAGGGTGGCGGGCTGAAGCTGTTTCGTGTGATAAGTGCTTCTGTCTTGTTGTAATTTATGGTCAGGTTGTTGTCGTGCAGCCAGGTGGACATGTTGTTGAGGCAGTCTGTTATACCTGTGTAGTCTGGGTTGTCGAGGTTGACTGGGTTGTAGATCATGTCATCTGCGTATATTGTGTAGTGAATCTTGTGCTCTTTCATGATGTTGCAGATCGGCTGTATGTAGAGGTTGAATAGTAGAGCTGATAGGGCGGAGCCTTGTGGTACTCCTTGCTTGATCTTTGCAGGTTGAGATGTGTTGGGACCGAGCTTGACCTGGAAATGTCGGTCAGGTAGGAGTTTAACCATCTTAAGGTGGTGCCGTTTATTCCGATGTTCTGTAGTCTGGTTAGGAGGATTTTGTGGTCGTCTGTGTCAAAGGCAGCTGATATGTCAAGATCATTAGTGTTCCTTTTTTGTGGTTGTCTATGGTTGGAATATGTCGTTGAGTAGGTATAGTAGTAGGGTTTCGACTCTGTGGTTTGGTCGGAAGCAGTGTTGGTGTAAGTCTAGCAGTGCATGAGTGTCGACATGGTCTTGGAGTTGGTGTTGTACTGCTTTTTCTATGATCTTCGCCATTAGTGGTATGCTGGAGATTGGCCGGTAGGTTGCTGGGTTGCTTTTGTCTAATGTGGATTTTTTCGGGATTGGTCGTATGGTAGCTAGCTTCAGTTGGTCGGGCATTATGCCTTGTGTGAGGGAGTTGTGTACTATGTTGTGTATGGTGTTTATGTAGCTGTCCTTTGATGCCTTGATCCAGGTTACCGGGCATGGGTCTATTGGCGCAGCGCTTGTGTTGAGCGCAGTGATGATGTCTGTTTTGTGGATAGTGTGTGGAATTTCTCCCAAGTTGTGGTGGTTCTGGTATGGTTGGCCGTTCTGTTTGTGGGCTGTTGCGGCCTAGCTTCTAGTTTCTCTTGAAGGTGATCTGAGAAGACTTGTGGGTCGATCTGCACGTCTTTTTCGGGATTGGGTTCATTTGTTAGGTTTTTTACTATCTCAAATAGTTCTCTTGGTTTGTTGTAGGCTTTTAGTATGATGTTTGTGTGGTGCTCCTTTTTGTTTCATTGATGAGTTGTATTTCTTTTGTTTTGTCATGTATAATGCCTGTGTGGAGGGAGATTTGGTGCATCTCCAGCAGCGCTCTAGCTTTCTTAGCTGTCTCTTTGCGTTGCGTATGTCTTTTGAGTATCATGGGGTGTGCTGTCTTCTGAGATTGGGTGTTTTCCTTGCTTGGAGTTCTTTGGCTTTTGCTGCATTGTAGATGAGTGTTCCATTTTTGTATTTGCTCGTCCAGGTCTTCGGTTTCAAAGTCCAGGTGGGGTAGTGTGTCCTGAAGGAATTTGTCCTTGTCGAAGCTTTTGAATCTTCTTTGTACTGGAGGTGTGTCGATTGTCTTGTCTCTTTCTCCTTGAGATATGACTTTTATTTTAATTTTGTAGTGGTCCGACCATGGGACTGGGGTGACTATGGGTGTTGAGATTCCTCCTCTGTTGTAGAGGTAGTTGGGGGCAAATATGAGGTCTGGAGATGAACCGTGTCTGGGTGTTGGGGTATTGATCAGCTGAGTGTATTGTAGGGAGTCCATGGCTTGTAGGAAGGTCTCTTTGTCTTTGTTAGTTGCCAAGCTGAGGTTGAAGTCTCCCATTAGAAGTAGGGGCTTGTGACTTGTGTTGACTGCGCAGACAGTCTCTAGGGTGGAGGCTAGCTCTTCTGTTGGAGCGTGTGGAGCTCTGTAAATGAGACATATGGCCATCTGTTTGTTTTCTACCATGATTGTGTTGCATAGGTCTGAGTTAGGGGAGTTTTGGGTTTTGAGCTTTAGGGTGTTCTTTGCAATGATTAGTACTCCGCCCCCTCTCTTTGTGTGCGTGGGCTGTTGAATGCTGTGTATGTGGGGGGGGGGGGACTAATTGATTGAGTACGATGTCAGTAGGTGTGAGCCATGTTTCAGTGATACATAAGATGTCAGGTTGTTGCTTGTCTATGTGGTCTTTGATTGTGTTTATCTAGTTCCTTATGGATCTGGTGTTGATTAGCTCTATGGAGGTGGTGCCGTGGCAGAGTGGTGGGGGATAAGGTGGGTTAGGAGGAGGTATACCGGCAGGTATATTATCGTGGCCATGCTGTGTTTGTGTGTGCTTACTTGGCTGACGCTCTGTTGCTTCTTCGCTGATCTGGTCTTTTCTTGGCGTTTCTGCTGGCGAGCTTCTGCTTGTCGTTTTTCGATGTGTTGTGCTGTGTCCGCTCCTGTGGCCGCGCCTAAGGGCCCTCTGGCGAGGCCCTCAGGCGCGAACCTGCCCTCTCAGGGCGCTGCCTTTAAGCCCCTCTCTGCCGCTGGGCTGTTGCTCCCACTGCCCCGATTGGGCAGGAGCTTCCAAGCAGGAGGATTTCCCGCTTGGGTGCTCTACCCCGATCGGGGGAGCTGCGGAGGACTGCGGGTGTTGTGGCTGCAGCGGCTCAGGTCTGTGTCGGGGCGCTGCTTTTAAGCCCCTCTCTGTTGCTGGGCTGTTGCTACCACTGCCCCGATTGGGCAGGAGCTTCCAAGCGGGAGGATTTCCCGCTTGGGCACTCTACCCTGATCGGGTGAGCTGCGGAGGACTGCGGGTGTTGTGGCTGCGGCGGCTCAGGTCTGTGTCGGGGCGCTGCTTTTAAGCCCCTCTCTGCTGCTGGGCTGTTGCTCCCACTGCCCCGATTGGGCAGGAGCTTCCAAGCGGGAGGATTTCCCACTTGGGCGCTCTACCCCGATCGGGGGAGCTGCGGAGGACTGTGGGTGTTGTGACTGCGGCGGTATATGCAAAACCAGTCCATTTGGAGAAATTTCCCAAGGAGCTGTTGCCCCACTTGCCAGTCCCTATGTCTACCCCTGCAAATATCTAATTTAATACATGATTTCTGAATTGGATTGTGATTGGATAGAAATATATATAGTCTCTTCCTGATTATCCTTCAATGTGGACTGCATGTTATACGCTGATGATGTCCTGCTGTACATACCCTTCTCTACGGAACATCTAGACCTCTCTCCACTGACGAGCTGTTTCAACGCAGTTTCTGACTGGCTTTTCTCCCAAAACCTCCGAATACAGCATAAGAAAACGGAAGTACTCTTCATTACGAGGAACCCTAACTTCACACCACCACAATTCCTTAAAGTAAAAGATGCAGAATTACATTCTAAACCATCAATACGCTACCTCGGAGTCACCTTAGATCAACGCCTGGACATGAAAGCCCACATAGCGAATACAGTCAGGGCAGTATACTATAAGATCCGATCACTTAGGCATCTACGATCCATGCTTGAACCGAATGACTTCAGGACTATATACCAGGCGTTGATCATACCTCATTTTGACTACGCCAATGCCATCCTTCAAGGCCTGCCCTTATCCACCTTACACCCTCTGCAGCTCGCCATGAACGCTGCAGCAAGGGTCATCCACGGAGCCTCCAGAAGTGACCACGTTACACCTCTGCTGATACAACTACATTGGCTACCTATCCAGGCTAGAATAGTGTTCAAGACTCTGTTACTCACTTTTAAAGCTCTTCACAAGCTCTCCCGGAATCAGTAACTGCCTCATCCACATCACATCTCCTAACAGAGCGAGGAGATCCGCAGCGACAAACACCCTAAAAGTACCGAAAGCATTAACAGTTTGCACAGCATCTACAGCCAATAGGGCGTTTAGCATCAGCGCACCAAGATGCTGGAACGCATTACCTCCAGATATCCGGGCTATTGAAAGCCTCACACAATTCAGGAAAGCCCTCAAATACCATCTTTTCAATAAGTATCTCATAGAACCAACTCACTGAGATAGAGAGCCAATCCGCTAAGGAAATATATGGTTTCCCAACAACATGCCATGAAAGTTTCTCTAACCCTAGTGGTTCATTTGTATCTACTGAATCCCTAACATATGACTCTATGTATCAATATTTGTAAATAGTTTACCATTGTTATCCAAGATTATGTAGCAAATGTTGTAAATAGTTACCCCTGTTATCCAAGTTTCTTACCCTGTTATCTGTAAACTCATACATGTTATCTGTAAACTCATACATGTTATCTGTAAACTCATACATGTTATCTGTACTGAGCATTTTTGTTCCATGTAAACCGCGCTGATGCTGAATAGTGCGGTATAGAAGAGACCGTAAATAAATAATAAATAAATAAATAAATATTATGCTTTTTATATATAATGTGTGAACTCGCTGTGTGATTTTGTTTGCTGTATAAAGTAACTATGTTCTGGCAGCAATGTTTGATCCACTTTTGTTTAAGTAATGATTAAATATCGGGAATTTACTTATGCTTAAAGGCCCTTAAGCCTCCACCCATTTACTTATGCTATCATGTTCAACTGGGCAAAAGGTAATATCATAGAATGTCTTTTTCCAGATTAAAAGTATCATAATCTCTATGAACTCCCAGAGCCAGACTACACTTTCTCAGGTGCTGGCTGGAGAGACTGCTGATCTTGCTGGAGATAGCTACAGGACTTAAATCCAGGGGCTGAGGATAATGGAAAATCAAATTGCTTACAGAAGAGAGATTCTGGGAAGTATGGAACCTGCCCCTCATCCTGGTTAGTGTTCGCTGTTAGATTGACGTTAACATGATCCACTCATTTACTGAGGAAAAATCCAGTGTCACCTTGATCAATTTGAACTGAGAGGTTCCATCTTATATGTGCCATAGCAAATATAAACTTAAAAGTACTGACACTGTACAGTATCTTCAGAATATCAGCCTTCCTTTTTTCTTGTGTGCATTATTTTTCTTCTGATCTGACTCCTAGTTCTCCTTTTCTTTCCTAAGATATTTGATATTTTTATACTTTCTAGGAATTGGTAGTGTTTTTAATATAACTGTATGCTGTTTGTTTTACATTTGAAGTTTGTTTGTGGTGGAGGTGATCATTTGGAGGGATGGATGCTGTGAGTGGAAATGGGTAGTAGGGAGGATGGCTGGTATGCAGGTGGATATGAAGAGAGTGTGTAGTATGGAGGTGAATACTAGAAGAGATGGATATTATAGAAGTGGGTATTAGGTAAAAGTAGTGTGGAGTTGGATTATAGGAGGAGCCATATTATGGAGGTGTTAGAGACACATGGAGGACGATTCTACAAAGTGCATGCCCAGCCGGCAGAAACGTCTAAAATGAAAGTGTGCATGTAATTTACCTGATTCTGAAACTGCAGAGGTAGACGCACCCGCAGTTCCGTAATCAGGGAGATATATGTTCCTGGTGCAGCATGAACAACACATCAGGGGTATACTAGGACATGGATAAATGCAGCAAACGGCATGTACGTCCCCATGATTGCAGTATTCCAAAAAGATAGACGTGTGCGATGTTGCCTGTCTCCGTGCAGCTATGCCTCTGCAAGCAAAATGAACATCTTCAAAGCTGATTCTCACACTGACAGTGTAGTGCTCATGCAAACAAAACAGTAAAAGGGCAAGTGGAAAGGGAAATGGTTGTCTTGACAGACCCGCAGCAAAACAGACATGGTAGTCATTTGTTCAATGGCCCTTGCTGAAAACAGTATGAGGAATGGCCCAGAGAAAACTGAAATCGGTCTGTACAGCTATATGGCAAAACACATCCCTAGGATACCATCAGGATGCTAACATGCAACAGTGCAACCATCAGAAACACATGCCCAAAAGCACCATCCTCTGTCCTGATAAATGAGCACTATGTTTGAGACCTCTGATGATGCAGATGGACCTAATGTATATAACAAATGCACTTCAACATGCCCCCACTCCGAGGCTACCCCACCATTCACAGGGACATGATGGGCACCTAGTAATGCTGCAGTCAGCCCTATGGTCCAGATACTGACCAGGCATATATGTCCCCCTTGAGTTGAGTATCAGAACACCAGGGCCTCTCCTGCAGCCTTCATACATCCGATATGTGTGCGCGCATACTCACTCTCTCTCTCTCTCTCTCGCTTTCAGTCACAGATAACATACCTCTACCACAACCATGCCCAGCACCTACTGTATATACAATTGCTGTTACTGCATAATTGTATGGGGTCTCCAGACTACACATCTGATCTGCATTGCTCAGCCAACTACATACCATCCCTACAGCTATGTTCCCACTTTTCCAAAACATTTATTGGGGAGATCTTGCATGCCAGAATACCAACTACATTTCTGTTGAGGTGGTGTTTACAGTTACTTTAGCATACAAATGTGTCTCACCTGTGCATTCTATTTATTTCCACTGCATCTTTTGCTCTCCCAGACAGCAGACGCACCAGGTCACTACAGACTTATCATAGCCATTCATCTCTATGGGACACATTGGAGTTCGGAGTGAGATTTTTTTTCTAAATCCTGCCCTTATTCCACATTTCAGCAGGTATAACATGAACATATGGGTGATATGCTGGGGATGTACACAGACCTTTCCTGGATACCCTTTATCTCCATACCTGACCACACCCCTATTCTGCCCCTTCCCGCCCATGTCCCAAGATCTCTGTTTTACTGCCGTGTATGTGCAGGGCTGCCAGGTGTCAGAATACGGGTCTAGATATTTTTGAATGAAACGTGTATCCCACATGTACACAGGACCTATTTGTGTTTTAGAATGACCTTCATAGTGACAGGAGCAATGAAACAGGTGGAGCCTGATTGTGAAAGAGGCACATCTGGGCTCCGTGCATGTCTCCAGATAGGATGTGCATGCAGAAGCCCAATTCTACAACCCTGTGTAAACACGTACATGGGGTTGTAGAAGTGGTGGATGGCCATGCCCAGTGAAGCATGTCTAACTGGCGGCCTATCGGCCTGACTTGTGCCATGCACACGTGTAAGCTGTGCAGACACTGCTCAGCCACCCCGTGCACCTGTAACCTGAAAACGTCCCCACCCCCATGTCCTACAGACCATATGCAACTGGATCCAGGAAGAAGGCCCCCCCTAACATAACGTACACATCAACATGGCTACCAGGCATCCCAACTCCAGCAAGGCAGAGGTGAGGCTGCTAGTGACCATGGTCATCGAGCATGAGGAGACTCTCCTTCCCAATGGGCAGAGGTGGCCAGCCCAAACAGCAGCATGCAGGGGCTGAAAACATATCAGGACCACCCTCGCCCAGTAAGTACATCACAACACAGACAAATCTAGAAGTAGAAAGAAGTGGGCAGGCTGGTTAAAGACTTACATCAATCTTGGGTGGTGAAAAATATTATCTTGGAAGCCCAGACCAGCTGTATTCTATGCTTTAAGAAAAGTGGAAGGACGTCCAAAAAACTGCCAGCATGGTTTAAAGGGGAGGTCAGAGAGGCTGTTGCCAAAAAAAGCATCTTTCAGGAAATGGAAAAAAGAGCCAAATGACGAAACCTGGAAACAGCACAAGCACTGGAAAGTCAAATGCAAGGCATTGATAAAGCAGGCAAAGGGAGAATTTGAGAAGAAGCTTGCTGTGGAAGCAAAAACGCGAAATAAAGACCTTTTCAAGTACATTCGTAGCAAAAAACCTGTGAGAGAGTCAGTTGGTCCATTAGATGATAGAGGAGTTAAAGGGGCACTAAGAGGCGACAAGGCGATAGCGGAGAGACTGAATGAATTCTTTGCTTCAGTCTTTACTGAGGAAGATGTAGGGATGTTACCCATGACTGAAGTGGTATTTAAAGGTGCGGAAGAATTGAAGGAAATATCGATACATCGGGAAGATGTATTACAACTATTAGATAAACTGAAGAGTAGCAAATCACCTGGGCCGGATGGTATACATCCAAGGGTGTTGAAAGAACTAAATATGAGATTGCAGACCTGCTATTAGTAATCAGTGAACTATCATTAAAATCATCTGTAATACCTGAAGATTGGAGGATCGCCAGTGTAACACCAATTTTTAAAAAGGGTTCCAGGGGTGATCCGGGAAACTACAGACCGGTGAGCCTCACGTCAGTACCGGGAAAAATGGTAGAAACCATCATAAAGAATAAAATTACTCAGCATGTAGATAGCTATGGCCTAATGGGAGACAGCCAACATGGTTTTAGACAAGGAAGATCTTGTCTTACTAATCTATTATGTTTTTTTGAAAGTGTGAATAAACAGGTGGACAAAGGTGAGTCGGTTGATATAGTGTATCTGGACTTTCAGAAAGCCTTTGACAAGGTCCTTCATCAGAGACTTTTGGCAAAACTAAAGAGTCATGGGATAGGAGGCAGTGTACTACTGTGGATCAAGAACTGGTTAAAAGATAGAAAGTAGAGGGTTGGGCTAAATGGCCAGTTTTCCCAATGGAGAAAAGTGAATAGTGGTGTACCCCAGGGATCTGCTGGGTCTGCTGCTTTTTGACATATTCATAAATGACCTGGAAAGTGGAATAACGAGTGAGGTTATCAAATTTGCAGATGAGACAAAACTATTTAAAGTTGTTAAAACACAAGAGGATTGTGGAAAATTGCAAGAGGATCTTGATAAATTGGAAGACTGGGCATCAAAATGGCAGATGAAATTTAATGTGGACAAGTGCAGAGTTATGCACCTAGGGAAGAACAACCCAAGCTATGGTTACACGATGCAAGGTTCCACATTAGGAACCACCACCCAGGAAAAAGATTTAGGCGTCATTGGGGATAACATGTTAAAACCCTTGGCCCAGTGTGCAGCGGCAGCCAAGAGAGCAAATAGAATGCTAGGTATGATAAGGAAAGGAATGGAAAATAAAACAAAAGATATTATAATGCCTCTATATCGTTCCATGGTGAGACCGCACCTTGAATATTGTGTGCAATTCTGGTCGCCGTATCTTAAAAAGGATATAGCGTTATTAGAAAAGGTTCAGAGAAGAGCCACCAAAATGGTAAAGGGGATGGAAGGATACTCCTATGAAAGGCTAAAAAGGTTAGGGCTCTTTAACCTGGCAAAGAGACGGCTGAGGGGGAGATATGATAGAAGTCTATAAATTAATGAACGGAGTGGAACGGGTAAACGTAGATCGATTGTTTACGTTATCAAAATATAGAAAGACTAGGGGACATGCAATGAAGCTACAGGGTAAAGTATTTAAAACTAATAAAAGAAAATATTTCTTCACTCAATGTGTAATCAAACTCTGGAATTTGTTACCGGAGGATGTAGTAAAGGCTGTTAGTGTAGCTGGGTTTAAAAAAGGTTTGGGCAAGTTCCTGGAGGAAGGGTCCCAGGATATCAATGCTTGACCCAGTACAAGCATTGCAGAACCTGTGTCTTTTGGGGATACTGCTGCTAGGTACGTATGACCTAGATTGGTCACTGTTGGAAACAGGATACTGGGCTTGATGGACCTTGGTCTGACCCAGTATGCCATATCTTATGTTCTTATGGAGCAGCACCCAAGTTGGCACAGAGACAGGAATACACCAAGGTGGAGAGGAAGAGCAGGGGAAGTCGGGATCTGCCCCAGAAAGAAAGCAGACAGTCTCCACAGTGACAGGACATCACAGCACAGACAGAGCAGCGGCCTGGGAAAGAAGGGAGAATGGAATGCATGCATGCCCACAATGAAGGCACAGGGGGACACAGACAGATGGAAGGGACACGCATAGCAGAGAGCAGTCTCAGAATGTTAGCCACATCCCCAGGTCTCACAGATGCCCCCTGAGGAAGCAAAATAGAAGGGTCTTGTACATGCCCTAGGGCAGGAGGCAAACCCAAGACTCTGAGCACTGTGCTTCAGGGCCAGAACGAGCAGGCTATTGCTGTCAGTGCTCCCGTGCTCCCAAAGATGAGGGAACATGTCCCTGTGCATTTATACCAAAAGCAATGACCAATTGCAGCTCCCCCATGGCATGGCATAGCATGGCAGGGTGACGCACCATTGAGAGCAGATGGCATGTGCAGAGTGTCAGCAGCACCACCCCAATGAGTAGGCAGGTCTGCTCTAGCATGGGTGAATGATGAGGTGTGTCTCTACCCCACTGATGTTTCTGGATCCTGTGTGACACGGAGTCCTACCATGTGCGGTACCACACAATCTGCTGCACACACCTGTGGCTGATATGGTGTATCCAGCAGCAGCTGCAGGAGGAGCAGGGTGAGTAGCTATGCAGATACCCTATCTGAGCAGCAGGCTGACAGGCCCCCCAACACTGAGGCGGGCCAACACATGTAAGAGCAGACACCACTGTGAGTTGGACACCAAAGAAATGGCATGCCCCCACCCCAGGGTCCTACAACACATAGTCCTGGCTCTCACTGACCCACACTGTGCAGAGATGGCACATGCTGGAACACCCTGTGTGTGTGGCTGCCCCCCCCCCAGCAACCACAGTTGTGAAGCTAACCATGACCTCTGTCCCCCACAGTGGCAGCATAGCAGGAGGAGGACTCCCCACCCCTGTGCTCAAATGGCTCCACCCCTGACACCGTGGAGGATGCCAGCACAAATACACTGCCCAGCCCCAGCAGGAGCAGCTGTACGAACAGCAGTGGGGGCAGCATCAGTGCACTGCAAAGCGCCATCCTCCTATCCAGCTCAACACTATCTGTGGATGAAGAGGATGACAATGAGGGGCCGGCAGGGGAGGCAGCATTCTCCCCCTCTACCTCCCCTGAAGGGGGCAGAGTTGATGGCAATAGGCAGGGGGGCCTATGTCCCACAGCATACCTAGGGGGACAGTGTGCAGCAGAGTGGTGGTCAGGTCCCACAGGTGCAATAAGCAGAAGCCCTGGAAACGGGGCAATCTCTGGACCCTCATCCTCCAGCCCCTGGTGGAGGAGGCATGTGGCATGGCATGGCAGGGCGGGTGGCTGAAGAGGCCCCAAGGAGTGTGTTGGGTGAGGCTGTAGTGACACAGACTGAGGGGTCAGGCATGGGTGGTGAGGGTGTGGTGTTGAGTGCATGCAGGAGGGTGAGTGGTTGGAGGGGGGGCACAGGAGAGGGCTTGGAGTGCATGCAGGGGGAGTGTGTGGGGGTGTGTGAGTGGCAAGAGGGGAAGCAAGGGTGTGTGGATGGAGGGGGAGGCAGGGTGTGGGTGTAGGCAAGGATGGGTGGGCAGGCAGAGTGGATGGGGGATCTGAGCAGGAGTGTGGGGAGGGATGCGGATGGTGAGGCAGTAGAGGGCCCAGGTTATGGAAGCTGGGGTTGCCAGGAGGCAGTGGCAGTGCCGGATCTGGTCAGTGATGAGGGTGGTGATACTGCGGAGTTGCCATCATCCATGTCCATGTGGGAATGGCATGCCCATGTTGGTGGGCCACATAGCCCACCCCTATCTGATGTGGAACCCGATGAGGGGTTCAGGAGGCAGTTGGAGGCCCTGAGAACATGCCAGCCCTGGCCCGCCTAGAGCGCTTGCTGCCATGCAGCTTTACATGGCTTCACCCGATGAGGGGTTCAGGAGGCAGTTGGAGGCCCTGAGGACATGCCAGCCCTGGCCCGCCTAGAGCGCTTGCTGGCATGCAGCTTTACATGGCTTCACAGGCCCCTCTCACATCTCTTGCACCATGTTGGATTGTCTCAGGGGTGAGGTATGGGGCCTGAGGGGTGAGCTCGGGCCTGTACCTGCTGCTGGAGGCCCATCTGCAGCCACACACACCACCCCCCAGTCACACAGCAGGCAGCCCTGCAGGGCACTGAGGGGGGGCCATGCCATCTGGGAGATGCCCAGGGGCAGCAGTAGCACTAAGCAGCATGGTCTGTACCAGTGGCTGTTGGTGCAGTGACAGCCACCAGGGCAGATTGGCCGCCACCATTAAGGGCCCTGTAGGTGTGGCAAGGGTGGGGGTTAAGTGTCAGTCAGCACACCTGTTGGCCAGTATGTGTGAGCACCGTTTGCCTATAATCTGTCTCTGCCCCATGCATGTTGGCAGGAAAAAGTGTTATGCAGTTCAACATGTGTGCCTTGTGTGCATATGTGTCTGCTCCCAAAGCAACCCTGGCCACTAATGGCCCTGGACATGTCATGCCACAGGGGAATGCTGTGCTGCATGCAACACACAAGTGGTAGCCAATGCATGTCTAAGGCATATAGCCAGGTAGACTGGCTACCACAGTAGCAGGAGATGGTGCAAACACACAGGGAGAATGGGGAGGGGTCACGGGGGGGGTGCCATGAACATATGGCAGCACAGCCAGTGGCCCACGGGGGTGGTACAGCCTAGGGCAGATGGATGGTGATGTGCTGGGGGTACCATGTATATGTGGCACATCATGCGCCTGTCCCATACCCCATGCAGGTATGTGCCACCTGCAGCGGGCAATGGGTGGATGACAGCCAAGAGACAGGTGGACATGCAATGTATGCATCCTTGCTGCTGCAGCCGTGGACACCATGGCATGGATGCCCATACCCAGACATAGGGGCACCCATGCAGGGCAACATTGATGAATTCACCCAAACACATTTCAGGCCATATGGGAGTTCGGGGAGGGGGGGCACATTACGTGACTGGGCGGATACTACACACCTGGCACATGTCGGCAAAAATAATGGCAGGGTGGGTCCCAAACCCACCACCCCTGGACTCGGGGGCAGCCCACATACCTGCAGGCTATAGCAGAGCACTGCTGTGAGCACTGTCACAGGCAGGTAACGTGCATGATTTACAGAGGCATGGCCTGGACACACAGGCATGTTTGTATGGTGCAGACATGCACAGGCCCAGGGTAGCTGGGTACATATGTACCAGGTTGTCAGGCAAAGTGTGCCTGGATAAGGCTAGCACGTGCCATCATACCCCATCTGGATGGCATGCCCACGTCAGGCTCATCCCTATCATCCATGGCTAGCTCTGACTCATCAGAAAGTAGCTGCCTGTGCTACAGGGCAAAGTTATGCAGCATGCCATGGCATCAGCAAGGATCTGGCATACTCTTCAAGGCCTGTAGAGTAACTTCCCCCCCAGACTGTTCCAGGCAGCGGAACTGGCACTTCAGCTGGCCGAAGGTCTGCTCTTTGATAGCCTGTGTGGTCCGGTGCACACGGTTGTAATGGTGCTGCTCTAGGCTGGGTAGAGTATAGGGGGCATCAGCCAGTCGGGAAGGGGGTAGCCCCAGCCACATGCAGGGGGAGACAGAACAGCAAACCTTTAATCAGCTGGTGTGCCGGTGAGGGGGCCATGTATGTTGGGGACACAGTGGGCTGAGGACAGCTGACTGTGCATATCCAAGGCTGTAGACACCATCGGGAGGGTCCCATGGGTAATAGCAGGCAGGGTCCCAGGGGTAATAGACATAATAGTATGTCTGCAGCCCACCACATGTGCATAGGTGCCCCCAAAAACAGAGGGGTCACTGCTGGTGGGGGGAGGGGGTGCCTGGGCACCATGTATATGTATGGTGCCCCTGCTCTGTGCCTGGCCCATAGCAGGCACACCCCTGGGTGACGGTAGATGGGGCTGCATACCATGCCCATGTATGTGGGGGGGGGGGGGTTCCCAGGAGGGTGCCCTGCGCATACCCTGACCATGGTGGCAGGGACAGACTGCTCCCCTGTATATGCTCAGCAGCTCCCCCATGGCCAGTGGGCCAACACACAGGGCCCCAGGATCATGGGAGCAGGGTCAACACCACCTGCCCAGCGAACATATCACCATGCGGTATACCCTGCCTCCCAGTCCCAAGGTATTTGTGCAGATTCCCACCTAACAGCCATCCACCACTGATAATGGTACCCCTTGATGTGAACATGGATCCCTGACTGGCTCAGGAAGCTGGGTACTTGGCGCATACATCTGTAATCTCCCCAGTCACATTGCACACCACCTGCATGTTGACAGAGTGGAAGGTCTTGTGGTTCCGGTACACAGCCTTACTCTGTCACGGTGGCTAGAGGGCAATGTGTGTGCCGTCCACCACACCTAGGACTGGTGGGAACCTTGCCACAGCATAGAATTCCTGTATGGTTCAGTGCTGGTTCTGCTGCATTGATGAGAAGCAGATGTTCTGTGCCATGGACTGCAGGTAGGCACCCAGGACTGCATGCAGCACCATGATACTACAGGCTGGCTAAGTCCCCCAACAGAACCGTCTGGAATGAGCCCATTGCCAGGAAGGCTGGTGCTGTTGTCACCTTCAGGTGCACTGGAATTGGATCACTCCTCTGCATGGGACTTTCAAGCCATGGCTCAAGCTGCTGGCAGAGGTCATGAATGGGCAGCCCTGTCGAAACGGTACCTTGCCACACATACCGCATCACTCACATCCAGGTATTGGATCCTTTGCCATGAGACATGGGGATGGGGGTGCCTGCGATCCATATCCTGCCTACCACAGGAACAGCTGTGCAGCAGGGCCAGAGCAAACCAGTCCAGGATCTCCTGCATGTTGTCCTTGCCCAGCCAGCTGGCTGCACAATAATTAACACCCATTGCACACATAGTGAAGTGTTAACAAAGAACTGCACGTGGCACCGTCACTGTCATGCACTGTCAGACCTACTGCAAGACAGTTTGGGCTGGGATGTGTGCAGATGCATACATGGCACATGTGCAGAGGCACATGTTCACAGACACGCGCATGTGTGGTGATGTGCAGATGAGCACGTCCATGTGCCATAAAGTCTGCATGTGCCCAGAACTCGCCATGTCCTATATTGCTGACATACTGTGCCTGCTCTCTTTCTGTGGCCACTGGCCGTGCATTCACATTCCCTTCTATTGTGCTGACTGCAGGAGGCGAACCACTGACCCTCTGCATCCCATGCACATGCCATTCCCTCCACTCTGTGTGGCTGCAGTACTGTTGGAGGATGTGCGGGCACAGATACATGTACATGCAGGTATGGCCAAGTCAGCACTGGGGTGTATGTGTTGGCATGTCCTGGCGTGCATGTTCTAACAGGCCCATCACAGACCCCCATGCATTGCCTCCGTGACACAGACAATCCATGTCATGGCATCTAAGGTTGCTACCAGGGTTCTCCAAGGGTGAGGTGACCCTCATGCTGGAGGAGATTCTCCAGTGGCTGCTACAATTGGTGGGGGACACAAACACACATGTGGGTGCCAATGAGAAGCAGCGGCTGTGGCTTGATGTGTGCCTCTCTATCAATGCCATATATCACTGGAACCAGGACATCAAGGATGTGAAGTGCAGGTGACATCAGGCATGCCATGACACTGCCTGGAAGGCACAGCAAGGATTCGTGGGTATGCAGGAGGAGCAGCTAACTGACCTGGAACAGCATATCCTCATTACAGTAGGCCCTCAATACATCTAAGGCATCCCAGGAGCAAGGTACATGTGACATGTGTGTCCCTACCTTTACCCCATGTACTCCCCTCCCACTGTGTGCATGCGCAACTTGCACGCAGCCATCACCACTGGCTGCCATGGTGTCCCATCCATGCTGCTGCTGCTAGGCACACTCAAAGTGCATGTGGTCGCTCTGCTTTTGGGCTGTGTGCCAGGGGGCATTGGCAGCATGACTGCCAGCTGGTGGTGGTGGCAGGGCTCAGTGCACAGGCCACCAGGATGTGTGTGTCTGTGCATAGGCTTCTTTGCCCATCTGGTTCTGCACAGGGGGACAGGATGTGTCGCACACCATGGCAGTGGCCCCTCTCTGCCTGTGTGGCCTCATACCCAACCTGCATGGCTGTGACACTGCCACCCCATCTGTGGTGGCATTGCCAGGTGCAGGTATGACCCACAATGTTTGTGTCTTCACAGGTGCCCCTGCTGTAGCTCCACAGGCAGTGGTGCCTGCTCTGCCAAAAGTGTCCATGGAGGATGCCTCAGTGGAGGGGGGAGGCCACAGATGATGCCCCACTGCCATGCATCACTGCTGATGCTGCACTGTAGCAGTCGCACCATGTCCCTTGGCCGGATGATCTGGAGTTCCATGTCCCCTCCCCATCGCCTCTACCACAGTGCACTATTGATGACGGCGATGACCAGGAGGGGCACACCCACAGGGGGTGCACAGTGACACCTGCATTGCTATGCTGAGTGTCCGCTTGCACACAGCAACACCCTGGAGGCACAGTCCGAGCAACAGCTGGAGCTGCTGCAACAGTCCACGGCATTGCAGGAATGGCATGTCATGGTCACAGAGCAGCTGACTGTGGCTACCAGCACCCTCCAGGCAACCATGGTGGAGTGGCCAAGGGAGGAGTGACCTAGTGGTTGGGGCAAGGTACCACCGGCCGGAAGGTCGGTGGTTCAAATCCCACTAGAGACAGCAACCTTGGACTGGAAGGACTGGGGTTTCTAGTCCCACAGGTGCTCCTTGTCTTTGGCAAGCCACTTAATCCTCCATTGCCCATGTTCCCTGTAAGTATTAGTATGTGTGTCTTATATCCCCTCGTGTTAAATGTATCCCCAGTTGTGTTGTGACCACTTTGATTGAAGGATAAGGTGGTATACAAAACTGTCTAAATAAATAAATGCATAAATAGTGGAGATCCTGATGGAGCTGCAGCATGTCCCTCGGCAGTCCATCCATACACCATCCCATGCACACTCCAGTATGCTTCCTATGGAGTCTGGCAGAAGCATGGTTGGGCAACTCCCACATTTGCAGCATCCTCAGAAGCATGTGCACCTGCACCTCCACAGTCGGGCACCAGTGGTGTCATAACACAGGCCTCAGTATGTATCTGTACCACTATTGGTTGGCCCACTACACAGACACTCCCTCTCCTTGGGCCAGTTCCAAAGAGCACTGGTCCCCGGCTGGTGTTTCCATGAAGGTATCGTGGAATTAGGCAGTATGAGCTGTAACACCGCGGGGTCCGAGGACATGCCACCATGCACACCTGCGACCATGGTGACCAAGGCACAGGTGTATGTGCCCTCAGGAAGGGGGAGGATGCAGGGAAGTTGTCTGGCACCAGGGTTGGGGTGCAGAATGCTTGGTGTGTGGACTTGGGTCCCAAGGTGGTGCACAGGCAGTGTGAGTTTGGGTGTCAGTCACATTCCAAGGTTGTCTGTGTGACATTGTGCCATGTGCATGGGCATGGATGGTTGGGGGGATCCACGGGATGGCACTGCCTCATAGGTCTGGCATTGGGTGTGTGCAGGAGACACACCACTCTTCATGACATGGATACCTATGTTCATGTGTTGCTGCATGACTCACACATGTATATGTCCACAACATCCACAAACTGTCCAGTCCTGGTGTGTGTGTCATTGGTCTGATGGCCAGTGCCCTTCTGTGCCACCTCAGGCAGTCACTGAAGGGGGCATTTACCAGCATCAAATGCATGCATGGGCACCTGTCTGTGTTGTCCCTACTGTCACATTTGTCATACCTTTCTCCCATCTTGGTCTACTTAGAGACACATCAACTGCCATAAAAGTTGGTGCTTGCCCTAGGGCACGGTCCACAACTGATCTTGCAAGGGTGTTGGGGAACCCATTATCTGCCCTCTACATGCATTGCAGGGTGCTGGGACTGCTGTGTGTGCTTAGGGCATGTGTGCCCTGGGCCCTCCCATAGCCCTTGGGACACTGGTGGCTCTGTGACCCATTCAGGGGCCTCCTTTCCTGATTGGCGTCCAGTGGCAACAGTGGTGGCTGTTTTGCACACATTTGCTTGTCTTTGGCTATGCCGTGCAGATGTCTTCCTGGGCCTGGTCTGACGCACATGATGTGGTGGTTGCAAACCCATGACCTGGTTCACAGATAGTGCTGTTTCCAGTGTGCTACATCTCCACTATGTGATGTGCATAGTTGCCTGTAACTATAGCCTGCATTGACAGCATTGTATTCTGATCATAGTTGGCAGGTTTCGCCCCTCATGGACAGGTAGGTGGGTGTTGTGGTGCCTTGTCTAGCATCCAGTCCCATACCTCTGGCCACTGGCATTTCCATGGGACTACCGTGTTGGGTCTGGTCAGCATTGTGCTGTGTCAGGCCAGCCCCTTTACTAACTCTTTGCATCCACAGTTTTCATTCACCCTGGCCATGCATGGGTTGCACACAGGGCCATTGGGGTGTTCAAGACACAGATACTACATATCTTACACCTGCAAATCTGTCAGTCCACTGAGACAATGTAGATGATGCATGGGTGGGGTTCCCTCCTACTAGCCTCTACTGTATGGGTCCACATATGGCAGCCACATATTGCCACTCTATATCTGGTTCACTGCAGTCACACCTTGGACATCTCTCCAGCTGTTTCACATATCCATATCACAGCTCTGGTTTGCATCATTCTCTCAGAATGTGGCTGGGATTTGAGACAATGGGTGTCCATCCACTGCTGGCAGTTGTCATCTGCATATTTCAGGCTTGCCCCCGGGGGATAACGTACTTATTAACATGATTATGGTGGCACAATTCACAGTTGTGGGGCATGACTCAATTGTATCCTCTTTGTCCATTTATTTGTTACATACATCATGTATGCTTGGTAGCACACATCTTCTCAGACACATTTGGGGGGTTTCAGAGGTATGCCCACGTCACAGCAGCAGCAGTGACATGTGTGGACTGCCATTCACATGGGTATGCCCTCTTAGCCGTCACATTGCTAGGGGAGGGGGTGTGGGAAATCCAAGGGGGGGGGTCTTGGCCAGGCCTATGGTGTGGACATGGGTTTCCCTGGTCACATATCATGCTACAGTTGCATTACGTGCATGTCTGGCCCAGGGACATGTCTATAGCAGACATGGACACCGTTTGCACCTGACTCCGCATCCATGGGCAAGCATGTGCTCGTAGATGTGTTCTGCAGGGCTCGTGCAGGTGCTGTTCAGCCGCACCCAGGCCTTTGACATGGGGAATAGTTTGGGACGTCCACACCATACCATATTCTAGGATGTTAAACATTTCCAATCCTACTCGTCCCCATGCTTTACCCACTGATGCCATGCCCCTCAGCAGCCAGCAGTGTGTTGATGCACATTGGACATTACTAACACTGTGCTATTGCAGCTGCAGCAGCAGCCTGCCCATATCTAGGTCCCCCTCATGCCCTGTGGGGCATTGCCTAGGTCCAGTGCACATCTGTATGGGGTTCCAAATTGTAAATGTCAACATGTATGTCAGGACATAACTACCATCACATGGTATATCACATTCCAGGGCAGCATTGGTGATTTCCACCATGGTCATCTGTACAGACTTGTCTTCGGGTAGACACTCATCCTCAGTACTACCTGCTCAACAGCACCATTATCTTTGCTGCCCTTATCTTTGGACATTTGACTGTGGTTGGGCCCTCTCTGTCTTTGCCTGCCTCGTCACACTGCCATCTGGTAACATTGTGTTCATCCATATGGTCCAGGTACTGGCCAGTCTTTCATGTCCCACACACACCGCTGCTGTCAAAATTAGCCCCCCCCCCCACCCCAATGCACCTCTCGGACCACACACACACACACACACACACACACACACACACTCTCTCTCAATTTCTGTGACAGCAACATGATTCCATGGGGGCTGGCCAGTATCTGTACATATCAGCTATGACATAACATATGCATATGGGGTACCAGGGCTACATATCTGCTCTCCCGTTCTCACCCCAAAAGATATCCTTTCCCTGCTCGCATCCATACTCTCCCTGACTCTGCAGTCCCATCATGTGCCTAGTTTTGTTGGCGTCCCGTGGATTGTTTCCTTTGACACATAGGTGCATGTCATGATTGGACACTGGTGGTGGTGTTTGTATCACTGCATGTCTGTTTAGTTATGTTTCTTTGCCCTACAGCAGTCTCTCAGTTCTGCTCCCTTTACTTTCTGCATGCATCTTGTATTTGTCTTGTCTGCAGTGGCACCACTTCAATGCAGAGTTTAATTTTTTTCTAAGTCAGAGCTTTATACTAGTTTCAGCAGGTCTAACATGGATGTTTCCGGATTACACCTCATATGTACATGGCCCTTTTGGGAACAAGCTTTCTACATCTTGGTGGCTCACCACGCCCCTGATCTGCCCTCTCCCACCCACATTCTTAATTCCCCATGCTAAAGCCCAGGATGTACATGTCAGCAATATTGTGGAATATGGTGGGGGATGTATTCAGCACCTACACATCCTCACCACACGTGGACAGCCCTTATTTATTTTCTAGAATGACCTCCATAGATAATAACAAACTTTTATCACTTTATCTTAAATTTCTGAGCAACATCTAGAGCCAGTCAGAACCACACAAACTTATCAGCCTATGCTTGTCTAATGCTGAGAATAAGAAAATCTCTCAGTAGGACAGCTAGTTTTCCACTTCAGTGCCAATAGCGAAGAATGACAATGTCACTACTTCAGAAAATCTGGGAGAGTCTCTATAGTTCAGCTTGTCTGATTTGCATTAGTGAGATGTTTCTCATGCAAGATGACTGCAGTTTATAGTCTCTTTGAAAACACAGGCAGATGTTCATATATGGTTTCTGTATCTGCAAATCTTGAGTTTGTTCTTCTCTCTCAAAAACACCAGCAAAGTGTCTTTGGTCCATAGCTGGACACTATTTATCTAGGCTTATATACTGCTATTCTACAAGTCAAAGCAGTGTACATTCAGGGGCTCACAATTTATGCTTTTTTGTACCTGAGGCAACAGAGGGTTAAGTGGCTTACCCAAGGCCACAAGGAGCACCTGTAGGACTAGAAATCCCAGTCTTTCCAGGTCCAAGGTTGCTGTCCTTTGCCCTCTGACCTCTGAGGTAACTTGCCCCAACCACTAGGCCATTCTTGTGTTTAAAGATGCAATGAAGCTACAACATAAACTATTTAAGACTAATAAGAGAAACTATTTTTTCGCTCAGTGTGGAATCAAACTCTGGAATTCGTTACCAAAGGAAGTGGTAAAAGCTGTTAGTGTAGCTGGGTTTAAAAAAAGGTTTGGACAAGTTCTAGAGGAAAGGTCCATAAACCATTATTAAAGAGGACCCAAGAAATTGACTGCTTGCCCTAGGACGAGCATTGTGGAACCTGTGTGCCTTTTTGGGAACCTGGCAGATAGTTGTGACCTGGATTGGTTACTGTTGGAAACAGGATACTGGGCTTGATGGATCTTGTTCTGACACACTATGGCATTTCTTATGTTCTTATGATGTTGGCTTCAGTAGACTCTCTTCTCTTTGCTGATAGAATCCCTGAAAATGGTTACTTGTTACTTTTTGCAAAATGTCCTTGAGATAGTCTGCAAGGGATTGTAGCTATGGCTGAGCAAATCTGCCGGCTGTGCTGCAAAGAGAAAATACAAAGACTTGCTTTTAACTAGGCAGGTTTAAGCTGTCATAATACAGGCTAAAAAGCTTTGCAGTTGATGAGCTGAGAAACACAAGCTGTGTATCTCTTAGCCTAGCTATCTAGGCCTCAAATTCACACTAAGCAACTCCAGTACTGAACATACTAACAGAAGCAGGTATTAGAGAGTGTGGTTAGTATAGAAGTGGATTTTAGGAGAGGGCCTGGCAATAGGGTTGCCAACTGGCCGGTTTTCAGCCGGCCTGGCCGGTTGCCGGCGCAGAGGCAAAACCGGCCCTTTAAAAGCCGGTTTTTTTGCTCTGGCCGCAAGATCGGGAGCGGCCTGAGCAAAAAAACCGGCGTTTCTCCGCTTCAGTGGGAGCCGGGGTCGCCCGCGCGAGGGCCCGGCTCCCTCTGAACAGCCACCAGCGTTGAAGAGTCTTTACCTTCACGCTGGCGGGCTGTTCCTGTGAAGCCGCGAATGCTGGGAAAGGTTAAAGGTTGCCCTTTAACCTTTCCCAGCATTCGCGGCTTCACAGGAACAGACGCCAGCGTGAAGGTAAAGGCTCTTCTCGCTGGTGGCGGTTCATAGGGAGCCGGGGCCTCGCGCAGGCTGCCCCGGCTCCCGCTGAAGCCGCAGACAGCCGCGATGCGGGGCCGGGGGGGGGGGGGGGCAAGGACTGCATGGGCTGTGATGGGGGGACCTGGACTGGAAAAAGGGCTAAGGGGGGGGGACTTGGACTGGAAAAAGGCTAAGGGGGGGGGGGGGGGACTTGGACTGGAAAAGGGCTAAGGGGGGGGGACTTGGACTGGAAAAGGGCAAAAGGGGGGGACTGGAACTGAAAAAGGGAAAAGGGGGGGGGACTTGCACTGAAAAAGGGAAAAGGGGGGGGAATTGGACTGGAAAAGGGCTTAAAGGGGGGGACTTGGACTGGAAAAGGGCTAAGGGGGGGGGGACTTGGACTGGAAAAGGGCTAAGGGGGGGACAAGGACTGGAAAAGGGCTAAGGGGGGTGACGTGGACTGGAAAAGGGCTAAGGGGGGGGGACTGGGAATGGAAAAGGGCTAAAGGGGGGGGACTTGGACTGGAAAAGGGCTAAAGGGGGGGACTTGGCCTGGAAAAGGGCTAAGGGGGGGGGACATGGACTGGAAATGGGGTGTGATGGGGGTGGAGGGGACCTGGACCAGAAAAGGGCTAAGGGGGGGACTTGGACTGGAAATAGGCTGTGATGGGGGGGGGGACCTGGACTGGAAAAGGGCTATGGGGGGGGGGAACTTGGACTGGAAATGGGCTATGGTGGAGGAAGGGGGATCTTGGACTGGAAATAGGCTGTGATTAGGGGGGCTAGGACTGCAAATGGGCTGTGATGGTGCGGGGGGACTCGGACTGCAAATGGGCTGTGATGGTGCGGGGGGACTCGGACTGCAAATGGGATGTGATGGTGGGGGGGCCTAGGACTTGAAATAGGCTGTGTGATGGGGGACTTGGACTGGAAATGGGCTGTGATTGGGGGGGGGGGAGCTAGGACTGGAAATGGCCTGTGATGTGAGGGCTAGCACTGGAAATGGGCTGATGAAGAGCTGGAATAGGACTGGAAATGGGCTGATGTGGGGCATGGGAGAATGGGACTAGAAGGGAATGGATGCTGGGTGGGTCTAGAACTATAAGGGAACTGATTTGGGGGGAGGGGAGGACTAGAATGGATGGGGAATGAGAATAGAGAGGGGAAAAAATATTTTGTGTGGAAGAAAAGTCTATGATGGGCCGGTATTGGGAGAGTAAGAGGGGCTTGAGAATGGAAGGGTGAAATTTAAACGGATGATAAAGGAATAAGGAAAGAATTGGGGGAAAGAGCAAAAGGGAAACAATCAGTATGTTAAAGCAGAAATAGAGAGAGAATGGAAAACATCTGAAAGAGAAGAAAGGACAAATGGATAGCTCGCAGAAGACACGAAGAAACCAGAAGAAAGTGACTGGAGCAATTGCAACTAAAAAATAAAACGCCCAAACAGAAGGTAGAAAAATACTTTTTATTTTGAATTTATTAACTGGAATATGTCTGGTCTGGGAAGTGTGTATTGCTAACATCTTTGCGTTTTTGTTTAGTGCAAGAGGAAATTACTTTATAGTTTTATTTCTCCAGTGTTGTACATTTCATGTTTGGATTTTGGGGTTCCCAGTTTAATTATTATCTGACCAAGGAAGTTAGCCTACACGTATCCTTGGTAATTTTTGTGGGTGGGGCTGGGGGCGGGGCAGGGGTGGGACTAGGGGCGGAGAATGGGTGGAGCATGGCGAGCCACAGGTGTCTGGTTTTTCTCGGTGAAAAAGTTGGCAACCCTACCTGGCAAGTAGGGGCAGGTTCCATCAGCTGGTGATGGTACTGCTGAGTAGCACTTCTACTTTGCACGTGCTTGTGGTGGGAGACCATGCAGAGTCCCAGATTCATGTTACTTAAGCTAGGTCCTCCACTGATCAAACCTTTCCCATGTGTTGCTCCTGGTCTGTGCACATCCTTGGGATCCCCAGTGGCACCCCTTGTCATATGGTGCCATGGACAGTCTCCTTGCTTGCTCTGCCCTAAAACTGATGCTTTGCTTTTTAACTCAATCACTGTTCTGTCACTTGAAAGTATGAAATACTACTATGGTCATTAGACCTCAAATGTATGTACAGTATAAGGTAAAACTGTTTTTTATTCAAGTTATCCACAAAAAGCAGCTTTACTTTATACACCTGAGGTCTAATGACCATTGTTTTGTTTGCTTTGATCTTTAGCCATAGGGCCTTTGGTAGATTCTTGCAAATGCAAAGCTGGCATGGTCATATTGATAGACTCACAACTGTAATAGTGGGTCATTTATAGCCATTGGCTTGTTTAGTAGCAATAGCTGATTTAGTCCTTGGCTACATGAAGTGTTCACATCTTATGTTGATTTTATTGCTATTGTATTATCGATTAAATCTGTTTTTATTTGGGTAGCAGGATCCCCAGAAATGTGCCCTCTATAGCCATTGAGTGAAATGTTCTGGAGAACCATGCTCCTAAATTGAATCCAGCTTGCAGAATGAGGTAATGGAGGTTGGACTTGTCTGTTAGTCATTGGACAGGAGGCATCCCATCTTCAAACTGGAGAGAAGTATAAAGGGCCTTGCAGTCAGGAGCCCCTGACCTCTTTCTTGCAAGGAAGCCTGGAGAGCAGGAGAGGTTGTACTCATCTGATAAAAGGTTTACTGCGCCTCCTGGGGTGCTGCATCTTATGTGATCTATCAGGCTCCCTGCTTCAAATTGCAGGCCACCCACAAATTGACTATGCTTGATCTAGCTAAGAACTGATACAAGGGCAGATGGAGAGTACAGTTACTAAGGGGTCTGAGAAGAAGAGTTCCTATGGAGTCCGGTGGCAGCAAGGAAAGGGGTAAACTGTTCCCAGCTGTGTGAGGGCCACCTCAGAAGATCAGAGTAGAATAGCAGAATGGTTAAAATCACTCCTTGTGATCTTGAGCAAGTCACTAAACCCTTCATTACCTCAAGTACAAACTTAGATTGTGAGCTGTCCATCAGATATGAAAATGCCTACTGTACATGAATGTAACTCATGTTGATCTGCTTCTGAAGAAAGTGTAACTAAATCCAAAATCCCTCCCCTTCCTTCCCTCAATATTGAAGCAGTTAAGGAGTTTTCTTTTTATGTTTTACCAAATATTTTCACTTGCGCTCTTCAGGAGGGAGAGCAAGTAATTCTAACAATAGCTCCACCTAGGGGATATACACCTTGTGGATTAGAAGGACTGAAGGTGTTTTGAGGTGTTTTAATGTCCTGAGTGCACACATTCTGGAAGTCACTAATTTAGGTACCCAATTATTTGAAGGTGAAGCTGCAGCCTCTTACAGGAAGAGCATCAGCTTTGGAGACAGCGAGGAAGACCATCAGAAAGGAGAATTGAAAGAAATAGTTCAGGTCTAAGGACTTTGGATTCCGTAGTCTACTTTTTATTTTTTATATTGCCTTCTTTTCCAGATCTTCATCATTGGAGTGGAGGAGTAGCCTAGTGGTTAGGGCACGGTACTTCAGGCCGGGGGTTCAAATCCCACTAGAGGACAGCAACCTTGGGCCGGAAGGACTGGGGTTTCTAGTCCCACAGGTGCTCCTTGTGGTCTTGGGCAAGCCACTTAACTATTTTACAGGGAATGTGGGCTATGGAGGGTTATCTCCAAGTTATAATGCCCTGTTCAATGTAATTTCAGTTTGTTCAATGTAAACCACACTGATGCAGAATAGTGCAGTATATAAGAGAATGTAAATAAATAAAATAAAATTGGTCATTTAGATGTATTTGGGTAGTCAGATCCCTCTTGCAAAACAGTCCGTCATACTCTGTTTCATCAAACAGGGGAATCACCAAACAGGTTTTTATGTAAATATACAGTACTTCTTGGTATCCATGTAATCTTTTTACTTTTGCCTTTTGACTCTTTCAATTTCCCTGCAGTTCAGGCCTTAAGGCTTATTCTCCCCCTATCCACCAAGATTCTTCTATTTTACTGGGGTTTTTTCTATTTTCTCCCAACTTGAAGCACTATTCACCCCTCTAAATCTGTTTTGCATAGGACCTCCAGAGCTACCTTCACCCCCTCGTGAGAGGCTGGCTACATCTGTATTTAATTATCTTTTTGATATGATGTACAGTATGTATTAATGTTTCACATTTTCCCTGTATTTTCTAACACAAGTTAAGTACTGGGTAACCAGTAGATTATAGAAGTGGATTTTAGGAATGGATGGGATGGGGGTGTGGTGTGGAGTGGAGGTGGATAATAAAACGTTGGCTCCTGTGTAGGTGGGTGTGGTTTGGAAGTGGGTGACTATAAAACACAGTGTCTGAGGCAGGCTTGGATTTCTGTTGTTCCCAATTACTATTGCACTCTGAACTCAGCCACACCTTCTCCCTGGCGATGACTGGTGCTTCCCACCCTTGCTGCTCTGTGCTAATTACTGGCTGCAGCCGGGGGCTGGGGTTGGGGCTGGTAAAGGGGCTAGCAGCAGCAAACAACTCACCTGACCACATCATCGCCACATGTCGCCAACCTGAGGCAGCACAGGTAAGAAAGGAAAGAGAAAAGATTAGAAAAGGAAAAGCAAAAATGCAAAATTACAGAGAGAATGCATGGCTGAGAAAGTAAGAAGAAAAAAAGAAAGAAACGCAATGGAAGAGAGTTCCCTCCCTCACTGCACAGACAGGTGCAGGCCCTCACTTAAGCAGTGCTTTTTGTCTATTCCAGTCATGTAAAACAATACAATTGGTTTGTGTGGTCTACAGAGTGTCTAAAAATTGCATATGCATACCTAACATGAAAGTCTAATAGCAGCCCTACAGTTGTATTTGGCTTTATTCTTTAATTTTTACATTTCTGAGTGATTCTGCATCTGTCCAGATGTTGATGCCAATTTTACTATATCATTTGCTACCAAATGCTTGTGACACTGGGATGATCTTAGTCTTACTGAAATTGTTTGAATGTTGTTGGCATTATTAGGAGACAGCAGGGCTGCATTTTATTTTGGCACGGCCTTATGCCTAGTAGTGACAAGTTTACATGGGATGATTTTTTTTTTTTAACCTCAAGTTGTGGAGGATTTTGGAATTACATTAATGGAACAATCTACTTAGGATGATTAGGTGGAAATATAAGATTAACCCTGCTGAGTCAGACCAAGGTTTGTTGAGCACTGCATATATCTGGGCATAGGGTAAACTGTAAATCATTGTCTCGTGGCTCATGGGTTTCCCAAGCTTATCTGCATTTAATACTTTGTTCTAGATTTCAAGTTGAATTCCATTCATTTCTGTAACTTTCCCAAACATTTTGTTTGAGTTGTCCATTTACTGCGTTAGGTAGTGATTCTCCAGAATAGACTTGCTGCTTAGTGTCTCCTAAGGTGAACAAGTCCATATTAACAGGACTCATGCTGTAGTTTTTTTTTTTTGTGTTGTATAACATTAGGGAGGAGAGAGGGTGAGCCCTGTTTTGTATTTTTGTTTGTTCCCCCCTCCCCATATTTTGTTTCCATTTTGCAAATACTTGTATGCAGGCTGAAATAGAAACCAAATGAAAACCATCATTGAGGGTTTTATTTGTTTGATTTTGGAAAAAATACACGTTTGTTGTAATTTCATGTCATTTCAAAACCAATGCAAGCAAGAGGCTCTGATCCCTTACCTGTAGAAAACTAGAAAGTAATCTGCTGGAGAGGTAAGGGAATGACATCTCAATCACAGGCTACTGAACGAGTGACAGGCATTAACAGTAGGACTGAATTCTTACATCACATTGCCTTCATACTTTAATATAGGATCTATCTGTGAATGGAAATAGACAGAAGTCAGCATTTCTTAAACTGTGGCTCATAACTGCCAGGGAAATACCATGAGGAAAGAGCAAAAATATGCAATATTAAGGAGCAACATCAGTACCATCTAGAGGGGGGAATGGAGCACCACTAGCCCCCCAAAAATGTCAGATGCAACTTCAGCCCATTGGAGGTCTGGGAGGCAACAGGGGCAGCTTCATGAGATATGGTGTGGGGGATCAGTGGCTGCATCATCATGACTGACCTGATCAGGGTTTGGTATGCAGCAGGTGCGCCTTTGACTGATCATGGTCTGGGAGGCAATACACCCTTCAACTGCACAGGGCCAAGGAGAGGTTGCTGGAGCAATAGCCAGTGCGAGGCTAGCTGGTTATAAATACAAGAAAAGACAGTTATTCATTTGCTTTTAATTTTAGGAACTGCAGAAGCTAAGCACGAAATATAATAATATCCGAATCCTGCAGCTGGGTGAGTCAGAGTACATTATTTCCCTTTGATTCTGCGTTTCTTTTCTTTTGGAGTTAAGAAATCTACTATGATCCTAGGCCTGGTGGCAGTGCTGAGTTGATTCCTGGTTCAGATCTCCACTCTCTGAGTGGCTAAGGGATGCCGCAAAGGCAGGCTCATGGCCTCTATTGATGTAGAGTCTTAATCACTTGTGCAACAATGACACCTAGTGGGCAGGTTTAGGATTTATGACTGCAGCTCAGAGGCTGGTTTCAATTGAGCTGAAGCCCAGAAGAGTGGAAGGAAATTACTGGACATAAAACAAAATGTATCGTGTTCTTCAGTTACCAGAATCACTTTGCTTTTGCTTTGAAAAATGTGTATATGGTGTTTTAAGCCATTGAAAGAGATTTGTGTTTATGATGGTTAATTTGGGAATGCTTTTGCTGACTTTGTACCAGTGAGAGGGCATATAAAATTATATAAATAAATCACATACACACATACTATACCATGAGACTTGCTGATAAATAGGAAGTGGAAGATCTGTTCTGGTTCTACTCCTCTAACCAGCAGGAGGAGGAAGTGAAAAAGAGGAGGCACGTGTCTGCCCTCTCTGGTTACTGCTCATTCTGCTGAGGGATGGAAGGAGAGAGGAGAAGCTGGACCTGAGCTGTTGAGTAAGCGCACAGTTGGTACAGTAGGTTGTGCTGGTCCTGGCTGCTGCTTAACTGACACTCATGCATTTGTTTAGGTTTGCATTTGATTACAAACCTTACTAGACAATGTGGGGTACAAAAAAATTATATAACTAGAGAATTATAGGGGGGGGGGAGTATTCAGCTGCAGCAGCTAGCCATCGCTGCTGAACTGTGACCCCGTATATTCACTACTGGGGTCATATCTGCTCACTGTCATTGAATATCCAGGTTGGCTGGATAGTGCCGCAGCTAACCAGGTAGCAGCGATCTTCGGCCGCTGCCCGATTAGTTAAAGCTGTGAAAGTTAGATGAGCTTTTCAGATGTCTAACTTTGGCCGCTTTGTGATAACCAGCTGGTGGCTGAATATCACCACTAGAGGCTTTTCCCTGGGTGCTAGCCAGCTAGTGTTGGGGCGTTTAGTGGCGTCACCCAGGGATATTCAGCAGCCCTGCACATGTTAGTGCTGTGGAATATCCTGCTCGGCATCATTTAGATGGTTTGCAGGACTAAATGGCTTTGAAAACTCCCTCACAACCTTTAACTACACCACCAGTCCCCCACCCACCACTATTTACAGTCTTATGACCTAAACTACACATCCAAGAACAGACAGCTTCATCAGCACTTCACCTCAGTTGTACTTTAACTAACTTTTGGAATCTCATATATTCGATAAAGGGAACATATTCCACCACTGTGGACCAAAATAGGCAAATGCTCTGGTTTGTTACATTTGTACAAGCAAAGGGACACTCGGCAATAGTTTGTACAGGAAACGTGCCGACCTCTGTGGCTCATTCTGCTGTCTGTGCTTGTGTGCTTGAAGTTTGCACTACTGTACCTGATATATGGTGAGGGAGCGTGCGCGTGCGTGGGTGTAGCTTGCCCTGCTGCTGTTTGTGGTTTTAACCTAGTCTTTGATGAGGCAGCATATGGGGAGAATTCAACCTTCAACGTGACTGTGTATGTGATTCTGGGGAATAAAATTGTGAAACACATTGAGATCCTATGTGAAAGTGAACTACCTGAGGGTGTGTCACTGTAAGGTGTTATGTTACTAAACAGTCCTCAATTATGGAACATTATGTTTCTGCCTCCTATCATCTCTCTAGTCAGTCTGATAGAAAGTATTTTTTGATCATGATAAGATATTCTTGGGAATGCAGTCACACGTTCTACTAGCATTTAATCTGTTCTTCCACAGAATAGGGCATGAAATAAAATCTGTTTTAGTAGACACAAAGTAGTGGTTTGTTGCCTACATAGTGCCAGCAGCCTGGTGCAGGACAGTTTATTCTGGCTGGAATTTGTGGAGTAAATTCTAGTTACCTTGCCTGACCATCCTCACAGAGTCTCTTTTGAGAAGGGACTTCAGGAGTGTGGATGGAATTCTGTAAAAAGCTCACAAACCTGCAAAGGGGGGAGGGGGGTATTTAATCCATAGGCCATTTCCAGGCAGGCCCCAGTGTCCCTAAAACATCTTTGGTAGATGAATATCTAACCTGCTCCTGAATGCCTCTAACACTGGAGAATTCATCACTCCCACAGGTAACTCCTTTCAGTGCTTAGCCACCCTCGCAGAAGGTTCTTTCTGCTTCTCCCCTTAATGTCCTCGGTCCCTTTGTAAGTGAAGAGAGAGATATGGTCCCTCTAGCTGTGAAGATTATTCTCAGTGGTTCGGTTGGGCAAGTGGGGGTAGCTGAACACTTCTTGCACTCGCTGGCACAGGCTGCTGGTGATGTGGTGGTGCTCAGGTAAATAGATGGGCATGTTGCAGAGAGGGAAGATACCAGCTGAAAGGCCCGGGTCTTGGGTTTCATTGCAAATGAGCTTTACCTTGTAAGCTGGATGATGAGCATGAGGAGCTGCTGGGCTGCTGTTGAAGTAGATTCCCAGATATTTTTTCACACAGTGCATCTCTGCAGTTTGTAGGGGAGGAGCCCAAAAGCACAGCTCTATGAAGGCAACAGTGGCAGAAATTAAAATTAAGGGAACCTCCCCCCACCCCAAGCAAAATATTGGAAAGGCCTCCAAAGCAGGGGGCAGTCCACTTCAGAAGATATGTGAGTGGCTATAAATGGTCCTCTTCTTTCTCTGCTCTCCCCTGCAGCTTGGGTGGAATTTACACCACTGGAAGGCGGTGTTTAGAAAGGGGCATCCAATGTGTTATGTCTGATGAATCTTTGTGGTGGAAATGGTGAGCAACCCTTAGTGACCTCACTTTAATCCTTTGGTGCCCAGCGTCAGACTTCAACTTGGAGCAGTGCTGATTTTTTTTTTTTTTTTTTTAATTTTTTACTTTAGAATTTTCAGATACAATCCAAGCATACACTTGTAAAGGGAGGGGTAAAAGAAAACAGTTTTGGGAAACTTGTACAAAAAACAAATATACCCACTCCCACTAGCCCAACAACCAATACACTCCCACTAGCCCAACAACCAATACGGAAGAAAAGAAACCGCAATATAAACATAAAAGAAAAATGCTAACAGACCACAAGGCTACAGATTAAATTAATGCTGGCCATAACAGTTAAGCACTATCCTAGGAGCTTGGGAGATAAGCACTGATAAAGGCACCCGAGGGGGAAAGGGGGGGGGGTGTCAAAGAAAACAAAACTTTAACAAGGCATTTACAAGGAAATTTTAAGAAAAACTGTCCCCCCAGCTGCAGCACCCCGTGGGCTTAAACAACAAGAACTCCTGTCGCCTCTTATGGGTATTATGGGAAAGATCAGGATACATAGGGGCATTTAGCCCCTTAATGCGAATGGTGCGCTTATGAAAATAAAGCTTACGAAGCCAATCCCAATTAGAAGATAGTGCTACAGACAACAATAACGTGGCAGGCACAATTGACCCATCTCCTGAAGATTCCAAAATTTCTGAAATATTCAGTATATCTGCATGCTTCAGTCCAGAGACAGAGATTTTCCTGAGAACCAGCCGAATCTCTCTTCCTGATGGGAACATAATACACCTTAGATAATGGTGGTAAACATTAGATATGCCCAATATCTCGGTCATATATTGCTTCAACATGTCCCTTGCAGATATCAAAGAGTCCTGTGGAAAATTCATCAACCGAAGGTTCGTAGATCGAGCTTGATTCTCCAGTAGCTCAGATTAACCTTGATAATAGACAAATCCTTTACTACAAGCGATAAATGATTTTCATGCTTCTGAACCTCTGCTTGCAGAACCTTAACAGTTTCTTTAACATTTACCAATTCAGCAAAGGTTTTCAGTACTTGTGCTGAATTACTCAGTACCTGAGAAGCTATTTTATTAGTTTGCTGTACCATAACATTACCGAGTGTTGAGATGGCTCTCCAAATCGCCTCCAATGAAAAAGCTGCCGGGCGCTCCAATGCAAAGGAAAAAGTAAGAGATTCCAATCCAGCTTCCATGGCCTCCAGGGAGACAAGAGCTCCCGCTGACACAGCCCTCAGTGTTGCCTCTACTAGCACCGCTCCTAGACTTCCAAGTGCTTGAGACTGCTGGTGGTAGGATGCCTGATGCCTACCCCAATGCCGGCTCCAACTCCGAGAAGCTGCCTCCTACCAGTGGCTCACCACAGCCCAACACAGGGTCAAGGGCACCAGAGGCCTTAGAGAGGATAGCTGCAGCAGGTACACCAGGGGGAAGATGCAGCTCCGGTGAAAGGTCGCACCCAGAAGAAGACACCAGGCTCACCGGCCCTGGTGTCGACTGGCCCGGAACAGTGCCAGTTGAGTCCTGCAGCCCCTCCCAGTGGATGAACGAACCCATAGGCCCAGAGGTATGAGGCAAAGGAGAGTTTCCTGCAAGTTTGAGGAGGCTTCTGGCAGGTCTTTCCTCTTCAGCATAGCACAAAAGTCTGTCGGGCAGCAACGCAGTCTAAGCAGCTATCTTGGATCCTGCCATCGAGCAGTGCTGATTTTCTGCCAGATCACCAACCTGGGGCCTTTTTGAACCTATTCTTTCTGCCATTATAGGTGGAGACTGCTTCAAACGTTTTTTTAAACTTGCCACTGTGTGCTAAAACAGAGGACAGGAACTTGGATCTGGTAGCCTTCCATGCTATGGATGATAACGTTCCCTTTGTGCTATGCTATTCCACATATCTCCTATCTTTTCTGTAAAGAAGTATTTCCTAAAGTTACTCCAGAATCTGCCCTCTTTCACCCTCATCCTATGATCCCTTGTTCAGCGTAGCTGCTCATCTGTAACAGGTGTTCTCCAGAGACAGCAGGAATCAGCCCTTACATATGGGTGACGGTGCTGATGGAGCCCTCGCAGAAGCATCTCCCCAGCTCTCAGAGAAAGCCTTTGGGAGATGTACCAAGCATGCGTGATCCACTTCCTGCCCAAGGGTGCCATCTTGCCTCAGTCTAATGACATAGCTAAGATGGCAAAAATTAAAATACAGAAAAAGAAGCAGCTCCAAGGGGAGGAGAGAGGATTGTGAGACTTGATTCCTGCTGTCCCCGGAGAACACCTGTTACAGGTGAGTAACTACACTTTCTCCAGGAACAAGCAGGAAGCCAGCCCTTACATATGGGACTCCTCAGTTACAAGCTACCGAGAACCTGTACAGAATGCCACAGCAGCCAAAAAAGTGAGCTGAGAGCTGCAGCAGTTAAGTCCCAACTGAGAGACTCTAGCAAGACTCAAGTGTCCAGCAAAGAACCAGCACTCTGGTAGCCTGAACACAGGTCAGAGGGCAGGAATTGCTTACACCCCAAAGAGATTATGGAGTATGGCCTGGTCGAAGGCACTGTCCTGTCAGGATTCTCTCTCCAGGCAGTAGTGAGCTGCGAAGGTATATACTGAAGACCAGGTGGCGGACCGGCAGATTTCTGTAATTGCTAAGGAATGCAGATTCACTACAGTGGTAGCCATTGCTGTGATCCGGTGCACCGTGACCTGATGTTTTAATGAGATCCCAGCCTGCTCATAGGTGAGGGCAATGCAGTCTGCCATTCAAGTGGACAGAGTTCACTTGGTCACTAGACACCCCAGTCGACTGGGGTCATAGGAGATGAAGAGCTGAGGCACTTTGCAGTGGCCCTGAGTCTGCTGCAGATAGGACAGGGCCCTCTTACAATCCAGAGTATGGAGGATAGCCTCTGCCTTGCTGACATGAGGCCTCCTGGTAGAGGTGGAAGGAGGACACCACCTTTGGAAGAAACTTGGGGTGTGTGTGTGTGGAGCACCAACTTGCTCTTGTAAAACCTCATGTAGGGGGAGGCTCTGCCATCAGAGCCTGGAGCTCGCTGACCCTGCGAGCCAATGTGAGTGCCACGAGAGAGACAACTTTCCAGGAGAGGTAATGTAAGTGGCAGGTAGAAAGGGCTGAAACTGTGGCTTAGTGAGCTGTGAGCGCACCACGTTGAGATCACACTCCTCCATTGGTAGGCAGATGTGGGACTTGGACAACATGAGGCCTGCAGAAAATGAGAAACAAGGGGCTGAGCAGAGAAGGGCTTTCCCTCAACTGAGTGATGGTGTGCCGCGATAGCACTTAGGTGCACTGTGACTGAGTTCGACTTTAGTCCCATCTGGGACAGGTGGCAAAAGTACTGGAGTACTATCTGCACCAAGCAGAAGAATGGGTTTGCCTGTCTCTCAGCGCACCATGCCAAAAAGCGGTGCCACTTAAAGGCATACACCCTTCTTGCGAAGGCCTTGCGAGAGGCAAGAAGTGGAGTGGAGGAGTGGCCTAGTGGTTGGGGCAAGGTACTTCAGGCCGGAAGGTCGGGGGTTCAAATCCCACTAGAGGACAGCAACCTTGGGCCGGAAGGACTGGGGTTTCTAGTCCCACAGATGCTCCTTGTGGTCTTGGGCAAGCCACTTAACCCTCCATAGCCCATGTTCCCTGTAAATAGTTATCTCCAAGTTATAATGCCCTGTTCAATGTAATTTCAGTTTGTTCAATGTAAACCGCACTGATGCAGAATAGCGCGGTATATAAGAGAATGTAAATAAATAAATAAATAAGAAGGATCTCCTCCACATCTCATGGGAGGTTGAAAGGAGCGAGAGCTACCCTTTCAGCAGCCAGGCTGTGAGCGACAGGGACCTCTGGTTGAGATGCAGGAGAGAGCTGCCCTCCTGTGACAGAAGTCCTGGGGTGCAGCCTAGGGGAATTGGAAATGCCACCAACAGGCGGAGAAGTAGCGGGAACCAAGGTTGCCTGGGCCATCTGGGGGCTATCAGTATCAGTGACGCTCTGTTGCTCTGGACCTTGAATAGAATCTTGGTGACCAGCGGTGTTGGCAGGAAGAAATAGAGGAGGCCTTTCGTTCATGGAATGAGGAACGCATCTGCTGCCACCCAGGATGGATGCAGCTGGCAGGAGCCAGAAGCGGGGCAACTTCATTTTGTCTGGGCTGGCAAATAGGTCCACTATGGGACACCCCAGAGCCGGAAAAGCTGGGAGGCCACTCTGGGGTCCAGGCGCCACTCGTGCAACTGGAGGACTCTGCTCAGCTTGTCCGCCAAGGCATTTTACTGGCCCAGGAGGCAGATAGCATGCTGGAGCATCCTGTTGCATGTCGCATATGAGCAGAGGGCCACTGCCTCCTGGCATAGGGAGTATGATCCCATGCCTCCCTGCTTGTTCACATAGAACATTGTGATTTGGTTGTCCGTCTGGACCAGCACTGACTGGCATTGCAGCCAGTGACAGAAGGCTCGGCGAGCCAGGAATATCGCCCAGAGCTCCAGAAGGTTGATTTGCAACTGGCATTCCGCCTGGGACCAACTCTCTTGTGTGCAGAGGTCCTCACAATGAGCTCCCCAACCCAGCAGGGAGGCATCCGTGGTTAGGACCCTCTGGGGTGTGGGTGCCTGGAAAGACATACCAGCCTGAAGGTAGCAGGGGAGCTGCCACCAGTTGAGGGAGTCCACCAGGTGGATGGGTCACTCTTATCCTCTTTCAGTCTGCCTGGGGCTTGTGTCCACTGGGAGCAGAAGCTTCATTGAGCCACCCTAATGTGCAGGCAGATGTATGGGGTGACATGGACCGTGAAGGCCCACCAGGTGGAGGAGAAGGTGGGTGGGCAGCGACTGGCAGTGCTGCACCTCTGGACTAGCACCTGAGGCATTCTGACCACTCCAGGAGAAGGTCTGGAGGGTGGCTAGCTGAGCCCTTATGAACTTGAGGCATTGAGCTGATGAGAGGTGGGACTTGGGGTAGTTGATGATGAACCCCAGATGCTGCAGGGTGTGGATGAGTGTGCTCGGTGGCATGGTGCACTTCTGCCGCTGTACCTTCCCTTTTGAGCCAGTCATCTAGGTAGAGAAACATGGCCCCTTTGAGATGAAGATGGGCTACAACCACTGCTAGGCACCTGGTGAAGACCCTTGGCGATGAAGCCAGTCTGAAGGGTAGCAACTTGTATTGGTAGTGATCGCCTCCCACCATGAACTGGAGGTATTTTCAGTGGCTGGAATATATCAGGATGTGTGTATAAGTATCCTTCAGGTCTAAGGAGCATAGCCAGTCTCCCTGCTGGAGGTATGGCAGCAGAATTCCAAGGGAGAGCATCTTGAACTTCTCCTTCACCGGGAATCTATTCAGATCCTGTAGGCCCCCCCGTTAATTTGGGAATGAGGAAATATCTGGAGTAGAAGCCTTTGCCCCAGAGGTTTTTCAGCACTGGCTCTACTGTCTTGTCCTTGAGGAGGCCTACAAGCTCTGTGATTACAGAGCCTGGTGAAGGAGAGGCCTAACAGGTTCTCCTGAAAAGTAAGAAGGTGGTATCTTTTGCAGGTGAAGGTGGTAACCAATGTTCCCTCTAATTTTCTGTAGGCTGTGTGCGCATAAAATATCAGCTGTGCAGCTTTTGAAGGAAGATTAAATTTTTGTGCACCACATAACGACACTCGGAGTTATATACTTTAAAATTTGACTACACGTCAGAATACAGTATGTACACCACATTGATTGCACTAGAAAATATTGTAGAACTTGTGAAAACTGTAAATACACAATAACTTTTCAATTTTAAGAATGTCTGTGGTGTTTTCTGTCAGAATCAGAACCGTAATTTTTGTGCGCTCTGTTGTAAAGTATGTGCGCTCACTCGGCGAGGTGTGTGCGCGCGCGCACACGCGCACAGCTTAGAGGGAACAGTGGTGGTAACCCTCCCCGATAACTTGCTGTACCCAGGAATTGGTGGTGATAGAGGACCACCTGTGAGCAAACAGAGCCAGATGCCCCCCTATGGGATGTAAGGGATCTCCTGGGGGGAGGGAGGTCATGCCCAGTAGTAGTAAAACTCCCTCCAGGCTGGGCCGGGGCTGGCACCATGGTCTTGGGAGTCTTCTGCTTGGGGGGCCATGCCCTTACCTCTTGTGCTGCTGGCCTTGCTGCAGAGCAAAAAAGGCTTGGAACTGTGGGTCATTGCCAAAATCCCCCTTTTTCCTCGGGAAGAAGGATTTCTTCCCTGGGCCTTTCTTATGGGGATGCACTGAGGTCTTTTTAGAGTGTCTAGTCCTTATCAGGAACTCGGTCTCTATTTCAGCCTCTTTGTCTGCCATGGGTTTCCTGAAGACATTCTCTCCGATACAGGGAACATCGATGAATTTGTCCTGAACCCATTGCTCGAGGTCAGACAACTGCAGCCAGGCCTGCCATCAGGTGCTGATGCCTGCGATGGCTACTCTGGCTGAGGACTCAAAGCCCATCGTACGCTGCTCGAGATAAGAACTTCCAGCACTCCTTGACCGCTGAGGCCAGTGATTTGAACCGCTGGAGAAGTTCCCCATCAAGGCCTGCTGAGAGACTGGCAAGCTCTCTCACCAGCTCCTTGAGATACATGCTGATGTATAATTGGTAGGATTGAACTCAACACGCAAGCATTGAGCCCTGAAAGACCTTTCAGCTGAGGGCATCAAGAGTCTGGGCCTCCCTACTGGAGGGCACTGAGGAATGGGCCTTTTGGCTTTTGAGTCTGCGCATGGCAGACTCGACAACCATCAAGTTGTGTGGGAGTTGGGTTTTCTGGAACCCGGGACTTCAGCGGACTCAGTACATGAAGTCAAGCTGTCTGCTTACTATGGGCACTGATGCCAGTGTTTCCCACATACGGAGGAGGAGGTGCTCGAGGATCAGAGGGATGGGCACCGTGAGGGTCTGCTTCAGAGGGGCCTTGTACTGGAGAATCTCCAGTTCCTCTGTGCAAGGGCCCTCCTTCACCTTGGTCTCGACAGTGAGTGCCTTATCCATGTCCCACACAAAGTCCAGGAAGGTGACATCCTTGGGTGGAGAACAGCGCTGGGACACCAGGGGTGATGAATCGGAGGGCATTTCGCGGTGTCGCCGAGTGTCTGGGGACTGTTTGTCCTTGGTCTCCCAATCAGACTCAAAGTCTGAGGAAGAGTCTGAGGCCCTGCGGTTCTTGCGGTCAAGGCCTGTGCCCTGAGGCCTGCCACCTCCAGAGGGCCTGCGGTCTGAGCCGCAGGCACTTGCCAGGGAAGACCGATGCCCTGAGGAATGGGATCAGGATCTTGTCCTCTGCCAATGTGTCTCTCGAGGCTGGTGGCGCTCGAGGATTGGCTCGACTTCCGTGAAAGCCCTCAATGTCGAGAGTTTGGTCGTTGGGGTGAATGAACTGGAGGAACTGGACATGAATGCCCGCTGCTGGGCCATGAGAGCAGAGATACTGCACTCCAAGGCTGCCATCCTGGTCTCCATCCAAATTATCCCCAAAACCAGCAAGGGCACAAAATAGAAAATCAAGAAACAAAAAGCCCACTGGTAAAAAGGCAACTACTGAGAATGTACATGAATTGAGCTGTTATCAGAAGGGGGAACTCGTCCACCCACTAGTTATTAAGCTCCTTTTTAATCGTTTTTATTAAAGACAAAATTTAAGACGTGCTTTCATCAATTCTTCATTCATATTTTCATGAAAATCAATGTTAGACATAACTTATCTCAAAGAGCACAGCAAAAACAAGCAGGAAGACCCCATATAACGTAGCACGTTTCGAGCCCAGAAAACCAGGGCTCTGCTTCAGGCTTTTGAGAAACTCCCCATGCAGAAAATAGTGCTGCTTTATTATCAAAGAACACAGCACCAGGCATTGATGGCATTCCCATTGAGTTATTACAGCAATCAGATCTATTTTCTTTTTATTTATTTAAAAGGATTTATATACCACTTTATCCTGAAATCAAAGCGGTTTACACTTCAACCAAATCAAAGTTCAATGTCAGTAGGTGTAGGCATGCAGTGTTAAAGCGAGTGAGTGTTTGTGTGTGTGATGGCGATGATTTATTGGTGAGCTAAGTACAGAGTGAGCTATGTACAAGGAGCTATATACAGAGAGGGGTAGGGGGGTACAGAGGGGGTCAGGAGGCTTGGGAGGTAGACTGTGCGGCAGTTGGTCAGTTCATGTGATGTCACTATAGTGTTCAATGAAGAGCGTAGTTTTGAGCTGCTTCCTGAAGTCCTTGAGGTCCACAGTTGATCGTAGGTCGTCCAGGAGGGAGTTTCAGAGAGCAGGCGCAGCCAGGGATAGTGCTCTTCTTGAGGTGTCTTGCCTTACTTTGGTGAATGCTTTGGGGGTATTGATGGTGTCTGAGGTGCCTCTCCTCCTTGGTCTGGTGCTTGGGTCAGATCTAATGAAGGGCTGCAGACTATTTGCTGACAGATTCTGTTTGATTTTAAAGATGTTTAGTAGTGCCTTACATCTGATGCGGGAGCTGATTGGGAGCCAGTGGAGGTGGTTGAGAATGGGGGTGATGTGATCGTGTCTTGATGATCCAGTTATTATGCGAGCGGCAGTGTTTTGTGCCATCTGCAAGGGCTGGAGTGTTTGTTTTGGGAGCCCAAGGTAGATGGGGTTGCAGAAGTCTAAAATGGGTGTGATTAGCGCTTGACAGGCGGTGCAGAAGTGATCCTGTGAGAGAATTGGCTTGAGGCGTTGGATGGTTCTCATTTTGAGGTATGCGTTGTTGGAGGTTTTGCTGATGTGTGACTGTAGGTTCAGGTCTTTGTCGAGAGTCATTCCGAGGTACTTTACTTTGGGCTTTATTGGTATTGTAATGTTGTTCAGTTTGATGGTGGGAGGTGGGGTGAAGGCGGTGTTTCCGGTGATGAGTAGTGCTTCTGTCTTGTAGTTTATGGTCAGGTTGTTTTCTAGAAGCCAGTTTGTCATTTGTTGAAGATAGTCTGCTATGTTGGTGTAGTCTGGGCTGTCAAGATTGACTGGGCTGTATATTTTTATTTTATTGCCCCCCCCCCCTCTTGAATGAGGCCCTGACAGACTTCCTATTGCAAATAGGAAGTTGGCATCAGACAGTCTGAGGGGGCGGAAGCAAACAGCCCTGCAGCACCAAAGTTTAAAGGTAATGGGCATCATGGGTGGTGGAGCCACAAGAGATGATGTTCGCCTAGGCCCCTTATCTCCAGCCTTTTTTGTGAGTTCTACTCAATAAAAGACCTTATATAATGGTGAAAGGGGCGTATAGATGAGATCCCCGTCTTCCTTAAGGGAGAACAGTCCAAACATGATCAGCACACCCACGGGCTATCACAAGACTAAGCAAACAACATCCAAGAGAGCCCCCTCGTTTCTGGCACCGGCACTATGGAACTCCCTCCCTATGGACTTAAGGACCCTAAACAACACCAAAGACTTCCGCAAAGCACTCAAGACTCTTCTTTTTACCGAGGCCTATGAGCAACCACTCTAAGTGCCCACAACTAGATGCTACCCAGTCGACCCAACAGCTACCATCACCACGTGGCCCTAACTACCCACTCCCATTTAGACCTTCAAGTACATAGTATTTGTGTATGTGAGTCATATCCCTTTCTATTAAATGTATCCCTCCAATTGTGTTGTGACCACTTTGATTGAAGGATAAGGTGGTATACAAAACTGTCTAAATAAATAAATAAATAAATATCATAATGTCATCTGCATAGACAGTGTATTGTATCTTGTGGTTCTTGATGATATTGCAGATCGGTTGAATGTAAAGGTTAAAAAATAGAGCAGAGAGGGAGGAGCCTTGTGGTATGCCCTGTTTGGTTCTTAGTGGTCGGGAGGTGACAGGGTCACATTTGACTTGGAGCTGTCTGTCCGTGAGGTATGAGGTGAACCATTTCAAGGTGGTGCTGTGTAGGCCAATGTCCTGTAGTCTTGACTGAAGCGTGCTGTGGTCCACAGTGTCAAAAGTTGATGTGTTGTCTGAAGATCACGATGATGCCTCTCTTGACGTTGATGATCTGGATCAGATTATCAAAGAGGTATATCAGTAGGGTTTCGACACCATGGTTTGGTCAGAAGCCATGTTGATTCAGGTCCAGAGGGGCATGGTTGTCAATGTGATCTTGGAGTTGATGTTGAACCGCCAATCTTCGCTAGTAGAGGGAGGCTTGAGATGGGCCTGTAGGCAGCTGGATTGGTCTTATTTAGTGGGTATTTTTTGGGGATTGGTGTATTGTCACCATATGAAGCTGTTACCATACTTACAAGGCTCTGCCACGAAATTTGGAAGACAAATTCATGGCCAGCTGACTGGAAAAGATCTGTGTTTATACCAATACTGAAGAAAGGTGACCTGACTGACTGTGGAAATAATCACACAATCACTCTGATCCCACATGCCAGCAAGATTCTACTCAAGATCATTCAGCAAAGACTACAACCATACCTGGAAAGAGAACTGCCTGAAGTGCAAGCAGGGTTCAGGAAAGGGAGAGGAACGAGAGACGACATCGAGGATATGATATGGATCCTTGAAAAGGCAAAAGAATACCGAAAGGATATTTATGTGTTTTATTGACTACAGCAAGGCTTTTGACTGTGTAAACCATGAGAAACTCTGGGCCACATTAAGAAGCATGGGTATACCAGAACACCTGCTTGTTCTCTTGCACAACCTTTACATTGATCAAGAAGCAACAGTTTGAATGTAACTAGGAGAAACAGAATGGTTTAAAATCAGCAAAGGTGTATGACAAGGCTGCATACTTTCCCCCTACTTCTTTAATTTATATGCAGAACAAATCATCAGAGAAGCAGGATTGTATGAAGACAACAAAGGTATGAAGACTGGTGGAAGACTCATCAACAACCTTTGCTATGCTGATAATACCACATTAGTGGCTGAAAGTGAAGACGATTTGAAACATTAGCTTCTCAAGATCAAGGAATATAGTCTTAAAATGGATTTGCACCTTAATGTTAAGAAGACAAAGATCCTGACAACTGGCAAAATGAATAAGTTCATCATTGATGATGAAGAAATTGAAATAGTTGACAACTTTAACCTACTTGGATCAATTAATAAAGAATCAACAAGCAGTCAAGAAATCAGATGACACATTGCTCTTGGCAGAATGGCTATGAAGGACCTAGACAAGATTCTCAAGAGCAGAGATGTCTCTCTCCATACAAAGATTCAACTTGTTCAAACCATGGCATTTTCAATAACATTATATGGATGTGAAAGTTGGACAGTGAAAAAGATAGACAGGAAGAAAATTGATGCCTTTGAATTATGGTGCTGGCGACGAATACTGTGTATATCATGGACTGCCCAAAGAAGAAACCAGTCAGTACTAGAGGAGATCAAACCTAAACTTTCTTTAAAAGCTGAGATGATAAGACTTTCTTTCATACTTTTGAAAACATCATGTGAAGAGAGAGAGATCATTAGAGAAAGACAACATACTTGGCAAGGTAGAAGGTCAATGCAAAAGAGGAAGGCCAGCAATGAGATGGATTGATACAATAACAGCAGCTACAGGTGGTGCCAATCTGTCAACAATGACTGAAGACTGAACACAATTTAGGACAACTATCCCGAGGGCTGCCATGAGTCGACACTGACTTGATGGCACTTAACAAGAACAGTAGTGATAGCTCCCTGTAGAACCATGGAGGATTCCACCCAGAAATCCTCCTGATCGCAGAGCCTTCCCTCTCCCCATTCTCACAATATATTTTTTTCTGCATATAATGCTAAATCTGTATTGCTGCCTAGAAATCATCTACTGGAAGATCATACTATAAGCCTGCATTTCCCAAAACAGTATATGGTGATCTTCATTGCACAGCAGGTTAAAGGCCTTTCCTGTTCCAACCTATCATAAAAACATTTTCTTCTACCTTCCCATCCCCCCTTCCCACTGAATGGAGGCACTCCCAAATGGAGCCCTCTTCAAACCTTAAATATGGAGCACCTCACCCCATCTACCCAACAAATGTTTAGTGAAAGGAGTGTCTCCCCCCCATTTCCAAAAATTCAATTGCAAAAGGAGTAACTATTTAACTCCCCTCCTCCCCATTCAGTTTGTTCCAGTCTCACCCCTGGTTTAGTGTTCCCTATCTCCCAATACAAACTATGCTTTACTTGGGCTGTCAATATAGCCAAAAATCTGGCACTCCCAAACCTCCTCCTGTATAAAATAGCCTGTGCTACTCTCAGCCTCCCCCCCCCCCCCCGATAAATCAAAAAGCTTCTCAATGGAGATCCTCTAAAAGTCCTTAGGAATCCCTACAGGTAATGCTTGAAAAAAAATACAATAACCTGGGGAGTATATTCATTTTAATGACCATTCTTCTACCCACCAAGACAGATACCCTTCATGCCACCTCCTCATGTCCTCCTTCAAAGTCCTAAATAACCCTCCATAATTCAACTCAAAGCCTACTGAAATCTGTCCCAATTTAGATTCCTAATCGAGTCGCCTATCGAAAGGGACAGGAGATGCATAAAGCTTCCCCCTCTGATTACTCAGCCCCATGCTAAGATCCTCAGTTTTCTTCCAGTTTACTTTAAACCCCACCACCTTCTCAAGAAACCCTCAGCTCTCTCATCAAACCCAGCAATGACAAGAAAGGATCTTCAGCATATATCAAAAAGTCATCTTCAAACAGAGAGATCCTGTGCAACTTATATCTTTAAGTCTGTGCCCATATTCTTTATGACCAAGACTAATGGCTACTTTAGAAGCTGCCCTCTGGATTGACTCCATCCTGTTTATATCCTTTTGAAGGTGCAGTCTTTATCTTTCTTTATCTTTATTGGTTTTTTTCGTGATATACTGCCCATGGCAACAAGGCATCAGAGTGGTGTACAATTACAATAATATACAGCAGAACTAGGAAAGGAAAGGAACGCCATTCAGTTGACAGGAGAGATTAGTAGACAGTGGGAGACTGAAGAAGGCAGATGAGCATACCAGGTAAGGGAGAGAGCAGAGGGCAGTGAAGGAGAGAGAGGGACAGAAATGGCTAGGAAGAAGAGGGGGGCAGATCATAGGCCAATTGAAAGAGGTGAGTTTTCAGAAGGGACTTGAACCGAGGAAATAAGGGCTCAGCATGTAGGGCAACGGGCAGGGAATTCCACAATGCAGGGGCAAGAAAGAAGGCAGAGTGACGTGTCTGCTCCAGGTGTGCTTAGGAAACTGATGGGAGAGCGAGATGGTGAGGAGTGTGAAAGTGAAGGAGATCAGCTAAGTATTGCGGGCTGCCGGAGTGAACTGCTCGGTGTACCAGAGTGAGTAATTTATAGCTGAGGTGGAATTTAATGAGAAGACAGTGAAGATGGATAAGGGTGGGTGTGATGTGGTCACAGTGGGAGGAGCGGGTGAGTAATCCTGGCTGCTGTGTTTTGGACAAGCTGGAGACGGTGAAGTTGATAATGTGGAAGACCTGAGAGTGCACTGTTACAGTTATCCAACTTAGAGATTAGCAGGGGGTGGGGGGTAGTGAGAGAGTGTGTATCAAGAGAGGAACGAAGAGCACGAATCCAGCATATGAAGAAAAAGGATTGTTGGATCAGGGAAGACAGATGAGGGTGGAACGATAAGGAGGAGTTCAGGACAACACCCAGATAGCGGAGGGACGAGACCACTGTTCCCTCTAAGCTGTGCGCGTGTGCGCGCACACACACCTCGCCGAGCGAGTGCACATACTTTACAACAGAGCGCACAAAAATTACAGCTCTGATTCTGATAGAAAACAACACAGACGTCTTAAATTTTAAAAGTTATGATTGTAATTACTAGAAATTTCCTGCTTCATTTAGTAATCGTCTATTTTAATTTAATTTGATTAAAATCAATGTGGTGTACATACTGTATTCTGATGTTTAGTCAAATTTTAAAGTATATAACTCTGAGTGTCGTTATGTGGCACACAAAAATTTAACCTTCCTTCAAAAGCTGCACAGCTGATATTTTATGCGCACACAGCCTACAGAAAATTAGAGGGAACATTGGACGAGACCAAGGGGACCGAAGAGTTCAGGAGGAGTGCACATGATACTTCAAATGAGGTCTCATCAGAAACTTATACAGAGGCACTATCACCTCCTTTTTCCTGCTGGTCATTCCTCTCTCTATGCACCCAAGCATCCTTCTGGCTTTCGCTATTGCCTTTTTTTTTTTAATTTTTTAATTTTTTAGATACATATCAAGAATACATCTTGAAACAGAAATTGGGATGGATAACAAGAAATAATATAAAACATTAATCCCATCAATATCAAAGGAAAACAACCTAGATATCCAACCCACTCTAGCCCTCAAAAAGGGGGATAATGATTAGAAAAATATAACATTCAAAATTCTAGAAAGAATTTAGGTGAGCTAAACAGTAGCAAACGAATATTCGCTCAAACAGAAACAGACAGAGGCCCTCCCCCCCTCAGAGAGTCGAGCGTTAATGAAATACAGCAATTGGGAGGGCTCATAAAATATATAGGAATGTGAATGATACTTGATCAAACATTTACAGGGAAATTAAAAAAAAAAAAAGAGCCCAGACAATTGCTGAATCCCCAGATGTAAAAGGAGAAAGTCCCGTCGCCTCTTCTGAGTCTCCCTAGATAGGTCTGGGCTACTGCCTTTTTTTAACCTGTTTGGACACCTTAAGATCATAATAATCACTCCCAAGTCATGCTTTTCTTTTGGGCACAGAAGAACTGTGCTGATCCCTTGGGTTTTTGCAGCCTAAATGCATGACCCTGCATTTTTCAGTATTAATTCTTAGTTGCCTAACGCTACACCAGGGGCTCTCAAACCTGTCCTGGAGGGACCCCCATCTAATCAGGTTTTCAAGATATCCACAATGAATATGCATAAGATAAATTTGCATGCAGTAGAGGGTAGTGCATTTAAATCTATCTCATGCATATTTATTGAGGATATCCTGGGAAGGCTGAGTGGTCCATGCTTGTCTTTATCTGCCATCACATACTATGTTATGTTGCTAAAGCCTGACTGACGTGGGGTCCCCAGGACTACGGCTGGCATTACTATTAGGCAAGCTAGATGGTTGCCTAGAGTGCAGGCCATCCAGAGGTGCGAATTGCCACTGCTGCTGCCCTTATCCAGGGCATGTACCAGCAGCAATGGCTACAAACTGCGACGCAGCACTTAACTAGGGGTCTGGTGCTGTGCCGTGGTTTCATTCTTTTATTAGTTGCTGCTTCTGTTCCCCTCTGGGAAGCATAAACTGGAAGTCTGCATCAGAGAGGACAGAAGTGACAACTAATAAAAAAAAAAATGGAACCACTGCGCAGTGCCAGATTCCTAAGGCTAGCAATGTGTCATGGTTTGTAGCCATTGCCACCAGAAAGGGGTGGCTGTGGGGGTAGCAGGATGGAGCTCCAATCCTTGTGCCTCTAGTTGTTGCACTGGCCCTGCCCAGGATGTGTTTGGGGATCACCTCAAGCTTTGCTAGATTCCTCCTTTCTCCTCATGTTTTCCAAAACCATCCAGGGTGTCTAGTCTGTTGCGTATTTTGGTATCCTTTGCAAAAAGGCAAACCTTTCCTGACGGCTCCCTTGCAATATTGCTCCAAAAACATTGAACCCCCCCCCCAAGGACTAAGCTCTGCAATACACCATTAATAAGACCCCTTTGAACAGAGTTAATTCCATTTATCACTATTCTTTGTCATTTTTCACACAACCGGTTTCTAATCCAGTCAGTCTCTGTTGAGCCCATACTAAGGACATTTGGCTTATTTGTTAGTCATTTATGGAACCCAGTGGCATACCAAGGGTAGGGTGGTGAGTGCTATCTGCCCCTGGTGTCTGTGGGTCCAGCTGTTCTTCTCTCACAGCTGAAGTCGCATGAATCGCGAGTTTGGCTGGGAGAGAAGAACAGCAGGGTCCATGGAAACATCATGCACAGCAAGCCAGCTTTAGGGTAAACTTTCTGTTCTGACTTTGTGGCCTGATTTTTTTTTTTTTGGAGGGGGGGGGGGGGTGAATCGCAGCATGGCTGTGTATAGGAGGGTGCCGGCTGTGCAGGGGGGGGGGGGGGCGGGGAACCCAACCCAACCCAACCCAGGTGGCAAGATAGCCAGGAATGCCACTACTGGAACCATGTCAAAGGCCTTGCTAAAATCTAACTGCTCTATCTCTCTGGTCACCCAGTCAGAGTCAGCAGCGGTGGTGGTGGGTCTTCTTCCTGCTCATACTGACGACATCTTGTGAGGAGTAGAAAGCCAGTGATTATGTAGTTCCTTAGGCCATGTCCTCCTCCAGCACCACTGAGTTTGGGGTGCCATGCTTTGAACCATGCACAGTTCAAAGTACAGTAGCTCTGGGCAGCAGGTATGGAGAACACAACTTGCAGCTATTCTCCTCCTCACAAGCTAGATGCAGGATGCATGTGGAGATCAGAATGGAAAAGCAAGAGACAATGAGTGAGAGGACTGGGTGGAAGGGAGGGGTGGGGGGGTGAGTGAGGGGATCATGGGGAGGGAGAGTACGGAAATTAGGACTTCCACGTGTGAAGGAGGAGAATAGGTAGAGAGTACAGAGAGAAAATGATGGGATTCAAAGGGGTGTATGAGGATAGGGGAGAGTGAGGAGACTGGAGAAGCTACAGGAGGGTGGTAGAGTGAAAAATGAAATCTGAGGTGGGGAGGAAGGAGAGGGAATCAGGCTGTGAGGTATGAGCAATTTATTCTTCCCTCTCCTGATCCTAGATCCTCTTCCAGACCTCCCTCCCTTTCCTTCTCCTTCCTCTGCTCCATGATTTCCCATCCTATCCTCCCCCTGCACTCAGCCCACCTTCCATTTCTACCCATTTGCCCCTCCTGCCTGAGATTCCTTCTCAATTTCACTCCTCTGAGATTCCTTCTTCCTCCCTAACCCCAGAATACTTTTCCTATTCATTATCCCTCTTCTCTCTAGCTAGTACCAATCACTAAGATTCCCCCCTTAAAAAGGATAAAATAAATGAAGTGAACATGTAAGAAATGCTAGAAAATTACTTTATATTTAAAAAGTAAAAAGAAACACAATTTAACATGCATGTTTAGGAAATCATGGCACATAATTGTTGCAGAATCTTGAAAACTTTGTCTCAGCAAACTGGGACCTGTGCATATATTTTACATACAATGGTAGTTTATTACTCCAAGTTGAGCACTTATGAAGAAATTTAACTCCAGTACCATATTAAAATGATAAAGAGAGCATTAGAGTACCTGCAATGAAACAAGGACAAGAAAATGACTCCTTAAGAACATAAAATTTACCATACTGGGTCAGACCAATGGTCCATGAAGCCCAGTATCCTACTTTCAACAGTGGCTAATCTAGGTCACAAGTATGATGGAAAAGCATTGTAGCTAATTTTGGTGAATCGGTGAAAACGTTAGCATGCTAATTAAGATAACATACAAGAAGGCTTTGCTGTTGCACTGTGGTTGATAAATCTGCTTTCAAGCAAAGTTTTATAGCTTTCCTTCTATTCTTAAAGTTGCTAATCTTTCCTTGAGAGGGGTCGCTAACTCTTTCCATACTGTAGTAGTCCATGTCTGTTAATTTCTTTTTTTGGACAGATGTAGTCAGTGACGAGAGCAGGCAGAAAGCAGCACAAGAAGTCGCTGAAATAGTCGGGAGCCAAGGACTGAACTGTCTCATTAACAATGCGGGGGAAAACATCATGGGCAGCCTGGATGATGTCACGGACAAAGCCATGCTGCATGTCTACGAATGCAACACTGTGGCTCAGCTCATGGTCACTAAGGTAAAAGATGCTGAGCTTCAAAACGAGACACACCAGTCCTTTAGCAGAGTACAGTTACTTAAACTCTAAAGCTTGCTCCCTACAGGACTGCTTATTAGGCAAGATCGGGGGTCACCTAGGGTGGCAGCTTCTGGGGGGGGGGGAGCAAAGGAGCAGCAGTCAATGCAAAACAATAGATTCTGACAACTACACGATCTCGGAGAACCATCTGTGCATTATTTTACCTGCAGGGGGAGCAAAGTTTAATATTTAAAAGTGTGATGTCCAATTATGCATTTTACAGGATTTTTGTGGGAGGGGTGGCATTGCGATGATCATGATTGCTCACTTTCATTATCAAAATCTTGCGGGGAGGGGCATAAAGTTTGCCTAGCACCAGAGCTGGCGCAAGGAGATGAAGGGCCTTGGGTGAACCTCATCCCTTATGCACCCCCCCCCCCAGCCAACCACCCACCCCTCCTTACTATTGCTGTCCCTCACCGGTCCTACAGCAATGGATTGAGACAGCCCCGTGGCGCATACCTACAAATTTGGTGCCGTGAGGTTGTCTGCTTCTGCCTCCACTGATAGCCGATTTCCTATTTGCATAGAGGTGGAACTTCCACCCCCATGTAAACAGGAAGTTGGCTATCAGTGGGGGCAGAAGCAAAGTTTGCCATTGCCGCCACTGTAAGTCCTGGTGAAAAGTGACAGTAAAAATATTTGTTACACCGCTTTGACCCGGTGAAAAGCGGGATAAAAATACAGCTAAATAAATAAAATAAATAACGGGCACCCCCCCCCCCCCAGCTGACACTCAAGGTGGATGCCTAGTTCACCCAATGGTATTACAGGCCCTGCTTAGGACACCCAATAAACTTGCACCAGCCCTGGTTCCTTGGGCCTCTCCCTTTCTCTCACTACACTCAATCCCTTGGTGCACTCATCTCCTCCCATGGTTTTCAGTACCATCTCTATGCCGATGACCCCCAGATCTACCTCTTTGCACCTGAAATCTCTCCGCAATCGGCCCAGATCTCTGCCTGCTTATCTGACATTAGTGCCTGGATGTCTCACTGCCATCTGAAATTGAACATGGCCAAAACTGAATTCCTTATCTTTTCCCTTAAACCACCTCCTCCTTTCTCTATTTCTGTGGATAACACTCTACTCCCCCCTGTTTCCTCGGCTCATGGAGACAGTCTACTACATTGCCACCCCCACCAAAAGCATCTCCTCCTCACTCGCTACTGGCACCACAGTCTTAGATCACCCACTAGAAAACTGATAATTTTACCCATGGGCATAATTTGACTGCTTCATTTGGTGGGGGAAAGGGTAGGGTAACATATTTGCATATTCATTTGCAGATGTGCAGATTCAAGTGCATAGTCATTATGGTTATCTTAAGAAAAACACTAGATGGATAGGAAGCCAGTATATCAAATGGGCGAGGGATGAGCAGGCACCCTCAAGATACTCAAAGGGGGCAGAGGTTCTCACTGAGTGGCTTTGTCAAAAAAAAGGGAAATGAACTTATTCCCAGGCTATATAATTAAAAGCAGCAAAAATTACAGTAGTTTAATTATTTTGCCTGGCACTCTAAGATTTAAAAATACTGACACCTGTAAATGTATATTCTGCAAAAAACAATGGAGATGTCGGGCGTTCACACGCCAAGGAACAAAGAGGGAAAAAGAACTACAGAGCAATTTCTAACACCATAATAAATTATAACTAATTTTATTTTGGTGTTAGAAACTGCACTTTGGCTCTTTTTATTTTTGAACATCTATTTGCATCCAATGAAACTCCTCCTCCAACTGTACAATTGTTCAAGCATACCTAAACTTGTAACCTTAGTGTCTTGTATTACATTTCAATGTATACCTGTTAGATGTTCTATGTAAACCGCCTTGATAATCTGAAAGGTGGTATAAAAGAGATGTTAAATAAATAAACACACACTAGTTGCAGAGCAGAACTAGGACATTTCACCATAGAACAGAACATACAAGAAAAAAAAAATCTGATTCTGGTGTCATCTCGTTAACATCCAGAACAAGGCAGATTGTGAACACACAACCCTAAAAAAGTCACTGAAGACCTAAAATGCAAATCTACCATACTGTAATGACACCAGTTTCTAAAATTAACATAATAAGGAGCTTACGCAGAGAAGAGCAGCAGCATAAATATTGCAGTGGGTCTTAGAACATCCTTATACCTATTCAGAAAAGCGAACAAGCCAGATTATTACAGATCCACATGGAAACAATGTGCTAGCAGACAGGACTGGCCTGATCATTGTGCAGGAATGTTGCCCGCACATGGCCCCACACCTCGAGAGGCCTAATCAGCTTCAGAAGGAGCGGGGAGGCCTGAAGCCCGGTGACCCGGCTCACCTCTGCACAATTGCGGGAGTGAAGAGTGGCGTTTTCCTTCATGCCCACGGCTATTAATTTGCAGCCCGCTGGGAGGCTGAGTGCTGGACAGTTAAATGGAGGCATTTCCTGTCTTGCATATTGAGGAGGGGGGAGAGAGAGCTGCTGGCCATAAGAACACTAGGGGTTAAGACTAGAAATGGGTTGATGGGGGGGGGGGAGGGGAGGAGAGCTGCTGGCCCTGAAAGAAGACTGAGGGCTAGGACTGGAAATAGGCTGATGAGGGGGAGGGGAGAATGGGACTGGAAGAGAGCAGATGCTGACAGGGTCTGGAACTAGAAGGGGATGAGGCTGAGGCTAGTGGGAGATAAAAGAAGTTGGGGGAATGAGAATGGAGAGGGGAACAGATATTGTGTGTGGGAGGGGAAAATAATCTCTGATTGACTGGATATTGGGAGAGTAAATGGGGATTGAGGATAGAGGGGTGAAATTTGAGTGGATGAAAAAGAAACAAAAAAAGAAATGGAGGAAAGAGCAAAAGGGGAAAGATCTGTATGACAGAGCAGATATAGAGAGAGAATGGAAAAAACTAGAAGAGAAGAACGGACAAATGGACAGCAGACAATGGAGAGTTAGCAGAAGATATGAAGAAAGTAGAAGAAAGTGACTGGGACAATTGTGACTGAAAAATAAAATGCCCAAACAAAAGGTAGAAAAATACTATTTTATTTTGAATTTATTAACTGGAATATGTCAGCTTTAGGAATTGTGCATCACTAACATCTTTGCATTTTGTTTAGTACAAGATGAAATTAATTTTATAGTTTGTATTTCTCCAGTATTATTGTACATTCCAAGTTTGGCTTTTGGGGTTCCCAGTTTAATTGTCTTCCTATTTCTAAATTGTGATCCTTTGGTCTATGTTCTGCATGTGTAACCGAGCTGCGTTATTCTGTACATGCATTTTCTATGTGACAGTGCCACTTGTTCTCTTTCCCCAGTAGGAAATGTATTGGTATTCTCTGAGATGTATTGGTTTAATATTTGCAGTGTTGCCTTTTGATAGGTAGGGTTTAGTGCTTTGCGAGTCCTGGTAATGCTGTTAAGATACGGTGGGTTTGCTGTGGGTTCTAAATGGGCAGGGTTTATAGTACTTCCTAATGTGCCTGGCAGTTAGCATTGGAGTATAGTAATGTAGAAATCTGTTTATCTTTCTTTACCTCACTGCCCATGCAAATAATAGCAACACTCGTTAAGAGATATGTTTACTAAAAGTTAATGTGTAATCACAAATGTTAATGTGCGCCAAGTGCAGGAACACCCATTTATTTCTATTGGCACAGTAACACTTAAAACACATTAATATTTAGCAAACATGCCCCGAAGTCATTGCAAGGACAAACAAGAGGCTTGTGAAGGGCTCCTTTGAAAGCTGCCTACAATTTTAGATTGGCACATTTTAAAATAAAATAAATTAAATATATGCAAATGAGGTCCAGTGGATATGCAAAGGAAACATAGGCCATGTGGTCTTTTTCTGTCATTTTTCTATGTTTCTATCTAGTCTGTCCTTCCATATCAACAACTACAACACTCCCCTTTTTCCTTGAGAGATCCTCTGTGTTGGTCCCATGCTTCTTTGAATTCAGATACCGTCCTCATCTCTACCACCTCCACTGGGAGACTATTCCACGGATCCACCACTCTTTCCGTAAAGAAATATTTCAGCTCTGCAATGAGTCTCCGCACATGGCCCCGCATCACTCTTGGGCCGCTCCTGCTAACAAACCACTTGCTTTCAGTCATACAGGCAGAACACAGACCCTCACCAAGTATAGAATACATTTTAACAAATTCAAAGTAGAAATATATTAAATAAACAAATAAATAAATGTAGGCAAAATTAAATTGAAACCTCAACAAGCCAAGCTGTGTATGTAGTGCAATAGAAGAAAGAGAGACATCTGATCTCACCTTTAATGAGCAGTTGCATGAGATGTTCTGATCCCCCATGCAGGCGGCGCAGCCTCTCCCCACAGTCTCTTCCCTCCATTGATGTTAGTGCCTCTAGCTCAGAAGAAGCCATGCCTGCATTTGGGATCAGAGAAACCTGTGCTATGCCTCATGTTACTGCTCAGCAAACAAAAAGCAGCAGCTAGCCCCGAGAGGTCAACATAGTGACGGGACGTTATTTGTGCAGCTGTGCCTCTACTGCAGGCCTCGACACATTTTGTGTGGATTTAGAAGCCAAGCCAAAATTTAGAACCAGTGCTCGTGATCCCCCAGCACACATTGTCTCTCACCCTGGTCTCATATTTTGAAGTCTCACGACACCGGTGCCTGTGTTTCTATACTGCACAGCATCTTTAGACAGAAATATAGATAACAGTAGTTATAGCCTCAGATATTAAGTGTCTGTACATGTGTGTGGTGCAATGGTGGTGTGTCTGTGCATGGGATGTGGTGCTGGGTGCCTTTGTGTGACTGGGGTGCAGGGATACTTGCATGTGTATGTGTGTTATGTTGTGGAGGTGAGGTGCCTGTATGTATGTGTATGGTGCAGAGGTGTGAGGTGCATGTGTGTGTGTGTGAGAGAGAGTGATTCGGAGGTAAGGTGCCTGTGTATGTGTGTGTGCGTCGTGTGGAGGTGGGGTGCTCTTGTGTGTGTTCTGGGGTGAGGGGAATGCACCTTTTGGCAACACCTTGCACTCTTCCCTCCCCCTCCAACCCCTCTCCTTTGTTACCCTCCAGACTCTCCCCCCTTTCCAAACTCCCCTAGCACTCCCATCCCCTGCCCTAAAATCCCCCATCCTCCTTTTTTTTAATAGGCCCACTTCCCCTTTAAATTTTCCCTGCCTTCTCCACCTCACTTTCTCAACCCCCCTCCCCCCCACAAAAAACCCCACTTTTTTCTTGCAGGCTGCCTTCTTGGCCTCTCCCTTCTCTGTCTGCCCGCAGGGATCCCAACCCCCATGGGCAGAAGAAGATGGCCCCAATTGCGGCAAAAATCCCTTTAATATGCCTGAAGGAGATCGGATCCTTGCAGGCAGAGAGATGGGGAGGCCACGATTGTGGCCTCAATGCAGCCTCTCTGCAATCTCTGTGGGCAGATCAAAGGGGTTTTTGCTGCAATCGTGGCCATCCTCTTCTTTTCTGCCTGCAGGAGATGTGATCCCCATGGGCAGACAGAAGAGGCCTTTGCCACGATTGCAGCAGTGCTCTTCTTTTCTGCCCACAGGAGATGGGATCCCCATAGACAGACAAGGGATCGCGGCCATCAGGGCATCTCGTTTGGGGGGACATTGCCCCCCCCTCACCCTCCCAAACTATGCCCATGATTTTACCATCCCTCATTCTTTCCCACTAGCAGGAAGAGAGTAGCACTTTCTACATCTGTGCCTCTTCTCCCAGTTGGTAAGAGGTCTTACGTGTGCACTAGGTGCAAGGAGCTCTTTGCTCTCAGGGAACGAGTCCATTCTCTAGAGGCTAGAGTAGCATATTTGGAAGACATAAGAAAGACAGAGAGGTACATAGACGAGACCTACAGGGATATAGTCCTGAAGTCCCACCTCCAGTCTGGCAGCATCCCTGTTGCCATGGAGGAGAGAGGTCTCGTGACAGGAGAGCATCACCCTGGTGTGGCAGGAAGTAATCCTGTAACTAGGACCTGTCCTCTAGGTGATGTAAAACCCTCTCGTACCGAGGAGATTTCTCCAGGGCCATGTGCCCATGGGGGAAGGGTTAGGACAGCCATTATAGTTGGTGATTCAATCATTAGGCATGTAGATAGCTGGGTGGCTGGTGGACATGAGGATCGCCTGGTAACATGCCTGCCTGGTGCGAAGGTAGCGGACCTCACGCGCCACCTAGATAAGGTCTTAGTGCTGGGGAGGAGTCTGCTGTTTTGGTACATGTCGGTACCAATGACATAGGAAAATGTGGTAGGGAGGTTCTGGAGGCTAAATTTAGGCTTTTAGGTAGGAAGTTGAAATCCAGAACTTCCAGGGTAGCGTTCTCCGAAATGCTTCCTGTTCCACGCGCAGGACCCAAAAGGCAGGCAGAGCTCCGGAGTCTTAATGCGTGGATGAGACGATGGTGCAGAGATGAGGGTTTTGGATTTGTTAGGAACTGGGGAACATTCTGGGGAAAGGAGGGGCTCTTCCAAAGGGATGGACTTCACCTTAACTGGGATGGAACCAGGCTGCTGGCATTAACCTTTAAAAAGGAGATAGAGCAGCTTTTAAACTAGATAATAGGGGAAAGCCGACAGTTACCCAAGAGCGCATGGTTTGGAACAATGTATCCTTGAAGGATACTACCAAAAGCAGAGAGGTTCCAAAATAGAATAAAGTAGCCCAAATGCCCTTGCGTATGGAGCAGATAGAGCTTAAAGATTCCAAATTACCCATGCCTACCAATAGCCAGATTAATATGAATACAATACAGTCTCTAAAATGCTTGTATGCAAAGGCTAGAAGTCTAAAAAATAAGATGGGAGAGTTAGAATATATAGCACTAAATGAGAGGTTAAATATGACTGGAATCTCAGAGACATGGTGTAAAGAGGACAACCAGAGGGACACTGTGATACCTGGATACAAACTATATCGTAATGATAGCGCTGATCAAATTGGTGGAGGGGTTGCGCTCTGTTAGAGAGGGCATTGAGTCAGAAAGGATTAAAGTTATGCAGGAAACAAAATTTGCTGTAGAATCTCTATGAATTGAAATTCCATGTAAAAAGGGGACGGCGATGGCAGTGGGGGTGTACTATCGACCGCCTGGCCAGAATGAACAAATGGATGATGAAATGCTCAAAGAAATCAAGGAAGCTAACAAAAGTTACAGCACAGTAATAATAATGGGTGATTTCAATTACCCTGGTATCGACTGGGTCAGTGTCACGGCAGGACATGCTAGGGAGATAAAGTTCCTAGATGAAATAAATGACGGCTTCTTGGAGCAGCTGGTTCATGAACCAACCAGAGGGGAAGCCATATTGGACCTAGTCCTTATAAGGGTGTTGGGGCCACTTGGCAATAGCGATCATAGCATGATCGCGTTTGATTTAATTAGTGGAGGAGGGATGGTAAGGAAATCCACAGTACTACCTTTTAACTTTCGAAAGGGAGACTATGATAAAATGAGGAAAATAGTTAAGAAAAAACTAAAAGGAGCAGTTGCAAAGGTTAAAGACTTACATCAAGCTTGGGTGGTGTTGAAAAATACTATCTTGGAAGCCCAGACCAGCTGTATTCCACGCTTTAAGAAAACTGGAAGGAAGTCCAAAAAACTGCCAGCATGGTTTAAAGGTGAGGTCAGAGAGGCGGCTGTTGCCAAAAAAGCATCTTTCAGGAAATGGGAAAAAAGAGCCAAATGACGAAAAATGGAAACAGCACAAGCCTCTCGGCTCCTCAACACCATGCGGCACCTGATCAAGCGTTGGGTTGGAGGCAGGAGCTGCTCGGCCCTCCCGCTCCCACCGCCAGAGCCCAATTGGGGCACCGCCAGAGCCTGCAGGACATTTGAAACACACAGCCAGCGGGCGTGCCTGCGCCTGAGGGCAAGGCTCACACCCACGGACGCCAGCACGAAGAGCAACGGAGCGACCCTGACTCCACCTCTGCAGGGTAAACATCTACCGCATGGAGATGAAACACCAGCAGACTTTTAAATTTAAAAACACTCCTAGGCGCGGCACTATGGAATGGTCGCATTCTCCTCCTCCTTCCCACTACAACAACTCCGCTGAAGAGCAGACCTGATCTGAGGCAACCAAACCACAAGAAACATCACCATGTAAGCATCCTCTAAATGCAACCCTTGATGTAATATAATGTATGCCATGATGCCCAGCCTGCTTGGAATGTATATTCAGTAGTTATGTATACCGTGTGTGTAGTTGATGCGCAGTAGTACTAGTAGTAGTTATGGGAGACAGCCAACCTTGTTTTGCCCTAACTAGATTGCTACTCTGTGTGTATTGCTGTTGTCTTAATTAGATTGTAAGCTCTGATGAGCAGGGACGGTCATTCTCTATATGTCTGTACAGCGTTGTGTATGAGGTAGCGCTTTATAAATGTTAAATAGTAAGCACTGGTAAGTTAAATGCAAGGCATTGATAAGGCAGGCAAAGGGAGAATTTGAGAAGAAGCTTCCTGCGAAAGCAAAAATGCATAATAAAGACTTTTTCAAGTACATTCGTAGCAAAAAACCTGTGAGAGAATCAGTTGGTCCATTAGATGACAGAGGGGTTAAAGGGGCACTAAGAGGTGACAAGGCGATAGCAGAGAGACTGAATGAATTCTTTGCTTCGGTCTTTACCGAGGAAGATGTAGGGATGTTACCCATGACTGAAGTGGTATTTAAAGGCGCGGAAGAATTGAAGGAAATATCGATACATCGGGAAGATGTATTACAACTATTTGATAAACTGAAAAGTAGCAAATCACCTGGACCGGATGATATACATCCAAGGGTGTTGAAAGAACTGAAATATGAGATTGCAGACCTGCTATTAGTAAACTGTGAACTATCATTAAAATCATCTGTAATACCTGAAGATTGGAGGATGGCCAATGAAACGCCAATTTTTAAAAAGGGTTCTAGGGGTGATCCGGGCACCTACAGACTGGTAAGCCTGACGTCAGTACCAGGAAAAATGGTAGAAACCATCATAAAGAACAAAATTGTTGAACATGTAGATAGTCATGGCTTAATGGGAGACAGCCAACATGGCTTTAGACAAGGAAGATCTTGTCTTACTAATCTGTTATGTTTTTTTGAAGGTGTGAATAAACAGGTAGACAAAGGTGAGTCGGTTGATATAGTGTATTTGGACTTTCAGAAAGCCTTTGACAAGGTCCCTCATCAGAGATTTTTGGAAAAACTAAAGAGTCATGGGATAGGAGGCAGTGTACTATTGTGCATCAGGAGCTTGTTAAAAAATAGAAAGCAGAGGATAGGGCTAAATGGCCAATTTTCCCAATGGAGAAAGGTGAATAGTGGTGTACCCCAGGGATCTGTGCTGGGTGCGCTGCTTTTTGACATATTCATTAATGACCTGGAAAAGGGAATAACGAGTGAGGTTATCAAATTTGCAGATGACACAAAACTTATTAAAGTTGTTAAAACCCATGAGGATTGTGGAAAATTGCAAGAGGATCTTGATAAACTGGAAGACTGGGCATCAAAATGGCAGATGAAATTTAATGTGGACAAGTGCAAAGTTATGCACCTTGGGAAGAACAACCCAAACTATGGTTACACAATGTAAGGTTCCACATTAGGAATCACCACCCAGGAAAAAGATTTAGGCGTCATTGTGGATAACATGTTACCCTCCGCCCAGTGTACAGCAGCAGCCAAGAGAGTAAATAGAATGCTAGGTATCATAAGGAAAGGAATGGAAAATAAAACAAAAGATATTATAATGCATCTGTATCGTTCCATGGTGCGACCGCATCTTGAATATTGTGTGCAATTCTGCTCACCGTATCTGAAAAAGGATATAGCGTTATTAGAAAAGGTACAGAGAAGAGCCACCAAAATGCTAAAGGGGATGGAAGGATACCCGTATGAAGAAAGGCTAAAAAGGTTAGGGTTTTTTAATCTGGAAAAGAGACGGCTGAGGGGAGATATGATAGAAGTCTATAAATTAATGAACGGAGTGGAACGGGTAAACGTAGATCAATTGTTTACCTTATCAGAATATAGAAGGACTAGGGGACATGCAATGAAGCTACAGGGTAAACTATTTAAGACAAATAAGAGAAAATATTTTTTCACTCAACGTGTAATCAAACTCTTGAATTTGTTACCGGAGGATGTAGTAAAGGCTGTTAGTGTAGCTGGGTTTAAAAAAGGTTTGGACAAGTTCCTGGAGGAAAGGTCCATAAACCATTATTAAAAAGTGACCCGGGATATCAATGCTTGACCCAATACAAGCATTGTGGAACCTGTGTCTTTTGGGGAAACTGCTAGGTATGTATGACCTAGATTGGCCACTGTTGGAAACAGGATACTGGGCTTGATGGATCTTGGTCTGACCCAGTATGGCATATCTTATGTTCTTATGTTTAATCTGACAAAGCCTGGGGATCCTGTAATCTTGCAGGATCTGTCTGCCTAATATATTCAGGCATCAGACTGAAGCCAGCATAATGAGAAACTCAGGCAGGGCCAACACAATGCAGTAAGTATAATAAGTGCAGCAGGGGGTACAAATGTTTAGGAGTGCCGGGGTCAGCCCTACCACCATTGCAGTCACATTTATGGGTTGCAGGAGGGTGCCGGAAACACTAGCTCTGGCCCAGGTTGAAAATGCTGCTGTTATCCTCCTCCTGGTGGGAGGGAGTGTGGTTGAAGATCATGTAAAATCTCGTTTGGTGTGCTGTGACTGAACAAATCCAGAAGTATGCCATTAAAAGAAGGTTGAGAAGTACTGGTCTAGAGGAACTGTCTCTATTGAAACTGACATTTGTTTCAGAATTATTTCTGGGGAGATGGTTTTCATCATGTTATTTTTAAATAAGCTGGAAGAGAGATGGACCTTCTCAATTGCTATGACATTCCTAGGGGATAAATATCCATGTATTTACTAGACGAGTGCTTGAAATCAGACTGAATGTTCTAATTAATGCAGCAGTAGCTATCCTGGGACAGGTCTGAGTTTGCTATTCTATGGTCGCTCAGCATTAAGTGCTCTTTCTCCCGGAGTTGCTGCTTTCTGAGGGCTGTGGAAGGTTTAGGATGGATGTAGCAAAGCTGAACACACATCTGATATTTCACAGTCCCTATGATTTGCTTTCCAGGCATTCCTACCACTGCTCAAACAGGCCACTCAGCACAACAGTGGAATGGGGTGGCACCGGGCTGCCATCGTAAATATGTCTTCCATTTCAGGATCTATTCAGATGGTGCAGGATAAGGACATATGTCTTCAAATATATCCATACAGGATATCTAAGGTGAGTCTCTCCTTGCAGCTACACACCTTTCTGTAGCAGAGAGATCACAGTGCAGCACTCTGAAAGCTGCGTCTACGCTGCACCACCACCAGGTATTGTGTCAGCAGTCCACAGAACAGGAAACTACAGCACAGAATGAACTCCAAAAGTGATTTTCTATGCACTCAAGTGTCAGAATTTCTGATCAGCATACTTGTGTCTCTGCTGACAGCATTCAAGTCTATGACCTCATGCTAGAGAGAAGATTGCATTAGAAGAATAGGTTTATCATCTATTGCATCAGCTGTTGGGAGAATTACTGATCTTGTGCAAAGCTCATGGCCATCTTCTTTCTTCCCTTTAGGCAGCACTGAATATGCTGACAAAATGTCTGGCAGCAGACTTGAAAGAGGACGGGATTCTTTGCATCGCCCTGCACCCTGGCTGGATCAAAACAGATATGGGGGGGAAAGAGGTGAGTGATTTGACCTAGATTAAAACCTGTCCCCTAGTCTCCAGAGCAGTGGTACTCAAACCTCCCTTTGCAACCCTACAGCCAGTTGGATCTTCAGAATATCCACAGAGAATATGCCTAAGATTTAGTTATAATCATTGCAGACCTGGCACATACAAATCACATGTACGTGGATATCCTGAAAGAGGGCCATAGGAAGCTAGGAAATCACCTTGCATGACTCAAAGCTGGCATCCCTCCCCCTCCCAATCTAGTCACGCACAGGAACTTGCTCTTATCAGGCTTCCTGAAAGCCCCAGTGATATCAGCACTCCTTCTGTACATGCGCTTTGAGTGAGGCCACACTGCTCATATAGCCTGTCCTGAAATTCCAACTGGCTGTACAGAGAAGCAATAGACTCCTAAAATTCCTTCTAGGACTGAACAATCCACACCACTTTTGAACCTCTTTTAGTGTGGTCGGGTTCAACAATAGCTGTGTATTAGTGAGACTGAAGAAGAATTTGGTTCCGGCAGTCAGCTCAGGCAACAGATCCGGTTGTGGAAGGGTTGAAATACTTTACATTGTGGATTTTAGGGACAGAGTCAGCTCTTTTCTGATTAGTGCTGGTGCTTATTCCGTAAGTGAGTTGACCAAGGTCTCTTCCCTGCTACTCACCTGCATCTATGGCGAGGATTCTTACTGCAAGTGCTCTATCCAATGGGACTCTTCACTCCCCATCTTATTTCATGGCACATCATTTGATCAAAGTCAGCTTAATACTCAGACTAAGCAGTCGCCTAGGGTGGCAGATTCTTGAGGAGTTGGGGGACTCCAAAAACAGCTGCAATCACATAAACTGAAAGAACCTGGTACATGTTTTACCTACAGGGAGTGTGGGCAGTTTTCAAGCAGGCATTTAACCAGGTTAGATGGGTTTTGGAAATTGCTCTCACACATATATATAAAAAGTTTAGTAATTAAAAGTACAATCTCTGGGGAAGCAAGATGGCATAGGCAATTACACTCTGATCGACCTCTGCTGAAAAACTGAATTTTCAACTCATGCCTCATTCTACTCGCAAATGTAAGGCGAAACAGCAGATGGCTGTTTCAGGGAGCCATGGGCCAATGAACATCTATGTGAAGCCCATCAGTGGAGAAAATGTTCCATGTGGCTCGCTGGGATCAACAATAGTGGAAGGAGACCCTCTGCTATCCCTAGAGCTAGAAACATCACTCAGCCCAGAGTGCTGTATTCCTCCAAAGCAGTCGGTAAAGAAGATCCTGGTAGCTAGCGCTGCAGAGACACCATAGGAAGATACCAGCAGTGAGCCTCAGCTGCAACTGCCCTGTGCCAGGTGAAATCCCCAGATGTTGGGTCTGCATGCCAGCCTACCTGGAGTATATGGGGCCTCTGCGGAGCAAACGGATCAGCAGTATCTGAATAAGCTGCATTTTGTTCTTTTAGCCCTGCAAGCCCAAGCACACTAGGGGAAGGTACCAATGCTGAAAATAGACTTTGTGGAAATATCTTTCATTGGTTGAGCGTCTGTCTCATCAGCTTCAAAATATTGCCTCTATAATGACTCACACTGACCATAAAGTGGAGATACATGACCGTGCTTTGGAAAAATTAAAAATTAAATTATTTGGTTGTGAATTTAAGATTGAACAGTTTCAAGAAACTGCTATGGCATTTATGAAGGACTCTATATGATTATCTATAAAAACTTGCGTCTCTTGAAAATGCTAACAAGAGCAGGAATTTTGAGGATCCTGAATTTTCCTAAGGTTCCTTCTATTTGAGGTCAAGAACTGTTCAGGAAAGCATAGTTACTCACCTGTAACAGGTGTTCTCCAAAGACAGCAGGAATCAGCCCTCACATATGGGTGATGTTGATGCCGATGGAGCCCTTATGGAAGTATCTCCCCAGCTTTCAAAGAAAGCCTTTGGGAGATGCGACCACCCAAGGGTATCATCTTACTCAGTCAGATGACATAGAGCCGACAAAAGAAGATGGCCAAAAGTGAATAGCAACTCCAAGGGGAGGAGGGAGGGTTGTGAGGACTGATTCCTGCTGTCCCTAGAATAGATGAGTAATTAAACTTTCTTCAGGAACAAGCAGGAAGTCGGTTCTCACATATGGGACTCCCTAGATACAGGCTACCAAGGACCTGTAGAAAAACAGCTGTGAGCAGCCGCTAGTGCATCTGAGGACAGACACGGAGGGACCCCAGTTTCCAGGGAGAACCATGGCTCCGGTAGCCTGAACAAGAAGGGTCAGAGGGCAGGAGTTGCCTAAACTCCTAACAGATTACAGAGTTCGGCCTGCCGAAGGTACTGTCCAGTCGGGACTTCCTCTCCAGGCAGTAGTGGGCTGCAAAAGTGTGAACGGTGGACCAGGAGGCAGCCCAGCAGATGTCTGCCATACGGACAGTGTGTAGGCTCGCCTCTGAAGTTGTCATAGCCCTGACATTGTGCACTGTGACCCGGCGCTCCAAAGGCAACCCAGCTTGATTGTGGGCGAAGGCGATGCACTCCGCCATCCAGATGGAGAGAATGGTAACAGCCTCCCCCAGACAACTAGGATCATAGGAAATGAAAATCTGTGAGACTTTGCAGTGGCCTGGAGTCCACTGCAGGTAGAAGGACAGGGCACTTTTGCAGTCGAGAGTGTTGAGAATGGTCGATGCCTTGTCGGTGTACGGCCATGGAAAGAAGGTAGGAAGGTAAGAACATAAGATATGCCATACTGGGTCAGACCAAGGTCCATCAAACCCAGTATTCTGTTTCCAACAGTGGCCAATCTAGGTCATATGTACCTAGCAGTTTCCCCAAGGGACACAGGTTCCACAATGCTTGCATTGGTTCAAGCATTGATATCCTGGGTCCCTTCTTAATAATGGTTTATGGACCTTTCCTCCAGGAACTTGTCCAAACCTTTTTTTAAACCCAGCTACACTAACAGCCTTTACTACATCCTCTGGTAACAAATTCCAGAGTTTGATTACACGTTGAGTGAAAAAATATTTTCTTTTATTAGTCTTAAATAGTTTACCCTGTAGCTTCATTGCATGTCCCCTAGTCTTTCTATATTCTGATAAGGTAAACAATCGATCTACGTTTACCCATTCCACTCCGTTCATTAATTTATAGACTTCTATCATATCTCCCCTCAGCCGTCTCTTTTCCAGGTTAAAGAGCCCTAACCTTTTTAGCCTTTCTTCATAGGAGTATCCTTCCATCCCCTTTACCATTTTGGTGGCTCTTCTCTGAACCTTTTCTAAAATCGCTAGGGAGGAGTGGCCTAGTGGTTGGGGCAAGGTACTACAAGCCGGAAGGTCAGTGGTTCAAATCCCACTAGAGGACAGCAACCTTGGGCCGGAAGGACTGGGGTTTCTAGTCCCACAGGTGCTCCTTGTGGTCTTGGGCAAGCCACTTAACCCTCCATTGCCCATGTTCCCTGTAAGTATTAGTGTGTGTCTCTCATATCCTCTCGTGTTAAATGTATCCCCCAACCGCTTTGACCCGGTGAAAAGCGGATATAAATGCAGCTAAATAAATAAATAAATAAAATAAGATACGGCGACCAGAATTGCACACAATATTCAAGGTGCGGTCTCACCATGGAACGATATAGAGGCATTATAATATCTTTTGTTTTATTTTCCATTCCTTTCCTTATCATACCTAGCATTCTATTTACTCTCTTGGCCGCCGCTGCACACTGGGCTGAGGGTTTTAACATGGTATCTACAATGACGCCTAAATCTTTTTCCTGGGTGGTGGTTCCTAATGTGGAACCTTGCATCGTGTAACCATAGTTTGGGTTGTTCTTCCCTAGGTGCATAACCTTGCACTTGTCCACATTAAATTTCATCTGCCATTTTGATGCCCAGTCTTCCAATTTATCAAGATCCTCTTGCAATTTTCCACAATCCTCTTGGGTTTTAACAACTTTAAATAGTTTTGTGTCATCTGCAAATTTGATAACCTCACTCGTTATTACACTTTCCAGGTCATTTATGAATATGTCAAAAAGCAGAGGACCCAGCACAGATCCCTGGGGTACACCACTATTCACCTTTCTCCATTGGGAAAATTGGCCATTTAGCCCTACCCTCTGCTTTCTATCTTTTAACCAGTTCCTGATCCACAATAGTACACTTCGTCCTATCCCATGACTCTTTAGTTTTGCCAAAAGTGTCTCATGAGGGACCTTGTCAAAGGCTTTCTGAAAGTCCAGATACACAATATCAAACGACTCACCTTTGTCCACCTGATTATTCACTCCTTCAAAAAAACATAACAGATTAGTAAGACAAGATCTTCCTTGTCTAAAGCCATGTTGGCTGTCTCCCATTAGGTCATGACTATCTACATGCTGAGTAATTTTATTCTTTATGATGGTTTCTACCATCTAGGGAGGAGTAGCCTAGTGGTTGGGGCAAGGTACTTCAGGCCGGAAGGTCGGGGGTTCAAATCCCACTAGAGGACAGCAACCTTGGGCCGGAAGGACTGGGGTTTCTAGTCCCACAGATGCTCCTTGTGGTCTTGGGCAAGCCACTTAACCCTCCATTGCCCATGTTCCCTGTAAGTATTAGTGTATGTGTCTCATATCCCCATGTGTTAAATGTATCCCCCAATTGTGTTGTGACTGCTTTGATTGAAGGATAAGGCGGTATACAAAACTGTCTAAATAAATAAATAAATAAATTTTTTCCGGTACTGATGTCAGGCTCACCGGTCTGTAGTTTCCCGGATCACCCCTGGAACCCTTTTTAAAAATTGGTGTTACATTGGCGATCCTCCAATCTTCAGGTATTAGAGATGATTTTAATGATAGTTCACAGATTACTAATAGCAGGTCTGCAATCTCGTATTTCAGTTCTTTCAACACCCTTGGATGTATACCATCTGGCCCAGGTGATTTGCTACTCTTCAGTTTATCTAATAGTTGTAATACATCTTCCCGATGTATCAATATTTCCTTCAATTCTTCCACACCTTTAAATATCACTTCAGTCATGGGTAACATCCCTACATCTTCCTCAGTAAAGACTGAAGCAAAGAATTCATTCATTCTCTCCGCTATCGCCTTGTCGCCTCTTAGTGCTCCTTTAACCCCTTTATCATCTAATGGACCAACTGACTCTCTCACAGGTTTTTTGCTACGAATGTACTTGAAAAGGTCTTTACTTTGCGTTTTTGCTTCCGCAGCAAGCTTCTTCTCATATTCTCCCTTTGCCTGCCTTATCAATGCCTTGCATTTGACTTGCCAGTGCTTGTGCTGTTTCCAGGTTTCGTCGTTTGGCTCTTTTTTCCATTTCCTGAAAGATGCTTTTTTGGCAACAACAGCCTCTCTGACCTCACCTTTAAACCATGCTGGCAGTTTTTTGGACTTCCTTCCACTTTTCTTAAAGTGTGGCATACAGCTGGTCTGGGCTTCCAAGATAGTATTTTTCAACAACAGCCAAGCCTGATGTACGTCTTTAACCTTTGCAACTGCTCCTTTTAGTTTTTTCTTAACTGTTTTCCTCATTTTATCATAGTTTCCCTTTCGAAAGTTAAAAGGTAGTACTGTGGATTTCCTTACTATCCCTCCTCCACTAATTAAATCAAAGGCGATCATGCTATGATCACTATTGCCAAGTGGCCCCAACAACCTTATCTCTTGCACTAGATCTGGTGTTCCACTAAGTATTAGGTCTAATATGGCTTCCCCTCTGGTCGGTTCATGAACCAGCTGCTCCAAGAAGCAGTCATTTATTTCATCTAGGAACTTTATCTCCCTAGCATGTCCTGACGTGACACTGATCCAGTCGATACCGGGGTAGTTGAAATCACCCATTATTATTACTGTGCTGTAACGTTTGTTAGCTTCCTTGATTTCTTTGAGCATTTCATCATCCATTTGGTCATTCTGGCCAGGCGCTCGATAGTACACCCCCACTGCCATTGCCTTCCCCCTTTTACATGGAATTTCAATCCATATAGATTCTACAGCAGATTTTGTTTCCTGCAAAACTTTAATCCTTTCTGACTCAATGCCCTCTCTAACATAGAGAGCAACCCCTCCACCAATTTGATCAGCTCTATCATTACGATATAGTTTGTACCCAGGTATCATAGTGTCCCACTGGTTGTCCTGATATTCCACCATGTCTCTGATATTCCAATCATATCTAACCTTTCATTTAGTGCTATATATTCTAACTCTCCCATCTTAGTTTTTAGACTTCTAGCATTTGCATACAAGCATTTTAGAGAATGTATTTTATTCATATTAATTTGGCTATTGTTAGACATGGGTAATTTAGGATCTTTAAGCTCTGTCTGCTCCATACTTGAGGGCATTTAGGCTACTTTACTCTTTTGTGGAACCTCTCTGCTTTTGGTAGTATCCTTCAAAGATACATTCTTCTGAACCATCCGCTCTTGGGCGACTGTCGGCTTTCCCCTAATATCTAGTTTAAAAGCTGCTCTATCTCCTTTTTAAAGGTTAATGCCAGTAGCCTGGTTCCATCCCGGTTAAGGTGAAGCCCATCCCTTCGGAAGAGCCCCTCCTTTCCCCAGAATGTTCCCCAGTTCCTAACAAATCCAAAACCCTCATCTCTGCACCATTGTCTCATCCACGCATTGAGACTCCGGAGCTCTGCCTGCCTTTTGGGTCCTGCGCGTGGAACAGGAAGCATTTCGGAGAATGCTACCCTGGAAGTTCTGGATTTCAACTTCCTACCTAAAAGCCTAAATTTAGCCTCCAGAACCTCCCTACCACATTTTCCTATGTCATTGGTACCGACATGTACCAAGACAGCAGACTCCTCCCCAGCACTATCTAAGACCTTATCTAGGTGGCGTGTGAGGTCCGCTACCTTCGCACCAGGCAGGCATGTTACCAGGCGATCCTCACGTCCACCAGCCACCCAGCTATCTACATTCCCAATGATCGAATCACCAACTATAACAGCTGTCCTAACCCTTCCCTCATGGGCACATGGCCCTGGAGAAACTTCCTCGGTGCGAGAGGGTTTTACATCACCTGGAGGACAGGTCCTCCTAGTTACAGGATCACTTCCTGCCACACCAGGGTGATGGTCTCCTGTCACGTGACCTCTCTCCTCCATGGCAACAGGGATGCTGCCAGACTGGAGGTGAGACTTCAGGACTATATCCCTGTAGGTCTCGTCTATGTACCTCTCTGTCTGTCTTATGCTTTCCAAGTCTGCTACTTTAGCCTCTAGAGAACGGACTCGTTCCCTGAGAGCAAAGAGCTCCTTGCACCTAGTGCACACATAAGACCTCTCACCAACTGGGAGAAAATCATACATGTGACACTCAATGCAAAAGACTGGAAAGCCCCCATCCCACTGCTGGACTGCTGTCTGCATCTTAGTTTTAAGTTTGTGTTTAGATCTAAGTTCTCTAACCACCTCCTGGTTGACCACCTTCGGAAGGAATTGCAGGTGAGTGCGGAGCACGACCCTGTTCTTGTAGAACCTGGTGTAGGGTGGCTCGGCCACCAAGGCCTGAAGCTCAATGACTCTGCGGGCAGAGGTGAGTGCCACCAGGAAGGTCACCTTCCAGGACAGGTAATGCAAATGACAGGTAGCCAAAGACTCGAAGGGTGTCTTGGTAAGCTGTGCCAGGACCACACTGAGATCCCATTCTGGCGGAGATGGTTGGATGGGAGGCTTGGAGAGCAACAAGCCCTGTATGAATCGGGTAATGCAGGTCTGCAGAGAAAGAGGCTTGCCCATTATAGTGTGATGGTTCGCGGAAAGCGCACTCAGGTGTACCCTGACAGAGTTGGACTTAAGTATGGAATGTGGAAGGTGGAGCAAATATTGCAACACCGAATGTACTGGGCAGGAGAACGGATTTAACCATTTCTCTGTGCACCATACTGAGAACCTGCACCACTTGATGGCATAGACCTGTCTTGTGGAGTCCTTACAAGAGGCCAGGAGGACTTCCTCTACCTCCCTGGGGAGGTTGAGGGGTGCTAAAGCAACCCAGTCAGCAACCATGTCATGAGAGACAGGGATCCCATGTTGGAATGGAGAATCAAACCCTCCTTCTGGATCAATAGTCCCAGGCAGCTCCTGAGAGAGACTGGAGACTCTTTCGAGAAACAGAGCAGCAGAGGAAACCAAGGCTGCCTGGGCCACTGCGGGGCCACTAGGATCATGGAAGCCTTGTCTTGCTGGACCTTGAAGAGGGTCCACGCGATCAGTGGTGTGGGAGGGAAGGCATACAACAGGCCCACAGACCACAAGATGAGGAAGGCATCCCTGCCACCTGGGACGGATGCGGTTGGGGACAACAGAAATGGGGTAGCTGAGCATTGGTTGGTCTGGCAAAGAGGTCCATATTTGGGGTGCCCCATAATCGGAATAGCCTCTGTGCCATCCTGAGATCCAGGTGCCACTCGTGTGGTTGGAGGACCCTATTCAGCCTGTCCGCTAGGTCCTGGTCCTGGTCTGAAAGGTAGCATTCCTTGACTGGTTGCATATGAGCAGAGGGCTACTGCCTCCTGGCATAGGTGGTAAGAGCCTGTGCCTCCTTGCTTGTTTAGGTAGAACATCATGACCTGATTGTCCATCTGGATGAGCACCGACTGATGCTGCAGGCAGTGCTGAAAAGCCTTGAGCACCAGGAAGACGGCCTTGAGTTCCAGCAGGTAGACCTGCTGCTGACTCTCCTCGAGGGACCAGATGCCCTGGGTGAGGAGTTCCTCGCAATGGGCACCCCAGCCCAGCAGGAAAGCATCTGTTGAGGACCCTCTGGGGACTTGGGTGTTGGAAGGGCATGCCTTTCTGCAGGTGCTGTGCATGCTGCTGCTGCTGCCACCACCTGAGTGACTCCGCCAGCTGACGGGATACTGAGACTCTGTCCCGGAGCCTGCCCGTGGCCTGGGTCTACTGTGAGCGGAGACACCACTGAGCTGCCTGCATGTGGAGGTGGACATTGGGGACCACATGGACCGTGGAGGCCATGTGGCCGAGAAGGCAAAGCAAAGACCGTGCTGACATGGTGTGGCGGCTTTACACCTCTGCTGCCAGGGTCCTGAGATGATCCGCCCTGTCCAGAGGAAGGAAGGCTCTGGCCTGGAGGGTGTCCAGGTGAGCCCCTATGAACTCCAGCTCTTGAGTTGGAGTGAGGTGGAATTTGGGGTGGTTTATTATGAATCCCAAATGTTGGACCTTGATGGTACGGGCCATGGCCTGTTGCACATCTAAGGCCATGTCTCCCTTTACTAGCCAGTTGTCCAGGTATGGAAAGACAAAGACCCCTTGGAGACTAAAGTAGGTGGCCACCACTGCCAGGCGTTTGGTGAAGACTCTTGGTGCGGAGGCTAGGCCGAAGGGTAGTACCCTGTACTGGTAGTGGTTGTCCCCGACCATGAACCTTAGGTACTGCCTGTGAATGGGATGGATAAGGATGTGGGTATAAGCATCCTTCAGGTCCAAGGAGCATAGCCAATCTCTCTGCTGGAGATAGGGTGGCAATATTTCAAGGGAGAGCTTCTTGAACTTCTCCCGCACCAGGGATTTGTTCATGTTTCTCAGGTTCAGAATGGCCTTAGTCCTCCTGTTCTTTTTGGGACCAGAAAGTACCTGTAGTTGAACCCCTTTCATTTCAAGTGATGTGGTATGGGCACAGCCCTTTCCTTGAGAAGGCTTGCAAGTTCCTGCAGTAGCAGGGCCTGATGCAGGGGAGTCTGAGGAGGCTCCCCAGGAAAGAAGGGTGGAGGCGGCTGGTCCAGGTGAAGGAGGTAACCCTCCCGGATGACCTGGTCAGGGGTGATAGAAGCCCACCGTTGGGCAAAATGAATCAAGTGCCTCCCCCCTGTTGGTAGCCGAAATATCAGCAATATCAGCAAAATCTGTCCTTTCCTTTCTGAGCACACTACTAAGACACTTATCCACTCCTTAATCACCTCCCGTCTTGACTACTGTAACCTACTCCTTGCTGGTCTCCCTTTGAATCATCTCTCTCCCTTTCAATCTGTTCAACACTCTGCTGCGCAGCTAATCTTCCGCCAGCCTCATCATGCCCATATTGCTCCTCTTCTCAAGTCACTCCACTGGCTCCCTATCCATTTCTGCATCCAATTCAAACTTCTCCTACTGACCTATAAATGCATTTACTCTGCAGCTCCTCACTACCTTTCTTCTCTTATCTCTCCTTACAACCCCCCTCTCGGGAACTCCACTCTTCTGGCAAACTGATTCTATCTGTGCCCTTCTCTTCTATTACTAACTCCAGACTTTGCTCCTTTCACTTTGCTGTACCTTATGCCTGAAACAAACTACCTGTGTCTGTACGCCAGGCACCTTCTCTGACCCTCTTGAAATCCAGGCTGAAAACCCACCTCTTTGCTGCTGCTTTTGGATCTTGACTCACCTGATCTCCTTTTCTTTTCCTTTCCCCCTTGTTTTATCTCAGCCTACACCTTCTGTGTTGTCTGTCTTGACTAGATTGTAAGCTCTGATGAGCAGGGACTGTCTCCTACATGTCTGTGCAGCACTGCGTACGACTTGTAGCGCTATACAAATGCTCAGTAGTAGTAGTAGTAGCTGATCCTCCAGTGGGAGAGAGGCTATGCTGTAAGCATCAAAACCCCAACCTAGGCTGGGCTGGGGCTAGTGTTTGGGGCTTTGGGGCCCCTGGGTTTAAGTGGGCCCTGACCTGCCCCCTTGCCTTGGTGACCCTGCTGAGGGGTCTGGGTGGCCGGGTACGGAGGATAGCCTCGATAGATCTAGCCTATTCTATGAAATGGAAGCTTTTTCCTGGGCGGTTTCTTCCTGGGAAAAGTGGAGGTCTTTCTCGAGAGCTGAGACCTGGTGACATAGTCTGTCTCGATCTCTGCTGCCTTGTCCTCCATCGGCTTGCTGAAGAGTTGCTCCCTGAGGCAAGGGACATTGAGGAGCTTCTCTTGGACCCATTGCTCAAGGTCTGATGTTTGGAGCCAGGCTTGGCGTCGGGCGCCAATGCTGGCAGCAGCAAACTCGCGCTGGACTCAAAGCCGTCATAGGTGGCTCAAGACAAGTATTTAGAGCACTCCCTGACAGACTTTGTGAGAGTCTGGAAGCATCAGAGGTAGTCTCCATTGAGGCCAGCTGTGAAGCTTCCAAGTTCCTTAGTGAGTTCTCGGAGAAACATGCTGATGTACAGTTGGTAAGTCTGTATGTGGCACGCCAGCATCGAGCCTTGGTAACATTTCTGGTTGAGGGCGTGGGACTTCCTGCCTGGGGGCACCAATGAGTGCGTCTTCAAGCTTTTCTGTAGACAAATGGCTGATTTGACCACCATGGAGGTGTTGAGGGAGTTATGCCTTCCTGAAGCCCGGTCCTCGCTGGACCCGGAACATAGTGTCCAGGAATCGGCTGATGATCGGCACCGATGCCAGCACTTCCCACATCCGGAGAAGAAGCCAACTGAGGATGGAGGAGACTGGGACCATATGGGGCTCCTTGGGTGGTGCCTCATACTGGAGGATGTTGGGTTCCTCCGTATGGGGATCCTCCTCTGACTCGGTGGTGAGAGAGAGAGCCCTCACCATGTCCTGGACAAACTCGAGGAAGGAGATGTCCTTGGGTGGGGAATGGTGCCTTAAGACCAGTGGAGATGGGTCTGAAATAAGATCCCGGTGGGCCTGAGTCTCTGGAGATGTCTCGCCTTCGGACTCCCAGTCTGAAAAGTCCGAGGAAGACTCTATGCCTGGCAGCTCCAAGGGTATCGTCGGCTCCGGTCTTTGATGTCTCGGGGCTGAGGCACTCACCTGAGAAGACCTCACCCTTGAGGATCGGGAGCAGGATTGAGGCATCTAGCTCTCGGGGATTACTTCAGCGGCCCAGTGAGTCCTCTGCATTGAGGCCCCTGCGGTCGGTGCGAGCACCAGCGGGGCTGGGCATCGATGCCTGTTGAGAGGCAATGAACACAGAAACCCTGCATTCCAGTGCTAGCATTCTGGTTGCTCTCTTGGGGGAAGCAGCCTTTGATGCCGACATCGGAGTCGCCGGGTCGAGTGTCGAGGAGGAGAGGTCTCCTCAATGGGTCAGCCCTCGGGAGACCAGAATCCATTGCCAGAGACCTCGATGTCGGTCCTGGGTACCTTTTGAAGTCGCTCCCGCTCCAACACCTCGGTTGCTTGTCGGGGCCTGAGGGACCGTGCACAGTACTTGCCATGCTTGTCCACCTCCCAGGACGAGACCCTTGAGATCCTCATCTTCTTTTTATGCTCTCGTTCTGGGGACCCTTGGTTGGAGTGTCTGTGAGCCTGCTTGGGAACCACAGGGGCTTTAGGTGACTCTGAGGATCCGTGCGGGGCCTTAGAGTGCAAGGCTACCAGGGATACTGGGGTCGAGTCTGCCCTGTGGAAGATGTCATCCTGTTTCTGCCGGTGACTCTGAATGGACTTGGTGGACATCTTTTTACACAGGGAGCACTCCTCTGGGTCGTGGTCGGCACCCAGACCCTGGAGGCAACAATCATGTGTGTCAGTGAGGGACATGTTTTTGGAGCACCAATTACACTTCTTGAAACCAGATGCCATTGGGACAAAAAGGACTCCAGCGAGGTCAAAAACCCTTGATGCGGCCAGCAGTTCAAAAAGGCGTGAAAGCACTGAGAAGGAAAAGAACCTAAAAATGAGGTCTTGAGGCCCGATGCCAGAGCAGCAGGGCTTGAAGGCTGGAAAGGGACCGGCGCTAGCTGGAAAATGCACAAGAATAACTTTTTTTCCGGGGGGGGGGGGGGGACAAGATAAACATCTGAAGGGCTCTGGAAAAAGGAAGACTGAGTAAGATGGCACTCTTGGGTGGGAAGGAGACCACGCATGTGTGGTGGAATCTCCCAAAGACTTTCTTTGAAAGCTGGGGAGATGCTTCTGCGAGGGCTGTGTCGGCGTCAATTTCATCCATATGTGAGGACTGACTTCCTGCTTGTTCCTGGAGAAATGTTTGATTTCTGTTCTGAAGATTCCTCCTCAATCAGTGCCTTCGATGACTAGAATATTTTATTTACCAACTGCTAAGATCATCAGGAGTGGAGGAGTAGCCTAGTGGTTAGAGCACTGGCTTGGTAACCAAGCAACCAGGGTTCGATTCCCACTAGCACTCCTTGTGGCCTTGGGCAAGTCACTTAACCCTCCATTGCCTCGGAAGAAAGGCCTGGCAATCTACTTCCGGTGACACTGCCAAGAAAACCCAGGAGCTTCTGGGTCGCCAGGAGTCAGGACTGACTCAAAGGCACACATTGCATTTTGCAAGATCATCAGTGGATGGCTGAAAACAGTCACCAATATTATTATATGATAGTTTGGACTTAACTGCTATTGGAGAGATCTGAGTCTGAACCCAAGGTGATCGCTACATTGCTGGTCACCCTGACTCTGGAACCTCCTAAAACATTCTTTAGGACTAAAGATGCTGGATGGGGGGGAGGGGGGGGATATTCAGCACTGATGGCTAGCTGCTGGGGCTGAAAGTTAAATCTGGATATTCAATGGTGGGGTCATATCTGGCCCTGGCATTGAATATCGAGGTTCACCAGATTGCCATGAGGCTAATCAGGCAGCGACAATATTGAGCCAATGTCCAGTTAACCCTGGTCTCTTGCTATATTAGCTATCTGCACCTGACTTTCACCACTTATTGTTAACTGGGCAGCGGCTCAATATTGCTGCTGCCCAGTTAGTATTACTTCACTTTGCACCAGAATGTCCCCGGAACACCCCAATGCTGACCACTTAGCATTGGGGTGTGTAGCAGCGGCACCCGTGGATATTCAGCGACAGTCACCATGTTAGCACCACTGAGTATCCTGCAGAGCGGCATTTACACAGTTTGTAGGTCTGCAAACCTTTGAAAATGTCCCCCACCATGTTTGTGGATCATAGGATTATGATGTTCTTGGATGTATCTAGGCTTACGCAGAAAAGAAAAAAAAAACAATTTCTTTTATTAAAACCAGGTGTTGTACAGCTTGGTAGGCTATTTTTTCTTACATTTCCATGCAAATGTTTGGTTAAGTTGAGTGGGTCCAACTATATTTTCTTTGAACCACAGCAACTGTTCACCCTATCACTTTTAAGTCCAGTCCTACTCAGTTTGCACAAATTCAGAAATTTAGTCGGAGCTGTGTTTCAGTATTTCAGTTTGAAATCCCTACTTCCTGCCTTTTCTTTTCTTCTAAGTTTTAACCTTTCATTTGTGATCTTCCTCCTCCTTTTTAGGGGCTTGTAGGTACTAGTCGTTTTCTTGGATTTATATTGTTATTTCCTTTAGGTAATTTAATTTCAGTCTGTAAGACCTTTTTCTGTAACAAGAGTTGCTCTTGGATTTAATTTTGAAAATATGCATAAATCCATTTTTTTAAAACGTACAATCTCCAGTCATGCATAGGATTGTTCTAGGAGGTGTGTTGTTGGGGTAATCATGATTGTTGATCTTAATTTTCTTTTTTTCAGATTATTTTTATTACCACAGTTTAAGTATAATACTAGCACAAATCGCCCACAGCAATACAGCCGTGTAAGTTGTCTCCCAAAATTCCTCAACAACCTTCCTGCCATGCTACCTCAAAAACTTAACATAAGTCGTAACTAATACAAGATATATCCTACCATAATCATACTCAGATACAAAACAGCTCAAAGTTACTCTAAGTTGTAGAGCTTGCAGAATAGATCTCTGGTGATTTCTTCTGTGCCCAGTGTATTCACATAAGAAAATAAGAAATGCCATACTGGTTCAGACCAAGGTCCATCAAGCCCAGTATCCTGTTTCCAAGAGTGACCAATCCAGGTCACAAATACCTGGCAGGTTCCCAAAAAGTACACAGATTCCATGTTGCTTGTCCAATGGATAAGCATTGGATTTCCTGGGTCCTCTTTAACAATGGTTTATGGACTTTTCCTCCAAGAACTTGTTCAAACCTTTTTTTAAACCCAGCTACACAAACTGCTTTTACTACATCCTCTGGTAATGAATTCCAAAGTTTCTAGAAATGGAGTGCAAATGCTCTCAAATTTCTCCAGAGAGCCTCTCCATATGGTTGTGAGCTTATTAAAAAAGGACACGTTCCAGTCTCCACTGAAGTGCAATCAAGTCCATGGCTGAGAGCTGCTTCCAAGCCTTAGCCAAACCACAGTGGGTTGCCACCATGCAATTTCCCAGCAATCACTGAATATCAGGCTTCAATTCAGCCAGCATTATTTGCACAGAAATGCCTTGGGATCAAGGGGCAATAGCAACTCTGGTATGTCTCAAAATAGAATGCAACACTTTTTCCAGTAGCTCTTTAACATCCTCTTGCAGGCTTCCTTGCATCTGGGGCCAACCTGGCAGAGTCCCTCTTGGGCAGGCTCCATTGGTAACTGCATGCTTGGCATAATGGATCCTCCCAGGATGTCCCTCCTTTCCTCCCAGGAAAACCAAAACTATAAATGCGACTGTGAATAAGGCTGATTGGCAATACTGACAAACTTTACTAACTTCCAGAACTGTTACAGGAAGTACCAACCGTGCATTCATACAGCTCAGATATGAATCCCCCTGAAGCATAACCATTCAAAGAACAGCAAGAATCTCTTACACATGCCTACAGACTATCAGGTAACCATTTAGGTAATTTGGGAGTCCTTATCTCCATACAATAATATCAATTACATAGTAGAACCCTTTTTCCCCCCTCCCATGTTCTATGCCCAGATATCCTCTATCCCTCCTCCATTTACCCAGCCACCCATACCCCATGTCTCAACCATATGCAAGAATGTACCTCGACTGCTGTCATTCCTGAGGGTATCTGTTGTGCCTTACCTAGCCTGTCTCCGCTGCTCTGCTGTCTGATCCCAGTGCTCCACCCTTCTTTGGCTGGGCCTCCCTCTGCTCCACTTGCTATCTCTGCTACTAAACCTCTTAGCTTGAAGGGGTTGGTCTCTGCTCATGGTCTTTACTGCTGGACTCGCTCTGCCTGGATAGGTCACTGCTCCGCTCCAGGCACCTCTCAACTACTGTAGCTCTTCTTGAAGGGGCTATCCACTCCAGACACCTCCCAGCTTCATCTTCTTCCAGGAGTTATGTGCTCCAGGTCCTTTCCAGCTTCCATCAATCAGGTAGCACATTTCAGTTTGGGAAGAGCTCCTTCTCTACGGGTTGCATCTCTGCTAAAACATAGAAACATGATGGCAGAAAAAGACCATATGGCCTATCTAGTCTGCCCTGCCATATCAAATACTAAAGTCCTTACTTTTCTTTTAGAGATCTTCTGAGTTTGTCCCATGCTTTTTTGAATTCATATACGTCCTCATCTCTGCTACCTCCACTGGGAGACTGTTCCATGCATCTACCACTCTTTCCATAAAGAAATATTTCCACATTTACTCCTGAGTCTATCCGCTTTCACACTAATCCTATGTTCCCTCATGGCAGAGCTTGCTTTCAATCGAAAGAGGCTCTCCTTTTGTGCATTTATGCCACAGAGATAAATGTGTCTATCATATCTCTTCTATCCCGCCTTTCCTCTAATGTATACATATTAAAAAATCTTTAAGTCTGTCCTCATATGCTTTATAATGATGATCACTAACCATTTTAGTAGCCACCTTCTGCACTGACTCCATCCTGTTTGTCCTTTTGAAGGTCTGATCTCCAGAATTGCACATAATACTCCAAATGAGGTTGTACCAGAGATTTATTCAGAGGCAATATCACTCCTTTTTTCTGCTGACCATTCCTCTCCCTATGCACCCAAGCATCCTTGAGGCTACTGCTGTTGCCTTTTGTACCTGTCTGGCCACCTTAAGATCATCAGAAACAATCACACCCAGGTCCCGCTTTTCTTTCATGGACAGAAGTACTTTGCCCCCTACACTGTTCCACCCCTTAAATTTTTGGAGCCCAAATGCATGATCCTGCACTTTTTGGCATTAAATCTCAGCTTCCAAATTCTTGACAATTCTTCAAGCTTAGCTAGATCCTTCCTCGTGTTATCTACTCCTTCCTGGGTGTCTACTCTGTTGCAGATTTTGGTATCATCTGCAGAGGCAAACCTTACCCAACAGTCCTTCTGCAATATCACTAACAAATATGTTAAAAAGATTCGAACTAAGGACACATCCCTGTAGCACACCACTGGTAACCACCACCTCCTTAATGAGCTCCATTTACCTGTACCCTTTGTCAACCAATTTCTAACCCAGTCAGTCACTTTAGGGTCCATCTCCAGGGTGCTTAGTTTGGTTCTAAGGGTCTCTTTGATTCCAGTTATCTGAGCACATGTCCTGCAGTTCAGCTTCTCCAATTAAAGGGATCCTACCCTCTCTCAGTCAAACCAAAGGTCAGGCAGGCAGAAGGCTTCAGAGAGAAAATGTGCAAGCCCCCTCTCCTGTCAAATTTAAACTATCCATTCCATACCCAGGATCTAGGGTGCACTCCTTTCCTTTTTGTTTGGGGTTGATCTTCCTAGTGAAAACATTCATGAAGCCCTTTTACCTTCCCCAATAAATATATATATGGGGGGATAAGACATTTTTCAGATATTTTAGTGAGAAGAGGAAGGGCAAAAGTGGTATTGTCAGACTCAAGGGTGAAGGGGAGGAATATGTAGAAGTTGATGAGGATAAAGCGGAATTGCTTAACAAATATTTCTGTTCTGTGTTCACAGATGAAGAACCAGGAACAGGACCTCAGAAAACACCCACAAACAGGAACAGAAGCGAGGGGCATCTTGAACAATTTTCAGAAGACTGTGTTCATGAGAAACTAGCCCATCTTAAAGTAGACAAAGAGATGGGACCGGATGGGATACACCCTAGAATACTGAGGGAACTTGGGGACGTTCTAGCAGCTCCACTGACTGACCTTTTCAATGCCTCATTGGAGTAGGGAGTGGTGCCAAAGGACTGGAGAGAGGCTTATTTGGTGCCTTTACACAAAAGCGGAAGTAAGGATGTGGTTGAAAACTACAGGCCGATTAGTTTAACTTCGGTGGTGAGTAAATTATTGGAAACGTTGCTGAAAGAGAAAATAGTGAGGTTTCTGGAGTCCAGCGGATTACAGGATCCGAGGCAGCATGGATTCACCAGAGGCAGGTCTTGTCAGACAAATCTGATTGATTTCTTTGACTGGGTGACCAGGGAGTTGGACCGAGGGAGAGCCCTAGATGTGGTGTATTTAGATTTCAGTAAAGCCTTTGACACCGTTCCTCACAGGCGACTTATAAACAAACTGAGCACCCTAGGGATGGACCCTAAAGTTACTGCTTGGGTTAGAAATTGGTTGAGTGGGAGGCGATAAAGAGTACAGGTAAATGGAGCTCACTCTGAGAAGAAGGATGTTACCAGTGGTGTGCCCCAGGGATCTGTCCTTGGTCCGATTCTTTTTAACATCTTTGTTAGTGGAGGTCACGTGATGCGGTGAGACCGAGCAGACGTTCAATGCTCGAGCTCTGGGTTCCCCTCGGCCCTGCCGGAGCTTAGAACCATGTGGATAGTCGTAGTGCCAAGATAAGTGTCAGTGGAAGGACCGGAGAGCTGTGCACGCAGAGGTCACGGCCGAGAAAGCATGGCTGCGGCGGTAAAAGCGGGCAGGAGGGAGAAGGAGCGAGCGGCTGGACAGCCGAAGATGGCGGACTTACCTCCAGAGCCGAACTCGCCCATCTCACCGGCTTTTGTGGACAAGGTCTCCGCAGCGGTGTCTGGTGCACTGATGGCCCAATTTGAAGCTTTGCACAATAAAATGGACACGCTGCAGGAAACGATGAGCTCTTTAGGAAACCGGATGCAGGAGGCCAAAGAACGCATTGCAAAGAACGAGGAGGGACTGAAGGCCGTCACCCAGGAGGTACAACAGCTACGGACAGTGCTCTCCTGGCCCAGGCAGACAAGCTGGATGACCCGGAAAACAGGTCCAGGAGGAACAACCTCCATTTTTTGGGCATTGCAGATGGAGTCCTGGACAAAGGCTTATGTGGAGTCGTTGATTCGGCGGATCCTGGAAGGGGGCAAAGAATGGGGGCCTGTCAAGCTGGAAAGAGTGCACAGAGTGGGGCCTAGGCAGCTCAAAGACTGCAGGCCTCAAGTAGTCCTTGCCAAATTTTTGAAATTCCCACAGAAAGAGGCTGTGCTGCGAGCTGCTAGGAAGCTGGGGGTATGTGAGCAGGACAATGTTAAAATCAGAGTGGTGCAGGATTATTCAGTGGCTCTGAGTCAGCGGAGGCGAGCATATGCGCCCCTCTTTCAGAAGCTAGTTAGATGCCAATATAAACTTTCTAGTCCAGTACCCCACCAGGCTACATGTCACGTATGAGGGAGAGCGTCGGATTTTTGAGATGGCGGCGGCAGCAGTCCAGCACATGGAAGAAGTCATGAGGAGAGCAGCAGGGCAGCAGTTCCTGAGTTGAGCCCGAGGAAGGTGCTGACTGCAGACAACACTAGGCTTGGTGCAGAAGAGACCCTAGGGGTGGAAAGTGGAAGCGGGCAGACTGGCTTTGGATCCGCATGAGAGTCAGAGAAAGAGACACAGCTCTCCTATGGGGGACTTTTGGTAAGGGGGAGGCGGGGACACTGGGTTTCTTATGTTTGGGGTGTTATTGGATGTGCAACTGAATAGAACTGATGTTTGGGCCAGAACTGTGTATGTATTGTGCTCTGTTATCAGAGGGAACGGCTCTGTTGGCCTGCGGGTTCCTTTTTGTGCCTCCTCCTATGGAGGTGACTGTTATATGTTTTTTCCCCCATTTATTCCTTCTCGTTTCATGTTCAAGGTATATGATGAGGATGGGGGAGGGGGTAGGTAATAGGGTTAAGGGTTTAATGAGGGATGTTAGGGCTGGGAATGGAAGTGGGGAGGGGGACCCAAGCACATCAGTGTGACCTTGAGAGGAGAGGAGGGGAGGAATATAGGAAGTAGTTTTATAGGTACTTGCACATCTTAGAGGAAAGGGGCTGCTCTCAGGTGCAGCTCTTAATCCAAATCAGTCATACACAGAGGACCTGAGATTAATTAAGCTTCAGGTACACAGGGTGTATTAGGGGTATTAGATACACTTTTATTAGTATAAGCATCTACACCAATCCTTATTATATACCGAATTTAAAAGACCTAAACACAGCTTTAAACTAAGATGCAGACAGAGGTCCAGCAACGAGATGGGGTTCTCCGGTCTTTTGCATTGAGTGTCACATGTATGATTTTCTCCCAGTTTGGTGAGAGGTCCTACATATGCACTAAGTGCAGGGAGCTCTTTGCTCTCAGGGAACGAGTCCGTTCTCTAGAGGCTAGAGTAGCAGACCTGGAAGACATAAGAAAGACAGAGAAGTACATGGACGAGACCTACAGGGATATAGTCCTGAAGTCCCACCTCCAGTCTGGCAGCATCCCTGTTTGCCATGGAGGAGAGAGGTCACGTGACGGAGAGCCCACCCTGGTGTGTGGCAGGAAGTGATCCTGTAACTAGGACCTGTCCTCCAGGTGATGTAAAACCCTCTCGCACCGAGGACGTTTCTCCAGGGCCATGTCACCATGAGGGGAGGGTCAGGACAGCTGTTATAGTTGGTGATTCAATCATTAGGAATGTAGATAGCTGGGTGGCTGGTGGACGTGAGGATAGCCTGGTAACATGCCTGCCTGGTGCGAAGGTAGCAGATCTCACGCACCGCCTAGATAGGATCATAGATAGTGCTGGGGGGGGAGTCTGCTGTCTTGGTACATGTTGGTACCAATGACATAGGAAAATGTGGTAGGGAAGTTCTGGAGGCTAAATTTAAGCTTTTAGGTAGGAAGTTGAAATCCAGAACTTCCAGGATAGCGTTCTCCGAAATGCTTCCTGTTCCACGTGCAGGACCCAAAGACAGGCGGAGCTCCGGAGTCTCAATGCGTGGATGAGACAATGGTGCAAGCATGAGGGTTTTGGATTTGTTAGGAACTGGGGAACATTCTGGGGAAAGGGGGGGCTCTTCCGAAGGGATGGGCTTCACTTTAATCAGGATGGGACCAGACTGCTGGCATTAACCTTTAAAAAGAGATAGAGAAGCTTTTAAACTAGAAAATGGGGAAAGCCGACAGTCAACCCAAGAGCGCATGGTTCGGACAAAGGTATCCTTGAAGGATACTACCAAAGCAGTGAGGTTCCAAAAGGGAGTATAGTAGCCCAAATGCCCTTGAGTAAGGAGCAGACAGAGCATAAAGATTCCCAATTACCCATGCCTACCAATAGCCAGATTAATATTAATAAAATACAGTCTCTAAAATGCTTGTATGCCAATGCTAGAAGTCTAAACAATAAGATGGAGAATTAGAATATATAGCACTAAATTAGAGGTTAGATATGATTGCACTCTCAGAGACATGGTGGAAGGAGGATAACCAGTGGGACACTGTGATACCTGGATACAAACTATATCGTAATGATAGAGCTGACAAATTGGTGGAGGGGTTGCGCTCTATGTTAGAGAGGGCATTGAGTCAGAAAGGATTAAAGTTTTGCAGGGAACAAAATTTGCTGTAGAATCTCTATGGATTGAATTCCATTTATGAAGGGGAAGGCAGTGGGACAGTGTCACAGCAGGACAAGCTAGAATGTGGACAGTGCAAAGTTATGCACCTAGGAAGAACACCCACACTATAGTTACACGATGCAAGGCTCCACATTAGAAACCACCACCCAGGAAAAAGATTGTGTGCAATTCTGGTCACCATATCTTAAAAAGGACATAGAGTTATTAGAAAAAGTACAGAGAAGAGCCACCATACGGGGTAAACTATTTAAGACAAATAAGAGAAATATTTCTTCACTCAACGTGTAATCAAACTCTGGAATCTGTTACCGGAGGATGTAGTAAGGGCTGTTAGTATAGCTGGGTTTAAAAGGTTTGGACAAGTTCCTGGAGGAAGGTCCATAAACCACTATTAAAAAGGGACCCAGGATATCAATGCTTGACCTAGTACAAGCACTGCAGAACCTGTGTCTTTTGGGGAAACTGCTAGGTATGTATGACCTAGATTGGCCACTGTTGGAAACAGGATACTGGGCTTGATGGACCTCGGTCTGACCCAGTATGGCATTTCTTATGTTCTTATGTTCTTAATAAAGAGGTAAGATGATAAGGGATTGGTGGGAGAAAGGGGGTAGGGGCAAGGGGAAGGGACAGGAGAGGAGAGGAGAGAAGGGGGGCTGAGGGAGGGAGGGGGAGGGTAGAGAAGGGTTCTTGCTGGAAGTGGAGGAGAATAAATGGGATAGGTGGGGGGATACAGGGGGGGGGGGATAGATAGCAGCCACAAAGTGTCAGAAGGAGATACAGGAACAAGGGAGATGGTATAGGAAGGCCTCAGGCTGGGGAGGCCTTTCCTTTGACTAGTAGGTTGGCCGATGAGGGGGGACTTTTCTGGGAATTGCTGTTCTGAAGATTATCTCATGGAATGTATATGGGATAGGGACCCCTATCAAGCGATATAAATTACTGCGTGCCTTGGCTAGGCAAAAATGTGATATTGTCATGCTACAGGAGACCCACCAGACTACCGAGGAACATCTGAAGCTGAAGAGGGACTGGGTAGGACAGGAGTGGGGAGCACCGTCGAAGGGAAAAAAGGGTGGAGTGGTCATATTAATACACAAGTGGATTAGATTTGAGGTGGAGCGTGAATACATGGACCCAGAGGGCCGATATGTGCTCTTGTATGGACTACTGGAAGGGCAGCACATTGTGTTGGGGAATCTTTGTAGCCCAAACGTGTTGGATCGGGCGCTCTATGCTCGGTTGGCTTTTCGTGTGGAGCAACTGCCAGATGTCCCCTTGATTCTGGCTGGAGATTTTAATGGGGTGTTAGATGTTGAGTTGGATACGACTAGGGGGAGAGGAGATGGGGCTAGGGCACAGACTACTAGAGCGTTGCAGGACCTGCGGCGATGGTTAGGGGTTGTGGACCCCTGGCGTCTGCTGCACCCGATGGACAGGGATTTTACTCATCAGTCCCGGGCCCATGGTTCAAACACTAGGATTGATTATATTCTGGTGTCAGAAAGGTTATTTGCTTGAGTAGACGATGCACAAATTGGCCCTACAGAGATCTCAGATCACACCTTGATCTGGATAGGCTTAACATGGAATGACATTGCCTCGAAAATTAGAATATGGTGGTTCCCGCTGGATCTGTACAAGGATGCGGAGTTCCACATTTATTTAAAGCAGTGCTGGCAAGAGTTTGTAACTCACAATGAGTGGCACCAGGAGAACCCAGATTTGTTCTGGGAGACGGCAAAGGTGGTTTTACGCAGGGACATTATTGGGTATGTAGCACGAAAGAGGAAATTACTAACAAAACAGATTGTCCGCTTGGAAAAACAAGCGGTGAAAGATAGACGTAGATGGGTAGCAAATCCAGATGCGGTTACTAAAAAGACTCTGGGAGACCCAAATGGCCCTCAATGAGCTGCTCCACCGGAGGGCTGTGAAATCTTTTATGTACTATCGATATCAGCTTTTTCACTTTGGGGATAAACCCGAGAAACTCCTAGCACGTTGCCTTCAAGGGAGTAGAGGCTCTTGTTCGGTAGCAGCCTTGCAGGACGAGCAGGGGAGGCTGCATAGAGAAAGCTGAGCGATTGCCCAAGTGTTCCGTTCCTTCTATCAACAGCTGTACTCGAAGAGGGAGGGAACTTTGCATAGTATGAAGCAGTATCTGCGTGAGGTGCAGACCCCCCCCCCTGTCTGACAGCGGATCAGAGGGCACAGTTAGATGCACCAATCAACCTTGAGGAGGTCCAACGGGTCATTCAGAAGGCGACATGTTACAGAGCGCCGGGACCCGATGGACTGGGGGCTGAATTTTATAAGGAGATTTAGTACCCCCCTCGCTGGTGGCGATGTATCATCAAAGAGTAGAGCAGGGAGGCTCTACATGGGGGGGTAAATCATGCGCATATTATACTAATACCCAAACCTGGTAAGGATCATACGTTGGCGGCGTCTTATCAGCCCATCTCTCTGCTAAACTTTGACTTAAAGATGTTGGCTAAGATATTGGCTGATCGCCTGGCTCCATTTATGGGAGAGCTGATACACGAGTCGCAAGTGGGTTTTGTGACAGGATGGTACACGGTGCGTAACCTTTGTAAAATTCTGTCATCACTGGAATGGGTCCGAGAGAGGGAACAGCAGTCACTATTGATCAGCTTTGACGCAGAAAAGGCTTTTGATCAAGTGAACTGGGATTATTTGAAATCACTTTTACCACACTACGGGCTAGGGGCATCATTTTGTAATATGGTGGAGCTTCTCTATGTGCAGCCAACTGCAGGAGTGCTGTGTAATGGGGTATTGTCTGACAAATTTTGCTTAGAGAGAGGCACGTGGCAGGGCTGTCTGCTTTCTCCTTTGTTATTTGTGTTATTTTTGGATCCTTTGGTGAGGAGGATAGAGGCATCCACAGACATACAAGGAGTGCAAATTGGGCGGTACGGGTTCAAGATGACTGCTTTTGCAGATGATATGCTGGTGCACTTGACTTCTCCTCAGCAGTCGTTGCCTTGTCTCTTAGAGGAATTTGAGAAGTTTGGAAGTTTTGCAGGGCTTCATATAAATATGGAGAAGTCGGAGGCATTGGATATAGCAGATACGCTTGGGGAGAAATGGGAGGGGACCTTCTCACTTAGATGGGCAAATAACTCATTCGTCTACTTGGGTATTCTGCTAACTAGAGAGCCGAAGGAAATGTATAAAAATATTTTTGAGAGGGTCTTCCTCAAGACCCGCACACAATTGCAAGCATGGACCCCGCTTCCATTGTCCTTGTTGGGGAGGGCAGCGGCATTAGGGATGGTGATTCTGCCGCGTGTCATTTACTGGATGCAGACTCTCCTGGTGTGGTTGAATCGGGGAGATGTAAAGCAGAAAGAATGGGAGATCCGGGGGTTTCTATGGAAAGGGGCAAGAGCGCGCATCCTGCTGCGTCTGCAGGGAAGGTGGGAAAAGGGGTGGATAGGAGTCCCGGACCTAAGGCTATATGCTTTGGCCTGCCAGGCGCGGCATATTGGGGACTACCTAGGGAATACTGATGTGTATACACCCAGGGGGATGGAGGAGGCTGCTGTGGCCCCCCAGACATTGACTGCGACACTGCATTTGGAGAGCTCAATTCTGCCACGAAGAGTGTCTAGCAGTGTGTTGGTAATACCGGCGCGTCGCACATGGCAACAGTTGACTCGATACTGGGGGGGCACTCCGGAGGCTTCTAGATGGCTGCCTTTGCAAGGGAATGCTTGGTTTCCCCCCGGAACCGATAGTTATATTTCGGAAATGGGAAAAGGTGGGAATTCGTAACATCGGTCATATGGTGGATCAGGAGGGGAGGTGTAAGACCTTTGAGGATCTCTGCAGGGAATATGAGCTCTCTAATGGACATTATTTTGCATATGCTCAGATCTCCCACCATGTGGCATCGCTCCCAAGGGCAGCGCTTGGGGGGGAGCGCTCTGGGCAGATCTTAGAATTCTTTGCGTTAGGGGCTGATTCGCTGCCCATGATTGCAGATTTAAAAAGATGGATGCGTACGAAGCCCTACCGGACTACATGGCTGAGGAGACTTTATGAGCGAGAGAGCCGCACCAAGAGGTGACCCCAGGGTCCATCAGGAAAGCCTTGGGTCGGATCATGGGGTTGGTTGACGGGGCTCGGTGGCGGGAGATACAGTTTAAATGCATTATTCGAGCAAACCTCTCCCCAAGGAGAGCATTGCGAAGTCACCTCACACTGGATGGAGGGTGCCCGAAGTGTTCTTGTGCTCTGGTAGACCTGGGCCACATGTAGTGGGAGTGTTTGAAAATTTGTGGGTATTGGATGTGGATTGGTAACTATATGAGTAGTCTCATTAAGCAAGAAATTTGATGGACGGGGTCCTTGGTGGTATTAGATCAGCTTCGACCACTCCACCCAAAGGGGAAATGAGAACGAATATTAGTGCAGAAGGCATGTCTGGTGGGGAAGGGTCCCATACTGTATAAATGGAGAGAGCCTCTTGCTCCTACCTTTTGGGAGTGGTGTAATAGTTTCCATCAGTTGATGCTGTTGGAAAAAACCCTGGGAGACAAGACATGGGGTACTGTCCTCTCACCTAAAATCAGAAAACCCAATCCACCTTGAGATCTTTTTCTCACAAGACTTTTACTGGGAACTCAAGGGGTTTTATGGCTCCATATATACTCCCACACCACCTTCTGAAAACACTTGAGATCACTCTCAGAAATTATGATGGGTAGAGTCTACCATCATTTTAACACTGATGATATTCCCCAACCAAGAATGATGCAACCTGTGCCACCTATCCAAGTCCCTTCCAAGCCCCCTAAACAGTTGATGAATCAGCCCAAATCTGTGATGGATGCTTCAAATGCCCTTCCGATGAAAGTGGTGTGGGCAAATACAGTGACAGAATTCAAAATGGTATGGGGCAGACACAGTGGATCCCTCTATAGCAACAGGATAAAATCAAAATAAACTTAACTATCTAATTTCTCAACAAACAGGGGTGCCCTACACGGAGCGGTGGGTTCACCCCTAAACAAAGACATGGAGAGGGGTGACCTGCACCGAGCAGCAGGTGCACCTACTCTTGCCACCTTGCTGGGCAGACTAGATGGATCATACTGGTCTTTATCTGCCGTCATTTACTATGTTGCTATGTATTCCCAGATATCTCAGAACTTGCTACCCATATGAAAAGGAAGGATGAAAAATCATCATCTAGTTACTCAGGAGGAAAAAATTCAACAGTTCAAATTAAAGCCAGATAAGTATCTAAATAATTCCAACTCTCTAATGATCACAAGGACCCAGGCTGACAGCATGATGCCATCTACAAATAGAGAAAGCTTGTATTCATCTTCCCCATTTTTAAGCACCCTAATGTCCACAAGAGCACTAAACTGTGCCACAAGCAGTTCAATTACCAGTGCAAATAACAGTTCTAGCAAGAAGGAGTGAGCCTGAAAGAGTGGGAAAACTCCAGAGTAGCCCTCATCAACTTGCACACGTGCCCTAGGCCTACTACACAGCTCTCCAACCCAGGCTAGGAAATTGGGATCAAACCCAAACTTTCCCAGAATTGTGAACATAAATCCCTGGACCCCAGTCAAACATTTTTTTTTAGCATTGATTGACACTAAAACCATTGGCAACATTATTGATTTCACTCTCCATATAGCATAGTTACTCACCTGTAACAGGTGTTCTCCAGGGACAGTAGGAATCAGTCCTCACTTATGGGTGACGTCGGCACTGATGGAGCGCATGCAGAGCAATCCCCAAAGAAAGCCTTTGGGATTGCTGCCACGCATGCGTGGTCCTTTTCCCTCCCAAGGGTGCCATCTTGCTCAGTCAGGTCCCTTAGCTTGAGCCCTACCAAGCAGATGGCAAGGGAAGGATAAAAGCGCAGCGAGGCCACTTTGGCCTGAACCACATGTGCGGTGATGTGACAATCTAACAGGGCACCCGCCTTCATATGAGCGAAAGCAATGCAGTCTGCCACCCAAACCGAGAGGGCGCATTTGGTAACTGCCTGTCTCGGTTGATTGGGATTGTAGGTCACAAAGAGTCGGCCAGACTTGTGATGAGTCTGGGTGAGCAGCAAGCAGAAGGCGAGAGCCCTTCTGCAGTCGAGGGTGTGGAGATCTGCCGATGCCTGGTTGGCATGGGGCCTCGGGAAGAAAGTCGGCAGGACTATCTCCTGGTTAAGATGGAAATCTGGCACAACTTTAGGCAGGAATTTAGGGTGGGTACGGAGGACCACCCTTTCCAATAGAATCTGGTGTAAGGGGCATCAGCCATGAGAGCCTGGAGCTCACTGACTCAGCGGGCCGCGGTCAGCACCACCAGGAAGGCCACCTACCAGGAAAGATGCTGGAGCGAGCACATCGCCATTGGCTCGAAGGGTGGACGGGTGAGCTGCATGAGCACCACATTCAGGTCCCATTCCGCTAGTGGAGGTCGGATGGGTGGCTTGGAAAGCAAAAGACCCCGCATAAAGCGGGAGACTAACGCCTGTCCCGAGAGGGACATTCCCTCAATGGGGAGATGGTTTGCTGAGATGGTGCTCAAGTGTACCCTGACAGAGTTCGACTTCAGACCTTCCTTCGAGAGATGGAGGAGGTACTGAAGGATCCATCGAATGGGAAACGAGAATGGGTCGATCTGGAGCCCCGAGCACCAGATCGAGAAGTGTTGCTACTTGAAGGCGTAGGCCTGTCTAGTGGAGTCCTTCCTTGAGGTGAGGAGGACCTCCTCCGGAAGAGCCAGTGAGGCTAGGGAAACTCGTTCAGCTGCCAGGCCATGAGGGATAAGGAGGCTAGGTTCGGATGCTGCACCTGCCCCTCCTCCTGTGTTAGAAGACCTGGGGCAGAGCCCAGGGGAACAGGTGGCTTCATCGACAGCTGGAGTAGAAGCGGGAACCAAGACCACGAGGGGACTTCGAGGATCAACAATGCCCGATCCCGCTGAGCCTTGAAAAGGGTTCTCACATTGAGAGGGAAGGGAGGGAATGCATAGAGTAGGCTGGATGACCAGTCCAGAAGGAATGCATCTGGACTTTCCCTGCTTGGGTGCGGTACTGGGCCACAAAAGCAGGGAAGCTGTGTGTTCTGGGGACTAGCGAATAGGTCTATCGCCAGCGTCCCCCAGTGAAGAAATAGCCCGCCCACTACCCCTGGATCCAGCCGCCATTCATGGGGGTGAAGGATCCTGCTGAGTCTGTCTACCAGAACATTCTCCTGACCTGGAAGGTAGGTCGCCTTGAGGGACATCTTCCATCAGATGGCAAAGGAGCAGAGGAGGACCGCTTCCCGGCAGAGAGAGCATGATCCAGTGCCTCCCTCCTTGTTGACGTAGAACATCGCCACGCGGTTGTCAGTCTGCATGAGTACCGACTTCCCCTTGAGATGGTCCTCGAAGGCCCTCAGGGCTCAACGAATCACCCGGAATTTGAGCAAGTTTATCTGCTGCTGAGACGACTCGGGCGACCACTGCCCCTGCATGCATAGCGGCCTGCAGTGGGCTCCCCACCCTAACAGGGAAGCATCTGTAGTCAGCACCACATCGTGCTGTGGGGCCTGGAAGGGCAACCCCCGGAGGAGGTTGCGGGGGGTTTGCCACTAGCTCAGGGACAAGCGAAGTTCGGGAAGGACCTTGATGGGGTTCCTGAGGTGGCCGATGGATAGGCTCCATTGGGTGCTGAGGCACCACTGAGCTGTCAGCATGTGCAGGTGGGCATGGGGGACAACATGGATGGTAGTGGCCACATGGCCCAGGAGGCATAGCATAGTCCGAGCTATGATCCGGGGAGTGCTTTGGACCTGAGCCGCCAGGGCTTAGAGATGGTCGGCGCGATCCACTGGTAAGCATGCAGTCACCCACTTAGTATCGAGGCGGGCCCCAATAAGCTTGAGTGCTACCACCAGCTCAAGGTGAGACTTTGGGTAGTTGACCAAGAACCCAAAGCCTTCCAACAGAAGGATTGTGTGCAACATCGCTTGCTGGGTTTCCTCGACCGAGGATCCCGTGACGAGCCAGTCGTCAAGGTAGGGAAAGACCGTCATGCCCTGACGCCTGAGACAGGTGGCGACCACGGAGAGGCATTTTGTAAAGACTAGTGGGGGGCGTTCTTCCCACATCCTGAAGCGCAGGTACTGCCTGTGTTGGGGGTGATTAAGATGTGGGCATAAGCGTCCTTTAGATCCAAGGAGCATAGCCAGTCACCCTGCCAGAGGAAGGGCAGCAGAATGCCAAGGGGGATAACATCAAGAACTTCTCCCACACCAAGAACTTGTTCAACTTTCGGAAGTCAAGAATGGGCCGTATCCCCCCTCCCCATCTTCTTTGGGACGAGGAAGTACCAGGAATAGAAGCCACAACCTTGAAGGTGGGGAGGGACCTTCTCGACTGCCCATTGGGCGAGGAGAAAGAGTAGTTCCTGCTGCAGTAAAACCTGGTGCGTGGGGAATCGAGGAGGCTCCACTGGAGAGAAGGGAGGTGGAAGCCTGTCTAAGTGAAGGCGATAGCCATCTCAGACGACCTGAAGAACCCAGGTGTCCGAGATGATGGAAGTTCACTAAGAGGCGAAAGAAGACAGGCATCCCCTCACTGGCTGCTGCGTCGCCAGAGGGTGAGGGGCTATGCCAATGATGTCAAAACCCCTGTGCGGGTTGTGGTGGAGCCGTAGTTTGGGCTTTTGGCCCTTTCGGCTTGCGATGCCCTTGGCCGGACTTACCCTGCGCCGGAATGGTCGGCATGGGGGTAGTCTGGTACGGTGGGTAGCCATGTTACTGAAGGCCTTTCCTCAGAAAGAAAGGCTTCTTGGCCTGTTTCTTTTTCCAGGGCAAAGTGGAGGTCTTGCGTGAGAGATGGGTTCTGGTGATGAACTCCGTCTTTATTTCCACGGCCATATCCTCCATCAGCTTGCCGAAGAGCTGTTCGCCGAGGCTGGGGACGTCTAGGAGCTTCTCCTGCACCCACTGCTCCAAATCTGACGATTGGAGCCATGCCTGGCGGTGGGCCCCAATGCCCATGGCCGCCACCCAAGCCAATGACTCAAATCCATCGTAGGCAGCTCGGGAGAGGTTTTTTGAGCAGTCTGCGACAGACTTCAACAGAGTACTGAACCTATTGAGGGGCTCGCCCTCGAGGCCAGTGTAGAAACCTCCAAGCTCCTTGGCTAAGTCGCACAAGAACATGCCCATGTATAATTGGTATGCTTGAATGCGACAAGATAGCATGGAGCCTTGGTAGGCATTGTGGCCCAGGGCATCAAGGGCTCCTGACTCTCGGCCCGGAGGGACTGACGAGTGTGATTTCAGGCTCTTCTGTTTCCTCGGGGCGACTCCACCACCATAGAGGTGTGGGGAAGTAGGGTCTTTCTAAACCCCGGGCCACACTGTTCCTTGTATATAGTATCAAGGCACTTGCTCACAATGGGGACCGAGGTGGGTGCCTACCATATGCGGAGCAGCAGCTGAAACAGAATGGGAGGGACCGGAACAGTGAGAGACTCCCTAGGTGAGGACTCGTACTGAAGAATATCTAATTCTTCAGCTCGAGGGTCCCCCTCAGCCTGAGTGGCCAGATTAAGAGCCAATGCCATATTTGGACGAACACCAGGAAAGAAGTGTCCTCGGGTGGCAAGCGCTGCTGGAACGCGGGCGGAGAGGGGTCTGATGGAAGGTCCTGGTGAGGTACGGGTTTCTGGGGAGGTGTCCCCATCGGATTCCCAATCTGAGAATTTGGTTGAGGAGTCCAAGCCGGGCAGATCGCCCTGTGCGGTGGCCGGGGCTCGTTTGGAACTGGAGGCCCTGGAAGATCTTGCCCCCGAGGAGCGCAAGGGTGAGTGAGACTGATGTCGAGGACCCTCATAAGGCCCGTGGCTTTCGGGGGGTTTCCTGGACGGATTTTGGTGTCCCACGTGAGGGACCCACAGTCTCTGGGTGTGAGCCAGCGAAGCTGGCTGTGAGCGGCTAATGGGAAGCAATGAACCCAGAAACGCTGCATTCCAGCGCCAGCATGTAGGACTCCCACGAGGGTGTTGGGCCCTGTGCCGCCGCCTCTGGAGTCACTGGGTTAGGCGTCGAGGAAGAGAGGGGGGTCCTCACTGGGACGGCCCTCAGGAGACCGGGCGCCTTCGCCAGAGGCCTCCGTATCCATGCGGGGTACCTTGCGGAGCCGCTCCTTGTCTGACTCTCGGGAATGCCGAAGGGGGCTAAGTGACCGAGCGCAGGAGCGCGAGTGCTTGTTGGAAGCCCCTGACAGTGACTTCGAGGCTGCCTTCTTCTTATGCTGCTCCACCTTGGGGGATCCCTGGTCAGAGTGTTGCCGAGAGTGTGGGGCCGAAGAGGGGGACCCCACTGGGGGAGAGATGATAAAGGGCGCCACTGGGGATTCCGAGATGGCCTTTTGAAAAATGTCTTCAGACTTCTGCTTACAACTGAGCAAGGTCTTAGAGGACATTTTCTTACAGAGCGAACAGAGCTCTGGATCATGATCAGCTCCAAGGCACTGCAGACAACAGTCGTGAGTGTCCGTAAGCGATATATTCCTAGAGCATCTATCACATTTTTTGAATGTGATGGTCATAGGGGCAAAAATGGCTCCCATGAGGTCGAAGACCCACCTGGCCAGCGGTTAGGGAAGAAAAAAAGGACGTGAAGCCTGTTGGCAAAAAGGTGAAGAAAGAACTGTCCCCGAACAGCTCTAAGAAGGTAGAGCCAAAGGAAGGACGGGTAGAGAACCAGTGCAACCGGAAAATAGAAGGCCAGTAGGCCAAAAACGAAAGATGTTTTCCAAGGGATGAGGAAGTGCATCCAAAGGGCTCCGCAGAAAAAGGGAGACTGAGCAAGATGGCATCCTTGGGCAGGAAGAAGACGACGCATGCGTGGCAGCAATCCCAAAGGCTTTCTTTGAAAGCTGGGGAATTGCTCCGCGTGGGCTCCGTCGGTGACGATGTCACCCATAAGTGAGGACTGACTTCCTGCTTGTTCCGGAGAATATATTTAACAACTTTAGACATCCCTGGGGTTAACGTAAGAAAGTAACTCTTCACATATTACTTAAAGATATAAACCTATTCAACCTTTTTGCCAAAATGTTTGCAAGGAACTTAACATCAATGTTAAGTAGAGAAATAAGGCTATATGAACCTTGACCCTGGGGATATTGTCCTTTCTTTTTGTAATTTATGCTTCTATCATTGTATGCACTAGAGCATTGTTCATCAACACTGCATTACAAAGTTCAGCCAGCACAGATTAAGTGTGTTTTTTATAGAATTTGGCCGAAAAGCTATCAACTCCTGGACAGTGGTGTACGAAGGGCAGTGGGTGCCGGCTGTAATGGAGCCTTGCAGTCAAGTGCGCTCAAAGCCCCACCTCGACAGTGGCAGGAAGTATATGTCAGAAGAGGTGGGACTGAGAGGAACTTCCAGAATGATTGAACGTGAGGCTCTGTGATAGTTTCATTTACCTTTTAAGTACTGTTGTCCAGAAATAGCAGAAGAAGGGAGCTGCTCCTGGTAGGTTTGGATGGTGGGGGCAGCAATAGTTGAAGTTTTGCTGGAGAGGTGACATCAGTGGTTGACGATTTGCCTAGGCGGGTGGCTAATACCTTTGAGCTAGCTTTGTGGACTGACTTCAATAAATATAAAAAGATAAGCATATTACATTCAAAGATGGAGTAGGATGTAGGTACTATGGTAGCCCTTGCACATATGTTCTGTGAAGTTTGTTGCAAGGTAATATATTAGAGGGGGGGGGTTAGGTTTTGGTGGATGTCATGAGCTGCAACTCTGCATACAGATTACTTTGTGACTGCATATTACACATGTTCTGCAATTCACCTGGAATGTTAGATTGTTACTTGCTGTTTGAATAAAGATTAATGATTTATAAAAGAACTGATACAGGATTGGTTTACTCTAATCTGGGAATGCCAGGGTACATCTGTCTCCACACCTTTGGCCCTTCTGCAATGATTAGTACCAGATCTCAAGGACGGGCTAGTGATGTGATTACCTGACCATCATCGAGAACTAGACTGAGAGTAACACTCATTTCTTCTAATCTTCCAAATGACATTCTCATGGTAATGATTTTTGAGCACTTTTGAATCAGTCACATAGAAGAGACCTTATTTATTTATCTATTCCACTCTTGTGAAAATTATAAAGTCATGGGATAGGAGGAAGTGTTACTATTTTGGATTAGGAACTGGTAAAAAGATAGAAAACAGAGAGCAGGACTAAACGACCAATTTTCTCAATGGAGAAAGGCGAATAGTGGCGTACCCCAGGGATCTGTGCTGGGCCCACTGCTTTTTAACATATTTATAAATGACCTGGAAATGCAAATAATGAGTGAGGTGATCAAATTTGCAAATGACACAAAATTATTCAAAGTTGTTAAAACACAGGAGGATTGTGAAAAATTGCAAGAGGACCTTGAAACATTGGGAGACTGGGCGTCCAAATGGCAGATGACATTTAATGTGGGCAAGTGCCAAGTTATGCTCTTAGAGAAGAACAACCCTAACCAAAGTTACATGATGCAAGGTTCTGCATTAGAAATGATCGCCCAGGAAAAGGATCTAGGTGTCATTGTGAATAATACATTGAAACCCTCTGCCTAATGTGCAGTGGCAGCCAAGAAAGCAAACAGAATGCTAGGAATCATAAGAAAAAGGAATGGAGAATAAAACCAAGGATATTATAATGCCTCTTTATCACTCCATATTACGACCACACCTTGAATATTGTGTGCAATTCTGGTTGCATTATCTTAAAAAGGATATAGCAGAATTAGAAAGGGTGCAGAGAAGAGCCACCAAAATGATAAAGGGGATGGAAGGATACCCCTACAAGGAAAGGCATAAAAGATTAAGGTCTTCAACTTGGGAAAAAAAGATGGCTGGGGGAGATATGATAGATGTCTATAAAATAATGAATGTAGTGCAAAGGGTAGACGTAGATCAGTTGTTTACTTCTTCAAAAAGTAGAAAGACTAGGGCACACACAATGAAGCTACAATATAGCCCATTTAAGACTAATAGGAGAAAATATTTTTTCACTCAAATGTGTAATCAATTTCTGGAATTTGTTACTGGAGGATGTAGTAAAAAGTACAGAGAAGAGCCACCAAAATGGTAAAGGGGAAGGAAGGCTACTCCTATGAAGAGAGGCTAAAAAGATTGGGGCTCTTCAACCTGGAAAAGAGACGGCTGAGGGGAGATATGATAGAGGTCTATAAATTAATGAATGGACTGGAACGGGTAAACGTAGATCAATTGTTTGTCATCAGAATATGAAAAGTCTAGGGGACATGCAATGAAGCTACAGGGTAACCTATTTAAAGCTAATATGAGAAAATGATAATTACACTTACCTGGTAATTGTAGTTCCTTGAGTGACGACAGTTCAGTTCTCTACCTCTGGGTTGTCAATCTCCTCCTGCAGCTTGGAGACTGGTATGTCAAATTGATGACATCACTGGATATAGCCAGCTGTAGTCTCTCTCTCCTCCCAGTGTGAACTATTAACAAAGCAGACTCAAAGGAGCAAAAAATAAGTAGCCAACAAAGAACAAAGCTTGTTACAACATTAAACTAAAACTAGAGTCACTCCCCCCTTCTCAACAAGGCTTTCTTACACCCTGCCCTGACAGAGGGAACGCGAAAAACACATTTTTTTTTTTACAACTCCAGACCTACCTATAACACTCCTCTTACGCAAGTCTTCCTGAGCTCTCTCCAATAACCTGGGTGGGACGGAGGACACAACTGTCGTCACTCAAGGAACTACAATTAACTGGTAAGTGTAATTATCATTTCCTTATCGTTCCTCCAGTTCAGTCCTCTACCTCTGGGAAGTACCAGAGCAGTAATCAGTGGGTGGGCCCCTTCAAGCCGGCAGATAAGACCGCTGACCCAAACGGGCATCAGCAGAAGCCGTGACGTCCAGCCTATAATGCTTACTGAATGTATGTAGAGACGACCAAGTTGCCGCCCTACAAATTTCCCCCGGCGGAACCAAACTGTGCTCCGCCCATGAACACGCCTGCGCTCTAGTGGAATGTGCCTGCAACCCCCTGGGCACAACTCGCCCCTGAATCAAATAGGCAGAAGCAATTGCCTCTCGAATCCACCAGGCAATGGACGCTTTAGCGGCTGCCTCACCTTTGCGTACTCCCCCAAACAACACGAATAACCGCTCGGACTTATGAATCGACTCTGTCACCTTCAAATACTAATGCAACGCTCTCTTCACGTCCAGACAGTGGAGCCCCCGATCCAATTCCCTGCCCTCCCGAGTCCCCAGGACGGGCAGGCAGACCGCCTGATTCAAATGAAAGGGAGACACCACCTTAGGCAGAAAGGATGGCACTGGACGCAAGACCACCTTTTCCCTAGCAAAGGACAAGAAGGGTTCCCTACACGACAGTGCCTGCAACTCCGAAATGCGCCTCACCGAACAAATCACCACCAGGAACACCGTTTTCAGTGTTAAGTCTTTCACGGACGCTCGACGCAAAGGTTCAAACGGCGGCCGGGATAACGCCGCCAAGATGATATTAAGATCCCAAGGCGGAATGCACACCCGCCGTACTGGCCTCAGCTTAGAGACCGCCTTAAGGAAATGACACACATCCGGGTGAACCCCCAAGGGCACCCCCTTGACTCTGCCACGGTAACAGGAAAGGGCCGTCAACTGGACGCACAAGGAATTTGCTGCTAGCCCCTTTTCAAAACCATCTTGCAGAAACTCCAATACCAAGGACACCGAAACAGTAGCCGCTTGCACCTGGCGCCGAGAACACCAATCCTCAAAGATACACCAGACCCGCACATACGCTAAAGATGTTGACGGTTTCCGAGCTCTAAGCAAAGTTGACACCATCACGGATGAATAGCCTTCCTTTCTCAGCTTAGCCCTCTCAGTTTAGCCCGTGTCACCGCTCGGAGTTCCAAATGTTTGATCGACCAAGAGGCCTCTAAGGGAGACCACAGTCCCTGTGCAAACTGGCTCCCGCAGTGCGCTCCCCAGCCCACTAAGCTGGCATCCGTCAACAACGGGAGCCACTCCAGCTGTTCCAGCGGCATGCCCGCTGCCAACGCTGACCGGCGCAGCCACCAACGAAGCAATCGCCTGACCTCCATCAGACACGGAAGTTGCTTGCTCAGCAGATTGGCCTGATGCGACCAATGGCGCAGAAGTGCTCTTTGCAGAGGCTGCATATGGACCTTGGCCCACGGCACTGCTTCCAACGTTGCCGCCACAGTTCCCAGCACTTGGAGATAGTCCCACGCCGTCGGAGCTGAGACTGACAAAAACTGGCGAATCAGTTCTCTCAACACTTCGGCCCTCCTGTTTGGCAGAAACACCTGCCCCTTCTTCATGTTGAAGCGTACCCTGAGGTACTCGAGATCCTGGGAAGGTTTCAACTGACACTTTTTTGGGTTGACCACCCAACCCAGATCTTGCAAGAACTTCACTACTTTGTCCGTCATCCGAATACTCTCCTCCTCGGACTTGGCCCGAATCAACCAATCGTCGAGATAAGGGTGAACCAGAATTCCTTCTCTGCGCAACGCTGCCACCACTACCACCATGATTTTGGTGAAGGTTCGCAGTGCCGTCGCTAAGCCAAAGGGCAACGCTTGGAACTGATAGTGACCCCAAGGTAGGGCAAACCTTAGGAACCTTTGGTGAGCTTCTCGGATAGGGATGTGCAAGTACGCCTCCGTAAGATCCAGAGACGTCAAGAACTCTCCCCAACGCACTGCCACTATGATGGACCACAGAGTCTCCATCTGAAAATGCGGCACCCGTAGGCAACGATTTATGGCCTTCAGGTCTAAAATGCGTCGCAGCGTTCCGCTCTTCTGTGGCACCACGAAATAAATGGAGTACCGACCCGTGCTGGATTCGGCTTCCGGTACTTCGACCACCGCCCCCAGGTGGAGCAGCCTGTCCAAAGTACCGGGAACCGCTGTGGTTTTCCTGGGCCCTCTGCACGGCGACCGAACGAAGGAATCCTTGACGGGTCGAGCCAACTCCAATGCATAGCCCTGTTGAATGATCTCCAACACCCACTGATCGGATGTGATGCGGGTCCAAGCGGAAAGAAACTCCCGAAGCCACCCGCCTATGGGAGGCCCTTCCACCGGGACCCACCTTGTTTCATTGCGACTTACGGGTTGCAGATGTGGGAGGCGAAGAGAAACTTCTATTCGCTCCCTGGAACCCGCGATACCCCTGTGCGCGAGCTGGAAACCAGCCCCAAATCTCGCCGACCGAAACCTACGAAAGTCCCGAAACTGCCCCCGAAAGGCTTGCACTGACTTCCCCTGTTTTGGCTTATCCTCTGGGAGTCTACCTGCCTTGGATTCTCCCAGATCCTTCACCAATTTATCCAAGTCTTCGCCAAAGAGCAAGCCACCCTTAAAAGGAAGCTTGCTGAGACGAGACTTAGATGGTCCATCCGCTGCCCAGTTCTGCAACCACACCAATCGGTGGGCGGCCACCACCGACGCCGTGCTATTGGCCAGCGCCCTGATTAAGTCGTAATGTACATCCGCTAAGTAGGCCGCTCCAGACTCTAGCCGATCCAACTCCTTGACCTCCTCAAGATCCAGGTGCGGAGACTGACGCAACCGCTGGACCCATCATAGACATGCTCTGGCCACCCAAGCCCCACAGATGGAGGCCTGCAGAGAAAGAGAGTCCGCCTCAAAGGTCTGCTTCAGTAAACCGTCTACCTTGCGATCCTGAGTATCCTTTAGGGCCGCACTACCTTCCACCGGAATAGTGGTCTTCTTCGTAACTGCCGACACCACCGCATCCACCCAGGGCGCCCAGAATCGGTCCTTATCCTTATCAGCCAGCGGATAGAGTCTATTCATTGTCCGTATGCCACGTAGTCCCACTTCCGGCCGATCCCACTCTTCTTGAATCATCTTGTCCACCACCCGATGAACCGGAAACACCACCTACGTTTGCCGCACCGCCTGAATGACGGGATCCTCAACCTCATCCTCCACCACCGTCGGCGTAGCCAGATTCAACATCTGCAATGTCTCCGAGATCAAAGCCGCAAACTCCTCTCTGCGGAACACTCTAACAATTTTAGTCTGATCCTCGGGCTCCGGAATCTCTCCTTCCTCCAGATCCTGTGGGCCCTCCTCCGGATCCCAATCCGTGTCATGGAGCTGAGGTCACTCGTCTTCCAGCGATGGTGAATCCTTCATTCTCGCTCGTTTAGGGACTGGCAGTTCCCCGCTAACCTCTACAGCCGCATCCTGCTGAACAGTACCAGCTAGCGTTTTGGAACCTGACCTCTTCCCCTGGCGCCGCAGACAGAAGGCCTGATGCATCAGCAAAATAAAATCAGGGCTGAAATCCCCAAGACCTGATGCCTGCGCTGCCAGAGAAGTGTCAGAGGGTTCCGCCAGGTCCTCTTACACCGGCCCTTGCACCAGCGAATGCGGGGAGTCCGCCCTCACCCCTACGGACGCTCCCTGCGACTCTGGTATCTCCTTGACGTCCATCTGCTGTTCCACCATGGACGAGAGGGTTGCACAGCCCCGGCACACCCCTGTATCGGCCACTGTGCCCCTTCTAGTGCCACACACAATGCAAAGAGACCTTGCTGCCATCAAGCTAAGCAGCAACTGTCCCAGGGACGTTTCTCAAGGTTTCTTTTATTTTTTTTCAAGCAACTATAACAGTTAATTAAGTGACTCCCAGCCTATCCCCCCGGACAGCAGAGCCACACAAAGTCCTCCTCCCTCTTTGAGACGGGACCGGGAATGAGACCCCCAGCAAACCTCTAAAAATTAAGAACAAGAAGGAAAAACAAACCCAAAACAAGCAAAACAAGAAGAAAAGGGAAGAAAAATAGAAGAAAAACCCCAAATGATCTCCCCTCGCCTTATCGGAACTCAGAGACGTGAAATTCGCTGCTACACGCGGTTTTACCAGCACAGCTAAAATGGCCACCAAGAACGCCGGCAAGCCGAAAAGGGTGTCAAACTGCCCCGCGGCTTGCCGGCGCTTGAGGAACTATGCTCTCGCTAATGTAGGCCACCTGCCCCCGTGAACCACTTACCGGGCCGAGCCTCCGCTGCTCCCGAGTTTAAAAAAAAAACGAAAAGAAAACCTGCCGGGACCAGCGCCGGCTCTCTAACGCTGCTTCCTATACCGACTGAAACTGCTAAGCCGGAAAGGCAGGCACTACGTCCCGAATAAGAGACACACAGTGAGAAGGGCTCTCCCCCGTACAGTCTGGGGGGAGAGAACCTCTGGGCCACCGCAGGGGAAACTCAACTCAATGTCCTGAGCCAGTACCCCTCAATAAATGAACAGAATGCAGGGCCAGGGAGCAAGAATGCCGACAGCTAGCCTGTCGTGTCTTTTTTTTTTTTTTTTTAAAGATACAGTCCTTAATATTACCAGTAAATTGCCAATTACAAATTCCAACTCTATCCTATTAGCTCCTTATTAATTCCTCCAGAGAGCCCTTCCACAAGGTTAGTCAAGTCTTCCTGCTGCATGGAGACTGGTCACACTGGGAGGAGAGAGAGACTACAGCAGGCTATATCCAGTGATGTCATCAATTTGACATACCAGTCTCCAAGCTGCAGGAGGAGATTGACAACCCAGAAGTAGAGGACTGAACTGGAGGAACGATAAGGAAATATTTTTGCACTCAACGTGTAATCAAACTCTGGAATTTGTTACCAGAGGACATAGTAAGAGCTGTTAGTGTAGCTGGGTTTAAAAAAGGTTTGGACAAGTTCCTGGAGGAAAGGTCTATAAACCATTATTAAAAGGACCCGGGATATCACTGTTTGACCCAATACAAGCATTGAGGAACCTGTGTTTTTTGAGGAAACTGCTAGGTACTTATGACCTAGATTGGCCACTGTTGGAAACAGGATACTGGGCTTGATGGACCTTGGTCTGACCCAGTATGGCATATCTTATGTTCTTATGTAAGCTCTTAGTGTTGCTGGGTTTAAAACAGGTTTGGACAAGTTCCTGGAGGAAGTCCATAAAACATTATTAAAGAGGACCAGGGAAATCCACTGCTTCTCAGAATAAGCAACATGGAATCTATGTACCTTTTTGGGAACCTGACAGGTACTTGCGACCTGAATTGGCTGCTGTGGTTAACAGGATACTGGGCTTGATGGACCCTTGGTCTGACCCCGTATGGCATATCTTATGTTCTTATATACCGCTCTATCTCAGAGTCAGAGCAGTTTACAGGTAACATTTAAAATGGTTATACAATTACATAGAACACATTACTGATTTTTTTTCCTCTTTTTTTTGTAAACTGCTACAATGCATACACTGTTAGAGGTTTATAAATCTTTCAAATAAATAAATAAAACACATGAGAGGGTGATGGTATAATATCAGAGGTGACTTGAAGGGTGCTTTGGGAATGAAGCACGCAGGTTAACATAACATCTCATACGAGACTGTGCTGGTAGCTGCACATCAAGCTCATTTGTTTGGACTCTGAATGGGGCTATATTGTGTTTTCAAAGTGTTGCTGGAATAGATGAGTCTTTAGTTCCTTGCAAAAGCTTGCACGGTCTCTGTTGGCTCGAATCCTTTCTGGGAATGACTTCCAAAGGCCTGGTGCATATACTAAGAATGCTCGGTAGCAGGAAGTTTGGCTTCTTCTTGTGAATGGGAAAATGAATGTATTTTGAGTAGTGTCTCCTTGTTTTGTTATCAGGTATCTGATGTAAAATGGATTGGAGATAGTTTGAGGATATATTGTGTGATATTTTAAATATCATTACTAGGACTTTGTATTTAATACATAGTAACATAGTATATGATGGCAGATAGACCAGTACTGAATTATCTTTTCCCCAGTTCAAGGCCCTCCTTAAGACCTATCTTTTTCATCAGGCTTTCAATCTTCCCGACCCCTCCTAGCCACTCACACATCACCAACTAGGCTTCCCACTGTTTCCCATTCATTATCAGATCTTTGACTCCCCTACCTCCCATAATCCTTTATGGATTCTTGGACTCCCTCTACTCTAATCATTCAGCCCTTACCTACCCCCACCCCACCCTTCCCCATTTGGCCCACTCTCCTTCGTATTTATTTTGCTGTCTGTGCTGACACCTGTCCTGTTCTATCCTCCTTCCTTTTCTTCCACTTCTTTCCTATCATTTATTGGCGTTCCCTTCTCTCTTTGTTTTCCAGCAGCCCTATTGTACTGTACACTGCCCTAACGCCTTGGTAAAGGGCGGTCTATCAAATGTTTCAAATAAAGATAAATAAAGATAAAGTATGGTCCATCTAGTCTGCCCAGCAAGAGTAGATGCACTTGCCTCTCTGTGCAGGTCACCCCTCCCCATGCCTTTGTTTAGGGGTGTACCCACCGCTCTGTGTAGGTCACCCCTATTTGTTCAGATGTAAGAGATAGTTATGCTTATTTTGATTTTATCCTGTTGCTATAAAGGGATCCACTTTGTCTGTCCCATGCCATTTTGAATTCTGTCACTGTATTTGCCCCCACCACTTCCATCGGGAGAGCATCCCAAGCATCCACCGCCCTTTCAGTGAAAAAGTATTTCCTGACATTGCTTTTCAGTTTAACACCTTGCAGCTTCAAATTATGTCCTCTAGTTTTACAGCTTCCCCATCTTTGGAAGAGGTTTGTTTGTCCATTAATACTCTTTAAGTATTTAAAGGTCTGAATCATATCTCCCCTGTCCCTCCTCTTCTCTAGAGTGTATATATTTAGGTCTTCAAGTCTGACACAGGCTCCAAATCATTTTGTTTGCCTTCCTCTGAACCACTTCTAGCCTTTTTATATCCTTTGTGAGATCCGGTCTCCATAACTGAACACAATATTCCAAGTCAGGCCTCACCAACGACTTGTACACTATAGGTAGCCAGTGCGGATGCCTTAGTATGGGTGTAATATGCTCTGACCTTGAGGTTCCGTGCAGGATATAGACGGAGGTGAATTGTGCCATCTGTACTAGATGTACTGCATATTTTGATAAGCCCTGATATATGATGATGCAATAATTGAGGTGTGGGAGAACAAGGGCCTGAAAAATCATGGATATCAAGGAATGGGCATAAGTGGTGAAGTATCCTTATCTTGTGGTATACCAATTTGGTAATTTTGTTGATATGCGAGTGTACCTTTTGCCACTCCACTGAACCCTCTGGTTATAAATTTAACTGATCAATTTAAGGATGTACCACATAATAAATGGCTTGTCTTTCTTTTCCCCTCCAGGCCCCAATGCAGATAGAAGACAGTGTCCCCAGTATTGTTTCGCTCCTAGCCCGTCTCCGTGAAGAGGACACTGGATGCTTTCTGAACTGGAAAGGGGAGACTTTGCCTTGGTAACTTCCTCCCATTGGCAGCTCGATGGCACTGATAGCTGCTGCCTGTCATACCCATTTGCCCTGATCTCTGGGAGATGAGATTGGCACTGGGTAGGGGAGATTGTGGTCACTTCTACCTGCTGTCTGGTGAAATCACCTTCTTTCATCTCAGATTATCATCATGTTGAACACATATCTATAATACACAAAAGCCCCACAGAGTTCTCAAAATCATTCTGAAATGTTTCTATATACTCTTTCTACTATTTCCATTCTTTTTGTAATCTGCTTATTATTAAAGTTCTGATACTTCCTTTGCAGAATAAAACATTTACTCTTGAACTGCCATTTGTGAAATTCTGTAATCTGCTATTCCTGCAGTGTCCTAGCTATGTAATCAGTACTAGAAGATACAGTGGTATAAGTACTAATGAGGGCCCTCATGGTCCAAGGGACGGTCCTCCTTTCCTCTCCCTGTATAACAAGCAAACTTACTTCAAAATGATTGCTGTGCCTCCTCCTGCTTCTCTCTACTAACAATTTTCTGGCCCAACAGCCGGTACCTTGTGGATCATTTTTTGCTAAGCTGAAGAAGATTATGCAGAATTAGACTTGAAATGATCCTGGCTGCCCAGCACACATTTTAAATAATTGTGTTCATCAAAGGGCAGACACTTAATATGGACACCAAAAGTATAACGGAGTGAAACACAAAAAGAATTTTATTATCTGGGATCCTACAGTGTTTGAGCGGCCTTAAGGAACATTGGTGTACTGAGACCTGGGGGCCTGCAGAGGGGCTGATGGCTGCAGCAAGTCTGGAGGAGAGCAGGAGTGAAGCTACCTATTGCAGCCTAGGAGAGTCATTGGGGGGCTCAAGTTGGAAGAGTCATGTTCAAGCTGGACCCAGGGATAGGAGCAGCCTGACAACCTCAATCACAGCTGCCACAGTGGACCAAGGGTTGGGGCTCAGCAGTAATGGCAGCTCTCATAGCCACAAAGATTTTAAAAAGGTCGTGTCTAATTAAAAAGAAAAAAAAAAGAGGAAATGGGGCCAGAGGCTCAAGTGGACGTTCTATGGAAAATAAACTACTACTTTATTTATTTTATTTAAACGGATTTAGTATACCGCTTTATCATTAAATCAAAGCGGTTTAGCGCATCACACAATTGAGGTAATTGTGTGGTCAGTAGCATGCAGTGGGAGATTAAGAAGAGTGATGTGGGGTGCAGAGTACTAGATTTTAGCGGTGAGCTATATACAAAATGAGCAATATACATATATACAAGATTAGAGCCATGTACAAAGGTGATCTAAGATCAAGACCTACAGAGAGTTGTAGGTAGTGCACATAGGAATCAGTTCAGGTGAAGTCCTTGTAGTGTTCTGTAAATAGAGTTGTTTTAAGCAGCTTTCTGAAGTCCTTGAGGTCTTTGGTTGATCTTAGATAGTTGGGAAGAGAGTTCCATAGGGTGGGTGCTGCCAGGGAAAGTGCCCTTCTTGATGTGGCCTGTTTTGTTTTGGCGAATTCCTTTGGTGGGCTGATGGTGTCCGCGGTTCCTTTTCTTCTTGGTCTTATGCTGCGGTCGGTTTTAATGAGTGGTTGTAGGCTGTTAGCTGAGAGGTTCTGTATTATTTTGAAAATGTTTATTAGTACTTTGAAGTGGATTCGAGAGCTGATTGGGAGCCAGTGCAGGTGGTACAGGATGGGAGTAATGTGGTCGTGTCCTGAGCAATCTGTTATGATGCGTGCGGCGGTGTTCCGTGCTAGCTGTAGAGGTCTGAGAGTCTGTTTTGGTAGCCTCTGATAGGATAGGTTTACAGTAGTCTAGTGTGGGAGTGAAGAGGGGTTGACAGACTGTTTGAAAATGCTCCTGAGCGAGGATGGGTTTAAGCCTTCTGATAGTTCTCATTTTGATGTAAGCACTCTTTGTGGTTTTGGCAATGTGGGATTGTAGGTTAAGGTCCTTGTCGAGCATCACACCCAGGTATTTTACTTCATGTTTTACTGGTATTGTGATGTCATTTAGTTTGATGGTAGTTGTGGGTGAAAATGTGGGGTTTCTTGAGATGAATAGAGCTTCAGTTTTGTTGTAGTTTATTGAAAGATTGTTTTCTTGAAGCCAAGTTGCCATTTGTTGGAAGCAGTTGGCTAGGTTGGAGTAGTCTGGATTGTCCAATTTGATTGGGGTGAATATCATTATGTCATCTGCGTATATGGTGTATTGAATCTTGTGGTCCTTGATGATGGCACAGATGGGTTGTATGTATAGATTGAAGAGCAGGGCGGAGAGTACTGAGCCTTGTGGGACGCCCTGTGTGGCTCTCAAAGGTTGAGAGGTATCTGAGCCGCATTTGACTTGTAGCTGTCTGTTGGTGAAGTATGATGTAAACCAGCTCAAGGTGGTGCTATGTAGTCCTGCCTCTTGTAGTCTGGTAAGGTTGTGTGACAAACAGTGTCAAATGCTGAGGAGATGTCTAAGAAGATCATGAGGACACCCATTCTGATGTTGTCAATCGTCTGTATCAGTTTGTTGAATAGTTGTATTAGTAGAGTTTCGACTCCATGGTTTGGCCGGAAGCCATGTTGATTGGGGTCCAGGGGAGTGTGGATGTCAATGTGGTGTTGAAGTTGATGTTGAACCACTTTCTCGATGATCTTGGATAGGAAGAGAAGGCTTGAGATGGGTCTGTAGGCGGCAGGGTCGGTTTTAGCTAGGGTGGATTTCTTGAGGATAGGGCATATTGTGGCTAGCTTCAGGGCATTTGGCATTATTCCTTTGGTGAGAGACTTGTGAATTATTTTACGGATGACTTGTATCAGGTTTTCTTTAGTTGCTTTAATCCAGGATACTGGGCATGGATCTGTAGGGGTGGTGCTGGTGTTGAGGTCAGTGATGATTTTAGAGAGCTGGTCAGTTGAAGGGGTGTTGAATTTGCCCCAGCCTTGTTATGGTGGAGAGGTCTTGTTGACGATCTCCATGTTGTTGTTAGGTGGTGCAGTGAATTTATTCTTGAGATGGTCTGCGAAGGTCTGTGGGTCTATTTGTTGCTCATTACTACTTACATATCTATACCGTCTGGATTAAGCTCTTGAGAGTCTACTGTGAATTTGTGGATGTTGAGTATAGAAACTTCTTTCTCACAAGAAGATAAGCTAGTTGTCCTTTTTTCCTGGAGCTATGTCTGCTTCAGATGTTTCCAGTTTTAATTGTTTGTATCTCACCTGTCTCACTGCTTCTTGGTGGGTTACAATCAACATACAAAGAATAGAAATCTAATGATAAAATACAGGACAACACAAAAAAATAGCATCCTATCTATTGGCCAAGATCTGCCAACCCAAACTAACATATAGTCTGTCACATCCTATCCTAATGCTCAATGGCAAATTGTTTCAGGCCTGTACTCCTGCAATGGAGAAAATCTGAGAGCGTGTGGAGGACCTCCAAACAACCTGCACAGAAGACAATAGCAGAAGTTCTTGATAATGAGAATGAGTGTTATGAATAGGATTATACTTCTACAACAGTTTCAAAGGCAAACCGTCTACTCTGCTCAAGAAATGTTCTGATGACTATTGCAGTTAGGTCTCAGTTATGGATATTTCTAAGAGAAAGAGGAATCCATCTCCTTGCATGAAGGGGGCAGAAGAGGGTAGGATCCAGATCAGCCTATTCAATTCACCAAGATGAAATGCAAAGAGTTTTTAAAATTATTCACCTTCTCCAATCCAAGCTCAGGGCAAGCTCCATTCAGATACAGTACGTATTTCCCTTCCCCAGATGGTTTATAAATTTAAGTTTTGTAACTGAAGCAATATGACTTGCCCCAAATCACAAGGAACAGCGATAGGTAAGAGGATTTTAAGCCTGGTTGCCCTGCTTTTGTAACAGCTGCTTAATCACTAGGCTATTCATCCACGGTAGACAAGATCATCTACTTTCTCTAAGTGGATTCATCCTACATTGGTTGAAAACGACCAAGTTTGTTTTTTTCCTGCAAAAAATCAATTCAGTCCTGTTACCTTAGAATAGGGTTGCTAACTGGCTCCAGATGCGCCAGACAGGCTTCATCCAGTCCTGGGTTTACCCCATTGCATGCAGGGACATGTAGTCTTGCTTTTCTTATGAAGTGCAATGGAGAAATCAGAACTACATGTCCCAGCATGCAATGGGGTAAATCTAGGACCGGATCAAGCAAGTCGGGCGCATCTGGAGTCAGTTGGCAATCCTACCTTAAAAAAGGATTTTCCCTCATTCTCACTGCACAGGTCTCAATGCATCCTTACAAGTAATCTGAAGTTGGGTTACTCCAATCCAGCTTGTTAGCTCTCGTTTGCTTTTCTAGGAAGGGTTAGATTTATTAAAGTATGCTACCATTGTAGTGCACACTAACACCATCAATGTGCATTATTACTACATCGATGCCCTTGCATTACTGGGAGCTGCAGTAAATAATGCAAGTTAGTATGCACTAAAGTGGTAGCATCTTTTAATAAAGCTTGCCTTAAATGTGTCCTTGACCTCTAGAATCTGCACAAATAAAAGCCCAAGTAAGACTAGAGCACTTTGTGCATCCCCTAAAAGTAAGGTTACCAGATGTCCCTGATTTTCAGTAATTGTCTCTGATTACAGAGATGTGTTCCCAGCTCCCACCTCTTCGGAAATCTCAAGTCCCTGATTCTAGCAATGGGGACAGATGTGTGTTAGGGAGATGGTAATGGGCAGCAACATAGGCATCATAAAGGAGGTGGGCTACATGGGCCCTGGTCCCAGCAACACTTTGCTGCTGCAATTGCGGCCTTCTGTTACTTCTGTCCACAGGGATCTGATCTTCTGCAGGCAGAAGTAGGAGAAGGCCATGCTCGTGAGCCAGCAGGATCCCAGTCCCCTTGGGCAGAAGAGTGATGTGATTGTGGCAAAGACCTCTCCTGTCTACTCGTGGGAGATCGAATCCCTGCAGGCAAACAGGAAGGATGGTGATGGCAGCCTCATGATGTTTGATTTGCCTAAGGGTAGAGTTTTCACCCCCCCCCCCCCCCGAAAACAATTTTCTGCTGTGTCTGGTCAGCACAGTGCTAGTGTAGCAGAACAGGATATTTAAAAACCCTGGGTTAGGTAAGAGAGGGAAAGGGGAGATACTGTATATTGGGGGTGGGGGAAGAGAAGGGGAGATCCTGAACATCTAGGGAGGAAGAGGAGATGCTAGATGGGGGGGGGGGGTAGAGAAGGGGAATGCTGAATATAGGGAATAGGGACGAGAAAGGGAGAGGAGATGGCTATGAAGAGGGGTAGAGAAAGGAAGATATGGAGCTATGGGAGGGTGAAGATAGAGAGCAGGGAGAAGGGAAGAGATGCTGGACATAGGGAGTGGGGACAGGAAGTGGAATTGTTGGACTATGGGTGAAATGGAGGAGAAATGCTGGATACAGAGGGGGATGGGAAGTGTGATAGATACTATGAAAGGGGCATATGGGGATGGGGAAATAGAGAAGTTAGCAAGAGGCTAGGAAAGAGAAATGGGGAATGGGAGAAGTGAGGTGAGGAAGATGAAAAGCTGTAGGTAGATGCAGTCAAAAAGTGGGAGATTTTGAGGACTGAATGGTGGGGAGAAGTGAAATATGAGTGGATAGAGAAGCAGTAAAATAAATGGAAGAATGTGGAGTGAAAAATCAATGTTGGAGATGGATGTAGGAAAGGAAGACAGGAAGAGAAAAAAGAAATGACAAATGGACAGGAGACTAGGGGAACAGCACAATGGCAGAAATTTAAATTATAGGCCCTTAAGTAATAGTTTTGAAAAGGTCCCCCAGTGTGAGGGGAGTCTGCCTCAAGATCTGGGAACATCTTCTAGTGGGACTCTTCTTTCTTTGACTCCTTTCCCCACCCCCGCAGGCGCTGCTTGGGCAGAAAATGTAAATTACACTAACCTGGTAATTGTAGTTCCTGGAGGGTCCAGTTTAGTCCTCCACAATCGGGTAGTGCACCTCCTCCTGCAGCCTGGAGACTGGACCAATCAAATCTTCTGTAGTATACATGCAGACGGAGCTCCCAGAAGCCCCCAGTGTACTAGTAACAAAGCAAACTTAACGAAGCAACACATTAGAGTAATAGAAAAAAATTCAGACTAAAGAATAAACTCGTTCCCCCAATTAGCCCCCTCCCCAAACGAGGAAGCCAGAACACTGCACCGCGCCTCCAGCGACGCCCCGGTAGCAAGAAGACAGCGCACAGTCAAAATCTCAAAAGAGCTGTCCGAAAAACGAATAAAAGGAAGAGCACTTACAAAAGGCGCGACCGCAAACAAGGCAGAACGGAAAAATGGAAACTGTCTTAGGACCAAACCGTTCGGAAAAGCGCACCGCACTGAATAATCTGATACTCGGGAGGGAAGGAGGACTAAACTGGACCCTCTAGGAACTACAATTACCAGGTTAGTGTAATTTACATTTTCTGATCGGTCCTCCAGTTTAGTCCTCCACAATCGGGATGTAAAAGAGCAGTCAACACCGGCACGCAGAACCGCCAAACCAAAACAGGAATCCCGAGCGGCTGACACATCCAACCGATAGTGTTTACTGAAAGCATGTAACGACGACCAAGTGGCCGCCTTACAGATGTCCGCTGGCGGAACTAGGCTATACTCTGCCCAAGAGGTCGCTTGAGCCCTTGTGGAGTGGGCTCGTATCCCCTCCGGAATCGGTCGCTGCTGCAACAGATATGTGGAGGCGATTGCGTCTTTGAGCCATCGAGCAATGGAGGCTTTAGCCGCCGCCTCCCCCCTCCGTGCACCTCCGAAGAGCACGAACAAGTGGTCGGTCTTTCGAAAAGACTCGGTAACCTTCAAGTAACGACGGAGCACGCGACCAACATCTAGACAGTGAAGCCCTTTGTCCGCAGCCTTGGTGGAGCCAGAAGGCAGTACTGGGAGGAACACTGCCTGATTCACATGAAAAGGAGAAACCACCTTAGGCAAAAAGGAAGGAACCGGACGGAGAACCACCCGATCCTGGGAAAAAGACAAAAAGGGCTCCCTGCAGGACAGCGCTTGGAGATCAGAAATACGCCGCGCCGAGCAGATGGCCACGAGAAAAAACGTCTTCAGCGTGAGATCCTTCAGAGACGCCCTACGCAGAGGTTCAAAAGGTTCGTGAACCAAGGCCCGCAGCACGAGATTCAAGTCCCACGGAGGCACGAAGATCCTACGGGAAGGCCGCAAATGAAAAACCGCCGTAAGAAAACGACGGACGTCTGGATGAGACCCGAGGGGACGGCCCAACACCTTGCCGCGATAACAGGCGACAGCCGCCAACTGGACTTTCAGGGAACTAGCAGCGAGACCCTTATCAAAACCCTCCTGGAGAAAACTTAAAACGACGGGTACGGAAACCGTCGCTGCCCGGACCCCTTGCCGGGAGCACCAGTCTTCAAAAATTCTCCAAACCCGAACATAAGTAAGAGAGGTGGACGTTTTCCGCGCTCGCAGGAGGGTAGCAATCACCGCCGGGGAGTAACCCTTCTTTTTCAACCGAGCCCTCTCAATGGCCAAACCGTAAGCGAGAATCGACCCACTTGGGGCATCCGCAAGGGCCCCTGAAGAAGAAGATCCGGCAACGCGGGCAGAAGCCAGGGAACGCCGTCGCGTAGCCTGACCAGGTCGGCATACCAGGGTCTCCTGGGCCAATCCGGGGCCACCAGCAACACCCGACCCCGGTGCACCTCGATGCGTTGAACGACCCGGCCGATCAGAGCCCAAGGAGGAAAGACATAAAGAAGACCGTCCGTTGGCCACTGCTGAATGAGGGCATCGAGCCCCTCGGACATGCGCTCTCTTCGCCTGCTGAAGAAGCGCCCCGTCTTGGCGGACTGAAACGTCGCCATGAGATCCATGATGGGCGGACCCCACCGATGAACTATTTGCGCGTAAACCTGCGGGTTGAGTTCCCACTCTCCGGGATCTACTCGCACTCTGCTGAGAAAATCTGCCTGAACATTGTCTGCGCCTGCAATATGGGCTGCTGAGATCGCCGGGAGACGAGTCTGCACCCAATTGAACAAAGCCGTCGCCTCCGACTCCAGGGCTACGCTGCCGGTGCCCCCTTGGCGATTGATGTAAGCTACTGTGGTCGCATTGTCCGAGAGAATCCGCACTGGTCGACCGAGGACCAGGGCTTCGAGGGCTAAGAGGGCTAGCCGCACCGCCCGCAACTCGAGCCGGTTGATCGACCAAGAGGCCTCCAGAGGAGACCATTCCCCCTGCGTGAAGCGGGTTTCGCAGTGAGCACCCCAGCCGGATAGGCTGGCATCCGTTGTGAACGGAACCCAAAGCGGAGGCTCCAAGGGAATCCCCCGCGTCAGGTTCTCGGAGGAGAGCCACCACCGGAGCGAACGGCGAACCGGTATCGGGCAAGGCAATCTCATGCTCAACGAGTCTAACTGATTGGACCAACGACACAGGAGAGCACTCTGGAGCGGGCGCATATGGAAGCGCGCCCAAGGCACCACCTCCAGGGGCGCCGCCATCGTACCAAGGAGCCGCAGGTACCACCACGCGGAAGGAGCGGGCATCCCCCGGAAGAGGCGGACGAGCTTCCGCAAAGCCAGAACACGGCGCTCTGGCAAACACACCAAGCCCCGCGCCGTGTCGAAACGCACTCCCAGGTAATCGAGATCCTGAGTCGGACACAGACAGCTCTTGCGTTCGTTCACCACCCAGCCGAGGGATCGCAACAGAGTCACCACCCTATTCGTGACCTGCACACACTCTTGACTGGACTTTGCTCGAATCAACCAGTCGTCGAGATACGGGTGGACTAGGATGCCCTCTTTGCGCAAGGCCGCCGCTACCACTACCATCACCTTTGTGAAGGTGCGGGGAGCCGTGGCGAGACCAAACGGCATGGCCCGAAATTGGAAGTGGCCCCATGGAAATGCGAAGTGGAGAAACCGTTGATGAGACGACCGGATGGGAATGTGCAGATAGGCCTCGGAGAGATCGAGGGACGTTAGAAACTCTCCTTGACGTACCGCGACAATGACTGACCGCAGGGTCTCCATACGGAAGTGCGGCACCTTGAGAGCGCGATTCACGCCTTTGAGATCTAAGATTGGACGAAGAGAACCGCCCTTTTTGGGAACCACAAAATAAATGGAGTAGCGACCGGCGCCTCTTTCCAAAGGAGGGACGGGAACTACCGCCCCCAGGGAGAGGAGCCGATCCAGAGTTACGCGGATGTCCCGCGTCTTTTGCTCTCCCTTGCTGGGTGACAACAAAGGAATCCTGAAGCGGGCAGGCAAACTCCAGCGCATAACCCTCTTCGATAATCTGCAACACCCACTGATCTGACGTAATCTGGGCCCAAGAAGGAAGAAAATCGCGCAAACGACCCCCGATAACCGGGCTTCCCTCGAGAGCCCGCCTCGCTTCATTGTGGCTTGCGGTTAAAGGAGGAGGACGAGGAAGAGGCGGCTCCGGAGAAGCCTCGTCCTGCCCCTCTGAAACCACGAAACCCCTGATAACGGGCTCCAAAGCGACCGCGCTGCGATGTCCACAGTCGGGAAGAACGAAACCTGCGAAAATCCCGAAACTGACCGCGCGCCAAGGGCGACGATCTATTGAGCTTAGGCTTATCTTCCGGCAACCTACCACCTTTAGACTCACCGAGATCCTTTTCCAACTTGTCTAGAGCCTCACCAAACAACAATCTGCCCTTAAAGGGCAGCTTACTGAGGCGAGACTTGGAAGAACCGTCGGCCGCCCAGTTGCATAACCAGATGGACCGACGTGCCGCCACCACGGAGGCCATACTATTAGCCAAGGACCGAATCAAATCGTAAAGCAGATCCGCCAAGTAAGCCGATCCGGACTCCATGCGGGTAACTTCCAGCAACCCCTGCTGATCCAGTCCGGAACCCGAGCGCAGATGCTGCGACCAACGCAAACAAGCCCGAGCAACCCACGCCCCACAAATGGAGGCTTGTAGGGACAAGGCGTTGGTATCGAAGGCTTGCTTCAACAAATTATCAACTTTCTTATCCTGAGCATCCTTTAAGGCCGCAGCGCCTTCAACCGGGATGGTGGTTTTCTTAGTCACCGCCGATACCGCAGCATCCACCCGCGGTGACTTAAACAAGTCCTTGTCCTTGTCGGCCAGGGGGTAAAGGCGATTCATGGTCCGAACACCCTTCAAACCGGATTCGGGTTGATCCCACTCCGATTGGATCATTTGCTCAACAACCTGGTGCACAGGGAACACCACCTGGGCGTCCCTGACCGCCTGAATGAGAGGGTCCTCCAGACCCTCCTCCTCCAGAGGCCGAACCACTGCTAGGTTAAGGGTTTGAAGGGACTCCGTGATCAAAGGGACCAGCTCGTCCCTACGAAACACGCGAATAATCATAGCCTGTTCTTCCGGCTCCAGGATCTCCCCGTCCTCCAACTCATCAGCCTCCGTCTCAGGATCACCCTCCGCCTCAGCATCGGGAAAGCAAAGGGTGTCCGGATCCTGGTCCACCAACCTGAGCCTCTTGGCGGCCGGCTGAGAAGCGCGCTGAACCTCCCCTGAGGAGCAAGGGACGCAGGCCAAGCCTCCGGCAGCTGACCGGACCGGCTCAAGCGAAAAGCCTGATGCATGAGGAGGACGAAATCTGGGGAAAAATCTACAGGTGGCGCAACTAGAGCCGCATGCTGCAACTCAGGGACAGACCCGTTGGCAGGCGGTACCGAACCAGACGGGTGGACCCCCGACGAAGGGACACTCTCCCCCGTTAGAGAAGCGTCACCAGGAACAGGCAGCTCCTTCAGTTCAAGAGAATGCTCCAGGTCTGAAGAAGCTGAGGCACAGCCCCTGCAGATGCCAGAGTCAGACACCGCACCCCTGCGGGACCCGCAGATCACGCACTGCGGTTTGGCAGCCATCTGTGGACAACCTTCCGCCAATCGGGAGAGAAAGGAGCAGAAACAGGGCAAGCCCCCACCAAAGGGACCAACCCTATGAAAATAAGTGCTGGCTTTAAACTTCTTATTATATATATATATTTTTTTTAAATAAAATAAAATACTCCCTAGAATCCCAGGACTGTCCTGATCAAAATCGCCAGCATAAAAAAAAAACCCCAAAAATGCTAGGGGAACCCGTGCACAAGTGTTAAAAAGTGACACTGAGAAATCCCCTTTAGGGCTTCAAAATGGCCGCCGCACTGAATCACCCGCGGTAAAAAACGGCGCGAAAATACAAAGGAAACCGGAGAAAAAATGAAAATAAAAGAAACGGACCCAAATTAAGGGCAAAGTGGGAACAAACGAAATTTCAGGAAAATCGGGACAGACCCGCTGAAAATAGCCACGGGAGGGAGCTGCAGTACCCGACTAAGGAAATGAATTGAAAAGTCCTACCAGCTCAGGAAATCAGCACAGGATACAGCCAGCAGCTCAGATTGAAAGGCAATGCTGGACCAGGTATGGCTCTTCCCCGTACAGCCTAGGGGAGAGCTCAACCGAGGCTATCCAAATACACCGGGAGGAAGGCAGGAGCCCAATGCAGGACTGGCTTCTCACCCCGGGAGGTCCCCTGTGTCTATGCCTTTTTCTTTTTTTTTTAAAGAGACAGCTACCTAGGAAAGAAAAGGTAATGAAAGAAGGAGATAAAGCAAAACCCCAAAAAAGAACTAACTAGTGTTGCTCCCCCAAGTGTCACTAAGTGTGCCCAGGAAGGGCACACACGTCCTCAAGCTGCAAGGAGACTGGACACACTGGGGGCTTCTGGGAGCTCCATCTGCATATATACTACAGAAGATTTGATTGGTCCAGTCTCCAGGAGGAGGTGCACTACCCGATTGTGGAGGACTAAACTGGAGGACCGATCAGGAAACAGTGTTAAGAAAAGACATACAGAAGAAAGCAGCGATTGAGAGCAAAACTATTAGAAAAATACTAATATTTTTTCTACCTTTCATGTTTGGCCACTTTATTTTCAAATTAGTGACTGGAATATGTCAGTTTTGTGAATTTACACCTGTTAACTTTATATTTTGCACAGTAAAATGCATCACTGTTTCTAGTTCTCTATTGATGTGCCTACTTAAAAGTAATAGTGTTGCTGTCATGGGATGGATGTTTAGGCACCGGAAAGGGATGGGCTGGGCTACTGTCCCACCAATATTTTGCCCACTACAGCGTCAAGAGAAAACCAGGGTCAGGACAGGATATTGATTTGTTTGGCCCCTCCAACTAAAAAGGTGTTCCGCTGCCCCTGGCTAGATGGAGAGGGGAGAAGGAAGATCATGATACCTCTTCCCTTCACCTGCTTCAGATAACGTGTCCCAGATTTGCCTGCAGAATATCTGGTAACCTTACTAAAAAGCACAGTTACTTACCTGTAACAGGTGATCTCTGGGAACAGCAGGAATAAGTCTTCACATATGGGTACGTCGGTACCGACGGAGCCTGCGCGGGAACGCTCCCCAGCTTCCCAAAAAGGAAAGCTTTTGGGAGCATCCCACTGCGCCTGCGCGCTGCCTTCCCGCCTTTCCTGACCAGCTCTCCTCAGTTCGAGTTTAAAGCTGAGACAATAGAGAGAGAGAGAGGAAAGGAAAGACAGAAAAGAGGTACAACTCCTAGGGGAGGTGGGAGGGTTGTGAAGACTTATTCCTGCTGTTCCCAGAGATCACCTGTTACAGGTAAGTAACTGTGCTATCTCCAGGAACAAGCAGGAATGAGTCTTCACATATGGGGACTCCCTAGCTAAGATGCCTGGGAGATCCCCAAGGATATGAGACCCTGGGAAGGGTCCTACGCCCTCCTATGGATCTCAGGCATCCATCCAGGGAAGGAGGGTAGGAGTTGTTTAAGAATGGAACAGGTGTTTGAGGACAGCCTGACCAAACAAGGCATCCCGGCGGGAGTCCTTGTCCAAGCAGTAATGGGCTGTGAAGGTATGAACCGAGGCCCAGGTGGCTGCTCAACAGATCTGGTCAATGGGCACAGAGTTTAGATGAGCCATAGAGGAGGCCATGGCCCTCACATTATGAGCTGTGACATGGCTCTCCAGAGTAAGGTTCTTACTCTGGTAGGCGAAAGAAATACACTGAGCAATCCAATTGGACAGTGTTCTCTTAGAGACTGGAAGTCCTAAATGAGAAGGATCAAAAGCAACAAAAAGCTGGGAAGACTTTCTATATTGCTGTGTCCTATGCAAGTAAAAAGCAAGAGCTCTTTTACAATCCAGAGTATGAAGGCTCTTCTCTGCACTGGATGCATGAGGAGCTGGAAAAAAGACAGGTAAATATACCTCCTGATTAAGATGGAAAGGTGAGACCACTTTAGGCATAAAGTGTGGATTTGTCCTAAGGACCACCTTGTCATGATGGAACCTTGTATAAGGTGGATTAGCCACTAAGGCCTGCAGTTCACTGATGCGGCGAGCTGAAGTGACTGCAATGAGGAAAATAACCTTCCAGGAAAGAAATTTCAAGGAGGTAGTGGCTAAGGGTTCAAAAGGTGGCTTCATAAGCTGACCAAGAACCAAATTTAAGTCCCATGCCACCGGAGGAGGCCTAATGGGAGGTTTAGTTAAAGATAGGCCTCTCATGAATCTTGCAATGAGAGGATGAGAGGAAATAGGTTGTCCATTAATGGGCTTAAGGGATGCAGCAATAGCACTCAAATGGACTCTTACTGAATTTGTCTTAAGGCCTGCATTGGAAAGATGCAGGAAATAGTCTAAGAGAGAATTCAAAGGTAGTGCTAGAGGGTCAAGACCCTTTTCAGCACACCAAATGGAAAATCTTTTCCATTTAAAAGCATAGGAACGCCTGGTGGAAGGTTTTCTAGAAGCATGTAGGATATCTTTCACTTGCTGAGAAAGATTCAAGCCTTGAAGGTCTAGGCCTTCAGTAACCAAGCTCTGAGGTGAAGGGACTTGGGGTTTGGGTGCCACAAAGTCCCTTCCTCCTGGGATAGGAGGTCTGGAGCAGCTCCCAAGTCCAAGGAGGGGGCTTGAGAGAGATGTAGAAGTAGAGGGTACCACACTTGGCGTGGCCAGCGTGGAGCTATGAGGATCATAGATCCTTGATCCCTCTGCAGTTTGAACAGAGTCTTGGGAATCAAGGGAATGGGTGGAAAGGCATACAGGAAGCCCTGACCCCAATGAAGGAGGAAGACATCCTTGGCCTGAACTCCCTGACACGGAATTCTGGAACAGAACCGGGGACGTTTGGCATTCCACGGACTTGCAAAGAGGTCTATGTCCGGGGTTCCCCATTCTTGGAAGATTCTGAGTACCTGATCCATGTGCAGGGACCATTCGTGTGAAAACTCGACTGAGTCTGTCTGCCCAAGAGTTTTGGACTCCTGGGAGGTAAACTGCCAGGAGATGGATTTGATGCTCTCTGGAGAAGGCCCACAATCTTAAAGCTTCGTTGCAAAGCAACAGAGAGACAGTTCCTCCTTGCTTGTTTATGTAAAACATGGCTACTTGATTGTCCGTATGAATGAGGACTGTCTGGTAGCTGAGGAGGGTATGAAAGACCTTGAGAGCTAGAAAAACTGCTCGAAGCTCCAAGTGGTTGATATGAAGAGCGGTCTCCTGTGGGGACCAAGTGCCCTGAGTGGAGAGGTCTTGTAGATGGGCTCCCCAACCTGTTTGGGAGGCATCTGTTGTGAGGGTTGCTTGGGGCAACAGCTGTTGGAAGGGGGACCCCAGCAACAAATTTTGAGTGGACATCCACCATTGGAGAAACCAAAAGAGACGCTTGGAGGTTGCTATTTGGTCTGAGAGAGCTCCTGTAGCTTGAGTCCACTGGGTGGACAAGGTCCATTGAGCTGCTCTCATGTGTAGGCGAGCATAGGGTACCACATGCACTGTGGAAGCCATGTGGCCTAGCAGTTGTAGCATCTCCCGGGCAGTTAAGTGGCTTCTTGACTGAATCTGGGAGGCTAACTGTACTAGACGTTGGCAACGGGCCTGAGGAAGGTAGGCCCTTGCAGTGGTGGTATCCAACCAGGCCCCTATGAATTCTAGGGACTGAGTAGGGGTAAGCTGAGACTTTGGGAGATTTACCACAAGTCCCAGATACTGCAGAATGCGTCTTGTGCGGCCCAGGGAAATCTGGGCCTCTGACTGAGATGGAGCTCAGATGAGCCAGTCGTCCAGGTATGGGAATACAAATATTCCCAGAGTGCGTAGAAAGGCAGCTACTACTGCCATGCATTTGGTGAACACTCTTGGAGCAGAGGCCAGACCAAAGGGAAGCACTCTGTATTGGTAATGTTTTTCTTGGAAAAGAAAACGTAGAAACCTTCTGTGAGATGGATGGATGAGGACATGGGTGTACGCATCCTTGAGATCTAGAGAACAAAGCCAATCCTGACTTTGAAGGTATGGAAGGAGAGTGCCTAGAGAAAGCATCTTGAACTTCTCCTTGCATAGAAATTTGTTCAATTCTCTGAGATCTAGAATGGGTCTGTATCCCCCTGTCTTCTTTGGAATGAGAAAATAGGGGGAGTAGAACCCTGACCCTTGTTGAAGAAGAGGAACTTCTTCTATTGCCCCTTGGGCAAGAAGGGTAGTTATCTCCTGACCTAGAAGGTCGAGAAGAGATGTGGGAGAATTGAAGTGTCTCACCATGGTGTGAGGAGGAAGGTCTGAGAAATGAAGTTTGTAGCCCTCTCTGATGATGAAGAGGGTCCACTGCTCTGATGTGATTTGCTCCCATCTGGGAGCAAAATGAGCTAACCTTCCTGGAATGGTGAGAGGTTCTGGCTGTTTCAAAGCCAGAAAGGCTAAGTTCTCTAGCATCAAGTCAAAAACCCTGAGGGGGTTGGGACTGCTGAGTTGCAGCAGCAGCTGTAGACTTAGTCCTGGCTTGCTTAGGTTGCTGACGCTTAGTGATAAAGCGACCTGTAGAAGATTGTTGGCCAGAAGTGGAAGGGAATCTGCCCTTTTTGAAAAAATACTTTTTAAAAGTATTTTTCTTGGCAGGAATGGAGGTTGACTTTGAAAGTCTATCCAGAGCAGAGTTCACTGCATCCATCTGAGTGGCTTTTATTTGCCACTCCTTTCCAAAAGGATTTTCACCTGTACAGGGCAGATTTCCTAAGCCATCTTGAACCCAGGGTTCTAAATCAGAAGCCTGGAGCCAAGCAATTCTACGAGCAGCTATGGCAATGCCTGAGGCCCTGCTGGCACCTTCAAAGGAGTCAAAGGCTGCCCTGTTGGAAAACTTTGAAATGTCTTGAATATGCTTAAGCCAAAGGAGAAATTCTTCCCTTCTATCTTCTGGAATAAAAGGGAAGAAAGTGTGCAGCTTTTCTGCCACTTCTTTTAGAAACATACCCATGTAGAGGCTATATGAGTTGATTCTGGCAATGAGCATACTGGCCTGGAAGATTGTCCTACCAAAAGCATCCAAGGTTCTGCATTCTCTTCCTGGAGGAGCACAAGAGTGTCTCTTTGTCCTCTTTATCCTCTTCATAGCTGACTGCACCACAATGGAATGGTGAGGAAGCTGAGTTTTTTGAAATCCAGGACAGGGAGGGACACGGTACATAGTGTCCAACCTGCGAGAATGAGGAGAGAGTGTGAGAGGAGTCTCCCATAAATCAATCATGTGTTCATAAAGAATCTCATGAATTGGTAAGGTGACTGCCTCTCTAGGAGCCTTAGGGTATCCTAAAATATCCAATTTTTTTGCTCTAGGCTCTGATTCAGAGGCTACTGTGATAGATAGTCCTTTAGCTACTTCTCTTATGAAGTCTTGAAAGGACAAGTCCTCTGGAGGAGACATTCTTCTTTTTGGAGAAGAAGGCTCTTCAGGAAGGGCTATGGATACTTCAGGTGATTCATCTGATGAATCAGAATCACCAGAGGAATCGAAGTATCGTCTGTCAGGGTGCTCTTCCAGTGCTCGATACGCGTATCGAGCGGTATCGACATCGGGCGTTTTCGGAACCGGATCGGTACCGAAAAATAGCCCTGGACAAGGAACCGCTGTCCTAGTCGATGTCGATGCGGTCGGTACTGGTATCGGCGCTGGTGCCGGTACCTGAGCCGATACCGACAACGGAGCTCGTTGCGGTACTGCCGGCGTCGCAGCTTGAACGAAGGCTGAAATAGCCTGCAGCATGGACAGAACATTCTGATCCATCGATGCCATGAATGCCTGAGATCGGTACCGGGAGATTGTGCCGGTACCCCAGAGCATTCTAACAGGTGATAGGTCGAGGCCGTGCCATCGATGTCAACCTGTAACCCCATAGGAGGAGCTTTGGTAGCCGGAGCTTCCCGCCGGGGTTGTTTGACTGGGGCAGGATCCTCGAGGGCAAGCCCGGAGGCATCTTGATGCTTAGAGGGAGATCTACCCTTCGAGGACCTGCTAGACTTATGTTTGGTTACCTGAGATCCATCAGGAGAAGAAGACTGGGAAGAGGTCGATGCTACCGACGCTGCATCAGCGGGAAACAGCACATGGAGCTAGCTGCTCGGTTCTGTAAACCCCGTTTAGACATTTGAGAGCAGAACGGACAATCCGGAATGGAGTGTTCAGGACCCAAACATTTAAGGCACCATTCATGGGTATCTGTAACAGAATTAGTACCGCTACACTTAAGTGCATTTCTTGAACCCGGAGGCTGGTTTTTCCATGAGGGAAATTTTCTCTTGGGCCCTGAGGCCTAGAGAAAAAATTACACTAAGTGGGGAAAAGTATAGATATATATATTTTTTTTTTTTAAAGAAGAAAGAAAAGACCGGCGGTACCGGTCCGGAGTCGGGGAAGGCAGACACGTGACCAAAGAAATAAAATAAAATAAAATAAAGAACTTCTTCAGCGGTGACAGGGCTCGACCTGCTGGATCCGCAGCAAAGAAGAACTGAGGAGAGCTGGTCAGGAAAGGCAGGAAGGCAGCGCGGAGGCGCAGTGGGATGCTCCCAAAAGCTTTCCTTTTTGGGAAGCTGGGGAGTGTTCCCGCGCAGGCTCCGTCGGTACCGACGTACCCATATGTGAAGACTCATTCCTGCTTGTTCCTGGAGATAACTGTATTAGATCTAAAGCGAATTGATTCCTAAACCTTCTTTCTTTTTGCCTATGGCCCTTCCTTTCTTGGCTTCATTCCCATATTATCTATTTTGGGCCTGAATATATATTCATTACTCTTAAAAAGCCGTTCCTTTTTTTCGGAATAAGAGATGCGCACCTTACAGCCTGTGATGCTACCCCCTGCACGTAAGAAGCAGTGGTTCATTGCACGCTAACACTACAAATCTCAGCAGTAAGAACTAAGATGACAAAGACCATAGAGAAGCGATGCTGGTCACATGAGGTCAGGCATCGACCCGGAAGATCATTGACAGAACCGGAAGTGGGAGAGCGAATAGTAAGAGCGGAGGTGCGTGCCGACAGAGCTGGGGTCAGCAACAGAATCAGAGGTGTGTAATGAGGAGAACCAGGGAGTAACCGGGCCGGAAATAGGTGTCGAGAAAAGCTGATGACGTTGCAAGACCGAAAATGTTGGGAGAGTTTGGGGTTAGCAGCCGAGCCATTGGGAGCTTGGGGTTGTTTTTGTGATGCCCAAACTCAATAGCATACTGGAAAAGAGAGGAAAGAGAAGGGGGTTTAACATCTCCATCTAAGGACTTCGTTTCGGGGATGAGGAGTGTCGTTTCCTTAAATTGTGTATTTTTTCTTTATTTTGTCTTTCGGTAGATATCATCATCATTGGGTGTGAATAAGTCCGAATGCATTTGTCACAGATATGTGGTTGTCACGGGTAACGTCCCAAGTAGCCAGAACAACAAGACTTGCAGGTAATGACAGAATTGCGATGAACCTGTGAAGCATGGGAAGAGGAGCATTTATGGTTTTGTTTTAAAATGTTTAAGGTTTTGAAGGACTCTTTGACTATGTCATCAGTACAAGAATGCCTCTGTCATTATCTCTTTGTGTTTTTGGGCCTCCAGACTAAGGTTGTAAAGATATTTATTCTTAGTTTCCCAGTCAAAATCAAAACACTCTTTAGGTCTGAGTAAGAAACTCTCTTGTTTTTAGTTTAAAATGAATATTGACTGAGAGGCTGAGTAGAAAAATAGAGCCCTTGATAAGAAATATTTAAGTATATTGCATATACAATCTAGATTTGATGATAGAAAACCTTTTAGGATGTTGAAAACCTAGTTGTGTATTAGTGAAATGATCATTCATAATGTAATAACTTCCAAAAAGGTAGGAAACAATGCTCGTATTATTGCTATCATCAATTACTATTGGATAAAATAAGATAGAGCCAAGACAGAACCAACATTTGTGCTCCTAGTTCTTTGCCACTTGACTTGCATCATTCTTACCATGCTTAAATAATGTATTTGTCTTTTTTCCTTTAGGAAGTTTGTTGTCAAGGTCCGTGCATGCTAGCATGTGCCCCAGCATTTCCTCTATGAATTACAGCACCCAGCATAGCAGAAGCATGGGCATACCCCCTCAGCGATGGTATGCACTGGACCCCGAACTGGAAGAAATGCTAGTGCCCAGGAGAATGTCCATCAGCCCTCTAGAAAGCTGGTTAACTGTTCACTATTCTTTGCCAAGGGCAGAGGTCATTGATCTTCAAGAAAAGATAGGCTATGCACCCAGTGGAGCTGTCCCCCAATATGATTGCCCCCATAAGGACATGGGGGAGACTGGAGGTGAGAGAGGCCATAATGGGGTGCAATGTAGAAATGTGCTAAAGATACGCCGGAGGAAAATGAACAGACACCGATACAAGAAACATCAAAAGAGAACAAAGTTTTTACGACGAAAGATCTTAGAGGGCCGTAGGAAGAGACGCCAGGTGAGATAATTACCAGACAACACCAGAAAAAAAACAGCCATTAAAACAGGGAAATACAGAATATGACAGGAAATAAGGACCTCAAAGACTATCTAGTTTATTTTTAGTTTTCCTCTTTATTTATCCCAAACTTTCTTGAATTCTGTCACTGTTTCTATTTCCACCACCTCCCATGGGAGGCCATTCCATGCATCCATCACCCTCTGCTTGAAAAAAATATTTACTGCTGTGCTCCTGAGTCAGCTCCTTTGAAGAGTCTTACTGTGACCTTCTGATCTATAGCAGTGGTTCTGAAACCTGTCTTCAGGGACTCCCAACCATTCTGGTTTTCAGATATTCTGGGTGAATAATCTCCCCCCCCCCCCACCTCCGAAATTGTGTCGGAGGGGGGTCAGAAGCGACAAGCCATATGTGCCAAAATACATGGCCTGCTGCTGAGCCAAGCTGCCCCTCCGACTTCCACTGCTGGAATCGGTGGCAGTGGGGCTCAGCGTAGGGGAGGGGGGAGGATGACACAGCTGGGGCTTCTTCCTGGGATGGCAGGAACCCTTGGGCCAACCCTGACTGTGCTGTGTCCATCTTGTAGTACTATACAAATGATAAGTAGTAGCTGTTCATTATTGAAACATTTGAGTTATTTGAATGTCTCTCATATGCCCCCATCCCCTATATAAATAGTTAGGTTCTGAAGTCACATTTTATAGGAATTTTAGTACTGAGAAAATAGAAAAAAGAGCCAAATGATGAAAACAGTAAACAACTTAAATACTGGCAAGTTAAATGCAAGGCATTGATAAGGTAGGCAAAGAGAAAATGTGCAAAAAAGCTTGCCATGGAAGCAAAAGCACACAAAATAAAAGCATTTTTCAAGTATATTTGTAGCAAAAAAAAAAAACAGTGAAGGGAGTCAGTTAGGCCATTAGATAATGGATGGATAAAAAGTGTCCTCGCTCAGTACAGGGCCATAGCAGAGAGACTGAATTTTTTGCTTCAGTCTTTACTGAAGAAAGTGCAGGAAGCTTACATAATCTTTAAATATCATTTCTGGCATGGGTATTAGAGGAATTGAAACATCTCTCGATAAATCAGGAAGATGTAATACAGCTAATTGATAAACTAAAGAGCAGCAAATCACCTGGACCAGATGGGAGGAGTGGCCTAGTGGTTAGGACATGGTACCTCAGGCCGGAGGGCTGGGGTTCATGTCCCACATGGGGACAGAAAGTGAATGCAGAAGTACCCCTGGGATCTGTGCTGGACCTACTGCTTTTTAACATATTCGTTAATGACTTGGAAATGGGAATAAGAAGTGAGGTGATCAAATTTGCAGATGACACAAAATTATTCAAAGTTCTTAAAACATAAGAGGGTTGTAAAAAAAAAATTGAGGACCTTGAAAAATTGGGAGATTGGGTGTCCAAATGGCAGATGACATTTAATGTGGACGAGTGCAAAATTATACATTTAAGGAAGAACAACCCAAACTACAGTTAAACAATGCAAGGTTTATTATCTTTCTTGATATACCGCACTTTCGAAACCAGCAGGGCAGTTTACAAAAAACATATAAGGCCATGGATGACCAGGAAACAGAAAAGAACTGCAGTGCTTGATAGGAAAGCGACAGGCACACAAGACAAGAGAAGGAGACAAAAGAGGCAAAGAAAAAAGAGAGAAGGAACTAGCAGGGAGAGCTGGGAGGAAGGTCGTTGGCCAGACAAAAGAGATGTGTTTTAAGGAGTGCTTTGAATTTGGGATAGGACGGTTCCTGACGTAGGAAAGAGGGAGGGCGTTCCATAAGGATGGTGTTAGGAAGAAAAAAGCAGAGTTATGGATACGCTCTAAGTGAGCACGTGTGGGGAAGGAAGCTCAAGACGGTTGATATGAATGGATCAAAGACTGCGAGGCACAGAACGGAAATGCAAAGAGTCGATCAGGTAGTGGGGTGTATGAGTATAGATGGAGTGGAGGAGTGGCCTAGTGGTTGGGACAAGGTACTTCAGGCCGGAAGGGCGGGGGTTCAAATCCCACTAGAGGACAGCAACCTTGGGCCGGAAGGACTGGGGTTTCTAGTCCCACAGGTGCTCCTTGTGGTCTTGGGCAAGCCACTTAACCCTCCATAGCCCATGTTCCCTGTAAAATAGTTATCTCCAAGTTATAATGCCCTGTTCAATGTAATTTCAGTTTGTTCAATGTAAACCGCACTGATGCAGAATAGCGCGGTATATAAGAGAATGTAAATAAATAAATAAATAGATGGCTTTGTGAGTTAGAATTAGGACTTTTATTTATTTATTTAGTACAACTTATATACCGCCACTTCCAGCGATCAGCAGCGGTTTGATTACATCTTTGGGAGTTGTCAAATCAAGACAGAAAAGTGGGGCAAATATATACATAGAATTGGGGGTAAGGCACAGCACACAGGATTAGTGTCTTGGAGATTGGACTACATATATTTACATTATTTACATTTATATATATTTATACATTTATCGGTTCAACAGAGCATGATTAATTGATTGTTTTGCTTCATCTATATTGTACTGAGAGTCACAGCTGATTGTAGTGACTTTTGAATAGATGAGTTTTTAGTTCCTTCCGGAAAGCAGCAATGTCCTTGATTGATCGCAGCTCGAATGGTAGTTGATTCCAGATAGTTGGTGCAGAGAATGAGAACGCCCTGCGACTAGTACTTGCTTTCACAGATCTGATGCTGGTAGGGACTTGTAGTGTGCCTGAGTTGTTAGTTCTCCTGTCCCTGTTTGTTGGTTGACTTTAAAGATAATGTGCTGGAGAACTGGTAAGCAGTGAAGCTGGATTAAATGAGGTATGATATGACTATAACGGGAAGTATGAGAAATAATCCGGGCAGCGGTATTCTGGATCATTTGCAGATGGTGTATCTGATATTGTGAAAGACCAGCAAAAAATGACATTACAGTAGTCAATACGTGAGAACCAGTGCAAGGAGAAGTGTGGTAGTGAAGAGGGGGATAAGACGTCACTTACTGCCCTGATCTGACAAAGAAAGAAAAAAGAGCGATGTGCAACAGTTGAAATATGACCGTAGAAAGACAGTTCAGAGTCAAGGAGTTCACCCAGGTACCGAAAAGAGTATACCAGTGGTATTGGGTTATTGAGAAGTAAAGGAGCCAGGGAAGGAGGTGAGGAGCTGAGGGCAAACCAGGATGAAGACAAGAGGTGGAATTGCCAGACTCAGAGTTGCTGAGGACTGATTTGTGGAAAGTGATAGGAAAAAATGGAATTGCTAAACAAATACAGTCAAACCTCGGTTTTCATTATTAATCCATTCTAAGAAGACTGACTAAAACCGAAACGTACGAAAACCGAAGCAATATTTCCCATAGGAAATAATGTAAATTCAATTAATCCGTTCCAGACACCCAGCTCCTGTCACTTCTCTCACCTGCCCGATCGTCCACAGGACAGCAAACACACAGATATTGTACTGTACGGCACTGCAACATCTCCTGCTTACATTGACAGCTACCCTGCTACCTCCGAGCCTGAGGGGGCGCTCCAGAGAACAGGCAGGCGGTGGAGAGATCGGGGCCTTCCTCTCTGTGCAATCCTTGGCTCTTGACTCTGACTCTTGCTCAGCTGACTTTCGCTTCAACACGCGATCGGTGAGTCCGGGGGGTAGTGCTGCCGGGACTGGGGAGGCACATGGAGGCTGGCAATTTGTCCACATTCCTGCCCTTGCCCATAGGAGGAGCAGCACCAGCCACTATTGGGACCATCAGCTGTTCAGTAACACAACGAAAACCGAGGCGATATCCGATAACCGAGACAACATCTCAGTCAGAAAAGACGTCGAAAACCGAAACGTACGAAAACCGGGGCCAACGAAAACCGAGGTTTGACTGTATTTCTGTATTGTAATCAAAAGAAAATCCTGGAGAAGGGTAACTCATGACAGACAAAAGTAACAAGAGGACCGGAGTAGATATAACATTGTTCACAGAAGATGTTTTTGAACAGCTTGCAAAACTGAAAGTGGACAAGGCCATGGGACCAAATCAGATACATCCCAGGATACTGAAGGAGCTTAGGGAGGCTTTGGAGACTGCTTAGGTGCCACAGTATTGGAGAAGGGCTGACATATTCCCTCCTCACAAATGTGGCAACGGAAAAGAGGTGGCAAACAGGTAAGCCTTACCTCGGTGGGAAAAGTAATGGAGATGCTGATGAAAGAAAGGATAGTAGTTTTTCTGGAAGCCAATGGATTTACCAAGGGAAGATCGTATTAAACCAATCTGATTTATTTGACTGGGTGACCAGAGAACTAGATCAGTGGCATGTGATCTACTTAGATTTCAGCAAAGCCTTTGATACTATTCCTCATAGGAAGCTTGTGAATAAACTGAGCAGCCTGGGGATGGATCCCAAGGTTGTGAAATGGATCAAGAACTGGCTGCTTGACAAGACTGCAGTGGTGAATGGAACTCATTCTGAAGAAAGGAAGGTGAGTAGTGGTGACTCAGATTGGTCCCGGGACCACTACTGTTCAGTGTCTTTGTGAGTGATTATTGCCAAAGGGTTAAAGGGAGACGTTTGCCTTTTTGCAGATGATACAAAGAGTTTACAGTAGACACTTCAGAATGGCTATGATAGACCTAGACAAGATTCTCAAGAGCAGAGATGTCTCTCTCCATACAAAGATTTGACTTGTTCAAGCCATGGTATTTTCATTAACATCATATGAATGTGAAACCTGGACAATGAAAAAGATAGACAGGAAGAAAACTGATGCCTTTTTTTTTTTTTTTTCTTCAAAATTTATTTATTGAAAGCACATAATACGGTACATTAACAACAAAAATTACTTCACTTTTCCAGTATACAGGCATGAAAAACCGACATACCCCGGGCGGGGCTGTGTCTTGTCCACCGCCCTAGGGTTTTACAACGGTACAAGACAAAATTATCAACTTCCTACCTAAGCCCTCCCTTCCCCCCCACCCACTCCACCCTCCCGGGACCTAAGGGACCTATCGAGTCCTCTCTCATCAGTCGTCTAAGAACCCCCTTCAACGCCTATCCCAAGCACAAAATTTCACTACGAATTTTAGGCCCCAGCACTTGAATATAGGGTGTCCACACCAAGAGAAAGGAGGCCCAGCTCCGGGGGTGTCTCTGTGCACTCCTCCGCTCCAAAAGCATAAACTGGTGGAACCCATTGCGCCACTCCCAAAAGGAGGGGGCCGCAGGCTCCAGCCACCACCGCAACACAGGACTCTTCCCCACCAGACATGCTTTCCGTATCAACAGTTTCTGCCATCTGCCTTTCGGGTGGAGTGGTCCCAACTGATCCAGCGCCACGAGCCGCCCTGTCCAGCAGACCTGCTGTTGCAATAAGCCGCTTAAAAAATTTGCTATCTTAAACCAGTATCGGCAGATATGCGGACAGCCCCAACTGATGCCTTTAAATTATGGTGCTGGCGGCGAATACTGCGTATACCATGGACTGCTCGAAGAACAAACCAGTCAGTACTAGAGGAGATCAAACCTAAGCTTTCGTTAGAAGCTCAGATGACAAGACTTCAACTTTCATACTTTGGACATATGCGACTAGAGAAAGACATCATGCTTGGCAAAAGAGGAAGGCCAGCAATGAGATGGATCGATACAATAAAAGCAGCTACGGGTACCAGTCTGTCAACAATGAGCTGCCTGACTGAAAACTGAACACAATTTAGGACAACTATCCAGAGGGTCGCCATGAGTCGACACTGACTCGACGGCACTTAACAACAACAGACATTTCAGAGGGAGTGGACAACATAAGAAAAGATCTATGAAAATTAGAAGAAGGGTCAAATGTTTGGCAATTGAGATTTAATGCAGTGTGATGTATTTGGGATGCAGACACCCAAAGGAGCAGTACTTGATAGTCCATACACACCAGCCTCTCACCTCCTAAGAGAGGGACCTTGGGGTGATAGTGTCTGTGCATCTCAAGGTGGCAAAGCCAGAAGGATATTAGGTTGCATACAGGGAGGAATAATCAGCAGGAAGAAGGCGGTATTAGTGTCCCTGTACAGGTTTGTTTGTTTGTTTATTTAACAGTTTTTATATACCGTCTTTCTACAATTCAAGACGGTTTACATGGAACGTAACTGACAGTATTGTACAACTGTTTACATAGAACAAGGTAACAGGCTACATAAGTAACATAAGAACTAGGGAACTAATGAGCTAATAAGCTATTTACAATAATATGGATCATTTGTTTACATAAGAAGTAACTGGGTCACTAGGATAATTGGAGGGAAAGTGAAGAGGGTAGGAGAAGGGGGGGGGAACTAGGGTGGTAGGGAAAAGTGTTCGAGGAAGAGGTGGGTTTTTAATCTCTTTCTGAATTCTGCATGGCTCACACAGTTACGTAGGTCATGGGGAAGGGTATTCCATAGGGATGGGGCGTAGAGAGAGAAGGCCCTGTTACTAGTAGATTGTTTAAAGTGTAATTTGGATGTAGGAATGGTTATGTTTATGTTTATGTTTATTGGAATTTGATATACCGCTCAGTTAGAAGGTTTTTGGTTGAGGAGCGGCGTGTTCTTGTGTTAGTGAAGGCAAGGAGTGGGGAAAGGCATGGAGCTGATTCTGTTGAGATGATCTTATGAATAAGGGTGAGCACTTTAAATTTGGATCGGAGTTGGATTGGGAGCCAGTGTAAGTCATAGAGGACAGGAGTAATATGGGATCGTCTAGGGTTGTTAGTTATTAATCATGCCAGTGTATTCTGGGCAAGTTGGAGAGGTTGGATGGTGGTCTTAGAGAGGCCATGATAGATAAGGTTACAATAGTCAAGTGAAGGGGTTGTGAGGGCCTGACAGACAGTACGGAAGGAGTTGGGGCTTGAGGTTCCGGAGGGTTCGCAGCTTCTCGTAAATTGTATTGGTAGTTTTCTTTATGTGATCAATGAAGGAGAGGTTCTGGTCAAGGATGATTCCAAGATATTTCGCTTGGTTTTTTATGGTGAGAGTGAGATCGCCAAGGGTGAGTGTTGGGGGAGGGGTATATGAGGGGTTGGAGAATACTTGAAGGATCTCAGTTTTGGATTGGTTAATAAGCAGATTGTGTTGGGAAAGCCAGGATTTGAGATTGGTTAGATATTTATTTATTTTAGTAAAGTCGGGGTTAGAGAGGCTAAATGGGGTGAAGCACATCATATCATCTGCGTATAATTGGTACTGAATGCTGTGGTTTTTGGAAAATTTTGCAGGCAGGTTGGAGGAAGATATTAAAAAAGTAAGGCAGAGAGGCTAGATCCTTGGGGGACACCTTGCTTTAGTGTAAATGGGAGGGAGGTATCACTTCCAATACGGACCTGTTGTGTTCTGGAGTCTAGGTAGGAATGAAACCATTTTAGTGTTGTGCCTCTCAGACCTATTTCATGAAGTCTGGTTAGGAGTTGTGGGGAAGAGAGTCAAAGGCAGCGGATAGGTCAAGGAATATAAGTAAGCATCCTTGGGTAGGGTTATGGGTGTGTAAGTACAATGAATCTAGAAGGGAGGTTAGTAGGGTTTCAACTCCGTGATTCTTTTTAAATCCATGTTGGTATAGGTCAAGGGGGGAGTGGTCATCAATGTAGTCCTGTAGTTGGGCTTGGACAATTTTCTCAGTAATCTTTGCAAGGAAGGGTATACTGGAGATGGGTCTGTAGGAGGAAGGGGAAGAGGGGTCAAGTTTGGATCCTTTCAGGATAGGGCGGATAGAGGCACACTTAAGTAGGGGTGGTACAGAACCAGACTGGAGGGAGGATTGTACAATGGTCAGGATGTAGGGGCTGAGGGATGTTCTGGTGGATTTGATCCAGGGGGCAGGGCAAGGGTCGAGGGCAGATGTTGATGCATTCAAACTGTTTATGACATTAGATATAGTTTCTGATGTGACGGTGTGAAATTCATGCCATGAGTTCTCTAGTAGTAGAGTACTATAGTCTTCAGTTGGTTGGGGGTTGCTTGTTAGAGGGGGAGGGGGGGGAGGAATTTGGAGGCCAGGTGGTCGGCTATAGCTTGAGCGGATATTTTAGATGGTTGGTCATGTGGGAGGGGGTCTTTTATTAGAGATTTGGCGATGGAGAAGAGCTCCCTTGGTTTGTTGAGGGCACGCTGGATTATATTTTCATTGTATTCTCTTTTATGTTTAGTGGTTTCTGCGCAGTAAAGATCGAAGTTTAGCTGTATAAGCATTGTGTACATCTGGGTCTTGTGTATGTCTCCATTTGCGTTCAAGGCGTCTAAGCTCTCTTTTGAGGTTTCTCAGGTTTGTAGAGAACCAGGGGGATCTTCTGCGATGTTTGAGAGGGATGCTTAGGTGGAAGTAGGGATGCTAAGGATAGTGTTTGATTCCAAGTAGAGATGGTACAGGTTGCTGGGGAGGTCTCACTTGGAGTATTGTACAGTATTGGAGACCATACCTTACAAAAGATACAAAAAGACTTTAAATGGTTCAGAGGAAGGTGACCAAGATAAGGGGCCTGCACTAGAAGGCATATGACAAAACCTTGAAGACTTATATAGATATAGATAGGGTGGCCCAAAAAAGTGAGAACATCTCGTAGCATATAAGTTTTATTTAGAAATTCAAAAAGACAGATGTAAACGAGTGACAAAAAAAAAATGGTGACCGGAAATTGTCGAAATAAAGACATTATATAGCTAAAAAAGGTAAATAAGTAAACTATTTAAGCTTTTAATTTACGAGATGTTCTCACTTTTTTTGGGCCATCCTGTATATGTACCCTAGAGGAAAGAGGAGATACAGAAGGGATATGATAGACATGGGGCAGACACAGAGGATCCCTTTAAAGCAAGAGAATGAAATCAAATCAAACGTAAATAACTTCTAAATAGAGAGGGGTAACCTGCTCAGAATGTCAGGTGCAGCTCTAGCCACCATAATGAGCAGACTAAATCAACCATGCTGGTCTTTATCTGTCGATATTCACTATGTTACTATGGTTGCAGGGTAATCTTTTAATGTTTCACAAAAAATGGATATCAAACCAAATTGTTTCGCTGGGAACAAGAAGGAAGTCAGTCCTCACATATGGGTGACGTTAGCACCGACTGAGCCCTCGCGGAAGCATCCCTCCAGCTTTCAAAGAAAGCCTTTGGGAGATGCCATCACGCATGCATGGTCCCCTTCCCGCCCAAGGGTGCCATCTTGCTCAGTCTCCTTTTTTTCCGCAGAGCCCCTCAGATGTTTCTCTGGCTTGTCCCTCTCAAAAGTTGATTTTTTTTTTCTCTCCGAGTGTCATACTCGCCTCCGGTATTGCACCAGTACTCTTCCCACCTGCCGACCTCGTTTTGTATATGGATGGCATTTCAAAATTCTAATGCTTATTTTCCATTTACTAAGAGGTTCAGATCTAGCTTACCTGCTGAACAAAGTATGTTGGTATTTCCCTTTTCGGCCCCTCAGATTATTTGTATGAGGTGCTACTACACTTAACCCACTCTGACTTCTGGTTTGTTAAAAACAAGGAAACAAGGCTGCTTGTGTGAACCCTTATGGAATATGATGCCTAAAAAGTTACATTTGGAATTGGAATATCTTTTTTTTTTTTCTTTTTTCTTTTTTTTTTTTTTTTAAACATCGGCTGAAAACCTGGCTTTTTAATCGGTTTTATATTTCCACTAGATCATGCTATCCTTGGTTCATTTAGTATTTCATTTGTTTATTTGTTGATGAGCACTGTTAAGTGATGTTGGAAGCAACATCACTTAACAGTGCTCATCAACAAATAAACACTTATGACCAACTCTTCCCTCAACTTAGACGACCTTATATCCAAATGGGACGAGAACCTCAGAGCCGCCTCATGTCCATTACACACTGAAAAGAAAATAAGAAAACGGGAACATGCGCCATGGTTCTCTACAGACCTTCGTACATTTCTCCACCACCTACGTAAACTTGAGAGACAATGGCGACGAACTCGCTCACCAGAGGCCCTTGCTGCGTACAACTCACACTTAATTACCCACCGTGGGAAGATAACAGAGTAGGAAACTCTACCACAAAAACTTATTGAAACGCTCCATCAATAAACCACATGCATTGTTCAGGTTAGTAAAATCCATAACAGGAGAGCCGGTTTCAGCCCAACCTGCAATGCCTCAGCCATAGGACTACGCAAACTACTTGCAGTCAAAAATGATTAAGACCAACTCAAACATAAATATCAGTAACTCCTATGTATCACCTAAGGCATCCCAAACAATACCATTATGCAATTTCAATATGGTATCAACTAGTGAGATTGAGAACATTATTGCTTCTATCAATCCTAGCACAGCACCTAATGACCCCTGCCCAGCCAGCTGGATCAAAGATCTGCGACATGATCTAAACCAAATCTTGTCAAGATACTGAACCAGTCCTTCCTAACAGGCTTGTTCCCACAGAGTCTTAAACACACCTCTATCAAGCCCCTACTGAAAAACAGTAGACTTGACCCATCCAAAGTTGATTCATTTAGGCCAATCTCAAACATCCCCCAGCTCGCAAAAATCATCGAAAAAGCGGCTCAACAACAAATCCAGCATCATATCGACACGGAAGCCCCACTAGACCCATCTCAACATGGCTTCAGGGAAGCACATGGAGTCGACACAATACTTACCACCCTATTCAATGATCTGGTCACTGGAATAAACAGCATCCAACAAGGATTTGTCCTCATCTTCCTGGACATCTCCGCCGCCTTTGACTCTGTGAATCATGATATACTTCTGCAACGCCTGAAAGAAAAGGGGATTCGAAGCACAGCACTAGAATGGTGTAAATCCTACCTATCCAATAGGTGGCAACAAGTCAACTGGCCAGGCATCCTCGGAACCTTTCCTGCAGTCCCAAGAGGTACCTCAAGGATCATCCTTATCTGCACTGATGTTTAACATCTATATGCAGCCGATATGTGATTTGATCCGATCTTTCAACGTACATTGCCTGGCGTACGCAGATGACATCCTCCTCTATATGCCGTTCAGAATTGACCAACCAGTGTTCTCCCCAATAATCAATTGCTTCGGAGCAGTAGCGGAATGGCTGCTGACACAAAATCTACGAATCAATTATAGCAAAACTGATGTTCTTTTTGTTACGAGGAACCAGAGGTTTATACCTCCTCCATCGCTACTGGTCAGTAATGTAGAATTAAAGTCCAAACCCACAATCCAATATCTCGGCATCACATTGGACCAGCACCTGTTGATATCATAAGATCAGAACACTACGCCACCTTCGCCCCCTACTGGATTATACTGACTACCGAACAACCTTCCAGGCATTAGTCCTCCCACACCTGGATTTTGCGAATATCATCCTCCACGGTATCCCTCAATCAACTTTAAATCCACTTCGTCTGGCTATGAATGCAGCTGCAAGAGTCCTCTCTGGGTCATCAAGATACGACCACATAACGCCTATCATGAAAGATCTGCATTGGCTACCTTTACATGCCAGACTCCATTATAAGTCATTAGTCCTTACTTTCAAAGCCTTGAATAACTACCCACCTACACCAATCAGCAAGCTAATTCACAGCACCCCCGAAAATAGAAACAGGAGACCTACTGCAATGAACACCTTAATAGTTCCTAGGATGATGACATCGTGCACTAAGGCTACCTCAAACAGAGCCTTCTCATTATTCGCTCCTTTAAACTGGAATGCACTTCCCCATGAGATCCGTGGTATCAAAAGCTTAATACTATTCCGAAAAGCCGTGAAACACCATCTGTTCACAAAATGTTACCCAGAAGTCATCTCAGACACTCACATCTGGCAAACTTCCCACATACCCCAGACGCCTTAACACCTTAACACAACCAGAAAATGGCTAGCCTATACATTAGCCCACCTGATAACCTTTACCTACACCATTCACACGAAATCTCTTGCAATATCCAGTCGAGTTTAGAATATTGTATATAGTATCAAGTTAACTTGTACATAGTTCCCCCGGTTTTCCCATGTATTATTTTTCCCTGTTCATTGTAAACTCAATGTTGCCTGTATGCATTGCAGTATGTTTTGTTCGATGTACACCGCGCTGATTATAATAGCGCGGTATAGAAAAAATGTCAAATAAACATTTATAAATTTGGTAAACCTGCTTATTTATCTCTATGGATGCTGAATACTTTATATCACTGCTTAATTTGGAGACAAAATGGACTGCTTATTTTGGAGACAAAATGGACATGGAACTGTGTTGCTGGGGGAGGAAGGATGGAAGCACTGTATTAGGAAGTAGAGGGACTATTTCCTGCTCTGGGCTTGTCCCCCTCCCCTCATCTTCTCTACAGACTCCCTGTAAGGGAGAGGCTGAAGTGGTGGCCCCCTTTCCTTCCAGAAATAAAAACGTGCATTCTATCTTTGTCTTAGGTTTGTAATGTTGTTGTATTGTGATATTGCAGTGAGGTTTTTTTTGGAGCTGTTGTTTATAGGAAATACATAGACATTGCTTACAGTACAGGCCATTTCATTCTCACCTCCCTTCTCCCACTGACTATACTTCCTTCTTATTTGCACTCCAGCCTTGATCCATCCCTCTGCTTTACCATCTTTCATTCAGTTAGGGTTACAGACCACATTCATAGATTTGAAATCCAGACCAATGTGTTGTGCCTCCATATAAAAAGAATAAATATATAAAAACCTAACTAACAAAATACTAATATTGTTGGGGTTGACCATTATGAATACGTTTCACCTGTGCTTTAAAGTTTGCTCTGTCTACCTGTAAAGTAGCATATTGTATTTAAGGTACTGATCATGGTCTTCAAGGCATTTAACTACAAGGCTCCTTTATGTATTTCTTCAGCACTAAAAATCAGTCAACCACTGCATGCCCTTCAATCCCAGAATGCTGTTACTCGATACTCCATCTTTTAAGCTTGTACGGTTTACAGAATTATATGGTCATGTTTTCTATGTGAGTACCCTCCCTTTGGGATGTGCTACTATTGGAACTATGTAGTATATCACAGAAGGGCCCTGGTAAGATGGGGTAAGATGTTACCATGGGTTCAGCATGCACTAAACCCCAGCGGTAACCGGTACCTTGGAGCAAGCGCAGAAAGTGCAGTGAAAAAACTGCACTATCTGCATATGAAGAGGGAGGGCAGGATTGGGAAGGAATTGGAGCATCAAGAGGGTGTGTCAGCATACATAGTTGTGCGCTAGCTGTCATGACTGCTATATTATGTTATATTGATGTATGTTGCATTTTATATTGAAGACTTAAATATATATACCCGAGAGGAGAGACAGAAGGGATATGATACAGACATTTATATACTTAAAGGCTATTAATGAACAAATAAACCCTTTTTAAAGACGGGGAAGCTGTAAAACTAGAGGACATGAATTGTTAGAACATCCAGCTCTGCTTGACGGGGATACTGATTCAGTTATTGCTGGATCATCTACTTCATGGACATAATTTAAGAATATTCATCAAAAATCGATTCAAATTCAACTCCATGCAGCAACCATGACTCAATATTTGAAACAACAAATGATACCTAGAGGTCTAAGAATGCTTAAATCACCTCATATGTTTACGGACGATCAAGATTTTCTGAATAAGTGGAACATGATACTCAATAAGTGTGGTTTGGACTTAATTGCTCTATTGGTTGAATGTCTGGCTGAGGAAATATGCCTCAAATCACTACTTGATTTGATGGATCATCAGTTAAAGTTGGAAATGTCTGATCCTATTTATAATTCCCATTGGGAAGCCTTATCAGCAGAATTAACTCAGTTACATGATCATTTACGGGCATCTAAGATTAAGAAATTTACCGGTGATGCTATGGGTTATGAGAAGGATCAAGTCTATGCCTGGAGTCAACGTAAGCATAATGAGTCTACTGGTATAAATAAAAAAAAAAGGAGACATTAGACCTTACCTGCTAATTGTCTTTTTCCTTGAGTTCTCTCCGGGCCAGTCCAGGAACGGTAGGGTAGTCAACCTCCTCCGGCAGCTGAGGACTGAAACACTTCAAGTCTTGCTGACAGGTTATCTCACTCCCCCTGGTGTCAGAAGACTCAGTCTACTATTGTCAAAGCTGTCTGCCGTAACTAACGGAAACTTAACCAGAACACCCATCACTACCTAATTCCTAACCATAATATACCGAGCCATAAATAACTACTCCACTCAGCATAAACTTTTCCTTTATCTTTGGTTTTCATTTTTCCCCTCAAAACCTCAAGGGAGCCCCATAGCCAGCGTTTCCCCGAAACCCTCCGGAGTCAATTCTACATCTCTATCGCATCGAACGTGGACTTTAGCTAAACCGAAATTTCAGTATGAGAATGGATACCTTGGGTGGGTCCTGGACTGGCCCGGAGAGAACTCAAGGAAAGACAATTAGCAGGTAAGGTCTAATTTCTCCTTCCTCTTCGTCTCTTCGGGCCAGTCCAAGAACAGTAGGGAAGAACCAAAGCAGTACCTACTCACAGGAGGGTCCCACAGCCCCGCCATGACAGCTGTGGTTCCTACCCTTGCATCTCTCTGAGCCTGCACGTCCAAACGATAATGCTTCGCAAACGTATGAAGAGACGACCAAGTAGCCGCTCTGCAAATATCCACTGGCGGAACCAACGCAAATTCTGCCCATGAAGTTGCCTGGCTCCTAGTGGAATGAGCACGAAGACCCTTGGGCGGACACCTCCCTGCCGCCTGATACGCCACTGCAATCACCTGTTTCACCCATCTGGCTATTGAGGCCTTGGAAGCCGCCTCTCCTTTTACGAGGCCCCGCAAAGAGTACAAACAACCTATCCGACCTCTGAAAGGGTTCCGTCCTATGGAGATACCGACGTAATACTCTTCCGAGATCCAAATTCCACAGCAAAAGATTCATGCCTTGCCTCTCCTGACCGTTAACAGTTGGTAGCAAAATGGGCTGATTCAAGTGAAAACCCAACACTACCTTCGGCAAGAAGGAGGGCACTGGCCTCAACACCACCTTCTCTGCCGAGAACTGAATGTAAGGCTCTCTGCAGGATAGTGCTTGCAGATCAGAGATCCTTCTTGCCGAGCACAACGCTACCAAAAACGCTGTTTTCCACGAAAACTCTTTTAACGATGCAGCCCTCGTGGGCTCAAAAGGAGACTGCATTAACGCCTCCAGCACCAAATTCAAATCCCAAGGCGGGACCACCGGTTGCACTGGTGGCCGCAGATTCCTCACCGCCCTTAGGAACCTCAAGACATCCGGATGCAGAGACAGACTGCTTCCCTGAACCTTGCCCCTATAGCAAGCGAGGGCTGCGAGGTGCACCTTTAGCATACTGAGGGCCAACCCCTTGTCGAGACCGCCCTGCAGAAACACCAAAATGTCTGGTACTGCCGCCGCCAAAGGCCCAATGCCCTGATCCACACACCAATGCTCAAAAACTCTCCAAACGTAGACATAAGCGAGAGACGTAGACCTCCATTTTGCCTGCAGCATCGTAGCTATCACTGCCGTGGAATACCCTCTATGCTTCAGGCACTCACCTTCAAGAGCCAAGCCGTAAGCAAGAAGCGATCCACCTCTGATATTAGAACTAGACCCTGATGCAATAAATTGCACCGACTGGGCAGCCTCCAGGGCCGATCCACCTGGAGATGCACCAGGTCTGCATACCACGGCCTTCTCGGCCAATCTGGGGCAACGAGAATCACCATTCCGCCGTGAGCTGCTATTCTGCGCACGACTCTTCCGATCAGTGGCCACGGTGGGAAAACATAAAGAAGACCACCTAACGGCCACAGCTGAGCCAGCCCGTCGAGGCCCTCTGACATGTGCTCCCGACACCTGCTGAAGAACCGCGATGCTTTGGCATTGTTGTGCATGGCTATCAGATCCATGATCGGCTGCCCCCATCGCACCGTGATGTCGTAGAAAACTGCATCGTTCAGCTCCCACTCTCCAGGATCTAACACATGTCGGCTGAGAAAATCGGCCTGAACGTTGTCCTTCCCTGCTACATGTGCTACTGACAACGCTATCAGATGGCTTTCGGCCCACTGCACCTCCAGTAACACTGCACAAGCCTGTACCTCCCTGCCAATTGATGTAGGACACTGTCACCGCATTGTCGGAGAAGACCCGCGCTGCCTTCCCGTGCACCAGGCCCACAAAATCCTGCAGTGCCAATTGCACCGCTCTCATTTCCAGCTGTTTGATCGAGCAGCCGCTCAGCTCCGTCGACCAACAGCCCTGCGCTACCTGGGATATACAATGTGCCTCCTAGCCAGCGAGACTGGCATCCATCGTCACCAGCACCCAATCCGGCGACTCCAGAGGCATCCCCGCCTGGAGTTGTTTGATGTCCAGCCACCACTGCAAACTGTCGCGGACCACCTCTGTGCACACCAACCTCTGACCCAGAGAATGCCCTTGTGGGGACCATCTGGATAGCAATGACCTTTGCAGGGGCCGCATATGTGCCCTGGCCCACGACACTAAATCCAACGCCGCTGCCATGGAGCCCAGGAGCTGAAGGCATAATCTACGCTGTGGGAGCCTTGATGCGCACAAACACGGACACCTGCCTCAGAATCTTTTGCACTCTTTCCTCTGGCAGGAACATCGCTCCATTGTCTGTGTCGAACAATGCCCCGAGATAGACGAGTCGCTGCACTAGAACCAACTGACTCTTGGACCGATTCAGTACCCAGCCTAGTTGCTCCAGAAACTGTACTACTCGCGCCGTTGCTCGTGCGGACTCCTCCACCGATGCCGTCCGAATCAGCCAATTGTCCAGGTAGGGATGAACTTGAATCCCTTCCTGTCGTAGCGCTGCTGCAACTACCACCATTATCTTTGTGAAGGTGTGTGGAGCCGTAGCCAATCCGAACGGCAAAGCTTGGAACTGAAAAACGTCCCATCGACACAGCAAAACGTAAGTACCTTTGATGTTCCGGTCTGATCGGGATATGCAGATACGCCTCCGTTAAATCTATAGCCAAAGCACCTCTCCTGGTCTCACCGACCGAATCACAGACCGCAGGGTCTCCATCTGGAAATGTGGCACCCTCAAATAGCAATTCACCTGTTTGAGATCGAGAATGGGTCGAAACGACCCCTCCTTTTTGGGGACCACAAAATAAATAGAGTATCGATCTAACCCGTATTGGTCTGTGGGAGCTGGAACCACTGCTTGAAGTCGCCGCAACTGTTGAAGCGTGTCATCTATGGCTTTCGCCTTTGGCGGAGACCCGCATGGCGACAACATGAAGGCGTCCGTTATCGGCTGCGCAAACTCCAGTGCATAGTCCTCGTGGATGATCTCCAGCACCCACCTGTTAGTAGTTATGTGGTGGTCCAGACGGAGAGAAAGCCCTGCAACCTTCCTCCTATTGGAATCTCTGCCTGGACCATCCCCCTTTCATTGTGCCTTTTTCGCGGAGTTCTGTTGGGGCCCGAAATACCCCTGACTGAACCCCCTGGCCCTCAAAAGGACTGACTTCTCTCCCCAAATCGACCTCTCTGATACGGAGTGAACCGCGAACCACGGAACCTCCTAAACTCTCTACCTTGACCTCTGCATCGCCCCCATCCGTGGACCTTTTGGACGGTCCTTGGGAAGGCAACCACCTTTGGAATCTCCCAAATCTTTCACAATCTCTTCCAGAGCCTCCCCAAAGAGAAGCTTATAAGATATGCCGTACTGGGTCAGACCAAGGTCCATCAAGCCCAGTATCCTGTTTCCAACAGTGGCCAATCTAGGTCATATGTACCTAGCAGTATCCCCAAGAGACACAGGTTCCATAATGCTTGTATTGGGTCAAGCATTGATATCCTGGGTCCCTTTTTAATAATGGTTTTATGGATCTTTCCTCCAGGAACTTGTCCAAACCTTTTTTAAACCCAGCTACACTAACAGCCTTTACTACATCCTCCGGTAACAAATTCCAGAGTTTGATTACACGTTGAGTGAAAAAATATTTTCTCTTATTTGTCTTAAATAGTTTACCCTGTAGCTTCATTACATGTCCCCTAGTCTTTCTATATTCTGATAGCGTAAACAATTGATCTATGTTTACGTGTTCCACTCCATTCATTAATTTATAGATCTCTATCATATCTCCCCTCAGCCGTCTCTTTTCCAGGTTGAAGAGCCCTTGTAGCCTTTCTTCATAGGAGTAGCCTTCCATCCCCTTTACCATTTTGGTGGCTCTTCTCTGTACCTTTTCTAATAACACTATATCCTAAGATATGGCGACCAGAATTGCACACAGTATTCAAGGTGTGGTCGTATCATGGAACGATACAGAGGCATTATAATATCCTTTGTTTTATTTTCCAGTCCATTCCTTTCCTTATGATACCTAGCATTCTATTTGCTTTTTTGACCGCCGCTGCACACTGGGTGGAGGGTTTTAACATGTTATCCACGATGACGCCTAAATCTTGCCCTTATAAGGAAGTTTGCTCAGATGCCCTTTAGAAGATGTGTCTGCCGCTCAATTCCTTAGCCAGAGAAATCTCTTAGCAGCAATTATCGATGCCATGGCCTTAGCAGAAATCCATACCAGATCATAAAAGGCATCAGCGAGATATGCCTCTGCCGATTCCAATTTAGCTCCCTCCGAAGCCGATCCATTTTCCCCCTCTTGCGAAGCCTCCACCTGGAGCCATCGAATAGAATCCCTGGACACATACGCCCCACAAATGGAAGCCTGTAGAGACAGAGCATTAGCATCAAAAGCCTGCTTGAGAAGAGACTCTAACTTCCTATCCTGTAGATCCTTAAGCGCCGTACCGCCTTCTACCGGAATTGTAGTCTTTTTAGTCACCGCTGACACTAGCGTATCCACTTTGGGCATCCGCAACAGTTCTCTCTCTTCCTGCGGGACTGGGTACAAGCGGCCTATCGCTCGCCCACCCCTCCGTGTCGCCTCCGGACACTCCCATTCCGATTCCATCATTTGCCTAATCACTCTATGGACCGGGAAACACTTTTGCTCAGCCTTGAAACCCTGGAGCAAAGGGTCCTCCAATGGTTCTTCCTGAACCGCAGGCAGAGAAATATTCAGAGCCGCCAACGAATGGGCAATGAGAGCTCCCAATTCCTCTTTTCAAAAGACTCTGAAAATATTGGGGTCCTCCCCCGGACCAATCTCACTTTCCTCCAGATCCCCCCCCCCCCTAGTAATCCACCCCCCGATTCTGAGAGAATCTCTCCCTCTTCTGCCACTTGAGGGACTGAGGACTGCTGATCGAAATCCCCTGCTTCTGGTTCAGCTGGTAAGCCCTTGTGTGATGATCCCTCTCCTGGGTCCATTACACTAGCATCCCCCTTAGGTGTTTCAGACAGATTGGGGGGGGGGACTCTTGGCCTGAACCTGCTCCAATTTCAAACAGTAAGCCTTGTGCAGTGAAAGGATAAAATCCGGGGGGGAAAAAAGGACTGCAAGCCCCCTTGCCCCTCTGGGGTTGGTGCCTGAGGCACAGCAGTAGGCTGAGCAGGCGTTTTAGATTTTTGATTTTTTTCTCATCACCTTCTCTTGAAGAGCGGGAGAAACAGCTGCCTCCTCTAAAATGGCTGCCGTTCCCGCCTTCTCTGCCATGCTCCGCTGCTTGTCCTCTGCTCCAGTCCAGCTGCACTGTCCTTCATACTTCCCGCGAACAGTCGCTCGAAGAAACCTACTTCCCTGATGCAGACCCGGCAAAACTCCGGGCTCAACAACCCCTGACAACTACTGCACGTCGGAAAGCCCGGCCGCATGCGCTACTATGCAAACCGCTGCTTTAAAACGCCAGATCTCGGCCTGCTGCGGTTCCCTGACGCCGAAAACCACTCACTGATCCACGGAAACTGTCCCCCTATGACCGGCCTGTCTCCCCGACGTACCTGAAGTGTACTGATCATCGATGCCACGAACTGCCTGCACCGCTGCTCGCGGGAGAACGAGTCTGGGCTCCAGATAGAGAGCCGGACTCTGAGGCTCCCAGACTCACTCTCACTGCTCCGCATAAAGGGATGGGGTCTCCGAGGCATGCTCTGCCTCTTCTGCTTCCTCCTTCACCGCTCTGCAGCCGACCCACAACCCTTTTTTTTTCCCCCCTTTTTAACTTTATTAATCTAAAAACACTTCCTTTCCCCTTTCAGTCAACCCTGCCAGGGTTTCCTCAGGGAAATGATTCTTCTTTGTTCCTCTTTCACCCTTTCCTTTACAAGGTAAGTTTTTTTTTTTTTTTTTTTTTTTCCCCATGTTCATCTGACCGGGAGCCTGTCAGCTATCCATCCTATCCAGCTGCTGAGGACTGAAAGACTGAGTCTTCTGATACCAGGGGGAGTGAGAGCCTGTCAGCAAGACTTGAAGTTTTTCAGTCCTCAGCTGCTGGAGGAGGTTGATTACCCTACTGTTCCTGGACTGTCCTGGAGAGACGAAGAGGAATGAGTGAGTTTTGAGTCGTCTTTGGAAAACACTGACAGTGACTCCATTGAGCAGTCGCATAATATTGGTTCTCCTCAACTGCAGCAGAATTTTCAGCAGGGCTGCCCTCAAGGTCACCGGCCATATCTGTTCAATCAGGGAGATGGTTGCAGGGGGCTGTCCACCCGTTCCTTTACAAAGCAGCAGTTATCAACCTTTCAAGGAAAGAATTAACATAAACCCAAATGGGTGTTCTAGAATTGGGATTGTCTTTTGTACTCTCTACTTATGATCCCTTCAGAATGAGACGAGCATTGTTTCCTTTCTTTAAAAAGGTGTAAGTTATAAAATTTTTTGCCAAGGAAGGGGTGGATACATACCACTCAGTATCAAGTTTTATTTATTTAACAGGTTTTATATACCACTTTATCATTTCAATCAAAGCGGTTTACATTGAAACTTAAGCTTGGTAATGTACATTAAGCAGGGACATTGATAACATGGATTTTTCTGAGGCAATGGAGGGTTAAGTGACTTGCCCAAGGCCACAAGGAGTGCTAGTGGGAATTGAACCCTGGTCTCTGGGTTCCCAAGCCAGTGTTCTTGACCATTAGGCTACTCCTCCACTCCAATGGTAATTTATGGTAATTAAGATCTATGCATGACTTAAGGGTTTGTTTACAAAGCCGCGGTAGTGGCTTCCACCCGATATCTGAGCCACGGCCCCATTTAATTCAATAGGGCCGCGGCTCCGATATCAGGTGGAAACCCCTACCGCGGCTTTGTAAACAAGCACCTTAGTCATACATAGAGCGGATAAGAGGGGAGCAGTAGTTATTCAAGATGCTGACTACTATCACTCTATAGTCAGGGCTCATCTTACTGACATTTAATATTCTAAGCTTTTACTGACTGACCCCACTTCAGATTTGGCCAAAGACATTTACCATCAGCTGAATATTGCGAGCTGCAATGGATGGATTACTAAGAAGAAATTAGAATTCCTATATAATAAACATCCTAGTATTCCTATTCTATATATGGTGCCAAAGATACATAAATCGGTAGAAGCTCCTCCAGGGCGCCCCATAGTATCATGTCGGAATTCTATTTTGGAACCTTTGTCGCAGTTTTGTGACTATTGTTTTGCAGCCATTGACCATTTTGATTCATTCTTACATAAAGGACCGTTTTCTTTTAATTTCTTTACTGCAACAGATCACATTGCAATCAGATCAAGTTTTCTTGGTCACTACGGACGTAACTTCTTTATATACAAACATAAATCAGCAGGAAGCATTAGATGATATTTCTTCATATCATTTGACATTACCAGCTCGACTAGCAAATCAATTTCTTTTTTCATTATTTTGGTTGGTTTTGGGATGCAGTTATTTCATGTATGAGTCTCAGTATTATATACAGATTTTTGGAGTTCCTATGGGAGCTACAATGGCACCGTCGGTAGCTACTTTATATATGGCACATTATGAGGAGTCTTTAATTTACACTTCTCATTGGTTTTAATAAATATCTTTATGGGTACGTTTTTTGGATGACATATTTTTCTTGTGGTCTGGTACCGTTCAACATTTTACATCAGTTTTTTACATGGATTAATTCATTGAAATCCAGTATTCAATTTGTTCCAAAATATCATGTCTCATATTGAATTTTTGGATATTACAGTATATAAATATTATGACAAACTATGTATTGTAATGGTGAAAGTCCCCAGGAGGAGATGGAGGTAGAGGAAAATCCTGTTGAAATAAATGACACTGCACTTGTGCACAGGATTTCCAAGCCAGATAAGAAAAAAACACAGTTTTCTGCTGAGCTCAGGCCAAGCCCCAGCTTGGAGGGAGAGACAGGCTTCCTCACTGATTGGTCACACCTGGGGGAAGGACAGGGAGTGCCAGGAAGCAAATGCTTTTTAAATCCACAAACAGAGCAGAGAGTAGGAACAGGAAGGAGCACGGGAAGAAGCCCGGGAAGGTGCAAAGGATGGCGAGAGGAAGGAAAAGAGCAAGCAAGAAAGGAACCTTATGAAGAAGGTGAAGGAGAGAGAGAGCCTTGGAGAGGACGTTACAGCAAAGCAGAACCTTGGAGCAAGGGAGCTAACAAGGGAAGCCATTGGCGAGACGGTAATTGGACATACAGCAACAAGGACTATAGCAGCTGTAGAGGAAAGAAGGAAGAAAAGCCTCTTCAGAGCAGGTACCTAACTGGCACTGGAAATAGACATAAGGAAGCTGAATTCCAGAACCTGGAGGATAGCAGGAGAAAAGGATTCACAGTTGTCTAAGAAACCCTGCCAAAGGTAAAGCTACCATTTCTAATGCTGAATCATTGTTAGAGAAGCCATTTGCCTTTGCTACTGTCCAGAAGACAGACCCAACACCTTTAACTGATAATAGGTGAGGGGAGAGTCTTATATACGGGGAAAACTATAACACTGACAAAAGCAAGACAGCCAAGCCTTCAGAGTTAGAAGCTATAAGCAAGCTGTTCTCAGAAGGAAAAGTTTTCTCTCCCAATGCTAATGTGCCTGTACACGCTGAATTGCTCCTGAACCAGTTTAAGGAATTTCTGGAGGAAAGAAAGTCGGGGAGAACTGTTAAACCTGATAGAGATGCCAGTAATTCTAATACTGTTGAAAAAATGCAAATAGACTCTTGTTTGCCAGCTTTAGAAAGTGAACCTTCTCCCATGGATTGCTCTTTATGTTTAAAGGAAGAAGGCATTGTTGAACAGCACTGAAAACTGTATGAAATAATATAGAAAGTACTTGCCATACCTGCTGAAGAATTAGAAAGGCTTGTTTTATGTTTTAATAAGCTTAATTGTCTTCTGAGGATAAGAAGCCGTGCTGTGAGAGAAAATCAGCTGTTGCAGTTTAATTGTTTTCCATTGAATAACCACACGGGGCAGTGTCCTGTGGAAAGTTTATGGGACTGAGAAACAGCTGAGCAGTGCTGAGATATTTCTGTTACGTTTTTCTTCTGTTCCTGAAATACCTATATGTTGGAGATGCATCCTTTATGCTTGTTTGTGTTTGAGCTTTGAGGCGCTGGAAATTCCCCACAATAAATATTCTTGCAGCCTTGAAACACTCGTGTCATAGCTACAATTTTGTCCTCAAGGAAATAAGCAAAACTACAAGTCCCAGAATCCCTGGGGACAATAGAAATAGCTTTATTCAAAAGAGGACACTCAAAGGCCACTTCCAGCTGGTAAGCTCTCGGGCCCCAGCGGAAGCGTCGCAGTATATACTACTTTTTACAAGAAATCGGTTCAAAGAAACACCCTGCATCAATACCACAGCTTTCACCCAAGCACTTAATGTCGTGGTCTCTCATTGGGGCAGTTTTTACAGATCCGTCGATTATGTAGCACATTGGATGAGTTGTACCACAACAAAAGCAATTATCACGCGGTATGAAGAACCCAGTCCAAGACGTGATAATGTGGAAAGACAGAGCTTTTATTCTTGTGCAACCAATGACAACCTGACACAGGCTGTGTTTCGCTACACTTCATCAGGGGTTATTCTGGCAAACGCTAAAAACACAAATGTGTAAAAACAAAAGTCATAAAAGAACAGATGACAATATGACCATAATTAAAAACCAATAAAAATTAAGAAAAATACTTACAATAAAAAAGTATAATAAATAACATAATTAAAACATAAGAATAAAACAATCATAAATAAAGAAACGGAACAAATGTAAATATAATTACAAACTGTCTTGTATACATAAAAACATGTAAAAGAAAACTATAATGAAATAAATTAAGTGTATAAAAAGAAAGGATGTGACATACAAAACCATAAATATAATTACCTCTGAGAGTATAAGATCAAAGATCTTAGAACACCTTGTTATGAAATTGAAACCATGTATGTGCTAAAAAAAAACATAATTCCTGATTGGCCCTCCAGTCTAGTCCTGAACCTCTGGGTTTAATCACCTCCTCCCGCAGCCTTGGAGACTGAGCATGTCACTCTTTTGGTGACCCCTGGTATAAATAGGCTAGGATCTGCCTACCTACTCCTGTAAGCTCAGTCTCCAAGGCAGCTTTAGGAGTATTAAACCTAGGAGGTTAAGGACTCACTTGAGAAATGGTTAAGGAGCTTCTGCAGGGTAGTTTAAGTTACCTTAAAAAAAAAAAACAGAAAAGAAATAAGAAATTAGAAATACAGATAGTCTTGGGCCTGGACTGCAGGCTGCAGGGGCTATTGTCTGCTCTCTCCCTTCCCTGGGTGCCTGGAGGGGTGGAGCAGTGGAGGTTGGCTAAACGGAGCCTCTGGCTCCCGAACCCACCGCATGGGTGAGGAGTCGCATAGCTGCGAGTCAGGCCTGCAAGTTCTGCAGGGAAGCAGAGGATTGCATTGGCAGTCTCAGAGGCAGTCTCTCTGGTGGGAGCGTAGGGCTCTTTGTTCCTCCTGACGCTGAAGCCGGTGATAGGCTGAGCGCAGTTGAGGCAGCTCATACTGGCCGGGGGCGCCAAAGGCGAGAGTGGGAAGCCTTAGTGAGTAGAAGCCGGCGAGAGTGGCCGCGCAGAGAGCAGCGGGGACAACGGTAAGACGCACGCATGGGTTTTCTGTCAGGGTAGGCCTGGGCCGTGTGTAGTAAAAGTACGGGAGAAGCGTCGGCAGCCTTGCGGCTCTCTGGGGCGCCGGGTGTGAGCTCATAGGGGGGAAATCACTAGCGGGGGAAGGAGTTCCTTTGGGGGGGGGGATCCCCAAGTGTTGGAAAAAAAAAAAAAGATTTTGGTTTTAGCATGCCCTCTAAGCCCGTGTGCTTGCTCTGTGGGTGTAAGAAGGGCTCACTCTCTTGAGACCGGGGTTTGCAGGGCATGCCTTCAGGAAGCTGCCGCTGCAGAGCTGGACACAGAAGGGTGAGGGACAATCTCCAAACAAGCTGGACCCTCTATCACCTGCAGTGGCGCTGATGGAGCCGGTGGCGGGGCTGTCTTCGGCCGCGGAGGCTCCGGCCTTGGTCCAGGGGGGCTTGGAGGCAATATTCTCGCCAGGATTTGTAGCCCTGCTTTAGCAAGCCTTAGGGGGGGGGATTAGGCAGCGGGGGCAGGGACGAAGGAGCGGGGGAAGCGTCCTGGGTCTCAGATGGAGGCCGGGAGGGATAGTATCCCGGTTAAAAAGCCGAGGCTCCTGCTGGACAAGGATCAGTTGCTGGATCCAGAGGAGCAGTCGGAAACAGTGGAAGATCTGGAGGAAGAAGAGGATTTAGAGTCAGCAGAGCTTGCAGAGCAAGAGGATCAGGCGAAAGTGGTTAGGGTGTTCCGGCGGGAAGAGTTGCTGGCGCTTATCTCAGAAACGCTAAAAGTGCTTAACATTCCTGTGGCGGGTCCAGGGGAAGAACCGTCTCTGGAGGACCCACTTTTGCAGGCAGTGCACAAGTCTCATAGGGTTTTTCCCTTACATAGGGTGTTTAGGGAAATAATTCAGGAAGAATGGGACATTCTGGAGTCTGGGATGAAGGGCCCCAGGGTGATGGTGAGGCTTTATCCCCTGGCGGAACAGGATAGGGATCTTTTTAAGTCCCCTAAGGTGGATGCGGCGGTGGCGGCCGTGACCAAGAAAACTAACATTCCTGTAGAGGGCAGAGCGGCCCTTAAGGATGCGCAGGATAGGCTTCTAGACACGTTGTTGAAGCAAGTCTTTGATGTCAATGCACTCGCCATGCAGGCTTCAATTTGTGGAGCTTGGGTGGCCAGGGCCTGTATGCGATGGTCACAACGGCTTAGAGAGACTCCGATGGACGATACGGAAGAGGAAGCGGCCCGGTTGGAAACGGGAGCTACCTATTTAGCGGACGTCCAGTATGATTTTATTCGCAGTCTGGCCAGAAGTATGGCGTCGGTGGTGGCGGCGCAAAGGTGTTTATGGCTCTGAAATTGGGCGGCAGATGGTTCCTCTAAGGCTAGGTTGAGTAAGCTTCCCTTCCAGGGCAAGCTGTTTGGTGAGGATTTGGAGAAGTTGGTTAAGAAAAAGAGGGAGGCCTTCATGAAATACAAGAGATCACAGAGAGAGGAAGACAGGTGTCAGTATTTGGAAAAACTTAGAGAAGCTAGCAAAGTAGTCAAGAAGGCAAAGATTCAAAAGGAGGAGGAAATAGCCAATGCAATAAAATGGGGGGATAAGACATTTTTCAGATATATTAGTGAGAAGAGGAAGGGCAAGAGTGGTATTGTCAGACTCAAGGGTGCAGGGGAGGAATATGTAGAAGCTGATAAGGATAAAGCGGAATTGCTTAACAAATATTTTTGTTCTGTGTTCACAGATGAAGAACCAGGAGCAGGACCTCCAGAAAACACCCACAAATAGGAACAGAAGCAGAGGACATCTTGAACAATTTTCAAAAGACTGTGTTCGTGAGAAACTATCTCAACTTAAAGTAGACAAAACGATGGGACCGGATGGGATACACCCGAGAATACTGAGGGAACTTGGGGACGTTCTAGCAGCTCCACTGACTGACCTTTTCAATGCCACGTTGGAGTCGGGAGTGGTGCCAAAGGACTGGAGAAAGGCTCATGTGCTGCCTTTACACAAAAGCGGAAGTAAGGATGTGGTTTATTTATTTTATTTATATTCTCTTATATACCACGCTATTCTGCATAAGTGCGGTTTACATTGAACAAACTGAAATTACATTGAACAGGGCATTATAACTTGGAGATAACTATTTTACAGGGAACATGGGCTATGGAGGGTTTAAGTGGCTTGCCCAAGACCACAAGGAGCACCTGTGGGACTAGAAATCCCAGTCTTTCCGGCCCAAGGTTGCTGTCCTCTAGTGGGATTTGAACCCCCGACCTTCCGGCCTGAAGTACCTTGCCCCAACCACTAGGCCACTCCTCCACTCAAACTACAGGCCGGTTAGTTTAACTTCGGTGGTGAGTAAATTATTGGAAACGCTGCTGAAAGAGAAAATAGTGAGGTTTCTGGAGTCCAGCGGATTACAGGATCCGAGGCAGCATGGATTCACCAGAGGCAGGTCTTGTCAGACAAATCTGATTGATTTCTTTGACTGGGTGACCAGGGAGTTGGACCGAGGGAGAGCCCTAGATGTGGTATATTTAGATTTCAGTAAAGCCTTTGACACTGTTCCTCACAGGCGACTTATAAACTAACTGAGCACCCTAGGGATGGACCCTAAAGTTACTGCTTGGGTTAGAAATTGGTTGGGTGGGAGGCGACAAAGAGTACAGGTAAATGGAGCTCACTCTGAGGAGAAGGATGTTATTAGTGGTGTGCCCCAGGGATCTGTCCTTGGTCCGATTCTTTTTTAACATCTTTGTTAGTGATATAGCAGAAGGGCTTTCAGGTAAGGTTTGCCTCTTTGCGGATGATACCAAAATCTGCAATAGAGTAGACACCCAGGAAGGGGTAGATAACATGAGGAGGGATCTAGCTAAGCTTGAAGAATGGTCTAGAATTTGGCAGCTGGGATTTAATGTTAAAAAATGTAAGGTCATGCATTTGGGCTGCAGCAATCCAAGGGAGCAATATAGTATAGGGGGTGAAGTACTTTTGTCCACTAAAGAAGAGCGGGACCTAGGCGTGGTTGTGTCTGATGATCTTAAAGTAGCTAAACAGGTAGAAAAGGCAACGGCAAAAGCTAGAAGGATGCTTGGGTGCATACGGAGAAGAATGGCTAGCAGAAAAAAGGAGGTGATAATGCCTCTGTATAAGTCTTCGGTGCGACCTCATTTGGAGTATAGTGTGCAATTCTGGAGACCGCACTTCAAAAGGATGTGAACAGGATGGAGTCGGTGCAGAGGGTGGCTACTAAAATGATTAGTGGTCTTCATTATAAAGCATATGAGGACAGACTGAAGGATCTTAATATGTACACCTTAGAGGAAAGGCGGGATAGAGGTGATATGATTGAGATGTTTAAATACCTCCGTGGCATAAATGTTCAGGGAGAGAGCCTCTTTCAATTGAATGCAAGTTCTGCTACGAGGGGACATGGGATGAGGGTGAAGGGAGAGAGATTCAGGAGTGATATGCGGAAATATTTCTTTACGGAAAGAGTAGTGGATCCGTGGAATAGTCTCTCAGTGGAGGTGGTAGAGATGAGGACAGTAACTGAATTCAAAGAAGCATGGGACAAACACAGAGGATCTCTAAAGGTAAAAAGGGGACTGTTGTAGTTATGGAAGGACAGACTAGATAGGCAATGTGGTCTTTTTCTGTCGTCATATTTCTGTGTTTCTATCTGGGTGACTCTAAGGGCGGAAGGTTGCCGGAGGATAAGCAGAAGCCGGGGCATGCCCTGGGGGCGATGAAGAATCAGCAGAGAGATTTTCGGTGCTTTTGGCCGCAAAGGTTTGGGCAATTTCAAAGAGGTTGAGTGGCTTACCGCTCCCAGAGCTTTCAAGGTTTCAGGGGAGCAGGCAGAGGGTTTGGAGCTTCCGCGGCCTTTAAGAAATCTCAATGAAGTGAGGGGGATCCGGCGGAATTGATTCCCGTAGGCGGTCGATTAAGGGAGTTCTATTCCGCCTGGGTCCGAGTTACCTCAGATCAGTGGGTGCTGGAGGTCATCCAGAAAGGATATGCGCTGGAATTCCAGCGTCCGGTGGTCGACATCTTCGTTCTCTCCCCTTGCAGAGCCCATTCGAAGTGGGTGTCGGTACAGGAGACATTAGACAGGCTGCTGGCTCTCAGAGCAGTGGTGCCGGTACCGGAGAACGAGTGCGGCGTCGGTTGATACTCTGTATACTTTGTAGTCCCAAAGAAGGAAGGTGCCTTCCGGCCGATTCTGGAGCTGAAAAGGGTGAATTGGTGCCTGAGGGTATCACATTTTCGGATGGAGACCCTGCGGTCAGTGATGATAGCGGTAAGACGAGGAGAGTTTCTCACGTCATTAGACCTGACGGAAGCCTATTTGCAGATTCCAATCCGCGAAGAGCATCAGCGTTTCCTCCGTTTCGCAATTCCAATGGGCCACTTTCAGTTCCAGGCGTTACCGTTTGGGTTGGCAACGGCTCCGCTGACTTTCACCAAGGTGAAGGTGATGGTGATTGTGGTGGTGGTGGCGGCGGCGTTGAGAAAAGAGGGAGTGTTGGTGCATCCGTACCTGGACGATTGGCTGATCCGGGCGAACTCGAAGGAAGAGAGTGAGATCGCCATCCATCGGGTGGTGCAGTTCCTGCAGTCGCTGGGCTGGGTAGTCAATGCGGAAAAGAGCAGGCTCGAGCCCTCACGGGTTCTGGAGTATTTGGGGGCCTGGTTTGACACGGGGGTAGGAAGAGTCTTTCTACCAGACAGCAGAATGCTAGGGCTAAGGGAGCTCATTCGTACCTTTCTGGAGTGACCGGAGCCGACGGCGTGGCAGTATTTGCAGCTGTTAGGGAAGATAGCGGCCATGCTGGAGGTGTTGCCCTGGGCCAGAGCCCACATGAGGCCATTACAGAGGGCCTTACTCCGGAGGTGGTCAAATCCGGTCGACCCGTTGTCCCACAAGTTACCCTGTCCGCGGGAGACAAAGAAGACTCTGCAGTGGTGGTTACAACCTGGTCATCTCAAGAAGGGGATGCATTTGGAGGCCCCGGGTTGGCAACCTCTCACGACGGATGCCAGTCTGTTCAGGTGGGGGGCGCATTTTGAGGGCAGTTTTGCCCAGGGTCAGTGGATGGAAGAGGAGAAGCAGTGGTCCATGAACAGTTTGGAACTCAGAGCGGTGAGATTAGCTCTAAGAGCCTTTCAGCACAGGCTACTAGGAAAAGCGATCCAAGTACTCTCGGACAATGCCACGGTGTAAGAACATAAGATGCCATACAGGGTCAGACCAAGGTCCATCAAGCCCAGTATTCTGTTTCCAACAGTGGCCAATCTAGGTCATATATACCTAGCAGTTTCCCCAAAAGAGACAGGTTCCACAATGCTTGTACTGGGTCAAGCATTGATATCCTGGGTCCCTTCTTAATAATGGTTTATGGACCTTTCCTCCAGGAACTTGTCCAAACCTTTTTTAAACCCGGCTACACTAACAGCCTTTACTACATCCTCCGGTAACAAATTCCAGAGTTTGATTACACGTTGAGTGAAAAAATATTTTCTTTTATTAGTCTTAGTTTACCCTGTAGCTTCATTGCATGTCCCCTAGTCTTTCTATTTTCTGATAACGTAAACAATTGATCTACGTTTACCCGTTCCACTCCATTCATTAATTTATAGACTTCTATAATATCTCCCCTCAGCCGTTTCTTTTCCAGGTTAAAGAGCCCTAACCTTTTTAGCTTTTCTTCATAGGGGTATCCTTCCATCTCCTTTACCATTTTGGTGGCTCTTCTCTGAACCTTTTCTAAAATCGCTATATCCTTTTTAAGATAAGGCGACCAGAATTGCACACAATATTCAAGGTGCGCTCTCATCATGGAACGATATAGAGGCATTATAATTTCTTTTTGTTTTATTTTCCATTCCTTTCCTTATGATACCTAGCATTCTATTTGCTCTCTTGGCCGCCGCTGCACACTGAGCCAAGGGTTTTAACATGGTATCCACAATGACGCCTAAATATTTTTCCTGGGTGGTGATTCCTAATGTGGAACCTTGCATCGTGTAACCATAGTTTGGGTTGTTCTTCCCTAGGTGGATAACTTTACACTTGTCCACATTAAATTTCATCTGCCATTTTGATGCCCAGTCTTCCAATTTATCAAGATCCTCTTGCAATATGGCGGTGGCATATGTTAGTCGTCAGGGCGGCCCTGGCAGCGTAGCTCTAGAGGAAGAGGCAGAAGAGCTCTTAGGCTGGGCCGAGGAACATCTGGAAGTGTTGTCGGCGGCGCATGTAGCAGGAATGGACAATGTGACGGCCGATTTTTTTTATTTATTTATTTATTTTTTTGAGTCAAGTCAAGGTGGATCCAGGAAAATGGGTTCTCCAGCAGGAGGTGTTCGACTTGGTAGTACAACGCTGGGGGGTTCCGTTGATGGATCTCATGGCGACCTTCGAGTCGGCAAAGGCCGCACAGTTCTACAGCAGAAGGTGAGAGAGAATGTCGGAAGGCCTGGACGCTTTGATGCAGGTCTGGCCGGAGGAGCAGCTGCTTTACATCTTTCCGCCCTGGGTGTTGATAGGGTGGGTGCTGTAGCGGATCGAGCGGCACAGGGGTCAGGTAATCCTGATTGCTCCGGATTGGCCTCGAAGACCATGGTATGTGGAGCTCGTATGGCTCTTGGTGGGCCGGGCGTGGCGGCTGCTGCGGCGAAAGGATCTGCTAACGCAGGGACCATTGAATATGCCTCAGGTGGATCGATTCTCGCTTACGGCCTGGCTCTTGAAAGGGCAAGGTTAACAACGAAGGGATATATGCTGCAGGTCATTTCGACTTTGAGGTCCAGGCGCCGTTCTGCTTCGGTAGCGTATATTAGAGTGTGGAGGCTCTTCGAGTCGTGGTGTAGTGATAAGGGAGTTTTGGCCTTAAAGGCGTCTGTGCCACAGGTTGTTTCATTCCTGCAGGATGGATTTCATAAGGGATTGGTGAGCGCTTCCCTATGGGTGGAGTTGGCAGCGCTAGCGTGTTATCGTGGAAAGGTGCAAGGTGTCGGGCTTGGCATACATCCGGACGTCAAGCGTTTCCTGCGGGCGGTATCTCTTCTACGACCTCAGTGCCGAGCAACGGTACCACCATGGAATCTTAACTTGGTACTGGAAGAGCTAGTTAAGGAGCCTTTTGAGCCTTTGGGGAGAGCGACGTTGAAGGATCTCACGCTCAAGGCAGTCTTTCTGGTGGCTATCTGCTTGGCCCGAAGGATTTCAGAGTTGCAGGCGTTGTCGTGTCAGGAGCCTTTCTTGTCTTTTCAGAGCACAATGGTAGTGTTGAGAACAGTTCCCTCTTTCTTGCCTAAGGTGGTGTCGCCGTTTTCATTTGAATCAGGTAGTGGTACTGCCTGTGTTCAGATTGGAGAGCAGGAAGGGACCTGATGAGAGACTATATCGGCTGGATGTAGGGTGAGTGTTGCGGAAGTATTTGCTCAGAACGGCGCCGTTCCGCAAGATAGACAGGCTGTTCGTATTGTTTGGGGGTACCAGACGAGGAGAGGCGGCGTCTAAGTCCTCTATTGCTAGGTGGCTGAAAGAGGCTATTGCGTCGGCTTATCTATTGCGGGGCAAATCGGTTACGGTAGGGCTTAGGGCTCATTCCACGAGGGCGCAAGCGGCTTCGTGGGCGGAAGTGAGCTTGGTGCCGGCGGTGGAAATTTGTAAAGCGGCGATGTGGTCATCGCTTCATACCTTTGTGAAGCATTATAGGTTGGATGTTCAGTCAGAGAGGGACTCCTGGTTTGGGTTAGCAGTGCTGCAGGCCGGTCTGGCAGGTCCCTCCCGATGATTTGTTCACTGCTCTGTTACATCCCTAGAGGTTCAGGACTAGATTGGAGGGCCGATCAGGAAGAGATAATTGGACTTACCTGCTAATTGGTTTTCCTGGAGGAACTCCAGTCTAGTCCTGTATCCCGCCCTAGAAGGAAGTCAGACACTGGCCTGCAGGAGTAGAGGTCACGGATGTCCAAGGAGAAGGGCGGCCGGCGGGCGGGCCGGTTTATTTCAAAGGCAAGAGTAACAGGTAAGTCTGGGGAGAGGGCTGCAAAGTGCTGTCTGTCTGGGGGTCCCCGCCCTCGCCCATGGGACCAGCTCTAGAGTCGCCGCCATGGTCCCAAGCAACTGCAGGTAATGCCACACCGTGGGTCACCTCTTTCCAGAAATTGCCGGACCAGACTCCGCAAACTGTTCGCCCTTTGCTGTGGAAGGAAGATTCTCCCCGCTTCTGTATCAAAGCGACCCCCAGATATTCGAGGTGTTGCGAGGGCACCAACTTGCTCTTTGCCATATTGACGACCCAACCAAGTCTCTGTAAGAACGACACCACGCGGCTTGTAGCCGCTTCGCTCTCAGTTTTGGACTTTGCTCAAATCAACCAATCGTCCAGATAAGGGTGTACCAGAACTCCCTCCTTCCGCAGAGCTGCCGCCACAACCACCATGACTTTGGTGAACGTTCGTGGTGCTGTCGCTAGCTTAAAAGGTAAGGCCCGGAACTGAAAATGACCCTGCGGAACCGTAAATCTGAGGAACGTCTGATGCTCCTGATGAATAGGAATGTGCAGGTACGCTTCCAACAGGTCCAGGGACATGAGAAACTCCCCTTTTCTTACCGCCACAATCACAGACCTTAAGGTTTCCATGTGAAAATGGGACACTCGCAGACAACAATTTACTCTTTTTAGATCCAGGATTGGCCGAAACGTCCCCTCCTTTTTCGGGACTACGAAATATATGGAGTACCGACTGCAGCCGCATTGGTCTGGAGGCACCGGCACCACCGCTCTGAGGTCGAGAAGCCTCTGCACCGTCTCCCCCACTGCTTTGACCTTTAATGACGCCTTGCATGGAGATAGGACAAAGGAATCGTTGACGGGCCACTGGAACTCCAGCGCATACCCTTCTCGAATGACCTCCAGCATCCACTGGTCTGAAGTTACCCAGAACCAGGCGTGGTAAAACTCCCGTAGCCGTCCCCCTACAGGCACCCGATCCACCTGGATCCCCCCTGAACATAAGAACATAAGATATGCCATACTGGGTCAGACCAAGGTCCATCAAGCCCAGTATCCTGTTTCCAACAGTGGCCAATCTAGGTCATACGTACCTAGCAGTTTCCCCAAAAGAGACAGGTTCCACAATGCTTGTACTGGGTCAAGCATTGATATCCTGGGTCCCTTCTTAATAATGGTTTATGGACCTTTCCATTTGTTTATGGTTTCATCTAACCCATTGCAGTCTTGTTGTATTTGTGGTATTATGTCTTGTAGGAAGTTCTCATTATGGTAGGTCTTGAATCTTCTTGTTTTGGGTTCTCTTTCGGCTTGTTGCGTGGGGGTTTTTAGGAGTAAGGTGAAGGAGAGTACGTGGTGGTCTGACCATGGCACTGGAGTGGGCAGTGGGGTTGTAGTCGGATGCGCTGTCTCAGCGGTTGGTCTGTCCGCTGGAGGTGAGACAGGAGTTTCTCTGGTGGTCGCAGCGAGAGAACCTGGAAAAAGGAATGCTCCTGGAGACTCCGGCCTGGAGGCCCTTGACAACGAACACAAGTGGGAGCGCATTTCAAAGGAAGACTTCTGCAGGGGCAGTGGTCGGTGCTGGAGAAGGAGTGGTCGATCAACAGGCTGGAGATGAGGGTGGTGTATTTGGCCTTGTTAGAGTTCCAGTCGTGCCTGGGTCAATCGGCGGTTTTGGTGCTCTCCGACAATGCGACCACAGTAGCCTACATCAATCGGCAAGGCGGCACGGGGAGTGCAGCGTTGGAGGCAGGAGCAAGTCAGCTGTTAGCCAGGGCTGAACTAAATCTGTTGGCCATCTCCACTCAGCATGTAGCAGGGGTGGACAATGTAGAGACAGATTATTTGAGTTGTCGCAAGGTGGATCCAGGGAATGGGCGCTTCACCCGGACGTGTTTGCACTAATAACTCAGCGCTGGGGAATGCCGATTATGGATCTGATGGCAACCTTTGAGTCGGCGAAGGCAGCTCTGTTTTACAGCAGACGATGAGAAAGAGAATGTCGGAGGGTCTTGATGCATTGATGCAGAAGTGGCCTGTCGAAGGTCTCATCTATGTCTTTCCGCCTTGGGCACTCATCAGACGGGTTGTGCAGTGCATAGAGTGTCACCAGGGTCTAGTGATTCTGGTGGCGCTGGACTGGCCGAGAAGGCCATGGTACGCGGATCTGGTTCGTCTGCTTGTAGACAGTCCATGGCGGCTCCCGTGGTGGGAAGATTTGTTGCTTCAGTGGCCGCTTCGCATGCCGCAGGTGAATCGATTCTCGCTTACGACTTGGCTCTTGAAAGGGTGAGGATGAAAACCAAAGGTTATTCGACGGCAGTCATTTCTACTTTGCTGAAGGCGTGGCGCAATTCTACCTCCTTAGCTTATGTGTGGGTCTGGCGCATTTTTGAGGCCTGGTGTGCGGACAGGCGGGTACGACCCTCAGCAGCGTCTATTTCGCAGATCCTTTCGTTTTTGCAGGATGGCTTTGAGAAAGGACTGGCGGCCAGTTCTTTGTGGGTGCAGTTAGTGGCGATCTCATGCTACCGAGGTAAGGTTCAAGGAGAGGTGTTGGGTGCGCACGCGGATGTGAAGAGGTTTTTACGGGCCGTGTTGCTGCTGAGGCCTCATCGCTGGTGCTCGGTTCCTCCATGGGACCTGAATCTAGTTTTGGAAGCATTGGTCAGAGCTCCTTTTGAGCCGTTAGGTAAGGCATCCCTGAAGGATTTGACATTAAAGACAATTTTCCTGGTGGCCATCTGTTCAGCTCGCAGGATTTCGGAATTGCAAGCTTTGTCCTGTAAGGAACCGTTCCTCTCATTTTTGGATCAGAAGGGTGGTACTGAGGACAGTTCCCGCGTTCTTACCCAAGGTAGTTTTGGTTTTTCATGTCAATCAGACGGTGTCGTTACCAGTGTTCTCTGGAGAGGAGGAGGACTCATTGGGAGATAGATTACGTCTTTTGGATGTTTGTCGGTCTCTGAAGCGGTACCTTCGCAGGTCAGCGGCCTTCCGTAAGTCGGATCATTTATTTGTGGTGTTCGGAGGTCCGTGGAAAGGGGAGTCTACGACTAAAGCATCCATTTCCAGATGGTTGAAGGAAACCATTGCAGCGGCATATATTTTGAAGGGTAAGGTGGTTCTGGAGGGTCTTGGAGCTCATTCGACTAGAGCGCAGGTGGCTTCCTGGGTGGAATTTAGCTTGGTGCCGGCTGTGGAGATTTGTAAGGCGGCGACCTGGTCGTCCTTGAATTTGTTTGTCAAGCATTATAAGCTGGATGTGCAAGCGGCAAGTGATGTGTGGTTTGGGTCGGCAGTTCTTCAGGCTGCTTTTGCAGGGCACTCCCGTTTGATATTTACTGCTCTGTTACATCCTCAGATGTTCCGGGACTGGACTAGAGGGACGAAAAGGAAGGTGAAATTAGACTTACCTGCTAATTGTTGTTCCTTGAGGAACTCTAGTCCAGTCCCGGATCCCACCTGGGGTGTTGTGCCAGGATTTGAGTCAGCCTGAAGTCCTTGCAGAGCACAGTGGACAAAAGAAGGAGTTTCAGGAAGGTGTTTTTTTGGTTTGCATGGGGGGGCTCTTTCTTTAATAATTCTATTCTCGGGCAGAGAGAGGGCAACTTCCTATGCAGTAATTAGTGTTTTTGCGGAAGGTCCTTTTTCAGGGGAGCTTCTCGTAGGAGTAAGAATGTTAGCGAAGGCGTTGAGGTTTCACAGTTATGTTTTAAAAAAAAAAAAAAGAAACAAGAAAGAGGGCAAGAAGGAATAGATTTAACTACTTATTTGTTGCTCTGCTGAGTCTGCTTTGTCAATAGGTACTGACGGGAGAGGCGGTCCTTGCCTACTTATACCGGTGTCATCAAAGTGATGACGTGTTTCAGTCTCCAAAGCTGCTGGAGGAGGTACAGAACTCAGATGTTCTGAGACTGGACTAGAGTTCCTCAAAGAACAACAATTAGCAGGTAAGTCTAATTTCACCTTTGCCTTGAAACTACTCACTCTGCTGACTTCTATTTTCTCGCACCTGCCTCCTGGAACGCACTCCCTCCCCCCCCCCCCCAATCCCTCCACTTTGAACAATCATTCCCCAAATTCAAATCACTATTGAAAACTCGTCTCTAAATTATAGCCCACAATCTCCTATCTATCTAGTTTATCTCACTTTTCTCCCTATTGTTCTCTCTCTGCCCCCCCTTAAGTGCGAATGATTTTAATGTTCCCCCCTTTTCTGTTTTTATTGGCATTCTTTTTTTTTTAATATCTTGTTTTTATCCTATGTACACTGCTTTGTTGCTTCCACGAAGAGCAGTGAATCAAACACTAATAAGCATAAACTGCTGACAGCAGCTTTAAAGGCCTTTCCTGCTGTTGACTCTTGGCTGTACTAGTGGTGCGCGCCTCTCCCCCCCCCCCCCAGCCTGCTGCTCTAGGAAGATGTCTAGTCGGCCCTGTGCCCACCATCTAGTTGTGGGATTCATTCAACTAGGTCTCCATAATAGCAGTGATATCTAGAGCTGTTCTGCTTGCTTTCAAGCCTGGAAGTTTGTCGGCTACACTCACAGCCATCCAGATCTCTCTCGCTGCCTTTTTATCCCTTTGGATACAATAATACCTGCTCCTTGCTTTTCCTTTTTCCAAAGGTGAGATCTTTACTTTTGTGATGGTCTCTGCTAACTTTGTTGCTAAAGGATGACAGCCCTGTGCAGTGGTCTTCCATTTGTCCAGTTTAAATTCCTTTTCAATGCCTCATTGGAGTCAGGAATGGTGTCAAAGGACTGGAGAGAGGCACATGTGGTTCCTTTACACAAAAGCGGAAGTAAGGATGTGGTTGACTACTACAGGCCGGTTAGTTTAACTTCGGTGGTGAATAAATTATTGGAAGTACTGCTGAAAGAGAAAATAGTGAGGTTTCTGGAGTCCAACGGATTACAGGATTGGAGTCAGCATGGATTCACCAGAGGCAGGTCTTGTCAGACAAATATGATTGATTTTCTCTGACTGGGTGATCAGGGAGTTTGGACTAAGGGAGAGCCCTAGATGTGGTGTATATAGATTTCAGTAAAGTCTTTGACACCGTTCCTCACAGGCAACTTATAAACAAACTAAGCACCCTAGGGATGGACCCTAAAGTTACTGCTTGGGTTAGAAATTGGTTGAGTGGGAGGCGACAAAGGGTACAGGTAAATGGAGCTCACTTTGAGGAGAAGGAGGTTACCAGTGTGTGTCCCAGGGATCTGTCCTTGGTCAGATTCTTTATAAAATCTTTGTTAGTGATATAGCGGAAGGGCTGTCGGGTAAGGTTTACCTTGTTGCGGATGATAACAAAATCTGCAGTAGAGTAGATACCCAGGAAGGTGTAGATAACATGAGGAGGGATCTAGCTAAGCTTAAAGAATGGTCTAGAATTTGGCAGTTGAGATTTTATGTTAAAAAAATGCAAGGTCGTGTATTTGGGCTGCAGCAATCCAAAGGAGCAATATAGTATAGGGTTGAAGAACTTTTGTCCACTAAAGAAGAGCGGGACCTAGGCATGATTGTGTCAGATTATCTAGCTAAACAGGTAGAAAAGGCGACAGCAAAAGCTGGAAGGATGCTTGAGTGCATAGGGCGAGGCATGGCTAGCAGAATAAAGGAGGTTTTAGTGCTTCTGTACAAGTCTTTGGTGCAGCCTCATTTGGAGTATTGTGTGCAATTCTGGAGACTGCACCTTCAAAAGGATATACACAGGCTGGAGTTGGTGCAGAGGGTTGCTACTAAAATGGTTAGTGGTCTTCGTCATTATAAAGCATATGAGGACAGACTTAAGGATCTTAATATGTACACCTTAGAGGAAAGGCAGGATAGAGGTGATATGATTAAGATGTTTAAATACCTCTGTGGCATAAATGCACAGTAGGAGAGCCTCTTTCAATTGAAAGCAAGCTGTGCTACGAGGGGACATGGGATGAGGGTGAAAGGGATAGATTCAGAAGTGATATGCGGAAATATTTCTTTATAGAAAGAGTGGTGGATCTGTGGAATAGTCTCCCAGTGGAGGTGGTAGAGATGAGGACAGAATCCGAATTCAAAGAAGCGTGGGACAAACACAGGATCTCTAAAGGAAAAAAGGGGACTGTTGTAGTGGTTGATATGGCTATGTGGTCTTTTTCTGTCTTCGTTTCTATGTTTATAATTTTAAATATGTCACCTAGGATCTTAGTCTGCTACCAGTCAGATGTAGGACATCACTACAGTATAGCATTTTATTGTTAATGTGCCAACCCAGCCTCCATTATATCCCCAACTGCCTTCTTTACACCAGTTCTTGCGCCGTGTATTGAAACTTGCTGCAGTATACTTTATCTTTTTGGGCAGTATGTCAGAACATACTATTATTCTTGCCTCCTGCCTACCAAATTCCCTTCCCCATTCTCTTGAGCTCCTGTTTCATTTCTAGCCAAGTCATACTCCCCCAGTGGGCTAGGACATCCCTTTTCGTATTCTTTTCTTTTTTCCTATGTAATACAAAGAATATTGGTAGTATCCCCAGCAACTCAGAATCCCAGTAGGCACTGGACTTTTTTGTTTCCTTCTAATTGTGTCCTGCTTGTTGGTGATAAAAGTTCATGAAGAAACATTCAGAGGGTCTTGTTCTTTTTATTTTAATGCATACTTTTTCAGGTCTCTGTTCATTGCTTTTCATCTGCAACCCTTTTTATTTTCTAGAAAAAGTTTGAGATGGACTTGAAGCGGATCTGGAAGAAAGCTGGCCTGAAGAAGCCACCTGAAGGATGGCAGGCACCCAAGATATTTTTGAGACTTGGAAAGTCTGAATAAGATACCATATTGTATTGTTGGAACATTTTGTTTTAATAATATGTGCATATTTAAAAAATTGCAACCTTTTTTGAGGTATTGAATTATGAGACTGATTGTAACAAAACAAGTGTGGGGCAAAACCTTTTTCGCTTGTTTTACAGTGCCTTGCAAAAGTATTCATCCCCTCAGTTTTTGTCCTGTTTTGTTGTATTACATACAACCTGGAATGAAAATAATGGTTCATTTGTATGTTAGGTAATGGACTTAGCAATATAGACCACATTGTTGATGAAGTGGAATGAGGATAAAATACCTTGTATATATCCTAAAACAAAGTCAAAACTGAAAAGTTGTGAGTGCATATGTATTCATCCCTTTTGCTATGAAACTCCTAAATAAGATCTGGTCCAGCTTATTAGCTGCAAAACTCACATAATTAGTTGATTAGGGTCCATGTGGGCAATCTGTGTCAAATGATCAGTCACATGATGCATTTATAAATATACTTGTTCTGAAAGGCCCTGACTCTGCATCATCATCACCAAGCAAGCAACATGAAGACCAAGGAGCACACCAAACAGGACAGAGACAAAGTTGTGGAGATGTGTATAGATAAAAAACCAATCCCAAATTCTGAATATCCTATGGAGCAACATTAAATCCATTATAACAAAATGGAAAGAATATGGCACCATTATAACCCTGGCAAGGCTGCCCACCAAACTTTACAGACCGGGTAAGGAGGGCATTAATCAGAGTTGCTATGAAGACACCAAGGATAACACTGAAGGAGCTGTGAAGATCCACAGCGGATATGGGAGAATCTTTTCATAGGACCACTTTAAGCCATACGGGCTGACCAGACAGACCACCAGCAACACCCTCACTATCCCCCATGAACGAACTAAGTTTAACCAGCAAACCTGCAAAAGAGCATTTGAACTATATGCACCCTCCCTCTGGAACTCCCTTCTGCACCATATCCGAAACAACAGAGACACCTACATTCCAGAAACAGAAACCATCCTGTTTCATGAATACCTTGGCTCTGAAACAGACATCTCTCACTGACTGACTGCCCATCCAGATCCCCCTACTTAACTCCCCTGATACTAACTAAGAGATTTATGTCAACTGTCTAGTACTGTTCCCCCTTGTCCAGATCTTCACTCTTGGCCCCCTGGTGATGGCCTCCCCCCTCTCAAATTGATTTTTGTCTCCCCCTCCCTTTGTCTAAACCGCTTTGACCCGGTGGATATAAATGCAGCTAAATAAATAAATACACTCCACAGAGTGGGCGTTTATGGAGCGTGACCAGAAAAAAGCCATTGCTTAAAGAGGAAAAAAAAAATGTTTGTAGTTTGCACAACAGCATGTGGTGGACCCCTCTTCCCCCCCCCCCCCCAACACATGTAAGAATGTTCTCTGGTGAGATGTGACAAAAATTGACCTTTTAGACCATCATGGTAAACGCCCGTGTGTGGTGCAAACCTAATATTGCCCATCACCCCGCAACCAACATTCTGACAGTGAAACATGGTGGTGCCAGCATCATGCTGTGGGAATGTTTTTCATTGGCAGGGACAGGTAAACTGGTCAGGATTGAAGGAACGATGGATGGCACTAAATACAGGGCAGTTCTTGAGGAAAACCTGTTTTAGTCTGCCAGAGATTTGAGACTGGGATGGAGGTTCACCTTCCAGCAGGACAATGACCCTAAATATACTGCTAAAGATGGTTTAAAGGGAAACATTTAAATGTCTTGGAATGGTCTAATCAAAGCCCAGACCTCAATCCAATTGAGAATCTGTGCCATGACTTGAAGATTTCTGTACACCAATGCAACCCATGTAACTTGAAGGACTTGGAACAATTTTGCCTTGAGGAATGGGTGAAAATCCCAGTGGCTAGATGGGCTAAGCTAATAGAGGACATACTCCAAGAGACTTTCAGCTGTAATTGCAGCAAAGTGTGGCTTTACAACGGGGGGTGAATACGTATGCATACTCCTGATTTTTATTTATTTATTTTTTTAAATTATTGTTTGAAGGTCCAAAATATTCTTTATTGTGACACAAAGTCATAGGCATGTTGTGTTTATCACATGGTGCTATTCCCCAAAACTCCATTTTAATTCCAGGTTGTAATGCTACAAAATAGGACAAACATTGAGAGGATGAATACTTTTACAAGGTACTGTACTTTGGGCATTTTCTCCAAATGGGTTAATTCTATGCCATGCAGATGGTTTCCTCTGTTGTTTGCACTAGGATGTATCTTGTTCATCTCCTTACAGATGACTTGGCAGATTGACATAGTAGAAGTGATGAAGTGTTCTGTGTCCCTAAGTTATTTCTTAACTAGTCTGTTTTCACTCCAGTTCTCATGGGATTAACTTAGTCTGAACTGAAACCCCCCCCCCTCCCCCCCCAATAACTTGCACTCTAGTTAGTGATGCCGAATGTCTTTCTTAGAATGAATTGTGATCCTTCTACAGAAAGGCTGAAACACTTTGGTAGTAAAATATTGACCTACTGATACTTATGCTCAGAGTCCTTAGTTTGTTACAACTTTTGCATATGCAGAACTGCAGTCAAATCTCCCTGTCCCAATATCTTACTATTAACATGGGGGGGGGGGATTCAAAGGCATTTACATGGTTTGCAGACCTACAAACTGTGTAAATGCCACTGAGCTGGATATTGAGCAGTACTAACTTGGTTAGTGTCATTGGGTATCTGCGGGTGCCATTGCTACACGCCCTGATGTTAAGTGGTTATCATCAGGGCATATCTGAGGTATTCCGGGGTGAAGCAAAGGCAGCACCTGTCACTAACCAGACTGTGGCGATATTGAGCCACTACATGGTAAGCAACACATGGGGTAAAGTAAGACATGGCAAAGGCTGGCCTAATTTTACCTGTGAAAGCTAACAGGGTGGTGGCTTAATATCACCACTGCCTGGTCAGCTTCCAATTTCTGTGGTGACCCAGATATTCAGTGCTGGTGGCCGGATATGGCCCCAGCTTTGGTTATCCAGGATTAGAAGTCAGAGATGACATAACACCTCCCTCCCCCTCCCACTGTCTTTTCATGAATAGTTAAGTTCATAGAAACTATTTGACTTGAGTTCAATATAGTATGCTTTCTTCTGCAGGGACAAGCCCAGCAATGCCTTAAGGCTGTTTAAAAAGGTCTAGTACACACCTGAAATGAAAACATACAGTAGGGAAAGACAGCAAGGCCAGTCTTAACAGGATGCAAAAATGTTTTGATATCAAATGATTGCAAATGATGTACTGAAATAACTCAAAGAAAATAGAGGGAGAACAATGTTTATATTTAAGCAGATGAATGCTAAGCTGTTAGTTCTGAAGGAATATATACAAGACGAGGGAGTCTGTTCTTTCTGGGGTCTTTACACCAAAATAGCATTGTTAAACACTTGACCCGGTGAAAAGCGGGATATAAATGCAGCTAAATAAATAAACAGCTGCAACTAACTATTATCAAACCAGATCTAAGGTTTAAGGCAGATCCACTGAAAATTGACTGTTGCACAGAAATAGGAAAGCATCTGTAAATAGCATGATGATTAAATACCAATATAGGATGAGTAATTTAGACCACAGAGATGCTGCAAATTTCCCTGCCCCTTGCTGCAGAATTTCTTTGGCATGCTACTAAGAATCAGCTTCTGGCAAAGTTTAGCAGCCATCCACAGATGGACAGATGAGGATCAGTCCCTCATGTATATCCTGTTCTGGAGTCTGTAATGAATTGTTTGTCAATATGAACACCTTAAGTGGGAAATAATAGCCTCATTTGGCTGTCGATCATGATGTGTTGCTCAAAGTTTGTTTTAAAGATTACAACCTGTCTGGTGGGGTACATCCAGGAACCAAGCTGCCAGTGAAATATTAGTGAGCTCATGTCAGTAGAATGCCCACCCCATGCTCTCATGTGCAGGAGTAGCATAATGGTTAGCGAAGTAAGCTAGAACCACGGAAGCTAGGATTTGAATCCCACTGCTGCACTTTGGGCAAGTCACTTAACCTTAGCTACAAACTTGGATTGAAAGTCCTCTGGGGACAGGAAAATACATAGTGTACCTGAATGTAACTCTCCTTGAACTTCTAGGAAAAGGCATGAGTTAAATTCTCGAAATAAATTCCACATGAATGCAACAAGCATTATGTCTTCTGACCACTAGATGGAGTAAGAATCACAGTAATATATATATATATATATATATTTTTATATATATATTAACAGCAATAACAACTGAAAATACAGCAGTCTATATCTGTCTCAGGTATATTAAAGTACTGAAAGGCAACTCCATGCCCCACTGTCTTAAATTTAATTCTTACATGGCCCCCTCTCATGTTTTACCATCCAAGCTTTATAACCATCCAAATAGCCATCAAACTAGTGAGGCTGCTGGCTGAAACATTTGACTACCCTATGCTGACTGATATTATAATTATAATTATGGCCTCTCCATGCCAGATACTCCCAGGTGTCTTTAAAACCTAATGCAGCTGTACCACTGATGTTAGTGTTGTAAGAGCAGTAGGAAAAGTGAACATTTTATGGGAGGGAGGTTTATAAATAATGTCCTTGTATTTTATTACAGCAGATATGTATTAATTGGTTTTTCTTTGTTGAGAAAAGGAGTTTAAGTTTAAAACCCAGCAGAGAGTTTTTAGTTTAAATTTAAAACTCAGCAGAGAGCTTCTAGCTTATGTTTAAAACTCAGTCAGGGCCTAGTATCATCAGAGAGCTTCAATTTAAATCAAATCAGAGTATAGTGTAGCATAAAAGGAAAAGTAGGGTCAGTATTCTTTGAGCAGAAAGGAATCTAGAGACCTTTACAAAGAAACCTTCTAGATAGCCTTCTGTGAAATTATTTTAAATAGGTGTTAAAGCCAAGTGACAGATCAAAGGGGCAATTTGAAAGGTTTCCTCTATCAAAGCAAGGGCTGTGGGAATCATATAGATTACCTTAGAAGCTTTTACTAAGTGTTAGTTCCCTTCCTCCCCCACCCACTCCAGGTATAATCTTAGCTTTATAAGGGTCTTAGACTTATTAAAGGGGGAGGGATATTCAAATACACTTTCAGGTTCAGCTGGTTATTCTCACCAGCACTAGATGAGTTAAGGTCCTAAAATTAATTAATCTTGAGCTGAAATAAGTCCCTTAAACTTATTTAGTACACATATCCCTAGTAACTTCAAATAATTTAAATAGCTAAACAAAACTTTAAAATTAAGATGCATAAGCAGTTCAGCAGTGAGAGGAGGTTATCCAGTATTTTGCAATGAGTGTCACATGTACGACTTTCTCCCAGTTGGTCAGAGGTCTTACGTGTGCACTAGATGCAAGGAGCTCTTTGTCCTCGGAACGAGTGCAATCTCTGGAGGCTAGAGTAGCGGAGGACATAAGGAAGTCAGAGAGGTACATAGATGAGACCTACAGGGACATAATATTGAAGCCCCACCTCCAGTCTGGCAGCCTCTCAGTTGCCATGGATGAGAGAAGTCGCCTGAAAGGAGAGCATCACCTTGGTGAGCAGGAAGTGATACTGTAGCTATGACCTGTCTACCAGGAGATGTAATACCCTCTCACATTGAGGAAGTTGCTCCAGGGCCATCTGCCCATGAGGGAAGGGTTAGGCTGCCATTATAGTGGGTGATTCAATCATTAGGTATAAGAGCATAAGATTATGCTATACTGGGTCAGACCAAGGTCCATCAAGCCCAGTATCCTATTTCCAACAGTGGCCAATCTAGGTCATAAGTACCTAGCAGTTTTCCCAAACGACACAGGTTCCACAATGCTTGTATTGGGTCAAGCAGTGATATCCCGGGTCCCTTTTAATAATGGTTTATGGACCTTTTCTCCAGGAATTTGTCCAAATCTTTTTTAAACCCAGCTACACTAACAGCTTTTACTACATCCTCCGGTAACAGATTCCAGGGTTTGATTATACGTTGAGTGAAAAAATATTTTCTCTTATTAATCTTAAATAAGTTACCCTGTAGCTTCATTGTATGTCCCTAGTCATTCTATATTCTGATGATGTAAACAATCGATCTATGTTTACCCGTTCCACTCCATTCATTAATTTATAGACCTCTATCATATCTCCCCTCAGACGTCTCTTTTCTAGGTTGAAGAGCCCTAACCTTTTGGCCTCTCTTCATAGGGGTATCCTTCCATCCCCTTTACCATTTTGGTGGCTCTTCTCTGTACCTTTTCTAATAATGCTATATCTTTTTTAAGATACGGCGACCAGAATTGCACACAATATTCAAGGTATGGTCGCACCATGGAATGATACAGAGGCATTATTATATCCTTTGTTTTATTTTCCATTCCTTTCTTTACCATTCTATTTGCGCTCTCGCCGCTGCTGCACACTGGGTGGAGGATTTTAACATGTTATCCACGATGACGCCTAAATCTTTTTCCTGGGTGGTGGTTCCTAATGTGGAACCTTGCATTGTGTAACCATAGTTTGGGTTGTTCTTTCCCTAGGTGAATAACTTTGCACTTTCCACATTAAATTTCATCTGCCATTTTGATGCCCAGTCTTCCAATCTATCAAGATCCTCTTGCAATTTTCCACAATCCTCATGGGTTTTAACAACTTTAAATAGTTTAGTGTCATCTGCAAATTTGATAACCTCACTTATTATTCCCATTTCCAGGTCATTTATGAATATGTTAAAGCAGTGGACCCAGCACAAATCCCTGGGGTACTCCACTATTCACCTTTCTCCATTGGGAAAATTGGCCATTTAGCCCTACCCTCTGCTTTCTATCTTTTAACCAGTTCCTGATCCACAAAAGTGCACTACCTCCTATCCCATGACTTTTTAGTTTTGCCAAAAGTATCTGATGAGGGACCTTATCAAACGCTTTCTGAAAGTCCAGATACACTATATCAAGGAGTGGAGGAGTGGCCTAGTGGTTGGGGCAAGGTACTTCAAGCCAGAAGGTCAGGGGTTCAAATCCCACTAGAGGACAGCAACCTTGGGCCAGAATGACTGGGGTTTCTAGTCCCACAGGTGCTCCTTGTGGTCTTGGGTAAGCCACTTAATCCTCCATTGCCCATGTTCCCTGTAAGTATTAGTGTATGTGTCTCATATCCCCTCGTGTTAAATGTATCCCCCAACCGCTTTGACCTGGTGAAAAGCGGGATATAAATGCAGCTAAATAAAATAAATAAATAAATTATTAAAGAGGATCCGGGAAATCCACTGCTTATGCCGGGACGAGCATTGTGGAACCTGTGTGCTTTTTGGGAATCTGCCAGGTACTTGTGAGCTGGACTGGCCACTGTTGGAAACTGGATACTGGGCTTGATGGACTTTGGTCTGACCCAGTATGGCATTTCTTATGTTCTTATTAGGTAAGTTGGGGTTTCATCCTCATCCTCATCCTCGACCACACATCCCAGTAGAATCTATATGGTATGTTATAAGTTTAAAAGGAAATTACAAGGATAAATACAAACAAAGTTTTAGGGAGAAACACAAATTAAGGAGCCTGGGCTACAGTTAAAATGTTCAGGTATAAAACAAACAATAGAAGGAAAATCATAAGGCATGACATACTGCTGTGCTCTTCTCTAGGTTTCGGGTAGCAATATTTCTGGGTCAACAATATTATCAGACAGACTAGGTGACTGCCAGGGGCAGCGAAGAGCAGTGCTTTCAAAGCTAAACAGTAGATTCTGAAAGCACCTGTAACAGGAGTTCTCCAGGGACAGCAGGAATCAGTCCTCACATATGGGTGACGTCGGCGCCAACAAAGCCCTCATGCGGAGCAATTCCCCAGCTTTCAAAGAAAGCCTTTGGGGATTGCATCGTGCATGCGTGGTCCCCTTCCTGCCCAAGGGTGCCATCTTGCTCAGTCAGATGACATAGCTAAAAAGACGGCAAAAATGAGAAAAAATTAATGAAAGGACTGCAACTCCAGGGGAGGAGGGAGGGTCGTGAGGACTGATTCCTGCTGTCCCTGGAGAACTCCTGTTATAGGTGAGTAACTATGCTTTCTCCAGGAACAAGCAGGAAGTCAGTCCTCACATATGGGACTCCCTAGCTATAGGCTACTGAAAACCCATAGCTGAAAATGGCTCCCTCTAGAAGAGCCGCAGCAGCAGTGATAGGATTTTTCTCTGAGAACGCAACCCCCCTGGTAGCCTGACACCAAAGGGCCGGTGGGTAGGAGTTGCCTAAACCTTAAATAGGTTACAGAGTACCGCCTGACCGAAAACACTGTCCCGCCGGGACTCTCTCTCCAGGCAGTTGAAGACTAAGTTGCAGCCCAGCAGATGTCTGCCAACGGAACAGAGCAGTGGTTAGCCACTGATGTGGCCTTAGCCCTGACAGAGTGTGCCGTGATTCGGCCCTGCAGCTGGAGGTCAGCTGCCCTGTACACCCAGGCGATGCAGTCTGCCACCCAGGTGGATAACGTGCGCTTGGAGACAGGTAGACCCACTTTACTAGGGTCATAAGAGACGAAGAGCTGGGAAGCTCTCCGATGTCCCCGCATACGCTCCAGGTAAAAGGCGAGTGCCCTCTTACAGTCCAGGGTATGTAGAACCGCCTCTGCCCTGCTGGTATGTGGCCTGGGGAAGAAGGTTGGAAACCACTTTTGGGAGGAACTTCGGGTGAGTACGGAGGACCACCCTGTTTTTGTAAAACCATGTATATGGTCTATCCGATACTAAAGCTTGCAGCTCGCTCATACGTCGAGCAGACGTGAGCGCCACCAGAAAGAGTGTTTTCCAGGAAAGGAAGCGGAGAGGACAGGTGGACATTGGTTCAAAAGGTGGGCAAGTAAGCCACTGCAAGACCACATTTAAGTCCCACTCTGTAGCTGGTGGGCGAATTGGAGGCTTCAAGAGGAGGAGGCCTCTGAGGAATCGGGATACCAAAGGGTGAGCTGAAAGAGGTTGCCCGTCCACTGGAGAGTGGTGAGCTGATAGCGCACTCAGATGGACCCTGACAGAGTTAGACTTGAGGCCTAGCTCTGAGGGGTGGAGCAAGTACTGCAATACCTGAGGTACTTGACAAGTGAACGGGTTCTCCTTATTCTGAGCACACCACCCTTCAAATCTACGCCACTTGAACGCATAGGATTTTCTAGTAGATTGCCTCCTAGAGGCCAGCAACACTTCCTCAACCTCCTTAGGAAGGAGTAGAGGAGCAAGTACTACCCTCTCAGCAGACAGGCCATTAAATTGAGGGATCTGAGATTGGGGTGTAGCAAGGAACCCTGTTCCTGGGTCAAGAGGTCAGGCTGCACCCCCGGTGGGAGTGGAGTTTCGACCGCCAGTTGAAGGAGAAGAGGGAACCAAGGCTGTCTGGACCACCTAGGGGCTACCAGGATGACCGAAGCCTTGTCCCGAAGAATCTTGAACAGAGTGCGTGCCACCAGGGGCATGGATGGGAATGCATAGAGAAGGCCCTGCACCTACGAGATCAGGAAAGCATCCGCAGCCACGCTCAGCGGATGCGGCTGCCTTGAGCAGAACCAGGGCAACTGATGGTTTTGCGGACTGGCAAAGAGATCCATGGATGGGAGACCTCAACGGTTGAAGATCTGCTGGGCTACATCCTGGTTCAGTTGCCATTCGTGAGGCTGAAGAAGCCTGCTCAACTTGTCGGCCAGGAGGTTCTCCTGACTGGGCAGATAAACTGCCCTTAGGGACATGTGATGTGCCACTGCAAAAGAGCAGAGGTCTAGAGTTTCCTGGCATAGAATGTGAGATCCTCTGCCCCCCTGTTTGTTGATGTAGAACATGCTACCTGATTGTCTGTATCAGCACCGACTGATGTGCAAGAAGATGACAGAAGGCTTGAAGAGCTAGGCGGATGGCTCGAAGCTCTTGAAGATTGATCTGAAGTGCGGCCTCTCGCGAGGACCACAGACCCTGAGTGCATGAACCCTGGCAATGGACACCCCTGCCCAGCAAGGAGGCATCTGTCGTCAGCACTCTGGTGTGAGAGGGAGGTTGGAATGGTACTCCCTGAAGCAAGTTGGGAGGGTGAAGCCACCATTGCTAGGCTGTCACCAGTAGCTTGGAAATTGCTACTGTCTCTGAGCGGCCAGTGGCTTGCGTCCACTGGTCTCTGAGGCTCCATTGAGCTGTGTGCATGTGGAATCGAGCATATGGAGTCACATGCACTGTGGAGGCCATGTGGCCCAGGAGGCTTAGGAAGACCCTTACGGAGATATGAGGTTTGTGCTGGACCTGCTGTACTAAGTCCAGCAAGCGCCTTTCCCTGTCTAGTGGTAGGTAAGCCCTTGCCTGAATTGTGTCCAGTCTTGCCCCTATGAACTCCAAGGTATGAGTGGGGAGTAAAGTGGACTTTTCGTGATTTATCACAAACCCTAGGTGCTGGAGCAGGGTGACTGTGCGAGCAGTGGCCTGCTGTGCCTCCTGTGCTGATTGGCCCCTGATGAGCCAGTCATCCAGGTATGGAAAGACGAAGACTCCCTGGCTTCTGAGGAAGGCCACCACCACTGCTAGGCATTTGGTAAACACTCTGGGAGCGGAAGCTAGGCCAAAGGGAAGCACCTTGTACTGGAAGTGGTTTCCTCCTACCACAAACCTGAGGTATTGTCTGTGGTCTGGGTGTATGAGGATGTGAGTATAAGCATCCTTTAAATCTAAGGAGCATAGCCAGTCTCCCTGGTGAAGGTAAGGCAGTAGGATCCCAAGGGAAAGCATCTTGAACTTTTCCCTCACCAGGAACTTGTTCAGATTCTGCAAGTCCAGAATGGGGCTTAGGCCTCCTTTTCTCTTTGGTATGAGGAAATACCTGGAGTAGAAGCCTTGCCCTTGCAGGTGGTGGTGCACCGGTCCCACCACCTGATCCTTTAGCAGACCTGTCAACTCCTGCAGGAGGAGGTTCCTGTGAAGAGGGGGCCTGAGAGGCTCTCCTGGGAAAAAGGAGATGGGCACCTGGTTGAAATGAAGTAAATAGCCCTGCTGGACTACTTTCAAAACCCAACCGTCTGTAGTAATGGCTGGCCACCTGTGAGTGTACAGGGCCAGCCTTCCTCCTGTGCAGGGCCAAACCACTGGTGGGAGAGCAGCTATGCACTGGGAGTCAAAAAACCCCTCCCGGCTGGGTAGGAGCCAGAGCTGGAGGCTTGGGGGTCTTTGGCTAACGTGGGCCATGTCCCTGTCCCCTAGCCTGCTGCCCCTGTTGGGGAGCTGGGGTGGCCTGCTAAGTGGGGTAGTTTCTGTAAGCTGCACCCTTCCTTGGGGAAAAAGGGCTTTTTCCCTGATGCCTTCTTCTTGTGAGAAGGTGCAGATGTCTTCTTAGACAATCTTGTCCGGGTTAAGTACTCAGACTCGATTTCTGCAGCTTTTTCAGTCAGTCATGGGCTTGCCGAAGAGGTTGTCTCCTCGGCATGGGACATCGACCAACTTGTCCTGAACCCATGGCTCCAGGTCTGACAACATGAGCCAGGCCTGACGGCGTGCACCGATGCCAGCCACGGCTACTTGGGCCGAAGCCTCGAAGCCATCGTAAGCTGCTCGAGACATGAACTTCGAGCACACTCGGATCCCCATGGACAAGGCTTGAAGCGCTGCAAGGGTTCCTTGGATACACCAGCCGAGAACCCGGCAATCTCCTTTGCCAGGTCCCGCAAGTACATTCCCATGTACAGCTGGTAAGTCTGGACACGGCATGACAGCATCGAGCCCTGGTAGCACTTTCTGCCGAGGGCGTCCAGTTTCTGGGCCTCCCAGCCGGGAGGCACCAAGGAGTGCATCTTTTGGCTTTTCAGCCGTTGCATGGCCGATTCCACAACCATGGAGTTGTGCGGCAGCTGCACTTTCTGGAACCCAGGACTCTTGCGGACTTGATAGATGGAATCGACCCGCTTGCTGAGCACTGGCATTGAGGCCGGGGATTCCCACATGCGGAGCATCAGCCATTCCAACATTGGAGGCACCGGTACAGTAAGGGCCTCCTTCGGGGGAGAGTCATACTGGAGGGCATCGAGCTCCTCGACTCGAGGCTCCTCCTCGGTGTCCGCAGGGAATGCCAAAGCCTTGGCCATGTCCCTGACGAAGTCCGAGAACCGAGTGTCCTCCGGAGGGGACCTATTCCGAGGCTCCGAACCCGGAGAGTCCGATGGGATACACCGGGTTCGGTAGGTATCTGGGAAGTCTTCCTCCTCCGTCTCCCATGCTGAGTCCTCCGAGGAGGAGTCGATGGGCTCTGGCCTCGATGGCTTCGAGCCCGATGCTGAGGGCACCGGCGTCGACGACGACCTCGGTCCTGAACAGGAGGTCGAGGGGGACCTTGGCCGAGGATCGACTCGAGAGCTGATCGACTCGAGGATCGGCTCGGCTCGGCTCGGCCTCCAGTGTCGAAGTACCAGTGGTCGGGGAGGATGGACCGGCGAGACCGGTCACCAGCATCCGCTGCTGCTGCTCCATGAAGGCAGCCATGCTGCTCTCCAGGGCCACCAACCTGAGACCGAGCTCAGAAGGCTCCGCAGCTCCCGGCTCGGGTCCCGACGTCGGCTCTCCCGGAGGAGAGTCCAAGAGGACAACAGAAGTTACCTTGTCCAATGTCTCCAGCTCCTTGCGAGGTAGTTTAGCCGGCCGCTCCGACTCCGAGGACCCGGGGTGGCGGTCTGGGCCCCGCGGCCTGGAACCCGAGGGCCCAAGCCGATCAGAGGCGTCCAGCGACGCCGCCCTCATGAGTTTCTTCTTCCTCTGGTGTTCCCTGGAGGGAGACCCACGACGGTGCTTGGGCTCCGATTCCCAAGATGTCGAGGCTTCTGACGAGGTCCGGGCCCGGGCGGATGTGGACTCAGGAAAAATCCTGTCATGCTGATGCTGCCTGCTCTTCAAAGATTTCGAAGACATCTTACCACACGGCCCACAGACCACCGGGTCATGGTCAGGGCCGAGGCATCGGAGGCAGCAGTCGTGTGTGTCGGTGAGAGACATCAACTTCTTACACCGATCACACTTTTTAAACCCGCTGGCAGCCATCAGGGGAAAAAAAGGCCCCTGCAAGGTCAAACGACCGGGCTGCCAGTGAAAAATAAAAAGAGCGTGAACGCTAGTCACGAAGGACAAAAATGAAAAATATGACCGGACTCGATACCGGTGTACCGAGCCAAAGGCGGGAAGGGGAACCGGTGTCGAACTGGGAAGCTAAAAAAAATTAATCAACTTTTCTACTTTTTCCACGGTGAAAACAAGACCACGTCCGTTGGGCTCTGCGGAAAAAAGAAGACTGAGCAAGATGGCACCATTGGGCGGGAAGGGGACCGAGCATGCGCGATGCAATCCCAAAGGCTTTCTTTGAAAGCTGGGGAATTGCTCCGCACGAGGGCTCTGTTGGCGCCCACGTCACCCATATTTGAGGACTGACTTCCTGCTTGTTCCTGGAGATGCCAAGAGTAGCTGTGGCAGTGAAATTGAAGATGGTTATGCAGACTAGAAGCAGTAGTGGCCATGAGGAGGGATCAGAGGAGGCTGCATAGGCTAGGATTCAAAACTGGATTAGAAACTGATTGATTGACAGATGATAGAGGGTGGTGGTAAATGGGATTGACTCGGAAGGAAGTTGAACAGTGGAGTGCTTCAAGGATCTGTACTGGGATTGATTCTGTTCAGTGTCCTTTGTAAGTGACCTTGCCAAAGGTTTAGAAGAAAAATGTTCTCTGTCGATGACACAAAGATTTGCAACGAAGTGGACAACATGAGAAATGATCTACAAAAATTAGAATAATGGTCTAATGTTTGGCAGTTAAGTTTTAATGCAAAGAAGTGCAAATTGATGCACTTGGGTGTAGAATGCAAAAGAGCAGTATGCAGTAGTGGTTGACAGGATGATTACATGGCCCAGGAAAGAGACCTCAGGGTGTTTGTTTTGCAACCTTGAAGTCTTCAAATACTACCTGACAAGACAGTAGCCAGAGTCAGAAGGATGCTAGGCTGCATAGACAGGGATAGAACCAGCTGAAAGGAGGAGGTGATAATGCTCCTGTACAGGTGATTGGTAAGGCCTCCCTTGGAGTACTGTGTTCAGTTTTGGAGGCTGTATCTTACTAAGGATGTAAAAAGACTTGAAGTGGTTTAGAGGAGAGTGATCAAAATGATGTGGGGCTTGTGCCAGAAACTGTATGAGAAGAGTCTTAAAGGCCTAAATTGCGTGTATCTTAGAGCAGGGGTTCTCAACTCCCGTCCTTGGGAAACATCTAGCCAATCAGGTTTTCAGGATAGCCACCTTGAATATGCATGAAAGAGATTTACATGTATTCATTGTATGCAAATTCCTCTCATACATATTCATTGTGGTTATCCTGAAAATCTTACTGGTTAGGTGAGAAACATTGCCTTAGATGAAAGGAGGGATGGGGAGCTGCAATACCACTATTAAATGCTAGAAAAGTATTAATGAGCAAACAAATATTTTCCAAAGATGGGGAAGCTATTAAACTAGAGGACGTTAAATGAAGCTGCGAGGAGGAAAACTTAAAGAAGAAGCATAAAATATTTTTTCACAGAAATGGTGGTGGATGCCTAGAATGCCCTCCTGCTAGAGCTGGTGGGGACAAAAACGGTGACAAAATTCGAAAAGGCATGGGATAAGCAAAGAGGATCCCTTGCTCTGGAAAAGAGGGGAAATGCAGACACAGCTATTGGTGATGCCCTCCTGACTGATGCACTGTGTGGTGCTTTTCTCTAGGATTGTATTTTTGTGTAAGTCTCTGAGCATGTGCAGGGGTTCTCATAAATCCTGACATTCTACTGTCCAATCAAACATTTTTCTGCACAGTGCATCCAGATGTGGGTTTCTGCTCTTTCCTGACACTCTAGTCCACTAAAAACAAAGAGACTGAACATTACCTTTATGCATGGAAGACTCCTGGGCCCAGGGCCTTCGTTGTTGTTGTTGTTAAGTGCCGTTGAGTCGGTGTCGACTCATGATGACCCTCTGGATGGTTGTCCTAAACTGTGTTCAGTTTTCAGTCAGGCATCTCATTGCTGACAGAGTGGCACCCATTGCTGCTGTTATTGTATCTAATCCATCTCATTACTGGCCTTCCTCTTTTGCGTTGTCCTACCTTGTCAAGCATGATGTCTTTCTCTAATGATCTCTCTCTCCGCATGATGTGTCCAAAGTATGAAATTCAAAGTCTTGTTATCTGAGCTTCTAAAGAAAGCTTAGGTTTGATCTCCTCTAGTACTGAATGGTTTGTTCTTCGGGCAGTCCCTGGTATACACCGTATTCATTGCCAGCACCATAATTCAAAGGCATCAATTTTCTTTCTGTCTATCTTTTTCACTGTCCAACTTTTGCATCCATATGACTTTATTGAAAATACCATGGCTTGAATGAGTCAAATCTTTGTATGGAGAGAGACCTCTGCTCTTGAGAATCTTGTCTAAGTCCTTCATAGCCATTCTGCCAAGAGCAATGCGTCATTGGATTTCTTGACTGCTTGTTGTTTCTTTATTGATAGTTGATCCAAGTAGGTTAAAGTTGTCCACTATTTCAATTTCTTCTCCATCAATGATGAACTTATTGATTTTGCCAGTTGTCAGGATCTTTTGTCTTCTTTACGTTAAGATGCAGGCCCATTTTAAGACTATGTTTCTTGATCTTGAGAAGCAAATGTTTCAGATCATCTTCACTTTCAGCCAGTAATGTGGTATCATCAGCATAGTGAAGGTTGTTGATGAGTCTTCCATCAATCTTCACACCTCAGTTGTCTTCATAGAGTCCTGCTTCTCTGATGATTTGTTCTGTATTTAAATTATACAGGTACGGAGAAAGTATGCAATCTTGTCATAAACCTTTGCTGATTTTAAACCATTCTGTTTCTCCTTGTTCCATACAAACTGTTGCTTCTTGATCAATGTAAAGGTTGTACATCAGGTGTTCTGGTATACCCATGCTTCTTAATGTGGCCCAGAGTGTTTCATAGTTTACATAGTCAAAAGCTTTGCTGTAGTCAATAAAACACATATAGATATTCTCTTAGTATTCTTTAGTCTTTTCAAGGATCCATCTCACATCCGTAGTGATGCCTCTTGTTCCTTGCCCTTTTCTGAACCCTGCTTGCACTTCAGGCAGTTCTCGTTCCAGGTATGGTTGTAGTATCTGCTGAATAATCTTGAGTAAAATCTTGCTGGCATGTGGGATCAGAGCAATTGTGCAATAATTTCCATGGTCAGTTGGATCACCTTTCTTTAGTACTGGTATAAACACAGATCTTTTCCAGTCAGTTGTCCATGATGTTGTCTTCCAAATTTCCTGGCAGAGCCTTGTAAGTATGGTAACAGCTGCATCAGATTGCTGTAATACTTCATTTGGAATGCCATCAATGCCTGATGCTTTGTTCTTTGATGAGGCTTTCAATGCTGCTTCGACTTCTTCTTTCATCACCAATGGTTCCAGGTCATAATGTATAGGTTAAAACTGCGGTTGGTCCACTTGAACTTTATGGTATAATGACTCTATATTCTTTCCACCTTTTCTTGATCTCAGCATCATGCAACATCGATCATTGAGCATCTTGTAGCATTCCAATTCAAGGCTGGAATTTTTTCTTTAACTCTCGTAGCTTTAGGAAAGCCGATCTTGTTCTTCCTCTAATAGTTTCTGCTTTTATTTCCTTGCATGCATCATTATAGTACTTTTCCTTGTTTTATCTTGCTGCATGTTGGAAATCTCTCAGTTCTGCGATTGCCTCTTTCTCTTCAGCTTCTCTCTGTTTCTGGGCAATTTTCAGATTTTTTTCAGTCATCCATTTTGGCCATTTTTGCTTTTTCACCTTTTGTAGAGACTTCTCGTTTTCTTCCAACACAACCTTCTTGATGTCATCCCATAACTCTTCTAGAGCTCTGTCATTTGTATCTAAAGCAGCAAATCAATTTTGCAGGCAGTCTTTAAATTCTGGTGGTATATTCTCAAGGTTATATTTTGCTACATTCATGAGTGGCTTGCTCTTTTTCAACTTTAGCTTGAGTTTGCATACCACTCCTTGTGGCCTTGGGTAAGTCACTTAACCCTCCATTGCCTCGGAAGAAAGGCATGGCAATCTACTTCCGGTGACACTGCCAAGAAAACCCAGGAGCTTCTGGGTTGCCAGGAGTCAGGACTGACTCGAAGGCACACATTGTATTGTTTGTAGTGGGTGATCTGTACCAGTTAGTTCTCGGTTTTGTCTTTGTTAATGTTATAGAGCAGGACATGTCTTTTCAGGATTTTATCCGTGATATGGCCAAAGGTCTTTCAATCACAGTAGCTCCTGAAGAGGAACCCAGAGCAAAGGAATTGGAAATCCTCCAATATCCTAAAGCTCCTAAGGAGGCAGACACTCTTCCTATCCATGAAATTCTGCATAGCTTGATGCTCAGAATGTGGGAGACACCTCTGACCACTTCTCCTCACTCTAGGAGACTTGATACTATGTATAGAGTTCCACCATGTCCTGGATTTCAGAAAACTCAGCTGCCACACCATTCAATGGTAGTGGAATCAGCCATGCGTAGGATGAAAAGTGCAAAGAAGCATGCATCCAATCCTCCAGGTCGTGAATGCAGGACTCTGGATGCTTTTGGACGCAGGACTTTTCAAGCTTCCATGCTTTCAGCTAGGATCAGTTCATATATCCTATATATGGGAATGTTCCTCAAAGAAGTCACAGGAGACTTGGAACTTATGAGCCCATTTCTCCCAGATGATAAGAGACAAGATTTTCTTGCTCTAGTTAAGCATGCTCAGGATGTCTCCAAGTTTGTCAATCATGCAGCCTTCGACTGCTTCGAATGCATCAGCAGAACTTCTGCTATTGCCATTGGCGCACAACGGATTGCCTGGTTACAGGCATCAGACTTGGGTACAGGACAAGTTAGGCAACATTCCTTGCACGGGGGAGAATCTCTTCGGCAAGAACTGGCAGGAAAAGGCTAACGAGTTAGATGCTGACAATGCTACCTTAGATAGCTTGTCAAAGTCTACAGCCACTCCAGCCAAAAAGAAGCCTTATAAAAAACCCTCTTTTAGCAAAAAGAGAAAGTTTTATCCTTCCTATACCCAGCAGAGTCAGACTTCAGGTCAGGTTGCCCAAAAGGGACAAACTAGACAGCAAAAGAAACCAAAATGTCTTGAGAGCCCAACCAGCTGTCCAGGTTCAGCCCCCTCAAGGGCTTTGACTCCTTCCTAGAGAGCTTTGCCTTCCTGCCTCTGAGGGGTCCCCAACCCCCCAATATTCCGGGCAAGTTATGCCACTTTGTCAACAGATGGCATCAGATAACAGCAGAAGATTGGACTTTGTTCATTGTAGGAGAGGGGTACAACTTCATTTTCACAGCATACCCCCTCCTACAATGCTAAAGCAATTCAATGCACAAACCTCTGCAGACAATCTGCTAGATCACGAGGTCTTCACACTTCTTGCCCAAGGGGCAATAGAGGAAGTACCCATTCTTCAACAGGGGGCAGGGTTCTACTCCCCCTATTTTCTTATTCCAAAGAAAACAGGGGGACACAGACCCATTCTAGACCTCAGAGAATTGAATAAATATCTGTTTCAAGAGAAATTCAAAATGATTTCTCTAGGAACTCTTCTGCCATACCTTCAAAGCCAGGACTGGCTTTGCTCTCTAGACTTAAAGGATGCATACACTCACATTCTCATCCATCCAGTTCACAGGAAATTTTTATATTTCCTTGTCAGGGGAAGACATTTCCAGTACAGGGTTCTTCCTTTTGGTCTGGCTTCAGCACCAAGGGTATTCACAAAATGCATGGCAGTAGTAGCTGCATTTCTACGAACCCTGGGGATTTTCATCTTCCCTTACTTAGACGACTGGCTCATTCGAGCCTCCACAGTTGCAGAGGCCAGCACTGCACTGTCCCATACAATGCGAATCCTCCAATACTTGGGATTGGTAATAAACTTCCCGAAATCTCAACTAGTTCCTTCCCAATGCCTAGAATTCATAGGAGCCTTTCTGGATGCCAGACAGGCAAAGGCTTTCCTTCCACAAGCCCGGTGTCTTCGCATAATGCAGCTAGCTTCCCAAGCAGCAGGCAAATCCTCCCTCACTGCTCGGGAGCTACTGCAGTTACTGGGACACATGGCATCCACAGTTCATGTAGTCCCATACGCTCGCTTCCACATGTGAGCAGCTCAGTGGACCCTCTCCATACAGTGGACACAGGCCACGGGTCATTTGTCGGACAAAATAACAATCTCTCAACGATTAATGTTGTTCCTCCAATGGTGGCAATTGCTAGAAAATCTGACAGTGGGGTCTCCTTTCCATCAACCCCTCTTTCAGGCCACCCTAACAACAGATGCATCACAGGTGGGGTGGGGAGCACACCTGAATCATCTCTCAGGGCACCTGGACTCCACAGGAGGTTGGTTTACACATAAACCTCCTGGAATTAAGAGAAATTTATTTAGCTCTTCGAGTGTTCCACGCCCTGCTCAGCTACAAGATAGTCCTAGTCCAGACGGACAATCAGGTAGCCATGTTCTATGTGAACAAGCAGGGTGGAACAGGCTCTCTGTCGTTATGCAACGAAGCTTTACGACTATGGGCCCTCGCCAGAGAGCATCAAATTCACCTTCTAATGGTATATCTTCCAGGCATTCAAAACCTTTGGGCAGACAAACTCAGTCGAGTACTGCTACCTCACGAGTGGTCCCTCCACCTGCACCAGGTGGCAAAGATATTTCATCTCTGGGGCACTCCAGACATAGACCTCTTTGCAAGTCCACTGAATGCCAAGCTTCCCCGGTTCTGTTCCAGGATTCCGGCGCACAACTGTCAGGCAAGGGATGCCTTCCTCCTTCACTGGGGTCAGGACTTCCTTTATGCCTTCCCACCCATTCCCTTCATCCCCAAGACACTCTTCAAGCTTCAGAGAGACAGGGGTCGCATGATTCTCGTAGCACCACGATGGCCACGCCAAACGTGGTATCCCCTGCTTCTGCATCTCTCTGAAGCGGCACCTCTGGAGTTAGGGCATGCTCCAGATCTCCTTTCCCAGGAGAACGGGACGCTATGGCACCCGAATCCCCAGTCCCTGCACCTCACGGCCTGGTTGTTGAAGGCTTAGACCTCCAGGATTTCAACCTGTCCCAGCAGGTAAAAGATATCCTTCAGGCTTCTAGGAAACTTTCCACAAGAAGATCTTATGCCTTTAAGTGGAAACGTTTTAATATATGGTGCTCCAAGAGGGGATTAAACCCCCTGGTCATACCCTTAGAATCGATACTAGAGTATCTCCTTCACTTATCGAATTCTGGGTTAAAGACCAATTTGGTAAGAGTCCATCTTAGTGAAATTGCAGCTTCTTATAAGCCTCTAAATGGACAACCAATTTCCTCTCATCCACTCCTATCAAGATTTATGAGAGGCCTTCTATTAACTAAACCTCCCATTTTCAGTAGCGCTCAGAAAAAAAAATTCTTTCTTGCTGGAGTCCTTGAAGCAGCTGACTTCCTCATATGACCTGCACTCTGCTTTTGACCCTCCTCCCTCTCTGGCACTTGTAAGTTCCCTGTCGGGGGAGAGAATTTCAAAGAGAGAAGTCAGGCTGTCTGCATGAAAACTCATACTGGCAGTCACAGTAACATTGGGAGCTAGCAGTCAATCAAAACTGGACCTTGCTTCCATTCTGACATCCCTCCCTTCCCCCTGTGGGTCACCACACTGGTAGACAGTGGCCTATAGTGCTACAGGAAGTATGCCAAAACTGAGCACACAGTTGCTTTGGATCCACAACATGGTGCACAGTTCCTGGTAAGTACTTGTTTAAACAAATAAATGCTCCTGCAATCCCTATGATGTCCTCAGTTCTGGTCAGAGTTCACTTTCTCAGGTCAGTTTCCCAGCACTTGCTCCTCCCATGGCTCTGCCTTAAAGCATAGCTCCCTCCTCCTCATCCAAAAGTTTCCTATCACTGCCCCCCTCCCACCCTGGTTTCACTGCCGATGCAGCCTCTATAGGGGTTCCACTTTCAAAGTCGTAGCAATTCAAGTAGTCCCATATGCCATATGAAGAATGGTATTTCAAGAAGTATTGGAACCCAAGAATTCATTCCGTCTCCAAAAGAGTTCTCATCTTAGACTGTATCAGAAATAATCTATTTGATAGACTCTCCCTGCAAAACTCAATGTGTGTTACCCCTTTCAACCTCCACCAGCACAACTCACTATTACACCAATGCTTCCCCATGGGGCTGGGGAGCGCTCAGTTCTGTTCTCTCCATACCCATTGGTTTTGATCTCAGAATATCTTTTACACAACAGTCAGTTGGAGCTTTGAGCATTGCTTTATAGTCTCAAAACAAGGTACTTCAGGCCGGAAGGTCGGGAGTTCAAATCCCACTAGAGGACAGCAACCTTGGGCCGGAAGGACTGGGGTTTCTAGTCCCACAGGTGCTCCTTGTGGTCTTGGGCAAGCCACTTAACCCTCTATAGCCCATGTTTCCTGTAAAATAGTTATCTCCAAGTTATAATGCCCTGTTCAATGTAATTTCAGTTTGTTCAATGTAAACCGCACTGATGCAGAATAGTGCGGTATATAAGAGAATGTAAATAAATAAATAAATTCACTCACTGGTTGCACAATGTTATGCTTCAACTTCGCACTATCAGGTTGTTATATTCTGTATAAACAAGTAGGGTAGCTCAGGATCCCTGTATCTCTTCAAGGAGGCTCTTCATGTAAGAATATTGGCAATGACCTGTACAGTCTAAACAATTTACCTTCCAGGGGACCACAACCACCTTGCAGATTCACTAAGCAGACAGTTAGAACCCCATGAGTGATCCCTCGACATCCTGGTTGCAGATTACCTCTTCAGGATATGGATTTTTCCAGTGCTGGATTTCTTTGCCTCTGCAGAGCATGCCAAATTTTTCCTATTTCTGTTCCCTTTTAGGATGCATCTGTAATATCCTAGGACATAGGTTAATGTATACCTTCTCTTCTCCGGGAAGAAGCAGGAAGTCAGTCCTCACATATGGGTGAAGTCACCACCAATGGAGCCCTCATGAAAGCATCCTCCCATCTTTCAAAGAAAGCCTTTGGGAGATGCTATCCCGCATGCATGTTCCCCTTCCCGCCCAAGTGTGCCATCTTGCTCAGTCAGATAATATAGCTAAAGATGGCAAAATAAAAGATGGTAAAGGAGCAACTCCAAGGGGAGGAAGGAGGGTTGTGAGGACTGATTCCTCTGTCCCTGGAGAACACCTGTTACAAGTGAGTAACTACGCTTTTTCCAGGAACAAGCAGGAAGTCAGTCCTCACTTATGTGACTCTTATTTTGCCATCTTGAGCTATGTCATCTGACTGAGCAAGATGGCACCCTTGGGCGGGGACCACACATGCATGGTAGCATCTCCCAAAGGCTTTCTTTGAAAGCTGGGGGGATGCTTCTGCGAAGACTCTGTCGGTGCCGATGTCACCCACATGTGAGGACTGATTCCGGGGAACACCTGTTATAGGTGAATAACTATGCTTTCTCCAGGACCAAGCAGGAAGTCAGTCCTCACATATGGGTGACGTCGGCGCCGACGGAGCCCTCGCGGAGCAATTTTCCCCAGCTTTCAAAGAAAGCCTTTGGGAATTGCAGCGCGCATGCGCGGTCCTCTTCCCGCCCAAGGGTGCCATCTTGCTCAGTCTTCTTTTTCCGCGGAGCCCTACAGACGGTGTCTGTGAATCCCCGCCGAAAAGAACATTTTATCTCATTAGTTCTCTTTTTTCTTCGGTTCGACGCCGGTTTCTTTCCCGCCCGGACTCGCGACGCCGGTTGCGAGTCCGTTCTTTATTTTTCAGTTTTTTGTCCTTCGTGACAGATTTCGCGCCTTTTTACTTTTTCACTGGCAGCCCGGTCTTTCGACCTCGCAGGGGCCCTTTTTCCCCCGATGGCTGCCAGCGGCTTTAAAAAGTGTGACCTCTGTAAGAAACTCATGTCTCTTACAGACACGCACGACTTCTGCCTCGGACCCGATCATGACCAGATGATCTGTGGTCCGTGTGGCAAAATGTCCTCTAAAGCGTTGAGGAGTCGGCAGCATCAGCGGGAACGTATCTTCTCTGACTCCGGCCGGGCTCGGACCTCGTCAGAGGCTTCGACGTCTCGGGACTCTGGTCCTGAGCATCGTCGGAGTTCCTCTGAAAGGGGGTCTCCTACCCGGGAACATCATCGGAAGAAGAAACCCGCGAGGGCGGGATCGGTGGACGCTCCTGGTTCCTCGAGGGCCAGGTCGCATAGCCCCGATTCCCGTCCCGGGTCCTCGGAGGTGGAGAGGCCTTCAAAACATCCTCGACTCGAGATGGACTTGCCCGCTCACGTGAGTACTGTTGTCCTCGTTGACTCGCCTCCGAAGGAGCCGCCGTCGGGGCCCGAGTCGGGGGCTGCTGGGTCTCCTGAGCTCGGACTTAGGTTGACGGCCTTGGAGAGCAGTCTGACTGCCTTCATGGACCAGCAGCGGGTATTGATCGCTGGCCTCGCCGGTGCTTCTGCCCTGACCGCCGGGAGGTTGACCTCCAAGTCGACCCTGGAGACCGAGCCGATCCTCGAGTCCATGAGGGCTCGAGTCGATCCTCGGTCGCGGTCTCCTTCGGCCTCCCGTTCGGGACCGAGGTCGTCGATGCCGACTCCCTCGGCGTCGGGGCAGACGGCATTGATGCCCGCCCGACCGGAGCCGCTCGACTCCTCCTCCGAGGAATCGGCCTGGGAATCCGAGGATGAAGAGTCACCTGGTTTCTTTCGGACTCGGTGTGTCCCATCGGACTCCCCCGAGTCCGAACCTCGGAGACGGTCCCCCCCCAGAGGATACCCGGTTCTCGGACTTCATGCGGGATATGGCCAAAGCCTTGGCCTTCCCCGCGGATCCCGAGGAGGAGCCTCGAGTCGAGGAACTCGATGCCCTCCAATATGACTCTCCCCCGAAGGAGGCCTTTATTGTACCGGTTCCTCCGATGCTGGAACGACTTCTCTTCCGCATGTGGGAGAGCCCGGCGGCGTCGCCGGTGTTAAGCAAGCGGGTCGATTCCATTTATCGAGTCCGCAAGAGCCCCGGGTTCCAAAAGGCACAACTGCCGCACCATTCCATGGTGGTGGAATCGGCCATGCATAGACTTAAGAGTCAAAAAAATGCACTCCTCGGTGCCCCCCGGTAGGGAGGCCCGAAGCCTGGATGCCCTCGGTAGGAAGTGTTTCCAGGGCTCTATGCTTGCTTGTCGAGTCCAGACCTACCAGCTCTACATGGGCATGTATCTCCGGGACATGGCTAAATAAATTGCCGGGATCTCTGGTGGTCTCTCTGACGAACCTTTGCAGAGGTTCCAAACCTTGTCAACTGGTATTCGAGAGTGCTCAAAGTTTATCTCTCGAGCAGCCTACGATGGTTTTGAGGCATCGGCTCGAGTAGCCGCAGTCGACATCGGTGGACGCCACCAGGCTTGGCTTCAGACGTCCGACCTCTAGCCATGGGTGCAGGACAAGTTGGTCGATGTCCCCTGCAGAGGTGATAACCTCTTTGGCAAGCCCATGGATGAGAAGGCTGCACAGATCGAGACCGAGACTCTCACCAGGACTCGTCTCTCCAGGAAGACCTCTGCCCCTTCTCAAAAGAAGAAGGGCTCGGGGAAAAAGCCCTTTTACCCGAGGAAGGCGGCTGCCTATAAATACTACCCTCAGTATCAGGCCTCACCAGCTCCCCCTCAGGGTAAGCAGGCCAAGGGACGGGGTAATGGGTCCCGTAGGCAGCAAGCCCCAAGCCTGCACCACCGGCCCCTGCTCAGCAGGGTGGGGGGTTTTGACTTCATCAGCATAGCCTCTCCCCCTCAGCTGGTTTCTCTCAACACAGGAGGCCGGCTGGTCCACTTTGCCCAAAGATGGTCCAACATCACCACGGATACCTGGGTACTTCACATAGTTCGAAAGGGCTATCTTCTTCACTTTCACCAGGTACCTCCCTCCTATTTTCCAGGGGAGCCTCTGAGACTCCCTCTGCACAGGGACTTACTCCTTCAGGAGTTAGCGAGTCTCCTTCAGGAACAAGCTGTGGAACCGGTGCCCCACCACCTGAAAGGTCAGGGGTTTTACTCCAGGTACTTTCTGATACCAAAAAGAACAGGAGGCCTCAGACCTATCCTGGACTTGCGAAACCTCAACAAGTTCCTTGCAAAGGAAAAGTTCAAGATGCTTACCCTTGGAATCCTGCTGCCCTACCTCCAGCAGGGAGACTGGCTATGCTCCTTGGATCTAAAGCAGGGGTCTCAAACTCAAATTGCTTTGAGGGCCAAATGAGGACTTGTAGAGTAACCCGGGGGCCGCACAAGACGCGGGGCCTCATTTGCATAAGGGGCCTCATTTGCATAAATATTTGCATAATGTTACCATACACTAACTTTTAGTAAACATGCCTCTTTAATGAGTATGGATAAAGAAAGACTAAAAGATTTAGAAACAAGAAGACAATAATTAAACTGTGAACCCCAAAAGCCAAACTTGGAATGTACAACAACACTGTAGAAATAAAACTATAAATTAATTTCCTCTTGTACTAAACAAAGCGCAAACATTAATGATGCACATTTCCCAGAGCTGACATATTCCAGTTAATAAATTCAAAATAAAGAGATTTTTCTACCTTTTGTGCATTTTTTTCAGTTGCAATTGTTCCAGCCACTTTCTTCTGGTTTCTTCATGTCTTCTGCTAACTCTCCATCGTCTGCTGTCCATTTGCCCTTTCTTCTCTCCTAGTTTTTTTCCATTCTCTCTCTACATCTGCTTTAACATACTAATCTTTCTCCTTTTTCTCTTTCCTCATTCCTATTTCATCCACTCAAATTTTACCCCTCCATCCTCAATCCCCACTTACTCTCCCAATACCTGGCCAATTGTAGATTTGTCTTCTCTCCCAGACAAATATTTTTCCCCTCTCCATTTCACTTTCCCAGCTCCATCCCATTCTAATCCTCCCCCAACATCAGCTCCCTTCTAGTTCCAGCCCCACCCAGCATCCGCTCCCTTCTAGTCCCCCCATTAGTCCATTTCCAGTCCTATCCTAGCCTCACCATCAGCCCATTTCCAATCCTAGCCCCCCATCAGCCCATTTCCAATCCTAGCTCCCTCCCCTCACAGCCCATTTCCATTCCAAGCCCCCCTCCCCATCAGCCATTTGCAGTTCAAGCCCCCCTTCCACTCAGCCCATTTCCAGTCCTAGCAACCCCCCCCCAGCCCATTACCAGTCCTAGACCCCCCATAGCCCATTACCAGTCCTAACCTCCCCATAGCGCACTTCCAGTTTTACCCCCATCACCCCATTTTCAGTCTTACCCCCCCCCCCATAGCCCATTACCAGTCATAACCCCCTGCCAATAGCCCACTTCCAGCCCTGACCCCCATTACCCCATTTCAGTCAGCCCTTCCATAGCTCATTACCAGTCCTAACTCCCCCCATCAGCCCACCTCCAGTCCTTCCTAACCCCCACCTGCCCATTTCCAGTCCTAGCCCCCACCATAGCCCATTACCAGTCATAACCCCCCTGCCAATAGCCCATCTCCAGTCATAACCCCCCCCCCCTCCCAATAGCCCAACTCCAGTAATAACCCCCCCATGCCAATAGCCCATTTCCATTCATACCCCCCCCCTGCCAATTCCCCATTTACCTTCACAACCCCCCCCCCCCCCAGGTAAATTTAAAAAAAACCTGGCTTCTGCTGCTCAAGCAGCAAAATCAGCTGTCCTGCGGCCCCTTCCCCTGTGCCCGGAGATCCGAGTCTGCTCTATCAGCGGCGTGCTTTTCAAGCCGCGAGGAGAGTATTCCCCTCTCGCGCGGCTTGAAACCGCGCGAGAGGGGAATACTCTCTTCGCGGCTTGAAAAGCACGCCGCTGATAGAGCAGACTCGGATCTCCGGGCACAGGGGAAGGGGCCGCAGGACAGCTGATTTTGCTGCTTGAGCAGCAGAAGTCAGTTTTTTAAAAAAATTTGACAATTGATTCTGCCGCTGCCACGGCGGCAACGGCAGAAGCCAGGGTTTTGGGGTTTTTTTGTTTTCCTCCGCGGGCCGCACAAAGTTGTCTCGCGGGCCGCGTGTTTGAGACCCCTGATCTAAAGGATGCGTATACTCATATCCTTATTCATCCAGACCACAGACAATATCTCAGGTTTGTGGTGGGGGGAAATCATTACCAGTACAGAGTACTGCCCTTTGGCCTGTCCTCCGCCCCCAGGGTGTTTACCAAATGCCTGGCAGTGGTGGCGGCCTATCTAAGACTTCAAGGCCTTTTTGTGTTTCCCTACCTGGACGACTGGCTCATCAGAGCCCAGTCTTCCCACGAAACCATTCAAGCCACTCATCGCACTGTAACTCTACTCCAGCACTTGGGATTTGTCATAAACTTCACAAAGTCCACTTTGCTCCCCTCTCAAGATCTCGAATTCATCGGCGCCAGGTTGGACACTCTTCAGGCGCGGGCCTTCCTGCCTCTGGACAGGGCCCAAAGGCTCATGGATCTCGCCAGCCACTTTCACAACAATTCCCTGGTCTCGGCCAGGCAATTTCTGAGACTGCTCGGCCATATGGCTTCCACGGTCCATGTGACCCCCAATGCCCGCCTGAACATGCGACCTGCTCAATGGTGCCTTCGCACACAATGGCATCAGGCCACTGGGAGCCTAGCGGACTCCGTACAGATCTCCGACCGGCTGGTCTCTTCTCTGCAATGGTGGCTTCATCTACCCAACCTAGTTCTAGGAGTGACTTTTCAGCCCCCTCCACATTCTCAGGTCCTGACGACCGATGCTTCTCTCCTGGGTTGGGGAGCACACTGCCAAGGGACATGTACTCAGGGTCTCTGGACTCCTTGGGAATCTGCTCAACAGATAAACTTCCTGGAGCTCAGAGCCATCCGCCTAGCGCTCAAAGCATTCTCTCACCTGATTTCCCATCAGTCGGTGCTGATACAGACAGACAATCAGGTTGCAATGTTCTATGTGAACAAGCAAGGTGGGACAGGCTCCTTCCTTCTCTGTCAGGAGGCACAAAAACTATGCTCTTGGGCTGTCCACCACGGAATTATCCTCAAAGCTGTCTATCTCCCAGGTCAAAAAAATTACCTGGCCGACAAGCTGAGCAGGATCCTCCAGCCGCACGAGTGGAGGCTGGATCCGATGGTGGTTCAGCGGATCTTTCTCAAGTGGGGCCTCCCCACCATGGATCTGTTTGCCAGTCCTCTGAACAGGCAACTTCCCAGATTCTGCTCTCGACAACCGCATCCTCTCAGAGTAGCGGCGGATGCTTTTCTGATTCCATGGTCCACAGGCCTCTTATATGCCTTTCCTCCCATGCCGCTGGTGTCTCAGACACTCTTCAAGGTTCTCAGAGACAAAGCCTTGATGATCCTAGTGGCTCCCCGGTGGCCGAGACAACCTTGGTTCCCGCTTCTAATGCAGCTGGCGGTGGACACCCCTCTTCCTCTGGGGTTTCAGCCCGACCTCCTGTCACAGGATCAGGGGACTCTCCTGCACCCCAACCTCCGGTCCCTTCATCTGATGGCCTGGCTGCTGAAAGGGTAGTCCTTGCTCCCCTCTGCCTACCTCCAGAGGTGGAGGAGGTCGTCTTGGCCTCCAGGCAGCCCTCCACCCGGAAGTCCTACGCTCTTAAGTGGCGTCGGTTCTCCGCCTGGTGTGCTCAGCAGTCTCGAGATCCCTTCTCCTGTTCAGCATCAGTGGTCTTGCAGTATTTGCTTTCCCTCTCCAATCTTGGACTTAAGTCCAACTCAGTCAAGGTCCACCTCAGTGCTCTTTCTGCGCATCACATGCCGGTGGATGGCAGACCTCTTTCTAGCCACCCTCTGGTGGCTCATTTTCTCAGAGGCCTCCTTCTCCTTAAACCACCTTTGCGCCCCCCAGCCCCGGACTGGGATCTCAATGTGGTTTTACAGCGGATTACCTGTCCGCCTTTCGAACCTATGGCTACCTGTCCTCTTCGTTTTCTTTCTTGGAAAACCTTGTTCTTGGTAGCCCTAACTTCTGCTAGATGCGTTAGTGAACTGCAGGCCCTGGTGTCTGATCCTCTGTACACTAGGTTCTACAAGAACCGGGTAGTCCTACGGACTCACCCTAAGTTTCTTCCCAAAGTGGTTTCCCCTTTTCACATCAACCAGGAGGTGGTGCTTCCGACCTACTTTCCCAGGCCACAATCCAGCCGAGATGAAATGGTCCTGCATACCCTGGATTGTAGAAGGGCGTTAACCTTCTACCTTGACCGTACGCGGGAGCACAGAAGGGCTGTTCAGCTCTTCGTCTCTTATGACCCCAATAAGTTGGGGCTCCCTGTCTCCATGCGTACCTTGTCCATCTGGATTGCTGACTGTATCGCTTGGGCTTACGAGGCAGCCGGCCTCTCGTTGGAAAGTCGAGTCATGGCCCATCGTGTCCGGGCGAAGGCTACGTCAGTGGCTTACCTCCGCTCTGTTCCATTGGCAGACATCTGCCGGGCCGCTACTTGGTCTTCAAGCCAGACTTTTGCGGCCCATTACTGCCTGGAGAGGGAGTCCCGCAGGGACAGTGCTTTCGGACAGGCAGTCCTCCGTAACCTCTTCGAGGTATAGGCAACTCCTACCCTCCATCCTGGATGTTGGGCTACCGGTTGGAGACGTATTCAGAGAAGATTCCTTCCTTCTGGGCTGCTGAGCTTGAGGGAGCTCATTTTTGCGCTTAGGGTCTTCGGTAGCCTTAAGCGTGGGAGTCCCATATGTGAGGACTGACTTCCTGCTTGGTCCTGGAGAAAGCGTAGTTACTCACCTGTAACAGGTGTTCTCCAGGAGCAGCAGGAATCAGTCCTCACAACCCTCCCTCCTCCCCTTGGAGTTGCAGTTCTATGCTTTCGGTTTTTTTTTTTTTGCTAATTCTTTGCTGTCTTTTAGCTATGTCATCTGACTGAGCAAGATGGCACCCTTGGGCGGGAAGAGGACCGCGCATGCGCGCTACAATTCCCAAAGGCTTTCTTTGAAAGCTGGGGAAAATTGCTCCGCGAGGGCTCCGTCGGCGCCGACGTCACCCACATGTGAGGACTGATTCCTGCTGCTCCTGGAGAACACCTGTTACAGGTGAGTAACTACGCTATCCTTTCTGCTCATCTCCAGAGTGCTCCAAAATATTCTTCAGGATCAAGTGACAGTAATATTCATAACTCCAAAATGGCCCAAACAGCTCTGGTTTTTGCTCTTTCTCTCATTACTGAAAGACATTGAGCTACCACTCGGCACTCGCCCTTCTCTACTGACTCAACAGAAAGATCACCTGCTCCTCCTCAACCTGTGGAGTCTCTCCTTAACATCTTGGCTGTTGAAAGCCTACTAGTGTCTGACCTCCCAGTTTCCAATGACATTTATCAGATAATCTTGACATCTAAAAAGGACTAAACTATAAAGTCCTATGCTTTCAAATGAAAACATTTTTCTCACTGGTGTATCAATCATCAGCTAAAATATTTCTCCTGCCTTCCAGACAATGTTCTCTTCTACCTCATGTATCTGTGAGATAGTGGAATACCAATTTCATCAGTGCTCTTGCACCTTGTCACAAGTTGAGGAAGGAGTGGCCTAGTGGTTGGGGCAAGTTACCTCAGGCCAGGTCAGGGGTTCAAATCCCACTAGAGGACAACAACCTTGGGCCAGAAGGACTGGGGTTTCTAGTCCCACAGTTGCCCCTTGTGGTCTTGGGCAAGCCACTTAACCCTCCATTGCCCCATGTTCCCTGTAAAATAGTTATCTCCAAGTTGTAATGCCCTGTTCAATGTAATTCCAATTTGTTCAATCTAAACCACCTTGATATCATGAAAGGCAGTACATAAGAAATGTTAAATAAATAAATTGCAGCCTATCATGTCAAGATTAATGGCAAACCTTTCTCTCAACATCCCTGGATAGCTAAGTTCATGTCTGGCCTAGCAAATGTACAGCCATCATTCCAGAAGCCAATCCCAGCCTGGGACTCAATATTGTCCTAGCTGTACTAATGAAACTGCACTTTGAATCCTTGGCTCAAGCATCCCTCAAACATCTTTCATAGAAAGCCATCTTTCTTATAGCCATCATATTAGCATGTCTGATCAGTGAGCTTCAAGCACTAGTGCACTACCCACTGTATACATGGATCCTGGCAACTAAGGTTGTTCTTCGTACCCATCCCAAATTCCTGCCCAAGGTGTTTTTTGCCTTTCATTTGAACCAATCTATTGCCCTATCTATTTCTTCCCCAAGAGGCAGAGACTAGTCTGCATTCTCTGGGAACAAGCAGAAAGTCAGTCCTCACATATGGGTGACACTGGTGCTGACAGAGCCCACGCAGAAGCTTCTCCCCAGCTTTTAAAGAAAGCCTTTGGGAGATGCACCACGCATGCATTGTCCCCTTCCCACCAAAGGTGCCATCTTTTTTAAATGGAGCCCATTGGACATCTGTCTGCTTCCCTGGAAAAAGTGTTAATTTTCTCTTAAATTTCTTTTTTCCAATTGCGTACCAGTTCCCTGTCCTGCACCCAAGCCTGCCTGCCTCGGTGTCACGTCTTTGGTCCCTTTGTTTTCGTTATTTTGAGTCTTCTCGACCGGCGCGGTTCACACCCTTTATTTCTCTGGCTGGGCCTAAGGTCTTTGACCTTGCTGAGGCCCTTTTTCCCATGGCCTCCACCAGTAGTTTTAAGCATTGTGATTGGTGCATTTGTACCTTGTTCTTCACCGATCCCCATGATTACTGCTTCCATTGCTTTGGGCCAGATCACAATCTCTTGGACTGTGGTCTCTGTAAGAAGATGTCCTCCAAGCCCATCAAGAGTCGTCATCAGCAGCAGGAAGATTATTTTCAGAGGTCTGATTCTGCCCCGGAGTCGCCAGTGACACCGTACTCCAAGGCCCCCTCCGAAACCTCAGGGTGATCTCAACGCCTCGTGACCCTGAGGCCGCAGGTCCTCTGACAGAGCACCCCGGAGGTGGAACTTAAGAAGAAGAAACCCTCGAGGGCTGCCTTAGCGGATGGGTCGGGGAAGGTGAGTAAGTCCCACTCCCAGCCCCGTAGCCCACGCCATGAGTCTGAGGGGATGGAGCAGGAGCGGCTGACCAAGGTGGCCCGAAAGGAATTTTCGGCCTCCAGCAATTGGCCTCAGACCCCCAAGGCCACCCTAGTCAGGGACTCTGTCTTGTCTGAGCCGGGGCTGGGCCTGAAATCCTCCAAGGCTGTGGAGCCATCTGGACTGGAGACCAGAATGGTAGCCTTGGAACACAACTTGTCTGCCTTCATGACCCAGCAGCAGGCTCTGATGTCTGGTTTCTCCGGTTCATTGTCCCCAACCACTGGGCCCTTGACCTCAAGGACCTCCCCGGTGGTCGAGCTAGTCCTCGAGCACTACCAGCCTTGGGATGTTCACCGGCCTTGGTCCCAGTCCTCGGGGCCAAGATCCTCCCCGATGAATGCATGTGTTTCTGACTGCAGGACCTTCAAGTGACATGGGCCCTCATGCCCGGGACCCGACCTGGGGCTCAGACCACCCCTGGCACCTCCACCGACTATGAGTCGGATAGGGAGACCGAGAACAAGGAGTCCCCGGACACCCGATGCCACTGTGATGTGCCTTCGGATCCTTTTCCCACTGAGACCCGGTGCCGGTCCCCATCCGAGAATATGGCCTTCCTCGACTTTGTGCAGGATAAAGCAAAGGCACTGGCATTCAACACTGAGTCAGAGGAGGATCCTCACATGGAGGAACTCAAGATCCTTCAATACGAGGCCCCTCCAAAGGAGGCACTCATGGTGCCAGTCCCTCAAATCCTGGAACGCTTACTCCTCTGCATGTGGGAGACACCCGCATCTGTACCCATTGTGAACCAATGGTTGGACTCAATGTACCAAGTCCACCGGAGCCCTGTGTTCCAGAATGCATAGCTGCCACATAATTCTATGGTGGTGGAGTTAGCCATGTGTTCGCTCAAGAGCCAAAAGATGCACTCCTCAGTGTCCCCGGGGAGGGAGGCCCGCGCTATGGATGCCATAGGCAGAAAGTGCTACCAGGGCTCGATGCTCATCGGCCGGGTCCAGGAATACCAGCTGCACGTAGGCATGTACCTGAGAGTCCTGGTGAAGGAGCACGCCAGGTTCTTGGCTGGTCTCTCCTAGGAACCCCTCCAGTGGTTCCAGACCCTGACCTCGGGTGTCAGAGTGCTCCAAGTTTATGACTCGGGCAGCCTATGACTGCTTCAATTCGGTGGCTAGAGTAGCAGCAGTGGGCATCAGTGCCTGGTGCCAGGCCTGGCTACAGTCTTCTGACCTGGAGCAATGGGTTCAGGACAAATTGGTCGATGTCCCTTGCCAGGGAGAGAATCTCTTCGGCAAAACCATGACCAATAAGGCTGCAGAGTTGGAGACTGAGTTCCTGACGAGGACCAGGCTCTCCAAGAAGATTGCTACCCTTCCCCGATGGAAGCTCCCGGTTAAAAAGCCCCCTTACTCAAGGAAAGGCAAGACTTACAGAAACTATCCTCATTATCAGGCCTTCCCAGCTCCCCAATAGGGTCAGCACGCCAGGGAACAAGGGCACTGAACAATACAATGAACACATCAACCAATCAAAGAGAGAATTCCACACAAACCTGATAAATTCTTCCATCAACAAACCCAGAGAACTTTTCGAAATAGTAAAAACCCTGACAAAAGAGCAAGCAGCAGAAAGAGAAATACAAGTGGATCCACAGATATTCGCCGACCACATCAAAGACAAATTTCACTCCACAGAGCGCACAACACCCAGTAGAACCAACAGACGAACGTCCACCCCAAAACCTGGGGCACATTCCACTCACCCTCAAAAGAGCAGATATCAGACATCATCTCCACAATCAACACAAGCACTGCTCCTACAGACCCTTGCCAGTGTCATGGGTCAAGCCACCAAAGCAAGCCTCATACCAAACATTCATAAAATGGTACACAACTCACTCACACTCAAGGACTCATGCCACAGCAATTAAAGCTTGCCTCATAAGACCATCACAAAGAAAACTTCTCTCGACAAAAGGACCCCAGAAGCATACCGACCAATCTCCAGCATACCCTTCCTCTCATAAATAATCGAAAAGACGTTTCAACTACAACTTCAGGAAAACATTGAAGAACACGGAACTCTCGACGACAACAAACACGGATTTCGTCCCAACCATGGAGTCGAAACTCTCCTGATCTACCTCTTCGACAGCATAATAAGAATAATTGACGACATCAGGAATGGAATTATAATGATCTTCATCGACATCTCCTCAGCGTTCGACACAGTTGATCACAATATACTCCTGGAGAGACTGAAGAACACTGGTATACACGGTACCACTCTAAAATGGTTACACTCGTACCTAACAGACAGACAGCTACAGGTCAAGGTGGACAGGACACCTCCCGGCCCATAAACGTCCAACAAGGAGTACCACAAGGATCCGCACTCTCAGCACTCCTTTTTAACATCTACATCCAACCAATATGCAACATTATGAAAGAGAACAACATCCAATACACATATACGCAGACATATAATGGATACTCCCCGATATCAATCGAAACCCGGACTTCTCTAAGATAGCAGACTGCCTTACCCAAATGGCGAAGTGGTGCCAAAACAACAATCTAGCTATAACTACAACAAGACTGAAGCTTTAATCATCACTCGAAACCAAAGCTTCACCACACCCACCAAACATAAAGATACAAGCACCACGATACCGATAAGATCGGAGGTGAGATACCTTGGGGTTACTCTGGACAGTAAACTCAACCTCCAAACCACACATAGACAAAACAATCCAAAAGCATATTACATGATGCGATTCATCATGAGACTGAAACCTCTCATCGATCCTGAACACTTCCGTACTGTCTGTCAAGCACTGATAAACCCAATTCTGGACGTCTGCAATCCGTTATACCTCGTTCTACCAAAACAATCTCTCATTCCACTTCAGCTGGCACAAAACACTGCAGCTCGAATCATATCCGGAGCCGCAAGGCAGGAGCACATCACACTACACTAAAGGACTTACACTGGCTCCCAATCATTGCTCGCATCAGATACAGACTATCATAAACCTATTTAAGATAAAGAACACACATCAGCCAACAGCCTCCACCTGCTCATACAACCGGAAACCAGCGCACGTCCCAGAAGAAGTCAAACACCGCAACCGAGTCAGCACCCAAATGAGTACAAGCACACACGCAAGGACACAACAGACAGAGCTCTCTCCATGCTGCTCCAACAATATGGAACAATCTACCGGACGATCTAAGGGCAACTCCAGACCTCAAAGACTTCAGAAAACACTGAAAACCATGCTGTTCATAGAGCACTATGGTCACATCACATAACCTAAGAGAATGGCTAAACACACTCCAATCCTCCCAACAACTGAATATATATAAAATATGATTCTAGCACCACTGTAAAATAGCCCACCCTGTATATAGCTCAAAACAAAATCAAGCACCCAACACATCCCTCACACAACTAAGTTTTATCCTCACTGCATGTACAACACACACACTTTACCTGATTGCTTGCTGTGATACCACCTTGATTATTAAGATAAGGCGGTTTAGAAATACTGTTAAATAAATAAAATAAATAAATAAATGGCCCTCATAAGTTCAAGACTCCCAAAACCCAGGCACCGGCTTAGTCTCTTCCCCCTTAAGGAGGCCCACCCAAGCAGTCCACAAGGGGACATCTATTCTCATTTGCCCACAGATGGCCATCCATCACCACTGACGCCTGGGCACTGAAGGTGGTCAGGGAGGGTTACCACCTCCACTTGCTGCAGACACCCCCACCATTCTTCCTAGGAGAGCCCTCCAGGACTCCTCTCCATCAGACCTTGCTACTGCAGGAACTCACAGGTCTTCTACAGGACAGGACAGTGGAACCAGTGCCTCCACATCTTTGGGGCAAAGGGTTTTTCTCCTGGTACTTCCTTGTACCCAGAAGAACGTGGGGCCTACGGCCCATCCTAGACCTGCGGGACTTAAACAGATTCCTGGTGAAGGGAAAGTTCAAGATGCTCTCCCTTGGAACACTGCTGCCATACCTCCAGCAGGGAGACTGGCTATGCTGCTTGGACTTAAAGGATGCGTACACTCACATCCTCATCCATCCCAAATACAGGCAGTACTTCAGGTTCATGGTGGAGGGCAGCCACTACCAGTACACCCTTCAGCCTAGCTTCCACCCCCAGAGTCTTCACCAAGTACCTAGCGGAGGTCGCGGCCCACCTCCGCCTCCAAAGGGGCCTTTGTCTTCCCCTACCTAGATGACTGGTTCATAAGAGGGGGCTTGGCCACAGAGGTGCAGCAGGCCATGGCCTGCACCATCCATGTCCAGTATCTGGGGTTTGTCATAAACCACCCCGAATCCCATCTCCTCCCAATACATGGTCTGGAGTTCAAATTTCCAAACAAATTTCAGTTTGTTCAATGTAAACCGCACTGATGCAGAATAGCGCGGTATATAAGAGAATGTAAATAAATAAATAGGGGCATGGCTGGACACAGTTCAGGCCAGAGCCTTCCTGCCTCTGGACAAAGCCAACCACTTCAGGGTGTTGGCCGCAGGCATACATCAACTACGTTCTGTGTTCTGTGTCTGCTCACCTTCTGCTCTTACTGCTGGGCCACATGGCATCCACGGTCCATATTACCCCAGACACCCGCCTTCACATGAGGGCAGCCCAGTGCTACCTCTGCTCCCAGTGGACACAGGCATGGGCCGGCTGCGAGACAGGGTGATGGTGACCTGCAGGATGGCGGACTCCCTTGGCTGACCTTCAGGCCAGGATACCCTTTCAGGCCCCTGCCCCCAGAGAGTCCTCACCATAGACACCTCCCTTCTGGGCTGGGGGGCTTATTGCAAGGACCTCTGCACTCAGGGCAGTTGGTCACAGGCAGAGAGCCAATACCAGATCAACTTCCTAGAGGTTTGGACCACATCCCTGTTTCTCCGAGCCTTTCACCACCATCTACAGCACCAATCAGTGTTGATCCAAATGGGCAACCAGGTCGCCATGTTCTATGTCAAAAAGCAGGGGGAGGCAGTAGCCCTCTGCTTGTATGCAAACCATAATGGGATGCTTCTACAGGCAGTATATCTGCCGGGCCAGTTCATTGCCCCAGCAAAGAGGATCAGCAGGGTCCTCCAGCTGCACGAGTGGCAGCTGAACCCCAGAGTGGCTCTTCCAGCTGTGGGGAACTCCACAGATGGACCTCTTCACCAGCCCGGCCAACTCTCAGCTTTTGCTCCCATCAACCACACCCATCCCAGGTGGCAGCGGATGCCTTCCTTATCTCAGGGATGGAGGGCCTTCTTTATGCCTTCCAGCCCACACTGCTGACAGCTAAGACTCTCCAAGGCTCAGCAGGACAGGGCGTCACTGATATTGGTGGGTTCCCAGTGGCCCAGGCAACCGTGATTCCCACTGCTCTTTCACATGTCCATAGCGCCCCTGGTCCCCCTGGGGAGCGACCCGCGACTACTGTCGCAGGAGGAAGGTTCCCTCCTACACCCCAATCTGGAGTCTCTGGTGCTAACAGCCTGGCTGCTGAAAGGGTAGCCTTGGCCCCTTTCAGCCTTTCAAGGAAGGTCCTCCTGGCCTCCCCCAAGACCTCCACGAGATGGACTTATGCCATCAAATGGCGCAGATTCTCTGGTGCGCGGAGCAATGGGTTAACCCATTCTCGTGCTCTGTGCAGTTTGTGCTGCAATATTTGCTTCACCTGTCCCAGCCAGGACTGAAGTCCAACTTGGTCAGGATCCACTTGAGTGTTCTTTTGGCATTCCACCACCTTATTGAGGGCAAGCCTCTCTCTGTCCATTCCCTCGTAACCCACTTCCTGTGGGACCTCCTGTTTTCCAAACCCCCGTCTGTCCACCAGTTGCAGAGTGGGACCTCAATGTGGTGCTCTCACAGCTCACTGGCCCACCGTTTGAGCTCCTGGCTACCTGCCACCTGCGTTACCTTTCATGGAAGGTTGTCTTCCTGGTGGTGCTTACGTCTGCTCGCAGGGTTAGCGAGCCTCAGGCTTTGGTTGCGGATCTGCCTTACACAAGGTTCTATAAGAACAGGGTCGTGCTCCGCATGCACCCAAAGTTCCTTCTCAAGGTGGTATCCACATTTGACCTCAATCGAGAGGTGGTGCTCCCCACCTTCTTTCCACGGCCTCACATGAGGCTACCCTCCATACCGTGGACTGTAAGAGGGCCCTTTTTCTATCTCCAGCGTACCCAGGGCCACCGCAAAGCTTCACAGCTTTTCATCTCCTATGACCCCAACCAGCTGGTGGAAATGATGACCAAGCATACTCTGTCCACTCGGGTGGCAGACTGCATTGTCCTTGCCTATGAGCAGGCTGGGCTCTCGCTGGAGTGTCGGGTCACAGCGCACAGCGTCAGGGCCATGGCGGCCTCTATGGCAAACCTGAGTTATATTCCTGTGACAGAAATCTTCCAGGCCACTACCTGGTCCTCGGTCCATACCTTCGCAGCTAATTACTGCATGGAGATGGAGTCCCAATAGGACAGCACTTTTGGCCAGGCCATACTCCATCATCTGTTCAAGGTGTAGGCATCTCCTGCCCTCTGACCCTTCTGTGTTCAGGCTACCAGACTGCTGGTTCCTCAATGGACACTTGGGTCGTTTGAGAGTCTGGCTTAAGACTCCATTACTGCTGTTCATGGCTCACCTTTTCAAAGGCTTTCTTTGAAAACTGGGGAGAAGCTTCCACGCGGGCTCCATCTGAGTAAACGTCACCCATATGTGAGGACTGATTCCTGCTGACCCCACGCTTTCTCTGGACTGCTGAAGGGCTCTTCTCTACTACCTTCATGCTAGACAGACTTTTTAAAACCTTTCAATTCTTTGTCACCTTTGACCCGAACAATCCAGAGCTTCCTGCATCTAAATGAATTCTCTCCACCTGGATCTCTGACAATTTCAGTTTTGCATATCAGGACAACTATCCAGAGGGTCGCCATGAGTTAACACCGACTCGACGGCACTTAGACTCACAATGTTGTTGTTTCCTAACTTAGAGAGACTCACCTTCCATCATCTTAGAGCATAGGTGTCAAACTCTGGCCCGCGGGCCAAATTTGGCCCGTAGTGTAATTATATTTGGCCCGCGAGGCTATACCAAATGACTACTGGAGCTAGCCCGCCAGTATTATACAGCGCATTCATTCATCGCTAATACTACAAATCCCATAATGCCTTGCTGTTGTTTTGGCGCGTCAATCAGGACAGGTCCCAGAAACGCCCTCTCCTGTGTGACAGAAGTCATAGCGATCTCAAGCTACAACTGTCACTGTGGAACCCCTTCCCAAAAATGGCAAAAAGAAAGGCAGACAACAGGAACTTTCTGGACAGGTGGGAGACAGAATATTTGTTTACATATGTAAAAGACAGACCTGTTTGTCTGATTTGTGGAGTCAACGTGGCTATAACTAAGGAGTATAACATTCGACGACACTATGAAACAAAACACCATGACAAGTACAAGGACCTGGACATGACTCAAAGGAACCAGAAAGTGGAGGAGATGAAAAGAAGTTTGGTTTCACAACAGAATATGTTCAAAAATGCCACATCACAAGTGAGGCTGCTGTAAAGGCTAGTTATATTGTGGCAGCAGAGATCGCGCAAAATCAGCCTGGCCCTTTAATGAGGGAGAGTTTGTGAAAAAGTGCATGTTGAAAGTTTGTGATATCGTGTGCCCAGAGAAAAAGCAAGCCTTTTCAAACGTGAGCCTGAGCAGAAACACAGTAGCTGATCGCACATGTGATCTTGCCACCAATCTGTATGACCAGCTTTTGGAAAAGGGAAAAGATTTCGTTGCATTCTCCCTTGCTGTGGATGAGAGCAGCGACGCATCTGATACTGCTCAGCTGTCAGTCTTCATCCGTGGAGTGGACTCAAATATGTGTGTTACGGAGGAGCTATTGGGATTCAAATCAATGCATGGCACAACCACAGGAAAGGAAATTTTTGAGGAGGTTTCCAAATGCGTAACTGAAATAAAGCTGCCGTGGGATAAACTCGTGGGATTAACGACAGATGGTGCGCCAGCGATGTGCGGTAAAACAAGTGGACTGGTGGGCAGGGTCCGGGAGAAGATGCAGGAAGAGAACTGTGCAGGTGAACTAACTGTTTATCACTGCATCATACATCAGGAATCATTGTGTGGCAAAGCCCTAAAGATGGAACATGTTATGACCACAGTAACACAAGTAGTTAACTTTATAAGAGCCAAAGGTCTGAATCACCGCCAGTTTAAGTCTTTTCTGGAGGAGTGTGGTTCGGAATACGCAGACGTGCCGTATCACACAGAGGTGAGATGGTTAAGCCGAGGAAAAGTACTGCATAGATGTTTTGAGCTGCATGAGGAAATATGTCAGTTTCTGGAAAGCAAAGGGAAGGACACAGCAGAGCTTCGGGAGAAAAAGTTTCTGTGTGAGCTGGCCTTTCTGTGTGACATCTCGAGCCATCTCGATGCGCTGAACCTGCAGCTTCAGGGGCGGGGGCGCATCATCACAGACATGTACGCTGCAGTGAGGGCTTTTAAAACTAAACTGTGCCTGTGGGAGAATCAGATGCTGCAAGGAAACCTTGGCCATTTTCCCTGCTGCCAAACCATGAAAACGCAGTTCTTTACCAACTTGTTCCCATGCGCACAGTTTGCTGAAAAACTCAGTGTACTCGGCGCTGAGTTTAGCCGGCGATTTGCCGACTTTGATGTCCAGAAATGTAGGTTTGAACTGCTCAGTAATCCCTTTGCAGTTAATGTGGAAAACGCACCAACCAACCTCCAAATGGAGCTAATTGAACTCCAGTGTAATGACACGCTGAAGTCAAAGTATGATGCTGTGGGCGCCGCCCAGTTTCCACAGTTCATCCCTGACACAATGCCTCAGCTCCGCACCCAAGCTGCTCAGATGCTCTCCATGTTCGGCAGCACTTATCTATGTGAGCAACTTTTCTCCTCGATGAAGATGACCAAACAATCTCACAGGAGACGTCTGACTGATGAACACCTTCGCTCGATACTGAGGATTTCCTCAGCTCAAAGCCTGAGCCCAGACATTGATGAACTATCATCCAAGAAGAGATGCCAGGTATCTGGCTTGGGCACATCAGATTAGATCAGTGTGCAGCAAACTGAGCAATAATTAACGTTTTCTTTATGCACTTTTTCTATGGTTGATTAATTTTATTATTGTTATTTTATTTTAAAAATTATTATTTATTATTATTTAAATCTTATTTAATAAATGAATGTCATTGATGTTTTTTTTTATTTGAAATTGGTTTTTGCATATCTGAACTATTAAGTTATAAATTGTATAGTAATAAGTGTTGCTTCATATTCAATGTTAAAGCAAATCTTGTTTGGGTCCATATTAAAAGGTTCATTTGTTCAATGCTGGCCCGCGACTTTGTTCAAGTTTTACATTTTGGCCCACTGTGTATTTGAGTTTGACACCCCTGTCTTAGAGCAAAGGCTTTTACCATAGCTAATCTGAGATCAGTGTCTGTACAAGAGATCTCTAATGCTGCCAACTGGTTGACAATTCATGCTTTCACCAGGTATTACTGCCTTAATCACAGTGGGTTCCGGAAGATTGCGACCTGTAATGCAGAGACATCCTACACATCAAGAGATATCCCTGCACAATGCCTTCTCTGCCTTGGCTAATATTTCTTTACTGAAAGATTGGTAGATGCGTGGATATTAAGATATTACGAAGCTGAAGGGCCCTTAAATGAGTCAGACAATTCCCCAATCTCCTGCTAAAGCACCAAATATGAAGAAAACCTCACCAAACAGAAAACTATTACTACTTGGAGATTCCATCATCAGAGGCACCAACTTGGGAACACAGTTCAAAGGAGAGAAGATAGTCATGTGCCTACCAGGCTCTTCAGCCAGCAGGAGTACAAACCAAGTTGTTGAAATACTTAGCGCGAAAAGTGAGCACTCCAAACCGGATGTTATTATCCACTTGGGCACAAATGACCTGGCTAGAAACAGTGCCTCTACAGCCCAAAAGGACTTCCAATCTCTGGGAGAGAAACTCAAGCCCATTGTTAACACTGTTGCATTCTCAGAAGTTCTACCTGTTTTTGGTAAGGGGACAAAAAGGCTGCATCGCATTAACAGCTTTAATACAGACCTGGTGCAAACAAGAAGGATTCAGATTTATTGGCTACTGGGGCAACAGATGGACAAACAAGAGACTATACTGTGCTGATGGACTACATCTCTCTGTCGCAGGGAAAAGAAACCTAAGTGAAAAATTCAGGCAGTATGTGGATATGCATTTAAACTAGGAAAAGGGGGTGACGGATGTGGAAGGTCAACATCTGCATGCCACCCCCTGCAAAAGCAGATCATCAGAAACAGCCACACTCTTAAACCACACATCAAAAACAAGTGGGAAGAAGTGGGCAGAATAAAATCAATGCAAAATACACACAAGCCAGGTAAATGCTGGAAAGCAATGAGCACAAATGCTCGAAGCTTAGCCAAAAAAATTCCAAACCTGGAAGCCCTAATGGTGGAAACGGATTTGGACATCGTGGCCATTACAGAAACATGGTTTAATGAATCGCATGATTGGGATATAGCCATAGCTGGCTATAATCTATTCAGAAGAGACAGAGAAAATGGAAAAGGAGGAGGAGTAGCCTTGTATGTCAAAAGCAGTATTAAAGCTACTGAAATGCAGGGAACATGGGGAAAAGAAGAAGCGCTCTGGATTGCGTTGGAAAGAGGAGATGGCACTGTCATCCATATTGCTGTAGTCTACAGACCTCCGACTCAAATTGATGAGAGAGATAACAAATTGATTATAGATATTGCCAAGATAGCAACAAAGGGGGAAGCAATCATATTAGGTGACTTTAATCTACCTGATGTGGATTGGATTACTCCTTCTGCACATCTGGAAAGAAGCAAAAAAATTGTGGATGCTCTCCAAGATGCATTACTTAGACAAATGGTGATGGAACCAACCAGGGAAAGCTCAACGCTGGATGTAGTGCTCACCAACAGTGATAACGTGTCGAATGTCTGCGTGAGTGCCCCTGTGAGCAACAGCAACCATCACACGGTGTGGTTTGAGATAAAAGCCATGGTACAGGCCAATCATAGCAAGCTCAAAGTCCTAAACTTCAAAAACACTGACTTCAATAAAATGGCCAAGTACTTAAAGGAGGAGATGACGGGGTGGGAGGAGATATGGGAAGTGGAATTGCAATGGACTAAACTAAAGGCGGCAATAAAAGGGGCAACAGATAAATATGTAAGAAAGATAAATAAAAACAAGAGGAGAAGGAAACCTATTTGGTTTTCCAAAGAGGTGGCTGCTTACATAAAGGCAAAAAACACAGCTTTCGCAAAATTCAAAAGCTTGCAAACAGAAGAACACAGAAATGAATACAAGATCAAGCTCAAAGAGTCTAAAAGAGAAATAAGGATAGCAAAATCAAAGGCAGAGGAAAAGATGGCTAAAGATGTTAAAGGTGGCGACAAAACTTTCTTCAGGTATATTTGGGAAAGGAAGATGATCAGAGTTGGAATTGCAGGACTCAGAAGTGCTGGGAAAGGACTCGAGGAAAGTGACACTGAAAAAGCAAAATTGCTGAACAAATACTTCTGCTCTGTTTTTACTAAAGAAGATCCTGGAGATGGACCAGCTGTGACTCCCAAATATAAAAATAGGAATGAAGTAGATACCACACCATTCACAGAAGATGAGGTGTTAGAACAACTTGCTAAACTGAAAGTGGACAAAGCCATGGGACCAGATGGGATACATCCCAGGATACTGAAAGAGCTCAGAGAGGTTCTTGCAGGACCGTTAAAGGATGTCTTCAACAGATCCTTGGAAACAGGAGTGGTTTCTCAGGACTGGAGAATGGCTAATGTTGTACCTCTACACAAAAGTGGTGAAAGGGAAGAAGTGTCAAACTACAGGCCCGTGAGCCTTACCTCGGTGGCGGGAAAAGTAATGGAGGCTCTCCTGAAAGAGCGAATAGTGAACTTTCTCAAAACCAACAGGTTGCAAGATCCAAGGCAACATGGTTTTACCGAAGGACGATCTTGCCAAACAAATCTGATTGAGTTCTTTGATTGGGTGACCAAGGAACTAGATCTGGGGCATGCATTGGATGTCATCTATCTGGATTTCAGCAAAGCCTTTGATACTGTTCCTCATAGGAGGCTTGTCAATAAACTCAGTAGCTTGGGGATGGGTCCCAAGATAGTAAACTGGATTAGAAATTGGTTGACTGACAGACAACAGAAGGTGATGGTACATGGAGCTCACTCGGATGAGAGGAAGGTGATTAGCGGGGTGCCTCAGGGTTCGGTCCTGGGCCCGGCACTGTTCAATATATTTGTGAGTGATATTGCTGAAGGACTGAATGGAAAAGTCTGTCTTTTTGCAGATGACACTAAAATTTACAACAGAGTGGACTCCCCCGAGGGAGTGGTTAACATGAGGAAAGATCTACAAAAGCTGGAAGACTGGTCTAATGCTTGGCAACTACGATTTAATGTGAAAAAGTGCAGTGTCATGCACTTGGGTAGCAGAAATCCAATTAAAAGTACACGATAGGGGGTGAGAGGTTGGTATGCACGGTTCAGGAGAAAGACCTTGGTGTGATTATCTCTGATGATCTCAAGGTGGCAAAACATTGCGACAAGGCGGTGGCAAAAGCCAGGAGGATGTTGGGCTGCATACAAAGAGGGATTACCAGCAGAAAGGAAGAGGTACTTATGCCACTGTACAAGTCACTGGTGAGGCCTCACTTGGAATACTGTGTTCAGTTTTGGAGACCATATCTTGCAAAAGATGTAAAAAGACTGGAAACTGTTCAGAGAAAGGTGACCAAAATGATTTGGAGCCTGCGTCAGAAGCCTTATGAGAAGAGACTTGAAGACCTAAATATGTACACTTTGGAGGAGAGGAGGGACAGGGGAGATATGATTCAGACCTTTAAATACTTAAAGAGAAATGATGAACAAACAAACCTCTTCCAAAGACGGGGAAGCTGTAAAACTAGAGGGCATAACATGAAGCTGCAAGGTGGTAAATTGAAAGGCAATGTCAGGAAATATTTCTTCACTGAAAGGGTGGTGGATGCTTGGAATGCCCTCCCGATGGAAGTGGTGGGGGCAAACACGGTGATGGAATTCAAAACAGCATGGGACAAACACAGTGGATCCCTTTACAGCAACAAGATAAAAGCAAAATAAACGGTACCATCTAACTTCTGAACTATCTAGCGTCTCAACAAATAAGGGTGTCCTACATGGAGCGGTGGGTTCACCCCTAAACAAAAACACGGGGAGGGGTGGCCTGCACAGAGCGACAGGTGCACCTACTCTTGCCATCTTACTGGGCAGACTAGATGGACCATGCTGGTCTTTATCTGCCGTCACTTACTATGTTACTATGTAACTACTCTTCTTCTTCAGATAGTGCTTTTGAACAGTCCATCCTACATATAATCTATTTGCACTTTAATAATCATTTCCACCTCTTAGAAGTTTCTTTTATCAGGCTGCCTATGTGTCAGCTGTCCTACCTTTTCCGGCAACCCTCTGCTTTGGACTTAACAAGTTTGCCTGCATTTCCCCTGCTTGTCCATGAAGAAAGTGTAATTGCTTACCTGTAACGGGTTCTCCATAGAAAGCAGGGGAATGCAGCCATTTTTGTCTTCCACCGTTCACCCATAAATCTTACAATTGTTTTTCTCTCCACAACTTAAGCCATGTGGTCTTTTTCTGCCGTCATGTTTCTATCTAGTCTGCCCTTCCATATCAAATACTAAAATTCTTTCTTTTCCTTTAAAGATCTTCCCTGTTTGTCCCATGCTTTTTTGAATTCAGATACTGTCCTCGTCTCTTCTACCTCCACTGGGAAACCGTTCCACGCATCTACCAATCTTTCAGTAAAGAAATATTTCTTGAGTCTATTACCTTTCACCCTCAACCTATGTCTCCTCGTAGCAGAGCTTGCTTTCAATCGAAAGCAGCTTTCCTTTTGTGTATTTATGCCATGGAGGTATTTAAACGTCTCTATCATATCTCCTCTATCCCGCCTGTCCTCTAATGTATACATATTAAGATCTTTAAGTCTGTCCTATGCTTTATAACGAAGACCACTAACCATTTTGGTAGCAACCCTCTGCACAGACTCCATCCTGTTTTTCTCCAAATGAGGTCTTGCCAAAGACAAATATGGAGGCACTGTCACCTCTTCCTTCCTGCTGGCCATTCCTCTCCCTATGCACCCAAGTATCCTTCTGACTTTTGCCATCACCTTTTCTACATGTCTAGCCACCTTAAGATCATCAGAAACAGTCATGTCAGGGCTCGCTCTTGTGGACAGAAGTATATCGCCACCTATACTGTACTACTCCCTTGGATTTTTGCAGTCCAAAGGCATGACCTTGCATTTGTTAAAGCAGTGGAACAACTGATTGGGCAGCATAATGTCAGGATGTGCACAAACCCCCATGCATGCTTAGGAACTTAAAAAAAAATCCTAAAGCTAGAAGAGAGGAACACACTGGATTTGTCCATAGGATGTCGCCAGCAAGTGTGGCTGCATTCCTCTGCTGTCTACAGGGAACTCCCCATCACAGGTAAGCAACTATGCTATAGGAAGTGAAGCATTCCTGCTTACAGCAAAACCTTTGCAGCTAATGCAGGCTTTTTACAGCTATCACCCGGCGTTAGCTGTGAAAGCTTACCACACTTTAGTAAAGATACCCATAAGTGGGATTTTTTCCCCCTAGAATATTTTTCAGAATATAGAATGCTTAGAGGGTTCTTGAAAAACAGTACTTAATGCTCTTGATTAAATCCTAAAGTGTCTCCTTTATTTATTTAACGTCTCTTCTATACCGCGCTATTCACATCAGTGCGGTGTACATTTAACAGAACCATATACAATGCAGTTGGGCTGCATTGTATTTACGATAAACAGGAACTATAACTTGGATATAACTGGGGTAACTCCACAAATTACACTAATAAATATACTGTACACCTGAGATCTACTCGGAGTTGCATTGGTGGGATAGCTACCCTCTCGTGCGGTGAGTGTGCTGTTGAGGGTGTTTGCACTATGGTGTTTGGGGCTGATCTCCAGGTAGTGTCATATGAACAGGTGGTGCTTCAGTGCCTTCCTGAATTGAGCCAGGTCAGTGATTGCTCGAATGGATGTGGGGAGGGCATACCAATATCTGGGGACATAGATCATGAAAGCCCTATTAGATGTCGCCTGGTTGCACTTCGTTGTTTCCTTTGGGTTGATCAGTGTATTGACAGCTGTAGATCTTCTGAGTCTGTTCGGGGGTGTGAAGTGGATCAATTCAGTGATGGAGGTGGGGGGTTGATTGTTTATGGCCTTGAAGGTCATTACTAGGATCTTGTAATGTAGTCTGCCATGGATTGGTAACCAGTGGAGTTTCTTCAGGATTGGTATAATGTGGTCCATTCTTGAGACTCCGTATAGAACTTTCGCGGCTGCATTGCAAGCTGGAGTGGGTTTAGCAATGCTTGCGGGAGCCCATATAGGATTGCGTTGGCGTAATCGAAATGTGGGATTACTAGGGCTTGATAAATTGTTCGAAAGTCGATGGGGTCCAGAAGAGGTCATAGATGCCGTAGTGTCCGTATTTTATGGTATATTGTCTTGACTGTGTTTTTATGTGGGTTCTCATGTCCAGCCATTGGTCCAAGGTGACACCTAGGTAACGGATTGTGGGTTTGGCTATCAGCTTGGTGTTATTCACCTTTAATGAAGGTGGGGGAGTGAATCCTTGGTTCCTCGTGATGAAGAGGACGTCTGTCTTGTTGTGGTTGATTCTGAGATTTTCTGTATGGAGCCAGACAGCAACTGCGTCGAAGCAGCTTGTTAGTAGGGAGAAGTCTGGCTGGTCCGTTGCAAATGGCATGTATAGTAGAACATCATCTGTGTATACCAGGCAGGCGACGTTGAATGAGCGGATCAGGGTGCAGATGGGCTGCATGTATATGTTAAACATCAGTGCTGATAGCGAGGAACCCTGTGGCACACCCTGTTTTTGTAGGAACGGTTCCGAGGTTGTGGCGCCAGTTCTCACGTGTTGCCATCTGTTGGACAGGTAAGATTTGCACCAGCTCAGAGCTGTGTCCTGTATTGTCTTTTCCTTGAGACGTCCCAGGAGTATCTCGTGGCTTACGGAGTCAAAAGCCGCTGCGATATCCAGGAAGATAAGGGCAAATCCTTGTCGAATGTTGTCGATTCCTGAGATTATGGTATTGAAGAGGGTGGTGAGAAGGGTTTCAATGCCGTGAGCCTCCCTGAATCTGTGCTGAGATGGCTCCAGAGGGGCATCAGTCTCGATATGGTGTTGAATTTGGCGTTGGACTACCTTTTCAATTATCTTGGCGAGAAGTGGGATGCTTGAAATTGGTCTAAAGGACTCGACTTTTAGGGGGTCCAGTTTGTTGTTTTTCAGCAGTGGCCTGATGGAGGTGTGCTTCAATCTTTGTGGGAAGGATCCCGTTGAGAATGATTGATCCATGATTTTATTCAGGAACTGGCTGAGATCGCAACGTAGTTCTCTTATCCAGAACACTGGACAGGGATCATTTGGTGCAATGGTGGTGTTCATGGAGGCGATGGTGTCCTCAATCTCTCTCTTTGACATGGTGGCGAATTTGGTCAGTGGCATTGGGTGGGGCGGCTTGTGTAGAGGTGTGTGGTTTGTGGGGCTTGTGGTCTTGTCGATCTGGAGCATTTTTGATTGTATATAGTCTGCATAAGCCTGCAGTTGTGGCATGTCATGTAGCTTGTTCATTGAGCGCTTCAGGAGGTCCGTATGGAATTGCTTCCTTCTCTCCATTATTGCTTCTCGGTGCTTTTTTAGGTGCAAGCTATATGCACTCTGTGCTTCGGTGGAGCGTGATCGGCACCATCGTCTCTCAAGCTTGCGCAGGTGGAGGAGTGATAATCACAGTTCAGAGAAATACCATGGTGCGGGCTCTCGTCTCCTTGGGGGTTTGTTCGTGGTTGGGAGCTGAGTGATGGAGCTGAGGCTGTTGTCCCAGCTATCGATCATTTCATCCAGGTTAGGGGCTGTGGCGTTGAGGAGTGGCATGACTTTCTCCAGTATTTCCTCTTTGACAAAGGGTCAAAATCGTCTTGCTGATGTTTTGGGGAAAACAGTAGCTCTGTTGGTGTTCTTACTGAGATGGTGGGCAAATATTTGGAATCTAATCAAGCTGTGGTCGGACCAGGGTACTGGAGTTATAGACAGCGCCAAGTCATGGGTCAATTCCACAGATGTTTGTGGGGCAAATACCAGGTCCAATTTGTTTTTTCTCACATGTGTGGGTGCGTTGACTTGTTGTTTGTATCCCAGCTCATCGAGTGCTTCGAGGAAGGCTGTGGCCTGGGTATCATGTAGAGTAGGCAGGTTGAAGTCGCCTAGTAGCCAGTTTGGGGATCGTGGATTACTGGTGTTGCAGGCGAGGTCAATTATTTTCGAGAGGTCATCTGGTGATGCCACTGGTGCTCTGTAGAGTAGGTTGATTGTACAATGATTGTTGGCTATGATGATTGTGTCTAAGTGGGCTGTGCTGGTGGCGTTGATCAGTTGAAATTGTAGCTCTGTTTTGGCGAGGATGAGCACTCCTCCACCTCTCTGCTTATCTCTGTGGCAGGCATGGAGTGAGAAGTTGGGGGGTAATATCTGGTTGAGCAGAATGGTGTCATAGTCAGATAGCCATGTTTCTGTGATCATTAGTATGTCCAGGTCATGGCGGGTTATCAAATCAGTGACCACTGGCCATTTTGTGTGGATTGATCAGGCATTGATGAGGGCACACTTCAGCAAGTGCGGTTGCTGGTGTTTCTCAATGTGGGGCTTTTTGGAGTGTTGTAATGATATGTGTAATATGTGGGGGTGAAGTGTGCGATTGGCTTCTGTTGAAGAGTGGTGAGGATTTCCTGCCCATCTCTTCCCATCGCTCTGTAAAATTGGTATAAGATTGGAGACTGGGTTAAGGGGATGTGATCCAATGGGTAGCCCAGTGAGGAGGTAGAAGCTGGCTATTGCTATGATTGGGTGCATCATCTTGGCCGCTCCTACCGTGTCTTGGTTGAAGCGGGACGCCAACTGTTCAAGAGTGATCGGCAAACTATCGGATCTAATACAGGCAGATAAACAGGTACGCTATCTGGTATGAGTGCAGGAGATAAACAAGCACGCTATCTGGTATGAGTACAGGCAGATAAACAGGCACGCTATCTGGTATGAGTACAGGCAGATAATTCAGTCATGCACTTACTGTCTGTTCACTCTGGGGTCAGTCTCAAGTAGTGGTTTAGTGTTTTAAAACTCTTTGGTCAAGGTAGAGTGTGAGGTTTACTTGCGTCTGATCTTGGTGGGTTGATGGTTTCGTTTCTGTTCGCTCCGGTATCCTCAGTGGCAGTGTGTGGCCTCTAGTTTGGCCTCCGCCTAAGGGCCACGCCAAAGGGCCCTCTGGCGAGGCCCTCAGGCGTGGGCCCGCCAGGCGCGGGTGCGCCCGATGGCACTCTTTTAAGTGTGGTGCGGGCTGCCCCAATTGGACCGCTGCTACGCTGGCAACGCTGCTTGCTCTGGTTCCCAGCAGCTCGATCCTGCTCAGGAGAGTTGTGGCCGGGCTGGAGGAAGAAGAAGAAGGCGGGAGCCTCGTCCAGGAAAAAGAGATAAGGGAAGGGAAGGGAAGCAGGACCAGAAAATGACAAAAAAAAGGAGAGAGACAGCATGGATAAAGGAGGCAGATAGAGGAACCCAGCTGCAAAGGCAATGTGCCAACAGAAATTTGTGAAAAACCAGAAAGCATGTTTAGTTCTAGGAAGTGGGATAAAATTTAATTTCACTTAGAAACATAGAAACGTGACAGCCAAAAAAGACCACAAGGCCTATCTAGTCTGCCCTTCCATATCTCCCACTATAAGAGTCCCCTTTTTTCCTTTAGAGAGCCTTGATGTTTGTCCCCTCTTTTTTTAAAATTCAATATTGTCATCATCATCATCTCTACCACCTCCACTGGGAGACTATTCCACGCATCTACCACTTTCCATAAATAAATATTTCCGCATATCACTCCTGAGTCTATCCCCTTTCACCCTCATCCTATGTTCCCTCATAGCAGAACTTGCTTTCAATCAAAAGAGGCTCTCCTATGCATTTATGCCATGGAGGTATTTAAAGGTCTCAATCATATAACCTCTGTCCTGCCTTTCCTCTAAAGTATACATGTTAAGGTCCTTAAGTCTGTCCCCATATGCTTTTATAAAGAAGACCATTAATCATTTTAGTAGCCACTCTCTGCACCAACTCCAACCTGTTTATATCCTTTTGAAGGTGTGGTCTGCAAAATTGCACACAATACTCCAAATGATGTCGCACCAAAGACTTATACAGAGGCATTATTACCACCTTTCTTTTGCTGGCCATTCCTCTCCCAAGCATCCTAGCTTTTGCTGTTGCCTTTTCTACCTGTATAGCTACTTTGAGATCGTCAGATACAATCACACCCAGGTCCCGCTCTTCTTTCGTGGACAAAAGTATGCCACCCTCTATACTGTACAGCTCCCTTGGATTGTTGCAGCCCAAATGCATAACCCTACATTTTTTAGCATTAAATCTCAGCTGCCAAATTCTAGACCATTCTTCAAGCTTAGCTAGATCCCTCCTCATGTTATCTACACCTTCCTGGGTATCTACTCTGTTGCAAATTTTGGTATCATCTGCAAAGAGGCAAACCTTACCCGACAGCCCTTCCGCAATATCATTAACAAAGATATTAAAAAGAATCTGACGAAGGACAGATCCCTGGGGCACACCACTGGTAACATCCCTCTCCTCAGAGTGAGCTCCATTCACCTGTACCCTTTGTCACCTCCCACTCAACCAATTTCTAACCCAAGCAGTAACTTTAGGGTCCATCCCAAGGGTGCTTAGTTTGTTTATAAGTCGTCTGTGAGGAACGGTGTCAAAGGCTTTACTGAAATCTAAATACATCACATCTAGGGCTCTCCCATGGTCCATCTCCTTAGTCACCCAGTCAGAGAAATCAATCAGATTTGTCTGACAAGACTGGCCCCTGGTGAATCCATGCTGCTTCGGATCCTGCAATCCGCTGGACTCCAGAAACCTCACTATTTTCTCTTTCAGCAGTGTTTCCAATAATATACTCACCACCAAGGTTAAACTAACCAGCCTGTAGTTTTCAACTACATCCTTACTTCCACTTTTGTGTAAAGGGACCACATGTGCCTCTCTCAAGTCCTTTGGCATCACCCCTGACTCCAAAGAGGCATTAAAAATGTCAGTCAGTGAATCTGCTAGAACGTCCCCAAGTTCCTTCAGTATTCTTGGATGTATCCCATCTGGTCCCAACGCTTTGTCCACTTTTAGTTTAGCTAGTTCTTCACGAACACAGTCCTCTGAAAATCATTTGAGATGCCCCTCGCTTTTGTTCCTGTTTTTAGGTGTTGTCTGAGGTCCTGCTCCCAGCCCTTCATCTGTAAATACAGAACGGAAATATTTGTTAAGCAATTCCACTCTATCCTCATCAGCTTCTACATATTCCTCCCCTTCCCCCTTGAGTCTGACAATACCACTTTTGCCCTTTCTCCTCTCATTAACATATCTGAAAAATGTCTTATTTCCCCATTTTATTGCATTGGCTATTTCTTATTCTTTTTGTAGCTTTGCTTTCTTGACTACTTTGCCAGCCTCTCTAAGTTTTTCCAAATATAGATGCCTGTCTTCTTCTCTCTGTGATCTCTTGTATTTCATGAAGGCTGCCTTCTTTTTCTTCACCTTTTCAGCTACCTCTTTTGAGAACTATAGTGGCCTCCTTTTCCTTCTATTTTCCATTCTAACAAAAAGGTTGGTTGCCCTTAAATACACCCTTTCGGTTTTGCCCACTGTTTTTACTAAATCCCCCAGCTGTTCCCATCCTTCTAACGACTCATTGAGGGTATTGTCCCATCTTGGCAAAGTTAGTTCTCCTAAAGTCTAAGACCCTCGCTTTTGAATGGATTTTATCAGCCCTAGTCCTAAGACTGAACCACACCATCTGGTGATCACTGGATGTGAGATGATCTCCCACTATAGCATTAGAAACACTTTCGCCATTGGTAAGCACCAAGTCCAGTATGGCCCCTTCACGGGTGGGTTCTGTTACCAGTTGCCTGGATACGTCTTCCTGTAAAGAATCTAGGAGCTCCTTGCTTCTAGATGACACCCCAGCAGGGTTATGCCAATCAACATCCAGCATATTGAAATCCCCTATCAGTAGCACTTCTCCTTTCCTGGCAATGCTGCGTATGTCTTCTATTAAATCTCTGTCTTCGTCTTCTCCCTGTGATGGAGGTCTGCAAATGGATTTCTCTTTCCCTCTTTCTAGTTTAAGCCACACTGCCTCCTCTCTCCCTTTTAAGTCCTGTATTTCCATAGCTTTAATATTATTTTTTACATATAGTGCCACGCTTCCTCTCCTTTCTACCCTGTCCTTTCTGAATAACGTATAGCCTGGTATAGTTGTATCTCAGTCATGGTTGTCTGTGAACCATGTCTCTGTAATTGCCACTAAATCCAAGTCAGTCTCTCCCATTAAAGCCTCAACATCTGGGCATTTATAGACACTGCTTTCCAGATGTTGCCCCCTTTACCTATTTCTATAAAGGTGTTTAATGTTTCACTTATGTGGGAGCCTTTTTCACCCATCCCCAGTGAATCAAATTTAAAGCCCTCTTCAATAGGTTATTCAGTCTGCTACTGAAGACATGTCGACCCTTCTTGGACAGATGGATGCCATCTCTGCTCTGCAGACCTTGGAACATCATCCCATGGTCCAGGAAACCAAAATGCTCTTGATGACACCATCCATGCAACCATGCATTTATCAAACACTCATAATAAAGCAGAAAATTGGCAGCAGATAAATACCCTCCAGTCTGCCCATCCGTATCAACTACTAAGCTCTACCATCCCTTCTTTTCCTTTAGAGATCCTCTGTGTTTGTTTCATGGTTTCTTGAATTGACGATACAAAGTCTTCATCTCTATCACCTATGCTAGGAAGCTATTCCACATACCCATCACTCTATCTGTAAATCACCTTGTATATACTTCAAATGTCTCTGTCCTGATTTGACAGTTTCCAGTATGTAATCTAATCCGCTACTGATCGCTGGAAGTAGCGGTATACAAATATATGCTAAATAAATAAATTGTAACAGGTGATCTCCGGGAACAGCAGGAATTTAGTCTTCACATATGGGTAACGTCGGTACCAACAGAGCCTGCACGGGAATGCGCCCTAGCATCCAATAGGAAAGCTTTTGGGAGCATCCCACTGCACCTGCATAGCTGCCTTCCTGCCTTTCCAGCTCTCCCTCCTCAGTTGAGTTTGTAGCTGAGATAAAAGAAGAGAAGAAGAAGAGAAACTACAACTCCTAGGGGAGGAGGGTGGGTTGCGAAGACTAAATTCCTGCTGTTCCTGGAGATCGCCTGTTACAGGTGAGTAACTATGCTATCTCCAGGAACAAGCAGGAATGTAGTCTTCACATATGGGACTCTCTAGCTCGGAGATGCCAGAGAGATGACCTCAGAGTGAGCTGTGTAACACAGGCATATCCGAGTAGGTCATATGTCCTCCAAGGATGTCTGGTATCGAAACCCGGGAAGGAGGGTACGAGTTGTTCTAAGTTTGAAAGAGATGCTGGAGAATAGCTTGGCCAAACAAGCATCACGGTGGGGTCCTTATCTAGGCAATAGTGAGCAGCAAACGTGTGGACAGAATACCAAGTTGCCACTTTGCATATCTCATCAATCACTACAGAGCATAGATTTGCCATAGGGGTAGCCATGGCGCGAACATTATGTGCAGTGACGTGACCCTCAAGAGAGAGTCCTGCACTTTAGTAAGCAAAGGAGATGCAATCCGCTATCCATCTGGAGAGAGTCTGCTTGGATACTGGCAAACCCAGGTGACTCGAGTCAAAGGCGATGAAAAACTGGGAATCCTGTGCTCTCAAGTTCTCTGGAGATAAAAAGCTACGTTACGTTTGCAATCCAGAGTGTGAAGGGTTGCTTTTGCCCTAGAGGAATGAGGTCTAGGGAAAAAGACAGGGAGGTAGACTGACTGGTTTAAATGGAAGGGTGAGACCACCTTTGGCATAAAGTGAGGGTGAGTCCTAAGGACTACCTTATCATGGTGGAATCGTGTATAAGGAGAATCAACTACCAAAGCCTGGAGCTCACTAATGCATCTTGCTGAAGTGAGGGAAAAAAGAAAGGTGATCTTCCACGTGAGAAACCTCAGTGAGGTAGTGGCTAGAGGTTCAAAGGGCGGTTTGAGAAGCTGTCCTAAAACAACATTAAGATCCCATGCCACTGGAGGGGGCTTAATGGGAGGTTTGGTTAATAGAAGACCCCTCATGAAGTGTGCTACAAGCGGCTGAGAAGAGATGGGCTGACCATCTAAGGGCATGTAAGAAGCCGCAATTGCACTTAGGTATACTCTTACTCTTGCACTTAGGTATACTCCAGAAGGAGAGAGGTGGAGAAGATATTCACGTAATGCATTCACCGGAGCTGAGAAGGGGTTAACCGCCCTCTGTGAATACCAGAGAGAGAATCTACGCTACTTGAAAGTGTAGGAACACCTGGTGGAAGGCTTCCTAAAAGCTAAAAGGATATATTTAACATGTTGAGAGAGATTAATGTCCTGGAAGGCTATGCTTTCAGTAGCCATGCTGTAATATGTAGGGACTGCAGATTGGGATAGAGCAGCATCCCCTCCTCCTGAAAGAGAAGATCTGGAGCGGACCCCAGATCTACAGATTGAGCCTGAGACAGACATAGAAGGAGAGGATACCACGGTTGTTGTGGCCAGCGTGGGGCTATGAGTATCATATAGCCCATGTCTCTGGAGTTTGAAAAGAGTCTTGGGAATGAGGGGAATGGGTGGGAAGGCATATAGGAAGCCCTGACTCCAATGGAGGTGTAAAGCATCCACCTGCTGGCCATCCGGTGCAGGAGTCCTGGAGCAGAACCGAGGAAGCTTGGCATTTTGAGGACTCGCGAACAGGTCTATCTCTGGGCTTCCCCAGATCTGAAAAACGTGAGTGACATTGTCTGCATGGAGAGACCACTCGTGGGATAGAAGTACCCGACTCAATTTGTCCGCCAAGACATTGTGTTTGCCTGGAAGATACACCGCAAGAAGGTGAATGTGGTGCTGTATGGCAAAAGACCACAAATGCAGGGCTTTGTTGCAGAGGGTCCAAGAGCGTGTTCCGCCCTGCTTGTTCAAGTAGAACATGGCTACTTGATTATCGGTCTGGACTAGAACTGTGCGGAATCGAAGATGGTCCTGGAACACCTTAAGAGCATTGTGGATGGCTCTGTGTTTCAGCAGATTTATGTGGAGTTGTGAATTCTGATGAGACCAAAGTCCCTGAGTGGAGAAACTGTCCAGATGAGCTCCCCAGCCCAGTTTGTCAGGGTACATTGATGTGCTGGCATCTGAAATGGTGACCCTACCAGGAGGTTCCTTGGGTATTACCACCACTGGAGAGACGAGATTAGTCAGGTAGAGACCATTATCTTGTCTCCAAGGTGACCTGATGCCTGAGACCACTGGGAAGCCAGTGTCCATTGAGCTGCGCACATATGTAGACGAGCATATGGAACAACATGCACTGTTGATGCCATATGACCCAAACGTTGTAGCAGTTCTCGAGCCATGAGAAAGTTCTTGAGGCACGCCTGAGAAGATAACTGAATGAGTTGAGCACAGCAGAGTTGGGGCAGAAAAGCCCCTTACTGCTAAGTGTCTAGGAGAGCCCCTATGAACTCTAGCATTTGAGAGGGAACAAGTTGAAAATTTATTACAAATCCCAAATGTTGCAGCACTTGCATGATGTGTGAGAGGGACAGATTGGCCTCTAGAGAGGTGTTTTCTCAAATGAGCTAGTCGTCTAAGTAAGGGAAGACAAATATCCCAAGAGTCCTTAGGAATGCGACTACTATCACCATGCACTTTGTGAAGACTCTTGGGGCAGAGGCAAGGCCGAAAGGCAGGACTCTGTATTGATAATGTCTCCCTTGAAACATGAAGCGCAGAAACTTTCTGTGTTGTGACTGAATACGTATGTGAGTATATGCCTCCTTTAGATCTAGAGAACAGAGCCAGTCCTGACTCTGGAGATAGGGGAGAAGAGTGCCTAGGGAGATCATTTTGAATTTCTCCCGTAGTAGGTACTTGTTCAGTTCTCTGAGGTCCAGAATGGGCCTGTACCCTCCTGTTTTCTTTGGAATGAGGAAGTATGGAGAATAAAAGCCCATTCTCTGCTGGGATGGTGGAACCTCCTCTATTGCACCCTGAAAGAGAAGGGAGGAGACCTCTTGCAACAACAGAGCAGTGAGAGGGGGCTGAGAGCAGAACTCTCTTGGAGAGGTTGGGGTGGGGGTAGACTTCATAGATGAAGCCTGTACCCCTCCTGTATTATAGACAGTATCCACTGCTCTGATGTGACAAGGTGCCACCTGTGGGCAAAGTGGCAGAGTCTGCCGGGAATGTGGATGGGATCTGGAATCTACAGAGGCAGACCGGATATGTTCTCCAGAAAGGAGTCAAAGACCCTGAAGAGGCTGGGTCTGTTGAGGTGGTAGAGACTTAGGAGTCTGAGCCTTGTTTTGATGGCTGCTGCCCTTTCTGAGGAGCATGGTGTTGACACTGTATAGCAGGAGTGTAAGCAGGATAGTACTTATTGAAAAAGGCTTTCTTTGCTGCCTTTTTCCTAGCTGGGTGGCCGTAGATCTAGATAGAATCTGAGAACACCACTCTTAATAGACTAACTGAGAGGCCTTGTCCTGCCAATCCTTGCCAAAAAGGTTTTCACCAATGCAAGGGATATTACCCAGCTTATCTTGAACCCATTGTTCAAGATCTGATGCTTGGAGCCAAGCAATCCTGCATTCACTGATACAGATAGATGAAGTTTTGCTGATGCACTCAAAACAGTCAAAGGTTGCCCTGTTAACAAATTTTGAAACATTCTGAGCATGCTTTACAAGGGTGAGATAATCTGCTCTCTTGTCATCAGGGAGAAGAGGAGCCATGAGCTTCAAATCTCTAGCCACCTCTCTAAGGAACATATCCATATACAGTATATAGGAACTGATCCTGGCTGATAACATGGAGGCCTGAAAACAATGTCGACCAAAAGCATTGAGGGTTCTCGATTCCCTACCTGGAGGGTTTGAGGAATGTGTCTTAGCACTCTTTATTTGATGCATTGCTGATTCCACCACCATGGTAATTGCGTCTTTTGAAAACCCGGACACTTCGGTACCTGGTACATGGTATCGAGTCACCGGGTATGTGGAGAGATGGTAAGGGGTGTCTCCCACAAACGAAGCATAAGGTCGTGAAATATGCGATGAATAGGAAAGAGTAGCTGCTTCCTTCGGGGCTGCAGGATATTGAAGAATTTCAAGTTCCTCATCCCTAGGCTCTTTCTTCGAAGTCATCTTTATAGAGAGACCCCGAGCAATGTTGCAAATAAAGTCTTGGAAAGACATGTCCTCCGGAGGGGACATGCGACGTTGTAGAGACGGAGATGGGTCTTCTGGGAGAGTTCTCATATCCTGGGTATTGGACAATTCATCATCCTACAAATTGGAGGCTGAAGACTCAAAGTATCGATGGGCAGGGTGTTCCCACTATGCACGTATTTGGTACCGATCAAAAACAGTACCAGAGCCGTTATCGATGCCTGAAGAATTGACTGTAAAGACTTTACCGGTACAGAGGCTGCCAGTAAGGCCGCTAAGCTCTGCTTGATGGCCAGGATACGTTGATCCATGGAGCTTGCCAATGCTTGGGTATCGGTACCAGAATTGTGGGCCACGATCCCTGAGCATGGCACCAGGAGCTCTCTAGAGGTGGAGGCCTCAGGAGAATCCTGGGACCCCAATAAGGCTTTGGAGGCAAGGTCCTCTTGCCGGGATTGTTTGGCTGGTGTGTCCTCGTTCAGGGCAACGCCCGAGGCATCTCGATGCTTAGAAGGAGATCTACCCTTGAGGGGCCGGCCAGTCTTCAAAGAAGACCTAGGCCTCAATATCTGAGATCCCTGGGAGGAAGATGAAGCTCTCGATGATGTCGATGCTACAGAGGCTGCATTGGAAGCAAAGAGGGAGCCCAGCTTCTCAGCTCAGTTCTGTAGGCCTCTCTTTGTCATCTTCCTACAGAGGACATTCTGATGGTTGATGATCCGGTCCTAAACATTTTAGACACCAGTCATGGGTGTCTGTGGCCGAAATGGTACTGCCACATTGGGAACACTTCTTAAAACCACTGGATGGTTTTTCCATTTTGTCAAAGACAAAGTGTAAGGGGAAATCAGTTTCTTGTTATACAAAGGGACCATGAGGCCCATCTGTGAATACCTAGTGTCGTGAGCCCTCTCTGTGCACCTGCCGGTAAAACAAGGTACTGCACTGGGCCTCAGTGTAACTGGCCTTCTGGTAGTTGTAGTTGCTGCCAGTTACAAATTAGTCGTGGAAAACCGATGTAAGGTTAAATAGGGCTTTATTTCCCTTTCCCAATAGGATATCTCAATATGTACAAAAATAAAGAAACATAACCCTTCTTGGGTATAACAGAAAAAAAACTGTAACACAAAAATGGCTTTCTTTCAGCTTCTTAACAAAACAAAATATATTCAAAACATAGACCTGTAGCAGCCAGGAATAAGGCCTTCCCTTCACCTTGTCAGGCTTCTTATTCCTCTCTATCTCAGTGAGACTATGTAGTCTGCCAAAGAAAGGCTACAGTCCATTTGTTCAATGGTATCTTCAATTATAGATGTCTCATATTGCATAGGTTCCTCAACAGGAATTGACACCTCTTTATCTTCCTCCTGTGGAAGCTTGGCAAACAGTCCGTCCTGGCTGTGACATACTTTTATTTCACTAGGGTAAAGCTGTTTGCTATTATCACATTTACTGAGGTTTTCCTGGTAAGAGCCTCCCCTCTGCTGATACCTGTTAGGCAAGTTAAAACATTCCCTTGCCCAGCTTTTAGAAGGAATTACTTCAGCTCTAGGCTTTGCTCTGTTTAGGACCCTGGAAACAGCTGGAGCTTCTAACGGCAGCCCTTCTGAAACTCTGTGCCTCATGTATCTCTCAGAGTGGTTTACTTCTGAAGGTAAAAAGCCTTTCTCTTTCTCTTGTGTATGATCAGGGTAAAGAAACTTCTCTGCTTCCCTTAAGCTGGCTTTGGATGGCTTCTGGACTTCCACAAACTGTCCTTTATAGCCAAGCCCTGTGCTTCCCCTTTTTGGACAAGAATAAAACTTCCTGGCTTGTACCTTTTTCCTTCTGGCTCTGTTCCAATCTGGGCTGTTATATTCACTCTCCCTTTCTGTGTCAAGCTGTCTGTACCTTTCATTCAAGCATTCACCGGACTCACTCAGACCTCCGTTCAGGCTTCCAAAATGGTAATTAGACTTGCTCTCTTCACAGCTTCTCTCGTCCTCTCCATTCATCCAGCTCCTTCTATTTCTGTTTCCATTCAGAGACCTAGGCTGTCTCTCCTTCTGTGATCTTCACAGAGACAGGTACCAGTTTGTACGATTGCTAATTAGCAATATCAGGTGCAGGGTTATGCTGCTGGGATGGTTTATGACGTATATATGTTTTTGCTACTGTATAAAAGTTAGACTGCACTTCTAACATTGGAATAAACTTGCACACCTTTCCTTCTGTGTCCGATTGTGAGTTTTATTCCCCTGGATTCCAGCCAGCTGAAGCAGCACACCGCAGATGAGGGTTTGGGACTTCCCTGGCCTGGAGTGACCAACAAGGAGCAGACCCGTTACACAAAGGGAGAGGCCTAAGAAAGAAATCACTAACAGGGGTTGGTACCAGCATCAATGGGAAGGCAGACATGACCACAAAATATAGGAAAGGACTAATTTTCTGTGGCGACAGGAATTTCTTCTTGTCAGCTCTGCGTAAAATTAAGAACCGAGGTGGGAGAGCTGGAAAGTCAGGAAGGCAACTACACAGGCACAGTGTGATGCTCCCAAAAGCTTTCCTATTGCAGGCTGGGGAGCGTTCCTGTCGGGCTCCGTCGGTACCGATGTTACCCATATGTGATGACTACATTCCTGCTTGTTCCTGGAGGCAGGAATGTTTCCTCAGATTACTCCTGAGTCTATCCCCTTTCACCTTCATTCTGTGCCCTCTCATTGCAGAGCTTTCTTTCAATTAAAAGAGGCTCGCCTCCTGTGCATTTATGCTATTTTGTTGTTGTTGTTGTGAAGTGCCGTCTAGTTGGTATTGACTCATGGCGACCCTCTGGATTGTTGTCCTAAATTGTGTTTGGTCTTCAGTCAGGCAGCTCACTGTTGACAGACTGGCACCCGTATCTACTGTTATTGTATCGATCCATCTCATTGCTGGCCTTCCTCTTTTGCGACCTTCTATCTTGCCAAACATGATGTCTTTCTCTAATGATCTCTCTCTTCGCATGATTTGTCCAAAGTATGAAAGATGAAGTCTTGTTACCTGAGCTTCTAAAGAAAGCTTAGGTTTGATCTCCTTTAGTACTGACTGGTTTGTTCTTCGGATAAGAACATAAGATATGCCATACTGGGTCAGACTAAGGTCAATCAAGCCCAGTATCCTGTTTCCAACAGTAGCCAATCAAGGTCATAAGTACCTAGCAGTCTCCCCAAAAGACACAGGTTCCACAATGCTTGTATTAGATCAAGCAGTGTTATCCTGGGTCCCTTTTAATAATGGTTTATGGACCTTTCCTCCAGGAACTTGTCCAAACCTTTTTTAAACCCAGCTACACTAACAGCTTTTACTACATGCTCCAGTAACAAATTCCAGAGTTTGATTACATGTTGAGTGAAGAAATATTTTCTCTTATTAATCTTAAATAAGTTACCCTGTAGCTTCATTGCATGTCCCCTAGTCTTTTTTATATTCTGATGACATAAACAATCGATGTATGTTTACCCGTTCCACTCCATTCATTAATTTATAGACCTCTATCATATCTCCCTTCATTTGTCTCTTTTCCAGGTTGAAGAGCCTTAACCTTTTTAGCCTCTCTTCATAGGAGTATACTTCCATCCCCTTTACCATTTTGGTGGCTCTTCTCTGTACCTTTTCTAATAACGCTATATCCTTTTTAAGATACGGCGACCAGAATTGCACACAATATTCAATGTGCGGTCGCACCATGGAATGATACAGAGGCATTATAATATCCTTTGTTTTATTTCCATTCCTTTCCTTATGATACCTAGCATTGTATTTGCTCTCTTGGCCGCCGCTGCACACTGGGCAGAGGGTTTTAACATGTTATCCACAATGACGCCTAAATCTTTTTCCTGGGTGGTGGTTCCCAATGTGGAACCTTACGTCGTGTAACCATAGTTTGGGTTGTTCTTTCCTAGGTGCATAAATTTGCACTTGTCCGCATTAAATTTCATCTGCCATTTGGGTGCCCAGTCTTCCAATTTATCAAGATCCTCTTGCAATTTTCCACAATCCTCTTGGGTTTTAACAACTTTAAATAGTTCTGTGTCATCTGCAAATTTGATAACCTCACTTGTCCAGGTCATTTATGAATATGTGAAAAAGCAGTGGACCCAGCACAGATCCCTGCAGTACTCCACTATTCATCTTTTTCCACTGGGAAACTTGGCCATTTAGACCTACCCTCTGCTTTCTATCTTTCAGCCAGTTCCTGATCCACAATAGTGGAGGGAGGAGTGGCCTAGTGGTTAGGACAAGGTACCTCAGGCCAGAGGGCCAGGGGTTCAATTCCCACCTGGGGACAGCAATCTCAGGTCAGACGTACTGGGGTTTCTAGTCCTATAAGCATTCCTTGTGGCCTTGGGCAAGCCACTTAGCCCTCCATTGCCTCAGGTATACATAGATTGTGAGCCCTTTGGGGACAAGGGACTGTATCCAGTACCTGCTTATAGTGATTGTAAACCGCTCTGATGCCCCTCAGCCTGGGCAGTATATCAAGAAATTGCATACACTGCCTCCTATCCTATGACTTTTTAGTTTTGCCAAATGTCTCTGATGAGGGACCTTGTCAAAGGCTTTCTGAAAGTCCAGATACACTATATCAACTGACTCATCTTTGTCTACCTGTTTATTCACACCTTCAAAAAACATAACAGATTAGTAAGACAATATTTTCTTTGTCTAAAGCCATGTTGGCTGTCTCCCATTAAGCCATGACTATCTACATGCCCATGGTATACGCAGTATTCGCTACCAGCACCATAATTCAAAGGCATCAGTTTTCTTCCTGTATCTTTTTCACTGTCCAACTTTCGCATCCATATGATGTTATTGAAAATACCATGGCTTGAACAAATCGAATCTTTGTATGGAGAGAGACATCTCTCCTCTTGAGAATCTTGTCTAGGTCTTTCATAGCCATTCTGCCAAGAGCAATGCATCATCATATTTCTTGACTGCTTGTTACTTCCTAATAGTTGATCCAAGTAGGTTAAAGTAGTTCACAATTTCAATTTCTTCTCCATCAACGATGAACCTATTAATTTTGCCAGTTGTCATGATCTTTGTCTTCTTTACATTAATGTGCAGGCCCATTTTAAGACTATCTTCCTTGATCATGAGAAGCAAATTTTTCAGATCATCTTCACTTTCAGCCAGTAATGTGGTATCATCAACATAGTGAAGATTGTTGATGAGTCTTCCACCAATCTTCACACCTCTGTTGTCTTCATACAATCCTGCTTCTCTGATGATTTGTTCTGAATATAAATTAAACATTGTGACACAGTAGGCAGTATAGAGCACATGGAGGTAAGAGAAAATGAGGAACTTACCTCAGATTTAACTGAACAGCAAAACTCAGTACACGTAGAAAAAGTTGAGCAGCAAATGCATTCAGCACAGGAAAAGCCAAAAGGCATTAGAATGAATTTTCCCTCTAATAGTCCTGACGTAGGGAGAAACAGAAAGGCTCATCAGGAGCACCTATTCCCAAAGACCCACGTAACGTGCAGAGAAGGGAAGCATATAAGTTCCTGGTTAGAACCAGGAAGGGAGAGACCCGGAGAGGAGAGACTCAGAAGCAGTCCTAGAGAGAGTCCCAGTAGGAGCAGGAGGAGGGGCAGCAACTCAGGAGGACTGAGCAAGCAACCAATGAGCACAGGTCATGCTGAAGGAAGTTTGCCGGTAGAAGGAAACAGTAGGTGTGACATCAGAGCAAGAAACAGCCGGGGACGTAACCAGGATCTTGCTAGCTCTGAGGGTGGTTGGAGAGTCTGGGAGAAAGTTCTCAACAGCCCAGAAGCAAGAGCCAGAAACAAGGTAGAAAGGTGGGAACCTTGTTTTTCTAAGGAAGAGGCTAAAAGCTCTGTATGTTTTAAAGGGCGTGGCCCTGGAAGTAACTTTAATGCTGAAAGATATCCAGTGTCCCCACTAGGTGGGAAGGGAAAGGAAAGCCAGCAAGAAGCTATTCTCATACCGGGCATTTACAGCCCTAGGTTTAAAGAACACTTTGTGGGAAAAGTGATCCATGTACCACAGGAGGGTTTGCAGGAAGCCAGCACATGTAAAGAGTGTGACCCTTGTATTATCGGGAGTGAACCCGAAGTAATGCAGTGGGAGAATAACAGCTATCCTTCAGACCCAGTCCCTATGGATTGCACGATATGTTTTTCGTATGATGTCATTTCTTTATGTTAACCCTGAAGAAGACAACCTTGTGTTAATAACAAAGGAAAAGAAGATATTTTTCTCTGTAGCCGTCTTTTGTTTTGATGCTGTTTGTTTGTGTTTGTATCCAAAGAATATCTGTTTCGGGAAAGGGAATAAAGCCCTGATTTATTTTGCTTTACCATTCGACTGAAAGACTCTTTTTAGTAGAAAAGGCAACTTGAAACTCAAAACCCTAGGCAGCCGCCTAATAGGGTTCACAGAGGGTCTATCATATGGGCCCCATCACAAATGGCGTAGTTGTTGCGGATCATTCAAAAGGAGTGTACAACCACGACGCAGCAGAGGACAGCGCGGAAGAATCGGACATTGGCACGCCCGAAAGGACCCAGATCCTGCAGGAAAGACAAGCACCTTCTCAAAGTGCGAACCTCCACCTGGCTCAGGTAAAGAGTATATGGGCACAGGCTGGGAGGATTCATGTAAGAAGGAATCGCTTTAAAAAAAAAAAAAAAAGGAAATTTTTTTTTCTTCTCTAGTAGTACCGCACTTGGTGGTTGTGTTTTGGTTTATTTTCCAGAGTGTGTGAGCCTGAAAATGGAGGTCCAGGAAGTCTTACGCTGGATGAGCTTGCAGTTCGACAAACAGAGGGAGCTAGCCCAGCTGATCCAGGAGCAGGCCACGGGAGCCCTACAGGCCCAGCAGAAGCCCCTAACGGACCTGTTGCAAGCTCTATTGGAGGAACCAAGAAAGGAGACAGCACCACTTCTGTGCGGTAGGCCCACAGAATTGTGGGGTGTTGACATTCGGACAAATGACTAAAAATGATGACTTTGATGATTATGTTGAGGCATTTGAGAGGGTAGCTCTCAATGCGCGTTGGCCTAAAGAGCATTGGGCAGTCAGACTGGCCTCATCCCTAACAGAAGAAGCTTTGTCGGCTTATAGAATCATGCCTGCCGCTCTGGCAGCAGAGTATGAAGAAGTGAAGAGAGCAATACGTGACAGGCTAGGCCTAACGCCGGCTGTGTATAGGCGTATGCTAAGGTCGACCAAGCTCCAAACAGATGAAACACCGAAGGCACTGTGCCATAGGGTGCGCAGTCTAGTTTTGAAGTGGCTTGAACCAGAGGGAAAAACTCTGGATAGTATAATAGATGCGATTGTACTAGAACAGTATTATGAGGCAGTTCCTGCAGAGGTGAAAACCTTCTTAACCCTACAGAATTGCCAGACCTCAACTGAAGCAGCGCAGTTAACAGAACGGTTCCTTGAAGCCAAATTGGCTAGAAAGACACCAGGAGGCGCTGAGAGTAAGTTGGGGTTGGCTAATTCTGGAAAGGCGAATAGAGAGTCTCGAATGGGTGCTCGGTATACAAGTGACTGTTTGCCCAAGAGGGATGATAAGAATGCTTTATTAAAATGTTTTAAGTGTGGAAAGCTGGGGCACATGAAGAAAGATTGCATCTACCGAACAGCACTGATAACAGATGATAACAGGCATGTACAAGAGGGATTCCGTATAGATGTGGAGGTGCAAGGAGTCCCCGCAAGAGCTTTGCTTGACTCGGGGGCGGACCAGAGTATGGTCTCCCGAAAATTCTGGCAAACCATACAGGCCCGAAATGATTTTCCCCCGAGTCAAAAAGAAGGAATGACTAGGATAAAGTGTGTGCACGGGGCATCAACCCATTATCCCCTTTATAGACTAAAGGTTAAGGGTTTGGGAACCCGGAAGGAAATCCTAGTGGCTATAATCCCCAAATTACCATACGATATTGTACTGGGGAGAGATTGGCCTCCTTTCTACAGGGGAATAGAGGAAGGTACACACATAAAGGGAGGCATGGTTTCCACCCGGTCTCAGGCCAAAAGCTCGGAGGCGCAAAGAGAGCTTCCAGAGGAAAATCCTGACCCTATAGGAGAGGAAGAAGAGCCTTTAGAGGAGGAGGATAGGACTATAGAGGGGAGCCTAAGAGAGCTTTCCCAGCATGAGGAGTTAATCAGTGCTCCTTCTAAAGCTAAAAAGAAAAGTAAGGGCAAAAAGTGCCAAGAGAGACACCACCGGGCCCAATTGAGAGCTGGAGTAGAAGATGGGCAGGGTTTACCCTGGGTACCTGCCGATCTTGTAAAAAAATTCCCGTCCTTTCCGAAGGAACAGAAGGCAGACCCAGTGTTAAAACATGCCTTTGAATTCGCCCAGACAGGTAGGGACGTCCTCCCCAGGTTCCTGATAGAGGAAGACATATTGTATAGGGAGAACAACAACCCCCATACTGGTGCAATTAGGAAGCAATTAGTGGTCCCCACTACTTTTAAGGCCGTCGTCATGAGACTGGCCCACGACCACCCCATCGGGGGACACAAAGGAGTTCAGGGTACGCTCGATCAGATCCTAGACCGTTTCTATTGGCCAGGGGTGTTCAGAGAAACGAAGCGGTTCTGCGAGGCCTGTCCTTCTTGTCAGCGGGTAAGTGCCGCCAAGCCCATAGGAGTTCCTATGATCCAGACCCCTACAATAACTGAACCAGTCCGCCGAATGGCAATGGACATCGTGGGTCCCTTCATAAAAACCCCTAGAGGATTCCAGTACATCCTCGTAATAATGGACTATGCCACCAGGTTCCCCTGGGCGATACCTTTGAGAAACGTCTCAGCTAAGTTCATAGCCGCAGAACTAGTCAAGCTATTCTGTGAGGTAGGGTTCCCAAGGGAAATGCTGACTGATAGGGGGAGTAATTTCGTGTCAAAATACCTGGCCCAGGTATGGGATGCTTTTGGCATCCACCATATAAAAACCGCTGTGTATCATCCACAGACCAATGGTCTGGTGGAGCGCTTCAATCAGACCCTTAAGCAGCTGTTAAGACGAGGGCTGGATGGACAGATGGCTGACTGGGACATTATGCTCCCGTTTGCCTTATATGCCAGTAGGGAACGTACACAAGCCTCCTTAGGAGCTTCCCCTTATGAGCTGATGTTTGGACGTGCCCCACGGGGAATCCTGGATATTTTAAGGGACCAGTGGGTTGAGCCGGAAGGGGAAGTAATGGGGGTACCCCAGTTCCTTTGTGGGCTCCAGAGTCGCCTACAGAGGGCTTCGCGAACCGCAGATGGGCATTGGCAAGACAGTCAGCGAAATCAGAAGCGATATTATGACAGGGGCAAGAAGCCACGGCAACTGGCCGTTGGCGACAGAGTGGTGGTAATGGTTGCAGACCCTGGGCCAAAGTTCGAGGCCCAGTGGAAAGGTCCTTATACGGTTGTAGAGCGTAAAGGACCAGTATCATATGTGGTAGAGAACGACAAGGGGCGTCCTCAGGTATACCATATAAATGTGCTAAAACCTTGGCAGGAGAGAACGGCAGCAGCTAGCCGCTCCAGTGTAAAAGTCAAGAGTAGATCAGTGATTGCGCGCTGTATAGAACCTTGGCAGGGGAGCGAAGCAGCAGGTAGCCGATCCAGCATGAAGGTCAAGTGTCCAGCAGAGATTACGTGCTGTGTGAATGGCTGTTCCCCATCCCGTAATATCTTAAGGGGGGGGGGATATGTGACACAGTAGGCAATATAGAGCACATGGAGGTAAGAGAAAATGAGGAACTTACCTCAGATTTAACTGAACAGCAAAACTCAGTACACGTAGAAACAGCTGAGCAGTAAATGCATTCAGCACAGGAAAAGCCAAAAGGCATTAGAATGAATTTTCCCTGTAATAGTCCTGATGTAGGGAGAAACAGAAAGGCTCATCAGGAGCACCTGTTCCAAAAGACCCACGTAATGTGCAGAGAAGGGAAGCATATAAGTTCCTGGTTAGAACCAGGAAGGGAGAGATCCGAAGAGGAGAAACTCAGAAGCAGTCCTAGAGAGAGTCCCAGTAGGAGCAGGAGGAGGGGCAGCAACTCAGGAGGACTGAGCAAGCAACCAATGAGCATAGGTCATGCTGAAGGAAGTTTGCCGGTAGAAGGAAACAGTAGGTGTGACATCAGAGTGTAGCAGCAGATAAGCATGCAATAAATAAAACCAGGAGTCTTTTCAAGGATCCAAGCCAGTTTAATGTGCACAGGCTCAAGCAATAATCAATTTCAAAATGGCTGAGCAATGGTTTCTAGCAAAACAACAACTTTTATACCGTTCTTCTCCATTCTAGACATAGGCAAACTTTTCATTGGTCCCAGTAACCCCTCTCACCCATCTATTGGTCCCGGTACCACTACGTAGCTATCCAATGAGGACCTTTAACTGGGCTCAGCACTTGGTTGCCCCCCTTCCAGTCCCAATTACAATGGTCAGTTCACTAACTTTGATACTTCTCTCCTCCAAGGTCGCTATCCAGCTGGAATATGAGTGAGAGCGGGGCACTGTAACCTTGCTTTCTGCAGAGTTAATTAATTCCATAGAAGCTGTGCTCTCTTATCAGTACCAATTAGAGCTGTTTTCTGTCTTTTCTAAGTTTCGTTTCTGCTTAGCTATGTTCAGTTAAGCTGAGTTAAGTTTCAATTCTATGGTGTCATCATTCAGGGGGTTTTCATTCCTCTGGGCCTAACTACAGGCTTCAGGTCAAGCTGCTTAGGCCTGTCTGTTTAGTTCAATTAGCATGGATCATAGGCCTTCGCCTACCACATTCCCCCCTTTGATTATTCTCAACTGCAAGTGAGAAAGGGTGAGAATCAAATCACATAATACTAGGTAAAGATATCATTCTGTGGTATAGGGTAGTAGTTTCACATAGCTAGTATCTTTGTAGCTGCCTTATGCTCTACAGTGTTAATAACTGAAGTTATCATTCGCAAGCAAAGTGGCAAGAAACAAGGGAGCAACAAGCAGATAGTCAAAGTCCATAGTTTGGCAAGAGTGGGTAAAAGAACTAAAGGAATTAGAAGGTTCAGGAGCATTTATGCCGGACCACCAAGATGTCTTCTTTGTTGTGCTGTTGTAAAACTTCTGATTTAGACAGTCCAGCTGTCCGATCTTCATAGCAAATTGTGGTCCGGTGCGAACAAAACACAAACTGTCAACAATGGGGTGGGCCAATACCCACTCACTAGTAGTATTATGTAAATCAGTCTGATTGTAGGGGATGGAGTAATTCAGTTCTTGCGTCTCCCAGGGCCACTGATCTCCCATCTTAGTTCCTCCACAAAAGAAACAGTCAGAAGTGTGGAGACTAGATGCTATTGCTCCAGCAAGTTCAAGAAACAAGTTCTGGTGGCAGGAGGAACTTCAAAGTCTGATTTCATGGCTTTATAGAAAGAGTGATCTTTTGTCCTGTTCTGGTGGTGGTTATGCAAGCTGCACAAGGGGGTAGGGCAAAAGTCATTTCAAAGCACCCCAAAACTGTTGCCAGAATAAAGCAATAATAAGGATTCATAATGAGCACAGTCTCTGGAAAATTGGTGGAACTGTCGACTTCCACGGCCGCTTAAAGAACACTTTATAAATCCTAATGAACCCCCCTCATCCCCCTCACCACACCTCCATAAAAATCCTCCCTAACCACAGATCAAAAAAGCCTCAAACCTCAACACACTTAGGAAAAAAACAACCCTTAAAACCACAATTAATAATTGACTAATGTAAATATTTGACTGATGTAAATAGTTAAAGCAGTTGTATAATTACATGTTCCATGTTATTGTTCATGAAAAGTTAATTGTACATAGTTTGAAGAAAATACGATGTTCCATGTAAAACCATGTTCATTATGTTAATTGTAAACCGTTCATTATGTTAATTGTAAACCGCCTTTGATCTTGGGAAAAAGCGGTATAGAAGAAAAGCATAAATAAATAAAATAAAAATAAATAACAGATGTAGGGTTGATTGTAGATCCTCAAGCTTCTGCCGTACGTAGACCTACCAGCTTTGTGGCAGAAGTAGGGCTGTAGATTCCAAAGTATCACTGTCCTCTGGGATGTCTCAATTTCTTACAATATCATAGCATAGTCTCTTAGGCTATTATTGCTTCCTTAGAGCAGTTCACTCTTTAGGAGATCAAAACAGTCTTTTCAGAGTATTTAAACACAGTCTCTTAGAAGATTCAATTTCTTAACACAACACAGTCTCTTTCTGATGATTGCAGTTTTTTTTTCCTCCAGATGCGAAGCTTACTTTCAGATAAACAGACAGTCTTGAAATAGTGCAGTTTCTGAGGGACCAATAAGTCTTAGGTCCGTGGCTGTTATCGTAGGGTGAGGCGCAATGGAGTCTCAGGATGCTGTACAGTAGTCCAGTGATCAGGTTCAAAAGCAGCTGCTGGCTTTACTCGACTATAATGGATCCAAGGTTCGAATTCTGCGACTTTTACTGCAGTTGGAGTTGACAGGATGACAACATAGGGTCCCTTCCAATACAGGGCTAACGGTATCCTTCTCCACTCTTTGATCCACACCGAGACTCCAGGCTTGAAAGGATGCAGGGGTTCAGGCAAATTGATGGGTGATCGATTTTGTACCCAGGTATGAAGACTCTGCAAAACAGAACTTAAAACCAATAGTTCTTGTCTAATAATTTCAGATCCTATCTGTCTCACATCTCCTTTTATTTCCTATACAATAGGCAGGGGTTGCCCATACAGAATCTCAAAAAGGGGAAACTCCTAAAGACTTAGCAGGGGCTAAGTATATCCTAAGAAGGGCTATGGGAAGAACCTGGGGCCACTTCAGGTAAACCTCTTGGCAAAGTTTGAACAACTGAGATTTCAGGGTTCTATTCATACATTCTACTTTTCCTAAATTCTGAGATCTATAGGCAGTATGTATCTGTTAATATCAATATCTTGGGGCTATACTTAATGGACTTGCTTCCTAAGGTTATCCACCCTCATTCTTTGTACAGGGCCCCATGTGCATGCAAGGTTGTAAGGGCATACTTGGAATCTGGGTATACATTTAGACAGGGCTCTTTTCCTATTGTTAGTGCTCTAGTGAGGGCTATCAGTTCAGCTTTCTGTGGTGAAGTTTCTGGGGCCAGGGCTGAGGACTCAACTACCAAATCAGGGGTCACCACTGCATATCTAGCACAACAATGTCTATTGATGATGAAACTGCCTTCAGCCACAAAGAAAGTCTGTTCAGGGTTCTCCAGAGGGACATCAGTCAAATCCAGGCGGCTTGAGAATACAGTGTCCATAATTTCTAAACAGTCATGATCAGGGGATCAAGACTAACTGATAACAACATAGCAGGATTGAAAGCTTGACTGACCCTTCAGTTGTATCTGGGGTTTTCACACAACATACTCTAATACTTCAACATTCATAGATTTGTTAGCTAGTAGTTTCCTTTGTATTTCATATTGGTTAGAACAGAGTGTGGTACAGTAACTTGAAGATTCTGTCTCAAAGGGATTTTTCTTTTAGTTTTTGCTTACTAGGAAGGCTATAGCTGTAACAGCTTCTCAAATAAGGTCCAAGAGATTGAGTCAACACTCCTAGAACATTTCCTTGTGACTCATGAACATAGAGACTGAAAGGTTTTCTGGACATCTGGTAGACCCAGAATTGGTGACAACATCAGAGTGTTTTTTTTCAAAGATCAAAAGGCTGCATCCTGTTCAAGTCCCCATTCCAATGCAGACTTTTCCATTCCTTTGATAGCTTGATACAACGGTTTTGCTAGCAGCGCAAAATTGGGGATCCATATACAACATACTCTGTGGCACCCAAGAAGGCTCTCACTTGCCTCCTGGTGGTTGGAGTAGGAATACTGCATACAGCTTCTTTGCATTCTGGTCCCAGGCGTCGAATTCCGCTGGACAACTGGAATCCTAGGTGTTTAACTTGTTGGACATAATTGCACCTTGGCTCTTGAGACTTTGTATCCAGCCTCATTAAGAAGGTGCAAGAGTTCACTGGTGGCTTGTAGACATTCACTTTCTGAAACAGCAGCTATCAGCAGATCGTCCACGTATTGCAGTAGAATTCTTTCTCCTGGAATTACTGGATAACTTGTCAAATCTTTTGCTGAGTGAGGCGAGTTCTTGAATCCTTGATGTAATCTTGTCCAGGTGCGTGGGCCCCGCCTTCCTGTAGTGGGGTCATGGGCTAAGCGTATGCAGAAAAACATTTTTTAAGTCCAGAATGATGAAATGTATAGCTTCAGCAGAGATCAGTTCCAAGAGAATATAAGGATTTTGGTACCACTGGTTGTATAGTTTCAGCTGCATCATTCATTCTTCTTAGATCCTGCACTGGGCGGTAGCCACCTGTCCCAGGCTTCTTGACTGGCTTGAGGGTGACAATGACAGGGGCTATGTTCTTCGCTAGGCCAGGTGGATTATCTTCTGCCCATACTCCAGGTGGGGCTATAAGGTTGGTAGGTATACAGGAACTTGTTGACTTGACTGGAGGTGTGCTATAGAACCGCCACTCCTCTTCTCGGGGAACAGTCAGCACCATCAATCCAGCAGGTTTTGGGTTTACAGTCATTTGCATTTCTCCCTCTTCAGCAAAGGATATCTGTGCCTGAAGCTTTGCAAGCAGATCTCGGCCCCAAAAGTGGAATAAGGCACTCAGGCATATACAGGAACTGGTGCATTATTTTCTGTCCCCCTAGTTCACACATGCGGTTCTGCAGGAAAGGCTTTGCGGACTTAGCCCCAGTAGCTCTGATAATGGTGATGCATCTGGCCTAGTCTTTATCCATGCTGTAGCCCTCTTTAGCTGCCACTTACTCTATAGCTACTTCCTTCTCCTACTAGAACATTGTGCTTGGTTTATTATTTTATGACTCTGCAATCAAGTACTCCCTCCTCCCCTCCTGGGGAGGAGTCAAGATACGGGCATTCACTTCTCTAATGTCCTTCTCCTCTGTAATGGGCGCACTCACACCCAGTTTTCACTTCCTCTGCTCCTTTGATTAGGAAAACCTCCTCCACATCATTCAACTAAAATATCAGCAAAAAGATCTGTTCTCTTTTTCCATCTTACAATTTTTACTTTTTCTGTCCCTCTTCAACAATCCACATACTTTCTGATCAACTTTCATTTAACTATCATGCCCGCAAATTCATCCAGTTTTCTGTTAATTTCTGTTCATTAGTTCAATCAAGTCCTAAAACTTCTCAGTGTATAATGCAGTTTTTTTTTCAGTTCTAAAGAAGTCTGGTCAGCTGACTTTCACTTCTGGTCCAGAGGGGGTGCACATCCCCCTGCTGCGGAGGTGGCTGGCAAACTAGGGAATCTGCAGGAAGGAGTCCCTCCCCCCCTTCTCCTGGGCTCTGTTTCTCCTAGCAACGCTCTATCCAGGAGGTTGTTGTTTTTTGTTTTTTTTAAATGATCTACTTCTCTGCTGTGGGCACATTAGTTCATGCCCACCGGGGGGGGGGGTGGGGGTGGCATCATCGGTGGACTGGGCCCCATCCCCACCTTAAGCACTCTGAACGGAGCTACTTACAGAGAGAGAAACTGATGGGACAGGATATCTAGAGATTCTGGGGCAAAATATGGTGAACAGCAGAAACCACTCCCTTTCACATAGCATTCCTAATTGGGACAGAGACATTTGATTACCATAGTCTTCAGTAAATCCCTTACTGAAATTCTTGATCATACTTGAAAAGACACTCATTAAAAAAACCTTATTACCGTAAACATAAGCTTAAATTGAGCACAGACATACAATTTAGATACAGTTCTTAAAATATCTTATAGAGAGAACTATAGCTATCTGTTACGTATGACTAAAATTAAATTTCTTAGCGAACTAACTGCCAGCCGTAGTCTGCATCTGCAAAAGAAAATATTATTTTATTTTTATTAAATCTTACAGTTCAGAAAGCAGATATTCAAGAGACATGAAACGAATACTTTTCCATGGCTGTGGTGGATATCTAAAATGCATATACACCCTCTTTTTTGTTTTGTTTTGTTTTGTTTTTAACAATAAATATGTCTTCTATCAGGTGCTTGCCACAGTAAATCAGGTAATAACGTCTTGGAATTTTAAAACAAATGAATTTATCTTGAATTGTAAAGGTCGTCATTAGTCACTAGTACAGATTTCAAAGATAAAATCCTAACACAATTTTCTTATTCACTCAGAATTTAAACCATTCATTCTCAGGTTGCAATCTGATACACTTCCAACCCAGAATGCCGCACCATCCCCCAAGGTTCTTAACCTCTATTTTTGAGGGACAAAGGAAAAACACTTTATTTTCTCTCTCCTGTCTGTGTCCATTAGTTTTTGAAACAACAGATATACTTCCTTTATTTTACACAAGCAAGAGACTGCTCAATCGGGAACGGCTGTCTCATTCCCTAGTAAGCTGTGTGAGCCACACCCCTCCGCTCACTGGAAACGAAATGATCACAGTTTCACAGACACACAGAGACATGCTAGCAAGAATCATTTAAATCAGTGTCAAGTCGTGATCTAATAATTACTTTGTAGGTTTATAAGTCAAAGGAAATAAACCCAAAACAGTTTGCTTAGTTTATCATTTCTGAAAGGTAACAATAAAAATACAGACAAAGCAGAGAATATAACTAAAAACAGTTTACGGAGCTCCGATGAGGTTAATTCGACCTTCAAAACTAAAATTCTGACTAAATATTCCTATCGAATGGTATATAATACCTGACCATAGTAGAAGGAACATCACCATTAAAACACAGTGAATAATTGCCCTAAAATAAGCTCCAATTAGCAAAGCAGCAGAACGTTGAAAACATGCCTTCATAGGGTTAAAAGGCACCTCTGCAGCAGACACGCCCCTTGTCAGCCTCACACTTACTGTAGGAAAGAACTGACTAAGTGAGACATGGTCTTGATTTTTCAGTGAGTCAAGCGGTAAATTGTCATAAATTACCCAACTGAATATAATCTTACATTAAACTAGAAGGGGAACTCGTGATTTTAACAGATACCAAACAAACAAAGACACATAGAATCACAAACATGCTAGCATTTAGCAACGTATCCCAAAAACAGCCCAGTCCTGTCTCTTCTGACTAGGCTATCAAAATCATGATTCTCTATAACAGCTGTACCTTGCGACTACTCATGCAAGGATTTTCAAACAAATTTTCCCCACGCATACTCATGTAGGGACCTCGCGCATACTCATGCGAGGTTGACTTAAGTCTTACCAAACAAGAAGGACGATGGCTTCACCTCGCGCATACTCATGCAAGGTTAATAGGACCGCCCTTGAGAGGGGATCAGTGCTCTCTTTTCCAAGTTCCAAGTTCTCGAGATTACAAGTTACAAGTTTCAAATTCTTACTAAAAGTTTCACAAGTTTCAAACTGCAGTTCTAACTCATCTGTCTAGACAGGTTTTCAAAACTATACTTACCGGATCCGGTCCCCGATACTTCACTAGCTTCTGAGTTGGATCCTGGACTCCCCCGGGTCGGAGGTGTTGGCCAGCTGGACCCAGTGCCTGCCGAGGCCAGGCAGAACCCCCTCCGATACAAGAGGATCGGTGGGCCCAGGGAAATTCCCCTGCGTCGGATTGGCATGGTTCCAACTGGACCAAACCTCAAGGCGAATTACGTGGATTTATTCACTTGAACACCATCCACCACTCGCACTTCCAGGCCGACGCACCAAGAAATGTAGCAGCAGATAAGCATGCAGTAAATAAAACCAGGAGTCTTTTCAAGGATCCAAGCCAGTTTAATGTGCACAGGCTCAAGCAATAATCAATTTCAAAATGGCTGAGCAATGGTTTCTAGCAAAACAACAACTTTTATACCGTTCTTCTCCATTCTAGACATAGGCAAACTTTTCATTGGTCCCAGTAACCCCTCTCACCCATCTATTGGTCCCGGTACCACTACGTAGCTATCCAATGAGGACCTTTGACTGGGCTCAGCACCTGGTTGCCCCCCCTTCCAGTCCCAATTACAATGGTCAGTTCACTAACTTTGATACTTCTCTCCTCCAAGGTCGCTATCCAGCTGGAATATGAGTGAGAGCGGGGCACTGTAACCTTGCTTTCTGCAGAGTTAATTAATTCCATAGAAGCTGTGCTCTCTTATCAGTACCAATTAGAGCTGTTTTCTGTCTTTTCTAAGTTTCGTTTCTGCTTAGCTATGTTCAGTTAAGCTGAGTTAAGTTTCAATTCTATGGTGTCATCATTCAGGGGGGTTTTCATTCCTCTGGGCCTAACTACAGGCTTCAGGTCAAGCTGCTTAGGCCTGTCTGTTTAGTTCAATTAGCATGGATCATAGGCCTTCGCCTACCACAAGAGCAAGAAACAGCCGGGGACGTAACCAGGATCTTGCTAGCTCTGAGGGTGGTTGGAGAGTCTGGGAGAAAGTTCTCAACAGCCCAGAAACAAGAGCCAGAAACAAGGTAGAAAGGTGGGAACCTTGTTTTTCTAAGGAAGAGGCTAAAAGCTCTGTATGTTTTAAAGGGCGTGGCCCTGGAAGTAACTTTAATGCTGAAAGATATCCAGTGTCCCCACTAGGTGGGAAGGGAAAGGAAAGCCAGCAAGAAGCTATTCTCATACCGGGCATTCACAGCCCTAGGTTTAAAGAACACTTTGTGGGAAAAGTGATCCATGTACCACAGGAGGGTTTGCAGGAAGCCAGCACATGTAAAGAGTGTGACCCTTGTATTATCGGGAGTGAACCCAAAGTAATGCAGTGGGAGAATAACAGCTATCCTTCAGACCCAGTCCCTATGGATTGCACGATATGTTTTTCGGATGATGTCATTTCTTTATGTTAACCCTGAAGAAGACAACCTTGTGCTAATAACAAAGGAAAAGAAGATATTTTTCTCTGTAGCCATCTTTTGTTTTGATGCTGTTTGTTTGTGTTTGTATCCAAAGAATATCTGTTTCAGAAAAGGGAATAAAGCCCTGATTTATTTTGCTTTACCATTCGACTGAAAGACTCTTTTTAGTAGAAAAGGCAACTTGAAACTCAAAACCCTAGGCAGCTGCCTAATAGGGTTCACAGAGGGTCTATCATACGGGCCTCATCACAACATGTAGGGGGAAAGTATGCAGCCTTGTCGTACACCTTTGCTGATTTTAAACCATTCTGTTTCTCCTTGTTCCGTTCGAATTGTTTCTTCTTGATCAATGTACAGATTGTGCAAGAGAACGATCACGTGTTCTGGTATACCCATGCTTCTGCTACTTCTTGAGAGAGATCTGCAATTGTAAGTATTACTTCTGGAAATGTTTCTAAATCTTGGGGAAAAGGAATTCTTTAGATTAAAGCTGATTAATCTGTGAACCCAGTGTATTTGTTAAATCGGTCAGGGCCTAGTAGCAGCAAAAATTTTCAGTTTAAATTTAATACTCAGTAAGGGCCTAGTTTAAATTTAAAACACAGAGGAGAGCTTTCTGGTTAGATTTAGAACCCAATACTCCCTCTATCCAAGCAAGGGCTGTGGGACTCCCCCTGGAGATTGGTCACAGATTACCTTAGAAGCAAAGGGCAGGGTACTGTGTAGCAGCCAGCTTTTAATAAGTCTTTTTCCCTCCCTCCCTCCCTCCCCAACACCCACCCACCCCTGGGATAATCGTAGCTTTATAGGTCCTTAAAGGAAAGGAGGTGCCATATTCACTCTCAGGTGCAGCTGTTTATTCTCATCAGCATACATTAAGGACCTGAGATTAATTAAAATTCAGTTGAACAAAGTACATTAAACATATTAGGTATAGTTTTATTAGTATAAGTATCCCTAGCAACCCTTAGTAAGTAAAGAATTAAATATCTAAATGCAACCTTAAAACAAAGATGCAGACAGCAGTCCAGCAGCGAGATGGGGCTTTCCATTCTTTTGCACTGAGTGTCACATGTATGGTTTTCTCCCAGTTGGTGAGGGGTCTTACGTGTTCACAAGGTGCAAGGAGCTCTTTCCTCTCAGGGAACGAGTCCGATCTCTGGAGGCAGCAGACTTGGAAGACATAAGGAAGACAAAGAGGTACATAGACGAGACCTACAGGGATATAGTCCTCAAGTCCCACCTCCAGTCTGGCAGCATCCCTGTTGCCATGGAGGAGAGAGGTCACATGACAGGAGAGCATCACCCTGGTGTGGCAGGAAGTGATCCTATAGCTAGGACCTGTCCTCCAGGTGATATAAAACCCTCTCACACCGAGGAAGTTTCTCCAGGGCCATGTGCCCATGAGGGAAGGGTTAGGACAGCCATTATAGTTGGTGATTCAATCATTAGGCATGTAGATAGCTGGGTGGTTGGTGGATGTGAGGATCGCTTGGTAACATGCCTGCCTGGTGCGAAGGTAGCCGACCTAACGCACCACCTAGACAAGGTCTTAGATAATGCTGGGGAGGAGTCTGCGGTCTTGGTACATGTTAGTACCAATGACATAGGAAAATGTGGTAGAGAGGTTCTGGAGGCTAAATTTAGGCTTTTAGGTAGGAAGTTGAAATCCAGAACTTCCAGGGTTGCGTTCTCCGAAATGTTTCCTGTTCCACGTGCAGGACCCAAAAGGCAGGCAGAGCTTCGGAGTCTCAATGCGTGGATGAGACAATGGTGCATGGATGAGGGTTTTGGATTTGTTAGGAACAGGAACATTCTGGAGAAAGGAGGGGCTCTTCCAAAAGGATGGGCTTCATCTTAACGGGTGGAACCAGGCTGCTGGCATTAACCTTTAAAAAGGAGAGAGAGCAGCTTTTAAACTAGATAATAAGGGAAAGCTGACAGTTGCCCAAGAGCGCATGGTTTGGAACAATGTATCCTTGAAGGATACTACCAAAAAAATGAAGTTAGAGCACATCAGCAGAGAGGTTCCAATAAAGGTAGCCAAATGCCTTTGAGTACAGAGCAGACAGAGCTTAAAGATTCCAAATTACCCCTGCCTACCGATAACCAGATTAATAGGAATAAAATACAGTCTCTAAATTGCTTGTATGCAAATGCTAGAAGTCTAAAAAATACGATGGGAGAGTTAGAATATATAGCACTAAATGAGAAGTTAGATATCATTGGTATCTCAGAGACATGGTGGAAGGAGGACAACCAGTGGGACACTGATACCTGGGTACAAACTATATCATGATGATAGATCTGATCAAATTGGTGGAGGGTTTGCGCTCTATGTTAGAGAGGGCATTGAGTCAGAAAGGATTAAAGTTTTGCAGGAAACAAAATTTGCTGTAGAATCTCTATGGATTGAAATTCCATGTAAAAAGGGGAAGGTGATGGCAGTGGGGGTGTACTATCGACCGCCTGGCCAGAATGAACAAATGGATGATGAAATGCTCAAAGAAATCAGGGAAGCTAACAAAAGTTACAGAACGGTAATAATAATGGGTGATTTCAATTACCCCAGTATTGGCAGGACATGCTAGGGAGATAAAGTTTCTAGATGAAATAACTGACTGCTTCTTGGAGCAGCTGGTTCATGAACCGACCAGAGAGGAAGCCATTTTGGATTTAGTCCTTAGTGGAACACCAGATCTAGTGCAAGAGATAAGGCTGTTGGGGCCACTTGGCAATAGTGATCATAGCATGATCGCGTTTGATTCAATTAATGGAGGAGGAATGGTTAGGAAATCCACATTACTATCTTTTAACTTTCAAAAGGGAGACTATGATAAAATGAGGAAAATAGTTAAGAAAAAACTAAAAGGAGCAGTTGCAAAGGTTAAATACTTACATCAGGCTTGGGTGTTGTTTAAAAATACTATCTTGGAAGCCCAGACCAGCTGTATTCCACACTTTAAGAAAAGTGGAAGGAAGTCCAAAAACTGCCAGCATGGTTTAAAGGTGAGGTTAGAGAGGCTGTTGTTGCCAAAAAAGCATCTTTCAGGAAATGGAAAAAAGAGCCAAATGACGAAAACTGGAAACAGCACAAGTACTGGCAAGTTAAATGCAAGACATTGATAAAGCAGGCAATGAGAGAATTTGAGAAGAAACTTGCTGTGGAAGCAAAAACGCATAATAAAGACTTTTTCAAGTGCATTTGTGGCAAAAAACCTGTGAGAGAATCAGTTGGACCATTAGATGATAGAGGGGTAAAAGGGGCAGTAAGAGGGGACAAGGCTATAGCAGAGAGACTGCATGAATGCTTTGCTTCAGTCTTTACTGAGGAAGATTTAGGGATGTTACCCATGACTGAAGTGGTATTTAAAGGTGATGCTGCAGAAGAATTGAAAGAAATATTGCTACACTAGGAAGATGTATTATAACTATTTGATAAACTAAAGAGTAGCAAATCACCTGGACTGGATGGTATACATCCAAGGGTGTTGAAAGAACTGAATTAGGAGATTGCAGACCTGCTATTAGTAATCTGTAAACTATCATTAAAATAATCGGTAATACCTGAAGATTGGAGGATCGCCAATGTAACACCTATTTTTAAAAAGGGTTCCAGGGGTGATCCGTGAAACTACAGACCTGTGAGCCTGACGTCAGTACCAGGAAAAATGGTAGAAACCATCATAAAGAACAAAATTACTCAGCATGTAGATAAGCATGGTTTAATAGCAGACTGCCAACATGGCTTTAGCTAGGGACGGTCTTGTCTTACTAATCTGTTATATTTTTTTGAAGGTGTGAATAAACAGGTAGACAAAGGTGAGTTGGTTGATACAGTATATCTGGACTTTCAGAAAGCCTTTGACAAGGTCCCTCATCAGAGACTTTTGGCAAAACTAAAAAGTCATGGGATAGGAGGTGATATACTATTGTGGATCAGGAACTAGTTACAAGATAGAAAGCAGAGGATAGGGCTAAATGGCCATTTTTCCCAATGGAAAAAGGTGAATAGAGGAGTACCCCAGGGATCTGTACTGTGTCCGCTGCTTTTTAACATATTCATAAATGACCTGAAAAAGGAAATAACGAGTGAGTTTATCAGATTTGCAGATGACACAAAACTATTTAAAGTTGTTAAAACACAAGAGGATTGTGGAAAATTGCAAGAGGATCTTGATAAATTGGAAGACTGGGCATCCAAATGGCAGATGAAATTTAATGTGGACAAGTGCAAAGTTATGCACCTAGGAAAGAACAACCCAAACTATGGTTACACAATGCAAGGTTCCACATTGGGAACCAACACCCAGGAAAATGTTTATGTGTCATCGTGGATAACATGTTAAAACCCTCCGCCCAGTGTGCAGTGGTGACCAAGATAGCAAATACAATGCTTGGTATCATAAGGAAAGGAATGGAAAATAAAACAAAGGATATTATAACACCTCTGTATCGTTCAATGGTGCGACCGCATCTTGAATACTGTGTGCAATTCTGGTCGTCGTATCTTAAAAAAGATATAGCGTTATTAGAAAAGATACAGAGAAGAGCCACCAAAATGGTAAAGGGAATGGAAGGATACTCCTATGAAGAGAGGCTAAAAAGGTTAGGGCTCTTCAACCTGGAAAAGAGATGGCTGAGGGGAGATATGATAGAGGTCTATAAATTAATGAATGGAGTGGAACGGGTAAATGTAGATGAATTGTTTTATGTCATCAGAATATAGAAAGACTAGGAGACATGCAATGAAGCTACAGGGTAAACAATTTAAGATTAATAAGAGAAAATATTTTTTCATGCAACTTATAATCAAACTCTGGAATTTGTTACCGGAGCACGTAGTAAAAGCTGTTAGTGTAGATGGGTTTAAAAACGTTTTGGACAAGTTCCTGGAGGAAAGGTACATAAACCATTATTAAAAGGGACACGGGATATCACTGCTTCACCCAATACAAGCATTGAGGAACCTGTGTCTTTTGGGGAAACTGCTAGGTACTTATGACCTAGATTGGCCACTGTTGGAAATGGGATACTGGGCTTGATGGACCTTGGTCTGACCCAGTATGGGATATCTTATGTTCTTATGTTTCTCATGGTTTACACAGTCAATAGCCTTGCTGTAGTCAATAAAGCACAAATAGATATCCTTTTGGTATTCTTTAGTCTTTTCAAGGATCCATCTCATATCCGCGATGATGTCTCTTGTTCCTTGCCCTTTCCTGCTTGCACTTTAGGTAGTTCTTGTTCCAGGTATGGTTGTAGTCTCTGTTGAATAATCTTCAGTAGAATCTTGCTGGCATGTGGGATCAGAACGATAGTGCGATAATTTCCAGTCAGTTGGATCACCTTTCTTTAGTATTGGTATAAACACAGATCTTTTCCAGTCAGTTGGCCTTGATGTTGTTTTCTAAATTACCTGGCAGAGTATGGTAACAGCTGCATCAGATTGCTGTAATACTTCTATTGGAATGCCATCAGTGCCTGATGCTTTGTTCTTTGATAAGCTTTCAATGCTGCTTCGATTTCTTCTTTCATCACCAATGGTTCCGGATCATAAGGTACAGGTTGAAACGGCTGTTGGTCCACTTGATCTTTATCGTATAAGAACTCTGTATATTCTTTCCACCTTTTCTTGATCTTCTCAGCATCATTCAACATAGAACCTTGAGCATCTTGTAACATTCCAATTCAAGGCTGGAATTTTTTCTTTAACTCTCATAGCTTTAGGAAAGACGATCTTGTTCTTCCTCTAATAGTTTCTGCTTCTATTTCCTTGCATGCATCATTGTAGTACTTTTCCTTGTCTTGTCTTGCTGCACATTGGAAATCTCTGTTGAGTTTTGCAATTGCTTCTCCTTCTCCTTTGGCTTTAGCTTCTCTGTGTTTCTGGGCAATTTTCAGAGTTTCTTCCGTCATCCGTTTTGGCCATTTTTGCTTTTTCACCTTTTGTAGAGACTTCTCGCTTTCTTCTTGATGCCATTCCATAACTCTTCTGGAGCTCTGTCATTTGTATCTACAGCAGCAAATCAATTTTATAGGCAGTCTTTAAATTCCAGTGGTATGTTCTCAAGGTCATATTTTGCTACATTCATGAGTGGCTTGCTCTTTTTCAACTTTAGCTTGAGTTTGCATACTAGTAGTTGGTGATCTGTACCACAGTCAGCTCCAGATTTTGTCTTTGTTGATGTTATAGAGCTTTTCCATCGTTGACTTCCACAGATGTAGTCAATTTGATTTTTGTACAATCCATTGGGTGAAGTCCATGTATACAGTTGTCACTTGTGTTGCTGGAAGAAGGTGTTTGAGATGAATAGATTGTTGGTCTTGCAGAATTCTATCATTCTTTCTCCAGCTTCATTTCTGTTGCCAAGTCCATATTTTCCAACCATTTTGTCTTCTTCTTTGTTGCCAACCTTTGCGTTCCAGTCACCCATGACTATCAGGATATCCTGTTTGCATGTTCTGTCAATTTCAGCTTGTACATGTTCATAGAATTCATCAATTTCATCCTTTTCTGCAGCTGTTGTTGGGGCATATATGTGAATTAGTTGTGATGATAGGCATTCCTCGTAGACTAATAGAAATTAAGCGTTCACTGACTGCATTGTATTTCATTACAGTTCTTGCAAGTTTCTTCTTTATTATAAATGCAACACCATTTCTTCTTTGTCTTTCATTTCCAGCAAAGTAGACCATGTGATCATCTGATGCAAAGTCCCCGATGCCAGTCCATTTCAGTTTGCTGACACCCAACAGATCAAGTTGTACACGTTCCATTTCATTCTTGACCACCTCTAACTTCCCTTGGTTCATGCTTTGTACATTCCATGTCCCAATATGTAAGACATTTTTGCAGCTTCTGACTCTCATTTCATGTGCAACTACATCAGCAGTCAGACGTCCTGAGTGCTTTGATCCAACCACATCATAAATGCTGGCTTTACTCTGAAAAGTTTTCAGCTCCTCCCCAGTAGCTAGTTGAGTGCCTTCCGACCTAGGGGTCTCATCTTCCAGCACTATAGTGCAATTTGTTTTGTTGTGACTATCCATTGGGTTTTCTTGGCAAGATACAGAAGTAGATTGCCAGGCCTTTCCTCCATACAGTTTAAGTTTAGTGTTGTTGCTGTTGTCACAGAAATGTGATCCTCCGTCGCTAAGACTGTCCAATTCTGCTGCTGCCCAGATGGGTGGTTTGTCTTGGTCTGGCACCTCATATGAGATCTGTCTATTTTGGGAGACCCTGCCAGTAGTTAAACTACCGATAATTTAGCCCTCAGCATCACTGATGCACACAAGCCCTCACAGCACGACAAGCTGCAAACCAAGTGAGGGTCTTGGACTGGCACCTCCGCTGAGACCTGTCCATCTTGGGAGACCCTGCCAGTAGTTAATCCACTGAAAGTGTAGCCCTCGGCATCATTGATGCACACAAGCCCTCACAGCACGACAAGCTGCAAACCAAGTGAGGGATTTATGCCATAGAGGTATTTAAACATCTCTATCATATCTCTTTTCTTCTGCCTTTCTTTCAAAGCATACATATAGAAATCTTTAAATCTGTCCCCATATGCTTTATGATAAAGACTAATGACCATTTTAGTAGCTCCCCTCTAGACCATCTTCATCCTTTTTATATCTTTTTGAAGGTGCAGTCTCCAGAACTGTACACAGTACTCTAAATGAGGCCTCACTAAAGACTTATAGAGAGGTACTATCACCTCCTCCTTCCTGTTGGCCATTCTTCTCCATATGTACCCAAGCATCCTTCTGGTTTTTGCTGTCACCTTTTCTAGCTGTTTGGCTAAAAACAATTACCCCCAAGTCCTGCTCTTCTTTCCTGGACAGAAGTACTTCACCCCTTATATTGTAGCACTCCCTTGGATTTTTGCAGCCCAAGTGCATGACCCTGCATTTTTTATCTTTAAATCTCAGCTGCCAAATTCTTGACCATTTTTCAAGCTTCACTAGATCCCTCCTCAGGTAACCTATACCAGGGCCGGCTACCATTAGGTGAACTAGGCAGTTGCCTAGAGTGTCAGCCCTCAAGGGGTGTCTATTGCCACTGCTGATTCCCCTCTTGGGACTTTCAGCAGCGGCGCTTACTTAAGCTTCAGGACTGGGGCTGACTCCTTAGCCCCTACCCTATTAGACGTTCCACCTTCCCAATCCCCCCTCATATAGCTGTCTTCTAAAATAACTACTTCATTAACATACATAGGGCCCTGATCATCATACCTACCAGGATAATAACTACTTATGTATACCCACAGTTATTGGAGTATCAAGAAAAATTCCTATATTGTACATAAGTTGATTATAATATGTTATCTCTAATTGTTAACCAGCTATTAAGATGATAATTAGTATTTTCTATGTTACATTATAACATTAATGTGTTATGTTCAATGTAAACTGCCCTTGATCTTTAGAAGGGGGTGGTATAGAAAAGCTAATAAATAAATAAATCTCTCTTCTTCATCTTGCTCTCCCCACACAGCGAGCTAGTGGAGGAGCAGGGATTTTGCAATTTTTGTTTTCAATCAAAACGTTCAGGGACTTTTTTTTCCTGTTTATTTGTTTAACAATCAGAATGAGTAAGTACAGCTGGAATGTGAATATTGTGAGTTTTGGAAAGACCAGAAACTGACATGGGAGCTGATGTCAAAAGCGGCAAAAGCGGCTGATGTCTTACTCTGTACCTTCTCCACTGTGCAACAAATACACCCAGAGGTGGCACAGCTGGGGACCAGCCATGTTGCCATCATAGACTATGTACTGCGGTAGCTATGCTAACCAATTTGAAAGCATGGTGATACCCTTTTATTGAATTAATTTAATACATTTCTTGACAGGGCTGGGAATTATATTTTGATGAAGAATGTTAACGGATGAAGATTAGAACTCTCAAAAGCTAGTCAAGAAATGTATTGGAGTAGAGGAGTGGCCTAATGGTTAGGGCAGCAGCCTAGAGCTGGAAAGACCAGGGTTCAAATCCCCCTGGCATGCCTTGGGCAAGCCACCTAACCCTCCATTGTCTCAGGTGCAAATTTAGATTGTGAGCCCTTTGGGGATTGGGAAATGCATACTATACCTGAATATAACTCACCTTGATCTTCTTCTGGAAAGGCATGAGCTAAATATAAAGGTGAGTACAGACGTAGTTAAATTCTCACTTTATCTATCTTTTTTTGTTTTGGGGCCTTTATTTGCACTTAGAGTTTTTTCCAGTAGTAGCTTGAGGCAAGTTACATTCTGGTATTCTACATATTTCCCTTTTCCCGGAAGGCTTAAATCCAAGTGTACACCCAAGGCACTGTAAGGTTAAGTGATTTGCCCAGGGTCACAAAGTAGCATGTTTACTAAATCATGCTGCTATGGTAGCACGGGGTTAGCATGCAGTTTGGGTGCCACACTGTCCTGGTAGTGCAGGCATGAACTGGTTGGGCCAGCAGTGTTCCCAGTACAGGCATTACTCTATGGGTGGTGTTATTTATATACCTGTGACCCATTCTCCACAGTACCGCATGGCTTGTCTGCACTGCTAATTGCAGGGAGACAGATGTACACCCCACCGACAGTTAATGAGGAGCCCCACCCTGGTAACACAGTCCACTTGCATATAAAGGACACTGGGCTTACTAAACATGCCTATCAGAGCATTAGTGGGGTTTGAAGCCTGGCTTTGCTAGCTCCCAGCTTATGCGTTGCTGTTCCTTGTTGCTTTAACCACTAGGCTGCTCCTCCACTCCAATAAGGACCCGCAAGATCCATCTACTGGTTTTGTCTCCTCTTCCTGGTGAGCAAGGGGAAAAGAAGGAAATGACCAATATTTTTTCCATAAGGAAGTGGGAGAAAAAGTTAGAGCTAAAGGAGTAGTATTCAAGAACTATAGACACTGAAGGAGAGGGATAGGGAAATGAAAAGGAGAAATCAAGGGAGGCAGGAAGAGTAAAAAGGGCAGTTGAGGATGGGCAAGGACAGAAGAAGCTGTGAGGTGAACACATTGCCATTTACTGAGGAGGCAACATTCAATATGCTTGTGAAACTGGAAGTAAATAATGCCCTGGGACTTAATGGGCTTCATCCTAGAATATTGAAGTGCCTTGAGGGGGTGCCGACTGCACCTCTCACAGGTTTATGCAACCTATCCTTTGATACAGCAGAAGTTCCAAGAGACCAGAGAAGAAGAGGCATGGTGCTCCTTCAGAATGGAAGGGAAAAGAAAGAGAAAGGAATTTTGGATTTAGCTCATGCCTTTTTTTTTCAGGAGTAGCTTAAGATGAGTTGCCTTCAGGTACATTAGGGTAGGAACAAGGGGGAAGCAAAAACTTCAGACCTGTTAGCTTAAAACTGTTGACAGGTTGTGTAATGGAAGCACTACTGAAAGGAAGAATAGTGCAGTACTTAAAGTTAATAGGTTAAAGAATCACAGACAAGGTTTCGCCAAGGGAAAAAACCTGCCAAACAAATCTGATTAAGGGGGTGCAATAGATGTGGCCCATCTGGGTTTCAGTAAAGCCTTTGACACAGCTCCATAACAAAGAGCCTGGGAGTTGAAACAAAATTAAAAGCTGTCTGAGAAACTGGTTGAGTCCAAGAAAAAAACCCTTAGCCTAGGGCAGGGGTCTGCAACCTTTAAGACATAAAGAGCCACTTGGACCCGTTTCCGAAGGGAAAAAATAAACTGGGAGCCGCAAAACCATTGCGACATTTAAAACAAATCTAACACTGCATATATTGTTTCTTACCTTAATGCTATATACGACCCCCTACTTTTCCTGTTAAAATATAGGTGTTTGGCCTATACTCGCCGTATAAGACTACCCCTCTTCCTTCGCACACCAAAAAAAATACGCCAGAAAATATAACAACAAGAAGTAACAATATTTGATTTCAAAATTATGATGATTTTGTAGTCAAATCACTAATATGAAATAAAATTATTTTTTCTACCTTTGTTGTCTGACCAATTTATTCTTTGATCATGCTGGTCCCGATCTGAGGCTTCTGCTTTCCTGTCTTCTCTTACCTCTCTTTCTGTGGTCTATGGTCCATCTGCCAGTTCTTATCTCTTCTTTCGTTTTCTTCACTTCTTTCCATCAGCCTATTTCCAGTCCCAGTAACCCTCCCCAATATCAGCCCCTTTCCAGTCCTCACTCCCAGTACCTTCCAATGTCAACTTGCATTCCCATGATTGCCACTGGTGTCCATTTCCTTCCAGTCCCCCTCCTTCCCCACTGACCAGTCCCTTCTAGTACAAATACCATGGCAGCCCCTCTCAGATCCAGTTCCATTCTCCCATCCCCTCATATCAGCCCATTTGTAGCCTTAGCCCCCAGTTATCTTCCAGGGCCAGCAGCTCTATCCTCCCCTCCCCACAATCAGCCCATGCCCAGTCAAAGCCCCCCAATCAGCTCGCTTCCAGTGCTAATCCCCCCTCAACCCCATTACCAGTGCTAGCCTCCCCTAATCAGCCCAATACCAGTCCTAACCCCCATCAGCTCATTACCAGTCCTAGCCTCCCCTAATCAGCTCATTTCCAGTGCTCGTCCCCTCAACCCCATTACCAGTGCTCCATCCCTCCATGTCAGCCCCCTCCCTCCCTCCCTCCCTCCATCCATATCAGCTCCCTCCCTCCATGTCAGCCCGCCTCCCCAATCCCTCCATGTCAGCCCCCTCCATGTCAGCCCCCCTCCCTCCATGTCAGCCCCCTCCATCCCTCCATGTCAGCCCCCCTCCCTCCATCCATATCAGCTCCCTCCCTCCATGTCAGCCCCCCTCCCTCCATCCATCCATCCATATCAGCTCCCTCCCTCCATGTCAGCCCCCCTCCCTCCATGTCAGCCCCCTCCATCCCTCCATGTCAGCCCCCCTCCCTCCATCCATTCATATCTGCTCCCTCCCTCCATGTCAGCCCCCCTCCCTCCATGTCAGCCCCCTCCATCCATCCCTCCATGTCAGCCCCCTCCATCCCTCCATGTCAGCCCCCCTCCCTCCCTCCCTCCATCCATTCATATCAGCTCCCTCCCTCCATGTCAGCCCCCTCCCTCCAGGTCAGCCCCCTCCATCCCTCCCTCCATCCATTCATATCTGCTCCCTCCCTCCATGTCAGCCCCCTCCATCCCTCCATGTCAGCCCCCCTCCCTCCATGTCAGCCCCCTCCATCCCTCCATGTCAGCCCCCTCCCTCCATCCATTCATATCAGCTCCCTCCCTTCATGTCAGCCCCCCTCCCTCCATGTCAGCCCCCCTCCCTCCATCCATTCATATCTGCTCCCTCCCTCCATGTCAGCCCCCCCCCCCTCCATCCATCCATTCATATCTGCTCCCTCCCTCCATGTCAGCTCCCTCCCTTCTTCTGCAGCCGCGGCTCCCTGCCTCTTACGGAACCGCGGCTGTGCTTTTAAAATCATCTCGGAGCCCTTCCTGTCTTGACGGGCTCCGTGCAGCATTGTCCCGCCTCCAAACTTCCTTTAGAGGCGGGACAATGCTGCACGGAGCCCGTCAAGACAGGAAGGGCTCCGAGATGATTTTAAAAGCACAGCCGCGGTTCCCTAAGAGACAGGGAACCGCGGCTGCAGAAGAAGGGAGGGAGCTGACATGGAGGGAGCCCATAACGCGACGTTTAAAGCGGGCAGTGTGCTCCGGAGCCGCGGCAAAGGTGAGAAAGAGCCGCATGCGGCTCCGGAGCCGCGGGTTGCCGACCCCTGGCCTAGGGCAAAATACAAGACCAAAATGAAAGTACCCCGGCTCACAAGAAACCGTAAAATTAAATCAAAATGCAAAATTTGTGCAATCAACACATTCTTTTTTTGTCGGAATAACCAAGCAAAAGGAGGCAGGAAGTGTACCCGCCCCTCGCCGTGGTCGGTCCTTTTTAATAATTTTAAATGCTCAAAACTTATCTCATTCTTTTTACTCAGCCAGCTTGGAATTCAGAAGACACAACGTGCCACGTTTCGGGTCATCCACATCAACCGTGGCCCTGCATCAGGTGAAATATATGGAATCCCAGAAAGTCAGCTTATGAGAAATATCCGACGGTCAAACTCTTTTATAGAAAACGGCGCATGACGTCACCGCAAACACGGAAGGAAAGCAGCCAATAAGCCCCCTACACGTAGCAGGCTTTAAAAACGAGCATTTTAAAGAAAGGGAAAACCCATTGTGAGGGAGTCCCAATGTAGGCGTCGCTTTTTGGACGATATTTTCTTTCTGTGGTCTGGTTCTCAGCTGGAATTGGAGGTCTTTTTGGAATCTTTGAATGGGTTTTCTTCGAATATACAATTTACTGCCACGTATGATCGGCATGCCATCCAGTTTTTGGACCTTACAGTTTTTTTGTCACCAGAGGGGATCACCACCACGTTGTTTCGTAAGCCGGTTCAACGGAACACCCTGTTAAAGTTTTCTAGTTTCCATCCATTACCTTTAAAGAGGGGCCTCCCATTTGGCCAATTTTTGCGGCTTCGTAGAAATTGTTCGTCTCTGGAAGATTTTTACAAACATGCTGATGACCTGAAGTCCCGTCTGTTAACTCGGGGATATCCTCTCCCTTTAATAAGAAAAGCTTATAAGCGAGCCAGGTTTTTGCATCGAGACTGGTTGTTTCTTCCCCGTGTTCCATCTGATAATTCGGGGGAAGAGGCTTTCACCGGCATTTTTCCATACCTCATGGGGTTTCCAAAAGTGATTACACTCTTACGCCGATATTGGCCGGTGTTATCGGTTCATCCCTTTTTTTCTGGCAAGCATCTACGGGTGGCCTTTTCAAGGGCACCGAACCTCCGAGATAGGATTGTCAAATCTTCTTGGCCTTCAGATCGCCCCCCTGTTCTTCATCTCAACCCTGGACATTACCCATGTGGTTCATGTGATTACTGTGATATGGCAATTAGTGGACCAACGTGGCAGAATACTTCCATCTTACATAAGGCTCGGTGGCACACTACCTGCACTTCATCTTACGTGGTCTATTTAATCATCTGCCCGTGTGGACTTTTTTATGTGGGCCGTACTACTCGTCCAGTTAAGATCCGTCTTGGGGAGCATGCTTCCCGGTTGCGATTGAAAACGGTTTCGGCGCCTATGGTACATCACTGCCTTCAAGAAAATCATTTTTTTAGTCAGCTACGTTGGCGAGTATTGGACCACATTCCTATTGATCCTCGGGGAGGTGACAGAATTGGACGACTACAGCGTACAGAACAACGTTGTATATTTCAATTGGACACGGTTTCCCCTCATGGATTAAATGCCTCTGTGGAATGGCATACCATATTGTGATTCTATTCTGCATATGTGTCATCATTTTACATTGGGACTCCCTCACAATGGGTTTTCCCTATCTTTAAAATGCTCTTTTTTAAAGCCTGCTACGTGTAGGGGGCTTATTGGCTGCTTTCCTTCCGTGTTTGCGGTGACGTCATGCGCCGTTTTCTATAAAAGAGTTTGACCGTCAGATATTTCTCATAAGCTGACTTTCTGGGATTCCATATATTTCACCTGATGCAGGGCCACGGTTGATGTGGATGGCCCGAAACGTGGCACGTTGTGTCTTCTGAATTCCAAGCTGGCTGAGTAAAAAGAATGAGATAAGTTTTGAGCATTTAAAATTATTAAAAAGGACCGACCACGGCGAGGGGCAGGTACACTTCCTGCCTCCTTTTGCTTGGTTATTCCGACAAAAAAAGAATGTGTTGATTGCACAAATTTTGCATTTTGATTTAATTTTACGGTTTCTTGTGAGCCGGGGTACTTTCATTTTGAGAAACTGGTTGAGCAACAGAACATGACCAGTGGTGTGCCACACGGATCGATGCTGGCTCCAGTCCTCTCCGATTCTTTATAAGTGACCTTGGGGAAGGCTTTGAGGGTGAAAATGTGCCTGTTCGCAGATGCTATGAACACTGCCAACAGAACAGACAGACTGGAGGGAGCTAACACTGTACAAGCTGTAAATTGCTCCCTTGCAGTGTGCCATGATGGCACTTTTTCCCTTTCTACATATATAAGGTTTATGTTTGTGTTGTATATAGAATGTTTGCCGGGGGTGGGGTGGGGTGGGGGAAGTGTAATCGATCTGTGTTTACAGATTCAGCTAAGTTTGGAAGGCTTTTTGGACAAGTGACTATTATCACTCATTTGTTTTGACTGGATTTCCTTTTCTTACTTGTAGTTTTAGATATTTGATATGTATAAGCAGAGATTTCTCTCTTTACAAGAAATTTTGGGCTCCCCAAGGGTGGGAAACCTGATTTGCTTTTCTCTCCTCCTTAATGTGGGCTAAGGAACCCTCTTTATTTTCCTTCACTACTTATTGTTTGATGTGAGTTATTTCCCTTACATTTTTCTTTATTGCATAAATGTAAAAGGTTCTAATAAAGATAAAATAAGAAAAAGAATGTGAGGGCAAGTGGAAGCAATTAGCAATTCTCATGTGGAAAGATCATACGTTTAGCTCTGTAGTGCAGCTGCAAATGTCAGGGGTGTATATATTTCAGAAATATGTGTGGCATGCAGATGTGAAAATATGGACTGTGCAGGAGAGTTGGGCATATGTTGGGGGAGGAAGACTGTGTTGGGAGTGAACATGTGGAGCTCGGTGCGTCTTTGTGGGGGGGGGGGAGATATATGAATATGCAGGGGTGTTTGGTTGGGACCTGGAGATGGATAGGCACAGATGTGTATTGGGGTGCTCAATATGTATACTTGTTTGCGTACATGTGAGTAAGTGTGGGGCGAGGGCAGCGATATGGGATATGTATCACAGAGGCAAGGGTGGAGGTGGGTGGCTAGAGGAGAGGGGAAACGTTATGTGTGTTGCACATCAGATCTGTGTGTGTGTGTCTTTATGTCTCTGTGAAAGAGACCTGCATATTCTCCCCCTTACACCTCCTCATCTTTCCTTCCCAACCTACTACTGCTGCTACTGAACATTTCTATAGCACTACAAGACGTACGCAGCGCTGCACAGACATGTAAGAGACATCAGAGCTTACAGTCTAGTCAAGACAGACAACACAGTAGGTGTAGACAGGGACACATCTAGGGGGAATGGTAAAGAAACACAAAGATCAGGTGAGTCAAGATCCAAAAGCGGCAGCAGAGAGGTGAGTTTTTAGCCTGGATTTGAAAATTGACAGAGAAGGCGCCTGATGTACAGACTCAGGTAGTTCCAAGTATAAGGAGCAGCAAGATGAAAGGAGCGAAGTCTGGAGTTAGCAGTAGAAGAGAAGGGCACAGATAGAGGCAATTTGCCAGAAGTGCAGAGTTTCCGGGGAGGGGTGTAGGGAGGTATAAGAGAGGAAAGTAGTGAGGAGCTGCAGAGTGAACACACTTATAGGTCAGTAGGAGAAGTTTGAACTAGATGCAGAAACAGACAGGGCACCAGTGAAGTGACTTGAGAAGAGTAATATGAGCATAATGAGGCTGGCGGAAAATTAGCTGTGCAACAGTGTTGAACAGATCGAAGAGGAGAGAGATGATTCAGCGGGAGACCAGCAAGGAGTAGGTTGCAATAGTCAAGACGGGAGGTGATTAAAGAGTGGATAAGTGTCTTAGTAGTGTGTTCAGAAAGGAATGGGTGGATTTTGTTGATGATATAGAGAAAGAAATGGCAGGTCTTAGCTATCAGCTATCCCCCAAATCCCTCCCTCTCCTTTCCTATCCTTATATCACTCATTCCTCATGGGCCTTATAATTCCCCACTGCCTCTATTCCACCCCCTTGCAAACAGGAAGTCAGCCATTGGAGGGGGTGGAAGCAGACAGCACCGTGGCACTGAAGTTTGCAGGTAAGCGCATGGGGCTGTTTCAATCCATTGCCACTGCTATAGGTCCTGGTGAGGGGCATCAATGGTGGCAATGAGGGAAGGGCAGCTGGCCGGGGGGGTGGCACAAGGGATGTGGTTCGCCTAGGGTGTCTCATCTCCTTGTGCCAGCCCTACCCCCAGAAGAGACCAAAGGAGCTAAAGGTATACTCTGGAAGCAAGAAGAGAAAGTGAAGATATGATTTGAACATCCAAATATCTGGCAGGCTTCAGTAAACCACCAGAAGATAGCTTTTTCTATAGAAAGGAAAGTTCAAGAACAAGGGGTCATCATATGAAATTGAAGGGTAAGAAACAAGAGAAAATACTTCTTCACTGAGAAGGTGGTGGGCACTTGCAACAGACTTCCAGTAGAGGTTATAAAATCCAAAACATTGGCAAGAGTTCAAATAAGGTCATGACATGCCATCCAAAGAGTGTGTGTGTGTGTGTGGGGGGGGGGGGGTCAAAGGAGTGTGCAACATAAAAATTCACTAACAGTTGTTGATGAATTGATGTGCATCTCTTAGGGGGAGAGAATAAAGTTCCCTCCACAAGTCTTGCTGAATACCTTCACGTATATAACATCTATACTAAATCTCAGCAAGATGATACTACAATTGAAGTATGGTAGGAACGAAAAAGAAAAATAGATACTGGTCGCAAGTCACCCAGGATAAAAAGGTGCCCGCCCATAGTTTACGCAATAGGGTTAATGATGTGGTTGTGATAATTCAAGCACTGCAGATGTAGATAACATCCCTGCCACAGATAAAGGCCATGGTGCGCATGTTCATGGACCCACTGTGGCAAGAGATAAACCACAAAAATTAATGAAAAAGTTAAAGAGGATTAACTAAGGTTAAGTGGTCTTCTGCAGATAAAGAGTAGATAATGTACTGCCATTTTTTATGCTACAAGCCCTATATTTAAATTAAGAGGGTGTACAAACAGAATCCACCAATAACTGGAAGAAAGAGGAAAATTGCCTCTAGAAAAACTGCAAAAAGCAACGGATGCAAATTTAAGATCTGTAATTTCACAGATCAAATAAAAAAGTATGTGAATGATAACATTTTCAAACAACTAAGGGCTTCCATGGAAAAAGAAATATAGGGAGGAAGAGGAGACCTAGGTGAGAGTACCAGAAGAAAGGAATACTCAGAAAAAGAAAGAACAGTTGAGGGGGAGATGAGCTATAGTAGAGTGAGCTGAATAAAGGAAGGTCAACAAATCAACTGAAGAGGAGGAAGAAAGGGGGAAGAAAGACCCAGAAGTAGAGAAATTAAAGATTGAACTCCTAGTTCACATGGAAAGAGATGAATATACTGAGTTCCAAGTAAGGGAAAGATTACTCAAGATAAATTTAACACCTAAGGTTAAAAGTATGATAATTAAGATTAACAAGGCCATATCTAATATAAAGGGACCATTTATTGATATCACCAAAATAAATCAAATGCAATATATTGTGCAGTTAAAATTATTACTGCAAGAATACTACCAACTAAAGTGCAGAGTCAGAAGAAAAAGAGAACAATAACAGTTCCTCCTTGGTAAAAGCACATCAAAGGAAAAATACAACCACTGCTTATGGAGGTAGCCCCGATAGATGTTATCTAAAAGGATTAAGATCATCAAAGATATTGAGGAAGATCCAAGACATCAAGCTGAAGCATGTTGCATTAACAGAAGACCTGAAATTCATCTGTTCCAACAATAAATAAAATGTAGCAGCAGAAGTGCAAAAACTGTGACGATATGAAGTTACCTGTAACATTAAAGGGGATTTCTTTGGCTACTATGTTTTGTGAAAATCTTAAAACCTGGTTGTTCTCTTAATATCCAATTTTTGTAACAGTTTTAGAAATCTTACTGTAAACCACGTGGAACTAATTTTAATTGGGATTGCAGCGATATAGAAATATTTATTAATAATAATAATGAAGAAAACAGAAAAGAAAGATATGAAAATAATCTATTTAGAAAGAACCCAAAATAATTCTACAGGAACTTAGGAAAGAACATTAATATGGTAAAAGCACCACCAGCCAAAGCCGAAACAGAAACTTTCTGGAGAAAACTATATGAGGACCCTATAGAGCACAATCAAGAGGCAGAATGTTTACCTTGCATACAGGAGCATTAAGAAAAAGCAAACATCAAACCTATGGAATAGCCTGCAGTAACAACGAAAGAGCTGGAAAGTAGGTTAAAACGAGCCCCAAACTGGAAGAGCCTTGACCCAGATGTAGTAACCAACGTTTGGCTGGTGAACTGCAAAAATCTATTTTTCAAGCAGTCAGACTTAACACCACAATGGCTTGCTACAGTAAGAACATTTCTCCTTCCAAAGGGGGACCCAAGTAATATTCCCAATAATTACAGACCTACAATCTATAAGCGCTTCACTACAATAGATGCAGACACAACATATGATCATATTGAGTTCAATAACATCATGGCAATGGCGTGGAGGAGTGGCCTAGTGGTTGGGGCAAGGTACTTCAGGCCAGAAGGTCAGGGGTTCAAATCCCCCTAGAGGACAGCAACCTTGGGCTGGAAGGACTGGGGTTTCTAGTCCCACAGGTGCTCCTTGTGGTCTTGGGCAAGCTACTTAACCCTCCATAGCCCATGTTCCCTGTAAAATAGTTATCTCCAAGTTATAATGCCCTGTTCAATGTAATTTCAGTTTGTTCAATGTAAACCACACTGATGCAGAATAGCACAGTATATAAGAGAATGTAAATAAATAGAGCAAAAGGGCAATAAAAGAGGAGCATATGGAACCAAGGACCAGTTAATGTTGAATAAGGCCATCATGGGCAATACTAATAAAAGCAGAAATCTCAGTATAGCACAGATTGATTATAAGAAAACTTTTGACAACGTCCCACACTCTTGGATAATAAATTGCCTTGAATTGTATAAAATAAATCCTGGTTTGATAGAGTACATTAAGTTCACCATGACAATGTGGCAAACCACATTCTTTTTGAGATATAAAGATGGTCGATACATCATCTCTAACATTAAGATCCAGCAAGGAATATTTCAGGGAGATTCCCTGTTGCTACCCACTTCTATTTTGTGTGGTGCTTAATCCAATGAAATCTCTTATCAACTCTTTGGGATATGGATTTAACCTGAATCCTAAAGAAGGTAACAATCCAGAAGCAACATACTATCTACTATTTGTAGATGATCTGAAGCTCTACAGCTCCAGTGACTAACAATTAGCAGAGCAATTCTGTGTGGTGAAAACCTTTCTGATGACATCAGGATGACTTGGCCTTGATAAGTGTGCTAAGGCAACCTTTTTAGAGGAAAATTGAGCAAAATGGAAAACCTCTCCCTGACTGAGGGCTGTGACATCAAGGACCTTGAACAGGAAGACATATATATGTATCTCAGAGTAGAGGAAGGAATGACACTCGAGCAGAAATTACTGAAAGATGAGTAAAAAATACTACAGGAGATTAAAATCATTACTGAAAATGTCTTCAACATCATGGAATAAGATGCAAGCCATCAATCAGTTGGCAATTCCTGTACTCTCATACAGCTTTGGGATTGTAGGCTGACCTCTTAAAGATCTTGAAAAACTAGATGTCCTACTACTACTACTGAGCATTTGTATGTGCAAACATGAAAACTTGTCAATGCCCCTGAAATAATTTACTAAAATCAGTGTATGCCAAGATTGTACATTCCTAGAGCTGAAGGAGGGCTCAGCCTCACAGAGATTGATTACACATACAAAACTACTATCATATGCCTCCAGGCCTACCTGACAGCATCATCGGATCCAAATACACAAAAAGTGATGAAATATGAAAGTAAATGTCCAGAATCTGTCTCCATCATCAAACTTGGACAAGCGTTCCGACGACTAGAAGGAATGAGTGAGCACAAGCATGCACAGGAAAGGATGCAACAGAATTTGTAAAACAAGAAAAAAAACTCTACAAAGAATTAGATCAGCAAACAAGGAAAAACAAATGGCAAATGCACAAATACAGTGGGAAATACAAAGTGTTTCTCCAGAAACCCTTTGTTAATCAAGAACGGACACATGAATGGTTAAGGAGAGGTGAACTGAAACCGAAGGATGAGAAATAGATAGTTGCAGTCCAGGACAGCGGATTACAGATGAGATGGTCTACAGTGAGCATTGAAAAAACTGGCAACACAGACATACAGTATGTCGATTCTGTAAGATAGACCTGGAAACATGACTCACCTCATAGCTGGCTGTGAAGTTCTGATGGCAGAAAATTTCTATACAGAAAGGCACAACAAAGTAGCATGCCTCATCCATTGGAAGCTCTATAAACACTACAACATCACTGTACCTGAAAAGCACTGGGATCATTTATTTATTTTTATTTATTTAACAATCACTTATATACCGCACCTTCCATGGATCAGGTGCGGTTTACAATAAACAAGTTAAGAGACAGAGCAAAAGTCTGTTTTTTACATTAAACATCAGTGAACTATATACAGTAGGTATGAACTTTAAAAAAAAAACATGCTTAAAATAATGGGATCAGGGACTAAATACCAGGTAAATTGTATGGGTAATTGGAACTATATACAAAATATTTGTGTATGTACAATGTATGTTGCTTGATGTAGATTGACTAATTGTGGAGCGTTATTTCTGGAATAAGAGCATTGAGAATAAATTTAAATGTTATTTATATGTCTTTCTTGGTCTGATATCAATAATGACTACTGTTATCCATTTTCATTATGGGAAAAGGAGTTTGCCATTGGGCCATAGTATGAAGTAAACAGATGGGTTTTTAGTTTCTTTCGGAACTCCTTGATTTCGATTAATGTTCTAATTTCTTCAGGGAGGGAGTTCCAGAGGATAGGGGCTGCATGTGAAAATGCTTTTTTGTTGGTTATCTTTTTGGCCGTTGTGAAGTCTTTTGGTATCCTTAATTTATTTGTATAGCCTCTCCTGTGAGCGGTTTTGGTTAGGTCTTTAGGGATGAGTTAGCTTAAGGTAGGTGGAGCCAAATTATTTAATACCTTGAAGGTGGTTATTAGTGTTTTATAGTTTATCCTGCATTGTATTGGTAGCCAGTGTAGGTTAGCTAATGTAGGTGTTATGTGTTCGAATGAGTGCACCTTCATTATAGTTCTGGCTGCTGCATTTTGAGCTAGTTCAAGTCTTTTAATGCTTTGTTTTGTTACACCTAGAAATGTTAAGTTGGCAAAGTCAAAGTGAGGGGTAATGATTGCCTGTATTATACTCATAAAGTCTTGTATATGTACCAGTGGGCAGAGTTGCTTTAGAGTTTTAAGCTTAAAATAGATTTTTTTTGTTGTGTTTCTGATGTGAGTGTTCATACTGAGGTGCGTGTCGAGGATCACGCCTAGGTATTTTATTTCATTTTTTATTCTGATATCCTGATTTTGAAGTGTGATGTGTGTTGGGCGAATATATGATTGGTTTTTTGTTACAATTAATATGTTTGTTTTTGAATGGTTGATATGGAGATTGTGGTCTTATAGCCATGTTGTTAATTCATTGAAGCACTCAGATAATAGTTGCATTGGTAGGATAGGGATCGTGAATGGAATGGAGTGGAGGAGTGGCCTAGTGGTTGGGGCAAGGTACTTCGGGCCGGAAGGTCGGGGGTTCAAATCCCACTAGAGGACAGCAATCTTGGGCTGGAAGGACTGGGGTTTCTAGTCCCACAGGTGCTCCTTGTGGTCTTGGGCAAGCCACTTAACCCTCCATAGCCCATGTTCCCTGTAAAATAGTTCTCTGTGTGCTGTGCTTTCCTGTCTAATCAATGTGTGTTTATACCTCAAAAATTTCCTGTCATGATTTGACAATTTCCAATCTGTAATCAAAAACCGCTGCTGATCGCTGGAAGTAGCGGTATACAAATGTATACTAAATAAATAAATAAATTATATCGTCCACATATATATGATAGTGGACTTTGAATTTTTTAAAAATGTTGCAGACAGGTTGTATATAAATATTGAAGAGGAGGGCTGAAAGGGCAGATCCTTGTGGGAGGCCAAGTTCCTGATTGTATGTATTAGATGTTTAAGTGCTGATTCTTACTGTTTGAGTTCTATTGCTTAGGTATGATGTGAACCAATTATGTACTGTTGAATTAACTCCTATTTGACAGAGTCTATTAAGCATTATAGTATGGTGTACACTATCGAATGCTGCAGATATGTCAAGAAATAGAAGGATGAACGCTTGTTTAGCGTTATCAATTCCTCTTACAAGGGTGTCTAGTAGTACTGTTAGAAGCGTTTCTACTCCATGACAGGAGCGAAAACCGTATTGTTGTTCATCGAGGGGGGCTGAACTATCCATATGTTCCTGTGTTCGAATTTGAACAACCTTTTCAATTAGTTTAGCCATGAAAGGTATACTTGAAATAGGTCTATAGGAGTTCGGCGATGTTTTGTCTAAGGTCCTGTTTTTAAGTATTGGGCGAATTTGTGCGTGTTTTAGTGTAGGTGGTAAGTACCCTAAGTGTAATGAGAGACTGATTATAGGAAGAATGAAGGGGGATAAAATTGGAAGTGTATTCTTTATCCAGGATACTGGACATGGGTCTAGATAAGAAGTAGTGGTGTTAAGGTTTATGATAATATTCTTGAGTGTGTCTTTAGTTATAGGTTGGAAATTAGACCAATCGTCTGTTTGATGATGGTAAGAATTATTGTGTAGTTTTGGTGAGAATGAAAGGAATTTTGCTTTGTTTATATAGTGGTTAACTAAGCTCTGAGCAGATATATCCGTAATGTCATTGCTAGAGTTATGTGTGTTATTAGTTAGGTTTTGAACAATGTTAAATAGTTTTCTTGGTCTATTGATTGATTTAGTTAGTATAGCTGCATGGTAGTTTTTCTTTGCACTATCTGTTGCCTCTTTATACTTTTAAGGTGGCTATGGTAGTTCTCATAGTATGTAGTCGATTTGGTTTTACGCCACTTTGATTCTATTTTCCTCAGTTCTCTTTTCATTAATTTTAAGGCATTGCTAAACCATGGGGCATCGCCATTACTAGGTTGGTGGTTCTTTTTGATTAATTGTTTCATTGTTAATTTATATGTGGCTGCGTTATTGATTGTTTTATGCCAGTTTGTCACAGCTTCGTCTAGGTCAGAAGGTGAGAGGGAAAGGTGTGGGATTGTTAGATCAAGAAATTCTTCTTCATTGAATCTTTTAAATCTTGAGGTTGGGGGCTTTAGTGATGTGTTTTTATTATTTGTTGCAGTGTAGGAGAAGTTAAGCTTAATGAGGTGATGGTCTGACCAAGGGACTGGTGTACATTCCAGTGATGCCGGGTTAAAAAGTTTGTGGAGGACTTCTGGGAGAAAGACAAGATCGAGTGTTCCTCCTTTATTGTGGGTTTTTGTGTTGATGATTTGGTGAAAGTCCATGTCTGACATTGATTCTAGGAAAAGGGCAGAGTGTGAGGGGGGTAGAGATGGGAGATTAAAGTCAACTAGCATTATTATTGGGTTTAGATCAGTATTTGAGCTAAGGAACTCGATTAGTGTAACCATGTTTTCGGATTTTTGATCAGGTGGCCTGTATATTAGACAAATTCTTAGGTGATCAGTTTTCATGATGAGGGTGTCAATATTGTTGGAGAGGTCAGAAGATTGTTGCTTTGCTTTTAAAACTTTTTTGTCATCATGAGTACTCCTCCTTTTTTAATGGTTTCTGTGGGTGTATGAAATATCGTAATCGTTATTTTTTAATTGATTTAAGTAGACAAGATCAGTGTCTGCTAACCAAGTTTCTGTGACACATAAGATGTCTGGTTTTAAGTCATTTAGCATGTCGGTGAAGACGGGGAGTTTATTTTTCATAGATCTTGCGTTTATTAGGATACATGATAATGAAGTTAGGTTATTTGTATTGTGCTGACTATTAGTTTGTGTTTGTGTGGTAGGTTTTATATGTATTGGTCTGTAGTGATTTGCTTTTGTACTTTAACCTGTGTTAGTTTGTCTGGAGGGAGGATAAGTTCTAATTATACTTTGTATTATTGGGATTGGTTTGTGGATTTTGCTGTTTAAGCTGTGGGTCAAGGCAATTAAAGATAGTATTATGGTGCAGATGCATAGAGCTCTAAAGTAAAAGGTATTTGAGTAAGGCATTTTCGAGGCTTATAGGCTTGCGGGAGTAATTTAGTCATGACCCTAAGAGAATTACAGAGAATGAAGAGGTTATGATCACTTGGGACATTCCCATTCTGACAGATAAGAAATTGGATGCGAAGAAACCTGACATAGTGGTAAAGGAGAAAAACACCAGAACAGCATTGATAAAAGAAGTGTCGGTTCCAAGCGATTATTTTGTGAATTGCATAGAAAGGCAGAAGATCCTGAAGTACCAAGAAATGCAGTCAGAGACCAAGAAAATGTGGCAGAAAGATACAGAAATATTTCCTATTGTGTTGGGAGCCACAGGCTTGATAAAGAAGAATTTCCACACACATCTCGACAAATTACTTATACCTGTTAACATCTTACGAACTCCAGAAGAAAGCTGTAAGTACTACACTGACATTTGCTATATTAACAGTAAATTTGAGAGACTTAAATCATACTCCACATACCCTGGCTTAGAAGTGAGGTTCATGACTGTCATGGTATGCGCAAAACTAAATCACCAATATCCAAAGGCTAATACAGGTGCAAACTCATATAATCCAACCATTAATCACCTGTCATTACAAACTCCCTTTATTCTTTATACTTCCTCTAATACCGAATATTAGATATATTTCTGTTCTATTTTTATCCTTTTTTCCATTTTTATATAGCTATAGAGGGGATTTGCTGCTCTTAAGTTTATCAGTTAGCTGTATTACATCTTCCCGATTTATTGAAATTTGTTTCAACTCCTCTGATAGATCACCTTTAAAAATCATTTCTGGCATGGGTAAGTTACCTACTTCTTCAGTAAAGACTGAAGCAAAAACTTAATTCAGGCTCTCAGCTATGGCCTTGTCCTCTCTCAACGCACTCTTTACTCCTGCATCATCTACTGGCCCAACTGACTCCCTCACAGGTGTTTTGTTACAAATATACTTGAAAAGGTTTTTATTATGCGTTTTTGCCTCCACAGCAAGCTTCTTTTCAAATTCTCTTTATGCCTGCCTTGCATTTAACTTGCCAGTATTTATGTTGTTCCCTTTTTTCGTCATTTGGCTTTTTTTCCATTTTCTGAAAGATGCTCTCTTAGATATAACAGCCTCTGTGACCTCACATTTAAGCCATGTTAGCTGTCATTTGGCCTTCCATCTATCTTTTTTTAAGTATGAAATACATCTGGCCTGGGCTTCCAGGATAGTATTTTTAAATAACGTCCAGGTCTGATGTAAACTTTTAACCTTTGCAGTTTCTCCTTTTAGTTTTTTCGTAACAATTTCCCTTATTTTATTATAGTCTTCTTTTTGAACATTACATGCTAGCGCAGTCAATTTCCTTGCTGTCCTCCGCTATTACCAAGTGGCAGCAAATCAGTTACTTCTCACTCTAGATCCTGTGCTCTACTGAGGACTAGGTCTAAAATAGCATCCCCATGTGTTGGTTCCTGAACCAGCTGCTCCACGAAGCAGTCATTTACTTCATCTAGAAACTTTATCTCCGTAGCATGTCCTTATGTGACATTTTAGAAAGGCATTTAGGTGAAATCTGAGACATCCATGTCAAAATGTCTGAGATTCTATGGGAAGATCAGCAGTGAAGGTGGACACATTTGTATTTATTTTTATTTATTTAGTAGTATTTAGCTCATGCCTTGCCAGTAGTTCAAGGCAAGCTACATTCTGGTACTGTAGGCATTTAAGTACATGTAAGTGCTTTGTGATATAGGCACGTCTCCTCCTAGTATAAAGAGAATGGGGACATGCAGAAAAAGTGCCCAGACACATGCAGAAAGCTGATTGAATTTAGAAATGTGGATGTGCATGGTAGCAGCCACACAGATGTGCCGGCGCTGGTATTTTGGTGTGTATGTCACCACTTACACATCCTGGCCTGCCATTTTGGAAGTGGAGACATGTAGCAACGTAGCAGTATACAGTAAGGCCTCACTATTTATCTGCTAGGTGTTCTTGAGTTGGTGAAAAGTATTGAGGGAGTGAAAGCAAATTCTCTACTTCTCTGGAGTGCTGTTCCCTGGCTGAACCAAACACTTTTCAAATGTCTATTTGTGCCCAGGGGCCGGTATAGATCCTGATGTGTGTGTCGACAGATTTAAACTGTGGTGGTAATAAAAAATCAACAGCACAAGCGTACTTTTTTGAAACACCCCAGATAACACGCAGCATGCCCCCATATAACACGTGCAAACTTAGGGCCTTTTAAAATGGCTCTTGGGAGATGTCTGACTGGCTGTTTTCAGACATCTGAATCATGAATAGGGATTCTAAAACGACCCCCATAAGGTCTTTAGTGGCAGAGTGAAGTGAATGATAGCAAAATAAGTAAAACCCATGACAACAAAACAGCAGGCAGGTACAAAAGGGAAGAGCAAGGTGATCAAATGCTGACATTTTCTGTTTTCTGTGTAATAGCCAGACCTTATTTGGTCTGCAACTTACCCCCACCCTTCTTGTCCACCAGTTATCCTCTGTACTGTCCCCATCCTTTTTAAACTTCTTAGATCATTTTTATTTCCACTGCCCTCTTGTCCCCATCACATGGGTGCTGGGGCTGAGGGCATGCAAGGGGCTCTCGTGATAGGAGAGAGGCTCTATAAAGATGTACAGAGTGAACACCTTGCTGCACTGATGTATCGCCGAGCTGACAAGCTGGAGGACCTAGAGAACTGCAGCCGGCACAACAATCTGCGGTTAGCTGGGATACTGGAGACAGTCAAGGATTTGGAGCTGTAGGGCTATATGGAGACCATACTACATTTGCTGGTACCAGTGGGAGCCTCAGGCAGAGTATGGACTATTGAGCAGGTGCACAGGGTAGGGCTGCTCCGTCCGCAAGAGCAGCATCCATGCATGGTCCTAGCGCGCTTCTTTAATTTTATCCCTAAGGAAGAAGTGCTCCAGGCATTTCAGGCGCAGGGCCAACTCCAGAATGTGGGGGCTAGACTTTTCAAAACTACTCACCAGCGCTAAGCTAGAAGCACCGGGCCTATGCCAGGATCTGTCAATGCCTTGTGAATGCGAAGGTCCAGTTTGCAGTTTTATACCCGGCCCACCTACGTATTTTTGCCAACGGGACCTCCAGGCTGTTTGAGTCAGTAGACAAGCCTGCCTTATGTGGACTCACTGCTTGGCACCGATTTTGGAGATAATCAGGGCTGACGGAACTAATACGTCTAAGGGAGGAGGACACAGGCTTTCAGGGTGGTGAGCTGTTGGCTGCCACCTGCTTCCTCTAATGCTAGAAGCCCCTCTAATACGAAGTGCAGGTGGCCCACAGACAATATTTGGACCCATGCAGGGCCCTGGTCACTTGTGCAGGGGTGACTGGCCCGCAATGGATGGAAGATGGGCCCTGTAACCTCAGCATTGCTACGATGTGGCTCGGATGGAGGCCTCCTAACCAGAGCACATAGACTTCACTAAATATTGTAATATGTTTAACAGGGCTAGACAATTTGACTTCAGTTATGAGTTATAGTTGTTCACGATGTTAAAAAGTTAATGTTGTTATTATAGAGGCAATTAGGAGTGGGGCTTAAATGAATAAGCCATTGTGGGTGGGGGGGTAGAAAAGGAGGGGGTCGCTTAATAAATAGCCATGAGAAAGAGCATATAGAAACTCTGGGGTAATGGATGGATGGATGGGGTGGCATGAGTGGGGTTGATGTGAATGGAAGGAGCATACCATGGGGAGGATGAGATTGGTGGTGGGGAGGACCTCTCGGGTACAGGCAAAATGAGCGTGATAGACTCCCAGGAGGGCAAAGGTGGGGAGTAGCACCAATAGTGCACAGCTAACTGACAGAAGTGGTGGGAGGTGGAAAGAATAGGGCTGTGGTGCATGGAGTAGAAAGATTGTTGGCAGGACGTTGCTCTCCCCCTCAGGAGCGACCGATGAGCGGAGTGGGTTGACTGCCGTGGGGGCCCTATCCCTCACTCCATGGAGCTGTAGGACTTGGTGGTTGGCAGAGGAGCCTTCCTGGAAGTCTGTGATGGGTGGGGAAGAATGGTCTGCTGTCAGGGAAGAGGCGAAAATAGGCTTAGACTTTATGGGGAGTGGGATTAGGGGCCATCGAGGGGGCACAATTCATATGTAGAGGGGAAGGATCCTGGGTGGGGAGGGGAACACTGGGGTAAGAGAAGGGGGGAAGTTGGTAATTGGAAGATGAGCCCTCAAGGATGAACTGATAATAGTAGATAGCAAAATGAGGACAGAGAGATCTGGGCAAAAAAGGTGGGCTGGGAAAACCCATCATATCTGGAGTGACCTGTTAAGTATCTGGGTTAAAGAAGGGGAGGGGAGGGCAGGAAGGAGGGGAGAGGGGAAAGGGTAGGGGGATACAGAATGGGAAGGTACTGGGAAGCGACTCACACTAAATGGGTTGGCAATTCAGTTGGTGGAAGATCAAGGGGTGGCTGTGCTGGATGGGGACTCCAGGCTGGAGGAAAGTAGTCAGATGAATCAGAGGCCTTCTATATGGGATGTGCCCTGAGAGTTATTTTATGGAATGTCTGTGGCCTGGGAACTCCCATTAACGTTCCAAGATCCTATGAGTGCTAGCTCGCCACAAATGTGACATAGTCTTCCTGCAAGAAACACACCAATTGGCATCGGAACATGTAAAGCTCTGCAGAGATTGGGTGGGACAAGTATTTGACGTACCAGCGCAAGGCAAAAGGGGGGGGGGATTGGCCATCTTAATATATCAAAAAGTCAGGTTTGTCCTAGGAGCCAAACTGCTCGACGGGATGGGCCGATACCATATCTTGAAAGAGGACCTGGAGGGTAGGCCCAGCATATTGTGTAATATCTATGGCCCGAATAATCCCAATGCCTCATTGTACACACGTCTCATGTCTGAAATAGAGCAACTTCCTGAAGAACCGCTAGTGGTTGGTGGAAATCTAAATGGAGTCCTGGATCCTAAGGTAGATACCTCAGGTGGTGGGAAACTGGGAGCACGGGGTGCAGTAACTCGAATACTGAGAGGTTTTAAAAGATGGCTGCGATAGATGTATGCTTGGCGCCTTCTACACCCTGTAGACCGAGACTACTCCCACTGATTGAGGGTGCATGGGTCCCGTGCCTGCATAGACTATATGCTTGCTTCAGAACAACTCTTTGCCAGGGTCAAGGGGGCACAGATTGGCCCAGATAAGATCTTGGACCATTCTCCTGTTTGGGTCGATCTTGAATGGGAGGCGTCACCCTCTGGTCAGTGGTCCTGAAGGTTCCCCTTATATTTTATATAGGGACAAGCAATTTCAAATTTACATACGGGAGCTCTGGCAGTCATATAGTGTAGATAACGCATATCATGCCGAAACCCCGGAGCTCTTTTGGGAAGCCACTAAGAGGAGACATAATAGCTTATATGACTCAGAGGCATCACCTACTAAATGCCTGCGTAGTTCAGCTGGAGAAAAAGGTCGTGCTGGAATGCCGACAATATGCGAATCGACCCACTGTAGTATCAAAGGCGTGCTGCTAGAGGTATAGGAGGCAGCTTTGAACGAGATGCTATACCAATGTGAAAAGAAAACCATGATGTATTATAAATACCAACTATACCGATATGGGGACAAAACCAGTTGGCTTCTAGCCAGATGTCTCAACAGAGGCAGAGGGCTGCAAACGGTAGCAACCCTGAGAGACTGGAATGGCCAGCTGCATAAGGATTCCACAAACATAGCAAAACTATTCTGGGCCTTTTACCAGGATTTATATCTGCATGAGGAAGTCCCCCAGACCAGAATTCTAGCACACTTGCAAGACTTATCTCTTCCCCAGCTAAGGGACCAGCAGGTGGCAGCCTTGGGGTCACCTATCACAACAGAGGAAGTACAGCGGGGCATCAAGAATGCTCAATGCTGTAAAGCCCCGGGCCCAGATGGGTCAAGAGCAGAATTCTATAAATTGCTAACAGACTTGGTGGCCCCTCCATTGGGGGATATGTAGCAGGCTAGAGTGGAGCGGGGCCAGATCACTTGGGGGAGCAACCGGGCTCATATAACTTTGCTTCGCAAGCGGGGAAGGACCCATTACAGGCAGCGTCCTACCGACTGATCTCCCTTATGAATTTTGACTTGAAGTTACAGGCTAAGATTTTGGCTGATCAATTGGCACCGTTGCTCCCAACTCTGGTGCAGGAGTCCCAGGTAGGATTTGTGTGCAGACACTATGTCTGTTGTAACATGCGGAAAATCATTGCATCCCTGGAGTGGGTCCATGAATACCAGCTCCTGTCACTGCTGGTCAGTTTTAATGCCAAAAAGGTATTTAATCAGGTAGGGTGGACATATCTGTTCCAGGTCCTACCCTTATATGGCCTTGGAGATAATTTCATCCGTATGCTCCAAGTCCTATATACTGAACCCACAGCTGTGGCGATGGTGAACGGGATGTTGTCAGAGGCATTTCAGCTGGGCCAAGGAACACGTCAGGGCTTCTCCCTCTCTCCCTTATTGTTTGTGCTCTTGCTGGACCTCCTGGTGTTCAGGCTCGTGGGGTGTGATATGGCACCTGGAGTGAAAATAGGGAGACAGAAGTTCAAAATTTCGGCCTTTGCGGACAATTTGCTCATGTTCCTCACCTCCCCGAAGACCTCTCTACCCCAGGTGTTGGCAGAGTTGAATAGTTTTGGGAGGGTGGCAGGCCTCCACATAAACTATGACAAGTCAGAAGCTTGTGTGTTAGGGCAGGAGCAGGGGTCTTGGGATTCCTTGTTCCCCCTGAAATGAGCGACCAACACCTTTACCTACTTGGGTATCCAATTACTGGGGGACCCCTGTCTCCTGCACAGGCTTACAGGCTTAATTACTCTAAGGCCCTACAGCAGCTGTGGGCATGGATGGAGGCATGCCCCCCCCCTGCCGTTATCACTCCTGAGATGTGTGACTGCGTTCTGAATGGCACGTTTCCCAAACTGCTATATGTGATGCAGACCCTCCCATGTCAACTACTACGCAGGGATGTCCTTTGGGTTGAGGGGGTTCTGAGGAAGTTTTTATGGCAGAGGAGGAGAGCATGGATACCACTACATTGCATGAAGGGTCCGTGGAGGCGGGGGTGGGTTGGGGCTCCCAGATCTTGTGCATTATGCGTGGGCCTACCAATCTGGGTGATTGGCTGGGGTATACCAAGATCTGTACACTATGAGCGATGGAAGAGGCCTTTGTCTCTCCGCACTCTATTTTATCCATCCTGCACACAGACTCTCTGACAACACCTGGGGAAAAGTCTACTGATCCAGCCAATATGGGGAGTTTGGCATCAGTTATGTTCCCATTAACATCTATCCCCGGAGGTCTCAAGCTGGCTGCCTTTATGTGGGAATGAGAAATTTCTACCAGGGACAGAGACACGGGCATTTCAAGAATGGGCAGGATGAGGGATATGGAATTTGGGACATGTGTTTGAAGAGTCAGGGCCTGTAAACAGTTCCAGGTCCTCCGGGAGGAATATGAGCTCTGAAATGAGCATCTATTTGCATACCGTCAACTCCAGCACTATGTGGGAGCTCTACCGAAAGAGTCTCTGAGGGTGGAGACAGTTGCTAACATTCTATGCTTCTTTGAATTTGGCGCGTCTGCTGGCCTCTCTATTTCCCCTTATTCTGGAAAGTTGGCAGAATGGCAAGCTTCCTTAGATCTCTCGTAGATTGAACAAAAATGGGCGAAAGACTGTGGCATCCTAGTTGGCCCCAGTATGGTACTGGGGATGATTCTGTGCATCCCCGACCTTATGCAGTCGGTGATATAGCAAGAAATACAATTTAGAATGGTGAATCTTGCCCATATCTCCCCCAGGCGAGCAGTGAGATGTTGCATGACACAGGATGATAGTTGTCCTTGGTGCTCTGCCCTGATGGCAACACTGGGCCATATGTGGTGATCATGTGTAGCAATTTTGGACTCTGATCCAGAACTATACAAACACACTGGTGGGTCAAAGAGTGGAGTGGTCACCATTCCTAGTGATATTTGACCAGCTAGCGTCGGTCAACTCAAAGGGATGATGGGCCAGATTGCTGACTAGGAAGGCTTGCATATCAGGGAAGCAGCCCATCCAGTGCTACACCAAACCAAATGACTTCTCCCAGCCTTTCACACTCATGACCCAGGCCAGCACCTCCAGCACAACCACCTTACTCACTTCCAGTCCTTGCCTTTGATAGTCCCACCCAAACCCTCCCCCCTGTGTACAGCCGACCCCACCTGTAGACAATGAGGAACTGTTACCAGAGAGAATGTAAATATTGACAGTATTAGCATGTAAACAATTCTGAGCAACCCATAATAGCCTGCTACAGCCAAAAATGTATATAGTTACCCTGTTTAACCCTGTATAAAGAACCTGTTTACTGTAAGTCCAGTGAGGTCCTGCCTACACTGGACAAATGCGTTACTTGTAAACCGCACTGATCTCAAATAGCGTGGTATAAAAGAAACATAAATAAATAAATCCTTCACTGATGGAGGGAACCCATGGCACCAACATTTTTGGAATGGAAGAAGGGTTTCCACCAACTGATGCTCATGGAGTGTCTAGAATCTAAAGGGGTTGTGCAGAAGAGAGCAGCCTTTCTCGCATTGTGGGGAGGGGGGAGGGAGGGAGGGGGCATAAAGACACAATGCAGCCACGTACCCGACGTGAACTCCTTACCATGTAAAGGCGTGCTGGGGGGAAAGCTATCAGTCACCTGGCACCGTCAATGATTAGGGTGAGCCAATAACTAAGATTGTGTATGCATATGAAAGATGCTGTGAGACAAGAGATTAGGGAGAAGGGGAGGGGGGGGAAGGGTGGGAGGGCAGGGGGAAATATAATAAAAATAAAATATATCTGTATTTGTTTTTATTCTGCCAGGCGTGGTGTAAGTGTACTCACCACGCCGGCTTGGTGTATTTAATGGTTCAATTTTTTTAAAAAAAAGATGTACAGAGCGCTCTGGCATTTTTCCAACATTAATGAAGAAATAATACAAATTAATGTAATGCTTTTCATTCAAATGGCATCCCCAGAATGATTTGCAAACGGTGGTGAGAGTTGGAAAGGGAATGGAAAAAGAAGGTTAAACAGTGTACTCAGAAAGGTGAAGAGGATTAGATTAGTACTTTTTGAAGAAAGGAGCAAAGGTGGATTTAACCCTTTGGGTATCTTTAGGCATTGGGACAGCCAGCTGCCCCTTCCGAATCCTTGAACTGCAGTGGCCTGGAAGGCTCCCTATTCAATGTTGCATAGGCTAAAATAAGGAAGGGGCTGTGCAGGACCACCATTCCATTCATAGGGCTGGGCTTCTGTTGGTAGGGCAGCTCTTCTCGGGCATTTGCCTACTCTGTCTTTCAGGAAGTCCGCCCCTAGAAAGGAGCATAAAACTTCAGTCTTTTATTTAGGCTATAAACAGGAGGAGCCGCCGAAGGGAGAGATCCATGTTGCATTTCAGCACCAAGCAGTGATTTTCTTGTAAAGATGTGGGTGGGGTGACAGCTGGAATATACACAGTGCATGGGGAGCAGAGTTGGATTGCTAGACTCCATCGCTGACCGAGGCAATAATGATTCCCGCAGAACACTGGTGGATTTTGTGAAGAAAGAAACCACTAGCTCTGTGTGCTACTCCCACATTGTTCTGCCATTTGCACATTTTTGTGGTGTAGTATTTTAGCCTGGGCCAGAGGGAGGGATAGCTCCTCTCTCGCGGCTCTTTTCTTGGCTCTTCAAAGCCAAAAAAAGCCTGATGTCTTTCTTAGCACCTTTGAAACCTTTATGAGTGTGACTCTAATGTTCCCTGAACACATTTCAAAGAACAAATAGAGCAGTCAGTTAGTTTGTCTTTATAGTCCCGTTTCCTGAGATTCCAAGGTCCAGATTTTTGCTTTCACCCTCACCCTCACCAGCAAACAAATTTTATCTCTGCTCCCAAAGCAAGAATTTGACTGGGGCTTTAGCATATTTCCTGTTCCTAGCACACATTTTCCAGATGTCTAGATTAAAAAGAACCTAGAGAAAAATGCTGCTGGAGATTCCAGCAAAACGATGAAGGTTTCTTTGCTTATCTGCCCTCTCCTCAGAATCATGGCATTTGCTCTTTTCTAGAGGAAAAAAAATGTAAACAATTTCTAAAGTCCAACAAACAATCACCCAGGCAGATATGTTCAGAATTCAGGCTGCATCAAGCCTTTTTGCAGAAGGAGTTGAGAGATGAAGTGTTTACAGAATCAGGCCCAGGAGACTGAAGGCCTGAACGAAGAAGACATGACGAATAGTCCTTAGAAAGAGGCCTGCCTGTGTGGTTAGTCTAAGGTTACTAGATGGCCCCAAAATGGATTATCCCCGATTTTAGAGCTGTTTGGCAGCCTCTTGTCCCCGATTTCAGCAATGGGGACAGAGGGGGTAGAAATTATTTTCAGTTGAATTATTTGAACATGTCAGTTTTTAGAACTTACATCCATTATCTTTACATTTTGCACAGTATGGGGAATATGCATCACTTGTTCTATTTCTCTGTCCATTTGTCTGCTTGGAAGTGATATTGTTGCTCTAATGGGATGGGGAGGACAGGGTAATGACTTCTCTTCCTCAGGACTGGTGCTACCATCAGGAAAACTAGGCAGTCACCTAGAGCACCAAAGGGGCGAGAGAAGCTCATTACCACTGCCTCTCCTCCTCTTCAGGACCAGTGGCAACCGCAATGACTTGAAACATTACCACAGCACTTACCAAACCTCTGGATTGTTTCTCCAAATGGGTTAGTTTTGCACAACACTAAACCAAAAAAAACCCCAGCCCAGAACTTTCAATTGCTGGAGTGATTTTGACCGGTCCCTTCTTATCCACGCCCCTGATGAAGCCTGTTCCCAGTAAAACAAAGATCTTTGTTTGGTGGCTGTTCCATCTGAAGAGCTGGCATTTCTTGAGATAAGTTTTGGAGCACTGCTTGTGCTGTTGTTTGATCATGTCCTCCAGTTGAACTGTTCTTTCTTTATTTCAGGAATAATGGAACAGTGAGCAGGGGCGGCCCAAGGGGGGTGCGGGGCCATGTGCGGAGACTCGGTGCGGGGCCTCATTTGCATAAGTGGCCTTATTTGCATACATATTTGCATAATATTACCATACACTAACTTTTAGTAAACATGTCTCTTAATGAGTGTATGGATAAAGAAAGACTAAAAGATTTCTACATTACTATAATCCAGTGCCAACCATCAGGCACATTAGGAACTACTACAAACGCTGCCCATTTAGAACCCATAGCAAATCCGCCGTATCCTGACAGCATTACCAGGACTCACAAAGCACCATACCCTACCTATCAAAAGGCAACACTGCAAATATTAAACCAATACATTGCAGAGAATAACATGACCTACTGGGGAAAGGGAACAAGTGGCAATGTGAAATAGGAATTACATAAACAGAATACTTCAGCTCAGTTACACATGCAGAACATAGACCATCACCAAACAAGGAATCACAATTTAGAAACAGGAAGACAATAATTAAACTGGGAACCCCAAAAGCCAAACTTGGAATGTACAACACCACTGTAGAAATAAAACTATAAATTAATTTCCTCTTTTACCATACAAAGCGCAGACGTTAATGATGCACATTTCCCAGAGCTTTCATATTGCAGTTAATAAATTCAAAATAAAGAGATACCTTTCTACCTTTTGTGCATTTTTTTTCAGTTGCAATTGCTCCAGCCACTTTCTTCTGGTTTCTTTGTGTCTTCTGCTAACTCTCCATCGTCTGCAGTCCATTTGTCCTTTCTTCTCTCTTCTAGTGTTTTTTCCATTCTCTCTCTCTACATCTGCTTTAACATACTGATCTTTCTCCTTTTGCTCTTTCCTCATTCCTATTTCATCCACTCAAATTTTACCCCTTCAATCCCCACTTACTCTCCCAATACCCGGCCAATTGTAGATTTTTCATCCCTCCCACACAAAATATTTTTCCCCTCTCCATTTTACTCTCCCAGCCCCATCCCATTCTAATCCCCCCCCCAACATCAGCTCCCTTCTAGTTCCAGCCTCACCCAGCATCCATTCCCTTCTAGTCCCTGCATCAGCCCATTTCCAGTCCTAGCCCCCCATCAGCCCATTTCCAGTCCTAGCTCCCCCATCCATTTCCAGTCCAAGTCCCTTCATCAGCTCATTTCCAATCCTAACCCCCAAGAGCCCATTTCTAGTCATTTCCTAGCCCCACCATCAGCCCATGTCAAATCCTAGCTCCCGTCCACTCAGCCCAATTCCAGTCCAAGCCCCCCCATGAGCCTACTTCCAGTTCTAGCCCCTCCATGAGTCCATTTCAATCCAAGCCCCCATCACAGCCCATTTCCAATCTTAGCTCCCCCCAACAGCCCATTTCCAGTCCTATCCTAGCTGCTCCATCAGCCCATTTCCAGTCCTAGCTCCCTTCCCTCACAGCCCATTTCCATTCCAAGCCCCCTCCCCATCAGCTATTTGCAGTTCAAGCCCCCCTTCCACTCAGCCCATTTCCATTCCAAGTCCCCGTCCCCATCAGCTATTTGCAGTTCAAGCCTCCCCTTCCACTCAGCCCATTTCCAGTCCTAGCAACCCCCCAACCCATTACCAGTCCTAGCCCCCCATCAACCCACTTCCAGTCCTAACCCCATCAGCCCACCCCAAGTCCTAACCCCTCCCCATCATCCCATTTGCTGTCCTAGCCCACCCATAGCCCATTATCAGTCCTAACCCCCCATAGCCCATTACCAGTCCTAACCCCCCATCAGCCCACAGCCCATTTCCTGTCCTAGCCCCACATAGCCCATTACCAGTACTAACCCCCCCAACAGCCCACAGCCCATTACACGTCCTAACCCCATCAGCCCACCTCCAGTCTTAACCCCCCCATCAGCCCATTTCCAGTCCTAGCCCCCCCATAGCCCATTACCAGTCCTAACCCCCCCATCAACCCACAGCCCACCTCAAGTCAAGACCTAACCCCCTCCATAGCCCATTACCAGTCCTACCCCCCCCCCCCATATCGGCTCAGGGAAAATTTAAAAAAAAAAAAAGCTGGCTGCTGCCGCCGCCGCCGCAGCAGAATGGAGTGTCCCGCGGGGCCCCCTCTGCCCGGCTGAGCTCTCCCTGCCCGGCTGAGCCCCTCTGCGACGGCTTTCAAAAATTCAGATCCGCGAAGGGAGAGTGTCTCCCTCGCGTCTCTGTTAAGCCTGCAGGGGCAGATGGGAAATTTCCCATCAGCCCCTGCGGGCTTAACAGAGACGCGAGGGAGACACTCTCCCTTCGTGGATCTGAAAGCCATCGCAGAGGGGCTCAGCCGGGCAGGGAGAGCTCAGCCGGGCAGAATGTTTTAAAAAAGCAGAATGTTCTTTGCGCGGGGCCCCCTGAAACGCGGGGCCCTGTGCAAAAAACATTCTTGCTCAATGGACGGGCCGGCCCTGACAGTGAGACAGTTTACTTTGCCAGCATGTAAGACCTAGTGCAACCGTTAGGGTTTGCCGTCTATGTAAAGCTGTGCTCAAAAGTTTCAGACTTGCCATTTTTCTATATATATAAATTGTTGAATAAAAATTGTAACTTTGTTTTATAAAAGGGAGATTTTTTAGGCCTGTGACGGTAAGGTGCAATGTGTTCCCCTTCGGACAAGCAATTGCCGTATAGAGGGATACTATTGGGAGTTACTGAGGCCTTTTTCTCCTGTTAATAAATTGTGCTGATATATATATTTAGTGCTTCTTCACTTTTTAGATAGGACTGTAGGTATGGTAGAAAAGTGGTGAGTTAAGCCTCCTTTTAGATATAAGAATTGGTTTTTATTGTGTAGTTAAAGGTTCTGGGCTGGAGGTTTTTTGGTTTAGTGATAGGTTCCCCTGGTTTGGGTTTTGGTTATTGGTGTTAGTTTTGCGCATACCATGACAGTCATGAACCTCACTTTTAAGCCAGGGCATGTGGAGTATGATCTCAGATTCTCAAATTTACTGCTAATGCTCGGTGTAGTACTTGCATCATGCCAAAAACAGCTTCCTTCTAGAGTTTGTAAGATTTAACATGTATGGGTAGTTTGCTTAGATGTGCTTGGAAATTCTTCTTTATCATGCCTGTGGCTCCCAGTACAATGGAGAATATTTCTGTATCCTTCTGCCACATTTTCTTAGTCTCTGACTGCATTTCTTGGTACTTCAGGATCTTCTGCCTTTCTAAGTGATTCACAGAATAATCACTTGGATCCAACACCTTTATTATTTATTTATTTAGACAGTTTTGTATACCGCCTTATCCTTCAATCAAAGTGGTCACAACACAATTGGGGGATACATTTAACACACAGAGATATGAGACACATACACTAATACCTACAGGGAACATGGGCAATGGAGGGTTAAGTGGCTTGCCCAAGACCACAAGGAGCATCTGTGGGACTAGAAACCCCAGTCCTTCCGGCCCAAGGTTGCTGTCCTCTAGTGGGATTTGAACCCCCGACCTTCCGGCCTGAAGTACCTTGCCCCAACCACTAGGCTACTCCTCCCTTATTATCAATGCCATTCTGGTGTTTTTCTCCTTTACCACTATGTCAGGTTACCTCATATTCAATTTCTTATCCGTCGTAATGGGAATGTCCCAGATGATTATAACCTCTTCAATCTCTGTAATTCTCTTAGGATCATGATCTCAGGACTTTTCAGGCACGGCGATGTAGTGTTTACAGATTTTCCAATGGATGAGGCGGGCTACTTTGTTGGGCCTTTCTGTATAGAAATTTTCCGCCATCAGAACTTCATAGCCAGCTATGAGAAGAGTCACTGTTTCCAGGTCTATCTTACAGAATCAACATATGTCTGTGTAGCCAGTTTTTTCAATGCTCGCTGTAAACCATCTCATCCGTAATCCACTCTCCTGGTCTGCAACTATCAATTTTTCATATTTCAGATTCAGTTAACCGTTCATGTGTCCATTTGTGATCAACAAAGGTTTCCTGGAGTAACACTATAATTCCCAATGTTTTGTGCATTTGCCACTTGTTCTCCCTCATTTGCTAATCAAATTCGTTGAAAATTTTTTTTTCTTGTTTTGCAAATTCTGTTGCTTCCTTTACTGTGTGTGCTTGTGGATTCTCACTCATTTCCTCTAGTCATCGGAGTGCTTGTCCAAGTTTGGCATTGGAGACAGATTCTGGATGTTTACGTTCATATTTCAGCACTTTTTGTTTATTTGGATCTAATGATGCTATTAGGTAGGCTTGGAGGCCTATGAGCGTAGATCTGATTGTGTAATCAGTCTCTATGAAGCCTAGCCCTCCTTCACCTCTACAGTCTTGGCATACACTGATTCTTGTAAATTATCTCATGGGCATGGAGGAGTTTTCTTGTTTGCACATCCAGTTTTTCAATATCTTTAAGAGACCAGTCTACAATCCCAAAGCTGTATGAGGGTATAGCTGATTGATGGCTTGTATTGGTATTCTGTGATGTTAAGGCACTGTAGTGCTTTTCCTGCTTCTGCACCTTCCAATGCAGATTTCCTGTTTGCATGGGGGTGGACTGGACCCACACTTCTGCCCCCATGCAAAAGGAAGTTTGCATCAGAAGGGGCAGAAATAGGCACAGCACTGGAGGTTTTGGTAAGTGCTGCAATGCTGTTTCAAGTCATTGCCACCTCTGCTCATCCCAGGGAAGGGGGTAGTTATGGCAATGGGGATAGGGGCCGGGAGCAGAGGGGCACCTAGAATGAGGTTGGCATAGGACATCTCATATCCTTTCACCGGCTTTGCCCCTAGGTCCTTCCCTTTCTTTGTGCACAGAAGTATTTTACCCCATACTATACCGGTCTCTTAGCTTTTTGCAGCCCAAATGCATGACACTGTATTTGTTAGCAATAAATCTTAGCTTTCATACTAGAGCTTTCCTCAAGCTTCACTAGATCCCTCCTCATCTTATCCACACCTTTCAGGTGCCTACTGTATTGCAGATTTTGGTATCATCTGCAAAGAGGCATACCTTACTCGACAGCCCTTCATCTCTATCACTTGCAAAAATATTAAAAAGACCAGGACTATCAGAAGGGTGGTGCTGTAGTGATTATCAATGCAGAGCTTATCAAAATCTCAAGTTGGGTCTGTCTAACAGTCTGAAAATTAATTGAGGGGAAATGTGAGGCTCAAGGTTTGCCTAGGGCACTAACACTCTTGCAGCAGCCCTGCCCTTCCTCACTCCAGCTCTGTGAATGATCCCAAGCTCTATGGGAGGGGGGGGGGGAGCAGCTTCCTAATGTCCTAAATCTAGTTCCACTTTATGTATTTCCCTAGCAAAAGCCCTTCACAAGTTACTTTATACTTTAGTTTTTCACTTAAGGCAATCATTGTGTAACTAGTTTTGTTTTTGCTCTCTCAGCAGTTCTACACCTATTTTTATCAGCGAAAAAAAATCCCACTAATAGTTTACAGAGTGGAATTCCAAGTTAAATATAGGCGTGTTTCTCTGTAAATCCACCATGGAGTTCTCAATTGCTCTAGTCTGCATTTTAAAAATCCAAAACCTCAGCCTTCTTTTCCAAGGGAATTTAAAGATGTGTCCTGAGACTATCAGTCCTAGAGATAGCTCCTTGGTACCTGCAAACTTAGCTTCTTGGGAAATAAATCCAGGAAGTTGTTACCCAAATGAGAGAGAAATCATTCAAGAAAATCATTTAATTTGTTGTACTGCAATCTCTTTCATCTTTGGATTACTGCTAAGAAACTGGAAAATGAATTATTTGTTATTCTTTAATCCATTAAGAGATTCATTCTTTATTCAGAGAGCATTTTATGTACCTTTTGCCTTGAGAAATTGCTGTTAGTCTTGACTTTAGCTGATTCAGTAATTTTTCCCACTGAGATGAAATCTCCAAAATAAATCAAGTTTACACTGTCAATGAAACACAAACTGTACAGGCAGAGCAGCCCCAACTCCTGCCTGCTCCATTACTGTTACCCATCTTCTCCTCCCTGAACTGATCCAGGACCCCAGCAACTGAACATCACATCCAGTGCATTGGCAAACCCAGGGAGCACATATTCAAGCAATGCATAAAGGTGCTTCCGTTTGTTTGGGTGGAGGGGCTGGCATGAGTGGGCAGAAGAAATGCCACCTTGGGTCATTGAGAGTTGTTTTTTTTTTACTCCCTAGCTATTTCTGAATTTTGTAAATTCTGAGTTTTTCATTGATGAGGGAGGTGAGAAGGAGCTATAACTGGACCATTCCACTGCCCGCAGCAGGGGGAGCTTTTCCCCAAAGTTAGCATAACCCCACCTTATTATAATACAGGAATATCACTGAATATGTTTGATCTGGCAGAGCTGCTCATCTTACTAACCTGGTCTCGTGAGCCTTTTGGTAACACTCGTCTGCAGTGAGAGCTATCATGCCATTGCTGTGGAATTCACCTCCATGTGTTTTATACGGCATGGATGAATCCAGAGGGTAACAGTACAATCCGAGAAGAGGCCAAAAGCAACTTATTTCTTCAATGAGGAAAGGCTTAAAAGGTTCGGGCTCTTCAGCTTGGAAGACAGAGAGCTGAGGGGAGGTATGATAGAGGTCTCTAAAATAATGAAAGGAGTGGAACAGGTAAATGTAGATTGGTTGTTTACTCCTTCAAGAAGTAGAAAGATTAGGGGACATGCATTGAAGCTACAATGTAGCACATTTAAGACTAATTGGAGAAAATATTTTTTCACTCAACACATAATCAAACTCTGGAATTCGTTGCCAGAGGATGTAGTAAAAACCTTTAGTGTAGATGGGTTTAAAAAAAGGTTTGGAGATGTTCCTAGAGGAACAATCCATAAACTAGTATTAAAATGGACTGGAGAAATACCCCTGGGATAAGCAACGTGGAATTTGTGTGTATCTTTTTGGGAACCTGACAGGTACTTGTGATTTAGATTGGCCTCTGTTGGAAACAGGATACTGGGCTTGAAGGACCTTTGGTCTGACCCAGTACGGCATATCTTATGTTCTATGTTAAACACTTATAACTTGCTTAACCATCAAAGAGATCAAAGTGGGATACAGACAGGGCCGGCCCTAAAGTTGGTTCAAAGTCTTGCTGCCCTAGGGGAACCTCAAGCTTTACAGCCCCTCTTGCTGTCATAATCTATTATTTAGCTTTGAATGCCCTGCTTCTGCTGCCCTCTGGAAGTTGCTGTCTAGGCGACTGCCTAGTTTGCCTAGTGATCGGGCCGGCCCTGGCTAAAGGATAATTAGGGCTTCTATTTTTAGGTGTAAATGTAGGAGTTTATTTTATAGCTAATGAGGGGTTCATTCAACATAGAAAAATGGTGTTTAGCAGTGTTTTCATGCCATGGGTACTATTACTGGATCTGTTATTTGATGGAATCAAATAAATAAATTAATGTAGCTGAGGAGTTATCAGCACAGAAGTGGCACAAAAACCAAATGGAGGATCCAAGGCAGACCAGGGAAGGGATGAGAGAATACTAGGGGAAGGGGTATTTTTAAGCATTTATCTAATATACACCTTTTTTTTGTTGTTGTTTTGCATCAGGAATGTTTTATCAATATTTATTAGTAAAAACCTAAAATCAGAAACCCCAAACAAAACACTAAAACAATGTCATATACTCGGATCACTATACACAATAAGCTAAAACAGTGAATAATGAAAACATTAACAAAATAGTAGATAGTTCAATAACTTATCCTGATGGTACCAAAGCAGAAAGTTGACTGTGATCATCCCCTGAAAAAAGTACTAGTAAATATACAGTCAAACCTCGGTTTTCATGATTAATCCGTTCGAAAAAGTCTGACTAAAACCGAAACGTATGAAAACTGAAGCAATATTTCCCATAAGAAATAATGTAAATCCAATTAATCCGTTCCAGACACCCAAAAATATTCAGAAAAAATACATTTTATAGAGAATAACTATATTTTACATACAGAAAACAGCCAGCGTTTCGCACCGACTTATTGCTTTGTATGTTAGGTTGTATTCCTTTGGGTAGTGGCTGCTTTAAGGCCTTAGGCTCAGCTGGATCCCACAGGGCTTTGAGCTGGCTAACTGGTACGAGATGTTTTTATATTTCTTTCTTCTTTTTTTTTTATTATTTTTGCTTAACCTACAGTACCTTATTCTGTGCCGAGGGTGGTTTCCTGCTACTTCCTGGTATGAGCTTTCTCTTTCTTCCCCTTCGCTGCTGGATGCTACTCGGGTTTCACTGCTCCTTTTTTCCCCTCCGATCTTCCTGCCACGTTCTTGCTCTCGCTACTCCCCGAGATGGCTCATGTACGTCTGTGCCGCAGCAGTCCCCCGACTCACTTCGCCTGTTCACAAGGCTGTCTGCTACGCAATCCCGCTCCCCGCCGGGTCTCTTACGTGGCTCCTGGTAATGCACATTTGTTCTCCGACGCTCTCCCCAGCACTCCGTTGCCTTCTCATCTGCACTATCACGCGGTTCTGCACTATCACGCGGTTCCCCTCTCCGCTGCCACAATCTTCAATTTATGAATCCTCCGTTGGTTTCTGCGGCCCCTTCATTGCTCCGCTGCCTGATCGCTGCTAGGGAAGCACAAATTCCTCTTTTGGCAGGCTTTGTAATGGAGCTCTTCTACAGCCCCGCCATGGAGCCCGATGATGTCACCGGACCATTTCAAATTGTACGAAAACCGAGCAGACGTACGAGAACTGAGACAACATAGCAATGAAAAAAATCATCGAAAACCAAAGCTAACGAAAACTGGGGCATACGAAAACCGAGGTTTGACTGTAGATTAAAGCAGTTACGGTGGGGATGGCTTAGGGGTATGTGACGCACCCCCTGATTTTCAGGGGCCAGAGAGGGAACATAAGAACATAAGATATGCCATACTGGGTCAGACCAAGGTCCATCAAGTCCAGTATCCTGTTTCCAACAGTAGCCAATCTAGGTCATACGTACCTAGCAGTTTCCCCAAAAGACACAGGTTCCGCAATGCTTATAGTGGGTCAAGCATTGATATCCTGGGCCCCTTCTTAATAATGGTTTATGGACCTTTCCTCCAGGAACTTGTCCAAACCTTTTTTAAACCCAGCTACACTAACAGCCTTTACTACATCCTCCGGTAACAAATTCCAGAGTTTGATTACACGTTGAGTGAAAAAATATTTTCTTTTATTAGTCTTAAATAGTTTACCCTGTAGCTTCATTGCATGTCCCCTAGTCTTTCTATATCTGATAAGGTAAACAATCGATCTACGTTTACCCGTTCCACTCCGTTCATTAATTTATAGACTTCTATCATATCTCCCCTCAGCCGTCTCTTTTCCAGGTTAAAGAGCTCTAACCTTTTTAGCCTTTCTTCATAGGAGTATCCTTCCATCCCCTTTACCATTTTGGTGGCTCTTCCCTGAACCTTTTCTAATAACTCTATATCCTTTTTAAGATACGGCGACCAGAATTGCACACAATATTCAAGGTGCGGTCTCACCATTTAGTAGAGTTTAGTAGAGCACTAACCTGTCCATGTCCTAAGTCCGTCTCATATCGAAATCATCAATGTTGTCTCCCTGGTGATGGTCCCGCCCTTATACTTAATTTCCCCACCCTTGAATGTAACGACGCTTTGACCCGGTGAAAAGCGGGATATAAATACAGTTAAATAAATAAATAAATAAATAGAGTTCCAAAATGGACTCTGTGCTTAGTAAGGTTTAAATTCTGAAGTCATATCATACTAGCTAAAACAGTGAAACATAGGAGCCTGCTACACACCCCACATTTGCACACACAGCTCTGATGTGTGCTACAGAGTGAAGCAGTTGCAGCTCCCGAAGACTTACAGTCCACACAACCTTTTTCATCTCCTTTTTGTGTTATTTCAATTTTCTTGCTTTTTCTGCTCCCTGTTCTCTGGCTGTCTTTATCCCTTCATTTGTTTCTTGATCTCTCATTTTGCATCTTTTTGATCGCTAAGGTTCTAAAATGACCGATAGTAAGTTTACCGGATTTTTTGCAGACAAATCTGGGACACTTATCTAAGTGCGAAGGGGAAGAGAGGAAGAAGCACTTTAGTTCCAGGCTTGAGCAAGAAGAGGGAGAGGGACGAGGAGTCATTGCTCTGCCACCCTCCCCCCATCCATCCCATGACAGCAACAATATCACTTCAAGCAGACAAATCGACAGAGACATAGAAAGAGTGATGCATTTCCCCTGTACTATGAAAAATATAAAGATAATGGATATAAATTCTAAAATATGACATATTCAAATCACTGAATTGTAAATTAATTTTTATTTCTACTCCCTCTGTCCCCATTGCTAGAATCGGGAATGGGGAGCGGCCAAACAGGAAGGAGTCAGGGACAGAGCTCTAAAATCAGGGACAATCACCGAAAATCAGGGACATCTGGTAACCTTATTGATATTTAGTTCCAAATATGTGCCCGGCATCATGCTACACTTTAAGTGGCATTTTAGAAAGGGAGTCCAAGTGCAATCTGGGATGTCCAGGGCAAAACATGCAGGAGAACACTGGGGATGTCTATTTCTAAGCTGATTTTGGAAACTTAGACGCCCTCAACATGGACACCCACACTGGTATCCTCACAGACCTCACCGCTACAAACACCTGGGGCCGGGACATCTATTTATTATTTATTTATTTACATTCTCTTATTTACTGCGCTATTCTGCATCAGTGTGGTTTACATTGAACAAACTGAAATTACATTGAACAGGGCATTAAAACTTGGAGATAACTATTTTACAAAGAACATGGGCTATGGAGGGTTAAGTGGCTTGCCCAAGACCACAAGGAGCACCTGTGGGACTAGAAACCCCAGTCCTTCCGGCCCAAGGTTGCTGTCCTCTAGTGGGATTTGAACCCCTGACCTTTGGGCCTGAAGTACCTTGCCCCAACCACTAGGCCACTCCTCCACTCCTATCTCCTACTAGCTTGCGTACTGGGATGTCAATTGGTATGGCAAAACAAAAACAAGAGCCCTCATTCCCTGTCAATGTTTGTTGTCAACATGGAAAAAATAGGGGATATGAGTGTACCTCCTTTTCCATACCATCCAGATGTCTACCTGGCAAAAAAACAAGCAGTTTTATGCTGCCTATTCATGCTTGGAGCAGGTATAAATTGGCTCGGGATGTGCAGGGCATTTCTGAAATTGGGTGAGAATGTCCAGGTTCTTGGAAATGCCCCAGGCACACTTACACCATGCCCTCATTCTCACTTGGACATCCTCACACCGGGGACAGCTTTGAAATCGCTTTCTAAAATGGCTCTGGGGACATCTCTATGCTTTCAAGGTTTGTACGCCTGTTTTCAGATATCCAAAGCATGAAGAGGGCTTCTAAAAATGACCCCCTTTATAGCTGGGAAATTAAATTTTCAATTGTTTAGTTTAATTAAAGAATTTTAAAGCTTCTCTCTCTCTCTCTCTCTGTGTCTTTTTCCGCCCTCGTTCCTTCTTTTCTTTCTTGAAAAGCCCCATGGATTTGCTTGGTTTTTGGATGTTTTCACTCAGGAAATAGCCGGTTCATTACAACACTAACCACTAGAGTCTCTGAAGTTGTCACGAGAAGTCATTCAGGGCTTGATAAAGGTGCAGCTGCCACCAAGAAGGCAAAACAACTAGCAGCTGATGTGGGAAACTGAGCTTTGACATCTCAGGCTTTTTGATCTAGGGTAACACAGGAAGCAGTCTGAGGCAGCAGGATCCATTCCAGGCTTTGGGCTGGGGGGTACCCCCTCCAGTTGTATCACCCCCAGACACTGAGGGCAGGTTGCGTCAGTTGGAGTCCACACAGCTGGTGCTCAGGATGGAGGGATGCAGGTTGGATTGGCAGGAGGCCATGCAGCACTCTTGGTTCACATATGCATAGGGGCCCTATATTAGGAAGGACGGCAAAGGCATCGTAATATGCCTTAAAAACATAGTCAAAGAAAGGCATGAATCGTGAGCAATGCGGATTAAATGCTTGCAAGCAGCGAAAAAGAGGGTGCATGAATGTGTGACCAGCGACGCATAAGCCCGTGTATGCAGCCTGCAGCTGGCGCCCATATTGGATAAACCCATGCAATGCATGCAAAAGGGAGAAAATGCCCATATATAGGGTCATGGCAGACTACCTGTGTATCGCGCAAATGCCCACCTCTGCAAGGACTTTGACACATATGTGGTTATCAGTGTGAAAACTGTGTAGCGTGGAATATGCCTAGCAATACGCGTGTAATAGCTCGCTTCCTCCACTGCAAACACGGGTACCAAAAGACTTGCATCGCAGTGTACGGGTGAGCAGCGCTAGCTTTTGCATTGGCACACTACAGGAAAAGGCCCTCCCCACCCCCCAGGAGCCATTACTAACAAAATGGAAAGCAGGAGACAGCAGGAAAACCTCAGTATGGAGGAGGCAGAGGCCGAGGCCCTACATGCATGATGCTGAGGTGGGAGGGAGTGCTAAGTTCCAGGGGCCACTGCAAGGCCAATCTTCTGCTGGCCACATGCATCTGGAGGGCCATCCAGCTGTGGCTGCTTGGGTGAGTAAGCCATGAGTGACAGGTGATGGGTGGGGTAGATGTTGAAAGTAGCCAGGCTAAGAGGTGATGGCCCTCAAGCCCACAACCCAGGGCTGATCCTCAAAAATGATCCATCAGTTAACAGGGAACAGTCACAGGGAGAGGACTGCATGCAGCCCTGCAAGGTCCCATAACCTAGGCCATCATGGGCACGCCCAGGGCTCCCACCATAGTACACAACCAGCCAGCCATCCACCTACAATATCTCAGGCTGGAGGAGCACTGCAGCCAAACCAAGAGGACACAGGTTCAAGTCTGGCACAGTGATATAGAGCCAAAGTGTCAGCAGTTATAGATTGCAGTGCTTACCTCTGCTGTATAGCGGCCTAAATACATGTATTTTGGCAGGATTACTGTGTGTTTCCACCACCTCTTTGACCGTATGCAAGTAAAGTGACATCGGAAATATAGTGTTGTATGTGTGTGTGTCTTAGGTGCTGGGCTAACCAACCACAGAGATGGCAGCCACTGATGAGAGGGTCAGGGGGGAGTGCTGAACAGGGGGTTGCCAAAAAATGCCAAGAATGGTGTTAGAGCAAGGGGAGGGTACTAACAGTGTGAAGGCAGGGTGGCGATATGTGTGTTCAAGGAAAAGTAAAGGGGTGGAGTGAGGCTGGGGGCCAGTCGGCCTGACATATGTGTATGTGGCCCAACAGCAAAGGCCAAATGAGGGTACTGCAGGGGCAATGGTGGAGTGATGGGAGATGACAGTCCAGAAGGTACAGAGGGGGGACTGTTAGAGACATTATGCACGAGGGGGGGGGATGTCCAAAGGCTCCAGTTGGTGTGTTAGGCCGAAGCAGCACCTCATGATGGTCCAGTTCTCTCCCACAGGGATTTTGGTGTGAGGCAGACTCTGGAAGCTCTGAAATGCAGATTCTGGACCATGCGGCGACAGAATCCAGAAACGATCCAGCGCTCATGAGAGGAGATATCAGCTGCAGCAGGTGAGCCAGGAGTCATCCATGGCACAAAAATCCACATGAGTGAATCATGTGCAGGCAGCCATATAAGCTAGGCTGGTAGTGATATCGGCCTTGAATGCTGGACAACATACCATGTCTCAGAGTTCATGCAGACAGTGGGCACTGCATGCATGGAATTAAAAGCCATGGAAGAAGATCAGGGAACCCAGGTTCTGGTAATTGCGTGGGGAAGCATTAATCCCACAGCCATCAAAAATGTGTTAGTGCACCCTAGATAAGATGGCCTCCCCTAGCTATGTAACTGTGCAACATTTAGTTGTGACACGACATATTATGCCACTTGAACAGAACAAGTACTGATGGGAAACCTTTGTTTATGCAGCACAACAGCAGCAGGATGATACACAGGGGCCTACAGCAGAGCCAGAGCGCCACGGCCTGGACATCCTTGCCATAGCGGCCATCCACACACCATCACAGTGGCAGGCTCCATGGCTGGGAGCAGGGGATATGAGCAGCTGTGGATGGCGAGGAGGAGGAGGAAAGTGAGGATGATGCGGAGTGGGAAGACCAGGAGGAGGAGGAGGAAGGAGAGAAGGAAGAGGAGGAACAACACATGGAGGAACAAGAGGAGGAAGACAACAGAGGGGGGAGGAGGAGGAGGATGATATGGAAGAGGAGAAGAAGGAGGACAAAGGTGAAGAAGAGGAGGAGCAGAAGGTAGAGAGCCTGGAGCTGGAGAAATAGGATCTACGTGGGGCACCTGACAGAGGTACCTGGAGGCATGGATGAGGGGCCTGAGGCTGTTATTGTGATTGCGGAACCAGACAGTACAGTGGCTGCGGTGATGCCGACATCAGATGTGAAGGTGGAGGTTAGAACATAAGATATGCTATACTGAGTCAGACCAAGGTCAATCAAGCCCAGTATCCTGTTTCCAACAGTGGCCAGTCTAGGTCACAAGTACCTCGCAGTTTCCCAATGCTCGTCCTGGGGTAAGCAGTGATATCCCAGGTCCCTTTAATAATGGTTTATGGACCTTTCCTCCAGGAACTTGCCAAAGCCTTTTTTAAACCCAGTTACACTAACAGCTTTTATTACATCTTTTGGCAACAAATTCCAGAGTTTGATTTTTATTTATTTAACAGTTTTTTTTATACCGCACTATCCTTCAATAAGAGCGGTTTACAATGACATTAACTTATGCAGACAACAAAAGAAACAATGTTGTCTGCTACATTAAAACATGGTTAGAACATGGTAACATTTTATAACTTCAAACTTGGGGGGGGGAGGGAGAACTATATACAACAAGGTATATACAGTAAAGGTAGTTTGTTGGGTGGCATGTGTCCGGCAGTTTATGTATGGTTAAATGATGTGTCCAAAGTATTCAGAGTAGAGGTGGGTCTTTATTTATTTTGCAGAAGTCCTTGATATCCATGATTGATCTGATGTCCTCTGGCAGGGTGTTCCATTGTGCTGGTGCAAAGGTGGTCTGGTTAGATTTCTTGTATTCTGGATGGGTGATGATCATATCGTATTGCTTGTTCTCCTGGGGCGTGTGCTGGTGTCTTGGTTGATTAATTCCTGTAGAATATTTGCAGAGGATTTGAGTATGATCTTGAAAATTGTTAGGATTGTTTTGTATTTGGCACAGGAGTGTATTGGGAGCCAGTGCAATTGGTTAAGTATGGGGGTGATGTAGTCTTGTTTGTGAATACCAGTGAGTATGCGGGCAGCTGTATTTCATGCCAATTGCAAAGGGTAGATAGAGCTCTTAGGTAAACCTTGGTAGATGATGTTGCAGTAATCCAGGGTTGGTGTGATAACTGCTTGAAAGACAGTGCAAAATAGGTCATGGCTGTGTAATGGTTTCAGATTCTTGAGTAGCTTCATCTTGTAGTATGCATTTGCGGTGGTTTCCTTTATTTGAGTCTGTAGTGTGAGGTTTTGGTCCAGGATAACACCAAGGTCGTTGACCTCTTTTTGTACTTTGATAGTGTGATGTGATAGGCAGAGTTTTTTGCAGGGGTATGAACGAAGTGTCTCTGGTGATGATTAATGCCTCTGTTTTGTTGAAGTTTACTGCTAGATTGTTAGTGTCTAGCCAGCTGATCATTGCTTCGAAACAGCTTGTTATGGGTAGGGTGTCCAGGTTTTGAATGTTAATTGGAGCAAAGATCATGATATCATCGGCATATATTCTGTATTGCAAATTATGGTGCTGGATTATGTTGCAGATGGGTTGTATGTAGATATTAAAAAGCATGGATGAGATTGATGATCCTTGGGGGATGCCCTGGGTTAGAGTGAAGGGAGAGGATTTGTGCTTACCACATTTTAGTTGTTGCCTGTTGCTGAAATATAAGTGGAATCATTTTAGTGTCGTGCCATGTATTCCATTTTGGTGGCTCTTCTCTGTACCTTTTCTAATTCTGCTATATCCTTTTTAAGATACGGTGATCAGAACTGTACACAATATTCATGGTGTCAGGGGCGGTTCTATCATTAGGCCAACTGAGGCGGTGGCCTCAGGCGGCAGTTTCTAGGGGACGGCATGCCGGCTGTGTTTATTTATAATTTGCTGCTCCCTAGAAACTGCCTAATGATAGGACTGCCAATCTTCCAGCAGGGCCGGCGCTACCCGGTAAGCCAGATAAGAGTGGCATGAGGGCACTGGCGGGGAACGTCGAGGTCGCCGTTGCCGCTTCTGCTTCCACTTCAAAAAAGAAAGCAGCCGCGGGAACATTTCTCTGATCCCGCAGCTCTGCTAACTTTTAAACTGCTGGGTTGCGGAGTTTCTAAAGGCAAGAATAAGCATTTCCTATGAGAAACAGGAAATGCTTATTCTTGCCTTTAGAAACTCTGCGACCCAGCAGTTTAAAAGTTAGCAGAGCCATGGGAACAGATAAGTGAGGGGGAGGAGGAGGGAAAGGCGCCAGAAGGGAGCAGACATGGGGGTTCACTGGAAGGGAGCAGAGCAGACATGAGGGGGGTTGCTGGAAGGGAGCAGAAATGGGGGGGGGAGCTGGAAGGGAGCATAGCAGACATGGGGGGAGCTGGAAGGGAGAAGACATGGGGGAGAGCTGGAAGGGAGCAGACAGGGGGCTGGAAGGGAGCAGAAATGGGGGGAGCTGGAAGGGAGCAGAGCAGACATGGGGGGAAGCTGGAAGGGAAAAGATATACGGGAGAGCTGGAAGGGAGCAGACATGGGGGGGAGCTGGAGGGAAGCAGAGCAGACATGAGGGGGAGCTGGAAGGGAGCAGACATGGGGGGAAATCTAGAAGGGAGCAGACAGTGGGGAGTTGGAAGGGAGCAGAGCAGATATGGGGGGGAGCTGGAAGAGAGCAGACACTTGGGGATGGGGCTGGAAGGTGGCTGGGTAATAGGAGGGGGGTTGGAAGAGAACTGACAGAGGGGAAGGTGGGGGCTGGAAAGGAGCTGACATGGGGGTTAGAAGGGAGTGGAAAAGAGGGGAATGAGGGGGCTGGAGGGAAGGTGGTGGCTGGAAGGGAGCTGACTCCTAGGGATGGCACTGGAAGGTGGATGGACAAAGGATAGGGTGACTGGAAGGGAACTGACATGGGAGGGGGCACTGGGACTGGACGTTCGCTGATATCTGGGATGGTATTTTGACTAGAAGGAGCTAGACGGTGGGGAAGAAGGGGGACTGGAAGGGAATAGATACCAGTGGTGGTACTGGGAATGCAAGGGGGTTGGCACTGGAAGGTACTGGGAGGGGAGGCTGTAAAGGATGCTGATACTGGTGAGTTACTGGAACTGGAAAAAGGCTGATGAAAGAAAATGAAGAAAGCAAAAGGAGAGACAAGAAATGGCAGATGGACTATAGACCATAGAAAAAGAGCTAAGAGAAGACAGAGGAAAACAGAAACCTCAGATCCCGGACTAGCATGATCAAAAATCGTCAGACAACAAAGGTAAAAAAAATAATTTTATTTTCAATTTAGTGATTGGACTTTGCGCTATCTATATTTCACATAGTATGAGTAACTGCATCTCTTATCTGGTATGGCGCTGCATATGGAGTCTGGTTTCTTCGGGTTTCATTTTAATTTTTGTCTATATATTTTTATTTTTGCTTTAGGTTGTGGTCACTTATTCTGTACTTAGTGAAGGTCTGTGTTCTCAGTGTGTGACCAAGGCCAGGTGTTCTGTTAACATGGTGTTTGTATGTAGGGATCTCTACTGTAGCAATTTCACATGTACAGCTTTTCAAATAGGTGTGTGGATGTTTTGGGGCCCATTGCAGTGTTTATAGTGCTGCTTTTTTCTGGGTAGGCCCCTTATTGTATGAGTTTTGGAAATGTATGCTGGTATGGTATGGTAGATGTGGCCTTGCAGATCTTCAGTGACTTTAGTAGGGTTTTATATTAGTTCCCAATATGCCTGGTACTGGAGAATGTTTGTTGTTGGTGAGATGACCAGAATCAGATTTTTTTTTTAATTTAGTGTATTGAGTTCTGTGGGTGAATGTCCTATCTCTGCTCTGCACTCATTGTGGATGCGAAATATATGTTCAAAAAGAAAAAACAAGCACCATAACGCAGTTTATAACAACAAAATACAAATTAATTTTAATTTGGAGTTATAAACTGCTGTGGTTCTCGCTCTTTCTTTTAGTTCCTTGGTGTGCGAACATCTTGCATTTGCTCCACATTATCTAATTGGCTTTTTGGTTTGGTTCAGTCCCTGACTGGCGTTTTGAGAAGGATCCCCCCCATCTCTCCTGGGGGGTGGGAGGGGCGCCATCTCATCCTTCGCCTCAGGCAGTAGATTGCCTTGAACCGCTCCTGCATGGTGCAGTCACACCATGGATTGATACAGAGACATTAAGATAATATCCTTGATTTTATTCTCCATTCCTTACCTTATGATTCTTAGCATTCTATTTGCTTTCTTTGCCGCTGTTGCACACTGGGAGGAGGGTTGCAACATATTATCCACGATGACGCCTAAATCTTTTTCCTGGGTGATGGTTTCTAAGGTGATACCTTCCACCATGTAACCAAAGTCTGGGTTGTTCTTTCCATCTGCCATTTGGACATCCAGTCTTCCAATGTATCAAGGTCCTCTTGCTATTTTTCACAATCCTCTTGTGTTTTAACAACTTTGAATAATTTTGTATCATCTGCAAATTTGATGACTTCACTCACTATTCCCATTTCCAGGTCATTTATGAATATGTTCAAAAGCAGTGGGCCCAGCACAGATCTCTGAGATACTCCACTATTCACCTTTCTCCATTGAGAAAATTGGCCATTTAGTCCTACGCTTTTCTTTCTATCTTTTAACCAGTTCCTGATCCACAATAGTACATTGCCTCCAATCCGATGACTTTTTAAGTTTGTCAAGAGTCTCTCATGAGGGACCTTGTTAAACGCTTTCTGAAAATCCAGATACACTATATATCAACTGGCTCACTTTTGTCTACCTGTTTATCACACCTTCAAAAATAATATAACAGATTAGTAAAACAAGACTTTCCTTGGCTAAATCCATGTTGGCTTTCTCCCATTAAACCATGACTATCTATATGTTCAGTAATTTTATTCTTTATAATGGTTTCTACCATTTTGCCCGGTACTGACATCAGGCTCACCAGTCTGTAGTTTCCCAGATCACCCCTGGAACCCTTTTTAAAAATTGGCGTTACATTGGCCATTCTTCACTCTTCAGGTACTACAAATGATTTTAATGATAGTTCACAGATTACTAATAGTAGGTCTGCAATCTCATATTTCAGTTCTTTCAACACCCTTGGATGTCTACCATCCGGTCCAGGTGATTTGTTACTCTTCGGTTTATCAAATAGTGTAAAATTCTTCCTGGTTTAGCAATATTTCTTTCAATTCTTTTGATACATCACTTTTATATACCATTTCGGGCATGGTAACTTCCCTACACCTTCTTCAGTAAAGACCAAAGCAATTCATTCAGTCTCCCTGCTATGGCCTCCCTTACTGCCCCTTTTACCCCTCTATCATCCAATGGTCCAACTGACTCTCTCACAGGTTTTTGCTATGAATGTACTTTAAAAAAATTTTATCATGCTTTTCTGCTTCCACAGCAAGCTTTTTTTCATATCCTCTCTTTGTCTGCCTTATCAGTGCCTTGCATCTAACTTGCCAGTGCTTATATTGTTTCCCATCTTCATTATTTCGCTCCTTTTTCCATTTCCTGAAAGATGCTTTTTTGGCAACAACAGCCTTTCTGACCTCACCTTTAAACCATACTGGCAGTTTTTTGGACTTCTTTCCACTTTTCTTAAAGCATGGACTACATCTGTTCTGGGCTTCCAAGATAGTACTTTTAAATAACACTCATGCTTTATGTAAATCTTTAACCTTTTCAGCTAAGCCTTTTAGTTTTTTCTTAACTGTTTTCATCATTTTGTCATATTCTCCCTTTAAAAAGTTAAAAGGTAGTACTGTGAATTTCCTTGCCATGCTTCTTCCATTTACTAAATCAAATGCGATCATGCTATGATCACTATTGCCAAGTGGCCCCAAAACACTGGATCTTGTGTTCCGCTAAGGACTAGGTTCTAAATAGCTTCCCCTCTTGTTGGTTCATGAGCCAGCTACTCCAAGAAGCAGTCATTTATTTCATCTAGAAACTTTATCTCCCTAGCATATCCTTCTGTGACATTGACACAGTCGATACTAGGATAATTGAAATCATCCATTATTACTGTATTGTAACTTTTATTAGCTTCCCTGATTTCTTTTAGCATTTCATGATCCATCTGTTCATTCTGGCCAGGTGGTCAGTAGTACACCCCCCACTGCTTTCTCCTTTTTATGTGGAATTTCTGGGGTGGTGCATGGCAGCTCTTCCACATATCACAATGGCCCACACCCTTGTACACCATCTAGCTCAGGCAGGATGTGTCTTGCCTTTTAGTGATGATATCACAGGTTCAAGGATGACCCTTGGACAGTGTTATCGCACATGTCTCTCCTGTCAGGTTTGCCATATCCTGAGCAGCACAGTCCTTTTTGTCCCCTTGGGCACCATTGTCAGCAGAGGATCAGGGAATTTTAGCACATGGGGTACCTTCTTGGGGCTGTCAGTTTGTGCATACCTTTCGCCTGATCTTAGGTCGAAACCAAGGAATGACATGAGATGAAAAAAAATTGACTTCTGTGCAGGGTAGGCAGCTGTCTAGGGTGTCAGATAAAAGGGAGGTGGCAGCAAACAGGGGTCTCCAAACTAGATATTATACTTTCTAGCACAGGAGGACACATGTATGTGCATTGCCCTGTGGTGCTTGGACTTTACCCAACCAAGGCCCCATCTGTGGAAAGAGATATGAACTTATCAGATGTCAGCCGTGTCATCTTCATAAATGAATATGCACCACTATGCTATATTCCACATACATGTGTAACTCATTAAAACTGGGCAGCACACCGAATATCTGTTCCAGAGTTCCTAACTGGGCATCTCTAGCATGCCTGTGTACCATTGATAACCATATTGAAACGTAAGCCGAGTTTCTGCCAATTCGCGTATGGGGCCACTAGTTTTTTTTTGGGCATGGCCGCATATACCCGCGTAGCTGTGCAAAGTACATGGATAGGTTGCAACCTGCATGTGTCATAACCGCATATATTTTAAATATGCCCTTTTATGACAGAGATGCCAGATTGCAGCCATGAAGAGAACCAGGAAGCAAAACTTCTCACCTACGGAGGTGGGACTCACAATTGGTCTCACCTGAGGGAGCATACTCGCCTCTTTGGATCTGGGGATGCCCACACCCAGCAATGTGCCTGGAATGACATTGCCAGGCAGGTGATGCTGTGCACCACTATAATAGGGAGATTTCGCGTGCTAAAGAGAAGCAGGCTGTGAACCTAAAAGTTCCACTAGAACAGCTGAAGGCCCTGAGTGACCTGGAAGAGTGGATGGTCTCATGAGTGGATGACTGCTGTATCACCAGGTTGGCTGGCCTGGATAGCTCTGTTCTAGCTGTAACAGGAGGTGAGTAGGACCAGTTTGCTGTGACCATCTTTTCCTCCTTATAGCACTACTCTTCCAGCACTGCAGTAGGTGAGTGAGGCCCATCCTTCCCTGCAGGCCTCCTGTTCCCTGCAAACACCCTCCTCCCGATGTGTATGCTTTCGCACTGTCCATTCCCCAAGCTGTTTGACTATTTTCTGCTGTTTCTGACCCTTGGATCAGCCACATTTCCTAGTTATGTGCCCATGGCCAACAGCTGCACAATACCCCCAGCATGCTTGACCATACATAGGACACAGGTATTGGGAACTGGGGCAAGGGAGAGGTAGGCACCACTGTATTAGGCTGAGTGTGTTTCCACATTGCCGTGTTGCCCGTATAGCAAGGTCCTGGTCAGCCAGACGTCCCCCTTCTCCTACCAGTGCCATACATGTATATGTCGTCCTCTTATGTCCAGTCACTGCTTTCCATCGTGGAGAGACAGCGAGCCCTGTGAGGCAAGTGATAATTTAGAGTAAGCAACTTGAACTTGGACTTGGCAACCCAACAGCTTCATACTTCCCTACCACACAGTAGCACTCGTGTGAATATTCACCATTACCTACTCCCTGGACATTAACAGTGGGAACTTCATGCTTGCTCAGTATGTTCACCATGGACACCTCCTTATCCTAACTGTTAGCTACCTGCTTCTCCCACAGATGGACGCCCAACAAGATCCTCAGCTGAGAAGCCAGGTCCTTCTGGAGTGAGCACACAGCTGTGTCCTGGTGTTCCTGTACAAGATATCAACATTAATGCACTTGGGATGCTCACCAGCCCTTTTGAAGACTGCACCAGCACCTCCACCTCCTCAACCACAAGGTCATCCCGAGAATCTGCCAGACCTGGAGTTCCCCATACCTGAGCAACCAATGGACACCTGTTTGGATGTGGCTGACCAGCAGATGCTGCAGGACAGTGCAGAGATGGTGGGGGCTGACTAAGGGCATCCTCAACAGCCTTCAGAGTATCAGCCAGGAGGTCTCTGATGCAACACAATTGTTACGTGAAATGGCAGAGTACCAGGAGAAGCACCAAGAGACAATGCTGCTCATATCCAGGGAAACAGCTGTTTACATGGCCTTCATCTCACACTCCCTATTGGAGATTGCAGCTACTAGGTGAAGGCCAGAGCCAGAAACCACCCTGGAGAGCAACTGCATAACATCAGGAACCATCAGGCTACAGCCAGATGAGGCATCCAAACATGGGGAGGAGGATGAGACAGCTAGTAATACATCAGAGGCACCACCACTGAGGCATAATGCCTGGGTTGGGAAGAGGATTGGGAAGATCACAGGAGGACAGTTTGGCTGGGAAGAGGGCACAATGGTAATCTAGTTGATGAAATGTAATGCATATTCTGCTAATAAATGGGAGTGCTCACATTAGAAGTTCTCCCGGATCAGTCTATCCCTTGCTGCTTGCACTGCTGCTATCACATGCTGGCTGCCAATGTGGAAATCCTCCTCCAGCCCATCATCATAGCCTTTCACCTCTACACGCGTCTCCTCCTGTGGCAGCTCGATCCTCTGCTGGATGGCTATGTTGTGGAGGATGCAGCATGCTGTAAAGATGCAGCGGAGTTGTTCAGGACTGTACAACAGCTGTCCCCCACTCCTGTCCAGACATTGGAATCTGCTTTTCAAGAGGCCAAATGCCCACTCCACCACCATCTTTGTACGCACCAATGCTCTGTTATAGTTCTCCTCTTGGACTGTTTGTGGCTTGCGCACCGGCATCATGAGCCAGGTCATCAGCAGGTATCCCCTATCACCTGTGGACTGAAAGAGGGGAGGGGGCATACATGCATTCATGTTGAGCCATTGGTGGGGCATTCTGTTTTTTGCTGCAACCATTGTGATAACTACTGGACATCAGGTACATGTATGACATTTTCTATAGCCATGCTTTGCAGGCAAAGCATCCCAGCATACTAGGACTGCTCTGGGGTGGCTCTCTGGTGAGGCTGTCCTGTCCACTGTGCCATCTGTCGCCATATGCTTACCCCTTCTACACAGGCATCAGCACTGGGCAAACCATCATAACTCTGTGTTGCAATGGTGGCCTATACGTGCCAGCCCACCCCCCTCAGCTGGGCATCAAGGACATGTGGTCTCAGCACTTGCTCATTCATCTTCACTGGCAGAGGTCAGATGAGCCATCTGCCTGTCTATGCAAGTAATACCCACACATCACCAGTCTCTCCCTCCCCTGCCCCCAAATGTGCCTGTCTCACACAGACTGGGCACTTCTCCGGGCCACCATTAGGGCTTGCCATGAGCCCTTGCACCCCACAGCCACATACCAGAATACAACTACAGCTTCATTTAGATATCATTCACCTAGTAGCCAGGCATGACCGAGGTATCCAGTGGCAGCCACCTAGCCCAGGGCAGATTGTGATAACACAAAGATATCATAGCAAAATCCTGGGACGCGTGCACAAATGTCTGTGATATGCATTTGGGCATCAACGACAACCTGCATTTTCATTGAGTAGTATAGGTGCCTGTTGCGGTACACCCTCTTATCATGGCCAGGTGGCCTGAAGCCCACATGGGTGCCATCAGTTACTCTAGGACCGATGGAAAGGATGCTGTCTGGTGAAAGGCCTTCATGGGCCGTTTCCTGCTCTCTGGTGTTGCTGGGAAACACACATAATCATGGAGCTGTCTGAGGAAAGCAGTTATAAATGACCCAATGCAATGTGACTGCATAATACCCGTGGTTGCCCTCACCACATGCTGGAAGCTTCCAGTGGCAAGGAAAGCAAGGGCAGTTATCACCTTGAAAGCCACAGGCATTGCATGGCTTCTAACAGTTGTGGGTTTCAGGCTGTGTCTGAGTAGGACACAGATCTGTTATGGTGGCAGCATCAAGGCGGTACCACTGGAAAACCTCCTCTGAGGTCATCTGCAGGTACATGACCCTTCTGATAGCGTTTTCTATCTGCTGGCACTGTCTTGCCCATCTGTGGCATCTCCACCTCAGGTGTTGCATGGATAGCCACCACATCCCTTGCCCTACTCATTGTCTCTTGCCCAATTTGACTGCGCCGCTAGATGGGGACCCATGCTCATGTAGCGATATGGCAGGATTTCTGTGGAGGCATCCCTTAACCGCCTACAACCCTGGCCTAAAGTTGCATTGCTTTCACCCTTATATTGGCATTCAGTGGTGATGTGGGGGATCTGCCCCATTACATCCCCACTCATACATAGTTACGGTTACGGCATAGCACCTTGTGCTGATATCCGTATATGTGCGGCTCACTCAATATGCAGTTTGCCAGCGTTTTCCACTTTTACCTGTTTTTCGACCAGCTTTACCTGCCTAGCCGCTGCCTAATGTTTTCAATATTGGGCCCAGGGTTCTTGGTGTCATCTCTCATCATGCAGCACCATGGGGACTGCTTTGCTCTCACTACCTTAAAGCCGACCCTGCACTTACAGTTCACTCTGTGAGATCCAGACTGATCTGCTCACAGCCCACTTTCTTCAGCTTATGCTGAGGGACCTTGGCTGATCTGCTCAAACCCTATTTGTTTCAGCTTACTATGCAGGATCAAAAATCATCTACCCATAGCCCACATCCTACAGCTTGCTCTTGAAACTCCAGGTCTATCCACAGCAAAGCCTCACTCCCCACAGTATCATATACATTCCTGAGAGGTGCAAATTTGATGAGTCCTTCCTAGGAATTGGAGGTCTGGAGTTTGATTCACTAACAAAAAAATCTCATTTAGATCAAAATTTGTAAATGTTCAGTCAAAAGGTTATGGGAACCTGGGATAAAAGTGAATCTAAAAGATCCTTCTAATCTATCCATTGCAACTAGAGACACCATTGTTCTCCGTGTGAAAATTCCAGTCTTGAATGTACAGAATGACTCAGCCTAACCCACATCTGAAACTATATCACTTCAGAGAAAATGTCTTCTTTCGATAGTTATTTCCACTGCAGTGTATAACAGATGCAGAAAAGGATATAGCTTAACTATCTAAAATTTGGTGTTGTGGGGGTAAGTCACACATTCAGGTTGAGTCAGGCACATTTCTGGAGAGTGTATTTGACAGCGTCTGGTTGACCAAACAAGGATGTCACTCCAGATTTAGGGTATCCGTAAGCAGGGACAATTTTTGGGGTGTATGGTCATACAGGGCACCATGCTTGAGGGGGTCCCTATACCCTCTCCCTCATTTTCTTCCAGATCACATAGGCAGGGAAATATAGAGAGGGGTCGGGGTCTAAGAGGATAATGGTACCAAGCAGAGGGTGAGGAAGAGAAATATAGAGAGAGGTCTATGAGAATAATAGTGCTGGGCAGAGGGTGAGGAAGAGAGAAAGGAGAATGTTGTAATAAAGCCACTGCCGTTGCTGAAGGAAGAGGGCTCTGTGCTAGAGCTACCATCACTGATAAGGGGATCTCAATTTCACCTTTTGCAATGAAACCAATTAGTTTAAGTCTGGTTCTGTCCCTAAGATCGGATCCTTAGAAACTAGAAAGGGTATGACCACATAACAATGTCCTGTTATACATTTCCCCTAAGCACCATCTCTCTGCTGTTCCTTTGTTCTGAGATGTGTTGATACTTCTGTAAACCTCCTCTCCTGGCTGCTCTCTATCTCCCAGAATGAGTGAGCAGTTAGGGGATCGCATGCCTTTTGGTGATTGGCTCTGGAGAGGAAACGTTTTCCTTGGACACATCCTTCCCACAGGTTACACAATAAGAGGCTAACTTTATAAATTCCCACGGAGTTGCCGTGCGTTGCTGCACACATATTTGGGGCCTATTTTATAACGTGAAGTATACGCCTGCTTTACTTTACACAATAGGGGCATAAGAATGTGCATCAAATTAATGATGCCATTAAAGCAGGCATAAAAGTCCATGCCTAGATTTTCCAGAATTGCGCGTAAGTTATAGTATTTTATAACATATGTGTCTAAATTTGTGCTCTGCGTATACTCCGTCCAAACTCCATTCCTGTGCTCCTTAGGTGCGCTCCTTGGGGCCGCTCCGGCTGCGGAGGACACAACTCTAATTTTGACTGGTGTGTTTACTTCTTTCCAGTTCACTGCTCCTACACCGCGTCCGACTCCGGGACTACTGCTACACTAACTCTCCGCACCATCTGCACTCTTCTCCAGGCTTATCAGGTATCAGTTTGTGGTTGTCCACTTTCTACTGCTGTTTCTCCTCAGCTTCCTACTATGTCATGCATACCAGTCCTCTGGGGGCGCCGCTCAGCCGCTACCTCTTGTCGACGCACCCGCTCTCCCTCTAATCTTCTCCTCCGCGCCCCATCTCGCACTGCCTTCCCTTCCTCTGCAGTTTCTGCTCCCTCCCCCTCCTGTTCTCGTGCATCCTCTACCTCTTCTCAGTTCTCCTTTAAGGTTGGCCTTATCAACTGTCGCTCTCTCAGAGCCAAAACTCTCCTGATTCAGGATCTTATTTCCCAGGCTTCCTTCGATCTAACTCTCCTCACCGAGACTTGGCTAAAGGAAGGAGAGGACGCCCTCCTTGCCCGCTGCCTCCCAGCCGGCTTTTCAGCAGTATCTGTCCCTCGCACAGGCCACTCCGGTGGCAGTGTGGCCGCCATCCTTGCCTCCTCCCTCTCTTTCACCCAGATTCTCTCTCCTTCTCTCTCCTACCCTGAGGCCCTTCTCCTTCATCTCCACACTACTCCTCCTACTCACGTTCTTCTTGTCTATGCGCCTCCTGCCCTTCGTTCTGATCTCTGGGACTCACTTCTCCACTCCCTTTCCGATCTCTCCCTGCTCTTCCCTCACCTCTTAATTGCTGGCGACTTTAACCTACACCTCGACTCCCCTTCATCCCCCAGAGATTATGCATTTCTCTCCCTTTTAGATGACTTGTCTCTCCTACAACACGTTTCCTTCCCCACTCACTCTGCCGGCCATACTCTTGATATCCTCCTGACCCCCTCTTCCTCCACACTCTCACTCTCCAACCTGTCCTCTCCCCCCCTTCCTTGGTCAGACCACCTCTTCCTCTCAGTCTTCTGCTCCCAATCCACAGCAACACTCCCCTCCCATGAGTCTCCCTCCACCCCACGCTTCTCCCGTTCCCTTACCCAGTCTACAGCCCAGCGTTTTCCCCCAGCCGTAGATTTGTTCCCCTCTGACTTCGCCTCACCATCTCCCAATTCCAAGGCCTCCACCTGGTTTTCTTCCCTTTCAATTGCCCTTGATCATATCGCCCCCCTCCGTCCACACCCAGCTCCACGTCGACCCTCACATCCCTGGTATCACCCTGGTCTTCTTCTTCTTCGCTCCCAACTTCGCAGAACCGAAAGGCTATGGCATAAATCCCCCTCACCGGCCTCCCTGTCACTCTTCAAAGCCCAGCATTCTTACTACCGCTCTCAAGTTCACCTTGCCAAATCTTCTTTCTTCTCCACTGCCATTGCCAACGCTCCTAACCAAACACGACACCTCTATTCCACCCTCAAATTTCTTACCCCTCTCCCTCTGCCCCTTCCGCACCCACCACCCCACCCCCACCCCTTCTCTTCTTGCCTCTGCTTTCAGCAATAAAATCTCCTCTTTGAGAGCATCTCTACCTCTCACCCTCCACCCATTCCTTCTCCCCCTCCAGCTGCCTCTCCACCCCCAGTCTCTCATCTTTCTCACTCTGGTCCTCCTCTCCTTGACCACCACTGACGAACTCCACCATCTCATCTCCTCCTCTAACAAAACCTTCTGCCCCCTTGACCCTATCCCCTCCGCCTGGCTACTGTCTCCCTCACAGTCCTTTCTTCCTTATATTCAAATTCTTATTAATACTAGTCTATCCACTGGGACTTTTCCCTCACCCTGGAAGCACGCTCTAATCCGCCCTCTACTTAAGAAACCTTCCCTTGATTCCCTCGATCCTAACAATTATCGCCCAGTCTCACAACTCCCCTTCCTTTCCAAACTTCTTGAGAAGGTTGTTTTCGCCCCCAACTCTCCCACCACCTCGACTCCACTAATTTCCTTCACCCGTCATCTGGTTTCCGTCCTGGGCACAGCATTGAGACTATTCTTCTTGCTTTTACCAACGCTCTGCATGTGGCACACGATCGTGGTGAAACCTCGGTGGCGGTTGCTCTTGACCTTTCTGCTGCTTTCGACCTGGTCGATCACTCCCTCCTTTTATCCCGACTACGCGACGCCGGCCTCTGTAGCACAGTCTTCCGGTGGTTCCACTCCTTTCTTTCCTCCGTTCTGGTGCTGTTCTCCCCTCTTCCCCACTTTGCCCTCCCTCTGATTCCTTCCCCTATCTTGCGGTGTCTCACAGGGTTCGGTGTTAGCCCTCTATTTTTAATCTCTTCTTGACACCCCTCACACTACTTATTCAGCAATTTGGTATTTCAGCTTTCTACTACACCGATGACATTCTCCTCCTACACCACACATCCCTGTCAGCCCGATCTTGTCCGCTTAACTCCTGTCTGGCCGCTGTCTCTACTTGGATGTCTCAAAATTGCTTGCATCTCAACCCCTCTAAAACGACAGCAATTTGGTTTCCACACGGTCACCCCCTCCTTCAATAGCTCCCTCTTTCTCGGTCTTCCTATCTCACTGGTCACCACTTTTCGGTATCTCGGCGTGCTCTTCGATTCGGATCTTTCCTTCTCCGCTCATGTCTCCTATGTTTCCAAAACTTCTTTTTTCTACCTCAGACAAATTCGTGCCATTCGCCCCTTCCTCTCTCCCTCCGCTCTTGTCACCCTTCTGCTCGCCCTCGTCATCTCCCGCATCGATTTCGCCAACTCTATCGTCTCCGGTATCTCTAAGACCCAATTATCACAACTTCAGCGTATTCAGAATAATGCCGCCCGCCTCATATCCCACTCTTCCCCCAGAAACCATGTCACTCCTCTTCTTTCCCGTCTTCACTGGCTTCCCATTTCCTTTCGCATCCGTTTCAAACTTCTCACGCTCACTCATAAAGCTCTCCACACCTCCACACCTCAATACCTGTCCGACCTCATCCACTTCCATACCCCCAGACACCCCGCCCCCCCGCTCCTTCCACCTCAACCGTCTTGCACTTCCCTCCCCTTCATTTGCTCACCTCCAATCCACCCGATCCTCAGCTTTCTTCTTTATAGGCCCGGCTCTATGGAATTCCCTACCCACCTCCCTCCGCCTGGAGCCCCACCACACCGCCTTTAAATGAGCCCTGAAGACCCACCTTTTCTCCCTTGCCTTCAACCCCCTCCTCCCTAGCCCATCCTTCCCTATGCTGTCTACCCCCCCTGTGTTTCTGTTCCTTTACCTCTTCTCCTATCTCTGTTAAGGAAAATTGTAACTTTCTTTTCTGTTTCCGGCCTTGCGCCTGCTGTAATTAACCAGTTTATTTTAATTGTAAACCGCTCTGCTTATTATTGAAGGGCGGTTAAGCAAATCAATAAACATAAACATAAACACCCACACTGAAAGTATGCGCAATAGGACTTACATGCATGCCTACAGCCACTCCCTAATATGAACAGGTAAGTGCTCATTTGCATGTGTAAGTCCTTGAAAATGGGCAACTTACGCACATAAATCAGCTCCTAAATGGATTTCAGAGGAGTGCAGCAACATGTCGGCAGCCTCATCCCCTAGCTCTAATGAGGACAGAGACGTGCAAAGCTAGGAAAACCTATCCCATGTTGTGAGTGGTTCCTCAGTCAGTGGGAGCTATTTTTGTGGTATGTAGAGTAGCTGTTCACCTGGGAAGAGAGGAGAAGTGCACTAGGATGATAAGTGTTTGGTCCAGCTGGAAGCCTCACTGAGTTCTCGGGGTAGACCCCCACTGCTGTTGATAGTAAGATAGCTGGATGCCCCAACTTTCTGAATGCTTGGAGATGATGTCAGATGCTGACAGATGGTCACAGGGCAGGAAGGCAGCACCACACAGCCAGTGATCAAAGGAATATGAGTTGCAGGTAAGAGGTGTGGAAGCTGAGTTGTCTGGGTTGACTGCTTCTTCTCTGGAAGGTCAAATGTGTCTTCCCTTATTTGGTTGGGGGGGGGGGAGAGGCAGAGGGGGAAACACAGAGGAGGCCAGTTGAAAAGGGATTCCAGGGATCAACCTAGAAGCATGAAAAATACTCTGCGTTGCTTCTGCTCTGCTTGCAGCCAATAGTTCACTCCAGAATATTTGAAGCTTCTTAGTTGGACCTGTCAGAGAGCTGTGTGTTTTTACTGAAACTACTGCTGTCATGCTTCAATACAAAGATGAGAAACTATTGCACTTCTCTATGTGGAGTCAGGCAGGGCCAGGGCAAGGGTGCTAGGTACCCTGGGTAAATCTTCAGCTTAATGCCCCTCCCTCCCAAAATTTTGATAATAAACTCAACAATCATAACCATTAAAACACCAATCCTCCCATACCAGTCCTGTAAAAGTGCATCATTGTATATCATACTTTAAAAAATGAATCTTTGTTTTGTATGTATATGCGTGCTGCTCTTCCTGAAGGCAAACAAATGTGCTGATGGTTCTCTGAGACTGTGGGGCTGTCACAATCCATTGTTTTGCTTTGACTGCTGCTGCTCTTTGACACCCCTCAGAAGCTGCCGCCCTAGGCAAACTCCTAGTCTAACCTAATGGTTGGGCTAGGCCTAGATTCAGGGCTATGAGGTCGGAACTGTTGCTCTGCCAACGCTGAACCCCGTGATTCAGGGGGCCCTGCACAAACGTCATTCTTGCACAATGGACGGCTTCAGAGGTGAGCAGGGGAAGCTGTGCACGGCCCCGGCTCACCTCTTCACAGCCCCAGCGTGAAAAGCACTGTTTTCCCTCACACAGGTGGCTGTTACTGCGAAGCATGCGAGAGACGGGAAATGCCCTTTAACCTTTCCCGGTGCTGTGCTGAACTAATTTGAAGTCTTCTCGCCTTATTTCACAGATAAGTGTGTTTTTGCACTATTTTCACTCCTTTTTGCTTGTTGCTTGTTGAATAAAACGGGCCCGTTCGACGCTGAGGAGGGAGTTTCCTTCTCCCCTCTCTTGTCGATCTGGTCCCGACAAAAATTTGGGCTTACAAGCTTATTGAAAGTGTTGGGGGAATCCTTGTGGTTTTCCCAATGACTCTCGGTTTTGGATACATTTTTGTAGTCATTGGACATTGGGGGGTTCTGTTTATTTGATGCTTTAACCTTTCCCGGCATTCAGTGTGCTTCAAACTAACACCGCCAGCATGAGGGAAAACAATGCTTTTCACGCTGGTAGCTGTGCAGAGGTCAGCTGGGACCTTGCTCGGCTTCCCCGGCGCATCTCTGAAGCAGTTTAGATAGGCGCAGAGCTCTTTGGGGTGTGTGTGTGGTGTCTAGGGTAGAACAGGAAATGGCCGATGGGAGGGGGGGCTAGGATTCATAATGGGCTGATGGGGGGGCTAGGATTAGAAATGGGCTGAGGGGGGAGCTTGGACTGGAAATGGGCTGATGGGGCTGGAATAGGACTGAAAATGGCTTGGGGGGCTAGGATTGGAAATGGGCTGATGGAGGGCTAGGATGGGACTGGAAATGGCTGATGGGGCAAGGACTGGAAATGGCTGATGGGGGCTAGAACTGCAAATGGGCTGATGGGATTGGGAGCTTGGACTGGAAATGGGCTGATGGAGGATGGAATAGGACTGGAAATGGCTGATGGGGGGCTAGGAATGGAAATGAGCTGATGGGGGGCTAGTACTGGAAATGGGCTGACAGGTGGACTAGGATTGGAAATGGGCCGGGGGGAACTTGGACTGGAAATGGGCTGATAGGGGGCTGGAATAGGACTGGAAATGGCTGATGGGGGGGGGACTAGGATTGGAAATGGGCTGATGGAGGAGCTTGGACTGGAAATGGACAAATGGAGGCTGGAATAGGACTGGAAATGGCTGATGGGGGGCTAGGATTGGAAATGAGCTGATGGGGGAGCTTGGAATGGAAATGGGCTGATGGGACTGCTAGTACTGGAAATGGGCTGATGGGGGGTGCTATGATTGGAAATGGGCTGATGAGGGGGGATGTGAGAATGGGACTAGAAGGGAGCGGATGCTGGGTGGGGTTGGAACTAGAACGGAGCTAATGTTGGGGAAGGACTAGAAGGGAATGGGGCTGGGGGAGTGAGGATGGAGAGGGGAAAATATATTTTATACAGGAGGGAAGAAAATCTACATTGGCTGGGTATTGGAAGAGTAAGTGGGGATTGAGGATGGAAGGGTGAAATTTGAGTGGATGAAAAAGAAATAAAGAAATGGAGGAAAGAGCGAAAGGAGAAAGATCAGTATGTTAAAGAAGATGTAGAGAGAGAATGGGAAAAAAACTAGAGGAGAGAAGAAAGGACAAATGGACAGCAGACAATGGAGAGTTAGTCGAAGACATGAAGAAACCAGAAGAAAGTGACTGGAGCAATTGCAACTGAAAAATAAAATGCCCAAACAACAAAAGGTAGAAAAATACGACTTTTTTATTTTGAATTTATTAACTGAAATATGTCAGCTCTGGGAAATGTGCATTGCTAACGTCTTTGCGATTTTGTTTAGTACAAAAGGAAATTAATTTATCGTTTTATTTCTCCAGTGTTGTATGTTCCAACTTTGCCCTTTGGGGTTCCCAGTTTAATTATCCTCTTTCTATTTCTAAATTGTAATTCCTTGTTCTTTGTTTGGTGACAGTCTATGTTCTGCATGTGTAACCAAGCTAAGGTATTTTGTTTATGTAGTTTCTATTTGACAGTGCCACTTGTTCTCTTTCTCCAGTAGAAGATGTATTGGTATACTCTGAGATGTATTGGTTTAATATTTGCAGTGTTGCCTTTTGATAGGTAGGGTTTGGTGCTTTGTGAGTCCTGGTAGTGCTGTTACGATACGGCAGGTTTGCTATGGGTTCTAAATGGGCAGTGTTTATAGTAGTTCCTAATGTGCCTGGCGGTTGGCACTGGTGTATAGTAATGAAGAAATCTGGTAGTCTTTCTTTATCCAGACTTTCATTAAGAGGCATGTTTACTAAAAGTTAGTGCATGTTAACATTATGCAAATATTTATGCAAATGAGACCCCTTATGCAAATAAGGCCCCGCAATAAGTCTTCACACATAGCCCCGCACCCTCCTTGGTCTGCCCCTGCTCTTCCTGCTTCTGTCTCTCCAATTCACCTTCCTTTTGCATGGTGGTGAAAGCATCTGGACCTCTGATTCCACTTTCTTTTGCTTGAGGAATAAGAAGGGCGGAAGCAGAGACGGCAGCGCAGCACCATCGTACCAGAGGTGACGGTAAGTGCTGTGGTGCCATTTTAAAAGAATTGCCCCCACTGCATGTCGCAGAGTGGCAGCGGTGGGAATTGGGGCAGTGGTGGGCCAGGGGGTGCTAGGAATGAGGTTTGTCTAGGGCATCTCATATCCTTACACCGTGGAAATTGGATCCTCATTTCATCCACTTTCCAAAAGCCGTATCTTTTACACGTGTTTAAAAGATACACAAAGGAACTCCTCAAGTTTTCATCTGAGTTTGTTGCGAATGTCAAGAAGAGGAGCTGCTGATCATGGGAGTGAAGCACTCCTGCACTGCTAAAATGTTTTTTTCTTTGTTAATTTTCTGTTGTAAATTGATCTTTCTTTTCTTGTCAAAGCATGTGTTTTGTATGATTTGTCAAAATTTCCATTAAAAAAACAAAACAAAACAATGTGTTACCTCCCAAGGCAGGTATTACAGGACTTAATATTAGATTTACAGTTGCATGGCTTATTTCTGACTAAAGTAGTGTGATTGCCATCAGGGCCAATGCAAGGACTGTAGGTGCCATAGGCGGGCTCTCCCTCCTGCCATGGGCGGCCCAAGGGGTGTGCGGGGCCATGTGCGGAGATTCGGTGTGGGGCCTCATTTGCATAACTATTTGCATAATGTTACCATACACTAACTTTTATTAAACATGCCTCCTTAGTGAGTGTCTGGATAAGGAAAGACTAAAAGATTTCTACATTTCTATAATCCAGTGCCAACCGCCAGGCACATTAGGAACTACTACAAACGCTGCCCATTTAGAACCCATAGCAAACCCGCCGTATCCTAACTGCGAATATTAAACCAATACATTTCAGAGAATAACAATACATGACCTACTGGGGAAAGAGAACAAGTGGCAATGTCAAATAGGAATTATATAAACAGAACACCTCAGCTCAGTTACACATGCACAACACAAACCATCACCAAACAAGGAATCACAATTTAGAAACAGGAAGACAATAATTAAACTGGGAACCCCAAAAGCCAAACTTGGAATGTACAACAACACTATAGAAATAAAACTATAAATTAATTTCCTCTTGTACTAAACAAAGCACAGACGTTAATGATGCACATTTCCCAGAGCTGACATATTCCAGTTAATAAATTCAAAATAAAGAGATATTTTTCTACCTTTTTGTGCATTTTTTTTCAGTTGCAATTGCTCCAGCCACTTTCTTCTGGTTTCTTCATGTCTTCTGCTAACTCTCCATCGTCTGCTGTCCATTTGTCCTTTCTTCTCTCTTCTAGTTTTTTTTTCCATTCTCTCTCTACATCTGCTTTAACACACTAATCTTTCTCCTTTTGCTCTTTCCTCATTCCTATTTCATCCACTCAAATTTTACTCCTCCATCCTCAATCCCCACTTACTCTCCCAATACCCGGCCAACTGCAGATTTTTCTTCCCTCTCACATAAAATATTTTTCCCCTCTCCATTTCATTCTCCCAGCCCCATCCCATTCTAATCCTCCCACAACATCAGCTCCCTTCTAGTTCCAACACCACCCAGCATCCGCTCCCTTCTAGTCCCCGCATCAGCCCATTTCCAGTCCTATCCTAGCCCCACCATCAGCCCATTTCCAGTCCTAGCTCTCCCATCCATTTCCAGTCCTATTCGAGTCCCTCCATCAGCTCATTTCCAATCCCAGCCCACCATCAGCTCATTTCCAATCCCAGCCCACCATCAGCCCATGTCTAGTCCTTTCCTAGCCCCACCATCCGCCCCTGTCAAATCCTAGCTCCCCTCCACTCAGCCCATTTTCAATCCAAGCCCCTCATGAGCCTACTTCCAGTTCTAGCTCCTCCATGAGTCCATTTCAATCCAAGCCCCCACCACAGCCCATTTCCAATCTTAGCACTCCCCAACAGCCCATTTCCAGTCCTATCCTAGCCCCTCCATCAGCCCATTTCCTGTCCTAGCTCCCCCCCAACTCAGCTCATTTCCAGTCCTAGCTCCCTCCCCTCACAGCCAATTTCCATTCCAAGCCCCCCTCCCCATCAGCTATTTGCAGTTCAAGCCCCCCTTCCACTCAGCCCATTTCCAGTCCTAGCAACCCCCCAGCCCATTATCAGTCCTATCCCCCCCATCGCCCACTTCCAGTCCTAACCCCCATCACCCCATTTTCAGTCTTAGCTCCCACATAGCCCATTACCAGTCCTTACCCCCCATCAGCCCACTTCCAGTCCTAACCCCCCATTTGCAGTCTTAGCCCCCCTATAGCCCATAGCCCATTACGAGTCCTAACCCCCCATCAGCCCACTTCAAGTCCTAACCCCCCATCACCCCATTTTCAGTCTTAGCCCCCCCATAGCCCATTACCAGTCCTAACCCCCCTCCCCCCCATAAGCCCAGGTAGATTAAAAAAAAACTGGCTGCTGCTGCCGCTGCCGCCATGGCAGTGGCAGAATCAAGTGTCCCACGGGGCCCCTCCCCCCTGCCCGGCAGAGCCCTCCCTGAAGCATCAGCTCTCTCAGCGTGGGCTTTTCAGAGCCGCGAAGGGAATGTTTCCCTTTCTCGTGGCTCTGTTAAGCCCACTGGGGCTGATGTGAAACAGCCTGTTTCCCATCAGCTCCGGCGTGCTTAACAGAGCCGCAAGGGAGAAACTCTCCCTTCGCAGCTCTGAAAGCCGATGCTGAGGGAGCTGATGCTGCAGGGAGGGCTCTGCCGGGCAGGGGGGCCCCGCGGGACACGGCGGCAGCGGCAGCAGCAGCCAGTTTTTTTTTAATCTATCTGGGCTGATGCAGAAATGTTTTGCGCGGGGCCCCCTGAAATGCAGGGCCCTGTGCAAAAAACATTCTTGCTCAATGGACGGGCTGGCCCTACCTCCTGCTGCCTCTCTCGGGGGCCTGCAGCAACGGAAATGGCTACAAAACCACCATGCAGACTTCCTTTAGGACTCTGAAGCTGCACCGTGGCTTCAAGCTTTTCCTAGTTGCCACTTCTGCCCCCTCTGATGCAACTAGAAAAAGCCTGAAACCGGAGCCCTAAGATAAGTGCTGCATTGTGGTTTCGTAGCCATTGTTACCGCTGCAGGCCCTGGAGAGGGGCGGGCAGCTGGTGCCCCCAGAGGATCAGCGCTCTAAGTGACTGCCTAGTTCACCTACTTGTAGCACCGGCCCTGATCGCAATTTTAGTCCACTATAATGGTAGTTAGATAAAAGAAGATACAAAAAAGGAAAATAAGGTGATAGCTTTTTATTGGACTCCCTTAAGTAGTCCAGATATTAAATTAGTACAATAAAAAGGTATTATCATATTTTCCATTTTTGTTTCTCCTTTTATCTACTTATTTTTGACTGAAACTTGGCTATATGATGAAGGTGGCCTCTTAAGACATTTTTTGTCTTGCTGCTTATAACGACCTTCATATTCCAAGAAGTAGTAAGAAAGGTGGGAGAGTTGCTTTTTGATTTAGGAGAACATGGAACTGGAAGTTGTTGAAGTCCTATCTATGGATAAGGTTGAGGGTATGTTGATGCAATATGGTGGTAATAATAAATTAGGAAAATTACTGTTTTATGCACCTCCTAAGCTCCTGATTAAGGAATGGGAAGATTAATAGAATATATCCTTGTTACCAGGATGCAATTTGAATATTTTAGGCCTTTAGGAGATTTTCATTTACATGATAACGTGTAGAATGATAGCAAAGTGCGGCTAGTTTTAGCATGTTTGGAGACTGGTGTATCTATTAGTGGATAAGCCTAAACACCAATGAGGACATGGTTTGGAAATGATTTTTGTTTTTGAAGATATATTAAAGAAGAATCAACTTCAGATTTCAAGATTTCTTGGTTATTTTTAATTGTGTAGATGTAGCTTGTTGGATCTTACAAAGGAAATTATAGAGGAAGACAAGATAGTTAGAGGAAAGGTTGATGTAGAAAGATGGGAAAATACTGCTTTGCAGGAGAGAAGGAAGGAAAAGGAGAAAAGTAGAGGAACTGGTTAAGGAATAGTATAAGTTAACAGAAGAAATATTAGAAGAAGTGTTTCCAGTAAACCAATCCATTATGTAGGAAGGGGACAGAAGGACTGGTATACTGAGGAGCTTAAATTACATAAAAGGAGGGTATCTGGATTAAAATCTCAATTAGAGTCTGATAGGAAAATTTGGAAGGAACATAAGAACTTCCATACTACGTCAGACCAAAGGTCCATCAAGCCCAGTGTCCTGTTTCCAACCCAGCCAATCAAGGTTACAAGTACCTAACATATCCCAAAAGTGGCCAATTGCATGCTTCTTATCCCCAAGAATTTATTATTTTATTTTATTTTTTAGAAACATCGAAACATGACGGCAGAAAAAGACCACAAGGTTTATCTAGTCTGCTCTTCCGTATCTCCTACTACAAGAGTCCTCTTTTTTTCCTTTAGAGATCCTCTGTGTTTGTCCCATGCTTTTTTGAATTCAGATACTGTCCTCATCTCTACCACCTCCACTGGGAGACTATTCCACGCATCTACCACTCTTTCCATAAAGAAATATTTCTGCATATTACTCCTGAGTCTATCCCCTTTCACCCTCATCCTATGTCCTCTCGTAGCAGAGCTTGCTTTCAATCGAAAGAGGCTCTCCTCAATCAAAGATGTTTCTATACCGCTTAGTCAGGAAAGCAAAGCGGTTTACATGGAACTGAGAAAATTAACTATACATAGAACAAGAGCTTAATATAACATCAAGAACACTGTAACATCAATTTACATTTTTTAAACTTATATAAGCTGTGAGAAGAGTATTTCGATGTTAAGTGGGTTTAGTGTTAGTCCTTAAAGTGGTCTTTGAACAAATGAGTTTTTAGCTTCTTGCAGCAATCAGAGAGTTCTGTTATGAGTTTCAGCTCTGTGGAGTGCGCATTCCAGAGGTCTGGGGCGTACAGTGAGAATGATCTCTTCTGAGTTTCCTGATTACACTTTGTTAACTCGGTTGGTAGAGCTAACTTATTTTTCATACATTTCCTTGTTTCTCTGTCCCTTGCAGCTGTGTGTATTGTAGATCTCAGGCAAGGTGCTAAAATATTATAGATTATTTTGAATGTTGTTATTATTGCTTGGTATCTTATTTGACTTGCCAGTGGGAGCCAGTATAGCTGTTTTAGTATAGGTGTGATATGGTCTGATAAGCAGTGGTTTTCTCTTGATCTACCTTAATAACAGTTTATGGACTTTCCTTCCAGGAATTTTTCCAAACCTTTTTTAAAGGTTCCATTTTCTACTCTCTGTTTCTGTTAAACAGGTAGAAAAATTGACGGCAAAAGCCAGAAGGATGCTTGGGTGCATAGGGAAAGGAATGGTTACACGATGCAAGGTTCCACATTAGGAACCACCACCCAGGAAAAAGATTTAGGCGTCATTGTGGATAACATGTTAAAACCCTTGGCCCAGTGTGCAGCGGCAGCCAAGAGAGCAAATAGAATGCTAGGTATCATAAGGAAAGGAATGGAAAATAAAACAAAAGATATTATAATGCCTCTATACCGTTCCATGGTGAGACCGCACCTTGAATATTGTGTGCAATTCTGGTCGCCGTATCTTAAAAAGGATATAGCGTTATTAGAAAAGGTTCAGAGAAGAGCCACCTAAATGGTAAAAGGGGATGGAAGGATACTCCTTATGAAGAAAGGCTAAAAAGGTTAGGGCTCTTTAACCTTGAAAAGAGACGGCTGAGGGGGAGATATGATAGAAGTCTATAAATTAATGAACGGAGTGGAACGGGGGGTAAACGTAGATCGACTGTTTACGTTATCAGAATATAAGAAGACTAGGGACATGCAATGAAGCTACAGGGTAAACTATTTAAGACTAATAAAAGAAAAATATTTTTTCACTCAACATGTAATCAAACTCTGGAATTTGTTACCGGAGGAGTAGTAAAGGCTGTTAGTGTAGCTGGGTTTAAAAAAAGATTTGGACAAGTTCCTGGAGGAAAGGTCCATAAACCATTATTAAGAAGGGACCCAGGATATCAATGCTTGACCTAGTACAAGCATTGCAGAACCTGTGTCTTTTGGGGAAACTGCTAGGTACGTATGACCTAGATTGGCCACTGTTGGAAACAGAATACTGGGCTTGATGGACCTTGGTCTGACCCAGTATGGCATATCTTATGTTCTTATGTTCTAATGAATGGCCAGCAGGAAGAAGAAGGTAATAGTGCCTCTTATAAGTCATTGGTGCGACCTCATTTGGAGTATTGTGTGCAGATCTGGAGACCACACCTTCAAAAGGATATAAGCAGGAGGGAGTTGGTGTAGAGTGGCTGCAATATAGTCAGTGGTCTTCAGTTTAAGGCACATAGGGGCAGACTTAAAGATCTCAATATAAGAACATAAGAAATGACATACTGAGACAAACCAAGTTCCATCAAGCCCACTATCCTGTTTCCAACAGTGGCCAATCCAGGTCACAAGTATCATGCAGGTTCCCAAAAAGGTACACAGGTTCCACAATGCTCATCCCGGGGTAAAGAGTGACTTTCTCGGGTCCTCTTTAATAATGGATTATAGACCTTTCCTCCAGGAACTTCTCCAAACATTTTTTAAACCCAGCTACAATGGATTTAAAAAATGTTTCGACAAGTTCCAAAAAGCTGCACTAGCAGCTTTTACTACATCCTCCAGTAACAAATTCCAGAGCTTGATTACGCACTGAGTGAAAAAATATTTTCTCTTATTAGTCTTGTATGGGTTATATTGTAGCTTCATTGCCTAGTCTTTCTACTTTTGATGGCGTAAACAACCAATCTACATTTACCCATTCTACTCTATTCATGAATTTCCCCCCCAGCTGTCTCTTTTCCAAGTTGAAGAACCCTAAACTTTTAAGGCTCTCTTCATAAGGGTATCTTTCCATCCCTTTAGGGGTGGCCCAAGGGGGGTGCAGGACCATGTGTGGAGACTCATTGTGGGGCCTCATTTGCATAAATATTTGTATAATGTTAACGTGCACTAACATTTAGTAAACATGCCTCTTAATGAGTGAATGGAAAAAGAAAGACTACCAGATTTCTACATTGCTATACTTCAGTGCCAACCGCCAGGCACATTAGGAAGTACTACAAACACTGCGCATTTAGAACTCATAGCAAACCCACCGTATCATAACAGCACTACCAAGACTCACAAAGCACCATACCCTACCTATCAAAAGGCAACACTGCAAATATTAAACCAATACATCTCAGAGAATAACAATACATCTCCTACTGGGGAAAGAGAACAAGTGGCACTGTCAAATAGAAACTACATAAACAGAATACCTCACCTCGGTTACACATGCAGAACATAGACCATCACCAAACAAAGAACAAGGGATCACGATTTATAAATAGGAGGACAATAATTAAACTGGGAACCCCAAAAACCAAACTTGGAATGTACAACACTGGAGAAATAAAACGATAAATTAATTTCTTCTTGTACTAAACAAAACGCAAAATGTTAGCGATGCACATTTACCAGAGCTGACATATTCCAGTTAATAAATTAAAAATGAAAAAGTATTTTTCTACCTTTTGTTGTTTGGGCATTTTATTTTTCAGTTGCAATTGCTTCAGTCATAAGAACATCAGATATGCCATACTAGATCAGACTAAGGTCCATCAAGCCCAATATCCTGTTTCCAACAGTGGCCAATCTAGGTCATAAGTACCAAGCAGTCTCCCCAAAAGACACAGGTTCCACAACACTTGTATTGGGTCAAGCAGTGATATCCTGGGTCCCTTTTAATAATGGTTTATGGACCTTTCCTCCAGAAACTTATCCAAACCTTTTTTAAACCCAGCTACACTAAGCCTTTACTACATCCTCCGGTAACAAATTCCAGAGTTTGATTATACTTTGAGTGAAAAAATATTTTCTCTTATTAGTCTTAAATAGATTACCCTGTAGCTTCATTGCATGTCCCCTAGTATTTTTATATTCTGATGACGTAAACAATCGATCTACATTTACCCGTTCCACTCCATTCATTAATTTATAGAGCTCTATCATATCTCCCCTCAGCCATCTCATTTCCAGGTTGAAGAGCCCTAACCTTTTTAACCTCTCTTCATAGGAGTATCCTTCCATCCCCTTTACCATTTTGGTGGCTCTTCTCTGTACCTTTTCTAATAACGCTATATCCTTTTTTACAGCGACCAGAATTGCACACAATATTCAAGGTGCAGTCGCACCATGGAACGATACAGAGGCATTATAATATCCTTTGTTTTTCCATTCCTTTCCTTATAATTCCTAGCATTCTATTTGCTCTCTTGGCCGCCGCTGCACACTGGGCGGAGGATTTTAACATGTTATCTACAATGACGCCTATATCTTTTTCCTTGGTGGCGGTTCCTAATGTGGAACCTTGCATCGTGGAACCATAGTTTGGGTTGTTCTTTCCTAGGTGCATAACTTTGCACTTGTCCACATTAAATTTCATCTGCAATTTGGATGCCCAGTCTTCCAATTTATCAACATCCTCTTGCAAATTTCCACAATCCTCTTGGGTTTTAATTTATTGATTTATTTATTTAACTTTATTTATATCCCGCTTTTCTCCAGGTCAAAGCGGTTTAACATCAAAGGGGGGGACGGACAGTAATCAATTCTTAGGGTGGAGGGGCTGTCCCTGGGGAGGCCAACATTAATGATCTGAACAGACATTAAGGACTTAAACAATGGACATCAGTCTCTTAGTAGGCATATAGGAGTGGCAATGGACATCAGTTTCTTATTTAACAACTTTAAATAGTTTTGTGTCATCTGCAAATTTGAAAACCTCACTCGTTATTCCCTTTTCCAGGTCATTAATGAATATGTCAAAAAGCAGCGGACCCAGCACAGATCCCTATGGTACTCCACTATTCACCTTTTTCCATTGGGAAAATTGGCCATTTAGCCCTACCCTCTGCTTTCTATCTTCTAACCAGTTCCTGATCCACAGTAGTACACTGCCTCCTATCCCATGACTCTTTAGTTTTGCCAAAAATCTCTGATGAGGGACCTTGTCAAAGGCTTTCTGAAAGTCCAGATACACTACATTAGCGGAACAAAATTGTGGATACACCTGTAAAATTTGAGCTCTCCGTGATAATATCTGTCTTACTTACGTTAATTAAGTATTCTATATATTAGATACTCTATGCAGATTGTTGCCATAACATTTGGGAACATATTACAAACGAATATCATCAACATTTATCAGAAAAACTTCGATTTGGAGTCAGACAAGGCAATTGATGTCTTTTTCTCAGGAAAATGATATTTTTCATGAAACTGTCGATCCACTTTAAGCAAGTTTTATGCAGAATCTCATGTATAAGCTGATGCTTCAGATAATGTGTGCTATACTGCCAGGTGTATACAAGCTGTATCAAAGTCATATTTGTGCTTTTGTTATTTTTACAAATTTATTTTATTTATTAGTGAAAATATTTTTTAAAAAATGACAAATGCTTAATAAAAAGTTTCCAATTTGGACTATGTTGTTGTGTTGTATTTTGTAGATTAATGATGGCAGCAACAAAGAGGGTTGACTGGTCTCCTAAAAAGAGAGCAATAGCTATTACTTTGGAAATGAGAAGCGAGCACACAACTTTTGTACACCAGATGCTGTCACTCCATGGCCCATCTTCTGAGCGATTTCACGAAAGCTGTACCCCTCATTTCTGAAAGTAATGGCTGTTGCTCTCTTTTTAGGAGACCAGTCAACCCTCTTTGTTGCTGCCATCATTAATCTACAAAATACAACAACATATTCCAAATTGGAAACTTTTTATTAAGCATTTGTCATTTTTTTAAAAATATTTTGGCTAATAAATAAAATAAATTTGTAAAAATAACAAAAGCACAAATATGACTTCAATACAGCTTGTATACATCTGGCAGTATAGCACACATTATCTGAAGTGTCAGCTTATACATGAGATTCTGTATAAAACCTGCTTAAAGTGGATCGACAGTTTCATGAAAAATATCATTTTCCTGAGAAAAAGACATCAATTGCCTTGTCTGACTCCAAATCGAAGTTTTTCTGATAAATGTTGATGATATTCGTTTGTAATATGTTCCCAAATGTTATGGCAACAATCTGCATAGAGTATCTAATATATAGAATACTTAATTAACGTAAGTAAGACAGATATTATCGTGGAGAGCTCAAACTTTACAGGTGTATCCACAATTTTTTCCACTAGTGTATATCAACTGACTCATCTTTGTCTACCTGTTTATTCACACCTTCAAAAAAACATAACAGATTAGTAAGACAAGATCTTCCTTGTATAAAGCCATGTTGGCTGTCTCCCATTAAGCCATGACTAACTACAGGCTCACTGGTCTGTAGTTTTCCAGATCACCCCTGGATCCCTTTTTAAAAATTGGCGTTACATTGGCCATCCTCCAATCTTCAGGTATTACAGATGATTTTAATGATAGTTCACAGATTACTAATAGCAGGTCTGCAATCTCATATTTCAGTTCTTTCAACACCCTTGGATGTATACCATCCGGTCCAGGTGATTTTCTACTCTTTACTTTATCAAATAGTTGTAATACATCTTCCCGGTGTATTGATATTTCTTTGAATTCTTCTGCAATATCACCTTAAATTTATTTTTTATTTATTTATTTTCATTTCTTATATACCGCACTATTTGCGATCAGCGCGGTTTACATAAAACAAACAGTATCCGACAATAAACAAAAGTCAGGTCATTACATTGAACAGGAACAAGTAACTTGGATAACCGGGAAAACTATATACATATGCGTGGCGTTAAATACCACTTCAGTCATGAGTAACATCCCTACATCTTCCTCAGTAAGGACCGAAGCAAAGAATTCATTCAGTCTCTCCACTATAGCCTTGTCCCATCTTACTGTCCCTTTTACCCCTCTATTATCTAATGATCCAACTGACACTCTCACAGGTTTTTTTTGCTACGAATATACTTGAAAAAGTCTTTATTACGTGTTTTTGCTTCCACAGCAAGTTTCTTCTCTAATTCTCTCTTTGCCTGCCTTATCAGTGCCTTGCATTTAACTTGCCAGTGCTTGTGCTGTTTCCAGTTTTCGTCATTTGGCTCTTTTTTCCATTTCCGCCGATCCATGAAAACCCCAGCGTAGAAATGCACATGACATGCATGTTTCAGGTCCCAGAAAGATCCTGTATCAAGTGTTCTGCCACTGTAACATGGAAGTAGTAAATGAAATTTAAAGAAAATCTCTCTGCTGGATTCTAAATTTAACCAGAAAGCTCTCTGCTGTGTTTTAAATTTAAACTGAAAACTCTTTGCTGCTTGACCCTGACTGATTTAACAAATACACTGGGTTCACAGATTAATCAGCTTTAATCTAAAGAATTCCTTTTCCCCCAAGATTTAGAAAAATTCCCAGAAGTAAATACTTACAATTGCAGATCTCTCTCCAGAAGTAGCAGTCCCCTTTTGTAGTCATTTTCTTCTGGGTTATTTTTGTCTTCTGCTAACTCTCCACTGTCTGCTGTCTATTTGTCCTTCTTCTCTCTTCTAGATTTTTTCCATTGTCTCTCTACATCTGCTTTAACATATTGATCTTTCCCTTTTTGCTCTTTCCTCCATTTCTTTCTTTGTTCCTTTTCATCCACTCAAATTTCACCCCTCCATCCTCAATCCCCCCCTTAATCTCCCAATACCTGGCCAATAATAGATTTTTCTTCCCTCCCACACAAAATATATTTTCCCCTCTCCATCCTCACTCCCCCAGCCCCATCCCATTCTAGTCCTCTCTCAACATCAGCTCCCTTCTAGTTCCAGTCCCACCCAGCACCCGCTCCCTTCTAGTCCCATTTTCCCATCTCCCTTAATCAGCCCAATTCCAGTCCTTGCCCCCCCCCATTGGCCCATTTCCAATCCTAGCCCACCAATCAGCCATTTCTAGTCTTATCCTAGCCCCCCATCAGCCCATTTCCAATCCTAGCCCCCATTTGCTATTTCCAGTCTTATCCTAGCCCCCATCAGCTTATTTCCAATCCTAGCCCTCCCATCAGCCATTTCCAGTCTTACCCTAGCCTCCCATCCACCCATTTCCAGTCCTAGCTCTCCCATCAACCCTTTCCAGTCCTATCCTAGCCCCCATCAGCCCATTTCCAATCCTAGCCCCCATTAGCTTTTTCCAGTCCTATCCTAGCCCCCGTAAGCTCATTTCCAATCCTAGCCCTCCCAACAGTCATTTCCAGTCCTATCCTAGCCCCCCAAAAGCCCATTTCCAATCCTAGTCCCCCCTTTAGCCATTTCCAGTCCTTTCCTAATCCCTCCATCAGCCCATTTCCAGTCCTATCCTAGCCCCTCCATCAGTCCATTTCCAATCCTAGCCCCATCAGCCATTTCCAGTCCATGTTCCCCCATCCATTTCCAGTCCTAGCCTATCCCCTCCATCAGCCAGTTTCCAGTCCTATCCTAGCCCCTCCATCAGCCCATTTCTAGTCCAAACTCCCCCATCAGTCCATTTCCAGTTCATGCTCCTCCATCCATTTCCAGTCCTATCCTAGCCCCTCCATCAGCCAATTTCCAGTCCTATCCTAACCCCACATCAGCCCATTTCCAGTCCTAGCTCCCCTCCACTCAGCCCATTTCCAGTCCTAGCTCCCCTCCCCATCAACTATTTCCAGTCCTAGCTCCTCCCCCCCCCCCCTCCGAAGAGACCCGCGACTGTCTGACAGGTTTTAGAGGGAGCCGGAGCCTCTGACAGCTGCCTCAAGTGAAGAGCGCCATTTTTCTTTACTCAGCAGCTGTGTTGTAGTATAGGCTGCTGGCGCACCGGAGGTGAAAGGGAATTTCCTGTTTCCCGACACTCAGCGTGCCAGCAGCCTATACTATAACACAGCTGCTGAAGTGAAGAAAAACGGCGCTCTTCACTTCGGCGGCTGTCAGAGATGAGCCGGAGCCTCTCCGGCTCCCTCTAAAGCCACCCTGCCAGTGCCGAATATGCGTGATGTTGTTGGCGCAAAGGCCCCTGAAGCGCGAGGCCCCATGCAAATAACATTCTCACACAATGGACAGGCCAGCCCTGAATCCCCTTTACCATTTTTCTTGCTCTTCTCTGTATCTTTTCTAATTCTACTATATCCTTTTTAAGATATGGTGACCAGAACTGCACACAATATTCAGTTGCACCATGGAATGATTCAGAGGCATGATACAGATATCCTTGGTTTTATTCTCCATTCCTTTCCTTATGATTCCAAGCATTCTATTTGCTTTCTTGGCAGCCGCTGCACACTGGGAGGAGGATTTCAATGTATTATCCACGATGACGTCTAAATCTTTTTCCTGAGTGGTGGTTTCTAAGGTGGTACGTAGCATTGTGTAACCATAGTTTGGGTTGTTCTTTCCTAGGTGAATAACTTTGCACTTGTCCACATTAAATTTCATCTGCCATTTGGACATCCAGCCTTCCAGTTTATCAAGGTTCTCTTGCAATTTTTCACAATCCTCTTGTGTTTTAACAACTTTGAATAATTTTGTGTCATCTACAAATCTGAACATCTCACTCATTATTCCCATTTCCAGGTCATTTATGAATATGTTAAAAAGTAGCGGGCCCAGCACAGATCTCTAGGATACTTCATTATTCACCTTTCTCCACTGAGAAAATTGGCCATTTAGCCCTTCTCTCTGCTTTCTATCTTTTAACCAGTTCCTGATCCACAATACTATACTGCCTCCAATCCCATGACGTTTTAATTTACCCAATAGTCACTCAAGAGGAACCTTGTGAAAGGCTTTCTGAAAATCCAGATTCACTATATCAGCCGGCTCACTTTTGTCTGTCTGTTTATTCACATCTTCAAAAAAATATAACAGATTAATAAGACATGACTTTTCTTGGCTAAATCCATTTCTCCCATTATTAAACCATGACTATCTATATGTTCAGTAATTTTATTGTTTATAATGGTTTCTACCATTTCACCTGGTACTGATGTTTGGCTCACCAATCTGTAGTTTCCCGGATCACCCCTGGAAACCTTTTTAAAAATTGGCATTACATTGGCCATTCTCCAAGCTTCAGGTACTACAGATGATTTTAATGATATTTCAAAGATTACTAATAGTAGGTCTGCAATCACATATTTCAGTTCTTTCAACACCCTTGGATATATGCCATCCAGTCCAGATGATTTACTACTCTTCAGTTTATGAAATATTTGTAATACATCCTCTCAGTTTAGCGATATTTCTTGCAGTTCTTCCGATATATCACCTTTAAATACCACTTCAGGCATGGGTAACTTCCCTACATATTCTTCAGTAAAGACCGAAGTAAAGAATTCAGTCTCTCCACTATGGCCTTAGCACCCTTTTTATCCCTCTATCATCCAGTGATCCAACTGACTTTCTCACAGGTTTTTCACTACGAATATACTAATAGTAGGTCTGCAATCTCATATTTCAGTTCTTTCAACACCCTTGGATGTATACCATCCGGTCCAGGTGATTTGCTACTCTTTAGTTTTCAAATAGTTATACGTCTTCCCGGTTTATGAATATTTCATTCAATTCTTCCGATGCATCACCTTTGAATACCATTTCAGTCATGGATAACTTCCCTACATCTTCTTCAGTAAAGACCCCTCTGTCATCTAATGGTTCAACTCTCTCACAGGTTTTTTTTTACTATGAATATACTTAAAAGAGTTTTTAGTATGCATTTTTGCTTCCACAGCAAGCTTTTATTCCAAATTTTCTCTTTGCCTGCCTTATAAGTGCCTTGCATCTAACTTGCCAGTGCTTATGTTGTTTCCAATTTTTGTCATTTGACTCCTTTTTCCATTTCCTGAAAGATGCTTTTTTTTTTTTGCTACAACAGCTGCTCTGACCTCACCTTTAAACCATGCTGCCAGTTTTTTGGACTTCTTTTGACTTTTCTTAAAGCATGGAATACAGCTGGTCTGGGCTTCCATTATAGTATTTTTAAACAATGCCCATGCTTGATGTAAATCTTTAACTTTTGCAGCTGCTCCTTTTAGTTGTTTCTTAACTCTTTTCCTCATTTTATCATAGTCTCCCTTTTGAAAGTTAAAAGGTAGTACTGTGGATTTCCTTGCTGTGCTTCCTCCATTTATTAAATCAAACACAATCATGCTATGATCACTATTGCCAAGTGACACAATCATGCTATGATCACTATTGCCAAGTGACCCTAACACCCTTATCTCTTGCACCAGATCATGTGTTCCACTAAGGACTAGGTCTAAAATGGCTTCCCCTCTTGTCAGTTCATGAACCAGCTGCTCCAAGAAGCAGTCCTTTATTTCTTCTAGAAACTTTATCTCCCTAGCATGTCCTGCTGTCACACTGACCCAGTCAATACCGGAGTAATTGAAATCATCCATTATTATTACTATGTTGTAACTTTTGTAGCTTCTCTGATTTCTTTGAGCATTTTATCATCCATTTGTTCATCCTGGCCAGGTGGTCAATAGTACACCCCCACTGCCATTACCTTCCCCTTTTTGCATGGAATTTCGATCCATAGAGATTTTTCAGTGTATTTTATTTTCTGCAAAACTTTAATCCTGTATAAACTGCTTTGCATTTTTATAGTATATGGTGGAATAACAAATACAAAAATTGTAAACTGTAAAAGAAGTCTTGAAAAAGGTTAATGAAGTATTGGCTACAAGAGTTAAGAGTGGAGTCAACTTGTATATTGAAGCCTCCCAGTATAAGAAGGTGAGGGACCTGAATGTTCAATAGAGAGATGAGGTTACAAAGCTCATCCCAATGAGAGGCTTGGAGACCAGGGGGACAGTTCTTATGACTTGTCTATATCAGCAAATGTTTCTCGGGGTGTAAATTTAGAATGAGACATTGTGGGATTTTAATAATTTAATAACTAATTCTTATAGAATCTCTTTGAAATATTTATTTTTGAAGTAGCTCTGTATGATTTATTGTTAAGTGTAATGTCTTTTGTATTGTATTACAATATATATTATGTATGTTCTTTGAACCTATCTTGGACCTTGGCAATTCAATAGTATTGTTTAAAAGATGGAATTCAAAGTTTAAAGGATGCTGTAGCTCTCCAGAAAAGGCTGCAATTCTAGAATTACAACTCCTTTCCTCCCATCCTTTTATTTTCTTGCAGTGGACTGGAAGGTTGAATTAATGCAAGCAAAAATGTGTCAGACTAGAGCCCCACTTCTCTTTCAGGTCCACAAGTACAGTCTAAAGGGCATCCTCCTTGATTTTAAGTAAAGCCAAAAGTGGAAGAAAAGATAAAAAAAACACAGCTAAACCGGAAAGAATAAGAGGGCTGGATGAAAGTCAAGAAAAGGCAAGGACAGCTGGATCCAGTAAAAACACAGAGAGAATTAGTTCCATATTTTGGGCTGGGGGGAGGGAGAGCTTAGGGAATGTTTTTCATTTAGACCCTTGTTTAAGAGATTTGGTATCTGCAGATACACTGTCGGGTTGGATTGGATGAGGTGTTTTTTTTAATCAAAGAGTCCTTATTTGAGGAAAGAGTGTTTACTGTCCTGTGTGAGGTGCGAAGCAAGCAGGAGGCGGGTAGAGTGGAAAGGGCTGACTGAGTAGGGGGAGCGTTCCTGCGGAATATGAGCTGGGACTGAATCTCTGCCCAGAACCCGCTGTCTGCTGCTGCTGATGTCAGAGTGTTTTTCAGCTTGAAAAAAAAAAGAAGAGTTCAGTCATTTGTTTTTCCAAGGAGAAGCTTAAGATCTGGACGAAGAGATGGAGGGCACAGTGAAGCTCCTGCTCTGTTACGTTTTACTTCTGCAGAGTAAGGTTTTCTGATTTTTCTTTCTTCTTTTTCGGATGTGAAGGGAAAGGTTAGGAATTTTCTTGGAGATGTGGGGGGAGGGGGGATGGACCCTCACTTTCACAACTCTTTCTTCTTTGGCTCTGGGGATTGCTTATTATTTGCCTGCACTTGTGTCCATGTTCTAATTCTTTGCCCCCCCCCCCCCCCCTTCCCCCGGTTCACAATTCTCAATCCCCTATCCCTAATCTTTATCCTGGATTCTTTCTGTCCAAGCTTTCATAAGGAAGGAAGTGGGGCCAAGCTGGGCCAGCAGAAGAGCTGAATTTCCTGCAGCTGGGCTCAACTGCAGATGTTTGGCACTGCCTGAGAATGCCAGCAGGGCAGCTGGACCATTAGCCAGGTTTTTTTGTAAATCACAGGATGAAGCTCTGATCAAGCTTAAGAAAGAACTCACTGGCAACTGTTGGAAGGTTGATTTGCAAACTAATTTGTCCTGTTAATCTGAACTTGTTTGCCATTTTCTATACATACCTTGAGGTAGGCAGACGTCTTTAGGACACATACAGTCGGATGGAGTATTTCTGAAGCGCATTTATGATGTAGAAGTGATTAATAATCTCTGGATGACAGGAGATCTTCAGATAGAGGTAGACCAGGGAAACCAGAGAGGCAGCCGAGAGTCTCTGTAAGGACCACAGAGGTGCTGGGCGCAAGGGACCTTTGCTTTGCTCTTCCTGCTGTAGTCCTAAAGAGGTGAATCCTTTGTTTGCAGTAATGTCCATAATCACTCTGATCTTTAATACTAACTACAGCAGGTTGAGGCTGTGACTTTATCAGCACAGGTGTTGGGAACCAGGCACCAGGCAGGCCATAAACATCATTATTAGTATTTAGTGTTAGAATTTAGCTCATGCCTTTCCAGTATAGTTCAAGGCAAGTTATATTCAGGTACAGTAGGTATTTCTGACTAAAATTGTTTCAGGTAAAGAGTGTCCATCGGTGTACTTTGCCTTCTTACTTTGGTGGGGGGGGGGGCAAACGGTAAGGAAGTCATACTGGCAGTGGGGGCAAGGGGATCAGTTCACCATAAGTGCCTGCAATATTTGTGGGGGCACTGTCCCTCCCCATGTCCCCCCCCCCAAGCTACACCCATGGAGTGTCCCCTTCCTCACAAAACTGCCAACATCTTTTCTTCAATGTGTAAGTTTGTTTAAAAATGTTCAGCTTCCAAAATGTGGAGGAGTTTCCAACAGCAATGTGTAGAGATACACAAAGGTAAAACCAGGACTGGCTCCGCTGGTCGTAAGTTCAGTTCAGATCTGCAGCAAAAGGGCTCCAGAGCACAAGCAGCAGTGATGTGCACAGACAGAGCATCAACATCCCCGGATTCTGCTCCTTTGCTTCAGCATTTTGCAAGTTTCTTTCTCGGTTTTTGACCCAACACTCTTCTGCTTTTTGCTTTGGAATGTTGCACGTTTCTTCTTCTTTTTTTTTTTTTTTGTTTGACCCAGCATTCTTTTCTTGCTCCTTTAGGCTTCCAGCTCAGTCAGAAGCAGGGCTGGAATCTGATGCTATCAGCCTTCATTTGCAGCTATCTAGTGATATTTTTTCAAAATTGTATATCCTGCTGCCATCAACATACTTAGTCTGGTCATTGCAGTGGCTGTCCAGAACCAGGAGCCAAAAAAGGCTGAATACTCTGCAATCACGGATTCTAAATCCAGCCAGTAGGTGTCATCTTTAAACAATGACTAGGACTCCCTCAGCTTCCTTTATTCCCTTGAACTACTGTCACTGGAAAATGACAGTTCACGGCAATCCACCCCAGAGTGATGTGGTATGATAGTAAAATGCATTAGATACTCTGTGCAAAAGAAATATTTTGTTACAATCAACCTTTGCTTCCTCCAGCTAAGCTTATTGTTGATGGTGCATTAGTAATTCTCTTGCTCTGTGTACAGTTACTTCTCTGTTGCTTTTTCAGTTTAAGTCGTGTTCTTCATCTGTAACACACATGAAGAGAAATCTGCTGTTCTCATTTTCCCCCATACATATGATGTGAACAGTTAGGAAGAGGAAGAGCATTTTTCCGGAGCTTGTATTTGACTCCATATTTCCAGCTTTTCAGGTTCATTTTAAAGCCAGGACAACCACATCCACATGAGAAAATACCATTCTCTCAGGGTTAGTTATGAAGGTCTCCAAAGGTGCACTCTACCTGAACTATAATGGAGAGGGGCCCAAGTATTGATTTGCTATGCAGAAGAGAGAAGGCAGGTGGCCTGATAAACTGACTTACAGAATTAGGATTCCTAGTGGATTAGTACGCAGTTGTGACTCTGGGCAGATAAGTGGCTATTTTTTTTTTTTAACAGTTCTAGTACTAAGAGGCTGATGAAATGAAGTGTGAGAGGTCAGACATTCCACTTAGCACAGGTTCTGTGCACTATTTTCTGCACTATTGCAGCTGTCCTTTGCTCTAAAGAGCTTAGCGGATGAGAAAACTGTGTGCAAAGGATTGCATAGACATCAGCACACTGCTCATTTAAATCTAAGGGTAATGAAGATATTAGCTAGTAAACTCTGATGTAAAGAAGTGCACACATGACCGGAAGATTTAACGCCTGATTTTCCATTGCTGGGGACAGGGCTGGTGCTAAAGTTTCTGGTACCATCTTGCAACCTATAAATTGGTGCCCTCTTTTCTCATTAGCCATTGACATATGGCTACACCTACAATGCTGTTTTGATAATACCTTAATTTTTAATGTTTCTTTCACTTTTTGGCATTTTATTTTTCTCATTTTTTTTTCATTTTTCATTTCCTCTTCTTTTTTTGTGAAATTTTCAGCATTTCGGTGCCCACCAAAAGTCGGCAGCCCCTGCCATGCTTACCTTGCTAACTGTATTGTGCTGGTTCTCACTGTATTTTTAGCGTAGTCTAAGGTAGAGTAAGAATCTAGCTTGCTTATCTCTGATTAGTATTACTGAGTGCCATTTTCTTTTCCTGTGCCAGCATGAACTATCCGCAACTTTTGCTTTTATTGAAGGGGATGGGTGAGCAAATTGAAAAAACAAGAGGAAGAGGAATTGAGGTGTTCAGATTGCCAAATGTGGGGATAAGGGGGCAGGGCCAGCACAAGGGTTCCTGCCAACCAAAGCAGAAGCTCCCACTGTGCTGCCCTCCCTTCCCCCCACCGAGCTGCACTGCCCACCCTTCTGCCGCCGATGTCTTCAGCGCATATAGCCTGCCACTTCTGACACCCCTCTGACACACCTTCCTGTCAAAGGGGGGTCAGGAGCGGCAGGCCATGTGTGCTGAAGCACATAGACTGCCATGGGTGTCGTGCCACCCACAGAGGTGTGCCACCCTAGATGGCTACCTGGCCCGCCTAGTGGATGGACCGGCCCTGTAAGGGAGAGGTGCTATGGCTGTAAAATGAAGGGTAAAACACTTGACCATAGATATTTATGCATAGAATAGCAGTCACCATGTATGCACATGTGCCAATAAAATCTGTGCACAAAATATTGATTCTGCTTCAAGCTCATGCCTGTGGACACGTTTCTATGGCATATGGGATGCTTTCCAATTTTTCTGCACATTTTTTACATAAAAATTATTTGCATATGATTTAGGTACAGCATTGGGTGCAAAAATTTGTCTTTTATGCATGCATTAGGGAACCATGCGCTGAGCTTCAGTGCATGGCTCTAACACATGGATTAGGACATTGGTTTCTAAATAGCATTTCACAGAAGGGCTGGGCAAGGATTAAAGACAATGAGAGCTCGGACTGTGGATTTCACACAAAGGGGTATGTTTACTAAACCGGGCTAATGGTTAACCCGGGCTATCTGCCACGAGGTCCCATATTATTCAATGGGACCTAGTTGCAGATAGCCCGGGTTAACTGTTAGCCCTGTTTAGTAAACATACCCCAAAGTCTTATCAAGCCTTCCAGCCACCTGAGTCATGTATGATGAGAGGGTGAGAGCGGGACATCATTCATGATCTTTGCTGTAGGGAGTCTTTCTTTAAGAAGCAGCAGAAAGTTACATGCCATCAACGTACATAAATTACGGGTTTTTAGTGATTCATGTGCATTAATGAGCCTTTATGTGCATACTTAAGGCAGTTGCTATTCTATTAGTATATGCATAAAGCCAATGGCACTTACTTTAAATGTAGGAGTTCACATGAGCGGAGCTCGGATGGAACATAGGCGAAGCATGCAGTTATATGCATATTTTATAAAATACGGGCTTATGCAAGTACTTGCACCTAGATTTAACACATATTTTTGATCACCACTATTTTATAAAGTAAGTACATGGTTTACAATATAAGATAAGTGGAATATACACGTTAAAATGCATGCTAACCTAGACATTCCTTATAAAGTTACTCTCCACATGGCTACATACAAGTACAAGTCCAGAATTTTGTCCTTTATCAGTTAAGCAGGAGAAAAAATTGAGAAAGAATCTAGAGAAAGACATTTCAAATTTTCCAGTCATTATTTTGGATTCTTTCCTTAACGGTAAACTACAATTGAAGAGGAGTCCTGATTTCTTTCTTAGTGCTGAAATTGTATTTGTTTTTTTGCTGTGAGATGAGGATTAAGGGCAGTCGCTGTATTGTGGGTGTAATGGCAAACAGTCCTAGTACAGAACTCTGCACTTGACGGCGTTCATACATGCCAGCATAAGCCTTTGTCAGGGTAAGGCAGAAAGAATGTAATAAAAAATTGTATAGATTGAGCGTTTTACGTTGGTAAACACAATATCCTTTATGAGGGTGAGTAATGAAGTTGTGGGGTGACAAAGATTCCAGCATCATGTTCATTAGCACAAAGGACCTGATTTAATAAGGCGTTTTTTTCCATTCTGCGTCTGTAGTTAAAATTAAAAAAAAGGTTTTGTAAATCAGGGCCAGAATGGACACATGACACAATGGAATGAATTCATTTATAATATTTCCATCAGTCTGAGGTTCAGCCCATTTATTTGTGGCAACAAACATTTTACCCCAGTATAAAGCATTAATAGCACAGCTCCTCCCACTTGTTCTTTTCAGATTTCTTGGATATGCCGTCTTCGCCTTAAGCATCCATTGTAAGCCTCTGCTTCTTTCTCTATTCTGTTTAGTATTGTGGGACTGGTAGTCTTGCTTTTCCACATAAAACCTGTATCAGTTTATGAAGGCTATGAGAAAGATGTTGAAAGATGTCTGCCCCCATCCTACACATTCAGACAAAAAAAGTCCTAATGTGGTCAGATGAAAACTTTGGGGCATGGGCTTAGGTAACAAAGGAGTTAGGGATTAGCATAGTTCCTTATTAATAATGTGACGGTGGTCAGAAAAAGCTTCTAAATGTAATATGAAATTTACTCCACATATATTAGAAAGATAGATAGAAGCAGAGCAAATTATGGCAGATAAAGACCATACAGTCTATCCACTCAACCACTAAGCTCTACAATCCCTTCATCTCTCTCAGAGATCCTCACTGCTTGTCCCAAGCTTTCTGGAATTCAGATACAGCCCTCCTCTCCACCACCTTCATGGGGAAGGTGTTCCACACCTCCACCACCACATCTGTAGAGAAATATTTCCTTAGATTACTCATGAGTCTACCTCCCTTTCACCATCATTCAATGACTCCTTGTTCCAGAACGTTCTTTCAACTGAAAGAGGTCCACCCTTTGTACATTGATATTGTAAAGGTACTTAAATATCTCTCATATTTTCTCTCTCCTACATTTCTTCCAAAGTATAAATATTTAGATCTTTAAGTCTGTCCCTGTATGCTGTACAAAGAAAACCACTGACCACTTTCTCAATGGAGAAAGGTGAATAGTGGAGTATCCCAGGGATCTGTGCTGGGCCAGCTGCTTTTTAACATAATCATAAAATGACCTGGAAATAGGAATTACAAGTGAGGTGATCACTTGTGAAAAATTACAAGAGGACCTTGATACACTAGAAGACTGGACGTCCAAATAGCAGATGAAATTTAATGTGGACAAGTGCAAAGTTATGCACCTAGGAAACAACAACCCAAATTTTGGTTACACAACGCAAGGTACCACCTTAGAAACTACCACCCAGGAAAAGGATTTAGGCATTATCATGGATAATATATTGAAACCCTCCACCCAGTGTGCAGTGGCAGCCAAGAGACTGCTAGGAATCATAAGGAGAAGAATGGAAAACAAAACCAAAGATATTATAATGCCTCTGTATCGTTCCATGGTGCGACTGCACTTTGAATATTGTGTGCAATTCCAGTCACCATAACTTAAAAAGGATATAGCAGAATTAGAAAAAGTACAGAGAAGAGCAACAAAAATGGTGAAAGGGATGGAAGAATACCCCTATGAGGAGAGGCTTAAAAGGTTAGGGCTCCAACTTGGAAGGGTGGATATGATAGAGGGCTATAAATTAATGAATGGAGGGGAACAGGTAAATGTAGACTGGTTGTTTACGCCATCAAAAAGTAGAAAGACTAGAGAACATGCAATGAAGCTACAGTGTAACCCATTTAAAACTAATAAAAGAAAACTCTGGAATTCGTTACCGGAGGATGTAGTAAAAGCTGTTAGTGTAGCTGGGTTTAAAAAAGATTTGAACAAGTTCCTGGAGGAAAGGTCCATAAACCATTATTAAAGAGGATCTGGGAAATCCACTGCTTACCCTGGGATGAGCATTATGAAATCTGTGTGCCTTTTTGGGAACCTGCCAGGTACTTGTGACCTGGACTGGCCACTGTTGAAAGAGGATACTGGACTTAAGGGACCTTGGTCTGACCCAATATGGCATTTCTTATGTGCTTATGACCATGCTAGTAACTTCCATCTTGACTGATTCCATCCTATTTATATTGTTTTGAAGATGCAGTCTGCAGACTTCTACCAGACACACATACAGAGGCCCTATCACCTCCTTTGTCCTGCTGGCAATTCCTTTCTCTATGCACCTCAGCATCCTTCTGAATTTTCTCATCTGTGTATTTGGCTACCTTAAGATCATCAGATATGATCATCTCAAGATCTTACTCTTCTTTCCTTAGGTTTTTGCAACCCAAATTTATGGCCCTGAATGTTTTAGGATTAAATGTTAGCTGCCATACTCTAGACCATTCCTCAAGCTTTGTTAAATCCCTCCTCATGTTATCCACACTTTTCAGGGTTTCTACCCTATTGTGGATTATGGAATAATTTAGTATTTATCAGGTTTTTACACTGCTTTATTATTTCAGTCAAAGCAGTTTACATTGTAACTTAAACTTGGCAATGTACATTAAACAGGGACATTGATAACTTGGATTTTTTCTGAGGCAATAGAGGGTTAAGTGACTTACCCAAGGCCATAAGGAGTACTATCAGGAATCAAACCCCAGTTTCTTGGTTCCTAAGCTAGTGCTCTAACCATTTAGGCTATTCCTTCACAAAGAAGCAAACCTTACCCAGTAATCTTTCTGCAATATCACAAAAATGTTGACCAGAACCAGACCAAGGAACAATCCCTGTGGCACACCACTGGTAATACTCCTATCCTCAGAGTGAATTCCAGTTATCTCTGTCCTTGGTCACTTCCCACTCAACCAGTTTCTGATCTAATAGATCACTTTAATGTTTTTTAAGATAATTTTATGATTGTACACCATTTTGATTGGGTTTTGTTTTTCAGAAAAGTGGCATAAACTTTTATAAATAAATAAAATCTATGAGTCACCTTCGTGGAACTGTGTCAAAAGCCTTGCTGAAATCTAAACAGAAGTGCTGGTGTGAAGAAAGAGATCTGTCGATGGCAGTTTGTGAGTCTGCTATTAGTAATCCTTTGGATTTCCTCAGCAGCATCTTGTTAAGCATCAGGCACATGTACAGAAGATAAGTGGCTTTGGTTGATATTTTTATAAGTATATGCAAATAACAGAACCTCTGGTTGAACAGGATTACTAATGAACTGAGGTGTTGAGACTGTTTTTTGCAAACTGGGAGAACCGTTTAGAAGAACAGAGTGAACAATGATGATAAGAATGAGCACTGTGAACTCTACGTAATAGTGCGTTGATAATATGAGTTTGTTCTTTTTTACTAATATCTTGTAAAGAGTAAATTGTAGTTTTCCATCACATATGTTGATAGGTTTATGAAATCGGCATGATGGTGCGTACTTTGCCAGCAGACGTGCATATAGGCAGAGTTTGAGTGAAGCATGGATGGAGCGCCCAAGTACGCGTCTAGATTATAAAATACTATAATTTATGGGTGTAATTTTAGAAGCCCTATTTATGCCTTGCATGTCTGAAAATGAGCACAGAGACATCCAAAGCTCAGCGATGTCTCCAGAGCCATTTTCGAAGTCTGAACAGGGGCATGGAGGAGGCGTGACTGGAGCATTCCCATGACCCTTCAGGATGGTTAGGGCATTCCCAGGGACCAGGACATCTCCACCTGATTACAGATACATCATGGGCATCTAGCATCACATCAAACTTTAGACCAGCTCCCAAAGCACACATAGCGATGAACAAATGCTTGTTTTAGCTGAAAAACATCCGAGTGTGTAGAGAGGAAAGCACCATCGTCAGTGGCCCAAGGGTTTCTGCTGGCCCAGACAGAAGCCCGGGCTGTGTTGCCCCCCCCCCTCCCCCACCCCTGTGCTAAGCTCTGAAGCTGCCGATTCCAGCAGCAGGGTTGGGGTGAAGGGGACACAACTCAGCTCAGTGCAGCAGCCCACGGCAGGCCATGTGCTTCACCACAAATTCCTGTCAGAGGGGGGGGATCAGAAGTGGCAGGCCATGTGTCCATCATCCACTGTACTCAACACTAGCTCAATCCAATAATCCTTCTGCAATATTTATTTAATTGAGCTAGTTTTCTATGAGCCGCCTGACTGAAGACCGAACACAATTTAGGATAGCTATCCAGAGGGTCGCCATGAGTCGACTCCGACTCGACAGCACTTAACAACAACAACAACAACAGTTTTCTATACCGCTATTTCTAAGAGTCAAAGCAGTTTACATTAAAAACCACGTGGCACAACAGGACTTTGCATAGAACATGGAACATTGAACATGGTACTGTTGAATTGCTCCACTAAGACATTTAAATACTTAAACATGTGCCATTAGGTTACAGTTTAGGCAACGAAGGATCTTATCTCCCATGCCTTCTTAGTCTGTTACTGTGTTAGCCTGCACTATTGTGTAGGGCTGACCCTGGGCGAGTGAGAGGATGCGGGATCTGGGGGTAAATACATGGAGAGAGACATCCTGAGAATGATAAGCAATGGAGGTAGTCTCTAGGTCACCCAACAAAGTAACTCCTTTCTCTATCTGCAGTGCGGGCTATGAAGCTCTCGGCGCACCCGCTTGCCACTGCTTTTGCGAGAAGGAAAAATGTGATGTCAGCTGGCTAATGTCAGAGGCAGAGCTGCCACAGGGGTATGGGGCCTTATGAAAAGGAAAGTGGTATACAAATGTATTGAATACATTTATTTCCCTACTCCTTTAGGATGGCCCTGTTGTTACAACTTGTTTGTAGAGTGCATTATGGAGATCTCACAGACAGACAGCTGATGTCTTTGATTCCAAGCACAGTTTTTTATTTTCCTTACTTACTCATTTACAGAAAACTATTTCCTGAGTTGTTCCTGAATCTTTCCCTGTGGAAGCCTCATTTCATGACTCCTTCTGCTAGAGAGAGCTTCCTTTCTTTCTTGGGTATTATTAATACTTTTCAAGTATTGGAATGTCTCTACTGTTATCTCCCCTGCGATGGAAATTCTCAAAACCAGGTGCTCAAGTATCAGGCAGGGTAATAGTTAAACTCTGTGATTGGCATTCCCTTGGCTGAGGCATTTAAAGATATACAGTATATGAATATTCAGCACTGGATGCTATCTGTATAGGGACACTGAATATCCAGGTATACTGCAGACTACTATCACTATCCAGATAATGGCGATAATCAACATCGTTATCCAGACAGCCATCCAGATAATTTAGAACAGCTGTTAACTTGAGAAATGCTTTTAAATATCGGGCCTGGAGTTCACAATCCCTGTCTTAGGACTTTAACTGAGTTGAAACCAACTAACTCGCCTTCGTAGATACTTGCAAATGTATGGAGCATAACATCGGATAAATTCTCAGAAGCGATTTTCTTTACAACCCTCATCTTTCAGATGTTTCTGCTATAACAATTCTTGTCTTATTTGCAAGGACTTACCCAGCTGCCCCTCCCAGCTCTCACTGAAATAGATAATGCTCTTCATAAAGACAGTCTGTCATTTATAATGCACTGAAATTATAGGCAAAGAGTACTGCAGGTTTTGCCTCAATTCTAAATGGCAACACACCATCATTTCTTCTTTGTTGCTGCCCTGAGCAGTTTTTTCATTGGAGTATTTACTTGTTTGGGGTAAAACAACTGTTTGTGGTACTAGGATATTGCTGTAATGAATGCCTCTCTATCTGTAATTATACCCTCATCTGGTACCAGGCAAGATTTGCCTTTCTGTGCAAGGCTGATGTTTAGCAATAGCCTTTGAATACAATGTATAATTAGTGTGCAGACGTCCCAGGGGAGAAAAGGAGAGAGCCACTTCAAAGAGAACTTCTACCCTCCTCAGAGCCTGCTGCCCAGACTTTACCTCTCACAGTCGTAGAGGCAGATGAAATGCAATGTTCTTTTTAGTGGCCAGGGCAGCTATAGGAATGTGAGAGCCCAGGGGATGCTGAATTGGAATGGTCAGCTAAAGAAAGTGACGCTTATTTGAACACTGTGGTGTCACAATGATGTCAGATGTCAAGCCTTCAAGAAAAAATTGGAGTAACCTGTACATAGGGCAGGAGCTACCACTAGTGACTAGATGGACTAGGTATCCATTTACAGCAGCAGAATTCAGGGGGAGGCAATGTGGCACTGGCATGACAGATGGGGAGGACAGCAGAGGGGGTAGGATGTGCTATGCCTTGAGTGCACGCAGGTGCTCAAAGGCCCTACCTACACCATGCTGTGTTTCCTGTTGATTTGGGCTCAGGTGGAGGACAGAGATACAGTGGTGGTAGTGGTAGGGGAAAGGGTAGGGGCAGATACTGGGCAAAGTGTGGAGGGTAGGGAGAGATGCTGGACTCCTGGGGAAGTAGGGAAGGGGAGATCATGGATACTTGGGGGGGGGGAGAAAGGAAGGGGGGATGTTGCGCATATGGGGAGAGGGAAGGGCAAATGCTGGACATGGAGGGGAAGGGAAAAGAAGGAGAAATGCTGGACATGGAGGGGAAGGGAACAAGAGATGCTTGACACCTGGGAAGAAAGAGATGCTGGATAGAGGGAGGAGGAAGGGAAGGGAAGGGAAGGAAAGATGCTGGATGTGGGTGGAAGAAAAGGAAAATGTGGGACACATTGGGGTGGGAACAGCATAAGGCTTCTAATAAAGGATGATTAAAACCCAAACATCAATGAACATGAGGAGACTGTTTTTTTTTTTATTTTTACAATAGCCTCATTCTTATAAGAATTAATACACAACTGGGTAATAAGACATGTAAGAGGGTTTGGACATTAGCTTCAGTGTTGGCCTTTTGTAAGAATCAAGAAGCTGGCAAAGCCTGAAATAGCCTAGGCACAGGTGAGAGCGGCCATCATACCAATAGATTTTGGGCTTGCTTGGGATAGATAGATAAGGAGTGGTGCATTAGGAAAAGGATTGAGAAGTCAAGTAAAATATGTGGGGAAGGGGAAGTTGATATTGAGTTGCAAATGGGAATTTCTATATGCATCTTTCTACCAACGTGGGTGGATCTCAACTGGGCAAACTAGATAGGTCATTTTGGTTATTATCATTAGGTTACTATGAATGCACTGATACAAACATAGAGGTTTGTATTCCTGGTTAAATACAAAGGTGGATAAAACAAGACATGTCTTTTTATTTTAATTAATTAAGCAAGCTAGCTGAGTTTAATCATCTTCCTCAGATGTGATATCAGAAAATACTTTTTCATGAATAGAATGATGGATGCATGTATGCCTTCCTAGAGTGAGGGTTGGAGGCTAAAATGGCAAAGGATTATTATGGAATTTTGTGGAGCTGGCATACATGGGGTGCTGAGTGTGACTGTGAATCTTGTCAGGGGTGAATTTATCCTATTGGCTGACCTTAGACATGAGGAACACAGCAGGAGGAAGGACCTCCGCAAAAAAACAAGCAAGTCCACAGAAAGCAGAGGAGAAAAATGGCCACACCACTGATATTTGTGATAAAAAGAAGCCTTTATTTCAAAACCTTCAAGATTCAGGACCTTCAATTTCTTTATTCAGTCCCTGAGGGCATACTGTAGCCAATTCAAAGATAAAGCACAGTTCTTCACACAATAATATCAATAATAATAGCATCTAGGTCTCCTCCATGTTGGGAAGGTTTGACATTTAAATACAAAGAAGGACAGGTCTTTAGGAGCATGTATATATTGAGTCCAATGGTCTACTACAGGGGTCTTCTGGACCTTACGTTTCAAACAGTTCAAGTGCTCCTGTGTATGGACTTTAACTGCCTGTCTGGTCTTTCCAACATGCATCTTATTACAGGGACATAAAATAACATAAATAACAAACTGAGAGTTAGTCTGAAGTGTGTGTTAACTTATAGCATTTACCTGTCTGTGGGTGTGAAAACCCATCTAAAGTAATTGCATTCGGACAAATGGAGCGCCTGCCGCATCTGTTATGCCCTTCTAGAATCAATAGGTGATCCTTCATAGTACTTGAGAGATAAGAAGAAACCAAAAAATCCCTGAGGTTTCTTTTTCTACTATTCGCAATGGTTAATTTTTGATTCTGAAAACATGGTAAGGTCTGAAGAATATGCCAATGCTGATGCCCTTCAACATGGACAGTTGATTTCCTTCTCTGGCCAAGGGGATGATCCTTCTCTGATCACCCCACTGGCCTGAGGAAAAGTCCCTATGCAATGCAAAGATGCTGCCATATGGTGGGATTCATTTCCCCTGGCATCATGCTGACAGGATGGTCACAGGCAGAGCAGTTCCTCAGGCAGCCAGCCTTCTGTGCTTATTGAGAAGCCCGTTCCTGCATCTCACATGCGTGACTACTCAGGAGAATGGATTACAATGGAAGAATACAACAAAAACCTGTCCATGATTGGCCACTGGGATCTATCATTGGCAGTCTGACAGGAATAAACCAACAGAACTAATGGATTAGTTGGTGTTTTTCACAGCCATCATCTACCATGATATTGTTTTAACTGACTCATGTTTAGGCATATTTCTCTCTCTGTTGAGATGTGGGGGGAGAGGGATGGATAAGGGGGAAATAATACTGTAGAACCTCTGACAATTCTGTTTTAGGAATGAATTCCTTAGTAATCCTCAAGAAGATGCAAGCTCCCAAATCAACGCCTCTCAATATGCATCTTACCAAACCTGAAAATAATCAGTGCTACTGATAATCCCTCAGAATTCATCTAATTTTCTCTAAAAGTATTTTAGTTAGATGACTAGAACAGCCTCAATTGACAGAATTTTCTACAGAACATTTTCTCTCACAGCAACAGTGCAAAGGACTCTGAATTCTACTACCTTCTCTCTGATGCCAGTTGGTGCTGCCTGATGTTATAAGTTTCCTCTGCCAGATCCTGAGAGGGTCATTTGATACACTTATAGAGTATGCCAAATAACTGCACTTAAATCAAATGAAAACCAACATATTCTGAAATAGCCATTCCTATGCTCCTGTCCAGGAATGACCCACACCTAACTCGCCCTTCAGTTGAGGAAAAATTTGAGACTAATTGCAGGAGTGTGTGTGTATACATAAAATCACAGGACCATATGGTAACGCCCTAGAATTCTGCAGGACATTTGTAGATTCATTGCTAGTAATCTGTAATCTATCATTAAAAACAGCTACGATAGCACAAGATCAGAGGGTGGCCATTGTGAGGCCAATCTTTAAAAAGGGCTCTAGGAGTAATCCAGGAAGCTCCAGACTGGTGAGCTTGATATTGGTGCTGGGCAAAATGTAGAAACTATTCTTAAAAAAAAAATTAGCCATATGGATAACCTTGGCTTAATGGGGCAGAGCCAACTTAAGAACATAAGATATGCCATACAGGGTCAGACCAAGGGTCCATCAAGCCCAGTATCCTGTTTCCAACAGCGGCCAATCTAGGTCACAAGAACCTGTCAGGTTCCCAAAAAGGTAACAGATTCCATGCTCCTTATCCCAGGGGTAAGCCATGGATTAACCTGGTCCTCTTTAATAATGGTTTATAATGGTTTTCCTCTATTAAACCCAGCTGCAATAACAGCTTTCACTACATCCTCCAGTAACGAATTCCAGAGTTTGATTATGTGTTGAGTGAAAAAATATTTTCTCCAATTAGTCTTAAATGTGCTATGTTGTAGCTTCATTGTGTGTCCCCCAGTTTTTCTACCGTTCCACTCCATTCATTATTTTATAGACCTCTATCATATCTCCCCTCAGCCATTTTTTCCACGACGAAGAGGCCTAAACTTATAAAGTCTTACATCATAGGGGTAGCCTTCCATCCCCTTTATCATTTTGGTGGCTCTTCTCTGTAACTTTTCTAATTCTGCTATGTTTATTTTATGATATGATGGCCGGAATTGCACATAATATCAAGGTGCGGTTGCACCATAGAGAGATACAGAGGCATTATAATGTCCTTGCTTTTATTCTCCATTCCTTTCCTTATGATTCCTAGCATTCTATTTACTACTACTTGTCATCTGAATAGCACTACAAGGCATACGCAGAGCTGTATAGACACATGTAAAATATGGTCCTTGCTTATCAGAGCTTACAATCTAGTCAAGACAGACAACACAACAGCTGAGGACAAGAACACATCTAGGGAAATGGCAAGGAAACACAGAGGAAACCAAGTGGATCAGGATCCAAAAGCAGACTCAAAGAGGTGAGTTTTCAGAGATGAAGCCTGATGCACAAACTCAAGTAGTTTATTTCCAGTCGTAAGGAGTGGCAAGGTGGAAGGATCGAAGTCTGGAGTTGGCAGTAGAAGAGAAGGTCACAGATAGAAGGGATCTGTCAGAACAGCAGTGCACCCGAGGAGGGGTGTAGCGAGAATAAGAGAAGAAAGGCAGTGAGGAGCAGCAGAATGAGTGCACTTATAGGTCAGTAGGAGAAGTTTGAACTGGATACGAAAACAGATAGGGAGCCAGTGATGCGACTTGAGAAGGGGGGTTATATGAGCATGTAGAGGCTGGCAGAAGATTAGCCACGCAGCTGAGTTTTGAACAGATTGAAGGGGAGAGAGATGATTCAGAGGGAGACCAACAAGGAGGAGATTGCATCAGTCTAGACGGGAAGTGATTAAAGAGTGTATTATCCTACCTATTACCCTGTAAATATGTAAGTAGTTCTTGTTCGAGACAATAATACTCATGTTCAGAAGTTACTTGTCTTAACCATATGTACTCATGTTAAAAAGTTCAGTTCTATGCAAATAGTTCAAACACACTGTCACCCTATGTTCTCTGTAAACTGTCCTGAATCGAAGAAGGATGATGTATAAAAACCTGTTAAATAAATAAATAAGTGTCTGAGTAGTGTGCGTAGGAAGGAAGAGGCAAATTTTGCCAATGTTACAGAGAAAGAAGCAACAGGTTTTAACTATCTGTTGGATGTGTGCAAAGAAAAGAGAGTAGAGTCAAAGATGACCCCGAGGTTGCGAGAAGAGGAAACGGAGGAATGTAGTATTATCCACAAAAGTAGAGAAAGGAGGAAGGGGTGAGGTGGGTTTAGGAGGAAAGATAAGGAGTTCAGTTTTGGCCATGTTCAGTTTTAGATGGCAGTGAGACATCCAGGCAGCAATGTCAGATAAGCAGGCAGAGATCCGGGCCTGGATTCCTGGAGAGATTTCAGGCACAGAAAGGTAGATGTGAGATCAGCATAGAGATGGTACGGAAAACCATGAGAGGAAATAAGTGCACTAAGGGACTGAGTGTAGAGAGAGAAAAGGAGAGGCCCCAAGACAGAGCTCTGAGGTACACCAACTGAAAGAGGGATGGTGGTAGAGGAGGAACCACCAGAACATACACTAAAAGTGCGATGGGGGAGATAAGAATAAAACCAGGACAGAATGGAGCCCCTAAATTCAAGTGAGGACAGATTATCAAGGAGAAAGTGGCGATCAACATTCGCAAAAGCCGCAGAAAGGTAAAGAAGCATGAGGCCTTTGGATTTCGCAAACACATTGCTGGAGACTTTGGCAAGAGCTGTTTCTGTGGAATATAGAGATCAAAAGCCAGATTGTAGTGGGTTCAGAAGGTCTTGAGAGTAAAGAAAGTTAACAGTGGCTGTGAACTGCTTGATCAAGTAGTTTTGAAGCAAAGGGGAGGAGAGAGATAGGTCAATAACTTGAAGGACAGGTAGGATCTAGTGAAGGCTTTTTGAGGACAGAAGTAACCACAGCATGTTTGAAAGCCACAGGAACAGTTACAATGGAAAGCAAAAGGTTAAAGATATGACAGATGGAAGGGATGATAGCAGAAGAGATAGAGCTTAGTAGATGGGAGGCGATGGGATCAGAGGAACAGGTAGTCAGTTTGGAGTAGGAGAGAAGATTTGCTGTTCCCTCGTCAGTGGCTGCCTCTGCACACTGGACTGAGGGTTTCAACATATTCTCCACAATTATGCCTAGATTCTTTTCCTGTGTGATGGCTCCTAATGTGGAACCTTGCATCATGTAACTGTAGTTTTGGTTGTTCTTCCCTAAGTGCATAACTTGGCACTTGTCCACTTTAAATTTCATCTGCCATTTGGATGCCCACTCTCCCAGCTTATCAAGGTCCTCTTGCAATTTTTCACAATTCTCTTGTGTTTTAACAACTTTGAATAATTTTGTGTCATCTGCAAATTTGATCACCTCGCTCATTATTTTCATTTCCAGGACATTTATGAATACGTTAAAAAGCAACGGGCCTAGCACATATCCCTGGGGTACTCCACTATTCATCTTTCTCCATTGAGCAAATTGGTCATTTAGCCCTACTTTTAACCAGTTCCTAATCTACCTCCTATTCCATGATTTTTTAGTTTCCCCAAGAGTCTCTCATAGATTTAACAAAGAGAAGCTTTGTTTTGGTAAATGGTTAGATTTTTTGATAAGCATATGGATAAGGGTGAGCTGGTTGATATAGTATATCTGGATTTTCAGAAGGCATTTGACATAGCCCTTCATGAGAGACGTTTGGGGAATTAAAAAGTCCTAGGAGGCAATGCCCTTTAGTGGACTGGGAATTTTCTAAAAGATAGGAAACAGAGTAGGACTTAATCAACAGTTTTCTTAATGGAAAGTGGAGTGGAGTGCCCTAGGGCTTTATACTGGGACCACTGCTTTTTAACATAGTCATAAATCTGGAAAGCAAAATGATAAGTGAGGTGATTAAATATGCAGATCACACAAAATTATTCAAAGTCATTAAAGCCATAAGTAAATAGTGAGGCACTCCAAGAGGATCTGGTGAGACTGCATGTCTAAATGACAAATGAAATTTAATGTGGGCAAATGCAAACTGATGCACAGAAGGAAAAGCGTAGTTACTCACCTGTAATAGGTGTTCTCAGGGGACAGCAGGAATCAGTCCTCACATATGCGTGATGTCGGCACTGACGGAGCCCTCATGGACAAGGTCGGCCCGTCCATTGAGCCGAGAATGTTGTTCACACAGGGCCCCGCGCGAACCACATTCTCGCTCAATGGATGGCTGCGGAGGGAGCCGGGGAAGCCCACGTGAGGCCCCAGCTCCCTCTGCACAGCCCACCAGCGTGAAGAGCCTTTTCCTTCATGCTGGCGGCTGTTTCAATGAAGCCGTGAATGCCGGGAGAGGTTAAAGGGTTTAATCTTTCCCGGCATTCGCGACTTCATTGAAACAGCCACCAGTGTGAAGGTAAAGGCTCTTCACGCTGGCGGGATGTACAGAGGGAGCTGGGGCCTCGCGCGGGCTTCCCCGGCTCCCTCTGCAGCCCCTTAGACGGTGCAGGGCTCTTCGGAGGGGGGGGCAGCTAGGACTGGATGGGCTGTGATGGGAGGGGGAACAGACTGGAAATGAGCTGTGATGTGGGGTGGGGGGGGAAATGGACTGCAATCGGGCTGTGATGGGGGGAGGACTGCAAGTGGGCTGTGATGGTGGGGGGGGGGGAAACAGACTGGAAATGGGCTGTGATGGGGGAAGCAGACTGGAAATGGGCTGTGATGTGTGTGTGTGGGGGGGAAAACAGACTGCAATTGGGCTGTGATGGGGGGGAGGACTGCAAGTGGGCTGTGATGGTGGGGGGACTGGAAGTGGGCTGTGATGATGGGGGGGAAATGGACTGGAAATGGGCTGTGATGGTGGGGGGAGAAAGGACTGGAAATGGGCTGTGATGGTGGGGGGGGGAAACGGACTGCAATTGGGCTGTGATGGGGGGAACGGACTGCAAATGGGCTGTGATGTTGGGGGGGGGAGGAACGGATGAAATGGGCTGTGATGGTGGGGGGAGGAACAGATGAAATAGGCTGTGATGGTGGGGGGGAAACCTGGACTGGAAATGGGCTGATGAAGAGCTGGATTAGGACTGGAAATGGACTGATGGGGGCTGGAATAGGACAAAGTGGGCTGACAAGGGGGCTAGGATTGGAAATTGGCTGATGGGGGAGCTTGGAGTGGAAATGGGCTGATGAGGGACTGGAATGGAACTGGAAAAGAGCATATGGGGGGCTAGGACAAGAAATGGGTTGATGAGTGGAACATGGACTGCAAATGGGTGAGAGGCTGGAATAGGACTGGAAGTGGGCTGATGGGAATTGGAATAGGGCTGGAAATGGGCTGATGGTAGAGCTTGAAGTGGAAATGGGCTAATGGGGGGCTGGAATGAACTGGAAAACAGCATATGGGGGGCTAGGACTGGAAATGGGCTGATGTGGAAGCTTGGGAGACAGACTAGAAGGGGGCAGATGCTGGGTGGATCTAGAACTATAAGGGAGCTGATTTTGAGGGAGGACTAGAAAGCGATGTGGAATGAGAATGGAGAGGGGAAAAGATATTTTGTGTGGGAGGGAAGAAAAGTCTACGATGGGCCGGGCATTGGAAGAGTAAGTAGAGATTCAGAATGGAAGGGTGAAATTTGAGTGGATGATAAAGGAATAAGGAAAGAAATGGAGGAAAGAGCAAAAAGGGGAAAGATCAGTATGTTAAAGCAGATATAGAGATAAAATTTGGAAAACAAATCTAAAAGAGAAGAAAGGACAAATGGATAGCTCGCAGAAGACACAAAGAAACCAGAAGAAAGTGACTGGAGCAATTGCAACTGAAAAAGAAAATGCACAAGCAACAAAAGGTAGAAAAATACTTTTTTATTTTGAATTTATTAGCAGGAATATATCAGCTCTGGGAAATGTGCATTGTTAATGTCTTTTGTGTTTTGTTTAGTACAAGAGGAAATTAATGTATAGTTTTATTTCTCCAGTGTTGTTGCACATCCCAAGTTTGGCTTTTGGGGTTCCCAGTTTAATTATTGTCTTCCTATTTCTAAATTGTGATTCCTTGTTCTTTGGTGACGGTCTATGTTCTGCATTTTAACCAAGCTGAGGTATTCTGTTCATGTAGTTTCTATTTGACTGTGTCACTTGTTCTCTTTCCCCAGTAGGAGATGTATTGGTATTCTCTGAGATGTATTGGTTTAATATTTGCAGTGTTGCCTTTTGATAGGTAGGGTTTGGTGCTTTGTGAGTCCTGGCAGAGCTGTTATGATATGGCGGATTTGCTATGAGTTCTAAATGGTCAGTGTTTATAGTACTTCCTAATGGGCCTGGGTGTTGGCACTGGAATATAGTAACATAGAAATCTGTTAGTCTTTCTTTATCCAGACACTCATTAAGAAGCATGTTTACTAAAAATGCATGTTAACATTATGCAAATATTTATGCAAATGTGGCTCTCTATGCAAATGAGGCCCTGCAATTAATCTCCGCACATGGCCCCGCATCCCCCTTGGGCCACCCCTGCTCACGGAAGCATCCCCCCAGCTTTCAAAGAAAGCCTATGGGAGAGGCTACCACGCATGTGTGGTCCTCTTCCTGCCCAAGGGTGCCACCTTGCTCAGTCAGATGACATAGCTAAAGGACGGCAAAAATAAAATATGGTAAAGAAGCAACTCCAAGGGGAGGAGGGAGGGTTGTGAGGACTGATTCCTGCTGTCCCCGGAGAACAGGTGAGTAACTACGCTTTCTCTGGGAACAAGCAGGAAGTCAGTCCTCATAACTGGGACTCCCCAGCTACAGGCTACTGAAAGCCCATAGGGATAACAGGGCTCCCTCAGGGGGAGCCGCAAGCAGCAGCAATTGAGTCTGTGCCCACAGACCACAGTAGGACCCCTGTGTCCAATGAAACAGCACTCTGTTAGCCTGAACACAGAAGGGTCGGAGGGTAGGAGTTGCCTAAACCCTGAAAAGGTTATGGAGCACAGCCTTGCCGAAGGCAGTGTCCCGTTGGGACTCTCTTTCCAGGCAGTAATGGGCTGCAAAGGTGTGGACTGAAGACCAGGTGGTGGTCCAGCAGATGTCCACTATCGGGACAAAGTGCAAGTTTGCCACCGAGGCTGCCATGGCCCTGACAAGGTGTGCTGTGATGCAGCCTTCCAGCGGGATTCTTGCCTGCTCAAAAGCGAGGGTGATACAGTCCGCCACCCATGTGTACAGCATACGCTTGGTCACCGCCTCCCCCAGCTTACTGGGGTCATAGGAGATGAAAAGCTGAGAAGCTTTATGGTGGCCCTGAGTGCGTTGGATGTAGAAGGACAAAGCCCTCTTACAGTCCAAGGTATGAAGGACCATCTCTGCCTGACTGGAGTGAGGTCTTGGAAAAAAGGTAGGGAGCACCACTTCCTGATTGAGATAGAAGGGCGACATTACCTTCGGCAGGAATTTGGGGTGCGTGCAAAGCCACCACTCTGTTCTTGTAAAACCTGGTATAAGGCACCTCTGCCACAAGGGCCTGAAGCTTGCTAACTCTGCGAGCGGAGGTAAGTGCAACCAGGAAAGCCACCTTCCAAGAGAGGTAGCGAAGGTGGCAGGAAGCCAGAGGCTCGAAGGGTGGACGAGTGACCTGCCCCAACACTATGTTGAGATCCCATTCAGTTGCTGGAGGGCAAACTGGGGGCTTTGATAAGAACAGACCCCGAAGGAAGTGGGTCACCAACGGTTGGACCGAGAGGGGCTTGACATCCACCGGGTGGTGGTGCGCCACCAGGGCACTAAGGTGCACTCGGAAGGAGTTAGACTTGAGCCCAGACTGAGAGACGTGGAGAAGGTACTGTAATACCAGAGCCACCGGACAAGAAAAAGGATCAGCCCCCTGCTCGTTGCACCAAACAGAGAACCTGCACCATTTGAAGGCATAAGCCTTCCTAGTAGAGGCCTTGCGAGAGGCCAGCAGAATGTCCTCCACCGCAACCGGAAGGTTGAAAGGGGCCAGAGTCACCCTCTCAGCAGCCATGCTGTCAGCGACAGGGACCCCAAGTTGGGGTGCAGAAGAGAGCCCCCCTCCTGAGATAGGAGTCCCGGGCAGTCCCCAAGGGGATGGGGGCCTCCACCATCAACCGTAGAAGCAGCGGGAACCACAGTTGCCTGGGCCACAGAGGAACTATCAGGATGAGTGAGGCCCTGTCGCAGAGGGCCCTGAACAAGATCTTGGCTATCAGTGGTGTCGGAGGGAAGGCGTACATGAGGCCTTCCGACCATAAGACCAGGAACACATCTGCTGCCGCCCTGGAGGGGTGGGCCTGCCGGGAGCAGAAGTGGGGCAACTGAAAATTGTCCGGGCTGGTGAAAGGTCCATCACGGGTTCCCCCCAGAGCCAGAAAAGTCGACTGGCTACTCTGGGGTCCAGCTGCCACTCGTGTGGCTGGAGGACTCTGCTGAGTCTGTTGGCCAGCAGGTTGTCCTGGCCTGGCTGGTACATTGCCCGCAGGAGGATACCCTGTTGGATTGCATATGAGCAGAGAACCGGTGCCTCCTGACAAAGGGTACGAGACCCCATACCCCCCTGCTTGTTCATGTAGAACATCGCCACTTGGTTGTCCATCTAGATCAGCACCGGCTGGTGATGCAGGTGTTAACAAAAGACTTTCAGGGCTAGGTGTATATGGCTTGGAGCTCCAGGAGGTTGATCTGCTCATCTGGTGACCAGATGCCCTAAGTGCGGAGATCTCGAGGTAGTGAAGACCCTCGAGGGGCTTGGTACCTGAAAAGGCATGCCCGCTTGAGATGCTAGGGTGACTGCCACCAGGCCAGGGAGTCCGCTAATTGGCAGGTCACAGAAACTCTGTCTCAGAGGTGACCCGTGGCCTGAGACCACTGGTCCCGGAGACACCACTGCCTGCCCTCATGTGGAGGCGAGCGTCCGGGGTGACGTGGACTGTGGAGGCCATGTGCCTGAGAAGGCACAGGAGAAGCCGGGTGGGCACCGAGGGACAGTACTGTACGTCCAGAGCTAGAGACCTGAGACGATTGGCTCGGTCCCTGGGCAAGAAAGCCTTTGACTGAAGAGTGTCTATCTTTGCCCCAATGAACTCCAGGCACTGTGTCGGGAGAAGGTGAGGCTTGGTGTAGTTTATGACAAAGCCCAAGTGTTGCAGAACCTGGATGGTGCATGCGGTGGCCTGCTGCACCTCCGAGGCTGTGCCTCCCTTTAGGAGCCAGTTGTCCAGGTAGGGAAAGATGAAGACCCACTGGAGCCGGAGGAAGGTGGCCACGACTGCCAGGCATTTTGCGAAGACTCTTGGGGCAGAGGCTAGGCTGAAGGAGAGCACCCTGTATTGAAAGTGCCTGCCGCCCACTACAAACCACAGGTACTGCCTGTGTTTGGGGTGGATGTGGATTTTGGGTATAAGCATCCTTGAGGTCTAAGGAGCATAGCCAGTCTCCCTGCTGGAGGTATGGCAGCAAGGTTCCAAAGGAGAGCATCTTGAACTTCTCCCTTACCAAAAATTTGTTGAGGTTGTGCAGGTCGAGGATGGGCCTTAACCCACCTGTCCTCTTTGGCATGAGGAAGTACCTGGAGTAGAACTCCTTGCCCTTGAATGTGGTGTGGCACCGGTTCTACCGCTTTGTCCTCAAGAAGACCTGCCAACTCCTTCAAAAGAGGAGGGGAGACCTGAGGGGAGACCTGAGTGGCTCTCCCGGAAAATAAGGGGAGGTGTCTGGGTCAGGTGGAGGAGGTAACCCTCCCTGACCACCCTTAGTGCCCAGGAATCAGTGGTGATGGTCACCCACCTCTGGGCATAGAGGGCCAGATGTCCCCCTGTGGGCTGCTGAACTCCTTGGGGTACAGAGGCAATGTTCAAGGAGTCAAAAGCTCCCCCCTGGCTGGACTGGAACCAGTGCCTGGGGTTTTGGAGCCTTCTGCTTACATGGGCCATGCCCATGTCCCTTGGCCTGCTGATCCTATGAGGAGCTGGGGAGGCCTGATAAGGTGGGTAGTTTCTGTAAGCAGTTCTCTTCCTTGGATAGAAGGACTTTTTACCCGAGCCCTTCAGGGAGAGGCAGCGGTCTTTTTAGACAGCCTGGTCCTCGTCATGAACTCGCTCTCCAGCTCAGCAGTCTTGTTGGTCATGGGTTTGCCAAAGAGGTTCTCTCCTTGGCAGGGGACATCGACCAATTTGTCGAGGTCGGACGACTGTAGACAAGCTTGGCAGTGTGCACCAGTGCCAGCCACCGCTACTCGAACCGCCAACTCGAACCCATCATAGGCTGCCCGAGACATGAATTTTGAGTATTCACGGACTGCTTTGGCCAGGTTCTTGAACCACTGCAAAGGTTCCTCAGAGAGACCAGTCAAGAACCCGCCGAGTTCCTTTGCCATGTCTCTCAGGTAAATGCCCATTTACAGCTGGTAAGCTTGGATGCAGCAGATGAGCATTGAGCCCTGGTAGCACTTTCTGCCAAGGTCCGTCCATGAAGGCAGACAAACTGCGCTCCAGGACCGCCATTCTGGACTCCAGGCCAATAGGCTCTGCAGCCTTCGGCGCGGGCACAGAGGGACTCGGGCCCGACACTGGCTCCCCTGAAGGGGAATCTTTGATGAGGATGGTGTCTGGGGACCGAGGCCAGTCCGCGCTCGAATCTTTCCAGGGGACCTTCGCAGGCTACTCCTTCTCTGATGCCTCGGATGAGCGTCGCAGACTGCGGGACTGGGCCCTGAGAGCACACGGCCAGTCGGAACCATCCAGGGATGCCGCCTTCGAGGGTTTCTTCTTCTTCATAGGTTCCCTTGAGGGAGACCCCCTTTCTGAGGACCCACGACAAGGCTTGGGTTCGGAGGGTTCCGCCCGAGATGTCGGGGCCTCAGACAAAGCCCTGGCCTTCAGAGGCATCAGGGACTCGGGGAAAAACATCATGCTGCTGCTGGTGACTCTTGAGGGCCTTGCTGGACATCCTCTCGCAGAGGCCGCAGACTGTTGGTTCGTGATCTGGCCCAAGGCAGCAGAGACAGCAGTCATGTGTATCGGTTAAAGACATAATTTTAGAGCACCTATCGCACTTCTTAAAGCCACTGGTAGCCATAGGGGAAAAAAGTACCCCTGCGAGGTCAAAGAATCTCCAGGCTGCCAGTGGGAGAAGAAAGGCATGAAGATGCCAGAAAAGAATGAAAACTAAGGAAAAATAAACCGAGCCCGATGCCAAGGCACCGAGGTCGGTAGGCGGGAATGGTACCAGTGCAATACCGGAGGTGAGTGTGAAATTCGGAGAGAGAAAAATCAACTTTTTCCAGGGACAAGCCATACAACGTCTGAAGGGCTCCACGGAAAAAAAGGAGACTGAGCAAGATGGCACCCTTGGGCAGGAAGGGAACCACCATGCGTGGTGGCATCTCCCAAAGGCTTTCTTTGAAGCCTGGGGAGGATGCTTCCACGAGGGCTCCGACATTGCCGACGTCACACATATGTGAGGACTGACTTCCTACTTGTTCCCGGAGAAAATAATCCTAATAATAGATACGTGATGCTGAGTTCTGTATTGTCTGTACGTCAGGTGCCTTCTCTGACCCTTTTCAATTCCAGGCTGAAAATTCACCTCTTCGCTGCCACTTTTGGATCTTGACTCACCTGATCTCCCTTGTGTTTCCTTACCATTCCCCCTAGATGTATCCCCTGTCTACAGCTACTGTGCTATCCATCTTGACTAGATTGTAAGCTCTGATGAGCAGGGACTGTCTTTTACATGTGTCCGTGCAGTGCTGTGTACATCTTGTAGTGCTATAGAAATGTTCAGTAATAGTACTAGTAGTATTCAAAGTCACCACCTAGGAAAAGGAACTTAAGAGTCATTGTGGATTGTACATTGAAATCCTCAGCTCAGTGTGTGATGACAGTCACAAAAACAAATAGAAGATTAGGAATTACTCAGAAAGGAAAGGTAATAAAATGGAGATTATTATACCTCTGTATCAGGTAATGGGACTACACCACGAATACTGTGTGTAGGTCTGGTCACCAATCTCAAAACAGTATAGTGGAATTGGAAAAGATACAGACAAGGGAGGAGTAGCCTAGTGGTTGGGGCAAGGTACTTCAGGCCAGAAGGTCAGGGGTTCAAATCCCACTAGAAGACAGCAACCTTGGACCAGAAGGACTGGGGTTTCTAGTCCCAGAGATGCTCCTTGTGGTCTTGGGCAAGCCACTTAACCCTCCATTGCCCATGTTCCCTGTAAGTATTAGTGTATGTGTCTCATATCCCCATGTGTTAAATGTATCCCCTAATTGTGTTGTGACCGCTTTGATTGAAGGATAAGGCAGTATACAAAACTGTCTAAATAAATAAAACAATCACAATGATGGCTACTCTATGAAGAAAGGCTAAACATGTTGGTGAAGAGATGGCTGAGATATGATAAGAGGTCTATAAAATCTTGAGTGGGATGGAACAGATGAATAGGAAATGTCAAATAGTGCTAAGACTAGGAGACAACCAATAAAACAACTAGGTAGCTATTTTAAATAAATATTTTTTTCACTCCATTCACACTTACACTGTGGAATTTGTTGCCAGAAGATGTGGGCAAAGCAGTTAGCATGGCTGGGTTTAAAAAGGCTTCAGACAAGTTCCTGAAGGCAAAGTTTATAAAACATTATTAGCCATGTAGACTTGGGCAAGTTAAGCATGGCCTGAGGGGAATGCAGAAAGAAGCGGGGCCATGTGCAAAGACTGATTGTGGGGCCTCATTTGCATAAGTCAACAGGGGTAGAAAAGTGGGGCTGAAAAGCAGCGCCATGTGCAAAGAACACAGTCACTCAATGGTAGGGCCAACCCTGGGGAAAGTCGCAGCTTACCTCTGAGTATGAACAATAAGGAATGAATCTACTCTTTGGGATCCTCTCTAATACTTGTGACCTGGATTGATCACCGTCAGTAAAAGAATGCTGAGCTTGACAGACCTTTGGTCTGACGCATGTGTTCTGTCCAGTAATTTACATATATTACTCTGCTTCTCTTGTTATCTTTTACCTCCCAGTTTAAAGGTCCTGAGAAGGAGTAAGCAGAGATTGACAGTGATACTTGCTGGGCACTCCTGATTTATTTATTCACAAAATGTATTATCCACTAGTCCAGTTTACAGCAGAATCTATTGATTACAGTATAAAGATATATATACTAATCTGCTCCATCTTTTGAGGGTGTGAATAAAGGTGGGCCAATTGATGTGGAGCCCGATCCCAGATGGTGCATGTCCAGACTGTCTGGACAGCCCCGAACAGGACAGGCCATTCAGAACCCGATTTTGCATCGCAGAAGCAAGACATTCCCGCGGATGTAGGATCAGGCACTGAAAGATGGCCCACCGTGCTCCTGCATCACTGCGTGGACGTCCTCCCTGTGGCACATCCAGCCCACTGCTGTGGAGACCCCAGTTTCCCCACTGCCCAACCATGGCGGGGGCAGCCAGGGCCCGGACTGGGCGGCAGGAACTCACTTGGCTTGCTGCTATTGCTGCTGGGGGGCTGGCCAGCCAATCGGGGGGGGGGGGGGGGCCGTCAGCGCTTATTCCACCTCTGAGGTGGAATAAGCTGGCCGTCCCCCTGTACATACAAGACGATGATCTGAATTGGCCCTATACATCTGGAGGCTGGTCCCACCCATGCTCCTGCCCCTGTGCCGCCTCCATCCCCGCAGCATGCACAGCGGCTCTGTGCATGCAGGGGAACCAGGAGGCAACATACAGTGCAGGCGGCTAGTGGGGCTGGACATCCTGCCGGGACGTACAGCCCCGCTATCTACTTTGCAGAATTGGGCCCCTAGTATATTTAGACTTTCATAAAGCATTTGATAGTCCCACATAAGAGACTCCTGAGGAAATTAAAAAGTAATGGGATAGGAGGCAATGTCCTATTATGGACGGGAAACTGGTTGAGAGACAAAAAACAGAGGGTAGGGGTAAATGGTGAATTTTCTCAGTGGAGAAGGGTGAATAGAGGAGTACCCTAAGGATCTGTATTGGGACCGGTACTTTTTCACATATTTATAAGTAATAGATGACCACCTTGGAATACCAGGGGCTGTAAACTCATGTGTGGAAGAAAGACCTGGAAATCTACTTCCAGTTGTACTTTGTCAAGAAAACCCAGGGGTCGGATCGCCAGGAGTCAGCATTTACTCAATGGCATACATTGCATTGCATAAATTATCAGGAATTGGGAACAACAAGTAAAGTGAATACATTTGCAGATGACACCAAATTATTCAAAGTTTGTTAAATCATATGCAGATTGTGAGAAATTGCAGGAGAACCCTGTGAGACTGGGAGAATGGGCATCCAAATGGAAGATGAAATTTAATGTGGACAAGTACAAAGTGATGCATGTAGGAAGGATATTTATATTATGTATTTATATTATATTTTATAATATAATATATATTTATATATAAGATATTAGATTTATGTATTTATATCCCAGAGAAAAGCGGGATATAAATAGTTAAATAAATAAAATAAATAAATAAATAATCCAAATTATAGATACATTAAGCTAGGTTCTGCATTAGGAGTCATCACCCAGTAAAAGAATTAGTTAGGTGTCTCTATGGACAATAAGCCCAATTTTCATCTGGGTGGTGCTATGCGCCGCATCGGCGCATAGCGTGCTCGCCATCCGTCTAACCCGGATTTTCAATGCTGTGGTCACATGCGCCCCGACATTGAAAATCCGGGTCTCGCTGCACAACCCGGAAGCCGCAGGAGGTAGCCAGGTAGCACCGATTTTCAATGCTACCCGCATATCCCCTGCGTCTGAAAGATAGGCAAGGAAAAATCTCACCTATCTTTAAGATGCACAGGGCTAAGTGGATAGCATCGAAAATCAGTGCTACCTGGTCAGCACTTTTCTCTGTCCCCGCTCCACCCCGGATTGCCCCTAACATGCCCCAATGCAAACCGCAAAGCATCTGGGAGCAAATTAGGGACTTATCCGGGATTTTTGAAGGCACTACCTGTGTAGGTGCCCTTTGAAAGTCCCGGATATGGCATTTACACAAGTAACTAGGGCAGTTACCCGTGTAAATGCCTTTGAAAATCGAGCCCAATATGTTTAAATCTTCTGTTCACTGTGCAGCAACAGCCAAAAGAGCAAACAGAAGGTTAGAAATCATTAGGAAAAGAATAGAGAATAAAACAAAGGATATCATAATGCCTCTGTATCGCTCTATGATGTGACTGCACCTTGAGTACTGTGTGCAGTTCTGATCTGAGCATCTCAAAAAAGATAGAACGGCATTAGAAACGGTTCAGAGAAGGGCAACCAAAATGATAAAAGGGATGGGAAAGGCTAAAGAGGTTAGGGTTCTTCAGCTTGGAGAAGAAAAGGCTGAAGGAAGATATGATAGAGGTCTACGTATAAAATCCTGAGTGGAGTGAATGGGTAAATGTAAATCAATTGTTTACTCTTCCACAAAGTACAAAGACTAGGGGACATGCCATTAAGTCCGTGAGCTGTTATTAAGCTAAACTAAGAGTAAACCATGGAATCTGGCTAGTTTTAGGATCCTGCCAGGTATTTGTGACCTGGATTGGCCAGTGTTGGAAACAGGACACTTGAGTGGTGCGACCACACAGAGTGTAAGTACGGAAAGGGAGCTGATATCATCACTGGGCTTCCAAAAAGCTCAAGAGTAAGTTACAGCATGTGGCTGGGGTGGAAAGGGGCACCAGATTCTTTAGTCCCCAGGGGCTCATTTCTAGTTTGATACAGTCCTACTTGACAGACCCTGGTTTGACCCAGTATGGTATGTCTTATGTTATGTTCTTACACACTCTATATTCTTATATTATCTCCTTGCATTCACTGGTAATTTTCTTTTCCTTTTTACAGACTCTGTGGTTCATCTGTACTCAGGTGAGTAACTGCCTTTAATCTCTACATTGTAGTTCTTTGCTCCTCTTTGGGTGGTTTGTTTCTGAAGGGCTTTTTTCCTCAAAAGGAAAACTTTCCTAAATTCACCATCCATGAACTGAGTGAAGACTCTGTATATTACGTAGCTCGTTTCTTCTGCAGATTCTATGATCTTCAGTGATCTCAGAATCAACCAGCATCCTGCAGGCTCTTGTGCTCAAATCCCAAATGCTGCAGTTATAACTTGTTGATCTTTCATATGCCTCCCACATATTGCCCGGTCTCTTGCCCAGAACCTAGGATTAATTGACAGCCATAAGACATGTGAACTGTATTGCATAGTCCTCTAAGTGTTCAATATATTGATAACAGAGACAATGATTCTTTATGTTGTTTCCCAAAATAGGAATGAAGTGGATGAGATTAAGAGGCATGTTTACTAAAGGTTAATGCATGTTAAATGCTGCCCACTGTCCATTCATTTCTATGGAGTGCTGCAGCACTTAATGTGCGTTAACCTTTAGTAAACATGTCCGTAAGTGACTTTATCTCAGGTGAACTCTTCATTGCACTCTGGGAATTGCAGTTTTGATTTTACTAAGTGACATAGGGCATGATGTACTAAAGGGTTTTTCACATTTTGTGTCTATGAGAATAATACTCAGTACGACTTGCTAAAAGTAACATAGTTGTTACTGTCAAACAAGGACCTTGTGCACCAACCAGTTGTCCCCATAGACCGTACTCAATTTTTTATCTCCTTCCCTTATCCTTACTACTATCCTTTGTAAAGCTATAATCTTTATGTGATGTTCCAGAGATAAAAATAATAAGCTAGTCTATTAGAATCTACACTTTGGGGGAATTTTTAAGGAGCCGCCTAAAGTTATGCACCATCAACACAGTTAAATGACAGTATTTTAGTGATTTTGGATGGAAATGGGCTTTTAGACATATACTTTAGCCGGTTGCTATTCTATAAATATGCACTTAAGGTCAATGATATGTTCTTTCACCATGGGCATGCACATGAGCGGAGTTTGTGCAGGGCATGGATGGAGCGCACAAGTACATGCATAAATTATAAAGCATTATAATTTACATGTGCCCTTGACAGATCTAGGCATGAGCATTTATACCAGCTATAAGACTTTTGTAAGTGATCGTGCTTAGATTTAACACACATTTTTGACCAGTTACATAGTAGCATAGTATATGACGGCAGATAAAGACCAGCATGGTCCATCTAGTCTGCCCAGCAAGGTGACAAGAGTAGGTGCGCCCGCTGCTCCATGCAGGTCACCCCTTCCCATGCCTTTGTTTAGGGGTGTACCCTCCGCTCCATGTAGGTCACCTCTACTTGTTGAGCTATCAGAGACAGTTAAGTTTATTTTGATTTTATCCTGTTGCTATAAAGGGATCCACTGTACCTGTCTCATGCCATTTTGAATTCTGTCACTGTATTTGCCCCCACCACTTCCATCGAGAGGGCATTTCAAGCATCAACCACCCATTCAGTGAAAAAGTATTTCCTGAGGTTGCCTTTCAATTTACCCCCCTGCGGCTTCATGTTATGCCCTTTAGTATTACAGCATCCCCTATTTTATAAAATTAAGTACAGGCATACATGACTTGATAAATTAGGTATGAAATATGCACAGAATACCATGCATTAACTATATGGGACTTAAAAAAATTATTCTGATAATGACCTACATCTCCCTGCCCACACCTTACAGATTTGTTATAGATTAATCCAGGGGTGAGACTGAGTTCTGGGATGAGACTTGTCCTTCTCTGGCTATCCTTCTTACTTGATAGACTGTTCACTCACCTCTTATATCTTCTGCAGTTCCAGCTGATGAATCAAATTCAGCCAGCGCAGTGGTTTCTGTGTCTAATATCACCGCTATGGTGGGCTCCAAAACTATCCTGCAATGCCAGAGCCACCGCATGGTATGGACCCAGGACAGTCTGAAAGACCGCCAGCGTGTTGTGCACTGGGACCTGTACAGCTCCGATGGATCATATAAGGCAGAAAGACTGGTTGACATGTATTCAGCCGGTGAACAGAGGATTTACAGCTCATACAACCAGCGCAGGATCTTCATGCCGGAGACAGCATTCTTTGATGGAAACTTTTCCTTGGTAATAAAAGGTTAGCTGAAGCATCTTGTTGCTTTGCCTTACCCCCGTGATCCTGGCAGTGAGATCATGTAATATATCCCCATGTCTCAAAAATCTTTGAGCTTTATGTGCTAAGCTCACTTGAAGTGCCAAAGTGCTGAGCAAACTCTGGGTGCCATGAGGGGTTACCATGGAAAGTGTGGTGTATGTGGAAATCCTCTGTCATTCTTATTCAAGTCCTCTTTTTAGATATGTAGCGTAAACCGTTGTATTTTCTGTAGCATTAAAAAAACACAGGAACACACTATCCATAATGTATTTTCTGTTTCTGTTTCTTTTGGAAGGTGTTGCAGACCGGGACCAGGGGATTTACTCCTGCAATCTGCATCATCACTACTGTCACTTGTACAGAACGGAGAAAATTCAGCTGGATGTCACTTACTCAGGTAAAGTCTCGTACAGTACTGCAGGGGTCTTACATCTGACTTGGGCTTTAGTGGTCAGAGACACAATGAGAATGGTTCCCAAGCAGTACTCTTCACGGTATCTAAACTTTTCATTTATACCAGTACTGTAAAGAAATTGACTTTAGTTTTAATCAGAGGAGAATCCTCATGGCATGGAAAAAATAAGCAGAAAGAGAGATGGGGTGTGGGGGACTAAACTATTAACAATACAATTTCCCTTTCACAAATTAATATAAATTTAGCATATACATTTTCCATAGTGTCTCTTTAATTTGCTGTTTATTTTCATCTTGAGTTTAAAGAAGGAAGAGACTGGAAATCAAAGATTCCTCTGCCCATCTCACTTCTCATCACCTCTGGGATCTGACAAAGAGCACCATTTCCCTTTTTTTTTTTTTTTTGAGCCACAAGAAAATACAGTAGATAGAAAGGCCTGATTCTGCCTTCACTAGCTGTAATTCTTCTGTCTGTGGGCAGTGAAGCACTTCCTGTGAGTAGGCAGCACAAGATAAGGCACCAGGAAAACCCAGATCAGAGCCAGAAAACAAACCCTGCATTGTATGCTGCTTACACTCTCATGGAAAGCAGCACGATCTAAACTGAATGCACACAGACGTATGGTGACTGGCGCACAAGATTGCAGGTTTCCATTGCCAGTAACACTATTATGGAAGCTTCTCTCTGTTTGGGAGCATATGTAGTGAGAAAGAAACATGTCCTGAAATCCTATTGGAATGCAGTGGGCTGGATACATTTGCAAAGAAATTGGTCTTTTTAATTTTTAATCACAATGAAGAACTGTCTCTCCAAATGCTGTCCATTTGGGTGCTGTCTAAGCAGGGTGTAGGGACAGAATCCTTGAGTATGGTAGCTGGAAAGTTGGAGGCGAAGGCTCCTGACAGTGTTGACATTTACAAGTTTTTAGACGTATTAATTCTGAATGAGGATTCTCTCTATCCACAGGATTTTCTCTTTAAACATATGTAACTTAAATCAGAATGTACAAGTTGAAAGTCCTAGACAACGTGTGGACTCTTTTCCTTAACTCAGTGCTAGGAGAAGTGGGAGGTCCACTGGAAACCTAAGGCACTATGGGGCCGATGCAGAAAGTCGGCGCTGAAGTCACACGCTATTAGCTATGTATGCGTCTATGTAGCACGCCAATAGCATGTGACTTCAGTGCCAGCATGAAGAAAGGAGAGCATATGCAAATTAGCCACAAGTAAAACTTTGGCACAAATGTCAGCGTTAAACTGGGAGAACAAGCCAAACACATGTGCACAGAAGTTGGCACAAGTTTGGCATACTCTGCCAGAGAAACAGGGTCATCTGAGAAGAAGTTTGACACTTCCCCTCAGATGATCCAGGTATAGGGGAAAGCCCGTGATGCCATCAAAATATTGTCGGGGGGCCAGTGCCTCTGATACCAAACCCAACAGAAACCAAATCCCTGGTGGCCCACTGGTCCCGTTCCCCCCACTGGTCCCGTTCCCCCCACTGGTCCCGTTCCCCCCACCCATCCACACAATAAAAAAACCCCTTGGTGGCCCAGTGGCCCCATACCCACCCAATAAACCCCCCCTGAAGGCCCCAATCCCACCACCCAATAAAAAATAAACCCTGGTGGCCCAGCAGTCCCAATAACAAAAGGCCCAATGGCCCCTGAACCCCCCCCCCACCCAGTACCCTTATGATGAAGCATGGGTGTTGTCTAAGTGCTCCCACCCCTGCACCGCCATCTTGAAAAATGGCAGCACCTGGCCCCACACAGTGCATCCTGGGATGCACCAGGTAGGGTCAGACTGCCATATAAGGCCTTATATGGTAATCTGACCCTACCTGATGCATCCTAGGATGCATTGCATGGGGCCAGGCACCACCATTTTTCAAGATGGCGTTGCAGGGGCAGGAGCACATGGGCAATACTCCCGCTCCATCTTAAAGGTACCAGGAGGGGGATGGAATGTTCAGAGGCCACTGGGCCTTTTGTTAGTGGGTGAATAGGTGGGATCGGGGTTGTTGGGCCACCAGGGTTTTTTTTATTGGGTGGGTGGGGGATCAAGGCCGCTGTGCCACTAGGGATTATTTTTATTGGGTGGGTGAGGGGGACGAGGCTGCTGGTTTCTTGCAGGGTCAGTGTCAGAAGCACCGGTCCTCCAACAGTTGACACTATACCTCAGGTGATCCAGGCACTGGGGAAAGCCCCTAATGCCTTCAAAATACTGTCAGGGGCATGCGCAAGATGTTTATGCGGCCTCAGACCAGGTGTAGAGATAATGGTGCTTCGGCTAGTTATGTAATCCTTTACGTGTTTCTCTGCACTGGGCACAGACAATATTAGCATGTCATTTTAATACACAGAGCTCATTTGCCTATTATTTAAATATGCTTGGCGTTACTGTGTATACATACTTTTCCTTTGCTGTTTACACATGCATCAAGCTCTTTTCTGCATTTTGCGTGTTGGAACTTGTGTGTATAAGTTGCAATCTGTGCACAAAGGGTGCATTAATCTTTCTGCATCAGCCCATATGGTATTAGTAAAGAAAAACTCCAAGAAATGTATGGTGGCAGTCCCAGATTTAGACATAGGTAGCATAGGCAACTGCCTGGGGCACCAAAATTTGAAAATTCCAAATACCCAGGCCAAAGCAGAGCCTTCTCCACTTTCTTTAGGGCTGTGTGTATGTGCTGCTTCAAAGGAGAGCCACTGTGACACTACCATACTGCCTTCCTCTGTTCTTCTGGCTCTTCAGTTCTTGGAATTTCTGACCCTGGTGCCCCCCTCTCTCCGATTCCCACTCTGGGACCTGATGCTTGGTTTTGCTTTTGGGTGTGAAAATCTTAAATTCAGCCCTGATGGTGGCAGGAAGCCAGTGATCTTTGCTGTCAAGAGAGGGACCTGAGCTCCATTCCTGGCTCAGGCTCCTCCTTCTGGTGGTATAACTCACACAAACAACTCCAGCAGAGGACAAATGAGCTCAAACTTTGCAATTGCAGTAACACCCAATGGGTAGTCAAGGTGCAAGGCTGGAAGCAGGGCTGTAAGCAAGCAAGAAATGAACTGTGCGACTCCTAAAGCTGTCTCCCCACCTGTGTACAGTAACTCACTCTTATGGGCTTCCTGAAAGCCCCAGTGATGACATCAGCACCCCTTCTATACTTGTGCCCTGTGTGGCTACACTGCTCTCACAGCCCTTGCTATGGATCTGGCTGGAAGTAGCTTGGATCAAATTGTATCATGATGCCTCATCTTTCATAAGTTGTTGCAGTAGGTTGTCTGAATGTAGAGAAAGGGCTGGGAGAGCAGGGCCGGTGCTTCCATTAGTCAAACTAGGTTATCACCTAGAATGCCAAGATTCAGGAGATGGCAAACTGGCAGCAGGCATTCCCAGGCAGGTATTTAAATTACTCTGTCTCTATCAGTGGTGGGCAGAACAGCTGGACTCAGCAGGCAGGCAGGCAACTAAACAACAGGGAAGCACAGGACCTCAGCATATGCATGCTAAAGGCTTGCTGCCTCCTCACCCACTTTGAAACAGTGACTGGGGAGGGAGTGTATTTACTCACATGAATGTTTGTAGTTTGGTATGCAGCCTGTTTCACTTCCCAGGGACAGCAGAGGGTGGGTCAATCTATTCGAGGGGTTTTGTATTGTATTTTATTACATTCGGTAAACTGCTTTGGGTCCCATTTTATGGGAAAAGGTAGCATAGATGCACAAAATGAAATGATCAGTCATCTGTAGGAGATGGATAGAAAGGAATTAGGATTAAGGCCCTTCATAATTGTTTTTTGATAAGAGATGTATGGGAGAAAATCTTTTGTTCAGTGTGCAGCAGCATAAAAAAGCAAACAGAATGTTAGGAATCATTAGGAAAGGAATAGAGAATAAAACAAAGGATACCATAATGCCTCTGTATCACTCCATGGTGCAAATGCACCTTGAGAATTGTGTGCAGCTCTGCTCTCTGCATCTCAAAAAAGATATAGTAGCATTAGAAAAGGTACAGGGAAAGGTGACCAAAATGATAAAGGGGATGGAACAACTCTCCTATGAGGAAAGGCTAAAGAGCTTAGAGCTTTTCAGCCTGGGGAATAGATGGCTGAGGGGGAGATATGATAGAGGTCTATTAAATCCTGAGTAAAGTGGAACAAGTAGATGCAAGGACTAGGGGACATGCCATGAAGCTACAAAGTAGTATATTTAAAACAGATAACAGGGCTTGATGGACCTTTGGTCTGACCCAGCATGACAAATCTTATATTCTTAAATAAAGATGGAGAATAAACAGAGTAAAAGTACAAACAAGCATGATTTCTTTTTATAGCAGAGGAAGAGAAGATGTACTGGGATGGAGAGAAGGTTGTGATAGTGGCAATGGTTGGAAGAACAATTGTGCTACCCTGTGAAAATCGAAACCACTTGTGGATGGAACGGCACCTGGAGGAGGACCAGCAAGTGGTTCACTGGGACCGGCAGCCCCCAGGGATACCACATGACCAAGCTGACCGGCTTGTTGACCTGTATGCCTCGGGAGAGCGCCGCTCCTACGGGCCCCTCTTCATCCGCAAAAAGATGAACATCAGTCACTCAGCCTTCGCAAAGGGGGACTTCTCCTTGCGCATATCAGAGCTGGAGCGGGCAGATGAAGGCACGTACTCTTGCCACCTGCACCACCACTACTGTGGACTGCATGAGCGCCGCATCTTCCATCTGTCAGTAAAGGAGCCAATGAGGAAAGAGAAACCAGCCAATAGGACAGACCTCAGCATTGCTCCCGCTATAGGTATGTCAATTATTCATTAATACGTTTTGCACACACATTTTTAGCACAGCAATGAGCATGCATCCACTATAAGGTCACTACCATGTGTGTTCATACCAAAACATGAGTTCCACATTAATCATGGAATAACTAATCCCACCCAGGGAAGGCATTTCACTCTTGGATTAATTATTCACAAGGAACTAACACTGGATCCCATGTGTGCCACTGACGTTTTGGAATCAGCCTCAGTACTAGGTGTGAACATAAACTAATCTACTTTAATTCTGGAGTCATTTTGAGTTATGAACATAATGAGGATTGAAGCTAGATTAATTAATCCAGTACTGAGAAATGAAATAACTAGTTCAGCAACAGAAGGGAATAGTTCTGGCTGGTTAGTTAATCAAACCCTTTAATTCACCTGACACACAAGACCATTTCCCACAGGTCTCACAAGCTGCAAGTGGTGAGCACTTTGGGATACAGTTTGGGTGAAAGGCACCACTGGTTGTGCACACCTCTGGCTGGATGCAATAGTGGGCATTGTCCAATGTGGGATAACAGACAGGAATAAGAGACAGGACAGGGCTGTGTGCACACTAAATCATGGTCTCCATAGTGCTATCACTTTATATTTAAATGCTACACTGCAGGTGGCTACTCTCCAATTTCCAAATCACACCCATAGTTCACAGGTTAAAAAGAATCATCTTTGTGCACTCAGGTGCAGTACAGAGAATCTAGAATACTAAACTCAAACTGTGCTGTTCTCTGAGCTGGTCTTATCAGAGAAACTATCAGATAATCACTACATAAAGATGGTGACTAATAGGCTGAGGACACCAGTGAAGGAATCAGCATATCCAATAATCCGCCTTCTTTGGATATGTGATTTCTTTTATTGTATCATTCTTTATTTATGAAAACAAGGATTACAATGATAACAGATATAAGTCAGTTCTAAAAGCAATTCTTCAACAATCATATATCAATCTTTCAGAAACAAGAGGTCATTATATATACCTACCCTCTTCCCCCCTCCTTCCCTAACATACAGGCTTATTGTTGTTGTTAAGTGCTGTTAAGTGCTGTCGAGTTGGAGTTGACTCATGGTGGCCTTCTGGATAGTTGTTCTAAATTGTGTTCGGTCTTCAGTCAGGCGGTTCATTGTTGTTAGACTGGCACCTGTAGCTACTGTTATTTTGTCGATCCATCTCATTGCTGGCCTTCCTCTTTTGCATTGACCTTCTACCTTACCAAACATGATGTCTTTCTCTAATGATCTCTCTCGTCGCATGATGAATCCAAAGTATGAAAGTTGAAGTCTTGCCATCTGAGCTTCTAAAGAAAGTTTAGGTTTGATCTCCTCTAGTAATGACTGGTTTGTTCTTTGGACAGTCCATGGTATACACAGCATTCATCGCCAGCATCATAATTCAAAAGCATCAATTTTTCTTTTAGGTTCTTCATAGCCATTCTGCTAAGAACAATGCGTTGTCTGATTTCTTGACTACTTGTTGCTTCTTTATTGATAGTTGATCCAAGTAGGTTAAAGTTGTATACTATTTCAATTTCTTCTCCATCGACGATGAACTTATTGATTTTACCAGTTGTCATGATCTTTATCTTCTTTACATTAAGGTGCAGGCACATTTTAAGACTATGTTCCTTGATCTTGAGATGCAAATGTTTCAAATCGTCTTCAGTTTCAGCCAGTAATATGATATCATCAGCATAGCAAAGGTTGTTGATGATCCTTCCACCAATCTTCACACCTCTGTTGTCTTCATACAATTCTGCTTCTCTGATGATTTGTTCTGCATATAAATTAAACATGTAGGGGGATAGTATGCAATCTTGTCATACACCTTTGCTGATTTTAAACCATTCTGTTTCTCCTTGTTTGGTTCAAACTGTTGCTTTTTGATCAATGTAAAGGTTGTGCAAGAGAAGGATCAGGTGTTCTGGTATATCCATGCTTCTTAATGTGGCCCAGAGTTTCTATGGTTTACAAAGTCAAAAGCCTTGCTGTAGTCAATAAAACACAAATAGATATCCTTTTGGTATTCTTTAGTCTTTTCAAGGATCCATCTCACATCTGCGATGATGTCTCTTGTTCCTCGCCCTTTCCTGAACCCTGCTTGCACTTCTGGCAGTTCTTGTTGCAGGTATGGTTGTAGTCTCTATTAAATAATTTTCAGTAGAATCTTGCTGGCATGTGGGATCAGAGCGATTGTGCGATAATTTCCACAGTCAGTTGAATCACCTTTCTTTAGTATTGGTATAAACACAGATCCTTTCTGGTCAGTTGGCCATGATGTTGTCTTCCAAATTTCCTGGTAGAGCCTTGTAAGTATGGTAACAGCTGCATTAGATTGCTGTAATATTTCAACAGGAATGCCATCAATGCCTGGAGCTTTGTTCTTTGATAAGGCTTTCAATGCTGCTTCAACTTCTTCTTTCATCACCAATGGTTCCCGATCATAAGGTACAGGTTGAAACGACTGTTGGTCCACTTGATCTTTATCATATAAAAACTCTATATATTCTTTCCACCTTTTCTTGATCTTCTCAGCATCATTCAACATAAATCCTTGAGCATCTTGTAACATTCCAATTCAAGGCTGGAATTTTTTCTTTAACTTTAAGAAAGCCGATCTTGTTCTTCCTCTAATAGTTTCTGCTTCTATGCATGCGTCATTGTAATACTTCTTATCTTGTCTTGCTGCACATTGGAAATCTCTGTTGAGTTCTGAGATTGCCTCTCTTTCTCCTTTGGCTTTAGCTTCTCTGCATTTCTGGGCAATTTTCAGAGTTTCTTCAGTGATCCATTTTGGCCGTTTTTGCTTTTTCACCTTTTGTAGAGATTTCTCGCTTTCTTCCAACACAACCTTCTTGATGTCATCCCATAACTCTTCTGGAGCTCTGTCATTTGTATCTAAAGTAGCAAATTGATTTTGCAGGCAGTCTTTAAATTCCAGTGATATATTCTCAAGGTCATATTTTGCTACATTCATGAGTGGCTTGCTCTTTTTCAACTTTAGCTTGAATTTGCATGCTAGTAGTTCATAATCTGTACCAGTCAGCTCCAGGTTTTGTCTTTGTTGATGTTATAGAGCTTTTTCATCGTTGACTTCCACAGACATAGTCAATTTGATTTTTGTACAATCCATTGGGTGAAGTCCATGTGTACAGTTGCCGCTTGTGTTGCTCGAAGAAGGAGTTTGAGATGAATAGATTGTTGGTCTTGCAGAATTCTATCAGTCTTTCTCCAGCTTCATTTATGTTGCCAAGTCCATATTTTCCAACCATTTTGCCTTCTTCTTTGTTGCCAACTTTTGCGATCCAGTCACCCATGACTATCAGGATATCCTGTTTGCATGTTCTGTCAATTTCAGCTTGCACTTGTTCATAGAACTCATCAATTTCATCCTCTTCTGCAGCTGTTGTTGGGGCATATACTTAAATTATAGTTGTGTTGATAGACATTCCTCGTAGACTGATAGAAATTAAGCATTCGCTGACTGCACTGTATTTCATTACAGTTCTTGCAAGTTTCTTCTTAATTATAAATGCAACACCATTTATTTTTTGTCTTTCTTTTCCAGGATAGTAGACCATGTGATCATCTGATGCAAAGTGCCCAATGCCAATCCATTTCAGTTCGCTGACACCCAACAGATCAAGTTGTACACGTTCCATTTTATTCTTGATCATCTCCAACTTCCCTTGGTTCATGCTTCATATGTTCCATGTCCCAATATGTAAGACATCTTTGTAGCTTCTGACTCTCATTTCATGCGCAGCTACATCAGCAGTCAGACATCCCAAGGGCTTTGATCCAACCCCCTCATAAATGCTGGCTTTACTCTGAAAGGTCTTCAGCTCCTCCCCCGTAGCCAGTTGAGTGCCTTCTGACCTGGGGGTCTCATCTTCCAGCACTATAGTGCAATTTGGTTTTCTGTGACTATCCACTGGGTTTTCGTGGCAAGATACGGAAATAGATTGCCAGGCCTTTCTTCCGCACAGTTTACGTTTAGTGTTGTTGCCGTTGTCACAGAAATGTAATCCTCTGCTGCCAACACTGTAATATTCTGCTGCTGCTCAGATGGGTGGTTTGTCTTGGTCTGGCACCTCAGCTGAGACCCTGCCAATAATTAAACTACCGATAGCTTACCCCTCAGCATCCCTGATGCCCACAAGCCCTCACAGCCCGACAAGCTGCAAACCAAGTGAGGGATAGAGGCATGACATGCATAAAATACTATATATGTACATCAAGGCGTGGTGCAATGGGTGAGTAGGCTCTAATCCAAATTACAGTAAGTGTGTCATGGTGAACATGAGGGTAGGGGGGGAAACAGCCTATGGAGACCGGGTCTTATAGGGATCCCAAAGTGTGGAATGTTTTCAAACTCGGCCCTTGAGTGAATAGGCTAACTGGTCCATAAGCATCAGATCATCGGTCCACAATCCAGATTGTGGGCCCATCAGCCGATTTCCAACATCATATTATCACCATGCGGGCACTGAGCAGTAGTAATTCAGTTAATTAACTCTGGACTGAAGGGATGCCTAAGTCCACTTCTAGGAAGCCAAATAAACAGCTAGTAGGAATAGCCTTAATTGGGCAGCCAATAATATTATTGATTGACAGGAGTACGTCTTCCCAAAACCTTTGAATCTTCAGGCAGTCCCACCATATATGAAAGAAGGTACCTGCCTGGCCACACCCTTTCCAATAGGTATTCTCCAACCCCGAGCCAAAGTGCTGCAGCCGTACAGGAGTAAAGTAGGCCTGCATGAGAAGATGATACTGGGTTTGTCTGCAGTAAACATTACAGACAAAACTGTAACCTCTCCAATGGACAGTACTCCACTCTTCTGAGGCAAATGTTTTACCCTACCACTGTTGCCAGGACCGATAATGCCAATCCTCTTTAACACTGTATAGATCCAGCAATGCCCTATATAACCAGGAAAGTAATCCCTTCCAGTGCCCCACTTTATAATATAATATCCACTCCAGTACTGTGGGTTGCCGAGTCAGAGGACCTCAATTTCCCGGGCACATGTCAAAATATTTTAATTGCAGATATTGATAGAAGGGCACTGATATCTCCCCTTTATCGTTTATCTGCGCCAAGCTCATTCAGATTCCCTTTTCAACCAAATCTGTAAAGCAAAAAAATCCTTCTGTGCTCCAAGCCCTTCACAACCAAACAAAGGACTGTCCACTGAAGGGGAGAAAATCCGCAAATTGGGACTTTGGACAGAGAAAAGAACGGTGACCAGCCTTCGAATAAACCTACCTTTGAACGGGCAAAAGCAGGGCTAGTAGTATATGATGGGCCCCTTGTCCACCACCGGTAGGTGCATCATTAAACACAGAGTAGGGGGCAATACAAAGATGCTCCATATCCACCCAAAGGGTATCTGGACGTTGTAAGTAATGATACCTGAGGCCCCATAAAATAGTGGCTTTGTAATAAGATGTACAGATTCGGGTAGTTCAGCCCTCCCTCACCTACTGGGGCAACCATATGTCTCCAATTGATACAGGCTTTGCGACCATCCTAGACAGATCTACTAAATCTCTCTTCCAGCTTACGAAAAAAACATATCGGGAGTCAGATGGGTAATAAAGAAAAGAGATTGTCATCTTCAGGGTGGCAATCTGGCTCATCCAGCCCATCGTGAGATCAATCCAGCATACTAATTCCTCCTTAACACTAGCCGCCAGCAGGGCATAATTAAGTTTAAACAGCTCCTCAACATTGGAGGAGATTCTGACCCCAAGATACTTTATCGAGGAGGATGATATTTTAAATGGGCAATCCTTGGGTGATGGTCTGCTACCCGGCCCAAAGGCAGTTTTAATTAACTTGGAAGCCCAAGAGCTGCGCAGAATCACAAAGCACCCGTAGCAAGCTGGGGAGCGATTTGTCTGTTCTTTCCAAAAAGACCAGCGAATCATCGGCATAAAGTGGTACACCTCCAATTACAATAGGGTGGATATCTGGGGTCGACTGCAGCAATGAGGCACGGGGCTCAATCTCCATAGCAAAAAGTAGTGGGGAGAGTGGGCACCCTCTGTATAGTCAAAACTTATCAGAACGAGTCCCATTCGCTGCAATTGATGCCAGGGGTTCAGCATACAGGGCCCGAATCCAACCAGCAAAGTGATCCCCAAAGCCAAATCTATTCATGACTGCGAACAAGTATTCCCACTGTACTCAGTCAAAAGCCTTTTCGGTGCCCAATGATACACACCATGTTTCTTTTTTATCCCGTGCCACACTCATCACAATGTTCAGGAACCTACGGACATTGTCCGAGATTTGCCTTCCTTGTATGAACCCAGTTTGATCTGGATGTAACAAGGAGGGCATTACCCCCTCCAACCGATTAGCAAGTATTTTAGCAAGGATTTTAACATCACTGTTAAGGAGCGATATTGGCTGATAACTCCCACACTCCATTAAGGGGTGACCCTCCTTGGGAATAAAAGTTATTTCTGCCTCATACATACTCTGTGGAAGGGATCCTCACGACAGCGTGTCATTAAAGACTCTCTGCAGCGTGGGAGCTAAAGTTTCAGGGATCCCCTTGTACCATTCTATTGGAAAGCCATCTGGGCCCATGACCTTACCAGGAGCCAGTCTTTAGATCGCCAGTTCGATCTCTGCAACAGTGATCTCTCGGTCCAAGGATTACATAGTAACATAGTATATGATGGCAGATAAAGACCAGTATAGTCCATCTAGTCTGCCCAGCAAGGCGGTAAGAGTAGGTGCACCTGCCGCTCCGTGCAGGTCACCCCTCCCCATGCCTTTGTTTAGGGGTGTATCCACCGCTCTGTATAGGTCACCTCTATTTGTTGAGATATAAGAGAGAGTTATGTTTATTTTGATTTTATCCTGTTGCTATAAAGGGATCTACTATGTCTGTCCCATGCCATTTTGAATTCTGTCACTCTATTTGCACCCACCACTTCAATCAGGAGGGTATTCCAAGCATCCACCACTTTTTCAGTGAAAAAGTATTTCCTGACGTTGCCTTTCAGTTTACCCCCTTGCAGCTTCATGTTATACCATCTAGTTTTACAGCTTCCCGTCTTTGGAAGAGGTTGGTTTGTTCATTAATACTCTTTAAGCATTTAAAGGTCTGAATCATATCTCCCCTGTCCCTCCTCTCCTCCAGAGTGTACATATTTAGGTCTTCAAATCTCTTCTCATACATCTTCTGATGCAGGCTCCAAATCATTTTGGTTGCCTTCCTCTGAACCATTTCCAGTCTTTTTATATCCTTTGTGATATATGGTCTCCAAAACCGAACACAACATTCCAATTGAGGCCTCACCAGTGACTTGTACAGTGGCATTAGTGTTCTACAGAAAGGACTGCCAAGGGAGCCTCTTTGAGGAAGGAGGTTAAGCAGAACAGTGAGAGTATAGTGTAGTTACTCACTTGTAACAGGTATTCTCTGGGAACAGCAGGAATCAGTCCTCACATATGGGTGATGTCGGCACCGACGGAGCCCATGTGGAGCATTTCCCCAGCTTTCAAAGAAAGCCTTTCAGAATGCTACCACACATGTGGGTTCCTTCTGGCCCAATGGTGCCATCTTGCTCAGTCAGTGACCTAGCTAAGATGGCATTAAAAAATTAAGCAAGGTAGGGAAGGCAACTCCTAGGGGAGGAGGGAGTGTTGTGAGGACTAATTCCTGCTGTTCCCGGAGAACACCTGTTACAGGTGAGTAACTATGCTTTTTCCAGGAACAAGCAGGAAGTCAGTCCTCACATATGGGACTCCCTACTCTAGGCTGCTGGGGACTGAACCACGATAGCACCAACGGCGGCTACAAAATGCTCGCAGGGCTAGGAATACTGCCTGGAGCTCCAGGAGGTTGATCTGTAGCCAGGACCCCTCCTAGGACCAGCAGCCCTGTGTGCCATGAGCTCCACAGTAAGCTCCACACCCCAGGAGGGAGGAGTCCATGGTCAGAGTCCTCTGCAGTGAGGGCGCCCGGAGGGGCATTCCGGCCTGGCACAGGTCCTGCCACCAGTAGAGGGACTTTGCGATTTGGTGAGTGATCCTGACCCTGTCCTGGAGCCTGCCCAAGGCCTGGGTCCACTGAGAATGGAGGCACCACTGGGCTGTCTGCATGTGTAAACAGGCTAGGGGTGTGATATGGACCGTGGAGGCCATGTGGCCCAGCAGGCGGAGAAGGAGGCAGGCTGGCACCATCTTGCGGCATTGGACCTCCCCTGCCAGGTGTCTGAGGCATTCTGCCCTATCCTGAGGGAGGGAGCCCTGGCTCACATCGAATCCAGATGAGCACCTATGAATTCCAGGCTTTGGGCTAGAGAGAGATGTGATTTGGGGTAATTGATGACAAACCCTAGGTGCTGCAGGAGGAGAACGGTACGCTTAATGGCCTGGCTGGTCTCTGTGGCCTCTGATGAGCTAGTTGTCCAGGTAGGGAAAGACGAATACCCCTTGTAGGCGCAGATGGGTGGCTACTACTGCTAGGCACTTTATGAAGACTCTTGGCGAGGAAACCAGACTGAAGGGAAGTAGCCTGTACTGATAGTGGCCCCCTCTGACCACAAACCTTAGGAATTGCTTGTGAGAGAGGTGAATCAGGATGTGAGTGTATGCATTCTTTAGGTCTAAGGAGCACAGCCAGTCTCCCTGGTGGAAGTAGGGCAGCAGTGTTTCAAGAGAGAGCATCTTGAACTTCTCCCTCACCAGAAACTTGTTCAGGTTTCGGAGGTCCAGAATGGGCATGAGGCCCCCAGTTCTTTTGGGAACAAGGAAATATCTGGAGTAGAAGCCCTTTCCCCAAAGGTGTTGGGGAACAGACTCTACTGCCTTGTCCCTGAGTAGACCTACTAGCTCTGAGAGCAAGAGGTTCTGGTAAAGGAGAGGTCACATTGGCTCTCCTGGAAAATACTCCGGTTGGGTCTGCTGGAAGCAGAGGTGGTAACCTTCCTTTACCACCCGGAGCATCCACTGATCGGAAGTGATCTTGGCCCACTTATGGGCACAGAGTGCCAGGTGGCCCCCTGTGGGCTGGTGAGGTTCTCCTGGGGGGAGGGAGGCCCTGCCCTGATAGTCAAAAGTTCCCTCTGGGCTGAGCCAGGGTCGGGCCTGCGGCTTCAGGGCTTTTGGCTTCCTGGGCCCGTGACCCTGACCTTTAGGCTGGGGTTCATGCTGCTGTTGGCCTGAGAAGGCTTGGTAGTGGTGACTCTGGTGGGATAGTCCCTTTTTCCTTGAGAAAATTGGCTGTTTCCCCAATGTTTTCTTTTGTGAGAGGGCAGAGGTCTTCTTTGAGCGCCTCTGCCGGGTCACCAACTTTGCCTCTTTCTCGGCTGCCTTATCAGCCATAGGTTTTCCAAACAGGTTCTCCTCAGTGCAGGGGATGTCCAGCAGCTTTTCCTAGACCTATTGCTTGAGGTCCGAAGTCTGTAGCCCGCGGCTGTGGCTCGGGCTGCAGCCTCGAAACCATTGTAGGCGGCCTGAGACAAGAACTTGGAAAGTCCCATATGGTGGTGACCAGGGTCTGGAACCACTGAAGGGGTTCCCCGGTGAGCCCTGCGGAGAACCTGGCGAGCTCTTGGATGAGGTTCTTTAGGTACATGCCTATGTAGAGCTCATAGGACTGTATCCGGCAGCTCAGCATGGATCCCTGGAACCACTTGTGCCCCAGGGCGTCAAGGGCTCTGGCCTCTCTGCCCAGGGGGACAGAAGAGTAATTCTTCTGGCTCTTCAGCTTTTGCATCGAGGACTCCACTACCATGGTGTTGTGCAGAAGTTGGGATTTCTGGAAGCCCAGGGGTTTCCTACATCCGCAGGAGAAGCCACTCGAGGATGAGTTGCATCGACAGAGTCTTCTTTGGCGGGGACTCATACTGGAGGATCTCCAGTTCTTCGGCACGCTGATCCTCCTCTGATTCAGTTGGGACTGAGAGGACCTGGGCCATGTCTCACACGAAATTATGGAAGGCCACTTCCTCGGGTGGGGAATGGCACCAGGGCTCCGGGAGAGACAGCTCTGAGGGGATGTCTCGGTACTGAGAGGTCTCGGGTGAGACCTCAACATCGGTCTCCCAGTCGCAGCTGCAGGGTGTCAAGGAGTCCGAGGCATGGGCTTTCCGTGCCTTGAGACCTGCCCCAAGGAACCGAGATCCCCCGGTGGGTCTCAGGTCAGACTCCCGGAAACTAGCCAGGGAGGACTAGATTCTTGAGGATTGGGACCGAGACCTCGATCGGTGCCGAGGACTCACCGAGGTCGAAGGCGCATGGGGCCTGGCTTGATTCCCGGGGACACTGTCACAGTCGGGGGCCCAGTCGTCAGGGCAGATGATGCGAACAAACCTGACATCATCGCCGCTCACATGACAACCAGAACCGGAAGCTTTTGGATATGAGATTAAATTTAATTAAATTAATTAAAAATCCTGACTCGTGCATTCTGTTTTCACAGGATTTCTGTATGGTAAACATCGTTTTTCATTACTAAATTATGTAAGGTCTGAGAGCAGCTGCATGCAGCCAATCTGGCTAGTTCTCAGATTTATAGAGTTATTTTCACCAGTTAAGTGACATTCAGCATTAAATTCTAAACCCTTCCATGTTTGATCAGTTTGGCAGGGGTTTATAACCTAGACATTTATTGCACATACTAAGATTTGTATGTATTTAGCTCACACCTTTCCAGTAGATCAAGGTGAGTTGCCATCAAGTACAGTCAAACCTCGGTTTTCATTTGCCCCGGTTTTCATACGCTTCGGTTTTCAACGTCTTTTCTGACTGAGATTTTGTCCCGGTTTTCATGCATTGCTTCGGTTTTCAACGTCTTTTGACTGAGATTTTGTCCCGGTAGCAGGGAAGAAAAGCTGTCAACGTAAGCAGGAGATGTTGCATGAATGTGGGAGGCAGTTCTTTCTCTTGCAGGGTACGTCTGAAGCTATATCATTAAGATTTTCTGCCATTCTGAAGCATTGAGCAGATAATGTAAAGGTATTTTAATGGACTGAATTCAATGTGATTCCGAAGAGAGCTGGGCACAGCAGCTTGTCAGGGGTGGCTAAGGCCAGATGTTAACATACTGTACTGTACAGTACTGTACTTAGCTTGCTTTCAGTGATGTTAAATGTTCATTTATCCATTTCATTAGTCATTTATATTTATTTCTCATTGTTTTCTGTATGTAAAAATATAGTTATTCTCTATAAAATGTATTTTTTGTGAATATTTTTGGGTGTCTGGAACGGATTAATTGGATTTACATTATTTCTTATGGGAAATATTGCTTCAGTTTTCATACGTTTCGGTTTTAGTCAGACTTTTTCGAACGGATTAATCATGAAAACCGAGGTTTGACTGTACTATAATTTCCCTGTCCCCAAAGGGCATACAATCTAAGTGTGTACCTGAGGCAATGGAGGGTTCAGTGACTTGCCCAAGGCCATAAGGAGTGTCAGTGGGATTTGAACCCTGGATAATCATGTAACTCTATATTTTCATGGACTAGAAATGTGGGTATATAAATGCAAGATTAGATTGGGGGGAGGGGGAGAATAAATGAGCCAGTCTTTGTCTAACTCACTGTATGCAAGTACATATAATCTTTTATTAGGGAATGCAATAGGGAAATCAGAACTACATCTCCCCACATTCACTGGGGTGAAACCTGAAATGACCCTCTGGACATGCAGCTATAATGGTCACTTTGCTAGTAGGCATCTCAAACTCTGGTTTTCAAAGTTTATCCACAATGAATATTCATAAGATACAAGGGTTATTTTTAAAGTAAGGTCCGATTGGCTGTAGCTTTGTAAATTTTTTCCCCCTGTAGAAACAAGCATGCGTGCCGGCTCCCGGCATGCCTTGTGCAAAAGCAGATGCCATTTGCAGTCGTAGCGTCACTTTGTATGGTTTATACTGAGACGTTAAAATCTTTAAGACAATTGAGCGGCCCTCTGACTGTGAAATGCGGTCTGTGATTCTGTTTTTGAAAGCAAGGACCGTGTCATCAGCGGACATTCATCGCCAGATATGTGAGGACTATGGCCCCAATGCAATGAGTGACAGCAAAGTGCATAAATGGGTGAGATTGTTCAAGGACGGGCGGGACAATGTCCATGATGAACAGCGATAGGGTTGACCTTCATTAATCACAGAAGATTTGGTGTGCACAGTTGACGCAAAAATTCATGAAGAATGGCAATTCACGATTTCCACTTTGTCACTGAAATTTCCACAAGTTTCAAGGTCAGTGCTATACAAAATCATTTCTGAAAAATTGCAGTTCAGAAAACTGTGCTCGCGATGGGTTCCCAGGCTGCTTTCTGAGGAACACAGTTGCCATAATCTTGCGTGTTGAGATTGTCTGTTTGGCTTTCACTTTGACTGGAGATGACGTGTGTCTCCATTCCATCGACTGCCGCTTTGATTCTGGAGTCATGTGAGGAACCCATGTCTCGTCCCCTGTGACAATGTGGTCCAAAAGTTCATCTCCTTCCTCATTGTATCGGATCAAAAATGTCAAAGCACTAGCCATTCTCCTTTTTTGGTGTTCCTCGGAAAGCAGCCTGGGAACCCATCGTGAGCACAGTTTGTCCCGCCCATCCTTGAACAATCTCACCCATTTACGTACTTTGCTGTCACTCATCGCATTAGGGCCGTACACCTCACATATCTGGTGATGAATGTCCGCTGATGACATGGTCCTTGCTGTCAAAAACCGAATCACAGACCATATTTCACAGTTGGAGGGCTACTCAATTGTCTTAAACATTTTAACGTCTCAGTATAAACTGTACAAAGTGACGCTACGACTGCAAATGGCATCTGCTTTTGCACAAGGCATGCTGGGAGCCAGCACACATGCTTGTTTCTACAGGGGGGAAAAATTTACAAAGCTACAGCCAATCGGACCTTACTTTAAAAATAACCCTCATATATGGCCTAAGAACCAAAGTAATTTGCAATTTTCCTTACCCTGATATTTATACATGGTTTAGGGGTTTTCAAGGACTGGTCAGGGCAGCCCTTGCTATGCAAATGTATGCAGGCTTTGACTTTGAGAGTGGTAATTTAAAAAGATGCTAATCACTGCTCTTTCCATGAGGTGACTTGCATTAATTGCTGGGTTTAGTGAGGAATAGCATAACGTCTCTCGGCACAGAATGTATAGATTATGGTAATTGCTGGCCTCCTCACCCTGTAAACATCCTAGCCTTGGGATTCCATGTGGCCAGCGGGAGACATCATCTTACTATTTTGAAGAAAATCCAGGCTGTTTATTTGGAGACTGAAATTTAGTTGCTGGAAAGCAGGATTGACAACAGAAGGAATCATAATAGGCTCACATACCTCAACCTCCTTTGCAAAGACAGACACCCTCATAGAGATAGCCACCTCTTATCCACCAACCCAATGAGATCATCTAATGGCACAGACTTTAATTACATCTCTTAGAACTATGATATATTATTTGTATCATTAAAAAATACACCTTCCTGCCGCTCTTGCCCCCTCCAATAGAAAGTTGTGTTGGAGTGGGACAGGAGTGGCAGGCCGTAAGCACGCTAGTGTGGACACTTTAAAGCCCAGTGCAGCAGAGTCATTGCAATGCAACCCCCCTTCCAAGGTGAGAAGATGGATGCTGGGAGGAGGGGGTAGCATGGTGGGCTGGGCGTCACTGTAATCTTCAGGGGGTGGGGGGGGCATGGATTGTCTGCCTACGGCAGCAGAAACCCTTGGGGTTGGCCCTGTCCCTGACTCTTCCTCTGTCTATAACTAGTGCATGACCTGAGTCCAGTCACTTTATCTTCTTGCAAGGCCAGCCCTATCAATTAGTGACAATTTTTGCACATAGCCTTGCTTTTCAATCCTAATTTATGCAAATTAAGCCAACATCCCTCCACATCCTCCTCAGGTTGCCCCATTCGTCTTGTACCTTCCTCTCCCTGCACCCATTCATCTAGTTGTAGTGAGGAGGTAGTAACATTAATATGCTACTTCTTGCTTTTCCCCACTGGAAGCTTCTATACAGATGAGGTACCAGAAAGATGCTGCCTAGCCATTTAATCCAGAGGTCGCTCCATGCGTTTATGACCCACTAAACTGTAAGAGCATACTGGGATCCTGTTCAGATGAAATATGCTTTAAAAACCAAAATTACTGTTTGCAATGTAGTGAAATTGCCACTTACTGTAATTTCCCTGCAAATGAGTAGTTCATCTTATTGCTAGGAATCTCATGAGTCACATGTAAATCTAGCACTAAGAGCAACAATGGCAAAGTGCGGGCAGGCTGAGACACTCCAAGCTTAGCCTTATGGTTTCTGTTCATGATGTCAGTGTTGGCAGCTGCCAAATGGTTGAAAAATAATGACCTCATAGAATACTAAAATTAGGGCATGGGACACTGCAATTGCTCACCTGGGAAGAACAGTCAGTGCAGAAGAATTATGTTCATCCTTCATAGCTCACTGAGCCAAAGATGGGAGTATACCTCTTGAAAGCTAATCCCTGCTATTCAGAAGAACTGCGTTCAGTACACAGGCCCAACTTCTGTTCTCTATGGAGTGGTGTGACCTGTGGTCCCTAGTCAAGGACTATCATTGTAATGGCTCAAATGGGTGGGATGAAATACACTGGAGGGTTGTGAACGAAGGCTCCTGGTGCAGTAGCCCATTGGAGACTGGTTATAATCTGAGCTGATAACACAACCTTTTCATGAATAAATGTGTTTCAAACATTAGTTAATGCAAAACTACAAAAGTTATAGATAGAGGGAGGAGAGCTCAAGAGTTTAGTGCATATACCAATTAGAGCGGCTCACTGCACACTAGCATCATTGACCAGTCCACCATTTTATTCAAAATTGTTCCTTCTTACCTTTTAGTTTTGCCATTGAAGAATAAATATATATGAATTTTATTTTGCTGAGAAATCAATTTGTACTTACCTTCTAACTGAAGAAAAAGGTCATCCTGCTGGTTGTCATGTACTCACTGCAGACTGCAACGCCTTCTCATGCTGCTTGCTCCCTGACATCTTCAAGCTGGACACTGCGCATGAAGATGTAAGACAGCAAGCAGCATGAGAAAGTGTTGCTCCCTGATGAAGCCTTATTGTCAGCGGCCAAGTTGAAGTACTTTGAAATATTTTTAAACTCATTTTACTGAAAGAGTGGAGAGTGGAGAAGCGTACGAGAGAAGATCAATGAGGACAGTTACTGGACGCTGTTCTTCAAGTGGAAAAATTTAAATCACATTTGGAACTTTTGTTGGACTTTAAGGAAATATATTACAATGAGATGGTCCGCAATGAGTACATGATAACCACAGGGATCAACTTTTTCTTCAGTTACAAGATAAATATGAATTGATCACTGAACAGTATAAAATTAATGTATATTTATAATTAATTGAAAAACTAAAAAGTAAAACACAACAATTTTGGATAAAGTGGTGGGTTGAGCAATGATGATAGTGTGTGGTGAACCGCTCCAATTGGTTCATGTGCTAAACTCTTGAGCTCTCCTCCTTCTATCTATAAAATCTGTAGTCTTGCATTAATTAATGTTTGAGCACATTTATTCATGAAAAGATAAAAAGGGTAAAGAAGTTAAAAAGAACATATTTTTGGAGATAATATATATGTTGGGGTGATTTCTAACAGATCACAATGAAATGATAGAGGCGATTTTCGGTGACGATGGTTAGCACTTCTATAGTGGCTGGCTGTTGCTGCTGAACTTTAAATCTGGATATCTGATGCCATGGCCATATCCAGTGACCCAAGGTAATAAAGGCTCGCACCGTTTAATGGCTCACCCTACGACTCAAAAAGCCTTTGTTGATTCACACTGGCAATCGGTCTCAGAAAAACCAGCGGCACTTAAACCCAGAGCTAATAGCTCATAAATTGTGCCAGTTTCACATCAATGACCTATACCGACAGTATAGTGCTGGAGCAAAGCATAGGCAGAGCATAGGCAGGCTCAGGAATTATCCTGATAGTGGCAATCTTCAGTCCACTATCTGGATAACTTAGGACTGCAAAAAGAATGTTCTAAGTTATCCAGACTGTTATCTATTAGTGGGCTGAATATCACCACCATCTGAATAATTGTCGGCAGTATATATATAGTCAATGCCAGCTTCTCTACAGATTTACAAGATGGCTGGCATTTTAAAACAAGCTGAAAAGTGTACATAAGCAGTGTGACACAATGGTGTGTTTCCCCTATTTCCAGAATCAGGCATGTGGAGGGTTCAGATGTGTGTCTCGTAGGAAATGTCATGGGGGGTGCACATGCCTGTATATGTGTATGTCGGGAAATATCAGGGGCTAGGTGGGTGCATATGTGAGTGTATCATAGGGAGTGTCAGGTGCTGTCTGTATGATTTGGAATGCTGGGTGGTGTGTGCATATGTGTGTGTCTCACTGGGAGTGTTAGGGGCTGTCTGTATGATTTGGAATGCTGGGTGGTGTGTGCATATGTGTGTCTCAAAGGGAGTGTTAGGGGCTGTCTGTATGATTTGGAATGCTGGGTGGTGTGTGCATATGTGTGTGTCTCACTGGGAGTGTTAGGGGCTGTCTGTATGATTTGGAATGCTGGGTGGTGTGTGCATATGTGTGTGTCTCACTGGGAGTGTTAGGGGCTGTCTGTATGATTTGGAATGCTGGGTGGTGTGTGCATATGTGTGTGTCTCACTGGGAGTGTTAGGGGCTGTCTGTATGATTTGGAATGCTGGGTGGTGTGTGCATATGTGAGTGTATCATAGGGAGTGTCAGGTGCTGTCTGTATGATTTGGAATGCTGGGTGGTGTGTGCATATGTGTGTGTCTCACTGGGAGTGTCAGGTGCTGTCTGTATGATTTGGAATGCTGGGTGGTGTGTGCATATGTGTGTGTCTCACTGGGAGTGTTAGGGGCTGTGCGCACGTGTGTGTCATGGGAAGTTTCAGGATCTTCATGCATGCATGTGTATATGTGTGTGTGTCATGGGGAGTGCTGGGGGCAGTGTGCATGATCTCTTTCTCTCACCCAGGCTTCCTCCAGTTTCTTTTTCTCTCGCTCTCATAACTCCCCTCCCACAACCAGCCTTCCCCAGGATCTTTATTTCTCTCCCTCATAAAGTCCTCCTCCACAGGCTTCACTCAGTCTCTCTCTCTCTCTCTCATAACCCCCCCACACACACTTTATCCAGTCCCTCTTCCACTTACCCGTTCTTGTCCCTAGCTGCAGCTCCTCAAAAATGCAGCGGTTCACACTTTCCCCACTGTGCAGCTGCGCAGTAAGGAAATTCAAGCTAATCTCCCAGTTTCAAGTCTCGTGAGACTTCAAACCGCAAGATCTCTCCAAACTTCCTGCATCGCATGTCTCCATCATTCAGACAGCTGACTGCACTACAGGAAGTGGGAACCATGGCGTTTTGACTAGGCTCGCATACGCATGTTTGCACATGTCTACATATGCGCAAACATGCGTACAATTTCCCTGTTGCTTAAACCCTTGACAATGGGCGCTACACCTAAGCGAAATGGGCCTAAAAACGCTGACTGGGGCTGTTGAATATTGACCTGAGAATGCTAATCAGAAACATTAGATAAGTCCAAATAAGGCCTCCCCTGCAGTCTGCTTACCAGTCTATATATTTAGATATGTAAGTGTACTTACATGGCAGTTAGATTTCTTTATTTGAGCATTCTTTTTCATGAGATTTTTTGAAAAGAAAAATAATCTCTTGCCATCTTGTGTTGTGTGGTGTAGCACCATGGCTTGCTTCGGGGACTCTCCTGGGAGAGAGCCCCGACTCGGTTGTGAATAACGTCTGAAACGCAACAGTCCTGCCCACTGCATTTGTTAAATTCCAGATTCGAATGTGGGGAAGGAGCATAAGGTGATCAACGTCATCATTCCCGAGAGCCGCATGCATTTCATCCAGCAGCTGGGATACATCCTGGCCACTCTTCTTCTCTTCCTCATCCTACTGGCAGCTGTAGTGCTCATCACACGTAGGCACCGCAAGAGAGGTGAGTATGGCCAGAGCAGTTGGCACATGAGCCTGATTATTTTAACAGGAGGTTTAACCATTTTGCTCTGCCCATGGCTGTAATATTTTTATGTCGCCAGTGGAGTAGAGTGGCAGGGGGTTAACTCCCCCATGCCACCCACCTCTGTCTCCTATTTGCACAGACACTGTGTCAGCCAAACGACAGGAAAAGCCCATTCTTCAGCTTATAGCTTACACCCTGCACTGGGATCCCAGTCAAAAAGAAGCAATGAGTAATAAAGAGAACCCAGAGGATACTCACAGATTTTGGTATTGTGTGGAATATAAATATTAGCAGATTCCCGATTTACTTAGATTCTTAACCGTGAGGACATCTATCATTGCTCTGCAGAATACAAGAAATGTCAGAATGATATCATGTTGTCTAATGAGCAATATGTATTTTGGACTCTGCCTAGAAATTGTACGATAAATGGAATATAAATCTGTTAGGTAAATGCATGAAAACTTAAAAGCAGGGATCTTAAAAGCATATATGCCTTTATTTCACTATTCACCGCAACCTTTAACACAATAAGAGAAAAACCAGACCCAGTAAATCTGTTATCTTATTAGCAACCTGTATGCAGTCTGCTTTCCCCAAAGTACACAGAAGCAGCCTCAGGCTAACTCCAGCACTATGCTGCTGCTTCCCCAGCCCTCCAGTTCTCATGTTGTTCCATTCTAACCCCGGCCTTCTTCTCTCCCTCACCTCTTTGTAAGTGCAGGATTTGCACTCAGATGTGAGAAGAATTGTTTGTCATTCTAGAACATTTATTTGGTCTAACTGTAACTCTCTTTTCCTTCTGCACAGGCTTTGGGTATGACATCAGGAAATCTGAGGAGTGAGTATCTTACCCATATCTTTCTTGGTTAACTGAAAGGGCATTCTGAGGTTGCATATGCATATAAATAAATATATATATATATATACAGGGTGGCCTAAAAAAGTGAGAACATCTCATAAATTAAAAGCTTAAATAGTTTACTTATTTACCTTTTTTAGCTATATAACGTCTTTATTTCGACAATTTCCGGTCACCATCTTTGATTTTTTAATTTGTCAATCGTTTACATCTGTCTTTTTGAATTTGTAAATAACTTATATGCTACGAGATGTTCTCACTTTTTTTGGGCCACCCTGTATATATATATATATATTAGGGTGCAAAAATGTACTGATGAAATTGTATTTGCTTGCATTTGTTGATAGCTTTCCCATATGTCTCCCTCTATAAATTCATAAAAAGTGTATTGCTCCATGGAGTGACCGCACCTTGAATATTGGGTGCAATTCTGGTTGCTATATCTTAAAAAGGGTATAGCAGAATTAGAAAAGGCACAGAGAATAGCTGCCAAAATGGTAAAAGGGGATGGAAGAACATCCCTACGAGGAAAGGGCTCTTCAACTTGGAAAAACAATGGCTGAGGGGAGATATGATAGAGGTCTATAAAATAATGAATGGAGTGGAACAGGTAAACACAGATTGGTTGTTTACTCCTTCAAAAAGTAGAAGGACTACGGTAGGGGGACATGCGATTAAGCTACAATGTACCACATTTAAGACTAACTGGAGGACATTTTTTTCACTCATAATGTGCAATCAAACTCTGAAATTTGTTACCAGAGTAAGTAGTAAAAACTGTTAGTGTAGCTGCATTTAAGAGAGATTTGGACGAGTTTGTGGAGGAAAAATCCATAAACCATTATTAAAGAGGACTGGGGAAATCCACTGCTTACCCATGGGACAAACATGAAATCTATGTACCTTCTGACAACCTGACAGGTACTTGTGATTTGCATTGACCACTGTTGGAAACAGGATGCTGGGCTTGATGGACCCTTGGTCTGACACAGTATGGCATATCTTATGTTCTTATGCCTTAGTGCATAGAGTTGCCAAGTTATCCAGTTCCAGAATGGAGATACTTTGGCCAGTTCTGGTTTTGAATTTGCATTCTAAAGCAGTGTGGTAGTTGTAGTCCCTGATTCTGTCCACTGAACTAAGTGCTGCAGGTCCCATAATGCATGAAGATGGAGTTGTCAGCAATTGAAGATTGGCCTATAACTACCTCCTGAAACTGTGTAACATGGCAGCTTTCTAAGAAGGGGATTTGCTGTGCCTTGTAGTTACCATTTAACCCAGGTCAGCCTGGATAACTAAGGTGACATTTTACTTACCAGATAATGTCCTTTCCTTGAGTCCTACTAGACCAGTCCAGACAAGTGGGTTGTGTTTCCCTACCAGCAGATTGGTGGAGACAAAGAACAAATGAAAAGCCCAGGTTTCAATGACATCGCTCCCATGTCTCTATGCGCCTCAGTCACCAGAGATCTCTTCAGGCATCCAAGCCTTCCTCCCAGAACAGATGGATCACATCAGCCTCTGCACAATCTTCTGAAGGCAAGAGTACTTCTTCATCCATATCAGAGCCCAATACTGAGACATCTGAATCCAAGACACCATCCAAATCTCTTACAGATCCCAGCTGATCCCCATCTCCAGGGGAGCGCATCTTGCTAGGGGCACTTAACCAAAGGCAGACGCACAGGGCTTCCACTTCAGCTTGCCCCTCATGAGATTGCGTCCAGGGACACCCAGAGGCCACAGGGTCTAAATTTCCATGGTAGAAGCACCAGGTCTGCTGTAAAAAGGAAGAGAATTCCAGGGAGGACAATCCAGAGTCCAGAAGCTCTTGTCTCAGAAATGACAACCCATACCAGGAGGCATAGGCACTGCAAACCTCCTAGAGGACAAGGAGCAGCTCACAGCATGGTCGTTGGAGCCTCTGGCTGGCTGGATATCCTTATCCATAGCTCTATCCGTCACCTTCTGCCCTGAGGCAGGCAAGGCCGCATTAACTGCTTCCCCCAGCTGAGGGGGAAGTCAGGCCCTCCAGGGACGACTCAGAAGCTGCCATGCAAGAAGTCCAGATTCTGAAGATGAGGTATCTTGCTTGCCACAAGCCAAACTCTGTTTACTTGAAGAAGATATAGAGAGTTAAGTCAAGTATCACAACAGTGTGTGCTACGGCTGCAGTGGCCTGAAGGGCACGCATTAACTTGCTTTTACTGCAATGTGTGTTGCAGGTGCTAGGGTAAGAACATGCATTGGAGCTGCTTGGGTGGAATGCGCAATAGGACCATGTGACCACCAAGCGCACAATAGATAAAAATGCTAACACGTAAAGAAAACAGTGGGAAACCCTCACACTGCTCCAATGGTTCACCTTGAATTGCATCCCAGGTAGACAGAATTGGGAGCCCTCAACAAGGACAAAGATGAGGTCAAGCTATGGTACTCACCCCCTGAGAGCCTCAGGCAGAGGATCCATGCTGGGCTCAGCTCTACTCCCCTGAAACTGTTTCACTGGCTTTGCAGTACTGTGTTTAAGATGGCTGGTAGGCAGATCCCTCTGAGAGCCTTCTGCAATCTTCGAGAGAGAGCAGGAGGGAGAGAGGAAGAGGGAGGGGGTGTTGAGATTGTGTGAGGCTGCTGCACTCTTCCAGATCCTTCCAATTTCTGGCTGCTCAACAGGCTCTTATCATGATAAGCGTATGGAGCTGAACCAATTTTCCCTTCTCCTATGGCTACCGAAAAGACCAGAGTCTAGTGTAGCCTCCCACTTCACGCTCAAGTGAGAGAGTCACCCTCAAGGTGGTTGTTCACAAGCATTTAATCAATCTTTTCCTCTCAATCTTCAGATTTTCTTCAGAGAGGAGAAAATCCATCCACCATCTGCTGGAGACAAAGAAATACTGAAGAGACCTCTGGTGGCTGAGGTGGATAGAGGCATGGGAGTGATGTCATTGAAACTTGGGCTTTTCATTGGTTCTTGGTCTCCACCAATCTGTTGGAAGGGGAACAGAATCCGTTTGTCTGGACTAGTCTAGCAAGATGATATGGACATTCAGTTTTGGTTTTCTTAAATATTTCCCCCAGTGTTTTCTGGGCCACCTCCTGTTTTCTTGGGAGGAACATGATGAGAGGGGAGTTTATGAAAACTAGTAACACTGGGACTGCTGCTGTTCTTTTACCTACATGATGGCAGATAAAGAACATACAGTCTATACAGTCTGCCCATTCATGAGGAACTATTTACAATCCCTTGCTGTCCCTCAGAGATCCTATGTATTTGTCACATGCTTTATTGAATTCAGATACATTTCTTGACAGCACCACCTCCACTGGGAGGCTGTTCCACGCATCCACCACCCTTTCTATAAAAACCTCTCTCTCTGATTACTTTGGTGTCTTTCCCTTTTCAAATTCTTCCTATGACCACTCGTTCCAGAGCTTCCTTCCAACTGAAAGAGGGCTACCCTCGTGCATTTATCCAATGAGATACTTAAATGTTTCCATCATATCACTCCTCTCCTGCCTTTCTTCCAAAGTATACATATTGAGATCTTTAAGTCTATCCTTATATGCCTTATGACAGAGACCACTGAACATTTTAGTAGCTGCTCTCTGGACCAACTCCATCCTGTTTATATCCTTTTGAAGGTGCAGTCTTCAGAATTGTACACTGTACTCCAAATGGGGTCTCACTAGAGACTTATACAACGGCACTATCACCTCCCTTCTCCTTCTGGCTATTCCTCTTCCTATGCACCCAAGCATCCTTCTGGCTTTTGCTGTCACTTTTTCTACGTGTTCAGCCACTTTAAGATTATCTGATGTGATCACCCAGATCCTACTCTTCTTTTCTGCAATAAAATACTTCACTCCCTATAGTGTACAGCTCTCTTGGGTTTTTGCAGGTGAAATGTATGACCTTGAATTTTTTAGCTGCCAAATTCTCAATTACTTTTCAAGCTTTGCTAGATCCCTCCTCGTGTTATTAACATCTTCCACTGGGTCTGCCCTGTTGCAGATTTTGGTATCATCCACAAAGAGGCATACCTTTTAGCAGTTAAAACTTGTGCATGCTATTTTTAATCCTGTGATTCTGATTTTTCAGAAAAGAGATGAATCTGGACTATGCAGTAGAGACCACGGATCAGAATCTCTGTAAAAGTGAAAACATCCGTCTAGGTGAGTGCTGAAAGTAGGTGTGCATGCTGAAGGCATACGCATCTGAGGGAAAGGCCACGTTAGCCCATCCAAAAAACAGTAAGAGAGCTAACAAACTGGGTAGAGATGCGCGTTACTGGTTTAAGGAATGTTTAGAGACACATCTTTTAGGGCAATTGAAGTCCAGCACATAGTAGTGTCAGATTTTGCCACTTAGACAGCCCTGAGCCTCAGTCCTAATCTTAGCTCTGCCTTTGACACTCTGTGTAATTTTGGATAGGTCCCTTTCACTCCCAGCTGTGATTACTATTCATCCTAGATATCTCTACAAGTATATCTTTAGTGTGCAAACTTTCTAATAGGCATTTGGGATTCTGTTAGGATAAAAAGCTCTTTATGTCTCAAGTGGGATTTGGAGCCAGACAGTGAATGCTAAAGAGAAGTCCGAGATGCTCCTGGCAGATTCATTTTCTCCACTTGTTAGCGGAAGACAAGGTTGTTAAAAAGTAGATCTCCCTGAGCTGTGGATATCTATCCTCCTTTCACTGGTGTAGCTTAAGCCAGCTGCTGCTTTATTTAAATGTTGGGTACAAGGGAAAGGCCTCAAAGTGACCTTCATTAGGCTGAAGGGATCAGTCCATTTTAGAGACCAGCAGTCAGAAATGCAAGGTTACCTGTCAGAGGAAAGAGATGTGGCATTCTGTGGGGGCATACAGGGCATCCTCACCTTCCCCTTGCAATCTATTTTATCATAAGAAAATCTGCATGTGCAATAAACACAATATCCATTAAGACAATACATGTGTTCATGGGCAGAAGGATCCACGGTACCGTTCAACTGAGAAACTGACACAAAGCCTGTTTTGACATTACTTTTTTTATTGCTTTGCGTTATATATGTGCCTGTGATACTTCTGAGTCACAAAAGACACTTTCATTGTTTAAAAACTTCAAGACTTCCAGCCAACAGCAACTTATTGTTTCTAGTTGGTACTTAAACTAGAAACAGTGACCAATGAGAAAGCCAGTAACTGTTGAGCGGAGTAAAGAAGATAGCTTGGTCTTCTTCCTTGTTTGATGCTCAAGTCATGAGCACCACAGGCATTTGGTAATATTAGCTACATTCCTGGCAGAACTGGAGTGACATAAAACAATGAACAAATAATACATTCTTCAAGAAACTGATATAAATATCTTTCCCTTGCACAGATTACAAAAATAACATTCTGAAGGAGCGGGCTGGGTTGGACAAGCTCCTGCCTGCAAAGAACATCGACTTAGACAAAGGTAGTGTCTTGTAAACCCGCCACTTTCCCTTACCACTAAGTACTGGTTACATATTGCTTCTCCTTGTTTGGAACCTGCTCTCATACTGCAGATGAAGAGAAAGTCTGAAAGAAACCATTCTTTGCATTCTTGAGCTCTCATCTCAAAACCACTGGCTACAAGTGGTCATTAGGAATGACAGGGTTCAGGCAGGAGAGAAGCAGAATCTAGTTTCCTTAGCTGGGATGGGAATGTCCTTTTCTAGGCCTGCCCCAGAGCTCACAAGATTCACCCTCGACTCCCATGTGACAAACTTATGGTTGGTCCCTGGATCAAACTCCTATTTCTCCATTAGTCTGGGAAAATAAAACAAAAGATATTATAATGCCTCTATATCGTTCCATGGTAAGACCGCACCTTGAATATTGTGTGCAATTCTGGTCGCCGTATCTTAGAAAGGATATAGCGTTATTAGAAAAGGTTCAGAGAAGAGCCACCAAAATGGTAAAGGGGATGGAAGGATACTCCTATGAAGAAAGGCTAAAAAGGTTAGGGCTCTTTAACCTGGAAAAAGAGACGGCTGAGGGGAGATATGATAGAAGTCTATAAATTAATGAACGGAGTGGAACGGGTAAATGTAAATCGATTGTTTAAGTTATCAGAATATAGAAAGAGTAGGGGACATGCAATGAAGCTACAGGGTAAACTATTTAAGACTAATAAAAGAAAATATTTTTTCACTCAACGTGTAATCAAATCTGGAATTTGTTACCGGAGGATGTAGTAAAGGCTGTTAGTGTAGCTGGGTTTAAAAAAGGTTTGGACAAGTTCCTGGAGGAAAGGTCCATAAACCATTATTAAGAAGGGACCCAGGATATCAATGCTTGACCCAGTACAAGCATTGTGGAACCTGTGTCTTTTGGGGAAACTGTTAGGTACGTATGACCTAGATTGGCCACTGTTGGAAACAGGATATTGGGCTTGATGGAGCTTGGTCTGACCCAGTATGGCATATCTTATGTTCTTATGAGTAGAAGGGTTGCAGCAAAATGCAGAGGCTGAAAAAGCCGGTAGGGATTTAGCTAAATAGAAACAATGAAGGGGGCCAAAAATGCCTGAAGAGATTCCAACAAAATGCAGACCAGCAACAGAATCAGGAGAAATAAATAAGGGAGATACGCTGTCCCCACTAACACTTTCCTTTTTTGTCCCCAGAGTTCAGGAAGGAATATTGCAAATGAAGACTTGGAAGCTGCTGGCTGGTCCAGAGCTGACATGCAGATGCAGTGAAGAGACGTGCTCTCCTTAAGAGCCATTTTCATGTTACATACATGTAGAAAGAAAATGATTTTTCGCAGCTGCTTTTCACACTTGTACCTTTCTGTCTGATTTTCCCTTTCTTTGCGCTGGATAAGGGGTTGCACTGTTCATAATACCTAAAATGTCCCCTCTGATGATGAAAGTCGTCCTGTAAAAAGGAGCTTGGAGTGTGCTCCATTTAGCTAATCTTGGTGATCTTTGACTCATATCAGCTCAGTTTGCTCCTTAAAATCTTTGTTCACAGACTCAGGTGCAGCTCACAGAGCTCAGGATGTATTTTCCTGTACTAATTGACATCAAGTATGTAACTCAAAAGAGCACATTCTACACTTTGAATGATATTTTCTTTGTGCAGGAAATGTGTAAAAATAATATACACAATCCAAAATGTTACAGAACAATCACATAAATGACAAAGAAGCTCTCCTTTTTAACACTGTGATTTTTACCATCAAAAGGGTACTTTTTAGCATCAGCTCATGCTGAGCTGAGCCTGCTTCAACAGCCTAAATTAACATTCAGACATTTCCCTTCATAGAGCTGCTGCTCAATATGATTTTGTATCACAAATAGGAACTGACCAAAGGTACTTGATTTTGCAGTGGGAACCTCTGGACAAGGACCGCCTGGAGCGAGAACTCAGTGCTGTTTGTAGAATAATTTTCATGCTTTACAAAAAGATATCTATAACATTGTTTTATGAGAAGGGGTGGGAGTGTATTTTCATATTTTTTTTTCTTTAGAGTGAGCATACTGTACTTTCAGCCTAGGCCATGGTCTGACTGGGGAGGCAGATAACAGCTGTTTGCATTCTTGATATTTTCTTTTTTTATGCAGAACTTTCTAAGATATAGCCCAGTGTCCTTCATAAAGAGAGCGCAAATAAGGGCAGACACAAAAACAAAGAGCGATGTCTACACAATACATACATTAAATGATGCAGAGATGTTTATGGGAATCATTTAATGTTAACAGAGCAATTTTCAAAACCATTTCCACACATAAAATACAGTTTTCTGTGCAGAAAGGGGGATTTTGAAAATTGTCCACTCTTCAGATAAACCTAGGTGTGTAGGTTCACTACACGCATAAGTTAATCCGCACACTGTGGAGGTGTTCCTGGAGGTGCTGGAGTTGGGGTGGGGGCGTAGGCTTACATACTAACTTTTGAAAATTCAAAAGTATGCATATAATTTCCACTGGGCAAAGTACTTACACAAAAAGCAGAGGCAGATTTGTGCACATACTTTTCCGAACTCAATTTTCAAAGGGAACATTTTCCATTTGAAAATTGCTGTACCGTGTACAAATAAAAAGTACCCAAAGACGTATAGGTGTCCTTTTTGAAAGATGTTCTATAGAGGTATCAAAGGCAAGGAGGTTCTTTACCCCAAAGATCTCATAGTAAAGGGGAAATGCCAGAAAGCTGCCAAATAATTCAGTGTCTGCAAGGAGACTGTACTCATTTGGTACAAGTGGGCTGATGGACAAGGCAGTCACTAGATAAAACAGAGCCCCAGGCAAGGGATTGTTTTTGCACTCCCTTCCTCTTTTGGGCTTACAGACTCACAGACTGACTCAAAAAGGAAGCTTGGCATCATGGCTTGCAAGGGGTGGCCTGCTTGCCCACTGTTGTAATAACCTTGACTAGATACCACAGTGCCTTACAATGGAATTTTAAAAACCAGGAGTGCATTTAAGAAATACAAAAGTAGAGAGGATCTGAGAGATAGGTGAGAGTGGAAGACAGAAAGAGTTTTTGAGGTAGCAATGCTGTACATTGCCATACAGGTCCCTGGTTCAATCCCTTAGTCTGGTGTTTTGTTTCCTTGGCTGACTGGGGCTGCGGAAGCAATGTTTACATGTCCCAGGGAAAGTGGGCAAAGGAATGCTATGGTCATTGCTTAAACATGACATCTTGTGGTTGGATTCAGGGTCCATGATTGTGAGGTTCTGAAAGAAGCTCTGGTGAATGGTTCCTTGCCAGGACCATCATTATGAAGACCAGACTAGGTATGTCAGGGAAGGGGGAAGTTAAATATTAAATAGGGAGAAAACATCTCAGGTAGTTGTGAAGGAAGGCTCATGGTGCTAGATCCTAGGCTTGGATCCAATTGAACTGCTAGATAAAAACAAAACAAAACAGAATGTGTCATTGAGAATACATGCCTTCATAGCAAGAGAGGGGTACTAATCCAGAGGGCAGATGGAATTCCAGGGGTAGAACATAGCAAGGAGGTGGGATAATGGGCAGCAGTTCAAGGAGGGACTTTCTTCTGTGTTCAACAGTGTCATGCAATCTTCCTCTTTCCTCCCCAAATCCACCTCCTCAACGGGGCCGGTTAACTAGCAGGAAGGCTAGGCAGTCACATAGGGTGGTGGCTTCTTAGGGGAGGGGCAGCAAAAAGCAGATAAAGTGAAAGCAAAACTAGAAGTCTCGACAGCTACACAAACTCATAGAACCATTAGCACATATTTTTACCCTCAGGTATGCCTGGATTTAGGCATAGGCAATGGCTTCCAGTACCTAAGTTTGACAGGCACCCGAGTGCAGTTGCCACCGACATGCTTTGAATGAGCCCACCACTGTCTTGAAGAGTGACTAACCCAGCAGCACAAACTCCTATGTGCAGAACTTTCATGAGTTCCGATGGTGACAAAAAAAACCCCGCAGAAGAAGGGGGCAGGATTCTGTAGGGCCCGTCAGCATGAAGGTTTGCAGACCCTGAGCTGAAATTACTTGGCAGAGGAATTCTTAACCATTAAGTAGACCAGGCCGTCACCTATGGCAGCAGCTTCTAAGGGGATGATAAAGGGCAGCTAGTCCCTCTAACACAAACAGCCATCAGCCTGTACTTTTACTCAAAGTGAGCAGTTTTCAAATATCCCATTTACCATGCTAAATATTTTTTGGAAATTGTTTCATATATAAGTGCATGATGAAGGCTAAGTTTAATATTTAAAAGCATTACCTCCAATTATGTTTTTTTACACAATTGCTCTGTGAGGGTTAGTTATAATTGCTGAGTTTAATTATCAAAATATGTGTGGGGAGAGGCTGGAAATTAACGAAGAGGAGTGTAAGGCTGAAGGTTCACCCTTGCACTGGTTCTGAAAGTTGTTGCTGTGGAGATAGCTGCCCTCTTAAAGAGAGCTGCAGAGGTAAGGGGGAACCTTCCTCTGGTAGTTTCTGGAGGATGCCTATGAGAATCTAAAATTTAAATCTGGCCTTGCCCACAGGAAAGGTGAGCAATTTTCAATAGTGAGTTTACCTGGATAAATATATTTTGGAAATTGTCCCCACTGCGGTAATTTTATAAGTGACAAGCATATGGAAGAGCATTTTACATCATCAAGTAGGCATTTATAAAATTGCTCTAGTATATACATACATAAAATTAGGTGCTCAGAAAACATACAGTCTGATATTCAGACTTGCCAGCATTCAAATGTCCCAGTGGTCAGCCGTGGCGCTTAAATACTGGCAAGATCTTCAGCGGCAGTAACTGGACCGCTGAATATCCATACTAAGTGGTGGAAACTGCTAGATCTTGGCACATACTCCGTTTGTTCTATTTTCAGCCAGGACTTAACCAGATTACAATTTATGGTCCAAGTAATCCTGTTAAGTCCCGGCTGAAAATCAGGCAAACTCTGGATAAGTGCCAAGATTTAGCTGGTTTGCTCTGACACACCCCTGTTCTGCCCATGGATCACCGCTGTACTAACCAGACAGTGCTGGAGGAGCTGTGGTGATATTCGGTGGCGCTATCCAGATATATTTAGCAGCACTATCTAGATAGTGCCACTGAATATCATGGATAGCAGCCTTATCTGGCCAGTCTTCTGTTGGCAGGCCAGCTAAGGCTGTGAATATCAACCCTTTTTTGTTTTTTAGTGCTGTCAAGTCAATGCTGACGCTTGGTGACCCAGCTACCTCTGGGTTTTCTTGGCAATGTATCACCAGAAGTAGATTGCCAGATCTTTTTTCGTCAGAGGCAATGGAACGTAAAGTGACTTGCCCAAGGTCACAAAGACTGCCAGTGGGAATCAAACCCTTGATCTTCTGGGTACTAGGCAGTTGCTCTAACCACTCCTACTTTTATGCAATACGGGGGGCATTATGTTGCAGGAATACCGGGGTTGGATTCCAACCCACGTTCAAGGTCGGGACAGTATTCAGCCCCTTTTGCTCTCCGCACATACAGGGCTGTTATGCGGGGCGCACTGGATGGGGGTTGGAGGGGGGCTGGGCAGAGCAAGAGTGGAGCAGAGGTGTGGCTTGCAACCCAGACATACAGAAGCCATTCAAGACAGGCCTTTGTACGTCCATTGGGACCAGGATAGACATCGGACTTATTCCACTCAGAGGTGGAATAAGTCCCGGGAGCGCAGCGATCAGGGCATGCAGACTCCCCCCCCCTCCCCCAAGACACAGAGTAGCTGCAGGTGAGCCGTAGCCGTCCAATCCCAGCCTGGGCCACCCCTGCCAAGGGTCAGAGGGTGGGGAAAGGAGAGCAATTCTGCTGTTGGGCATTGTCTGCTCCTCCTGGGCATCCCAGTGCCATGGTGACGGGACGCCATGGCACTGGCACACCAGCAGGAGCACAGAGCCATGGAGATGGGCAGCATGCTGTCCGTCTGACCGCTCTGAATGCAGTGCACTCTGGGCCGTCTAAGTGCTGGATTCTGCAACATATTGCTCCTGCAGTTGCAGAATCGGGTACAAATGTGCCCCGTCCATTTTCTGGATGTCCGGAAGGCCCAGATATGCAAGGCTCTGAATTAGCCTCCACAGGCATTCCCAGGGATAGGATCGGCACTTATTTGCACATTTTATGAAATACAAACGTATGAATCAATTTACCAGTATGTATATGCACAGAGTTACTCAAGTTACTCCTTCTTTGGAGCAAATATAACTGAGTGAGAGATTTCAGTTAGGCTGTTTGATAAAGGCATGACTTGCTTTCCCTGCCTAGGTGCCCTGTTATAACATTCCTTCATTACAAATATATGTGTTGTATGTATAGAGTAGGTATATATTTTTTTACAGGATTATTCTGGGAGGGATGGAGTTGGGGTGATCCTAACTGTTGAATTTAATTGTCATAATCTCCATGTATCTGAATCTGAAGATTAAATAAGACAGGTACAGGGCTGAAGCTTTGCATAGAGCTCCTACTACCCTTGAACTGGCCCTGCTTTTTGAAGCTTTGAAATAACAGGATGCAAATGATTACCTGCACCACCAGTAACTTAGGCAGGGGATGGGGTGGACTTTTATGTGTTAAATTAGTGGGAGCATGGAGTAACCTAGTGCTAAAGCAGCAGGCTAGAAGAGAAGTCAGTATTCAAACCACACTGACACTCCTTGTGGCCTTGGGCAAATCACTTCACCCCACTGCCCTAAGAACAAACTTAGATTTCCTGGGGACAGGGAAATACCTACTGTACCTGAATGCAACTCACCCTAAGCTAAATGCATAATCAATTATTAAGAGGGGATTAAAGGAACTGGCTTCATGAGCAAGGAGTGAGGATTCAGGCCTGATTTTAGGAGGAGACTTGTACTTTAAACAGGAATGGACACACCTACTTTCTCAGGTTTAGTCATTTAGTGTATGTGCATAGAGTGGAGGAGTAAGCTAGTGATTAGAGCAACAGTCTCGTACCCAAGAGATCAGGGTTTGATTTCTACTGGCACTCCTTGTGAACTTGGGCAAGTCACTTTACCCTCCATTGCCTCAGAAGAAAAGGCCTGGCACTGTCAGATCCTGAGAATGATTGATGGTATATGTGGTTACTGCCTAAGTGCCAACAGGTTATACTGGTTTTGTTGTTATGGTGGGTCTTGCTTTCTCTCTCCTTTTGGGGTTTATTTGCTGGTAGTTATTATGCATATATGCGGCACAGCCAGGTAATTAGGGAGGCCTTTACCGAGGAATGACGGGTGCTATCTGTTTGTATACAGGAGGGGAGGTTGGGAAGGAAGGGGTGGATGACGATGCGATGATTAATCTGTATTACGTTCTGTGTACTGGTGTTCTATCTGTCAACTGTTTTGACTGGCTGTACGTTGTTATTCTTTTGGTATCCACCTTTAATAAAAGATGTTGGAGGGGGGGGGGGGGGGAAGGCCCAGCAATCTACTTCTACTCATACCTTGCCAAGAAAACACGTGGGGAGGGGAGGGATGCTGGCTTGCCAGGAATCAGCATTGACTTGACAGCACTTAAAATAAAGAAAATGTACATATATGGTCTCATATGTGTTAATAGCCTCTCATAAAATAGCAACCAGCATAAAAGATCCCATATTCACATAATGGTGTGTACTTTGCCAGTAGGGGTAACCAGGGACACGGTATGGGCAGAAATAGCAAGGAGACATGTTCCTTATAAAATACCTTGATTTATTAGTGAACTTTATATGCTTTCATTTACACCTGATATAAAGCAGGTGTAAACATCTGCACTTAACTTAAGGCATGATTTCTGCTGCTTACACTACTTGTAAGGCACCTATTTGTCCTTATAAAAGTAGGCTTAACATAGGCAGCCCTTAATGAACATCATTTTAATGCCATTATAATCCAGCTCATTAGCCAAGCAGCCCAGCAACTCACAGAACACCTCTCAGTGCTCTTTTCTGTTTTATTGATATGACATTATTTCAGGGGTACTGCATTTACGACTGTAATATAATGATGGAATCTTATGGTAAAACTTAAATTTGATACATTATTAATAAAAACAAATGAAGAAAAAAAATGTGTTTTATTTTTCAAATCCTAATGTAATCACAAATACAATTATTTAACCCAGATGTGATGCCTTCACAGGCAGCCGGTGAAATGGCAGCTTTGTAATAGGTTTTATTAAAAAAGACAAATGTTTCGGACCAGGCTCAAGGAACCATAGCTCCACTAGGAGTAGATTTGAAAGAAAAAGATGCTTGGGCCAAAAGTATTAAAAATGTATAAATTACAGTCTTAATATTATTTCTGACTTTTAAAGCCACTTCTAGATTTGATGAATGTCTAGACATCCAAAAATTACATCACTAGGACTGCTGCATAACCATGCAGATCACTGATGATCGCCACAGATTCTCCTCATGAAGTCAGTCTTTGCTCTAAGAGGCAAGCCTTTTCTTACATTTTTTTCAGTGAACTGTTATAAAAAAGCTTCCCCCTCTCCACCTCCACCCCCACCCCCACCCAACCCAGGGTACAGGTTTTTCCCATGCACAGACTAAGCCAGATTGGTGCATAGTATCTAGAGTTTCAGAGTACCTGATGGTAGGAGATAGACCAATTCACAAATTCCATACAGAATATTGTGTTTATGGAGGGTGCGATGCACCAGAATGTTGAAAACCAGAATTTAAAAGCATCCAAAATAAATAACCCTCTAGGATGAGAATTTCAAAGGATCCAATTGTTGGCAGAAAGTCCTGGCTGTGTTTATTTTGGTCAGTTCCAATACATCAGTGCTCTGGAATGTGTTACAGCTTTAGATGTATGTTCCTGATTAGAGCTGCCAACTGGTTCCATATTTGCCAGATAGTGTGTTGATCCAGTCCTGGGTTTATCCCATTACATGCAAGGACCTGTAATCTTGCTTATTTTAGGGAATATAACTAGGAACTACAAGTTTCTGCATATAATGGGGTAAACCCAGGACTGGATCAACAGACTATCAGCACAATCTGGTGCCAGTTGGTAAGCCTATTCATGACATATCTGTAGAGCTCCAGCAAACCTGATGCAACTATTTTAAGGGTATAAGATTTGCCATACAAGGTCAGACCAATAGTCCATCAAGCTCAGTATCCCACTTTCCATCAGTGGCCAATCCAGGTCATACAATTGTAGTCAACATTATTGGCACCCTTGCATTTTAAGTATGTCGTATACAATATCTTGAGAAATAATTGGAAATATTCCAACTGCATATGAACATAATATAATAGTATGTTCAAAGATATATAACAAAAAAAGATGTTTGTGCAACTTAGATGTGGTAATTTCTGAGAAAAAAAAAACTAAATATGACCTGGACAGGATTAATGGCACCCTTCACTAATATTTGGTTGCACAACCCTTGGCAGTGATGACAGCCTAGAAATGCCTTTTGGAGCTCTCTTTATCTGTCTGCTGGTAGTTTCTCTCACACTTCAACTGCAATTTGTTCCAGCTCTTGAATGTTTCCAGGATTCCTTTTACCAATGGCAGATTTCAGCTCTCTCCAAAGGTTCTCAATTGGATTAAGATCAGGACTCATTTCTGGCAAGTTTAAAATAGTCCATTTATTCCTTTTTAACCATTCTTTTGTACTTTTGGATGTGTGTTTCGGGTCATTGTCCTGGTGGAGGACCCATGATCTTCGATCTAGATCTAGCTTTCTGACACTAGGTAGCACATTTCCCTCCAAAATACCTTGGTAGTCCTTTGACTTCATGATTCCTTTAATATATTCCAGTTCAACATTATGAAACCCCCACCATATTTACTGTAGGAAGGGTATTTTTTCCTTAAAAGCTTCATTTCTTTGCCTGTAAATATATCACTGGTCTGCATTGCCAAAGCGCTCAAATTTGTTTTCATCTATCCACAGAACGATTGTGGTTTCACAAGGTGGGTTTGGGCAAAGATCAAGCGTGTCTTTTTATGTCTGTCTTTGAGCAGTGTGGTCCTCCTTGACCTTCGCGAAATGAAGTCTTTTGTTTAGTCTGCGGCATATGGTGCAAGTTGAAACCACCACTCCAGATTGCTCCAGGTCAGCCTTAAGCTTTTTAGATGTTATACGTGGTGTTTATCCAACCGTTCACACTAACCTTTGAAGACTTCTTGCATTAATTTTTCTCTTCCCACCATGTCCTGGGAGGTCCTTGACAGTTCCATGAACAGAAAGCTTCTTAATAACATTGCAAACTGTAGACCTAGGAATCCCATGGTCTTTGGAGATGGCCTTGTACACCTTTGAAGTTTGATGTTTGGTGATACTGGCTTTTCTCCTGGTCTCAGGCAGCTCTCTTGGTTTCACCATTGTGAAAATGGAACAGGGAGTGAATGTGGCCATTTTAAACATTAGAGCCATCATTCATTAGTTGATTCAAGTCATGTGGATACTGACAATTGATCACAGGTGCATATAATTTTACTGCGGTTGGAATGTGGTTTTTCTGTTCAAACTGATTTGAATTGTTTATAAGGGTGCCAATAATCATGTCCTTAGAAATGACACAAACTGAAACCCATCCAGGGTACCACCACATCACATATGATCAAAATCGCTTTCTTAAAGGTTTCCGCACTTCTGCAATTTCTCTTTTCACCTTTAGTAAGACCTGTATATTCACTGACCATGACCGTCGCATTTCGAACAGTTTTAACTTATTCTGCTTCAGGGTCTAACAGTTTTCTGCAGACTGCTTTTGGATCTTGAGCCCCCTATTCTGTTCACTTCCTATGTGTTTTCTTACCATTCCCCTAGATATATCCTAGTCTCCACTTGTTGTATTATCTGTCTATCTGCCTTGACTAGAGTGTAAGGTCTTATAAGTAGGGACTGTCTCTTACTTGTCTCTGTACAGCACGGCATATGCCTTGTAGTGCTATACAAATGATAAATAGTAGTAGTTAACCAGTTTCCAATCCACAACAGGGCACTGACTCCTATCCCATGACTTAAATTTCCTCAAGAATCTCTTATGAGGGAACTTGTCAAAGGCATTCTGAAAATTCAGATACACAATATTCATCAGCTCACCTTTATCTACCTGGTTATTCATAGCTTCAAAAAGAAATGTAGCAGATTGTTGAGAAAAGACTCTTTGCTAAATCCATGTTAGATTTGTCCCATTAAAACATGACTATGCTTATGTTCAGTAATTTTATAGTAACATAGTAAATGACGGCAGATAAAGACCAGTATGGTCCATCTAGTCTGCCCAGTAAGAAGGCCGGAGTAAGATGGCAGGAGTAGGTGCCACTCTGTGCAGGCCACCCCTCTCCATGTCTTTGTTTAGGGGTGAACCACCACTCCATGCAGGACACCCCTATTTGTTCAGAAGTTAGATGGTTCAGTTTATTTTGATTTTATTCTGTTGCTATAAATGGATCCATTGTGTCTGTCCCATGCCATTTTGAATTCTGTCACCGTATTTGCCCCTACCACCTCCATCAGGAGGGCATTCCAAGCATCCACCACCCTCTCAGTGAAAAAGTATTTCCTGATATTGCCTTTCAATTTTCCACCTTGCAGCTTCATGTTATGCCCTCTCGTTTTACAGCTTCCACGTCTTTGGAAGAGGTTTGTTTGTTCATTATTTCTCCTTAAGTATTTAAAGGTCTGAATCATATCTCCCCTATCCCTCCTCTCCTCCAAAGTGTACATATTTAGGTCTTCAAGTCTCTTCTCATAAGGCTTCTGACGCAGGCTCCAAATCATTTTGGTTGCCTTCCTCTGAACAGATTCCATTCTTTTTACATCCTTTGCAAGATACGGTCTCCAAAACTGAACACAGTATTCCAAGTGAGGCCTCACCAGTGACTGATACAGTGGCATTAGAACCTCTTTCTTTCTGCTGGTAATTCCTCTTTGTATGCAGCCCAACATCCTCCGGGCTTTTGCCACTGCCTTGTCGCATTGTTTTGCCACCTTGAGATCTACAGAAATAATCACACCAAGGTCTTTCTCCTGATCCGTGCAAACCAACCTCTCGCCCCCTATCGTGTACATTTCTCTTGGGTTTCTGCTACCTAAGTGCATGACTCTGCACTTCTTTGCATTAAATCTTAATGCCCTGTTGGACTGCATATGAGCAGTGGGCTAGAGTCTCCCGACAGAGTATGAGACCCCGTTCCCCCTTGTTTGCTCATGTAGAACGTCGCCGCCTGATTGTCCATCTGGACAGCACTGGCTGGTGACACAGGTGGTGACGGAAGGCCCTCAGGGCTAGGTATATGGCTCAGAGCTCCACGAGGTTGATATGCTGGGTGCTCTCGTCTGGTGACCAGTTGCCCTGGGTGCAGAGATCTCCACATTGGGCTCCCCAGCCAAGCAGGGAGGCGTCTGTGGTGAGGACCCTCGAGGGGTTTGGGGCCTGAAAAGGCATGCCCGCCTCGAGATGCTGGGGCAACTACCATAAGACCAGGGAGTCCGCCAATTGGCGGGTCATGGAAACTCTGTCTCTGAGGTGGCCTGTGACCACTGGTCCTGGAGACACCACTGCGCTGCCCTCATGTGAAGGTGAGCATCTAGGGTGATGTGGACCATGGAGGCCATGTGCCCAAGGAGGCGCAGGAGAAGCCGGGCAGGCACTAAGGAATGGTGCTGCACATCCCAAGCTAGAGACTGAGATGGTCGGCTCAGTCCCTGGGCAAGAAAGCTTTCGACTGAAGAGGGTCTATCTTTGCCACAATGAACTCCAGACACTGTCAGGAGGGGGTGAGACTTGGGGTAGTTTATGACAAAGCCCAGGTGCTGTAGAACCTGGATTGTGTGCACGGTGGCCTGCTGCACCTCTGAGGCTGTGTCTCCCTTTATGAGCAAGTTGTCCAGGTAGGGGAAAAGAAAGACCCCCTGGAGCAGGAGGATGGCGGTCATGACTGCCAGGCATTTTGTGAAGACTCTTGGGGCAGAGGCTAGGCCAAAGGGGAGCACTCTATACTAAAAGTACCTGCCCCCCACTACGAATCGCAGAAACTGCCTATTGTTGGGATGGATGAGGATGTGTGTATAAGCATCCTTGAGGCCTAAGGAACATAGCCAGTCTCCCTGCAGGAGGTATGGCAGCAAGGTTCCAAGGGAGAGCATCTTGAACTTCTCCCTCAACAGGAAGTTGTTGAGGTTGCGCAGGTCGAGGATGGGCCTTAGGCCCCCTGTCCTTTTTGGCACGAGGAAGTACCTGGAGTTGAACCCCTTGCCCTTGAGGTAGTGGGGTACCGGTTCCACCACTTTGTCCTCGAGAAGACCTGCCAACTCCTTCAGAAGAAGGCACCGGTGGAAGGGAGACCAGAGGGGCTCTCCCGGGAAATAAGGGGAGGTGTCTGAGTCAGAAGGAAGAGGTAACCCTCCCTAACTACCCGAAGAGCCCATGAATCATTGGTGATGGACATCCACCTCTGGGCATAGAGGGCCAGATGTCCCCCCCTGTGGGCTGCTGATCTCCTTAGGGTAGAGCGGCTATGCTCAAGGAATCAAAAGCTCCCCCCTGGCTGGGCTGGAGCTGGTGCCTGGGGCTTTGAAGCCATCTGCTTACGCAGGCCATGCCCATGTCCCTTAGCCTGCTGACCCTGTTGGGGAGCCGGGGAGGCCGGATAAGGCAGGTAGTTTCGGTAAGCAGTTACCTTCCTCGGGTAAAAGGACCTCTTACCCAAGTCCTTCCATCAGGGAGAGGCAGCGGTCTTCTTAGAAAGCCTGGTCCTCGTCATGAACTTGATCTCCAGCTCGGCAGCCTTGTCGGTCATAGGTTTGCCAAAGAGGTTCTCTCTTTGGTATGGGACATCGACCAATTTGTCCTGAACCCACTGCTCGAGGTCGGATGACTGAAGCCAAGCTTGGCGGCATGCACCGATGCCCGCTGCAGCTACCCGGGCCGCTGACTCGAATCCATCATAGGCTGCTCAAGGCATGAATTTGGAGCACTCATTGACTGCCTTGGCCAGGTTCTTGAACCACTGCAAGAGTTCCTCAGAGAGACCAGCCGAGAACCCGGTGAGTTCCTTCGCCAGGTCTCTCAGGTACATGCCCATGTACAGCTGGTAAGCTTGAATGCGGCAGATGAGCATTGAGCCCTGGTAGCACTTTCTGCCGAGGGCGTCCAAGGTGCAGACCTCCCTGCCAGGGGACACTGAGGAGTGCGTCTTCTGGCTTTTCAGCTTACGCATGGCCGACTCCACCACCATGGAGTTATGTGGCAGCTTTGACTTCTGGAAGCCGGGGCTCCGGTGGACTCAATATAATCGAGTCGAGCCGTTTGCTCACCACTGGCACCAATGCCGGTGTCTCCCACATTTGTAGCATGAACCATTTGAGGATGGGAGGAATGGGCACTGTGAGCGATTCCCGCAGAGGGGCCTCGTATTGGAGGATTTCCAACTCATCTTCCCGAGGGTCCTCCTCCGACTCAGTTGGGAATACCAGGGCCTTAGACATGTCCTTGACAAAGTCCAGGAAGCCCATGTCCTTGGGTGGGGACCACCGCCGAGGATCTGAAATGGGAGAGGCAGAAGGGACGTCGTAGTGGCGACGGGTATCGTCGGACTCCTCGTCCTCTGTCTCCCACTCAGAGTAATCTGTTGAAGACTCGTAGGAGGGCTGCTCCATGGGCCTCGGGCACCTGATGCCCTGAGACCGTCAACCGGAAAACTCACCGGGGATGATCGCGGTCCCGTCGAGTGGGACTCGGAGCACTACCTCAGCCAAGGATCGACTCGAGGCCAAAGGACCTCGAGGATTGGCTCGGCCTCCAGGGACGTCCTGGATGTTGAGGGCCGGGTGGTCGGGGCGGATGAACCGGATGTGCTGGACAGCACCACCCGCTGCTAATCCATGAAAGCAGACAAACTGTGCTCCAGGGCTGCCATTCTGGACTCCACACTAGAAGGCTCCGCAGTCTTCGGTGCGAACACCAAGGAACTCAGGCCTGATGCCAGTTCCCCTGAAGGGGAATCCTCGATGAGGATAGTGTCTGGGGACCGAGGCAGGTCTGCAGTCAGATCCTTCCAGGGGACCTTCGCAGGCTGCTCATTCTCTGACACCTCGGATGAGCATCTCGGACTGCGGAACTGGGCCCGGGGAGTGTTCCGCCCGAGATTTCGGGGCCTCAGACAAGGCCCTGGCTTTCAGAGGCATCAGGGACTTGGGGGAAAAACTTATGCTGCTGCTGGCGGCTCTTGAGGGCCTTGCTGGACATCCTCTTGCAGAGACCGCAGGCTGCCAGGTCGTGGTCTGGCCCGAGGCAGCGAAGACAGCAGTAGTGTGTGTCAGTCAAAGACATGAGTTTGGAGCACTTATCACACTTCTTAAAGCCACTGGTAGCCATGGGGGAAAAAGGTACTCCTGAGAGGTCAAAGACTCTCCGGGCTGCCAGCGGGAGAGAAAAGGGTGCAAAGACGCCAGAAAAATAAAACAACAAAATATTACAAAAATAAACCAAACCTGACACCAAGGCACCGAGATCAGTAGTTGGGAAAAGTACTGGTGCGATACCGGAGGACAGTGTGAAACTTGGAGAGAGAAAAAAACAAATTTTTCCGGGGACAAGCCAGAAAACATCTGAATGGCTCTGTGGAAAAAAGGAGACCAAGCAAGACGGCACCCTTTGAAAGGAAGGGGACCATGCATGCGTGGCAGCATCCCCAACGGCTTTCTTTGAAAACTGGGGAAATGCTCTGTGTGGGCTCCATTGGTGCCGACGTCACCCATATGTGAGGACTGACTTCCTGCTTGTTCCCGGAGAATTAGTTCAAACCCCAGAAGTAGCCCAAAAATCTTCCTTCAGCAACTGGGTCTCTGGGTGGTCCTGCTACCACCAGCTTTTCTTCCCTTCCATCTTTCTGAAGAATGTGTAGCTATACTGAAGTTGAACTAGCACTGCAGATGGGACATTTTATCTTGCTAGTTGGGGAGGATCATTATTAACCCATTAATGCATGAATTCTACATTTGTTCCTAATACAATATTGCGTGATTGATGTGTTTTATGCGTGGTTTCATATGACCTGAGGCATAAAAGTTGAGCGTCCCCCTTTCGGGGATGCTATGCATAAATGTTTGAGTGCTTTGCCAAACAAGACTCAAAACTGGTCTGACTCAAAATCATATTTACTGAAAATCCATGTTCAAAGGAATATCTCATCCAGAACTGGTAAATCTTTTCCGTTCTATTTGCAAAGGGACTTTGAGCACTGAATATGTCTATGAAATGTTTTATGGTTGTCATTAGCTTCTTCCCTTGCATTATCCTTTACCTAGGACCTCCAGAGAGGAAGCTGCTCTTGGCCAGACTTAAGTCAGAGCTAGGTGCTTGTGATTCTGTCAAAAGGGCTAAGAAGAGAGAGGTTTCTGCATTATATACATCTGCTAATAAAGCGTAGTTACTCACCTGTAACAGATGATCCCCGGAAACAGCAGGAATTTAGTCCTCACATATGGGTATCGTCGGTACCGATGGAGCCTGCGTGGGAACGCTCCCCAGCGTCCAATAGTAACGCTTTTGGGAGCATCCCTCAGCACATGCGCTCTGCCTTCCTGCCTTTCCAACTGTCCCTTTTCAGTTAAGTTTGTAGTTGAGTGAAAGGATAGAGGAAGAGAGGAAAGAGACAAAGAGATAGAGAGACAACTCCTAGGGGAGGTGGGTGGGTTGTGAGGACTAAATTCCTGCTGTTCCCGGAGATCACCTGTTACAGGTGAGTAACTATGCTATCTCCAGGAACAAGCAGGAATGTAGTCCTCACATATGGGGACTCCCTAGCTGAAGATGCCAGGGAGGTGCCACCCTAGAAGGTGGGAATCCTTCCTCCCATGGATCTCTGGCATCCCACCAGGGCTGGTGGGTATGAGTTGGTTTATGTTTGAAAGAGATTTTGAAGAACATCATGGCCAAAGAAGGCATCCCGACGGGAGGCTTTATCCAGGCAGTAGTGGGCTGTGAAGGTGTGGACCTATGCCCAGGTGGCTGCTCGACAAATGTCATCGATAGACACAGAGTGGAGATTAGCCGTAGAAGCTGCCATGGCTCTCACATTATGAGCTGTGACATGGTCCTGAAGAGGAAGACCCTTACTCTCATAAGCAAAGGATATGCATTGGGCAATCCATTTAGATAAAGTTCTTTTGGAGACTGGAAGTCCCAAATGACTAGGGCCAAAAGCTATAAAAAGTTGTGAGGACTTTCTATGTTGCTGTGTTCTTTGTATGTAAAAAGCTAAGGCCCTTTTACAATCCAAAGTATGAAGGTTTCTTTCTGCATTAGAGGCGTGAGGCCTCGGAAAAAATACAGGAAGATAAATTGATTGATTTAAATGAAAAGGCGAAACCACCTTTGGCATAAAGTGTGGGTGAGTTCGAAGAACAACCTTATCATGATGAAACCTAGTATAAGGAGGATCAGCCACTAAAGCTTGCAATTCACTAATGCGACGGGCAGAGGTGATTGCAATTAGGAAGATGACCTTCCAGGTCAAAAACGTAAGGGCTGTAGTGGCCAAAGGTTCAAAAGGCGGCTTCATGAGCTGCCCGAGAACTAGATTTAGATCCAATGCCACCGGTGATGGCTTGATGGGAGGTTTAGTTAATAAAAGGCCTCTCATGAATCTTGATAGGAGTGGATGAGAGGAAATTGGTTGTCCATTTAGAGGCTTATAAGAAGCTGCAAAAGCACTAAGATGGACTCATCAAATTCTGGTCTAAAGACCAATTCGGTAAGTGAAGGAGATACTCTAGTATCGATTCTAAGGGTATGACCAGGGGTTTTAATCCCTTCTTGGAGCACCATATAGTAAAACATTTCCATTTGAAGGCATAAGATCTTCTTGTGGAAAGTTTCCTAGAAGCCTGAAGGATATCTTTTACCTGTTGGGACAGGTTGAAATCCTGGAGGTCTAAGCCTTCAGCAACCAGGCCGTGAGGTGCAGGGACTGGGGATTCGGGTGCCATAGTGTTCCATTCTCCTGGGAAAGGAGATATGGAGCATGTCTTAACTCCAGAGGTGCCGCTTGAGAGAGATGTAGAAACAGGGAATATCACGTTTGGCGTGGCCATCGTGGTGCTATGAGAATCATGCGACCCCTGTCTCTCTGAAGCTTGAATAGTGTTTTGGGGATGAGAGGAATGGGTGGGAAGGCATAAAGGAAGTCCTGACCCCAGTGAAGGAGGAAGGCATCCCTTGCCTGACAGTTGTGAGCCGGAATCCTGGAACAGAACCGGGGAAGTCTGGCATTCAGTGGACTTGCAAAGAGGACTATGTCTGGAGTGCCCCAGAGATGAAATATCTTTGCCACCTGGTCTAGGTGGAGGGACCACTCGTGAGGCAGCAGTACTCGACTGAGTTTGTCTGCCCAAAGGTTTTGAATGCCTGGAAGATATACCACTAGAAGGTGAATTTGATGCTCTCTGGCGAGGGCCCACAGTCATAAAGCTTCGTTGCATAATGACAGAGAGCCTGTTCTGCCCTGCTTGTTCACATAGAACATGGCTACTTGATTGTCCTTCTGGACTAGGACTGTCTTGTAGCTGAGCTGGGCATGGAATACTCGAAGAGCTAAATAGATTGCTCTTAATTCCAGGAGGTTTATGTGTAGACCAACCTCCTGTGGAGTCCAAGTGCCCTGGGTAGAGAGGTGATTCAGGTGTGCTCCCCAACCCACCTGTGATACATCTGTTGTTAAGGTGGCCTGAAAGAGGTGTTGATGGAAAGGAGACCCCACTGTCAGATTTTCTAGTGATTGCCACCATTAGAGGGACAAAATTAGTCATTGAGAGATTATTATTTTGTCCGACAAATGACCCGTGGCCTGTGTCCACTGTGTGGAGAGGGTCCACTGAGCTGCTCGCATGTGGAGGCGAGTATATGGGACTACATGAACTGTGGATGCCATATGTCCCAGTAACTGCAGTAGCTCTCGAGCAGTGAGGGAGGATTTGCCTGCTGCTTGAGAAGCTAGTTGCATTATGCGAAGACACAGGGCTTGTGGAAGGAAAGCCCTTGCCTGTCTGGTATCTAGACAGGCTCCTATGAATTCTAGGCATTGGGAAGGAACTAGTTGAGATTTTGGGAAGTTTATTACCAATCCCAAGTATTGGAGGATTTGCATTGTACGGGACAGTGCAGTGCTGGCCTCTGCAACTGTAGGGGCTCGAATGAGCCAGTCGTCTAAGTAAGGGAAGACGAAAATCCCCAGGGTTCGCAGAAATGCAGCTACTACTGCCATACATTTCGTGAATACCCTTGGTGCTGAAGCCAGACCAAAGGGAAGAACCCTGTACTGGAAATGTTTTTCCCTGAAAAGGAAACGTAAGAATTTCCTGTGATCTGGATGGATGAGAATGTGAGTGTATGCATCCTTTAAGTCTAGAGAGCAAAGCCAATCCTGGCTTTAAAGGTATGGCACAAGAGTTCCTAGAGAAATCATTTTGAATTTCTCTCGAAACAGATATTTGTTCAATTCTCTGAGGTCTAGAATGGGTCTGTGTCCTCCTGTTTTCTTTGGAATAAGAAAATAGGGGGAGTAGAACCCTGCACCCCGTTGAAGAATGGGTACTTCTTCTATTGCCCCTTGGGCAAGAAGTGTGGAGACCTCGTGATCTAGCAGATTGTCTTGCAAAGGTTTGTGAATTGAATTGCTTTAGAATTGTAGGAGGGGGCATGCTGTGAAAATGAAGCTTGTACCCCTCTCCTACAATGGACAAAGTCCAATCTTCTGCTGTTATCTAATGCCATCTGTTGACAAGGTGGCATAACCTGCCCAGAATATTGGGGGGTTGGGGACCTCTCAGAGGCCGGGAGGCAAAGCTCTCTAGGAAGTAGTCAAAGCCCTTGAGGGGGCTGAACCTGGAGAGCTGTTTGGGCTCTCAGGCCTTTTGGCTTCTTTTGCTGTCTAGTTTGTCCCTTTTGGGCAATTTGACCTGGAGTCTGACTCTGCTGGGTATAGGAAGGATAAAACTTCCTCTTTTTGCTAAAAGAGGGGTTTTTGTAAGGCTTCCTGTTGGCTGGAGTGGCTGTAGACTTTGACAATCTATCTAAGGTAGAACTGTCAGCATCTAACTCGTTAGCCTTTTCCTGCCAGTTCTTGCCGAAGAGATTCTCCCCCGTGCAAGGAATGTTGCCTAACTTGTCCTGTACCCAAGTCTCCAAGTCTGATGCCTGTAGCCAAGCAATCCGTCGTGCACCAATGGAAATAGCAGAGGTTCTGCTGATGCATTCGAAGCAGTCAAAGGCTGCACGATTAACAAACTTGGAGACATCTTGAGCATGCTTAACTAGAGCAAGAAAATCTTGTCTCTTGTCATCTGGGAGAAATGGGCTCATAAGTTCCAAGTCTCCTGTGACTTCCTTGAGGAACATTCCCATATATAGGATATATGAACTGATCCTAGCTGAAAGCATGGAAGCTTGAAACGTTCTGCGCCCAAAAGCATCCAGAGTCCTGCATTCACGACCTGGAGGATTGGATGCATGCCTCTTTGCACTTTTCATCCTACGCATGGCTGATTCCACTATCATTGAATGGTGTGGCAGCTGAGTTTTCTGAAATCCAGGACCTGGCGGAACTTGATACATAGTATCAAGTCTCCTAGAGTGAGGATAAGTAGTCAGAGGTGTCTCCCTCATTCTGAGCATCAAACTATGCAGAATTTCATGGATAGGCAGAGTGGCTGCCTCCTTAGGAGCTTTAGGATAGTGGAGAATTTCCAATTCCTTTGCTCTGGGTTCCTCCTCAGGAGCTACTGTGATTGAAAGGCCTTTGGCCATATCACGGATGAAATCCTGAAATGACATGTCCTCTGGAGGTGACATTCTGCGTTGGGGAGAAGAGGGATCTTCTAGGAGAAACCCTCTAGTGCCAGCAGAATTGTCAGAGTCTTCGGAATCGGAGGAATCGAAGTACTCCTGACCCCGATGCTCCTGCAAAGCACTATCCCGGTACCGATCGAAGTCGATACCGAGTTGACCCGGTACCGCTTTGACAATTCCAGCCAGAGATAGCATGGGAAGAGTTCCCAACGGGGCCGGTACAGTCGATACCGGTATCATCGGTGTCGGTACCGGTGTCGGTACCGGCATCGGTACCGGCATCGGTGTCTATGTCGGTACTGGTGCCCGTGGGACCACCGTTACCACAGCTGAAAGAAGAGCTGAGATGCTGCGCTCGATAGTGAGGAACCTCTGGTCTATCGACGCTGCCGATGCTTGGGTATCGGTACCGGTAAGCACGGCTGGAACCCCCGAGCATGGCACCAGTAGTTCTGCCGAGGTCGAGGCCTTGAGAACATCCTGAAGCCCCATCAATGCTTTGGAAGCCGAAGCCTCCCGCCGGGGCTGTTTTGCCGGTATGGTTCCCTCAAGGGCAACACCAATGGCCTCTCGATGCTTAGCAGGAGAGCTACCCTTTGAGGACCGGCTTTTATGTTTAGTTACCTGAGATCCATGGGAGGATGAAGAGGCCCTTGACGATGTAATAATTTAATATTTTATGTTACTATATGGCACTAGAGGTTTCCATAGGTCTCAGTTGTCTTGTGGCTAAACCTTAAGACTCACGTCTATTGGCTAAAGCCTTGATCACATCAATGACCTTCCATCAAAGGAAACCTTTTTTTTGATTTTCAACAATGCCCTAGCCAAACGTTCTTTAACAAAACAGGGTATCAGTGAAGGTTCACTCATAAACGTGCTAATGTCTCTCCACCAAACTAGATCCAAGCTATGGCGTTTCACAGTTGCCAGTTTCGTCAGGGGATCTGCTGTTAGTGCTTGTTTAGCAATGCTGCCCGCGTCTATCGTTCTTCTACGGAGCAGTCCGGTGATAGCCAGGCTGTACTGTGAAACGCCATAGCGGTACCCCGTGGGAGCGTTGGGATCAAAGATTACAAATGTCCAACTAAAGCCATGAACTTTGGGATACACTGAAGAAGTTTCAGAAAGTGCAGTGTTACAGTATAAAGTTTACTGAGCCAGCTGGATCTAGCTTGGTGGAGAGACATTAGCACGTTTATGAGTGAACCTTCACTGATACCCTGTTTTGTTAAAGAACGTTTGGCTAGGACATTGTTGAAAATCAAAAAAAAGGTTTCCTTTGATGGAAGGTCATTGATGTGATCAAGGCTTTAGCCAATAGACGTGAGTCTTAAGGTTTAGCCACAAGACAACTGAGATCTATGGAAACCACTAGTGCCATATAGTAACATAAAATATTAAATTATTACTATTTTTGTATGTTGAAGATTGAACGCATCCTTGCTATATAATAATCTATTACGTTCAAGAAGAAGACCAATTTTGTTATTTGTAGTAGATGCAATGGATCTGACATCTGAAGAAAAGAAGGTACCGAGCTTTGCAGCCCGGTTCTGTCTTCCTCTTTTAGTCATCCCCATACAGGAGAGACATTGAGTTGGAGAATGTTCAGGTCCTAAACATTTTAGACACCAATCATGGGTGTCAGTGACGGAAATGGTACCGCCACACTTTTAGTACATTTTTTAAAACCACTAGTTGGCTTTTCCATGTTTAAGGAATATGGGGCCTAGTGCCCAAAATGGCGCCTAGCACCAAAGAGAAAAGTTTCTGAAAAGAAACAGTCCAAAGTCTAAGTTGTTTTTTTTTTCTTGAAAAGAAAAGAAAAGAACCGGCGGTACCGGTAGGCGTTGTGCGGTAGGCAAACGCGACCACAAGAAAAGAAATTTAAAGACGGAATTTTCTGCGGTGACAGGGAATAGATCCTGTCGGCTCCGCGGAAAACGAAGAACTGAAGAGGGACAGTTGGAAAGGCGGGAAGGCAGCGCGCATGTGCTGAGGGATGCTCCCAAAAGCGTTCCTATTGGACGCTGGGGAGTGTTCCCATGCAGGCTCCGTCGGTACCGACGATACCCATATGTGAGGACTACATTCCTGCTTGTTCCTGGAGATAATCTTTTTTCCATAACAATTCAAATTTCAGGGTGAAGTTCACATGGAAAGAATTTAAATGCAGAGCTGGCAGGCACATCCTGAGCTGACTGACTGGGCCAATCAGTCATTATTTGAGAGCATATAATCCAAATTCAGACTCTCCCTCTGTTTTTCCCCAACTCTTCAGACCCCTCCTTATCATCTGCAGGCACAGGTTACAAGAAGGCGGCTGGTGATCAGGACCCAAGCACTGAAGGCACCAATTGTGCCTTCAGTGCTACTGATGGACAGGCGGGAGAAAAGTTGAGAAAAATCAACCTCCCGAAGGAGAAAAATGATATGTTTGCCACCGGAGGCAAAGACACATCTGAAGGGCTCCGAAGAAAATGAAGACTGGAGAAGATGGTGCTGCGGCAGGTGGGAAGGCAGGATGCATGCGCGATGGAGACTCCTAAAAGCTTCCAATGGAAGCTGGGGAGCATTCCTGTGTGAGGCTGTGTCGGTGACGTTACACATATACGAGGACTGCATTCCTGCTTGTCCTCTGAGAAACTGCCAAGTCAAATAACAGGGGAATGAGAGGTTCTATTGATGTACCTACATTTCTACATTTAAAATAGAAGGTTTGTCCCAAAGGGGACTGTTGTAGTTGTTGATATGGAAGGACAGACTAGATAGAAATATGATGACAGAAAAAGACCACATGGCCTATGTTTCTATGTTTTAGGTGGCAGGTGAAATCCGCACAGTTTATTTCATTTACTGACAGACATTGGCATGACCCAGTACTGCTGCATCGTTGGGCAACAATATATATCTTGGTAAAAGCCATGGCCTGCACAGTCATCTAAGAAGGGTTCCTGTGGGGTTTGGCCCAGCCTGATTTATGACAGTCACGGGCTTTTCATGCTGAAGGCATCAAGACAAGGAGTAGACAAGGCCATATTACCATCTCATTAGCTTGTTCCACCTGTCATTATGAACAACTCTCCCTTCCCAGGGCAGAGGGATATAATAAGTACTTGCTAGTTGTTTGTAGGTGGCACATGATTGCAGCTTTCATCCCTGAGGCTTTTTTTGACAATTTAATGACATCTCCTTTAGCACTTTCTCAGCTCTGCTGCTGTGTAATGGGCTTTCCTACCTCTCACTCTCAGGTGAAGCTTGATAATGTGAATTGCGTTTCTGTCAGTAAGGATTTTTTCTTTCACAAAAAGCACTTGCATGTTTTGAATGTGTCTATTTATTCTCTCCACTATGAAGATCTGCAGTAGGACTTTCTGATTCAGTGAAGACTGCATGAACTCTTGCTCTCTCTGAAGGTGATATGAGGTAATTGGGTGGGAGTCAGCAAGCTACAGTGACATAGATATGAACTGGGTCAATGCCAATATACTGAAAAGGGGCCAGGTACCATCCAGGAAGGGCATGGGGATACCGATGCCCAGAGGTTAAGGCAACTATCTTATTCAGTTTTGGTAGCTGTTTAGATTATTTACAGGGCCAGCCTAAGGGTATCTGATATTCTAGCTGATACTTCAGCTATGTGCCCCCATCCCTTTCCCTACTGCAGCAGCAATTCCCTTCCACTTATTTAAACAACCCCTTCCTCTGTTTCTAGCATCTCTGCTTCTCTTCAGCCCTCTCCCCCCAGGAATCCAGAACCTTTCCTTCTCTACCTCCCCTCCCCATAGTCCAGTAGGTCTCCTTCCATTTGTGATTTGCAAAGCTAAGAAATAGTTTTATTTCCAATTGGTTTAACCACAGCCATTGAGTTTACAAAGAGGTTTTGGTATTTAAGAAGAACCGAAAGATTATTTGAACAAGATAAAACATTATTCTTTTGAGTGGGCTGGATGAAGTTAGGATAGTGCACTGAGTTACTATAAAATACAAAAGAGGTCATTGATGTAATATTGGGAGAGCCAGTGGGTCACTCTTGGCCACATTTTCCCATAGTCTGAGACCTTGTGAGTTGTAAGAAGAGTGCACTTCCTTCTAAAAAGTACCCACAAGAGAAGAAAGATTATCATTTACTACAATAGTTGTGATATATTTGGAGTGTATCGATTTGAGTTTTGGATTTTACACACTCTATGACAGATACCCTAGAATAAGTGTCCTTCCATTCCCTAGCACCCCATAGTCAGTATCTCTCCTTCCCCACCATAGTCCAACATCTCTCCTTCCCATTCCTACCCTTCTCCATAGCCCAGCATCTCTCCTTTCCCTTCCCACTGTCATGTCCAGCATCCCTCCTATCCCTCCCCACAGTACAGCATCTCCATCTCTTCCCTATCACCCCATAGTCCAGAATCTCTCAATCTCTTCCCTACCCCTCCCTTAGTCCTGCATCTCTCATTCCTTTTTCTCCCCCCCCCCAAAGTTCAGCATCTCTCCTTCTCTTCCTTCCCTCCACTATATCCAGTATCTCTCTCCTTTCCTCCCCCTGCTTCTCCAGTCACTGCCCTACCTCTTTCATCTGCTCTGTCTGAGCCAGCACAATGATGAGCCTTTGAGCACCCACAAAGTGTGCCCCAGACCCAAGAAGTCTAGTCCTCTCTGATGCAAACCTCCTGTTGGAGGACTGGGATGTGACAGGCCTATAGCATAGCCACGTGTGCACTCAAAGGCCTGGTGCCACATCAATAACATCTTTCAAATGTTACTGTCAGCAGTGCCACCACCTCCCGAATTCTGCTGTCCAAGGCAGATGGTTGTCCTGATAGCATAGTTACTCACCTGTAACAGGTGTTCTCTGAGAACAGCAGGAATCAGTCCTCACATATGGGTGACATCAGCACCAATGGAACACTCACGGAAGCATTCCCCCAGTTTTCAAAGAAAGCCTTTGGGAGATGGCACCACTTTGAGATCCCATTCAGTCGCCAGAGGGCGAACCAGAGTTTTGACAGGAGCAAGTCCCAAAAGGAAGCGGGTCACCAAAGGTTTGAAGAGGGACTTACTATCCACCTGATGGTGGTGCGCCGCCAGGACACAAAGGTGCACTCGGACGGAATTAGACTGGAGCCCAGATTGGGAGAGGTGGAGAAGGTACTGCAACACCAAAACCACCGGGCAGGAGAAGAGATCAGCCCCATGATCGGCGCACCAAACAGAGAACGTGCGCCATTTGAGGGCGTACGCCTTCCTAGTAGAGGTCTTGTGAGAAGCCAACAGAATGTCTTCAACCTCAACTGGAAGGTTGAGGGGGGAGAGAGTCATCCTCTCAGCAGCTACACTGTCAACGAGAGAGACCCTAGATTGGGGTGTAGAAGAGAGCCCCCCTCCTGAGATAGGAATCCCAGGGCAATACCCAAGGGGATGGGAGCCTCCACTGCCAACTGCAGCAGCAGTGGGAACCACAACTGCCTGGGCCACCTGGGAGCTATGATAAGCGAGGCAACATCACGGAGAGTCCTGAAGAAGGTCTTGGCAATTAGCAGCATTGGAGGGAAGGTGTACATGAGGCCTTCCGACCATGAGACTAGAAACGCATCCGCTGCCACCCTGGAGGTGTGGACCTGCCGGGAACAGAAGCGGGGCAACTGAAAGTTGTCCAGACTGGCGAACAAGTCCATCACGGGTTCCCCCCAGAGCTGGAAAAGTCGGCTGGCTATCCTGAGGCCCAGCTGCCACTCATGAGGTTGGAGAACCCTGCTGAGTTTGTCGGTCAGCAGGTTGTCCTGGCCTGGCAGGTACTCTGCCCTCAGGAGGATACCCTGTTGGATTCATGTATGACTAGAGACCCAGCACCTCCTGGCAAAGGACACGGGACTCCATACCCCCTTATTTGTTCACGTAGAACATTGCCACCTGGTTGTCCGTCTGAACTAGGACTCATTGGTGGTACAGGTGGTGACAGAGAACTCTCAGAGCGAGATATATTGCTCAGAGCTCCAGGAGGAAGATCTGTTGGGTGCTCTCATCTGGTGACCAGTGCCCTGGGTGCGGAGGGTTCCACAGTGGGCTCCCCAGTCAAACAGGGAGGCGTCTGTGGTGAAGACCCTCGAGTGGCTGGGAGTCTGAAAGGGCATGCCTGCTTCTAGGTGTTGGGGTGACTGCCACCAGACCAGGGAATCCGGAGGCAGCCTGTGGCTTGAGACTACTGGTCCCGGAGACACCAATGCACCACCCTCATACGGAGGCAAGCATCTGGAGTGACGTGGACTGTGGAGGCCATGTGCCAGAGAAGGTGCCGGGCAGGCACTGAGAGAAGGTATTGTATGTCTCGAGCCAGAGATCTGAGACGATCTGCCTGGTCCTTGGGCAGGAAGGCCTTGGCCTGGAGGGTGTCAAGCTTTGCCCCAATGAACTCCAGGCATTGTGCCGGGAGGAGGTGAGACTTGGGGTGATTTATGACGAAGCCCAAGTGTTGCAGAACATGGATGGTGCGTGCAGTGGCCTGCTGCACTTCAGAGGCTGTGGCTCCCCTTATGAGCCAGTTGTCTAGGTAGGGAAACAGGAAGACCCCTTGGAACCTGAGGAAGGCGACCACAACTGTCAGGCATTTCGTGAAGACCCTCAGGGCAGAGGCTAGGCCGAAGGGAAGCACCCAGTATTGAAAGTGTTTGCCCCCTACCACAAACTGTAGGTACTGCCTGTGGTTGGGGTGGATAAGGATGTGGGTATAAGCATCATTGAGGTCTAAGAAGCATAGCCAGTCTCCCTGCTGGAGGTATGGCAGCAATGCTCCAAGGGAGAGCATCTTGAACTTCTCCCTCACCAGGAATTTGTTGAGATTGTGCAGGTCAAGGATGGGCCATAGGCCCTCCTGTCCTCTTAGGGATGAGGAAGTATCTGGAGTAGAACCCTCTGCCCCTGAGGTGGTGGGGCACCGGTTCCACCGCTTTGTCCTTGAGAAGACCTGCCAACTCCTTCAGGAGAAGGTCCCGGTGGAGGGGAGACCTGAGGGCTCTCCCAGAAAATAAGGGGAAGATGACTGAGTCAGGTGGAGGAGGTAACCCTCCTCGACTACCCTCAGAGCCCAGGAATCGGTGGTGATGGACACCCACCTCTGGGCATAGAGGGCCAGATGTCCCCCTGTGGGCTGCTGATCTCCTTGGGGTAGAGAGGCTATGTTGAAGGCATCAAAAACTCCCCCCCTGGCTGGGCCGGAGCCGGTGCCTAGGGTTTTGGAGCCTTCTGCTTATGCGGGCCATGCCCATGGTCCCTTGGCCCGATGACCCTGTTGGGGAGCCAGGGAGGCCTGATAGAGTGGGTAATTTTGGTAAGCAGCTCCCTTCCTAGGGTAAAAGGGCTTTTTACCCGAGCCCTTCTGTTGGGGAGGGGCAGTGGTCTTCTTGGAGAGCCTGGTCCTCATCATGAACTCGGTCTCCAGCTCGGCACATTTGTTGGTCATGGGTTTGTCAAGAGGTTCTCCCCTTGTATGCTGGACGTCAACCAGTTTGTACTGAACCCACTGCTAGAGGTGAGAGCATCGTGTATTCCATGGAAGTACCTGTGGCATACCTGTTGACGAACAGCTCAGTTGTATATAGTTGTATATAGTTACCCCTGTTAAACCCAAGTTGTATAAACCTGTTCTCTGTAAAGTACACCGCATGCTCCACTGCCTTGTACAATTTGTTGTTACATGTAAACCGCACTGATTTTAAAGAGCGCGGTATAGAAATACTATAAATAAATAAATGAAATAAAATAAAAATGCACCGATGCCTGCCACGGCTACTCGGGCCACCGACTCGAGCCCATCATAGGCTGCTCGAGACATAAATTTGTAGCACTCACGGATGGCCTTGGACAGGCTCCTGAACCGCTGCAAAGGTTCCTCGGAGAGACCAGCCAAGAACATGGCAAGTTCCTTTGCCAAGTCTCTCAAGTACATGCCCATGTACAGCTGGTAGGCCTGGACCCGGGAGATGAGCATCGAGCCCTGGTAGCACTTCCTGCAGAGGGCATCCAAGGTGCGGGCCTCCCTGCCAGGGGGCACAGAGGAGTGCGTCTTCTGGCTTTTTAGCCGACACATGGCCGATTCCACCACCATGGAATTGTGTGGCAGCTGTGACCCAATTCATCGAGTTGAGCCGTTTGCTCACCACCGGCACCAACACTGGTGTCTCCCACATTCAGAGCATGAGCTGTTCCAGGATGGGCATCGTGAGCGATTCCTGAGGAGGGGCCTCGTACCGGAGGATCTCCAGCTCATCCACCTGAGGGTCCTCCTCTGATTCAGTCAGGAACACCAGGGTGTTGGACATATCCTTGAAAAAATCCAAGAAGCCCATGTCCTCCGGCGGGAACCGCCTCCGAGGTTCTGAGAGGGGAATCGGGATGTCACGGTGGTGACGGGTATCAGGAGACTCCTCATCCTCCATCTCCCATACACAGCACTCCGAGGATGATTCATAGGCAGGCTGCTCCGTGGGCTTCGCTGAAGCCCTGCAGTTGACACCCAATAGACTGGCCAGAGATGACCGAGTTCCCATCGAACGGGACGCCAAGTGTGACCTCTGCTGAGCATCAGCTTGGCCTCCGGGGATATCTTGGACGTGGACGTGGTGGTCGGGGTGGATGAGCCAGATGTGCCGGACAACAGCGCCCGCAAATGGCAAATGAAGGCAGATAAACTATGCTCCAGGGCTGCCATTCTGGACGAGACCAGGTGGTTCCGCAACCTTTGGCATGGGCCCCGACACCGGCTCCCCTGAAGGGGAATCCTCAATGAGGATAGTGTCTGATGACCAAGGCTGGTCTGCGACCGGATCCTTCCGGGGGATATTGGCAGGTCTCTCCTTTTCTGACGCCTTGGACGAGCACCTCGGACCGCTGGACAGGGCTCGCCGGTCGGAACCATCCAAGGATGCCACCTTCAAGGGTTTCTTCTTCTTCCTGTGCTCCCTCAAGGGGGACCCCCCTTTCTGAGGACCCACGACAACGCTCGGATTTGGAAAGCTCCTCCCGAGCTTTTAATAAGTATTCTTTCCCTCCCTCCCTTCCTCCCCAACACCCACCCGCCACTGGGATAATCGTAGCTTTATAGGTGCTTAAACCTCTTAAAGGAAAGGAGGTGCCATATTCACACTCAGGTGCAGCTGTTTATTATCATCAGCAAACATTAAGGACCTGAGATTAATTAAACTTCAGGTGAACGAAGTAAATTAAATCTATTAGGTATAGTTTTATTAGTATAAGTATCCCCAGCAACCTTTAGTAGGTAAAGAACTTAAAAATCTAAACACAACATTAAAACGAAGATGCAGACAGCAGTCCAGCAGCGAGATGAGGGCTTTCCAGCCTTTTGCATTGAGTCTCACATGTATGATTTTCTCCCAGTTGGTTAGGGGTCTTACATGTGCACAAGGTGCAAGGAGTTCTTTGCTCTCAGGGAACGAGTCCGATCTCTGGAGGCAAGAGTAGCAGACTTGGAAAACATAAGGAAGACAGAGAGGTACATAGATGAAACCTACACGGATATAGTCCTGAAATCTCACCTCCAGTCTGGCAGCATCCCTGTTGCCATGGAGGAGAGAGGTCACGTGACAGGAGAGCATCACCCTGGTGTGGCAGGAAGTGATCCTATAGTTAGGGCCTGTCCTCCAGGTGATGTAAAACCCTCTTGCACCGAGGAAGTTTCTCCAGGGCCATGTGCCCATTAGGGACGGGTTAGGACAGCCCTTATAGTTGGTGATTCGATCATTACGCATGTAGATAGCTGGGTGACTGGTGGACGCAAGGATCGTCTGGTAACATGCCTGCCTGGTGCGAAGGTAGCGGACCTCACGCACCACCTAGACAAGGTCTTAGATCGTGCTGGGGAGGAGTCTGCTGTCTTGGTACATGTCGGTACCAATGACATAAGAAAATGTGTTAGGGAGGTTCTGGAGGCTAAATTTAGGCTTTTAGGTAGGAAGTTGAAATCCAGAACTTCCAGGGTAGCGTTCTCAGAAATGCTTCCCGTTCCACACGCAGGACTCAAAAGGCAGGCAGAACTCTGGAGTCTCAATGTGTGGATGAGACAATGGTGCAAGGAAGAGGATTTTGGATTTGTTAGGAACTGGGGAAAGGAAGGGCTCTTCCGAAGGGATGGGCATCACCTTAATCGGGATGAAACCAGGCTGCTGGCATTAACCTTTAAAAAGGAGATAGAGCAGCTTTTAAACTACATAACAGGGAAGAGCCGACAGTCACACATGTTTCAGAATAATGTATTCTTGAAGGATACTATCAAAAGAATGAAGTTAGGGCATATCAGCAGAGAGGTTCCAATAAAGACAAAAGTAGCCCAAATGCCCTTGAAGATGGCGCAGACAGAGCTTAAAGATTCCAAATTACCCCTGCCTACCGATAGCCAGATTAATATGAATAAAATACAGTCTCTAAAATGCTTGTATGCAAATGCTAGAAGTCTAAAAAATAAGTTGGGAGAGTTAGACTATATAGCACTAAATGAGAAGTTAGATATATGATTGGTATCTCAGAGACATGGTGGAAGGAGGACAACCAGTGTGACACTGTGATACCTGGGTACAAACTATATCGTAATGATAGAGCTGATCAAATTGGTGGAGAAGTTGTGCTCTATGTTAGAGAGAACATTGAGTCACAAAGGATTAAAGTTTTGCAGAAAACAAAATTCACTGTAGAATCTCTATGGATTGAAATTCCATGTAAAAAGCGGAAGGCGATGGCAGTGGGGTTGTACTATTGACCGCCTGGCCAGAATGGAGAAATGTTCAAAGAAATCAGGGAACCTAACAAAAGTTAAAGAAAAGTAATAATAATGCGTGATTTCAATTACCCCAGTATTGACTGGGTCAGTCTCATGGCAGGACATGCTAGGGAGATAACATTTCTAGATGAAATAAATGACTGCTTTTTGGAGCAGCTGGTTCATGAACCGACCAGAGGGGAAGCCATTTTGGACTTAGTCCTTAGTGGAACACCAGATCTTGTGCAAGAGATAAGGGTGTTGGGGCCACTTGGCAATAGTGATCATAGCATGATCGCGTTTGATTTAATTAATGGAGAAGGGATGGTAAGGAAATCCACCGTACTACCTTTTAACTTTCAAAAAGGAGACTATGATAAAATGAGGAAAATAGTTAAGAAAAAACTAAAAGGAGCAGTTGCAAAAGTTAAATACTTACATCAAGCTTGGATGTTGTTTAAAAATACTATCTTGGAAGCCCAGACCAGCTGTATTCCATGCTTTAAGAAAACTGGAAGGAAGTCCAAAAAACTGCCAGCATGGTTTAAAGGTGAGGTCAGAGAGGCTGTTGTTGCCAAAGACGCATCTTTCAGGAAATGGAATAAAGAGCCAAATGACAAAAAATGGAAACAGCACAAGCACTGGCAAGTTAAATGCAAGGCATTGATAAGGCAGGCAAAGAGAGAATTTGAGAAGAAACTTGTTGTGGAGCAAAAACATGTAATAAAGACTTTTTCAAGTACATTCATAGCAAAAAACTGTGAGTCAGCTGGACCATTAGATGATAGAGGGGTAAAGGGGCACTAAGAGGGGACATGGCTCTAGTGGAGAGAATGAATGAATTATTTGCTTCGGTCTTTACTGAGGAAGATGTAGGGATGTTACTCATGACTGAAGTGGTATTTAAAGGTGATACTGCGGCAGAATTGAAAGAAATATCGATACACCGGGAAGATGTATTACAACTATGATAAACTGAAGAGTAACAAATTTCCTGGACCGGATGGTATACATCCAAGGGTGTTGATAGAACTGAAATATGAGATTGCAGATCTGCTATTAGTAATCTGTGAACTATCATTAAAATTATCTGTAATACTTGAAGATTGGAGGATCGCCAATATAACACCAGTTTTTAAAAAGGGTTCCAGGGGTGATCTGGGAAACTACAGACCGGTGAGCCTGACGTCAGTACTGGGAAAAATGGTAGAAAACATCATAAAAAACAAAATTACCCAACATGTGGATAGTCATGGCTTAATGGGAGACAGCCAACATGGCTTTAGAGAAGGAAGATCTTGTCTTACTAATCTCTTATGTTTTTTTGAAGGTGTGAATAAACAGATAGACAAAGGTGATTCAGTTGATATAGTATATACGGACTTTCAGAAAGCCTTTGATAAGGTCCCTCATCAGAGACTTTTGGCAAAACTAAAAAGTCATGGGATAGGAGGCAGTGTACTATTGTGGATCAGAAACTGGTCAAAAGATAGAAAGCAGAGGGTAGGGCTAAATGGCCAGTTTTCCCAATGGAAAAAGGTGAATAGTGGAGTACCGCATGGATCTGTGCTGGGTCCACTGTTCCCTCTAAGCTGTGTGCGCGCACACACCTCGCCGAGTGAGCGCACATACTTTACAACAGAGCGCACAAAAATTACGGCTCTGATTCTGATAGAAAACAACACAGATGTCTTAAAATTTAAAAATTATGATTGTAATTACTAGAAATTTCCCGCTTCATTTAGTAATCATCTATTTTCATTTAATTTGATTAAAATCAATGTGGTGTACATACTGTATTCTGACGTGTAGTCAAATTTTAAAGTATATAACTCCGAGTGTTGTTAAGTGGCGCACAAAAATTTAGCCTTCCTTCAAAAGCTGCACAAAGCTGATATTTTATGCGCACACAGCCTACAGAAAATTAGAGGGAACATTGGCTGGGTCCTCTGCTTTTTGACATATTCATAAATGACCTGGAAATGGGAATAATGAGTGAGGTTAACAAATTTGCAGATGACACAAAACTATTTAAAGTTGTTAAATCCCAAGAGGATTGTGGAAAATTGCAAGAGGATCCTGAGAAATTCAAAGACTGGGCATCCAAATGGCAGATGAAATTGAATGTGGACAAGTGCAAAGTTATGCACCTAGGAAAGAATAACCCAAACTATGGTTACACGATGCAAGGTTCCACATTGGGAACCACCACCGAGGAAAAAGATTTAGGTGTCATTGTGGATAACATGTTAAAACCCTCTGCCCAGTGTGCAGCAGTGGCCAAGAGAGCAAATAGAATGTTAGGTATCATAAGGAAAGTAATGGAAAATAAAACAAAGGATATTATAATGCCTCTGCCATGTTGCGACCGTACCTGAAATATTGTGTGCAATTCTGGTCACCGTATCTTAAAAAGGATATAGCATTATTAAAAAAGGTACAGAGAAGGGCCACCAAAATGGTAAAGGGGATGGAAGTATACTCCTATGAAGAGAGGCTAAAAAGGTTGGGGCTCTTCAACCTGGAAAAGAGACGGCTGAGGGGAGATATGATAGAGGTCTATTTATTTTATTTATTTACATTCTCTTATATACCGCGCTATTCTGCATCAGTGCGGTTTACAACTTATAGGTCTATAACTTAATGAATGGAGTGGAACGGGTAAATGTAGATCGATTGTTTATGTCATCAGAATAGAGTAGTTACTCACCTGTAACAGGTGTTCTCCAGGAGCAGCAGGAATCAGTTCTCACATATGGGTGACGTCGGTGCCGACGAAGCCCCCATGCGGAGCATTTCCCCAGCTTTCAAAGAAAGCCTTTTGGAATGCAGCGCACCATAGCTAAAAGACAGCAAAAAATAAAATAAAGTATATGACTGCAACTCCAGGGGAGGAGGGAGGGTCATGAGGACTGATACCTCTGCTCCTGGAGAACACCTGTTACAGGTGAGTAACTACTCTTTCTCCAGGACCAAGCAAGAAGTCAGTCCTCACATATGGGACTCCTCAGTTCTAGGCTACTGGGAACCCAAAGCTGAAAAAATGGCTCCCTCTTAAGAGCCTCAGCATCCGTGATAAGAACACTAGGCAAGGTACTTCAGGCTGGAAGGTCGGGGTTTCAAATCCCACTAGAGGACAGCAACCTTGGGCCGGAAGGACTGGGGTTTCTAGTCCCACAGATGCTCCTTGTGGTCTTAGGCAAGCCACTTAACCCTCCATAGCCCATGTTCCCTGTAAGTATTAGTGTATGTGTCTCATATCCCCGCGTGTTAAATGTATCCCCCAATTGTGTTGTGACCGCTTTGATTGAAGGATAAGGCGGTATACAAAAACTGTCTAAATAAATAAATGCCATACTGGGTCAGACCAAGGTCCATCAAGCCCAGTATTCTGTTTCCAACAGTGGCCAATCTAGGTCATACGTACCTAGCAGTTTCCCCAAGCGACACAGGTTCCACAATGCTTGTATTGGTTCAAGCATTGATATCCTGGGTCCCTTCTTAATAATGGTTTATGGACCTTTCCTCCAGAAACTTGTCCAAAACTTTTTTAAACCCATCTACACTAACAGCCTTTACTACATCCTCCGGTAACAAATTCCAGGGTTTGATTATACGTTGAGTGAAAAAATATTTTCTTTTATTAGTCTTAAATAGTTTACCCTGTAGCTTCATTGCATGTCCCCTAATCTTCCTATATTCTGATAACGTAAACAGTCGATCTACGTTTACCCGTTCCACTCCGTTCATTAATTTATAGACTTCTATCATATCTCCCCTTAGCCGTCTCTTTTCCAGGTTAAAGAGCCCTAACCTTTTTAGCCTTTCTTCATAGGAGTATCCTTCCATCCCCTTTACCATTTTGGTGGCTCTTCTCTGAACCTTTTCTAAAATCGCTATATCCTTTTTAAGATACGGCGACCAGAATTGCACACAATATTCAAGGTGCGGTCTCACCATGGAACAATATAGAGGCATTATAATATCTTTTGTTTTATTTTCCATTCCTTTCCTTATCATACCTAGCATTCTATTTGCTCTCTTGGCCGCTGCTGCACACTGGGCCGAGGGTTTTAACATGGTATCCACAATGACGCCTAAATCTTTTTCCTGGGTGGTGGTTCCTAATGTGGAACCTTGCATCGTGTAACCATAGTTTGGGTTGTTCTTCCCTAGGTGCATAACCTTGCACTTGTCCACATTAAATTTCATCTGCCATTTCGATGCCCAGTCTTCCAATTTATCAAGATCCTCTTGCAATTTTCCACAATCCTCTTGGGTTTTAACAACTTTAAATAGTGTTGTGTCATCTGCAAATTTGATAACCTCACTCGTTATTCCACTTTCCAGGTCATTTATGAATATGTCAAAAAGCAGCGGACCCAGCACAGATCCCTGGGGTACACCACTATTCACCTTTCTCCATTGGGAAAATTGGCCATTTAGCCCTACCCTCTGCTTTCTATCTTTTAACCAGTTCCTGATCCACAATAGTACACTTCCTCCTATCCCATGATTCTTTAGTTTTGCCAATAGTCTCTGATGAGGGACCTTGGCAAAGGCTTTCTGAAAGTCCACATACACAATATCAACCGACTCATCTTTGTCCACCTGATTATTCACTCCTTCAATAAAACATAATGGATTAGTAAGACAAGATCTTCCTTGTCTAAAGCCATGTGATAAGAATATCCTCTGAGAATGCCCCCGTATGGTAGCCCAACACAAGGGCCGGAGGGTAGGAGTTGCCTAAACCTCAAAGAGATTACAGAGTACCACCTTCTGAAAACACTGTCCCTTCGGGACTCTCTCTTGAGGCTGTAGTGGGCTGCAAAAGTCTGGCTTGAAGACCAAGTAGCTGCCCGGCAGATGTCTGCCAACGGAACAGAGCGGAGATGAGCTACTGACATGGCTTTTGCCCTGACACGGTGGGCCGTGACTCTACCCTGCAAAGAGAGGCCGGCTGCCTTGTACGCCCAGGCAATACAATCTGCTACACAAGTGGACAACGTACGCTTGGAGACAGGCAACCCCAGTTTATTAGGGTCAAAGGAGACGAAGAGCTGAGTAGCCCTTTGGTGCCCCGCGTACGTTCTATGTAAAAGGACAACGCCCTCTTACAGTCCAGGGTATGCAACACTGTTTCAGCCCGGCTGGTATGCGGCCTGGGAAAGAATGTCGGAAGAACCACCTCCTGGTTGAGGTGGAAGGAGGAGACAACATTTGGAAGGAACTTCGGATGGGTCCGTAGGACCCCCCTGTTCCTACAGAACCGTGTGTATGATCTATCAGAAACCAGAGCTTGTAGCTCACTCACACATCTGGCCGAGGTGAGAGCTACCAGGAAGAGCGCCTTCCAAGAAAGGAAGCGTAAATGGCAAGAGCCATCGGCTCAAACGGTGGGCGAGTAAGTTGCTGCAAGACCACGTTCAAATCCCACTCAGTGGCTGGTGGACGAATCGGAGGCTTGAGCAGAAGCAGGCCTCTGAGGAAGCGGGACACCAAGGGGTGAACCGACAGACTGGCCCCCACCGGTGAGTGGTGTGCTGATAGAGCACTGAGGTGGACCCGAACAGAGTTGAGCTTAAGGCCTAGGTCTAACAGGTGAAGTAGGTATTGTAGTACTACTGGCACAAGGCAGGAGAAAGGATCTTCATTGCGCTGAGCACACCATATTGAGAACCTACGCCACTTGAGGGCATAGGACTTTCTGGTGGACTGCCTCCTAGAGGCCAAGACCACCTCCTCAACTTCCCTAGGTAGAAGTAAGGGAGCTAGCACTATCTTTTCAGCAGCCAGGCCATCAGATTGAGGGATTTGAGATTGGGGTGCAGAAGGGAACCCTGATCCTGAGACAGGAGATCGGGCTGCAACCCCAGAGGGAATGGAGTTTCCACCGCCAACTGCAGAAGAAGTGGAAACCACGGTTGCCTCGGCCATCTGGGGGCTACCAGAATCACCGAGGCCTTGTCCCGTAGAATCTTGAACAGAGTTCAGGCCACCAGAGGCGTGGGAGGAAAGACATACAGGAGGCCCGTAGACCAAGAGATCAGAAACGCATCTGCTGCCATTCTCAGGGGATGCAGCTGTCTGGAGCAAAACCTGGGCAGCTGCCGGTTCAGTGGACTTGCAAAGAGATTCATTGATGGAAGTCCCCATCGTAGAAAGATCTGCTGGACCACCAGTGGATTCAACTGCCATTCGTGAGGCTGGAGAATCCTGCTTGGTTTGTCTGCCAAGAAGTTCTCCTGACCAGGTAGATAAACTGCTTTGAGAAACATGCCTTGTCTGACTGCAAAGGAGCAAAGGGCCTGCACCTCCTGACATAGGAGTCTGGACCTTGTGCCCCCTTGCTTGTTCACATAGAACATTGCTACCTTATTGTCTGTCTGAACTAAGACAGACTGGTGAGAGAGAGCATGAGAAAAAGTCTGGAGAGCCAAGCGGATTGCTCGCAGCCCCAAGAGATCGATCTGCTGTGTGGCCTCCCGAGGAGACCAGAGGCCTTGAGTGCACGTGCCCTGGCAATGTGCACCCCAGCCCTTTAAGGAAGCATCGGTCGTCAGCACCCTTGTGTGTGCTGGGGCCTGAAAAGGTACCCCCCCTGAGAAGGTTTGGGAGATGTAGCCACCACTGCAAGGAGTCCAAAAGTGGTTTGGACACCTTTACTCTGTCTTGGAGGTCACCTGTGGCCTGCGCCCACTGAGCTCTGAGGCACCACTGAGCAGCCCGCATGTGCAGACGGGTATTCGGAGTCACATCTACTGTGGATGCCATGTGGCCCAGGAGCCGCAGGAAGTGCCTGGTGGAGACCTGAGAATTGCTTTGGAACTGGTTGGCCAAGTCCATCAGTCTGTGGGCCCTGTCCTCGGGCAAGTAGGCTCTTGCCTGCAGGGTGTCTAATCTTGCCCCTATAAACTCTAGGTTCTGTGAGGGAAGCAAAGTGGACTTTGCGTAGTTTATGACAAAGTCCAGATGCTGAAGAAGAGAGACAGTACGAAGAGTGGCTTGTCTGGCCTCCTGGAGAGACTGGCCCCTGATGAGCCAGTCGTCCAGATATGGGATGACGAAAATCCCCTGATTCCTGAGATAGGCCGCCACCATCGCCAGGCATTTGGTGAAAACCCTGGGGGCGGAAGTTAGGCCAAAGGGAAGTACTCTGTACTGGAAATGGTTTCCTCCCACCACAAATCTGAGATATTGTCTGTGGTCTGGATGGATAAGGATGTGAGTATAAGCATCCTTTAGATCCAAGGAGCATAGCCAATCTCCCTGCTGGAGGTAGGGCAGCAGTATCCCAAGGGTAAGCATCTTGAACTTTTCCCTCTCCAGAAACTTGTTTAGGTTTCACAAGTCTAGGATAGGCCGGAGGCCTCCTGTCCTTTTTGGTACCAGGAAGTACCTGGAGTAGAAGCCTTGCCCTTCCAGGTGGTGAGGCACCGGTTCCACCGCCTGTTCCTTCAGAAGACTTGCCAACTCCTGAAGGAGGAGGTTTCTGTGCAGAGGGAGTCTTGGAGGCTCCCCTGGAAAGTAGGAGGGGGGTAGCTGGTGGAAGTGGAGCATGTAGCCCTTCTGGACTATGCTGAGGACCCAGGTATCCCCTGTGATGGCTGGCCACCTGTAGGCGTACAGGGTCAGCCGACCTCCTATGCTGAGTGGAGCCAGCTATGGAGAAGAGGCTATGCTGTGGGAGTCAAAACCCCGCTCCCTGCTCTGCAGGAGCTGGAGCTGGCGGCTTGGGGGTCTTCTGCCTACGGGGCCCATGCCCCTGCCCCTTGGCCTGCTGGCCCTGTTGGGGAGCTGTAGAGGCCTGATATTGAGGGTAGGATTTGTAGGCAGCACCCTTCCTCGAGAAAAAGGGCTTCTTCCCCGAGTCCTTCTTTTTCTGAGAAGGGGCAGAAGTCTTCCTGGACAGCCTTGTCCTGGTGAGAGTCTCAGTCTCGATTTCTGCAGCCTTTTTAGTCATGGGCTTACCGAAAAGGTTTTCACCTTGGCAGGGGACATCAACCAACTTGTCCTGCACCCATGGCTCCAGGTCTGATGCCTGTAGCCAGGCCTGACGGTGTGCACCGATGCCGGCCGCGGCTACCCGGGCAGAAGCCTCGAAGCCATCATAGGCTGCTCGAGAGATAAACTTCGAGCACTCTCGAATCCCTGTTGACAAAGCCTTGAACCTCTGCAAAGGTTCCGCGGAGAGGCCAGCTGAGAACCTGGTAATCTCCTTTGCCAGGTCTCGTAGGTACATGCCATGTACAGCTGGTAGGTCTGGACATGGCAAGATAGCATAGAGCCCTGAGGGCATGCAGGTTCTGGGACTCCCGGCCGGGGCGCACCGAGGAGTGCATCTTCTGACTCTTCAGACGGTGCATGGCCAATTCCACAACCATGGAGTGGTGTGGTAGCTGTGCCTTTTGGAACCCAGGGCTCTTACGGACTCGATAAATGGAATCGACCCGTTTACTAAGAACCGGCGTTGAGGCCGATGCCTTCCACGTACGGAAGAGCAGCCATTCCAGCATCGGAGGAACTGGTACAGTAAAGGCTTCCTTCGGAGGAAAATCATACTGGAGGGCATCGAGCTCCTCGGATCGAGGCTCCTCCTTGGCGTCCGCAGGGAAGGCCAAGGCTTTGGCCACGTCCCTCACAAAGTCCAAGAACTGGGTATCCTCCGGGGGGGGGACCCGTCTCCGAGGCTTGGACTCCAGTGAGTCTGAAGGGACGTACCAGGTCCGGAAGGTGTCCGGGGACTCCTCGTCCTCCATCTCCCACTCCGACTCCTCCGAGGAGGAATTGAGTGGGTCCGGCCGTGTGGGCTTCGGTGCCAACCGCCCCAACGCCGAGGATATCGGCGTCGACGACCTCGGCCCCGCACCGGAGGTCGAGAAGGACCTTGACCGAGGATCGACTCGAGACTTCATCGACTTGAGGATCGGCCCGGTCTCCGGGGTCGACTTAGACGTCGAGGTCCCAGTGGTCGGGGCAGATGCACCGGTCAGACCGGCGATCAGCACCCGTGGCTGTTCCATGAAGGCAGCTAAGCTGCTCTCCAAGGCCGTCAACCTGAATCCAAGCTCAGGAGACTCAGCAGCCCCCGACTCGGGCCTGACGTTGGCTCCCCCGGGGGAGAGTCCACGAGGACAACTGCACTTACGTGACTCGGGGACTCCGGCTCCACACGAGGTAGCTTGGAAGGCCTCTCCGACTCCGAGAGCCTGGGGCGGCGGTCAGGGCTATGCATCCTGGCCCTCGAGGAACCAGGAGCCTCCACTGATGCCGCCCTCACAAGCTTTTTCTACCTTCTGTGCTCCCGGGTGGGAGACTCCCTTTCAGAGGAACCCCGACGGTGCTCGGGGTCGGACTCCTGAGATGTCGAGGCCTCTGACGAAGTCTGGGCCTGGCCGGACGCAGAGTCAGAGAAAATTCTCTCACGTTGATGCTGATGGCTCCGAAGCGCCTTTGACGACATTTTGCCGCACGGGCCACAGGCCAGCGGGTCATGGTCGGGCCCGAGGCAGCAGTCAATGTGTGTCGGTGAGAGACATATGTTTATTGCACCGAACACACTTTTTGAACCCGCTGGCAGCCATCGGGGGAAAAAGGGCCCCTGCAAGATCAAAAGACCGAGCTGCCTGTGAAAACACAAAAAGAGCCTCGAACCCATTGTAGGTAGCCCGGGACAGGAACTTGGAGCAGTCCCGGATGGTGGCTACTAAAGTCTGGAACCATTGCAGGAGTTCCCTGGCAAGCCCTGCTGAGAAGCCAGCAAGCTCCTGGATGAGGCTCTTAAGATACATCCCTATGTAGAGCTCATAGGTTTGTATCTGGCAGCCCAGCACGAACCCTTGGAAACACTTACGCCCCAGGACGTCGAGGGCCCTGGCCTCTCTACCCAGGGGTACAGAAGAATAAGTCTTCTGGCTCTTGAGCTTTTGTATCAAGGACTCCACCACCATGGAATTGTGGGTAAGTTGGGCTTTCTGGAAGCCTGGGCTCCTCTTGACATGGTAGATGGTGTCGAGATGTCGGCTGACCATAAGAACATAAGATATGCCATACTGGGTCAGACTAAGATCCATCAAGCCCAGTATCCTGTTTCCAACAGTGGCCAATCTAGGTCATAAGTACCTAGCAGTCTCCCCAAAAGACACAGGTTCCTCAATGATTGTATTGGGTCAAGCAGTGATATCCTGGGTCCCTTTTAATAATGGTTTATGGACCTTTCCTCCAGGAACTTGTCCAAACCTTTTTTAAACACAATTGTACTAGCAGCTTTTACTACATCCTCCAGTAACAAATTCCAGAGTTTGATTACACATTGAGTGAAAAAATATTTTCTTTTATTAGTCTTAAATAGGTTACCCTGTAGCTTCATTGCATGTCCCCTAGTCTTTTTATATTCTAACGATATAAACAATCGATCTACGTTTACCCGTTCCACTCCATTCATTAATTTATAGACCTCTATCATATCTCCCCTCAGCCGTCTCTTTTCCAGGTTGAAGAGCCCCAGCCTTCTTAGCCTCTCTTCATAGGAGTATCCTTCCATCCCTTTTACCATTTTGGTGGCTCTTCTCTGCACCTTTTCTAATAACGCTATATCCTTTTTAAAATACGGCGAACAGAATTGCACACAATATTCAAGGTGCAGTCGTACCATGGAATAATACAGAGGCATTATAATATCCTTTGTTTTATTTTCCATTCCTTTCTTTATGATATCTAGCATTTTATTTGCTCTCTTTGCCGCTGCTGCACACTAGGTGGAGGGTTTCAACATGTTATCTATGATGACGCCTAAATCTTTTCATGGGTAGTGGTTCCCAATATGGAAACTTGCATTATATAATCATAGTTTGGGTTGTTCTTTCATAGGTGCATAACTTTGCACTTGTCCACATTAAATTTCATCTGCCATTTGGATGCCCAGTCTTCCAATTTATCAAGGTCCTCTTGCAATTTTCCACAATCCTCATGGGTTTTAACAGCTTTAAATAGTTTTGTGTCATCTGCAAATTTGATAACCTCACTCATTATTCCCTTTTCCAGGTCATTTCTGAATTTGTCAAAAAGTACCCTGGGGTACTCCACTATTTACCTTTTTCCATAGGGAAAATTGGCCATTTAGACCTACCCTCTGCTTTCTATCTTTTAACCAGTTCCTGATCCACAATAGTACACTGCCTCCTATCCCATGACTTTTTGGTTTTGCCAAGAGTCTCTGATGAGGGACCTTGTCAAAGGCTTTCTGAAAGTCCAGATATAGTGTATCAACCGACTCACCTTTGTCTACCTGTTTATTCACACCTTCAAAAAAACATAACAGATTAGTAAGACAAGATCTTCCTTGTCTAAAGCCATGTTGGCTGTCTCCCATTAAGCCATAACTATCTATATATGCTGAGTAATTTTGTTCTTTATAATGGTTTCTGCCATTTTTCCCGGTACTGACGTCAGGCTCACCGGTCTGTAGTTTCCCGGATCACCCCTGGAACCCTTTTTAAAAATTGGCATTACATTAGCGATCCTCCAATCTTCAGGTATTACTGATGATTTTAATGATAGTTCACAGATTACTAATAGCAGGTGTCACAGGGTGGACATAGGGCAGCCTGAGAAGGCGCAGAGCAGTGTGAATGATCACGGTGAAAGTGACAGAATAAACAGGAGAATGTTTATTGGTTGCCAGGGACAACCTAAGCACACGTGCACAGAGCCCAGAAAGACACACCCAGAGAGCAAAGCAAGGGAGTCTGCTTTACCTAATAGAGTGCACCTGAGGGAAGGTGGAGTCAGGAAATACACAGATAAAACAGACTACCAAACATTTGGAGATAGGGAATCCTGGAGAGAGGAGCCAAGGAGGGAATCCTGGAGAGAGGAGTCAAGGAGGGAATCCTGGAGAGATGAGCCGAGGAGAGAATCCCTGAGAGAGGAATTAAAGCAGCAGAGGTCACAAGCTGAAAGGCAGCAGGGGAGCCGGTGTGAATGTTGGAAAGAGTCCAGAGACCTGTGTGGTTCTGGGAGAAGGCAACACCCTGACAGTGTGAATGTGTTTGGAAAGCAAGAAGAATACAGGAAGACTGCAACAGCAGGTACAGGGGCAAAGAGTAGATACAAGGGCTATTTGCCATTTGAAAGGGAAGGGCCCTGGAGGCTTAGAAATAGCCATATAAAGCCTAGATATTCAGAGGCTAATAATAGCTTTTCTCCTGATTATAGTAGTGTTAAAAGAAGAGGGCTTCACTTACTTAGAAAAGCTGAAGAAATCCCTTCTCACGGTGAGTTCCCAGCTTCTAGGGAAACACCGTTACACCGGTTGCAATCAGGCACAGTTGGGCCTGGAAAGCTAGGGCAGACCGGCAGGGACCCTATCAAAATTACCCAGCTAGCAGGTCAACCAGGACCTGAGCTATGCATTGAGGCACCAGCGGGGGCAGGGCTCTGAAAGACATCACTCAGAGTTTGGTGATACTCCCCAGAAAGGCAGTGCTGCTCACAGGAAGAGAAACTTCCTGACTGACGAGGCAAGCCTTCCATATTTTTATTCCACGTTGGAAGTGGATAGTGGAGATACCAATGAGCAAGAAATAATGGAATATGAGAATTCTGAAGTATTAACAAAATACAGAATTGATGGACTGTTCTTTCTCTGTGATAGAGCCAGAGATATCATTAAGGTAAATGTGATTTGTGTAACCTTAAATTCCAGTATACAAGTGGCAGAGCTGCAACTCTCTCCCTCTCTCCAAGCCAAGCAGTCAGTTAGGCTGTTTATTATTTACTTTTGGTTTAAAGTTATCAGTTGAAGGAAGCTACTTTTGTTATATAGTTATCTTTTGTTTGAAGCCAAGTGAGCTGTTAATTTCTGTTGTTTAAAAAGAAGAAACCTCAAGGGACGGGGAATAAAACCCTAAAAGAAAAGAAAGTTCTTCTGTGTGATTTATATATAGAAGCAAGGCACAACTACCACCCTCATAAAAGCCCAACAATACCAGTAGTCACGGCTGGAGCGGATGAGGTGTGACACAGGTCTGCAATCTCATATTTCAGTTCTTTCAACACCCTTGGATGTATACCATCTGGTCCAGGTGATTTGCTACTCTTCAGTTTATCAAATAGTTGTAATACATCTTCCCGGTGTATCGATATCTCTTTCAATTCCTCTGCAGTATCACCTTTAAATACCACTTCAGTCATGGGTAACATCCCTACATCTTCCTCAGTAAAGACTGAAGCAAATAATTCATTCAGTCTCTCCGCTATAGCCTTGTCCCCCTCTTACTGCCCCTTTTACCCCTCTGTCATCTAATGGTCCAACTGACTCTCTCACAGGTTTTTTGCTACGTATGTACTTGAAAAAGTCTTTATTACATGTTTTTGCTTCCACAGCAAGTTTCTTCTCAAATTTTCTCTTTGCCTGCCTTATCAGTGCCTTGCATTTAACGTGCCAGTATTTGTGCTGTTTCCAGTTTTCATCATTTGGCTCTTTTTTCCATTTCCTGAAAGATGCTTCTTTGGCAACAACAGCCTCTCTGACCTCACCTTTAAACCATGCTGGCAGTTTTTTGGACTTCCTTCCACTTTTCTTAAAGCATGGAATAAAGCTGGTCTGGGCTTCCAAGATAATATTTTTAAACAACACCCAAGCTTGATGTAAGTCTTTGACCTTTGCAACTGCTCCATTTAGTTTTTTCTTAACTATTTTCCTCATTTTATCATAGTATCCCTTTTGAAAGTTAAAAGGTAGTACTGTGGATTTCCTTACCATCCCTCCTCCATTAATTAAATCAAATGCGATCATGCTATGATCACTATTGCCAAGTGGCCCCAACACCCTTATCTCTTGCACCAGATGTGGTGTTCCACTAAGGACTAAATCCAAAATGGCTTCCCCTCTGGTCAGTTCATGTACCAACTGCTCCAAGAAGTAGTCATTTATTTCATCTAGAAACTTTATCTCCCTAACATATCCTGCCGTGACACTGACCCAGTCAATACCGGGGTAATTGAAATATCCATTATTATTACTGTTCTGTAACTTTTGTTAGCTTCCCTGATTTCTTTGAGCATTTCACCATCCATTTGTTCATTCTGGCCAGGCGGTCAATAGTACACCCCCACTGTCATCGCCTTCCCCCTTTTACATGGAATTTCAATCCATAGAGATTCTACAGAAAATTTTGTTTACTGCAAAACTTTAATCCTTTGTGTAAGAAAACATATCTTTTTACACAATAACAGACTTCTCAGTAAAGCAGAGTTTAATGACTTTGCTTGCAAGTAAAGGGTGAGATGCTTCAGTAAGCACTCACACTCAATCTCTGTTTCACAGTTATTTTTATAGCAAATTTGGTAATTAATAATTGTCAGGCTACGTATTATTTAGCCACATGGTCTCTCTTCCTAGAATGCAGACATACAGTAAGGAAGTCAGAAAATCATTACATACATCAGGCTACGTGTTATTATCCACGTATCCCTTTTTCCCAGAATGCAGACATACAGTAAAGGTGAATCAGCTTTGTATCTCTGTACCTGTGACAGGCTATGCATTATTTAGCCACATAGTCTCTCTTCCCAGAATGCAGACATACAAAATTATATTACAGAATGGTGAATGAATGGAATAAAAGCCTTATATTACATTGTAAAAATAACATATCACATTTGTTTATATCAAACCCCTCCCTCTTTCTTTTTAAAATGTTCTTGTTACCTTTTACATTTACTCCACAGTTCCATAAGAAGCCTCTAACTTAGATAACATCCTTCCTAACTCTCTCTCTTCCCTTTTATCGTCCATTATTAACATTGCACCTTTGTGCACTGGAAATGATACTATCATTTTGTTTAGTGCTTACTGTTTCTATCAATCTTTGAGTTAACCCTCCTATACATGGTATTATGCAACACCCCACCATAATTAATACTCCAATTACAAGTGCAGAAGTAAATATAGATACTACCACCCCCATTTCCCAAACCATGACTCCAACCATCCAGTGAGAGAGGTATCCGTACCTGAATTTTTCTGCCAATTCCTCTGCCAAGGTAGTTAGTCCTCGCAGGACTTTAGTGATAGTACCATCAGGGGGTCGTGTTATTGGGGATGAACATATAAAATTCTCCCTCCCCCCATATCACTCATGCCCCCTTTTTCAGTCGCCATTATATCTAAAATCATTCAGTTCTCCCAGGCCATTCTGCTAGTGGCGTCCAATCGTTCTGCGATCCCCTTTATTGCATCCCGGGTATAATTGATAATATATATAATTTATCCAATCTACATTTTTGTTTATCGTGATTACCCCTACCAGGGATTTGAATCCAGCTGCAATCTGGTTTCATGCTTTATACTCATCCAGAACTCCCAGAGGGACTCCTATTGCATCTATATATATCCTGTCATCAAATGAGGCTCCCAAGGTACTCCTCCTTTCCCTTTGTATTTGCCACTTGTCCTGTTCTGTGAACGCCAAGGTGAAAGGAACTGCCAATTGAACTATTGCACATGTTCCCGACCATAGGGTAGGCAACATTGGTCTCAACATCCGCCCTCCACAGTATCACCACAGGTCTGCCCTAGGGATTACCAGGCTGGAGTAGTTCTTCTCTTCTCCTTCCATCCCTGTCAGGTTTAGGCTTAGAACGCAGGTGTTCAGTTCCCCCACTTCCCTTGTGTAATTCTTCCCTCGCCTGGTGAGATAGGCGGAGTGATTTCCAAACACTGTTGAGAATGTGGGGGGGGGGGAACTCTTACCTCCTTCAAGTCTGTAGGGGGAAAGAGCAGATTCAACGTCTTGCAACTTTCATTTCCCCAAGCCGTTTTTTCCTGATACAGAGATATGAGGCATCTTACTCCATCGGGATCTGTATCCCACCTCAAGGGTAAGGGCACAACCTGTGCAATGGACCTCCTGGAGGCACATGCGTAGCAATTGCTACGATTGAGACTTCCTATGGTATATTTAACCCATTCCACCCAGGCGTTCACATCCCCATAACCCGCTTCCACCTCTAGAGTGTCCCTCAAATCTTTATTCTCTACTATTTTAACTACGTTAGGGTCCTTATTAGGTTCAAAAGATATACTGGGGAATGGTGTGGGGACCTGGGTCTGATTCTTGAGGGGTATTCTTATCCTTAATCTTCCCAGGGGATCTTCCCCACTAATATCTATCCCTAGTCCATAGGACCCATCCAGTGAGTCATCCCTTCCAAAGAGGGTGACCACGATGGGGCTGCAACTTCCTGGATTACATTGCTGAATATTATGTTTCTTTATTATTTTTATTTTATTTTGAACTGGGTGTTCTTCCCCTCTGGGGAAACCCAGCCTCCATCCTCGGTGGTCCACCAAACTTGTGACCACCCGTAACAGGGCATCACGTACACAAGTGTCTGGGCAGTCTCTGGACACACACACTTATGAATATTTCCCCACAACTTTTCGTAGTATCCCCCATCACAACTTATCACTTGGCAGGCATCAAATTCTAGGCTCACCGGTCCCTCTCCCTCTGATATGGTTACAGTTAATATGTTAGGATACATCCTTCCCCATCGTGTTCATGTTTATATTTGTTCATCAAGCCATCCCTTTCCCTGTCCTAGATCCCATGTCATTCCCCTTAACAGAGAAAGTGATCCCCCCATCATAGCAACATCATCCACTTTTCTTTGTCCATGTTAGAATTTTTATTAGTCCTTGTTAACGAACTCCTCTCCTTATCTTCTGTGTTTCCTTGGTATTTTCAGGCACAGAGGGTCAATAGTTCCCTGGACCTTCCACTGTGCATCTCTGAAGGAGCTTCAACCGGACCTTTAATCGTCCAACCTTTTTCCACAGTTCTTACAGCAGTCTCAGTACTCAGTAAGACCTGGAACGGGCCTTCCCAGTCTGATTGCAATTTAGACGCCTTCCAGGATTTTATCAAGACCCACTGTCCTGGTTTGAGACCGTGAACTGCAAACCCCAATGGGGGTGTTTGTGCCAACAATCCTTTATTCCTGAGAACAGATAAAGAAGAGGACAGCCCAAGTATATATTCTTTAAGAAACTTATCTTTAGTTTCGAACTGGGGAGGTTCCTTTAATTGTCCAATATAGGGTAATCCAAATAACATTTTGTAGGGAGACAATCCTAAATCTTTCCAAGTAGCTGTTTGGATTCTTAACAATGCTAAGGGCAAACACTTAGCCCAAGGTAATTTTGTTTCTAACATCAATTTGGCTAACTGCTTCTTTATAGTCGGATTCATGCGTTCCACTCTTCCTGAGGGTGGATGCCATGGAGTATGGAAATCCCAGGATACGCCCAGAGTTTCCATTATGTTTTGCAATACCTTTGCTGTGAAATGACTTCCCTGGTCCGAGTCAATGTGACCTATCATCCCATATCTTGGAATGATGTGTTCCAAAACTATTTTTGCTACTCCTATTACTGTGGCGGCTACCATGGGATATGCCTCCACCCATCCCGTCAAATGGTCCACTATTACTAAAAGATACTTTACCTGCCCAACCAAGGGCAACTCAGTAAAATCAACCTGTATACTTTGGAATGGACGAAGACCAGGATCTCTACCTCCCTGCGGTTGTTTCCTACGGACCTTTTTATTAATTTTCTTACAGGTTATACACCTCTCACACACTTGCTTGGCTACTGTGTATATTCCCATACACCCCAATGACTCTCTTATTTATTTATTTAACAGGTTTTATATACCGCTTTATTATTTCAATCAAAGCGGTTTACATTGAAACTTAAACTTGGTAATGTACATTAAACAGGGGCATTGATAACTTGGATTTTTCTGAGGCAATGGAGGGCCAAGTGACCTCCCAAGACCACAAGGAGTGCTAGTGGGCATCAAACCCTGGTCTCTGGATTCCCAATCCAATGTTCTTAACCATTAGGCTACTCCTTCACTCTTGATGTAGAATGGCCATAATTTCTCTCATTATTTGTTTGTTTATCATCTGCTTGCCATCGGGTAAAATCCATTCTCCCCCCCCCCTTTCAGTTTCTACTGCCCCTATATCTTCGAGTTTTCATTTTTCCCTTTCAGTAAATAAGAACATATGATATGCCATACTGGGTCAGACCGAGGTCCATCAAGCCCAGTATCTTGTTTTCAACAGTGACCAATCTACAGTAGGTCACAAGTACCTAGCAGTTTCCCCAAAAGACACAGGTTCCTTAATGCTTGTATTGGCATAAATGTTCAGGAAGAGAGCCTCTTTCAATTGAAAGCAAGTTCTGCTACGAGGGGACATGGGATGAGGGTGAAGGGAGATAGATTCAGGAGTGATATGCGGAAAAGAGTAGTTACTCACCTGTAACAGGTGTTCTCCAGGAGCAGCAGGAATCAGTCCTCACATATGGGTGTCATCGGCGCCGATGAAGCCCCAGCAGAGCATTTCCCCAGCTTTCCATGAAAGCCTTTGGGAATGCTGGCACGCATGCGCGGTTCCCTTCCCGCCTAAAGGTGCCATCTTACCTCAGTCAAATGACATAGCTAAGAACAGCACACAAAAATGTAAAACAAACTATGTACAACTGCAACTCCAAGGGGAGGAGGGAGGGTTGCGAGGACTGATTCCTGCTGCTCCTGGAGAACACCTGTTACAGGTGAGTAACTACTCTTTCTCCAGGACCAAGCAGGAAGTCAGTCCTCACATATGAGTGACTCCCTAGCTCTGGGCTACCAGGAACCCAGGCTGAACAAGAGAACTCCCTCTAGTCACAGCATCAAAGAAAGGCTTTTCAAGGACACAACCTCCACCGGTAGCCCAACAGAGGGCAGGAGGGCAGGAGTTGCCTAAACCTCAAAGAGATTCCGGAGTACTGCTTGGCCAAAAGCACTGTCCCTACGGGACTCCCTCTCCAGACAGTAATGGGCCGCAAACGTCTGGCTTGAAGACCAAGTTGCAGCCCTGCAGATGTCTACCAAGGGCACAGAGCGGAGATGAGCCACTGAGGCAGCCATTGCCCTGACACGATTGGCCGTGACCCTACCCTGCAAAGGAAGGTCAGCCGCCTTGTAAGCCCAGGTGATACAGTCAGCCACCCAGATGGACAAGGTATGCTTGGACACAGCCAACCCCAACTTATTGGGGTCAAAGGAGACGAAGAGCTGAGTAGCCCTTCTATGTCCCTGCGTACGGTCAAGGTAGAAGGATAAGGCCCTCCTACAGTCCAGGGTATGCAGCACTGCTTCAGCCTGGCTAGCATGAGGCCTAGGGAAGAATGTTGGAAGAACCACCTCCTGGTTGAGGTGGAAAGAGGAGACAACCTTGGGGAGGAACTTTGGATGAGTCCTAAGGACTACTCTGTTCCTATAAATCCTGGTGTAAGGTCTATCACAGACCAGGGCCTGAATCTCACTCACTCGCCTAGCCGAGGTGAGGGCTATCAGGAAGAGAGTCTTCCAGGAAAGGAAGCGTAGAGGGCAAGTAGCCATCGGCTCAAAGGGTGGGCAAGTCAGTTGCTGCAAGACCACATTCAGCTCCCACTCAGGAGCAGGAGGACGGATGGGGGGCTTGAGCAAAAGCAAGCCCCTGAGAAAGCGGGACACCAAGGGGTGACCAGACAGAGAATGTCCCTCCACCAGTGAGTGGTGAGCTGCTAGAGCTGAGAGGTGGACCTGAACAGAATTGGACTTAAGTCCCTGATTTGATAAGTGCAGTAAGTACTGAAGCACTACTGGCATAGTACAGGAGAAAGGATCCTCTGTACGTAGCTGACACCACACAGAAAACCTCTTCCATTTGAGGGCATAGGTTTTCCTAGTGGACTGTTTCCTAGAGGCTAGGACAACCTCCTCAACTTCCTGAGGTAGGCCCCAGGGAGCCAAAACTACCCTTGCAGCCTCCAGGCCATCAAATTGAGAGCTTTGAGATTGGGGTGCAGAAGGGAACCCTGCTCCTGTGAGAGAAGGTCGGGTTGTAACCCCAGAGGTAGTGGGGAATCCACTGCCAGCTGAAGCAGAAGTGGAAACCAAGGCTGCCTCGGCCACCTGGGAGCTACCAGCAGGACCGAGGCCTTGTCCTGAAGTCTTGAAAAGAGTTCGGGCCACCAAGGGCGTGAGAGGAAACGCATACAGGAGGCCCTGAGACCAGGACATCAGAAAAGCATCTGGTGCTATCCTCAAAGGATGCGGCTGCCTGGAGCAGAACTTGGGCAGTTGCTTGTTCAGCGGACTGGCAAAGAGATCTATCCAAGGGAGACCCCACTTCAGGAAGATCTTCTGAACGACCAAGGGATGCAGCTGCCACTCGTGGGGCTGCAGAATTCTGCTCAACCGGTCAGCCAGGCAGTTCTCCTGGCCTGGAAGGTACACTGCCTTGAGAAGCATGTTGTGCTTTAGGGCAAAGGAACAAAGGTCTTGAGTCTCCCAACAAAGGAGCTTTGACCCAGTCCCGCCCTGTTTGTTCACATAAAACATGGCTACCTGGTTGTCTGTTTGAATCAAGACTGAGCGGTGAGCTAGGGCCGGAGAAAAAGCCTTTAGAGCTAAGCGGATAGCTCGAAGTTCTAGGAGATTGATCTGTTGGGCTGCCTCCCAGGGAGACCAGAGGCCTTGAGTGCACTTGTCCAGACAATGAGCACCCCAGCCCCGCAGAGAGACGTCGGTGGTGAGGACCACCGAGTATTCTGGCATTTGGAAGGGCATCCCCTTCAGCAGATTGGGAGGATGTAGCCACCAGCTGAGGGAGGCCAAAAAGGGTCTGGACACCCTTATCCTGTCTCGTATGCGGCCTGTGGCCTGAGACCACTGAGTCCGAAGGCACCACTGTGCAGGCCTCATATGGAGCCTGGCATTGGGAGTCACATGCACTGTCGAAGCCATGTGGCCCCGAAGTCTGAGACAGAGTCTGGCGGAGACCAGGGACCTGTTTAGAAACTGTTTGGCCACGTCCATCAGTCTTTGAGCCCTGTCTTCTGGCAAGAATGCCTTTGCCAGTTGAGAATCCAACTTTGCCCCTATGAACTCCAAGTTCTGGGAGGGGAGCAAAGTAGACTTTGCGAAGTTTATGACAAAGCCCACGTTTTGAAGCAGAGCAATCGTTCTGAGGGTGGCTTGTCTGGCCTCCAGGGACGTCTGACCCCTGATGAGCCAGTCATCCAGATAGGGAAAGACAAAGATGCCTTGATTTCTCAGGTAGGCCGCAACCACTGCCAGGCACTTGGTAAAGACCCTGGGAGCGGAGGTTAGGCCAAAAGGCAGCACTCTGTACTGATAATGGTTTCCTCCCACAATGAACCTGAGGTACTTTCTGTGGTCTGGATGAATGAGGATGTGAGTGTACGCATCCTTTAGATCTAAGGAGCATAGCCAATCTCCCTGCTGGAGGTAGGGCAGAAGTGTTCCAAGAGTAAGCATCTTGAACTTTTCTTTCTCTAGGAACTTGTTGAGGTTTCTGAGGTCCAGAATGGGTCGAAGGCCACCGGTCCTTTTGGGTACCAGGAAATACCTGGAGTAGAATCCGTGACCTTGCAAGTGGGGAGGCACAGGCTCCACCGCCCTGTCCACCAACAGACCTTGGAGCTCTTGAAGGAGAAGGTTTGTGTGCAGGGGAGGCCTCAAGGGCTCCCCTGGGAAGTAAGGAGGAGGCAGTTGATGAAAATGCAGGGCATAGCCCTTTTGGACTATGTCCAGCACCCAACTGTCGGTGGTTATGAGAGGCCACTGGTGGGCAAAAAGTACAAGGCGACCGCCTGTGCAGGGCTGGGAAAGCAGGGACGGAGTGGCTACGCTCAAGGAGTCAAAAACCCCCACCCTGCTGAGTGGAAGCAGGGGCAGAAGGCTTGGGGGTCCTCTGCCTACGGGGCCCATTACCCTGGCCCTTGGCTTGCTGACCCTGGGGGGCAGCTTGGGCAGCCGGATACTGAGGGTACTGTTTGTAGGCAGTGCCCTTCCTCGGGTGAAAGGACTTTTTACCCGAGCCCTTCTTTTTATGTGAAGGGACAGAGGTCTTCCTCGACAGCCTTGTCCGGGTAAGGTGCTCGGTCTCGAGCTGAGCGGCCTTCTCGGTCACGGGTTTGCCAAAAAGGTTCTCACCTTGGCAGGGGACATCGACCAACTTGTCCTGAACCTATGGCTCGAGGTCCGATGACTGCAGCCACGCCTGGCGTCGAGCCACGATGCCGGCAGCCGCAACTCGGTCCGAAGCCTCGAATCCATCGTAGGCGGTGCGGGAAATGAACTTTGAGCATTCCTGAATCCCCGAGGACAAGGTCTTAAATCTCTGCAAGGGTTCCCGGGAGAGACCAGCAGAGAATCCGGCCAATTCCTTGGCCAGGTCCCGCAAGTACATGCCCATGTACAGCTGGTAAGACCCCTGGAAGCACTTTCTACCGACGCCATCGAGGTTGCGGGCCTTCCTGCCGGGGGGCACCGGAGTGCATCTTCTGGCTCTTCAGACGATGCATGGCCGATTCCACAACCATGGAATAGTGTGGTAGCTGTGCTTTCTGGAAACCAGGGCTTTTGAGGAGTCAATGGATGGAATCGACTCGCTTGCTCAGAACCGGCGCCGAGGCCAGTGCCTCCCACATACGGAAGAGGAGCCATTCCAGCATCGGAGGAACTGGGACAGTAAAGGCCTCCTTCGGAGGAGAGTCATACTGTAGAGCATTGAGTTCCTCGGCTCGAGGCTCTTCCTCGGGATCGGCAGGGATAGCCAAGGCAGCGGCCATATCCCGGACGAACTCCGAGAACCTAGTGTGCTCCGGAGGGGATCTACTCCGGGGCTCAGACTGCGGTGAGTCCGACGGGACGCACCGAGTCTTAAAAGTATCAGGAGACTCCTCGTCCTCCGTCTCCCAGGCGGACTCATCTGAGGAGGAGTCAGGGTCCGACCCCGCGGGGGCACCGGCGTCGACACCCTCGGTCCCGAACGTGAGGTCGAGGGAGACCTCGACCGAGGACGACTTCGAACCACGAGGGTCTCGAGTATCGGCTCGGTCTCCGGGGTTGACTTCGAAGTCGACGTCCCAGTGGTCGGGGCAGATGCACCAGACAGGCTGGCCATCAGTGCCCGCTGCTGCTCCATGAAGGCAGACATTCTGCACTCCAAGTCTGTCATCCTGAGACTCAGCTCAGGAGACGCAGCAGCCACCGACTCGGGCCCCAGCGGCGCCGGGCCCGACATCAGCTCTCTGGGAGGAGAGTCCACAAGGACTACGGGGCTTACGTGTTCAGCAGACTCCGGCTCCACACGAGGAACTTTGGCAGGCTTCTCTTGGTCCACAGGCCCGGGACGGCGGTCGGGGGTCTTAGACCTGGCCCTCGAGGGACCAGGGACCTCCTCCGACGCCGCCCTCACGAGCCGCTTCTTCCTCTTGCGTTCCCGGTTGGGGGACCCCCTGTCCGAGGAGCTTCGACGGCGCTCGGGATCGGAATCCCGAGATGTCGAGGCCTCAGACGAGGTCCGGGCCCGGCCGGAGGCAGAGTCCGAGAAAAACCTTTCCTTTTGATGCTGTCGACTCTTGAGTGCCTTGGAAGACATCTTCCCACATGGCACACACGACTTGGGGTCGTGGTCAGGGCCGAGGCACCGAAGGCAGCAGTCGCGTGTGTCAGTGAGAGACATAAGTTTCTTACACCGATCACACTTTTTGAAACCACTGGAAGCCATCGGGGAAAAAAGAGCCCCTGCGAGGTCAAAAGACCGGCCTTCCAGGGAAAAAATGAAAAAAGGGCGCGAACGCCAGCCACGAAGGGCAAAAACCGAAAAAGAAATAAGCGGGCTTGATACCGGTGTACCGAACCCGGCGGGAGGGGAACCGGCGTCGAACCGGAGAAAAATAGCGAAAAATCGCCGAAGAAAAAATCACTTTTATCTGGGAGAACAGGACACACGTCCGATGTGCTTCTCGGAAAAAAAGAGACTGAGGTAAGATGGCACCTTTAGGCGGGAAGGGAACCGCGCATGCATGCCAGCATTCCCAAAGGCTTTCATGGAAAGCTGGGGAAATGCTCCGCTGGGGCTTCATCGGCGCTGATGACACCCATATGTGAGGACTGACTTCCTGCTTGGTCCTGGAGAATATTTCTTTACGGAAAGAGTAGTGGATCTGTGGAATAGTCTCCCAGTGGAGGTGGTAGAGATGAGGACAGTAACTGAATTCAAAAAGCATGGGACAAACACAGAGGATCTCTAAAGGTACAAAGGGGACTGTTGTAGTTGTTATGGAAGGACAGACTAGATAGGCCATGTGGTCTTTTTCTGTCGTCATATTTCTATGATATCCTGGGTCCCTTTTTATAATGGTTTATGGACCTTTAACTTGTCCAAACCATTTTTTTTAAGCCCAGCTGCACTAACAGCTTTTACTACATCCTCCGGTAACAAATTCCAGAGTTTGATTACACATTGAGTGAGAAAAAAATATTTATTTTCTCTTATTAGTCTTAAATAGGTTACCCTGTAACTTTATTGCATGTCCCCTAGTCTTTTTATATTCTGATGATGTAAACAATCAATCTACGTTTACCCGTTCCACTCCATAGGAAGGCAGCTGGGTTTAAACACCGATCTGTGGTCAACACTAGGTCATCTTTTCCATTAATATTGCTTCATATTTCAGGATTCGTGAATCAGTGAGCCACCTCCCAGCCCTCTGGGTTAAGATGGTTCTCACTTGATGTGGGGCACTTACTACCAGGGCCCCTCCGAATGTCAATTTCCTACTCTCATCTACCAATAGGGCTGTTGCAGCTACTGCTTGAACACATTCTGGCCATCCTCTAGACACTGAATCCAAAATTTTAGATAAATATGCTACTGGTTGTCTCTTCCCTGCTCATTTTTGAGTGAGTACCCCTAAGGCTACTCCCCCATTTACAGTAACAAACAAATGAAAAGGTTTATCCAGTGAGGGTAAGGCCAGAACCGGGGCTTCTACCAACCTCCGTTTTAAATCCTTAACCAACTCTCTCTTCTTCTTCCCAGATTATAATGTTAGATTGCTCTTCTAACAATTTTGAATATAATCCCTATCCATAATCTACAATACCCGGTTAGTCCTAGGAACTTCCTTAGTTCCCTCTTTGCCCTAGGTAGGGGCAAATCTGTAATCCCTTTTATTCGTTCTGGACCTATTCTCCATTTTCCTTCACTAATTAAATGTCCAAGGTATTTTACTTCGCTCTCTACAAATTGTAATTTAGTTTTGGAAACCTGGAACCCTTGTCTTCCCAGAAACTCTAATAGAGCTTTGGTGGCTTCACTTACTTGGGTCTTCTTTTTCCCTGATCTTAAAAGATCATCTACATATTGCAAAAGAGTTACGCCGGATGGTGTAGAAAATTTTTCTAACACCTGTTCCAGCACTTGTCCGAACAAGTTAGGTAATTCCATAAACCCTTGGGGTAACACTGTCCACTGGAACTGTTGTTTCCGACCAGTATCGGGGTTTTCCCATTCAAAAGCAAATATGTCCTTACTACTTGGGTCCAAGGGACAGGACCAAAATGCATCATTCAAATCTATAACACTAAACCATTTGTGCTCATGGGGTATTTTTACTCAGTATTGTATAGGGGTTTGGTACCACTGGGTGCCTTATCCATACTATTTGGTTCAGTCTCCTCAGATCCTGTACTAACCTATATGAGCCATCTGGTTTTCTTACTGGCAAGACGGGAGTATTAAATGGGGACATGCATGGTTCTAATAGTGCATCTTTTAACAAACTTCTTATAACAGGCTGGAGGCCCTTACGACCTTCCAACGAATTGGGATATTGTTTTTGGCGCACTACTTCGCCTTCCTTGTTCAGTTCAACTTTCAATGGCGGGATATTCAATCCTCCCTTATTTCCTTCCCTTGCCCAGACTATAGGGTCTATTTGACTCTCTTCTTCTTCGGTGAGGACAGCCATTTCTACAATGATTTGGCTGTCTTTCACCTTTATTTCTAAGTTTAACTGTGTAATCATATCCCTTCCTAATAGATTACTCCCTGCTTCTGGGATATACAACAACTGTCCCTCTATTTCCTCATGGTCCATTTTTAACAGGGTGGGCTCAAATATTGAGACCGAAACCCCCCCTCCTTTTACCCCTGAGACTGTAAGCTTCTGATTTGTTAATCTCATTCCCTCTGGTATATAATTTAAGGATGTCCAGGCAGCTCCTGTGTCTACTAAAAATACGACTTCTATCATATCTCCCCTCAGCCGTCTCTTTTCTAGGTTGAAGAATCCTAACCTTCTTAGCTTCTCTTCATAGGAGTATCCTTCTATCCCCTTTACCATTTTGGTGGCTCTTCTCTTTACCTTTTCTAATAATGCTATATCCTTTTTAAGATAAGAGGATTTGCTGCCTGACTCCCTATTTCTGGGGTTAAATTGTATATAAGGGTTAAGTCTACCTCTAAGGCAGTTCCCTTAGCAGTCTCATCTGCTAATCTAGTTTTCTCTGGCTTCAAAAGAATTCCCTGCTTAATGACCGTTTTCATGCACCACTGCTATTCCTTTTTGGCAGTAGCAAACACTTGCTGAATTAATCTTTTCACTGCTTACATATCAGTTAAGGATTTGACATAACCACCCTTCATCTGTGCCAAATTCCAGCCAGAAGACTGCAGCTAGCTTTTATGCTTTCTTTTTTTTCTATGTAAAATAACAATATCTTATCTTAGTTTTTATCTTTATCCTGAGTACTCTTATTATCTTTCCAATATTTCAACATTCTCTTTAATAGACTGTCTAGAGGAATGTCCCCAGGGTTCTTATCCCTGACCCCATCCTTACTCGAGTTTCATTTAAAATTCCTGACACCCATTGAGACCTGTTTCACCAATGTGCCTTTTATTTCATCTCTCTCCGGCCACACTCCTCGCGGATGTTTTGGAACCGCGGATTGAGACTCCGCACTCACTTTGTGTCTAGGACACGTCTCATACCCACAACAGTCTGTCTCAATAACCAACCACCAAGGTAATATTTTACAGTCTTGTTTCTTACCTTGGTCTGTGCACAGAATTACTTGGTTGTCATTTGTCTTTGTCTAATACCTGGTCTGCTTCACTGAGTCTGTATTGATTTTTCCTTCATGGTCTCAGGATTCTACTGTCAGTCCACTGTTGAAGCCCTCCGTCACTGATAAATGACACAATCCCGGATGGCCCCCAATCTGTAAGAAAACATAACTTTTTACACAATAACAGACTTCTCATTAAAGCAGAGTTTAATGATTTTGCTTGCAAGTAAAGGGTGAGATGCTTCAGTAAGCACTCACACCCAACCTCTGTTTCACAGTTATTTTTATAGCAAATTTGGTAATTAATAATTGTCAGGCTACGTATTATTTAGCCACATGGTCTCTCTTCCCAGAATGCAGACATACAGTAAGGAAGTCAGAAAATCATTACATACATCAGGCTACGTGTTATTACCCACGTATCCCTTTTTCTCAGAATGCAGACATACAGTAAAGGTGAATCAGCTTTGTACCTCTGCACCTGTGACAGGCTATGCATTATTTAGCCACATAGTCACTCTTCCCAGAATGCAGACATACAAAATTATATTACAGAATGGTGAATGAATGGAATACAAGCCTTATATTACATTGTAAAGATAACATATCACATTTGTTTATATCATTTGTGACTCAATGCCCTCTCTGACACAGAGTGCAACACCTCCACCAATTTGATCAGCTCTTTCATTACGATATAGTTTGTGCCCAGGTATCACAGTGTCCCACTGGTTGTCCTCCTTCCACCATGTCTCTGAGATACCAATCATATCTAACTTCTCATTTAGTGCTATATATTCTAACTCTCTCATCTTATGTTTTAGACTTCTAGCATTTGCATACAAGCATTTTAGAGACTGTATTTTATTCATATTAATCTGGTTATTGGTAGGGAGGGGCAATTTGGAATCTTTAAGCTCTGTCTGCTCTGTACTCAAGGGCATTTGGGCTACCTTTGTCTTTATTGGAACCTCTCTGCTGATATGCCTTAACTTCATTTTTTTGGTAGTATCCTTCAAGGATACATTGTTCTGAACCATGCGCTCTTGGGCGACTGTCGGCTTTCCCCTATTATCTAATTTAAAAGCTGCTCTATCTCCTTTTTAAAGGTTAATGCCAGCAGCCTGGTTCCATCCCGATTAAGGTGAAGCACATCCCTTCGGAAGAGCCCCTCCTTTCCCCAGAATGTTCCCAGTTACTAACAAATTGAAACCCCTCATCCTTGCACCATTGTCTCATCCACGCATTGAGACTCCGGAGCTCTGCCTGCCTTTTGGGTCCTGCGCATGGAATGGGAAGCATTTTGGAGAATGCTACCCTGGAAGTTCTGGATTTCAACTTCCTACCTAAAAGCCTAAATTTAGCTTCCAGAACCTCCCTACCACATTTTCCTATGTCACTGGTACCGACATGTACCAAGACAGCAGACTCCTCCCCAGCACTTATCTAGGTGACGCGTGAGGTCCGCTATCTTCGCACCAGGCAGGCATGTTACCAGGTGATCCTCACGTCCACCAGCCACCCAGCTATCTACATGCTTAATGATCGAATCACCAACTATAAGGGCTGTCTTAACCTTTCCCTCATGGGCACATGGCCCTGGAGAAACTTCACCGGCACTGAGGTCAGGGTCTCCCACATCCATACGAGCCACCGTTCGAGGATGGGTTGCACCGGCACAGGTAGAGCCTCCTTTGGGGGAGACTCATACTGGAGGATCTCCAGCTCTTCAGTGTGCGGGTCTTCTTTGGACTCTATGGGGACCAAGAGGGCTCGGGCTGTGTCCCAGATGAAGTCGTGTAATGCCACATCCTCGGGTGGGGAATGGCGGCAGCGTTCCAGGGAAGATGGCTCCGAGGGGATGTCTCAGTGTTGAGAGGTCTCAGGGAAGCCTTGACGTTGGTCTCCCAGTCTGACTCTGAGGGCGTCGAGGTGTCCGAGGCTCAGAGTTCCGATGTCTCATGGTCTGCGTCGGGGAATTGAGACCCTCCGACCAGTCTCAGGTCAGACTCCCGGAAACTAGCCAAGGAGGATCAGACAACCGAGGATCAGGACCGGGACCTCGATCGGTGCCGAGGGCTGACCTGAGGCTGATAGCGTTCGGGGCCAGGCTCGATGTCCAGGGACGCCACCGCAGTCGGGAGCCCAGTTGTTGGGGCAGATGATGCGGACTTATCTGATATCGCTTGCTGCATGGTCAGGATGGCAGAGATACTCTGTTCCAGGACCGCCATTCTAGCCTTCATTACAGAAGACTCCGCAGCTTTCGGCGCAGGCACCGAGGGTTTCGAGCCTGGCGCCAGTGCTCTGGTGAGGGCGTCCTCTACAAGGACTGTGGTCTTGGGGAGCTTTGAACGGTCACCGTCATCCAAGGACTCCTTCCTGGAGACCTTAGGAGGGCACTGCTTGGAATCGCCCGAGTCCCACCGCGGGACCTTACCAGGTTTCCCTGGTGGAACCTTGTCTGGCTTTGAGGATTTGTTCTTTTTCTTGCCAGGGTACAGCATTTTTCCGGAGGAGCCACTGCTGAGGGACTCTGAAGACACCCGGGCCTCACAGGAGTTGCTCGGCTTTGGGCTTAGCATCGAGGATGCTGGAGCAGAGCCGGACCGCAAGAACATCTTCTCCTGCAACTCCGACCATTGCTTGTTGGCCCAAGGGGTCATGGCCTGACACAGGTTGCATGAGGTCTGGGCCAAGGCAGTGCAAGCAGCAGTCGTGGGTATCTGTGACAGGCATGATTTGACTGCAATGATCACACTTTTTAAAGCCACCGGGAGACATGGCGGATCATACCTGGATGGGGTTGATGACCTCTAGGTGAAAAAAGGCACAAACGCTGGTTGAAGCGAGCCTTGATGAAAAAAAGAGAAAGGAGCAGAGAACAGCACCGGGGATGGTGCCTGCTCAAGGCAGGAAGAGGAACCGGTACGCATACCAGAAAAACTCATTAAGAGGATAATTTTTAAGGAATTTTTCCTGGGACATAGGATATGCGTCTATTGGGCTCCACGGAAAAAAGGAGACTGAGCAAGATGGCACCATTGTGGGGAAAGGGGACCACGCATGCATGGTATCATTCGCAAAGGCTTTCTTTGAAAGCTGGGAAAATGCTCCATGCGGTCTCCGTCGGCGCAGACATCACCCATATGTGAGGACTGACTTCCTGCCTGTTCCTGGAGAAGGAAAGCACAGTTACTTACCTGTAACAGGTGATCTCTGGGAACAGCAGGAATTAGTCCTCACATATGGTTACGTCGGTACCGACGGAGCCTGCGCGGGAAAGCTCCCCAGCCTTTCAGATGAAAGGCTTTTGGGGCCTCCCACTGCACATGCGCGCGCTGCCTTCCCGCCTTCCTGACCAGCTCTCTTCAGTTCGAGTTTAAAGCTGAGACAATAGAGAGAGGAAAGGAAGATAGATAGATAGAGATACAACTCCTAGGGGAGGTGGGTGGGTTGTGAGGACTAATTCCTGCTGTTCCCAGAGATCACCTGTTACAGGTAAGTAACTGTGCTATCTCCAGGAACAAGCAGGAATAAGTCCTCACATATGGGGACTCCCTAGCTAAGATGCCTGGGAGATCCCCCTCCAAGGGTAAACCATCTTCGTATGGATCTCAGGCATCCATCCAGGGAAGGTGGGCAGGAGTTGTTTAAGTATGGAACAGGTGTTTGAGAACAGCCTGACCAAACAAGGCATCCCGGCGGGAGTCCTTGTCCAAGCAGTAATGGGCTGTGAAGGTATGAACCGAGGCCCAAGTGGCTGCTCGACAGATCTGATCTATGGACACAGAGTGAAGATGAGCCACAGAAGTAGCCATGGCTCTCACATTGTGAGCTGTGACATGGCCTTCCAGAGAAATGTTCTTACTCTGGTAAGCAAAAGAAATACACTGAGCAATCCAATTGGAAAGTGTACGTTTGGTGACTGTAAGTCCCAAATGAGAAGGATCAAAAGCCACAAAAAGTTGGGAAGACTTTCGATGTGGCTGAGTCCTGTTGAGGTAAAAGGCGAGAGCTCTTTTACAGTCAAGAGTATGAAGGTTCCTCTCTGCACTGGATGCATGAGGAGCCGGGAAAAAAACGGTAGATATACCTCTTGATTAAGATGGAAAGGCGAGACCGCTTTAGGCATAAAGTGGGGATTCGTCCTAAGGACCACCTTATCATGATGAAATCTGGTATAAGGTGGATTAGCCACCAAAGCCTGCAGTTCACTGATGCGGCGAGCCGAAGTGACTGCAATAAGGAAAAGAACCTTCCAGGAAAGAAATTTCAGGGAGGTAGATACCAACGGTTCAAAAGGTGGCTTCATAAGTTGACCCAGAACTAGATTCAAGTCCCATGCTACCGGAGGAGGTCGGATGGGAGGCTTAGTGAGGGTCAAGCCTCTCATGAATCTTGCAATAAGAGGATGAGAGGAGACAGGTTGTTCATTTATAGGTTTTAAGGATGCTGCAATAGCACTTAAATGGACTCGTACTGAATTCGTCTTCAGGCCTGCATTGGAAAGATGCAGGAGATAGTCTAGTAGAGAATTCAAAGGAAGCGCAAGAGGGTCAAGACCCTGTTGCGAACACCAAATGGAAAAACGTTTCCATTTGAAAGCATAGGAACGCCTAGTAGAGGGTTTCCTAGAGGCATGAAGGATATCTTTCACTGGTTGGGAAAGATTAAACTCATGAAGGCTTAAGCCTTCAGTAACCAAGCTCGGAGATGTAGGGACTTGGGGTTTGGATGCCACAAAGTCCCCTGCTCCTGAGACAGGAGGTCTGGTGCAGCTCCCAGGTCCAGGGAGGAGCCCTGGGAGAGCTGTAGAAGGAGAGGGAACCACACTTGGCGTGGCCAGCGTGGAGCAATGAGGATCATGGATCCGTGATCCCTCTGAAGTTTGAACAGAGTCTTGGGAATCAAAGGAATGGGTGGAAAAGCGTACAGGAATTCCTGACCCCAATGTAGGAGAAAGGCATCGTTGGCCTGAACTCCCTGACACGGAGTCCTGGAACAGAACCGGGGAAGTTTGGCATTCCACGGACTTGCAAAGAGGTCTATGTCCGGGTCCCCCATTCCTGAAAGATTCTGCGTATCTGGTCCATATGTAGGGACCATTCGTGTGGGAGCAGAACTCGGCTGAGTCTGTCTGCCCGAGAGTTTTGAACTCCTGGAAGATATACTGCCAGAAGTGTGAAGGGTGGTCTCCTGAGGAGACCAGGTGCCCTGAGTGGAGAGGTGCTGGAGATGAGCTCCCCCACCCTGTTTGGGAGGCATCTGTTGTGAGGGTTGCTTGGGGCAACGAAGGTTGGAAGGGGATCCCCAACAACAGATTTTTGGAGGATGTCCACCACTGGAGAGACCAAAACAGTCGTTTTGAGGTGAGTATTTGGTCTGAGAGCAGTCCTGATGCTTGAGACCACTGGGTGGCCAAGGTCCATTGAGCTGCTCTCATATGAAGACGAGCATAGGGCACCACGTGTACCGTGGAGGCCATGTGGCCCAGAAGCTGCAGCATTTCTCTGGCTGACAAGTGACTTCTGGACTGAGCCTGGGAGGCCAAGCTTATTAGTCTTTGGCCTCGGACCAGAGGGAGGTAGGCCCTTGCAGTGGTGGAGTCCAATTGGGCCCCTATGAATTCCAGAGACTGAGTAGGGATGAGTTGGGATTTGGGAATGTTTACCACAAGTCCCAGATATTGAAGAATACGCCTTGTGCGGTCCAGAGACATCTGGGCTTCTGACTGAGATGGAGCTCGGATGAGCCAGTCGTCCAGATATGGGAAGACAAAGATTCCCATGCCTCTGAGAAATGCGGCTACGACTGCCATGCATTTTGTGAAGACTCTTGGAGCAGAGGCCAGACCGAAGGGTAGTACTCTGTACTGGAAATGTTTTCCTGGAACAGAAATCTTAGATATTGTCTGTGGGATGGATGGATGAGTATATGAGTGTACGCATCCTTGAGATCTAGAGAACAAAGCCAATCCTGACTCTGAAGGTATGGAAGGAGAAGGCCCAGAGAGAGCATTTTGAATTTCTCCTTGAATAGAAACCTGTTCAATTCTCTCAGATCTAGGATAGGTCTGAAGCCCCCTGTCTTCTTTGTTATGAGAAAGTAAGGGGAGTAGAAACCTAACCCCTGTTGTGGAGGAGGAACCTCCTCTATTGCCCCTTGGGCAAGAAGAGAAGAGACTTCCTGACCCAACAGGGTCAGAAGAGATGGGGGAGAACTGAATTGCCTCACCATGGTATGGGGAGGAAGGCTGGAGAAATGAAGTTTGTAGCCCTCCCAGATAATAGAGAGGGTCCATTGCTCTGATGTGATTTGTTCCCATCTGGGAGCAAGATGAGCTAGCCTTCCAGGAATGGTGAGGGGCTCTGGTTGTTCTAGAGCCAGAAACGGCAAGTTCTCTAGAGGCAAGTCAAACCCCTGAGGGGGTTGAGCCTGCTGGGGTGTAGCAGACACTGCAGGCTTTGACTTTACCTGCTTAGATTGTTGACGCTTAGCCGCAAAGCGAGGCTGAGCAGATTGCTGGCCAGTATTTGTGGGAAATCTGGCCTTCTTATAGTAAGGCCTTTTAAAAGACTTCTTTTTGGCAGGGGTAGAAGTAGACTTGGAAAGTCTATCTAGAGTGGCATTTTCTGCATCCATTTGAGCAGCTTTAATCTGCCAGTCTTCCCACCGGTACAGGGCAGATTCCTGAGGCCATCTACAACCCAGGGTTCTAGGTCAGAAGCCTGGAGCCAAGCGAGACGTCGGGCTGCAATAGCAATTCCCGAAGCTCTGCCTGCAACCTCAAAGGAATCAAAGGCTGCCCTGTTGGAGAACTTGGAGACCTCTGAAAGTTGTGTCACCATAGAAAAGAAGTCCGCCCTTTGATCATCAGGGATAAAGGGGGCAAAATTCTCTATTTTACGGCAAGTTGACCAACAAACATGCCCAAAAAAAGGCAAAAAGAATAGATCCTGGCTATAAGCATACTAGCCTGGAACATCTTTCTCCCAAAAGAGTCTAGGGTCTTACATTCTCGCCCTGGAGGGGTAGAAGAATGCCTTTTAGGACTCTTTATTTTCTTCATGGCAGACTTCACCACAACAGAGTGGTGAGGCAGCTGAGTTTTCTGGAACCCAGGCGAAGGAGGGACCCGATACATGGTGTCCAACCTACGGGAATGGGGAGACAGTGTTAAAGGAGTCTCCCACAAATCCATCAAGTGTTCTTGAAGGATTTCATGGACAGGCAGAGTGACTGCCTCTTTAGGAGCTTTAGAGTATCCTAAAATGTCCAATTTTTTTGATCTGGGTTCTTTTTCAGAAGATGTAGCAATAGAAAGTGCTTTAGCTACATCAACAATGAAATCCTGAAAGGATAAATCCTCTGGAGGAGACATCCTCCTCTTTGGAGAAGAGGGCTCCTCAGGAAGAGTAAGCTCAGCAGAGTCATCAGAGGAATTGAATTCATCAGAAGAATCTGAGTCTTCCCTCTGTACTGTCAATGTACGATACGCATACCGATCGGTATCGACATCGGGCGTATCGGGCATGGGATCGGTACCGGGCGAAAGCCTGAATCCGGCATGCGGAAACCGATCGACGTTTGGAAGTCGATGGTCTCGGTTTCCGTGTGGATACCGGAACCGGGGTCGGTACCGATGAAATCGGTACCGAGGGCGTCGCAGCCTTAATGAATGCCAGAACGGCCTGCTGCATGGTCTGGACAGTACTGCCCATAGACGCCACTACTGCCTGGATGTCGGTACCGGTATGGGCCGGTACCCCAGAGCAGTCCAACAGGTGATCGGTCGAGGCCGTGCCATCGATGTCAACCTGTGACCCCATGATTGCTTTGGAGGCCGGAACCTCCCGCCGGGGTTTTTTGGCCTGGGCAGAATCCTCGAACTCAAAATTGAGAGCCTCTCGATCTTTAGAAAGAGATTTGCTTTTAGAGGATTTGCCCACAGAAGTTTTGGTTACCTGAGATCCATCCGGAGAGGAAGACCTGGATGACTGTGATGCTTCTGAAGGAAACAGCACATGGAGCTTGTTGGCCCGGTTCTGCAAACCACGTTTAGACATCTGGGTGCAGGATGGGCAGTCCGGTATGGAGTGGTCAGGTCCCAAACATTTGAGACACCATTCATGGGTGTCTGTGACAGAAATGACAGCACTGCATTTGGTACATTTTTTAAAACCAGGGACTGGCTTCTCCATGAGGAGAATTTGTGTAGGCCTTAAGGCCTAACAACAGGTACCAAGCTGTGCTGAAGAAAATAAAAAAAGTCTTTTTTTTTTTAAAAAGAAAGAAAGAGAGACCGGCGATACAGGTTTCGGTATGGGGAAGGCAGGTACGCGGTCTAAAGAAAAACAACAAATTTCACAATTTCTTCAGCGGTGACAAGAACACGACCTGTTGGCTCCACGGAAAAAGAGAAACTGAAGAGAGCTGGTCAGGAAGGCGGGAAGGCAGCGCGCATGTGCAGTGGGAGGCCCCAAAAGCCTTTCATCTGAAAGGCTGGGGAGCTTTCCCGCGCAGGCTCCGTCGGTACCGACGTACCCATATGTGAGGACTTATTCCTGCTTGTTCCTGGAGATTGAAACTTACCATATTAAAACTGCAAAATATATTGCATATTGTGTGAGCGTCCGATCTGTTACCATAAGTAAACTGCAAGGGGGTAGACTCAGGGGTTATTTGAATAGGCAATAAGAGGGCTACAAATTAAAGAAACACATATTAAATAGATTGAAAACCAAATAGGAATGGCCCATAATAAACATAGTAACATAGTAAATGATGGCAGATAAAGACCAGTATGGTCCATCTAGTCTGCCCAGTAAGAAGGCTGGAGTAAGATGACAGGAGTAGGTGCCATTCTGTGCAGGCCGCCCCTCAGGCCACCTCTCCCCATGTCTTTGTTTAGGGGTGAACCCACCGCTGCATGCTGGACACCCCTATTTGTTGAGAAGTTAGATGGTTAAGTTTATTTTGATTTTATTCTGTTGCTATAAATGGATCCATTGTGTCTGTCCCATGCCATTTTGAATTCTGTCACCGTATTTGCCCCCACTTCTTGTGGCTACTGTACCTGATACGTGGTGGCACTATCATTGAAAAATACTTGCATATCAAAGTCAGTAAAAAAGAAAAGCTGTGCGCTGGCACAGTATTTAAGAGAACAGTTTCGTGCCAAATACAGTATCCATGGAAACCTGTAAACAACCGGTGGAGGGTCTATGTTGAAGACAAGGCTGTGCAAAAATACTTCAGTGCTGGAGAGTCTATGTTGGAGACGAGGCTGTACAATAATATTTCAGCAATGTTAACAGATACAGGTGAAGACAAAAAATTTAGGATGGGACTATGATTAGTCCCCAGCAGTTGTAGATAAAACTGCACTATCAGCCTCTAGTATATGAATCAATTTTAAAATACAAAATAAACAGCGATTCATAATGTACTCTACAGGCTTGATAGAAATCATAGCTCCCGGTATGTGTCCAATGTGTAAATGGGTGACTACTTTCAGAAAAACTAATAAAAATCAATTAGATACTGACATGGCGTGGCATCAAAGTCAAAGAATTAAAGGTGGATTCCTCGAGGTTGAGGAAAGAAGAGGGGAAGGGAAGGGAAGCAGGAGTGGGGAAGGAAGGGAGGGAAATAGAAGATGCCAGAGGGCACAAACAGACTATGAAGACTATAAAACGGACAAGTCTGAAAGCAGACTTAAAAACTATAAGAACACGGACAAGTCAGTATCCGCATTAAGTCCTGAGGGAACAAGGGTATAGAGGAGGAAAACACATCTCTGCTCCGAGCGCCAAAGGGTCTTATCATTATCCCCATCTCTCCAGTTTGGTTTCCCAACTTTGAGAACATAAAATTTTAGATCAGAGATGCAATGACCCTTCTCTGGACATCTGGACGGCCTGGACCTGCCCCAATTGAAATTGCCCTCTTAATGTCCCATTAGACAATGAATGTGTACCCGATTCTGCGCCTGCAGGAGCTAGACTTTCCCACAGGTGCAGAATCTGGCACATAGACACACCAGACAGGGCCCCAATTCCACAGCATGGGATGTTTATTCACATCCCCGTACAGCCCTTCCTATGCTCCTGCTGGAGCACTGGTGCCATGGTGTCCCATTGCCATGGCACTGGGATGCCCACAGGAGCGCCGAGAGCCTGCCACAGCTTTGAAGTAGATTTCCCCACCACCTGACCCTCAGCAGGGTCTGCAAGGGTCAGGATCTGGCAGGGGGCCTCACCTTTTGCGGTGCTGTGGTGTGTGGGGATTTGCCGTGCCCGATCGCGGTCTTCAGAGGGACTTATTCCACCTCCAAGGTGGAATAAGTCCCACATCTATCTCGCCAACCCTGGGCGTACAGGGCCATGACCTGAATAGGCCCTGTATGTCCGGGTTGGTGGACCCGCGTCCGGCCCTCCCCTCCTGCCCCCATCCAGCGCTCTCTGCACAAACCCTCTATACATGCAGGGAATCGCGTCCAGGGCCCAAAAGGGGGTTGTACGTCCATCCCGGCTGTCCAACCCCGCTATTCGGGGTTCAGAATGACCTCCTAAGGATCGTCTGGTATCGACCATTTAATACAACTCTTATATTCAATGATGCTGGTTGCTAACCGCCCTTTTGGTCTTACCCACATAAAGGAGTGTACAAGCATACCTGATTATGTAAACAACATTCTCGGTAGAGCAGTTTGAAAAATCTGAAAAATACTAATTATTTTTGTTAACTTGAATGGAAGAAAAAATTCTTAATAGATATAGCGTGAATGCAAATGGAACATGTTCCACATTGGAAGTATTCTTTGAGACGTAGAGGAAAATGTCTCTCAGGGAGGCTAGAGGGCACTAATAGATTGGCGAAGTTTTGATTTTTGTTATGGGCAACTGTCACACATTGGTCCTGAAATGTAGGTAAGGTTTGCAGAATATGCCTTTCTTCATGGATGATTTTGGCAATCTTTCTTGAAAGGTGCGAGGAAGTTAATGGACAAACAACTTTATTCAGGGGTGAATGAGTGGATTTCTATAGTGTCTCGTGATGTGGTTTTTGCATTGGAGTAGGCTTGTTGGATGTACTTCTTCGGGTATCCACGGGCCAGAAATCTATTCCTCATATAAGCAGCGCCGGATCAGCCGGGGAACATCGAGGCAGCATCCCCCCAAATTCCTGATCAGCGTCGGCGAGAGGAGCAGGCAGGGAAGCCTCTGCCCACCCCCAACACCAAGGCCAATCGGATCTAAGAAAGCACCATCTTTAAACCTCTAAAGTAGTGCCGGATCAGGTGGGGCCTCGCCAGAGGGCACTTTGGCGAGGACCGCAGGAGAGGATCTCTGGAGATGCCGTCCCCTACACTTCTCTAAGCAGGAACAACGCCACAGCCATCATCTCGACCATTAAGGAACACAAGACGTCAAAACAAGTGTTTAATTAAATTCATGCACAGATGACACCCTTACACTAAATGATGCTCCATTCTGATCAGGGAAGCCTCTGAAGATCAAAAGATGACTGTGATATAAATCTCCAGCACCTCTATCTAAAACCAACTAATCCGTGAGGTACAACAGCCATCACGACACTCACCAGCACAACTGGCGGGAAAGGTAACCGTCTCCATTTATTTATTTATTTATTTAGCTGTATTTATATCCCGCTTTTCACCGGGTCAAAGCGGTCAATTGGGGGATACATTTAACACGAGGGGATATGAGACACATATGCTAATACTTACAGGGAACATGGGCAATGGAGAGTTAAGTGGCTTGCCCAAGGCCACAAGGAGTGCCTACAGGACTAGAAATCCCAGTCCCTCCGGCCTGAGATTGCTGTCCACAGGTGGGACTTGAACCCCCGGCCCTCCGGCCTGAAGTACCTTGTCCTAACCACTAGACCACTCCTCCCTCCTCCATATCTATATGGATGGATGATTACTTTATAATCCCCTCACTCCTACCAGAAAGGTCACACTCCAGGGTACTCTTGCAATCATGGAACATAAAATGAATGCTGTTTTCATCTCAATATTTCTGATTGTAATCCTCATAAATCAAACATACTCACTCACACAACAGCAACACTACATCCAATAATCTCTTACCAAAATAGACAGTAGCACAAACACATAACCACACTACACATCGTAACAGGCAACAACGGTTTATATGCATAAAACCACAAACACAACCATGGAATCGCAAATGCTATGAAAAAGAAAACTCAAATATCCTCAAATGGTTTCTATTAAATGCAAGGTAAGGAACAATATTCTCATTATATCTGATCTCATTCACAATTCCAAACCGGACATCATTTGTATCACATAAATCTGGCTCTATGTCACAGACACAGTACTCCTTAATCAGATCAAAGCACCAGACTACAGCATCTTCTACTGTTTGAGACATAATAAAAAAGGAGGCAGAGTGCTTATGCTATGTAAAACAAAATTAGGAGCCCATCAAACTTCTACCGTAAGCATAGAAGGCCTTGATATGCTAATAATACAATCCAAATGCCTATCAATCACCCTAATATATAGGTCCCCATTATCAGACATCAATTCATTAGCCTATATAATAGAATCTGCATGCTCTGATACCCCAATTGGCAAAGAACACATTATACTAGAGGATTTCACCCTCTTCTCAATAACTAATGCACAAAACACCTCATTCCTTCAAGCAATGGATGACATAGGATACCAGCAAAACACTGACACTCCAACACATGTAAGAGGGAACATACTGGATCTTATATTCTCCCCCGAAGAATGGACAAATAATAGAAAGATATCTCCTATATGAACACAACCAGTGCCATATCAGATCATTACCTTATACAATTCAGCATTGAACTTAACACTTACATTCATAATATACACCATAGAGAACACACACATCATCGCTTCAAAAAACTTGACAGAGGACTTCCTAAATAATATTATACCTACACTGATGAACAGCAAAGGCCTTGAAATCCTCCTTATGATCTGGAATACTCTACACGTGGCATCAACCAATCCACAGAGGAATACTTCAAAGAAACACAAACTCGCAGCCATGGTATTCCCAGAGCCTGAGAGCAATAAAGAGAACACCAAGGAAGAATGAGAGAAAATGGAGAGCCACGAAATCTGAATCAGACCAGCTGAAATACATGGACACACTAAAACTATATCGTCAAAGTATCAACGACCTAAAAAATGAACACTATTCAAAAATACAAACAAAATCACTAAATCGATCTAGGGAACTCTCTCACTATACAAGATCTAATCAAAAAACCAAATGCAGATGACCCTCAAATCAGTGATAAGTGCCCAACAATTAGCCAATCACTACATGAAAAAAATCCAGACTCCAAACAGACAGCCTAATGAAAATGTCACTTAAAGAACCAACCAACACCACACTATGGGACACATTCTCTCTTTGCAGCAACAAACAGATAGAACAATGTATCAATACAATGTATCAATTCAACCACTTACAACTTGACCCCTGTCCAGTAAACTGGATTAAAATAACCAGAGCAGAGCTAACACCCTACATCAAAAAAATAGTCAACCTCTCTCTATCCCAAGGGCGAATGCCAAATGATCTAAAGAAGGCTACCATCCGCCCAATCTTGAAATACAGCTCACTGGACAAGCACTGCCCCAGCTCTTACAGAACAATATCAAGTCTCCCATTTTTATCCAAAGTTATAGAAATGTCAGTAACAGAGTCAACTTCAAGACTTCATAGACACAAACGCCCCACTTGATCCACACCAATATGGATTCCGAGCATATCATGGCGTGGAAACCCTCCTAACATTCCTGGCAAGGAATTGAAAACACAAAACAAGCCTACATACTTGTATTCCTAGACTTAACTTCATCTTTTGACACCATAAGTCATAAAATTCTAATCAACCACCTAAAACATCTCAGAATAGGATGCAATATAATTCAATGGTTAGAGTCCTACCTCTCTAACCGCATGCAACAGGTTAAATTCAATAACACCTTCTCCAAACAATTCAATCAGACCCAAGATGTCCCACAGGGCTCAGCGTTATCTGCGTTAGTTTTCAACAGCCTATATGCGACATAATCAGAACGCACAATGTGGATTACAGAATATAAGCTGATGACATGCTTCTCACAACAGTCAAAACACTGAACCCAAATTATGAGAAAATAGTCAACTGCTTCAATGTCGTCTCACATTGGCTCAACTCAGTCAACCTATCAATAAATCTAAAAAAAAAAAAAACGAAGTCCTGATCATCACCAGGAACAAAACATTCTAGCCAACTCAGCAACTGCAAGTAAACAATGCCTCTTGTCATGATGTGGATCAGCCAGAGCCTATGGAAATAGGAAAAACCGAGCAGAACAGTTCTAATAATGACAGGCTAGAGCAGCACATGGAGCAGAGTTGCTATAGGCAACGTACACAAACTGAATTACCAGGTGTGAGAGCACGCCCAAGCAGTAGGTTACCTCACAGCCCATTAGGTAATGAGGGACAGCTGGGAGGAGGTGGGGCTCAAGGAAACACCAAGAGTGACGCAGTTAAAATTCACTCACCGGAGGTTAGAGTCAGAGCCGATTGGAGAGCCGATTGGGGAGCCGATAGGAGAGCTGATTGCAGAACCGATCAGAGAGCTGGACAGGGGGCCAGAGCTTCACACGGAGTCTTACACAAAGTTCTAGAGGAAGAAACCCAGGGGAAAATACCAGGGATTTGCTTCAGAGAGCAGTACACAACTGAACAAAAGCCCAGTGGCTTTGCCACGAAGGTATTTCTGGAACCAGGCTGAGAAATGCTGTGGGAAAGAATCTTCCTAGTAACAGGTACAAGGAGGGCAAGAGTTTTTATCTTGAGGATACTTTTGTGCCCAAACGAAAGCAGAAAGAGAAAGGCAGTGAGAGGCTTTCATCTTGGCAAAGCTCCGTTAAGTTCCCTGTACCCAGAGGCTCCGTGAGAACTAAGCCAGAAGGTAGGCTTATTCCTTCTAGTATAAGGGAAGCTGAAAGTAAGAGTTTTACCTACACTTATCCAAGAGTGTGTGGCTCTCAGGAAGGAAACTCTACTGTGTGTGGTAACCTCCCATTTTACTCTAGCAGAGAGGAGGAGGGGAGCTCTCTTAACCGAGAAGAGGGACTGTTTAAAAATAGCCTAAGTTACAATCCTTGGGAGTATAGCTCCGCAGAAGCATGTGAAGAAATGCAGTGTGATTTCTGTGAGGAAACATCTTCTGAGTCTTGCATGGATTGTACGTTAATAATTTCTGATGAGATTTCTTCATTGTGTTGAAGTGGCTACAGAAATTCTGTTTAAGGAAAACAGCAGTGAAGAAACTTGCTTGTTAAGAAAAAAGGGACTGTTTGAATTACCTTTTGTTTATTGCCAAGCTGAAGATACAAGAAATTTATTTTGTTTCAGTAGTTTACCTTTACTTATACCAGAAGTATGGTTTTTGTCTTTTGTTCCAATGTGCTGAAAATTCACCCGGGAAGGGAAAATAAAAAGTCCTCTCTTTAAGCCTTGCTATTCGTCTGCAACTACATTCTTATATTAGCTTGTGGGACTACAGTTCCCAGGGGGCATTTCAATACCTTCTTGATACCAACCCCCGCTGTTTAAGAAAAGGCCCCACTATAGCTCCCATGCTTTAAGCCTCTGGGAACCTATAGGTAGGTGACACTCTAGTAGTCAAAAAGAAATAAAATACCCGGGGATTCTATTAGACCAAAACCTCAATATGATCAAACATATTAACATGACAACAAGAACAATCTACAACAAAACCAAAATGATACAATACCTAAGACCCCTACTATTGACAGACGACTTCCGCACAATAACTCAAGTGCTGATATGCCCTCACTTTGATTTTAGTAACATTATCCTCCAAGGCCTTCCCAAACAAACCCTGAAATCCCTACAAATAGCACAGAATACAGAAGCACGCACAATAATAAAAGTAGCCAGATCAGAACACATAATCCCCATCCTCTACCACCTATATTGGTTGCCTGTGATACAAAGAATCAAATACAAAGCTCTAATGACCACATTCAAAACAGTAAATAATATCACACCAAATGCAACAAGAAACAAGAAGAAGGAAAAGTATGGAGAACCTACTAACTACCCCTAAGGTTTTCAGAAACACAAACCAAACAACAACTAACAGGGCATTCACGTTCTATTCCCCAGCCCTATGGAATGTACTACCCAACAACCTGCGAGAAATAAAAGAACTATGTTCAGAAAGCATTTCAACACCTTCCTATTTGCAGAATACTACCAAACCCACAATGGAAAACCTAAATATATAAGAAATCTATCTCACATTCACCTCACCAAAGAGCCATACACCTGGATGTAAAATGCTAATTAACTGTAACATAGCTCACACCATCTTATTGTAAATAACTTACTGTAAATAGTTGTCAAAACATCACTGCACCCTAAAGGCTTGCACACAATGTAAAATACTGTTATAATGTTGATTGTTATGATTCAATATGTTTTTTATTCCTTGTAAACTGCCGAGAGCAATATGAGCCATTATGTACTCTGTAAACCGCCTTGATTACATGGATAAAGCAGTATATAAAATAAATAAAAAATAAGCTTGCTTCTCAAAATCAGTTGGTAGAGAGCAAATCCTCCATGTTCGTAAAAACTAAGAAACCGGAAAGTTGTATTTGAGTACTTGATTGTGATAACTAGTATAGTGTAGTTATTGGTTTCTATCTGTGTGCTTATGAAATAAGTCCATGAGAAAGCCCCGGCACCCCTTCTTAATTATAATGCCCATATAGGATAATGAAGTATTACTACATTTATGCTCAAATTGCAGATTAAAATCTAAAGAATTGATCCACAAGAAAAACTGTTCTAAACAGTCTAGTGTGCCGTCCCATATCACCAGAATAGCATCTATATACTTTAGCCACATTTTAACATTTTCCTTATAACGATAATGGGTAAGAAACTTCTTTCAAAATCAGCGACATACAAATTAGCAATGTCAGGGGCCATTGCTACGCCTTTTATCTGTTTATAATATATGTCTCTGAAACAAAGATAGTTTTCAGTTAGGGCAAACATGGCCAACTGCACCAAAAAAGGGGTAGATAATCTCCTGAAGCCAATTCTTTGGAGAAGGGTATCTTCCAAAACACTAAGGGGTATGTTTACTAAAGGGCGCTATTTGCGCTGCTGTCACGTTATGGGGCGATAAGGCACGTTATCGTGCGATAATGGTGCTTTACCGGGTGCAAAGGTACCTTAGCACGCGATATCGTGCACAGTGGCACAAACGAGCGCTGAAGGCGGAGAAAGGTTTCCGGAGGGCGGAGGAAGGTTCCCCAGGGGCAGAGGAAGACTCCCCAGGGGCGGAGAGAGAGGGTCAATGGGTGGAGAGTGGGAGGGGAGAGGCTCCCTGCACACTAACGCTGTGGATTCTGGGGCTGAAAACTAACGCCAGTGAAACCCTGACATTAGAGCAGATTTAAAGGGAAGAGAAACCATTTCCGTCAGCAATGTACAGCAAAGCCAGGGAAACCTACAAAAAGTGATAAGTGTGATACATGTGCACGGAACAAAAGGGCAAATAAACATTGAAAAGGACCTGAACAAAATGGAAAAAAAAACATAACCAAGCTGGCCAACAGTGATATTAATGGGAAACAGCAAAAAACACTACTGAGAAAGCTCCAAAAAAAGATATGAATTTTGGAAGGGTCTATGCTCTGTCCCCATACAAGGTGAATGATCCCACAGTGAAATAGCGCTGATCAGGGTTTTCCCTTGTTATTGGACCGGTTTCCTATGGCATGCACATGTTCTGCAACAGCAGGGTGGGCATGTCGGAATGGGCAACTGGACAGATGCTCAAAAAGGGGATACAGAGGGCTGCAGGCGGCACATGCTGTGGTGCAGCTGGGCCACAGTGCGGACTAGGGGTGATGCCTAGGTGGCCCATAGGAATGCTGAAACAGTAGAGCAGCCAGACAGCAACTGATGAGGGCCCAACATGGGCACGAGTGTGTTTCCCACAGTGTCACAGGGGATAGTAGCCAGCAGGTACCCCCAAGGGCACAGAACAATGGCAGGCGGTGCTGGGGGGAAGCGTGGACATCTATGCAGGCACCCCTACCCCAGAACGCGCACCATAGGCAGCCGCCTACCGGCACACTGGATGGCCTGAGACTGCGCACCACCAGCACCACCAGCAGAAGGGCATGTCAGCATGGTGGCGGAGGGGTACTGGTGGTGGAAGGGGCAGTGGCATCTGCCCACAGCAGACCGTGGCCTAGCCCTGTTTAGGTGGGTGCCGTGCACTCCAACACACAGGCTATGTCTGACAAACAGTCATGGTATCCCCAGGGAATGAACTGTCCCTGTGGCAACAGTATGGTGCAGTACACACAGCCAGTGTGTTCAGGAGCAGAAGGTCACAGGTTCAAGTCCCAGCTGTGGTTCCTGCCAACCCAGTCCCCATATTTTACCCACTACTAAACCGTGGTAATAAAGATGGAACCTTTATTGCAGATAACAGAAACATGCCTCAAACGCCTATAATTTACCGTACAGAGCACAGACACCATAAACATGCGCATTACCTAGAGCAGAGTCTCCCAAATGCAGTCCTGGAGGGCCAAACACCATTCAGGTTCCATGCTGTCTCTAATAAAGATGCCTGTGCTGCATTTCTATGCGCCGCCCCCATGGTATGCAGATGTATCTCATGCATATTCATTAGGGACAGCATGAAAACCCGAACAGTGTTTGGCCCACCAGGACTGGAGTTGGGAACCTCTGCCCTAGAGCAGCGGCCAACAGGGACAGAAACACCCACATCCACAGGCTCCATTATCCAAAGCCTCCTGGAGAGGCAGGATGTTGGGCCCTGTGTGCATCTCCCAATACTAGCACTTGCATACCTTAGCAATGCCACCCTAAACCTGGGAATACGGTACACATATATCAAAAGATTGCTATTATTACTGGCAGATAGCAATTCCTAAGTTAAGCACAATATGCTCATTGAGCTGTATCATACCAACCTCTCTGATGTCTGTGGAGTGTGTTTCAGGTCTGGTGTTTGACAGTGTTCACCACCCTGGGGAGTGACCCCAACAGTATTGCGTACCATAGCCATGCCTACACTGTGCCCAGGACTGGTGCGGTGGCCAGGGCTGCCAAAAGCCTCTATAGTTGCACAATGCTGGCATAGGTGTGGGAGTGTGTGTCTGTCTATCCAGTGTGTGGTGGCTGCCAACACCTTACTCAGCCCACACTGCTTGCACTGTTGCCAGTGTTAGCCTGGGGCCTAATCACTGACGTATCTGCTTGGTGGGTGTGCTCACATCCCAGTTTTGGGTGCACACATCTCCTCCAGGAACATGCACTATGGACTAGCTAGCAGACTGTCTGCAGTTAGTATTGTGGTGAAGAATGCCCTCCAGAAGAGATGGAGATTGAGGAAAATCCTGAGAAGGGAAAGGATTTACACAGGATTTTCAATTCTGACTTGAAAAAAACACACTGCTCTGCTGAGCTGAGCACAGACACCACCCCAGGGGAGGAGTTAGCCTTCAATGCTGATTGGGCACACCCAGGGGTTGGACAAAGTGTGCCGGGAAAAGAAGCCCTTTTTAAAGCCTTGAACAGGGCTGCTAGGCAGAGTTGGTCGGAGTCTGACGCTAAGAGTGAGTCGGAGTCTGTGCGGAGGAGCAAGAGAGGTTCTGCAAGGAGTTCTAAAGGCACTACTAAGAGGAGTCCTATGAGGAATGGACGGAGCAATGCTTTAGAATCTTGGGAGAAGACAGAACCCTGGAATAGAAAGCCTCAAAGGCAGGCACACTCTGAAGGAAACTCTTTCTACCGAATACAGCCTGGACCTGGGAAGCCCAGAAAAACCAACACATGGAAAGAAGGTACTTCCTATACTGGCAGGCAGTGCTATAGAAAGTTACAGCAAGGAGAAAACCTTCCTAAGGGAAATTCTCCTAACAGAAGAATTAACCACAAAACTCCTGAGCTTCCAAACAGGAGAGGTGTCTTGCAGAAAGAAGGCAGTTCTTATACAAACAACGCTGGAGAAGGTAAAGCACAGTTTCCTATCTTTAGTGCTTTGTTGAAGAAACCTTTTCATTGCCCTGAACTGTATAAGCAAAGCTCTGCAATAGAAACAGTTAGTGACTGGGAGAAGGGCATAACCCTTACTGATAACTGCCAACCTGATAACAAGCAGGCTGAATTGCTCCTAAAAGAATTTCAGCAGTTTTTAGAGTTGAAAGCAGGGAAACATCAGAAGCTTGAAGAAGACCGTAGTTCCATTAGCTCAGAGGAGTACATGCAGGTAGAAAATGATTTGCCTACCTTAACCACTGATCCTTGTAGCATGGACTGCTCTTTTTGTTGTAGAGAATAGCAATATAAAGAAGCTTTGAAAGTTTGTATGAAAGGAATACAGAACGTTTGCTATTTCTGCTGCCTTTGCCGTGAGAGTTCATAATTGTTTGCACCTGTGTTCTAAAGCCACGCTGTGAGCTGAACAGCTGTTAATGTGAGGCTGCAATATTCTTGAGTTACCACTCGAGGCAATGCTGAGTTTAAGCTCCTCTAAATATGAAAAGCTGAGTTAAAGCTAATTCAATTTCAGTTGTTCCTGAGTTCCTGTTTACTTCTGCTTATGTTAAAAGTTGCACCTTTACGTTTGTATCTATGAATTTTGATGCGCTGGAGAACATCCCCAATACAAATAAATATTCTTGCAAAGCCTTACCATCTTTGGTCGCAACTACAATTTATTCCCTAAAGAAAATAGAAGTGGACTTCAGTTCCCAGCATTCATAGGGAACAGTCCTACCTATACTCACAAGGGACAATAAGGCCACTCCTGCCTGTAAGCTCCAGGGCGCAGGCTGGAGCGTCGCAGTATGTGTATGGCTGGAACACCTTGCAGGGTGCAGCGGCTGGAGACTCACTGTGCTCGCTGCTAGAGAATGTCAGATAGTGGTGGGGGGCAGCTGAGCATTTCCAGGCCTACTGTCTGTCTGCTATTGCCTTATGGATGCGTTCGGATCTACACTGACTGCCCTGTAGGGTGTGTGTTCCCCAGCAGGACTGGGGTTGATGGTCCCCTCTACTGCCACCATTGCAGGGATGTAGAATGTGGATCTGTTGGTGGGAGATCCTGTCCCCCACCCTGCGCCCCAGAGGGCAGGTTGGGTGGTGCTACATAATCCACCTATGGGTCCAAACACCACCCCCCCCCCCCCCGTCACTTACATCATGTGCCCATGGCACCCACACAGGATATGCACTATTCTGGGTGTATCATAGTCCACAAGGGCTAGACGTGACTGGGAAATACAGATGGACACAGGTGTATCCTAGGTGTGTCTGCAAGGACTACCTATCACACACTGGCACTGATGGTGACCTGCAGCATAGCCAGTTCAGCTAAGCCAGGTGCTGTGGACATGGTGCTGGATGCCCCACCTCACCCTCAGGGTCAGCACAGTACCCGCACAATGTGATGGTCTGTAGCTACTCTGTGCCAGTAACATACACGGTCAGTTCCCCCTACCAGGCCGAGGTGCTGTGGGGGTGCATACCCCATCTTGTGATCATCTGTAGACTGCTGATCTGCATGTGCAGTGCATCATGGGTACGGGTGGGTTAACACTATCCTGGTAACCACAGCAGACAGTTTGTGTGGTGACCTGCAGTCCCTCTGTAGCCAGCCAGGGGTGTGTTAGTAGCAATAGAGATGTGGCCCACTGGTTACTTCACTGCCTGTGGAGCCAGAGGTCATGGGTTTGATCCCACAGTGGGGTTATTTGATAAGGCTGTACAAGGCATTGTCTATTTTTAATGCAAATTAGTGCTGCCAGCAAAAACACTCTCACAGTGCTGTAACCTTAAGGTGCCTCATAAGGCGCCCCATAAAGTGCCTTATAAAGCGCCCTGTTGTTGTTGTTAAGTGCCGTCGAGTCGGAGTCGACTCATGGCGACCCTCTGGATAGCTATCCTAAATTGTGTTCAGTCTTCAGTCAGGCGGCTCATTGTTGACAAACTGGTACCCGTAGCTGCTGTTATTGTATCGATCCATCTCATTGCTGGCCTTCCTCTTTTGCGTTGACCTTCTATCTTGCCAAGCATAATGTCTTTCTCTAATGATCTCTCTCTTCACATGATGTGTCCAAAGTATGAAAGTCGAAGTCTTGTCATCTGAGCTTCTAAAGAAAGCTTAGGTTTGATCTCCACTAGTACCGACTGATTTGTTCTTCGCCCTATAAAGCGCCATATAAGGCGTCCTATAGGGGACATTATAGGGTGCCTTGGCAGACAGTGCACTTTATAATGTGCCCTCTGGAGTGCCTTATAGGGCGCCTTATGCGGCACCTTAGGTTACGGCACTGTGAAGGTGTGTGTTCTGGCAGCACTAATTAAAATAAAAGTAAAATGCCTCACAAAACACTGCTTAAACATAAAGGGTAATGCCTCAGCCAGCCTTATTCATTAGGCGCACTGGGGGATTGAACCTATGACCCCTGTACCATCAGTCAGTGTATTAACCATTGTGCTACACCTCTGCTGCTCTGTTTGCATGTCAGCGCGCCTCCTTAAGATTAACACGCATTAACGTGCATAGCTCAATCCATCGCCCAATAATGTGCGCGGCGCTCGTTATCTTGCAATAATCCCGGTTTGCTACGTTTAGACCGGAACACCCACTCCTTTTATGGCATCCTGCACACTATCGCCGGGCACACGTTAAGACTGCTTAGTAAACATACCCCTAAGTGCACCATCTTGAGGTAAATTAGTATATAATGATACAAAATTGAGTGTGACAGGAACTAGATTCTCATGATATCCTTGAAAATTCTCAAGGAGATTCATCATTTGAGAGGAATCATGGATGTAAGATGGAATAGATAGCATAAAAGGTCTAAGTAGAACATCAAAAAGCTCGGACACCGGCTCAAAAAGAGAGTCGATAGCTGATATTATGGGCAGTCTCAGTGGTTTATTCAGGGATTTGTGAATTTTGGGCAATACATATATGGTAGAAACTACAGGATAATATAGCATAAGGAAATCATGTTCCTTTTGTGTAAGGTATCCAATTTCATAGCCCGTTGTATAAGAGTCAATACTTCTTTTTTAGGGGCTCTTTGGGATCCCAATCTAATCTCTTGTAAAAGGTTTTATCTTGTAGTTGCTGGTTAATCTCACCAATATAGTCGTCTCTATTTAATACCACCATGACACCTCCCTTGTCAGCTGGTTTGATTGCTATCTTAGGAATAGTTTGTAGTGATAAAAGAGCATCTCATTCGGGTTTTGTCATATTATTGAACATCTGGCACGGTATGGATTCCAATTTTTCTATACGCCTCATTATGACCTTCTCAACAGACTCAATAATAGGATTGTTAGTATGAGGTGGAATCCAGATTGATGGCTTCTTTACTAATGATGGATCACCGATTCCATCTGGTCTATTGGCAAAAAAAGCCATAATCTTAATTTTCCTAAAAAATTTGTATCAATCAACTTCAGTGTTAAAAGAATCATATGGGGGTCCGATGACATCACCGAAGCAAATGGCGGCTTAGGATTTTCTCTCCGCTGCCTCGAGGAGACAAAAAGCCCCTAATAGTGCCTGGCAGGGCTGGAGAACTATCAAGAAGTGCAACAGAAGGCGCCAGAAGGAGTGGGGAAAGCATGGCTACAAAAATTAAGGGGTCAGATGCAAAAGAAAAGCTGTGCACGTCTCAACAGCTGATGGGCAAAGTCGGATCGCATGGCGATTCCCCACGGAGGCTGGCGTCGGAGGAATCGGGAGAGGAAACCTTAAGTGAGTTAGAGCAAGGAAACGAAGCAAACTCAGCACACTCACTTTTGCAACATGAACTCCAGAGGGGGTTTGAAGAGCTTGCTGCAGAGTTCTAATCTATGCGGGAGGTGGTGACATCTACGATTGCAGAGCTCTGTGGAGACATTAAAGAACTAGGCCACTGGGTGGAGTAGGTAGAAACCAAAATGGAGGATCATGCTGAAACTTTGGTCGACATGCAGTGCACAGTGGACAGGCAACGTTCTCAGGTGTTGGAACTCACCTACAAGTTAGACGACATAGAAAATCGGGCCCGCAGAAATAATGTGCGCTTCAGAGGCAGGTGGGGCAGAGAACTTGGTGCAGGTGGTGCGAGCAGTGGCTAATGCCCTTTTAATGACAGAGGAGTTCTTGTCCCGAGGGGCTAATATGGAGATTGAGAGGGTGCATTGGGCGTTGGGTAAGCCCCCAATAACCAGCCATGAGATGTTATTGCTGGCTTTCTGTGCTATACAGATGCAGAATTGTTGCTGCGGAGAGGCCAGGAGAAGAAAACTGTCCAATACCAAGATGCAACTGTCTCCCTCTATCAGGACCTTTCGACCTTCATGCTGATGCACCTGCGGGAGATGAAGCCGATCATAGAGGTATTGAACAGAGAAGGGATACGCTACTCATGGTCCTTCCTTTTTCGAACGAACTTTATGTTGGGGAATAAAAAAGTTTCAGCAAAAGATCATACTGAAGCATGGAGAGCGCTCTGCCAAGCTGGCCTCGTGGAGGACAATACACCGCCGGTGATCTCAGCCCCCAAGACTCAGCATTTGAAATGGAAGTGGGTGGAAAGAAACACCCAATAAATCAAGGGACAGAATGATTCTGCGTGCCTGTAGGTTGGGAGAATGATGGAACTTGTTGCAGGAAACACTGTGGCTGCATTGTGACATGGATTGGGACTGCTGAAGATGTGGAGTTATAAATGGATAAACCCTATCAGTGGGAGCATATTTGGACTCTGTGTAATGGGTAGATATTTTGCCTCTCTCTAGTTGGTGCCTTTTTTCTTATGATATCATGTTAGCTGTTGGACGTGTGTAGGGCTGATAAAGGGGTTAATGTTGTAATGGAGGGGGTGGGGGGAGGGACTTGGGTTGCCCGGATTTTGGGTTGTCAGTCCCATGCCCTGTCAGGTGGGTAGGCAGGTGGCAATGATGGGGATGGAGGGTGGAGGTATACGAGGGGAAGGGAAGGGGTGAGGGGAAGGGATAGGGGGAGAAGAGTTTCAGGGAAGGGGTTTGAGAGTAATAAGATGGGGCGAGGGGAGGATGGAGATATTCTATAAGGGGAAGCTGGGAGGGGGCCATTACTGTGGGATATGGTGGGGCTGACAGTAGGGTTTGATGTCTGTGTAGAATGTATGGGGTACGAATCATTAAGAGGGGAGTGGATAATATATTATGCTGAAGGTCGTCTCCTTTAACTCACCCCAAAAATGTTCTCTGTTATTTAAAGAGCTGAGGACTCTGAAGGGTGAGTTTGTGTTCTTGCAGGAGATACACCTCCGCTGCGCTAATCAGGGCTGGCTGAAATGTAAACCCTATTCTGAAGTGTGGGTGGCGTCCGATGAGAGAGGCCGGAAGAAATGTGGAGTGGCCATGTTGTTTCATTGGGCTCTGCCCATAAGAGTAGTGGAAGTAAGAAGGATAAGATGGGGCGCTGACTTTTTATGAATGCCCGCCTTGTCGGGCTTCCCATCACTTTGGCTAATATTTTTGTGACTAATGGGGGCCAGGTGACATTTTTTGCATGGTTGAAAGTTATGTTGGCCGAGTTTGCGAAGGGGCCTATCATCTTGGCAGGAGATTGTAATGCCCATATGATACCTCACTTGGACTCCACAGGGAAAAGTACTAGGGAGGGAAGTGGGATTAGCCAAGTGTTTCGGACATTTATGACTGACTTGGGTCTACGGGATGTCTGGAGGGACACTCATCGAGGGGAAAAAAGCTATACCTACTACTCACCGGTCCATCAGGTACATACGTGTATCGATTACTTTTTGCTGGATCAGCGTCTGATGGATGGGGGGTGGAAGCAGTATACGGTGCTCTAACGTGGTCGGATCATGCTCCCTGTTGGGTTACTCTTCTGTGCGATCTTGGTGGAGAAAGGAGGTGGTCGTGGAAGTTGGACGGGAGATTTTTCTGTCGGAACTCTGCTGTGCAGGAGCATGGGCGATTTATACAAGAGTTCTTTGAGCTGAACACCACTAAAGAAGTTGCATTGCCGGTGGTTTGGGATGCCTTTAAGGCTACCGCCCGAGGCGATCTCTTGGCTGAGGCGGCTCAAGCTAAGGCGGCTTGGACATGGGAATCACAGCAGTTAGAGGGGGAGGTCAGGCACCTTCAGTTAGAACACGCGCGGACTGGCTCTAAGCGTGTATGGCGTCAATGGCAGGAGACACAGGCCCAATTAGATGCCTATGCGCAAAGAAATTTAGACAACATGCGGCGTAGACTGCGTCAAACATTTTACAAGCAGGGGAATAAGGTTGGGCGATATCTTGCTTTAGGCTTTGGAAGCAGCACACTTTGTGAGTGGTGTGCGAAATCCGGGACTCATCGGGAGTCTTGCAGGTGGAGTCTCGGGAGATACGCACAGTTTTTGCAGATTACCTTGTGCAATTGTATAAAGCGGAGCCTTTTGACTCTGCCCAAGTGGATGGTTATTTACGTGACATTTCCCTGCCGCATTTGACAGACCTGGAAAGGGAGCAGCTAGAGGCAGAAATTACAGTGCAGGAAGTGGATGGGGCCATTCGCCGATTGTCTGCTGGAAGGACACCTGGTGGAGATGGGTTTCCCTCGCAGTATTATAAAAAAATATAACACTCAATTGGCACCCACTTTGGCGGTGCTCTTCAACAAGGTGTTGCGAGGGTTGTCGCTGCCTGCTACACAGCTGGAAGCTGTTATTGCAGTAAACCTAAGCCGGGTAAGGCAGCTCAAGAGGCAGCTTCATACCGCCCCATCTCCCTGTTAAATACGGATGTTAAAATACTGGCCTATGTACTGGCTGCTCGACTAAATCAGGCCCTTCCCGGTCTGGTGCACCCTGACCAGGTCGGTTTTGTGCCCGGCTGTCAGGCTGCTGATAATGTATGACGGATATTACAAGTGATACATGTTGCGTGCCATGATCCCCAACCAGTGCTATTGGTGGGAGTTGATGTTGAGAAGGCATTTGATAGGGTCAGCTAGGGTTCCTGTGGCAGGTATTGGACAGGATGGGGTTTGGGCCTAACTTTTCACAATGGGTGCAAAGTCTCTATCAGCGACCCCGAGTTAGCATCCAAGTCAATGGAGGTCAATTGAAGAGTTCTGAATTGGAGAGGGGCACTCGATAGGGGTGCCTCTTATCCCCGTTACTATTTGCGTTAGTCATGGAACTGCTGGCGCAAAGCTTTCGCGAACATACAGGTGTAGCTAGGATAAGGGTGGGCTTTCGTGAATATAAAATAGTGCTTTTTGCAGATGACATCATATTATCCCTAACTGACCCTGGCATCTCCCTTCCCAGTGCAATGAAACTCTTTGAGGCCTCTTTTTGCAGGTCTCAGGGTTTAAAATTAATTATGCTAAATCGGACATTTTAAACGTGGGGGTCAAGGAAGCAACGTGCACAACTGAGGGCACACCTTCCTTTTTGATGGGTGGATAAAGCTCTTCGTTATTTGGGTGTAAATCTCACAGTAGATAGAGCCGCATTGTGTAGGGCGAACTTTGGACCCTTGCTCCAACAAGTTAAACGGGATTTGGAGTCCTGGGCGGGCCTGATGCTATCATGGTATGGGCGTATTACTTTAACAAAAATGGTGGTGGTCCCCCGATTCCTGTACCTCTTTCAGGTGCTCCCCATATCCCTGCCTCGAGGGGTCTTGGAGTCCTGGCAAGCATTGATCATGAAATTCATATGGAAATTCAAACGCCCTCGAATAGCTCGCAGGATTCTGTATGCTCAACTGGGGTGAGGGGGAATGGGGGCCCCTAACCTTCACTGGTATTATACGGCAGTGGCGCAGTGTTGTGCAGGGGTGGAATGGATGAACTCTGATTGCTCCAAGTGTTGGGTGCAAATAGAAATGGATTTGGCAGGAGGGACCGGGTTGGGGGACAGGTTGTGGCTTTGCACCAAGTTACGGGGGGGGGGAGGGCATGCGTATTGAAAATCCAAATCCATATATAACTCATAACCTCCAGTGCTGGGATCATTTTCTTTGGCCACGAGGGGCGATGCTATCCCCCTTGGCACCTATATTTCATAACAATGCTTTCCCTCCTGGTATGAATGATCTGGCTTTTCAACAATGGGGGCATAAGGGGCGCAGCCATGTGGGCCAATTATTTGAGGATGGTGTTCTTCGCTATTTTCATGAGTTGCAGGAGGAGTTTGATATTCCCAAACACCATGTCTATCACTATGTGCAGGTGGCGTACTGAGTGAAGAGTTGGGAGGTTAGGCAGCAAGTTGCTCGAGAGTTGACAGATATTGAATGTCTATGTGAGGAATACACAAGCACGAAAGGCTTTATTGAGGCCTTGTATGCAGATTTACAGAAACAGAATTTCGGGGAAGGCAAGCATAGAGCTCAGTGAATGCAGGAGTTATACCTCTCATACACTGAACAACAGTGGGAGCAGATTGAGGGTAGGCTCTGGAGAAGTGCGGTGGCTGTCAATGCCCAGGAAACCAATCATAAGCTAGTTTACAGATGGTATATGATGCTCGTATGAGTGGCCCGAGCTTTCTCAGGAGTACCCGATTTGTGCTGACAAAATTATGGCAGGAAAGGCACCTTGGCGCATGTATGGTGACTCTGCCCTCACATCCAGGTTTTTTGGAGAGGAATACAATATCGCCTGAAACAAATGATTGGGCTGAATATCCCCTGGGACCCAGGTATTTTTCTCTTCGGAAGGAGAGTCCCCAACTGATGGCTCCCCTTGTTAACATTGATTTACACTGGAATTACACTGGCTCCCTATAAATAGCTGAATCAGATATAAAATAATCCTAACAACCTTCAAACTCATAAACGGCATTGCCCCCTCACATCTGTCCACACTGCTGCATGCTCCAACTGAAACAAGAACTCACAGACAAAACGCAGCCCACTCCCTTAGCACACCAGAAGCCTTCAGGAAGTCTAAGAAAAATACAAGCTCCAGAGCATTCTCATTCACTGCCCCTACACTCTGGAACGATCTCCCAATAGACCTTCGCATCATAAAAGACCTATCTCAATTCAGGAAAGAACTAAAAACCTACCTATTCTCCGAACACTTTGAAATCCCCTACCCCCCAAGTCCAGCCCCACAGCAAACACAGTCACGCAAACACAAAACACCTGAAATTACAATTAACTAACCCCTGATAGCCCTCTACCACGCACACTCCTGACTTACGACAAAAAAAGGAAATTAATTCCAATACCCACACATGCCCAATAACTATCCAACTCTGTAACACACTATAAATAGCCTCTGTAAATAGCCAATGTAAATAGTTTGACAGTTGTTTGCATTATCACCTGTACATAGTTGAATTCTACTGTTCAATGTAAATGTATACAGAAGGGTACAAGAATGTTAAATTGTTCCATGTAAACCGCCCTTGATCTTTGGAAGGGGCGGTATAAAAGAAAATAGATAAATAAATAAATAAAAAGATTCGTCACAGTCTAAATGTAGTTAGGTTGACCCTGGCAGCTGCCTGGAAACAGGTATCGCCTCCAGCACTATCACACCGGCAAGACCAGATGTGGGACCTATACACAATGGAAAGGGGAGTAGCGGTTGGGAGTATGCGCCTGCCCCAATTTGAGCAGGTATGGGAGGCTTTTGTATTGAAATACAGCTCCTGGCCTGCAATATCTCTAATTTAGCTGGAGATATATGAGGAGGATTGCCCCTTGGTGTGAGGGCTTATCATCTCCTCTTTCCTAGCAATGTTAAAATGGCAGGATACCCTTTAATTTGTAGAATCTGTGGCAAAGAACAGGGAGGGAGGGTGAGGGAGGGAGTAGGGGGGAAGGGAAGAGGAGGAGGGGGGAGGAGGGAGGTGGAGGAATGAGGGGTAGGGGGGAGAGGGAAATAGTTAAGAGGGAAAATTTGATAATAACGAAGATTTTGTTTTGAATTATTGTGCAAGTACTCCGGGAATGGATTGTACTAAATGGTTTTTTTTGTATTTGTACAAAAGCCTTTACATAAAATTTTTTAAAAAAGAATTATATGGGCGGGTTGGTACAAAGGATAGCCCCATGCTAAGGAGAGTGATCTCATCTTCACTTAGAGGGCTACTGGGTAGCTTAATAACATTAGATTCTACAATTGATTGTGGGGGTTCTGAGAATCGTATCTATCTCTCCACATGTCTGTCCTGTCCACACCCAATCGTTGTCTCCCTCTCCCCTCCCTCTGGGTGGGTATCAGTAGGTGTTCTGTTCCTTGGGTGTCGAAGAAGTCTTGTACTGTTTTCCCTCCTCCCTTCCAAAGTTTGTCCATTTCAAAAAAATCTTCAATTTTTTTCTCCCTTTTATTGGAATTGAATAGGGAGACCAAGGAGTCTAGGGGGTCCTCTAATTGACTATGATTCCTCTTGCATAATTGTGGATCTTGTGATACATGTTGTGTAGTCCTATCAATGTCTTTTTATTAGAAAAACTTAGTCTATGTTTAGGTATATAAGAACCCTTCTTTTTACTCCATGGGTAAACATAACCGGGCCTATAATCTTCCTCGTCACATCTAAACTTCTCTAGCTTTTTTTCTTTTATTTCCTTTTTATATTTATATATCTATATTACGGTTATAATCTGTAATTAAAGAGTCATATCTAGAGTTGTTATCTTTCAGAATGTTCAGTTTATCATCCATTAATTTTTGTATAGGGGGTTATTTTGTCGCACAAATAGCAGGGATAGATGTCCCAACAGGGATGTCCATCCATGCTAATTCATGCCTTCCCTGCCGGCAACTAACTTCCCCGCCAGTTGTGCAGGGAAGGGGCAGCTCGGGGGCGGAGTCTGGGCAGGTGGTAGGTGGTCGCCGGCCCTGGATATACAGGGCCGATTCTAATGTAGGCCTTGTACGTCCAGGGCTGGTGACTTGTGCGGGGAGGTTATTCCACCTCTGAGAATTTTTTTTTTGGGCCCAGGGCGTGAATGGGACAGTGGGGGGCCCAAGGACATTCCCCACAGCCTGACTCTGGCCTTAGGAGGCCAGATCGGGGATGGGACTGCAGGGAATTCGCCTTTGAAGTCTGGCAGCCGGCATTGCGGCTTTTAAATGGAGCCACAGTGCCATGACAACCAGACACCATGGCTCCGTGGCTCCATTTAAAATCCCTGACTGAGTTAGTTGGGCAGTGCCTGTATGTGCAGGCTGGGCTGAATCACAGTCCTGGCCTGCTCGTACAGGCCTGATTGAGATTCTGATCCCACGGGGCTAGATGTGCCCCGTGGGATCAAAATCACGAGCCCCTCTGTACGTCCGGTTTGACCGGACATACAGAGGGGCTAGATATCTGGGATGGAATCAGCCCTATAGTCTCTGCTTTTCTCTTTGAGGTATTAATAAGGAGTATCATAAGGTCCAAAGAGTACTTATTAAGAATAGCATTCCAACTGAATAAAACTGTTGTCGTCTTGAAACGTTCCTGGACCTTTATTAATTTGGTGACCTCTAGGTATAATTTTATGGTGACAATATTCCAGTAATGAAGCAGAGTGCAATTCCTCTCTATTGAGCTTCTGGGTGAGAAAGACTATATGTTCCTATGCTGAGAACAGTGGAAATGGATCAAATAGGGAGTGGGAAGATAACGGTTCATTCCCTATCCTAAATGTACTTACATTATAAAGCCATTAGTTTTTAATCACATTTTAGATGCTGTCTTTTACACCACTATACGAACTCACATTTAGCCGAATTTTAATATATATGGTGGCACTTTTAGGGTTCAGATACTAGGATTGCAGTATATAATCAGTGGATTCTTAACTGTTGATTTTTACTTATTTCTCATGGTTCTTAGTTTTTAATGTTTTATTTATTTCTTGTTATACGTGTTCATCATAATTTGAAATGCAATTTTTATTTATTTATTTAGCTGTATTTATATCCCGCTTTTCACCGGGTCAAAGCGGTCAATTGGGGGATACATTTAACACGAGGGGATATGACACACATATGCTAATACTTACAGGGAACATGGGCAATGGGGGATTAAGTGTCTTGCCCAAGATCACAAGGAGTGCCTGTAGGACTAGAAATCCCAGTCCCTCCGGCCTGAGATTGCTGTCCCCAGGTGGGACTTGAACCCATGGCCCTCCGGCCTGAAGTACCTTGTCCTAACCACTAGACCACTCCTCCCAATGTGTGCCTTCAAGTCAATGCTGACTCCTGCGCCATATATTGATGGACCGACTTGGTCTAAAGTTCTCCCGGCCTCCTGTTGCTCATGCAGCCGTTCCTTCACTATTCAATTCCTGAGATTTAATATATGATCAGTACTCTGTGAAAATAAAATATATTACATATTTCAGAGCCCACATTTCATAATTTGGATTAATAAAATGCTCTCCATTAAATGCTCTCTTAAGTGTGCTTCTCTGGCATCACATGTTTTCTATGATCTCATGAATGAACGGTTTTTGCGATATATTGCTCTCTCTTATTTTTGTTCTCGGATCCCTCATTACAGGCATGTCCAACTTCAACAGGTCGTGATCTACTTTTTCCGGACAAAAGTGCTGGTGATCTACCACCATGAAAATTAAGTTTCAAATTAGTTTCAAATTAAATTTTAACCCAATAAAGTTGGAGGATTCTCCCCCCCCCCATTTTTAATGAACCTTCTGTCATTTACTTGGATGTGATCAACTGTTAAGCAAATTAAGCAAAAACGAAACAGAGAGACGAAGATCCAGTATGAACTGCGAGGGGAAATGGAAAGTACATTTTTTCTTAAAGTTTTATTGAGTAATAACTTTAACTGTCTTAATAACTTTCTTTAACTTTTATTGAGTAATTTGTGTTAAATTTAGGTCGAGTATTGATCCAGGCTGATCTTGCACAATCTTTAATATTTCGCTCTTGCTCATTAGTGAGACATCTGAGCCTGCATTTCATCCACTAGCTTTTTGAAGTTGGGTGAATATTGCGTGAGGGCCAGTCTCAGGGAATCCTGGAGATGTTCATCTGTCATGTTGGAATGTTGTAGACTCTGTCATTTTCAGATGGGAAAATGCAGATTCACACAAATAAGTTGAACTGAAACAGGAGTGTACATCTTCACTGCATCTTCTCAAGTTGGGAAATTTGTCTCTAGGCACTAGCTTCCAAAACGATTCTTGCTCAGCACAGGTCTTGAGAAAAATGTCATTTTAAGGGTTAATATTTCATTTTCAAGAGATGGCTTGTTCAATGAGTAATTTTTACTGATAGCAGCTGCAGTTTCTTTAATGTCCACATCTACTTTGAATGGGTATGACAAGTACTCCACAACTGTTCCAATTTTTTGGAAGTCACAGAATCTATTTTGAATTCCTGGATAACAGAACAGATTTCTGTCACATACTTCTTGTTCTGAAAAACAAAATTTGGATATTGTCCCAGATGGCCCTGCGTATTAGGAAAATGATCAATGTTGTTTGCAAGGTCAGTCATCATTAGCTCAAATTTGCTCTTGTAGGATGAAACTGTATGCATCATCTCGCCAATGCATTTGTTTTTACCTTGCAGTTCAAGGTTCATATCACTTCACCTGTGAAGTCAGCGAGAAATGCCAGATCACATAACCACTCTTCATCTTCCAACTCTGCTTGGTTATTTCCCCTCTCCTTCAAAAAACTTCTTATTTCATTCAGCAAATCACAAAATCTTTGCAGAAATTTGTGCCTACTTAGCCACCTTACATCTGTGTGCAAATTGATTTCTGCAGCCCCTTCATCAAGAGTAAGATTGAAAAGCCATCTTTGAAGTGATCTTCCACGAACTGAATTTACAATTTTGAAAGTGATGTCCATGACAGTCTTTGTATTGAGTCTCTTGCTTGCTAAAACTTGCTGGTGAATGATGCAGTAGTAAGAAAGGAAATCTGGGACGTCGTCATGCTGCCTACAGAAGGCTATGAAACCGTTAACCTCACCTGTCATTGCTCTTGCTCCATCAGTAGTGATGGAAACAAGTCTATGTAATGGAAGATTACACTTTGTCACAAAAGAATGGAAAGAACTGAATATTTCCTGACCAGTAGGTCTCCTAAAGAAATCATTCCAAGTAGTTCTTCTTTAACACTGAAGTCTTCAAAAACCATCCGGATAAAAAGACTAGTAACTGGGCTATGTCTCTTATGTCTGTAGATTCATCCAGTTGGAGTGAGAAAGGAACACAATTTGAAACATCCTCCAACAATTGTTCAGTGGTGTCTCCACACATCTTTTCTATTCACCGCATAGACAGTGTTTCTTGACAATTGTACATCTTGAATAGCAGCTCTGATCTCTTTATTTTTAAATCCTTCAAAAAGATTGTCAGCTGCTTCAAGAAAACAATCTTTTACAAATTCCCCTTCAGTGAAAGTTTTGCATTTCTTTGCGATCAGGTTGCTAACCTTGAAGGATGCTATGGTTGCATTGACCGAATGTGACCTTGGCTTCACCATCAACTGTTGCTGAGTAGCCAATTTTGATTTACGTTCTTGGAGCTTCAGTTTACGAATTTCACTTTTGGGTGGAAAATCATCAAACCTATTGCTATGCAGAGCCTTATAATGATGTTCCAGATTACCCTTTTTTGGGCAAGGATACTGGGGCGTTACAAATTAGACACCACCACTTGTCTTTCACCATGATGAAGTAGTAGTCCATTTCCAATTCATCATGAAAGTGGTATACTGGGGTGGCTGGATGTAAGAAGGCCAAATCTGCTAAGTTAGTATAAACACTGGCTGAATCTGGTCCAAAAGTGTCACTGTCCCAAAGTATTAAAGATCAACAGGAACTGAAGACGTCTGGATGATGTCCAATACAAGGACTGGTGATGCCAAAACCACACATGAAGTTCTAAAAATAAGAATTCATCATACTGGCACCAATAATCAAATACCACCAAACAATCATCAAAAAACCTCAAACACCTGTCCAGCAAACCAGATAAAATCAAATACCGCCAAACAAGTTCAAATACCACCACACGCGATTTAATAAATTCTGCACACAGTGTAGAATCAACGCAAAGCTAAGCAAAATAAAATTGCAGAGGCAAGCAAAAGTCACAGTGGTTTGAACCAATTCAAAGGCAAGGCATAGGCAAGTTAGAACAAAATTGGAAAAGCCTACCAAAATCACCCAATTCTTGACACTTTGTTGTGTCTGCCCCAAAACGTTTAATGAAAGCGAACTATAAAGCGACCAACGACCAGCACACGACACAAATATGGTAAGTGTATTCAGGTAAAGACCAGGCGAATGGATATCGCCCGGTATATAACACACTTCTAAGGGGTGTTGGGGCGGAGGCAGGGTGATTCTGAGAGGCAGGAGACCAGGTATGATTTATTTATTTATTTAACAGTATTTCTAAACCGCCTTATCTTAATAATCAAGGTGGTATCACAGCAAACAATCGGGTAAGGTGAGTGTGTTATACATGCAGTGAGGGTGAAATTTAGTTGGGTGAGTGTTGTATTGTGTGCTAGATTAGTATGAGCTATGTACAACGTGGGCTATATACAGTGGTTCTAAATACATTTTCTATACATACATTGTTTAGGCGGGGTTATGTGCTGTTATACATTCTCTGGGGTTATGTGATGATGCTGGGTCTGTGTCGTCTTGTCGCGGGGCATCAGCGGCGGCCTCCTGGTGTACCCACAAACTATTGGCACGAAAACAACAAGTGCCCCTAATACACCCGTAGGCAAGATTCCCACAGGCAGGGAAAAAAGACAGGCAAAGGATCAGCAGCAGCGGCAAGCCCTCGGCAGACGACCTGCCGGCACGAGCTCTCTCCTAGCGACGGGGCGAGCTGCTGGAGAGATGGAGCCAAGTGGGGCTGGCAATCTACCTCTGACCCCTCTGCGATCTACAGGTAGATCGCGATCTACCTGTTGGACATGCCTGCCTTATTAGATTCCTTTTACTTCAGGATTAGTAGATGGTACAGTTTGTCCTTTAACACTACCTAGTAAGTCCTTTGACTCCTCTTTGCTACATTATGTTACTTGTGATAAGGAAGCTTATCATAGCTCAAGAAGGAGCTATAGTAAAGGTGAAGTGACTCTGAACAAGCAACCTGTCAGTTCTGGTAGAAATAATAAAACAGAATTTTCCCATAAAAGACTACCAGTCCCAGAATGCACCAGGTTTCCAACAGCCATTAGAGGAGCTGAAGTGGGGAAACGTGTGTTCAATCAGGAGGGCTATGAGGTAATCCCTAATCACTCATCTCAAAGGGCAGGGCCTGATTCAGCACAGCTGCGCTGTGCTAAGGTGGAGCACTCAAGGCAGAATAAAGGTAGAGTTTATTCTACAGAGAATTATCCTCATCCTCAGATTCAGCTTGGAGATCCTCAGCTTGGACATCTTCATCATCTGGAGGATCATCAGAAGCAGAAGCCAGTGCGGACGGACAGAGAGGGCAAGAAACCCTTTGGAAGAAAGAAGAGGAAAGCATTTGGGAGGCCTAAAGGAGTCCAGAGCAGTACGTATACTGGGAGACATTCAAAAGGCCAGCATACACCATTGGACTGGGGAAAGCCAGAGGAATGGTGCTGCAGGGCTAGGAATCTCCAGACGGTACCTGTGAGGGAGACGGCTGCACGTGGAAGGGACCCTAGGACCCGTGCCAGAAGGTATGTGAAGAGAGATTCAGTGTCCAGGGATCTGGATTGGAAGGCTGGACATAAGAACTGGACTACATACTGGCCAGGCTATTTAGAGAGGAACTCTAACAGCAATGAAAGCTCAGGTATGAACACTGATCTATGCCCTAGCTATAACCTTGAAAGACAGCAGGGAAACAAGTATTCTCCTGAGAGTGCTACATTGAGAAATTCCTCTGTGCCAATCCATGATATTGAGCCCATGATTGTTGAAGAAGGGGGAGCGGTCTTAGATACAGGCTGTGAATATATGGATTGCTCTCTGTCTAAACTCCTTTGGTAATTTTCTGTTACAAAGTGCAACAAGCATCACAAAGAAATACAAACTTGTTCTTTAATCTACTCAGAAAAGCTCCTGAAGTAGGATTTGAGCCACGCAGTAGAAAGCAAGCCAGCTAAGGGGTTTCAGCTGGGTAACTGCTAGCAATTGAGCCTTACCTAATTACTTGTGAGCTCTGAGGAAATCACTTCTGAGTCTATGTGTGAAGATATAAGAAGCTAACCTGAAAAGAACAGTTTTTCCTTTCTTTGTGGGTTTTGCTTGTTGTTGGAAACACTGCTAAGAAAATATTAGCTAAAGCCTACAGAAAAGACCAGTTTGTTACCAACCAGGTCTTTATTCTTTTCATTTGATTGCCTGACAAGTTCAACTGTTGTTTTCCTGATTTTGTTTTTCTAAGTTTAACACTGAAAGCAAGTATCCTGTTTTATGTGCTACCAAGCATATCTGTGTTGGGAGAAATAACCCCACAAATAAATATCTTATTGGCTTTACACTCAAGCACAACTAATTATTGTGAGCAGCTGTGTCTGGTGTGAAAGGACTGCATTTCCCACAATCCCTTGTAAATCATATTGATATATGCACTTGCCAAGACTGTGAACATTCTCACCCAGGCAGCCGTCTGACATACTCCATGAGTAAACTTCACAAATCTAGTCACATATTGTTCGTTATTAACCCCCTTTTATGTGGCTTTATTTATAATTTTATGCTCATTATTTATTGTATTAGTTTTGTATGGTTTCTTATATTATTTATTTTTATTTATATACAATTTTTTCAAGTAGCTTTTATCTTTGTTTGTTTTTACCTTGAGCTATTGCTCTTGGTAGAATGGCTATGAAGGACCTAGACAAGATTCTCAAGAGCAGAGATTTTCTTTCTCCATACAAAATTCGACTTGTCCAGGCCATGGTATTTTCAATAATGTCATATGGATGCAAAAGCTGGACAATGAAAAAGATAGACAGGAAGAAAACTGATACCTTTGAATTATGGTGCTGACGATAAACACTGTGTATATCATGGACTGCCCGAAAAACAAACCAGTCAGTACTAGAGGAGATCAAACCTAAGCTTTCCTTAGAAGCTCAGATGAGAAGACTTCGACTTTCAGACTTTGGACACATCTTGCGAAGAGAGAGATCATTGGAGAAAGACATAATGACTGGCAAGGTAAAAGGTCACCGTAAGAGGAAGGCCGGCAATGAGATGGATCGATACAATAACAGCAGCTATGGATACCACTCTTATCAACAATGGGCTGCTTGGCTGAAGACCAAACAAAGTTTAGGTTAACTATCCAGGAGGTCTCCAGGAGTTGATGCCGACTCGATGGCACTTAACAGAATAAGGTATATCTTTGACAGATTGTAATATTTTTATTGTTTAATCCACATTGATTTTAGTATTATTTTTATACTTTTATTTTATTGTATTATTTTATTTGTAGCCCCTGACAAAGGCCACGCCGAAACACAGCCCTGTCAGGCTTTGTTTCCCAGGTTTGACCTCCTTGTCTACAATAAAGGTCTTCTAGTGCTACTCGCTCTGGATCTATATTTTTTCAAAGAGGTATATGGACTGAACTAAAGTTTTGTATGAGGGGCTATAAAAAACATGTAAAAGCTGAGAATAGAATATCAAGAACTCTGCAGCCAGAATAAATAACACACTGGAAAAAGGAATAAATGCAGGATGCAAAGATGTAAAATGGGATGGGGGGGGGGTGAGAGAAGGGATGGCATAATATATTGTTTGTACACTGATTATGTTTTTTGTCCATTACCATAGCACGTTGTGTTCTGCTTTTTTGGCACCAAAGTGCCCTTTAAATGGTGGCTCTCCCAGCGGTTTTATACAGAATCTGCTATTAGCACCTCTGATCGCTCAGACCTCAGCAAGGAATTTTCATACTTTTTCAGGTTATTTTTTGCTCTCTCTCATTATTATTAGAACAGGTCTCTCATGCTGTTACTGTGTGGCTGGGAGCATCCTTCCAACTCTGTTTCATGCAGCTGGCTTCAGGACATAGTCACACATCCATGCATACATATACACACACACACGTCTTTATTTAGCCCTGTCTGTCTGCAACGATTCTCCTTTGCACTTTAAATGACTGTGCTTGTTGCTGAAACCGGTAGATACAGAAACTGCAAATAATATTATCTGGTTTGTTCTTTGGTCAAGTTTAATCTATTGTATCAGCATTCTTCATTACTTTTGAACAGTGACTCTCCGCTGGTACAGGGTGGCCGGAAGGATTCCCATGCTCCACTGCACGGGGCTCTCTTATGTTCACAAAGATAAAACAGAGTCCTCGGGAACTCCACTCTTCTGGCAGATCCCTTCTATCTGTGTCCTTCTCTTCTACAACCAACTCCAGACTTCGATCCTTCCACCTTGCTGCTACTTCTGCCTGGAAGAAACTGCCTGAGTCTGTGCATCAGGCTTCATCTCTGGACTTTTTCAAATCCAGGCTGAAAACTCACCACTTCAAGGCCGCTTTTGTATCCTGATCTGCTTAATCTCTTATGTGTTTCCTTACCATTCCCCTAGATATATCCTTGTCCTTAGCTGTTGTACTGTCTGTCTTGACTAGATTGTAAGCTCTGATGAGCAGGGATCATTATTTACATATTTCTGTACAGTGCTGCATACACCTTGTAGTGCTTTACAAATGATAAGTAGTAGTATTAGTAGATATAAAGATATGTCTTACCATTGTTTCTACCCTACTATTAATATTATAGCCACACAGTACCCTGGGGTCCTTGAATTTCTTCATCTGGACACTACTACCAGCATATCTCTGGGCTGGAGTTCCCCCTCTTTTACTTATTCTTATGGTTCTCTGGTTTTGGTCTTTTATTGATTTTATGCTGATTTCATATTTTAAGACAGACTGTGTCTTGTGTGGTTCATTATGTTTTAGTATTTTTTTTTTACTGTTGCTGATAATTACATACCATATAAGTATACTTCTTAAACTTTTAGTATCTTTAGCTCTCTTTTCAGTTGTATCTATACAATATACTTGTTTTCTCTCTCAGCGTTTAAAGTTTAATGTGGTTTTTATGGGCATTTTCCTCGTTGGCCCCTATGATCCATTCCATAACAGTCATTATGTTATGTCGCCCTCACTCCTCGTCTCCATTTGTTATTATTTATTATGGTGATTTATGGGTGTATTTCATGTTTATTTAGCTACATATAGTTGCTTTATAGTCCTCTTCATAACTGGTTTTATGTCAGGTTTCTTTGTGAGATTTGGTTTTATGATCACTCTCTTCCAATACATATGTATTGCTTACATCAATCTTTACTGTCTATCTTTTTATTTATTATTAATTTGTGTGTTATCTTGTACAGGCGAAGGGTCAGCTGGACTGTTGGCCAGACAGTTCCGGAGCAGACACCTTCCTCCATCCAGAAGGGGAACCACTCAGGGAGGATATAGCACTTCCTAATAAAAGAAACATCACAGAGAGGACTTACACTTCCCAACAAAAGCTCACCTTATGCAGAACAAAATCTCACCTTATGCAGGACAACACGCTCGTACATGGTAATAACTATCTCACAGATTTTTCTTCCCAAAAGGATCTTTTTATTATTCCCTATCTTACAGAAACAGAAATTAAGAACAAAGGAAAACAGTCCAAAGGAATTACAGATTTTGCCACCTCTCACAGCAGGCAAACAGAGCCATTCTGTCTTATCTCTGATGCAGATTTCTAAACAATTACAAGTCAGATTCACTGCACATGCGCCGGCGTTTTTTCCAAACAGCTGATTTCTTACGGCGTTCTGACAGCATTGCTGAACTCGGTAGCGATTCTCTACTGTTTGAAAGTAGTTTTCAGCGGCGATATCTTTGGAGCTTTTATAAAAGTGAGCTTGGTTTGTTTGATATTTTATTTTAATGTGGTTTTTATCTAACTCTCCCTGCTCTGTTTTTGAGGAATAATGTCTCTTCTGTTTTTTCAGTAACCGCGTGCCGATAGTTTAAAACTGCTGACAGCTGATTTCTTACGGCGTTTTGACACCATTGCTGAGCTCGGCAGCGGTTCTTCACTGTTTTGTAAGTGGTTTTCAGGCAGTGATATTTTTGGAGCTTTTACAAAAGTGAGTTTGGTTTGTTTGACATTTTATTCTAATGTGGTTTTTGCCTAACTCTCCCTGTTTTGTTGGTTCTGTTTTGAGGAATTATGTCTCTTCTGTTTTTTCAGTACACCGCGTGTCAATAGTTTAAAACTGCTGGCAGTAAGTAAAACACTCTTTAATAGGTTTTTGCTAATTTGACACGGTGTTGACTGTGGGTGATAATGAAATGGTCAATGTTTTTAGCTCTACATGATGAAGAGCTCATTTATTTTATTTATTCATTGTTTGCAAAAGGATGCTTTTGTCCTTCCTCATGTAGAAGATACCAAGCTTGCCCACTTGACGTTCTTTAGCAAATAAAGTATATTAACAACAAGGGTGATCGATATATTCACATTTGGGTCTCCTTGTGTGAATTAATTTTGGTTCAATTCAGACTCACTCCTTCTCTTCTCTTTTTTCCTCCCCTTTATTTATAGATTTTAGCAAGAAGTGTTTTTTGCTCACTGATAAGGTATATATGTATTCATAATTTAATTGTTTTTTCATTAGCACAGTCCTGTTTTTATTTGGTTTGCATATTTATTCTTTTAATTATTTATGATGGTTTTAATTTTCTTGCCATCTTTATGTACTTTTCATATTATTATTATTATTATTAGTATTATTATCATTACCGATATATTTTTATCATTTTTATGTATAATTTATACTCTTGGTTCATGTGGTTTTCTTTAAAGTAATGTCTCTATGTAGTGTTCCAACATTTTGGCTGTTTTATTTTAATTTTGTATATTCTTATTTGTGTGTTTGCTCTAGGTTTGCTTATTTAAATATAAATGTACAATGTTTATGTCATCATTTTATTTAATAATTTTTTTGTTTTTAGTTGCCTTCACCCCTGAGGAAGTAACGAAATATGGCCTGTGTTGGGTTGGCAATATATGTTGGCATTGTTAAAATTAAAGTTTTTGAAATATATCCTTGTCTCTGGTTTTGTACCACGTTCCCTGACTGTGTGCATTATTCTGTCTTACTTCCTGACTCAACAGCGAGTGAGAGAATGTATGACAAGCCTTCCTGGACACAAGAGATCAGTGTAACAAGACAAAACAGCATACACACAAACAGGGCCGTACCGAGGGAAGATCGCGCCCTGTGCGACTTGCACATCGGGCACTCGCCACCCCCCCCCCCTCGGCGGGAGAGAAGAGGCACGCCTGATGTGCAAGTCACCGGCATGCTAAGCAGATCTTTCCCTCCATGCAAGCTTGCAGGGAGAGAAAGATCTGCTTAGCATGCCGGCAGAAGGCTTAAGGGGCGCATTTTAGCTATCCTGCCATTGCCTGCCGCCGCTGAGAGAAGAAAAAGTGGCGGTGGCGGCAGGCAACAGAAGACAGCTAAAATGCGCCCCTTAAGCCTTTGCGCCCTATACAGCCGCACCGCTCGCACAGGGCTAGGTACAGGCCTGCACACAAAACTCTCAGACACGACAACAGGGATACTGGGGCCATAAAGAACCCAGGAAATCCATACTTCCCCACAGCCTCCACTGCGAAGCAGATGGATTCATCGTGTATCTGGTCCTGTCACATTATATACCCTTGCTCAGGACCATTTTTACTATTCAGGCATTCGTCTCTAATTAGCTCATTCTTGTTCCAGCTGTCTGGGGCCCCAATTGTGTGATGTTATTCTACTCATGTCTGTACCCCTCTCCATTGACCTTTCTTGGGCCCATGTCTGCAATTATCAGTCTGGGCCTTGTCAGATTTATTTTATCATCTGACCTCTGCTTCCCCCCCCACTCAGTTCTTTACCTGGTTCTCTTGCTTGGTTCTCTCCCACCCCTCAGTTCCCAAGAAATAACTCTCTTCAACTCCCCGTGTTCTGACAACTCTACTGGGGGCCATATGTTCTTCTTCATGCTAAGCTGGCATGTTTATCTCTGATGATTGCCTTTCTACCCTATCTCTGTCCACCATTTACTGATAAGTGTCTTTCACATCTTTTCCATATGATGTCATATACCTCTGAAAGCTCACATACGCACCTCAGTACAATTCCAGCATTCAGACATTTGTGTTACTGTGTTAACTCCTCCTCTGGCTCTCACAATCTATTGCATATTACTATGCATTTGATTTGTATTTGGTTTTGACATTTGTTTTTGCATCATTGGTCTATTGTATAAGTTTGATACCCTATGCATATACTGTTTTTTTGTGTGTATTAATTTTAATTATTTTTTGTTTGCATGTTTTTGAGGCTTGACCCCTGAAGAAGGCACTAGTCAAAACATGGCCGTGTCGGGTATTTTTAATAAAGTCTATTTTCTCTGCAGCTCACTTCTGTGTCTCCACATTGTTTGCAAGTGTATGTGCTCTCTTTTGGACCTCCTAAGTGAGCTGATAGCATGGTCAGCATTCCATGGTTTCATAAAATATGTATAGACCACTACATTTTCTAATGGGTAAAATGCTGTTTTTCAGAGGACATAGCAGCAATATTTCTCTCTTTGTTTCTGTTGCTCACTGTTCCCTCCTTATGTCAATAATTCCTATTTTTACCTTCATGGTAGTTTATATTTGTTAGAAATGTTTTCTAAATTACATTTTTTACACTGATTCATTGCCTCCCCTAATAGAACAGATAAAGAGTATAATGGAAAGTAATAGATAATATCTCTTTGGTTTTATGAGCTGTGCAATGTTTTATAAACTACAGGCTCGGCACCTTAGCAGTCATTATGTGATGACCAGCTGAGCCTAAACCGCCTCAACCCATCAGAAATTAGATGGGGTTTTTTCCTGCAGGCTTTCACTTTCAGACTTGTACCTTGGACAGAGACTAAATCACATCAGTGTCATTTCTTGTTTTCAGCCTGATCATTTGTCTATCATAAAAAAAGTGATTTCATTTTGCTAATGTTCATTTTGATGGATAAATTTGTTGTTAGCCTTCAGACATTCATACAATATATTTTGCCAGATGCTGTGTATTTAAGTTAAACCCTTTTAAGCAGGAAACTACCTGAATGTGATTTGTAAGATGGAAGCATTTCTTACTAATAAAGACAGGAATGATTTACACATTTGCAGTTAGGAAATTATAATTTTGTCATCTGACCATCAAGGCTCCAGATAGATGAACTACATAATTGCATAAGGGTTACTGTAATTACCATCATTATGATCATAGTACCCACAGGGTAGGCCATGGAGCCTCTAAGAAGATGCTCATTAATACATGCATGAGCACAACTAGTGAAAAAAAAAAGTGTGCTATACACCCATGTGCTGCTGTGGTATATTCATAATTTCCTGTGCTCACTGCAAAATTATCAATGCCCAATTGCCATGCTCTGGGGCTCCTCAAATTCAAGTTCTCCTCCAGTAGCATGTTTCACAGATCCTACCAGCGTGAGGACATAGCAGAGGTTACTGTCCCTGCTCCTTCCAGCAGGCTGTGAGTACAGACTGCAGGCCGAGTGTCTCAAACATCCAAACTGCCATAATATCCAGGTAAAGCATGACCTGCAGCATTTCCTGTTTTTATGAATTTTCATATTTTTTTAAATAGTTTCCTTCGGTACTACCATACAGACAATGGAGGAGTACCTTGCTGATTAGAGAAGTAGATTATGAATTAGAGTTCTGAATATCCTTGACGCCTCAGGGGGCATGAGACCTGCATGCCACGGACAGTCCGGTGCAATCAACAGCACCCTGCCCTGGTGCACCTCAATGTGTTGGATCACCTGATGCAGGGAGATGCCATGAACGCATCCTCCAGAGATCGGGCAAACTTGAGAGTGTACCCCTTGTGACCAGCGGAGGCAAGTACGGGCCATATGAGCCCCACAAATGGTACCTTGGAGGACCAGCACACACACCTCAAAGACCAGTTTGAGGAGTGCCTTCATACAGGTCCTGGGGATCCTTGAGAGTCACACTGCCTTTCACCAGAATGGTAGTCTTACACATAACCGCAGCCACCAGGGCATCCATCTGGGGCAGGCGCAGCTTCTCCTTCTCCTCTGGAGGGATAGGGTAGCGCTTAGCCATGCTATGCCAAACCCTCAACCCCGCATCTGGGATACTCCACTCTTCAGAAATCATGGTCTGTAATTCCCTATGGACAGAGGACTGAGGTGGACGTTTGATGCTCTCCATAAGAGAGTCTTCATTGGGCTCTGCCACCGGAGCCGGCTCTGCGTTCCGGAGAGCCATGAGTGACTTTGTGATCAAGGCGAGGAGCTCACTCCAGTGGAAAACCTGCAGAGCAGTTGATCCTCCTGCTCGTGGAGCTCCCCCTCTTCCAGCATACAGTCTGGGGACTCCCATGACACCAGGGAGCCAAAATCTTGCTCCTCCTGTCATTGGCCCTTCACCTGCAGCCCCCCTTCCATGCCCCCATGAGGCTGGAGAGGGCGCTTGTCCTGTTTCCCTGCTTCATCAGGAAAGCTTGATGAAGCAGCAGCACAAATGTGGGGCAAAAAGGGGCAGCATCCATTCCCCCAGTGCCTGCTATCCTGTCAGGTAGCAATCTAGAGGGCAAATCATTTGAATTACACAGGACTAGAGGCCCCATGCTTTCACCAGCAGTCTGAAATGGCTCCTCTAAGATGGCGTTGGTTCCCGCCAAAATCGCAGGCCAGCTGCCATCACCCACAGCCCCCCCACGGTCAACAAAAATGCTCGTGTTCAACTCAGGGATTCCCCCCTAGCTCCTCTGCTGCTGCTTCCCCCGACTTCCGGCAGCTGTGGACAAGCCTGACGTCCAATAGATGTGCCCAGCGGCTGCCGCAGAGTGCACAATGGCCCCTCTCCATATAGCTTTGGCACTCAGCACATTCTCCCAGCACTAACTGCAGCAGAAGATAAATAGACTCACCAGGCCCCACAGGACTTTTCCAGGCGAACCCCACCGATAGTGATCCTCTCACAGATACCGTGCACCACCTTTCCCTGTGCCTGCGCTGTTTGGTTTTGTTTGTTTTTTGCTTTTGAATAACTTTAATTCAGCCAGCAGCCAAGGAAAGCTTAAGGTCACAGAGATAGACACAAGGGGGCTTTTACCTCCAGCCCCCTCCCAAAGGTTGAGGAGGGGGAAAAGAGGGAGCTGGGCAGAGGAGCCACTGGGGGAGATGGGGGGAGGGACCCAGACCACTGGGTTCTGCACCCCGGCCAAAACCAGGGCTAGCAAGACTCCACAGTCCAGTCACACAGGCTATGCACACCACCTGCTGGAGACTGAGAAAGCATAGTTACTCACCTGTAACAGGTGTTCTCCGGGGACAGCAAGAATCAGTCCTCACATATGGGTGACGCTGGTGCTGACGAAGCCTGCACGGATCCACTCCCAAGATTTCAAAGGAAGCCTGTGGGAGTTATACAGCGCATGCGCAGTCACCTTCTCGCCCAAGGGTGCCATCTTATCTCAGTATGATATCATAGCACAAGACGGCAAAAAAGAAAACAACTCCATGGAGAGGAGGGAGGGCTGTGAGAAATGATTCCTGCTGTCCCCTGAGAACATCTGTTAGATGTGAGTAACTACACTTTCTCCAGGAACGAGCAGGAAGTTGGTCCTCACATATGGGACTCCCAAGCTATAGGCTACCGAAAAAACCTGTATAAGCCACTGGCGACCCAAAAAGCAGACCGTAAAGGACAGCAGTGGGTGCTGGTTGATTGGAAGTCTGACACTGCAACAGCAGTATCGAAGATACAATCCCTTCTCAAGTAGCCTGGGCACCATGGGCTGGAGGGAAGGAGTTGCGCTATTCCCCAAAGAGATGACGGAGTACTGCTTGGCTGAAGGCGCTATCCCTCCAGGAGGTCTCTTCCAAGCAGTAGTGCACTGCGAAAGTATGCACAGAGGACCAGGTGGCAGCCTGGCAGATGTCCAGTAAGGGCACCGAGTGCAGGCTGGCTATTGAGGCTGTCATGGCATGCACATTGTGTGTAATCACTTGATGCTCCAGTGAAAACCCCGCCTGTTGGTAGGCGAAGGAAATGCAGTTGGCTACCCACTTATAGACTGCGACCCCAAGTCAACTGCGGTCAAAAGAGACAAAATAGCTGCACTGAGCGGTTGTGGAGCTGTGTCCTCTGGATGTAAAAGGACAAGACATGCTTGCAGTCCAGAGTGTGTAGGGAGGCCTCTGCTCTGTAAGAATGAGGCCTAGGAAAGAAGGTGAGTAACACACTTCTTGATTCAAGTGGAACGCTGAAATGACCTTTGGCAAGAATTTGGGGCAAGTCCGAAGGATGACCCTGTTCCTGTGGAAGCTGGTGTAGGGCGCGTGGGCCACCAGCACCTGACGTTCGCTCACACACCTGGCCGAGGTGAGCACCACTAGGAACACAGCTTTCCAACAACGGTACTTGAGGTGGTAGGTAGCCAGGGGTTCGAAGGGTGGAGCCATGAGTTTCCCCAACACCACATTGAGGTCTCATGCCACTGGTGTACAGATATGGTTTGGCCATCCACTGCATGGTGGTGTGCTGAGATAGCAGAGAGGTACACTCTGACAGTGGGATTTGAGGCTGGCCCCTGATAGATGCAGGAGGTATCGCAAGATGTCCGGCATCACGCAGAAGAAGGGATTAAGATCTTCATCCACACACCAGACACACGAGGCAAGCAAAACATCTTCTACCACTCTGAAGAGGCAGTGATGCGCTATAATTAGCCTCTCAGCAACCAGGCTATCCGGGCAAGGGACTGGAGTTTGGGGTGCAGCAGCGTCCTGTGATAGCAGGTCTGGGGCACTCCCCACTGGCAGTGGGTCCCTCTGGGACAGTTGCAGAAGTAGGGGGAACCAGGGTTTCCTGGACCACCTGGGCGTGACGAATATGACTGAGGCTGATTCCACCTGGATCTTGAGGAGGGCCTAGGGAACCACTGGCATTGGTGGGAACACATACAGGAAGCCCCTGGACTAGGGGAGGAAGGTAGTGTCTGCCACCTTCCGTCCTCGGGCCAACCTCCGCGAGCAGAAGCGTGGCAGCTGCATGTTCTCCAGACTGGTAAAGTCTATTTCCGGGGTTCCCCAGTGTCAGAAGACCTCCCCCAGCACCACTTGGTTCAGTTGCCACTTGTGGGGCTGGAGGACCCGGCTCAGGTGGTCGCAAGTACATCACTTTGAGGGAGATGTTCTTCCCCGTTGCAAAAGTTCCAGAGGTGCAGTGCCTCCCAGCAGGGGTGATACAAGCCCATGCCACCCTTCTTGTTGATATAGTAAATCACCACCTGGTTATCCGTCTGGAACTGACCCACATGTCCTGCCAGATGGTCTTGGAAGACCCGCAGGGTGTGATAGACTGCTCTTAGTTCCAGCAGGCTGATCTGCAAGGCAATCTCCTCTGGCGACCATGGCCCTTGTGACTGCAGGCGATTGCAGTGGGCTCCCCAGCCCAGCTTGGATGCATCCGTTGTAAGGATGTGTTGGATTGGGGGAACCTGGAAGGGCAGGCTGGCTCCGAATTTGAGGGGGTCCTGCCAACAGGCAAGAGACTCCACCAGGGCCAGTGTGATCTGGATGCTATCCTCCAGATGGCCCAACACCTGTGTCCACTGGGCACTGAGCGTCCACTGAGCCTGCCAAATGAGGAGGCGAGCAAAGGGGGAGAAGTGGACTGTAGATGCCATGTGCCACAAGAGGTGGAGCATCTGCTTGGCTGTCACCGCCGAGCCCCCCTGCACTACATGAGCTAGGGTGGCTAGGCATTACACACAGTCTAATGGCAGGAAGGCTCTCGCCTGAGAGGAATTCAATAGGGCACCATAAACTCCAAGCACTGGATGGGCAGAAGGCGAGACTTTGGGAAGATGACCATAAACTCCAGGTACTGGAGGTGGTGTATGGAGCGATGTGCTGTGTTGCGCACCTCCTCCGGTGAGCTGGCTCATATGAGTCAGTCATCCAGTAGGGGAAGATGAAAACCCCCAGGAAACAGAGGCATGCAACAATGACCGCCAGGCATTTTGGGAATGCCCGAGAAGCCAAGGCTTGTCTGAAGAGGAGCACTCTGTATTGATAGTGTCGTCCACCAACATATCAAAGGTACTAATGGTGCCTTAGATGGATCAGGATGTGGGTGTAGGTATCTTTGAAATCCAAGGAGCACAGCAAATCTCCCTGCAGGAGGTAAGGCAGCAAGTTTCTAAGGGATACCATTTTGAACTTTTCTTTGACCAGGAAACGGTTGAGGTCCCACAGGTCCAGAATGAGTCTTAAGCCCCCAGTTTTCTTGAGGACAAGGAAGTAGCGAGTGTAGAACCCCCGGCCCTGTAGAGGCTGGAGGAACAAACTCCACCGCCTGATCCTTGAGTAAGACCTCAAGCTCCCTTTGCAAGAGCAATCTGTGCAAGAGGGTCCATAAGCAATTCCCCTGGGAAGAAGGGAGGAGGCAACTAGGAAAAGTGGAGGAGATACCCCTCCCTGACCACTTGCAGCACCCAGGCATCTGTGGTGATGGTCGGCCACAGGTGAGCAAAGTGGACCAGCCTGCCTCCCATGAACCTTGGGCCAATTATCTTATGGGAGAGGGAGGCTATGCCCAAGGAGTCAAAAGCTCCCCCCAGGCTGCAGCTGGGGCGCTGTTTGGGTTTTGGGGGCCTTTGGCTTATGGCAGCCATGCCCCTGGCCCTTGGCTTGCTGCCACTGGTGGGGAGGGGGAGGGGGGGAAAGAGTGTGATAGGCCTGAAACTTGGGGTAGTTTCCATAAGCCTTCTTGGTCTTCGGGTGGAAGGGTTTTTCCTTCAAAGTCTTCCTGCGGGTAGGTTCAGACACTTTCTTGGACAGTGTGGTTCTGGTCATGAATTAATTCTTCAGCTTGTCAGCCTTCTGTGTCATGGGTTTGTCGAAGAGATTCTCTCCCCAGCAAGGGATGTTAGCCAACATGTCCTGAACCCACTGCTCCAAGTTGGACTGTAGCCAGGCAAGGCGGCGGGCACTAATGCTCACCACAGCTACTCGAGCCACCGACTCAAAGCTGTCAAAGGCTGCCTGAGTGTGAAACTTGGAGCACTCCTTGATAAGGATACTGAAGTGCTCAAAAGGTTCCCCTGATAACCCAGCCGAGAACCCGGCAAGCTCCTTCACCAGGTCTCTCAGGTACATGCCCATGTACAGCTGGTATGCCTGGATCCGGGATGTGAGCATGGAGCCCTGGAAGCACTTTCTGCCAAAAGCATCCATGGTGCGAACTTCCCTGCCGGAGGGCACCAAGGAGTGCATTTTTTGGCTTTTAATGCAATGCATGGTCAACACCACCATGGAGTTATGTGGCAGTTGTGGAGGCCAGGGCTCCGGTTGACTCGATACTGTGAATCGAGTCGATGGTTCACAATTGGCACCATCACCGGGGTCTCAAACATCCTGAACAGCAGTCGCTCCAGAATGGGGCGCATGGGCACCTGAGGAGGAGCCTCATACTGGAGGATTTGGAGATGCTTGGTACATGGCTCATCCTTGGGGCACCGCCAGGAAGGCAAAGGCCTGGGAATCTCCCTCACAAACTCCAGGAACGCTAGGTCCTCCAAAGGTGACCGCCGCTGATGTTGTGGCAGAGACGGGTCGGAGGGGATGTCGTGGTGAAGGATGATGTCAGGAGACTCTGTCTCCCATGCCGACTTGGAGACAGAGAAATCGGCAAGCGCCCCGCAGTCATCGGACCGACTTGATGTCGATGACACCTGGCATCAGAGGTCCTGCGCTCTGTGCCTGATGCCGCATTGGGCCTAGGCGGTCGCCGATGGAGCCAACCTCTCAAGGATGGGTGGAGCGTCCTCCAGGGAGGTCCTCGAAGACAGCCCCGTGGCTGGCACCAACGATCCAGAGGTACCAGGAGTTGGGTCCTGCTGTGCCTCAAGGAATGCAGCAAAGCTGCATTCCAAAGCTGCCATCCTGGCCTTAATACCAGGCAGCTCCACAGCAGCATGCACCAGATCCCCTGACTCCATGGAAGACTCCTCCTGCCAGGGTTGCTTAGAAGCGCACTCCTGGCTGTCATCACCGGTGTTAGGTCAAGGGCTCTGCGCCTGGGCACCGGAGGTCTTACCCACTGGGCTGGGGTTGGACCTTGACTTCAGCTTCAACGAAGCCCGCGATGCAGAGGACAACTCTGATGCTCGATGACCTCGGGGCTCCCACCTAGCCTGGGCACGCGACAATGAGTCGCCCAACACTGGCATCAAAGGCTGGGATTATGATCCTGATGCCGATCCTGAGGCAGACTTGCTAAACAGCTCCCCCTGCCAACTTTCACATTCCTTCCGGGTCTTAGTCAACATCAGTGGGCAAAACTGAAAGGGGATATTTTAAGGGCAACTAAACCTTTTTGTTAAAATGGTAAATTAAGGTAAAAGGAAAAGGAGACCGCTATGGCTTTCGAAAGAAGTAGCTGAAAAGGTGAAGAAAAAGAGGGAGGCCTTCATGAAATACAAGAGATCACAGAGAGAGGAAGATAGGCATCTATATTTGGAAAAACTTAGAGAAGCTAGCAAAGTAGTCAGGAAAGCAAAGATTCAAAAAGAGGAGGAAACAGCCAATGCAATAAAATGGGAGGATAAGACATTTTTCAGATATGTTAGTGAGAAAAGGAAGGACAAAAGTGGTATTGTCAGACTCAAGGGTGAAGGGGAGGAATATGTAGAAGCTGATGAGAATAAAGCGGAATTGCTTAACAAATATTTCTGTTCTGTGTTCACAGATGAAGAACCAGGAGCAGGACCTCAGAAAACAGCCACAAACAGGAACAGGAGCAAGGGACATCTTGAACAATTTTCAGAAGACTGTGTTTGTGAGAAACTAGCTCAACTTAAAGTAGACAAAAAGATGGGACCGGATGGGATACACCCTAGAATACGGAGGGAACTTGGGGACGTTTTAGCAGCTCCACTTGCTGACCTTTTCAATGCCTCATTAAGAGTCGGGAGTGGTGCCAAAGGACTGGAGAGAGGCTCATGTGGTGCCTTTACACAAAAGCAGAAGTAAGGATGTTGTTGAAAACTACAGGCCGGTTAGTTTAACTTTGATGGTGAGTAAATTATTGGGAACACTGCTGAAAGAGAAAATAGTGAGGTTTCTGGAGTCCAGCGGATTACAGGATCCGAGGCAGCATGGATTCACCAGAGGCAGGTCTTGTCAGACAAATCTGATTGATTTCTTTGACTGAGTGACCAGGGAGTTGGACCGAGGGAGAGCTCTAGATGTGGTGTATTTAGATTTCAGTAAAGCCTCTGACAATGTTCCTCACAGGCAACTTATAAACAAACTGAGCAACCTAGGGATGGACCCTAAAGTTACTGCTTGGGTTAGAAATTGGTTGGTTGGGAGGCGACAAAGAGTACAGGTAAATGGAGCTCACTCTGAGGAGAAGGAGGTTACCAGTGGTGTGCCCCAGGGATCTGTCCTTGGTCCGATTCTTTTTAACATCTTTGTTAGTGATATAGCGGAGGTGCTGTCGGGTAAGGTTTGCTTCTTTGCGGATGATACCAAAATCTGCAATAGAGTAGACATCCAGGAAGGTGTAGATAATACGAGGAGCGATCTAGCTTAGCTTGAAGTATTGTCTAGAATTTGGCAGCTGGGATTTAATGTTAAAAAATGTAAGGTCGGGTGAGCCCGCAGCGTGATGGCCGCACTTTGCTAGTGCTCTGTCCTCACAGCCCCAAAAACATAGCAAACATGTGCTAACAGCAGCAAACGATCCCCCTTCACTCACCCTGGATCGGCGAGATTAAGAGATCCCCCATGGAGCTGGGTTCGGCGGCTTAGTGAGCTCTCAGGAGACAGGATCATCTTGGGGGTTGCCCCTGGAGCGAGGCCTGCTGCGACTTCACACGTTGATGCCCCCGGCCCTGCCTGCTACCGCGATCAGCAAAAGAGACCTCCGCGGTTTTAGCCGCCTCCGGAGAAGAGCCCTGCACGACCGAACGGCAGCTTCCCGGGCGCTGTGCTGCGAATTGCGCGGAGACAACCGCTTTAAATAAAAATGTAAGGTCATGCATTTGGGCTGCAGCAATCTAAGGGAGCAATATAGTATAGGGGTTGAAGTACTTTTGTCCACTAAAGAAGAGCGGGACCTAGGCGTGGTTGTGTCTGATGATCTTAAAAGTAGCTAAACAGGTAGAAAAGGCGACGGCAAAAGCTAGAAGGATGCTTGGGTGCATACGGAGAGGAATGGCTAGCAGAAAAAAGGAGGCGATAGTGCCTCTGTATAAGTCTTTGGTGCGACCTCATTTGGAGTATAGTGTGCAATTCTGGAGACCACACCTTCAAAAGGATGTGAACAGGATGGAGTCGGTGCAGAGGGTGGCTACTAAAATGGTTAGTGGTCTTCATTATAAAGCATATGAGGACAGACTTAAGGATCTTAATATGTACACCTTAGAGGAAAGGAGGGATAGAGGGATATGATTGAGATGTTTAAATACCTCCGTGGTATAAATGTTCAGGGGGAGAGCCTCTTTCAATTGAAGGCAAGTTCTGCTACGAGGGGACATGGGATGAGGGTGAAGGGGGATAGATTCAGGAGTGATATGCGGAAATATTTCTTTATGGAAAGAGTGGTGGATCCGTGGAATAGTCTCCCAGTGGAGGTGGTAGAGATGAGGATAGTAACTGAATTCAAAAAAGCATGGGACAAACACAGAGGATCTCTCAAGGATAAAAGGGGACTGTTGTAGTTGTTGATATGGAAAGACAGACTAGATAAGCCATGTGGTCTTTTTCTGTCGTCATATTTCTATGTTTCTAAACCTGCATTTAGAAACCCTGCGCTAGAGCTTTAGCACCAGGCTCTAGCACAGGGTTTCTGCATTAACCTCTTAGATTCTAAGTCCTCTGGGGAAAAAGGAAAAACCTACTGTACCTGAATGTAGCTCACTTTGAGCTACAACTGGAAAAATATGAGTTAAATTCAAATAAAATTATTCTTCAACTGATTAGTCAAACTGGAACAATTAGAAACCAAGTGATCTCTCTCAGAATCTGAGTTGAAGATTAAAATATACATACATAAAAGGTTAAAAGGAATATATAAAAAAATCTAAACTTGTAGCGTATATCTTGTGCATTTCAATAAGCAGGTAAAGGATATTCCTTTCCTCATTCCTTCTCATATTACTAATTGTCTGTCAGCACTGGTCATTAGCCTAATCTAGAGAGGATACTTTTACTGCACTGTACAGAAAAGATTTTAATAACATTTTAAGTAATCAGTGTCCAGGACAATACAGTGGCAATCCAGTAATTTGGATTTATGTGGTACCTCTGATCCAGAGTCCCACCAAGCAGAACTGCATTACTTCACAGTTGCCCCCACATTCCTGCCAAGCTGTGTGGGAGCCCACCCGCCGCACTGTGGCTGCTAGGAGGTGCTATGATGTCATGCTTTTAGCAGAGAGGAGAAAACACCTCCCTCTACTGGTAGCTGCATGGCTGGAGGACTGTCACAGAGCTTAGCAGGAATGTTGAGCTGCACCAACAGCAAGCATCTCAAGGATGGAATGTCATGACATGATCATTTCTAAAAGGGCCATGGGAGGGAGATCAGTGAAGATGTTGATGCTTTTGTCCAGCTATAGCTGGGCAAACTGAGACCTTAAGTTGACCTTCTCCAGGTCATTCACATTCTGTGGCAGACCCAAGATTAGAAAAGAAGCACCAAGAGATAAAGCGACTTGCCTCAGATCACTCGGAGTCAAAACAAAATTGGGATTCAGGAGCTGGTGGCATGGGAAGGAAATGACTTGCTCAAAATGCCAGATTTCAAATATAGCACAGTTACTTACCTGTAACAGGTGATCTCTGGGAACAGCAGGAATAAGTCTTCACATATGGGTATCGTCGGTACCGACGGAGACTGCGCGGGAACGCTCCCCAGCGTCCAGAAAGAAAGCTTTTGGGAGCATCCCACAGCGCCTGCGCGCTGCCTTCCCGCCTTTCCCAACCGCCTCTCTCCAGTTCGAGTTTTAAGCTGAGACAAAGAGAGAGAGAGAGGAAAGGAAAGATAGATAGAGAGATACAACTCCTAGGGGAGGTGGGTGGGTTGTGAAGACTTATTCCTGCTGTTCCCAGAGATCACCTGTTACAGGTAAGTAACTGTGCTATCTCCAGGAACAAGCAGGAATGAGTCTTCACATATGGGGACTCCCCAGCTAGAGATGCCAGGGAGATCTCCAAGGTTGTGAGTCCCTGAGAAGGGCTCTACCTGCCCCCATGGATCTCGGGCATCCAACCAGGGATGGGGGGTAGGAGTTGATTAGGTATGGAACAGGTGTTTGAGAACAGCCTGACCAAACAAGGCATCCCGGCGGGAGTCCTTGTCCAAACAGTAATGGGCTGTAAAGGTATGAACCGAGGCCCAGGTGGCCGCTCGACAGATTTGGTCGATGGACACAGAGTTCAGATGAGCCATAGAGGCTGCCATGGCCCTCACATTGTGAGCTGTGACATGGCCCTCCAGAGAAAGGTTCTTACTCTGGTAGGCGAAAGAAATACACTGAGCAACCAATTGGACAGAGTTCTCTTAAAGACTGGAAGTCCCAAATGAGAGGGATCAAAAGCAACAAAGAGTTGAGAGGACTTTCTATGTTGCTGTGTCCTTTGTAAGTAAAAAGCTAGCGCTCTCTTACAATCCAGGGTATGGAGATTCCTTTCTGCACTTGATGCATGAGGTCCTGGAAAAAAGACAGGTAAATACACCTCCTGGTTCATATGAAAAGGTGAGACCACTTTAGGCATAAAGTGTGGATTAGTCCTGAGGACTACCTTGTCATGATGGAACCTTGTATAAGGAGGATTAGCCACCAAGGCTTGCAGCTCACTGATGCGGCGAGCTGAGGTGACTGCAATGAGAAAAGTAACCTTCCAGGAAAGAAATTTCAAGGTGGTAGTGGCTAAGGGTTCAAAGGGTGGCTTCATAAGCTGGCCAAGAACCAAATTCAAGTCCCATGCCACTGGAGGTGGTCTAATGGGAGGTTTAGTTAAAAGAAGGCCTCTCATGAATCTTGCAATAAGAGGATGAGAGGAAATAGGCTGTCCATTGAGAGGCTTAAGGGATGCTGCAATAGCACTCAAATGGACTCTTACTGAATTCGTTTTAAGGCCTGCATGGGATAAATGCAGCAAATACTCTAGTAAAGAATTCAGAGGTATTGCAAGGGGGTTAAGACCCTTCTGTGCACACCAAATGGTAAACCGTTTCCATTTAAAAGCATAGGAACATCTAGTGGAAGGCTTTCTGGAAGCATGAAGGATATCCTTCATCTGCTGAGAAAGATGCAAATCTTGAAGGTCTAGGCCTTCAGCAACCAGGCTCTGAGATGAAGAGACAGGGGATTTGGGTGCCACAACGTTCCCTCCTCCTGGGACAGGAGGTCTGGAGCACATCCCAAGTTCAGGGAGGGAGCTTGAGAGAGATGCAGAAGTAGCGGGTACCACACTTGGCATGGCCAATGTGGTGCTATGAGGATCATAGACCCCTTGTCTCTCTGAAGTTTGAACAGTGTCTTGGGAATTAGGGGAATGGGTGGAAAGGCATAGAGGAAGTCTTGCCCCCAATGAAGGAGGAAGGCATCCCTGGCCTGAACTCCCTGACACGGAATCCTGGAACAGAACCAGGGAAGTTTGGCATTCCACGGACTTGCAAACAGGTCTATGTCCGGGGTTCCCCAAATTCGGAAGATCCTGGTTATCTGGTCCCCATGGAGGGACCATTTGTGTGGAAGCAGAACTCGACTGAGTCTGTCTGCCCAAGAGTTTTGAACCCCTGGAAGATACACTGCCACGAGATGAATTTGATGCTCTCTGGTGAAGGCCCACAATCTCAAAGCTTTGTTGCAAAGTGACAGAGAGCCAGTCCCGCCCTGCTTGTTTACGTAGAACATGGCTACTTGGTTGTCTGTGTGGATGAGAACTGTCTTGTAGCTGAGAAGGGTGTGGAAGACTCTGAGAGCTAGAAGAATTGCTCTGAGCTCCAAGAGGTTGATATGTAGAGATGTCTCTTGTGGAGACCAGATGCCTTGGGTGGAGAGATCTTGTAGATGAGCTCCCCAATCCCTTGGAGAGGCATCTGTTGTAAGGGTTGCTTGGGGTAGTGACTGTTGAAAGGGGGACCCCAGCATCAGATTTTGAGTGGACTTCCACCAGTGGAGAGACCAGAAGAGGCGACTGGAGGTTGCTATCTTGTCTGACAGGCACCCTGATGCCTGGGTCCATTGGGTGGACAGAGTCCACTGAGCTGCCCTCATGTGAAGGCGAGCGTAAGGAACTACATGCACGGTGGATGCCATGTGGCCTAACAGTTGTAACATTTCTCGAGCAGTTAAATGGGACTTTAACTGAATTTGTGAGGCTAACTGCACCAAGCGTAGGCAACGAGCCTGGGGAAGATAGGCCCTTGCAGTTGTGGTATCCAGGAAGGCCCCTATGAACTCTGACTGAGTAGGGGTGAGATGGGATTTTGGGATGTTTATTACAAGTCCCAGATACTGAAGAACACGCCTTGTGCAGGCTAGGGAAGTCTGGGCCTCTGACTGGGATGGAGCTCGGATGAGCCAGTCGTCCAGATATGGGAATACAAATATTCCTAGAGTGCGTAGAAATGCAGCTACTACTGCCATGCATTTTGTGAACACTCTTGGAGCAGAGGCCAGACCGAAAGGAAGCACTCTGTATTGGTAGTGCTTTCCTTGATAAAGGAACCGAAGGAACCTTCTGTGTGTTGGATGGATGAGGATATGGGTGTACGCATCCTTGAGATCTAGAGAACAAAGCCAATCCTGACTCTGAAGGTATAGAAGGAGAGCACCGAGAGAAATCATCTTGAATTTCTCCTTGCATAGAAACTTGTTCAATTCTCTGAGATCTAATATGGGTCTGTAGCCCCCTGTTTTCTTTGGGATAAGAAAATAGGGGGAGTAGAACCCTGAGCCCTGTTGAAGAAGGGGTACTTCTTCTATTGCCCTTTGGGCAAGAAGAGTAGCAATCTCCTGACCCAGAAGGTCGAGGAGAGATGTTGGAGAATTGAACTGTCTCACCATGGTGTAAGGAGGAAGGTTTAAGAAATGAAGCTTGTACCCCTCCCTTATGATGGAGAGGGTCCATTGCTCTGCTGTGACTTGTCCCCATCTGGGAGCAAAGTGGGCTAACCTTCCTGGAATGGTGAGAGGCTCTGGTTCTTCTAGAGCCAGAAAGGCTAAGTTCTCTAGATGTGAGTCAAAGGCCCTGAGGAGGCTGAGGCTGTTGGGCCATAGCAGTCCTTGCAGCCTTAGGCTTGGCTTGTTTAGGTTGTTGCTGACGCTTTGCAGCAAAACGACCTGCACAAGATGCCTGCTGACCATAAACAGGATAATATTTCCCCTTTTTGAATAACCTTTTTCTAACAGGAGCAGAAGTAGACTTTGAAAGTCTATCTAAGGCAGAATTCTCAGCATCCATCTGAGTGGCCTTTGCTTGCCAATCCTTGCCAAAAAGGTTTTCACCTGTACAAGGAAGATTTCCTAATCCATCCTGGACCCAGGGTTCCAAATCAGAAGCTTGCAACCAAGCAACTCTGCGTGCACCTATGGCAATAGCCGAGGCTCTGCTGGCACACTCAAAAGAGTCAAAGGCTGCACGGTTGAAAAATTTGGAAACATCCTGGGCATTTTTAAGCCAGGTGAGAAACTCCTCCCTTTTATCTTCTGAGATAAAAGGAGATAAAGTTTGCAGATGATCTGTAACTTCCTTTAGAAACATCCCCATATAGAGACTATAGGAGTTGATTCTGGCAGTAAGCATATTGGCCTGGAAAATTCTCCGGCCAAAAGCATCCAAGGTTCTGCATTCTCTTCCTGGAGGATTAGATGAGTGTCTTTTTGCAATCTTTATCTTCTTCATAGCAGACTCCACCACAATAGAGTGGTGAGGAAGCTGAGTCTTATGAAAGCCAGGGCAAGGAGGAACACGGTACATGGTGTCCAACCTGCGAGAATGAGGGGAGGTAGTGAGAGGTGTCTCCCATATGCCCAACATGTGATCATAAAGGATCTCATGAATTGGTAAAGTAGCTGCCTCTTTAGGAGCCTTAGGATATTGTAAAATATCCAATTTCTTGGCTCTAGGCTCTGGTTCAGGGGCCACTGAAATGGAGAGGCCCCTGGCCACTTCCCTAATGAAGTCTTGAAAAGACAAGTCTTCTGGAGGAGACATTCTTCTTTTTGGAGAAGAGGGCTCCTGAGGAAGGAGTACCGATGCTTCGACAGAAGCCTCTGATTCATCAGAGTCTTCGGAGGAATCGAAGTATCGCCTCTTTGGATGCTCTTGCAGAGCCCGATACGCGTACCGAGTGGTATCGACATCGGGAGTGATCGGTACCGATTCGGTACCAATGGGCATCACAGAACAGGGTACCGCTGCAGTCGACACCGAAGCCAATGTCGATGTCGATGCAATCGGTATCGGCACTGGAAACGATATCGGTGCCGGTGCCGGAATCGGTACCGACAACGGAGTTTGTTGCGGTACCGGAGGCATCACAGCTTGTATGAATGCCGTAATGGCACGCTGCATGGTCAGAATATTCTGATCCATCGACGCAACCAATGTCTGGATGTCGGTACCAGTGGAAACCACCGGTACCCCAGAACATGGCAACAGGTGATTGGTCGAGGCCACGCCATCAATGTCAACCTGTGACCCCATAGATAAAGCTTTGGAAGCCGGAGCTTCCCGCCGGGGTAATTTTGCCGATGCGGGATCCTCGAGAGCAAGCCTGGAGGCATCTCGATACTTAGAGGGAGATCTACCCTTCGAGGACCGGCTGGACTTATGTTTGGTAACCTGAGATCCATGGGAGGAAGAAGCAGCCCTGGAAGATGTTGATGCCACCGAAGCTGCATCAGAGGGAAACAGGGTACTGAGCTTGGCCGCTCGATTCTGTCGACCTCTTTTAGACATTATGGAACAGGACTCACAATCGGTGATGGAGTGGTCAGGGCCCAAACATTTTAGACACCAGTCATGGGTGTCGGTGATAGAAAGAGTACCGCTGCACTTCGTGCACTTTTTAAACCCGGAAGCGGGCTTTTCCATGAGGAAAATTTTTCTAGGCCTAAGGCCCAAAAGGAAAAAATGCACAGAAGTGGGAAACGGTGTTTTTTTTTTTTTAAAAGAAGAAAGAAGAAAAGACCGGCGGTACCGGTCCGACATCGAAGAAGGCAGACGTGCAACCAAAGAAATAAAGAAAAATAAAGAACTTCTTCAGCGGTGACAGGAACACGACCTGCTGGCTCCGCGGAAAAGAAGAACTGGAGAGAGGCGGTTGGGAAAGGCGGGAAGGCAGCGCGCAGGCGCTGTGGGATGCTCCCAAAAGCTTTCTTTCTGGACGCTGGGGAGCGTTCCCACGCAGGCTCCGTCGGTACCGACGATACCCATATGTGAAGACTCATTCCTGCTTGTTCCTGGAGATAGTAGTTTCTTGTTCCTAATCCTTCCCAGTTGTCATACCTCCCAAAATCAACATCTCATGCTGTCTGCTGTAAGATCTATGAGCCCAATATTCAAAGGCATTTACACGGTTTGCAGACCTGCAAACCGTTTAAAAGCCATTTCATGGGATATTTAGTGGCACTAACATGGTTAGTACTGCTGAATATCTGCAGGTGCTGCTGCTACATACCCCGATGCTACGTGGTTATAATCGGGGCATGTCATGGGTGTTCTGGGGCAGAGTGGGATGTGGCATCCATTGCTATCCAGGTAGCGGCAATACTGAACCGTTGCCTGGTTAGTAAACTGTGGGTAAAGTCAAGTGTGGCAAATGCTGGCCTAACTTGCCCACGGAATCTAACTGGGCAGCAGTTCAATAGAGCCACTGCCCAGTTAACCTCCGGGGTCTGTGGCTACTCCAAATATTCAATGCCAGTGGCCGGATATGGCCCCAGCATTGAATATCCAGGGTTAAACTTCGGCGGTGATGCTATATGCTTTAGAAGTGCTAGCCATTTCCGTTGAATATCCCCCCCCCTATATTTTTTTCACGTGAAATCATTGCGCACCTGTTACAGATAAAACAAAATATATTAATGTTCCTGAAACAGCATATTTTGGGGTATAGATAAAAAAATATTCCTTTCATGAGAAGGGCTTTTTAACTACAGATATCGTGGGTCCAAGCTCATCCTATATGAGTGAAGCATGCTGCTCTCTTCAAGAATAACCTAAAGATCACCCTGGAGGAGATGACAGCTTTTCCGAACAGCTGCCAGAAGTTTCCATTTATGGCCAACTCATTTTCTTTCTGGAAATATTTTTTAAAGAGTCTAAAGCAATCAAACAGAAATGTGCTTTTGGAAAGATCTTCAAATTATAGCTTCAGGAAGAAAAGTGCTGGCAAATTTGTAAAGAGGATGCATATGTCAAGTTGGTTTTTCTATTCTTTGTGATGCTCAAGTGATTCCTCAAGTACCAGAAATGTTGCTATTCCCTAAAAGCTTGAACGCTACAGGAGAAAGTATCTACAGAGATGGAGAGCTCTATGTACTAAAATGTGAACTGAATTGCACTTTGTGTAAAAACAGTATAAACACCTGGAAACTTGTAGAAAAACTGCCATAATCCAAGTGTTTTGTGCTATTTTTTGCACAAAGTGCACTTACACAAAGTCACTTTGCAAAAATACACTTCACAGTAGTACACTTCATGTAGGTTTATGTAAATTTTGCATTAATGAGCTGCTGTGATGTAAAATTATGCAAAGCAGTTTATTAATGCAAAAAAAAAAAAAGCAAAAACAAGCACATGAAAACAGCTTTGTGGCCCGTTTTCATTGGAAAAATAACTACTTTGGGAGAGGGTAGGTTTTGGGGAGGGAGCCTTTTAAAATGTTTTAACCTAGCTTCAGGGCTAGGGGAGAGGGTTCACTGGGCTACCAGGGAGTTGAGGCATTAGATTCAAAGCAAGTTAAATAAATAAATAAATAAATAGTACCCGAATGTAACAGCTTTTTTTTTAATGCCGCCCCTTTCAGTAATCAAGGGTGGTTTACAATGAACACTGAACAGAAGTTACATTAAAACTTAATAACAAAGTACAACATAGGAACAAGGAGTTTAACTATATACAAGTTAACTATATACAGAGACATATTTGTAATCATCTTGAATGCATTTTAGCCATCACTGGGGGTAAATGTTGGGTTTTGTTTGCCATAGAGGAAAGATATGTGAGTTCTTGTTTTGATGCTTGTAAGTATGTAAGTATGGTCGAACTAGATTATGTGATGGGTATTTTAGGGGGAGAAAGGGAAGTCAGGAAAATGGGGTTTGTTATATGCTTTTATGTTTCATGTTGAATATATTTATTCTTTATCAGTTAAATTATCATACTGTTCAATGAACAGGAATGTTTTTAACTCCTTGTGGAATGTTAGGAGGTCTTTGGTGGCTCTTAGTTTGTCTGGAAGGGCATTCTAGAGGCTGGGGGCAACATAGATGGATGCCTTACTACTGGTGGTTTGTTTGGAATTATGGAAATCAGTTGAAATTTTAGTAGTGTTTTGTGAGCAAGTTCTTCTAGTTTTTGTGGTTGACATGGTGGCAATCAGGGATGACAGATGGGACGGGGCAATTTTATTAAACAGTTTAAAGACAATCATAAGGTACTTATATTTTATTCTGCTGGTTGTAACCAGTATAGGTCATATAGGAGAGGAGTGATATGTGCTGAGTGGTTAGCCTTATAAATAATTTGTGCTGCGAGATTCTGTGTGAGTTGGTTGATTGTTTTCTTGGGTAATCCTTGCAGGATGCTGTTACAAAAATCCAAATGGGATATGATTAATGTTTGTAGGATGGATCTAGTCACTAGTATCAAGAAGTGGTCTGAGATGCTGAATCATGTGTAATTTGAGATATATAGTTTTGGTAACTAATTTGATGTGGGTATACATGTTCAGTGATTGATCAATGGTGACCCCAAGGTATTTTACTTCTTTTTTGACATTGAGTTCTGTTCCTTGGATGGGGAGTTGTCTAGGAGGGATAAAGTTTTGATTTTTGAATATATAGAGGACTTCAGATTTATTATAGTTTATTTTTAGGTTGTTCGTGGAAAGCCAATTCTCTGACTCATTAAGACATTCTATTAATTGTTGATGGTTAGGATTGGCTATATCTTTGGGGACATACAACATTATGTCATCCACATAGATATGATAATTCACTTAGTGTTTTTTGAAGACTTTACAAATTGGTTGGCTATAGAGGTTAAATAAAAGTGAGGATAGGGCAGCTCCTTGGGTGATAACTTGTTCCTGACTGAAGGTAGTTTGTCCTAGGTATTTTACTGTCCCCAGAGGGCTTACCATCTAAGTTAGAATCTGATTAACCGACTAGCCCAAGGTCACAAGGAGTGGCAATGGGATTCAAACTGGGCTTTCCTGATTCTTAGCCCACTGCCCTAACAATTAGATTATGCCTCCATTCCTCCAAAGCTTCCTTTCAATTGAAAGAGGCCCACCTCCAGTGCATTTATACCACAGAGGTATTTAAAAGTCTCTATCATATATTCCTTCTTCCATCTTAAGAAAGTAAGATATGCCATACTGAGTCCATCAAGCTCAGTATCCTGTTTAAAAACAGTGGCCGGAAGTCCAACTCAAGAGGAACGCATCCGGGGCCACCCTGCTTGGGTGTGGAACCAGGCCGCAGAAGCGGGGAAGCTGTGTGTTCACTGGGCTGGCAAACAGGTCCATGGATGGGGTCTCCCACCGATGGAACAAGGCGCCGGCGACCTCCGGGTCCAAGCACCACTCATGTGGGCAGAGGATCCTGCTGGGTTTGTCCACGTGGACATTCTCCTGGCCCGGGAGGTAGACCGCTCGCAGGGTCATCCCATAGCGAGACACAAAGGAGAAAGGAGGATCGCCTCTCGGCAGAGGAGGCACAATCCTGTTCTCCCCTCCTTGTTGATGTAAAAACATGGCTACCCTGTTGTCGGTCTGCATGAGCATGACTTCCTCCTCAGATAGCCCTCGAAGGCCCTTAGGGCCCATCAGACCGCCTGAAACTTGAGCAGGCCGATCTGCTGCTGAGACAACTCAGGTGACCACTGCCCCTGGGTGCACAATGCGCCGCAGTGGGCTGCCCACCCCAGCAGGGAAGCATCAGTCGTTAGGACGAGCTCGTGCTGCGGAGTCTGGAAGGGCATTCCTCGAAGACGACTTTGGGAGTCCCGCCACCCACTCAGGGAGTCATGGAGACTGCGGAAGACCCGGATAGGGTCTCTGAGGTGGCTGAAGGCCTGGCTCTATTGTGTCCTGAGGCACCACTGGGCTGTCTGCATGTGCATGCGGGCGCGGGGGACCACATGGATGGTGGAGGCCATGTGCCCGAGGAGGCGCAGCATTGCTCGTGCTGTAACCCAAGTCCTGTCTTGGACGTGAGACACCACAGCCAGAAGGTGGTCTGCTCGGTCCGTTGGGAGGAAGGTGGTCGCCTACACTGTGTCTAGGCGAGTGCCAATGAACTCCAGTGTGTGCACGGCCCGAGGTGAGACTTGGGGTAGTTGACCAGGAAGCCAAGGCGCTCGAGGAAAAGGATCATGCGCGCCGCCGCCAGGCAGGCTTCGCTGATCAAGGACCCCATCACAAGTCAGTTGTCGAGGTAGGGGAAGATGGGTATGCCCTGCCGCCAGAGGAAGGCGGCGGCCAAGGAGAGTGTGAAAACCCGCAGTGCGGATGCGAGCCCAAAGGGGAGCACTCTGTACTGGTAGTGTTCCCCTTGCACCCTGAAGTGCAGGTTTTGCCTGTGCTGGGGGTGGACGAGGATGTGAGTGTAAGTATCCTAGAGGTCCAAGGAGCATAGCCAATCGCGCTGCTGAAGAAAGGGCAACAGGACGCCAAGTGATGAAATCTTGAACTTCTCCAGCACCAGGAACTTGTTGAGGTTTCTGAGGTCGAGGATGGGGCGCAGGCCCCCTGTCTTTTTTGGGATGAGAAAGTAGCGGGAGTAGAACCCCTGACTTCGAAGGTGCAACGGTACCTTCTCGACCGCTCACTGGGCAAGGAGGTTGGACAGTTCCTGCTGCAAGAAGGTCTGGTGCACGAGGAGTCGAGCAGGCTCCGCTAGGGAGAAGGGAGGAGGATGTCTGTCCAGGCGGAGATGGTATCCGTCTTGGATTACCTGGAGGACCCAGGTGTCAGATGTTATCGACGCCCACTCTGGGGCGAACAGGGACAGGCGTCCCCCCACCAGTGGAAGAGCTGCTGGGTGAGAGGCTATGCTGACTGTGTCAAAACCCCTGTGTAGACTGGAGTGGCGCCGGTGGTTGGGCCTTAGGTCCTTTAGGTTTGCAGTGGCCATGTACAGCCCCCTTGCCCTGCGTGCCGGGAGCTGGCGCAGAGGTGAGCGGGAAGGGCGGGTAACCCCAATAAGGGAGCCCTTTCCTTTATAAGAACGGCTTTTTAGGTAACTGTTTCTTCCTAGGGAGGGAGGAGGTTTTGAGCGAGAGACGGGTTTGAGTCACGAACTTCATTTCCATCTCAGCAGCCTTATCCTCCATCGGCTTACCGAACAACTATTCGCCAAGGCAAGGGACGTCCAAACGTTTCTCTTGGACCCATTGCTCCAGATTTGAAGACTGGAGCCATGCCTGGTGCTGGGCCCCACGCCGGCTGCCGCCACCCAGGCAGAGGATTCAAAACTGTCATATGCAGCACAGGAGAGGTACTTCGAACACTCTGACGGATTTGAAGAGGGTCTGAAACCTTAAGAGAGGTTCGCCCCTGAGGCCCACAGCAAAATTGCCGAGCTCCTTGGCAAGGTCCCGCATGAACAAGCCCATATAGAGCTGGCATGCCTGGATACGGCAAGCAAGCAAGCAAGGAACCCTGATATGCCTTACGCCCCAGTGCATCGAGAGCTCTCGACTCCCTACCTGGGGGGACTGAGGAGTGAGACTTTGGGTTCTTTTGCTTCCGCATCGCCGACTCCACAACCATGGAGGTGTGTGTTAGCTGGGTCTTTCAGAACCCCGTACCATGTTGAACCCTATACATGGCGTTAAGGCGCTTGCTCACAATGGGGATCGAAGCAGGTGTCTCCCACATACGGAGGAGCAGCCTTGACAATATAGGGGGTAACCAGGACAGTAAGAGATTCCCAAGGTGGGAACTTGTAATGCAGAATATCGAACTCCTCAGCTCGCGGTTCCTCTTCAGTCTGCATAGCCAGGCTTAGGGCCCGTGCAATGTCTCGCACGAATGCCAGGAACGATGTGTCCTCGGGCAGTGACCGCCTCTGTTAGGTAGGCAGGGACGGGTCCGAAGGAAGGTCCCTGGGGCACAAGTCTCCGGGAATTATCCCCGTCCGACTCCTAGCCTGAGAGGTCCGAGGAGGAATCCAACTTGGGTAGGTCGCCCCGTCCAGATGCTGAGGTCTGCTTGAAGCCAGAGGCTTTGGAGGATCAAGCTCCCGAGGACCAGGAAGGTGAACGAGATCGATGCTGAGGGCCCTCACGAGGTCCATGGCTCTCGGGGCTTTCCAGGGCGGATTTAGGTGTCCCTCTTGAGGGAATCTCAGTCTCGAGGCGCGGGCCAGCCATGCTGGGCATGAGTGCCTGCTGGGCAGCTAGAAAGGCAGAAATTCGGGACTCACACACGGGCATGGAACCCTGCGACACCGACACCTGGGTTACTGGGTCTGGCGTGGAGGAGGAGAGGGGGTCCTCACCAGGACGGCCCTCAGGAGACCTGGCGCCATCGCGAGAAGCCTCTATCTGTACGAGGTACCTTTTCGAGGCTGCTCCTTGTCCAACTCTCGGGAATGCTGCGGGGGACTGAGAGACCGAGCGCAGGAGCACCTGTGTTTATCTGGAGCCACCCCCCAACAGCGACTTCGAGGCCTTTTTCTTCTTACGCTGCTCCACTTCAGGGGACCCCTGTCGGAGTGCAGCCGAGAACGCGGAACCGAATTGGGGGATCCCACCAGCAGAGTGGCGACCGAGGGTGCCACCGAGGATTCTGTGGCCACCTTCCGGAAAATGTCATTGGATTCTGCTTATGGCTCAGCAGGGCCTTGGAGGACATATTCTTGCAAAGGGAGCAGAGCTCTGGATCATGGTCGACCCCCAAGACACTGAAGACAACAGTCATGGGTGTCTGTGAGCAACATGTTCTTGGAGCATCTGTTGCATTTTTTAAAACCAGTGGCCATAGGAGCAAAAAGGACCCCCGCTAGGTCTAAGACCTTGGCGGCCAGCGGTTGGGGAAAAAAGAGTGGGAAGCCCGCAACAGGAAAAAAAAAACTTAAGGAGAGTATCCCCTCACTCAAGGAAAAATGGGAGAGCAAGAGGGGGATGGAAGAGGACTGGTGCAACTGGAAAAACCAAGGCCCAGGGGCCAAACATGAAACACATTTTCCGAGGGACGAGGACATGCGTCCGAAGGGCGCCATGGAAAAAGGGAGACTGAGCAAGATGCACTTTTGGGCAGGAAGAGGACCACACATGCGTGGCAGCAATCCCAAAGGCTTTCTTTGAAAGCTGGGGAATTGCTCCGCGCGGGCTCCGTCGGTGCCGACGTCACCCATAAGTGAGGACTGACTTCCTGCTTGTTCTTGGAGAACCTCCTTCTCCTCAGAGTGCGCTCCGTTTACCTGTACCCTTTGTCGCCTCCCACATAACCAATTTCTAACCCAAGCAGTAACTTTAGGGGTCTATCCCTAGAGTGCTCAGTTCCTTTATAAATCACCTGTGCAGAAAGGTGTCAAAGGCTTTAATGAAATCTAAGTACATCACATTTAAGGCTCTCCCTTGGTCCAACTCCCTGGTCAAAGAAATCAATCAGATTTGTCTGACAAGACCTGCCTCTGGTGATTCCATGTTGCCTCGGATCCGGTAAGCCACTGGACTCCAGAAACCTCACTATTTTCTCTTTGTGCAGCACGTTTTATAATTTACTCACCACTGAGGTTAAACTAACCAGCCTGTAGTTTTCAATCACATCCTTACTTCTGCTTTTGTGTAAAGGGACCACATGTGCCTCTCTCCAGTCCTCTGGCACTACTCCCGACTCCAAAGAGGCATTGAAAATTTCAGTCAGTGGAGTCGCTAGAACATCCCCAAGTTCCCTCAGTATTTTTCGATGTATCCCATCTGGTCCCATCGCTTTGTCTACTTTTAGTTTAGCTAGTTTCTCACTAACACAGTCTTCTGAAAATCGTTCAAGATGCCTCTCGCTTCTGTTCCTGTTTATGAGCATTTCCTGAGGTCCTGTGCCTGGTCCTTCATCTGTGAACACAAAACAGAAATATTTGTTAAGCAAGTCCGCTTTATCCTCATCAACTTCTTCATATTCCTCCCCGTCATCCTCGAGTCTGACAATACCATTTTTGCCCTTCCTCTTCTCATTTACATATCTGAAAAATATCTTAATCCCCCCCCCCCCATTTTATTGCACTGGCTATTTCCTCCGCTTTTTGAATCTTTGCTTTCTTGACTACTTTGACAGCCTTTCTAAGATTTTCTAAATATAGATGTATGTCTTCTCTCTGTGATCTCTTGTATTTCATGAAGGCCTCCCTCTTTTTCTTCACCTTTTCAGCTACTTCTTTTGAAAACCTTAGTAGTCTCCTTTTCCTTTTACCTTTATATACCATTTTAACAAAAAGGTTGGTTGCCTTTAAAATATCCCCTTTCAGTTTTGCCTACTGTTCTTCTACATCCCCTAGCTGTTCCCATCACGCTAACGACTCCTTAAGGTATTGGCCCATCTTGGCAAAATTAGTTTTCCTAAAGTCTAAGACGCTTGCTTTTGAATGGATTTTATCATCCCTGTTCCTAATACTGAACCACACCATTTGGTGATCACTGGATGCAAGATGATCTCCACCAAGTCCAGTATGACCCCTTCACGTATGGGTTCTGTTACCAATTGCCTGAATAGTTCTTCCTGTAAAGAATCCAGGATCTGCTTACTTCTAGATGATACTGCAGCAGGCATAAGGAGCAGCAAGGCAGAAAGATCAAAGTCTGCCCTGGTGTCTCACGTCTCCCCTTCTCCAAATCCCAGTGTCTCACCATCTCCCTTTCTTTCAACCCTCAATGCCATCAAACTTCATCACCCTCATCCTCGCTGTACTCCTGCCCATCCTCACTAATCCCCTCCATCTTTTCCCCATCTTCTCTTCCCTTTTTCGTATCTCTGTTCCACTATTCCGCATAACCAGCAGCAAGGGCTGAAGTACTGCTGGTCTCGCGGTTCCTTACTTCCTTCTACCTGTACATCCACTTTGAAAAAGGAAGCATATGGAGAGAATGGAGGGCCTGCAAAACTGGCAGTACTGTGCATACTCAGAGTTCTCGTGGTTCATGCTGTTAATTCTTATCAGCCAAGTTGCATTTGTGTTACTCTCAACTTGTGCCTACAGTATTTGAGGGAGGAACTGTCCCCTGTATCTCCCCAAACCATGCCCATGGATTAATAAATTCTATGGGACCTGCATTAAAGTCATACAAAGATGCTATTGCGTATGACTTTGTAAGACATCACAAACCCTTCTTCAGATGCTGAATTGTTCAATACAGAAAGAATGTCATCAAGTTTTACTCTGAGGCAGGTCTGTACCAAGCCATAATTGCACCGTGTGACTTCCACATCTGGCATGATCCTCCCCCCCCCATCTTACTCATACCTCCATGTCCAGTCGGCTGCCTGCCCTTGACCTGCTGCCGCCACTTTTTTTTCCCCTCGGCAGAGGCAGTAGCGGGGCAGACCTTTATCTTTATTATTTCTTGATATACTGCCCATGCCATCGGGGCATCAGAGCGGTGCACAATGATAATAAAATAACAGTTAAGAAAGGAAAGGAACACCATTCAATAGACAGGACAGGAGGCAGGAGAGAGCTGGAGAGGAGGGGACGGGAGAACATACTGAGTAGGGGAGGGACAGGAGGTAGAGACCCAGAGGGAGAGATAGATATTAGGGGTGAGAAGGAGGCAAGTCGTAAGCTGACTGAAATAGGTGGGTTTTGAGGAGAGCCTTGAAACGGGGAAAGGAGGGTTCGGCATGTAGGGTGGTAGGTAGTGAGTTCCATAGTGCAGGGGCAAGGAAGAAGGCGGCAGAGTGACGGGTTTGCTCCAGGTGCGCTTGTGAAACTGAGGCGAGAGCCAGGCGGTGCGTGTGAAGGAAGCGGAGGAGGTGATGAGGAGTGTGAAAGCGAAGGAGATCAGCTAAATATTGCGGGTGGCCGGAATGAATTGCTTGGTGGGCCAGGATAAGTATTTTGTAGTTGAGGCGATACTTAATAGGGAGCCAGTGAAGACGGATGAGGGTGGGCGTGATGTGATCATGGCAAGAAGAGTAAGTGAGTATTCTGGCCGCAGTGTTTTGAACCAATTGAAGACGATGGAGTTGATAGTGTGGAATGCCGGAGAGCGCAAATTACAATAGTCTAGTCTAAAAATCACCAGTGATAGCAGAAGGGTAGTGAGAGAGTGAGTGTCCAGAGAGGCACGAAGAGCATGAATCCGGCGTAGAAAGAAAAAAGAACGTTGGACTAGGGAAGAGAGATGAGAATGGAAGTATTTGTGGCTCGACAACTGGGTGGCCAATGGGCCCTCCAAATCACATTTAAGCAGGCTGCCATTCAAGAGGAAGCTTTTGTTTGGTGAAGCCTTGGAGAAGTTGGTGAAGGATTTGGGAGACTCTAAAAGTGGGAGGCTCCCGGAGGGTAAACAGACGACAGGGCATTCGGCCCTGTTAGGTTGGGGCCAGTCCAGAGACTTTCGGAGGTTTTGAGCAGTTCGTTTTGCACTCTATCAGAGGGGAAAGGGTCGGTTCTCAGAGGTGGCAGTCCTTTTGAGGATTCCGAGGAGCAGGAAGAGGGTTTTACTCCTCCTCTTCCTCAGCTAACTAGAAACTGCAATGAAGCAAGGGGGGCCCAGGTGCAGCTGATTCCTGTGGGAGGAAAGTTATGAGAGTTCTACCCCTCTTGGGTCTGAATCACTTCCAATCAGTGGGTGCTGGAGGTCAGAGAGGGCTATGACTTAAACTTAAAAAAATAAAACAAAACACACACGGGACTTTCGACTCTGCACTTGCATGCAGATTTGATCCCTTTCTGCTTTGATATAGGTTTGTGTCAGAGGAGGGAGGGACCAGACCAGCCATTCAAACGTGGGTGCTTGCAACTCCGTGCTTGAATGGCAGATCTGGTCTCTCCCTCCTCTGACGTGACCTACATCAAAGAAGGGAGGGAAGGTCCAGACCTACATACAAGAGCGAAGTCGGAAAGACTTGCGTTTTTTTTTAAAACTTTGAGGTCAGGTTTGCTTCACTGCTGCTGGCCCCGCCACCGCCAAGAAAACAAAAAGTGGTGGCGACAGGGTAATGGCAGGCAGCATGGGGTGGGGGAGCCGAGGCCGGCAACCTAAAATGTGCCCCTAATCCTTTGCGCCCTGCGCGGCTGCCACCACTCGCACAGGGCTAGGTATGGTGCTGCTTTGAGGTATATCAAATCTTGCATAGAAATAATAGGCTTAGGTACATTCCCTGCCTACACTATACTACTCCATTGTTCATAGTAGTGTCACTAACATTTTGAACCTTAATGCATGTGCCTCCCTCTAGTGGGCCTTTTGGAGGTAATTTTATAAAGTATTTTCCATGTGTAAGGCATATTTTACATACTGAAAAGGCCTCTTACAAAACTGCATGGCTGAATAAGAACATAAGATATGCCATACTGGGTCAGACCAAGGTCCATCAAGCCCAATATCCTGTGGTATTGGGGAAAGCAGTATATATTCTGGGTCCACTTTAATAATGGTTTATGCACCTTTATGTATGTGCACTGACAAGATGGCACATACTTACACATGCACAATAGGTGGTCCTGGGAGAGTCATTTGGGCAGAGCTGGGATGAATAAAACACTAACATACAGTCAGAGTACCCACATACATTTACATCTTCTTTGAACTTGTAAATTTGTGCAACAGCATTTGTACACCTCAGTGAGTTATCGTATGAGCCTATTGCATTAAGGTACATAGGTATTTATTTTATGGGAGGAGTGGTCTAGTGGTTAGGACAAGGTACTTCAGGCCGGAGGGCCAGGGGTTCAAGTCCCACCTGGGGACAGCAATCTCAGGCCGGAGGGACTGGGATTTCTAGTCCTATAGGCACTCCTTGTGGTCTTGGGTAAGCCACTTAACCCTCCATTGCCCATGTTCCCTGTAAGTATTAGCATATGTGTGTCATATCCCCTCGTGTTAAATGTATCCCCCAATTGACCGTTTTGACCCAGTGAAAAGCAGGATATAAATACAGATAAATAAATAAATAAATAAATTTTGCCTTTATAAACAGGTTCCATTTTGGACTTTTCATATAGGCAACCTCTTATAAAATGACCTCCTTTGGGGGTAATTTTATCACACAATGCCTATGTCAAAGTTTCAAAAAGGCACTTATTTTATAAAAGCAACCTGGTGAAAAATAGGCCTTATGTGCTAATTTTCCTTTCCTTGAGTCCCTCTAGTTCAGACCAGATGTGTGGGTTTATGCCATCCCACCAGCAGATGGAAACTGAAAACCACTGGTTTGATGATGTCACCCTATAAGGGTCTTATGCAGCCACTCGCCCACCAATATTTTTGTAACAAAGCAAACTACACAAAAATTTAAGGTTTTCTTCCTCCTTTTACTCTTGCTCCTAAGGGTCTGGAAAAGGGAAGATGGAAAATCCACCCCCAGCCCCCAAGACACACTTCAGTGAAAATAAAACAGCACAACAGCACTACCTGCGAGCATAAAGCAACAGAACCAGCCAAGCCAAGCTGACTCCATGACGCTATGGCCCCACTCCCCCCATAGCAGATGGGCTCCAGAAAAGAATTGCCCAGTGTGGATCCTAGACTGGACTGGACTGGCTTGGCTCAAGGAAAGAAAATGAGCAGGCATGGCCTAATTTCATCTCTCTCATAGTCTCTTCAGTCCAGTCCAGATGTATGTGAAGTACAAAGAACTACCTAACAACCAGGGAGGGGGCGGACACAGACAGGAGAGCATAACCTGCAGCAATTGCACATCCTCCCAAGTCTGAACACTGAGACAATGACGCACAAAGAAATGCAGAAATGACAAGTCACAGCTTTACACATTTCGAGGGGTGGCATAAACTCTGCTAATGAAGACAACTAATCCCTGGTGGAGTGGGCCATGAGCTCAGCTGAAACCGACTGTCTTGAGCAAGCAGACTGATGTAAATGGTCTTTTTCAGCTACCAAGCAATGAAAGTCTTGGGCGCCACTTCACCTTCGTGTGGGCCCCGAAACACAAGAGGTGATTTGACTGCTGAAAGCCTTTTGTTCTCTTCAGGTACTGGCACAGTACCTGCTGGACATCCAGTCTTTGCAAAGCATGAGACTCTGGATGAACTCTGGAGTGTAGGGAAATCTGACTTAAAGTCTGCCTTGGGTCTGCTTATATATGTATATATTGGCTTTATATGACTGAACTCTTGCCTGGTGAAACTACACAGGAGGATGGATGGCACAGAAGACAAGAAAGACAGACAAGAAGACAATAGCTATATGAGAGTATATGCTTGCCATAAGAATATGGATGCGGCCTGTTATGGAGAATGCTGGGGTAACCATATTCTGGATAGGGAGTGTGCAGAATATTGGGCCTAACAAGAAAGTACAGGTCAAGCAAAGAATTCAAACTGATGAGCACAGCATAATCTCTGCCTGATTTCAAATAGTGCCAAGAAGAAGGAAAATACAGGAAGGGTCAAAGGTCACAGACCATGCATAGATAATTAGACCTAAAGCATTTCCAGATGTATAGAGGTCATAGGCCATGTATAAATAAGCAGGTCTAAGTGCAGGTACAAATGTACAAATGTAAATAGATTCTCCCCTGGGAAAAGTGACACCTAAGTAGTGATAATGGATTCACTGAGGCTAATGTAGAGCAAACATTTGAGATGTATATAAGGTGGTTATTTTGGAGGAAGGGTGGCAGTATTTTCTTCCCTTTCACAGAGAAAGGAAGTACTGTCTGCCATTTCTATAGACGGGCTTTTGCTGTTCTGTATGACACTGCTATTTTGTTATGCTGAAATAAAAGTTCTTATAGCAACTGCCGTCTAAGTAATTCTTTGATTGGTGATATTTGGGCAACCGTTGTGGGAACCAGAAGCTACAGGAGGCAGAAATCACAGGGAGAGAGATGGACTGATTGAGGTGGAAAGCCCAAAGTACTTCAGGTAGAAAGTAAGATGCAGTCCAGTTGACTACCCTCTCTTCAGAGATCAGCAAAAACTGCTCTCTACATAACAAAGCTTAGAAAAGACTTTGTGGCTTTGGCGCCAGTTGCTCCTATAATGGTGACTGCTTTTGTAGTGAATGGGGCTATCTTTTTGTCTATTACTGAATGCTGTGCTCCAGTATCAACCATAAAGTTCATAATTTGGTCTCCTATTTGTATTCCGACCATAGGCTTCCTGGAGACCTAAAGCAAACTTGGAGCCCGGTCTGTCCTAATCCACGTCATCCTCATCATGGGCTGGTGTGGCCAATGCTTGAATGGCTCCTCCTCTCTCTGCGCTGGTATTGTTCTCGATTGGCTCCTCCCGCGATTTCGGGGACGGCCTCGTCTTTCTTCTCGCCACTGATGATCGTTGTCGTCATCTTGCTGGGCGTCTTCGAGTTGCGGGCACGTATCTCTCCAATGTCCTTCACTCTCTGCAATAGGCGCATTGGTTCACGCCTAGTCTCTGGGTCCGGCCTCCGCCTGACCCCGCCCTCTTTCCTCTGCTCCTTCGACTAGGGACACCTCCCCTTTTCTTTTCAACTATGGCCGCAGCCAAAAAATCAGCTTTCTTCTTCCTCTTTCTATCACATTCTCTCTGTCTTTCAGTATCACGATTCACATACCCTTTATGAGCGACTTCCACTAACTGTGTTGCATTCATGCCCGCAAACCCTTCTAATTTCTGTAATTTACGTCTAATGTCTGGTTGAGACTGGTTTACAAAAGCAGAATTCACCATACATAAACTTCCTGGTGCCTCGGGATCATAGGGACATTCTGTATGCTTCAGTTAATCTCTCATAAAAATCTGCTGGGCTCTCATCTATCCCTTGGATAACTCCTGCAACTTTGGAAAGGTTCATAGCTTTTTGGCCCCCCCTTCTCAGGCCTTGTAAAAAGCCTTGGCGAAAACGGGCTAGGGCTGTGGATCCTTCATCTGTATTGGATCCCATTGGGGGTCTTCATTCGGGAATTCTCTCTGAGCTGCTTCCCGACGGTCTATTATATTCTGCCCTGGTCCCGGAGCTACGGGGTTTTCCTGCCATCCATTCAATAGCTGCTTTTCTAATTCTTGCTCGTTCTTTTCTGTTGTGAATAGGGTGGTCAGGAGCTGACGGCAATCTGGCCAAGTGGGTTGGTGAGTTTCCAATAATACTAGTTACTAATTCTGTCAGCTCCTGGGGCTTACTAGTATAGAGGCATAATGCAGACCTCCATTTAATAAATCAGTTGTAGAGAAAGGGATATATACATAAGTTAGGGGTCCCGCTACCACTTCATCATTATCATTCTTTACGGGCACTCCCGGGACTTGCCGTTAAGGGAAACAGTTTTGGCCGCCATAGGTGTCTTAGGTGTCTTTTGGGATCCTAAGGGTTATTGTCATTGGCCTTTGCAGGAGTCACTTTCTTTTTCTCTACAGGTTTTTGCTTTGGGTTTCTCTTTTGCTGGCTGCTAGTGCTAGCGCTAGCGCTGGGCTTTCTCAATTATTTGTACACTGTCCTCCTCTCGTCTGGGGGATTCTCTCTTTTCTCCTTCTTCTATCTCCACTTCTGACTCGCTTTTTTTATGTCCTCCTCTTCTCTTTCCACTAATTCTTCCTCTTTCTCTCCTCCGGGAGGGGATCAGGGGTTGGGGTCCCGCCTCGGCTCTGGCCGTCTCTGGGGGGCTGGGGCAGGACTCCGGACTACTCGTAATGGACCTGGGGTTCGGGGCTGCCTGAGACTATTTTTCTGGGGAATCAGGATCTACCAAGATGGGCTTCTTCTTGGCTTTCTTATCCTGCTCTTTCATTCTAGGCTTTCCGTTTTCTGTCTAGAATCTGTTTTTAGCTAACATTATTCTGCACTGTTCCTCATAACAGCGCTGCGCCCAGGAGGGCGGATCTTCACTATTACTTAACCAGGACTCTATCTCGGGGTACTGATCGGGGGGCGCTTCCCGCACCCTACGATGTATGGACTGGCTATTCTCTACAGTGAACGTTCCCTCTCGGGGCCAGATGGGGTCTAGATCGGGCCACTCCAGTCCTAGTAACCCCCTACAGCCCATTTTCAGTCCTAGCAACCTCCCAAAGCCCATTTCCAGTCCTAGTAACCCCCCCAGCCCATTTTCATTCCTAGCAACCTCCCCCAGCCCATTTCCAGCCCTAGCAACCCCCCAGCCCATTTGCAGTCCTAGTAACCCACCCCCCAGCCCATCTGCAGTCTTAGCAACCTCCCACAGCCCATTTCCAGTCCTAGCACCCCACCCCCACAGCACATATCCAGTCCTAGCAACCTCCCCCAGCCCATATCCAGTCCTAGCAACCCCCCCCAGCCCATTTATTTATACATTTCTTCTATACCGCCCCTTCCAGAGATCAAGGGCGGTTTATAGTTAACAGTTAAACAACTTTTACATGGAACAGTGGTATTAACTATTTACAAGGAACATATTGAACAAAGAAACTTGTGTATCAACTTTCTATTTACATATATACAGGAGTCAGCTTATTCTTATCCTACTTGTCCTTGTCACCTTCATCTCAAGTTGCCCTTTGGAACACCGGATTGTCTCATGCCTTGGACCAGGTTGCCCCTTTCAGACCTTGTAACCCTCGTCATAATACTCATCATCCCTGGTTTCACGCAGGACTTTGATTGCAACGCTCCCAGCTACGGAGAGCTGAACATCTCTGGCGGAAATCTCGATCTATAGTTTCCTACCAGCACTTTAAGTCCTGTCATGCCCATTATCGTTCCAATATTCATCAAGCTAAGCGCTCCTTCTACTCCACATCTATTGCTTCCGCTCCCAACAGATCTCGGCATCTTTTTGCTACCTTTGATACACTTTCTCAATTACAGTCTTCCTCCACTCATGAGCCTTTCACTGCCAGGCCAGTCCCCAGTCCTACTAGATTGGCTTCTTTCTTCTCCTCCAAAGTTCAAGACCTTCGTTCATCTCTTCCCGCCTGTCCACAGGCTTTGACTTCGCCTCCTCCCATTTCGCCCCCACCGTCCCCTCTGCTGTCACACGCTTGGGATAATTTTTACCCTATTACCTCCTCAGAACTCAAACTATTATCTACTACTCATAAGACCACTTGCCCTTTAGACCCCATTCCCTCCTCCTGGTTTTCCGAGCCTTCTGACGCCTTATTTCAACCTCTCCTTGCTATCATTAACTCCAGTCTGTCCTGCGGTACCTTCCCTCACCCATGGAAACACGCTCTAGTTCACCCCCTCCTAAAACACCCTTCCTTGGACCCTTCTGTACCTGCAAATTATCGACCAGTGTCCAACCTTCCTTTTGCTTCCAGACTCCTGGAAAAGGTTGTTTTCTCACAACTTCCACATCACTTGGACTCTACACGTTTCTTGCACCCTCGGCAATCTGGATTTCGACCCGGACATAGCGTTGAAACTACTATCACAGCAGTTATGAATGAGATCCACACGTCTCACGACCATGGTGACATCACGGTGGCAGTATCCCTTGATCTTTCAGCTGCTTTCGACCTGGTGGATCACTCTCTTCTTCTTTCTCGACTACGGGATGCGGGTATTCGCGGTGCTGTTTATCACTGGTTTCACTCTTTCTTATCCTCCCGGTCATTTGCAGTTACCTCCGCTTTCTCCACCACGGATCATTTTCCTCTCCCATGTGGTGTTCCACAAGGTTCAATCCTGGCTCCTTTACTGTTTAATGTCTTTTTGGCTCCCTTAGCTTTACTTATCCAACAACTAGGGATCTCAGGTTATTATTATGCCAATGATATTTTTCTTCTGCATCATACATCCTCTTCTCACCCTGATATTACTCCTCTGGAAACTTGTTTGTCTGTGGTTTCTTCATGGCTCTCCTCAAACTGCCTAGTTCTCAATGTTTCCAAAACTGCAGCTGTCTGGTTCAACCCATGGTTCCACCACTCCGCCACTCACTCCCTCCTTTTCAGGCACCCCTATTTCCCTGGTCTCTAAACTCCGCTATCTCGGCGTCATTCTTGACAACAATCTCACTTTCAATGACCACATTTCCCAGGTTTCTCGGCGCTCCTTCCTCTGCCTTAGGCAAATTCGTGCCATTAGGCCGTTCTTATCTGCTCAAGCCCTCACTACCCTCCTCCTCTCCTTGGTTATAACCAGATTGGACTTCTGTAACTCCATCTATGCTGGCATTCCTCAATATCAATGACATCGGTTACAGTTACTACAAAAACACAGCTGCCCGAATGATTTTGCATACCTCCCCACGGGATCACATTACCCCAATTTTGCATCATCTCCATTGGATGCCACTGAAATTCCGGATCCCCTTCAAGATTCTCACCTTAGTACATCGAGCTATTTATCTCCACAGACCTCAATATCTATCCGATTTGTTAATTTTTCACACCCCCACTCGCAGCCTCCGATCCGTTCACGTCAATCGCCTGCACCTCCCAGCTCCCTCTCAAGCCCACCTACAGTCCACTCGGAAATCAGAATTTTTCTACCTTGGCCCCTCCCTATGGAATTCCCTACCTACTGCCCTCCGATTGGAAGAATCTTACCCCAAATTCCGCTCTCTTCTCAAAACCCATTTCTTTTCCTCTGCCTTTAATGTTTCTCTGTGAATTCTCATGACCTCGTTCTGCCTTCTTGCTTAAGCTATTCTTACTCTCCATCTTTTTCTTTCCTTTAAATTATTGTAATTTCTTTTCCTTTTCTGATTTAGCTATTATTTATATTGTGAACCGTCCCGATGTAATGGGGGGGTGGTATATCAAGTGTGCAATAAACAATACTTCCTTCTTTAAATGGGTGGGGCAAAGGCTCTGAGGCTGTTTAGGTAGGGGGGGAGGGGGGAGGTTAGTGGGTTGGTTCTGTATTTGTTGGGTGGATGTTTGTGGGAGGAGGGCGTTTCAGTTAGGTTTTCAAAGTGTTCAGTGAAAAGGAGTGTTTTGAGTCCTTTTCTGAATAGTTGGAGATCTTTTGTCATACGGAGTGTTAGTGGAAGTTCATTCCAGAGTGTGGGGGCAGCAAATGAAAAGGCTCTGGAACTTGTGGTTTTCTTTTTCTTGCAGATGGTTTTGGGTATGACAAGTGAGTGACTTGCATTTTGTCTGCGTGATCTGGATTCTGGTGGGGAGTGTAGGAAGGTGGTTAGGAGAGAGGGGGAGATGTTATTGAGCAGTTTGAATGTTGTAAGGAGTATTTTGTATTTTATCAGACTGTTTATTGGGGGCCAGTGTAGTTCATGTAGAATTGGGGTTACATGATCAGCTAGGTGGGCTTTAGCAACCACCCTGGCATTGACGTTCTGGGCTCTTTGCAGTATATTTGTGTTTTTAAGTGGTAGGCCGTTCAGAAGACTATTACAATAGTCAAAGTGGGGGGTAATTAGTGAGTCGACTACAGATTTGAAATCATGGGTATCAAGGAGGGGTCTTAGGTGCTGTACTGTTTTTAGTTTAAAGAATACAGTTTTTACTGCTTGCTTTATGTGGGGGAGCATACTAAGGGTGTGATCTAGTATTACCCCTAGGTATTTTACCTCTTGTTTAATAGGGATAGCTGTGTTGTTGATTATGATTGATTTTGGGTGAATTGCATCGTGGTTTCTTGATACGAACATGGATTCAGTTTTCTTGAAGTTAATGCTGAGGTAGTTGGTCTTTAGTCAAGATTCGGCTTCTCTGATGCATTCAGATAGATTTTGGTATGAGGGGTTGTTATTGTTTATGGGAATAGAGAGCATGATATCGTCGGCATAAATGTAATGGTTGATTTTTAATTTTCTGAATATATTTGTGATGGGCTGTAGGTATAGGTTAAAAAGAAGGGCTGAGAGGGCCGAGCCTTGTGGAATACCCTGTCCTTGGGGAAATGTTTCTGAGGTGTCTTGTCCTAGCTGGACATGTAGCTTATATTCCATAGCCCATATTCCCTGTAAAATAGTTATCTCCAAGTTATCATGCCGTGTTCAATGTAATTTCAGTTTGTTCAATGTAAACCGCACTGATGCAGAATAGCGCGGTATATAAGAGAATGTAAAATAAATAAATAAATAAATAAATGGTCTGATATGTATGACATGAACCATTTAAGAACTGTGCCTCCTATTCCCATTTTTGCCAGTTTTTCGATTGTGTTATGGTTGATGTTATCGAATGCGGAGGCTATATCTATGAAAAGGAGGATGAATCCTTGTTTGTTGCCATCTGTACCTCTAATGAGGTTGTCAATCAGTGTTATTAACAAGGTTTCAACTCCGTGGAAGGGGCGGAACCTGAATTGGTGGGAGTCTAGAGGGGGCATGGATGTCAATATAGTCTTGTAATTGGAGTTGGATGATTTTTTCTATTAGTTTAGCAATGAACGGTATGCTGGCGATAGGCCTGTATGAGCTTGGGTCTTTTGGATCTAGTGTATTATTTTTTAGGATTGGGCGGATGGAGGCGAGTTTGAGGGCATCTGGCATGATGCCTTGTGAGAGTGATTGGTTAATTATGTGTAGGATGTTTGTAGTGAGTTCGGCTTTGGTGGCCTTGATCCATGATAATGGGCATGGGTCAAGTGGGGAGGTTGTGGTGTTGATCATTGTTATGATGTTAAGGAGGTGCTTTTGATCGACTATGTGGAAGTTTTCCCATTTGTTGGGGTTTTTTGAATCTATATGTAATGCAGTGACAGAGTTGGCGGACTTGATTTTCAGTTTCTCTGCAAAATGTGTAGCTAAGGCTTGTACATCTATTATGGAGTGTTCTGGTTCAGGTTTTTGTCAGTGATCTTACAATTGCGAATAATTCTCTGGGTCAGTTAATGGCCATGTTTATTATTTTTGTGTGATACTCTTGTTTTGATTTGCATCTTTATATGTGTTGAGTAGGCTGATGTAGTGGGATTTGTTTTCGGTCGATTTAGTTGTTCTCCATCTTTTTTCTTGTTTTCTTAGTAGCTTTTTTAGGTTGGCGAGCTCATGGGTAAAACCATTTTTCTGATCTTTTCAGGGGAGTTTTGGGCGCATCTTGTGTGGGGGCGGCTGCTTTTTGAATGGTTAGGTTCCATTGGTTTAAGGATATATTGATATATCCTTAAACCAATTGCAGTCTTGGTAACCCTCCAGCCCAATTTCAGTCCTAGCAACCTCCCACAGCCCATTTGCAGTCTTAGTAACCCGCCTCAGCCCATTTTCAGTCCAGGCCTCCCCCTCCCCTCCCCTCCCAAAGAGCCCGGCGTCTAGCTAAGAAGGAGCCGGAGAGGCCCCAGCTCATTTCTACAGCTGTTGAAGTGAAGGGAAAAGGCACGCTTCACTTCGGCAGCTGTACTGATGTTTAGAATTCTGCCTCGCTGAGGTCAAAGGGGACTTCCTGTTTCCCACGCTCAGTGTGGCAGCGTTCTAAATGTCAGTACAGTTGCCGAAGTTAAGGGAGAAGACGCACTTCACTTCGGCAGCTATTAGAGGGAGCCGGGGCCTCTCCGGCTCCCTCTAAAGCCGCCCTGTGTAATGGGGAAGAGACGTCCTTTGCCATGCAAACGGAGGAACCTGAGAGAAGTAGGTCTGGTTGCTGACAGGAAGGCAAAGCACAGGACTCCCAGTTGCCAGGAGCAACATAAACAAACCCAGCCACGAGTGCAGCAGCCCCGCCCAGCTAGCAAACAATCCCCATCTCCTGAGCCCAATAGTTTTCACCTGAGAGGGGGAAGGGCTAGATTAGCTCCAAACCAGACATATAAGAAACGCTCATTAGAGTTTCAGGGTGAAGGGCAGCAAAGGAAGCATGGGAAGCAAAGAGCAGGAGGAGCAGAGGAACTGGAGAACGAGAGAGAGAGAGAGAGAGAAAGCTTGGACAGACCCAGCTGGGAAAGCTGAGTGAGCTGAAGTCTGAGACTCAGAAGCAGTGTATGTTTCAGTGTGGAAGGAAGCACGAGAGAAAGTACGTGAATGACTCAGAGGATTGTGATTCTGAGAGTGATAGAGAAATACAGGAAGTAACCAGCAAGAATAACTGGAGAAGCAGGACCCATAAACCCTGTGGCAAGAACTCCAGGCAATTGTCCTATTGGGAAGACACACAGAGGGAAATGTTACCGGTAAAGCTATCTGGGAAGCACTTGCAAGCTCCAGGGAGTGAAAGGTATTCGGTGGAGGACATTTGCATGTCAGAGGAAGAGATTGAGAAGCCAAAGTACAGAGGAAAACCTCTGAGGTTTAAACCCCTTCCTGACCAGGCTGTGCACGGACTTTCCCCTGTCTCTAAGCCAGAAGGTAGGCTGTCTAATTACTATAAGGATAAAAGTGGTTATAAGAAGTTCTCTTATAGAAACCCTAAAGGGTGTGACTCTCCTCTCTGCTATTCTAAGATATATGGTAATACTGAACCCTATCTCACGGAGGGCTTGATAGAGAAGCCCCAGGAACAGATAGAGGGTGGAAGTTTGGAAACGTTGTATACCAAGAAGAAGTTGTACTTACTAGAGAATCAGCATGAGTCAATGCTGATTGATCCTCAGGAAGAAGAAATATCAGATAACCAAATGGACTGTACTTTAATGGTTACTGATGATATAATTTCTCTGTGCTGAGCCAGGTGAGCTGAAAGCTGTTTAAACTGGCAGTTGAAGAGCACAGGATTTTCCTTGCTTATACAAAGTGACTGTATGCTGTAAATACCGTGGAACTTTGGATTTAAGTTGAGAAGCTGTTATTATTTCCTTTCTTATTTTGTGCCAGAGTGTATGGCTTTTTGTCCTGAGTTATTTTGTGTTTGAATCCGCCCCGGGAGGGGAATTAAAAGCCTGTTATTGCCTGTACCATTCGCATCACAACTGCATCTTATTGAAAAGGGAAAATACTACAACTCCCAGGAGGCAATGCAAGCCTAAAGCATTGCTCCAGTCTTTCAATAAAGGGTCCCCAGGCCATCTATCCCGTATGCCTATGCTACGGGCCGACTACTGGTGACAGGAATTGGCGTAGTTTTACGGATTTTTAAACACAGTACAAGGACATTATTAAGAAAAGGATATCAGCTTTTTAAAAAGGAAAAAGGATATCACCTCTGGAACAGGAGAAGTTCGGCTATCCAGAGAGGAAAAGAGGAAAGCCCGGACTGAACTTCGGATACAACCTGACCTGGAGCCACTAAGACATCTTTCTCAGTGCAAGATCCTACACCGTGCTCAGGTAAAAGGGGGCACGGGAGTAGACGGATTGGTGAGAAGGTGTGAATATCTGTGCTATAGGAAGGAGGCAGAAAAAAATTTGTGCCGCACTTGGTGGGCCTCTGTTTTTTTTTTCTACCCCTGCAGGTACAAAAACCCAAGATGGATCCCCAGGACGTCAAGAGCTGGATGGAAGCTCAGTGGAAGGCGCAGAGCGAGTTAGCGAGGGTGATCCAAGAAAAGACTGTAGCCGCAATGAATGCGCAACAGCAGCCACTCCTCGAGCTACTGGGAGCTCTGGTGAAGAAAACTGTGGACAGAGAGGAAACTATTCCCTCATTACAAGTGGGGGTAGGACTTTCTAATTGCAGTGCACTAGCACTGGGACAGTTTAAAACACATGATAATTTTGATGACTTTGCCGATGCTTTCGAACGTATAGCAGAGTCAGCTAACTGGCCGGCTGACCAGTGGGCCGTCAGGTTTGCTATGTCTCTGTCAGGTGAGGCACTAGCGGCCTACAAAACAATGCCCGCTGATCTGGCGTCCAAATACCTGGATGTAAAAAATGCTGTGAGAGATAGATTGGGTTTGACGCCCATGCACTACAAGCGCTTATTCAGAGAAGCTAGGATTATGCCTACAGAGACGCCAAAAGCACTATTTCAGCGATTGAAGAGACTAGCGGTGAAATGGCTTGCTCCTGAAAGGAGGACGGTGGAATCTTTAATAGACACCATCATTTTGGAGCAATACCTTGAAGCCGTGCCTCCCGAGGTAAAAGCTTTCCTAATGCTCCAGAAATGCAGTTCCACCGAGGAAGCGGCTGACCTCACTGAAAGATATTTTGAGGCAGAGTTAGCCGGGACCTCTAGAGGAAATGTTTTAAAGGTGGCTGGCATGGATAAGCTATGGAGCTTAGAAAAGACTTCTAAGAGGAATGTAACTGACAAAAATGTGGAAAATATTTCCAGGAGAAAATGTTATAACTGTGGCCAGGTAGGACACATCTGCAGAGATTGTAAAGTACGCACTGCCCTTGTGTCAGGAAGAGATAAACATTTGGGGGAGGGATTTCTGCTAAAGGTCTGAGTGGAAGGGGTAGAGGCTCTAACACTGCTTGACTCTGGAGCAGACCAGAGCATGGTCTCCCAGAAGCTGTGGAAGACCATCAATAACCATGACCGATCCGCCCGGAGCCAAGCAGACGGGAGAGTAAAAGTGAGATGTGTACATGGGGAATCCTCGTATTATCCTGTGTATAAGGTGTCTGTAACAGGATTGGGTATTGATGAGGAAGTACGGGTGGCAGTAATACCACGACTCCCACGTGACATTGTTTTAGGGAGAGATTGGCCTCCCTTTCACAAGGAGTTAAGAAGAGGCTTAACCGAGAAAACAGGCCTGATTTCTACCAGGTCCCAGGCCAAGGTTCCTGGAACAGGGGTTAGTCCGGTAGATGAGGAAACTGAAGCCCCTGAGGATAAGGAAGAAGCCCTAGAATGTGAGAATGACGGGGGAGAGGAGGTACCCGATATACTTCCCTCTCATGGGGATTTGCTGAATATCCCCTCTAAGGATAGAAAAGAAAAAGCTGTGAGACGCCAGGAAAGAAGGCGTAGGTCCCAAGCGAGGGCAGAGCTGGAGGCAGGGGAAGGGTTACCCTGGGTCCCAGCGGAACTTGTCCGAAAATTTCCTTCCTTCCCTAAAGAGCAGAAAGGTGATCCTGCGTTAAAAAGAGCATTTGAGTATGCTCAGGAGAATAGGACCATCTTGCCCAGGTTCTTTTTAGAGGGAGAACTTTTGTACAGGGAGAGCACAGACCCGCGTACAGGAACTGTAAGGAAGCAGTTGGTGGTGCCTACTACTTTTAAGGCAGTAGTTCTGCGATTGGCCCACGACCATCCTGTAGGCTGCTATAAAGGCGCACAGGGGACATTGGACCAGATCTTGGCCCGATTTTATTGGCCAGGGGTCTTCAAGGAGACAGCCCGTTATTGCGAGTCCTGTCCCGCTTGCCAGCGAGTCACAGCTGCAAAGCCAAAACCTGTACCCATGATACCTACACCCACTATTTCAACGCCAGTTCGTCGTTTAGGGATGGACATAGTAGGACCCATCATTAGGACGCCAAGAGGTTTCCAGTACATACTGGTGATTATAGATCAAGCAACGCGCTTTCCATGGGCCATCCCGTTACGTAACATCTCGGCAAAGACAATATCCCTTGAGCTTATAAAATTGTTTTGTGAAATTGGATTTCCCCAGGAAATTCTGACGGATCAGGGGAGTAACTTCACATCGAAACATTTAGCTATGGTATGGGATGCTTTTGGGGTACGGCATATCCGGACCTCCGCCTATCATCCTCAAGCCAACGGACTGGTGGAGAGGATGAATCAGTCAATTAAACAGATGTTGCGACGTAGCCTAGAAGGAAAGATGGCTGAATGGGATAATGTACTCCCATTTGTCTTATACGCGTGCTGAGAACGCGTACAAGCGTCTTTAGGGGCATCGCCCTATGAGATTTTATTTGGTCGGGCTCCAAGGGGGATTTTGGATATCCTAAGGGAGCAATGGGTCGAACCAGATGTAGAAGAGATAGGGGTACCCCAGTTTCTCAGGGATCTTAGAAGCCGCCTAGAGAGAACCTCCCAAGTGTCTATAGAAAATTTGCAGGCTAGCCAGCGCCGGCAAAAGCATTATTATGACCGGGGGACCAAAACACGACAGTTAGCGGTAGGAGATAAGGTTCTAATCCTAGTAGCAGAGGCCGGTCCCAAATTTGAGTCTAGGTGGAAAGGACCCTGTACAGTAGTGGAAAAGATCGGTCCCGTCTCCTATAAGGTGGAGAATGAGAAGGGGCGTCAACAAGTATACCACCTGAACCTGTTAAAACCTTGGCGCGACAGATCAGCAACAGTGCGGCTGGTCAAGGTAGAGGAATGTTTGGCTAATCAGTTCAGGATTACAGGATGGCAGACTAAGAAAGCTGCAGCCCGTAATATCTTAAGGGGGGGATATGTAATGGGGAAGAGACGTCCTTTGCCATGCAAACGGAGGAACCTGAGAGAAGTAGGTCTGTTGCTGACAGGAAGGCAAAGCACAGGACTCCCAGTTGCCAGGAGCAACATAAACAAACCCAGCCACGAGTGCAGCAGCCCCGCCCAGCTAGCAAACAATCCCCATCTCCTGAGCCCAATAGTTTTCACCTGAGAGGGGGAAGGGCTAGATTAGCTCCAAACCAGACATATAAGAAACGCTCATTAGAGTTTCAGGGTGAAAGGCAGCAAAGGAAGCAAGAGAAGCATGGGAAGCAAAGAGCAGGAGGAGCAGAGGAACTGGAGAACGAGAGAGAGAGAGAGAGAGAGAGAAAGCTTGGACAGACCCAGCTGGGAAAGCTGAGTGAGCTGAAGTCTGAGACTCAGAAGCAGCATATGTTTCAGTGTGGAAGGAAGCACGAGAGAAAGTACGTGAGTGACTCAGAGGATTGTGATTCTGAGAGTGATAGAGAAATACAGGAAGTAACCAGCAAGAATAACTGGAGAAGCAGGGCCCATAAACCCTGTGGCAAGAACTCCAGGCAACTGTCCTATTGGGAAGACACAAAGAGGGAAACGTTACCGGTAAAGCTATCTGGGAAGCACTTGCAAGCTCCAGGGAGTGAAAGGTATTCGGTGGAGGACATTTGCATGTCAGAGGAAGAGGTTGAGAAGCCAAAGTACAGAGGAAAACCTCTGAGGTTTAAACCCCTTCCTGACCAGGCTGTGCACGGACTTTCCCCTGTCTCTAAGCCAGAAGGTAGGCTGTCTAATTACTATAAAGATAAAAGTGGTTATAAGAAGTTCTCTTATAGAAACCCTAAAGGGTGTGACTCTCCTCTCTGCTATTCTAAGATATATGGTAATACTGAATCCTATCTCACGGAGGGCTTGGTAGAGAAGCCTCAGGAACAGATAGAGGGTGGAAGTTTGGAAACATTGTATACCAAGCAGAAGTTGTACTTACCAGAGAATCAGCATGAGTCAATTCTGATTGATCCTCAGGAAGAAGAAATATCAGATAACCAAATGGACTGTACTTTAATGGTTACTGATGATATAATTTCTCTGTGCTGAGCCAGGTGAGCTGAAAGCTGTTTAAACTGGCAGTTGAAGAGCACAGGATTTTCCTTGCTTATACAAAGTGACTGTATGCTGTAAATACCGTGGGACTTTGGATTTAAGTTGAGAAGCTGTTATTATTTCCTTTCTTATTTTGTGCCAGAGTGTATGGCTTTTTGTCCTGAGTTATTTTGTGTTTGAATCCACCCTGGGAGGGGAATTAAAAGCCTGTCATTGCCTGTACCACTCGCACCACAACTGCATCTTATTGAAAAGGGAAAATACTACAACTCCCAGGAGGCAATGCAAGCCTAAAGCATTGCTCCAGTCTTTCAATAAAGGGTCCCCAGGCCGTCTATCCCATATGCCTATGCTACGGGCCGACTACTGGTGACACCTGTCTGCCGGTCTTCAATGCAGAAAGTTGTTGGCGTGGGGCCCCCTGAAACATGGGGCCCTGTTCAAACAACATTCTTGCTCAATGGACGGGCCTGCCCTGTTCCTGGGGTCATCTCTGAACAAGTGCATCTAGGCCTTCTGACATTCTTTCCTTTCTGTGGTTGAGGAACCTGCATACCTTGGCATTGGTTGCAGATACTATGAGATCTATTACTGGCATCCCTCAAAGGTGCATAATCTGTTGAAAGCAAGAGACCACTCTCCTGGGTCCTGGAGACTGCAACTTAGATAACTGGCCTGAATGTTTGCCCTTCTTGCAACATGGACTGCCATCTGCGCTGTCAGATTAGTCTCTGCCCATCCCAGAAGGGGCACCACTTCCTCTGCCATTAAGGGGCTCCCTGTGCCCCCCTGGTGATTGATGTAGGCTACTGCTGTTGCATTGTCCAACATGATCTTCACCACTTTATGTTGGACTAAGGGAAGAAAGGCCTTGAGGGTCAGGAACACTGCTGAGGTTTCTAGAAGATTGACCATGCATTCTTCTCCACTGACCACTGCCCCGGTGCCACCTGAGAGACAGTGGGCTCCCCTGACACAAACTGGCATCTGTAGTCATTAATACCCACTCCATTGACTCCAGACTCGTTCCTGCCAGCACTTTGGCAGGGTTCAACCACCAACACAGACTCTTTCTGGCCTTCCCCCACAAAAGCAGATGTTGCTGCAGATGAGCTTCTATGCTGACCACTGAGACAACAGTGGCCACTGAAGAGTCGTATGTGCACTCTGGCCCAAGGTATTAACTCAAACGTGGCTGCCATGGACCCGAAAACTTGTAGATAATCCCATGTCTAGGGTCAATGTACCCTCACAGCAAGTCTCAATCTGGGACCATAATTTCTGAATCCTCTCCATTGTCAGTGAAAATAGACTTGTCCTGATGTCAAAGAGTGCACTCATGTAGTTCAAGGACTGGGTCAGCTCCAACCTGCTTTCAGCAAAATTCATGACCCATCCCAATTCTTGGAGGAAATTCATTACTCGTCCCGTAGTCAGCTGACTTTTCTGGGAAGACTTTGCTCAGATCAACTAATCAACAAGATAAGGATGTACTAACACCCCTCTCTTCAGATGCACTGCTGCCACCACCCCATCATCACCTTGGTAAAGGTGTTCAATCCAAAAGGCAGAGATCAAAACTGGAAACGGCCCATGGGCACCACAAAGTGCAGGTATTTGATGCCTTGGATGAATGAAAATATGATGCATTGCCACTATAACAGACCACAAGGTTTCCATGCGAAAGCAGGGCACTCACAGAGCCCTATTCACCTGCTTCAGATCCAAAATAGGCTGAAAGGTGTCTTCCTTTTTGGGTACCACAAAGCAAATGGAGTACCTGCCGAGTCCCCATTCTTCTGCAGGAACTCTCATCAAGGTCATGAGCTGAAGCAGTCACTCAAGCGTATCTGCCATCACTAGCGCCTTTGCGGGAGCTTGGCAAGACACCATAAAAGTGTCTGAGAGGTGCTGCATCAGCTTGAGGATGTAGCCCTCTTGAATAATTTCCAGTACCCATTTGTTTGATGTTATCTGGACTCACACAAAGGGCTAAACTTCTGCAGATGACAGCTCACACAAACTACTTCCGCCTGGAGCTCCAAAACCTCATTAGGAAGACTTGGAACCTCTGGAGGTTCCAGAGGTCTCTTCTCTGCCTCCTCTGTGACCACCCCAAAAGGACTGCCCCTGAGGGAGGAATCTTGATCGCTGGGATAAACCAGACCTGGCTGAACTAAACTTGTGAGCCTCCCGATATCAACATCAAGAGAAAAAGTGAGTCCTGGACCCCCGTTGCTTATCCTCTGGGATCTAGGTACCTTTGAGCTTCCAAAGTCCTTAACCAGCTTCTCTAGAGTTTCACCAAAGAGCAGCTTGCCCTTAAACAGAAGCTTACTACACAAAGACCTGGATACGATGTCTGCCAACCAATTGTGCAACCACAAGAGGTGTCCAGTCATCATCACCAAGACCATATTCTTAGCCAAGGTCTGAATCAGGTCATACAAGACATTCATCACAAAAGCCAAGCCAATTCCAGGCCTGCTGCCTCTAAAAGAGATTTATGGACCTCCTGAGAATTCTTGGGAAGCCTCTGCAACTACTGCAGGTAGGCCAGAGCCGAAACATCAAATGATTGCTTTAACAAAGCCTCCAATTTCCTATCTTGAGAGTCCTTTTAATGCAGCGTCTGCTTCTACAGGAATAGAAGTCTTCTTGGTGATTGCTGTAACCAACGCATTCACCTTTAGAAGCTGAAAGCTCCTTCTTGCCCAGTGGACTAGGATACGACCTAGCCATGGACCTGCAGGCCAGCATCCATAAAGTACCATGTTGTTATTATCTTCTCTTTGAGGCCTGATGCAGCAGAAAGGACTTGGGGGATTTCCTGATGCCCTCGAGCAAGGGATCCCCCACTGGACCTGCCAGCACAGGCCACCAGGGTCAGATATGAGAGAAGTCAGCTCATGAAAGACCTGTAACACTATGGGATCCTCCCCTATCAGGATTTCACCCTCCTCAAGCTCCTTATCTGGGGCCCTATCCAACCAATCCGAGGTCCCTTCCAACAAATCGACTAAGACCCAAGAAGACAAAATTCCTCTCAGTCATCCTCTAGGACCCTGCCTGGCCTCTAGAACACAGGCAAAGCCCTTGCAGGCTATCACCTTGAAGGCCGTCCTAAGAATTTACTTTGAGCTCTGCACTAGGCCTTACTTCATGCAAAAAGTCTGGTGTAGCAATAAAACAAATTCAGGGGAAAAAAGGAGTGCCCTAATCTGAAGGCAGCCCAGCAGGACCCAAAACAACACACCCCAAGCCGTGCTCCCGGCCTGATGAAGGGTGGGAGAAACTTCAGCCTATCTGCCTGAAACTGCGGTATTGTGGGAAATGGTGGCACTTTCCGCCAAAAAGAAGGCATCCCGTGTTTGCTGCTATGAGACAGACCCCTCTGCATCTGTAGCACTTTCAAACCAGGAGACCCCCAGCGCAGGGAGTACTTATGAGAAGCTCATTGGCTGCCAAATCTTCTCACACAGTTTTGGCATACACTGACAGAGAGGGCCCCAGTGGCTGACGCAGGCCACGTAGATGCTGCACTGCGAGGCCAAGTTCTTCGAGTCACTTCAATGTGTTCCTTCCAATTGGCTTGCACTAAAATGTGCCTTACCAGATATGCACCTCCACAGCTATGAGGCAAGGCCTTTTGGCCCCTCAATGCCCCGGAGTTTGCTGGTGATGGCCTGTCTCATCTTTCTCTCTTTTTTTTTTTTAAATTTAAAGAACTTTATCAAGCAGCACTGTCACTCTGCACTCTGGGCCCCCTTCCAAAAGTTGGGGAAGAGGAACAGAGGAGCTCCTCAGAAAACCCCTTCCAAGGGATACTCTAGAACCAGGGAGATAAGACCTGGAGGGAACCCAGCATTGCTGGGTTCTGCACCGCAGAGCCCTCACCACCAGACCCTCAATGGTGCTTTATTTTTTTTCTATCACAAAACCAAAAACTCCCTGATAATCAATGCAGTGAGAAAAAATGTTGAAGAATGTTGGAGCTACTTAGTAGAGGGGGGAAACATATCCACTCTCTATCCATAAGTCTCCCTTTTAGTCGTTTTAATTAATATAAATTTGTTTTTTTATACATATGTTCCCCCCTCTACTAAGTAGCTCCAGCATTCTTCAACGTTTATTCTCACTGCCTTGATTATCAGGAGGGGGGGGGGGGGCGTTGGATTTGTGATATATTGTTTGGACCTTCCCAGTTCTCTTGGGGTTTTCTCTTTGTTTTCTAGCCAAAGTGCCTTCAGTGTAGTCCAGACTGCACTAAAGCCTATGCAACCTCCATCTGCTGGAGACAAATACTAGTGGGTGAGTGGTTGCACAGGACCCTTATAGGGAGACAACATTAAACCAGTGGTTCTCAGTCTCCATCTGCTATTGGGATAGCATAAATCCACGCGTCTGGTTTGGACTGGAGGGACGACAAGGAAAGGTGCCTTTTTTGGGACTTTATAAATAGGGTAGTGGAAGAGTAGCCTAGTAGTTAGAGCAACAGCCTTCAACCCAAGAGATCTAGGTTTGATTCCCACTGGCACTCTTTGTGGCCTTGGGCAAGTCACTTTACCCTCCACTGCCTTGGAAGAAAAGGCCTGGTAATTTACTTCCGGTGGTACCTTGCCAAGAAAACCCAGGGGTTGCTGGGTCACCAGGAATTAGCATTGACGTGACAACATGTAAAATAAATAAATAAATAAATAAAATAGGATGCCCATGAAAAAGGCAACAAAGGCACCTATGTGCCTTTATAAACAGGCTCTCGTAACTATCTTCAGGAGCACACAAATTTACTTCTGCTCTGAAGTGAAGGTGTGTTCATGTACACACTAAACATGAACTTACATATTTTATAAAATACACAAGTGTAATATCAGTGATCTGCCTATCTATGACCCTGGAAAAGTTACACCCGGTATGTAAGTATTCACTCTCTCATCAGTAAGCATAAATCAAAATCGCATAATCCACTGTGTTCAGTGTCAGACACAAGGGTGAGGAAGGATTTGCTCAACTACACCTTTATCACTTCATTCCAAGCAAATTTGGGTCACATATATATGATTATGGCCAATATGTAATGTATATTTCCTGAAATGCTCTTTATATAATTACCATGGCTAGCATATTCTAGATTAAGCGTTATGAGCCTACCATACACAAACTTCAAAGCTAAAAAAAACTCATTAGGAAATAAATTTTTCTATTAAAACAAACTCTACTCTGTCACCAATACCTTTACTGCAAATATACTGAGATTATTATTCAATAAATCGACTGGGAAATAACTTGAAACATCTAATCTAGACATTTTGAATTATTCCTATATTCAGCGGCACTATACATGTAGCTAGTGTCACTAAACATACGTACAGCAACAAAAGAACCTTATTCTCATAAAACGGTCGCATTGGCAACATTGAAAATGATAATAATAATTATTGTCGGACCGGTGTCTAGGTGAAGACTAAACCCCTACCTCAGACTATGTCCATTTTAATCAATGGTGCAGTAAAAAAAAAGCAAGCACTTAACTTAGTTTGTCCATATTATGAATAGTCAAATCCTGCGTCAAAAGCAAATTGCACGCATCCGAGGAAAGAAAAACCAGGGATGAAACAGCACTGCGTTTCGGGTGTATCCAGTCAAAAGACCCTGCATCAAGCCAAAACTTCCCCACTGAATTTCAAGGACCGTGAAAGGACAAACAATCCCAGTGGAACTCATTAAAAAAGACAGACTGGCGTAGCACAGTTACTTACCTGTAACAGGTGATCTCTGGGAACAGCAGGAATAAGTCTTCACATATGGGTACGTCGGTACCGACGGAGCCTGCGCGGGAACGCTCCCCAGCTTCCCAAAAAGGAAAGCTTTTGGGAGCATCCCACAGCGCCTGCGCGCTGCCTTCCCGCCTTTCCTAACCAACTCTCCTCAGTTCGAGTTTAAAGCTGAGACAATAGAGAGAGAGAGGAAAGGAAAGATAGAAAAGAGATACAACTCCTAGGGGAGGTGGGAGGGTTGTGAAGACTTATTCCTGCTGTTCCCAGAGATCACCTGTTACAGGTAAGTAACTGTGCTATCTCCAGGAACAAGCAGGAATGAGTCTTCACATATGGGGACTCCCTAGCTAAGATGCCTGGGAGATCCCCAAGGATGAGAGACCCTGAAAGGGGTCTGCGTCCTCCTATGGATCTCAGGCATCCATCCAGGGAAGGAGGGCAGGAGTTGTTTAAGAATGAACAGGTGTCTGAGGACAGCCTGACCAAACAAGGCATCCCGGCGGGAGTCCTTGTCCAAGCAGTAATGGGCTGTGAAGGTATGAACCGAGGCCCAGGTGGCTGCTCGACAGATCTGGTCGATGGACATAGAATTTACATGAGGCATAGAGGTGGCCATGGCCCTCACATTATGAGCTGTGACATGGCTCTCCAGAGAAAGGTTCTTACTATGGTAGGCGAAAGAAATACACTGAGCAATCCAATTGGACAGTGTTCTCTTAGAGACTGGAAGTCCCAAATGAGAAGGATCAAAAGCAACAAAAAGCTGGGAAGACTTTCGATGTTGCTGTGTCCTATGTAAGTAAAAAGCAAGAGCTCTTTTACAATCCAGAGTATGAAGATTCCTCTCTGCACTGGATGCATGAAGAGCTGGAAAAAAGACAGGTAAATATACCTCTTGATTAAGATGAAAAGGTGAGACCACTTTAGGCATAAAGTGTGGACTTGTCCTAAGGACTACCTTATCATGATGGAACCTTGTATAAGGTGGATTAGCCACTAATGCCTGCAGTTCACTGATGCGGCGAGCTGAAGTAACTGCAATGAGGAAAATAACCTTCCATGAAAGAAATTTCAAGGAGGTAGTGGCTAAGGGTTCAAAAGGTGGCTTCATGAGCTGACCAAGAATCAAATTTAAGTCCCATGCCACCGGAGGAGGCCTAATGGGAGGTTTAGTTAAAGTTAGGCCTCTCATGAATCTTGCAATGAGAGGATGAGAGGAAATAGGTTGTCCATTGATGGGCTTAAGGGATGCTGCAATAGCACTGAAATGGACTCTTACTGAATTTGTTTTAAGGCCTGCATTGGAAAGATGCAGGAGATAGTCTAAAAGAGAATTTAAAGATAGTGCTAGAGGGTCAAGACCCTTTTCAGCACACCAAATGGAAAACCTTTTCCATTTAAAAGCATAAGAACGCCTGGTGGAAGGTTTTCTGGAAGCATGGAGGATATCCTTCACTTGTTGAGAAAGATTCCAGTCGAAGGTCTAGGCCTTCAGTAACCAAGCTCTGAGGTGTAGGGACTTAAGGTCTGGAGCAGCTCCCAAGTCCAGAGAGGGGGCTTGTGAGAGATGTAGAAATAGAGGGTACCACACTTGGCGTGGCCAGCGTGGAGCTATGAGGATCATAGATCCTTGATCCCTCTGGAGTTTGAACAGAGTCTTGGGAATCAAGGGAATGGGTGGAAATGCATACAGGAAGCCCTGACTCCAATGGAGGAGGAAGGCATCGTTGGCCTGAACTCCCTGACACAGAATTCTGGAACAGAACCGGGGAAGTTTGGCATTCCACGGACTTGCAAAGAGGTCTATGTCCGGGGTTCCCCATTCTTGGAAGATTCTGAGTACCTGATCCATGTGCAGGGACCATTCGTGTGGAAGCAGAACTCGACTGAGTCTGTCTGCCCAAGAGTTTTGGACTCCTGGGAGGTATACTGCCAGGAGATGGATTTGATGCTCTCTGGCGAAGGCCCACAATCTTAAAGCTTCGTTGCAAAGCGACAGAGAGCCAGTTCCTCCTTGCTTGTTTATGTAAAACATGGCTACTTGATTGTCCGTATGAATGAGGACTGTCTTGTAGCTGAGGAGGGTATGAAAGACCTTGAGAGCTAGAAAAACTGCTCGAAGCTCCAAGTGGTTGATATGAAGGGAGGTCTCCTGTGGGGACCAAGTGCCTTGAGTGGAGAGGTCCTGTAGATGGGCTCCCCAACCTGTTTGGGAGGCATCTGTTGTGAGGGTTGCTTGGGGCAACAACTGTTGGAAGGGGGACCCCAGCAACAGATTTTGAATGGACATCCACCATTGGAGAGACCAAAAGACGTTTGGAGGTTGCTATTTGGTCTGAGAGAGCACCTGAAGCTTGAGTCCACTGGGTGGACAAAGTCCATTGAGCTGCTCTCATGTGTAGGCGAGCATAGGGTACCACATGCACTGTGGAAGCCATGTGGCCTAGCAGTTGTAGCATCTCCCGGGCAGTTAAGTGGCTCTTTGACTGAATCTGGGAGGCTAACTGCACTAGACGTTGGCAACGGGCCTGAGGAAGGTAGGCCCTTGCAGTAGTGGTATCCAACCAGGCCCCTATGAATTCTAGGGACTGAGTAGGGGTGAGCTGAGACTTTGGGAGGTTTACCACAAGTCCCAGATACTGCAGAATGTGCCTTGTGCGGTCCAAGGAATTCTGGGCCTCTGACTGAGATGGAGCTCGAATGAGCCGGTCGTCCAGGTATGGGAAGACAAATATTCCCAGAGTTCGTAGAAATGCAGCAACTATTGCCATGCATTTGGTGAACACTCTTGGTGCAGAGGCCAGACCGAAAGGAAGAACTCTGTATTGGTAATGTTTTCCTTGGAAAAAAAACCGTAGGAATCTTCTGTGAGAGGGATGGATGAGGACATGGGTGTACGCATCCTTGAGATCTAGAGAACAAAGCCAATCCTGACTTTGAAGGTATGGAAGGAGAGTGCCCAGAGAAAGCATCTTGAACTTCTCCTTGCATAGAAATTTGTTCAATTCTCTGAGATCTAAGATGGGTCTGTATCCCCCTGTCTTCTCTGGAATGAGAAAATAGGGGGAGTAGAACCCTGACCCTTGATGAAGAAGAGGAACTTCTATTGCCCCTTGGGCAAGAAGGGTAGCTACCTCTTGACCTAGAAGGTCGAGAAGAGATGTGGGAGAATTGAAATGTCTCACCATGGTGTGGGGAGGAAGGTCTGAAAAATGAAGCTTGTAGCCCTCTCTTATGATGGAGAGGGTCCACTGCTCTGATGTTATTTGCTCCCATCTGGGAGCAAAATGAGCCAACCTTCCTGGAATGGTGAGAGGCTCTGGCTGCTTTAGAGCCAGAAAGGCTAAGTTCTCTAGCATCAAGTCAAAAACCCTGAGGAGGTTGGGCCTGCTGAGTTGCAGCAGCCCCTGTAGGCTTAGGCCTGGCCTGTTTAGGTTGCTGACGCTTAGTGGCAAAGCGACCTGTAGAAGATTGTTGGCCAGAAGTAGAAGGAAATCTGCCCTTTTTAAAAGACTTTTTAAAAGGCTTTTTCTTGGCAGGAATGGAGGTTGACTTTGAAAGTCTATCCAGAGCAGAGTTTTCTGCATCCATTTGAGTGGCTTTTATTTGCCATTCTTTGCCAAATAGGTTTTCACCTGTACAGGGAAGATTTCCTAAGCCATCTTGAACCCAGGGCTCTAAATCAGAAGCCTGGAGCCAAGCAATTCTGCGAGCAGCTATGGCAATGCCTGAGGCTCTGCTGGCACCTTCAAAAGAGTCAAAGGCTGCCTTGTTGGAAAACTTTGAAATGTCTTGGATATGCTTAAGCCAAATGAGGAATTCCTCCCTTTTATCCTCTGGAAGAAAAGGGAGGAAAGTGTGCAGTTTTTGTGCAACTTCCTTTAGAAACATACCCATGTAAAGGCTATATGAGTTGATTCTGGCAATAAGCATACTGGCTTGGAAGATTTTCCTACCAAAGGCATCCAAGGTCCTGCATTCTCTTCCTGGAGGAGCAGAAGAGTGTCTCTTTGTACTCTTTATCCTCTTCATAGCTGACTGCACCACAATGGAATGGTGAGGAAGCTGAGTTTTCTGAAATCCAGGACAAGGAGGGACACGATACATAGTGTTCAATCTACGAGAATGAGGAGAGAGAGTGAGAGGAGTCTCCCATAGATCAATCATGTGTTCATAAAGAATCTCATGAATTGGTAAGGTGTCCGCCTCTTTAGGAGCTCTAGAATAGCCTAAAATATCCAATTTTTTAGCTCTAGGCTCTGATTCAGAAGTTACTGAAACAGAAAGTCCTTTAGCTACTTCTCTTATGAAGTCTTGAAAGGACAAGTCTTCTGGAGGGGACATTCTTCTTTTTGGAGAAGAAGGCTCTTCAGGAAGGGCTATGGATACTTCAGGAGACTCGTCTGATGTATCAGAATCATCAGAGGAATCGAAGTATCGCCTGTCAGGTGCTCTTCCAACGCTCGATACGCATATCGAGCAGTATCGACATCGGGCGTCCCCGGTACCGGATCGGTACCGGTAAGCAGCCCTGGACAAGGAACCGCTGCAGCCGGTATCCTGGTCGATGTCGATGCAGTCGGTACTGGTATCGGTGCTGGTGCCGGTACCGGAGCCGATACCGAGAACGGAGTTTGTTTCGGTACCAGCGGCGTCGCAGCTTGAATGAAGGCCGGAATAGCCTGCTGTATGGACAGAACATTGTGATCCATCGACGCCATGAATGCCTGGAAGTCGGTACCGGGAGATTGTGCCGGTACCCCAGAGCATTCTAACAGGTGATCGGTCGAGGCCGTGCCATCGATGTCAACCTGTAACCCCATAGGAGGAGCTTTGGAAGCCGGAGCTTCCCGCCGGGGTTGTTTTGCTGGCGCAGGATCCTCGAGGGCAAGCCCGGAGGCATCTCGATGCTTAGAGGGAGATCTACCCTTCGAGGACCTGCTAGGTTTATGTTTGGTTACCTGAGATCCATCAGGAGAAGAAGACCTGGAAGATGTCGATGCTACCGACGGTGCATCAGCGGGAAACAGCACATGGAGCTTGGCTGCTCGGTTCTGTAACCCCCGTTTAGACATAAGAGAGCAGGACGGACAATCCGGAATGGAGTGTTCAGGACCCAAACATTTAAGACACCATTCATGGGTATCAGGAGAGCAGCGATCACATCTGGGGTGAGAGCAGGGGCTCCCCCTTCCTCCTAATTTGCCCGCCAATCAGCAGCCATATGGAACGGCTTAAAACCGCCGTTGCAGGGGCGCGCCCGCGCCTTGCGGGCCCGCGCCTGAGGGCCTCGCCAGAGGGCCCTTTGGCGTGGCCCTTAAGCGGTGGTCCGTGGTGTCTGTTGCTGAAGGTTACACCGATGGTATGGATTGGGGTGTCCTGCCTATAGTTTGTGGTAATTTTCTGTGGCATGTTCTTCTCCTTCTATTATCTGTTTCTGTCCTCTACTCTGTCCTATCATATAAATGGCGTTCTTTTCCTATTTTCCTCGAATGATATAGTATTGTAAACTGCTCTAATGCCTTTGGCCTGAGCGGTATATCAAATTCTAAATAAACATAAATAAATAAAAATAGTACCGCTACACTTAGTGCATTTTTTGAACCCGGAGGCTGGTTTTTCCATGAGGGAAATTTTCTTGTGGGCCCTGAGGCCTAAGAAGAAAAATACACCAAGTGAGGAAAAATATCGATTTTTTTTTTTTTAAAAGAAAGAAAGAAAAGACCGGCGGTACCGGTCCGGAGTCGGGGAAGGCAGACACACGACCAAAGAAATAAAATAAAATAAAGAACTTCTTCAGCGGTGACAGGGCTCGACCTGCTGGCTCCGCGGCAAAGAAGAACTGAGGAGAGTTGGTTAGGAAAGGCGGGAAGGCAGCGCGCAGGCGCTGTGGGATGCTCCCAAAAGCTTTCCTTTTTGGGAAGCTGGGGAGCGTTCCCACGCAGGCTCCGTCGGTACCGACGTACCCATATGTGAAGACTCATTCCTGCTTGTTCCTGGAGATCTGACGTTACAACTACCAACTGGTTATTGCTCAAGCCAATGGAAAGAGGAAAGCAACAATGCAGACCCCAAACTAATCGGCTGACTTCACAAAAGGCTGTCTCAATCAAGTTCTAGATTCAAATAAATAAATATTTCAACATATTACTCCTGAGTCTATCCTCTTTCACCCTCATCCTATGTCCCCTCGTAGCAGAGCTTGCTTTCAATCAGAAGGCTCTCCTCCTGTGCATTTATGCTATGGAGGTATTTAGAGGAAAGGCAGGATAGAGGAGATATGATAGAGATGTTTAAAGTATACATATTAAGATCTTTTAGTCTGTCCTCATTTGCTTCATAATTTATTTATTTATTTATTTTATTTAAAGTCTTTTCTATACCGCGCTCTTCAAGTCAGCTCGGTTTACATATAACAGAAACATTATCCATAAGTAAGGAGAAACCGTACTGGACTTACATAAAACAGGATATAAGAACTTGGGTTGAACTGGGTAAACTATCTACAACTCTAGGCTAAGGCAGGTTGCTGTCTGTATGCATCTGCTGGGGAAGACCACTAACCATTTTAGTAGTCACGCTCTGCACCAACTCCAACCTGCTTATATCCTTTTGAAGGCGCGGTCTCCAGAATTGCACACAATACTCCAAATGAGGTTACACCAGAGACATACAGAGGCACTATTGCCTCCTTTTTTTTTGCTGGCCATTCCTCGCTCCATAAACCCAAGCATCCTTCTAGCTTTCGCAGTCGCCTTTTCTACCTGTTTTGCTACTTTAAGATAGTCAGACACAATTATGCCCAGATCCCGTTCTTTTGTGGCAGAAGTACCTCACCACCTTTGGATTTTTGCAGATCAGATGCGTGACCCTGCATTTTTAGCATTAAATTTCAGCTGCCAGATTCTAGACCATTCTTCAAGCTTAGCTAGATCCCTCATGTTATCTACATCTTCCTGGGCGTCTACTCTATTGCAGATTTTGGTATCATCCGCAAACAAGCAAACCTTTCTCCAGGAACAAGCAGAAAGTCAGTCCTCACTTATGGGTGACGTTGGCACTGACTGAGCCCGCATGGAGCAATTCCCCAGCTTTCAAAGAAAGCCTTTGGGATTGCTGCCACACATGCGTGGTCCTCTTACCGCCCAAAGGTGCCATCTTGCTCAGTCTCCCTTTTTCCGCGGAACCCTTTGGACGCACGTCCTCGTCCCTCGGAAAAAGTTTTTTTTGTCTTCGGCCTTCTGGCCTCTTTTCTGATAGCACCAATCCTCTTTCGTCCTCCCCTTCACCCCTGCTCCAGCTGTGGGATTCCCTTTTTTCACTCCTTTTTGTGCCTTTTTTCTCCAACCGCTGTCCTCGAGGGTTTTTGACCTCGCAGGGGCTTTTTTTGCCCCCATGGCCACTGGCTTTAAAAAATGTGACAGATGCTCCAAGAATATGTTGCTCACGGACACTCATGACTGTTGTCTATGGTATCTGGGGGCTGACCACAACCCGAAGCGCTGCTCTCTCTGTAAGAAAATGTCCACTAAGGCCTTGCTGAGCCGCAAGCAGAAGTCTGATGACATTTTCTGCAAGGCAGCCCTGGGGGTCTCTGGTGGCACCTCGCCCTGCCAATCCACTGCTCACAGTGTCCCCCAAGGTGACCCCACACCCCAGGCGTCACTCCGATCAGGGTTCGCCCAAGGTGGAGCAGCGAAAGAAGACCTCAAAGTCGCTGTTGGGGGCTCCGGAGAAGCGTGAGCGGTCTCGTGCCCATTCCCTTAGCCCTCCCCGGCATTCCAAGGAATCGGACAAGGAGTGGCCTCGAAAGGTACCTCATATGGACAGAGGCTCCGGCGATGGTGTCCAGTCTCCTGAGGGTCGTCTTGGCGAGGACCCCCTCTCCTCCTCCACGCCAGACCTAGTAACACCAGCGTTGGCGTCTCAGGAACCCACTCCCGAGTGGGAGTCCCGTATGCTGGCACTGGAGCGCAGCATTTCTGCCTTTCTAGCTGCCTAGCAGGTGGTTTTGCTCAGCATGGCTGGCTCGCGCCCTGAGACCGAGGGTTCCCTGACTGGGGTCCCGAAACGCTGAGAGCCGCGGGACTCGTGAGGATCCTCTGCACCGGTCTCACTCGCTATCCCGTTCCTCGAGGGGGAGGTCTTCCAGAGTCAGTGCCTCTGGCTCCAAGCAGGCCTCTGCCACTGGGCACGGGGATCACCCCGACTCAGAGTCCTTCTCTGACTTCTCGGGCTGGGAATCAGATGGGGACACTTCCCCGGAGACCCGCACCCATAGAGATCTCCCCTCTGACACATCCCCATCCGCCTCACAAAGGTGGTCGCCTCCCGAGGACACCTCCTTCCTGGTGTTTGTGTGGGATATGGCTCAGGCCCTCAACCTGCCTACTCAAATCCAGGAGGAGCCAAGGGTAGAGGAACTTGACATCTTGCAGTATTGAGTCTCCACCCAGGGAGTCTTACGGTTCCGGTACTGTCTATCCTATCCCAGCTGCTCCTCCGTATGTGGAAGCACCCGCCTCAATCCCTGTTGTCAGTATAAGACTTGATGCCATGGATAGTGTCTAGCGTGGGCTGGGGTTTCAGAAGACCCAACTTTCTTATACCTCCATGGTAGTTGAATCCGCAATGCTGAAACAGAAGAGCCCGAAGTCACACTCTTCGGTCCTGCCTGGTAGGGAATCCTGTGCCCTCGATGCCGTCAGGCGTCCCGCATCCAGGCATACCAACTGTATATGGGTATGTTTCTTCGCGACCTCGCCAAAGAGCTCGGTGGGTTTTCCGTGGGCCTCAATGGGGAGCATCTTCTCAGGTTTCAGACCCTCCTGAGGTCGGTGACAGACTGCTCGAAATACCTTTCCCATGCCGCATATGACCAGTTCGAGTCTTTCGCCAGTGTGGCAGCGGCTGGCATCGGAGCCTGACGCCAGCTGTGGCTCCAGTCTTCAGACCTGGAACAGTGGGTCCAGGAGAAGCTCCTGGATGTCCCCTGCTTTGGCGCGCAACTGTTCGACAAGGCCACGAAGGACAAGGCAGCCGAGATCGAGACTGAGTTTGTGACTTGCACCCGTCTCTCGCACAAAACCTCCTCTCTTCCATGGAAGAAGCAGCACAGCAAAAAACATTTCTTCCAGAGGAAAGGGCTCCCCTACCGGCGATACCCACTCTACCCGCCTACCCCTGTGCCGGCGACTGGTGCTCAGGGCAAGGGGGAAGCTCAGGGTCACCGGAAGCCTAAGGGGCCCAAGACCCAACCACCAGCACCACCCCAGCCAGCCCCGGGAGTTTTGATGCCGAAAGCATAGCCTCTCGCCCCCTGGGGACACTTTGGCCCGTGGGAGGACGCCTGTCTCTTTTTGCCCCCGAATAGGCGGCCATTACATCGGACACCTGGGTCCTACAGGTGATCCGGGATGGGTATCATCTTCGTTTGGACAGACTCCCTCCTCCCCAGTGGAGCCTACTCGACTTCCCTCTCACCAGGCTTGCTTACAGCAAGAATTGAACAACCTCCTTGGTCAGCGGGCAGTCGAAAGGGTTCTGCGCACCTCCAGGGTTGGGGGTTTTACTCCTGATACTTCCTCAATCCGAAGAGTTTCTGGTGCGGGAGAAGTTCAAAATGCTATCCCTTGGCATCCTGCTGCCCTACCTCCAAGCAGAGCGATTGGCTATGCTCCTTGGATCTCAGAGTTGCTTAAGCCCACATTCCTGTCCACCCCAAGTATAGGAAGTACCTGCGTTTCAGGGTGCAAGGAGAGCACTTCCAGTATAGAGTGCTCCCCTTCGGATTTGCGTCTGCCCCGCAAGTCTTCACCAAGTGCCTGTCAGCGGCCGCGGCCCACCTCCGAATGCAGGGCATTTTCATCTACCCTTATCTAGATGACTGGCTCGTCACGGGCACATCAGCGGAGGAGGCTCACCTCTCAGCATCGCGCACGGTCCTCCTCCTCAAGTGCCTCAGTTTCCTGATCAACTACTCCAAGTCCCACCTCAAAACCGGTGTAGACCCTGGAGTTCATAGGCGCTCTTCTTGACATAGAACGTGTGACCGCTGGGATCGGCTCTGCATTCTGGCTGCCGAGGTCCAAGGCCGACCCAGGGTCTCGGCGCAGGGCATGCTGTGCCACCTGGGGCACATGGCCTCGACCATCCACGTTGTTCCCCAACCTCGCATGCACATGCGAGTGGCCCAATGGTGCCTCAGAGCACAATGGGCCCAAGCCTTGGGCCGCCTCCAGGACCCCGGTCCGGGTCTCTCACAGCCTCTTCAGGTCTCTTATTTACCGAAAGAGTGGTAGATAAGTGGAATAGTCTCCCAGTGGAGATCGTAGAGAGGAGGACAGTAACTGAATTCAAAAAAGCATGGGATAAACAAGAGGATCTCTAAAGGAAACGATTATTGTAGTTGATGGAAGGGCAGACTAGAGAGGCCATGTGGTCTTTTTTCTGCCATCATGTTTCTATGTTTCTAACTCAGGGACCACCGAGTCAACCTGGATCACTAGAGTGGTTGCATGTGAGCACACACCCAAGGCACCATCTGTATGGTCGCTACCATCAATCTGAGGAGCTGAAGAGAATCCCAGACTCTGGGAGCCTGCTGTACACAGAACAGCACCAGGCAATCCAATAGACTTTGACGTTCTCCTCTGGCAGTTGAACTGCCCACTTGAGAGTCAAAACATGCTTCCTGAAACTTCAGGGACTGGGAAGGCCACAGCTGTGTCTTCTCTGAATGATCACACAGCCGAGGCATTCTAAGGAGGACATAGATCCCTTGGTGCTGCAGCTGCCACCACCATGACCTGGGAGAACATCTTCAGGCATTGGAAAGCCCAACAGGGAGGGCAGTAAACTGATAGTGAGAGCCAAGCAAAACAGTTACTTTTGCTGATCTGCCCGGATCGGGATATTAAAATACACCTTGGTCAGATTCAGAGAAGCCTAGAATTCCCCTTGGTGCATTGCTTGAATCATGGAACACAAGGATTCCATCCGGGAAAACAGGATGCACAAATGCTCGGTGACCTCCTTGAAGTCCAGAATGGCTGGAAGGAACCATCATTTGGCGTGAAAGGTATCACTGCCTTTAGGCGCAGCAACTTGTCCAAGGAGATCTGCACAGTAGCAGTTTGGATCGTAGACCCACAAGGAGAAATGACGAAGGCATCCGGAATTGGCTCTTTGCATTCCAGGACATAGCCTATCTGAATGGTGACTAGCACCCAGTGATCCTTAGCAACCCATGCCCATTCCTGAAAGAAAAGGTGAAGCCACTGGAGGAACCAAGGAATAGGCCCGAAATCCTTTACTGAACAGCCTGGGAGGGTCCTCCTCTGGAAGGGACAGGTGGCTTTGGGCCATGCACTCCATGAAAGGACTGAGAACGCACCCGAAGTCCAAAAGCAGAAGGGAAGAAATGTTTTCCAGGTCGGTAATGATGAAAGTCCTGAGGCTCCTAGGAATCCAGCGAGTGCACTCTCGGTGGATGGGCAGAGGACGATGAGAAGGAGCACCAGTCAGCTTCACAGGCCCCTTGGACCCATCTTCTGGAAGGCAGTAGATTGTATCTCATCAGATCTTAACCAGCTTCTCAAAATCAGCTCCAAACAGAAGCTTTCCCTTAAAAGCAAGTTGGGCCAACTGGGCTTTGGAAGATGTGTACGCTGCCCAGTGCTGGAGCCAAATCCAACACCATGACACTGTCATCAGGGCACCATCTGTGGCTACCAAACACACCAGGTCAGTCCAGAACAAAAGCACACACACCCGCAGATAGCAAGAGAACCAGTCTGGAGCAAGGTGTTAAAAGAAAACAATGATTTTAGTATTCACCCTAATAAATTCAAACAAGAGGACCCAACATGGCTGTGCATGCAATGTAGTTCATCTAAGAACATTATATTGGATCCTTGCCTTTCTGCACAATTTCCCAGCTCCTACCCCTGATGAAGGCATAGCCAAAACACAGCCATGTTGGGTCCTCTTGTTTGCTTTTAGTGTTCACCCTAATAGGTGGATCACACCAGCCTCCTCACAATCTTTTGAAGGTAAGAGTACTTCTAAATCCATGCTAGAGTCCAGTACCAAGACATCTAAATCCAAGTCATAGCCAAAATCTCAGACAGCTCCCAGCTGTTCCCCATCTCTAGGGGGCACCCCACGCCAGGGACGCTTAGTCATAGGAAAACATGGCTTCTTCTCTCCGCCTGCCCCGCATGAGGCTGTGCCTAGGGGCACCCAGAGGCTGCAGGGTCTAAATTTCAATGCCAGAAGGACCAGGCCTGCTGCAAAAAAGAATCCTGGGAGTAAAATCCAAGTTCAAAATTGACCCTCCAACACCAGGGGGCACAGCTACCACAGACCCCTAGAGGACAATGAGTGGCCCACAGCATGATTGCTGGATCCTCCGGCCAGCTGTATATCCTTACCCATAGCGCCATCTGTCACCTCCTGCCCTGAGGCAGGCAAGGCCGGATTAATCGTATCCTCCGGCTGAAAGAGGGGGAGCAGGCTCTCCAGGGATGACTCAGAAACTGCCATGCAAGAAGAGAAGAGTCCAGAATCCACAGATGAGGCACCTCGCTTGCCACAGGTCACACAATGTTTCCTGGAAGAAGACATACAGAGTCAAGGCAAGTATCACAACAGTGCGAACGAAGGCTGCAGTGGCCCAAAGGTGCGCTTTTTCTGCGGCAAACATTGACTGCACTTTAAATACAGCAAACATTAACTGCGCTTTTACTGCAATGCATTAGCGGTGCTAGGGTAGGAATGCATATTGGAGCTGCTTGGGCAGACCGTGCATACTGACCATGCGACTGCCAGGTGGACAAAAGAAGAATATGTAACTAATGCATGCAGAAAGTGGAGGGTGCCAACGGTCATCAGCAATCTACCCTGAACTGCATACCACACAGATGGAATCAGGAACACAGATGGAATCACTAACAAGGTCAATGACAAGGTCAAGCCTTAGTATTCACCTCCTGAGAACCCCAGGCAGAAGATCCATGCTGGGCTTAGTTCTACTCCCATGATACCATTTTACTGGCTTTTGCAGTACTGTGTTTAAGGTGGCTGGCAGGCAGATCCCTCTGAGAGCTTTCTGCAATCTTTGGGAGAGAGCAGGAGGGAACAGAAGGGGAGGAAGGGGGCATCAAAGTTGTGTGAGGCTGCTGCACTCTTCCAGATCTTTCCAAATCCTTCCAATTTGTGGCTGCTCAACAGGCTCTTATGATAAGAGCGTGGAGCTGAACCAATTTTCCCTCCTCTTATGGCTACTGAAAAGACTGCAGTCTAGTGGAGCCTCCCATGTCATGCTCAAGTGAGAGAGTCACCCCTCAAGGTGGTCGTTCACGAGCGTTTAATCAATCTTTTCCTCTCAATCTTCCGAATTTCTTCAGAGAGGAGAAAATCCATCCACCATCTGCTGGACACAAAGAAATACTGAAGGAACCTCTGGTGGCTGAAGCTGATAGAGGCATGGGAGTGATGTCATTGAAACCTGGGCTTTTCGTTGGTTCTTTGTCTCCACCATTCTGCTGGTAGAGGAACACAACCCACTTGTCTGGACTGGTCTGATATGGAATCTACATTAACAAAGCACAACATTTTCCTGTAATATTTACTCTCATCCTTGGAATTGTTGAAAAAGTATTTGAAGAAAATTAAAAAAATCGTAAGTTCCTCTCTCTTGCCATATTTGCCAACATTTCAAGCCTACTATGAATAACTGAACTATCCTTAACTACCATTCCTCCAAGGGAGTAAACAGTAAGCAAGGAACTCTCCACCTTTACCATATGAGTCTCGAGGGAAGAGCGTGGGGTTAATTCCATGCTCTCTAGTTAGCGCACACGTTAACAGTTAATGCAGTCCATTAGTATGAGCGCAAGCACACATTAATGGCTAACATAGCTTAGTAAGCATGCCCCTCAAGGTGCAGACTAAACAACCATCAAGCAAGCTAGAAAGTAAAAGAATGCCCACAATCGAAGAAAGTGGCCCTGCTGTGTAACAAAATAAATATTTGGTTTTGTTGCATTCTACTTTAACAAATTTTCTTCATAAAAACATATTTGTTGTCTTGTAGTTGTTGAACAGAGATGCGACCCATATGCCTTATTTATTTATTTAAAGGTTTATATACCATCTCTCCTGAAGACCCTTTCCTTTAACGCACTTTGACAGGGGAATAAAATATCTCCTCCTAGCCCTTGCGAAAGGTCCATTTGAAGGATTTTGAAAAATCGGCACACATCAGAAATACCAGTACAACCACAATCTGTCTTGACTAGACTGTAAGCTCTGATGAGCAAGTACCGTCTCTTACTTGTCTCTGTACAGCACTGTATATGCCTTGTAGCACTATACAAATAATCAGTAGTAGTAGCACAATCCAGCATGCTAATATTGTCCCAGTTTAGGGGATAAGATGTATCCTCATCCACAACCTGTATCTCTAGCTACATGTATGTTCAACATGCTGCAGCCAAGAAAACCAGGGTTGCAGTCTGTGCATCATTATAGTTTGGTTTTCTAGACACATAAAAGCAAACACAATGTTCTCTTGCAATAACTCTCCGATTCCAATTTCTCATATATTATGATTATACTCCCTCCTACTGGGCATTTACCTTGATCATCTCTGAACAGCTGTGCGCTATTCTGCATCAGTGCGGTTTACATTGAACAAACTGAAATTACATTGAACAGGGCATTATAACTTGGAGATAACTATTTCACAGGGAACATGGGCTATGGAGGGTTAAGTGGCTTGCCAAAGACCACAAGGAGCACCTGTGGGAATAGAAACCCCAGTCCTTCCGGCTCAAGGTTGCTGTCCTCTAGTGGGATTTGAACCCCCGACCTTCCGGCCTGAAGTACCTTGCCCCAACCACTAGGCCACTCCTGCTTTATGATTTACTGAAAAAAGTGCACATTTCTATTTCTTGTTTTATTTTTGATGCAGCCAATACACTGAAATGTATGCAAATAAATGTGTCTTCATAATGGTCAGTACATTTTACGTTAGCAGGTTTTACTGCTTACATTTTGTCTGCCCTGAATGATCTGGAGGAACACAATTGAGCCATCTGTTCTGGTTCTTGAAGTAACCCCTTCTGCCAACAAAAATGCAAGTTAAAAAGTGAATTGAGAGGGCTACCCTACCACATGTGTACTCTAGAATCAGAGCAGCAGGGTAACACGCTCCACCATTGAGAAGGACATTGGAAAAAAAACCGCTTCACAAGCCTTTCAACTTGTAGATATCAAAACATAACAGGAAAGCTGAGAATGCAATTCTAAGGCCTCCCTGCTAATCTATCTTTTGTAGAGTTCATCTTTCTGCAGTTTTTTTATTGTTGTAGTTGGCAGTTTGATAGTATGTGATGAGATCACATGGCCTTTTTTCCTCTGTAGCTCAATGAATAGAAGAGAGGGGATTAAGACCACTCACAGAGTAGGAGAACTGATGTAGCAACTCCAGATCTACAGGAGAACTATACTAGAATGTCTGAAGGAATAGTTCCCCAAAATTATTCTGCACTGGTTCAGCCAATTTCCTCTAGACTATAATATTTTGGGTATTACTACCATTAAAGAACAGGATTGTTCATGAAGTGGATGGATCTACCACTCTTTGGGATCCAAGTTCTATCCCCTTTTATTCTATGTAACTGTTTCTCATGTGAGATTGTTAATTATTCCTAGTAAACCACCTTGACCCTAAGGTGCTATATAAAACTTGTTAAATAAATAAATAAATCTTATAAAGATACTTGTGACCTGAAATAGCCACTGTCAGATAGGATGCTGGGCTCAAAGGAGGTTTAGTCTGATATTAAATACAAGGACCTAAAATATGCCCTGCGAATTTAAGAAATTAGAAAACAGTCTAGGAGTCTGATATTGCCCAAGTAAAAATAGGAATTCTAAATGCAGAATATCTGTGAATGATAAAGGGAGGAGACCGTCATTAGGAAGGGTGTTTGTTTCCAAACAGGACAAGCTGAGAAGTGCCCTCAGGCTTTAAATAACTCATTTCTGACTTTTAACACTTTCAGTGAGTGTATTTTTAGAATATTTTAAATTGTTGCTTTGCTCAGCAAAATCCATGCCTAGCAAGATGCACCTTCAGAAAATAGGGCACTTTAAATAAACTGTCCAACCTCAAGCAGTGAAAGTACATTATAAAGAACAAAATTACTCAGCATGTAGATAGTCATGGCCTAATGGGAGACAGCCAACATGGCTTTAGACAAGGAAGATCTTGTCTTACTAATCTGTTATGTTTTTTTGAAGGTGGGAATAAACAGGTAGACAAAGGTGAGTCGGTTGATATAGTGTATTTGGACTTTCAGAAAGCCTTTGACAAGGTCCCTCATCAGAGACTTTTGGCAAAGCTAAAGAGTCATGGGATAGGAGGCAGTGTACTATTGTGGATCAGGAACTGGTTAAAAGACAGAAAGCAGAGGGTAGGGCTAAATGGCCAATTTTCCCAATGGAGAAAGGTGAATAGTGGTGTACCCCAGGGATCTGTGCTGGGTCTGCTGCTTTTTGACATATTCATAAATGACCTGGAAAAGGGAATAACGAGTGAGGTTATCAAATTTGCAGATGACACAAAACTATTTAAAGTTGTTAAAACACAAGAGGATTGTGGAAAATTGCAAGAGGATATTGATAAATTGGAAGACTGGGCATCAAAATGGCAGATGAAATTTAATGTGGACAAGTGCAAAGTTATGCACCTAGGGAAGAACAACCCAAACTATGGTTACACGATGCAAGGTTCCACATTAGGAACCACCACCCAGGAAAAAGATTTAGGCGTCATTGTGGATAACATGTTAAAACCCTCAGCCCAGTGTGCAGCGGCGGCCAAGAGAGCAAATAGAATGCTAGGTATCATAAGGAAAGGAATGGAAAACAAAACAAAAGATATTATAATGCCTCTATATCGTTCCATGGTGAGACCGCACCTTGAATACTGTGTGCAATTCTGGTTGCCGTATCGTAAAAAAGGATATAGCGTTATTAGAAAAGGTTCAGAGAAGAGCCACCAAAATGGTAAAGGAGATGGAAGGATACTCCTATGAAGAAAGGCTAAAAAGATTAGGGCTCTTTAACCTGGAAAAGAGACGGCTGAGGGGAGATATGATAGAAGTCTATAAATTAATGAACGGAGTGGAATGGGTAAACTTAGATCGATTGTTTACGTTATCAGAATATAGAAAGACTAGGGGATATGCAATGAAGCTACAGGGTAAACTATTTAAGACTAATAAAAGAAAATATTTTTTCACTTAACGTGTAATCAAACTCTGGAATTTGTTACCGGAGGATGTAGTAAAGGCTGTTGGTGTAGCTGGGTTTAAAAAAGGTTTGGACAAGTTCCTGGAGAAAAGGTCCATAAACCATTATTAAGAAGGGACCCAGGATATCAATGCTTGACCCAGTACAAGCATTGTGGAACCTGTGTCTTTTGGGGAAACTGCTAGGTACGTATGACCTAGATTGGCCACTGTTGGAAACAGGATACTGGGCTTGATGGACCTTGGTCAGACCCAGTATGGCATATCTTATGTTCTTATGTAATACCTCCAGGTCAGCGTGTAAGTAGAACATATGTTATCCCACTCTACTTACACATTCAATATAAAACATGATAATGTTCTTGATTTTTTTAAAAGATGTTTTAAAAGAAAAACAAACAATCAAGTTGATATTCAAAAGGACTTATCAAAAGGAGTGGAGGCATAGACTAATGGTTAGAGCACTGGCTTGGGAACCAAGAGACCAGGGTTTGATTCTCACTAGCACTCCTTGTGGCCTTGGGCAAGTCACTTACCCCTCCATTGCCTCAGAAAAATCCAAGTTATCAATGTCCCCGTTTAAAACCTGTTAAAAAAAATACAGTGGGCAGTGCTATATCCATGAAGCTTCAGCACCACTGTCTGAATAGTGTTTCTGAAAGTTCTTACAGACTGCTCTGGCACTATGCAGGCAGTAAATAGGACAAAGAGTAAGCAGAAGAAATCTGCACAGACATAAAGGGCCCGGATTCTGTAAGGTGAATAGCAGGGCTGTATGTTCCATTGGGACATGCAGCCCCACTATCTGTCTGACACATATTCAGCAAAGCGATCTCCCCACACACACACGGCCTCTGTGTGGGGCGATCTGGACAGGGACGGCATGGGGCATTGAGTGGGCGGAGCAAGGGCAGGCTCTGTACATCCCCAGCTGCTATCAGGACATGGGGTTCATACCGCCTCTGAGGAATGTACCAAAAGGAGGTGATAGTAGAACAATTGAGATCAATTATAAACCAATAATAAAACTAAAACATGTATATAATTGCAAACAGTAAACCAAGCCATACATTAATTTCATAGTGTCAAAGGCAAACATTTTTTCAGCAGGTTCTTAACTTCTGCTTGGACAATCCAAACTATACTCCAAGACAGATATCTTGTATAGATATAGATATAAACAAAAGTAAAAAGAAAAGCATGAATCAAAATCACTTAACTTGAACCATCTTATTTTCTTTAGCGAATATACAGGATAATGATTACTCATCATCTAAATTTATGAACTATATTGCAACCAAAAATTATCTGCCCTGCTCCTGCTGAATATAGTTTGCTGCTGTTTACTGTTACCCTTTGCTTACTTTTTTCCAGGTCCCTCTGGAGTCTGTTGTTAAAACCCTTTGTGTTCCGGAGCCCTTGCCAAACGCCCGGAAGTGACGCAACCGCGCTCTACGGTCGCAACCTTCCCAGGTACTCATCCATCTATTTAATCAAGCTGTCTGCGGCGTTTCATGCCGTGGCGGCATGCGCCCAAGGAGCAGGTCCTGCTCCTTGGCCAAGCTCCTTGGGGCGAGCGAGGGGCGCGGTCCGGGTTCCCTTTTTCTGCAGCATTACTCTGGAATATGATTTCTGAGTTTCGCCTGCCTTGGCTTCCTCATCCCTTTAGTCCTACGTCTCACTCGTGTAAGTCTTGGCTTTTTTGGATCAGCCTGTTTCTTTTCTGTGGACTTGCTCTCTGCTCAGTCTCTAGTGCTATGACAGCTATCCCAGTTCTTTGGGGACGGCGTCCTCTGACCAGGTCTATTACCCCCTCTGGTCCACTGGCACGTTGTCCATCGAATTTAATCCCATGTCGATACACCAGAACCTTGCATTGTCCTTTCCCCCCTAGGTCCTTCCCGGTTGCTTCCACTATAACGCTCAGTCTTCCACTATAACGCTCTCTTCGATCAAAATCCTTGTTGGTCCAGGATCTCATTTCCCATCATTCGCTTGACCTTTGTTTCCTTACAGAAACCTGGCTTAAAGAAGGCGACAGTCCTATTTTGTCTAGCTCTCTCCCTCCTGGTTATTCAGCGATTTCATCTCCTAGATTAGGCAGGGGTGGAGGTGGGGTGGCTCTGCTCCATCGGGCCTCTGTTGATATTGAGGAATTTTCTTCCCCTTCAGTCTCCTTCCCTGACTCCCTTTTCCTTCGCCTCCATTCTTCCCCCCCACTCTATTTCCTTCTTCTCTACCTTCCTCCTTCCCTTTCTGCTGCTCGCTGGGACGTAGCTCTTCAAACGCTCTCGGACGCCACCTTGCAGTTTCCTAATCTTATTGTTTTAGGTGATTTTAATGTGCATGTGGATCAGCCTAGCAGGCTAAAAGATCGTGCCTTCCTGAATCTGCTGACTGATCTCTCCCTCCAACAACACATTATCGGCCCTACTCATGCAGCAGGCCATACCTTGGATTTGGTTCTTTCACCCTCCACGTTATTGCCAGTGATATCTTCTCCTACTACGTTGAGCATTCCCTGGTTGGATCACCACTGCGTTTTCTTTACAGTCTCTTACACTTCTCTGGTGACTTCCCGCCCTCTAGCTTCTTCCTCTCCCCCTTCTTTTCAGCGTCGTCTTACCTCTGACACCCTTAGGGCTTTTCCCCCTGCCCCTTCGCTCTTTTCCCCGGATTTTCCTTTGTGTTCACCTGATTGTCAGGCCTCTCTCTGGAATTCCATTCTTTCCAGTGCCTTAGATGGTTTGGCACCGCTCCATCCCTCTCCTAGGCCCTGCAGTTCAGGGCATTCTCCCTGGTTTCATCCTTCCTTACGTCTTCAGCGGAGCCAGCTCCGCCAAGTGCAGCGCCAGTGGTCCTGTCACCCCTCTCCAGAATTACTTCTTTGCTTTAAGCAATTATCTCTTGCCTATCGTGCAGCCGTTCAGGCTGCCAAACGTTCCTTTTACACCGCTGAGATTTCTGAGGCCGTGCACTCTTCTAGGCAACTCTTTTCAATCCTCCGTAAACTTTCTTCTACTGGTTCAACTTGCGTTTCTGCAGCCAAAGCCCCGGATCCCCATCTCTTGGCCACTTTCTTTTCTGATAAAGTACTGAATCTGTGTTCATCCTTTTCGAACCCCTCCCCACTCCCTCCACTATCCCCTGTGTCCCCTGCCCCCCTCTGTGGGATACCAAGCCATTCCTCTGATTCTTTGCCGATTCCCCCTTCCTCTCCGCCTAATCAAGCTCTTGCCCACACCTGGTCTTCTTTCCATCCGGTTATTTCTGCTGAGGTATTGCAGGTTTTGTCCAAATCAAGAAGGACCACATGCGCATTGGATCCAATCCCGTCCCGATGGTTATCTGAGCCTCCCTTACAACTCGTGCAATTTATCACTACCATTATTAATTCTAGTCTGTCGTTTGGTCTCTTTCCATCTCTGTGGAAATCTGCAGTTGTCCGCCCCCTTTTGAAGCAATCTTCCCTTGACCCCTCTATTTTGTCGCATTGGCGCCCGGTCTCAAACCTCCCTTTCTTAGCTAAACTTCTGGAACGGTTTTTGCCTTTGAACAATTGAACTCATATGTCGAGGCCACCAATACTCTCCACCCCCGTCAAGCAGGTTTCCGGCAGGGGCATAGTACGGAAACCGTCCTGTTAGCACTCCTAAATGAACTTCATGTTGCCCATGACCGTGGTGATGTCACTCTTGTTTCCCTCGACCTTTCCGCAGCATTTGACTTAATTGATCACCGGACTCTCCTTTCCCGTCTATCTGATATAGGGCTGCGGGGCACGGTCTTACAATGGTTTCGTTCTTTTCTTACAGCTCGCTCTTTCAGTGTCCACTCTGGCGGTCAGTCCTCTCCCTCTCTTCCTCTCACCTGTGGTGTCCCTCAGGGTTCTGTCCTCTCCCCCCTGCTATTTAATATTTTCCTTGCTCCCTTGCCTCTTGATTCAGCAATATTCTGTATCCTCGTATATTTATGCGGACGATATCATCCTCCTTTGTCATGTTTCTCCGCTCACTTTGGATATTTCCCAGTTCAACCACTGCCTCTCCCATATTGCCTCTTGGCTTTCTCAGAATTTCCTTCACTTAAATCCTGCCAAGTCTTCGGCTATGTGGGTATCCTTGAGTGGTTCCTGTCCTAATGTTGCCCCCGTGATTGACTCAGTCCCTATTCCACTTGTCTCTTCTTTTCGTTATCTGGGAGTTATTCTTGATTCTTCACTTTCTTTCCATAACCATATTTCTTCCCTTACCTGTCGTTCATTTGCAGTCCTCCATCAGATTCGGGCCGTTCGTTCCCTCCTTCCTTTTGGTTCTTTGGTCAACCTTGTTCTGGCACTAGTTATCAGTAGACTTGATTATTGCAACGTTCTTTTGGCTAACCTCTCGAATTATCAACTTCAGCGCTTACAATCTATCCAAAACACTGCAGCTCGTCTTATCACTTTTGCTCATCGTTTTGATCATGTTACTCCCATTCTCCTTAATTGGCACTGGTTACCTCTCCGGTTCCGTTTTCATTATAAGTTCCTCATTCTAACACATCGCACTATTCATACTGACAATCCCCCGGTATCTCGCTGGCCTTATTTCTCTTCACACTCCCTATCATCAACTTCGGTCCCTTCATGCAAACCGTTTGTCCCTTCCCTCCACATCACAAGCCCGCCTAGAACAAACTCGACATTTGGCTTTCTTTTTCCTCGGTCCCTTCCTCTGGAATGCATTGCCTCCTTCCCTCCGGCTGGAACCCTCTTACTCCCAGTTCAAATCACTACTCAAAACTCATGTGTTCCAACAAGCTTTTGATCTCCCTCCTGGTGCTCCTCCCTGAAGTTATCTGTCGACTGTTTTGTTCAGTGTTTATCATGTACGTCTGGTCCCCCCCTTTTTTTTTTTGGTCTCTTGGTGTCCTTGGTCTAGTCCTGTGATTATGACCTTTGTGCCCTATCCTTTCTTTGCTTTCCTGTTATTTTATGGCGTTCTTTTTTTCTTTTCTATGATTTGCTGTGCTGACCTTTTTATTGTACACCGCTTTAATGCTTCGGCCAAAGCGGTCTATCAAATGTTGCAATAAAGATAAAGATAAAGATCTTTCGGAGAAAATTTGTAGATCTATACTGTTCCAACTCTGGGCACTTTGGTGCCATGCTCGGTGTAACCCCAAGCAACCTATAAACAGACTACAGTGTTCTCCCCAGGACATTTTGAATTGGTACATCACCTGGCTAATATTACTGACAGTCTGGCTAACAATCTGATGAGCTGAAATGGCAAAATAATGAGCTGGAATGGAAAAATGAATTTACGCAATTCTGTAATTAATACTTTAAAAAAACATAACAGTACATGTAAACATATGAATGAATTAAGATAAATACATTTAACACACATTCTATATGGAACTTCCTGAAAGACGACTAGTTACGTTGTCTGCTGCCAGTCGGCTTATAGTGCAGCACACCTGACTACTTCTTCATGCCACTCGGCTAGCAAAACTTTCTGGGGAGAACATGGGAGAGAGAGAAATACTGTAGTGAAACAATATCTGCACTCTGGAGTCATGAGAATAGATAGAATTTTACATACTAAATCTGCTGAGGCGCACTGCCATGTTTCGCAGCCTCCGGTGTAAATGATTGACAGGTTTTTTGTTCCTGGATGTGGATTTGTTGCTATTTGCTTTATATGTGCTCATGTGCAATGTTTTCAGATTAGTTGGTAAGAGCAGAGGATGCAGGTAGCTGGACTGAGGCATTTGTTTTTGGTAAATAAGTTTGCTAGTCTATTGGGTGCTGCTGGGTATAGGTTTAGTTTGGAGGAGATGTGCAAAGTGCTTTGGTATGATGTACCAGGCTGTTTTAGTTCTAATCAGGCCTTGTTTTTTTTCTCTTTCTGCAGACTGGCATTTTATGTACAGCTAGCTCCGAGACAATGCTTGTACACATGCCCCCACAGATGAAGCTTGTGCGAAACACCGTATAGGCGTCTACTGTGGCACTGGGGTGAAAAAGCAGATAAGTGAAGGCTGATCAATAATATATTTGGATAAGGTCTGTGTCAAATTGATATTGAAGATTTTGTGCCTTGATTTAACAATATGTGCATACTGCAGTGCTTATGGGCAAGGTCGGTTTGGTAGGAAAAACAATTCTAACAATTCTTTCTCAAAAAATGATTTAGAAAAATGTAACACACAGTGTTGAATTAAGTACGATTTGAGTAAGTCTGAAAAGCCTGATAGATGGGAGTTTCAGGATCACTGATGTTCCTGAGCCAGGTCCAAAGATAATATTGACAGACCTGGACCTTGAGGCTCGTTGGTTCTGAGATCCCTTTTCTCCCAGTTTAATTGCCACAGCACCTATTAGTGGAATGAAGTCAGGAGGACATGACTAATGGCACCCTTATAAACAATCCAAATCAGTTTGAACAGAAGAACCACATTCCCATTGCACTAAAATTAGATGCATCTGTGATCAACTGTCAGTACTCACATATCTTGAATCAACCAATGAATGATGGCTCTAATATTTAAAATGGCCACATTCACTCCCTGTTCCATTTTCACAATGATGAAGGCTAGAGAGCTTCCTGAGACCATCAGAAAAATTACCACCAAACATCAAACGGGTACAAGGCCATCTCCAAAGACCTTGGGATTCCTGTGTCTACAGTTTGCAATGTTATTAAGACGTTTTCTGCTCATGGAACAGTCAAGAACTTCCCAGGATGTGGTGGGAAGAGGGAAATTAATCCAAGTAATCTTCTAAGGTTAGTGAGAATGGTTGAAAAAAATACCACATACAACATACAAAGAGCTTAAGGCTGACCTGGTAGAAATCTGGAATGGTGGTTTCAGCCTGCACACTAAATAAAGAAGGACTTCATGGACAAAGGCCAAAGAGGACCCCACTGCTCAAAGACAGACATAAAAAGGCATGCCTGACTTTTGCCCAAAAGGCACCTTAAGAAACCACAATTCTTCTGGGGAAAATGTTCTGTGGACAGATGAAACCAAAGAGTTCTTTGGCCATGCAGACCAGTGATACATATTACAGGTGAAGAAATGAAGCTTGTAAAGAAAGAGACACCCTTCCTACAGTTAAACATGGTGCAGGTTCTATAATGTTTTGGGTCTGTTTTGCTGCCTCAGGAATTGGAGGCCTGGAATGTATTTAAGGAATCATGAAGTCAGAGGCCTATCAAGATATTCTGGAGCGAAATGTACTGCCTTAACCCTAAATTGCCTCAGCAAAATCCAAGTTATCAATGACCCTGTTTAATGTACATTACCAAGTTCAAATTACAATATAAACCACTTTGACTGAAATGATAAAGCGGTATAAAAAAAACTTGTTAAATAAAAAAAAAAAAATAAAAACAATGCCTAGTGTCAGAAAGCTGGATCTGGGTTGAAGGTCATGGGTCCTCTAGCAGGACAATGACTCAAAACATACAATCAAAAATACAAAAGAATGGTTAAAAGGAACAAATGGACTGTTTTAAATTGACCAGCAATGAGTCCTGATCTTAATCCAATCGAGAACCTTTGGAAAGAGCTGAAATCTGCCATTGGTAAAAGGAATCTTGGAAACATTCATGAGCTGGAACAAATCACAGTTGAATAGGAGAAACTACCAGCAGACAGATGTACGAAGCCTATAGCAAGAAACGTTTAGAGGTTGTCATCACTGCCAAGGGATGTGCAACCAAATATTAGTGAAGGGTGCCATTAATCCTGTTGGTCATATTTAGTTTTTTTTTCTCAGAAATTATTACATCTAAGTTGCATAGACATCTTTCTTTTTATTGTATACCTTTAAACATACTATTAAAATATTATGATGACATACAGTTGGAATATTTCCAATTATTTCTCAAGATATTGCGCACAACATACCTAAAATGCAAGGGTGCTGATAATGCTGACCATACCTGTAGACATTGAAATAATAATAAAAGGTGCAAAGATCAACTGTTCAAAGGGCATGGAAACATAATCATAAAATACTTGAAAAAGCAAACTTACGTCAGATAGATAGGATCTCACCTAGATACCAATGTGGAGGCTAAAAACAAGGAGGCGATCAGGGCACCCTAGAATGTAAAAGTGAAGGTAAATGAAACAGTTCACATGAATCAATAAGAAATTAAAATATTATATGAATGTAATAAAAGGGAATAAATGTTAAATGAGATTATAATAAGTTTAAATCACAACTTAAATCACCTTTTCCAGAAAGCTTTTGATTTACCAGTTACTTGACTCCCCTAACCTCTCACGCCCCTGACCTTAGTTCCCTCCTCAGTATGACTGCTCCTATCTTTCCTATCATACATGGCATTCTTTTCCTTCTCTCTTTTGTTACTTGTTTTTATTGTACACTGACCTGCTGCAAATGTGAAGGGCAGTATATCAAGCTCAATAAACATAAACATAAGCATAACAGAAAGCATGAACGGCAGCCAAGGAGCAAAGAACGTTTACATTCCCCAATGAAAAGAAAACCTGAGGGTATAAAAGAAAGTCATACAAAAATGCAGTATTCAACAAGTACTATCCAAAGGAAACCCCTTAATAAATAAAGCCAGACATATTTAATTATGTTTGTATTATAGAGATAAATTTGATTCAATCAATCATGTAACCAGCATAAATGTCATAATGAGGACTGATAAAATATCTTTTGGGTCCAACAGAATGCTGACATGCCAGTAGTGTGTATATGAAAGCTTGTCTCAAGCAGGCGGCCATATTTAAATATGCTTTGGCACCAAAAGGGAGTGTACAGTTGTCATAGCAACTGACAAGGATGCCATGTCAAAACCTAATAGCAGTCATGTAAGAGGAAATAGTGCATTTATGCACTACCTGAAACTACAAATATTATCAAAAGGGGGGGGAGGATAGGATATATATATATATAAGAGAACAGGAGAATATGCATTGTGACCAAAACAGAAAACACGAGCCGTGGGTATGAAAAATTATTGGGCAATTAAAGACACCCCAATTGTTATAGATAGAAACATAGAAACATGACGACAGAAAGACCACAAGGCCTATCTAGTCTGTCTTTCCATATCAACCACTACAACAGTCCCATAGAAACAAGATAAAGGGGGAACTACTTAAATCAAAGAATAGTATGGAACCATCCAACACAAATAGGGTTGCCAACCGGCCGGTTTTCAGCCGGCCTGGCCGGTTTTTCCATGGCCAGGCCGGCTGCCGGCACAGATGTAAAACCGGCTGTTGAAAAGCCGGTTTTTTGCTCTGGCCGCAAGATCGGGAGCGGCCAGAGCAAAAAACCGGCTTTTGTCCCGAAGTCCGCGGCGCGAACGCGATTCCCCATAGCAGTGCAGCCGCTGCTTCTGCTTTGTACAGAGCAGCGGCTGCAATACACTTACATTGAAAACTAAAGATAAACTGTGTGAGGAGCCCTCCGGTCATTGCAGAGCCCGAGGAAGTGATGTCATGGGGGCGGGCTCCTCATAGGTTGTCTTTCCTTTTCAAATTAACTTTAGCTGCAATAAAGTTAATTTGAAAAGGAAAGACAACCTGTGAAGAGCCCGCCCCCATGACATCACTTCCTCGGGTGCTGCGATGACCAGAGGGCTCCTCACACAGTTTGTCTTTACTTTTCAAAGTAAGTGTATTGCAGCCGCTGCTCTGTACAAAGCAGAAGCAGCGGCTTGGGCAGGGGGGGGAGGGGGTGGTGTGAGTGAACCAGCAAGGGGGGGGGGTGGTGTGAGTGAACCAGCAGTGGAGGGGGTGGTGGTGTGAGTGAACCAGCAGTGGAGGGGGGGGTGGTGTGAGTGAACCAGCAGGAGGGGGGGTTGGTGTGAGTGAACCAGCAGGGGAGGGGGGTGAGTGAGTGACCCAGCCGGCGGGGTGAGTAAGTGACAGGGGGTGGGTGAGTGAACCAGCAGTGGAGGGGGGGTGGTGTGAGTAAACCAGCAGTGGAGGGGGGGGGGTGATGTGAGTGAACCAGCAGGGGAGGGGGGTTGGTGTGAACCAGCAGGGGAGGGGGTGAGTGAGTGACAGGGGGGTGGGTGAGTGAATCAGCAGGGAGGGGAGGGGAGGGGTGGTGTGAGTGAACCAGCAGGGGAGGGGGGGTGAGTGAGTGAACCAGCAGGGGAGGGGGGTTAGTGAGTCAGCAGGGGGGGGTGAGTGAGTGAACCAGCACTGAGGGGAGGGGGGTGAGTGAACCTGCACTGAGGGGGGTGTGAGTGAATCCTCGGTAATTTTTGTGGGTGGGGCTGGGGGCGGGGCAGGGGTGGGACTGGGGGCGGAGAATGGGTGGAGCATGGCGAGCCACAGGTGTCAGGTTTTTCTCGGTGAAAAAGTTGGCAACCCTAAACACAAAGCAGCCCACAGCAGGGGGTATCATTAGCAAGGAAACTCAGGATGACACGACCAAATAAGCTCATGGAGCTAGGGACCCTATATATGACATTGAAGAGAGATGGTCATGTAAGTAAATGCTGTGACAATGTGAGCTGTAGTGAGCAAATGGAAATAGAGGAAAATAGGGACTACACCTTTAAGACAGAAGAAAGGCAAGGTTCCCAGAGAGCTCAAACTACAAACAAACTAGAGAAGCATGTTTTGGCTGAGGCAGAGCCCCGCCCAAGCCCTAACGTAGGGTCAGGTTTGAGCTCTGATAACAAACACGTGTGCAGAGAGCAGGGCGTGGTGGCTGAAAAGCACCTTTTTAAACCTGCGTCACTGAGGTCAGAGAGATCTGGAAGGGCAGAGGAAGCTGGAAGAGCTGGAGGATCTGGAGAATCTGGAGGAGCAAAGGAAGCAGAAGGTTCAGAGAGAGCTGAGAGGTCAGAGTGGACAGAAGGCTCAGGGAGAGCAGGAAGCTCGTGGCCAGGATCCTGTTCAGAGGGAGTATTGAAGCCAGAGGGTTCAAAGGAGAAACCTGGTTTAAGGAAGCCCAGAGAAGGGAGACGTGGAAGGTTTTATTCCACGGGGAAATTTGGCTCCAGCAACAAAGGAAGCAATCCTTTTGAAAAAGGTGTGTCTGCTTCAGAGTCCAGCAGAAGTTTTGCTGAGGACGTTGCTAATGAACTGAGAAAGAGTGCAGAGCAGAGTGCTCCAGGAACCCGAGCTGCCAGAAGGTGGGTGAAAGCTATTACAAATGCTGATAACCTGAACCTAATTGAGAAGTTAAGGCAACCGTTGCAGGATAGAGGAGCTTATTCCCAAAGCACAGCTAACCTTTCTCCAGGAGAGCAGTTTGTAAGGGAATTCCAGAAGCTTCTTCCAAACAGTAAGCTTGAATCTGCTAGTGAAAGTCCAGAGAGGGACAGACAACTTGCAATACAGGAAGATATGCAAGTAGATTTGTGTATGCCTGAAACTGAGTGCGATGTAATACCAATGGATTGTTCTTATTGTAAGAAGGGAAGCTTTCACGTGTGCTAGAAGAAAGACTATGAAGGGAAGTCTTTGCACAGCCTGTGTCTCTTAGCTAGAAGAGAAACAGAAGCTTCCAGTGGAAGTAAAGAACATTCCTGGAATCCTGAGTGTTAACTGAACAGTTTGTGATAAAGAGAAAAGAACTGTACCTGATTTAAAATTGAGGAAAGTAGCTGTGATTTTCTTACTGCTGAAGAATAGCTGTGAACAGCTACTGTGTGTGAAAAGGGTTTTACCAAGTTCTGATATTCCAGACGCTTTATGTTCCTGTTGACTTTTCTTTTGGAGAATAATCCTTTACTGCCTTGTGTTTTGAATTTTGATGCGAAAGGGGAACCCAGATCAAAAATAAATTTTCTGTTTTGCCTTCAACAAACCGTGTAGTTGCAACTACTTTGTCTACAAGTAACTGTGAGAAACTACAACTCCCAGAATTCCCTGGTGAGAGAAAAATCTAGTGACTCTTTACTTAAAGGCAAATGAGGCCACCCTTCTGCCTATTGGCCTGGCCAGCAAGGGGAGGGTGACAATGCTCACCAGGTAAATGATAATTACACTTACCTGGTAATTGTAGTTCCTTGAGTGACGACAGTTCAGTCCTCTACTCCTGGGTTGTCAACCTCCTCCTGCAGCTGGAGACTGGTATGTCAGAATGATGACATCACTGGATATAGCCTGCTGATCTCCACCTCTCCTTCCAGTGTAAACTATTAACAAAGCAGACTCAAAGGAGCAACAAATAAGTAGTTTAAACACATGTAATTAAGGAACCCAAAACAACTATGGTATGAGAACTGCCTACAAACCGAGCTTGCGTACATCGTGCCCTGTCACCAAGCCCACCAGGCAAAGGCATACGGGCAACGCAAACAAGGAAACCGACTCACCTGTATCAATGGCGTCTGTGTCAGCTGGCTGCCTCTTCACTGAAATGAAAGTATCTGAGCGGGATGGAGGACTGAACGGTCGTCACTCAAGGAACTACAATTACCAGGTAAGTGTAATTATCATTTCCTTATCGTTCCTCCCGTTCAGACCTGAGATCGCCGCGGACCTGTCCAGAGCAGGATCATGAGGGCAGTTGAAGTCACCAGCAAGAAATACAGGGACCGGGGGGGCGGCCAGCACTTTGTCCAGAATGCTGCGAAAAAACAGATGATCATACGTGTTAGGAGCATAAAGGTTACCTATAAAACATTCTTCCCCCTGGAGTTTAACATGCACAAAAAGAAATCTACCCAGAGGGTCCCCCACCTGTGCAAGCACCTCACAAGGCACACTCTTATGTATTAAGATCGCTACCCCTTCCTTCTACCCCCGGAGGACGCTGAGAGAACCTGGCCCACCCAATCCCTCCGTAATTTATCATGTTCCTTCTTGCTCAAATGCGTCTCCTGTAATAGAGCTACCTGCGCCCTCCCCCTCCTAAGAGCCTGCAAAATTTTTGTATGCTTCACCGGGGTACCTATCCCTCCCACGTTCCAGGTTACAAACCGTAAGTCAGAGGGCGTAGCGTACACCCGGGAGAATACCAAAACAGACAAACAGATAGGAGAGCGCAGGGCAGCCCAGCCTCCACCCTACGCTATAGAGCACTATACAGAGGCCACACAGAACGACTCCCTTGAGTCTTCCATAGTCCTTCCCAAGTGCTAAGATCCCTGCTAGCATGCCAGAAACTCTACCCTGAAGAGTACCTACCCTCCCCCCTCCCCCCAACCCCCCCACCACACCGCTGGCCAACCCCCCTCACCTCCCCCCTCCCCCTCCTACCCTTCCCCCGCCCCTACCCATAAAAACAAACCAGAGAAAATCCTCAGTTAGTTACACTGAGGCCTAGACCCAAGTGACGCTGCAGGGCTGCCGCAGCCTTCCGCCCTCCCCCGGTTCCCCAAGCACCCGAGTCAAACCCAAACACACATTACAACAACATCTGAACCGCCCACTCTAGGATTAACAATGTTCAACAGAGCAGAAACAAAAAAGGAACCCCCCCGGGGAATCAGCGCTCCATCCCCCGATATCCAGCGCGTCCCCCTAGGGCAAGACAAAGTAGTGTGGCACACTCAAAACCAGGGCCGTAGCCCGCAACTTCTGCTCAGGCTGTCCACTTGTGCAGGCTACACAAAGCACTTCCACGTGCACAAAGTATGTCATGGCCCCCAGTGGAAACAGTCAACCCTCGGCTCCTGTGTTCCCTATGCGCTGCAAAAAGGTCTGCGCCACCGCCGCCTGGTCAAAAACATGAGTTTGTCCCTGCGCAGTAACCCGCAGGATCGCTGGAAACGCCAGGGTGAAGCGGATATTACGTTTAAATAACTCCGCAAAAATCGGGGAAAACACTCTGCGCTGGGCAGCCACCACCGCTGAATAATCCTGAAAGAGCAGAATCTTGCGGTTGTCCAGTTGCAGCTCCGACTTCTTATGGTATGCCTGGAGGATTTGCGCTTTATGCTGGAAGTTCAAAACTCGGAAAATCACCACCCGGGGCCGGCCACCAGTCTATACGCTTGCTCAATCTTAAAGCGCCCGCGCAGCTCCTCCAATCCCAACGCCTCTGGCAGCCAGCTTTCCAAAAACTGCAGCAGCTCCCTCTCAGACTTCTCCTCGCCGAACCCCACCAACCTCAAGTTATTTTGGCGTGATCTGTTTTCCAGATCGTCGACTTTCTGCTGGAGCTCCACCAATTGCCGCTTCAACTCTGTATCCTCTTTCTCGTGCTTCCCCTCGCCTTCCTCAACCAATGCCACGCACTGCTCCAATTCCTCCATTGCGGTGTCCAAAGTCTGTGAGCACCTCTTCCATGCCGTCCAGCTTTTCAAAAGTAGGTCGAATTTCGGGTCTAATAACTTAACGACCTCTTTTGCCAGTTCTACAGAGGCCAAGTCTGTGCTCTCCGCGCCCGGCGACGCTGGCTGCGGCGTGGCTGAGGTCGAAGGCCCCGACTTGGTCGCCTTCTCCCGGTCTTTCCTCGCGGGTAGCGGCATCAGCGATTTGTGTGAGCGCTGTTCCCAGGAGCACTCAAGGTGGGGAAGTCCCGGATAGGTAGAGAGGAAGATTCGCTGGATTTATTATAGAGAAAATGCAGAATAATTGCTGGGGCAGCCCCGGAGCGAGCAGGACACGTCCAACCTCACTCACGCATCACGTGGTCTCTCATATGTCCCTTTTTATAGCGCCACCCCCCACAGTGTCACATGTTGGAAATTGTTTTATTTTTTTATTTTTTTATTTGTTGTTCAAAAGTATTGTTGAATCTAACATGTCACTTTCATACATTTCATCAATCTAGAAACCTTGCTGTCTTCAAAGGGTTAAACCATTCTGTTTCTCCTAGTTCCGTTCAAACTGTTGCTTCTTGATCAACAAAGTTTGTGCAAGAGAACTATTAGGTGTTCTGGTATATCCATGCTTCTTAATGTGGCCCAAAGTTTCTCATGATTTACACAGTCAAAAGTCTTGCTGTAGTCAAAGCATATAGATATCAGTTTGGTATTCTTTTGTCTTTTCAAGGATCCATTTCACATCTGCGATGCCTCTCATTCCTCACCCTTTCCTGAACCCTTCTTGTACTTCAGGCAGGTCTCGTTCCAGGTATAGTTGTAAGCTCTGCTGAATGATCTTGAGTAGAACCTTGCTAGCATGTGGAATAATAATTTCCAGAGTCAGAATCACCTTTCTTCAGTATCAGTTTAAAAACAGACCTTTTCCAGTCAGTTGGCCATAATGTTGTCTTCCAAATTTCCTGGCATAGCCTTGTAAGTATGGTAACAGCTGCATCCGATTATTGTAATACTTCAATAGGAATGGCATCAATGCCAGGTGCTGTGTTCTTTGATAAGACTTTCAATGCTGCTTTGACGACTTGTTTCATCACCAATGGTTCCTGATCATAAGGTGCAGGTTGAAACGGCTGTTGGTCCACTTGATCTTTATGGTATAATGGCTCTGTATATTCTATCCACCTTTTCTTGATCTTCTCAGCATCATTCAACGTGGATCCTTGAACACCTTGTAGCATTCCAATTCGAGGATGGAATTTTTTCTTTAACACTGGTAGCTTTGGGAAAGCCGATATTGTTTTTCCTCTAATACTTTCTGATTCTATTTCCTTGCATGCACCATTGTAGTACTTCTCCTTGTCTTTTCTTGCTGCACGTTGGAAATCTGAGTTCTGTGATTGCCTCTTTCTCCTTTGGCTTTAGCTTCCCTGCGTTTCTGGGCAATTTTCAGAGTTTCTTCAGTGATCCATTCTGGCTCTATTTGCTTTTTCACCATTTGTAGAGACTTCTCACTTTCTTCCAACACAACCCTCTTGATGTCATCCCAAAACTCTTCTGGAGCTTTGTCATTTGTATCTAATGCAGTAAATCGATTTTGCAGGCAGTCTTTAAATACCAGTGGTATATCCTCAAGATCATATTTTGCTACATTCGTGAGTGGCTTGCTTTTTTTCAATGTTAGCTTGAGTTTGCATACTAGTAGTTGGTGATCTGTACCACGGTCAGCTCCAGGTTCAAATTTGTTGACGTAATAGAGCTTTTCCATTGTTGACTTCCACATATGTAGTCAATTTGATTTTTATACAATCCATTGGGTGAAGTCCATGTGTACAGTAGCCGCTTGTGTTACTGGAAGAAGATATTCGAGACAAATAGATTGTTGGTCTTGAAGTTGGAGAAAGATTGATAGAATTCTGCAGTTCTGTTGCCAAGTCCATATTGTCCAACCACTTTGCCTTCTTCTTTGTTGCCAACTTTTGCATTCCAGTCACTCATGAATATCAGGATATCCTGTTTGCATGTTCTGTCAATTTCAGCTTGTGCTTGTTCATAGAAGTCATCAACTTCTTCCTCTTCTGCAGCTGTTTGTGGGGCATATACCTGAATTATAGTTGTGTTGATGGGCATTCCTCATTTGACAAATAGAAATTAAGCGTTCGCTGATTGCATTGTATTTCATTACAGTTCTTGCATGTTTCTTCTTTATTATAAATGCAACACCATTTCTTCTTTGTCTCATTTCCAGCATAGTAGACCATGTGATCATCAGATGAAAAGTGCCTGATGCCAGTCCATTTCAGTTCACTGACACCCAACAAATTGAGTTGTACACATTCCATTTCATTCTTGACCACCTCCAACTTCTCTTGGTTCATGCTTTGTACATTCCATGTCCCAATATGTAAGACATCTTTGCAGCTTTTGACTCTCATTTCATGCGCAACTACATCTGCCATCCCGAGGGCTTTGATCCAACTACATCATTAATGCTGGCTTTACTCTGAAAAGTCTTCAGTTCCTCCCCAGTAGCCAGTTGATGCCTTCTGATCTGGAGGTCTCATCTTCGAGCAGTATACTGCAATTTGTTTTGTTGTGAACATCCATTGAGTTTTCATGGCAAGATACAGAAGGCCTTTCTTCTGCACAGTGTCATTGCTATTGTCACAGAAATGTGATCCTCCATCGCCAACACCATCCCATTCTGCTGCTGCTCAGATGGGTGGTTTGTCATAATACAAACATAAAAACATGATGTCAGAAAAAGACCACATGGCCTATCTAGTCTGCCCTTCCCAATCAAGCATTACAATAGTCCCCTTTTTTTTCCTTTACAGATCCTTTGTCTTTTTTTTTTAAATTCAGATACTGTCCTCATCTCTACCACCTCCACTGGGAGACTATTCCATGCATCTACAACTCTTTCCATAAAGAAATTTCCATATACTACTTCTCAGTCTATCTTCTTTCAGTCTCATCCTATGTCCCTTGTAGCAGAGCTTGCTTTCCATCAAAAGAGACTCTCCTCCTGTGCATTTATACCACGGAGGTATTTAAACGTCTCAATCATATTATCTCTATCCTGTCTTTCCTCTAAAGTATACATATTAAGATCCTTATGTCTGTCCTCATATACTTTATAACTATTTTAGTAGCCACCCTCTGTACTGACTCCAACCTGTTTATATCCCTTTGAAGGTGCGGTCTTCAGAATTGCATGCAATACTCCAAATGAGGTCGCACCAAAGACTTCTACAGAGGCACTATCACTTCCTTTCTTCTGCTGGCCATTCCTCTCCCTATTCACCCAAGCATCCTTCTAGCTGTCGCTGTTGCCTTTTAAAGAACATAAGAAAATAAGATATGCCATACTGGGTCAGACCATCAAGCCCAGTATCCTGTTTCCAACAGTGGCCAATATAGGTCATAAGTACCTAGCAGATTCCCCAAAAGACACAGATTCCACAATGCTTGTATTGGGTCAAGCAGTGTTATCCTGGGTCCCTTTTAATAATGGTTTATGGACCTTTCCTCCAGGAACTTGTCCAAACCTTTTTTAAAGTCAGCTACACTAACAGCTTTTACTACATCCTCTGGTAACAAATTCCAGAGTTTGATTACACGTTCAATGAACAAATATTGTCTCTTATTAGTTTTAAATAGTTTACCCTGTAGCTTCATTGCATGTCCCCTAGTCTTTCTATATTCTGATGATGTAAAACAGTCAATCTACGTTTACCTGTTCCACTCCATTCATTAATTTATAGACCTCTATCATATCTCCCCTTAACTATCTCAATTCCAGGTTGAAGAGCCCTAACCTTTTTAGCCTCTCTTTATAGGGGTATCCTTCCATCCCCTTTACCATTTTGGTGGCTCTTTTCTGTACCTTTTCTAATAACGCTATATCCTTTTTAAGATACAGCAACCAGAATTGCACATAATATTCAAGATGCGGTCGCAGCATGGAACGATACAGAGACATTATAATATCCTTTGTTTTATCTTCCATTCCTTTCCTTATGATACCTAGCATTCTATTTGCTCTCTTGGCCGCCGCTGCACACTGGGCAGAGGGTTTTAACATGTTATCCAGAATGACGCCTAAAACGTTTTCCTGGGTGGTGGTTACTAATGTGGAACCTTGCATCGTCTAACCATAGTTTGGGTTGTTCTTTCCTAGGTGTATAACTTTGCACTTGTCCACGTTAAATTTCATCTGCCTTTTCTACTTGTTGAGTTACTTTAAGATGAACAGACACAATCATGCCTAGATCCCGCTCTTCTTCTGTGGACAGACTTACTTCACCCTCTGTACTATATCGTTCCCTTGGATTGCTGCAGCACAAATGCATGACCTTGCATTTTTTAACATTAAATGTCAGCTGCCAAATTCTAGACCATTCTTCAAGCTTAGCGAGATCCCTCCTCATGTTATCTACACCATACTGGGTGTCTACTCTATTGCAGATTTTGGTATCATCCGCAAAGAGGCAAACCTTACCCAACAGCCCTTCCACAATATCACTAACAGAGACGTTAAAAAGAATTGGACCAAGGACAGATCCCTTCTCCTCAGAGCGAGCTCCTTTGTCGCTTCCCACTCAACCAATTTCTAACCCAGGCAGTAACATTAGGGTCCATCCCTAGGGTGCTCGGTTTCTTTATAAGTCGCCTGTGTGGAATGGTGTCAAAGGCTGTACTGAAATCTAAATACACCACATCTAGGGCTCTCCCTCGGTCCAACTCCCTGGTCACCCAGTCAAAGAATCAAAATTTGTCTGAAAAGACCTGCCTCTGGTGAATCCATGCTGCCTTGGATCTAGTAATCCGTTGGTCTCTAGAAACCTCACTATTTTCTCTTTCAACAGCGCTTTCAATAATTTACTCATGATCAAGGTTAAAACTAACTGGCCTGTAGTTTTCAACCACATCCTTACTTCCGCTTTTATGTAAAAGGACCACATGTGCCTCTCTCCAGTCCTCTGGCACCACTCCTGACTCAGAGGCATTGAAAAGGTCAGTGGAGCTGCTAGAACATCCCCATGTTCCCTCAGTATTCTCGGGTGTATCCCATCTGGTGCCATTGCTTTGTCTATTTTAAGTTTAGCTAGTTTCTCACGAACACAGTCCTCTGAATACTGTTCAAGATGCCTTTGCTTCTGTCCCTGTATGTGGGTATTTTCTGGAGGTCCTGCTCCTGGTTCTTCATCTGTGAACACAGAACAGAAATATGTGTTAAGCAATTCTGCTTTATCCTCATCAGCTTTTACATATTGCTCCCCTTCACCCTTGAGTCTGACAATACCACTTTTGCCCTTCCTCTTCTCACTAAGATATCTGAAAAATGTCTTATCCCTCCATTTTATTACACTGGGTATTTCCTCTTCTTTTTGAATCTTTGCTTTCCTGACTACTTTGCCAGCTCTCTAAGTTTTTCCAAATATAGGTGCCTGTCTTCCTCTCTCTGTGATCTCTTGTATTTCATGAAGGCTTCCCTCTCTCTCTTCACCTTTACAGCTACTTCTTTCAAAAACCATAGCAGTCTCCTTTACCTTTATTTACCATTTTAACAAAAAGGTTGATTGCACTTAAAATATCCCTTTTCAGTTTTGCCCACTGTTTTTCTACATCTCCCAGCTGTTGCCATCCCGTTAACGACTCTCTAAGGCAGTGGTTCTCAACCTTTTTTGTACCGTGACCCCTTTTACCGTTGGTCAACTTGTGGTGACCCCCAATGATAAAATCAAATGCGTCTCTCTTCCTTTACCGTTAACGCATTGTCGCTGTAATCATTTGTTGACGTAATATATTATAGGCCTTTGCAATATGTTTTTATTTATAAAATACTTATTTAAATAATCAAAACAACAAGTAACAATATTTGATTTCAAAATTATGATGATTTTGTAGTCAAATCACTAATATGAAATAAAATTATTTTTTCTACCTTTGTTGTCTGACCAATTTATTCTCTGATCATGCTGGTCCCGATCTGAGGCTTCTGCTTTCCTGTCTTCTCTTAGCTCTCTTTCTGTGGTCTATGGTCCATCTGCCAGTTCTTATCTCTTGTTTTCTTCACTTCTTTCCATCAGCCTATTTCCAGTCCCAGTAACCCTCCCCAGTATCAGCCCCTTTCCAGTCCTCACTCCCAGTATCTCCAATGTCAACTTGCATTCCCATGACTGCCACTGGTGTCCATTCCCTTCCAGTCCCCCCTCCTTCCCCACTGATCAGTCCCTTCTAGTACAAATACCATGGCAGCCCCTCTCAGATCCACTCCCTTTCAGTTCCATGCTCCCATCCCCTTGTATCAGCCCACTTGTAGCCTTAGCCCCCAGTTTTTCTTCCAGGGTCAGCAGCTCTATCCTCCCCTCCCCACAATCAGCCCATTCCCAGTCAAAGCCCTAATCAGCTCACTTCTAGTGCTAATCCCCTCAACCCCATTACCAGTCCCTACCCCCCCCCCTAATCCCCCAATACCAGTCCCCCCCCATCAGCTCATATCCAGTGCTAGTCCCCCCCTCAACCCCATTACCAGTGCTAGGCTCCCCTAATCAGCCCATTTCCAGTCCTAACCTCACTGATCAGCTCATTTCCAATGCTAGAGACCCCCATCAGTCCATTACCAGTCCTACCCCCCCTTGATAAGTCCATTCCCAGTCCTAGCCTTCCCTAATCAACCCATTACCATTCGTAGCCCCCCCATCTGCCCATTACCAGTGCTAGCACCCCCATCACCCATTATAATCCTAACCCGCACTGTCTCTCGCTCTCGCCTCTGTCCACATTTATCCCGTCTGTCCAGTATGTCCCCATGTCTCTCCCCTTTGGTCCATGCCAGCCTACTCCCTCCATGTCAGCCCCCCTCCCTCCATCCATCCATATCAGCCCCCAATCCCTCCCTCCCTCCCTGTCAGCCCCCATCCTTCCATCCGTCCATGTCAGCCCCCCTCCCTCCCATCCATCCCTCCATTTCAGCCCCCATCCTTCCATCCGTCCATTTCAGCCCCCATCCCTCCCTCCCTCCCTCAGCCCCCTCCCTCCCTCCCTCCCTCCATCCATCCATATCAGCCCCCATCCTCCCTCCCTCCCTGTCAGCTCCCTCCCTCCCTGTCAGCCCATCCTTCCATCTGTCCATGTCATCCCCCTCCATCCATCCATCCATCCATATCAGCCCCCTCCCTCCCTCCCTCCCTCCCTCCCTGTCAGCCCCATCCTTTCCATCTGTCCATGTCAGCCCCCCTCCCTCCCTCCCTCCATGTCAGCCCCATCCTTCCATCTGTCCATGTCAGCCCCCTCCATCCATCCATCCATATCAGCCCCCTCCCTCCATGTCAGCCCCCACCATCCATCTGTCCATGTCAGCCCCCCTCCCTCCCTCCATGTCAGCCCCATCCTTCCATCTGTCCATGTCAGCCCCCTCCATCCATCCATCCATATCAGCCCCTCCCTCCATGTCAGCCCCCATCCTTCCATCTGTCCATGTCAGCCCCTCCCTCCATCCCTCCCTCCACGTCAGCCCATCCTTCCATCTGTCCATGTCAGCCCCCCTCCCTCCATGTCAGCCCCCCTCTGTCGATGTCAGCCATGTTGCAGGTTGTCTGCCTCCCTTCTAATGCAGCCGCGGCTCTCTGCCTCTTAGGGAACCGCGGCTGTACCTGTAAAATCATTGCGGAGCCCTTCCTGTCTCGATGGGCTCCATGCAGCATTGTCCCGCCTCCAAAGGAAGTTGTTTACCACTTCCTTTGGAGGCGGGACAATGCTGCACGGAGCCCGTCGAGACAGGAAGGGCTCCGCAACGATTTTACAGTACAGCCGCGGTTCCCTAAAAGGCAGGGAGCCGCGGCTGCAGAAGAAGGCGGTGAGTTTGCCGGAGTTTGCTGCTGCCGAGAAGCGGACTCGGCAGCAACTTGTGCACATCTTAATTTTTTTTTTAAACTTGGTGGAGGCTAAGCGACCCCCGCTAAATCCTGTGGCGACCCCCGTTGGGGTCGCGACCCACAGGTTGAGAACCGCTGCTCTAAGGTATTATCCCATCTTTGCAAAGTTTGTTTTCCTAAAGTCTAAGACCCTTGCTTTTGAATGGATTTTAGCAGCCCTAATCCTAATACTGAACCACACCATCTGGTGATCACTGGATGTGAAATGATCTCCCACTATAACATCAGAAACACTTTCCCCATTGGTAAGCACGAAGTCCAGTATGGCCCTTTCACGTTTGGGTTCTGTTACCAGTTGCCTGAATAGTTCTTCCTGTAGAGAATCCAGGATCTTCTTACTTCTAGATGAAACTTCAGCAGGGATGTGCCAGTCAACATATGGCATATTGAAATCCCCTATCAGTAGCACTTTTCCTTTCCTGGCAATGCTGCATATGTCTTCAATTAACTCTCCGTCCACTTCTTCTCCCTGTTAGGGAGGGGGGGGGGGTCTGTATATCACGCCAATACAAATAGATTTCTTTTTTCTTCTTTCTAGTTTAACCCACAGTGCCTCCTTTCTCCCTTTTAAGCCCTGTATTTCCATAGCTTCAATATTATTTTTTACATATAGTGCCACTCTTCCTCCCCTTCTTCCTACCCTGTCCTTTCTGAATAAAGTATAGCCTGGTATAGTTAATCCCAGTCATGGTTGTCGATGAACCATGTCTGTTACTGCCGCTAAATCCAAGTCAGCCTCTCCCATTAAAGCCTCAACATCTGGGATCTTATTTCCCAGGCTTTCCATATGTTGTCCCTTTTACCCATTTCCATAAAGGTTAATGTTTCACTTGCCTGGGAGCTTTTTTCATCCATCCCCAATGAATCTAGTTTAAAAGCCTTCTTCAGTAGGTTAGCCAGTCTGCTACTGAAGACATGTTGACCTTTCTTGGACAGATGGACGCCATCTCTGCTCTGCAACTCTTGGAACAGCTTCCCATGGTCCAGGAAACCAAAATGCTCTCGATGGCACCATCCATGCAGTCATGCATTTACAGAATAAGGCAGTATAAAAAACAGCTTAAATAAATCAATCTCCAGGATGCGAACTTCTCTGTCTTGGCCTTTGCCCTCAACAGGGAGGATAGAAGAGACCACCACCTGCACTCCTATCTGCTTTACCCTCTGTCCCAGAGCCATGAAGTCACTTTTGATATGCTCAGAGGAATACCTGGCAGTATCATTTGTGCCTGACATGGATGAGCAACATTGGGTAATAGTCAGCGGGCTTGATGAGTCTCGGCAAACTCTCCATAACATCTTGGATTTTGGCACCTGGCAGACAGCATACCTTTCTGGACTTCAAGTCTGGTCGGCAGATGGACGCCTCAGTACCCTTCAGAAGAGAGTCACCAACCAACACTACCCTTCGCTTCCTTGTGGTCACTGATTCTGCAACTTTGGGGTGCTCAAGCTCCAGTTCGTCCCTTTCCAGGGATGCTTTCACCTCCTCCACTTCCAGGGCTGCATAATGGTTCTTCAATTCAAGGGCTGGAGGAGTTGGACTGGCGATTCTGCAAGCCCTGGAGACTCATGTCCAACCTGTAGGCTCTCATCTTCTCTTCTGATGGAAAGCTTGGATGTTTCAAGAAGAATCTCATCTATGTACTTCTCACTGTCGAATGCTCCTCAGCCTCGCCACCTCTTCTCTGAGCTCCTCCACTTGTTTCCTGAGAGCTTCAGCATGCAGGCATCCTGCACCTGGAACCGATTCTTCAAATGACATTGGGATCTCTGTCTGGACAGAGGCAGAAGCTGTAATGGGGGCAACAGCTTTGGCAATACAATTTTTCCCAGCCATTGTTCAGTTGGCGGAGCTTAAGTACCTGTTGAAGCAAAAGAAAGAGAGAGAGACCTACCAAAGTACCAGTTAACCTCTTTTAAGTGTGTTCTAAATGTGCTGCTCCAAGTCCATGTGTAGCTAATTGGGGAGGTGCCCTATAAAGCAAGGCTGCTCACTTGGGGTAGGTGGGATTTGGGGGTAGGGGGGGGTAGGGAGGGCACTAAACACCTGATGAGGTGTCAGTAGCTTCAAAGAGCTGAGAAAGATACTAAAAGCAGAATTTTAAACCTACACCACTAAAGAAATTATTTCCCCTTTTGAGCTATAGCATCAAAAAGAATGTAATCATTAAAGTAATTAAACATAATTGGAGGGGTGGGAAACTGAATAAGGTTATGCAAAGTCTGGAACAAAGATATATTTTTCAGATGGATTCCCTAATGCCTAATTGTCTTAATCTAGACATGGAACTCTGCTTTTTATGAGCCTTTTTATGTTGTATTTGTGGGGCCTCCCCCTCTTCCCCTTCCCCCTCTTCCATACATTCTCTTTTTATATACTTTTTGTTTCTGTATATGTTTTTAATGTATAAGATACATAGTAAAACTATTTCTTCCCCCTCCTAATTTTACTTTTACTTTTATCCTCAGGATTTCCATTGGTTTCACTATTTATTCCATGCTTTTCCCCTTCCCTGGGGAATCCCAGGGGATTCCCGAGTCATACTCTTATTTTGACCTTCCATTTTACTTTTAGATTTATTATTATTGTATTTATTTTGGTTTTATTTTTTTTGCCATATTAGGTTCCCTTATCTTTTTTTATATCTTTTACTCATGCCCCCCTTCTATTGATCTGGTATGACTGTGCATGATTTGTGCCTTGCCTTTTGTCAGGCCCGGTTCTGACACATCTTAGCATGGACCGTACAATTTGATCCCATTTTTTATTTACTAATTAATTTTTAATTTTTGATTTTGTTCTTCGACATTTCACCATTTATGGGTAGTCTTTTCTCCACTGTTCTACTCTCTCCATTTCTTTTCTTTTTTTTAAAATATTAATATTTATTGAATTTATACAATAACATCAAGAACTATTCTTGAGTGAATAGCGATACATAGCTAGATTATTAACCAAAGAAATACAATAGGATATATAAACCCCAGATCGCTGGTAGTCCACATTTTCAAAGGAGAGAGAAAGAAATATAGTGCCAAAGGAAATCTCTGGCCCCAGAAAAGTGAATGAGAACTTAACAGCTCAAAAAATGAAGAATTTACAAGAACAGTCCTGAGTACACAGACTTAATAACAGAGAGATATTAACGTTATTATCACCCCCTGAGACTAGACTTTATCTTTTAACTTATCATTAATAAATGTAGCAAGATCCGCCGGCTGAGAAAATACATATCTAACTGACTTATATACCACCAAACATTTGCAGGGAAATCATAAAAAGAAAAAAACGCCAATCTGCAGGACACCAGGTTTATGAAAAAGAAAAAGCCTTCTCCTCATCTGCGTTTCCTTAGAAATATCTGGAAACATTGAAATTGAAAGACCACAAAAGGTCTCCAACCGCTTTTTAAAGAACATTTTTAGCAACTATTCCTTATCAGTGCCAAGCGCACATGACACCAGCAAAGTAGCTGGAACACATGTCCCAGGGTCAGAGTCCTTAAACAAATCCGAGACATTTAAAACATCCATATTAGCAAGTTCTTCAGAGGCAGCTGGTTCTTTTTTCCCTTGAGGTAAATAATAAACCTTAGATAAAGGTGGAGTTAATTCCGACGGCACTTTCAACACTTCTTGTAGATATTTCTTAAACATGTCAAGGGCCGTGATGCCTTTTATCTTAGGGAAATTCAAAATCCTTAAATTCACAGCTCTGGCAGTATTTTCCAAAACTTCCAATTTGTAGCGAAGTGCCACATTATCTTTACTCAATGCAGATGTTAAATCCGATAGTGTTACCAGTTGACTGCCATGCTCTTCAACCTGAGATTTAACACAGTTACTTACAGTTTCCAATGAAGTAATTCTTGCCGAGTTGTCTTGGATCTGAGAGGACAGAGCCCTGGTCTGACTCTGAATTGCCTCAGACAAGGAAATGATCGCTTCCCAAATCACCTCCAACGAAAAGACCTTCGGCCTGATAGGGGTATTAAACGCAGGAGTAGAGGTCACCACAGAAATAGGTTGAGAAACAAACCCTACGGCATGCAGATCGGAGACCACTAGAGCCTCAAGAGGAAAGCTGTGCCCGAACACCCTCACCGGAACCTCCGGGGGACAACTGAGCACAAACCTGGGCAGCTTCCCCTCTACCAGCGTTCCCACTCACTTCATCCAAGGGAGGGGCAGCCGAAACTGCCAAAGGAGTGCCAAGCAAAGCAGGGCACAACGGGAGCAATCTCTACTCTCATTTCTAATTTCACTTTTCCCCGGTTTCCTCTTTCCTCTCCTTCCAAGTGATCTCTTCTCCTCTTTTCCCCTCTTCCCCTCCCCTCACCTCTCTCAAAAGCAACGTCAGGAAATATTTTTCACAGAAAGGTGAATGCCTGGAATGCCCTCCCAGTAGAGATGCAATGCCATGTGTGCCTTCGGATCAATACTGACTCTACTATTATTACTATTTAACATTTATTTAGCGCTACAAGACGTACGCAGCACAGTACAGATTAGTTGATAAGACGGTATAAAAAAAACCTCTCAAATAAATAAATATAAAAGATGGCCCCTGCTCATTAGAGCTTATAATCTAGTAAAGACAGACAATACAACAACTGAGGACATGAATACAACTAGGGAGAGTTAAGGAGACACATAGGAGACTAAGCGGATCAGGATCCAAAAGTAGCCTAAAAAAGGTGAGCCTTTAGCATGGATGAAGCCTGGTGTACAGACTCAAGTAGTTTGTTCCAGGCATAAGAAGCAGCAAGATGAAAGTATTGGATTCTGGAGTTGGCAGTGGAAGGGGACAGAGAGAAGCAATCCACCAGAAGAGCGGAGTTCATGAGGAAGGGTGTAGGGAGACATGAGAGAGGAAAGGTAATGAGGAGCAGCAGAATTAATGCATTTATAGGTCAGAAGAAGTTTGAACTGGATACAGAAAGGGAAGGAGAGCCAATGAAGTGACTTGAGAAGAGGGGTTATATGAGCCTATCGGGGCTGGTGAAAGATTAGCCGCTCAGATTAGTAGCCGAGTTTTGAACAGATTGAAAGGGAGACAGATGATTCAGAGGGAGACCAAGCAGCTCCTGGGTTTTCTTGGCAGTGTAACCAGAAGCAGATTGCTAGGCCTTTCTTCAGAGGCAATGGAGGGTTAAGTGACTTGCCCAAGGTCAAAAGGAGTGCTAGTGGGAATCAAACTCTGGTCTCTTGGTTACTAAGCCAGTGCTCTACGCACTTGAGATGGTAGGGGCAAAAACCGTGGATCCTCTGTGTCCATCTCATGCCTTTTTGAATTCTGTCACTGTTTTTGTCCCCCAGTAGAGATGGTAGGGGCAAAAACAGTGATAGAATTAAAAAAGGCATGGGACAGACACAGAGGATCCCTTTATAGCAAAAGGATAGAATCAAAGCAACCTTAAATAACTTTTACACTTCAAAAAATAGAGGGGAATAAGCTGCACAGAGCGGCCGGTACAACTCTAAACAAAGGCATGAGGGGGAAAACCTGCATGGAGCAGCAGGTACAATTCTCGCCACTTCACTGGGCAGACTAGATGACGATACTGGTCTTTGTCTGCCATCATTTACTATGTTACAATACTTTTAACATCATGCTCACACCAGCCTACAGAGATCAGAAGGGAAAATGCAAGCGTGGCACATTTGCATCAGCTTGCATTGGCCAGAAAGAGGAAGACACCACCTTCACACTTGCATCAGTCTGCATGGGCCATGAGATGGTAGGAGTGCCTGCATCAGCCTCATGGGACCAGAAGGAGGACAGAGTATATAACTGTCCTCCCATTAGCTGGCAATGAGGAAAGCTGCAGCAGTAGGCCAGTAGGTTCAGATTAACAGGAGCTGGGGGATGAGGAGGAGATCAGGTGGAAATGGAGGGTGGTATTAAATACGGAAAAAAGGGGGCCCATGCAAACAGTTTTGTCCAGGACCCTTAAATGATTAAAGTGGTCCTGCTGCTATGGTAGGAATGACTAGGGATCACTCCATCCCCCACTATTCACCAGGGAAAGACCCCAGGAGGAGGAATTGTGGGATGCAATTTTTACAGGGATCAGAGTAGTGTGAGAGACTAAACACAGAAGAACACTTGTAATTTTTACAAGAGATTGGGAGTGAGGAACAATTTCTTTTTGAAAGAGCCAGCTCCTTTAACCTGCTTCCCAGAAACATCATCTAATGCATTAGTGGGTCCTTATGAGAAAGGTAACACTACTTCTTGAGCTGTTAATTTTCAGTGAATAACACAACTTGCAAAGTTTACTACAAGCTGTATTGTTCGCTTTGCATAATAATGAGCTGTATTACATTCATTTTCATTCTTCATGGCTCATTGTCACTTAATGTGAGTTGTAATAAAATTTCTAGCCTTAAGCTGTGTTACTGCCAATAATGCAATTTAATGGACAAATAAGGTACAATATTGCAATAACCACAGCTTGGTAAATAAAGGATTCAGATTTCAAGCCCTCTGTGGACAGAGAAATACCTACTGTACCTGAATGTAACTCGACTTGAGTTGCTACTGAAAAGGCATGAACTAAATCAAATAAATAAATATCTTCAAATGATAATCACATTTCCAAAAAGATTTGAACATTTTCAAAGTACAGTACATGAGTTTCAGGAACAATGTCCATTTAACTTCAGTAAAAATACAATCCTGAATTTAAAGCTAACTTGGAGAAATAATACAGTTAAATAAAGAAACACAAAATAGTTCCTGTTCAAAAAGAGTAGTTACTCACCTGTAACAGGTGTTCTCCAGGAGCAGCAGGAATCAGTCCTCACAAATGGGTGTCATCGACGCCGATGAAGCCCCAGCGGAGCATTTCCCCAGCTTTCTATGAAAGCCTTTGGGAATGCAGGCATGCATGCGCAGTTCCCTTCCCGCCTAAAGGTGCCATCTTACCTCAGTCAAATGACATAGCTAAGAACAGCACACAAAAATGAAAAATAAACTATGCACAACTGCAACTCCCAAGGGAGGAGGGAGGGTTGTGAGGACTGATTCCTGCTGCTCCTGGAGAACACCTGTTACAGGTGAGTAACTACTCTTTCTCCAGGACCAAGCAGGAAGTCAGTCCTCACATATGGGTGACTCCCTAGCTCTGGGCTACCAAGGAACCCAGGCTGAACAAGAGGACTCTCTCTAGTCCCAGCTGCAAAGAAAGGCTTTTCACTGACACAACCTCCAACAGAGGGCAGGAGTTGCCTAAACCTCAAAGAAATTCCGGAGTACTGCTTGGCCAAAAGCACTGTCCCTACGGGACTCCTTCTCCAGACAGTAATGGGCCGCAAAAGTCTGGCTTGAAGACCAAGTTGCAGCCCTGCAGATTTCTACCAAGGGCACAGAGCGGAGATGAGCCACTGAGGCAGCTATTGCCCTGACACGGTGGGCCGTGACCCGACCCTGCAAAGGAAGGTCAGCCGCCCTATAAGCCCAGGTGATACAGTCAGCAACCCAGATGGACAAGGTACGCTTGGACACAGCCAACCCCAACTTATTAGGGTCAAAAGATACGAAGAGCTGAGTAGCCCTTCTATGCCCCTGCGTACGGTCAAGGTAGAAGGATAAGGCCCTCCTACAGTCCAGGGTATGCAGAACTGCTTCAGCCTGGCTTGCATGAGGCCTAGGGAAGAAAGTTGGAAGAACCACCTCTTGGTTAAGGTGGAAGGAGAAGACAACTTTGGGGAGGAATTTTGGATGAGTCCTAAGGACTACCCTGTTCCTATAGAAGCGAGTGTAAGGCCTATCACAGACCAGGGCCTGAAGCTCACTCACTCGCCTAGCCGAGGTAAGGGCTACCAAGAAGAGTGTCTTCCAGGACAGGAAGCGTAGAGGGCAAGTAGCCATCGGCTCAAAGGGTGGGCGAGTCAGCTGCTGCAAGACCACATTCACCTCCCACTCAGGAGCAGGAGGATGGATTGGAGGCTTGAGCAAAAGCAAGCCCCTGAGAAAGCAGGACACCAAGGGGTGAACCGACAGAGAATGTCCTTCCACCAGTGAGTGGTGAGCTGCTAGAGCTGAGAGGTGGACCCGAACAGAATTGGACTTAAGTCCCTGATTGGACAAGTGCAGTAAGTACTGAAGCACTACTGGCACAGTACAGGAGAAAGGATCCTCCTGTACGTAGCTGACACCACACAGAAAACCTTTTCCATTTGAGAGCATAGGTTTTTCTAGTGGACTGTTTCCTAGAGGCTAGGATGATCTCCTCAACTTCCTGAGGTAGGCCCCAGGGAGCCAAAACTACCCTTGCAGCCTCCAGGCCATCAAATTGAGAGCTTTGAGATTGGGGTGCAGAAGAGAACCCTGATCCTGTGAGAGGAGGTCGGGTTGCACGCCCAGAGGCAGTGGGGGATCCACCGCCAGTTGATGCAGAAGTGGGAACAAAGGCTGTCTCGGCCACCTGGGAGCCACCAGCAGGACCGAGGCCTTGTCCTGAAGGATCTTGAAGAGAATTCGGGCCACCAAGGGCATGGGAGGAAACGCATACAGGAGGCTCTGAGACCAGGGAATCAGAAAAGCATCCGCTGCTATCCACAGAGGATGCGGTTGCCTGGAGCAGAACTTTGGCAGTTGCTTGTTCAGTGGACTGGCGAAGAGATCTATCAAGGGGAGGCCCCATTTTAGGAAGATCTTCTGAACTACCAAAGGATGCAGCTGCCACTCGTGGGGCTGTAGAATCCTGCTCAACTTGTCGGCCAGGTAGTTGTCCTGGCCGGGAAGGTACATAGCTTTGAGGAGCATGTTGTGCTTGAGGGCAAAAGAACAAAGGTCCTGAGCCTCCCGACAGAGGAGTCTGGACCCAGTCCCGCCCTGTTTGTTCACATAAAACATGGCTACTTGATTGTCTGTCTGAACCAGGACAGATTGATGAGCCAGGGTAGGAGAGAAAGCTTTGAGTGCTAATCGAATAGCTCTGAGTTCTAGGAGATTGTTCTGCTGTGTAGCCTCCCAGGGAGACCACAGGCCCTGGGTGCACTTGTTCAGACAATGAGCTCCCCAGCCCTGCAGGGAGGCGTCTGTGGTCAGTACCGCCGTGTACCCAGGAATTTGAAAGGGCACCCCTTTTAGTAGATTGGGTGGGTGCAGCCACCAGCTGAGGGAGTTCAGAAATTGTCTGGACACCCTTATCCTGTCTCTGAGGCTGCCTGTGGCCTGTGACCACTGAGTCCGAAGGCACCACTGTGCAGGCCTCATATGGAGCCTGGCATTGGGGGTCACATGTACTGTCGAAGCCATGTGGCCTAGAAGCCTCAGGCAGAGTCTGGTGGAGACTAGTGACCTGCTGAGAAACTGGTTTGCCAAGGCTATTAATCTTCGTGCTCTGTCTTCTGGCAAGAAAGCTTTTGCCAGTAGAGAGTCGAGCCTTGCTCCTATGAACTCCAAGTTCTGGGAGGGGAGCAAAGTGGACTTTGCAAAGTTTATTACAAACCCTAGACTTTGAAGAAAAGCAATAGTTCTGAGGGTGGCTTGTCTGGCCTCCTGGCACGTCTGACCCCTGATGAGCCAGTCGTCCAGATAGGGGAAGACAAAGATTCCCTGATTTCTCAGGTAGGCCGCCACCACTGCCAGGCATTTGGTAAATACCCTGGGAGCGGAGGTGAGGCCAAAAGGCAGTACTCTGTACTGATAATGGTTTCCTCCCACAATGAACCTGAGGTACTTTCTGTGGTCTGGATGAATGAGGATGTGAGTGTACGCATCCTTTAGATCTAAGGAGCATAGCCAATCTCTCTGCTGGAGGTAGGGCAGAAGTGTTCCAAGAGTAAGCATCTTGAACTTTTCTCTTTCTCTAGGAACTTGCTGAGGTTCCTGAGGTCCAGAATGGGTCGAAGGCCACCAGTCCTTTTGGGCACCAGGAAATACCTGGAGTAGAATCCGTGACCTTGCAAGTGGGGAGGCACAGGCTCCACCGCCCTGTTCACCAACAGTCCGTGTAGCTCTTGAAGGAGAAGGTCTGTGTGCAGGGGAGGCCTTGGAGGTTCCCCTGGAAAATATGGAGGAAGCAGTTGGTGAAAGTGTAGGGCATAGCCCTTGTGGGACTATGTTTAACACCCAACTGTCTCCAGTGATGTGGGGCCACTGGTGGGCAAAGAGGGCGAGGCGACCTCCTGTGCAGGGTTGGGAGAGCAGGGACTGAGAGGCTACACTCAAGGAGTCAAAAAACCCCACCCTGCTGAGTGGGAGCAGGGGCCGGAGGCTTGGGGGTCCTCCGCCTACGGGGCCCATTACCCTGCCCCTTGGCTTGCTGACCCTGGGGTGCAGCTTGGGCAGCCTGATACTGAGGGTACTGTTTGTAGGCAGTGCCCTTCCTCGGGTAAAAGGGCTTCTTACCCAAGGCCTTCTTCTTGTGAGAAGGGGCAGAGGTCTTCCTAGACAGCCTTGTCCTTGTAAGGGCTCGGTCTCGAGCTGTGCGGTCTTCTCGGCCATGGGTTTGCCAAAAAGGTTTTCACCTCGGCAAGGGACATCGACCAACTTGTCCTGAACCCATGGCTCGAGGTCCGATGACTGCAGCCATGCCTGGCGTTGAGCCGCGATGCCGGCTGCCGCAACTCGGGCCGAAGCCATCGTAGGCGGCGCGGGACATAAACTTCGAGCAGTCCCGAATCCCCGAGGACAAGGACTTGAATCTCTGCAAGGGCTCCCCGAAGAGACCAGCAGAGAACCTGGCCAACTCCTTGGCCAGGTCTCGCAAGTACATGCCCATGTACAGCTGGTAAGACTGGACACGGCAAGAAAGCATCGAGCCCTGAAAGCACTTTCTACCCACACTATCGAGGTTCCGGGCCTCCCTGCCGGGGGGGGCACCGCGGAGTGCATCTTCTGGCTTTTCAGACGATGCATGGCCGATTCCACCACCATGGAATGGTGTGGGAGCTGCGCCTTCTGAAAGCCAGGGCTCTTCCAGAGTCGATAAATTGAATCGACTCGCTTGCTTAGAACCGGCGCCAAGGCCGGTGCCTCCCACATCCGGAAGAGGAGCCGTTCCAGCATCGGAGGAACCGGGACAGTAAAGGCCTCCTTCAGAGGAGAGTCATACTGCAGGGCCTCAAGCTCTTCGGCTCTTCCTCGGGGTCCGCCGGAATAGCCAACGCGGTGGCCATATCCCGGACAAACTCCAAGAACCGGGTGTTCTCCGGAGGGGATCTAGTCTGGGGCTCAGACTGCGGTGAGTCCGAAGGGACGCACAGAGTCTTGAATGTGTCGGGGGACTCCTCATCCTCCGTCTCCCAGGCGGACTCGTCCGACGAGGAGTCAGGATCCGACCCCGCGGGGCCCTGGAGCACCTGCCCCGACGCCGGAGGCACCGGCGTCGACGCCCTCGGTCCCGAACAGGAGGTCGAGGGAGACCGCGACCAAGGTCGACTTCGAGCCATGATGGACTCGAGTATCGGCTCGGTCTCCGTGGTCGACTTCGATGTCGATGTCCCGGTGGTCGGGGCAGATGCGCCAGACAGGCTGGCCATCAGTGCCCACTGCTGCTCCATGAAGGCAGACAGTCTGCTCTCCAAGGCTGTCATCCTGAGACTCAGCTCGGGAGACGCAGCAGCCACCGACTCCGGCCCCGGTGGTGCCGGGCCCGACGTCGGCTCTCTGGGAGGAGAGTCCTCGAGGACCAGAGGGCTTACGTGTCCAGCAGACTCCGGCTCCACGCAAGGAACTTTGGCAGGCTTCTCTTGTTCCACGGGCCCGGGGCGATGGTCAGGGGTCTTAGACCTGGCCCTCGAGGAGCCAGGGACCTCCTCTGATGACGCCCTCATGAGCCGCTTCTTCCTCTTGCGTTCCCAGTCGGGGGACCCCTGTCCGAGGAGCTCCGACGGCACTCGGGATCCGAATCCCGAGATGTCGAGGCCTCAGACGAGGTCCGGGCCCGGCCGGAGGCTGAGTCCGAGAAAAGCCTTTCTTTCTGCTGCTGGCAACTTTGTAGTGCCTTGGAAGACATCCTCCCACATGGTCCACATGTCTTAGGGTCGTGATCAGGACCGAGGCACCGAAGGCAGCAGTCGTGTGTGCGGTGAGAGACATTAACTTCTTACACCGATCACACTTCTTGAAACCGCTGGAAGCCATCGGGGAAAAAAGAGTCCCCGCGAGGTCAAAGGACCGGCCTTCCAGGGAAAAATCAAAAAAGGGTGCGAACGCCAGCCACGAAGGGCAAAAACCGAAAAAGAATCGGGCTCGATACCGGTGTACCGAACCCGGCGGGAGGGGAACCGGCGTCGAACCGGGAGAAAAAAATAGCGAGAATCGCCGAAAAAATCTAACTTTTATCCGGGATGACAGGACGCACGTCCGGTGGGCTTCTTGGAAAAAGAGAGACTGAGGTAAGATGGCACCTTTAGGCGGGAAGGGAACCACGCATGCGTGCCTGCATTCCCAAAGGCTTTCATAGAAAGCTGGGGAAATGCTCCGCTGGGGCTTCATCGGCGTCGATGACACCCATTTGTGAGGACTGACTTCCTGCTTGGTCCTGGAGAAACAATGCTGATGCGTTGTAAAGTCAGTAGAACAGCGAGTCTGCTGATGTTTAGGTTGTTGCTACAAATGGGAGGAATTCAGTTCTTGATACTGCCATTGTCTTAGGGGCTCTTTTACTAAAGCCCACTAAGGGGTTAAAACGTGTTTTTAGCAGGCACTATGCAGACATGATAGCTACCTGCCACTAAAACACATCAAACAAGCATTAATTGCCCAATGTGAAGGGATGGAGAATAGGCAGGGTATGGGCAGAATGTGGGTATGAACACATTGCAGTTAGCGTGGGGGGGGAGGGAGTGCCTACATATCATGTACTATCTGGCAATTAGTGTGGGTGCACCTAGTGATATCTCTTTGGTGGCATTAGGTGCATCCACATTAATTACGCCACACAGGGTATGGAAACATAGAAACATGATGGCAAAAAAGACCAGATGGCCTATCTAGTCTGCCCTTCCATATCAACTACAATAGTCCCCTTTTTTTCCTTTAGAGATCTTAAGTGTTTGTCCCATGCTTTCTTGAATTCAGATACTGTCCTTGTCTCTACTACCTTCACTGGACTATTCCACACATCTACCACTCTCTCTGTAAATAAATATTTCCTCATATTACTCCCGAGTTTATCCCCTTTCACCCTCACTGTATGTTCCCTCATAGCAGAGCTTGCCTTCTATTGAAAGAGGCTCTCCTCTTATACATTTATGCCACAGAAGCATTTAAACATCTCTATCATATCTCCTCGATCCCGCCTTTCCTCTAACGTATACATATTAAGATCTTTAAAGTCTGCCCCCATATGCTTTATAACGAAGACCACTAACCATTTTAGTAGCCACCCTCTGTACTGACTCCATCCTATTTATATTCTTTTGAAGGTGTGATCTCCAGAATTGCACACAATACTCCAAATGAGGTCGCACCAGAGACTTATACAGAGGCACTATCACCTCCTTTTTTTCTGCTGGCCATTCCTCTCCCTATGCACCCAAGCATCCTTCTAGCTTTCACTGTTGCCTTTTCTACCCATTTAGCCACTTTAAGATCATCAGAAACAATCACACCCAGATCCCGCTCTTTTTTCGTGGGCAGAAGTACTTTGCCACCTACACTATACTGCTCCCTTGGATTTTTGCAGCCCAAATGCATGACCCTGCATTATTTTAGCATTATATCTCAGCTGTCAAATTCTAGACCATTCTTCAAGCTTAGTTAGATCTCTCCTCATGTTATCTATTCCTTCCTAGGTTCTACTCTATTGCAGATTTTGGTATCATCCACAAAGAAGCAAACCTTACCCAACAGCACTTCTGCAATATCACTAACAAAGGTCTTAAAAAGAATCGGACCAAGGACAGATTCCCGCGGCACACCATTGGTAATATCCTTCTCCCAGGGCCTGCCCTGGTTGTTGGCGGCTGCGCCCCCCCCGCCCCCCCTAGCTGCCGCCTATTCCGTTTGGGGGGGGAGGAGGGGGAGATGGGCAGCAGCAGTATTTCCAAAAGAGACTGCTTTTTGCCACTGCTTTCTTGCCCGTTACAGGCCATGTATGCTGAAGGACATGGCCTGCCACGGGCAAGAAAGTGGCAGCAAAAAAAGCTGCTTTTGCAAATACTGCTGCTGTCTGCCTGCCTCCCCCTCCTGAGATGGAATCTTGTGGGGGGGGGGGGGGAGGCAGCAGAAGCAGCTGGCGGGGGGCAGCGAGGCCAGGGTTTCTGCGTAGGGTGGCAGAAACCCTTGGGCCGGCCCCGTTTTCTCCTCAGAGTGAGCTCCATTTACCTGTACCCTTTGTCGCTTTCCACTCAACCAGCTTCTAACCCAGTCAGTCACTTTAGAGCCCATCCCTAGCATGCTCAATTTGTTTGTGTCCATGCGATACCTGCAGTGAACAGGCTACCCATGCCCCCAACAATTACCATGGAGGCTTTGCACCTAACGCACATTAGTTTTTGCGTTAAATGCACAATAAAATATTGGGGGCAAAACCAGAGGCAGCTCAAGACAATCTGCTGCATGAGGTGAGGGATGAGATGGCGCCCCCCCCCCAGAGTGGGGGGGGGGGGCAGACGGAATCTCTCTCAAAACTCCAGTCAGGAACTGAACCAAACCAAAAAGCAGATTAGATAATATGGAGCAAATGCAAGATGTTCGCACACCAAGGAACTAAAAGAAAGAACGAGAACCACAGTAGTTTATAATTCCAAATTAGAATTCATTTGTATTTTGTTATAAACTGTGTTATTGTGCTTGCTTTTTCTTTTTGAACATATATTTTGCATTCACAGAACCCCCTCCTCAACAATGGGTGCAGAGTAGAGGTAGGACATTCATCCACAGAACTTAATATAGTAAAAAAAAAAATCTGATTCTGGTCATCTCACCAACAGCAAACATTCTTCAGTACCAGGCATATTGGGAACTAATATAAAACCCTACAAAAGTCACCGAAGATCTACAAGGCCAAATCTACCCTATCATACCAGCATAAACTTCCAAAACTCATATAACAAGGGGTCTACCCAGAAAAAGCAGCACTATAAATACTGCAGCGGGCCCTAGAACATCTATACAGCTATTTGAAAAGCTGAACAAATCAAATTATTACAGTATAGAGATTAGATCCCTATGTACAAATTAACAGAACGCCTGGCCTCCGTCATGCACTCAGAACATAGACTCTCACCAAGTACAGAATATGTGACCATAACCTAAAGGAAAAATAAAAAATAGGTAGACAAAAATGAAACTAAAACCCCAAGGTGTTGCATTGTTATATGGCCCGTTACAGGATATTAGATTAATGACTCCATTCAATTAGCTTCACTATTCTAATATTACATAACATACTTGGTATGAAAATGAAATATAAAATATAAGACCTTATCTTGAGATGTATTTCCTCAGAGGCCTGCCTCTGCTGAGGCTGACAGGGAGATGAAATGCTGGTACCTTTAACGCTAGTGTGTAAAGACGGCTGAGGTGGCGCATGGGGCAGCCCATCAGAACCTATGAATACCTACAGCCCCAGGGAGGAGGAATAACGGCAATCCTGTGGGTGTAGTGCAGGGTACGCCGAGTGCTCCATGCCATCGGGTGGGCGGGTGTTCCACAGTGCTGTCTCTTAGAGAAAATGGGCAAAGAAGAGCTGGAAAAGTTGCTAGCATGGTGAGAGTATCGCAACACCAGTGATATGGTCGGTGGTGGGAGCGCAGCCAAGGAGAAATGTTTCTTTCAATCTGGTTGCCGATTGCCAAGGCAGCCTTTCTCCAACCAATGGCAAATCCTTGGCTCATACAGATCATGCGCCTTGTCCCAAACACTCCCTCTGGAAATCTGCAACAGGAGGCCAGAGAGGAGGTCCACGCACAGCTGGAGCCAATCATTTCCCCAGCACTGCACTCTCTTTAATCGGGTGTGGCACCAAACTCACTGCTTTACATTCTTCCCCAGCAGCGCCTCATTCAAGCTTTTCCTGGCTACCTCCAGCTCTGTCCCTGATGGCAGAATGAGCAAACACGAGTCCAGAACTGGAGCATATGCATGGGGCAGGTGAGCACAGAGTTGGCTCAGGCGGCACTCCGGCTGCATTTAATTCTGATTTTGCCGCCTCTGGCCTGCCACTGCCTTCCTGCTGGTCTTTTTCTCCTTTGGATGAGCTTGAGCAGGAAAAAGAGCAGCGGGAAGGCAGTAGCAGCCCAGAGGTGGCAAAATCAGAAATAAACACAGCCGGAGAGCCACCCCCTAGAGACTGCTGCCTGAGGCTACCGCCTCAGTTGGCCTAATGATAGAAACACCCCTGGGTAAAACTCTTCAACATGGGAATGCTGTAATCTTGTACAGCTTTGTGTACATGAATAACACTACACAAAAAGTTTGCTTGAGATCACCTGCACTGTGCATATGCTCCAGTTCTGGACTCGTGTTTGCTCGTTCTGCCATCAGGGACAGAGCTGGAGGTAGCCAGGAAAAGCTTGAATGAGGCGCTGCTGGGGAAGAATGTAAAGCAGTGAGTTTGGTTTAGTGGTTGGGGCAAGGTACTTCAGGCCGGAAGGTCGGGGGTTCAAATCCCACTAGAGGACAGCAACCTTGGGCTGGAAGGACTGAAGTTTCTAGTCCCACAGGTGCTCCTTGTGGTCTTGGACAAGCCACTTAACCCTCCATAGCCCATGTTCCCTGTAAAATAGTTATTTCCAAGTTATAATGCCCTGTTCAATGTAATTTCAGTTTATTCAATGTAAACCTCACTGATGCAGAATAGCGCGGTATATAAGAGAATATAAATAAAATAAATAAGGAATGTACATGCTAGGACTGAAGGCATACACTTTCCTACTTATTTATTTATTTTATTCACATTTATATACCGCATCTTCCAAGAGTTCAGTTGCGGTTTACAGTTAACAATAATTAACAAATCAAGTTTGTTTTACATGGAACATTGCAATAATACAGAACTTATTTACAAGGAACATCATATAAAGTATAGAACAAACAATGTGGTATAATACCGAACAGTGTGGAAACTATATACAAGTTATATATGAATATATATACATGGATTACATGGGGGAGGTCAGAAGATCATCATTGTAGAGTGCTATCTGTATAGGTTAAAGGTTTATTGCATAGAGCAACCGGATTGTCTATTTAACCTTTGTCTATTGTAGATATTGAGTTATTTATGTTATAATGTTTGGTGAACAGATAGGTTTTCAGTTTCTTGCGTAGTTCTGTGATCTCTGTTAGCTTTCGTAGCTCCTCTGGAAGGGAATTCCAGATAGTAGGGGCTATGTGCGAAAATGCTCTATTGTTTGTTGATTTGTGGGCTTTTGTGAAATCTTTCGGGATTTTTAATCTGCATAGTTGTCCTTTTCTGTGTGTAGGCTTAGCTGGTTCTTTGTGTATTAAGTTACATAACATGGGTGGGGCCAAAGCATATAAGGCTTTGAATGTTGTTATTATTGTTTTGTAGATTATTCTACTTTGAATTGGTAACCAATGAAGGGAGACTAGTATTGGTGATATGTGTTGAAGGGAATTGATTTTCAATGTGATTCTAGCTGCAGCATTTTGTGCGAATTGCAATCGTTTTATACTTTGTTTTGTTAAGCCTATTAGGATTAGATTGGCAAAGTCAAAGTGTGGGGTTATTGTAGCTTGTATTATGTTGATGAAGTCCTGTGTGAAAACTAGTGGACGAAGTTGTTTAAGAGTTTTAAGTTTGAAATAGATTTTCTTTATGGTATTGCTGATGTGAGTTTCCATCGTAAGGTGTGTATCTAGCATGACACCTAGATATCTTATTTCCTTTTTTATTTTGATTTCTTGGTTTTGGAGTCTTATGTGTGATGGAGGGATATAGGTTCTGTTCTTGGTTACGATTAGAACTTCGGTTTTAGCGTGATTTATGTGGAGGTTTTGTGTTTTTAGCCAAGTTGTGACTTCATTATAGCAATCCGATAAGAGTTGAAGTGGTAGGTTGGGAATTGTGAATGGAATATAGAGCATAATATCATCTGCGTAGAGATGATATTTTACTCCAAAGCTTTTGAATATGTTGCAGACTGGTTTTATGTAATATTGAAAAGTAGAGCTGATAGCGCTGAGCCTTGAGGTAATCCAATTTCTTGCTTGTAGGTGGTGGAGTTTTGATTTCCAATTCTTACATTTTGTGTTCTGTCAGTTAGATAGGATGAGAACCATTTGTGTACTGTAGAGTTTAATCCTATTTGTTTTAAGTTATTGAGCATTATTGTGTGGTGTACGCTATCGAACGCAGCTGATATGTCGATGAACAGTAGGATAAATGCCTGTTTAGGATTGTCAATCTCTCTTAGGAGTGCATCTATTAAAACTGTGAGGAGTGTTTCCACTCCATGGCAGGGCCGAAAGCCATATTGTTGCTCATCAAGAGGATAGGATGAGTCAAGAAAATCTTGTGTTTGTAATTGAACTACTTTTTCAATTATTTTGGCCAAAAAAGGTATGCTTGATATGGGTCTATATGACGTTGGGGATGTTTTATCCAGTTTGCTGTTTTTGAGGATTGGTCGGATTTGTGCGTGTTTAAGAAATGGTGGGAGGTAGCCTTGGGTAAGTGAGAGGTTTACTATTGAGAGAATGTAGGGCAATAAGATTGGTAGTGTGTTTTTTATCCAAGTTACTGGACATGGATCTAGATAAGACGTTGTGGTGTTGAGGCCAGAGATGATGTTTTTTAGTGTCTCTTTAGTTATAGGATGGAACTCTAACCACATTTCTATAGCACTACAAAAATGAACATGCAGACTCCAACCCCACCTTGCCAACTCCCCCCTCCCCTACCTTTGACCTATCACTTAATCAGGTCCCGCCTCTTAAAGCATTGGCTTTGAAAAAAAAAAAAAGTAAAATGCGAGTGCCTTCAAGTCAATGCTGATTTCTGGGGACTCAGCAGCTTCTGGGTTTTCCTGCTAGTGTGACGAAGTAGATTGGCAGGCCTTTTCTTCCTAGGCAATGGAGAATAAAGTGACTTACCCAGAGAGCACGTGATGCGGTGAACTCGGCGGACGGCTTCCGTTTGAGCTCCGGTCTCCTCTACCCCGAATCGGGTCATTATTGCCGGCTTGAGAGCTGATTCAATGCAAAGTTGCTACCTTTGGTGCAGGGGAAAGGCACCCGAAGCTGGACCTGTGGCTGCGGAGCTGTTCTGGTGATGGCGGCGACAGTTAAAGCCGCGAGGAAGGAGAAAGAGCGGGGAGCCCCAACACCTAAAATGGCGGATGCCGTGGGCCCGCCGAAGTCGCCGGCCTCATCGGCATTCCTGGAAGAGGTGTCCGCGGCTGTAGCCGATGCTCTAGCCCTGCAATTTACAACCCTGCAGGAAAAAATGGACAGTTTGCATGCTTCTTTTGGAGCTTTGGGTAACCGCATGCAAGAGGCTGAAAATTGTATCGGGCTCACAGAAGATAGCCTGGCCTCCCTGACCCAGGAGTTGGAGACGCTGAGATCTAAAGTTCAGTCGCAAGATGCTAAACTCGACGATTTGGAGAATCGGTCACGCCGCAACAACTTGCGGCTGATGGGTATTCCGGACTCTATTGCGGATAAAGATTTAAAGTCCTATCTGGAAAACCTGCTCCCCCAGATCTTTGAGGGTGTTGAAGATGGAGGGAAATTGCTTATAGAGAGAGCGCACCGCGTGGGGAGCAGGTAACCTCAAGAGCACAGGCCGCGGGTAGTGCTTGTCAAGTTTCTCTATTTTCCCCAGAAGGAGGCTATTTTGCAAGCAGCTAGGAGGAGGGGAGTGCTGGAGCATGAGAATTTGCACCTACGAGTGGCACAGGACTACTCCGTTGCTCTTAGCCAGCGGCGCAGAGCATACGCTCCAATCTGCAAGCAACTAATTGATGCCAGAATTAAATTTTCCGTGCAGTATCCCTCCCGACTGCATGTTTTCCATGAGGGAACTCATAAGACCTTTGACTCGGCGGCCGACGCCAAACGATATGTAGCGACGATCATGGGAGAGGAGCGAAGGTCCCCATCGCATGTACAGCCTCCGTGAACCTCACTCAGGACTTTTACTCTTCAATAAGGTCTCAGAGGGGCCTATTTGTTTGGACGAGGCCTAAGTTTTCAATTTCTTGTTTGGGGAAGTTCTGCTTGGGGATCTGTCCTGCGGTGGGGGGGGGGGGGGGCGACCCGTCTTGCTTAACCCAGCGGAGGGGTACTGGGGGTGGGGTAGTGTGTAGTGCGAGCTTCGGGGCTTGCTGGAGATGGCCCCTGGGTCTCTTCTGTCCCTCATGGGACTTGGGCATATAAAGTTAGGGCTGAATTGAGGGTGGGGGAGATGGTTGAATGTGTGAGATTGTGGTTCGTTTGTAGTTGGGTGTGGGGTTCGAATGTGGGGAGAGGGGGGTATTACCTGACTGAGTGCGCTGGGTTCCTTTTCTTTTTTCTCTATCTGCGTGGATTGGATGTGTCCGGGGGGGGGGGGGGGGTTTATACTTTAGGGCCTCTCCGGGGCCCATTTGTGGTTTACCTTGTGCGGGACCAGGGGGGAGGTAGCTCTGTTGGGGTTGGGGTTGGGTTGGGTAGCTCCCTATATAGTATCTTGTTGCCTACTGTTTTTTTTTTAGGCAGCTTATAAGTGTATTTGGCTACTGTTCGTTGTACTGCACAGTAACTGTGTATCCATATTGCTAAGCTCTCACATTTAGCGGTTACTGTGTAGCCTTGCATTCCTTCTTGCATTAGGGGGAGCAATTACCTTAGGTGTGCTACTTCTACTTCTGTTAATCCCAGCACAGCACCTAATGACCCCTGCCCAGCCAGCTGGATCAAAGAGCTTCGTCATGACATAAGCAACATCCTGGCCAAAATTCTGAACCAGTCCTTCACCACAGGATCATTCCCGCAGAGCCTCAAAAACACCTCTATCAAACCATTACTAAAAAATAGCAAACTAGATCCAGCCAAAGTAGAATCCTTCAGACCAATATCGAGCATCCCCCACCTTGCCAAGATCATTGAGAAAGCCGCCCAACAACAAATCCAGCAACATATCGACACCGAAGCACCATTGGATCCAGCCCAACACGGATTCAGAGTAGCACACGGAATAGACACCGTCCTCACAACCCTGTTTAACGATCTGATCACAGGAATCAACAACATACAACAAGGCTTTGTCCTTATTTTCCTGGACATATCTGCCGCCTTCGACTCAGTGAGTCATGACATTCTTCTACAACGCCTGAAAGAAAAGGGGATCCAAAACACAGCTCTAAAATGGTGTGAATCCTACCTATCCAATAGATGGCAGCAAGTCAAGGCTGGCCACTCATCCTCCGAACCATTTCTACAAACACAGGGAGTTCCCCAAGGATCGTCCTTATCTTCATTGATGTTTAACATTTATATGCAGCCGATATGCGACTTAATTCGATCCTTCAACGTAAAATGCCTTGCATACGCTGATGACATCCTCCTTTACATGCCATTCTTGATAGACCAACCAGTGCTCTCCCCAATAATTAATTGCTTCGAAGCAGTAACAGATTGGCTTTTATCCCAGAATTTACGGATCAATCACAGCAAAACGGATGTCCTATTTGTCACGAGGAACCTCAAATTCACACCCCCTTCATCTCTACGAGTCAACAATATAGAGTTGAAATCCAAACCCACAATTCGTTACCTCGGCATCACCCTGGACCAGCACCTGAACATGACAACGCATATAAAAAACATCACAAAGGCAATATACCATAAGATCAGAACTCTACGTCACCTCCGACACTTACTGGACTTCACAGACTACCGAACAACCTTTCAGGCTCTAGTCCTTCCACATGTTGATTTCGCGAATATTATTCTTCATGGCCTTCCACAGTCGACCTTAAACCCGCTCCGCTTAGCCTTGAATGCAGCCGCAAGAGTCCTCTCCGGATCATCAAGATCCGACCACATAACACCCATCATGAAGGATTTACATTGGCTACCTCTTCACGCCAGGATCCAATACAAATCACTGGTTCTTACCTTCAAAGCCCTAAATAACTACCCCCCTACGCCAATCAGCACGCTAATCCATGGCACCCTAGAAAATAGAAGCAGAAGATCTACTGCACGGAACACGTTAACAGTCCCCAACCTAATGACTAAATGCACAAAAGCTACCTCCAACAGAGCCTTCTCCTTATTTGCCCCTTTAAACTGGAATGCACTCCCCCATGAAATCCGTGGAATAAAAAGCATCATACTATTCAGAAAAGCTTTAAAACTCCACCTATTCACAAAATATTACTCAGAAACCTCCAGTAATAGAAGCACATCCAACAACCTGCAAACTTCCCCCATATACCTGCCGCCCCTGCACATCATCTCCTCAGATAATGGTTAGCTTCACAAAACTAATGCAACACCCATTTAAATTAAAGTATTGTACATAGTTTGAGTTAATATGTATTTAGTTCCCCTGGTTTCCTTCCCATGTTCAATTTCCTGTTCTCTGTAAAACTCAATGTTGTTTGTATACATTGTAGTATGCTTGTTTGATGTACACCGCGCTGATTTTAATAGCGCGGTATAGAAGCAAATGTTAAATAAATAAATAAATAAATAATGACCTGGGGTAGAGATTGCTAGGTAATTTGGCCCCTTCTTCCCCCATACGGTGTTCCGAGGGGTATGGCTTTCTTTGTTTTATGGAGGGGAAGCTAAATGTCTGGACCCTGAGATTGTCTGTTCTTGTGCCTCCGGCTTTGACACCCCTCATCGGTTCTCATAGTCGAGGTACTGCAGAGTAGAAATGCAAGGACACAGTGTGTGCTATTCTTGTTTAGATGCCTTATTATTGTATTACCTACAGTCATGTTTTGTTACTCACTGCTGTATAATTCTTAAGGGGGGTGGTGGTCTTGATTATGGCGGGAACCTTCTACCAGGCAGGTTGACTACAGGAGGTGGAGGATGCCTAGGACATTTTAAGAGGGGGGAGGAGACCGTACGCATTACAGTTGCTCGCTACCTAATAGAGGTAGTGGATGGAGAAGCAGGTGGAAGGGGAGAAGAGGGAAGGGGGAGGGGGGGATATGGTCGCATCCCACCAAGAGGCCCAGGGCATTGGGGGAACCATCGAGGACTGGCAGGGAGGAGCTCCAGGCTGGGGGGGGGTTCTTCCCGGAATATGGTTGGGTTCTTTTTTAAGATATTGGAATGATATCAACCCAGATTGAAGATCCTCTCATGGAATGTTTGTGGCTTGGGGAGCCCGTTTAAAAGAGCAAAAATATTGCAAGCCTTGGCGAGGCAAAAAGCTGACATGGCTTTCCTTCAAGAAACCCACCAGACAGCAGTGGAGCATGCTAAGTTGCGTAGATCTTGGGTGGGACAAGTATGGGGGGTGCCAGCCCAGAATAAAAAAGGGGGGGTGGCCATACTACTGCACAAGCGAATCCGCTTTGATGTTATCAAAGAAATAACGGATCCAACTGGGCGGTTCCTTCTGCTACAGGGCATGCTAGAGGGGAAATCTGTTATCCTTGGTAATGTTTACAGTCCCAATGTGCTAGACCGAGATCTATATACTAGACTGGCTTCCCAGGTAGAGCAGCTTCCGGAGCTCCCACTGATCTTGGGGGGGGGATCTAAATGGAGTGATGGACGTGGCGATGGACACATCTCAGGGTGAGGGGACCCGGGAACGTTCTCAGGGTGCCCGAGCTTTAAATGGTTTGCGGACCAGATTGGGTTTGGTGGACCCATGGAGACTGCTACATCCCGCTGAAAGAGACTATACTCACCAGTCTCGCGCACATAGTTCTAACGCACGTATAGATTATTTGCTGACCTCGCAGTGCCTGTTTGTTTTGGTAGAGGAGGCGCAGATCGGACCTGCGGAAATTTCCGACCATGCCTTTATCTGGCTTCAAATGCATTGGGGCGCGACTCGTCCCGTGACGAGATTGTGGCGGTTTCCTTTGGAACTTTATAGAGACTCTCAGTTTCGTCAGTTCCTACAAAGGCGCTGGCGTGAATTTGAAGCAGACCATAGTGGGCACTCTGCGGATCCTGAGCTGGTCTGGGAGACAGCAAAAGTGGTTCTGCGCGGAGACATTATTGGTTTTATGGCGCGCAAATGACGACTTATGGCGGAGCGTATTATTCGCCTGGAACGCCTAGTCACACTACAGCGGCGGAAGTGGGCGAGTAATCCGAGTGGGGCTTTGAAGAAGCAGCTTTGGGAGCTACAGACGACGTTGAATGATCTCCTACATCAGCGGGCCAAAAAGTTGGTTATGTACTACAGATTTCAGCTCTACTGCCATGGAGATAAACCAGGAGGTTATGGGCCCGGTGTCTGCGCGGCTCCAGGGGTTCTATGCTGGTGCATGTGTTGAAGGACGATAAGGGGGTCCTTTGTAGGGAAAATCCGGAGATAGCGCGTGTTTTTCGCTCGTTTTTCAGAAACTTTATACCGCAGCACCCGGCTCGCATGTGCAAATGTCCGAATACTTGGCAGGGCTGGACTTACCCCAGTTAACAGACCAGCAGCGGCTGCACATGGATCAACCGATTTCTGTCCAAGAGGTGCAGAATGTTATTGCCAAGGCGAGTTGTTATAAATCCCCTGGTGCAGATGGGTTGGGGGCCGAGTTTTACAAGATTTTGGCTGGTTTAGTGTCTCCGCTGCTGGTGGCTGTCCATACTAGGAGATCTGAGCAGGGCACGTTTCGATGGGGCAGTAATTTGGCTCATATGATCTTGCTTCCTAAGCCAGGAAAAGACCCGTTGTGTGCTGCATCCTACCGGCCTATTTCTCTCCTTAACTTTGACCTTAAAATCTTAGCAAAAATTCTTGCCGATCGTTTGGCGAATGTGTTGGGGCATTTGGTTCATGACTCCCAAGTGGGCTTTGTGAAAGGGAGGTATGCGGTCCGCAATCTGCGGAAGATTCTAGCTTCCTTAGAATGGGTCCACAACCGGAGTCTCTCGTCTCTGTTAATTAGTTTTGACGCAGAGAAAGCTTTCGATAGAGTTGATTGGCAATATTTATGGTACTTGCTGCCCCGCTACGGGATTGGGAGCTCTTTTTGTGCCATGGTTAGAAGTCTTTACCATGACCCGGTCGCGGCGATTTGCTGTAATGGAGTGCTTTCTGATACATTCTCTTTACACAGGGGAACTAGACAGGGTTGCCCTCTTTCCCCGTTGCTTTTTGTTCTCTCCTTGGACCCGTTCATTAGACGGGTGGAGGCCTCACGGGAGATACGGGGGGTGCGTATTTGTACGACCGGCTTTAAGTTATCGGCTTTTGCCGACGACCTCCTTGTGCATTTACTTCGGCCCCATGAATCGCTCCCCAGTTTAATGCGAGAGTTTGAGATCTTCGGTCAGTTTGCCGGTTTAAGTATTAATATGGACAAGTCTGAAGCCTTAGATATCTCGGGCTCTGTGAGGGGTAGTTGGCGAGGACCCTTCCCCCTTAAATGGGCGGCTAATCATTTTAAATATCTCGGCATCTTATTGACTGGTCAGCCCTCACAACTCTATGAGAGTAATCTTTCTAGAATTATTCAGAGCCTCCAAGCCCAGTTGCCGGCTTGGCGACCTCTCCCCCTGTCCTTGTCTGGGAGAATTGCTGCGGTCAAATTGGTAGTTTTACCGAGGATACTATACTGGCTACAGACGCTGCCCGTTTGGCTCCTGCGAAAAGACTTGAAGCGGTTGGAGGGACTTATCAGCGGATTTCTGTGGGGGGGCGCGCGCACGTATTCAGTACTCCCGCTTGGTGGGGAATTGGAGGTGTGGGGGGTTGGGACTCCCTGATTTAGGGGCTTATGCTTTGGCCTGTCAGGCTCGGCATCTGGGAGACTGGTTGGGCGGTACTGAGGTCTATACTCCCCGGGGGTTAGAGGAAGCCTTCGATGCCCCAGTATCTGTTCTCGCCCTCTTACACTTGGACTACCGTCTTTTTCCTGCTCACTTAGCTGGGAGTGTGCTCATTGTCCCGGTTTGTCGAACTTGGCGACAGCTAAACACCTACTGGAATACGAATTGGATGGTTTCTAGTTGGCTGCTGATTCAGGGTAATGTATTGTTTACTCCGGGAACCGAAAACGCGCTGTTTCGTGTGTGGGCGGAGAAAAGTCTCCATAGTTTAGGCCATGTGGTCGAACCCTCAGGGTGCTGCAAGAAGTTTCGGTCTCTGTGTACCGACTATGCTCTCGGGACTGGTCATCAATTTGCATATATGCAGATTTCTCATTATATTGCCTCCTTGCCGGCAATAGAGCTGAGGGCCGAGCGTTCTGCGCAGATTTTAGAATTCTTTGATTTGGGTGGGGGATCCCAACTGTCCATTCGGTTGTTGAAGGCGCGCTTGGCTCCATACCGACCGTCTCCGGACTATCGTTCCGTGGAGTTGGGGTGGGCTTCGGAGTTGGGAAGGGAGCTTGGCCCGGGTACGCTTTTGAAGGCCCTGCAGTGGGTAGGGGAGCTGGCGGTGGGAGCCCGCTGGAGAGAGATGCAGTACAAATCTCTTACTAGGGTGCATTTCTCTCCTTGACGGGCTTTCTGCTCCCATCTTGCTTCGGACGGCTGTTGCCCGAGGTGTTCGGAGCCCTTAGCGCATCTGGTGCACATGTGGTGGGGGTGCAGATATATCCGGCCATACTGGGCAAGAATAGGTTCATTTATGGAGCGAATACTGGGACAGCAGATATGTTGGGATAGCTCCTTGGTTCTCCTTGATCACTTGCGCCTCACACAGCCTAAGGGTAAATGGGAGAGATTGTTGGTGCGCAGGGCTTGTCTGGTGGGTAAGGGCCCCATATTGCACAGATGGCGGGAACGGAATGCGCCCTCGTTTTGGGAGTGGCGAAATGCCTTCCACCAGATGATGCTTATGGAAGCTAGATATGCCCGGGGAAATGTCAAACGCTGGCCACATTTTCAGTTGCTCTGGGACCCCTATATCCAGAGCTTGAGCTCCCGTAGTAGGAATGAAGTGTTACAACTGGGCTCCTAAACGATTTGGGATCGATTGAGGTGCTAACTCTGGGGAGCGATGTCCTGGGGTCTCGGGGTGTGGATGCGACCAACAAAGGGGGCGGTTGGGTGGGGGGAGGGGTGGGGAGCTGGGGGGTGGCTAGGGGTTTATATACTGGAAAACTGCACAACGCACATGTCTTTTTCTGTTCTCCTGGATGGGGATAAGAGTTGGCCCCCACCGGGAGTTTACTTGTTGTATTGCCTATTCTTGTTACATGGTATTGATAAATAACGTTTATAAAAAAAAAGTGACTTACCCAAGGCCACAAGAAGTGCGCTAGTGGGATTCAAACCCTGCAGGGGCCTGTGGGTTACCAAGCAAGTGCTCTAACCACTGTATTATAAACAACAGATTTGGCAACACTAAAGCAAAACAATAGGTCCAAAGAGTCACACAAATTCAAAGAATCACCAGTGTTCACTTTTAATCAGAGAGGTGGCCAAATGATTACCATTTAAAAAGTATGATGTTCATTTATGCATTCTTACAGGATTACTCTGAGAGGGGTGATCACAATAGTCCAGTTGGAGCCTAGGGGGGGCTGAAAATTAAGTGAGAGAGGGTGCAAAGCTGCAGGTTCGCCTAGGGCACCAAATATACCTATTTCTTTTGCACACTTTCCCACCGAGATACTCAGTGTTTTCCAACCCACCTGCAAATACAGGCCTAAACCTATTTCAGCTAATTAAAATTAAGGTCTCTGAAATGCATTTACCTAAACATTAAAATCAATCAATCAATCAATAACTTAATCATAAACATTCAAACTGATAAAAAGCCTGTCTCTCAGACAACGGCAGCCTAGCACAGCATTAGCGAGCTTCCCAAATTGTGCTGCTACACACATTGGCAGGTTTCGCCACTCCCCCCCTGCCTGGCAGCTAGTCCGTCAGTCCCAGCGGATGGCATTGGCATAGGCTGTATTTCTGCTATGGAGCAGCTAGAGAGCAGTGGAGGAAAGGCTTTCTTGCGCTCAGAGCAACCGGGATCTGCAGCCCTCCTTCCTGTTTTCTGGGCACTCCAGACCGGGAAGCCCTATGGAGTGACGACTGGCATATAGACAGCTCAGGGCGAGAGCACTTGTTTTCATAGCTGATTTTTTTTTTTTTTGTAAAGCTCATTAGAACGCTTTCTTTTTCCCGTTTCTTTGTGTTTATCCCCTCCCCACACTTCTCCCCGTCTCCCATGGCGGAGACGAAAATTATTTACCACATAGATGAAGAAGAAACCCCTTATCTGGTGAAATTACCCGTCTCGCCCGAAAAAGTCACCTTAGCAGATTTCAAGAATGTTCTCAGCAACCGGCCCGTGCATAATTATAAATTCTTCTTCAAGTCCATGGATCAGGATTTCGGGTGAGCACATTTTTCTCATGGAGCCGTCGCCGAGCTGTGACAATGTCATTTGGTGGTGGCGGTGATAGTGGCGGCGCTGAGGGAGTCGCGGCTGCCGTTCGGCCGGACACCTGTTTTCCAACAGTGTCCAGAGACGAACGTTTTAGAAGCAGAAGCTCTAGAAAGATCCCGAAACCTTTCCGAGCGCGTTGGAGGCTGTTGACAGTGCCCGAGTAACGTTTGGCAGCGACGCCTGCGCGTTCTATCGTAAAAATCAAACATTTTGGTTTCTTTTTTTTTTCCCCAGACGAGGAAATGGGAGGTTTTGAGGTGAAAAGGAACAATTAAAACAAAACAAAACAAAAAAAAGCAAATAGCGCAGGGGCTGAGCGGGTGCGGCTTCGATGCCTTTCCTCGCCCGGGGCCGGGCTGCGGCGGTCTCCTGTCAGCTGTCAGCGGGCCCCGTGTGCTGGGAAGGCCCCGGCGGCCTCCGCTTGGTCTCTGCGGGAGCCGCAGCTGCCTCGGGGTCACTTTCCTATCGCGTTTTCTGGCTAAGCCGGTGCGGAGAGCGGGCTAAGGGAAGGGCCGTTGCCCGCGCCCTGTTTTGGCGTATCCAGGGCTATGGTCTGGTTTATGATTAGGTGCCGGTGTCTTTGTTGCTTGCTGCTCTCTGGAGGATTTGCACCTTCCGAGAGGGGGGGGGGGGGGGTCTGAGGTGTTGACAGGAGCCTTTCTCCGCCTCCCTTTATTCTCTTCTTACGGCGAGCCGGGTTGTCTGGCCTGCTGGAGGGCCCAGGGCCCAGCGGGGGGTTTTAGGAGGGTTTAAGGCACTTTTCCGGTTTGGGTTAAAATGCCGCCGCCGGGTTTCTTTTAGGCCCTTCCAGCAGCAGTTTCAGGAGACCAACAAACATGGCGGGCAGGGCTGCGTTGTCCGCTGCTGTTCGTGCATTAGTACCCTGGCTTGAGAAAAGTGCAACCTGCTACTGCAAGAGCGTCTAGGCAACCGAGAAAATCCGGGCATGGGGAAGGCTGCACCTGTCTTCTGCAACCCACAGAATCCAGGCGTGGGAAAACTTGCAGCCTCCCCTCCACCTGCCCTTTGCAGCCCAGAGAGAGCTTAGGTACCAGAAACCTGCAGTTGCCCAGTGAAGCCCTGAGGGCCCATGCATTGGAAAGCTGTACTTTTTTTTTTACTGATGTAGCACTGAAAGCATGCACGTGTCCTAAAATGACATTTTATCAGCTGCATTTGGGGTGCTGTTGTTGCCACATGAAGAGGGTTGCTGCATGGTACCCGAGTTGTCTACGCTATGCCAATGCTTTTCCTGGAGGCACTCCTAGCCAGTTGTGTTTTTAGGACTACCACAATTAATATGCATGACTTAGATTTGCATTCATGTCTATATCTGCAAATTTTAATACATATTCATTGGGGTAATCCTGAACACCCAACTGGCTAGGAGTGCCTCTAGGAGAAGGTTGAGGAGCACTGTCCTATGCTATAGGATGATGAGCCAGTGCATATTTGAGCTAAAGCAACCTAAGGTGTTAATTGTGTTATTCATTGTCATGAGGGGCATCCTATTTAATTAGCACATGTAAAGCTATGTCATTTAACAGACCTCGCTCATCATGATGCTAGTATAACTCTGCAGCAGGTGCATGCTAATAGGCCTTTGTTCTTTGGCACAGAGCTAAGGAAAAGAACCTAGAACTCAACCACAATATAGAGAGCAAAGCATCATTGAAATAAGGAACTTGTGTAACAAGGTTAGGCCAGAGGACCAACAAATTCACTTATGCAGACTATAGATGCTGTGTTAAGTAAGGCAAAGAGGCTGTTGTGGGCTGCGCTGAATAGTTTTGAGCTGTGAAAAACATACTGCTTATCATGCTAGAGCTGGGACTTGCTAACCATCTGGCTTTTGGTGGGCTCCTCCCTGTTTGACATATGAGAAAATGTGTACATGAAAGTGTGATTTTATGGTTAACACCAGTGTAATAGCTAGTAATTACAGTGAAGCAAAGAATCTATGTGAAAGATATTGCCATTGCCTGATTTCTGGCCGATTATAGGAAAGGTCCTAGTGAATGGAACACTAAACTATGGTAAAAAGAAATTCCTGTGATAGGGCATTGGATCTGAGTTTTGCCACTAACACTGATTAGGTAAAAATCATAATTTCTTCTCTTTGGAAACTTTCGAATGGTTCCACTAATAGAAATATGCTTCTGCGTTCATAGTTGTGAATTGCTGTATTATTTTGAAAAAGCATGTTGTCAATCTGTTTGAATGAAAAGCGTTCTGTAAATCTAATAATTTGTTATCATGAAATATATAACCTGACATCAAATATCAGACAGAATGATTAGGCACAGCCACTCCTCTGTGCTCTACTGCAGTTTTACCACAGTTTGCTCCTAGAAGCAAAAATCCTCTAGAAAATGATCACATTTGAAAATAAAATTTCCTTACTCCGAAGGATCTGGCTTAATGACAGAATAGAATATACCACAGACCATAAAAAGGCAGAATTAGATCAGGACAATTTCAGATTCAAGGAATTAAAAGCAACAACCTGTGAGCTTTGAATCATCATAAAGGCCTGCAGCCAGAACCCAACCCAACCCTACGAGCAAGGAAATATTGGCTTGAGATTCAGAGATGAATTTTGGGGGATATTAGTTTCTCATGCTTTTTCTGTACTTCATGGGTTGTGACTTTCTACCTTCTGTAACTTGACACATGCAGGCAGAGAAAATGAGAGGTTAATTGCATTGCCCAGAAAACATATTCTACTTAGAACACCTGTCATTAAGTTCTGTAAAGTCTTTTCTTGTCCTTTATCTTTTCTTTGTTCTATAACTCAGAGCCACATGAATAGGAATCAACTAAGTTAGCACTGTCAGTCTTAACTTCCTAAATATTTGTGAAATTTATTTTAGAAAAGGAGAGACTAATGGTGTGAAAAATCACACACACACACCTGTGGCCAAACTTTTTTTTTACTCTTAGAGCAGCACTAATATCTGACCTGATAAAATAAGAACTCTGTGCTGAAGTAGTGGGAGAAGGGACCTGTTGAATTCCTGTGTAGGCCCTGCCTCCAGAAAGCACTGCTTTTCCACTAAGACTAAAGGGCCCTTTTATTAAAATACAAGCACTTGCTGCATGTTGAGAGCAAATGTTAAACATGTGGTAAGTGCAACAGTCATGTGCTGTTGGGGGGGGGGGGGGAGGGCATGTCCAGCATGTCCCTGGCAATTAGTGCGTAGAACTGTACCCTAACATATGTCAGCAGCACTCAGTTAACTCTTCATGCCTACACTCAGCCTTTAACTCGTGCATTCCTCGACCCATTGTGCAGTGGACAGTTAATGCACACTTTAGTGGATAGTAGCTGTTGTGCCCATACATTAACAAAGCCGTGTACACTGGTCTCCCCCAGCCTATCTCTCTTCCCTCATCCTCTTGCACATCATAAGAACAAAAGAAATGCCATACTGGGCCAGAACAAGGTACATGAAACCCAGTATCCTGTTTCGAACAGTGGCCACTCCAGGTCACAAGTACCTGGCAGACTCCCAAAAAGGTACACAGCTTCCACAATGCTTGTCCTGAGGTAAGCGGTGGACTTCCTAGGTCCTCCTTTTATAATGGTTTATGGACCTTTACTCCAGGAATTTGTCCAAACCTTTTTAAAACCCAGCTACACTAACAGCTTTTACTACATCCTCCGCTAATGAATTCCAGAGTTTGAGTATGAGTTAAGAGAAAATGTTTTCACTCATTAGTCTTAAATGGGTTAGACTGTAGCTTGATTGCGTGTCCCCTAAGCTTTCTATTTTTTGATGGCATAAACAACTGATCTACCTTTTCCTATTCCACTCCATTCATTAATTTATAGACCTTTATCATATCTCCCCTCAGCTGTTTTTTTTCCAAGTTGAAGAACCCTAACCTTTAAAGCCTTTCCTCAGAGGGGTATCCTTCCATCCCCTCTACCATTTTAGTGACTCTTCTCTGCACCTTTTCTTATTCTACTATATCCTTTTAAAGATATGGTGACCAAAATTGCACACCATATTCAAGGTGCGGTCGCACCAGGGAATGATACAGAAGCATTATAATAATCTTGGTTTTATTCTCCATTCCTTTCCTTATGATTCCTAGCATTCTATCTGTTTTCTTGGCCGTGGCTGCACACTGGGTAGAGGGTTTCAATGTATTATCCATGATGACACCTAAACCCTTTTCCTGGGTGGTGATTCCTAATGTGGAATCTGCATCGTGTAACCATAGTTTGGGTGGTTCTTTCATAGGTGCCTAACTTTGCAGTCGTCCATATTAAATTTCTTCTGCCATTTCGATGTCCCGTGTTCCAATTTATCAAGGTCCTCATGCAGTTTTTCGCAATCCACTTGTATTTTAATAACATAGAGTTCTTCGGTCTTTATACATGCTAATCGTCTTTACCTGCCTTCTGTTAAACAAGCAAGACTAGAATCCATGAGACAATCGGCTTTCCATTTTCTTTATTTTTCTTTATTTTCTTTATTTACATTCTCTTATATAATGCGCTATTCTGCATCAGTGCGGTTTACATTGAACAAACTGAAATTACATTGAACAGGGCATTATAACTTGGAGATAACTATTTCACAGGGAACATGCGCCCTCACTCTGCAACCATCTCTCTCCTGATCTTCAACTGGGATCCTCTTATCTCTAATTTAAGGCTTCCCTTAAAACACAACTGTTCTTAACAGCATTCCCTTTCCTTGGGCAGTAGGGTGGTCTTGCTCTGTCCTTTTCTCTTTTTATCCTCTGCTTTTCTGGTTCAAATGGTCTTTTCTATCTGACATTGGAGTTCCTTTCCTGTTTCATGTACTTCTTATTTTTATTGTAAAGTGCCTTTGTTTCAAATTGGCGGTATATCAAAATTTAAATAAACCAAACTAAACTGTTACTGTAGTTCCTGTGCTGACGATTATTGCATCACTTTAATATATTCTCCTAATCATACTAAAACATGTGTTAACTGAACAGTGAGCTTTGATAAAAGGGCCCCTTAGTGCTTTCCATTGCTAGTGATGACAACCTTTGTTTGCTTTATGAAACTTTACCAAACATAATTTCTCTAAGTTTTTAAATGTGGTAACGTTTTAATTGTACTGTAAATTTAATGTTTGCAGCATTTTATTGTAACATAGTATATGATGTTAGATAAAGACCAGTATGGTCCATCTAGTCTTCCCAGTAAGGTGGCTGGAGTAGGTGTATCCAGCGCTCCATGCAGGCCATCCCCTCTATGCCTTTGTTTATTTATTTTATTTACATTCTCTTATATACCGTGCTATTCTGCATCAGTGCGGTTTACATTGAACAAACTGAAATTACATTGAACAGGACATTATAACTTGGAAATAACTATTTTACAGGGAACCTGGGCTATGGAGGGTTAAGTGACTTGCCCAAGACCACAAGGAGCACCTGTGGGACTAGAAACCCCAGTCATTTAGGCTTGTACTCTTCGCCTCGTGCAGGTCACCTCCCTCTATTTGTTGAGGTATAAGAAATAGTTGTTGTTTTTTTTTGACTTTATCCTCTTGCTATAAAGAGATCCACTGTGTCTATCCCATGCCATTTTAAATTTTAAAGCCCAGACCAGCTGTATTCCACGCTTTAAGAAAAGTGGAAGGAAGTCCAAAAAACTGCCAGCATGGTTTAAAGGTGAGGTAAGAGAGGCTGTTGCCAAGAAAACATCTTTCAGGAAATGGAAAAAAGAGACAAACGATGAAACCTGGAAACAACACAAGCACTGGCAGGTCAAATGCAAGGCATTGATAAAGAAGGCAAAGAGAATTTGAGAAGAAGCTTGCTGCGGAAGCAAAAACGCGAAATAAAGATTTTTTCAAGTACATTCATAGCAAAAAACCTGTGAGAGAGTCAGTTGGACCATTAGATGATAGAGGAGTTAAAGGGGCACTAAGAGGCGACAAGGCGATAGCGGAGAGACTGAATGAATTCTTTGCTTCGGTCTTTACTGAGGAAGATGTAGGGATGTTACCCATGACTGAAGTGGTATTTAAAGGTGCGGAAGAATTGAAGGAAATATCGATACGTCGGGAAGATGTATTACAACTATTAGATAAACTGAAGAGTAGCAAATCACCTGGGCTGGATGGTATATATCCAAGGTTGTTGAAAGAACCGAAATATGAGATTGCAGACCTGCTATTAGTAATCTGTGAACTATCATTAAAATCATCTCTAATACCTGAAGATTGGCGGATCGCCAATGTTACACCAATTTTTAAAAAGGGTTCGAGTGGTGATCTGGGAAACTACAGACCGGTGAGCCTCACGTCAGTACTGGGAAAAATGGTAGAAACCATCATAAAGAATAAAATTACTCAGCATGTAGATAGTCATGGCCCAATGGGAGACAGCCAACATGGCTTTAGACAAGGAAGATCTTGTCTTACTAATTTGTTATGTTTTTTTGAAAGTGTGAATAAACAGGTGGACAAAGGTGAGTTGGTTGATATAGTGTATCTGGACTTTCAGAAAGCCTTTGACAAGGTCCCTCATCAGAGACTTTTGGCAAAACTAAAGAGTCATGGGATAGGAGGCAGTGTACTTCTGTGGATCAGGAACTGGTTAAAAGATAGAAAGCAGCGGGTTGGGCTAAATGGCCAGTTTTCCCAATGGAGAAAGGTGAATAGTGGTGTACCCCAGGGATCTGTGCTGGGTCCGCTGCTTTTTGAGATATTCATAAATGACCTGGAAAGTGAAATAACGAGTGAGGTTATCAAATTTGCAGATGACACAAAACTAAAGTTGTTAAAACCCAAGAGGATTGTGGAAAATTGCAAGAGGATCTTGATAAATTGGAAGACTGGGCATCAAAATGGCAGATGAAATTTAATGTGGACAAGTGCAAAGTTATGCACCTAGGGAAGAACAACCCAGACTATGGTTACACGATGCAAGGTTCCACATTAGGAACCACCACCCAGGAAAAAGATTTAGGCGTCATTGTGGATAACATATTAAAACCCTCGGCCCAGTGTGCAGCGGCAGCCAAGAGAGCAAATAGAATGCTAGGTATCATAAGGAAAGGAATGGAAAATAAAACAAAAGATATTATAATGCCTCTATACCGTTCCATGGTGAGACCGCACCTTGAATATTGTGTGCAATTCTGGTCACCGTATCTTAAAAAGGATATTGCATTATTAGAAAAGGTTCAGAGAAGAGCCACCAAAATGGTAAAGGGGGGATGGAAGGATACTCCTATGAAGAAAGGCTAAAAAGGTTAGGGCTCTTTAACCTGGAAAAGAGACGGCGGAGGGGAGATATGATAGAAGTCTATAAATTAATGAACGGAGTGGAACGGGTAAACGTAGATCGACTGTTTACGTTATCAGAATATAGGAAGACTAGGGGACATGCAATGAAGCTACAGGGTAAACTATTTAAGACTAATAAAAGAAAATTTTTTTTCACTCAACGTGTAATCAAACTCTGGAATTTGTTACCGGAGGATGTACTAAAGGCTGTTAGTGTAGCTGGGTTTAAAAAAGGTTTGGACAAGTTCCTGGAGGAAAGGTCCATAAACCATTATTAAGAAGGGACCCAGGATATCAATGTTTGATCTAGTACAAGCATTGCAGAACCTGTGTCTTTTGGGGAAACTGCTGGGTACGTATGACCTAGATTGGCCACTGTTGGAAACAGGATACTGGGCTTGATGGACCTTGATCTGACCCAGTATGGCATATCTTATGTTCTTATGTTAAATTCATTCACTGTATTTGCCCCACCACCTCCATCAGGAGGGCGTCCCAAGCATCCACCACCCTTTCCATGAAAAAAGTATTTCCTGACGTTGCTTTTAAGTTTACCTCCTTGCAACTTCATTTTATGCCCTCTAGTTTTACAGCTTACCCTTTGAAAAAGGTTTGTTTGTTCATTAATATCCTTTAAGTATTTAAACATCTGTATTATATCTCCCCTGTCCCTCCTCTAGGTATACATATTTAGGTTTTCAAGTCTCTCCTCATATGTCTTCTGGAGAGTTCTTACCATTAGGCTACTCCTCCACTCTACTAATGCTTGACAGTTAAGATTTATTCTTCCAGTTTTTGTAGATCTTTCCTCATGTTGTCCACTCGGGGCTGGCCTGTCCACTGGGTGAGCTAAGCGGCAACCTAGGGCAGCCAGCCAACCTGGGTGGGTGGTGACAACGGCTGACACAGCTGGCTGTGCTGCCCTCCCCAGCTGCCGGCAATTCTGTATTGGGAGGGGGAGACGGGCAGCAGCAGTATTTCCAAAAGCGGCTGCTTTTTGCAGCCTCTCTTTGAAATACTGCCGCTGCCCGCCTCCCCCTCCCGATACGGAATTGGCGATAGCTGGAGGGGAGGGGGGGGGGGTGGATGCGGCAGCTGGAGGGGGGGGGGGGTGGCGAGGCTGTGGTTTCTGCCTAGGGTGGCAGAAACCCTTGGCCCGGCCCTGTGTCCACTCCCTCAGAGGAGTCCACTCTGTTGCAAATGTTCATGTCCTCTTCAAAAAGGCAGACTTTTTTCCCTTCAATTCTTCAACAATATCACAAATACATTGAACAGTACTGGTCCCAGGACCGATCCCTGGGGCACACCTCCTACTCGCCTTCCTTTATTCTGAATGAGTTCCTTTTACTACCACCTTCTGTTTGTCAACCAATTTTTGATCCAGTTCACCACCTTGAGATCCAACCCCAGGCTGCTCAGTTTATTGAAAACCACCTGTGAGGAACAGTATCAAAGACTTTTCTGAAATCTAGGTAGATCATATCCATCACATGCACTTGATTTAGTTTTCTGGTCACCCAGTCAAAGGTGACTAGAAAATTAGATCAAGGGCATGCGATGGATGTGCATTGAATTGTATAACGTGTGTTACTGGAAGGCACTGTCACAAATTTAAGGGCAACTCGGAGTGTATGACTGAATCTGTGAATTTATTGTAACATTTGCACAGTGGTTGAAAGCAGTCTTTGCCTACTTCTCCTGTGAAGTTGTCAAGTATTATGCTTGTATATTTCTTGCTACCAATAATTATGGGAAGGGAAGCCAAATATTTTTTCCTCTTTATTTTTTTTATGATTCCTGATTAGTCCTTGGGCAGGTCAGACTGCTGTCAGCTCTCTGTAGTATCTTCTTGCTGGAATTGGCTTGTGGGAGGTGCCAGCAGTATAGTGACAGGTTTATTGAAAATGGTATTTCACATTCATTTCCTGTGGGAAGGAGCCCAGGCCTTGGTGAAAGGAGAGGTGATTCATGTCCAGCGCTTACTAAAGAGTGCTATGGCAAATCATTATACAGAGGAAGATCTGGAGTCTCTTATATCAAGCAGAGCAAGTTGATTTTTATACAGTGCCTTCTTACAGTTTATGGATAAAAATGCAGTATAATAGAGGACAAAATATCATTATCCTTAGACAGGCAAAAATTACAGCTATACTCTTGTATAATCAACAGTTTTCATCTTGCCTTTGGAGGCAGAGTAGATGTTAAAATGGTTTTTTGAAGAGGAACAGAGCCGGTGAGATGCTGGTTGGATTCAGGGAAGTTACTAGAAAATGGCCAGGCAGCAACTATGGCTAGAACATGAGAGGACAAAATAAGGAAGCAATTTCAGGGTGTTTGAAATGGAATTGTCTGTGGAAATCCAGAGGCCCTGTAAACTAGGGCTAGTATAGTATCTTGCTAGGCAAGTGATCTTTGAACAGATCCTTATTGACACAGTAAAGAGTAGTTGTGCTAATGCTATCTGTATGTTGAGATCAGCAGGAGGCATCAGGGCCAGGACTTATTGGCTTCATTACCCTTTTTTATTTTTTTAATTATTTATAACAGCAATCGTATCGGCATTTTCTTCCATGAACAGAGCCTATGCGAGGGGGGCTGATAAGTCTCTGGTCTTGTAACGAAACGGAAAGCTACAGGCATACTTCAGTTCCAGAGGTCCCGAATGATCTCAGCAGTTTCGTTTTGTTTATTATAAGTGGCATTGTAGAAAGGGTGTGGCAGAGTAGCCTTATGGTTAGAGCACTGGCTTGGGCAAGTCTCTTAACCCTCCATTGCCTCACAAAATTTCAATCAATGTCCCTGTTTAATGTACATCACCAAGTTTTTTTAAGTTTCAATGTAAACCGCTTTGACTGAAATGATAAAGCGGTATAAAACCCCCCCTGTTAAATAAATAAATAAATAAAACACGCCAACAGTGCCTTGGCTCTCTATTTCCCAAGGACCCCTCCTACCCTTTGCTCTCACTCTCTTATGCCTAGGTTGAGCCAAGCATTGCAGCAAGATGACTGACTAGCTGTCAAAGTTTGCTGAGTTCAGTCCATCCATGGAAGTGAAAGCTAAAATTACATTTTCTGACTGCATTGTCACTTCAGAAATACTCCAGCTATTACTCTAAATCCGGGTCTTTTACCAGATCTCTAATGAAATCCAGATCTTTTGAAATATATCCATCTGAACATAAGATATGCCATACTGGATCAGACCAAGGTTCATCAAGCTCAGTATTCTGTTTCCAACAGTGGCCAATCTAGGTCAGAGGTACCTAGCAGTTTCCCCAAAGGGGGGCTAGCAGTGGATTTCCTGGGTCCCCTTTAATAATGGTTTATGAACCTTTCCTCCAGGAACTTGTCCAAACCTTTTTTAAACCCAGCTATACTAACAACTTTTACTACGTCCTCCAGTAACGAATTCCAGAGTTTGATTACACTTCGAGTGAAAAAATATTTTCTCTTATTAATCTTAAATAAGTTACCCTGGAGCTTCATTGCATGTCCCCCTAGTCTTTCTATATTTTGATGGCGTAAACAATCGATCTACATTTACCCATTCCACTCCATTCATTAATTTATATACCTCTATCATATCTCCCCTCAGCTGTCTCTTCTCCAGGTTGAAGAGCCCTAACCTTTTTAGCCTCTCCTCATAGGGCTATCCTTCCATCCCTTTTACCATTTTGGTGGCTCTTCTCTGTACCTTTTTCTAATAATGCGATATCCTTTTAAAGATACGGCGACCAGAATTGCACACAATATTCAAGGTACGGTTGCACCATGGAACAATACAGAGGCATTAGAATATCCTTTGTTTTATTCTCCATTCCTTTCCTTATGATTCCTAGCATTCTATTTGCTTTCTTGGCTGCCATTGCACACTGGGCGGAGGGTTTCAACATGTATCCACGATGAGGCCTAAATCCTTTTCGTGAGTGGTGGTTCCTAATATGGAACCTTGCATCGTGTAACCATAGTTTGGGTTGTTCTTTCCTTGGTGCATGACTTTGCATTTGTCCACATTAAATTTCATCCGCCATTTGAACATCCAGTCTTCTAATTTATTAAGGTCCTCTTGGAATTGTTTACAATTCTCTTGGGTTTTAACAACTTTAAATAATTTTGTGTCATTTGCAAATTTGATTTCCTCATTCATTGTTCCCATTTCCAGGTCATTTACGAATATGTTAAAAAGCAGTGGACGCAGTACAGATCTCTGGGGTAACTCCACTATTCACCTTTCTCCATTGGGAAAATTGGTCATTTAGCCCTACCCTCTGCTTTCTTTCTTTTAACCAGTTCCTGGTCCACAGTAGTACACTGCCTTCTGTCCCATGACTTTTTAATTTCGTAAAGAGTCTCTCATGAGGGACCTTGTCAAAGGCTTTCTGAAAATCCAGATACACGATATCGACCAGCTCACCTTTGTCTACCTGTTTATTCACACATCTGCTGTCTTTGTATTGCTGTAATTTTGTTTCTCATATACAAATGCCACAATTGTTACAATTACCTGATGGACAGCTGGTATTGAATCTTTTAGCAGGCTATAATAGCACATCAAACAGCACAATTGTATAAACTTCTCCAATCGCCACTCTTTTTTTGTTTTCTGTGTATTTGTCCACACATTTGTCAGCAGTTCTCGTCCACACTTCTGTACATTCTCTTTAGCTTTTCAGAGGTTATGCACAATGGTAGAGAAGCTTATAACCATTCTCTGAAAGACTTGCAGCTGGTGATAATCTTGCTAGAGTAAAATATTTCCCCCCTCTCTCTGCCACCTTCTCTTGTAAGTCTGCTTCCCATGCCCTAATGAATGCCACCTTACTCATGTCTACTACATCTGTCCTTTTAACAATCTGTTATTTCTTTTCCCTCAAGGATTTTATTGTTCACTGCTTTGATAAACTCAGAAGGGCTGAAAGGCAGTATAGAAAGCAACCAACTAAACTAAACTATTTGAGGGGGCAGCAAAGTGTAGAGTCCAAATGACAACTCTTTATTCTTATGCTTATAGTATAACCCATCAAATTGGGTCAAGGCTACTTTCAAGACTCTTATCAAACTAGTCGGCTATATAGTGTCTGAAGTTAATATATAACATCTTTATTAGTAAGGTTATACTGTTCCTTGAGCTGTCTAAATCCAAATAACCATCTCTTCTCTTCTTTTGCAAACAGCTGGGCCATGCTATGCAGACCCTGATATTTCTATTCCCCCAAAGTCCCATACATTACTCCCATAAAGAATGCCTTATTAAAACCAATATGCATGCATCTTGAGTAATTTGTCCCCTGGTGTAGCTGAGTACAAGATGGATCCCACACTGTAAGGGTAAAATTAACATATGAGTTCTGCAATTTCAGGGGAGATCTCAACCTTTTATTTATTAGTATTTAGCTCATGCCTTTCCAGGAGAAGATCAGGGTGAGTATGCATTTCCCTCCAGTAACTAGATAAAGCACTGGTTTCTTGTCTGTAAACTCCTGTTCAATCTGTACCTATTATTGCCCCTCTGAGACTCTTCCAACCTCTAACTGGGCTGTGATGTAGCAGGCCCTTATATTAGGGACACTCTAGCCCTCCTCTAATTTGGACTGGTAAAGCATTCCTTGTGCCACCCTGGGTGGTATCTTTTTCCAGATATATCTAAAAATCCTTTGTTGCAAACATTTTAAAACCATGTCTGAAATCTCAATGGGGAGAACAGAAAACAAATATAATCATCTCAGTAGTGTTAATTTTTAATACTGGCAAAAAATAATGTGATATTATACAATCAGTCTAGAGCAGTATTATTCAATACAATAAGAAACCTGCTCACTCAAACATATTCTGGTTATTGTGTTTAAAAATGTTTTTGTCAGGCTTAGTAAACAAACCAGGATATCAAAATCATGGTATATTCAAAAACTCAATCCCATTTTACTTTATTTTCCCTTCATTATTAATACTTTATATTCAAATATCTCAGTTCATTGCTCAAGTCCATAGCAACTAATGTCATATAAATTAATTCCAACATAGCATTATGTTTCGGATTAAAACAATTCTTAATGGTCCTGCATCAGGGAATTCACACTTATCTCTTGTTGTATAGATCTTATCCCCCAAGCTGGACATAGTAGCTGTTAGCTTCCACAGTAACGCCCAAATCGTGGATAAGCAATAACACCCAGATTGCAACTATTCAGTAGTATCTCTTCAGAGGGCAGCCATTCCTTCACAGGTGTCTGATGTCAGACATCCAGGAATTCATCAGCTTTTAAACCCCGGGCCAATCAGATATCTTCTCCCACCAATCAGGTCTAAAATTCAAAGGAGTGTTCTCCGATCGATTACCACATTCATTCCATTAGGGATCCGAGAGTTCAGATAATATATTTTTTAGAATGGTGAATTTTTTGTCTCCCTTGGCAATCACTATTTCAGAGATGCGAACACATGATCCATACATTGAGCCACTATAGGAGCAGTAGTAACTTGTTTTTTAAATCTGGATATATGTTCTGCCAGTCGTGTTTTTATTGGGTGACTAGTCTGGCCAATGTAAAACTTCAGGCAAATATATCACAAAAAAGGAAGTGCATGTGATAAAATGTCTTGAATGATAAATCTTGCCAGTCAGACCATCAATCGAGTCCGGATCTTCACGTGCTTGTAAACAATATTGACAATAGTTACATTGATAATGACCATATGGAGATCTTGAAGCGGTCAACATTTGTGACCGTTCACTATTGCGTTTCTGTTCCCCTTGTAAAGTACATAAGAAGAGGGAAATGGAATCCAGGTATCAAAGAAACAGTATCCCAACGTTTTGAAAGAATCTTCTTCACTACCATATGAAATCAGCAATGAACGCTGGGCATATAATGCTCTCTTGTATGCCTTCTTTATAGTCCAGTCCAGATAACTCCTCCAACAAAATTGTTCATATAATTCCCTAGCTTTAATTTTTTAAAATCATCCATCAAACTACACATTCTCCGCAGACGGAGGAATTGACCTATCAGTAGGTTATTTTCAGTCGGGCTTGATGGCAGCTCTCATATTACAAAAGGTTGTTTTGCTCAGAGTCCTTCCTATAGAGAGTAGTCTCCATTCTTATGATCAGAATATCCAAAAATTTCACAGAATATTGATCCTTGGTTATTTTAAATTTAAGCAGTCTCTCTTATGGCTATTAAGCCATCCCACAAATGCTTCCAATTGCTCTTCACTGCCATACTAAAGAAAAAAGATGTCATTCAGATAGGGACTCCATAGCTTAATATAAGTGAACCACTCGGAGGGATGTATAATTGACTCTTCAAACTCCATTATATAAAGTGTAGCAATAGATGTAGCTCCTGTGGCCCCATAGCAATCCCATTTATCTGTAGTTAGAATTGCCCCTCATACTGCAAATAATTCCTTTTGAGGACCAACTGAAGAAGCTCCATAAGGAAATCTTTCGGAACTTGAGTCTGTGCATAATTTACCTTTGTAGGTTTTTAAACAATCTGAAGGGCCTCATCTTATTCAATATTTGTATAGAGTGCGACAACATCCGAGGTAACAAACCCCATTGTTCAAGCGGATCACAAAATTGATCTAATTTCTTCAACATATGTGTGGTATCCTTAATATAGGATCGGCACAACTAGGCAATTGGGTTTAAGATCTTATCCAAAACTTTAGATAGTGGTTTTAACACTGAAACCGTACTGGCCACTATAGGTCTACTAGGAAGATCTTGTAAACTCTTATGAATTTTTGGTAACAAATAAAATTTAGGAACAATAGGATGAGCCTGAATTAGAAAATCTTTCTCTTTCCTTGTGATATAATTTAAATGCCATGCCATCTCAATAGATTGCATAATCTTTCTGGAGAGCAGTAGTACTATCATTCTCCCATACCTGATAGTATGTCACATCCTGGAGCGTCGGCGTCTCGGAGAGGTGGAGATGCTGAGTTCTACATTTTTTGGCAGTTCATTCAATTGTTGATACAGGGCGTGGAAATTTGATATTTGCTCGAAACGCAGTGCTGTGTACTTTTTAACAACTGCTGCTGTGGATTAGTTGAGAAGTGGGAATGGACGTTCCAAGATTGTGGTCACTGGCTGTTCTCCCGTGAAGATATAGTAAAGACGGGGAGGTAGCGGCTCAGATAAGTACCACTTTTTGTCTGTATACATCAAAACGACTTTTAAAATTAATTGTTTTTGGTGTAGGTGACATCTTATTGTGGTGTTTTTACCTTAACGTTGGCTCCTTGAGGGCCTATTGTGTGGTTTAAATAAAACCGATTAAAATGGAAGTTACAGCTTCAAGAGGCTAGTCTGGTCCTCAGGGCTGACCTTCCGACAAAAAATTACACTTACATGTTTGCTCACACAATTTTTCACTCTATTTTTGTTTAGGGTTTATTTGGATAGAGTAGGGTTATTTTGTTATTGTTTGGTAAAACATCCTGGAGTTAAGCATTCTCCTGATGATATTTATCTACAGATTGAATAACCACTGCCCCTCTTTTATCTGCCCTTCTGATAACCAGATGTTCATTATGTTTCAAGGTACTGGCGCTCTAGGCAAACTGTAAACTTGCTCGCTCGTTCTCGCTCTCTCTCGCTCAGCCATGTTAGCATTGAATGCCCTGTTCTTTGCCTCCCTCTAGAAGTTATTACCCTATGCAACCACCTAGTTTGCCTAATGGTGGGGCCTGCCCTGACATCTGCTAAGGGAGCTACAAGTTCTTTCTTTAAGCTTTTATAAAATGTTGCTGTCGGGCCATCAAGCTCAGGCACTTTCCCCTCCTTTTAATGCTTTGATCGCTATATATACCTCTTGGTGCAAAATTTCTTTATCCAATACATCTGCTTCCTCCTCACACAGTTTGGGTAGGGTAATTGCCTCTAGAAATTGCTTAATACTTATATACTGAACACTGTTCTGTTTGAGATAAAACTGATTATTATCATCCATTGCAGCTTCCCCTTGATCATATTTAATATTCATAACCTGCTGGTAGCGCTTCAGTCTTTATTTTGTTAGCTAGTAAAATACTGGCCTTGCTTCCGTGTTCATAATACATTTGCTTTATCTTCTTCAATTTAAACACTGCCTCCTCCAGGTGTTTGTATATTTTTGCCAGAAAACATTTTGTATTTAGATTGAAGTTCCTTAATCAGTTGTCTAAGTTCCTTTTCCCTTTTAGCCTTAACCCTCCCCAATTGGACAGCCATAGATACTGTCTACTCTGCAGCCCTACCTTCATGCCATTCCACAATAAAGGAGGAAACGAATCCTTCATTACAAAACTCAAAGTACTGTTGAATCACTTGCTGGCAGGGCTGGCCCGTCCATTGTTAGAGAATGTTGTTCACACAGGGTCCCGCGCGAACTTCATTCTCACAGAGCGCTTTTTGAAATGCCTGCCCAAGGCCCTGGCTCACCTCTGCACAGCCGCCAGCGTGAAGAGCAGCATTTTTCCTGTTGGCAGCTGTGTTCTTGTGAAGCATGCAAGTGCTGGGAAATGCCCTTTAACCTTTCCCACCACAAAGAAAAAGGAAAAACCCCAGGGAATCAAAACTCCACCAGCCCAGAAATATCAAAGATCAAAGAAATGGTGGGTTCCAAATAAAGAAAAGAAGAAAAACTTCCTTAGTAAACTAATACAAATTTAATGTCGGACATCAGTCTCCATGCCAAAGTAAATTGTATAGACCTTGGCTAGAAATTCATGTCCATTTTAATCAGCATTTTGCAGTAAAACAATACGGGCTAAACAGACTTGGAAGCCAAAAACTTTTAATCATTCAGTACTTAACTGCAGAATATCGGCGAAGCGAAGCCCAATAAGAAGTGGTCAACGACACAGTCCTGCGTTTCGGGTCATTCTGTTATTTTTTATTTATTTATTCACTTAAAGACCCTGCTTCAGGTTTGCACTTGTCACCAACAATGCAGGACTAGCACTGGAAATGGGCTAACGGGAAGAGCTTGGACTGTAAATGGGCTGATGGAGGGGGGCTGGAATAGGACTGGAAATGGCTGATTGGGGGAGCTTGGACTGGAAATGGTCTGGTGAGGGCTGGAATAGGACTGGAAATGAGCTGATGGGGAGAGGCTAGGACTGGAAATGGGCTGATGTGGGGGCATGGGAGAATGGGACTGAAGGGAGCAGATGCTGGGTTGGGCTGGAACTAGAAGGGAGTTGTTGTTGGAGGACTAGAAGGGGATGGGGCTGGGTAAGTGGGGATTGACGATGGAAGGTGAAATTTGAGTGGATGATGAAGAAATAAAGAAAGAAATGGAGGAAAGAGCAAACTGGGTAAAATCAGTATGTTAAAGCAAATGTAGAGAAAGAGAAAATGGAAAAAATCTTGAAGAAAGGACAAATGGACAGCTAGCAGAAGACACGAAGAAACCAGAAGAAAGTGACTGGAGCAATTGCAACTGAAAAATAAAATGCCCAAACAAAAGGTAGAAAAATACTATTTTATTTTGAATTTAACAACTGGAATATGTCAGCTCTGGGAAATGTATATCGCTAATGTCTTTGCGTTTAGGTTTAGTACAAGAGGAAATTTAATTTATAGTTTTATTTCTCCAGTGTTGTACATTCCAATTTTGGCTTTTGGGATTCCCAATTTAATTATTGTCTTCCTATTTCTAAATTGTGATCCCTTGTTCTTTGTTTAGTGACTGCCTGTGTTTTGCATGTGTAACAGAGCTGAGGTATTCTGTTCATGTAGTTTCTATTTGACAGTGCCACTTGTTCTCTTTCCCCAATAGGTGATGTATTGGTATTCTTTGAGATGTATTGGTTTTAATATTTGCAGTTTTGCCTTTTTGATAGGTAGGGTTTGGTGCTTTGTGAGTCCTGGTAAAGCTGTTATGATACGGTGGGTTTACTATGGGTTCTAAATGGTCAGTGTTTATAGTACTTCCTAATGTGCCTGGCAGTTGGTACTGAAGTATAATAATGTAGAAATCTGGTAGTCTTTCTTTATCCAGACACTCATTAAGAGGCATGTTTACTAAAAGTTAGCGCATGTTAACATTATGCAAATATTTATGCAAACGAGGCCCTGCAATGAGTTTCCGCACATGGCCCCGCACCCCCTTTGGGCTGCTCTTGCCTGCCCAAAGGGGGTGCGGGGCATACTCACATGGCATACTCACTAAAGCACTAGAATTGAAGCCCTTTATCCTTCCTAGTTAATTGGAAATTAACCCAAACGGGGGCATGATCAGACCAAGTGATCATCTCAGTTCATCCAGAGTCCACTTCTTGGATCAAAGAATGTTCCAGTAATATCATGTCTATTCTCAAGTAAGACTGATCGACCTGTCAGTAAAATGCATAGTCCCACTTCTTTCATTTCTCCACCTCTATATGTCAATAAGGCTTAAGTTTTATGAAGCATTCATTTTAGACTCGCTCTGCCTTCTTTAAGTCACAGATATCCCTTTTGACATGTCAGGCATAGGGTTCACTGTCATGTTCAGGTTCTCTCATTATCAAAATACCTTGTCCAAAATGCAAAAGTTGCTGAAGAACTTCCTCAAAGAACTGATCTTGGCCTATATTAGATGCATTCAAACAAGCCACAGTCGTTCTCACTCCATCCTTATTTCTATCAATACAGCCTCTAACATCTGTAACAATTCTACTTCATGTGCTCTAAATATCAGAATCCCCCCCTTTTTTTTTTTAACACCATTAGAGGCAAAATAAGAATAAGGAAGCCCTTTATTCTTCAATATGTTCTCATCAGCCCTCTTCATATGTGTCTCCTGGATAAGAAGTATCTGAATGCTGCTGTTTTTGCTTCTTTAAACAAAATTTGTCTTTTGTTACCTGAGTTGAACCTTTTGGTATTAATAGACCACCGCTTATCTGTTGTGAAGCATGCACCATTTAGTGCCTGTAAATAGTCAGCCTCTATCTCATTCACCTCTATAACACGTAGGCTCTCAGCTTATTCACTCCTTTTTTCTTGCTCTCTGCTTCTCCTCTCCCCATCCCCTCTCTCCTCCCCTATTTGCCATCAGTTGCACAATATGCAACCTTCAGCTCTCCATTTCAATGATTAACACCCTCCCCAGCAGTGGCCACCTCTCTTCCATTGCAAATTATGAGCCCAATAAATGCCATAAAAAAAGACCACCATCCTCATTCGTGTATTCCACAACCTCTCATTTGCTGCCCTCCCTTTAATTTCAAAGTCTTATTGTCCAGCCTTTCTGTTAGTGGGAAACTTCCACCTCTTACAGTATAGGTTCCTCAGCCCTTCAGAGTCCAACCATAGTCCATTATTTACAATCCATCCTGACACAATATCATATCTGCAGTAGCTGTTTAAATCGGTCATACTGCTTACTTGTGTTCCATTTGATTTCTGTGGTTATGAATTCCTTTATATACTCGCTGCTACTGCATTTCAGCATGCAGTGTTCTTCCCAATGCTATACTGGGTATATCCACATTTTTGAGAGCGTGCACTGTGTCTTCCAGGCTGTGCACCCAATAGGTGGTACAATTCATAGGAAACATCAGTCCGAATGGGAACAACTATCTGTTTCTGACTCTTCCAACTTGCAGCTTCTCAGTGATGCCTCCTGAACTTCCTGCAATGTTGCAGCATAACTGTAGATAAGGCTGCATAAATTGTCATGTGGTGATCACCCTCCTGCCCAAATAGGGCTAGCCCAACCACTAGGCAAACTAAATAATTGCCTAGGGCAGCAGCTTCTGGGGGAATAGCAGCTGCTGTCAGATCATAGCAGCGTGTCCTGCCCGCCACACACAAGTGATCATCAGTGCATACCTTATCTCCAGGAACAAGTAGGAATGTAGTCTTCACATATGGGTATCGTCGGCACCAACGGAGCCTGCGCGGGAACGCTCCCCAGCGTCCAATAGGAACGCTTTTGGGAGCAGCCCTCATCACATGCGCGCTGCCTTCCTGTCTTTCCAACTGTCCCTCTTCAGTTCTTCATTTTCCGTGGAGGCGACAGGTCATATACCCTGTCACCGCAGAAAATTTCTTCTTTAAACTTGTTTTCTAGTGGTCGTGCCTGCCTCCGCTCGACGCCTACTGGTAACCGCCAGTTCTCTTTTCTTTTAAAAAAAATAAAAAATAAATAAAAAAAATATATATATATAAATACTTTTTTGTTGTGTTTCTCTAAAGAAACTTTTTTCTTTTTGGTGCAAGGCGCCATTTTGGGCATTAGGCCTAGGCGCCATTTTGGGCATTAGGCCCCATTTTCCTTAAAAATGGAAAAACCAGCTAGTGGTTTTAAAAAATGTACTAAGTGTGGCGGTACCATTTCTGTCACCGACATCCATGACTGGTGTCTCAAATGTTTAGGCCCTACCATTCTCCATCGGAGTGTTCCTCTTGTATGGGCATGACTAAAAGAGGAAGACAGAACCGGGGTGCAAAGCTCGGTACCCTCTTTTCTTCAGATGCGATGTCTGTTGCAGCGATGTCTTCCACAGCCTCGTCTTCCTCCCCATGGATCTCAGGTAATTAAACATAAGAGCCGGTCCTCAAAGAGTAGATCTCCTTCTAAGCATCGAGAAGCCATTGGCATTGCTCTTGAGGAAACTACCCTGGCAAAACAGCCCCGGCGGGAGGCTTCGGCCTCCAAAGCACCAACGGTGCTCCAGGATGTTCTTGTGTCTTCGACCTCGGCAGAACTACTGGTGCCATGCTCAGGGGTTCCGGCCGCTTTTACCGGTACTGACACCCAGGCATCGGTAGCGTCGATTAGACCAGAGATTCCTCGCTATCAAACGCAGTCTTGCAGCTCTCCTTACAGCTGTGGTACCGTTGACACCGCTACCGATGGTTCAACGGGCACCGGTACCGACACCGATACCGCTACCGCTGCCAGTACCAGCACAGGTACTGATACTGGTACCAGCACCGACAGTACCGGTTCTGGTGGGCATTCTACCCATGTCTACTTTTTCGGGCATTGACAGATCGGTACCGGACCAACTCGGTACCGACTTCGATCGATACCGATACCGTGCTTTGCATGAACATCGGGATCAGAGATATTTCGAATCTTCCAATTCCGAAGACTCTGATAACTCTGCCGGTACCAGAGTGCTTCTCCCGGAAGACTCCTCCTCAACGCAGAATGTCTCCTCTGGAGGACATGTCTTTTCAGGATTTTATTCGTGATGTGGCCCGAGGCCTATCAATCACAGTAGCTCCTGAAAAAGAACCTAGAGCAAAGGAATTGGAAATCCTCCAATACTCTAAGGCTCCCAAGGAAGCAGCTACTCTGCCCATTCATGAAATTCTTCATGATTTGATGCTCAGAGTGTGGGAAACACCTTTGACCACATCTCCTCATTCTAGGAGAGTCGATACCATGTATCGAGTTCCACCATGTCCTGGTTTTCAAAAGACTCAGCTGCCACACCTTTCAATGGTAGTGAAATTAGCCATGCGTAGGATGAAAAGTGCAAAAAGACATGCATCCAATCCTCCAGGATGTGAATGCAGGATTCTTGATGCCTTTGGACGTCGAACATTTCAGGCTTCCATGCTTTCAGCTAGGATCAGCTCATATATTTTATATATGGAATTGTTCCTCAAGGAAGTCACAGGAGACTTGGAGCTTATGAGCCCCCTTCTCCCTGATGACAAATGACAAGACTTCCTTACTCTTGTCAAGCATGCTCAAGACGTTTCCAAGTTTGTAAATCGTGCAGCCTTTGAGTGCTTTGAATGTATCAGCAGAACTTCTGCTATTGCCATTGGTGCACGTCGGATTGCCTGTCTTCAGGCATCAGACTTGGGAATTTGGGTACAGGACAAATTAGGAAACATCCCTTGCACAGGAGAAAACCTCTTTGGCAAGAATTGGCAGGAAAAGGCTAATGAGATAGATGCTGACAATATCACTTTAGACAGATTGTCAAAATCTACAGCCACTCCAGTCAAAATCTACAGCCACTCCAGCCAAAAAGAAACTCTATAAAAAAACCCTTTTTCAGTAAAGAGTTTTTTCCATCCTATACCCAGCAAGGGCAAGGTCAGGGTCAGTTTGCCCAAAAGGGACAACAGCAACAATCCAGACAACAAAAGAAGCCAAAAGGCCTGAGAACTCAACCACCTCCACAGGCTCAGCCCCCTCAAGGGCTTTGACTCCTTCCTAGAGAGCTTGCCTTTCCTGCCTCTGAAGGGTCCAGAACCCCTAAACATTCCAGGCAGGTTGTGTCATTTTGTCAACAGATGGCACCAAATAACAGCAGAAAATTGGACTCTGTCCATTGTAGGGGAGGGGTACAAGCTTCATTTTCACAGCATGCCCCCTCCTAGAATCGTAAGACAGTTCAATTCCCAAATCTCTGCAGACAATCTACTGGATCAAGAGGTCTCAACACTCCTTGCTCGGGAAGCAATAGAGGAAGTACCCATTCTCCAACAGGGTACAGGGTTCTACTCCCCCTATTTTCTTATTCCAAAGAAAACAGGAGGACACAGACCCATTCTAGACCTCAGAGAATTGAACAAGTATCTGTTCTGAGAAAAGCTCAAAATGATTTCTCTGGGAACTCTTCTGCCATACCTTCAAAGTCAGGATTGGCTTTGCTCTCTAGATCTAAAAGATGCATATACTCACATTCTGATCCATCCAGATCACAGGAAATTCTTACAATTCCTTTTCAAAGGAAAAGACTTCCAATACAGGGTTCTTCCCTTTTGGTCTGGCTTCGGCACCAAGAGTATTTATGAAATGCATGGCAGTAGTAGTTGCATTCCTGCGAACCCTAGGGATATTCGTCTTCCCTTACTTAGACGACTGGCTCATTTGAGCCCCCACGGTTCCAGAAGCCAGCTCTGCACTGTCTCGCACAATGCGAATCCTACAGTACTTGGGATTGGTCATAAACCTCCCAAAATCCCAACTTGCTCCGTCTCAGTCCCTGGAGTTCATAGGAGCTTGTTTAGATACCAGACAGGCAAGGGCTTTTCTCCCACAACTCCGAATAGTGCAACCAGCTTCTCAAGCAGCGGTGAAGTCCTCCCTAGCTGCTCGAGAACTGCTACAACTATTGGGACATATGGCATCCACGGTTCATGTTCCCTATGCTCGCCTTCGTATGCGAGCAGCCCAGTGGACCCTTTCCACACATTGGACACGAGCCACAGGACATCTGTCGAACAAGATATCAAACTCACAACGACTGATCTTGTCCCTCCAATGGTGGCAATCACTGGAGTTCCACCAACCCCTATTCCAGGCCACCCTAACAGATGCATCACAGGTGGGATGGGGAGCACACCTGTACCATCTCTCTACCCAGGGTACCTGGACTCCACAGGAGGCTTGTCTTCACATATACCTCCTGGAACTCAGAGCAATCTATCTAGCTCTTCGAGTATTCCATGCTCAGCTCAGCTCAGCTACAAGACAGTCCTAGTCCAAACGGACAATCAAGTAGCCATGTTCTATGTGAATAAACAGGGTGGAACAGGCTCTCTGTCATTATGCAATGAAGCTTTACGACTATGGGCTCTCGCCAGAGAGCATCAAATTCACCTTCTCTTGGTATATCTTCCAGGCACTCAAAACTTTTGGGCAGACAAACTCAGTCGAGTACTGCTGCCTCACGAATGGTCTCTCCACCTAGACCAGGTGGCAAAGATATTTCAGATCTGGGGAACCCCAGACATAGACCTATTTGCAAGTCCACTGAATGCCATACTTCCCCGGTTCTCCTCCAAATTCCGGCTCCAAATTGCTAGGCAAAGGACACCTTCCTCCTTCACTGGGGTCAGGCCGTCCTCTATACCTTCCCACCCATTCCCCTCATCCCTAAAACACTCTTCAAGCTTCAGAGAGACAGAGGTCGTATGATCCTCATAGCGCCATGGTGGCCATGACAAACGTGGTATCCCCTGCTTCTACATCTCTCTCAAGCTGCACCTCTGGAGTTAGGGTGTGCCCCGGACCTTCTCTCCCAAGAGAACGGGATGCTATGGCACCCGAATCCCCAATCCCTGCATCTAAGGGCTTGGTTGCTGCGCCTAGAACGGCAGGATCTTAACCTTTCCCAACAGGTACAGGATATCCTTCAGGCTTCTAGAAAACCTTCCACAAGACGTTCTTACGCCTTTAAGTGGAAACATTTTACTATATGGTGTTCTCAAAAGGCTTAAACCCCCTTGTGATACATTTTGGAATCGGTACTGGAGTACCTATTTCATTTATCAAATTCTGGTCTAAAGACCAATTCAGTAAGAGTCCATCTTAGTGCAATTGCAGCTTCCTATAAGCCTCTAAATGGACAACCAATTTCCTCTCATCCACTCATAGCAAGATTTATGAGAGGTCTTCTCTTAACAAAGCCTCCCATCAGGCCACCACCGGTGGAATGGGATTTAAATCTAGTTCTCGGACAGCTCATGAAACCGCCCTTTGAACCTTTAGCCACAACAACCCTAAAGTTTTTGTCTTGGAAGGTCATCTTCCTAATCGCAATCACCTCTGCACGTCGCATTAGTGAATTGCAAGCTTTAGTGACCCCCCCTTATACAAGGTTTCACCATGATAAGGTTGTTCTCAGAACGCATCCACATTTTATGCCAAAGGTGGTTTCGCCTTTTCATTTAAATCAATCGATTTACCTTCCTGTATTCTTTCCGAGGCCTCATGCCTCTAATGCAGAAAAGAACCTTCATACTTTTGGACTGTAAAAGAGCCTTGGCTTTTTACCTACAAAGAACACAGCAATACAAAGCTTTTTTTTTTCAACTTTTTGTTGCTTTTGATCCTAGTCATTTGGGACTTCCAGTCTCTAAAAGAACTCTATCTAAATGGATTGCACAATGCATATCCTTTACTTATGAGAGTAAGGGTCTTTCTCTTCAAGGCCATGTCACAGCACATAATGTGAGAGCCATGGCAGCCTCTATGGCTAACCTTCACTCTGTGTCTATCTGACATCTGTTGAGCAGCCACCTGGGCTTCGGGGCATACCTTCACAGCCCACTACTGCCTAGATAAAGCCTCCCGTCAGGATGCCTTCTTTGGCCAGGCTGTTCTTCAACATCTCTTTCAGACTTAATTCAACTCCTACCCACCAACCCTGGTAGGATGCCAGAGATCCATGGGAGGAAGCATGGCCCACATCACTATAGGTGGCAGCTTTGTGGAGCTATCTCCCCGGCATCTTCAGCTAGGGAGTCCCCATATGTGAAGACTACATTCCTACTTGTTCCTGGAGATAGCGTAGTTACTCACTTGTAACGGGTGATCTCCGGGAACAGCATGAATTTAGTCTTCACAACCCACCCACCTCCCCTAGGAGTTGTCTCTCTATCTCTGCTCTTTCCTCTCTCCCTCTATCCTTTCACTCAGCTACAAACTTAACTGAAGAGGGACAGTTGGGAAGGCAGCGTGCATGTGCTGAGGGATGCTCCCAAAAGCATTCCTATTGGACGCTGGGGAGCATTCCTGCGCAGGCTCCGTTGGTGCAGACAATACCCATATGTGAAGACTAAATTCATGCTGTTCCCGGAGATCACCTGTTACAGGTGAGTAGCTACGCTTTATCTGTAGAAAGAATGGGCAACCTGCAGATAGTCTACCCTGGTAGGTGGCTTTTTTTTGAAATATGTTTCATTATGCATAGTTTTACTTAACAGAGTTCAATATTTAAAAGTATGATGGCCAGATATCATTTCTATAGGCTTTCTCTGGGAGGGATGGTGTTTGAGAGTATTACAGTTGAGCTCAGTAATGTTAGGGAGGGGGGAGGCAGTTAGTGAGCAAGGGGGCATATGGTTGAAGTTTCACATATTGCATTTAATACCCTTGCCCCGTATGCAAACTGCTTATGACATCTTGCTTCAGCAGCTCCCTGTTCTTCAACTGCAAAATCATGAATCCATAAGCAAATGTACCAAACCACATTTGATTTAGTGTTGACTTAGCTCTGTGTGCACAGTCTAATTTACCTCTAAGTTTGTGGTGGAGGTTATTGTCGGAAGCTAGGATCACCTTGCAAATTTTTATTGTAATTTGCATGCAGTTTTCATTATCCATGGCTTCTGGAACCCTTTGGATTCTTAAACTGTTGTGGAGGAGTAGCCTAATGGTTAGAGCACTGACTTGGAAACAGAGAGACCAGGGTTTGATTCCCACTAGCACTCCTTGTGGCCTTAGGCAAGTCACTTAACCCTCCATTACCTTAGAAGAATCCAAGTTAACAATGTCCCTGTTTAATTACCAAGTTTAAGTTACAATGTAAACCACTTTGACTATATGATATTTAAAAGCAATATAAAAAAAACCTGTTAAATAAGTTGTTCCTTGACCTGTTTTCCAGGTCTTGGTCATCAGTTGTATATTAGGTTGTACCATTTTTTCATACTGCCTTTATTCTGCAGCTCTTTCCCCTGTTCTTCCAAATGGTTGTCTGTGTTTTCTGTGTCAACTTAGTCTACTATTTCAGTCTCCAATTCTGTAACTGGCCCTAGATTCTCGCTTTTAACATTTTGCAAGTGCAGATTTAATGCCCCGAAACCAGCGTTTTAATTTTTCTCTGGGTATCAAGAGATCCCCACTCACCTCTTGCTGCCTCTCATGAGCCATCACACCATTCTTTCATCCTTAGTTGCCTCTTCTGGCACTGTGTTGCTCACCTTGCTTAGGCCTCTTTCCTCTTGATGATCAATGGTCTTGTGCTTCGAGGATATAACTTGCTACTTCAGACTGCTCTTTGACATCTTAATGCGCCGTTATCAAGACTTTGGTAGGAGGATGGTTTCCACTAGGACCTGGCTAGTCAGAGCTCTAGCTTCAGGATGATGCCACTTCCTCTCTTCATTACAGCTTTTCAGCAGTGATTAGAGGTCACGCATTGACCCTAATTGCTCTGTGAGTGGCACAACCCCAGTGCTGTACAGTTAGTGAATGGGGGCGGGTATAGTAGACTCATCTTGCGTTCAGGTTTGGAAAGGTGAGTAACTAAATCCAAAAAAACAGATTTGGAAAAGTTACTGTCTCTGCTCATTTGCCCAGCAGTGAGCCTAAATCTGTGTTCTTTAATGGCAGTGAAAATGATTAGAGAGGTAGGCGGGAACAGGATATGGGACGAACGAGGGAAGCTCTGAACTGACCTTTGGAAGGGAAGTAATATTTCCTTAGTACAATTGTTTATTTTGCAGTTTAGAGAATGTTCTGTGCACATGGTCTAAATAATAATGCTTACCTTCTCACCCAAAGTGGGTACATTTTATAAAGCTCCCCTGTGGGTAAAACATTTTTACCTGCAGAAATGGGTGCTTACAGAACTGCCGAGGAAAAGTGCATGTTACCAATATGTAGTGTGTACTTCTGTATGGAAAAGCATAGGTGTTGTAGAGGTGGGGTGGAGTTGCAAGATGTGCACGAATCTGTGTCTCTTGTCAGAGCAAGTATACATGTCTATCTATATTTCAGGAGGATATTTTATGAAGGTATATAGATGCATATATCGCCTATATAAAATATATTTATAGTCACAATAGCCCTTCCCAATAGCCCTACATAATTTTTGCCAGACCATAAATATAGGACACAATAGCACACACAACCTATTGGCCACCCTTATTTTATAATCCATTTGCTTTATTAGAAGTTCAGCAAAACTGTCCTTTTTTTCTATTCTTAAACTTTTTATAAAATAGGCATAATATGTGTTTGCTTTTAGACTAGGCACTAACCTCTATAAGGATAAAGAGTTCCTGAAAATATGGCCTGTGGGCTGAACATAGCTCGCAGAGCTCAATTTTCCTGCCCACAACTGAATCCAGCCTACTTTATGTGCAATAGTGGGAAGGGCAACAAGCCAAAGAAGATGGTAATGTGGCATATGACAAACCCAGCAAACTGCAAGCAGGAAATCCCTGCACACTGCTCAAACTGAGGGGGATCCCGTCACCAGCCCTGTCAGTGGTTTCAAATGTTTTATGTGGCCCTTGTTTTCAAAGTATGGGGACTTTTACTTTAGTATATCGGGTCATCAGTGTCTGAGCATGCTACATGGTTACGAGATGAGAGATTTAGGGCTTGGCACGTCCACAATGAGAGAGGTGCTATAACGTAATTTCAGTTTACTTGTGCCTTTCTATGGTACAAAACAAAAAATGAAAAGGTCCCAGTCAACAAATAATTCCCAGAATATTTATCAGAGCTTCAGATCAAAAGAGGGGAGAAAACAATATCTGTCCCTTCGCTGTAGTAGCTCTCTTTTTAATATTCATTTTGTATTTTTAAAGTGAAGAAACAATCAAAGACCGCTTAGCTGAAAGATTGTGCTTCTCCGCTGTCCAACAGCAACAACATGCCACGTTTTGGGCCAGTGTCCTTGGCCCGCCTTCAGATTGAAGGGAAAATTAAACCTGACAGTCCAACAAGCACAGACTTGAGATTCATGTTCCTGCCGAGCTAGTATATTTTAAAAAATGGCGTCTGATGTCACCGTTAATCACATGAACAAAACTGGCCAATGAAGCAATACCTTTAAAGGCTCGAAACCAATAGGAAGGGAAAATCCCCTATCAAGAAGGGGTCTCCTCACCTAATAGGCTAAATATATAACCAGCCAATAAAACATTAAGGTTAATTGTGTAATAGCCATAAATAAACAATATAGAAAGAGTGCTCCATGATCACCAATGTAGCCCATCAGCAAAATGCTCATATCAAACTTGTCCATTCCAATTCAGCATTTAAACGAGGGACCACTGTCCGTAACCGAAAAATCCAACGTTGTTCCTCCTGTAACTTGTACATATGGTTACTGCCCCGCGAATCCGGAGGGATAAAATCCAAAACTCGCCAGCGTAATTGCTCAAAGCTATGTCCCAGTTGAAGACCATGTTCAACCATCGAGGCTGTCAAGATTTTTGTATGGAGTTGAGAAATATGTTTGGCAAGTCAGGTCTTTATTAAATGGGTTGTGCGTCCCACATAATACAAAGAGCAAGGGCAAATAATCAGATAAACCACATAAAAAGATTGACAAGTGGTGTGCCATCTTGACACAACCGATACTGTTTTCTGCCCTCTTTTGATCTGAAACTGGTAATTTATTTGTTGACTGGAACCTTTTCATTTTTGGTTTTGGGAACTTTTGGTCACTGGTTTAATTGGGACATTTATGTTTCTATGGTACAAGCTTGGACTCAACAAGTGTTTCAATTGGCCTAATATCACAAATGTACACAGTATTGCAATAAGAATAAAATCAGCATAAAACAAGAAATACAAAATACATCAATAAAATTCTTACTACAGAGGGACCTTCACTACACTCTTACTAGGGAGGGGGAACAGATTGCATCAGAAAATTTAAAAATAACCAAAAAAATTACACTTCTCTCTCTCTTCTTCTCCCCAAAAAGGTGACATTTTACTTACCAGATAATGTCCTTTCCTTGAGTTCTGCTAGACCAGTCCAGACAAGTGGGTTGTGTTCCTCTACCAGCATATTGGTGGAGACGAAGAAGCAATGAAAAGCCCAGGTTTTAGTGACATCACTCCCATGCCTCTATCCATGTCAGCCACCAGAGGTCTCTTTAGTATCCATCCCAAAGCATATGGGAGAACATGGCAAGCCTCGCACATCCTCAACGTGGGCCACAGTGCGTAATTAACAATAGAGAACTACGTACAGGAAAACAGAAACTAAAGGCTGTCAACAGAAGATGAATCTGCAGAGCCAAGTACAGAAATCATAGCGGACCCAAGGGCACTGCAGCAGAAGAACAGAGCAAATACAGTTCCAGGAGCGGGCCCTGTACTGATCTAGAAAACCCAGGAGCTGTTGGGTCACCAGGAGTTAGAATTGACTCAAAGGCAAACATTGCATTTGCATTGTTGAAATCTATGGCCACAAAAATCATCTTTGGGGTGCACCTTGGCTTAGACAGCTCTTCTGTAACATGCAAACAGGCACAGCTGGTCAGTGAGCAACAGAGGAAAGTCAGATCACTGCCTTTGCCGAACTTTCCAGCTCTGCTGTGTACAGGCAGAAAGATGGATAGGAATCCTTGAGGGCATTCATTAAGTTTAGAGAAGCACCACTAATGCCTTGTATAGATTTATTGGCTCTGGTTGTTAATATTACTGCATAGTTTTCTGCACGTCTGTGCTGACAGATCTATTTATTTGGATCCGGTGATAGGCTCTTCTCTCTTGGTGTTCCTCTGCAATGTAAGAGCTTTTTTTTTTTGCAGGTAGATTAGTTTTAAAATTATACATTAGCAATCTTCACATAAAGTTGTCTATAAGGACTAGTTGCAAAGAAATGCAATTTTCCTTATTGTCCCTCCAGTCCATTCCCGAAACCTCTGGGTAGTGCATCTCCTCCAGCAACTTGGAGACTGAGCATGTCATTATTTGATGATCCTCCTGAACTTACGTAACTGGCACTGCCTTCCAGCCCCAGTAAACTCAGTCTCCGAGCAGCTGGAGGAGGTCATGAGCCAGGGGCTGGACTTGCGGAGGGACAACTAAGGAGAGATAGGGCCTTTATTTTTCCCTAAGTTCATTTCTTTCTGGTGCAGAGTCCTGCTTGTAGAAGCTTCTTCTTTTTTTTTTTTTTTTTTAACAAAGATGATCTTGAGAGACTGAGTTCTCCTCCTTCTCCAGGATTTGTGGGGCAGGTAGTGGGGTGCTGAGACTGTGCCGATAAGACAGGTGTCTCCCGAACTCGTGAGTAGGCGAGGAGCTGCTGACAGCATATTAGCCAAAGCGGACAGTTTCCTCCTCCTCCGTCAGCACTGAAGCCTCTGCTTACTGGCTGAGCATGAGGGAAGTGTGGTAGAGGAAGACAAAAAGGGGAAAGGAGACGCAGGAGCGGTCCCGGGTGTGAGGTAAGCTGAGAGGTGGTTTTCTGTACCTCTGTGGCCGGGAGAGTGCAGGTAGCTAGTGGCGAAACGCGGGGCTTTAGGCTGCGAGGAGCAGATGGCTGTTGTGGTCCAGGCCATGTAGCAAGGAACTTGAAACGGCACATGTGGTGGTGCAGCCTGTTTCCTGCAGTTGGTGGCCATTACAGCCCATTTGGGTTGGCAGTCTCATCCTCCCCCCTCCCCGATCAGCTGTGCACAAGGAAGCAAGCTGCATGGGGCTTTTTTTCTGTGCCGGGAGCTAGTTATTCATCTTTTCTTTCATTCAATTTAATTTCTTTTGCTCCTGGGGACCCAGAGGCCTAGAGGGGCGGTGACCCCTGGGGTCTGTGTAAGGGGTGGCTGTGGCAGGGTCCCTTCCAGGCCCAGAGAGGTATTCCAAGCAGTTCTTTAACCCAGGAGTCATGCCTTCCAGACCCCAGTGTCTGATGTGCGGAACCAGGCGAGGTGCGGTTTCCAATGAGGGTGTCTGTCGGGGTTGTGCTCAGTAGACCGCTACGGTGGAGAAAGATCTGCAGGGATGCCAGGATAGGTCTCTTTCTCCGGTTGGAGAGAGCAGGATGCCGGGGGATTGATGGAGGTTTTGGAGTCAGCCTCCTCTCTTCTGGCTGAGCCCGGGCCCTCTACTTCGCGCCAGGGCAAGTTAGGGCTCCCGGGAGATTTTTCTCCCGAATTTGTGCTGCTGCTCCACAGGGCTTTTTGTCTGCGCCAGCAGGGACAGCCTAGCATCTCACCTACGCAGGACAGGGGAGCTAAGAGCAGCGGATGGAAAGTCTAAGACAGAAGTAGTACAGGCGAAGAAGGCACGATCCTCAGAGGAGGGACAGGTACACTCCCCAGGGTCAGAAATGTGAGACATGGAGGACCTGGATACAGAACTCGACTCCCAGAAGGAGGAGGAGGAAGGAGAGACCCCGGATCAGGAGGACCAGTCGCAAGTGATGAGTGTTCCGTAGGGAGGAATTGGCAGCTCTCATAGGAGAGTCTTTGAAGGCTCTGAATATGCCAGCGAGTGTGCCAGCAGTGGATGAGGCTCTGGAGGACCCGCTTCTCCAGGCAGTGCGGAAGCCGCAGAAGGTCTTTCCGGTGCACAGGAGGAGTGGAATCTGCCGGAGGCAGCTCTCAGGGGAGTACAGGCCATGGCACGGCTTTACCCATTACTGGAGCAAGAGCATGAGTTGTTAGTCCCCCAAGGGTGGATGCCACAGTGTCTGTGGTTACCAAGAAGACGATCCCAGTAGAGGGTAGCGCAGCCCTCAAGGATGCCCAGGAAAGGAAGGTGGACACCTTGCTGAAACAGGCTTTTGATATTAATGTCCTCGCCCTACAGGCCTGTATTTGTGGAGCCTGGATGGCTAGGGAATGCCTCTGTTGGCCGCCTCATCAGGTGAGTCCGCTGCCGGCTCCCCCATCTGCTGCACCCACTGCGACCAAGTTGGAGTTGGGGGGCTGCATACCTAGCGGACTCCCATTACGATCTCATTAGAGGGCTCTTGAAGAGCATGGCTTTCCTGGTAGCGGCTTGTCGCTATCTGTTGCTAAGGAACTGGGCGGCAGATGGTTCCACTAAGGCCCATCTTAGTAAGCTCCCTTTCAAGGGCAAGTTGCTCTTTGGGGAGGATTTGGAGAAGCTGGTCAAGGATTTGGGTGAATCCAAAGGGGGCCGTCTGCCTAAGGATAAACAGAAGCAGAGCTGTCCAGCCTCGATGTTGAGGGGTCAGGCAAGAGACCAAGCGTTTTCGCTCTTACTGGTTTGGCCCTTACCAGAGAGGTAAGCCTGCCTTTCGTGGGCAGGGATTTCGGGGTTTCCAGGGAGCGGGAAAGGGGTTTGGGTCCCCTTCTTCCTCTGGACCAAAGAAAACACAATAAAGTAAGGGTGGCCCAGGTGGGGTTGATTTCTGTAAGGGGCCGGTTGCGGGACATCTACTCTGCTGGGTCCAGATCATGTCAGACCAGTGGATCCTGGAAGTCATCCAAGAAGGCTATGCCCTCGAGTGGGCGTGCCCAATCAGCCTCTCGTTTGTCCAGTCTCCGTGCAGGGTAAAGCAGCGGCGGTAAAGGAGACCTTAGCAAGATTGTTACAGCTTTGGGTAGTGGTGCCGGTACCCAGAGACCAATTTGGGTATGGTCGATATTCCCTTTATTTCGTGGTGCCCAAAAAGGAAGGTTCTTTTCAGCCAATTCTCGATCTCAAGGGTGTCAACCGCTGTCTCGGGGTATCTCATTTTTGCATGGAAACCCTGCGGTCCGTCATAGTGGCTCTGCGGAGCGGGGAGTTTCTAATGTCATTAGATCTGTCCGAAGCGTATCTGCACATTCCCATCAAGCCAGAACACCAGCAATTTCTCCGCTTCACGGAGCCAAAGGGACATTTCCAGTTTTGGGCGTTGCCATTTGGCCTGCGATAGCGCTGCGAACTTTCACCAAGGTTATGGTGGTGGTGGCGACGCTCCGCAAGGACATGGTTCGGGTGCACCCGTACCTGGACGATTGGCTCATCTGGGCAAAGGGTGAGAGCGTGACGGCCACGGCAAAGGTGGTGCAGTCTTGAAAAGTTTGGGATTTGTGGTCAACTTGGAGAAAAGCCGGTTGGTGCCCTCCAAGGAGCTGGAATATTTGGGGGCACGCTTCGATACCAAGGCAGGAAAGGTTTTCCTACCAGAGAAGCAGGCTCAGGGGCTACGGCATCTTCTGCACCAGTTCTTGCGGGTGCCGTGGCCATCGGCCTGGCATTATTTGCAGGTTCTTGGAACCATGGTGGCCATGCTCGACTTGATCCCATGGGCGAGGGCCCACATGAGGTCCTTGCAGAGGGCGCTACTGCATCTGTGGTCCCTCCAGACTCAACCTCTGTCCCACTGGTTCCCGTGCCCGAGGCAGATGAAGAGAGCATTGACATGGTGGCTGCGCAAGGAGAGAGTGGAGAGGGGCATGCCCCTCGAGACACCAGCTTGGGTACCACTGATGACGGATGCCAGCCTGGCAGGTTGGGGGGTCCATTGTGAAGGACACTTCGCTCAGGGACAGTGGAGCATGCAAGAGGCCCAATGGTCTATCAACAGGCTGGAGATGTGGGCAGTGCTCAGAGCGCTGTGGAGCTTTGGGTCCTGGCTGCAAGGAAGGGCGTTCCGGGTATTCATAAGAACATAAGATATGCCATACTGGGTCAAACCAAGGTCCATCAAGCCCAGTATCCTGTTTCCAGCAATGGCCAATCTAGGTCACAAGTACCTAGCAGTTTCCCCAAAAGATACAGGCTCCACAATGCTTGTATTGGAGCAAGCAGTGGATATCCCGGGTCCACTTTAATAATGGTTTATGGACCTTTTCTCCAGGAACTTGTACAAACCTTTTTTAAACCCGACTACACTAACAGCTTTTACTACATCCTCCGGTAGCAAATTCCAGAGTTTGATTACATGTTGAGTGAAAAAATATTTTTTCTTATTAGTCTTAAATAGGTTACCCTGTAGCTTCATTGCATGTCCCATAGTCTTTTTATGCTTTGATGGTGTAAACAATTGATCTACGTTTACCCATTCCACTCCATTCATTAATTTATAGACCTCTATCATATCTCCCCTCAGACATCTCTTTTCCAGGTTAAAGAGCCCTAACCTTTTTAGCCTCTCTTCATTCCCTTTGCCATTTTGGTGGCTCTTCTGTGTACCTTTTCTAATAATGCTATATCCTTTTTAAGATACGGCAACCAGAATTGCACAAAATATTCAAGGTGCATTCACACCATGGAACGATACAGAGGCATTATAATATCCTTTGTTTTATTCTCCATTCCCTTCCTTATGATACCTAACATTCTATTTGCTCTCTTGGCCACCGCTGCACACTGTGCAGAGGGATTTAACGTTATCCACGATGACGCCTAAATCTTTTTCCTGGATAGTGGTTCCTAAAGTGGAACCTTGCATCATGTAACCATAGTTTGGGTTGTTCTTTCCTAGGTGCATAACTTTGCACTTGTCCACATTAAATTTCATCTGCCATTTTGATGCCCAGTCTTCCAATTTATCAAGATCCTCTTGCAATTTTCTACAATCCTCATGGGTTTTAACAACTTTGAATAGTTTTGTGTCATCTGCAGATCTGATAACCTCACTCATTATTCTCAGACAATGAGACCATGATGGCCTACATCAACTGCCAGGGCAGCACAGGAAGCGTGGACCTGGAGAAAGAAGCCAAAGTACTGCTAGCCTGGACGGAGAGTCATCTCCAGGCCTTATCAGCAGCGCATGTTGCAGGGGTGGACAATGTCGCGGCAGACGACCTGAGCTGGGTTCATGTGGCCCCAGTAGAGTGGACTCTTAACCAGGAGGTGTTCAAGCAGGTGGTAGGTCGATGGGGCTGTCCAGTGCTGGATCTGATGGCAACCTTCCAGTCGGCAAAGGCAAGCCAGTTTTACAACAGGAGAGAAAGGATGGAGGGTCTGGATGCTCTCGTGCAAAGATGGCCCGTGACGCTCATCGGTCTGGTGATACAGCGGATAGAAGCCCACCAAGGATTGTGGTGATACTGATCGCCCCGGACTGGCTACAGTATCCGTGGTATGCTGATCTGGTGCGGCTTCTGGCAGACAGTCCGTGGCGTCTACTTGCCTGGGAGGATCTGCTGACCCAAGGACTGGTATGCATGCCTCAGGTAGATTGGTTCTCGCTTATGGCATGGCGAGGCTAAAGAGGAAAGGATATTCAGAGTCTGTGATAGCAACATTGTTAAAGGCCCAGAAGAGGTCTGCTTCTTTAGCTTGCATCCGGGTATGGCGTATCTTTGAAGCGTGGTGTGCAGATAGACAATCTCGGCTGTCCATGGCATCTATTCCAGACATACTGGCTTTCTTGCAGGCTGGTCTCGACAAGGGATTAGCTGCCAGCTCCTTGAGAGTGCAGCTGGCCGTGATTTCTTGCTACAGAGGTAAGGTTCAAGGAGTGGTGTTGGGCATGCACCCAGACGTGCTGAAATTTCTGAGGATGAGTCGTTTGTGACCTCCGTGGATATTGGTGGTCCCACCGTAGGATCTAAACCTGGTGCTTACTGCACTTACAGGGGAGCCCTTCGAGCTGTTGAATCTGGCTTCTCTGAAGGATGTGACCCTGAAGACTGTATTCTTGGTAGCGATTTGTTCAGCACCCAGGATTTCTGAGCTTTAGGCCTTATCTTGCCAAGAGCCTTTCCTGTCATTTTCCCAGGAGAAGATGGTCTCTGCGTTCCATGTGAACCAGGCGGTTGATTTGCCCACCTTGAGGTCGATGGCAGGAAGCTCAACAAGCTCACAGTTGTGCCTCTTGGATGTTAAGAGAACTCTGTGACGTTACTTGAGCCGCATGGCACCTTTCAGGAAATAGGATCTCTTGTTTGTCTTATTTGGGGGGACCAGAAAGAGGAGAGGCGGCCGCCAAGGCCACTATTTCCAGGTGGATTAGGGAGGCCATCGCATCGGCATACATCTTGAAGGGTAGGCTGGTGCCGACGGGATTGCGGGTGCATTCCACGAGAGCCCAGGTGGCTTTGTGGGCATAAGTGCCGCCGGCAAAGATCTCTAAGGCAGCAACCTGGTCTTTGCTACATACCTTTTGTGAAGCATTACTGTTTGGATGTCCAGGCAGCGGGAGATGCCCGTTTTGGAGCTGCAGTGCTTCAGGTTGTGGCTGCAGGTCCCTCCCATTAAGTGGACGGTTCTGTTACATCCCAGAGGTTTCGGGACTGGACTGGAGGGACGATAAGGAAAGAGAAATTAGACTTACCTGCTAATTGTAGTTCCTTGAGGAACTCCAGTCCAGTCCCGGATCCCGCCCATAGAGATTTAAGAAGTTTCGGCACCTCCGCCTGGGATTCTGTTGCTCTGCATCTTGGCAGGGGTCAGGGGGTGTCGAGGATACATGTGGCGAGTGTTTAGGGTGATGGTCTGAAGGAGCGTCCGGCCTTGGGCTCTGTGCTGTACGGCACTACTCAGAAGCTTCACACGTAAGCTTCCCGCTTGAGAGAACACGGGATTTTTACCTGCTAGGGGGAAGGAGGCAGATAGTTCCTTTTTGTTCTTGTTCAGTTACTTATATGTTGCTACTGTGATTCTGCTTTGTTAATAGGCGGTGCTAGCTACATAAGTACAAGAGGGTCGTCAAAAGATGACATGCTCAGTCTCCAAGCTGCTGGGGTAGGTGCACTACCCAGAGGTTTCGGGACTGGACTGGAGTTCCTCAAGGAATTACAATTAGCAGGTAAGTCTAATTTCTCTTTAGTACTGGAACCTGAGAGGTATTAGTACGTGGATTTTATGACCATTGCATTGGAATTCTGACAGCTGGGAAGAACATGTGTGGCTTTTGTGAACACTGCCACGGATCCTGACAGCTAGGAGGGAATAGTGCTTGGATTCTGGGAGCTTTATAAATATACCATATGTAATCATTAAAAAGAACAAAACAAAAAACCCAAACACTTCATATCCATATTCTGCAATAAAGAAATTATTTAAAAATTCCATAAACGTACAATTTAATAACAGGGCATCTATGCAGATAATGATTTGAGTGCAGAAACCTGCAGAGGGAGTAATTTTTCAAAACCTTTAGCTCAACAGTAACAGCAGTTTATTGTAGATGGCAAACTGTATCAAGTGGGGTTTAAAAGCAGAACTTGAATGGCATTAGTTCCTTTAAGAAAACCAGCAAGATGCAAAAGAAAACACACAAAGCATATTGCTGAATAAGAATAGAGCATGCACTACCATTAAATTGTAAGGGGTTTTTTTTGTTTATTTTTAAACAATCTCCTTTTTGCAGACTATTAGTATAAGTCTTTTTTTTTTCATGATTGTGTATGGTGTATTTATAAAGCTCCCTGAAGAAATCTTGTTACTGACCAGGTTGGAGCATATGTCATGAGGTGGAAAAGATAAGAACATAAGAGATGCAATACTGGGTCAGACCAAGGTCCATCAAGCCCAGTATTCTGTTTCCAACAGTGGCCAATCTAGGTCATATGTACCTAGCAGTTTCCCCAAGGGACACAGGTTCAACAATGCTTGTATTGGTTCAAGCATTGATATCCTGGGTCCCTTCTTAATAATGGTTTATGGACCTTTCCTCCAGGAACTTGTCCAAACCTTTTTTAAACCCAGCTACACTAACAGCCTTTACTAGATAAGATATCTTCATTTGTTGCTGAGAAGCCTCCAGTATTTTATTTGCACACTACTAGATAAGTTCAGATTTTTTTTCAACAACTTTTGAGATTAATTTTGCACGTTTGTGGATATGTTAAAAAAAGATGTTGGACACATTGAAGGAAATAAATATTTAAATAGATCTTTGCATTAATTTTGGGAGTTAAATTGATGTGTGTTTGGAAACAAAATGGACAAAATTAATTAAAAAAAAACAAAACAGAAGTGCAGCAATGAACTATTGAGGCCAATGGTATAGGCCAAAATAATTAAAGTGTGTTGAAAATCCATGGCCTTGAAAAGATATTTTCAACCCAAATGTTGTTTGTTTTTAGAAAACATTGATTATATTTCATATAAATTATATAATGAAATTTTGTGAAGTAACTATTGGCTCTGTCTGGATAATGAGGGTGGAAGATGGAAGGTCCCAAAGGGGCTACTTCATATGTGAAGTTTCAGTGAGCTGCGGAGAGGATCTGGTGGTGGTGGTGGCGGCGGCCTTGTACCAGTGATGAGGTTGCATTAGCATGAAGAAGGGTTTCAGACACATTGGAAATGTGTGGCAGTGGCAGACTATAACCCAAACTCTGTGAAATGACCAGAGGAAATGAGGGAGGGAGGGGAGGGTAAGACGATTTATATAGTTTAGCAAGAGCCCAACTTGGCTGAGGTGAGTCATGTAAAAGCTGCAGTAATCTCAACAATTGCAGTTATGATATTTGTTCACAAACATTTCCACGTCCCAAGAGCCCAAGGCCACAAGGAGTACTAGTGTGAATCGACCCCTGGTCAAGTCACTTAACCATCCATTGCCTCGGAAGAAAAGCCTGGCAATTTACTTCTGGTCACACCGCCAAGGAAACCCAGGAGCTGCTGTGTCGCCAGGAGTCAGCATTGACTCGAAGGCACTCATTGCATTTTTCTTATTAACCATTTTATATCTCCCATTGCCAAGCAGATCCTTTCTGCCTCCTAAATTCCTTTACACCAAATGGCTCAGGTATAGCCCTCATTTACTTGCAATGACATAGAATTTTACAGACAGCCCAACACAATCACTTATGGCTTATTTAAACATATTTTAATAGCTTCAAAACCTCTCCCCCACCATCCACTCCCACTGGGTAAAAGGGAGGACAAGCAGAGGACAGGCAGCCTGTACAAGAGCAAGGCAAATGCCATATATATGTGGTGCTTTGTGCTGCTGAGCTCCCCCACATTGTACTGGCCCTCTTGTCCAATCTGTAGCCTCAATCCAGTCAAGAGGTTTTAAAGCTATGAACTGTAGTTCCTTATTGTTCCTCCAGTTTAGTCCTCCACCTCTGGGTTGTGTACCTCCTCCTGTAGCTTGGAGATTGGGCATGTCAAAATCATGACATCACCGGATGTAGCCTGCTGGTCTCTCCCATCAGCCCCAGTGTGTCCAGTCTCCATGCAGCAGGAGGATGTAGTGAGCCTAGGTCTGGGCTCACTTGAGGAACACATAAGGAGCTGTTAGGGTAGCTTAGTCTTAGTTATAGGTTGATTGGCTTTGATTTCAGTTTTCTTTTCCTTGTTAAAGGTTTTTAATTGGGCTCTGTAGCTTTAAAAAAAAAGATAAAAGGAGACGGCGTTACTTGCATCATTCCCGTCTGCCCTTTCTCTGTATTGTGAGCTGTGCTATGCGAGTTCACTGACAGATCTCTCCTCCTTGGCTGTACGGAGGAGAGCTCTGTAATCGGCACCCTCACTCTGTTCCCTGAGGAGGCAGCGCTATGGTGAGGCTGTGCAGGGGGCGAGAGTTTTTTGACGGTGTCTTCCCGCTCGATCCCGTGCTGAGCGGAACAGCGCGGGCTGCCGTTCCCGCGTTTGAGGAGACAAGTAAGCAGATCTTCTGATGGGGTTAAGATCGTTTTATAATTGCTGTCAGATGGATCGGACCAGCTAGTGGAGCAGCGGGCAGTGATCCGGTGTCAAGGCAGCTGGATTTTGCACCATTTTGCGATCCCTTTCTCTGGCGGCCATTTTGATACTGCGTGGTCACCGCATGGCGGGGATTCGCAATTCGGCTGCAAGTGCTGCTTCTGTCGCGTGCAAGAAGCTTGCTTTCATGCCTAGTTGTTGCGGGGAGAGTTCAGTGCATTTATTCTGCCTTCATCTTGTTTCTGCGGTATTGGGGGAACTTCTCTGCCTGTCTCTTTGCAGAAGTTTCTTCTTTCTTGAAAGGGTTTAGCCTTGTTTAATTCCATTTATTGCAAAAATAGGATACTCTCACTTCGTTTCTGAAAGTGTGACTATATAACTTGCTTATTGTTCTTTAAACACTTTGTCAAATATAACATATTAAATTCTTCACTGATGGTGGCAATAAGAGATCTCAGAACTCACGGGCTGCCAAAGGTTAGTATAAACACCTCTTGGACTCAGCGCCCTTAGGTGCATCAATGACCCCAAAACATATTATCCACCATTAATTTTTTATGATGTTTTGTAAAAGTTCTTGCAATCATTTATAAATGCCATAGTGCAGTCAGAGATAAACCAAGGCTGGTGACTTCCAAACCACGGACCGAATCGCTGTTACTTAACTTATTCAGATGACTTTTTTCAACAGCTCACATATCAGTCCAACGGAAGCCCCCGCCAATTTCTAATATCGTTAAGTGTCAAAATCCCGACGCCATCTAGCGCGCTGGTTGTAAGCGTTTCTCCCAAGGGTTTCTTCAGGGGAAAACTTATTCGAAGATGCACTAAAAACAAAATAAGTTATGTAAACCAAAACTTTCCTGCAATTTACAAAGATGATTTCAAGATTTAGAAGAATTTCTTTCTCTTACACCAAAACTCGCATAGAACTTCATATATTAGGCAGAGAAAAAGACTTAGAAATTCGTAGGTTTTAACTGCTGCTGGTAATGCCTTGAGACGCCGTGCATGCGAGGAGGTTTAAAGGGCTACGTTCACGTCAATCAATGAAAAACCGAAATCACCTGAAACACGCTTCCCATTCAATACGTGCGTTCAGACCTCCTGCTGTCAGGGTCTGCAGTTGGTAAATCCAGCGTTGTTCTGCATATAGTAATGCTTGCTCTCGTGTCCTGCCAAAACGGGGTGTCAACACTTGCTCAATGCAGAAGCAAGTGAGATTCTCAAATGTGTGTTGAAATTCGTGACAATGGTCTACTAACGGTGCCTCTCGTCTTTGGCATTTGAGCTTGCTTTTATGTTCGTTCATGCGAACCCTGAACGATCGAATGGTTTTCCCAATGTACAGAAGGTCACAAGGACATCTTATGCCATAAACTACGTGTGTAGAATTACATGTAGTTGCATTTCGAAGTTTATAGCTTTTCCCTCTATATACAAATTCAGACGACTCTTGAGTGATGTTGCATATGTTACAGGACCCACATTTGACATGACCCGCTGTCACATTAGATGTAGTATAGGAAAGGGGGCGTAATGATGCTGGACTTAATATTTCCTTGAGATTGCGGGATCTTTTCCAAACGCAACGGACTTGGTAAGATTCCAAGCCAGCGATACTATGCAATACATTCATGTGTCGTTTAAAACTGTGTTTAAGATGGGAACTAAAAGGGTTGAAACTGGTGACTAAATTCACTTGCTGAGTGGGAGAGACTGAACTTGCCCTCTCGGGAGTATGTAACAATAAATCACGATTAGAATATAATGCTCTTTTATAAGCTCGGTCCACCACTTTTGAAGGATAACCTCGTTGATAAAAATTAGTTTTCAAATGACGTGCTTGCGATTTAAAATCCTGCAGATCCGAACAGTTGCGACGATACCTTATGAACTGGGACAAGGGTAAGCTATCTTTTAAATGAAGTGGATGGCCACTGTTGTAATGTAACATTGCATTTTTGTCTATGGACTTCCGAAAAATGGAGGTGGTCCATCCTGTTAGAGATTTTCTCACTAGGAGATCCAAAAAAGTAATTTGTTCTCCATGAAACATTAAAGTAAATTTGATGTTAGCATCTCTGTTGTTTAACCAGGCATGGAATTGGATCAGATGTTCTTGAGTACCGTGCCAAAGAACAAAAATGTCATCGATGTATCTTCGCCACATCTTAACCGAAGTTATGTAGGGGGATTTGTCCACCCACTCTTGTTCAAATTTTTGAATATATAAATTTGCCACCGAAGGGGCACAGGTGGCTCCCATGGCCACTCCGGATAACTGTAAATAAATAACACCATCAAATATGAAAAAATTATTGTACAATGTGAGAGAGATTAGGTCAGACAGTAAATTCAATTGTTGTTCAGAAAGACCTCCACGTTGTTGCAGAGAAGCCATGACCACTGAATGAGCTTGAGACTGAGGAATCACCGTGTAAAGAGACATGACGTCTAAAGTTACTAAAATAAGATCAGGATCCGATGCCCATTGATTATAACTTGATAAAATATGCAGAAAATGGGACGGATCCCTTATGTAAGAAGGAATTAGATTTATTTTAGGTCGTAGGTATGAATCCAAAAATATCGATAAGGGTTCAAGAAGAGAACCACGAGTCGAGACTATTGGTCTCCCTGGGGGATCTTGTAGGCTCTTGTGTATTTTGGGAACCAGGTAAAATCGCGCCAGAGTACAGTCGACCGGATTCAAAAAATACCATTCTTTTTTAGAAATTAATTTGTTTTGTAGTGCCTGGGTGGTGATCCTTTTAATTTTCTGCTGTAATTCAAATGTGGGATCTACCTCCAACCGTTGATACACCTTCGAATCTGTCAACTGACTATAGGCTTCACTCAAATATTGGTCATGACTCCAAATCACAACCCCCCCTCCCTTATCTGCTCGCCGTATAATCAGGTCAGATCGCAATCGAAGAGCTTGTAATGCCGATCGTTCTGAAGAACTGATAGTATGTCGAAAACCTGATTGCATAGATGCGGCTTGATCCAAATCACACAAAATAAGGTCCCGATATAGCAGTAAAGCTGGGGGAGGAGGGGTGGGAGGAGACCAGGAAGATCGCAAAGGTAAAGGAACGCGATCCTGAGTTTGTTGACTGTCTTCAGTAGGCGACTGTTGACCAAAATATATCTGTAAATGAAGCTTCCTAATCATTTGTTCCACATCCACCCTAAATTGAAAGGGATCATGTTGTAATTTGGGAACGAAAGCTAGCCCTTTGTTAAGGACTGCCAGTTGATCGGCTGGTATACTCTGGCCAGACACAAATTATCAATGAATCTGTTTCCGACGTCGTGAGGAGCCGTCTTTCTGTATTTTTGTTGATTGATCTGCTGTTTTTTTGATTTTGTTGTCTTTCTGAGCGTCGTCCAAAAAAGCCCTCCGACGACCAGCAGGTTCAGAATCTGATGAATCTGTGTCTTCTGAAGTATTATCAAAAGTTACCTGTTTTCTCCTGGGTTTCTCCTTTCGTTTTAAATTCATCCATCCATTCAGCCCGTGAGTTCTGAGACCTCTTATTGCCACCATCAGTGAAGAATTTAATATGTTATATTTGACAAAGTGTTTAAAGAACAATAAGCAAGTTATATAGTCACACTTTCAGAAACGAAGTGAGAGTATCCTATTTTTGCAATTGGAGCTTACTTTACTCTCGTGAACATCAGACCAATTAGTTATTTGTAATTCCATTTATTTACTTTATTTAATTCAGTTTATCTGCTTTCTTTTATTTTGATTTCCTTTGATTAAAAAAAAAACAGAAAAGAAACAAGACGCAGCATTTTGTGTGGGTGTTGGCTTATGGCAGTGCACCCTCAATGTGTAGTCTGCGGTACCCGCAGAGGTACGGTGGCTGACTCCGGCATTTGCTGGGGCTGTGCCTCAGTATCTACCACTGTGGAACAACAGATGGAGGTCAAGCTGGCTCAGGAGCCCTGGGATCCTTTGGCTGGAACCGAAGGAGAGGCCGTACGATCCACGTTACAACGGCCTGACCAGGAGGTTTCTCCGGGTCCATCAGGCACGGCGCCGGTCCTGGAAGCGTGGCCACATCTCGGATTTTTGCCCGGATTTTGTGTTAATTATGCATCAGGCGTTTTGTTTGCGCCGTCAGAGTAAGGTGCTGGAGCCCTTGACTCCGTCTAGTCAGGTCCAGCAGGCCGCGGTGGCGGACGCTGGTAGCATTTCCCTGAAGCCTCCGAAGCGCTTCCGGCTTCGTGATTTGTCACCCACTGCTTGCGAGTGGGCAGAATCGGAAGGGGCCGAGGGGGAGCTCGAAGCCATGGAGGACTTAGAAGAAGGAAAGATACAAGAGCCGGAGGATCAGGCAAAGATAATTCGGGTGTTCCGAAGAGACGAGTTGACGGCCCTTATCTTGGAATCCCTTCAGACACTAAACTGCGCTACGACTGCGGTGACAGAAGAAGAAGATGTGGAAGATCCCATCATACAAGCGGTGAGGCAGGCGCAGGTAGTGTTCTCCGTTCACCGAGTGGTTGACCTCATGATCCAAGATGAGTGGGACCAGCCGGAAGCAGGCCTAAGAGGGATTAGAATGATGAACAGGTTCTATCCCTTGGCGGATAAGGACAAAAAAAGTTCTGGTCGCCACGCGTTAATGCTGCAGTGTCCACGGTCACGAACAAAACCACGATACCGGTGGAAGGTAGTGCGGTCTTAAAAGATGCACAGGATAGAAAAGTGGATGGTTTGTTGAAACAATCATTTGAGGCTAATGCTCTGTCCTTGCAGGCTTCCATTTGTGGAGTATTGGTAGCAAGAGCATGCCTCCGATGGTCTCAGCGTTTGCGACAGTCACCGCGCCTAGAGCAGGAGGAGATAAGAGAGCTAAATCGTCTAGAGTCTGGGTCGGCATATTTAGCTGATGTGCATTACGACTCGATTTGAGCGCTCGCTAATAGTATGGCTGCTTTAGTGGCCGCCAGAAGATCTCTGTGGTTGCGGAACTGGGCAGCCGATGGATCGTCCAAGTCTCGACTCAGTAAGCTTCCGTTTAAAGGGAAGTTGTTCTTTGGAGAGGACCTGGACAAGTTGGTGAAGGATCTCGGGGAGTCCAAGGGGGGCAGACTCCCGGAGGATAAGCCAAAGCAAGGCAAGCCCTTCCTGGCCTTTCGGGGATCTTCTCGGGATTTCCGAAGATTTCGTACTTCTCGTTTGGGGGGTTTTCATAGGGGAAGGTTTGCTTCTAGAGCCCAAGGGTTTCGTGGGGTTCGTGGAGCAGGAAGAGGTTTTGCAGCCGCTTCGGCTACGGCAACTCGAAAACCACAATGAAAGGAGGCGGGTTCCAGTGGGAGGTCATCTGATTGGCAGGCGACTTTGGGAGTTTCTTGGCCCACCTGGGTCCAAATAACGTCCGACCAGAGGTAATTTGCGAGGGATATGCACTGGAATTGGCGAGGCCTGTGCTGGATTCATTCGTGATGTCTCCCTGCAAAGGTCAGCAGAGAATCTTGGCAGTCCGTAGTACTTTAAATCGGCTCTTAGAAATGGAAGCAGTCGCACCAGTTCCCATGGCAGAGTACGGCAAGGGTCGATACTCAATTTATTTTGTGGTGCCAAAGGAGGACGGAGCTGTTCGGCCTATATTAGACCTAAAAGGGGTGAATCGGTGTCTTCGTGTACCACATTTCAGAATGGAAATGTTGAGGTCGGTCATTGTGGCGGTGAGGCAAGGGGAATACTTGACTTCCCTTGACCTTACCGAGGCGTACTTACACATCCCAATCAGCGGCTCATCAAAGGTTCCTGCGGTTTGCGTTCCCTTGGGGGCATTATCAATTCCAAGCACTGCCTTTCGGTCTGGCGACGGCACCGTGAACTTTCACCAAGATCATGGTGGTAGTAGCGGCAGTGTTACGCAAGGAAGGAATTCTGGTTCATCCGTATCTCAATGATTGGTTGATTCAAACAAAATCGCAGGGAGAGTGTGTTCAGGTGACAAAGTGGTGAAGTTTTTGCAGCGCCTAGGTTGGGTGGTCAATCCGTCCAAAAGCCGTCTGGTACCTTCCCAGGATCTCGAGTATCTAGGGATATGGTTCAGCACTTGGAAAGGAGCAGTGTTTCTACCGGACAGGCGAGTTCAAGGCCTGCGGCAATTGGTACGCAAGTTCAGATCCGCCCCGGCCCCCCCTCAGCATGGACTTATCTCCGAGTGCTGGGAACGATGGCAGCAACCCTGGAAGCAGTGCCTTGGGCCAGATTTCATATGCGCCCACTGCAGAGAGCGCTGCTTCGTCCGTCGCATCAGTCCGATTTGTTGAACAAGCAGTTGCCCTGCCCACTCATAGTCAGTCTCTTCGGTGGTGGCTGCTTCTGGGATCATTGAAAGCAGGAATGCCTCTGGAACAGCCGGAGTGGCTCCCGTTATTGATGGACGCGAGTCTCGCGGGATGGGGAGCTCATTGCGAAGATCAGTTCGCACAAGGCACTTGGTCAGTTCAAGAAAGCATGTGGTCAATCAGTCGTCTGGAACTGAGAACAGTCTGTCGGGTGCTTCAAAGGTTCGAAGCCATGGTGACTGGTCGAGCGGTGCGAGTGCTGTCGGACAACGCAGCAACGGTGGCCTATATCAATCGTCAGGGCAGTACAGGAAGTGCGGCCATGGAAGAGGAAGCAGAGGCGCTGTTTGCTTGGGTAGAGCAGCGGCTTCCAGCGATATCGGAGGCACACATTGCAGGGAAGGACAATGTGATGGTGGATTTTCTCAGCAGGGTCCGGGTGGATGCCAGGGAGTGGGAATTGCATCCGGACGTGTTTGCACAAATAGTTCACAGATGGGGACCTCATGGCGACGTTTCAGTTGGCAAAGACCAGTCGTTTCTTCAGCCAGCGAAGGGAACGGATGTCGGAGGGAATTGACGCCCTGATGCAGCGTTGGCCGTCAGCCGGTCTTCTATATGTCTTCCCGCTGTGGGCACTCAGGGCGAGTAATTCAGCATATCGAAGCTCATCGGGGGAGAGTGCTTTTGGTAGCACCGGACTGGCCAAGACGTCCGTGGTACGCCGATCTCATTTGCCTGCTAGACGGACATCTCTGGAGATTGCCAGTGGGGGAGGATCTGTTGCTACAAGGTCTGCTGCGAATGCCTCAGGTCGATCGGTTCTCGCTTACGGTTTGGCCATTGAAAGGGTGAGGCTGAAGAAAAAAGGTTATTCTGGGAGCGGTGATCGCCACGTTGCTGAAAGCAAGAAAGCAGTCCACATCAATGGCATATGTTCGGGTCTGGTGTATTTTTGAGGACTGGTGTTCTCGACGGCAGGTGTGGGTGGCTACAGTATCTGTGCCCCTGGTTTTAGGTTTTTTACAATGCGGGTTTGATAAAGGGCTAGCGACCAGTTCCTTGAAAGTCCAGTTGGCGGCTATTTCGTGCTATAGAGGAAAAGTGCAGGGCATTGCGCTAGGGGCTCACTCTGATGTTTTATGCTTTCTTAAAGCAGTTTCCAGACTGCGTGCCTCGGAGGATCATCGTTCTGCTGTGGGATCTCAATTTGGTCTTAGGGGCTTTGGCTAAAGAACCTTTTGAGCCTTTATATCGAGCATCGGTGAAAGATTTGACTTTAAAAACCGTGTTTTTGGTAGCTATCTGTTTGGCGAGGCGAGTTTTGGAGTTACAAGCATTGTCCTGTAGAGAACCGTTCTTGACTTTTTCGAGAGAGAAGGTGGTATTGCGTCCAGTTCCGTCCTTTTTGCCAAAGGTGGTATCTGCCTTTCACCTGAATCAAACGGTATCTTTTCCAGTGATCGGTTCTCTGGAAGGGAATGCTGCTGATCGTGATTTGCGTCGGTTGGACATAAAGCGAGTGTTGCAGCAATACTTAAGTTTCGGTGTCTTTTCGAAAATTGGACCGTCTTTTCGTGTTTATTCGGAGGTCCCTGCAAAGGCAAAGCAGTGGCGAAAGCGTCCATTTCAAGATGGATTAGAGAGGCGATTGCATCAGTATATCTGTTGCAAGGTCGGGCGGTTCCGACGGGCTTGCGCGCTCACTCTACCAGAGCACAAGCGACTTCTTCGGCGGAACACAGTTTAGTTCCGCTGGGGGATATCTGTAGAGCGGCCACCTGGTCGTCACTTCATACTTTTCAATAAGCACTATCGCCTGGATGTTCTGGTGGCGAATGTTGCTTGCTTCGGGTCGACGGTGTTGCGAGGCGACTGGAAAGGTCCCTTCCAATGATTACTGCTCTGTTACATCCCAGAGGTGGAGGACTAAATGGAGGAACGATAAGGAAATGGAAATTACACTTACCTGGTAATTGTAGTTCCTTTAGTGACTCCAGTTTAGTCCTCATTCCCACCCGGGGTTTGTCTGGCAGTGGAGGTTCAGTTGGGAGAAGTGCAAGTCTACCGCTAGGTGTCATTCTTACTGGATTTCTTTCTGGATTCTGACCTTGCCTATCTGTTTCTGTCTATTCTTACTCTGTGGTTTCCTACTTCTGTATGGGGCAGCGGGGTAAGGTGCAAGGTGGTTTCCTCTTCCCTAGGGGGAAATTCATGTTACACAGTTGATAGTTATAAGTTTCAATTCAGTATAGAGTTAAAATGTTTTATGATAGCTACTTATTGGTTGCTCCTTTGAGTGTGCTTTGTCAACAGTTCACTGGGACTGATGGGAGAGACCAGCAGGCTACATCCAGTGATGTCACGATTTTGACATGCCCAGTCTCCAAGCTGCAGGAGGAGGTACACAACCCAGAGGTGGAGGACTAAACTGGAGTCACTAAAGGAACTACAGTTTCCATTTTTTTTCTCCATTTTCTTATCCTTTTCTTTCTTTGCCCTCCTTTACCTCCTCGTAAGGCACCCTCTTACCCCATGATACAAGAATAGGGCCCTGAAGGTAGCAGTTTCCCATGCAACCAGGGCTGTCCCTACCACTAGGTGGACTAGACATCTGCCTAGGGTGGCATCGTTTTGGGACCTGTGTTGGCATGCCAGCAGTATCTACAGCCTGCAGCATAGCAGACTGTGTAGTGCCACAGTCATTCAAGAGGCGAGAAGATGAGGTGAATTAGCTGCCTCCCACCCCAACCAGGAGAGGCGAGACTGGAGCAGCAGCAGCTGTACAAATTTACACCCTTGCTCTGCCTCTGCCTCTCAGAATTGGGGTATAGCTGCCACACGTGCTGGAAGGGCACAGGTCCTTGTTGAATCCTTGGTACAATTTATTTATTTATTTTTTTGGAGGGTTGCTAACCAGAGCTGCAGTTCATGTGCTCTGTAGCCCTGCTGGACTCATTACTGTGACTCCAGCTGCTAGTTGAATGGAATATGTGTAAAAGTGGGAGGCACCTGCTGGTGCATGCAGTCTGAGCCTTTTCATGTGAGGATTTGGAGTCCTGACCCAGGTACACGGCAGTCCTACACAAGCCACTGTAATCCATGCTGCTGCTATTGCTCCTGCTCAGTTCCATTCCCTTTGCTGTATTGCAAACATGCTCCAAATTGCACTATAAGCAGGCAGGGCTGACCCTATGTGGGAGAGATGCTGAACAAGGATGGGTGGTAGAAAAAAGAAGAAATGCTAGATACCTTGGGAGGGGAGTAGGGAACAGAAGGTGCTAGACTACAGTGTAGATCCTTGAGTTGCCTGGGAGGGGTAGAGCCTTGAGCCTTCCTGGGGAAGGGGGGTGCACAGATGATTGTTTGCCTAAGGTGTCAGATAATCTTTTTGGGCTGGCCCTGCAGGTGACTTCCTCACTTGTCTGGCCCAACTAGTGGCAGCCACTGCTATGTCTAATCTTTAACTGATCAGTGGCCATCACCACATCTCCTGCTTCCCAGCTTGGGCTCTACTAGCATCTCTTTCATTGGGTGCCAGGTCTAAATTTTCGGTGCACGAGTGATTTACATCCAGGAATTTTCTAACCCTGCTAGCAATGATTATTATTTTTCATAGGAAAAAATGGCACACTTCCTTATCCTGCTAGACTAGTCCAGATGATGCTCAAGCTTGCTTCCATCTGGCTGACAAGGTGGAAGCAAGCTTGAGCATCTTTCAATGATGTCATCAGGCGGTATAATCACTAGTGCAGCACTGACAGAAGCCATTAATTGTGCCTCCAGCAGGTGGCAAGGTGTGTATGTGTGTAGTGGTGCAGCAGTGCTGATAGGCCTGGCTCTCCTGGCCCCACACTATGCTGCAGTGGTCTAGGATTGAGCCTGATAAGGCCCTACGGAGCATGGGTGCACCATTGATTCCTAATGTTGACTGCCTCAAAGGAACCGTTACTAATGTTTGGCGGGCTGAAGAGGAGCAGGAGGACTTGTGGGGCTGGTAAGTTAGGGTCAGGCGCCTTTCTGTCTGATCTTGTTCCAAGATTTTTTTCCCAAATTTTAAATCTTTGTTTCTCTCTTTTTAAATTGTACCCATAACATTCTAATGGGCTGTATTTGGTTTGTGGCGTAAAGCAGCTTAAAATAAAAGGCACTAGTCAGGCCTGTTCAGGCAGTGGGGCCTCCTCATCCTGCAAAAGCATTCAGGGAAGCCTAGAGCGGGTTTCCCTGACCAGCCTGATAAGTGGAGGAACTCCCGATCAGGGATCCTCTTTTTGCCGTAGTTCAGTGCCTTTGCCATGATCCTGTTTGGTTTTTTTAATGCCTGCGCTAATTTTTTTTTTCTTTTTTTGGTGGGCTTTTTTGTGGCCACCTTGGATTGTTGTTGTGTCCCCCCCCCCCCCCCCGCGATCTTCTTTTCTTTTTGTTGTGTGGAGCAGGACAAGCATGCTATGTACCCCCAGCTATGCCCATTGTGACATCAGGGCCATCTTGGTGGCAGATTCCCTTTTGCCCTCAGTGTGTGGGTAATATAAGGGCCGAAGATTTTTTGGTATTGTCAGCACTCGTCCCTTTGCTCCCCTCTCCCACCCCTGGAGGGTCCAGGGCCTGCGTTTACTGCAGGGTGGATATCTCTTGCTGAAGACCTCCCAGGTGCCTCGCAGAAGGCTGAGGAAGCCCCAGCCTCCAACCAGAGAGGTCTGGTGGACCCCTCAGGACCACAGGAAAACCTCTCAGCTGGCAAAAAACAGCAACTGCTGAACAGCTTCTTGACTGTTTTTTTTTTTTTTTTTCAGTCTTTTTGAGCCGCATGGCAGTCCTTTCACAGAGATCCATGGCCCAGACCTACTCTGTGGGGGAATCAAGCCCTCGGGTAGTGGCTGTTTTCAGGGACTAAACATTCCTGTCGTGCCCATTCACCCAGTGCTCCTTTAGGAGTCCAATCTTAACCTCTACAAGGGTTGACTGGAATTCAGAAGAAGATCCCTTTGTGTCTGGAGATGAGTCTGAGGAGGAAGGAGAAATTCCTCTCATGGAGAATAAGAATCCATCAATGATCCACCTTTTTCCCCAGGAGAACCTCCTGGTACTCATTCGGGATGCTACGTTGGCCTTGAGGCTTGAAGAGTCTGAAGCCGCCCTGTTGTCTTGGGAAGACCCAATTCTGGAAGGTATCAGCCACCCGTCAGGGTTCTTCCTGTTACCAGAGCCCTTGGAGCAGCTCCTGATCTCTCACTGGGGAAAATCTGGAGTTGGCTCTCAAAGGGCCAAAGGCCCTGACTCGGTTATATCTTCTGCCTCCAGGCAAGCTGGATCAACTCTTTGGGCTTTCTTGGGTACATGCTCTGGTTAGGGTGGTGATGAAGCACATGACTATTCCAATGTAAGGCAGAGCAGTTCACAATAGGAGGGTAGAGACCCTCCTAAGGAATGCCTTTACAGCCTTGGTCTTGGGATCCCAGAGAGCTCTTTGTTCAGGCTTCTTAGACAGGGCATGCATGCTCTAAATTCACCAGCTGCAGGACAGCCCTGAGACTTCCAAGCTGGAACCGTGTTTGTGGCTATTGCCTTATATTTTCTGATGAGGGTGTCCTCCAGATCTATGGCGGCTCTGGTTGTGGCTAGATGGAGGTTCTGGCTTCATAGCTGGTCAGTGGATGCAGTCTCCTAGTTGTATCTTGGCAAGTTTCCCTTTCAGGGAAGGCTGCTGTTTTGGAGAAGATCTTGAAAAATCGGTGAAGGACCTGAGCGAGATCCATCCTCTGAGTCTGCCAGAAGATCGGATTAAAAGTGCTCACTTGGCATTTCAAAGAACTTCTTGTGGGGCCTGGAGGCTCCCAAGGGTGTCCAACATTCTTCAGTTCAGCCTGTTCCTCCAGTGGATCTCAGGCTACAAAGAGCCAGCCCCTTCAGGGATCCCAGAAGTTTTGGGACTCTTCAGGTGCTACTGGAACCAGCAAGTCCTCACAAAGATCTGGTGGATCATTTCCGAGGTACAGCCAGTAGAGGGTGGTTCTGGCAATTCCTCTCAGAATAGACCCAGATTACTTTAGAGCAATGGGTGCTAGACATCCTGGGTCAGGGGGGTATGCATTGGAATTTTCAGAGCCTCTCAAAGATGCCTTCATAGAGTCTTCCTGTGGCTCCCCGCTCAAGTTTCTGTGACCGCAGCTCACTTTACACCGCCTCCTGCAGTTGCAGGTTGTCGTACCCGTGCCTTTTGCATTGCAAAGTCAGGGCCAATATTTCATGTATTTCATGGTGCCCAAGAAAGGTAGGTCTTTTTGGCCTATCCTTGACCTGAAGTCGGTCAGTGCCATTTTTATTTATTTATTTACATTCTCTTATATACCGCGCTATTCTGCATCAGTGCGGTTTACATTGAACAAACTGAAATTACATTGAACAGGGCATTATAACTTGGAGATAACTATTTTACAGGGAACATAGGCTATGGAGGGTTAAGTGGCTTGCCCAAGACCACAAGGAGCACCTGTGGAACTAGAAACCCCAGTCCTTAAGGCCCAAGATTCCTGTCTTCTAGTGGGATTTGAATCCTGACCTTCCGGCCTGAAGTACCTTGCCCCAACCACTAGGCCACTCCTCAAGGTTCCCCAATTTCAAATGGAGATAATCTGCTTGGTCATCACGTCTGTTCATCCGGAGGAGTTCTTTGCCTTCTGGACCTGGCCAAGGCCTACTTTCATATTCTCATCAGAGAATAGCATCAGCACTCCCTCTGTTTTCTGTATTCTGGACTGTTATTTCCTGTCCAGGGCTCTTCCCTTTGACTTGGCCACGGCTCCTCGCACTTTCTCAAAAATGATGGTGATTGTGGTGGCATTCCTGTGCAAGCAGAGGATCTGGGTTCACCCTTATCTGGACAACTAGTTGATCTGGTCAGACTTCCTGGAGAAATCAAGAGTGGATGCAACCCTTGTGATTCAGTGGCTGGAACAGCTGGGGCTGGTGATCAACTACCCCAGGAACAACGTTGGTTGCTCTCAGGAGTCGTATTTGTGGGCACATTTCAGCAGTCTTCAAGATCGAGTTTTCCTCATGACGGAGAGAATAAAGTTGCAAATACAACTCTGGGAGTTCTCCCTGCAGTCTGCACCGTAGGCCTGGGACTATTTTCAGCTCCTGGCATAGGCTCTGGAGTTGGTTCCCTGGTCCCTCTGGTCTCTGTGCACTCAGCTGTTCAAGCGGAGCATTCTCCCCTTCCTTAGGAGCTCAGGGAACAGTTGATATAATGGCTATATTCCAGCCATTGCATAAGGCATGCCCCGGAAGCCATGGATTGGGTGGTTCTGACAATCAGTGCCAGCCTGAAGGGTTGGGGCTCCCTGTCTAGGCCAGATGATGTAGGAGATTTGGTCCCCTCAGAAGGCCTCCTGGACAATCAGTTGGCTGGAGGAGATAGCAATCCATCCGGCACTGGAGAAGTTTCAGTCTTTGGTGGGAAAAATGATCTGTGTCTTTTTGGACAATACCACAGTGGTAGCATATATCTTAAACAAGGTGGAACTCGACGCACTAGAGTGGTATTCAAGGTGGCCACTCAGTGCAGTTGGGCTGAGGAGTACCTATTAGTTCTGTCAGAGACCCACATAAAAATTATTGACAATGCTTGGGCTGACTTTCTGAGTCAGAACATGTTGGATCTTGGGGAATGGGAGCTGAGCATAGTGCAAAGGTGAGGTCTCCTAGTGTTCAATCTGATGGCTATGTGGAACAGTGCCAAGGTGAACAGTTTCTTCAGTTGCCGCATAGATCCACAAGTGGCGGGCTTGGATGTCCTGTTAGAGAAATCTCTTCTGAGGCCACACCTTTAAGTCTTTCCCACCATGGCCCCTTATGAGCTGTCTCTTCTGCAGGATTTGAGTTAATGCAGGCCGTAGTATACAGATCTGATGGGACTCTTGGCAGGGCCCCCACTCTGGCTCCTGCAGGAAGAAGAGAGCTGCTTTGTCAGGGGCCCCTGATAATGGAGGAGCCTTCTCCCTTTTCACTTATGGCTTGGTCCTTGATGTGGGTGCAAGCAGTCAAGACACAGACTGATGGGTGTAAGAACATCTCCTCTCAGGGCCAGGGCTGGTCTGGAGCAGTGGTGTGAATACCCTGCTTAGGGCCCTCAACCTCCTTAGCTTATATGAAGGTTTAGAGATGTTTTTTAAGAGGAGATGTTCTTTTTGAGCCCTTTCAGCAGGTCTTTTTACAAGCAGGCTTGAACCAGGGATCAGCCTTGAACTCTCTTGAGATTCAGATTGAGCCTCCGTTGCATCTGGTTGTTCCTTAGTGGAGCCTTTCATTGGTTTTAAAGGTGCTGAAAGATCCTGTTCTGGAGCCAATCCGCAAGGCCTCTTTCAAAGATTAGACTTTTTAGGATGGTGTTTCTAGTGGTGATTGCCTCCGCCAGACAGGTCTTGGAACCCTTCTTGGTGGTTTTAGCAGCTTCAGTCACTTTGAGAACAGTACCATCCTTTCTTCTGAAGTTGATCTCCTCTCTTCACCTTAATCAGGCAGTAGTTCTACCCTCCACATTTGGAGGACAACCTCCATTTGAATCCCTCTCTGCATCTTCCCAGTGTGAGGAGAGTGTTACTGAGATACCTGGAGAGACTAATTCTTCGGTGATCGGAGACTCTGACTATCTTTTTGTTCTCTTTAGTGGTCCAAGGAAAGGACAGGCAGTGGCTAAGTCCTCTATTTCCCACTGGATCAAAAAGGTCATTGGTTCAGCATGCCTTTTGGCCAGATATTGGGTACTGGGAGGAGCCAAAGCTCACTCCATTAGGCTACCTCCTGGGCTGACTCAGCCCTGATGTCTCCAGTAGACATCTGCAAGGCAGCTATCTGGTCCTCTTTGAGTACCTTTTGTGAAATACTATAGTCTGCATGTGGGAGCAAGTGCTGAAGGTGCTTTTTGGTAAGGCTGTTCTGGCCAAAGCGACGTCTTCCTCCCACTGTGTCCTGACTGCTTGGGTACATCCCACTCATCTGGACCTGTCTAGCAGGATGATAAGGGAGGAGAAATTTTGTTTTAGCCTGATGATGATGATTTCCTTTCCAGGACTCGCCACCCTGGAAGACTCAACTTCTACTACTGACCTATAAGTGCTGTCATTTGGCTGCTCCTCACTACCTTTCCTGTCTTATCTCTCCCTACACTCCTTGGGAACTCTGTTCTTCTGGCAGATCCCTTCTATCTGTGCTCTTCTCTTCCACTGCCAACTACAGATTTTGATCTTTCTACTTTGCTGCTTCTTATGCCTGGAACAAACTACCTGTGTCGGTGCATCAGGCTCCATCTCCAGCCCTGTTCAAATTCAGGCTAAAAACTCACTTCTTTGAGACTGCTTTTGGATCCTGATTTCCCCCTAGTCTCCTTTTCACCTCCTATGTGTTTCCTTAGCATTCCCCTTGATAATCCTAATCCCCAGTTGCGTTATCTGCCTTGACTTGACTGTGAGGGTGCACTTTCTCTAAATGGGTGAGTTTTGTGAATGCCATTACAGTCACGAACTTCCTTCTTTCTAAACCAGGGTATGTGGAATATGATCTTGGTTTCTCAAATGTTATTGCTAATGCTTGGCGTAGTACTTGCATCATGCCAAAGAGAGGCTCCCTCTGGAGTTCGTAAGATGTTACATGTATGGGTAATTTATCAAGGTGCTCTTGGAAAGTCCTCTTAATTAAGCCGGATGGCATCCAAAATGATGGGAAATAACTATCTTTTTGCCACATTTTCTTGGTCTCCAACTGTATTTCATGGTACTTAAAGATTTTCTCCCTCTCAACGTGATTCACAGAATAGTTGCTTGGAACTGACACCTCTATCATCAATGCTGTTGTGGTATTTTTCTCTTTTACCACTATATCCAACTTCTTTGCATCCAGCTTTTTATTGGTTGGAATGGGATTATTCCAGATGATCATAACCTCTTCATTCTCTGCATTGCTTTTACGGTCATGATCCCAGTGCTTTTCAGGCACAGTGATGTATCTCGTAGGAGCAGGGTCTGTCTTTGTACAGCGTTGCGTACATCTTGTAGCACTATATACTGTAAATGATAAATAGGTAAGTCCTAAGGCCTTGATATTGTATTCTCTTACAAGGCCTTATCGATTTACACTATGGTAAGATAGCCAAATACTTGGTCCAGTTGTCATTATAATGGGTTGCCTTTTATTTTTGCTAATTGTTCTTGAATTTATCTCTGAATTTTCCGGTCTTGCTTACTACTTGGGAAGTGGGCTTCTCTGTCCTGCACCAGTAGTTATACCTCCTGATGACATAATTGAAAGATGCTTGAGTGTGACCCACTCATCAGGACTTGTCTAGCAAGATTCAAGGAAAAGAAATTCTGATTATTTCTGCTTTCACCCATATTACTGCTCAGATGGAGAAATTTTAATCTATTGATTATTTGTGATTTATAGAATTACCTTTTTCCACCTTGCAGAAATTTGAGGGTTCCTATAGTGTAAGTGGAGTGGAGGAGTAGCCTAGTGGTTAGAGCAACTGCCTCATACTCAGAAGATCAAGGGTTCAGTTCCCACTGGCACTCCTTGTGACCTTGGGCAAGTCACTATCTCCAGGAACAAGCAGGAATGAGTCTTCACATATGGGTACGTCGGTACCGACGGAGCCTGCGTGGGAACGCTCCTCAGCATCCAATCAGAAAGCTTTTGGGAGCATCCCTTAGCGCCTGCGTGCTGCCTTCCCGCCTTTCCAACTGTCTCTCCTCAGTTTTCGTTTTTCCACGGAGCCGACAGGACGTCTTCCTGTCACCGCAGAAAAGTTTTTCTTTAAATCTTTTACTTCTTGTTTTCTTGTTGCGGCTGTTTCCCTGACTCCACCGGTACCGCCGGTGGTTTTTTTCTTTTCTTTTTTCTAAAACTCAGGGAGTTTTTTTCCCTCTGTTTTCTGTCTTGAATTTTTGGGCCTGTAAGGCCTCTCCATTATGGAGCCTTCTTCTCCTATGAAGTGTCTTAACTGTGGAAATACAGTTTTCTTTTTAGACTCCAACAACTGGTGTCTAACCTGTTTGGGTCCTGACCCTTTTCCTCCAGAGCCATCAGGCTACAATTTTATGAGAAGAAATTCTCCATTTCGAGTTTCCCTCGATGCAGTTTTCCCTCCCAGTGTAAGGGCACCGACCATTTCTTCTCTACAGGATCAGGTAACCCACAAACAGTCTGTTAAGACTAGCCAATCCTTGGGTGGTAGGTCTCATGCCAAGCATGATGATGGCTCCGGCCTTGCCCTCAAGACCTCATTGGCTTCAAAACCCCGGCGGGAGTCTTCGGTCTCCAAAGCCTTTCAGGGGTTTCAGATTGTTCCTGGGGCTCACCCCTCACAGAACATACCTGAGCCATGCTCGGGAGTGGCATCCGCTTCGAGCGGTACCGATAACCCGGTATTGGCACTGGTGTTGAGCGATCCACTCCTCACCAGGGATCGTCATCTGGTGTACTCGGTGCCTTCGGGACCGATCGATACCCAGATTGACTTTCCAGTATTGGCAGCTCCGTCGATACGACCCCTGACATCGGTACCATCTAGACATGCATCGATAGATTTGCTTCCTTCGATGCCGAGTCTAGAATCGATATCTAGTCTGGAAGACTGGGTACCGACGCGTCTCGGAACCGACATGCACCGATTCCGGATGCCCGGTACCGAGGATATTCACCGAGACTTTCGAGTTTCCTTGGTACCGTTTGAACAGCCTCCGATGACTGTTTCGATGTCGGTATCGCCTTCGATTCCGGCTCAGCTACCGGTATCAGTGTCGATGCTGGTACCTGCAGTAACATCGGGACCAGCTCCATCCATGCTTTTTTCACCAGGATCGCTCCCTTCTATACCTAGTTTGGAGTCGATACCTAGCATGGACGATACCGTACTGACGGTTTCAGGTCATACCCGCCAGTCCCAGTATCCATTCATTAGAGATCCTGTTTTGCACCGCACAAGTACTGGTGCCCAGCCTAGTTCTTCGAGTTTAGCCTGTCCAGGGATTGCTCCCATTGGAGATCCTTCTTTTCAGAAATTTCTCCTGGACATAGCAACATTCCTGGCTATTCCTATTCCTGGCTATGATCCTACACAAGGCTTTTCTGGGAAAAAGGAAAATATAATGCTTCCTTTACATCAATCCTTACAGGATCTTCTTCTGAAAATATGGGAAACACCTTTAAGGGCTTCCTCACCTTCTACAGCAACTACTCTTCTTTATCAGGTGCCCCCCTCCTCCAGGGTTTCAAAAGACTCAACTTCCCCATCATTCCATTGTAGTGGAATCAGCAATGAGGAAGGTAAAAAGCAAGAAGAAGCATTCTTCTTTCCCGCCAGGTCGTGCATCTAGAACACTAGATGCCATTGGACGTCAAACCTTCCAGACATCTATGCTGGCAACAAGGATTCTCTCATATATTTTTTTATGAGTCTATCCCTTCAGGAGGTCACAGAGAAATTATCTCTTTTGACTCCTTTTCTTTCAGAGCCCAAGGCTGCAGACTATTCCTTGCTTCTTAGTCATAGCCAGAATATCTCTAGGTTTCTTTCTCATGCTTTCCTAGACTCCTTTGAGTCTGTTAGCAGAACCTCTGCTATAGCCATAGGAGCATGACGTAGAGCCTGGCTCCAAGCTTTAGACTTGAGCAGATGGGCACAACAAAGACTGGGTAACACTCCTTGTACTTGAGAAAATCTCTTCAACAAGGAGTCTTTGCGTCAGGTTGTTCATTGCTCCACTGACTTCCCTGCTTCTGAGGGCCATCCTAAACCTTCTCCTTCCCCAGCAGGTAAGAAATGCCCTACCAAACCTCCTTTTCCTTAAAGAAGAAGGTTTTATTCTTCTCCTGCCCATCATGCCGATGTTCCCAAACAGGGGAAACCTCGCCCTGGTCTGAAGAATCCAAACTCAAGCCAGGAAAATTAACCCTCAGTGGGGTTCTAATTGATCTTTTATAACATACAGTTCACTTCTTCTCAGCAGAAGTTTTTTCACTGTTTTTTTTTCATTTAAAACTCTACGCTTGGATTCCTGTTTCCAGGACATCCACTTACTCTCAAGTAGGCTGAGCTGTCAGGAGATTCATGCCTGTGGGTCACAGGGTTTTCCTCCTCTTCCTTCCATGAAGAGAGGTTTGCCAACTATCTCATGATAGTTTCCCTGTACCACCATGAATTTTTCCTTCTACAGACTTACCATATAGAAAGTCTCCCTTCAGCTCCTATTTTTTTCTTTACCCTCTTTTTTAGGGCCTCCCCTGTAAGAGTGCCACCATACCACTGGAAGGCTTTCTTAGCCTTTCTAGTCTTCCTTCCCTTTCCAGTGTAGAGTGTTTCTCTGGAGTTACCTCCCTGCTTTCATTGGGCAGCTCATCATACATGATCAGAATTTCTCCTCTTGTTCTGTCTGTCCTCTCTGTTACAAACAGAGGAAGTCTCTCTGCTGTTCTATTCAGCAGCTGCCCATGCAGGAGTTCCAGTGCTTTGACTACTGGTACTTTCTACGAGTTCCAGTCTTGTCTTCCACTACTTTCTCTAGTATTAGTAGTGTATCTCCAGGAACAAGCAGGAATGAGTCTTCACATATGGGCACGTCGGTACCGACGGAGCCTGCACGGGAATGCTCCTCAGCATCCAATCAGAAAGCTTTTGGGAGCATCCCTCGCGCCTGCGCGGTGACTTCCCGCCTTTCCCACTGCCTCTCTTCAGTTTTCGTTTTTCCGCGGAGCCAACAGGACGTCCTCCTGTCACCGCAGAAGCTTTTTTCTTTAGAAATCCTTATTTTCTTGTGGTCGCGGCTGTTTTTCCCGCCAATACCGGTACCGCTGGTGCTTTATTATTTTATTTTCAAACTTAGAGAAATATTTCTCCTCAGTTTTTTGTTTAACTTTTTTGGGCCTACCAGGCCTTTCCAAAATGGAGCCTTCTTCCCCTAAGAAGTGCTTTCACTGTGGAAACTCAGTTTTCTTTTTAGACTCCAATGCTTGGTGTCTATCCTGTCTGAGTCCTGACCGTTTTCCCCCTAATACTTCAGGCTATATGGTTGGGAGAAGACCTTCCCTTTTTCGAGTCTCCCTCGATACCGTTTTTCCTCCTAAGGTGAGGACACCGGTTTATTCTTCTCTCCAGGATCAGGTAACCCACAAACAGTCTGTTAAGACTAGCCATTTCTTGAAGGGTAAGTCTCTCATGCCCAGCATGATGACGGCTTCGGCCTTATCCTCAAGACCTCATTGGCAATAAAACCTCGGCGGGAGTCTTCGGGCTCCAAAGCATTCACGGGGTTTCAGGTTGTTCCTGGGGCTCACCCCTCACAGAACATACCTGAGCCGTGCCAGGGGGTGGTATCCGCTTCGAGCGGTACCGATAACCCGGCACCGGCATCGGTGTCGAGTGCTGCACTCTTCACCAGGAATCATCATCTGGTGTCCTCGGTACCTTTGGGGCCGATCGATACGACCCAGATTGGCTTTCCTATATCCCAGCCATGCTCGAGGTTGGTACCGGCTTCGAGCGGTACCGATACCCCAGTATCGGCATCGGTATCGAGTGTTCCACTCTTTACCTGGGATCGTCATCTGGAATCCTCGGTACCTTCGGGGCCGATCGATATGACCCAGATTGACTTTCCTATATCTTCACCGTGCTCGGGGTTGGTACCGACTTCGAGCGGTACCGATACCCCGACATCGGTGCCGGTGTCGAGTGTTCCTCTCTTCGCTGGGCATCGTCTTCGAACGACCTCGGTACCTTCGGTGCCGTTCGATGAGATTCCAATTGACTTTCAGGTATCGGCATCGCTGATACCACCACCAACGTCGGTACCTTCTAGACATGCATCGATAGACTCGCTTGCTTCGATGCCGAGTCTAGAATCAATATCCAGTCTAGATGACTTGGTACCGACACGTTTCGGAACAGATCCATATCGTTTCCGGCTACGCAGTACCGAGGATATTCACCAAGGCTCTCTGGTTACCTCGGTACCGCTTCAGCAGCCCTCGATTACTGCTTCGATGACGTTATCTCCGATACCGGTACCGGTGTCGGGGTCGATTCCTGCAGTTCCATCGGTGCCATTGATCCTTTCTATGCCTAGTTTGGAATCGATACCAGGCACTGACGATGCAGTACTAACTGCCTCAAATCAGAACTGTCAGTATCACAGTCCATCGAGCAGGATTCTTTTTCTGCACCAGTCCATTATATCTTCTGGTGCTCAAGCTGCTCCTTCAACCTCAGTTTGCCCAGGATTAGTTCCTATTGGAAATCCTTCTTTTCAGAAGTTTCTCCTTGACATGGCAGCTTTTCTTGCCATTCCTATTCCTGGTTTTTCTCTTGACCAAGATCCTGCAGAAAAGGAAAACATAATGCTTCCTTTACATCATTCTTTACAGGATCTTCTTCTGAGGATATGGGAATCACCCTTAAAGGTTCCTTTGCCTTCTACAGCCATTGACGTTCTGTATCAGGTACCTCCCTCTCCAGGGTTCCAGAAAAACCAACTTCCACATCATTCCATTGTAGTGGAATCAGCAATGAGGAAGGTAAGAAGCAAGAAGAAGCATTCTTCTTATCCGCCAGGTCGGGCATCTAAAGCACTTGATGCCTTTGGACGTCAAACCTTCCAAACTTCTATGCTGGCTTCAAGAATTATTTCATATATTTTCTATATGAGTCTGACACTTCAGGAGGTCACAGAGAAATTATCTCTCTTCTCTCCTTTTCTGTCAGATCCTAAGGCCTCTGACTATTCCTTGCTTCTTAATCATAGCAGGAATATCTCTTGGTTCCTTTCTCGTGCTTCTCTAGACTCTTTTGAGTCTGTCAGCAGATCCTCTGCTATTGCCATTGGAGCACGCCGTACAGCCTAGCTGCAAGCTTCTGACTTGAGCAGATGGGCACAACATACACTGTGTAATTCTCCTTGTACTGGAGAAAATCTCTTCAATAAAGAGGCTTTACGTCAGGTTGCTCATTGCTCCACTGACTTTCCTAGTTCTGGAAACCGTCCTAAGCCGCCTTTTTCCCCAGGACGTAGGAAATGTCCTACCAAACCTTCTTTCCCTAAGAAAAGAAAGTTTCACCCTTCTTCTGCCCATCCTCTTGATGTACCCAAGCAAGGGACATCTCATCCTAGTCTGAAGTCTCCAGACTCTAACCAGGCTAATCATAGCCAGCAACCATAGGTTCCTGTATGTTGCAATTCTACAGTTAACTTCTTACCAGAAGTTATTCTTCAAAATCTACACTGGTTTTCCTTTTCAGTATGCTAAGCTGTTAGGATATTTTTGTCCATGGGTTACAGAATTCTCCCTTTCTTTTTATCATAAAGGGAGATTACAATTATCCCATGATAGTTTGTCCCCACATGGACATTTTTTCCTTCAGCTGACTTACCATATGGTACGTCACCTACCAACCCCCACTCTTCCAGGGTTTCCCCTGCTCGAGTTGGTACCATACTGAAACACTTCTCTTCTTTCCAGTGTAGATTTTCTACTATCCTTCAATGCATGCTCTGAACAACTCATCAGACAGGGACGGAAATATCCCCGCTCCCTCTGTCTGTTTTTTTCCCTGTTTCTATACAGGGGAATCCCCTTTTTTCTTTGTTCAGTTGCTGCACATACAGAAGTTCCAGTGCTTACTTTAAAGTTTCTTGCAAGCTACTTTCATTATCTTGCATAATACTACTCATTGCAGGTTATCTTCTTCTAGTCATATCCTTACCTAGGATGTGGCAGCACTTCTGACTGCTGTCAGTTCTCTCATAATTTTCCTGCACAATGCTCTCTGCAATCTTCAGAGAAGCTTTCTACTATGGGCCCTTGCTGTAGAGCATTCATCTTTGTCTCTGGGTTTTTTTCCATATAATAGAAAAAGCTTATATAGTCATTCCATGGCTATGTAGGTTCTTTCTACCCTCTTGTCTCCTATTGTGATACAGAAGACAAGCTTTTTCTGCGTGAATGTCCATGGAGTTCCCAATCTGGCAGGAATTTACCCCTTTTTTCCTTGCAGCTTGGTATTTTTTCTACTCCACTTGGACAACGCATACTCTTTTACTATACATGATACCTCTGAGTCCCTTAACTGGGTTATCCAGGTATCTTAGTCCATGCGTTTCCTTGTCCTTTGGACATGTCAGAGTCCTCCAGTACTCCTGACATGCTCTTACCAGACTGCTATTATCCTCTGTTTTTCACGCAACCATACTGGTTATCCACTGAAATGCATTCCTGCACCACGGAAATAGATTCTCTATAATCTTCAGGTGGTTTTTACCCCCTTATTAGATGAATCTTTTCCCTTCACGTTCCCCATGTGAATGCTTTCTGGGGCTCCGTTGCAGGCATATATCCTCAGACTTATAACCATACATATTTTTATAATCTGTGTGGGCATAAGCCATGCCCATCTATCTATATATATCTATATCTAGATATAGATATTGTGGTGGAGAAGCAGCCGCTGAGGGCAGAAAAAAAAAGGGGAAACTGCCTTTTTTTTCTACCCATAAAACTGCAGGCACTGAAAGGGTTAACACCAACACTAAAGGTAAAGATTTCTCACAGAGAAGTGCAGACCTAAGCACACGCCCTGTTCCCATGGAGATAGAGGGAGGAGAAGGGAGTGGTTTGGGGGAGGAGTCAAAGGGGATAGGACAGCCTCAAACATTTAGGAACGGAAGCTGCACTTATACAGCAGAGAAGGAGAAAGAGAAGGGGAGAGAGAAGGAAGAACCGTATGAGAGAGAGAGGACACAGACACAGAGGACGCGAGGGTTCCAGGAAGGAAGGACAAGAAACCCATGGAAATCCCTTGCACAGAAGCAATTGAGAACCAGGAGCCAAGAGCTGACAAGGCCAGTGGAAAGCTCAGGGGAGGAGTCCTCAGAGGAGGAAATATTCTCCAAGAGTTCATGGCTCAACTCTTCTCCTAGTAAGGAAGCTATAAGGAGGAAAAGCAGCACTAATAAGGTGAGCCCTTTACAATGTTTGAAAGGCTTATTAGACAAAGAGGGTTTTTCCTGCCCTTCCCCCACAAGCTCACACACTGTTAAGGGTACCTGGGAGAAGCTCCTAAAGGCTGTGCAAGCTAGTGAGGCTTCTCAGGAAGATACCAGGGGAAACAGTGACCAGGAAGAGTCTAGCGTGGAGGATATGGACTTGGGAGACGCTGTGGATTTAGACAATGTCTCAGACATGGAAATAAGCTGTGCAATCTGTGCTAAAGAAGTATGAAGGAACCAAATAGGGTTTGAAAGCAGAAAGAAACCCAGCTGGTCTTGATTACTGAATGCATCTGTGTTACCTCGTGATAAGTAAAAGAACTGAAGGAAGTGTTGTCTGGAAGAAACCCCGAAGTTCTTTTGCAAGGACATTTTAAAGCCCATTACTTTTTAGCTGTGCTTTTAAAAGTAGCTGTCCTGTTTAAAGCTGCTTGGGAAGAAGCTGTGCTGAAAGCTTGTGCTATAAGTGGAAAAGAATTCTATTGCTTGTGAAAGTATCTAGGTGGGCCAGAAAGTTTTACTACACCTACTGTGAAGTAACAGAGGGTTGTATAGCGCCTCCTGGAGACCAGGAAACAAAATACTGCTGAAAATAGAGTTTTATCAGAAAGCAAGTTTAAAAGCTGTGTCAAGCCAAGGACTGTATAATAGGCTTGTGTGCTGTTATTTGGAGAAGTATCCTGAATTTTGTTTTGGTCAACTTCAATCAATTCATGTCAAAGAATTGAACTGGTTGGGAAATCCTTGTTTCTAAAAATAAAGAAATATTTCCTGCGACCTTTGCACTCGGCTCCAATCCTTTCGGGGACACAACTACATGCTATTGGGCTAATTTCAACAAAGGACAATCGGTGCCTCCCCTGTAGCCCTAGGCAACCGCCTGGCCGCACGGGGGCGCGCCGACAATATAGATATAGATATATATAGATATGTATCTAGATATAGATATAGATATATTTATTTTATTTATTAACAATTCTTATATACCGCACTATTATCCATCAGCGCGGTTTACATTGAACAGAAACATCCGACAATTTACATATGTCTGGTCATTACATATAACAGGGAGTATAACTTGGAGAAAAGGGGAAACTATATACATTGGTGGTTCACCTGATAATGGACATTGTCAACTATATACATATGTGGTACAACCATACAGGAAAATGCTTGTTATTTACATTGTGGGGTAAGCCTATTGCGAGGGTCTGCCTGTTTGACTACTTCTGCTACTCGCTTGGTGGTTATGTTCGGAGCTGTCATTGAGATATTTAAGGAAGAGGAAATGTTTTAATGCTTTTCTGAACTGGCTCAAGTTGGGGATTGCTCTGATTTGCGCTGGTAAAGCGTTCCATAGAGTTGGGGCGCAGAGTCGGAAGGCTCTGTTGGTGGTTGTTCTGGTGCATCTTGTGGTTTCATTTGGGATAACTAGCCTGTTCAATTCTGCGGTTCTTTGTGGCCTGTTTGGTGCAAGTGGTTGGATGAGGTTAGAGAGAGAGGATGAGGTGAGCCCCTTAGCAGCTTTGAACGTAAGCAGTAAGGTCTTGAAACTGATCCTTGCTTGAATGGGGAGCCAGTGTAACTGTCTTAGAAGGGGGGTCACATGGTCTCTCCTGGATGATCCAAAGAGTACCCGTGCTGCACTGTTCATAGCCTGTTGCAGGGGGTTCAGGGTGGACCGTGGGAGTCCTTGTAGTATGGAGTTTGAGAAGTCGAAATGAGGAATTATAAGGGCTTGATAAATGGTGCGGAAATCATCCGGTTCGAGTAGCGCTCGTAGGTGTCTGAGGGATCTGATTTTAAAGTAGATTGCCTTGACAGTATTGGCTATGTGGTTCTTCATGTCAAGGTTTTGGTCTAACATTACTCCAAGGTAACGTATCACAGGCTTTACTTGTAGTTGGGCATCCTTTACCTTAACACAGCTAGGTGGGGTGAAGTTGGTATTCCTTGAGACGAAAAGGACTTCTGTTTTTTTATGTTGTATTCTCAAGTTTTGTGACAGGAGCCACTCTGATATGGAGTCGAAGCAGTTAGTCAGAGGTGTGAGGTCTAGGCTATCCACTGATATTGGCATATATAATAGCACATCATCTGCATATATCATGTAACTGACATTGAAGGATCTGATGATGTCACAGATGGGTTGAATGTATATATTAAACATCAATGCAGATAGGGAGGATCCTTGCGGTACACCTTGACTTTGTTGGAATGGTTCTGATGTAGCTCCGTCGGCTCGGACATGCTGCCATCTTCCGGACAGGTAAGATTTACACCATTCGAGCGCTGTTCCGCGGATACCTTTTTCCCTTAGCCGGCAGATGAGAATTTCGTGGCATACCGAGTCAAAGGCTGCTGCTATGTCTAGAAAGACAAGAGCGAAGCCATGTCGTATGTTATCCACACCTGAGATTATGTTGTTGAAGGAGGGCTGTAAGTAGTGTTTCCACTCCATGTGACTCTCTGAATTCATGTTGGGCCGGATCCAGTGGGGCTGAGGTGTCTATATGATCCTGTAATTGCCTGTGCACTATTTTCTCGATGATTTTTGCAAGCATCGGTATGCTGGATATGGGCCTGTAAGATTCTACCATTTGAGGATCTAGTTTGGTATTCTTTGAGAGGTCTTACAGAGGTCTGCTTGAGAGTGTGTGGGAAAGAACCAGTGCTAAAGGATTGGGTTAAAATGTTGGCTATGATCGGGGATAGGTCACATCGCAATTCCTTTATCCAGTGTGCGGGACAAGGGTCCGTGTGCGCAGTGGTTGTGTTTAGGGCTAAGATGGTATCTTCAATTATTTTCTTCGAGGGAGTGGAGAAGGCTGTCAACAACGCTGGGTAGTCTTGTTCGTCAGGAGGGTCCGGTATTAATATTTTGTTAGTCTTGCACATTTTAGATTGCATGTAGATTGCATAGTCCTGTGGGTGGATACTGCTATGGAGCTCAGGGGTGGGCTCTTTGGTAAGTGTTTTAACTAGGTTAAACAAGTCATGTGGTTTATTCAGTGACCGTTTCAGGGTGTCTGTGTGATATTGCCTGATCTTGTCTGTGATGGCTTTACGGTGTGCCGCCAGGTGTTGAATGTAGGCTGATTGGTCACTGCTGGTGCGTGATTTTCTCCATCGTTTTTCTAGCCGTCTTAGACTGGTTAGTGATGCTTTCAAGTCGGCTGTGTACCATGGAGCTGATTATCTCCTCTTTGGGTTCTTGTTCGTTGGGGGGTGGATAGCGATTGTGCTAAGTTTGCTGTTCCAGGCAGCGATCAACTCGTCTAGGCTCAAGGTGGTCTCGTCAATGAGTGTGCTAGTTTCGGCGAGAATGCGTTCTCTGTTAAGTGGGTAGAAACTTCTGGCAGCTGGGTTAGGAGTCTTGCTTGTAACAATTTTAGGCTTATTTGAGCAGTTGAGGGTAGGCATCTGAAAGGTGATGAGTTTGTGGTCAGTCCATGGGACTGCAGTTATTGATAATACGATATCTTGTGGTTGATCCAAAATTAGCTGCGGGGCGAAAATGAGGTCAAGGATGTTGCCTTTCTCGTGAGTGGGTTCTTGCACCATTTGCGTGTATCCAAGTATATCTAGGGCCTCTATGAATTCGGTCGCTTGAGTGTCCTGTAATGATGGTAAGTTGATATCTCCTAGGATCCAATTAGGTTTATTTGGACCCTGGGTAAAGGATGCCAGGTTTATTATGGTTGCTAGGTCGTCTGGATCTGCTGATGGTGATCTATAGACAAGGTTTATGGAGCATATGTTGTTGGAAATTGATACGGTTTCTAGGTGGTTGTTACTGTTGGATTCATCCATTTTAAACTGGAGATCATCTCTGGTGATGAGTACTCCTCCCCCTCTTTTGTTCTGCCTGTGTCCGGTGAAGGCAGTAAAATTAGGTGGGAGTAGCTGGTTGAGGATAATGTTGTCTTCTGTTGAAAGCCATGTTTCATATATATCTAGATATCTATATATCTACACATATTGGTCATATCCACGCATATATATATATATATATATATATATATATATATATATATATATATATATATATATATATATATAATCACATATTGGTCATATCCACGCATATATATATAGATATATATATAATCACATATTGGTCATATCCACGCATATATATATATAGATATATATAATCACATATTGGTCATATCCACGCATATATATATAGATATGTATGTATCTTCATGTTTATAGATATTTTTATATATATATATATATATATATATATATATATATATAACAATATCTACGTACCTATTGGGAGATGTCCATAGGACACTACGTATTACCTTCTACCTCCCTAACTGTCTGTGCTATAAAGCTTTTACCTTCGTAAGGGTCCAGTCAGTCAACTTGCCTTTTTTCATATGGCTCAGTAACTGGGAGCGGTTATACACACAATTGCTGCTGTGACGTTAACAGCTTCTATTTTTGTTATAGATCTCCCTATCTCTGAAGTATCAAACTTCTATGTCTTCCTAGCTCTTACCAGCTAGGAAAGACAATGTACATCTTCAGTATTTATGAGTACACTTCTGTTTTCCTTGGGAATAGGGGTTTTTTCCATACTCTCTCTTCCTTTCCGGACTGGGCTAATTCTCCAGATCGGTCAGTCTTCTTCTTTTGGTCCTCAATGATAATAACTCTGTACCTAAAAGAGTTCTCAGCTTTTTCCCATAAAGCTTTCCATTGAAGACCTGCCGTTCTTCTCCTGCCCCAGTTGACACATGGGTCACCTGCCCATTCCAGATTTGGAACTTCATCCTCACTGCTGTGAAGTTACCTTGAAGATTCCGCTACTGCATCTACAGTACACTCCATCACAGTTCTACTTCCTACATTCCAGTAGGTAAGTCCTATGTTGTACTGGTTCATTAAATATTTTAATGATACTTGACATACATTCTAAAGACTCATCTCTCCTGTAGTCTTTAGATTTGCTGTTCCTTGCAGCTCTTCTCTATTCAACTCCTACCCCCCATCCCTCAGGGGATGCAGGGGATCCAGGTTTGGAAAATGCCATCCTGTCCAGGGATATGCATTTTAGGGATTCTCCCCTGGCACCCACAGCTAGGGAGTCCCCATATGTGAAGACTCATTCCTGCTTGTTCCTGGAGATAGCACAGTTACTTACCTGTAACAGGTGATCTCTGGGAACAGCAGGAATTAGTCTTCACAACCCACCCACCTCCCCTAGGAGTTGTATCTATCTATTTCCTTTCCTCTGTCTCTCCTTTCTGTCTCAGCTATGAAACTCAACTGAAGAGAGGCAGTGGGAAAGGCGGGAAGTCACCGCGCAGGCGCGAGGGATGCTCCCAAAAGCTTTCTGATTGGATGCTGGGGAGCATTCCCGTGCAGGCTCCGTCGGTACCGACGTACCCATATGTGAAGACTAATTCCTGCTGTTCCCAGAGATCACCTGTTACAGGTAAGTAACTGTGCTTTCCAAGATAGTGCTCATCTATCTTGGAAAATCCTTATCGCTTCTTTTCTGTCATCTCCAAATCCCTGGCGTTGGCAGCATAACTGAGGTGGCAGCTTGTTTCCTCCAACAGCCACTTATATTCTCCAATTCTCCTGCATAGTGCTCTCTGCAATCCTACTGAGAAGCTTTCCACTATGGGCCCTTGCTAGAGAGCTTGAGGATTTTTTTCTCTAATTTCTATCCTATATGGTTGAAAAAGGCTTCCTCAGTCATTCCTCATGACTGTAGGGATTCTTTATACCCTTCTGTTTCCTTTTAATAAAGGACTTAAGCCTTCTATATGTGACAGTCTAAAGAGTCACCCAGTTTCTACAGGAAATATCCCCTTTTTCCTTGCAGCTTGTCCTCATGGTATTCTACTCCTTCTTGGACAGCACATATTTAATTAAACAACGCATGATACCCCCCCTCCCCCCTTGTTCCTCAAGTGGGTCAACCTGGTATCTCATCCTATGCGTTTTCTGTCCATTTACCATGCGAGAGTTCTATAGGACTCAGAACTTGCTGTTTACAGACTGATATTATCCTCTGTTTTTTCTCACAACCATCCTGGTTATTTCACTGGTTGGCTTTCCTGCACCATCCTAGCCAGTGAGACTAGATTCTCTATATATCTCCTCAAGTAGGTTCCACCTTCTTGTTAGATGAATCTTTCTCCTTCACATCTTCCATGTGAATGTTCTTATGAACATATCTCTATCTGCTTAGTTGCAGACATTTTATCCTTAGACTTCTCTATACATGTATGTATATATTTTTATATACTTCTCTATAGCTACATAAGTCTGTAAGCTGTGTGTGCATATCTATGCCCCTCCAGTTCTCACTATATATATATATATATATATATAGTGAGAACTGGAGGGGTATATAGAGATAGAGATATAGATATGTGTGTATCTGTCGAGAGGCTTCCTTATAGGTAGCTATGTATTACCATACATATCTCTCCAACTGTCTATGCTTATAAAGGGTTTTTACCTTTCTATAGGTTCCAGACAGTGGGCTTGCATATCTTCATACTGTCCCTCAGTATGTCTGGGGTATTATGCACACAACCACTTCTGTGGTACTGACAGCTCCTACTTTAACCCTAGGTCTAGATATCCCTGAAGCTCCATGCTTCACTATCTTTCCTATCTCTCAACAGATAGGAAAGACAGCCTGGATCTTCAGTAGATCTGAAGTTTCCACCCTTCAGACATCTATCCTCCTTGGGAATATGGGCTTTTTTCCATACCCCTTCTTCCCTCCAGGACTGGGCTAGTTGTCCAAATCAGTCAGTCTTCCTCTTTTGCTCCTAAATGTTACTAACTCTGTATCCAATGGAGTTCCCAGCTTTTTCCATAAAGCTTCCTCTGAAGACCTGACGTTTGGGTACTACCCCAGGTGACACCTGGGTCACCTGTCAATTCCAGATTTGGACCTTCGCCTTCACTTCAGTGAGATCACCTTGAACATTCCTCTGCTGGATCTCCAGTAGACTTCATCAGCCTCTCTACTTTCTGCAATCCAGTAGGTGAGGTCCATATTGTGTTTGTTCATGTCAATTTTTTTCATGGTAATTGTCATACATACAAGGACTCCTTACCTGTAGTCCTTAGGTTAGCTGTTTTTCTACAGCTCCTCTCTTTTCAACTCCTACCCTCCATCCTCAGGATGCCTGCCCATATGAGGTGTAGCATGTTCCAATCCTCACCATGCTGGGGCTCCAGGCATCTTAGCTTGGGAGTCCCCATATGTGAAGACTCATTCCTGCTTGTTCCTGGAGATAGCACAGTTAGTTACCTGTAACAGGTGATCTCTGGGAACAGCAGGAATAAATCTTCACAACCCACCCACCTCCCCTAGGAGTTGTATCTCTCTATCTTCCTTTCCTCTTTCTCTCTTTTGTCTCAGCTATAAAACTCAACTGAGGAGAGACAGTTGGAAAGGCGGGAAGGCAGCACGCAGGCGCTGAGGGATGCTCCCAAAAGCTTTCTGATTGGACGCTGTTACAGGTAAGTAACTGTGCTTTACCCTCCATTGCCTTGGAAGAAAAGGCTGGCAATCTACTTCCAGTGATACATTGCCAAGAAAACCCAGAGGTAGCTGGGTCGCTATGAGTCAACACTGACTTGATGGCACTTAAAAAAAATAGTGTAAGCATATTCCACTTAGAAGGATATTTTTTAAAATCCCCCTGTGCTGCTTTGCTAAGACATAGTTCCAGTTGTAAGAACAATTTCTGTTTGTTAAGAATATCTTTGAGTCTTCATGTGTATCTTCTTGTGGAAATAATTCTATTACTGCTCAGCTTACGAGAGCATTCAGACCAACTCCTCAGGGAGTTCTTACAAGAAGAATTCACTATCTGATAATATAATATAGAGCCCTTTGCACCTCAGATCCAGTTATATATTGACCGCAATAAATTTCCCGTAGTAAATACTATTGCTGTTGGGCAATCATATACTACTGCAGCATAATACTTGGGACTTCAATTTCATTTTATTCTCTGGAATCCAGATTTGAAATATCTTCATGATTTTGGGAACCAAAGCTGCAAAATTGCAGAAAAGGAGAGTATTTATAAGGTGGTTATTTCAACCTTGTTAATTTTAGAAAGCAGTGTAGTAAAATACCATTAAAACTAGTCTACTCTGCCTCTAGCACTGACTATGCAGCAGATTGTACCAGAATAATTATTTGCTGAAGTGTTCCTGAAGTCATGTAGTTTTAAACTTAGTTCTTATTGGGTTGCTGCTGTTTGCCAGTTTATCTTCAGACGCCTCTAGTAGGTGACTGAGCCCTGGAGTGCAGGCAAGGATGGAGCTCGTCAGCGCGCTGTGTGTGCGGATCCTGGAATCCGAGGTGTGCTTTATTTTCCTGGCACTACACTGACCATCTATCAGGCACCGGACTACCCTGCGGGGTCCTAGTGGGCTTTAAAACTCTGCCCTACGGCCCTTGGGCTGGACCAAATGGGCAGGCCACACACCCCTTTGGCGTCCATTGCCGTCCTTGGCGTTTGAGTATACTATGTTTATTTGTTCTTTTGATTATTTATTATGGGGAAACGCAAGGTTAAAAAGCCAGTGGAGGATAAGGATCCGATGCCTATGGGGGAGGGTAAGGTGTTTGGACCTTTGGACAAACACTTTTTAACCCTCCCTGATACATGTTCTTCTGAAGGCGTGTCTTTAAGCTCCGTTGAGCGGACTCCTCCTCTCCCTCCTATCCCTCAACTTTCCTCCACTTTGGTAAGCGATAGTAATAAAGTTCTTTTACCTGTTTATTCTCTGACCCCGTTACCTAATCCTGTAGTGGTCCCGGCTGTTTTGCAAACATTGATAACTCCTCCTGACGAGATTACTTTGAAAGATCTATGGTCTTTAATTGCTTATTTAGATGCAAAGGTTTCTACTTCCTTTGATTCCTTATGTGTTTCTCACTCAAGAATCTAACCGGAAGTTCGCCGAGGTTGATGCTCAGCTAACTGAGGTGGTAACTTCTTTTTCAGAAGTAAATAAACAACTTTTGCATTTGCAAAGTCTTAGCATGGCTTCTATTAAAGATTCCTTAATTATTCAGAATAAATTGGAACTGTTGGAGAGCCGTGCTAAAGCGCTGAATCTCCGGTTTTTGAATTTTCCTATGTCTTCATTGCTTTCTCCCCAGATTCTGCTTGATAAGTATTTTCATGAAGTTTTGCTATTTGTGGATAAAATTACTGTGCAATCATGTTACTATATCCCTGTAGGTAAATGTCGGGTTAATAATGATGCTGGGTTGGATGTTCTTTCCATAGATATTAATAAGGATTTAACTGATTTCCTGGAAGATTCATCTGATAAGATTGAGAAAAGAGCCACATTGTTGGTTACTTTCCTTTCTTCTGCAAATAAACTTCGTGTTTTAAAAGCTTATTTCAAGAATAAAGAGAAATTGTTTTGAGGCTTCAAATTAAATATATTTCCAGATGTTTCTAGATCCACCCAGGTCCGGAGGAAGAGCTTTTTGGTACTAAAGCCCCGTGTAATCGGACTGGGTGCCTCCTTTTTTTTTTTTTTTTTCCTGAAATTTCCCTGTAAGTGTATTATTGCTTTTCAAAATTGCACTTATGTATTTTCTGAAGTTTCTCAGCTAGAAAGTTTTTTGCTAGATAGGAAGAGATGAAGTATGAGTTTGCTTTATTTTGATGGCTTGTAATTATGGGAATGTAATTTATCCCTTAATTTCCTTTGTTTCAGTTTTATTTTATATTGATCAGGGTGTCAGTTCACCTTTATGTGGCCTGTTGCTGTTATCAGTGTTTTTTTGGAATTTGTATTTGACATTTGATATTTCCTATGGAAGCATCTTTTGTATTGTTTGTGTTTGGATTTTACAGAAGCCTATAGTAGTCATCCTTCACCTCCCCCTCTTCCCCCCCCCCCCCCCTGGCCCCATACACTCATCTCCGATAGCCTGGGGATGGACATTCTACCATCTGTATTTGACAACCGTTATGTAACCTTTTTGGGAAAGGCGATATAAGCATATAAAGAAAAAAGATGCATAGTATGACTTTTTAAAAAATTTTTTATCAGGAACTTTGCGAATATAATTACCACTTCGGTAGTCAAGTGCAGAGGTCTCTGGCTATGACGTTTGGCAGCGGGCATGGTATATCCAAAGCCAGATTGAATAGATTATCATTTAAAGGGCACCTATTCGTTGGTGAAGATTTGCAGCAGCTTAAAAACTCCAGGTGAACAAACTCTTATGCCTACTGGAGAATAGAACTAGATGGTTTTCTGGAGTAATCTGGGAAACATAGATTTTGGAGCTTCCAGAGTTTCAGGCAAGGGAGATACATGCCCCCCCCCCCCCCCCCCCACAGAAGAATAGGGTATCTACGTAGTCAGAACCAGCCCTTTCAAGGATGAAGAAAGACAGACCCGGGGGGGGGGGAGGGGGGGAGGGGTCAAATACCCAGGGAGGAGGTACACCTCCTCATTGAAGAGACTGGTTCCATACCCAACTACCATAAGTTTAAGGTTGGTTGCAGCAGTTCTGTCGTGTATTGATTACAGCTACAGATGCCAGTTGGGTGAATAAGAACATAAGTTATGTTAAGTCAGACCAAGGTCCATGGAGCCCAGTGTTCTGTCTTTTTGACAATGGCCAGTCTAGGACACAAGTACCCAGCATATCCAGAAAAGCAGAACACTTCTCATGGCACAAATCAAGGGATAAACTATGGCTTTCCCAAGTCTGCCTGGCTAATAATTTTTTATGGGATTTTCTTCAAGGAACTTATCCAAGCAGCTTTTAAGCCCTATCCTATTAATTGTATTGAATATAGTGCCCAGCAACAGATTCCACTACTTAATTATGTGCTATGTAAAAAAATAATTTCTACAATTTGTTCTCAGTCTGCCAGTTGTTAGTTTCATGAAGTGAAACTAATAACTGGCAGATATAATGGGGTCTGTCCTGGAGACTTTGGATCTCTCAACATAAGATATGCCATACTGGGTCAGACCAAGCTAAGTTTCCTGTTTCCACTAGTAGTCAATCCAGATCACAAGCACCTGTCAGGTTCCCAAAAGGTGCACGGATTCCATGCTGCTTGTCCCAGGGGTAAGCAGTGGATTTTCCTGGTCCTTTTCCTCCAGGTACTCGTCCAAAGCTCTTCTAAACCCAGCTGCATTAACAGCTTTTACTACATCCTCTGGTAAAAAAAATTCCAGAGTGCCTACTATAGTTAAGGGCAGTAATCTTCGCATGGAGACTTTGCAGTAAGTAATCATAGTGGTAAGGACTAGGGAATTTTTGATTCAGAATTCCTATCGGAGAAAACTTACAAAAATTCCTCCGATTTTTAATTCTAAGCCTGCACTCTGCACTATCGTTTTTAAGCTCAGGGCCCGCTCTGCCATTAATCGGAATAGTGTGTGCAACTAAAGATCCCAAATTAGAAATAGCAGATAAATAACTTTTTTAGAATGTCGGAGACTCCATCAAGAGGAGAGAGGGAAATCGCTCCCTTGCAGTGGAAGCTCTTTTTTTTTTTTTGTAATTATATTTTTTTTCATTCAGACCATTCTACCTTCAAACTTACATTTTCAACAATCCCACCCTGTCTGTTCTTTTCCCTATCCCACTTCTTCCCCCATTTTCCACTCGTGGGTTTACAGTGAGATTGAAATCTCCACCTAATTGGTGTTTCTCCCAGTGCCTCTAATTCCCCTATTATTCATTCATAGAACTCCCTTTGTTTCTCATTGGGTCCATACAAACTCAAGACCCAATCCTGTTCCTTTTCCACCTGAATTTTAGCTCCTACGCATCTTCCCCCTTTATCTCGGTATTCTCCTATCATTTTGTCCTGCATATTTGCTCCTACCATTACACCCACCCCTCCCTTCCTGGACTCTGCTCTTTGTCCCGCCAGTATAACCTTAGGGCAGAGGTTCCCAACTCCAGTCCTGGAGTGCCAAACACCATTCAGATTTTCAGGCTGTCCCTAATAAATATGCATGAGATTCATTTGCATGCACTGCCCCCATTGTATTCAAATGTATCATGCATATTCATTAGGGACAGCCTGAAAACCTGAATGGTGTTTGGCCCTCCAGGACTGGAGTTGGGAACCTCTGCCTTAGGGTATCTTTTTGTTTGCAGCATGCGCTCCTGCCCCACTTTTAAATGTGTCTCTTGAATGCAAATGAAGTCAGCCTGTAATCTACTCCCTTCTTTTTCCAATAATTGTTGTTTCCTCCATGTTCTCAATCCTTTCGCGTTTATTGTGGCAGTAGTCATTTTATGCTCCTGTACCTGCTTTACTCCCTTCCTGCCCCCCTTTCCCTTCAGTAGCCCCCGTTCCCCTTTCTCCACCCTCCCCCTCCCTCCTGAGGTTTCCTTTAAAGTAGTGCTCATCTATCTGGAGAAACCCCTTCGCCCCTCTCCCCCAGACAACCCCTCTTATACCTTAGCAACCTTCCTCCCTCCAACCTATCTGTGCTACTTCTTCCTCCTCTGTGTGATCACTTCAGTACCCTGTCAAAGCAATCCCTTCCGTTTTTCTTCTCACATTGTATATTCATAACATTAACATAACAGTAAACTTTTACAATTATTACAACATAAAACCATTAAGCAATCCTCCCACCAACCCATTTTTTCCCTCTTCGCCTCCTTTACTCATATATAATCCTTCACATCAAAGGTGCTTCCTCCCCCTCCTGCTTCCCGCGCCGGAACCAGAGTTTGTCATTTTTTTCCATGTCCTGCTGGTTTGCAATCCTTCAATTAGGAGCTGCCCTTCTTAGATTATCCCTCGGCTTCTTGGAACATCCCGGATTGCCGCCTCCGAGTTTCCCAGACTGCCCCCTCCTTGACGTATGACCATTGTCCAAGCGCTCCGATCTTTGTTGATCTTTTGGAATCTTCACATATCCTGCTTCCTCCAATGCTCGTTTTGCTTCTGCATAGGTTTGCACCCTCCAACTCTTGTCCCCTTTGCTGAAAAACAGACCAAATGGATATAGCCACCTGTAGCTCAGGTTCTCCTTCCTCAAGGTGCGTGTAATAGGCTGCATCTCTCTTCTCCTTTACAAAGACCCTGCAGCCAGATCTGCAAATATTTCAATTTTATATCCTTGCCATGTAAAGTCCCTCAGCTTACGCATCTGTGCTGCTATCCTCTTTTAACTTCAAAGTCTTTAACACATATTACCAAGTGTCTGGGCTTGTTTGGTCTGCTTGGGCCCAATGCCGTATGTGTGCGATGCAGTGCTACTGCGACCACCTCCTCCACAGTATCATCCTCCTGCAGGACCGCCTTGCAAACTGCCTCTGCCACTTTCCTGCTATCGCAGAACTCAGGGTCCTCCGGGATACCCCGTATTCTCAAATTGTCTCCTCGTGCGATTCTCCAAATCCCCCTATCTTGTACAGAAGCTGCTCCTTCCATTGTTCAGTCTCTTTGGGATCTTGCTGCAGCATGCTGTTGTCTGCTGCTGTTCTAGCTGGTGGTCGTGTTCTTCCATTTTGCGTGCCAGCTCCCCCATTTCCTCTCTGAGCTCCCTGCACACTTCTCCCACCTCGGATTTTACTGCTGCCAATTCTTCCTTCAGCTCTGCAAACCACGCTTTCAATTCCTCTCATGTCACCTTCTGCACCACCATTTCTCCAACTTCTGTCTTCGCACTCTTTCCTCCTCTCCGCTCCCACTCTGATGTTTCTCCACTCACAGAGCTCGCGGCCGCCATCTTATGCTGTGCTCCGTCCGCATGCCCGCCGACATATGCGAACTCCCTAAGGTCTGCTGCTTTCTTCCTCGTGGTCATCCACCACCTCCTGCCTTCCGCCAAAGATTGCCTCTCTCTACTTGAACTTATGAGCCATCTGGGTGAAGAGTTTTCAGCGAACACCGGGCCAAGCTCTGGAGCTCTCGGCTCAAGCTTCCATCCAGGCAGATGGCATCACTTCCTCAGGAAGCTCCTTTTAATCATTTTATTTTATTGGTAAATATTCTGACTTGCTGGCACTTCTAATATTGAGAAGTCTATCAATATTTACCATCTCAATATTAGAAGCGCCAGCAAGTCAGAATATTTACCAATAAAATAAAATGATTAAAAGAAGCTTCCACTGCGGGGGCGAGTTCTCTCTCTCCTCTTGATGGAGTCTCTGACATAGTAACATAGTATATGACAGCAAATAAAGCACAGTTACTTACCTGTAACAGATGATCTCTGGGAACAGCAGGAATAAATCTTCACATATGGGTATCGTCGGTACCAACGGAGCCTGCGTGGGAACGCTCCCCAGCGTCCAATAGGAAAGCTTTTGGGAGCATCCCACAGTGCCTGCGTGCTGCCTTCCCGCCTTTCCCAACCGCCTCTCTCCAGTTTGAGTTTTAAAGCTGAGACAAAGAGAGAGAGAGGAAAGGAAAGATAGAGAGATACAACTCCTAGGGGAGGTGGGTGGGTTGTGAAGACTTATTCCTGCTGTTCCCAGAGATCCCTGTTACAGGTAAGTAACTAACTGTGCTATCTCCAGGAACAAGCAGGAATGGGTCTTCACATATGGAGACTCACTAGCTAGAGATGCCACGGAGAGACCCCCAGAGTTGTGTGTCCCTGAAAAGGGCTCCACCTCCCTCCATGGATCTCTGGCATCCAACCAGGGTAGGTGGGTAGGAGTTGATTAGGAATGGAACAGGTGTTTGAGAACAGCCTGACCAAACGAGGCATCCCGGCGGGAGTCCTTGTCCAAACAATAATGGGCTGTGAAGGTATGAACCGAGGCCCAGGTGGCCGCTCGACAGATCTGGTCGATGGACACAGAGTTCAGATTAGCCATTGAGGCTGCCATGGCTCTCACATTGTGAGCTGTGGCATGGCCTTCCAGAGAAAGGTTTCTATCTGGTAGGCGAAAGAAATACACTGAGCAATCCAGCTGGACAGTGTTCTCTTAGACACTGGAAGTCCCAGATGGGAAGGATCAAAAGCAACAAAGAGTTGAGAAGACTTTCTATGTTGCTGTGTCCTTTGTAAGTAAAAGGCGAGAGCTCTTTTACAATCCAGGGTATGAAGATTCCTCTCTGCACTTGATGCATGAGGTCCTGGAAAAAAGACAGGTAAGTATACCTCTTGGTTCAGATGAAAAGGTGAGACCACTTTGGGCATAAAGTGGGGATTGGTCCCGAGGACTACCTTATCATGATGAAACCTTGTGTAAGGAGGGTTAGCCACCAAGGCTTGCAACTCACTGATGCGACGTGCTGAGGTGACTGCAATGAGAAAGATCACCTTCCAAGAAAGAAATTTCAAGGAGGTGGTGGCTAAAGGTTCAAATGGCGGCTTCATAAGCTGGCCAAGAACCAGATTTAAATCCCATGCCAGTGGAGGTGGTCTAATGGGAGGTTTAGTTAAAAGAAGGCCTGTCATGAATCTTGCTATAAGAGGATGAGAGGAAACAGGTTGTCCATCAAGAGGCTTGAGGGACGCTGCAATAGCACTCAAATGGACTCTTACAGAATTTGTTTTGAGGCCTGCATGTGAAAGATGCAGAAGATACTCTAGTAAAGAATTCACAGGTATTGCTAGAGGGTCAAGATCCTTTTCTGAACACCAAATGGTAAATCTTTTCCATTTGAAAGCATAGGAACGTCTAGTGGAAGGCTTTCTAGAAGTATGAATAATATCTCTGACTTGCTGAGAGAGATGGAAAACTTGAAGGTCTAGGCCTTCAGCAACCAAGCCCTGAGATGGAGAGACGGGGGGTTTGGGTGCCACAACGTTCCGTCTTCCTGGGAGAGAAGATCTGGAGCAGAGCTCAACTCCAGGGATGGAGCTTGAGAGAGATGCAGAAGTAGAGGGTACCACACTTGGCGTGGCCAATGTGGTGCTATGAGGATCATAGATCCCCTGTCTCTCTGAAGCTTGAACAGTGTTTTGGGAATTAGGGGAATGGGTGGAAAGGCATAAAGGAAGTCTTGCCCCCAATGAAGGAGGAAGGCATCCCTGGCCTGAACTCCCTGACACGGAATCCTGGAACAGAACCGGGGAAGTTTGGCATTCCACGGACTTGCAAACAGGTCTATGTCCGGGGTTCCCCAAATTCGAAAGATCCTGGCTATCTGGTCCCCGTGGAGGGACCATTCGTGTGGAAGCAGAACTCAACTGAGTCTGTCTGCCCAAGAGTTTTGAACCCCTGGAAGATACACTGCCATAAGATGAATTTGATGCTCTCTGGCGAAGGCCCACAATCGCAAAGCTTCGTTGCAAAGCGACAGAGAGCCAGTCCCTCCCTGCTTGTTTACATAGAACATGGCTACTTGATTGTCCGTGTGGATGAGGACTGTCTTGTAGCTGAGCAGGGAGTGGAACACTCTGAGAGCTAAGAAAATTGCTCTGAGTTCCAAGAGATTTATGTGTAGTGAAGTCTCCTGTGGAGACCAGATGCCCTGGGTGGAGAGGAGCTCCCCAACCCATTGGAGAGGCATCTGTTGTAAGGGTTGCTTGGGGAAGTGCCTGCTGAAAAGGGGACCCCAGCAACAGGTTTTGAGAGGACTTCCACCACTGGAGAGACCAAAAAAGGCGACTGGAGTTTGCTATTTTGTCTGACAGGCAACCTGATTCCTGAGTCCATTGGGTGGATAAAGTCCATTGAGCTGCCCTCATGTGCAGGCGAGCATATGGAACCACATGCACAGTGGATGCCATGTGGCCCAAGAGTTGCAACATTTCTCGAGCAGTTAAAAGGGGTTTTAAATGTATTTGGGAAGTCAACCTAGACATTAACAAAACTAGCTCCTCAATACAACCTGAAAAGGGCTAGTTGGTCAACCTTCTCTCTAGTCCTATTAGTGAACCACATCGCAACATCCAAACGAGTTTCATATTACTATATATAACATTAAGTTAATCTGTACATAGTTCCCCCGGTTGTCCTATTGTTGAAATTCCCTGTTCAATGTAAAACTCAATGTTACTTGTATGCATTGTAGTATGTTACTTGTATGCATTGTAGTATGTTCTTGTTCAATGTACACCGCACTGATTGTAATAGCGCGGTATAAAAGAATTGTTAAATAAATAAATAACTGCACCAAGCGTAGGCAACGGGCCTGAGGAAGATAGGCCCTTGCAGTTGTGGTATCCAACAAGGCCCCTATGAACTCGAGGGACTGAGTAGGGGTGAGGTTGGATTTTGGGATGTTTATTACTAGTCCCAAATACTGAAGGACACGCATTGTGCAGCTTAGACAAGTCTTGGCCTCTGCTTGGGATGAGGCTCGAATGAGCCAGTCGTCCAGATATGGGAAGACAAATATTCCTAGAGTGCGTAGAAATGCAGCTACTACTGCCATGCATTTCGTGAACACTCTTGGCGCAGAGGCCAGACCAAAAGGAAGCACCCTGTACTGGTAGTGCTTTCCCTGAAAAAAGAACCGAAGGAACCTTCTGTGAGTTGGATGGCTGAGGACATGGGTGTACGCATCCTTGAGGTCTAGAGAACAAAGCCAGTCTTGACTCTGAAGGTATGGAAGCAGAGCACCGAGAGAAATCATCTTGAATTTCTCCTTGCATAGGAATTTGTTCGATTCTCTGAGATCTAAGATGGGTCTGTACTCCCCTGTCTTCTTTGGAATAAGGGGAGTAGAACCCTGTGCCTTGTTGAAGAAGCGGTACTTCTTCTATTGCCCCTTGGGCAAGAAGGGTGGCAATCTCCTGACCTAGAAGGTTGAGGAGAGAAGTTGGAGAATTGAACTGTTTCACCATGGTATAAGGGGGAAGGCTTAAGAAATGAAGCTTGTGCCCCTCCCTTATGATGGACAATGTCCATTGCTCTGCTGTGATTTGCTCCCATCTGGGAGCAAAGTGAGTCAATCTTCCTGGAATGGTAAGGGGCTCTGGTCCCTCCAGAGCTAGAAAGGCTAAGTTCTCTAGTTGCAAGTCAAAGTCCCGGAGGAGGTTGAGGCTGCTGGGCTGTGGAAGGTCTAGCTGCCTTTGACTTGGCCTGTTTAAGTGGTTGCTGACGCTTTGCAGCAAAACGACCTGTAGAAGATGCCTGCTGACCATAAGCAGGATAGTATTTTCCCTTTTTGGAAAAGAATGTCTTTTTAAACAATCTTTTCTTGACAGGGGCAGAGGTAGACTTTGAAAGTCTATCCAAAGCAGAGTTTTCAGCATCCATCTGAGTGGCCTTTGCTTGCCAATCCTTACCAAAAAGGTTCTCTCCTGTACAAGGGAGATTTCCTAATTGATCTTGAACCCAGATCTCCAAGTCAGAAGCTTGTAGCCAAGCAATTCTGCGTGCCCCTATAGCAATAGCCGAAGCTCTGCTTACACACTCAAAAGAATCAAAGGCTGCATGGTTGGAAAATTTGGAGACCTCTTGGGCATGTTTGAGCCAAGTGAGAAACTCCTGTCTTTTATCTTCTGAAATGAAAGGAGATAAAGTCTGCAGGTGATCTGTGACTTCCTTTAGAAACATTCCCATATAGCAGGGGTCACCAACCTGCGGCCCACGAGGTCCCTTCGTGCGGCCCGCGAGGCTCTACCCCGGTTAACATTACGTGCGGCCCGCCAAGGATTCCCGCCATTGTATCTGTGGCCCGCGGCATGCTCGGCGGGTTCAACGGCACGTGACCGGTTTCCCAAGAGTAGCGCGCAAATTAGAGGACCAATCAGCAATAAGGCTTAAAGTTTGATTCTGTTTTTGCAGCTATCGATAGAATTCCTGTTCTCTTTTTTTCCCCATGGCTTCCCCCATGAACAAGAAGCGCAAGCTCAGCGATGAGAACCGCGGCTTCAACCCTGAGTGGAACAAGCTCTTCACGCTGCACAAGGATCGTGCGCTGTGTGTCATCTGTCAGAAGACCGTTGGCGTTCTGAAGGACTACAATGTGAAGCGCCACTTCGAGTCCGTCCACCCAGAGTACGCCAAGATGGATGCAGTCAAGAAGAAGCAGGAGTTTACCCGCGTGTCGTCTGCGCTCCAACGCCAGTCCGCTCTCTTTGTGAAGAGCGTGACAGCCGCTCAGACTGCAGCCACCAGCAACACCACAGCAAGCTACCGCGTTGCCTACCTCGCCGCAACTCGTCTCAAGCCCTTCACCGACGGCGAATTCGTAAAGGACTGTGTACTCGCCATCGCCGACAAAGTGTGCCCTGAGAAGAAGGCAGTCTTCAAGAAGGTCAGCCTGTCTGCCCCGACCCTCACTCGCCGCGTCGAAGATATGAAGGACGACGTCTTGGGCACCTTGAAGCAGCGCTTCCGTGACTGTCGGCACTTCGCGATTGCCTTGGATGAGTCGACAGATGTGAAGGATACCGCTCAGCTGGCGATCTACTTCCGTGGCGTCACAGACTCCTTCGACATCATCGAGGAGTTCGCTCAGCTTGTGCCGATGAGCGGAACCACCACTGGCGCTGATGTGTTGGCAGCTGTGCTCTCCTGGATCAAGGACTTTGAACTTGACGTCGCGTCTGTGTGGTGTCACCACTGACGGCGCCCCTACCATGTTGGGGAAGAAGAATGGCTTTGCCTCACTTCTTGTGAAGCACGTGCGCGACCTCGGCCACAAACAGGATATCAAGACATTGCACTGCATCGTCCACCAAGAAGCCCTTTGTGCCAAGTCTGCAACCATCGCTGAGGTCATGTCGGTCATTGTGAAGGCTGTGAACTTGGTGCTGTCGCACGCATTGAATCATCGCCAGTTCAAGGACTTGCTCGCAGAGGCTGACGCACAGTATGGCGATCTGCTGTACTACTGCGAGGTGCGTTGGCTCAGCCGTGGGAAGATGCTTCAGCGTGCCTACGAGCTGAGAGAGGAGCTGGCGTCTTTCCTCGAAGCCAAGGGATTCGACTTCCCGCAGCTGCGCGATCCTCAGTGGTGCCAGGATTTAGCGTTCCTTGTCGACCTGACAGCTCACATGAATCAGCTCAACACCCAACTGCAAGGCAAAGAGCTCCTCGTCTCAGACATGGTCGCCAAGGTCAAGGCCTTTCAAGTGAAGCTAATGCTGTGGGAAAAGCAGCTGCAAGCATGCAACTTTGCACACTTTGCGCAGCTCACCACACTGACGCCTTCGGCTGCTGCTTGCCGTTACGCATCCACCATCCGTCATCTCAAGACGGAGTTTGAGGCTCGTTTCCAAGACTTCACCAAGCACTCGCAAGACTTTGCCCTCTTCAGTGCCCCCTTCGAGATGAACCCCACCGACGTGCCCTCTGACCTTCAAATGGACTTGATCGAACTGCAGTGTGACGACGCACAGAAGTCGCGCTTCATGGCTATGGGCCCTGTCGCATTTTGGAAGACACAGGCGGCCACCCACCCGTCCATGGCCGCCAACGCACGCAAGGTCGCTGCTCTCTTCGGCTCAACCTACTGCTGCGAACAGCTGTTCAGCCGAATGAAATTGATAGTCATCCACGCGCTCGCAGCTCACCGACGACCACCTGCAAGCATCCCTTCTCCTGTCAGTGTCATCTGTGAAGCCGGACTTTAAGCGTTTGTCTGCTAGCATGAATCATCAGCCATCTCATTAAATTCAATAAAGGTGATCAGCCATTGTTTTCATAATTTTGCGTTTGTTGTTTTTTTTCGCGGGGGCGGGGAGAAGGGGGGTGCGGCCCGCGAGGCTCCCGGTAGTCGGCTGTGCGGCCCGCGGCCCTCTGGAGGTTGGTGACCCCAGCCATATAGAGACTATAGGAATTGATCCTGGCAGCTAGCATAGCAGCCTGGAAAATCCTTCTGCCAAAAGCATCCAGGGTTCTGCATTCATGCCCTGGAGGATTAGATGAGTGTCTCTTTGCACTCTTCATCTTCTTCATGGCAGACTCTACCACAATAGAGTGGTGAGGAAGCTGAGACTTGTGGAAGCCTGGACAAGGAGGGACACGGTACATGGTGTCTAACCTGTGAGAATGAGGAGAGGTGGTGAGAGGTGTCTCCCACATCCTCAACATGAGATCATAAAGAATCTCATGGACAGGTAAAGTAGCTGCCTCCTTAGGAGCTTTGAGATATTGTAAAATATCCAACTGCTTGGCTCTGGGTTCTGACTCAGGGGCCACTGTGATGGAGAGGCCCCTAGCCACGTCCCGGACAAGTCCTCTGGAGGAGACAGTTTAGGTGAAGAATATTCCTGAGGAAGAATTATCAATGCTTCTACAGAACCCTCAGACTCATCAGAGTCTTCAGAGGAATCGAAGTATCGCCTGTCCGGGTTCTCCTGTAAAGGCCGATAACCGTATCGATTGGGATCGACATCGGGCGTAAGCGGTACCGGTTCGGTACCGATGGGCATCGTAGGACAGGGTACCGTAGCAGTTGACACCGCAGCCGATGTCGATGCAACCGGAAGCGAGGCCGGTACCGGGGCCGGTACCAGCAACGGGGATTGTTGCGGTACCGGAGGTGTCGAAGCCTGCATGAAAGCCGTTAAGGTGCGCTGCATGGTCAGAATCTTCTGATCCATCGACGCCACCAGAGTCTGGATGTCGGTACCAGTGGGAGCCACCGGTACCCCAGAACACGGCAACAGGTGATAGGTCGAGGCCGAGCCATCGATGTCAACCTGTGACCCCATGAGAGCTTTGGAAGCAGGAGCTTCCCGCCGGGGTAATTTTGCCGGTGCGGAATCCTCGAGGGCAAGCCCGGAGGCATCTCGATGCTTAGAGGGAGATCTGCCCTTCGAGTACCGGCCAGATTTATGTTTAGTTACCTGAGATCCATGGGAGGAAGAGGAGGCCCTGGAAGACGTCGATGCCACCGAAGCTGCATCAGAGGGAAACAGGGTACTGAGCTTGGCTGCTCGGTTCTGCCGACCTCTCTTGGACATCATGGTACAGGACACACAATCCGTGATGGAATGGTCAGGTCCCAAACATTTTAGACACCAGTCATGGGTGTCGGTGACAGAAATAGTACCACCACATTTTGTGCATTTTTTAAACCCGGAAGCGGGCTTCTCCATGAGGAAAACGTTTTAGGCCTAAGGCCCAAAAAACGGAAAAAAATGCACAGAAAAAAAAAAGCGTTTTTGTTTTCTAAAAGAAAGAAAGAAAAGAAAAGACCGGCGGTACCGGTCCGACGTCGAAGAAGGCAGACGCAACACAAAAGAAAAACGAAAAAATAAAGAACTTCTTCTTCGGTGACAGGCACACGACCTGCTGGCTCCGTGGAAAAGAAGAACTGGAGAGAGGCGGTTGGGAAAGGTGGGAAGGCAGCACGCAGGCACTGTGGGATGCTCCCAAAAGCTTTCCTATTGGACGCTGGGGAGCGTTCCCACGCAGGCTCCGTCGGTACCGACGATACCCATATGTGAAGACTCATTCCTGCTTGTTCCTGGAGATAGACCAGTATGGTCCATCTAGTCTGCCCATCAAGGCGGTAAGAGTAGGTGCACCTGCCGCTCTGTGCAGGTCACTCCTCCCCATGCCTTTGTTTAGGGGTGTACCCACCACTCCATGTAAGTCACCCCTATTTGTTGAGATATAAGAGATAGTTATGTTTATTTTGATTTTATTCTGTTGCTATAAAGGGACCCACTGTGTCTGTCCTATGCCATTTTCAATTCTGTCACTGTATTCGCCCCCACCACTTCCATCGGGAGGGCATTCCAAGCATCCACCACCCTTTCAGTGAAAAAGTATCTCCTGACATTGCCTTTCAGTTTACCCCCTTTCAGCTTCATGTTATGCCCTCTAGTTTTAAAGCTACCTCGTCTTTATTTATCTATCCACTATTTCTAATTTGGGATCTTTTGTTGCACATATATTTTATCACCAATCGTTATATTTGCTGACTAAACGGACTAGGGCAGTAGAATTTGAGGGTGTGGGGGTGGGGGGGTGGCCATGTGGTTTCTGACATGCAGGTAAGCATCACTTTACTGCTGCTGTCAATGCAGAATGGGCCTTTTTCCACAGGGCTGTGCTCAAGTGCTGCTGCATTCTGCCTTATCAGACAGGAAGTTTTACTTTAGAGTGAGTGGAGGGAGCAGCACGAGAGCAAGCCTGTATTTAAAAAGCTATGCCACTCTAAATTTGTACATTCTTGGTCTGACCAGAGGTAGGGAGGCCATGGCAGTGGTATCAAGGGGAAAGGAAAAGGAGGGATATGCTGACCATAGAGAAGGATGACTGAGTTTGAAGGGGAGATGTTGGCTACCTTGGAGGTGATAGGGAGGGAATAGAAGATGCTGGACTCAGGGGAAGTAGAGTAGGGGAAATATGCTGCTGGACACGGGTAGGGAAAGGAAATGGAGTTGCTGGGCCTTGGAAGGTTGTATACTACAAAATCCGCACACTCAGACATCTGCGCTCCCTGCTGGACCCAGATGACTTCCGGACCATATACCAAGCACTAATCCTGCCTCACTTCGACTTTGCAAACGCCATCTTACAAGGGCTCCCTCAATCCACACTAGCCCCATTACAGCTGGCCATGAATGCTGCAGCAAGGGTCCTACACGGAGCCTCCAGAACCGACCACGTGACCCTCATTCTCAAACAACTTCACTGGTTACCTATCCATGGGAGAATCATCTTTAAAACCCTACTCCTAGCATTCAAGGCAATCAAGGGTATTTCATCCATTTCACTCACAGATCTTATTCACATGTTGCCCCCCAACAGATCTAGAAGAGCAATAGCCATAAACCAACTAGTATTACCAAAGGAATCATCAAAGTGCAACATATCAACCACAAACAGGGCGTTCAGTTACTATGTACCTAAATGCTGGAATGCTCTACCCCCTGACATTAGGGCTATTGCCGACCTATCGCAGTTCAGGAAGGCACTCAAATACCACCTTTTCCTCCAATACTACCCAACCACCAATGGCACCTAGACATCCCCTCTGAAGAGATTACCTACGTTCACTATGATAATTTTACTCATTACCATGTAAATATCTCATGTATATCATAATTGACCCCTGTTATACAAGTTACTCCTCACCATGTAAATATCTCATGTATATAGTTACCCCTGTTATCCAAGTTTGATCACCTGTTCGATGTAAAACCAAACAGCATGTTGTTATGGTCGTTGTGTTATAATGTAAACCGCGCTGATGCCAAATAGCGCGGTATATAAGAGATTGTAATAAATAAATAAATAAAATAAATAAATAAATAAAATAAATAAGGGAAGGGAAGATGATGGACATTGGGAAGAATGGGGAAATGGAGATATTAGACTATAGGGGGAGTAAGGAAAGGGAGATGAGATGCTGGACACCTTGGGGGAGGGGCTAGGGAATAGAAGAGGAGATGCTGGACACCTTGGGAGGGAAGAGGAGAGGGCCTTGAGCTGTCCAGTGGAGGGGGATAGAGGGGAGGGCATTTAGCCACTTGGAAGAGTGCATAGCAGAACATTTGCCAGGGCATCAGCTATCCTAAGGCTGGTCCTATTAAAGAGCAGTCCTTGGGTGGTAATAATAGTAGCATCTTCTTGCAGAAAGAGGGAATTCTGATCTCCCATATATGGATGATAGGTTGATCCACACTAGATTGAAGCAGAAAAGCTTGATGATCACATCTAGGATGATCGAGAAACTTCCGGTGGTAAACAAGGCCAAAAGTGGTTGCAGCTCTTGCAGTTGACATTAAAAAATTTCCAACCACTCTTCCATGACAAGACAGTATGAGTCCTGTTAGACAACATGACAACAACTGTCTTTGTGAACAAGTAAGAAGAGACCAAAGGCCTGCAACTGATGAAGGAAGAGATGCTTTTCATATGCTAAGTCCCTTGTGACAACTTTATCGGCATGCCATGTTGCAAGGATGGAAAACATCCAAGGGATTATTTCAGACACCAGGAGAACATAAACTCTCTGATGAAGCTTTTGTTCAGGTCAAAGAAAGGTGGGAGACCCTTGCATATGGGTCTAATTGAATCAAGAGAGAATGCCAAAATGCTATGTTTATTCAGCCACAGGAGAATGATAGGGATGTGTGATATAGATGGACTAATACAAGACTGGCCTGCCCAACTGGTGTATGTGTTACCTCTGTGGCCTCTAGTAGGCAAAGTTATCCAGAGAGCAACAAACCATGAGGGCTTTGTCATCCTGATAACCATGGATTGGCCATGGCAACCATGTTATGAGGATCTGAGAAGAATTGTGGCAGAAGAACTTCCATGTCTGCCACAAACCAGAGGTCTGCTGAAGCAAGGACAAATCTGGATGGAGGATCCAGCTCCATACTTGCTTTATGGCCTGGATTGTGAGAGTTAGGTTGTGTAAGGAAACGTTCAGTAATAGTCATCTCCATGTTATTAAAAGTCAAGAAGATCTCAACATCACTAGTGCACATTTAGGGTGTGGAGAACATTTGAGAATTTAGTGCCCAGAAGGAGTGAATTCCATCCCTTAGGATAGTGTTTTTCCAAATGTTTATCTCATATGACCCCATTTTAACAACTGAAAATTCATGTAACCCCAGATGATGATGAAATCAAAATAGCAAGTCTCCAGCCTCCTTCCCTTCCCTTCGCTTATCTAAAGCAGAAAGCAGCAGCAACAGTAGTGGCAAAAGCAGTAGCAGTCAGCAGAGTGTCCTTTGTGTTAGTGTGCAGTACAGACCCCAGTACATGGGTTTCCAATCTAACAGGAAGTTTACCAAGGAGGGAGCAAGGGCCTATGAATGTTAACTGGCTCACAGGCTGATTGGTGATTGCCACTACTTGGCATAGGCCACAGTGAAAGTGCAAAGAGAAGGTGAAATGGCCATATTTCTGTGACCCCGATCTACTGATGGTGTTTCTATTGATCCTAAGTTTGGGACCCACTGACTTAGTACCATGATCCCACAGCTTCTGGCCGCCTTGCAGAAAAGGATTTCACTGAGCTTAAGGTAAAAATGGTGGCAGTAGCATGGTACAGTGGTGCTGTGCAGAAGAGTCTATAGCATGTCACTCGGACATGGAATGCTTTCTCACGGTCATCAAACACATTAAGCCCAAATGCAGCTGATGGTTTCTGCCTGACACCTAATCTTGTTGCTTAGGTCATGGTAAGCATTCACGTAGAGAGCTATACTTTCATATGTCTAGGGTCAAGATTTCATTACATCCTGTACCCTTATTTCAACCAATTTCACATGAACCAATCAATAGAGCTATCGACACTGAAAAACAAGGGGGATACGAGCAGAGGAGGAGTTATTCACCTGCTGGACACGAGGGGAACACTTTAGAGATATTTGAAAGTAACTAGCTGAGCCTTTCAGGAAGGCTGACCTGCTTTTTTTTACCTTGTTGGAGGACCAAAGAAAGATGAAGCAACATCAATAGCCAGACAGATCACAGAAGCAGTCACAAGAACATATATGGCCAGTAGCTGTACAGCACCATGACAGTTACAAGCCCATTGGATGAGCATCAAGCCAGCCAGCTGAGTGGAATCTAAGTCTGTTCTTCTGGAGAATGTTTGTAAGACAGATGCTTGACTATCCTTGTGTTCATTTTTAGTACATTACAAGCTAGACACACAAGCCAGGAAATGTGCTGTGTTCAGCACAGAAGTACAGAAGGCAGTTATGTACTCATAAGAACATAAGAAATGCTATACTGGGTTAGACCAGGGTCCATCAAGCCTAGTATTTTGCTTCCAACGTTGGTCAATCCAGGACACAAGAACTTGGCAGGTTCCTAAAAAACTACACAGGTTCCACAATGCTTGTCCCAGGGTAAGCAGTGGATTTCCCAGGTCGTCTTTAGTAATGGTTTATGGAACTTTCCTCCAGGAACTTGTCCAGACCTGTTTTTAAAACCAGCTACACTAACAGCTTTTATTACATCCTCCGGTAACGAATTCCAGAGTTTGATTATGCGTTAAATGAAAAAATATTTTCTCTTATTAGCCCTAAATGGGTTACATTGGGGCTTCATTGCATGTCCCCTAGTCTTTCTACTTTTTGATAGCATAAACAACCAATCTACATTTACCCGTTCTACTCCATTCATTAATTTATAAACCTCTATCGTTTCTCCCCTCAGCTTCTCTTTTCTAAGTTGAAGAGCCCTAACTTTTAAAATCTTTCCTCATAGGGGTATCCTTCTATCCCCTTTACTATTTTGGTGGCTCTTCTCTGTATCTTTTCTAATGCCACTATATCCTTTTTAAGATATAGTGACCAGAATTGCACACAATATTCAAGGTGTGGTCACACCATGGAACGATACAAAGGCATAATAGTATCCTTTGTTTTATTCTCCATTCCTTTCCTTATGATTCCTTGCATTCTATTTGCTTTCTCGGCCGCTGTGGCACACTGGGCGGAGGGTTTCAAAGTATTATCCATGATGATGCCTAAATCCTTTTCCTGGGTGGTAGTTCCTAATGTGGACCCTTGCATCGTGTAACTATAGTTTGAGTTCTTTCCTAGGTGCATAACTTCGCACTTGTCCACATTAAATTCCATCTGCCATTTGGATGTCCAGTTTTCTAATTTATCAAGTGTTTTATCAGCTTTGAATAATTTTGTGTCATGTGCAGACTTGATCACCTCATTCGTTATTCTCATTTCCAGATCATTTATAAATATGTTAAAAAGTAGCGGACCCAGCACAGATATCTAAGCACTAAGCTTAGCAAAATGAGCATGGAATGTAGTGCGGTATATAAGAAATGCAAATAAATAAATAAATGTACTCTGTGCATGTGCCCTGCATACTGGAATTACTTCAGAAGCAGTAAACTATGCTAAATTTTAGTACACATTTTTACTTCTAACTTAATAGTGAATCTTTATTTCACTCCTAGAGGTGATTTCAATGCAGACGTAGTAAGAGGTCAGGCTCATGATTGACTGGAAGCACTCCAAAAAGGGTGAGGTGCCCTCAGTGTGTCCCCACTTCATCAGAAAGAGTGAAAGATGTCCTGTTGTACCTCATGAGAAAAAGTCATGTGGCCTAATGCGCCATGGTGTGCCCCCCACCCTATCTACGAGAGGACAGGTACCAGATGCTCGTCTGTTTCCCCAGTATACCCAGAAACAGAGCCTGGTGTGCACCTAATGAAAGACAAGGCCAGGTACCTTAGTGTACTCTCTACACAGGGCCAGGTGACCTGGTGGGCTCTATACACCACCTGATACAGTGCCAGGTCCCCTGATGTACCAATACCTTACTCAAGATAGAGTCAGAAGTTTTGTGTTGTCCCCCAAGAAAGGGCTAGATACAATGCTGTTTTCCCCACCCTTAGAGACAGTGCCAGATGGCTTGCTGCTGTTCCATTTACCCAGAGACAGGTATATAATTGGTCTAGTGTGTCCTTCATCCTGGTCCAGATGGTCTGCTGTGCCCTCACACCACCTTGTGGTCAGGGGTCATAATGTGCCCTCATTCTATCCAGATAGCCTGACTAGTGTTGCTTCCAGGAATTCCCATCCACAAAATTCTAGAAGCAACACTGCAGGCCTTGAATGTCCCCCAAAACAGGATGCATACACCTTGTGGGCAAGACATAAAGGCTAGTAGCTTTGGAAATCCAACTATAGGTCATGGATGCTGTGGAAAGAATAATCAACCAATATCTAAAAGAGAACCTATGTAAAAAAATTTTTAAACTTGAGCTGTAAAGAATTGCTTTGAAATAATAAGCATCTTTAGTAAATGTACAAATGTAAAAGCATTTCAAACTCAAGTCCATTGAATGAATTTGATAAATACAGTTGAAATAGCAGTCCATGAATTTTCATTGCTGCTGTTTCTGCCTTCTCCTTTCCGCTTGCTGACCTATGTCACCCTCCTTCCTCCCTTGTTCTTCCTTCCCTCTACAGTCTATTTGATTTGCAACAGTCCTCTTGGTCTCTTACTTCTCACCCTCCTTCCGTATTCATTTTTATCTTTATATAAAAATCTGTAGATGACGAATACCAGAAATAACTGCTTGTTCGGTGTTTTGCAAACTTGCACTCATAAACCATGCAACATAAATAGAATCCTTCAAAGCACACTGATCTCCCACCCTCCAATCAGCCATCTCCAGCTCCCCTCCTTTTCTCTACCCTGGAAAGAGCCAGGATTTTAATATCTTCCATCCAGATCTCCCTTGGCAGACTAGTCCACCAGTTTGGAGCCATTACTTAAAACATCTCGTCTCTATATCTTTTCCTATTCGCCTCCCAAAGAGAAGGGGTTTCCAATTGGAAATCCTGACTGGATCATAAACAGCACTTTGGTACATACTTCCTGACCTTACCTGTAGAAATTTTGGGTGGTTTTCTTTTAGGATCTTAAATGTCAATACCAACACCTTAAATGTAATTCTTGACTGAATAGGCAACTAAAGAAACTCTTTCAGCAAAGGTGAAATCATAATCCCACGAGACTCCTCTCACCCAGGATAGTGGTACACTTAAGTGCATCCCCATTTTTTGGGCAAGAACAAAGAAAGAGAACATTTGTTACCTGATAATTCTCTTCCCTTATGTCCTGCCAGACCAGTCAGATTCCCACCCGAGGAGACACCAATGCAGAGGAGTACAAGAGGATGCAAAGCGGGGTGCTAGGGTAACTGCCAATGTCTTGAGGGCAGCATGAGGTAACAGACATCCAAGGCACAAAAGAGACAGAAGGATTGCCTTCGCTGACTGATTGTTATTAAATAAAATAAAAGGGGGGGGGACAGAAATGAATATAAATGGGTACAAGGCAAGCTGGGACACAGGAATACTGTAGACCAGTGCTTTTCAAACTTTTATCCCATATGATCCCATTTCAACAACTGAAAATTCACATGGCCCCAGATAACGATGAAATCAAACTGGCAGATCTCCAGCCTCCTTCCTCTTCCTCCACTCATGTAAAGTAGGAAGGTTTCTCCAGGACCAAGCAGGAAGTCAGTCCTCTCATATGGGTGACGTCGGCGCCGACGGAGCCCTCGCGGAGCAATTTTCCCCAGCTTTCAAAGAAAGCCTTTGGGAATTGCAGCGCGCATGCGCGGTCCTCTTCCCGCCCAAGGGTGCCATCTTGCTCAGTCTTCTTTTTTCCACAGAGCCCTACAGACGTTGTTTGTGAATCCCCGCAGAAAAGTTGATTGATTTTCTCTTTTTTTCTCTCGGTTTCGACGCCGGTTCTTTTCCCGCCCGGACCCGCGACACCGGTTGCGAGTCCGTTCTTTATTTTTCGGTTTTTTTGTCCTTCGTGACAGATTTCGCGCCTTTTTACTTTTTCACCGGCAGCCTGGTCTTTCGACCTCGCAGGGGCCCTTTTTCCCCCGATGGCTGCCAGCGGGTTTAAAAAGTGTGACCTCTGTAAGAAACTCATGTCTCTTACAGACACACACGACTTCTGCCTCCGCTGCCTCGGACCCGATCATGACCCGATGATCTGTGGTCCGTGTGGCAAAATGTCCTCAAAAGCATTGAGGAGTCGGCAGCATTAGCGGGAACGTATCTTCTCTGACTCCGGCCGGGCTCGGACCTCGTCAGAGGCTTCGACGTCTCGGGACTCTGGTCCTGAGCATCGTCGAAGTTCCTCTGAAAGGGGGTCTCCTACCCGGGAACATCATCGGAAGAAGAAACCCGCGAGGGCGGGATCGGTGGACGCTCCTGGTTCCTCGAGGGCCAGGTCGCATAGCCCCGATTCCCGTCCCGGGTCCTCGGAGGTGGAGAGGCCTTCCAAACATCCTCGTCTCGAGATGGACTTCCCCGCTCACGTGAGTACTGTTGTCCTCGTAGACTCGCCTTCGAAGGAGCTGACGTCGGGCCCGATGCCGTCGGGGCCCGAGTCGGGGGCTGCTGGGTCTCCTGAGCTCGGACTCAGGTTGACAGCCTTGGAGAGCAGTCTGACTGCCTTCATGGACCAGCAGCGGGCATTGATCGCTGGCCTCGCCGGTGCTTCTGCCCTGACCGCCGGGACATCTACCTTCAAGTCGACCCCGGAGACCGAGCCGATCCTCGAGTCCATGAGGGCTCGAGTCGATCCTCGGTCGCGGTCTCCTTCGGCCTCCCGTTTGGGGCCGAGGTCGTCGACGCCGCCTCCCTCGGCGTCGGGGCGGGTAGCATCGATGCCCGCCCGACCGGAGCCGCTCGACTCCTCCTCCGAGGAGTCGGCCTGGGAATTCGAGGACGAAGAGTCACCTGGTTCCTTTCGGACTCGATGTGTCCCATCGGACTCCCCCGAGTCCGAACCTCGGAGACTGTCCCCCCCCGGAGGATACCCGGTTCTCGGACTTCGTGCGGGATATGGCCACGGCCTTGGCCTTCCCCGTGGATCCCGAGGAGGAGCCTCGAGTCGAAGAACTCGATGCCCTCCAATATGACTCTCCCCCGAAGGAGGCCTTTATTGTACTGGTTCCTCCGATGCTGGAACGGCTTCTCTTCCGCATGTGGGAGAGCCTGGCATCGTCGCCGGTCTTAAGCAAGCGGGTCGATTCCATTTATCGAGTCCGCAAGAGCCCCGGCTTCCAAAAGGCACAACTACCGCACCATTCCATGGTGGTGGAATCGGCCATGCATAGACTTAAGAGTCAAAAAATGCACTCCTTGGTGCCCCCTGGTAGGGAGGCCCGAAGCCTGGATGCCCTCGGTAGGAAGTGTTTCCAGGGCTCTATGCTTGCTTGTCGAGTCCAGACCTACCAGTTCTACATGGGCATGTATCTCCGGGACCTGGCTAAAGAAATAGCCGGGTTCTCTGCTGGTCTCTCCGACGAACCTTTGCAGAGGTTCCAAACCTTGTCAACTGGTATTCGGGAGTGCTCAAAGTTTATCTCTCGAGCAGCCTACGATGGTTTTGAGGCATCGGCTCGAGTAGCCGCAGCCGGCATCGGTGGACGCCGCCAGGCTTGGCTTCAGACGTCCGACCTCGAGCCATGGGTGCAGGACAAGTTGGTCGATGTCCCCTGCAGAGGTGAAAACCTCTTTGGCAAGCCCATGGATTAGAAGGCTGCACAGATCGAGACCGAGACTCTCACCAGGACTCGTCTCTCAAGGAAGACCTCTGCCCCTTCTCAAAAGAAGAAGGGCTCGGGGAAAAAGCCCTTTTACCCGAGGAAGGCGGCTGCCTATAAATACTACCCTCAGTATCAGGCCTCAGCAGCTCCCCCACAGGGTAAGCAGGCCAAGGGACGGGGTAATGGGTCCCGTAGACAGCAAGCCCCCAAGCCTGCACCACCGGCCCCTGCTCAGCAGGGTGGGGGTTTTTGACTTCATCAGCATAGCCTCTCCCCCTCAGCTGGTTTCTCTCAGCACAGGAGGCCGGCTGGTCCACTTTGCCCAAAGGTGGTCCAACATCACCACGGATACCTGGGTACTTCACATAGTTCGGAAGGGCTATCTTCTTCACTTTCACCAGGTACCTCCCTCCTACTTTCCAGGGGAGCCTCCGAGACTCCCTCTGCACAGGGACTTACTCCTTCAGGAGTTAGCAAGTCTCCTTCAGGAACAGGATGTGGAGCCGGTGCCCCACCACCTGAGGGGTCAAGGTTTTTACTCCAGGTACTTTCTGTTACCAAAAAGAACAGGAGGCCTCAGACCCATCCTGGACTTGCGAAACCTCAAGTTCCTTGCAAAGGAAAAGTTCAAGATGCTTACCCTTGGAATCCTGCTGCCCTACCTCCAGCAGGGCGACTGGCTATGCTCCTTGGATCTAAAGGATGCGTATACTCATATCTTTATTCATCCAGACCACAGACAATATCTCAGGTTTGTTGTGGGAGGAAATCATTACCAGTACAGAGTACTGCCCTTCGGCCTATCCTCCGCCCCCAGGGTGTTCACCAAATGCCTGGCAGTGGTGGCGGCCTATCTAAGACTTCAAGGCTTTTTTGTGTTTCCATACCTGGACGACTGGCTCATCAGAGCCCAGTCTTCCCAAGAGGCCACTCAGGCCACTCATCGCACTGTGACTCTACTCCAGCACTTGGGATTTGTCATCAACTTTGCAAAGTCCACTTTGCTCCCCTCTCAAAATCTCGAATTCATCGGCGCCAGGTTGGACTCTTCAGGCGCGGGCCTTCCTCCCTCTGGACAGGGCCAAGCGGCTCATGGATCTCGCCAGCCACTTTCACAGCAATGCCCTGGTCTCGGCCAGGCAATTCCTGAGACTGCTCGGCCATATGGCTTCCACGGTCCATGTGACCCCCAATGCCCACCTGAACATGCGACCTGCTCAATGGTGCCTTCGCACACAATGGCATCAGGCCACTGGGAGCCTGGCGGACTCCGTACAGATCTCCGACCAGCTGGTCTCTTCTCTACAATGGTGGCTTCATCTGCCAAACCTAGTATTAGGAGTGGCTTTTCAGCCCCCTCCGCATTCTCAGGTCCTGACGACCGATGCTTCTCTCCTGGGTTGGGGAGCACATTGCCAAGGCACGTGTACTCAAGGTCTCTGGACTCCTTGGGAGTCTGCTCAGCAGATAAACTTCCTGGAGCTCAGAGCCATCCGCCTAGCGCTAAAAGCATTCTCTCACCTGGTTTCTCACCAGTCGGTGCTGATACAGACAGACAATCAGGTTGCAATGTTCTACGTGAACAAACAAGACGGAACAGGCTCCTTCCTTCTCTGTCAGGAGGCACAAAAACTATGCTCTTGGGCCGTCCACCACGGCATCTTCCTCAAAGCTGTCTATCTCCCAGGTCAAGAAAATTACCTGGCCGACAAGCTCAGCAGGATCCTCCAACCACACGAGTGGAGGCTGGATCCGATGGTGGTTCAGCGGATCTTTCTCAAGTGGGGCCTCCCCACCATGGATCTGTTTGCCAGTCCTCTGAACCGGCAACTTCCCAGATTCTGCTCTCAACAACCGCATCCTCTCAGAGTAGCAGCGGATGCTTTTCTGATTCCCTGGTCCACAGGCCTCTTGTATGCCTTTCCTCCCATGCCACTGGTGTCTCGGACACTCTTCAAAGTTCTCAGGGACAAAGCCTCGATGATCCTAGTGGCTCCCCGGTGGCAGAGGCAACCTTGGTTCCCACTTCTAATGCAACTGGCGGTGGACACCCCTCTTCCTCTGGGGTTTCAGCCCGACCTCCTGTCACAGGATCAGGGGGCTCTCCTGCACCCCAACCTCCTGTCCCTTCATCTGATGGCCTGGCTGCTGAAAGGGTAGTCCTTGCTCCCCTCCGCCTGCCTCCAGATGTGCAAGAGGTCGTCTTGGCCTCCAGGCGGCCCTCCACCCGGAAATCCTACACTCTTAAGTGGCGTCGGTTCTCCATCTGGTGTGCTCAGCAATCTCAAGATCCCTTCTCCTGTTCGGCATCAGTGGTCTTGCAGTACTTGCTTTCCCTCTCCAATCTTGGACTTAAGTCCAACTTGGTCAAGGTCCACCTCGGTGCTCTTTCTGCGCATCACATGCCGGTGGATGGCAGACCTCTTTCCAGCCACCCTCTGGTGGCTCGTTTTCTCAGAGGACTCCTTCTCCTTAAACCGCCTTTGCGCCCACCAGCCCCGGACTGGGATCTCAATGTGGTTTTACAGAGGATTACCTGTCCGCCCTTTGAACCTATGGCTACCTGTCCTCTTCGCTTTCTTTCTTGGAAAACATTGTTCTTGGTGGCCCTCACTTCTGCTAGACGCGTTAGTGAGCTGCAGGCCCTGGTGTCTGATCCTCCGTACACTAGGTTCTACAAGAACCGGGTGGTCCTACGGACTCACCCTAAGTTTCTTCCCAAAGTGGTTTCCCCTTTTCACATCAACCAGGAGGTGATGCTTCCGACCTACTTTCCCAGGCCACACTCCAGCCGAGCTGAAATGGTCCTGCATACCTTGGACTGTAGAAGGGCGTTAACCTTCTACCTTGACCGTACGCGGGAGCACAGAAGGGCTGTTCAGCTCTTCGTCTCTTATGACCCCAATAAGTTGGGGCTCCCTGTCTCCAAGCATACTCTGTCCATCTGGATTGCTGACTGTATCGCTTGGGCTTACGAGGCAGCCGGCCTCTCGTTGGAAAGTCGAGTCACGGCCCATCGTGTTCGGGCGAAGGCTACGTCAGTGGCTTACCTCCACTCTGTTCCATTGGCAGACATCTGCCGGGCCGCTACTTGGTCTTCAAGCCAGACTTTTGCAGCCCATTACTGCCTGGAGATGGAGTCCCGCAGGGACAGTGCTTTCGGACAGGCAGTCCTCCGTAACCTCTTCGAGGTATAGGCAACTCCTACCCTCCATCCCGGATGTTGGGCTACCGGTTGGAGACGTATTCAGAGAAGATTCCTTCCTTCTGGGCTGCTGAGCTTGAGGGAGCTCCTTTTTTGTGTTTAGGGTCTCCGGTAGCCTTAAGCTTGGGAGTCCCATATGTGAGGACTGACTTCCTGCTTGGTCCTGGAGAAAGCGTAGTTACTCACCTGTAACAGGTGTTCTCCAGGAGCAGCAGGAATCGGTCCTCACAACCCTCCCTCCTCCCCTTGGAGTTGCAGTTCTATGCTTTCGTTTTTTTGCTAATTTTTTGCTGTCTTTTGGCTATGTCATCAGACTGAGCAAGATGGCACCCTTGGGCGGGAAGAGGACCGCGCATGCGCGCTGCAATTCCCAAAGGCTTTCTTTGAAAGCTGGGGAAAATTGCTCCGCGAGGGCTCCGTCGGCGCCGACATCACCCATATGTGAGGACTGATTCCTGCTGCTCCTGGAGAACACCTGTTACAGGTGAGTAACTACGCTAACAGCAATAGTAATGACAACAGTAGCAATCAGCACAGAGTCCCTTGTGTCAGTGTGAAGTGTGTGCTTATAGACCCCAGTACTCGGCATAGATTTCTAGCCTATCAGGATGCTTACCCAGGAGGGGTTTATAAATGTTCACTGGCTCACAAGCCACATGCTGACTGGCGATTTGTTTATAGGTCACAGTGAAAGTCAAGAAGGATGGGGAAATGGCCATGTTTCTGTGACCCCATCCACTGATAATGTGACCCCATTTAGAGTCCCGACCCCAAGTTTGGGAACCATGCTGTAGACTTTCCATGTTAGCCAGTTTTTGTAGGGAACTGAGTGACTTGGCTCTGGCACCACCTGCTGGAAGGAGAGGGAATTCACCATCCATCTGGATTGGTATGACAATTTTTAACAGCTTTTCTGTCTGGCCTAGCTGTTCAGGCAATAATCCTCTGAATGCCGCAAATCATGTCTCTTTCAGAAGCTGACACAAGTGCACTCTGCCCCAGTCAGCAGGCAGTACAGATATATAGTGAATGGGGATCAGGAATGAGGGACACTCCTTCAGTAGCATACTCAGCTCTGGCAGGCCTGAGCAGCAATAGCTGTACTCTGGAAATGAAATCAGCTTTCCTGCACGGCAGTGCATAACATTGCTTCTGAGCCACCAGGCCAGCCATCTGTTCAGTTAAATTAATTTCTAAAATATGACAGGAGAAACAGACTGAGAAGGTAATTGTAGCGCAATGTGGCTTTGTCAGTTTTTAGCAGAGCATACAGCATTGTGTCAAAATTATTAGCAGTGCTGGGGTGCAGTTTAGCTGTGCCAATTATCTGGTAGCCATGCCAGCTGTGCCATTGGTGGAGGGTGAGGAGGAAGGAAAATGCCCATGTTGACCTTGATCCATTTGCTGAAAAAACTGGACTGCAGCCTGAAGAAGCCAGAATGATTATCCGCTTATCTGCCTACATTAAATCTGCATATAACAGATTGGACTTTGTTTCTGGAAGAGCCTTTGGAGGCAGGATATTAGGTGTTTTCTATTAAATCGTTTGCGCTGGCAGAAACGGCAGAAAAACTACCTGATATAAGAGAAGCTGCAGCAGACTGAGGGACCAATGCAGTAACATTAGTGCACCATTTGCGCATAGTTAGCAAGTCATCTGTGCACACATTTCATGTGTTACTGTCGCACCACAATGCAGAGATGGGATTGGTGCGAGCAATACCTGCACACAAATGGCTGCACAGATGAGTGCATTGCCTATTAAAATCACATTATTTGTCTGGATACCAAGAATTGTGCAGAAGGCCTAGTGCAGAGTTCAGTAGTACCACTGATTGAACGCATGGTTCAAGGTGAAGTAAAGTTCGGGATGTGTAGGAGAAACAGAAATGTTTTCCAGTATAACTTACCTGCTGTTGGTTTTGCTGTTAATAAAAAAGAAAATGGGGAAAATGACAGAGAAAGCAGACATCTTTTAACCTTTTATTTATTTTATTTATTTAACATCTTTTATATACTGCGCTATTTATTATCAGTGCGGTTTACATTCAACAAAGGTTGCACAATTCAATCGAAACTGATTTTGAGCTTACATTGTAACAGGAGATAAAACTTGGAACAAAACAGGGTAACTATATACATATTAACATAAGGCAACTGTAAACTTATTGACATAGAGCATAGGGTTATGAATTGGTCGGTAATGATACAAATCTATAGACAGGGGAGCTATTACTCTAGGCCCCTCTCTCTAGGTAGTGTATGGGGAGTTAGTTGGGGTCGGTGGGTGATTGATCGGTGGTGGGGTGGATGCTTGTGCGAAGTGTAGGAGGAAAATGTGGTGGTTGATTGCCTTCCGGAATTGAATGAGGTCTTTGATGGATCTTATTTCAGGTGGGAGTTCATTCCAGCATTTAGGGGCGTAGAAGGCAAATGCTCTTCTTCTAGTTGTTTGAGAGCACTTAATGGAGTCTTTAGGGATGATCAAGGTGTTGCCCTGGGGATATCTTTGCCACACAGAGGTTACAATATTCCGCACACATGTGGGTGTTACATTATTGCCAAATGTGCTACAGATATCTCATCACTAGTGCATAATCTCCAGGAACAAGCAGGAATCTAGTCATCACATATGGGTATCATCGGTACCGACGGAGCCTGCGCGGGAACGCTCCCCAGCGTCCAATCAGAAAGCTTTTGGGAGCATCCCACAGCACCTGCGTGCTGCCTTCCCGCCTTTTCCAACTGCCTCTCTCCAGTTCTTCTTTTTCCGCGGAGCCAGCAGGTCGTGTTTCTGTCACCGCAGAAGAATTTCCTTATTTCTTTATTTCTTTTTGTGGTCGCATCTGCCTTCCCTGACACTCTACCGGTACCGCCGGTCTTTCTTTTCTATTTAAAAAAAAAAAAAAATTATCTGTTTTTCCTTTTCTTCAGGTGCACCCGCCTTTTTGGGCCTTAGGCCCAAAAACTTTCCTTAACATGGAAAAACCTGCTTCAGGTTTTAAAAAGTGCACAAAATGTGGCGGTACCATTTCCGTCACCGACTCCCATGAATGGTGTTTAAAATGTTTAGGTCCTGACCACTCCATCACAGATTGTGTATCCTGTGCTATGATGTCTAAAAGAGGTCGACAGAACCGAGCTGCTAAGCTCAGTACCCTGTTTCCCTCTGATGTGGCTTCGGTGGCATCGACGTCTTCCAGGGCTGCTGCTTCTTCTCGTGGATCTCAGGTAACTAAACATAAATCCAGCCGGTCCATCGAGATGCCTCTGGCGTTGCCCTCGAGGATTCTGCACCGGCAAAATTACCCCGGCGGGAGGCTTCGGCTTCCAAAGCACCATCATCGGGGTTCCAGGATGTTCTCGATGACTCGGCCTCGACAGATCTCCTGGTGCCATGCTCTGGGGTACCGGCGGTTTCCACTGGTACCGACTTCCAGGCATTGGCAGCGTCTATGGACCAGAGAATTCTGTCCATAGAACGCAGTCTAGCGCCTTTCCTTGTGGCATTGACGCCCTTGGTACCGCGACAGACAACTCCACCGGCACCGGCATCAGTATCGCAACCGGTACCGATAGCATCGGCATCGGTGTCTGCTATGCCGGTACCGGTTATTCCCGATACCGATTTTGCTCGGTACGGGTATCAGTTTCTGCAGGAGCATCTGGACAGACGATACTTCGATTCCTCAGAAGAATCTGAGGACTCAAAGTTCTGTCGATGCAGCGATGCTTCATCCACAGGAGTCGTCCTCCCCTAAACGCAGGATGTCTCCTCCAGAGGACATGTCTTTCCAAGACTTCATCCGAGAGGTGGCTCGGGGCCTGTCCATCACTGTGGCCCCTGAGACAGAGCCAAGGGCCAAGGAGTTGGATATTTTACAATATCCCAAAACTCCTAAGGAGGCAGCTACCCTACCCATTCATGAGATTCTATATGATCTCATGTTGAGGATGTGCGAAACACCTCTTACCATCTCTCCTCATTCTCGTAGGTTAGATACTATGTATAGTGTCCCTCCTTGTCCTGGCTTTCATAAAACTCAGCTTCCTCACCACTCTATTGTGGTGGAATCTGCTATGATAAGGATTAAAAGTGCAAAAAGACATGCCTCTAATCCTCCAGGACGTGAATGCAGAACTCTGGATGCTTTTGGACGTAGAGTCTTTCAAGCTTCCATGCTTGCTGCAAGAATCAGTTCCTAGAGTCTCTACATGGGAATGTTCCTAAAGGAAGTTACTGATCATCTACAGACTTTAAGTCCTTTCATCTCTGAGGATAAAAGGCAGGAGTTTCTCACTTGGCTCAAACATGCCCAAGATGTCTAAATTCTCCAACCGTGCAGCCTTCGACTGCTTTGAATGTATAAGCAGGACCTCGGCTATTGCCATAGGTGCACGTAGAATTGCTTGGCTCCAAGCATCTGATTTAGAGCTCTGGGTACAAGATTAATTGGGAAATATCCCTTGTACTGGTGAGAACCTGTTTGGTAAAGATTGGCAAGAAAAAGCCAATGAAATGGATGCTGAAAATTCCACTTTGGATAGACTATCCAAGTCTATTGCTGATCCTGTTAGGAAAAAGTTGTTCAAGAAAGCACCTTTTTCTAAAAAGAAAAGATTATATCCTGCTTATGGTCAGCAGGCATCTTCTGCAGGTCAGTTTTCAACCAAACGTCAGCAACCACCCAAACAGAAGAAAGCAAAGGCTGCTAGGCCTCAACCGGCCCAGCAGCCTCAGCCTCCTCGGGGCCTTTGACTTTCAGCTAGAGAACTTAGCCTTTCTGGCTCTGGAAGGACCAGAACCGTCCACCATTCCAGGCAGGTTATGCCATTTTGCTCCCAGATGGGGGCAAATAACAGCAGAGCATTGGACACTCCATCATAAGAGAGGGGTACAAACTTCATTTTTCAAGCATGCCCCCTCCCACAATAGTGAAGCAGTTCAATTCTCCGACCTCTCTCATCCACCTGTTAGGTCAGGAGGTTACCATCCTTCTTGCCCAAGGGGCAATAGAAGAAGTGTCTCTTCATCAACAGGGCACAGGGTTCTATTCCCCTTATTTTCTTATCCCAAAGAAAACAGGGGGATACAGACCTAACTTAGATCTCAGAGAATTGAACATATTCCTTGTCAAGGAGAAATTCAAAATGATTTCTCTCGGATCTCTGCTTCCATACCTTCAGAATCAGGAGTGGCTTTGTTCTCTAGATCTCAAGGATGCGTACACCCATGTTCTCATCCATCCAACCCACAGAAGGTTCCTTCGGTTCCTGTTTCAAGGAAAGCACTACCAATATAGGGTGCTTCCTTTTGGTCTGGCCTCTGCACCAAGGGTGTTCACGAAATGCATGGCTGTGGTAGCAGCATTTCTACGCACTCTGGGAATATTCGTCTTCCCTTACTTGGACGACTGGCTCATTCGAGCTCCAACACAGTCAGAGGCCAAGACTTCTCTATCCTGCACAATGCGTATCCTTCAGTATTTAGGGCTGGTAATAAACATCCCAAAATCCAGTCTAACTCCTACTCAGTCTCTAGAGTTCATAGGAGCCTTGCTGGATACCACAAAGGCAAGGGCCTACCTTCCCCAAGCCCGTTGCCTTTGCTTGGTGCAATTAGCTTCTCAAGCAGTCCTAAAACCCTTTTTAACTGCTCGAGAAATGTTAGTTACTAGGCCACATGGCATCCACCGTGCATGTGGTACCATATGTTCGCCTTCACATGAGGGCAGCTCAGTGGGCTTTATCCACCAAATGGACCCAGGCATCAGGTTGCCTGTCAGACAAAATAGCAAACACAAGTCGCCTCATTTTGTCTCTCCAGTGGTGGAAGTCCACTCAAAACCTGTTGCTGGGGTCCCCCTTTCAGCAACCCCTGCCCCAAGCAACTCTTACAACAGATGCTTCTCCAATGGGTTGGGGAGCTCATCTGCAAGACCTCTCCACCCAAGGCACTTGGACTCCACAAGAGAGTTGTCTACATATCAATCTCTTGGAGCTCAGAGCAATCTTCCTTGCTCTGCGAATGTTCCACACCCTGCTCAGCTACAAGACAGTCCTTATTCATACGGACAATCAGGTAGCCATGTTCTACGTGAACAAGCAGGGGGGAACAGGCTCTACGAAGCTTTGCGACTGTGGGCCCTCGCCAGAGAGCATCAGAATCATCTTCTGGCGGTGTATCTTCCAGGCGTTCAAAACTCTTGGGCAGACAGTCGAGTTCTCCTTCCACACGAGTGGTCTCTACATGCAGACCAGGTGGCCAGGATTTTTCAACTTTGGGGAAACCCGGACATAGACCTCTTTGCAAGTCCGTGGAATGCCAAACTTCCCTGGTTCTGTTCCAGAACTCCAGCTCAGGGAGCTCAGGCAAAGGATGCTTTCCTCCTTTACTGGGGTCAAGACTTCCTCTATGCCTTTCCACCCATTCCCCTAATTCCCAAAACCCTGTTCAAGCTTCAGAGAGACGGAGGCCACATGATTCTCATAGCTCCACATTGGCCACGGCAAGTGTGGTACCCTCTGCTTCTTCATCTCTCTCAAGCTCCCTCCCTGGAGTTAGGGTCTGCTGCAGATCTCCTATCTCAGGAGAACGGAATGTTATGGCATCCCAATCCCCAGTCTCTGCATCTCAGGGCTTGGTTGCTGAAGGCTTAGATCTTCAAGATCTTCATCTTTCTCAGCAAGTGAAAGATGTTCTTTATGCTTCCAGAAAACCTTCCACTAGACGTTCTTATGCTTTCAAGTGGAGGAGGTTTACTATTTGGTGTTCTGAAAAGGGTCTTAACCCCCTTGCCATACCTCTGGAATCTTTGCTGGAGTATCTCCTCCATTTGTCTAATGCAGGCCTTAAAACAAATTCAGTAAGAGTCCATTTGAGTGCTATTGCAGCTTCCCTAAAGCCTCTAAATCAGGGGTCTCAAACTCAAATTGCTTTGAGGGCCAAATGAGGACTTGTAAAATAACCCGGGGGCCGCATGAGACGTGGGACCTCATTTGCATAAGGGACCTCATTTGCATAAATATTTGCATAATGTTACCATACCCTAACTTTTAGTAAACATGCCTCTTAATGAGTGCATGAATAAAGAAAGACTAAAAGATTTCTACATTACTATAATCCAGTGCCAACTGCCAGGCACATTAGCAAACCCGCCATATCCTAACAGCACTACCAGGACTCACAAAGCACCAGACCCTACCTATCAAAAGGCAACACTGCAAATATTAAGTCAATACATTTCAGAGAACAACAATACATGACCTACTGGGGACAGAGAACAAGTAGCAATGTCAAATAGGAATTACATAAACAGAATACCTCAGCTCAGTTACACATGCAGAATACACCATCACCAAACAAGGAATCAAAATTTAGAAACAAGACAATTAAACTGGGACCCCCAAAAGCCAAACTTGGAATGTACAACAACACTGTAGAAATAAAACTATAAATTAATTTCCTCTTGTACTAAACAAAGCGCAGACGTTATTGATGCACATTTCCCAGAACTGACATATTCCAGTTAATAAATTCAAAATAAAGAGATTTTTCTACCTTTTTGTGCATTTTTTTTCAGTTCCAGCCACTTTCTTCTGGTTTCTTCGTGCCTTCTGCTAACTCTCCATCGTCTGCTGTCCATTTGTCCTTTCTTCTCTCTTCTAGCATTTTCCATTCTCCCTCTACATCTGCTTTAACATATTAATCTTTCTCCTTTTGCTCTTTCCTCATTCCTATTTTCATCCACTCAAATTTTACCCCTCCATCCTCAATCCCCACTTACCTGGCCAATTGTAGATTTGTCTTCCCTCCCACACAAATATTTTCCCCTCTCCATTTCACTCTCCCAGCTCCATCCCATTCTAATCCTCCCCCAACATCAGCTCCCTTCTAGTTCCAGTCCCACACAGCACCCCCTCCCTTCTAGTCACTGCATCAGCCCATTTTCAGTCCTAGCCCCCCATCAGCCCATTTCCAATCGTAGCTCCCCCCCCATCAGCCCATTTCCAGTGCTAGCTCCCTCCCCTCACAGCCCATTTCCATTCCAAGCCCCCCTCCCCATCAGCCATTTGCAGTTCAAGCCCCCCTTCCACTCAGCCCATTTCCAGTCCTAGCAGACCCCCCAGCCCATTATCAGCCCTAGCCCCCCCATAGCCCATTACCAGTCCTAACCCCCCCATCACCCCATTTTCAGTGTTACCCCCATCACCCCATTTTCAGTTACCCCCCTCATAGGCCATTACCAGTCCTAGCCCCCCCCATAGCCCATTACCAGTCCTAACCCCCCATAGCCCACTTCCAGTCTTACCCCTCATAGCCCATTACCAGTCCTAACCCCCCCCATCACCCCATTTTCAGTATTATCCCATCACCCCATTTTCAGTTACCCCCCTCATAGGCCATTACCAGTCCTAGCCCCCCCCCATAGCCCATTACCAGTCCTAACCCCCCTCCCACCATCAGCCAAATTAAATAAAAAAAAAATGTATATTTGCTGCTGCAGTATTAAGCGTCCCACGGGCTCTTAAAGGGGTGAGAAGGGGGGCAAGGTGGCGGTGTGTGAAGACTGTCTGAGCAGAATGCTGTGAGCTGTGCCGAGAGAGTAATCCACCTTTCTGTTTCCATGCCAAAACGGAAGGGCAAGCAACTGGTCTGCCCTGAGGGTTGGCCACAGGAGATAGTGGTCAGCTTACCCTCGACAAGCTTGGTGTTCGGCCTGTGAAAGAGCTGGTGGCTTCCTTGGACTGCTCCGGTGGAGTTTTGCTGGAGCAGAGCACAGATGGGCTGCTTTGAGCCCTGAAGAACGGGCCCTTCCCCAGCAACCTGGAAGCGCTCCTGGGGGGCGCAAGATCTTCGGCCCACAAGCGGAGCTGCTTTGCTGGAGATTTTGCCGGGCTTCCCCCTCACACAATCTTACCCCGAATGTGCAGGCTTGCTATGAGGAGAGGGAGATAAGCCTGAGGGGCAATGAGGGGGAGACTGGGAGAGTGTTCCAGTGGGAAGGACTGAAGGATTATCCTTGGAGTGCTGTGGAGCTTGATCAAGGCCCTGGATGGATCCCTTAATTCTAACTAAAAAAAAAAAAAAAATCCAAACTTGCCGTCGCCGCATTAAGCGTCCCGCGGGCTCCTCTGCCTGGCAGAGTCCTCTCCTCCCTGCAGCATCAGCTCCAAAAGCGGCGGCTTTCAGAGCCGCAAAGAGAGAGAGTTTCTCTCGCGCTTCGCGGCTCTGAAAGCCGCCGCTTTTGGAGCTGATGCTGCAGGGAGGAGAGGACTCTGCCAGGCAGAGGAGCCCGCGGGACGCTTAATGCGGCGACGGCAAGTTTGGATTTTTTTTTTTTTTACATGCCGGTGCGGGCCGCGTGTTTGAGACCCCCTGCTCTAAATGGACAACCTATTTCCTCTCATCCTCTTATAGCAAGATTCATGAGAGGTGTCCTAACTAAGCCTCCCATTAGACCACCTCCGGTGGCATGGGACTTGAACCTGGTTCTTGGGTAGCTCATGAAGCCACCTTTCGAACCCTTAGCTACCACCTCCTTGAAATTCCTTTCATGGAAGGTTATCTTTCTCATTGCAATCACATCAGCACGCTGCATTAGTGAATTGCAAGCTCTAGTAGCTAATCCACCTTATACAAGGTTCCATCATGACAAGGTAGTCCTTAGGACTCATCCACACTTTACGCCTAAGGTGGTCTCGCATTTTCATCGCAACCAGGAGGTCTACCTACCTGTCTTTTTTTCCAGGACCTCATGCTTCAAATGCAGAGAGGAATCTTCATACCCTGGACTGTAAAAGAGCTCTAGCGTTTTACTTACAAAGGACACAGCAACATAGAAAGTCCTCTCAACTCTTTGTTGCTTTTGACCCTTCTCATTTGGGACTGCCAGTCTCCAAGAGAACACTATCTAACTGGATTGCTCAGTGTATTTCTTTCGCCTATCAGAGTAAGAACCTTTCTCTGGAGGGCCATGTCACAGCTCACAATGTGAGAGCCATGGCAGCCTCAGTGGCTCATCTGAACTCTGTGTCTATTGACGACATCTGTCGAGCAGCCACTTGGGCCTCTGTTCATACCTTCACAGCCCATTACTGCTTGGACAAGGGCTCCCGCCGGGATGCCTTGTTTGGTCAGGCTGTTCTCAAACACCTGTTCCATACCTAATCAACTCCTGATAGGATGCCAGAGATCCATGGGGGGAAGTGGAGCCCTTCTCAGGGACACACAACTTCTGGGGTCTCTCCCTGGCACCTAAAGCTAGGGAGTCCCCATATGTGAAGACTAGATTCCTGCTTGTTCCTGGAGATAGCATAGTTACTCACCTGTAACAGCAGGAACAGCAGGAATTTAGTCCTCACAACCCACCCACCTCCCCTAGGAGTTGTATCTCTCTATCTCTTTCCTTTCCCTCTCTCTCTCTCTCTCTCTCTCTGTCTCGGCTTTAAAACTCAATTGGAGAGAGGCAGTTGGGAAAGGCGGGAAGGCAGCACGCAAGTGCTGTGGGATGCTCCCAAAAGCTTTCTGATTGGACGCTGGGGAGCGTTCCCGCGCAGGCTCCGTCGGTACCGACGATACCCATAAGTGAGGACTAAATTCCTGCTGTTCCCGGAGATCATCTGTTACAGGTGAAGTAACTATGCTAACTTTCTGTGCATATGTGCATTAAATGCATACGTTTTGCACATATCTCATTTGTATATGTTTTGCTTATAGCATTCTAGCACACAACTTTTGCAGTACTCTTGCACTAGAAAAACGTGCACATAGTTTTTATCACATGACTCTAATGCTGGCTTTTTGCATCAGCCTATCAGTTTGTTGAAGTTGGATAGTGATGTCCTGGGGTGAAATCTCCGTTGTCATATAATTAGTTAGCTTAACTCTTACCAGGTGATAACTATGAGCCCTACTCAGTAAGAGTTTTCTGTTTTAACTATAATAATATAATTGCAGTGCTGATATATATAGCTCTTGAGCGACTTGCCACAAAACAGTGCGACAGTTTTATAAATGTGTGGATTTACTGAAGGTTAGAGAGATCAGTTGAGTCCAGCTACCTTCTAATATGTATCAAAGTTAATCTGGAGTTCATATACCACTTTTCTGTTCCAGAAAGGACCATGCTATGTGGTTTACACAAACCAAAATGCATAAATATATGCTGCTAAAAAATTATAGAATCAAAATACACACACACATCTATATCTATAGATGTATTTATATAGTATCTGTGTGTGTGGCAATCCAAAGATGATAGATGATTTTGTTGCCCTTGCTCCTTTATCTGTTTTGTGGTGCAAGTGCAGTGTGGTGCCCTAGCAGTGTCACATTATGGATGTGCCATTTAATTTGCTCACCTGGATCTATGACTGAAAAGTTATTTATTTATTTGGCGCTTGTATACCGCTGTCGGCACTGGCATTGCAGTGGTTTATCAAAAAAAACCCAGTAGTTTACAGTCAGAAACACAGGCAACCAGTCCATGCACAATTAGAAAGGGACATAGGGAGGGGGAGGAGGGATAGCACAACAATCATTACCAGGACTGTGGAAAAACTGCTGAGGACAGGAGGAGGGTGTTTAGGAGGCGGAAGAGCGGCAGGCTAGGATTCAAAAGCCTTAACAAAAAGGTGAGTCTTCAGGCCCGACAACATAAGAGGGTTCTAGCCGAAGTTTGGTGAGCAGAGAGTTCCACAAATGAGCTGAGGCCGTAAAGGCAAGTGATCTATACCTGGCCAGCTGAAGTGTTTTTACAGCAGGGTTGTTGAGGAGCAAAGGGTACTTAGAGAGGAGGGAACAAGAAGCGATTGGAGGTAAGTGGGGGGACCAGAGTAGAATGTGTGGTGTGTTAACAAGAGGATCTTAAACTGAATGCGGAAGGAGACAGGAAGCCAGTGGTGTTCCCGTAAGAAAGACGATGCATGATCGAAGTGGTGAGCGTTATGAATAAGTTTAACAGCTGTGTTTTGTGTGGTTTGTAGTCGCCAAAGTTGAGATTGGGAGACACCAGCTAGCAAAGAATTACAGTAGTCCAGTTTTATTAATAACAAATGGAGAAGAATTTTGAGAGTCTGGTTGTCAAGATATGATCTGATCGATTGTATTTTCCTTAGGGAGAAGAAACAACCTTTGACAATGTTCGAGACATGGGTGGGTGAAAGCGAGTCTATCATCCAAATTGACTCTTAAGGAGTGGATAGAGGACCTGCAAGAGATCTGAGAGTCACCTAGGGTGGGATAATAGGGGAGTGGTTTTCAGATGTGAGAGATCCAGAGGATCTCAGACTTATTCGGATTGCCCTAAAACCTCTGCCCTCATTCTGTTCACCGACAAAGCTGGATGATAGCAATAAGCACCCTTTTCTGTTGGGAGATTGTAGATGATAACTTTTCGGTAATTTTAAGTTTAAATCCACCTTTCATGGAAACTGTGGCTGGGAGAAAGCTCGCAGTATAGGGAATTGTGTAGCTTAAGTCATTTGCAATTTTTCCTGCCTAAATAAAAATCCAGAAAATTTTGCTAGACTTTAGTTTAAGAAATAGTTTAGGATTTTGGCATTTTTCCTGCAAATCTCTGTTGCTACCATGTGTTGCTATACCATCCCATCAAGGCTATGACTTGGGCTTCCAGCAAAGCCGATGCTGCTTTTTCAAATAAATCACTATAATATATTCACCACTGAATATCTCCAACAGAAAATCTCCCAGGGCAGAGGGAGGTTCTTATTACAATCGGATAGGCGTTATCCATTTTGAATATTAACTATTATGTCATGTATTCACACCTCTCTTCCCCATTGGGCACTGGATTTCCTGCTTCTGTGCTTAATTGGATTCCAGAGCTTGCAGAAACAGAGGTATCTGTGCCATTACTGAGAGAATGCACCTATCATCATTTCATTGCTATTTTGTGATGAAACTTCTTAATCTCAAGATTTATCGTGTGCAGCTAATTTTCCCTTGTGCCCAAAAAAAAAGATGCTGAGAACTCTCTCATATCTTAGCACTTAAGCTTTGGTAAGTGGTGAGAAGAGCAACCAGTCCAAGGCAAACAGGGATACATCCTGGGCAGGAAGTATTTTCCATATTTCCAAGGGTGTCACAGGAAACGGAATGATGTGTTTGCTGGGAATTGATGCCTTGTAAAGAGAGCTGAGAACAGGGATCCTTGCAGGGGCAGCCCGAGGGTGATGCGGAGACTCATTGAGGGGCCTCATTTGCATAAATTTAATTTATTTTATTTTAAAATGTATATGTTGCCCATCTAAAATTGTAGGTGTCTTTCAAAGGAGCCCTTCATAAGCCTCTTGTTTTGTCCTGGCAATGACTTAGGGACATGTGCATAGCATTGTTCCAATATGCTTCCTCTGCTGTCTTTTTTTTTTTTTTTTTTTTTTTTTTTTTTTTTTACCCCCCCAAAACTATCTTCGGCAAAGCTAAAACAAAAAAACAAAAAAAAAACCCAGTTGCAGGAGCTGTACCCTGAAGAAAAAGGCATAAATTCTTTACCGGCACTGACTACAAACTCTTGAGCTAACCCTTAATGTCTCCTTAGATCTCGCATTAAAATTTCACGTTGAGCTCAGCCTTCTGGCCGCCTCTGCACTTCACTGCATCTGCGCTGCATAGACATTTGCTTCATTGCTATCCATCTATATGGATTTAAATGCGTGGTATGCAGCCATTAGTTCAAACATTTGTACATAGTTTGTGCTCTTGTTTAGATTCCTTCTTGCATTCTGTGCCCGCACTAGTGCAGAAAATTCAATGTAAGCATTATGCAGATGCCTAAGCTAATGGCAGCACACTTTTTCACGTTGAGCTATCTGTTTCCCTCTTTAGCCGCTTGAGTAAGCAACTTCGTTTTCTATTCATAAGTTTTTAATTTGTAAACTCTCTAAGGCCTTCCCTATGGAAGGTCCCCATTTCTATTAAATCTTGCAATGTTCAGGAAACCCCATCTTTCTGAGTATGACTGTATTCTTTTTCCACTACTCTTTTGATAATTAATTTTACGAATGTCGCATGTCATTTTCATAAAGATCACAGCTTTATTGATAAGTAAGTTTGGTTAAAATCGATACAGAAGGTGGATAGGGATGAAACCATTTATTAGGCTAGCAAATGTAAGAGTGAGCTTTGAGGACTGGTGAGGTTCTTTGAATGGTCAGCAGCAGTTGCTGAAACAGCTCATGGGCTGCTTTCAGTCATCTTTACTTGGCAGCCTCCTTTGCAGGAGTCCAGGGCCCAGTCTCACTACAGGGGGGATTCCAAGCCCTTGAGTGGCACTGCCTTGGCTACACGGGGACTGAGTGCCTCCATCTTGCCTTTTCACCAGGGCACTCTTCTGAGAGCTCAGCCTTATCCCCTATAGGGATTGGTTGGGATGCTGAAGAGGACTCTTCCTTTAAAAGCTGACTCTGAGGAGGAACGGGCGTTTCCCCTTGTTGAAGTAGAGGATGATTCTGTGATTGGTTTCTTTCACCAAGAAGACCTTGCACATTGAGGAGCCAATGGCTGCTCTGCTGTTTAGGATGCCTAATACCCATCTTGGAGAGTATTAGGCATCCTTCTGGTCTTTTTCCTTTACTGGAGCCGATGGAACAGCTCTTGGTGTCTTGGTGGGAGAATCCAGAAGTGAGCCTTAAGGGCCCGAAGGCCTTTGATTATATCCCCTGCGCAAAGGTAAGCTGGACCAATTTTTTGGAACCCCTTGGTTGGATACCCTTGTTATAGCAGTGACCAAGCACTATTCCAGAGGAACCTGGCAATGCACTCAGGGAGTCTCATGACAAGAAGGTAGAAGCACACTTGAAGAATGCCTTTGTAGCTACAGCCTTGAACTTTCAAGCAGCCCTAGTGGCCAGGGAGCTCTTGTGTTGGGTTCAGCAGCTGCCGGACAGCCCAGAAGCTGCCAGATTATAGTCGAGAGCCACATATGTGCCTGATGCTCTATATGACTTGATCAGTTTTTCTCTAAGTCTGTGATGCCTTTGGTTGTGACTAGGTGGTGGCTGTGACTCCCTAGCCAGTCGTCAGATGCAAGCTCCAAGTTGTAGCTGAGCTAGCTTCCCTTTAGGGGCAGGCTACTCTTTGGGGAAAATATTGATAAGTTGGTGAAGTATTGTGAGTCCCACCCTCAGATGTCCAATAGACAGACCTAAGCACTCTAGATCTGTCTCTTGGAGAGCCTCGTATGAGGCTTGGAAGTGCCCTCAATTGACCAGGATCCCAACTAGGGCCTATTCTTGTGGACTGAGGGGCAAGAAGAATCAGTCCATTTGGAGCTCTCGATGATCTTGTAACTCCTCGTCTGCTGTCAGAGCTGGTAAGCCCTCACCATGAGATCTAGCAAGTTCTTTCTAAGGTGCAGCCGGTAGAGGCTTGATCCCAGTTGTTGTTTCTCTTGGAATGGACTCCTGTTACATCAGACAAATGGGTTCTGGATGTGCTGGGTCAGGGTTATGCACTGGGGTATGCCGAGCCACTGGGAGATGCATTCATGGAGTCTCCCTGCGACTCTCACTCAGACTGTTGCGGTAACTCTATAATCCTCCTGCAGTTACAGGCTATTTTACCCGTGCTTTCCATAGAGCAAGGTCAAGACTGTTTTATCTACTTTTGTGATGCCCAAGAAAAGCGTCTCTCTTCGGTCTATTCTGTACTCTAAGATGGTTAATACCAAACTCTTTCCACATGGAGACAATCAAGTTGATTGTTGTGTCAGTTTGGCCGTGGGAGTTCCTTACCTCCTTGGATCTGACTGAGGCATACTTTTATATCTCCATCAGGGAGCAGCATCAATGGTGGTTCTGCTTGTGCATCCTGATCTGTTACTTCCAGTTTCGAGCTCTGCCATTTGACCTGGTCACAGCGCTTTATCCTCTGTAAAGAAGGTATCTGGATTCATCCATGCCTGGATGATTGGCTGATTTCCGTTAAACTCCTTGCAGAAGTTGAAAGTGGACACAGCCCTGGTGATTTATTGGCTGAAATGACTGGGTATGGTGATCAACTATACCTAAAAGCAGCCCAATCCCCTCCCAAGATTAGAAGTATCTGGGAGCTCATTTCAACACACTCTGGGGTCAGGTCTTCCTCATGTTGGAGAGAATGCTCAATCTGCAAAGCCAACTGAGTGAGTTCTGTGGGCGGCCTGCTCCTTGGGCCTGTGACTACAGATTGGGCAATTGTCTCAGCAGATGCCCACCTGAAGGGCTGGAGAGTGCACTGTCTATACCAGATGGTTCAGGGTCCTTGGTCCTCTTAGGAGACTTCCTGGACAGTCAACTGGTTGGGGGCAAGAGTGATTCATCTGACTCTGGTGCAGCCTCAGTCTTATCCAGGCTTGGTGATTCTTGTGGCATCAGACTGGTCACTCAGGCTGTTGTATGTGGATCTAAGGGGTCCCCTGGTGAGGTTCCTGCTCTCCCTTCAGGAGAGGGGCCTTGGTGATGGAGGATCCCAATCTCTTCTTGCTTACAGCCTGACCTTTGAAAGGTGAGCACTGACTAGGAGAGGCTACTCTGCAGTGGTAGTGGATATCCTGCTCAAGGCCTGCAGGATCCTTGACAGTTTATGTGAGAGTTTGGAAAGTGTTTTGAGAGGTGATATTTCTCTCAAGTCTGGAGGATGGGAAGATAGACAGGAGCTGTTTTATCCTTGTTGCAGATGGGCTTGGAGTAAGGGTTGGCCCTGGACTCTCTTAAAGTTGTGGTGCATTTCTTCTGGGGGGGGGAAGGTAAAGCAGATTCACCACTACTACTTATCATTTGTATAGCGCTACAAGGTATACACAGTGCTGTACAGACACATGTAAAAGACTATCCCTGCTCATCAGAACTTACAATCTAGTCAAGACATACAACAGAACAGTTGAGGACAAGGATATTTCTAGGGGAATGGTAAATAAACTCGCAGGAGACTAAGTGGATCAGGATCCAAAAGCAGCCTCAGAGTGCATCCAGTGTAGCATTTTTTGATGTTGAAGGCACTGAAAGAGCCCCGCTTTAGGCCCATTTGTAAGGCTTCTCTTAAGGATTTGACCCTTGAGGTAGTTTTTCTGGTGGTTACTGCATCCACCAGACGTGTGTCAGAACTGTGGGTTTTGTCCTGTTGGGTATCCTTTTTGATCAGTACAACAGCTTCTATCTCCTTATAGAATGTGCAATTCTTTCTGTTGAGGGTACTGTCCCCTTTTCACCTCAGTCAGGCAGTTGTCCTGCCCTACTCCTCCTCTGAGGAGGATATGCAGTCCGGATCCCTCTGTGCCTTTAGTGAAAGTGAGGAAGATGTTAAATACTTGGAGGTTACCAACTTCTATTGTTTGGACCGTCTCTTCAGTGGTCCGAGGAAAAGACAGGCAATAACCTAAGTCCTTGATTTCCTGCTGGATCAAACAAGCCATTGCAATGTTCAGTGTACCTTTTAGCTGGAAAGCAAGAGCCAGAGGGAGGTAGGGATCACTCCACTCGGCACAGGCCTCCTCCTAGGCGGAGTTTGCCTTGGTGTTGCCAGAAGACATCTGTTAGTCATTGAGCATCTTTGTCAAGCACTAAAGGTTGCATTTGGGAGCTGGAGCTAATGGTGCCTTTGGCAAGACTGTGCTGGCCAGAGCATCATCTTCCTCCCACCCTGGGTTCTGACTTCTTGGGTATGTCCCACTCGTGTGCACTGATCTAGCAGGATAAGGAAGGAAAAATGTTCATATACTAGATAATTTTCTTTCCTTGAATTGTGCTAGACCAGACTAAGACCTACCCTGGAAGATTTTCCTACTGTTTGAAAGGCCTGCAGCTTTTGAATTGCATTGTTGTTTTTCAGACTGCCACAGATTCAACTATGCTAAGAGAGCCCAATGCTTGTTCCAGATGTTTGTTTGTTTTTAATTGGCTGGTTATCAGTGGCATAAGTTACAATGAGGGCCCCCTAACAAAATTTTGCTGAGGGCCCTCCTTGTGGCAGTGGTGGCATGCCCCCCCTCCTTTCATGCAGTGTGCCCCTTCCCCATGCATCTGCGGCAAACATACTCCACTGTGTTTGCTGTGCTGCCTCCACTGTTATAAGTTTGCTGTGGGCCCGGCAGCTGTTCCCCACCAGGACAAAGTCTCATGGTATGGCTCTTATCGTGAGACTTCAGCCCGGTGAGGAACAGCTGCTGGGTCTGCGGTAGACTTGCAAGAGCGGAGGCAGCAAGGCAAACATAATGAACTAAGTTTGCTGCTACTGCTGCTGTGTGCACTCCTTTCTGCCCAGGCCCCCCTGCATTGTGGGGGCTGCTGGGCATAATTTACACCACTGCTAGTGATTCAGGCTAATAGTTCTTAAGATTTTTTTCTGAGTTTTTCAATCTTGCTTACTGCTTGGGAAATGTCATACTGGCTTCTCTTAGTGCTGCACCACAAGATATACTGTATCTTCTGATGACATCACTGAAAGATGCTCGTTTGCCTCCACCTGTTGGCAAGGGAGCATAACCCCCCAAAGGGATTATGAAAGTATGCCTTGAATCAAGGACTAGTCTAGCAGGTTTCAAGGAAGGAAAATGATCAAATATGTATGTATTTATCTTTATCTTTATTGTCATTTGATATACTGCCCTAGGCAGCAAGGCATCAGAGTGGTTTACAAAAATCTAAATTAAAAATAAGGAAAAGGAAAAGAATGCCAATCATATATAATACAGGACAGAAAAATAAGAGAATGAAGAAGAGAGCAATGGGCGGACGGGGGAGGAGAGGAGAAGAACTTAGACTAAGAAGGGAGCGAGCTAAGGGGGAGACTGCTCAGAGAAAGGGGAGGGAAGGTCATAAGCCAACTGAAACAGGTATGTTTTGAACTGAGATTTGAACCGGAGAAAGGAGGTCTCTGCACATAGTGAGGCAGGTAGGGAATTCCATAGGGCAGGAGCAAGGAAAAAGAAAGCAGAATGAAGCATTTTCTCCAAATGCGCACGGGAAACTGAGAGGAGGGCCAAGCATTGAGTGTGGAGGAATTTGAGGAGAAAGTGGGGGAAGTGAAATGAAGGTCAGCCAAATATTGTGGTATACCTGTGTGGATTGCCTGGTAAGCGGATGAGAATTTTGTAATTTATGCAAAATTTTATGGGAAGCCAGTGAAGTCGGATCAGGGTGGGAGTGATGTATTCATGGTGCTAGGCGTAAGTGATAATCCAGGCTGCTGTATTTTGGAGAAGTTGCAGTTGACAAAGTTGGTAGATGGGAAGACTGGCAAGGGTACTGTTGCAATAATCAAGTCTAGAAATTACTAGTGATAGGAGAGTAGTAAGGGAGTGCTGGTCAAGAGAAGAACGAAGAGCACGGATCCGACGGAGGAAGAAGAAAAGATCGTTGGACAAGGGAGGAAATGTGGCCGTGAAGTGACAGAGAGGAATCTAAAATGACCCCATGATAGTGGAGGGAGTGAACAAGGGTGACTGGGGAGAGGGACAGAGAAGGGTCATGGGATATTAAAGGTGAGCCATATTGCGGAACATTTGGAGGGATTGAGAGAGAGACAATTGGAATGAAGCCAGTCAGACAGAGGATAAACAAGCATTTAAGGGGGTTACATCAGGGGAGCGGGTGTTTGTATGAAAGAGGAGGATATCGTCTGCATAAAAGTAGGCAGAGATACCAAGTTGCTGGGTTAGTAGTGCAAGGGGGGCTAAGAAAATGATGAAGAGGAGGGGGGCCAGAACTGAGCTCTGGGGGATGCCACAGGTTGGGGGGGGGGGGGGTAGGGGATGACGACAAAGCAGAACCGCAAAGCACTGAGAAGGAACGTGAGGACAGGAAAGACTGAAACCAGTGAAGGGTTGTGTCCTGGAGTCCACAGTCAGAGAGATGAGAAAGTAGAAGAGGGTGATCTATCAAATCAAAGGCTGCAGAGAGATCCAAGGAAATTGCAAGAGAGAGGTTGCCTTGTTCATGAGCAGTGTGTGTTTTGCTGAGCAGGGAAAGAAAGATTGTGTCTGTGCCATGGCCAGTGCGGAAACCAGATTGGCGTGGATGCAAGAAGTGAGTGGAATCCCAAGTGTGAAGAGAGTTGAGAGAAGACTAGTTTCTCAAGGACCTTGGAAAGGAAGGAAAGATTAGAAATTGGACACCAGTTAGCCAAAGTGTCTGGGGCAGGTGAAAGCTTTTTAAGGATGGGACAGACAAGGGCGTACTTCCATAAAGAGGGAAAGATCCCCGAGGGGGAAGATAGTGGTGAAGACACCAAGCCAAGGGTGGGGAGGGAAGATGAAACTTCTGTTGCGGGGGGGATGGAGAGAGGGAAACTTGGAACGGTGCATAGCAATCTTTTCAGAGAAGTAGCTGGCAAGATGAGAGAGGGGTCTGTTAGAGGGAGTGAGCTGAGATGCTGAGCTGTCGGTGATTGAAAGAGAGCGAAACACTGAAAAAAGTTGCTTGGAGGAATATGAGGCAAATGAAATAATGGTGGTGTAATAAGTTTTTTTTAGCTGAGGAGATTTCCTTCCAGCCCATCACTGCTAGAGGAAGAGAGAATAAAGCGGTGGCAATTTGGCCTGTATTGTGGTCATTAATAGATTATTTTCATCCTTTGCTCCAAGGTGCTGGAATAAGCTTCCATGAAACATCAGATTGATAAAAGATATATCGCAATTTAGAAAAGCTTTAAAAACCCACCTTTTTTACAACACTTCTCTTACATCAATATTTCCCCTCCTCTCACCCCATTATCTCAACTCAGCAATAATAGTTAAATGATGATGTTAGACCGTTCCACCTTATGATATTTCACTGTATATACCTGCTCTGTTAAATGTTATTTATGACATGTCTCTATACCCACTCAAGATCTCTAGTCTGATGTAATTGCTTTTATTTAATTATTTATATGCTATTCCCCAGTTAATCCTTGTTTTATTCCCCTGTTACCTGTAACTTGGACAAGTTCTCTAAATCTGAGTGTATTTTGTTTAATGTAAACTGCACTGATGTCAAATAGCGCGGTATATAAGAGCTGTTAAATAAATAAATTGGGGAGATATGTTTCTTTATAACCCAGCACAGAGGCAAGCAGCAAGTTGTTCACACCATGCCAGCAATCATGCTTAAGGCCTCCAAATCACTTTTACATTCTGCCTGAAGTGCAAATGATGCACATAGAAGTACATACAGTCAGTGTTTACATATTTTTGAATGTGTAAATAAACAGGTAGATGAAGGTGAACCAATTGATATAATGTATCTGGATTTTCAGGAAGCCTTTGACAAGGTCCCTCAGAGACTCTTGGGGAAATTAAAAAGTCATGGGATAGGAGACAGTGCACTATTTTGGATTAGGAACTGGTTAAAAGATAGAAAACAGAGTAGGGCTAAATGGACAATTTTCTCAATGGAGAAAGGTAAATAGGGAACATAAGATATGCCATACTGGGTCAGACCAAGGTCCATCAAGCCCAGTATCCTGTTTCCAACAGTGGCCAATCTAGGTCATACGTACCTAGCAGTATCCCCAAGAGACACAGGATCCGCAATGCTTATATTGATTCAAGCATTGATATCCTGGGTCCCTTTTTTGGTATCCTGGGTCCCTTTTTTTGGTAGCAACAGCCTCTCTGACCTCACCTTTAAAACATGCTGGCAGTTTTTTGGACTTTCTTCCACTTTTCTTAATGCATGGAATACAGCTGGTCTGGGCTTCCAGGATAGTATTTTTAAACACCCAAGCTTGATGTAAGTCTTTAACTTTTGCAACCGCTCCTTTTAGTTTTTTCTTAACTATTTTCCTCATTTTATCATAGTCTCCCTTTCGAAAGTTAAAAGGTAGCACTGTGGATTTCCTTGCTATCCATCCTCCTCTAATTAAATCAAACGCGATCATGCTATGATCACTATTGCCAAGTGGCCCCAACACCCTTATCTCCTGCACCAGATCTGGTGTTCCACTAAGGACTAGGTCCAATATGGCTTCCCCTCTGGTCGGTTCATGAATCAGTTGCTCCAAGAAGCAATCATTTGTCATCTAGGAACTTTATCTCCCTAGCATGTCCTGCCGTGCCACTGACCCAGTCGATACCGGGGTAATTGGAAAAAAACGTTATTACTGTGCTGTGACTTTTGTTAGCTTCCTTGATTTCTTTGAGCATTTCAACATCCATTTGTTCATTCTGGCCAGGCGGTCGATAGACTATAGCTGGAAAGTATAGTCACTAATGTAAATTTGTAGAAAGTTACCCCAGTTATGTCCAAGTTTTAGTTCCTGTTCAATGTAAATACAATGCAGTCCTACTGCATGGTATAAGGTTCTGTTAAATGTACACCGCACTCATATGAATAGCGCGGTATAGAAGAGAAGTAAATAAAATAAAAAATAAATAAAATAAATAGTACACCCCCACTGCCATCACCTTCCTCTTCATACATGGAATTTCAATCCATAGAGATTCTACAGCAAATTTTGTTTCCTGCATAACTTTAATCCTTTCTGACTCAATGCCCTCTCTAACATAGAGCGCAACCCCTCCACCAATTTGATCAGTTCTATCATTACGATATAGTTTGTACCCAGGTATCAGTGTCCCACTGGTTATCCTCCTTCCACCATGTCTCTGAGATTCCAATCATATCTAACCTCTCATTTAGTGCTATATATTCTAACTCTCCCATCTTATTGTTTAGACTTCTAGCATTTGCATACAAGCATTTTAGAGACTGTATTTTATTAATATTAATCTGGCTATTGGTAGGCATGGGTAATTTATTTATTTTCTTACCTTCTCTTATATACCATGCTATTCTGCATCAGTGCGGTTTACATTGAACAAACTGAAATTACATAGAACAGGGCATTATAACTTGGAGATAACTATTTTACAGGGAACAAATTTGGAATCTTTACGCTCTGTCTGCACCATACTCAAGGGCATTTGGGCTACTTTACTCTTTTTTGGAACCTCTCTGCTTTTGGTAGTATCCTTCGAGGATACCTTCTACCGAACCATGCGCTCTTGGGCGACTGTCGGCTTTCCCCTATTTTCTAGTTTAAAAGCTTCTCTCTCTCCTTTTAAAGGTTAATGCCAGCAGTCTGGTTCCATCCTGGTTAAGGTGAAGCCCATCCCTTCGGAAGAGCCCCTCCTTTCCCCAGAATGTTCCTCAGTTCCTAACAAATCCAAAACCCTCATCCTTGCACCATTGTCTCATCCACACATTGAGACTCCGGAGCTCTGCCTGCCTTTTGGGTCCTGCTCGTGGAATGGGAAACATTTCAGAGAATGCTACCCTGGAAGTTCTGGATTTCAACTTCCTACCTAAAAGCCTAAATTTAGCCTCCAGAACCTCCCTACCACATTTTCCTATGTCATTGGTACCGACATGTACCAAGACAGCAGACTCCTCCCCAGCACTATCTAAGACCTTATCTAGGCAGTGCGTGACGTCCGCTACCTTCGCACCAGGCAGGCATGTTACCAGGCAATCCTCACGTCCACCAGCCACCCAGCTATCTACATGCCTAATGATTGAATCACCAACTATAACAGCTGTCCTAACCCTTCCCTCATGGGCACATGGCCCTGGAGAAATGTCCTCAGTGTGAGAGGGTTTTAGATCACCTAGAGGACAGCTCCTAGTTACAGGATCACGTCCTGCCACACCAGGGTGATGCTCTCCTGTCACGTGACCTCTCTCCTCCATGACAACAGGGATGCTGCCAGACTGGAGGTGGGACTTCAGAACCAAATCCCTGTAGGTCTCGTCCATGTAACTCTCTGTCTTTCTTATGTCTTCCAGTTCTGCTAAAATAGCCTCTAGAGAACGGACTTGTTCCCTGAGAGCAAACAGCTGCTTGCACTTAGTGCATACGTAGGACCTCTCACCAACTGGGAGAAAATCATACATGTGACACTCAATGCAAAAGACTGGAAAGCCCCCATCTTGCTGCTGGACTGTTGTCTGCATCTTAGTTTAAAGCTTGTGTTTAGGTCTTTAAATTCTGTACTTACTAAAGTTTGGTGTCGATGCTTTTACTAATAAAAGTGTATCTAATACCTTTAATATACCTTGTTCACCGGGAAAAATGGTAGAAACCATCATAAAGAATAAAATTACTCAGCATGTAGATAGTCATGGCCTAATGGGAGACAGCCAACATGGCTTTAGACAAGGAAGATCTTGTCTTACTAATCTGTTTTGTTTTTTTGAAAGTGTGAATAAACAGGTGGACAAAGGTGAGTCGGTTGATATAGTGTATCTGGACTTTCAGAAAGCCTTTGACAAGGTCCCTCATCAGAAACTTTTGGCAAAACTAAAGAGTCATGGGATAGGAGGCAGTGTACTACTGTGGATCAAGAACTGGTTAAGAGATAGAAAGCAGAGGGTAAGGCTAAATGGCCAATTTTCCCAATGGAGAAAGGTGAATAGTGGTGTACCCCAGGGATCTGTGCTGGGTCCACTGCTTTTTGACATATTCATAAATGACCTGGAAAGTGGAATAACGAGTGAGGTTATCAAATTTGCAGATGACACAAAACTAAAGTTGTTAAAACACAAGAGGATTGTGGAAAATTGCAAGAGGATTTTGATAAATTAGAAGACTGGGCATCAAAATGGCAGATGAAATTTAATGTGGACAAGTGCAAAGTTATGCACCTAGGGAAGAACAGCCCAATCTATGGTTACACAATGCAAGGTTCCACATTAGGAACCACCACCCAGGAAAAAGATTTAGGCGTCATTGTGGATAACATGTTAAAACCCTTGGCCCAGTGTGCAGCGGCAGCCAAGAGAGCAAATAGAATGCTAGGTATGATAAGGAAAGGAATGGAAAATAAAACAAAAGATATTATAATGCCTCTATATCGTTCCATGGTGAGACCGCGCCATGAATATTGTGTGCAATTCTGGTCGCCGTATCTTAAAAATATATAGAGTTATTAGAAAAGGTTCAGAGAAGAGCCACCAAAATGGTAAAGGGGATGGAAGGATACTCCTATGAAGAAAGGCTAAAAAGGTTAGGGCTCTTTAACCTGGAAAAGAGACGGCTGAGAGGAGATATGATAGAAGTCTATAAATTAATGAACGGAGTGGAACGGGTAAACGTAGATCGATTGTTTACGTTATCAGAATATAGAAAGACTAGGGGACATGCAATGAAGCTATAGGGTAAACTATTTAAGACTAATAAAAGAAAATATTTTTTCACTCAACGTGTAATCAAACTCTGGAATTTGTTACCGGAGGATGTAGTAAAGGCTGTTAGTGTAGCTGGGTTTAAAAAAGGTTTGGACAAGTTCCTGGAGTAAAGGTCCATAAGCCGTTATTAAGAAGGGACCCAGGATATCAATGCTTGACCCAGTACAAGCATTGCAGAACCTGTGTCTTTTGGGGAAACTGCTAGGTACGTATGACCTAGATTGGCCACTGTTGGAAACAGGATACTGGGCTTGATGGACCTTGGTCTGACCCAGTTAGGAATATCTTATGTTCTTAAGCTTAATTAATCTCAGGTCCTCAATGTATGACTGATTTGGGTAAAGAGCTGCACCTGAGAGCAGCCCCTTTCCTCTAAAACGTGTAAGTACCTATAAAGCTACAATTGCCCCAGGGGTTGGTGGGTGTCAGGGAGGGAGGGAGGGAAATAAGACCTATTAAAATAGGGCTGTCACAAGGTACCCTGTCTTGTAACCTCAGCAGGGGGGAGGGGGTTAGTCCCTCAGGTAGACTAGAGCAGGAAAAAAAGTTTAAAACGCAGCACGTTCTGGGGACAGAGCAAGGAGAGATATTTAATTTAAAGTAACAGTTAACCTGACTACCATACAAAGGCCAGATAGTTGAAAGAGGCAGAGTAAGTTATACAGCTGAGAAAGCTGAAGTGCAAAACTAAAGGTAACAGGGAGATGAAGTAGCACACCAATAAAGACAGCATAAATAAATAAATAAATATACAGCTAGAACTCACAGCAAAGTCGTCACAGGAGTTAAATATCCACCTCTATAGCAGAGCACTGTGAGGGCACTGCTCGTCCCAGAGCAGAGAGAGGAGTACCCCAGGGATCTGTGCTGGGTCCACTGCTTTTTAACATATTCATAAATGACCTGGAAATGGGAATAATGAGTGAGGTGATCAAATTTGTCGATGAGACAAAATTATTCAGAGTAGTTAAGACACAAGAGGATTGTGAAAAATTGCAAGAGGACCTTGATAAATTGGAAGACTAGGCATCCAAATGGCAGATGAAATGTAATGTGGACAAGTGCAAAGTTATGCACTTAACGCTTTCCAGGCTGAGCCCAAAACTCTTGGGATCCAAAATTCTGACTAAATATTCCTATCAAATGGTATATAATACATGACCATAGCAGAAGGAAAATCACTATTAGAACATATTGAATAAGACGGGTACAATTTTCCTGAAATATGCAAAAATTAACCCGGCTGCAGAATGTGGATTAAAAATTTAAAGTAGTGTCACCTTCGGGGAGGTTCCAAGATGGCGGATGAGTAACTGCTGGCTGTTGGAGTGCGGAGAGGTTGTGAGTGGTACGCCACGCTAATGGGGAAGAAGAGGAAGCAATCTACATCGAAACCCCCGATATCCTCGACACCTTCAGGTGGCTTGGCGCAACCTTCGATTGTGCCCTTCTGCATACCTTGTCCAGCAGACATGGCTTCAGCGGTTCCCCTGTGTGGATCGGAGGAGCTGAGCAGTGATGGCGTGGATCTTAGTCCAGCCCAGCTGTTGCCGCCGCAACCTAGTGGAAGGCGGGAGGAGGAAGCAGACACGGGAGTACCTCCGGGTCAGGAGGTCATGGCTGAGTCCGGGGGCTCCTCCTCGCCTATGCCGTCGCGCTCTGGTGAACAGTGTCTTGGAGTGGTGGAGAAGGTGCACTCCAATGAGGGCGTCCTGGGAAGTGCCCGAAGGAAGATCATTTCGCCAGGAGCGGCTTGAAGAAACCAGCTAAGGTGACTTTAGACTGCTTATGGGAGGCAGTTTCTTCTCTCCAATCTTCCCTTACTCCAGTGGTGGGTGCTTTATCGCGGGAGTTTTTGTTGGTTAAAGGTCTGTGTACAGCAGTGGAAGCAAAGTGTGTTGAGCAAGCTGATAAGTTGGCAGTACTTGAGGCAAGAGTGGAAGATATCCATATGATGGGTGAGACTGTGTCCAAGGAACGTTTGATTGCACTGAGGAGGTTGGAGTTTATGGACAATTCCTTGAGGAGGAATAACTTGCGATTTTTAAATTTTCCGAGGTCACCATTGCTGGAACCTCTGGCTCTAGTTCGTAAATATCTCGCCGAGGTTCTCCTGATGCCACAAGATAATTTATTAGGGTTCAGTATGTTGCTGTTTCTGGTTCTGTGGCTGGGGGGGGGAGGGGGGGGTCCAGGAGAGAGGGAGAGCTCGGGCCAGTTGGAATTGTCTGATTTCTTGGAGTCTTCCTTGGAGCTTGTGACTAGTAGGGCAACTTTGTTTATTAGCTTTGCCTTTGAATCTGACCGTAATACTGTCCTTAGGTTATATTTCCATAGGATGTCTTTATCTCAGTTTATGGGTTCAAAAATTTTATTGTTTCCTGATTTATCACGGGACACCCAGAAAAGGCGGAAAGAATTTCTGGCTTTACGCCAGAGAGCTTCTGCCCTGGGTGCCCAGTTTAAATTGCGGTATCCATGTAAATGTGTATTGTTATATCAAACTAAACATTTCCTTTTCTTTGAACCTGTGCAATTATTGCAATTTCTCCAGGCGAGGGAACTGGGGGGTGAGGGTTAGCTCCGATACTGGCTGCCATGTGAATTAGTCTTTGCTCATAAGATGATTTCCCTTTTTTCTTTTTCTTTTATTTCTTGTTTTGGAACCTTATTGGGGTTATCTTATTGGGGACTAAGTGTATAATATGGGACTTGGTTTGTTTTGTGGTTGATTTTTATTTTATGTGGTTTATTCTATATGTCCCTGTTATGTATTTACTTCTTGTATACTTTGTAAATTGCATAAAAATTAAATTTTAAAAAAAATTTAAAGTAGGCCTTGAAAGGGTTAAGGAAGAACAACACAAATTTCCCGATGCAAGGTTCCACATTAGGAACCTCCTCTCAGGAAAAGGATTTAGGCATCATGGATGATATGTTGAAACCCTCTGCCCAGTGTGCAGCGGCGGCCAAGAAAGCAAATGGAATGCTAGGAATCATAAGGAAAGGAATGGAGAATAAAACAAAGGATATTATAATGCCTCTTTATCGTTCCATGGTGCAACCACACCTTGAATATTGTGTGCAATTCTTCTTGCCATATCTTAAAAAGGATATAGCAGATCTAGAAAAGGTAGCAATAAGAGCCACCAAAATGGTAAAGAGGATGGGAGGATACCTCTGTGAGGAAAGACTTAAAAAGTGCTTTTCAAACTTTTACCTCTTATGGCACCATTTTGACAACTGAAAATTCATGTGACCCCAGATAACGATGAAATCAAACTGGCAGATCTCCAGCTTCCTTTTCCTCCCTCCACTCATGTAAAGCATGAAGACAGCAACGGTAGTCAGCACAGGGTCCCTTCAGTTAGCGTGCAGTGTATGTTCTTACAGACCCCACTGCTCAACATAGGTTTTCAGCCTAACAGGAAGTTTAACCAGGAGGGGGCGGGGGCCTATGATAGTTCACTGGCTCACAGGCTACATACTGACTGGTGACTTGGCATAGATCACATTGAAAGTCCAGAGATAGGGAAATGGGCATGTTTCTGTTACTCCCGCCACTGATGATGTAACCCCATTGGGGGTCCCAATACCAAGTTTGGGAATCACTGACTTAAAGGTTTAGGGTTTGGATTCCTTTTTTTCCCCCTTACCAAGGCAGTCAGCCCTTTCTGGGGAGGAAAATTCTGCGTTGAGGCTGTCAGAGGTGGAAACCTTGGCATCTACTTCGGGCTTTGATTCTCTCTTCCCTGGCTGTAGTTGTGCTCCAAACGTTTTCTGCTGGCAAGAGATTCCTGAATCAGTGAAGGGGGCAAAGGTGCTCATGGTGGTGGACTCATCTTGTAAGAAGGGGCTGGGCTCGGGTCCCGGATTGGTTGGAGGTGTTCTCCCAGAACAATAGCAGAGGCCAGAGGTCTTAGCGACGATGGTAGAAGGAAGTGAAGCAGGTTTTGCTGCTTTGAGGGTGCCTGACTCAGTGTGGAGCGTAGTGGAGGATGAGCCCGTGGGAACAGAGGTTTCCCCTTCTGCCCCCTCATTGTCCCCAGAGGTCTTAACTTTGGAATCTATCTGGTCCGCTATCATGCAACTCAGGGAGGACCTTGTGCCACGGATGTCTAGCTTATCTACTTAGGTTTTGAGCAATTCTATTGCCATTTAGGAAAATGTGAATAAGTTTCTTTCTCTTTAGACGGATGTATCTGATTTACAAACTAAGGTTACGATTTTGGAAGGATACTCGGACTCTTCCAAGATGGATACTATTGCAATAAGAGCTAAGCTGGAGATGTTGGAGAATACAACTAGAGCTGTAAATTTACGGTTGGCCAACTTTCCTAGGGTACTGACTGTGTCTGCAAGGGACATGTTTCGTGCTTATTTAACTGAGATCTTGGGTATTCCCCCTGAATCGCATCCCCTTATAGAGAAGTTATATTATCTGCCTATGGGAAAAAAGATGATGATGGTGGGATTATTCTTCATCTTTATTTCACATTTAATATACTGCGCAGGCCATGGCATCAGGGCGGTTTAAAATAAGTAACAATTCTGCAGGTAGGAAATGGAAAAGAACGCCATATACAGTATTGACAGGAAAGAGAGGAGAGAGGCAAAGGAATAGCTAACATCTATAAATCAACAGGAGAGGCAGGAGAGTGAGACACAAGGAACTAAGACAGACTGGTACATGGAATGTTATGCTTGATGGAATAGATGAGTCTTGAGGAGCGCTTTGAATTTTGAATAAGATGATTCGAGACGGAGTGTGGACGGCAGGGCGTTCTAGATTGTAGGACCGATGGAAAAAGAAGGCAACATGACGTGCAAATTTTAGGTGAGCCTGAGATGGTGAAGGGAGAGAGAGGCAATTGGCATAGAGGGACCGAAGCTCCCTCCATGCCAATCCCCCGATTGCAGGGTTATTACATGTTGATGCTTTGAATGTGTCTGCCTTGATAGAATCATCGCAGGAAGAACCTGTAGTTCCTTCCACTTTATTGATTACTTTAGCACTGTTATCTGATAAGAAGTGACTGATGAAATTATTTTTCAGGAAGCAGAATCTGTTGTTTAAAGGCTTAACTCTTCACATGTTTCCTGATCTCTCTAGGAATATGCAGAGGAGGAGACGGGAGTTTTGTCTTCTCCATTCTGCGGTCCAGTAGTTGGGGGGGGGGGGGGGGCTCTTTTTCCTTAATATCCGTGTAAGTGTCTGATAAAATATCAGTCTGTGTCATATATTTTTTATGAGCCTTCCCAACTGCTGGCCTTCATTAATGCTTGGCGGGTGTGGGTACTTCACCTTCTGCTTCTACATGAGCTTAATTGTATGCCGACTGTTTAGCCTGTTTTTTATGTTTCTTCTCTGAACTATGTTTTATTTTTATTTTCTTTCTTGGGCTCCCTCTGTGTTTGTGGGGTAGAGTGTGTTGGGTAAATTGATGTATTATGGTTATTTTCTTTTCCTTGAATTGTTATTTCTGTTACCTTTCCCATTTTCGTTCAAGAATGTATTCTTGAGTAGTGTTGTAAAATTTATAAATATTTAAAAAAAAAAAAAGTTTAGGACTCTTCCACTTGGTCTATCGGTTGTCTACTGTTTCAAAAAGTAGAAAAGACTTGGACACTCAATAAATCTACAATATAGCTCATTTAGAGTGGAGGAGTAGCCTAGTGGTTAGAGCACTGGCTTGGTAACCAAGCAACCAGGGTTTGATTCCCGCTAGCACTCCTTGTAGCCTTGGGCAAGTCACTTAACCCTCCATTGCCTCAGAAGAAAGGCCTGGCAATCTACTTCTGGTCACACTGCCAAGAAAACCCAGGAGCTTCTGGGTCGCCAGGAGTCAGGACTGACTCGAAGGCACACATTGCAGAGAACCAGGGAAATCCACTGCTTGCCCCGGAATAAACAGCACGGAATCGGCATACCTTTTTGGGAACCTGGCAGGTACTTGTGACCTTGATTGGCCGCTTTTTGGAAACATGATGCTGGGCTTGATGGATCCTTGGTCTGACCCAGTACGGCATCTCTTACGCTCTTCCTCTCTCTAATGCTGCTCCAGTAGTTGAGGGTTCCCTCGACCCCTCACTCTTCCAGTGCATCTAATAAACTTGAGGGAATTCTGTGCAATTACAAATTCTATCCACTGTATTTTAGAATCCTGCAAAATTCTGCAGGCTTTATTTGTCCACATAAGACAATGGGGCTGATGCAGAAATGTTAGCGTACTGTTTGCGCATAGATAACATGACATCTACACACACGCACTGCCGTGCCACAATGCAGAAAGGAGGTTCAGAGCGAGCATTACTTGCATAGTAATGGTTGTGCGGAAAGTAGTGTGGCACATATCAAAATGTGGGCTATATGTATCCAATTGCCCAGATTTTGGCTAAGTGCAGAGTTTAGTAGCTCCATTATTTTAGCGCCTGATCAGAGTTGAAATAAAATTTTGGTGCATATAGGAGAAGAAAACTTCAGCGTGTATAGGAGAACAAAAATGTTTACTGGTGTGATTTATTTGCTGAGTGGTTGTGCTACGAAACATATAGACTCCCTCCACAAAAAGCTGTTTCGGGCACTAAGGTTCAGTGCATGATTTTCCCCAATGCCATGCGGATAAACAATTCCATGCTGAAAAGTCTTTTAAATTTTGCTACAGATGTTGCCACTAGTGCATCATTTTTCTGCGCATGTATCTGACACTGCAGCCAGCGTGTATATTTTCTGCACTTACATCTGATGCCTATCGTGCATTTAGTGCAGAGGTTTTGCTTATGGTATACTGGTGCACAGGGATGGCCCCAGAATTAGTTCAAGGTATTGGCACCCTAGGCTTACCTTAAGCCTTACACCCACTGGCTGTCAGAAACTATTGTTGAGTTTCAAATGCTCAGCTCTTGGCCGCTCCACAGAAGCTGCCACTGTAGGTGACCACCTAGTTTGCCTAGTGGTTGGCCTGGCCCTGCTGGTGCACAACTTTGGTGTTACTCTCACACTAGAAAGCTGTGTGCATGACTTTTAGCGCACTGCTCTAAAGCCAGTTTTCTAAATCAGCTTCAGTATCATTACTGCCCGTTAAGCAGCATTTAGTTTTAAGATGAAATGTAGAAGAAAGTTGTTCTAAAATACAGATTTTGTTTTAAACAGTTTTTGTGCAGAATACCCTCATCATAGGTTCTGGCAACCCCTCCCTTTTGCCCCAGGCTCTACCATTCCATCTCTTTCCCCCATCCAACCTGGCTAAGACTTAGATCAGCTTATTCTACTTGAAAAATCATCATGCTAACCACCATAGTAGGCACTTGGGATGGTGTGAAGCTGGAGCACTGCAGCAATATGGTTTACCTTGGTGTTATATTGGATTGAACACACTCATACACTACATGTTGACATGCTATTTGGCACCAAAAATAACTATGCATTATGCAAATTACAGAACAGCCAGTGCAAGCCCTTTGACACTGCATTCATTCCACTGCCTTGGTACATTGTTACTTGGCAGCTGAGCATCAAATATGCTTAGTCTGGAGATCATCATCATGCAGGAGCAAGAACAACCCGGTGCTTAACAAGAGTTGTGGATTGTATAACTGACTATCTAAAGCCTACCCCAATCACACACTATACATATTGTCTGGAATAGGCCTGCCAGATATCAGATGAACTGTGGCTGTGCAGATTGAACATACAAAACGGGTTGAGGACAGTCATCATCCATTTATATGGACAGCCACCAAAATGACTGAAATCATGTGGGAGTTTTTTTTAGATGAATTGCAGCCACTACAGCAATGAGTTGAAGCGACCCACCTAGAAATGTGGTGCCAATGAGTGTTAATCAACAATATGACAATGAGAATTGACATTGTGAAGAGGTTCCCACCTGGCCTCAGCTGAGTTTACCAAATGGAGATGGCTGAACTAGCTATGGAATGGCATTGGCCAATGTTGAGTGAATATGGTAAAATGGAGACTGACATCCTAATCTGAATTCCTTACTGACTGCACAGAGATACAGTAACATCATTTGACAGTGACATGATATAATGATCTGGATGGAGGAGTGGCCTGATGGTTAGGACAAGGTACTTCAGGCTGAAGAGCTGGGGGTTCGATTCCCATTTGGGGACAGCAATCTCAGGCCGGAGGGACTGGTGTTTCTAGTCCTATAGGCACTCCTTGTGGCCTTAGACCAGCCACTTAACCCTCCGTTGCCTCAGGTACACATGTAGATTGTGAGCCCTTTAGGGATGAGGGAATGTATCCAGTACCTACTTGTACTGATTGTAAACAGCTCTGATGTCTTTCAGCCTGGGCGGTATATCAAGAAATCACATAAGCATAAACATAAAGATCTTTCCACCTACACACACTCATAGGGTTTGTCTGTCCTCCCAGGCTCACCATCCATACCCTCCAGCTTTGTTTCTCTCTCTCTATATATCTCCCTTCTTATCTTTCTGCCCCTCCAGGCTTAAACCCTTCATCACAGCTTTCTTTCTCTCCCAGTCTCCTTCCAGAAAGACCCCAGCTCTCTCTGCATAAACTCCGAGGTTTGTACACCCCCCCCCCCCCCAAGTTTGCTTTGCTCTGGCCTGGCTGTTCACTTTTACTCTTCCTCTTTCAGGTTTCTTGACATTACTGCCCTTCTTCCTTCAGGTTTACATGCCAGTGCTGCTGCTGCATCTTTGTCCTCCAGCTTGAGTAGCTGACACTGCCTTCCTTTGCTCTGTTTGGCTTTGGTATTCATGAGGCCCCGGGTCGATGCTGATGCTTCCTTCTTGCAGACTGTAGGAGCATGCTGTTTCTTCTTGGTGCCTGTGCAGAGTTCTGTGTAAATTATGCATTACACAGTCATGCAGAATTCCCCCAGGAGTAATTCCTCTTTCCTGTTCTACAGCAGCCCCCTTCTTTTCTAGGACCAAACCCGTCTTTGTGTCTGTAAATGGTAGAAAACCATATAGCAGTTTTCTAAGTGTTTTGTCAGCTATGTTAAAATGCTTCCCAAAATACTGCGTGAAGCAATGAGACTGGAGACCATCACCTACTCCTTTTGGAATTTTGCAAATAAAATTTAAACTTCTGTGTCAAAAGGTCTGAATTATGCAAACTTCTGCATGCTTTGTCAAAATAACAAAGCCTATTTGAGAAAATTCAAAACTCATTTATAAACCATCTACATTTATATTTTAGTAGGGAAGTATCTGTCTTATCTGGTATAAGTATTTGTGCTGTAGTTTGTTACTGGAAACATTTATGAAGTAGGTGTTTGGTCTCTTTTAATGTAAAGCTGGATGTTTCAGAAATGCATGAAAAAAAGCAAAGCAGGATAACACAGGTCTGTGTAGATAAATATGGGTGTATATATATTAGTAGTATAATACTAAAAAATATTAATAATAAAAAAGATTGTGTCTTTGAGTCAATGGTAACTCCTGGCGACCCAGCAGTTCCTGGATTTTCTTGGCAGTGTGACTGGAAGTAGATTGCCAGGCCTTTCTTCTGAGGCAATGGAGGGTTAAGTGACTTGCCCAAGGTCACAAGGAGTGCTAGTGGAAATCAAACGCTAGTCTCTTAGTTACCAAGCCAGTGCTCTAACCATTAGGCTACTTCTCTGCTATAATATGCAAGAGTATAAAATATATGTAAGAGTTTCATAGCCATGACTGGCTGAGAATTAGGTGGTAACTGTCTTGTTACTGTGTTTTCCCTTTTAATTACAGTGCCTTGTGAAAGTATTCATCCCCTTGGTTTTTGTCCTGTTTTGTCGCAATCTCCAGGAACAAGCAGGAATATAGTCTTCACATATGGGTATCGTCGGTACCGACGGAGCCTGCGCGGGAACGCTCCCCAGCGTCCAATAGGAACGCTTTTGGGAGCATCCCTCAGCACATGCGCGCTGCCTTTCCAACTGTCCCTCTTCAGTTCTTCGTTTTCCGTGGAGCCAACAGGATCTATTCCCTGTCACCGCAGAAAATTCCGTCTTTAAAATTCTATCTCCAGGAACAAGCAGGAATGAGTCTTCACATATGGGTACGTCGGTACCGACGGAGCCTGTGCGGGAACGCTCCCCAGCGTCCAATCAGAAAGCCTTTGGGAGCATCCCTCAGCGCCTGCGTGCTGCCTTCCCGCCTTTCCAACTGTCTCTTCTCAGTTTTCGTTTTTCCACGGAGCCGGCAGGACGTCTTCCTGTCACCGCAGAAAATATTTTCTTTAAATCTTTTACTTTTTGTTTTCTTGTGGTCGCGGCTGTTTCCCCGACTCCACCGGTACAACTGGTGGGTTTTTTCTTTTCTTTTTCCTAAAACTCAGGGAGTTTTTTTCCCTCTGTTTCTGTCTTGAATTTTTGGGCCTGTTAGGCCTCTCCATTATGGAGCCGCCTTCTCCTAAGAAGTGCCTTAACTGTGGAAATAGTTTTCTTTTTAGACTCCAATAACTGGTGTCTAACCTGTTTGGGTCCTGACCAATGTTCCCTCTAATTTTCTGTAGGCTGTGTGCGCATAAAATATCAGCTGTGCAGCTTTTGAAGGAAGGTTACATTTTTGTGCGCCACATAACGACACTCGGAGTTATATACTTTAAAATTTGACTACGTCAGAATACAGTATGTACACCACATTGATTTTAATCAAATTAAATGAAAATAGACGATTACTAAATGAAGCGGAAAATTTCTAGTAATTACAATCACAACTTTTAAATTTTAAGATGTCTTTGTTTTCTATTAGAATCAGAACTGTAATTTTTCTGCGCTCTGTTGTAAAGTATGTGCGCTCGCTCAGCGAGGTGTGTGCGCGCGCACATGCGCACAGCTTAGAGGGAACAGTGGTCCTGACCCCTTTCCTCCAGAGCCATCAGGCTACAATTTTATGAGACGAATTTCTCCATTTCGAGTTTCCCTCGATGCAGTTTTCCCTTCCAGTGTAAGGGCACCGACCTTTTCTTCTCTACAGGATCAGGTAACCCACAAACAGTCTGTTAAGACTAGCCCATTCTTGGGTGGTAGGTCTCATGCCAAGCATGATGACGGCTCTGGCCTTGCCCTCAAGACCTCATTGGCTTCAAAACCCTGGCGGGAGTCTTCGGTCTCCAAAGCCTTTCAGGGGTTTCAGGTTGTTCCTGGGGCTCACCCCTCACAGAACATACCTGAGCCATGCTCGGGGGTGGCATCCGCTTCGAGCGGTACCGATAACCCAGCATCGGCACTGGTGTTGAGCGATCCACTCCTCACCAGGGATCGTCATCTGGTGTACTCGGTGCCTTCGGGACCGATCGATACCCAGATTGACTTTCCAGTATCGGCAGCTCCGTCGATACGACCCCTGACGTCGGTACCATCTAGACATGCATCGATAGATTCGCTTCCTTCGATGCCGAGTCTAGAATCGATATCTAGTCTGGAAGACTGGGTACCAACGCGTCTCGGAACCGACACGTACCGATTTCGGATGCGCGGTACCGAGGATATTCACCGAGACTTTCGCGTTTCCTTGGTACCGTTTGAGCAGCCTCCGATGCCTGTTTCGATGTCGGTACCGCCTTCGATTCCGGCTCAGCTACCGGTATCGCTGTCGCTGCTGGTACCTGCAGGAACATCGGAATCAGCTCCATCCATGCTTTTTTCACCAGGATTGCTCCTTTCTATACCTAGTTTGGAGTTGATACCTAGCATAGACGATACAGTACTGACGGTTTCAAGTCATACCCGCCAGTCCCAGTATCCATTCATTAGAGATCCTGCTTTGCACCGGACAAGTACTGGTGCCCAGCCTAGTTCTTCGAGTTTAGCCTGTCCAGGGATTGTTCCCATTGGAGATCCTTCTTTTCAGAAATTTCTCCTTGACATGGCAACATTCCTGGCTATTCCTATCCCTGGCTATGATCCTACACAAGGTTTTTCTGGAGAAAAGGAAAATATAATGCTTCCTTTACATCATTCTTTGCAGGATCTTCTTCTGAAAATATGGGAAACACCTTTAAGGGTTTCCTCACCTTCTACAGCAACTGCTCTTCTGTATCAGGTGCCCCCCTCTCCAGGGTTTCAAAAGACTCAACTTCCCCATCATTCCATTGTAGTGGAATCAGCAATGAGGAAGGTAAAAAGCAAGAAGAAGCATTCTTCTTTCCCGCCAGGTCGTGCATCTAGAACACTAGATGCCTTTGGACGTCAAACCTTCCAAACATCTATGCTGGCAACAAGGATTCTCTCATATATTTTTTATATGAGTCTATCCCTTCAGGAGGTCACAGAGAAATTATCTCTTTTGACTCCTTTTCTTTCAGAGCCCAAGGCTGCAGACTATTCCTTGCTTCTTAGTCATAGCCAGAATATCTCTAGGTTTCTTTCTCGTGCTTCCATAGACTCCTTTGAGTCTGTTAACAGAACCTCTGCTATAGCCATAGGAGCACGACGTAGAGCCTGGCTCCAAGCTTCAGACTTGAGCAGATGGGCACAACAAAGACTGGGTAACACGCCTTGTACTGGAGAAAATCTCTTCAACAAGGAGTCTTTGCGTCAGGTTGCTCATTGCTCCACTGACTTCCCTGCTTCTGATGGCCATCCTAAACCTTCTCCTTCCCCAGCAGGTAAGAAATGCCCTACCAAACCTCCTTTTCCTAAAAGAAGGTTTCATTCTTCTCCTGCCCATCATGCCGATGTTCCCAAACAGGGGAAACCTCGCCCTGGTCTGAAGACTCCAAACTCAAGCCAGGAAAATTAACCCTCAATAGGGTTCCAATTAATCTGTTATAACATACAGTCCACTTCTTTCATTAGAAGTTTTTTCACTCTTTTTTTCATTTCAACCTCTACACTTGGATTCCTGTTTCCAGGACATCCACTTGTTTTTAGGTATGCCGAGCTGTCAGGATATTCATATCTATGGGTCACAGGTTTTTCCTCCTCTTCCTACACTGAAGAGAGGTTTGCCAACTATCTCATGATAGTTTTCCTGTACCACCATGGATTTTTCCTTCTACAGACTTGTCATATGGCAAGTCTCCCCTCAGCTCCTATTTTTTCTTTACCTTCTTTTCCAGGGTTCCCCTGTAAGAGTGGTACCATACCAATGGACAGCTTCTCAGCCTTTCCAGTCTTCCTTTCCATTCCAGTGTAGAGTTTTTTTTCTCTTGAGTAAACCCCCTTTTTTCCTCATCTGGGCAGCTCGTCAGACAGGGACAGGATATTCTCCTCTTGTTCTGTCTGTTCTCTCTGTTAAAAACAGAAAGATCTCTCTGCTGTACCATTCAGCAGCTGCCCATGCAGGGGCTTCAGTGATTGGACTACTGGTACTTTCTATAAGTTCCAGTATTGTCTTCCACTACTTTTTGTCTAACCTTAGTAGTGCTTCCAAGATAATGCTCATCTATCTTGGCTAATCCTTATAACTTCTTTTCTGCCATCTCCAAATCTTGGAGTTGGCAGCATAGTTGAGCTGGCAGCTGGTTATCTCCAACAGCCAGTTTTATTTCCCAACTCTCCTGCATAATGCTCTCTGCAATCCTACAGAGAAGCTTTCCACTATGGGCCTTTGCTAGAGAGCATGAGGGTTTTTTCTCTAATGACTATCCTATATGGTTGAAAAAGGCTTCCCCAGTCACCTCCCATGACTGTGAGGGTTCCTTTACACCCTTCTATTTCCTTTTAATAAAGGACATAAGCCTTTCCTACCTGACAGTCTAAAGAGTTACCAAATTCCTACAGGAAATATGCTCTTTTTCCTTGCAGCTTGTCCTCATGGTATCCTAATCCTTCATGGACAGCACATATTTAACGAAATAACGCATAATACCCCACCCCTTGTCCCTCAAGTGGGTCTACCTGGTGTCTCTGTCTATGCGTATTCTGTCCCTTCACCATGTTAGAGTTCTACTGGACTCAGGACTTGCTGTTTACAGACTAATATTATCCTCTGTCGCAACCATCCTGGTTATTTTACTGGGTAGCATTCTACTCCATCTTAACCAGAGGGAATAGATTATCTATCTTCTCAAGTAGGTTCCACCTTCTTGTTATGAGATGAATCATTCCTCTTCACATCTTCCATGTGAAGATTCCTGTAGACATATCTCTTTCTGCTTAATTGCAGACATTTATCTTTAGGCCTATATATATATTCATATATGTATACATATGTCTATATGCTTTCTTTAGATGCATATGTCTGTCAGCCATGTGTGCATATGCTATACCCCCTGCATCTCGCTATAAACATATCTATATATATATATATATATACATAGGGGCATATATCTATATCATATATATCTATGTGTGTGTATATGTGTGTGTGTGTGTGTGTGTGTGTGTGTGTGTGTATGTATCTGTCGAGATACTTCCTTTAGGTAGATATGTATTCACATTCTTATCTCTCTGTCTGTGCTCATAGAGGTGTTTTTTCCTTTCCTATCTGTTCCAGACAGTGGGTTTTCATATATCCATACTGTTTCACAGTATGTTTTCGGCTCTTATGCACACAACCACTGCTGTGGTACTGACAGCTCTTACCATAACCTTAGGTTCAGGTATCCCTGAAGCTCCCTCTTCCTTTTCTTCCTACCTCTCGTCAGTTAGAGACATGGGGGATCTTCAGTAGATCTGAGGTTTCCAACTCCTCAGACATCTGTCCTTCCTTGGGATTACGGGGTTTTCTCCATACCCCTTCTTCCCTCAAGGACTAAGCCAGTTTTTGTCCAACTCGGTCAGTCTTCCTCTTTTGCTCCTAACTATAATTAACTCTGTAGCCAAAAGAGTTTTCATCTTTTTCCATGAAGCTTTCTACTAAAGACCTACCGTTTTTGTACTTCCCCAGTTGAATCCTGGGGTCACCTGTCAATTCCAGATTTTGACCTTCAACTCACTTCAGTGAGGTCATCTTGAAGATTCCTCTACTGGATCCCCAGTAGATTCCATCAGCCTCTCTGCTCCTGCAATCCAGTAGGTGAGGTCCATATGGTGATTGTTCATTTCAATATATTTCATGATGCTTATCATATATACTGGGACTCCTTGTCTGTAGTCCTATCTTAGGTCAGCTGTCTCCTACAGCTCCTCTCTTCTTCAACTCCTACCCTCCATCCTCGGGATGCCTGGGCATATGAGGTGGAGCATGTTTCAATCACCAACATGCTAGGGCTCCAGGCATCTTAGCTTGGGAGTCCCCATATGTGAAGATTCATTCCTGCTTGTTCCTGGAGATAGCACAGTTACTTACCTGTAACAGGTGATCTCTGGGAACAGCAGGAATAAGTCTTCACAACCCACCCACCTCCCCTAGGAGTTGTATCTCTCTATCTCTCTTCCTTTCCTCTTTCTCTCTTTTTCTCTCAGCTTAAAACTCAACTGAGGAGAGACAGTTGGAAAGGCGGGAAGGCAGCACGCAGGTGCTGAGGGATGCTCCCAAAGGCTTTCTGATTGAATGCTGGGGAGCGTTCCCGCGCAGGCTCCGTCGGTACCGACGTACCCATATGTGAAGACTTATTCCTGCTGTTCCCAGAGATCACCTGTTACAGGTAAGTAACTGTGCTTTTTTGTGGTCGCGTTTGCCTACCGCACAACGCTTACCGGTACCGCCAGTTCTTTTCTTTTCCTAAAAAAAAACAAAACCCTAGACTTTCTCTGTTTCTTTTCAGAAACTTTCCTGTTTTTGGTGCTAGGTGCCATTTTGGGCATTAGGCCCCATTTTTCCAAAATCATGGAAAAGCCAACTAGTGGTTTTAAAAAATGTACTAAGTGTGGCGGTACCATTTCCGTCACTGACACCCATGTTTGGTGTCTAAAATGTTTAGGACCTGATCATTCTCCAACTGAATGTCTTTCCTGCATGGGGATGACTATAAAAGAGGAAGACAGAACCGGGCCGCAAAGCTCGGTACCCTCTTTTCTTCAGATGCCAGATCTATTGCATCAATATCGTCAAGAGCCTCTTCTTCCTCCCATGGATCTCAGGTAACTAAACACAAAAGTCGGTCCTCAAAGGGTAGCTCTCCTGCTAAGCATCGAGAGGCCATTGGCATTGCCCTTGAGGGAACCACACCGGCAAAACAGCCCCGGCGAGAGGCTTCGGCTTCCAAAGCATCGATGGGGCTTCAGGATGTACTCGAGGCCTCAACCTTGCAAGAACTACCTGTGCCATGCTCAGGGGTTCCGGCCGTTTTTACCGGTACCAACACCCAGGCATCGGCAGCGTCGATAGACCAGAGATTTCTTGCTATTGAACGCAGTACCAGGACTGGCTTTGCTCTCTAGACTTAAAGGATGCATACACTCACATTCTTATCCATCCAGATCACAGGAAAGTTTTACATTTCCTTTTCAAGGGAAAGCATTTCTAGTACAGGGTTCTTCCTTTTGGTCTGGCTTCAGCACCAAGGGTATTCACGAAATGCATGGCAGTAGTAGCTACATTTCTACGAACCCTGGGGATTTTTGTCTTCCCTTACTTAGATGACTGGCTCATCCGTGCCTCCACAGTAACAGAGGCCAGCACTGCACTGTCTTGTACAATGCGAATCCTCCAATACTTGGGATTGGTAATAAACTTCCCGAAATCTCAACTAGTTCCTTCCCAATGCCTAGAATTCATAGGAGCCTGTCTGGATACCAGACAGGCAAGGGCTTTCCTTCCACAAGCCCGATGTCTTCGCATAAAGCAGCAGGCAAATCCTCCCTCACTGCTGGGGAGCTACTGCAGTTACTGGGACACATGGCATCCACAGTTCATGTATTTCCCAATCTAATCTTTGCACATGAAAATACTACAGACACCTTTTCTGACCAAGACATTCCCCAAACGATATCCAAATGTGACTAATGTATTTGAATTTTCTGTAAATAGTTAGTTAGCCTATATAGTTTACCTTTTTAATCCCAAGTTCAAAAACCCTGTTACTTGTAAAATGCATTACAGTTCTCTGTATGTATATGTTTGTTCCATGTAAACCGCGCTGATGACAATAGTGCGGTATATAAGAGATGTTAAATAAATAAAATAAATAAATGTAGTCCCATATGCTCGCCTCCCCATGCGAGCAGCTCAGTGGACCCTCTCCACACAGTGGACACAGGCCATGGGTCATTTGTCGGACAAAATAACAATCTCTCAATGACTAATTTTGTCCCTCCAATGTTGGCAATCATTAGAAAATCTGACAGTAGGGTCTCCTTTCCATCAACCCCTCTTTCAGGCCACCCTAACAGATGCATCACAGGTGGGTTGGGGAGCACACCTGAATCATCTCTCCACCCAGGGCACCTGGACTCCACAGGAGGTTGGTTTACACATAAATCTCCTGGAGTTAAGAGCAATTTATTTAGCTCTTCGAGTGTTCCATGCTCAGCTCAGCTACAAGACAGTCCTAGTCCAGATGGACAACCAGGTAGCCATGTTCTATGTGAACAAGCAGGGTGGGACAGGCTCTCTGTCGTTATGCAATGAAGCTTTATGACTATGGGCCCTCGCCAGAGAGCATCAAATTCACCTTCTAGTGGTATATCTTCCAGGCATTCAAAACCTTTGGGCAGACAAACTCAGTCGAGTACTGCTACCTCACAAGTGGTCACTCCACTTAGACCAGGTGGCAAAGATATTTCATCTCTGGGGCACTCCGGACATAGACCTCTGCAAGTCAACTGAATGCCAAACTTCCCCAGTTCTGTTCCAGGATTCCGGCACACAACTGTCAGGCAAGGGATGCCTTCCTCCTTCACTGGGGTCAGGACTTCCTTTAAGCCTTCCCACCCATTCCCCTCATCCCCAAGACACTCTTCAAACTTCAGAGAGACAGGGGTCACATGATTCTCATAGCGCCACGATGGCCACGTCAAACATGGTATTCCCTGCTGCTGCATCTCTCTCAAGCGCCACCTCTGGAGTTAGGGCATGCTCCAGATCTCCTTTCCCAGGAGAATGGGATGCTATGGCACCCGAATCCCCAGTCCCTGCACCTCACGGCCTGGTTGTTGAAGGCTTAGACCTCCAGGATTTCAACCTGTCCCAGCAGGTAAAAGATATCCTTCAGGCTTCTAGGAAACTTTCCACAAGACGATCTTATGCTTTCAAGTGGAAACGTTTTACTATATGGTGCTCCAAGAAGGGATTAAAACCCCTGGTCATACCCTTAGAATCGATACTAGAGTATTTCCTTCACTTATTGAATTCTGGCTTAAAGACCAATTCGGTAAGAGTCCATCTTAGTGCAATTGCAGCTTCTTATAAGCCTCTAAATGGACAACCAATTTCCTCTCATCCACTCCTATCAAGATTTGAGAGGCCTTTTATTAACTAAACCTCCCATCAAGCCACCACTGGTAGCATGGGATTTAAATCTAGTTCTCAGGCAGCTCATGAGGCTGCCTTTTTGAAGCTTTAGCCGCTACAGCCCTTACGTTTTTTTGATTTGGAAGGTCATCTTCCTGATTGCAATCACCTCTGCCCTTCGCATTAGTGAATTGCAAGCTTTAGTGGCTGATCCTCCTTATACTAGATTTCATCATAAGGTGGTTCTTCAAACTCACCAACACTTTATGCCAAAGGTGGTTTCGCCTTTTCATTTAAACCAATCAATTTATCTTTCTGTATTTTTTCTGAGGCCTCACACCTCTAATGCAGAAAGACCTTCATACTTTGGATTGTAAAAGGGCCTTAGCCTTTTACATTCAAAGAACACAGCAACATAGAAAGTCCTCGCAACCTTTTGTAGCTTTTGACACTAGTCATTTGGGACTTCCAGTCTCCAAAAGAACTTTATCTAAATAGATTGCCCAATGCATATCCTTTACTTATGAGAGTAAGGGTCTTCCTCTTCAGGACCATGTCACAGCTCACAATGTGAGAGCCATGGCAGCTTCTATGGCTAATATCCACTCTGTGTCTATTGATGACATTTGTCGAGCAGCCACCTGGACTTCGGTACACACCTGCACAGCCTACTACTGCCTAGATAAAGCCTCCTGTCGGGATGCCTTCTTTGGCCAAGCTGTTCTTCAAAATCTCTTTCAAACTTAAACCAACTCCTACCCACCAACCCTGGTGGGATGCCAGAGATCCATGGGAGGAAGGATTCTCACCTTCGACAGTGGCACCTTCCTGGGGATATCTCCCTGGCATTTTCAGCTAGGGCGTCCCCATATGTGAGGACTACATTGCTGCTTGTTCCTGGAGATAGCGTAGTTACTCACCTGTAACAGGTGATCTCCGGGAACAGCAGGAATGTAGTCCTCACAACCCACCCACCTCCCCTAGGAGATCTCTCTCTCTCTCTCTCTCTCTCTCTCTCTCTCTCTCTCCAGCTACAAACGTAACTGAGGAGGGACAGTTGGGAAGGCAGCGCGCATCTGCTGAGGGATGCTCCCAAAAGTGTTCGTATTGGATGCTGGGGAGCATTCCCGTGCAGGCTTTGTCAGTACCAACAATACCCATATATAAGGACTAAATTCCTGCTGTTCCCGGACAGCACATGTTACAGGTGAGTAACTACGCTTTACGTACAATCTTGAATGAAAATGGAGGTTCATTTGGATGTTAGGTAATGGACCCAACAATATAGTCAAAGTGGTGCAGTGAAATGACAATAAAATACCTTGTATATATTAAAAAAAACAAGTAAAAACTGAAAAGTTGTGAGTGCATATGTATTTAGTTTGCTATGAAACCCCTAAATAAGATCTGGTCTAACCAATTAACCTTAGAAGTCACATAATTAGTTGATTAGGCTTCACTTGTATGCAATCAGTGTCACATGATACCCAATAAATATATGTGAAAGGCTCCTGACTCTGCAACACCACTAAGCAAGCAACTTGAAGACCAAGGAGCACTCCAGACAGGTCGGAGACAAAGTTGTGGAGAAGTATAGATCAGGGTTGCTTTATAAAAAAAACACACCCAAATTCTGAATACCCCACGGAGCACCATTAAATCCATTATAACAAAATAGAAATAATATGCACCTCTACAAACTTGACAAGAGAAGGCTGCCCACCAAAACTCACAGACTGGGCAAGGAGGGCATTAATCAGTGATGCTACAAAGACACCAAGGAAAACACTGAAGGAGCTGCAAAGAGCCACAGCAGAGATGGAAGTATCTGTCCATAGGATCACTTTAAGCCATATACTCCATGGAGTGGGGCTTTATGGAAGAGTGGCCAGAAAACAGCCATTGCTCAAAGAAAGAAATAAGAAAACACGTTTGGAGTTTGCACTACAGGATGTGGCGGACCCCCCAAACACATGAAAGAATGTACACTGCACTGATATGAATAGTGCGGTATATAAGAGAAGTTAAATAAATAAATAAAATAAGGTGGTTCTATGGTCAGGTGAGACGAAAATTGAACTTTTTGGCCATCATGGGAAATGTAATGTATGGCACAAACCCAACACTTCCATCACCCCAAGAACACCATTCCTACAGTGAAACATGGTGGTGGCAGCATCATGCTGTGGGGATGCTTTTTATTGGCAGGGACAGGAAAACTGGTCAGGATTGAAGGAACAATGGATGGCACTAAATACAGGGCAGTTCTTAAGGAAAATCTGTTTGTCTGCCAGAGATTTGAGGCTGGGACGAAGGTTTACCTTCCAGCAGGACAATGACCCTAAACATGCTGCTAAAGCTGGTTTAAAGGAAAACATTTAAATATCTTGGAATAGCCTAGTCAAAGCCCAGACCGCAATCTAATTGAGAATCTGTAGCATTACTTGAAGATTGCTGTACACCAACGCAACCCATTTAACTTGAAGGAGTTGGAACAGTTTTGCCTTAAGGAATGGGTGAAAATCCCAGTGGCTACATGTGCTAAGCTAATGGAGACCTACCCCAATTGCAGCTGTAATTGCAGCAAAAGGTAGCTCTACAATGTATTGATTTTGGGGGGTGAATACATATGCACACTCCTGCTTTGTATATTTTTTGTCTTAATTATTGTTTCTCCATGGACAAGCAGGAAGCGTCAGCCACACCAGGTGACGTCCTCTGGGCAGCGCCATCTACAGAAGTGCTCTCCAGAGCTCGATTTCTGAGCAGGTAGGCGACCCCACCTCCCCGGCACGTCCCTAGCCCAGCCAGTCAGATTTCTTCCACCTTGCCATCAAGACTGATCCTCTCCTCATCTCCTTAAGAACTGTTTTTAAAACCATCGGGATCTATCTTGAAGATGCCCAAACCAGGCTTCAAGAAGTGCCCACGATGTGGGAAGAAGATGGATGCTATGGACACCCATGACTGCTGCATCAGATGTCTGGAGTCGGATCACCAGGTACAGGCCTGCTCCAAGTGCTCCCGCAAGTCGCCCAGAGCACGCAAGAGCATGAGCCACGCTCTCCGGGAGTTCCTGTACTCCACAGTGCCTGCGGCTGCCTCCGGTACTCCTCTGCCCCCCCCTCCCGCAGCAGAGTTCGCCGGCCTGGGACGTGCCTCACTCAGCCACTGTCCCCGGCCAACAGCTTGCACAGCAATCTGCCTTCCCGAGCACGCAGGACCAGCAGGAGTCTCCGGCAGGGCAGGAACAACCTTCTCAAAATGGTGCCAGCAATGTGCGATCAAGCTCTGCCCCCTGGATTGTCATTGGTAGCAGGCACAGCCAATCGGTGAGTCCGCATTGCGCCGACACCTCCCGACACCATGGGACTTCCCCGCAGTGCACATACCGTGTCGATGGATGGACCCCCACCGCCAGGACAGCTCCAAGAAGGGGATTTCCCGTTGGCGCGATGGAGAAGGCAGCAGCCCCGAGGATCGGCATGCATGCAAGCATCGCTCCTGGCAATCTGGCAAGCATCACAGCCACAGATGGGCAGACAGGCAGCACAGCTCCAGCAGGCATCGCAGCTCCAAGCACAGCAGACACAGAGCAAAAGGCAAGTTCACTTCCCATCACAACAGGAGATCTCCCACCAGCTCTAGTGAGGACGGCTGGAATCACTCGGAGAAAAGAAGGCGGCTCTGTAGCATCAGCTCCGGCAGCAGCTCCCCCTGCAGGCATAGCAAAGCTTCTTCCTCCAGGGACGACCCTGAAACTATTATTGAACTCCTCTCATGCCTAGTCAAGCAGACCGCCCCCCAGGGGTCGAAAGCAGACCTGCCAGTGTTAACACTCACTCCTCCGGCAGCGGCCGATCTGTCCCCAGCGGCTGCCACCACTAGCTTTCCCCAGACTCCATCTAGATCTCCATCTCCTACCAAAGATCCCCCGTCCGAGGCCAGCAATGGGGAAATCGTGGACCCAACTCCCATAGGATCCACAGCCTCCAAAGAGTCCCCCGGCTCGGAACTGCCATCCAACGACGGAGAGGACTCAACTACTAAAAACTTCCCAGAGAATCTTGCCTATCCAAAATTCCTCGGGAAGATGGCGTCGGCCCTAAACCTCATGGCGGACAAAGTGGAGGAACAAGTGCCAGATGTCCTACGATACCTCCAAGGGCCTAAGCCTGCCGTGACCTTGCCCATTCATCAGAAGCTGCGGGACAACCAGCTTACAGTGTGGCAGAACCCTGCCTCTGGACAAGCGTGCGCAAGACGACTGGACGCTAAATACCAATACCTGCTCCTGGCTTCCACAAACAACTCCCACATCAGTCTATTGTCTCCTCGGCACTGAAGAGGGTCAAATCCTCCAGGACTCAAGCCAACCATCCGCTGGGAAGGGAGTCTAGACTCCTGGACAACGTGGGAAAGAAGGTCTACCAAGGAGCTATGCTGAGCGCCAGGATCGCCTCCCATCAATTTCAGCATGTCCTCTTCCAGGATGGGGTACTGACGTGGCTCAAAGACAAACTCTCAGCCCTGCCTAAGGAACTACAAGCGGAAGCCACATCATCCATCCAGGACTTGACTGAATGCAGAAGACACTTGGTCACCACCGCCTTCGACACCACCATCAGGACTGCTGGCACCGCCATCTCCGCACGGAGGTGGGCCTGGATAAAAGCCTCCGGCTTAAGGGAAGACACCCACGACAGAATTGCTGACGCCCCCTGTGTGGGGGAGTCACTGTTCGGCGACAAGGTCACAGACGCTGTCAACATCCTCAAGGAAGATTGTAACACTCTCCAGACCCTGGCGGCAGATGGCCTAGAACACAGAAAAACAGCTATCACCGGAAACCCTACTACAGCAATAAGCGGTATAACTCCACTCGCAAGTGGCAGGCCCTGCGGAGCTACAAACAGCCCTACCAGCCCTCTAACTTCCAAAGGCAGACCCAGAGGGAGCGCAGAACCAAGAAACAGCCCTCTTCCCAGCCTGCTAAGGCTTATTTTTGACATAGGGCATCTGGCAGCCACGATGGACAATGCCAAAACACCCCCCATGGGGGGTCGACTATCGGGGTTCCTTCCGGCCTGGCGGGCCATCACCACGGACAGCTGGGTGCTGCAGATCCTGACCGAAGGGTACTGTTTACGATTCACATCCCCTCCTTGCCAACGCTCATGACCCACCAGCGAACCACCCGCTCATCTACACAGCATCATGTCCGATCTGCTACAACACCTCCTCGCAGCACAGTCCATCGAAAGAGTTCCAGACAGCGAGGTCGGCTCTGGCTTCTACTCCAGATACGTCCTCATCCCCAAAAAGTCAGGAGGAGTTCGCCTAATACTAGACCTCCGCAAACTCAACAGGTTCATCATGAAAGAACGCTTTAGGATGTATTCTCTCAACTCCATCCTGCCTCTAATCTGAACGGGGGACTGGCTTGCCTCCTTGGACTTGTTGGAGGCGTACTCGCACGTCCCACTCCACTCACAGGAAATTCCTCCGCTTCAAGGTCGGGGACCACCATTACCAGTACAAGGTACTTCCCTTCGGACTATCCCCAGCACCTCGCATCTTCACAAAGTGTGTCGCAATGGCCGCAGAACACCTCCGCAAGCAGGGCAGTGCTGTCTTCCCATACTTCGACAACTAGCTCCTCGTGGTGCAATCTGCTCCGGAGGTGCGTGAAGCAATGCGAAGGACCACCAAGCTGCTATCCGACCTCGGGTTCCTTCTGAACTTGGAAAAGTCCTAATTGGAGCCTCGCCAGAGTGTGTCATTCATAGGCGCAGTCATCGACACCCGTGCCTCGAAGGCCTTCCTGCCCAAGCAATGCATGCAGACCATTAGATCATTAGCCATAAAGATGTCAGCATCCAAATGGACTTTGGCCCGGTCTGTCCTTCGTGTCCTGGGGAACATGGCCACAACAACCTCAGTCCTCCTGCTTGCGAGGCTCCACATGCGAAATCTCCAATGGCACCTACGCGACTACTGGAACCAACTTTCACAGCCCCTGACCACACAGGTGCCCATGGACAATCAGGTGAAAGAAGGCCTCCATTGGTGGACTCTTCAATCCAACCTCACACAGGGAAAGAATCTCCAGCAGCGCCTGCACCAGATTGTCCTCACGACGGACGCGTCCTCCACAGGATGGGGGGGGGCACACTTCCTCCACCTCAGTACCCAAGGAGTATGCCCTGATGGCCTTTCAAGCACAGCTGAAAGAGAGTCATCCTCATCCAAACGGACAACCAAGTTGTGATGTTCTACCTAAACAAGCAAGGGGGCACAGGCTCCCGATCCCTCGGCAAGGAAACACTCGCGATTTGGTCGCTGATTCTGACCATCGGATCCCATCTGCAGGCATCCTACCTCCCCGAGTTGGAGAACTTCCTTGCCGACAAGCTAAGCAGACAGCTGGAGCCCAAGAATGGTCCCTGAATCCGAAAGTGTCCGAAGCCATCTTCCAGCGGTGGGGGACCCCATGCCTCGACTTCTTCGCAACAGAGAACAATGCAAAGTGTTGCCTCTTCTGTTCAAAGCACCCTTCCAGCAAGTGCCTAGCTCTGGATGCATTCGCCGTGTCTTGGGGGGACTGGTCTCCAGCGTATGCCTTTCCCCCCAATCCTCTGATCTCTACAACTCTGCAGCGGATCATCTCGGACAAGGCACAGGTCATCCTGATAGCTCCATACTGGCCCCACCAGATGTGGTTCCCCCTCCTTCTCCGCCTCTCTCTAGAACCTCCGGCGAGGCTGCCCCTGCGCCCAGATCTCCTCACTCAGAACAACGGGAACACGCTGCACCCCAACCTGCAAGCCCTCGCCTTGTCAACATGGAGATTGAGCGGGGACACTTGTCAGCCCTGAATTTGCCTGCAGAAGTTCAGCACATATTCCTTGCAGTAAAACGACCGTCCACCCGCAAGTCCTACAGCCTCAAATGGAAACGTTTCTCAATCTGGTGCGCCTCCCAAGGGCTAGACCCAGGATCCTGCCCCATACCTATGGTCCTCAAGTATCTCACATCCCTCTTCGAGATCAGCTTGAAGACACAATCCATCAAAGTGCACCTTTCCATGATTGCGTCTCTCCATTCCAGTGCATCTCTTCCCATTGGCTAGGCCTTTCATGAATCAAGCCACAATCTTCGGCCCCCACTACGACCGCCGGTGCCAGCCTGGGATCTCAGCACCGTCCTCCAACAGCTGGCACTGGCACCCTTTGAGCCGCTGACAACGACGAATATGAAATTTGTCTCTTGGAAAGCGCTTTTCCTCATCGCTATAACCTCTGCCCGGAGGATCAGCGAGCTCCAGGCCCTGGTGTCCCACCCACCGTACACGCAGCTCCACCCCAACCGCGCATCCCTGCGCACCAACCCGAAGTTTCTTCCAAAGGTGGCCGCCTCCTTCCACATCAACCAGGCCATCGACCTTCCCTCTTTCCTCCCGGAGCCTCCCGAGTCTGAGGAGGAGTGTAGACTCCACACCCTCGACTGTGTCAGTCCTGTGCATCTACCTGGAGAGAACAGCAAGCATCAGGCAGGGAACTCAACTCTTCGTGTCCTACGACCCCAACAGGCCCGAAAAGCCTGTCACCAAGTGGACCCTGTCCGTCTGGATAACAGCTTGCATTGCCTTCTGCCTGGGTCGGGCCGGAGCCCACACGGGACCAGATAGGAGCACACCAACTGAGGGCGCTGGCGGCGTCCTTCGCCAACTTGCGTTTGGTCCCGGTGGCCGACATTTGAAAAGCTGCCACATGGTCCTCTGCACTAACCTTCCAGAAGCATTACTCCTTGGACCTTGAGGCGCAGTCCGACAGTGCCTTCGGTCGTGCAGTCCTTGTGGCGACCGTTGGAACACCTCTGCCTCGCTAGGCGGAGCGCAGAGTGGACATGGACAGAGTGAGCACTCAGCCTTATTTATTTATTTAACGGTATTTCTATACCGCCTTATCATACAATCAAGGCGGTGTCACAGCAGTACAATCAAGGGTAGTGGAAGGGTATTTCATGCAGTGAGAAAATGTCATGGATTGCGTGTAAGAGGGTAGTGTAACAGATTAGGTTGAACTATGTATATTGTGAGCTATAGTACAGCATGAGCTATAATACATTGGTCTTTACAATTAGGGATTAAGATATATCGTGTGCCGTTGAACATTTTCTTATGGTTGGGAGGGGAGGGGGGAGGCTCCTGTTAGTATGATTAAGTAACAGGTCCGTAGTGTTCTATGAACAGCGTCGTCTTTAGCTGTTTGCGAAAGTCTTTGAGGTCATTTGTCGATCTCAGTTTGTCTGGGAGGGAGTTCCATATTGTTGGGGCAGCCAGGGAGAGGGCTCTCTCTATGGTGTCCTTGCGTGTTTTTCTGATGTCATTCGGGGTGTTTACTCTGTTGGCGGTTCCTTTTCTTCTTGGGCGCGTGCTGGTGTCTGGTTGTATGAGGGTGTGTAGGCTGTTGGCTGAAGTGTGGTGTTTGATCTTGAATATGTTTATGATTGTTTTGTATTTGATGCGAGAACTGATTGGGAGCCAGTGTAGGTCTTTCAGTACAGGAGTAATGTGATCATGTCTTGTTGAACCAGATATTATGCGGGCTGCAGTGTTTTATTTATTTATTTTATTTATTTAAATTCTTATATACCGCACTATTCAGCATCAGCGCGGTTCACATAGAACAAAAAATCTCAGTACAGTCAACATGCATGAGTTTACAGATAACAAGGGAAGGAACTTGGATAACAAGGGTAACTATCTACAATCTATTTACAAGGAAAACATTACTGTATAGGTATCAGTTACAAGGAGCAGTTACTATGAACATAATCTTTACATATAGAGAATCAGACTTGGCATGTTAATTGAGACACCAAGGACTGTATTAATGGGTGGAATCGCTGAGGTCTATGGGTGCCGTTGACTCTATAAGGTACTTGTTAAAGAGATGGAATTTAAGAGCTTTCTTAAATTGTGTTAAGCTGTTGATAGCCCGGATGCCAGGGGGTGGGTAGTGCATTCCAGCACCTTGGGGCACAGAGGATAAAGGCTCTGTTGGCTGTAGAAGTAGTGCAGCTTGTTAAGGCCTTTGGGAGCTTCAGGGAGTTAATGGACGTGGATCTTCTTGCTCTGTTTGGTATAGTAGTGTTAATAAGGGCAGATAAGGATGTGGCGGAGAGCTTATTAAGAGCTTTGAACGTGAGGAGTAGAGTTTTGAAGATAATTCTAGCCTGGATGGGTAGCCAATGTAGTTGAATCAGCAGAGGTGTAATGTGGTCGGTCCTGGCGGCTCCATGAAGGACCCTTGCTGTGGCATTCATTGCCAGCTGTAACGGGTTCAAGGTGGATTGAGGAAGACCTTGAAGGATGACATTGGCATAATCGAAGTGGGGTATGATAAGTGCTTGGTAGATTTGAGCTAGTCGTAGTGGTTTGAGTGTTTGTTTTGTTAGCCCAAAGTAGATGGGGTTGCAGAAGTCTAGTAAGGGAGTAATTAGAGCTTGGCATACGGTACGGAAGTGTTCTGTGGTGAGGAGGGGTTTGAGTCTTCTGATGAGTCTCATCCTGTGGTATACATTTTGGATTGTTTTGCTTATGTGTGTCTTGAGATTCAGTTCGTTGTCCAGGGTCACTCCAAGGTATTTTACTTCTGATTTCATTGGTATGGTTGTATTTTGTACTCTGATGTCCGGTGGGCGGATGAAGTCTGGGTTGCGAGTGATTATTAGTGCCTCTGTCTTGCTGTAGTTGATGGCGAGGTTGTTGTCTTTACACCATCTTGTCATTTGTGTTAGGCAGCCTGTTATTTTAGAGTAGTCTGGGTTGTCAATTGAGATTGGCGTGTATATCATAATATCATCTGCATAGATGGTGTATTGAATGCTGTTCGCTTTCAGGATGTCGCATATTGGCTGGATGTATATGTTGAACAGAAGTGCTGAGAGGGCGGACCCTTGAGGAACTCCTTGGAGGACTTTTATGGGTTGAGAGGTGTTGTGTCCTACCTTGACCTGTATGTGTCTGTCGGTAAGGTATGAATGGAACCATTTTAATGTGGTACCATGAAGCCCAATTTTCTTTAGTCTTTCCAGGAGAGTTTGGTGGTCTACTGTGTCAAACGCTGAGGAGATGTCAATGAAGATCATTAGGATACCACTTTACCGCTGACCAGCCTTGGCTGGTCAGCGGTAAATACAGAGTCAATGTTTACAGCCTTACACTGTCACTGTTGCCTGCCATAGTGTTTGATATGTACACTGTTTCGCACACTGTCACTGTGAACACCTATTATGTTTGGTTTAACCACTGTTGCACATTGCACTTTGTCCTGCACTGTTATGCACTGGAACTGTGATGTTTTCACCTGACAATAAAACAACCTCAATTGCCCTTCGCTTGGCTACATATGTTCTGTTCGGCCTCCCTCATCCACCTCAGCGTGCTCTCGTGTAACTAGGGAGTCACCTGGTGTGGCTGACGCTTCCTGCTTGTCCATGGAGAAAGCAAGGTTACTTACCTGTAATGGGGGTTCTCTGTGGACAGCAGTATAAGTCAGCCACACGTTCCCGCCCACCTCCCCTCTCTGAGGGTGATCAACCATCTCGCACTCTAGTCTGAAGTTAGAGCTAGTTAATCACTGGCTGAGCTAGGGGCGGGCTGGGGAGGTGGGGCCGCCTACCTGCTCAGAAATCTGAGCTCTGGAGAGCACTTCCGTAGATGGCGCTGCTCGGAGGATGTCACCTGGTGTGGCTGACTTATCCTGCTGTCCACGGAGAACCCCCGTTACAGGTAAGTAATCTCACTTTGTGTCACAATAAAGGATATTTTGTACTTTCAAAGTTGTAGGATGTTGTGCTAATCCCCCCCAAACTCCATTTTAATTCCTGATTGTAATGCAACAAAACAGGACAAACACACAGGGGATGAATACTTTTGCAATGCACTGTAACATGCATTCTTTTTTTTTTTTTTAGTCCTTAAATTAATCTTCCTTCGTATCTTTCTCTTCCTTATTGTTCTGTAGTGAGGTAGCACATTAAGCCCTCTTGCTATATTACCTCCCTAGAGCAGGCTCAACCATTAGGCGAGACTGGGGAATTCCTAGGGCAGTAGCTTCTGAGGGTCTGCAAAGAGTGTCAGCGGATGACTGTTGAGTGTAATTATCAAAATCTCAAGCGGGGAGGGTGGCTTAAGGCTGGGGGTTCGCCTAGGGTGCCCAATACCATTGCCCCAGCCCTGATTCCTTCTGAGAGGTGACTGCATACTCCTTGGTATGCAGCCTTCTAGTTGGAAAAACTGTAATTGATCATTAAAGTAATTTTATAATGGGAGGGGGCTAATTGCCTGCTGTTTTTTACCTTGTGCAGAGAACTAATGATAACATCTAAAGAGTTAAATGACTGTCTTGCTGTGTTGATTTTGTCTCAGCCGATTGGCAGTGGGAGAAGTGACAAAAATCTGACTCTGAGCACTCTGAAATGGAGTTGCTGAGATAGCCAGCCAGCGAACTGTATTTATTTATTTAAAAGGATTTATATACCGCTTTATCTTGAAATCAAAGCGGATTACACATCAAACAAATCAAGTGTCCGGGTGCTTGGGTGTGGGCACGCAGTGATACGTGTAGGCGTGTGTGTGCGTGAGAGGTTTGAAGTTGATGCGTGGTGATTTATATACATTGTGAGCAATGTTCCCTCTAATTTTCTGTAGGCTGTGTGCGCATAAAATATCAGCTTTGTGCAGCTTTTGAAGGAAGGTTACATTTTTGTGCGCCACATAACGACACTCGGAGTTATATACTTTAAAATTTGATTACACGTCAGAATACAGTATGCACACCACATTGATTTTAATCAAATTAAATGAAACTAGATGATTACTAAATAAAGCAGGAAATTTCTAGTAATTACAATCATAACTTTTAAATTTTAAGACGTCTGTGTTTTCTATCAGAATCAGAGCCGTAATTTTTGTGCGCTGTGTTGTAAAGTATGTGCGCTCGCTCGGTGAGGTGTGTGCGCGCGCGCACACGCGCACAGCTTAGAGGGAACAGTGATTGTGAGCCGTGTACATAAAGCATTTACATTTGATTGCTGCTTGGGCTATATACAGTGTGAGCTGTGTACAGAAAATATGTACATTTTTACATTTTGATGGGCTGAGAGAGAGTTGGGTTAGTGATCTCAGTTCAGTAATACTGTGACGCCAAGTCCTAGAATTTCCCTTCAGAGGTGTACAAGACGTTGGGTAAAGTAATATAAATAAGGCCGATTTCAGAAATGCTAGTGTGCCCTTTGCACACAGATAACTAAACATATACACATGAGTACTGCTGCACCAATGATAGAGAAGAAATTGACGTGCATGAAAATGGCAAAAAAAAAAAAAGTATGCGCATACAGCAATGCCAAGTGTATTTAAATAATATGCAAATGAACTGCATGTATTAAAATGAAATGCTAATAAGGTGTGTGCCCTTTGTAGAGAAACACGTAGAGGATTACATAAGCAGGTATAAAGTTCAGGATTGCTATTATTTCTATGCCTAGTCTGAGGTGATTTAAAAATCTTTCGCATGTAGGGAATGACTGTTTCAGATGTGTAACGGTGAACAGTTAACTTTGGCATGAAAATCTTCTGTGTGTAGCTTTCAGCGTATGAGTGAAAGTTTGCTGTTCAAGAAAAAGTTTTTTGCTTCTTATCCTTGTGTGTTCTTTGGACTTATTTATATCATTCTCCATTTCCTGTTATGTCTCCTCCTTGTGATTTAATGAAAAAATGTTTTTGGGCGAAAGTGTTTATTATGGCGTGTGAACATCAGGCTGTTATTGGCTTTTTAATGATGAAAGAATCTGCATGTCCTATGTGTTCATAATGTGATCGTCTGAAATTTACGCAAATTTACACACAACTGCTTGTAGCGTGTTTGCGCATGTGTTGGTTCCCCTCCTTTCAACTTTACACTAAAGGTTTTATGTACAACTCATGTGCATACCTGCCCCTTGCTGCATATCTGTGCGAAACATCAGTGTTATCTGCACGCTATGAAAACAAGTACACAGCTAATAGCGTGCAACTTCAGTGCTGGCTTTCTGCATCAGCCCAAATGAACTTCGTAGTAAAAGCAGGAAGAGTTGTGATTGACTAATGTCTTAAGTGATCCTTGGAGCTCTTTGGGCTGGTGCATCCTTCAGAGCTGTTCAGTGGTCCAGTCTCTACAGAGTTTTTTTGGAACATTCCTGGTTTTAAACATCCTTCCCAATGCATTGCGTGGTTTTTTTCATTGTAAGTTTGCATTACCAAGTATCAGAATAAGAAAAGAGATGTATCAGCCCCGCAGCAGCTTGTTCAGTATCAGCTCTGAGGTAGAGGTAGGTATGGTGTGAGGGAATGATACTGTTCCACCCCCCTCCAAAACCATTTTCCCTCACAGTACAGGAAGCATTTAAATGTTTCTTTTTTAAATGGGTAGAATCAGTGGAGATGGGAATTGGAAGGACAAATATTTGTGCAAATCCCACAGAGTGATGTGGCTTGATTTTAATTGTATGCTTTATCCACAGATTAGACTGTGCCTTAACTGGAGGATTGACTAATGAGATGAGTGGTAAACCATCCAGAATTGTCAGTCTGTGGGGTCGGAGGCTTGATTTTTGAGGAGGAAAAATCTGAAGGTGCTGTCGGCCACATCCTTAAGCACAGAGTACTTGGGGTGAACGACGGTGCATGAAATCAGCATCAGGAAGTGCTGGCCTTGTTTCAAATGTTCTTGTGGTGCCAGTATTAAGCAGCAGGAGAAGGAAGAGCAGTACAGAGCTGCAACACAGCCTCCTGTCACTCCACCCAGCTGACTTGGTTCTCTTTGACTGCTGGGTCCTGGGAATTCCTACTAGTCATGCTGCTCCACCCAGCCAGCCCTACTTGCCCTTTGCCATATGTGCCCCCCTCCCACTTCATTATGCTACTCTAAACAAATGCCTGTTTCATGTAATGGTAGGATTGGCACTGAGCTCTGTTTCATACACCTGCACTCCATTTTCATCTCTCCTCTCTCTGTCACCTCCTATTCCTGCATTTGCATATCATCCTTGCTATGTCTTTTTTTTTCTGTGCCTTTTCCCATTCTCACTGCTTGCCACCACCATCACTCCATTTCTTTCCCTCTATCTGCCCTTTGCTTCCTTCAGGGAACCTAATTTAATTTAATATAACGTAATAACATTGCTTATATTCCATTTTTACCATCCATAGATGTACAAAGCAGAGTACAGAATTCAATTACAAACAATACAATCAGGTATCAATAAAAAAAATTCGTCCATAACCACTTCTTTAAAACTTTACAAAATTGAACATAATCCACAAGATCCCTAATTACAGGAAGTAGATCATTCCATGATTTTGAAACTGCACCCAAAAAGCATCTCTCTTTGACCCTCTAATGCCGAAAAGCAGATGCTGAGGGCAGTACTAACGTACAGTGGGGCACAGAACGTAAAGATCTTACTGAAGAACAGAGCGTCAACCTAGTAGACAAGTAGAGTGGATCTTTCCTATGAATAGCTTTAAATGCTAAACACAGAACCTTTAAACAAGACTCATGCTTCTATTGGCAGGCAATGAAGGTTTAACAATAAAGGGATCATTCTCTCCTTATAACTACTCTGAATAATCAGTTTTGCAGAACTATTTTGAATCCATTGTAATTCATGTAATAGTAGTTTGGGCATTCCCAGAAATGTCGAATTACAATATTTATTTATTTAATGACACTTTTATACAGCTGTATCTACAAGTCACAGTGGTTTATATAGAACAAAGAGCATTAACTTTACAAGGAACAGATGTTGAACAGGCTAAGAACTAAAATTGATAACTCTGAACGTTGTAAACATAGAACTTATTAACAGGGTAGGTAGTAGTCCAGATGACTTAAGATTACTGATTGGACCACTGACCAAAGGTCTTGTGGTCTTAACACTGATCACATTTGCCTCATCAACTTCAAGTTATTAAAAAGGGACCCAGGATATCAATGCTTGACCCAATACAAGCATTGTGGAACCTGTGTCTCTTGGGGATACTGCTAGGTATGTATGACCTAGATTGGCCACTGTTGGAAACAGGATACTGGGCTTGATGGACCTTGGTCTGATCCAGTATGGCATATCTTATGTTCTTAAGTTATACCATGTCTTCCTTTGTATATAATGAACATACAGTTCAATGGTCAAGTTAGAATCTATAATAACCGTCAAGGTAAGCACTTCAGAATATATATCCACCTTCTGACCCCTCCCCTCAGTTGAATGAATTTAGTATCATCTGGAATCATAGCCTTCCCCACCCATAAGATTTCAGTTTTTCCTAGATTCAAACTCAATTTATTTTCCTGTAACCACTCCCTCAAAACATCTAGACTAGATTTCAATCGTCCTACAGATCTTGAAAGGATTTCTTTATTGGGATAAAGAATTGAACATCATCAGCATAGGATATATGGGGAAAATCCTAGCTTCCTAATATGCTGTGCTAAAGGACTGAAGTAGATATTAAGCAGTGGGGATAAAGGAGGCCCCTGAGACACCCCTGTCCTACATGGAAACACCTTCAAAACGTTCCCATTAAACTCCACCTTAAAAGATCTATTAGTCAAAAAAGAAGCATACCACTTTAATGCCAAACCCTCTACCCTCAACGAACGTAGCCTGGTCAAAAGTAAATTATGTGAAATTGTATCAAAGGCTGAGGATAGATCTAACAAAACCACAACCACCCAGATTTCTCCATCTGCATCTCATCCAGCAATGCCACTATCATTTTCTCAGTACTAAAAGTGGCCCTAAATCCTGATTTGACAATCATCCAACCCTCCAATCTCTTCCATATATATCTGCAATTGAGAGGTAACAGTGGATTCCAAAATCTTAGCGATACAAGGCAAATTAGACACAGCATATAACTATTCACATAATCCACAGCTAGGGCAGATTTTTTTTAATATCAGCTGAATTAATGCCTGTTTCAGTGCTGACAGAAAAACACTCTCCTGCAAAGATTGAGCTATCATTGAACATAAATATGAGACGCACTTCTCTGGTAAAGTTTGTATGAACTGGGCCGGACAGGGAACAGCTGAACTATATCCCACCATAAAGTGACTCATTAACTTCTTCAAAAGATCATCAGATGGAACAAAAAAATGAGATAATTTCATCTCCCTTAACCCAGTCAAATTCTCTACTTCTAATATTTGTGATATCGGGAAGTCTTTTTGAATATTCAATTTTATCTACAAAAAACTAAGCTAGATCCTTACTAGTTGATTTCGACTTAGGAAATTATCTGCGGAGAGTATGTATAATAAGGTTAACAATAGAGAACGATTCACTACTGGCATATTTTGAATCCTATCCTTCAGCTGCCAACACAGCAGTCTGTGCCAGCATGGCAAGAATTTTCAAAACGCACTATAATCATATTTATAGCACTGCTGGATGTATGCAGCACTGTACAGTGGTGATAAGTATTCATATACAATATGTCACTGCCTTAAGGAGCTTGCCCTCTCTTACATGGGTACCCAAGGAAGATAAGTGGTGTGGTCAAAAGGAATCGAGACTTGTACAATAACACAAGTAGTATAATACTGACAGTTATTACACTCAGTCTTCTTCAAAGTAGCTCCCTTCTGATAAAACACACTTCCTCCAGCGTCCAAACTCTGGAATTTGTTACCGGAGGATGTAATAAAAGCTGTTAGTGTAGCTGGGTTTAAAAAAGGTTTGGGCAAGTTCCTGGAGGAAAGGTCCATAAACCATTATTAAAAGGGACCCAGGATATCACTGCTTGACCCAATACAAGCATTGAGGAACCTATGTCTTTTGGGGAGACTGCTAGGTACTTATGATCTAGATTGGCCACTGTTGGAAATAGGATACTGGGCTTGATGGACCTTGGTCTGACCCAGTATGTTCTTATGGAGCATACTCATGATGAACAATACCTTGGTAATCAAACAAAACTGTGAGCATGACCTTGACATTGCTGTTCACCTGACGGATCTTCTTGGGTTTGGGAGAGTTTGGAGTCTTCCATTGTGAGGACTGAGCCTTAGTTTCTGGGTCATAACCATAAACCCACGATTCATCACCAATAATAATCTTTTTGATGAAATCTGAGTCATTTTCAATGCATTCCAACAACTTCCTCGCTATAGTCTATCTTCTTTTTGGCCAAGAGACAGGCATTTCAGCACAAATTTTGCAGACCACACATCTCATCCCCAAATTGACAGTAAGAATGGACTGTACTGACCCAATGCTAATGTCCATGTCCTCAGCAAGTTCCCTGATAGTTGATCGACGATTTGAGCATATTGCGGCATGCACTGCTTCAACTTTGTCTTCATTCCTGCTCGTGGATGACCATGAATGGCCTTCCAGAACGTTCAACTCTTTGGCGGCCCTCTTGGAAATGCTTGTACCAGTCAAACTCGAGCACGACTCATGCATTCATCGCCGTAACTTGTCATAAGTCTCTTTGCACGAATCTCCATGTTTCTGGCAGAATTTAATGCAAATTTGTTCAATTTTTTCACTCATTGTAAATCTGACAAACTGCTTTCATATGATACCGAGCATCATGTGATTAAAAAATGTACAGGTGTGCTGCAGCCATGCTACACTTTGCACATGCAGAGCACATAACTAGGTCACTGCATGCTTAATAATATCATGGGGCGACATATTGTTACAGAGCTACACAAGTCTCGATACTTTTTGATCACATCTTGTGGTGATTTGCTCAAGATTGCCCAGGAGTGTCCACGTGCAGAAGTGGCATTCGTACTCTAGTCTTCCTAATTCTAAGCTCATTGCTTTAAACACTAGGCCACTTCCTCGTATGGGCTAGCACATCGTGGTTGCTTGTCTGGTTCATTAGAAATCGGGACCAAGGCTTGATACTGAACTAAACACATGTGCAGCTTGCAATTGGGTTAGTTGTTCTAATGCTTGCTTAGTCTGCCTGTCTGTAAAGCCTGAACCTTTGACAATTGGTACATAACATCAGCAGCCGTGAGACAGGCTCCCAATTTTCCTTCTGCCAAGTCCTGAATGGTGAGGATACAGTACTATGTGTGACTGGGTATGTAGACTTTGAAGCCATGCAGACTTCACAGTTAGCTTGACTAGGAGCCAGCACAGATAAAAGTCTGAGTACTAGGAGCTGGGCTGTTTTTGGATCAGTCCTAAAGCAGGAGACGGGCTAAAAACAATCGTAAAACACTGAGCCAACTAGGGAACAAAGCGTAAGTGAAGAGTGAACTGAAACGGAATTACGAAATAATTTACTCACTATTTCTTTTCCTAATACTGTTTCATTTAAATAGCGCTGCTGCTGGGTGTGAGGGTAAGGGACCTGGACTAATCATTGGAGCTGTTAGAAGGCAGCATAGCTCCTCCCTCACCAGCTGATCACAGTTCATCAGCAGCGGCATCATTTAAACACATTTCTAAGTAAAATTATCTCTCACCTCAACATATCCACTACAGACCTTGATGCTTTAGTGCATAATTAGAATCACACCATCTTGAAGTTAGCCATAAAAGCCAGCTCGCGCATAGTGCCTCGCAGGCAACATTCTGCAAACTGGTATTTCCCCCTCCCCCCCCCAATCTTAAAGACATTAAGTGCAAACTTAGAGCTTTAGAAAGAAAATGGTGCTCCCATAAGATGCCAGGCAACTTTCACCAGTACACTGCTAAACTACATGAATACCAAGCAGCCATGTATAAAGCCAAAAAAGAATATTACACTAATCTTTTAAATAAATCCCTAAATCGTCCACAAGAACTATTCAACATAATCAAAGCACTTGCAAAGGATCCTGCTTCTCATAATGATGATTTTCAGATACCACCTCAGGTAATGGCCGATCATTTTCAATACTAACTTGCCCATCAAACACCATTCATTTGAACGAGTCGAGCATCATCTCATCAAGCCTCCCTGACAATATAGTCACTTGGGACTCTCTTTCACCCATCTCAAACGATCAACTGATCAAGATTATTGTGAGTATTAAAAACACAACATCACCACTTGATCCATATCCTGTCAATTGGATTCAAGCTGCATGCACTAACCTATCACCATTCATTTTAAACATTGTTCAACAGTCACTGGTCCAGGGCACTGTTCCCTCTAAGCTGTGCGCGTGTGCGCGCGCACACACCTCGCCAAGCGAGCGCACATACTTTTCAACAGAGCGCACAAAAATTACGACACTGATTCTGATAGAAAACAACACAGACGTCTTAAAATTTAAAAGTTATGATTGTAATTACTAGAAATTTCCCGCTTCATTTAGTAATCGTCTATTTTCATTTAATTTGATTAAAATCAATGTGGTGTACATACTGAATTCTGACGTGTAGTCAAATTTTAAAGTATATAACTCAGAGTGTCGTTAAGTGGCGCACAAAAATTTAACCTTCCTTCAAAAGCTGCACACAGCTGATATTTTATGCGCACACAGCCTACAGAAAATTAGAGGGAACATTGGTCCAGGGTTATTTTAATCCCTCTGATATAAAATTTGCATTTATCTGTCCAGTAACAAAAGACATCAGCAAATGATGCTAAGCAACCATCATCTTATAAACTTATTGCAAGCATACCTTTCTTAGCTAAAATCATTGAAAAAAATGTCTTACTACAACTCCAAGAGTATATCGACTGACGTTGCCCCTTTGACACACACCAATTTGGATTCAAGCCTAACCATGGGGCAGAGTCCCTAATGGCCACCTTTGTTTACAACATAATTAAGGGTGCTGACACACACAACAACAGATTCTTGCTCATTTTTCTTGAGATTAAAGCAGCTTTTGATTCTATACCATACAGTCAGATCTTTCAGCATTTAGAAACCATTGGCTTAAGAGGTACTACACTTAAATGATTCAAGTCCTACTTCTCCAACAGGCAATTATGAGTAAAAGTAGGTGAGGAAAAATCAATTCCTTTTTCCCAGTTTCAAGGTGTTCCACAAGGATCAGCATTGTCCTCTCTCCTCTTTAATATTTTTCTACAACTTCTATGTACAATCTTAAGGAACTTCAGTATCCAATACCACATTTATGCTGATGATGTTGTTTTCCACTCCTATTGAAATAACCAAGCCTTCACTCACTAACATGGAAAACTGCTTCTAAGCCATTACCAGTTGGTTATCTGCTCATAACGTTACAATCAATCATAGCAAGACAGATGCACGCTATATTACCAGGAACCCTAACTTTTTTCCACCAGAATTTATCACCATTGGCGGATTTGAACTTCAGGTCAGGAGCCAGGTTCGATACCTATTTGGTGTTCTATTATGACTCCTATCTCTTACTGCGCATGTAAGCAGCGTTTCAAAGTATGTATACTACAAATTCCGAATAGTTTCTCACCTCAAAGCTTTCCTGGATCACAGTGGCTTTTGCAATGTCTTACAGGCCATCAGCCTTCCGTATATTGACTATTGCAATATCATTCTCCAGGGTCTCCCAAAATCTACAACCTACCCACTGCAGCAAGCTTTAAATACTGCTGCTCGTATTATCACCAATAAATTAAAGAGTGATCATATAACCCCCATTCTGCAACAGTTACACTGGCTTCAAGCCACTGGGAGAGTTAAATTTAAATCCCTTCTAACAATCTTTAAAGTACTACACAAACTCTCTGCTGCACATCTTGAAACTCTAATAAAAAAGTACCTTGTAACAGAAGCAGAAGATTTAGAACCGCAAACGTATTGTACATACCAGCCTTAACCACCAAGACCACCTCTAAAAAGGGCATTCTCACTTTTTGCTCCAACTTTATGGAATTCATTTCCTCCCATGCTTTGTGGCATTGGTGACATTTAGGAATTTCAGAAGATATTAAAATCTTTTCTCTTCAACCATTTTTCGGTTAATGAAACTATTCAATCACATTCAGCTTAATTAATGCTTGCTTAACCTTGTTTACTTTTGTGCCATTTGCCCTCACCCATGTTTTAGTAAAGCCATGTTGGCTCACTTGTTCTCTGTAAACCACTTTGACTATTAGAGTAAGCACTAATAGTCAAAGCATGCAGTATAAGCATGGCTAGCATGCTAAATAAATTTCTTTCTCAGAACATGAATTGGAATTTCCAGATGTGCAGAACTTCTGACCTTTGTTAACGTTCTTTAAATGCATTAACCTTTACTAAATATGCCTATATGTTAGTATGCATTAAGTATCGCCATGGCCCTATAATTTCTGTGCCAAAACCAAGTAATCCAAGGGCTAAAAAGGAGAGGCCTAGCCCATAGAAATATTACCATAAAAAAGGCCTAATCCTGAAGCCAGATTCCCACTTCAAAGAAAATCTTTTGTCAGACCAGCATCTGTGTGAGGAGTTAACCCCTACCACAGACTATGTCCATTTTACTCATGAATTTTTGCAGTAAGACACCCTACTACCCAAACTTTGTGGGAAACAGAAAGAAAACAAGCACTTATCTTTGGCTGGCCACTTGTGGAGCTAAAACCATCATGGTTCAAACAAAATAGGCAGGGTTCTTCATGACACAGCACTGTGTTCCGGATCTATCCCAACTTCAGAGACCCTGCATCAGGCAAACATCCCCATCGCTGTCGAACAATCATATGTGAATGAACACTCTGAAACTGAACCAGCTTTTGAACAAACCAGCATCTGATGTCAACCAACCAGATCAATTACTGGAAGGCGCAAGAAACAATGCCGACACCTAACCAATCAACTCCTTTCACAATAAACTGTGCCAATCAAGTTCCAAGTTTAAGCCAGATGAGGAAGTAGAGTTCAAAATATAGATCCATCTCTATTCTCGTAATTGAAGAAGCACTTCATGATCCCCACCTCTAATAGGAGGGGAACCCAATCCAAATCAAATCATGCCACTTGAATTGAGAAAAAGAATGGTCCAATTGAACATTCTGATGGACCATAGGTGCAGTTAAAGTTTTTGTCCGAAGCAGAGATGCATGTTCCGATAACTGTTTCTTAAAAGGACGTATGGTGCGGCCCACTTATTTAAGCTCACAGGGGCATATGATGTGTCACAGGTCATATAGTAATGAGCATGCCATTCTTTTTTGAGATATATCTACCCACGATTCACCCATCAGAGTCCTGGAGCAGAATAAACAGTTCCCGCAAGGGAAATGGCCCGTCCGCTCCCGAGGGACCTGAGGGTTCATAACCACATGCACCAGATAATCTCTAAAATTCTTACCTCTACTGTATGCAACACTAAGAGGTTTCTGAAAGCATGCATGTACACTAAGGACCTGCCAAAACTTGCGCAAAATCTTAGTAACTTGAAGGGCGCGATCTCTGAAAGGTAATATGGAGTGGCCTAGTGGATGGGGCAAGGTACTACAGGCCGTAAGGTCGGTGGTTCAAATCCCACTAGAGGACAGCAACCTTGGGCCGGAAGGACTGGGGTTTCTAGTCCCGCAGGTGCTCCTTGTGGTCTTGGGCAAGCCACTTAACCCTCCATTGCCAATGTTCCCTGTAAGTATTAGTGTATGTGTCTCATATCCCCTCGTGTTAAATGTATCCCCCAACCGCTTTGACCCAGTGAAAAGCGGGATATAAATGCAGCGAAATAAATAAATATGCCCACAATCTTTTCAGATGTAGAAACCGGTTAAACTTGGGGAGACAAATACAATTCCCTGTGGTTGTTCAGTGCCCGCTTATAAGCTGCTCGAACAATGGGGCGAAGATATAGGTGCTGACTTAATGGACTTTAAAATCTCAAGTGTGGAACAAATTCTTCTAATGCGCAAAAATTGCCCGTAAGGTAACCCATGTTTCAAAACCTGTGGATGAAAACTCAAGTAAGGTGATGTTTAACTGTAAATGTTATAGTCTCCTCTCATGTGTTTAACCAGTCTACAAATTGACTAAGTTCATATGCAGACCCACTCCACACAAAAAAGATATCATCTAGAAATCGACGCCACAACAAGATGTGGCTATTGAGGGAACCACCTGTGGTAGATGTTGAGTCCTCATACAGATGCCGGTCTGACAAAAAAAACTTTTTTCTTTGAAATAGGAATATGGCTTTGGGATTAGACCTTTTATTATGGCTTTCATTTTTGTGGACATAGTAAAATTTATCCCGCATTAAGATTTTTTAACCTTTTGTAAACATGCCCGGTAGTGAATAAATGAGGATAGTATTGCTTTGAGCTTCCTATTTCACTAAAATATTGATGTTGAAACTCATCAAGGCAGAGTTTGATTTATGTACTTTACAGAAAGATCTTTAATCAAGATTCATGTTGAACATGTGGCTGTCCAGGTGTTTAAAAGGAAGACTAGTCTCATAGCTAGAACAGTGGGTTAAGAATCAGGAAAGCCATATTTCGAATCCCACTGATTCTCCTTATGACTTTGACCAAGTCACTCTGTTGCCTCAGGTACAGTTTAGGGCTAGATTGACTAAAGTGCATTACTGCATGAATATACTTTATGTAACATAGGGCTCATAGCATAAAATGGTCCCTATTTACTAATAATGCCTGTTAACATTTATTATTTATTTATTTAACATTTCTTATATACCGCCTTTCATGATATCAAGGCGGTGTACATTGAACAGGGCATTATAACTTGGAGATAACTATTTTACAGGGAACATGGGCAATGGAGAGTTAAGTGGCTTGCCCAAGACCACATAGTAGTACGCTTTAGTAAATCTAGCTTGTGGATTTTAAGCTCTCTGGGGACAGGGAAATAGCTGTACCTGAATGTAACCTGCTTTTAGCTGCCAATAAAAAATGTTAAATATAAATAATATTTTATCATTTTTGTAGTCCAGTCCAATTGAGTGGGTTATGCTGTCTTGCCAGCAGATGGAGACTGACCAACTTTCAGTGATGTCATCACTTATATATCCTCAGGTGTAGCATTGAGAGAATCCAGTATTTGTCTCTCTCCAGCAGGTGGCAAGGTGTTTGGACTAGTGCAGCAGTGCAGATAGGCCTGACTCTCCTGGCCCACACCACACTGGAGTGGTCGTCATGATTAAAAAAACAAAACAAAAACAAAAAGGCCTTTGATCGAAAGTTGGGTCTCCAAGGTCTGCATCGGCATCTGGGGCTTCCCGTTTCCCTACTCTGCTTTCCCTGGTCAGTTCCAGCAAATGCTGGGATTCCCTTTTCACCACAGTCCTGCTTTTTTATTTTCTGTGTGTTCTTTTTTCACAGTCTTTTTACAACTTTGCCATTGCAGTGTTCAGCCACGTGGCTCAATGCAGCCTGCGACTCCCCCCTCAAGCAGGTTTTTTTTCCTGCAATTGCTTTTTTTCATTGCATTTATTAGATATTTTACCTGCCTTTACATAAAGCCCAAGGCAGGGCACAATAAAATAAAAATACATAAAAGCAAACATCATAAGCCTGGGGTACCTTTTTTGGCATTTTGGGACCCCCTATGGGAGGCCCAAAGCGTGATGTCATTTTGGTGGCCCCTGCTGCCCCTTTCCTGTCTTCTTCCCACCCCCTCTGATGGGCACTGTGGCCATTTCAGATGGTGGCTTGGGCTTGGTGGAGGTGGAGCTTGGCAGGGTGACCTTAACCAGAAATCTGTTGGCCTCTGGGAGCCCTCCAGTGTCATGGGGCTCACCATTTCAACTGGTTTGCCCTGTAGCTCCTGAAGCGGCTCATGGGCTGTTTTAAATCTTGGCCAGTTGCTTGGCAGCCCTCTTAGTAGGTTCTGAGACCTGGGCTTCCCCTCCAGGGGACCCAAAGCCCACAAGTGCTTCTCTCCTGAGCAGTTAGAGGGGCCAGTTGAAATACTCCAGTGAAATTTCTATTGCCACAAGGTAAGACCGAGGAAGATGGGTTGGTGGTTCTCCTAGGGGGAAGGCTAGGATCTCCATGATAGGGCATAAACAGGGCCCATCAGGACTCTAAGGTGACTCTGCATGTTGCAGATCTGCTTTTGGGCAAGGTTAGCAGCTGGGTCCCCCTTATATCTGATAGTTATCTGGTGTTCTGCTGTGTTTATGCCTCTACCTTGACGATATGCAGTAGCACACAGGGCTTTAGGGAGAAATTCTCCCCCCCCAACTGGGTCCTAAGATCCAATCTCAGCTGTACCCTAAATCCCAGGACAAGCAGGATCAGCCTTTCAGGCACCCTGAGATGAGAATCCAGGTCACAGTTATCACTAAGTGCAGGACATCCTAGTGGAGGTAGTTTTGTACAAAAAGAGACTCTGTATTGGAGGGTCAAGGTCCTCCTTAAGAATGCCTTTGCAGTCACTGCCTTAGGCTATGTGGCAGCACTGTGTGTATGCCTGGAGACTAGCCCTTTGAAGGATCCATTTTCTGCCGGTAGCCTCTGTGGCTCTAACCATATAGTTATCGTTTCTGTTCCCAAGGTTGCAGGTTTGATCCCTGGTACATATGACCTTGCCATGTTATGTTAGGCCAGCCCTTGACAATTTTTCTTGGAATCTAGGAGCCAGCCTAAAAATCAAGGAGCCGGCCACCAAAACCTAGGCCACAATGTATGCCTCTGCCCACTCTAAAAGGTATATTGCGGTTACATTTTTAGGTTTTAGAGCCTGATTTACTAAAACATTTTTCCCATTTTCTATGATCCGTTAAGCTATATCTGTGGGTGTGTGGTGCAAAGGTGGGGTGCTTCACCTTCCAACTGCTTGCACTCTTCCTTGCCCCCAGCACTCCAACCTCTCTCCTGCTGCCCTTCCCCTCTCTTATTCTCACCCCTGTCCTCCATTCACCCCTCCTCACCATTCTTCCTTAAATCAAACCTGTTGCCCCTTTTTCAGCCTCTGCACACTAACATTTTTGGGGGTTTTTGCAGACTTTGGGTAGTTGCAGCACTTTTGCCCACGGGAGATGGAATCCCTGCAAGCAGAAGTGTGAGACTGGCACTGTTATCCTGCGAGCAGACTCCACCAATCTTGGCTGCAATCACGGCCTTTTGCAGCACGTCTGCCCACAGGGATCCCTTCTCCTGTAGGCAGAAGTGCTGCAAAAGGCCTGCAATTGTGGCCGACATTGGTGCTGTCTGCCCATGGGGATCTCATCTCTTGCAGGCAGACTCCGCCTATCTCAACCATTATCACATCCTTATGTAGCACTAATGCTCACGGGAATCCTATCTTCTGCGGGTAAAAACTGCAAGAGGCCTGTGATTGCGGCCAAGACCGGTGCTATCTGCCTGCGTGAAATGGGATCCCCCGCAGGCCGATAACGCCAGTCTCGGCCACAGTTGCAGCCTTTTGCGCACATGTGCTCTGAACCCTAGGTACCAGGTCCGATTTTTCAGTCACCATGGCAAGTCCTGGTTTACGTCAGCCTTCTTTCCAGAGGCTACGAGGTTTGCAGCAGACTGCCCAGGTGGCTGCTTCTTTTTAAGATTGGTTCAGAGTTTCTTCCATCCATGGCAGCAGCAGTAGTGGCCGGTTGGCAGCACTGGCACTACACTTAGACTACAGATGCTGACTCCAAACTGCGGCTGAGCAGATTCCCTTTAAGGGCCACTTCCATATTGTACTACTAGACCACTGCAGACAAGTGGGTTGTATTTCCCCACCAGCCGATTGGTGGAGACAGAGAACCAATGAGAAGGCCAGGCTTCAATGATATCACTCCTATGCCTCTATTCACCTCAGCCACCAAAGGTCTCTTCAATATTTCTTCATTTCCAGACGATGGTGGATGGATTTTCTTCTCTTTGAAGAAAATTTGAAGACTGAGAGGAAAAGATTGGTTAAATACTCTGGAACAACCACCTTATTTATTTATTTAACAGGTTTATATACTGCTTTATCATATAGTCAAAGTGGTTTACAGTATAACATCAGCTGAATGATTACATTATAATAAGGGCAACAAACTTGGAGTATAAACATGATCTAGTGTTGAACAGTGTTAATGTTCAGAGGGATTATACATTAGACTAGAATAAACAAGTTTAGATTGAGGGATTGATTAGGATACAAAGTAGGAGAGGGATGGGTTGAGGATTCAATAAGTTACAGGAGAGGTTGTAGTCACCTTGAGGGTGACTCTCACTTGAGCATGACCAGGGCTGGCCCAAGGGTTTCTCCCTTCCCAGGCAGAAACCCCAGCTGCCGCCGATTCAGTCTTGGGGGGAAAGGCGGGAGATGGGTGGCAGTGGCAATATTTTAAAAGCAACAGCTTTGTGATGCTGCTTTGTTGCCTGTGGCAGGCCTTGTCCTTTAGCTACTTTGCCTGCTGCTTCTGATCCCCCTCTGCCAGCATGTTGCATCGGAGGGGGATCAGAAGTGGCAGCCATGCATGCTGAAGCACATGGCCTGCCGCAGGCAATAAAGTGGCGGCCATCTAGTTTGCCTAGTGAACGGGCCAGCTCTGAGCACGACTTGGGAGGCTACACTAGACTACGGTCTTTTCGATAGCCATAGGAGGAGGGAAAATTGGCTCAGCTCCATGAACTTATAAGAACTTGTTGAGCAGCCAGAAATTGGAAGGGTTTGGAAGAGCCCAGTACTAATTTGTGGTATTAAGGAAGGAGAACTTTATTTCACAGAGCTTTAGCCCAAACGCCTGACATAGGCCGTGTTTCGAATCCTCTTTGTCAGGGGAATTCAGGCACGCTAAATCCATAAATACATGAACAAACAATAAATACTGTGCATCAAAACACCATAATTAAAACATAAAAAATAATAAATAAAAACAGAAAATGAATAAAATAAAACTATAATGAAAACATAAAACTCAATAAATCAAAAAGATTAATATAAAACATGAATAAAAATTAATTAAAATGCTGGAATGCCCAAGAACAGAAAAATGCCATAAACAAATGTACAATGAAAATCAACAAATGTGACATAAATACAGACTATTGTAAAAATATATAAACTTGTAAAAGGGTCAAAATGGGTGTGACTACTAAAAATTACCCTCGAATTCTTTAAAAACAATTATTGATACATCCGTGGATATCTTGTTTTTTGGAGTACAGCACATAAACATTTATTATAATTTAATGTTAGGTTTAGACATTATGTCCTTTATCTTGTTGTTCAGATTGTATAGGTTTATTGCCGACTGACATATAGACGCGGTGATATTTTGCTTACATAAGCCCCCTTTTTTCAGTGAGATTTACTTGCCGTGTCCTTAGGTTTGTGATATGGTTTCTAAAGGCTTTAGTCTTGACAGACCTACGCATTTGTTCTTGCATATGATTGGCCCCAGATCCTCCAATCAAATGCCTTCCTTGTTTCCCGCGGTTTCTCCTTTCTTTTTCTTTTTCAGCGCGCAAGTGCTGGCGTTTTTTAACAGTTGTATTATCCTTTGACGGACGACGGCAACACTGTGCCTTTGCTGTGCAAAGTCTGATATACAAGTGAAGGTTTCGTCAGATATCATTTGGTGTTTGCGATCGAGCATTGCAACCTGCAGGTAAATAGTCATTGCAGTAATGGAAGTGTTTCTTTCCCCTGCGGAAATGTTTCAAATAAAATATTAATCTCCCGATGGACTTTAGGGTTTGCCAATACATTGACTCGTAACTCAATTAAAAGGTAGTGGATTTGCAGTATCATACTTACACGATAATTCTTTTCTGAAATTTTCAAAACATTAGGTAGATAACCAGATCGCATGCAATCCATTCACTCATGGCTTTTAAACGTTTTTCTCACGCATTAAATTGGTATGCTGTTCCTCCAGGTTCTTGGTATTTCTGAAAATATTTTCTGCTATATATATATTTATTCACCACTTTATATGGTTTAGAAATACATCTGTTTTTTAGATTCTATCCTTTTGAAGCACTTCCTTTTTCTAGTAAAGAAAGGGGATCTAATTAAAAGATATTTAAAAGATTTTTAAATTTGAAGTTTTTAATACAAATTTGTACGTACATTTGTTTTTAAAGACCTCTCTCATTTAGGATGGTTTTACCGAATTTCAATTCTCCCTGTTCAGTGTTTGCCCTTCTTTTATTTGTTTCTTTATTCGCATTTTTAATCGTTTGAAATCATTATGCAAAAAGAGGGTTTTTTTAACATCAGTCTTGCTGGTTTTTGGAAATAGCAACTGTTTTATATCACTCCTGCTTCACTGTGATTCCTGTTCTTTGATACTGGCTCTTCTCTTTTTCTTCTCCCTTTTAGTGCAAGTTTTTACACAATCGTTTTGCACCTGTTGATAAGGTATTGTTTTTAAAGAAGTCGAGGGTAATTTTTAGTAGTCACCCATTTTGACCCTTTTACAAGTTTATATATTTTTACAATAATTTGTATTTATGTCACATTTGTTGATTTTCATTGTACATTTGTTTATGGTATTTTTCTGTTCTTGGGCATTCCAGCATTTTCATTAATTTGTATTAATGTTTTATATTAATCTTTTTGATTTATTGAGTTTTATGTTTTCATTATAGTTTTATTTTATTTTATTGATTTTATTCATTTTCTGTTTTTATTTATTATTTTTTATGTTTTAATTATGATGTTTTGATGCACAGTATTTATTGTTCATGTATTTATGGATTTAGCGTGCCTGAATTCCCCTGACGAAGAGGATTCGAAACACGGCCTGTGTCGGGCGATGGGCTAAAGCTGTGTGAAATAAAGTTCTCCTTCCTTAATACCATGAATTAGTACTGGGTTCTTCTGTTCACGTGGTACCGTGCCTTTTTAGTGGACCTCTGAATCCTAGCAGGGTCTGGAAGAGTGCAGCAGCCTCGTACAATCTCATCATCCTGTCCCTTCACCCCTGTCCCCTCTGCTCTCTCCCAAAGATTGCAGAAGACTCTCAGAGGGATCTGCCTACCAGCCATTTTAAACGCAGTGCTGCAAAGCCAGTAAAACAGTTTCAAGGGAGTAGAGCTGAGTCCGGCATGGATTCTCTGCCTGAGACTCTCGGGGTGAATACCACGGCTTGACCTCGTATTTGTCCTTAAGAACATAAGATATGCCATACTGGGTCAGACGAAGGTCCATCAAGCCCAGTATCCTGTTTCCAACAGTGGCCAATCATGGTCATACGTACCTAGCAGATGTCCTTGTTGGAAGCTCCCAATTCTGTCTTCCTGGGATGCAATTCGGGGTGGACTGCTGGTGACCGTTGGCTCAATATGGGGGTTTCCCATCGCTTTCTGCATGCATTAGTAGCATTTTTACCAATTGTGCACCTGGCGGTTGCACAGTCCTAGCACGTGCTCCACCCAGGCGGTTCCAATGTACGTTCCTTCCCTTGCGCCTATAATACATGTTGTAATAAAAGTGCAGTTAACGCGTTCCTTTCGGGCTACCATGGCTTTAGTGTGCACTGTTGTGATACTTGCCTTAACTCTCTGTCTTCATCCAGGAAACGTTGTTTGACCTGTGGCAAGTGAGGTGCTTTATCTCTGGATTCTGGACTCTGCTCATCTTGCATGGTAGCTTCTGAGTTGTCTCTGGAGACCTGCTCCTCCTCTCTCAGCCAGAGGATGCAGTTAGTCCAGCTGTGCTTGCCTCAGGGCATGAGGTGATGGATGGTGCTATGGGTAAGGATATCCAGCCAGCCTAAGGGTCTGACTACTGTGAGCCACTTCTCTTTTTCTAGGGTGTCTACGGTGGCTGTACCCCCTGGTCTTGAAGTCATTTCCAAGAGGAGAGCTTCCAGACTCTTATTTTTTGCAGTGGGCCTGGTCCTTCTGTCAATGAAATTGACCCTGCAGTCTCATGTGGGGTAGGCTGAGAGTGGAAGCCCTGTTTGATTGCTTTTGGCTAAGCATCCCCAGCAAGGGGTGCCCCCTGCAGATGGAACAGCTGGGAACTGTCCAAAATTTTGACTATGGCTTGGATTCAGCTGGCTCGGTACTGTGCTCTGAGGTGGATGAAAAAGTACTCTTGCCTTCAGAAGATTGTGAAGAGGCCAGTGTGATCTATCTGTTCCAGAAGGAGGAGCTGGTGGTGTTGATTGCCAGGATCTCATCCACCATGAGCTTGACGGATGCTTTCACACAGTGCAGGAGCCAAAGGTGCCCCCACTACTTCAAGGGGTGCGGAAATCTGCTACTGTCTTCCCATTCCCAGATGTGATGAAGGATATGATTCAGTTGGAGTGGGACTCTCTTGACTCCCTGCCTAAGGGATTAAGGGTGTATAAGAAGATATACACTTTTCTGGAGAAGGAGTGCGTTGAGTTGTTTGGTATTCCCAAAGTGGATACGCAGGTCAAGGTGGTTACCAGACTGACCGCCATTCCTGTGGAAGGTGGATCAACAATAAAGGATTTTCTGGACCATAAGGTGGATTCATTGTTGAAGAGCCAGTTCACTGTGGTGGCTGCTATTCTGCAGCTGGTGGTATGTGCCAACCTGACGTCTTGAGCCCTGCTCCAGTGGATTCAGTCTTTCCCTCCGGATAATACTACCCCTCTTTTGGAGTCTGCTATGGCCTTCCTTTCTGATGCTATGTATGATTGGTCTGTTTGGTGGCCAGGGATGGTACCCTGATGACTGTATCACAGTGTTGGAATTGGCTCCGGCACTGGGTAGCGGACTCATCTTCGAAAGCCCAGTTGGCCCAAGTAGCTTTTAAGGGGAAGCTTCTTTTTGGAGCCAATTTGGAGAACCTGGTGAAGGACCTAGGTGAGACAAAATCTTACCAGAAGACAGGTCCAGGAGACCTGTGAAGTGGGCTGGTGCCCCTTTCTTGTACTCTCTGCCCATTCACCAAGGGGAGTGCTGGCCGGATCCCTGGGGGTCTCGGGTCTTTGGTCATTACTGACCTGGAAAACCTTTCTTCCTCTTTGCTTCTGGGTTTTGGGGTCACTTTCAGTCCTTTTGTGGAGCGTGTGGGCCCAGGGACTTGGTCCTCTCCCAGAGGAGGACCCTCCCGGGCTACGCATTGAAGGTTTCAGGGCCCATTCCCTGGCTCCTCTGGTTGGAGACGGGCTTCACCTTTTCTTTCAAGAATGGGCCCGGGTAATCAAGAATTGTTGGGTGCTAGACACCATTCAGTTTGGCTATATCCTGAAATGCAGAGCCAATTCCAGATGCCTTCGTCATCTCTCCTTGTGGGTCCGCGATGAAAAGTGCCACTGTGCGGACCACCTTAGACAAGTTGCTGTGCCTAAAGATATTGGTTCCCATCCCCCCTGGACTAGTGGAGCAAGGGCAGATATTCTATTTTGTGATGCTCAGAAAGGATGGTTCATTTTGGACCTCAAGGGGAGTCATGAGCACTTGCGCATCCTATGCTTACAGATGGAAACCTTGTGGTCCGTGAATCAAGCAGTGCACCAAGGGGAGTTCTTGGCTTCTCTGGATTGGCTAAGGCATATTTTCATATCCCGATCTGGGCAGATCATCAAAACCATGCCATGCTTGACTCTTGCTATCTGCTTGCCACCCTCCCTTTTGGGTTTTCCACTGCCCCGAGGGCGTTCTCCAAGATCATAATGGTGGTGGCGGCAGTGGCACTGAAGAATCTGTCTCCATCCATATCTGGACGACTGGTTCATCTGGGCCATTTCCCTTTCAAAAGCATCTCGGGTAGCATCCTGAGTGGTGTCCTTTTTGGAAAGCCTCAGCTGGGTGGTCAATCGGGAAAAGAGCTAGCTGTTGCCTTCCCAGTCCCTGGAGTTTCTGGGTGCACATTTCGACACTCAAGTGGGCAGAGTTTTCCTGCCAGAGGAGAAAGTCAAAAGACTGTTGGATTTCCTGGTGCCGTTTTGTGTTCATCAGACTCCCGAAATCTGGGATTATCTTCAGCTCCTCAGATTGATGGCAGCAACCATAAAGAATGATGCTTTGGGTGCATGCTCAAATGTCCTTGCTGGCTCGGTGGTCCCCAAGTTCTCAGGAATTCAAACGCAGGTTCCCACTCCCGTTGAAGGTGAAGTCCAGCCCGTCATCTGAGGTAGGGAATGCTGCTGGACTATTTCTCCTGGATCCGCCAGAAGACAGATGCCAGTCTCTCAGACCGGGGAGCCCACCATTGCCAAGACTATATGGCCCAGGGCCATTGGAACCACAGGGAAATGGTGTGGTCCATCAGCTGCCTCGAGGTGAGGTCCATCAGATTGGCTGTTCTGCATTTCCAGCCCCTGGATGAGGGCTGGGTGGTTCAAGTGTTTTCAGACAATGCCACAGCGGTGGCTTATGTCAATCAGCAAGGCAGCACGAGGAGTGCTGGGGTAGCTCTGGAGGTGGCTTTCCTGTTTGCCTGGGCGGAGAAGAACCTCCTAGCCTTGTCGGCTGAGCACATGGCTGAGGTGGACAGCGTGGATGTGGTCTTCTACAGCCCACACTCTCTGGATCCTGGAGAGTGGGAGTTGTCAGGAGATGTTTCAGTTGATTCTGTGCCACTGGTGTCGCCCTGAGAGGGATCTGATGGTGACTCGCTCCAATGCCAAAGTTTGCCGCTTCTTCAGTCACTGCATGGAGATGGGGTCTGAGGATGTCAAAGCCCTGGCCCAGCCTTGACCAGGTCAGCACCTGCTGTATGTGTTTCCTCTGTGGTCCCTGCTGGGGCATGTGTTTTAGCCTATAGAACACCACCTGGGCAGGATAGTCCTGGTAGCACCAGATTGGCTGAAGAGTGTGATTCGGAGAGCTGATGCAGCTCCTGCAGGCGCCTCATCTTTGGTTGCCTCTAGCTTGGGGTCTATTGTGGCAGGGACCAGTTGTCTTGAAGGACCTGTTTCCCTTCTTGCTTACAGCTTGGCTCTTGAATGGAGAATGCTAGCACATAAGGGCTTTTCTCCAGCAGTAGTTTCCACTCTGCTCAGAGCCCAGAGGAGGTCTACCAAGCTAGCATATGTGTGGGTCTGGTGCCTCTTTGAGCGATGGTGCGGCGCTAGGCAGGTGGCTCCTGAGGTGGCCAAGGCACTATCTCCGTTTGCTTTTCTACAAGCTGGCCTGGAGAAGGGCGTTTCCCTTAATTCCCTGAAAGTTCAGGTGACAGCTTTGACCTCTTTCCGAGGTCCAGTGGCTGGTAAGTCTCTAGCATTGTACTTGGATGTCTCGCACTTTCTTCAAGGGGTTCAGCTTCTGTGTCCTCCCCTCCGGTCTATGGTCCCTTCATTGGATCTGGGTCTGGTGTTCAGGGCACTAATGTCTGCGCCCTTTGAACTGGTGAAGTACACTGCTTAGAAGGATTTTGATGCTCAACATGGTGTTTTGGGTTGCGATTTGTTTCACAAGGCGAATTTCCGAGCTGCAGGCTCTGTCTTGCTGAGATCCTTATCTGTCTTTTTCAAAGGAGGATGTTTTAATTTGACCTGTGCCTGCCTTCCTTGTCTAAGGTGATTTATCCCTTTCATGTGAACCAGGTGGTCAGCCTACCTTCCTTCTCTAAGGAGCAGTGTTGGGGGGAGGATAAGAATCTTTGACTTGTGGCTGTCTGGAGGGCACTTTTCCAGTACTTGAAGATTATAAATTCTTTTCATAAGACTGACCATCCTTTTGTGCTTACTGGCCTGCACAAGGGTGGCGCGGCAGCTAAATTGACTTTGGGCGCTGGATTAAGGAGGCCATTGCCTAGACATATCTGTTGCGAACCGGCTGGTTCCAGAGGGTTGTGCATCCATTCTACCAGAGCGCCGGCATCCTTGTGGGTGGAATGGAGCTCGGTAGCCCCTGTCAGCAACATGGGCATCACTTTCCACTTTTGTCAAGCATTACCACTTGGATGTCCACACGAGGACAGAAATGGCCTTTGGCTCAAGGGTTTTGCGAGCTGCTGTGTCTTCTTTCTGCTCAGTGGAGTCATAGCCTTACTTCAGGAATAGCCTCAAGAGGGGATGCTGTGTGTCTTCTTCCCTGGCCTCTGTTGATCCTAGTGGTCTCCAACTGACCTTGCAGACTGATATGTGGATTTCTGATCTAGAGAGCATGGCCATCTTGCTTTCTCAAGGGATGAGTCTACTATGGTGGAGGCTCCTGGTAATGGAGATTTTCAGTCCCTTTTTGCTTATGGCCTGACCCTTGTGGGGCATAGGCTGTCTAAGAAGGGCTTCTTTGGAGCAGAAATAGCCTCTCTGTTTAATGGGCTGTCTACATCCTTAGCTTTTGTCAGAGCCCTTTTGACAATCTGATCTGGACCAGGGCTTGGCCCTGAACTCTAAAGATTCAGGTGGTGGTCCTATATGCTACAGGAATTGCATCTAAGGGATTTCATTGGCTGTGCACCTCGATGATACCCTGTTGTGCTTTAGTGGGCCTGACTCCAAGGTTGACTGCACTGAAAAAGCCTCTTCTTGGGGCCCATATGTAAGGCCTCTCGAGGGTTAAACTCCTTTTATGGTGACTTTCTGGGGGCTGTAATGTCTGTCATGTGGGTGTCTTGCAGGGAACCTTTCCTGGTCTTCTCAACAACTTCTATTGTTTTTCAGTCTATGCCGCTCTTCTTTAAGGAGTGCTGCCCCTCCTTCATCTTGATCAGAATGTTGTTCTGCCATCTTCTTGGAAAAGAGCACTCGAAAAGGCCCCTTGCTGCATCTGCGGGATGCATGGAGGATGTTACTTAAATGCATGGCAATTGCTAATTCCTTCCAGTGGTCAGATATTCTTCTGTCATCCTCTGTGGTCTGAGGAAAGATCTGTCAGAGGTCAAATTCTCTATTTCCTGCTGTCTTAAGAAAGATACTGGGTCAGAGTGGGTCAGAGCTGACTCCACTGGGCGCAGGATTCTTGAGTGGAATCCGCTCTGGTATTTCTGGAGGATATCTGCAAGGTGGCTTCCTGGTCTTATTGAATACCTTTTGTGAAGCTCTAAAGGTTGTTTTTGGGGATTGGTACAGATGGTGCCTTTGACAGAGTAGTCTTTATTGAGCATCGTCTTCCATCCTGGGTCCCTGACTGCTTGGGTACATCCCAATTGTCTAGACTGGTCTAGCAGGATAAGGAAGGATAAATTTTATATACCTGATATTTTACTTTCCTTGAAGTCTGCTAGAAGAGTTCAAAACCAGTCCAGGACCCTACTACTACCACTTCTACCCTGGAAGACTCTCTTTTTTTTTTTTTTTTTTCCCCCCCTGCAGGTTGGGGATCTGGCTGCCATAAAAGGCCTCGTCAATCCTGTGATCTGATACCAATTTCATTGTGTAAGAGACAAATAGTTTCTCACAGTATTTGTGGCAAAGTTCTTTATGGTTAACATTTTCTGAGGTTTTCAGCCTTGCTTATTGCTTTGGAAGAGCCATACTGGCTTCCGTCAGCATTGCACCAGAGGTTATTCCAAGTGATTACATCACTTAAAGTTGCTCAAGTATGTCTCCACATGCTGGAAGGGAGCATAACCCACTCCTCTGAACTGGTCTAGAAGGATTAAAGGAAAGTAAATTATTAGGTATGTAAAATTTATTCTTTCTTGGAATGTGATTGGCATGATCTAAAAAAATTAGCCCTTCTATATTAACATCTAGTAAAAAGTCCAAATTTGTTTCAGATGTGTTTTCTGAGGTGGCTAAAACGATCTGCATGGACAGCATGTGACTGCTTCAACAGTTCTGGCCTTTGTCTTATGTAATCCTTGCTGTGAAAAGATTTCCCACCAGCACCAATTGACTTATTATAAATGCAGTGTGTGCCATCGAGTCCGTGCTGACTCATGGCGACCCACCCCTACGTTTTCCTGGCAAAGTGCGATTAGAAGTAGATTGCCAGGTCTTGGCTTAATAGGCAGAGCAATAAATGAGTTTCTACCTCCAGCTTCTTTTTCCCACAGGCAGTGTCTACTGCAAGAGACAAACATAGAAACATGATGGCAGAAAAAGACCATATGGCCTATTCAGTCTGCCCTTTCATACCAACTACTATTGTCTATTTTTTTCCTTTAGAGATCTTCTGTGTTGGTCCCATGCTTTCTTGAATTCAGATACTGTTCTCGTTTCTACTACTTCCACTGCATCTACCACTCTTTCCGTAAAGAAATATTTCCGTGTATTACTCCTGAATATATCCCCTTTCACCTTCATCCTATGCCCCCCTTGTTTCAGAGCTTTCTTTCAGTTGAAAGAGGCTCTCCTCCTGTGCATTTATGCTATGGAGGTATTTAAATGTCTATCATATCTCCTCTCTCCCGCCTTTCTTCCAAAGTATACATATTGAGATCTTTAAGTCTGTCCCATTATGCCTTATGACAAAGTCAACTGACCATTTTGGTAGCCACCCTCTGCACTGACTCCATCCTGTTTATATTCTTTTGAAGGTGTGGTCTCCAGAATTGCACACAATACTCCAAATGAGATCTCACCAAAGACATATACAGAGGTACTATCACCTCCTTCCTGCTGGCCATTCCTCTCCCTATGCACGTAAGCATCTTTCTGGCTTTTGCTTTTGCTGTTTAGCCACCTTAAGATAATCAGAAACAATCATGCCCAGGTCTCGCTCTTCTTTTATGGACAGAAGTACTTCACCCTCCATACTGTACCGTTCCCTTGGATTTTTGCAGCCCAAATGCATGACCCTGCATTTTTTAGCATTAAATCTCAGCAGCCAAATTCTTGACCATTCTTCAAGCTTAGCAAGATCCCTTCTCATGTTATCTACTCCTTTCTGGATGTCTACTCTATTGCAGATTTTGGTATCTGCTGCAAAGACGCAAATCTTACCAGATAGCCGTTCTGCAGTATCAATAACAAAAAAGGTTAAGAATCAAACCAAGAACAGATCCCTGCAGCAAAATGATGTGTTCAGCACTGCCGTTGTCAAGGGCCTGCTGGGAAGGAGCTGAGCAGAGGCTTCAAACTCTCTCTTGCCAAGAACCTAAGGTAACGCCAGCGGGATGGGAGTGAGAAAATAAAGCAAAATCTTAAGAGTCAAGTTCACAGCTCCCTACATCTTAAATTCTTAATTGGAAAGAGCTGTATCGCAGAGCCTTTTTGTGGCTGTAGAGTAATACCATGGAGCAGGAACCACAATGTACAGAAACACACAATGTACAGAATACAAATATGGACAAAGGGAGGGAGAGAGACAGCAACCTCAGAAACCCAAAATTAATAGCTGTAACAGCAAGAGGAATTCAGAAAATTACAGGCGCAGGGAATTGCTTTTTCTTCCCCTCTCTCTCTCTCCATTTCTCCCTGTCCACCCATCTTTGTCTCTGTGTTTTAAACATGCCCAGCTGAAAATGTTGCTCTTTTAACCACTTGCCTTGTTCCAAATTCCAACTCAGCTTTTAACAAATCTTGTGTTTCCATCCAAAAACAGAGAATTTATTTCCAGAATCCCTCATCAAGCATGTATAACATCCACATTCATAACATACGTAGGAATGGAGCCACACATTTATAGTATGTCACAACAAGGATTAGCCCTTAAACACCCTTTTCATCCGTATAGGATGGCAAACACTTTTCATCCTATATGGAGTCACTGCGCACATTTTGTGTAACCACTGTACTGAAATGCCCATGAGATGAGTGGTGACACAGAGTAATTGTTATTAGACCTGGGCAAACTCAAGCACATATAATGATTACTAGTTTACTAAATCCACAATTGTAGAGTTGGTGAAATGGTCAGGGTTAGAGTCCTGAACCATACTCTAACCCTTTAGTTTGATAACTGTCTGTGCACTTAATCTTTGTATAGCTTCTTCTTTAATGGTATTTAATTATTTTGCCTACTGCAAGAAAATACTTTTCTTGGACAGATGCACAGCACAAGTTATGCATGGCTATATCTTGATAACTTGCATTCTTTGATGCCAGAACAGCTCTCATGATTGGGTTATCCATGTATCAACAGCTGGAGATAAGGCAAACACCACATAACTTTGCACTGTATCAGTTGATGTGGCCTGGAGCCCTTCAGTATTTGTTCTGTCTTCAGCCAAGATGAAGGGCTGGCGAGGGCAAGAAACTTCTACAACAACAAAAAAAACCCCAAACAAACTAATCCAGTGTTATTAAAGGCAACTCACCCAGGCTTGGAGTCTTGGTACAGCAGGTTGCAGGCACAGATTCTTCTCAAGCTGCTCCTTTGCAACTCCAGAGGCTATAGATGTCCTTCCCATGCTCAACAGAAGCTGCAGCTTTGGAGTCCCGGTGTGTTGGGGGGAGGGGAGAGGGGTTAGGCTCTGGTTCTAATCGAGTGGCAACCCTGTAAACATGTACGCTACCTTTGTTTCCTGTGTATAATGGGCCTCCCTCTAGAGTTTGTTCATGCAGAACATAGCAGTGGAGAGTGAGAGAAAGGGAGAGTGAAGACCAGACTTCAGGCAGTATGGAGCATGGTAGATGTGCTCTTCCCATTGTGGAGAAAGACATGAGACCTCTTTAGTAGGCTCTTTTTGCAAGACTTCTGACTTAGAACTCCTTCCCTTGAGTCAAAGTAGAACTCCAAGTTGTTCCCTTATTGTAAAGAATGGTCCTTCTTGAGGACAGAGGCAGGAGCAACATGCTCTCTGGTGCTCTTGGGTGGAGAAGATCCTGGGAGACTAGGAGGTTCCCCTGTTAAGGAGATTTACTCCAGAGTTTGTCTCCACCATGTACAAGGCCTATTGTTAATGGAGGTGGCAGAGTGCTGTAGCCCCTCCCATGGCTGGTCCATTTGTTCCAAAGCAGGAGCGAGTAGGCGCTCTATCAGTTGAACTCCCTTTTGAAATGGTGGAGGGTCCTGGGAATTTCTGCAATCCCATTGTCTAGATCTGTTCTAGAGTTTGAGGATGAAGTGTGGTGGGGTGCACATGGAACCCACAGAGCTTGAAAATGGGGGTGTATTATGCCTCTTGTTCTGGATGAGCTTCCAGACCTTAATGAGAAGATCAGGGAGGTCTTTTGGATTGGAGATGATCCGGAGGCTGCAGTGTCAGGTGATGCCATTTTAAGGGGTACCTGTAAGCCATAGAAAGCCTTACCAATTCATCCAGCCATTAACATCATGAATGCAGAAGAATGGGAATAGCCACATGTGTGTTTGGGAGCACCAAGATAACTTGGAGACGTAGGACCCCTGGCCCAAGGCTGAAGTAGAAGGGACGTTAGCTCTTCCCACAGTAGATGCCCGAGTTGTGGCCACCAACCCAGCGGATTATAATCCCACTGGAAAGCAGATTTGCCATGAAGGACCTTCAGGATTGGAAGATCAAGTATTTGTTGAAGCAGTCTTTATATGAGGAAAAGGAGGTTTCCAGTGGAATGCCGCAGGGATCTGTCCTTGGTCTGATTCTTTTTAACATCTTTGTTAGTGATATTGTGGAAGAGCTGTCGGGTAAGGTTTGCCTCTTTGCAGATGATACCAAAATCTGCAACAGAGTAGACACCCAGGAAGATGTAGGAAGCATCTAGCTAAGCTTGAAGAATGGTCTAGAATTTGGCAGCTGAGATTTAATGCTAAAAAATGCAGGGTCATGCATTTGGGCTGCAACAATCCAAGGGAGCAGTACAATATAGGGGGTGATGTACTTCTGTCCACGAAAGAAGAATGAGACCTAGACGTGATTGTGTCTGACGATCTCAAAATAGCTAAACAGGTAGAAAAGGCGACGGCGAAAGCTAGAAAAATGCTTGGGTGCATAGGGAGAGGAATGGCCAGCAGAAGAAAGGAAGTGATATTGCCTCTGTAAGGTGCAACCTCATTTGGAATATTGTGTGCAATTCTGGAGACTACACCTTCAAAAGGATATAAACAGATTGGAGTCGGTGCAGAGGGTGGCTACTAAAATGGTTAGTGGTCTTCGTTATAAAGCATATGAGGACAGACTTAAGGATCTCAATATGTATACTTTAGACGAAAAGCGGGACAGAGGTGATATGATTGAGATGTTTAAATATCTCCATGGCATAAATGCACAGGAGGAGAGCCTCTTTTGATTGAAAGTAAGTTCTGCTACGTGGGGACATAGAATGAGGGTGAAAGGGTATAGACTCAGGATTAATATGCGGAAATATTTCTATATGGAAAAAGTGATAGATGCATGGAATAGTCTCCCAGTGGAGGTAGTAGAGATGAGGACAGTATCTAAATTCAAAAAAGCACGGGACAAACAGAGGCTCTCTAAAGGAAAAAAGGGGACTGTTGTAGTGGTTGATATGGAAGGGCAGACTAGATAGGCCATGTGGTCTTTTTTTGCCGTCATGTTTCTATGTTTAGCTTTATTCTGTCACTTGATAGACCGCTCAGGCAGGAGCATCAGAGAGGTTAACAAATACAAATGACTGCAAATTGAGGAAATAGAAAGGAAAAAGAAACACCATTATCTGATAGGACAGAGAGATCAGAGTACTGGGGAATTAAGGAGGATGGAGCAAAGAGAGAGGTCACAGGGCAGGAGTTTTAGGGCAGGGGGTTGGGAAGGTGGCTTGAAAAAGGTGGGTTTTCAGGGTAGCTTTGAAATGTATTGAAGGAGGGTTCGGCGTGGAGGGTGGGGGAAGGGAATTCCAAAGGGCAGGACCTAAGAAGAAGGCAGACCCTTGAGTGTGTTCAAGTTGAGCCAGAGAAATAGGTGGAAGGACCAAATGATGAGTGTGAATTGAGCATAGAAGACGGTATGGGGTGTGAAAATGAAGATCAGCAAGGTATTGAGGGATCTTAGTGTGGATGATTCTGTGAAGAAAAGGTGGTATCTTGTAATGAATTCTGAAGTGGATAGGGAGCCAGTGGAGGCTAACTAGGAGGGGAGAAACATGATCAATCTGAGAAGAATGAGTGAGGATGTGAGCAGCAGTGTTCTGTAATAGTTGGAGTTTGTGAAGTTGATATTGTGGGAGACCGGCCATGGAAGCATTTCAATAATCAAGCCTTGTGATAACCAGAAAGAGGAGAAGTGTAGTTAAAAAGGTAGGAGAGAGAAATGGGTACACTGCAAGGATTTGGTAAAGGATGTGGAAGGATCGACGGGAGATAGAGGAAATGTGTTCTGTGAAAGAGAGAGGGGAATCAAGAGTAACACTGAGGTAATAAAAAGAGGTGACCAGCAGGATAGAAGCAGTAGAGAGCAGGGGAGCCAGAGATGAAGAGGGAACCCAGAAGGTGCTCCAGGTAGCAGTGGACTTCAAGGGGTTCAAATGGGGATAGTTTGAGATCATCCAGGAATGGATAAGAGCAAGGCAAGTGTTCAGTGGAGTGAAATAAGGAGCGGAAGAGTCTGTGCAGTGAAGTAGAAGAATATCATTGGTGTAATAATGTGCTGAAATACCAGATTGTTGAATGATCAAGGAAACAGGAGCCAAGAAGACTGAAGAGGAGGGGAGATAGGACAGAGCCCTGAAGGACACCACAGGACAGGAGAATGGGGCTGAGGTGGATGAGTTGGAAAGAACCAAGAAGGAGCGTGCAGTGAGAAATGACTGGAACCATCTCAGGACAGTGAAACAGATTCTGAGATCAGAAAAATGAGTGAGAGGGGTGCGATGGTCAACAAGGTCAAAGGAAACCACAAGAGTGAAATCACTGTGTTCATATGTGATGTGTAATTCATTCAAGAGGGAAAAGAGAATAGATTCTGTACTATGACCTGTCCGGAAACCATATTGACTGGGGTGGAAAGCATTAATGGAAGCGAGGTGAGCAGATAGCTGAGTGAAAATAAATCCTTCCAGGAGTTTTGACAAGAAAGGGAGATTAGAGACTGGGTGCTAGTGGGGAAGGGTCAAGGGAAGCCTTCTTGAGGTTAGGACAGAGTGGTGAGGCTAGTGTTAAACATTGAGAGCACAGGAGGAGCATAGGAGGAAGAAGAGTGGGGGAGGGCTTGTGAAGCCAGTTGGAACGGATTGGGTCCAAGGAACAAGTACTCTTGCAAAAGGAGGAATGTGTCTTAGCTAATTCAACTGCAGAAATTGGGCAAAATGACTGCCAGATATGAGACAAGAGGGGCACAGTGGGTGGTGATGGGGAAAAGGTGGATGAGAAGTGTGGAGAAAGAGGAGGTGAACATGATGAAAATGTCGAATGGCGAGAAAGGACCTTTAGTAGAGAAGAGGTCTGCTAGGAGAGCAGGGTCCGGGATGGGAGGGGAAGATGAAGAAACGGGGAGAAGAAAGAGAGCAAAATACCGAATACAACTGGTGGGACAAATTGGAAGATGCAAGAATCAATAATAATCTTGTTTAGCTGAATGAATCATGGTATGGGACTCGCGATGTCGTAAGCAGAATGCATGAAGGAAATTTGGGGAAGGCTGGTCATGCCCGAGGTGCTCAGCAGGCGAAGGTGGGTATGGAGGAAGCAAAGGATGGTGTGGTACCAAGGGTGGAGAGTGGGGGCAGGAAGAAGAGACAGGGCGGGGAGAGGCCAGCGGATTCAGAGCTGTGGAAAGGACATCATTCCAGGGAAACCACGAGTGAAATCACTGTATTCACCTGCGAATCAGGAGACATAAGGTGAAACTGGGCAGAAGGAGTTGAACAGAGGGTGGAAACTGCTGGAGAGAGAGAGAAGTAATACGACGCCTGAGTTGATAAGACCGAGAGGGAGGAGAGGGAGAGCGCGATGGAAGGGGCAGCTACAATTGTGGTCCGACCAAGGAAGAGGTAGAGCGGAGATTATAGAAGAGACAAAGGGAGAGGTGGATGAGGAATTGAGAAGATCTAGAGTAAACCCCTTGCATGTGTAGGTAACACGACATGCTAAAGAAGGGAGGTGAAGGCTTTGTCTTTGGGCCGGACTGGGGAGTCAAGATGCAGATTGAAATTGCCCAGACAGAGGACATCAGAATAGGACAAGGTGATTTCTGAAATTGTGAGAAGAAGGGAATCCCAAAAGTGCAGTAGCAAGGGGGGGGGGGAGGGGGGACATAGACAAGGAGGAAGTGGAGAGGAGGGGTAGTGCCTAACCGAAGAAGAAGGGATTCCTGGTAGTGCAGAGCATTCTCATTTGAAATTGCTGGCCTGTCTTTGTGGGCAGCGGTCTGTGGGGGGTATGTCACAAGATAACTGTTTTGTTGGCTCCAGCAGACCCCATTGATGCCCCAAGTTTTTCATGAATGTTCTAGTGGCTGAAGAGGAGCAGGAGGATCCCTCGGACCCCTGAGGGGGGCCAGTAAGTTGGGTCCAGGCCCCCCCTTCCCTGCGCTAGCTGATCAGCTTACAAACATCCTTACAAATTTAAATCTCCTTTTTTGTGTTCTAAATTGTGCCCATAGACTTGTATTGAACATAAGCACGTAAGATATGCCATACTGCAGAGGTTCCCAACTCCAGTCCTGGAGGGCCAAACACCATTCAGGTTTTCAGGCTGTCCCTAATGAATGTGCATGAGATGCATTTGAATACAATGGGGGCAGTGCATGCAAATGCATCTCATTTATTAGGGACAGGACTGGAGTTGGGAACCTCTGCCATACTGAGTCAGACCAAGGTCCATCAAGCCCAGTATCCTGTTTCCAACAGTGGCCAATCTAGGTCATAAGTACCTAGCGGTTTCCCCAAAAGACACAGGTTTCACAGTACTTGTATTGGGTCAAGCAGTGATATCCTGGGTCCCTTTTAATAATGGTTTATGGACCTTTCCACCAGGAACTTGTCCAAACCTTTTTAAAATCCTGCTACACTAACAGCTTTTACTACATCCTCCGGTAACAAATTCCAGAGTTTGATTACACGTTGAGTGAAAAAATACTTTCTCTTATCAGTCTTAAATAGGTTACCCTGTAGCTTCATTGCATGTCCCCTAGTCTTTCTATATTCTGATGACATAAACAATTGATCTAGGTTTACCTGTTCCACTCCATTCATTAATTTATAGACCTCTATCATATCTCCCCTCAGCCGTCTCTTTTCCAGATTGAAGAGCCCTAACCTTTTTAGCCTCTCTTCATAGGGATTTCCTTCCATCCCCTTTACCATTTTGGTGGCTCTTCTCTGAACCTTTTCTAATAACGCTATTTCCTTTTTAAGATACGGCGACCAGAATTGCACACAATATTCAAGGTGCGGTCGCACCATGGAATGATACAGAGGCATTATAATACCCTTTGTTTTATTTTCCATTCCCTTCCTTATGATACCTAGCATTCTATTTGCTCTCTTGGCCGCCGCTGCACACTGGGTGGAGGGTTTCAACATATTATCCATGATGACGCCTAAATCTTTTTCCTGGGTGGTGGTTCCTAATGTGGAACCTTGCATCATGTAACGATAGTTTGGGTCTTTCTTTCCTAAGTGCATGACTTTGCACTTGTCCACATTAAATTTCATCTGCCATTTGGATGCCCAGTCTTCCAGTTTATCAAGGTCCTCTTGAAATTTTCCACAATCCTCATGGGTTTTAACAGCTTTAAATAGTTTTGTGTCATCTGCAAATTTGATAACCTCACTCATTATTCCCTTTTCCAGGTCATTTATGAATATGTCAAAAAGCAGTGGACCTAGCACAGATCCCTGGGGTACTCCACTATTGACCTTTCTCAATTGGGAAAATAGGCCATTTAGCCCTACCCTCTGCTTTCTGTCTTTTAACCAGTTCCTGATCCACAATAGTACGCTGCCTCCTATCCCATGACTTTTTAATTTTGCCAAAAATCTCTGATGAGGGACTTTGTCAAAGGCTTTCTGAAAGTCCAGATACACTATATCAACCGGCTCACCTTTGTCTACCTGTTTATTCACACCTTCAAAAAAACATAACAGATTAGTAAGACAAGATCTTCCTCGACTAAAGCCATGTTGACTGTCTCCCGTTATGCCATGACTATCTACATGTTCAGTAATTTTATTCTTTATGATGGTTTCTACCATTTTTCCTGGTACTGACGTCAGGCTCACCATTTTGTAGTTTCCCGGATCACACCTGGAACCCTTTTTAAAAATTGGTGTTACATTGGCCATCCTCCAATCTTCAGGTATTACAGATGATTTTAATGAAAGTTCACAGATTACTAATAGCAGGTCTGCAGTCTCATATTTCAGTTCTTTCAACACCCTTGGATGTGTACCATCCGGTCCAGGTGATTTGCTACTCTTCAGTTTATCAAATAGCTGTAACACATCTTCCCGGTGTATCGATGATAATTTCAATTCTTCTGCAGTATCACCTTTAAATACCACTTCAGTCATGGGTAACATCCCTACATCATCTTCAGTAAAGACCGAAGCAAAGAATTCATTCAGTCTCTTCGCTATGGCCTTATCCCCTCTTAATGCCCTTTTTACCCCTCTATCATCTAATGGTCCAACTGACTCTCTCACAGGTTTTTTGCTACAAATGTACTTGAAAAAGTCTTTATTACATGTTTTTGCTTCCACAGCAAGCTTCTTCTCAAATTCTCTTTTTGCCTGTCTTATCAATACCTTGCGTTTAACTTGCCAGTGCTTTTGCTATTTCCAGTTTTCGTCATTTGGCTCTTTTTTCCATTTTATGAAAGATGCGTTTTTGGCAACAACAGCCTTTCTGACCTCACCTTTAAACCAAGCTGGCAGTTTTTTGGACTTCCTTCCACTTTTCTTAAAGTGTGGAATACAGCTGGTCTGGGCTTCCAAGATAGTATTTTTAAACAACACTCAAGATTGATGTAAGTGTTTAACCTTTGCAATTGCTCCTTTTAGTTTTTTCTTAACTATTTTCCTCATTTTATCATAGTATCCCTTTTGAAAGTTAAAAGTAGTACTGTGGATTTCCTTACAGCTCCTCCAATTGGGCTACATTTGGTTCTAGTTTGGTGAATAAAGCAGCTTAAAAAAAACATGTCTGTTGGGCAGTAGGGCCTACCCAGTTGTGTAAGGGTTTGGGGATGCTCAGATTGGGTTTCCCTGACAGGCGCAAAGACTGTCAATCCAGGATGTCCTTTTTGCTGTGGTGCAGTGTCTTTGTCAAGATCTGTTTTTTTCATGACCTGCATTAATGTTTTTGGTCTGCTTTTTTGTGTTTGTGGTCTTTTTTTTATTTCCCCCTCAGCTGCATGGAGAAAGAGGCTGTGTGTCAACAGCTTTGCCTGTTGTGGCACCCACAGGGTCAGTTTGCAGCAGGCTTCTTTTTCCCTCAGTGTGATAGGGATGTAAAGGCCCAGGATTTATCAGCATCCACGAGACTTCCCTTTGAGCTCTGGACCTATTGCCGATTCTGGAGCTGCTTCCTTTTCCCATTCTATGTCTGTCTTGTCTGTGAGGCAGACAGCTTTACTGAGGACCTCCGGGGTGCTTTGTGGAGGACTGAGGAGGCCCCAACCTTCAGCCATGCGGGGCCATTGGAGAGCTTCTTGGATGGTGGGGACCAACAGCTGCTGAAACAACTTCTTCACTGTTGTTCAGTCTTTCTTGGCTGCATAGCAATCACCTTCTTGGTAGTCTGTGAGTATAACCACCTCTGTGGGGCAATTTGGGCCCTCAGGTAGCACTGCTATGGCTGTTGTGGGGCTAAATGCCCCTATCTTGCCCATTTGCCTGGGTGCTCTCTTAGGAGCCTAGCCTTATCCCCCTATGGGGGTTGGCTGGAATGCAGAAGAAGATCCTTGGAGGTGAGTCTGAGGAGGAAGGGGAAGTTCATCTCATGGAGGATCCATCATTGATCCACCCTTTTCATTGGGAGGACCTTGGAGAAGCTCCTAGTCTCCCAATAGGAGAATGCAGAGTTGGGCCTCAAGGGGCCAAAGGCTCTGGCTTGGTTATATTCTCTGCCACAGGGCAAGCTGGGTCAGCTTTTTGGGCTATCTTGGGTAGATGCCCTGGTCATGACATTGATGAAGTGCATGACTTCCAGTGGAAGGCAGTACTGCTCTTAAGGAGGTTCATGATAGGAAAGTAGAAACCCTCCAAAAGAAAGCCTTTACTTCTCCAGTGTTTGGCTCTCAACCAGCTTTTGTAACTGCCTCATAACCAGGGCACTTTTGCTCTGGATTCAATAGCTGCTAACCAGCCCTGAAACTGCCAAGCTGGAATTGGGAGCCACATTTGTGGCCAATGCCTTATGACCTAATCAGAATGCCCTCCGGATCTATAGCTGCAGAGGTTGTAGCTAGATGGTGGATCTGGCTTCGCAATTGGTCAGCCAACATGGCCTCCAAGTTGCATCTCAGCAAGCTCCCCTTTTATAGCAGACTGCTGTTTGGAAGATCTTGAAAAATTGATGAAGGACCTGGGTGAGGGCCATCCTCAGAGGCTGCCAAAAGACCGGCCTAAAGATGCTCACTCAATGGAGAACTTTCATGGAGTCTGGAGGCTCCCAAGGTTATCCAAAGGCTCCAGCTCAACTTATTCCGCCTGTGGATCTTGGTCCAGGAAGGGCAAGTCCTTTCAGGGTTCCCAGCAGTCTTGAGACTCCTCTTTGGCCACTACTGAAGCTCAATGAGATCTAGTGGATCCCTTCAGAGGTACAGCCTATAGGACTGTGGCTCCAGCACTTTCTCTTGGAATGGACCTGGATTACTTAAGATCCATGGGTGCTAGAGATCCTGTGTCAGTGGTGCATGTTGGAATTTGCAGATCCTCTTAAAGACTCCTTTGTAGAGTCTACCTGTGGCATCCAGCTCAAGTGAGAGGCAGTCACTGAAAACTTACAGCTCCTCCTGCAGTTGCATACTATCATACCCGTGCCTTTGGCAGAGCAGAGTGTCACGCCCTTAGCCCCTTACATTGGTATGGAGGGGCGTGGTTTTGTTTTTGCCATTGGGGTGCTTCAACTTCTGGCCTTTTTCTAACTGGATGCCTTTTCATGCATTATGGGAAAGGTAGTTCAGTTAGATATTATTTGGCTTCAGATAAAAAAAAAACACCTTCTTTGTAGTTGGGTTTGAGTGGGTGCAATTTATTCATTAGCACAGAAAGACATGCTAGGTTCACAGATCCACCTTTTTAGATATTTCACCAGGAATTCTTGTAACTCATTACAGGATAACTTGAACTGAAACAAAACAGCTTTCCTCAGCCTTAATTAACAGCACCTGCTTCCTAGCAGAGCTTGCCGTGCAGTCCAAAACATACAGAAAGAAACTTTAAACCAGGTTTTCTTTCCCTTTCCAGTCCAGAACAAATACCTGGCTATCTTGTGTACTTAAACTCAGCACTTCATGCAGATAGACAAATTCACACAAGCAGATAAAACTCTTTTCAAGGTTCTCTCAGTAGTTAGACAAACAAAAGCATTTCTTACTTCCTTCAGTTGAAACGGCATCAAAAAGAGATCAGCACTGCTCACAGCTGTTTCTCAAAAGATAATCAGGAAGCTTCAGCTTTTCACTGCGTAACACTTCTCCTGAACTTAGAACATTAACAAGCTAACACAGCTCTTAGGGCTTTGGACACTGGAGGCTTCTCTTTACGGTTGACATCCCTGGCAACCATTCTTAATTGGCATGCAGAGCAGTCCATGTATGAGACCTCTTCATCACAAGGTAAATCTGGCTCCCCCAATTCCATTGGTTCACACTCTGGCTCAGATTCAGATAGCTTACTTGACTGCCTTCTGTTATGGTTAAAGCTGTCTCTGGCAAATACGCAGTGCTCCTTATTAGCTAAGCTTCTGGGACTCGTACCTTGATCAAAGCCTGTAGTAGCTTCACTTCTTACATGCTCTGGCCACCATCTAGCACGTCCTGTTCTCCAGTTAGTGCTTCTGGCTCTTACTGCTCCATTCCTTCTTGGGTAGGCAAAACTATTGCTCTCTCTTTCCCTCTGTTCAGCAGTTGCAGCACTCTCAGGTCTCAGGAGTCCTTCCAGTTCCTCTCCATGTGTTCTACTTGTCCCTGGTCGTCTTGGTCCTCCACTGCTCTCTGGTCTCACTGAGCTAAACTTAAACCCCTCAGGCTCCTGCTCCACCCTCTCCCCTCTCAGATGAGAGACATCAAACTCCCTCGTGGCAGCTGAATGATTAGGGGATGCAGTGACGTAAGGGTTCCTTACCCTGGGCCTGTATCCCCTCTCCTTTCCACCCCTAGGGGCACTCTGTTCCTTATTGTAGCCAGGAATTACCTGCTTTCTAGGAGCAAATGGAGTTTTAAGTCCTGGACCTTTTAAAATGGGTCCCTTTTATTATGGTAAATTCCTTCTTTTTACCCCTCTCTTCTAGGTCCTGATAAGCTTCCTTATCACAAGAGTCAGGGCCAGTATTCCATGTACTTCATGGTACCCAAGAAAGGTAGTTCCTTTTAGCCTATCCTAGACCTGAAAGTGGTCAATACCAGGCTCAAGATGCCCCTTTTTCAAATGGAGACTATCCACTCAATTATCTCATATTTCAACCAGTGGCGTTCCTTCCCATCAGAGAACAGTATTAGCAGTTCTTCCGTTTCTGCATTCTACTCTGGCATTTCCAGTTCAGAATTCTGCCCTTTGGCTTGGCCATGGTTCCTTGCACTTTCTCGAAATTGAAGGTGGTAGTGGTGGCATTCCTGTGCAGGCAGGGATTCCAGGTCCACCCTTACCTGGACAACCGGCTGATCTAGTCGGATTCCCTAGAGAAATTGAGAGCAGACACAGCCTTTATGATCCAGTGGCTGGAACAGCTGAGACTGGTGGGGTCGGTTACCCCAAGAGCAGCCTCAGTCTCTCTCAGGAGATGGAGATTTGGGGGTGTATTTTAACACTTTTCAGAGTTCTATTTTCCTCATGATAGGGAGAGGATGCGTAAGCTGCAAAACCAACTAAAGGAGTTCTGTCTGTATGCTGCACCCTGGGCCTGGGACAGTCTTCATCTCCTGAGCTTCATGGTGTCTACTTTGGAGTTGGTCCCCTGGGTCAGGGCACATATATGTCTGCTTCAGAAGCACTTTTTGTCCCTGTGGTTTCTGTGCTGCTCTCAGCTCTTCGAGCAGACCCTTTCCCTTTCTTGGGAGCTTAGGAAACAGTTGGCATGGTGGTTGCATTTCTGCCATCTGATGAATGGCATGTCTCTGGAAGTCACAGAGGTTCTGACAATCAGTGCCAGCTTGGAGGGCTGTGGAGCTCATTGGCTAGGCCAGATGATGCAGGGGATTTGGTCCCCTTAGGAGGCCTCCTGGCTGATCATTCAGCTGGAGGCCAGAGCGATCCATCTTGCGCTGGAGAATATTCAATTTGTAATCGAACTGGCAATGTAGCGCATGAGCTGGCTATGGAAGTTTCTGATCAGGTTTTTGGAACTTTGGAGTGATTAAACTCTGGCTTTAGAATGAGCGTTTGGTAACATAGTATATGTGCTGATAATGGGACTTTTTGAACAGTTATGTCATAGCTTTTTGAAGTGATTATACCTCAGTTGAATGAGTGTACAGTGGGTTATGCTTTTCAACTCCGGAGTGATAAGAAACATGATTGGGTACATGTGGGGTTCGGTATTTTGAGTACACTCTTTGGCAATATAAATGTGGAACTCAATGTTTAAAATATAACCGTGGGCAACATAGTATCAAATCAGTTACACCTTAGAGTGATTAAAGTGATAGACGTGGAATAGAGTGGGTGCTTATCTGCTCTTGTTAAACAGTAGTACATTTATATGGTTAAAAAATTGTGGTGAAACATACTCAAGTGATTTGGTGTTTGCTACACTTGTAACACCTGAATTTGTAATAACGGAGTACTGAAATTGTTTTGGATATTGTTACTAGTTTATATAATTGTGTGTATGAATGGGGTGTGCGAGTGGGTCTGTAGAGTATATGGATATATGTTAAACTATTATGTATTATAAAATGATTTTTTAATGTAATCTTCAAAATAAAATGTTATGATAAATAGTTTTATGCAGTTATGGTTAATGTAGTGCAATATCTAGTTTACGCCTTGTAATGCTTATCCAGAGTAAAATTTATAATAAATATATACTGTAATAAGAAAAAGTGTATTAACTTTTAAAGTGAATAGGTTACATTGTGATTTTTAGGAATATTCAGTTTTTGCAGGTGGGAAAAAGTGGTCTTTGTCGTCTTAGGCAATGCCATGGTGGTGGCATATGATGTCAAACTAGGAGGAACTCCAAAGCACTGGGGTGGCGCTGGAGATGGCTGCTCTGTGCAGTTAGGTAGAGAAGCACTTAATGGGGTGGAGCAGCCACCTAATGCCTCTCTCAACATATTCACCCTCCTGTTTTTCTGGTCGTCTCTCATGCAGCCTCTCGTTGGTTTTGAAGGTACTCAAAAGTCCCCCTTTCAAGCCCATCTGAAAGGACTCTCTCAAAGTTTTGACTCTTAAGCCGGTATTCCTGTTGGCGATTTGCTCACCAAATGGAGCTACAAGCCTTGTTCTGCCACAAGCCTGTTTTGGTGATTTCTGTGGCTTCAGTTGCCTTCCTTCTGAAGGTGATTGCCTCTTTTCACCTTAATCAGACAGTAGTTCTGCCGTTTTTTGGAGGATAACCCTCTTGATCTCCTCAACATGAGGAGAGTATTGCTCTGACACTGGGAAGGGACCAACTCTCCTTGATGGTCAGACCATTTTTTTGTTCTCTTCAGTGGTCTAAAGAAAGGACAAACAGTAGTCAAGTCCTCCAATTTGCACTGCAGCTAAGAGGCCATTGTTTCAGCATATCATTTGGCTGGGAAGCACGTACTGGAGGGAGTTGAAGTTCACTAGGTCTTGGGCCATCTCCTGGGCTGAATCAGCCCTGGTGTCTCCAGAAGAGCATCTGTAAGGCAACTACCTCATCCTCTGAGTACCGCTGTGAAACACTACAGGTTGTATGTGGGAGCAAGTGTTGATGGCACCTTTGGCAAGGCTATTTTGACCAGTTTCGTCTTTTTCCCACCTTGTGTCTGGACTCCTTGGGTATGTCCATTTGTCTGGATTGTTCTTGCAAGATGATAAGGAAGGAGAAATTTTAATTATACTTGATTTCTTTTTTTTGAATCCTGCTATTCTCCAGGAACAAGCAGGAAGTCAGTCCTCACATATAAGTGAGGACTGATTCCTGCTGTCCCTGGAGAACACCTGTTACAGGTGAATAACTATGATTACCAGTCCAGGACCTGCCCTGGACGTCTTTACTATGGATTGGGGAGTCCTACTGCCTGTGCATTTTATTTTATTGCAGAGCCTGATGAAATTTATACTATGGTAAGAGCTCCAAAGAGTAGCCTAGTGATTAGAGCAGTGGCCTGATAACCAGGTTTCGATTCCCACTTGCACTCCTTGTGTTCTTGGGCAAGTCACTTTACCCTCTATTACCTTGGAAGAAAGGCCTAGCAATCTACTTCAGGTCACACCTTGCCAAGAAAACCCAGGGGCAGCTGGGTCGCCAGGAGTCAGCATTGACTCAATGGCACATATTGCACTGCATTGCAAAAGCTCCAAGTATTTGTTCCAATTGTTTGTTCTAATGATTGCCGGTTCTTTTTACTGATTGTTGAGTTTATTTCTGAGTCTTTCAGTCTTGCTTACTGTTTGGGAAATGTCTCAGTGCTGCATCAGTGGTAACGACATTGAAAGATGCTTAATTCTGCCTCCACCTGCTGGCAAAGGAGAATAACCCAGTCATCTGGACTGGTCAGCAGGATTCAAGGAAAGGACATGATCAGGTATAATTCAAATTTCTCCTTACTCTGGCTAGTTTTGGACCTTTGGGGTAGTAGTGAATGCTTCCTTGTAAATTCCCAGATTCTGAATGAAGACACTATCGTCAGTCATTTCTGCAGTCTGAATGGGAGAATTTCTTACATCCCTGGATTTATTGGAGGCCTATTGGCATATCCTGATAAGGTGAGATTTCCAGATGTTTCTGATATTTTCAGTACTGGACAGACTCTTTCAGTTGCTGCTTTTTGGATAAGCCACAGCTCCTGCACATTTAAGAAGGTGTGGTAGCTGTTGGTTGTGGAAGGAAGGTAAAAAAACAAGGAGCGGGGGGAGCAAAATTATCAGTGACAAACTAAATGAGGAAGGAAGGTGTCTCTGTCCATCCATATTTAGACAGTTGGCTGATATGGGCAGGTTCAGAGGAGGGGGGCTGATGGAATAGAGACAGGGTGATTCAGCTACTCAAGGCATTGGGCTTGGGTAGTCAACAGAGAAGAGCAGTCTTAGCCACTTCCAGGAGATAAAGGTTTATGGGAGTCAAGTTGAACACCTGGAGTGGGGTGGTGAGCGCACAAGCAGGAAGCAGAAGCTACAGCAGTAGGTGAGGACATTACTGGCCTGACCCGGGCTCAGAGCAAGAGTACCTTTGGTCTTGGGTTTGATGTTGTCTGCTGTTGACACTGTGCCCTGGACAGGGAAGCACTTAATCCACTGCATTGGAAGGACCTATGTCTGTTGCATCTGTGGACTCCCAGTTCACAAAATTATGAAATCAGACTTTTGTTGGGGGGGAGTGGTAATGTCAGGTCCAGCCTATATTGTTGGTTGCGAAGCAGAAACTGAGAAGTCTCCTTAGAGGGGCTCACTGTCGGACATTTTGTTCAGGGCCATTGGACCCCTTAGGAAGGGGTCTGGTCAATAAACAAGTTGGATATGAGAGCCATCTATTTGGCCTTGTGTCACTTCAGACTCTAGTATCGAAGCAAGTAGTATCTAATAATGTCATGGCGATAGCCTACATGAACAAGCAGGGTGGTACCAGAAATTTGCAGGTGACGTCAGAAGCAGCATTGCTGTTGGATTGAGTGGAACTTCACTTGGGAATGCAATCAATATCTGTTTCCCATCAGCTCAGCTTTAACAGAGTCGTGGGAAAGGGAAACACTCTCCCTTTGTGCGGCTCTGCAAAGCTGAGCCGGCGCAGAGGGGAGGTGGCGGCTGCGGGGCATTTAATTCTGCTGCGGCAGCAGCTTCTGCAGCCAAGGGTTCTTTTTGTTTGTTTTTTTAATTTCCCTGGGCTGGGAGGGGGGTAGCATAGGAAATATTAATGGGCTGATGGGGGGGAGGGCTAGGACTTTAAATGGGCTGATGGGGTGGTTAGAACTGGAAATGGGCTAATCGGGAGGGGGACTAGGACTTGTAATGGGCTGATTGGTGGGGTTAGGCCTGGAAATGGACTTATTGGGGGAGGGTAGGACTGGTAATGAGCAGATGGTGGGCTAGCACTGGAAATGAGCTAGGACTGGTAATGGGCTGATTGGGGGGGCTAAGACTGGAGTGGGCTGATAAGGAGGAGAGGACTGGAAATGGGCTGGGACTGGAAATGGGCTAATGGGGGAGGGGAGGAGAGTGCTGCTGGCCCTGGAAGAAAACTTGGGTCTAGGGCTACAAATGGGCTGATGCAGAGGGATGGGAGAATAGGACTGGAAGGGGGCGGATACTGAGGGTCTGCCAGGGGAAGGAGGGGACAGGAAGGAAGCTGACATGGGGGAAGGAGGGGGGCTGGAAAGGAGCTGACACCTGGGATGTACTGAAGGGGGACTGGAAGGGAGCTGACACTTGGGGATGGGAGTGATAGGTGGCTGAGTAATGGGGAGGAGGCTGGAAGGGAGCTGACATGCGAATGGCACTGGAAGGTGGATGGACAGAGGATAGGGCGACTGGAAGGGAGCTGACTGGGAGGGTGGCACTGAGAGTGGTCGTGAGCTGATACCTGGGAAGGTATTTGGACTAGAAGGGGCTGGACAGTGGGGAAGGAGGGGGACTGGAAGGGAATGGACACCAGTGGCAGTCATGGGGATGCAAGGCAGTTGACATTGGAAGGTACTGGGAGGGGGAGGGCTGGAAAGGGGGCTGATACTGGGGAGGGTTACTGGAACTGGAAATGGGCTGATGGAAGGAAGTGACAAAAACAAAAGAGGAGATAAGAAATTGCAGATGGACCATAGACCACAGAAAGAGAGCTAAGAGAAGACAGGAAAGCAGAAGCCTCAGATTGAGCCCAGCATGATCAGAGAATAAAATGGTCAGACAACAAAGGTAGACAAAAATTTTTTATTTAATTTTAGTGAATGGACTTTGTGCTATTTTTATATTTTACACAGTATTGGGGAACTGCATCTCTTATTTATCTGATGTTGCACTGCATGTGGACTCTGGCTTCTTGGGGTTTCAGTTTAAATTTAGTCTACATATTTTTATTTTTACTTTAGATTGTGGTTACTTATTCTGTACTTGATGAGAGTCGATGTTGTGAGTGTGTGACTGAGGTCAGGTGTTCTGTTAACATGGAGTTTGTACATAAAGATTTATACTATACTGTAGTAATTTGACTTTTTTAGCTTTTCAAATAGGTGTATGGGTGTTCCAGGGCCCACTGTAGTATTTACAGTGATGCTTTTTTTGGTTGGGCTCCTTCTGTGAGTTTTGGAAGTTTGTGCTGATATGGTATGGTATGGTAGGTTTGCTCTTTGTTGTAGGGTTTTGTATTAGTTCACAATATGCCTGGTACTAGAGAATAGTGGTGGTTGTTGTTAGTGAGATGATCAGAATCAGATTTTTTTTTTTAAATATTGAGTTCTGTGGGTGAATGTCCTGGTTCTACTCTGCACCTACTGTGGATGCAAAATATATGTTGAAAAAGAAAAAGCAAGAACCATAACGCAGTTTATAACAACAAAATAAAAATGAGTTATAATTTAGTTTTATAAACTGTGCTGTTGGTTCTTGCTGTCTTTTAGTTCCTTGGTGTGCAAACAGGACCATACCTAGCCCTGTGCAAGCAGTGCAGCCGCACAGGGCGCAAAGGCTTGGGGGACGCATTTTGGCTGTTTGCTGTTGCCCTGCCACCGCTGGCAGGACAATAGCAGGCAGCCGAAATGCGCCCCCAAGCCTTTTCGCAGCACTTTAAGCAGGTCTGGTCCCTCCCTCCTCCAACGCAATGTCAGAGCAGGGAGGGACAGATCTGCTTAAAGTGCCGGCACCTTTCAGATCGGGCGCATGCCCCCTCCTCATCCCCATACCTCCGTCCTGCGCTGCTTCCTCTTTCCCTGCTGCTGCCGCCCTCTGTTTTTTTCACAGCAGCACCAGCAGCAGAGAAAGAGCAGGCAGCGCTGGATGGAGGTATGGGGGGGAGAGGGGGGCGTAAGCCCGAGCTGCAAGTCGTACAGGGCGCGATTGCAGCTCGATACGGCCCTGTGTGCATTTCCTCCATATAATCAAATTGGCTTTTTGGTTTGGTTCAGTCTCTGATTGGATTTCTGAAAAAGCCCCGCCCCCCTCTAAGGTGGGGGGGGGGGGAGGCACCATCTCATTCTTCGCCTCAGTCAGCAGATTGTCTTGACCCACCCCTGATCCGTAACACATAGGTTTTTATATGCCAAAGTAAAGTAATAGGGGGAGGTATTCAAAGCAATTAATGTGGTTAGCAGATGTGCTAACTGCAGTTAATTGCACTGACCGGGATATTCAGCGGCACTATCACAGCTTGCTGCTGAAATCACGTTAGTTGCTGCTGCTGAATATGTTTTTTTATGGTTTTTAATGCTGTGTTAAAATTTTTGGAAAGCAGTTTCAATCCTAATAAGGAAGGAATTCCAGAGGGCTGATGCTAGGCAATAAAATATTGATTGCCATGTAGAATCCAGATGTGCTCTGGACAAGAAGAATCAGATTTTGGCTCCTTTAGAATAGGTTGAACTAGCTTATTACGCTTTAGGAAACTCCCCATATTCTAGGCTATTAATTATCATGTATAAAATCAATGGATGCAATTCTTTTTCACAACTTTGGTTGGAACTGGTTCCAGTTCAGATGTGTTCCAATTTTAATGATGCCAAAAACTTAGCATCACAGATGACATAGAATTTAAATGCCACTGGTTCAGTCCACCTCCAGATCTTAATGTGTGTGCCAAGCAGTGCATTCAGAGACTTAGGTGTCAACCAGTCCTCAAGTTTGCCTGACTAATGTAAACATGCTTTATAAGGTACTTGGTCAGAACTGCTTCACAGTCGATATCAGTCAAGGTTCAGAAGAAAAGGAAGGGAGCTTCACCTATTTCTTAGTGCACAGCAGACATGCTGTAAATACAGAGTGAAGTCCTAGAAAATCCCATTTTGAACATCACATCTTATGGCTTAATGTAGTTATGGTGCTAGAAATAAATTATACTAATTTAAAATACATTTTTATGTTGAACTGGTTGGGTCAGATGGTCTTGTCTTTCAGTGATATGGAAGCAGCAAGATGTGCTGTACTGAGAAATATAAGAGAAGGCATTCCTTATCCTGCTAGACCTGTCCAGATGAGTGGGCTGAGCTCCCCAGCCAGCAGGTGGAGGCAGACTAGAGCAACCTTTAGAGATGTCATCACTAGTATATCTACTGGTGCAGCACAGAGAGCTGCTAGTATTTGTCTGCCTCCAGTAGATGGCAAGGTGTTTGGATTGATGGTGGCCCAGACCATGGTCTTGTGGCCTATGTGACTGAGACCTGTGTGCTCGGAGCTCAGGTACACCCTTGTCTCCTTGAGCCATCAGCTGCCCTGTGTCCAGTGCTTTTACCCATCAGTTCAAGCACTGATAGTCTGGAGAATGGACAGGATTCCATGGAGCCCTTGAGAGAGGGATGGTAAGTCTAGACCCAGGCTCCCCTTCTGTCTTGCTGTCCTATCTGCTTGCTCTTAATTTTGTTTTCTCTATCTCCCTTGACTCTGGAGATGGTCCCTTGGGCCAAGGCACATATACATCCCCTGCAGAGGCACCTTTTAGCTATTTGGTCTCCCTGCTTCTAGTTGTTCAAGCAGCTCCTTATCCAGGAGATCAAGGCATAGTTCGACTGATAGTGGCAGACTCACCTCTGATGGATGGTATGCTTCTGGAAGTGCTGGGTTGGGTGACAGTCACCATGAATGCCAGTTTAAGGGGCTGGGGAGTACACTGTCTGAATCAGTTTGTTCAGGGACATGGGTCCCCACAGGAAGCCTCCTGGTTCATCAACTGGTTGGAGGCCAGAGTGATCCACCTGGTCCTGGAGTGGTTCTACTCTCTCCTTCTGGGTAAACTTATCATAGGCTTTTTCAGACGTTGACACAAGCCACAGCTATGGCACTAAGCAAGGAAGCACTCACAGTACTGTGGTGTCTGTCAAAGTAGCAAGCTGTGTTGTTGGACAGAGGATCATATGCGTGCTCTGCTGACAGCTCACATAGCATCAATTGACAATGTTCAGGCTGACTTCTTGAGTTGAAACATTGTGGATCCCAGTAAAAGGGTGTTAAGCCCTCATGTGTTTGACTTCATATTGAAGGGTGGAGCCTGCCACTGTTCATCTTGATGGCTACTTGGGAGAATAGCAAAATAGAGAACTTTTTCAGCTGCAGAAAGGATCCATGGTTTGAATGTCCTGCTTTAGGTGTGACCCCAGGAGGGGCTTCTGTATATCGTTCTCCCTTGGCCCTTAGTAAGCTGCCATCTGCACAGAATTCAGTCTCACCTAGGCTTGGGGATTCTGGTGGCATCAGACTGGCTGCATAGGCCATGCCCCCTCTCTTCAACCTGTTGGTGGGGTCCCCTCTCTTTCTATCTCGAGAAGATCTTCTCTGGCAAGGGCCCCTGGTAATGGGGGAATCCCATTCCTTTCTTGATTATGACCTGGCCTTTGAAAGGTGTAGGCTGTCCAAGATAGCCTACTCTGGAGTGGACACCCTTCTCGAGGCCCAGAGACCTTCTGCTTCCTTGGCCTATATGAGGGTCTGGAGAATTGGTGGTGTTCTCAGGCTCTGGATGCCAGGAAGATGGACATAGACGCTGTTTTGTCCTTCTTACAGCCTGGATTAGACCATGGGTTGGCCCTGAACTCTCTTGACATCCAGGTAGTGGCCCTAGTGTGCTATCGTGGTAGTGTTCAAGGGATATCCTCGATGCACCCTAAGATCTCCTGTATCCTCAAAGGAGTTGAGTAGATCCTTCCATTAGTGTGCTCAGTTGTTCCTCAGTGGAGTCTTTCTCTGGTGTTGAAAGCTCACCCCCCCCCCTCCATTTTTGAGCCCTTCAGAAGGCCTCTCTAATATTTGACTCTAATTTTCCTGGTGGCTATTGCATTTGCCGGGCATGTGTCAGAGCTAGAGGCCTTGTCCTGCAAGGTTCTGTTTAGGTCCCGTCAATGGAATCTGTCTCTGTCATCTTTTCTCTCAAAGGTATTGTCTTCTTTTCATCTTAATCAGGTGGTCATTCCTGCTGTCTGAGGAGGACCTTTCGGTGGACCTATCTCTGCATCAGGTGGATGTGAAGAGGGAATTACCAAGATGCCTGGAGAGTACTAATTCCTTTCATCAGTTGGACCATATTTTTGTGTTTTTCAGCGGTTCAAGAAAAGGGCAGGCAGCAGCCAAGTCCTTGATTGCCCGCTGGATTAAGGAGGCTATTATGTCAGACTATCTTATGTGGAAAGTGCGTGCTGGATGGAGTCAGAGCTCAGTCCACTAGGACACAAGCCTCCTCTTGGGCAGAGTCTGCTTTTATGTCCCTGGAAGATATCTGTAAGGTGGCTACCTGGTCACTTCTCAGCAGAGTTTGGGGAGCTGGAGCAGATGGCAACTTTAGTAAGGCAGTTCTGTCCAGAACAACTTCTTCCCACCCTGGGTCCAGGGCCGGCCCGTCCATTGAGCAAGAATGTTTTTTGCACAGGGCCCCGCGTTTCAGGGGGCCCCGCGCAAAGAACATTCTGCTTTTTTCAAAACTAAATTTAAAAAAAACAAACGCTGGCTCCTACCGCTGCCGATGCCGCCGCAGCAGAATGGACTGTCCCGTGGGGCCCCCTCTGCCCGGCTGAATCCCTCCCCCCCTCCCTCCCTCCTTCCGTGCCGGCTTTGAGAGTCGCGAAGGGAGAGTGTCTCCCTTGCGTCTCTGTTAAGCCTGCAGGGGCAGATGGGAAATTTCCCATCAGCCCCTGCAGGCTTAACAGAGACGCGAGGGAGACACTCTCCCTTCGCGACTCTCAAAGCCGGCACGGAGGGGCTCAGCTGGCACGGAGGGAGGGAGGAAGGGGGGGAGGGATTCAGCCGGGCAGAGGGGGCCCCGCGGGACAGTCCATTCTGCTGCTGCCGCGGCGGCAGCGGTAGGAGCCAGCGTTTTTTTTTTTAAATTTAATTTTACTTGAGCCGATGGGGGGGGGCTAGGACTGGAAATGGGCTGGGGGGGTTAAGACTGGAGGTGGGCTGATGGGGTTAGGACTGGTAATTGGCTGTGGCTGATGGGGGGTTAGGACTGGTAATGGGCTATGGGGGGGTTAGGACTGATAATGGGCTATGGGGGGGCTAGGACAGGAAATGGGCTGATGGGGAGAGGGGTTAGGACTTGAGGTGGGCTGTTGGGGTGAGGACTGGTCCTGGGCTGTGGGCTGTTGGGGGAGGTTAGAACTGGTAATGGGCTATGGGGGGGGTTAAGACTGGTAATGGGCTGTGGGCTGTTGGGGGCTGTCTGGTAATGGGCTATGGGGGGGTTAGGACTGATAATGGGCTGGGGGGGGGCTAGGACAGGAAATGGGCTGATGGGGAGGGGTTAGGACTTGAGGTGGGCTGATGGGGTTAGGACTGGTAATAGGCTGTGGGCTGATGGGGGTGGTAGGACTGGCAATGGGCTATGGGGGGCTGACTGGAAATGGGTTGATGGGGTTAGGACTGGAAGTGGGCTGATGGGGGGTTAGGACTGGTAATGGGTTATGGGGGGGCTTAAACTGAAAATGGGGTGATAGGGGGTTAGGACTGGAAGTGGGTTGATGGGGGGGCTAGGACTGGTATTGGGTTGGGGGGTTGCTAGGACTGGAAATGGGCTGATGGGTGGCTAGGACTGGAAATGGGCTGATGCAGGGACTAGAAGGGAATGGATGCTGGGTGAGGCTGGAACTAGAAGGGAGCTGATGTTGGAGGATTAGAATGGGATGGGGCTGGAAGAGTAAAATGGAGAAGGGAAAAATATTTTGTGTGGGAGAGATAAAAAATCTACAATTGGCCGGGTATTGGGAGAGTAAGTGTGGATTGAGGATGGAGGGGTAAAATTTGAGTGGATGAAATAGGAATGGGGAAAGAGCAAAAGGAGAAAGATTAGTATGTTAAAGCAGATGTAGAGAGAGAATGGAAAAAAAACTAGAAGAGAGAAGAAAGGACAAATGGACAGCAGACGATGGAGAGTTAGCAGAAGACACGAAGAAACCAGAAGAAAGTGGCTGGAGCAATTGCAGCTGAAAAAAAATGCACAAAAGGTAGAAAAATCTCTCTCTATTTTGAATTTATTAATTGGAATGTCAGCTCTGGTAAATGTGCATCATTAACGTCTATGCTTTGTTTAGTACAAGAGCAAATTAATGTATAGTTTTATTTCTACAGTGTTGTACATTCCAAGTTTGGCTTTTGGGATTCCCAGTTTAATTATTGTCTTCCTGTTTCTAAATTGTGATTACTTGTTTGGTGATGGTCTATGTTCTGCATGTGTAACTGAGCTGAGGTGTTCTGTTTATATAATTCCTATTTGACATTGCCACTTGTTCTCTTTCCCCAGTAGGTCATGTATTATTGTTCTCTGAAATGTATTGGTTTAATATTTGCAGTGTTGCCTTTTGATTGGTAGAGTATGGTGCTTTGTGAGTCCTGGTAGTGCTGTTAGGATACGGCGGGTTTGCTATGGGTTCTAAATGGGCAGTGTTTGTAGTAGTTCCTAATGTGTCTGGCAGTTGGCACTGGATTATAGTAATGTAGAAATCTTTTAGTCTTTCTTTATCCATACACTCATTAAGAGGCACGTTTACTAAAAGTTAGTATATGGTAACATTATGCAAATATTTATGCAAATGAGGCCCCTTATGCAAATTAGGCCCCGCACCGAGTCTCTGCACATGGCCCCGCACCCCCCTTGGGCCGCCCCTGCCTGGGTCCTGAGTGCTTGGGTACATCCCACTCATCTAGACTGGTCTAGCAGGATAAGGAAGGAAAAATGGACATACCTATTAATCTTTTTTCCTTGAATCCTTCTAGACCAGTCCAGGACCTAACCTGGAAGATGACTACAGGTTTGGGAGTCCTGCTGCCTCTTGATTGCATTGTCAGTTGTCTGATGCAGGGTCAATTGGTAAGAGAGCCAAATATTTTGTTCCGAGTTATTGCTTGGGAAGTATCATGCTGGCTACTCTGTCCTGCAGTAGTGGATATGCTAGTGATGGCATCACTGAAAGTTGCTCTAGTCTGCCTCCACCTGCTGGCTTGGGAGTATAACCCACTTATCTAGACCAGTGCCGATGACTGCTTCATGTTCCCAGTTTTAGACATGAGTAAATTTGACTTCCTTGTTATTGGGGAATTGATCATCAGGGGAGGAGGCAATTAATGCATGGGAAACCTTTGTGGAGCAATGGATGCTGCAGGAAGCATTGTCAGTGATTCAGTAGGAGATATCTCTTGAGTCTGGTTTCACCCAGTAGTGTTAGGGGATATTGTGGATGATGTCTCTCACTTGAACTGTGGTCCTCTGTTTGTTCCTTAATGTAAGAGAGCATTTTTTTTGCAAAAAAGGGTGGTGGGTGCATGGAAATTGCTCCTAATGGAGGTGGTGGATGCAAAAAATGGTAACAAAATTCAAGAAAGCATGGAGCAAGCAAAGAGGGCCATTAACTAAGGTGACACACAGGATACAGATGAGTCTGCAGTATTTCAATAAGAAGAAGTGGAGTGGAGTGGCCTAGTGGTTGGGGCAAGGTACTTCAGGCCGGAAGGTCGGTGGTTCAAATCCCACTAGAGGACAGCAACCTTGGGCCGGAAGGACTGGGGTTTCTAGTCCCACAGGTGCTCCTTGTGGTCTTGGGCAAGCCATTTAACCCTCCATAGCCCATGTTCCCTGTAAAATAGTTATCTCCAAGTTATAATGCCCTGTTCAATGTAATTTCAGTTTGTTCAATGTAAACCGCACTGATGCAGAATAGCGCGGTATATAAGAGAATGTAAATAAATAAATAAATAAGAAAGAGTGTCTGATTTTGCAACACCATTCCTTCATACCAGTGGTTCTCAACTCAGTCCTCTGGATGCACCTAGACAGTCAGGTTATTAAGATAATGAATATGTGTGAGAGAGATTTGCATGCATTGCCTCCCTGTATCAAATCTCTCAAGCATGTTCATTGTGATCATCCTGAAAACTTGACTGGCTAGGTGTGTCCAAAGGACTGGATTGGCTCATAGTGGAAGGGAGCTGGGATATAAGGTCTGGAATAACTGGTTACCCAGGTCTAGCATCTTCTGCTCGCCCCATGCAGTTACCTACAATTAACCTGGTGGGTTTATCATGCTAGCATTCTTTGCCTGGTAATGGGACAGAAAGGAGTTGCTTTCTTGAGAGATTGCAACCACTTACAGCTCTGCACTCTAACCTAGAGCCTTGGTGACATAGTAATGGGCTGGGTGTGATACAGTAATGCAGTAGAGAGACATGGGAGAGGAATAAGGTTAAGGTCAGCTGTGAATTGGGGGAGGGGGAAGTGTGAAGGGGCAAATTCTTGACCAGAGTCTTAGGGATGAGGGGGGTGAGAAGGAGAGAAGAAGGGGAAGCAAGTCCATGACCAGAGATTTTGGTTGGGAACCCAGGTTACAAACTTATTTCCCACGACTGGATTGCCAGATGTTGGCTTACCAAAATGACAGAGAGCTCAAGTATAATGAATGAGGAACACCAAGCCCCAAGGCAGCCTCCTTTACAGATTTGATAATTTTCTGAGTAGATTACAAGTCGGCTTGACAGAATCCTAGTGTTATGAAGATCTTGCACATAAGCCAGTGCATCACTTAGTCAATTCAAAGTGAGAACACCCTTATTTCTCCCCCTTCCTACTGAAAAGACCCAGTACCTGAAATCATGAGTTCACATCCTTCAGGGGCTCTCGGAAGAGTTGTCAGCTCTGTTGGGTTTGTTAGAAGTTCAAATACATTTGCAGGATTCTGAGAGGCTGATAATAGAGACTGTGACAACATGCAGAATTAACAGGATAGAAGTGCCAAAGAATGGGAAAGTGATATATGTACTTCCAAAAAGTGAAGCATTTTACTACCTCAGTGCTCCAAGAAAACACTTGTTAGATTAAGATAGAGGAAAATTAGCATTTTGCATCTGCAGAAGCAAGCTAGAACTCTTCCTTTAACCCACGCAATTTGTTTGCTGTAGTGAGATTATGTTCTATTAGGATAGCTTTCTGAATGGAAATTTGGCAAGTTTTGATTGGCACTATGTGTCTTTGGATTTGTAGGAATGTACATTTGTTAGCTCACCTTAAAAAATTTAGTGATCACAAGATTGATTTAATGCACGTTAACCTACCTACATTTACATTTTTTTATTAACACAGGTGTGCGAAATGAACTGGAAACCATCTGTAAATTAGGACGAAAAAGCCAAATGAAATAATTGTTTTCCCTTGAGTGTATCCCTGATTTGTAGGTCTGATTTTTCATATTGAGAAGTTGTGACCGGTAATCCTAGAATGCTTAGGGAATGTAGTTTTGAAATAGGATGGAAAGCAACATTATATCCCATAGTACATGGACTGCCCTAGTTACTTATGGAATGCTAAACAGATAGCACTGATTGACTGTGAGGGCAAATCTCAAAGCCATTCATGAAGGTTGTGTTTTACTGGTAAAAATGTGCTCTTCGGAAATTGCCCATCCTGTAAATGTGTAAAAATAGACATGCAGTGCCATAATGCACATACCATTGCTTGCATTTAGGGGACCCGGGGGTCATAGTCCGGGCAGGATTGCAACAGTCTTTGTGGTTTTGTATTGCAAAAGCATGTATATATTTTTCAGTTGAAAAAATTACCCACAGCAGACACAGATACAGATGTGTGCTAGTGCTTTTTATTTATTTATTTATTTATAGCTTTTATATACCGCGGTTTACATACAACAGATTTGTGCATAGCAGACGGCTGCTGTGCACTTTCAGTAAAACGGGAAGGTACAACTTGGGTTTCAACTGGGGAAACTATCTACATCTATATACATTTACCTACAATAATAACTTGGGATGATTGTGCTGTGGTTTATTAATTCATGGCCGAGTGTATGGTGGGTGTGGTTTCTTTAGGCAATTTTCAAAGTGAAATATGTGTACTCTGCAGCTATGCGGGCAGTTTAAAAATGGCCCCCTTATGGCACATGCAACTCAAATAAGATCCCAGTATAGGAGTGAAAAATTCTCGAGTGTCTAAATATTGGTCCATGATGCTGTAGGGTAGCCTGGCATTTTTAGACATAAAATTCAATTTTTATTCCACATTATACATTTCCAATAAACTTTTTTCACAAAATATAAGTCCCCCACAACCCTAGCACATGAATTTTACCACTTTTAGAACTTTTAAACACCATTTTATTTCTTTATATAATCCATTTAAAATGTTACTTTTTTAAACACGTTACTCTGCAAACTATGCATATTTTTCAGATCCCCAGACCCTAAGGACTTCTATTCAGTGCTTCAAAACTTTTAAAACTTTAAAAAGTATACTTTTAAAGACGGGAGTAGGCCCCCACCCCTGATTTTTCAAACTGCTCCATTTTAAACTTTTAAGTTTCCAAGTGGGGGGACCCTTCAGAGAAGACAATACAGAAAAGTAGCAAGCAAATAGGTCAAAAAGTAAACCCCTCCACTAGCCCACAATATGAGAGATCCAAGAAAGGAAAATCTAAACCAAACTATGAAGGAATCTTGCAGACATCAACAGCCAGAAAAACCAATGCACACCCAGGAAGACCCGCTCACTCGCCCCCCACTGAACCCTTGGAATTCAAAAAGGAAATCGATTGAGAAGGATAAAGGAAACTATAGGAATTACCCTGGAATTTTACCAAGCATTATTGTATTCTCTGAAGTGTCCTCCATTTCCGTTGAAAGTGTGTTAACTTGTAATATTTTGAAAAATCAATAAAATATTAAATGTAAGTTTCCCAGTGCTTCAAAAATCACTTAAATAAGCCCGTCTTTGTTTTCTGACCCTTTTAAACCTTTATTTTGCAGTTTTTAATTTCGTCCATTTTTGTCCATTTAAATAAGGTTTTAAGGCAGTCCAACCTCTTTTGAATAAGGCCTGCTATAAGCCTGAGTTCTGGCAGACCAAAACTGGCCATATTCCTTCTAATTTAGGGCTTCCTAGCCCACTTATTAAAATCCATTTCTCTTATGTCCCTCAAGATTATTATTTTATTTTTTTTAACACTGGGGTCTCTTCCCTGCCCTTTCCCCTGAGCCCCTTTCCATTTATTTAATAATTTAATTTCCAGTTCTTATGCTGGCCCTCCAGGAGCAGCCTTTCCACCTCCAGGAATTTCCGAGGTGTCACCCTAAGGCCCCCTGCCTTTCAGTGTCACTCCGGGCCTTGTCCAAGGGCCCTGGAGTGTTGGCCATTAGCCCCAGATCCTTCCCTGCACATCGGGGAAGATTACGGGCACCTGTGACCCCTCCCAACCAACATCGGAGAGAACTGGCCTCGTGAACCCCCCCTCCCCCCCCCCTGATGCCGAAACTGCCTCCAGATGCAATCAAGGACAGTTGCTAAACCCATGGCTGCTCCCGATCACACCTGCCAGCCCTAGACACAGCCTGGAGCCCTGGATGGGCCCCGGAGCAGGCTTTAATATCGCGGCTTATCCGAGCCCTCTCCCGCGGTTATCCCGGCTGCTCTCACCCAGCTTTCTTTTTTTAAAAAAAGAACAAATGTGGCTGCTGTCTTTCTTGCAAATGTGAGGAAACTAAAAAAAAACCCAAAAAAAAGCAATCTAGCTGCTGGCACCCATGGTCGCAGCCAGCGCCAAAGTTTTTTTTTCCTTCTTTTTTATTATAAAGCCCTCTCCTCCCCTGGCTTCCTCATGGCTGCGGGGAAGAGGAAAACCACCCAGCTGCTCCCCACAGCATTGGAGCAGCCCCTGGACCTCGGGTATGGTTTTGGTTTTTTTCCCCTTTTTTTTCAGTGGGTTACATTAACTTAGGGTGTAGAACACCAAACAGATTTTGAGTGAGTAGTTCGTACAATCAGGAGGCATTGTGCTGAGTAATGCTGTAGACATATCTTCAAAGTATCTCAACATATCTCCCACTCGACTAGTTACAAATGGGCATCAGCAGTGGTTCCATTTCTGTGTCCTAGGCCACCTTTTTCCAGTTTTGGGCTTTACAGTTTGGCCTGGCTACAATACCTCGCACCTTCTCAAAGGTGAGGGAGATGGCAGCGTTCCTGCGCAGGCAGGGAACATAGGTTTATCCACACCTAGACAACTGGCTGATTTAGGCCAACTCCTCGGAGAAGTCCAGAGAAGACATAGCCTTGGTGATTCACTAGCTGGAAAGACGGAAGTTGGTGATGAACTATCCCAAGAGCACAGTGGTCCCCTCCCAGGGCTTGCTTCAGTACTTTCTTTGGCCGAATGTTCCTCACGCTGGAAAGATTGCACAAACTGCAGAAGCAGCAGCTCAGGGAATTTTGCGCTCAGGCAGCCTCACCGGGCCTGGGACTAATTGCAGATCCTGGAGTCCATGGTATCAACCTTAAAGCTGGTCCCATGAGCCAAAGAGTATATGTGTCCCTTGCAGAGATGAAGGTTGACTCATGGATCTCCCTGGAAGACGTTTCCTACAGATTTTGGAGTTCTGCTGCCTCTTGATTTGCCTCATCTGTATCAGTGTCTGACGTAGAGTCAATTACTGTATAGTAAAACAGCCAACCCTTTTTTCAAAGTTATTAGTTAATTCTTTTTTGAGATTTTCTGAGTTTTCCTAGTCTTGCTTTCTGCTTAGGAAATGTCATACTGGCTTAAGAACATAAGACTTGCCATACTGAATCAAACCAATAGTCCATCAAGCCCACTATGCTGTTTCCAATAGTGGCCAATCCAAGTCACCAGTACTTGGCAGGATCCCCCAAAGATAAGATTCCATGCTGCTTATCCTAGAGATAAGCAGTGGATTTCCCCCAGTTCACTTTAATAATATTTTATGGACTTTTTCTCTAGGAACTTGTGCAAATCTTTTTAAGCCCAGCTACACTAACGGCTTTTGCTACATTCTCTGGCAGTGAATTCCAGAGCTTAATTACACATTGAGTGAAAAAAAATATTTTCTTTCGCTTAATGTACTATTTTTTGTAATTTTATTTTGTGTCGCCTGGTCTTTGTACTTTTTGAAGGAGTAAACAACCAGTTCACATTCACTCATTTCACTGAGCTCATTGATCGTAGGCAAGTCACTTAGCCATTTCTTCAGGTACAAACTTAGATAGTGAGCCCTCTAAGGACGGGAAAATATCTCTTGTACCTGGCTATAATTCACCTTGACCACTTGAGAAAAGGCATGAGCTTAAATTCCAATCCCTTTCCCTTTATCTTTTTTTATTGTCAAACTGTTTATTAACCAATAAAGCATAACCATCAAACCATGTTACAGAGACAGAAACCAATTAAACCTTTGGTATGACCGTTATAACAGAAATTGTCACAATATTTCCCCATTTTCCATAACCCTCCCCCTCCATTTCCCCTCCCCCTGTTCCCCCCAATATCATATAGTGTAGGCGTATTTTTTTTGTTATTAGCACGTATAGCCCAGGGGAAGAGGTGGGTGTTATTACACCCCTCCTCAGGAGCCACAAACCATGCCAGAGGTACAGTGATAATTTTAGTTTGCTAACAACCAATCTTTTCCCCTCTCCCCTTTTCTCCCCCACTGAAAAGCCCCTACTCAGGTGCATCCAACCAGCGTTCGCGTATGGATTGCTAGTCTTTAGGTCCTTATTTGGGGAGTTCTTTAAAGGGACAGTAGCTCACTTTGAATCACTGCAACTGCCCCAGAGTGCCAAGAAATTCTCTTGTTGCGTCGGCCTCCCTCTGGATGCCAACTGCTCCTGTAGCATTAATTGGTGAAAACAATTGCACCACTCCCAAAAGGAGGGGGCTGAATCCTCCCTCCAGCACCACACCAGATATCACTTCCCCACTACACATGCCTTACGAACTAGGATTCGTTCCCATTGCCCTTTCAGGCTGACTGGGGAGATAATTGTAGGCCACCAGGGCTCCAGTCCAACTCAAAGGTTGGATCAAAGGTTGCAAATACGTTTGAATTTGGCGCCAGTATCTTTGGATCTGTTCACGTCTCCACCATATGTGCCCAAGGTCCACCAGCGCAGTACTACATCGTGGGCAATCACCATTAGGTGCCACCCCACTATGAAAGGCTCTCAGAGGCAAAAATTGGGCTCTACAGACTGCACGAAGTTGGAGCTCCCAGAATCTTGATGAGTGTACTAAATTAGATATGCGCCGCAATGCCCTTCTCAATTCATCTTCAGCCATGGAGCAGCCCAGCTCTGCTGCCCAGCATTTCTCAAGTGCCTGGAAGTCCTTAGGGGTTGACCATTGCACACGTTTCTGAGATAGTTGTGAGAGAGAGAGAGACATTTGTTCTCAAAAAAGAGCAAAATCTGAACTGCCCGCTCCGCTGACAAACTGCTGGTAGTGACTGTTCTTAGTGGCGCAATTGATAATATGCAAAGACCTGGGACCTTTTCAGATCAAACTCCTGACATAACACTGAGAAAGGCTTCATCTTATCCTCTACTGTGAGCATTGTGGCCAAGACTCCGAATCCCTGCCTTCCCCATTTCAAGGATGTACGATTATCCCATACCCAGCTGGAACCATGGATTGCCGCGTATGGGGAGGATGCATGACACTGCCGCAGATATGCAGGCACTTGGGTGCACAGATAGCGCTACACCCCTTGCAGTGGGCCTACCAACAAACTACGGTGGAGGCATGTTGGTGACCTCTGGGTGTTGATCATGTATAACACTGCCATTAGCGAGTATGGTGCTACAAATTCCTCTTCGAGTTCCCTGGGGGTAAATATTTGTGTGATCTAACCAGTCCCTTACATGTCTCAGGTGGCAGGCCCAAGCATCTAGCAATATCCAGGACCCTAATGCTACTCTGTTACCACGATCCTCGCAATCTGAAGAAAGGTATGCGAGCTAGTCCGCCTTTCCAAAATAAACCAGCACAGCTCCCGCTCAAGCCGATCCAGTATCTATGCACAATATACGGATTGGCAGAGTCTGCAGGACATAGAGTAGCTTGGGAAATGAGACCATTTTAAAGGCTGCCACCTTGCCCAGGAGTGATAGAGGCAGTGGGTTTCACTCCCGCATCCTGTTACTAATATAGTCCATGGTTCGAGGCATAGTTCGGCCGATATAGTCGATCGGGGATCGCGAGACAACCGGATCCCCAGATATTAAAACTGACCCTTCTCCCACTGTAATGGAAATGTTGAGCCTCATGTTGCTTGCCTCTGATTTGCCTTGATTTAGCCAAAAGCCCACCAATCTACCGTACGCGCGAAATGGCCAATAGGAGCCTGGGCCAAATGATGTTTGGGGGCATGTCATCCGCCAAAAAAGCCGCAATTTTTAAAGCCTAGGTGCCCATCCTTACCACGGAATTGCCCCACACTCCTCCAGAAAGAAAGTGCATAAGGGGATCCAATGATAGGGACAAACAGCAATGGGGAAATAGTGGACATCCCTGCCGCATCCTCTTTCCAACGTAAACTGCTCTGATAGAGTCCTATTAACCAATATGGATGGTGTGGGCTGGGAGTATAGCGTACAATCTTGTTGTATAAAGGAATCGCCTAAACCGTAGCATGATAACTGAAAAGGATAGTTCCCAATTGACCCTATTGAATATTTTTTCAGCGTTCGAAGCTGATCAGAAGTGAAGGGATCTGCTTTTTGCAAAACCCACTCCACTGAAGCAATGATTTCCACATATTTTTGACACACAGCGTGCCTGCACAAAATCGATCTGGGAGTCGTGTATCAGGTAAGGTAGATATGTCGCCAAACGGGCTGCCAATATTTTAGCATATAGTTTATTTTATTTATTTATTTAAATCGCTTATATACCGCGCTTTTCAACATCAGTGCGGTTTACAAAGAACATGAGGTATTTTTACGGTGGGGGTTAACCAACCGTATTACATATAACAGGTAGCTCAACTTGGGTAATAGTATTAACTATTTACATTTGTAATTACAGTATTACTATTTACATTCGTAATAACAGAATGATATTCACACTTATATACAAATACGTGAAGAGGGGATGCGTGAGGTCGGGCTATGTTGCGAGTGGTGGGGTTGGTGTACATTCCTCCGGGTAGCATTTGAGGAAGAGATAGCTGTTGAGGTTAAGAAGCAATATAGGATGATACAAACTGGCCTTAGTGTGATCCTTCCCTGGCTTAGGAATTAAGGTGATGATTTATTTATTTAGACAGATTTTGTATCCCACCTTATCCTACAATCAGTGGTCACATTACAAAATGGAAGGTTACAAATAACATGAGGTACATAAAACATTATACATAACACTAAACAAAACTAAGACGAGTTGATGTAAGTAATAGTAGACCAAATGGTAGAAAACTATTGATGTTTACTAACTTATAAGTTTCTGAGAAAAAGCAGGGTTTTTTAGGGCTTTACGAAAATCTATAATATCACTCCATAGTCCTTAGGTCCATTGGGAGAGAGTTCCAAAGTCTGGACGCCAGTAATGAAGGAGCTCTACTTGAAGTCGCTTGCTTGGTCTTACAATATCCAGCAGGAGTGCCAATTCTATTGTCATTATTATTGTTGTTTCTTCTTGGCCTCTTAATAATATCCTTTGCAGTGCGTCTGCCGATAGATGATTCTATATTCTAAAAGATAATTGAGTGTTTTGAATTTAGATCTGACATTCACTGGAAGCCAGTGCAACTGCTGTAAGACAGGGGAGATATGATCTGTTCTTGCAGTACCAGTGATGATGCAGCGGTATTTTGAACCATCTGGAGAGGGTGTAAAGTCTGAGGGAGGCCTTGATACAGCAAATTTCTGTAATCTAAGAGGGGGGTAATGAGTTCTTGACACACTGTACGGAAATGTTCTTGATGGAGTAACGGCTTGAGCTTTCTAATAATCTTTAAACGATGATCGACCTTGTTTGCAGTTGTAGCAATATGAGATTTAAGGTTCAAAGCCTTATCCAGTATTATGCTAGGTATTTGACCTCAATCTTAACTTACAATGGATCTATCTAGTAAGTTAATAGTTTGCTGTGGAATGAAATTGGGGTTTCTAGTAATGAACATTGCCTCTGTTTTATCATAATTAAGTGTAAGGTTATTAGGAACAATTGCCTCCCCAAGTAAAAGTCCCTGACTGTGCCCATCTATTGAACGTCTCTACTAAAGGAACTACTACTTCTTCTTGTAATAGTTTATAGAATTTGACTGAAAACCCATCAGGGTCAGGGGCCTTACCGCATTGTGCCTTAGTAATGTCTTGCAGAACTTCCTGCGCCGTAATGGGGTGCCCCCAGCAGCTCAGCCTATTGCTCCGAGAGCTGGGGCAGGGAGTACTGTTGTAGGTAAGCTGCCAGTCTGTCCAGGGAGACTCCCTCTGCTGTATGTAATTCCCGATAAAAACATCTGAACATTATCTTCTCATCCATTTAATTGTTCTAGTTCAGTGTCCTCTGCCTGTCCCATCCCGCAATGGGATACGTTGGAGGCCTGTACCCCTCGGAGACATCGCGCTAAGAGCACCCCTGTTTTATCTCCAAAGCTATATAACTGAAACTTGTAATACATGTAAGATTTTTTTTTGCACGCTGATGAATAACTTTAAGTGTTGTCTGTAATTCCAAAAGACGCACAGGAATCTCCGGTGGGGTGGGAAGCATGCTGTCACTATGCCCACACCATCTGTTTCTCCAGTCAGAGCACCCATGCATTTAACATGTGTTGCCGTCTGGCTGAATATGCTATTATATCCCCTCTTAATACAGCTTTTGCCGTTTCCCAGAACAGTTCAGGATTGTCCTGATGTTGCACGTTGTGGGTTATATAGGCTTGCCAACGCTCTTTAAGGTGTGCACAAAAACTGTTCATCTTTGTATAGTTCTAGAGGGAAGCACTGTAGCCATGAGCCCTTGCTTGGTTTAGACCAGGTCAGATCCAGCCAGATCATTGCAAGGTCCAGTATCTCCCCAGGTCCTATGTGGGCTTCCTCGACCCAAGAAAATCTCACTTCGGGGATGAGAAGGTAATCAATACGGTCACTCTTACCATGTGCTCTTGAGAGGTGTGTATAGTCTTTTTCCTGAGGGTGTAGAAGCCGCCTTGGATCTACCAAGTGTAGTCACCGCAAGAACCATGGATAATTTGGTTGCTGTCTTTCCTAACACTCTGGGCTGCATGGGGGGTGTCCATCAGAGGGTCTAAGACCCCATTTAGATCACTGCCCATCACTGCCTCTGTTTCCGGTAATTGTTCTATGTGAGATGTTAGCTGTGCGTAAAATGACACCTCTGGTCCATTCGGACCATAGATGTTGCATAAGGTCGTTGGGCAGCCTTCCAGATCCCCATGGACTATGACATTATTGGCCATGAATATCATAGATCTCTTTTGTGCACGTGAAATGTATATGTTTGTGTACCAGTAATCACTCTTCCTGCTAATGCTGGGGATCCAAAAACCTGGCCCACCCAATCTTGTCAGAGTTTAGCATGCTCCGTGGTTGACTGATGTGTCTCCTGAAGAAATGCTATATCACACTTATGGCGTGCCAGCACATGTAGAACCTTATAGCGTTTAATTGGGGTACCTATTCCATATATTCCATGAGAAGGCTCTCAGCCCGTGTCTGATAGGGTCTGTTTAATAAAATAGAGTTCTATAGTCCATTGAATGGGAAGACCCTCCGGGCCTAGGGCTGCTCCCCCCGCTCGCTGTCCAGCATATTGGGGCGATGCACCTGTGTTACTAGTACTAACATAGTAAACACCTACATGAACCGTCCCCCCTCCCCCCCTTCCCCCCCTTCCACTCCCTCTGAGCGCTAGTGTCACGATCTTTGGCTTTTAAACCGCTCGTTTTCCCTCTTTCAAGGGCTTTCCAACCAGATTCCACACTACTCTTAATTCTTTCTACTACCTTCACCACTCGCCTCCTTCCTCCCCCTCCCCTCACCTGTCATCTGCCTAACCCTTCCCTCCCCCCTTACCCTCACTCCTGAACAGCCATGGAGGGCTCCATCTCACTGGAGTCCACTAGGGAGCCTAGATGCCAGTCAGGCCCTACCCTGTGACATGCATCCTACCCCCACTCTTTCCCCCCCCCCAGGCTTATCCCTTTCACAGACACCGCTCTTTCCACATTTACCCTGCCACCCTCTTACTACAGCGCTAGATGAGTATATCAAAATGTAAAAAAAAAAAAAAAAAAGGAAGCCCCCAGATAAGCAATTCAAAAAGAAAAAGGAGGATAGAGAAAGTATACCCTAAGGGACCATGCCTCCCACCCATCCAGACCATGAGGGAGGGGTGGGGGTGCCCGATGGAAAGGGCAGGATGTCTGCTCCACTCCGCCTCAAGCCCCTGGTCACCCAAAAACACAGAGCGACGGCCTAGCCATCTACTATGGGCAGTACTGGTGGCCTTCAACCCCCAAACTAGATATCAACCAAACCAATAATTAATCACATCAACAGTATTTCCAAAGACAAACATTAATTGTTCTAGTTCAGTGTCCTCTGGCCCAGTTACTCCATGACTCACAAAAGGCCACATGCCCAACTCGGGCTCTCCACTGGTCTCCGGAGCCCGCAGTGCAAACAGTCCCTCCAGTTCTAGCAGACCATATGGTTGGAGGCAGGCCCAGGGATCCTGAAACCCACACAGACCAGCCAGGGCTGCCATGTGTTCTGTATCACAAGTCCCGATGTCCAAGATATTATGGCTCAAACCCTCACAGAGGCCTCCTATCATCATCAGATGATGTAAGACAGGCCCTTTGCCGAGCCGGAACTGGTTCAAGTCCAAGATCCTGAGGTGCTAGCTGTTAGGAGAGGGAGTCCACAAATGCCTCTGCCTCTGCTGGCATTGCAAAGTAGTGGGGCTATCCTTGGTAGTTGATCTGCAGCTGGGCCAGATAAATTAAAGAAAAGCGAATCCCTTCTTTTAACTAGTTGACTGCACACTGAAGAGAAGGCACATTGTCACTGAACTCACTCCAGCTGAATAATCTTTGAAAGATTAAAAACGTTCTGGTGGTGCCCTCTGTTGTACGGGAACTACGAGCTGCCTTCCAGTACCGCTTCTGTTTGCAGGTACTCGTGTGAAATCTGGCCCAGGACAAGCCCTGGGGTGTTGGCTGATTGCCACTTTGTCTGAGGGGACCAATTCTGTGAACCCTCTCCAGCCAGATACTTCCTCATTGTGAGGGGTCCAGCGGGAAAGACCTGAGCGGCACGCCCATGATCTCCAGATTACCCTCTGAGTTCTGAGTCACTCATGGTCTCCTCAATGCCAGTCGAACCGAAAGGTTTTCTTTTGGTGGCCACCGATCTCCAGTCTTATAATTTCCCACTGTATTGCCAGCGACAAGTGTCTCCGGGGCGCCACCCTGTTATCTTGGGTGACGGAGTTGTCTATCTTGGACATGCTGACACCCAGTTGCTCAAGCATGATCCAAGCCGACCTGTGAAACTCCGGTACGACCAATTGCCTCCACTTGTTGAATTCGGATAGAGCTTTGAATCGGATTCTTTTTTCTGAGCATGTGCTTACCTTGGCTGACATTATTTATTTTATTTTTTGAACAGTTTTTCTATACCGCCCTCTTCCAGAGATCATAACTGGGGAGAGATGCTCAGTGCGCCAGACTAGTTAATTGTCAAAGCTCGAGTCATCTTTGCTTCTGCCACTCTGCCGTTTCTTTTGCCATGGGTGTTTTTCGAGGCCATCTGCCGCCCCAGGAAACACCAACGAGACCGGGAATCAAACTGCACCAGGTCTTTCCAAAGCGTTATCCCACCCAAACAGATCGGAAAGCGGGGGGTTTTAAGTTCAGATTTTTTGGGGGTTTAAGATTTCAGGGCAGGTTAACCCAGAGCTGAATGATGCGCAAGGTCCTCCACACAGCTCGGTCTGCATCATAGTGACTCCCCTTTATCTTATAGATTTCTGGTCCATAAATCCCCTTCAGCTGTTCTCTTCACCAGGCTGAAAGAAACATAACCTTTTTAACCCTTTCCTCATTAGGGACATCCTTCCATCCCCTTATTTGTTTGGTCAACTGTAAGTTTTCCAATTCTACTATATCTTCTTAGATGGCCACAACCAGAACTGACCCATGCAGTACCTCAATGATTGAAATTGCACCATGGAAATAATACAGACGGCATGATGATATTCCTCTGTTTTATTCTCCAGGAATTCCTTTCATTAAATTGCCTAGCATTCTGTTAGCTATCGCTGGCTGCTACTGCACACTGAGCAGAGGATGACAGCCATATTATCCAGGATGATGCCTAGATCCTTGGGTGGTGAGTCCGGTTAAGTAAAAGAACCTTGTATAGGGTATATAGTAGTTTGAGTTGTTTTTCCTAAAGTGCATAAACTTTGCAGTTTCCCACATAAATTTTTATCTGGCATTTTGGATACATAGGTCTCTCAATTTGTTCAAGGTCCTGTTTGCAATGTTTCAACAAATCCTTTGTGATTTAACAACTTGAATATGCCTCTGTCTGCTCAATGCACCTAATACTAATCAAGTGAGTTTCTTTGAGGCGGCTGGACGATTTGATTACCAAATACAGTATCAGATTGGTAATATTAAGGAGTGACTTTAGTTATGACCCTTGATCCCTAGTTAGACCAACTTGGGCAGTGTGAGTTGGGGAAGTACAAAAAGCATAGGAATGGTTATCTCCCTTACTTAGTTGACATCTGGGGTGGTTAGGTGGATATTTAGAGGGAAAGGCAGCATGGGTAATCTAGTGCAGTTACATATCGTATTTGCATCCACTCTCCCGTTAGAACCTATAGCAGAATTAATGTAGTATGGGCGGATTGTCTCCTTGTTAATTTGAATTTGAGTGCCTGCCATTTTAGTAACAACACTTGATTCCTGGATTAGTGCGCCTGTTGAAGTGCAACCCTCATGGGGTGTTGGGAAAGTGAGATCCAAGGCCCTTAAGATTTTAGAGATTGAGTTAAATTAAATGTTAGAAGATAAAGAATGTTGAATTCAAGCCTTGCAAAAGATTATTTTCGGATTTAATAAGGAGAGGGAGACTCTCAATGGGTTCCATATAGATGGTATGAAAGCTATTGTAAGAGGTCATTTGATTAGAGAGGAAACAACGCTGCAGAATAAATAAAATTGCAGAGGTTTGAGACGGCGTTAAGGCAAAGCCGATCACATCAGAGATACAAGTTAGTTGGAGGTTGTTGTCTTTGAGAGGAACTAGATTAGCTACATGTTGAAGGATTATGGCTTTTAAGCTGGAGAGGATTGAAGCAGATTCATTTTGAATTGGGTATTTACCATTAGTCGGGCTATTATATTTATTTTATTATGATTTACATTTCTTATATAACAGCGCTCATTAAGAGCCGGGTGCTGGTTGCACTGCACAATGAAACAGGAAAAAACAATTACTACCAATGCATCAAGCTACGAATTGCGTTTACAATGAATCAGGGTTATGACCTGGGGTAGAGAAGAATCAGGGAAACTATCGACAAGATAATTTATTAGTAACTACAACCAATTATTCACAATTAAACAAAGGTTTCGTGGCACAAGGAGG